>JAQOWZ010000002.1:2500-10002500 GCA_035578165.1 Stenolophus ochropezus
CCTAACTTAGGTTAGTGCCTCGCAAATGTTAGGTTAGTGCCTCCCCTAACCTAACTTAGGTTAGTGCCTCGCAAATGTTAGGTTAGTGCCTCGCAAATGTTAGGTTAGTGCCTCCCCTAACCTAACTTAGGTTAGTGCCTCCCATAACCTACCTTAGGTTAGTACCTCGCAAATGTTAGGTTAGTACCTCCCATAACCTAACTTAGGTTAGTGCCTCGCAAATGTTAGGTTTGTGCCTCCCCTAACGTAACTTAGATTAGTACCTCGCAAATGTTAGATTAGTACCTCCCATAACCTAACTTAGGTTAGTGCCTCCCCTAACCTAACTTAGGTTAGTGCCTCGCAAATGTTAGGTTTGTGCATCTCAAATGTTAGGTTAGTGCCTCCCATAACCTAACTTAGGTTAGTACCTCGCAAATGTTAGGTTAGTGCCTCCCCTAACCTAACTTAGGTTAGTGCCTCGCAAATGTTAGGTTTGTGCCTGTCAACTCAAATACCAAGTTTGAAATTTTTTCATAAATGGGTGTGGGAGATAAATTGATTTTTCTGAAAAATCTTCAAGTAAACTACATCTTGTAGCCACCCAAAAATTTTGGTAATTTTTTTTTAGATGCCCCTTCGTATATACAACTCAAATACCAAGCTTGAAATTTTTCCCTAAATGGGTGTGGGAGATAGATTGATTTTTCAGAAAAATCTTCAAGTAAACTACATCTTGTAGCCACCCTAAAATTTTGGTAATTTTTTTTATAGATGCCCCTTGGTATGTACAACTCAAATACCAAGCTTGAATTTTTTCCCTAAATGGGTGTGGGAGATAAATTGATTTTTCTGAAAATTCTTCAAGTAAACTACATCTTGTAGCCACCCCAAAATTTTGGTAATTTTTTTATAGATGCCCCTTCGTATATACAACTCAAATACCAAGTTCGAAATTTTTCCCTAAATGGGTGTGGGAGATAGGTTGATATTTCTGAAAAAACTTCAAGTAAACTACATCTTGTAGCCACCCCTGAATTTTGGTAATTTTTTTATAGATGCCCCTTGGTATATACAACTCAAATACCAAGTTTGAAATTTTTCCCTAAATGGGTGTGGGACGCGCTATCTCAGAGTTGAAAAATCTTCAAGTAAACTACTTCTTGTAGCCACCCCAAAATTTTGGTAATTTTTTTATAGATGCCCCTTGGTATATACAACTCAAATACCAAGTTCGATATTTTTCCTTAAATGGGTGTGGGAGATAGATTGATTTTTGTGAAAAATCTTCAAGTAAACTACATCTTGTAGCCACCCCTGAATTTTAGTAATTTTTTTATAGATGCCCCTTGGTATATACAACTCAAATACCAAGTTTGAAATTTTTCCCTAAATGGATGTGGGAGATAGGTTGATTTTTCTGAAAAATCTTCAAGTAAACTACATCTTGTAGCCACCCCTGAATTTTGGTAATTTTTTTATAGATGCCCCTTGGTATATACAACTCAAATACCAAGTTTGAAATTTTTCCCTAAATGGGTGTGGAAGATAGATTGATATTTCTGAAAAATCTTCAAGTAAACTACATCTTGTAGCCACCCCTGAATTTTGGTAATTTTTTTATAGATGCCCCTTGGTATATACAACTCAAATACCAAGTTTGAAATTTTTCCCTAAATGGGTGTGGGAGATAGATTGATTTTTCTGAAAAATCTTCAAGTAAACTACATCTTGTAGCCACCCTAAAATTTTGGTAATTTTTTTATAGATGCCCCTTGGTATGTACAACTCAAATACCAAGCTTGAATTTTTTCCCTAAATGGGTGTGGGAGATAGATTGATTTTTCTGAAAATTCTTCAAGTAAACTACATCTTGTAGCCACCCCAAAATTTTGGTAATTTTTTTATAGATGCCCCTTCGTATATACAACTCAAATACCAAGTTCGAAATTTTTCCCTAAATGGGGTGTGGGAGATAGGTTGATATTTCTGAAAAAACTTCAAGTAAACTACATCTTGTAGCCACCCCTGAATTTTGGTAATTTTTTTATAGATGCCCCTTGGTATATACAACTCAAATACCAAGTTTGAAATTTTTCCCTAAATGGGTGTGGGAGATAGATTGATTTTTCTGAAAAATCTTCAAGTAAACTACATCTTGTAGCCACCCCTGAATTTTGGTAATTTTTTTATAGATGCCCCTTGGTATATACAACTCAAATACCAAGTTTGAAATTTTTCCCTAAATGGATGTGGGAGATAGGTTGATTTTTCTGAAAAATCTTCAAGTAAACTACATCTTGTAGCCACCCCTGAATTTTGGTAATTTTTTTATAGATGCCCCTTGGTATATACAACTCAAATACCAAGTTTGAAATTTTTCCCTAAATGGGTGTGGGAGATAGATTGATTTTTCTGAAAAATCTTAAAGTAAACTACATCTTGTAGCCACCCCAAAATTTTGGTAATTTTTTTTTAGATGCCCCTTCGTATATACAACTCAAATACCAAGTTCGAAATTTTTCCCTAAATGGGTGTGGAAGATAGATTGATATTTCTGAAAAATCTTCAAGTAAACTACATCTTGTAGCCACCCCTGAATTTTGGTAATTTTTTTTATAGATGCCCCCTTAGTATATACAACTCAAATACCAAGTTTGAAATTTTTCCCTAAATGGGGTGTGGGAGATAGATTGATTTTTCTGAAATATCTTCAAGTAAACTACATCTTGTAGCCACCCTAAAATTTTGGTAATTTTTTTATAGATGCCCCTTGGTATGTACAACTCAAATACCAAGCTTGAATTTTTTCCCTAAATGGGTGTGGGAGATAGATTGATTTTTCTGAAAATTCTTCAAGTAAACTACATCTTGTAGCCACCCCAAAATTTTGGTAATTTTTTTATAGATGCCCCTTCGTATATACAACTCAAATACCAAGTTCGAAATTTTTCCCTAAATGGGTGTGGGAGATAGGTTGATATTTCTGAAAAAACTTCAAGTAAACTACATCTTGTAGCCACCCCTGAATTTTGGTAATTTTTTTATAGATGCCCCTTGGTATATACAACTCAAATACCAAGTTTGAAATTTTTCCCTAAATGGGTGTGGGAGATAGATTGATTTTTCTGAAAAATCTTCAAGTAAACTACATCTTGTAGCCACCCTAAAATTTTGGTAATTTTTTTATAGATGCCCCTTGGTATGTACAACTCAAATACCAAGCTTGAATTTTTTCCCTAAATGGGGTGTGGGAGATAGATTGATTTTTCTGAAAATTCTTCAAGTAAACTACATCTTGTAGCCACCCCAAAATTTTGGTAATTTTTTTATAGATGCCCCTTCGTATATACAACTCAAATACCAAGTTCGAAATTTTTCCCTAAATGGGTGTGGGAGATAGGTTGATATTTCTGAAAAAACTTCAAGTAAACTACATCTTGTAGCCACCCCTGAATTTTGGTAATTTTTTTATAGATGCCCCTTGGTATATACAACTCAAATACCAAGCTTGAAATTTTTCCCTAAATGGGTGTGGGAGATAGATTGATTTTTCTGAAAAATCTTCAAGTAAACTACATCTTGTAGCCACCCCAAAATTTTGGTAATTTTTTTTAGATGCCCCTTCGTATATACAACTCAAATACCAAGTTCGAAATTTTTCCCTAAATGGGTGTGGGAGATAGATTGATTTTTCTGAAAAATCTTCAAGTAAACGACATCTTGTAGCCACCCCTGAATTTTGGTAATTTTTTTATAGATGCCCCTTGGTATATACAACTCAAATACCAAGTTTGAAATTTTTCCCTAAATGGGTGTGGGAGATAGATTGATTTTTCTGAAAAATCTTCAAGTAAACTACATCTTGTAGCCACCCCAAAATTTTGGTAATTTTTTTCTAGATGCCCCTTCGTATATACAACTCAAATACCAAGTTCGAAATTTTTCCCTAAATGGGTGTGGAAGATAGATTGATATTTCTGAAAAATCTTCAAGTAAACTACATCTTGTAGCCACCCCTGAATTTTGGTAATTTTTTTATAGATGCCCCTTAGTATATACAACTCAAATACCAAGTTTGAAATTTTTCCCTAAATGGGTGTGGGAGATAGATTGATTTTTCTGAAATATCTTCAAGTAAACTACATCTTGTAGCCACCCCAAAATTTTGGTAATTTTTTTTAGATGCCCCTTCGTATATACAACTCAAATACCAAGTTCGAAATTTTTCCCTAAATGGGTGTGGAAGATAGATTGATATTTCTGAAAAATCTTCAAGTAAACTACATCTTGTAGCCACCCCTGAATTTTGGTAATTTTTTTATAGATGCCCCTTAGTATATACAACTCAAATACCAAGTTTGAAATTTTTCCCTAAATGGGTGTGGGAGATAGATTGATTTTTCTGAAATATCTTCAATTAAACTACATCTTGTAGCCACCCTAAAATTTTGGTAATTTTTTTATAGATGCCCCTTGGTATGTACAACTCAAATACCAAGCTTGAATTTTTTCCCTAAATGGGTGTGGGAGATAGATTGATTTTTCTGAAAATTCTTCAAGTAAACTACATCTTGTAGCCACCCCAAAATTTTGGTAATTTTTTTATAGATGCCCCTTCGTATATACAACTCAAATACCAAGTTCGAAATTTTTCCCTAAATGGGTGTGGGAGATAGGTTGATATTTCTGAAAAAACTTCAAGTAAACTACATCTTGTAGCCACCCCTGAATTTTGGTAATTTTTTTATAGATGCCCCTTGGTATATACAACTCAAATACCAAGTTTGAAATTTTTCCCTAAATGGGTGTGGGAGATAGATTGATTTTTCTGAAAAATCTTCAAGTAAACTACATCTTGTAGCCACCCCTGAATTTTGGTAATTTTTTTATAGATGCCCCTTGGTATATACAACTCAAATACCAAGTTTGAAATTTTTCCCTAAATGGATGTGGGAGATAGGTTGATTTTTCTGAAAAATCTTCAAGTAAACTACATCTTGTAGCCACCCCTGAATTTTGGTAATTTTTTTATAGATGCCCCTTGGTATATACAACTCAAATACCAAGTTTGAAATTTTTCCCTAAATGGGTGTGGGAGATAGATTGATTTTTCTGAAAATTCTTCAAGTAAACTACATCTTGTAGCCACCCCAAAATTTTGGTAATTTTTTTATAGATGCCCCTTCGTATATACAACTCAAATACCAAGTTCGAAATTTTTCCCTAAATGGGTGTGGAAGATAGATTGATATTTCTGAAAAATCTTCAAGTAAACTACATCTTGTAGCCACCCCTGAATTTTGGTAATTTTTTTATAGATGCCCCTTAGTATATACAACTCAAATACCAAGTTTGAAATTTTTCCCTAAATGGGTGTGGGAGATAGATTGATTTTTCTGAAATATCTTCAAGTAAACTACATCTTGTAGCCACCCTAAAATTTTGGTAATTTTTTTATAGATGCCCCTTGGTATGTACAACTCAAATACCAAGCTTGAATTTTTTCCCTAAATGGGTGTGGGAGATAGATTGATTTTTCTGAAAATTCTTCAAGTAAACTACATCTTGTAGCCACCCCAAAATTTTGGTAATTTTTTTATAGATGCCCCTTCGTATATACAACTCAAATACCAAGTTCGAAATTTTTCCCTAAATGGGTGTGGGAGATAGGTTGATATTTCTGAAAAAACTTCAAGTAAACTACATCTTGTAGCCACCCCTGAATTTTGGTAATTTTTTTATAGATGCCCCTTGGTATATACAACTCAAATACCAAGTTTGAAATTTTTCCCTAAATGGGTGTGGGAGATAGATTGATTTTTCTGAAAAATCTTCAAGTAAACTACATCTTGTAGCCACCCTAAAATTTTGGTAATTTTTTTATAGATGCCCCTTGGTATGTACAACTCAAATACCAAGCTTGAATTTTTTCCCTAAATGGGTGTGGGAGATAGATTGATTTTTCTGAAAAATCTTCAAGTAAACTACATCTTGTAGCCACCCCAAAATTTTGGTAATTTTTTTTTAGATGCCCCTTCGTATATACAACTCAAATACCAAGTTCGAAATTTTTCCCTAAATGGGTGTGGGAGATAGATTGATTTTTCTGAAAAATCTTCAAGTAAACGACATCTTGTAGCCACCCCTGAATTTTGGTAATTTTTTTATAGATGCCCCTTGGTATATACAACTCAAATACCAAGTTTGAAATTTTTCCCTAAATGGGTGTGGGAGATAGATTGATTTTTCTGAAAAATCTTCAAGTAAACTACATCTTGTAGCCACCCCAAAATTTTGGTAATTTTTTTCTAGATGCCCCTTCGTATATACAACTCAAATACCAAGTTCGAAATTTTTCCCTAAATGGGTGTGGAAGATAGATTGATATTTCTGAAAAATCTTCAAGTAAACTACATCTTGTAGCCACCCCTGAATTTTGGTAATTTTTTTATAGATGCCCCTTAGTATATACAACTCAAATACCAAGTTTGAAATTTTTCCCTAAATGGGTGTGGGAGATAGATTGATTTTTCTGAAATATCTTCAAGTAAACTACATCTTGTAGCCACCCCAAAATTTTGGTAATTTTTTTATAGATGCCCCTTGGTATGTACAACTCAAATACCAAGTTCGAAATTTTTCCCTAAATGGGTGTGGGAGATAGATTGATTTTTCTGAAAAATCTTCAAGTAAACGACATCTTGTAGCCACCCCTGAATTTTGGTAATTTTTTTATAGATGCCCCTTGGTATATACAACTCAAATACCAAGTTTGAAATTTTTCCCTAAATGGGTGTGGGAGATAGATTGATTTTTCTGAAAAATCTTCAAGTAAACTACATCTTGTAGCCACCCCAAAATTTTGGTAATTTTTTTTTAGATGCCCCTTCGTATATACAACTCAAATACCAAGTTCGAAATTTTTCCCTAAATGGGTGTGGAAGATAGATTGATATTTCTGAAAAATCTTCAAGTAAACTACATCTTGTAGCCACCCCTGAATTTTGGTAATTTTTTTATAGATGCCCCTTAGTATATACAACTCAAATACCAAGTTTGAAATTTTTCCCTAAATGGGTGTGGGAGATAGATTGATTTTTCTGAAATATCTTCAATTAAACTACATCTTGTAGCCACCCTAAAATTTTGGTAATTTTTTTATAGATGCCCCTTGGTATGTACAACTCAAATACCAAGCTTGAATTTTTTCCCTAAATGGGTGTGGGAGATAGATTGATTTTTCTGAAAATTCTTCAAGTAAACTACATCTTGTAGCCACCCCAAAATTTTGGTAATTTTTTTATAGATGCCCCTTCGTATATACAACTCAAATACCAAGTTCGAAATTTTTCCCTAAATGGGTGTGGGAGATAGGTTGATATTTCTGAAAAAACTTCAAGTAAACTACATCTTGTAGCCACCCCTGAATTTTGGTAATTTTTTTATAGATGCCCCTTGGTATATACAACTCAAATACCAAGTTTGAAATTTTTCCCTAAATGGGTGTGGGAGATAGATTGATTTTTCTGAAAAATCTTCAAGTAAACTACATCTTGTAGCCACCCCTGAATTTTGGTAATTTTTTTATAGATGCCCCTTGGTATATACAACTCAAATACCAAGTTTGAAATTTTTCCCTAAATGGATGTGGGAGATAGGTTGATTTTTCTGAAAAATCTTCAAGTAAACTACATCTTGTAGCCACCCCTGAATTTTGGTAATTTTTTTATAGATGCCCCTTGGTATATACAACTCAAATACCAAGCTTGAAATTTTTCCCTAAATGGGTGTGGGAGATAGATTGATTTTTCTGAAAATTCTTCAAGTAAACTACATCTTGTAGCCACCCCAAAATTTTGGTAATTTTTTTATAGATGCCCCTTCGTATATACAACTCAAATACCAAGTTCGAAATTTTTCCCTAAATGGGTGTGGGAGATAGGTTGATATTTCTGAAAAAACTTCAAGTAAACTACATCTTGTAGCCACCCCTGAATTTTGGTAATTTTTTTATAGATGCCCCTTGGTATATACAACTCAAATACCAAGTTTGAAATTTTTCCCTAAATGGGTGTGGGAGATAGATTGATTTTTCTGAAAAATCTTCAAGTAAACTACATCTTGTAGCCACCCCAAAATTTTGGTATTTTTTTTATAAATGCCCCTTGGTATATACTACTCAAATACTAAGTTTGAAATTTTTCCCTAAATGGATGTGGAAGATAGGTTGATTTTTCTGAAAAATCTTCAAGTAAACTACATCTTGTAGCCTCCCCAAAATTTTGGTAATTTTTTTGTAGATGCCCCTTGGTATATACAACTCAAATACCAAGTTTGAAATTTTTCCCTAAATGGGTGTGGTAGATAGATTGATTTTTCTGAAACATCTTTAAGTAAACTACATCTTGTAGCCACCCCTGAATTTTGGTAATTTTTTTATAGATGCCCCTTGGTATATACAACTCAAATACCAAGCTTGAAATTTTTCCCTAAATGGGTGTGGGAGATAGATTGATTTTTCTGAAAATTCTTCAAGTAAACTACATCTTGTAGCCACCCCAAAATTTTGGTAATTTTTTTATAGATGCCCCTTCGTATATACAACTCAAATACCAAGTTCGAACTTTTTCCCTAAATGGGTGTGGGAGATAGGTTGATATTTCTGAAAAAACTTCAAGTAAACTACATCTTGTAGCCACCCCTGAATTTTGGTAATTTTTTTATAGATGCCCCTTGGTATATACAACTCAAATACCAAGTTTGAAATTTTTCCCTAAATGGGTGTGGGAGATAGATTGATTTTTCTCAAAAATCTTCAAGTAAACTACATCTTGTAGCCACCCCTGAATTTTGGTAATTTTTTTATAGATGCCCCTTGGTATATACAACTCAAATACCAAGTTTGAAATTTTTCCCTAAATGGATGTGGGAGATAGGTTGATTTTTCTGAAAAATCTTCAAGTAAACTACATCTTGTAGCCACCCCTGAATTTTGGTAATTTTTTTATAGATGCCCCTTGGTATATACAACTCAAATACCAAGTTTGAAATTTTTCCCTAAATGGATGTGGGAGATAGGTTGATTTTTCTGAAAAATCTTCAAGTAAACTACATCTTGTAGCCACCCCTGAATTTTGGTAATTTTTTTATAGATGCCCCTTGGTATATACAACTCAAATACCAAGTTTGAAATTTTTCCCTAAATGGGTGTGGGAGATAGATTGATTTTTCTGAAAAATCTTCAAGTAAACTACATCTTGTAGCCACCCCAAAATTTTGGTAATTTTTTTTTAGATGCCCCTTCGTATATACAACTCAAATACTAAGTTCGAAATTTTTCCCTAAATGGGTGTAGAAGATAGATTGATATTTCTGAAAAATCTTCAAGTAAACTACATCTTGTAGCCACCCCTGAATTTTGGTAATTTTTTTATAGATGCCCCTTGGTATATACAACTCAAATACCAAGTTTGAAATTTTTCCCTAAATGGGTGTGGGAGATACATTGATTTTTCTGAAAAATCTTCAAGTAAACTACATCTTGTAGCCACCCTAAAATTTTGGTAATTTTTTTATAGATGCCCCTTGGTATGTACAACTCAAATACCAAGCTTGAATTTTTTCCCTAAATGGGTGTGGGAGATAGATTGATTTTTCTGAAAATTCTTCAAGTAAACTACATCTTGTAGCCACCCCAAAATTTTGGTAATTTTTTTATAGATGCCCCTTCGTATATACAACTCAAATACCAAGTTCGAAATTTTTCCCTAAATGGGTGTGGGAGATAGGTTGATATTTCTGAAAAAACTTCAAGTAAACTACATCTTGTAGCCACCCCTGAATTTTGGTAATTTTTTTATAGATGCCCCTTGGTATATACAACTCAAATACCAAGCTTGAAATTTTTCCCTAAATGGGTGTGGGAGATAGATTGATTTTTCTGAAAAATCTTCAAGTAAACTACATCTTGTAGCCACCCCAAAATTTTGGTAATTTTTTTTTAGATGCCCCTTCGTATATACAACTCAAATACCAAGTTCGAAATTTTTCCCTAAATGGGTGTGGGAGATAGATTGATTTTTCTGAAAAATCTTCAAGTAAACGACATCTTGTAGCCACCCCTGAATTTTGGTAATTTTTTTATAGATGCCCCTTGGTATATACAACTCAAATACCAAGTTTGAAATTTTTCCCTAAATGGGTGTGGGAGATAGATTGATTTTTCTGAAAAATCTTCAAGTAAACTACATCTTGTAGCCACCCCAAAATTTTGGTAATTTTTTTTTAGATGCCCCTTCGTATATACAACTCAAATACCAAGTTCGAAATTTTTCCCTAAATGGGTGTGGAAGATAGATTGATATTTCTGAAAAATCTTCAAGTAAACTACATCTTGTAGCCACCCCTGAATTTTGGTAATTTTTTTATAGATGCCCCTTGGTATGTACAACTCAAATACCAAGTTTGAAATTTTTCCCTAAATGGGTGTGGGAGATAGATTGATTTTTCTGAAATATCTTCAAGTAAACTACATCTTGTAGCCACCCTAAAATTTTGGTAATTTTTTTATAGATGCCCCTTGGTATGTACAACTCAAATACCAAGCTTGAATTTTTTCCCTAAATGGGTGTGGGAGATAGATTGATTTTTCTGAAAATTCTTCAAGTAAACTACATCTTGTAGCCACCCCAAAATTTTGGTAATTTTTTTATAGATGCCCCTTCGTATATACAACTCAAATACCAAGTTCGAAATTTTTCCCTAAATGGGTGTGGGAGATAGATTGATTTTTCTGAAAAATCTTCAAGTAAACGACATCTTGTAGCCACCCCTGAATTTTGGTAATTTTTTTATAGATGCCCCTTGGTATATACAACTCAAATACCAAGCTTGAAATTTTTCCCTAAATGGGTGTGGGAGATAGATTGATTTTTCTGAAAATTCTTCAAGTAAACTACATCTTGTAGCCACCCCAAAATTTTGGTAATTTTTTTATAGATGCCCCTTCGTATATACAACTCAAATACCAAGTTCGAACTTTTTCCCTAAATGGGTGTGGGAGATAGGTTGATATTTCTGAAAAAACTTCAAGTAAACTACATCTTGTAGCCACCCCTGAATTTTGGTAATTTTTTTATAGATGCCCCTTGGTATATACAACTCAAATACCAAGTTTGAAATTTTTCCCTAAATGGGTGTGGGAGATAGATTGATTTTTCTCAAAAATCTTCAAGTAAACTACATCTTGTAGCCACCCCTGAATTTTGGTAATTTTTTTATAGATGCCCCTTGGTATATACAACTCAAATACCAAGTTTGAAATTTTTCCCTAAATGGGTGTGGGAGATAGATTGATTTTTCTGAAAAATCTTCAAGTAAACTACATCTTGTAGCCACCCTAAAATTTTGGTAATTTTTTTATAGATGCCCCTTGGTATGTACAACTCAAATACCAAGCTTGAATTTTTTCCCTAAATGGGTGTGGGAGATAGATTGATTTTTCTGAAAATTCTTCAAGTAAACTACATCTTGTAGCCACCCCAAAATTTTGGTAATTTTTTTATAGATGCCCCTTCGTATATACAACTCAAATACCAAGTTCGAAATTTTTCCCTAAATGGGTGTGGGAGATAGGTTGATATTTCTGAAAAAACTTCAAGTAAACTACATCTTGTAGCCACCCCTGAATTTTGGTAATTTTTTTATAGATGCCCCTTGGTATATACAACTCAAATACCAAGCTTGAAATTTTTCCCTAAATGGGTGTGGGAGATAGATTGATTTTTCTGAAAAATCTTCAAGTAAACTACATCTTGTAGCCACCCCAAAATTTTGGTAATTTTTTTTTAGATGCCCCTTCGTATATACAACTCAAATACCAAGTTCGAAATTTTTCCCTAAATGGGTGTGGGAGATAGATTGATTTTTCTGAAAAATCTTCAAGTAAACGACATCTTGTAGCCACCCCTGAATTTTGGTAATTTTTTTATAGATGCCCCTTGGTATATACAACTCAAATACCAAGTTTGAAATTTTTCCCTAAATGGGTGTGGGAGATAGATTGATTTTTCTGAAAAATCTTCAAGTAAACTACATCTTGTAGCCACCCCAAAATTTTGGTAATTTTTTTTTAGATGCCCCTTCGTATACAGGGTGAATACTGAAAACCTTGACATAGGGAAATAACATGGGAAAACAGTTTTTTGCTGTTTCCATCTGTCCCGCTAAATAATATCGGGTGTATATGGTATCGTTAGTTAGATTACTTAATTTTGCATCTAATAAAACTAAATTTTGTGTAATAAGGCCTTTTCTAACTGAAATATTTGATAAAATAAATTGTATTTTGAAGGATATCCTTCATATTTTTGAATAAGAAACGTCAAAAACAAAATGCTCCATAGCCGAGTGGATACGAGGGCTGTTTCATAACGTAAATAATCTACAAGACCTGGTTCGAGACCACCTCAGCCCTACTTTTTTTTTTAATTAAATTATGCTTAAAATATCTTTATTATATCAGACTATTTTAATAAAATAGCAATATTCATATTTTTATAAATAAAAAAATCCAAATATTTAATAGAATTATTATTTGCTGTCTGTCAAACTTAACAATTAATTCGAATTTAGTTTTTGGTGTATAATTTTGTATTTCATGTTTCGAAACATGATATTTTAAGTATAATTTAATTTAAAAAAAAATAGGGCCGAGGTGGTCTCGAACCAGGTCTTGTAGTTTATTTATGTTATGAAACAGCCCTCGTATCCACTCGGCTATGGAGCATTTTGTTTTTGACGTTTCTTATTCGAAAATATGAAGGATAACCTTCAAAATACAATTTATTTTATCAAATATTTCAGTTAGAAAAGGCCATATTACACAACATTTGGTTTTATTAGATGCAAAATTAAGTAATCTAACTAACGATACCATATACACCCGATTTTATTTAGCGGGACAGATGGAAACAGCAAAAAACTGTTTTCCCATGTTATTTCCCTATGTCAAGGTTTTCAGTATTCACCCTGTATACAACTCAAATACCAAGTTCGAAATTTTTCCCTAAATGGGTGTGGAAGATAGATTGATATTTCTGAAAAATCTTCAAGTAAACTACATCTTGTAGCCACCCCTGAATTTTGGTAATTTTTTTATAGATGCCCCTTGGTATATACAACTCAAATACCAAGTTTGAAATTTTTCCCTAAATGGGTGTGGGAGATAGATTGATTTTTCTGAAATATCTTCAAGTAAACTACATCTTGTAGCCACCCTAAAATTTTGGTAATTTTTTTATAGATGCCCCTTGGTATGTACAACTCAAATACCAAGCTTGAATTTTTTCCCTAAATGGGTGTGGGAGATAGATTGATTTTTCTGAAAATTCTTCAAGTAAACTACATCTTGTAGCCACCCCAAAATTTTGGTAATTTTTTTATAGATGCCCCTTCGTATATACAACTCAAATACCAAGTTTGAAATTTTTCCCTAAATGGGTGTGGGAGATAGGTTGATATTTCTGAAAAAACTTCAAGTAAACTACATCTTGTAGCCACCCCTGAATTTTGGTAATTTTTTTATAGATGCCCCTTGGTATATACAACTCAAATACCAAGTTTGAAATTTTTCCCTAAATGGGTGTGGGAGATAGATTGATTTTTCTGAAAAATCTTCAAGTAAACTACATCTTGTAGCCACCCCTGAATTTTGGTAATTTTTTTATAAATGCCCCTTGGTATATACAACTCAAATACCAAGTTTGAAATTTTTCCCTAAATGGATGTGGGAGATAGGTTGATTTTTCTGAAAAATCTTCAAGTAAACTACATCTTGTAGCCACCCCTGAATTTTGGTAATTTTTTTATAGATGCCCCTTGGTATATACAACTCAAATACCAAGTTTGAAATTTTTCCCTAAATGGGTGTGGGAGATAGATTGATTTTTCTGAAAAATCTTCAAGTAAACTACATCTTGTAGCCACCCTAAAATTTTGGTAATTTTTTTATAGATACCCCTTGGTATGTACAACTCAAATACCAAGCTTGAATTTTTTCCCTAAATGGGTGTGGGAGATAGATTGATTTTTCTGAAAATTCTTCAAGTAAACTACATCTTGTAGCCACCCCAAAATTTTGGTAATTTTTTTATAGATGCCCCTTCGTATATACAACTCAAATACCAAGTTCGAAATTTTTCCCTAAATGGGTGTGGGAGATAGGTTGATATTTCTGAAAAAACTTCAAGTAAACTACATCTTGTAGCCACCCCTGAATTTTGGTAATTTTTTTATAGATGCCCCTTGGTATATACAACTCAAATACCAAGCTTGAAATTTTTCCCTAAATGGGTGTGGGAGATAGATTGATTTTTCTGAAAAATCTTCAAGTAAACTACATCTTGTAGCCACCCCAAAATTTTGGTAATTTTTTTTTAGATGCCCCTTCGTATATACAACTCAAATACCAAGTTCGAAATTTTTCCCTAAATGGGTGTGGGAGATAGATTGATTTTTCTGAAAAATCTTCAAGTAAACGACATCTTGTAGCCACCCCTGAATTTTGGTAATTTTTTTATAGATGCCCCTTGGTATATACAACTCAAATACCAAGTTTGAAATTTTTCCCTAAATGGGTGTGGGAGATAGATTGATTTTTCTGAAAAATCTTCAAGTAAACTACACCTTGTAGCCACCCCAAAATTTTGGTAATTTTTTTTTAGATGCCCCTTCGTATATACAACTCAAATACCAAGTTCGAAATTTTTCCCTAAATGGGTGTGGAAGATAGATTGATATTTCTGAAAAATCTTCAAGTAAACTACATCTTGTAGCCACCCCTGAATTTTGGTAATTTTTTTATAGATGCCCCTTGGTATATACAACTCAAATACCAAGTTTGAAATTTTTCCCTAAATGGGTGTGGGAGATAGATTGATTTTTCTGAAATATCTTCAAGTAAACTACATCTTGTAGCCACCCTAAAATTTTGGTAATTTTTTTATAGATGCCCCTTGGTATGTACAACTCAAATACCAAGCTTGAATTTTTTCCCTAAATGGGTGTGGGAGATAGATTGATTTTTCTGAAAATTCTTCAAGTAAACTACATCTTGTAGCCACCCCAAAATTTTGGTAATTTTTTTATAGATGCCCCTTCGTATATACAACTCAAATACCAAGTTCGAAATTTTTCCCTAAATGGGTGTGGGAGATAGGTTGATATTTCTGAAAAAACTTCAAGTAAACTACATCTTGTAGCCACCCCTGAATTTTGGTAATTTTTTTATAGATGCCCCTTGGTATATACAACTCAAATACCAAGTTTGAAATTTTTCCCTAAATGGGTGTGGGAGATAGATTGATTTTTCTGAAAAATCTTCAAGTAAACTACATCTTGTAGCCACCCCTGAATTTTGGTAATTTTTTTATAAATGCCCCTTGGTATATACAACTCAAATACCAAGTTTGAAATTTTTCCCTAAATGGATGTGGGAGATAGGTTGATTTTTCTGAAAAATCTTCAAGTAAACTACATCTTGTAGCCACCCCTGAATTTTGGTAATTTTTTTATAGATGCCCCTTGGTATATACAACTCAAATACCAAGTTTGAAATTTTTCCCTAAATGGGTGTGGGAGATAGATTGATTTTTCTGAAAATTCTTCAAGTAAACTACATCTTGTAGCCACCCCAAAATTTTGGTAATTTTTTTATAGATGCCCCTTCGTATATACAACTCAAATACCAAGTTCGAACTTTTTCCCTAAATGGGTGTGGGAGATAGGTTGATATTTCTGAAAAAACTTCAAGTAAACTACATCTTGTAGCCACCCCTGAATTTTGGTAATTTTTTTATAGATGCCCCTTGGTATATACAACTCAAATACCAAGTTTGAAATTTTTCCCTAAATGGGTGTGGGAGATAGATTGATTTTTCTGAAAAATCTTCAAGTAAACTACATCTTGTAGCCACCCCAAAATTTTGGTAATTTTTTTATAGATGCCCCTTGGTATATACAACTCAAATACCAAGTTCGATATTTTTCCCTAAGTGGGTGTGGGAGATAGATTCATTTTTCTGAAAAATCTTCGAGTAAACTACATCTTGTAGCCACCCCTGAATTTTGGTATTTTTTTTATAGATGCCCCTTGGTATATACAACTCAAATACCAAGTTTGAAATTTTTCCCTAAATGGATGTGGGAGATAGGTTGATTTTTCTGAAAAATCTTCAAGTAAACTACATCTTGTAGCCACCCCTGAATTTTGGTAATTTTTTTATAGATGCTTCTTGGTATATACAACTAAAATACCAAGTTTGAAATTTTTTCCTAAATGGGTGTGGGAGATAGATTGATTTTTCTGAAAAATCTTCAAGTAAACTACATCTTGTAGCCACCCCAAAATTTTGGTAATTTTTTTTTAGATGCCCCTTCGTATATACAACTCAAATACCAAGTTCGAAATTTTTCCCTAAATGGGTGTGGGAGATAGATTGATTTTTCTGAAAAATATTCAAGTAAACGACATCTTGTAGCCACCCCTGAATTTTGGTAATTTTTTTATAGATGCCCCTTGGTATATACAACTCAAATACCAAGATTGAAATTTTTTCCTAAATGGGTGTGGGAGATAGATTGATTTTTCTGAAAAATCTTCAAGTAAACTACATCTTGTAGCCACCCCAAAATTTTGGTAATTTTTTTATAGATGCCCCTTGGTATATACAACTCAAATACCAAGTTCGAAATTTTTCCCTAAATGGGTGTGGGAGATAGGTTGATTTTTCTGAAAAATCTTCAAGTAAACTACATCTTGTAGCAACCCCAAAATTTTGGTAATTTTTTTTTAGATGCCCCTTCGTATATACAACTCAAATACCAAGTTCGAAATTTTTCCCTAAATGGGTGTGGAAGATAGATTGATATTTCTGAAAAATCTTCAAGTAAACTACATCTTGTAGCCACCCCTGAATTTTGGTAATTTTTTTATAGATGCCCCTTGGTATATACAACTCAAATACCAAGTTTGAAATTTTTCCCTAAATGGGTGTGGGAGATAGATTAATTTTTCTGAAAAATCTTCAAGTAAACTACATCTTGTAGCCACCCCAAAATTTTGGTAATTTTTTTATAGATGCCCCTTGGTATATACAACTCAAATACAAAGTTTGAAATTTTTCCCTAAATGGATGTGGAAGATAGGTTGATTTTTCTGAAAAATCTTCAAGTAAACTACATCTTGTAGCCTCCCCAAAATTTTGGTAATTTTTTTGTAGATGCCCCTTGGTATATACAACTAAAATACCAAGTTTGAAATTTTTCCCTAAATGGATGTGGGAGATAGGTTGATTTTTCTGAAAAATCTTCAAGTAAACTACATCTTGTAGCCACCCCTGAATTTTGGTAATTTTTTTATAGATGCCCCTTGGTATATACAACTCAAATACCAAGTTCGATATTTTTCCCTAAATGGGTGTGGGAGATAGATTCATTTTTCTGAAAAATCTTCGAGTAAACTACATCTTGTAGCCACCCCTGAATTTTGGTATTTTTTTTATAGATGCCCCTTGGTATATACAACTCAAATACCAAGTTTGAAATTTTTCCCTAAATGGATGTGGGAGATAGGTTGATTTTTCTGAAAAATCTTCAAGTAAACTACATCTTGTAGCCACCCCTGAATTTTGGTAATTTTTTTTTAGATGCCCCTTCGTATATACAACTCAAATACCAAGTTCGAAATTTTTCCCTAAATGGGTGTGGGAGATAGATTGATTTTTCTGAAAAATATTCAAGTAAACGACATCTTGTAGCCACCCCTGAATTTTGGTAATTTTTTTATAGATGCCCCTTGGTATATACAACTCAAATACCAAGATTGAAATTTTTCCCTAAATGGGTGTGGGAGATAGATTGATTTTTCTGAAAAATCTTCAAGTAAACTACATCTTGTAGCCACCCCAAAATTTTGGTAATTTTTTTATAGATGCCCCTTGGTATATACAACTCAAATACCAAGTTCGAAATTTTTCCCTAAATGGGTGTGGGAGATAGGTTGATTTTTCTGAAAAATCTTCAAGTAAACTACATCTTGTAGCCACCCCAAAATTTTGGTAATTTTTTTTTAGATGCCCCTTCGTATATACAACTCAAATACCAAGTTCGAAATTTTTCCCTAAATGGGTGTGGAAGATAGATTGATATTTCTGAAAAATCTTCAAGTAAACTACATCTTGTAGCCACCCCTGAATTTTGGTAATTTTTTTATAGATGCCCCTTGGTATATACAACTCAAATACCAAGTTTGAAATTTTTCCCTCAATGGGTGTGGGAGATAGATTGATTTTTCTGAAAAATCTTTAAGTAAACTACATCTTGTAGCCACCCCTGAATTTTGGTAATTTTTTTATAGATGCCCCTTGGTATATACAACTCAAATACCAAGTTTGAAATTTTTCCCTAAATGGATGTGGGAGATAGGTTGATTTTTCTGAAAAATCTTCAAGTAAACTAAATCTTGTAGCCACCCCTGAATTTTGGTAATTTTTTTATAGATGCCCCTTGGTATATACAACTCAAATACCAAGTTTGAAATTTTTCCCTAAATGGGTGTGGGAGATAGATTGATTTTTCTGAAAAATCTTCAAGTAAACTACATCTTGTAGCCACCCCAAAATTTTGGTAATTTTTTTATAGATGCCCCTTGGTATATACAACTCAAATACCAAGTTTGAAATTTTTCCCTAAATGGGTGTGGGAGATAGGTTGATATTTCTGAAAAATCTTCAAGTAAACTACATCTTGTAGCCACCCCTGAATTTTGGTAATTTTTTTATAGATGCCCCTTGGTATATACAACTCAAATACCAAGTTTGAAATTTTTCCCTAAATGGGTGTGGGAGATAGATTGATTTTTCTGAAAAATCTTCAAGTAAACTACATCTTGTAGCCACCCCAAAATTTTGGTAATTTTTTTATAGATGCCCCTTGGTATATACAACTCAAATACCAAGTTTGAAATTTTTCCCTAAATAGGTGTGGGAGATAGGTTGATATTTCTGAAAAATCTTCAAGTAAACTACATCTTGTAGCCACCCCTGAATTTTGGTAATTTTTTTATAGATGCCCCTTGGTATATACAACTCAAATACCAAGTTTGAAATTTTTCCCTAAATGGATGTGGGAGATAGGTTGATTTTTCTGAAAAATCTTCAAGTAAACTAAATCTTGTAGCCACCCCTGAATTTTGGTAATTTTTTTATAGATGCCCCTTGGTATATACAACTCAAATACCAAGTTTGAAATTTTTCCCTAAATGGGTGTGGGAGATAGATTGATTTTTCTGAAAAATCTTCAAGTAAACTACATCTTGTAGCCACCCCAAAATTTTGGTAATTTTTTTTAGATGCCCCTTCGTATATACAACTCAAATACCAAGTTCGAAATTTTTCCCTAAATGGGTGTGGAAGATAGATTGATATTTCTGAAAAATCATCAAGAAAACTACATCTTGTAGCCACCCCTGAATTTTGGTAATTTTTTTATAGATGCCCCTTGGTATATACAACTCAAATACCAAGTTTGAAATTTTTCCCTAAATGGGTGTGGGAGATAGATTGATTTTTCTGAAAAATCTTCAAGTAAACTACATCTTGTAGCCACCCCAAAATTTTGGTAATTTTTTTATAGATGCCCCTTGGTATATACAACTCAAATACTAAGTTTGAAATTTTTCCCTAAATGGATGTGGAAGATAGGTTGATTTTTCTGAAAAATCTTCAAGTAAACTACATCTTGTAGCCTCCCCAAAATTTTGGTAATTTTTTTGTAGATGCCCCTTGGTATATACAACTAAAATACCAAGTTTGAAATTTTTCCCTAAATGGATGTGGGAGATAGGTTGATTTTTCTGAAAAATCTTCAA
This sequence comes from Stenolophus ochropezus, assembly GCA_035578165.1. Taxonomy (NCBI): domain Eukaryota; kingdom Metazoa; phylum Arthropoda; class Insecta; order Coleoptera; family Carabidae; genus Stenolophus; species Stenolophus ochropezus. The sequence continues at coordinate 22,410 of JAQOWZ010000002.1, forward strand.
GTAAACTACATCTTGTAGCCACCCCTGAATTTTGGTAATTTTTTTATAGATGCCCCTTGGTATATACAACTCAAATACCAAGTTTGAAATTTTTCCCTAAATGGGTGTGGGAGATAGATTGATTTTTCTGAAAAATCTTCAAGTAAACTACATCTTGTAGCCACCCCAAAATTTTGGTAATTTTTTTTTAGATGCCCCTTCGTATATACAACTCAAATACCAAGTTCGAAATTTTTCCCTAAATGGGTGTGGAAGATAGATTGATATTACTGAAAAATCTTCAAGTAAACTACATCTTGTAGCCACCCCTGAATTTTGGTAATTTTTTTATAGATGCCCCTTGGTATATACAACTCAAATACCAAGTTTGAAATTTTTCCCTAAATGGGTGTGGGAGATAGATTGATTTTTCTGAAAAATCTTCAAGTAAACTACATCTTGTAGCCACCCCAAAATTTTGGTAATTTTTTTATAGATGCCCCTTGGTATATACAACTCAAATACCAAGCTTGAAATTTTTCCCTAAATGGGTGTGGGAGATAGATTGATTTTTCTGAAAAATCTTCAAGTAAACTACATCTTGTAGCCACCCTAAAATTTTGGTAATTTTTTTATAGATGCCCCTTGGTATGTACAACTCAAATACCAAGCTTGAATTTTTTCCCTAAATGGGTGTGGGAGATAGATTGATTTTTCTGAAAATTCTTCAAGTAAACTACATCTTGTAGCCACCCCAAAATTTTGGTAATTTTTTTATAGATGCCCCTTTGTATATACAACTCAAATACCAAGTTCGAAATTTTTCCCTAAATGGGTGTGGGAGATAGATTGATTTTTCTGAAAAATCTTCAAGTAAACTACATCTTGTAGCCACCCCTGAATTTTGGTAATTTTTTTATAGATGCCCCTTGGTATATACAACTCAAATACCAAGTTTGAAATTTTTCCCTAAATGGATGTTGGAGATAGGTTGATTTTTCTGAAAAATCTTCAAGTAAACTAAATCTTGTAGCCACCCCTGAATTTTGGTAATTTTTTTATAGATGCCCCTTGGTATTTACAACTCAAATACCAAGTTTGAAATTTTTCCCTAAATGTGTGTGGGAGATAGATTGATTTTTCTGAAAAATCTTCAAGTAAACTACATCTTGTAGCCACCCCAAAATTTTGGTAATTTTTTTTTAGATGCCCCTTCGTATATACAACTCAAATACCAAGTTCGAAATTTTTCCCTAAATGGGTGTGGAAGATAGATTGATATTTCTGAAAAATCTTCAAGTAAACTACATCTTGTAGCCACCCCTGAATTTTGGTAATTTTTTTGTAGATGCCCCTTGGTATATACAACTCAAATACCAAGTTTGAAATTTTTCCCTAAATGGGTGTGGGAGATAGATTGATTTTTCTGAAACATCTTCAAGTAAACTACATCTTATAGCCACCCCTGAATTTTGGTAATTTTTTTATAGATGCCCCTTGGTATATACAACTCAAATACCAAGCTTGAATTTTTTCCCTAAATGGGTGTGGGAGATAGATTGATTTTTCTGAAACATCTTCAAGTAAACTACATCTTGTAGCCACCCCTGAATTTTGGTAATTTTTTTATAGATGCCGCTTGGTATATACAACTCAAATACCAAGTTTGAAATTTTTCCCTAAATGGGTGTGGGAGATAGATTGATTTTTCTGAAAAATCTTCAAGTAAACTACATCTTGTAGCCGTCCCAAAATTTTGGTAATTTTTTTTTAGATGCCCCTTCGTATATACAACTCAAATACCAAGTTCGAAATTTTTCCCTAAATGGGTGTGGAAGATAGATTGATATTTCTGAAAAATCTTCAAGTAAACTACATCTTGTAGCCACCCCTGAATTTTGGTAATTTTTTTATAGATGCCCCTTGGTATATACAACTCAAATACCAAGTTTGAAATTTTTCCCTAAATGGGTGTGGGAGATAGGTTGATATTTCTGAAAAAACTTCAAGTAAACTACATCTTGTAGCCTCCCCAAAATTTTGGTAATTTTTTTGTAGATGCCCCTTGGTATATACAACTCAAATACCAAGTTTGAAATTTTTCCCTAAATGGGTGTGGGAGATAGATTGATTTTTCTGAAACATTTTCAAGTAAACTACATCTTGTAGCCACCCCTGAATTTTGGTAATTTTTGAATAGATGCCCCTTGGTTTATACAACTCAAATACCAAGTTTGAAATTTTTCCCTAAATGGATTTGGGAGATAGGTTGATTTTTCTGAAAAACTTTCAAGTAAACTACATCTTGTAGCCACCCCAAAATTTTGGTAATTTTTTTGTAGATGCCCCTTCGTATATACAACCAACCAAGTTTGAAATTTTTCCCTAAATGGGTGTGGGAGATAGATTGATTTTTCAACCAAGTTTGAAATTTTTCCCTAAATGGGTGTGGGAGATAGATTGATTTTTCTCAAAAATCTTCAAGTAAACTACATCTTGTAGCCACCCCTGAATTTTGGTAATTTTATTATAGATGCCCCTTGGTATATACAACTCAAATACCAAGTTTGAAATTTTTCCCTAAATGGATGTGGGAGATAGGTTGATTTTTCTGAAAAATCTTCAAGTAAACTACATCTTGTAGCCACCCCTGAATTTTGGTAATTTTTTTATAGATGCCCCTTGGTATATACAACTCAAATACCAAGTTTGAAATTTTTCCCTAAATGGATGTGGGAGATAGGTTGATTTTTCTGAAAAATCTTCAAGTAAACTACATCTTGTAGCCACCCCTGAATTTTGGTAATTTTTTTATAGATGCCCCTTGGTATATACAACTCAAATACCAAGTTTGAAATTTTTCCCTAAATGGGTGTGGGAGATAGATTGATTTTTCTGAAAAATCTTCAAGTAAACTACATCTTGTAGCCACCCCTGAATTTTGGTAATTTTTTTATAGATGCCCCTTAGTATATACAACTCAAATACCAAGTTTGAAAATTTTCCCTAAATGGGTGTGGGAGATAGATTGATTTTTCTGAAAAATCTTCAAGTAAACTACATCTTGTAGCCACCCCTGAATTTTGGTAATTTTTTTATAGATGCCCCTTGGTATATACAACTCAAATACCAAGTTTGAAATTTTTCCCTAAATGGGTGTGGGAGATAGGTTGATATTTCTTAAAAATCTTCAAGTAAACTACATCTTGTAGCCACCCCTGAATTTTGGTAATTTTTTTATAGATGCCCCTTAGTATATACAACTCAAATACCAAGTTTGAAATTATTCCCTAAATGGGTGTGGGAGATAGATTGATTTTTCTGAAAAATCTTCAAGTAAACTACATCTTGTAGCCACCCCAAAATTTTGGTAATTTTTTTATAGATGCCCCTTGGTATATACAACTCAAATACCAAGTTTGAAATTTTTCCCTAAATGGGTGTGGGAGATAGGTTGATATTTCTGAAAAATCTTCAAGTAAACTACATCTTGTAGCCACCCCTGAATTTTGGTAATTTTTTAATAGATGCCCCTTGGTATATACAACTCAAATACCAAGTATGAAATTTTTCCCTAAATAGGTGTGGGAGATAGATTGATTTTTCTGAAAAATCTTCAAGTAAACTACATCTTGTAGCCACCCCTGAATTTTGGTAATTTTTTTGTAGATGCCCCTTGGTATATACAACTCAAATACCAAGTTTGAAATTTTTCCCTAAATGGATGTGGGAGATAGGTTGATTTTTCTGAAAAATCTTCAAGTAAACTACATCTTGTAGCCACCCCTGAATTTTGGTAATTTTTTTTTAGATGCCGCTTGGTATATACAACTCAAATACCAAGTTTGAAATTTTTCCCTAAATGGGTGTGGGAGATAGATTGATTTTTCTGAAAAATCTTCAAGTAAACTACATCTTGTAGCCACCCCAAAATTTTGGTAATTTTTTTTTAGATGCCCCTTCGTATATACAACTCAAATACCAAGTTTGAAATTTTTCCCTAAATGGGTGTGGAAGATAGGTCGATATTTCTGAAAAATCTTCAAGTAAACTACATCTTGTAGCCACCCCTGAATTTTGGTAATTTTTTTATAGATGCCCCTTGGTATATACAACTCAAATACCAAGTTTGAAATTTTTCCCTAAATGGGTGTGGGAGATAGGTTGATATTTCTTAAAAATCTTCAAGTAAACTACATCTTGTAGCCACCCCTGAATTTTGGTAATTTTTTTATAGATGCCCCTTAGTATATACAACTCAAATACCAAGTTTGAAATTTTTCCCTAAATGGGTCTGGAAGATAGGTCGATATTTCTGAAAAATCTTCAAGTAAACTACATCTTGTAGCCAGCCCTGAATTTTGGTAATTTTTTTATAGATGCCCCTTGGTATATACAACTCAAATACCAAGTTTGAAATTTTTCCCTAAATGGGTGTGGGAGATAGGTTGATATTTCTTAAAAATCTTCAAGTAAACTACATCTTGTAGCCACCCCTGAATTTTGGTAATTTTTTTATAGATGCCCCTTAGTATATACAACTCAAATACCAAGTTTGAAATTTTTCCCTAAATGGGTGTGGGAGATAGGTTGATTTTTCTGAAAAATCTTCAAGTAAACTACATCTTGTAGCCACCCCAAAATTTTGGTAATTTTTTTAAAGATGCCCCTTGGTATATACAACTCAAATACCAAGTTTGAAATTTTTCCCTAAATGGGTGTGGGAGATAGGTTGATATTTCTGAAAAATCTTCAAGTAAACTACATCTTGTAGCCACCCCTGAATTTTGGTAATTTTTTTATAGATGCCCCTTGGTATATACAACTCAAATACCAAGTATGAAATTTTTCCCTAAATAGGTGTGGGAGATAGATTGATTTTTCTGAAAAATCTTCAAGTAAACTACATCTTGTAGCCACCCCTGAATTTTGGTAATTTTTTTGTAGATGCCCCTTGGTATATACAACTCAAATACCAAGTTTGAAATTTTTCCCTAAATGGATGTGGGAGATAGGTTGATTTTTCTGAAAAATCTTCAAGTAAACTACATCTTGTAGCCACCCCTGAATTTTGGTAATTTTTTTTTAGATGCCGCTTGGTATATACAACTCAAATACCAAGTTTGAAATTTTTCCCTAAATGGGTGTGGGAGATAGGTTGATTTTTCTGAAAAATCTTCAAGTAAACTACATCTTGTAGCCACCCCTGAATTTTGGTAATTTTTTTATAGATGCCGCTTGGTATATACAACTCAAATACCAAGTTTGAAATTTTTCCCTAAATGGATGTGGGAGATAGGTTGATTTTTCTGAAAAATCTTCAAGTAAACTACATCTTGTAGCCACCCCTGAATTTTGGTAATTTTTTTATAGATGCCGCTTGGTATATACAACTCAAATACCAAGTTTGAAATTTTTCCCTAAATGGGTGTGGGAGATAGGTTGATATTTCTTAAAAATCTTCAAGTAAACTACATCTTGTAGCCACCCCTGAATTTATGTCTGTCAAGTTGGGGTGCCCAACATAAAAAAAAATAAAAAACAATATACCATCAGTTAGTGCTAGGTTTGTGCTGGTTTGTTCCAGAATATGGAAGTTTGTTCTATTTAAATAACAGAAATATCAACAATTTCAGTTGGCACCCCAACTTGACACTATCAAATTTATAAATAATAGAGAAAATTAAAAATAACTATACCATCAGTTAGTGCTAGGTTTGTGCTGGTTTGTTCCAGAATATGGAAGTTTGTTCTATTTAAATAACAGAAATATCAACAATTTCAGTTGGCACCCCAACTTGACACTACCAAATTTGTAAATAATAAAGAAAATTTAAAATGACAATACCATCAGTTAGTGCTAGGTTTGTGCTGGTTTGTTCCAAAAATTGGAAGTTTGTTCTATTTTAACAACAGAAATATCAACAATTTCAGTTGGCACCCCAAATTGACACTACCAAATTTGTAAATAATAGAGAAAATTTAAAATGACAATACCATCAGTTAGTGCTAGGTTTGTGCTGGTTTGTTCCAAAAATTGGAAGTTTGTTCTATTTTAACAACAGAAATATCAACAATTTCAGTTGGCACCCCAAATTGACACTACCAAATTTGTAAATAATAGAGAAAATTTAAAATGACAATACCATCAGTTAGTGCTAGGTTTGTACTGATTTGTTTCAAAATATGAAAGTTTGTTCTGTTTTAATAACAGATATATTAACAATATTCTAGTGGGAATTTGAACTTGACATTACAAAAATTCTAAATACTAACACAAATTTATAATGACAATACCATCAGTTAGTGCTATGTTTGTGCTGGTTTGTTCCAGAATATGGAAGTTTGTTCTATTTAAATAACAGAAATATTAACAATTTCAGTTGGTACTCTAACTTGACACTACCAAATTCGTAAATAATAGAGAAAATTAAAAATGACTATACCATCATTTAGTACTAGGTTTATGCTGGTTTGTTCCAGAATATGAAAGTTTGTTCTATTTAAATAACATAAATATTAACAATTTCAGTTGGTAGTCTAACTTGACACTACCAAATTCGTAAATAATAGAGAAAATTAAAAATGACTATACTATCAGTTAGTGCTAGGTTTGTGCTGATTTGTGCCAGAATATGGAAGTTTGTTCTATTTAAATAACAGAAATATTAACAATTTGAGTTGGTACTCTAACTTGACACTACCAAATTTGTAAATAATAGAGAAAATTAAAAATGACTATACAATCAGTTAGTGCTAGGTTTGTGCCGATTTGTTCTAGAATATGAAACTTTGAATATGGAATTTTGTATTGTGGAAAAACGAAGTGGAATTTGTAAGGTAAATACTTAAAATAATATCTTAATATTATCGTTAGTAAGGTAAATATTATCCATTAATTTTACAATAATTTATAGTAGAAGATGTATATGAAACTGATTTATGCGGGTTTTACAACCTTTTATGGAATGGTGGGAACCTTTGTGATCAGGAGCTATATATTATCCCAACTCAAAGGTATCACTTGAAGAGTTATTACAGGGCCATATTAAAGAAATTCATACTGTACTTACTTTGTGTAAATTTTGTAAACTGAAAATATAAATAAGAAATAAAAGACACAACAAATACATAATTATTGTTTCAGCATGACACACGTTTACAAAATGGTATTTCCAGGGTCTCTTCAGGGACTTTATAAGCAAAAATATGAACATGAATATATTTTTTTTTTTTTTAAACAACGAAGTATTTCTTATAATTACTGTTCGTAATTTATAGTTGAATTTATTTTAATAATTTAATCTCTTCTCCATTTAAAAATTGAAATTAGAAGACGTGTATTTGAAATGCATTATTCTTTAAATATTTTAATCTAGGTTTAAAAATACATAATTACGAAATATTTTCAAAGATAATTTCTGGTACGGCCCTTAATTTCATACGACAGAAGAAACTACCTGCCTAAAATAACCATTACCGCAAGTCCCATATAACTTTATAAGGGCCAATCAGCTGAAGGGAAGAATAATGAATGAACAGGTAGAAGTCATTGAATTTCCTGTTCTAAGAACTTTAATTTAATCCTTTTCGCTAGGCCGCCCATTATTTTTGCAAATTAGAAAAAAATGTTCTATAATCAGTATAGTCATTAAAATTTCCTGCAGAGGTATAGCAACTCCCTTTATTTATATGTCTTTATCTAAAATATTTTATGATATGACAGTAGTTTATAGATTTGATAATTGTATATTGTACTGTAATTAATAATTGATTGTATATGTGATCAGGGGTATTAATCAGCTTTACAATAGAAGGATAATCTAAAAGGGATTAAAGCGGAGGGATCAACAAAGATTTGAAGTCAAGTTGTTCATTCTTAAGATATTTCTTTTCAACGATGATCTTTGAATGTCCAATTATTCTAAGAACTCCATTAATAGTTATTAATTTTCTTTATAGGTACAGGGTCAGTTTTGGACAAGTCATCAAAATGTAACTTCATTTCTCTGCTTGCAGTTTTTAGTACTATATGCATAAAATTGTTAATACGAATCTGTAGAGACCCTGGGAATACCATTTTGTAAACGTGTGTCATGCTGAAACAATAATTAAGTATTTGTTGTCTTTTATCTCTTATTTATATTTTCAGTTTACAAAATTTACACAAAGTAAGTACCTACAATATGAATTTCTTTAATAATGTCCTGTGCTAACTTTTCAAATGATACCTTTGAGTTGGGAAAATATATAGCTCCTGATCACAAACCTACCCACCATTCTATAAAATATAATAACTATAAATTATTGTAAAATTAATGGATAATATTTACATTACTAACGATAATATTAAGATATTATTTTAAGTAATTACCTTATAAATTCCATATTCAAACTTTTATATTCTGGAACAAATTCGCACAAACCTGGCACTAACTGATGGTATAGTCACTTTTAATTTTGCTTTAGTATTTAGAAATTTTATAATGTTAAGTTTCAGGTTCCCACTAGAATATTGTTAATATATCTGTTATTTAAACAAAACAAACTTTCATATTCTGGAACAAATTATCACAAACCTAGTACTAACTGATGGTTTAGTCAATTTTAATTTACTTCATTATTTACAAATTCGGTAGTATTAAATTTGGGTGCCAATTGAAATTGCTAATATTTCTATTATTTAAATAGAACAAACTTCCATATTCTGGAACAAACCAGCACAAATCTAGCACTAACTCATGGTATAGTCATTTTTAATTTTGCTTTAGTATTTAGAAATTTTATAATGTTAAGTTTCAGGTTTCCACTAGAATATTGTTAATATATCTGTTATTTAAACAAAACAAAGTTTCATATTCTGAAACAAATTAGCACAAACCTAGTACTAACTGATGGTTTAGTAAATTTTAATTTACTTCATTATTTACAAATTCGGTACTATTAAGTTTGGGTGCCTATTGAAATTGCTAATATTTCTATTATTTAAATAGAACAAACTTCCATATTCTGGAACAAACCAGCACAAACCTAGCACTAACTGATGGTATAGTCATTTTTAATTTTCTCTATTATTTACAAATTTGGTAGTGTCAAATTGTGGTACCATCTGAAATTGTTGATATTTCTGTAACTTAAATAGAACAAACTTCCATATTCTGGAACAAACCAGCACATATCTAGCACTAACTGATGGTATAGTCATTTTTAATTTTGCTTTAGTATTTAGAAATTTTATAATGTTAAGTTTCAGGTTCCCACTAGAATATTGTTAATATATCTGTTATTTAAACAAAACAAACTTTCATATTCTGGAACAAATTAGCACAAACCTAGTATTAACTGATGGTTTAGTCAATTTTAATTTACTCCATTATTTACAAATGCGGTAGTATTAAGTTTGGGTGCCAACTGATATTGTTAATATTTCTGTTATTTAAATAGAACAAACTTCCATATTCTGGAACAAACCAGCACAAACATAGCACTAACTGATGGTATTGTCATTTTAAATTTATGTTAGTATTTAGAATTTTTGTAATGTCAAGTTCAAATTCCCACTAGAATATTGTTAATATATCTGTTATTTAAACAGAACAAACTTTCATATTTTGAAACAAATCAGTACAAACCTAGCACTAACTGATGGTATTGTCATTTTAAATTTTCTCTATTATTTACAAATTTGGTAGTGTCAATTTGGGGTGCCAACTGAAATTGTTGATATTTCTGTTGTTAAAATAGAACAAACTTTCAATTTTTGGAACAAACCAGAACAAACCTAGCACTAACTGATGGTATTGTCATTTTAAATTTTCTCTATTATTTACAAATTTGGTAGTGTCAATTTGGGGTGCCAACTGAAATTGTTGATATTTCTGTTGTTAAAATAGAACAAACTTCCAATTTTTGGAACAAACCAGCACAAACCTAGCACTAACTGATGGTATTGTCATTTTAAATTTTCTTTATTATTTACAAATTTGGTAGTGTCAAGTTGGGGTGCCAACTGAAATTGTTGATATTTCTGTTATTAAAATAGAACAAACTTCCATATTCTGGAACAAACCAGCACAAACCTAGCACTAACTGATGGTATAGTTATTTTTAATTTTCTCTATTATTTACGAATTTGGTAGTGTCAAGTTGGGGTGCCAACTGAAATTGTTGATATTTCTGTTATTTAAATAGAACAAACTTCCATATTCTGGAACAAACCAGCACAAACCTAGCACTAACTGATGGTATAGTTATTTTTAATTTTCTCTATTATTTATAAATTTGATAGTGTCAAGTTGGGGTGCCAACTGAAATTGTTGATATTTCTGTTATTTAAATAGAACAAACTTCCATATTCTGGAACAAACCAGCACAAACCTAGCACTAACTGATGGTATATTGTTTTTTATTTTTTTTTATGTTGGGCACCCCAACTTGACAGACATCCTGAATTTTGGTAATTTTTTTATAGATGCCCCTTAGTATATACAACTCAAATACCAAGTTTGAAATTTTTCCCTAAATGGGTGTGGAAGATAGGTCGATATTTCTGAAAAATCTTCAAGTAAACTACATCTTGTAGCCACCCCTGAATTTTGGTAATTTTTTTATAGATGCCCCTTGGTATATACAACTCAAATACCAAGTTTGAAATTTTTCCCTAAATGGGTGTGGGAGATAGGTTGATATTTCTTAAAAATCTTCAAGTAAACTACATCTTGTAGCCACCCCTGAATTTTGGTAATTTTTTTATAGATGCCCCTTAGTATATACAACTCAAATACCAAGTTTGAAATTTTTCCCTAAATGGGTGTGGGAGATAGGTTGATATTTCTTAAAAATCTTCAAGTAAACTACATCTTGTAGCCACCCCTGAATTTTGGTAATTTTTTTATAGATGCCCCTTAGTATATACAACTCAAATACCAAGTTTGAAATTATTCCCTAAATGGGTGTGGGAGATAGATTGATTTTTCTGAAAAATCTTCAAGTAAACTACATCTTGTAGCCACCCCAAAATTTTGGTAATTTTTTTATAGATGCCCCTTGGTATATACAACTCAAATACCAAGTTTGAAATTTTTCCCTAAATGGGTGTGGGAGATAGGTTGATATTTCTGAAAAATCTTCAAGTAAACTACATCTTGTAGCCACCCCAAAATTTTGGTAATTTTTTTATAGATGCCCCTTGGTATATACAAATCAAATACCAAGTTTGAAATTTTTCCCTAAATGGATGTGGGAGATAGGTTGATTTTTCTGAAAAATCTTCAAGTAAACTACATCTTGTAGCCACCCCTGAATTTTGGTAATTTTTTTATAGATGCCCCTTGGTATATACAACTCAAATACCAAGTTTGAAATTTTTCCCTAAATGGGTGTGGGAGATAGATTGATTTTTCTGAAAAATCTTCAAGTAAACTACATCTTGTAGCCACCCCTGAATTTTGGTAATTTTTTTATAGATGCCCCTTAGTATATACAACTCAAATACCAAGTTTGAAAATTTTCCCTAAATGGGTGTGGGAGATAGATTGATTTTTCTGAAAAATCTTCAAGTAAACTACATCTTGTAGCCACCCCTGAATTTTGGTAATTTTTTTATAGATGCCCCTTGGTATATACAACTCAAATACCAAGTTTGAAATTTTTCCCTAAATGGGTGTGGGAGATAGGTTGATATTTCTTAAAAATCTTCAAGTAAACTACATCTTGTAGCCACCCCTGAATTTTGGTAATTTTTTTATAGATGCCCCTTAGTATATACAACTCAAATACCAAGTTTGAAATTATTCCCTAAATGGGTGTGGGAGATAGATTGATTTTTCTGAAAAATCTTCAAGTAAACTACATCTTGTAGCCACCCCAAAATTTTGGTAATTTTTTTATAGATGCCCCTTGGTATATACAACTCAAATACCAAGTTTGAAATTTTTCCCTAAATGGGTGTGGGAGATAGGTTGATATTTCTGAAAAATCTTCAAGTAAACTACATCTTGTAGCCACCCCTGAATTTTGGTAATTTTTTTATAGATGCCCCTTGGTATATACAACTCAAATACCAAGTATGAAATTTTTCCCTAAATAGGTGTGGGAGATAGATTGATTTTTCTGAAAAATCTTCAAGTAAACTACATCTTGTAGCCACCCCTGAATTTTGGTAATTTTTTTGTAGATGCCCCTTGGTATATACAACTCAAATACCAAGTTTGAAATTTTTCCCTAAATGGATGTGGGAGATAGGTTGATTTTTCTGAAAAATCTTCAAGTAAACTACATCTTGTAGCCACCCCTGAATTTTGGTAATTTTTTTTTAGATGCCGCTTGGTATATACAACTCAAATACCAAGTTTGAAATTTTTCCCTAAATGGGTGTGGGAGATAGATTGATTTTTCTGAAAAATCTTCAAGTAAACTACATCTTGTAGCCACCCCAAAATTTTGGTAATTTTTTTTTAGATGCCCCTTCGTATATACAACTCAAATACCAAGTTTGAAATTTTTCCCTAAATGGGTGTGGAAGATAGGTCGATATTTCTGAAAAATCTTCAAGTAAACTACATCTTGTAGCCACCCCTGAATTTTGGTAATTTTTTTATAGATGCCCCTTGGTATATACAACTCAAATACCAAGTTTGAAATTTTTCCCTAAATGGGTGTGGGAGATAGGTTGATATTTCTTAAAAATCTTCAAGTAAACTACATCTTGTAGCCACCCCTGAATTTTGGTAATTTTTTTATAGATGCCCCTTAGTATATACAACTCAAATACCAAGTTTGAAATTTTTCCCTAAATGGGTCTGGAAGATAGGTCGATATTTCTGAAAAATCTTCAAGTAAACTACATCTTGTAGCCAGCCCTGAATTTTGGTAATTTTTTTATAGATGCCCCTTGGTATATACAACTCAAATACCAAGTTTGAAATTTTTCCCTAAATGGGTGTGGGAGATAGGTTGATATTTCTTAAAAATCTTCAAGTAAACTACATCTTGTAGCCACCCCTGAATTTTGGTAATTTTTTTATAGATGCCCCTTAGTATATACAACTCAAATACCAAGTTTGAAATTTTTCCCTAAATGGGTGTGGGAGATAGGTTGATTTTTCTGAAAAATCTTCAAGTAAACTACATCTTGTAGCCACCCCAAAATTTTGGTAATTTTTTTAAAGATGCCCCTTGGTATATACAACTCAAATACCAAGTTTGAAATTTTTCCCTAAATGGGTGTGGGAGATAGGTTGATATTTCTGAAAAATCTTCAAGTAAACTACATCTTGTAGCCACCCCTGAATTTTGGTAATTTTTTTATAGATGCCCCTTGGTATATACAACTCAAATACCAAGTATGAAATTTTTCCCTAAATAGGTGTGGGAGATAGATTGATTTTTCTGAAAAATCTTCAAGTAAACTACATCTTGTAGCCACCCCTGAATTTTGGTAATTTTTTTGTAGATGCCCCTTGGTATATACAATTCAAATACCAAGTTTGAAATTTTTCCCTAAATGGATGTGGGAGATAGGTTGATTTTTCTGAAAAATCTTCAAGTAAACTACATCTTGTAGCCACCCCTGAATTTTGGTAATTTTTTTTTAGATGCCGCTTGGTATATACAACTCAAATACCAAGTTTGAAATTTTTCCCTAAATGGGTGTGGGAGATAGGTTGATTTTTCTGAAAAATCTTCAAGTAAACTACATCTTGTAGCCACCCCTGAATTTTGGTAATTTTTTTATAGATGCCGCTTGGTATATACAACTCAAATACCAAGTTTGAAATTTTTCCCTAAATGGATGTGGGAGATAGGTTGATTTTTCTGAAAAATCTTCAAGTAAACTACATCTTGTAGCCACCCCTGAATTTTGGTAATTTTTTTATAGATGCCGCTTGGTATATACAACTCAAATACCAAGTTTGAATTTTTTCCCTAAATGGGTGTGGGAGATAGGTTGATATTTCTTAAAAATCTTCAAGTAAACTACATCTTGTAGCCACCCCTGAATTTTGGTAATTTTTTTATAGATGCCCCTTAGTATATACAACTCAAATACCAAGTTTGAAATTTTTCCCTAAATGGGTGTGGAAGATAGGTCGATATTTCTGAAAAATCTTCAAGTAAACTACATCTTGTAGCCACCCCTGAATTTTGGTAATTTTTTTATAGATGCCCCTTGGTATATACAACTCAAATACCAAGTTTGAAATTTTTCCCTAAATGGGTGTGGGAGATAGGTTGATATTTCTTAAAAATCTTCAAGTAAACTACATCTTGTAGCCACCCCTGAATTTTGGTAATTTTTTTATAGATGCCCCTTAGTATATACAACTCAAATACCAAGTTTGAAATTTTTCCCTAAATGGGTGTGGGAGATAGGTTGATTTTTCTGAAAAATCTTCAAGTAAACTACATCTTGTAGCCACCCCAAAATTTTGGTAATTTTTTTAAAGATGCCCCTTGGTATATACAACTCAAATACCAAGTTTGAATTTTTTCCCTAAATGGGTGTGGGAGATAGGTTGATTTTTCTGAAAAATCTTCAAGTAAACTACATCTTGTAGCCACCCCTGAATTTTGGTAATTTTTTTATAGATGCCGCTTGGTATATACAACTCAAATACCAAGTTTGAAATTTTTCCCTAAATGGATGTGGGAGATAGGTTGATTTTTCTGAAAAATCTTCAAGTAAACTACGTCTTGTAGCCACCCCTGAATTTTGGTAATTTTTTTATAGATGCCCCTTGGTATATACAACTCAAATACCAAGTTTGAAATTTTTCCCTAAATGGGTGTGGGAGATAGGTTGATATTTCTTAAAAATCTTCAAGTAAACTACATCTTGTAGCCACCCCGGAATTTTGGTAATTTTTTTATAGATGCCCCTTAGTATATACAACTCAAATACCAAGTTTGAAATTTTTCCCTAAATGGGTGTGGGAGATAGGTTGATTTTTCTGAAAAATCTTCAAGTAAACTACATCTTGTAGCCACCCCAAAATTTTGGTAATTTTTTTAAAGATGCCCCTTGGTATATACAACTCAAATACCAAGTTTGAATTTTTTCCCTAAATGGGTGTGGGAGATAGGTTGATTTTTCTGAAAAATCTTCAAGTAAACTACATCTTGTAGCCACCCCTGAATTTTGGTAATTTTTTTATAGATGCCGCTTGGTATATACAACTCAAATACCAAGTTTGAAATTTTTTCCTAAATGGATGTGGGAGATAGGTTGATTTTTCTGAAAAATCTTCAAGTAAACTACGTCTTGTAGCCACCCCTGAATTTTGGTAATTTTTTTATAGATGCCCCTTGGTATATACAACTCAAATACCAAGTTTGAAATTTTTCCCTAAATGGGTGTGGGAGATAGATTGATTTTTCTTAAAAATCTTCAAGTAAACTACATCTTGTAGCCACCCCGGAATTTTGGTAATTTTTTTATAGATGCCCCTTAGTATATACAACTCAAATACCAAGTTTGAAATTTTTCCCTAAATGGGTGTGGGAGATAGGTTGATTTTTCTGAAAAATCTTCAAGTAAACTACATCTTGTAGCCACCCCAAAATTTTGGTAATTTTTTTAAAGATGCCCCTTGGTATATACAACTCAAATACCAAGTTTGAATTTTTTTACTAAATGGGTGTGGGAGATAGGTTGATTTTTCTGAAAAATCTTCAAGTAAACTACATCTTGTAGCCACCCCTGAATTTTGGTAATTTTTTTATAGATGCCGCTTGGTATATACAACTCAAATACCAAGTTTGAAATTTTTCCCTAAATGGGTGTGGGAGATAGATTGATTTTTCTGAAAAATCTTCAAGTAAACTACATCTTGTAGCCACCCCAAAATTTTGGTAATTTTTTTTTAGTTGCCCCTTCGTATATACAACTCAAATACCAAGTTTGAAATTTTTCCCTAAATGGGTGTGGGAGATAGGTTAATTTTTCTGAAAAATGTTCAAGTAAACTACATCTTGTAGCCACCCCAAAATTTTGGTAATTTTTTTATAGATGCCCCTTAGTATATACAACTCATATACCAAGTTTGAAATTTTTCCCTAAATGGGTGTGGGAGATAGGTTGATTTTTCTGAAAAATCTTCAAGTAAACTAAATCTTGTAGCCACCCCTGAATTTTGGTAATTTTTTTATAGATGCCCCTTGGTATATACAACTCAAATACCAAGTTTGAAATTTTTCCCTAAATGGGTGTGGGAGATAGATTGATTTTTCTGAAAAATCTTCAAGTAAACTACATCTTGTAGCCACCTCTGAATTTTGGTAATTTTTTTATAGATGCCCCTTGGTATATACAACTCAAATACCAAGTTTGAAATTTTTCCCTAAATGGATGTGGGAGATAGGTTGATTTTTCTGAAAAATCTTCAAGTAAACTACATTTTGTAGCCACCCCTGAATTTTGGTAATTTTTTTATAGATGCCGCTTGGTATATACAACTCAAATACCAAGTTTGAAATTTTTCCCTAAATGGGTGTGGGAGATAGATTGATTTTTCTGAAAAATCTTCAAGTAAACTACATCTTGTAGCCACCCCAAAATTTTGGTAATTTTTTTTTAGATGCCCCTTCGTATATACAACTCAAATACCAAGTTTGAAATTTTTCCCTAAATGGGTGTGGAAGATAGGTCGATATTTCTGAAAAATCTTCAAGTAAACTACATCTTGTAGCCACCCCTGAATTTTGGTAAATTTTTTATAGATGCCTCTTGGTATATACAACTAAAATACCAAGTTTGAAATTTTTCCCTAAATGGGTGTGGGAGATAGGTTGATATTTCTTAAAAATCTTCAAGTAAACTACATCTTGTAGCCACCCCTGAATTTTGGTAATTTTTTAGTAGATGCCACTTAGTATATACAACTCAAATACCAAGTTTGAAATTTTTCCCTAAATGGGTGTGGGAGATAGATTGATTTTTCTGAAAAATCTTCAAGTAAACTACATCTTGTAGCCACCCCAAAATTTTGGTAATTTTTTTATAGATGCCCCTTGGTATATACAACTCAAATACCAAGTTTGAAATTTTTCCCTAAATGGGTGTGGGAGATAGGTTGATTTTTCTGAAAAATCTTCAAGTAAACTACATCTTGTAGCCACCCCTGAATTTTGGTAATTTTTTTATAGATGCCCCTTGGTATATACAACTAAAATACCAAGTTTGAAATTTTTCCCTAAATGGGTGTGGGAGATAGGTTGATTTTTCTGAAAAATCTTCAAGTAAACTACATCTTGTAGCCACTCCTGAATTTTGGTAATTTTTTTATAGATGCCGCTTGGTATATACAACTCAAATACCAAGTTTGAATTTTTTCCCTAAATGGGTGTGGGAGATAGGTTGATTTTTCTGAAAAATCTTCAAGTAAACTACATCTTGTAGCCACCCCTGAATTTTGGTAATTTTTTTATAGATGCCGCTTGGTATATACAACTCAAATACCAAGTTTGAAATATTTCCCTAAATGGATGTGGGAGATAGGTTGATTGTTCTGAAAAATCTTAAAGTAAACTACATCTTGTAGCCACCCCTGAATTTTGGTAATTTTTTGATAGATGCCGCTTGGTATATACAACTCAAATACCAAGTTTGAAATTTTTCCCTAAATGGGTGTGGGAGATAGATTGATTTTTCTGAAAAATCTTCAAGTAAACTACATCTTGTAGCCACCCCAAAATTTTGGTAATTTTTTTTTAGATGCCCCTTCGTATATACAACTCAAATACCAAGTTTGAAATTTTTCCCTAAATGGGTGTGGGAGATAGGTTGATTTTTCTGAAAAAGTTCAAGTAAACTACATCTTGTAGCCACCCCAAAATTTTGGTAATTTTTTTATAGATGCCCCTTAGTATATACAACTCATATACCAAGTTTGAAATTTTTCCCTAAATGGGTGTGGGAGATAGATTGATTTTTCTGAAAAATCTTCAAGTAAACTACATCTTGTAGCCACCCCTGAATTTTGGTAATTTTTTTATAGATGCCCCTTGGTATATACAACTCAAATACCAAGTATGAAATTTTTCCCTAAATGGGTGTGGGAGATAGATTGATTTTTCTGAAAAATCTTCAAGTAAACTACATCTTGTAGCCACCTCTGAATTTTGGTAATTTTTTAAAGATGCCCCTTGGTATATACAACTCAAATACCAAGTTTGAAATTTTTCCCTAAATGGATGTGGGAGATAGGTTGATTTTTCTGAAAAATCTTCAAGTAAACTACATCTTGTAGCCACCCCTGAATTTTGGTAATTTTTTTATAGATGCCGCTTGGTATATACAACTCAAATACCAAGTTTGAAATTTTTCCCTAAATGGGTGTGGGAGATAGATTGATTTTTCTGAAAAATCTTCAAGTAAACTACATCTTGTAGCCACCCCAAAATTTTGGTAATTTTTTTTTAGATGCCCCTTCGTATATACAACTCAAATACCAAGTTTGAAATTTTTCCCTAAATGGGTGTGGAAGATAGGTCGATATTTCTGAAAAATCTTCAAGTAAACTACATCTTGTAGCCACCCCTGAATTTTGGTAATTTTTTTATAGATGCCCCTTGGTATATACAACTAAAATACCAAGTTTGAAATTTTTCCCTAAATGGGTGTGGGAGATAGGTTGATATTTCTTAAAAATCTTCAAGTAAACTACATCTTGTAGCCACCCCTGAATTTTGGTAATTTTTTTATAGATGCCGCTTGGTATATACAACTCAAATACCAAGTTTGAAATTTTTCCCTAAATGGGTGTGGGAGATAGATTGATTTTTCTGAAAAATCTTCAAGTAAACTACATGTTGTAGCCACCCCAAAATTTTGGTAATTTTTTTATAGATGCCCCTTGGTATATACAACTCAAATACCAAGTTTGAAATTTTTCCCTAAATGGGTGTGGGAGATAGGTTGATTTTTCTGAAAAATCTTCAAGTAAACTACATCTTGTAGCCACCCCAAAATTTTGGTAATTTTTTTATAGATGCCCCTTGGTATATACAACTCAAATACCAAGTTTGAAATTTTTCCCTAAATGGGTGTGGGAGATAGGTTGATTTTTCTGAAAAATCTTCAAGTAAACTACATCTTGTAGCCACCCCTGAATTTTGGTAATTTTTTTATAGATGCCGCTTGGTATATACAACTCAAATACCAAGTTTGAAATTTTTCCCTAAATGGGTGTGGGAGATAGATTGATTTTTCTGAAAAATCTTCAAGTAAACTACATCTTGTAGCCACCCCAAAATTTTGGTAATTTTTTTTTAGATGCCCCTTCGTATATACAACTCAAATACCAAGTTTGAAATTTTTCCCTAAATGGGTGTGGAAGATAGGTCGATATTTCTGAAAAATCTTCAAGTAAACTACATCTTGTAGCCACCCCTGAATTTTGGTAATTTTTTTATAGATGCCCCTTGGTATATACAACTCAAATACCAAGTTTGAAATTTTTCCCTAAATGGATGTGGGAGATAGGTTGATTTTTCTGAAAAATCTTCAAGTAAACTACATCTTGTAGCCACCCCTGAATTTTGGTAATTTTTTTATAGATGCCGCTTGGTATATACAACTCAAATACCAAGTTTGAAATTTTTCCCTAAATGGGTGTGGGAGATAGATTGATTTTTCTGAAAAATCTTCAAGTAAACTACATCTTGTAGCCACCCCAAAAGTTTGGTAATTTTTTTTTAGATGCCCCTTCGTATATACAACTCAAATACCAAGTTTGAAATTTTTCCCTAAATGGGTGTGGGAGATAGGTTGATTTTTCTGAAAAATCTTCAAGTAAACTACATCTTGTAGCCACCCCAAAATTTTGGTAATTTTTTTATAGATGCCCCTTGGTATATACAACTCAAATACCAAGTTTGAAATTTTTCCCTAAATGGGTGTGGGAGATAGGTTGATTTTTCTGAAAAATCTTCAAGTAAACTACATCTTGTAGCCACCTCTGAATTTTGGTAATTTTTTTATAGATGCCGCTTGGTATATACAACTCAAATACCAAGTTTGAAATTTTTCCCTAAATGGATGTGGGAGATAGGTTGATTTTTCTGAAAAATCTTCAAGTAAACTACATCTTGTAGCCACCCCTGAATTTTGGTAATTTTTTTATAGATGCCGCTTGGTATATACAACTCAAATACCAAGTTTGAAATTTTTCCCTAAATGGGTGTGGGAGATAGATTGATTTTTCTGAAAAATCTTCAAGTAAACTACATCTTGTAGCCACCCCAAAATTTTGGTAATTTTTTTTTAGATGCCCCTTCGTATATACAACTCAAATACCAAGTTTGAAATTTTTCCCTAAATGGGTGTGGAAGATAGGTCGATATTTCTGAAAAATCTTCAAGTAAACTACATCTTGTAGCCACCCCTGAATTTTGGTAATTTTTTTATAGATGCCCCTTGGTATATACAACTCAAATACCAAGTTTGAAATTTTTCCCTAAATGGGTGTGGGAGATAGGTTGATATTTCTTAAAAATCTTCAAGTAAACTACATCTTGTAGCCACCCCTGAATTTTGGTAATTTTTTTATAGATGCCCCTTAGTATATACAACTCATATACCAAGTTTGAAATTTTTCCCTAAATGGATGTGGGAGATAGGTTGATTTTTCTGAAAAATCTTCAAGTAAACTACGTCTTGTAGCCACCCCTGAATTTTGGTAATTTTTTTATAGATGCCCCTTGGTATATACAACTCAAATACCAAGTTTGAAATTTTTCCCTAAATGGGTGTGGGAGATAGGTTGATTTTTCTGAAAAATCTTCAAGTAAACTACATCTTGTAGCCACCCCTGAATTTTGGTAATTTTTTTATAGATGCCGCTTGGTATATACAACTCAAATACCAAGTTTGAAATTTTTCCCTAAATGGATGTGGGAGATAGGTTGATTTTTCTGAAAAATCTTCAAGTAAACTACATCTTGTAGCCACCCCTGAATTTTGGTAATTTTTTTATAGATGCCGCTTGGTATATACAACTCAAATACCAAGTTTGAAATTTTTCCCTAAATGGGTGTGGGAGATAGATTGATTTTTCTGAAAAATCTTCAAGTAAACTACATCTTGTAGGCACCCCAAAATTTTGGTAATTTTTTTTTAGATGCCCCTTCGTATATACAACTCAAATACCAAGTTTGAAATTTTTCCCTAAATGGGTGTGGAAGATAGGTCGATATTTCTGAAAAATCTTCAAGTAAACTACATCTTGTAGCCACCCCTGAATTTTGGTAATATTTTTATAGATGCCCCTTGGTATATACAACTAAAATACCAAGTTTGAAATTTTTCCCTAAATGGGTGTGGGAGATAGATTGATTTTTCTGAAAAATCTTCAAGTAAACTACATCTTGTAGCCACCCCAAAATTTTGGTAATTTTTTTTTAGATGCCCCTTCGTATATACAACTCAAATACCAAGTTTGAAATTTTTCCCTAAATGGGTGTGGAAGATAGGTCGATATTTCTGAAAAATCTTCAAGTAAACTACATCTTGTAGCCACCCCTGAATTTTGGTAATTTTTTTATAGATGCCGCTTGGTATATACAACTCAAATACCAAGTTTGAAATTTTTCCCTAAATGGATGTGGGAGATAGGTTGATTTTTCTGAAAAATCTTCAAGTAAACTACATCTTGTAGCCACCCCAAAATTTTGGTAATTTTTTTATAGATGCCCCTTGGTATATACAACTCAAATACCAAGTTTGAAATTTTTCCCTAAATGGGTGTGGGAGATAGGTTGATTTTTCTGAAAAATCTTCAAGTAAACTACATCTTGTAGCCACCCCAAAATTTTGGTAATTTTTTTATAGATGCCCCTTGGTATATACAACTCAAATACCAAGTTTGAAATTTTTCCCTAAATGGGTGTGGGAGATAGGTTGATTTTTCTGAAAAATCTTCAAGTAAACTACATCTTGTAGCCACCTCTGAATTTTGGTAATTTTTTTATAGATGCCGCTTGGTATATACAACTCAAATACCAAGTTTGAAATTTTTCCCTAAATGGATGTGGGAGATAGGTTGATTTTTCTGAAAAATCTTCAAGTAAACTACATCTTGTAGCCACCCCTGAATTTTGGTAATTTTTTTATAGATGCCGCTTGGTATATACAACTCAAATACCAAGTTTGAAATTTTTCCCTAAATGGGTGTGGGAGATAGATTGATTTTTCTGAAAAATCTTCAAGTAAACTACATCTTGTAGCCACCCCAAAATTTTGGTAATTTTTTTTTAGATGCCCCTTCGTATATACAACTCAAATACCAAGTTTGAAATTTTTCCCTAAATGGGTGTGGAAGATAGGTCGATATTTCTGAAAAATCTTCAAGTAAACTACATCTTGTAGCCACCCCTGAATTTTGGTAATTTTTTTATAGATGCCGCTTGGTATATACAACTCAAATACCAAGTTTGAAATTTTTCCCTAAATGGATGTGGGAGATAGGTTGATTTTTCTGAAAAATCTTCAAGTAAACTACATCTTGTAGCCACCCCTGAATTTTGGTAATTTTTTTATAGATGCCGCTTGGTATATACAACTCAAATACCAAGTTTGAAATTTTTCCCTAAATGGGTGTGGGAGATAGATTGATTTTTCTGAAAAATCTTCAAGTAAACTACATCTTGTAGCCACCCCAAAATTTTGGTAATTTTTTTATAGATGCCCCTTCGTATATACAACTCAAATACCAAGTTTGAAATTTTTCCCTAAATGGGTGTGGAAGATAGGTCGATATTTCTGAAAAATCTTCAAGTAAACTACATCTTGTAGCCACCCCTGAATTTTGGTAATTTTTTTATAGATGCCCCTTGGTATATACAACTCAAATACCAAGTTTGAAATTTTTCCCTAAATGGGTGTGGGAGATAGGTTGATATTTCTTAAAAATCTTCAAGTAAACTACATCTTGTAGCCACCCCTGAATTTTGGTAATTTTTTTATAGATGCCCCTTAGTATATACAACTCAAATACCAAGTTTGAAATTTTTCCCTAAATGGGTGTGGGAGATAGATTGATTTTTCTGAAAAATCTTTAAGTAAACTACATCTTGTAGCCACCCCAAAATTTTGGTAATATTTTTATAGATGCCCCTTGGTATATACAACTCAAATACCAAGTTTGAAATTTTTCCCTAAATGGGTGTGGGAGATAGGTTGATTTTTCTGAAAAATCTTCAAGTAAACTACATCTTGTAGCCACCCCTGAATTTTGGTAATTTTTTTATAGATGCCGCTTGGTATATACAACTCAAATACCAAGTTTGAAATTTTTCCCTAAATGGATGTGGGAGATAGGTTGATTTTTCTGAAAAATCTTCAAGTAAACTACATCTTGTAGCCACCCCTGAATTTTGGTAATTTTTTTATAGATGCCGCTTGGTATATACAACTCAAATACCAAGTTTGAAATTTTTCCCTAAATGGGTGTGGGAGATAGATTGATTTTTCTGAAAAATCTTCAAGTAAACTACATCTTGTAGGCACCCCAAAATTTTGGTAATTTTTTTTTAGATGCCCCTTCGTATATACAACTCAAATACCAAGTTTGAAATTTTTCCCTAAATGGGTGTGGAAGATAGGTCGATATTTCTGAAAAATCTTCAAGTAAACTACATCTTGTAGCCACCCCTGAATTTTGGTAATTTTTTTTTAAATGCCCCTTGGTATATACAACTCAAATACCAAGTTTGAAATTTTTCCCTAAATGGGTGTGGGAGATAGGTTGATATTTCTTAAAAATCTTCAAGTAAACTACATCTTGTAGCCACCCCTGAATTTTGGTAATTTTTTTATAGATGCCCCTTAGTATATACAACTCAAATACCAAGTTTGAAAATTTTCCCTAAATGGGTGTGGGAGATAGATTGATTTTTCTGAAAAATCTTCAAGTAAACTACATCTTGTAGCCACCCCAAAATTTTGGTAATTTTTTTATAGATGCCCCTTGGTATATACAACTCAAATACCAAGTTTGAAATTTTTCCCTAAATGGGTGTGGGAGATAGGTTGATTTTTCTGAAAAATCTTCAAGTAAACTACATCTTGTAGCCACCCCAAAATTTTGGTAATTTTTTTATAGATGCCCCTTGGTATATACAACTCAAATACCAAGTTTGAAATTTTTCCCTAAATAGGTGTGGGAGATAGCTTGATTTTTCTGAAAAATCTTCAAGTAAACTACATCTTGTAGCCACCCCTGAATTTTGGTAATTTTTTTATAGATGCCGCTTGGTATATACAACTCAAATACCAAGTTTGAAATTTTTCCCTAAATGGGTGTGGGAGATAGATTGATTTTTCTGAAAAATCTTCAAGTAAACTACATCTTGTAGCCACCCCAAAATTTTGGTAATTTTTTTTTAGATGCCCCTTCGTATATACAACTCAAATACCAAGTTTGAAATTTTTCCCTAAATGGGTGTGGAAGATAGGTCGATATTTCTGAAAAATCTTCAAGTAAACTACATCTTGTAGCCACCCCTGAATTTTGGTAATTTTTTTATAGATGCCCCTTGGTATATACAACTCAAATACCAAGTTTGAAATTTTTCCCTAAATGGGTGTGGGAGATAGGTTAATTTTTCTGAAAAATCTTCAAGTAAACTACATCTTGTAGCCACCCCAAAATTTTGGTAATTTTTTTATAGATGCCCCTTAGTATATACAACTCAAATACCAAGTTTGAAATTTTTCCCTAAATGGGTGTGGGAGATAGATTGATTTTTCTGAAAAATCTTCAAGTAAACTACATCTTGTAGCCACCCCAAAATTTTGGTAATTTTTTTTTAGATGCCCCTTCGTATATACAACTCAAATACCAAGTTTGAAATTTTTCCCTAAATGGGTGTGGAAGATAGGTCGATATTTCTGAAAAATCTTCAAGTAAACTACATCTTGTAGCCACCCCTGAATTTTGGTAATTTTTTTGTAGATGCCCCTTGGTATATACAACTCAAATACCAAGTTTGAAATTTTTCCCTAAATGGGTGTGGGAGATAGGTTGATATTTCTTAAAAATCTTCAAGTAAACTACATCTTGTAGCCACCCCTGAATTTTGGTAATTTTTTTATAGATGCCCCTTAGTATATACAACTCAAATACCAAGTTTGAAATTTTTCCCTAAATGGGTGTGGGAGATAGATTGATTTTTCTGAGAAATCTTCAAGTAAACTACATCTTGTAGCCACCCCAAAATTTTGGTAATTTTTTTATAGATGCCCCTTGGTATATACAACTCAAATACCAAGTTTGAAATTTTTCCCTAAATGGGTGTGGGAGATAGCTTGATTTTTCTGAAAAATCTTTAAGTAAACTACATCTTGTAGCCACACCTGAATTTTGGTAATTTTTTTATAGATGCCGCTTGGTATATACAACTCAAATACCAAGTTTGAAATTATCCCTAAATGGATGTGGGAGATAGGTTGATTTTTCTGAAAAATCTTCAAGTAAACTACATCTTGTAGCCACCCCTGAATTTTGGTAATTTTTTTATAGATGCCGCTTGGTATATACAACTCAAATACCAAGTTTGAAATTTTTCCCTAAATGGGTGTGGGAGATAGATTGATTTTTTCTGAAAAATCTTCAAGTAAACTACATCTTGTAGCCACCCCAAAATTTTGGTAATTTTTTTTTAGATGCTTCTTCGTATATACAACTCAAATACCAAGTTTGAAATTTTTCCCTAAATGGGTGTGGAAGATAGGTCGATATTTCTGAAAAATCTTCAAGTAAACTACATCTTGTAGCCACCCCTGAATTTTAGTAATTTTTTTATAGATGCCCCTTGGTATATACAACTCAAATACCAAGTTTGAAATTTTTCCCTAAATGGGTGTGGGAGATAGGTTGATATTTCTTAAAAATCTTCAAGTAAACTACATCTTGTAGCCACCCCTGAATTTTGGTAATTTTTTTATAGATGCCCCTTAGTATATACAACTCAAATACCAAGTTTGAAATTTTTCCCTAAATGGGTGTGGGAGATAGATTGATTTTTCTGAAAAATCTTCAAGTAAACTACATCTTGTAGCCACCCCAAAATTTTAGTAATTTTTTTATAGATGCCCCTTGGTATTTACAACTCAAATACCAAGTTTGAAATTTTTCCCTAAATGGGTGTGGGAGATAGGTTGATTTTTCTGAAAAATCTTCAAGTAAACTACATCTTGTAGCCACCCCAAAATTTTGGTAATTTTTTTATAGATGCCCCTTAGTATATACAACTCAAATACCAAGTTTGAAATTTTTCCCTAAATGGGTGTGGGAGATAGATTGATTTTTCTGAAAAATCTTCAAGTAAACTACATCTTGTAGCCACCCCTGAATTTTGGTAATTTTTTTATAGATGCCCCTTGGTATATAAAACTCAAATACCAAGTTTGAAATTTTTCCCTAAATAGGTGTGGGAGATAGATTGATTTTTCTGAAAAATCTTCAAGTAAACTACATCTTGTAGCCACCCCAAAATTATGGTAATTTTTTTTTAGATGCCCCTTCGTATATACAACTCAAATACCAAGTTTGACATTTTTCCCTAAATGGGTGTGGAAGATAGGTTGATATTTCTGAAAAATCTTCAAGTAAACTACATCTTGTAGCCACCCCTGAATTTTGGTAATTTTTTTATAGATGCCGCTTGGTATATACAACTCAAATACCAAGTTTGAAATTTTTCCCTAAATGGATGTGGGAGATAGGTTGATTTTTCTGAAAAATCTTCAAGTAAACTACATCTTGTAGCCACCCCTGAATTTTGGTAATTTTTTTATAGATGCCGCTTGGTATATACAACTCAAATACCAAGTTTGAAATTTTTCCCTAAATGGGTGTGGGAGATAGATTGATTTTTCTAAAAAATCTTCAAGTAAACTACATCTTGTAGCCACCCCAAAATTTTGGTAATTTTTTTTTAGATGCCCCTTCGTATATACAACTCAAATACCAAGTTTGACATTTTTCCCTAAATGGGTGTGGAAGATAGGTCGATATTTCTGAAAAATCTTCAAGTAAACTACATCTTGTAGCCACCCCTGAATTTTGGTAATTTTTTTGTAGATGCCCCTTGGTATATACAACTCAAATACCAAGTTTGAAATTTTTCCCTAAATGGGTGTGGGAGATAGGTTGATATTTCTTAAAAATCTTCAAGTAAACTACATCTTGTAGCCACCCCTGAATTTTGGTAATTTTTTTATAGATGCCCCTTAGTATATACAACTCAAATACCAAGTTTGAAATTTTTCCCTAAATGGGTGTGGGAGATAGATTGATTTTTCTGAAAAATCTTCAAGTAAACTACATCTTGTAGCCACCCCAAAATTTTGGTAATTTTTTTATAGATGCCCCTTGGTATATACAACTCAAATACCAAGTTTGAAATTTTTCCCTAAATGGGTGTGGGAGATAGGTTGATTTTTCTGAAAAATCTTCAAGTAAACTACATCTTGTAGCCACCCCAAAATTTTGGTAATTTTTTTATAGATGCCCCTTGGTATATACAACTCAAATACCAAGTTTGAAATTTTTCCCTAAATGGGTGTGGGAGATAGCTTGATTTTTCTGAAAAATCTTTAAGTAAACTACATCTTGTAGCCACCCCTGAATTTTAGTAATTTTTTTATAGATGCCGCTTGGTATATACAACTCAAATACCAAGTTTGAAATTTTTCCCTAAATGGATGTGGGAGATAGGTTGATTTTTCTGAAAAATCTTCAAGTAAACTACATCTTGTAGCCACCCCTGAATTTTGGTAATTTTTTTATAGATGCCGCTTGGTATATACAACTCAAATACCAAGTTTGAAATTTTTCCCTAAATGGGTGTGGGAGATAGATTGATTTTTCTGAAAAATCTTCAAGTAAACTACATCTTGTAGCCACCCCAAAATTTTGGTAATTTTTTTTTAGATGCCCCATCGTATATACAACTCAAATACCAAGTTTGAAATTTTTCCCTAAATGGGTGTGGAAGATAGGTCGATATTTCTGAAAAATCTTCAAGTAAACTACATCTTGTAGCCACCCCTGAATTTTAGTAATTTTTTTATAGATGCCCCTTGGTATATACAACTCAAATACCAAGTTTGAAATTTTTCCCTAAATGGGTGTGGGAGATAGGTTGATATTTCTTAAAAATCTTCAAGTAAACTACATCTTGTAGCCACCCCTGAATTTTGGTAATTTTTTTATAGATGCCCCTTAGTATATACAACTCAAATACCAAGTTTGAAATTTTTCCCTAAATGGGTGTGGGAGATAGATTGATTTTTCTGAAAAATCTTCAAGTAAACTACATCTTGTAGCCACCCCAAAATTTTAGTAATTTTTTTATAGATGCCCCTTGGTATTTACAACTCAAATACCAAGTTTGAAATTTTTCCCTAAATGGGTGTGGGAGATAGGTTGATTTTTCTGAAAAATCTTCAAGTAAACTACATCTTGTAGCCACCCCAAAATTTTGGTAATTTTTTTATAGATGCCCCTTAGTATATACAACTCAAATACCAAGTTTGAAATTTTTCCCTAAATGGGTGTGGGAGATAGATTGATTTTTCTGAAAAATCTTCAAGTAAACTACATCTTGTAGCCACCCCTGAATTTTGGTAATTTTTTTATAGATGCCCCTTGGTATATAAAACTCAAATACCAAGTTTGAAATTTTTCCCTAAATAGGTGTGGGAGATAGATTGATTTTTCTGAAAAATCTTCAAGTAAACTACATCTTGTAGCCACCCCAAAATTTTGGTAATTTTTTTTTAGATGCCCCTTCGTATATACAACTCAAATACCAAGTTTGACATTTTTCCCTAAATGGGTGTGGAAGATAGGTTGATATTTCTGAAAAATCTTCAAGTAAACTACATCTTGTAGCCACGCCTGAATTTTGGTAATTTTTTTATAGATGCCGCTTGGTATATACAACTCAAATACCAAGTTTGAAATTTTTCCCTAAATGGATGTGGGAGATAGGTTGATTTTTCTGAAAAATCTTCAAGTAAACTACATCTTGTAGCCACCCCTGAATTTTGGTAATTTTTTTATAGATGCCGCTTGGTATATACAACTCAAATACCAAGTTTGAAATTTTTCCCTAAATGGGTGTGGGAGATAGATTGATTTTTCTGAAAAATCTTCAAGTAAACTACATCTTGTAGCCACCCCAAAATTTTGGTAATTTTTTTTTAGATGCCCCTTCGTATATACAACTCAAATACCAAGTTTGACATTTTTCCCTAAATGGGTGTGGAAGATAGGTCGATATTTCTGAAAAATCTTCAAGTAAACTACATCTTGTAGCCACCCCTGAATTTTGGTAATTTTTTTATAGATGCCCCTTGGTATATACAACTTAAATACCAAGTTTGAAATTTTTCCCTAAATGGGTGTGGGAGATAGGTTGATTTTTCTGAAAAATCTTCAAGTAAACTACATCTTGTAGCCACCCCAAAATTTTGGTAATTTTTTTATAGATGCCCCTTAGTATATACAACTCAAATACCAAGTTTGAAATTTTTCCCTAAATGGGTGTGGGAGATAGATTGATTTTTCTGAAAAATCTTCAAGTAAACTACATCTTGTAGCCACCCCAAAATTTTGGTAATTTTTTTTTAGATGCCCCTTCGTATATACAACTCAAATACCAAGTTTGAAATTTTTCCCTAAATGGGTGTGGAAGATAGGTCGATATTTCTGAAAAATCTTCAAGTAAACTACATCTTGTAGCCACCCCTGAATTTTGGTAATTTTTTTGTAGATGCCCCTTGGTATATACAACTCAAATACCAAGTTTGAAATTTTTCCCTAAATGGGTGTGGAAGATAGGTCGATATTTCTGAAAAATCTTCAAGTAAACTACATCTTGTAGCCACCCCTGAATTTTGGTAATTTTTTTATAGATGCCCCTTGGTATATACAACTCAAATACCAAGTTTGAAATTTTTCCCTAAATGGGTGTGGGAGATAGCTTGATTTTTCTGAAAAATCTTCAAGTAAACTACATCTTGTAGCCACCCCTGAATTTTGGTAATTTTTTTATAGATGCCGCTTGGTATATACAACTCAAATACCAAGTTTGAAATTTTTCCCTAAATGGGTGTGGGAGATAGGTTGATTTTTCTGAAAAATCTTCAAGTAAACTACATCTTGTAGCCACCCCTGAATTTTGGTAATTTTTTTATAGATGCCGCTTGGTATATACAACTCAAATACCAAGTTTGAAATTTTTCCCTAAATGGGTGTGGGAGATAGATTGATTTTTCTGAAAAATCTTCAAGTAAACTACATCTTGTAGCCACCCCAAAATTTTGGTAATTTTTTTTTAGATGCCCCTTCGTATATACAACTCAAATACCAAGTTTGAAATTTTTCCCTAAATGGGTGTGGAAGATAGGTCGATATTTCTGAAAAATCTTCAAGTAAACTACATCTTGTAGCCACCCCTGAATTTTAGTAATTTTTTTATAGATGCCCCTTGGTATATACAACTCAAATACCAAGTTTGAAATTTTTCCCTAAATGGGTGTGGGAGATAGGTTAATATTTCTTAAAAATTTTCAAGTAAACTACATCTTGTAGCCACCCCTGAATTTTGGTAATTTTTTTATAGATGCCCCTTAGTATATACAACTCAAATACCAAGTTTGAAATTTTTCCCTAAATGGGTGTGGGAGATAGATTGATTTTTCTGAAAAATCTTCAAGTAAACTACATCTTGTAGCCACCCCAAAATTTTAGTAATTTTTTTATAGATGCCCCTTGGTATTTACAACTCAAATACCAAGTTTGAAATTTTTCCCTAAATGGGTGTGGGAGATAGGTTGATTTTTCTGAAAAATCTTCAAGTAAACTACATCTTGTAGCCACCCCAAAATTTTGGTAATTTTTTTATAGATGCCCCTTAGTATATACAACTCAAATACCAAGTTTGAAATTTTTCCCTAAATGGGTGTGGGAGATAGATTGATTTTTCTGAAAAATCTTCAAGTAAACTACATCTTGTAGCCACCCCTGAATTTTGGTAATTTTTTTATAGATGCCCCTTGGTATATAAAACTCAAATACCAAGTTTGAAATTTTTCCCTAAATAGGTGTGGGAGATAGATTGATTTTTCTGAAAAATCTTCAAGTAAACTACATCTTGTAGCCACCCCAAAATTTTGGTAATTTTTTTTTAGATGCCCCTTCGTATATACAACTCAAATACCAAGTTTGACATTTTTCCCTAAATGGGTGTGGAAGATAGGTTGATATTTCTGAAAAATCTTCAAGTAAACTACATCTTGTAGCCACCCCTGAATTTTGGTAATTTTTTTATAGATGCCGCTTGGTATATACAACTCAAATACCAAGTTTGAAATTTTTCCCTAAATGGATGTGGGAGATAGGTTGATTTTTCTGAAAAATCTTCAAGTAAACTACATCTTGTAGCCACCCCTGAATTTTGGTAATTTTTTTATAGATGCCGCTTGGTATATACAACTCAAATACCAAGTTTGAAATTTTTCCCTAAATGGGTGTGGGAGATAGATTGATTTTTCTGAAAAATCTTCAAGTAAACTACATCTTGTAGCCACCCCAAAATTTTGGTAATTTTTTTTTAGATGCCCCTTCGTATATACAACTCAAATACCAAGTTTGACATTTTTCCCTAAATGGGTGTGGAAGATAGGTCGATATTTCTGAAAAATCTTCAAGTAAACTACATCTTGTAGCCACCCCTGAATTTTGGTAATTTTTTTATAGATGCCCCTTGGTATATACAACTCAAATACCAAGTTTGAAATTTTTCCCTAAATGGGTGTGGGAGATAGGTTGATTTTTCTGAAAAATCTTCAAGTAAACTACATCTTGTAGCCACCCCAAAATTTTGGTAATTTTTTTATAGATGCCCCTTAGTATATACAACTCAAATACCAAGTTTGAAATTTTTCCCTAAATGGGTGTGGGAGATAGATTGATTTTTCTGAAAAATCTTCAAGTAAACTACATCTTGTAGCCACCCCAAAATTTTGGTAATTTTTTTTTAGATGCCCCTTCGTATATACAACTCAAATACCAAGTTTGAAATTTTTCCCTAAATGGGTGTGGAAGATAGGTCGATATTTCTGAAAAATCTTCAAGTAAACTACATCTTGTAGCCACCCCTGAATTTTGGTAATTTTTTTTTTAGATGCCCCTTGGTATATACAACTCAAATACCAAGTTTGAAATTTTTCCCTAAATGGGTGTGGGAGATAGGTTGATATTTCTTAAAAATCTTCAAGTAAACTACATCTTGTAGCCACCCCTGAATTTTGGTAATTTTTTTATAGATGCCCCTTAGTATATACAACTCAAATACCAAGTTTGAAATTTTTCCCTAAATGGGTGTGGGAGATAGATTGATTTTTCTGAAAAATCTTCAAGTAAACTACATCTTGTAGCCACCCCAAAATTTTGGTAATTTTTTTATAGATGCCCCTTGGTA
The DNA here is from genome assembly GCA_035578165.1 of Stenolophus ochropezus. NCBI lineage: Eukaryota > Metazoa > Arthropoda > Insecta > Coleoptera > Carabidae > Stenolophus > Stenolophus ochropezus. Next base: position 54,882 of record JAQOWZ010000002.1, read on the forward strand.
TATACAACTCAAATACCAAGTTTGAAATTTTTCCCTAAATGGGTGTGGGAGATAGGTTGATTTTTCTGAAAAATCTTCAAGTAAACTACATCTTGTAGCCACCCCAAAATTTTGGTAATTTTTTTTTAGATGCCCCTTCGTATATACAACTCAAATACCAAGTTTGAAATTTTTCCCTAAATGGGTGTGGAAGATAGGTCGATATTTCTGAAAAATCTTCAAGTAAACTACATCTTGTAGCCACCCCTGAATTTTGGTAATTTTTTTGTAGATGCCCCTTGGTATATACAACTCAAATACCAAGTTTGAAATTTTTCCCTAAATGGGTGTGGGAGATAGGTTGATATTTCTTAAAAATCTTCAAGTAAACTACATCTTGTAGCCACCCCTGAATTTTGGTAATTTTTTTATAGATGCCCCTTAGTATATACAACTCAAATACCAAGTTTGAAATTTTTCCCTAAATGGGTGTGGGAGATAGATTGATTTTTCTGAAAAATCTTCAAGTAAACTACATCTTGTAGCCACCCCAAAATTTTGGTAATTTTTTTATAGATGCCCCTTGGTATATACAACTCAAATACCAAGTTTGAAATTTTTCCCTAAATGGGTGTGGGAGATAGGTTGATTTTTCTGAAAAATCTTCAAGTAAACTACATCTTGTAGCCACCCCAAAATTTTGGTAATTTTTTTATAGATGCCCCTTGGTATATACAACTCAAATACCAAGTTTGAAATTTTTCCCTAAATGGGTGTGGAAGATAGGTCGATATTTCTGAAAAATCTTCAAGTAAACTACATCTTGTAGCCACCCCTGAATTTTGGTAATTTTTTTATAGATGCCCCTTGGTATATACAACTCAAATACCAAGTTTGAAATTTTTCCCTAAATGGGTGTGGGAGATAGCTTGATTTTTCTGAAAAATCTTCAAGTAAACTACATCTTGTAGCCACCCCTGAATTTTGGTAATTTTTTTATAGATGCCGCTTGGTATATACAACTCAAATACCAAGTTTGAAATTTTTCCCTAAATGGGTGTGGGAGATAGGTTGATTTTTCTGAAAAATCTTCAAGTAAACTACATCTTGTAGCCACCCCTGAATTTTGGTAATTTTTTTATAGATGCCGCTTGGTATATACAACTCAAATACCAAGTTTGAAATTTTTCCCTAAATGGGTGTGGGAGATAGATTGATTTTTCTGAAAAATCTTTAAGTAAACTACATCTTGTAGCCACCCCAAAATTTTGGTAATTTTTTTTTAGATGCCCCTTCGTATATACAACTCAAATACCAAGTTTGAAATTTTTCCCTAAATGGGTGTGGAAGATAGGTCGATATTTCTGAAAAATCTTCAAGTAAACTACATCTTGTAGCCACCCCTGAATTTTAGTAATTTTTTTATAGATGCCCCTTGGTATATACAACTCAAATACCAAGTTTGAAATTTTTCCCTAAATGGGTGTGGGAGATAGGTTGATATTTCTTAAAAATTTTCAAGTAAACTACATCTTGTAGCCACCCCTGAATTTTGGTAATTTTTTTATAGATGCCCCTTAGTATATACAACTCAAATACCAAGTTTGAAATTTTTCCCTAAATGGGTGTGGGAGATAGATTGATTTTTCTGAAAAATCTTCAAGTAAACTACATCTTGTAGCCACCCCAAAATTTTAGTAATTTTTTTATAGATGCCCCTTGGTATTTACAACTCAAATACCAAGTTTGAAATTTTTCCCTAAATGGGTGTGGGAGATAGGTTGATTTTTCTGAAAAATCTTCAAGTAAACTACATCTTGTAGCCACCCCAAAATTTTGGTAATTTTTTTATAGATGCCCCTTAGTATATACAACTCAAATACCAAGTTTGAAATTTTTCCCTAAATGGGTGTGGGAGATAGATTGATTTTTCTGAAAAATCTTCAAGTAAACTACATCTTGTAGCCACCCCTGAATTTTGGTAATTTTTTTATAGATGCCCCTTGGTATATAAAACTCAAATACCAAGTTTGAAATTTTTCCCTAAATAGGTGTGGGAGATAGATTGATTTTTCTGAAAAATCTTCAAGTAAACTACATCTTGTAGCCACCCCAAAATTTTGGTAATTTTTTTTTAGATGCCCCTTCGTATATACAACTCAAATACCAAGTTTGACATTTTTCCCTAAATGGGTGTGGAAGATAGGTTGATATTTCTGAAAAATCTTCAAGTAAACTACATCTTGTAGCCACCCCTGAATTTTGGTAATTTTTTTATAGATGCCGCTTGGTATATACAACTCAAATACCAAGTTTGAAATTTTTCCCTAAATGGATGTGGGAGATAGGTTGATTTTTCTGAAAAATCTTCAAGTAAACTACATCTTGTAGCCACCCCTGAATTTTGGTAATTTTTTTATAGATGCCGCTTGGTATATACAACTCAAATACCAAGTTTGAAATTTTTCCCTAAATGGGTGTGGGAGATAGATTGATTTTTCTGAAAAATCTTCAAGTAAACTACATCTTGTAGCCACCCCAAAATTTTGGTAATTTTTTTTTAGATGCCCCTTCGTATATACAACTCAAATACCAAGTTTGACATTTTTCCCTAAATGGGTGTGGAAGATAGGTCGATATTTCTGAAAAATCTTCAAGTAAACTACATCTTGTAGCCACCCCTGAATTTTGGTAATTTTTTTATAGATGCCCCTTGGTATATACAACTCAAATACCAAGTTTGAAATTTTTCCCTAAATGGGTGTGGGAGATAGGTTGATTTTTCTGAAAAATCTTCAAGTAAACTACATCTTGTAGCCACCCCAAAATTTTGGTAATTTTTTTATAGATGCCCCTTAGTATATACAACTCAAATACCAAGTTTGAAATTTTTCCCTAAATGGGTGTGGGAGATAGATTGATTTTTCTGAAAAATCTTCAAGTAAACTACATCTTGTAGCCACCCCAAAATTTTGGTAATTTTTTTTTAGATGCCCCTTCGTATATACAACTCAAATACCAAGTTTGAAATTTTTCCCTAAATGGGTGTGGAAGATAGGTCGATATTTCTGAAAAATCTTCAAGTAAACTACATCTTGTAGCCACCCCTGAATTTTGGTAATTTTTTTGTAGATGCCCCTTGGTATATACAACTCAAATACCAAGTTTGAAATTTTTCCCTAAATGGGTGTGGGAGATAGGTTGATATTTCTTAAAAATCTTCAAGTAAACTACATCTTGTAGCCACCCCTGAATTTTGGTAATTTTTTTATAGATGCCCCTTAGTATATACAACTCAAATACCAAGTTTGAAATTTTTCCCTAAATGGGTGTGGGAGATAGATTGATTTTTCTGAAAAATCTTCAAGTAAACTACATCTTGTAGCCACCCCAAAATTTTGGTAATTTTTTTATAGATGCCCCTTGGTATATACAACTCAAATACCAAGTTTGAAATTTTTCCCTAAATGGGTGTGGGAGATAGGTTGATTTTTCTGAAAAATCTTCAAGTAAACTACATCTTGTAGCCACCCCAAAATTTTGGTAATTTTTTTATAGATGCCCCTTGGTATATACAACTCAAATACCAAGTTTGAAATTTTTCCCTAAATGGGTGTGGAAGATAGGTCGATATTTCTGAAAAATCTTCAAGTAAACTACATCTTGTAGCCACCCCTGAATTTTGGTAATTTTTTTATAGATGCCCCTTGGTATATACAACTCAAATACCAAGTTTGAAATTTTTCCCTAAATGGGTGTGGGAGATAGCTTGATTTTTCTGAAAAATCTTCAAGTAAACTACATCTTGTAGCCACCCCTGAATTTTGGTAATTTTTTTATAGATGCCGCTTGGTATATACAACTCAAATACCAAGTTTGAAATTTTTCCCTAAATGGGTGTGGGAGATAGGTTGATTTTTCTGAAAAATCTTCAAGTAAACTACATCTTGTAGCCACCCCTGAATTTTGGTAATTTTTTTATAGATGCCGCTTGGTATATACAACTCAAATACCAAGTTTGAAATTTTTCCCTAAATGGGTGTGGGAGATAGATTGATTTTTCTGAAAAATCTTCAAGTAAACTACATCTTGTAGCCACCCCAAAATTTTGGTAATTTTTTTTTAGATGCCCCTTCGTATATACAACTCAAATACCAAGTTTGAAATTTTTCCCTAAATGGGTGTGGAAGATAGGTCGATATTTCTGAAAAATCTTCAAGTAAACTACATCTTGTAGCCACCCCTGAATTTTAGTAATTTTTTTATAGATGCCCCTTGGTATATACAACTCAAATACCAAGTTTGAAATTTTTCCCTAAATGGGTGTGGGAGATAGGTTGATATTTCTTAAAAATCTTCAAGTAAACTACATCTTGTAGCCACCCCTGAATTTTGGTAATTTTTTTATAGATGCCCCTTAGTATATACAACTCAAATACCAAGTTTGAAATTTTTCCCTAAATGGGTGTGGGAGATAGATTGATTTTTCTGAAAAATCTTTAAGTAAAATACATCTTTTAGCCACCCCTATATTTGGTAATTTTTTCATAGATGCCCCTTGGTATATACAACTCAAATACGAAGATTGAATTTTTTTCCCTAAATGGGTGTGGGAGATAGATTGATTTTTCTGAAAAATCTTTAAGTAAACTACATCTTTTAGCCACCCCTATATTTGGTAATTTTTTCATAGATGCCCCTTGGTATATACAACTCAAATACGAAGATTGAATTTTTTTCCCTAAATGGGTGTGGGAGATAGATTGATTTTTCTGAAAAATCTTTAAGTAAACTACATCTTGGTATCCCCTAAAAAGGGCCTAACTCAAAAACTATCGGTCTGGGAATTTTTTCACTATTTTTCTTACTATTTAAGTTGTGATTTCTCCACTTACCTGGTGTCTAGGACTCCGGCCGGCTGTCTAGAATAATGTTGAAAATTAGGTATAGGGGTAAGTTCAACCCTCTCTTTTAATTGGAGTTCACAGAATTTCTCTACATCCTTTAGTTCACAAGATATTCACCCCTAAATTCTCAGAAAAGGCGCTAAAGAACTCGGGAACTATAAGGGCTGGAAAGGGCAAACAAGATTTATTAGGCTAATTTGAACCCCTAGATCACGAATAAGAAGTCAGATTTGTCCTACGACCCTTCGTTACGTTACTAACCTTTCAATAAGCGATGAGCTGCAAGAGAGAGTTGGGATATTGTTGAAAGGGTGAAGTACTGATAGATAAGATATAAATTAATTATCCCTTTATTATATGTAGGATGATAGCTTTGTGGGCGTAAATAAAATAATATTTCTTCAGAACACAACGTTTATTCATTTCTTTTCTCAAAAACACACAAAATCTTACATAAAACAGTACTTGACAACATATCATAACAACTTCTCCCGCCGAACCAGGACTTCTTCTTACCCTGCCAGTTCGTTCACACACTGGCGCGAGATTCAAATTTAAAAATATTCTTACATATATAACAATAGATACACATAAACATATTACTATTACAATACAATAAACAAATACATATTATTTATTAATTATTTTTGGTTGCACCCTTCTGTAACTGTAGCTGCCGCATCCAGGGATGAAGTGCCCTTTATAAAATAAAATTATAATGTATCTTACGCCAAATTTTATGTAGAGTTCAAATTTTGAAACAGAAAGGCATTATCTTTAACCGTGTAGTAGTGGCAAGCCAAAATGTAAAATTTGATCCCATTACAAAAATTATATTTTTTTGATTTTTTATAAAAATTAAACCACTCATCGGAAAAATAAAATTATAATGTATCTTATGCCAAATTTTATGTAGAGTTCAAATTTTGAAACAGAAAGGCATTATCTTTAACCGTGTAGGAGTGGCAAGCCAAAATGTAAAATTTGAACCCATAACCCATTACAAAAATGTCATGTTTTTTGATTTCTTATAAAAATTAAACCACTAATCGGAAAAAATAAAATTATAATGTATTTTATGCCAAATTTCATGTAGAGTTCAAATTTTGAAACAGGAAGGCATTATCTTTAACCGTGTAGGAGTGGCAAGCCAAAATGTAAAATTTGAACTCATTACAAAAATGACATTTTTTGGTAAGTTCTTCCTCCAGTTCTTTGGCAGCCTGGAACTCCCGGGTAAAGACAACAAAACCGATAAACAGATGCAAAACACTTAAAACTTATCAGAGACACTTCTTTTGTCCTTGAAATCTGCCAATTTTTGCTTAACACTACAGAAATTACAACACACTGTCGCTACAACACTTGGCACATTTTTATGTCTTGATACTCACAAAATACAACATTTATTTTAAACAGTTTCACAAATATCAACGTAGAATTTCCCACAGCGATGGAATCTAGACGAATTGGTGCAGAATTAGCAGCGGTGGTGGATTTATCAGCCCGGAACTGAAGTCCGGACCTGGAGGCTCGCTGGACACGTTCCCCAGGTGTCCGGCGTGTCTGTTCCTCCGCACCAGCTCCGGACAGCTGTCTGCCACAATACAAACGCTTACAACGTGCACAGTTATAAATATATGTACCTATTTACCTCTAAACATCGTCTCGAAGTGTTACTTCATTTTCCCTGGCTCGTAACTCCTCAACGGTTACAAATATCTTCATTTGGTGGCCAGATTCAGATTCCTCGAAGTTTAAAATACAAATCTTCTGATTTTCATAGCTGGAGATGGTCTGGTATGAGAACCAGAAAGGATTTCCTCTTGTTGGGTAGTCATCTGTCAGTTCCTCCAATAACCTATTAAAAAAAATCAATGTTTACTTACTAATTATGCGTTACAACTATTCCTATTTGCACAGAATACATAAAATTAAATGCTGAAGTATGTCTTGTATTCGAAAATACTCTAAATTCGTTAATATTCTTATAAACAGTAGCACTAAAATACAGTCATCTACATTACCGACATATGCAGGATAAATTAACTCAAGCACTTTGCCACATATGGCAGCACATGTTTAGCTAAGGGCTGCTTTCCAAAATTCTAATAAGTGCTAGTGCTTCGTTCCGACGTCACTTGAACACTCTACACACTTGATTAGAACACAGCCCCAATTTCTGAAAATTAATTATATCTGCCAAACTAATAAGAACAAAAAATTAAAACTTCGTATCTGAGTTGTAGATACTAAGAGGCATCTATAAAAAATTTACCAAAAATTAGGGGTGGCTACAACATGTAGTTTACTTAAAGATTTTTCAGAAAAACAGTTCTATTTTCCACACCCATTAAGGGAAAAAATTTAAACTCTGTATCTGATTAGTAGATAGTAAGGGGCATCTATAAAAAATTTACCAAAAATTTGGGGTGGCTACATCATGTGGTTTACTTGATGATTTTTCAGAAAAACAGTTCTATTTTCCACATCCATTAAGGGAAAAAATTTAAACTCTGTATCTGATTAGTAGATACTAAGGGGCATCTATAAAAAAATTACCGTAATTTAGTGATGGCCATAAGATGTAGTTTATTTGAAGATTTTTTGAAAAATTAATTCCATTTCCCACCCCTATTAAGGAAAAAAATTGAAACTTTGTATCTAAGGTACAAATGCTAAGATATGTCAATAAAAAAAATATGAAAAATCCAGTGTACCCTTTAGGGGTTGAAAATTTTTCTCCAAAATGAAAAGTCATAGAAGAAAATTTTTCGAATAAAACTTGTTTAGAATTCTATTACCATCAAAAAATCCTAATAAAGTTTTTCTCTAAAGTTAATAGTTTCCAAAATAGCAATTTTATTTGAAAATTCATTTCCTCCCTTAACATCAACCCTTAAGTGCTCAAATTTGGCCAGAGTCTAGCCCTATGTGTCTGTTTTACGTATGCAAAATTTGAATCAAATCGGCAACAAAAAAATTCTCTCACACGTATACGAATTGCTGGATTTTTCAGTAGCCGAAATACACGCTCATAATATATAATTAAAAACAAGTAAACTACCCTAAGCAAAGGCTGAAATTATGTATAAAAATACGTCATTTGATGCTACATCTATAAAAAAATTAGGGATGATCTGAGATAATATGATATAGACATAGGACGCCACGTAGAGATCAGGATTGTAGAAATGAACCCGGAATGACCATCGGTTGTGGCGTCACCCGCTGAAGTGGAGTTCCATCCTTCAGCGATTCTCTGGAGATGTTCTACAGGTGTTGGGTGATGTCTGGCTGCGTGGACACATTCCCAGCAGTTCCGGGCAGCTGTCTACTACCTCACAAATCTATAGAATAGACACAGTTATAAATATATTTACCTATTTTCTTCGAAACGTTCCTCATTTACTCCCTACCTGATATCATTGAATATACCCAAAATAAAACAATTATTCAAACGTGCATCAACTAATATCAACGTAGAGCTTCCCACAGAAATGAACAATTCAAAAATCGCCAAGAAATTCACAGTAGATTAGGAATTATTAACAAAAAACTAATTTCACTTGGCGTACAAGGTTGCCATTTTTTATTTTCTTAAAACTGATTAAATACACAATTATCTAATTACAATTAAACTACTATAGACGTAGGAAGCCACGTAGAGATCGCATTTGTAGAAATGAACCCGGAATTACCATCGGTTATTATTTAAATTTCAGTTAAAAAACTACTACAACTTGTTTGAGTCTCCACTAGGGTTTGGCGCTGAGATTAGTTCAGAGTTTTCCAGTAAGATGTCACTGGTAGTATTAACTGCTGGTAAATATAACTTTATACATTTGATAAGCAGTGAAATTTACCCAGAACTTTATTGTAATTATTCTACAACAACTGTAGAACTGTAGATTAACAAGTAGAGCATAAATAGAAACTGATACAAATCTTCTACAACATATTTTATGTGTTTTGCTGCGAAACCTCCAAATGATTTGTAACAAAATTCATCTTCTCCCTATGTAATACACCGTCTAGAACAAGGAAATAGCTAGAATATAACGTAGAATAATTAATCATTGATGTAAACTTACCCTTTGACGCATATCAGTCCGATTTTTTACAGTTTCATCTACGAATCTTTGGAGGTTATGTTGTCTATTACCTGGTGATTATTATAAATAGTAAAAACTCACGTCAGTGAATTTGTAACACTGTGGGGGAGGAGCACTAGAGTTGCAGGTGTCAAATTCAAATAAATGTCAAAAAATATACACAAAATAAATTAATTGTTTAGCATTACAATAATAAATATTGCAGCAGAATTTACCAAAGAAATGTCCATGGGTTGGAGCCGCAGCTACAGAAATGTCATCAGGTGTTGACAGCTACCAGGTTATATTTTTTGAACAGCTATCAACGATAAACGCGTGCAAAATACATAAAAATAGAATAAATTACGCGCCAGGTTGTTCTAAAGTTCTCAAAAAAAATTTGCACGGGACGGTGGACGATTTTAGGGTTCAATTTTTTTTTTTAGGTGCCCGGGATTTTGGGGCACCTGTAGGGAATAAATAAACAACAAATGGTTTTAAAATATTTTATTTTTATTTACATTACATTCCTGCAAATTAAAATGATTAATTTTACTCGTTTCCTGTGAACATAAAATGTTAAAGACAAGCACAATGTTAAACAAATTGTGAAGACGTTGGTCCCAACCCTTGTAGGAGTCGGTTAAGCCCTGCCGCCACGTCAAGGCCTCTTCACTAGGCAGAGAAGGGATGGGAAAGGTGGGACAGACTGAAAGAAATTGTGTGTGCAAATTCAACACTAATTATTTCATCCTAAAACAATATTTACACACACCATACAAACTGGCGCCAGTTTAAAAGAAACAGAAGCATGCAAGAGGGGTTGTTAGTACGATGCGGGCAACTGTTGCTACCCGATCTGCCGCTGGACCCGATCTCGACGCCTGAAAAAACACTCACGTGTCAGTAACCAACTCAAAACAAATTTAACTTATTCTAACATACGACAATCTTCATCTAAAGTCTCTGACAAACTTCAATCATTGTTAATAGTATAATAAATGTTTAAACATTCTTAAATTGTTTCTACTTGTTAAAATTAAAATTACAGAGTAACTATATAAAGATCATTGAAACAATTACTATTTATTAACCGAACCGTAACCGAAAAGCGTACCGATATTTAACTTTTTATAAAACCGAAAAGCGAAATTTATATTTTATTTCTTCAAATATGGAAACTGAAAATCGATATGAAAAATAAAATTATTCTGTAACAGAAAACATAACCGAACCGAAAAAATATCGATACTAAAACCAGTATAAATATAAATATTGTTTTAAACTAAAATTCTATTGTAATTAATGTAATAATGATTAACTACTTATGTCTTAAAGCGAAATTTTCAACTACTATAATTTTACTTATAACAACTTACAATTTTAACCGAAACCGAAATTTATTTGTTTATTTAAACTAAAAACAAACGAGTTCCTGATTGTTATACTAAAAATTATTTAAACAAACACAATTCATTTCAATAGACTTTAGATGAAGACAGTCAGTATGGATAGTGTAGCAATGTATTATGTATCCTCTACACGGTTAAAATACAGTCTTGGGTTTGTACACATCATGGATAACAATGTTTTAAAAATTGTTCAATGAAATTTAAATTATAAACTGTTTCGTACTATAGATGGGATTAAGTAAAATAGTTTTGATTACATAATCTATAAATTCGTCATAAATACGGTAAAAAATGATATATAAATAAATAAATACAGAGAATAAAAATTAATTAAAGGAATTCGAACTCTATTTTTAACCGTGTGTGAGTTGCAAGTTACCAAACTTGACTAATATTTTATGTAATCATTTAAGGTGTACTATTCTTTTTATCATTTATAAATAAAATCGAAATTCTTTTAAAATGAGTTGAAAATATTTTAAATAATACATTGGTAAACTATTATTCTCCTTTTTAAACTTGAACATTTTAATTATATTTAAAAAAAACAATTGTTTTCTCACCACTAAGGCGTTTGAAAGCTTGGACGTTGAAGGCTATTTGGTCTGCATTCCTCCATGAACTGGAACAACCTAGCGAAAGATAAAGATTAGCAACCAAGTCATTTTACAAATAATGCTGTTACTTACCTATAGGAATAGATTGTGTTGAGTTGGAGACCATTTGTTCGACCCACTTTCCGCCGCTGTCCAAGAACTGCGCCTGGGCTCATCTTTTTCGCGCCGTATCTCTATTTCGGATGCCCTACTTGACTATGACTGCCTCGAGAATACGGCGCACACCAGGAAGCCATGATCAGGCAGCCTTTTCATTCTCCCGCTTACATCGAACAACTATCGAGGTCGCCCTGTCTTACTCGAACCATACTGCGACCAACCCGGCCAGGAATTTGTTATAGTCACAGCAGGCCGAGCACCCCGTACCAAACGTTCGCCAGAGCAGATACGGAGTATCCACAAAGACTACTAGCCGGCTTTGTAGTTCACCCAGAACAGAGGACGACTGTAGCTAGCCAGTAGCACAATAAACGACGCGATGTTCGTAACGAATGGAGAGAATGCTGGAGATACTCTGGCAACCCGGTGTTTGATGTCTGGAACTCCTGGACCTCCCGCGTTGGTGGGTCCGGGTCGTTTTCGAAGCGTAGAAGGAGTACAAGGTGAAAAGGAGTTCGGAATTTAAGAATATACGAAGTATGGTGTGTGTATTTTCATTTTATAATGAATTTAAAATGAATTACAAGGTGTAAAAGGATAGGAAAATATTAAAAGAAAGGAGAATTTCTCATACGTTTGCTACTCAATCGAAATTTCGTAGCAAACTGATGATCTCAGCTCTTACAAGCTCGATCCATGAATTTCGTAACAGACGAGTTAGGACTTCGTAAATTTGTTTACAAAATTTTAATTTCAGTTAAAACAGCGTGATGGACTCCTAGAGACATCGCACGGCGTATGCTTGAACTACTACAGCTTGTTTGAGTCTCTACTAAGGTTTGGCGCTGAGATTAGTTCAGTGTTTTCCTGTAAGATGTCACTGGTAGTATTAACTGCTGGTAAAAATAATTTAACACATTTGAAAAGCAGTGGAATGCATAATTTTATGTATTGTGTGTAAATATGACATACTATTGTACTTTTCAAGTATGTAAAACTACGAATACAATATTATTTGTACTGATTACAAACCGATTTTACACAAATTGTGGCTACATCAGTTGAAATATTTTTTTTCGTTGAATACACCCAAAATAAAACAATTATTTACATTTATATCAATGTAGAACTTCCCACAAGGATTCACAATTCAAAAATCGTCAAGAAATTTGCAGTAGTTTAGGAGTTATTAACAAAAAATTAAATTTCACTTGGCACATCAAGCAGCCATTTTTTATTTCCTTAAAACTAAATAAATACAAAATTATCTGCTTACAATTAGACTGATATAGACGTAGGACGCCACGTAGAGATTAGGATTGTAGAAATGAACCTGGAATGACCATCGGTTGTGGCGTCACCCGCTGAAGTAGAGTTCCATCCTTCAGCGATTCTCTGGAGATGTTCTGCAGGTGTTGGGTGATGTCTGACAGCGTGGACACCTTCCCAGCAGTTCCGGGCAGCTGTCTACTACCGTACAAATTTGTGGAATAGCCAGAGTTATAAATATATTAACGTATATTCTATGTAACGTTCCTCATTTACTCCCTACCTGATATTTCCTCAACGGCTACAAACGTAGTCATTTTGTGCTCATAATCACATTCCTTGATGCTTAAAGTATATATTCACCCATTTTCATGGTTTAAACAGAAAGGCATTATATTTAACCGTGTAGGAGTGGCAAGCCAAAATGTAAAATATGAACACATTACAAAAATGAATTTTTTGAATTCTTATAAAAATTAAACCACTCATCGGAAAAAATAAAATTATAATGTATTTTATGCCAAATTTTATGTAGAGTTCAAATTTTGAAACAGAAAGGTATTATCTTTAACCGTGTAGGAGTGGCAAGCCAAAATGTAAAATTTAAACACAATACAATAATTACACTTTTTTTTATTTCTTATAAAAGTTAAACCACACATCGGAAAAAATAAAATTTTAATGTATCTTATGCGAAATTTCATGTAGAGTTCAAATTTTAAAACAGAAAGGTATTATCTTTAACCGTGTAGGAGTGACAAGCCAAAATATAAAATTTGAACATATAACAAAAATTACATTTTTTTGAAGTCTTATAAAATTAAAACCACTCACCGGAAAAAATAAAATTACAATGTATCTTATGCCAAATTTTATGTAGAGTTCAAATTTTGAAACAGAAAGGTATTATCTTTAGCCGTGTAGGAGTGGCAAGCCAAAATGTAAAATTTAAACACAATACAATAATGACACTTTTTTTATTTCTTATAAAAGTTAAACCACACATCGGAAAAAATAAAATTTTAATGTATCTTATGCGAAATTTCATGTAGAGTTCAAATTTTGAAACAGAAAGGTATTATCTTTAACCGTGTAGGAGTGACAAGCCAAAATATAAAATTTGAACATATAACAAAAATTACATTTTTTTGAAGTCTTATAAAATTAAAACCACTCACCGGAAAAAATAAAATTACAATGTATCTTATGCCAAATTTTATGTAAAGTTCAAATTTTGAAACAGAAAGGCATTATCTTTAACCGTGTAGGAGTGGCAAGCCAAAATGTAAAATTTGAACCCATTACAAAAATGACATGTTTTTTTATTTCTTATAAAAATTAAACCACTCATCGGAAAAAATACAATTATAATGTATCTTATGCCAAATTTTATATAGAGTTCAAATTTTGAAACAGAAAGGCATTATCTTTAACCGTGTAGGAGTGGCAAGCCAAAATGTAAAATTTGAACCCATTACAAAAATGACATTTTTTTTGATTTCTTATAAACATTAAACCACTCATCGGAAAAAATAAAATTATAATATATCTTATGCCAAATTTCATGTAGAGTTCAAATTTTGAAACAGGAAGGCATTATCTTTAACCGTGTAGGAGTGGCAAGCCAAAATGTAAAATTTGAACCCATTACAAAAATGACATTTTTTTGATTTCTTATAAAAATTAAACCACTCATCAGAAAAAATAAAATTATAATATATCTTATGCCAAATTTCATGTAGAGTTCAAATTTTGAAACAGGAAGGCATTATCTTTAACCGTGTAGGAGTGGCAAGCCAAAATGTAAAATTTGAACCCATTACAAAAATGACATTTTTTTGATTTTTTATAAAAATTAAACCACTCATCGGAAAAATAAAATTATAATGTATTTTATGCCAAATTTCATGTAGAGTTCAAATTTTGAAACAGAAAGGCATTATCTTTAACCGTGTAGTAGTGGCAAGCCAAAATGTAAAATTTGAACCCATTACAAAAATTATATTTTTTTGATTTTTTATAAAAATTAAACCACTCATCGGAAAAATAAAATTATAATGTATCTTATGCCAAATTTTATGTAGAGTTCAAATTTTGAAACAGAAAGGCATTATCTTTAACCGTGTAGGACTGGCAACCCAAAATATAAAATTTGAACCCATAACCCATTACAAAAATGACATGTTTTTTGATTTCTTATAAAAATTAAACCACTAATCGGAAAAAATAAAATTATAATGTATTTTATGCCAAATTTCATGTAGAGTTCAAATTTTGAAACAGGAAGGCATTATCTTTAACCGTGTAGGAGTGGCAAGCCAAAATGTAAAATTTGAACTCATTACAAAAATGACATTTTTTGGTAAGTTCTTCCTCCAGTTCTTTGGCAGCCTGGAACTCCCGGGTAAAGACAACAAAACCGATAAACAGATGCAAAACACTTAAAACTTATCAGAGACACTTCTTTTGTCCTTGAAATCTGCCAATTTTTGCTTAACACTACAGAAATTACAACACACTGTCGCTACAACACTTGGCACATTTTTATGTCTTGATACTCACAAAATACAACATTTATTTTAAACAGTTTCACAAATATCAACGTAGAATTTCCCACAGCGATGGAATCTAGACGAATTGGTGCAGAATTAGCAGCGGTGGTGGATTTATCAGCCCGGAACTGAAGTCCGGACCTGGAGGCTCGCTGGACACGTTCCCCAGGTGTCCGGCGTGTCTGTTCCTCCGCACCAGCTCCGGACAGCTGTCTGCCACAATACAAACGCTTACAACGTGCACAGTTATAAATATATGTACCTATTTACCTCTAAACATCGTCTCGAAGTGTTACTTCATTTTCCCTGGCTCGTAACTCCTCAACGGTTACAAATATCTTCATTTGGTGGCCAGATTCAGATTCCTCGAAGTTTAAAATACAAATCTTCTGATTTTCATAGCTGGAGATGGTCTGGTATGAGAACCAGAAAGGATTTCCTCTTGTTGGGTAGTCATCTGTCAGTTCCTCCAATAACCTATTAAAAAAAATCAATGTTTACTTACTAATTATGCGTTACAACTATTCCTATTTGCACAGAATACATAAAATTAAATGCTGAAGTATGTCTTGTATTCGAAAATACTCTAAATTCGTTAATATTCTTATAAACAGTAGCACTAAAATACAGTCATCTACATTACCGACATATGCAGGATAAATTAACTCAAGCACTTTGCCACATATGGCAGCACATGTTTAGCTAAGGGCTGCTTTCCAAAATTCTAATAAGTGCTAGTGCTTCGTTCCGACGTCACTTGAACACTCTACACACTTGATTAGAACACAGCCCCAATTTCTGAAAATTAATTATATCTGCCAAACTAATAAGAACAAAAAATTAAAACTTCGTATCTGAGTTGTAGATACTAAGAGGCATCTATAAAAAAATTACCAAAAATTAGAGGTGGCTACAACATATAGTTTACTTGAAGATATTTCAGAAAAACAGTTCTATTTTCCACATCCATTAAGGGAAAATAATTTAAACTCTGTATCTGATTAATAGATACTAAGGGGCATCTATAAAAAATTTACCAAAAATTAGGGGTGGCTACAACATGTAGTTTACTTAAAGATTTTTCAGAAAAACAGTTCTATTTTCCACACCCATTAAGGGAAAAAATTTAAACTCTGTATCTGATTAGTAGATACTAAGGGGCATCTATAGAAAATTTACCAAAAATTTGGGATGGCTACAACATGTAGTTTACTTGAAGATTTTTCAGTAAAACAGTTGTATTTTCCACACCAATTAAGGAAAAAAATTTAAACCCTGTATCTGATTAGTAGATACTAAGGGGCATCATAAAAAATTTACCAAAAATTTGGGGTGGCTACAACATGTGGTTTACTTGATGATTTTTCAGAAAAACAGTTCTATTTTCCACATCCATTAAGGGAAAAAATTTAAACTCTGTATCTGATTAGTAGATACTAAGGGGCATCTATAAAAAAATTACCGTAATTTAGTGATGGCCATAAGATGTAATTTATTTGAAGATTTTTTGAAAAATTAATTCCATTTCCCACCCCTATTAAGGAAAAAAATTGAAACTTTGTATCTAAGGTGCAAATGCTAAGATATGTCAATAAAAAAAATATGAAAAATCCAGTGTACCCTTTAGGGGTTGAAAATTTTTCTCCAAAATGAAAAGTCATAGAAGAAAATTTTTCGAATAAAAGTTGTTTAGAATTCTATTCCCATCAAAAAATCCTAATAAAGTTTTTCTCTAAAGTTAATAGTTTCCAAAATAGCAATTTTATTTGAAAATTCATTTCCTCCCTTAACATCAACCCTTAAGTGCTCAAATTTGGCCAGAGTCTAGCCCTATGTGTCTATTTTACGTATGCAAAATTTGAATCAAATCGGCAACAAAAAAATTCTCTCACACGTATACGAATTGCTGGATTTTTCAGTAGCCGAAATACACGCTCATAATATATAATTAAAAACAAGTAAACTACCCTAAGCAAAGGCTGAAATTATGTATAAAGATACGTCATTTGATGCTACATCTATAAAAAAATTAGGGATGATCTGAGATAATATGACATAGACATAGGACGCCACGTAGAGATCAGGATTGTAGAAATGAACCCGGAATGACCATCGGTTGTGGCGTCACCCGCTGAAGTGGAGTTCCATCCTTCAGCGATTCTCTGGAGATGTTCTACAGGTGTTGAGTGATGTCTGGCTGCGTGGACACATTCCCAGCAGTTCCGGGCAGCTGTCTACTACCTCACAAATCTATAGAATAGACACAGTTATAAATATATTTACCTATTTTCTTCGAAACGTTCCTCATTTACTCCCTACCTGATATCATTGAATATACCCAAAATAAAACAATTATTCAAACGTGCATCAACTAATATCAACGTAGAGCTTCCCACAGAAATGAACAATTCAAAAATCGCCAAGAAATTCGCAGTAGATTAGGAATTATTAACAAAAAACTAATTTCACTTGGCGTACAAGGTTGCCATTTTTTATTTTCTTAAAACTGATTAAATACACAATTATCTAATTACAATTAAACTACTATAGACGTAGGAAGCCACGTAGAGATCGCATTTGTAGAAATGAACCCGGAATTACCATCGGTTATTATTTAAATTTCAGTTAAAAAACTACTACAACTTGTTTGAGTCTCCACTAGGGTTTGGCGCTGAGATTAGTTCAGAGTTTTCCAGTAAGATGTCACTGGTAGTATTAACTGCTGGTAAATATAACTTTATACATTTGATAAGCAGTGAAATTTACCCAGAACTTTATTGTAATTATTCTACAACAACTGTAGAACTGTAGATTAACAAGTAGAGCATAAATAGAAACTGATACAAATCTTCTACAACATATTTTATAAGTGTTTTGCTGCGAAACCTCCAAATGATTTGTAACAAAATTCATCTTCTCCCTATGTAATACACCGTCTAGAACAAGGAAATAGCTAGAATATAACGTAGAATAATTAATCATTGATGTAAACTTACCCTTTGACGCATATCAGTCCGATTTTTTACAGTTTCATCTACGAATCTTTGGAGGTTATGTTGTCTATTACCTGGTGATTATTATAAATAGTAAAAACTCACGTCAGTGAATTTGTAACACTGTGGGGGAGGAGCACTAGAGTTGCAGGTGTCAAATTCAAATAAATGTCAAAAAATATACACAAAATAAATTAATTGTTTAGCATTACAATAATAAATATTGCAGCAGAATTTACCAAAGAAATGCCCCATGGGTTGGAGCCGCAGCTACAGAAATGTCATCAGGTGTTGACAGCTACCAGACTATATTTTTTGAACAGCTATCAACGATAAACGCGTGCAAAATACATAAAAATAGAATAAATTACGCGCCAGGTTGTTCTAAAGTTCTCAAAAAAAATTTGCACGGGACGGTGGACGATTTTAGGGTTCAATTTTTTTTTTTTAGGTGCCCGGGATTTTGGGGCACCTGTAGGGAATAAGTAAACAACAAATGGTTTTAAAATATTTTATTTTTATTTACATTACATTCCTGCAAATTAAAATGATTAATTTTACTCGTTTCCTGTGAACATAAAATGTTAAAGACAAGCACAATGTTAAACAAATTGTGAAGACGTTGGTCCCAACCCTTGTAGGAGTCGGTTAAGCCCTGCCGCCACGTCAAGGCCTCTTCACTAGGCAGAGAAGGGATGGGAAAGGTGGGACAGACTGAAAGAAATTGTGTGTGCAAATTCAACACTAATTATTTTATCCTAGAACAATATTTACACACACCATACAAACTGGCGCCAGTTTAAAAGAAACAGAAGCATGCAAGAGGGGTTGTTAGTACGATGCGGGCAACTGTTGCTACCCGATCTGCCGCTGGACCCGATCTCGACGCCTGAAAAAACACTCACGTGTCAGTAACCAACTCAAAACAAATTTAACTTATTCTAACATACGACAATCTTCATCTAAAGTCTCTGACAAACTTCAATCATTGTTAATAGTATAATAAATGTTTAAACATTCTTAAATTGTTTCTACTTGTTAAAATTAAAATTACAGAGTAACTATAAAAAGATCATTGAAACAACTACTATTTATTAACCGAACCGTAACCGAAAAGCGTACCGATATTTATCTTTTTATAAAACCGAAAAGCGAAATTTATATTTTATTTCTTCAAATATGGAAACTGAAAATCGATACGAAAAATAAAATTATTCTGTAACAGAAAACATAACCGAACCGAAAAAATATCGATACTAAAACCAGTATAAATATAAATATTGTTTTAAACTAAAATTCTATTGTAATTAATGTAATAATGATTAACTACTTATGTCTTAAAGCGAAATTTTCAACTACTATAATTTTACTTATAACAACTTACAATTTTAACCGAAACCGTAACGAAACCGAAATTTTTTGTTTATTTAAACTAAAAACAAACGAGTTCCTGATTGTTATACTAAAAATTATTTAAACAAACACAATTCATTTCAATAGACTTTAGATGAAGACAGTCAGTATGGATAGTGTAGCAATGTATTATGTATCCTCTACACGGTTAAAATACAGTCTTGGGTTTGTACACATCATGGACAACAATGTTTTAAAAATTGTTCAATGAAATTTAAATTATAAACTGTTTCGTACTATAGATGGGATTAAGTAAAGTAGTTTTGATTACATAATCTATAAATTCGTCATAAATACGGTAAAAAATGATATATAAATAAATAAATAAATAAATACAGAGAATAAAAATTAATTGAAGGAATTCGAACTCTATTTTTAACCGTGTATGAGTTGCAAGTTACCAAATTTGAATAATATTTTATGTAATCATTTAAGATGTACTATTCTTTTTATCATTTATAAATAAAATCGAAATTCTTTTAAAATGAGTTGAAAATATTTTAAATAATACATTGCTAAACTATTGTTCTCTTTTTTAAACTTGAACATTTTAATTATATTTAAAAAACAATTGTTTTCTCACCACTAAGGCGTTTGAAAGCTTGGACGTTGAAGGCTATTTGGTCTGCATTCCTCCATGAACTGGAACAACCTAGCGAAGGATAAAGATTAACAACCAAGTCATTTAACAAGCAATGTTGTTATTTACCTATAGGAATAGATTGTGTTGAGTTGGAGACCATTTGTTCGACCCACTTTCCGCCGCTGTCCAAGAACTGCGCCTGGGCTCATCTTTTTCGCGCCGTATCTCTATTTCGGATGCCCTACTTGACTATGACTGCCTCGAGAATACGGCGCACACCAGGAAGCCATGATCAGGCAGCCTTTTCATTCTCCCGCTTACATCGAACAACTATCGAGGTCGCCCTGTCTTACTCGAACCATACTGCGACCAACCCGGCCAGGAATTTGTTATAGTCACAGCAGGCCGAGCACCCCGTACCAAACGTTCGCCAGAGCAGATACGGAGTATCCACAAAGACTACTAGCCGGCTTTGTAGTTCACCCAGAACAGAGGACGACTGTAGCTAGCCAGTAGCACAATAAACGACGCGATGTTCGTAACGAATGGAGAGAATGCTGGAGATACTCTGGCAACCCGGTGTTTGATGTCTGGAACTCCTGGACCTCCCGCGTTGGTGGGTCCGGGTCGTTTTCGAAGCGTAGAAGGAGTACAAGGTGAAAAGGAGTTCGGAATTTAAGAATATACGAAGTATGGTGTGTGTATTTTCATTTTATAATGAATTTAAAATGAATTACAAGGTGTAAAAGGATAGGAAAATATTAAAAGAAAGGAGAATTTCTCATACGTTTGCTACTCAATCGAAATTTCGTAGCAAACTGATGATCTCAGCTCTTACAAGCTCGATCCATGAATTTCGTAACAGACGAGTTAGGACTTCGTAAATTTGTTTACAAAATTTTAATTTCAGTTAAAACAGCGTGATGGACTCCTAGAGACATCGCACGGCGTATGCTTGAACTACTACAGCTTGTTTGAGTCTCTACTAAGGTTTGGCGCTGAGATTAGTTCAGTGTTTTCCTGTAAGATGTCACTGGTAGTATTAACTGCTGGTAAAAATAATTTTACACAATTGAAAAGCAGTGGAATGCATAATTTTATGTATTGTGTGTAAATATAACGTACTATTGTACTTTTCAAATATGTAAAACTACGTATACAATATTATTTGTACTGATTACAAACCGATTTTACACAAATTGTGACTACATAAGTTGAAATATTTTTTTCCCTTGAATACACCCAAAATAAAATAATTATTTACATTTATATCAACTAATATCAACGTAGAACTACATATTTATTTATTGCTATATTTCGATAGAAAGTAAAAGTAATAAACTTTATTTTGCATTGCATAAACCGATAACTAGAAACGGTTTTAAATAATAAGAAAGATTTCTACCATTGGCAACATTGCCTGCCAGCTGTAGCACGTGTTTGTAAAATAACCTAAATTTGACTTTTATATGATGCAAAACTATTTTAGAACATTATGAAAGTCAAAGTAATCAGCAGGAACCCTAACGAATATTTAAGGGAAACAAAAAAAGACATTCATAAACGTAAGATAATAAAATTTGTAATTAAAATAACAGTATTAATATTGAAGTTCAGTTCCCAGGAATTATGATCCGTCTTTACATCCGTTTGAAGCTGCAAGAGAATACACCAGAGCATTAAATGCTACTAAACTAGAGCGTGTATTCGCTAAACCATTTCTAGGCAGCTTAGACGGACATAGAGATGGAGTGAGCTGTTTAGCCAAACATCCAAGTAGGTTGAGCAGCCTCGTGAGCGGAGCTTTCGATGGAGAAATTCGCATGTGGGACATCGCCCATCGCAAATGCCAGCGCCATTTCGTAGCCCACGAAGGCATAGTTCGTGGAGTTGTGTTTTCAGTGGATGGAGACTGTTTCATTACGACAGGAGATGATAAAACTATCAAGTTTTGGAAGACGATTCTTCCCCAGTGGGGCGAAGAAGAGGAACCAACTAATACTATACTTTCTAAAACAGTTGTGACTGCGATTTCGCATCATAGGAAACAGCCAATCTTTGCCACATGTGGGGAAATCTGCCAGCTGTGGGAAGAATCGAGGAGTGAACCCATTCGTACCTTTAAATGGGGTGTGGATAGTTTACACGATGTTGCGTTTAATTTAGTTGAGACGAATTTACTTGCTGCGTGTGCTAGTGATAGAAGTATCATTTTATACGACACGAGGGACACTGGTCCTGTTAGGAAAGTTGTTATGAAACTCAGGGCCAATAAGGTTTGCTGGAATCCCATGGAAGCTTTTAATTTCACCTGTGCCAGCGAGGATTACAAGTATGTGCAGAATTCCTCTTACAACTTCTCTTCTAATTGTTCACCAGTACTGAATCTACTATCGGAGAAATAATTACAGTCAGTAACATCAATAACTTTTACATTAGACGTCCAGTTTATAAAATTCATAATTCACATTAACGCCTGAATATTCCTCTTTAACAAGTGTAAATACAAAGGTATGTTACATACTGTAGTATTTATTTTTAACATAAATAATATATTCAAAATTAATATTGCTCTTAAACTATATGGCCTAAAAAAATTATTTTTACTTATATTATTCTTTATACAGTATAATTGTATATTTTATGATAATTGTTTATTTGACATAATTATAAATAATATCTATTCGGGAAACTATTCACCGGTTTTATTTGAAATTAAGATATCAATCTAAGAATATTTTATTAATTTCACAAAAGAAAAAGAAACTGTTAAAAATATTAATAATTTGCACGACCGGCGCGTTTAAAATATTACAATATAATTTTAAAACATTATTATATATGTAAGTTATGTATATTTTTTCATATTTTATATTTAAGTATCATTAAAAATGTGCATATTATGACACTTTTTTACTTTCTGTTTATACATTTTTTTTCTAAGATGTATTTATAATATTCTATAATTGAAAATAATAGAACAACTTGTTCATTGGTAATTTAAAGTTAAATTTCCTCAAATTTGAATTCATATCAATAAATGCTGTCTTTTTTTACATTTATTGTATTATTTTTTAAATGGCTGTAGGTAAAAAATATTTATCTTTCATTTATATTAAGAAATGAATGATCATTTTAAAGTTTACCGCAATTTTTTATATGGATTATTATGGAATATATTCACGTTCAAAGTGAACTGACATTATTATTTCTCCAGTAGTAGCAATCATCTTGTTTTTCTTTTCAAACAGTAAATACCGCAGTAGTGACGTTGTTTGTGTTTATAGGGGTTGGTATATTTGCAGTTCTTGTTGTTGTGTCTCAATTTCTCTCAGATTTATCAAATGTGAATGCCTTTCCTATTTCAACATAAAAATTTAAAGTGTGATTTTATGATACATGTTTGTGACTGTGTTTTAGTTTGTACACATTCGACACCCGCAATCTTAAACACCCAATAAACATTCACATGGATCACACAGCTGCTGTGACAGACATAGACTATTCTCCCACTGGAAAGGAATTTGTAAGCGGTAGTTACGACAAATCCATCCGAATATTCCAAGTAGACAAAGGACATTCACGGGAAATATACCACACGAAACGAATGCAGCGTTTAACAAGTGTTAAATGGTCTCTGGACAACAAATACGTGTTGAGCGCTTCTGATGAGATGAATATCAGAGTGTGGAAAGCAAGAGCTGCAGAAAAGTTGGGAGTTGTACGTATTCATTTCAGTTTCACATTCGTGTATTTATAGTCTCTTTTTAGCTAAAATCGCGTGAACGAGCTGCTATAAATTACAGCGAAGCTTTGAAAGAGAAGTTTGCGTCTCATCCTGAAATTAAACGCATTGCACGACACAGACAAATACCTAAACATATCTACAACGCGCAGAGAGAACACAGGGCGATCAAACAGAAAATTAAACGGAGAGAAGCCAATCGTAGAACGCATTCCAAACCAGGAACAGTGCCTTTCGTTGCTGAGAGAAAACAACATGTTGTACGCGAACATGAATAAATTCTAATAATTCATAAATATATTTATTTCTTTTACTTTCCTGTTAAAAATAGTTAGATTACATTACAGCTGTAGAAATGAGCCAGAGTCTAAAGGTCAGACAAAAACTGGTTTAAAAGTTCAGACATTAGTAAGTATATATATATTTTATTACGATCTCTTCAGTTATATAAACAGTGTAAATATTAAGTGAAAGTATTTTCTAGTGAATGTGCTTGAAATTTCATTTGACATTGGGAACTAAGAGGTTATGACTCAAAAATGACAAACACTAAGCACAAGAAGTAAAATTGGATATATATATTTACAATTCAATGTTTCTTTATGTAATAAAAACAGTTTTTTCCATATTTTGCATAATAATAACTTAAATAATGGTAAAAAAATGATTGTAATATATAACCGACAGATGGTGCCATGTTTCTATCACACGTGGTAATCAAAGTGTGCGGGGCACCAACATTCCACTCGAGTTTCAGAGCTGTTCAGAGTCGGTTGATCTCAGTCTCCGTGTCCCTTCAAACTAAAATGTACAAAGCCGTAGAAAGAGGAACTCCTAACACTACAAACTACCGGGTATACATTGGTAAGTAATTATTTGTTTGTACTGCTTATTATAATTCATAACCATATGTTGTCATGTTAATTTACTGATGAAATTACCGGAATTATGCAAGTTGTACTTTAAGACACTTATCTCTAATGCATTTTTACTACAAATTACGTGTCTTTTCTTTAAAATATATTACTCATCATTGTGTCACACATTTAATATTCAAACATGAATATTTACAATACGTATTATTTGTTATGAAGTTTAAATGTATTTGTAGAGGATGCAAATGGGCCAATTTCACCTTTACACGATATTCCCTTGGTTGTCGATGCTAATAAAAAGATATACAACATGTTAGTTGAAATTCCTCGATGGACCAACGCAAAAATGGAGGTAAAATGTAAAATAATTTGACCGTCTATGAATCTATGATACATTATACATGTGTTGTAGATTTGTATGAAAGAAGTGTTGAATCCAATCAAACAAGACGTTAAAAAAGGAAATTTACGTTACGTAGCAAACTGTTTTCCTCATCATGGCTACATTTGGAATTATGGCGCTTTGCCCCAAACTTGGGAGAACCCAGAACATTTGGACGATGGAACAGGTTGCAAAGGCGATAATGATCCTATCGATGTAATTGAAATCGGTTACCGGGTCGCCAAGCGGGGAGAGGTACTTCAAGTTAAAATACTCGGCACGATAGCTTTAATTGATGAAGGTAAGTTATCTATTTACACAACCTTGAAAAGAGAAATGAGGAAACGAACTTTCTTTACAATAACTGTAATTTGTCTATGAATTATTAGGCGAAACTGACTGGAAATTGATCGCAATTGATGTGAACGATCCATTAGCTGATCACATGAAGGACGTTTCTGACATAGAGAAACACTACCCCGGCTTGTTAAAAGCGTCTGTTGAATGGTTTAAAATCTACAAAATCCCCGATGGAAAACCAGAAAACCAGTTTGCGTTCAACGGAGAAGCCAAACCAGCTGCTTTTGCCCACACCATCATAGATGAGGTTTGATATTAAGTTTAAAATTCAAGGTTTAGATAACCGACTAAAGGTTAAACCTTATTTATCATAAACTTATCAAAAGATATTTATAGATTATCAGATTTTTAATTTCAGGTTCACAAGTTTTGGAAACAGTTAGTAAAAAATGAAGTCGAGGCAAATGGAATTTCCTGGTACGAAAACATAATATTTTATTTATAAAACTACAATGTTTTTTTTACAGCGCGAATGTTCGTAATGCAGACAGCACGTTCCAGATAAGCGAGAGCGAAGCTAAGGAAATTTTGGAGAAAAGTCCGCCGTGTGGATCGCCTCCCCCACTAGAAGCTACAGGTAATTATTCCAAATTTAAATTAACTTGTTTTTACCCTTCTTGGTTTCAGTTGACAAAGTTTATTTTGTCAGACAGTCCGAAACTAAAGCGCATTTGTAATTTGGAAGATTTGTTATTGTTATTTGCTAATAAAACTGTTATCAAAAATTATCTTTTTATTGAACTGTTTTGGCTAATATTTCGTAATATATTTATGGTTGTTTTTAATAATAATAAATGATTTATTTTCAGTGGATAAATGGCACTACGTTCACCTGAAGTAATTTGCCTTCGTATTAAAAATTTGTTGTGGATATTTATTTTAGTTACGAGAGTTGTGAACACCTAGATATTAATTCCTGTAATTACGGCATTTATTTTTATGCACTTTTAAGAATTAAAGCAATGCATAAAATACTATCTTTTTATTTTTCCTATGTCCTTTTAAATAAAACATTATTCATAATGTATTCTTTATTTATTCATGGAAAATTTTATCTCTACAAATTATAAAAATTTAAATAATTGTAATGATGTTATATTTAATTTTATTTTGAATTTAACATAATTTGTTTCGGCGCCGCCAGAATGCGCTAGTGCTACAAGTTCAGCGTTTTACCACGGATGGCGTTAGTAGTCCACAAACGAAGAAATGTTAAAATGTTTGAAAATAAATTTGAATGTGGAAATATCAAATGTAATAAATGAATACATAATATGTGCAACAAATATCTTTCCTATCGAGGGTTTCCTGATTTATTTAGTTTATCTCTGTGAATTTTACAAAAAAAGCACTTGAAATTTTATCTTTAAAAAAAACTTTTTTAAGAAAATAAAGCTTATATAATTTCCTACTTGATAGAAATTGAATTATCGTTACATATTCATAGACCTGGATAGTAACTAACTATTTAAGTATCTTAGCTACATGTTCTTTTAGCTGTAGCAAAACTAGTTTAAATTAATTGTAGCGGTAACTACATTTTCTTTTGACTAATTGTAAACTGTAGCTATATCAATAGCTTAGAACTACTATTTGTAGCTATTAGCTACTTTTTTATTTTATTTATTTATCCACAAATTCAATTCTTTTGTCATTAATTCTCAAACCAAATATTTGAAATAAATGACAGCCACAAGTAATAGTTGTAGCTCAGCTACTTTGAATTTAAATAGCTGTAGCAAAGTAACTTTTTTAAAAGTAGCTACAGCTTAACTACTTTTTTTGAATAGTTTGTTCTGCTCTATATGCACGCACAGACAGAGTCATCGTCGTAAAAGTGTCGATATAGGATTTTTAATACGGTAATAAAAGTATGTAACCAAATTTTGATTATTACATATATGATACAAGTAAAAAAAATAAATTAAATTGATTCATTATCCGTAGTTTACGAGAAAATAATAATTCAAAATTTGGGAGAGGGATAATGCAACGTCAGCGTAGTACAATTGTGAAAGAAGAGAAATATACTGGAAGCGTAAGAAATAGTCTACCATGCTGACACCACATATCATATTTTTTTTTTCAGTACATTAAATTATTAATACATATATGATTGTTATAGTAGCTATAGTATTTAGTTTTTAAGTTTTATGAGTTGTATATATTGAAATGTAAGACTTGTGGAACGAAAAAATAAATATTAAAAATTTGGGGAAGGGGTATTGTAACGTCATCGTGGTAGAATTGTGAAAGAAGAGAGATAGACTGGGAGGGGACGTCACATATGACATATTTTTTTCAGAACATTATATTGTTAATAACTAAGTATATAGTAGGTAGCTGTGTAAGAGTTGTGGAATGTGGTGTGGATTGGGGAGTTGATCGATCGGCGGCGTGGTAGCGCCTCTCGGCGGCCGTAGCGTCACAGTTAGTCGGACAGCCGCTGGGTCCACATCTCCCGGTGTCCGTCCCGTGCAGTGCAGTGGTCAGTGCGTGCAGCATGCGTCTCAGCCTCACCCTCGCCTTGCTCCTCCTGCTCGGCGTCGCCGCCTTCGCCGACGCCAAGAAGAAACGCAAGTTCGATGGCGACTTCGAGTTCGCCGAAGAGGTAAGTTGTCCCTTCATCTACCTGCTCTATACCTGGACCACACACAACCAAAACACCTCAACAAAAACACATTCTCTACACCCGTACACTTCAATTCCGCTATTCATTTCAAGCTGTAAACAGCACAAGATAATTGCACACAACAGTGTTAATTATTTAGTAATTACGTGTGTTGTGTATGCAATAAATAATTAGTAAAGTACTTGTACTTTAGTAAAAATGCAATTATGTCGTGGGTGTAAAATTACCGCCATAATTTAGCTTGTAATTTACTAAACACGAAATTACGGGGAAAAATACGACATAGCTACAATAAAATAGTTGTAGACGGGCATGCAGATGAGTAATTCCGTACACAATAGAAGCACATCTTGCAGATAAATGCACGGGAGAAAGGAATGCTCTACCTGCAATTGTATCGTCCACATTTAAATTATTAATAGGGCACTTATACAAATAACCACCATTACACTATGCAATTTCCTTTCTACATTAATTAATACATATCTTGTCGTAAAATTTATAGCTTGTGCTATCAAGAATATGCTGTATTTATACAATTTTATCTTACATTGTAACGTAATGACGATGTCTTGTGTCAGAATTTTATTCGCGGAATTACAGACAATAAAACTAAACAATACTTCAGGTATTAATTTTTTTGTTGCCAACATGATTATTAATCATACGTCCTACACATTTTGCACCTTTAGATAATAGTTGATGATTTCCCATGCGCAATAATAGTTACATCATTACAGGCGTTGCAATTGCATTGAAATCATCTAATTTTAGATGTGACGAGAGATATTCGAATTATAGAAAAATAGCAGTGAAAATTGTAAAGAATTGCGTTATAAATAGGCCGGTAATCTTCCTGGCATGAATTAAAGATATTAATAGGGGGTAGGTTTAACTGTAACGAATGGAGGGTTTACTATCACAGATTTATTACCAGCTTTGTTTGTTCGCTTCTACTTCTAGTTTTCAAAAACATAAAATCCCACCTTCTACCGTCCTTTTTAGGAAATTGCTCTACATTGCTACAAAGTTTACTTTTCCTTATTTACATCAGATGTTACATGTGTAACAAATATGGTTTGCAACAAAAACTTGCATGTGTTCATTTCTAATTAAGGTTAAATGTTAGATATTAATTTTCCTTGAAAAGGTCTGGTACTAGAATTAAATGTGAGAACAGCGGTTGTGTGTATGTGTGTACTCGGGGTGACCTTTCAGAGTCATCGAACCGTCAAATCTTAGAAAATAGACTACAGGTGAACTCAACACAAAAAGAAATTACTTCCCAATATTTACTCATCCATTAGAGACATTTCTTCGCTATCATATCAGCTTTTTAACGATTATTACTGCACATTTTGCTTTATATACAAGTATTCAAGTATTTGTAGCTGTAGTGGAGAGTGCATGTATGTTTGAATGTTATGTTTAGGTGAGGAATATTTGGGATTTTGTTGTTGGGTCAAAGATGTTTTCGGATGGGGAATATTTTTGTTTGGCTGAAAATAAAAATGGTAGGGGATTGGGGATTTGGGGTGAGGGGCCGGGGTGCTCTGCCCCTTCCCGCAGGTGACCCAGTGGCGCCGACGCTGCGCGACGTCAGGCATCGATCCGTGCGGGGCCCACAACCAAACAATCCACATCATCTCCACTACTTTATTCCTCTCTTACATTCTACACATACATTATTTATTCATTATAAATAACACACATAAAACTCTATCGCATTTATATTGAATTATTGCCCTACTAACTAATTTTAATACCAGCAAAACACTACTTATTTTGACTTTAACTACCAACGTAATATACGTGTACAGAGCTACGCAAGTTACTCGTAAAAAATAGATGAGTTACAGCTACGTTAAGTTGAAAATAGTTGAGCTATAGCTACATCTAATTTAAAATAAAAGTAACTTAGGTACAGCTACTTTAAATTTAAATTAGCTAAGCTATATCTATAGCATTTTAATATAAAAGTTGCATAGCTATATCTAATCTTTAAAAAAGTAACTACAGCTTCTTTAAATTAAATGTAGGTAAGCTACAACTATACCTAAGAATTTTAATAAATAAGTAACTTAGCTATATCTACTTTAAAGTAAAAGTAACTAAGCTACATCTAACTATAATTGACAATAGTTAAGGTACAGCTACATCTAATTTAAAAAAGTAACATAGCAACATCTATAGCTACTTTTATAAGTAGTAAGCTGCAGCTATAGCTAAGCATTTTAATAAATAAGTAACTTAGCTAGATACTTTAAATTAAAAGTAGTTAAGCTACAACTATATCTAATTTAAAATAAAAGTAAGTTAGCTACAGCTACTTTAAACCAAATTAGCTACACTATACCTACAACTAAGCATTTTAATACAAAAATAGATAAGCATTTTAATAAATAACTCAGCTATAGCTACTTAAAAAAGCTAAGCTACAGCTAACTTTAATTGACAATAGCTGTGACACAGCTACATCTAATTTTTAAAAAATAACTTAGGTACATCTACAACTACCTATATAAAAATATAACTTATCTATAGCTATAGGTGATTTAAATAAAATAGCTGATCTACAACTATACCTAATTTAAAATAAAAGTAAGTTAGCTAGATCTACTCTAAACTGAAATTAGCTAAGCTATATCTACAGCTAAGTATTTTAATATAAAAGTAACTTAGCTTCATCTAATTTTTAAAAAAAGTATCTTAGCTACAGTTACATCTAATTTAAAAAGGGAACTAAGCTACAGCTACTTTAAATTGAAAGTAGCTGACCTATAGCTACATACATCTAAATTTTTAATAGAAACTAACTGAGTTACAGCTACAAATAGTAGCTTTAAGCTATTGAAAAAAGCTACTTAAAAGAGCTTTAGTAAAAAGCTACAATTTAATGCTAGTCTATAGAGTAAAATATAGCTACTGCCAGCTCTGTATCTGTAGCATACTTTTATATTAGTGTAGATAAAACATACGGTGAAAGTATTTGATTTTGCACGTGGAATCCGTTCCATTCGTTCCTATTTGGCGCACCTGGTCCTGTCTGGATGCTGGGACAGGCAAAGCCGACGGGAAGAACTCAAATCCAGGTGACATACAAACAGCCACACAACCGCACTCCAAAATTCAATAAACGGGATTAATAAATATTAAACGTACAAAAGAGATGCCTGCACGTATTATATTGAACGATGAAATGCTCTAAGCTTTTCATCGCTAATTGCAAAAAGTCAATAATAATTGCCTTCCATTCCCTTTGTATCACTAATACTCACATGACAACTTTAACACTAAATACTTGTTTTTAAAATCATATGAGAATTTCGCGTGTTTCCAAATTAATTTATTCAATATAAAAGTTTTTATTGATAATTTCTTCGTGACTATTAATAAACAATTTTTATATAGGTCAGAGTAATTTAGGTCAGTGTATATATCAATATATGCTTAATGCATTTGTGTTTGTTGCGACAATTAGGGAAATGGTAACAGTATCACTTTTACACTGCTAGATTTATTACCATGTTATCCAATTACCAAGAATAATTAAAAATATAAGGATGAAATATGAATAAGCTGGAGGAACGTCTCGTTGAACTCATTTAAAAGTGTAATGCGGCTCCCAAATTTTTACATTATGCAGGAATAATGGATAGTGAGGTATCCTTTCTCTGCGTCAGCTCAAATTATGTAAATCAGCATCTAAATATTCGATATTGATCTGAATTATGTAGAGCGATAATTAAAAATTCCCTTGCACAAGTCTTTCATGTACACTAATGTTTAATTCTGTATGAAATCCTACCTTTTACGGATTGTTTACGGCTGTTAAATATATTACGGCAACGAATATGATTTCATTTTCGACAGCTATGTGGGCGGCAAATATTTCCCGTGGGCTACGCTTATTTTTTCACCTTGAACGTTGATTTTTTTACTGTTTTCGTATGCAAAACAAGATGAGAATGAGATTTCTTCAAGGAGTTTACAAGTGTAATTAAAAGATAAATATTAAACATTCGAGATAAAAATGTAATCATACGCATGGACGTGGAAATATTATCTGGTGAAATATGAAATTTAAGAAGATGGGACTCGTAAAAGATGATGCTGCAATAAACACGCACTGCGGTCTACATATACGCCTTAAACTGAATTAAATTGCTTATGTATCTTCTACATTTCACACCTCATAAAACCTAATCCAAATCCTCTCTAGATATTTACGTCAGAATGAACTCTATACTCAATCAAAAAATGAGGTCTTCCAAAAAAAATAATAATTAAGTGTACCTTTTTTTTTGTTTAAATCGGAACTACAATTCTTTTTACTTCCCGCCTATCAATGTATAGATAAGGGAGGTATTGTTTTTGGTTAAATTTCTCGTTTTAAAGTATAATACTAAAAAAGACCGCAAAAATTGTGACGTATGTAGGTTCTTGTGTGAAGTTATCCACGTGTGGATGTCAGATTCCAAATATTGTTATTTAAAAAGTTGGTAAAGTGGACAGTCTGCGATTTAAAGCATTTTAAAGCTTTTGTGTGCCACTATACTTGCACAAGATTATTCAATTTATCAATTTGGAAGTTAAAATATTATATTTGACGTTTGAAACGAAGTGAAGTTGGGTAAGAACCTTGATACGTCACTAGACAAGATTTGGAAGAGGGGTAATTCAGCCGCGTTTTGAAATAAAAAATACGGGTCTAATATTTTTCATTACTCTATTGATTAAAGCTAAAAATGACCTCATTGCTGTAATATTTGCTGGTAAATTAGTTTTTGTTTTATTTTACAACGTATTGAAGTTCAAAATCAAATTTGTTTATTACTATTCAAAACGTTCCTAAACAAATACAAGCAGAAAATTTTATTACAGAGAGTTAGAAATTAGATTACAGTCCCTTCGGATTATATATTCCTTCCTACGGATGGCCATTATTCAAATCTTTAATAAAATTGTGCAAAGTGGTTCTTTTTGCGGCGATATATCCGAGAGAATGTTTTGTTTGATCGGTCAATTTGTAAATCAATAATCCTTGAAATGAATATGGTAATTTGAAAGGGTCATACAGGTTAAAGCTAGGGTTTAATCAACGTAATGTGACGGCAGATAGATCTAGATCTACATGCTAATATCTTCACAATCATTTCAGGATGTAATTAGTGAATTATTCTGAAAAGCTTGTAGGTGTTTTTCTAAGCTTGTGGGAGATGTATGAATTTTGGGAAATGGAATGTTGTTAGATGAACAATTTCCGAGTTCAATTTGTGTAGAAGCGATCAATACCATTAAAAGTTCCTCCAGTACATTCCTAAGCTAATTTATATTACCTACAAGTCTCATAGAATTTAAATTCTTAAGCGATAAGAATTTATAATCATCTTACTATTCAAATGAAATTTATTTACAAGTAGTAATCGTTTCTGCTTTTTATTTCGGAAAGTATTGATCGGCTGTAATGTTTACGTCCTAGTTTATGGATAAAAGTATTTGAATGTATGATTCTACATTTACATTCCAGCAATAAATTCCAACGTAGTGTTTACGATTCCAACTAATATTTGAACTTGATCCGTTGTTTGATTTCAACTAAGTATTAACTAACTAAATACTATAAATTGGAACGTATATAGAGGATTATACCCGTCTGTGGATCATATATTTATATTCATGGCAAGATGAAATTGAATTCTTATCCGGACATATTAAATCCTCGTTTGGACGAATGAAAATTTGTAGAAACGAAACCAATTACTGTGAAAATGACGAGGTCTTGTTTCTGTTTCGTACGACACTTTCAAATTAGGAAAATTTATGAGGAAAATGTCAGCTTGAAATTTCCACGTGAAAAATCTGCTCCGTTAATTACACTCGTTATTTGAGTATGGAAAACAATGCTGTTCATATTTATAAATAATAGTTTTTATTGCTCGTTGTCCTTCATTATTCTGGAATTGAAATTCCCGTGTCAATGGCTGTATAAGGCAATGCAGTCTTGGGATCGAGGTGAAAAAATGTCTCGTTTCTCCTTGTCCGTAGAAAGGACGTTGAAATTTGAGGAGCAGTTAATCCCATTATAGTAAGTAAATTTTAAAATATCTAAAGTTGTGGAGAAGGCAATGTTGGTTGTGTGCTAAGTGAATTTGAAAAGTTCCTCGGTCCGAAAAGCAAACACGATAACAGCGGCTTGGAATTTTGATTTGGTCTGGGAGAAGAACCGGTCTGCTCTCTGCTGCAGGTGCAACCGAACCCGCTCGGCTCTAGACAGATACACTCGCTCTAACTCCTAAACGCCACAATACATCACTGCTTTTCCCTCACACACTAACATCTCTCTAAAGCTAGACGAATCGCTCTGCGCCAAATTAAGATACCTGCTTGCTGCTTGTGTATGTCACAACTAGGTCACTACACCCACTTGCTTTACTTTATTTCACATACAATTACCATCACAGCTGGGCAAGCTTTTTACTCAAACTACCTCACCTACAGCTACTAGTATTTTAATAATTAATAGTCTTGCGCTACAGCTACAACTATTTTAATAAAAAGCAACTAAACTACAGATATATCTGTTTATATAGATAGTAGATGAGTTAAAAATTTTAGCTACAGCTACAGCTGTTTCAAATTGAATGTAGCTAAACTGCAGGTAGTTATTTTAAATTGAAAGTTGCTCGGCTAATTGTAACAGTTTTTATTTAAAGCTATTTTTTAAAATAAATAGTAAACTTTAGCTACAACTACAACTATGTTAATAAAAAAGTTGTATGCCACAGCTACAACTATTGCAATAATAAAGTCTTGCACTACAGCTACAACTATTTCAAACTGGAAATAACTAAGCTACAGATACAGCTATTTTAATAAAAAAAAAGCAACTAAACAACAATTATTATACCTGTTTATATTGAAAGTAGATAAGCTAAAATTTTTAACTTCAGCTAGAGTTGTTCTAAATTGAAATAGGTAAAGTAAAGATAGTTTTTTTATACTGAAAGTAGTTAGGCTAGTTGTAACTCTATTTATTATAACAATTTTTTAAAAATAAATAGTAATCATTAGTTACAGCTACAATTATATTAATAAAAAAATTTACGCAACAGGTACATCTAATTTATATTGAAAATAGCTGAGCTGTATATAGCTACTAGTTGTAGCTGTATTTACAGCTACATTTCAAAATAAATATGGACTACAGTTACAGCTAATTTAAACAGAACGAAGCTGAATTACAGCTTCTTTAATAAAAAAAAATTAGCTACAAGCTACAACGATTTTAAATTGGAAGTAGCTTAGCTGTAGCTATTAGTTGTAGCATTAAATTACAACTACGTTTTAAAACAAATAATAAAAATTAACTCAGCTACAACTACAGTTATTTAAAATTAAGTAGTAGCCTAGTAGCTAAGATATATATACCATAGCTTTTAGTTGTAACTGTATTTAGATATATTTTTTTTAAATATTAAAAATTAGTTACAGCTATAACTATATTAAATTTTAAATAGCTGAGCTACAGCTACAATTATTTTAATAATTTAAAGTCTTGCGCTATAACTACAACTATTTTAAACTGGAAATAACTAAGTTATATGTTGATGCAGCTATTTTAATAAAAAAAAGGCAACTAAACTACAGTTACATCTGTAATTTACAATTACTTTTTAAAGCTACTACTACAACTTTGGTAAAAAAATTAAATATATTTTGAATTAAGTGACAAATAATGTGTGTTAAAGTAATTTAGCTAAAACCAGAAGCTAATAGCTAACAATTTACAGTTACGAGACAATATAGCTTGCTTACTTGGAAATGTATTTATTTATAAATTGACGCATGAGTTTTGTATATGCATATTGTAATCCTGAAGTGCTTAATGTTGTCAGGACGAGCTTAAATCTACTTTCCGAGTTGAGAGTTGACATATTGTGATAAATTCATCCCTGGTATTTAGTATTAATTTATGTAAAGTCAAGCATCCAGCGAGGTGACCCGTGGCGATCAGGAACCATCCAACACAAAAACGTCTTCCACGCGCTATTTATCCAACCCTAGTTTTTGTGCCATTTTTACCAGCCACTATTAGTATTTAATTAATGCAGGTACAGCAATGACAGTGAGAAATGGAATTATAAGATTCGTACTGCAGTGCGACAGACAAATCTAAATTGATAGTTGTATTGATCGCCTCATGTGTTGGTAATTATTGTTCATATTTGAAGTATTAGAAAGTAGAGTTACGGCACGCTGTCATGGGAATCGTATGTAGTTCGCGTGTTTCGGATGATCAATACTGAATCTAAATATAAGTACACGATCATTTACGTGAGGTTCATAATTTTGGTTTATATCACAGATTCGGACTTATTTATTACATTTTTATTCAATCATACAAGCAGACTGTAAATATTTTAAATACAATACTAGAATGGTTTGGGTTTATATTTTTCTGAATTATTATTTCGAATTGAGTTATTTTACTGCGGTTTTTCTAACATAAAAGAGCAATAAAATTTAGGTTTTTAAGAAATCGCACGTTTTTGTTGCTTTTCTAAATGCGTGCACTTTATGGATTATAAAATCAAAAAGTATCAAATCAGGAAGAAATCAGAATAAACAAATATATATTTCATTTTTTGATCAATAATAATAATAAGGAAAATAATGGCCCGTATTACGAGCTCACTTTTATAATAAAATCGCGATTTTATTATAAAAGTGAGCTCGTAATACGAGCCATTGTTTTTGGTCAAATGTTTCGAGTTTGAGTTTTCAACATATGAGCACGAATTAGGGTCCTTAGAATACCATTTTACTATTTTTAAAATTAAAATAGGTGTAAGAAATATATAAGGAATATATTTGCCTACGTAAATCAAAGTAAATTCGGTTCCGGTTTATAACTAGAAAAAAAATAGCTATTTTTTTTTGGTCATACAAATTTTATTAAGGAAATTATAGGTGAAATAAATTAAAAATATTCTGAATTGCAATAATTCTAAAACTACAAATTGAATGTACTGAAAAACTTATGTAGAATATATTACTATAGTTGTCTATATCAGATTTTTGAATGGAATAGTACATTTAATAATAAAAGTTACAATAAAAAACTGATAAACTATCGGCATTATTTGCGTGTTAAGATGATTTTTTTGGAATTTACAAATTTGTGTGGATAGTATGAGATTTTACACGTACATAGTAATCTTTAAATGTCAATGGGTCAATTTTGATTATTACTGAACAAATATGATAGATAGTTTTTTGAGCTCGTGTTATAATTGATAATTTGCTGCATGTTTACCCATATATGTTAACGTTGCGTTTGATGAATCATTGATCTACAATACAATTAATAATCCCTGATTTCAGTTAATTAACATAAGTACACAATGGAGCATTGAACCATGAAATAACCATATATAGTAATATGTGTTGTATATGTACAAGGCAAAACGACTTTACAATAAACTCAAGCTGCTCGTAGGTGAAAAACGGCAGGAGTAAGTCATAAAAAAATTATCCAGGTCAGTATGGCTGCAGGAATATGCCTACGTCCTGCGGGAGTCGTCCTGCTACGACGACTCCTGCATTATTCACACCAACTATACACCACATTTATCCTAAACGCCTACATTTTTTGCCCCAATTTTTCCCCAAACATGATCGCTTTCCAAAGCATATTTTTATATATGTATTTTATTATTTTATATTGTTCATTTATTAGACATCACTTATCGTTTTTTTTTTTATTGAATAAGCACATTTCTTAGTCTCTACAATCAGTGTCGTATTACCTTATAGACACGTAGTTTCAAGGACTTCAACGTTAGATTTTTTTTAAATACATTTTACGTCATATGTTTGCAATTGTTGTAATAATATTTACAAATTATTTAACCGTTCTGTTTGCAAAAGAGAACAATCATTTTCAAAATTGGAACATATTAAATATGAAAAAAATAATGCAAAAAGTGCAAATATAAATAGAAAATTAATTGTGATTTTGATATATTAATTTTTTAATATGTATTTATTATCTTTACACTTGAATTTTTTTTACAGTTGTGAGGTTTATACTATTTTTTGCTCGATCAAAATTAAATTTAGTTCAATATCAGTAAAAAATATCCAAAATGAATTGTATTAAAATTCATTCATGGAAAATTAAAGTCTATTTTATTATTTCCAATATGTCAAAGTTCTATCATTTTTGGTTGTTTTTGTGTAATAACTACAAAAATAATTTGCACAGTATTATCAGTTATTTTCTAATGCATAATCGTACAAAAAATAGAGAGTACCGGAGCTACCACTACAGGTTAGATTAAAAGTGACTGAAATACAGCTACAGATACTTTAATAAAAAAAAACTAGTTACAGCTACAGTTATTTTAAATAGAGTATAGCTGAGTTACTTTAATAAAAAATACGGCACTGTCTACAATATTTGAACAGTTTTTACTACAAAAAAAAAAAATTAAATAAATTTATAAAGAATTAAACGCGTGATATAATGTGTGTAGTACATATTTTTGTGTATATTTATTGAATATTGAATGAGTTATTATATGAATGGTGTTCTAGTAACCTGAATCTTTCCATACATGAATATAATAATTAAGTTTGAAGTGCTTTACAGCAAGCTGCAGCTGAAATTTAGTATTACAACTCTTACAAGTTGCTAACTCAAATAACAAGGAACGAGGCAGTATTTAAACTTAGCACTAATGCACATGTAAATTACTAAAACTTTATGCACTTTGGCGAAATTTATCCCAGGCTTAATCATTTCCATTTACATACTTTCGCAGCGAATAATGACAAACATATTAGCTTTGTTAGTGTATAATAGTCAAATTTGCAGAGTACAGGTGCAACGGAATTCCTCGCAGAGTAATTGTTCCTCGAGGTATACAATGCAATCTCTTATTACTAGTATCCCAATCGATGCCTGTCAAAGCTTCACACAATGTCATACACCGCCCGATTTTAATCTATACATATTTTATACATTTCGCTTATTCATAAAACATACAAATCGATTTCAATTTCCATATCAATATAGGTAATGTCATTTTTCAATATATGTTTATGTATTTATAAATAATAACATGAAAAATGTATTTGCGTTTAATATTAATGCAGAATTTATTATTCTTGCGAACACCGGTAAAAAAGTAAGTTTTATATTTAATTTAACCCAAGGGCGTAGAACGTATAGGGGTGGTTGATCTTTTGCGGAAATTGGATGTGAAACGATTTGGGCCTCGCCCGGAAACCTTACACAAAAATTAATCAGATTAAAACCAAATTCTACCCCGATAATAACTCTATGATTGAAAATTCAACATTCTAGCATTGAATGTCACATTTACATATTATCTCAAAAAAGCGTGTTTTTTATTATGTCTCTAAAATGGGTAGAGATATAATCTCAACGATTATACCAGTCGACTCTACGGGAAAAGTTACATAAAGAAATGTTTTCTCCACATATACGTTCTTTGAAAATTTCATTTAAGGAGTATACCTGAAAAACCTGATTTTTTAAGTATAATTTTAAACACAAATATCTCGAGAACGGTTTAAAAATTTCGAATCAACAAAATTTTGTAAAATTTCCCTCGCCCGGAAACCTTAAATAAAAATTAATCAGATTAAAACCAAATTCTACTCCGGTAATAACTCCCTGATTGAAAATTCAACTCTTGGGACTGTTAAAATATTCTAGCATTGAATGTCACATTTACATATACTTGTAAAATAGCAATTTGTTACTGTCAGGATTCACTTAACTTCAGAATAATTAATAGCTTGACTTAAGTTTTTGTAAGTTATGCTTTAAGCTACAGGATTACGTCCTACAGGACATTTCAATCAATAACATGGCTGGATTAAAACAAAACCACATCCTTTCAAATTTTGATTAATCAGACAATCACTTTGGGAAAACCGCTAAACGTATGCAACACTTGTATCCCACGTGAAATGTTGGTTTCGTTTCAAATAGTTTTATAAGTCTCCAAGGCGAACAAAAATATCTTGTTGGTCATAATTAAAATTTTATAAAACCCCAAAGAATAACACGAAAAACGTTTTATCCCAAGATCGTAAAGTTGGCAAAGAATAAAGTGTTAAGAAGCGGATGTATAGTCACGTAGCATACCTCCGTATAAATAAACAATCACAAATTTACTATCACAAATACCAAAGTTTCATATAAAAATTCCCGAATTCAAGTCAGGATAGGAATCCGACAAACGCGAGCGACTACGCCATTTGAATATGAAATACGAAAAGATATGTTCATATGCGTGCATTCACTCCAATATTTCATTATAAATATTAATTAAATTTATTGAAATTGGAGCAACACATGTTATTAAAGTGGTTTTAAAATGGAATCATTTCATATTAATTTTTTTATTTTTTTTATTCGGGATTTGAACCCAAAATTTCATACAGTTCAATTCGAGTCGATAATAATACAGAAAACTACAAATGTTTAACCTACTGCAACAGAAATTAGTCTAATTTTTTCTCAAAAAAATATGGATGCGCTGATTTCAAAACCTGTAATTCTATTACGGCGTTTCGATTTTATTCTGTCGCTTTATTATCCAACTTTTATTTATTTTCAAAACCTGTAACCCCATATCAAAGTTGTGTAGAGTTAAAACAAACCAAACAACAGTATTAAACTTAAATGTGTATTGACAAACACAAAATATCCCAAAAATACTCATTTATGTGCTCAAAATTTTGATTTTGGGAAATAGTGCTTTAAATTTTAGGAAAGCAGTTCCTCTTGAGATAGTTATGAAAATCTGCTTTTATTATTGTATTATATTTTATTACAATATTCTTTATATTCTTTATATTGGTATCAAGATTGCCGGATAAGAAGCCAAACAAATTATGATTGTATTAGTATTTCACTTGAATTTGCAAATGAGAAATGGCACATATTTAGATGATGGGACAACGTACGAATGTATGAATATTTGGGCAGTACTCAGCTGCACATATTTGAAATCCATTTCGACTGGTGGCTCTCTTTGTGAAAATTTACAAGGCTAATTCTAGTCTGGCAGCAAGAGGCCATTACGAGGAACATTGGCTCGCTTCAAATCAAAGAATCAACGAATTCATTTCGCATTCTGCTTACGACATTGTGTTACAATTACACAAAAGCGCATTTTTACACTTTATTATTTAAAACATAAACGGATTATCGAAATATAGATTAAACAAATAAATATTACATCGCGATTTTAACATGAATGTGAAAATAATAAATTGATTTGTTACTCACGGTTTCGTATTTGTTTTTTTCTCGGCTGCATACATGCATGGTATCGTCTTTCTTTGATTGTGATAATTGTTTCGTTAAAGTGATAGCTTGCACAAGTATCGAATTACACTAATGGATCACCTGTTCCATAGCAAATAAAAGGAGGGTAGTTACTGCACCCTAAAAGAAATAAACAAGTAAAACATGTATGTAATTATAGTAATCCTGCCAAGTACATACATCGATAAATGATGTGTTAATCCAATTATCATAATTGCTGGTAAAGTATAGCAATATAAATTGATTAGCAACATGTTCGTGATTACTATAATAATATGCACGTTTTTTTAAATGATGATTCTAGTTTGTTTTCACAGCAAAATTTCGCGAAAATATGTTATTGCAACCATTTTCCACTAACTTTTATACTATTTTTCAAGAGTTTTTATGTTTATTTGGTCGTTAGAATATATTTTCACACATAATCTTGTCAACAACGACAAAACTCTCAAACTTTACCGACGCATACGCAAGAATGTAGTGTTGCCAATTTCACTAACACCAAATATTTCAAATGCAAATGCAATGAAAAATGTATTTAGTAATTTGTATTCGCGAGAAATTTCCCATAAATAAATGAGTATGCCTTATCTTGTATGCGCGGTGTAACATTAAGAAAAATTCGATTAGTTATTATGTGGGGCGAACTGCAATTTACGTTTCTGAGTTATACCTGTACGTGATTATCGTAGAAATCAGCAATTCATACATTCTAAGCCTTATTTAAGCAGAAATAAATGTAAATATCTCTTATAAAAATGCATGAATTCTTCGTGCAAAGTTTTGAAAGTTTTAGTTGAAATCAGTTTTGGATAGAAGCAGACTCACATATCATATAAATTGGATATTGTAGGGATGTATTTGTTGGTTTACACTGACCAGACACAGACGCTATTTCCTTTCAGGATCCAGGGCTGGAAGACAAAGCACCCGCCATTAACTTTGATTTAGAGCTCAGCTGTTAATTGTAAGGAAGGCAGTCCGTCTATCTCGCGGGAATATCGGGATGAAATGTTATATTTAAATATTGCGTTGACATTATTGGTTTGGGGAGCAGAGACCTTATTGGTTCCTTTGTTGCGGAATGCGACAGTGACACGCAGCAATTTGAATTTGAATCTTTTTCATTCAGCCCAAAGCTCCTCTACTACCGTGCTGCAGCCATTTACTTTTTATTCCATTGTGAATGCTCTTTCACCAGCCTTTCTTATCTTATATGTGCTATTCTTTCTACATTTAAATTTAACTAAAGCTACACTACGACCAGACCTGCCCAAGCCTCGCAAAAAGTATCTGAGCTACAGCTACTTTAATAAAAAGTGAATTTCGCTACAGCTTTTCAAATTGAAAGTAGATGAGTTACATCTACTTTAATAAGTTAGCTACAGCTACAGCCATTAAATTGAAAGAAGCTGAGCTATAGCTATTTTAATATACAAGTAACTTAGCTACATTTACAGTTATTTTAAATTGAAAGGAGCTAAGCTACAACTACAATAAAAAAATATCTTAGCTATAGCTACAACTACAGCTACTTTCAATAGAGTATAGCTGTGATACAGCTACAGCTACTTTCATAAAGAAGAAACTTAGCTGCAGTTACAGCTACTTTAATGAAAAAAATAACTTAGCTACAGCTACATCTATTAAATAGAGACTAGCGGAGCTACAATTACAGTTTAAATTAAAAGTAGCTAAAATACAGCTACAGTTATTTTAAATACAGTATAGCTGAGTTACAGTTACAGCTACTTTATTAAAAAGATACTTAGTTACATCTACAACTAATTCATACAGCTACTTTCATAATGTAGTAACTGAAATACAACTACAGCTATTTTAATGAAAACGTAATTTAGCTACAGCTACGTTAATAAAATATTAACTTAGCTACAGCTAAGCTAAAATACTAGCTACATCTATTAGAGAGTAGCTAAGCTATAACTACAGCTATTTTAAATTGAAAGTAGCTGTATCTTATTTACAGCTACATCTATTTTAAAGAGAGAGTACGTAAGCTACAGCTACCTGCAAAGAAAGTAACTCAGCTACAGCAGCAGCTACTTTCATAAAGAAGTAACTTAGCTACAGCTACTTTTATAAAATATAAAGTACCTGAGCTACAACTACAACTATATAATTTAGATTGAAATTAGCTAAAGTACAGCTACAGCTACTTTAATAAAAAGTAAAATAGCTATATCTGCAGTGATTTCAAATAAAGATTACATAAGCTATAGCTACTTTTGATGAAAGTAACGTAGCTCTAGTTCCAGAGCTCTAGCCCTCAGGTAAGAGAAGATGTAGGTAATCTGTGATTGCAACCCTTTGCTCTCATCGCTGTGAGAACGTCCGTGTGTGCGTAGAGTATATTCCCTAATAAATATCGAGCGGAACACGAAATTAAAACCGGAACAGGTGCAGGCAGTGTTTACCCCGCGAATAAAACAGAATGGCTTGTTGTTCTCGTGTACTACCGCCTATAAACTTTGCTCGCTCGCTGATTATTGTCGGCACGCTGTATTGTCTCAGCCCCACCACAAAACGCTCAAGTCACTCAACTCATATTTCAATATCCCGATGAAATATTAAACAAACTTTCACGCAAACATAAATCTTCCCAATAAAAATTTGGTAAAAGAAGAAAGAAAGTTTATTTAGGCATGTAGATGGTGGTGGTTCATCTACTGGTCGTTTATCTTGGCCAGCACAGGCGTTATCTGAGCCAAGTACGTCGGAATTAGAGCTCATTACGGATTTGTGGTAATCAAAGAAAATACACTCGGGTCGGAATCGAATTAGAATCCTTTGGGGATAAAGCGTATTTAGCCCCAATCACAACTTCCACCGTATACAACGCTTTATTAAATAAAGAAAACAGAAGCCGTGTAGTGTGTAAAGCAGCGTTTTATTATACAAACACGTCACATTTACAGCCAAAATAAAAGTCACGGTTCGCAGCGTACACGCGTTCAATGGAAAGAACTCCGATAACACGACAAACATTTACAAACTTTGCCAATTGCTTCGGTAAATTTCTAGCTGAGCAG
The DNA here is from genome assembly GCA_035578165.1 of Stenolophus ochropezus. Lineage (NCBI taxonomy): Eukaryota > Metazoa > Arthropoda > Insecta > Coleoptera > Carabidae > Stenolophus > Stenolophus ochropezus. Next base: position 99,216 of record JAQOWZ010000002.1, read on the forward strand.
TGCGCAGGAAAACAAAGACATAATCCTTGGGAACTTCTTGACAAGCTCCGTAGCTTGCAGTCAACATGGCCTTTGCCTCCGTATATCATTGCACGGAAATATAGCAACCTGCTTCATCGTTTGTTTATGTATGATATCTGCATGACTTCATCAAGTATTTATTACAATAAAACAAACATTTATTTTAAAGTATTTATATCTACTCGTTCAGAGTATTTTTTTAAAACTGCAATCAGTTCTTTAACGACCACTTTGCCTATATTTACTTAACAGACTTTTATTTAATTACCATAAGGTTAAAGAAGGACACAAAATTTTATAAAATCTTTCATTTTTTTGCGGTATCCAATCATTGTGTTTAACTTATGAGTCAATAAAAAATTAAAAATTCACATTTCCAATTAAAAATTAAAATCTTTTTACATATTAAAGTTATTTCCCATCATAGTTAAGCAAAAAAAGTTACAATTTTTAGTTTTCCACATTATATTTTTTCATATAAAAGCCGGAATACTCAAAAAATATGAATTTTTAGGTCCAAAATTTTGTTTTTTGAAAATAGTCCATATTGATAGATCTCAATGTGCTGATTTCAAATTTTCAAGCAAAATTTAATTATCTCTTTTCGTTCCTGAGATATTTGGTGTCAAAGTTGCACCTCAAAAAAGTGTATTTTTTGGCTATATTTCTAAAATGGGTAGAGATACAATCTCAACGATTATTCCAGTCGATTCTACGGACAAAGTTAGATAAAGAAATGTTTTCTCCACATATACGTTCTTTGGAACGATTCGATGAAAAATGAGAAAATCGAAAAAACCTAAATTTCAAAATTTTCTCGCGGAACTTTTTTTCTTCAAAACTTTTCATTTTCTAGACTTAAGTAGATATCGATGCGCTGATTCCAAATTTTCAAACCGAATTGAATTATCTCTTACCGTTCTCGAGATATTCGTGTTCAAAGTTGAGTTTTGACGAAACCTAAAAAAACAGGTTTTTTAGGTATAACCCTTAAATGGTTAGGTTTATGACTTCGGCGACCTCACCATTCGATTCTACGAGCAAAATTACATATGTATACCAATTTTTAGATTTTTATTCCAACAGATACAATTTTTAGAGAGAAAAAACGAATATGGCAAAAATCGAAAAAAACGCCTGATGAACCCCTTGCGATTTTTCTCGATTTTGGCCATTTTCAGTTTTTTCCTTCTAGAAATTCTATCTGTTGAGATAAAAATCTGAAAATTGGTACACTTATGTAATTTAGCCCGTAGAATCGAATGGTCAGGTCGCCGACACCTTAAACCTAACCATTTAAGGGGTATACCTAAAAAACCTAATTTTTTAGGTATAACTTTGAACTCAAATATCTCGAGAACGGGAAGAGATAATTGAATTCGGTTTGAAAATTTGAAATCAGCACATCGTTATCTACTTAAGTCCAAAATATGAAAAATTTTGGAGACAAAAAGTTTCCAGACGAAAAATTGAAATTTAGTTTTTTTCATTTTTCTAATTTTTCACCAAATCGTTCCAAAACGTATAGGCGGAAAAAACATTTCTTTATATAATTTTTCCCGTAGAATCGACTGAGTCTGATGTGTATGAGACGTACTTTAAACCAGAGTTACAAGTTCTGAAAGTGGGTGTATTTGTCCGTAAAGAGTTTAGTTTTAGAATTCAGTCACCGTCATCGTTAGGAACTTCTTCACAAGCTCGCGCGGTATCTCTGTTGCAGCTATTGCCGTGCACATCATTGCAGAAGAATAAAGAATGCTTGCGTTGTGTGATAGATGCTGTTGTAATCCTGTATGTAGCAATTTAGCGAGCCGTGTGTGTTCTTGCCGTGAACTGATTGTTTATTCAGCGCTGTTTCCGAGTGTTTGTTTTTTCTCTGGATCCCATTCTCTCCTTTCATTTTATATTCCATACACAAAACGATAAATAGGTCGCACCGAACACTCTTCATGTCTGCAAAGATTTCATATTTGTCTGCTCTTACACATCCAAGCCCCAACACTATAAATGCAAATTCGATTTTTGCCTTATCGCACAAAATATGGAAACAAATAAATTCTACATGCAACATCATTTCTTTCTTTGCCAAATAATTATACAAGGTGAGTCAGAGAAATGCCCGTCTTCGATATCTCCCTTGTCGTTAGAAATACAGCATAAATAACTAACAAAATTTATACGTCCACACAAGGAGCATAACGTAAAATTATTTTCACATATACAGGGTGTTGCATTGCGGCTCGGCGAGAATTGTTTGTCTTTCTTTAAATGTAACACGCTATACCTATACTTTTATATTTTTTCAATTGTATTTTATCCCGTATACGGATATATAAATTTTGTTTTAGTTTTCCGCGGCGTTGCCAAGATATTCCGTTTATTTTCTAAAAAAGGCCAAATACACGCATTGCTTTATAGAGATGTACAGAAGTTATATTAATAGTAAAAATTAAGAATTTTTTTCTCTACAACTGTAACTATACTTTGTTTTCACATATTTTTTTTATAGATAATACAAAAGACACCCAACTGAATTATAAAATACAGGATGTTCTATTTGAAAATGACGAATTATAGTCACTTGAAATTGAGTAAATTTGATTCGTTTTATTGAACATCCTATATAATTACATTTAAAAAATATATGTGAGAACATAGAGTAAAGTTATGGTTGTACAGAAAAAAAATCTTAATATATTAAAATAACTTCAGTACGACTTCATATGTCGGTATAGGACAATAAAATACAATTGAAAAAATATAAAAAATATAGGTGTTCCATTTAAAAAAAGACAAAGACCCTGTATATGTGAAAATAATTTTATATTTTGCTCCTTGAGTGGACGAATAAATTCTGTTGATAAATTTATGCTGTATTTCTAAGGACAAGAAGTAGGTGTTCTATTTCCAATCTAAGAGTATTGTTTTTATAAAGAAAAATACATGCGTGTGTTTGCATATTTGCTTTCGTTTTCATTTGTTCCGTGTCCGTTTGCTCCAGATGTTTATCTTTGCGTTACACTTTTGTTGTAGATTTTGTGTACTCGTTTGTTTTTATTTACCTGCGCCTTCCGTTTATTTGTTTTACATTTCGCAAATAAATCCTACCAGCTGCTCCCACGAAGAAAATAAACGCCTCAGACTCTGAATTAATAAACCAGAGCTGTCAATAATGTCAACATATTGATTATATAAAATTATATTTTATGATACAGATAGCTGTCGTGTTTGATATCGAGAGAATTTCCAGTTTGAAATATAAAGAGAGAAGGGCGAAAAAATTGAAAAGTCGGAAGTCGATACAACTAAAAAAATCTGTATTTAAGTATTCGAATAAAAATGCATTTGTTCAACTTTTCTTTATTATTTTATATTTTCAGTAAGCAAAATTTGTACTAAGGAAATGCAATATTAATTTCTTGAATATACAGGCCTGAGATAAAATTACAATAAATACTGTAAATTATTTGATTTATTCTACTACTCTAGTATTATAAAAGTTTAAGGATAAAAAATTAGTTAAGATTTTAAAGTTTCAGAAGTCGAAGTCTAAAAGTCGAGATAGTTATTTGAAAACAAAGTCTAATTAATCGATACTATGCTTTTCAAAAATCGATCGATGGATTTGTTAAAAAAGTAGACTTAAGTCGATATACGGACGGTGATAGTGAGGAATTCGCGTAAATTTGCGGTATGATGGCAATATCTGGTGTGTGGTTTTTTGTATTTGCAGCGATTATCGTGTACGACGGGACGCAATCATTTTTCATGTCGTCTCCTTTATGTTTTTTGTGTTTTTGTGCGGGCATGTCGCTCGGCTCGGCTTGGCTGGCTCGGGTAGCCTGGAGTCCTGGAGCAGGAGCAGGAGCAGGGAACTATTGATGCAGACCTCCGCGTTGTTCTGCTGAACCGGCGCGGAAATGTTTTGTGATAGTTCCTACGGGATACTCGGGATCGATCCGGCGTGATCGTTAATGCCCGCAACTACCAGCGTATGCTAATCATATCTAAACAAAGGAAGCCATAACACTTCGGATCTCCTATCTTGCCCAAATATCATTCCCTACCCAGATATGGGTGTTACTACTTCTGCCATTCTATAGCCAATAGAATTTCGCTTCTAAGACAATTTTTAGATCATTATCCGTGGCTTAAAATTCTTAGACGTAACAAGGCCTCAAGTATTAAAAGTTTTCAGCGCATTATAGTGGTGTAGATTGAAGCCTGCAGCTTCAGCAACGAATCTACAGCTTATAGTTGTTCTAAGATTTGAACCCTCTAGATCTTACACTTCGTTCACCCAAGTGAATCACCGCTGCCCGTAGTCAAACTAGATCATCAAACTAGATCACCCAGATCTAAATATAATATTTGGAGTTTTCCTTTGAATTTCAGAAATGGTTAATTGTATTTCAGAAAGCCTAAATTTCTCTTATTGCTTTTTGAAATACAATGTACACATTTAAATTACACATTTGAATTACAATTGCAATGCGTATTTTATAAATTATAATATAACAGAAAATGAAATAAAATGTTGTGTTAAATTCACCGCAGATTTGAATGTGTGAAAAATTTGTATGTGTACCCTTTAAAGTTAAAATAAAAACAAACTCACTGTTAGTGGAGAAGTTCCTCGGCTGCAACTTTTGATAATTCGGACCGGATAAGAAGTTTCCAGAATCAATTTTGCTTTTCACTAGCGTCTCCTCGGGAACATTGTCCTGTTAATAACGATTCTTTTCCCGTTTAATTTTAATGGGTGTTTTTGTCTGGGTTTAGTTCTCCCTTGAAAGGGAATTATCTGTTTTTGTGCTAGAGTTGCCGACCGATAAATAGAAATGGTTATATTGCTTTGTCCCCGCAGAAAAATACCCTGAAAAAACGTCTACAATGTATCGAGTTTTATGATGTATTCGCGCCAACATATTATCGAGCTGTCATCATCAGATTTTCAAATTAAATCTTTTCAAAATGTTTTCGCATTATGAATACTTGACTGATGTGTGTATTATATATAAATATGTATATTCGCCTGTAGGTCGTGTTTTTGTTAAAGCTGTAGAGATCACAATCAAAAAGAAATGTTTCCTGAAATTCTTTTATTGTTCTGTTCGTAGAAACAGAACGTTTCTAATTAAAAAAGAGAATTCCGTGAAATTTATATAATGTAATACATTTAGTGTACAAAGTATTTTCATTTGATTTTATTACGGCCAGCGTGGCTGGTCTAGTAGATACGCTACTGTGGATTTACTGAATTTATCACTTCACTTATTCTGAGTTACGCGACTGAATTTACAGACACGAATGTTTTTCTATGCGACACAAGTCACCGACCGAACGAGCTGCATTATGGTAAATAAAAACAAAATCCTCAATATTTCAAACATTTTTATTTGTAAAAAAATATTGTCAATATTTGGAAAAGCAATTATTTTCAATTGTGAAACTAGACAATCAAATATTTGCTCTAGATTCTAGATTAAATTCTGTACTTTATATTGCAGATAAGATTTTCGCATTCGACTCGAATTGAACAGAATGTGAGATCTGAGGTTTAAATCTCAGCTTCGTAAATCTTTATTCAAATAAAAATATCGCTACAATGCAAGTAAAACTTGTCTGGAAACAAGTACCGTACGTATTTGATGCCTTGTTTCATACAGCAATGGTATTAGTAAAAAAATATAATCTTATTTCATTCGAAAGTGACATTCTACGGCTAATTGTTTTTGTTATGCGAAAAATTCAAAAAAACATTACAAGCAAGGTGCCCTTTTGGCACTGCCGATTGCAATCAAAAAGGGAGATGCACAACTAGATGTTATACTATATAAAAAAAATTCAAAATTTTGTGGCATACGTACATACATACAGACATGATGCCGAAACTATTCAAAATGGATTCAGGGATATTCAAAATGAATTAAAAATGTTTATAAGATTTGGTTTGATGGTGGAGTTTGTAAGTGTGTGCAAGACGCGAAATGATCGTGAAGAGTTGAAGTTATCCCGTTGGATAGGAGTTAATTTGGAGAAGCTTAATATTCTGACGGGAAGCGTAGCTTTCATTATCTCAACCGCTGCTTCACTTTGTCATCATAACTTTATCGAAGGCGGCATTCCGATGAAATGTGAACACTCCTTTTTCTTTTGCTACTTTCCTCTCAAAGGACTCTCTTTGAAACGTTACCAGAAAAGATTTGTAACTCGTTACTCACGTGAACTGTACAAGTATTTTCTTTTAATTATCCACTACTTCATAATGTAACAAGATATTTTCTCCGGGAATATTTAAATGAGCTAATTAAAATGCGTACCGTTTGAGAGATTCATCTGCTATTATCCTCAAATTCGCTGTTCTTTGCAGAAAACATTCAAAATTGAATTTGGATATTTAATATTCTTTGTGCGTGGATTTGGCCAGCGTACAACTTGATTGAATTAAAAGTTGCACTGCAATGCGATGATATGCGATTAGTAAAATAAGTAACAATGGAAGTAAATCATTGTAGAAGCGAGGCAAGTACCCGATATAATGTAAACACAACGAGCCGCGTTACCTCCGCCAGGATATTACCATAGCGGATAGAGTCGCTAGAATGATAAACGTTATAGGAACACTAACTCAGCCTTTTTGTTCTTTGTATGTTCTACAAACTTGATTAAAACTGCTATCAAACTTTATGTGAGAACTTTTAAATTTAAAATGAAATTGTGTCTGAGCCACAGACTTAATTATTAATTTTTCACTTAACGGGAAGAGATTGCAAAAAGAATACATCACCGCTGCTCGGGTGCTCCCAATTGCATTAATTAATTACGCTTTCCACATATTACACGGTTAATCCTCCATGTGACGCTTCGGACCCTCTCGGTCGAATCATTCGCTTCCATTATCCCGATAACCGACCAATCTTCTACGCGTTGTTCATTGGATAAAATCCAGTCTTTTCATAAACAACAGCCATAGCTGAAGGGTGCATTCTAAGTGGAAAATACCTTAAACACTCCTACCCTAAACTCAAAACAGGATTTATATTATAATTGTTTGAAATGTCCTCCCTCTGTTTGATTACAAATACCCCTTTCTGTAATTGAAGAAGTATCTCTCTGTTCTTTACTAATTTAACCCTGCTTTGGAATTTTTCTGCATAATCTCTTCCTGTAGGCACTCTAAGGTAATAGTCGAAATGCGTCTAAAGAACGTCTTCTAATTTTTAATTTACCATTTAGCGAAGTTTCATTTAGGTACGTTCTGACATTTCAACCAAAATTAGTATGTATGCCATTCTATTGAAATAAAGTCAATATCGATATACACCTCCATTTTTGGTTTCAATCGGCCTTTTCAAAAAGGCTGTTTACTTTTGGAAGAAATTTAATAAAAATAGTAATTTAATTGGCTCTTTTTTGCAAGTGATTAAAATAATTTTGTGTAATTCAAAAGGAATAGTGATAAACATTTCAAAAGAAGATCCATTTCGAAGGGAAATTCGAAGATATGAAACAAATTATTTTCAAGTGAAAAATGTGTATAATTTAGCGTACAAGGAAGTCATGTGGTGTCCACATCATATTTTTTAATTATAAGAAGGACTACTTGTACTCAAACAAAGAGAAAACATGTAAAACAATTCCTTTAGTAATTAATTTTGTGTTAAACATAAATAAATAAAGGTTATAAAATCTGAACAATAGTTTTCTGTTATTAAAGTACCGTTCCGTCACAAATGATTGTCTTATTATTTACAGACATCTGTAGAGAATTCATGATTACTGTGACACATACTGATTCATCCAAAGTATTTCCTTTTGTGTAAAGCATTGGATTTTATTGCTACTTTATAATTATTTGCTTTGTTGTCTGTACATAGCTGTAGTGCAGTTTAATTAATATTTTTGTAATAATGTTTGTTCCAGGACGAAACAAGGAGTACAAAAGTGGGCGACAAGAAGCGTTGGATACATGATCCTCTCAGTAAGTTTCATTTATAACTTTTAATATCACATCTTTGTTTTCCTCATCTCATAAATTCACGGCCGATTTTCAAACTTTGCAAATTTATCGACAAAAATTGGTTCATTTCCCAAGATAAGCTCCATCCCTTGCACGATTTTATATTTGCTATACTTGTTTCAAAAATTATAACAATTTGGATAATATTCCACGACATTCATTATCTTTTCGTGAACTATTTGAAACTTTTATAATTTAGTGAGATTATCTCACAAACTTTTTAGATTCGTTCCATTATAAAATAAAGTTTTGTTAATTGCAAATTGAACCGAATTTGAATTTATAAATCTGAGATACATGAGACATTTAACCTAGGCTTGTAAATAGGTCACTTTCTAGATTTTACATAGATAAGTGAATCAGCGAATGAATCATAACTAGATAAAGATTTTTGTAGATTTCAATGTAGGAATAACCTTTTGAAAATTGAGAAGTATAATGCCCTAAGAATATAAAAGAACTACTACATTTATGGTAGAAAAATGGGAGTAAAATTGACTCCCAAACTTCAAGAAAATTAGTGGAAAGTATGATAAACCATTTAAGGGAAATAATTCTAATGAATAACGGTTAAACAGATCATTGGTTGTATATAATTTACAGGTGTACTGAGACTAAATTGGCGTACTTAGTTGTTATAATAAATATAATTTTTTTCTCGATTTCATTACGAAAAATTTAGGGAGTGAATACATCATTTTATTTATGAATATAGTAAGTATAATATATAAAATTTATTCGGGTACATATAAAAAGATTTTTGTGGATTCCAATGTAGGAATAACCTTTTGAAAATTGAGCAGTTAAAAATAGTTATAATCTGTAATGGATGTTGTGGATATGCGATGCTGTTTTATTGTAGCAACAAACACAGTTAATTCTCTTCCCTAAACAATCAATATTGAAAAACAACAAGGGATTGCGAGTTAATAGCACTGTAAATAAATCTGTAGGTATTATTTCATTGGAAGCAAACGCCAACGTAGCGTCTGTCTCTGGAAAGTTCATTACGAGTGGAAGTAGTTGAGAGTTTCTTTTTTAATTTATGCGAGTCCCAAAGGTTTTAAAATCGTCTTTAAAACACGTTTCCGGGATTTTAAGCTTGAGCTGCTTGTCTCCTACTCAATTGTCAACTGGGGACTTCTTAATTACTTGTCATATTATTTCTCAAAGTTTTACACGCCCGGCGAAACAAATTCATTACGTGACTATACAATTTCTCAATCTAAGACACAACATTCTTAGATAAAACAGTCTCCAGTACAGTCCTTGTAAGAGATATTTCAAAATTTTATAATAAACCAGTTGCCCCTTATAAAGTTTTATGGTACAGGTACTTTTTTCTGTCCTAGACGATGTTTCTTCTACTTCCGTTTAATAAGAGACTTTATTTCACAAATTTCGTTAGGTTATTGATTCCATTATTTCATGCAAATCAAATTGGAAAGTAGACATACACTCAAACCAACTAGTCTCCGTATACACATCTTTGCGCTTTGTTTTTGAAATATATAAAACCACTCTGAAACCTTCTGGGAACTCAGTAATTGTTTCCGATGAACCATAATAAACCTTTTAAAATAAGATGGACGAATTATTGTTTGGAAAAGGAAGAATAAGCAAATGAAATCAAAAAAATTATACTCAACAGTGAAAAATGGTGGAGGATCTGTGCTTGTATGGGGCTGTATGAGTGCAGAAGAGGTAGGAAACTTTTAAATATTTTAAAAGAGAATTTGGAAAAAATGTGCTGAAAATAGGTTTAAGGGATTCTTATATCGTTCAACAAGATAATGACCCCAAACATACTATACGTAAACTGCTAGTATAGTTATTGTACAATCGTAGACAACAATTAAAATCGCCTCTACAGGTTTGACAAATTTTACTTGCATTTGTGGTGCATTTGTCAGTCTACAACCTCTGTGAGGAATCTACAGCTTAGAGTGAGTTAGATAAAGATTGGTGAAACTGGTGAACCACCGTTGCCCGTAGTATATTCGAACTGTACTATTTAATTTGATTAGTAATTTATTACAGTATATAAAAGCATATAGTGGTGTTGCATTAACAAAATTTATTGATAGAGCAAGTTAATTTAAATAATTGGTCTGGCAACAATTTTGAACAAAGTTGCGCTGTATTATAATAATTAGACTTGAAAGCTTCTGGTAATGCGTACACTAATATGTTTATTAAGCTCCATGAAGAGATGTGCTGATGACAGAGAAAAATTAAAATCCCCTTTGTAACAAATGAAGAACAAATTCGCGATTTGTAAAGTGGAATAATATCTCCAGACTGGTCTGTTTTTATTTAAAAATAAAATTAACGGTTTTAATTAAATCCTCTAACTACGCCAAGTCTTGTTACAAAATGTAAATGTTATGGAAATTGAGTTTTGTTCAAATTTATTTTCCCAAAAAATACAAGATATTACCACTCGTTTACGCTACATCAACTTATTTATGATTTCACGTCTCATTCTACGTTTCCTGCAGATTGTTTCGCTTAGCTCTTTTATTTACTAAACTGCAACATCGTTTTATTACGAAAATATATATATTTTAAAATGCTCCAAGCTACAATATCTGCTCTAAAACGGTCACATATCAAACGAACAAATACGGAAGAAAACACAGTCTGTATACAGAGCTGGGCAGTACTTTACCAAACTACATATTCTCTTTGCTAAAGCTACTTGCAATCAATTTACAATTGAGAGCTACAATTTTGTTTTTAATTTGTCACTAATTTTACACCTACCAAATAGTACTTTTAAAAAGTAGTTGTAGCTATTGAAAAGTTGTAAGAATGAGATTTGGTTCGGGTGGTAATGAAGTAAATGAATTTAGAAGGAAGAAAAAGGTAGTTTGGGTGAAGTACGGGCTCATTGTCTGGTGGAATGTGCGATAACTGCAGTCGTTACCATTTGCTGCAGCTTGTTCTACTCGGCATCAATAACCGCACAAGAGAAACCGATGCTTACACTAACCAACTGCAATCTTTGCAATATTACTCTGTTTATTAAAAGCACGGTAGCCACACCTATATTATGTGACATGCATTCAACGGCGTCCACATTTCAAAATTTCCTTGGGGCAACATTTTTTATAATGACCAAATCAAAACATAAATTAGGTGCAATAAAAAAGAAATACTAGACCAACATTTTTAAATGCTAATTGAAACCAGAGCGCAATCCAGAGCAAAAACTACTCAAGAATGTGCTGTTATTTTAGAAGGCCAAGAATTAGAGTAAATATTTCAAAATGATCTAATTTATGACCCACTGAAACCAAAGCACAATTTAGAACAGCTAAATCTGCTCCAGAATGTGTTCAGGTTTCAGCACACCTAGAACAAGAGCAAACACTTTTGAGTGCTCTAATTCTTGACCCACAGAAACCAGAGCACAATCCAGAGCAGCTAAATCTGCTCCAGAATGTGCTCTGATTTCAGCAGGCCTAGAATATGAGCAAACACTTCTAAGTGCTCTAATTCTTGACCCACTGAAACCATAGCACAATCCAGAGCATCTAAATCTGCTCCAGAATGTGCTCTGATTTCAGCAGGCCTAGAATTTGAGCAAACACTTCTAAGTGCTCTAATTCTTGACCCACTGAAACCATAGCACAATCCAGAGCATCTAAATCTGCTCCAGAATGTGCTCTGATTTCAGCAGACCAAGAATTAGAGCAAACACTTCTAAGTGCTCTAATTCTTGACCCACTGAAACCAGAGCACAATCCAGAGCAGCCAAATCTGCTCCAGAATGTGCTCTGGTTTCAGCAGGCCTACAATTAGAGCACACGTTGAGGTGCTCCAATTTCCGGCCAGCTGAACTAGATCACCTTCAGGGCATGAGATGCCCTGGAAGGCGGTCTAGCCAGACCACCAGGCGGGGCGGAAACCCGAAGGCCCACTACCGCCCCGGAGCCCCGCAGAGCAGGACTAAGTGCTAGCGTCTCAGGATTCCCGGTATATCCTGAGACGCGCATTATTATCAGTCATCTGGATTCCTATTGGCTGATATTCAATCTGTAATTGTGGCTGTACTAGTGGGAATTTTTTAATGAAAATTTGTATATATAGGTACTTTAATGCAAGGAATTCATTGGTAATATTTTTAAGAGTGTAACTCACATCCATTTTAGGGTAGAAGTCAGTTACTTAAAAAAGGGAAAAAGGTACAATAATTCGTCAAAATAATAACAATTCAGGACTTTATTATTGGTTTTCCTTGCCCCAATGTAGTCGACGCCAATGCATGCATTACATGTGATACCTGTCACTTGCTAAAGACACACCTTGACATAAACATTACCAGAATAGAATCACGCAAATGTAAAATATAAATCATTGAATTTTGACCGAGTTTATGAATTTAAAATCATGATTGTAATCATGCAAATATTCTTTGAATTCACGCTTAAATTTAAAAATAAATTCAACACGGAATTATGGAAATGTAAAGAGTTATTCATGAGTGTTTAATGTTAAATTTATAAACAAACTTGTACATTTCTACAAGTGTGAACAGTAGAGTAAATGTTTCTTCTGGTTCACCTGATCTGTGATTTGTAGCGAGGTAAAGTTTCAATCCAAATGCATCCTCAAACAGATTTATTGCGAGGGGTAAATAAATGCGCGCGCACAATTTATCTGTTTTCCGAGTTCTTGTTTGCGGCACTTGGTCTCTGAGAGGAGATATTTTAATTGTGTTCGTGTGTGTGATAAGTGCAGAATCCGAAGCGATGTACGCACTCGAGTCGATCAGGACACAAGCCAAGAGCTAACTAACTTCACACCCCAAAGGCCAACGAACGCTGGAGATTTTTGTCCAGAGCAGAGGATAAAAGTTTCCGCGGTGATAAATTGCACCACTAATTTATAGACTTTTTCAAACTCGGCTGCGGACTTTTTTCAAACTTTGATATATGAACAAATATGTCTATGAATACATTAATGTCATTTGCATTCTACTTGCATAGATCCGTTTCAATGTATAAACAATTATTTATGCGCACGTTTAACTAATATTTTTATTACGTGCATACAGCAAATAACATCATTTTTCTAAATTTATGTATGATACATAACTATATTACTTATGTGCAAGTTAAAGTATAAGATTACTCATACTAAATAATAATAAAAAGTAACTTAACTACAGCTTTATTTAAAAGATTTAAATTGAAAGTAGCTTTACTATTTTGAGAATTTTTAGTGACTAATAAAAATTAATATAAAGGTGTTAAAGTAAATGGACTAGTACAGCTTTGGTAAAAAAGCTACAATTTCCAACCAGTTCAGAGTAAAATGTAGCTAAGCTACAGCTGAGAGAATATGTACATAGGTAATCTTGTACCCAGCCCTGCTTAATATTGTGTTAAATTATGATGAATAGTTAGAGGCCGTTGCGAATTAATGAGCCAGTCAATGTTATGAATTTAATTGTGAACAACAAACTGAAAACTAATATCCCAAAACATGCGTTGGGCTGTCGTGTTGATTTAAAACTTCATTTATTATTGAGCGATTCAAGTTGTAAATTGCCAGTGGAAATGACAATGAACTATTTTTATTTAAACACAAACGTCGCTTGGGAAATTTAGGCTGGCATTACATGTTAATGAATAGTACGCGAGCAACTAAATGTTGGGGTTGAGAGTGCTTGGGACATTATTACGCCTACACTCAAATCCACAACTCTTGTCGCACTTGAAGCTTCGGCTGAACAACTGTCTTTGTCCTTTACATATTACAATCAATATATCATATATTACACAAAAATCTAATGTGTCCAACAAATTACCTCCCACCACTGTAGTAATATATTCTACATAAGTTTTTCAATACATTCAATTTGTAGTTTTAAAATTAGTTTGTTATTGAAGTTCACAATATTTTTAATTCATTTCATACCTAAAATTTGATCAAAACCAATACCTCCCGTATCTATATACTGATAGGCGGGAGGTAAAAATCGTGGTAATTACAGAGTAGATGAAGTAGAAATTCGGTGGAAAAGTTTAGCAATTGTAGCTACACTCAACACCCTTTCCCAGACGGATAAGGGCAAAATTGCTCCGTTGCCTGCGTCATATTATTATCTGCTTTATCTGTTTTGTTGGTGAATTTCTGTGAAGTTTTATGAGGTGATAAGGCGTGAAGTGTCTGGGCTAAATAAAATTTGTTTAGTTAGGAACTGCCCTGAACTAACAAAGAAAGATAAAACTTGGTATATTTAAACAAATGTGAAATTCATGCGACAGGAGCTAATTGTTTGCGGCGTTTCCGTGATATACGGATTAAAACGCATTGGAATTATCTGGCAATGCGAATATTTCAATGACATAACTAGAACTGCAGCGAACAATTCATTGTAATGAATGCAATGAATTTCCAATCTCTATCTCAAATGGTTCGGCCGCAATAAAATTATCGTATTTTCATTATCTATTAACTTGTCATCCTTTAAAAAACGGCGCTTTTGATTTTTCAGCAGCAAAATGTGAAATGAGGATGTTTTGTGAGTGAGTGATTCCCTCGTTATTATCAAATCGATGTGGAATCAATACACTAATGGATATTTAATGTTTGATAATCTGATATTTGAAAAAGATTCATATAAAAAAGAATCCGTTTTTATTTATTGTTGATGATGTTTTAATGTTTATAGCTAGCTCTGTTTTTATTGATATTTTAATAACTTACTTTTTATATCTTCAACACTATTTTTGGAAAATTCTCAACATAGTTGATTGCAGAAATGGTTATTTACATTTTTGCGACCTTTGTGAGTTAGGGAACAAAGAAAATTACAGGCGTTTCTAAGTAGAAAGGTAGGTATTTCATCCACCACAAAGAGAAGCTTCGTAAAATCGACTGCTCCAGTTCTCTTAATAAAAGAATTTAATTAACGCTATTACGCGCACTCAACATCTCTCTTGTACTTTAAATTTTATGTTCCACCATCATCTACAATGAACACTCTTTATTAATATTTAACAGTGAATTTGTATAAAAGGACAACTTCGACGCCATTACTACTCTACTAACGCTACTACGCTCGTTTTAAATCTATTTCCGAAGTCTCTTAAATTAATTTCCAGCTATTTTTTAAACATAAATTACAGTATAATAAATTATTATTTTAATTTTTCTTTCATTTTACGTACTTGTTTATGTATTTTTCAATAAAATAAACACTTATGAAAGTTAGATAATTTACCATAAATTTGACTTTTGTAGTACATGCTTGCTTGTGATTGGCTGACAATCAGCCAATAGTCAAACTGCATTCAATTTAAAGAGCTGTCACATTTGAAATTATACAAATTCAAATAGATTTATACTTTGATGACTTTATTAATATTTAGGAAGGGATTTGTATAAAAAGAAATGTTTTTCTATTATTGAAAATTCCATTACAGTGAATGTTGTTTTTATACGGATTTCCACTGAAAAATTCTGTTTACTCGAATGTTCCATGTCATCAGCAAGCTTGGGAATTTGCACCTGCTCAATTATACATTCTAATTTATTTTTAAATATATTTTACATTTGCAATTTCAACAACAAAAAACGTAATTAAAAACAAATGTGACTTTGAACCTATAAACAGGAAAGAAGGGGTTTATAAATTTTTGAGTTCATTTGTAGCTAATTTGAATGTATGGCGTGTAAGCTGTTGAATTTATCGTTTTGTGAAGTTGCAGTCAATATTGAATTGCAATATTTGTACAAAGTTCATTTCCTGTTGTGTTGGGTTACAAAACAATAATGAAATTACACTTGTAGCTTCTTAAACCGCAACAAAATCAATTAATAACGCGTTTGTAGTCGGCACAAATCACAACGAAGTTTTTGCGAATAGTCATCTATTCTGTGAGTGTTTGTAATTAAATTCAGAGTTAATACAAGTTGATTCCCTTGAGCTCTTAGTGCAAGATACGCTGCGATTTATAAAGTTTTCAATTAGTATTTAATTAAAAGTTTGCTGTGAAATGAAACAAATTGTAAATATGTGTAAAGCGGACTTATCCGATAGAATTTGAGTGAATGGAATGATTGAGGGATCCGCACTGCAGATAGCGTGGAATCCCTGAAGATTACCTCGAAACCTACTCGAATCTACACTCAGCAGACACGCCAAAGCTGGGCGCTAAATGCCACCGTAAGAAACCTCATTCCCACAAACAAAACCTCCAGGCTTTAAATATCACATCTACTTGTAATTCTTACAAACCAAAACCAAAATTCATCTAAGAATTTGTATTTCTAGCTGACAAAATTTCACATATTATTATATTATTGAAACATTTTAACTCACCAAGAGTCTCGTAATGGTCACTTTTTGCGTTTTTTACCTCCCACCTATAAATATACAGATAAGGGAGATGTTGTTTTTGGTCAAATGTTTCAAGTGTGAGTTTTCAACATATGAGCACGAATTAGGGTCCCTAGAATACGATTTTACTATTTTTACCGTGATGTCTGTATGTCTGTGTGTATGTATTGAACGTCCTGAAAAACTTACTATAGAAAATATTACTAAAGTGGCAGGAGGTAATGTGTTAATTTTTTTTACAAAATTTATGCAAAAAAAATTGTCAGTAGTTTTATAACATTTACTATTAAATATAATACTTTTTATTGCATTATTTATGGATTTTTTATTGTTTATTTATAATTCATGAAAATAAAAAATTGAGTAATTTTTTCCTCAAATACGACATTTCTTGTTTATGAATCTTGCGTCGTTTTCCTTTTCCTGTTTTTTGTATAAACTTATCTACAAACTGCACTAGAGTACAAAGTCGTGCATATTCCGAAAAACCAAATTTCACTGGTCTTTTATGGTGGAAAAATAAATCAATTCAATCGGAAAAATACCAAAATAGGGTTAAGCAGAGTCTTACAGCATATTGGAAGAAACTAATAAAACACAAAAAATGTATTTAATGCGTCTGAAAAACCCAAGGGCGTCCCTGATTTTAGCTGAAGTCTGTCGTCTTTCCTGACTTTATCATTTGTATATTCATAAAACAAATCATAATTTCTAATTTTCCAGCGCTAAGTTTGTATAGTTGGAAGCGGAATGATTAACCCGAGAAGCGGGTGAAATTTTCATTACAATGCCTTGTAAATATCCTGAGGGTTCGCCTTACATTCATCTTGGAATGAACACACATTCCGCCAAAACTCGCAAAATATTAGCGTTGATTGAAAAATATATAGATAGGCAAGCCTGTTAGTTTTTGCGTACCGCTGTTTTGGAATCAGATTCCACAGAGCCATCTAGTTTGTGATTCCATCAACTACTTCGCGGAATTAAACAGACAAAAATATGAGATAAATAAAGATGTTTTACATATTTACTGAATTTTTTATTTATTCTTCTTTAAAAAATTCATTGGTATATTTTAAAATAGAACTAATTTGTATTATTAATTATTTGACAAAAACGCCTGATATTAACCCAAATGCAACCAGACACACAGTTATGTAGGTGAAACGAATTTTCTCATAAGTTTGCCTATCTATATATTTTTCAATGAACGACATTAGGGAGAAATAAGGCGAAGTTACATTGCAAATGAAACGGTGGTGGCGATCGGTAAGGATGTAATGAGTAGACACTCACCTTGTTGAGCTGTCGGCTGAAGGGCGCTTTGTGCGGGTGTCAGGGGCAGAGCTCCTTGCAACGATTAATTCTCGAGCATCCTCCTCATCGCCAAACTCTTTCCTCCATTAATAATCCCCTCATTTGCTCAACTGTAATCAAATACACTCTGTACTATATCAACATTTAATTGCTCAATAAAAATACGTACGATAAATTGTGATTTGTTTATTTATAGCTATAAATATGTGGAGTTTATTCAGCAGTAAATTACAAGTTGTGTTTGTTTGCAGGCGACCTGTGTCGACCACTCAACTGCAAGAAGAAGGAGATGTGTTTGTTGGAAGACGCCTTCACGGCTGTTTGCGTTTCCAAGAAGGAGCTTCAGAAGAACGGGTAACTATTACTTTATCGGTTATTGCCCTGCAACTGCTAAATTTTGAATTAAATAAAAAGGGGAAATCTAAATGATCTGATATATCAAGAGTTAGTAACAGTCAAACATAGAAATTGCAATGGAAGTAATGGAAAATTACATGTACATATATAGCATCCCTATCTATATAACTGAAATTCAAAGTTTTTTCCAGATACCTTAACCACCGGTTAATAAAAAAATATCACATTGAAATAATAACCTATATTTCTGATAACTTATATGATAGTTTTTCGATAAGATATTTTTCTCTTAATCGATGGTTAAGGTGACAAGCTTTCAGAGTTGTTTATAATGTAATTTTATTTTATTTTTTGTTAAATAACATTTATTTATTAATATTGATTTTTAATACTTTGGTTTTATTGCTTTACATTATATGAAACTTTCTGATTGATATTAGTAATTATAGTTAATTTTTCACGGTAAACTTTCTCAATTGTTTTTGGAGTAATTTGAACGGGTAATAATTTATTCTATGAGACATACATACCATGAATAAATATCTGGTAAAGTGAGAAATTCCTCGTGTTGACATCTCGAGACTTCATCAATATTCATGACGCCTGGAACCCTTCTACACTTCTCTTTCTCTGTATTTTCTCCGCGTCGACAATCAATCATGTTATCCTTTTTGTTTCTAGTTTTATGTGTCGTATAAATATAAATACTCCAACATCTGTCTCCCCAAACCCAAAATCTTTCTTTATTTGTTCATAACAAAAGAGTATTTGTTATTTCTCTCGAGGATTCTCGTTCATTATGTTTTATCAAGAAAAAGCGGGAAAATCTACAGCTTCCATTACTAAAGGTAGTTCACCATGTTTCTTATAGATTGCGCCACCATCTTAATCCTGTATTTTAGAAACGAAGTTCTTTTAAATGTTGAATAATTTAAAGCAAACATTAAAAGCAAAACATTAAATACTTAATGAATTATAAACATTTCATCCAAAATTTAAGCATCATTTAAAATTCATGACAATGTTGAAACATTTACTGATTATAAACTGGCAAAATTGAAAATCGATTGAAACTAAAAAGCTACCGCTACATCTTTGCAGACTGAGTACCTCCACTTTGCGTTATTTAAAAGTGTGACATTATTAATATAAATATTCCGGAGACAGAGTGGAAGTTGTGCCATTATTCACAACTCGTCCCAAAAGCTTCTTGATGGCTTTCAATTTTAAATGATTTATTGAAATGAATATTTAAAGTGATGTGCTGAGCAAAACATATATTGATTTCTCAGATGCTGCAAGATGAGCGATCGCTGACACGCACATCAAAGCAAACTGAATTCGATTAAGCAGGATGTAATATCCTCTCCAAATTACTTTCTACGTAACTAATTATAATAATATGACAATGACAGAGACACGCGCACAATGTTACAATGTACAGTTTAATTATCGTACTTATTGTTTCCCAAACGGCGATGTAAATCATTTGAATAGGCGAAAAGATGATAAATTTAATAGAGTGTCATTCTGATAAATCACGTTTTTCACCGTGCCGGATATGTGTGCATATGAAAATGACAAACACATACATACATCGTCAGGAAATTGAATTATCAGGCTTTATATGCCGCTCTTCAATACACAATACTCTGTATCGGAAATAAACATCATCACAAACAGAAAAATCAAAATATTCACACAACCATTTTAATTCTAAAGAAAATTCATATACAATTCACACCAACATTCGATAAATAAAAACCCCAATATTTGATCTTAAGTTAGCAGCCAAAGAGAGACAAAATTATTGTTACAAATAAATTAATTTAAATATTATTTGTACTCCACAACAATTTTATTAATACTGTTTATAATTTTACTATATTTGATTAATTAATTTAACCCTTTTATACGAAATTAATCATTTATGAAAGTAAACAATTTTCACGACACTTTGACTTTTGTGGTACTTCTTGCGTTTTGATTGGCTAGTAATGACCCATTGTCAGCCAATAGAAAAGCAGAATTTAATTTCAAACAACTGTCAAACATCAAAACATTTTAAATTATCTATAATATTTATAAAATCGTTGTTAAACCGTTTTGTCTGTACCTAGTTTTTGGCTATGAATTCTGTGCAAAATTTTATGTACACAAACATCAATTCTTATATTTATGACAAGCCATTATGGAAATTCACGAGTCATTGAGTGTGTTGGATTATATTTATGCGATTTTGAATATTTTCAGCACTTTATGTGTCTGTTTCAGTGACGTGGTAATTCCAAAGTCTATGGTTCTGGTGGAAGAGTTAGCGCGACGTCGCCAGGACAAGAAGGACTCGGCAGATTCCTCTGATGAGGACGACAGTGATGACGTGTTTTATGATACAGAGGATGACCCGGAGGACGACCAAGAGGACGATGTCAGCGAGAGTGTCTCGTAAGTTACAGATTTTCATTTCTCTTATAAAAATTTTACAATTAAAAAAATGTAATTCAAAAACGCAAAGAAATATTGAAATTCTGTTACCAGAATTGAATTCAGCATAGTTTAATTAACCAAAATCCAAGTTTTCATAAGTTTTAAAAAATAATTTTGGTTTATAGAGAAATTAAAAGACAAAACTAAAAGCTACAAAACTAAAAGAGCTAATCATAATTTATCTACGTTTCTAAAGTCTCCATACTTTAATTATACACAATAATTTCATTATTTGAAAACTATTTTTGAGAGGTTGATTTTATATTTTTTAATTAAACTGTTTATAAATTTGAAAGTATAAAAGATAATCAAAATCTGCTTGCAGTATTAATTTGGGCATACTTTGCTTAAGCAACATGGATATTTTGATAATTTTTGTAAAATGTAGGTGGGTTTTAGAAGATGACAAAGTTGGGGCTTGTAGGTTTGAGAGCAATTTGAAATTTCGTCGGTCTCGGGCCGTATATCTCTGGAGCCGTGCGGCATTTTCTGCGGTATCTTAAGTCCGCGGTCCAACCGAAAGGATTACCTTTTATATGTTCTAATACGCCGCAGTCTAAATCCTTATTTAAAGATATGGATACCTCGCTGTGTAAACCACACCGTTACTTCTCTACTTTCATTACCCGAGAGATTGAAATGTTCGTTATGCGATTTATAGCATGTTATTTTTATCACGCTGTATACATGGAGGTCGGTCAGAGAAATGGCTTTAGAAATTTTAATAAACTGCTGTAATATAATACAACTCAACAAACAAGATAACAAACACCACTAAAATGCTACTGACATGGTAAATATTGGCAAAGTCTAAATAAATAGTTCAAGTTACAATCAAATTTTAAGAAACCTTCATAAACTACTCATAAAAAGTTACTCAGAAAAAGTCATGGGCGCCGACTACATGGGGGCACCGGCTTTAAGCCCCCAAGGAAAATTTCCATAGGAGCAATGTGCTGTATTGTTATTATCTTAAAGAATTATTTTATATAGGTACTTTCTCCCACTTTTAAATAACAGATTTGGAGCACGTTTCAACGTGTGCTCTAATTTTTGGTCTGCTGAAACTAGAGCACATTCTGGAGCAGATTTACCTGCTCTGAATTGTGCTCTGGTTTCAGTGGATCAAGAATTAGAGTACTCAGAAGTGTTTGCTCTAATTTTAGGTCTGCAGAAACGAACGCACATTCTGGAGCAGATTTAGCTGCTCTGGATTGTGCTCTGGTTTCAGTGGGTCAGGAATTAGAGCATTCTATAGTGTTTCCTGTATTATTTATTTTTTCTTGTATGTTTTGATTTTGATCGTTACAGGAAATTTTACCTCCAAGGAAATTATGAAAAATCGGCGCCTGTGGAAACTTTAAATTGAAAGTAGCTAGACTTACAGTTAGTAGCCGTAGCTCTAATGTAAAGTGTAAATAGTTGTAATTTGAGTAAAATGTAATTTTTGGAAAGTAAGCTTGCGTTGTAACGTATTTTATTAAGAGCCCGTGGGAATACAAACACGTGTAGCCGGAGATATTTTTTTGCAAAGCTCGCGAGTGCAAAATGAAATTATCTGCTAGCGACCCTTGGAATTACCTAGCAAATGACTCAGAAACTCAAGTTGGGCAAAAAGCAAACAGCGCTCTCTGCTTTCTGATAAAAAACCGGAAATTATTTCGCTGAACTTGCGGTCTAGTTTACGCTGACATGTATGATCATTACAGCGCATTATGCCCGCCGACTAAATTCGTTAATACATCATTTACTCGCCAAAATTCATTTGCATAACATTCGAAACCACTCACCGGGAAAGCTGCGCTGTTTATTCGTCAACCGTTTGCAGATGCGTCGGTTTTTCCCCGTGTGATAAGATATTGCAGTGCATTTCCAGTTAATTAGTCGCGTGTCACACACACGGTCCCGGGAGGAGATATCAAAGGCGGTCTTCAGCTCTGCTGTTCACTCCTGATAACGCTACTCCACGGGCATTTTGATTTCAACTCTTGTTTTTTTGTTGCGAGTTGATAATATTGTTGTGCGGGAGAGCTGCAAAACAACATTTGGGGCTGTAACAACGTCGTTACGCATGAAGGATTGCGACGCTTCCCTGTTTGTCAAAGCGGGACTTAGTGCTTTATTATATTTCACCCTCATCAAAACATATAAATCACATAAAAATACCACCAATTGTAAGCGACATGTCTTCCAATGATTCCGTGTAATTTGTTGAATGAAGTGCAAAGCTTTGTTCCATATTAAAGTCGTCTACAACTCTCTCTTTCCATCGTTACGCTAATTGATAAATTAATTGAAAAATGATGAAATATGGAAGTTCGTAATTACTTATTTTTGGCAAGAATCCAACTCCCGACTTTTGATATTAATTAATTAGTTGACGACAAAACAACCGTCTAGAATTCAATGAAATTTTTTAGTATTTTTCCGCAGATCGATAAAGATTTAAAAGAATTGGGCCACGAATTAGTTAGCATACCGCTTGAATATTAATCTTTGTGGAAATATAGGCTTGTAGAGTTTAGTTGTTCAACCTAAAAGTTAGTTTTGGTTAGCTTTGTTTCGAACAAGCTGCTTAGATTAAATTCTAAGGGTAACAGTGGTTTCCAAACACGCCTAACTAGAATATTAATAACAGAATTGGAATTATAACTTGATAATGTGTTTACAACTGTTCAAATGATATGCTGAATTTCACAAATTCACTAATAGTACAAACACTTTTAATTAAAACTTATAACTTATGCGTAGTCAGCAGTCATTTTGAAATCAAATATTACGCTGCATATCAAAACAACAACTCTTATGCTACACAAAATCTTTAAAAAAAATCCATTATTATTAAGAAAACTCTAGGTGTGTTCATATATTTAAATTTTATTTATATTTTACTGTATTTTATAAATTCAGTTATTTATTTTATACCGAAATAATGACTTATGAAAGTAAACTTTTTGCCCCAACGCTTTGACTTTTGTGGTCCTTAGCTTGTTGCTGATTGGCTAGCGATTAGCCAATAAGAAAACATGAAAGATTTGCTCAATTCAAACTGCTGTCAATTTTATGATTAATTCGTTTTACTTACGTATTTCTCAATAAGATTTATTCAAAACTTCTTTAATATAAAGTTCCAAGTTGAAAGATATGCAGGGGTTATAAAATTATATTTCTATAATCCATTATTTATTGCAAGAAAACTTTTATATTGTTTGTATGAATTTGTTTTTTGTCTAGACGAACTTGGTAATAAAATAAACGGTAAAATATATAAGAGAAAAGAAAGGTTGAGTAAGAAATACTGTGGTAATCTCTCCGCTATTTTTCTACTGTCTGCTTTCTTCTCGGACAAAGGCGACGACATAAACACATCAAAGCGAATCGCTCCTGTGATAGTTATCATTTATTTTATATATCAATCATTCTGGCGACATTTTTCGGGGTGTAACAATGTATATTATCTCGAGCTAGTCATGCGTGATGTATTGTTAGTCTAGAAATATTTGGAATAACTTGGCTAAAATTTAATACCGCCCGTCAACTTGAAAACTTAATAACGCCTCTTTAAAATGAGCAACATGCAGTTTGTTTCGTTCCTGACAGCAGGAATACTTTTAATTATAACTATGAAAAGACAGGCAATATAACATTGAAATCTTAAGAAATGTGTAATTTATTGCATGTTCACAAGTTTCACAGCATAATTTAGTAATTTAAAATTAAAAAGAAACTTGGTGGAAGCATTTAAACTGAATAGAAGTTAAAATTATGTAAAATGAATTAAACTTTTGTTCAAAGTTTCAAATTGTATGGTACAAGTTTTAATGTCAAAATCTAAAGTATTCGAAAGAAAAATGTGTTCTTTTGTTGGGGAATTAGTAAATAATGGTCCTTGAACCGAATTTCTCATCTCATTATTTATTTTCACAAGTTATACTTATCGGCTGATAGAATTCCTGACCGGTCTGGACATTATAAGCGCATCAACAGCAAAAAGAAATAGTTTTTCTGTAGCGGGGCATAATGTAGTCGCCACTCTTGGCAAATAATGTAAAATAAATGGTAGCACTTGGGGAATCCACCCCGGGCAATCAAAACGGAAAGTTTTTCACGACGCATCCAACTTTTTTATAAAGAAACCCATTTAAAGAAAAACTGTAGCACTTGTGTAAATAGATGAGTGTCATGACCATCGTTTACACGTTTTTGCTCAATGGAAATCCATACATTTCAATGTGACTAATTCTTTCCGAATAGCGACTTCCACTGCTGTGTTGTTATCTTTACCGATTTTCGCTTTAATCTAACGATATACCGAAAGTAGTATATTTTAAAATCAAAAATAATTAATGTAAAATGTCGTCAAAACTAAATACAAACTTTTACAATAAATTGAAACTACATTACACCGGGAGCTCGAGGAGTTCCCGAACTCTACAAAATTTTGCAACGTTACGAAAAAAAAGAGTGTGTGTTCAAAATTACATTCTGCATCAGATAAGTACGAGATTTTTTTAAATATAAAAGATAATATTTTTGTTAAAAATCAGACAGTCTTGGAAATAAAAAAACATATCTTTGTAACAGTTGTGACAGTTAATGACATGTCATTATAGATA
Organism: Stenolophus ochropezus; assembly: GCA_035578165.1. NCBI lineage: Eukaryota > Metazoa > Arthropoda > Insecta > Coleoptera > Carabidae > Stenolophus > Stenolophus ochropezus. The sequence continues at coordinate 124,393 of JAQOWZ010000002.1, forward strand.
ATTTTATATTTCTGTAAAATTGGTATATTATTTAAGAACAAGAATCGAAATTCAACTTAAATAATATTATGATATAGACAGTAAAAATTATAATCAGTGATACTTCACTAAACTGTCACATAGATATATTTATTTATTTCTACGGCTGTCTGACTTTTAACGGAAATATTACATTTTATATTTAATATATCTCGTACTGTAAACGTTCTGTTAATTTTGAACAACTTTATACTCTTGCAGTTTTGCTTTAAATCTATCTAGAGAGAGACAGTATCCGTAATTTTTTTAAATCATATATTAAAGTTAGAAAGAAATCTTATTTCAGAAATTACATGCAATAGTATATTGTACAACAAGTGCAGAAAGTTTCCTATTTCTCGCGAGATGTGAAAATTTCGGTACGAGACGAAGTGAAGTACTAGAATTACACAAGGTGACACACTATACTTTTTCTACGACCACACAGAACAAAAATACATGCACTTAATGCATGCGCAGTGTTGGTAATTACTGAGAGAAATAATATTTCTCATACTGCACATGCGCAGTGTTGGCAAATACTGTAAGAAATGATTTCTCATACTTTAACCCATGATTGTGGGAAATAAGCAACTTTGAAGCTTTATATAGTGTGAGAAAAGTACCACTTTCTATAGTGCTCATACAAAATTATTTATTTAAGTTAGTATTTTGTACTTGACATAAAAATAATCTACCAAAAATTGCCGAAATGTACCAATAATCTCTGAACAATCTCTCATGGTAAGATTAGGAATCGGTTGAAGTAGTGATGTTGAATGGCCGAGGATCTTTTTCCTGGGAGAGGAAATGTAAAGTGAAGTGTCCTTACATGTCGGCCGTGTGAGTTTGATCCTTGTCGGTTGCGTGCTAAGGTCACGGTGGATCGATACCCGCAGCTCCAATCTCCCATCACATCGCGAGTCACTGCTGATGCTATGTTCTAGGTGCAAGCCCTGCCCGGTGGTGAAGCCCACGTTCCTGTGCGGCTCGGACAACCGGACCTACAGCTCGCTGTGCCGCCTCGACTACCACAACTGCATCCACCACACCGACATACATGTCTCCTGCAAAGGCTTCTGTCCCTGCAAGGGTAAGTCCAACATATCGACCGAAATCATCCACTTTCAGAGCTGGTAACTCCGGCCTAAAGTGCGTCTCATACATTTCAGACGCATAAACTGATATAAAACTATCTGAAAAACATACAAATTTTAGGTTTTCATCGTAAAATTGTGTTTATATATCTGAAATACTCAAAAAATACCCATTTTTGGGTCCAAAATTTTGATTTTTGAAAATGATCCATATTGATAGATCTCGATGCGCTGATTTCAAATTTTCAAACGGAATTTAATTATCTCTTTTCGCTCCCGAGATATTTGCTGTTAAAGTTGCACCTCAAAAAAGTGTGTTTTTTGGCTATATCTCTAAAATGGGTAGAGATACAATCTCAACGATTATACCAGTCGATTCTACTGGAAAAGTTACATAAAGAAATGTTTTCTTCGCATATACGTTCTTTGGAAAGATTCGGTGAAAAAGGAGAAAATCGAAAAAACCTAAATTTCAAATTTTTACCGAGGAACTTTTTTTCACCAAAACTTTTCATTTTCTGAACTTAAGTAGATATCTATGCGGTGATTCCAAATTTTCAAACAGAATTTAATTATCTCTTTCCGTTCTCGAGATATTCGTGTTCAAAGTTGAGTTTTTGCGATACCTAAAAAAACAGGTTTTTTAGGTATACCCCTTAAATGGTTAGGTTTATGACTTCTGCGACCTCACCAATCGATTCTGTGGGCAAAATTACATAAGTATACCAATTTTCAGATTTTTACTGCAAAGGATACAATTTTTAGAGCGAAAAAACGAAAATGGCCAAAATCGAAAAAAACGCCTGATGAACCCCTTGCGATTTTTTTCGATTTTTGGTCATTTTCAGTTTTTTCCTTCTAGAAATTCTATCTGTTGAGATAAAAATTTGAAAATTGGTACACTTATGTAATTTTGCCCATAGAATCGAATGGTGAGGTCGGCGAGTTTATATCTCGACGCATTTCAGGGCTATTCCTGAAAAACGTGTTTTTTCAGGTCTAACTTTGAACTCAAATATCTCGAGAACGAGAAGAGATAATCAAATTCGGTTTGAAAATTTGGATTCAGCGTATCCTTGTTTACGTAAGTCCAAAATATAAAAAATTTTGGAGAAAAAAGTTTCCGAGCGAAAAACTGAAATTTAGGTTTTTTTCGTTTTTCTCATTTTTCACCGAATCGTTCCAAAGAACGCATATGTGGAGAAAACATTTCTTTATGTAACTTTTCCTGTAGAATCGATTGGTATAATCGTTGAAATTGTATCTCTACTCATTTTTGAGATATACCTAAAAAACACACTTTTTTGAGGTACAACTTTGTGAGCAAATATCTCAGGAACGAAGAGAGATAATTGAATTCGGTTTGAAAATTTGAAATCAGCGCATCGACTCCTATCAATATAGATAATTTTCAAAAAATAAATTTTTGGACCCAAAAATGGGTATTTTTGGATTATTTCAGCTATATATGACATTTTTTTGGGTGAAAATCTAAAAATTGTAACTTTTTTAGTTTAACTGTGATTGGAAATAACTTGGAGATGTAAAAAGATTTTAATTTTTAATTGGAAATGTAAATTTTAAATGTTTTACTGAAGCATCAGTTAAACAGATAATGATTGCGTACCTCAAACTCATTTTTTAGTCAAAACGTGAAAAAAAATGTGTTTATTAAGTTTATGATAATGAAATGAACATAAAAGTAGCTGGTAATGAACTTATTGCAGTTTTAAATCCTTCAAAATAATTGTAGTTGTGTTTTTGTCTTTCCAGACAGCGACTCTCATCTTCGTAAAAAGCAGCGGCAGTCTGAGCGGCTCAACTCGTTTATGAATAAATATAAAGCCACCCTGGACAAGAACGGCGGTGCGAATCGGCAAGACAGATACACCTACACCCCTGAGGACTTCAAGTACGAGAACAAACACTACAAGTACATCAAGTACACCAAGTACAATAAAGTGAGTTTAAATCATTCCGCGGAGGCGTTTAAGGGCTGTAGCCTGTGCCTGTGTTCATTATACACATTGCGCGCTGACCCAACACGACAAATGTCCCTCACAAAATCCGCCCCGGATTCTCTATTCACTCCTGCGACCCGCTATTTTACATTTGGGATTTTGTTTCATTATCAAAAGTGCTTTAAATTTATTATATTTTCCAGTTTTAAACCACTATTTCTATTGCATTTTTCACAGTTGCTTTGAAAAACAATTTATAATGAATGAGTATATTAAATAAAAGTAGCAGAATTGTCAGGGGCCTCGTTAGGATTTTAAAACATTTCAGAGAAAATAATAATCGATTTTAAGTACTTATATGCGTTTTTTAATTAACAAAATGTAATCTTAAATTACCACTACTTACAATTAACAATTATTTTTGTTGATAAATTTGTATCGTAGTATTTCGGCAGTCTTTAATGAATTATTATAATTTAAAAAAAATATTGTACTTCCTTTTTTATAATAACTGACTACTACCCTAAAATGGGTGAGAGTTACTCCCTTAAAAATATTACCGGTGAATTCCTCGCATTAAAGTACCTATGAATACAATTTTTTTTTTCAAAATTCCCACTAGTATAGCCACAATTACAAATTGAATATCAGCCAATAGGAATCCAGATGACCGGTTTCAATGCGCGTCTAAGGATATACCCGTTATCCTGAGACGCTAGCACTCAGTCCTGCTCTGCGGGGCGCCGGGGCGGTAGTGGGCCTTCGGGCCTCCGCCCCGCCTTGTGGTCTGGCTAGACTGCCTTCCAGGGCATCTCATGTCTTGAAGGTGATCTAGTTCAGCCGGCCGGGAATTGGAGCACGCTTCAGCTTGTGCCCTAATTCTTGGTCTGCTGAAACCAGAGCACATTCTGGAGCAGATTTAGCTACTCTGGATTGTGCTGTAGTTTCAGTGGGTCAAGAATTAGAGCACTCAGAAGTGTTTGCTCTAATTCTAGGTCTGTTGAAACCAGAGCACATTCTGGAGCAGATTTAGCTGCTCTGGATTGTTCTTTGGTTTCAGTGGGTTAAGAATTAGAACACTCAGAAGTATTTGCTCTAATTCTAGGACTTCTGAAACCAGAGCACATTCTGGAGCAGATTTAGCTACTCTGGATTATGTTCTGGTTTCAGTGGGTCAGGAATTAGAGCACTTAGAAGTGTTTTGGCTGCTCTAAATTGTGCTCTCTGGTCAGGAGATAGAGCAGTCTAAAGTGTTTGCTGTAGTTGTAGGTTTGTTGAAACTCTAGCACATTCTAGAGTAATGAAGCTCTTTATTTTAGTCTGTTTTTAGTGGACTAAGAATCAGTGCAAATATTTAGAATACTCTGATTCTTGACCGTCTAAAAACAAAGCATTAATTAAACAGGAGAAGCGTTTAACGATGCCAGTGAGTATTGTTCCGTGGAAGGAAAGTAGAAATTGGAGATAACCATTCAAAGTTTTTAGTTGCCAAAAAAGTTTTGGAGCCAGATCTCAATTAATTTAGATTTTGTGCCTGATAAGAAGAAAGTTATTAATGGGGGATTGTGTTGCAGGATAACAATGCGTTGTACGCGGACGATAAGGACCGGCAGCGTGGGTATAACGAGGTGGTGGACAGCAAGAACCACCTGAGCCCGGTGCCCACCCAGCAGTCGAGCAAGTGCGGGGCGGCGGCGCTGCAGACCATGGGCAACCGGCTGCTGGACTGGTTCTCGGTGGTGATGGCGGACGCGAAGCGGCGCCGCGCGCACAGCAAGCCCAAGGCGCGCTTCCCGGCCGCGTGCAAGGCGGAGGTGCGGTGGATGTTCCAGCACCTGGACCTGGACGGAGACCTGCGCCTGTCCCTCCAAGAGCTGTACGACCTGGAGCACGACCAGAGCGAGCTGTGCCTCAAGCCGTTCCTGGAGCAGTGCGACCTGGACCGCGACCTGGCCGTGGCGCCGCACGAGTGGTGCCGCTGCTTCGACGCCTCGGAGAGGCCGTGCGCGGCCGTCAAGCGGCGCATCCAGCCCGAGCTGGCCGGCGTGTACGTGCCCAGCTGCGACGCGCAGGGCTACTACCGGCCCACGCAGTGCCACGGCGCCACCGGCATGTGCTGGTGCGTCGACAAGCACGGCGTCGAGTTCGCCAACACGCGCACCCATTCCAGGCCCAACTGTGGTGAGTGCCCATGAAACCCGTCACTGAAATATAGTAATACTGAAACGTGCACTAGTGGCGCCAATTCAAGAGAGAAAACAACTAACGGGTATTCGTGTCCTTATCCTACAGTCTATTCAAAAGCTTTTTAATGGGGCAAATAAGAAAATTGATCACTTAGGTATAGTCAATCCAGACCGTAATTCTATATATTAAGAATTATACAAGAAAAGTTATTCCTTTTTAAGTTATTCAGGATTATAGTGCCCTTAACGTCTACGACACAATATTACATCTTCTTCAATCGTAAACAATACACTTGTGTTAAAATACGCATGCGCACACGTGTAAGACAATGACGGAAATACCTCCTACATACTGTCTTTCTCGGCTCGCTTTTTATACAGTAGTATTATAGTATTAATCTTGAACTATTTTATTGTTATAACTAATTTTTCTTTATTTACTTTAACAATCGTATTACATATAAACACGGTTTTTCAAGACACACTCTATTGTAGTAATGTAGAGATAGTAAGGTGTTATAATGGCGTGTATGTGTGTAGATGCAGTAATCAACAAGGCGGCAGAGACGCAGAAGGCGGCGGCGGCGGCGGCGGCGGAGGTGGGCAGCGACGACGAGGACGACGGCGACGACGTGGAGCAGGGCCTGGAGGGCAGCGCAGACCAGCCGCTAGACTTCTAGGCCGCCGTCCAGTCGGGCCGCCACCCAACGGGCCTAACGTGCTGTTTGCCGCAGGGTTGTTAAGAAAAAGCCACTATGGTTTAAACCAGCGGTTTAAACCGGTTTTAACCGGACTGGTTTTTATATAGTTTTAACCAGTGGTTCTTATTAAAAATAATAGTAAAAAAATACACTTTTTGATTTGTGTGTTCTGCATTGTGTTGCATTCGAAAGTTATAAAGTTATACATGTATTTATATTATTAATAATAGGTGCAATAAATTTACAGAGACAAACTTATATATTCGGAATATTGAAAACTATTCAGATATTTTTGTCTTTATGTTATTACAGAATGAACTAATTGCCAAATGAGTTATCATATTTTTATATTAGTATTAAGGCCGGTTTTATATAAGAATTTAATACCCACTTAAATTTAGTTCAGTAAATTTTTTTTCAACAAATACACATTGTTTTAATTTATTAAATGATGATTTTATCATACATTCGTTTATCATTTGGACTAGATGATGAAAATTTGCTGTACAGGTAGATTTAAGTGGGTATTAAATTTGATTATAAAACCGGCCCTTAGTGTATTTGTCTCAAAATATTACCTAATATGTATTTATTTAATTTTAAGTGATTTAAACCACTTTCCGCCGGCTTAAACCAGTTTCTTCCGGTTTAAACCAATTTAAACCACTGGTCTGGCTTTTATTAAAAAAAGTGGCTTTTATAACAACCCTGGTTTGCCGTGTACATATGAGATGAATGTCTGGTTCCCATCCCGTACTTAACTCACGCTTACGTCATCTTCCATACTCACCGTAGCCGTAGCCGTTCTGTCTACCGTTCTGTCTGCGCATCGCTTGTAGTGTAAGTGAACACGGCTAGTCTCCATGTTGATTTCGTTGATTTCTTGTACATAGCGCCACACACTCACTATATACCGCTTACTACTTATGTCTGTGCCGTCGAGAGTATTGTGTACCTATATTTATGTGCTAGTAAGTAATCTATCTATTGTTAAACTTAGAGATGATTTATGTGGTTTTGATGTACAACTGATAAGATGTTTGTTTTTACTTGGATAGAGATAGACCTATACGTAACGCGTAACGTACATATAATCAGTTTGGGCTAGGTTGTGTTGTATGTATATACGGATTGTGGCCTGACCATTCGCTTATTTATAGGACTACATATATAGTATTTATTTGGCGAGAGTCGTTTTTTATAACGAGTATTCGTACTGTATTCCACTGTATCCAGGCCACACGTTCAAATCTGCCATAACGTAACTTTCAAGCGAGGATGAAGCTGTAGGATCAAGTAACAGCAACCATTCAAACTGCTTATGTCTTAACACGAGCGAGCATACATATATGTATTGTATGTTTTCATCATTACGTAATAAAACAAATTGTACTATTGCCATGTCTTGTCATTTCCTACCTCCACATTTTACTCTTATCCCTCAACAGGATCACCTCGTTATTCTTACAGGAGAAGCGACCAGGTTCGTGCGGCGACGTGTACACAATCTTCAGCACTTCGGGGTTACCTGAACCGCCCATCTTCAAGTAGGCTAGTGCCCACATGCACTCACCCTCGGCGTCTCGAACCACTGCAGTACTCGTGGCTTCGTCTAGTTTCTCTTCTACCTCGGTGTTGACCACGGCGCTCTTTGTTTCTCGCGGCGGTGGCGACATTGCGCACTTCTCCTCGTCACAGCCGCCGATCTCCATCGAGCACTCCTTTATCTCCATCGAGCACTCCTTGTTCTCCAGCGGGTATGTAAGCGACGCCTTGTTCGTCGCTCCATACGACGCCTTGTTCGTCGGTCCACACGACGCCTGGCAATCCGGTGTCGGACATTCGTACGTGCCGTCCAATCGTTCCAAACATGTTGCCATTGTGTCATTTGATGTTTCGGATTTGTTTTCGACAAGTGCTTTCTCCTTGGCTTGAAATTGATGTCTTTTTTTTCGTTTTTTGCGCTTCTTTTTCTTTCTTTTTCTTCTTTTTTCCTCTAACTGTAGTTGTATTTGTTGTTGAGAAATCTCCACAGAACTCTTTTCTGATACCCGGTTTATTTTTCTTTTGTGTTTGTTGATGGCATCCATTACGACATTGATGAAACATTTGCGCATCATGAAAGCGACAACACTTTTTCGTTTAAGGCGGTATAAAGTGCTACGTTTTGCTCTTTTTGAGCTTTCTACACCTAAGCTGAAACCTTCCTGGCCTGTATAATCTTCGTGCATTCTTGCCTGCAATGCATCATAGCGACTTAAATGAAACTTGCTGGCTCTTTGAACCTTCTTTCCGTATTGCTGTTCCCAGATCTTCTGCATGCGTTTGGCTTCGCTTCTCCTGCGACAGTACTCGCACTTGTTCAAGAAATAAGAGAAGCAAATGTAGTGAAACCATTTTCGTGGACGGGACTCAATGCAGCCATCGTTAAAGCAGGCACGAGACCTCGAAGTACCGCGAAACGAAGCGAAGGAGACTATATGGCGTGCTTCGTACTCATAGTCCACTTCAAATTCGTTCTTCTTTACCGACCATTCTCGCCAAGCGTGCTGTGGTTTACATTTACCAGAATTGCAATCGTACTGCTCATCTGGATTTATATGCTTTCCTACGCTAGCGAAGCTGATCTCGCTGTCAGAATCCGACTTGTTGTCTGGTTTGATGTCTGCCTCCTTGCAGAACTTTTTGCACGGTTGGTGTTGGTGTTGGTGTTGATGTTGGTGTTGGTGTTGGTGTTGGTGTTGGTCTGGCTGTTCTGCTTTTCTCTGCTTTGAGTCAGCTTGCTTCCCACAATCTTTCTCAGAACAAGATACTACTTTTGGTGTACACCCTTTTTCTGCACAAGATCTCGCAGGTTGAGTGGAACTCGTGCATTCAGGGTGACCGCAAGGAACGTTGTCACATTTTTTATGCCGTCTTTTTTGTTCAGATTTAGAAAGGACGCAAGGTTCGTAAATTTTTCCTTGACAATATTGGAATTTTACGGCATCGGATTGTTCTTTTAACCATTTTGTATCTGCACAGATTTCTTTGTTACATGTTACACATGTGTCTGTTGTTTTTTTCTCGGTGGAATTTTCCTCTTTTTTTAAACTGGTGTTCACATATATTTCTTCCAGTTTCTCACTTTTAGGAATATTGGAATTAATTTGTTCTTTATCGTTGGTTTGTTTTTCTTCTAACTTCTTTTCTCGTAACTGTGTTGGATTATTGCAACACTCTTTCTTTTCTTCTATCTTCTCTTTCTTCTTGCTTTTATCTTTCTGGTTCTTGCAGCAGTCGCCTTGCTTCAGACTTGGTTTGCTCTGTAAGTTTCTAGATTTTCTAATCTCGTCAGCTATGGTCTTGAAAGAAACGTTATCTCCTCCACAACATCCACTGTTTGTGCTGCATCCTCCACTTCTTTTCTTGTCGCTGGGTTTGTTTTCCACTAGAGTTTTGTTGCTACAACGAGACACAGACTTGGAGCTGAAAGGGTTACTCAAGCTATTGCTACACGAATATGTGAGAACACTGGAATTTTCTTGAGCTATGCTACTTTTCTTTTTTTTGGATGTTCTTTCACTTGAATCATCGAAACTAAAATTTGCGCTTCTGTTGGGCTTTATGACTTCTATTTCTACTTCTGGAAGTTGTTGTGGTGCTTCTTGGGATATACTTTTCTCTCTTGCGAATTCATCTATTGAATCAAAGTTGCCAGAATTTGTCTTTATGATTTCATCATTTAAAGTTTCTGCATTTGGTTGAGGTGCAATTTCGCCTTGAGTTTTGCTTTTGCTCTTATTTTCCACGACAATAGTTTTAGAATCTTTGTTTGCTATTGTTATTATTTCGTTATTTTTATTTTGAATTGTTATTATTCCGGTCTTGTCTTTTCCACAACATAAATTACTTGTTTCTTTACAACAATCTTTAATTCTTTTCTTTACTTCTAATATGTTTGTTTTTGAATTTTTTTCTATGACAACTTCATATTTGCAGCATTCATTTTTTGCTTCGTCTTTCTCTACAATAAGGGATTTTTTTCTATCATTTTCTTTAGTTTTCTTCGCTACATTTTCAATCTGAATAATTTCATTGTCCCCTTCTTTAATGTTTTTGTATGAGAACAAAGTTTTGCAGCACTCGTTTTTAATTCTAGTTTGATTACACTTTATGAAAACATTTTTTTCTTGTTCTTTTTCATAATTGCAGCATCTTTGTTCAACCTCGCTGTTCATGTCGGTAAGGAAGATGAAACTGGATTGATTGTTGATTTCATTTTCGCTGGTTTCGGTGAAGTTTTTTTGCTCAAATAGTTTTTTTACTTTTCTGTTTTTCTGGTCGCAGTCTTCGTTAATACACATGTAAGGCGGTGGTTTATCGCATTTTTCTCGTGCTTGCTTTCCGCAAATTCCTCTGTAGTCCCGTACACAAACTAGTGAAGAATTTGGATCTTTAGGAAGATGAAAAACAACGGATTTGCATTTGGACGTTTGGTCTTCTTTGTTTTCTTCGTCAGGAGCGCAAAGTCTAATTTCACCAGAACACGAAGGTCTATATTTAATTATTTTACTGGGATCAATTAATATTGACTTGGGTCCTTCTATTTCTTTCTCTTGCTCTTCTATCTTTTTCTCATGCTCTTCTATCTCTTTCTCTTGCTCTTCTATTTGTGTTTTATTCTCTTCTTCTTCAAGCATCTCTTCCTCCTCCAAATCTTCTTCGTTCATTACCAAATACTCTTTAATTTCGCTGATATCGGGGTTAGTTTCGATGGTGAATATTGAAGGTGATTCGTCATCGTTTACACCTTCTTTCGTAATAGAGAATCGTGGAAGTATTTGGAAACTTTCTTTCGAGTCTTCAAACGGTAGAGATTGTTTACTGGCTTCGTACGGACAACATTCCTTGTTTTTGTTGAAGCAGAGTTGATGAGCCGGTAGGAATTTTATTTCAAGTGAAGTGTTGCAGCTGTTATCAGTGAAAGTATCTGAAGAAGAATCTGAAGATGAGTCAGAGTCAGAATCAGAGTCAGAGTCAGAATCAGAATCGTCGGATGGGTCCTTATCTTGTTCCATTTGTAGAGCTATGATATTTCTTTCTCCAAATTTATATTTTTTTGATGAAGTCTTTTCATAGTTAAGGTTTTTTGTCCAATTTACAGGTCCGAAACAATGACAAATATTGTCTATACTGTTAGTATTTTCTCTTTCTTTAAAGAAAACGGAACGTAGTACATTATATTTCTCTTCACTAGTGTGTTGTTTGTTGTTACACAGAGAATTCACTTTAAACTCTACATTGTTTAGCTCGTTTGCAGTTAGAGCTAAAGACATAAAACTAGCCGTGTACGGTAGATCATCTGATTTCCAATCCCGTTCTGTTTTCTCTTCTTTCTTTGTTTCCTTAATCGCTATTTCCTCTACTGGTTTAATTTTCTCACTTTCTTTTAATAAAATTTCCTGTGGACTAGTTTTATTTTCATCCAACTTTATTGCACTAAGGTTTTTAGAATTTGTAATTTTAATTGAAGAATTAAGTTTTGTTATTGAAGCGCTTATTCTTCCAGATGAAGATTTTGCATTTTTTAATTGTAGTAATTGTGTATCTATTTCATCTATGACATTTTTTGAGTCACAGTTTTTACAGGAATACTTAAATTCTGGTGGTAACTCAGTCTAAAATATATATAATATAATATTTACAGAAATATAGATAATAATATGAACATACAAAATTTAGTAGATCTTTCATTTTATTTAAAATTCCTTTGCAAACTTGCATATGATCACTATATCGTTTGCTTCCCATGTTTGAATCCATTTTGATATATTAAACGATTTAAGTCATGTTTTAAGACACACAATAATTTTTAACGGAATTTCATATTTAAATTTGAAGTATGACATGTATCAAAATATTTGAAATGATACTAGTAGAGACATCTCGGGGAAAAACCCTGAACTATTTTGGTTTGTATCCTTTATATGGTTTGTGTTTAAGATAAGTGTTCAGTAGTTGACTGTAAGATGACACTAGTAGTATTGAATGAATTTTCACCAGGATTTGAAAATGCAGCAATACGCGTGTGCGTGGAAAACGTCAATCGAGTTGGACGTCGATTACGTTTCGGCCGAGTCGACATTTTAGTTCTAGTTCTCCTCGCAGGTGTTGTGTTGTGTTCTTCGTGTCTTGCACCGATCAATAAAATACTAAATTTTCCTTCTGTGTAATTCTGATCTAACTGATTTATTCTTAATGTGCAGTATATAGAGTAACATTAGATATTACATAAACCAGCAAAATGTCTCTGTTTCGTAGTGAAGAGATGGCTTTATGCCAGCTCTTCCTGCAAAGTGAAGCAGCTTATGCTTGTGTGTCAGAATTAGGAGAGCTGGGTCTTGTTCAATTTAGAGACGTAAGTTTGCTATCACTTCAGATCTCGGTTACTCATTTTTCGTTCTAGTTTCTAGTTACAAACTTTCTCTTTGCCACATGATTGTTGAGTATGCATATTGATTATATATCTGGTTGTAGTTAAACCCTGATGTTAATGCCTTCCAACGCAAATTTGTTAACGAAGTCCGCCGTTGCGATGAGATGGAAAGGAAGCTTCGTTATTTGGAGAAAGAAATTAAAAAGGATGGAATTCCCATGTTGGATACCGGTGAAAATCCTGAAGCTCCACAACCCAGGGAAATGATTGATTTAGAGGTATGACTTGATGTAAATCATTTTGATTTTATTATAATGTATGTGGATTTCGTAGGCAACTTTTGAGAAACTCGAGAACGAGTTAAGAGAAGTAAATCAAAATGCAGAGGCCTTGAAGAGGAATTTCTTGGAACTGACGGAACTGAAACACATTTTAAGAAAAACCCAAGTGTTTTTCGATGAGGTATGTGTTGATTCTTATTAGATTACATAAAGCAGCTAATAAATGAAAAGTGCTACACCTAGCATGACCATGAGTATAGGATGGTATCGGAACATGCCCGATACAATCCGTTGATTAGTGCTCATAGAAAATCAACACAATAGTCTAGCGTTCCCTTTGTGCGAGCGGTTTTATTAACAGCTGCTAACTGATTCTGACTGAATGAGCACTTTACTGCGTATAAAGATCCACATCTTGAATGAGTGCATGATCATGATTTTCAAGATTTTTTTTTTAATTGTCGATGCTGCATTTACTTAAATTCCATAACATGAAATTTTGGTATTCGTGCATGAGAAAAGAAGTGAGAATGTAGATGACCCGAATCTCGTTTGTATTGTTGACTGAATGAACTGTGACTCAGGAGAACTTGCTGAAGCACCGACATGAGATCCCGGCGGATCAGCTGACGTTCTTGTAAGTAACTTGGTCGCCATGGCAATGTGTGATGAGTAAATACAGCATCGCTCGCATGACAGGTGCCAGCCTCTCTGTTAATAACAAGCCAAGCAACAGTTAATCGATGGGAAATATTTATTATGATTGCTCAAGGAAATCACTTTTTAATTGTTCTGTACAGCGTTTAATTACCTTTCTTTAAGCAGTCATTACGTACTAACTTGAAATGTATTATATGTATGTAAAGACCAATTTCAGTTGGAGCTGGAGTCGTATATTTGTATGTGTTTTATGTATTGTATTGTAATTCTGTGACACAATCAACCCATGAGCTTCTGAGATGTGTACGAGCCATACTCTACTGCCCGCATTCATAACACCGCATGAGCATGGCCGGGTTCGACAGATTTTGTTTATTGTTTCGGTAATTTCCCGACGGCCTTGAATTGTAAAACTAAATCACGAGGTTTATAATCGCTCGCAGTTGATTAACCGCAGTTCATTGCGTCAGCCGCTGGGAATTGACATCCAATGTGCATGTTACTAACAACTCGTCATCGTCACTGCTTTCCGCGACGCCCCGGGTTATCGGACAACTTATCCACTTATTGTTTCTAATTTATTTCTATATCTATTACTAGTAATAAACTTGGTTGTAGGCTCTTTTTTATTGATGTTTTTTATCAGTACATTACATAAGTATTTATTGGTTTTATAGACTATTGTTTGTAGATTGTATACTGATAAAGAATAGTTAGTTTTTATTCTATTTTCTCCTTGGTTGTTGGTTTTTATTACTTATTACTTGGAACGAATTGGTCGCGTAACCAAGGAGTTTAATGAATAAAGGCGTGTGAGAGGATGGCTAGGGGTAGGGTTGATTGTGTTCGGCAGGCGGCTGACGGGCTGTCGCTGCAGATGGCCGACGGAGCGCACGAGGAAGAGCAGGTGACGCTGCTGGGAGAGGAGGGCCTGCGCGCCGGAGGACAGGCCCTCAAGCTGGGGTAATCATATTCACTCTGTGGTTGTTCTTACAGCACTTTACCCTCGATGCAGACACCAGCAACTATCGGACTCCGTTGAGGCAAGCAATGCGTGTGTCGTGTCTCTAACCCGCAAGGTCGCGAACAAACACACGACCCGGTCTGTTTGCTGTGTCTTAGCACCACATGTCTCTTTATTACTAACTCTGCATGTCACACTACTACCGCTTCTTAGGATTTAGTACAGATTTGCGGTTCTACGCACACATCTGCCCTACAACGCCCAATACAATCAGCACCCTTTCAATTTGACCCTAGATTCACCTTAGTAACTGTAGCTAAGTTATTTTTAACTATAGTAGCTATAGCTGTAACTACTCTCAATTTAAAGTAGCTGTAGCTAAGTTACTTTTTATTAAAACAGTGGTAATTGTAAATCAACTACTTCATTTAAAATAATTGTAACTGTTGCTTAAGCTTCTTACAATTTAAATAGCTATAACAATAGCTAAGTTATTTTTTATGAAAGTAACTGTAGCTAAGTTATTTTTAACTATAGTAGCTATAGTTGTAACTCAGCTACTATCTATTTAAAGTAGCTGTAACTAAGTTACTTTTTATTAAAACAGCTGTAGCTGTAGCTCAACTACTCTATTTAAAATAGTTGTAACTATAGCTAAGTTACTTAAAATTTAAAGTAGCTGTAATTACAGCTAAGTTACTTTTTATTAAAGTGGATGTAGCTACAGCTCAACTACTTTCAATTTTAAGTAGTTGTAGCTGTAGCTAAACTACTTTAGATAATAGTAGATGTCGCTATAGCTCAACTACTTTCAATTTTAATAGTTGTAGCTATAGCTAAGCTAGTTTTTATTAAAGTAGTTCTAATTGCAGTTAAGCTACTCTTACTTTTTCATTGAAGTAGCGGTAGCTCTAGCTCACCTACTCTCTATTTAAAATAACTGTAGCTGCAGTTAAGCCAGATTTTTTATATGAATTTAGCTGTGGGTATGTGCGTGGGTGTAGGTTTGGGCAGACGTGTGTGATATTGTACAGGTAACTTCATAGTTCATGCTAGGTGTTACGTACTGGA
The DNA here is from genome assembly GCA_035578165.1 of Stenolophus ochropezus. Taxonomy (NCBI): domain Eukaryota; kingdom Metazoa; phylum Arthropoda; class Insecta; order Coleoptera; family Carabidae; genus Stenolophus; species Stenolophus ochropezus. The sequence goes on from JAQOWZ010000002.1 coordinate 139,750, forward strand.
AGCACCATCTCAACATTCCGCAAGATTCAGTTGAGCACGCTTTGTGTGCGACGAGCGTGGAACCTTGTGGTGTGTCGTGCTGCTTCTGCGTCGATACTAACGCAGTCTGAGTTGCGTCTCTCTGCATGCGACGTCACATGATACATGCAGAGAGACGCACCTGGTGGTTGTAGTCCGTGGTGTTGCTAATTGTGTTGTGTTGTGTTGCGGCAGCACGAAGGGGGTGTGAACCCCACTGAATCTATGACCAGGGCGCTCATTAGTGATGACTCAATTGCACGACAATCCACTCTCGGCCCCGTTCAGCTGGGGTACGTATCTCCACACACTTACATACAACCGACAGTTACAAGTGATAGCAATAACAGTGCTTACGCTTAGTTGACTTGTAGCTTAGCCGTAGCTTCACATACTTGTTGTAATATTAATATGCACAATTTACACTACCGTATTTTATATGCAGTTTTCCGGAAAAACTTGAGACGGATGACTACTACCCATGGTTAGTACCACATCTGATCATTTCATCGCATTGTGCTTCATACATGTACATGTGGTTATGTTTGATTTCGTATTGCAAGTCGTGTTGGTTGCTCTTTAGTTCATGTTCATGTGATCGTCCCAGCACATTATTCTATCATTGGCATACAATCATTTCTTTTAAATTTTATTTCAAAATCATATATCACTTACACATTATCAGTCAGGAAGTAATAAAGAGACATTTAATTATCATTCTCTTCTAGAGAAAGTGCTGGTAAGAACACCATTTTCACATTAGCAAGAGTAAAATTAAGAAACAGTTTTATATTCACGATTTCTTTTTTCATGCTCTTGCTTCTCTGCTTCTTACTGGGGAATCTTTAGTGATAGTGATTTGTATGTATAGTTTCGTGGCTGGAGTTATTCTTCGGGAACGCATCCCGGCTTTTGAGCGGATGTTGTGGAGAGCATGTCGAGGAAATGTCTTCTTGCGTCAAGCAGAGATTGAAAACCCTCTGGAAGATCCCTCAACTGTAAGATTCCATTACACCAGCACATGAATAGTATTTACAATGAGAATTTTAGGGCGATCAAGTGTTCAAATCAGTGTTCATCATTTTCTTCCAAGGAGACCAACTCAAAACTCGCGTAAAGAAAATCTGTGAAGGTTTCCGGGCGACTTTGTATCCATGCCCTGAAGCACCAGCTGACCGGCGTGAGATGGCTATGGGAGTTATGACTCGTATTGAAGATTTGAACACGGTTTTGGGACAAACTCAAGATCATCGTCATCGCGTTTTGGTTGCGGCAGCAAAAAATATTAAGAATTGGTTTGTCAAAGTACGAAAGATCAAAGCTATTTACCATACTTTGAACCTTTTCAACTTGGATGTGACTCAAAAATGCTTAATTGCGGAATGTTGGGTACCGGTTTTGGACATGGAAAGTATCCAACTCGCTTTGAGAAGAGGTACAGAACGTAGTGGAAGTTCTGTACCTCCTATTTTAAATCGAATGGAAACTTTTGAAGATCCGCCGACTTATAACAGAACTAATAAATTTACAGCCGGTTTTCAAGCATTGATAGATTCATACGGAATAGCGAATTATAGAGAAATGAATCCAACTCCGTACACTATTATCACTTTCCCATTTTTATTCGCTGTCATGTTTGGAGATTTGGGCCACGGATTAATCATGTTCTTGTTCGCTGGGTGGATGGTGCTTAGAGAAAAACCTCTAGCAGCCAAGAAAAGCGACAATGAAGTCTGGAATATATTTTTTGGAGGCCGCTATATTATTTTCCTCATGGGAATCTTTTCCATGTATACCGGATTGATATACAACGACATATTCTCTAAATCTTTAAATATCTTTGGGTCGTACTGGAGCGTGACTTACAACAAAACATTCATCGAACGCGAAACTGAAATCACGTTGAATCCATCCACGTCGGACTACTACGGAACGCCGTACCCGATCGGCATGGATCCCATTTGGCAGTTGGCGGCGAATAAAATCATCTTCCACAACGCGTACAAGATGAAGATCTCAATCATCATTGGTGTTATTCACATGTTGTTTGGCGTTATTCTCAGCCTTTGGAATCACATGTAAGAATGCTGTTCAAGTAATGAATTTGTTTATTAAGGGTTTATTTACAGGTATTTCAAACGTCCAGTCAATATCATTTGCGAATTCATTCCTCAAATCATCTTCTTGTGTTTCTTGTTCCTCTACATGGTGTTGTTGATGTTTATTAAATGGGTCACCTATTTCCCTACAGATGATCGTAAGTACATCTCAATTTTTCTTTCAAAAATAAATTGTTTTATAAATATAAATATTATCCTCTACATATGTTTATGACATTGTATCTTGCACAACTTTTATCGTGCATACTTTTAATCCGCAAGAAAAGTTATCTTACACACATTTTATCTTCCAAATCCTTTTATCATTTTATTATTATTATAAGTACATGGGCCATAAAATTAATGAAAGAAAAAATGTATGGAACATAAAATGAATAGAAGATAAAATGTGTAGATGATAAAATGTGTATAAGATAATTTTATCTTTGTGTATATGTAAAACTCAAAATTTGGTCACATTATTGTTCCTTTTGGCCGACCTACTTCTATCGAAAGTTGATCAATTTAAAATGTGTTGTAATATGAAGAAATAATCAGACAGGCATTCAATTGATAAAATTTATTTCAAAGCCGACGTTTCGATTTCACTGAAATCCTCTTCAGGGCGAGAAATGGTCTTAAAACAACATTGGTTTGTTGTAAAAGTTTGTCACATTTTTCGCCCTGAAGAAGATTTCAGTGAAATCAAAACGCTGACTTTGAAATAAATTTTATCAATTGAATGCCTGTCTGATTATTTCTTCATATTACAACACATTTTAAATTGATCAACTTTCGATAGAAGTAGGTCGGCCAAAAGGAACTACCTGTCTCATTATTTCTTTATATTACATTCTACAACAGTCGATCATCAAATTTCCTTTAAAATGTGTTATCAGGTGTGCCCCAAGGCTCACATATCGGTCCCCTATTTTTTTATACTTTCTACAATTTGAAACCTTATCTTTTATTGTGTCCCTTTGTCATTTGCTGATCTTAATAATAAAATTGGAATCACAATGTACACTTTTAGAAATAAAAATAAACAAATATTTTTTCAGCGGCTGATGTGAAGTACAGTCCGCACTGCGCACCATCAATCCTCATCACATTTATCAACATGGTGCTGTTCAAAACCACAGCCGTGCCTAGCGAGTGCGACAAGGTGATGTTCTCGGGGCAGATGGGCTTGCAGAAGCTTTTAGTGGTTCTAGCTTTGGTGTGCGTTCCTTGGATGTTGTTCGGCAAGCCGTACGTGATCCTCCGGCGTCAGCGCATGCAGAACTACGCCATGTCGCACCAGCAAATGCAGTTCGCGACGGAGAACGGCGACGCCGAGCAGCCCATGCACAACAACACCGGCGCGCAGCACGGCGGCGGCGCCGGCCACGCCGAGGAGGACATGGGCGAGATGTTCATCCACCAGGGGATACACACCATCGAGTACGTTCTCGGGAGTATCTCACACACGGCGTCGTACTTGCGACTGTGGGCGCTGTCGCTCGCTCACGCACAGCTGTCCGACGTGCTGTGGAACATGGTGATGCGGTTCGGGCTGTCGTTTGACGGATGGCTCGGCGGGATTGTTCTCTGGATTATCTTCTCGATGTGGGCCGTGCTCACTGTCAGCATTCTAGTCCTCATGGAAGGGTTGTCCGCTTTCCTTCATACTCTTCGTTTACATTGGTAATAACATCTTATGTTTCTAACACATTAACTCCCGCCACTGAATATTTTATATAATCTTTTGTCGTTATATTACATTTATTGTAATTTTAAAACTAGTTTGTTTAGAATATTCGTACTAAAACTATACAGAAAACCGAAAAAATCAATTATTTTTGGCGTAACAAAAACTGGAATCGAACTTTATGCCTTAAATATTTCTTTCCCCTTTAATTAAAGCTAATGCGGTTGATGTTTGTATGTTTACTATTATGTGTTTGTTTCAGGGTGGAATTCCAGAGTAAATTCTACCAGGGAGCTGGGTACGGCTTCCAGCCGTTCTCGTTTGAAGTGATCCTCAGCACGGCGACCGCCACAGCCGAGGAATAAGCACTTTCAATGTTGCTGTTCGCTTTACATATATTTACTCGTTTTGGCGTTCAATATATGAAAATGTACTTGCTAACTCCTATATTTCCCTGCATGTAATTCCGTATATAGAGTACTTAAAACTAAGTGTTGCCATGTCATTCTTGCACCACAGTGCGAGTTCAATAGAATAAAACTATGATGCAGATATTCCCTCTATCATATTACTTATTATTTTTTGTATCTCATTAACAATAAAGTCTTATTTTCGTACTTTACTTAAGTTTCCAATTACTTAAAAGTAGAAATGAATTTCTTTTGAAGAGTTTGTGTTGGCGCTATAGTTTTCCATGGACGTATTTAGAAAGAAGGAAACTTCTCGAACGCTATAGAAAGTTAGTGTCGGGAAATGCGTAGAGATGGCAGCAGAGGGACAATTTCCTCCCAACTGTGGTTGTAGATGCGCGGAGACTGAGGAGAAGAAGAACAAGAAGGCGAGACAAGTTGTTCACGTCCATGACCCGGGAAGGGTGTGCTGTGTGCTTGTGCTCGTGTCACTCAAGTTGTGCCGTGGTGTTTGGTGTAAACTCTAGTGTTTCACCCCCTACATAAACACAAACATGCCAAGCATTGGTTGCTAGTGAGTTATGTGTGCTGCTGATCGCATCTGAGAGTCATGTTCCGCTGTATACCGATATTCAAAGGTTGTAACAGACAAGTTGAGTATGTTGACAAGCGTCACTGTTCGCTACCTACCGTTCCCGAAGACATTCTTCGCTATTCCAGAAGTTTAGAAGAACTTTTACTCGATGCCAATCACATACGGGATTTACCGAAGGTAAGCTTACATATTTACCGTTCGCTAGACCTTTCCTCCAATTCGTACCACCAATAACATGCACTACTTTAATTTCATTACAAAATTCTACTTATCAATAAATATTCAAATGAATTGTTTATCTATTGTTCACTACATATTGCTAATTGGAAATACGTTTTCTTACAGAATTTTTTCCGTCTTCACCGATTAAGAAAATTAGGGCTAAGCGACAATGAAATCCACAGATTGCCTCCCGATATCCAAAACTTTGAAAATCTTGTGGAGCTCGATGTCTCCAGAAATGGTGGGTACCTTATTCAACTTCTTATTTTGCAAATTTTAATCAAATTTCAAGGAAGACTAGTAATGAATCATCACGTCGAATTTTTAAAAGTTTAAAAGTAAACAATGCCATCAGCACTATCAAAATTCATTCAATAAAAATAATAAATAGTTTTTAAGTTGAAGGTTAGTTTATAATACCGTGTTCTGGAAATACCGCATAAACAATTTAGAGTAAATTCCGAGGTAAATTCTATGCAATTTGTTGTGCATTTGTTCTGCGACAGAAAGTAAAATGTTTTTCACGGTATTATTTTCGCAATAAAAAACATTCTGTTGCTTCAGTGCAACAGTCGTAGCCTATAAGGAAACTTTTGTTTTCTAAAAAATGTTTTAGTTCATGACGTACTCCATTTATGATGGCCTTGACCAAAATATTTGTAACAGGCATACATGCTTTTTATCAAACTTATTTATAGATGTAAATTTCCTTTTTGTTTCGGTGCTTCCATATTGTGTTCCTGCTTTAATTGATTGGCTATACTTCTGGAATTTAATCCTACTTTTCTTATCTCGAACTGCGGTATAATTGCAGACATAACAATTAAACATTTTAATTATTGGTTGTATATAATATTTAAATGTCTTTAAAGCAGTTGATGTGAAAGTGAATTAGATGGCTTTGAATGTTGCAATGACTCATCTATCAGTTAGTTTCTGATGTCGGATATATGATACTTCCCTGTCTGTTTTCGTTACATTAATCAGTCAACAAAGGGCTGACTGTGATACTCGTTCAAGCTAATAAGTTAGGAAAAGTTGGTTTAATGAATGTAAAGATAAAAAGCACGACAATGTACGGTTGAATAATGACAATTTGTGTATGCACGGTCGGCAGATAGATTGTGTTATGAATACATGTGATGTCGTTGTGTGAAGCGAGCGCACTTCCGCTTTGCCACCGCTACCTTCCGCTGATAATTAGGCCGATCTAATTGTCGTCACTCGGTACCTTCCGCAACGTCTAGACGCGCCCATCCTCTGCAAGGGAATGCCATGTGCATGTGCCTAATGGCAAATGAATGCGACTCTACCTTCTACAACAATATACATTCCTTAATGATGACGTCATAGCCGTGACGTCATGTCTCATAATCGATGTCTCCACCGCCCTTGCTAATATGTGTTACCCTACATGCTAAATAGGTCGCGAATGTTGCCTCTTTGCCCTTTGTTCTAAATTAACTCGCTGTAAAAAAATACCTGTTGCTCCGTTCCAAAGGTGTGTCTATTTGTTTTAATTTTATCGCATATTTAAACAATAATCAGAGATAAGGTATCTGGTCTACTGAATAATGCCGTAATGAGAAGTTATTGGAAGCAATAGTTGTAACGTTACAAAAAACAGGTTTGAAACTATCGTGGGACCGCTGCAGATGACGTCATGTTGCTGCAATTCCACACAAACCGAATCTTCCAATATGAATTCAAGTCGTGTTTGTTCACGGATGCCATACAATTGAATCGCACCTGTTGTCAGCTATTTTGATCAACAGCTTACACTTACTCATCTATTTTTCATTTGGATTGTTTTATTTTTAACATTATCAGTAAATATGAGACTATGCAATGACTGGTGACACATCCAAGTAATATTTGCTGCGTTAGATAAAAGAGAAAACTCATCTATTCGGACAATTGCAGGATGATGAACTGTCAACTGTCGCGAAACAAAACATTGGCGGTCGGCCAACGGAATCCTAAAGCAATTAACTGGGACAATTCGTTAGAAACGGGCCAGGTGTAATTGAAAAGTAAACAATATTGCGTTTGTCCGCAGAATGCATTGACATTACGCATCATGGAACACGGCTGTCTGTTGCTGTTGCTGATCGTATGTTTATTGTTGTAACGTGCTGTTAACATTAACTTATACCAGCCCAAGGTTTGTTGATAATACGCATGTTAAACATAACTCTTATTTTAAATATGCAACCGATAAAAGTGTATACAAGCTATAACCTCTGCATATTTTAAAAATAAATATAAGATTTGATAGTGCGACTCGCGCGTGGGTGGACGGGGCCTTTGATGTTGACGAGCGCAGATGGCTAATCGAATTCACAGCTTGCACCCTTTGATCAGCTACCCCTAGCGCCTATAAATACTAATCATATCATTTACTTTTGCTCCTGCACCTTCGTCACAGCCGTTTGTTTGCTACTTTACACTCTACTTATGAAATACGTGATAATTACGACATTATTTACGCCTTATTTTTACACGGAAATATATTACGTGCCGTAAAGATACACGGACGATTTTATTATGTATTTCAGTGGGTGCTGAAATATGTACAGCCGTACAGGTCGATGAAGTATCAGTAGAATTTTAATACAAAGATGTTAGTATGGAGCGAGTAGTTGTTATTAGCGTAACGGTAACGTTGCGGGTGAATGGCAGTGAATACAAGGAAATGTAACCTACTAACTAGAACTGTATTTACTTACAATTAGTCGGGGAATCTTAATACACTACGCAGGAATTTGCAAATCAATCTCTCCGTTCAAATCAATTCCCGCTTTATCTACAATTAACTAACAGTTATCTCTACAGTTGCCCATTGCATCTCTATTACCTTTTTCCTGTGCTATTCTATTCTATTCCTATTTGAACCGTACATTTCTACAATAAAAGATCCTTTCTTTGGGTAGATATAGTTCATATTAAATTGCAATGCGACAGCGGTAGCTCACTTGTTGCGCTCCAACTCGAACTGATAGCCATGTGAGACCGTCGTCAATCTTTAACTTCCTTGTATGCCTATTAAATTTTTCACATTTTTTGTTGTACTTCATTAAAACTTATTTAATTTGAAAGCGAGATCAGATCCTCCAATCATTCTCAAATACAAAATTTCAACATTGTAAAACTAAGTATATGTTAGAACAGTTTCATATATAAAATTTCAATATTTTATGGCTAATCATTTTTGATTTATGCGTGATGTATATGTACGTATAGACGTCATTGAGATTTTTTGTGATTACAATAATTTCGATTCCATAAATTCAGCGCTGTGTGTGAATAGGTGTAGAAGCGCTGACCTTGCAAGGGCTCTGAATCTATACGGATGAACAGTTAGAAAGCGTGGGCGTTGAAGAGTTTAGGAAGTGAGCGGCATGGGTTATCATAGCGGTACTTTAAATAACTCAGGAAGTCCCTGTAATAAACAATGGGCAGACTGATCCGTAAACATGATGTATAAATAGGCGTTGTTTACTCGTAGACATCCCCGACATCCCGGAGAACATCAAGAACCTGCGGGCGCTGCAAGTGGCGGACTTCAGCAGCAACCCCATCCCCAGGCTGCCGGCGGGCTTCGTGCAGCTGCGCAACCTGACGGTGCTGGGCCTCAACGACATGTCGCTCACGTCGCTGCCGCCCGACTTCGGCCAGCTCACGTCGCTGCAGTCGCTGGAGCTGCGCGAGAACCTGCTGCGCGCGCTGCCCGACTCGCTGGCGCAGCTCATCCGGCTCGAGCGCCTCGACCTCGGCGACAACGAGATCGAGGAGCTGCCGCCGCACGTGGGCAAGCTGCCCGCGCTCCAAGAGCTCTGGCTCGACCACAACCAGCTCCAGCACCTGCCGCCCGACATCGGCCGCCTGCAGCAGCTCGCCTACCTCGACGTCTCCGAGAACCGCCTCGAGGACATCCCCGACGAGATCGGCGGACTCATCAACCTCGTAGACTTACACTTATCACAAAACCTTATTGAATCGCTACCAAACGGACTTGGTAACCTACGCAAACTTACTATTTTAAAAGTAGATCAGAACCGTCTCACTTCACTCAATCCTAATATCGGCAAGTGTGAAAGCCTTCAGGAATTAATTTTAACAGAGAACTTCTTACTAGAATTACCAGTGTCCATTGGGCAGTTGATCAAACTTACGAATTTAAATGTGGACCGAAATAGTTTAGGTTGTTTACCAGCGGAGATTGGTCGGTTGTCTCAACTGGGAGTTCTTTCGCTTCGAGACAATAAGCTGACAGCGATACCGAGCGAGGTGGGGCAGTGTGTAGCGCTGCACGTGCTGGACGTATCAGGTAACCGGCTACACCACCTGCCCATCTCGCTGGTGCGGCTGAACCTGAAGGCGGTGTGGCTGAGCGAGAAGCAGGCGCAGCCCATGCTGACGTTCCAGACGGACGTGGACGAGGCCACCAACGAGCAGGTGCTCACGTGCTTCCTGCTGCCGCAGCTGGACAACAGCCAGGACGCCACGCTGGGTGAGTGGCTCGCTTAGCGCACTTGGGGGGTTGCACTGCTGTGTTTTGTTGGTAGTTGGGCGCTTGTATCGGTGTGAGACTGACTGTGATGTTGCGCTAGATGCGGCGCGCGACGGCAGCGACTCGGAGCGCGGCTGGCAGGAGCGCGAGGCCAGCCGCACCATCTCCGTCAAGTTCACCGACGACCTGGACCCCGAGAACAAAGAGGTGAGCCCCAGCTGTTGCTTCCACTGGCTTTACACTAAAACCTACACCCTACTCCCATCATAACCACTATTTTATTTATTTATTCACATATTCAAGTAGTAGTAGATGTATTTATATATATCTTATTTTTTGTATTTATTTTATAGTACAAATAAATTTGTTTATATTTTACTAATATATATTCTGATAGTATGTGGGTGAAGGAATAAGGTTTAATTTAACATTGGGTACGTACGTACATGTAGGTGCTTTTTAGCTGTAATTGATTAAGAATATCAGACGAGCTTTGTCGCTAATTGACATGAATTAATCTCTATGACCCTGTGAGTCAGTGAGGCTGAGGCTGGCAGTGTTTACTGTGTGTTTGTGTTGTGCAGACGCCGTTCGTGCGGCAGAATACGCCGCACCCGAAGGAGCTGAAGGCGAAGGCGCACAAGCTGTTCGCGAAGGGCAGCAAGCAGGGCAGCATGGAGGAGTCTTCGGTGCGGTCGGCAGAGCCGGAGTCGGAGCTGTCGGCGTCGGTGGCGACGACGAGCCACGAGGACGAGGAGGGCACGCTGCGGGAGGCCGTGAACAAGTACGTGACGCTGGACAGCCCGGCGGCCGAGGACTCGTCCAGCGCAGCCACCGTGCTGCACCACAACGGCACGCTGCCGTCCAGCGACTCGGAGCCAGAGCCGTACCCCGACAACGAGGACACGCGCTCCGACGGAGACTCGGCGGCCGAGTTCAGCGAGGTGAGTACGATGTGCGGGGTGTCGGGAATGTGCACGACTACTAACCTGCTGCTGCCCGGGGGCGAGGGACACTCACTTTGTACTTACAGAGTGCATGTGTTCAGGGTCCGTTGCGGCGGCACGTTAGCTTTGAGGTGGGGGTGGATGATCCATGCTCGTCGCAGGTGGCGCGGACCAACCGGCTGCAGCGCAGAGACACCCCCCACCACCTCAAGAATAAACGTATCCACTCTAACGTCGACCAGGACAAGGTTGCTTCCATTATCGCACAGGTCATTACACCCTACTACAACTAAACACAAGGCGATTCTTCACGACCCTTTCTCTCCGAAGCCTCAAATTCTTATATGTTCAGACATCTTTGATGATCGGGGTTGTTGGTAGAAGGGCAATTGAATTTAAGTAGCTCTTTGAATCGGGATGGATAACTTGTGAAAAAAAATAACAAATAATAAAAGAAATCAGCGACGGATATAATTCATTTGTTCCAAATTTTTACGAAACTAGAATAAAAATTATTTAAATTGGATCAATTTCTAAATACCTTTAGATAAATATATTTTTATTTAGCAGTATTCACAATTTAATCTATTACACATGAAATTTATGTTTCTTTTCAAACCGATACAATAGCCATCTTTGTAGGATGGTTAGATAGATGGATAGACGTATTACATGTTAAAAGTATAGTTAAGTATTTGTCGAGAAAAATCGTCTTGCCTTTTATCTGTCGTTGTTGCTGCATGTGAGCTGCATACCGTACACACGGACACCGGCATGTAAATGTAAATTAACCCATAATACCTGTGTAGTGTGCATGACATCATACGACATTGATCTGGTGGCCTTCTAACAACAAACATGTTGTCATCGTTCGATTTAAACAGAAACACAATCCCACTACACGTTATTGCGTTCAAGACAGACACATGTGAGATGCGATGGCTTGTTCTGTACTTAATATTAAGTTGGCTTGTTACGAGCACCGCGTGCTGGGGGTGAGTGTTGGAGAGGCTGACGGGCGTGTGTTGCAGGCCATGCGGCGCAAGGAGGTGAGCGAGGACCCCGACGACACCCAGTCCATCCACACCGAGCCCAGCCAAGGTAATTACCACCTTATCTTATCTCCCCCCCCAACTGATAGCGATAACGGACTACGACAAATATTTGCATTCCAACCAATTATTTATCTCTTGAATACTTTACTGTATCAGTTGACTCATTTCTTCATTGCACTCGTAACAATGAACGTTCATATCAAAATTAGTACGTTGAACAGGAAAAAGAAAGCTAAATTAAAGTCCATTCGTAAAGTGAAAAGTTTAGTGTATGATGGAGAACGTACGTGTCATATAATAGGTCAAATAACGCGTAGTGTTTACTAATATGGTTGTACGTTTCAGTGGGTGAAGGTGAACCGACGATAGAACTCCGAGAAGAGAAATATGAAATCCATATCGAACGAACGAAAGCGGGTCTGGGGCTGTCCATCGCAGGCGGGCGAGGCTCCACGCCGTTCAAGGGCGACGACGAGGGCATCTTCATCTCGCGCGTGACGGAGGCGGGGCCGGCGGACCTGGCCGGGCTGCGCGTGGGAGACAAGGTGCTGAGCGTGAACGGCGCGTCGCTGGTGGGCGTGTCGCACTACGACGCCGTGGAGGTGCTGAAGGCGGCGGGCGGCGCGCTGCTGCTGCAGGTGGCGCGCGAGGTGACGCGCCTCGTGCCGCCGCCCTCGGACTCGGCCTGCTCGTCGCTGGGGCCCAGCCGCGCGCCGTCCGCCAACAGCCACGCGTCGCTGCCGCGCCTCAACGGGGACGAGCCGGCCACGCCGCAGCCCAGCCTCAAACCCAGGCCGGCGCCGCTGCCCGCGCCCGAGGACGAGCTGCTGCTGCAGCGCGTCACCATCCACACCACGCTCATCCGGGACCCCAACGGGCTGGGCTTCAGCATCGCGGGCGGCAAGGGCACGGCGCCCTTCAAGAACAACAGCGACGCCATCTACATCTCGCGCATCTCCGAGGGCGGCGTGGCGGCGCGCGACGGCAAGCTGCAGGTGGGCGACCGCGTGCTCAGCATCAACGGCGTGGACGTGGGCACCGCGCGCCACGACCAGGCCGTGGCCATGCTCACGGGCATGGAGCGCTTCGTGCGCCTCGTGGTGGAGCGCGAGCTGTGGCTGGCGCGAGACGCTCTGCCACCGTCCTTCTCCAGCTCATCTCCCTCGCCCTCGCCAGGGCCAGACAAGTCCCCGCGAGTCTTCGGTCTGCCCAAGATGTACACCGCCAACAACTACGGCTACCGGAGGTCATACGGCGAGCCTGACCCGACACCGCAGACACCACCGCAGCCACCACCACCACAACCACCAACACCGCCACAACCAGCGCCTCGGAGGCTGGGCAGCAACGCCAGCACGCTGAGCGAGCCGCCCTCGCAGCCCAACAACACGTCGGAGGACGAACCGCAGGTACTGCCGAAGCCGATGACTAACGAGGAGTTCCAAGCCATGATCCCCTCGCACTTCCTGGCGGGCGGCGGCGGCGGCGCGGAGGCGGCGGCCGAGGGCCCCACGGTCACCGTGACCATCCGCCGGCCCGGCGCCGACGCGCTGCTGCCGCCGCCGCCCACGCAGGTCGGCAAGGTGACGGAGACCATCACTAAGAGCACGTTCACCGAGACCGTGGTCACGCGCGTCACCGACAACAAGTTGGTGTTGCCGCTGGTGAGCGAGGTAAGTACAACCCTCCCGTCTCAGCGCCGCGCTAACACACCGCTGCCGCTGCCGCTGCTGACCAAACCCACACTCCTTCATTGCACTACCCGCTTCTAGGGCAGGGTAAGTCTCGCGGCTGCTGGCGGCCTTCCTCACTTCACACTCACTCCTGTAGTAAATGCTACGGTCTCTCTCTCTAGCTCTAGCTTCTCTCTCACTCTGTAGTAGTTGTTTGGACTGAGGAAGGTTTTCAATTAGCTGTTCTTTATTTATTTATTTACTGTACGCGAAGCTGCATCCCAGGCGAGCTCTCCACAAAGGTACGCTCTAGTAGCATTTACTACTTGTCATTTGGGGTTGGCTTATCCTCTAACAACATCGTAACTCTCTCCGACGCTAGTTGACGTGGATGTGGATGTGTTGTGGGTAACTGGGCGTGTGGTTTGCAGGACGTGGTGCTGTCGAAGGCGCACGGCTCGCTGGGGTTCAGCATCATCGGCGGCACGGACCACAGCAGCACGCCGTTCGGCGCGGGCGGGCCGGGCATCTTCGTGTCGCACGTGGTGCCGGGCGGCGCGGCGCACGCCTCGGGCAAGCTGCGCATGGGCGACCGCATCCTCAAGGTCAACGGCACGGACGTCACCAAGGCCACGCACCAGGAGGCCGTGGAGGAGCTGCTGCGCCCCGGCGACGACATCCGCCTCACCGTCCAACACGACCCGCTCCCCGACGGCTTCTTGGTAAGTTACCATCCCCTAACAACCAGCCCCTTAACCTTACCTTACATTGTGCTTTGATTTGTCATTACAAGCAACTTGATACTGAACCGTGTCCGTGCCTAGTAAGTATCCATTACATCGCACCACTATTACATTACAATACACTGCTCGCCATAAAAATACAACACTCCTTGTACTTATTTATAGAAATTACTATATCAGTTTACTTCTATAAGTCTATCTGTATTCAGCCATATCGGCCCTACTACAAAAATATTAGTTTGGGGTGCTACAAGGTATAATAGTAGGTCTCATCTGAAAATTTTTTCATTTTTTTATGGCGAGTAATGTGTTTGTTCTTTTATGTGTACTTGTGTTGCACGAATATGTCATGTGATTATTTGTGTAGGAACTGACGATCATAAAAGCAGAAGGCGAAAAGTTGGGCATGCACATAAAAGGCGGTCTGCGAGGACAGAAAGGAAACCCGTTGGACGCGAGCGACGAAGGAGTGTTCATCTCCAAGATCAACAGCGGCGGCGCGGCTCGCAGAGACGGTCGCCTGAAGGTGGGCATGCGCCTCCTAGAGGTGAACGGTCGGTCTCTGCTGGGCGCCACGCACCAGGAGGCCGTGAATGCGCTGCGAGCCAGCGGCGACCACATCCAGCTCGTCGTGTGCAAGGGCTACGAGAGACAAGAACTAGAGCGCCTGATAGCCGAGGGCAAACTAGTCCGCAATTCGCGTTCACAATCCACCTCTAGTTTAGACCGAGACGATGACGATTCCTCGGCCACGCAGCGCGAAGAGCAGCAAATGCGAGACGAACTCGTGCAGTTTGAACGCGAAGACGAAGAGGAACGACGGTTGCGACGCTCCAGCGAAGATGAGTTGTCGCTAGTGGAAGCCAAACCTAAATCCACGCCGGAGAAGGTGATGGAAGTGGTGCGCGCTGCCGAGATGCTCGTGCCCTCGGATCTAGTGCCACCCAAATCCCCGGCGCCAGAACTCAAGACCACCACCATCGTCATGAGCAAGCACACGCTAGACACCGCGCCATCTACGCAGCCGACGGTAAGTGCACCACTAGCTCTTACTCTAGCAGCCCTAGTCCCCGCTTCTTATTCTTACCAGTGTTTCTCAACCTTTCATTTTCGCGAAACATTATGTTCATCTATGCTTTTTTACATATCATATAATTAGTTCATAGGTCTATAATTCTTCCATAAATTGTCTCATTTGAACTTTGCTTCTCAACATTATTTTCAGCTATATTATGCGATTTCATTATTAAAACAATTCAGCTACTTTATAAGAGCTCAGTAGCTGAGCGCGTTAACGAATATCACTCAGAAACTTAGGTCTCTGGTTCAAATTCCGCCGACCGACAATTTGTGTGATTTATCGATAAATGAACTCTTCGAAAGATAGATCAGAAGCAATCTGATTGAGCAGATAATAAATTTTATCCTTTGGTAATAGAATGAAATGTAGTATGGAAATGACGTTTGAATTTACCATTGCCATTACAAAATTAAACAAGGCGGAAATGATTGATTTTCTTCTTTACTCAAAGTTTTAAATACTCTTCAGTATGTGGAAATATCTTTTCATGTGCTAGCGTTCTGATTGAGTTAATAGAAAGATTAGTGTTTTGTGAAGAGTTTAGTTGGTGGTTGAGAAGCACTGCTGTATAGTTTGTTTGGTTTGCGTTTGATGGCTTGGAGGCAGAACACTCGTAGTCGCGCGCGGCATGCCTGGTCGCATGTGTAGCTGTGCTGTGTACTCATGTGTTTCGCTGGTTGCAGAGCCTTCAGCCGAGGCCCGCAGCTGCCGAGCCCTAGCAAAACACCTCACGCGACGAAGTTCTTTTGTAAGTCGTGCGTTGCATTGCATTTGTACTCCCTCTCTTCGTTTCTCGTCAAATTTGGGACCAAATTTGGAGACGAAACAGCATATTCCAGTGTCAGTGAAGAGACGTTGTTACTCCTCCCGTTATACATTTTCATACGTCCACCCACTCTGTATGAGCTGTACTTACTACCGTAGCCGTATCTATAAGACTGATCGCACTCACCTATGAAAATGTATAAGCCTCGAGGGAGGGGTTTGTTTGTTGCATTAACTCGTCCATTGTTCCACATGTTACTGTTAATGTTACTTAAGTCACTGTACGTACGTGTTAGCCGTTGATATGGGATCATTATTAGGGTATATTAACATTGCCAAAAAATTTTCAATATTTTTTTAATAATATTTGATATATATACATACACAATACAAAGAAATATCAGTACCTACATATGTGTAAGGGAGAGCCAAAGTGAATCACTGAAAGGTATGAGCACCAGAGCCCGTCAGATCCTACGCAGATTCTAAAGTTCCGCTGGTCGGCTGTTTCCTCTTTGTTGATTGTTACGAGATGTTCTATAGACACGTTGACGAATACCTTTTAGTGACGACTAATCATTCATTTTGTTCGTGTTCTGTGTCCAATGTTCATCAAACGGGTGAATACTATTGCTGTTTTATAATCTATTTTAAATTCATTCATCTACTCTATGTATAATGTGTACATTTAACAACTATAATAATATATCTATATATATTTATTCTTATACAATCGTTTTGTTTACTTTGTGCATTGCATGTGACTAATACCGTTTAGAGGTGTGTAGATTGTGTACAGTAGTACTAATGTCTGTTTTGGGGTTGGGATACAGGTTGTGTTGAGACGAGAGACAAGTGACCTAACGCATGCGTCTACCCTTCCCAAGTCCCACTCGTCCCCGGTATCCGTGCATGCTCCGTCGACATTAACGTTGCCTGTGCGACGCGCGCATGTGCAGTTTAACGAAACCCCGACCATCTGCGAGTCTGCGCCTCACACTCCCGAGTGTCCCCCGCCGGTGAACCTGGCCACGCTGCCGCCGCGCTCCGCGCTGGGGCCCATCTCCATCATCGGGCAGCTGGCGGCGCCCGCGCAGCAGCTGGTGTCGGCCACGTGGAGCCAGCTGCCGGCGCCGTGCAGCGTCCCGACGCCGCAGGACCTGTACGTCTCCACCCCCGACCTGCGCCAGCCGCCCCCGCCGCCCCCCAAACCCAGCCGCTACTCCCTGCACTTCCCCCCCACTAACACGCATGCGCCAACCCCAACTACCACGCCACACCACAACCAGGTGGGTTCCGTAGCTGTAGATATGTAGTGTAGTGTACATAGCGTAGCCTAACCATTGTATATACAGCATCTCGACATGTGTGTAGCATGCATTGACTTATTAATCATTTAATTAGCCACCGCAATCGCCTAAGACCACCGCGCCTAAAATGTCTGTCAGTGACAAGCTCAAGTTCTTCGAAAATGCGATGGAAGAAAGCCATAAACCCTCACCTAAATCATCAGGTACTACTTCTACTTCCATCTCAGTCAAAACTGACGGATCGTCATTTCGCACAGAATTGAATTGTTTCCAAACAAAAATAGCTAAGATGTACTAAAATAATCGTTAGTATAATTAATAGTCAAAATTAGCTAATTAACCCAGAGTATATTACTTATAGCTCTTGTAAGAAATATTTGAAAATGACATACAAAATTTACAACCTTTGTATGGAGGGTTGAGTAGTTTACTGTTCAGGAGTCATAAATTATTTCAAATGGAAGGTATCACTTGAAGAGAAAAAAATTGGCCATAATAAACAATTTCACACTGAATTCAATTTGTACAAATTTTTAATTAAACAATTATTTTAGTTTTAGTTCTGTTTTACAAAACTAAAACTAAAAAAATTGTTATTTATTTTTGTATTTATGCTACGAGTGTGTAAAATAAGTGCTTTGTAGTCGAGCAACGGGCTTGTATTATAATGATTTTCAAATATTTTTTACAAGAACTGTACAAAGTAAGGTCCTCTGGTTTCCCATGTTTATTTGCTTATAATATACAGCGGTTCTTAGTTGTTTTATGACGATCCCTCGTTTTTCTTTGAAACAAATATACTTCAAGAAACCATTGCGCCAACACTTAACACTTGTACTAATTCAACAGATAAGAAGTTCAGTTTTCTTAGCCAAGATGAAGTAGAAAAATTAAAAGCGGAAGAAGAAAAGAAAATAGCGTCATTATCACGATCAGAAATCAAATCATGGGCGGGCATTGACGAGGCGGACGACGAATTCAACGAAGACCCTTTGGACTCTGCTTCTTTAAAGTAACCACCCTTCACACACACACACCCACTACTAGATACTCACACTGTGTTTATAGGAGCAGTATGAACATCGGCGTGGTGCGGACAGCGAAAGCCGAGCGTCGTCTGAAAGAGCGTCTCCGGGAGGAAGGGCTGCTGACAGACGAGGACGACCGGGAGATGTCCCCGGCGGAGGAGCGGGCGCTCCGGGCGGAGAAGCGAGCCGCGTGGAGACAAGCCCGGCTCAAGTCGCTCGAGCAGGACGCCATCCAGGCGCAGATGGTCATCAAGAGCATGAGCGACATGGTGGGCGCCGCGGCGCAACCGACGCCCGCGCCGCCGCCCACGCCCGCTGCTGATGAGGTACAGTACAGGAACAGCCAGGGCTTGTAATCACGCAAAGTCAGAGCTAATGTCAACGCATATTTAAACCCAAATACAACTAAAATTTTGTTTTAAAGGCAGCATTAGTTGACAAGAAAATTTGCTTTTTCTTTTTCTTTTGCAATTAACTTAAATCATAATGAAAGGAATTGTATCATTACATTTATTATTGCTACAGAAACTCATAAAGACAAAGTTTCTTCGATTTTCTTTGGAGAATTTGTCTCAAAAAACTTTATATCTTTTTTAGACGTTTTTAATTGATGAAAAGTTATTTTTGCAGCTTAAAATTTCACCTTGCCTACATATGATATCAATTTTACTGATAATTTCCTAATCTAATTAAACGGAGTGTTCATAATGGAATTGAAATTCTAGCTTCGGTAAGCTTTATCCAAATAAAAATATCGCTTTGGTGGAATAATTAATTTGCTACAAACCGTAAATGCCTTATAGAGATTGTAAGCTGATATACACTTCCAAAATGCAAGTCAAATTTGTGACGAAACAAGTACCATAAGTATTTGTTTTATCTAGAAATACAGGTTCACAAATGATAACAAAATTTTTAAAATCTTAGCTCATTTTGTTATACATTTAAGAGAGAACTACGGTAAATAAGTGCAAAAGAGATCTGGCATATTGTTGTTGTTGTACAAGTTTGACAATTTTATAGTAGAACAAAGACAAGTAAAGAAGCTCTTGTTCTAATACAATAATCAGATGATTTTAGGCAAAAAAACGATAGTAAAATAGATGAATCAACGGTGTGTGAGGTCACTTAAGTTTCTTATGTTTTTTAATAAGAGGTTTTGGTTGCGTTAGCTGTTAGTTTGCGTGGTTATAAAGCGGCCTGTTATGCAACATGTAACACACTAATCTTTAACATACATCATGTGGACGTGGATGTGTTTGTGTATGTGGGTGGAGGTAACGTTGTCCTGTACCTGTTGTCAGCTGGTAGGGGGCATGGCTTTGAGACCCTCTAGCGCAGATTTCCCCAAGCTGGCGGTGCGCAGCGTCCCGGGCAGCACGACGGTGCGCGAGTCGGAGAAGGTGGTGGACGAGAAGGTGACGCGCAAGACGGAGCAGTACGTGGACGACGCCGGCGAGCTGCGCGTCCGCACCGTGGAGTACGTGGAGAAGCTGATCGAGAGAGAGGTATAGCCGCCGCCGACCACCAGCGACACCACGCATGTGCATGCTCTCACTTCTCTTTCTCTACCCTCTCTTCTCTGTTCTCACTCACTACACATGGTTAGTCACTAACTTTATCATTTGATTAACACCAGCTGCTTCGGGATGTTTAGCTATCACAACAAGCACCCCGCTATCATTCAGAATAACATACAGGATTCTATGTTCAAAGTAGTTCCTTTTGCCAGACTACTACCCTAAAATGGGTATAAGTTACACCTTAAAAATATTACCTATAAATTCATCGCATTAAAGTACTTATGTATACAAATTTTCATTTTAAAATTCGTACTAGAACAGCCACAATTACACATTGAATATCAGCCAATAGGAATGGATATGACCGGTTTCAATGCGCGTCGCAGGATGTACCTGGGATCCTGAGACGCCAGCTCTCAGTCCCGCTCTGCGGGGCGCCGGGGCGGTAGTGGGTCTTTGGGCCTTCTCTCCGTCTGGTGGTCTGTCTAGACCGCCTTCCAGGGCATCTCATGCACTGAAGGTGATCTAGTTCAGCCGGCCGGGAATTGGAGCACGCTCTAATTCTTGGCCTACTGAAACCAGAGCACATTCTGGAGCAGATTTAGCTGCTCTGGATTGTGCTCTGGTTTCAGTGGGTCAAGAATTAGAGCAAACACTTCTGAGTGCTCTAATTCTTGACCCACTGAAATCAGAGCACATTCTAGAGCAGATTTAGCTGCTCTGGATTGTGCTCTTGTTTCAGTGAGTCAAGAATTAGAGCAAACACTTCTGAGTGCTCTAATTCTCGACCCACTGAAACCAGAGCACATTCTGGAGTAGATTTAGCTGCTCTGGATTGTGCTCTGGTTTCAGTGGGTCAAGAATTGGAGCACTTCTGAGTATAGTGTTTATTCTAGTTCTAGATCTGCTAAAACCAGAATACATTCTGGAGCAAATTTAGCTGCTTTGGTTTCAGTGGATCAAGAATTAGAGCGTTCTAAACTGTTTGCTCTAGTTCTATGTTTACTGAAACCAGAGCATATTTTGGAGCAGATTTAGATTGTTCTCTGGTTTTAGCAGACTTAGAATTGAGCACTCTAATTCTTGGTCTGCTGAAATATTCGTTTTGAATTTCCTGAATCCGTTTTGTCTAGTTTCTGCGTCACATATCTCGCATAATTGAAAAATTATTAGCCGTAGAATGTTGAAATTTTGTATATGTATAATATCTAGTGCATTTCCCTTTTTTATTGCAATCGGCAATGTAAAATAATTTAATAGGTGTACAAGGAAGTCATGTGGTGTCCACATTAGGTTTTACTTTGAATCTGAATTTTAAATATCTTAGTGTTGTTGTTCTGAATAATTGTAGGGTGCGTCGTACAAGCTTGGCTCACTGTGTTAGTTACCAGGTGGTGATGTGTGCGTGTGTCTTGTACAAAGGTGGAGACGCTGCAAGAAAAGATCATCTCTCTGGAGTTGACGAAACCTGAAGTGCCTGTAGTGGGGGTGTCTGTGAACGGCGGCGGCAGCACGCCCACGACGCCCGTGACGCCCGACGGCGACGGCGAGGCGGAGGAGGACGACGGCGACGGCGACGACGAGCCCGTGACGCCCACGTCGCCGCTGCCCAGCAACCCCGCCAAGAAGAAGAAGCGCAAACGCTCCAAGAAGGCCAAACACTAACGCAGCTCTTCCCTTCCTAACTTCACATCACACACACACGCAACACTATCAACGAGGTGTATGGGTTTTATTACTAATCATGTTACATGCAATTATTATATTATAGATAAATTATTCTCTATTTTAATGTGTTGACTGTTGTACAAAGTATTTAATATGTTTAAACATTCTTACTTGATTTACATCTAAGTAATTGTATTGTGTTAAATAGGTGCAATTACGGGATAATGTTAATTCTAATTCATGTTGTGTATCTTTTAAGCCAAGTCTTAATTTTCAAAGTAACGATAAAGTATTTATAAAATTTTTATCAAATTTATATTATAAAATAAGAAATGAAGAATGATCAACATGATGCGTTGAATATAAATATAGACAAGTGTATATAGAAATAAAGGAAGATGAGATATGTATACGGTTATGATTTCTTGGGAGCGATAATTCCCTCGAGCTGCGTCTTGAGCTGCTGGTTGGTCTTCTTGAGGAAGGCGATCTCCTCCGCGTGCTTCTTGTCCTCGGCGTCGCGCACCTCGTTGGCGCGGCGCTCCACCTGCTCGGCCTTCATGCGCAGCTCCATCACGTGCTTCTCCAGCTCGTGCTTCACCTCCTTCAGCCGCTCCACCTCGGCGATCAGGTCCGCCTTGCCCTGCTCGGCCAGCAGCGCCTTGCGCATCCCGAACGCCACGCTGCTGCAGTACAGCGCCTGGTACGCCTCCAGCGTCATGCGGATCTCGTCCCGCACGCGCAGCAGCAGCAAGCCCCGCTCCGCGCAGTTGATGGTGACGTGGCGGATGAGCTCGTCGAAGCACTGCGTGTAGAGCTCGCGCCGCACGGGGCAGATCCCCGTCTCGCGCGCCTGCCGCTGCTGTAGCCGCATGTCCAGCTGCTCCTGCAGGTTCATCACGTCGAGCCGCGTGGCGGGCGTCGTGCTCACCTGCTGCCGCCACTTCTGCCCGTCTTCCTCCCATTCCCGCGGCGGGAGGATGTTGTTCAGGATCTCCTCAGTCTCGCGCTTTGTGTCGCCCTGCGCGCGTTTGATGACGTTCCCGCATTCGTCTCGCTCTTGCTAAGGCAGAGTTAGTATTGTGTACGTACAGTGTCTAGGGGATACTTACCTCCACTGGACCTTTCTTGTCATCGTGTAGAACTACCAGCACCGGGTTGTTGTACTTGACGAGGGTGTTACTCACGGGGATGATTCGTTCGGCCATCAGTCAGAAACGAAGCGACACTGACACTTGTAAGACTTGACTTGTTATGTCGTAGTCAAGGCAACGAAATATAAGCTTCGATCACTCAAAAAGTAGGTAAACTACAGCTACAGATACTTTCAGAAAAAGAAACTTAGCTACAGCTTTTATAAATTAAAAGTAGTTGTGTTACAGCTATTTTTAATTCAAAGTAGTTGCAGCTACTTTACTAAAAAATAATTACAGCTACAACTTCTTTACTAAAAGAAGCTACAGATGTAACTATTTTAAAATGAAAGTAGTTGTGCTATAGCTTCTTAAAATTGAAAGTATTTGAGCTTCAGCTATTTTTAATTTAAAATAATTAAACTACAGTTACAGCTATTTTAAATTGAAACTAGTTGAGCTACAACTACTTGAAATTGAAAGTAATTAAGTTACAGTTACAGTTACTTTATTAAAAAGTACAGCTGCGACTATTTTAATTTAAAAGTAGTTGTGCTACAGCTACTCTAAATTGGAATTAGTTGATCTACAGCTACTTTAAATTGAAGATAGTAAAGCTACAGCTATTTTCATAAAAAATAGTTACATCTACAACTATTTTACTTGAAATTAGTTGAGCTATAACTATTTTAATAAAAAATAGCTTTAGTTAAAGCTTCTTCCAATTGAAAGTAGTTTAGCTATAGCTACATTAAATTGAAAGTAGTTGAATTACAACTACAGCTACTTGAATATTCAATTAGGAATTTATTGAAAATGAAAAGTGCTGTAATAAAAACAAGTGTATATTATTGCTTTCTCTCTATACAGTTACAACTTTTTACACTAATAAAAATTTAAAAACATGAATGACTGATTACAAAGTAAAAAAATCTAATCTAATCAAACATGAGAAATAACAGTAGTTAGGTTTACATCTCGGAAGGGATCGGGTTTAGTGGGAGCGGCTTGTCGTCGCTGTCCTCGTCGGAGTAGTCCTCGTCGTGGTTGTGCGTGACGGACTGCGGCGTCTCGGGGCGCGCGTGCGGGATGAGCGAGTGCGTGCGCTCCAGCACGCGCTGCGCCGGCCCGGGCCGCTCGCCCGCCACGCTCTCGCTGCTGTCCGCGATGAAGCTCTGCTCGTGCGCCACCGTCGACTCGTGCGGCATCAGCATCGCCGGCGCGCGGAACATGTACGAGAACGGGTAGTAGATCAGGTTGATGTACGACGACGCGTACAGGTCCGCGTACCTCACCACCTGCGACGAGAAGAACGTCTGGCGCGACCCCGAACGGAACAAACTGCCCATCATGCCGTACGCCAGGTCCATCTTGTGCGTCACGTCTCGGATCGCTGAACGGATCTTTGAAATGTCTGGCTTTTCTTTCGTACTACTGTCTAGATTCTTGTACATGTCACCCAACATCACATCGAGTGATTGTAGTTCAGCAAATAGTTGACATTTATCTGTCCATACGTGCAATTCTCGTACCAACTCTGGTACAATCAAAAAAGTACGCCAGCCACGAATTTTCTTGCTCTTTAAAATGTCTCCAAAGATGTGATCACCAATATACAACACATCTTTGCCTTTAGCACCAATAAGATCAGTGAAGACATCACAGGAGCCACCAGAATATACTTGCTCTTTTTGCAAGGGTCCCATATGCGTGCCTACTTTAAGCGCTCCAGTACGAGTGTCCACTTGACGTAAGATGGTACCTTCACCAAAGAAGAGAGGTTTGCGGGCATCTACTACGATGGTGTCGAAGTAAGTCTTCCAGTCGCGGTGCGGCTCGTTGGGTCTCGCACCGTGCGCGAAGTCGAACAGATGCGTCATGATCTTGTCGGTGAAGTTGTAGTCGGAGTTGGTGAGCAGGAAGACCTTGGCGCCGGACTCGCGGATGTGCGTGAGGAACATGGGCAGGCGCTCGTCCTTCTTCACGTACTGGCTCAGGTCGTTGATGGTCCGGTCCTTCAGGTCGCCCTGGATGTGCACCCAGTCCACGGCGCCGCGCACGTCCTGGAAGATGGACTTGAACGACATGAACAGCTCGCCGCCCTTCACGCCCGTGCGCTCGCGGCTGTACTGCGGCGAGTTGGTGAAGAAGTCCACCAAGCACGCCAGCAAGTACGTCTCCGGCAGGTTAAACAGGGTGTTCAACACGTACACGCGACTCTCGTCCAGCTGAAGAAACTTATTCGGATATAATTCGTATACCTGTGAACTGCAAATCATCGGTAAGTTACTCCTTTACTATACCAAAATACTTACTGTTTTAAAAATTCAAAGCCGTGAACACAAACTAATATATTTCCATATGCGTCTACTTTGAGCAAATTTCCGTAATGAGAATCGAACCACAGACCTCGGACGGGGAACGACGGGTCGTATTCGAATTCTAAGATTTCTTGCGGGTAGCCCAAAGATACAAGTCTCTCTTTAACGAGATCAAAGCCAAGCCTTTCATACTGCGGCGACTTGTACTCTAAATCAAATAATCACTCTCAATGACAAAGAGTTGCGCTTTATTTGTATAACTTACCCGCCAATGTATAGTCCATATCGAATCCATAGAACTTTATATTTTCTAAATGCAAACTTCTATTTACAAAAATTCTGAAACAAATAATATCATTAGGATATTTTTCAATTAACATGTAATTAAAATAATGACGTCGCTGTAGAGATATTTCTACATACTTATAAAATAATAACGTCGCCAGATAAAAATTCTTAGAATATAATTATCTGCTGAATATATTATCTTTGGATTTTGTGATATGATATAATATGAAATTCTGGAAAATGTTAAGTGACCCTCAATTAAGGTCTGACCTTAGAGTTAAAGAGGAAATTTTGCCGCTTCCGGCTTTCGTAGAAATGATGCATGATTAAACATAAAGTCTGCTTTGTTTGCCTTTGTGTGTGGACATGTAAATAAGGTAATAGCGGCAATATGGTGAAATACCTGTAGTTGTGCGGTATCCAAGAGTCCGTCTCGTGATAGCCGTTGCACGTAGAGTGCGAGGGAGAACTGGGAAAACACAGAGAGCTACGAACATCGCAGCCGTTCATTGTTAGAGCGACGCGCGACTGAGAGAGAGACGCTACGCACGGCACATTGTTACTATCAGATGCGAGGATTGGAGCAGGGAAACCGAACAGGTGCACTCCATGAGCCGTGTGGGCCGCGGACTAAATCCATCATAACTTACAGACGTAGGCGAGGAGAAATCTCACGGCTTATAAATGCTCTTTATTAGGCAACAATTAGAGCAGGAAGTGTAGCATCAATGTCAAGAACAATTTGACCCAGTTGAAGTGTGAAACAAAGAACACACGCAATACACGTACGTGTGTATGAAAGTAGTTTCTAATACAAGTCTGCGTTGTGCAAGCAGTAGGTGTGTCTGTGTGTAGTACCTGTGCGACAAGTCTCTCGCGTCGATCCAGCTGTTCTGCACGGAGGGCATGCCGCCCGTGAAGCTCTCCAGGTCGTTCTCGGACGTGAAGGAGTGGCGCAGCTCGGGGAGGGTGACGTCGCAGAAGGTCACGTTCTTGGAGTTGGCCGAGTTGGCCCGCGCCCGCAGCGCCCCTGAGCCCAGGGGGTGGCGGCTCTCGAATTTGTCCTGCGATACCTCTGGCATCTCGCTACTTACTGGCGCACATAATCACGCGTATTTGCTTCGTCGCTCGAAATGTTTGATAACCTATGATAATGTTGCTTAATGCTCAAGATAATGTTTGCACTCTATCAGAAGAAACATTACATTAAACTACTGTTTTTCACAAAACATATAAATAGAATGATTTGTACATTTACAAACAAAGCACTGACGAGTTCACTAACATTTCCACTAAGAATTTCATACATATTTTCATAAACAATACAACTACTAATGCGCAATGGAAATTTTTGGTATATATTTTTCACATCTAAATAGAATATAGTTGAGTATTTATAAATCAAACGACAACGTCTTTGGAGATAAGTATGTAAAAACAACAACAAACACAAGGACACAGACCTATGTGAAGCTTTTCTGTACCATTTCTTCCCACTAGATTTATCTCCTGGGTCTGGAAGAGCCGACAATCCAGGAGCAACGTAGTCACATTCATACTGTCTCTTTATCTCACACATTTTGATGCTCTAATTCTTCTCAAAAATTCCTGATAAAGTTTATCCTTTACATAAGATAACACACTTTAATCGTGATGCTTAAGATAAAATTATGTAACTTTAAACCTTTTTATATAATAATATGTTATAAATCACTGAGAGTATGTATTATAACGTGTTTTTATTAATAGAAAAAGTTTTCCAGTACAGAAAAAGTAAAGCTTGACGTTTTCGCTAAAATTTAAATGTCACCCGCGTTCGCCTGATCCAATTAAACAAATTAAATAAATGTATTCATAACGGAATATGCGAAAATTAGGTGCGAGTAGAAAATTAGTAGACACTGTCATATATTGGTTTCGTCAGTCAAAATAAGTAGGTTACCAACCGCACCGACGCAGCAAAATGTATTTGTAACCTGAAAACCTTGCAGCAAAATATAAATCAAAAGGAAATTTGCAAAATTAATACATATATTTCGTATTGCGATATATACAGCCAACACTTATTAGGAATTATTTCCACCACACGTAATTTAATACGACCACATTAATAGATTATTGGTCATTGAATAGGACTGCATTTGTACTACGACTGTTTATCACAAATTGGACAATGCATCGCATGACGTTGCGTTCAAGGGAAAAGAAATCATTTCTTATCACAAAAAAAAGTATGCTTATTTATTTAAAATTGCAAAAACGCTATCTTATATCATTTTTAAGCAACAACACTGTCATAAAACATCCATTAAAGTAATAAATTTATATACTTTTTCATCGTAAATAAATAATGATGTTAAAAATAGAAGTGGAAAAGTGCAATTTAAAATCTGTATGCATGAACATGAGTTTGAGGATTCGTACAGAGAATGCGCTGACGTCATGATCTCTGTACGTCGTATTGCATCAGCTGTTCGAAACTGCTTCAGTAACGATTTTCTAGGTGCAGTATGGGTTCCACTTTATTTCGGGTGTTTTATATGTACTAAACCCACGTGATAGTAATTTGCAACAAATAAAGCTTAAAGAAGTAGATGCAACAAAGTTATAGCAAGATGAATGTGAAATCAGAAGCCCCCGATGGAGATATCCCGATAGCACCCAACCTCCGTTGCTGTCAACACGCAAGGTGCTATGATTGTGAGTCATGCGAACTTTGCTCACAATTCTAATCACTGGTTAGTAGAAATATAAGATATTCCGATAGCGTCGTTACTTGCTAGTACGGCGCGCGTACAACTTGCATCTACAGCTAGTTTATGTTTGACTTTAGTTGTGGGCAGCACGTTCTCATGACAAATCTCAGCTGATACCAACAACTTTGCAACTTTATTCTTATAGGATTTCATGTGATAAAATGCGTGAGTATTCTTTATTTATTACATTCACTTCCAGGAAATATAATCCGCACCTTTATTTTTGTTTACTTTGTATGAATCATTTCAATTTTAGAGATTACTTGTAATATTTAATAAATATATGAAAAATAAATTAAATTAAAGTTAAATAAAGCTAGAAAAATTAAATGTAACGAGTGCGAAATGAAATAATAAAAGCGGAGGCTTATAGTACTTGAATTTGATTACAATATAATAGATTATATTGTTGACGGTAATGAAATGAGAATTGTTGGTGGTTTTTTATCTGATGAACTTAGAACCGTCCACCTTGTACAGTTAAAAGGTCGAGTAAGACGTCTTAATAACATGTTATTGAGAAATGACAGTCGGATGATTGGGAAATAATACTGATGTTACAGAGTGGGTGGTGGTGATGTGGGTGCTGGGCGCAGCGGCGTTGGTGCTGCTGGCGGCGCTGCAGAGAGCGCGGCTGTGGTACTACAGCAAGTTCGTGTACTTCATCGTGGTGAGCCTGTGCTGGGCCACGCTACCCATCCCGGGCATGCTGCTGAAGCCGCGAGACCCGCGCAACGCGCTGCTGCCGGCCTGGGGGCTGCGCCAGCTGTCGCGCTTCCTGGGGCTGCGCTTCTCCGTGCGCGGCCACCACAACATCGTGCAGGGCAGCGGCTGCGTCGTGCTCATCAACCACCAGAGTGCCTTGGACCTGATCGTGCTGGCCGAGCTGTGGCCCATCATGGACCGCTGCACCGTCATCTCCAAGAAGGAGGTGTTCTACCTGGGCCCGTTCGGGCTGGCCACGTGGCTGTGGGGCACCATCTTCATCGACCGCCTGAACCCCGAGAAGGCGCAGTCGGCGCTGAACGAGACGGGCGCCACGATCCGCGCGCGCCGCGCCCGCGTGCTCATGTTCCCCGAGGGCACGCGCCACACCGGCCCCGAGCTGCTGCCCTTCAAGAAGGGCGCCTTCCACCTGGCCATCGCGGCCCAGTGCCCCATCCAGCCCGTCGTCGTGTCGCCCTACTACTTCCTGGACGGCGAGCGCTTCCGCTTCGAGCCGGGCCGCGTGGTCGTCAACATCCTACCCGCCATCTCCATCGAGGGGCACTCGCGCGACACCCTGCCCCAGCTCATGGAACACACACGCCAGATCATGGCCGACGCCTACACGCACCTGGCCGCCGAGGTCGCACCCAAACCCAAGAACAACAACAAATACAAACCAAATTAAGTCTTCTGCTACATTCCTTCCTTATTACAGTTTTCCGACCCGCACAATTTGCCTATGGTTTCTATTCCAAGCTCATTCCGATATACAACTCATACACCAAATTTATTTATATTTTCCTTTTAATATTCCATGTTATATACCTGTATTTTTGTAAATTGTTATTCTACTTATACAAATTATTTATTATGTCTAGATTGTGTTAATAACATTGTTTAGGATGTGACTAATGCACAGCCTTTCTGTTGAAATAAAACAAGTTTTGTTATGATAACATCTTCGCTTGTATTTCAACAACATTATTTCTACTTACAATGCACGTTATTTGTTTTAGATACAACGATTTTAAATTTTAAAGTATAAATGATAGAATATCGGAAGGACACTTATAGGTAGAACAATCAGCAGCCCTTTCTGCAGTGGTAAATTCTTCTCCTAGGTGTTCCGAAACTGAAGCGGATGGCCTATTCAGTTTGCGTAAGTATGAGTACGTATGTTCGCATATAAATTAACTTACATTAAAATTACATGAAGTACGTCACTTATTAGTCCATTGTGACCTAAATATGAATGGGAATATTCACATATTAATTTCAATAAACAATATTTTCCATTGTAACCAATTCTGAAATGATTGTGCAAATATTATACATTCTTTTGAACTTTGAAACTTACTTGTTGATTTTTTCTTCAATTAGTTGATAAACAAAACTGCGCTTAATGCTGTTTTGTTCATTAATTACAGGAGGGTATTCAATGGTTGTTTCATTATCAGGTAAGGAGTAATTTACTTCAAAATTATATGATAAATATACATTCCTGTTTGTGATATCTACTGGCAAAGCTAAAGCTAGAAATAACTATAATCAAATGATAGTTTATCAAGTTTTATAATATTTATTTACCCCCATTCCTGAGCCGCTTGGAGTATGAAAAAACCAATTATTTTCTTCTATGCAAGCGATATAAGGTAGATTTATTATGACACATAAATAAATAATACTCATTTTGTAATAATGGATTTTGTTGCGACAGACGGCGTTGGAAAATAAAATTATAAAAATTTAAAATAGAAGTAGGCATTTGCATTTGTAAAAATTTAAAAAACATTAGAAACGTTAAATGTCAATAAGAAAATAACATTTAATTTGTTCAGGTATAATTTAAAATAAGTAAAAGACTAAAAATGTAAGTTATAAATTGTAATGAATGTAATTCAAATAATTATTATTTAATTTATATTTACAGCTATAAAGCAATTTCATATGACAATTTGAAGTGTCAATTTCATGTAAAAAAATAAAGATTGCTAAAATAATTAGTCTACAATTTATCTGAACAAAATCTTTATAGATTTTTATTGAAAAGTAATAAAAAATGACGGAATATAACTGCAACGAATGCGAAAGATCTGATGAAGCAGAAGACATGGTACAATGCGATAACTGCAAAAAATGGTTCCATTTCTCATGCGCTGGTGTAGATAATAGTATAACTAACCGGGAATGGAATTGTAAATACTGCACCTGCACAGTACCAAACGATCAAATTAGTATTGCAAATACTAGTATACATTCGGCTCAGTTAGATTTAGAACTTCAAAAATTAGAAGAAGAACATGAATTACAAAAACAATTCCTTAGAAGAAAATATGAAATATTAAATATTAAATTAATCGAAGAAAATGAAAATAAAAGCGGCAAAAGTAAACAGTTAAGCCAGCGTAGCAGTATAAGTAAAGTAAGAGAATGGATAGAAAAGGGTCAGACCACAGAAACTAGTTTTAAAAATAAATGTGCAACGGTTTCTGAGTCAGTCACTAAATATCCCAAAATGAAGCTTGTAACTGCAGCAGCGAACACTGAAGAGGATGAAATACAAGCCGCAGAAAATTTAGCAACGAAGAAAGAGTTAGAAAATAGAAATATTCTAAAAACGTCAAATATAAAAAAGTCTAATAAAATTTGCAACCAAGAATTAGCTACAAACGTCATTGGATGTGAGATTGGAAGAGAATTAAAGAAAGAACAATTACTCGCCCGACAAGTAATTCCAAAAGAACTGCCATATTTTAATGGAGATCCAGAAGACTGGCCCATATTCATCAGTAATTTTAAGCAGTCTACAACAGCATGTGGATATTCAAATGTCGAGAATTTAATAAGATTACAAAGGTGTCTCAAAGGCAATGCTTTAGAAGCAGTCCGAAGTAGATTACTTCTACCTTCGTCTGTACCAAATGTTATTTCAACTTTAGAACTTCTGTATGGAAGACCAGAAATTCTTATTCACTCTTTATTGAAGAAAATTCGTGATATTCCAGCACCAAAAATAGAAAAATTAGAATCTCTCATAAAATTTGGTTTAGCTGTACAGAATTTATGTGATCACTTAGAAGCAGCTGGCCAAGAAAAACATTTATGTAATCCTTTACTCCTTCAAGAATTGGTAGAAAAGTTACCTCCTCAAATAAAGCTGGAATGGGCGATGTTTAAGAAAAATGATGAAGATGTGTCACTTTTGACATTTAGGAAATATATGTCACAATTAATTACAGCAGCAAGTGAAGTTACGTCATTTACTGATGGAGGAACAAATAAAGAAAAAGCATGGAAACAAAAAGAAAAGACTGTAAATTATCATGTCAACACAAGAGAAAATACAGCACCTGAAATAAAGAAGCGAAATTGCTTGGTATGTGATCAAGCATACCACAAAATTAAGGAATGTAAGAAATTTAATAATATGAAATTAGAAGAACGTTGGAAGATTGTTCATGAGAATAATATTTGTCGATGTTGTTTGAATTACCACGGAAGATGGCCTTGCAAATTTTTAAGATCATGTGGTTTAGAGAATTGTGAGAAGAAACATAATCCATTGCTACATTCACATCGTTCAGAGGATAAGAAGATAGAATCACCAAAAGGGATCAATGCTTATCACAACTCAAATTTATCAGTTCAATATCGTATTTTGCCCGTTACTTTACATGGGAAAAATAAATCTATTAATACATATGCCTTTCTTGATGATGGATCATCATTAACTTTGATAGAAAATAGTTTAGCGGAAGAACTTGAAATAAAAGGAAGATCTGATCCTTTGTGTTTAAAATGGACTAACAAAGTAACAAGATCTGAACCCAATTCTCAAATCATTCAATTAGAAATTTCTGGATTTAAGAAAAGTAACAAATACACCATGGAGAATGTACGAACCGTTAATAGCCTTGATCTTCCAACTCAAATGCTTCAATTTAGAAAATTAGAAAATATATATACATATCTGAAAGGACTGCCGGTACAAAGTTATACTGAAGCAGTACCTAGAATATTAATAGGACTAGACAATTCAAGACTGTTAAATTCATTAAAGATTAGAGAAGGAAATAATCATGAACCAATTGCCTCTAAAACAAGACTTGGTTGGTGTTTATATGGAAATTACCAACTAGACAAGAAAATAAATAACTATTCCTTTCATATCTGTAATTGTTCATCTGATCACACACTTCATGAAAAAGTGAAAGAATATTTTACAATTGAAGACGCAGGAATTCAAAATTTTAATTTGGATTCAGAAGAAGATAAAAGAGCTCGAAAAATACTAGAAACAACAACCGTAAGAATTGAAAATGGTTTCAAAACTGGGCTTTTATGGAAATACGATTATATTGAATTTCCAAAAAGTTACGGAATGGCTGTACGAAGATTGAAATGTCTCGAAAGAAGAATTCAGGGAAACCCAGAATTATACAACAAAATAAATAAACAGATTGAAGAATATCAGTTAAAAGGATACGCACACAAAGCTACAGAAGATGAAATTAAATCTGCAGATCCTAGAAGAATATGGTACTTGCCTTTAAACATTGTTATAAATCCAAAAAAGCCAAATAAAGTTCGATTGGTTTGGGATGCTGCTGCTCAAGTAGAAGGTGTATCATTTAACTCAATGCTATTAAAAGGTCCCGATCAATTAACTTTTTTACCAACTGTTTTATGTCGTTTCCGACAGCGTCAAATTGCAATTTGTGGAGATATACGTGAAATGTTTCACCAAATAAAAATTAGAAGTGAAGATAAACAATCGCAGAGATTTTTATGGCGTGAAGATCAAACGAAAGAGCCAATAATCTATGTAATGGACGTAGCCACTTTTGGTGCTACTTGTTCTCCTTGCTCGGCGCAATATATAAAAAATCTAAATGCAAAAGAATATGAAAATAAATTTCCAGAAGCAGCTAAAGCAATATTGGAAAACCACTATGTAGATGATTATCTAGATAGTTTAGATACCATTGAAGAAACTGTGAATCTTGCTAAACAAGTTAAATTTGTTCATTTGAAAGGTGGATTTGAAATTCGCAACTGGTTATCAAACTCAACAAAAGTACTACAGGAAATGGGAGAAATAAGTTCTGCAAGTACGAAAACAATCAGTGACAGTCAAGTTAACAATGAAAGGGTACTGGGAATGATGTGGATACCAGAGGAAGATGTGTTTATCTTTTGTACGAAATTTAAAGAAGAATTACAACCACTGATATATGATAATATTACACCTACAAAGCGTCAAGTTTTAAAATGCGTAATGAGCATGTTTGATCCACTAGGTTTATTAGCATTTTTCACCATTCATGGAAAAATATTAATCCAAGATATATGGCGTTCAACAATTGGATGGGATGAAAAAATACCACAGAATCTTATTGAAAACTGGAAACGGTGGGTGAAATCATTGTCAGAAATAAATAAGATTAAAATTCCACGATGTTATTTTAATGGAAGCTCAGCAGATTGTTTAAAATCTGTTCAACTACATGTTTTTGTAGATGCCAGTGAATCTGCGTATACTTGTGTAGCCTATTTTAGAATTATGGACAAAGGGAAGCCTCGTTGTAATCTAGTATCAGCAAAATCTAAAGTAACGCCCCTGAAACCGCTGTCTATACCAAGACTAGAATTACTAGCTGCAGTAATCGGAACACGTTTGATGAAGACTATTTGTTCTAGTCATAATATAACAATTATTAAAAGATTTCTTCATACAGACTCAAAAACAGTTTTGCAGTGGATACGATCTGATCCCAGGAAATATCGGCAATTTGTTGCACTGAGAATAGCAGAAATACAAACTGAAACTAATATAAATGAATGGAAATGGGTTCCTACAAAACTTAATATCGCTGATGAAGCTACTAAATGGGGAAAAGGATTATGTTTTGATTCGAATAGTAGTTGGTTCACCGGGCCAAAATTTTTATATCAATCTGAAGAATACTGGCCTAAACAAGATATAAATTTAAATAATGTTGAAGAAGAACTTCGAAGTATTCACGTCCATCAAGAAATCAAAACAGAAGAATTGATTGAATATAACAAATTTTCAAAATGGGAACGTCTAATAAGAACTGTTGCTTATATACTTCGATTTATTAGGAACTGTATGAGAAAAAATGTTAAAATTATTGGAAATTTGAAACAAGAAGAGTTATTTAAAAGCGAAAATATATTATTTCTAAGGGCTCAAAAGGAAGCTTTCCAAAGAGAAATAGAAATGTTAACAAGCCAAATGAAGGAAGTGGACAAAAAAAGTACAATTTATAAATTATCTCCTTTTGTGGATGAATATGGAGTAATTCGAAGCGATAGCAGAATACAGGCTGCTCCAAATATATTGTATGATACCAAATACCCAATTATTCTACCTAAAACTCATAAAATTACTTACCTTCTCGTAAATTGGTATCATCGAAAATTTTGTCATGGTAATCACGAAACCGTAGTTAATGAAATAAGACAAAAATTTTATATTTCGAACTTGAGAACAGTGATCAAGAATGTGATTAAAAACTGTAAATGGTGTAAAGTATATAAAGCTCTACCTACTACACCAAGAATGGCTCCACTTCCCAAGTCAAGATTGATGTCTTTCGTACGTCCATTTACGTATGTAGGTATTGATTATTTTGGACCCATTATGATTAAAGTCAAAAGAAGTACAGAAAAAAGATGGGTGGCACTTTTTACTTGTCTAACTATACGAGCAATTCATATGGAAGTAGTACACGGTTTGTCTACTGAAGCTTGTATAATGGCCATAAAACGTTTTATTGCAAGAAGAGGCTCTCCATCCGAAATATACACCGACAATGGGACGAATTTTCAAGGTGCCAGCAGACAACTGGCAGCTGAAATACAAGAAATAAATAACGGCCTAGCTGAAACATTTACCAATTCAAATACTGCTTGGATATTCAATCCTCCAGGGACTCTTCACATGGGAGGTGCTTGGGAAAGAATGGTGCGATCAGTAAAGGAAGCTATGAAAATAATGATGACTTCAAAAACCCCAAATGAAGAAACTTTCAAAACAATTATAATAGAAATAGAAAATTTGATAAATTCAAGACCTTTAACTTATATACCTATAGAATCGGAAAATCAAGAAGCACTTACTCCAAATCATTTCCTTTTAGGAAGTTCAAATGGTATACATCAGTCTGCTGAAAATAATGTCTTGCAAACGAAAAAATTAAGAAATAGTTGGCATTTAATTCAAGAAACGACAACTCTGTTTTGGAATAGATGGATAAAAGAATATTTGCCGATGATTACACGAAGATCAAAATGGTTTTCTGATACAAAACCCATTGAGATTGGAGATTTGGTTTTTATAGTCGATGGTAAAATAAGAAGCAACTGGATTCGAGGACGAGTTGCTAAAGTAATAAAAGGTCAGGATGGAAGAATTCGACAAGCAATAGTTCAAGTAGGGAATAAATTTCTTCGGAAGGCTGCTGTGAATCTCGCCGTACTGGATCTTCATTTCAGTAAAACTGAATTACAAAATCAGCTTTACGAGGGGGAGATTGTTGCGACAGACGGCGTTGGAAAATAAAATTATAAAAATTTAAAATAGAAGTAGGCATTTGCATTTGTAAAAATTTAAAAAACATTAGAAACGTTAAATGTCAATAAGAAAATAACATTTAATTTGTTCAGGTATAATTTAAAATAAGTAAAAGACTAAAAATGTAAGTTATAAATTGTAATGAATGTAATTCAAATAATTATTATTTAATTTATATTTACAGCTATAAAGCAATTTCATATGACAATTTGAAGTGTCAATTTCATGTAAAAAAATAAAGATTGCTAAAATAATTAGTCTACAATTTATCTGAACAGATTTGTTGCAACACAAAGACTGATAATATGCTTATTTATAAACTCAACAAGCATAATTAATACGAACATAGTAATAAATAGGTGTCGAAAAAAATATATTAACATATATTTATCATATGTATTAGAAAATTAATATATTTTGAGCTCCCAAACTTGTTTTAAACTTTTAAAATTTCCGCTATTTTCTGCTCTGCCCTCTGTTATCTTTACTTGACACTTAACTTGACAGCTTGATGTTTGACATTTAACCTGTTGAAGTTTACTAAAAACATTACAAATGAGTGAAAACGAACAATTTTATAAATGGTTAGAAGTGTTATTAGAAGAGCCTGTGCCTCGTGCAATGCGAGACTTATTAAACATTTCCGGTTTCACGTCTCGTTTGGCTATTCTGAACAGTGGTCCAACTTGGCTACAAGACATTGAAAACTTCATTCGCCAAAACGCTACCAGTGATTTCTTCCGAGCTAGACTTCAACATGGCCAGCAACTACAACAATACACAATTGCCCCGGGATACAAAGCATTATTTTCAGCCATTAGGGCTAGAATACATCAGAACAACTACAGTCCAGCAACAGCTTCTGTGAGCGCTCCAACTCAAGTGCAAAATATCAGCGTCGCAGAAGCAGAAGAATTGTTGGACTCCGCGTTGCTTTCTTGGCAAAAGCTGCATGAAGTGCCAGGCGTTGTGCAGTACCAAGTACGGTGCAAGCAAACTCCTTGCGGCAATGGGGAAGGTTTGATGAAACTCAGTGCTACGGCAGCGTGTCCAAGCTGTGAACGCCCTGTTCAACTCTACATGGACGATGTGAAGAGACGATGGATTCTCAGCAACCTGGCCAGCCACTACCAACGTGTACACCGATCTACTAATCTCAAATCCGATCCTGATATTTTACCTGACGACACTTGATATGTTAAATGACGTGATGTTATAAAAAATGTTTAATTATATGTGTAGAAACTTTTCAAAATATAAACTATATAATTTCAAGAATAATTGTTTAGCATTTATTTTTTTGGGGCAGTTTTTATTTAACGTTTTAATACAGCAACCCATGTTAAACTTGTGTTGGGCAAGTTGCAAGAAGAACAAATGAAGAAGAAAAAAATGTAGCAGGTACGTAAAATGAACTAAAAATGTGCATAGTAGATAATATGTTAATATGTCCCCAGGTGATGTTTACTACATGATGGTTTGAACAACTTTGAACATTACGTATATTTCTTCGCCTATTTGTATTAATGCTAGTTAAATTAACTGCATAATTATTCATTATAATTCATAATTAATCAAAATTTAATACCTATATATCACATTGGATATACAAATTATTAATGATACAGAACATTTACTGTAAATGAATATATTATTAAAGTATTGAGTTATATATAATATTCAATTTTACATGCATGTAATATATTACTCATTATATATAAAACATTTAAACAATTTCTGAAACTATAAAGTTTTCAGAACCAAAATAAATTTAAAGTAAAACGCGATAGATTTTTGATTGGCTGGATCAAAAACTCAATACTTAATTAAAACATTTTGATTGGTTCCTT
Source organism: Stenolophus ochropezus (assembly GCA_035578165.1). Lineage (NCBI taxonomy): Eukaryota > Metazoa > Arthropoda > Insecta > Coleoptera > Carabidae > Stenolophus > Stenolophus ochropezus. The sequence goes on from JAQOWZ010000002.1 coordinate 177,746, forward strand.
CAAAAAATTTGAATTTTTCCAGACCTATGATTGGTAGAAAAAAATACTTTAAGCGATGATGCGACATCTATCGTCAGATCTAAAAAGCAGAAAACAATAGTTTTACTTAAATACTTGTAATTTATCCTTTACAGTTCATCTTATAATTTTTTATGTATTCCGCAATGAATTTGAAACTCAAATGCAATTTAACAAATTTTTCCCGTGTGTTATTGGTTCAGTTGAAGAAATAATCTTCTATATTTATGTATTGGTGATACAAGGGCGTGTTGGGTGTTGCCTACAATCACCACAATTAAAAAATGACCTATTTTAGCGAATTACGCGAGAACGGGGTGTTTCTGCGCAAAACGGACTTCAAAACATTATTGGTACACGATGCTAACAAATCAAATCCGCCCAGGGGTTGTAAATAGGGGAGTTATTTAGAAATAAAGATTTAATTAGCGGATTGCGTAACAACTATAAGTCATAGTCGATTTTGGACACCGGATTCGGAATCTACGAAGTCGAATTAGGGGAATAAAACCAGAAAATCATCCTCTTTACAAAAGCACCACATACAAGTTAAACGCGTGTTTGTGTCTATTGAGAAATGCGACAATTTCTATACATGTGAAGTATTTTTTTTGTAGCCGATTTGATTCGAATTTGGTATACGTAAAGTAGACACATAAACTTAGTGTCTGGCCAAATTTGAACCCTTAAGGGATGACATTAAGGGAGAAAATGAATTTTAAAATAAAATTGCTATTTTGGAAACTATTAACTTTAGAGAAAAACTTTTTTAGGATTATTTGTTAAAAACAAAATTTTAAGCAAGTTTTAATTGAAAAATTTTCTTCCATGACTTTTCATATTGGAGATAATTATGGCTCTCCTAAAGAGTGTCCTAGAATTTTCCTAAATTTTTTATAGATGTAGGATCTAAAGTAAGATCGAGATACAAAATTTGAGATTTTTATCTGCAGGGGTGTAGGAAATAGAAACTATTTTCTGAAAATTCTTCAAGGAAACTAGCCTTATAGAGTATTCTTGATTTTTCGTAAATTTTTTATAGTTGTAAAATTGAATACTAATTTCAAATACAAAATTTGAAATTTTTCTATAGAAGGGTGTAGGTTATAGAAATTATTTTCTAAAAATTCTTCAAGAAAACTAGCATTAAAAAGTGATCTAGATTTTTTTGTAATTTTTTTATGAATGTAGAACTTAATACTGAGTTCAGATTCAAAATTGGAGATTTTTCTCTAGAAGGGTGTAGGAAATAAAAATTATTTCCTAAAAATTTTTCAAGTAAATTACCCTTATAAGAATCATTATTACTTTTCTAATTTTTTTATAAATGCAGTATCTAATACTGTATGCAGATACGTTGTTTCAGTTTTTTCCTGAGGGTAGTTTATGAAATATTAAAGAGGTTCCTACTGGTCAAAAATAGATGGCGCCACTGTGTTTTAATTGTTTAATTTTTCTACAGTAGCCAATCCTTTTTCTATTTTATCACTGTGAATTGTTTGACAGTTGTCAAAAAATGTAAACAAAATGTTTATACCAATGTTTATGGTCTTAAAAATTGAAAAGGCATGTAATATAGGGTTTGGGATATGTTTAATAATTTATATTTATGCTCTACTTGTTATAGATAATGTATATAGCCGCTGTAGAAGAATTGACAACATATTTCAATATTTCTGATTTCAAAATCTGGCAATTTGAAGCCGAGGAATTGGGAGGATTTATAGTTTATACTACAGGGAATGCGGTACTGTACACGAAGTGAAGATATTTGTAGCCGTTGAGGTGAGAAGTGAAGTGCCAGCGTGCCGGCTTATTTGGCTGAAGGTACGTGAATCTGTATGTGTCAGGGCTTGTTTTATGCTTTTGGATTATTGCAGACAGTGGTCCGGAGCTTCTAGAGCAGCAAACAGTCCACCAGAGTCGGCGCCGGCTGCTGGGCGGAGGATACAGAGTCGACAGAATGTAAACATCAGAAAAACATTAATTTTGTTATAAATAGGTTAGTGATGTTGCAATTACAATAACTGCGTACATTCTACGGGTTTGTATTGTAGTATAGAGCGGACACCTGGGGAAAGTGTCCAACGAGCCTCCAGGTCCGGACTTCAGTTCCAATTCACAATTGGATCCCATCGCTGTAGGAAATTCTACGTTGATATTTGTGAAACTGTTTGAAAATAAATGTTGCATTTTGTGAGTATCAAGTCATAAAAATGTGCCAAGTGTTGTAGCAACAGTGCGTTGTAATTTCAGTACTTTAAGCAAAAATTGGTAGATTTGAAGGGCAACGGAAGTATCTCTGGTTAGTTTTAAGTGTTTTGTGTCTTGATTAGTTTTGTTGTCTTTACCCGAAGTTCCAGGCTGCCAAAGAACTGGAGGAACAAGTTACCGAAAAATGTTAATTTTGTAATGTGTTCATTATTTACATTTTTGCTTGCCACATCTACACGGTTAAAGATAACGCCTTTCTCTTTCAAAATCTGAACTCTACATAAAATTTGGCATACAATACTTTATAGTTTTATTTTTTCCGATGAGTGGTTTAATTTTTATAAGAAATCAAAAAAAAGTCATTTTTGTAATGTGTTCATATTTTACATTTTGGCTTGCCACTCCTACATGGTTAAAGATAATGCCTTTCTGTTACAAAATTTGAACTATACAGAAAATTTGGCATAAGATACATTATAATTTTATTTTTTCCGGTGAGTGGTTTAATTTTTATAAGAAATCAAAAAAAAGTCATTTTTGTAATGTGTTCATATTTTACATTTTAGCTTGCCACACCTACACGGTTTAAGGTAATGCTTTTCTATTTCAAAATTTGAACTCTACATAAAATTTGACATAAAACACATTATCCTTTTATTTTTTCCGATGAGTGGTTTAATTTTTATAAACAATTAAAAAATGTCATTTTTGTAATGTGTTCATATTTTACATTTTGGCTTGCCACACCTACACGGTTTAAGATAATTTTTTTCTATTTCAAAATTTGAACTCTACATAAAATATGGCATAAGATACATTATAATTTTATTTTTTCCGATGAGTGGTTTAATTTGTATAAGAAATCAAAAAAAATGTCATTTTTGTAATGAGTTCAAATTTTACATTTTGGCTTGCCACTCCTACACGGTTAAAGATAATGTTTTTCTATTTCAAAATTTGAACTCTTCATAAAATTTGGCATAAGATACATTATAATTTTATTTTTTCCGATGAGTGGTTTAATTTTTATAAGCAATTAAAAAATATCATATAAGAAATAATCTCCTATATTTATGTATTGGTGACACAAGGGCGTGTTGGGTGTTGCCTAAAATTTAATTCGAGGGGAAACGTGAATTACCCCTAAACTAGGGGTTGGCGCACAAAACGGGCATCAGATTCGTTAGTTTCACGGTTGACTCTGTAGGGTAGCATACTTTTTTACCCTAATTTCACTAATTAGTTGCATCTTCAAAAACCCTGGACTATAGCCCATGGTTTTGAAACTCCAAAAACACTTTTTGTCACCGATCCGGCTCAAATTTGGTGTACACATACTAGGTACATGGGGCTAACAACTTCTGAAGTCAAATCCGCCCAGGGGTTGTAATTAGGGGAGTTATTTAGAAATAAAGATTTAATTAGCGGATTACGCAAGAACTATAAGTCGTAGAGAAATTTGGACACCAGATTCGGAATCTACGAGGTCAAATTAGGGGTATACAATCAGAAAATCACCCTTTTTACATAAGCACTCCATACAAGTTAAACGCATGTTTGTGTCTACTGAGAAATCCGACAATTTCTATACGTGTGAAATATTTTTTTTGTTGCCGATTTGATTCAAATTTGGTATACGTAAAGTAGACACATAGATTTAGTATCTGGTCAAATTAGAACCCTTAAGGGATGATATTAAGGGAGGAAATGAATTTTAAAATAAAATTCCTATTTTGGAAACTAGTAACTTTAGAGAAAAACTTTATTAGGATTATTTATTAAAAATAGAATTCTTAACAAGTTTTATTTGAAAAATTTTTTTCCACGACTTTTCATATTGGAGATAATTATGGGTCTCTTAAAGAATGACCTAGAATTTTCCTAATTTTTTTGTACATGTAGGGCCTAAAGTAAGATCTAGATAAAAAATTTGAGATTTTTATCTGCAGGGGTGTAGGAAATAAAAATTATTTTCTGAAAATTTTTCAAAGAAACTAGTCTTAAAGAATGCTCTACATTTTTCGTAATTTTTTTATAGTTGTAGAACTTAATACTGAGTTTAGATTCAAAATTTGAGATTTTTTTCTAGAAGGGTGTAGGAAATAGGAATTATTTTCTGAAAATTCTTCAAGGAAACTAGCCTTAAAGAGTGATCTAGAATTTTCGTAATTTTTTTTATAATTGTAGAACTTAATATGGAGTTCAGATTCAATATTTGAGATTTTTTTCAAGAAGAGTGTAGAAAATAGAAATTATTTTCTGAAAATTCTTCAAGGAAACTAGCCTTATAGAGTGATCTAGAATTTTCGTAATTTTTTTTATAATTGTAGAACTTAATATGGAGTTCAGATTCAATATTTGAGATTTTTTTCTAGAAGGGTGTAGGAAAGAAAAATTATTTTCCAAAAATTTTTCAAGTAAACTACCCTTATAAAAAGCCCCATTAATTTCGTAATTTTTTTATAAATGCAGCATCTAATACTGTATGCAAATACGTTGTTTCAGATTTTTCCTGAGGGTAGTTTATGAAATATTAAAGAGGTTCATACTTCTCACAAATAGGTGGCGCCACTATGTTAAAATTATTTAATTTTTCTGCAGTAGCCAATCCTTATTGTATTTTATCACTGTGAATTGTTTGACAGTTGTCAAAAAATGTAAACAAAATGTTTATACCAATGTTTATGGTCTTAAAAATTGAAAAGGTATGTAATATAGGGTTTGTGATATGTTTAATAATTTATATTTATGCTCTACTTGTTACAGATAATGTATATAGCCACTGTGGAAGAATTGACAACATATATTGCCGGAGAAAATCCTTTCTGATTTCAAAATCTGGCAGTTTGATTCCGAGAAAATGAGAGGATCTGTAGTTTAAACTACAGGGAATGCGGTACTGTACACGATGTGAAGATATTTATGGTCGTTGAGGTGAGAAATGAAGTGTCAGCGTGCCGGCGTATTTGTTTTATGATTTTAGATTATTACAGGCAGAGATCCGGAGCTTCCAGAGCAGCAACAGTCCACCAGAGTCGTCGCCGGCTGCTGGGCGGAGGATACAGAGTCGACAGGCTGTAAACATCAGGAAAACATGAATATTGTAAAAAATAGGTTAGTGATGTTGCAATTATAATAACTATGTATATTCCACGGATTTGTACTGTAGTAGAGAGCTGCTGGGAAGGTGTCCACGCAGCCAGACAACGCTCAACACCTACAGAACATCTCCAGAGAATCGCTGAAGGATGGAACTCTATTTCAGCTGGTGACGCCACAACCGATGATCATTCCGGGTTCATTTCTACAAATGTGATGTCTACATTGCGTCCTACGTCTGTATGAGTCTCATTTTAAGCAGATATTTTTGTATTTATTTAGTTTTAAGGAAATCAAAAATGGCAGCTTGAAGCGCCAACGTGAAATTTTGTTTTTTGTTCAAATTTTACATTTTGCTTTACCACTCCTACATGGTTAAAGTTAATGCCTCTCTGTTTCAAAATTTGAACTCTACATAAAATTTGGCATAAGATACATTATAATTTTATTTTTTCCGTTGAGTGGTTTAATTTTTATAAGAAATCAAAAAAATGTCATTTTTGCTATATGTTCAAATTTTACATTTTGGCTTGCCACTCCTACTCGGTTAAAGACAATGCGTTTCTGTTTCAAAATTTGAACTCTATATAAAATTTGGCATTAGAGACATTATAATTTTATTTTTTCCGTTGAGTGGTTTAACTTTTATAAGAAATTAAAACATCATTTTTATAATATGTTCAAATTTTACATTTTGGCTTGCAACTCCTACATGGTTAAAGATAATGCCTTTCTGTTTCAAAATCTGAACTCTACATAAAATTTGGCATGGATTATATTATACTTTTATTTTTTCCAATGAGTGGTTTAATTTTTATAAACAATTAAAAAATGTCATTTTTGTAATGTGTTCATATTTTACATTTTGGCTTGCCACACCTACACGGTTTAAGATAATGCTTTTCTGTTTCAAAATTTGAACTCTACATAAAATTTGACATAAAACACATAATCCTTTTATTTTTTCCGATGAGTGGTTTTATTTTTATAAACAATTAAAAAATGGTAGTTTTGTAATGTGTTCATATTATGTATTTTGGCTTGCCACTCCCAACGGTTAAAGATAATGCCTTTCTGTTTCAAAAATTGAACGCTACATAAAATTTGGCATAAGATACATTATAATTTTATTTTTTCCGATGAGTGGTTTAATTTGTATAAGAAATAAAAAAAAATGTCATTTTAGTAATGGGTTCAAATTTTACATTTTGGCTTGCCACTCCTACACGTTTAAACATAATGCCTCTCTGTTTCAAAATTTGAACTCTACATAAAATTTGGCATAAGATACATTGTAATTTTATTTTTCCGATGCGTGGTTTAATTTTTATAAGCAATTAAAAAATATCATATAAGAAATAATCTCCTATATTTATGTATTGGTGACACAAGGGCGTGTTGGGTGTTGCCTAAAATTTAATTCGAGGGGAAACGTGAATTACCCCTAAACTAGGGGTTGGCGCACAAAACGGACATCAGATTCGTTAGTTTCACGGTTGACTCTGTAGGATAGCATACTTTTTTACCCTAATTTCACTAATTAGTTGCATCGTAAAAAACCCTGGACTATAGCCCATGGTTTTGAAACTCCAAAAAATTTTTTGTCTCCGATTTCGATGAAACTTTGCATACATGCAGTAGGGACCTAAACTTAGTGCGGAATATAACTTGAGCCCTTAAGGGTTGATGGTAAGGGAGTTATTGAACTTCAATGTAGGATTTTGGAAAGGGTGTAAATATTAATCTTAGAGAAAAACTTTATTAGGATTTTTTGTTCAGAATAAAATTCTAAGCAACTTTTATTTGAAAAATTTTCTTGTCCGATTTTTCCTCTAGAAGAAAATGAACCCTTAAGAGTACATGTAGTATATACAATATTGTTATTAAGAAATTAGGGTTGAAAGAGACAATTACAACAATAGGGCATGTTTCTAGCAACAATATTATTAAAATAGAACAATTTTTAATTGTTTAATAACAATTATTTGTTGTGATGTAATATCAACACTTATTTATTTATTGTTGTATGTTAAAAATAAGTATTAATTGTTATATTTCTGTTTGTTTACAGGGTGAATGACCTACACCTTATCTCTGGATGCGGCAGTTGCAGTTCAAAGGGCTACAATTGTTAATAATTAATAAATAACATGTATTTATTTATTGTATTGTAATATTAATATATTTATATGTATCTATTGTTATATAATAAAGGAATGATCAATTTATATCTTATCTATCATTACTCTACCCTTTCAACAATATCCCAACCCTCTTTTGCAGCTCATCCCTTATTTAAGGGTTAGTTACGTAACGAAGGGTCGTATACATTATATAAATGAATGCGGTAATAAATAACTATATTTTAAACTATTTTTATTAAAAAATTATTTTATATAGCTTTGTGAGGTCATTGACCTTTGCTGTACAATTTAGACCCCCGCTGAGATCGTGTTTTCACGTTTTCAAGAAAATCGGATTTGGTATCCGGGTCACATGAATCCTAGGAGCACTTTTTTTTCTTTGTTTTGCTTTTAACTCCAGAAATAAATTGTTTAGAAATTTAGTTTATGTAGCAAAGGGTAGAACTAAGGGTGCTGAAGCGATTAAAATAATAAAATTTAACTTTCCTCAACTTTTTGGAAAATTACAAGAGTAGAGCTCCTACTGTTTCGTGTTATCCGGATACCAACCTGTCAAGTACATTTTGAAACTTCGATAAAATCAGCCGATGGTCACCCATCCTAACTTACTGCACTCGTTGCTTGACTGATATTTTTCAATTCATTTTTAGCCTTAAATAAATTGCTAGAGGGTTGAAAATTGCGTATCAGGGTAAGTTCAATCCCCTCTTTCGATTGGCGCTCACAGAATTGCTCTACAACTTCTAGTTCCCGAGTTATTTAGCGCCCTTTTTGAGAATTTAGGGGTGAATATCTTGTGAACTAGAAATTGTAGAGCAATTCTGTGACCGCCAATCGAAAGAGGGGATTGAACTTACCCCGATACGCAATTTTCAACCCTCTAGCAATTTATTTAAGGCTTAAAAATGAATTCAAAAATATCAGTCAAGCAACGAGTGCAGTAAGTTAGGATGGGTGACCATCGGCTGATTTTATCTAAGTTTCAAAAGGTACTTGACAGGTTGGTATCCGGATAACACGAAACAGTAGGAGCTCTACTCTTGTAATTTTCCAAAAAGTTGAGGAAAGTTGAATTTTATTGTTTTATTCGCTTCAGCACCCTTAGTTCTACCCTTTGCTATATAAATTAATTTTTTTAACAATTTATTTCTGGAGTTATAAGGAAAACAAAGAAAATAATTTTGTTTTTTACCCTTATTTTAATAATGTATTATGTAATATGTATAAAAATATATACCTACCATTTCTTACTATATGTAGCAAACCTGGAATGTAAAAAATAAATGTCTTAAATAAAGAAATATATAAATTTAACAATTCTTTTATTAAAAAATATAAATACATACATTTTATATTATTTCAACAACAAATTTGAAATACAGAAGACAATAAATTATTATTTACAACAAATACAAGGTAAGAAATATATACACATAATAATATGATAGTTGTTTTTCTTTCTGCCGTTCTAGAACTGCAGCTGCCGTATCCAGGGATGAAGTGCCAGTTATCCGCCCTCTAAATAAACAGAAAAATAACAATTAATATCTACATAACACATAGAAGAAGTACATTAACTCATACAAGTACAGCACAAGATACACACAAGTTAACATATGTGTAGGGGTGTTCCTATTAAGGGGGTGATTTTTTGGTTGTATACCCCTAATTTGACCTCGTAGATTCCGAATCTGGTGTCCAAATGTCTCTACGACTTATAGTTCTTGCGTAATCCGCTAATTAAATCTTTATTTCTAAATAACTCCCCTAATTACAACCCCTGGGCGGATTTGACTTCAGAAGTTGTTAGCCCCATGTACCTAGTATGTGTATACCAAATTTGAGCCGGATCGGTGACAAAAAGTGTTTTTGGAGTTTCAAAACCATGGGCTATAGTCCAGGGTTTTTTACGATGCAACTAATTAGTGAAATTAGGGTAAAAAAGTATGCTATCCTACAGAGTCAACCGTGAAACTAACAAATCTGATGTCCGTTTTGTGCGCCAACCCCTAGTTTAGGGGTAATTCACGTTTCCCCTCGAATTAAATTTTAGGCAACACCCAACACGCCCTTGTGTCACCAATACATAAATATAGGAGATTATTTCTTATATGATATTTTTTAATTGCTTATAAAAATTAAACCACTCATCGGAAAAATAAAATTACAATGTATCTTATGCCAAATTTCATGTAGAGTTCAAATTTTGAAACAGAAAGGCATTATCTTTATCCGTGTAGGAGTGGCAAGCCAAAATGTACAAGCACAAGATACACACAAGTTAACATATGTGTAGGGGTGTTTCTATTAAGGCGGTGATTTCTTGGTTGTATACCCCTAATTCGACCTCGTAGATTCCGAATCTGGTGTCCAAATTTCTCTACGACCTATAGTTCTTGCGTAATCCGCTAATTAAGCCTTTATTTCTAAATAACTCCCCTAATTACAACCCCTGGGCGGATTTGACTTCAGAAGTTGTTAGCCCCATGTACCTAGTATGTGTATACCAAATTTGAGCCGGATCGGTGACAAAAAGTGTTTTTGGAGTTTCAAAACCATGGGCTATAGTCCAGGGTTTTTGAAGATGCGACTAATTAGTGAAATTAGGGTAATAAAGTATGCTATCCTACAGAGTCAACCGTGAAACTAACGAATCTGATGTCCGTTTTGTGCGCCAACCCCTAGTTTAGGGGTAATTCACGTTTCCCCTCGAATTAAATTTTAGGCAACACCCAACACGCCCTTGTGTCACCAATACATAAATATAGGAGATTATTTCTTATATATTTTTTAATTGCTTATAAAAATTAAACCACTCATCGGAAAAAATAAAATTATAATGTATCTTATGCCAAATTTTATGTAGAGTTCAAATTTTGAAACAGAAAAGCATTATCTTAAACCGTGTAGGTGTGGCAAGCCAAAATGTAAAATATGAACACATTACAAAAATGACATTTTTTAATTGTTTATAAAAATTAAACCACTCATTGGAAAAAATAAAAGTATAATATAATCCATGCCAAATTTTATGTAGAGTTCAGATTTTGAAACAGAAAGGCATTATCTTTAACCATGTAGGAGTTGCAAGCCAAAATGTAAAATTTGAACATATTATAAAAATGACGTTTTAATTTCTTATAAAAGTTAAACCACTCAACGGAAAAAATAAAATTATAATGTATCTTATGCCAAATTTTATATAGAATTCAAATTTTGAAACAGAAACGCATTGTCTTTAACCGAGTAGGAGTGGCAAGCCAAAATGTAAAATTTGAACATATAGCAAAAATGACATTTTTTTGATTTCTTATAAAAATTAAACCACTCAACGGAAAAAATAAAATTATAATGTATCTTATGCCAAATTTTATGTAGAGTTCAAATTTTGAAACAGAGAGGCATTAACTTTAACCATGTAGGAGTGGTAAAGCAAAATGTAAAATTTGAACAAAAAACAAAATTTCACGTTGGCGCTTCAAGCTGCCATTTTTGATTTCCTTAAAACTAAATAAATACAAAAATATCTGCTTAAAATGAGACTCATACAGACGTAGGACGCAATGTAGACATCACATTTGTAGAAATGAACCCGGAATGATCATCGGTTGTGGCGTCACCAGCTGAAATAGAGTTCCATCCTTCAGCGATTCTCTGGAGATGTTCTGTAGGTGTTGAGCGTTGTCTGGCTGCGTGGACACCTTCCCAGCAGCTCTCTACTACAGTACAAATCCGTGGAATATACATAGTTATTATAATTGCAACATCACTAACCTATTTTTTACAATATTCATGTTTTCCTGATGTTTACAGCCTGTCGACTCTGTATCCTCCGCCCAGCAGCCGGCGACGACTCTGGTGGACTGTTGCTGCTCTGGAAGCTCCGGATCTCTGCCTGTAATAATCTAAAATCATAAAACAAATACGCCGGCACGCTGACACTTCATTTCTCACCTCAACGACCATAAATATCTTCACATCGTGTACAGTACCGCATTCCCTGTAGTTTAAACTACAGATCCTCTCATTTTCTCGGAATCAAACTGCCAGATTTTGAAATCAGAAAGGATTTTCTCCGGCAATATATGTTGTCAATTCTTCCACAGTGGCTATATACATTATCTGTAACAAGTAGAGCATAAATATAAATTATTAAACATATCACAAACCCTATATTACATACCTTTTCAATTTTTAAGACCATAAACATTGGTATAAACATTTTGTTTACATTTTTTGACAACTGTCAAACAATTCACAGTGATAAAATACAATAAGGATTGGCTACTGCAGAAAAATTAAATAATTTTAACATAGTGGCGCCACCTATTTGTGAGAAGTATGAACCTCTTTAATATTTCATAAACTACCCTCAGGAAAAATCTGAAACAACGTATTTGCATACAGTATTAGATGCTGCATTTATAAAAAAATTACGAAATTAATGGGGCTTTTTATAAGGGTAGTTTACTTGAAAAATTTTTGGAAAATAATTTTTCTTTCCTACACCCTTCTAGAAAAAAATCTCCAGTTTTGAATCTGAACTCAGTATTAAGTTCTACAACTACAAGAAAATTACGAAAATTCTAGGTCACTCTATAAGGCTAGTTTCCTTGAAGAATTTTCAGAAAATAATTTCTATTTTCTACACTCTTCTTGAAAAAAATCTCAAATATTGAATCTGAACTCCATATTAAGTTCTACAATTATAAAAAAAATTACGAAAATTCTAGATCACTCTTTAAGGCTAGTTTCCTTGAAGAATTTTCAGAAAATAATTCCTATTTCCTACACCCTTCTAGAAAAAAATCTCAAATTTTGAATCTAAACTCAGTATTAAGTTCTACAACTATAAAAAAATTACGAAAAATGTAGAGCATTCTTTAAGACTAGTTTCTTTGAAAAATTTTCAGAAAATAATTTTTATTTCCTACACCCCTGCAGATAAAAATCTCAAATTTTTTATCTAGATCTTACTTTAGGCCCTACATGTACAAAAAAATTAGGAAAATTCTAGGTCATTCTTTAAGAGACCCATAATTATCTCCAATATGAAAAGTCGTGGAAAAAAATTTTTCAAATAAAACTTGTTAAGAATTCTATTTTTAATAAATAATCCTAATAAAGTTTTTCTCTAAAGTTACTAGTTTCCAAAATAGGAATTTTATTTTAAAATTCATTTCCTCCCTTAATATCATCCCTTAAGGGTTCTAATTTGACCAGATACTAAATCTATGTGTCTACTTTACGTATACCAAATTTGAATCAAATCGGCAACAAAAAAAATATTTCACACGTATAGAAATTGTCGGATTTCTCAGTAGACACAAACATGCGTTTAACTTGTATGGAGTGCTTATGTAAAAAGGGTGATTTTCTGATTGTATACCCCTAATTTGACCTCGTAGATTCCGAATCTGGTGTCCAAATTTCTCTACGACTTATAGTTCTTGCGTAATCCGCTAATTAAATCTTTATTTCTAAATAACTCCCCTAATTACAACCCCTGGGCGGATTTGACTTCAGAAGTTGTTAGCCCCATGTACCTAGTATGTGTACACCAAATTTGAGCCGGATCGGTGACAAAAAGTGTTTTTGGAGTTTCAAAACCATGGGCTATAGTCCAGGGTTTTTGAAGATGCAACTAATTAGTGAAATTAGGGTAAAAAAGTATGCTACCCTACAGAGTCAACCGTGAAACTAACGAATCTGATGCCCGTTTTGTGCGCCAACCCCTAGTTTAGGGGTAATTCACGTTTCCCCTCGAATTAAATTTTAGGCAACACCCAACACGCCCTTGTGTCACCAATACATAAATATAGGAGATTATTTCTTATATGATATTTTTTAATTGCTTATAAAAATTAAACCACTCATCGGAAAAAATAAAATTATAATGTATCTTATGCCAAATTTTATGAAGAGTTCAAATTTTGAAATAGAAAAACATTATCTTTAACCGTGTAGGAGTGGCAAGCCAAAATGTAAAATTTGAACTCATTACAAAAATGACATTTTTTTTGATTTCTTATACAAATTAAACCACTCATCGGAAAAAATAAAATTATAATGTATCTTATGCCATATTTTATGTAGAGTTCAAATTTTGAAATAGAAAAAAATTATCTTAAACCGTGTAGGTGTGGCAAGCCAAAATGTAAAATATGAACACATTACAAAAATGACATTTTTTAATTGTTTATAAAAATTAAACCACTCATCGGAAAAAATAAAAGGATAATGTGTTTTATGTCAAATTTTATGTAGAGTTCAAATTTTGAAATAGAAAAGCATTACCTTAAACCGTGTAGGTGTGGCAAGCTAAAATGTAAAATATGAACACATTACAAAAATGACTTTTTTTTGATTTCTTATAAAAATTAAACCACTCACCGGAAAAAATAAAATTATAATGTATCTTATGCCAAATTTTCTGTATAGTTCAAATTTTGTAACAGAAAGGCATTATCTTTAACCATGTAGGAGTGGCAAGCCAAAATGTAAAATATGAACACATTACAAAAATGACTTTTTTTTGATTTCTTATAAAAATTAAACCACTCATCGGAAAAAATAAAACTATAAAGTATTGTATGCCAAATTTTATGTAGAGTTCAGATTTTGAAAGAGAAAGGCGTTATCTTTAACCGTGTAGATGTGGCAAGCAAAAATGTAAATAATGAACACATTACAAAATTAACATTTTTCGGTAACTTGTTCCTCCAGTTCTTTGGCAGCCTGGAACTTCGGGTAAAGACAACAAAACTAATCAAGACACAAAACACTTAAAACTAACCAGAGATACTTCCGTTGCCCTTCAAATCTACCAATTTTTGCTTAAAGTACTGAAATTACAACGCACTGTTGCTACAACACTTGGCACATTTTTATGACTTGATACTCACAAAATGCAACATTTATTTTCAAACAGTTTCACAAATATCAACGTAGAATTTCCTACAGCGATGGGATCCAATTGTGAATTGGAACTGAAGTCCGGACCTGGAGGCTCGTTGGACACTTTCCCCAGGTGTCCGCTCTATACTACAATACAAACCCGTAGAATGTACGCAGTTATTGTAATTGCAACATCACTAACCTATTTATAACAAAATTAATGTTTTTCTGATGTTTACATTCTGTCGACTCTGTATCCTCCGCCCAGCAGCCGGCGCCGACTCTGGTGGACTGTTTGCTGCTCTAGAAGCTCCGGACCACTGTCTGCAATAATCCAAAAGCATAAAACAAGCCCTGACACATACAGATTCACGTACCTTCAGCCAAATAAGCCGGCACGCTGGCACTTCACTTCTCACCTCAACGGCTACAAATATCTTCACTTCGTGTACAGTACCGCATTCCCTGTAGTATAAACTATAAATCCTCCCAATTCCTCGGCTTCAAATTGCCAGATTTTGAAATCAGAAATATTGAAATATGTTGTCAATTCTTCTACAGCGGCTATATACATTATCTATAACAAGTAGAGCATAAATATAAATTATTAAACATATCCCAAACCCTATATTACATGCCTTTTCAATTTTTAAGACCATAAACATTGGTATAAACATTTTGTTTACATTTTTTGACAACTGTCAAACAATTCACAGTGATAAAATAGAAAAAGGATTGGCTACTGTAGAAAAATTAAACAATTAAAACACAGTGGCGCCATCTATTTTTGACCAGTAGGAACCTCTTTAATATTTCATAAACTACCCTCAGGAAAAAACTGAAACAACGTATCTGCATACAGTATTAGATACTGCATTTATAAAAAAATTAGAAAAGTAATAATGATTCTTATAAGGGTAATTTACTTGAAAAATTTTTAGGAAATAATTTTTATTTCCTACACCCTTCTAGAGAAAAATCTCCAATTTTGAATCTGAACTCAGTATTAAGTTCTACATTCATAAAAAAATTACAAAAAAATCTAGATCACTTTTTAATGCTAGTTTTCTTGAAGAATTTTTAGAAAATAATTTCTATAACCTACACCCTTCTATAGAAAAATTTCAAATTTTGTATTTGAAATTAGTATTCAATTTTACAACTATAAAAAATTTACGAAAAATCAAGAATACTCTATAAGGCTAGTTTCCTTGAAGAATTTTCAGAAAATAGTTTCTATTTCCTACACCCCTGCAGATAAAAATCTCAAATTTTGTATCTCGATCTTACTTTAGATCCTACATCTATAAAAAATTTAGGAAAATTCTAGGACACTCTTTAGGAGAGCCATAATTATCTCCAATATGAAAAGTCATGGAAGAAAATTTTTCAATTAAAACTTGCTTAAAATTTTGTTTTTAACAAATAATCCTAAAAAAGTTTTTCTCTAAAGTTAATAGTTTCCAAAATAGCAATTTTATTTTAAAATTCATTTTCTCCCTTAATGTCATCCCTTAAGGGTTCAAATTTGGCCAGACACTAAGTTTATGTGTCTACTTTACGTATACCAAATTCGAATCAAATCGGCTACAAAAAAAATACTTCACATGTATAGAAATTGTCGCATTTCTCAATAGACACAAACACGCGTTTAACTTGTATGTGGTGCTTTTGTAAAGAGGGTGATTTTCTGGTTTTATTCCCCTAATTCGACTTCGTAGATTCCGAATCCGGTGTCCAAAATCGGCTATGACTTACAGTTGTTACGCAATCCGCTAATTAAATCTTTATTTCTAAATAACTCCTCTATTTACAACCCCTGGGCGGATTTGACTTCGGATGATGTTAGCATCGTGTACCAAGTATGTGTATATCAAATTTGAGCCGGATCGGCGACAAAAAGTGTTTTCAAATTTTTCATAAATTTTGAGTTAGACACTTTATCATATAAAATTGACCGTGCAGTTCACGGTTTCGAAGTCCGTTTTGCGCAGAAACACCCCGTTCTCGCGTAATTCGATAAAATAGGTCATTTTTTAATTGTGGTGAATGTAGGCAATACCCAACACGCCCTTGTATCACCAATACATAAATATAGAAGATTATTTCTTCAACTGAACCAGTAACACATGGGAAAAATTTGTTAAATTGCATTTGAGTTCCAAATTCATTACCGAGTACATAATAGTTATTTATGATATAAGTGTTAAAAGTGACATTTTATGAGTGAGTGGGGAAGTTTATGAAACGAGGCAAAGCCGAGTGTAACAAACCCCACGAACGAAATAAAATCACTTTTAACACAAATATCATACACTATTTTTCCTACGATCCTAGTTATGTATTTGTAAATAAAAACTAAGCATTATAGAATGACATTTATGACAGGTCATGATGTATTTGTTATGAATAACTGAACAGAAGAAGTGTTAAAAGTAAATTTGTTTTTTACTTTTAACACGTTGTCAATGGCAACGATTTAAAAGTATTCACTGTGTTATAAACTGTTATTTTTAACTTGCTAAGCAACCGTTAAAAAGACTATTTTTAACAGTGGTCGTAGGAAAAAATATATAAGATGGGAAGTGAAAAGTATAAATTACAAGTATTTAAGTAAAAAATATTGTTTTATGTGTTTCAGATATGACGATAGACGTCGCATCGTCACTTAAAGTATTGATTTTTTTTGATCTACCAATCAGAGATCAGGAAAATTTCAAATTTTTTGAAGGAACTAATCAAAATGTTTTTTAGAAGTATTGATTTTTTGATCCAACCAATCAAAAATCTAGCGCGTTTTACTTTAAATTTAAATTGATTCCCAAAACTATAGTTTCAGAAATTTGAATTTCGCAAAACTTTGCATTTTAGAAGTAGTAAGAGATGTTTTTATGTATATAAAGGAAGCAGATGAAATTGAAATTGAGGAGTATATTTAATAGGAGTACAAGGTAGTGACAGCTTAGATCATATCGTGTATTTCGATGGGTTCGGCGTTGACGGCGGCGTTGTTGTCGGGCGTCTCCCAGCGCGACTCGTGCGTCTCCTTCTTCACCTCCGGCTTGGCGTCGGCGTCGCTCTGGTACAGGTTGGTGCTCAGCACCGGCTCGATCTTCTCCTTCATGTCCAGCAGCGTCGAGTGGAACAGCTTCGAACACGCCTGCAACAATAAGAATAATAAGCGAGATTCAGCTAAGGCTCATCTTCCACCTAATCCGTACAATTATAATGCAATTTTATCCTTTAGACATGTTATATTGCTCGACATTGTATCTTTCAAACATTCTATCTTACACACCTTTTATCGTGCACACTTTTAATCTACGAAAAAAGTTATCTTACACACATTTTATC
Organism: Stenolophus ochropezus; assembly: GCA_035578165.1. Lineage (NCBI taxonomy): Eukaryota > Metazoa > Arthropoda > Insecta > Coleoptera > Carabidae > Stenolophus > Stenolophus ochropezus. The sequence continues at coordinate 195,472 of JAQOWZ010000002.1, forward strand.
TTCCGTAACATTTAACACTGACTATTTTTATATATTTATGGGCAATAAAATGAATGAAAGATGAAATATGCTGGAGATAAAATGTGCGTAAAATAACTTTTTTTGCGGATTAAAAGTGTGTACGATAAAAGGTGTGCAAGATAAAATGTGCGTACGATAACTTTTTTCGCGGATTAAAAGTGTGCACGATAAAAGGTGTGCAAAATTGAATGTTTGAAAGCAATATCAAACATTATAACATATGTGAAGTATAAAATGTATACGCTTTTACAAAGATGGAGCTAAGTATGAAAAAGAGCATTTAAATTTAATTTTGTTAAATTGTGGATCTGAGTAAATTATACTTATTAGATTTCTTTTTAAGTTTTTCATATAAATACTGAGGACAGCCGGTAACTTTTGTTTTATGTGTCAACCTTAAAGATGTTTAATTCTAATATCGCATGTAAATAATCCTATTGGAATCTGATATTGGGAAATGTGTTACGTTTTTGGAACACATATTTTAAACATGTATTTTGAAATTGATTAATTTTAATGTCCAGTAAAAGTAAACGGTAATATTGATATACTTTTAATTCCCTTCAGGGTTACAGCTTGGGGGTGGTTTCTAGGCACTTACCGTCATCTTGATGAGGGATTCCTCGCTGGACTGCAGCTTCTTCTTGTAGTCGGAGAGATCAGTCGTGAGAGACTTGATAATAGTTGCCGATTTCTCATTCTTCTCGCTCAGTTTGCTGTTCTCTGTTTTTAGCTCGATCATGTATTGCTCGGTGTCCAGCCTGGCCTTCTCGCTTCGTTGGAGCTGCTGCATGAGTTTTCCCACGTCCATTAAGGCCCCTTGGTACATCACAAACCCTGAAAACAATTTATTAAAACTGAAAACACTTAATTCATGTTCTAACCTTCTGCGAGTTGTGGTTGTTCCGAGGTTCCACTGTCTGTATTTTTCGCTGCTTGAGTATGAAATATTGGTAATAATTTCTTGTTTCCGTAGGAGAGTTCGTCCAGAGAAATGGGTGATTCTGTGTTTTCTTCGGTGTTTGTAGTTTCGAAGGGTTCGTCTTTGGGTTTGTCTGTGAGTTTCCTATAGTGTAGTGAGTCTCTGGTGATGACTTTAGATACAAGTTTTCGGACTTGAGCTCTGGAGAGGTCTAGACCTAGAGTATAAATTAAATCTTCGATGTCTTTCTCGAAGATATAGCCGCAATGTGTTTGGTCAAAGTACACGAAAGAGAGAAGGAGATTCTTGTCTTTTGTGATGAGTTTTGTCCGTTCTTTTTTCTTTTTGTCGCGGTCTGTACTTTTCCGCTTTTCTTTTTTATCGTCCGTGTCTTCCTCATCGTCAAATTCGTCGTACTCTTCATCGTCTTCGTCTTTCTTTTCTTTTCTTCTGTCGTCTTTCTTTTCATCTTTTTTGTCGTCCTTTTTCTCGTCAGGTTTTTTATCCTTGTCGTCTTTTTTGTCATCCTTTTTATCTCTTTTGTCGTCGTCTTTCTTTTTCTTTTCGTCTTTGGCTTTGTCGGGCAGGGTGTACAAAGCTTTGTAGATGTTGAAGCCGAAGTCTCGCATTAACATTTCGTTGAAGAGTTCAGCGAAGAGCGAGACTTCGAATGAGTGCTCTTTGGTATCCTCTGGTCTGTAGTCTAGGAGAAGAGACAAGGACATGACGGTGCAGTCAAACTTTCCAGACTTTGCCGAACGCGAGGGATGAACGATGATGTGTTGTTCGTCTGGCAGTGTGTAACGCTTTTCTAACTGGGCTTTTTCTTTTTCGTCCAGTTTCTTCTCTTCGCTCTGAGTACACAACAAGTGTTAGTTTACTGGTCTACAAGAGTTGTATGAAAAGTTCACAGAATTGACAAAGAATTAGAGCAAACACTTCAGAATGCTCTAATTCTTGACTCACTGAAACCAGAGCACAATCCAGAGCAGCTAGATCTGCTGCAGTATGTGCTCTGGTTTCAACAGGTCAAGAATTAGAGCAAACACTTTAGAATGCTCTAATTCTTGACCCACTGAAACCAGAGCACAATCCAGAGCAGGTAAATCTGCTCCAGAATGTGCTCTGGTTTCAGTAGGCCAAAAATTAGAGCAAACACTTTTGAGTGCTCTAATTCTTGACCCACTGAAACCAGAGCACAATCCAGAGCAGGTAAATCTGCTCCAGAATGTGCTCTAGTTTCAGTGGGTCAAGAATTAGAGCAAATACTTCAGAATACTCTAATTCCTGACCCACTGAAACCAGAGCAGCTAAATCTGCTCCAGAATGTGTTCTGGTTTCAACAGACCAAGAATTAGAGCACACGCTGAAGCGTGCTCCAATTCCCGGCCGGCTGAACTAGACCACCTTCAGGGCATCAGATGCCCTGGAAGGCGGTCTAGCCAGACCACCAGGCGGGGCGGAGGCCCGAAGGCCCACTACCGCCCCGACGCCCCGCAGAGCAGGACTGAGTGCTGGCGTCTCAGGATCCCCGGTATATCCTTATACGCGCATTGGAACCGGTCATCTGGGTTCCTATTGGCTGATATTCAATCAGAAATTTGTGCTGTACTAGTAGGAATTTTAAAATGGAAATTTGTATACATGGGTACATTGATCCGAAGAATTTACTGGTAATATTTTTTTGGGTATAATTCACACCCATTTTAAGGTAGTAGTCAGTTACTTAAAAATAGAAGGAGATACAATAATTCTTTAAAATAAAAATAATTTATGGTTTTATTACTGACGTAAAAAATGCTGCGCTAAGGTAAATATCTATAAATATATTACAGACTCTTTTTCTTCAATTTCGACAACAAAAAAGTAAAATACTGAATTTAAACATGGTTGAAGATGATGAATTTGCAGTACCTTAAAAATTACTAAGACCAGAGAAATCACAAAAAATATCACAATACTCTATTATATGTCAGGCTGTTGAAAGTAAAAATTAGTTTGTGGAGATCGTAATTGTCTCAATAGACTGTGTTACGTTACCTCTTTCTTCTTGTCGTGCGAGTCGTCAGTGTCCGGTTTGGTGTCGCCGCCGGGGTCGGCTGGGTCGTGGGAGTCGTCCTCGGTGCGCTCGGCCTCGGCCTTGAGCGCCTTGGCGAGGCGCGCCACGAGCTGCGACTTGAGCCCCTTGCAGCTGACGGCGCGGGCGCCCAGCTCGCCGCGCAGCTCGGCCACGGACATGGCCTTGGGGTCGAGCTGCGAGTAGTGCGTGGGCTCCAGCCGGTCCGCCGGCGCCGCGGCCGCCTCGTCCTCCTGCGAACACAGCGGCGGTCAGCTGGGCAGCCTAGAGACACACCGGGGCAGCCACGCCACGCACGCACACACGCATCGCACACTCAGCTCCTACACAAGAGAGAAAGCAAAGAGAAGAGCAGTGCCTTTTCGTCTGCGGCGGCCTCGTCGTCCTCGCTGCGCAGGCGGCGCTCCAGCTGCTTGCGGTAGCCGAGCTGCAGCTGCTCCCACTCCAGCCGCGTGGCCACACAGCTCCATACATCTGGCAGAAAGAGCACCACTGTTTCAACCCGCGCCGGCACCGCTTTCCCCTTGTGCGAACTCTCTCCGCGCCGGTAGTACAGCTCCACGAACCGGTACCTAGTACACACAGGAGTGAGCACACAGCGCTGGCCACACAGCACCAACAACTACAACTTACTGCTCTGCTGCTAGCTGAAAAACAAATATCCCCCTTCCCCCCATTCCCAGTCCACAACATCCTACATTGCTTCACAATATAATACTGGATATTTCATCTTATTATAAGCAGGGACCCCAACCGTAACCGAAAACCGCACCGATATTTAACTTTTTATCAAACCGTAACCGAAAACCGATACCTATATTTTATTTCTTCAAATATGGGAACCGAAAACCGATACGAAAAATAAATTTATTTTGTAACCGAACCGAAAAATATTGGTACTAAAACCAGTATAAATATAAATATTAGACAACTGAAAATATTAACCGTAAATTTTACTTATTTTTATAAAACCTTGACTTATACCTAGTTATATTTTGAAGCGCAATTTTCATTTTTACATCACAACTTAAAATTGACAATACTTTTTACTTAATATAACTCACAATTTTAACCGAAACCGAAACAAAACCGTAACGAAATCAAAATTTAACTAATATAACATTTTCAAAAAATCGTTACCGATAACCGAAACAGAATTTTTATAAAGGTAAAAACCGTTAACCGTAACCGAACCCCAAAATTTTTCGGTTCGGGTCCCTGATTATAAGTATGTTAATTGCATGGGCAATAAAATGAATGGCAGGTACAATTATAATGTTTTAAAGATAAAAAATGAATGAAAGATAAAATGTGTGGATGATAAAATGTGTCTCAGATAACTTTTCTTCGCGGATTAAAAGGTGTGCAATGCCTAGCAATGTAAGACGTGTGTAGAGAATGTATCCACCCCGCCTTAAGCTTCCTAGGGGACTTACCATTGCGTGCAGTGGGACAGGTCGATGCCGGTGAGCGCGCGGCACGTGCGGATGGCGGTGCGGATGAGCACGGAGGGGTCGGCGTCGGGCCGCTCGCCGTCCAGCGAGGGGCTCCACGGGCCGCCGATGGCCATGGTCTCGTTCTTGCCGCGCAGCCCCACCAGGAAGTTGATGAGCCGCGTGGGGTGCACGAAGTCCCGCTCCTCGCTGTCGCGCTCCTTCTTCTCCTTGTCCTCGGCCAGCGCGCAGCACTTCGAGTACATCTCTTCTATGGTCGGCACGCTCATCAACATCACCTGCAAGCCACATACAACAACTAATGTTTGACTTGTGACTTGAAACAACTTTAGCAATAGCAATAAAATTATAGCAAAGTACCTATAATTTTTTCATTATTTGTCATAACATGTGATTCAATATAGCTATTGTACAACTCGTTGTACAACAAGCATGGAATGGTACTCATTTCATACGAATATAAAATGGAGATTCCAAGCGAATTGTACACTATACTTTTTCCACGACCACGATATTATTTCCTATAATATAATTAATTTTTATTTTAATAATAAAGATGTCTTCATATCCCTACGTCTTAGCAAGTAGCTACAATACAAAGAATTAAACAATACAATTTGATTTTTTGCGAGATATGAATCTATACCTCAACGTTGTCTATGAAAATGTGATTATAATATACTATGTATCCGTATCAATAACAAATATATAACAAGCAAATATCTTTATGATCGTAGAAAAATACTACCTGTATAGAATATATGTACTAATTAGATCAAAATAATAAATGGTCACTCTATTCTCATTCCAACACACAAATATTATCTTATTAGAACTCAATTAGAATTTTGCTTCTATATGTTGGAATCCATAAAACAATGCATTGCAGTAATTCATTGCTTTTTTAAATTTATATTATTAAGACCAAGCATGATTTAATTAAAACAGGAGAAATTTGAGTGATCTAGGATTACTACATAAATAGGAATGTGCCGATACTACTGATACAATACCAGTATCGATACTTTCTTTCGGTATTTTACTAATATCAGTACATTTAATCCAGTATCAGAAAATCTTAACTTTAATTGTTTTTAATCAAATATAATTTTTTTGAACACGAAATTAACTATTTTATTACTAGTGGGAAAAATCTGTAAGTCCTACTGATCTGTAAATCTCTAAGTAATGATCAAAATTGTAACCACAACAGCCAGATTTGTTCAAAATTGACTTATAAAACTATTTTTTCTTGGTGCTTGCAATAAAGAAGAAAGGATTATTTAATTTTATTGTAGAACATAAAAATAATATGAATTTTTTTTTATTATTCCCTAAACTTTTCTTTAGATACTTGTAAGTATCAATATTTTTTTTTAATCTAGTACAAGTATCGATAATTTTTATTCGATATTATTATCATCATATCCCTGTACATATACTCTTTGAACGTAAATTAAAAAATTTAAAAATAAAATAAGAAATATTTTGTACAACATTTCTATTCTTGTGATGCTTAGTATTTTTAATACAAGTAATATTAATTGAAACATATTTATTGTATTTTTAACTTCCTATAAAAGAAATGTTTTGTAAAATGGTTAAATAAATGAAGTGTTACCTTCGCAGAAAACAAGTAGTCGGCGTCCGAAGGCTCCAACACAACTTGAGTTTCAGTTGGAGGATCAATGTCCTTGCTCATAATATGAAAGGAGCAGGGTTTGTTCAACGCAAAGGGATTATGTGGCGGAAAGGCGTCGATCCACCGAAAACTAGTACAAAAGAAATCAGACGGCACGTACAGATTCGTGTATCTACGACGAATTTCTAACACGTCAGCTTCTGACCTAGAAACAAACACAATGAATACCTCGTGAGACAAACACAACAGAGAAACGTACAAGTGTAAGGCAATTTTTGGAATTTGTACCATATACCGAGGCACGATTCTCGCCCGACGTCTTGACTTGGGAGAGCGAGATCTGCGACGCAAGGGAGACTTCTTGTCTTTCTCTTCCCGTTCTCGAGCGCGTTCTTCGCGTCTCCGTTTCCTCTCAATCTCGTCTTCCTCACGGTCTCTGTCTCTGGAGCGGTCCCGACTGCGACCGCTCACAGAACTCTTGTTCGCTCTCTGATTGTTACGCGAAGACGGGAGATAGTTCCCGTTGGAGTTTTCCACGGGCGGTGGGACTGCATTGTACGCGCTGGATAACGAGTTGAAGGATTTATTGCTATTTGTATTCGTTCGCATGGATGACACTGCAGATGCAGACATTGGCAGTACTTGTATTCTAGTGGCGTTCCATTTAAAAGGCATATTTGGATTAAACGTGGCTTCTACTAACACCCGGTCGCCCACAACTGGGTTGGAGCCTTTTACGCAAGCTGTCGTTTGGAAGAACACGTCTTCGTCCACGAAACCGAAGTTGTCGTGCACTTTGGTTACGGTTCCCGTGAATACTCTTTGCTTGGCACTGGTGTTCGATGCAGAGTTTTGTACTGAAGGTACTGATGGGATATTTTGTGTTTGAAACGCGGTAGGATTGAGAGCTCTAGGGTTTGGGTACGTGACTGCTCCGACTTGAGAGAATAGCTGATTTGGGTTGAGTTGTTGGCCGATGGCTGGGTTCATGGCTACAGATGTGTTTGTGATTTGTTGTAATCCCATACCGATATTTTGTTGTTGAATACTCATAGGTGTCTGGAACACTTGCTGAGATTGCTGATATTGTACCATGCCAGATGCTCCCATGGCTCCGATGGAGCCCTGGTTTAACATTTGTTGCTGAAGAGGATTCCCCTGCCCTACTATACTTCCAGGAGTGTTTGTTACAGCTCCTCGTGTCCATGGAGGATTCTTATTGCCTCCGAAAGGGCCCATGTTACTCATTATACAATAATTATTACAAACAATTCCGTTATAATGTTTAACAAACAGATCAAACTTGCTTTAAGAAATGCTTCTTTTACTTAAACATTTTTAAGGTTAAGTTCTATATATTTAAGTTTATCACTTATCTTGCTAAATAAAATTGGGTTTATTTTGCACTAAACCAAAGTAATTCACATTTGTGATATAATGAACAAATATTTGCAAAAATAACATTCACATGATAAAAATAATTTAATATTTCAATCGTACGATTTTACTAAGTTATCTTTCCACTGTTGTCACCGGAGGAAAAGCGGAAAAACAAATATACCTAAAATTATTATTTTACATATTGAAAACTATTGTATTTTAACGCAATTAATTGTTATATTTTTATACACTGAATTGTTTATTATTAGAATTAATAAATTATGAAAATAACTGAAGAAAAAATATAATTTTCAAACTATAATTGTATTATTTTAAAATAAAATTTCGTCTTTCATTTCTATTTAAATTAGTAGTTTTTAAATATATAAGTTATACAAATATTATCTTTATTTTTTCAAATTTTGTATTATTTTTAAATTGAATCGGGGTTCACAAAACCAAATACAAGGACTCGCCTTAAGTCAATTCAAATTAGTGTTTGTAAAATATGTCTTCAAATATAAATCAATATAAAGTACCACATTACATTATTAATTAATACTGACAATTGTTAAAAATATTTTATTTTATATATATTTGAAAAAAATAGTAATAAAAAGATATAATTAATAAATGAATAGAAGTTGATTTGACTCACGACGTCACATCCTATAAAATGGCATCGGTCGGTTTCGCTCGTCGTGCGTGTGTTGTCTCTTTCCAGAGCCTCCTAACAAGTTGTCCGGCAACCAACTCACTGTCTCGCGCTGCACTCGTTCGACAATTTGCAACAAAAATGGGCCTTCCAAGAGTGTTTTTCGACATGACTGCGGATGGGCAGAATGTTGGAAGAATTGTTATGGAGGTAAAGTTTAAATTTACACTGTACTTGTAGCGCTTAATCAGAAATAGCTTCTCAACCAAACTCCATTACTGACCATGCCTACTTCAGACACTTTCTGGAACATGTTTTTTGCATGTCATTATTCCTACACTTTTATCTTTTTGTAATTTTGTGCATTGAGATGAAAAAATTCAAATTTTTAATAGTAATATTTAGAAATAAGATTAGTTTTGCATGTGGTCTCATATATGCCGGTTATCTTGGGATTATTTGCCGGTTTCCTGCTTTTTGGTTTTAACGTTATTTGATACGTTATGCTCGTTTTCTAATACGTATGTTTTAATTCATGTGATTTTGTGAAGCAATTTAATTGTATGGTAATTATATCGGAATTTCAAAGGGCGTCCCTATACTAATTGATATGGTTTTGTTAGATTTTTAATATCAGTTAAGGTCAAGGTTAGTAATTGTTGTGGTTTGTTTGCAGTTGAGATCGGATGTAGTGCCGAAGACGTGTGAAAACTTCCGCGCCTTGTGCACGGGAGACAAGGGCTTCGGATACAAGGGCTCGACGTTCCACCGCGTGATCCCGAACTTCATGTGCCAAGGAGGAGACTTCACCAACCACAACGGCACCGGCGGCAAGTCCATCTACGGCACGAAGTTCGCGGACGAGAACTTCCAGCTGAAGCACACCGGCCCCGGCATCATGTCCATGGCCAACGCGGGCCCCGACACCAACGGCTCCCAGTTCTTCATCACCACCGTCAAGACCTCGTGGCTGGACAACCGACACGTGGTGTTCGGCTCCGTGGTGGAGGGCATGGACGTGGTGAAGAAGCTCGAAGCCCTGGGCTCCCAGTCCGGCAAAACATCCAAGAAAATCGTCGTGGCGGACTGTGGCCAGCTGTCCTAACTTCTACTTACCTACTCCTTCTCAACTACCTTTTATTTCCATTTTTTTGCTTTTTTACTTATAATACAATTCAAATAATAAATGTTTAACAATTAAGATTAAAATGGTTATGTGCAGTCCATTCCATTTTTTGCAAAGGAAAAGTTGAATAACAAGTTTAACGACCAGAATGTGTAGGTTTAAACGGTATACCATAAAAAGTGATCTGTTTCAAATGTTAGCATTAGTGGAATGTTGCATTTATTTGTGATGTTTTCACTGTCTTGTAAATGATAGCCCTTAGAAAGTAAACAATAAAACATCATTCAAATTCTACACGCTGTGTTTTATTTGTCTCCGAGCGAATTAGTGTCTATTATTAAAGGCCTTGATACTGCAATTCATTCGCGCTGGAATGGGAATTTTCCACGGCCGTGCTGCCCTCTGAGCGCTCGGCTTCACTCAACCGCTCACCGGGTCACCTACATGTTAGGCTCCACTCACTGAAAATTATTGTTCACACATGTAGACGAATCCTTCCTTCTCTCTAATCAATACCCCCAAAAGGATAGCACAGGGAACAACCAATGTAACATCTATACTTTATTACATTCAACAGTTAACATTAATGTACAAGAATGACAGAAAAATACTATTTTACTGGGCAAATTTCTCCTACTGATCCAATGGGTAAAACTCTAGGGGTGTCAAATATGTTACACGTGTAAGGGTTTTAGAGTACTTTTACTTTTAATAGACATTTAGGTGATATATTTTTTAAAACATCGATAATTATAAGCAGAACTTTTCATCTCAGCCTAGATTTGTCGCCAGCTGTTTATTTAACACCCCTGGTTTACAATTCTATACAGATATATGATTACATTCATATTGTCCAAACTTCATGGGATGTGGAATCAACGAGAAAGTGGTTTGTGAACAACTCAATCCAGAAACGGAATGTGCGCGTCTTTAAACCATAATCAGTAATCGTTTCTTCACAAAAATAAACTTCTATAAACCGACAATAATCTTGAGCAATTTTTTTACAGTTACGAAAATATTTAAGAGTGAATCATTCACACTTAGATGTATAAATATATTTAAAATCTATGAACATGATTGTACCATATATACGTTCAGGATAAGACACATTTATATGACCACAAGACCGTCTGAAATTATCTTCTGTGTAGGCCTGACTTAAACGAAATCTCAAATAAATATAGTACCTATTGTCCAGGGCAGTGATAATAACAACTCTCAAATAAATAGAATTATATATCTTCAACAGGGATTATTTTTGTGCGTGAATTCGGCCAGATAATCAACACAAAATACAATAACGTACAATGTAAATGATAATGTGATATGTAGGCCATTTGTTAAATAGAATCTATGTTATGTACAAGATATTAGAATTTATAGACGGTCCTATACTAAAATCTGACAGGTACTCCTAAACATATTGAGCCAGTAATAAAAAGGTAAATTACATGCTATTTTTTATTTATGTACAAATATTTACTTTGAGTAAATTACGTAGAGAGAAACTCATTATTTTTATTTGCTCGTTCACTCAGTTTCAATCTTATCCTTCCAAATATTTCCAGCAACAAATCAAAAATATATTTATACTTACGAAAAATAAACGTAGACCATGTGTGAGAGATTGCATTGAGAGTTTCTGAGTCGGAAAATCGGATTGGGATTGGAGTGAAAAGGTACCGAGAGCCTTTGTATCACAGTTGTATTTGCCGCTCTCGGTACCCGTTTACGTGTTTCATTTCACGAAGAGGTCTTTCAGCGTGGAACACAGCGAAGTGTCGCAGCTTTCGGTTGTTTCCTCCTCGGCTCTCCAGCCAGCAGTACCTGTCTTTCCCTTCGCTGGCTTCGCTTTAGGGATGGCGCCTTTGCTGGGTGACGTAGCCGAGGATGGCTCGCCTCCTCTCCGTAGAAACACTTCGATGGCGCTTCCCAAAGCTTCTGCGTCGACTACTGATCCACTTCTGCCGTCCCATACTACTTTATTCGCGTCTGGTTTTGTTGGTTTTTTTTCTTTAGTGCTTGCTTGTTTTTCTTTGGTGAATGTGACTTTTTCTGGTTTTTCTTTTACTTCTTTTTTGGTTGCAATTGGTTGGTGCCTCTTTACAAACCAATTAGCTGGTTTGGTGTTTGATGATGGTTGGATGTTTGTTCCATGTAAAATAGACACATCAAAACTGTTTGATCTTTTGCTTTTTAATCGGCTGCGTTTTTGTTCTATTGTAGTGGTTTTATTTTGTTCTGAGTCTGATATTTGATTAATTTCTGTTGCTGAAGAAGTTAAATTTGAAGAGAGGATACAAATAAGATCTGTATTAGTACAAACAATACCAGACGGATCAGTTAAAGTAGGTATTTCTTTAATTTCTTCAGTAGTTTTCGAAACAAATTCCGAAGCACGTCGTTTTGTCGACGGAATAGAAGTTAGTTGCGTTCCTACAAAGTCAGAAAAGCGTCGCATGTTTGCAGGTTGCTTATATATTTGAGTAGCAGCAGCTTCATCCAGTGGTTGCACCTCGCAAACTTTCTCATTGCTCGTATTCCACATCTTCATTCTAACCTTCCTGGCCGTGACGATATCGTCCATGATATCGAGCTGCAGGTTGTGTATACTCCCGCGGTGTTCGGTGCTGGGAGGTCCCGCGATGCTGGAGGTGCTCTCTCGGCGGCTGCCGAGCAGGCGGGGCGGAGCACCCGCTGGGAACGCGGCGATGGACTCCCGGCGGCTCCGGCCGAAGAACGAGGTGGGGACTTTGGAGATGGTGACCACTGAGTGCCGACGGCCTCCAGGACTTGGGGCTGGGGCCTGGGAGAGAGTTGCCAGGAAGGCCGCCTCGCGGGCTTCTCGGGCTTCGCCGCCTCGGTCGGACAGACGACGAACCTGCAACGATGAGATTATTATTAAGGACATTCTTAATTTACAGGTTGCAACCATTGACCATATATTTTTTTTTGCAGTAGAGCATGAAAATATTCATTAATTAATGAGTGAAAATATTTTATTTAAATATTACTTCATTCGCGAACTATAAGAGATTAAATTTATTAGAATGTGTACTTGCACATACTAATTTATTATGAACTAGACCGAAATAATTCTGCCATAGCAGTTTACGTTAGGAACAGTGCATAGGGTAAATCCATTTGAAGGTTACGTTGGGGTCAGAGAATCTGTCTGAAAGCTGCGTTAGGAAGAGTACATCCATATGAAAGTTGCAATCCTTGAAAATATCATTGATTTTTAAAGAAATCAAATAAATATTTATTTAAATTTTGTTTGTTATTTAGATTTTGTTACAGTCATTTTTTAATTGTTTTAAAAGCAATATAAATATTTTATTTCATACACAAAAACGAAACCTGTAATAATGCAAAAACTATTCATCATTCATCTGAATAAAACTAGAAAGAGTAACAAAGCATTCTTATTTGTTACACATTTAAATACTTATATTTCTTTCTTTCATTATGATAATTAAAGTGATAAAATATTATTTCATTTTAAGAATATAGAATTTATTTTGGTTGTTATTAATAATTTTATGGCAAATAAATAACTATTTCATTATAATTTGTATTGTTTTATCAATGATTTTTATTAAAAATTCAATTGATTTAAATTAGGCCAACCCTAGTTACAATAGAAATAGCGAATTCATCTGAAGGCTTCTTTTGGCAAGGGTACATCCATGTGAAGGTTACGATGGGGACAAAGAATCCGTCTGAAGACTGTGTTGGGAAGGGTGTAATAATATGGTCGATGAGACAAATTATCAATTACTAGCTTTTAAATAGAAAGGGCTTTTCCACAGCTGTAGTTAATTAAAAATAAATATAGAACTACTACATCGCGTAATCGTTTAAAATATCAATATTAGCAACTAAATTTAATTTTACAAAGTCATTAACATGACAAATTTTTCCGGGCAGGTCTTATGTCATCAATCCGCCCCTGGTTGCAACATATGAGATACACCGTATAAATTTGCATCATTCTAGTGTAATTAACTGCATTTGTACACCAATTACGTTGTGTAGCCCCAATTGAATACATGAACTTTAGCATGGATGGCAACAGTATTAAAGTAAAAGTTTCAAATCAATAATTGCCCATCCATACGTACTGCCCTAATTAAATTAGGTAACAATATTATCTAATATTAGAGAGCTCCTTGAAGAAGATGTGCAGGTACCTGGCTGGCCGTGATCCCAGCGCACTGCGGCGTGGGCAGCGAGTGCTTGCGAACCTCCCGGGGGTCCCGCCACGGAGACAGCAGGTAGGGGTTGACTGTAGGAGAGTCCAAGTCGATGGACTGCTGAGGCGACAAGCCATCGCTTCGTTCTATCTCTTCGGCGATGGTTCCCGGCTCCTCCACCACGATGACCGGCTCCATGGAGCCCTGGGACAGCAGCGGGGTTAGCGACCCTCGACGCATTGTGCTGAAGAAGAGGAAACATGTTATTAACATCTTCAATACTCCATACAGAATTAAAAAATCATCAGATAGCGGGTGTTTTTTTTTAAGGTGCACATAGGAAATTAAGATTGAAAATCAGTTTTTATACTTCTGTAATTTTTAACCAGTTTTCTCCTATGAAAATAAATAGCACTGAAAAAATATCAAAATATGACTTATAATGTTTGTTTCTTTTTTTGTCAAACTTTTAGCATGCATCTGGTTAAAAATTAACCACTGAGTTACAGAATAGGCCCAATGTCGTATTTTAATAGTATAAATTAATTTTTTAATTTCTTCAATTTTTTAATAACACCGATAACTTTGGCATTTGAACAATAAAATAAAAATATTTGACATTTGACGTTTTATTTGTTAAAATTCAAGAGCTATGATCAGGGCTATTATTTTTTACATCCTTGTACAAAGTAAAGAAAGTATTATAATAACGAAATTTGTTTTTATGTAGTTGCTATAACCTCTAGTTATGCATCACCATTTTTTGTACCAATTGGCCTTTTCAAACGGCAGTTTATTTTGGTAAAAACTTAATAAAAAATAAGAATTTACTTGGCTTTTAATGTAGCAAACATTTATAATAATTTGACATTGACAACTGTCAGAATATATTTCGTAAGAAATATGTACGAAATAAATGAAAAAAAAACTCTTTCTTTGCAAGTTTTTCAGCGATTAAAATAATTAACATACATCTTAACATCCTCGAAAGGACACTAGGACAACTATTACAAAGTCTTCAGAAATAGTCATATTTACATTTCTTGTAACTTAACGTACAATATTAAAAATATTGAATATGTAATTTATAATTGTAATAAATAAATAATAACGTTAGAATATAAAGTAAATAATAAAATAAGTCAGTGTTAACTTTATTTCGTTTTGTTGTGACCTTTTCTCATATCGATAAAATTAAAAATATCTGATCAGTTTTCACAACAGTTCATTCTGCGAACAGCTTGTTTTTATGTGTTTGTTTCATATGCATACAATTTTATTTACGGATAATACTGTTTCACTAGTTATAGGCTCAACATTTCGTGAAACACAAATAACATACAAAACAGATACTCTAGTAAAATATGATCCTATATTTCATATCATTTATCATGATAATGTCAAGATATGTTTACTAATATCCATATTTCATTTGTACTATATGGTATAAATATTTCATCTAGTGATTCCTGAAATGTATGAAAAACATCTTGCAATCGATGGAGCGAAAAATTTCAATAATTTATTGTCAACAAACAAAACAAAAACTGTAATTATGTATTGATTGGGCACATATGTGTATGAATCAATTTTTTATGCTAAAAATATGCGTCATAAGTTCAATCATTATTTCCCGAAATTGATTTTCCAAAACATCAGGTTTCAATGTAGCAATTACATGGTTGGTTTCTCTAATATGTTCACTTCCTTGAAGAAATGTTCCTGTGGTTTTATTATCCTTAATGTACGAACCTAGAGCTGAAATGTCATTAGCTAACATTAATTAATATTCCCGTGAATACTTATGATATCCTTTACAGATATCATTTTATTTCAATATATTATTTTGGAAATACCTGCCTTGCTAGACAAAATTACATTTATATTTGAACGAAATATTCATGGAAATAAGTCTTTGAAATAAAATTTTTATGTTTCAGAAAGATACAAATCTAGTTTTGCATGTTTATATTTCTGAAGCAAATATACAAATATACGACAGAGAATATATCAAAAATTATGTGTTTGTGAAACATTGTAAATAACTGCATACTCTTTATTTGTAGCTTAACTCTAGATATATTTATATCTCTATATTTCATCGTTTGGAAATACACGAATTTACTTTTGGAAAAAACATACAAAAGATAAAAAAATATTTAAATCGTAGTACAAACATTTTATTTTATTACTTCTATTTATTTTATTTATATTATTTTTGGAACTATATGTTTGTTTTAAATTTAAATAATTTCCTAGCTTTATACTGGCTGTTTTTTTTTCAAGGTGTACATAGGAGATTAACAGGGGAAATAAGTTTTTTGCAGGCTATTTGTTATGATTCATATTCAAATACAAATAGATAACAGAAATATAAAAAAATATTAAAAAAGATTCGTGCTAAATGATATTAAAATAAAGGTTAATTAATTAGTTTTTTTACATGCTCTGATAGTAAATATAAATTACCATACAGACTCAAAATATATCGTATATAATTATGTCTTAGTTATCCTGTTTATTTTGTCTATGACAACAAAAGCTTAATATCCTGAAACCGGTAAACTTTTAAATTTCTTCAATTTTTTAATAATAGCGATACTAGAAGTTCATTTTATATTTACTATAGCTAAGTTTATTAGTTTATTAAGTAATACGTTTATAAAAAATCTAATAAATAAAATTCTTGTGTAAATTTTATTAAATAATATTTTTCTTTGAAACAATTTCTAATTTTCTTATTATAAATTGTGAAAAGGATCATGGCTATCGCAATTATTAACAAATTGTAGAAATTTAAAATTTAATTTATATGATTACAATACGACATAATGTACATATATTGTAAAAAAATAATTTCCCATGTTAATATTTTATATGCACCTTGGAAAAACATCCGTTATATGTTCTTCAAAATGTTTCAGTTTCTCAAATTCCTGTTATATTTATTATACTAGATTCTTTCTTCTATTCTCTAATGTTGTGCTATTTATGGGCTCAAATTCATTGTTTAATACTTGTAATTCTTAATAATGACAGTATTTATTTAAGAAAGAATTATATAGCAGGAATGATTTGAGTGAAATGAATTGTAAAGTTAATAAGTTATATTTAAACAGTGTATATTGGATGTGAAGATAGCGTGAAATTTCTAATTACAGCTCTGATACAAAGTGTTGCATAAATAAGCGAGTTTCATATGTCACACCGTCTTCAATGTCGCAGTATCAATCTGTAAAGCATCATTCGCTTCTATATTTCGTTACCTCGCGTCTACTAAGCAAATCAATGCCTTTGACACTTCTCAACAGGAACCGCACTCCTGCTGCCATTATTCGCAGGAATTTTATTTCTCAAATTCTACCTCAATTGTCTCGTTAAATTTCTATTTTTGTTTTACAATAAAATTATTGACTAGTTTCACAAAGTCTTGTATTTTTCTTGGTCTTGCATCAGTCTTGCCATAAATGCAAGACAAGAACAAGATAAGAGCTATTTCAAAGCAAGACAAGCCAAGAAATTGTCTAGCAAGAAAAAAGCAAGAATAGCAAGATTTTCTTCAATTCTTGTATTCTTGCTTTTTTTATTTATTTGAAATACAAGTAGGTATATATTTATTACAAGAATCTATCTATAAATACATGTCACTGATTAGGAAAATAATGTAGTTTGTATTTTTTAAATGTAATAACATTATATAAATTTTATTAACCTAAAAGTACAAAAATATGTAGATATTGAAAAAAATGAAAACATAAAATTTTTCAATATACATACAATTAAATCATTCAAAATGTATGATGCCGGAAATGGTATTAAAATTTCAATACTTCAGCAACTTAATTTCCGGTTGTGCTTAATAATAAACTCAATCAAACTGTCAAAGTTTAGTTTTCCTTTTGTTGTAACTAAAACTTGGGTTGGAAGATAAATGTATATCGACAAGGATTTTATTTCACTTAAGCTTGTGGTAAATTTAATTTAAAAATGAAACGAAATACACATTCGTATCAATTTCACAAGGATTAGATTTGTTTGTTTGGGGTAAGTTCAAATTGCCAAACACTGTTTACTTAAGTCCAATTAAATTTAAAAATAAATTACGTACAGAAAAAGTTTAATATCTTTCGTTGCTTCGTGCTTTCGAGCAATTTAAGTGCAATTATCAATCTATTTCTACCGGTATTTCATGTCTGCGAAACAATAAATTTATTACAACACTTTAAATCTCTGAACAACCTGTTACTGACTACCTGTGAAAAATTCAGGCCGTAATTTCCGCTTTGTTCCCATGATTGAGAGCCGTGGCGTACCTGTTGTTCCATTGTATTGCTCTTAATTTCACGAATGGATTCATCTTCATCTCAGAAATGGCCATCTCGATAATGGTAAACACTTCAACTATAATCCAATTTTGGAACAAACACTAGGAACACTCCTGATCAAATCATTCCCTTTACCTCTTACAACAATATTATCAACAATATTTTACATAATTTTACGTGAATAGGGGCTCATGCCTCCAAGCAAAATTTTACATGGGACAGTTTATAAAATTAATAATTAATAACCGGAATTTTATTTGGAAGAATCGAACCTGATGCCGAAGGAATGAATTTAAAGGGTTATCGGTTCTAGTTATGTTATTAATTTATAAAATTGTAATGAAAATTCCTTGGAAAAATAGTTTATTTTTGGGCGTGATTTCACCGCCGGCCCTGGTCGAAACAGAAGAAATGGGATTTGAAAAGTAGTAATTAACCGAATAGAATAACAGAAAGGATGTTCGTAAAACGTCAGCTTTAAAGTAACTTATTTTAATCTTAAATGTACAAATCCCTATTGATTTGGGATTTGCTTTACAATCTCTGATTTCTGTAGATATTTTCTGCGTTTCCTTGGTAACGATATTCTCTTCTAAGTTTCAGATCATTCGTTCTGGAATAACTTTTCCTCAAAGCCAACAAACTGCCATATTATTTTACAACTTTTACAAAAACCGACGCGTGCATTTTCCTCAATATTCTCTACAGTCGTGTGGTTTTCAGCGTCTGCTCAAGAATCAATTCCGAAGTGCCAAGCCTTTGATTAATATTGCATTAAAGATACTCACAGACGCTGTTGTAAGCTTAAACCATATTCAAAGCATTCAAACACCTATTAGTTTATTGCCCTGCTTATTTATTATAATGGTATTTTTCTCAGATTTAATTATATAAATCGTTTAACATAATCATGAGAAATATTCGAGGAAAATTACAGCTTGTAACAAACAGAAGTTTGTCTTTAATTTATGGATGTAAGTTGGTGTATAATCAGCGAAATTATGACTGAAACACTTGTAGAGAGTTCCAGATTTTGATTAATTAATTGTGCCCCAAATGCGTTTAGTTTCAACGGCAATCAACACGAGACATAAACCAGATATCGCTGCATAAACCGACCAATGTTAAACTAATAATGCAGTCAAACCTTGATTACAATAGGCAATTAGACAATGTGCATTATTTTAATACAAGGCCAAACAAATCTCGAGTAAACTATATAAAAGAAATATCAAATAATTAGACATCAAAACAAAAAGAAAAATTAAAACAGAAAAGAATGGAGAGAAATATTAAAAAAGATACAATAAAATAACACGATAACTAGAATCTTCATACCCAAAATGGTAAAAGAAATTTAAAAAACTGTAATAATAAATAAGATATTTAATTCATATTAATATTTATTATTACAGTGTTTTAACTTTTTTTAACCATTCGGGAGTCAAGATTTTAGTTATCGTGCTATTTTATTGTATCTTTTTTAGTATTTCTTTCCATTCCTTACTGTTTTAGCTTTTCTCTTTGCTTTTGTTATTATATTGATTGTTGCTCTTTTTAGACATTTAGGTGAGCACAGAAATTTATTACATAAATCTCAGCTTGAAACATTGTGAAACAGGTGCCTTTCTTTCAGTGGACTTTTTGGCCTTGCTCTTTTTTTGGTTTTATTATTGCTTTCCACGCTTTGTTCGTCTATGTTCTAGTATTTTCTAAGGTGATCGAACCATGTTAGTTATTTCTTCTCTAAACGTGGTATATGCTTTCTACTTGAAATTGTCTTCGCGTGTTTTCCTTTCTTATTTTATCTATTCTCCTAAGTATTTTTACTTATTTTTTAATCTCTGATTCCATAGTACTGTAATAGTATATTATTCAATGAGCATGTAATGTGCGCTATTACTCATGAGAATGAAGATAAATAACAATAGCTCGCGTCACTATGTCACAGCCTCTTTTAACGCAAGGCAATTATTTCTAGTGTTATTTATCTACATTTTAAGCTTAAAAAGAAAAGAAAAGTATGAAAAATGACAAAACTGGTGTAATTTTAGCTTTTTAGATAGAAATACTTACTTAAAAGTAATTTTATTTTTACTCTTTTGCCAGGTAAGATTTAAATTTGACATAAAGATTGAATAATATTATTCCATCGACCTGTCAATATTATTCAATTAGCAACAGTAACGAAGGTCATTAATTCATAAAAAACGATTGAATTGTAGGTATATTACTTGACAGTTGTGGATAAATTATCTTATATAGTATTCGTTTTTGTTTTCTTTGATTCATATTTTAGATGAAATAATGAATTTATGCTAGTTATTGATGAGTGTATTTGCGTGGGTATAGTTTGGAATGATATAAATATGCGTATTGGTAAATGATAGTATTATCTATAATGGAATGTATGTTAGCGCGTATGGTTCGTGGTGAACAATGGCTGTCCTGTGCTGCACCAGGAATACAAATGCGGGATAATGCCCTAAGGTTTATGGATGTACTCGTGAATCTAATTATCTGCAGGTACACAGGATATGCGATTCAATTGATACTATTGTTGGAAATAATTACAAACATGTTGCTACACCGGACCACCTAATTACACACACTTCGCGTCTTATCCCACCTAATCAACCTAATGGACCTAAATTATTCTCCTTGTTTTACATCTCAAACAATTTTACAACTTTTATTTTTTATGATTACTAAATATTTATGAAATAATACTAGAAAAATTGTAGAATAGTTTGCTAGTCCCTCGAACTTACACATCTAGATTTTATTATAGGGAATTTTTATAATTAATGCACGGTTTCATGAGAAGGAGTTAAATCGAGAGTATTAAACTCTATCTCTATTGTGAAAGGTAATGCGTTTCATAAAATAGTCTTCAAAATTTTAACCCTGTCTTAGTAAACCCTTCAATAATTTGACAACATGTTTAGGTTGGCAATTATTCTAAATTTGATAAATACTTCACAACACTGATTTTTGTGTCAAATTCAAGTGTTTAAAATTTTCTTTTGATAGCGATAGAACATTTACACGATATAATATATAAGTATCACATTGTTTCCAATTAACATAAGAATTATAAATATTTCTTGGCTTATTTATTGGATTATATTTATTATAGCTATTAAATGCGGTTGAAAAATACAAATATATTATGAAAAGAAATATAAAACAAGCCCTACTGCAATATTAAAATACATTGCGCAAAAAAATTGGAACATGAAATTAATCTTTTGTGTTCTTATTCGAAAGATTGTATATTATCTATATATCTATATGTATAATAAAAAGAAATACATTTTTGGAAAGCCTGAATCAATTTGTAAAGTCATTATAAAATTCAAATGTGTTACATTTTGTAATATGTCATTGTCTAGGAAATAATGTACACAATATTATTTAGGAGCTCATCATCTGAAGAATCTCTTTCGTCAATCAAAGACTCGAACTACAAATATATAGAATAAAAGTATCTTTAGTAGCCACCAATATTTACGATAATACTTACATTTGAAATAAAAATAACAATTATCAATTCTAACCTCTGAATATTTAACCAAATAAAAGTAGATGTTTAACCCAAGGTTAAAATTTAACCCCATCGACATAGACAACATCTTAAATCGGCATTTAAGCCGAGGTTATGTATAACTCTTTCTTGTGGAACCAATTTTCAAATTTAATCTAGAGTTAATAAATTTAACTCGCGTTCATGAAAGTTTGATTTTATAACGTTTTCAACTATTTCCAACGCACTCTCCCAACCAGCCTCAGTACGCTGGAGATATCCTGGAGATATGTTGAATTACTCCGTGGTGAAATAAGCATGTAATGCGAATGTTTGGTTTGAGATGATGGATGTTCTTGCAGAGTGCGATGATTGCAAGGAAGGCAAATATTCCGCGAGGGACGAACCGGGATTTGATGTGGAGTGCTCCAGCCTCTCCGGCTAAAGTTAGACGGATCAATAACCTCTTTCATAATTACACTTCATTGTTTTATATTCTCCTCTATACTCACAAATTATCACGTAACCTTACTTTTACACATCAAATAACTTATCGATCTAAATTTCAAATTATTAAAACATAAATCCGGGTCTTCCACTTCAGGGCTGGTTAGCTTTAACCATCGATTCGATATGATATTATTATTTTAACCAATGTTTAAGGTAACTGGAAAGGTAAAAAATTGGTCCTTAATAAGAAAATCTGATGTGGCCAGCACATAAAATATAAAACATTTATTTCCATAGGTAATAGCTATTAACGTACCTAAGATAGTTATGAGTATCATAACCGCCGCAGATGTCAATTTAATTCCGCACTCGGAGAGCGAGAATTTAAAGGTATCTAAGGCCTGTTATGATTCATAACATCCGTAGTTTATTCAATAGTTTAGAAAATTCTCATGTGAATATCGTTTTCGTCTGTTTTTTTTATTCTGTTTCTTTTGATCGCTGCTGTTTTATTTTCCTCACTATGTCTTCTTCTTCTAATCCTTGTTCAATTTCATGATTCATTTTAGATCTATATTCATTTTCTGCAATTTTTACTGATCCTACTAGGTCGTAGTATCTTTATTTCTGATATCCTAAGGTCTTTTTCTCATTAATTACTTATAATAGATAAATGTAGGTAAGTAGAAACAAATTTGAACTATAGGATTTTAATTAATGACTATATTAAATTATTATTTAAAAAAAATTCTCATATATTTATAATAAGTAGATATTCCAGAAAAACCTTTCTGATCTTCATGAAAGCACCACTTCTGGTTGCACGATTAACACCAAAATCTAAGTAGATCTAATCTAGCGCGTCAGAATATTATCATTACGACAACATCCATCCATCCACATACAAGGACAGACATCATCGTAAAAATATTAAAATCGTGTTATAGGGACTTCAAAACGTAAAACTCACTATCTAATTTTTAGCAAGATTCCAATACATCTCTTACTGAGAGGTAAAAAAGTATATTTCTTAGATAATGATTTTAATACTTATTTCATATTTCATCTTGTATCAGATTTATGAATGTTTTGTAATAATAAACGTAAGAATATAGCATCAGCATATAAATTTCTGTTTGAATTAGGTATAGATGCGCTAGTAATATACATGATAATATTGATATTAAAGCTAGGTATTTGTAATTTGCATATGAGAGCTTTAATTCCCAAATTCAATTCTGGGAAATAAAATTAATACGACACGGCGTATAGACGAATATAGAGAAGCCTTGAAACCTGATTTATTTCACACCAACGCTGTGACTACAAGCAAAAATATTTGAAATTTGAGAAAGATATATCACGGCAGGTGCTAATTGAAATCACTGATTTAAAATATCAAAATCTGAAATTAGATATAAATGTTAAACGCCAAAACCTTTATCTGATTGAATAAACAAGAAACTCCCAAGTCCTGAGGGCTGAAGATAGTAGTGTTTAGTTTGATTTTCTCTCAAAGTTCAAGAGTAAATATTAAGTTAAGTGCTTGCCGACTCAATGGAGCAAGAGCTACACTCATATTTCTACACATTTCTAACAATACCAACAGAATAAGTTACTCAAATCTTAATATCAATTAGTACAGACAATTTTGAAATAAGACATGAGTTATTATACTTCCAATTTGTCTAGAAAATTGGCCATGTATAAAAATATTCTCTCAAAGTTCAAGAGTAAATATTAAGTTAAATGCTTGCCGACTCAAAGGAGAAAAGCTACAATCATATTTCTACACATTTCTAACAATACCAACAGAATAAGTTACTCAAATCTTAATATCAATTATTACAGATAATTTTGTAATAAGACATGAGTTATTATACTTCCAATTTGTCTAGGAAATTGACCACGTATAAAAATATTCTCTCGAAGTTCAAGAGTAAATATTAAGTTAAGTGCTTGCAATACAACAATACCAACACAATAACTCAGTTAAATCTTAATATCAATTAGTACGGACAATTTTGTAATGACATTTAGCTTCCAATTTGTGTAGGAAACTGGCCACGTATAAAAATAATGAGCGTGCGAATTGCAACAGACGTGGCAGTTTCCGTGTATTGTGTATCATTTCTCTAACGACCAGAAGTTTCCTGGAGCGGAATCTTTTGACGTCTATTAAATTCTAAGTTGTCCAGTTTTACCCCCACACAAGGCGGAAGCTAATGGAGTCTGAAAGCGTATAGAAATTCTGTTTTTCCAATACTAAAACACAAAAAGTAAAATCCAATGCATGTTCTCGTTCTGCGTGGAGAAAGGAAAATATTTTCCAAAGAGCTCAGGTGGAATATCTGTAGAATGATCTGTTCTACTCCACTCGGGAACACGGAAAATTATCATGTTTGTTCCGTAAATATTTACACTCAAATATAAACATTTCATAGATAACATTTCAATATGATATTTTTCAAATTATTTTAATATATTTCAACGAATTAATATTTCATATTTTATGCACAATGTAAAGAATTCTTTAATATCTGCTATATTAAAAAATATCTGCATTGAATTTATAACTCATATAGGATGAATACTAGAAATCATTTTGACTTAAAAATGATTAGCCATATTTTTTTTGAAATTTTGTATATGGGACTGTTATTAACCTCTAGTTATACATCTCCCTTTTTTATTGCAATCGGCTATCGCCAAAAAATAAATTCCATATTTGTAATAAAAAAATATACTTTAATTCCTTGATATACAAATAACTATTTCCCATGTTAATTTTCAAAATCAAGGTTTCTAGTATTCATGTTGTATATATTAGAAATAATTTATTTATTATTCACTTGCAAATAAAACTAATATTAAAACCAAATTGTTAATGTATCAAAACTTTGTATGACAATAACAATATACACATTTCAATAATGTAAATTGTAAACAAAGCATCTACTAACTTGTAAAATTGTTCATATAAATGACTGTTAACAAGTGAGTAACAAATATTATAATAAAAATGTCGTATGCAAATGTATGAATCATGGATTGAATCATTAAATACAAAGTAACACGGTACTATAAAACTATTGCTCATTCTTATTTTAGACTTAAGAGAAAAAGGTGATAAATTATGTTTTCCAACATAAACCAAAAAATATTGACACAATTTCTTTTATTGATTGATGAGTACAAAAAGTTTAAAAAGTACAAATTGTAAGAAGATTAGACATCGGTTGAAAGCTAACAATACAAAATTGTTATTATTATCGTATTAGGAATTGTAAGAAGATTTGATACGATATATGAAATTTAAGCTAGATCTTTTTAAAGAGGGGAAAAGTCATAAATTTTGAAGAGCTCGGCAACTTGTAACTAAATTCCGATACTTTGATCCGCGGTGATAATTTCAGAGCACGCTATAAATCAAAAATGTAGAGCGGAGGTCAGAGTCAATGCCGGACACATGTCGGCCTACCTCGCAAGGACATTCCTTTGCGTGAGTGAGAATTATTGTTTGCTTCTCAATTCTTACCCGATAAGAACATATTTACCCACTACCGAATTATTCACGTCATTTTATAAGAAATCAATTCTCTTATTGTAGTGGAAAATGTCCAAAGTTGATCAAAACTACAAAAAAATATTTTTAAACATTTCGGATGTCATATTACAATGACGGAAAAGAAGAAATGATTATCATTATTGTTATAAAAATGTGCATCAAAATAATCATTTATGCAAAAAATAATCAAAATATGCACTTACACATTTTATTAAATAATCTGATTTTTCGAGAATATATACATGTTTATCAAAAAATAATAACTATTGTACTAAATATCTCCTTAATTATAAATTTTTGGTATGGTACATCCGAAATATTTTTCTACATTAACAATATTTAATTATGATATCGGTACACAAATGTAAATTTTTTTGTCAAAACGCACTTGTTATTTAATTTAGTGATCCTAAATCAAATATAATAGTTATTTGTATATTAAGGTACTAAAGTATAATTTTTTATTACCCATATCGCCTCGTAGAATAAACCATGTGAGTAATAAAAATAATTTAGTCCTTAGATATACATTATATTTTTTCCGAAATCATTAAATTATTAACTAAAAACATAATTATAGCATTATGTGTTTGTAAAACGTCAACTAGTTATAGAGACGGGGATGCCTATGATAACAAACGTACTGTCAAAGTGTCAAATATTTCTTTATAATTTTCATTTATGTTTACACCAGCTTATATGTCGTCTGCATGAATTTTTTTTACATCTTCTGCGGCGCGTTTTTTTTGTGAATTTTCTGTTGAATATTAAAGGTGAAATGACTCTTAGCTGTAAAAAGTTAGCCGACCCGTGGTACAGACGATGTAACGCGAAATAAACTTAGGCAGAATCAGATTGCGCATTTTGTCAACTGCACTGGAGTGGGTGTGTAAATGCATTAGCTTATCCAGCGCGTGCAGTTGCATTATTTCCAGTGCGGTTTGGCTGGATAGAGCAATTTTACCAGATCACCAGCTTGTGTAATTACATTATATTTATTGTGAATTATATGAACTACAGCACGAACGTTTCATGTGGCAGCTTTCAAAATGGAACAACATTTCAGCCGTACGAAGACTTATGTGCTGGTATTTTTTTGCTGTGTACTTTGTGAGGGCCATCTATCTTTACTGACGTTTTTTATTCACAGTATAAATATTGTTCAAGCCTTTAAAAAATCTCTAACCCAACCAAAAGTCCTGTACAATGAACAAACGAACACGAGAAGAAAAGGCATAAAGAATTATTACTTAAAAATGCCCCAAACACTTCTCAAATATCTTAAAAATCCGTTTAAACAATTTTTCCTAAAGGCTTTTTCAGAGCATTATATTTATAGTTAGTACTTATAATTATAAATATATACTATCTCATTTAAGCGAAGCGTTCAGACCTACTTATACTTACACAGGATGTTCGTTTTAAGAACCTAACCTTGAGATCTCGAGAACCGTAAGAGATACGAAGTCGGTTAAAAGTGTCTAGTAGAATGTGCAAAGTAGAAACTTGTATGAATTGAAAGAATAAAATTAAGTCAAAAAGTAAATTTGCCTAAATAATTAAAATGGTCAATTCATTTAATAATAATACATTATTGTACTATATGATATATATTTGATAATTGAACTTTCGTATTTGTTACATTTAAAATAATATATTTTCTAATATCTGGCAACTTATGATTCATTACGAAAAACATTTTTGGTTCGTTCATTCGAATTAGCTTTGCATTTAAAAAAAATAGTAACAATCGTTTCTTTTGAATTATTTTCAGTCTGAATTTCAGACTACGAATTCTCTAACTATTTAACATGTAATTTAGTTTTGAATAGTTACAAATTTAAATCCTGGTAAATGTTGGGCTATTGTTATGTGCAATGAAAATTTGAAACAATAATTTGGTCATTGGGAGTGTTCCTGGCATGTTTGATTGGAGCGGAGACATGTGAAAATTGAATGTACTTTTGTAATTATTTCACTATTTAGCCGCATTGGAAAGCACACACATGAACAGACATAAATATAAAAATATCTCAACTGTTCTTTGATGTGCGTTCTAGTAATAATTTTCAATTGGTTTGACCTAAACACGTCCATATTGATTTTGCCTTCGAGTTATAATTGTTTGTCCACATACACATAGACCTTATTGAAATTTTATGAACACAAAACATTAATCACCGTGTTTTTTAACCAGTATCGACAGAATCCGAATAAAAGTAATATCTTCTAATCCTCGTGCGCCAGCAAAAAATACAAAACCATCGCTTCGGGTATCACTTTATGTGGGGAACCCTTGTATGAGCTTACCGGATTTTTCTACCGAAATTGTTATCTTTCCTTTACAAACATTAACATTATTATTCATTTTATAATAAAACAAACCATATTTATTAAAATATGGTGATTATAAAATATCAAATAAAAATTGTCGATGACAGCATCAGATGATGATTCCAATATTTCTCTTACTAAGTGGCGAGAGGTAAAAAAAATTGAAGTTAATGAGACTTCTGAGATTGAATTGTTCGGAGAATAATTAGAAGTGTTTAATTTTAAATAGCTTTAGAGACATAAGATAACATCCTGAAAGCCTATTGATTCAAAAATGACTTGGTCTTGTTTTCGAGAATCTGAAAGTACTTGTAAAGATGTAAAATTTGAACACCATATCTCATTAGTTTTCAAATTGCTATTCAAAATTTGGTAAAAATATTATTTGGTTGACATCAAAAGTACAATGGTTAGCCTCTTAAAGTGGACACCCTGTAGCCCGGGATCTCTACAAAGAATGTTTTATAAAGAAAAAAATATTTCCACTGAATAGTCCACTAAAGCAAAAATTCGTGAAATGTTTGTTTTTTAAAGAATGTGCCAGGAATTTTTAAAAATGTTTAACAAATTATGAGAAGAATAAAGAGCTTCCTGGAATAATGCGTCATGTTTTACGTTTGACAACACTTTTAAAGTAATTTTATTCTCATTTGTAAATAATGACTAATACTTCAATAATATGAAATCACAAGTTTTTGCATTACTAGAACAAATACTTGGTATCTAGCAACGGTGCAGGAAATTCCCGTAGGAATATGATCAGTGGTTCATTTGAATGCAGTGGCATGTTTTCTCTAATCCCACGTTTCTTGTCCGCAAATTGAAATCGCTAATATCACCTCCAATCTTCATTTACATCGCCTTCATGCATTTTTTTCAAGTTTTCACTTTGTATTATTTAGTATTAGTATGTGAAAAATAACAGACTAGTTGATGTGGACCAGGGGTCGACAATGTGCCGTTTTTTTAAACAATAGTTTATTTTCATTTTAATGTACATGTGCTTTATGTAGTTGGAAAGAGAAAAAAATCTCTATTCAATAGTACTAAAGACAACTATGAGCCCCGTATGAAAATTAAAAGTTAGTACTAGTGTTTCACGAAAGTCTTGTATTTTTCTTGGTCTTGCCTTAGTCATTTCATTTTATTTGATAAATCTTATAAACAATGTGTTGATCACTAGTACATCTGAAATGTAGGGTTGGTTGCATAGCTGACTTATGAATATACTTTTAATTTTTGATATTTAAAAATGGAGACGTATACATTTTATCCTCCACTCATGTTATATTGTTATTGTTAATTAACCATTGAGTTACAAAATAGGCCCCATTGTATCCTTAAAACATTCAATCTTGCACTCCTTTTATCGTGCACACTTTTCATCCGTGACAAAAATTATCTTACACACATATTATCTTGTCCACATTTTATCATCCACACATTTTATCTTCACCAATGTTTCATCTTTAAAACATTGTAATTGTACGTTTCTTTCATTTTATTACCCATGCAATTAATATATTTATAATTAGATAAAATATTCAATGTCAAATGTTTCTGAAGATAAAATGTGTAAAAGATAAAATGTGAGGAACATAAAATGAGTGGAAGATAAAATGTGTGGATGACAAAATGATTTGAAAAATAAAATGTGTATAAGATAACTTTTTTTCGCAGATTAAAAATGTGTGCACAATAAAGGTGTGTAAGTTTGAATGTGTGCAAGATAAAAATGTCGAGCAATACAATA
Organism: Stenolophus ochropezus; assembly: GCA_035578165.1. Taxonomy (NCBI): domain Eukaryota; kingdom Metazoa; phylum Arthropoda; class Insecta; order Coleoptera; family Carabidae; genus Stenolophus; species Stenolophus ochropezus. The sequence continues at coordinate 224,904 of JAQOWZ010000002.1, forward strand.
TGTGTAGAAGATAAAATGAATACGCCTCTAAAAATGTGGAATATTGGTAATGAGTATGAAAATGCGTGATTGATTTTGAGTTGCATGTAATTTCCGTTGCAGGGTTCCTGCATCCCGGATGCCCTGCAGGAGCAGCAGGAGTAGGACAGGAAGGGTAATCAACTCCTGCCACGTGTACCAATTGTTACATTGCATCACAGGTTTCCATTCGCTTGCTTTAATCATGCTACATTTTCAGATTGATTTTATAAGTTAAGGTCGTTTTAGACTAGCCTATAAATTGTACAAGATCTTTTATTATATTTGGTATAATTTAAATTGGTTACTATCAAACAGCAAACTGGTTGAAATATTGTATACTATCGTAAATGTAAATTAATTTATGGTTAATTTTGCTCGTCATATTGACATATTCAAGGAAAGTGCGCAGAATCAGAGCTAATATATTGTACAAGAAGGAAATGTAACAATTTTTAGTACAAGATGTAGTATCATTTGAAGTACTATCTGTTGTGCCATCTATAGGCTAGTCTAAAACGGCCTTTTGATAGATTTATGAACAGTATTGTTCTATTACAGTGTACATTTCCATTGCGTTGTTCGCTGAACAAACAAAAAATTGGGGCTTCTCATTCGTTATAGTTTGCACAACTAACCGAAGTCACGGGATAAAAACACGAGCGCCAAGCTTTTAATTACACGGCGGATAAACGTTTGTATAAAATGAGTGAAGTAATGTTGATGGTCGGTTTTCTTTGAACGTATGCAATTACAGCTTTCAAGCGTACCACCGTTAAAACATTATTGGCTTTACTATTATTTTTAGAAGCAAATAGTCAAACTCAAAAGTATTTACTTATAATACTATATTATTGAATATCAAGCAATATATCTGATGAAAAATCCGGTCACTTCCTTACCCAATTCGAATTGAGCGAAATGTGACATCTGGAGTTCAAATCCCAGTTTCGTTAATGTTTAGGGAAAATGGAAAAAAAAATATTTATAACTACATACAGTCTAGGCTTACTTATAAGAATAAAGAAAAAATTTAAACTATGTTCTAAAAACTATAGGTGAAATGTACCAAGCTTATGATTGTACATTTTATCCAATCATCCTTCTTTATCGTTTTTTAAAAATAAATTTCCTTGTATCCCACGTATTAGTTTTCATAATCTTCAGCTTCTTCATTGTCATTACCCTCTGATTAACCATTTAACATCAGTTCTTCAGAATCCATGGAATAGCAACTAGATCGTCTATCTATATATGTGTGAAGGCATTTTTACTGTTTACCGGTTGAATTGATCTTTTTATCAATAAAATATCTCTGGTCTATCTCTCCTCAAAGTAGAGGTTAAATGGACTACTAAATTACTTATGACTGTGTATAAATATATATTGTCGTTATAAGAACCATTTCGTTATAAGCGATGGTGTTTTTTGTAATGTATTAAGCAATATAACCTGAGTGTATTTTTAAAGAGAAAAGTGAAATGTTTAATTATTTCATTATATCTTATTCAGTGCGAAATGCAATTTCAGCAGAAAGAAAACGTGAACAGAATGAAAAGAAATGGACCCTAATTAAATGATCTCATGAATTGGAGCATTTAATTCCGTGTTTAATTTGATAAAGCAAAGAAACAACTATTCTCAAATGACAAGGAATATATTGTTTCCAATATTCCATGCGATATTTATTTTCAATTTGTTCTGTTTGCCTGTATTCTCAGCTGGGTTCGCTACAAATATTACATGGAAAATGGTTTCCTCCTCGTAGCATTTTTTCCTTACATCAATACAGAATTTTTGTTGCTTCGCATAGTTAATATTTTGTGTTGTAAGTGTGAGAAAAGTTTGAAGAAATCAATGCTGTTGAATAATAGATCCGAACTTACATGTCGTACTAAGTGAGGGTGACATTTTGACCTACACAAATGGAGTAATTATTGAATTTATTATTTTCTAAAACCAATATTCGATATCATCGGATTAACTCGGTTCATTTATGCAAGAAGATTATACGCTTTATTATATTTATTGCAATATAAATAAACTGAACATTTAATAACAATTACACATATTGTTACTTGCAATTTAAACGTTTTTGTTTTTAATTTGCTCCAATTTAAATTGTAAATAAATACAAAATTTTAATTTCATAATCATTATAATATTTACTTTATATCTCATGAAAAACAAATTTCAATTTGAATAATCTAAAATATTTAATACACGTATTTGGAGCTACAATTTACATAAATATTTTTAGGGTTACTAATGAATCTTTTAAAGCCTGGGGATCACTTCGGGACGTTAGTCAAAATAGTAGCTAAAGTACAACTTTACAGACTCTTATGTCACACTTGAATTAATCTATATTTTAATAGTAACTTTTGCAGTTTATTTTAGCACTACTTAAAATAATAAATATTTTATTCTATAATGCTATTGGTGAATTTATTTATTATTTACTTTTGATAATAATTTATCGAGTTTAATGCAAAAATATAAATGAAAATTATAAAGAAATATTTGACACTTTGACAGTAATTTTGTTATCATAGCCATACCCGTCGCAATAGCTAGTTGACGTTTTACAAACACAGAATGATATTTATTTATGTTTTTAATTAATAATAATAAACACAGAACTAAAGCATTTTTTTTATTACTCATATGTTTCCATATTTGCATGTAATAAAAAAATTATACTTTAGTACCTTGACAAACAAATAACTACCTTATTTTTTATTGAAAAAGTTATAAGCAAAAAAAGAAAATTGAAGAATGTTTTTTTGAGAAAAATAAAAACATGTATAAAATGACCCCCATATGAAACAACTCTTGTCTAATTTAACCGACTTCGTATCAGTTTTATTGGTCACCCTGTATAAACATAATATTTGTATGTTGATGGTAATGAGAGTTGGTAAGTTTTGCGATCCTCTTGGAGCTTTTTAGTAAAGTTGAATAATTAGAGAGAGTGAAAAATGGTGGCATTCCGTGAAGTTAAAGTGAGCGCTTTATTAGATTATTTGCAACGTGGAAACTTTGTTGTTTTAGAGATAATTTTATTCATGATTTTAGGCACTAAATTGCGTAGTTGAACGAAATTCGGGTGAAATTGAATTTCTACTGAAAATCACCTTAAACACAAATCGAAATTTCTTAACTCTGCAAATTGCTTTTAAAACACCCCATTTGAATCTATAAACCATAAAATTTATGTCGGTTTCTTGTCTTTCTCCGTTCTCGGCGCCCGGAGTTTTATGTAGATTCCGGGAAAAGCTCCGGATTTGCCCGCACTCCGCTGGGGCAGAATTTACACAGTTTCATTACGCTTTTTACAAGTTATACGCAATTACCAAATTACACACATCACCCAATTCTTTCTTTCATTTACAAAAAAATATCATAAAAACATTGTTCACGTTTTTTGCTTGCTTTATACATTACCAAATTAAACAATAACAAAAAATATTTTACATTTTTAATATTCTACTCGCAATGTATATTGAGAAAAGGTGTAGCTTTTGTGGAAGGGAAAAGGAATCTCAAAGACATCTCAAGATATGGCGAAGTTCGGAGAGAAAGAGATTCTGTTAGACGATTTGAGATCAGGACAAGATCTGATGAAAGATGTTAATAAGTGTATGATATTTGACTAGAGATGGGAAGTCTGATTCTTTTTTAGGAATCAATTAACTTGATTCAATTCTTTTTATGAATCGTTTCACAATGTTTCTGTATCTTCTTGTTTCGAATTTGAAGTGTGCCAAATATCGGCAAACTAGAAACTAAACTAAGTTTTGTTTACTGTTGCCGATTCCGAATAATTTATAAAATTATTATTAATAAATAAAGCACACCTGGCTAACCTATTAATAAATGGTCTGAGTGATATATTATTTATATTTATTAAAGATGCCATTTAGAATGTTGCTTAGCTATAGTTGCTAGCTTCATTAATCTTTATCCAAACTTTATGACTACATACACTACTAAAATGCGAGTAAAACTTGTAAGGATACAAACACATTTAAATAATTGAATATTTTTGTATTTTATGGCACCTATGGTGCACTTTCCACATCAGCTACAGTCTGGTAAATATCGTCTACGATACATCCAGCAATTATTAATATTTATAAAGAGTCTACTTCGAATGTAAATGTTTCTATTTTAAATTGGTAAAAAAAGAAATGTCTCTAGTGTAATTTTATGCGAAAACCCGGCGTTTCAATATCCCGTTGTTGGTTGCCTTGTTCAGGGTTTTTAATAAGAAGTACTTAAACATAAATACAAAGGTTGTTTCAGTTTCCATTTGTATCTTATTATTTCTAATGTAGTATAAAAGCAAAGATAAGCCATTTCTGTCGCAGGAATCGCAATAAAATATTCTGTTTATGAATAAGGAGCAAGGAAGATTTGAGCTTACAATCCTTTATAGCTAATTATAAAGAGAAAGAAACGCGCGATTAGAGATGTAAATGAGTCATCGGTTGCACAAACACCAACAGTATGCAAATTACTCTGAATAATTTCTTTTCATTAACAACCCTGAACGGTAATAACGCAGGAACGATTGTTCCCTTTCAGAAATATCAACGTTCAAATTTCATCTCTTCTTGTCACTATTGATTTTGAAATGTGGATAATCTTGTTTTAAATTTCGTAACTTTGTGACCAAGAGGCTCTGCAAAAGTCCTCTTCGGTATAAATAGGTATATATGTTCCATAATTCGATAGTTATATTTTAAGAGTGTATTTCTAAGACTATTTTAAATTGAGAATATCATATATAGTGAAAGTTGCATATAACATCCGTGAAGAAAATTAAAATAGCGATGTGATATGTGACATATGATTACGATATACATTTGTTGTCTATATTAAAATGATTAGTCAGTAAAAAAATTAAAATTTACATACCAACTAAAAATTAAAATCTTTTTAAAACTCTAACTTATTTCCCATCATAGTTAAACATAAAAAGTTGAAATTTTTAGTTTTTCACTATAAAATTTTCCTTATACAGCTGAAATAATCCAAAAATACCCATTTTTGGGTCCAAAATTTTTGTTTTTTAAATTGATAGAATACATTACACTGATTTCAAATTTTCAAATCAAATTTAATTATCTGTTTTCATTCCAGAGATATTTGCTCTCAAAGTTGCACCCCAAAAAAGTGTGTTTTTTGAAAATATCTCTAAAATGGGTAGAGATACAATCTTAACGATTACACCAGTCGATTCTACGGGAAAAATTACATAAAGAAATGTTTTCACGTCATATACGTCCTTTGGAACGATTTGGTGAAAAATGAGAAAAACAGAAAAACCTAAATTTCATTTTTTCGCCTGGAAATTTATTGTCTCCAAAATTTTTTATTTTTTAGACTTAAGTAGATATGAACGCGCTGATTTCAAATTTTCAAACCGAATTTGATTATCTCTTCCCGTTCTCGAGATATTTGAGTTCAAAATTATACCTAAAAAATTAGGTTTTTTAGGTATAGTCCTTAAATGGTTAGGTTTAAGGTTTCGGCTACATCACCATTCGATTCTACGGGCAAAATTACATAAGTGTACCAATTTTCAGATTTTTATCTCAACAGATAAAATTTCTAGAAGGAAAAAACTGAAAATGGCCAAAAATCGAGAAAAATCGTAAGGGGTTCATCAGACGTTTTTCTCGATTTTAGCCATTTTCGTTTTTTCACTCTAAAAATGGTATCCGTTGCAATAAAAATCTAAAAATTGGTATACTTATGTAATTTTGCCCGTAGAATCGATTGGTGAGGTCGCCAAAGTCGTAAACCTAACCCTTAAAGGAGTATACCTAAAAAACCTGTTTTTTTAGGTATTGCCAAAACTGAACTTTGAATACGAATATCTCGAGAACGGAAAGAGATAATTTAATTCGGTTTGAAAATTTGAAATCAGCGCATCAATATCTACTTAAGTTTAGAAAATGAAAAGTTTTTGAGAAAAAAAGTTCCTCGGAGAAATTTTGAAATTTAGGTTTTTTCGATTTTGTCATTTTACACTAAATCGTTCCAAAGAACGTACGTGTGGAGAAAACATTTCTTTATGTAATTTTTCCCGTAGAATCAACTGGTATAATCGTTGAGATTGTATCTCTACCCATTTTAGAGATACAGCCAAAAAACACACTTTTTTGAGGTACAACTTTGACAGCAAATATCTCAGGAACGAAAAGAGATAATTCAATTCGGTTTGAAAATTTGAAATCAGCGCATGAAGATCTATCAAAGTACACTATTTCCCAAAATCAAAATTTTGGACCAAAAAATAAGTATTTTTGGATTTTTTCGGATATAAAGACCCTAAAACTATAGTAAGAAAGTCGCGAAACACTGTGTATATCGTTAGTGACATCTATTACAATTATCACACCCAACAATTGGTAAAAAGTTGTGAGTGATATAAATATTTCTATGTTATGCTTTCAGAGAAGATGGATTTGTATGTATGACATGAGTTGAAGGCATTTAATCCTTACAAATAAGCATTTTTTGCGAGGAATATATTGAAGACATAGTTCATTTTAAAGCTGAAGCGTGAAATATGAGCGCTATAAATGAGTCGCTTGACATGAGCTGGCCTATATCCAGACGTATTTATTCCCTTCATCCTTGCGACTTTATGTTGGCCTCTGCTCTCATTTATAAACTGTTATTAAAAGTTAAATCTAATGCTCAATTTTAAAAAGTAATTAAATTGGACGCTTACAAATCAATATTTAAATTAATTTTTTCTTTTCAATATTCAATTTATTTTTATTTTTAATTAGAAAAATTGGTGTTATCGTTTTATATTTTTTAATAAATAAAACAAAAACAGAAAAAAGATAATTAGATATTTTTACAGTACGTACATAAAAGTTATACTTTTGTATATAAAATATATATTTAGAATATGATAACTATTATCGTATTTTATTTACTGCTTAAAAACAAATATTTACATATTCAGAGGCGTATCCAAAAAATTTTATTGGAGTGTCCATTTTAAATTGTACACTATTGTTGTTTTCACAGTTGGTAAAATCAATAATCAATTTCTATATTAAGAGACTATTTTAATTTATTTTCTGAGACTTGTACTATGTAATAAAAATACTTTAGTCCTTAGATACACATTATATTTTTTCTGAAATTCCGTTAAATTATTAACAAAAAACATAAATAAATAGCATTACGTTTGTTATCACAGCCATCCCCGTATCAATAGCTAACTGACGTTTTACAAACACATAATGCTATTTATTTATGTCATTAATTAATAATTTAACGATTTCGGAAAAAATATAATGTAAAGACTAATGTATTTTTTATTATACACATAGTTTATTCTCCTCGTATGCGTAATAAAAAATTATACTTTAGTCCCTTGATAAACAAATACCTATTTTAATACTAAATACTCTGAATGAAGTTAATTTATCGGAATGCCGTTTTCCTTCAACATATCAGTTTCACGTCATGTTTTTAACTATAAATAATGTATATCTCAACCGATTAAGATTATAACATAATAATCTATTAAATTATGAGTTTCCAACTTTCCTCGTGTACTTAACAAAGCATATGCCGTAAAATTTTATGGAATTCCGGCGGTGTAAAGTGCTGGCGGTTATGTAGATAAAAGTCCGTGTAATTCACACGTGCAGCTTGTTGGGAAGTTTGACGCGGAATCGCTGAAATTTATATAAGTTGTGGTAATGTCCCTGCTATAAATACCAAGCCAGAGGTGTTGTGGAGCTAATGAACTCATAAACCTTCATTAGAAATGTCCACGAGGTAATTAGGAGTTAGAGAGAATCTAGTCTCTGCATCGTTCTCGTGCACGAGCTATAAATGCACTTACTTTGCTGCTTTCAACGCTGAATTTAATCAATTTATTGTAATCTTGTATGGATTTTCCACGCAACTAAAATGTTTGTACGCTGCAATAACTGTATAAATTTTATTAAGCCATTTTCGCAAATTTATTTATTGTGATCAGTTTATCAAGAATCAAAGCTTTTCTAAACGTCTGCTCTGAAATTGGAGACATTTCAAAGCATCTAAATCTGCTCTGGATTTTTCTCTAGTTTAAATAAGTGAAACACAGCAAACTTAATAATAAACTAATTCTTAACCTCCTAAAACCAGAACACAAATCTGTTATACAGGAGATGTGAAATTTTTCTTTCTATATTCAATATCCGACGACCTTTTCACAAAATTGGATCACATTCTAGAGCAGATTTCTGCTTTGGATTGTGTCTGGTGTCAGGGAGTTTAAGAATTGGAACAGGCTTTAGAATACTTTGAATATTGTCCCACTGAAACCAGAGCACAATCCAGAGAAGAAATATCCTCTAAAATGTGATCTGGTTTCAGTAGACCAAGTATCAGAGCAAACTTATTAATGCTCTAATTCTTGACCTACCGAAACCACAGCACTATCCAGAGCAGAAATCTGCTTAACAATGTGATCCAATTTCAGCAGGTCAAAAATCAAAGCAAACTTAGTAATGCTCTAATTCTCGACCTACTGAAACCAGAGTACAAAATCTGCTCTAGAATGCGATCCAATTTCAGCTGATTAAGAATCAGAGCAATCTTAAGAATGTCCTAAATCTCATCAGAGCACAGTCCAGAGCAGTAAACTGCTTTAGAATATGCTCCAATTTTAGCAGATTAATTCCGCTCTAATTATTAACCTACTGAAACCAGATCACAATCCAAAGCAGTAATCTACTCTAGAAAATGATCCAATTTCACCAGATCAACCTTTAATTGTTGTTTAAACAAAATATTTTTTTTGTATATACACAAATTTTCAAGTGTTTTTAATAGCTGATATATTGTGAATATAATTTAAAGTTTTTGGTATAAAATAATGGTGGAGGCGCGCGCCATACGGTTGAGTAAATAATGTGACATAGTGTATCAGACAACCCGATTTCTACTGGGCTTATGTTACATCCCTTTCATTCCTTTTAAATCTCTGTTGTAATACAAGAAAGAAAATAGAGTTGGCCAATTCTGTACTTTCTACAGAGTTGTAATATTAAGCGACTTATTTAAAATGTGTTTTTAATGCAAATTTCTACAATTATAATAAGATACCCGCAGATATTTAAAGGCAAGTTATTACTTTTTTATGCAAATATCTGAATCCTGGTCTTCCAGTTTATTTAATTCAGTATTTGTGTCTGATGGAGGTGCTTTATCAAGTTTGTAGTGATTAGAAGTTGTAGCGTATAGCGATGTAATTAATGTGAGTTAAATGCCTCACAAATGATTACACAGCACCCTCCTGTCGATATTTTTAACCTTTATCATCTGACATTAAATTGGGAATAGGCCATGTGAAAGTAGGTACTAAAAATCATGCCAGGGTAAATCCACATATTTTTTAATTTCATTTTGTTCTTGCTTTCTGAAACTTTATGTCCAACGGTAACTGAGTAATTATTTTTAAATGAAATTTCTATTTAGAATGTTGTTAGTTTAATAAAACTTTTGCTGTGGCTGAAAAGAACATTTCAGGGAATGGTAAATTGAAATTAAAGCGGGTCAGACTGTTTATACTTACAATGTTTTCAGCACCAATACACAAATGTTTTCCTTGGTGTAACATACTTTTAAAGGATATACCCTGAGTTTCAACTAAGATGCAATATCTCCTAATCTTTCATTAATAATTGCAATTTTTTTTACCGTCTGTTCTTGAATTAAAATCAGATCTTGGTGTATCGTTTTACTTAACAATAAATTAGATACAAAAGATATATATTCTTCTTCATAAAAGTGAGTTGATATATCAGCCAGATAAATCTGTATTGAAAAGCGCGTTTTCATTACAATGGATTTTACCAGTCAGATAAATTTAATCTGCTTGATAGACGATTGTATTACTGGCCCTTAGTCGTATTATTAATAATTCTAGTATTCCTAGAAATAACTAACGACAGATTATTTTGAAACTCCGGTATAATATTTTTATTTTGCATCCTTTTGATTATAAAAACGTATAATTAAGAAAGCAGAAGTTTTGTATATGTTAACTTATGTTTTAGGGTTAATTATGTGTAAGACTCTTTCCGTGCGATGTTTATTTTTGTATGAATGTCCGTGTTAAATTGTGCAGATGGTTCGAAAACTTCATTAGCGAGCTTTTGAAAATAAAAACGCGCTTTGTTTGAGTATTCAAAGTAGAAAGTTTTAGTTTGGCTTTATTAAGTTGCTTGATGTAAAGTTTGATTAGCAGCTGTGGGAAATGTCAATATCATTTCCTCGTGGAGTGTATGTAAGTAGATCCCGGGATTGAGCACAGAGCACAGAGCACAGAGTAGCACCACAGAGCATATGGGCTGCAGTACGCTGACATAATGAATACACGCATTTAACATCCAATCAATATCGGTAAATGTACTTGCTTAATAGTGTGGCTTATAGATAATTCCTCTCTACGAGCTCCAAACATTCACTATGCCGCCGAATATTCGATGCATTTATGCATCCTGACTATCTTACCACCTACGCACGTTATTCTCTCAGATACTAATCAGTCACTGTTAAAGTTGCTTAAAGACGATCTCTAGCTAGAGGTGACTGTTAGTTTTTGTAAGTGATGTTATTCTACTATTACACAACAATGTTAGCGCTAACAGCGGAAAATTTTGACTGTAGAATACGTTTTTCTTAGAGATCACCTCTAAATTCAGTTAGAGACGATCTCTAAATTTAATAGTGACAGTAGAATACCACTGAATATCTAATTATTTTACTTTCAATTCAAATATTATGGTTTTTATATTGAAAAAACTGGTTAAAATCAATGCGCATTGTTGGCAAATATACTGTGAGAAATGATTTCGCACACTTTAACCCACGATTGTGGGAAATATGCAACTTTGTAGCTTTATATAATGTTAGAAAAGTGCCACTTTCTTTAGTGGTCGTAGAAATTTTTTATTAACTTATTACTATTGAAAATACAAAGACGATGATGATCAGAGAAAAAAGATACCAACAGAAATTTTATTACATTTATATGAAGCATATTTTTAAAAATTTTACTTGTAAAAATAGTGGCCAAAGATAAAAAAGACTTGTCAGTAATGTTTGTATAAAAATGGAGTAATTATTTACCTACATTTTATTTGGAAAACTGTCGTTTTCATCATTGTTACATTTAATTTACAAAAATATTTGTGAACTAATAAATATTTTTACGTTTCAAGTCCGACTCAAAGGTCTTTTTAATTTCTAGGTTCTTGTTCTAGTTTTCTATTTAAAATTGCGCAAAATATATACAAATCCATAGATAGAACAAGAAAGAATCCACTGAGAAACTATTGCTAGAATAAGAAAATCAATGAGAAATAATTATAATAAATACTTTAAAAAATTTAAATCATGATTTGATATTAATAATAGTTGGTTAATATTAAATGAGTTATTTCCGATTAAATATTGGATGTATATAATTATTATATTATTATAATCTGATCAATACGCTTTATAAAATAAACATGATTTTATCATATCATTGACATGTTACATATGTGCACGAAATTATTATAATTGTTATTAAACATAAAAATAAAGAGTAACGTAAAAATCAATGCTTGAAATAATGGAAAACGAAAACAAAATCAGTTTGTAATCTGGCAGGCAATCAGCTTGTCAGATAATGACCAATAACGATTTCTGTTACTAATTGAAATGTTTTGCTAATGTTTTAATAATTTCACACCGTGGGAAAAACATCATATTGTTTCCAGAAAAAAGTAATTATAAATTCACTTACAGAGAATTGTCGCTCTAGGTTGATTCCAGATTTATATGTGCGTATCTGAAAGAAAAACAGATGTTAGTAACCAGCAAAACGTACATGTAGAAAACAACATTCAGGCGCGAAATTATCTCGTTAGGAATTCTGTGCATAACCATTTCATTTCACTCGGTTCTTCTCAAGGAAAGTAACTTTGATTATCTCATAATTAAAAGTCTTTTAATTAAAAAAAGTTGTGGGAAAACTACGAGCTGAAAGAAAGGAATTCTCGTGAAAATATTGAAGGTTTGGCATGAATATACGGAGTCTCGTATTTTCGTACGTTCTGAAGACGAGGAATTCCTGCGCTTTTGTTGTGACACAAGCTCTGACAACTCCTTCCCGGCATTCTGGCGCTGATATTAAATTACTACGCCTCTTTGCTAATGCTGATAATGAAATTTTCAGCTGTACCTCAATTCGGGAACACTGGCAGAAGGCACGAAACACCACATTAAAACTATTACTATCTAATTACACATTTGTTTCTTACATGTAAACAAAATCTGTTTAAAAATATACCTTGAAATTTCCTTTACTGTTTGTAAATATACAGGATGTATAACGAAATGAAAACATAGGACTTTAATGTGGGATTTTTATTATTTAAAAAATAGAATCTAAATTCAATAATATTAAAATACAGACAATAAAGTATCATTCTCAGTTACTGTTGTAATTTTAATTTTATGTTTTAGTCGCAAGAATAATTATTTGTATATCAAGTGACTAAAACATAATATTTTATTATGCATATGGAATTTATTCTACGAGGCGATAGCCAATAAATATTAATAACATCCAAAACCGAAATTAAAATGGAACCTAGTTTCAACCTTAATAAATACAAAAGTAAAATAGGTATTAAAAGTACGTTTGGATTTTTGAGTTCACCATATTTTGATATAAATATTCTTATAAGTGTAAAAGCATCAGGTAGACCATTTCAAAAAGCAAACAAGAATAGATTTTTCATGCGTTCATATACCTTTTCCAGTTTTTCCCGTGTGGAATTTTTGTGGAATTGGTACTATTTTAAGTTTGATATTTCTGGTGGAAAGTTATTTACCGTGTCAATTGGTCAAAGCGTTTGGTTTTAATGGTGAAAGGAAGTTAAAGGCGCAACTGGTATCTAAGCAACGATTGTATCCTGATCCTTTGTAGTTGCACTATAATATTCCTGGCACTTTAACAAGAATTCGGTCGTCAAAGGACTAATTTACCCCGCGACTTAAATGCGGATGCGACAGTTTCCTAACTTGCCAGACAGATTCGCAATTCCACGGAAAATCACAATCACAATCAAAAATGAACATAACAATTATTTTGGTTTTATATTAAAAAAAAGTAACATATTAAATTACATTAAACAATGATAATAATATATTATTTCCAGAAAAAGGTTTAACAGCTTTAAGAAAAGTATATACCTATAACTATTAATAATTTCTACAAACTAAAACTTTTTTGAAATTGCTATATTAAAAATTAATGTTAACGTGAAAAAATATGATGCCCATGTCGTGACAGCAGCAAAAAACTATAATTCCTTTACCTACAGAACGGAAATTAAAAAGTAACTATATTGTTTTTTGCATTTATTATAAAATCGACAAGTTGACCGAAGATACTTTTGGTATCAGAATATTATCAATGAAACATTTAAATTATTTTGCAGAAATCTTTCTTCAAAAATAGGTAAAACATATATACATACATGTTATTTAACAATTATTGACCAACTCAGTTGGTAACTGTATTTTATTTATTTTGACGAAATGTTTCAATAGACCATATTTTAGTATCAATTCTCACTGAATATTGAGTTACAGTTAAAACGTCGACGTGTTAGTGGATTTAATTAAATGACTGCAACTCCAAAAGTACCTTCGTTTCTTAAACATTCAGTCGAATGAAACAATCCTGCCTACTTCTTTCAGTTTTACCGGGAGGCTGTAGTATTAAGTACTTTCCTGTTTTTAAACACCCATTCGAATGAAACACTCTTGCATAACTCTTTCTGTATTGCCAAGGAAGATGATAGGATATGTGTCTGCTGTAGTGTTTTCTGAACAAGACATAATAGGTTTTGGTGTATTTTCCATTTTGCCGCCATGATGGTAATGAAAGAGGCAGGGATGGAAATGAAGCATCCCAGGCAATTTCCTAAGCGGCTGCAGCGTCTTGCTGTAGTTTTATTGCACCTGTCAGGCAGGGAACAACGGATCGCTGAGAAAGTTTTTCTGGCGAGCTGAGTCGAGGAATTTTATAAGGGTTACGTATAATTTACTGCTGGAGAAATTGGAATTGTTGCTGAACTTGTTCGCAGTTTAGAATACAATAAAATGCTAACAGCCTGCTTTATACAACCACGCACAAGATTTTGTGGCGCATTAATGAATATCAAGACCTACTCCAAACTAACTTTTTATTTAAATTCTTCACATATCATCCTCGAAACGTTTTTATTATTTTTATCTAACACCATGTAATTATAACTCTCTAAGGTGTTTTTCGATAAATAAAGTAGGTCATAACTCACTAGTGAGTTAGAAATAATAACTAATGTTTGTTGCTTCTTATCGAAGTAACTTTCTCTACATTATTTTTTATTAAATGTCATTTTGAAATGTCAACTGTAATAAATAGTTTAGTATAGTTAATAAACTTGTTTATACACCTTCAAATGCGGGCGTAATTTGGCTTTTATCGTTTTCGAGGGTATATAAAGTTGGTAAGCAATAGGTACTTAAACAAATTAAAATTGTGAATAAATGTCAAACAATACAAAAAATTTGATAAAATAAGTATTTAGCATTCACCGAATTTTTCAAATTTCTTTTCATATAAATCTATTAAGTTTTTAGAAACTAACTTGGGCTGGGCAGCCCAAAATTCTATTAATATTTTCTTAGAATAATCAGTACGCAATGTTCTATATATATTTGACAGAGACAGTGACACTTTGATTATATTAAATTTGTTTAAGAACAAACAATCTAACAATGCCAACTATTTAAAAAGAATATATACCAACAGATTTTTTCATTTCAAGTACCAAAATGAAATAAAACGTTGTATGTACCAAGGGCATAATCAAAATTATAGCCCTCAGGAAATTTAGAACATTCCCTCGTGCTTTAATCTTTTGATTATTCCCTTAATACACCAATAACTATTAAAGCACTGTCGTTAAAAGCACCTTGTACACCTTGTATTATAATATAGGTACTACTACGAGTATATCATGATTCTCAATTTAACCATAAAATTTATTTTCAATGTTTTATTTAAAATTGTTCTCTGGAAGTTTATCCCCTGCGTCTCTTGTTTCTCTTAAATAAATGAAGTAGTAAATGGATGAACTTAATGATACAAAACATTCCACAGCTGCTGCGAACAGCCAAATAAAAAATTCGCTGTCGTCAGGTCTACAGCAGGAATGGAGAGGTAGTTGAAATGAAGAAAAAGGATAATTTTTCTCTTGTGAAACTTGCCTGAAATATTTGTTAATTTTAATAAAGTTAAAAATTGAAATAAAACAAAAGTGACAGCCGTTGCCATGACATAAAACTTTGTCATATGTTTCAGCGCTGAAATTACTGCTCATTTGTTCATTTTTCAATTGTCTATAAAACGTAATTACTGTTCATAAAACTTCAATACTGTAAAACTATAAACTAGATAAATTACAATTACACGAAAATCCGTTCGCTGTAATCAAATTGTCTGTAATTCAGTTATAAACTCCGCCATTTAAACTATAAATAACATTATTTTGACGCTAATCTTGTACCTAAAAATACGGCCGCGTAAATATTTACAGTCTGATAAAACCGTTCTGACATTTTCCTTTGAATGTAAATATGGAAAATGTGATTGTCAATAGCCGATGTTTGAGTTTCACGTAAACGACGATTATAATAATGGCGTGGTGTATACTCGGCAAATATACAAAGAAACCATTACCCTATCTAATGTTACATGTTTAAAGGGCTTTTACTAAACATGTACATACACTCTCTTTCCATCAGTTGATCCTCATGTCATCAATTTCTGCTGCAAGAATTATTAAACTTTTATCTTGCATCTATGCCGTATACACATAGCATAGATGATACTTTTATTTGCTATCACATTATTTGTATGTGTTACAGAAGAGTATATATGCTATCTGCGTACAACCAACGACAAAAATGAAATAAAAACAAAAGTGTAATCGTGGTAACAGATATTGTATAAATACTTTAAAAAATTGAGTATGTCATTCATGTCTTTAATATTCCGAATTGATAGCTGTCATTCTAAAACATAAAAAATCTGGCGAATATATATATTTTTTTGTAAATTGCACTGAATTATGTTATTAAAATAACCTGTATTAAATAACATGTAGTATTGTCCTGTACAATATGGTGACTTAGTTATTAGCCGGACAGTTTTTATTTACCAAAAACCGTTTTACCATGTTAAATACCTATGACAACACTTTCTTGGAACACACGGTATGTATGAAAGAGATACCTTGACATATTAAATTTTTAGTCATTAATAAAGAAAAACGTAGTTTATTACAATCAATATTTGATAGATTCATAATGAATGTTAATGTTCTACTGTAAAAATAATAATCTCTTATAAATAGATTCAGTATAAAACTAGGAATATGTCCTTTCAAACCTTTAATTCGTTTGAAGTAGACTGCTACAGCTTTTAGCAAATTGGTTCAATTTAAAAATAAAACACTCGAATATATTTTTCTATTAAAAGCAAAGTTATATTACTGCTGGTAAACTTGCACTATATACGAGCAATAAAACTAAAACACATTGAGTCACATCTAAAAGTTATACCTATTTTTTATTTTTTCTCAAATTTATAAAACGAAGTGTACATTTCTGAATATACCTATAAATATATTTATATAATGAATATACCTATAAATATATTTATAGGTATATTCATTTCTGAAATAATCTCTAGTAGGAATATAGCTCACAAGAGTATTTAATTTTGAAAAAGTAAATGAATTTTTAATTAATTAACTATTTTCGTATTTTTGTTTCTCCAACTTTGTCGTGTAACCTACATTCATATTTTAAACTGTATCATGTTGCATTATTAATTAAAGTATTCTTAATTTAAATCTACAAACGGACAAAATATCTCTTCTGGATTTCAATTTGCAACCAACGTTATATACTGAAAGCAAACAAGCAAAAAATCCGAAATTGTGGTTTTGTTTCTCAACCTTACAAAACAATGTACACATTATCAAAACTATGGTTTTTGATATACAGCGCATCGTGAATTTGCAAACATTTTTTTTAGTTTTAAAACTACTAACAACAAGAGCGATTTTAACATTTTTTGTCTTTTTACCTTCATCATGTTGTACAACCTAGATTTTTTTTTCAAGAATTACAAAAACTAGGCTTTTATTTAACTAAACTATGCCGAATAAATTTCTATTATAGATTTTGAAGTATAAAACATTTTTAGAAAAAATTTCTTCAAATTTTCTATACTCTAAAAAAACAGTTCTACGATTTTGGTATTTTACAGTTTTTACAACATTTCGTGCCAGAAAACTAAAATAAATTTTTGAATAAGATAAATAAATTTTATTTAAATACGTACAAAATATACCTACTTCTCATATTAAAGGTGATTTATGTTTAATATAAAAAAGTTGAAGTGATTTTGCGTAAAATAGTGTTTTAATTTGAGTATATTGGCCCTGTACCAAATTATCGTTAACTTGATTATTTGACACCTCGTTCCAGCCGACAGATTGCATTTATTAACTAATTAGGAACAAAAACCAGACTATTAGCAAGATATTGATTTAGCTATCAAAATAACTTAACTTCCAAAGTATGCAAAATATTCCCAATATTAAATTTCAGAAGGCACATCATTATAATGTTCAATTTTAGACAACGGTCAAGAATTAAAAATACATTCTGTTTATATTCTTAGGAACAATATTTACATATTTGTAAATAATCTTTAAATATAACAATATTTATTTTCAGGCAGCTTACCAAGCTGATATATTTATATTACACAAGTAATTCAGTAATTCACCTACTATACAACATTTTTTTATAACCATCGTGTTTGTTAATACTATGATAAAATCTTTATGACTTTTTTACAACCTAAAATATATTTTGTGAACCGTACGTAGTATCTATAAAAGATGCAATATAATGCACAAGTAAAATTATTTCTGAAATACGGTAACCCATCTTGCTTGTCTCTGCCTTGACAAAAGCTTAACTAGTTGTTGGTTTACTACTTGAAATGTAGTTCATAAACCATTGCTGTAACTATGAAAAATACGGAATAATCTAGCTGAAACTTACAAGATGTACAATTAAAATTATTTGTGAAACACGGACACCCATCGTGCTTGTAACTGTTTTGTTACAAGCTTGACAAATCAGCGTGTTTATACTACATAAAATGTAATTCATATACTATAGCTAATCATTATAAAATAAGAGGAATAATCTATGTAAATTGTAAAGTTAATTAAAAATTATTTCTGGTCACCCATCGTCCTTGTAACTATCCTCATACAAGCTTAACTAATTATTGTTTATTGATTACTAGTACTGTAGCTTATAAACCATACCTAATAACATTTTATAAGCTATAAATGATAACTTTAATAATCATTTTGTACAAGTTTAACTAATAGCTTATTAGCTACGCGAAATGTATGTGTAATTTACCTGAAATATACATTATATAAACGTGAGATTATTTTAGTAACACGGTCAGCGATTTTGCTGATTACTGCCCTAATAAAAGCTTAATTAGCTGTCCAAAATTTATTTTATAAACCGTGGTTAATAACTATAAAAAATCTTGCTGAAACTCCCAGCTTGTAACTGCCTCGACAGAAGCTTGACTAGTTTAATTTCTACATGAAATATAACTATAAAAAATGCGGAATAATCTAGCAGAAATCTACATGATATACAAATGAAATTATTTCGAAAACACTGTCACCCACCTTGCTTGTACCTAAGGTAACTTAAGTATAAAAAGATTTATTCTATAATCTGAGATAAATGTAATAAAACAACTATTTAACAATAGAGGTACAGCTATAATAATATATTTAATTGTAGGTGATTTAGCTAATAGTGGAGTGAGATATTAGAGATGATAATAATACACCAATCCTCGACAGAAGAGAATGACGACCACATTATTTCTCACAAAGGAGATATATCTGCGCCTTGCACGTTGTGTGAAATCTTATTTGATGGCGGATTCGTGACGTGGCGACAGAAAACTTGGCGTTTGTATATCTCACTAATGGAAAGAAATTTCAGCTTTAAAAATAATACTCTTTTCAGCTCAGAATAGCTTATTCGGAATAGTGTTTCACGAGAATCTTGTATTATTTTTGGTCTTGCATCAGTCTTCCGATTTCAAGACAAGAACAAAACAAGAGATATAAATTTTAAAGGAAGACAAGGCAAGAAATTACCTTGTAAGAAAAGTAGAAAAATAGCAAGATTATCTTCAATTCTTCTACTCTTGCGGCTTTTTTGTTTTTATATTTATTATAAGAATGTACCTATCAATTTATGTTACTGATTAGGAAAATAAAGAAGTGGATATTTTTTAAATATTGGAACATTATCATATAGATTTTATTTACTTAAAAGTACAAAATATGTAAGTACGAGTATTAAAAAAATGAAGATATAAAATTTTTCATATGCAATGTAAATTTTATTTTTAAAAATATGTAATAATAAATCTATAAAGAATTTAACGTCAAAAATATGTTGCCACATGAATTTAATGATACATATGTTTGCTGTTGAATTTAAAGTCTGCTCTGTAGATCGATTGTAGGTTAATTGGAGTTGATTAAATTTACAGGTATAAATAGAGCTCAATTAAACTTTTTTAGTTCATTTTCAAATATCACAAAACTAATGGCCATTTCAGTAAATTAAATCATAAATTTGTTGAAAATATATATTTCTTTTCACATTAACCCTGCTGTTCTCCTCGGGTCTATTTGACCCAATATTTTATTTATGTCCTGACAATTTTTTTATTTATTTAAATTTGTAACTAGTATTTAATGACTTTGTTTCCTACTTATTAAAGATTACATATCTTGCATTTTTTTATATAGGGGTTTTACGTTAATGTTTTAAACGTATTTGTTACACAAAAATTCCTCGGGTCAATATGACCCGAAAATTTAATATGCTAGTTGTCTACATGCAGTTTATTATCTAAACATTTTATCATCAGTTTAGATTACTTTACAATTGTTTGAACATTAGATGTAGGTTCGAAAAGTGATTGATGTATTGAAACAAGTTCAGATTTTCAACTTACTACAAACCTAAACCTGAAATTGTGAAATATAAATATCAGTTCTTCTTTTGCCATTGCGTAGTAAAGTATCTGTTTTGTGGGAGTATTTTATTTCTAAGATTGTGAAAATTACAATAATGGCTAAAAAAATAGTAAGTGATAAAGAATTAGCCAATATTTTTGAAAATTTGAGTGACAGTGACGATTATACTACTAAAATAGAAGATCATGTTAGCGAACACAGTAATTATGAACCAGAGTCAGATGATGATATTCTAGAAAGTGTTTCGCAAGGAAATGCTAATATCGAAGTGGTGCAACCTATTCAATCGGTCCTATCTAAAGACAATACCATAAATTGGAAACTAGAAGCACCACCGTGACAAGGCCGTACAACTAGCGCAAATACTATAAAACTGACACCCGGTCCTACTAGGTATTGTATTTCAAGAGTTCAGGATATAAAATCTACATTTCAGATTATTTTCAATTCTGCTCTACAAAATATCATATTGAAAATGACAAATATTGAAGGTCGGAGGGTGTTTAGTGACGATTGGCAAGATCTAGACGACATAACATTGCAAGCTTACATAGGTTAGCTACTTTTAGCTGGTGTTTATAAATCACATGGAGAATCCACTAAAAGTTTATGGAATTCAGATACAGGTAGACCTTTATTTCGCGCAACAATGTCACTAAAACAATTTCAACGTATATCACGTGTTATGTGATTTGATAACAAAAATGACCGTCAAGAAAGAAGGCTACATGATAAACTGGCTTCAATAAGAGATTTTTGGGAGAAATGGGCTGAAATTCTACCGAAATTGTACAATCCTGAAGCAAATGTAACGGTAGATGAACAATTAGTTGCTTTTAGAGGTCGTTGTCCGTTCAAGTAATACATACCAAGCAAACCTGCAAAATATGGCATCAAAATATGGACTCTATGTGACAGTACAAGTTCCTATGCTCTAAAACTTCAAGTATATACGGGAAAAACTCCTAGTGAAGCACCTGAAAAAAATTAAGGAATGCGAGTTGTCTTAGATCTTACCCACGAACTTAGAGGGCAGAATGTGACTTGCGATAATTTTTTTACGTCATACAAGTTAGGACAAATGCTTCTCAAAAGAAAGCTGACAATGTTGGGGACGGTTAGAAAGAATAAACCTGAGCTGCCTGTTCTGAGAATAAATAAAGATGTACATAGCTCTCATTTTTATTTCACTGAAGATACAACAGTTGTGTCTTACATTCCAAAAAAAAAACAAAAACGTGCTTCTAATGAGTACATTGCATAATAGTAAACAAATAAGCGACAGAGATGATAAAAAACCACAAAAAGGAGCAGTTGACACATTTTTTTAGAAGAACTGGGTAAGCATCTAATAAATCCCTATATTATGTCCAGACAACATATACCTCGTACGGAACAAGCTGCTGCTATAGTAAGAAGTGTACAAGGACCAACTGTTGAAATTACAGCTACATCTCTACCTGGACCAAGCAGTAAGAATAAAAGGGCACGCTGCAAATTCTGCCCGTCTAAATACGATAACAAAACTAATATGACTTGTTGTAAATGCAATAAATATTTGTATAAAGCTCATGTAAGGTATTATTGTCCAAATTGTAAATAGTTCATGTCACATAATTTTTAAAATATTTTTCATTTTGTACCGGAATAACGGTTTATTTTGCAATTTTTTTTATTGAAAATGTATTTTGTTAAAGAAATAAAATAAATATTAAACAGAACAATAACAATTTTATACTGATTCCGTACTGCAGAGTTTTGGGTCATTATGACCCGAAGGCGTACAAGTGTATAGTCTGACGGAGGAGAACAGCAGGGTTAAATAATAAATCATCTTGAAAATGATTTGTTGAGAGATCAGATTTCGTACTGAACAAAGCTGAAATGCTGAAACTCGTACCGGGACTTACCTGGCGTATCAGTTTCAGCTGCTCTTATAATGAACCTCTACTGATCCCGCAAAATTAATTGTTTGTATAGAATCAATAAATAATTTTATTATAAACATTATCTATACATTTAATTTGAAATTAATATTCAATAGCGCTAACGTAAACACTCGAATATGTAAACTACTCCGTAGTTTGAACAAGATATTTTCTTACACTAAGGGCTGGTTTTTCAGTCTCTGATAAGTCTCTGTTAAATTAATCCTCATTGTAACCACGAATTTAGGTTTTTCAATATCTTGTTAGCGTTTCCAAGACGATAAATTTTAGATGACAGGAAGATAAACTAACAAATAGTTTATGCTGACGATAAAATTTTGTCAGTAGGATAAATTTACGCATGTAAAATATACTGTAGCATTTGTCAAATTTTTGACAGTTTTTGATATCATTGTCAAAGTATGGAATTAATACAATATACTTATTTTCTAAGAGTGACGACGAAATTTACGTCGTAAGATGTCAACTAGATCATTTTAATTCCTTATGTAACTATGATTTTTTTAAAAAAATATAGATTTAGCAAAAATCCAGCAATGTTTTTATTACAAAATATTTCGTAAATATATTTAAAATTAAATACCAGAATTTTATATACAGAAGTTTTGCAATTATCCCGTTCCAATGTCATCGATCCAAACTGTTACTCATTGATATTTCTTTAGTTAAAATAGTTAAAAAGTTGACAATTAAATCTCGCTGTTTCCTATCAGTCACAGATTTTTTTTCTGGAGCTTTTAAATAATAAAAAATACGGGGCTATATCTTTAAATAACATCTCTAGGCAGGTTAACAACTATTTCTGTATATCTTTCATGTATTATTCGTCTACTATTGGCACTTTTGCGAAATAATAAAATATGCGTAATATTTTTATTTGAAAATTAATTCAAAACATAAAACATGCAATAAAACCCATTACCTACAATCGATTTTAAATTAAAATTATTATACTTAGTAATAAGATTGCAATGTCTCTGAAATTAATTTGAGGCAAAAAGATTGGTGGAAGTTTCGTAATGAAGTTCGTGTTGAAAACTATTTTCTCCGAAGTAAATTGAATCTTCCAATAGAAAATTTATGATTGTGAAATGTTCCCCATTAAAAACAAATTAATTCAAAGTGAAAATCATTAAATGTACCGTGACTAACTGTAACATTCAGCAGCATAACATAACTTATTAAATTAGCAAAATAAAGCGGCAGAAAAAGAGCAACACTCGCGCATTTCACGTTTCGTTTCCAGAACTTCTGAACAAAAAACCAGCGACAGGCTTAACATTACTTATTTAAGAAACAAATGAACAAACTTAAACATCCGATTTAAATGTCTGTTTTAATTCAGAAGAAACTATTTGTTCTCTTGATGGAAAAATTAATTATTAACGTAATTATGCGCTACATTTTCTAATTAAAACCTGTAATTAATTCCTGTATACAATAAATCTCCCTATAAAATTTAAGCTCCGTGAATTATTTATCGCTAAACATGTTTGGTGAAGACGCTTTTTGTTTGGTGTTTGGTTTTTGTAACATTTGGGAATGACATTATTTATATTAACCCCTTAACCTGAATTTCCAACGAATGTGGAATTATAGCTGTCATATAATTAATCACTGGTGAATCATTTCACGATAATAACTGTCACACGCAGATATTTACAGCTGTTATAATTTATATATTAATATGTAAATTGTTTGAAAAGGGTATCGCAATTATTAACTAATTTATAATTAACTACGCACCTACGTATCATTAAGATAATACCACAGATAATATACCACTATAACTTAAAATTGTATTTAATAATAATTTATTATAATTAGGGCATGTAATCGAAAAACATACTGGTTAAAGGTTAACCCTTATAGATAACGTTATAATAATAATGATTTTAGTTAGAAAACCGGTTTTTAAAATTGGAAATTGATTTAAACCGGTTTATATGTCGATCAATTTTTTTTTTGTAAATTAGATGTGTCCAACACATTACCTCCCGCCGCTGTAGTAATATATTCAATATAAGTTCTAATACACGGAAAATATAGATATTAATAAAAATTGTACATAGGACAGGCGAGAGGTTATGTGGTAGCCACATCAGATTTTTTAATATTCCATGTAGATATATCTACAAGTAGTGCAAAAATGGTGGAGGAGCCATTGAATACTAAAGTAAAAATGTAATTATTGTTAAGATATTGTTACGTTTGTTATGTTTTTTGTTGTTGACTGTTGACTGTTCTTTCACCATTCTGTTGAGCGAGATATAAAAATGGTAATAAAAACCACATATCGCGTTTTTTATGAGTAAGAATGTTTCTATCTTATTGTACGATTTTAAAATTTTACGATAATCTTGTGTGTGTATATTGTTTTAAATAGAAAATTATGAATGTTATAATTTAATGCATTTTGACAATTGTCTCAAAATACAGTTGGAAATAATATATCCGTCTATATATGTTTAGCCAAAAATTTAATACGTACAATATAGATAAGTCTGTATCTAGTGATATGTGATCTAAGGTAGTAACAGACAAAGTGATTTTAGATTTTGACCCGAGTTGTTGTTACTTCGCAGAAATTACAGCTCACAGCACAAATTATATTTGCTTAATTATTTCACGCCCTCATTTCACGAATGACAACAGTT
The DNA here is from genome assembly GCA_035578165.1 of Stenolophus ochropezus. Classification (NCBI taxonomy): domain Eukaryota; kingdom Metazoa; phylum Arthropoda; class Insecta; order Coleoptera; family Carabidae; genus Stenolophus; species Stenolophus ochropezus. The sequence goes on from JAQOWZ010000002.1 coordinate 249,780, forward strand.
AAAATATAAAATATTTCGTATCAACAACTATACGATTATACTGTCAAATCAAAATGGCGTGTATAGAATAATCATAGTAAATATATAATTTATTATTTTTAAAATTTTATTGTGAAAATTGCCTTTTACAATTTATTTTAGGAAGACCTAATGCATATAAATTAACGATTTTCCGAGGTATTTTATGGCATACGAACATTATTAAATTATTTATAGGTTGAAGTATATTTTTATCTTTTGTAAAAAGGTGTAGAGTACTTTTCTATCAGTAATAAAATTCTCGGCAATAAAGCAAAAAGACTTTATTAAATCCAATGCTACATATTTCACAGCTCGAGAACTATAATGAAATTAAGTTCCCTGTAGAAAATCTTGTGCGATATATTTCTCGTTAACCACCATTGTTAAGTTTAATGAAACTTTTAAATCACTAACACGATTGTTATCGCTAATGAAGGCGTTGACATAGGCGGCGACTGTAGGGCGGGCATTAGGCTGTCGGTACGTTCATTATACACTATGTCTAAATTTATCCTTATCCTGTTAGCGGTATGATCCTATCACCGATGCAAGATATTGAAATATTAAAGTGCCTTCGAACATGATTTATGACTTGGAGTCAGCAAAAAATTATATTTATCGCAGGATTTTTATGAAAAATTACACCACTAATACCGGAAGCGACACACATAAATGTATCATTTTATTTATTATGGGTAGTTCTAGAATGCCTACATTTATACACAGGGGATTGCAGAAATATATACATGAAATTTAAGTAATTTGTTGAGAGCAACAATATTTACTTGTAAACCTTTTAGAAATTGAGTTGAAATTCTTCATTGCCACAAATTTTTCTACACATGAGAATGAAGCTTGTCAACACGAGCGAAAGCGAGTATTGTAAATCATTCAAATGAGTAATAGCCATTACATGCGAATAGATACTTTATCCACAACTATAACATGAAAAATATTTGTTTATTATAATCAAATATGTCATCACATTTTAGCCAATAACCCGGATTAGTTATACTCCTTGTTAATATCCTGAAATGTCAAAACTAACTCCAGTCCCAATTCATAACAAGAATTAAGTATATTATTTAGTTCTAAATATAACTGCACTAGTTTGGTGAAATTAGCAATATTTGTACAAAATTATCAGCATTTCTAAATGATACAGAAGAAGATTTGTGGTTATATTTGACAACTTAGAAATAAAATACTTTGATTATATACATGCGCAAAGCATTTAATGAAGTATGGTTATATATTCAAATATATATACCTAATAATTTTTTTTTAATATTTTTTTTCTTAAATTCATATTACATGGAACAGAAACATTGTAGTTAATGGTTTTTATTTTATAATGGAGTATTTTTTTCTATTCTATGCAATATGAATTTAATGTAAATATATTAAAAAAATATTATAACCATACTTCAAAAAATGCTTTGCGCATGTGTGTAATCAAAATATTTTACTTATAGGTTGTCAAATATCACCACAAATCTTTCTCTGTTTCATTTAGAAATGCTGATAATCATGTACAAATATTGCTAATTACTGCAAACTATAGTGGTGTTATCTTTGGAATTAACTAATATACTTTATTCTTTCAAGAATTGGAACTAAGTTATTTTAACATTTCAGGATTTTAAAAAAAGAATAGTAACTAATTTTTTTGTGAATCTGGGTATATAAGAATTATTATTTGATTTATTTGTTAATGTCAAAATTTATATGACTACTCACTATTGTGAAACAATTGTTTCATTGTTTTTTAGTACAAATTATGAAAATACTTTAACGACTTAATTTATGAGGATATTTCAGAAAAACGTTACTAATAAATATTACTGTCAACGTGTTCTAAAACTGGTTAAATTTTGTTACTCCATACAAAATATTTACAAAAAAATCTTACAATATAAACTGTTACTTTAAATTATCTTGTATCCATATTTAAAAGCAATGTCGTCGTCGGTAAAGAATTTCATCACATTTTATATGTATTGATTATTAATTTAAATACACTTAAGTAAAGAGGATTTTGTGACGACAATAATAAAATTTCAATTAGTAAATTGAAATTTTGGAAATGTATCAACATATAAAATATTTTTATCTGTTTATCTGAATTTATCTGAATTTGCACACCTTCAAATTTAGGTCTTCAAAAGTGTGTATAATGTTGTTTATTATGAGGGTAAGTACGAGTTTAATTAATTTATAATGTTTGAAACAGACACACCCATATTTAAAGTACAATATACATATATTGATTATAATAACAGGATTTATATTGTGGTTAATAAACAAATACGCGAAAAACAATCACCAATATTTTATTTAAAGTCTAGTGAGTTAAATAAATAATATATACGGAAAAATCGCGGTGTTTTAAACGGAGAAATGTAGAAAATCAAGTCACTTGTTGCTGAATCTATTCGGTGAGGAAGAAAGAGTACTATTAATTTCTGTCAGACAACACAGAACAGATCAACACGTTGACTCACTAACACTATTCACTAAACATTAATAAAAAAAATATATTCCGCAATTAATTTATACACATACAATTATTATCTCCGGGAAAATGTAATGTAATGTAAAATTAATTAAAATAAATGGATTAGTAAAAAAGATTACCATTTTATGAATATTAATTTTTTGCTTAATACATATTTAATATTTATTTCAAATTACACAAAACAAAACTAAAAAAAAAACTAGTTGATGTATAGTGTTAATGTGGTGGAGAGATGTAACTTACGCGCAACAATGTGCGTATCCGTGCAACAATGAGTGGAGGGGGGCACAGGCACTGGGCGTCCGCGGCGTCGGTACGCTCCTGACGTCAGCGCGAGGCACACTGGCGCCCGGCACGGCCAGCCCTGATCCGGAGGGATGCTGGAGAGGAGCGAGAGAGGAGAGCCCGGGAACCATCGCTCATTAATACTAGCTGCAATCATATTCACAGTACGCGGATTGTATGTTGACACTAGGGGTTGACTACTGGTCATGTTTTTATGTTTTAAGGTTTGGAGAAATATAATAAGAGCCATGAATTTGCCAGTAAAAGTTATCAGTAGTAGAGCATACATACTTTGCTTCATCGCTCATTAATACTAGCTGCAATCATATTCACAGTACGCGGATTGTGTGTTGACACTAGGGGTTGACTACTGGTCATGTTTATATATTTTAAGATTTGGTGTAATAATGGGAGCCATGAATTTACCGGGAAAAGTTATCAATAGAAGAATAGCATACTACAACTGAAATCTGATGTGTCCAACACATAACCTCCCGCCACTAGTAATATATTCTATAAAAAATCTTTATAATATAGAACATTTTAATTTATTTCATACCTGAATTTCCCTTGCATAACATTTCTAATACCGTATCGGAAAGAGTTATTTTTGGCATAAGCAACATATATTCCTTGTATATTTCTTCCATATTTTTGTATTTTAGAATAAAAAACTTCTTATTTACTTATTTTATCTTTTAAACTTACTACTGTGTTTAATTTAAAAGAGACAAGCAAATATACATTGCTGTCAATCAAATACCAAGTTGTAAATATAGATAAGATACATCCCATGTTTTACGTTAGAAAATACTCATGGAATAATTGAGAACCATGAATTTATTGGTAAAATTTACGAATAATTGTTGCGTAGTTACAGACATACATGTGTCAAAAATTCGCTGTCGTGATTTAAGAATCGAAATCAAGAATTGAAGAAGAATTATAGTATGTGTAATTTTATTTTTATTTAAAAATAGCAGTTTTTATAAATAAAAAAAATATCAATTTGAAAAACCGTTGTCTTTTTTTTATGTAGTATTATAAATACATGAATTTAATTTCTGAAATAAGTATATATGCTCTGTGTTTGTTAAACATTATTATAATTATTAAATTTTCTTTTCCATAGCGATACATAGGTGTACATCCATGTACAGTCTATTTCCAGCAGTTGATCATCATGTCATCAATTTCTGTTGCAAGAATTATTAAACTTTTATCTTAATAAAAATAGTATAAATGAGGCATTTATTCGCTATCTCATTAGCGACAAAAATGAAAAACAAACAGTAGTGTAACCGCAGTAATGGATATTTTCAAATATTTACAAAAAATGAGTACCTATGTCATACATGTCATTAATGTATGAAGGTGATTTTGGCATTGAAAATTTGTATGCTGGTAGTTTCGTTAGTTTACTCTTCAATTTTTGTATGTTTCATCCATTTTTAATAATATTGTCAGTTTTGACATTTATTTACTTCGGAAATCACACAATTTCGCCTGACAAGACGATGTCAACAATCCTCCTTCCCCCAACGATTTGAATCTCATGGTTACACGGATATAAAGTGTACTAATTTAAAATTTCTCTGTCTTAAAAAGCTTACTAATGGCTTAATGTTGTGTAACAGTGCTAAGTAGTTCACAACTTAGTACAAGGGTATCTCACTCCCAAAGCTGTAGCTGACACTTGCTTCATTAATATGCAAGTAAATGGTTAGTGGAACAAGAGTATGAGTGAAAAGTGTTGGTGTATTTATAGCTTGCTGTTTGATCGTAGTGGAAGTTCGCTCCAATTGCATTAACAGCATATAATTACATGAAATTTGTGGAGGTGGATCAAATTGCAATCCACTGCATTTTCTACACTCCGCCATCAAAGTAACTATTTTATAGAGTGAAGATAGATATATGTACAAAAATTAAACTTTTCTTACCAAATTACTAGATTTAGTTAGCTTAAATTAATTCAACTGGCCAATTTCTGTACTATAAACGTTGGTGAAAATAAACTAGTGATTAAATCTACAGATTAAATTAACTGGAGAAAACCGAGCTATTAAATTTTAGTTGGGAGTCTAATTGACAGTGACAGTCACACTTCAAAATTCTATTTTTATTTAAATAGTGTTTCATTGTAATTCTGGATATCAGGTTAATTATAAAATGCGTTTCTTGTTTGAGTATAAATTTTGTATTTGCAAATAAATAAATCTGTTTCATGTCATCTATAAACTATAACATATCATTGTGGTCCTTAATAGAAACCATTTCGTCAGTAGAATTAGTTTTTTAACAGACAACGAAATTGCAGATCAAATTGTAACACCAACAGAGTCTGTAGAATTATTCACAGAGTAACCGATTTCTTGACTTTGCCAGGAAATTATATTCAAATGTCAAATAAAATGCAATAAAATAAAATTTGTATTTCCTTATAAATACAGCCTCTATCACGTTATTTATTAATTTATATTAGGCATAAACAGTTTTTACACTTTAGCTATAACTTCTATGTTTCTAACCAACATTTTTTTTTCAATCTAATATTTACTCATGACTTATTGCATGGATTGCCTTCTATTGTACGATATTTTTACTTGAATTTGAATCAACTGTTATTAAATTTGCTTCGTTATTTGCTTTATAGAACACAAGAAAAATTTAGTTAGAAATTAAATTTAACCGTCCAGTAACTAACTAATATCTTAAATATCGTTTATAAGACTGGGTATAAAAGTACTAAAATCTTTATTTAAACAATAAAAACGGTGTTTTCAATTTCGCATTTCACCCTGTATAAAGACGTTTCGGGTCAGAATCGGTCCATCATCAGAAATATAAAAATTTTATATTACAAAAATATTATGTCTAGCAAAATTCCAAATGAAATATAAAACCCAAAATTTTATCAATAAATTAAAACGTCCTTAGTAAACATCAGAAGCAATTTATTATTAAAATATTATCGTTTCTGAAAATAATACATCAATTTATGTTTATATTCAGAAGCAGATGTTTCTAACATGTGTTTACTGTTTATAAATGTAATAAACAACATAAACAGATGATATACGATACTGGAATTTCTGTGGAGAAAAATTTTGAGTTCGTTCTTTCAGTGAATAAAGCTGGAATTCTCGCACGTTGGTTTAAAGTGTCACTAAATTGAATCCAGACGTCTCGAATTTTCTCCCGACTAAACCAACTCGTTTAGTCTTTAGAGCGTTTTAACGATTTAAATTGTTTAGAACTTGAAAAGCACACACGAAGCACAGAAAGCGGCAACCTTGAGGCGCATTTGTTTTGAAAGCTTCGTCTGGCGATCGACTGTTTACAGCATTTTTCAACTTCATGGACCGGAATACTCCCAGATAAGGACTCGGGACAAGAAATTTGTTTTGGAGGCGGAAGAAATTCATAATCAAAAGTGACTTTGGTTTCCTGCTCCTTGGATTCATTGTTTCTTTTATGTAGCACTCTTGAAACATTCATTTTAATAATTAATATCAGTGAAATATAACACTTTAATCGCTTTTATATTCCTTAAAAATTGTATTCTTTTTTTCCGACAATTTTTCGTAGTTTCTTTCTTCCAATATATCAAGCATACAATGTCAGATTTTTAGCTACATAAATCAAATACTTAAAAGAATAAAAATCCTTTTATATTTACTTAATATCTCACACATTTCAGCAAGAAATATCTATTTTCAAATATTAAGAATACATTCAGAAAATATGTGTACGCTATTAGGTGTTGACAGTTCTTTTTTTATATTGTAAAAAAAACACCTTTCATATTTCATCTTCTAAAATGATTTTCATCCGATTTGACAGTACATTTTTACATTTTTATACACATATACACATACTAATTAGTCTCTGTACACCAATAAAGGAAAAACTTTTTTATTAAATATACACGAAATAAATTTTATATTTCTTACTTCATTAATAAATAAAATAATGTATTGACTTCCTAAATTTTTCGTGATGAAGTCGAGATAAAATATTATATTTATTATAACAACTAAGTATGCCAATTTATTATATAAAATTAATGATTTTTACTTCCCTTAATCGGTTTGTCATACTTCCTACTAATTTTCTTGAAGTTTAGGAGTCAATTTTACCCCATTCTTCTACCATAAATGTAGTAGTTTTATATTCTTAGACCCTGTTGTGTTAAACATATCTTTACATAAATTACAGAGATGTTTAATGGGATTCATATCAATTTGATGCAAGGTAATTTTAGGTATGATTTGAATTAAAAATATTCTGAACTAATTTTAAAACTAAATATTTAATGTAGTAAAGATTTTTTTTATAGAATATATTACTACAGTGGCGGAAGGTAATTTGTTGGACACATCAGATTTTTTTAGAGCCTTAGTTAATTTCTTGTCTAATTTGACCCTGACTATCCTCATACCTCCTTACCAAGTTAAATGACGTTAGAATATTAATTTTCATCTCGCAGAAAACTATTTTTGTTGTTTCTTTTTAAAGTGTTATTAGCTGTAGCAAAACATGTTTTAATGGCAGAGCAAAATGGCAGAATTAAACTTTGTAATGAAACCTCACGCAAAATACACAACATAACACCACCCATATTTGTTTAATTATTAATTAAATTTGGTGACACATGTTCTCGTGTTTATAGTCAATTTATTTACTTTACATCAGGTACATTTTCCCACAACAATTTTCCAAATATTTACAAGAATTTGAAAGTTCCTCAAACAACTACTTTTAAAAATATTAAACTAATTTTTCCGCAATGTATTATTTGTTTTTTAAACATAAATATCAACAGTAAAAATAAATTATTTATCAAAATTTTTCATTTCAGCAAAATATTTTCGCAGATGATACAAAAATTATAAAATGTCGGTTTATCATGTTACTGTTTAATGTATATGACAGTAACAATTATTTAACCATTGATATTATCTACCCCACATAAACATTTCAGTTCATTACACATATATTAGAATCATTATCCATAAATCAACAGCATTTATCATATAAATGAATAAACATTGATACATTTCACTAAAGACTAAAGAATAAACAATTATTTTATTATTCATAGTTGTATGAATATATGATGATAAATCACTTAAATATCAATTACTATACTTGTTTTCCAGTATATTAAGTATTGAGAATGATAAGGCATTTTACCGATCGAAGACAACAATTTATTATCTGAGAATTGCTTACCGTTCGTAATTTTTATATTATTTATTTAACATCAATAAAAAATCTGACACCACATGACTTATTTCACTTGAAAGTGAGATCTTTTTACAGCTTGTCATTCGATTCATATATTCGAATTCATCATCTTTTGAAATTTTTATTAAAATGTTTATCACTATTCTTTATTGCATTACACAAAAATATTTTCTACGACCACTATAGAAAGTGGTACCAAGTATTAATTTACTTACAGTTTGGCAGACGTAATTAACAGTAACAACTTACTGCTTTGGAAACTCAATTAATAATACTTTTTAATGCTGGATCGTGCAAAATTATAAATCGTCGTAGATATATTTCATGTTTAACTATACCCTTGTGCAAATGTGTACAGCAGGTATTTTTTGTTTCAGTAAATTCAATATCAAAATATTTCCATTAATTAACTTAATTTTTACATATGGTTGAAGTATACATTTGATCAAAATAATGTTTGCATTTTTAAAATTTCTTTTTATGGTGAGTAATAATACTTGAATATATCCCTTTATATATGTGAAGTATTGGGAATTTTCTAAATTTAAAATCGATTGAAAGGTGGACCTTATACAAAACATGCAAAACCGCTTAAGCCTTGAGAGAAGTAATCGATCTGAACCATTTTTAAATTTCATGCGAGGTAAAAAAAGATACAATGAAAATTTAAATTATATTAAAAGCAAACTTTAGGAATTTTGGGGTTTAGAAAGTAAATGTTTGCTTTAACACTACGAAATTTATCCAAATTAATTTCAAAATTTACTTCTTCACAGAATATCTTACAGTAATTTGCGACCAAATATTAAGGGTACTTATATACATAAAACATTTTATGAAATGGATTCTGTTTTCTTGTTTGTGTTTCAAAGTTTCATTTTATTTCAGTGAAAAAAATCTTGTTGTTAACTAGCAAAAGAGACGATGAGAGTTTAAAGTGTTTTTTGTGCGAGTGATTGAAAAATATAAAGGACTTTATATTTATAACTTGGAGAAGTATTCCAATAAAAACAACAAAGAATTAACTTGGAAAAACGTTGCTTCTGAACTTGTCTTTACACTACATTTAATAAGCTATGTTTATAGTTCTGTTCGTTGTACAGATAAACTAGTATCTTTGTTTTTCAGCTTTTTTACTATTAAAAGTTTGGTATAATATAAATAACAGCAAACATGGCTGCTGAAATGAAAGTATAATATCAATAACAACTCGTCACAAACATGACTGTTGAAATAATAGAGAGTCCTGTTTTGTATTTCATATTTCTAGTTTATTTTGTGCCTTGGTATTCACAATCCTAAACGAAATACTAAGTCTTTACATTCAGATTCGTTAAGTGTTTGTAAGTGAAGAACAAGAAAGTTATAGAATCCCACTCCTGATGTAAGACTTACAGATTTGTTCAAAATTGGCGTATTAAAATGGAATGTTAAGGTGAGAAAGGTTTGAAAAATGAGTCGGTATCAAAATTGAATGAATTGACATTGACAGATATGTTGATTCTTGATGGACGGTTTGAACTATATTTATATATAGCATAAGAAGGATTCCAGATTTGCGATGTAGGTAGAAAAATGGGATTTAGCAGAGAGGATATCAGATACTGATTTACTGTCTTTAAAGTCAATAGTCAATTTCTTAATAAACCCTAGTGCTATATGATATGTGATGTGTTGAATACGTACACTGAACTTGGTATCAAAATAAACAAGAAAATCTTTAAATTTTATAAGGATGGAAAGATTTAAGAATGTTTGGGTGAGATAAGTATGAGAAATGAGAGGAATGAATGTATCCACATTGACAGATGTGTTGAAAGTCAATATACTGGTGGGAGGTTTTGAAGTGGCTGGTTCTGGAGCGAATATCGGGACTCCGGCCGCCGCGTTGAAGTTTCCTGCTAATTTACCGCCAGATCGATAATGCACATGTGGATGAGGGGAAAGCAAACAGAATAACAAAGCTACCGCCACTTGCTCTTTACTTCTTTGTTTCGTAAATTATCCCTAAATTCTTCACGAACACCGTCTTACGCCAAACAAACAAAAATCTCACACAACAAATCAACAAAATTATTGTGAAAATATTGATTCTATCCAGACTCCACCAAATGTACATATATTCAATGAATAGACGAAGATATAAGAAAACATTATTTATTTTACAATACTGACAACTTCTTATTTTTTTTAACAACATATCACAAACTTTACACTCAGATGCATAAAAGGAATTAGACACTAACTCGGATTACTTATACCCCTTGTTAACATCCTGAAATGTCAAACTAACTCCAGTCCCAATTTATAAAAAAAAGTATATTATTTAGTTCCAAAGATAAGTTTACTATGTAGGATTGGTTTTATCGACTAGATGTAATAAATAGATTTTTTGAAGTTGCAGTCATAATAAAATCCCCTAATACAACAACGTTTCGACTGTAAATCAGTCTTCATCATTTAGTTCCAAAGATAACTTCACTATGTAGGATTGGTTTTATCGACTGGGTGTTAATAAAAGTAGATTTTTTTTTGAGTTGCAGTCATTTAATAAAATCCTCTAATACACCAACGTTTCGACTGTAAATCAGTCTTCATCAGGGTGATAAATGGTATTAAAATATTATGAAGTAAATCATGTAAATTATTTTACAGAAATCTTTCGTCAAACATAGTAAAATAAATACACATATATGTTACTTAACAGTTATCAACCAACTTTACAGTTTACTCTTTGTGAGCCATATTATTTCTTAGGTCAAATAAGTATCGTGTATGTATTTTTGTTCTGTAACGTTTAAAAGTATGGTCGTAGAAAAAGTATAGTGTGCCACTAGTGTAGAATCACATATTTCCCACCTTGTATGATTTCAGCACACAATTTCGTCTTGTACCGAAACTTTCACACCTCGTGGGAAATAAGCGACTTTCTGCACTTGTCGCACAATATAGGTACTATTTACTCGTCCAGTCCCGTTTAATATGTTGGTTAGATTATTTAATTTTGCAACTACTGATATCAAACATTCTGAATAAAATGTCCAACTGTTCCAATATATGTAGAGTAAATTCAGTTGAACGGAATTTAATAAATCTTCATATAATATAACACCAATGACAAGGGGTGAACAATTTTTAGTAAAAGTCTGTCAATTAGAAATGACATTTTATAATAGAAAAAAAATACTTATTTGTTGTATAGTGCATCTAGTATATATATACGTTAGTAATGGTCGGTTCTGTATAAGATTTATGTGTTTTTGAATAAATAAAATTTATTCTACAAAAAAAAAGCACGTGGAATAATTCTCTGAAGTCACGAAACATCAACCCTATTATTTTAATTTAAAATAAAGAGGTAACAGTACAATTTATCTCAAAGGACGTATAAAGAAAACTTGATATTATTCTGCAATATATGCCCTAGAGTAAACACGCAAAATTCGTAATTAAAAATGTTGTTTAGCAAATTAATATTGAAGGTAATTCTCATAGGTCTTATTTATAATTTAATGATGTTAATAACCACAACCAAAATTTGCAAATTTCAATTTAAATATTATAGTGTAAGCTTTAATAAATTGTTATTGTGGCATTGATAATCCTAGTCATTTACGATAACTAATAGTTATAATTATAGATAAACCGTAATGACATCTAATTCATATAAAATGCGTGTAATTTACGAATCAATAAACCTAACGACAATACATGAAATGAAGCGAATACAAGCTGATAAAAACGACATATTCCGTGAAGCTAATGAGAACGCAATAAAAGTCAAAGGTCCGTTATCCTGAATTCAATTATCCTTTCGGCTGATAGATGCGGAGTTGGCTGCCGAGATGAAGGATGGAGGATAAATAGACAGACAAATGAAAAATTACTCTCCGACATAAAGGTTGCGAATCATTTCCACGGAACTCCGTTTCTGTGCCTCTCCATCAGGAACTCCGCAGGATTTAAATTTCAAAGTAGGATGCAATCATTTTGAGGCGTATACATTTTATCCTTTGCATGAGTTATATTTCTTGACATTGTATCTTGCATACATTCTATCTTGGACAATTTTTATGAACACTTTTAACTCGCGAAAAAAAATATCTTACACACATTTTATCTTCCAAATCATTTTATCATACACATCTTCCACTCATTTTATATTCCACACATTTTAATTTATGTATGGACTATGGAACATATAATGAAAGGAACAAAAAATGTGTGGATGATAAAATGTATGTAATATAATCATTATTTGTTTAACTGATGGGTCAGTAAAATATAAAAAACGAAATTTCCAATTAAAAATTAATATCTTTTTACATCTCCAAGTTAATTCCAATCACAATTAAACATGAAAAGTTACAATTTTTAGTTTTTCACTCTAAAATTTTTTATATACAACCGAAAAAGTCAAAAAATCATATTTTTGGGTCGAAAATTTTTGTTTTTGATGATAGCCCATATTGATAGACGTTCATGCGCTGATTACAAATTTTCAAACCGAATTCAATTATCTCTTCCCGTTCTCGAGATATTTGAGTTCAAAGTTATACCTAAAAAATTAGGTTTTTTAGGTATACCTCTTAAATGGTTAGGTTTAAGTTTTCGACGACCTCACCATTCGATTCTACGGACAAAATTACATAAGTGTACCAATTTTCAGATTTTTATCTCAACAGACAGAATTTCTAGAAGGAAAAAACTGAAAATGGCCGAAAATCGAAAAAAATCGTAAGGGGTTCATCAGGCATTTTTTTCGATTTTGGCTATTTTCGTTTTTCCTTTCCACAAATTGTATCCTTTGCAATAAAAATCTGAAAATTGGTATACTTATGTAATTTTGCCCGTAGAATCGATTAGTGAGATCGCCGAAGTCGTAAACCTAACCATTAAAGGGTTATACCTAAAAAACCTGTTTTTTTAGGTATTGCCAAAACTCAACTTTGAACACGAATATCTCGAGAACGGGAAGAGATAATTCAATTCGGTTTGAAAATTTGGAATCAGCGCATCGATATCTACTTAACTCCAGAAAATAAAAAGTTTTGGAGACTAAAAGTTTCTCGAAAAAATTTAGAAATTTAGGTATTTTCGATTTTCTCATTTTACACCAAATCGTTCCAAAGAACGGATATGCAGAGAAAACATTTCTTTATGTACCTTTATCCGTAGAATCGACTGGTTTAATCGTAGAGATTGTATCTCTACTCATTTTAAAGATATACCCAAAAAACACACTTTTTTGATGTCCTACTTTAAGAGCAAAAATCTCAGGAATGGAAACAGATAATTCAATTCCGTTTGAAAATTTGAAATCAGCGCATCGATATCTATCAACTTGGGCTGTTTAAAAAAATCAAATTTTTGGATCGAAAAATGAGTAATTTTGGGTTATTTCGAATGTGTAAACACAATCTTACATAAAAAACTTATAATTTGTATTTTTTTTTGACTCTGCAAATAGGGACATTAATTTTTGCATGATCCCTAAAACGATTAAAGTAGCGAGAGGTAAAAACTAGCACTACATTCCAAACAGGCAATTCATATCGACTGGTAAATAGTAAAGTATATAGAGCGTGTTGTGGATCAATTTCAAATGGAAAAGCTCCTGAACTTTTTTGATAAAGCCGGCTATTGTTCCACATCCCAATCTTTAATTTATTCATGAAATTCATTCAACAGAAATTTATTCTAATAGCAGAAGTGAAAGGTATAATTTTCAAACTTTGAATTCAATATGTGAATTGGTGAATTCTCTTCGGCCTCTGATGTAGTTTATATGTTAAATGGTGCATTAAGTTATTAAAGTGTTTTAGAAAGTTGGTAAAAGCTTTTTAAAATCAATAAGCTATTGCAACAAGTAAGCGACAGGTGCAGCTAAATTGAATGTTCCATTCGTGCACCTCGTAACGACATTATCATATTACATTGTCAGCAAACGTCTCCTTATCTCTTCAGCTAAAAATACCCAACGGTCGCATCTGTTCTTCGGTGCGCATCATATTGCCAGATAATGCTTGGTTTTCCGCAAAATTATTATTTAAAAATGTTTACTAACTACTACATTCTGAATACATAATCTTAGAAACTAGAAAGTAGGTTTTAAGATAAATCCTTGCGACCGGGATGGGTTTTGCATATGGCGGATAGTTATTCGTCATTTCCGATCGACAATGGTATGCCATCTAAAAAAAATATGGAATACAAGAAACTTAAGAATGCTCTAAATTATGTTGTAATAATTTACAATTTAATAAATATAATTGTGAAATACAAAAAGTAAAAGGTAAAATATTTTCATATAGAAAATAAAGTAAATACAAAAATTGAAGTTTTTATTGTCCTTTAAACAATATAATTATAATTGTTGATATAAGTATAATACATAATAAGTATGTATAACAGTTTCCATTGACTTTTATATTTAATTAAAATAATGAATTTTAAGTCATATCGACATTATACAAAGAAGGCAAAATGATAAGGATTATATTAAACACACCTAGTACCATAAGTAAATGCACTATTTTTATAGCTATTAACATACTTAGGATTATTATGGTTATCATTTTAAAACACCAAAGACCTGGTATAATTCAAAACATAAGTGTTTTCTTCAATAATTTTAACAGTTTCAGAGAGGTAAAAACATAATTTTAACTAATTGTCAATAAAGTGAAGTCTCTAAGGGTTGATCTGATACCATGGTTACAGTTATGACGGTATTATTATTACCTATCTTATTATCAGTAAAGTAATATTTTTTTTCAAAACCAGAAATGTATCGCTATTTATATTCATTTGCACAAGGTGTAGTTCTGTTTGAAATGTATTGCTTTAGAGGTGGCAATGATGAATGTGACAAATAAAGTTTGAGAATGAATAGCAATCGATTTGTCCACAGAAAACTCACATTCAAGATCGGTTAATAGAAAATCAGTGAACTAAATTCGAATCTAACTTGTCAGACACAGCGCCGGTTCTTTATTTGTTGTTCCTTAATCCATTAGTGCGGATTTAAAGAGAAAACTATGAGACTAATGTCACATACAGCGGTTACAGCTCGCGTATACAGATATCTGGAAGTAATTGATGTGTTTGTACAACGCGTAACTTTTTATCCGTCATTCGTTTTACGATGTGCCAACATTCAACAAGTTTTTGTTTACTCGCGAATTTCAAATTTAACGCCTTTCAGTAACGAAGCGATAAATATTGACACCGTTTAATATAAGCACACTCATTCACAGATTTTTAAAAATAATTTCAATAGTGACTAGCACATAAATATGTCACTGGTTTCACAATTTTTATAGTTAAAAATATACTGCAGTTATTCTTAAATATATTTAAACACTAGCACGTAACGCGACCTATGTCTCGTTAAATAATAATAGTTATTTGTATATGAAGTGACTAAAGTATAATTTTTTATTACGCATATGGAATTCATTATACGAGGCGATAAGCCGAGGAAAATAAACCATGTGAGTAATAAAAATACTTTAGTCCTTAGGTTAGACATACATTATATTTTTGTGTTTGTAAAACGTCAGCTAGCTATTAAGAGGGGGATGGATGTGATAACAAACGTACTCTCAAAGTGCCAAATATTTCTTTATGATTTTCATTTATGTTTACACCTGCTTAGACGTCGTCTGCATGAAATCAAATTATAAAAGGTAAATAATAAATAAATTCACAAATAATACTATAGATACGTTTGTTATTTTAAGTAGTGCTAAAATAAACTGCAAAAATATAATACTATTAAAATATAGGTTAATTCAGTTTGACAGATGAGTCCGTTAATTTAAATTTTGTAAACTTTTACTTTAACTATTATTTTGACGAACATCGAGGAGTAATATCGTGTACTTTAGTATCAATTTCGAAAAAAGGTCACTTTTTGAAAAGCCAGACGACTTCTGATACTTATTTGTACAAACACTATATTGTTTTTTATCTTATATTATTATTTATTATGCGTCTTGGAACGGCCCTGCTTTCATAGATCTAACCATGTTTACAATAAAAGAAGTTTAAAAAACATGAAGCTCAGCCAAACACAAGTGCAATTTAGTTAAATCTTTAGATTTATATATGTATCTAAAAATCTATATAACTTTTTTGTATTTTGTTAATGCGTGTATGTCACATGAGTGATACCTATAACACAATGAGATTGGTTGAAGTTATATTGTCCAGTGAATAACAAGAAACTTTTTGAAGTGAATCCTTCGAGACCACAGAGTTGATGAATGTCACACGACGTTGTTTGAACTATTGCGGATTAACTTCGAGACAACTTCCGTTACGGAATTATTTCTTCGCCTCCAGAGACGCTGAAATAGCATTTCCGGTCGCTGGTACTCTCTTTTTATTCCAGACTTTAAATCAAAAAATCTGATGTGGCCAGCACATAACCTCTTGCTTGTTCCCTTTACAAATTTTATTAATATTTATATTTTTCGTGCATTGACTGCGAACATGGTAAAATAAATTAATAAAATATTTCATACTTGCAGTATTAGTACAATTTCTTTTAGAGTTTTCGATAATTATGTATTAATATTTTCACTGTCAATACTGTCTAATATAATAATTGTCAGTGTCAAATATAAAACAGTTATTTCCATAGGTAAACAGTTTAACCGCAATTGTAATAAATTTATCCAATCATTAATTACTTGTAATAGTTAAATGGTGCTAGGTATTATTTACAAAAATTCTCATATAATCATAATTATTTAAGATTTTTCAATGAAACACTTCAGATCTTCATAAAAACACCACATCTGGTTGCATGATTAACACCAAAATCCAATCAGATCTAATCTAGGCTGTTAAATCCAAAAATTCAACTTTTGTTTATTGACTAGCATTTGAGTAATCGTTACGACAATATCCATCCATCCACACTTATGGGCAGACATCATCGTAAACATATTAAAATCGTATTCCAGGGACTTGAAAACGTGCTTATCCATTGAAAACTCACTACCTGATTTTTAGCATGATTCCATTACTTCTTTTACTGAGTGGCGAGAGGTAAAAATCAATTGGAATAGAGTATCATGAATATATGTCAGTTTTTTCATTGAATGAATTCATGTTTAGCTAGTTTTTACAATGAACGCATGTTCGTGTTAAGGTGTAATAACACTGACTAAATAAATCAGAACTCAAACACGATATTTCTCAATTTGAGGGCAGTAACTTTGACAAACTGTGAACTAACAAACACCCTACAACGTATGAATACGTAAAATGCGTATATCAAAAACTGCTTTGAGAATACAAATTTCATTCTTCAAAGATTTGAATTTCGTTTATTTTGTGTGCGCTATAAAATTTATGCCAGACATAATATCAAGTTTCCAAAATGAAATTTACGAATTTTAGTATTCATAAAGAAAGATTTTGTTGTAATATGACCATAAATAAAATAAGAATTTATATTCTTTACTAACTAATGCCTATATAAAAATGCACTCTTCACTCCAGTTATAGTGCCCACACAATAATTTCTAATAAAGCAAATTAGAGTATTATAAATGATGTATTATTATTATTATGTGGAAATATGAATTTGTACATTATTTGATATTTTTCTCAGTTTTGGGTTAAAACCGATACGACGCCGGTAATGAAACAGTAACAATCACCGTTTCAGTCCCAACGGAAATAGAAAGCACTGATAGAGTGCTCTCTCGAAGCAAATGCAAAACAAAAACATCCATGTCATGACAAATAAATCATTTCAGATATGAATAAGATAAAAAGGAAATACACACAATATATTCACTTACAAATCATTCTTATATTTTCATTGTTACCAGGGCATATAACCGGTTAAAAAAACCGGTATCCGATATTTTGAATAAAATTTGCGAATTTTAACCGATATTTTTAAGGACGAAAATACCGGAAACCGTTAACCAAAAAATATTCCGGTTTTTTGCAAACATATAACCTATATTTTAATAATATCATAAATAAATAGCATTGTGTGTATGTAAAACGTCAACTAGCTATTGAGACTGGGTATTTATTTATGTTTTTAATTAATAATTTAACAATTTCGGAAAAAAATATAATGTATATCTAAGGACTAACGTATTTTTTATTACTCACATGGTTTATTCTACGATTCCATATACTGTAGTCCCTTAAGATACAAATAACTATTTTAATAATAAAATATTTAACACTGTAATTAAATACAAATGATAAATTTTGGATATTATTCAGGAAACATATTAAGTCAATAATAAAATTTACAAGAAAAGTTACTATGCACTAATTGTAAATTTATTTTAATATCAGTCAGGTTTAAATACAAATGAATAATTGATCTAAGTCATAATCAATGTTTAATTGTTGCTTAGTTTTAATAGAAAAAATTACTGTAATAATAATAGCATGGAACAACTTTGTCTAAATTAAAATAATAGGTTTAAAAATAGTAAAATTATTTTTTATTATTTGTTAAACTACGGCGTTACTTTTACTTAACACAGATTTTTAATGTTGTTTTAGCCCCCTACAAAATTATAATCGGCGCTTCTGTCCTTATTCATGTCCTGTGTATAAATTAGCTTATCAAGTGACACTGTCAATACATCGAACATAATATCATAGGATGAAACATAAGATCACAAACAAAATGTGAAACCATATTTTCAATTTTTAATTCGACATTTTATTTTGTTTTTTGGCATTTCAGACAAAAAATATTTATAGAATATAAACCAGATTGATTTAATTATTCAATATTCAAAATAAATTTTCTTTATATTCTAGTATTAAAGAGAATGTAGACATTCTAAATATGTGATATTTATTTCGAATTTTAATATGTACTAAATATCTTCAATATAAATACAAACCTAAGAATTATTAATAAATTTCAGGAATGCTACCCAGCACTGCTGAAAGCTGAAAGCTCCTAATTTCATTCCTGCTGCGCCACCCGGTTGCAGGAATTTGAACTATAACCGATCAATACTCGAACAACCGATACCCAAAATATATTTCAATTTTTCTTTTTACTCCAAGTAAAACAAAAAATAGTTTATACATGTATATACTTATTAATATTTTTTAAACTATTAAATGTTGCTCCTGCAAATTTCCTGCTAAATTTCATCTCTGCCATGCGCAGCAGCGAACAAAACATGGCGTATGTAATTTATAGTACACAAGATGAGACGAATATTATTTTTAAGTGATTTATTTCTTAACTTAGATATGTTCAGCGTAGAATATAGACCTAGTTGTGTATTATGCAGTTTTGTTATTGTAGTTTTCATAGTGGCTTCTTTTCTCACAGGTAAATTATTTATTACTTTAATTATAAAACTATTATTTTTAGATGTAAGTAAATATTTATGTGTAATAGAGATAATAATTATCAAACTGTATTTATAGAAATAGTAGATAAAATTAGAAAAAAGTAGATAGTGGGAATCAATATATTAAATTCATTCAAAATTTATATGCATGAATAAAAAATGTATTTAAATTGTTTTACTATAAATATATTATTTACTTATAAAAATATTTGTTTATTGTAATATTTTTTTAATATTTTTTTTTATTAGGTCAACAATATTTTGGTTTACTGACCTATATTACTCTAAGATAAATCCATAGTATAGTACATCTACGTTTCATATATTTGTAGTAATATCGTGAGATTATTTAAATGCGAATGCAATATTTTATATCCATACTTACGAATTTGACAACAATGTATTAAAGCGTTTATTTTAAAATAAAAAAATAGGAGATACAATATTTGGGTTGAACAATAATGAAACTTATTTATTACATTTGTATTTTGAGAACCGTTACCCTTTAAACAATATTTGACTAAGTCTAAGATTAAAAAATTAACCTTTAGACAACAATAAATAATCCTTCGGCAGTTTTTGTATCTATATTACAATAACTATTTCAGCCCGAAAATTTAAAATTTTTAATTAATCTAGAGTCTTGAAATTTGTCTCAAATTTTCTCATCTTGGTCTAAAATAAGGAAGTTTTGTCTTGGTTTGAAATTTCAAGACAAGACTTTTGCCACTTTTGGTATCGAATAGAAGAAAAAAAAATATTGTCACATACACTATTGTTGTTTTTATTTCATTCTTCGAATCTAATATTTACGTAGACCGTAGAAATTATTAGAATTTACTTGTCTTATGCCCGGTATTATAAACGTTAGTTAAAATTAGTTCCCTAGTAAATATTTATTTCTTCAATTGAGAATCAAAATTTTGACAGCAATGTTATTTATGTCATTAATAAAATTGTTTTGATTAGAATTTGATTATTTAAATAAATTTACTATGCAAGTAAATTTATTTCTGTTCTTTATAATACCGGGCATTATAATGGGATATTAAATAATTTTGATTTTTTTTATTAATTTCCAATTGTTATGCGTAGAAGAATATGTGAGGAATGATAATTTGGTAGAGAAGTTCTCGGAGGGTCGAAGGGGTTTGTAATCAGCATTCGCGCGTGAAATGATCGGCAATGCTGCGGTGAATAATGAAGGCGAAATTGGCGCTAATTGTGTTACAAGTCGAACCGACACTCCAGTGTCAGCCCCGACTAAACTTCCCTAATCAACGCCTCCGACGCTAAATCCAAACGCCATTACCTCCAGGCGTAATGAGCTCATATGGGCCTACAGCCATCCATCTCATTTACTTACAACCAAACTAAATCATATCATTCTTAAAATGATAGGACTGTTGAAATCACTTCAACCAAACTAAATCATACCATCATTGGGCTCGTTTTATCCTGCCATCTCTTGGTTGCTCCCCAGAAGCTTAATACAAATAATAATTTACTTGGCTTTTATTTTTATACAAAACATTTAATTTCTTGGTAATAAATTTAGTATGATTGACTGACGATTGACAAAATTGACAACGTCAAAATATATTTGGTGAGAAATATGGCAACAACTCTTTCTTTGCAATTTTTGAGCGAAAAAAAAAAGTTTTTGTAATGCAATAAGGAACAGTCATAAACATTTTAGCAAAATTTTGCAAAAGATGATTCGTCTGGAAGAAAAAAGATATGAAAGGAATAGAAGTAGATGAATTGAAACATCTAGCTGAACGTTTTGTTTTTGATATATTCCGGCGAGTATATTACTTAGGATCAGCTCGTTTAGAGAGGGTAAAGTGATCCAGTCAAATGTATACACCTGTGACATTAAAACATGTATCACTATATTTATTTCTTTTTCATCTATTATGCTGATAGTTATATCAATAATTTTATTCATTTAATATTCGTTTAATATTAAGACTTTTACTAAATAAAATATATATGTATAAAAATAAAAAAAATCATGGAATGCTTTATTCTTAACAAATAAAAAAAACACATTTTTTTACACTCACCATTGTTGTAGTATTTTCCATAGAATATATCTGAAACAAAAGAAAATATACATTAGTAATCTATAATATATTATATTTAATAATTATTTATATATTTAATATGTAGTATATTATAATTATTTTAATTAAAATATACAATGTACTATTTTTTAATATAAATCTTAATAGTTCCACATTTCAAATTCTTTAGTACCAAATACAAAATTTAGTGGCAGCACAGTTGCGTTTCAACTTAAATAATATTTTATATAATAAAAATAATATCTATTGTTACCTAAGCTAAAACTTGTTACAAAAGTGAAAAAGTAACAATTAATCGAAGGGTGTAGCGAACTTGTCTGGACCTTTGATCTATTTATAGAACAGCTTTGCAGGTTCCATTTCCGAGCCAAAATCATTTATTTCAACTCGGGAAATATTGAAAGTTGTACAGACAAGTTGTAAATATAAATATTGTAATAAATATGTGGTCCACTCGGCTTGTTCAGGAAAACTCAATAGATGGTTCTGTAAATATTGGGTGGGATTTTAAATAAAAATACTACAAAATATGTAATGATTAAATTTATAGAAATAACTAGAAAAATTTTGTTTCTAATGTGCAAAAAATATGTAGGGTTTATTATTTACTATTTTTGTTGTTTGTAATGAAATTAATAAAAGGGAGATATCTCACGAGTAAAAAGTTTTAGTTTAAGTTTTTTTGTTGCGTTTAATTAAATTTATGAAAACCCCTTCACATAAGTTTCTCTAATTACAAAGGAGTGTTGTGCGCTCTTGTTTTTATGTGAAATCCTATCCCGTATAAAGTACACAACATTATAAGCTACAGGTGTTTGTGTAAATTATAGTTTTTTCTGCTTCTATGTTCTTTGTTATTAATAACTTTTTTCATAAGTAATATAATAAGGTCCATGAATTTATAGGAAAAAAATACGAATAGTTGTTGCGTAGTAACAGACAAATGAGTGTCAAAAATGACATAGCTGGAGTGATTTAAGAGTCATTTTTGACCCTACTAAATTCTTAGCTCGAATTATATTTGCTTGATTATTTCACGAATGACAAAAAATATAAATAAATAAACAGATTTATTTCCTATACTTTCGTAACATGAATTAATCTGATTCCAAATAGACATTCTTGTTCTTTTTTTATTCTCTGGAACACTTGGATCAATATTGGTATTAATTTCATCAATAGAAATGTCTCCGAATCTCATTCTGAATCAATTTTTTCACGTATCACTATTTTTTGAAGTTTCAAACGTAAAAATTTCCATATCAACAAAATGTAACCATGATGACACTAGTGTGATTTTATCAAATTTCTTCGCTGAAAAACTTCCTTCGGTTATCATATGAATCACTCTGATGGGTGAAAATGACAAGTGTGAAATAATAATTAATAATTTTTTTTTACACGTTGAAGCTTTGAGAAAAGTGAAGGATTTTTAGAAGTTTGAAGTTGTGGAATTACTTGTGCTTTGGAAGGAATTTGTGAGCATATCGTATTCAAATTTTTATTTGTTGTCGCATCCCGACAAATCGAAATCGATCCGGAATTTACTTTTTCCGAAACAAAACTCGCGGGAGACGAGTCGTCAGGCATATTCCTCCAGCTGAAATAATGACATTTCTCTTCAACTTTATTCAATTATTAAAACGGTTTCCATGGCAAGAAATAATATTAAATCAGGCCTTCTGGGACAGCGAGTTACACATGAACGAGACGCTGTGGATTTTTTCTCATTTGGAAACAAAGATGAAAGTTCTCGATGTAATAACCGTGTAATAAATTTATATGTCGTTATGGACAAAACTTTTCTGTGGTTTCACAAATGATAAACTTTTATACCTGGATTCATAAAATAGATTAGCCACTAACCCGAATTAGTTATAAGCCTTGTTAACATCCTGAAATGTCATGAATGAAATGTATATGGCATATGAGATTAATATAAAAATTATTTTTTAATTAATATTTTTAAAGTAATTTTTACAATTAAATTCTCTAGATTGTCCATTACATTATAGTGTTTGAAATTAAAAAGGATGTTAAAATAAACACGCTATTCCCTAAACGGTTTTTTGTGTGATTGTTGTAAGGATTTAAATCTCTGATGATTTATAACATAATAATTTGCCCCGGGAATCAAATCTTAGTTTATTCCCTTCATACAATAACTATTTTGTAGTTTATCCCGCAGAATCAATTAATAAAATCATTGAGAATGTAACCCAATCAATTTTTGGACAACAAATATCTCAAGAACACAAAGAGAACAATAAATACGGTTTGAAAATTTGGTATCAACAAATTGATATTATTGCAATATATACTTATATCTAACATATTTGTATGTTTGGAGAATCAAATAATTATCACTAAAATACTTTTACCTACGAACCTCATAGAACATCTGAAAGATTTTTTATAAATTTTAAAATGTTTTACCTTTATTTACCGTCATTTTATATTGATATCTATTGCAATATATACTTATATCTAAAATATATTTTTTGGGTATTTTTTCAATAAATCAATAATTAGAGACTTGGAAAGAAAACCTTAATTTGTTATAAATTTGTTAACATTGTTTTGTAGCAAATTATTGAAAAAATATATTTAAAATATGTTGAATTTAAAGCAAAGTTAGAACTGTTTCAGAGGTAGGAAAGATACTTTTAAAAAATAACTAATACTAGATACTTTTTATTCTAAGTATCTTAAGATAGAAATATTTCTTACAGGTATCTAATATAATTATTTAAGATACATGAAAGTATCTCAGATATTTTTCAATATGTTAGGTACTTTTAAATATCTTAAATACTTGTAATACGTTATAAATATCTAACTTTTATAATAATTTTTATATCATTACATTCTATCAAATTTTCATTGGAAGATGAAAGATCCTTTTTTTTAAGTTAAAATATACTTTTGTAAGATAAAAGATACATTTTACATAAAATAAAAAGTACCTAAAATACTTTATCTTAGATACTATTCAGTATCTTTTGTAAGATACTCCCAGCTCTAGAACATCTCTTCAAAACCTACATTTCTGCTTGCAATATTTTTTTTTTACTTTGCGTCCAGCTACAACCTACAACCCCTCTGTGTCCATTCCTAAACCCAGCTCAAGTTCTCGTTGCCTCTGAACCTGGTAACGTCGCCGGGTGTATTGATTGTTGCAGGAGAGACCGACGCACAGATAATCGGCAAGGAACACCGGACTCCGGCGGCCGACGCGAAGACGCGGGAGCTGTGGTGCTACCACTGCAACACCATGGATAGCGGGGAACGCTGTGAGCGGCTCATAGGCAACGCGTCGGACCATCATCTCAAGTGCCGGGAGAAAATGTGTATGGTGAGGGGATGTCATTGTAATATGATTGTAAGGAGGTTAATATTAATTTTACAATGGATTAAAAATGGGTACACTTATGTAAAAATGTTTATGTACGACTGCACGTTAAACTTTGATTTATATCATACTTTTGCGGCTATAAAGGACCTCTTTATAGTGCTAGTAAAATAAAGAAATTTTCAGAAGTTCTTTCAACATTCTTACTAGAACACCATTTCCGATTCGCATTGTATGTCTCTTCATATATATGCTTGCCTGAGGAAATAGTTAATCTTTATTATTTTTTCATTATTAGAACTCTGAGACCGACACGCTTGCATCTTGCTTCAAATAAAATTTTGACTTTGGCACCGGACCAATCAAATTCGTATTCAAACAACAGAAAAGCACACTTGATTCATTCTTTTTAAGTTTAAGTTTAATGCCAGAGGAATCAAAAAATCAACATTAGAATATACGCTACCTTCAGTTTTAATGATACAACTCAACAGAACTGATTTTGCTTAAATTTTGTTTTAAATTTATTTATCGTCATTTTATGAAAACTAGTCCTTCATAGTTTTGGCTTAAAACTTGAATACTTATGTAAAAATATATGCAGAATCCAAAAATCAACACTACAATTTTAACCGGCATTTAATTTTTACGATACAGATATTACATAAATTTGGGGATGTTTCCAGTTTATTTATCCTTATTTCATCAAAATGGGTATCTCGTGCATTTGTTTAAAAACTTATACTGCTGGTTCTGAAGAATCCAAATATCATTATTAGAACAGTAGACATTTTTTAATTTTAACGCTTCAACCTTATAACAATATTCCAGTTTATTTATCGTTGATTTATAGGGCTAAAAACCTTGATGATCCAATAACAATTTAATTTGAATAATACTTGTATAAATTGATGAATATTAGTTATTTTGTAATGAAATAAGACCGCTATATGTTTGGTCCTTTTCATAGGACATTCGCCTCGTCCAATTTAGTTAACATAGGGCAGGTGGGTCCAACGACATTATTTTCACTTTAGTGGAAGCCGCATGGCCAATATGGTTTGATATGAAAGCTCGCGCTTCAAGTGGGTCAAAGCTTTTAAGCTCTGCGCAACCCTTTCACTCCGGACACTCACCGGTAATAAGAAGTGCACGGGTGATTTTTCTTTCTCCCGTTCGAATGCATAAATTTTAATTAAAACTTTGCGACGCCTGCTTATTGTAGGAAATCATCCTACATCTAAAAAGGATTCTATATAAAAATATGAAATTGGATTTTGAAGAACTGGAAAATATTCAAGTGGCATGACGAACATTATTAATAATTTCAAGACACTTGAAAATACAGTAATTCTTTAATTAAATCACAAAATATATTCAATCTTTTAAATTTCAAGTGCTTTTAAATTAAAATTACCATATTTATCAATCACGTATAAATTCGTTGCTAAAATTTACATTTTTCTTACTTTTCCAACAGCTTCTTTTTAAAGTTTAACTTAAAATATATTGCTGCATTTTAGTTTTATTTCAAATATCTTATAATTTAAATTTAAATTTTAAGCGTAGTATAAAACCGCCGCATATGTCAATTGAATTCTGAACTCGTAGAGAACATTTTTTAAAACATTTAAGGCTTAGTATGATTCATAACATCCGTGGTTTGTTCAATATAGTTATGAATTATTTACCAGCTAAATTTTGTCTATGTAAACAAAGGTTTAATATCCTAAAATTGATAATGGTATAATATTTATAATTATTATATTTTAGATATTTCGAAACATTGTCATGAAACTTAATATTCCTTATAATAATTCATTTATTAATTTGATACTGTTTACTTGTATAAATAATAAAAATTTTCAGAACTTGTAATTATTGCATAAAAGAACTTTTTTATTTATAGTTCTATATAGTTTATTATAAAAAAAGTTGTTTTATTAAAAAAAAATATGTAAATCAGACTTTTTAAAAAAAATCAGTTGATTTATATCGCGATTTAAATCAAAATAAAACACTACTCAAATTCCTCAAAATATCGGTATGTTTGAGTTTCTAGATCAGAACTACTATTAGCTGTGGTTTTTTACTAATTCGTCTAGAAAATATATATAGCATAAATGCTTGTATTAATGTTTATATTTCCGATGAGGATGCCCCCCAATTGAAGACAAACTTAGTATTATATTATGCTTATGATATCCTATATGTTCATATGTCGCTTGGCACTGTCCTCCAGGTGAAGAGCATCTCGCTGACGACGAGCACGGGCAACAGCACGTCGCAGCAGAAGCTGTGGCTGCTGGAGCGCAACTGCACGAAGACGTGCGAGCCGGGCTGCATCGTGATCGGGGAGCGGACTAAGCTGTACGCGTGCACCAAGTGCTGCGAGGCCGACTTCTGCAACGCGGGCCGCAGCGCCGCCACCACGCGAACAGTTCACACCCTGCTCACCGTCATCTCCCTCGTCAGCCTCAGAGCTGGGCTGTAAGCTTACCATGGCTTGTTCGGGAAAGTGTATCTCTACTATTCCTAGTTGATTCTCAAAGGCGAATACGTTTTATCATCTACACATGTTATATTGCTCGACATTGTACCTTGCACACATTCAATTGGGGCGTATATATTTTATCCTCCACACATTTTATAGTGCTCGATATTGTATCTTCCAAACATTTAATCTTGCGCACCTTTATCTTACACACATTTTATCTTTCATTCATGTCATTTTCCACTCATTTTATCTTCGCCAACGTTTCATCTTTAAAACATTATAACTGTACCATGTTTATAATTACATAAAATATTCAGTATTAAATTATTCTGAAGATAAAATCCGTAAAAGGTAAATGTGTGGAACATAAAATGAGTGGAAAATAAAATGTGTGGATGATAAAATGATTTCGAAGATAAAATATGTGCAACATACCTTTTTTCGCGGATTAAATTTATCGTGCACACTAAATGTTTTATCTAATTATAAGTATGTTAATTGCATGGGCAATAAAATAAATGAAAGGTATAATTACTATGTTTTGAAGATGAAACGTTCGCAAAAATGAAATATATGAAACATAAAATGTGTGGAAGATAAAATGTGTGGATGATAAAATGTGCTCAAGATAAAATGTGTGTACGATAATTTTTGTCGCATATTAAAAATGTGCACGATAAAATGTGTGCAAAATTGAATGTCTAAAAGATACAAAATCAAGCAATATAACATATGTGAAGGCTAAAATGTATATGCCTCGATTCTCACGTCATCAATTTCTGCTGCAAGAATTATTAAACTTTTATCTTACTTACATCTCGTTATCTATCTCATTATTGTACGTATTACAGAGGGGTATAATTTGAGTTGAGGAACACCCTGCATAATCACTCTACTCAAATATTGTTTTTTTATTATTGTGTGTTCAGAAAAATTTCTTCTATATTAAAAACACATATTTCTGTTAAATTCAACAAGTTTTAATGTTTTGCAAAAATGTATCTATTATGTATTTAGATAAAATTCAGGTACCTCTAGAAAAAATGTCTGGAGTATCCATCAATTTTAAGTATAATTATTGCCAACAGATAAAAAATTTTGTATGTTTTATTTTTATTTATCGCCAATTTGGCTAAAAATTAGTATACTCATATAAAAAAGTCTGAAGAATCCAAAAATCATAATTAGAATAGAGCCCTATCTGTAATAATTATAATACAATCCCATAACTTACCAACGTTAAACAAAAATCCAAAAATTATCTTTGGTTTTTAAAATATGAATAAAGTGGGAAAAACTAATAAATATTAAATTTTGAATTGTCTAAATTTAGAATTGCCAGAAACAGATATGGACAAAAATATTTTCCAGGAAATGTATTAAATATTAACCCACAATTCTAATTTGAGCTTTTTAAAGCTTTTCTTGGAAATGACGTCACGTTTGACATTATAAATGCAAATTCAGTTTCATTTAATCAAATTTTTACCGCGAGACATCTGGAGTGGTCGTTGTGTTTTAATGAACTAAGGGGTACAAATAGAGAAACACTTTCCAGAACAAGAATATCTACAGCGAATTCCTTGTGAATTTTTGGACTGATTAGAACTTGGCAGAAAAATTCCGTATTGTCAAAGAGTTAGGCGACGTTTTTATGTGAAAAGTTTCCGGGTTATTCGAGTTGGAAACTTGAATAAAAGTTAGGATTTCTATTCGAAACCAACACCTGGTTGTAAAAAGGGCTTTAGATAGACATCGTCCAAGAATTTACAGCTTTTGTCAAATGGTCTAACAACTTGGCTTTAATACAAGTAGAGAATTTAAATTTCATCTCATTCTCTTTGACTAGTTAGATAAATTAATCTACAATCCTACTAATTCGAATTTAAATGTTGATGCCAAATATTTAAGTCTATAAAACATTTTTATAAAAAACAAAGTTAAAACATATAAAAAATATTTTTAATATGACAATTAATAAACTTAAGAACTAATATTATTAGTAATAAATTTATTTAAACATATCTGTATTTTAGTTATACTTGCAATAATTTATGTTTACGTGTGAATATTTGAAAATTGTTTGTATGTCTGGATATTATATTGTAAATAATATTAATTTGATGTATTTCCAACAGATTTCTTAATAAAACCAAAATATACTATACATTTTTATTATTTTAAACCTTGATACAATTGTTTCTTGTTTACTCAAATGAGTATTTAAGAATATAAACTTCTATTTCAATGTTAAATGTGTGATTACTAACTAGACATTTAACAAGTCTTATTAATAGTTTGATGTGTTAATAAAAACTTGAGATACATATGTGTTTGTGGAGTGTCTCGACGTATAAGAGACTGACACATGTAATTATCATGGGTAATATTACAAGTGGTAATTATTGTCGATAATATTTTCAAAATGTCCAATGATTGGGATTAACATGAGTGGAATTTTCTAAATATTATCGATTTTTAAGGGAATCACAAGTTATATTTAAGAAGAGAATACAATGATTACTAAAAAACTCACTAAATTGTCTCCAAATACAGAAGAGGTTTGAAACTTCAGTTTTATTGATGGGAAAGTTAATTATTTGAAAATTTTAAAAAAGAATTTTGAAATAAAGATAATGACTCCAAATATACTACACGTGAACTGCTAGAATAGTTTTGTACAATTGTAGACAACAATTAAAATCACCTCTACACTCTCTAGATATAAATCCCATTAAACATCTCTGTGATTTATTTAAAAAAATGTGTAAAACAAGTCGGCCAAAGAATATAAAAGAATTACTACATTTATGGTACAAGAATGGGGTAAAATTGGTTCTAGAACTCCAAGAAAATTAGTGGGAAGTATGACAAACCGTTTAAAAGAAGTAATAAATGACAGTTCAAAAGATCATTAATTCTATATAATTTACAGATGTACGGATACTAAATTGGCGTACTTAGTTGTTATAATAAATTTTTTTTTCTAGATTTCCTTACGAAAAAATTCATAGTCAATACATTTTTTTTATTTATTAAAAAAGTAAGTTAAAATATAAAATTTATTACGTGTAGATATATTAAAAAATTTTTTTTTTAAAGAATAGAAAACTTTTTTCCTTTAGTGGTGTACTAATTGGTTTGAGTGTATGTATGTTTACGTTTTAATAAAGTAGTAGTCATTGTCTTATACGGGTAAACCCGCCTGCGTTGAAGAGCTGTAATAATTCTTGAAGAGCCTCACCATATGTTCGTCAGTCCTCACTTAACATTACGATGTCTCGTCTCGCGTTCGTCCTCGTAATAAACAGCATTGCGTGTTCCTACATTCCCCACGATACCCCCGAGGGCTACCAAATCGTGTTCCCCAAACTCTACAGCCAGGTCCGCTACAAGCGCGACTCCCCCCAGAAAGGGGGGACCACCATTGTGGAGCTCGCCAACTGGGTGTTGGAATACGAGACGAACAGGCAAATTCACTTTGCTGATAATTTCACTGTTAACTACCTTGGGGAAAGGAATTATTCTAGTAATGTTGTCGAAGATTGTTTGTTTTTAAAAGGGAAAATTAGGGGAGTTAAATCTCAAAGTGCTGTGACTGTTTGTGGAGAACAACTTTCTGGGTTTGTTTATAATGGGTATGATTTGTTTTTTGTGCATGTTGTTAACGAAACGTCAGGGGCACATGTTTTGTTCAACAGCGCTTTGCAGAAAAAAGGCAAGTTATTTTTCTTTCTAAAAATACTATTCTAATTCATTATAAACTGCATAGACTATAAGATGACTCTACAATTAAAATTAAAGTAAAATTATCAATAAATACCTACTGAAATTGAGACCCAATTCTTATATATGTATAATAAAAATAATTATAATAACAGTATTTTGTAGAATAGAGCCAATAACATTCGAATTACATTGACAATTTTCTCTAGTGTAAATTACCGCTGCAATTTTACGATTAGATAGACCAGACGTTCCTTAAATACCTGTATATTTTTTTAAGTCACAAGTAATTAATTAATAATTAGTTATTTATCACACTAGAGAGGAAAGTGTATCTTTTTACCATTCGAGATCGAATTTGACTCACGAGTGTAGCTTTCCTTTCGTGTTACACACAATATTTTTTTCACGATATGTATCAAAAATTGATTTATTAGGACGAAAAGGGGTATCAACATGATAAGCTAGAAAATTAGGTTATGTAAACTTCGACGTTTCGCAGTGCAAAAAAGAAAAGAACAAAACATAATTGCCATTTTTAAGAATATCATTATTAATAAGAATTTTTATTTTTAATAGGGAATTTTCCAAATATTTCATTATAAAATAATATCCAGGTTAAACTATTGGTAACACTATTTCTTCTCTAGAGTAGGAAAAATAATTTTCCTCACTATTTCTTAAGATGAAAGTGAAACTTTCTATACATGTCGTAAAAAAATAAATATATTTTGAAGAATTGTCATGCCGAATACCACTACGCTACGTGTTGCTTTAAAAACTTGTCATTTGTGCTATTAGATTTATTTCGATAAAAATTCTATTCATTTGTTAAAAGTACACGTTTCTTAGAAAATAATTTATATTTACAATTAATTTTATGATTGGATTTTCATGATATGATTATTAAAATAAGTAGTACATGTTTAATAAGATAAGGGAAATAATTAAAATTTACGAGCGAACTTCTTTCGGTTTCCTTTTTTCAACATTTGTTATCATAAGAATATGATTGATTTATATAAAGTAGTAACTGTGTATTGTAATTAGACGGGGGTAGAAGGAAGCGATCAGATTTGGGCCCGGTGTGCTTCACGAGCGAGTTTACGAACCTGCCAGAAGGAGACGAGGAGAAAGTAATCGAGTTAGCCGAGGACTCGAGCGAGGGTGATGGAAGCGACGAGGACGTCGCGGACAATGAGTGGCGGCGCCGAATCGATGACGAGCAAATGGGCTACTTCTACGACTCTGCCTGGGAGACGCACATCTTTAAAAGTATGCCAACCTTGGATGCATTGCTTCCGGCATCTATCAATTACACTACTTACAACTTCAAACAATTCAAGTCTTGAAAAAAATTATGTTTGTAATATAGGTCACAAGATTTCTTGGATTTCGGGACAAAACAAATTGGCTTATTGTTTTCGGCACATATCAATTACTCTGTTTACAACTTCAAATATAAAAATTCAAATCTCAAAAAGAACAAATGTTTTTAATATAGGTCACAATATTTCTTGGATTTCGGGACAAAACAATTTAGGGTTCAAAATGCACTTCTATATTTCGTTTAATGTTTTTTCTCTTTATATCAATTAAAAAGAATTGACCGTATATTGTAGCACTGTTAATTTTTATACAAATTTTAATAGATTCGAAATAAAAAAATGAAAAATAAGACAAAAATATTTACAAGAAGGTACCTATAACAGTAAAATAGCTAAATTAAATAAACCGCTGTATAAAAAAAATATAAAAAAATAATTTTACTGATTCGTGATATACCAGACGTCTGCCTTGTCATCCTAATTAATTCTACTAGTACTTTCAATAGGGATAGAAATTAATAATAATATTGCCAAATATACAGGTGTGCAACGAAACACAGAACATAGCGCTTTAACATATGGGGTTTCAAAAATTAGCGGATACTTTCTTGATAGATTTACAGCAAAACTACAAGAATAAAAAAATTGTCTAAAGTCAAATTTTGCATTTGATAAGATTATAATTGATGCAACAGCAAGTTTGCAGTACAAGATTTATTAATTAATTATGATCTTATTTGATGTAGAATTGAATTTTGAACAACTCTAAATATATCAGGAAAGAGAGTATTAAAGTTCTATGTTCCGCGTTTCACTTCACACACTTTACGTAGGTTTGTTTAATTTTAAATATGGAAAAAAGTTCAAAATTCTACAGAACAATTATTCGATTCTTTACGAAAAAATATTAGCCCATATTCAGAATTCACTTTTATAATAAAATCTCTTTTAGAAAACCTGATTTTACATTATAATCTTATTGCCTCCATAAAATAAATAGCAACCTGTATTTAAAAAAATAATGTATATATTTTTATCGTATATTTGGTAGTGGCGGACGTTTCTGTGGTTATCACAATAAATTTTTTCTAATTGTCATTTTTTAAGTTTCCTATTTGGTTTAAGAACGCACTAGCCATAAAATCCGAGCGCCGAAACGTTGGCTGGAAATCGCTATTGGTTGCGACTATTCCTTACTACAATTCCACGGGAAAAATAAAGTACAGCGATACATTTTCGCGCTAATGAATATCGTAAGTTAAATTACACCCCTTCAATGAGCTATCATTGATTGTAGCTGTTGTGTAGGTAAGTGCTATTTATCAAGACCCCTCTCTGGAGGCAAACATGGATTTAGTCTTAACACAAATGGTCCTTCATGATGTGAAGAAATACAGCCCCATCAGAGTTGGCAACGCGAGGAAATCTTTGGAAAATGTTAATCTGTGGAACCGACGACTGCATGCTACCTTAGGTAAATACATTATTTCAAAAGTTTTTATTAAATAGATATTGGATCTTGGAATTCAGGCAACTTTTCTTTCAAAAAAGGAAGACACTTTTTGGAGTTAATTATTTAATAAAATTCACTAATACGCTGACGTTTCGACAGTAAATCAGTCTTCATCAAGGTGATAAATATTACTAACATATTATCAAGTAAAAAATGTAAATTATTTTACAGGAATCTGTCGTTTAAAATAAATAAAACACACATACATGGTACTTACTATCAAGGCATGCAACCGGTTAAAAAAATTGGTTAATAAAAACCGGCAACCGATATTATGAACGCAAATTGCGAACTTTAACTGTAATTTTAACCGATATGTTTAAGGCCGAAAATACCGGTAACCGTTACCCAAAAAAAAATAAACCTGTTTTAGCGAACATTAACCTTTATTTTAATATCATTTAGCGCGAAATTTGTTTAATATTTTATTATATCTGTGTTATCCATTTCTATTTGAATATGAGTCATAACAGTGTTTACAATTTACACTTTATTAGAGAGGCATAAAAAAGATAGTCTCTTTGTAAGTAAGTAAGTTTACAATTGAAGAGTGATCTGGATTCTTCTAAAGGTATTAGTACATTTTATTAAATGACTCCAAAAAATATCATTTGAATAAATAATTCTGAATTTGTTTTTTCAACCTCGACATTTTTGACCTCACATGAGTCTTCTTAAAGAGATGAAATTTATAAAGTTGGCTGAATTTTAAATGAACCTAGCCAAGAAATATCCCAATATCTCAAAGTTTTTATCACCTCTAAAAACATTTTAAGGTCCAAACGTCCAGCGTCACGATATAGCGGTATACCTGACCCGTCTAGACATAGGAGGTCCCTCAGGATACGCGCCAGTAGCAGGAACCTGCGACCCATCCCGATCCTGTACCTTAAACCGGGATGAAGGTCTGACCTCAGCTTTCATTATCGCGCACGAAATGGCCCATGTGTAAGTCACATTAAAAAAACAATACAGGTTTCAGTAAGTAAGCTGGAAAACTAAGTCAAAGAACATGGGACATATCAACCCATACAGACTTGATCACAAAAACGTTAATTACAACAGAATTTTATAAAATATTTATTAACAATGTGAAACGGGTAAACTATTGAACAAACCGCGGATGTTTTGAATCATACCAGGCCTATTAGATGTCTTAAAATTCTTGCTCTCCTAGTTCGGAATTCAATTGACTTCTGCGGTGGTTATGATATTTATAACTATCCTAGATATTTTAATAGCTATAAGAAATGGTAAATATTGTTTTTGTACAGATTAGGACTGACACATGATGGAGATACAAAATCCAACAACACGTGTTCTGATGAAGCGACACATGGTAGTGTTATGGCTCCCATGGTTTCCTCTACTTTTGCAGACTTTGCTTGGTCTGCTTGCTCCAAGAAAGAATTCCACAAACGAGCCACGTACGTACAAATATTTAAAAATATATATGTACAGTCGATTCTGTTTAATTACGCCATGGGTTAATTAAAACAGCTAACATCTCAAATATAACATAATAACATTGAATTGGGACTGTAATAATGGTTGGTTTTTGAAGTAATTAGGGCAAGAATTAGAGTATACGTCATAGTGAGTGAGCACCCATTTATCAGATAGTAAACATCACGGTGACTAGTTTTTACGGAGGTTCATTTTGATGTTATTAGGGCAAGAACTAGAGTACTTCATAGGTAATAAACATTAGGGTGGTTGGTTTTTAGGGAGGGTTATTTTGAACTAATTACAATAGGGCAAGAATTAGAGTACTTCACACTCAGTGAGCACTCATTTCTTAGTAAATATTACGATAACTGGTTTTTATCTCAACGAGATCCATATTTCAATTAATTCTTCAGTGACCAGCAATATATACGTGTATTTATAAATATATAGCATAAGTTTCAGGCGCTCAAATAATACAATTCAAAATAGTAACATACTAATATTTCAGGAGTTGGTATTGTTTAAAAAATCCACCAGGAAAATCAACTGAAATATTAGAACCAACCCTAAAAACATCTTTCAGCATGGATGAACAATGCAGAATGGAATTTGGAGAAGGGTATGTTTCAAGTCACAAATATTTTTTTTCAGTACCAGACTACAAATATATTATTATTGACTGTTTCAAGAAATTGTTTTTCTATACCTATTAGTCTATGAGTATTATAAATAAAGGTTTATTGTGTCAAAATTATTAGGTTTTACTCCAATATTAAAAAATTTAGACATAATAAATACTGGCGAAATTATTATATATTATTTGAAAATCTCGATTATATTTTTAAAATCGTTCTCGTCTTACTGGAGACGAGAGATTTCGAGACGAGAAGAGCAAGATTCGAGAAATATTTCATCTCACCTAAATCAATAATTATGCTACTAGTAAAAAAATAATATATTCATAACGCTTATGAAAAATATTATATTCCTAGAAAATTATAACCCTGACCTTAGTTTCCTTGGAATTCAAACATTTTTACTAGGTCAATATTGATACTTGTTATAACCTTGACGTATAATATACATTATTACTACCGTGACATTCTAATAACTTATAATAATATTATTTACATCTTAAATATTTGTATGAAATCTTAACATCAAATCTACAATTCTTTTGACACAGAAAAGTTCAAGCATTTCAAAATATATTAAAAGGAAGTAAAAATCATTACTTCTACATCTTTTTCAATAGCTCTCAAATTCGTTGAAGTTATTGCCACTATAAAAAGCCTTGAATTTCAGTTATCGAATGTGCACAGCGTTTGACATTTTAGAGCCATGTTCTCACTTATGGTGCAGTCATAAAACCACCCCTTTAGTGTGTAAAACAAAGAAAGGACCTCCGTTAGAAGGAACGCAATGTGGACCCTCTAAGGTACTTAACATTCAATTTGAAATGCGACATTCACTAGTGTTATTATAGTTTTGTTTGAATGGTTACTGTACCCCTGACACCTACGGATTTCAACAAGATCCAGTGATACACAACCCTCGGGATGGGGGCTGGAATAACTGGACCGAGTGGGGAACGTGCTCCAGGAGTTGTGGGTTTGGGGTGCAGTTCAGAACCAGGTTGTGTAATAATCCTCTGTAAGTTGTATTACTACACTTTATGATACTTACAAATACTATATACTTAGACCACAGAATAGTTATATACAGAAGCAACACTCCGTGTCGGTAACTTTCATATTCCGCTAGTCAGTTTTATGACCTTGAAGCATTGTGTAGACCTTTAAATTTGTGCTCTTCCCCTATCCCTCTCCCAGATGTGAGAAAACTTTCCGATTTTAAACAATGAGCCCTTTAAATTTGTGCACCTTCCCCATCTCTCTCTAATTTTCGATTCTCTGTCTTACTGTCGCTTCTGTATAAACCTATTCTGTGCTTAGACCACAAAATAGGTTTATACAGAAACAACAGTAAGACAGAGAAACGAAAATTAGAGAGAGATGGGGAGAGGCAACAAATTTAAAGGGCTCATTGTTTAAAATCGAAGTATCGTCACATCTTAGTGAGAGATAGGGGAAGTCAGCAAATTTAAAGGTCTACATAATGCTTCAAGGTCATGGAACTGAATAGGGTAATATGAAAGGTACCGACACGGAGTGTCGCTTCTGTATGTAACTATTCTGTGCTTACACTAATATATTTTTATTTACACTTGAACAAAAAAAATTACAATTTTTATTATTTTTTTTTACTGTAATATGTTGCGTATACATCCATATAATCCAAAATTACTCAATTTTGGGTCCAAAATTTTGGTATTTTAAAATTGTCCATATCGATAGATCACAATTAAATATGAAAAGTTACAATTTTTAATTTCTCACTCTAAAATTTATTATTATACAGGGTGAGTCATCGAAATGCCCGTCTTTCTTAAAATTTCCTAACATAAAACGTAGAATAAATATATGGCAAAAAATACATAATAAATTAGACACACAGAAGCAAATAAATATACTAGAATAGAAATGAACAAATACAGTATATTTCCGCATTAATGTTTAAGTCAATATAACCACGGCTATTATTTATGCTGTACAGGGTGATCGAAATGCCTGTCTTCGATATTTCTCTTGTCGTTAGAAATATAGCATAAACTTGTTAACAGAATTTATTAGGAGCATAACGTAAAATTATTTTCACATATACAGGGTGTTACATTACGGTTCGGCCAGAATTGTCTTTTTTTAAATGGAACACCTATATATTTTTATATTGTTTCAATTGTATTTTATTGTCCTATATGAACATATGAATTTTTTCAAAACCTATATCCCCATATCAAAGTTGTGTAGAGTTAAAATAACCCAAACAATAGTATTAAACCAAAAATTATGTTGACAAACGCGAAATATCCCAAAAATACTTATTTTTGTGCCCAAAATTTTGATTTTGGGAAATAGTATACATTGATAGATCACGACGCGCTGATTTCAAATTTTCAAACGGAATTTAATTATTTCTTTTCGTTCTTGAGATACTTGCTGTCAAAGTTGCACCTCAAAAAAGTGTGTTTTTTGACTATATCTGTAAAATGGATAGAGATACAATCTCAACGATTATATCGATCGATTCTACAGCCAAAATTACATAAAGAAATGTTTTCTCCGCACATACGTTCTTTGGAACGATTAGGTGAAAAATGAGAAAATCGAAAAAACCTAAATTTCAAAATTTCTCCGAGCAACTTTTTTTCTCAAAATCTTTTCATTTTCTAGACTTAAGTAGATATCGATGCGCTGATTTTAAATTTTCAAACCGAATTTAATTATCTCTTACCGTTCTCGAGATATTCGTGTTCAAAGTTGAGTTTTGGCAATACCTAAAAAAACAGGTTTTTTAGGTATAACTCTTTAAGGGTTAGGTTTACGACAACGGCGACCTCATCAATCGATTCTACGGGCAAAATTACATAAGTGTACTAATTTTCAGATTTTCATTACAACGGATACCATTTTTAGAGCGGAAAAACGAAAATGGC
This sequence comes from Stenolophus ochropezus, assembly GCA_035578165.1. Taxonomy (NCBI): domain Eukaryota; kingdom Metazoa; phylum Arthropoda; class Insecta; order Coleoptera; family Carabidae; genus Stenolophus; species Stenolophus ochropezus. Next base: position 288,734 of record JAQOWZ010000002.1, read on the forward strand.
CAAAATCGAAAAAAACGCCTGATGAACCCCTTGCGATTTTTTTCGATTTTTGGTCATTTTCAGTTTTTTCCTTCTAGAAATTCTATCTGTTGAGATAAAAATCTGAAAATTGGTACCCTTATGTAATTTTGCCCGTAGAATCGAATGGTGAGGTCGCCACAACCTTAAACCTAACCATTTTAGAGATATACCTAAAAAACCTAATTTTTTAGGTACAACTTTGAACTCAAATATCTCGAGAACGGTAAAAGATAATTGAATTTTGTTTGAAAATTTGAAATCAGCGCATCGATATCTACTTAGGCCCAAAATATGAAAAATTTTGGAGACATAAAGTTTCGAGGCGAAAAATTGAAATTTAGGTTTTTTTCGTTTTTATTATTTTTCATCAAATCGTTCCAAAGAACGTCTATGCGGATAAAACATTTCTTTATGTAACTTTTCCTGCAGAATCGATTGGTATAATCGTTGATATTGTATCTCTACGCATTTATGAGATATACCCAAAAAACACACTTTTTTAAGGTGCAACTTTGAGAGCAAATATCTCAAGAACGAAACGAGATAATTAAATTCCGTTTGAAAATTTGAAATCAGCTCGTCGAGATCTATCAATTTACACTATTTCCCAAAATCAAAATTTTGAACATAAAAATGAATATTTTTTGGATATTTCGCATTTGTCAACATAATAGATAGATAATTATCAAAAAAAAAATGTTGGACCCAAAAATATATGTTTTTGGATTATTTTGAACGTATATGCAAAATAATATATTAAAAAAAAAACTAAAAATTGTAACTTTTTATGTTCATCTGTAATTAGAAATAACATTTTTATATTTAATTGGAAGTATAAAAATTTAGTAATTGTATTTGTATATTTTTAGTCCTGCTTATGGTGGGGACTACTGTAAAGGTCCTGCTGAACAATTTCAAGTCTGCGGCAAGCAAGAATGTCCTGAACCTTTTCAGGATTTCAGAGCAGAACAATGTTCGCGTCTTCCTGCTTTACTAAATCTTCAAGATGACAATTCATGGCTACCATACGAATCTGAGAAAAGTATACACCATATAATACTTTGTTTAAATAAATAATAATCTTGTTGCAGAAATGTTAAAGTGTAAACTAATTTGTTTGAAGTACACAAATGAAATTTTTATGAGCGATGAACATTTAACAGATGGAACAAAATGTTCTTATGATGACGAAGGAGATATTTGTGTACAAGGAATATGTAATCCTTTAGACTGTGCTGGGAATTTGGAAAAGAAAGTTTTTGAAGATTCTTGTGGAATTTGTGGAGGAAATAATTCACAATGCGTGAATTTGACTTCTAATTTTCAGAGAAATATAAAACGAGGTAACTTTTTTAATGTGTTAATATATTCTATTCTTAGGTACCTTAATTTGTAATCCTTCTCTGATATCCTTTTATTCGAAACTGAAGAAAATAATAAATAAATTCTTAGTTGTGAAACGTAAAGGAAAGTTCTTTCGAAATATTTTTAAATGCCGGTTTTTCAATCGACTGACAATAACAGCCACATTTAATTATCAACTGTCAAGTTCGTAATAATTTTAACGTATATTTTTTAAGAATATATCTTAGGTAAACAACTGTCATTTTAAACAAATTATTAATGTTGTTAATGTTATAAATTCCAACGACTACTTTTTAACCAATCATAACGCAAAACACTTGAAAATTCAACCAATGTGAATAGTATTACACTGATAAAATTACATGATAAAAACAGTTAATAATATTTCAAAATAATTAATTAAATTGTTTCATTTTGCGTTGTCTTTGGTATTTATCTATAAGACCAAACGACCTCTTTGATTTTCGCAGATAAATTGAAATTACGTTTGACAAGAATTATTTTTTATTTTTTAGAAATAAGTAGGATTGGGGTGATACCACGATTGACAAGAAATATTAAAATAGAATGCAGACTCAATACAGTTCGAAATAATTCGGAACATAATGTATTTTTCATGATGAGAGATAGACTTCGGGGCATAAGATACAACCTCACAAGTTCTCATAAACAAAATACATTTATCATTAAAGGAGCAAAGTTTCACTATTCTAAACGATCTAATTTTCTTAAACTCTGGGCACGAGGTCCTATTTTGGAGGAGATTTTAGTTTCGGTAACTATTTCCCTAATTCTTAAACCACTTTTTCATCCTCTATTTCTAGTTGTATGCATCTCCAACCACAGTCAATTCAGGAATAGGAATGTCAATTTCGTCTTCCTTCACAATTCGTAAATCGAGTATTGTGCAAAATTCCACGCGATATACTTGGATCGTAGGTGGTTATGGTCCTTGTACAGTCAGCTGTGGAGGCGGGATTCGAACCAAGACCCTCGCATGTAGAGATACAATCACCAAAAGGATTGTTACTAGAAGACACTGTTCTTTAACACAGCGACCTGTTCTTAAGACTGAGCCGTGCAATACTTTTAGGTAAGAAATTTTAAAAAATCTGATGTGTCCAAGATATTTCCTCCCGCCACTATAGTAATATATTTCCATACGAGTTTTTCAGTACATTCAATTTATAGTTTTAAAATTAGTTTGTTATTGCAGTTTAGAATATTTTTAATTTTTTTCATACCTAAAATTTGCTTTATAAAATTTATATGACCAAAAAAACAGCTATTTTTGGCCTGGAACCGAACTTAACTTAATTCACGCATACAAATATGTTCCTTATATATTTCTTCCACCTTTATTTATTTTATAATAATAATAATGTCAAATTTTGTGAACATATGAATAACTCATCAGTTTTATAGAAATTCCTCAGCCTAAACGATATATAAAATTATTATAATTTATATATTTTTTCTGTTTAGCTGGAAGTTGTATATAAACTTAATTAAGCAGATCGGTAGAAAATTAAAAAAGTTATTTTCTAAGAAAAACGGTTTAAAGATTAAAGTAAAATACAACTTCCGGTTACTCAATTGTAGTCAAAATGTAATCAGTTCATCGCATTTGCATATAACTCTTATACTTATATTTCATCACGGTAAAAATAGTAAAATTGTATTCTAGGGACCCTAATTCGTGCTCATATGTTGCAAAATCACACTCCAGAAATTTGAGCAAAAACAATATCTCCTTTATCTATATATTGATAGGCGGGAGGTAAAAAATAAAAAACCTAAATCAAAAGAGATTATCAGAGTTTGATTAATGGAGTAATGGATCAGCTAGTCATTGATTTTGATTATCAGATTACCTTCATTTTTAACGTTAATGTTATCAACAAAAAAATTTAAATAAAAAATGATCAAATTTCATAAGGTACCCATTTTGAAAATAAAAGATGAATATTTATTTTACAATTTAAAATTTGTTATTCGGTTATACAGAATTTTCCTACATAGTACTAAAGTTGAGATAAGATATTTTTCTGTGAATTATTTTCATTACAATTGAATTAATATGCTTATCATATCAATGATTTTATCTATGGTTAATAAAATTATCAACATTTTGCAAACACAATTATCAATACAAATAAAAAATTGTTTGATAAAGAATTATATATTTTTTATAGCTGTCGTTTTCATTGGATCCCTGGTCCTTGGGAATACTGTACAAACTCGTGTGGTTCAAAGGGCCTACAGTCGAGAGAACTGTATTGTGTGCATTACACAATCCAAGGCCCTGATTTCAACAGAACAGAATTATTTCAGCAAGCGGTCAGACCGGACCGTTGTACGGAAATTCCACCGGAAACAACCAGGCCTTGTAACCGGAAACCATGTCCTGCTGAGTGGCAGCCTATGAATTGGTCCGAGGTAAAAAACTAAATATTGAATGTTATAGAAATACAGGTCAAAAATTTAAGAGTAATACATATCAAAACAAAAAAAGTTTATGGGTGTAAGCAACTATTTATTTAATTGGTTGCCATCATAAATTATATATAATATTTTTATGTACTATAGTACTATATGCGAAACTGAAATGATATGAATTGGGACTGTTTTCAGCGACACTCGGTGTTTGCTCCCCCAACTAATTGATATTTAGGCAACCCAGCTACAGGCAACCATTTATGCTTTCAAGTAATTTATTATATGTACTCAGTTCAATTTATATTGTGCAAAAATAATTTCAAAAACAATCATAAATATTACATTTCCATTTATATGTTGTAACTGCTTCTCTGATTTTGATTTCTTATGATGTGATTCTATAGGAACTATTTATTAAAAGAATTTTGAAACTAGTCAATAGCAAAGATAAATAACAAAAAGATGAATTATTTATTTAACTGGATCAGGCGTTTTCTTACACAATAATTCGTCCATCTTATCCAAAAAGGTTTATTTTGCTTCATCTGAAACAATTACTGAGTTCCAGAAGGTTCCAGAAGGCTCCAGAGTGGTTTATATATTTTAAAAACAAAGCATAAAGATGTGTGTACAGAGACTAGTTGGTTTAAGTGTACATGTGTATTTAAACTTATGTCAAGTACTTTATTATCATTTCATTTTCAGTGTTCTGTTACTTGTGGATTGGGAGTATCAACAAGAGATTTTCAGTGTATACCCCCTGAAAATGAGGTAGTTTACACCTGTGGTCCCAAACCAGTGGAACAAACCAAAAAATGCAGAAAACAATTCAACAAGAAAGACAATCCAGAATGCAAAAATCACAGGAGAAAGTGTAACAAAGACAAATCTGAACTTTGTGCGTTAACCGACTATTTAGGAAAATATTGTATCATCCCTGAATTTAAAAGAATATGTTGTAATACCTGTCGCGATTTGAAACGAGCCAAAATGTAAAAATCTGTGATGTACAAGCTGTCGTTTTAAGAGGCTAACCTTTGAGATCTCGAGAACTGTAAGAGATACGGAGTCGAATTAAGGCAAAGTTGCTGAATTAGTAGGCCATTTCAAATATGAGCAAAAGTTGAGTTTGGCCAATTTATCTCTTACTGTTCTCCATATCCCAATGGTTAAACTCTTAAAACGGACACCCTGTATACGCTTGTGTAAACTAAAGAACATGCTTCACAATATTTATTTCTTTTTCATCTATTATGCTATTAGGTATATCAATAATTTTATTCATTTAATATTCGTTTACTATTGACACTTGTACTACATAAAATATACATGTAAAAAAATAAAAAAAATATATGGAATGCTTCATTCTTAAAAAATAAAAACATAAACATTTTTTTGACTCACCATTATTGTAGTATTTTCCATAGAACATATCTGAAACAAATAAATATACATAAGTAATCTATAATATATGATAATTAATAATTATTTATATATTTAATATGTAGTATATTATATTTTATTTAAATTACACAATGTACAATTTTTAATATAAATAGTAATAGTTCCGCATTTCAAATTCGCTGGTACTAAATACAAAATTTGGTGGCAGCACCAGTCGCGTTTCAACTTAAATAATATTTTATATAATAAAAATAATACATATCGTTACCTAAGCTAAAACTTGTTACAAAAGTGAAAAAGTAACAATTCAGGGAAGGGTGTAGCGAACTTGTCTGGACCTCTGTTCTATTTATAGAACAGCTTTACAAGTTCCATTTCAGAGCCAAAATCATTTATTTCAACTCGGGAAATATTGAAAGTTGTTCAGACAAGTTGTAAATATAAATATTGTAATAAATATCTGGTCCACTCGGCTTGTAAGTTCAGGAAATCTCAATAGATGGTTCTACATTTTATAGTATTTTGGGATTTAAACCTTAATTTACAGATTTCACCTTCTGCTCAAACCGAGTACGTGATCTACCGTTTTTTTTATAAATCAATATTTACTTTTTTAATGCTTGTTAAGTACTTGTAAATATATTCAACAATATACATTATTTATATGTTTATTTTATAAATTTTATTGTATGTATCTATAAAATATGTAATGACAAGTGGCATGAATAAATATTAAAAACATGTTTGTTACTTTTATATATGAAAAAATTTGATGTGTCCAACACATTACCTCCCGCCACTGTAGTAATATATTCTGTATAAGTTTTTCAGTACATTCAATTTGTAGTTTTAAAATTTGTTTGTTATTGCAGTACCTAAAATTTCCTTCATAAAATTTGTATGACCAAAAAAAACAGCTGTTTTGGCGTTACTAAAACTTACTAAAAGTTGCTCATCAAAAAAAAGTGTGTTTTAATTATATTCCAAAAATGAATAGAGATACATTTTCAATTATTTTCTTTGATTCTAATAGAAAATTAATAATTATTTATGTGTGAGGAAAATATTCTAAACAATAACTACCTTATCTATATATTGATAGACGGGAGGTAAAAATCAAAACCTGGAATTTTTGCTATCTGTGTGAAACTTCAAGATTTAATTTTGAATTTCATATTCATATTATGATTGATTAACTAATTTTTTAAATAAATAATCCCTAGTCTAAATTTACAATTAATAAGATAATAATGTGCAAGTATCTACAATAGATAAGGTATCTAATCAGTAATTTCATTCATTTGGTTGACGAATGAACTGTTGTAGTTATTTATTTACAAGGGCGCAGTAATGAGAAAAGTGTATTACCTTTCAGGTTTAGTTCCTTTGTTTTACTTAGTAAGTCACATTCGTTGTTTTGTACTTGTTTTTATTTTGTTTATAGTTTTTAGAAACAGAGGCGTTTCAAAATTTATATAAAAATGATCCTGAATTTTCGGTAAGAGATTATTTTTTCATATTTTTCTCATAATACCAACAATAAATTTTAGGGGAAATTTTGTCGATTTCGAGATGATTCACTACACGTAATCTATCCTAAAGAATTTTTCAATGAAGTTACAGGACAAGCCTGTTACGAATATGGCCCTATACAAAGATTTGTTAATAACACACCTTATAGATACAAATATTACGGTAGACCCTACCCTCCTGATAGAGTTTACAGGATTATATATGGTGTCGACGTACAAGTAAGTGTATTAAGTATAACCAGCAGGAGAATTGAATTTAAACAGGTATTTTTTAGGCAAATATAATGTTTCCATTTGATTATAAAAATGAAGCGGTGAAGGAAGTAGTAAGAAAATCATTTGTAAAGGAAAGGTACTTTAATAATTGGCTGAAATGTTGTGAACAAGCTGAAAATTGTTGTGAAAATTCTATGATCAATGAAAATATTTTACCTAGTGAAGGTACAAATGATTTTATAATATATTAAAACATAAAGTATTACTTCTATAGTAACAATATACTAGAATATTTTTTGATATAGATAATGATACCTGCCCTGCTCTGTGGGATGGTTGGGACTGTTTTTCACCAGCTATGTCAGATACAGAAGTAAATAATTATTGCCCAAATTATATTTATGTTGGAGAACCACCTTGTCTCAGTAAGTACTCAACATTTTTATCATTTTTATATGTATTGTAAGTGAACAGTGGAATTAATGACAAGGATAATGTTTTTAAAAATAAATCGAAAGTAGTTAATTTTTGATTGATTGAAAATTTGAAATTAGCGCATGAATATTTACTTACGTCTAAAGTTTTAAGGCCGTTTTAGACTAGACTAGAAATTGTACAAGATATTGCACCATTTTTGGTAAAATTTAAATTTGCTACTATCAAACAGCAAATTTACACGATCGTAAATGTGCTGAAAAAACAGAACACGTTATTTTTCATACAATCTGTCACATTGACATATTGAAGGAAAGTGCGCAGAATCAGAGCCAATATATTGTATAAGAAATTGCATTAGTTTATTGCCCCATATATAGGCTAGTCTAAAATGGCCTTTAGAGACAAAATATTTCCTAAAATTTCTTTTTTTTTAGTAATTAAGAGCCAAGAATTTATTGGCAAATCTACGAATAGTTGTTGAGATAATCATATTTTATTTGAAAATTTGAGATCAGAAAATAGAAATCTATAAATATACTAATACCTAGAAGTATTTTTTCTATAACTGTCAAACAATGTCAACATTTTTATTCTAATAACAATGTATAAATTAGACATTTTTTTCAAAGTTTTGGAAGACGTTTTTTCACGGTGATGAAAACATTTTTCTACTCAATTTTATAGATAAATAAAAATATTATAATTAATGATACAATTATTGTTTGAATTTTCTACCCAAAATATTTTTAGTGCGTTCGAGTGATCTCACACACTAAAAACACAAAATTCGCGTACTTAATACAAAAATAATTATATTGAATGAGTTTTTTTTTAAATATTTTTTATAAGAATTTATGTTTCAGAAACCAGCGTTAAAGAATGTTTCGAAAACGGAACGTGGAATGTTCAAACAGACTACAGTACTTGCGACTATAACTATATAATGGGAGACCGAATAATTATTCATTCCTACGCTTTATTTATTGCCAACATCTTGTGTTTACCCGCTATCGCAATCTTCTTCTTGTACCCGGCTTTACGCATAACTAGAGTGATTCTTCACAGGAATCTTTTAATTGTTATTGTTATTAAGAACAGTCTGGTTATAACGTCGAAGATACTGATCACATTGGCAGCTCTAAACATCGACAAAACTGAAGAGAATAGAAGTACTGTTTTGCAGGATAATGGAGTGCCTTGTAGAGTTCTAGCGTTCTTTGAAAGAGTAGCGGTTAATGCAATGTACGCTTGTATGCTGGTTGATGGATTCTATCTTCATAAAATTATTGTAGCAGTTTTTCGAAAGGATCCACCTTTATATTTATTTTATATCGCTGTTGCTGGTAAGTTTAAATAAATAATAATAATTACTTTTCTAAATTTAAACAATCTGATATCCATATACACCACAAACATGCAAAGAAACAAATACCGAGACTTTAGGTTTGGTGCGGTTAGGATAAGTTAGGTCAAGTTTAGTTAGTTTAGATAACTTTAGGTTTGATGAGGTTAGGTTAAGTTAGATTAGGTCAGGTTAAGTTAGGTTAGTTTAGGTTTGGTGAGGTTAAGTTAGGTTTGGTTAAGTTTAGTTAGTTTAGATAACGTTAGGTTTGATGAGGTTAGGTTAAGTTAGATTAAGTCAGGTTAGGTTAAGTTAAGTTTAGTTAGTTTAGATAATTGTAGGTTTGATGAGGTTAGTTTAAGTTAGATTAGGTCAGGTTAGGATGAGTTAGGATAATTTAGATTAGTTTTGATTTGGTAAAGTTAGGTTAGATTAGTTTAGGTTAAGTTTAATTAGTTCTGATAACTTTAGGTTTGATGAGGTTAGGTTAAGTTAGATTAAGTCAGGTTAAGTTTAGTTAGTTTAGATAACTGTAGGTTTGATGAGGTTAGGTTAAGTTAGATTAGATCAGGTTAAGTTAGGTTAGGTTAGTTTAGATTAGTTTAGGTTTGGTGAGGTTAGGTTATGTTAGGTTATGTTAGGTTAGGTTTGATGAAAGTAGGTAAGGTTAAGTCAAGTTATGTTAGTTTAGATTATATTAGGTTAGATTCGGGACACATGGTATATTCTCCTCGGCTATCACTTCGTACAATAAATTATATGCGTACCTAATAAAAAATTATACTTTAGTCCCTTAATATACAAATAACTATAGTGTTTGTCACTTTTTCGTTTTCGTTCGCGATATTGTGTCATTATTTCATCAAGGTAAAATAGTTCATCCTTTAAACCATCCTCCTTGTTAACTTTTTTAATAATTTCAATAAAACTTTACAGTTACATTTTGGACACTATTGGTACGAATTGATACCATTAGATACAAATCGGTCACTCAGTTTCCGTGTTGTTTATGACAATTCTTTCAGTATTATCCCTCGTCCCAATTTTGATCTGGTCTACCCTGAAGGCCGTCCTAGACAACACCAACTGCTGGATCGTAGACGTATCGTGGCACCACTGGATCATAGACGGAAGTCGTTACCTAATGCTGGGCGTGAACCTGCTACTTCTCCTGGACATCATCCGAGTCCTGGTTTGGAAACTGCAGCGCAACAATGGAGCACAACATACCAAGTATTATTACGTTTCTGTTAACGGAGTTAGGTCTTTCAGACACGTAGTGCAAAAAGCGCTTACGTAAGATTTCTTTTCGCTACATTGCTGTAATCACTAATTGGGTTTTTGCCTCTGGTAAATAATATCAAGTTGAAACAACTTTTTAAGTTCAGGTCAAGGATTTGAGGAACAGTATTTAAAAAATTATAAATAAATATGACCGCGAAAATTACAAAACATATGCGAAATCAAGTTATTTTTATGAAATCGGTGAAATATTATACATGTTTTGTAACCTTGAAAGGTCGTAGCTCTGCTAAATCAATTTTTGTAATAGTATTTTGATGAATAGTTTTAAGAGTTCTAAAGTCTGGTTTTAACATTTTTACGGTAATGTTTGAGCATTTGTATGTGTGTATAGAAACTTAAATTCTATTATTATCAGGGCATGTAACCGGTTAAAAAAAACTGTTAAAAAAACCAGTAGCCGATATTTTGAACGAAAATTGCGAATTTTAACCATAATTTTAACCGATATTTTTAAGGCCGTAAGTACCGGTAACATTGCAGACGCCTAAACTGATATAAAACTAACTGAAAAAATACAAATTTTAGGTTTTCAGCGCAAAATTGTGTTTATATATCCGAAATAATCCAGAAATACTCATTTTTGGGTCCAATATTTTATTTTTTGAAAATAGCCTATATTTATAGAAGTCGCTGCGCTGATTTCAAATTTTCAAACGGAATTTAATTATCTCTTTTCGCTTCTGAGATATTTTCTTTTAAAGTTGCATCTCAAAAAAGTGTATTTTTTGGCTATATCTCTAAAATGGGTAGAGATACAATCTCAGCGATTTTACCAGTCGATTCTACAGACAAAGTTACATAAAGAAATGTTTTCTCCGCATATACGTTCTTTGGAACGATTCGATGAAAAATAATAAAAACGAAAAAAACCTAAAATTCAATTTTTCGTCTTGAAACTTTTTGTCTTCAAAATTTTCCATATATTGGACTTAAGTAAATATCGATGCGCTGATTTCAAATTTTCAAACCGAATTCAATTATCTCTATCCGTTCTCGAGATATTTGAGTTCAAAGTTATACCTAAAAAATTAGGTTTTTTAGGTATACTTCTTAAATGGTTAGGTTTAAGGTTGCGGCGACCTCACCATTCGATTCTACGGGCAAAATTACATAAGTGTACTAATTTTCAGATTTTTATCTTAACAGGTTGAATTTCTACAAGGAAAAAACTGAAAACGGCCAAAAATCGAAAAAATCGCAAGGGGTTCATCAGGCGTTTTTTTCGATTTTGGCCATTTTCGTTTTTTCGCTCTAAAAATGGTATCCGTTGTAATAAAAATCTAAAAATTGGTATACTTATGTAATTTTGCCCGTAGAATCGATTGATGAGGTCGCCGTTGTCGTAAACCTAACCATTTAAGGGTTATACCTAAAAAACCTGTTTTTTTAGGTATCCCCAAAACTCAACTTTGACCACGAATATCTCGAGAACGGTAAGAGATAATTCAATTCGGTTTGAAAGTTTGAAATCAGCGCATTAATATCTACTTAAGTCTAGAAAATGAAAAGGTTTTGAGGAAAAAAGTTGCTAAGAAAAATTTTGAAATTTGGGTTTTTCGATTTTCTTATTTATCACCTAATCGTTCCAAAGAAGGTATATGCGGAGAAAACATTTCTTTATGTAACTTTTCCCGTAGAATCGACTGGTATAATCGTTGAGATTGTATCTCTATCCATTTTAGAGATATAGTCAAAAAACACACTTTTTTGAGGAGCAACTTTGACAGTAAATATCTCAGGAAAGAAAAGAGATAATTAAATTCTGTTTGAAAATTTGAAATCAGCGCGTCGTGATCTATCAACGTACACTATTTCCCAAAATCAAAATTTTGGGTACAAAAATTAGTATTTTTGGGATATTTCGCGTTTGTCTACACAATTTTTGGTTTAATACTGTTGTTTGGTTGTTTTAACTCTACACAACTTTGATATGGGGAAATAGGTTTTGGAAATAAATAGAAGTTAGATAATAAAACGACAGGAATAAATTCGAAAATGTGTAATATGATTTCAGGTTTTGAAATCAGCGCATCGATATTTACCTAAGCCTAGAAAATAAAAAGTTTTTGAGAAAATTCCTCGGAGAAATTTTGAAATATATATAGCTTAAACAGAATTCAGGCTATGCAATTTCAGTATAACTTATGACTTGTTTCTACGATTACAAAATTTGACAAATGTAATTATACAAAACATCTTTTTTTTAGGTCCACATTACGAGCAACTTTTATTCTTCTTCCTTTATTTGGACTTCAATTTATAATGATGTCCCAAAGACCTGTGAATGCATCGTGCGATTGGGATAATGTCTTTTACTACGTTTCTTACGCTATAGACGCATCGCAAGGTATTCTGGTATCACTCCTTTATTGCTACTTCAATAAAGAAGTAAGTACATCTAATAATTACTTCCTTTGATAATGCTTATTTGAGCAAGAAAAACACATTATCTCTAAGGTTACACAAACTATTTTAAAAGCATTATTTTCCAGGTGCAGACATTGTTAGAAAGGTCATACCAAAAATTTAAAACTCGGTTTGAAATAAGAAGACCTACAATAAATTTAAGAAGAATTACCACAGCTACGTACGTATCAGAACATTTTAATCCGAAGAACTTTTCTATATTTAAGAAAAATGTCAAAGTTGATCCTAAATTGGATTCCATTCCAGAAGAGAACCGAAATAGAGTTGCTGGATGGGTTCAAGATAATTTTAATAATAACGAAAAATAGATCTATTTTTGTGATACTTTCATTCAATTTATTTATTGTAATAATAAATACACAATAAAAATGTAACCAGTACATTACTTCTCATTTCTTACAAAAATTGAAGCAATAGATATGTGATCATAATCCAATAAAATAAAATATAAAAACTAACCAAATTAATGAAAATGAATTATTAAAATAATTAGTACTTACAATAGTTAATTTTGAGATAAGTATTAATATATTTTTTGTATTCAATATAATTCATATAGCCTTTTAATAAACAAAAAAAATTCTAATCGAAATTTTGACAGCAATGTTGAAAAGTTCATTTGCCATATTATTCCGATATGACATTGTAGATTTAAGGGAATCTTAAAATTGTAAATCATTATGACGACGTAAACACACTTCTTTTAAAAGTATTGTAAATACTTAAATATTTCATCACTGTAAAATATTTAAAATATGTTTGAGTACTTTAAATACTTTTGAGTTTTGAAGTAATTACAGTACTTTTTACTTAAAGTTTTAAATAAAAATATTCTTTTACGTAATTATCGGTACTAAATATAATCTATTAAATCTCAAATTATTCTCCTTTCATAATAGTATTCCAATTACATTATTTCATCACCTTGAGAAAACTAATAATTAAAAATATAGGTGTAACAGTCTGTATCAAGGTAAAAGTAAGTTGCATGTTCTAAAAACTAACGCATTTTTATACACCGGTAGCAAAATAATAATATATTACCAGTTGCAAGGATATTTGTACAATAACATTAAGGAAATAAATTATTTAAATTTTAAAAACATTATTAAAATTTAGGAATGTACAATTAAAATTATGATTCATTATTGTCGGCAAATGAAAGGAAAAGTCTTATATGGTTTCGCTATAAACAGATCAATAAACCCATAAAAATTCTTAAAGCGTTAACAATAGTTATTTGTTTATCAAGGGACTAAAGGATAATTTTTTATTACGCGTATGTGAGTAATAAAAAATACTCTAGTCCTTAGATATACATTATATTTTTTTCGAAATCGTTAAATTATTAATTAAAAACATAAATAAATAGCATTTTGTGTTTGTAAAACGTCAGCTAGCTATTGAGACGGGGATGGCTGTGATAACAAACGTACTGTACTGTCAAGGTGTCAGATATTTCTTTATAATTTTCATTTATGTTTACACCTGCTTAGACGTCGTCTACATGAAATCATATAAATTATTATTAAAGGCAAAAATATAATACAATTAAAATATAAGTTAATTCAGTTTAACAGATAAATCTGTAAAGTCAAATTTTGACATGAGTCTGTAAAGTTTTACTTTAGCTACTACTTTAGTTAACTTTGCGGAGTGATATCGTGTACTTTAGTATCGATTTCGAAAAAATGTATTTTACTAGTAGGTTGTGAAATATCAGCAAAAATCTTCCTCTGTATCATTTATAAATGCAGTTAATCATGTACAAATATTGCTAATTCCACCAAACTAGTGGAGTTATCTTTTTATAAATTGGGACTGGAGTTACTTTGACATTTCAGGATGTTAACAAGGGGTCAGGGCCGATTCTGGCGTAGGTGCAGAGCGTGCCCCTGCACGTGGGCTGCCAATTTTTTTTAAAATTTTTTCACAAATGATTTAATGAATAGTAAGTAAAAAATAATCTTGTTTTTCATATAACTTAAGGTTTAACAACGCAATAAATTACAATGCTCTATGTATTATTTTTAATTTTTTACGACTCGTGTGTCAGGCACATGCGTATGACAGAGAAAATCGAGAACCTTCCCTTAAAAAATGTAATTTTTAATAATAAGTAATTTTAGGCGCCAACAATTTTACTCGCACAAGGGCGGCCGAAAGTACAGAATCGGGCCTACAAAGGGTATAACTAATACGGGTTAGTAGCCCCTTGGTGTTAATTATTATTTCACACACGTTATTTTGATCCAATCAGAATGTTTCATTTGATGAAAAAATTTGATAAACCAAAAGTAGTATTTGCCACGGTTATATTTTGTTGATATGTTAATATTTATGTTTGAACTGTTGTCATTCGTGAAATAAGCAAATATAATTGGAGCTTTTAATTTAAGATGTAAAATTAATCACAATTCCTGCGAAATAACGACTTTGTCTAACTTCGCGAAGTAATTTAAAAAAAAATAATTAATTACACGTTTTTAATACCTTGAGGGAAATGATAACCTTTTTGTCACAAGTGATATCATTTCCACCTTGTGTAAACCTTGTCTTCGCGAAACATCTTCTGTTATAAAAACGAAAGTCAGCGTTGGAACCTCAGTGAAAAAGCGAAGGTAATCGACTTAAAACGGCCTAGTTACCGAGTAGTTTCAAGAGCACTTGTTTCAAAGGTGTTGTTGTAAGTGTACCGGTATGATGTTACTGGTAGTGTTCCTTGTCTCCCAAGTGCAGTGTCAAAGTTTCATTCACCCTACAGCCTTGGAATTGTTCACCCAACAGTACAGAGATGCACAGAGCTTTATCTACAGAGCTTTCGGACGCACGAGCGAGGATAAGACCAATATGGACAGGGCGAGAGCTATGAAGGTATAATATCAATTTCACGAAGATCGGAATCCGAATTCCAGAATTATTTATTTCTTTTTTACAAAGTGTACAATGCACATAAATATTTATATATCGGATGTCTTTTTTTCAAGGTGCACACCAAAAATGGAGGCGTGTACATTTTATCCTCTACACAAGATATATTGCACGACATTGTATCTTGCACATAATATTTTGTATGTACTTTTCCATTCTCACGAAAACATGTTAGAAGTCAGTTTATAAATGAGTAATTTACTATTCGCAGATAATTTCCGTCGACAGTTTTAAAACAGTTCCGAATTCTAATCTAATTTTGTAAGATCCGGAGATCTAACGGACCAATTTCTTGGACCACCTCTTTCCACCCATCTATTAGGAAATTTTTCAATGAAATAATTCGTAATCTGAATACTGTTGAGTTATGATGAACCATCATGTTGGAACCCCAATCTCCAAATAATTCAATTGTATACTAGATTTATTTTTTAACTGAATAAATAATTTTAGAAAAAAATGGTGAAAATCTCCGAAATTATTGGTTTTAGGCATAGGATACCGTTAATATATTGAGATTATACAAAAAGACATCCAACTAAATTATAAAAAATAAAAAATTATGGTGTATATTGTAACACGGGGGGGATCGCTAGCTGAACAAATGATGATGACTACTTACGATGATGACGACTGATCACAGGATCAACAGGAACACACACACACACGATGATTGGTGGGAAACACGGGAGCACATTTACACTTTACTTTTACTTAAAATAATTTTATTTACATATTTAATAAAATAAAACTTAACTAAACTAATTTAAAATTAAACAATTAAACTATACAGACTACATGATGATGCGTCTGATCATCAGCTAACCCTAACTATGACTGTCTATACAAAACTCTGTTGAGAGGCAAATCTACCCTCTCAACTTCTTATCTTAAACACAAAAATGTTGTCTGTGAAATATGATCTTTTCGGCATATGGCCCCATAATTTCTAATTTTTATTACCAAAAATGTCAACATCTATATGCCGATAAAAGAATCACAGTTCACAGAAGAAATGCAGTCTACAAAACAAGATGGAAACAGGGCCGTATTTTCCATCTTGTTACAATATCATACCCTGTAGAACATTAAAAAAAAATATGTGAGAACATAGAGTATAGTTACAGTTGTACAGAAAAAAATTCTTAATTCTTACTGTTTACTATTAAAATAACTTCAGTACTTGTTTATAAGGCAATGCGTATATTTTAGAGAATAAACGGAATAACTTGGCAACACCGCGGAAAACTAAAAACTGAATTTCTAACGGTAAGGAAGATATCGAAGACGGACCTTTCGATGACTCACCCTGTATAATTAACCAACGAAACTCCCTAAGTTATTTAAAGATGTGATCCAAGAAATAAAAGTACATTTCCGCGTTAAAAAGACAAATAACCGTACCATATTACTTTATTACTGTAGTCTTTATAATGAATCAACGAAACTACCTCAACAACTAAAAAAAGTAATCTCGCTGGTATAATTCGGTTTTCAGATGCTACAAGACCGCGTCCCGCTTTCCGTGGCGTTCCCTTGTAACGTGACGGGGTTTCGGAGCCCGTCTCCTCCGGTAACCGTGCACCAGGTTCGCCCGGGGGACGTGGACGTGGTAGCCGCGTTGGGAGACAGCGTCACCACGGGAAATGGCCTGGTTGCTACTGATATTCTTCAGGTGTTTATTGCTAATCGTGGACTTTCTTGGAGTATAGGTATACATCAATTTCATATTACGTTTTTAAAACTTTAAATTCCCAGCACTTTCAATTTAACTATTTATACATATTTTACAGTGTTCAAACGATACTTTATTATTATTTGACTAAATGATGTGTGATTCTATCACTCGACACAGCTTGTGGAAAATAGGCGACTTCCTGCACTTGTTGCACAATATACTATTCCCTCTCTAGAGAGCAAATACAATGATACCAACAGTATAATATGGATATTATTATATTAAAAATTCTTATTTAATAATAATCTTTAAAAAATATATAACAATTATGTCTTATTCTTTTCATATTTCACATTATTTTACAATCTGACAACTTGAACTTGAAATGGCATATTGGCTATATTGTAACAATTGCAATGCTAAACGTAACATAACCTTTTTTTTTCGTCTAAATAAATCGATTTTTGAAATATGTCTTGAAAAAAATGTTGTGTCTAACACGAAAGGAAAGCACTTTTTCGAGCTCGAATGGTAAAAAGATACGCTTTCCTCTCTAGTTTAATAAACAAGTATTTCTTGAAGTGCAACTTTGAGAGCAAATATTTCAGCAATGAAAAGAAATATTTAAATTATGATTGATATTTTGGTAGCAGCGCATCGAGGCCTATCAATTTGTAATTTCACTTTTAAAACATACAATTTTATAGCTTTGGTTTTTATTCCATATTACTCAAATAATTATTTTAATTTAGCAATAGATAATTTGTCTGTAATATTCTTATTAATATAGGTTTAATTTAAAAAGTTTTTTCCTAATTAATAACTATCCAGTTTTTGTAATTTTTCAGGAGGCCAAGAAACCTGGCGAGAATTCCTAACCCTTCCTAACATTTTAAAAGTATTCAACCCCAAACTATTTGGCTACTCCCTTACAGACTCTCTAACATTCGACAAAGAATCACAATTTAACTTGGCAGAATTTGGTGCCCTATCCAGTGAAATGCCCTACTCTGCCAAAACATTAATAGAGAGAATGAACGCCGATCCCAGAATTGATATACAGAACCATTGGAAGGTAGACAGTGTATTTTTCAACACAAAAATAATACATTTTATTTGTTACAGTTAATAACAGTGATGATTGGAATAAACAACTTTTGTTTGGATATTTGTTATCAATCAAAACCAGAAGATATTTTAATTTTTCATAGAAATGATTTGTTAAAAACTTTTAGATTGTTGAAAAAACATTTGCCTAGAACCATAATTAATATGGTACCCACACCAGGTAAATATACATCGATTAATGTAAAAACTGCATTCTAATAAAATTTTAAAGGTAGTAGTGCTGGCTATAATTACACTTTATTTTTATAATTATATTTACCACAAAAGGTAATTACTAAAGTAATTGTTCAAAATGTTTTCCCACTATTTGAATGCACATTCTATGCCATACTAGCTTATAATTCTCTGAAAAGTAAATGCAGTCTGTTATGAATTTATTCATCAAAATAATTATGTATAGATGTGAAAACATATAGGTATTTCCTTAGTTCAGTTCAAAATGATTTGATTTTTACAATGTCCAGTGGAAGATTAAGATGAACATTAAAAATTAGAAAAAAAAATTACTACATTATAAAATTAAAAAAAGATGTTCCATGCAAAACGAATATAGGTAATAAAAAATATTTAAGAAAAAAATATTATAACCATACTTCAATGAATGTTTTGCGCATGTAGGTATATTCAAAGTATATTACTTGTAGGGTGTCAAATATCACCACAAATCTACCTTACATTTCTTTACCTTTACCTTAAAAAAGTTTATAAAATATAGCCATATTTTCCTTGAACTTGCGTAGCCTTGGAAATATAATACATTTTGTGAACACATCACAATTTATGTATTTATTCAAACAATTTAAATCTTACTGCTTTAGAATACAAAGTGAAAACCGAGAAAAATGCTAACTAATAAAATATTTGTACATAATATATTTACAGATGCAACCAGAGTTAAGCTTCTAAGACCGCTCAAACCAACATACTGTCAATTTGTGAACGTGATTGAGTGTTTTTGTATGTTGCAACCACAATTCTCAAACCAGACAAACCACTATGCAGAAGTGATGCAGAAATGGAGACAAATAGAAGAAGAAATTGCAAATATGGACGAATTCAACACGAAGGACTTCGCTGTTATTTTTCAACCTTTCACGCTTAATTTTAGAATACCTCGAAGAGCTGATGGTAAAGTAAACTCATCGTACTTAGCACCGGATTGTCACCATCCAAGCCAGAAACTTCAAGCACTAGGTACTTCAGTTTTTTTTTTAATAATTATTATCTTTAACAGAAATAAATATATTATATTTAACCAGTGATGAAACTCGTCGAGTCCAACAATATTTATTAGCAATCCCCCATAAATTAAAACAAAAGTCGCTTTTACCTCCCGCCTATCAATATATAAATAAGGGAGCTATTGTTTTTGGTCAAATGAGGGTCCCTAGAATATGGTTTTACTATTTTTACCGTGCTATCTGTATGTCCGTGTGTGTTTGTGTCTGTGACGATTTTTAGCCCGCGATAACTCCAATATGATACATGTAAAAAAATATATTTCCTAAATTTTAATATAAAATTTTCCAATAAATTCATGGCTATTATTATATTACTTATGATAATTATTAAAAAATTTAAATAAAAAGCTTATTTGTCATTGAAAAATATAAAAAGAAAAAGGCTGTCATCTGTCACTTATGACATGTCATTTACAAACTTTCAATATCATATTAAAATAAGGTCAGATTTAAAGAATTTAAATTTAGTACTACAATATATTATAGAATATTCTAAAATCATTTAAAGGACGTATAAATAATAATTTATGAAATTTATACACAGTACTGTAAAGAATAATACTTAAATCACAATTGTAAACATGGAAATACGATACAGTATGAAATATTCCACTCGAGTTGTACAGTATATTTTTCTACGACCAACAGGAAGAAAAAAAACATTTAGATATTCACACAGTTAAGATTATAATCACGAAAACGTACATTTGAAACATTTGCGTAGTGCACAGAGAATTGTGGAAAATTCAGTGACTGTCAACTGTCAAACAAATTTACATTTTATAAAATAATTATTTTAAATAAATAATTTTTTTCCAGTTTCAAAAGAATAAAATATATTGTGACATTGACAAGTCAGATGTTTTTCATATCTACTCTAGGATGAATATAAACTATGTATCCATGCTGTCAAACGTTTAAAACAAAACATTATACAGTGTGAAATAGAAAAGAATATTATTTTTAAAAATGTCTGCCTTTACAAATAGCGAGAACATGATCGTTGATCGATCGAAATGTCAAATTTTAAATTTTATTCATTTATTTAGGGTTATGAAATTTGTGACAAATTTTATAATAATTTTAACACTATATGTAGAAGGTTTAACAAAGAAAGTAACTAAAACAAATATTTTTATTTTCGACGAATTTGATCACTGGTCAAATTTAATGTACTTATTTATGTAACACCATGTATATTTTTAGCTGCAAATTCTTTATGGAATAATATGCTGGAACCATATGGATATAAAACAACAAAAAATACACAAATATTATTTAAACCGTTTTTATGTCCAACAGAGGAAAATCCTTACTTTTTTACCAAA
This sequence comes from Stenolophus ochropezus, assembly GCA_035578165.1. Taxonomy (NCBI): domain Eukaryota; kingdom Metazoa; phylum Arthropoda; class Insecta; order Coleoptera; family Carabidae; genus Stenolophus; species Stenolophus ochropezus. The sequence continues at coordinate 309,529 of JAQOWZ010000002.1, forward strand.
GCAAACAGTAAATAAAAAGTGGTTTATGATTGTATTGTCTATATTTGTATATAATTTGTAAAAAAATAAAACAATAAAATATTTCTTTGAAAATATGATTAATCATTCCTAAATATAAAATTTTTCCTGATATTTTTAAAAAAGTTATTGGTTTTTAAATCGTTTCTAATGGATAACAATATTAACATAACTACAAGAATTAAGTAATAAATTTTTTAAATTATGATCGTACAGATATGGAGAATAAATCATGTGAGGAATAAAAAAAACTTTATTCTTTATATATACAATTTTTTTCTGAAATCGTTAAATTATTAATTAAAAACATAAATAAATAGCATTATGTGTTTAAAAAACTTTAGCTATAAAAGAGCTATTGCGAAAGTACTGTCAAAGTGTCAAATATTTCTTTATAATTTTAATTTATATTTACACCTGCTTAGACGTCGTCTGTATGAAATCAAATAAATTATTATCAAAGGTAAATAATAAATAAATTCACCAATAATATTAAAGAATGATTTGTTATTTTAGGTAGTGTCAAAATAAACTAAAATATTATTAAAATATAGATTATTTAAGTTTGACAAATGAGTCGGTAAAGTTCAATTTTGACAGAGTCAATAAAAATTTACTTTAGCTACTACTTTGGCTAACTTCAGTATCAATTTCGAAAAAAAAATAATAAACTAAAGATATGTTATATTTATGCAAAATAATTATTACAATAAATTTGTATTAATTTTCAATTTGTTTTCTAACGCATCGTTAAAATCTCTATATCCAATTTTTTTATATACTAAGATATCGTTAAAGTTTTTAATCTTACAAAAAAAAATAGCGATTTAAACTCTTTTCTATTCTAAATAAATATTTTTAGAATTAAAATATGTATAAATTTTTCATGTGTTCGAACGCATCGTAGAAATCACCACATCTAACTAAATACTATATTTAAAATATGCACAATGCGTTAACAATTACAAGTAATAATAAAGAAACTTCAAAGTACATGGGCATCAGCAATTGTCTGAATAAAGAAAAAAATAGTAACGGGCGAAGGCAAGCCAGTCTTTTAAACCGAATTATTCATTCATTCGGATACTCGGCCAATGGACATCGCGTATATATTCCGCAAATGAAACACTTGACGAATATTTCCTTTGTGAAGTGAAGCGTGCATGGTGATGTGCTGATACCGGTGTTTCAATTGTAAATCATATTTTTAACTTAATAATATATTTCTAACATTTATTTCACACTTTAACAATAAACAAAGTTTAAGGCATTTAAAAATGTTATATCTCAAAATTTAAATTGGAAAATATTCTGCAGAAAGATTAGTTAAAGAATATATGGTGTCTACTATTAAAGGTGAAATATTGTGATGTTATTTATAAATTTCTATGAAAATAATTACAACAAAAAAGTTTTCTAAAATATATTTGGTAAGAAGTTGTTCGGTTTATTTTATTTTGAACCTAAACTTTGTGCAGAATATTTTTTATAATTTATAATTTATTTTTATAAATACTGTGAAAAAAAATAGTTAAATAAAAACATCTAGAGTCCATTTTTTTTTCTGAGTAAAATGCCGGTTACCTTAATCGTCTGTCAAATATTAATAACGTCATTTTTTTATTTTTTTTCCTTCATACTAACACGCGGGTGATAATTACAAATATGTTTTTTCTAATTTTGACCTATTTTAAAACTGACTAATGTTTTGAAGCGTCAAATTTTCATGACCAGTTAGGTAATACAAATTTTTCATCACTCAGTAATGAAAAGTGAATTTCTTAACTTGACAAGTGTGCCTTTCCAAACGTTAGGTTTAATTAATAATAATTTCTCTTTATTTTTATTTATTATTATTATTTGGCGCTATATGATATCATAAAATTAAATAAAATGTGTCGAATATTCTAGCACAAAAATAATTTGTAACAAATACAATGAATAAACTTATTGTTACAAATTAATTTTGTCTATACTTTTTGTCTTCTTTAGTTATATATAAATATTATATTTAAAGCTAATATTAATAACAGTTTCGGTTTAAGTAACCGGAACTTTAACCAGAGATAAAAAATCGGCCCTAAGTGTTACATATTTATATTTTCAAAATTTTGTACCCTGTGTAAATCTTTCTTTTTATATTAAAAGATTTTTTTTATAATTTAAAGTTTTTAATTTATTGTAGATAAATAAAAATGAGAGTCATACAGCTAGGTACACTAATATTTATTTTGTTAAATATTTCGTCCATAAAATGCCAAAGTTTTCGACCACAAGAGGCTTTAGAACAATTTTACCCATTCTACAAAATGTATAGAGTTGGATTAATGACTCTATTGGGACGCACTTCAAAAGATAAAGCTAATTTAAATCTTGCAAAGAGAATGAACGTAAGTATTTATAATTTATTTAATTGTATAGTTGATAGTGTCATACATATAATTTACACGGAAAAAATACTCCACTTTGTAAAATTTTTATCCTTGAACAAGATTATAATATTTAATATGTTTATCACATAAGGTAAAGGAAGCATCAAAATACAAGTAATTTCTATATAAATATTAATAGAAGTAAATTGTGACAAGAATATCAATTGTTTTAAATTTTATCTTGCGTGCGTCTTCTGTAGATATTACCTTGAATTGAATAAGCGATTCAGAAGTATTTTGCAAATTATTATTTTATTATAGATAATAATCTAAAAGAATATATAAGTATAGATAATAATCTAAAAGAATATATAAGTATAAATAATATACTCATTTTGCAATAAAATTGCATTGTAATAATTATTTGTTTATCAAGGGACTAAAGTATAATGTTTTATTAACCATGTGAATTATAAAAAATACTTTAGTCCTTAGATATACATTGTATTTTTTCCGAAATCGTTAAATTATATATAAATAAATAGCATTATGTGTTTGTAAAACGTTAGCTATAATAGCTATTGCGACGGGGATGGCTATGATAACAAACGTACTGTCAAAGTGTTATAATTTTCCTTTATGTTTACACCTGCTTAGACGTCGTCTGCATGAATTAAGATAAATTATTATCAAAAGTAAATAATAAATAAATTCACCAATAATATTATAGAACGATATCTTTGTTATTTTAGTTTGTGCTAAAATAAACTTCAAAAATATATTATTAAAATAAAGGTTCACTCAGTTTGACAGATGAGTCCGTAAAGTTAAATTTTGACATAGAGTCTGTAATGTTTTACTTCAGTTACTACTTTGGCTAACTTCACTAAATTTCGAAAAAAACAAATTTTATTTTATAAACAAATATTTATATGCGCCATTAAAGTGGGCGTAATTTGGCTTTTATCACCCAAGGACATAAAATTTGCCAAGCAGTACATATTCAAACCAATAAAAATTGTGGTTAATGAATAAATGTCAAGCAAGCTAATAAATAAAATAAATGTTAATTTTGTTTTTGACATTTAGGTAATAGTTTTATTTTTAGAACATAAACATAAACATTTCCGTAGGTATATCAAATTTCTTCTTCCTATAAATATTTTCCTCGATATTTTCAATTTGCTGGAACTAACTAATTATTATTTCATCAGAATAATCAGTATACGTTTTATATTTATTTGACAATTCGATTATGTTAAATGTTTGTTTTTCTATGACCTCTAATGTAAATAGCTATTATTGTACAACTTATAAGTTATCTAAGTGTCACATTACAGAAGGCTGTGTAAAGTACACGACAGCATAGTTAGCAATTTTTCGGAAATTTTTTACGTATTAAAATTATGTTAGGAGTGTAACTAAGACAAAATTGATTATAATGAATTTAAAACATTCCATATAATGAGGAAATAAATACATAGTATTGTTTGATTGGTTGTAAAATGGTTTCAATTTATTATTTTATGTTTTGTAGTTCGCGCTGTTTACTAGTGTTTCTAGTGTTATGACAATTTTTTCAATGTATGACCATGACGTGATAAAAAAACTGTCAAATTGTGGTCGTAGAAAAAGTATAGTACATAATTCGAGTTATAAAGTAATTATGCACTTGCAGAATTACTCTTGTGTAACTATTTCCACTTGGTACGTAATATGTACCTTACAACTCTTAATATGTAATGTACTATTAAAAACAAATAACCTTGCAATGCCAACTATCTATAAAGAAACCACAGCATGGGGTAGCATCATAGATTATATATAATATTTTTGTGTAATATATATGCAAAACTGCAATGATATCAATTGGGACTGCCTTCAGCGCCACTCGGTGTTTGCTCCCTCAACTAATTGATATATAGGCAACCCAGCAATACTTGTTATAGGCAACCATTTATGCTTTCAAGTAATTTATTATAGGTACTAAGTACAATTTATATGTAACTGATTTTTATCAAAGATAAAATAAATATAAAATATAATAAAAATTTAATTATTTGCCACAAAACAATTAATAATAATTTATAAATGTTCTATATATAAAAATATCTCAAAATTATATGATATTTTATCACCTTAATTGTCATATAAGAGAAGAAAAATATAAGTATTCAAATTTTTAACTTTAACTAAAAAAATTCTTTGTTACTCTTCCCACTTTCATTGATATGAATAGTTTTGCTTTTACTACAGATTTAAAATATTCATATTGCCTTTAAAACATTTAGAAAAGTGCAGTAAAACTTATACATCTATAAAAATTTTAAAAATCAAAAAATCTTGGTTTTTGCATATCCTGCTTAAAAATCGCGTATATATACCTATAAATTTTTTAATGTCAAGAACAAAAATAACATAAAACGTTATATGAACCACGAGTATAATCAAGATTATAGCACTGAGGAAACATTCCCTCGTGCTATAATCTTTTAAATAGTTATAAATAACTATTAATAAATAATTTCCAGATGATTCAAAGAGAGACACCAGCATCAGTACCATTCCCATGCAACGTGACCGGTTTTCGCAGCGCGACGCCTCCGTCGTCGGTGCACCAGCTCAGACCTGGTGACATCGACGTCGTGGGCGCCCTAGGAGACAGCCTCACTGCTGGCTTCGGCTTAGCTGCTACCAATGTAGCCCAAGTATTCATGGAAAACAGAGGCTTGTCTTGGTCAATTGGTCAGTGAACAAAGGAGTAAAATAATCAAATTTAAAGATAAAATTTCAGGAGGGCAAAATACCTGGAGACAGTATATAACGCTACCAAATATTTTAAAAGTATTTAACCCGAATTTAGTTGGGTATTCCTTAGGAGATTCATTCGCTGATGACAGAATGTCACAATTTAACCCAGCAGAAGGGGCTGCTATATCTAGCGAAATACCTTACATGGCTAAAATTTTAATAAAACGGATAGCTATGGATAAAAGAGTCAATATGCAAGCAGATTGGAAAGTATGTTTTCCTACAATTAACTACTTATTTCTTACACATATTTTTGTAGCTGATTACTATAATGATTGGAGCAAATGACTTTTGCTTAGATATATGTTTCAAGCAAAACATGACTGCAGTGTTAGAAGCCCACAGGAAAGATTTGATTCAAGTTTTAACCATACTTAAAGAAAACTTGCCTAGAACTATCATAAACTTAGTTACACCTCCTCGTAAGTTATTTAAATGTAAAATAATAATGACTAACTCACCTTCACACGAAGATCAAAGATTCCAACTGCAACATTATCTTATCTGTTAACACTTCACTATAATTACACTGTTTATGTTTATTTACACAATGTACACGAAATATCACTTTCAATAAATGAAATACACACGTCAAACTATTTGTACGTAACTTTTAAACACCACGTAAATTGTTTAAACGTTTTACACACAGAGTTCACGCATAACACAAACTAATAACTAACCTGTACAACTCACTACGAAACTGTAACGTTCGGACAAGTTTGTTTTATAAATATTCGATATAAAACAATTGAATTCAACTATGAAACAGAATTTTTAATTTATTTTTCAACTATTTTATGAATTTATTCTTAAAAACCGTTACACTTATACAGTTCAGATGTTGAAGTAAACAAACAAACAATTGAAAATCTGATATGGCTTAATTCAGTATTATTTACATTTTAATTTCATTTTCTTTTTATTATTTATTTATCTTGCTATTGTTTAAAATGTCTTTAGATTAATTTACTTAGCAAGTAATATAAAAAAAATTTAAAAAATACTATATAATTTTTAAAATTTTTATACGTTTGTAATATGTAAAAAAGATAAAAATTAAATGTTAAAACTGTACTAAATATAAAACGCAATTTTTAATTTATTTTTCACATATTTTATGAATTTATTCTTGAAAACCGTTACACCTGTACAGTTCAGATGTTGAAATAAACAAATAATTGAAAATCTGATGTGGCTGGCATCACACAGTGCGCCTAATTCAAAATTATTTACATTTTCTTTGATGTCTTTCGATTAATTTATTTAGTAAGTTATATAAAAAAAATTAAAACAAATTTTATAAAATACTATACAATTTTTTAATAATTTTATAAGGGTGAAATATGTGAAACGATAATAATTAAATGTTAAAATTGTAGCCTGTTGTTTACCTATGATTTTATTACAATCAAAAATTAGAAATAATAAAATTAGAATTTATTTTTTAAATAAACCCCATGTAAAATTAATTATAAATTATTTTCTTTCAAATAAATTTCTTTCTAAAATGTTTCATTTAGCTAAAAATTAATAAATTACAATAATCATACTTTAAAATAATATTAGTATAGCCATCTATGCAAAAAAATATAAACTAAAACTTCAACTTTGTTAAAAATACGTTTCATCACGTTAAAAACAGAAAAAAAATAAAAATAACAAAAACTGGAAAAAAGTTTCAAGTAAACTACTTCTAAAATTAATTATAAAATGTTTTCTTTCAAATAAATTTCTTTCTAAAATGTTTCATTTAAGTAAAAATTAATAATTTACAAAAATCATACCTTAAAACAATATTAGTATAGCCATCTATGCAAAAAAAGTTGAACTAAAACTTCAACTTAGTTAAAATTATGTTTTGTTACGTTAAAAACAAAAAAAATATAAATTACAAAAACGGCAAAAATAGTTTAAGAAAACTACATCGAAAATTAATTATGAAATGTTTCCTTTCAAATAAATTTCTTTCTTAAATGTTTCATTTAGATAAAAATTAATAATCTACAAAAATCATACCTCAAAATACTTCTTGTAGAAAATAGAAGTTTTAATTTTTTCGCACATATAAGGAAATCTATCTTACTTAAAAAATTCCTAACTCAAAAACTATCGGTCTGGGATTTTTTTCACTACTTTTTCCGTAATGTAGAGGGTCGAATTAGTAAGTAAACATATTTTTTTTATAGAAAATAGAGGTTTTTATTTTTTCGCCAATGTAAGGAAATCTATCTTACTTAAAAAATTCCTAACTCAAAAACTATCGGTCTGTGAATTTTTTCACTATTTTTCCCGTAATGAAGAGGGTCGAATTAGTAAGTAAACATACTTTTTGTAGAAAATAGAGGTTTTTATTTTTTCGCCAATATAAGGAAATCTATCTTACTTAAAAAATTCCTAACTCCAAAACTATCGGTCTGGGAATTTTTTCACTATTTTTTCCGTAATGTAGAGGGTCGAATTAGTAAGTAAACATAATTTTTTATAGAAAATAGAGGTTTTTATTTTTTCGCCAATATAAGGAAATCTATCTTACTTAAAAAAATCCTAACTCAAAAACTATCGTTCTGGGAATTTTTTCACTATTTTTTCCGTAATGTAGAGGGTCGAATTAGTAAGTAAACATAATTTTTTATGGAAAATAGAGGTTTTTATTTTTTCGCCAATATAAGGAAATCTATCTTACTTAAAAAATTCCTAACTCAAAAACTATCGGTCTGGGAATTTTTTCACTATTTTTTCCGTAATGTAGAGGGTCGAATTAGTAAGTAAACATACTTTTTGTAGAAAATAGAGGTTTTTATTTTTTCGCTAATATAAGGAAATCTATCTTACTTAAAAAGTTCCTTACTCAAAAACTATCGGTCTGGGATTTTTTCACTATTTTTTCCGTAATGTAGAGGGTCGAATTAGTAAGTAAACATACTTTTTGTAGAAAATAGAGGTTTTTATTTTTTCGCTAATATAAGGAAATCTATCTTACTTAAAAAGTTCCTTACTCAAAAACTATCGGTCTGGGAATTTTTTCTCTATTTTTTCCGAAATGTAGAGGGTCGAGTTAGTAAGTAAACATACTTTTTGTTGAAAATAGAGGTTTTTATTTTTTCGCCAATATAAGGAAATCTATCTTACTTAAAAAATTCCTAAGTCAAAAACTATCGGTCTGAGAATTTTTTCACTATTTTTCCCGTTATATAGAGGGTTGAATTAGTAAGTAAACATACTTTTTGTAGAAAATAGAGGTTTTTATTTTTTCGCTAATATAAGGAAATCTATCTTACTTAAAAAGTTCCTTACTCAAAAACTATCGGTCTGGGAATTTATTCACTATTTTTTCCGAAATGTAGAGGGTCGAGTTAGTAAGTAAACATACTTTTTGTTGAAAATAGAGGTTTTTATTTTTTCGCCAATATAAGGAAATCTATCTTACTTAAAAAATTCCTAAGTCAAAAACTATCGGTCTGAGAATTTTTTCACTATTTTTCCCGTTATATAGAGGGTTGAATTAGTAAGTAAACATACTTTTTGTAGAAAATAGAGGTTTTTATTTTTTCGCTAATATAAGGAAATCTATCTTACTTAAAAAGGTCTTAACTCAAAAACTATCGGTCTAAGAATTTTTTCACTATTTTTTCCGAAATGTAGAGGGTCGAGTTAGTAAGTAAACATTCTTTTTGTTGAAAATAGAGGATTTTATTTTTTCGTTAATATAAGGAAATCTATCTTACTTAAAAAATTCCTAACTCAAAAACTATCGGTCTGGGAATTTTGTCACTATTTTTCCCGTTATGTAGAGGGTCGAATTAGTAAGTAAACATACTGTTTTCTAGAAAATAGATGATTTTATTTTTTCGCTAATATAAGGAAATCTATCTTACTTAAAAAGTTCCTTACTCAAAAACTATCGGTCTGGGAATTTTTTCACTATTTTTTCCGAAATGTAGAGGGTCGAGTTAGTAAGTAAACATACTTTTTGTTGAAAATAGAGGTTTTTATTTTTTCGCCAATATAAGGAAATCTATTTTACTTTAAAAATTCCTAAGTCAAAAACTATCGGTCTGAGAATTTTTTCACTATTTTTCCCGTTATATAGAGGGTTGAATTAGTAAGTAAACATACTTTTTGTAGAAAATAGAGGTTTTTATTTTTTCGCTAATATAAGGAAATCTATCTTACTTAAAAAGTTCCTTACTCAAAAACTATCGGTCTGGGAATTTATTCACTATTTTTTCCGAAATGTAGAGGGTCGAGTTAGTAAGTAAACATACTTTTTGTTGAAAATAGAGGTTTTTATTTTTTCGCCAATATAAGGAAATCTATCTTACTTAAAAAATTCCTAAGTCAAAAACTATCGGTCTGAGAATTTTTTCACTATTTTTCCCGTTATATAGAGGGTTGAATTAGTAAGTAAACATTCTTTTTGTTGAAAATAGAGGATTTTATTTTTTCGTTAATATAAGGAAATCTATATTACTTAAAAAATTCCTAACTCAAAAACTATCGGTCTAAGAATTTTTTCACTATTTTTCCCGTTATGTAGAGGGTCGAATTAGTAAGTAAACATACTTTTTGTAGAAAATAGAGGTTTTTATTTTTTCGCTAATATAAGGAAATCTATCTTACTTAAAAAGTTCCTTACTCAAAAACTATCGGTCTGGGATTTTTTTCACTATTTTTTCCGTAATGTAGAGGGTCGAATTAGTAAGTAAACATACTTTTTGTAGAAAATAGAGGTTTTTATTTTTTCGCTAATATAAGGAAATCTATCTTACTTAAAAAGTTCCTTACTCAAAAACTATCGGTCTGGGAATTTTTTCACTATTTTTTCCGAAATGTAGAGGGTCGAGTTAGTAAGTAAACATACTTTTTGTTGAAAATAGAGGTTTTTATTTTTTCGCCAATATAAGGAAATCTATCTTACTTAAAAAATTCCTAAGTCAAAAACTATCGGTCTGAGAATTTTTTCACTATTTTTCCCGTTATATAGAGGGTTGAATTAGTAAGTAAACATACTTTTTGTAGAAAATAGAGGTTTTTATTTTTTCGCTAATATAAGGAAATCTATCTTACTTAAAAAGGTCTTAACTCAAAAACTATCGGTCTAAGAATTTTTTCACTATTTTTTCCGAAATGTAGAGGGTCGAGTTAGTAAGTAAACATTCTTTCTGTTGAAAATAGAGGATTTTATTTTTTCGTTAATATAAGGAAATCTATCTTACTTAAAAAATTCCTAACTCAAAAACTATCGGTCTGGGAATTTTGTCACTATTTTTCCCGTTATGTAGAGGGTCGAATTAGTAAGTAACTATTTTTTTCGTAATGTAGACGGTCGAATTAATAAGGAATCATACGTGTTTGTAAAAAATAGAGGTATTTATTAATATTTTACAAAAATCATAGCCTAAAAACAATATGCAATAATCTATGCAAAAAAAATCTGAACTATGACTTCAAATTAGTTAAAATTACGTTTCGTTACGTTGAAAACGGAAAAAATATAAATTACAAAAAAGGGAAAAAAAGGTTTAAGTAAACTACCTCTAAAATTAATTATAAAATGTTTTCTTTCAAATAAATTTCTTTCTAAAATGTCTCATTTAGCTAAAAATTAATAATTTACAAAAATCTTACCTTAAAATCATAATAGTATAGCCATCTATACAAGAAAATCTGAACTAATACTTCAACTTGTTAAAATTACGTTTCGTTTCGTTGAAAACAGAAAAAATTAAAAATAACAAAAATTGGAAAAAAGTTTTAAGTAAACTACCTCTAAAATTAATTATAAAATGTTTGTCTTCAAATAAATATGTCTAAAAAGTGTCTTATTTACGCTAAAACTAATATTTTATAAAATATGTGTCCAAATTCAATCCTGGTATAGCCATCTATCTAAATTTTTTACAACTAATAATTTTAATTTAATATTTTTTAAACAACTTTTTTCAAAACGAGACCCCCAGAGTCATCTATGTATGAGAGGTTCAATCATATACTTCAGTGAATTTCTGTAAGATGACTCTTTCGTTCAAATATTTTCAAAATGGTTTATTTGTTTAAATCTATTGTTATTTTAATGTTTTCAGTTTATTTAGGACACAAATACACAACAATATTTTATTTTCAGACCTGAAAGCTATAACAGAGTTGACAAAAGTTCCTGAAATTTGTCAAGCAGTTCACAGAGTCGAATGTTATTGTTTCTTCGCTGACGCTTTTCAAAGTAGACGGCAAGAATTTTTTGATTTGATGACAGCTTGGCAAAAAGTAGACAATGAAGTTGTGAATATGCCAGAATTTCACAATGACGAATTTACTGTTGTATATCAGCCAATGTTAGAAGATGTACAAATTCCAAATCTTTCAAACGGCTTAACAGATTATTCGTATATGTCGAAAGATTGCTTCCATTTAAGTCAAAAAATGAATGCTAAAGGTATGGAATAATCTTTGTTAAGAATTTTTATTTAATAAATATTTTTAGCTGCGCAAGGACTATGGAATAATATGCTTGAAAGAGTAGGACAGAAATCTACACATCTTGTATCCTTATCTGAAAAGTTCTTGTGCCCTACAGAAGAAAATCCTTATATATTTACTATAAAAAATAGCCAAAATTAATTAATTTGTAATTTTTAGTAGATCTGTGATAATAATAATAAATAATTTTGGGTCCTAATTTGAGTTTTATTTAATTGTAATTGTTAATAAAAAATGTATAATGCAAATATATTTATTTATATAAACATATTACAAAAACATAAAATACATGTATGTTCAACTGTTAAACTTATTCAGAGCAGCTAGAAGCTTTCAAATCCTTTAAAATGTTATGATAGTTTGCCTGGTCGTCAGAATCATAAGAAACTAATCCTGTTGTTGCATCCTACAAAGAGATTTGTTTACAAATTTTTCAGTAACCTATATAAATAATTTACTTTGAATAGCACATCTTGATGTCCGTTGAATGTTCCAAAAAGTTTAAACAAATGAGATTGTTTAGAAAACAAATCACTTGTTGATACTAACAAATGGCGAATTTCGTCAATTTGTTCATCGGATTTTTCTGCGTTTGTTACCACCTGTAAATGAATTATTAAATAAAAATTATTAAACATTTGTGTTATAAACATTACCATGTTAGCAGGAATTTTGACTATGTTACATTCTTCAAATTGGTCGATTGGTTTTCGACCACCTTTAGGGCATAAAAGTTCGAAATCTGAGGAGTGTAGATCTTTTGCCCAGTCGTTTTTATTTTTACCATCTAAAAAATATAAATAATACATTACACACATTGTATTTCATTTTATAAATATAATTTGGACAACTCTTTTTCAATACTTTTTATGTTTCACTTTCTGGTGCACTCTCCATACTAGATATGAGTGCTGAGAGTTGACAAAGTGAAATAAGGTAAAGATGAAACCAACAATACATACGCGCTTTAAAATTCAGTGGCAACATAGATATTAGGGGTAGTATAAGGTGCAAAAAATTAAATGAACCTTCTTTTTGATTAAATCGAACATGCAATGTCTAATAATGAAACATAGGAAACGAATTTGTCATTTGCTTTTTGAGTTATAAAATTTTTTGATAGGCCTACATCAAGTGCAACAATAATGTTAAGAAACGTTAATAATAGAAAATGGTAGAATAGTAGTAGGGTAGGTCTCCTAGATCACTCGATCTTACACATCTTGATTATTTTTATTGGTGAGCTTTAAAATAAAATTTATATCAATTAAAAGTTCAAATTTAAAACATTTTTGAAAATAGGTATTAAAATTACCCAAATATCGTCTGTAATTAATTGTAAGAATTTTATAACAGAGAATTGGTTGATTTTTGAAAATTTATTGTAATTATTTAATTGTTTATTATGATATTTATTTATTTGTTAGTTGGTTTATTAATTCTTTATTTTTTAATTTCTTACAATATTCAAATTTAATAGGTACTTCTAATATTTTTGTTCCCAATGTTTCATTTTAAATGAGACTAGCAAATATATTGCTGTCAAACAAATATTAAGTCGTAACTATAGATATGATAAATCCCCATGTTTCACGTTAAAAATACTCAAGGTTCAAGAGAAAAAAGTAATGTGAAAAGATGCAACCAACAATACATGTAAGTTTTTAAAATCATATGGCAACATAAATATCAGGGGTGGAATAAAATGTACCTAATTATTTTTTCGACATACTCTCATCAGTGGATATGAGTTCCTATTAGTTGACTTTGATACAGTAAATTTAGAATAATGTAAAGATGATATCAAACGCGTTTGAAAATTATGTGAGAATAAATAATAAAAAAAAAACATACCAGTATTTTGTTGCACAGTGAAATGTTTAACAAAAGCAACATCACCACGCCCTTCTGCCAAACAGCGAAAAGCCCCTCCAAATCCAAAATACTTCTCGGTGTTATCAGCATTGCATTTTTTATCAGACCTTTCTGACTTATTATCTTCACTTCCTCCACACTGAATGCACAACTTTTCAGCGACGTCCTTCGGGATATTATTTTCCTGTTCCTTTGCTCCTGGGACACAGCTGCCTCCAGAGAAAAACTGGGAAATTGTCTTGGCAAGAGGACAATCGGATTTCTTTATGAGTCCTAGTTTCATTAGAGTGTAGACAGGAGCATGGTAGCCTTCAAAGTTGTAAACAGCGGGATGGCAAGATTTCTTCCCACGAAGATCTTCTATGGATTGGAAGGCAGAATTTTTTTTCACTACTGCCACTGAGTAGACGCCATTTATATTGTTGTATTTTTCAGTTAGAATTGGTTTGATTTTATAATTTGTTTTGGCTTGTTCTAATTGACTGACATCTAAAGTCATAATATCAGCTTTGTTTTCTTTAATCGCTTTCAAACAATCAACCCAATTTAATTGTTGTAAACATTCATATCTAGGTCTTAAATCTCGTGAAAATGCAGCTTTACTCAACACCTTACATTTTTCTAAAGCAATATCTGAGTCAATACACATTCTGACTGTCTTCACAGGTGGTCCATATTCCCTTTCAATTACATCAGTATAGTTTGCTTTATCTAAATAATCCTGAGGGGTAATAGGTTTGTTTGATTTGACAACAGTTTTGTTATTTAAAACCAAAACGTTTTCAAACCAAGGTGCGTGACTTTGTTCGCCAATTGAGTCAAGGTTTTCTAACTTAGTGCGAAGATCTTCAACAGACTTGACTACATCAGCGTTGGCTATGAATCCTTGCCAAGGACGAGCTGCCCAGCGACAAGGAGTTTCAGTTACAGGGATTTTACTACCGTCAGGACACAAATACGCAAATTGGGATGAGTCTTCTTCTGTTTTAGACGCTGGGGTTGTTCCTACGGGAAGCTAAACAAATTGTTTAATAATAAAACTTAATAAATATTTAAGGTACAAGGACAAAAAAATGCAATGGTAACCATGGTAACCAAGAGTATTTTTTTATCGAATGTGCCAAAAAGATATCAAAATCGCATTAAAAGAAATGAAATACTATTATCATTTTATTAAATTATTATATTGATCTGAACAAAATAATAGAAGATTTTAAGAGGTTCTCTAGAATTGTCGAAACACGACTTTCAGTCGAAACCGGAACCGTAACCGGATATTCGGTTCCTCTTCTAGTTTCAGCCGAAACCGTAACCGAAACCGAACTTATGTCGGTCAATTAAAATTTAGATAATTTTTTATTAAACACGGAAATCTAAATTGTTTCTTACCTTTTAAGGTATTATTCGATTATTAAATTAAATAAAAAAGTTATTTATTAGAAAATCACTTTATTTTTGTATATACTTTCTTTACTAAAGAAATAAATAATCACAATAAAATAAGCAGGGCATGTAACTGAAAAAAAAACTGGCTAATCGTTAACCCGTATAGAGAATGTTATAATAATAACGGTTTTAGTTCGAAAACCGGTTTTTATAAATTAGAAACCGGTTTAAACCGGTTAATATATCGGTTAAAAAATTAATTATAAAAATTTAATTTAAAAAAAATTTGAATAAAAATTATTTTTGGAACTTACCCCAAAGAATTTTCTGACGTAAATAACTTTGGTCCAGGCAATTTCTCCTCCATTGTGAGCCAAACATCTTAAAGCGCCTTCATATCCAGAAAATTTATCAGGATAATCGCAAACGTCAGGATGTTCACAAAGTTCACACAAATTTGCATATTTATTTTCTAAAAACAATTTATTAATTCTATTCCTATATAATTGCTATAAGGTTTACTTAATTTTCTGTTAATAGTTGGATCGGCTGACCATTTCCCAACAATGCAAGCTTTGGAGAAAAGCGTTGAAAAAGCTTTAAGTTCATTTTCTCGCGGAGAAATACCAGTTTCATTTAAAGCTCCAATAATCCCCATTTGTCTAAGTTTTGTTAATGGAATTTTGTAGCCTACATTTCGTCCTACTCCTGTATGACAGGACTTTAATCCTTTTAGTCCTTCGAGATTATTTATTTCCAAATCTTTATGAATTACAGCTACGGCTTCGTATCTGAATTCAGCTAAAAGTAGTTCAATTTTTTATTGTAGTTGTCGCTACATGTATTGTTGTTGGTTTTGACAAGTGACTGTCACATGAGTGAGTGTTTGTTAAAATAAGTGGACGAATTTGTGAAAATTAAAGTGAAGAAACATCAACAATGGTGAGTAATGATATTTATTTATTAATAGTTACTTATCTCTATTGCTCTGACCGTGAACCTTTGAATGACAAATGTGTTAACAATCTAATTGTAAAATTGCCCTCTTACCATTTGGTTCTTCTTTTGTTCTAATTTCTTCAAACACTTCAAAATCTTGATCATCGATGTTTTTACCAATGTACATATCTTCGGGATCAACTACTTCAAAATCAGCGTCTCGGTTTTTGATTTTATCGAGACAATCAATTCTAAAATCAATTGCAATTAATATCTATTCATATGGTTATTGGGTCATTTATTACCGGTCTCTGGCTGCTATGCAAATTATTTTCGCAGTGCTTTTAGTTTTTTCTACAGCCATTTTTTTACAATCTTCTAGGATTTCTTCAGGGACACACATTTTGTCTATAAATAGTGTAATGTATTAATTACTTTATAAAAACTCGTATTATTAACATGCATATTAGCAAGTATATATTATATTATTACCATAATCATAAATATTTTATGATATGTAATGTTTATGAACCAGAAAATGTTTTGTTGCAAAATATGTAAGTTCAAGGTTGTGCAAAATTAAAATTAAATCTGGGTCATGGAACTTTTTATGCTTTTGTAAGCTCTTTTAAAATGAAAATGGTTAAGTAAATAACAATTTCAAATTTATTTTTTACGTATAAAAATTAGTAAAAATTAAGATAAGTTACAATTGACAATTATCTACTTATTTATTTTTACTAATTTTTTATTAATGAAATCCATAAAACACCCAAAAACGTTAAATATACTTAAAAAATATTTGAAATAAATTCAGTCATGTTTGGAGTTTTCTAGTTTTTGAACTAGACCAGAAAAATTTTAAAGTTTACGTTTTTTGATTCTGTAGACTTTTTAACGTAAATAATCATAAAGTAATGAAAATTTATGAAGGACCCTGTTTTGTAATTTAACAAGAAGTATGAAAGGTGTTCAAAAATTATTTGGGATAAATTAAGTCATGTTTGGAGTTCGATAGGTCAAAATCTACACCGTGTATATTATTTTACTTTATGGTATTTGATTCTATAGACTTTTGTAAATAAATAATCAAAAAATTATGAAAATTCATAACTGATCTATTTTTAAATTTAACAAGAAATATTGAATATACCTAAATAATAATTTGGACAAATTATTTCAGGTTTAGAGTTCTGTAGAACAAAATCTAAACCAGATACAAATTTCTACTTTACGAAATTCGATTCTATAGACGTTTTTATATAAATTAGGAAAAAATTATTGAAATCCATAAAGGATACATATTTTTAATTAAACAAGAAATTTTAAAGTCTTATTTGGAGTTCGATAAGTCAAAATATCTGGACCGTGTATAATATTTTACTTCACTGTATTCGATTCTCCAGTCTTTTGTAGATAAATAATCAAAAAATTATGAAATTCCATAACTGACTAATTTTTGAAATTTAACAAAAAATATTAAAGATACCTGAATAATATTTTGGACAAACTATTTCATGTTTAGAGTTCTATAAGACAAAATCTAGGCACGGTACTATTTTCTACTTTACAGAATTTGATTCTATGGTCTTTTTATATAAATTAGGAAAAAAATATTGAAAACCACATATTTGTATTTTAACAAGAAATTTTAAAGATATATAAAAATTATTTCAGATAAATTAGATGAACTTTAGAACTCTGTTGGTCAAAACCTACGTTGTTTATAATTTTTTACTTTACGACATTTGATTCTGTAGACTTTTTACATAAATATACAAAAAATTGTTAAAATCCGTAAGGGAACCATTTTGGCAATTTAATAAGAAAGATGAAATTTACTTAAATATTACTTGGGTCATGTTAAGAGATGTGAAAGTCAAAAACTATGCCCTGTATAAATGTATACTTATTTTTACATAAATAAACAAAAATATGATAAAAATCCTTGAAGAACTTATTTGTGCAATCTTAACCTAGGTCGTGTTTAGAACTCTGTACGTAAATAGGCAAAAATTATTAAAATCCCTGAGGGCTCAATTTTAGTAATTTAGCAAAAAGATAAAACATACTTAAAAAATAATTTGAACAAAGTCCAGGACAAACTTGGACCTTTTATATTTTTTTATTTCACAGTATTAGATTCAATGTACTTTTTTATATAAATTACCAAAAAATCGTGAAAATAATGGACCCATTTACGCAATTTATAAAGGAAGATTAAAGATACCTAAAGATTATTTGGAACAAATTATTATGTACAGAGATTTGTACATTTTACATATAAGCAAAAGTTATGAATGGAGAACCAATTTTTACAATTTAACAAGAAAATTCTAAACACTTAAACATTTGAGACAAACAATCTCATTTTTAAGAGCTTTCTAATTTAAAATATATGAATCCATAAAGAAGGACTGTTAACAACTTGACAAGAAAAATAAACAATGCATAAAAATGAAACAATTCGATGACAAATCATGTACTGAGATTTATAGATCAAAATCTAGGATGCTTAAATTTTTTTACTTCAGGATATTTTACGTACATTTTACATAAATAAGTAAAAAATTATGAATGAAGAACCAATTTTTACAATTTGAAAGAGAGATTCTAAAAACTTAAACATTTGAGACAAACAATCTCATGTTTAAGAGCTTTCTAATTCAAAATATTATATGAATCCATAAAGAAGGACTGTTAAAAACTTTAGAAGAAAAATTAACAATACATAAAAATAAACAATTCCATGCCATGAATACATACATGTGTTCTGAGCGCTGCGTCGTTGTTTAACAGGCGTCGCCGTCGCCAAGGCGATCACCAAGCCTAACACAAACAAAACAATCGTCTTCATAGCTTGTTACCAAGACAAAGTTGTGTCTCTAGTGAGACGTTTCGTCTCTGCATTTTATATAGTCTGTGGTTATATCTTCGTGCTTTGAATATTGATAATATGATAGCCTCAAGTTCAAGTGGGAAGTACGTTGTTTATTAAAACAAAATAATGCATATGCAGATTACTTTCCTTCTATTATTTTTTATTTTATTTAATGTGACATTGTTATGAAAGATTTTATATTCTTCTTAGAACACCTTGAAGGAGAACTTTTTTTATAAAAAGTTTTATTTGTATTATTCCATACAGGTTTTCTTTTATATTCAACACAAATTATATAGACATAAAAATAAAATGATTATATTTAATCTCATATTTATTTATTCTGGGAAATACAAGACAATATCTTGGAAATTATATTTTTGACCTAATTATAAATTAAGTATTTATTGAACTTTTTATGTTTCCTTGTTTGAAAGATTACATACTATCTTTTAATAAAAAAATAGTTACAAAATTTCTACATTAAAATCTAGACAAAAAATAAATAAGCAAAAAAAATCATAAAGAACCAATTTTATTACCTAGTCATTTAAACAAATTAGGGTTGCATAAAAATTAGATTAAAAAAAAAATTTTAAAATATTATATCTGATTTATAACAGTTTTTGGGATGTTGTTATAACCGGATTTTACTATATCACATTTCAAACTATATTAAACAAAAGATCACACATTATTTAAAAAAAATGCATTATGAAATCAAAGTAATATACCAGTAGAGTAGTTTTACCAACAAAGTTAGTAGTTCATGAAAGTATTCTCACATTCGTAAACCTGGAATGTTAAAAAACAATTGCAAAAAAGTGTTTAAAAAAAAATTATTGTGATTTAAATTAAAGTAACCCTGAAAAAAAATTTAAATGATTATCTTTTAGGATTATCATTTGTGCACACCAGCTCTCACCGAGCCCTTTTATTTGAGCCAAAACACGATATACTTGTTTTTAAGACATTAAAAAAATTAATTAACAGAATGTATATTTTAGTTATCGTATAAAAAAGAAATTTAAATTATTTTTATGAGGTATTGAAGGACATTAAAAAAATCATTATGAAACAGTATGTATATTTATTCATAGAACTATTCATTTCTAGTGTATATATAAAACATGCAAATATAACATCATTTATACAATTTAATCATCATCATTTGACACGGCTAATTGTTCTCCCCACCAGTCTCGAATCTCGTGAAGGGCGTTAGAGATTTTTGGCACAACTGTTTTATTATTTTGTATATCTCTTGGCATTCTATTGTTTTCTGTTCCTTCTGTCACGTGGGGAAGACTTTTAACTACCACTAAAACAAAACAAATGCATTAATATTTCTATCCTTTGTAAAAGTTATACAATTACTGGATAAAACAATCTACAGATTTTGTGTATTCTTAATTGCAGTGTAAAACTACCACAATGGTAATAATGATAAAATCATATTAAAGTAATGTAAAAAATCTGATGTGTCTAACAAATTATCTCCCGCCACTGTAGTAATATATTCTATATAAGTTTTACAGTACATTCAATTTGTAGTTTTAAAGTTAGTTTGATTGCAGTTCAGAATATTTTTAATTCATTTCCTTCATAAAATTTGTATGACCAAAAAAAAACTATTTTTGGTGTTACTAAAACCGAAACCGAACTTACCTTGATTCACGCATACAAATATATTTCTTATATATTTCTTCCAACTCTTTAAATTTTACAATAAAATTAATTCGTATTAACTTATTTAACTTTGAAACTTACTTACATCAAATTTGATATATGTTAAATTTAATGAATAACTCATCTGTTTTATAGAAATTCCTCATCCAAAACGATATTACATTAGTTAATTTAAAAAACTCTTTAAATTTAATAATAACGAAATTTGTGAAAAAATGGTATTTAGAGATAATTTTTAGGAAAAATGTGCTCGTATATTGAAAATTCATACTGGAGAAATTTGACCAAGAACAATACCTCCCTTATCTATACTTTGATAGGTGGGATGTAAAAACATGACCTTATAATTTTGCTATTAAATTAGGACACCTAGTTCATCTAATTTGAATACAATGAAGATATATTTTTAGAAGACAGATGTGTAGAATCAATACATTTCTAAACAAGCAACCATGACAACGAAACATGTCAGATTTGAAAGCCATCAGTGTTTTTGTTGAAGTGTAAGTTAAATTATATCTCAGTAAAATGTCTTTTCTGGAAGGTTACTGTGAGTATTATCCTGAAGAATGTGAAGCTGAATTTGAATCAAGATGTGAAACAGAAGCTTGTTATGAACCTCTACCAATTATAAATCGGTATGAAGAAGGATTTGTGAGAAATCTAGTGTTAATTAACTTCCACATGCTTGGGAAATATGTCTTCTCATATCCTTATCCTTATGGAACTGACGTTAAGAAAATTAAATATGATATTGCAAATCGACTGAAAATTCCTGAAGAGTTTTTACAAATATTTCATTGGCATGTCTTCTTGCCTGATACAGCCACATTGGATTATATAAAAACAGAATGTCCAGGCTTTATGGATTTAACAATAGTTAACTTAAGTAATCTGGTACCATTTAACACCTTTAAAATGATAATACCAGACATCATAACAGTCATCATAGAAACAGAAACAGAGTATAGAGAAATTACAGTTGAAATTGAAGACAGAAAAATAATTAAACCTTACCTTGGAGGGTACAGGCATAAAAAGTCAGGTATTGAGTACCACCATGCTTTTTCTCAAACTGGACCTCCGAAGGAAAAAGTCCCTCCCAGAGGAAAACTAACAAGAGACTCTCAAACTGTTGATATAAGACATAGAAGAATAGAAATGTCGTATACTAGAGCAACACAAATGTCTAATGAACATGTTTTCATAGCTACTAAAGATGATAAAATTATGATAGCAAATGCCCATTACGAAACAGCTGAAGAAAGAGCAGAAAGAATTGGCATCCTAAGAGCAGTGTTAACAATTCAAAGATACTACAGAAGATGGAAATTAAACAAAGCGTTGAAAGCCCTAAGTGCAGAATACCACCGAAGACTAGAATGCGAGAAACGAGAAGAAAGAGAACTGCTAGAAGACTACGATTCACAAAGAAAAAGAGAAATAGTCAACAAAGTCTTTCCAAGAACAAGAGCAGACTTTAGTATGTTGTACGCTATGGTAGATCGTTGGAAAAAAGCACACATCGAACGTATATCCAAATTACATACAACAGCTTCAAAACTAGCTGAATTCTATCTTCTCCTCAACAAAGAAGTCGAGATGTTAAGTGTGATCGAACAACAAAGGCACAAAATCAAAGAAGAAATGAAAATAGTAGACGAAATCCGTTTCTTTGAATATATTTCCACACCAGTCAAATGGCGAGGATACAAAGGACTAAGAATTTCAATGGACACACTCGAAACTCAAAAAGGTCGTGTCTTCAAAGGAGTCTACTACAAAGCATGCGACCACTCTGTAAGTAAAGAAGAACGTATTGAATTTATTAATGATTTAGCCAAACGACTAAAAGATCATAATTGTGATGTAGGAAACGAAATCGTAAACCTATTAGAACGAGAGAAGATTTTGTTGGATCACGGTTTAAATAATAAAGAGTTAGACATGTTACACAAAAGAATACAAGCTTTGTTACTCAAGCATTTCAAGATGGTCTCGTGTAACGAGCGAGTCACTAGAAGGATGTTACGTTTGAGAGAAGAAGGCATGCATAATGATTTGTTCTTCTGTCCTAGATGTGAAACACTTAAGTCTCATAAAGACTACCCAATGAATCACAAAAACACTAACTTTAATGCTTGTACTATATGTTCTTGGAATGATCGAGCTGCCGAACCCTGGGTAGACATCTCTCCTTACCGTTTAATTCTTCGCTGCATTCGTCGGGATGAACGAAAACGAAGCACATCTTCCTCAATAATCTTCATCATCCAAGAACGTGACATCTACTACTTAGTAGAAAGAATTTGGCACTCACAGTCTATCGTCTGTGAATCCAGAGACTTAGATAATCTTCGTTTAGTTCGGTGGGACGTCAACGAAGAATGGTCACCGTGGAACTGTATTCTTCTCACAGAAGACGAAGCAAAAAGCCATTTGAAGATCAAAGACTTGGAAGAAGTCTACGATGAAGAATTCCGAAAAGTTATCATCAGCAAACACATGTTTGCAAGATGTGTATTCGGTAATGTTCTTCTCTTAGAAAGAAGCATAAGAGAAGACGAAGAAGAAGAAGAACGCAACAGACCAATACCAGATCCAGATGCAATAGAGTATCTGAATTTCGTGACGCCTTGTTCGACCGAAATAGGCGACGAAGTTGAAGAAGAGTCCATAGAAGAGAATCCGTGTAGTTGTGTTGTAGTGGATTAAAGTGAGTATATACCTGGAGGTCTGTTGTTTTTCTTTTTAGCCATTAGGCGTTCTTTATCCGGGCGTGATGCAGGGTCGGACAGGGTCGGGGCGAGGTACTTCCTACCTGAGTTACTTCCGATACTGTCGGACCGCGGCAGAGACGAAGGCTTCTTCCTCTTCACCGGCTCGTTCTCCTGGAATTTACACGTATTGTACAGCTGTTTTAAAACATACCCACAATCTTCCAACAGCTGTAGAGACAAAACAATCACTTTTGTTGTAAAACAAATAAACCATTATAGCACAAAAGGAAAATGTGATTTTTTATTAGTAAGTAAATTATTACTATTAAGATTGCTTTTCTTCCATTACCATTCTCTGCAAGTAGAGCATAGTTTAGTATGGTTTTTATAAATGTCACTTGTGATTAATTTTACGTTTATAAACATGACACCAAGTAATAAACAGAAACACGTTTTTCCCTCTTGCGGAATTTATTTCTACTACCACGAAGTATACCGAATCGTGTCGAGAGTGCACGAACATAGAAATCACTAGAAAATTGGTCAATAGAGTCCTGAACCACTATGACTATGAACTGTAGATTATGCTCTGGTTTCAGTGGATCAAGAATTAAGCCACTTAGAAGTGTTTGCTCTAATTCTTGGCCTGCTGAAACAAGAAGCAAATTTTCTGAAGCAAATTTGCTGCTCTGAATTGTGCTTTTGTTCAGTAGGTTATGAATTAGAGCATTTTAAAGTGTTTGTTTCAATTCTTAGCCCATTGAAACCAGACCAAATTCTGGATATGTTTTGGCTTCTCTATATTGTACTCTGGTTTCAGTGGATAAGGAACTGGAGCAACCTTTAGCATCTGCTCCAATTCTTGGCCTGCTGAGACGAGAGCACATTCTGGAGCAGATTTAGCTCCTCTAGATTATGGTCTGGTTTCAGTGGGTCAAGAATTAGAGCAGTCTAAAGTGTTTACTTTACTTCTTGACCTGCTAAAACCAGAGTACATTCTGGTGCAGTTTCAGTGGGTCAGGAATTAGAGCAAGAGTTTGCTCCAGTTCTTGGCCTATTGAAACCAGAACAAATTCTGGACAAGTTTTGTCTTTTCTGGTTTGGTCATTGTAAAAAATTTACCCCCAATTTTGAAAAGTCGGAGCCCATGATTGGTTGATTGTTTTGCAATAATTGAATTGCTTTTTAATTGATTTTAGTTGCTTCTTCATCTCAAAATATGTTTCTTTGAGTTTAGTATCGAAATGTGATCGTTTTACTGTCCCCTCAACTTGTAGAAGTTTGTGGGTATGTTTTTGAATCATCCTGTATTTGTTCAGATATACAACCGCTTGTACTTTGGTTTCCGTCTCGTTCTCGTTCTCTGTAGTAACTTCTTTTTTCACTTCTATCGCGTCTGGAATACAGATTGGTTCGTTGGTGGCCCTCAAACCTGCTATTAAACTGTTGTGTTGTTTCTGTAATCAATACAATTGTTGTTTGTTGTTTAATTGTAATGAAATATAGCTTACATTAACTGATCGTATTTTCTTTAAACATCCTTCTAACCATGTCCTAATTGTTTGCTTAGCTACTTCTTCTTCTATTATATATTCAAATTCTTCTCTGGCTAACAATTCTTCTAATTGAAGAGCTTTTCGAATATCTACTGATCTATATGACAACATACTAAAAAGATAATAAATTAAATTTTGTATTTTTAATTACATGAATGCACAATACTTAATAACATCATGAAATGTGACATCTTCTCCATTGTGTAGTCTTTCTAATTCGTAACACATGTGTTTAAATAATAAACGATCTTTTTGTGGATCTACTTCTAAACGACCTTTTAATAATCTCAATATAAATTTTACCTAAAAAAATACACACATTAAGTGCACTGAAAAATATTTACAAACTTGCTTATTTTTTGTAATTCTTTCAACTTTAATGTTTCATATCTTGAAAACAACAAAATCAATTTTATAATTTTTTGATATTTTAAATATCCAGATCTCCTCAAATATTAGAAATACGTCAATTCTGATATAAATTTTGTAATCGGCGCTTTTAAATTATGGTAAACATACTTTCCTTTCAATTTTATAACATTTTTTTTTTCGCAATTTTCTATTTATGTGAAGAATAAACGAATTATTATTTATAAAAAAAATGACAAGAGATACGACTACAGCGACATCACTGTTACATTCTTTGTAGCGAAATATATACTATTTTTCAGCAAAATTTTTGCAATGGTGGAATTTAAAAAAAAATGACCAATACTTTTTTACAATTTTCAGACTTTCCTCTATATAAACTGAATCTGTTTCAATAAAATTTTGAAACTTGGTACACTTATATAAAATTTCCTGTAGAATCGATTCCCGTAACTGCCGAGGTCATATCTCTGCTCATTTTTTGTCTAGAGACCATTTTTGGGCCAATGAGATTCAAAATTTGAAGTTAAATATCTCAAGAACAAAAAGAGATAATTAAATTCGGTTTGAAAATTTGGAATGTACTCATGTAAATCTATATTTATGTACATAACTTATTTTTTATGGATTGACCCATTTTTGGGTATAACACCCATTTTTTGGTCTTGTTACATTATTTTTATTTCTTCAAAATTTTATCAATTTTTCAAAAACTTTTTAATATTTATCTTACTCGTCTAACAGGTATGACTCCTCTTTGATGTATATCAACCACATTCCAAGTATTTTGAAAATTTCTTATGTCTGCGTAAGACAACAATGCATCTTCTTCATTTGAATAAAATAAGG
This sequence comes from Stenolophus ochropezus, assembly GCA_035578165.1. Classification (NCBI taxonomy): domain Eukaryota; kingdom Metazoa; phylum Arthropoda; class Insecta; order Coleoptera; family Carabidae; genus Stenolophus; species Stenolophus ochropezus. The sequence continues at coordinate 335,474 of JAQOWZ010000002.1, forward strand.
AAAAGTTCTCCATGATAATAGCTACAATTAACAATTATTAATTCTTAGAAAAAATGAAGATAAATATCTATACTAACCCACAAGTAAATTCAAAACAATGTACGTAATAATAACATAAAAAGTGCAGAAATAAACTAACGACCCTGTGAAATTTCCACAGTCCGTCTCCCAGTAATTGTCTGCAGGGGTGCAATAAGGGGGTTGTACCATACAGTCATGCATAATTTTATTCCAATCCTCCCCAGTTACTATACGGAATAGCATTGCTACACCTGTCACAGGTGACTCAAAATTTGCACGTCTAAAATTAAAACAATTATTTTCTCAAAAATATATTTTTGGATAGTTGGTACCTTCCAATTCCTTCACCGTACTTGACTGTACCGAAAATAATAGTACCAGCAAGGGCATAGAAGAAAACTAACAAAAACATTCCGAATATAATAAAAAAACTCTTGCAAACTGACACCCCCACAGTTAGCATTAACATTTTTAAAGTTGCATGTTTGCCTGTTATGGTAAAAAATCTCAACACAACTACCATAAATCCAATAATGTATGTTGTATCGTTCTACAAAAAAATAGTTAATATATTCACCCTGAATTTATAAATAAATATTACTTTGAATGTGGAATGTAAAAATATCCAAATAACTCCAACAACAGTAACAAATAAATCATAACGATTTCTTCTTGATTGGAGATATCCTCTTGGTGTGAAAGCAATATTTTTCATGACTACTTCAACAACAAATAAAACAGTTAAAAATGTGCCAATTGTTGCTAATGTTTCTGTATGTTCTTCTTCTTTCTTCCACTGGTTAAACAAAAACAATTAGTTACAAAATACTTTCATAAAACAGTTCGTGCGATACCAAAAATTCAAATGTCAAATAGCAAAAATGAGCCCCCCTTAGATTTTGATAATTTTTTGCTTATTTATGTAAAAAAGTCTACAGAATCGAATTCTGTATAGTAGAATAGTACCTGAGGTCTATTTTTTTATTAAACCCATTTTTTAGAATATCGCACGAACTTAACATATCATTTACACATATAATTATTTTGACTTACAGAAACACCAAGTAAACTGCTGTTTATTAAAACCATAACAGCAACAAGTCTTTTAAATTTAATATTTTGAGTTATATCGTAAATAAAAGCTCTGAATTTTTTCCCATCGGGTCTTGGAGGTAGATGTAAGGGTTGGGCAATTTTCAATCTTTTCTTCAAATCGCACCATCTTCTTTGATCAACTGTTAACAAGGCAGTACCTTTGTTTTCTGAATAATTTGCAATGACCACACCCACAAAAAGGGTAAGACCAATCATACAACCCAGAAATATGTATACGTGGATGTATATAGCGTGAACCTAAAATTTTTAATTTGTAAGACACAAATTATGTTTTCGTTTAACTTTCCATGCATTAACTTTGACATGCTGTCTATATAATCTTCTTCATGCTAATGTTAGTTTAATATGTACTTCATTTTTTAAATTATTCATGCCCAGAACGATTTATTTTGGAACTTTTAATTTTAAGGAAATAATAATGTCTGCAAGGCTAGCAAATAAACCATCAACATTAACATCTTCAAATGCATCTCATTCTGATGGAATTCTCCAACTGTAACAGACGACTAGAGCACGAATTATTGCTACATTCAAAAGGACAAGTCTAGTCTAGTTGTATTCTGCGCAAAACAAGCACATCAAGTTGCTGAAACTCAAACATTGGACCAAAATTCAAACATTTTCAAAAATTATTATTAATTATTCAATTATTATTTTTATTGACCACATACAATGAAGAAGGTATAAGATATTGTAATACAGATTTTGACTTCAAAGATTTGGTTGCCTGACCATGCATTGAAATCTCTACTATATTATTGAATGAATTTTAATGATACTTTATATTTAAGCTACCGATATCAATGATAGAACTTGATCAATTTTTAGTAAAAATCGAACAATCAAAAGTAACAGCTAAATCTACTCTAGAATGTGCTCTGGTTTCTGCAGACCTGGAATTAGAGCAAACACTTCTGAGTGCTCTAATTCCTGACTCACTGAAACCAGAGCACAATCCTGAGCAGCTAAATCTGCTTCAGAATGTGCTCTAAGTTCTGCAGACTTAGAATTAGAGCACAAGCTGAAGAGTGCTCCAATTCCCGGCCGGCTGAACTAGATCAGATGCCTCGGAAGGCGGTCTACCTAGACCACCAGGCGGGGCAGAGCGGGACTGAGTGCTAGCGTCTCAGGATCCTAGGCATATCGTGAGACGCGCATTACTACCGGTCATATGGATTCCTATTGGCTGATATTCAATCTGTAATTGTGACTGTACTAATGGGAGTTTTAAAATGAAAACTCTTATAAATAGGTACTGTGATGCTAGGAATTCACCGGTAATATATTTAAGAGGTAACTCAAACCCATTTTAGGGTAGTAGTCAGTTACTAAAAAATTGTATTTTTTGAATGACTCAAAAACGATTAGCCATAGTTTATTAACATTTTGTAAGGAAGTCATGTTTGAAGTTTTGGCCCAACGTTGTCGGTGATTCTGTAGATCATCCCCAACAACACCAAAACAACACCAAACAGGCGACACCGAAGTCTACCAAACTTACGGGTCCCAGCGCCTTAATAAGAACATCCCGCACATCTAGCCACCCCTTAAAAGACAGAACCTCAAACAACGCGAGCATCGCGTCACCTATGTTGTCAAAGTTGAACCGGCGCGGGTTCGCCCTAGTCACAAACTCACCTCAATTCTCTCATTCATCCCTCTACACACAGAGCCGGATTAATCAACCCCCTAGTTCACTTTATACATTTGGCAAACAATCAAAGATATATAAACCAAATAACTAAACAAATGTCAAACAATGTTTCGTTTATTTTGAGAGGTACAAAGAAAAAGATAAATTGTTGCTATTCTGAAATAATTGAAGTAAAACTATGATATTTTGATATCATTGTAAAGCCTTTATGCCCATAATACCCGTGGGTTAATCCGGCTCTGATTACACAACCATATACATTGATAACTTACCACACTCTGGGCACTAACATCGATGGATAAGATTCATTTTCTAAGGGTACAACTTTCATCTTCGTCACGAAAACTCTTCTCATAAATACTCCCACGCAATCTTCTCTTTTAAATATAGTTGGATCGTTACATCTTGCCAATCTACCTCCATATAATTGCACTCCATAACTTGCAAATACAAACATTAGGAGGATCAACAAAATGGATACCAATAATATTTCTTTAAACCCTCTACAAAGTTCATAAACTACTTTTCTCATATGTGGCACTAGAGTAAAAATTCGTAAGGGTCGAACACATCGCAAGATCATTAAAAGTTGGGCTCCAGAATTTGGTGGGACTTTGCGAGGCATCCAACATAAAAACACCAAACTTACCTGAAAAATAGTTATTTGTATATCAAGGGACTATAGTAAAATCTCGTACATAACTATACAAATCTGCGAATGATTTATTTATTTAATATCTAAAGAATTTAAATATTTTCTAGTTAAGTGTCAAAGCAGATAAATACCAGAAGATTGTTTTACTTACAAGGTAAATGAAAACATCTAAAACTGAAGCAACATCTTTAATGTAAGCTTTTGGCGTGAAGAATAATCCATCTGCCAAAATCTTCAATGCAAGTTCCAAACTCATGAAGATAACAAATCCATATTCGGCTATTTGTAAAGTCACGTTTTCCATAACTCTATAATTAGGGGTTTCAAACATCATTGAAATACACGATAAAGTTGTCATCGTTATCATCACCCAATCTAAATACGTAACCAACCCCAAAAAATTGCTAAAAATAAATGTATTAGATTTTATTTTGCGTCAAAAATAAGGACGTACTGTAGACTTTTGTACTGTACTTTTCTTTCTTTACCAGTTAGAGGATCTTTCAATCTCGCATCATATCTGGCGTAAACTATTAATTGACAACATTTTCTAAACTTGCTTTCTCTTGGTACCACAAATAAAGGCGTATCAAAGAAAGGATGGTTTTCTCTTAAATCCTCTTCTCGTTGATTTCTAAAAAAATATTGGCAAAGTAAATGTTTGTTTGTTACTAAGTAATAAATTCATTTGTAAGCAACCAACAATACATTTAAAATGGACAGGTCACCTATCATAATTTTAAATGGAATTTTTTGAGAGATAAAAGATATTTTGAAAACCACTTTAAAATTGAAATTGTTGATCGGTCGCCATTTTTCATTTGATAAAATAGGAAATAATTGTAAATACAAATGTTTTAGAGAACCGAAAGCAACTGCTGAAAGTGTTTGTGTTTTTTAAATATTCCTTAAAATATTTTGTATTTTTGTGCATACTGAGAAAAATATCCTTTATTTCAAATAAGTTTTGGTCATGAGAAGGACCATTAATTGTACACATTTTTATGTGTTATTTATATTGACTCTGGTACGAATAAACCTGTTGTTTTATTTTGTTCTTATATTTGTGAAATTAACTATAATTCTCCTGAAATACATGTGTCTTGTCTCTTGTATGTAACTCTAGTTGTATCGTTTCACAAAAATCTATAAAAAAATTACCAATGTGAATGTCTTTAAATAATCTTACCGTCTCATTTCTGCTTGTTGTCTCTTTGCTTGTAACAATTTAATATCCAAATCATGTGGCCTGGCTCTGGAAGAACTAACTCTATTCATTGCTCCAATGTCTCCATTTTCCATCAAGTGTTCGTATGTTTGTTTCAATTTAATGGATCCGCTTCGAACACTTCTTCTAATAGATCGCGATCCAAATCTAAGTTAATATCTCTTAATAATAATAAAAACACTTAGTACATTATTTATACTTAATACTGCTGACTGTTCCTTGAGGCTTTAAAGGACCTTTACTGCCAGGAACAGGAATCATGGAGGAGTCTCCCAACATTAACCTTTGATTGTTGGAATCGCTGAAAAATCATCAATCAATATCATGAATTTTTGTCATTAAATAAATTACTTAATTATATGACAGATTGCAGATTTTCTTAACTTTGTACCAGCTGAGCGAACTTTACGTAAATCGTTTAAAATTTTTACAGGTTTTTGTTTTCGGTAAACTATTTTTGAATCAAATATTTCTTCACTTATTTTTTTTAGTCCTGCTTCTGAACTATTATCATCATCTTCCATTTCGTATACGAATTGTCTCATAAAACTTTCTCGAACCTAAAATTATTGTTTTTATGAATTGTTATTAATAGTTATTTGTATATCAAGGGTCTAAAGTCTAATTTTTTATTACGTATATGAAATTTGATCCACGTGAGTAATAAAAAATACTTTAGTCCTTAGATATGCATTATATTTTTTTCCGAAATCGTTAAATTGTTAACTAAAAACATAGTATAAATAGCATTATATTAACTATTAAAATATATGTTAAATTAGTTTGACACATGAGTCTGTAAAGTTAAATTTTGTCACGAGTCTGTAAAGTTTTCTTTAGCTACTACTTTAGCTAACTTCGCGGTGTGATATCGTATACTTTAGTATCGATTTCGAAAATTAATATTTTCTGTACCTTTGGTAAATTAAAATCTGAAGGAACTTTATGCAAGCTTGTCATTTGTGGACTATCAGGAAATTTCTCAAATATTCTCAAACGAAATGGTAATGTTTCTTTTATTTCTGCACTTTGTTCCCTGAATTTTAATTGTTTTAATTTTTTTATATCTTCATCCAATTCTAAATTGTCCAAAATAACAGCGACGAACAAACTTAACACAATCTAAAAAATGTTATTCTCATTCTCAAGATTGATAATAATAATAATAATAATAATAATACTTACCAAAGTGACAAACAAATGGTATAAAATAAAATAAACAGCAACCAAAGGAGCCAATGTTGGACTTGTTCTCAACATTGTTTCGTCCATAACTTCGACCCAAGCTTCTTGGGTCAAAATTTGGAACATGGACATAAAAGCTTCAGAAAAGCTTTCAAATTTGGTGAATTCGCAAAGAAAACAAAACAACTGCATTGATATACTTGAAGATATTATTAGTAAACACATTGTAAAAATTATTAAACTTCCCAATTTTTTGCCTGGACCAAAAATTTTGTAAACAAAATCTTCCAGTAATGGCGAGGCCTTTATCAAACGTACAATTCTCAAAACCTGTAATAAAAGTAATTAAAAATTAGATCAACTTATCGACCTCCGATTTTGATGAAATTTGGATAAAAGTTCCTAATAGGAAATAGGAGGTTAGTTTAGGTGATTGTATATGTTTGTACACACCTTTTATATTAAATATTTTTTAAAAAATGCGATTTCAAGGTCAACCAACTTTGACCGTCAAATTTTATTATTTTGTCCATATTTGTTATGGTTAATAGAAACTTTTTGCCAAATTTCATCAAAATCGGAATTGATCAAAAACTATTTAAAATAATTTTAAAATATACCTGAAAATAAGTAAACGCTGACATATACATTTGAGGAATAATATGAATGCTGGTTCCTACAGCCAACAATAATTCAAATTTGTGAATTGAATGTTTGAAATAGCCTCTCCAACCAAGACACCATATTTTAAACATAGTTTCCAAGTTTAAAAATATTGTAAAAGCAAGCTCAATGTAATAATACTTCTCGTAAAACACGTGTCTTGGTCTCTCGTCGTGTTCAAATTGCATAGTAGCTGTTACGATTCCGTTTGCTAAAATCACCCCCATTACAAGTAAACGAAAATGAGGCGATTGTAGAATTATGTGACAAAATTCAGGCGCAAGTCCTCCATGCTTGTTTTCATCCAGAGTTATCAGTTTCCAGCCCTTATCATCTCCAGTTAAAATCTGGAAAAAACATGGTTATAAAAAATTGTGCACACATTATAATTGGTGTCAGAAGAGGAATTAAAGTTAAGAGCTAAAATATGATTTTTTCTGGATGTTTAATAAAATGAAGGCACTTTTGATGTTGAATAATAAAATTTACTTATACACTAACGTTTCGACTGTAAATTAGTCTTTATCAGGCTGATAAATTGCATTAAAATATGATCAAAAGAAAAACATGAAAATTATTTCTGAAATCTTTCGTCAAAAATAGATCAAACACACATACATACATGTTTCTTAACAGTTATCAAGAAACTGTCTTGAGAATATTTCTGTCAAAAAAATTATACGCTTTATTTTTTTATTATTATTTATTTCTCACACTTTAACCCACGGTTGTGGGGAATATGCACCTTTCAAGATTATATAGTATGAGAAAAGTGTCATTTTTCATAGTGGTCGTAGAAAAAATAATTTTGTTTAATGCAATAAGGAAAAGTGATAAATATTTTGAAGGGAAATTCGCAGATATAAAACGAATGAAACGAAATAAATGAAGTGCTGCAAAAAATATGTATAATTTAGCGTACAAGTCATGTGGTGTCCACATCAAATTTTTTTATTAAAAAATTCAACAAAAATAATGTGTACGATTTATTTTTACCTGAGAAGCGGAACTATTTTGAATATGGCCTCTAACTCCCCACATTTGTTGAAATTGCACTCTGATTTCGTTAAAAGTCTCTGTAATAACAGCAATGAAAACATTTTTGACCAACCAAGCCAGGAAAAATATCATAGTGCTGAAGTATAGAGCAGCCCTCCACCCTGGTAACGAATCTATTGCTCTGTACATAATAAAAACCCACCCTTCTTGAGAAGCGGCTTGGTATACGGTAAAAAAACTCGTCACTAAAACACAACAACAATCAGTTCACACGCTTTACATTGTTGTAATCACTAACCGAATTCGTCAAACCCGTTAAATCCCATGATATATCTGGATAGTTCTAATTTCATACACTTCATTCCTTCAGGACATTGGTATCCAGAACTTGGGTCTAGGGAACAAAATGTATCGGGAATAGCCAAATCATTAATTGTTACATTACTAGGATCTAGTGTTGTGTTCAACACGCAATGATTTTTAAGTTCCCCAAAAAATTGTACCCCAAGTAAACCATACAAAGACATAAAAAACAAAAAGAATAAAGTTACGTTGTATATTTGTTGACTCGACCGCCTAAAAAAATTTTTTTAGTTGTATAAAAATTTTATATTTAAAACCATACTTAAATATTTGGTTTATCCTAGATTTTGGCATAGAAAATTTAAGAAAAACTCTTAAAAAACGTATCATAATGAGAGGTCTAGGCGCTCGAAGAATAGACAAATAGCTAAATTTAGGCACAATGCCTTGTATTTCAAATATTTGTAAAATTACTGAAACCCACAGAAAGAAAACCATACTTGCATCAAATTGACACCAATGGTCTTTCAAATATGGAACTTCTCCCTGAAAAATCTGACAATTTACTATTTTAATTAATAGTAACCAAAATGACATACCCTTAAAATTCCTCGTATGTGCATTTTGGCTATCATTTCAGCTGTGAAAAGAATTGTAACAACTAAATCAAAACTAAATGTTAAATATTGTAAAGGGGGTAGTTTTTCAAAAGTTTTCGGAGTGTTACAGCTTACTGAAGCTAAGCTAATAAGAGCACAAAACCTCATTATTCTTCTGATCCATAGCTAGAAGAAAATAATTGTTGTAAGCAACCAACAATACACATGTGTAAAACAGGATACAAACCTTGTTTACCCATTCTATGTCTGCACTCTCATTAAAAGCTTCTTCAGGACCATAATCAGCTAAAATAGGTTCGCCTTTAAGGCTTTGTTTTCGTCCTAGCATCATCTTTGTAACTATTTATTTAACAACTCATCAGTAAACAAAAAATAATTTGTAAAAACAAATTTTTAAACAGCACCACACATGAATTTATATTTTTATCTAAACATGTTCCAGAATCCTTCTAAGGATCAGGATAATGTTATCCTTTGACACCAGTGTTGCCAAATATATCATGCATAAGGATAACAAAAAGGATAAGACAAAACACAAGAAATAATATAATTTTTATTACACAGTATTATAATAAATTAATTGTTATATTTGTGAATTTATATATTTATCTAAACATGTTCCAAAATTCTTCTCAGGATCAGGATAATGTTATCCTTTGAAACCAGTGTTGCCAAATATTCATTCATAATTAAGGATAACAATAAGGATAAGATAAAACATAAGAAATAATACAGATTTTATTACACATTATTATAATAACTTTATTTTTATATCTATACAAATATATATTTGACACAAGACCCATTGACGTCCTATTGTGCACTTTCTGCAATAGCAATGAGTGCCCATGTAATACAGTAAACAACACGATAAAAATATATCATTCTTAGCAAATTATAAGTACATATATGTGAGTTATAATTTTATTATATTGTGCCAAGTTAAGGAATTTATTTATAAATGTAAATTATAATTGCAAGTGCAGTTATGCATCTAAATTTGTTGTGGTAACACGGAAGTCAATAATCAAGTGTTCTACGCCGTGAATAAAAGCAAAAATAAACAAAAATAAATGAGAACAGTTCACAATTAATTCCTCAAAATGAATTCTTTAAATATATGTAGAAACGCAGGCCAGGTATGATAATATATTGAATCTTATTTTCATATATGATTAACCTATTTTTAGATATATTTACTATGTGCAAAACGAGCTCTTACAATTTCACCTAGATTGACTTCAAGTCTTAATTCAGACGAAGAAATTGTAGATCCACCAGAAAATTTAGAATTAGCTACGTTGAATTATGAAAAAAGACGCAATGATCCGATTGATATCAAAAAAGCTAGGTTAGAATTTCAAAAATTTTACAAGCACATGTCTAAATAATATAATTTTAAGATTGTTATACCAGTCTCGTAAACGAGGGATGTTAGAAAATGGTATATTGTTAAGTTCTTTTGCTGCAAAATATCTTTCCCATCTGACAGAATCACAGATCGACGAATATGACAAGTATGTCTTAAATTATTTGATACATAAATATTATAATTATCATTTGCAGAATTATAAATTTGCCATCAAACGATTGGGACATATTTTATTGGGCAATGGGAATGAAACCAGTACCAGAAGAATTTGATAACAGTGTGATGCAGATGTTAAAATTGCATCTGAAAAATCATGGCCAGGAAATGTCATTTTCTCAGCCACCTATTGAGCCACTGTAACAAGCATGCAATTGTTAATGTAAATAAGTGTAGATTAAAATTTAAAATTATTTATTTTTAAGTAAATACATTGCACATATTTAACATTTTTTGCCATTTATTTTAGATAATCTACTTCTACCTAAATTGTCAAAAAATAACAACCCTGACGATCGTTCAATTGTTTCTGGAGGAACTTGAAAAACATTTAGGGGAGTGTTGTCATCTATAACTTGATTTGGCATCACGTATGATTCCATTTCAAATTTACCGTCGTGTGTTTCTCCAACGAGAATTTTAAAAAAGTGTGTTGGAACTGCTACATTGTTTGTACCAATAACTTCATATTTAATATATTTTTTTCCATCTGATTCTTTACGTGGAAGATACAGTGGTCCAGTACAACAATACACTTCTTTGTACACTTTGGTTAATTTCCGAACATGTTTTTCTAATCTGTTCCACGAGTGTCTGTTGAATCCTTTTCCAACTTGTGGTGCCATATTCGACAGGAAGAATGTTTGTTGAATGTGTTTTTGGTTTGCTTTATGATTACCAGCTGCGGCTAAATGCCCTCTGTCATATCCAGAGTATTTATAATCAGAGTTATCTGATCTAAAATAAGGGTGGATACTTTCATCAGGAGTAAAATCGCATTTTGCTCGATCTACTTCAGGATTAAACGCTACTGTTTCTTTATTCATATGTTCAAATACCCAATGTGCTACTCGATTTCGTCTATCGTAACTTAAAACAAAATCGTCGAAGGATCTAATGTTGTCTAATCCAGGGAATCCATGTTTCATTATTTGTCCAACTCTACTGACATTACTAGTAGTAGTAGTTTGTTCTCTAGGAGCTAATGGAGACGCAGCAGAAACACTTCCAAAAATTGGTAGTGCTGGTGACTTTTTCAAATTTTCTACATAGTTAAAATCGTTTATTTTTTTACGTTCAAAATATGATCCAGCTAACCAACTAAAACTACCGACTAGTGCTACACTTATTACTGACTTGTATGCCATTTCTTTGGTGTTACTTATTACATAATTTACATCTTCACACTCTTACATTATAGGTTAATTTATTTTAAGGTTATGTAACTTGTAAACAATATTATCTAAAGGTCAAAAAACATCAAATTTGCCTTGAAATTATAAAACATGGCTGGTTCTGTTCTAGGAAAATTAGCTCTAGTTACAGGTTAATATCAATAAATATAATTTCTTAATTCTATCTAATATAATTCTTAGGAGCCGGCTCTGGTATTGGAAGGGCAACTTGTGAAATTTTAGCCAGGGAAGGTGCGAAAGTTATTGCAACAGATTGCAACTTTAAAAACGTGCAGGACACTGTTAAAAACTTACAAAATGATACTCATTTAAGTTTAGAATTAAATGTAGGGTCGTCAGATAGTATAAAAAATGCATTATCCAAGATTTTGGAACACTATAAGCAACCTCCTTCCATTGTTGTGAATTGCGCAGGTATAACTAGAGATAACTTTTTACTTAAGATGTCCGAAGCTGATTTTGATGAAGTTATCAACATTAACTTAAAAGTATGAATAATATGTAGCTTTTATTTTATATTTAATAAGCAATTTTAGGGCACATTTCTTTTAACTCAAACATTTGCAAATGCAATGGTAACTAATCAAATTACAAACGCATCTATTATAAATTTAGCTAGCATAGTTGGTAAATATGGTAATATTGGGCAAACGAATTACTGCGCCTCAAAAGCAGCCGTAGAATTATTTACTAGAACAGCAGCTAAAGAATTTGGTAAATTTGGAATAAGATGTAATTCTGTTTTACCCGGATTTATAAAAACACCAATGACAGATGCAGTTCCAGATAAAGTTAAAGATAAATTTGTACAATTGATACCCGCAGGACGATTTGGATATACCCAGGGTAAATTAAATAATAAAAAAAAATTGGTTGTGGTGTGTAAATATTTTTTTTAGAAGTGGCAGAAGTGATTACGTTTTTGGCGTCTGAGAAAAGTTCCTATGTGAATGGAGCTTCAATAGAAGTGACTGGAGGATTTTAAGTTATTTAACGCATGCGAAAATTACAAAACGAGGCGCAAATGAGTTTTGTAAGAGCAAAAGTTAAATAACCACCAGTTTCTTTACTTGTTGCATATAATATTTTTTCTATTTCCGTTTGAATAAGGACAAAAATATATTTGATAAAATAAACAAAACAAAAATTGTTGATTGTAAACAAATAAATGATAAAAATAAAATTGTTACTCAAGCTGTAGCTGTTATTATTTCTATATATGTCTATTTTCCATTTTAATTTCGAGTGCAATAATGATTATATTATAAAACAAGTGAAGTAATAACCGAACTGAAATTAGTAAAATAAAGAGTTCATTATTAAATGGAAGTAAAAAAAATGTTTTGTTAAAAATTTTATTAAAAATAAAATACATTTATTTTTTATTTTTCTTTTTAAGTTTCTTTGCTTGTTTGTACGCTTTGTAGTGAGTTTTTTGTTTTTCTTCAATAATTTGTTTATACCGTCTTTTGTTATATTTATTAAACTCTGCGTCTGCGAGTAATTCGTCAACAAGTGTCCGTTTTCGTTCTTTCTTTGTACAACGATTGTTGTAGTAATCCAATGGTGAGTCCATAACTTTTCCAATTTGGAAATACTTGGGCAGGACTTTCAAATCGTTCTTCTTGTAGAAATGTTTAGGATCTAACACTGATCTCATTTGGAGAACTTCTAAATCGCGTTTAACTTCATCGGTGAGTTCTGTAGCTGGAAGACCGTACCATTTCGCCCCCTTTGTCTTTTCTCGTTCAAGCTAAAATTTAACAATTAAATAAAGAAATTTATAATATATTGACATACCTTTCGCATTGCTTTTTCTTTTGTTTTGCTAAGTTGTTCAGGTAGTGGATGTTTTTCAAAGCTGTCTGTGATGACTGACTTTTTCATAACTTCATCCACTTTATTTGAATCTTTTATAACATTATCTGTCACTGTATGTATGGAATCCCAACCTTTTTTCTTCGATCCAATCCAGCCTATATTTCGACATTCCTCTTCAAAATTTATGTCTTTCTTATTAGGTTTATTCTTTGCTTTTACTATTAACTCTTTGTTAAACTCTTCAGAGTTCAGATTCTTGATATTTTCAAATATTTTTTTGACAAACGAAGGTGGTTCAACTATTTCTTCATTGTCACCATCAGTTAAATTAACAGGAGATGGTATTCTCAAAGTATTGATTGTAGAAGATGTTGTAGCTCCTTGGGTATCAATAAAAAAATCCATTTTACACAATTATACTAACACGTGTGACATTTACTGGATGACAGGTTATGAAATGTCAATATACTCGTGAAGTTAGATGCATTTAATACAAAATATAATACTTTATATCAAATATCCTTATTATATTAAAATAACTAACATTTTTCAATTAATTATTTGCATTATGTTAAATATTAAATAATTAAGAATTGTGTCCATTTTGATGCAACCGTGCAACTGCGTGCAACCAAGGTGATATTAGCAGCACTTACTCTGTCAACGCTCAATATTAAATTCCTTTATTAATTCAAACAGCTGTCAATTACAAATAAAATGTCTATAATAAATGTTTAATTTCTTGGTAAATAATAGACGTGGAAAATTTATATAATAATAATTTATATGTATGTTCTATTTGTTACAGGTAAAAAAAGTTCTCTGACAGTGGATATTACATGAGAAAGTGCTTTCCAATGCTACTACAAAAGCAGTTTGAAAATGAGAAAATAAGTAGATTTACGTTTTAAAATATTGACAAAACTGAGTCTTCATGCAGAATGAAGATATTTGTATCTATAGAGGGATGTCCTATATGTGGATATTTAATTTAAAATAAATCCAACATATTTTTTTTTCTTTTCATTTATTTTACAATTCTAAATAAGCATTTTAATTAGATTGCTCTTGCAAAAGAATATCATTATTTTGACAACTATGCTTTATATTAATTTATTAATAATTTTATAAATAGGTACATTTTTTAAATAAATATATTAAAGAATTTCTAAAAGAGTTCAGACTTTTTGTACTTGCAAATAACGGGGTGCTCTTTGTCAGTTAACAAAAAAAATATAAGTTCACATTAATAAATATATTTGATCTCATATTATCGTAAATAATGTAAATTGATTAAATACAAAATAGCAAATAATATTTTTGTTACTAATATAATAAATACATAAATTAAATAATCTAACATGCAATACTTACCTTGAAGGGAATTATCCGTTCGTATTATCTAAAAATCACCCTTTTTACATAAGCACTTCCGTACAAGTTAAACGCTTGTTTGTGCCTACTGAGAAATAAAATAAAAAATATCATAAGAAATAATCTCCTATATTTATGTATTGGTGACACAAGGGCGTGTTGGGTGTTGCCTAAAATTTAATTCGAGGGGAAACGTGAATTACCCCTAAACTAGGGGTTGGCGCACAAAACGGACATCAGATTTGTTAGTTTCACGGTTGACTCTGTAGGGTAGCATACTTTTTTACCCTAATTTCACTAATTAGTTGCATCTTAAAAAACCCTGGATATAGCCCATGGTTTTGAAACTCCAAAAACACTTTTTGTCACCGATCCGGCTCAAATTTGGTATACACATACTAGGTACATGGGGCTAACAACTTCTGAAGTCAAATCCGCCCAGGGGTTGTAATTAGGGGAGTTATTTAGAAATAAAGGTTTAATTAGCGGATTACGTAAGAACTATAGATCGTAGAGAAATTTGGACACCGAATTCGGAATCTACGAAGTCGAATTAGTGGAATACAATCAGAAAATCACCCTTTTTATATAAGCACTCCATACAAGCTAAATGCATGTTTGTGTCTACTGAGAAATCCGACAATTTCTATACGTGTGAAATATTTTTTTGTTGCCGATTTGATTCAAATTTGGTATACGTAAAGTAGACACATAGACTTAGTATCTGGTCAAATTAGAACCCTTAAGGGATGATATTAAGGGAGGAAATGAATTTTAAAATAAAATTCCTATTTTGGAAACTGGTAACTTTAGAGAAAAACTTTATTAGGATTATTTGTTAAAAATAAAATTCTTAACAAGTTTTATTTGAAAATTTTTTTTCCATGACTTTTCATATTGGAGATAATTATGGGTCTCTTAAAGAATGACCTAGAATTTTCCTAATTTTTTTGTAGATGTAGGGCCTAAAGTAAGATCTAGATACAAAATTTGAGATTTTTATCTGCAGGGGTGTAGAAAATAAAAATTATTTTCTGAAAATTTTTCAAAGAAACTAGTCTTAAAGAATGCTCTAGATTTTTCGTAATTTTTTTATAGTTGTAGAACTTAATACTGAGTTCAGATTCAAAATTTGAGATTATTTTCATAAAGGGCGTAGGAAATAGGAATTATTTTCTGAAAATTCTTCAAGGAAACTAGCCTTAAAGAGTGATCTAGAATTTTCGTATTTTTTTTATAATTGTAGAACTTAATATGGAGTTCAGATTCAAAATTTGAGATTTTTTTCAAGAAGAGTGTAGGAAATAGAAATTATTTTCTGAAAATTCTTCAAGGAAACTAGCCTTATAGAGTGACCTAGAATTTTCCTAATTTTCTTGTAGTTGTAGAACTTAATACTGAGTTCAGATTCAAAGTTGGAGATTTTTTTCTAGAAGGGTGTAGGAAAGAAAAATTATTTTCCAAAAATTTTTCAAGTAAACTACCCTTATAAAAAGCCCCATTAATTTCGTAATTTTTTTTATAAATGCAGCATCTAATACTGTATGCAAATACGTTGTTTCAGATTTTTCCTGAGGGTAGTTTATGAAATATTAAAGAGGTTCATACTTCTCACAAATAGGTGGCGCCACTATGTTACAATTATTTAATTTTTCTGCAAAAGCCAATCCTTATTGTTTTTTATCACTGTGAATTGTTTGACAGTTGTCAAAAAATGTAAACAAAATGTTTAAAGCAATGTTTATGGTCTTAAAAATTGAAAAGGTTTGTAATATAGGGTTTGGGATAAGTTTAACAATTTATATTTATGCTCTACTTGTTACAGATAATGTATATAGCCGCTGTGGAAGAATTGACAACATATATTGCCGGAGAAAATCCTTTCCGATTTCAAAATCTGGCAGTTTGATTCCGAGAAAATGAGAGGATCTGTAGTTTAAACTACAGGGAATGCGGTACTGTACACGATGTGAAGATATTTATGGTCGTTGAGGTGAGAAATGAAGTGTCAGCGTGCCGGCGTATTTGTTTTATGATTTTGGATTATTACAGGCAGAGATCCGGAGCTTCCAGAGCAGCAACAGTCCACCAGAGTCGTCGCCGGCTGCTGGGCGGAGGATACAGAGTTGACAGACTGTAAACATCAGGAAAACATGAATATGTTAGTGATGTTGCAATTATAATAACTACGTATATTATACGGATTTGTACTGTAGTAGAGAGCTGCTGGGAAGGTGTCCACGCAGCCAGACAACGCTCAACACCTACAGAGAATCGCTGAAGGATGGAACTCTACTTCAGCTGGAGACGCCACAACTGATCGTCATTCTGGATTCATTTCTACAAACACGATCTCTACGTGGCCTCCTACGTCTATACCACTCTAATTGTAAGTGGATAATTGTGTATTTATTTAGTTTTAAGGAAATCAAAACCTGGCAACTTGATGCACCAGTGAGACTTAGTTTTTTGTTGATAAATCCTAAGCTATTGCGAATTTCTTAGTGATTTTTGTATTGTTGATCGCTGTGTGGAGTTTTACGTTGAGATTAATTGATATAGACGTAAATAATTGTTTATTTTCGGTGTATTCAAATGTAGAAAATAAATCGACTTATCTAATGGAACGAGCTTTAAAAATTTAGAATCAGCATTAAATTTCTTATCAGAAAAGTTAAAGGGAAATATCATACACTCCTACACTATTTATTGTAATTGTCATATTTTGTTATATACTCTAGATTTACATATAACTAGTTTAGTGCATGTTTTGTATCACATCTGTACGCTTAGTACTTAGTATGTCGTCTTCCTTGTATAATCACATAAATTCCTGTAGTTCTCTGGCCTCCATGTGAGTGTTGCTTTCTCCTACAGCCTCCTAGGGCCTCCCTCATGTCTCCTCTTGTGACTTGGTGACATCCTGGTGCTTTGCGATGATACCTTCTTGATATGTGATGTAGTATCTAGATTTCTTTAAAGTTGGTGTTATCTTAATTTCAGGACATGATGGGGGGTGACTTTCCTTGCATCGTGGGAAAGATATCAACTCTTGGAGGACCTGTGGAGACGATCGCCATATTATTAAGAAATTAATTCGTACAAATGGATATAATATATAAATAAGGTAAAGTAGTATCTGAGATATTCATATTAAGTAATTTTTGAATTATTATAGATATTATTTAAGTAATATTTTGGGTGTTTATTTTCACAATTATTTGATGTGTATTTGTGATAAATTTCATTCATGTTCAGTAAGGTTCAATCAAATTTATATGGGTATAAAGTTAATTAAAATTAATTTTAAATTGATTTTATAAAAATAAAATACAAATAATAAATGAAAGAGAACAAATATAATTTAAAATTGGTCATACAAACTTCTAAAACCATTGTTCATGTTATTTTTCACAATTGTTTGTATTAAGATTATTTTTTAAGATGTAATTGCACATGGACAATAATCACAATAGATATGTTCCAATTTTCTATAAAATAATTTTTATTTAAAATTATATTAAAATGATTGTGAATTTATTATTAGTAAAGTATAAAGAATAATTTAAATCACTATTTAAATAATTACGTAATATTAACAATTTTATTGTAATTGTTGTCAAAATTTATAAAAATTAATTGCCAAAGTTAATGAAATTCTTTAGAAATGTAATATCTTTATAAATCGCACATTAACAAAATATGGGCCGTGTGTTCAAATTCCGAAGTAAGCAATTATTTTTTAAAATTTTTTTTCTTTCACCTGAGATTTGTACTTATTTTTATTTTGTTTATTTATAAATATTTACGTCAAAGAACGTTAAAATATTGAAAATAAATATTTTGTAATGTCAGAACAAAATAAATATCATATACAGTAACGTATTTCCGGTTCCTATCAACTAAAATTCAGGCAGTGGCGTGCATCTTGAGTCCGAGAAAAGTACATATCCTTATACGGGCCCCCACCGCGTCGCTGGCCGGTATAGCGAATTTCGGTAGTCGGGGTAAAAGATTTTTAACTCCGTTCATGCGCGATAGATGAACCAAGCATGTGCTGCCCCACCTACAACGTAGCGCGCGAAGGAACTACTCATTATTTATAAATTTATTGAATGGTACGGGCATTTGAAGAAAGAGAATTGAAATAGATAAAATCTTGTTCAATATGCATTATTTTGGAATATTCGAAACTATTTTATAGATTTTCTATTTTACGCAAACAAAAATTAAGAATTAAACTTAATTAAATTACTATTGTTTTACAATTTGACTAACTACTCCTACGTGGTTAAAGATATTCTAACGAGCTTTGAAAATTCAGAATCAGCATTAAGTTTCCGGAAAGTCAAAAAAAAATATTTTCCGTTGAATGGTTCACGAGTTAGACGACATATAAAAGGTTTTGTAAATATGCTATATTAATATTGTTATAAAATAGGTTAGTGATGTTAAAATTATGATGATTGTGCACATTCTATCGGTTTGTATTGTAGTAGAGAGCTGTCCGGAGCTGCTCTGAAGGAGTTCATATAGCCAGACATCGCTCAACACCTGCAGAACATCTCCAGAGAATCGCTGAAGGATGGAACTCTACTTCAGCTGGTGACGCCACAACCGATGATCATTCCGGGTTCATTTCTACAAATGTGATCTCTACATTGCGTCCTACGTCTGTATGAGTCTCATTTTAAGCAGATATTTTTGTATTTATTTAGTTTTAAGGAAATCAAAAATGGCAGCTTGAAGCGCCAACGTGAAATTTTGTTTTTTGTTCAAATTTTACATTTTGGCTTACCACTCCTACACGGTTCAAGAAAATGCCTTTCTGTTTCAAAATTTGAACTCTATATAAAATTTGGCATAAGATACATTATAATTTTATTTTTTCCGTTGAGTGGTTTAATTTTTATAAGAAATCAAAAAAATGTCATTTTTGCTATATGTTCAAATTTTACATTTTCGCTTGCCACTCCTACTCGGTTAAAGACAATGCGTTTCTGTTTCAAAATTTGAACTCTATATAAAATTTGGCATTAGAGACATTATAATTTTATTTTTTCCGGTGAGTGGTTTAACTTTTATAAGAAATTAAAACATGTCATTTTTATAATATGTTCAAATTTTACATTTTGGCTTGCAACTCCTACATGGTTAAAGATAATGCCTTTCTGTTTCAAAATTTGAACTCTACATAAAATTTGACATAAAACACATTATACTTTTATTTTTTCCGATGAGTGGTTTTATTTTTATAAACAGTTAAAAAATGGTAGTTTTGTAATGTGTTCATATTATGTATTTTGGCTTGCCACTCCTACACGGTTAAAGATAATGCCTTTCTGTTTCAAAATTTGAACTCTACATAAAATTTGGCATAAGATATATTGTAATTTTATTTTTCCGATGAGTGGTTTAATTTTTATAAGCAATTAAAAATATCATATAAGAAATAATCTCCTATATTTATGTATTGGTGACACAAGGGCGTGTTGGGTGTTGCCTAAAATTTAATTCGAGGGGAAACGTGAATTACCCCTAAACTAGGGGTTGGCGCACAAAACGGACATCAGATTCGTTAGTTTCACGGTTGACTCTATAGGATAGGATACTTTCTTCCCCTAATTTCACTAATTAGTTGCATCTTAAAAAACCCTGGACTATAGCCCATGGTTTTGAAGTTGCAAAAAACCTTTTTGTCACCGATCCGCCTCAAATTTGGTATACACATACTAGATACATGGGGTTAACAACTTCTGAAGTCAAATTCGCCAAGGGGTTGAAAATAAGGGAGTTAATTAATAATAAAGATTTAAATCGCTTATTACATAAGAACTATAGGTCGTATGGAAATTTGGACATCAAATTCGGAATCTACGATGTCGAATTAGGGTAATACAACCAGAAAATCATCCCCTTAACATATGCATCCCAGTACATGTTATACGCGTGTTTGTGTCTACTGAGAAATCCAACATTTTGTATACGTGTGAAAGAATTTATTTGTGGCCGATTTGATTCAAATCTGGTATACGTAAAATAGATACATAGACTTAGTGTCTGGCCAAATTTGAATACTTAAGGGTTGATAATAAGGGAGGAAATGAATTTTAAAATAAAATTGCTATTTTGGAAACTATTAACTTTAGAGAAAAATTATATTAGACTTTTTTGATGAGAATAGAATTATAAACAACTTTTATTTGAAAAATTTTTTTCTATGACTTTTCATTGTGAAGAAAATTTTGAGTCTTCTAAAGAGTGTCCTAGAATTTTTGTAATTTTTTTATAAATGTATGACTTAATATAGGATCCAGATACAAAATTTGAGATTTTTATTTAAAGGGATGTAGGAAATAGAAATTATTTTCTGAAAATTTTTCAAGGAAATTAGTCTTATAGAGTGTGCTAGATTTTTAGTATTTTTTTTATTGATGTAGAACATAATACTTAGTTTAAATTAAAAATTTGAGATTTTTTTATAAAGGGGTGTAGGAAATAAAAATTATTTTCTAAAAAATTCGAAGTTCGCACAGGTCAAAAATAGATGGCGGTACTGTGTGGTGGAAACGTTTAATTTTGAAGCAGTTGCCTATACCTTTATATCAGTGGGGACAGACTTAAAAGTATTTGTATATATGTTCATTTTTTACAAATTTGCTTACCACTCCTACACGGTTAAAGATAATGGATCGAGTTTTCAAAATTCTGAATCAGCATTAAATTTCCTATGGGAAAAGTCAAATGAAAATATTTTCAGTTGAGTGGTTCAAGAGTTAGACAAATAAATGTGATTGTATGTCTGCTCATTTTTTACAAATTTGCTCACCACTCCTACACGGTTAAAGATAATGGAACGAGCTTTCAAAATTCTGAATCAGCATTAAATTTCCTATGGGAAAAGTCAAATGAAAATATTTTCAGTTGAGTGGTTCAAGAGTTAGACAAATAAATGTGATTGTATGTCTGCTCATTTTTTTACAAATTTGCTTACCACTCCTACACGGTTAAAGATAATGGAACGAGCTTTCAAAATTCTGATTCAGCATTAAATTTACTATCAGGAAAGTCAAATGAAAATATTTTTTCATGTCTTATAGTGTTGTAGAATATATGAATATAAATATAACTCCTATATTTATGTATTGGTGACACAAGGTCGTGTTGGGTGTTGCCTAAAATTTAATACGAGGGGAAACGTGAATTACCCCTAAACTAGGGGTTGGCGCACAAAACGGACATCAGATTCGTTAGTTTCACGGTTGACTCTATAGGATAGGATACTTTTTTCCCCTAATTTCACTAATTAGTTGCATCTTAAAAAACCCTGGACTTATAGCCCATGGTTTTGAAGTTGCAAAAAACCTTTTTGTCACCGATCCGGCTCAAATTTGGTATACACATACTAGATACATGGGGTTAACAACTTCTGAAGTCAAATTCGCCAAGGGGTTGAAAATAAGGGAGTTAATTAATAATAAAGATTTAAATCGCTTATTACTTAAGAACTATAGGTCGTATGGAAATTTGGACATCAAATTCGGAATCTACGAGGTCGAATTAGGGTAATACAACCAGAAAATCATCCCCTTGGCGTAAGCATCCCAGTACGTTATACGCGTGTTTGTGTCTACTGAGAAATTCAACATTTTGTATACGTGTAAAAGAATTTATTTGTGGTCGATTTGATTCAAATTTGGTATACGTAAAATAGACACATAGACTTAGTGTCTGGCCAAATTTGAACACTTAAGGGTTGATAATAAGGGAGGAAATGAATTTTAAAATAAAATTGCTATTTTGGAAACTATTAACTTTAGAGAAAAATGATATTAGACTTTTTTGATGAGAATAGAATTATAAACAACTTTTATTTGAAAAATTTTCTTCTATGACTTTTCATTTTGAAGAAAATTTTGAGTGTTCTAAAGAGTGTCCTAGAATTTTTGTAATTTTTTTATAAATGTATGACTTAATATAGGATCCAGATACAAAATTTGAGATTTTTATTTAAAGGGGTGTAGGAAATAGAAATTATTTTCTGAAAATTTTTCAAGGAAATTAGTCTTATAGAGTGTGCTAGATTTTTAGTAATTTTTTTATTGATGTAGAACATAATATTTAGTTTAAATTAAAAATTTGAGATTTTTTTATAAAGGGGTGTAGGAAATAAAAATTATTTTCTAAAAAATTCGAAGTTCGTACAGGTCAAAAATAGATGGCGGTACTATGTGGTGGAAACGTTTAATTTTGAAGCAGTTGCCTATCCCTTTATATCAGTGGGAACACTTAGCCCCACCCCCTAGTGTTGCCAATTCACTGATGTGAGTTTTTACTAGAAATCACTAAAAATAATTTCAATTTAAAAACGTTTTTAAACAAATTTATTCATACTATAGCAATCTAAACATTAAAAAAACAGTAGTATAATAAATAAAGTAATGTATATTACAATATTTAAAGAATGGAGACAACATAACCTCCAAAGATTCGTAGGTGAACTTTGCTAAAATTGGTACTGTTAAGCTTGAAAGGGTAAGTTTACATCAATAATTAATCATTCTACGCTATGTTCTAGCTAATTCCATGTACCAGACGGTGTGTCACATAGGGAGAAGATGAATTTTGTTACAAATAATTTGGAGGTTTCACAGCAAAAAACTTGTAAAAT
The DNA here is from genome assembly GCA_035578165.1 of Stenolophus ochropezus. Lineage (NCBI taxonomy): Eukaryota > Metazoa > Arthropoda > Insecta > Coleoptera > Carabidae > Stenolophus > Stenolophus ochropezus. The sequence continues at coordinate 358,568 of JAQOWZ010000002.1, forward strand.
AGGTTGTACAAGGTTTGTATTAGTTTATATTTATGATCTACTTGTTAGTCTACACTTCTACATTTGTTATAGAACAACAACAAAAAAGTTCTACCTAAAATTTTCAGCAAATGTTGTCAAAGAAAATCGTTTTTAATTCTAATACTAGACCAATTTGAACCATGAAAATGGGTGAATATATACTTTAAACATCAAGGAATGTGATTATGAGCACAAAAAGATTTCATTTGTAGCCGTTGAGGAAATATCAGGTAGGGAGTAAATGAAGAACGTTTCGTAGAAAACACATTAATATATTTATAACTGTGATTATTCTACAGATTTGTGTGGTAGTAGACAGCTGTCCGAAGCTGCTGGGAAGGTGTCCACGCAGCCAGACATCGCCCAGCACCTGCAGAACATCTCCAGAGGATCGCTGAAGGATGGAACTCTACTTCAGCGGATGACGCCACAACCGATGGTCATTCCGGGTTCATTTCTACAATCCTGATCTCTACGTGGCTTCCTACACCTTTATCACTGTAATTGTAAGCAGATAATTTTATATTTATTTAGTCTTAAGAAAATTAAAAAGGACTGCTTTATGCGCCAAGTGAAATTTAGTTTTTTGTTAATAACTGCTGAACTACTGCGAATATCTTGACGGTTTTTGAAATGTTGATCCCTATGGGAAGTTCTACGTTGATATTTGGTGATTGAAGTGTAAATAATTTGTTTTATTTTTGGTGTATGCAATGATGGAAATTTTTCTATCTCTTGTAGCCATAATTTGTAAGAAAACATTTATTTAAAATAATAATTGGTTTGTATTCAGTACAATTAACGTTATATACATAGTTTTACATATTTTAAACTACAATAGGATGGTAATAAGATTATTATAGTATGTAGAATATTAGTATACAAATATATCTCCTATATTTATGTATTGGTGACACAAGGGTGTGTTGGGTGTTGCCTACATGGCAGTAAATCAAATTCACCCCTATTATTGCGAATTACGCTAGAACGGGGTGTTTCCGAACAAAACGGACTTCGAATCCGTGAACTGCATGGTCGACTCTACATGATAGCGTGTCTAACTCGAAACTTTTGAAAAACTCGAAAAAACCCTGGACTATAGTCCATGGTTTTCAAGTTCCAAAAAACCTTTTTCTCCCAGATCCGGTTCAAATTTGGTATACACATACTAGGTACATGGGGCTAACAACATTTGAAGTCAAATCCACCGAGGGGTTGAAAATAAGGGAGTTATTTAATAATAAAGATTTGAATTGCCTATTACGTAAGAACTATAAGTCGTAGGTAATTTTGGACACCGGATTCGAAATCTGCGACCTCAAATTAGGGTAATACATCATACCCTTAACGTAAAATAAATATTTATACCAGTATTAAAGTTCTTAAAAATTAAAAGTATTTGTATATATGTTCATTTTTTACAAATTTGCTTACCACTCCTACACGGTTCAAGATAATGGAACGAGCTTTCAAAATTCTGATTCAGCATTAAATTTCCTATGGGAAAAATCAAATGAAAATATTTTCAGTTGAGTGGTTCAAGAGTTAGACAAATAAAAGTGATTGTATATCTGCTCAATTTTTACAAATTTGCTTACCACTCCTACACGGTTAAACATAATGAAACGAGCTTTCAAAATTCTGAATTAGCATTAAATTTCCTATGGGAAAAGTCAAATGAAAATATTTTCAGTTGAGTGGTTCAAGAGTTAGACAAATAAAAGTGATTGTATATCTGCTTATTTTTAACAAATTTGCTTACCACTCCTACACGGTTAAAGATAATGGAACGAGCTTTCAAAATTCTGAATCAGCATTAAATTTCTTATCAGAAAAGTTAAATAAAAATATTTTCAGTTGAGTGGTTCAAGAGTTACAGACTTAAAAGTATTTGTATATCTGTTCAATTTTTACAAATTTGCTTACCACTCGTACACGGTTAAAGATAATGAAACGAGCTTTCAAAATTCTGAATCAGCATTAAATTTTCTATGGGAAAAGTCAAATTAAAATATTTTCAGTTGAGTGGTTCAAGAGTTACAGACTTAAAAGTATTTGTATATCTGCTCATTTTTTACAAATTTGCTTACCACTCCTACACGGTTAAAGATAATGGAACGAGCTTTCAAAATTCTGATTCAGCATTAAATTTCCTATCAGAAAAGTTAAATGAAAATATTTTCAGTTGAGTGGTTCAAGAGTTACAGACTTAAAATTATTTGTATATCTCCTCATTTTGTACAAATTTGCTTACCACTCCTACACGGTTAAAGATAATGGAACGAGCTTTCAAAATTCTGATTCAGCATTAAATTTCCTATCAGAAAAGTCAAATGAAAATATTTTCAGTTGAGTGGTTCAAGAGTTACAGACTTAAAAGTATTTGTATATCTCCTCATTTTGTACAAATTTGCTTACCACTCCTACACGGTTAAAGATAATGCAACGAGCTTTCAAAATTCTGATTCAGCATTAAATTTCCTATCAGAAAAGTCAAATGAAAATATTTTCAGTTGAGTGGTTCAAGAGTTATATGTGAATACAAATATAACTTCTATATTTATGTATTGGTGACACAAGGTCGTGTTGGGTGTTGCCTAAAATTTAATTCGAGGGGAAACGTGAATTACCCCTAAACTAGGGGTTGGCGCACAAAACGGACGTCAGATTCGTTAGTTTCACGGTTGACTCTATAGGATAGGATATTTTTTTCCCCTAATTTCACTAATTAGTTGCATCTTAAAAAACCCTGGACTATAGCCCATGGTTTTGAAGTTGCAAAAAACCTTTTTGTCACCGATCCGGCTCAAATTTGGTATACACATACTAGGTACATGGGGTTAACAACTTCTGAAGTCAAATTCGCCAAGGGGTTGAAAATAAGGGAGTTAATTAATAATAAAGATTTAAATCGCTTATTACATAAGAACTATAGGTCGTATGGAAATTTGGACATCAAATTCGGAATCTACGATGTCGAATTAGGGTAATACAACCAGAAAATCATCCCCTTAACGTAAGCATCCCAGTACATGTTATACGCGTGTGTGTCTACTGAGAAATCCAACATTTTGTATACGTGAGAAAGAATTTATTTGTGGCCGATTTGATTCAAATTTGGTATACATAAAATAGACACATAGACTTAGTGTCTGGCCAAATTTGAACACTTAAGGGTTGATAATAAGGGAGGAAATGAATTTTAAAATAAAATTGCTATTTTAGATACTATTAACTTTAGAGAAAAATTATATTAGACTTTTTTGATGAGAATAGAATTATAAACAACTTTTATTTGAAAAATTTTCTTCTATGACTTTTCATTTTGAAGAAAATTTTGAGTCTTCTAAAGAGTGTCCTAGAATTTTTGTAATTTTTTTATAAATGTAGGATTTAATATAGGATCCAGATACAAAATTTGAGATTTTTATTTAAAGGGGTGTAGGAAATAGAAATTATTTTCTGAAAATTTTTCAAGGAAATTAGTCTTATAGAGTGTGCTAGATTTTTAGTAATTTTTTTATTGATGTAGAACATAATACTAGGTTCAGATTCAAAATTTAAAATTTTTTTATAGAGGGGTGTAGGAAATAAAAATTATTTTCTAAAAAATTCGAAGTTCCTACAGGTCAAAAATAGATGGCGGTACTGTGTGGTGCAAAACGTTTAATTTTGAAGCAGTTGCCTATCCTTTATATCAGTGGAAACTTTGCGTTTTGATTGGTTCGTTCAAAAAGATTGTCCTTTTCTCTGATTGGTCGATCAAAAAAATCAATACTTCAATCGATGATGTGACGAATCAGATAAAAGCAAAAAATATATTTTATTTCAATGCTTATAATTACTCTTTTCACTGCATCTTCTAATTTTTTATGCATTCTGTATTGAATTTAGAACTCAGATACAATCGAATAGATTTATCTCATGTGTTATAAGCTCAGTTAAAGAAATAATCTCCTATATTTATGTATTGGTGACACAAGGGTGTGTTGGGTGTTGCCTACATGGCAGTAAATCAAATTCACCCCTATTATTGCGAATTACGCTAGAACGGGGTGTTTCCGAACAAAACGGATTTCGAATTCGTGAACTGCATGGTCGACTCTACATGATAGCGTGTCTAACTCGAAACTTTTGAAAAACTCGAAAAAACCCTGGACTATAGACCATGGTTTTGAAAGTCAAAAAACACTTTTTTTATCAGATCCGGTTCAAATTTGGTATACACATACTAGGTACATGGGGCTAACAACATTTGAAGTCAAATCCACCGAGGGGTTGAAAATAAGGGAGTTATTTAATAATAAAGATTTGAATTGCCTATTATGTAAAAACTATAAGTCGTAGGTAATTTTGGACACCGGATTCGAAATCTACGACCTCGAATTAGGGTAATACAACCAGAAAATTATTCCCTTAACGTAAAATAAATATTTTTACCAGTATTAAAGGTCTTAAAAATTAAAAATATTTATATATATGTTCATTTTTTAGAAATTTGCATACCACTTCTACACGGTTAAAGATAATGGAACGAGCTTTAAAAATTCTGATTCAGCATTAAATTTCCTATCAGAAAAGTCAAATGAAAATATTTTTAGTTGAGTGGTTCAAGAGTTACAGACTTAAAAGTATTTGTATATCTGTTCATTTTTTACAAATTTGCTTACCACTCCTACACGGTTAAAGATAATGGAACGAGCTTTCAAAATTCTGATTCAGCATTAAATTTCCTATCAGAAAAGTCAAATGAAAATATTTTCAGTTGAGTGGTTCAAGAGTTATATGTGAATACAAATATAACTCCTATATTTATGTATTGGTGACACAAGGTCGTGTTGGGTGTTGCCTAAAATTTAATTCGAGGGGAAACGTGAATTACCCCTAAACTAGGGGTTGGCGCACGAAACGTACGTCAGATTCGTTAGTTTCACGGTTGACTCTATAGGATAGGATACTTTTTTCCCCTAATTTCACTAATTAGTTGCATCTTAAAAAACCCTGGACTATAGCCCATGGTTTTGAAGTTGCAAAAAACCTTTTTGTCACCGATCCGGCTCAAATTTGGTATACACATACTAGGTACATGGGGTTAACAACTTCTGAAGTCAAATTCGCCAAGGGGTTGAAAATAAGGGAGTTAATTAATAATAAAGATTTAAATCGCTTATTACATAAGAACTATAGGTCTTATGGAAATTTGGACATCAAATTCGGAATCTACGACCTCGAATTAGGGTAATACAACCAGAAAATCATCTCCTTAACGTAAGCACCCTTGTACATGTTATACGCATGTTTGTGTCTACTGAGAAATCCAATATTTTGTATACGTGTGAAAGAATTTATTTGTGGCCGATTTGATTCAAATTTGGTATACGTAAAATAGACACATAGACTTAGTGTTTGGCCAAATTTGAACACTTAAGGGTTGATAATAAGGGAGGAAATGAATTTTAAAATAAAATTGCTATTTTGGAAACTATTAACTTTAGGGAAAAATTATATTAGACTTTTTTGATGAGAATAGAATTATAAACAACTTTTATTTGAAAAATTTTCTTCTATGACTTTTCATTTTGAAGAAAATTTTGAGTCTTCTAAAGAGTGTCCTAGAATTTTTGTAATTTTTTTATAAATGTATGAGTTAATATAGGATCCAGATACAAAATTTGAGATTTTTATTTAAAGGGGTGTAGGAAATAGAAATTATTTTCTGAAAATTTTTCAAGGAAATTAGTCTTATAGAGTGTGCTAGATTTTTAGTAATTTTTTTATTGATGTAGAACATAATAATTAGTTTAAATTAAAAATTTGAGATTTTTTTATAAAGGGGTGTAGGAAATAAAAATTATTTTCTAAAAAATTCGAAGTTCGTACAGGTCAAAAATAGATGGCGTGACTGTGTGGTGGAAACGTTTAATTTTGAAGCAGTTGCCTATCCCTTTATATCAGTGGGAACACTTAGCCCCACCCCCTAGTGTTGCCAATTCACTGATGTGAGTTTTTACTAGAAATCACAAAATAATTTCAATTTAAAAACGTTTTTAAACAAATTTATTCATACTATAGCAATTTAAACATTAAAAAACAGTAGTATAATAAATAAAATAATGTATATTACAATATTTAAAGAGTGGAGACAACATAACCTCCAAAGATTCGTAGGTGAACTTTGCTAAAATTCGTACTGTTAAGCTTGAAAGGGTAAGTTTACATCAATAATTAATCTTTGTACGGTATGTTCTAGCTAATTCCATGTCCCAGACGGTGTGTCACATAGGGAGAAGATGAATTTTGTTACAAGTAATTTGGAGGTTTCACAGCAAAAAACTTGTTAAATAGGTTGTACAAGGTTTGTATTAGTTTATATTTATGATTTACTTGTTAGTCTACACTTCTACATTTGTTATAGAACAACAACAAAAAAGTTCTACTTAAAATTTTCAGCAGATGTTGTCAAAGAAAATCGTTTTTAATTCTAATACCAGAACAATTTAAACCATGAAAATGGGTGAATATATACTTTAAACATCAAGGAACGTAATTATGAGCACAAAAGGATTTCATTTGTAGCCGTTGAGGAAATATCAGGTAGGGAGTAAATGAAGAACGTTTCGTAGAAAACACGTTAATATATTTATAACTGTGATTATTCTACAGATTTGTGTGGTAGTAGACAGCTGCCCGGAGCTGCTGGGAAGGTGTCCACGCAGCCAGACATCGCCCAGCACCTGCAGAACATCTCCAGAGGATCGCTGAAGGATGGAACTCTACTTCAGCGGGTGACGCCACAACCGATGGTCATTCCGGGTTCATTTCTACAATCCTGATCTCTACGTGGCTTCCTACACCTTCATCACTGTAATTGTAAGCAGATAATTTTATATTTATTTAGTCTTAAGGAAATTAAAAAGGACTGCTTTATGCGCCAAGTGAAATTTAGTTTTTTGTTAATAACTGCAGAACTACTGCGAATATCTTGACGGTTTTTGAAATGTTGATCCCTATGGGAAGTTCTACGTTGATATTTGGTGATTGAAGTGTAAATAATTTGTTTTATTTTTGGTGTATGCAATGATGGAAATTTTTCTATCTCTTGTAGCCATAATTTGTAAGAAAACATTTATTTAAAATAATAATTGGTTTGTATTCAGTACAATTAACGTTATATACATAGTTTTACATATTTTAAACTACAATAGGATGGTAATAAGATTATTATAGTATGTAGAATATTAGTATACAAATATATCTCCTATATTTATGTATTGGTGACACAAGGGTGTGTTGGGTGTTGCCTACATGGCAGTAAATCAAATTCACCCCTATTATTGCGAATTACGCTAGAACGGGGTGTTTCCGAACAAAACGGACTTCGAATCCGTGAACTGCATGGTCGACTCTACATGATAGCGTGTCTAACTCGAAACTTTTGAAAAACTCGAAAAAAGTCCATGGTTTTTTCAAGTTCCAAAAAACCTTTTTCTCCCAGATCCGGTTCAAATTTGGTATACACATACTAGGTACATGGGGCTAACAACATTTGAAGTCAAATCCACCGAGGGGTTGAAAATAAGGGAGTTATTTAATAATAAAGATTTGAATTGCCTATTACGTAAGAACTATAAGTCGTAGGTAATTTTGGACACCGGATTCGAAATCTACGACCTCAAATTAGGGTAATACATCATACCCTTAACGTAAAATAAATATTTATACCAGTATTAAAGTTCTTAAAAATTAAAAGTATTTGTATATATGTTCATTTTTTACAAATTTGCTTACCACTCCTACACGGTTCAAGATAATGGAACGAGCTTTCAAAATTCTGATTCAGCATTAAATTTCCTATGGGAAAAATCAAATGAAAATATTTTCAGTTGAGTGGTTCAAGAGAAAGTGATTGTATATCTGCTCAATTTTTACAAATTTGCTTACCACTCCTACACGGTTAAAGATAATGGAACGAGCTTTCAAAATTCTGATTCCCCATTAAATTTCCTATGGGAAAAGTCAAATGAAAATATTTTCAGTTGAGTGGTTCAAGAGTTACAGACTTAAAAGTATTTGTATATCTGCTCATTTTGTACAAATTTGCTTACCACTCCTACACGGTTAAAGATAATGGAACGAGCTTTCAAAATTCTGATTCCCCATTAAATTTCCTATGGGAAAAGTCAAATGAAAATATTTTCAGTTAAGTGGTTCAAGAGTTACAGACTTAAAAGTATTTGTATACATGTTCATTTTTTACAAATTTGCTTACCACTCCTACACGGTTAAAGATAATGGAACGAGCTTTCAAAATTCTGAATCAGCATTAAATTTCCTATCAGAAAAGTCAAATGAAAATATTTTCAGTTGAGTGGTTCAAGAGTTACAGACTTAAAAGTATTTGTATATATCTGCTCATTTTGTACAAATTTGCTTACCACTCCTACACGGTTAAAGATAATGGAATGAGCTTTCAAAATTCTGATTCCCCATTAAATTTCCTATGGGAAAAGTCAAATGAAAATATTTTCAGTTGAGTGGTTCAAGAGTTACAGACTTAAAAGTATTTGTATACATGTTTATTTTTTACAAATTTGCTTACCACTCCTACACGGTTAAAGATAATGGAACGAGCTTTCAAAATTCTGAATCAGCATTAAATTTCCTATGGGAAAAGTCAAATGAAAATATTTTCAGTTGAGTGGTTCAAGAGTTACAGACTTAAAAGTATTTGTATATCTGCTCATTTTGTACAAATTTGCTTACCACTCCTACACGGTTAAAGATAATGGAACGAGCTTTCAAAATTCTGATTCCCCATTAAATTTCCTATGGGAAAAGTCAAATGAAAATATTTTCAGTTGAGTGGTTCAAGAGTTACAGACTTAAAAGTATTTGTATACATGTTCATTTTTTACAAATTTGCTTACCACTCCTACACGGTTAAAGATAATGGAACGAGCTTTCAAAATTCTGATTCCCCATTAAATTTCCTATGGGAAAAGTCAAATGAAAATATTTTCAGTTGAGTGGTTCAAGAGTTACAGACTTAAAAGTATTTGTATACATGTTTATTTTTTACAAATTTGCTTACCACTCCTACACGGTTAAAGATAATGGAACGAGCTTTCAAAATTCTGAATCAGCATTAAATTTCCTATGGGAAAAGTCAAATGAAAATATTTTCAGTTGAGTGGTTCAAGAGTTACAGACTTAAAAGTATTTGTATACATGTTTATTTTTTACAAATTTGCTTACCACTCCTACACGGTTAAAGATAATGGAACGAGCTTTCAAAATTCTGAATCAGCATTAAATTTCCTATGGGAAAAGTCAAATGAAAATATTTTCAGTTGAGTGGTTCAAGAGTTACAGACTTAAAAGTATTTGTATATCTGCTCATTTTGTACAAATTTGCTTACCACTCCTACACGGTTAAAGATAATGGAACGAGCTTTCAAAATTCTGATTCCCCATTAAATTTCCTATGGGAAAAGTCAAATGAAAATATTTTCAGTTGAGTGGTTCAAGAGTTACAGACTTAAAAGTATTTGTATACATGTTCATTTTTTACAAATTTGCTTACCACTCCTACACGGTTAAAGATAATGGAACGAGCTTTCAAAATTCTGATTCCCCATTAAATTTCCTATGGGAAAAGTCAAATGAAAATATTTTCAGTTGAGTGGTTCAAGAGTTACAGACTTAAAAGTATTTGTATACATGTTTATTTTTTACAAATTTGCTTACCACTCCTACACGGTTAAAGATAATGGAACGAGCTTTCAAAATTCTGAATCAGCATTAAATTTCCTATGGGAAAAGTCAAATGAAAATATTTTCAGTTGAGTGGTTCAAGAGTTACAGACTTAAAAGTATTTGTATATATGGTCATTTTTTACAAATTTGATTACCACTCCTACACGGTTAAAGATAATGGAACGAGCTTTCAAAATTCTGAATCAGCATTAAATTTCCTATGGGAAAAGTCAAATGAAAATATTTTCAGTTGAGTGGTTCAAGAGTTACAGACTTAAAAGTATTTGTATATCTGCTCATTTTGTACAAATTTGCTTACCACTCGTACACGGTTAAAGATAATGGAATGAGCTTTCAAAATTCTGATTCAGCATTAAATTTCCTATCAGAAAAGTCAAATGAAAATATTTTCAGTTGAGTGGTTCAAGAGTTATATATGAATACAAATATAACTCCTATATTTATGTATTGGTGACACAAGGTCGTGTTGGGTGTTGCCTAAAATTTAATTCGAGGGGAAACGTGAATTACCCCTAAACTAGGGGTTGGCGCACAAAACGGACGTCAGATTCGTTAGTTTCACGGTTGACTCTATAGGATAGGATATTTTTTTCCCCTAATTTCACTAATTAGTTGCATCTTAAAAAACCCTGGACTATAGTCCATGGTTTTGAAGTTGCAAAAAACCTTTTTGTCACCGATCCGGCTCAAATTTGGTATACACATACTAGGTACATGGGGTTAACAACTTCTGAAGTCAAATTCGCCAAGGGGTTGAAAATAAGGGAGTTATTTAATATTAAAGATTTGAATTGCCTATTACGTAAGAACTATAAGTCGTAGGTAATTTTGGACACCGGATTCGAAATCTACGACCTCGAATTAGGGTAATACAACCAGAAAATCATACCCTTAACGTAAAATAAATATTTTTACCAGTATTAAAGGTCTTAAAAATTAAAAATATTTGTATATATGTTCATTTTTTAGAAATTTGCATACCACTTCTACACGGTTAAAGATAATGGAACGAGCTTTAAAAATTCTGAATCAGCATTAAATTTTCTATCAGAAAAGTCAAATGAAAATATTTTCAGTTGAGTGGTTCAAGAGTTACAGACTTAAAAGTATTTGTATATCTGCTCATTTTGTACAAATTTGCTTACCACTCCTACACGGTTAAAGATAATGGAACGAGCTTTAAAAATTCTGAATCAGCATTAAGTTTCCTATCAGAAAAGTCAAATGAAAATATTTTCAGATGAGTGGTTCAAGAGTTAGACAAATAAAAGTTATTGTATATCTGCTCATTTTGTACAAATTTGCTTACCACTCCTACACGGTTAAAGATATTGGAACGAGCTTTCAAAATTCTGATTCAGCATTAAATTTCCTATCAGAAAAGTCAAATGAAAATATTTTCAGTTGAGTGGTTCAAGAGTTATATGTGAATACAAATATAACTCCTATATTTATGTATTGGTGACACAAGGTCGTGTTGGGTGTTGCCTAAAATATAATTCGAGGGGAAACGTGAATTACCCCTAAACTAGGGGTTGGCGCACAAAACGGACATCAGATTCGTTAGTTTCACGGTTGATTCTATAGGATAGGATAATTTTTTCCCCTAATTTCACTAATTAGTTGCATCTTAAAAAACCCTGGACTATAGCCCATGGTTTTGAAGTTGCAAAAAACCTTTTTGTCACCGATCCGGCTCAAATTTGGTATACACATACTAGGTACATGGGGTTAACAACTTCTGAAGTCAAATTCGCCAAGGGGTTGAAAATAAGGGAGTTATTTAATAATAAAGATTTAAATCGCTTATTACATAAGAACTATAGGTCGTATGGAAATTTGGACATCAAATTCGGAATCTACGACGTCGAATTAGGGTAATAAAACCAGAAAATCACTCCTTTAACACGACCACCCCCACATATCTTGTGCGCTACTTTTATGAATTTCTTAAACATATTTTACAAATAACTGGAAAACTATTAAATTTAAAGAACAATTTTATTAGGATATTTTACAGAGAATGAAATTTGGAACATCTTTTATTTGAAACACTTTTTTGTCTGGTGGTGTTTTTGTTTCATAGTTAATTGGGTCATTTTCTTTTTAAAATGTATTAAGTGTATCATGCATGTTGATGATTTAATATGATGTATTGGGACCGGGCAAGTTAGTATGTGGCGCCGCGAAGTGGTAAATTTAGGAAAAAATTTTGGACCTCGACAACCTATTTCGCTTGTGTTAACCGAGGTTTCAACTTATTATTATAATTTTTATTGTTTTTCTCATTCTTTATGCAATTTTTTACAATAATTTAAATGTCCAACTCCAAAATTTACGGTATCTGTCAGCTGTCAAGGTCCAAAATTAATGCGATTTTTCCCGATGTTGAGCGCTTGCGTCGTAACAGCAACTGACACCAATGACATGCCCGGTCCCAATATAATATTTATTACTGTTATTCATGTTATTTAGTTTTTAACTGATATTTTCTTGATTGTTTAGGGGATGAATGAGCTGCTCTTCAACCCTGGATACAGCAGCCACAGTTCCAGAAGGGCACAAGTGGAAATAATTATGAAATAACTTGTATATGCAGTATTGTACTTATATGAACATAATCGTGTGTATTTATTGTTATATAATAAACAAACTCTTAAATTTACATCATATCTTTTATTCCTGTACCCCTTTAATAATAATTTCACGTAGGAGCAATTTTTCCTGATTTTTTGGACAACTTGAAAATGCGATTTTGTATCCGGGTTACATGAATCGTAGGAGCACTTTTCCTGAATTTTGAAAATGCGATTTTGTATCCGGGTTACACGAATCGTAGGAGCACTTTTCCTGAATTTTTCGTCAACTTGAAAAATGCAATTTTGTATCCGGGTTACATGAATCGTAGGAGCACTTTTCCTGAATTTTGAAAATGCGATTTTGTATCCGGGTTACATGAATCGTAGGAGCACTTTTCCTAAATTTTTCGTTAACTTGAAAAATGCGATTTTGTATCCGGGTTACATGAATCGTAGGAGCACTTTTCCTGAATTTTGAAAATGCGATTTTGTATCCGGGTTACATGAATCGTAGGAGCACTTTTCCTGAATTTTGAAAATGCGATTTTGTATCCGGGTTACATGAATCGTAGGAGCACTTTTCCTGAATTTTGAAAATGCGATTTTGTATCCGGGTTACATGAATTGTAGGAGCACTTTTTCTTGTATTTTAGGGGTAGTTAAGGGACGTTACAATAGATCATTTTATACATTTTAACATCATTTTTTGTAACTTTTGCTATATATTTTTTACATGATAAGTACATCGGACGATTTATACATGTATTTAAAATATATTTAAAAGAGGATTAAAATAATAGATTTTATTCATTTTAACAGTATTTATTGTAACTTTTAAGATATATTACAGAATAAATAAATTATTTTATAACATTTTGAGCAATATTACAATATATAAATAAACTTCAACAAAATAATATTAAAATTACAATACAATCAGGTGTTTTTTGTAGGGGGTTGTTTTGATTACGTAATCAATGATGTAATAGTTACGTAACTGATTACGTAATGCTTTTATTGAGTCAGGGTGATTTCGCGGGGCGTCGATTTTAACTGAGAAAAATTTTGGATGGATTTTCTCAACTTTTCCGGGGGTTTTCTTCATGGAAGGGGTTGGAAACTGCCTGGACCTTCATCCCTTGTTGATTTTCATCGGAAAATACCTGAAAAAGAGGAAATATTATTATTTTTTTGTGGAATTATTAGGATATGACGTAATGATTACGCAGGTCGTAGATTTCGAATCCGGTGTCCAAAATTACCTACGACTTATAGTTCTTACGTAATAGGCAATTCAAATCTTTAATATTAAATAACTCCCTTATTTTCAACCCCTTGGCGAATTTGACTTCAGAAGTTGTTAACCCCATGTACCTAGTATGTGTATACCAAATTTGAGCCGGATCGGTGACAAAAAGGTTTTTTGCAACTTCAAAACCATGGGTTTTTTAAGATGCAACTAATTAGTGAAATTAGGGGAAAAAAATATCCTATCCTATAGAGTCAACCGTGAAACTAACGAATCTGACGTCCGTTTTGTGCGCCAACCCCTAGTTTAGGGGTAATTCACGTTTCCCCTCGAATTAAATTTTAGGCAACACCCAACACGACCTTGTGTCACCAATACATAAATATAGGAGTTATATTTGTATTCATATATAACTCTTGAACCACTCAACTGAAAATATTTTCATTTGACTTTTCCCATAGGAAATTTAATGCTGATTCAGAATTTTGAAAGCTCGTTCCATTATCTTTAACCGTGTAGGAGTGGTAAGCAAATTTGTAAAAAATAAACATGTATACAAATACTTTTAAGTCTGTAACTCTTGAACCACTCAACTGAAAATATTTTCATTTGACTTTTCCCATAGGAAATTTAATGGGGAATCAGAATTTTGAAAGCTCGTTCCATTATCTTTAACCGTGTAGGAGTGGTAAGCAAATTTGTAAAAAATGAACATGTATACAAATACTTTTAAGTCTGTAACTCTTGAACCACTCAACTGAAAATATTTTCATTTGACTTTTCCCATAGGAAATTTAATGGGGAATCAGAATTTTGAAAGCTCGTTCCATTATCTTTAACCGTGTAGGAGTGGTAAGCAAATTTGTACAAAATGAGCAGATATACAAATACTTTTAAGTCTGTAACTCTTGAACCACTCAACTGAAAATATTTTCATTTGACTTTTCCCATAGGAAATTTAATGCTGATTCAGAATTTTGAAAGCTCGTTCCATTATCTTTAACCGTGTAGGAGTGGTAAGCAAATTTGTAAAAAATAAACATGTATACAAATACTTTTAAGTCTGTAACTCTTGAACCACTCAACTGAAAATATTTTCATTTGACTTTTCCCATAGGAAATTTAATGCTGATTCAGAATTTTGAAAGCTCGTTCCATTATCTTTAACCGTGTAGGAGTGGTAAGCAAATTTGTAAAAAATAAACATGTATACAAATACTTTTAAGTCTGTAACTCTTGAACCACTCAACTGAAAATATTTTCATTTGACTTTTCCCATAGGAAATTTAATGGGGAATCAGAATTTTGAAAGCTCGTTCCATTATCTTTAACCGTGTAGGAGTGGTAAGCAAATTTGTAAAAAATGAACATGTATACAAATACTTTTAAGTCTGTAACTCTTGAACCACTCAACTGAAAATATTTTCATTTGACTTTTCCCATAGGAAATTTAATGGGGAATCAGAATTTTGAAAGCTCGTTCCATTATCTTTAACCGTGTAGGAGTGGTAAGCAAATTTGTACAAAATGAGCAGATATACAAATACTTTTAAGTCTGTAACTCTTGAACCACTCAACTGAAAATATTTTCATTTGACTTTTCCCATAGGAAATTTAATGCTGATTCAGAATTTTGAAAGCTCGTTCCATTATCTTTAACCGTGTAGGAGTGGTAAGCAAATTTGTAAAAAATAAACATGTATACAAATACTTTTAAGTCTGTAACTCTTGAACCACTCAACTGAAAATATTTTCATTTGACTTTTCCCATAGGAAATTTAATGGGGAATCAGAATTTTGAAAGCTCATTCCATTATCTTTAACCGTGTAGGAGTGGTAAGCAAATTTGTACAAAATGAGCAGATATACAAATACTTTTAAGTCTGTAACTCTTGAACCACTCAACTGAAAATATTTTCATTTGACTTTTCTGATAGGAAATTTAATGCTGATTCAGAATTTTGAAAGCTCGTTCCATTATCTTTAACCGTGTAGGAGTGGTAAGCAAATTTGTAAAAAATGAACATGTATACAAATACTTTTAAGTCTGTAACTCTTGAACCACTCAACTGAAAATATTTTCATTTGACTTTTCCCATAGGAAATTTAATGGGGAATCAGAATTTTGAAAGCTCGTTCCATTATCTTTAACCGTGTAGGAGTGGTAAGCAAATTTGTACAAAATGAGCAGATATACAAATACTTTTAAGTCTGTAACTCTTGAACCACTCAACTGAAAATATTTTCATTTGACTTTTCCCATAGGAAATTTAATGGGGAATCAGAATTTTGAAAGCTCGTTCCATTATCTTTAACCGTGTAGGAGTGGTAAGCAAATTTGTAAAAAATAAACATGTATACAAATACTTTTAAGTCTGTAACTCTTGAACCACTCAACTGAAAATATTTTCATTTGACTTTTCCCATAGGAAATTTAATGCTGATTCAGAATTTTGAAAGCTCGATCCATTATCTTTAACCGTGTAGGAGTGGTAAGCAAATTTGTAAAAATTGAACAGATATACAAATACTTTTACGTCTGTAACTCTTGAACCACTCAACTGAAAATATTTTCATTTGACTTTTCCCATAGGAAATTTAATGCTAATTCAGAATTTTGAAAGCTCGTTTCATTATGTTTAACCGTGTAGGAGTGGTAAGCAAATTTGTAAAAATTGAGCAGATATACAATCACTTTCTCTTGAACCACTCAACTGAAAATATTTTCATTTGATTTTTCCCATAGGAAATTTAATGCTGAATCAGAATTTTGAAAGCTCGTTCCATTATCTTGAACCGTGTAGGAGTGGTAAGCAAATTTGTAAAAAATGAACATATATACAAATACTTTTAATTTTTAAGAACTTTAATACTGGTATAAATATTTATTTTACGTTAAGGGTATGATGTATTACCCTAATTTGAGGTCGTAGATTTCGAATCCGGTGTCCAAAATTACCTACGACTTATAGTTCTTACGTAATAGGCAATTCAAATCTTTATTATTAAATAACTCCCTTATTTTCAACCCCTCGGTGGATTTGACTTCAAATGTTGTTAGCCCCATGTACCTAGTATGTGTATACCAAATTTGAACCGGATCTGGGGAAAAAGGTTTTTTGGAACTTGAAAACCATGGACTATAGTCCAGGGTTTTTTCGAGTTTTTCAAAAGTTTCGAGTTAGACACGCTATCATGTAGAGTCGACCATGCAGTTCACGGATTCGAAGTCCGTTTTGTTCGGAAACACCCCGTTCTAGCGTAATTCGCAATAATAGGGGTGAATTTGATTTACTGCCATGTAGGCAACACCCAACACACCCTTGTGTCACCAATACATAAATATAGGAGATATATTTGTATACTAATATTCTACATACTATAATAATCTTATTACCATCCTATTGTAGTTTAAAATATGTAAAACTATGTATATAACGTTAATTGTACTGAATACAAACCAATTATTATTTTAAATAAATGTTTTCTTACAAATTATGGCTACAAGAGATAGAAAAATTTCCATCATTGCATACACCAAAAATAAAACAAATTATTTACACTTCAATCACCAAATATCAACGTAGAACTTCCCATAGGGATCAACATTTCAAAAACCGTCAAGATATTCGCAGTAGTTCTGCAGTTATTAACAAAAAACTAAATTTCACTTGGCGCATAAAGCAGTCCTTTTTAATTTCCTTAAGACTAAATAAATATAAAATTATCTGCTTACAATTACAGTGATGAAGGTGTAGGAAGCCACGTAGAGATCAGGATTGTAGAAATGAACCCGGAATGACCATCGGTTGTGGCGTCACCCGCTGAAGTAGAGTTCCATCCTTCAGCGATCCTCTGGAGATGTTCTGCAGGTGTTGGGCGATGTCTGGCTGCGTGGACACCTTCCCAGCAGCTCCGGGCAGCTGTCTACTACCACACAAATCTGTAGAATAATCACAGTTATAAATATATTAACGTGTTTTCTACGAAACGTTCTTCATTTACTCCCTACCTGATATTTCCTCAACGGCTACAAATGAAATCCTTTTGTGCTCATAATTACGTTCCTTGATGTTTAAAGTATATATTCACCCATTTTCATGGTTTAAATTGTTCTGGTATTAGAATTAAAAACGATTTTCTTTGACAACATCTGCTGAAAATTTTAAGTAGAACTTTTTTGTTGTTGTTCTATAACAAATGTAGAAGTGTAGACTAACAAGTAAATCATAAATATAAACTAATACAAACCTTGTACAACCTATTTAACAAGTTTTTTGCTGTGAAACCTCCAAATTACTTGTAACAAAATTCATCTTCTCCCTATGTGACACACCGTCTGGGACATGGAATTAGCTAGAACATACCGTACAAAGATTAATTATTGATGTAAACTTACCCTTTCAAGCTTAACAGTACGAATTTTAGCAAAGTTCACCTACGAATCTTTGGAGGTTATGTTGTCTCCACTCTTTAAATATTGTAATATACATTATTTTATTTATTATACTACTGTTTTTTAATGTTTAAATTGCTATAGTATGAATAAATTTGTTTAAAAACGTTTTTAAATTGAAATTATTTTGTGATTTCTAGTAAAAACTCACATCAGTGAATTGGCAACACTAGGGGGTGGGGCTAAGTGTTCCCACTGATATAAAGGGATAGGCAACTGCTTCAAAATTAAACGTTTCCACCACACAGTCACGCCATCTATTTTTGACCTGTACGAACTTCGAATTTTTTAGAAAATAATTTTTATTTCCTACACCCCTTTATAAAAAAATCTCAAATTTTTAATTTAAACTAATTATTATGTTCTACATCAATAAAAAAATTACTAAAAATCTAGCACACTCTATAAGACTAATTTCCTTGAAAAATTTTCAGAAAATAATTTCTATTTCCTACACCCCTTTAAATAAAAATCTCAAATTTTGTATCTGGATCCTATATTAACTCATACATTTATAAAAAAATTACAAAAATTCTAGGACACTCTTTAGAAGACTCAAAATTTTCTTCAAAATGAAAAGTCATAGAAGAAAATTTTTCAAATAAAAGTTGTTTATAATTCTATTCTCATCAAAAAAGTCTAATACAATTTTTCCCTAAAGTTAATAGTTTCCAAAATAGCAATTTTATTTTAAAATTCATTTCCTCCCTTATTATCAACCCTTAAGTGTTCAAATTTGGCCAAACACTAAGTCTATGTGTCTATTTTACGTATACCAAATTTGAATCAAATCGGCCACAAATAAATTCTTTCACACGTATACAAAATATTGGATTTCTCAGTAGACACAAACATGCGTATAACATGTACAAGGGTGCTTACGTTAAGGAGATGATTTTCTGGTTGTATTACCCTAATTCGAGGTCGTAGATTCCGAATTTGATGTCCAAATTTCCATAAGACCTATAGTTCTTATGTAATAAGCGATTTAAATCTTTATTATTAATTAACTCCCTTATTTTCAACCCCTTGGCGAATTTGACTTCAGAAGTTGTTAACCCCATGTACCTAGTATGTGTATACCAAATTTGAGCCGGATCGGTGACAAAAAGGTTTTTTGCAACTTCAAAACCATGGGCTATAGTCCAGGGTTTTTGAAGATGCAACTAATTAGTGAAATTAGGGGAAAAAAGTATCCTATCCTATAGAGTCAACCGTGAAACTAACGAATCTGACGTCCGTTTTGTGCGCCAACCCCTAGTTTAGGGGTAATTCACGTTTCCCCTCGAATTAAATTTTAGGCAACACCCAACACGACCTTGTGTCACCAATACATAAATATAGGAGTTATATTTGTATTCACATATAACTCTTGAACCACTCAACTGAAAATATTTTCATTTGACTTTTCTGATAGGAAATTTAATGCTGAATCAGAATTTTGAAAGCTCGTTCCATTATCTTTAACCGTGTAGGAGTGGTAAGCAAATTTGTAAAAAATGAACAGATATACAAATACTTTTAAGTCTGTAACTCTTGAACCACTCAACTAAAAATATTTTCATTTGACTTTTCTGATAGGAAATTTAATGCTGAATCAGAATTTTTAAAGCTCGTTCCATTATCTTTAACCGTGTAGAAGTGGTATGCAAATTTCTAAAAAATGAACATATATATAAATATTTTTAATTTTTAAGACCTTTAATACTGGTAAAAATATTTATTTTACGTTAAGGGAATAATTTTCTGGTTGTATTACCCTAATTCGAGGTCGTAGATTTCGAATCCGGTGTCCAAAATTACCTACGACTTATAGTTTTTACATAATAGGCAATTCAAATCTTTATTATTAAATAACTCCCTTATTTTCAACCCCTCGGTGGATTTGACTTCAAATGTTGTTAGCCCCATGTACCTAGTATGTGTATACCAAATTTGAACCGGATCTGATAAAAAAAGTGTTTTTTGACTTTCAAAACCATGGTCTATAGTCCAGGGTTTTTTCGAGTTTTTCAAAAGTTTCGAGTTAGACACGCTATCATGTAGAGTCGACCATGCAGTTCACGAATTCGAAATCCGTTTTGTTCGGAAACACCCCGTTCTAGCGTAATTCGCAATAATAGAGGTGAATTTGATTTACTGCCATGTAGGCAACACCCAACACACCCTTGTGTCACCAATACATAAATATAGGAGATTATTTCTTTAACTGAGCTTATAACACATGAGATAAATCTATTCGATTGTATCTGAGTTCTAAATTCAATACAGAATGCATAAAAAATTAGAAGATGCAGTGAAAAGAGTAATTATAAGCATTTAAATAAAATATATTTTTTGCTTTTATCTGATTCGTCACATCATCGATTGAAGTATCACAATCTTTTTGAACGAACCAATCAAAACGCAAAGTTCCCACTGATATAAAGGGATAGGCAACTGCTTCAAAATTAAACGTTTTGCACCACACAGTACCGCCATCTATTTTTGACCTGTAGGAACTTCGAATTTTTTAGAAAATACTTTTATTTCCTACACCCCCTCTATAAAAAAATTTTAAATTTTGAATCTGAACCTAGTATTATGTTCTACATCAATAAAAAAATTACTAAAAATCTAGCACACTCTATAAGACTAATTTCCTTGAAAAATTTTCAGAAAATAATTTCTATTTCCTACACACCTTTAAATAAAAATCTCAAATTTTGTATCTGGATTCTATATTAAGTCATACATTTATAAAAAAATTACAAAAATTCTAGGACACTCTTTAGAAGACTCAAAATTTTCTTCAAAATGAAAAGTCATAGAAGAAAATTTTTCAAATAAAAGTTGTTTATAATTCTATTCTCATCAAAAAAGTCTAATATAATTTTTCTCTAAAGTTAATAGTATCTAAAATAGCAATTTTATTTTAAAATTCATTTCCTCCCTTATTATCAACCCTTAAGTGTTCAAATTTGGCCAGACACTAAGTCTATGTGTCTATTTTATGTATACCAAATTTGAATCAAATCGGCCACAAATAAATTCTTTCTCACGTATACAAAATGTTGGATTTCTCAGTAGACACACACGCGTATAACATGTACTGGGATGCTTACGTTAAGGGGATGATTTTCTGGTTGTATTACCCTAATTCGACCTCGTAGATTCCGAATTTGATGTCCAAATTTCCATACGACCTATAGTTCTTATGTAATAAGCGATTTAAATCTTTATTATTAATTAACTCCCTTATTTTCAACCCCTTGGCGAATTTGACTTCAGAAGTTGTTAACCCCATGTACCTAGTATGTGTATACCAAATTTGAGCCGGATCGGTGACAAAAAGGTTCTTTGCAACTTCAAAACCATGGGCTATAGTCCAGGGTTTTTTAAGATGCAACTAATTAGTGAAATTAGGGGAAAAAAATATCCTATCCTATAGAGTCAACCGTGAAACTAACGAATCTGACGTCCGTTTTGTGCGCCAACCCCTAGTTTAGGGGTAATTCACGTTTCCCCTCGAATTAAATTTTAGGCAACACCCAACACGACCTTGTGTCACCAATACATAAATATAGGAGTTATATTTGTATTCACATATAACTCTTGAACCACTCAACTGAAAATATTTTCATTTGACTTTTCTGATAGGAAATTTAATGCTGAATCAGAATTTTGAAAGCTCGTTGCATTATCTTTAACCGTGTAGGAGTGGTAAGCAAATTTGTACAAAATGAGGAGATATACAAATACTTTTAAGTCTGTAACTCTTGAACCACTCAACTGAAAATATTTTCATTTGACTTTTCTGATAGGAAATTTAATGCTGAATCAGAATTTTGAAAGCTCGTTTCATTATCTTTAACCGTGTACGAGTGGTAAGCAAATTTGTAAAAATTGAACAGATATACAAATACTTTTAAGTCTGTAACTCTTGAACCACTCAACTGAAAATATTTTTATTTAACTTTTCTGATAAGAAATTTAATGCTGAATCAGAATTTTGAAAGCTCGTTTCATTATCTTTAACCGTGTACGAGTGGTAAGCAAATTTGTAAAAATTGAACAGATATACAAATACTTTTAAGTCTGTAACTCTTGAACCACTCAACTGAAAATATTTTCATTTGACTTTTCTGATAGGAAATTTAATGCTGAATCAGAATTTTGAAAGCTCGTTGCATTATCTTTAACCGTGTAGGAGTGGTAAGCAAATTTGTAAAAATTGAACAGATATACAATCACTTTTATTTGTCTAACTCTTGAACCACTCAACTGAAAATATTTTCATTTGACTTTTCTGATAGGAAATTTAATGCTGAATCAGAATTTTTAAAGCTCGTTCCATTATCTTTAACCGTGTAGGAGTGGTAAGCAAATTTGTTAAAAATAAGCAGATATACAATCACTTTTATTTGTCTAACTCTTGAACCACTCAACTGAAAATATTTTCATTTGACTTTTCTGATAGGAAATTTAATGCTGATTCAGAATTTTGAAAGCTCGTTCCATTATCTTTAACCGTGTAGGAGTGGTAAGCAAATTTGTAAAAATTGAACAGATATACAATCACTTTTATTTGTCTAACTCTTGAACCACTCAACTGAAAATATTTTCATTTGACTTTCCTGATAGAAAATTTAATGCTGAATCAGAATTTTGAAAGCTCGTTCCATTATCTTTAACCGTGTAGGAGTGGTAAGCAAATTTGTTAAAAATAAGCAGATATACAATCACTTTTATTTGTCTAACTCTTGAACCACTCAACTGAAAATATTTTCATTTGACTTTTCTGATAGGAAATTTAATGCTGAATCAGAATTTTGAAAGCTCGTTCCATTATCTTTAACCGTGTAGGAGTGGTAAGCAAATTTGTAAAAATTGAACAGATATACAAATACTTTTACGTCTGTAACTCTTGAACCACTCAACTGAAAATATTTTCATTTGACTTTTCCCATAGGAAATTTAATGCTAATTCAGAATTTTGAAAGCTCGTTTCATTATGTTTAACCGTGTAGGAGTGGTAAGCAAATTTGTAAAAATTGAGCAGATATACAATCACTTTTATTTGTCTAACTCTTGAACCACTCAACTGAAAATATTTTCATTTGATTTTTCCCATAGGAAATTTAATGCTGAATCAGAATTTTGAAAGCTCGTTCCATTATCTTGAACCGTGTAGGAGTGGTAAGCAAATTTGTAAAAAATGAACATATATACAAATACTTTTAATTTTTAAGAACTTTAATACTGGTATAAATATTTATTTTACGTTAAGGGTATGATGTATTACCCTAATTTGAGGTCGCAGATTTCGAATCCGGTGTCCAAAATTACCTACGACTTATAGTTCTTACGTAATAGGCAATTCAAATCTTTATTATTAAATAACTCCCTTATTTTCAACCCCTCGGTGGATTTGACTTCAAATGTTGTTAGCCCCATGTACCTAGTATGTGTATACCAAATTTGAACCGGATCTGGGAGAAAAAGGTTTTTTGGAACTTGAAAACCATGGACTATAGTCCAGGGTTTTTTCGAGTTTTTCAAAAGTTTCGAGTTAGACACGCTATCATGTAGATTCGACCATGCAGTTCACGGATTCGAAGTCCGTTTTGTTCGGAAACACTCCGTTCTAGCGTAATTCGCAATAATAGGGGTGAATTTGATTTACTGCCATGTAGGCAACACCCAACACACCCTTGTGTCACCAATACATAAATATAGGAGATTATTTCTTTAACTGAGCTTATAACACATGAGATAAATCTATTCGATTGTATCTGAGTTCTAAATTCAATACAGAATGCATAAAAAATTAGAAGATGCAGTGAAAAGAGTAATTATAAGCATTTAAATAAAATATATTTTTTGCTTTTATCTGATTCGTCACATCATCGATTGAAGTATCACAATCTTTTTGAACGAACCAATCAAAACGCAAAGTTCCCACTGATATAAAGGGATAGGCAACTGCTTCAAAATTAAACGTTTTGCACCACACAGTACCGCCATCTATTTTTGACCTGTAGGAACTTCGAATTTTTTAGAAAATACTTTTATTTCCTACACCCCCTCTATAAAAAAATTTTAAATTTTGAATCTGAACCTAGTATTATGTTCTACATCAATAAAAAAATTACTAAAAATCTAGCACACTCTATAAGACTAATTTCCTTGAAAAATTTTCAGAAAATAATTTCTATTTCCTACACACCTTTAAATAAAAATCTCAAATTTTGTATCTGGATTCTATATTAAGTCATACATTTATAAAAAAATTACAAAAATTCTAGGACACTCTTTAGAAGACTCAAAATTTTCTTCAAAATGAAAAGTCATAGAAGAAAATTTTTCAAATAAAAGTTGTTTATAATTCTATTCTCATCAAAAAAGTCTAATATAATTTTTCCCTAAAGTTAATAGTTTCCAAAATAGCAATTTTATTTTAAAATTCATTTCCTCCCTTATTATCAACCCTTAAGTGTTCAAATTTGGCCAAACACTAAGTCTATGTGTCTATTTTACGTATACCAAATTTGAATCAAATCGGCCACAAATAAATTCTTTCACACGTATACAAAATATTGGATTTCTCAGTAGACACAAACATGCGTATAACATGTACAAGGGTGCTTACGTTAAGGAGATGATTTTCTGGTTGTATTACCCTAATTCGAGGTCGTAGATTCCGAATTTGATGTCCAAATTTCCATAAGACCTATAGTTCTTATGTAATAAGCGATTTAAATCTTTATTATTAATTAACTCCCTTATTTTCAACCCCTTGGCGAATTTGACTTCAGAAGTTGTTAACCCCATGTACCTAGTATGTGTATACCAAATTTGAGCCGGATCGGTGACAAAAAGGTTTTTTGCAACTTCAAAACCATGGGCTATAGTCCAGGGTTTTTGAAGATGCAACTAATTAGTGAAATTAGGGGAAAAAAGTATCCTATCCTATAGAGTCAACCGTGAAACTAACGAATCTGACGTCCGTTTTGTGCGCCAACCCCTAGTTTAGGGGTAATTCACGTTTCCCCTCGAATTAAATTTTAGGCAACACCCAACACGACCTTGTGTCACCAATACATAAATATAGGAGTTATATTTGTATTCATATATTCTACAACACTATAAGACATGAAAAAATATTTTCATTTGACTTTTCTGATAGGAAATTTAATGCTGATTCAGAATTTTGAAAGCCCGTTCCATTATCTTTAACCGTGTAGGAGTGGTAAGCAAATTTGTAAAAAATGAACAGATATACAATCACTTTTATTTGTCTAATTCTTGAACCACTCAACTGAAAATATTTTCATTTGACTTTTCCCATAGGAAATTTAATGGGGAATCAGAATTTTGAAAGCTCGTTCCATTATCTTTAACCGTGTAGGAGTGGTAATCAAATTTGTAAAAATTGAGCAGATATACAATCACTTTTATTTGTCTAACTCTTGAACCACTCAACTGAAAATATTTTCATTTGACTTTTCCCATAGGAAATTTAATGGGGAATGAGAATTTTGAAAGCTCGTTCCATTATCTTTAACCGTGTAGGAGTGGTAATCAAATTTGTAAAAATTGAGCAGATATACAATCACTTTTATTTGTCTAACTCTTGAACCACTCAACTGAAAATATTTTCATTTGACTTTTCCCATAGGAAATTTAATGCTGATTCAGAATTTTGAAAGCTCGATCCATTATCTTTAACCGTGTACGAGTGGTAAGCAAATTTGTAAAAAATGAACATATATACAAATACTTTTAAGTCTGTAACTCTTGAACCACTCAACTGAAATATTTTCATTTGACTTTTCTGATAGGAAATTTAATGCTGAATCAGAATTTTGAAAGCTCGTTCCATTATCTTGAACCGTGTAGGAGTGGTAAGCAAATTTGTAAAAAATTAACATATATACAAATACTTTTAATTTTTAAGAACTTTAATACTGGTATAAATATTTATTTTACGTTAAGGGTATGATGTATTACCCTAATTTGAGGTCGTAGATTTCGAATCCGGTGTCCAAAATTACCTATGACTTATAGTTCTTACGTAATAGGCAATTCAAATGTTTATTATTAAATAACTCCCTTATTTTCTACCCCTCGGTGGATTTGACTTCAAATGTTGTTAGCCCCGTCTACCTAGTATGTGTATACCAAATTTGAACCGGATCTGTGAGAAAAAGGTTTTTTGGAACTTGAAAACCAGTGCAGGGTTTTTTCGAGTTTTTCAAAAGTTTCGAGTTAGACCCGCTATCAGGTAGAGTCGACCATGCAGTTCACGAATTCGAAATCCGTTTTGTTCGGAAACACCCCGTTCTAGCGTAGTTCGCAATAATAGGGGTGAATTTGATTTACTGTCATGTAGGCAACACCCAACGCACCCTTGTGTCACCAATACATAAATATAGGGATTATATTTTTACTAGTATTCTACAATACTATAATAATCTTACAAACTTCCTATTGTAGTTTTAAAATATGTAAAACTATATATATAACGTTAATTGTACTGAATACAAACCGATTATTATTTTAAACAAATGTTTTCTTACAAATTATGGCTACAAGAGATAGACAATATTCCATCATTGAATACACACAAAATAAAACAATTATTCACACGTACATCAACAAATATCAACGTAGAACTTCCCACAGAGATCAACATTTCAAAAACCGTCAAGATATTCGCAGTAGTTCAGCAGTTATTAACAAAAAACTAAATTTCACTTGGCGCATCAAGCAGTCATTTTTAATTTTCTTAAGACTAAATAAATATAAAATTATCTGCTTACAATTACAGTGATAAAGGTGTAGGAAGCCACGTAGACATCAGGATTGTAGAAATGAACCCGGAATGGCAATCGGTTGTGGCGTGACCAGCTGAAGTAGAGTTCCATCCTTCAGCGATCCTCTGGAGATGTTCTGCAGGTGCTGGGCGATGTCTGGCTGCGTGGACACCTTCCCAGCAGCTTCGGACAGCTGTCTACTACCACACAAATCTGTAGAATAATCACAGTTATAAATATATTAATGTGTTTTCTACGAAACGTTCTTCATTTACTCCCTACCTGATATTTCCTCAACGGCTACAAATGAAATCTTTTTGTGCTCATAATCACATTCCTTGATGTTTAAAGTATATATTCACCCATTTTCATGGTTCAAATTGGTCTAGTATTAGAATTAAAAACGATTTTCTTTGACAACATTTGCTGAAAATTTTAGGTAGAACTTTTTTGTTGTTGTTCTATAACAAATGTAGAAGTGTAGACTAACAAGTAGATCATAAATATAAACTAATACAAACCTTGTACAACCTATTTTACAAGTTTTTTGCTGTGAAACCTCCAAATTATTTGTAACAAAATTCATCTTCTCCCTATGTGACACACCGTCTGGTACATGGAATTAGCTAGAACATAGCGTAGAATGATTAATTATTGATGTAAACTTACCCTTTCAAGCTTAACAGTACCAATTTTAGCAAAGTTCACCTACGAATCTTTGGAGGTTATGTTGTCTCCACTCTTTAAATATTGTAATATACATTACTTTATTTATTATACTACTGTTTTTTAATGTTTAGATTGCTGTAGTATGAATAAATTTGTTTAAAAACGTTTTTAAATTGAAATTATTTTTAGTGATTTCTAGTAAAAACTCACATCAGTGTATTGGCAACACTAGGCAACACTGATATAAAGGGATAGGCAACTGCTTCAAAATTAAACGTTTCCACCACGCAGTACCGCCATCTATTTTTGACCTGTACGAACTTCGAATTTTTTAGAAAATAATTTTTATTTCCTACACCCTTTTATAAAAAAATCTCAAATTTTTAATTTAAACTAAGTATTATATTCTACATCAATAAAAAAATTACTAAAAATCTAGCACACTCTATAAGACTAATTTCCTTGAAAAATTTTCAGAAAATAATTTCTATTTCCTACACCCCTTTAAATAAAAATCTCAAATTTTGTATCTGGATCCTATATTAACTCATACATTTATAAAAAAATTACAAAAATTCTAGGACACTCTTTAGAACACTCAAAATTTTCTTCAAAATGAAAAGTCATAGAAGAAAATTTTTCAAATAAAAGTTGTTTATAATTCTATTCTCATCAAAAAAGTCTAATATCATTTTTCTCTAAAGTTAATAGTTTCCAAAATAGCAATTTTATTTTAAAATTCATTTCCTCCCTTATTATCAACCCTTAAGTGTTCAAATTTGGCCAGACACTAAGTCTATGTGTCTGTTTTACGCATACCAAATTTGAATCAAATCGACCACAAATAAATTCTTTTACACGTATACAAAATGTTGGATTTCTCAGTAGACACAAACACGCGTATAACGTACTGGGATGCTTACGCTAAGGGGATGATTTTCTGGTTGTATTACCCTAATTCGACCTCGTAGATTCCGAATTTGATGTCCAAATTTCCATACGACCTATAGTTCTTAAGTAATAAGCGATTTAAATCTTTATTATTAATTAACTCCCTTATTTTCAACCCCTTGGCGAATTTGACTTCAGAAGTTGTTAACCCCATGTATCTAGTATGTGTATACCAAATTTGAGCCGGATCGGTGACAAAAAGGTTTTTTGCAACTTCAAAACCATGGGCTATAGTCCAGGGTTTTTTAAGATGCAACTAATTAGTGAAATTAGGGGAAAAAAGTATCCTATCCTATAGAGTCAACCGTGAAACTAACGAATCTGATGTCCGTTTTGTGCGCCAACCCCTAGTTTAGGGGTAATTCACGTTTCCCCTCGTATTAAATTTTAGGCAACACCCAACACGACCTTGTGTCACCAATACATAAATATAGGAGTTATATTTGTATTCATATATTCTAAAACACTATAAGACATGAAAAAATATTTTCATTTGACTTTCCTGATAGTAAATTTAATGCTGAATCAGAATTTTGAAAGCTCGTTCCATTATCTTTAACCGTGTAGGAGTGGTAAGCAAATTTGTAAAAAATGAGCAGACATACAATCACATTTATTTGTCTAACTCTTGAACCACTCAACTGAAAATATTTTCATTTGACTTTTCCCATAGGAAATTTAATGCTGATTCAGAATTTTGAAAGCTCGTTCCATTATCTTTAACCGTGTAGGAGTGGTGAGCAAATTTGTAAAAAATGAGCAGACATACAATCACATTTATTTGTCTAACTCTTGAACCACTCAACTGAAAATATTTTCATTTGACTTTTCCCATAGGAAATTTAATGCTGATTCAGAATTTTGAAAGCTCGATCCATTATCTTTAACCGTGTAGGAGTGGTAAGCAAATTTGTAAAAAATGAACATATATACAAATACTTTTAAGTCTGTCCCCACTGATATAAAGGTATAGGCAACTGCTTCAAAATTAAACGTTTCCACCACACAGTTCCGCCATCTATTTTTGACCTGTGCGAACTTCGAATTTTTTAGAAAATAATTTTTATTTCCTACACCCCTTTATAAAAAAATCTCAAATTTTTAATTTAAACTAAGTATTATGTTCTACATCAATAAAAAAAATACTAAAAATCTAGCACACTCTATAAGACTAATTTCCTTGAAAAATTTTCAGAAAATAATTTCTATTTCCTACATCCCTTTAAATAAAAATCTCAAATTTTGTATCTGGATCCTATATTAAGTCATACATTTATAAAAAAATTACAAAAATTCTAGGACACTCTTTAGAAGACTCAAAATTTTCTTCACAATGAAAAGTCATAGAAAAAAAATTTTCAAATAAAAGTTGTTTATAATTCTATTCTCATCAAAAAAGTCTAATATAATTTTTCTCTAAAGTTAATAGTTTCCAAAATAGCAATTTTATTTTAAAATTCATTTCCTCCCTTATTATCAACCCTTAAGTATTCAAATTTGGCCAGACACTAAGTCTATGTATCTATTTTACGTATACCAGATTTGAATCAAATCGGCCACAAATAAATTCTTTCACACGTATACAAAATGTTGGATTTCTCAGTAGACACAAACACGCGTATAACATGTACTGGGATGCATATGTTAAGGGGATGATTTTCTGGTTGTATTACCCTAATTCGACATCGTAGATTCCGAATTTGATGTCCAAATTTCCATACGACCTATAGTTCTTATGTAATAAGCGATTTAAATCTTTATTATTAATTAACTCCCTTATTTTCAACCCCTTGGCGAATTTGACTTCAGAAGTTGTTAACCCCATGTATCTAGTATGTGTATACCAAATTTGAGGCGGATCGGTGACAAAAAGGTTTTTTGCAACTTCAAAACCATGGGCTATAGTCCAGGGTTTTTTAAGATGCAACTAATTAGTGAAATTAGGGGAAGAAAGTATCCTATCCTATAGAGTCAACCGTGAAACTAACGAATCTGATGTCCGTTTTGTGCGCCAACCCCTAGTTTAGGGGTAATTCACGTTTCCCCTCGAATTAAATTTTAGGCAACACCCAACACGCCCTTGTGTCACCAATACATAAATATAGGAGATTATTTCTTATATGATATTTTTAATTGCTTATAAAAATTAAACCACTCATCGGAAAAATAAAATTACAATATATCTTATGCCAAATTTTATGTAGAGTTCAAATTTTGAAACAGAAAGGCATTATCTTTAACCGTGTAGGAGTGGCAAGCCAAAATACATAATATGAACACATTACAAAACTACCATTTTTTAACTGTTTATAAAAATAAAACCACTCATCGGAAAAAATAAAAGTATAATGTGTTTTATGTCAAATTTTATGTAGAGTTCAAATTTTGAAACAGAAAGGCATTATCTTTAACCATGTAGGAGTTGCAAGCCAAAATGTAAAATTTGAACATATTATAAAAATGACATGTTTTAATTTCTTATAAAAGTTAAACCACTCACCGGAAAAAATAAAATTATAATGTCTCTAATGCCAAATTTTATATAGAGTTCAAATTTTGAAACAGAAACGCATTGTCTTTAACCGAGTAGGAGTGGCAAGCGAAAATGTAAAATTTGAACATATAGCAAAAATGACATTTTTTTGATTTCTTATAAAAATTAAACCACTCAACGGAAAAAATAAAATTATAATGTATCTTATGCCAAATTTTATATAGAGTTCAAATTTTGAAACAGAAAGGCATTTTCTTGAACCGTGTAGGAGTGGTAAGCCAAAATGTAAAATTTGAACAAAAAACAAAATTTCACGTTGGCGCTTCAAGCTGCCATTTTTGATTTCCTTAAAACTAAATAAATACAAAAATATCTGCTTAAAATGAGACTCATACAGACGTAGGACGCAATGTAGAGATCACATTTGTAGAAATGAACCCGGAATGATCATCGGTTGTGGCGTCACCAGCTGAAGTAGAGTTCCATCCTTCAGCGATTCTCTGGAGATGTTCTGCAGGTGTTGAGCGATGTCTGGCTATATGAACTCCTTCAGAGCAGCTCCGGACAGCTCTCTACTACAATACAAACCGATAGAATGTGCACAATCATCATAATTTTAACATCACTAACCTATTTTATAACAATATTAATATAGCATATTTACAAAACCTTTTATATGTCGTCTAACTCGTGAACCATTCAACGGAAAATATTTTTTTTTGACTTTCCGGAAACTTAATGCTGATTCTGAATTTTCAAAGCTCGTTAGAATATCTTTAACCACGTAGGAGTAGTTAGTCAAATTGTAAAACAATAGTAATTTAATTAAGTTTAATTCTTAATTTTTGTTTGCGTAAAATAGAAAATCTATAAAATAGTTTCGAATATTCCAAAATAATGCATATTGAACAAGATTTTATCTATTTCAATTCTCTTTCTTCAAATGCCCGTACCATTCAATAAATTTATAAATAATGAGTAGTTCCTTCGCGCGCTACGTTGTAGGTGGGGCAGCACATGCTTGGTTCATCTATCGCGCATGAACGGAGTTAAAAATCTTTTACCCCGACTACCGAAATTCGCTATACCGGCCAGCGACGCGGTGGGGGCCCGTATAAGGATATGTACTTTTCTCGGACTCAAGATGCACGCCACTGCCTGAATTTTAGTTGATAGGAACCGGAAATACGTTACTGTATATGATATTTATTTTGTTCTGACATTACAAAATATTTATTTTCAATATTTTAACGTTCTTTGACGTAAATATTTATAAATAAACAAAATAAAAATAAGTACAAATCTCAGGTGAAAGAAAAAAAATTTTAAAAAATAATTGCTTACTTCGGAATTTGAACACACGGCCCATATTTTGTTAATGTGCGATTTATAAAGATATTACATTTCTAAAGAATTTCATTAACTTTGGCAATTAATTTTTATAAATTTTGACAACAATTACAATAAAATTGTTAATATTACGTAATTATTTAAATAGTGATTTAAATTATTCTTTATACTTTACTAATAATAAATTCACAATCATTTTAATATAATTTTAAATAAAAATTATTTTATAGAAAATTGGAACATATCTATTGTGATTATTGTCCATGTGCAATTACATCTTAAAAAATAATCTTAATACAAACAATTGTGAAAAATAACATGAACAATGGTTTTAGAAGTTTGTATGACCAATTTTAAATTATATTTGTTCTCTTTCATTTATTATTTGTATTTTATTTTTATAAAATCAATTTAAAATTAATTTTAATTAACTTTATACCCATATAAATTTGATTGAACCTTACTGAACATGAATGAAATTTATCACAAATACACATCAAATAATTGTGAAAATAAACACCCAAAATATTACTTAAATAATATCTATAATAATTCAAAAATTACTTAATATGAATATCTCAGATACTACTTTACCTTATTTATATATTATATCCATTTGTACGAATTAATTTCTTAATAATATGGCGATCGTCTCCACAGGTCCTCCAAGAGTTGATATCTTTCCCACGATGCAAGGAAAGTCACCCCCCATCATGTCCTGAAATTAAGATAACACCAACTTTAAAGAAATCTAGATACTACATCACATATCAAGAAGGTATCATCGCAAAGCACCAGGATGTCACCAAGTCACAAGAGGAGACATGAGGGAGGCCCTAGGAGGCTGTAGGAGAAAGCAACACTCACATGGAGGCCAGAGAACTACAGGAATTTATGTGATTATACAAGGAAGACGACATACTAAGTACTAAGCGTACAGATGTGATACAAAACATGCACTAAACTAGTTATATGTAAATCTAGAGTATATAACAAAATATGACAATTACAATAAATAGTGTAGGAGTGTATGATATTTCCCTTTAACTTTTCTGATAAGAAATTTAATGCTGATTCTAAATTTTTAAAGCTCGTTCCATTAGATAAGTCGATTTATTTTCTACATTTGAATACACCGAAAATAAACAATTATTTACGTCTATATCAATTAATCTCAACGTAAAACTCCACACAGCGATCAACAATACAAAAATCACTAAGAAATTCGCAATAGCTTAGGATTTATCAACAAAAAACTAAGTCTCACTGGTGCATCAAGTTGCCAGGTTTTGATTTCCTTAAAACTAAATAAATACACAATTATCCACTTACAATTAGAGTGGTATAGACGTAGGAGGCCACGTAGAGATCGTGTTTGTAGAAATGAATCCAGAATGACGATCAGTTGTGGCGTCTCCAGCTGAAGTAGAGTTCCATCCTTCAGCGATTCTCTGTAGGTGTTGAGCGTTGTCTGGCTGCGTGGACACCTTCCCAGCAGCTCTCTACTACAGTACAAATCCGTATAATATACGTAGTTATTATAATTGCAACATCACTAACATATTCATGTTTTCCTGATGTTTACAGTCTGTCAACTCTGTATCCTCCGCCCAGCAGCCGGCGACGACTCTGGTGGACTGTTGCTGCTCTGGAAGCTCCGGATCTCTGCCTGTAATAATCCAAAATCATAAAACAAATACGCCGGCACGCTGACACTTCATTTCTCACCTCAACGACCATAAATATCTTCACATCGTGTACAGTACCGCATTCCCTGTAGTTTAAACT
This sequence comes from Stenolophus ochropezus, assembly GCA_035578165.1. NCBI lineage: Eukaryota > Metazoa > Arthropoda > Insecta > Coleoptera > Carabidae > Stenolophus > Stenolophus ochropezus. The sequence continues at coordinate 392,700 of JAQOWZ010000002.1, forward strand.
ACAGATCCTCTCATTTTCTCGGAATCAAACTGCCAGATTTTGAAATCGGAAAGGATTTTCTCCGGCAATATATGTTGTCAATTCTTCCACAGCGGCTATATACATTATCTGTAACAAGTAGAGCATAAATATAAATTGTTAAACTTATCCCAAACCCTATATTACAAACCTTTTCAATTTTTAAGACCATAAACATTGCTTTAAACATTTTGTTTACATTTTTTGACAACTGTCAAACAATTCACAGTGATAAAAAACAATAAGGATTGGCTTTTGCAGAAAAATTAAATAATTGTAACATAGTGGCGCCACCTATTTGTGAGAAGTATGAACCTCTTTAATATTTCATAAACTACCCTCAGGAAAAATCTGAAACAACGTATTTGCATACAGTATTAGATGCTGCATTTATAAAAAAAATTACGAAATTAATGGGGCTTTTTATAAGGGTAGTTTACTTGAAAAATTTTTGGAAAATAATTTTTCTTTCCTACACCCTTCTAGAAAAAAATCTCCAACTTTGAATCTGAACTCAGTATTAAGTTCTACAACTACAAGAAAATTAGGAAAATTCTAGGTCACTCTATAAGGCTAGTTTCCTTGAAGAATTTTCAGAAAATAATTTCTATTTCCTACACTCTCCTTGAAAAAAATCTCAAATTTTGAATCTGAACTCCATATTAAGTTCTACAATTATAAAAAAATTACGAAAATTCTAGATCACTCTTTAAGGCTAGTTTCCTTGAAGAATTTTCAGAAAATAATTCCTATTTCCTACGCCCTTTTTGAAAATAATCTCAAATTTTGAATCTAAACTCAGTATTAAGTTCTACAACTATAAAAAAATTACGAAAAATCTAGAGCATTCTTTAAGACTAGTTTCTTTGAAAAATTTTCAGAAAATAATTTTTATTTCCTACAGCCCTGCAGATAAAAATCTCAAATTTTGTATCTAGATCTTACTTTAGGCCCTACATGTACAAAAAAATTAGGAAAATTCTAGGTCAGTCTTTAAGAGATCCATAATTATCTCCAATATGAAAAGTCATGGAAAAAAAATTTTCAAATAAAACTTGTTAAGAATTCTATTTTTAATAAATAATCCTAATAAAGTTTTTCTCTAAAGTTACTAGTTTCCAAAATAGGAATTTTATTTTAAAATTCATTTCCTCCCTTAATATCATCCCTTAAGGGTTCTAATTTGACCAGATACTAAGTCTATGTGTCTACTTTACGTATACCAAATTTGAATCAAATCGGCAACAAAAAAATATTTCACACGTATAGAAATTGTCGGATTTCTCAGTAGACACAAACATGCATTTAACTTGTATGGAGTGCTTATATAAAAAGGGTGATTTTCTGATTGTATTCCACTAATTCGACTTCGTAGATTCCGAATTCGGTGTCCAAATTTCTCTACGATCTATAGTTCTTACGTAATCCGCTAATTAAATCTTAATTTCTAAATAACTTCCCTATTTACAACCCCTGGGCGGATTTGACTTCAGAAGTTGTTAGCCCCTTGTACCTAGTATGTGTATACCAAATTTGAGCCGGATCGGTGACAAAAAGTGTTTTTGGAGTTTTAAAACCATGGGCTATAGTCCAGGGTTTTTGAAGATGCGACTAATTAGTGAAATTAGGGTAAAAAAGTATGCTATCCTACAGAGTCAACCGTGAAACTAACGAATCTGATGTCCGTTTTGTGCGCCAACCCCTAGTTTAGGGGTAATTCACGTTTCCCCTCGAATTAAATTTTAGGCAACACCCAACACGCCCTTGTGTCACCAATACATAAATATAGGAGATTATTTCTTATATGATATTTTTTAATTGTTTATAAAAATTAAACCACTCATTGGAAAAAATAAAATTATAATGTATCTTATGCCAAATTTTATGAAGAGTTCAAATTTTGAAACAGAAAAGCATTATATTTAACCGTGTAGGAGTGGCAAGTTTCAAAACCATGATCTTTCAAGTTATTCAAAATTTTTGAGTTAGTAACGCTATCATCTAGAGTGGACCGTGCAGTTCACGGATTCGAAGTCCGTTTTGGGCGGAAACACTCCGTTTTCGCGTAATTCGTGCAAATAGGTCATTTTTTAATATTGCTGAATGTAGGCAACACCTAACACGACCTTGTGTCACCAATACATAAATATAGGGGTTTTATTTGTATACTTGTGTTCTACAATACTATAAGACACAAGAAAAATCTGAAACGTATTATGTAAGTTCCTAATACACTTGTGAATTAAAAAAAAAATAAAGGGTGCAATATAAGGGTGGACTACAGCATTTTAAATTAAAAATATGCAGAAAATATTGAACGACCAATCACAGATGAGATCAAGTACTGATTTTTTGAAACCAACCAATCAAATGGTAGTATTTTGTAATTTTTTAAAAGACCAACCAGAAGAATGATCTATTTGATTTGAATTTTTAAAGTTTAGATAAAAGTATAAAATTTGTAAATGAACATACATTAATACAACTCTGTGCTTATTTTATTCAAAATTTAATGGATATTTTGTGGAAATTCCACACTTAGTTTTGTGTCTCTATCTATTTAAAAGCAATTGTACAAAAACTATAATCGGAGCCAGTATGCAAAAAACTCCAGAGTTTGGGATTATTTACCTACCGAACCACTGACGGTAAAAATATTTTCTACTTTCATTTTACTCTTAATTTAATGTAGATTACTAATTTTCTACTCATTATCTTTTACCGTTCAAAAGCTACAGTCAAATTACGTGAAAATGAACGAAGTACAAATCTGATTTTTTTCGCAAAAAAAACAGTAAGTTTCTGGTAAGTTGAATTAATAAACTAATTAATAATAAATTAAACTTGTAATTTTACTAAATTCTAACGCAACGGTTAATTTTTAATAAAAGAAAATAATAGTTTATTTACCCCAGAACATTTTATATATAATTTAAACAAAAAAGGTGCAGGATGATTTTCCAAACATCTTTCCAAAATCTTTCATGTTTTTATGATAATAAATTGCACAGCTGAAAGATCGTTCTCAAATTATTAAAAAATAAGCTGAGAACGGTTGACCGACCAACGACTGAAATATCTAGTACTTCTGAGCATCTATCATTTGAAGATATTATAGAAGTAAGAAATTACAATTATAAAAAAAATCATATATTAAATTTTTACTCCATGTTGAAAAAGGGCCTCCACCAACATTTGCTCAGAGACCTCCACCAATATAAATCCGGCCCTGATCATAGTATATACACTATGAACATTATGTTATGAAAATAGTTAACATCTGCCAAAGACTTATTATGTAATATAGATCATTTATCTTTATAGATCATGCATTGAAGTCTACAATTCTTACTACAAGACTAGCTTACCGTTGAAAGGAGTTTCTTTCGGCATCTTGTGTTGTCCATTTGCTAAAAACTGCTATACAACAAGTACAACAAAAATATTACATGTGTTACACACTTTAGAAAGCTTTTAAAGCTTTAAACAATATTATAAATTTTTACAACAAAAATAATTACACAATTAAAAAGGTTTTTCTCATGTAGATTTCTTATAAACTTTTTCAAATACAGATGAACCTGTAACGAGAATATTAAGATAAATTGTTATAATTTTTTACACTATTTTTACACGTTTATCAGTTATTACAAATATTTTTATTTATATGTGACAGGTGTTTTTAATTAAAACGGACATTTAGTGTTACATATTTCCATGTTTAAATATTTACCTTACCTAATTTTCTTTCCAAGTCCAGTAGCTCGCTGCAGTTAGTTTTTAAAAGTAAAAACTTATAACTGAAAGGAAATAAAAACCAATGATTTTATTAGAAACATCATTTACTTATTAACATTATTTTAAATACAAATTAACTTAATATTTTCATGATAAGAATATGATAGACAACAAATATATCTTGATATTTTAGCTAAATTATTTTACTTATTTACAGTATCCATAAAATAAAAGCATAACGAATGTGCATGTAACAACAGAGTTAAAATTGAAATGAATTAACTTATTGACATGGTCTTCAGGTGACAGCTGATTTTTGATGGATTATTTCCTATTAAATCGTCAATCACAGACATTTGATCAAGAGATTCTATAAATAATTTTCTATTCTATAACAGTAACTAAAATCAATATTATTTCTTAACTGTTTAGTTGCTGATTGTTCGTATTGTCCTTAACAGTACAAGAGCGAGGATGGAAACTAGAATTGATGTGTTCATGGCTAAAACAGCATCAGTGTTAATTCATCCACATTTCTCCCTAAAACTCTCTCCTTAAATTACGTAACGCCAGGGCACTTTACCCCCTCCCCCTCGTAACGCAACCATAACTCTTCCCCCTAAATGTTACCCCTAATTTTACACAAGGTGTTACAAAAATAAGTATAAATATAACCAGTGGTAGAACTCGTCAAAAGAAGCAATATTTATTAGCAACATTTTCTTGTAAATGTTCTAAAAATTGAGTTAAAATTCTTCACAAATTTTATAACCCGCATGTGGTTCAAAATATTTTTCATACAACCCGGCATAAAGTACATACATTACACCTTGTTTAGAGTTTGTAAAGAGTCACTTTTCACGCCCAAGGCGGCAACTAAAAAAAATGGCATACTTATAAAAACGCGAAACAACAATACTTACAAATAAAATTTGGTTTTTAATTTATTCAAAACTACTGTTTTAAAATAAATCTAAACCTATTAGGGTAGTACCAATAATTTTATGATATTAAAAAACTTGTAGGGATAAAGCGTAAAGGAGAAGGGGGAGGTTCTGAATAGTATATTGTGCAACTTGTGCAGAAAGTCGCCTATTTGCTACAAGCTTTGAAAGTTTCGGCACGAGACGAAGTTGAGTGTTGGAATCACACAAGGTGGAAAATAGGTGATTCTGTACGAGTGGCACACTATACTTTTTCCACAACCACATTGCTAAACGTTATAGAACAAAAATACATGCACGAAAGCTATCTGACATAAACAATATGGCGCAGGTAACCTACAACAGAGTACCTTCACGTGTGAGAAATGATATTTCCCACACTGCATATGCCCAGTGTTGACAAATACTGTGAAAAATGATTTCTCATACTTTAACCCACGATTGTGGCAAATAGACAACTTTTAAGCTTTATATAGCGTGAGAAAAGTGCCACTTTCCTTAGTGATCATAGAACTAAAAATTATTAATCAATTTAAGTGTTAATTTTTTTTTGCTACTGTATTTTTAATTTATGGGGTGATAAAAAGGCTAAAAAGTTAAGATTTCAGAAAAAATTGTTAATAAAAATTGCTCTGGACGAATTCTATCACCGGTTAAATTTAATTTCCTTTTTTTACCAAATTTGAAAAGAAAATTTAAAAATACTTTTTAAATGATGTTATCGTTGCGTAATGTCCCTTTGAAGCGTTACGTAATTTAAGAACATCCCTTGTTGTTGACTTACCATCTGCGCTGTTGGTTTGGTCAGGTTTAGCAGTGTAGGTCTCCACCTCGTCTAGAAACTGGTACGTGGCTTTGAATCCCGTCCCGTCTAGCCTGTCGTTCGACCTGAAGGTCACCCTGAAGAACTTACGGTCGGACTCTACATCGAACTCCTTCAGCTGGCCGCAATGCCTCGGGTACTTTCGGTCTCGCGCCATGAAGTTGGAGAACTCCACGTAGTCGCTCGCTGAAATCGCTTCGCATCTACCAGCAGAAGTTAGTGTTTGTGTTGGTAATGGGGGTGGATGGTAGACTTACGGTAAGACTCCCTCCACGTCGAAGTACAGGAAGTGCAGGTGCACCTTCTCGTGCAGGTTGCCGTGGAAGAAGTAGTGGCACTCCGTGTCGCGAGGGTAGAACCCCGGGTAGTTCGGACTGGAGAATGATCCGTTGCGCGACTCGCTACTATTAAATACAAAGGCACATGGGAATTCGGATAATTGACGACCTGTGGTCACGCCGAAATCTGCAACAAACAATCTCTCTTCAAAACTCAACCCATAAAGTATAAGTTAGATTCCGTTGCAGAATGGAAACTATAATAACATATGAATTAAATGTGTGACTGGTTTTACCGGAGTGTGATTTTGTACTAATTAGAGTACATTGCAGTATGTGAGCACTCCTGTCTTAGATAATAAACCTTCGAGATTAGGGTGATCTATTTCTACGGAATAGGAATTGACCTTAGGTAGTACCTAAACATTAAAGTGACTGGTTTTTATGGGGTGTGATTTTGAACTATTTATATAAGGGTAAGAATTATAGTATTTTTCACTGAAGGGCCACCCTTTTCTGATTTAGTAAACATTATGGTGACTGGTTTTTACAGAGGGTGATTTTCAAGTAATTAGGGCAAGAATTAGAGTACTTCACTGTAAATGAGCACCCTTCTCTCAGATAGTAAACATTACAGTGATTTTTTTTACGGAGAGTGATTTTCAGGTAATTAGGGCAAGAATTAGAGTACCTACTTTCTAGTGAGTGAGCACCCTTTTCTCAGGTAGTAAACATTACGGTCACTGGTTTTTAAAGAGGGTGATTTTCAAGTTATTAGGGTAAGAATTAGAGCACTTCACAATGAATGAGCACCTTTCTCTCAGATAGTAAACATTACAGTGACTGGTTTTTACGGAGGGTGATTTTCATGTAATTAGGGTAAGAATTAGAGTACTTTACAGTGAGTGACCACCCTTCTCTCAGGTAGTAAACATTACGGTGACTGGTTTTTACGGAGGGTGATTTTCAGGTAAGTAGGGCAAGAATTAGAGCACCTCACAGTGAGTGAGCACCCTTCTCACAGGTAGAAAACATTACGTTGACTGGTTTTTACGGAAGGTGATTTTGAAGTAATTAGGGTAAGACATAGAGCAGTTCATCCTTCTCTCAGGTAGTAAACACACTTCCCTCAAATAGTAAACAATACGGTGACTGCTTTTTATAGAGGGTGATTTTGAACTAATTATATTAGGGCAAGAATTAGAGTACTTCACAGTGGGGGAGCACTCCTCATCAGGTAGTAAACATTACGTTGGAATTGGACAGAATTTTTAAAAGAAAAATTATACGCATATGGAATTTGACTCCGGTAATTATTAGAAGTATCAGAAGAAGCTGTATCTAACACATATTTGTGGGTACTCAACAACACTGTTGCGCTAAAGATGACTTACTTTCCGTGAAGGAGTAGGTGGCCTTGAAGCCCCGTGAGTAGCGCGAGGAGTAGATCCCGCGGAACTCGAGCATGAGGCGCGGCCCGTTGGACATGACGGGGCGCGGGAGCGCGCTGCCGCAGAACGCGTCGATCTTCTCCATGCGCCCGTCGATGTGCACGAACGCCATCAGCGAGTCCATGCTCTCGCATCTGCAACAACACCATCCACAACAATCAGTACATACTCCATCAGCGAGTCCATGCTCTCGCATCTGCAACACCACCACCATCACTACATACTCCATGTGCCCCAACGCCATCAGCGAGTCCATGCTCTCGCATCTACACCACACTACAACAATCAGTACATACTCCATGTGCACCAACGCCATCAGCGCATCTACACAACACAACCACCTACAGTCCACCACAATAAAAGTACTCCAGGTTGTTCCACCTGGTAAATGAATGGTAATGAAGAAACGCAGAATGGCGGAATGGTTTTTTAATTTTATTTAAGCCGCTGTCGATTTCGCTAAATAATAGCTATTTGTATTTATGCAATCATAACGCATGCGAAAATTACAAAACGAGACGAAGGTGAGCAAGGACTGCTTAATTTTATGCGTTATTAAGTTACTATAATAAAATTCTTATCAACAGCTATACAATATATACAATATAAAATAAAGTTGTCACTTAAATCTTTGTGAACCTAATAAATGTAATAACTATGTTTTATATTTGCAACGGTAATAAAAACTAAATATTCTATTTTTGTATCTGTTAATGTATCTATACTATATGCATTTTTTACAATTTGATTTTACGTGAAATAATGATCTTATTATTTCACTAGTGAAATAATGGTCTTAATAGCGTATCTGAAATTAGGGATATAAAGAGTCTCTTATTGTCCGTAAAAGTTTTTTAAATTCATTTTCAAGATTTAAAAAGTCTAGATATTATTGTGATAATTGTATCACATAATTCTTAAAAACTGTAAACAACAATTGCTCTTGTTAAATATAAATGAACCAAATATGTTACTTGATTGATATTTATAACTAAACGCACAATTAAATACAAAAATGTCTCAAACTTAAAACTGAAATTCTTCAAGAATAACATAGCTAGTATATAGGTCAACTGAGAGAACTATTTTAATTAAAATCATATCATACGTGGTATCTACAACATTCCTTTGTAGAATAAAACCTCAAGAAATTATTAATATCATATGATCTAATTAAATAAATTAAATAAAAACACTTGGTTTTTGTTCCACAGTTTAAACAATAATCCTTTATTGCACAATTTCGGCGTTTATGCCATCATCAGAAGGAATTTTGAAATTTAGATCTAATAGTTCTAAAAAAAATATAAAAAGGGACGTCATTTTATAAGTTTATAAATATTAAATCGTTAACAAATTACATGATTACTTTTTATTAACTCGGTCAATCTGAACATACAATTTAACTTAGAATAAAGGACAATTAATAAAACAACAAATTGTGTTTCCCTTATTTTGTCTTATTGTCAAATGTGTATATTTAATCCCAGTATTATAGCAGTCCTATGTGTCAATTACTGTGACACATTTCATATGAGGTGACAGTTGCAAATGTATCCACATCTGTCTATTAATTTGCTAATGATAATTGTATTGATGTATCATACACTCAGTAGCTAAGATAAATTTTTATTTACTCGTCAACTAACCGAAAAATTCTTCAAAGATTTCAAGCTCGTTTTACACGAGACTCCGACTTTGAATCTTTGAGGAAATGGAATCAGCGAGACCGCACCTCTACAGAAAATAAAATCACGAGGTGCGCGAAAGAAAAGATTATTTCCTTCTGACATTCAACAGAATTCCTCCTTTCAATCCGAGAAATATTCACAGAGAAGCCAATTATATTCCTTGGATTTACGTCAAGGATTAAATGTTCAAATTTACTGTGTTATCTGTTTCAATAATTTTGCGTACATAAATTTAATAAAAGAAATTTTATTTCATTTCTAAAATTAACTGTTCCAAGACTCGATAATTCAATTTATCAGTTCATTTTTTCAAATTGATCTACTGGGATCAGAAACTTAATTATCTTAGTTCAATTACATTTTAATTGATGTAATTAAAAACAAATTTCATTCCAGATTTATTGATTTTATCGGTAATTAAAATGTAGGGCAAACGAATTCGTATATTTTAAACATCATTTATTTCACATTTTCAATAAATAAATATATTTTTTTCGAAATCGATAGTAAAGTACACTATATCACTGCGTGAATTTAGCCAAAGCAGTAGCTAAAACTTGACAGACTCTTATGTCAAAATTTGACTTTACGGACTCATCTGTCAAACTGAATTAATCTATATTTTAATAGTATTATATTTTTGCAGTTTATTTTAGCACTACCTAAAATAACAAACATATTATTCTATAATATTATAGGTGAATTTATTTATTATTTACCTTTGATAATAATTTATCTGATTTCATGCAGACGACGTCTAAGCAAATGTAAATATAAATGAAAATTATAAAGAAATATTTGAGATTTTGACAGTACGTTTGTTATCACAGCCATCCCCGTCTCAATATCTATGTAGCTGACGTTTTACAAACACATAATGTTATTTGTTTATATTTTTAATTAATAATTTAACGATTTCGGAAAAAATATAATGTATATCTAAGGACTAAAGCACTTTGTTTTATCAATATATTTTTTCTACGACTATTAGATATTTGCTTTTCGTATGTTTGTTATTGTTACAGATATATAGTACATTGTAAACAGATATTCATTTCCCACAGTATACATAGACAACGCTAAAGTATAAATTTATGTCACAGTTTTGTCAAAAATCTTATTGTTTATTTTTGTTTTGTAACTAGTTGCTAGGAAGTAGTGAAACGAAGACATATTTTTATGAAAATATAAAACAAGTAGGAAATAATATAGTGGTCATAGAAAAAGTATAGAGTATAACTCGACTTCGGCTCGTGCTACAAACTGTCATACTCGTATAAAATGAATACCATTCTATGCTTGTTCTACAATACACTGTATGTATGTAAAAATGAATATTTTTATAAGTTGCCTGTGTTATTTGCTCTATTTCGTTGGAATTTCTGCAGAACAAATATTATTCCGTTAATTAGCATTTCAAATTCCGTAGCAAAATACTTTTAGTTAAATACTTCTACTTGTAACAGATATTAAACTGGAAATAAAATGTTCTCATAAAAGAATTTCAAATGAATGCATTTACGTAGCTGACACCACTTTGTAAAAGAACGTGTAGGACGGAAATATTTAAGATGTGAAAGCTGAATCCTGCTTTATCTTTCCACTAATCTTAACCCTTTCTCGCTTTCTAGGTCTTTCAATTCATTACATGTGTCAAAATTTGTTGGAAATACAGATTTATTTCTTACTCTTTGGAGTCGTCCGTGGGGTGGTACAAGTTGAAGTCGCTGAAGACGACCTGGACGCGTTCCTTGCCTCGTCCTTGGAAGTCGTAGCGACAGTGGGTTCGCGCAGGATACGGCGTGGGGTAGGAAGGACTCTGGATCGTTCCGTTCTTCAGGCCGTCACTGTTGAACACCATATCACAACTTGCTGCTGAAAACAAACAACATAGTTAGCCATAATGCCATTGGAAAACGGTATATTAAGTAATATATTTGTTAACAATTGTTCTTTTGGTTCATTTATACATAATGCAAACTGACTTATGTAGGGTGTACCTTTTATGGAGGGTTAGATAGCTTAGTGATCAGGTATTATAAATTATACCAACTTGAAGGGAAAGAAATGGGGTATAGTATATAAATTCATATTGAATTTACTTTAATATCTTTTCAAGATGCAAATTAGAGTACATTTAAAATTCATTTCTATTAGAATACTTTAATCTAGATTTAAAAGTACATAATTATAGGAAACATCTTGAACTCAAATTTCGAATAAGACCCATAGTATTATGTAAAAGAAGAAAGTACATGTTTAAAAGAATCTTTACCGTAAATCCTATAAAGCTCCAAAAAAGGACATAAAATAAATAATAATAAATATATTGGATGGTATTTAGTGAGTTGTATTATCGTGTTTTAAGGTCTGTATTAAGACTTCTATTAAATATTCAATTCAGTGGGTTGTTTTAAACTGTTTTTGACAGTTATTTTAATACACTTGTATTTGTTGGTATGGTAATTAATACAGTATTTTAGAACAGGGCTGGGGTTATTTTAAGGTTTTCACAGACAGATTTGACATAGGTATATATTTTACATTTTGTCATTTCAAATTAAATTTATTTGAAACAAAGGCTTTACTATAACCGACTGAATACCACTTATTTTCATGTTGTTTTTATATTTCTTCATTTAAATTATATGATCGGAACGAGTAATAAATACACAAAATTCAATTTTGCAATTAAATCACAAGAGAAAACAAAAAAATAACAAAATGAGGACATGCTAGAAAAGCTTACTACGAAAGAATGAGTACCTACTTTACGATACAAATAGAAAGACGACAAATAAATTGAGAGAACATGAGAACGGTACCAGAAAAATGGAATATGCAACAATAATATATGTTATACCTATTGATAAAAACAACGTCAATCATAAGGTATGTACGAAAACAAAAGCAAAAGATGAATACTAGATTCACAGATAGAAACAACAAGTACTGGTTATCAGGTCAAGAGAGAAGATGTAGTTTTGCGGAAGAGAAGAGGTATCTCGGAGAGAAAGAGAAAAAGAGGTTCTGTTAGATGACTGGATGAAAGAAGTTTAGAATAGGAAGGTTAATGTACGAAGTACTAGTATACTGTATTACTATTGATTATAATTAAGCTGTAAACATAAATGTATGTTCTAAGCCGATTGGCAGGTATAAATATTATTACTAATTAATTTCGTGATCGTTCGAAGAAAATAAATAAGTAAAAGTTTATTTAGAAGTAAAGATGCAACTAATAAACTTCCGATTCTTGATGTGAGTATATCATGATAATTTCCCAGTCGCTTGACAAACTTTGAAATTTCAACCAGAAGTTAAACGTAGCAAGTAAAACAAAACGAAAGTAGCTGGTTTTTACTGCACGGCAGTTGGCAAAGTTTGAGAACGTGCTTATTGTCAAGTAAAAATAAAACCACTCCAATGCTACATGAAATTATTTTATGAGCTTTTCTCTTACGTGTAGTCAATAAAAACCCACAAAGCGTACAAGGAATTCAGGGCTATTGGGAAAGAAATTCGATCTAGCGATGATGGAAGGAAAAATGTGATAAATTTCTAGCGAGAGAAACTATTTGCAGTTCAGGAAAAACATAAAATATCTGATATGGATTTATTAACATTTGTTGACGTGTCCGATACTCGTAAATTACAAACCATCGCGATAATAAAACGCTCTACAATACAAACAATAGAATAAAATTCATTTTAACAACCTTCCTATTGTTAATTTATTAAATGGAAACCGTGAAAATATATAAAAACTTGTTTTTCTTTCAGGGAGATTAATATAAAAATATAATTGATTGTTCTGGCCGTGAAAGAGGATTGTAAATAATTGATTGACTCTCGCTTTTTAATACCTGCGCATGGAAATAAGAAAACAAATCTGGCAAAGTGTCATGGAGTAACAAACGATTTCCAATATGTAGCAGAGGAACGCTCCTTAGATAACCTGACACATATGAAAGTTCAGCCAATACCAATGATATATCGAGCACTGGTCACCACTAGACCCACCACTGTTGACATACGAGAAACGAAAAATGCTTACGTAGATAAGATACGCGTTCGAGCTTTTTATATTAATACTATTCTATGGAGCACGCTTCAAATTAACAATGAGGTGCTTTATATATTTCTATTCCATACTTTAAATGTTATGTTTTTTGCATCGCTTTAGAAATACTAGATCAAACACTTTAGAATTATCTAATCCAATGGCGCTTCCTAAGGGAGGGTTTTGGGGGTCAAACCTCCTTCGAAATTAATTTATTTCAATAATATATATCCAAATATATAATGCATGTCAATTTCTGGGTGCGCCTCAGCTCTAATTCCTAACCCACTGAAATCTGCTCTAGAATGTGCTCTGGTTTTTGTAGGCTTATTTTAAAAGGCTGCAATTTTTAATCCACTGAAACCTGACCACAATCAAAAGCATTTAAAAATACTTCAGAATGTGCTCTGGTTTCAGCAGGTCAAGAATTAGAGCACACACTTCTGAGTGCTCTAATTCTGGACCCACTGAAACCAGACCACAATCAGAAGCAGTCAAAAATGCTTCAGAATGTGGTCTGATTTTAGCAGGTCAAGAATTAGAGTACACACTTTTGAGTGCTCTAATTCTTGACCCACTAAAACCAGATCACAATCAGAAGCAGTCAAAAATGCTTCAGAATGTGCTCTGTTTCAGCAGGCCAAGAATTAGAGCACACTCTGAAGCGTGCTTCAATTCCTTGCCGGCTGAACTAGATTACCATCAGGGCATCAGATGGCCTAGAAGACGGTCTCAGACCACCAGGTGAAGCGGAGGCCCGAAGGGCCACTACCGCGCCGCGCCCCGCACAGCGGGACTGAATGCTTTGCGTCTCAGGATCCCCGGTATATCCTGAGACGCGCATTCCTATCGGTCATCTGGATTCCTATTGGCTGATATTCAATCTGTAATTGTAGCTGTACTAGTAGGAATATTATTTTTTTATACATAGGCTTTTTCATGCGAGCAATTCATTGTTAATATTTTTAAGGAAGTAACTCACACCTATTTTAGGGTAGAACTCAGTAACTTAAAAATGGAAGGAGGTAAAATAATACAGAATAGATAGTATACTTTTGTGGTTGCATATGTGTATCACTAACATTTTACGATACAATTTCCCCGTAATATTTAAAGTGTTTAATCCTATAAATTACGTAGTAAAGTGATCAAATAAGTGATTAAGCAGCTGATAGAACAAAGCTCACAAAAGCTCGTGTCGAATGCACAGCGCGCTTTAAGCTTTAAAGTTCATTAGAGCTCCGTGATTGCAGGCAGTGTGTGCAGTTGATGTATCGCGACCGCCGAGTCGTCAGCTTTGCCCGGATAAAAATTCAGGAGTCAGCTTCGATATATTACCCTTCGACAACCCGGATCGCCTTATCGTCAAGACGTATTGCTGGGGGCTAACGCAGTCTAATATGATATACGCCAATAGTTCGCAAATCTGGACACCGAAGCGATTTTAATGTTTACACAATTAAATTTTCAAAGTTATTTAACAATAAAAATACCAGAGCTATCTTACGCTTCAAAATATCGGTTACCGGTTTTTATTAACCGGTTTTTTAACCGGGTTCATGCCCTGTTTATAATGTACTTATATTACTTTTATTCTAATAACTATTTGTAAGCATTGGTAAATTAAATAATACAACGAAAAATACCATGTAAGTTTTGAATTATTAAAAAATATATAATCAATAAATATAAAAGCGTATTAAAAGGGTTTTTTTTTAAACTTAAACTTATATTAATAGTTTAATGTTGATGAAGCCATTAAACGATGCAAACCTAAAATAAAAACGTACACGGTAGGCTGTTGGAAGATGGAAACAATAAAAATAAAACAGAAATACAATATAACGTAAATATATAAAACGACGAATTGAAAAAATATAATACGAAAATAAATATAGGAAAAACGAAGACAATGGTAATAGGAAATACAGATATGAAACACATTATAAAGATAGAAGGACAAGAAACAGAACAAGTAGATAAATTCACGTATCTGGGAGGAATTATAAACAGTAAAAGGACTCTGGACGATGAAATAAACGAAAGAATTGCCAAAACTGGAAAAATTTTCAACATCATGAAATAAAAATTTCTTAATCTATAGAAGATACCTGCAGTAGTAAAGACAGAAGTTGTCAGAAAAGTAATAAAACCAACTCTTTCCTTTACGTGTGAAAGCTGGACAACAGCAAGACAAAGAAGTAAACTAGCGAGCACTGAAATGAGATTTTTGAGAAAAATTCATGGAAAGACGAGAAGAGATATGATAAGGAATGAAGTATACGGAGATCAGTTAAATTTAATACCAATCAAGGTGACAATACAACAGGGTCAACTAAGGTGGATGGGACATAGGCATAAAAAAAAAATTTGAAGTGAGGGAATCCGGAAAAAGAAAAAGAGGTAGACCTAGAAAAACATGGAGGGATCAAATAAGAAAGGCGGTGGAGAGTAGAGGAATTAAGTGGGAAGAAGTACCAAGACAAAGGACAGAAAACAGTGGAGAGACATTTGGAAGAAACTACCCTATATCTGCTCTACTCCGATAACCTTACACCGAAAGGTACATAGGTTTATGAATTAAGTAAGTAAGTAAGTAAGACGATTAAATTTCCAAAGTTATTTACGGAATCTATAAATACATGAAGTTTGAGAACGGACACTCACTTATGATTCGCGAAATATATATTATATAATAGTAGTAATTGCAAAAGTTTGCAGTTGTGTGGCCAATGAATAGAAGACTGTTAGTTGTGAGTTGAAGAGTTGTAAGGTAAAGTAAACTTTTTGTTGGTAATGTATCATCTAGAAAACAATTTGCAGACCGTGTAAAGTTTATCACAAAACGAAAACTCCTTCCGTGTACTTAACACTTCTTATGCGAAAACAAATTTATTCTATAATTACTGAAAAGCAATTTCCAAGTCCCATCTCCTCAGCCGCTAAGTTATCGACCTTCGTTGCTAAGATACGATAATCAAATTGTAAGTCTACCTAACAGGTACATTCCTAAACGAGCCTTTTTCATTTTTTATTGCGCGAAACATTCGAATCCGATTATCTTGGAGATTACCAGAGAGAGGGATGTGCGATTTATGTTCTGTAACTTCTGTTCGAAACATGAACCAGGCATTGTCAGAAATGTTCGTTTTATACTTCGTAATGTTACGAGGTCAAGGTTTAACAAAGTTTTTTTGCAATAAGTAATTAGGGTAACTTTTAATTCGCTCTAACCGGAAATTTAATCAATCAAAACTTTTAACATACTTTATTATTTTCAAACAATTATATTGTCATGAACTTTAAAACATGTAATGAACTTTTGCTCTCATTATTATTTTTAATATAAAATTTGTTACAAAGCAGGATTGCATAAAGCTCCGAATTTTTAAAAAACGTGTTTCACGAAATAGCACAAGATCGAAAATACGGCCTTGGTTTCCATCTTGTTTGTAGACTTAATTTCTTCTTTCCAATTTTTATTATTTTTATGTCCTTCTCAACTTCATTTTTCTATTTTGCTTTCGGTCGTCCCATCCTTTTTTCCTTCATTCTTATATCTATCGTTTCTATATGCCCTAACAAACAAAGTATATGTAATTTTATCATTCCTGTTATGTTTTATTTCATTGTATGATTCTTTCAATTCTTGATATGTCTTCGACTTTTTCCCTTCGAATATTTTTCTTAGTACCTTTAGCCACAAGATTGCCACCCTCCTTTCTAATATTTTATATTCAAAGATGCAAACCAATACCAGATTTTATAGAAACAAGACAATTAGCATATGGGGACCGGTACACCAAGTTTGGATGACCAACGTTACAATGAAAAGGGGAAGGAGAAGACCAAAGGATAACGTAATAAAGAAGATACTGACAAAAAGAAACATCCCGATACAAGACGCAAAAAGCAAAAAGTAAGAAAAGAGTAAGAGATCCCTGAAATTTTAATCGTGAAAAAATTGTATACGCCTTACGAACGGTCATCGCTTCGCTCCTCTTTCAAACACGTTTTTGCTTAAATAAAATGTATTTACATATTGACAAATAAACTAAATTATACTAAAATTATTACAAAGCACTAAACATTGTATGAACAATCCGTCTGATTGTCCATACCGCGATCAGAACGAAGTGCTCCGATGTACGTGCGTCTTCATCAGACGTAGATATGCGACTCTTCTACAAAATCTGTTAAGTTATCGAGGGCTGAGAAGAAATCATCCTCTTGCCTTCCTTACCAGATCTTGTAAAAACTAATCTTTAAAAATATAGTTCTCATTCAGAATGACAGTGAAGCGACAAATTTTGAACTTTATTACCAAAAACTAACACATGTCGATTCTGAATGCAAGAGATCAAATTTCCTTACACTCAGGTTTATATATGGAAAACATTCCATATTGTTACACGATCGATAAAATGTCTTTAGAGTTCATAATATTTAATATACTATTTCATACTTCATATACGCAGTTAGCAACTTTAGAGATAAGTGCAAGAAGAAGTAATCCTGCAATCCTTCAAATCTTGGTGCAAAACAAAAACAAAAACAAAAGTAAAGTTATCGGCGTTGTACGTGAGGGAATTCCGTGAGCTTTGGGCGTGTAAGCGCTAAATAAATGCTAGTTAATTTCGGCAAAGCATCGGAGTGCAGGCAGGCTCAGCAACGGTTATTACCGCACGTTACCGGAATGGGAATGATGCACCGTTTTTTCCTTTTCCGATAACTAAAGATTGTTGTGCTACACTCCTGGGACACGCGACATTCTTCGCTTCGTCCATCTCAGATAAAAGCTGCACTGTGACATTTATTTTATCGGGTATTTTATTGTCTTGGGGTTTAGATGCAGAACAACAATTTGTAATGAAATTTCAATATAATTGAGTTTTGAGTGCTCCAGGATTCTATTTCGAATTCTGCGAATAAAAAATGCATCCTGAGATATTTTATAGTATTTATATTTATATGTAAAATATAGCATCTTATTGGCTTAAATTTTGCGATTTTTTTGTGACGATTTTTGTCGAAATATCTAGATAACTAGATAGTATCTTGTACTTAGATTGGTTTATAAATTTATGAGTGATTTTCGCATTTTTATAAATGTTGGGACATAGTTTTCAAAAAAAATGTTGATTGCATTTTTAAATCATTCTCAAATATAAAAGTACTATTATTCAATCTGGAGTAAAAATAGTTATTTGTAAATCAAGGGACTAAAGTAGATATACATTATATATTTTCCAAAATCGTTAAATTATTAATTAAAAACATGAATAAATAGCATTACGTGTTTATAAAACGTCAGCTAGCTATTGAGACGGGGATGGCTGTGATAACAACCGTACTGTCAAAGTATCAAATATTTCTTTATAATTTTCATTTACCTTATCAAAGATAAATAAAAAATAAATTCACCAATAATATTATCGAATGATATGTTTGTTATTTTAGGTAGTGCTAAAATAAACTGCAAAAATATAATACTATTAAAATAAAGGTTAATTCAATTTAACAGATGAGTCCGTAAAGCTAAATTTTGAAATAAGAGTCTGTAAAGTTTTACTTTAGCTACTGGCTAACTTAGCGGAGTGATATCGTAACTATTAGTTCTCAAGACAAATATATATACATTTTTGTATTTTATTCCATAGATCAAAAATAAGTAATGGAGTAACTGTCTTGGCTGTATGATTTTTTGATTCTACAGAATAAAATACATCAGTATACAAATTTTCATAATTTTTCACAAAGAAATGTAAATTTTAGAAAAGAAAGCCTGAAATTTTTCTTTCAGAACATTTTAATAAAAATGTACATTGTCAATATTTATGTAGGACAGTGGAATATAAGTTAAACAACAGTAATATACATGCGAAGTTAGGGGGAATATTTAAAAGGAAACTTTGCAATAAACTACTTTGCGAACGGTCGAACTAAATTACAAGTTAAAGTCTGAAGTTCCGCAATGAATATCCTTTGTTCGCACGTAGGCAAAGTGAATTTGTCGCTCCGCAAGACTCAGATTTGATTCGCACTTTACAAATTGTAAACACGCGATGTTGGGAGGAGAATAATATTTTAATTATGCAATATAATAATGCTAGAGTCCTGGGGGAAGGAATGTAATTCAACTTTTTTGCGGAAAATGAGTTCCTCCTCGTTATATGTGATGAAACCTTCCCAAGTTTAACGCGCTATTATTTTTAATGAAGCATACGAGCAACTAAAATAAGCAACACACGAAATTTCACAAGGAGTGAAAAAGTACGCCAGCACGGCTTTTTGTTTGTGGAGTTACTTATAGCTTTGCATAACTCACTTTACTCGGGATATGAGTTAGGGATAATAAAAATACTACCCCATCTGTTATCCGTTATTACAATTTAAACATACATTACTGTTTTATGAAACATTAAAATCTAATTACATTCAAACTCTAACAACGAATAATTCGTTATAAAATATGTGAAGAACTTAATCCTTTTGAAATCAAAAAATGTTTAATTAATTACAAATAAAAATAATATGTTTCAATTAATTAAACAAACAAAAAAACAACATTTTTTATAAATTCGCAGTATCAAATGTGTAATTAAAGTGTAGTTAATAAAATTCAACATTTCTCTTATGTTTTAAAATGTAGAACACGATGTTAATATTTTTACGATGATGTTTCTCGTGTGTGTGAATAGATGGATGTTGTCGTAACGATTATTCAAATATTAGTAAATAAATTATGTTGAAATTTTGGATATAATATAGTGATATCCTAGTTTAAATTTGTTTAGATTTTGGTGTTAACCGTAAAACTGGAAGTGGTGTTTTCATGAAGATCTGAATGTTTTTCAGAAATATCTTAATTAATTATGAATATATGAGAATTTTTGTAAATTTGTTTCTACCTAGCCCAGTTTAACTATTACAAGTAATTAATGATTCAGTAAATTTGTTACAATTACGATTATTTTGTTTACCTATACCTCTGGAAATAAGTATTATTGTATCAAAATGATAAATTTAAAAAGTTTGTTCAAGTAAATGATACATCAAGAAATAAAGATTATGTACATGGAAAAGAACAAGAATTCCTCACAAAATGAATTGTCTGGTTTTAGTACAAACTAACTTTTATTTTACTATATACAGTTTTACAGAATCAAATCTCTCTATATATATGAATCAAATCAATTCGTAACTAAATAAATCAATGATCAACTGATCCGTCATTCAATTAGTAAAGTTTTGATTATCTGATTTGTTCCTCTTTTTGATGTTTTGACATATGAATTTATGTATACAAAATTTGGCTGTTAAGATTAACTAAAATATTTTAATTTTCACAAATCTATTTGGGTTCTTCTTTCAGGTATGAAAAATATAATTATACGTTATATGTCGACATAAATGACAGAAGTTTAATTCACACTAGTAAAATTATATGAAATGTCAAAAATATTAAACAAAACTCTGAATCAAGTTGATGCATTAGAACAAATGTTGATTTACGGATCAGCTTGATTCTCCAATCAGTTGATCATTAACCAATGGACTAATGGGCAATTCAGCTCTTTCTTTGAGCTGTTCCTTGCTGCCCTTTACTACCACTAGACCTAGTCCTTCATCATAGATTTATTGTTTTTAAGTTCGTTAATATACTTCAAATAAGAAAATGTGTCATTGTTATTTTGGTTTTTCTATGTTTATTGTTCAATAAAAAATAACATAAGTGTTTGTAAATTGAAATTATTTTAAAGTGTATTGTGTATCCTTCGCAGCAGAGTGCATGTTGTTTTTGTTGAAAATAAAACAACAAAATATTGAGGTGAGTTTATCCTGAAACTTAGACACTGCAGTGGTCTCTCGTGTAATCTTCGCGAAGTTGCCCCGTATTCTCGTTAAAATAATACGGACGGTTAAATAGTTTCATTAATTCTAAGCAAACACTCGACTATCCTATAAAATGATGAATCCTCGCGTTTAAATTCCCTGTGTTTGCAGTCCTGGCGAGGATTAATGGGTATTAGCGCAAGGAACGAGTCGCAGTCTTAATTAACTGGTTATTTTGTAAACTCTCTGCAAATCGCTCTGTTCCACCGGAATTTCAATGTGATAATTAACAAATTAATTGTAATTAATGCTGCTTCATGAATTATTTATGATTTTAACTTTCAGAGATATATAAACAAAACCTTTCAAGAGCAAAGTTTTAACGATGCAAATCTGATAAAGTGACAGCGAAATTCAATAAAAATAAACTCATTTTTAAAAGTATATACCAACACAAAAATTTTTATTATTAAAAATGTATGTAATTTTTTTGGTGTTCTTTACATGCAAGTCAAATTTCTTATATGATATAGGGTATGTGGGAGTGAAATGGACCACATTTTGGTAAATAATTATTATTCTATAATATTTATAATATTAAAAAAATGAAATTTATTTTTAACAAGATATAGTTTAGGCTTATTTATAAGGATAAGGAAAAAATTAAACTATGTTCTGAAAACTAAAAAAAAATGAGACAGACCTAGGATATGAGGAGATAAACTGATTAACAAATTGTTGTCATATAACTATTACAAATTACATATTTTGTTCTATCATTTATCTTAATCGTTTTTTTTAAATAATTTTCTTTGTATCCGTTTTCATAATCTTCAGTTTTTTCATTACCATTACCTTCTGGTTAACCATTTTACTTGTGACTGACTTGTAAACTATCATTTATCTTAACTCTTTGTTGCCAGGTAAATTAATTTTTACAAGCTACTACATTGTAAAAATGACAGCTGTCAGATTTACTAGTACCTAGCATGTTAAGATGACACCTGTCAGTTTTACTGGCTAGTAGTTCCATTGTTTATTGTCTTCCAAGGCTTACGATATATCATTTAAAACAATTTTTGACACAAAATTAGTAACTGTCAAAATTTGGTTTTAATTTTAATTTTATTTACAAGTCAATAACAAGTAAACTATTGTACATTATACGCCAGGTAACAGTTTTTACTGGTTCAAGGAGATGACAGGCTCGCCTAAACGGCTCGCCAGTCAATTCCTCCTATCACCAGTAAAAACTGTTTTACCTGGCTAATATTGTAAAATACTATAACAACAGTTCTTCAAAACTCTTGGAAAATAAATTAGATCGTCTACCTTTCTATATGCGAATGATTTTTTTATCATTATCGGTTGAATTTTCAACGATAAAAATCCTCTGATCCATCTCTCCTCATCATAGGTGTTCTATCTGTCCTTGGAGTAGAGGTTAATTAAATGGACTATTAAATTATTTATGACAGTGTACAAATAAAACCACATTTTCAAGTTACGGTAAGTCTTATGCACATGTTTACTAGGTAGTACTAAAATAAACTGCAAAATTTTATCTGTTTTCTATCTTATTAAACAAATTTTACGAATTTAATTTGTGATACTTTAAATTGATTCTAGTAATAGTCATAAAACGGTTACAGATTAAGAAAAATGTATAGGATACTAGTAGAATATGTGGAAATAAATATAAATAATATTTTGAAATACATATGAAATGAAAATGTAAAACACAGGTATTGTTTGTGAAGTATCAGGTTGTATATTTGTACTCTTTGAACTCTTGTCAATATTTAATATTGATATGAAAACCATTGGAGTTGTTGTTTGGACGTCTGTATAAAAAGGTCAAACTACATCTAAAAAACTCAAAAGACAATGCGTTCCATATCAAGATAAGCATTAATAAAAAATGAAGCTTGAGGAAATAAGGAATAAAAGTTGGACGGAACATCTGAAGCTGGAAGTAGTTACTGGTCACGCCGTAAAGGTTTTTACATCGGGTGGAGGATATCTTGTAAATCAAACCCGCAGGAAGATTGCAATCGTGTCACGTGACCAACAAATAAACGCGATGCACACAATACGAGACCCCTGGGACCCGTCAATATCCCAGGAAATTTAAGGGGTTTTTATTAGCGATACCGATATGATGTATTGATTCTAAACGAGTAACGATACGGGAGATACTACTGCTTTTATATTTTTTGCGCAGATAAAATTCTCGGGTTTATCTGAACTACATTTTTTACAATATGCATCTACACGGAACGAACATTACAGAACATTTAAAAAGGAGATATGACTACAAAAACACTCACACAGCAAAAATTACAGGGATATCTAAAATTTATTTTTATTTTTTAAATATGTTAATATCCCGTGAAATGGACACAATTAATATAAGGTTTTTTTTCAAATTCCCTCTTATATATTTTTTTTCGAAATCGATACTCAAGTACACAATATCACTCTGCAGATTTAGCCGAAGTAGTAGCTAAATCTTTATGTTTAATAATAAGATAATTTGCGAAAAAAAGGAATTTGGAGGCGTCTTTTTAGAAAAACGGTTTAATGTTTCATGTAAAGTATTTCTTTCGGTTGTCTAATTGTCAAAATTTAATCAATTCTTCATATTTGAATATAACTCTTTAATACCAAATATTACATTTTTTTATATGTACGGTATCGCATTGTAGTTATCGTGGACGAAATCGTCACAATCGTAAAAACTTATTCTAGGGACCTTAATTCGTGCTCATATGTTGAAAACTCACACTCGAGAAATTTGACCAAAAATTATACCTCCCTTATCTATATATATTGATAGGCGGCAGGTAAAAATACTCACGGTATATTGTCCAGGTACAGTATATTTTTCTTGTTACGTTATTGGATTTTAATAACTCCAAGTACAAATATATATTTAAAAAAAAATTCCTGGAATTTACTAATGAAATATGATTTGGTTATTGTTCCAATTAGTAGTGAATGTAAACCACATCTTCCTAGTTAGTGTTAATTGTTCGTACTAGTGTAACTGCAAGGAGTCGTAAATCACAAATGCATGTATTGTAACTTCTTCGACACCGGTTTTGCTGTCGTCTCTAGAGAGGAACATAAATCATCCAAGTTTCCACAACTTCTAGAATAGTTCAACCGTTTGCATACGCTGTCAAATTATTTCGCGAATAAATCCTACAGCATCGTAAAAAAGATTTAAATAATTACTCAGCCAAATCCTGCGGTGAATCTTAAGTGATTAGCATTTGCATTAGCAATGAACTCTAAATTATTTATTTTAAGGGCGAGCTAATATTTGAAGTTCAGGATATTAAATTACTTTTGAAAGCTCTAAGAAATGGTTATGGATGAGCCATCATGTTATAAAAATTTACTTTGCAAATGACGTTTATAAATTCAGGTTATTTGTTACGAAAAAATACAAACTGGGCATAATGAGGACTCCGGTTTACGAAAAATTGGCGCATTTATAAAAATTTTATAAGGCAAAATAAAATTTGTATACCTTATTGCTACAGAGAAATAATATTACTGTTTTCTTACCATCATTGATGTAAGTATAACATACAAATCAGTTTTCGTACTCCAGTAAGGTAAAGAGTATTTTTTTTTAATATATATACACGAAATAAATTTTATATTATAACTATATTAATAAATAAAATAATGAATTGATTTCCTAAATTTTTTGTAATAAAATTGAAAAAAAATATCATATTTATAACAACTAAGTACGGTCAATCTAATCTAAGTACATCTGTAAATAATATAGATCAATGATCTTTTGAACCGACAATCATTAGAATTAATTCCCTTAAACGGTTTGTCATATTTCCCACTAATTTTCTTGGAGTTCGAGAGTCAATTTTACCCCATTCTTCTACCATAAGGGTAATAGTTGTTTTATACATTTTTTTTAAAATAAATCACAGAGATGTTCAATGGGATTCATATCTGGAGACTGAGTAGGCATTTTTAATTGTTTTCTACAATTACACAGTAAGTATACTAGCAGTTTACATGTAGTATTATCTTGTTGAACGATATAAGTATCCCTTAAACCCAATTTTTCAGGCCAGTTTTCCAAATTATCTTTTAAAGTATTTAAATAACCCACTTTTCCATCAATTTAAATTAAGTTTCCCACTCTTTCTGTATTCATACATCCACGTATTATATTTCTTCTCCAATAGTGAATTAAAATGATTAGTTTGTATTCATACGAGTATGCATTAAATTAAATAGTTTTACGTTTCCTATCTTTGTAGATTATACCTGGAAGTATTGTGAAATAAATAAGTGAGTTCATGTCGAATGGAACTTCTTTGAAGATTAATAAAAGATTTGAGCAGAAATCCCGTTGTGTCTTTTTGAGAAGCATCAATATATATTCCAATATTCCCAGCATGAAACATATACGTTATTTACCTCCACAAAGAGGAATAACATATTTGTTCTTTTTCTTCCTGGTTCCCTCTGCCAATATATTTTTATCTCGCCTCCCCGGTCTCAAATCTCAAGATGTTTCTTTGCTACTACTGTTATTTTAAATTTTATTACACTATCAATACGTAAACAAAAAACGAAAATCTGTTCGAATGTTTGGGTTATGGAAAAATATTTAAATTTTACCCTTTAATCCAATTTTAACTTGGAAGTTTTCTCGAATATTAATTCGAGAGAATTTATACAAGAAATTTTAAAATGGATTTGCATTTGTATAAACGAAAACAACATTAATACATTTGCCGCAAAAAATATCAATAAAATATTACGATATATATTTTTTTCACTACTAGCCTAGACAGCCACTATTAATAACATTTATTTGAATACGAAATTGTTTTTACTACCGGGTACTTGGTACCCATAGTCACCTATATCAATAATAAATTATATAGCTGTAACAATGACGTCTTATCAACCCATAAAGACTTGCTCACGAAAAGTTATTTGTATCACTAGTCCAGAAACTAAGAGTTTCTACGCGTGTGATACACATTTTTTTGCGCCGATGACACTTTTAATTTATTAAAGAAATATTATTACTACTTAAAATTTTATACACTATAGGATCTTATGTTAGTATTACATTCGGTTCACACGGATACATAATAATTTACTTGTATTATTAAAAAAATTTTACTGATATTTGTTTTATCATAAAAAATAACATGAATGTGAATTGATATTTTTTAACATATAATGTAATAATAATCATACAAGACGATTATAATATGAATAATACATTAAAAATAGTAATTTTAATTAACGTTTTACATTTCCAATAAAATAAAATTAAAAATTTTGACAGAATGAGATGCTAAAATATTTAAGTTGGCATCCCTAGATTTTGCTGGCCTAGGCCGACAAAGAATTTCTGGACGATTTTGAGTGCTGTAATACTAGTCATAATGAGACGGAGACGCGAAACCTTATTGACAAGATAATTTTATAAAATAATATTTATTAATACTGTCTTCATCTGAAACCGATAAACTAGGCCCTGTTCTACGAGCTAGAAATTCAACATCTACGGCAGTTATGATACTCATAACATAATCCTAGGTATATTAACAGCTATAAATAGCAATATGATGATACATTCTCAAGTGTTGGACTGTGAGAAAGCAGTATTCTGCAAATGTCCTTAGCGTTTTAGCGAAAGCAGTTGGTTATATTTGTAGTGGTAGTTGGTTGTATGAAATATGCAGGTGAGGATTAATGGTAAAGTTTGTGCGCCATCACTAACACAACATAAACGGTGCTTCATTTGTTTTGGGGCAGTGGTACTAGTTTATTGATGTCGTGGTCTACCCCGGCTATAACTCAGTGTGAAATTTTTATTATTTCTTGTTTAGGTAAGAGGCGCAGTTGTTCCCAAAGAACTCGCGTTCAAATATTCACTCCCATCTTTAATTATTGACTGCATATGTTGCAAACTTTTAACAAGAACTTGCGAAATTTATTATTAAATTGCGCCAAATCTTTACTTTAACTTTCCATTCAAAACTTATTGGAGTTCATTGTTAATTATATACTCTGCAACTTTTCTCAACTGTAATAGTTTCATAAAAAAAATAGACAGTTTATTTCATAAAACTTCTTGTTAGAGAAAGAAAAAAAATTATGTCGACATCACATGACTTCCTTGTATGCTAAATTATACACATATTTTGCTGCACTTCATTTAAACTCATTTCAATACAAAGTGAGATCATTTCACGGCTAATCGTTTTTGTGTTATGCGAAAAGTTCAAAATACCCTTTAACATAGCCGATTACAATAAAAAGATACAAAATTTTAATATTTTATGGCTAATCATTTTGAGGCGTATACATTTTATCCTCTACACATGTTATATTGCTCGACATTGTATCTTGCACACATTCAATTTTGTACACCTTTTTTACCGTGCACACTTTTAATCCTCGAAAAAAGTTATCTTACACACATTTTATCTTCCAAATCATTTTATCATTTACACATTTTATCTTTTACTCATTTTATGTTCCACATATTTTATCTTTTACAAATTTTATCTTCCGAACCATTTAATTGAATATTTTATTTAATTATATGTATGTTAATTTGCATGGGCAACAAAATGAATGAAAGGTATAATTACAATGTTTTAAAGATAAAACGTTCGCGAAGATAAAATGTATGAAACATAAAATAAATGGAAGATAAAATGTGTGGATGATAAAATGTGCGCATGATATAATGTTTGTAAAATATTTTTTTTCGCGGATTAAAAGTGTGCACGATAAAAGGTGTGCAAAATT
This sequence comes from Stenolophus ochropezus, assembly GCA_035578165.1. Classification (NCBI taxonomy): domain Eukaryota; kingdom Metazoa; phylum Arthropoda; class Insecta; order Coleoptera; family Carabidae; genus Stenolophus; species Stenolophus ochropezus. The sequence goes on from JAQOWZ010000002.1 coordinate 420,364, forward strand.
GAATGTTTGAAAGATCTAACAGATGTAGGATAAAATTGTATACGCCTCATCATTTTTGAGTAATACTAGTCAAAATGGTTTAGGTATGGAAATAAACAAAACATATAATTAATTAAGCTCATCTTTTAATTGTAATAATGTATAGTTTTAGCTTTACTTTGAGCCATATATAGATGAAAATATTAGAAATAATGAAATATGAAGCAGTGTTTGTGAATAAACACCGCTTGTGAGGGAGTAAATCATTTGGAAGTGGTGTTTTAGCGCGGCTAATTTATATTTTAGAGCTGCGTTAAGCTGGTAGCTCATCCCTGTCCCTTATGGGGCCGAAGATCTCATTTCCAGGTCACGATTATCTCTCGCAACGACATTATTACACGCGCCCGTAATTCTCCGCAGCCCGCTGTAAATATTAAACGACCTGCTAAATTACCTGTACACAGATTCCCCTAACTTTGATTTTATTAACTGTTAATACACTAACACTTCCCCAAAACTTACACATTCAAACATTTTCCTTCCTTTTCACGCTCCTTCGGTGAACAAACAGTGGTTATTTACTTTAGTTAGTTTAGTTAGTTGAGTGTAGGGCCGTTCAACAGTCAATTGCAAAATATTAAATTAAATGAAATTAATTTAACTGATCTGATATATCAAGAGGCAGTAACTATCTGTAATTAGTCAAACATACAAATTGCAATGGAATGGAAAATTATTTAAAAGAATTAAAATAAAATACACCCGAATAAAATTAGCTGGCAACGTCTCTATAACCCACTATAATCTGTATATTTTTTGGAAAGCCATTGGAATTAAAAGATATCAATTGCAGCTCAGATTTATCAATTTTATTTGATGTAATTGTAATTTTAAAATTTACAAGCTAAAATACTGCTTTGTAGATAAAACGTATTTTTATTCTTTGAAAGAAAATAACTCTATTACAATAGATAGAAGCTTTCAACAAAAAATATTTCAGTTAATCTGAACTACAATCAAGATCTGAACCCGAGCCATTTGGATTGCTGCCAATTAACTAACTGTCGCGTCCTCTTTAATACAAAACTTTGAACGAAATTCAATACAATGTACGAAATATTGTGTCTCAAATTTAAAAACAATAGCATCTGTTTTTATTACATTTATAAAATAAACAATTTGAAAAAAAATATTATGAAAATCATTTCCATTTTGATTTAATTTCAAATTTCCAAATTAGTAAATGAATTCAGGTAATTAATTAATTGTACATAAATAACGTGAAAATTAGCAAAATGTCACGAATATGTTAATTATCTCAATTGAATGATTCGCACATGTAATGATTTGAAGTATCGATGTTTCGCGTTTCAGTTGTTACGGAATGGTACCGCTGCTACTGTTTATAAAACAAATGCATGCTTTTATTGCGGATGGCGGAAATGCACTTCATGCAATCAACTGTTTAACAGAATTCGAACAGCTATTCATGATGGTTTACTTCGTGGAAAATTCAACGTCAAAATTATTCGCCCTGTAGGAAATTTTAATGAAAATCATTTTCTCATGCACAAAATAAACATCAATTAATAGATATTAAAATTATTATTGTTTTATGAGGGCTACATATTACACTATACATTAAAACAATATTACTTAAAAAACAATAATTCATATTGTTTACTTTATATACTAAATATAAATTGCTATGCATTCGGGAAAACAAAAACATAATGAAAATTTTAAAATAGCCAATTAATGCGACAACTTTACCTCAATTTAACCGTCACATCCCAATAGTTAGCTTCTTAAAATGGACATCTTGCATAGCTTAACTTTTAATTATAATTGTATGCGAACAATAAAAATACAAGTAAAATTAATCAAGTACCTTAGGTATTTCAGACTCTCTTGCACCTAGGAATGTTGTGTTATAAATGAGGATTGTTTGTATCAACTGAGAAAAAGTTTAAGAAAGAATATAAATTCAAACAATAAATCATCTACTGTCGTATATGTATACATGTTTATCTTTTTTACGTTTCATTGAACACTACAATTTAAATGTTTCTATGTCCATTGTATGTAAAGATTATACCATTTACTTTTATAGGTATTTTAGTGTTTATTATTTTCTTTCTAAGTAAAGAAACAATTAAGTAAAGTATACTGGAGATGTGTTGAATGCAGTTCATTATTAATGTTAATATGTGTTTCTATAGCAGCTTACAAATTGCTGCGCACAAAAATGATTGAAAGCCACAATAAATCTTGCGTGGAAAGTTTAAAAGAAGCTCTAAATCGAAGAGAACAAAGCGCTAATCGCATGATCTGCGCGTTTAGTATTTAGCCGTAAATTAATGATGCAACAAAGGAAGTCCTCCTTTTTCTACTGGTAAAAAGAAGGCCATAAATCAGAATCAAATACGCTTCACACCTGCTTCGCCTCAATCTTAAACGAAAACAGGATGAATTTGTCTTCCCTCCGATGATAAATGACGCAGAGTATGGTAGCTTGTGGACGCACAATAATAGCCAACTTCACCCACTGTATATTCCTTTTGTCTTCTCATTAACACTACGTTTCTTGCTCTCTAGTCCAAAAACCATCACAAGAAACGCGACAGACATTTTTTTACTCCATTAAGATTCCTTATATTTATTTATAAATACTTAAGTAAACGGGATCAAGAACGACTTATAGGTCAGTTTATAATATCTTCACAATATTTAAATTAATTTAAAATCAGAATATTTCATTTCATTCGATGACGATTTTCTTACTACTTTTTGTTTCTATTTCATTTACTTTAATTATACGTTATGACGGCGTCTGCAGCAACCAATATTTTTTCCATCTATCATTTCATTTTTACTTTTACTTTCACTATAAGTACTATTTGGTAAAGTCGAATGAAATCTACATTGCTCGACAAAAAATGTTTCAATTGTTTCTATTTTATTATAACATATTTGAATTGCAATATAAATTAAATTATTACTTATTTATTGTTAAAATCAGGGCATTTAACCGAAAAAAATATTAATTAATGGTTAACCCTCAATGAGAACGTTATAAAAATAACGGTTTTAGTTCGTAAACCGGTTTTTGAAAATTGGAAACCGGTTTAAACCAGTTAATATATCGGTTAATAAAAAGGAGAATAAAAAAACTAATTAAAAAAAAAAGTTATATTACGGACCAATGAAAAGCGATTATGTTTCGTGCTGCGTATAAAATAAAACACGATTATTCACAAAAATTCCTATAATTCATTCGAGAATTTTTTCAATTGTAAACTGCCTAAAGCTGACAAAAAGACTACCTATTTTTTGACTTTCCAATAAAAAAAACTCATATAGTACTATTCAAATACAAATTTATAAATTATCTCATTATATTACTTATAAAAATTCAACTCCAATATAAACAACAATTTTATTATTTTTAAAGTGAATAAAAGGAGGGTACCTAACTTTTTTCAAGTGACAAAACGTTGTTTACCTTTCTCCTAGCAACTAATTCAAAACACTTCTCTATAATTAATGTCATTTGCATTATTTCTCGTTAAATTATCTCGCCGAATTACAATTTCAGTTTAACAATTCGACTTTGAAACCTAACGGCAATTTGACGAAATTTGTTTGAAAAATCACTCTACCTATGTACGGTGCCGTGATTTTATTAAAAAAAAGTCTCTCATCACATTGCTAAGTAACAAGATTTTGTAATCAATGGAAACTTATTGCAAGGTCTTATGTATTTATAGTCTAGAAAATTTCAGCCAGTATAAATATTAATAGAATTTTTCATTTTCAATTTAAAATTTATGCAAATATGTAATTATAATAGGGTATTGTTAAAAATTAAATTTATGTACATATTGTTGTGTTCAAATTTGTTTTCCTTTAAAGTTATTGATAAATCCTTCAAGAAAAATGTTTGAAGAACGACATCAGATCATCAATCAAATATTTATCGCGTAAACTTTTCTCCTTGAACTTAGTCTATCAATTTCACCCTTGTGACTATTTTTAAACTAAGACACTGGGGTACTTGTTTTCCAATTGAAATGCACTTTGGCATTCCGTTTTCGGAATTATACATCAATGAGATTGTGGTCCCACAAAACGGAGATATGAATTTAAACTTACATTCATCATAAATAATTCAAATGTAATCTGCGAATCTGTATCTGGATGTGGTGGAATTATGTCACACATTTACCGAGTAATATTATAAATGACAACGTTGCATGCTTCGTACAAGCAAACTTAGGATTAACTTCTTACTTAATTATATCATTTAGCTAACAACTTCTACGAGATGCTGTTTAACGCAAGCTCTGCATGTCGTAAAATTATTGTTTTAAACTAATTAGAATCACTTCTTTGTGTCATTTGAATTTATTACCCAATGTTATATGTGCCAGATCTGCTTTATAACAAATATCAGCAATGATTTGTTTTCACTGCAGACAACATTTATCAGATGTCATTCTGCAGGCACTTTAGCTAAAGTTTAGAGTGGGTATGTACATATTTCCAATTAAAAATTAATATCTTTTTATATTTCCAATATATTTCTAACTACAGTTGAATATAAAAAGTTACAATTTTTAGATTTTTTAATCTAAAATTTTTCGCATACACCGAAATAATCCAAAAATATATATTTTTTGGTCCAAAATTTCCATTTTGGAAAATAGTCCACATTGATAGTCCTCTGTGAGCTGATTTCAAATTTACAAACATAATTAAATTACCCTTTTTCATTCTTGCAATTTTTGATCTCAAAGTTGTACTTTAATATACCATCTCAACTATTATACCAGTCGATTCTACAGGCAAAGCTACATAAAGAAATATTTTTTCAGCATATACGTTGTTTGGAACGATTTGGTGAAAGATGAGAAAAAAATTAAATTTCAATTTTTCACCTCGAAATTTTTGGTCTCCACATATTTTATTTTTTGTACTTACTTAGATATCGATGCCCTGAATGTTTCTCAGAATATCTACGAATATGCGTTTGCTCTAAAATTTTGACCCTTAAACTACTTTATTTAAATTTAAAACTTCAAACTTTTGTCGGTAGTGTACACCTGTTCACCTCAATTTTTCGTTAATAAAGTTACTTCTACTAGCACTGAAACTGAAACACCTCTGCTTCTTTGCGATGTAGATTGAAGTGTTAATCTTTGCAAACGAGTTTAGTGTCTGATTAGTTCGCTAACAGCGCCGTTGTTTGGAAAGAAGTTGCGTTGGCAAACATACATATTAATGCGGAACAGTGTCGCGCTATTTTGATCCCAAAACAGACGCATCGAACATCTCATTAAACTTCCATTAGCTCGTATCACGCTGACGTGCACTATTCCCTAATTAACACGTTGCCAATTTCACACAAGAAGGACGAAAGTGCTGGAATTTCACGCCTCTACGGAAGGAGCAGATCATCTTACAGCAGACAAAACTCCAAACTAATTTATTACCGGAAACCAAATGAACAAATCGTGAAAGGGTAATGAATGGTTGATTTTCTATTTCAATAGGGGTATTTTGCATTGTTTGTTTTCTATTACCACAGCGAATATCTTGATATTTACTTGATAGGGAAGATGTTTTATAAAAATTATAAACAAATTCTGGAAATTACAAAAAAAAACAGTTTATTTATTTTAATACTATTAGTTATTTGTATATAGAAGTACTAAATCATATTTTTTTTATTAGGTACGAATTTGGAATAAACCATATGATTAATAAAAAATTCTTTAGTTTTGAGATATAAATTATATTTTTTCTGACATTGGTAAATTATTAACAAAAAACATAAATAAATAGCATTCTGTATTTATAAAACGTCAGCTACCTATCGAGGCAAGGATGGCTGTAATAATAAAAGTACTATCAAAGTGTCAAATAATATAATATAATATAATATAATTATCTTTTATGTTTATTGGTGCTTACAAGTGTTCTACATTAAATCCGATAAATTATTGTCAAAGGTAAATAATAAATAAAGTCACCGAAAGTATCATAGGATAATATGTTTGTTATTTTAGGTAGTGTTAAAGTAAACTGCAAAAATATAATACGAGTACTATTAAAATATTTAAAATATAGACTAATTCAATTCAAGTTTGACAGTTAAGTTCGTAAAGTCAAATTTTGACATAAGTTGTAGTTAAGCAACTATTTTGGCTAACTTCGCGGAGTGATATCGTGTAATTTAGTACTGATTTTGAAAAACATTTTTTTAGAAAACTTAGTGTTACTACTGGTAAAGTTGTATTACAAACTTTACATGTAAATGAATTTATGGTCAAATTTGCTTGTCAGATTGATATATTCAAGGAAAGTACACAGAATTCAACCCATTTTATTGTACGAGAAATTGCATTAGTATCATACAAAACAGTTTTTAAATTATACCACATGGGTGCTTGGAACATTCCTTTAAGTACGACTTTTTCTATCCCTGAAGAAGACTAACGTTTTAGTCGAACCGTCGGTTATGAAATAAATTTTTCCAATTGAAGACTGCTTGTCCGATTATTTTCCCTTGTACCTCAATTACTCTAAAGTCGACTATCACTCAAGTTATTAAAAAAATTGTCTCGAACGACAAATTTTAAATTTTGTTATAAATTACCTTTCTTTCTCACTTTCATTTCCACTTTTATTTACTACTTTTTGAAAATATGTTCGGTTTTCCTGTTACATTTTAAAATTTGGAATGTTACAGAACGCGGTACAGCCCTGAGCCATGATATATCTTGATGGTATAAGAAGAAAGTTTATGCGACGCATTAGTAGTGACCCAAGTTTTTCCTGTCATTTGTCTAGTAAGCTACTCTTAATCAAGATTTAGATAATGCTTTTCCAGTCTTTGCTTTGGTCCTCCATTCCCTATTCTTCTGTTCGAATTCTCTTTGTACTTCAATTTTAATTATTTCACCTCTTCCATATCACTCACACTTTATTATAATTGCAATGAGGAACACCACAACAAGGCTCTCATTAGCTGAACTTACGTATGCGTGTCATTCAAGTTCGACGAGCTTTCATCTTACAAGATGACTTGTTAATTTTAAGCGCTGGAAATATATCCAGCTTTTGAGTAAATGGCGCTAACGTCGCTTTTAGTTTAACCAATTACATCTAATGCATTTCACGGAGAATTCATTTCCAACTCGATAATTGTCTGCCAAACAAAAAGGATATTTTTGTTCATTTCCAACTTTGTTTAATTGACAACATACATTTAAACTTTAAATAATACAGTGCATAATTAAACCGAAATCAGATAACCGCACTAAAATGTCAATATATAGTTAAATTTATTTTATTATTTAGTTAATTTTGTTAAAATTTATGATAAATGAGTCTGAAGTAAAACTCTAATATTTTCTCATGAATAATAAATACGAGTAGAAGAACTTTTGCTGATATCATTTTACTCTGTAAAATATTTAATAACAAGATTCTCTTATTAATTAATTTAATTTATATGTTCCACATAGAGCAAAGTGTTTTATTACTTATTTTTTTTTACTTCCGTTTAAGGAGAAACTCTTTATTTCATTAATTTAGGTAATTGATTTCATTACTTTACTAGGGAAATAATGAGATCTTTATCAAAATGGAAAGTAGACTTTTTAAGTAACTTAGTAGGTTAATTCTGTTTGCATTTGAAGTAACCTAGAACTGATCCTGAACTGATCTAACTCACCCAGCTATTTTGTTGGGTTGGTGAGTTGAACCTGTTTTCTATCTTTGTTTACAATGCTTTCTTTTTCTATTTCTGTCAAAAGTTATATTTTATAGATTAAAATAAAAAACTTAAATAAGTAACTTTAACAAATAACTTAAATTAACTGGTAAAAATTTCCACGACTGTAAAACTTGATTGTTTATTTGGTATCAACCTGTGTACGTTTAGGATCAAGTTAAGGGTTGGATTTAAATTTCCCAAATAAATACGGCCTTAAGTACTATAGGTTCAAGCGCCCAAAAGAGCTTTTCTCATCTCTAAGGAATTGTAGCTGTTGTGTAAAGAACACCACACAACAATACACAACACTTAATCGCTATTTTTGCATTTAGAGTATGTTTCATTAAAATGTAACTTTGTCGAAATAATAATCAGTTCTCCAATAGAACGGATTATAAGTGCTGCATGTGCAATTAGGAATGAAATGAAGCTGTAGGAGTTATCCTGTAAGCTTGCTGGCTAGTACTGGCTAACTCGGTTCATTAGTTATCCTGATACGCGTTATTCAATTAAAGCGGCTTTTAATTAATTACACCAACGTATTGTCTTGGCTCGGAACAAACTGGGAAATAATAGCCGCACGGGACTTCAACATGAGCATCGGAAAGATTTCAATTATACCAGCGAAATAAATTAATACCGAATTAGGACGCGTTGCGTTGCAGGATACGCTTTGGGAAATGCGGAAAATCCTCAACAGGATTTCTAAAAATTAAATCAAAAGCCCATTGAGGTACAGCCAACAATATTTTTTTTATAAATAAAATTAAAAGTTTTAATATTCATTACTTCAAGTTTATGTTTAAAGATCTTTACCTTTAGTAAAAAAATATGATGTGTTCCACATATTACCTCCCGCCACTGTTGTAATATATTCTATAAAAAATTCTTTAGTACATTAAATATTTAAAGTAGGATTGGTTTCATCGACTGGATGTTAATAAAAGAATATCTTTTTTTGGAGTTGCATTTATTTAATAAAATCTTCATCACTGATGAAGACTGATTTACAATCAAAACGTTGGTGTATTAGTGGATTTTATTAAATGACTGCAACTCCAAAAAATACTTTCTTTTATCAAATATTGGAAGCGCTATGCCATATTTTGTAGTGCAGCATTCAAAACCCCAATTGTATCTGAGTTTGTATTCCTTAAAGAAGGGCACTAAAATTGAAGGGGCGTTAAAATTTTATAACAATATTCAGGTGAAAGATGTTTAGTAAATACATCTTGGGAAATTACGAGCAGTTTTTGATTTTTAGAAAACTTTTTTGTAATGCTATTTATTTTATTAAGACATATTTTTAAATGTTTCTAATATAAATATTAAATTACATTCCTCATATTTTTGTCATACATTTAAAAGTAATTTTTGTGGGTGAATTTTAAATTTGTAATTTTATTCATACGTAAAACCAAATCAAATGTTAAAAATTATTTCGAGCAATTGAAAATTTATTTTCAAATTTAATTTTTGTTGTACAAAGTCATACGAAAAAATTTCAATTAAAAAATTATAAACAAATATTCTATCACTATTCTATGGACGGATAAATGTTTTTTAACTACTTTTTGGTGATATTCTGTAATTTTATTTTCGTGATACGTTTCGCGATACGCCAAAGTTATTTCCCGGCAAAAATTAATTCAATTTAGTCTCAATTTAACGTGTTTTATGCAAATTTGGTTTTTATCATCAGATAATTGTATAAAATCTGATTTTTATAGAATGCAGGGTTTTGTAGGTAAATAATTTCGAGCTCTGAATTTAGCATGTTTATCTTTTTAATTGTGTCACATTGTTTGGGGCATTATTGTCACTCAAGTGGATATACTTACTAAGGAATATTCATGAGGAATTTAAACTAAAACTATTTTTGCTTTTAGAAAGGAACACTCTAAAGTTTACAGTTAATCTGTTGTAAAAATATTATTAAGTTAAATAATAGAGTTTAGCATATGGTACAAGGCCGATGTTGTGTCTATAATAATAAGATAAGCTTATGAATAATTTAGTTTGTGTATCAACCTCTTATTAAGTTGCTATTAAATTTATCTTGCGTTTAAATATTTTACTATCGGTTCATGTTTCCATAAAATTTACCTCTTACAAATATACATTTCACTTAGTTAAATTTATATTTAAACTATAACTCATCAAGTTAGGTAAATTTACCTGATAAAAATATATTAAAATGGAGTATAAAATATGAATGAAAAATTTTATTTCGTACAATTTGGAACAGCATAAAAATGAAGCCAATTTCTAAATAATAATAAATATTACAGATTAAACTCAAAAATAATTTTTAAATTTATATCTAAATAATTTTAAATTACACAAAACAATTATTATTTACATGTGATTAAAATTATTACACACCGTACTGTCACTTTAAAATTTTAATTTAAAATAGTTATTTTTGTATTAAGTGCGCGAAGTTTGTGATTTTAGTGCGTGATATGAAAAGTCAATCGAACGCAATAAAAATAATTCGCGCACACAATATAACAATATTTTTTCTAACTAATTTACATTATTGATTATAACACTTACACAATAAAATAATAAAAATTTGCTACTTTATGCATTGTTATTAGAATAAAAATGTTAATATTTTTGATAGTTGTACAAAACTATATTTGTTTGTACTATATACAATTATAATGTTCTTAATTTATTGTGGCAAATAAATAATAATAAATAATAATTAATATTGCGTGAGATATAAAATTTTTAAAAGTTTAAAATCTTTTGTATATATCGTTCATATATAATATTGTGCAAACTGTAGTATAAGATTTGTATATTTTATAAAAGAAAATTTATTAAATAAGTATCAATGATATAAAGTTTACAAAGGCTGGTAAATAAAATGAAAACATGTGTGCAATACCTCTGATTTTATAAATGGTAAAGTATTAATAATTTATAAGGTATACAACTTGAAAGTATTAAAAGTTGTAGAACTATTTTGATTTTATTATTAGAAAATATAAGTGTACGATAAAATACGTTATTAATTTTTCAGGAGCCGAATTTGAAAAATTACGCTCACCGTATTTCGTACATGAAATATTTAAAATTTATAAAACCTTTCCAACATAGATACCTACACTTATACATTTAATTTGTAGGGAAGAAATAGTAAACTAATTTAGTGTGTTTAATTAGTGGTACCTCTGAGCTCGGCCACATCCTTGGCACAGGTTTGGCACACGAGTAGCGCGAAGAGCGCGCGCGAGACGGTGGCGCTGGCGGGCCGCATGGTCACTGACTGCCGCGACGCGTCGCGACGTCTCAGCGCCCGCAGCAGCACTGCGCATCGATCATGCCGTACACCACGTGCAACTACCAATCTGCGCACCCACTACTGCACCTCCACCAACAACTACATATCGGTTAGGTTTCGTAGGTGATGTGCATTCTGAGATGTGCACGCTGCTTGCTTCTTAATTCGTGCAACTACCAATCTGCGCACCCACAGTTGTAACTCAAACATCACAACTCGTAAAGATTAACAGAATATCGTTTAAATTTTGTAGGTGACGTGCATTCAGAGATGTGCACGTTGTATTGTTTAATAGTTATGTACAATCAAAATCCGTTAGGTTAAATTACATTTTGTAGACTCACTCATCAGTTGCACACACTTTCCAGTCGCAACTCAAAGATCACAACTCGTAGAGACGATTAACAAAATATCTTTTAGATTATATAGGTGACGTGCATTCTAAGATGTGCACGCTGCATTGCTTCTTAATTATGAACAATCAAAATTCTTTAGATTCAATTAGATTTACATTCACTTATCAGTTGCTCAACATCATTTTGGTTGTAAGTGAACTTTCTTAGAATTACAGTACAATCTCGATACGTCGGACGAAATGTCGTTGTTGCCGAATGAAAAAAAAATACCATTAAGGGCAAGTTTTTCACTGTCCTGATACGTGTCTAATAAGTTTCTATTAAATTAATTCTCATGGTAACCACGAATTTCTGTTTTTCAATATCTTGTTAGCGTTACCAAGAGGATAATCTTAGATGACAGGAGGATAAACTAACAGCTAGTTTATGCTGCCGATAAAATTTTGTCAGTTGGATAACTTTACGAAGTAGGTCCGTATATAAACGAATGTAAAATATTCTGTAACATTTAAATTTCTTAAATATAATTCATTTTCTACTTTGATCATAATAAAATAATAATAAAACACATTGTACAATAGTTCTTGTAGATAGAACATCAGGTAACAGTTGTTTTCTATTTCTTACAAGTTTTGTTTTTGAGCGTTCAAATTTTAATTTAGAACGTCCAAGTTTTTCACTTTCAAAAGTTTAGCTGGCAATGAAAAAGATGCACAAGATTTTTAGTTTTCATTTTTGTTTGGTTTTAATTGAAGAAAATTAATTCCAAACTTTGATAGTTGGAAAGTATTTGAGTTACAACTGATAACTTTTATTAATCCGCCATTCAATAATGTATTGAAGACAAAATCATTTAAAACTTTATCAATTTCAAATCTTTACTATAGTTTGGGATAAGAAGTTGTTTGTTATTAAAGGGAAGAAAACATGATGATATATTTATTTTTGTGTAACTCCTAAGAGTGTGTAAACAAAGCAGATTGGCGGTGATGGTGACGGATGTCGGAGGATAGAGATGTAAACAAGTGCGAGGTGGCCGGGAGTGATTTATACACACACAGTGTCCGGCTAGGTCCGGAGGGCCGTAGGAAGTGCGGAAACCAGGGATCAACTTTCTGCTTGTAATGGAAGTGTTATGACCCGGTGATTTATTGACGGAGTTCACCAGGAAACAGCTTTTTAAGAGTGGTTTAAATCAAATTAGGAACAAACTACCTGGGGGTACAACAAACGATATTTGAATTACAAACAATATAACTTATTTATTTACCGACCTCCACATTTAGACAATCAAATTTTATAAGTATGTAATAACTGTTAACATATCTAGGGTTGTTATGAGTATCATATTCGCTGCAGATATCAGCTCGTAGAGAAAGGATTTTAAGACATCTACAATTTATGGTATGATTCATAACATCTGTGTTTTCAGAAAATAAAGACATTATTAATAAATATTATTTTATAAAAAAATTTTGTCAATAACGTTTTTGTGATGATATGACGACATGGTTACAGTTATATTATAAAATTGTCCCGAACTATTTTGACAAGAAGTACGGTACTAATATTACCGTATAGATATAATGGGCTCCTCCACCATAGTTGCAAATTAGAAAATTGAACACTTATAGTCAATCTAGAACTTAATTCTGTATGATAAGAACTATCAAAGTTTAAATAAAGCTATTCGTTTTTAAGTTATTTGAGATTTAGTGTCCTAAATAGTTTAAATGAAGTGCAGCAAAAATGTATATAATTTAGCATACGAGGAAGTCATGTGAAGTCTACATCAGATTTTTTCTTAATAGAATACCAGCACAAGTACTTAAAGTACTTGTCTCGGGATAAGTTTTACTTGCATTTTAGTGATGCGAATATTCAGCCCATAGATTGTAGTTGTTTTCGAAACCACTAGGATACAGAAATATTTTTATTTGAATAAAGATTCGTGAACTTGTTAACGTTATAAAACTACAAAAAACCATATTTTTATTTGAAGGTAATATATATGAATTTAGAGTTTATATTCAATATTTATTTATGGTTGGTTTTATTTGTAAATGTAAATAAAACTTAAAGATATTTCTATTTGTTAGCTTTCCACAATTTCTGCTTTAAATAAAACCAATATTTATAATTTTATTGTTTTATATCGTATTTGTTTTGGAATATTGAAAATTAATTATAAACATATCCATTATGTTTTTATGAAATAATCCTAGTATATCACTAAATAAATTAATTTTAATTACACATGAAAACTGCTGTACAAAATTGATTAAATAAAGAAAAATATTCAGGTATATTTATTTAAAAATTCATATTGTGTGGATGTTGAATTATGAAAAACATAGCTATTTTGTTTCCATTTGCAAAGTTGTTATTGTGGAAATAGCGCATAGCAAGCAACCAGTGTCAGATGTCCTTTGTCTAGGTTGTCTAGGATACAACAATTGCATTCTACGCCGCATTCTAGATATTCTGGGTGAATGGAAAACAAATGGCAGGAGTCTAGTTCGTACCTTGTTGTTATTAATCTTGAAACGCCAGCGTACAATTAGTAACAGTACAAGATTCTATATTTAGTTTTTAAAATGATTTTTGAATGCGGTGAATTAAAAGCAATAAGAAATGAGTTTGTAAGATTAATGGCACAATCGGTAGAATCATTACAGTGTTCAATTAAATGGAGCAATAAATTAAAAGGAGTCAGAAATGGTGACAGATAGTAGATTAATATGGGTGAAATTGCCGCGTAGGCTAATTAAACGCGAAATTTGAATATCAGGTCATCTAAAAACAGCATAAGGAGATAATTATCAAGGAGAGCTTATAGGTCAGTACCGTAAGCTCTTTACAAATGACCTACAGATTACATCAGCTCGATACGCTACTCACTATTTTAAAATTCACTCACCTATTACTTACAAACATATATTTCTTATAACATATGTTTTTCGTTTGTGCCAGGCAATAAAATAAAACGTACGGTATTTACACAAATTATAAAATAAATATTTACTAAATTTACTTTGAAAACACTCAAGACTTCGAGATTTATTTCTAGTACAGATTTGTTTCATGTTTGATGAATAGTTCAATGTTTAATTTTAAATACCATTCGAGTTATACATTTTTAATGCCTTGATTCTGTAAGGTGTATACATTTTATCCTCCACACATGTTATATTGCTCGACTTTGTATCTTTCAAACATTCAATTTTGCACACCTTTTATCTTGCATACTTTTAATCCGCGAAAATATCTTACACACATTTTATCTTGCGTACATTTTATCTTCCATTCCTTTTATGTTCCATGCATTTCAACCATTAACAATTATTTCTGATCGCGTTGACTGTGTCTTCGTCGTGGCCGGTTCATAATTACTGTGTGCTCTTAGGGCCGGTAGAACCGTGAGCTCATGGGCCGGTCTTTGCAATTCAGACCATCTATAAAAATATAAACAATGACCGTTCAAGTTATCAATAAATGCATAAGACCAGATATTTTCTCTGTTTTTTGGAATGAATATTATTCTTTTATTTTATCAAATACTTGTCCAGATTCTTGCACTCTTAACAGCTACTCTGTATTACGACGATGAAGGGTTACTTATTTAAATAAACGTAGGGTAAGTTAAACCTTCCGTTAGACGATCTTTGGCTAAAATATGAATTTGTATGGAGGAGGTACGTAACTTACTGTTACAGTACTAATGAAAGCTGTGTTCTATTTCTGGCAGAAATTCTTCATCTGATAAAAATTAATACCCCTGGATAAAAAAATGTGGCACAATTTGATTCTTATGATAAAAGGTTACAGAATCTAATATTCAAATGAATAACTTCGCGTCCAGTCCATTTGTCAATGTTCTTCCAAATGAAATATCTACCAGTAAAACCAATATCACATTCAAGTAAAAATGAAAATGCCATAAATATATATCCCGGCTTTTAAAATTTAACAACAGGATGTGTTCAGTAATTATATGGATAATTCGTAATGAAATTATTATGTAGGGGATTCAATATTCATTTTCCTAAATTGACATATTGATTTGATATAAAATATAATTGAAATTAAATGAATTAATAAATGTATCACCACACCGGGTCCCATGACAAAATATACTAATATGATTTTATACCAATTCCATTAATTATTATTTGTAATACCAATTCCAACAAAATTAAAAAAAGGAATACTTTTGGACGAAGTGAAAATATCGACATTAAAGAATATTGTAAATAGAAAGCTAAAAAGATTGTAAATTAAAACATAATTTAAATCAATTGATTTTTTTTTTATTAAAAACATTGATTTTTTTATACAAAAAATATACAAATTTTAATAAAAATTTAATAACTACCTACACTATCAATAATAACCAAAATATGTTCTGCATATAATAATATCTTAAATGATAAGATGTATAATTGTCCCAATTGTGTTTTTGGAGCACTCCATGCCCCAAACAACTCGTGGAATGATATACCGTCTTATAAAAGTTGTATAATAATATACAATTTTGTATGTTCCATTTGTTGTATTTGTATATAATACTGTTAGTTTTAACATTTATTTACTTCGAAAATCATACAATTTCGACCGGCAAGATAATGACATCATTACTCCATTTTTCCTCTTGGTAATATTAATTATGGTTACGACTGAATATCTTTGGGTTTTCAAGTATTAAATGTAAAACCAATTCAATTTTTTTTTTGCATTTAGTTGGTATTGATCGCTGCATTTTTCTCGTGTTGAGAATTTGATTACGTCTTGTAACATCGTTTTAGGTTCTTTGTAGTTAAGAGAGACATATTTAAATCATTCCTTTTCATTGTCCATCCGCTCCATTTTTATTTAAATCGTCGGAAATTCCACGTCGGGACAATAAATAAGAATCCGGATCTTTTGTATCGAGAGAGGAATTAATAAAATGTCACCATAGGGGAAATTCAAATTTGGAATGAATTTAAGACATTCCCACATCAGGGTAGACTTGTAAAGTGTTCTTTATACATGTATGAGTATATGTAAGTACGTATCAAGTATAGATAACCATTACTGTTATAGAATAGCAATATACCTACTTTGTAGTTGATATGTGCAATTGATATCATAACAAGTCCAAATGACAGCAACTGAAGTTATAGAATCCCACCCCAGATTTGTCGAAATTTGATTACGTCTTGTAAAGCCGAGGACACACGGTATAAATAATGATCATTAACTAAATTCTCAATTGAAGTTAATGTATAGGAAAATATGCATACACACGGACATTACTTCAAATTTCTTGCACATGCGCAAATGCAATGTACCCTTGACAAAAAAGAGGTTAGAGAGTGATTAAGACACCGTAGTAGTTTTTAGATTTATGCCCGGTTGCAGAAAGGCTAAGCAAAAAAATCACTGATTAATTTGACGTTAATCTAAATTGATGAAGCTTTGTGCAACCCGGGCTTGACTATTATCCATGTCACTGTACTTCATTGTCAATCGTCAACCCAAATAAGAATACTTTAACCAGATATCAACATTAACCTCAACATTAACAACCCCACCTGTCATTCGAGTTGCGATGACAACTGAACGCTTCCGATCATCGGTTTCTAAACATCATCGGCACTTTCCATGTTATGAAGTTTGAAATGACTATTACCTAAATGATCATATGACACATGGCAACTAAATTAAGTATTAACTGTAAATGATCATTAACTTTTGACGTGTGTCCCGGGTATAACATTGTGTTAGGTTGTTTGTAGTTAAGAGAGACATATTTAAATTATTCCTATTCATTGTCCATCCGTTACATATTTATTTAAATCCTTGGAAATTTCACGTCGGGGCAATTAATAAGAATCCGGATCTTTTGTATCGCGAGAGGAATTTAAGACATTCTCACATCAGTGTAGACTTGTATAGTGTTCTTTTTACATGAATATATGTAAGTAGGTATCAACCATAAATACCCATTACTGTTATAGAATAGCAAATAGACTTTGTAGTTGATATGTGCAATTGATATCAAACCAAGTCCAAATGTTAGTAACTGAAGTTATAGAATCCCATCCCAGATTTGTCGAAATTTGATTACGTCTTGTAACATCGGTTTACGTTCTTTGTAGTTAAGAGAGCCATATTTAAATAATTTCTTTTCATTGTCCATCCACTTTATTTTGATTTAAATGGTGGGGAATTCCACGTCGAGACAATAAATAAGAATCTGGATCTTTTGTATCGGGAGAGAAATTTAAATGAATTTAAGACATTCACACATCAGTGTAGACTTATACAGTGTTCTTCATACATGTATGAGTATATATAAGTAGGTATCAACCATAAATACTCATTACTGTT
The DNA here is from genome assembly GCA_035578165.1 of Stenolophus ochropezus. Lineage (NCBI taxonomy): Eukaryota > Metazoa > Arthropoda > Insecta > Coleoptera > Carabidae > Stenolophus > Stenolophus ochropezus. The sequence continues at coordinate 438,152 of JAQOWZ010000002.1, forward strand.
ATAGAATAGCAAGTAAACTTTGTAGGTAATATTTGCAATTGATATCATAAGTCCAAATAGTAGCAACTGAAGTTATAGAGTCCCAGTCTTGTAAGATCGTTTTAGATTCTCTGTAGTTAAGAGGGACATATTTAAATCATCCTTTTCATTGTCCATCCGCTCCATTTTGATTTAAATGGTGGGGAATTCCACGTCGACGCAATAAATAAGAATCCGGATCTTTTGTATCGGGAGAGGAATTAATAATGTAGCATTGTGCGGAGATGGCTGTGCTGAAGTTCCGGACAGGATGGCGCGGACGCACCGTGCATGAAAAACAGGCCAAGCAAATAAATACCACTACCTCATCGCGCACATATTCCTATTCATTTCCATTCATATCAATTCGATGCTCATACCCATTTCCAATTGCTCCTCGTTTAACTACTACCTCATTTCAAGTCACCAACTTCATATTTACCATTATTCCATTACATAATTATGCTCATTTTTTTATTCAATTCTTTAGGCAGACAACAACGTACTCCAAAAAAAATTGTAAATAAAATCGATGCTGATACCAATTTCCATTTGCTCGTTGTTTAACTACTACATCAGAAATAAACACCTCATTTCAAATCACTACTTCATTTCTACCATTATTCCATTAGATAATTATACCTACTATTTTTGGATGGCTCATTTTTTTATTCAATTAAAATAATACTAGGTCCAAACCATTAATTAAGGGAACGGCACAATTTATACAAAGGCAAAAGCTACCGCAGTTCGGCGTACTGTATGAGTTAAAAAAATTATAGTTAATAATAAAATAACAAATTTAGTTCATTTTCAATTTTTTTTTTGCATCTTTCAAAATCAAATCAATATTATTTTAATCCAATATAGAGGAGCTCGGGGCCCCTAAAAGACACGGGGCCTGTAGGCAATTGCCTACTCTGCCTAATGGGTAATCCGGCACTGCCAATAACCTGTAATTAAAATGATATATTTGTTATTTAAGGTACTGCTAAAATAATCTGCAAAAATTGATACTATTAATATATATGTTAAATTCAGTTTGACAGATGAGTCCGTAAAGTTAAATTTTGACACAAGAGTCTGTAAGTTTTACTTTAAGTACTACTTTGGCTAACTTCGCAGAGTGATATCGTGTACTTTAGTATTGATTTCGAAAAATAGTTACTTTTTCTATTAAAGAGAGAACCGATGTAGATAAATTTGTGTAGCGTATATAGTGTTTGTGTTTATGCAGATAGATTCTATTCGGCTTGTCACCACTAATAAATAATTGGCACTAATTGTGCTCCTCTTCAAGTATTTATAGCTGGGAATGAGCTGTATGTAAATGGGAAAGTAGTGAATAATTTAGCATAAAACGCGTATTTAGTGTATTAGTTATTCGGTGTGACAGAGCTAGTTTAAATTAGATACTACTATATATTCAAATTCTCCCTAAATACCATCGCTGGGATTATCCAAAATTTCCATGATTGCAAAGTGTTCAATGTGGCAGCTAAGCTGGGAATTTAATTCGAATCTGTTTTGTGGCAGCGGGAAATAGTTCGCTGAAAATTTAATCGGCCCAGGAACTTCATTTCCTCCTTTATTTTTGTTAATCGATATTCCGTGCATACATTAAGCAATTAAGAAGCGATATATCATCAAGCCTTCATTTATTTCAGCGGAGATTCTTTAGCTTTTGATAGATCAAACGAATTTTATACACAAAATAAATTTTTGATTTTCAAATAGTATTTCACAAGAAAAGATTTCTTGTCTTGTTTAGTAATAACAATAACTATTATTCAGTGAAGTGTCATATTTTATGGACTATTAAATTTCAGCCATATCGCGTGCCACTTAAGAAAAAAAAGATGAAGAGTAAAAAATGTAATAAAATAAATTGTACTATTTAGGGAGGTAAAATTAGATCTCATGACCCATTTCTAAAATTTTTGATAAATAAAAATAAATATTCCAAGTGATGTTTTGATATTTCCTCCAGTGCTATATATTTTAATTGGAGAAAATATTTAGCAACTGGTTAAAATTTAACCACTGAGTTACAGAATAGAGGGGATTTGGTACTAAAAAGAATAACTTCAATTCTAGAAAAATACTCGATAACATAAAAGAAAAGGTTAAGCATAAATTAAGTAGAGAAAAAAGGTATTCAAGAAAGAAGATCTTCCACAAGACAAAATTAACACAGTCAGGATAACTATTGAGCAAATGCATGAATTAATAGAAACGCTTTATAGACATGAAATCTTTCAGAACACTTTGCTCTAAAATCCTTAAAAATATTTCTTGAAAATTTGTTTCCTAAATTCTTAACATTTTAAGGAGATTCCTAGAACCCTGACATTAATGATTTGAGCTAAAATCTCCGTGTGTCATTTCACAAGTTATCGCATACCATTTACTGGCATTGCTGCCTTAATCTACGATCCATGTTATGCCACAAAATATAAATTTCTTTAAAAATTATTCTCTGCGTTATATATTTCAAATGTAAATTCTTTTGAGTGGTAAAAGAGTAAAATATTTAATCTATAGAGAAATGCATTTTGCTGTTATTTTTAATTAAAAATATTGGCTATTGCATTGAATATTGAAAGGTTATAGAACTCCTGTTTTTGATATATTTTGAATGGGTTAAATTCCAGGCTGAATGCATAGACTTAAAGGTTGATTATCGATTTAAAATACATCATATGCGAACAGCAGCTTGGTATAGAGAGCTGTCAGACACAGCAAAGACCAGACGAGATGATATATTTATTTATGAAAAGTCGTGTAATGTATGTAGATCTATATCCTCCCACAAGCGACGTAGTATAAAGCACGAGATATCACAGTTAACATATGAAATTTTATTAAATTTTATGCCTGCTAAACAATTTTTATGAAGTATTTTTCATAACATGTTAATAACATCTTCTAAAATGAATTTAAGATAAGGCTTCGACGATCTATAATTTCCATATCGAAGACAAGCAGGAATTTCGCCATATTAATCAATAGTAATGACGCAGTAGATCTCATTGGAGAGATACAAATACTTATATAATTAAAATACAAAAAAATATAAACTCACCCTGTAAATTTTCATCACTCAGTATTTTTTTGCACCAATATATTGTTTCACAGCAAAATTTTCACAATAAAGTTCAGGTAACATAATCAGCTGTCATTCACTCTGAAAACTAAAACACTACTGTCATCTTTCAGCACTTTAGCGAACTAGCAAACATTAATTTGTAAATAAATAATATGAACGACATTTTCTGCAACATATTTAAACAGTAATATATTTATTTGCGTGGTATTCTAGTAATTAATTAATAACTAAGAAATAAGTTCATATACTCTCATTAACTTAAACAGTAAAATAATATTTCGAAGCATGTATGTAATATTAATATAATTAATAATTTACCTACGGGGTCTTATATTTATAAAATAATTTTTAAGCGAATATGTTTCTATTTTAATGAAGAAACATTTAAATAGTTAATTATGAAATAAATAAGGAAACGAAGTTGGTTATTTAACGTACACGAAAATTCGAAAACGAGACGCAGCCGAATTTAGAAAGTTAAATAATGCGAGATCTCCCAAAAGAGTTTCTGGGCGTGTAATTCACAAGATTTCAAATAAAACCAATGTGAATTGATATTTTTCAACAATTAACGTAATCATAATCATACAAGACGAGTATAATATGAATAATAAATCAAACAAAGATTGTTTTAATGAACGTTTTACATTTCCAATAAAATAAATTTTGAAATTTTGATAGAATGTAATGCTAAAATATTTAAATTGTCATCCCTACATTTTGCCGGCCTAACCCTGCAAACAGAGATTTTCTGGACGATTTTGAGTTCTGTAATACTAGCCATAATGGGACGGAGGCGCGAAAAAAAAATTGACAGTACTGACAGTACTCGTATTAATATAGTTGTGTAAAAACGGGTTACCAATAGCTATATTCTATTCAAACTTTGCGCTCGTTACTTTGATGAATTTCTTGTGCATCTATTCGGCGTCCCAAGTGCATTATCCTCCACCACTTTACTATGCATTTCTTTTTTATCATCCATCTTTGACACTTTCCCTGTTGCACAATATCTGCGCGTATGATGTAGTGCAGGTGAATGCAGCCCCTCGACTGGCACGACACGTAGCTGCATGTCCAGTGAATTAATCCACAGCCCTAATATGCTGCGGGCGAGACCTGCATTATTCACAACCCCCGTCTGCTCACTGCAGCGCGGTTAAATATTCACCACTGCAGGAATTGCTTCAAGATGATTTACAGCGAGGCCAAATATCACAACACTCACACAGATTGTCATCTCTACCGGGGCACCTTTAACAAGTCCCTAGGGGATAATTTGTTTTAATTATTGGGTTTTTATTGGCAGCGAGAATTTATAACTGGATATGGTAAAACGGTTGTGTGTTTTTAAAATGATGGAAGTTAAAGTTTTGTATGTTGTTCTCATTTATTAATAAAAGTATATACTACACAGGTAAGCTCTCAGAAAAAATAAGTTGAAGTTCATGTTACCGTAAGAGAATAGTTGTATGAGGAACTTACATTTTGAGTCGCTTATTATATATTTCGCACCACCAGTAGCAATTTACTTTAAATAACTTGACAATGCAGATTTATTTATTTGCCCATTGTTAGATGACCAAATACATTACTGTTTCAGCTAAGATGCAACATATTTGAATCTGTCATTAGTTGTTACTATGGATACCACTTGTTATATGGCACCGTATCGTTTCAGATAAAATGCAACAAAAGGAATATAGGTTGTCAATGTCATGAGATTAACTATTAAATAAACTTAAAATCCTGAAACCGGTAGAGATATATTTATGTGACGATAATGCAAAACAAAAAAAAAATAAAACTTAAATACTGGGGTAATAAGAAGAATATAATTTAGAGCAAATAAATAGGACAATTTAGAAAAAATTAGATAAAATATTAGAACAAATAAATAAGACAATAAATAAAAGAAACTACGACAAATACCGGAACAAAATTCCGGAATATAAAATTGCAGAAATTTAGAATGATGATATACTAGGTAGAATATATTCTGAAGCAAAAAAAAAAAAACAAAAAAAAATAGAAGAAATTAAGAAAAATATTACAGCATATAAATATGAGGTAATAATTAGATCAACAATTTGAAAAATTGGAGACATTAATAAAAGCAATTTTAATATACCGGTGAAATAGAATAGAAAAATATGTTATTTAGAAGAGTTGGTCGGTAATAAGATAACATGAAGAAAATTCTGTAGGAAATGAGTGCAGTAATTTCCGGAAATTAGTGCACTTTCTGACAGGATATTAAACAAATAAATAGATCAGAAAAATATGTTGTGCTAATCAATTTAAAGTAATGGAAAATATAACTAGTGTTACTATACTGTTACTATTAATTAAATAAAGGAGTTAAATTAACTACCCCTCTAAGCCTTCTAATTTGCAATTAAGTTTTTCGCTTCGGTTGATTAGAACTATTTACAGGATCAAAGTAAACTGCGAGCTAGTTGGACATAGCGCCGATGAAGCTATTTAAATTACAAATTAAACCTACAGGCAGTAGTTTATAATCTCATCTGCGCCGAGTTCAGGTTCAGGATCACTTCCTGTTTTTACCTCTGCTACATTCCTGTCTGTTTCAGGCGGACAGATTAATATCATAAGCACGCTACGTTTAGTTATTGCCAACTTTGCTGTGCTATATACACTCAGCATTGTATTGTATCATAGCCTTGTGAAAGGACACTAACTTTGCTACTAACATCCTTAACAATTAACTAGGGCATTTATATTTTTATTTATAATTAGTTAAATATGTTTTTGTATAAAAACAAAACGTTGTCACTTTAATTATAAATAAATAATAGATGCTCCTGATTATCGGTTTATGGTAAAGTGGTTTTTGTAGTTGAGAAAAAATCAAATTTCGGAGAAAAGACTTTGGGTTTTACCCTTTTACATTTGCATCTTCTTCGAATTCTGTTGAATGTATAATTTAGGTTGTAGTTTTATTTTTCAATTATTTTTTCATACTATAATTTTAGTTTCTGTATACGTGAATAAATATTGTGATTAACATTATTATATACATGGTAAATGGGGGAGAGTTGGTCTAAAAAGTACATTAGAGTAATGTCTCTCATAAGGAATATTAATTTTGTTGTTGAGAGACAGAGTAAGTAGCCGCTTGAAAATTAATTAAACATTAAATGTGGTTCTATTTCTACACAGTCATAAGAAATTTAGTGGTCCATTTAATCTCTGCTCTGAGGACAGATAGACCACCTATGCTGAGGAGAGATGGACTAGTGGATTTTTATTGTAAATAGGAAAAATATAATTCGCGTATAGAAAGGTAGACGATCTAGTTGCTATTCCATGAGTTCTGAAGAACTGTTGTTAAATGGTTAATCAGAGGGTGACGATAATGAAGATGATGAAGATTATGAAAACGAATATGCTGCATGCAATGAAAATTAAAAAAAAAATGAAGAAGGATGATTACATTAAATGTGTACTCATAGCCTTGGTCCGTCTCACCTATATAGTGGAGGAGTGTTGAACTTTTTTGATCCTGAATGAAATATTTTTTGTAGTTTTCAGAACATAGTTTAATTTTTTTCTTTATTCCTTTAAGTAAGCCTGATTATACTACATCCAATATGTTTTTATTTATAATAATTTAAATATGATCTGGAGATAAAAATACTCTTAGGAATCCACTGTAATATGTACAACCATTTCAATTAAATACAAAGAAAAATGTTACAAAAATTTTTAAAGCTTGGCAACAAAAAATTATTGGGAAAACTATAAATGTATATCTCCTTGAATAATATTTTAATAAAACATGTGTTCCACAAAATACATTTCACAGAATAATATTAAATTATGATGGATGAAATTTGAAATGGAAATTTCATGTATTATCATTTATAATTTACAATATTTTATAGTTTTGTACATGTGTAAATGTAAAAATATTTCAAAATATTTTTATGACCTATTTATCTCAATATTAGAATGTATCATTTTTAACATTTTTATTATCTTTTGCTAATTTAAATTCAAATATATCTAAAAATATTTTCGTGGTATTATATTAGCTTGAAAGATGTTTTCGTAAATATCATTATTTTCACATTTAGATTCGAAAAAAACTTTGCAAATATACTTAGCTACTATACCGCAATTTTCTCAGAATATTTTTTATAAAAATCGTATTTAGTTTTTGTTCAGTTGGTTACTGTAATGATAATTGTAAAATCATTACTCAGTATAATTATAGCAATTTGAATTTGAATACCATCAGTTCAATAACCTTTAAATTTCTTAGTGTACATTAATAATAATATTTTTTATATTTAACAAAAAATATTTCCATTTTAAATACATTAATATTTACAGTTATTTTCCTATAGTTTCCAAGGAAACTTTGTTACAATTTTTTAATTTATCTCACATTTTAGAGCAATTCCTTCGTTAATAATATTGTTGTAGTTTCTGATTCTCGTATAAAATTATAATTGTAAAAAATTTGGTTTAATATCTTGTTTGTAGTATCTAAAGTGTTAGCGATATTATGATACAGAAACACAAAAAAATAATTGCTTAGTGTGATAAGGTTTCGTATAAATATAAATGAAGCTATAAGCAGGTAGGTAGTCTGTCTCAAACTTTGTGTTGAAATGTTTAAAACCGTGTTGGTATTTTTAGGATTTGTGTGTTTGGTTTTTGGTATGTATATTATTCAAATAAATATAAATATTTTACGATAGTGTATGTAAAACTTACAAATGTGGAATTTTGTTTATTATGCGACAATATTTGTTTTGTTTGTCACGTTTTCAATTTTTGTAAACAATTTTTTTGTTAGTGCATTTTTCTGCATTACAAAAACAAGATCCAATATTTATGGGCTACAAATTAAATATAATGCATTATTAATTTTATTTTATAATGAATTTAAATATTTAACAATATCATACAAAAAATAAAGCAATTATACACTGTGGAAAACCCACAATATAGTTTTTCTATTTTGTCTTAACAATTGCTCTATTGTTATATTAAAAATGGTTTAATAATATCGGATATTGTCAAGCTGTTTTTAGTATTTTTGTTGTTGTAAAATTGGTACTTCTAACAACTTCACCCCACTTTAAATATTTTTAAATGTTTTTTAATACAATTCAAATTATTTCTGAGTATGAAAATTAAATAAATAAAATTAATTTTAAAGAATATTAAAATTTCTTAAGTTATATAGATAGATATAGATAAATTACTTCATTCAACGGAGTTACTATATTTCACATATATGTATATCCTTAGATTACACTTTATTTTTTTTAATTGAAATTTTTAAGATTTTTATTAAATAAGCGAAGCAAAGTATAAAAATAGTATATTATACTCGTTTTCTATGACATATTGTTCCAATCGTGTTTTTGGAGCACTTCTCGCTGTGCTCCTCGAGTCTCAAACAACTCAGGAAACAATGTACCGTCTTATAAAACTCGTATAATAATATACCATTATACGTCGTACCGTCTTACAAAACTTGTAAAATAATGTACTATTAAATTATTAATTTTATTATAAATTACAGGTGATAGATACCATCCCAAAGATTCTTACAATCCAAATTCGGAAGAAGATAAATCTGTAGAAGGTAAAAGATAATTTTTATTTCTTTGTACGAAGAAAAGAAAGTATTGTAATCAAAAATGATTCGCCATAAAAAAAAGACACAATATTCGAATTTGTCGAATAAATCAAAAGCGATTAGCAAAAATGTGTATAATTTAATAGGCATACAAGGAAGGCCTGTGATGTCCACATCATTTTTTAAAAAAAGTATTTATAGTTATTTACATTGCAAGACCGTTATACAGAAATTTACAGGTGAGCACAGCAAGATAACAAGGTTATCTGTGTGAGACTGTAAATTTCAGGTAACGGTAGAGCATTGTACAATATATTTATGTTAAAATTCATTGCATTTATGCAACGTCAATGTCAATGTCAAAGGATGTCAGACGTTTCAAAAAGATATGTTGGCATGGTATATCCATGTCAACAGCCCGTTATAATTTTTACATGGTCTAGCCCGTATATCGTCTTGTAACCCCTAGAAACAAAACTAAATAAACAGTTCTTTACTGTTCAAATGCCCATAAAAACCTTTATTTTAGGAGATGAGTACCATCGTCAAGATAAATCATTTGATCATTCTTCAGGCCAATTCCGTAATCATTACCTTCCTGATCAAATAGATCAAAAAATCATCGGAGGTACAATAACCCCTATAGATGATCTTCCCTATGCGACATCATTACGCAGCATTTCGACTCACATCTGTGGAGGGGCCATCTTAGACGAGAGAACTGTCATCACAGCCGCTCATTGCGTCTATGGGTAAGAAATGAAAACTAAGAAAACAATGAAAGAGAAACAATTGTGTTGCGTTAGGAGATCAAACAGCTTCACGCTGTGGTCCGGCACGACGTATATAAACGACAGGACACATCCCGGGGTTCTGTCCTTTGTAAGTAGGGTGATTATCCACGAAGGATACAACTCCACCTCGCAGGATAACGACATTGCTATCCTCAAGGTAAGAACTACTATAGAAAAAGGATTGCTTGGGTCAGCACAAAATATACATGCTTTATATCAAATACTTAGGAAAGTTGCAACATAGTTTGATAGAAACTTATAATCAAAACAAAATTAAAGTTAAGTATCACTTGAGGAAATTGATAACATATCATATTAGTTTTATAAGTAATATTTGCTTTATATGTTAGTGCTATATCTATTCATACAATTAGCAAAAACATAATTTGCACTCTAGATTCTTTTGTTATATCTATTAATTCATTTAATTTCTATAGTGTGAGAAAAGTCCACTTTCCATAGTGGTCGTAGAAAAAAGACATTCAAAATACTGTGCAAATAATATTTCTATTCATATTATCATAATATCAATATTTTAATAAAAGATGTAGAGTATATTGTCAAATTAACATTTTTAATTAGGGTTAGTAACTTTTTAATGAACAATTTTATTTTAGTCTCAGTTACTCTAAAAATTTAATTTTGATGCTGGTTGTTGTTTCGGTTTTATGTTACATACGAGTAGTTTTATTGAAAAAGTTAGGGGTTTACACAATTTGTCATTAAAATGTTGGACAAACTAAAATGTTCATTTGTAATATTGTAAGTTTATTTTAACGCGAAACATGGAATTTGCCATATCTATGTTTACAACTTGACTTTTGATTGACAGAAATGTATTAAAGCGTTCGCTTTAAAATAAAAAATAGCAGATATAATATTGAAGTTAAACAATATTAAAACTCATTTATAATATTTTAATTATTATACATATTGGCATTAAATAATTTCGTTCTTAATTCGTTAAAAAATTAAATAATTTAAGATCAGGATATCTAGCGGACCACTCTATTTGTCCACCGTGTCCATTCCAACAATACTCCCTGATTACAACGACGTGGCAATGAGTTATTTAAAAAAAACTACACAATTTGACAATTAAAAATAACATTAATTTGACAATCTATGTTTCATTTTAAAGTGAACCATGGACATTGCAAATCCTACGTTTCTCATTAAAATAAACTCATGGTATATTGTTCATTAGTTGATGTGCAAAATAATTTTCAAAAAGTAAAAATCATAGTCCAGAATGTTTCGGTTTTAGTTATGAAATTTCATTAAAGCTTTAATTTCAATTAACAGCTTTAGAACTCAAAAAAATATGATGGTTGCTTTTGGCTTTAGTTTTTTCGGTAAATAAATATATTATTTACAGTGAAATGTAAGGGCAAGATTTGTGGCCAGTAGTATTTTTTATGCATAAAATTATAAGTTTTTCCTTCATTCCAGGTTGGAATGAAGTCTGTGTTTCCCCGTCTCATTATTCGTGACAAGTTAAAGTTTTAAGTTGGCTATCAGGCGCTGTAACATCTTGCAGACACGCTCGACTAGAGCTATCACATTTCTTAGCTGCAGCCAATTCCGACCCCGGAGTAACGAGACATGACATTCAATTTGCTTTTGTTTTATTCCACCGCAGAAGCCCGCAAACACAACCAGCTTATTTATTTTCAGGCGCACAGTATGATAATGCGCTGATGTCATTTATGTTTCAGCTTTTTCAGCCGCTCAAATTCAGCGACAAGATCCGGCCAATTGAACTCGCGGCAAAATCCGGAGTTGATTCTCAAGGCGAAGCTGTTGTTTCAGGTTGGGGTCGAACACAGGTACGGATATTTTAATAAGTATATTAAGTCCAAAAGATAAGTTTTGGATACAAAAAATTCATGGGAGAAATTTTGAAATTTAGGTTTTTTAAATTTTCTCATTTTTCACCTAATCGTTCCAAAGAACGTATATGCGGAGAAAACATTTCTTTATAATCGCTGAGAATGTATCTCTATCCATTTTAGAGATATATTTTTGAGGTGTAAATTTGACAGCAAATATCTCAGGAACGAAAACAGATAATTAAATTACGTTTGAAAATTTGTAATCAGCTCATTGAGATTTATCAATGTACACTATTTCCCAAAATAAAAATTTTGGGCACAAAAATGAGTATTTTTGGGATATTTCGCGTTTGTCAACACAATTTTTGGTTTAATACTGTCGTTTAGTTTGTTTTAACTCTACACAACTTTGATATGGGGTTATTGGTTTTGAAACTAAATAAAAATTAGTTAATAAAGCGACAGAATAAAATCGAAAAGGACTAATAGGATTGCAGGTTTTGAAATCAATGCAACGATATTTGCTTAAGTGTACAAAATTAATAGTTTTGATCATTGAAATAAAACATTGTAGTATTTGGTTTATCAACACTTATTTATAAAAAAAAAGTGATAATCTAGTCTAATCAAATAGTGAATAGTTTTAGAGCTAATTAGTTTTATCAAGGACTGAAGTTGCGAAAAGCTCTTTCCCTATTTATTTCGAGTAAGAAAGTTTCAATTAATTAGAAATAAGTTTCGTAAGAAACCTCCATCTACTTCAATTGATTTTAAACTTTCAAATTGAAATTACAGAAACACAATGTGTGAAAATAAGGTTTCATGTTTCAATACACTAATCAAATATATAAACATTGTTCATGTTTTAGAAAATACGACAAGGTGAACTAGCAATTATTTCTTTCAGCAATATGCAAAGTTAACAGAACAATGAAGCTTGAAAATTTGTTCCCTTTAAAGTTCTTTTTACGGCATTTGTTAATATGTAAATGCTTAAAGTTTTAAGTGAAAACACGGTACGCGTTTTACATTAGATCGTTTAATGCATTCCATGGCAATTTTGTTAAACGAACCTGAAGACAATTTTATTTACCACCTAAAATGGTTTTCATATACAGTCTATTTCTCGGAATTGATTCTCACGTCATCAATTTCTGCTGCAAGAATTATTAAACTTTTATCTTGTATCTTTATCATATAACTATACACTTAAACAAACTATAGTCTCCGTACACACATCTTTGCGGTTTGTTTTTAAAATATATAAACCATCCTGAAATCTTATGGAACTCAGTAATTGTTTTAGATAAACCACAGTAACCCTTTTTAGATCAGATGGACGAATTATTGTTTAAAAAAGAAAGAATTAATATATGAAAACAAAAAAATTATACACAACCGTGAAATATGGTGGAGGAGCTTTTTCGTACATGCTATAGAGGGGTATATGTATATGTAATCTGTCTTTAGTCAACGACAAAAAATAAATAGAAACAGTGGTGTAACCCTAATAACGGATATTTTCAAATATTTAAAAAAATTAAATATGTCGTTCATGTTTAAAAATGCCATCAATCCTCCTTTTCAACGATTTGAATAACACGATTAGGATTGACGAGATATCCGGGAAACAGGCTGTACTTATTTATTGATTTGTATTAATACGAATGTAGGAAAAATAAAAATGGAATGAAACAAGTAGATATATTGTTGAAAGTTATTTGAATCTTCCATTTAGAAAATTAGTGTATCTTATTTATATATCCTTAATCTATTCAAACTTTTTCAATTTTAATACCAACAACCATAAATTCTCTTATACGACGCTATTTATCTCAGCAAAACTCTAACTTGGCTAATTTATCAATGGAAATATCTGGATTTTATTTAATCTAACCCAAGAATAGATGCCACAACAGAAACCTCTATCTACAGATGTGGAGATTTCCTTGCATGCCCGGCTATTAGATCAGAACAAAAACAGGCAGAATCTTTTCTCTTGAGTAGAGACATTTGCTTTGACAAATAGTATTTATCTTTTTGCCAAAAGTTTTTGCGGCCTGGCCAAAAATGTAAAATATTTCTGCTAGATTTAACAAATGAATACCAATATTTGTTTTTGTGACAATGTTATATCCGGACATACATTTCTCTGATTGTTTATTAATTAAAATTTGTAATTATTAGAGCGAAATAATTAATTACTTAATAAATAATGGAATGTCAAGATCAAAATAAAAGTTCTCTATAGTAAATTCTAAAAATTTAAAAGCTGAATAACTTTTTAATTACATACAACTTTTTTTCAGGAAAATGATCCCCTACCAAAAGGACCTATCCCATTGCGTAAGACAACTGTATCCGTTATATCCAGGGCGGAATGTGAGAGGAAGTACCCGAAAGCTTTAACCGGAAGTATGATCTGCGCACATGCTCCCGGAAGAGACTCTTGCCAAGTATGTACCGCAATTCATTTGTTGCCAAAAACATAAAATTGTTTTAATGAGCTTAGAGGTTGTTAACATGAGATGTTGTTAATTAATTAAAATTATTCCTTTTGTTTCTATACGAAAAATGAGGCTGAACATTTCAATTAATTAGGAGAATTGGTTGCTAATTCGATTCTCAAACATCCTATTGATAATTAAATTAAATTTTACATTATACAGGGTGAGTCACCGAAATGCCCGTCTTCGATATCTCCTTTGTCCTTAGAAATACAGCATAAATTTATTAACAAATGTTATTGGTCAACTCAAGGAGCATAACGTAAAATTATTTTCACATATACAGGGTGTAGCGTTACGGCTCGGCGAAAATTGTTTGCCTTTTATTAAATGGAACACCCTGTATATTTTTATATTTTTTCAAGTGTATTTCATTCCTCTATACGGACATATAAATTTTGTTATAGTTTTCCGCGGCGTTGCCAAGTTATTCCGTTTATTCTCTAAAAAAGACCAAATACACGCATTGCTTTATAATGACGTACTGAAGTTATTTTAATAGTAAAAATTAAGAATTTTTTTTTTCTGTACAACTGTAACTACACTCTATGTTCTCACATATATTTTTTTAAATGTAATTATACAGGGTGTTCAATAAAGCGAATCAAATTTACTCAATTTCAAATGACTAAAACTCGTCATTTTCAAATGGAACACCCTATATTTTATAATTCAGTTGTGCGTCTTTTTGTATTATCTTCATATTTTATTAAGGGTACCCTATGCCTAAAGCCAATATTTTTGGGGATTTTCACCATTTTAATTTTATTTCTAAAAATTAGATTCCAAAAGATTTTTAATGTAACAGCTATTCGCACGGAAACATGTTTGAGACAGTTTACAAATGAGTAATTTACTCTTCGCAGATATTTGCGTCGACAGTTTTAAAACAGTTACGAATTTTAATCTAATTTTGAAAGATCCGAAAATCTAGCGGGCCAATTTCTTGGACCACCTCCTCCGATCCATCTATAGCAAATTCTTCATTTAAATGATTCCTAACCCGAAGACTGTTGTGAGCTGGTGCACCATCATGTTGGAACTACAATCTCCGGGTAATATCCATGGTATACTAGATTTAATTTTTAATTGAATAAATAATTTTAGAAAAAAATTGTTAAAATCTCTAAAAATATTGATTTTAGGCATAGGGTACCCTTAATAAAATATGAAGATAATACAAAAAGACGCACAACTGAATTATAAAATATAGGGTGTTCCATTTGAAAATGACGAGTTTTAGTCATTTGAAATTGAGTAAATTTGATTCGCTTTATTGAACACCCTGTATAATTACATTTAAAAAAATATATGTGAGAACATAGAGTGTAGTTACAGTTGTACAGAAAAAAAAATTCTTAATTTTTACTATTAAAATAACTTCAGTACGTCATTATAAAGCAATGCGTGTATTTGGTCTTTTTTAGAGAATAAACGGAATAACTTGGCAACGCCGCGGAAAACTATAACAAAATTTATATGTCCGTATAGAGGAATGAAATACACTTGAAAAAATATAAAAATATACAGGGTGTTCCATTTAATAAAAGGTAAACAATTTTCGCCGAGCCGTAACGCAACACCCTGTATATGTGAAAATAATTTTACGTTATGCTCCTTAAGTTGACCAATAACTTTTGTTAATAAATTTATGCTGTATTTCTAACGACAAGAGAGATATCGAAGACGGGCATTTCGGTGACTCACCCTGTATATTTGATCCTTGTAAAGATTTTGAAACAACCGAGTTTCTTTTAATCTACCAATCTTCTGAAAGACATTGATTTTTACCGAATTATTTGCTTAAAATAAAATGCAGATATAATTTTAAAATTAAAGATACTCAACGTAAAATTTCGTCAAAACAAAATACAAACCGGTAAAACGAATTGAACATTACTTGAGAATTCCTGAACTCTAATTTTACAATGAATTTTCTGTAAAAGTTTCTTAGGGACCTATTTTGTAACTCAGTGGTTATTTTAAAAGCAATTGCTAGAGAAGGTCTCCATGTCTTTTTCTAAATACATTTGGCAACATATATTTCTTATTGGATTATTATTAACACAAAATAATTACCATTTACTCATCAGTATCATGCATAAATTCTGCCATTTTTATGATTAAATAAGAGTTTAAAGACGGTTCCTGTCATCTTTAAATAACTAACCTAAAAAGATGCGTCATTACTGCTAATCATGACAAGTGAATAAGAAATCTTAGTGAAGCTTTTGTAAGTTATTTAATCAAACTTCTTTAGTTAGTTAGAGACTAGAGCAGAATACGGATCAATATGTTTTACAAAGAAATCTTATTTAAAAAATTACTTGCAAAAATTTATAATAAATAAAACGATTTATTTAACATTGTACCTAACATTAAATATTTGGTAACATAATGTAATAATCAATTGAAAATTATGGAAATCTACCAATATTCTCCAAACAATCTCCTGAATTCGTTACATCAGAACGTGTCAAGTATCTTGAGCCTCTGTTCCTTTTGGGAACGATGTTCCATACCACTCATCATTATTTCTTTTTATACTTATAAGATAAAACATATATTTTTCTTGGTTTTTCCACTGAAAGCAATCTATAAGTGGAATTCCTGTGGAATCCTATGGGTGCTGTGAGCTCAGCGTTGAGATTAACGGAATTAGTTGTGTAATAGTTGGGTTATGTTTTTAGGGAGATTCGGGCGGTCCTCTGGTGGCCAACAACAAACTCGTCGGCGTCGTGTCCTGGGGCTACGGCTGCGGACGCCCGGATTATCCTGGCGTCTACACCAGCGTCGCTGCCGTCAGGAGTTGGATCGACAGGCACAGACATGATTAGGTTGCATTGACAGTTTTTATATTAGATCAACACAATTTTAATAAAATTGTTATATAGTAACATGTTTCATTTAACACATTTTGAGTAATTTTGATATATTCGTGTATTTGTTGAAACATATTTAAATAAAAGACGTAAACAACTTAAACTTTGTATTTTATAATTAATGTACATTTTGACATGTCTTTCTCATAAGGACGAGGTACTGCCGAATTTTGGTACAAATTTTAGAATAAACCTAACAACTATCCGTTGAATTTGAAGAAGAGATCCAGTTCTTTGGTTACCTAAACTCTCCAATATTATCTTTAGGGATACATGAAGAATTTAGTTTTAAAAAACCCAACCAATTGTTTGCATTACATAATAATATATTATTATATAAGTTTTATAAGACGGTTTATTATTCCATGAGTTGTAATCTAGGGATATATAAATGTTAAATACGGTAAATCTGTTTATTTGATTTTCCTACTCAGAAATAATATAAATTGTATTAAAAAACATTTAAAAGTATTTGAGCTTATCAATTTGACATTTAAAGTGTGGTGCAGTTGTTAGAAGTAACAATTTTACAACAACAAAAATACCAAAAACAGTTTAACAATATTTTATATTATTAAACAGTTTTCGATATAATAATAAGGCAATTATTAACGCAAAGTATAAAAAATACATTTTATATTTCTTGTTTCATAATTCTTTGATGTGTAGCTTTGTCTAGCTACTTTTCCTTTTGTTGCCTTGTGCTAATTAAGAATTCTTATTCCTCCGCAAGTATTTATCGTACAACAAAATAATATTATGCACATATTTACCCATGTAGTTTTAATTTTAATTCTCGCACTGCAGTTATTTACATTTTGTTGTCAACACAGCGTCGTAATAAAATTGTGCACGTAAATTGAAACCTGTACAGCTCAAAGTGCTTTCTGTATGCCGCAAAATTTCCTCGCTTTGTAGCTCCGTAAAATAAATAATGACACCCTAAACATTTTAATGGCGAGAGATTGTCTTGTAACGTCTTATTGCTTCCAACAAGGTTAACTTTAAAAATTTCAAAAGAATGAATGGAAATGACGGCTTGATATACCGTGCAACTTCCAGTGTATTCAGAACTGCAGAATATAAATAGTTTCCAGTACTAAGTCTTCCTTTTTCCACAGACTATCACTTCTGCAGAGTATATAAACAGTGGAAGAATGAAATATTAAATTTCACTGTAATATTCTTTTTATAAACCTCTGTAATTCATAAAGAAATTTAATTAGCTTTTCAATTTTAAGACTAACAATTATAAAATCTCAAAGAATGAAAACTACTATTATAATTTTACAAAGAAAATCTTAAAATCTTTATTATACTCATATTTTATTTTTTAAATATTTATTCTTGCCAATTGTCTTACAATCTTTACAATATGTTACAATTATTATACCTATTATATCAGATAGATTGTCTCTTTCGTCCTCAGTTTATTTGTCTTCTTTTGAATAATTATTTTCTAGTAAACTACGAATAATGAATCGATTTAAAAAAAAAATCGGTTTTTTATCTTTTGTCTAGTATAATATATGTAATAGTTACTTATGTTTTAAGGGCATAATTAAAATATTATAGCACGAAGGAATGTTTAAAGCTTGATGCGAAGCGTAGAGTTTTAAATTGTTTTGTTTTGTTATTTCTTGACGTTGCATTTCTAATAATGTTCTAAAATATTAATTATGAAATATTTTAATTCTTTAATTGTAATGTCCAAATATGTAAAGATAAGGATACACGATAAATATTATCAGCACACTGTTCCACTACAGATTTAGTAAAGGCACTGCTTGTTTTACAGTGCCTAATTATGCTTCTGACTTGCGCGCGCATCGATATAAGCTATCTTTTTTTTTATCTTGCACACATTCAATTTTGCATACCTTTTACCCTCCACACTTTTAATCCGCGAAAAAAGTTATCATCTACACGTTTTATCTTCGACGTAATTTATGTTCCACACATTTTATCAATTTTTATTATCAATAAGAGAACTATATAATAGAATTGTACATAATAAAATTAATTATTATAAGCAATTAGAATAGAAGTATTGAACATAATAAGAAGAAGTACTAATATATTAAAGTATTAGAAGGTAGGAACTAATATAAATGAATGTATTTGGTTTAATACTCGTAGTTATGGAATAATTACTGTTGCAACTCTGTTTATATTATTTGTATCGTTTATCCCATAATCTTCGTGGAATATACGGTCCGAGGTACACCTGCTATCGAAAATATAGCATAGTTAATATTGGTTGGTATTGATTGTTGTGTAGTGCATTCATCTATAACAGTTTTATGAAGCAGCAATATCTGCGGCTATTGTTCTTCTATGGCGCGTAACTGGC
Organism: Stenolophus ochropezus; assembly: GCA_035578165.1. NCBI lineage: Eukaryota > Metazoa > Arthropoda > Insecta > Coleoptera > Carabidae > Stenolophus > Stenolophus ochropezus. Next base: position 457,270 of record JAQOWZ010000002.1, read on the forward strand.
CGGGTGAAGTTCGACTATTATCGACGATCTATCACGGCTAACCATTGTTTATTTTTATGCCCATGTTTACGCGATCTGCAGGCAGCCGGATATGAATTAATAAATGGAAATGCCGCTCTGGACTCTCTGACCGTATCTATATTATTCACATGCAATTTTTGAGGCATATTGCTCTTTATATTTTAATCCAACTTTAAATCAATACTTTCAAAAAGTGTCTATTGCTTTAACGCTTTTATAAATAAGTTATTTTATTATTCATAAGTAGAAGAAGAAATCTTAGTAGAATTTTTTAATTAAAAATTGGTTATGGTGTTAAAATTATTGTCTGTGTCACTGATTGGTCTGAAAAAATATATCCTAATTATTACCAATTATAACTAAACAAGAAAAGTTATAATTTTTAATTTTTCATTTTAAAATTTTTCATATACAGTAAAAATAATAAAAAATTACTTATTTTTGGGTACAAAATTTTGGTTTTTGAAAATAGTCCATATTGATAGATCTCGATGCGCTGATTTCAAATTTTCAAACCAAATTTAATTATCTTTTCTACTTCTTGAGATTTTTCATCTCAAAGTTGCACCTCAAAAAAGTGTGTTTTTTGGGTATATCTCAAAAATGTGTAGAGATACAATCTCAACAATTACACTAGTCGATTCTACAGGCAAAGTTACATAAAGAAATGTTTTCTTCGCATATACGTTCTTTGGAACGATTTGGTGAAAAATGTGAAAAACGAAAAAACCTAAATTTAAATTTTTCACCTCGAAACTTTTTGTCTCCAAAATTTTTTATTTTTTGGTCTTAAGTAGATATCGATGCGCTGATTCCAAATTTTCAAACAGAATTCAATTATCTCTTCCCGTTCTCGAGATATTTCAGTTCAAAGTTATACCTAAAAAATTAGGTTTTTTAGGTATATCCCTTAAATGGTTAGGTTTATGGCTTCGGCGACCTCACCATTCGATTCTACAGGCAAAATTACATAAGTGTACCAATTTTCAGATTTTTATTCCAACGGATACAATTTTTATAGCAAAAAAACGAAAATCGACAAAAATCGAAAAAAATCGCAAGGGGTTCATCAGGCGTTTTTTTCGATTTTGGCCATTTTCATTTTTCCTTTCTACAAATTGTATCCTTTGGAATAAAAATCTGAAAATTGGTATACTTATGTAATTTTGCCCGTAGAATCGATTGGTGAGGTCTCTGAAGTCGTATACCTAATCCTTAAAGAGGTAAACCTAAAAAACCTGATTTTTTAGGTATTGCCAAAACTTATCTTTGAGCACGAATATCTCAAGAACGGGAAGAGATAATTGAATTCTGTTTGAAAATTTGGAATCAGCACGTCGATATCTACTTAAGTCCAGAAAATGAAAAGATTTGGAGACAAAAAGTTCCTTGGAAAAATTTTGAAATTTAGGTTTTTTCAATTTTCTCATTTTTCACCAAATCGTTCCAAAGAACGTATATGCGGAGAAAACATTTCTTTATGTAATTTTTCCCGTAGAATCTACTGGTATAATCGTTGAAATTGTTTCTTTACCCATTTTAGAGATATTGTCAAAAAACACACTTTTTTGAGGTGCAACTTTGACAGCAAATATCTCAGGAATGAAAAGAGATAATTAAATTCCGTTTAAAAATTTGAAATCAGCGTGTCGAGATCTATCAATGTACACTATTTGCCAAAATCAGAATTTTGGGCACAAAAATAAGTATTTTTGGAATATTTCGCGTTTGTCAACACTATTTTTGGTATAATATTGTTGTTTGGTTGTTTTAACTCTACACAACTTTGATATGGGGTTATAGGTTTTAATAATAAATAAGAGTTAGTTAATGAAGCGACAGAATAAAAACGAAAAGGTATAATAGAGTTGCAGGTTTTCAAATCAGCAGATCGATATTTACTTAAAGTGTAGAAAATTAACAGTTTTGATGTTTGAAACATTGCAATAAAACAATAATGTACTGATTTTATCAACATTTGTTTATAAACAAATATGGGGTTATTGGTTTTGAAAATAAATAAAAGTTAGTTAATAAAGCGACAGAATAAAAAGGGAAAGGTGTAATAGGAGTACAAGTAATTCATTATTTGTTTCGGTTTAACATATTATACTTTAACAACATTTATTATTGAATGCATCAATGCATCTGCACACTAACTCCTTTATTGCCCCTCCAATAAAAAGTCACGCCAAGTTGGTGAGTAAATCTTATAAATCATTATCGTCATCATTAAAATTCCAGTCCCTCATTGAAAAATAATTTCATTGAGGGTCGGAATTCTTGTGGAAACAATTTCGCAGGCGTCGGATTCCCACGGGATGTAATTGCGATCCTGATCCAGATGTGGATCCTGGATAGGATTCTTCACCTCGTCCCATCCATCTTCGGCAGGAATCGCACGCGCAGCAAAGCGTTTGTTATCCTGCGAGGATAGCTCATATGAATTCTTCATTTATTCATGCCTACTTTATGCCGAGCGCAGATATGTTTTCATTATATGTGGACTGTGCGGGTTATTGTTGTTTATATACTCGACCTCGCTCTTCGATACGTTATGGTTTTGTGAACTAATGACCTAGTAGTGTTGTTCTCCAAACATTTCATTTAATGATTATTAGCATTATATACATATAAATATAACTATATTCTTAAGAAAACTACAATAGTAATATATTCTTTTAGTTACATCATCTGTGGCACAATATTCTTAGAAGGGACTGCATCTTTAATACTTGTTTCGTGTCAAGTTCAACATCTTTTAGTCAGCAACATTATTTTTTATTCTATCTATGTATACACATGCTATAAAATTGCTAAGAAATAGCATCCAATATCCATTGATTTTGCTTCTATTTATGTTATTGTTTTCCGATTCTAAGCAATGTTGATGATAAAACCTCACATTAAATATACTAAGGGCTGGTTTTTAATTATCTGGTCTAGTTATTTAACTAGCGTAAGTTAATCATGGTTCAATCAAATAGTTAATATTTAAATAATATTAAATTAACATACCTACAAATGTATATGTTAAAAAAAATTTAATACTTTCATATTTTTGTATTTTTATTACTTTATAGGTAAGTTCTTATAACAAATTTAAGATTTAAAATTAGAAAAAAAAATGCGAGAGTAGAAGAATTCATGAACATCTTATTCCTCTTGCATATTTCTTGCAAGACAATTTCTTGTCTTGCATTTTTTGCAAGGCTGATGGAAAACCAAGAAAAATACAAGACTCGTGAAACACTAACTGTAGGCTAATTTATACTACAATGCAAGTAAAACGAAACAAATATCTTACGGTACTTAAATTAAGCAATGTTGTACTTCAGATGATAATGAGGCCTCTTTTATAATTTCTTCGATTGTTAAAATGTTCTTACATTCCCAGCAACTTAAATTGCTATAGCATAATTAATATATATTAATTATAAATTTGCATTTTCAATAATCTGAAAACTAGTATTAGTACCTAAATCTAAAGCAGGTATAGAACCATGCGTAAGTAATTTTGATTTGGTTAATTGAAGGTGAATATTTGGTTTGCCTTATAATTGTTTAAAACAGAAAGATGTTGTCTGGGCAATGTGTACCAGCGTGTAAATCAAGTTTACATATTTAATCCGGTGTGCCCAGCTTCCCCTTCGGGTGAATAATTCAGGCCCGGCCGATCGGTATCCGGCGCAATATCGAGCCCTGCACATGTGAAACTTTCATGCCTACTGGTGTGATGTGCGTATCAACTTACAGATGACATACCTACATTATTCACTGCCAAATCTGCTCACCGCCAACTTAGATTGACACCGAGGAATTAACTCGCAACTTTTCAATTACCCTTGCGGTTTCGCTTTTTCTTTTAGTTTGTCCGGATTTGTTAATATTTAATGGTGACATTAAAAGTTTATTAGCTCTAAAACAACACACATTAAATTCCGGAAACACCTATTTCATCCAAGGGTATAAATCTTCTATTTATCTTAGCGCATTGCGACTTCTTTTTAATTAATTCTCTTTAAGCTCCACAATAAATTTTCAATATCTTTAACGAAATTTATTGCCATGGATTATATTTTTGATTCGCTTTCAAAATTGTTTAAAATTACAAATTTCAATATAAAATATTTTTCAGCTACTAGTAAAAGTTTTTTGCCATGTAAATATTCGCAGAATTTAAAACTTTTCAGCCGTAAACAAATCAAATTTAGACAGTTTTATTACATTTCAGTTTCAGTGCAATCAAATTTCATAAATGTGATTGACTGCTGCTGAATTCGCTGAAATATTTGACTGTAAAATAGACAAATAAATACCGAATTTTATTTTGTAAAATATTTTATGAATTTATTTTGTAATACCAAATAACATTCAGTAAATTCTTTCCACAATATTACTCTTTATAGGACGACGACATAGTTAGCTTTTTAAATATTTAATGGTGTCAGTTTTCGTCCAATCAAAAGAAAATATTTACTATGTAATCAATATGACTTAAATGAAAATTATATACCAATAAGAATTATAATTTTGTTTGCAAAAATCTCTGTCTGAAACGATACTAGGTATGCTACTACGAATAGCTTATAATTTAATGAACAGTTCTTTAATTGTTGTTTTTATCTCGACCGTGTGAGTGTTCGTTAAATGTGTTTTAAAGTACGATAAAAAGATTTTCTCGCCCCGATAACTACAAACTGTCCTCTCTACAATGGCCTCTGGTAATAATTCCCACAATAATATATGTCCCCTTATGTGTCCTTAGCTTTTTTATGTCGCAACTTGAATCCCCAGCGAAAAAATATCACTGGTGAGAATTATAAATTAGGAATTTGTTCTTGGAGGAACATTTTCCGGCAGTAGATAAATTCCGCGCCAACTGTGGTCGCTGTGTTCGTGTTCTCTTGTTTCTACTCATTCGTACCTACATTGTGACAAACGAGAGAGAATCATTGTCTGATCTTTTAATTCTGCCCGAAGGCACTTCACATACCCGACTATTTTTATGAAATTCCAACTTCTTACCGTCTGTTTTGTGTTTATGCTTTTGTTGTTTATCATACCTCCTACGTCAGAATACGCGAATAAACATTCTAACATGAAATGTGAAAATTTAATTTTGTAGGTACATGTTTTGCTTCCGGACAGGTACAGGTAGAAAGGCTAAATTTTAATAAAATTGTTGGCGTTCTCGCCGCAAACATAATTACAATTTTGTTTGTATTAATACAAATTCAAATTGTGTAAATAACTGAATTTGTACAAATATTTAGTATGGTTTAACATATGTATTATGCAAAAGTTTATGTTTAATATATTTCTGAGTGACCTAGATCTATTCTTTTACAATCAAAAGTGGTTATACCGTAAGTCTTCTTCAGACATCTAGAGTGGACAACTCACGATTGTGGGAAATACGCAACTTTGAAGCTTTATATAGTGTGAGAAAAGTTGCTTGTTGTATGTTTGTTATTGCTTTGGATATATAGCATATTTTAAAAACACATTTTCATTTCTTATGGTAACCATTGACAACTTTAAGGTATAAATTTATATATTATAATTCTATCAAAAATTGTATTATTTAATTTTTGTTTTGTAACTACTTTCAAGGAAGTAGTGAAATGAAGACATCTTTATTGTTAAAATATAAATGAATTAGGAAATAATATCGTGGTCGTAGAAAAAGTATAGTGTACAACTCACTTGGAATGTTCATTTCATAGTCATATGCTTGTTGTACAATATATTATATGACGTACATGTTGTGTATGTTATTATTTATGATTGAAAATACAAATATTGATATTTTATTGACACTTAGGTATTATACTGTACGATATTTATAAATATTAAATTATTGATTTCTTTAAATAACAGATCAGAAAATACTGTAATTTAGTTGAAACGGTACATATATGATAAATATATATACAAAATATTTTATATCTATTTCCAGAGGAACATTTTGTATTCCTCATTGAGGTATGGAATTCTGAAAGCTACTTATTAAATTCTGAGTTGAAAAGTTATTTTACAAAGCGAAATCAAGTCGAGTATATTCAAATGAATGTAATACATATTATATAAAATATAATACCATAGAAATATGAAGTACAATACACCAGCTACTTATATGAGAAACTTTGTGTGGAGTTCCATCTAAAATTTCCTTTTCTAACTGACTTTCCATAATAAGCTAATTGTAAGTAAATTCTAGTTGGAATATTCACATTTTGGTGCATATTTGGCGTAATCCGCAATCACATATCCTCGTGGGAGTTTTCTCTGCTAACCCTCTTAAATTGTGTGGTTGTCAACGCGCGTCTTGCGACGCCGACGCCGCATTGCGTCGCGACGGAGGTCCCCGTTCTGCCGTAAACTTCCGGCCATGTATGCCGCACGTGGTCTAAAGGTGAGCCTACACCGCACCGCAAAAACGATACAAAAAGGGACTCTCAAACTATTTATTTAGCTACAAACAAGAGCATGGAAAAATGGTACCAAAGTTACTGCCACAATTTTAAAACTTATCAATGAAAAAATAATTATGTCACTAAAATATTTTTTACAAAATAGGATAAAATAGATTGGATTTTCAAGGCAATCCCTCTACTTTGTAACTTAGTGGTTAATTCGTAACTAGTTTTTTTTTCAATGAAAATAGATAACACTGAAAAAATATCAAAATATCACATCTAATGTTTGTGTTTAGCTGACAAAAATTTTAACAACTAGTTAAAAATGAACCACTGAGTTACAGAAAAGGCCCAAATGATTTATGTTTACAAATTATTGATGGTTAAATGATTTTAAACAATACGAGGCGTATACATTTTATCCTCTACACATGTTATATTTCTTGACATTGTATCTTGCACACATTCAATCTTGCACACTTTTTATCGTGCATACTTTTAATTCGTTTACTTACACAGATTTTATCTTCCAAATCATTTTATCATCCACATATTTTATCTTCTATTCATTTTATGTTCTACACATTTTATCTTCCGAAACATTTAATTAATTATTTTATCTAATTATAAGTGTATTAATTGCATGGGCAATAAAATGAATGAAAGGTATAATTACAATATGAAACTCAAATCAATGCAACTGTTAATAATTTTTTAGAATAATTTCTGACATGTACACATTAGACGATGACAAAATATTTGCCATGTAGTTTCAGCCACACTTCAATAATAGATGTTTATATCTGGCCTGTTTTACGTAAGCGAAAATATGAACTGTCATATACAAACAAAACTGTGAATCAAGTTTGTGAATTACAATAAATGTTGATCTATGGATCAGCTTGATTCTTGAATCAGTTAAACAATAATCAATGGACTAATGGTGAATTCGGTTGCTAGTTCCTATGACACTCCGTTGACAATAGTGACCAGATAATAAATGTTATGAGTCACTTACGACTTATGTTGCTAGGGAAGTGATATTTAGTTAATGGAGTCAACAAATTTAATTATTGTAAGTTTCAGATTATTAGAGATCGATACGTATATTTACTTACATCTTTTTGGTCTAGTTAAAATGACAGATTGTTGTTCATTTATTTTTGTTTACATTGAGAAAACTGCAGTACGGTTACTGTTTTCAACTTCCACTGTCTTTATTTGGAGCAGTCGTGAGGGAAACGCTCACCATATGTAAGAGAAAAGTCTAGTATAATGTAAATCAAGCTTGTTTAAAGTTCGTAAACCGCACAGTCATGTCCCTTTGCTGTAACTTTGTGCACGAGAGTATACATTAGACTGTGAGGTCGTGCTGAATGTAGAGTAAAGTGCAAACGTGGCAAGGTGCTCAATTGTTTTCGTTGCAACTGTTTGGATAAGGACGAAATAAGGACTAAGCAATTCGTATGAATCTCTGACTGTTGCTGAAATATGCTCCTGTATTTATCAGGCAAGGAGAGACATTCACATAAAGAAATAAAAAAAATTGTGAATAATTACAATAAGTACACTTTGTAAAACATGAAGTACTCGTTTTCAACAAAATACAGTAATAGATTTTCTCATTACTAGCAGCTAAAATATTAACTATCATAACCACCACAGAAGTCAATTGAATTTGATTTTAAGACATCTAAGGCCTGGTATGATTCATAACATCCGTGGTTTGTTTACCAGTTTTACGTTATTTATAAATATTATTTTATAAAATTTTCTTGTGACTAACATTTTCGTGATTAAGTCTGTATGGTTGATATGACAGCTGTAATATTCAATTGTCCCACATTATTTTGACAAATCTGTATGGTAAAATTTTTATCATAGTATAAAGTAAATAACAAAACCAAAATAAAAATAAAGAAAAGGTGTTAATAATTACAGTCCTCTAATATCAAGAAGTATTCCTTACTGTCTTTACTTTTGTATTAGTACATTAGATTTATAAACTGATAAAAGCTTTCTATTAAATTTGGAAACTTTTAAAAATATTTTCAAAGCCATTCGGCAAAATTTAGATAAACAAGTTATGGAAAAGTTTTTATTACTTTTCATATCTTGATCACAATAGATGTGGAACTTTATGGGTTTGGCTACAAAATATTCTTTTCACACAAATTCAAATGTGAAAATTTTGCTCAACCTTTGTTGTTGAAAAACCAAGTTTAAGACAAAAAATATCAATCAATTTATGAAACAATGAGGGTATTTTATACTCTTTTTTTCGCTCAAAAACGATTAGCCGTAGAATGTTGAAATATTGTTTATGGAATTGCTGTAACATCTACTTATGCACCTCCATTTTTTGTTCCAATCGGTGTTTTCAAAAGGCAAAGAAGTAAATTAACGAGCACTGAGATGAGGTTTGGGAGAAAAATAGAAGAGTTAAATGTAATACCAATAGAGGTGACAATAAAACAGGTCAATTAAGGGGGATGAGACATAGGCATACAAAAAGAGAATGTGAAGTGAAAGAATCATGAAAAAGAACAAGAAGTAGGCATTGAAAAGCATGGAGGGATGAAATAAGAAAGGTAGCAAAGAGTAGAAGAATCAAGTGGGAATAAATACCAAGAAAGACACGGAAGAAACTACCCTAATTCCACTCTATTCCGAAAGGTAGAAAGGTTTAAGGATTCAGTAAGATTAATTTTGCGTCCATGAATACATATGTTTAAACGTCAAAACAAGGATCAAGTCAGATGATCAAAGCTTGATTAATGAAATAGGACGGATCAGTTGATCAAGCCTTGATTAAGAAATGGTGAAATCGGCCGTTAGATTAACAAGTTATACTTTCCTGTATATTTCCTATACGTGGTGTTCAAACAACATTATTCAATATTTTTCGATCACAACTGTTTTTTGTAGCTAAACGCTGATTGTTAAAAAAGGAAAATAGCTAATAAACTAACGCATTTGAGCAGGTAGACTATTGAGTTTATCCGTAACAACACTGTTTCCAATTAACTGTGACCAGCACGGTGTTATTCCCAAAGCCGCTGAAATTTTCAGAGCTTCATCGCTGGTGCATCGTTTCATAAATTAATTCGCGGGTAATCCTGAAATAATCATAGGCCGCGGCTGCAGAGCGGTTTATTATTCGGTGAGGCACAATCACATTGATTGGCTGACAAAAAGCCACTTGCTAACTAGATTAAGTGCGGGTGTGGGATACGGGTGCGATTAGCTCCGACTCCTGTTTTTGTTTCCGGATGAATTTTGCTTCCAGACTTTAAGCTCGATCCTCGACGGGGATTATTTTATCCGTTGTACAGGAATTTGATCCCGGTTTTTGTCGCTTCAGGAATTATAAACACTTGTGCTTTCACGAAAAAACTTCATTCTCAATACGTCACATTTCAACACCTTGTTTTCGTTTTATTTTATGACATGCGAAAATAAATTCCTTTCATATTTTTTTTAATCTAAAAAAGCGTTCACCTTTTCATTATGAGTATCGAGTTTTGGCTTTAACTGAACGGAGTGTGAGATTTTAAATTCTCAACGTCGTATTTGTCAAAATACTCTGTCCGAGTGGTTCTGTACCCAAAGTGTACGTAAAAAGGGAACTGAAAGACTGGATACTTTTATGTAGCCTTATTTTTAAATTTTATTAAATTACAATTAAAAATACAAAATCGTTTTATTAGTACTATATATGGAAACCTATTCCTTTTTAAAATCCAAAACAGCAATACCCACCGTAATTTTGATGTTACAGTACCCAGTAAGCAAAATTATTAATTTGATCGGTTACCAGTCCTAACTTTGCAGTAGTAATTTAACTCTAAATTTGAGTTAACAGTAGTAACTTCTATGATTTGAAGTTGTATTTAATTAAAGTGCATTTAATTAAATATGGAACTTTGCTTTTGTAGTGACTCCCAAATATGACTTGTTTATATAAGGTAATTTCTATCACTACAAAGTTTCCTCTGTATCATTTAGAATAGCTGATAATCATGTACAAATATTGCTAATTCCACCAAACTAGTGGAGTTATCTTTGGAACTATATGATATACTTTTAATGAATTGGAATTGGAGTTATTGTGACATTTCATGATGTATAACTTTGGGACTAACTAATCGGGTAGTGGTTAATCCGTTTTCTGAATCTGTATAAGTATTTAAACATAAATAGATAATTTATAATTTTTTAATACTTCACATTTTTTAGTCTATGTTAATTATCACTATGTTTTCTAATAAAATAAACGATTTAACACATTGCTGTCAATTTACACCAAAACTATAATAATGATATACTCTATGTTTACTTATAAAATAAACTACCGGTATATCAAGAAATGATGATGATAATTTTAAAGTTTACCACAATTTTTTATAAAAATTATTACAGAATATATTCACGTTCAAAATGAACTGACTGTAATTATTTCTCCTATAGTAGTTTTGTGTTTACAAAATATCATATTACTGATAGAGAATCTATTACTATTGTAACAAATGATTGTATTTGTTCGGAGTCAATGCTGCTTAACAGATGTCATGTTTCATAAGAGAAAACCAGAGCAATTATAATTACAATTCAAAGCTAGTGACTGCAGTACAAGGGAAATGAATAGCATTACCCTCGATATCATCCCTGAATTGTACTCGTTCTGGTCTAATTATCAGATATGTAAATTGTTTCCAACTTCATTGGAAATAACCGTAATTATATTTGTACAATAACCCGTAATCTAGCGGAGATAACTTTTCGATAATGTGTTTTGCCGAAAGCTTTCGAGTTGATGGAGTTAGAAGTGTCACTTGATCGATAATTATCTCTCAATTCGGTCCTAACTTCATTTGCATATTGACGAGGTGGGTACTCAAACACTTTATTAAATATAATCATAACCCTTGTGAACTTTATAATTACTTTTTACAACAATTCTGATTTTTACGATCTTATGTTGGAATGTAACAAAAACGCCATGTATATTTTTTGGTGATATTTTTATTGCGGAGAGAACAAACGAATAAAAAGAGAAAGAATGAAAGATTAAACCTGACAGAATATTCTTTTTATCTTCCCTTAGGGGTTGAAATTTACTTTTAATTTGTTACACAAGTCCCAAATTAACGGGCCAATTTTCAAACAACGTAATTAGAGTAATCCCCCGGTTTTCCGACAGATAAAAAAGTTTTCAAAATACAGAACTTCACAATTACAATCTGAAATATCTTTTATAGAAAAATCAATTATAGTCTTTTCAAAAGATATTTGAACTAATTATAAAATAAGCTCATTGTCCCATATAAAGTTTTATAGGATTTGCAATAAAGATTGTTTTAGACAGGTACTTTCTCTTGTCCTATAATCATGGATCATACCTGAAATTTATTTTTAAAATGTTTCCCAATTACGTACTTTTATATCTAGATTAAAGTATTTTCATAATATTGCATTGTCAATGTACTTTAATAATTTGTAACTTGGAAAGAAATTAAAATAAGGAATAGAGAAATATAAACAGTTATTGAAAATTCAGTAGGGTAAGGGAAAATATTTATAACAATATATACACTAGGTTTATTTATAAGTAAAAACGAATCATGTTCTGAAAACTAAAAAAAATATTTTATTTGGGTTCAAAAAAGTTAATCTCTGCTACCGGTCTTTCTCTCCCCCATTTATCCATTGCACAACAAGTAATATTTCTATTCATCGTAATATTTATTTAATGATAAAAACTAAACTTCTTTTCGCTTTTCCTTAATCCATGGATATCTTTCTGATGATGTAGCAAAATTTCGGCATACATGCATATTAAAATCCCATTGGGTATGATGGATTATTGGGTTAAATTTGGCACAGATAAGAATCGGAGGATCTGTTATTCAGATATGCATCAGAATCTTTTTAGGACGCAACGAGATTTTCATCTGAATGCTCTGCGTATCAAAATGATCAATATATGCTTTCAAATCGAATCCGAAAGCTGAGCTTACCGCACAAAAACAAGGAAACGCGGGCTCAAGCTGAAAGCGTTGTTTACACATTATATCTTCATCAAGAAATGAAAGATGAGACTGAATTTTGCAGAGATCGGGGAAATTAACTGAAATTAAGAACAATTTATAAAATCGCTTCGGAAACAAAATTTTTCCAGTGTTTATAGTTACGAGTATTAATTTGTATTTAAGCTACAAGGAATGTATGTACATTATATCATTCGAGGAGGTATAAAGGAGGCGGAGCTTGGGGAGCCGAAGTTCATTCCACTGAACAAAAATAGTAGTAATAATTACATTCCGAGTTAACTTTGTCCACGACTAGACGACCAAATATGCATATATAAAATTAATATGATTTTCATAATTAATAAGGCTGTTATTTTCTATAACACTCCAGGGAAGGGGAAGACCAAAGGACATATGAGATAAAGTAACAAAGAAGCTACTGACGAAAAGAAACACCTCGATGCAAGAAGCAAGAAGAATAGCAAACGATAAGAATTAGTGCACATGTGAACTAAACTAAATAGTTATCACAGCTTTATACTTATTTTTTTATAAAGTGGCCTTCGTTTTAACACAGAATTGTTCGGTTTTCATGTAAAAAACACTTGTTCTGCAACATCAGAAGAGTTAGGAGTGAAAATAACCATTTAACTACTATAGCAAGATGTGAAAACAATCATTCATGTCAATTTTTAAAAACAAAATTTTTAAAATTACAAAATTCTTCTGTAGTATAGTCCTTGTATTACTTAAGCATAGTTAAGTCAGCAAGTAAACTCCATTCTGCATTTCAGTTTTCCATGTGAGAAATGAGATGTGGAAATCGGTTTACAGTGCCGTTCGCAATATTTGTAATTTTGAATGAATCAAAAACAAAAATAAATAAAATATTTATAAAAATAATTATTTTTCGATTTTTAAAAAAACTTAACACTTTCACATAAGGCGTAAGGGCTACACTGATTTAAGTGTGCTAATAATCATATGTAAATTTTCCTACATACTATTTGAATATTTTTGTTACATATATTTCATATTTCTTTTGATATAAAGAGAGTAACAGAAAAGGACGAAGGAATGTATAATAATTTCCTGTTGTGATGTACTGGTAGCGGAAATGGCTCCTCTATGCAAAGTGTAAAGAGTTGTGATAGAGAAAAACTTGTCCATTTGGCCGGGCGTATGTGTCTCATAAGCCGTAAGCAAACGGGAATGACTGGCTACATTATTCATGCCAGCGTGCAATTTGTCGCGCTGCCGGCATGCCAGTGTTTTGTCACCGCGCCATTGGGGCGTTATGGTCATGCCTTTTCGCATTAATTTTATTATGCTTTGAATATAATGGCCTCAGTCAGATTTCCAACCTGGAATGGACGGATACATATGCTATCAAATTACATATGTTTAAATCTAAAACTATTATCTGCATAATGCACAACTGTATCAGCACGACATGCCTTAAGATCAATACCAAAAGGTATATTAATCAACATACTATGAACTGATCAATACATCTTTTTGAATTATTTATGGTCATATATACGTTTTACAAAATATGAAACAATTTATTAATAAAGTGTGATCCAATTGGATTTAAAAAATTGCGGATACTCACTCTTTAAGATTTAGAGCAAAACTACAAGAGTACAAAGTTGTTCAAAATGAAACTGTACATCAGATAAGATCGTAATTGATGCAACAGCACGTCTAGAGTACGAGATTTATTAAATATAAAATATAACATTTTCGTTCAAAATTTGTTCTGAGATTTTCTCATCTTCTTGACATAGATAGGTGTTGCTTTTTGAATCCTACCGTATTTTAAAGAATAGTAATCAGTTAGCCATAGAACCTCGATATAATGGAATTCAGATAAAACGTATAAAATGTCACGTTAAAGTGAAAAATTTAAAAAATATTCTGTTAATGTTAAGTATTATTCCAAGAAGGTTAAACAGGAAACCCTCCAATTTAAATATATTTGGAAAATTTATTTTTTTGTAATAAACCTTCAGCTTTAATGGACACTTGTATTAGTTCGTTATATCAAAGTTTTACGACAGTAGTTTTACATTTACAGTTAAGGATTATAAAAATAATTTTATTTGTTTGTTTCCTGTAGTATTTACTAAGAAGGAGACTATCCTTCCACACTTTTATCACCTTATTTGGGTGGCAAAAGTTACTTATTACTTTGTTAGTTATATTACCTTGAAATTATGAAGTTCTGTCATCATGTATATGAAATATACAAGAGTAGGTGAACTGTTTAACAATGTATACGTAATGCCGGAATCGAAATTGTCGCCGAAACAGGTGTACTCCAACCCTTGCTAACACAGTCCGGGAAGTTGATTGAAGTTTCCTCAGGCCTAGTTAGCGACTAACTTGTGAAGTCATTGAGAAAACATGGATTACTCCGGAACCCCGAACCCGACTAATCGATTCGGCCAAGCGGGGAGGAAAAAGTTTGTGAAATTAATTGAAGATGATCAGCCATCAGCAGAAGTTGTTCCACCAATTATGGATGATCTCGTTACAACAACTTCCCCGGAGAAATCTTACAGATTAAAAAAAGATCCAATTGTTTAGTAACTTCATTACGTGGGAACACTCCACTCTACACATTTATCACATTCTAAAATAACTCATAATGTTAATAGAGCTTTATTTTCTTTTATAACAAACTTATTAGCACATACTTTTGCTTTATTTTCTAAAAGCTGATTCAACACATTAACTACATAAATATTTATTATACATCGCAGCTAAAAATCACAAGAAACCTTTTTAACATGCAAATATTTACAAGGGAGATATAAATCCTAATAAAAATACGCATCAAACGTAAGTAGATACTATTAATTATTTATTAGTTATGTTCAAATGTTTGAGACAATCTTAACAAGAGTACAACAGAACACAATAGATAGCGAAATATTACTTTTGCATTCGAGAATAATTTTTTTTCAATATAAAATCATTTCGTAATGTTGTATAAAACAATCATTTTTCGAAAACTATATCCTAAAATGAGAAAAAACGTAAAAAAATTATATATAATTTTTGTCAAATCTCTGACTACTGACAAGTAGTTATCAGTAAAAATCAAACAAACTTTCTACTTTACATCAATTTTCAAGAAAAATATGTTAATACGTCGTTGTTCAATACAATAAAATGATATCAAAAAGCGAAAAAGAATTTACTCTTATTTTTGTCTATGTAAACAATGGCTTAATATCCTGAAGCCGGTAAAATATCTTACAGGTTACAGTGGTAGTAGGTAATATATAAAGTAAACACATAAATAAGATATTCAATATAGCGAGGATCCTAGATTCGAAACCCTTTCAGTAATATTAGTAAAGGTTTCACAATATTTCCAACACTAACATGTAACATAGATTGAAGAAAATTGTAACATAAGACGTTTAGTATATCGAAGTTCCTAGATTCGAATTCCGATCAGTAATAATAGCAAAAGTTTAATAATAATTTTAATATATCTTATCGTCCTTATAAGTTATAATTAATGTTACAATCTTTGTATGTAAGATACCTTACAACTATTTGAAATTGAATGATCTATTCTATTTGAGAGTGTCTTGTAGAGTAATTATTTGTTAGTAATATAACACGTTTAGTAATATAGATTGTCTAAGGTTCGAATTCCGATCATTAACAGTAGCAAAAGTTTAATAATAATCTGAATATATCTTAACGTCCTTATAAGTTACAATTAATGTTACAATCCATGTATGTTAGATACAGTACGACAAGTAGTAGACATGGAACGGTCTATTCTGTTTGAGAGGTGATCACGTTGAGTAATTTTTTCCCCTTACCGCGAGAGTTTTGCGTTTCTTGGTGGTTGAAGCGCATTCATTCCTCTATGAATAATTCACCCCTACTTCACTATTTCTTGCTGGCCGTGAAAATATAGCATACGATGCATCTTCCATCTCGCAAGGATAAAAGTTTGTGTACGTGCTTACCATGAGAAGCACACCCACGATAGTGTTGCCTATTATCATGTCTCTAGATAAGCAGATAGTGGTTATCCGGCTTAACTCCAACCTCTAGATATCTCAAGGTCTTAATCGGATTCCCACGACAAATGAAAAGGGAAGATGTTCTAGTTTCGACACCGTCGACATTTCCAATTTGTCACAGAATTGGATCAGTAACACTGCGAGTCTTTCCGCACACAATTTATCAATGGAGAGAATTTGATATGTACCCAATTTAAACAGGTGTGAACGAAAATTAAATTTATTTTATAATACTGTTTCATACACACAAATCACTTTGCTTTGCCAATTTGTTCTATCGCATATATTGGTAATTTATAGCGAAATGACGTTTGGAACATTACTTTTCAGATATTTTAGCTGGTTTGGATAAAACACAAAACAATAGGGTTTATTTTTTTGTAGAAACTTTCCAAATTGTTTGTAGTTCTGTATTTCTTCTGTGGTCTATGATTCGGTCATCATTGTCATATACCAATCAGATTATAACTCACAGATAAGTTTGTATATTTTGATAAGCCGTTGACAGAGTAGATTTCTGCCTTTTAATCAACTTTTATAGAGTTCAATATAATATTAGTCGAAATTTAGTCCTAATCAATATGTCATAATGAAATCAATTCAATCGAGACCACAATTGTGGAATAACCAAGTATTTTAATGTTTACCTATATTCAAATATAATCCACCATTTCAAGTTTCAAATTAAATAATGTAAATAAAGTTTAAATTTAAGGCAATTTATATTTAATATTTTGTTATGCTCTCAAAATATAAGATCAAAATAAGTGTCTCTGTTGACAGTAATGTATATTTGCTAATAAAGAGACCTAGATACAATACGATTTTTTTGTGCTCTCAAAATTTATGAACAATATTTTTGTATTTTACTATAAAATAAAATAGCATTTAATAACTGCTTGTTAAATTACATATTTTAATTGTTGGTAAAAATATTTTTATAGTGTAATAGTAGTAGGCAAGAGAAAATTGATTGGTTTACTGTTTCAAAGTAACTGAAAATAAATGTACTTTTAGGAATTACATGCGATTCAATAAACAAACATGAAACACTTGAAAGTAGGATGACGAATAGACGTTAGACGTGTGGAAGTGTAAGTTTTGGAAGTGCAGGTTGGTTTTTCGCCGTAAGCATTTCCTTCCTATCTGGTGTTCTCGGCTAAGAGTGCGAGAGATTTTATTGGATTTATTGTTTTATTTAGAGCGGAAATCTCGGAGGTACCTGGGCAGCACCTTCTCCAACTCCATTCGTCCAACTCAACAACTTCCCTAAGTGGATTTCCAGTAAAAACCTCCCCTACTAGTCGGGGTAATTGAACATCGCAAGAAATGTCATTTGTAACGCGTCTTTCCTACTCTATTTTTCCTCTTTTTGTGCCGAGGTGAGATTTAAACAACCCAAGGTTTAAAATGGATTACTTATTAACTCTGACTTCCAAGACGGCTCTTTGCAAACATGTGAATTAAAAATCTATAACCTCTCGCCTGTCTTTTTTACACTTTTTATTATAATCAGGATCACTTTTTTTTTTCTTTTTGTATTTTGTATTTACTACTTTTTTTGCTTCGCAGATTTTCTCTTAGTTCTCATTTTCGCAATAACTATATATTGTAATATATGAGTATCCGTGTGTTGACTACACATGGATTAGAAAAATAATTAGCGCTTACAGTATTACCACAGAATAGGTTTATACATTAGCTACAGTAAGACAGAGAAACAAAAATTACAGAGAGATGGGGAAAGGCACAAATTTAAAGGGCTCATTGTTTAAAATCGGAAAGTTCTCTCACATCTTAGGGAGAGATGGGGTAAGGCACAAATTTAAAGGTCTACACAATGCTCCAACGTCATAGAACTAACTAGGGTAACATGACACGGAGTGTCGCTTCTGTATGTAACTATTCTATGGTATTACTACAATTCCCATTAGAGTATTCGATAATTATTTTTTAATATATTCACTGTCAATTACAATAATAGTCACGGTCAAATATAATAGTACGTATATTATTATATAAGGGATTATGATAGTCAGTACTCGTGAAGATGAAGTTTGCTTCACGAGCTGCAGGCGAATGATGGAAACCATTAATTAATAATGACCATAATCCCTTTTATAAAAACCATTGATTTTCTATTCCTATAAATTTGGAAAACGCATAAATATTTTAGAAACTGACAACATAAAAATACACAATGACAAATAATTAATATGGCCAGCTGTCAGGCGAACAAAAGAAGAGTGATCCATATATAAAATAAATGTGAATAATTGATTTCTGGTTCTGTAATTGGCCGAGAAGAGTGAATTATGTGTCATATTTGACTCTCCTGAAATAAGGCTACTATAATTAACGAAAAAATTGAAATAATGGAAATATATTCATATAGGTAAAATAGATAAAACTGTAGGTTCCTTTTAGAGAGTTTTCAAAAGAGGGTACTAAAATGTAGTAGTGATACTACCGTAGTAGAATTTATTTTTAAATGTGACTTTTTCATCATTCCTTGTGCAATTTTAGAATATGGAAAATCTGTTAAGTTAAAAGCACTTTTCAATTCGGGTTGGTAAATTTTTAAGAGGTTTTATAAAGGCATAAATCAACTTCTGTCTCAATTGATTGAAAATCAATAACCACTATTCCCTTGCTTATAACTCGAGCTTTATTCATAAATTTTACAGTATTAATTTCAGTATGAATTGCCCTATATATTAAGTATAATGGTACGTAATATACTCTGAGTACACACTTCAAATTTATAGACAATATTTACGCAAAGTTTAAATCAACCTTACTAAGAAGTTATTCCACAAAAATATTAAAACTCGCGAAAGAATTTCTCGTCTCTATAACACGCAAGTTGTGGTATTCAGTTCCAACTATTCAGTTTAGAAAAAAAACTAGGTCTTGAGCGCTATTGGAAATTCTGTGCTCTTCACACTTGATCGTTCCGGGTCAATTTACTGTGCACGATAGATTTCAATTCCGTGTTACATATGTTCAATTCTCTCCCAAATGGAATTTGCGTTGGAAAAAACAAGTTCAAGAGGCTGATGAAATCTTTGTTGCTGAACGAAACGTTTCATTGCTAATAATACGGATTATTGCTGAAAGAATACTAGGACAGAAATGGCTCTCTACATTAAGACACTACAACTTGAATTAAGTGGAGTGTGAAATATGGGGATAAAATTCCACTTTTGTCAATCTTAAAATAAAAACAGGATAAAAGAAAATGAAATGAAAACGAAAAAGGCATCGTAAAACAACGGTGGTAATGAATATGAACAATGACAAATATTTTAAATTATATAAAAACAAGAAAAGTAAGAAATCAAGGACTTTATCAAACAATATAAGAATAAATAGTGAAAATAATAAAACACACAGAATTATAAAATTTGGTACATGGAACTAGATATTCCTGACGGTTTGTGATTAGTTCATGTATCAGTTCATGTACTGTGGTTTTCGCATTCGCGAACTATGAATAGATATGGAACATTGTTGGAATGAATTTCGGACTGATTCTGAATCGTCAATATCATTAATGTCAATTTGTGAAAATAAATCTATAAATATGATAAATAATAAACTTACTGCTTCCTTTAGAAACACCTAATTTTTAAACTTAAATAAACTGAGGTTAATAAAAATAAATTGATCCTGTTACTGTTTTGACCGTCAAAAAACTGGTTCAGAATCAATCTGTAATGGTAGCTGTACTAGTGGGAATTTTTAAATGAAAATTTGTATATATAAGTACTTTGGTGCGAGGAATTTAGTGGCAATATTTTGAAGGGTGTAACACACTTATTTTAGGGTATAAGTCAATTGCTTAAAAGTGGAAGGAGGTACAATAATTTTTCATAAAAATAACAATTCTAGGATTTAGTGGTAATATTTTTAAGGGTGTAACTCAACTTATTTTAGGGTATAAGTCAATTACTTAAACATGGAAGGAGGTAAAATAATTCAGTTTTTTTCTGATGTAAAAAATGCTGTGCTCGTCTTGGGAGCATTGTCCCTAGAAAAAATTTCTGAAGGGGCATCTCGGCGTCTATGCATATGATGAATAAAGATTATCGAGATTGAAAATTATATGACCAATGTGTGTGTTTAAACACCTTTTTTTAAAAAACGTGCGTATAAAACTTGGAGTTTATTTCCAACGTAAACCCTGGGGCTTCTGTAAATGTTTACTCACATCACAACATCGTGCAATATTCCACAGCATGTGTTTATACAAACTTCGATTTTGGCGCACGGAGGTCAGATCTAGATATGCTAAATTGCTTTCAAGATTGTTCTCCAACAACATCAGTTCTCCAATCTTTGTTAAATGAATCATAACACACTATAGAAATTTCCTGTGCGGATAATAGGGCTACTAGAATTTTACATAAATAACATTTCTAGGGTAGAATTTGGAATTTCGCTGCTATGAAATACGGGAATGTATCTAGATTAACATGACAGATTATATAGGTACTCAAATGTTAATCCTGATGTTACATTTTAGGTGAAAAACTTTATTAATTATAAACAGATCTTTTCTATTTCCTTGTATATTTTAATGTCGATATTGGAAGACAAAATCCGTTTTTAATTAAAGTTTCTGTAATAGATTGAAGAAAATATTTGTAGCATTTAATCTTTGGTTAAGCAATTATAGCATTGTTATAAATCCTGAAAAGGCTGAATTTTTCACAACAGTGAAAACTGGAGCTTTCGGAGGGAAAGACAAAAGCTTTGCGGTCAAAGTTCAAGACTCACGATGTTCAACTGTTATTGCACTAACAACTCATCAGGTTTTCTGTGATACTCAAAAGCTTTACGTTTGGTTTTCGTACACGGTATAAAATATTTGAAGTGCAGTAAATTCCTTTCTATTTTCGCAGGGTAGGTAAACAGTAGTTTATTTTGCAGTTCTGTTCGCGCACTCCGTTCCGTGGTTCTCAAACTTTGTTGAATATTGCATGACGCAGCTTGTATTAGCTTTGTGGGCTACCGTGGCTGTAGTGTATCTCAAACAATCCGCAGAATACCTGGAATATTTCCTCTATTTAGCTCATTTATTATTGATCGCTTATATGGTATTCATACTGTGCAAATGGAATAATGAAATGCTGTGGCTAACAACAAGAATTTGTAAATTCCCTGCATTATTCACACATTTTACCAAATGGAAAATTAATTAGGTTCACTTCTCACACTGGCTATGTTCATTTTTACATTAATACAATTTTTGATTACAGAAAAATGTACTATGTCGACCTTAGAAACTTAGGAAAAATATAGGTTTCTGATTAGTATTTCTTAATTAATGTACGAAGTAAAGGAAGTATTGTAATCGCGAAAAATTTTGATACGTACGTACAAAAATGATTTGAAATTTGTATATGGGACTGCTACAACACCTCCTTTTTTATTATAATCGGCAGTGTCAAAACGGAATTTTTCGCTTAACTCAAAAACGATTAGTCATAGGATGTCCTTCTAGTTATGCACCTTCATTTTAGGTTCCAATCCCCTTTTTTGAAAGGGCAGAAACTTTTAATTATTGTAGGAAACATCTGATTTTTTCGTTAATAAATTGACATTGACCACTTTCAGAATATATTTCGCCTTCGTCTCGTTTTATAATTTTCGCATGCGTTAAATGACCACCTATGTTTCCTTACTTATTTCATGAATAACTATACTTTCTTCGGAAAATTTTGAGCGATTAAAAATTGTAGGTAATGCAATAAGGCATAGTGATAAATATTTTCATAAAATTTGCAAAAGATGAAACGAATGGAAGTTGAAAAATGATTATCCGTAGAATGATCTTACTTTCAAGTGAAATAAGTTTAAATAAAGTACAGAAAAAAAAGGTGTATAATTTAGCATACAAGGAAATCATGTGGTGTCCACCTCATATTTTTTATTCGCAGTAATTATAATATTTGTATTTCAATCGTGCTGTTCCCAATTTTGAGACGAGTTTTTTATGTAATTTTAAGAAGTTATCAGTGACCTATTTTGTAAGGACTAATTCTTGTGGAAATTGCAAAACGAAGAGTATTCGATCATTTCCGTTTGTATTTTGGACTGACAGGGATATTTTTTAGGCGGTAACGATTGAAGAAGAATGAAATATTCGCGTTGGTGATTCTTTTCATTGTAAAAACGCGGGGCGGTCAAGTGGAAGAAAAAAGAAGTAGCCATGTAGTGCTTTCCCACTCAATCTCCTATAGACAAATACGAAGGCCCGGAGGCAGAGAAATGAACGAGCACATTAACGCGTACCTCATCGCTGAGTTGCTCTTTGTTTTCCTTACACTCAAACAACTAACAATTTTTTCATCTCAAAGAACATCGACTCATATTGATTTCTATCGATATCTATCACGATTTGGTACTTAAATACACTCGTATCTATAAAATGCTTTCTATATTGTAGCTTATTATTAAGGTACCAAATTTTATTTTTATTAATCCATGAATTAAAATGTATTTTCATTAGAAGTAAATAAATTAGAGTGAAAAATTTCATGTACAAATCTGAAATTAATGAAATCGGAATTTTATTTTTATTTTTCTCTGAATAAAATGTACTTTTAATAGCTTTTAATATACGGATAGTTATGAGTATCATAACCGGGGCAGATGTCAATTGAGTTTCGAGGATTTTAAGACAAATGAGGCTTGGTATGATACATTAAATCCGTGATTAGTTCATATTATTAATAAATATTATTTTATAAAGCCCTCTTCTAAGAAACGTTTTCGGTATCAAGTTTGTATGGGTTGGTATGAAAATTATTGCATGTTATTTTGGCAATTCTGTACGGTAAACATAAATTATCATACTGACTTACCAAATTTTATGGTCTACAATTATGACTTAGTTACCATGCTTACTTTTGTCTATGTAAACAAAAATTGAATATCCTGAAACCGGTAAAAAAAAAATTAATTAAACAGTTGGTTCAGGTTTCTGACTAATTTCATGAAAAAATCTGAAATTGGTGATATTGAAAATCTTCAATAACTTTTATGATACTTCTCGTACATTGTTCAAATTTTGATAGTGACATCATAGTTAGACATTTTAATTTTTTACCTTAAAAGGGATGACATACCCAAAATAGGGTAAAACCCAAACTTTGATATATTGGCATGTTTAATATTTCGAGGACCTGAATGTAAATTTTCAAACCGAATTTAAATATCTTGTTTCGTTCTTGAGATATTTTGCCCAAAACAAAAATATTTTGGTATGTTTGTGTATTGGGTCATAACTTAAAAATGAGGAAAAATATAGTTTTGCTTTTACCACTATTCGATTTTGTATAAAAAATTACACATGTACACTAATTTTTATAATTATGAAACAAATAATATAAATTTGAGAAAGAAATGTCTGCAAATGTTGTTTTGAAATGTAGGAGTAAAATAATTTTAAATTTGAATGAAAGCATATGTAGAGTTTCACACGTAAACCTAAGTGAATTTTCATTATTTTTGTAGAATAAATGAACTAATTTACACCTAGTTAATTATTTAGACTGAAACAAGCTTGTGGATATTAAAATTCGTATTTATCCATGCGAGCAGTTTGTAAAAACAGAAAACTCGCAGTTGTCAGTGTTTAATTTTCATCCGGCGTACGCTGATGATTAAAACATATGACGACACATCTCCATTCCACGGCCTGCTTGGAAATTACAACCGCGCGGACATGTGTGTTCGCGGCACTACAAATTATCGTTTAATTCGCAACCTGGACGCGGCTGTAAAACCAAATTCAATATCCGTGCAAATACATGTGGAATAATCCTATATCATTCACATTTTTATAATAGAGTTAATTATTCTTCCGGGGATTTAATTAGCAAACATGCGTCTGACGTTTTCTATTAACTGGGAATTATTTTAGATTTTACACAATAGTGGAGCAACATTATTTTTAAAAGGCTATAATAAGATGCCCTCAAGTCTTTTTCTTTTCATAGTAAAAATAAATAAAAGACTGTAAATTATAATACGAAGTTTATGTTCTTTTTGCATAATCAATCTATTTTCTTGACTACTTTCAATTACTTTTTTTTCAATTTTGAATACACTAAAATAAAAAATGTCTATTTTAATATTTAATGTGGTAAGATGTCAACGTTGGACGCAGTTATTTTATGTGGGCTAATTCGGTTGAATTTTTCAGTGGAATAAAAATGTGTATAATTTAATAGGCATACAAGAAAGTCATATGGTGTCCACATTAGATTTTTTTATCTCGCCTTTTTTGACATTTTTACTTAAAATTATAAAATCACCAAAAAATAAGTGATTTATTTGCTTAATTGCAGAAAAAGATTGAATGGAGAAAATTGTTCAAAACATTTTATTGTAATTATTATGAACGATATGTGTAAATTTTGTATAGATATCTAGGCCAAAAGTGTAAAATAAATAAATGTTGTGTGTATGTATTAATAATGCAAATATTATTATAAAATATTAAATATTAAACCATGAATTTTAAAAATTGAAAATATATATGTGACCTCATAAATTATTACATCTAATAACAGATAGATGGAAGAGAATAACGATCAGTAATTCCGATATTACTAAAATTTCAAGTTTTCCTTAAATAGACAATTTTATATGTTTAATAAACTATACAACATTGCTGTCAAACATACAATTAAATTAGTATTATTTAAAATTTAAGCCATAAGAACTAAAATAACTCGAACATGAAATGTTTTTTATTCCTCATATAAGTATAGTAAACTAATGGATGTAATGTTTTTCCAGGGTTAACATTAACAGTAAAAACTTTAATGAGGATTTGTTGTCATTTCAATTTTTTTCTTGTATGGAACTATAAGACTATAAATTTTATATGGAAGTATTTCTGCTGAGATAAAAAATTGGAACATGAAATGTTTTTTTATTCCTCATATAAGTATTTTAAAAACTAATGGATATAATGTTTTTGCAGGGTTAACATTAACAATAAGAACAACATTTTAAATTTTTTCTTCTATGGAAATATACGATTGTAAGTTTTATATTTATTAGATTAGCTAAAGAAGCAATTCTGCGGAGATCTATAACTCTCATATAACATCAGTAAACACATTCATAGTCTCATCATGGTTTATACAGAAGCGACAGTAAAACAGAGAAACAAAAATTGGAGAGAGATGGGGAAAGGCAACAAATTTAAAGGGCTCATTGTTTAAAATGTGAAAGTTTCGTCACATCCTCGGGAGAGATTGAGAAAGTGAACAAATTTAAAGGTCTACGCAATGCTCCAAGATCATAGAACTGAATAGGGTAATATGAAAGGTACCAACACGGAGTGTCGCTTCTGTATGTAACTATTCTGTGGGCTCATATTAAAATTAAAAATGTTTTGAAGGTTAACAATAACAATAAAAAAAATGTCATGGGAATTTGTTGTCATTTTATATTTTTTCTTGTATGGAACTATAAGACTAAATTTATATACGGGGAATTTGTTGTCATTTTATATTTTTTCTTGTATGGAACTATAAGACTAAATTTATATACGGAAGCATTTCTGCTGAGATAAAAAATAAGAACATGAAATGTTTTTTTATACCTCATATAAGTATTTTAAAAACTAATGGATGTAATGTGTTTGCAGGATTAACATTAACAGTAAGAACAACTTTCATGAGGATTCGTTGTCTCTTTAAATTTATTCTTGTATGGAACTATACGACCGTAAATTTTATATTTATTAAACTAGCTGTAGAAACAATTCTGCTGAGATCTCTCTCTCATATACCATCAGTAACCACATTCGTGGGCTCATAACAAAGTAACAAAATTAAGAATGACTTACTGGTAGCGCTGACGTTGGGACCGCCGATGGAGGAGTACTGGGCCGGCATCTTCTTCGCCTCTGCAACAAACACAACCCGTGAGAGCAACACAAGAAGAAGGGAATATGGGGCAACACGGGAAATTGGGTGAGTTTAACTCCGGTCAAGAGCCATTTGGCCACGCGGTCGTAGAAAGTGCTTCGGAACACTGCTACACGAGTGGAAATCAACAGGGAGATAATTGTTTTACGGGGAGGTTCACCACTCTGCCTGCACATAGTTACAGAAGGAAAACTTCTCATGTAGCTCGTATTTTTGTATTAGTGTTCATATTTTACAAAAGAAAAACAATAATATATTACGTAGCTTTGTAATTTCAGGAAGTTGTATTGTAGTATATATTTATTTTTAAAATATAACAACTTAATGTAATGGTCAGGTGAATAATTTATTTTTCTACGACCATTAAGGTATTTGTTTGTTATATGTTTGTTATTGCTATGGATACATAGTATATTGTAAACACATTTTCATTTCCCACGGTAACTATAGACAACGTTAAGGTATGAATTCATGTCTCACAGTTCTGTCAAAAATTGTATTGTTTAATTTTTGTTTTGTAGCTAGTTGCTATGAAGTAGTAAAATGAAGACATATTTATTATTAAAATATAGATGAATTAGGAATATCGTGGCCGTAGAAAAAGTATGGTATACAACTCAAATGGAATGTCCATTTCATGCTTGTTGTACAATATACTTTTTTTTACTACTTGCTTAGGCACCCACTATTAACCTTTATTTGACATGAGCAATTGTTTTTTACTACTGCTTACTTGGTAACCATGGTCACCTAAGTCAATAATAAATTATTATTAACCATGATCAATAATTAAAATTGTCACCTTTAAAAGAAACTCATATCTCCAAATGCAAATATTGTTCGAATCATTAAACTCAAGAAAAATATAAAGTATGGATTCACAATTTAAATATGCCGTACAAATTAAATAAGTAAAATAAATAAAATCAAATTAAAAATCTAAAGTGAGGATGACATACAAATTATACCTACGTCAAAAATAAAAACAAAGACAGCCTGTTTTATTTATGTGAATATTAAAAAATAAGTAAATTTTCATGTCAAAATAATGAGGTAATAATGATATGTTTGTATTCTAGTAGTGAAAAAATATTATACCTATGCATTTATTAATGTTGATTGAAATATTCAATTTCTGAAAATTCGGGTACCCCATATCTGGTTATTTTTAGATGTACTTTTAATAGAACAGTGTTTGCTATACAACCCCTTTTTATCTTTTTGTGCGGTTATTTTTGGCCGCTAATTAAAACTAAAAGGATGGCGGGTAATTTTTGGAGGTCCTATCCGATGTCTCATTATCCTTTTGTTTCATCTTGCACGTAATGTTCAGTGTTAATTAATGCTGTGTTTCAGAATCCTTTCATTTGTTTCTATTTAATCTCAACTTTCTAAATTTACTCTTACAAACTTGCTTCTTATTCCAAGATTCAGATTAAATTATTTATAACTAGAAATTTACAAACCACGTTTTCTTACCGATGAAATTGTAATTCACTTTCAAATAGATTTATTCTCAAAGTAATTAATATCGAGGATGAACTTTTAAATTATATTAATCTAACATAAATATATTAACTACGTTTTGAAATTTAATACTGTGTTTTGTATTATATCGCCCTCTATGTCTCTCTTTCTCAACCCTTTGCAATTTCCTTCCTCCCGTAAATTCATCCCCTATTCCTTTCCGCCATTTCGCACTAGATGGCAGTTGTATCGTCCTGAGCTTTCAAGCTCAATAAAGCTGCCTGCCGCTCTACAACAACGCCACCTGTAAAAGCTTTCCTGAACTACAACGAGCTTTCCCGGAGCTAGTTCAGAGCTTTTCCGCTCCACTCTACAAGCGCTGCAATCGGTGGCAGGATAGAGAACTATTAATTATCACATTCTTCACACCCAGTAATTAAGGACGAAATTTACATAGAGCTTTATGATGCGAGTTAATTGTAGAACTTATAGCTCAGGAAAACAATTTCATATTTATAAATAAGATTCCAAAAGTATAATGATACCAGAACTTCATTCTTTGAACTGACTTTCGTTGTTCATGCTTTATTCAAATTTTTTACTTGTATGACATGCACAAAATTTGCTAGCATACAAGATGTACGCTTAAAATTGACATAATTAAATTATTTGTTTCATTGTCGTGGCATAGAAAAAAAATTATATTTAATACAAATTTTATGCATGCACTGAATGCCTGAAAAGAACAAACGAATAAATGTTGATAAATAATTTGTATTGTTTTATTAATAATTTCTTTTGTGTAAGTATTTATTAATGTATATCCATAGATTTGAATTCATGAGATTTGTAATTGAAATCTATTTATAAAAAAAAGATCTATCTACAATTCACAGAAGTGGAATGAATATATTATTTAAATAATTATATTCTAGCCGGGAGACTTAAAAAAATCTCATGTGGCCAGTACATAACCTCTCGCCTCTCTTCTATACTTTTCATTAATATTTATATTTTATATATTATCATCGGGATAACTTCTTTGTTTCTTTTTATATTTATTATCTACTACATTCTTTATTTCGCAGATTTTCCTCCTGGTTCTCATTTTTATCTATAAATTTATAATATACCTATATGTATCCAAGCGTTGACTGCTAACACAGTAAAAAGAATTATTAAAATAATTAGTACTTACAGTATTAGTACAATACATTTTAGAGTATTCGATAATTATTTTTATAATATTTTCATTGTCAATTACAATAATTGTCACTGTCAAATATAAAACATTTATTTCCACAGGTTAACAGATTAACCGCAATTGTATCAAAGTTACCGAAACATTAATTACTTGTAATAGTTAAATGAGGTTAGAGAGAAACTATAAAATTTTAGCTAATGAAATAATATTAAATTATTATTTATAAAAATTCACACATATTCATAATTACTTAATCAGATCTAATATAGGGTATCAGAATGTTATATCCAAAAATTCTACATTTTTACTCACTAGTATTTAAAAAATCGTTACGACAACATCCATCCATCCATCCACACACACGGGTAGACATCATCGTAAAAATATTAAAATCGTGTTGTAGGGACATTAAAACGTGCTTACCCTTTAAAACACGCTATCACTATCAGATTTTTAGCATGATTCCAATACCTTTCTTACCGAATGGCGAGAGGTAAAAACAGAAAATGTGAGATAACGCCTTTCTCACATTAATAACTAAAGTGAAATCTTAAGGAAGGTTTCTTTGTGGTTGATTGATGTGCTAATGGTAAGAGACATAAATTGCTCAACAAATTAGGGTAATTGCCGACTGAATGAAGCTATGCGAAGCAACATAAGAATAATTATGCGGAATACATGAATTTAAATTGCTAATAGTGAGTATAACAATGGAACTAAATGGCAGATTTGTACACAAATCAATATGGCATTAATTACAATTGTTAATGACAGGAATTAATTCTCAGAAATCGATACAGAATGGTCAGTTCGTCTATTCCATTTTGTAATTATTCGCAATTATAACATAGATGGACAATTAGAAACAAAAACACCATCAAACGTACCAAACATCACAATGCAGTTCCAATTTTCAAAGCGGAATAATTAGACAGACATTCTAAGTATTGTTTAGAGAAACTAAATTTATATTCAGTAATTATTCCATTCAAAGGATTGCATGTTAAAATTAACTTAGTTTGTGTTATTGATACAAAATTATTTGCTCTGATCATTCAAATCTGATTTTACTACCCCCTAAACGGTAACGCCGAGGATGGTTGTCCCGTTCGCAGAATTATGAGCAAAATTTACCAACTAAATTCATAGCTCAAATAATATTTGCTTGATTATTTCAATAATGACATTTCAAACATAAAACTTTTAAATTCAATGTAACCTTAATGATGGATAATGATTTTTAAATAAAACTATGTTGTTGTTCCCACTTATATTCCAATCCTTTGGCTGGTAAGTAATAGTCCAATCACTTACTAATCAGTAACCCAATCAGTAAAAATAAAAATAAAATCAAATGTGATTCACTTATTACTTATTTGATATTAAATTGTATATTAACACTTTCATCATTGTTGAAAATGAAAAATATATTTATTATTTTGGTTATCTGTAATATTAATTGCAAAGTTAGTTTAGTTAATACACAACAAAAAGATAGTTTCATGACGTATTGTACATAAACTCAGGAACAAATGAATAGAGTTTGAACACCGCTAGTCAAACTTCCTAGTAAAAAGCGTGGCTTTTTGTTATGACATAACAAAACGGTTACTGTGCACGCTTTTATCATGAATAGTTAATACATAACTTCAAAACAGGAAAAAATTGTTCAAAAAGTATTCAGAGCACCAAATGGAACTTTTTGTTGCATCAAATCAGCGTTGTGCAAATACCACCCGAACGGAGATAGTGCGGAATTAACCACATATCAATTCGTTCTTTTTCCTGTTTCCAGTTGTTGTCGGTTTAATTGCCCAAATTTTACATTAATCCTACAGGGATATTAAACGAGATTTACTCTTCATAAAAGAAATGAATACCAGACTAAAATATAAATAGATAATTTATCTTTTAGAAAAGCTCTTTAACTTCTTTTAATTCTTTATGAGCTATGTATTACAAGCAATACAAGTTTTTGAAAAAAGTCCATTGTTTTCGTCTATTCTATAAATTATTTGTGATACATTTAGGCTCGATTTTTCAAAGTCCTGAAATATCTCTGAAATGTCTCTAGTAAAATAATCCTCAGGTAACCAAAAATTTCGGTTTTTCAATATCTTGTTAGCGTTACCAAGAGGATAAATCTTAGATGACAGGAGGATAAACTAACAGCTGGTTTATGCTGGCGATAAAATTTTCCAGTAGGACAAATTTACGAAGTTGGTCTGAATATGGCCGAATATAAAATATTCTGTAATATTTGTCAATTTTTTTACTGTTTTTGATAATATTGTCAACATATGGAATTAGTACAATATATTTTCTTAGAGTGACGATAAAGAAGAATTAATAGATTTTATTCTGTGAACAGAACTAGTCAATGAGTTGATTTATAGAATATTGTATTGTGATTGCTAATAAATATGCAATGGAATATATTTCCCTGTAGAATGTTTTGGAGGTGGAGAATGAGAATGAGGAAGGCGAGATGCAAGTGAGTTGATTGCAACAAGAATTTCCGTGATGAATCAGAGCTGTAAAATGAAACTAAACTTTGAAAGAACTTCGTTAGGTCCCACTCGGCAGAAAAATTCACTATTTAAATGCATTTTCCTCGTCAAAGAGAAAATTCAAAGCTTTATTGCACATAAAGGATTCCCAGAGATTTCATTTATTTTCTCTTCGAACTGCTTAGAAATTCAGCCCAGACTTATTTGTTCTTTCTTATTTTTGTATCAGCATTTGTGTCAGAACCACAAAGGTTAAAAAACCCAATAGAAACAAAAGTCAATTTCTTGGGAAATTAGTTTCTGGACTATGAGCAAACAAACAATTTCTCCGCAGCGAACACTCATTATCAGGATTAAAAGACTTTAAAATACACCATCTTCCTTTACCAGCAGTAGATTAACGGAATTAACTCTTCTACCATTGCTCTAAATTGCTATTGTGCTTAATTCTCTATCTACATAATGCCGTCGTTTCGCTATTTTCTTTGCTCAATCAATATTATTACTTCCTTTTGTCTCACAGACGTTCTTATCTTACTATTACAACACACACTACACTTGTCAAATTCATTAAACTCAATAAAATACAACAGATAAAATAAAGAACCTATATAGAACAATACATGTTTGACGTAGTCCTGAAAATCAGTAAGGATTTTTGTTGCAGTATAAAATGAAATACAGTATGAAACAAAATGTAACAGATCATATGGCCAGTAATGTTTTCAAAATATACCCAGGATTGTTATGACTATCATAACCGCCGTGAATGTCGGTTTGAAATCCGAGCTCCTAGAGCGAGTATTTTAAAACATCTAAGGCATGGTATCATTAATAATATTCGTGATTTGATCATTAGCCCACCGGTTTCAGAAAATGAAGAATTCATAATTATTTTATAACCGTTTTCGTGACCAAGTCTGTATAGGTTGATATGACGCCATGGTAAAGGTACATTTCCAGCACCTATTTTAATTTTAAGTTTAAGTTTTAGCTTTCTATTTTAATTGCAATACAGATGTGCTGTTTCTAGCTATGTTTTAATTTTTTGATTTTATTTAGTCTAACAATGATAACTATCTATAAAGAAACCACAGCATGGAATATATTGGTACCTACCGATTTTTTTTATTTCAATTACCAAAATGAAATAAAACGTTATATGTACCACGGATATAATTAAAATTATAGCACGTTTCGCGTCATGCTAAAATCTTTTGATTGTGTCCTTAGTACATAAATAACTATTATCGTTCTTACAACGTGAATTATTACAGACAACGGTGGCTCACTTTATTACTGCAATCTGACTCTAATTGAGCGGAGTATGAGATCAGGGGTTCATATCCTACTTTAGTCAATCTTTCTTTATTCAAATAAAAATATCGCTGTGTCCAAATGGTTCGGAATCCACTTAAACCTGTAGATCACTTGCAGTGGCTGTATACTAACAATATGCACCACTAAACTGCAAGTAGAACCTGTCGTAAAACAAGCTTCTTAAAGTATTTGCCGCTCTGTTTCACTTAGGAATAATGGGTCACAGTTGGTAATAAGGTAAATTAACGGATTGATCAGTTTTTATAGCTACACACAAACATTGGCTATTCCACAATAATTATTAAATTAGTGACGATCGTTTTGTCCTTTTGCACATCATCAGACTGGCTAATATAATAATTATCGTGGAATAACCAAGTGTTTTTATTTACCTATATTCAAATATATTCCACCAAGTACCCACTACAATATCTGTTTCAATGATCAGTTTTTAGGTTAGGGAATTGAAGGATACACTTATAGATTATTACAAAAGAATAAAAACTTACCAGGTTCATCATCGATGGGTTGGAACTCGAACTTCGCCTTGAATCCTTGACCAGGCCAGTCTGAGTTAGCCACGAACTCGATGAAAACGTCAGGTGTGGTGGACAGCACTTCCACCTCGCTGAGTTCATTACACAACATGGCTACTGTGGGTGCATTTGGCGTTCTACCGTCATGAACTTTGATCAGATCCGCTCGGTTCAAACAACTGCAACAAAAAATAACCATACATTGTTTTTTTTTCTTATGATAATTTATTATTTACAATCTGTACAATGCGTACAATAAGTAAATTTTATAGCATACTTTGTTAGCATCATTTGAGAAAAATGCCCGTAACATTTGTCCCATTGCTTATAGAAGTTAAATTTAAATTAAAACCTGTAAGGAATGTCTAGTGGTGTGTGTATTTTTTGTCTGTAAATGTCTTGGCTATTGTCTAAAAGGTTCATGGCAGTTTGATTAGGGTGAATCTCTATTCTCTTCAGGTATTTTTCAGTTATATTTTTTGCTTCTTCCTTCACTGTACGCATGTTTAATTCAGTGTGTATAATATGATTACTTATTTACCAAGGTGCGTTTATTATTTTCTCAATATCTTAGACAGGAATCTTTGTATATAATTAATATTTGATATGCAGGCTGTTCCCCATAATTGTATACCATAGCACAGAATAGGTTTATACAGAAGCGACAGTAAGACTGAGAAACGAAAATGGGAGAGATGAGGAAAGTTAACAAATTTAAAGGGCTCATTGTTTAAAATCGGAAAGTTTCCTCACATCTTAGTGAGAGATAGGGGAAGGGAAATTTAAAGGTCTACACAATGCTTCAGGTCATAGAATTGAATAGGGGAATATGAAAGGTACCAACACGTAGTGTCGCTTCTGTATGTAACTATTCAGTGACCATAGGTCCAAATTGATTTTAGAGCTACTTTATAAATTAATAGTACATTGTAACATTCATTTGCTTTGGTAGAATGGTTATAATTTGGGCAAGGAAAGAAGTCTCATTAGAGTTTTAATCAAGTGATATTACTAGGAAAGCAAAGTTTGGCAATAAGCCGGCGTCTCGTGTTGCTGGTCTTGAAAACTTGCACGCCAGATTCAATTTCGCCCTCGCCGATCCCTCAATGTGATCGAAAAATAAAACACGCGACTTAGGCCTTTTAGCCGCGCCGAAATTCAATCCTGCCGAGCCTGGCTCCTTTTATTGCTCCGGCTAAGATAACCGGAGAAATGCAATCGGCGGGACTAAAGCAATTTTGCGCCCAGTTTATCAATTAACACGCTGTGTCACCCACCAACTTTGCCCATGACTTTTCAAGGAAACATGACTTATGTTTTCTCAAAATAAGAAGGATGATAATGAACACTTAATTTCCTAACAGGTATATGTTCAATTTAAATAAGAAAAGTTAAAGAAACATTGCCCCAATTCAAAACAAACCTTTAAGTTCTAAAATATTAAATCAATTACATGTCAGAAGTATTAAACTTCTTCAACATAAGAAGGATAATATAGAATACTGACTAATTGTTATATACAGGTGTTCAACGAAATGCGGAATATTGGGATTTAACAAGGGATTTCAAAAAATTGCGAATACTCTCTCTCCTGATAGATTTAGAGCAAAACTACAAAAGTACAAAGTTGTTCAAAATTAAATTCTACCTCAGATAAGATCATAATTGATGCAACAGCATGTCTGCAGTACGTGATATATTACATATCATATATCAATTTTGTTAGAAATCAGACAGCTATGGAAATAAAAATAATTTAGTGAATGTATTTCGATTTCCTAACAAGGTTAGAATAATATTTGATATACATAGTTACACGTTCTAATTTAAAGAACATATAATATCGTTTTCATAAATACGATTGTTGGAATATTTCGTACTTTTTTTTTGTAAAACAGTTTTTTCTTATGCGTTCTAAAAATGAGTAACGTCAATTTCAAGGAACAGTGTGCTATCAGGTTTTGCTTCAAACTTGGGTACAGTGCAACAGAAACTTTTACAAAACTTAAAAGACCTACGAAACCAGTGTTATTTCGGGCCATGTTTTTGTGCATTCAGATTAAATTTAATTCACAATAACGTTCATCAGATTTTGACAAATTTATTAGGGATGATGGAAAAAAGGAGATTTTGGCCATAATAAAAACATTTCTGTGCCTCCTCAGCCTCCTTATTCATCTAACTTGTGTTCTTGTGACTTTTTCCTCTTTCCAAGATTGAAAAAAAGCTGAAGGTGATTCCAGTAACAGAGTTCCAGCATTGCCATGTGAATAAACAGAATCGTCTCCAACACTGTGTGGCTTCCTAATGAAGTTATTTTGAGGGAGACAATATTGAATTGTAATTATATTCGAACAATTAAAAAAAATAAGCCTTATTACTTAATTTACACACCGCGTAAGTTCTAATTTGAAGAAGTTAAAAGAAATATTCTCCAAAGAAAACTTTTAGTTGCCTTTGGAAAGACAGAAGAATTATACTTGCTGAAAATAAAAACGATAATAGACCAATAATTTAGTTTTAATAAATAGGAATGATATGTGATGTATCTCTCTATATCTGTTTTGATATAAAGCACAAAAGGAAGGTAGTATGTTCGGTTTTCAATTAAAATAAAGATAGGAATCAGTTGTGTCCCATCTAAGTTGGTTGTATGGTCTGCGGGCGATCGGGCGAATGATAATTCCGCATGCTCGGTACCCCCGGTGAATACAAACTGCTGCTTGCGCCCCGATGTGTATTGGATCTTTGCTGCTATTTTATACCAAGGGTTCTTGTTTATTTGACATAAAAAGTTATTGTAATTTCTCCCCTGCGATACTGCATTGGCAACTTAAATATCTATACCATAAGCAAAAAAATCTGATGCGTCCAACACATTACCTTCTGCCACTGTAGGAATATATTCTATAATATAAGCTTTTGAGTACATTAAATTTGTAGTTTTATAATTAGTTTAGTACTGCAGTTCAGAATATTTTTAATTCATTTCATACCTAAAATTTCCTTCACAAAATTTGTTTGCCAAAAAAAAAAAAAACAGCTGTTTTTGCTATTACTAAAACCGGAACCGAACTTACTTTGATTCATGCATACAAATATATTCCTTATATACTTCTTTCAACTTTTTTAATTTTACAATAAAACTACTTCTAAATCTTTATATTTAATAATAACGTAATTTGCGAAAAATTGGTATTTAGAGGTATTTTTTAGGCAAAAGATTTAAAGTTTCAAGTTGTATTGTAGTCAAAAATCTAATTATATTTGAATAAAAGACAAATACGAAATATTATATTTTTTACTTGTATCGTATTGGAGTTATCGTGAACGAAAAATCGTCACATAGGTATACACATACCCCGGTCATAAAGACATCAGGATAAAAATGGTAAAATCATATTCTAGGGACCCTAATTCTTGCTCATATGTTAAAAACTCACACTCAAGAAATTTGACCAAAAATAGGTAATACCTTCATTATCTATATATTGATAGGCGGGAGATAAAATGAATACAGACGAGTAAAGAAAATATTTCAAAGGTGACTTTCTTATTGTGAGTACCTAATTGGCTAATAAAGTACAAGTAATAAAGGTATCTTTCATCTTCGGCAATTTTCTATTTTCCCTGCCAATTTTCTTTTACGTGTACTCCTTTAATTAATAAAGCGATAAATTTTCGATTTGATTTGGAAATGAAGTGAAATGATTTAATATTTCTTGTTGAGAATAATTTCTGTAAAAAGAAACTTGAGGGAAATAAATAATTTTGCGAAGAGGGAAATTTCATTAAAGATTTATAAAGTGGTACCCGTTAGATGTCAAGTCGAAACCTGTCATCGGCAGAGCTGCTATCTGAACGCCTTGAAAAGAATTCTTTATGTCAAATTAAATATTTCACGCAGACTCGAAGGCTGGACGATCCTCCTGTCATTTTATTTTCATGTTTCGTAAAGTTTTTTCTTCAAACGACCAATACACCAGCCCTTTTTCGATCATTTTCAAATGAATATATTATTAGTCAACAAAGATATTGTTTCAAATCCCACAGAGAAGTACTTGTTACATATGTTATGTCCAAATGGAATGAAATCCTTTAAAAATCATAAGTCTATTGTTGTTGGACAATAAATACAAACGACATTTCAAACAAAGCATTATTCATTAAATTATTTGAATTTGAAGTGAAGAACTTTAGCTATTTTTAAGTAAAAAAATTAATTTAGCAGACTTGGGTTTAAATTAAGTTAAGTTTAAGTGCGATTTTACTATAAATTATTTTTAATGGGCGTTCTATTTCAAACCGCAATCAATATAGTTCATAAGTTTTTCTACGACTCTTGAGATATTTGCTTTTTATATGTTTGTTAATGCTACGGATACAAAGTATAGTGTACAAATCGCCTTCGGCTCATGTTTCAAACTGTCGTACTCGTATGAAATGAATACCATTCCATGCTTGTTGTACAATATACTATAATTTTTCAGCAGCTACATGAAGTAACTAAAAAATGAATGAAAGAAACTAACAAATTTTCGCGAAATAACTGTCAAAGTTAATGGTTTTCTAATTCCGGAACCAATGACCAGAAGTAATACTAGTGAGGTTTGTTTTACATTAAATTTAATGTAGATTTTAATTTTTTTACACACAGATTTATATCTGTACCTAATTTAACGTTATTGTACACAAACCTAAAAAGGGTCAACATATAAAAAAATCTTAAGTTGGGAATAATAAAATATCCCAAAATGTAATACTATTCATTCACAATTTTCTTAAAAACTTTTCCCGTTTGAATTTTTGTGACATTATAAATCACAAACAGACATAGAGACTTACCTGACACATATAAATTCACAGATCTTAGTTGATTATTTTCTAATGTCCGACCATGCAAAAATATTATTTACGTACATTGTAGTCGGTAGATTTTGAGAAAAACATCGAAAATGTGGGACTTTATTATCTGCTGAACCACTGAAGGTAGTAAATATTTTCTAGTTTTGCAATTGTATAAGTGAAATTCTCTACTGCAACCTTTGTTATTTGGTGAAGTTTGAAGTAGAATGTTTCATAGTATTGCGAATGTGAGGATGAATTGGAAAGCTAGGTCTCCGTAGAGAAGAGCGCAGTGAGATCATCAGTCAATCAGTGTTGTTGTATTTGCAGCGTTTGATCAACGACGCTGGGGCTATTATTTTCGCGTATAAAAGTAATGCGCGCGTACAGCAGGCCCCAACAATGGACTTTTCTTGCGCGCTTTTTTCGCATAAGAAGTTTCATCCTCGGTATTAACTGAAATGAGTGATTGTGCAAAAAGTAACTAACGTTAATACGCGTGAGAACAGAATTTTTATAACTTTTCTAAAGTTCGGGGAAACTTTTCTAAGTTTTTATTTACAACAAAATGTGCTAGACTACAAACTAAGATAGATTACGTTTTTATTAGAAAAATATGAAACTTTGGGCATTTTGTTTAGAGATTCTTCTTCCAAACTAAAAAATTGTTTCATTATCATTTAGATGTAATCTTTTCATTATATGGTGTGGAAGCGACTTTATATTTCACGAGGAATGTTTCCCTCAAGGGGAGGAAATAACGAGATACGGCACCTTGAAGGTGAAAGTGTACTTAATATGTAACAGCATATTTCAGGGGCTGTAAAAATTTAATACAAGATAAACATCCTTACAAACACATTCACATTTTTTCCTTCTTTCGTCGCCGCACTTTCCCAAAAAGAAAAACAATGGCGTTTCATCAGCGATTTCCAAACTTTACTCCTACGGTCACCACAACCATAAATCACTATGTTGGAAGATCATCTAAAATTTTTTAATTCATTTTCATTTGCAAAATCTCAAACATAACATATAAACGCGCTTTAAATATGTAGATTGAAATAAGAATAATATAAATATTTGTAAAAATCGGTAATATTTACTCATAAATCTTGCGAAGTAATATCTTGGATCAAAAATGATTCTTAAATCACTCCAGTTTCGTTGACGTGATCATATCTTTTTTACATTAATTTGTTTGTTACTTCGCAACAACTATACATAAGTTTTATCAATAAATTCATGGTTCTCGTTATATTATTTATGAGGAAAAAAAAACATCTTATGTGAGAAAATTGCTACTTTCCATAGTGGTCGTAGAAAAACAAAATTGTGAATCAAGTTGGTGAATTTGAACATATGTTGATCTAGGGATCACCTTGATTCTTGAATCAATTGATCAATTGATCATTGGACTAATGGTGAATTTGGCTGCAAATTTTATGAGCTGGTATACCAAATAGATAAAACAAAATTTTTAATTCAGAATTATTTTCCTGAAATTCAATGTTTAAAAATGCCATCCTACGATAAGAATGCTTTTTATGAGTTTATTTCCTTTAATTTAAGTACTAATATAAATAATAAAAACGTCGGTAAAAAATATATAGGTAATTATGTACTACACGTCAAAGCGGGTATGGAAACCGGTAACCGGGAAAATTTATCCGAGACTTTACCTAAATCGAACAATGAATTATTAAAATATAATTTAAATACAATTCCAGCAAAGAAAACAAAGTTGCATTAGTTTAACTAGAGTTATTTGGAAAATAAATAACAAGAAACTAACAAAATCAGCTTGAAAGTTTTGCTAGAACTTTGTCCACAATGAAATTGTCTCTGTAATGAATCCGAAATTAAAACAATTACCCTGAAGAAAAGTGAATTATGAAAGAGCAAAGTAGAAATCCGATGTTTTAGTTGGATATGTAAATAAAATAAAGAAATCAATTTAAAGTTGCGCAAACAATCAGAGCAGCGTATGATAATGCAGTCTTACGGTCACTGGGAAAACATGACCGGAGCAGGAATTTTATGAAAACATTGCGCCCTCTACCCTTATTATTCTATTGAAGGGCATTGGGCAGGGAAGGTTATCGGGAGAAAAAATCTGCTTTTGTTCGTCCGCTGAAACGAACACAGCCTACTTGGACCTCGTTAAATAAAACATGGAGATATTAAGCCTGGTAAATATGTATGCGAATGTTAGGTTAGGATGCGATGCTTTTTTAAGGTTTTTGTTGATGTTTTTGTTGGAGAAAATTGGTTGCAGGAATTTTTAACGACCATTTTGTTGAATTACATTGAATGATAAATGATGTCTCCGTATATACAGAATTAGTCGCATCGTTTCTCTGCCATTTTATTTTAATCTTAATTGCTCATAGGTACCCTTCAGATATTTCTTGATTTTTTCTGAATACTTTTCTTGAGATAAATTATAACCTTATGTGATAAATTTTGATAGTGCACTGTAGTCTTACACTTCTAAAAATACAATATAGAGTATTATAGAACGTCAATTTTTAATTCTTATATATCTTTTGTAATTTACTTTTATTTATTTCTAAAACCAATAACTCCAAATCAAAGTTGTGTAGAATTAAAACAAACCATACAACAGTATTAAACCAAAAATTGTGTTGACAAACGGGAAATATCCCAAAAATACTTATTTTTGTGCCCAAATTTTTGATTTTGGGAAATAGTACAGTTTAATAGATCTCGACGCGCTGATTACAAATTTTCAAACGGAATTTAATTATCTCT
Source organism: Stenolophus ochropezus (assembly GCA_035578165.1). Taxonomy (NCBI): domain Eukaryota; kingdom Metazoa; phylum Arthropoda; class Insecta; order Coleoptera; family Carabidae; genus Stenolophus; species Stenolophus ochropezus. The sequence goes on from JAQOWZ010000002.1 coordinate 498,413, forward strand.
TTTCGTTCTTGAGATATTTGCTCTCAAAGTAGCATCTCAAAAAAGTGTGTTTTTTTGCAATATTTCTAAAATGAGTAGAGATACAATCTCAACGATTATACGAGTCGATTCTACGGGAAAAGTTACATAAAGAAATGTTTTCTCCGTATATACGTTCTTTGGAACGATTTGGTGAAAAATGAGAAAATCGAAAAAACCTAAATTTCTAAAATTTTCCGAAGAACTTTTTGTCTCCAAATCTTTTCATTTTCTGGACTTAAGTAGATATCGATGCGCTGATTCCAAATTTTCAAACAGAATTGAATTATCTCTTCCCGTTCTCGAGATATTCGTGTCCAAAGTTGAGTTTTGGCAGTACCTAAAAAAACAGGTTTTTTAGGTATAACCCTTTAAGGGTTAGGTTTACGACATCGGCGACCTCACCAACAGATTCTACGTGCAAAATTACATAAGTATACCAATTTTCAGATTTTTATGCCAAAGGATACAATTTGTAGAAAGGAAAAATGAAAATGGCCAAAATCGAAAAAAACGCCTGATGAACCCCTTGCGATTTTTTTCGATTTTCGCCGATTTTCGTTTTTCCGCTATAAAAATTGTATCCGTTGGAATAAAAATCTGAAAATTGGTACACTTATGTAATTTTGCCTGTAGAATCGAATGGTGAGGAAGCCAAAGCCATATACCTAACCATTTAAGGGGTATACCTAAAAAACCTAATTTTTTAGGTATAACTTTGAACAGAAATATCTCGAGAACGGGAAGAGATAATTCAATTCTATTTGAAAATTTGGAATCAGCGCATCGATATCTACTTAAGTTCAAAAAATAAAAAATTTTGGAGACAAAAAGTTTCGAGGCGAAAAATTGAAATTTAGGTTTTTTCGTTTTTCTCATTTTTCACCAAATCGTTCCAAAGAACGTATTTGTGGTGAAGACATTTCTTTATGTAACTTTGTCCGTAGAATCGAATGGTGAAGTAGTTGAGAATGTATCTCTACTCATTTTTGAAATATACTCAAAAAACACACTTTTTTGAGGTACAACTTTGAGAGCAAATATCTCTGAAACGAAAAGAGATAATTCAATTCTGCTTGTAATCTTGGTATCAGCGTAGCTAATTCTTTAAAAAATAATACAAACAAAATTTTGTAAAAATTGAAAATATTCGAGCTAAAAATTCGATATTTTTAAATATTTTCGCATTTACGCAAAAATACAACATCAGCAGCTTTGGAAATTACTTCCTCTGTTGTTACTACATACATAAACTATTTCTCCAAGTAATTCTGTTTATATTGGTTGAATTTTACATCATGATTGATTAAAAACTAGTTGTGGAATTTATCGGCAAAATGCAGCGAATAGTTGTTGCTTAGTAATAGATAGTAGCAGGAATTATGAGTACATTTTTGCTATTACATTCATTTCACAAATGACAATAGTTCAAATAAAAAATATTTATGTCAACAAAATGTAACCATGACAATGTTTACCTGTATTCTTCCATTAAATGAAACATTATGATTCGAGGAAAAAAGCTATTATAAAAGTATTACAGAAAACAATAACACATAAATTCCAGATTACTTGGTCTTAAGAGCTTAAAATATAACAATACATAATATGAGCACTTTACGTTCTTTAATACTAAAACTAATTCCTTTTAAATAAAAAAATATGGAGGATGGAAGTCGCTATAGAAATGTAGAAGAAAGCGTTTTGTTTTAAACGTAGAGATTATGTATCTTTCTTATGAAGTGCCCGTATTAGTTTCAAAGTATCTGCATCTCAAAACTGTCTCTACTGAAAATTTCCTTGAAGGAAGTTTAGACACTATTATTCTAAGCAGCTGGTGGGTTGAAAACGAGAAACTTTCTAAAAGAACAACAAAGCCGCTATGAATGTACTTTTAAATGGCTGTGTATATTTCCTCAGCAACTTTCTAAGAATGTGTATTAAAATGTAGGTTCCCTTGCGATCACCATTTAGATGAGCCTTCAATACAATTTGTAGATACCTTTGAGAACGCTATTTTCCTAACGATTTCATAAAAATTGAATATTGTTTACAAACAGAAGCAAATAAAATTTTTTGTCGTCTTATTATCTTTCTCATGAATTTTTCGTTATTTTGCTTATCCGCTTGAGTGCATGGTGAAAAGATCGTTAAAATTGCCGAACGCCAAAGAGAAAAGGAAAAGACTATTATGTACGGAAAACAATAACGGTTATCGCCAAGGAAACAATAACAAATAATAAATAAAGACAGCTTCAATCCTTCAATCATACCAAATTTATTGACTATACTCTTAATATCTGTATCCTACGGACTTATTGGAGTGTCACTATATTTAGTATTGTTTTAATGCGGCTAACAGTCGAGATAAATGTGACTATTAGTCGACTTTTTATATAGCGACTGTTACTCGAGTTTATCTCGAATGTTAGTCGAATTTATCTCGACTGTTAGTCGCCTTTATCTTGACTGTCAGTCGCCTTTATCTTGACTGTTAGTCGTCTTTATATCGACTGTTAGTCGCTTTTATCTCGACTGTTAATCGAGTTGTTGCGAATTGAAACACACGGAAAGATATCTAAATTATTAGTTCAGACAAACTTGACCAAGAGTAGAGGCGACTAATAGTCAAGATAAAGATTATTAACAATCGAGAAAGTGACGAATAATAGTCGAGATAAAGTCGACAATAGTCGAGATAAAGACAAACAACAGTCGAGATAAAGGAGACTAACAGTCAAGAAAATGATAAATAGCAGTCGAGATAAACTCGACTAATAGGCGAGATAAAGACGATTAACAGTCGAGATAAACTCGGCTAACAGTCGAGATAAGAGCGCCTAAAAGTCGATATAAAAACTACTAATTGTCGAAAAAATGACGAATAAGAGTCGAGATAAACTAGACTAATAGTCGAGATAACGACAATTAACAGCCGGAAAAATGACAAATAACAGTCGAGATAAAGACTATTAACAGTCGAGATAAACTCGATCAATAGTCGAGATACAGACGACTAACAGTCGAGATAAACTCGACCAATAGTCAAGAAAAACGCGAGTAACAGTCGAGATAAGAAAGTTTAAAAGTTGAGATAAACTCAACTAACAGTCGCTGTATGTAAACCCGACTAACATCTTTGTCGTATACGCATGGCATAGTTGAGACTTTTATTCGCTGTCTCATATCGTTTCTGTTACAGAGGTGTGTATAGTGGAACACGATAAGGACGATTGTACAAAATATGTTTATATGCAGCAATTATAATTTTTTAATAATGCTGGCAACCAAATATACATTTATGTGTTTATAATCTTGTTCAAAATTTTTAATAACATATTTAAAAAAATATTGCCAAAAAATAATAACATAATTAATTCGAGGGTTGAGTACGCCACTGGCTACATATAGAAAATAATTTTTTGTCCGCGTCATTTGTATCAAGTTTCGTTATTAATTTTCGTTTGGTGTATCCTGCAAAATTCACGCATGACTGGACAGTATAAATGCTTCAAACACAAAAAGGAGAACTTTATCCCGAGATTATTAATGAGCACATGAAGCTTCTCTGTGGCTCCAGCGTTACGAGACTTTTCCAAACTCAAACTAATCGGGAACATGAGTTAGAATTATTGTTCATGAGATTACTGTTTAGTCAATTCAAACTCGATATTATTCTGATGTACTGCTACAGGTACATACATTGAAAACACATACACAAATAAATGCACCACATTAACAAATATGTTGTTTGTCTATTATTACATGAATTTCATTTTCGAATATAAGTGAAATCTAATCTAACAAAATTTTGAGAAAAGCTTGAGGTAAAAAAACATACAATCAGATATTTTTATATTTTATCAGCACCCTGATGAAGACTGAATTACAGTTGAAAAATTGGTGTATCAGTGGATTATATTAAATTACTGCAACTCCAAAAACTAGTTTCCTTATATTAATATCTATTCGATAAAATTAATCCTACATTTTATTAATGTTAGAATGAGATACATACGAAATTTACGTACTCGCATTTCATGTTCTATCGACTTCAATCGTTCTTTTTTTTCGTTTTGATGTTAACAAATGTACAACATCTTAGGTCAAACATGTTTGTTTTATCTATGTTTGTTTGAAAGATTTCAGTAAAATACTTTACATGATTTACTTGATAATGTTTTAATACCATTTATGTAAGTCTGTTACCTGATTTTGAATTTATGTCTGTATATTTGATTGTATGTTTTGTATGTTATCAGCATCCTGATGAAGACTGAATTACAGTGGAAACGTTGGTGTATTAGTATATTTTATTAAATGACTGCAACTCCAAAAAATACCTTCTTTTATTAACATCCAGTCGATAAAACCAATCCTACGTTAGTATTTTTGTTGATCCACTTTTGATAAAATCAATTAAACAACAGTTAGTCCAACCATTTTTACTTATATTAGTTTTATTTATTGGTTTCTAATTGAAGTAAAGGCCTGTTTTTTTTTCGAAAAGATGAGCTATGTGGTTTTCTATTCCTTTATAAATATTTACATAGTGTCTCATGTATGAGTTTGGCATATGTTGCATTAGGCAAAGGGACGTACACGGTGTAAGCGAGAATTCCTATGTCCACCTGTTTATACGCCACATTTTCCTACATGTTTTCACCCTGCATTGATATTCAAAGTCGGGGAGGGCGAACACTCGTGCTTTGCATACCAACGCCCCCGCAATCCACCCACACATGGCAAATGTTTATGCACTTTAATTCCATCAAGAAACACACACACCTATTGCCTATTGTCTATTACTTATAAACTTGGCTTATTATTATTTATTTAAATATTAGATGAAATTTACATTTATTTTTGTTTAAATAACTATAATTAAAAAAAAGTAGGGCCGAGGTGGTCTCGAACCAGGTCTTGTAGATTATTTATATTATGAATCCGCCCTCTTATCCACTCGGCTATGGAACATTTTGTTTTAGACGTTTTTTAGTCGATAATATGAAGGATAAGTTTCAAAATACAATTTATTTTATCAAATATTTCAGTTAGAAAAGGCCATATTACACAACATTTAGTTTTATTAGATGCAAAATTAAGTAATCTAACTAACGATACCATATACACCCGATTTTATTTAACGGGACAGATGGAAACAGCAAAAAACTGTTTTCCCATGTTATTTCCCTATGTCAAGGTTTTCAATATTCACCCTATATATTGACTTCCAATATAACAAACTTTAAAATTTGCCAAACAATAAGTTATATTTAAAACAGAACATGAAATTATTATTTTCATAAAACTTTAGTGTATTGTTATAAAACAATATGGTATCAAATATATCATTTATTATATAAAATAGGTCGGAAATGTGAACTATTGTACGTATAAATATATTTTATTTTATTTTGGAATCATAATTTTATTCATATGCCTTTAAATGCGAGCGTAATTTGACTTTTATCCTTTTCAGAAAATTATTTGAATTATTGGAAATCAACTTGGTCTGTGCAGTTTCAAATTTCATTAATATTTCGCCAGAATAATTTGTACATGACGTTCCATATATATTTGACATATAGTGACACTTCGATTATATTAAATTTGTTTAAGAACAAACAATCTAACAATGGCAACTATATATAAGGAAACCACAGCATGGAATATAAGTCTACAGATTTTTTTCATTTTAAGTACAAAAATGATCCAGATTATAGCCCTAAGGAAATTTAAAGCTCTCCGCTTTGCATTGAGCTTTAAACATTCCCTAATGATATAATCATTTTTATTTCCCCCGATAACCATAGTCAATGTTAAGGTATAAATTCATATCTCACTGTTCTGTCAAAAATCGTATTGTTTAATTTTTGTTTCGTAGGTAGTTGCTAGGAAGTAGTGAAATGAAGACATCTTTATTCTTAAAATATAAATGAATTAGGAAATAATATCGTGGTCATAGAAAAAGTACAGTGCACAACTTGCTTGGAATGTTCATTTCATACTCGTATGTAATGAGTACCATTCCATGCTTGCTGTAGAATATACTATTAATTTTTGAAACTATTTGTTTTTATACCTATCATAGTACAATAACGAGTAATCATAGTACCTATGTTTTACAAATTTAATGTCGCCCGAACATTTTGTAATTGATATTTGGATATGAGTGTTTATGATACTATACAAGCTATGGCTTATATAATACTAATAAAAATATCAGTAAAAGCTGTCGGTAAATGCAAGTAAAAGTCAAAAAGCAATAAGTAGTTGAAGCCCTGTTGCATCGAGGAATTTTGTGTCATAGATGAGTCTTATAAAGGAAATAAGAAAATAAATATTAATATAGGATGTTTTTATGTTTGTAAATATGAGATCGGTATGAAAAATATATAAGTGAAAATACATATCATATGAGTTGGGATTTTAATGATTCTGACTTTGAAGAAAGTAATATGAAAGTTGGAGTGATCGTAACATCTCGTCAAAAGCAGCAACATCACCATTACAGAGAATAAATATTTATCGCTAAACACATTCAGACCGTGCGTTTTTATGTACGCAAACAAATTTAGATTTATTTACCCACTTCGGCGTATTCATGAGGTGGTGTATGCACCACTTTATCATTGCCGTTATGGCCCTTATCTCTAGAAAGAACCAAAGATCAAAGTTAGAATGTGGAATGTTTATTTGTGTTAAATCGTCCTCGTTTTATCCACGCTAAAATAAATATCCTTTGAAACTGACGACATTTAGCGTAAAAATATTTTTCATAAATTAAAATTTCTTTGAAAATATTTGCAGTCCTTTTTCCACGACAAATATTTTTTGCGCGTTAAACCAGAACCAACATTGGGAGTGAAGCCGCGATTCATTATTAAGAAAAAGCGACGACTGTGGGTTGGAAAGAATAAGGGAGCATTGTTTTCACGTATGAAATATTCAGGAAACGAGGCACGGACCGGGGTATAGATCTGTGATAATGCAAACATTTGTTCAGTAACACAACATCCCAAACCTCAGCTGCGACTTGACGGCTGGACAACAATTTCTCTCCGAATGGGAATTTCACCACTTCTCGCTTTGTTCGATGAGAGAATACCATTATCAGAACACTAAAGGAGATACATTTTAAGCCTTAAAAGATTAATACTGTAAATAATAAAACAAACTACGGTTTATTTTTATAGTCAGCTTTGCTCTTGTTAGACGACAAAATGTATATGAAATTAACATGATTTTCATATCCAACAGGAAAGACTGTTGTTTTAAGTAACTGCATTGACAATGTTAATTAAATAATTATAAGTTATCATTTATTTACGACTTATGTTGCTATGAAAGGAAGTTAATCTTAAGTCAATGGTGCTAATCTTTAATCAAATAAAAAGTGGCGTATACATTTTATATTCTGCACATGTTATATTGTATCTTGCACACATTCAATCTTGCATACCTTTTATCGTGCGCAATTTTAAACGTTGGCGAAGATAAAATGTGTGGATGATAAAATGTGCGCAAGATAAAATGTGTGTACGATAATTTTTTCGTGGATTAAATGGGTGTACGATAAAAGGTGTGCAAAATTGAATGTTTGAAAGATACAAATTGAGCAATATAATATGAGTGGAGGATAAAATGTATACGCCTCAATAAAAATACCACTGTGTCTACCAGATTTGAAATTCATAAGCAGTTTGCTTCTCACCTCGATTTTTTTTCTATAAAATAAATTATATTTGTGTGATCATATATGTATATTTAAATGCTTCACATATTATTCAAGAGTCTTTTAGTGTTTTAGTTAAAGGCATGTATAATGAAGTGAGTAAGTTTTGAGTTGTGCTTGCTTTGTATATTCGCTTGAGTGAATATTTGATTTAGCGTGAAGGTGTTTAATTATGACATGATTGTCGTTTTGTTTGAATGGAAGTTTTGCGTATAGCCGTATGTAATCTTCCTTTGTAGCATTCGCGATGCTCGTGCTGCGGTCTCTGCGGAGTGTTTGGAAATCATTAGGCTCACCTCCTCGCCGTGAACTATTAGCGAGCCTCCACGCACCGGAAACACGCTAAAAGGAAGGCGTTCCCACCGCGACACACTTCCGGCTACAGTATAAAGCACCGCGCTGGATTACATGCCCGGCCACACAAACAAACGACACTCCATCCTCATTCATATTTACTACTTTATTCCTTTCTACTCAAATTATAAACTAAAATGTCCGAAATCGCTTTCGGCTCACTTGGCTCATCTTCAGTTGGGCGAAACCACTACAAATAAATTTATTGCACTCCAGTACTGTATTTTCTTACACGATTCCTCAGAGAAGAATTTTCTATCACTTAAATTTCCTCTTCAACATTTGTTACATTTCTTCGTGTAACAGAGTCTCAATAACCTTAGGTAATTGGTTTGTGACAAGTTTTACTTGTATTTAATGGAATATGTTGTCAGCCTACAGGTACAGCCTCTGCAAACTACAGCTTATGCTGGATTCCAATCAATTAGTGTAGTCTATATAATGTCTATATAACATAGTGTTTCCTACATGTGAACATACTTTTTTGCGTCATTTCTGTCTACAATATGTATATTAGTATCTTGTTGTCTTTCTTGCTGTCACTACTAACTAACCAATCTGCATAAAGCAAATGGTACATCTATTATCACTCAAGTTCACGACAGTTCCCGCTTATTTCAACCTAACGTAGCTTTTTTGTTGCTGCTGTTCTCAATTGATGAATTAAGTAAAGGATTCACTGCTTTAATTTCACTGGTAAATTATAAATTATGTTATAGGATGTAATTATTCCCAGGGAAGATTCCCGTAAGTGTTTCTCTGATATGACTAATGTCCGTAAGGTGCTCGTAATATAGAGGAAATTTTGAGGGCAGAAGTGTAACGAACAACCAATGAACATTTGTCGCACAAGGCTCCATACTAAGTCTAGGCTTTTGGAACAAATGCTATAATAGAATGTTTTGTACTCCCAAAAACATGGCATTTACAGAAGATGTTAATACGAAATTTATGAAGTTATTGAAAGACTGTAAATTTAGTTTGGTGGTAGTAATTGAAATGATGTATTTTACTTTTAAATTGTTAATACCTTACAGTATGTATTTACCTACTTAAAATACAAAGGTGTAACTCATTAATCAATTAAATGACGCGCCAGTATATATATATATATATATATATATATATATATATATATATATATATATATATATACCTATATACATTTTGTGTTTGCAAATGGTTCAAGCAATATCCAACATTCTAAGATTTTAAGAATTTAAATACCTATTCCGATGTACAATGTAATGCTGTAGTCCAAATATGCGATATCTGAATATTCTATAGCAATGACGTAATGAAAGGGTATAGGCCGTATAGGCTGACGGCTGTCACGTGGCTATTACATGTTATATTGAAGCGTCGGGACGCCTCAGCTGATCTTTTCACTAGCCGCCGGCGTCCGTGATCGCCTACATCGTCATCCGACCGTGAACGCGCCTCGCTTTAATATGACCAACTCGCAACGCACTTTCCCATAAAGCATCACAAACGCACAACATTTAGGACCTTTACTTTTATATACACCACCACATATAAACACACACAGTTTATTTTTATCATAGTATTTCTGATGTACTAAGTATTGTTATTAATAATTAGGCCCAGTCTTTCCAAGTACGAATATAGTTTGAAATAAATATTCGTAGAATATCTAGCTTCATCTGGTAGATAAGTTATTGAGAAGTTCAACTTCGAAATAAACTGGTTCGGGTTGTGAATAGGACCGAATTATGCCAATAAGCCATGAGTTCTTTCTTTTTTTTAATAATTGTCAATTCTAACTCATACATAATAACATTTCAAAACAAATATTTTCAATAATTTCAAAAAACTCGAGTATCAAGAGTTAGAAAAGAGATGATCTTGTAAATTGAGAACGACGACCATATAAGGTGAGAGAACGAGACAATGGAACGACGAAGAATTGCAATGTTAGCATTATTAAGACAAAAGTATAATAATGCCTCTAAAAGTCGGATAAGCCCAATTTAGATAATATGTTCTTTTTTCTTTCCATTTGAAAATTAGAGAAAATTTGTATGATAATAAAAAGAAATTCGCCGTTTAAGAAGATTGTATATTAGGTAATATTTCCGCGCATTAAGGGCGTAACATAGCATTAAAAGCAAGTATATGATTATTAAAAACCGTATGTAGAGTATTTAAGCTCCCATAACGATAATAACATGCAAACGGCGATCTTGATGACGTTGAAAAGTGCGTTTTCCTGTTCAATATCCACATTGTGTCGGCAAAAAATAAAAATAAGTAGGATAGTTAGACACAGAAAACCACTTATCGCAGCTTGTCCAAATTCACTCTGTGGTAAAAATGAAATTAACCGCAGTCCGATCGGACGATAAGGACTGTTCATTCTCTTACTCTCCAATCTCGGGTGTGAGCCATAATAGCGGACAATTTCTTCTGCATACATTATTTAATTTAACAACTTTTAGATCATTAATTACTAAACAATTTATAAACTATTTAACTTTATAGAACCGATCTAAATAAATATTATTTTAATTAATCATTATTATTTGTAACAGGGAGGATATTCAGGATTTAAAAAGAGGAATTGCTGGGTTTCAGTCAATAAAATGATTACTTCACATCGACGTTTCAATACTACCCGGAATCATCCTCAGGATGTGAAATTGTTGTATTTAAGTATTAATTTGATATACATTATTCTATATTCTCTCTTGTATGTATTGTATTGTATGTATACGAGGGTTTAAGCGTTTTGTCGCTTTTTGTCAACGCGACCTAGAAGATTTATTGTGACACAGCCCTTACTTAGTTTTCCGGAAGTAGATCCAGATTTTTGGTGAAGCCGATTATGGCTCCAGGAATCAAGTTCTTGATCTCATCTGCCGTAAGATACCTCTATATATTCTCTTTTTGTCATACAGTTATAGCATAAATTACAAAATTTATATGTTCGTTATGTTTAAAAATATATTTGAGGAGTGGAAATTTATATGTAGACACACTTCGAGAACAATAAGGATCATTATCCATAATGTAGAGCCAAAGATAGAAAGACATGGAAAGATATTGTGAAGAAAATAGAAGCCCGGTACCTTGAAGGCCTGTATCGCTAACTTACATTATCTATAATGACTTTTCATTAACTATTACAACTGTCACATATACATTATCTTTTATTACCGTGACTGTCTGATTTTTAACAAAAATGTTACATTTTATATTTAATAAATCTCGTACTGCAGACGTGCTATTGCATAAACTTTGAGTGACAATATGTTAGTTTTATTACAAAGCAAGTGCATTGTTAATATTTGAATTTTTCGGGTACGGTTCTGCTTTGGCATTTTCGTTTTGGTTTGTCCGGAAGATAGGGTTGTTTAACAGCACCTCCATTTGCAATGATAACGGCCGCGAGCCAAGGGCGTACGTGACTTAGGAGAAATATGCTTGAAGAGTCAAAGGCCCCGTAAGGGATTAAGCTGTACTTGCTGTGCTTTTGTTTTTTGATGAAGGTGTTTTATATTTAGGCCGTGATTATCCGAGGATTACCTTCATATTTAAAGGGTGGAAAAACGCTGGTGCACGGCACTGGAAGAAACGGTCGCATAGGTCTCCGCAGACAAACGGCCAAATAAAACAAGCAGCGCTGTTTTCTCAGTGGCGGCGACACTAGGCAGGGATTAAGTGCAGATAGGGCCAGGACACTAGGGAGGATTATAGGGGATTTTAGTTTTTAATAAGTTGCACGATGCTGACAGGATAAGGCAGCAGTAAGATACTGAAATCGCCAGACAACTACCGCCAAATATATCACAAGAATAAAACTCTTTTCCTCACCATTCAAAAGCTCTATACAAATATTGCTATTTCTATTTATAAAATTTTAAAGTTTCTGCGTAAAAGGATTTATTATTTACACGTACAAGTCATTTTATAATTTTCTTAATATTTCCATTAAAAAAAAAATACCCCACTTTTGATATAAACTACAAATACAATTTTTCACTGTATGATATAGCAGAAGCATACAATCCTGTTTGTTTCTATATAATAGTTATTTATGTATTAAGGACGGAATCAAAAGATTATAGCACGAGGAAATGTTTAAAGCTAAGTAATTATCTGCTCCACCTACATTTTGTCTTTGCGTACCAGATAGTCATATAAAAATGCACTGAAATGATGAAAAACCAGGTTTCTGATTTTGTTTTATTGGTACACTGTTAATACTGTTCGATGGCGTATGGAATTTATAGGTTATCAATTTAAATCTGTCAATTGTTGATAATTCTTAGGTTATCTAGTTTTATTGTGACATTTAGGACGATATTGCAGGTTTCGCATAGTTCCTACGGCTATTTGCTTATTTTTTTCTATGCCGGCAGCCTAGAAGTAGCTAAAAAATTAATTTCTACCTTGTGAATCAAGTCACAAAAGATGTCTCATTTATGACGTTTGAAGAAAACTAATTTTAAAACCTCGAGAAATCTCGACGAAATTAATGAAATTCGAGAATCTCGATTTTGTTTCTCTCAAAGCTTAAATAGAAAGTGAAACTAAGTGTTAGTACAATATAAAATTAGGAATAGAAGTAGTAATTCCATCGGATTCATTGGATAAACAGATGCAAGGCGATGCACTGTGTGTGAAAACAAGAAAGCATTTTGTTATAAAAAGCCGTCGTTCTCGTTATCGTGGAGCTGCTCTGTTTTATTTGACGTAATTTAAGTGGGCTATGAAAGGAGATGCAAGTTTCACCATATCTGTTTACATTTGATGTCTGGAATTGCAGTGCACTGGCGCTACGAATGGAGTACACTCTGCGTTAAAAGATTACGCCGAGATACAACATGCCACGCTCTAAATTGTCACACATGAATAACACAACTTCTAATAACATTCCGCCTCTATCAACTAACTTTCATGAATAGTTCATTACGGATTCTCAACTACAAAATATCCCTCCTTACATATAGACACTATTTTATCCAATTTCAAATATAAAATTTAAATTATAGAAAGTTGTTCACTGGGGAACTTGTAGGATAATGAAACAGTATTGGGATACATTCGGTTTATCTCAATCGGTTTTGATCTCACTTGTATCTTCATCATGTGATTAGTTTAATGACTAATGAGAAATAAAAATCCTTAAAACAATACAACTTTTAGTTTTCTAACGTAAAATTGTGTTTTTACATCCAAAATAATTTAAAAATTCCTACTTTTCGGTCTAAAATTTTTGTTTCTGTAAATAATCCAAATCGATGTATCGATGCACTGATTTCAAATTTGTAAACAGAATTTAATTATCGCTTTTCCTATTTTTTACCCAATCGTCCCAAAGAACTATTTGTGGAGAAAACATTTTTTTATGTATCGTTGCCCATAATATCGACTAGTATAATCGTTGAAATTGTATCTGTACCCATTTCAAAGGAATACCCAAAAAACACATTTCTTTGAGGTGCAATTTTGAGAGCAAAAATCTAAGGAATGAAACGAGATAATTAAATCCTATTTGTATATTTGCAATCGGTACATCGACGTCTATCGATCTCAATTATTTTCAAAAATTGTAGACAGACTTGGAGATGTAAAATAAATTAATTGTTATTTGGAATTGTGAATTTTGAATATTTTACTGACTCATCAATTAAACAAGCAATTATTGTGTTCCGTAAATCAATTTTTAACTTCTACAATGAAATATTTTATAAAAATTTGTGTTCCTTATGGTAATAAAATGAACATTCCATAATACGTGGTAAAATTTGCTAGATGTCTTTTCTCGGGCATCGTAGCTGCCCTGAAGAGAGTCCACCTTTTATAGTAAAGCATTTTAGGTAGTGTATTTTTTGGAAGAAGTGTCCTGTGTTATAATCCATTTGCTGTTTTCTGTTCGTTGTCATCTAGTTCGCCCTACATATCATTGTCCTGGGACAATCCTGGTCCTTTGAAGCTATTTACTGTCCACATCCTCTATCATTCGCTAAATGCACTGCGAACAATCCGTCTACAATATCTCCACTCATTTGTCAAAGACAATATATCAGCGTCAGACAATCTGAGGGCAGTGGACATTCAACTATCCGCAGCCATGGCAACGTAGTGGTGCCGCTATTTACATAGCCTGTCAATTGTCACCGGGTAACTAACCCGCTCGTTATGCTGTTTCAACAGAGGTTATGTGTTTTTTGATGCATTTGCTCCCACAGGTCGTAAAGTATGATAAATAAGGATGGAAGTTTTTGCATCTACAACATTCATCCACATTTGCTGTTATTTATTACTGCGATACAATACGGTGAATTATAGTTATCGACTATAACATCTTTTATCGTCCGACGGTTTCAAAAAATCGAAACTTTCAGCTAAATTTATTGCGCTTACAAAATGGTGATAATGGAAATCATATTTAATGCAACGACAAATACTTCACTTTTAAAACCTCAATCCTCAAAATAATTACCCAAATCTTTTCAAAAATCAATTTCATATTCAATATTTTTCATAGATAATTCAACATGAGTAATACATACAATAGAATTCACATTCTACCGACTTCAATCTTTCTCTCTTTTGATAACAAACGTAGAAATCTTACATCACATTCACACAAGAGGTAGAAAATTGAACTAAAACTCAAAGTGCACTGGGTTCTGTATGCCATATTTATTATGAATAAATATCCAAAGTATTCTAATGAAAATTCTGATTATTACATTCGCAACGTATCCAGTTAAATCTATCAACAGCAATATCTGGAAAATAGTAGCAAAGTTCCTGTTAACTACCAAACATATTAAATTTATCTGACTGGTAAACTCCATGGTAATAAAAACGCGTTTTTCAATATGAATTTATCTGGCTGATATTTAACAGCCAGATTAAATTGTAAACTCTAAAGTTGGTCATCATTTTTACTTACTGTCATTTTAAAGAAATTTGGATGTTGTATTAATTTTAACTAAAAAAAACAATGTTTGTCGGATCGGTAACGTTTCAACTTTGTAACATTAAGATATAGAAAAACCGAAATTCTTGGTTACCATGAGGATTAATTTAACAGAGACTTATAAAACACTCATTTGGACATTAAAAAACCAGCCCTTAATTAAGTAAATTAATTGATTTGATCTGTTTGACTACCGAAGTCACCAAAGGTTATATGCAGGATATTTATTTAGTAAGTAACTTTTGCGTGAATTCCAGGTACATACATATGTAGCGAATTAGCATGCGATGTTTAGTAAACTCAGGTAGTTGAAATCCGTGCCTCATCCATATTAATATCCCCAGGCTTGGCTGATTATCTCCTAATCGAAATCAAAAACTCGCAATCAGACACTTGGTTGCCGCGAGTGATCCAGTTCGAACAGCTATTTACCCTCTTGGAACTTTATGTAAATACGGCGAATTACGGCTGTTTGTTTCTGTTTTGCGCGCAATTACCATCTCTCCCTCGCAGCTTTCAAAGCAGGAATTTGTAGCTAATGAAAGAAGTGTTCTACACAAACGATCCAATGGCTTTTTAAAACGGGCAATTAGTTAAGCAGCTTACTGTCAACACTACTTACTACTAAACACTCAATCTTTCAAATGTCTTTAAGGAAACATAAAAATTAAAACGCTTTTTACCAATCATACAACATCGTATAGTGAGAATTTTGAAATATAAACTGCGAATTCTATATATTTGTGCAGTAACTATTTGTTTGAATTCCTGATTTTTTTATCTTCTATGGAGGAAATTTTGATCAACTTGTTGATGTACTACTTTACCACCGATTCTGATGAAATTTGGCAGAAATATGGAATAAATAATTAAAAAAAAGAATTGGTTGACCCTGAAATCGATGTTTATTTGTTTTTAAAGCTCTTAACCTAACCTAATCTAATCAAACCTAACCTAATCTAATTTAACTTAACTTTACCTAAACAAACCTAACCCAAACAAACCTAATCCAATTAGGTTAGATTACGTTAGGTGGGATTAGGTGAGATTGGGTTCGGTTAGGTTGATTTTGGTTGGGTTAGATTAATTTGATTTTGATTAGGTTAGGTTAGATTAGATTAGGTTGGGTTAAGTTTGGTTAGATTAGATAATATTAGGTAGGGTTAGCTTCGGTTAAATTAGATAGGTTAGGTTAGGTTTGAACTATAAAATTTTAGTTAATGACATAATATTAAATTCTCATATATTCATAATTAATTATCATATTTTAGAAAAACATCCATTGAAAATTCACTGATTTTTTAGCATGATTATAATAACTGGTACATAGTGGCGAGGTAAAAAGAAACTAACAAACATTTCATAGTTTATTCACGCAAGTTTAAAGTGTTACATTTCAGTTAATTCTTTTTGTATAAAGTTGCGAACGATATAAATTATCAAGAGTTATTTATTGTACAAATGTAACTCTTTGTAACAGATTTGAATGCTTGTCAAGTGATATCGAGTAAATGTTCTATGTAGTAAAATTTATTGTCACTGTAGCAATCTGCATAAAATAGACACAGAAACTAACGCATTAATGCACAAATAAATACGCAAATATATGAAGAACTTCAAAATTGATACATTGATAATATTCTCCCTTAACTTCTTATTCATTTCTGACAATTAGTGGATGTAATGATGATGATGGTGTTGACGGGAAGAAATTTTGTAAAATGAGGGAAAAGAGTGTGAAAGCGTTAAAATTCAGCATCCCATCCCCGTATTATCTTAATTTAAAGAACTAATGACAAGTCGATTTATCTAGAGTGCTTGGAAATTAAATCACAAAGTTCCAGCATATTAATGAAGTTGGCAAAGAGAGGAAATCTGGTTTATGTGAATGTTGTCGCAGGAAAAAGTGAACTTTCATTAAAACTGTGTTGAAATTTATTTGACCAAAGTAACTTTATTTTGAATATATAAATTTCTGTTTGGAAGTTTCCGGAAGAGGGAAATATTAAAAAAAGTTGTGACAGGAGATCAGTGAGGCTTAATGGGATTTTTTATTTGAATTTGAAAGGTGGTAAACATTGCAAAGAAACAGGAATTTCCCCAATTATTCAAATACTTTCCCAACTTTTCTCCCAAGGTTCACGTACGCGGGCAGATTTTATTAAAAAACCGATGTGGTCAGCGCATTATACCACCAACAACAGACCAAAGAATTTCCTAATAAATTTTTAATTTACATAATTCTTTACTTAAAATATATACAATATTTTGTTACTTAAGTCCGTTTAACACTAGCCTATATATTGGACAATAAATAATACAATAGATGGTACAATATCTTGTACCAAAAATTGTTAGATTTTGACGAAGTTATAACTAATTCGAAACTCAATACATCTTTGTTTAGAGGAAAGGTCGTTGTAAAAGAATATTCAATGTTACCTGATGATGATCGAAACATTGAAACGCGTCGTACCTCAACTTTTACCGAGTTTTGTATTCCATACAGTATTATATTTGGTTTATTGCATTACAATATTTACTGACGACATTTTTAAAGGAACAATTACATATTTTAATTTAATTAAAAAATAATATTGTAAAAAACACAAAATTCATTTTAAATATTGAAAGAAGCTTTCAGAACTCATAATTAATCAAAAGACAATATTTGGGTTTAAGTTCTGTTTTTTTTTTATTAATTTACAACGTTTCGTCTGGATAAGAAGACTTATTAGAGAAGCTATCGAAATCAAGAAACCTCCTAATAATTTTAATTTAAATACAGGCTTTGAACTAAATAAGTCACGGTTACCTGTCATCCGTTTTTAATTTTATGTCAATGTCATTTGTATGTTTTTACATGTTGTCTTGACTACATATTTATATTTAGTTTTGTTATTTACCTGACGAAGGCAGCACTGCGCTGTCGAAACGTTGTAAATTAATAAAAAAAATTACAGAACTTAAACCCAAATATTGTCTTTTGATTAAAATACATTTTGCTTAGCAATAAAGGCGCAAGGAAAATATTGTCGTGTAATACCTTGATCGTTCCCGACCACAGCTCAATGTCAAACAATCACAGAGGTGACACGCACGGCCAACTCCAATCCCAGCAGCAGGAGCGGCAGGAACAGCAGCAGGAGAAGGAACAGGGGTTTAAATCTGCGTGACGACATGCCAAGAAAAACATTGGATTTCCACGGAATGTGATTTTGAATTTTGTACGAGGGTGATAGGATAGTATTGATAAAATATTCCATCTTTTAAAGGAAGTTCACGCCGAGAAATCAGTTTATATATAACGGATTTATACCACTCACTATTTCACGACCAATGGTTAATAAAGAATCTGCTGTGACCACTACTAAATATGAATGTTGTACGATAAAATTTAATTTCTTTACTGGTTTTAAGATATTTAACCTATGTTTACATAAAAATAAGATTTTTAATAAAATTTATTAACAACGTATCGTTAAACCACTATGGATGTTATGAATCATACCAGGCCTTAGGTGTCCCAAAATCCTTGCTCTATGAGCTCGGAATTCAATTAAAATCTTAATTAACTTATAACAGTCCTAGATATGTTAATATCTATTCTTGTATTTTCCATAATTATAAATTCTTTATTCTAGTATATATTCCATTATACTACTATTATCAAAAGTTGATCAGAGTTTAAATTCTACCGACCGTTCTAATACTGAAGAGCAATGTTTAATAACTAAGTTATGATTAAGCCTTAATTCTTAAGTAGAAAAAGTGTAATAATTAAGAACAAATGTTTGCAAACTTCCTATTATCCCTCAGATTTTCTACATTGGAATTTCAATTTATTAGTCATTTTGCAGAAAATTTAAAAATTGCAATAAATGTGGAAAGGTCTTTCGTTTAGAATTAATCTGTACATACTTTGAAATATCGAAGCAATAGTCATTCCTACCCTATTCATGCTTTTGCAGTGCGACCATCCGTATTAAAAATGTAATTTATAAAAGGAAGAACAAGAATTATTGAAGTTAATTATCAGTGTTTGAAATTGGTTTGGAGGTTTTATAAATCATCGAGGAAAAATGAATTACAGAAGAAATTAAAATATATTTAATTTCCAGGGTAATAAATACAGTAGCGTATTTACAAAATGTAATTTAAATCCTCTTTGTATTCATTCAAATCCGCTTGGCTTTGCTCTTCAAACAAAATAAATTGGAGTAGTCGGTGAATATTTAACCGGAACGCAAGGAAACATGACGGTCCCAATCAAGAAGCACCGCAGCCCAATATCACACTTCCCGGCCATGAGCAAAAACGTCGACGAACACAGAATTTAAAAAATTCATCCGTCGCTGTTCCTCTGGATCAGATCGAATTGATTCGCAGGAACACACAAACAGAACGTGCAACGCGCTCTCCCTGCAACTTTAACTATGATTGCTTGCAGCAACTTAATTCAACTAAACGTGTGAATTTTTCATCATGGAAACAGGCAAAGAATTACAAAAGTACTTCAAAACTCATACACTATTCATGCACACCTCTTGCATTCTCATGCTGTTTGTTGCAACTGTAATGGGAACTGAGTTTTCTAAAGATTCCTTTTTAATTGTGGTTTCATTCCTAACAAAATTTGAACGATTCCAACATAGCGAAATGTCTCACTTAATTATTGTTGATTACAATAAAAATTATGATGAATATTTGTTAGATCGTGTTCTGATTCCTTTGAAATTTGTAAAGAAGTATAGTTATTCAATAGTTACATGAAAATTGTAAGGCAAATATCTAAATATTCTGATGTATTTACCATGTACGAGTGAGCATGTTTATAAATATTTAATATTTATATAAATATAAAAATATAAACGACATTTAGACATACCAGGGAGATAAGTACTAGTTTCACCTACGAATATAATAATTATCTATATTAGTGGTCGGCAACAATGGTACGCTAAGATTTTAGCTCAAATCAGTGTTGCTACATTTCAGAAATGTTCTGAAAAATATTAAGAATTTACCACGTTAATTTTTTTCTCATCATAGTCATATCTTTCTGAACAATAGTTTCAAATAATTATTACTATTACACTATAACATCTGGGGTTCCACAAGGTAGTGTCCTAGGACCCATTCTTTAGGTGCTTTTCACTACAGATATCCCAACTTCTCCAGAATCCACAATCGCCAACTTCGCTGACGACATAGCAATATTAACAAATAATGAAGACCCACAAATTGCAACAGCCATGTTGCAAGAACATATTATTTACATTGATTTATTTAACTTTAACCTTTTCCTTTATTCTGTCAAGAAAAGTTGATAGTAGATGATAGCATATATGTAATAAAACTTATAGAAAAAAAAAGAGTATTCAATTTTGTGTCCCTCTTCACTTTAATTAGAAGCGACAACTTTGGCAAAGTGGAAATAAAAAATTTTGCAACCCCATAAATAGTTAAGCATCCAGAAAAGATTAGGCCGGGTGTATCTAATAAAAAATGACCATTAGTAAGATTAGTTTCTGGTTTTCTCGTGAAATATGTATTATTGATCAATCGTCGTTGCTAGCCGACGCGGTATTAATGGCCTAGGAAACAAAACTGTGGATGACAAATCATGTTAGCCTTGGAAAAACTGACAAGGGAAACGCAGGTGCTTCTGCAGCTACGGGAAACATCGAACCCTTCAACTTATTTTTGTTGCTCTTAATTGTTCGAGTATTGCAGTGCGGAAAGTTTGTAGTGCATGAAATGAAAAGAAATGAAAAGAGTTTTCTCATAATGGAAATAAATGGCTTTGGAAATAGCCAAATAAATACTATATTAAATGGTGTATACATTCAGAATGTTTCGATGTATTTAATACCTTATTCACCACTTCAAACTTTCAAAAGAACTTTTACTATAAATAACTATAAATATTACATTTTATTTAGAAATATCTAAATATATAAATAGTTTCGTACTTCGAATAAAGTTAAAAATAGTATTTGGTGATTAATTATTAATAATATTAACTTATGAATAATAATAATAATTTAATATATTCTCTTGCAGCTCCAAATATTTTAAGAAACTGTCATTCAAATTAATGGTGTCGTAATATAATACTGCACGGAATACAAAACTCGGTATAAGTTGAGGTACAACGCGTTTAGATCTTTCGATCATCGTTTCGTTTTTATGAGTACATCAGATAATTATTAATACATTAAGTACAGGAAAATTTTAACTCAATCGTAAAAATAACATGAGTATGTATAATTTTTTATTAAATTAGTTTTACTTTAGCTACTACTTTGGCTTTCGCGAAGTCATATCGTGTACTTTAGTACCGATTTCCAAAAAACGTTTCCATTGACATATTTAATACTGTATTTAAATAATCAGACTTAAGAATGAAAATATCAAATAATTTTAGTGAGTAATTGATATGCGCCTACACTTAATACTAATGACACTAATGAAATATCATTTTGTATGCTAAGCAAAGAATCGATTTCCAAAAAAATATATTTATTGTTAAGAAAACTCAATGAAAATATATAGGAATTTATTAGTTGATACAGCATTACAACCTGTAATGGAATTTTTGTCATTTTCAGAGAGTATTGGTTAACAGTCACTTCAATAAAATGCAAGTAAAAATATCAACGATTAGTAGTTTGAGATCAGTAGGCTATTCTATAATTGTATGAATTAATTCAATGTTTTGTATTATAGGTATTCCTTGAACTATATTAGTTGAAATGAAATAATTGCCATTAGCAAGATTATAATTAGTTGCCTTGTACCTTCTGGTTGTTATTGAATTGATATTTCCCTGATTTGGTTTGTGGAAAGCAATAGCACATATTAAGTTTCCTTGTTGTGGCTCTCCGTACCAGTGCAGCGAAATGAAGAGTGTATGTAATTTTTGTCACGTCGCGGGTACATTTTCCAGAATACCAAACGCGGCTTTTACAAAAGCTTCTCACTCCTGATCGCGGTGGCTCCGGCTTTTTTCTTCCTTTTCCTCGCTCTGTCATCGGGAGGACACCAGGACACTAGTCCACACCCACAGGACATGACAGCTTTTCTTTTTACCTACTTTAAATTTTCCCATTTCCTCACTCGTGCTACTGACTTTATATAATAGGAAATGTCCAGACGGTGTTCATTGTCTTCATAATAGATGATGATTTTTTTTTTCAATTTGTTATAATAACATATTTTAACTAAGTATTTTTTTTATATATACTAAAACTTGCAACTAAAATTCAATAAGGTTTATGAAGATATAGCGAACTTATATAAACCTACATTTCATTTATAGAATTCTATAGGAAAACTTAGCTAGCATTCAATTCAATTGTCAACAATGTTTATAGAATTTCATTATTATATTTAATGGAATAAAATAAACATTCTTCTCTCACTTTCACACAGTAGTTACACAGGTAGTAAGCATTACGGTAATGGTTTTTACTGAGGATGAGTTTGATCTATTTTCATTAGACAATAAATTTTGGTGGAGGGTGATTTTGAACTAATTATATTAGGGCAAGAATTATAGTACTTTACTGTGACGAATAGTTTTTACGAAGGGTGATTTTGATCTAATTATATTAGAGCAAGAATTATAGTACTTTGCAGTGATGAATAGTTTTTATGGAGGGTGATTTTGAACTAATTAAATTAGGGCAAAAATTAGAGTAATTCACAATGATGAATAGTTTTGCAGAGGGTGATTTTGAACTAATTATATTAGGGCAAGAATTAGAGACATCACAGTGAATAGGCATGCATCACTCTGGTAGAAATAATTGCGAGTAATAGTTTTTATGAATCCCAATTATATAGTATTGACTGATAGTTTTATATACAATAGATTATGGGTTTAAGTTTAAGCATTTTGGATAAAAGCGAAGTGTTTATGTTTGAATATATTCTGAAGAAAGATATGTTAGAAATATTTGTTTAAGTATCTACTATTAGAAGTGGATCGTTGGAACTATAGATTATATTATGTAAATAAAATAAAGTTAATATAAACTTTTAAAGAGTTCTCCCGAAGGGTGTGTGTCATAAAAAATTATCCAATTATAATTTGAAATTAGTATTATAAAAATAACAATAATCAATATGAGGGTATCATGTGCAGTCCAGGGTTATATTTTATGTTTTTAAAAACCGTTTGAGTGAAATGCGCACAATAACAAAAGGCATTTCTTTGGGATTTGGAAATAAAAGGCGAGTTTAATAGGTGTGTGTAATCTTGGAGCGGCGGGTTGTTTATGGCTCGTTATAAAAGCGATCGCAATATCCGGAAATTGTATTAGTATTTATGGATTTGGTTAGGTGCGTAGCAACTGTGCCACAGCCGACGCGATCCGAACGCGACAGCGTATTAAATTCAGAAAAAGGTACGGAAATGGAATATTCTACTCATATATTTCGGCTCAAGGAGATTCCTAAACTTGCTTCCAGCTTTCCATAGATTTTAAATGGTTTTTTCTCCCTTTCTTTTATTTACAATTCCAAAATGTATGAATTTTCTTCCAAGAATTTGTCCCTACACAACTTGGAATTGATTTATGTATCATTCCGCGTACAAAGAACTTATTTTCTGGGACAATATTAAACGAGGATTACGTTACGGAGTGAAATGTTTATCAACTACGCTTTTGTTGGTAGATGTTGTTGATTGTATGTTTACACATTTACTGTTACTAATAACTACATAAACTCGGTTTTTCTCAGTTGATACTCATGTTATAAATCGTAACCATGTAAAGATGCACTTATGTGTCCAATACATTACCTCCCGCCACTGTGGTAATTCTATATAAGTTTTTTAGTACATTCAATTTATAGTTTTATAATTAGATTGTTATTGCAATTCAGAATATTTTAAAATCATTTTGTACCTAAAATTTCGTTTATAAAAACAGCTAATTTTGCGATACTAAAACCGGAACAAAAGTACAAGATAAAAGTTTAATAATTCTTGCAGCAAAAATTGATGAGAAGAATATCAACTATGAAAAACCGACTTCTTATATAAATATGTTTCATTATTATTAAAATATATATATAAAATTAATAATCCGTTTTTGTTCCTCTTTGTTGTACGATGCAGATATCTAATTGAATTATTAAGATTATTTAAAAATAATCAATACTGAGTTTCCCAAGCCAATATTTGTTGTTAGCCCCTGCCATTTAAAAATACCAAAAAAATATTTGAAAAGATATCTGAGAGTCTATAAAATATGATGCCTATATCGGATAAACTTCCATATTAAATTTCAAAAAGTTTGTCGTGGAAAATCTGGTAAAAAACTTTTTATTTAAACCAAAAAATAAACTGGATTAAAGAAGTTTATACAAATCCTACCTTAGATCCCCTTTCTGTAGCGACACCTCCTCGAACACGATTCGTATCCTTTCTCTCAGCCTGAAACCAAACAAACAATCATTTAGAACGGCGCCTGCTATAAAAACAGCATGCGATACTTATTTATCCTGATTCCTACTCAAAATATTAACACCTTTTTGCAATAAATTTATCCTGTATTATAATTAAAGTTTACATTTCTTGAAAATTAATGCTTAGTAGGAATCAACATATTCTAATAAAATTAAACAAAGTAAGGTAAATTGTGGACATATGGTCTGTGATCTTAAAAGTATATTAGAGTGATATCTCTCTGTTTAGAGACAGTGTAAATAGCCGTTTGAAAATTAATGCAGTCAACACTGAATAATCCTAAATTTACTTAAAAAGTTGCCAATTTATTTTTATTTTATATACACAATAAATTAGTTACTGCTTTGGTAGATTTAAACTAATTATTTATTCTCATACTTTATAAACATGTGTATAAGAATTAACGTAACTTAAGACTGTGGTTCTATCTGTTTACAGTGTCATAAGTAATTTAGTAATAAAAATTATTACAAAAAAAGCTTGAAGACTGTATCACATATGACAAATAACCAGTACGTCTTATAATAGTATATAGTCTTGGTCCATTTCACCTATATTTTGGAGGAGAGTTGGACTTTTGTAAACCTGAATGAAATATTTTTTGTAGCTCTAAATAGTTTAAATTTTTAACGCGTTAACCAAGTGAGCCACCGCTGTCTGTATATTTTATAATACATGAAGATATGACTATGAATTTTCTATTATTAATTAATTATGCAAATAATTGTAACGGTACAAAAATATTTTTATTGTATTAGTTGTAACTTAATAACATAATATATATAAATGATATTACGGCGTTTGGGATTATCGCTGCTTTTGATGTAGCTTCATCTATAAAGAGCTGGGTGGAAGATAGAGGAATGTAGCAATTTAATTCAGTGTTAGAATGAGTTGTTAATTCCGCTGTAAATAGTTAAAAACAAGTGCAGTACATTATTTGCGAGTAGAGTAAAGCTCTACTTGAATTACGTGTATGAAATTTGTATGTGCAACTCGGTGCAGCGTATAACAATGTGGGAGATAAACATGAATTTTTCCGTCATGCCAGACAACGCCGTGCATTTTTAAGGACCTTGTGACAGAGTGTGCTCTACGTCTTAACTCAGTTTAGCTACGTTTTACACGAGAACATTTCTACCTTACAATTTCACTCTAGCAAAAACTCACACGAAATACGAAATAATAATGTGATAAATCTAATTTCAAATATGCTTTTATTATAATTACCAAAGTATCATTCCCAGCTACTGTTTTAATTTTAATTTTATATTTTAGTCGCAAGAAAAGTATATCACATGTACATAATCATTCCCTGCACATGTTTTATTTTTAATTTTAATTTTACTGTTATTTTTTAGTTGCGAGAGTATGTGTATGATCTGTGATGCAAACTCCATAGTTCATCATTTTCCTTTAAGAAAATGTCAATTTTGTTTAAATTATTATAAAATTTATTATTTTTTTAAACGATATTACTAAACATCATTTCTCGTAAAATCTGATGGTTATTTGCTCGTAGAACTACTGCCATTTATATCAAACTACTAAGTTCATTATTTCGTTTGAACATAAATTTAGGATATTTAATGTTGATCTGTCTAAGATAAGGCCACTGTACTAGCTACTATTAATCCTGGAATTCCTGGAAATAGTAAAAAAAAAATAGAATCACATGATAATTTACAAATCACTCATAATTTCATGTTGCACTTATAATTTATTTGACCGCGGACTATATAATAAATTAAACTCTCGTTGCATAAAGCTTCATCAAATTTAATCATTGATTAATTTTTTGATAGCAATGTATATTAATACGTGGCCATGGTAACAACGTCAAATTACTCGTTGATTATTTTGATTAGCCTTTCTGCAACCGGACATAAATGTTAACTTTAAAAAGTGGAGGAACGATTTAGTGTTAGGCCACTTGCTACCTCGCCCTTTACACTTCCAAAACCTTACATGATTTAAGATTGGCATTGAACCCCTTTAATACACATATACAACTAGATTTTAATCCTTGATTAATTTTTTGACAGCAATGTATTTTTAATAACGTCAAATTAGCCGTTGATTTTTTTGGTTTGCCTTTCTGCAAACGAACATAAATGTTTACTTAAAAAAGTCGGGGAACGATTTCGTGTCAGCCCACTTGATACTTCGCCCTTTACACTTTCAAAACCTTAGATGTTTTAAGATTGGTAGTGAACCCCTTTAATACACATATACAACTAGGCTTAAGAAGTAAACATCCCGTCTCACCTTCCCTTGAAGCGGTAAGAACACCTAATGTTCTTAGGATAGCTGCTGGGATAGCGGGGCGAGTAGAACTTGCCATGGCGGACCGAGTAGTCGGAGCTGACGAACTGGTAATCGCACATGGTCCCCGGCAGCTTCTGTCCGTCTGTCTGGAACAGGCCTGCAACAATGGGTCAGTCGTGGACATCAAAAGCCCCTTAACCCTACACACCTGCACAATACCTCGTGGATGCTACGCATTGTCTACCGCCGACATCCACGGAGGTAGTGTTAGTGTACACTATTTCAGGTAATTAGTACAAGACACTTTACCGAATTCATATTACAACAAATTAAATGTTAACTATCAATCTGTATAGTGATTTACAGTTTTTTTCCAAGTAACGGTAACTCATTAAATTAATTTTCTGAATCACACAATCACTAGTCACTTTAATATCGCGTACGTTCTAACTCCAAGCTTTAAAAAGCATCAATACAGCGTTTTTCTTTTATACCACAACGCAGCGATTATATACTGTATTTGCATTGAAAACTATGTTAGAATTAGAAAATGACTACTAAAAATATCAATTTCAAATAAATGGGAATATGGTGAGCATAGAAAGGTAACGAGCGAGCCTGTTATGTTTTATGGGCATTTGCATCGCAATATATTTATGTTTAATAAAATTCATTGCATTTGTGCAACGTCAATGTCAATGTCAAAGGATGACAGACTTTTCAAATAAGATATGTTGTCATGGTAAATCCATGTCAACAGCCCGTTATAATTTTTATACGGTCTAGCCCGTAAAAGTCTTGTAATCCCTAGAAACAGAGCTAAATGAACAGGTCTTTACTGTACAAATGCCCATAAATATATTAAAAACAGGATTTGGCTTATCGTTTAGCTTTACAAATTTGTATGGTCAGATTTATTTCTATTTGTAATAAATTATAACATAAATAGTATATTGTTTTAGCTTGACGAACGAAGCAAATTGGACAATTGTATGCGATGCAGGAAAAGACACTTTTACTCTGAATAACACTTTCTATTTTTTTTTTAAACGTTATTTCTTATTTGCTGATTGTGCATAATCCCTATATACTTAATTATATTACTGCTACTCTAATGATGTAGAAACTAAATTTCTACCTTGTGAATCAAATTACAAAAGATAATTATCAAGATCCATCTTTATAGATGATGAAAAATGACAAGAAGGTACAAATGTCAGATGTATATACATAAGAACATGGGCTAGGTAGTACTAAGCTTGGATTTTGCAAACATTTGTTCTTAAGTATTGTTTCTTAATATTTAGTATTAAACCCCAATCAAAGTTGGATATGGTTGTATATATGCTGCCATATGATAAACATTTTAGTTATTAAACATTGTTTCTAAGCATTAGACGGTGGAAATGAATCTTTACTGTGTAAAAACAATTCCATAGTTAGTTACTGGATGTGACGTAATGTATCGACTGTATTAATGCTCTTACAATTATTATTAAGGTATACTTATATATCGACCATCTTACAAGCAATAGAAAGGAATAGAAATTTTTCAAATATTAAATTCTTATAAATTAAAAGTTGTTGGCGACCATTTTCCGTTGTGAAATATGGAGCTTTTTAACGGTTATCCATTATGGTTAAGATAAAAGTTTCACTTACAGGGGAAAAAAGAATGTTGCGTTAATGCTCCCCGGATTTACTACAAAACCAATAAAATTTTACGAGTGGCCTGAAATTTCACTTTTCGTCCTTTGTAGTGTGAAAAATGTGCAGCCCGAGATCTGAATCTGCAGAGGCGGCGACGAAATTAAACCGTAATAGACATCATCTATAACTATGAATTATGTGCTGCTTATTCACAACTTCATTTCTTTCTACAATATATTCCACAAAAAAAAAGTTAACTAATATAAATTATATACTCGTTGGCTTCTTTTGAATGCTTGACATATAAATTATTAAGGAAGAATTAAAATTTATACTAAGGTGCTATAATTATCCTTAGCTTGTTAGACTACATAAAATGTCTTTAAAAATAATGATGTTAAATTATAATTTAATATAAAGTTTCACCTATATGTAATGGTTAATTAGGTACTAGTTAAGAGTAAAGATCAAAGAATTTTAAAATTAAATATATAATTATTCGTATAATCAAATAATTCTTCTCATTGAGCTACATTTCTAGAAGGAACAGCACCTTAAATAGCTTTAACACTATTATTTGTATCGGTTGATCGTATATATCTTTTAATATATTATTACAGAGTTGTTGTTAGTAAGTCAGGTATGCAATTGGAAGGTCACGTTGCTTACCAACAGTGACTAGATATTTCTGATTTAGGTTTACAATTGTACCAGTTGAAAAATCGAATAAAATTAGGTATTAAATAATTACATTCGTATGTTTATGTATATAGAATTCGATGAATGTTTTTTACCAATTCATTTGTCTATACGGAGAAGTACTTATTACTACTGTTTATTACTTTAAATCAAATATAATTATATATTAGGCATTTAGGTATGATTATAATGCAGTGTATGATTATAATGTTGTGAAGGCATCCCCAAATCTATAATAATAATATTTCTGGCACTTCCACCATTATTTGTATGAAATTTTAAAGACATTTTATTAATCTTACTCACATTTAATGTTCTACGGACTTCAATCGGTCATTTTTGTTTTTGCTGTTAACAATCGCAGAACATCTTAAGTCACATTCACACAAGAGGTAGAAAATCGAACTAAAACTCGAAGTACTCTAGCTCCTATATTGCGATATTCATTATGAATAAATATCCAAAAGGATTCTAATGAAAATACAGAATATTTCATTCACAACGTATCCAGTCAAAACTATCAATAGATATATCTGGAAAATACTAGCAAATCTGTATTCTTAGTATTAACAAGTGTTTTAGATGTTCTTGTAAACATTTCCAACTTGTCTCAATTTCCAAAATTCTATTTTGTCTTTAAAAGTTCTAATTTTATCGGACGATTTTTTGCATACTGGAATTTACTATATTTAGTTTTTCAAATACTCTTTTCTATTATTAACAATATTCAAGTTTATTCTCCTGTTCAAATAAAGTGAGTAGGTAGTTCTACTTTTAATTCGTAAACACGATTCAATACTCATTCTTTGGACAACCATTTGACATCAGTATGAAGTAAAAGGTTCAAATGCTCAGATCCAAGAATTGTTAAAATACCTACAATGCTGAATTTCACACCACGCCCGAGGCATTTATTTTGAGAACCACTGTTATAATGCAAGAAAAATTCGATGAGTAGTGTATCAAATGATTTACCTGTAACACTAACTACTTATTAAGTATTTTAGTAGTTTATGATTTGTATGAAGTTTGGAATTATTGTGAAGATTGATACATCATCTTTAACTTGTCGCATTGGAGTATAATTCAGCGTTGAATGTCTCTAATTTGGAGTTTTTGTGATGCTGGTTTTTAATTCTAAATTCCGTACGCCATTGGTCCCCGTCGGGCGTGAAAGCATGGACTTCCGTTTCCGCTGTTGGAAAGCTCACTCGATCAGTCCACGCGGATTTCCCATCATTTTCCTCCGAGGTTTTCACCTCTGACGTGGGCTTTTCCACGGTTTCATTTAAAATAATTGCAGCCTGATAAGCCAACTGCTAATTCCTGCTGATTACCTGCTTATTTCATTAAACTTTTACTCCTAGCCTAGAATTTCTAACTAAATTAATTACTTAGTAATTATATATTCTCCACACGCTATAGTTTCTGGAGTATTTTTCTAATTATAATGTTATCTGGTACATCTGACATTTTCCATTTTCCTAAATATATACCATGACTAAAACTTTTATGCTACATTACAATTAAAATATAAATCAGGAAAATATCTTCCAAAAAAATTTTCTACAAATTTTTATGTTGAAACTCTAGAAAGAACAACGGCATATTACAAAATTAATTTGTTTTTAACACTATTTCTTTTATAGTTATATGCAGTGTATCACTATCATAAATTAAGAATATTAGTACTAATACTATTTTAGCTCTACCTAAAAGAACAATCATATTCAATTAATAATTTAACGATTTTGTAATATGCGGAATAAAAATTATACATTATTTTTTCCATTATTTATCGCAGTAATCTGTATTAAATAAGATGTAGAAATACATGTAGTATTGTCCTGTACAATATGGTGACGTAGTTGTTAGCCGGACAACTATATTTACCAAAAACTGTTTTCTCATGTTAAATGCCTATGACAACACTTTCTTGGAACACATGGTAGAAAGTTTCTCATTTGCTTAAGTTCATGTTTCTATTCTTTTAACCAGATAAGCTACCGTTGCCCTTATTATTTGTATCTTTCTATTCTAGAATATAGAATATTGGCACTGAGGTTCGTCTTTCTGTCCTGTAAGATGTTTTTCCAAGGGTAGATATAGTCTAGCGTGTAATAAAAGCAGTGGCCGTGAGCAAAAAGAAAGGCGCGTATCTATTTTAGATTGGAGTATTCCACTATTGATTGGTAGAAATAAGCGATTGGCCTTATTATTTGTATCTTTCTAGTCTAGAATATAGAATGTTTGGCACTGAAGCACAGAATAGATTTATACAGAAGCGACAGTAAGACAGAGAAACGAGAATTAGAGAGAGATGGGGAATGTGAACAAATTTAAAGAGCTTTTGTTTAAAATCAGAAAGTTTCGTCACATCTTAGTGAGAAATAGGGGAAGGGAACAAATTTAAAGGTCTGCACAATGCTTCAAGGTCATAGAACTGAGTAGGGTAACATGAAAGGTACCGACACGGAGTGTCACTTCTGTATGTAACTATTCTGTGACTGAAGTTCGTCTTTCTATCCTGTGAGATGTTTTTCCTCGGGTAGATATAGTCTAGCGTGTAATAAAAGCAGTGACCGTGAGCAAAAAGAAAAGCGCGTATCTATATTAGATTGGAGTATTCCGCTATTGATTGGTGGATTCGCTGTTTGATGTTGTGTTTGGCGCGCGGTGTTTACAAAGGAATATCGCGAGTCGGGCGCTGGCGTGATAGATCCAATCCGCATACCTTTGTTTCCTTATCCTGCATTATAATCCCACCCCGCCGTCTAGCCGAGCTGTTTGTTTTCTTTCAACATCACCTGTTGGGAGATCCCCAAATTTGTAAGCAAATACTTATCCCGTACTAGATCCCACGCACAAACATTCAAATCGCGCCAAATTGTCTTTCAAACAAGTGGAATTCTTCAAAGCTCAACAAACCAAACGGAATCTCAAGATGCTTAGCGTTAGCCACAACGCAGGCTTTTTATTACAATTAATCAAAAGGACAATGCATAAATAAATAAATTTGAAAGTACTTCACAAACTGTTTTTGTACAGTAAAGTTTAAACATTCAGATCCGCAGTACAATATAAGAAATTTTAAAAGACTGATCTAACTGGGATATTTAGTAGGATGCTTTACCATGTATCAGGTTCCCATAAAATACATTTTTTCGAAATCGATATTAAAGTACACGATAAGTAGTAGCTAAAGTAAAACTTTACAGATTTTTCTGTCAAACTTTACGGACTCATCTATTAAACTGAATTAACTTATATTTTAATAGTATTATATTTTTGCAGTCCATTTTATTGGTGAATTTATTTATTATGTATCTTTGATAATAATTTATCTGATTTCATACAGACGACGTCTAAGCAGGTGTAAACATAACTGAAAATTATAAAGAAATATTTGACACTTTGACAGTACGTTTGTTATCACATCCATCCCCGTCTCAATAGTTAGCTGACGTTTTACAAACACATAATGCTATTTATTTATGTTTGTAATTAATAATTTAACGATTTCGGAAAAAATATAATGTATATCTAAGGGTTATTGTTTTATTTTTTATTTTAAGTCTAAGTAGTACTTATTACAGCTTGTTACGATCTATATCTGCACAGAAAATGTACGGTTTAAACATATAAAATCATAGCACAGGATTTTAAGATGTCACTTAAGCTA
Organism: Stenolophus ochropezus; assembly: GCA_035578165.1. NCBI lineage: Eukaryota > Metazoa > Arthropoda > Insecta > Coleoptera > Carabidae > Stenolophus > Stenolophus ochropezus. The sequence continues at coordinate 531,258 of JAQOWZ010000002.1, forward strand.
AAAAGCAGAACTTTATGAAGTATTATTGAAGATTGAAAATGATGCATCTAAAAATTATTATTCCAAACGAAGTGAAAGGAAAATTAAATTTAAAACCCAAAAAACATTTAGTTGACGTTTTATTTAATCAATAAATTAGAATTTTAAGAAAAAGAGCGGCATGTAAATCTAGTGTTCAGAGGCTGGTTATTTAGCAAAAAATAAAATAGTATTCGTTTGCAACTTAACAAGCATGGAGTATTTCCACTTATAACAATTTCATGTTAGAATAATTGAATGGCAAACCGTATGCGAATGCAGTAAGTTGAAATCAAATGCTGCGAATATCACGGCGTAACAAGGTACTAACATATTTCATTACCAAAGGAACATCATTTATCAACACAGCGAGTGGGATAGGCCATTGTGGAGGTGTTGAATATAGCAGCAATTAAGGAAACTTACAACAACGCTGTTTGTTCAAGCGAGCGAGATCTACAGCGGAATTAGCTAGACGAAGATGCAAGCGCTCTACTCTGGAGTTTACTACGGGGAGTACTCTCAAATCATACTTGATGGGCTGTACTTAGCTGAGGACTTGTCCTGTCTTACCAATTTTTAATTGACCGCCTAGAACTTACCCGAATATTCATCTCATAAAAAGGTACACAGTAAAGATAGAATATACAAGAGAAAAATGGGAAGAATATGATATGACCGAATAAGGAACATATAGAGACTGAAAATAAATTTTAAAGTTTGACTGGAGTCTAGAACTTAATTTTTCTATTTCATACTCGGTACTATTTCACTTGAAATAATATAAACTCTTTATTGCAATTTCGGCAATCACGTCATTATCAAAAATGTTGAAAGTATAACATTTCGTTAGCTTATAAATACGGTTACAGACGGATTAGTGGGGTTCAGTTTAAAGAAAAGAAAATTTGACAATGATCAAATCTGCGAATGGGGAATTTATAATGTCCAGCTGTTCATTTATTAAGGAAATACGATTTTTCTAGTCTTTCACGATTAACGATTTAGTTGTAGAATTGAAAATTTATATTCACGATTTTAATTTTATTGAAGAATGAAACTCAATGAGATTTTGGAATCTTCTTATTTAAAAAAAAATATGTACTTATTAAAGACAACATTTTTCTATGAAGAACTGATCTTCGATTTTAACTTTATATATTAATAATCAGCACATAATCTTAAATTTAAATAAATCATGAACAGTATACTGTAACGTTATATTTATTAAGTGTTTATTGTGTAAGGAACAGTATCATAAGTAGTTAAAAAGTGTGGAATGTAGATGACCTAGTTTTGTGCGTTGGTAATGCAGGTAGTAGTAATAAATGGTGGTAGTTACAACTGTAAAACGTAATCAGCATATCACAATCCAGATCTATAATCATGCAAGTAAATATGCCGGCGTTTCATGCCAGCAAAGATAACACAGCCATGTATATTCACATGACAAACAAGTATATTTCATCGCGTTTATAAAACAAAAATGAAATATGTTCCTTATAACATGAAACTGAATTACGTTCCATTTTCTCAGTCATTTTTTACCGCGGCTTGGAATTGGCTCTAAACACAGCTGTCACAGAATAAACACAATTCGCATAAATTGATTTATTCGGCTGGTAAGATAATAAAAGTGTCGTTTCCCTGCTTTATACTCTTTTTTTCTACCATTTGTCGCCACTTTGCTAACTTCTCCAGTTAATAAAACTTTTCTACATATATTATTTTCGCTTCGGTTGCTTGCTGGGCAATAATTGTTTTATTTTCCACAAGTTTTTCCGACTTTTAGGATTTTTTATTGAACGTTCAATGGAGAAGTCGATATAGCAATTGGTAATCTTCTTTAACGGAAATACTGACTGATGTAGACTATCCTTTTTCTATTTTCTACTTCTTTAAAACCCAAGCCATGGCGCAAAAAGAGCCTTGCAATTATCACGAAATTAAATACAGAGACGCTTAACTGAAAAGTCCTTCTCAAAAAGGACACTAATTACAGGAATTAAAGTCAAATAGAAATAGTGATGGCTCTGTAATTACTGCACTTATTTTAAGTTTTTTAAATTGTTCTAATCAGAAATTTTAAACATGAACATTATGATAAAAAGATGCAAAATTTTCTTTTTCCTCAACCATATTAGATCAAAGATATTTACTTCTTGTATGTTTATTATAAACACATTTTTATTTCCTACGGTAATCATAGACAACGTTAATGTATTATATCTCACTGTCAAAAATCGTATTGTTTTTGCTTTGTAGCTAGTTGCTAGAGTGTAGTGAAATGAAGACATCTTTATTATTAAAATATAAACGAATTAGGAAATAATATCGTGGTCGAGGGAATAGTATAGTATGAGTTCCATTCCATCCCATAATTATATTTACAGAAATAGGATCTGTTCTATCCAGATGTACATATCTCAAGAATGGTATTAGATATCGATATTCTGTTAGAAAAATCTAAAAAAATATATCTCTCTTCAAAATTAACCAGAAAAACTGAGAAGAGACTTCATCATTGAATTCCTCGAATCGACAAACATAAAGTAAATATACTTATATTCATCAAAAACATTTTTCGGATACATTTTTATTAAAGAAAATTGAAAATAGATTTTTAGATATGTTTGGCAGTTTTCAGACATTTCCTCAAAAAACTAATATTTGTTCAAACATCATGAAAACTAATATACTTATTGAACAGTCTAAATTTTTATTGATAAATGAATATAATGATGTAGAACATTAAAATAAGCGTGCATGTTTTGTGTATAATAAAGGGTGGTAAATATTGAAAGGTCGGTAGAGTGGTGGTGGGTAATTTCATTATGAATTAGGCATCTGGTTCTCACCTCCGGGTTATTTATTTAGAGCATTGTTGGCGCGATTCCTCGCACAATGTAGCACGTTTGATTTGATAAATAACTAGTTAGAGCCGCGCTGACGTCGCGCAAGCATCGACGCTGCCGGGGCGCCGAGACGCCGCTGCGACGTCGCCCAAGTGAAAGAGAAATTAAATAGACGCACGTGCCGATTTAATGCCGTTTTGCCTGAGATTGGTTTCCGCGCTGTACGAAATAGGAAAAATGACAGGAGATTGCGCTATTTATCCCAAGAATAACCTTCAAAAAACTACGCTCGAAATTTTTTTTTATACATTTTGTTATGATTTTGATCCGAATAGAACCTAGAATATGTTTATGTCCAAATAGTGTCGTCCATAAAAAAAATTGTCTAATAAAAGTTTACCTTAAATAACTCCGGTAATTTTAAATTAATATTAGATAGATAATATTAGAGCAGTGGCTTCTCAAAGAAATTCGGATCATACCAAAAACTGGGTCAAACTTTTATTTTTAAATATTGACATGTATTTTTTAAGTTAATCGATAGATCTCAAATCCAAATATTTAAATGTTCATATGTTAATAAAATTACATATGTTTTTTTTTTAAATACACAAATTGTAAATTAATATATTTATATAACTTAGGTGACGGTAATAATATATTATGCAACAAGTGCAGAAAAGTATTGTGAGATTCGGAGACCTAGCGGGCCACTCTATTTGCCCATTCCAACGACGTGGACAAGTCTTATTTAAAAAAAAATCACAATTTTGCAGTTTTTAACAACGTAAATTTGACAACCTACGTTTTATTTTAAAATGAACGCTTTAATACGTTGCTGCCAATCAAATATGAAGTAACCATGGGTATGGCAAATCCTATGTTTCCCGTTAAAATAAACTCACGGTATATACAAGGTAACAATTCTCTGTTTGATCATGTTTTACATTGCTAATAATGTAAAATACTGTTATTTAGTGTTTTATAATTAATAACATAAATTCACTGTTTTCACTATACTTGTTACTTATAGCGTGATGAGCTAAACAAACTTATCGCAGATTTCGGTATTAAAATATTTATACCATAAATAATATATACCAGACGACAACTCACGTATACTATAACTAGTGTGAAAAGAGTATAGATATATAATATTCTTAAATTATCTCCAAAAATATATATGGTGTATTCTTTTCTATAAATGAGTTAATATATGCAGTGTTCTTATTGCAGCTTATTCTCGTAAATCATTAGGTTAAAATGAGAAATGAAACTGAATGTTTTGAAAATGAAAAATGCCAAAGTTTGAAGGGGTCCTGGGGGAGGCTTGATTAATTGCAGGTCCTGTGATCTTTCCGGGAACACTGGTCCAAGTAGCAGTAATTATCATAAAGTGGCGAGCGATGGAATGTGAGGTTTCACTCAAACTTGCTGCTGAATTCCAATTATTGCAAAGTGCACCAAGACAGGACTTCAGGTAGCACCAGAACTTACTAATGGAATTTACCAGGACATGTCCCTCTAATATCTAATGTTACCCTCAGCCAGAGTTAGTCTACCGGACTATTATTATTTCACTATCAATGCACAACGCTAATTGTCTGCCAGGACAACTGCTTAACTTATTAGAGATAAAGTAGTAAAACAACTAACGAGATCTTCATTATTCAAAAGTCGATACAAATAGTTCACTTTAAACAAAACGAAAAGTTTCAAGCGGAAATTATACTTTTAAGTCCATTTTTTCACCTGTGGTTACAGTGGCTCCAAAATAAATAAATGAAAAAATAAATCGAAAAACAAAATACTTGGAATTTATTTGTAAAAATGAAAAATTGTAAATTTTACATTTTCTACTATATTTATCAATTTATTCATTTAACATATGACATTTAAACGGAAGTGATCTTGTACGTATAATTTTCTATGTCTATTTTTGTCTAAATTGTTTGAGATTGTCATGCAGGGTAGATTATATATATAAGATTTACCAAACATAAATTAAATTTACCAATGAAACTGGACAGTTTTAATTTAGGTTTTTTCACTTTCAGACTTCGACAACGCAAACGTCCAAACTTAGTTTTGTCTTTTAAAAAGCACCAAAAGCGTTTTTCTTTTATACCACAACGCGGTAATGGGGTATTTGTATTAAAAAAACAAAACTATGTCAGAATGAAAATATTGATATTAAATCATTTGACTTTACAATAAATTATACAAAAGATATATTTTTTTCTTATTAAAAGTGAGTTTATAAAATTAATAATTAATAATATAATAGTATATGTATGTAGTAATAAAAGGGAAAGTAATTTTCAATGTCACTGATGCTGTATTTTTGCGTAAACCCAAAAATATTTGAAAATATCAAATTTTTAACTCGAAAATTTTCAAATTTTACAAAATTTTGTTTGTAATTTTTTTTAAAGAACTAGCTACGCTGATGCCAAATTTACAAATAGAATTTAAATATCTCTTTTCATTTTGGAGATATTAGCTCACAAAGTTATACCTCAAAAATGTGTGTTTTTTGAGTATATTTAAAAAATGAGTAGATATACGGTTTCAACTACTTTACCATTCGATTCTACAGCCAAAGTTACATAAAGAAATGTTTTGTCCACATATACGTTCTTTGGAACGATTTGGTGAAAAATAAGAAAAACAAAAAAACAGGAATTTCAGTTTTTCGCTCAGGAAGTTTTTGTCTCAAAAATTTTTTATTTTCTAGACTTAAGTAAATATGGATACAAACGGAATTGAATTATCTCTAACCGTTCTCGAGATATTTACGTTCAAAGTTAGACTGAAAAAAAGAGGTTTTTCAGGAATAACCCTGAAATGGGTTGAGATACGACCTTAGCGATATCACCAATCGATTCTACGAGCAAAATTACATAAGTGTATCAATTTTTAGATTTTTACTCCGACGGATACAATTTTTAGAGTGAAAAAACGAAAATCGGCGAAAATCGAAAAAAATCGCAAGGGGTTCATCAGGCATTTTTTTCGATTTTGGCCATTTTCGTTTTTCCTTTCTAAAACTTGTATCCGTCGGAATAAAAATCTAAAAATTGGTATACTTATGTAATTTTGCCCGTAGAACCGATTGGTGAGGTTACCGAAGTCGTAAACCTAACCCTTAAAGGGTTATACCTAAAAAACCTGTTTTTTTAGGTATTGCAAAAACTCAACTTTGAACATAAATATCTCGAGAACGGGAAGAGATAATTGAATTCTGTTTGAAAATTTGGAATCAGCGCTCCGATATCTACTTAAGTCCAGGAAATGAAAAGTTTTGGAGGGAAAAAGTTCTTCGGAGAAATTTTGAAATTTAGGTTTTTCCGTTTTTCTCATTTTTCATCAAATCGTTCCAAAGGACGTATATGCGGAGAAAACATTTCTGTATGTAATTTTCCCTGTAGAATCGACTGGTATAATCGTTGAGATTGTATCTCTACCCATTTTAGAGATATAGCAAAAAAACACACTTTTTTGAGGGGTAACTTTGGCAGCCAATATCTCAGGAACGAAAAGAGATAATTAAATTCCGTTTGAACAGTTGAAATCAGCGCGTCGAGATTTATCAATCTACATTATTTCCTAAAATCAAAATTTTGGGCAAAAAAATGAGTATTTTTGGGATATTTCACGGTTGTCGACAGAATTTTTGGTTTAATACTGTTGTTTGGTTTGTTTTAACACTACAAAACTTTAATATGGGGTTATAGGTTTTGAAAATAGATACAATTTAGATAATAAAGCGACAGAATAAAATCGAAAAGGCGTAATAGAATTGCAGGTTTTAAAATCAGCGCATGGATTTGTACTTAAGTCTAGAAAATGAAGTTTTTGAGAAAAGTTAGGTTTTTTCGAATTTATTATTTTCACCTAATCATTCCAAAGAAAGTATATATACGAAGAAAACATTTCTTTACAAAATATATATTTTCTTCTTTTTAACAGTGAGTTTATAAAATTAATAATTATTTGCTATATAATACCGACCATACTGACAACCAATTTTAAATGTCTTTACAATTTAATTAAATAACTGTTTCATATTCGAAGCACCTATTTTTTCCTTTCAATAAAACAGTTCGAAATACGAAACAAGATATAAAAAACATCTAAAAAGGGGCGTCATTTTATAAGTTACAGAATGGCGCCACATGATATTACGTACAAGTAAATTTATTTTTGATAATAAATCGCTGAATCCATGGATAGATGTACTTGTATTAATACTAAGCGTGTCTCTTTGTGTGTAATATAACATATTGTTGAAATAGGATTTCTTTGATGTCAAAAAGGTAACTAGAGACCATTTAATCCTTATTAGTCCAAGTGTTTAATATGCAAATAAAGTAGCAGCCGTCGTTTATTTAGGATCCAATGAAACATGCTTTTACATTGATGACGGGGCTCTTCTACTTCGCAACCCAATTCATTTACACTTTTCCTCTTCCAAATTAATACTGAATAGATTAACACTTCTTGTAAAAACGCTCAAATTATTTCTTAAAAAGATTGTTCGCGTGTTTTTTGCTGAGACAAAAAATAATCTGTTGATTCAGTGCGACTGACAAAGATGAATTTATAATCTGGGAGTCACGGGACATACTTTTATATTATGCAGCCAATCCGATTAAAAACACGACAAACTGCGAGATGCCACGACGAATTAATTATTTTCTCTTCGTTCATAAATCATCCACCTAATTATTTTATATTTCTTATGTTGAACAAAAACAGCCAGCAATTACAATGCTGAGATGGCACAATTCATTTGTATTTCTTTCATTCATCATATTTTCATCTACATGAAAAATTATATTCTTTGTAAATACTAGATTGTATAAATTTAAATATTTTTTGATGTATTTATAAATATACCTAATTTTAATAAATTGAAAATTTAGAGAAGCTACGAAAGAAATTATATTTTCTGTGTATTTCATCCATAGCTAACATTTCGTATAATTAAAAACGAAGATGGTTACTGGAAATCAGCCACTCTTTATTGAATTCAACCTCTACAGTTTCGACCCCACATGGGTCTTCTTCACATCTTCAGTATAAGTTGTCCGTTAGGGTGTGATAAACCGTTTTTTCATTTTATACATATTTTATATTTCTAATTAAAATTAGATCGACATTTGTTAATTTTAATGTTTAACAAAATAATTTATATTTATTTTACTTAGATTTTTGACTATTTTCATGTTGAAAAAATATCAATTTATTACAAACATAAAACCACAAATATTTAAATTCATCTCCTGAAGAAGACCCATGTGGGGTCGAAACTGTAGAGGTTGAATTCAATAAAGAGTGGCTGATTTCCAGTAACCATCTTCGTTTTTAATATCAACACCTAGCCAAGAAATATCCCATCTCTCATTTCGTATAATGACTAAAATATAAAAGAAATAATAGAACAAACATTTTAAAATGCTCTAATTCTTGGCCCACTGAACAGAGCACAATCCAGAGCAGCTAAATTTGCTCCAGAATGTGCTCTAGCTTCAGCAGGCCAAAAATTAGAGTAAACATTTCTGAGTACTCCAATTCTTGACCTATTGACACCAGAGCACAATCCAGAGCAGCCAAACCTTCTCCAGAATGTGCTCTGGTTTCAGTAGGTCAAAAAATAGTGCAAACAATGAGTACTTGAACTAACGAAACTTCAGAATGTGAACTGGTTTCAGCAGGCCAAGAATTAGAGCAAACACTTCTGATTCTGAGTGCTTCAATTCTTGATCCACTGAAACCAGAGCACAATCCAGAGCAGCCAAGTCTGCTTCAGAATGTGCTCTAGTTTCAGCAGGCCAACAAATAGAGCAAATACTTTAGAGTGCTCCAATTCTTGACCCACTGAAACCAGAGCACAATCCAGAGCAACTAAATCTGCTCCAGAATATGCTCTGGTTTCAGTAGACCAAGAATCTCTTACTATTATTTATAAAGCAATGCAGCAAATGAATCAAAATTGAAAAGTATAGTTACATTTTACATTACTTTAATTATATATTGTCCAAGTTCATCTACAACTAGAAATACAAATCTGATGTTTGTGGCATGTAGAGATACGTGTAACTGTGACGGACACGTGTACGTGTGCGTGTAGGGCTGGTAGTGGTAGATTAGTAGAGTTATTGGTGTTGGGCGACCGCAGGCCTACCCGACCTCAATATTGCACCCCACCCTAATGAAGTTTGCTTTGGAGATGCTTCGTCACCAGCGAGGCCCGCACAAATTACCTGACTCACGATTCACCATGTTCCCAGACCCCAAGCACCGGATTTATCAAGCCCTTAAAAAACGCTTTCCGGAGTCACATCCACTCTATTAAATATCCTTATTCGATCTTCATTATTGTCTACCGAAATTTTTGTAAGTATATATTTTAACCCTTTACCCTTTTTGTAAAAATATGTTACTTCTAGGTCTATCAAGGCCGGATTAACCAAATTAATAAACAAGCATTATGTTAACCATAAAAAAAATAGGTATACCTATGTATGTAACCTAGCCTAGTTTACCAGAAGAATATTCATAATAATATTTTGTTTTTAAAGCTGTCATGAATTCGGCAGTTATATATATTCTAAAATGATTTATTCAATTGAAATTTAAATCTGGTATACAATGGATATTATCCGGAGATTGAGGTTCAAATATGATGATGCACCAGCTCACAACAGTCTTCGAATTAGGAATTATTTACATGAAGAATGTCCTATAATAGATATGTAGGAAGACGTGGTCCAAGAAATTGGCCCGCTAGATCTCCGGATCTTACAAAATTAGAATAAATTAGAAACTGTCGACGCAAATATCTGCGAAGAGTAAATTACTCATTTATAAACCGTATGCAAACATGTTTCCGTGAGAATGGCGGTTACATTAAATATCTTTTGTAATTTAATTTTTAGAAATAAATTTAAAATGGTTTTAAGTATAGGATAACATATTAAGATACATAAAAGACACCCAACTGAATTATAAAATATATAGGTGTTCCATTTGAAAATCACGAGTTATAGTTATTTGAAATTGTGTAGATTTGATTCGCTTTATAGAATATCCTGTATAATTACATTTAAAAAAAATTAGGAGAGAACATAGAGTATAGTTACAGTTGTACAGGGATAAAAATCTTAATTTTTACTATTATAGTAACTTCAGTGCGTCTTTATAAAGCAATGCGTGTGTTTGGTCTTTTTTAAAGAATAAACGGAAGAACTTGATAACGCCTACGTCTCGTAAAATAAACCACACTCTCAGAATTAAATCGTGCACTTTAGTCCCTCAGTGTATAACAAACTACTGTGCATTAATCTTTGAATTGACATGAAAATGTAAACTAGATATATCTGTAAAATTTTATGCTTGTTCTATTTGCAGCAAAAAGTTTTTAGAATAAGATTAACATTTTAGTGGGCTGTTATAAATTATGCACGCTGCATAAATTTCAGTATTGAAATACTGGTACATGATTGGGCTCATAAATATGATAATTCTACAAATTTGGGATATAAAGTTTTCCACAGAGCCATCAATCGTGGAACAATAATGTATTTTCTAGGCTGTGATAAATGAGTACTTAATAATAGAGGTATTGATATGCAGGCTACTCGATTAAATATGAAACGTGTTAGTAATGTGGAATAATTGAAAATTGAAATTCGGCTAGTGTTTAAAAGTGGCATTAATCAATGTATACCGCAGATGGTCGCAACTTGCGGGTTTTTACAATGCCAGAATCACTCGGCCGACTGTAGAGTGTTCATATTAATTAGCACCCCTTCATAATCAACTAAAATCATCAATTAATGCTCTAATTAATCATTCGCGAATTCTGTAATTTATCAACTCTATTCCAGAAATAAATTTTAATGCTCAGCATTTTGTATTCATTATCAAACGGTTAACTTTTGGGTGCGCTCATTATTAATAATTTCATCTGCAATCGCCACATATTTTGCGGTTAATCTCCACTTTGCTCCAAAGCTTTTCATTTATACATGGGTTAGTGCTTTTCACATCAATTTATTGTGTTTTCATTGTAAATACATTTAGAAAGGATTTCGTTGTTGAACGAAATTTAAAAAAAAGGATGGGAAAATAATATCGTCATAAAAATTTATAAATAATTTTAATGCCTAATGAATTGTATCATGAAATTCAACCTTTACTTCATGAATTATTATTTTTGGCTAAAATAATTTATGGGCATGAACAAAAGATTATTTTTAACAGGAAAATTAATAAAAAATTATATTTACATTAACAATTATTAATTTTTTAAATAGACAATTGTCGACCTTAGGGTTTAAGCCTCTCAACTCGTCCTAGACAAAATATAATTTGTGCCATATTTTTATATTTTATTTATAGAGTGTTGTTATTAATTAATCAGATTTTATGTATAAAAATGAAATATAAACTAAATTAAACAATGAGATATAATTATATTTTGACGCTTTGTTAAAAATGACAAATAATTTATTTTTGGTTGAAAAATAAACTCAGAATATAAATATAGGCACCTAATTTACGGAATTTAAGAATTATGCCCGGAGGGTCGACTTCAACAGAATTTTTTAAAACAATACAACAACTTCCAGCTGCCAAAACATTGGCTTGAAATTTCCCTTTAATAAATTCGTACCTTAATAACATACAATATAGAAATTAATAAAACATTTTTGTTTTTATTTATAGTAACGTTCCTTTCGCATTGTCAATTTCTGTACATTGCATTCTATGTTAAATATTTAAAATTATAATAAGAATTTCTTTAAGTAATATTAAGTAGTTATATTTATTACCTTATTAACATCCCTAGGATATAGGTAAATATGTTCCACCAAGTACCCACTACAATATCCATTTCAAGTACACCTAGGATAGTTATGAGTATCATAACCACCTCAGATGTCAATTGAATCTGAATTCATAGAGCGAAAATTTTAAGAATCTAAGGTATAGTATGATAACATCCGTGGTTTGTTCAATACTTTACCGGTTTCATATTGCTAATAAATATTATTTTATAAAATTTTCTTGTAAGTAACGTTTTCGTGATCAAGTCTGTAAGGGTTGATATAATAAGACAGTAAGGTCTTGCAAAAATCATGCCATGTTATTTTGACAATTCTGTACGGTATCTTGTTAAAATTATTGGAATAGTGGGAATACACAGACAAACTGAAAATGATAATAATCATGCGAACACCAGAAAATATGTATTTATTTTTAACATGTGACAACCATATTACAAAAACAACATTTTCATAGCTTACAACATTTTTGTATATATATATTATAACTAGATTCCTAAATAATAACTTGTACATTGTTTATTTCAACACTCCTTCTCAATGTACAAATTATCATTGTACAAGATTTAGTGTTGCAGACATCTTGTGGTGTTTGACAGAACCAAGTGGTTTTGTCAGAATGTCCGCTAACATTTCCTCTGTTGGACAATAAACTAATGTTATTTCCTTCCGGTCGCAAAGATCTCGAACAAAATTTTTCTTGGTTTCGATATGCTTGGATCGTCTATTGGTTTTCTGGGACACAACAAAGTTAATGCAACTTTGGTTGTCCTCGTGTATTATGGTAGGAGATAGTTGCTCTTCTCCCAGATCGCTCAACAGTCGCCGCATCCAAATAACTTCTTGGCACGTTTCGGTGAGTGCTACATACTCAGCCTCCATGGATGACAGTGAAACGCAATCTTGTCGTCTGCTTGCCCATGAGACTGCTCCTCCTGCAAAAAATAAAACAAAACCTGTTGTTGATTTGCGAGATTTTGTATCCCCCGCCCAATCAGCATCTGAATATGCAACTAGATCGCTGCTAACATCGAGGCAACCGAGTTTAAGTTTCCAATCTTTGGTGGCTTTCAAATATCGAACCACTCTTTTTGCTGCTGTCCAATCTGCTTCTGTAGGTGTATTAAATTTTCTTCCAAGAATGGCTGCAGTATTTGCTATGTCTGGTCTGGCACATACAGCAATATACATTAATGAGCCAACAACACTACGGTATAAAGTTCCATCTTCAAATATTTTACTTTCACTGGTTTTATCATAATTTTCCATAGGTGTCTTTGCTGTTTTTGCTTCATTTAAACCAAGTCTTGTTATTAATTTTTCTATATTATTCTTCAAACTCAAATGATAGATACCATTTTGACTACTTATTTCTAATCCCAATTTGCTGTTTTTGCTTCATTTAAACCAAGTCTTGTTATTAATTTTTCTATATTATTCTTCAAACTCAAATGATAGATACCATTTTGACTACTTATTTCTAATCCCAAAAAGTATTTAATTTTCCCTAAATCATTAATTTCAAAATGTTTCTTCAATTCTTCATAAAACCAGTTAATTTCTTCTTCATTCTCACTGCCAACTAATATGTCATCTACGTAAATGATTAGGTATATTTTTCGATTATTTTTAGTTATTTTAAATAAACAGTAATCTGCTGTGCTTGCTTCAAACTTCAAATTCAATAATATATTTGTAAGTTTTTCATTCCAACATTTAGCCGATTGTTTTAGACCATAAATGCTTCGTTGTAATCGGCAAACAATTTGTTTTCCTTCATTAACTTGATAGCCTGGTGGTTGTTTCATATAAATTTCTTCTTTTATATCTCCATATAAATATGCTGTTTTTACATCTAGATGTTTTAGTATAAAATTTTTCTTACCAGCTAACACCAAAAAAGTTCGTAAAGTAGAGTGCCGTGTTACAGGAGCGTATACTTCATCATAATCAATGCCAAAACGTTGTGTAAAACCTTGTGCTACAATCCGTGCTTTGTACCTGACAATTTCATTAAATTCGTTTCGTTTAATTTTATATACCCATTTACATCCTACTACTTTATGGTTTTCAGGTAGTTCGGTTAATTGCCAGGTATTATTTTTCTTATGTGAGAGCATCTCTTCATCCATTGCTTTCTTCCAGAAAATACTATAAGGGCTTGTCATGGCCTCTTCAAAACATGAAGGTTCATTCGCTGAATTTATAGCAACACCTACTACAAAATCAGAATATTTTGCAGGTAACATACCTTGATTTTGTCGTCTTGTACGTCTAGTATCGTTTTCTTTTTCTACTTCTTGTTCCATATTTCCTTCATCTTCATTGTTGGAATTTTCTTTTGTTCTTTTCATCTCAATATTGAATTCGGATAAATTATTTTCATTTGTTCCATTTTGCACCAATTTATCTTTAGATGACTCATTTTCAAGTTCTATAAATTTTACATCTCTACTTATAGTTATTCGATCTGTTGTCTGATCTACAAATCTATACCCTTTGTGCTCCTCTGAATAACCTATAAAAGTCAATTTCTGAGCTTTGTTTTCAAATTTTGTACGTTTTATATCTGGAATGTGAACATAAGCTTCACATCCGTATACTTTTAAATGTCCCAAATCTGGTTTAATATTATACCACTTTTCAAAAGGTGTCTTATCCACCGCTCGAGATGGAAGACGATTTTGCAGGTAAGTAGCTGTAAGTATCGCTTCACCCCAATATTTTTTATTTAATTTCGCATCAATAAGCATGCATGTAGCCATTTCTTGTAGTGAGCGATTCTTTCTTTCTGCTACACCGTTTTGTTGTGGTGTGTAAGCGACAGAAAACTGAGGTTTGATTCCCTCTTTTGCATAGAACTCTCGAAGTTCTCTGTTTGAATATTCACCTCCACCATCTGAACGGATTACCCTTGGTTTTCTATTAAATTTGTTTTGAACATACCTGACATATTCCTTTATTTTTTTAGTTGCATCTGATTTACGTTTCAGTAAATAGACAACTGTAAATCGACTAAAATCGTCTATCATTGTCATGAAATAACGATTACCACTAGGAGTAGAATTGTGCATCGGTCCACATAAATCTGTGTGAACTAGCTCAAGTATATCCTTTGTCTTCCTTTCAGCTTCCTTTGGAATCGGTGTCCTGCTCATTTTACCTTCTATGCAACATGTACAAACTTGCTGTATCCCGCAATCATTTAAAATTATTCCATTACCTAAATTGTCATTCAAAATCTTACTTACAGCTACTGGATCTCTGTGTCCAAACCTGCGATGCCACTGATGTTGACAGTTTTCATTATGACATTTTTCAGTTACCTTCCTTGTTACCTCTGTTTGTCGCAGGATGTATAAGCTTCCAACACGATCACCTATAGCTACTATTTTATTTGCAGAATTCATAATCTTGCAACCGTCATTATTAAAAGCTACAATAAAATCTTTAGTGATAAGCTTACTTACAGAAATCAGTCCTCCTTCTAATGCTGGCACAAATAATACATTTGTGATCAATATTTTTACTATATTACCTTGATCATTGACACAATTGATCAATCCATCTCCACATCCAGCAATACGAGTATTTGTACCGTCAGCTAAAGTTACGTTTCCCGCAATATGGGGCTTTAAAACTGTAAAGAAATTTTTATCACCAGTCATATGACAGGTAGCACCACTGTCAATCACCCAACTATCACGCTGACATGTTGCTGTCATGAAACATATTGTTTTCATTTCTTCTTTAGCTGTATCTTCTTGCACCATCTTTAATTTCTGATCTCTTGATTGAGGCATTTCATATCTGTTTTGTGATAAAAACTTACGACAATTTCTTTTCAAGTGCCCTGTCTTCTTGCAGAAGAAACATGTACGAATTTCTTTTCTTTGTCGGAATGTTGACTTCAGGGCCGTGGTTGTTGTCCCTCTCAATAAAAGATCATTATTTTCTTTTCTACGAAGATACTCATCTAAAACTTTAGTTTTTATTAGTTCTACAGAAATATCATTATCTGCGCGACAGTCAAGACTCTGTACGACAGTTTCATAGGAATCAGAAAGACTCCGTAACATAAAACATTGACGCATATCTTTCGATAAGTCGATCCCAGCATCCTGAAGACGATCAAAATATTCTTCTAATTCTTGAAAATGTTCTTCAGGATTTTTACCTTCTTGCATCTTGCATAAACAAATCTTGTTAAGTAACGACGCTTTCAATAAACTGGTAATCCTGGTATAACGTTTCTGAATCGCTACCCATAAATTTCTAGCATGAACACAATTCTTTATTAGAGAGAACTGACTTGCTTCCATAAATAGTTGAATTGTTCCTTTTGCCTTCGCATCATCTCGCAACCATTTATTAGTTCGGGCGTTAACTTCTGGAATTTCTTCGTTTACCACGTACCACAATTCTTCTCGGGAGAGGAAAGCTTCCATCCAAATTTTCCAAGTATGATAATTTGATGAATTAAGTTTAGCAAACGAAACTTTTATGTCAGCCATATTTTCTTTAAACTATATTCAAATTTTCTACACGATTACTTATCTTCCACTGGGCCCATAACCTATTGGAATAGTGGGAATACACAGACAAACTGAAAATGATAATAATCATGCGAACACCAGAAAATATGTATTTATTTTTAACATGTGACAACCATATTACAAAAACAACATTTTCATAGCTTACAACATTTTTGTATATATATATTATAACTAGATTCCTAAATAATAACTTGTACATTGTTTATTTCAACAAAAATTACGTGGTATTAATAAATTATTTCCGTACTGTTCTTTATCACAAGTAACCGTTAAAGAAATATTTTTATGGATGTGATGTTTGCGTTTAAAAATCTGTAAAAGTTTAGGGTTGACCCAATAGTGTCGTTTTAATAATTCGTGTTCTTTTCTGGAAGAAAATAAAGAAAAGTGACGCAGAACTAGAAGTGTGAAATGAAGGCAATTCATGTTTAATTGATAGCAAACCGTTAGAGTTTCAGTGCTGAAAGCATCTCTGCGCAAAGAAAGAAATTAAGCAGTAAAATAAACTGGAAGTGCATGCAGAATAAAACTGTCGGGAAACAAAGAGACAAACAGAGCTAAAAAATAAGCGGAATTAAGTTCTTAGAGCGTTGGCGGCCGCCCTAAAAGACAAGTAAATAATTCCGTTTTAAAGGAAACCGCGACTAGCTGCGGAACTCATGAAAAACACATTCTAAATTCCCGCGATACCGAGCTTGTACGCCGACCCAATCGATACATTCACTCCCGTAAATACCACTCTTCTACAAATTCATCTTCAGTTATTCTACAAATCATACGCCACCTCAAACAATTATTAGCATTGATATTTGAAAAAATGTGTAACAAGCTTCATAAATATATTTAATAGCCCAATTCTGAACAAATCTGTAATTCTTACAGATCTGTAAATCTGTAAAAAACTGACAAAAGCGCATCTATTTTTGTTGATTAATATAAAATTATACATAAGAGCGGCTGCTTTCGTTGCGATTTTGTTTATTATTTACAGATTTACAGATCTGTAAGACATACAGATTTGTTCAGAGTTGGCTTATTAATGTAATCTTGCATTGAACCAATGTTTTGTTTTATTAAGGGCTGGTTTTTCAAAGTCTTGATAAAAGCCTGGTAAGTTATGTTAAAACAATCCTCATGGTAACCACAACTTTCCTCTTTTTTTTCAATATCATGTTAGCTTACCAACAAGATAGATAAACTAATTCCTACAATGTACTGTCGATAAAATTTTACCATTACAATAAAGATAAAACGAAGTTGGTTCGAATATAAAATATAATGTTGCACGTGTCAATTTTTTACAGAATATGAAGTTAGTACTTTTAAATGTATTATCTGAAAGTGACGACGAAGATGAAGAATTAATATTTTAATAATATGGAGTATAGAAGACGTAGCAATGTTGGACGATGACCAGATCATTTTAGTTTCTGCCACGAATTTTTCAATTTATTTAGGTTTATAGTCTATTTTTTATAGGAACTCCTTGATAGAAATACGCAATACGGAGAAAGTAACGACATTTAAGTCTCAAAAATTTGAAATAAAAATTACCAATATCAGTATCAGATAGAAGGAAAAGTATCAATACTTTTTAGTATCGAAAGAAAAATTAGTTTTATGTTCAATTTTTTTTTTATCAAAAATATACATTTATATTTGATGAAATATATTAAAGTTACCAATACTATAATATTTATATCGGAAAATTGGTATCCGATAATAATCTATCGGTATCGAAAGAGAAGTATCGGTACTGATATTGTATTAAATAACAGTTAGAATATCCCTACAGCTAGGCAACTTGCTAGTAAAGTTTTAAGTAAAAATTTGAATGAGAATTTAAGATGAAATAACGTCGGAGTCCTTATTGTATGTAAATGGGTTTCCAATTGTATTTGCGCATTGTTTAGGAAATTTATTTGTTCTATTTTCATTACAAAGTAAATATTTTCGAGCGTTGATTTGTATTCAAACTTTTAGTTCGGTACAAAGCAATCACTGTCAAAAGTTTCAAACAGTGAAAAATTACGTTGCACCAAAGCTGTAAAAGTCCTGATTCGACAGTTACAGTGTTTGGGAATAAATACATATTTCATACCAGCACTAAATGCATTACACCCGCTGCAATAACTTCCCAACTCTATTCACGCCAATAACCAAAAACTTCTCTCAAAACACTCCCAAGAAACTAATCGCCAACACATTCATGTGATAATGTTGCTTGCTAAATATGTCACACAAAACTACTTCAACATGATTTATATTTTTATGGAAATTATATTTTAGCTTCCTGAAGTGTAAACATAACAATCATATATCGTTGACAATTACGACAGTTGCTATTTTATGCATTGCGATGCGGTAAACTGTGACTGATTTTGATATTTCATTATTTTTCAAAAGGACTTGTTGTACAGCCTACCTTAATATTTTTAGAAAATACATAAGTCAGCCAAACAATACAATACATTATGTGTCCGTTAGATATTTGTATGAGTACATCGCTCGTTTTTAATGTTTCAATAGGAATAACTATTAATTATTTGGAAAATTACAATTGAAACGGTCAAAATCTAATCAGTTCATCGTATTGGTATATAATATATACCAAATATTATATTTTTATATGTATCGTATTGGAGTTATCGTGGAAGAAAAATCGTCACAGACACATACACACGGTCATACAGACATCACGGTAACAATAGTAAAATCGAATTCTAGGGACCCTAATTCGTACTTATGTGTTTAAAACTTACACTCGAGAAATGTGACTAAAAACAATACTTCCCTTATCTATATATAGATAGGCGGCAGGTAAAAACAGCTGTGTACGAATCGAAACTATAAACTGTAGGTTCTTTACTAAGGCTGTAGCTGATAACCTACACTACTAAAATGCAAGTTAGACTATTTTATTTTTAATTCGCTTTCATCTTCAATTTAAAAATTTGCAAAAGTATAATGTTCAATTTCTATTATTCCTGATTTCCTACTCCGTAGCTTATTTAAACTTTTGTTCGAAAGACCAAGTATATGTTATATATATATATATATATATATATATATATATATATAATTGTTGTAATTAAATTGGTATTATCTGGCTGTAATATAGCAATAACTGTAACAATGATGCTAGTGACATGTGAGATTATAAGATAACTCTCCAAACATAGATAGGCCAACTGGAGCCGATAATTACATTGGGCTAAATTCCTAATATTAATTAACTTCGTTTGGAGATGTATTGAATCGTGTGGTCGTTCGCTGACCTCTGACCGTGCCCGGAGCCCAACTCCGGATAGTTCCGGGCGAGGCCTCCAGACACCAGCTCCGGGCAAAAACATAACAAATACACCACACACTTTCTGCTCACCTTCCAAAACCACTATAAATTAATACATTATTATTATTTTTTTATTGTCGCCAGCAGGATTAAAATCTACATTTGTGGTACATTTTGATTATAGTTATAACACTTGGTGATATACATTCGTACATCATACATTAACATTTCTATTCTTAATTAGTCAGAACATCTTCTTTTGTTTCTCTAAACTTCACTGCGCGATACTCTTAGATGTTAATTTAAATTATTTATAAGAACTATATTTTCATATATCTCTTCAAAGTATTTCAAACAATATAAATAATTAAAATGAAACAAAATCAACAAATATCTTCGTTTTGTAATATGAATTTCTTACATTTAGAAATTTAATTACTTCTAGATTTAAGACTCCATTTAATGACAGAATGTTATTATTTACATAAATAAAATTAAAGACCTATGCGCTTTTTCAATTGCTTGTGAAATTTAGAAATAACTATAGCAATTTCAATAATTTATTTCAAATTTCGTCCTCAACTATTTTCACATTATATTAAATTTATCAGAGATGTAAACTTTATGGTAATTGTATATGAAGGGACTAAAGTATAACTTTTTTATTGTGCATATGGAATTTATTCTACGAAGCGATAGATATGTGACTAATAAAAATACTATAGTCCTTAGATATACATTATATTTTTTCCAAAATCGTTAAATTATTAATTAAAACCATTAATAAATAGTATTACGTGTTTGTAAAACGTCAGCTAGCTATACGGGGATGGCTGTGATAACAAAAGTACTGTCAAAATGTCAAATATTTTTTTATAATTTTCATTTATGTTTACACCTGCTTAGACGTCGTCTGCATGAAATCAGATAAATTATTATCAAAGATAATTAATAAATAAATTCACCAATAATATTATAGAATGATATGTTTGTTAAGGTAGTGCTAAAATAAACTGCAAAAATATACTATTACAATGTAGGTTAATTCAGTTAGACAGAGGAGTTCGTAAAGTTAAATTTTGACATAAGAGTCTGTAAAGTTTTACTTTAGCTACTACTTTGGCTAACTTCGCAGAGTGATATCGTGTACTTTAGTATCGATTTCGAAAAGTAATTTATCGTTAAAAAGATAAATGAAAGGAAATAAACTAATGAAAATATTATTAATAACAATTTAAAAATTTTCATTGTAGTTTAAATTGAATTTAAATTTACTAAACATAATGCAATGGCATATTTTTCATTGATTCGCATGTAATGACCGTATGCATTGAAAAATGCATGGTATTTTGAAATTAATGTACAAAAGTGCGCTAATATTTCATTTTAATGGTGTTTCATGTTCATAATTTTCATTATTCCACATTATTGTTTAGATTAACTTCACATTTGCTGTAATTAATTAATTTCCTGTGCAAGAATAAATAATGAAAATTGATATTAAAATCTGTGAAAATGTAAATAGAACAAAAGATGAAATCATAAATTAATTATTGCAGAATAATGCGCTCGCAAAAAGACAATAATGTTTTAATTAGACTGCGAGTATTTGTAGTTCGTAATGAACTTCATTTAGTAGCTACTGCACTATTTCCCCCCTAGTGATTTGGAGAATTGCTGCTGCTTACATAAGTCAATGCAGAAAGAAGCAATGGCGAACAGGAAAGGTTACTAGGTCACACTTACAAAGGAAATATGAACTTAAAAGTTACGAGTATTTTCCCACTTTACCAATATGTACGTCAAGAAATTTTTAAAGTGAAATTCTAACTCCCTGCACTGCTTCTAGATATTGGATGGAATTTATAATAGTTCTACGGGGAAATGCCCACACAAACATAAATACAAATGTTTCTGTTTTCTTCTATTAAAAATAAATTCACTCCGTTAGTAATTACCCTTAAATCCGGGTCTGTGTTATTAGCCTCTGTAATATTACAGCTTATAGTTTACTATATATTATTCAACAGGTACTACAGGCTGCACTTATTCGAACTTCCCTTAGAAATGGATCATGTATTGAAAATTTTATTAAAATGTTTACCACTTTCCCTTATTGCATTACACAATATTATTTTAATCGCTCAAAATCTTGCAAAAAAGAAACATTGTTTTCATTTATTTCGTACATAATTATCACGAAATATATTCTGACAATTGAATGTTTCCTACAAAAATTAAAAGCCAAGTAAATTATTATTTTTATCCAACACCGTGTAATTATAACGATATAAGTATGATGTTTTTAGATAAATAAAGTAAATTATAAGTCACTAGTGAGCTAAATATATTAGCTCACTGTTTTTTTGTTCGTATCATAGTAACTACGTTATAAAACCTTCTCTACTCTATGTTGTTCCCAAATGTCATTTCGAAATTTCATCTGTTAAAAATCTTATATGTATTTTATATCAATGATTAAAATGTGTTGGATAAAATGTTGTATGGCACACGTGTGTTAATTACCTAAGTCACTTGAAAAAATACCACACTCGGCCTAACGGCCTCGTAAGCTAAATTTTTCCCACATGACATCTGTAATGTAACACACTTGTACCATAAATAACTCTTATTAAATATTTGCCAAAAGTACAATGAATTAGAACAACAAAGTAACAAGTGTTTTTGATGTAATCTGTGCATAGAGCACTACAAGTTGTATAATGAAAAGGTATATAAAGTTTGAGAAGCATATTTTATTAGGAAGTCGATACTTATAAACATCTTGTGTACCACAAGAAATTTTATAAGAAAAGTGAATTTTAATCAGTTAATAAAGCACAAAGTTGCAGCTAAGTTTTAGATATTCAACTAGGAGGAAATTAGAATAAATAATTCAATTTCCTGGGCTCATATTTTAGCGTAATTAAAGTTTAAACAGATAAGCTTCATTCAAAGCCTCGAATAGGAAAAATGGCCGAAACGAAGAAAGAGGTGAATTGTGGCATCCGAATGTTTAATTAAAGCGGCATACTTAATCGCTCCTGTAAAGGGAGAACGCTCATAATGGAGATGTTTTTCAAGATACAACAAACCCTTCCAACAAAAACAACAATTTATTCTGTTTTCCTTCATAAATGAATTTCAAATCTTCAAACTTCATATTTATTTATAAATCTCAACAGAAATAACAGCATACGCTCCACGTTCGTATTGTTTTAACATTTCTCTTACACATATTCTTTCAAAATATTTCAATAAATATTATTGCAAAAGAAAAAATAAAACTTATTGTAGAATTACAATTTTTTTTTACAATCATTTAGACTTTATTTATCAACAGAAAAAAATTGAATGTCGATGTATTCATGAAACACAAACTATGATAATAATAAAATTGTTAAAATTACTGTTCGGTCTTAAATAAATTTTGTGTCTACCTCAAAATATAAGTATGATTACTTTAGTATAGTCGCCTCGCTGTGTCAATGGTATTAGATAAAATATAATATAGGTAGTCAATGTTAGATGAACATAATATCAGGATTTTACTAATGAAGAAAAGATTTGAATGGTTCCTTGGTACAATGTTTGAGATATGTTTGCTAATTTATATCCTGACCATCGTAGACCTAATCCGTCTACAGTTTCGAGAATAGATATGATGTTTAGATATAAGATATAAGGAAGAACAAGATTAAAAGCTGCGAGGAATTAAGGAACATACAGAGGCTTTATTGGATAAAGTTTTTTAAAAAAACTTTTAAAAAGTGTAATTCACACTGTTCTTAGACGATATTTTTATTTCTGACCGGCTCGATCATTAAATGACTATTATCAAAGATTTTAACCGGGAAAGAACTTATACAAAACTGCCGAAGACTACATGTAGAGTCTGTAGAATATGAAAACTAGAAACTTGTAACAAAATCAGTATTTTACTTATATCTAATGACCTATACATTTTTTCGGGAAAACAAAAACAACATTGAAATGGCCAAGTAATGTGGCAACTTTGCCCCAATTTAACCAACTTCGTTTCTCTTTCGGTTTTCGAAATCCTGTGTATTATATACTTTATAGATAGAATTATGTTTAATGTTGAAAACTGACGTATCGAAATTTAATATTTCGGATGTGAAATTGTGGACTATTTATTATAACTTAGCTGAAATTCGTGATAGATAAGAGTTACTATCGCTGTTGCACTGAAGGTATTTTAATCTTTTTTGCTTTTTCAAAAATTTCCCCATCATTAAGCTATCTTCCGGCGTCCACCTTTTACGAATTTTTTATAGTGAAATCAGGTTGTTGGTGTCACGTATTGGAAGCTGATCCGGCGAACAGCCACACATCTTATTCATAATTCAGCGTGTAGGTATTTCCGGGCGGGTTCCGGGTGTTCCTGACCTGCGCCGGGACTGCGTCGCGACGCTCCGGAGCGTCCCGCAGGAACCGTCCGGAGCCGGGAACTCCCGCAGTGAGTTGTTACCGCTCCAAGCCGGGCTGGAATTGCTTACGGGATGTTCAAACGGTTATGCGAATTACGGATTTGTTTATGTGCCACTGACACGCCGGAGAGACCGATGTTTTTTCACCAAAATTCAAATGTTTGACAAGGGTGCGTATCAAAATACTAGCACAAATGTTTACTTTTTACTACGATAATATTAGTACTATATTATTTGTCATATTTTCCATATTATCAATTTTTTCACGAAAACTCAAATATTTAATAAGGGTTCTTTTACCAAAATACTATCCAAAATGTTTACTTCTTACTACGATAATATTAGTAATATATTGTTTGTTATATTTTCTATATTACTAGAGATTTGTGTTTCCTATACTACATTTCTCGCAGTTGATTCTCACGTCATCATATATAACTATGTGATTCTAATCGTTGGGGTGGAAACTGACTGTATTGTAGCGATCTCAAGCCGTTATTGATACATCAAAACGTATTTTACTCACACTTCAATTAGCAACGCTTCTATTGTTCTGTTGCCTCGAAGGTACAAGAATATTCCCGAACTTAATTGCTCTACTATATAAACTCCGAGCAAAAAGACCGGAGGACAGTCGAATATTAATACGCGTAGTGAACTTGAATAGTTGGCGAAAATAAATATCCTCTAAGTAAATAGTGCATGGTGTTAAATGTTTAAATAAATAACCTTAGTGCTTAAGTTTTATTATTATCTTTTATTATTCATATTTCGTTTATTAAACTTAATTGTACAAATATACGTGTTTCAATTTTTTTTTTACAATTCACCTAAATAAATTAGTTTGATCTTGGAATTTTTATTTATTTTTAAAGCTAATTAAAAAAAATAGTATAAACACATGCACCTAACCTAACCTAATCTTATCTAACCTAACCTAACCCAACCTAATCTAATTTAACCTAACCTAATTTAATCTAACCAAACCTAATCTAACCTAACCTAACCCAAGCAAATTTAACCTAAACTAACCTAACCTAGTTTAACCCAACCTAACCTAATCTATCCCAACCAGATTAGGATAGGTTGGGTTAGGTTAGGTTGGGTTAGATTATATTAAGTTGGTCTAAGTTACGTTAAATTAGGGTAGGTTAGGTTAGGTTACATTGTAACACGTACCAAAATGAGATAACATATAAAAATGTTACCTATGTCATACGAATATGACAGAGATGCAAAATAAAAGTTTAATAATTCTTGTAACACAAATTGTTAACGTGAGGATGAACTGCGGGAAATGGAGTGTACATTTGTTGCTCTGATTTTGAGTGAATAATGACTTAGTTTAGGGAAGTTTGCGATCTATCACCCTGTTGCATATCTTACGGTGTTAGGAATTTCATTTGGTGATATTCATGTTCTTAATTAGGGACGAATAATACGCACAAATATGAATTTCTAATTCTGGTTACATTGAAATTATAAGGATCAAACTTTACAACTATGGATAGGCCTAGAGATAACGAAATTCATTAGCCTAGTAACATTGATATGAATTTGCCTCTACGAGTAGAAATATTTTAATTAATTTAAATATAAGAACTGTCTCGTAAAAGTCAGAATTTACGGATTTTTTTTTGTTTTTCTTGAAATATAAAGCATTGAATACGTCGTGCAAATACCTGATATATTGGAATTTTTTTATTATGATGTTTGAAATATCTCAAATATTTTCAGGCTACTGCCAACTGAATTGCATGTTTTCTTACGCATTAAAAAATATGAAATGTTTTTTAATTTCATGAGAATTGTTTAAGATATTAATACCAACGAAAAAATCATTTATTTCCGGTCAAGGAAATTTCTATCATTAAGGATATTTAGGGAAAGTTATCCTTCTAGCATGTAAAAGCTCTTGTGGATAATAATCTGTACGGAATGTTGTAATTTTGGATATACCATTCTGACATTCTAGATTAGATCTGATTAGATTTTGGTATTAATCGTGCAACCGAGAATGGTGTTTTCATGAAGATCTGAAGTATTTTTCTGAAGTATCTTAAATAATTATGAATATGTGAGAATTTTTGTAAATTATAATTTATTATTTTGTCATTAGCTAAAATTTTATAGTTTTTTTTTGTTTCTACCTAGCGTCGTTTAACTATTACAAATAATTGATGATTCGGTAAATTTGTTAAATATTTGCTTCAACTACTAATCCATACATTTAATGAGTCTCGTGTACCTTTCATAATTATTGTACATACTGATATTACCGACCAAGGCGAGAGATTATGAACTGCCCACATCAGATTTTTTTAAATAATAAATTGAATTAATAAAGCCTGTGAATGAAGCCTTGATTAAGGAATGGTGAATTTAATGTAAAAGTATTATATTACAAAAATAAAATAAATATTGAAAAAAATTCAGTAAAATTTAACTGTATAAACAAGATTGTATTGTTTATAATTTTTTGATTTTCAATAAGCCATTTCTACTTTAAAATATATATTAATGTCCAACAGGCAGAATTATGTATTGATCTATTTTTTATTTTAAATGTATCTGAGTTTGTTTACAAGTTAAAAATTATATTTATTAAAGTTTTTATAAGTCTGTTGTTGTATTTCAAAAATAAAGATAGAATTGAAAGCTGGACGGATGGGTAACAAATACTATATCAACAACTGTGTATATAATATTATTTATGTCCGCCTGGAATATTTATTGACCGCGACTCGCATGCATCACATCGCGGAAGTGGAATTTGCTTGACACAACTCAACAAAGTATAAATATCCCGGGTGATAGCTCATGTTCAATTTGCAATATTTCGCATATTACCCCGAAAGGTCACATGAAGGATTGCAATAAGATTTTCAATTTTCCGGAAAATTGCATGTAAACATTGACAATGCTCAGCAATTCTATTTCCATACAGAGGAAATTGGAACGAAATATTTAATGAACGAATCAATTCTGCAAGGACGACGCAATGCACCATACGTAGCGACAAGGAAGAATTATAGTCGACAACGCCTCGGTCTCTCATCTACAACTATTTCCCCAGTTACTGTTTCTAGTGTTTCTTTAATTTAAAAGAATGAGAAACAACGTTAGTGTTGTATGTTGTATGTGTAACACGGTCACTTGGCGGCTGTGCATCTTTGTAAATTTTTGGTATTGTAGTACTCCAGATGTTACAAAATGGACAGATTTATAGTGAAGCACATTTGCGCCTTCAAGCTTGTTTTCAAAGAAATAACTGTCCGTTTCCGGTACGTGATGCACTCGGTGGACATCAATAGTTGGGTTATTTTTAGCTTAGTTCATACTTAGGGGATGAGAAGAGCCGAATAAACATAGGTTGAGAACTTCTGAATTTTTACCATTAAATGGTGCTCCAAAGTTTGAAATCTCTCTCTCATGTTGTAATCTTCGACTATTGTGGATGTCTTGACTGAACGTCAGACATACCTTGGTATTTCTTAATGAAATAACGAATTAGTTGTTTTACTGTGTGTATTAATATTGATTTGTAGATCGATGTAAAAACTATTTCCCTCTTACTGTTTCTAGCGTTTCTTTAATTTAAAAGAATGAAAGACAACGTTACAGTGTTGTATGTATGATATACTTTTCCACAACTTAAAGAGAAAAACTTTTGTCGTATAACTTTACATATCTAATTTAAAAATGTTATATGTATCCAAATTCAAATGACAACTTCAGAAATAAGAAAATTTTAAATTTCAATATAAATATTATTATTATTCCACTACTTAACATACTGAATAAATAGAAGCAAATTCTACTTCGAATACATGGACAACTCAGTAAAAAGAATAATAAAAAACAGGAAATAAATTAGAGTAAGAATGTAGAGCAAAAAAAAAGATCAAACGTAAGAAGTAGAGCATATTCTAGACAAATAATTAAAGCAATTACTAGAGAAATCTGTTGTATATTTTAGAGCAAATAACTTCAGCAATTAATATGTAATTAAAGTAAATAATGAAACAAAAATAAATGTGGTAAAATAGAGAAAATTATTACAGAAATATCTAGAGCAATTACTAGATAAATAGAGCACATTCCGCGGTAAATATACGGATGAGATAAATGGTTAAACATCGCGAAATTTATGTAAAATTCAATGGCCTTCCTATTCCGATTCCGCTTATGAAAATGATTAGACCATTTCTGTAATGTATTGCTTTATGCGTCATGTTTACATGAACTGTTTCATTGAATTTCGCATTATTTGTGAAACAATTACAAAATTGCCATTAACCTATTTACACTTGAAAACAAGAACCCTTATCCTAATCTTCCGAGTTGAGAACTTGAATTTGAAAACTTATTTCCGAAGTTTGTGCGTGTACTTTGTTTATTAGAGTGGATAGATTAGACACAGGTTCTGCTGGGGAAACATCCACCCTTATGTGAACATTCTCAGCTATTTCATCACCAGAATTAATCGCTGCCTTCACGTTGTACTTTGTCGAAGATATACCACAATTTATTGCTTGAATATTGTCTTGAAAATTTGTATATTTATTAACTTGTTATTATTATTTTTATTAAGATAGGGTTAAAGCGTTAGATACTTTTGTCATTACTATATTAAGATCTATTGTAACTTAAACTTTATTTAGTTATCTAAAATAGTGGTTGGTAACTATTATCAAACGAAGTGTCACATTTTATGAACTCTTAAATTTCAAACATGTCAAGTACCACTACAGAAAAAGGAAGAAGTTAAAGAAAAAACTACAAAAGGGTGACTTTAACCAGATTAACTAGATTAACTGGAGAGGAATAGCCTTGCTCAGTAACTCTAGCAAAATATTATTAAAAATTTTACTTGATAGAATAAAGAAAAAAGTTGAGCGTAAATGATATAGAGAATAAGATTTTCGAGAAGGAAGATCTAACATAGGACATAAACACAATCAAAAAAGCAAATCTTTCAAGATACCTAACTTAAATCTTTAAAAATGTTTATTGTAAATCTTTTTCTTAAATGGATTTAGTACATTCTAAAAATTTTAAGAAAATTACTAGAATCTGGCAACATTGATTTGAGCTAAAATCTTAGTGTGCCGTTTCAAAAGTCATTTCATGCCATTTAGTTTTTATGAAGCTTAATTATCTTTCAGGAGTTAGGTTTCCGTTCTCAATATATTGCTTTTTAAATAAATTTGTTACACACGCATTTTTTTATTATTTAAAATACTTAATAATACACGTGAAATAAATTAATAAAGATTTATCATGATATCATTATCCGAAAGATAGCTTACAGATATATTAATAATGTGGGAGACAGAAACTAGGCAAAAGTAGAGATTATATGCTTGGGACACCGAATAGATGCACAAGAAACTCCTCCCACTAACAAGCGCTAAATTTGAAAAGAACATTGCTATTGGTTGTTTTTACATAGCTGCATGTATACGAGCACTAAGATCGCTGTAATTTTTGTTGTTTTCATACGATTATCTCTTTTGAAATTAATAATGTAAATAGTATTTATTAAAATACTTTAAGTATTAACTTCATTTCAAATATAAACAAAATTGCTTCACAATTCTTAATTTGAAACATGCACAGGTGACTTCTGCGTACACTGTATTGCACAATTTAGGCCCTGTCTATTAATTAAAATAGTGCATTTGTTCGGCGTCTAAAGTATAGTATTTCAGGGAAATTAATACTCCGTGGTCCGTTCACAAAGACACGCCCCCTTTTAATTTTCGAATTTTTGTTATAAATATACCTATAACTTGTTATTATTTACCTCAAATTTTAATTTATACTATTATGGAAAAACCCATAACCATCATATACCTTTCTTAGCTACGAACAATTCTTAACAACTAAATATAAACACAATAGCTCGACTCACGTCTGTCGATGAAGCGGAAGGTGCCCTTGAAGCCGCTGTGGTTGGTGGCCGGCGGCCCCGTGTGGAACTCCAGGACGAGGCCGGGGCCCGAGGAGTACAGCACCTGGGGGATCTCGGCGAGGCCGCCGCACAGCAGCCCCGTCCACGGGGTGTACTCGTTCACGTCGCCGCCGCGCTCCAAGTGCAGGAATAGCTTCAGGTAGTCGCCGTACACACAACTGCAACAGGGGAAAGGGGAGTGGTTAGTACAAGATGTATAAGTGAAGGAAATAAAATTAGTTTATGTATGCTATGAATATACCTATGGGAAAATGTATAGATTAGATTAATTGGAACAAATATGATATGGAATGAAATAAGTACAATAACTATTAGAGCAATAAGTCATTCTGTGACACGACATTCCTAGTTGGGATTTGACGAAGCACCAAGATATTTGCTTAGCGACATGTTTTACTTGCATTTCAGTAATACAGGTTAGCAAGTTGAAAGCTTGTATTGTAGACATGTTGTTTTATGAATTATAATTTTATCTGATGTAGAATTTAATTTTAAATAACTTTGTTTTGTTGCAGTTTAGACCTAAATCTATTAGAAGAGAGAGTATCAACTGTATATATATATATATATATATAACAATTAACAAATACATATCAGGAATTAAATCACTTGGAATATATTTCTAGATAAATAACTCAACTAGAATATGTTGTAGAACAATTAAAACAATAAACAGACAGAAATTAAATAAATTAGAATAAATTTATAGACACAAGAAAATATTGGTGAAACCAATACACATTTTTGAGAAATAAATAGAGAAAATACTAAGATCTAGAATAAATAATTGAGCAAAATATATACTATATTAAACAGATCATACCTGTATTAAACATATAAATGGGGAATAATTATGGATCAAAGAAATACACTAAATATTATAGAAATAAGGTCATATTTTCAGGCAGATAATAAGAAAATTATGCGCAACGACAAACTACGACGTTTAAAACACGAGGTGGAAACGATCAACCGCATTCACGTATATCAAACATCTCAAGATTATGACTAAAACTAAAACTGCAACTATGTTAAAATGTGGAAACGTAGCTTTAGGGTAATAGAGTTTAAATTTCCAGAAGGATTGTTATCCCGGATGTACCTTTTCATCTGTTCTCGTAATCAATGGAATAAGTTCGACATAGTTATGATTCATACTCAAACATTAACTTGGTAATAAATATATTAGGAAATAGATAAACTATAGGAAATTCTGTAAAAAATAGAGCATAAACGAGTAAACAATTACTATGAATCTAACGATCTTAAATTGGAGAAATTGGTCCTCAAAGTGGACTAGACAAACCGATAAGATAACCACATAAAAACCAGTAATTTGCAACAATTAACTCCTATAATCTCTCTCTCTGCCCCTGACAATCAATACCCCTTGTGTCCCTGTGTGTGTTACCCGCCTACCCGGCAGTTGTGGGCGGTTAACCATCCGACCGCTCATTCCGTAACACGTGTCAAAGGTCGCTCGCCTGCACTACATGGAGGTGTAAACAAACTAGGGACACGCCGTGTGGTCGCACGCTGGGATCCGGGGAGGGTTAATTAGCAGCAAAAATACAGATACACTGTCTCCAGACCTCATTCGTTAAGGGACACTCAAAGCTTTTTCTTCACAACTTGTGAACATGACGCAATATGGAGACATAGAGGGAGCACAGAATAGATTTATACAGAAGCGACAGTAATGCCCGATAGTATAAAGCTCAGCCAAATCTTACCCTGAACTGTAGTCAACTGAACTAGATTCATTATTTAAACTTCAGTTCAAATGATATGTGGAGTATAAAACATTCAAAAAATAAGTTCAACTGAACTAAGTTTAAATTAAGTTTTAATTTTAATTTTAATATATAACTAACTTCAGAGATATTTATGAATGAACAAAATAAATAAAATTGTGTCAAGAGAAAGTGATAGTTATAATGTATGACAATTGAACGAGCAAAATTGATCGTTCAAATTAACTATCAGTTAAACTTCGGTTATTTAAAAAACAATGTTTATACTACCCAACGCTAGTTGTTTAAACAGTCAGTCAACTTCTGAAAACTAAGATCAAGAGTTGAACTACGATTATACTATCGGCCTTAAGACAGAGAAACGAAAATTAGAGAGAGATGGGGAAAGGCAACAAATTTAAAGGGCTCATTGTTTAAATCAGAAAGTTTCCTCACATCTTAGAGAGAAATAGGGGAAGGCAACAAATTTAAAGGTCTACACAATGCCCCAAGATCATAGAATTGAATAGGGTAACATATCAGGTACCGACACTGAGTGTCGCTTCTTTATGTAACTATTCTATGGCGCGAGGTTATTTTATCAGTAAACATACAGTAGTTTCATTAACATATTTACAGAATTACAGCAATATATTGAAGTGGTTATTTCAGGAGTAAATATAAGGGATATTTGTCAGATGCATCACATTTTAAAATTAATTGGACACAACGACTAATAGGTTGATCTTTTATATTTTATAATGTAGTATTTTTTTTTTATTTTAATTTAATAAATATAAAAACTGTAGAATTTTTAACTATTTTAAAGTTGAAAAATACCAGTTGTGTGAAACAAAAATGAGGTATATGTAATTTTAAAATAAAACATCGAACTAAATTCACAGAGGATATCCAATTAATCAATATATCGAGTTTTAATCCAGCTCTAATATCTGTGACAGTTGCAAAAACACTAATTTAATAATTTTCCGTTCTATGTCCTGCGTTATAAACTAGAATGTATTTTTCATTAACGTAATTTCAACGTTAATAAATTGACATATGTTTTGCTGTTACACAAAATTTTGATTAAATTTTAGGATATTAATTTTAGTTTCAGAATTAACGGATATAAATATGTTCATCCTAATTTATGGAATTTCAAATTGTATTGAATCAAACGCAAAATTGGATACGAAAATATAATGTATTATTAAAAAGTCTGATGTCTCCAACACCTTACCTCCCGCCACTGTAGTAATATATTCTATAAAAAATTCTTTAGTACGTCCATCCATCCATCCATACATACACATGGATAGACATCATCGTAAAAATATTAAAATCGTATTCTAGGGACTTCAAAACGTACTTAACCACTATAAGATATTTAGCATGATTCCAATACCTCTCTTACTGGGTCGAGAGGTATAAAGGAAGTATGCATTTTTAGCAGCTGAATTTATATTTTCGCAGACAATTTTAAAAAGTAGTGGAGTGCAGCTACAATATCTTTAATGCATCGCGAAAATCTGGGCTCGATACAATGAAATATACACATCTGTAGAACGGGTACGTAATTCAGGAAGATTTGCGCAAGAATTGAATTTCAATTTCAAGTGAAATCCAAGTCACACAAACAACTCTATCCCGAAATTAAATTTTAGAGCCACACGGCAAAAACCTTGCGGATCATTGAGCGGTATTCTCTTCTACAATTTCCATTTTTCATTTAATATGAGTTCCTTTTTCTCTGCGTCTAGGGAGTGGAATTGAAACTATTTCACTGAGGATTTTACCAGAAGGGGTACTTCCTTTCAGAATGCAGATTACTAATGGGAATCAGAAGCGTATTTAGTATAGAATAGAAAATAATAATATTACAAATGTAAAGAACATTATTTTCAGATTTTAATCGTCATTAGAATATTAAACAACATTTATATAAATAATAAGTTTTTAGTCCTTTCCTTTCCTTAGATCCATCTTTGATTGAATATTGAATTTATCTATTTTTTACAAATTTGTTTAATGTTAATTCATTTCTAGTGATTCTGTGAGACGAGACGAGACGAAATATTTCTTTTTCTCGTATCGTCTCATTTCATATGTAAAATATTCTATCTTGTCTCGTTTATTTGTCGTCTCGAATATAATTATTTCGTCTCGAATCTCGCCGAGATTTCTCGAGTTTCAAAGTCGTCATCTGTCCGTAGTGTTTTCATACTTTTTTATTTTTCTTCTACGCCAGCGGCGTACAATAAGTTATATTTCTATTTTTGCGGCGTAGAAATTTAATTTCTATCTTTTGAATGAAGCCATAAAAGATGTCACATTTATGACGTTTAAAAAAATAAATTTAAAACCTAGAGAAATCTCGGTGTAATTATTGAAATTCGAGAATCTCAAATTTATTTTCTCGTCTCGAAGCTTTGTTTGTAAAATCGTTCTCGTCTCGCCCGAGACGAGATATTTCGAAATTTCATAATCAAAAGATTATAGCACGAGGGAATGTTTAAAGTTCGATTCAGAGGATGTACCTAGTTATGTCGATATAGTTGTATTATTATTTTTTCTTTGTTATTATTAATGTTTGAAACGATAAGGATAATTTGCTAAAGGGTGTGATGGTGAGTTGTTACGGGTGAATAGTTATCTCTGGTAGACTTTATTAATGACCCAATGCACAATAAGTGCATTAATTAAAAGTTTTTCCTTGTTAAGTAAAACTTTTTCCCGTGGGTATTCTTTGTTTCTTTTGTAATTTAATCAAGGCGGCCGGGCAAACAAAGGAAATCCGTCTTGGGAACTCGTGCCACGTGATTTTTCTTTCATGTGAAGCGTTAACTCTTTGCCGAAATTAATTTTTCCAAATTTCCAACTTTGGGATTTGGAATGTTGTTATTCCAGCAATTGCGAATTCTTTCCAACTCTTTTGTGGAAGTTCCGAACCGCACTTAGCCGCCTCTCCTAATGCCCATTACCTATCGAACGGAAATACTAAATAGCTTTAATTTTACATGTGGTGTTGCTGTTGCTTTTGCCGTTGGCGCTGACAGGAATTTTAAACTGACGAGGGTGAAGTCAATTAAGGATCCAGGATTTAATTTCCTAAGTCACACTAATTTACCCTTTTACTTCACTCAATTACCATATATTGCATTATATTTACAGATTTCACTCAAAATAAATTACTTTAAATTAACTTGCAAGATGTACACGTCACATTCATTTTAAAGGTTTAATTCATATTACTTAAAGACAATGGAATATATAATAATTTAAGTATTAATAAACTCACATGATCAACTTGAAACTTAATACAGTTTTACACCATTTAGTATGTTCACAAACTGACGTATGGTAATAGCTATTAACTTACCTAGGATAGTTATGAGTATCATAACCGCCGCAGATGTCAATCAAATTCAGAACTCATAGAGTCAGGATTTTAAGACATCTAAAACCTGGTAGGATTCATAACATATCTGGTTTGTTCAATAGTTTACCGGTTTCACTTTATTAATAAACATTATTTTATAAATTCTCTTGTGACTAACGTTTTCATGATCAAGTCTGTATGGGTTGATGTGATATGACAATTGTACTATATTATTTTGACAATTATGTACGGTATAGTTATTTAAGCTACAAGGAATGTAAATACAACCTAACTTTGGAGAAGGTATGGACTGAGGTAGAGCCTGCGAAACCGAAGTTCATGTTAACGTACGAGAATAGTTGTATTAGGTACTTAGTATTTGTAAGATGTGACAGTTCACTTGATAGTTCAAATTTAAGGAAATTTCTCGTTAATTTTTCTCAGGAATTCCCCGCAAAATATACTCAAAAATTCCTCAGAAAACTTCTCAGGGAATATCCTCGGAAATTTTCCGAAATGTTTGTTCCCGGAAATTTACCCATCACTTAAATTAGTTTATATTCATTAAATCCTTATTAATTTAATGTCAGATACAAGGAGTGAATTTGCTGTTATGGTGAAATAACTTATTTTGTATTTCGTATTGAAGTCTGTGGAAAATATTTAGATGCCGGGAAAAATGGGAGTGCTCTAGCAGGCAACTCTGATTTATTTCAATAGAACCCCCGCGGTTTCTATACGGCGATTTATGATTTTTCGTAAAAAATATAATTTACTCGTATGTCACGTTCGAACCCTACGGCGTGAACGAGTTGTTGGTCGCTTTGATTCATCGGCGGCGTCCTCATTGTTGCGCGGATAAATCGCACACAGCAGAGACAATACCGCGCGCACATTCATTTCTTTCAGCGGCCGAGCTGATCGCCGGATTTATTTAATGCCGAAACAAAACACGCCAAGAGGAAGACATCGCGATGATAAACAACATCATTGCCACACCTTGGAGACACATTATACAACAAATAATGACTAATTGAGACACTGTTTTTACACAGGAAAGTTATAATATTTAGAACCGCATAATGATTTAGGGCCTTCCCATTTCTAGTAGGATGCTCTACCAACTGAGCTACAATGAATGAATCTTTCTCCTGTCGTTTGCCGCGTTTACAGTTGGTAGAATATACTACTAGAAATGGGAAGGCCCTGTGTTCAAATCACAGTGAAGTCCATGAATTTCAAAAATTTAATTCTTCATGAACAAATAAGGCTTACATTTTAAGAGCAGTAGGAGAATTCCTGAACTACAATTAATGGTTAAATTCTAAGCTAAAATAGCAAACATCTGATGTGTTCAAGACATTACCTTCTGCCACTGTAGTAATATATTCTATATATAAAAAAAGATATTTCATACATTATATACTCGTATAGTTTTAAGATTAGTTTGTTCAAAATATTTTTAATTCAATTCATACCTGAAATTTCCCTGCATCAAATTTCTAACACTGTATTGGAAACCAAAGAAAACAGTAATTTTTTGCGTAACAAAAACTTCATATTTACTTATTTTGTCTTTTTATTTAAGGCAAATTTGACAACAGTATATATGTCATCTTTTATTTTTAGAAATTCTTAAGCTTGAACGATGTGTAAAGTTTATATAATTAATATTTTTTCTGTTCAACCAAAAGTTATACAAAAGGTGTAATTATGCAGATCGGTAGAAAACTAAATAATATTTATGTTTAATAATAACGTAATTTGCGAAAAAATGAATTTATAGGCGTCTTTATAAAAAAAACTGTTTAACGCTTAGTGTAACTGAAGTCAAAATCTAATCAATTCATCATATTTGAATGTAACTGTTAAATATCAAATATTTTTTTTTTTTCATGTATCGTATTGGAGTTATAGTGGACGAAAACTCGTCACAGATACACATACACCTGGAGATACAGACATTACGGTGAAAATAGTAAAATAATATTGTAGGGATCCTAAGTCGTGCTCATATGTTGAAAACTCACACTCGAGAAATTGAATATTTTTCCCTACAGCTTGGTATTTCATTATAAAACGTTGGCGTTCCATATACAATAGCTTGTATTAATAGATTTTATAATTTAAAGTTGTAACGAGTTTATAGAAAGACAAAAGCGTAGTTATTCCTAGAACCGTTGGTTGAACAAGAGTTGAAGTTTCCAGGTTATTGACTGACTGTTTACTAGGAATAAATTCAGGCCATTTCAAAATCAATATGTCAACGTCAGCATAAAATATTTACGTATAGAGAATAGTGCATTGATAAGAATGAAATGCATTTGGATAAATATTTTATGAAACAGAAATAACATTACTATAAATATGACGTTTGCGAAATTACAGGTTTATGTATTTGCGTGCTTGACAGTTGAATTCTTTCGGAAGAGGAATCATATATTTTATATATCAACCCCATATTTTGCCAC
Organism: Stenolophus ochropezus; assembly: GCA_035578165.1. Taxonomy (NCBI): domain Eukaryota; kingdom Metazoa; phylum Arthropoda; class Insecta; order Coleoptera; family Carabidae; genus Stenolophus; species Stenolophus ochropezus. The sequence goes on from JAQOWZ010000002.1 coordinate 568,848, forward strand.
AAAATATTTATACGACGCTTTTATATACGAAGACCACACTAAAAAATTCAAGAAATTAAGAAAATTAGTTCCTTAGTTACAGTTTTCATGTCATCATGCTTTAAAGAAGTAAAATAGAAGTATACTCGAGTGCTAGAGATTAGGATTACGATTGTCACTTTTATAAAATATTTGTAATAAAGATTTTCTTAAAGCTTTGATAGAAATGTTACAGGAAAGGGTGTAATCTTTGTGGTATATTAATCATAATTCGTGGTAGATGTAGCGTGGAAAGAAAGGACGTGAAATTATGTAAAATAGGCGTAAAGATATTTATTATCCTCGTAGAACAAATGGTGTATGTGTATGGTAACGTGATTGTGCCTTGGTTGTTAAAAGCAAACAGCCCAATCCAACATAACGTAAATATGATGCAAACATGTCGGCTGGGTAAACAGCAACCGCTAGCAGTACAGCCGCAACACGCACTTCTTGTCAAACAAGCCGCTGTGCATATTGACAGCACTGCCATTTATCTAATGAGCAACATACGCACCCGTAAATGGGTGTAGCTTGTGATAGAAATTTCAGTTTGCTTCAAATACTGTAGCAATAAAAGTTTTAATCTTTCTAAAACGTCTTGAGTGGAGTTGTAAATGACAGAATAATATAACTATCTAGATTTGTTGGTAAGAATTTTATTTTCAGCTTCGTCCGGTGAAAATTATAAAGATGTTTAAAGAATGAAACAATACATAATATAAAACATAAATAACACACATGTAGAAAATAGTAGTCCCTCATTCTATTAAGGAAAAAAGAGCAGATGAAATGCAAATTCCATCTTATTTTACACTATTTTATTTGCATTTTAGCAAAGTGATTTGAACCACTTGGACAACCAAAAAATTTATAAATAAATATATTAAACACAATTGAAATTAACGGCACAAAAATAAGGCAAGCATTTTTCCAAAAAATATGAACACTTTAAATATCCTGAAAAAGGCACGAGATGCTGAAACCAGTTAATGCCAGAAATTAAAAAATATTCATAAAACATTCAACTATCTCAAATATAAGCTATAATTTTTGTGTATCTGGCTATTTTTTAAAGCTTGATTATATATTTAAAACGTCATTTTTTTAGTTATTTACGTATTACAGGCATAATGAAAAGATTCTAGCACGAGGGCTATAATCTTGATTATGTCCGTAAAAAAAATCTTTAGGTATATATTCCACGCTGTAATTTCTTCTTAAAATAAATATATATATATATATATATATATATATATATATATATATATATATATATATATATATATTCTAGAAACCAACTTAGTCTGTGCAACCTCAAATTCTATTAATATTTGTATTAATTGTATATTAATGTGACCTAAATGTGAGAGCTAATGATCTTTTAGTAAATAACAATTTTATTTCATTGTTGTTTATAATGAACAAGGTGTGTACCCTGTTTTGTTTCATTATAAATTTAGTTATTATTAATATTAATAAATATAAAATAAGCTAATTTAAAATACAAATAACATAATAATTTGATTTTATTTGCGCTAAAATTGGTATACGTACACAAGTGTATAACTATATTAATAATAAAATATGTTAATGTAATGAACAATCGTTTATTTATAAAGTTATTAAACAAATTGGATTTCTATCATAAACGAATTTAATTGAGAAAAATAACGCCATTAATAATTGTTATAAAATTAGTACATATTTATATCTGGAAGTTGAAAAACCTAAGTATATTCTGAGAGATAATAATGCCCTATATTTGTTTCCAAATGGGAGAATTATGAAGACATAAATCAGTCGGCATAAAAAAGCGATCACATAACAATTTCCATTTCCCAATCAATATTTATTAAAATGATTAGGGTGGCCGGACGGAAATTTCATAAAATTATATGGAGCTTCATGCATAATGCATTCCGATCTGAATATCTATAGCCGCTACTCTGGGCACGAGTCGCCAACTTAGTCTGTGGTAGACACGGTCGTTACCGAGGTTAAATACTGCCCTGCTGCAACATCGAGCCTTTACTCAATAGCACTGTTTATTTTAATTATTATAAACTCTACAACTCTCATATGTCTTGCTTTACTAGTTTATAGTTTACAAATTGTCTCTATAGATATATCATATCAGATATATGCGATAAAACACATACATAGATAGAGATTTATCCAATAAAGGGTAACAAGTTGTTTATATATAAAAACCTGCTGTACTATTATGCTTTTTTGATTTTAATCTGTCGCTTCATAATCTAACTTTTATTTATTTTCAAAACCTATAACCCCATATCAAAGTTGTGTAGAGTTAAATCAAACCAAACAACAGTATTAAATCAAGAATTATGTTGACAAACGCGAAATATCCCAAAAATACTTATTTTTGTGTCCAAAATTTTGATTTTGGGAAATAGTATACATAGATAGATCTCGATACGCTAATTTCAAATCTTTAAACGAAATTAATTTATCTCTTTTCGTTCCTGAGATATTTGTTGTCAAAGTTGCACCTCAAAAAAGTGTGTTTTTTGGTTACATCTCTAAAATGAGTAGAGATACAATCTCAACGATGATACCAGTCGATTCTACGGGAAAAGTTACATAAAGAAATGTTTTCTCCGCATATACGTTCTTTGGAACGATTAGGTGAAAAATGAGAAAATCGAAAAAACCTAAATTTCAAAATTTTTCCGAGGAACTTTTTATCTCTAAATCTTTTCATTTTTTGGACTTAAGTAGATATCGTTACGCTGATTCCAAATTTTCAAACAGAATTCAATTATCTCTTCCCGTTCTCGAGATATTCGTGTTCAAAGTTGAGTTTTGGCAATACCTAAAAAAACAGGTTTTTTAGGTATAAACCTTTAAGGGATAGGTTTACGACTTCGGCGACCTCACCAATCGATTCTAAGGGCAAAATTACATAAGTGTACCAATTTTTAGATTTTTATTCCCACGGATACAATTGTTAGAGCGAAAAAATGAAAATGGGCAAAATCGAAAAAAACGCCTGATGAACCCCTTGCGATTTTCTCGATTTTTGGCCATTTTCAGTTTTTTCCTTCTAGAAATTCTCTCTGTTGAGATAAAAATCTGAAAATTGGTACCCTTATGTAATTTTGTCCGTAGAATCGAATGGTGTAGTCGGCGAGGTCATATGTCGACTCATTTCAGGGCTATTCCTGAAAAACATGTTTTTTCAGGTCTAACTTTGAACGCAAATATCTCGAGAACGGTAAGAGATAATCAAATTTGGTTTGAAAATTTGGAATCAGACCATCGATATCTACTTAAGTCCAGAATATGAAAAGTTTTGGAGAAAAAAAGTTTCCGAATGAAAATCTGAAATTTAGGTTTTTTCGTTTTTCTTATTTTTCACCAAATCGTTCCAAAGAACGTACATGTGGACAAAACATTTCTTTATATAACTTTTCCCATAGAATCGAATGATAAAGTAGTTGAGATTGTATCTGTACTCATTTTTGAAATATGCTCAGAAAACACACTTTTTTGAGGTACAAATTTGAGAGCAAATATCTCCAAAACGAAAAGAGATAATTAAATTCAGTTTGTAAATTTGGAATCAGCGAAACTATTTCTTTAAAAAATAGTACAAACACAATTTAGTAAAATTTGAAAATTTTCCTGCTAAAAATTTGATATTTTCAAATATTTTCAGGTTTATGCAAAAATACAGCATCAGCGGCTTTGGGAATTACTTCCCCTGTTGTTACTACATACATAAACTATTTTCCAAGTAAGTATTTTAATCATATTACTACAAAAAATTTTTTGAACCTGTCTCTCTTTATTTGTCTTATATACAATAAAATGAATGTATTACAATGAAATAAAAGACACATAAGTCCCTTAGAGAAATATCGTAAATTGAATACAAAAGCTATTATAAAAAAACCAAATAAGTTTTTGAGTATATTTGTAAAAACTAATTCCCAATCCTTAAAGTGTAATAAATTCTGTAAAAATATCAGAAACCACTGTCTGTATATTCATGATTTTATATTTGGCGGTAGAAAAAATCCTGGGGGCGTGGGTGTAGGGGAGCGTTTCCGGTCTGGTCCCAGCGCTTCCGCTGAATCCCGACTGCTTCCTCTGCGGTTCCCGTCCACTAGTTCTGCACTAATAGGCTTCCTGTTTGTTATGTGGGACCGGGAAGCCTGCACAGCACAGGAACGCCACGAGAAGAAACCCCAACTGATCTATCGAGATATTATTCATCCAGGGAGGGTTGAGTTTTAATGTGCGAGATAAACTATGCACTCGTATAAATAGTTTTTAGGTTGTATAGTTTATAATTTTTAGAATCGTATGACAGTTTAACAATTAGTTGAGGTAAATCTAAATTTCTAGATGACAGTATTTCAAATATTGGCCTTTACCAGTTTTAACATTATACATATATAACTCAAACTAATTACTCTCCATATACCAGTAAAGAAAAGAAGTGTTATAATTTTTTTAATTTTCTTTTATTTTTAATGAATATATAAGCACAAAGTAAATTTTATATTATAACCAGGACATGTAACCGAAAAATATTCTAATAACGGTTAACCTGTAATTTAGAACGTTGTAATTATAATTGTATTAGTTCGAAAACCGGTTTTTGAAAATTGGAAACTGGTTTAAACCGTTTAATATATCGGTTATTAAAGAAATGAATTAAAGAAAGAAATAATCACAAAAAATTAATAATAAATATGAAAAAATATAACAACTGAAAGAATATAAATTTAGTTAATAAAAAGTCATATAAGTATGGACTACAAAAATTTCCAAAATATCTTCAGAAATATGCAAATAATGACCATAATCCCAAATATGATACTGAATTTTTCTACTCCTGTAAATTTGGAAAAAAAAATTTTTTTAAAATAACATAAAAATATACATTGATAAATGTCTATACTTCGTATCTCTTACGAACCTAAAGTTCCTAATTGTTAGCCTATTTAAACTGACACCCTGAATTTATTTATTATGCTACATATTTTATTTTATTATTAAATTAGGTTAAGGTAAATTAAATACTAATAAATTGATTACATACATCTCAATATCATTTTATTATAAAATATGATGAATATATCCACAATTCAAATTGTCTAGTACCAAATACAAAATGTGGTGGCAGCAGCAGTCGTGTTTCAACTTAAATAATATTTTATATAATAAATAATATCTATCGTTACCTAAACTAGAACTTGTTACAAAAGTGCAAATGTAACAATTCATGGAAGGGTGTAGTGAACTTGTCTGGATCCCTGTTCTATTTATAGAACAGCTTTGCAGGTTCTATATCTGAGCTAAAATCATATTATTTCAATTCGGAAAATATGGAAAGTTGTACAAACAAGTTCTTTATATAAATATTGCATTTAATATCTGGTCAGCTCGGCTTGTAAGTTCAGGAAAGCTGAGTAGATGGGCCTATTATCTTGTTGAAAGATATAAGAATCCCTTAAACCCAATTTCAGCACATTTTTCCAATTCATTTTTTAATTCAAATAACCCACTTTCTCAATAAAAATTAAGTTTCCCACCCCATCTGCACTCATACAGCCCCATATAAGCACAGATCCTTTTCCATATTTCACTGTTGAGTACATATTTTGTTTTCATTTCATTCTTCCTTTTCAAAAAACAATAATTTATCCATTTGATCTAAAAAGGTTTATTTTGGTTTATCTCAAACAATTACTGAGTTCCAGAAGATTCCAGAGTGTTTTATATTTTTCAAAATCAAAGCGCAAATATGTGTGTACGGAGACTAGTTGGTTTGAGTGTACCTATGTATATAAGTATCACATCTAAACTTATTACATTATTAGTAATTTTTATAAGTGTTCTCTCTATAGTTTATTCATAATTACAAGTTTATCTGTTTCTTGTAAAAATATGGATAATAGTGACGCTATATTTATTTAATGGTATTCCACTGAGACATTATTTGCGTCCCTGCTGTATAATTTCAGTAAGCTAAAAATTCGTATAAAAGTCTGAAGTTAGCTTATTGAAGTGAAGATTGCGGCATATGATTTAGTTGGCTGGGTTATTAGCAAGTGTCGCGCGAAGGAAGAGGAAAAACTCGCAACGTATTTATCCGAACTTGCTACTTTACTTTCCAACTTCCCTACAAGCTACAAACATTACTGACCTGAATATACGAGGACCGCCGGCAACATTTCACGCTCTACTATTTGCTCTGCAACTTACAAACTTTTAATTAGATACCGATAGAATAGAAATTGTACTGTCAAGACTCCCGCATTCCTAAGACACAACCAGGATTCGCACTTCATTACGGATTTCAATCGACAGTGTCGATTTAATACAAATATCTATTTTATTTAGGATTCAATTAGATGCCAGTATGCTTCTATTTTAATGCGAAATAAATATTTTTTGTTATAAGCTTTAAAAGTTGTTACAGATTTTAATAGAATCTTTTATAGCCCACGAAATAAAACAAGGATTTTTGTACTTAAATTAGTTAAAAGTTTTCCAACAAAAAGTTAAATCTCCTGTCAAGTTAACTTAAGCGTAGTTCAGAAACTATTATTTAACAACTGCAATAAATCTTCTAGTACAAAGCGGTATTTAAAATTAAACTACTAAATTTTAAATTTGAATAAAAGGACTACAATAAAATGACTATATCAATGATTGTATGAATCATGTATGTTTAATATTTTCTATAATAAAATTAAGAACATATACTTATTTCAATTTTTCTCAATTTTCTTTATTTTCTGCTTGGTTGTTTTTAGTTTCATATTTGGTTGAGTTTATTAACTTGAAATAATAAACTCACAACATAAACATGTTGTAATTAAAATTTAACGAGCAAAAATAATAGAAAAATATTCTAGTTTTATAAAAAGCTTTATATCCAGGTAATTCATAAATTTTTCAGTCAGAATAATTTGCTATTTAAAAAAAAATCACTTCCTGAAATTTAGAAGAATTTAAATTCAGAATTAGAGAAGCTTCATTTACAATAATTCCCGACATATTACATTCTATAATTGATTATTTTTATAATGGATTAAATTATTGTTTAGTTGTTATTGGTGAAGTTTTTGAAAATTTGTTATAATTCGTTATATATGTAGTAAATATTAGGAATGACGATGGGTACCCGGGTACCCGGAACCTACCCGATAATAATGTACCCGGGTATCAAAAATAGTACCGGATTACCCGAAATGTACCCGTTACCCGTTTATTACCCGTTACCCGAAATCTACCCATTACCTAAAATCTGTTGTTGCCAGTTAAAGACAGTTTTCAACTGCGGGAAACATTGAAACTAAACGAAGATCAAGTCTGAATGCAGATACATCATTCATGCTGATATGTGCGAATACAAATATGAGATATTCCTACGTAGTTAAATCAAATGTACTTCTGTAATAAGTTTTAATTTTGTAATTTTATACTGCTGATATTCTCGTAGGTATATTATATAAAATAACATTTTTTTTTTATTTCCATACCAGAAAATAATATTTTTTTTGTTCATTTATTAAATTTATATTCAAATAACAAAAAAAAGTATTAAAAAATGAATATGAATGAATAACGGATATTTTAAGGGTATCACGTAATTATTGGGTTTATTATCGGGTATCGGGTAATTATCGGGTAACGGGTAATTATCGGGTAACGGGTAATTATCGAGTATCCGGTACTACCCGGATATTCATATCGGGTACCCGGGTACCAAAATTTTCAGGTTTCGTCATTCCTAGTAAATATATTGTTTTTTTATTAATACTTATTCTACTTTACATTATTTAAAAACGAGTAAATGTTGATGACTAGTGCATTTGACATTGACAACCTATGTTCCCTATGTTGTATTTTATCTGGAACGATACGGTGCCATATAACAAGTGGTATCCATAGTAATGACTAATGACAGATTCGAGTATGTTACATCTTAGCTGAAACTCACGGTTTGGACGTAGTCTGTATCTGTAGCAACGTTGAATGTAAGATGAATGGAGCAAAGGAAACTCATATATAATGAGGATTTAGTAATTGTTATAAATGAAATGACATTATAGTATAATTGCAATGTACAAATGCATTTGGAATTGAATGTAAAGTGCGGTGTATTGTATTGTCTGGTGGTAAATCTTGCGAATGGCGCTTAATATAATTCTGGAGCAGGAGTTGCAGATAGTAAATCCTATAAATCACACTGCACCGGATGGCTGAAGGCAAGCTCTGTATCTCTATCTGTTTGCATCCTACATTACGTACATATGCGCTCACATTCATTACCCACCCTTAAATTACTACTTAGTCAAATCGCCTTCAAACGTTCAAGACTTCAGGCGCTATGGAAAAACGCGATACCTGACTTCTTTTATCTTTTTTCAAAACACAACCACCTTTTCTTGACATAAGAAATTGTTTTTCACTGCCGCTTACTTGGTAACCATGGTCACCTGGGTCAATATATATAATATAATATAAATGACGCAACATTCCCATGTGGAACAGGGCCTCAAGTACCCTAGGTACTTGTTTCATGACAGGTTTTACTTGCATTTTAGTGATACAAGTTGTCAGCCTACAGTCTCTGCAAGGTCAGCACACACCGAGCCGTTGTGCGGTAAACCATCCAATTGGACAGGGCGGGCTATGTTGCTTATCTACACGATCAGACAAGACACGCCACGACCACACAACCGTACTGGCTACCTAGGTCAATAGTAAATTATTAATAACCAATAACCATTGTCCATAATGAAAACTGTCACCACTTAAAAAAACTCTAGTTTCCAAATCCAAATATTGTTTGAATGATTTAACTTAAGAAAAGTGTAAAGTATGAATTCTCAATTTAAATATGTCGTCTATATTAAATAAATAAATTAAATAAAACCAAATCAATTAATTAAAAATCCAAAGTGAGGTTGACAAACTGAAACATCAAATATAAAAACAAATACAGTCTACTTCATTTTTAAGAATAGTAAGAAACAAGTTAATGTTCATGTCAAAATGTATGTTATTGTCACGTTATTGTCATATATAATATCACTAGTAAGTAGAATTTTACTTAAAATTTTTGTCGTTATGATCACAACTGATTGTTGCGAAGAAAATCAAATGAGTCCACAAGACGATTGACGATTTTCTAAAGCAACAAGCAGAAGTGAGTAAAATGACAAGTAAAATTCTATTCGGCATGACAATTCCTCGAAATACATATTTTTTTTTCAATGAATTACTTGTCACAATTTTGACATATGTTGTGTCTAAGCAACGCCTATTTAGTCGTCTTAATTGCCAGTACTTGTCAGTGGGATTTGAATCTGACTGATTCAATTCTCTAAAATACTGTCATTTAATTGGATGACAAATTATGAATGAAATTGTCAATATAATTTTTTTAGTAGTATTGGAATTGAAATACTAGTAATGAAAAAATAATATACATAAGACGGTTGGATCAAATTTATGTTAGAATGCAGTTTTAGTGCAGAAATAAATTTCAATTTACAAGTAGAATAGTATGCATAAAACTTTAGTACTCATAAAGCATCATCCAAAAAACTTCTCGACAAGTTTATCTTTGAAATGGTGCAATAATTATTCAGGATGAATTTTTCCCTTCCGAATATTGTGCTCCGGGGTCCTTTTACAATGCTCCCTTGAGCCGTCCCTGTGCAACTAACTCATTTTAACTCGGACTTGATTTACACAAAAGTTACCGCAGCGCTAAGCTAAAAAGTTACACCATTAACATATTAATCCTTTTAGGACAATAACGACTTAATTGTTACTTTTCAAACATACGGGCTTTTTAAACTCCTTCATATTCCAGCCGGAAAATTGATATATTTACCAGTACACAGATTTTAGTTTATAAACAATAAAGAAAAAAAACAGACTGCAGGAATAAGGTGCAGAAATAATTGTTTAATAAAAAATACAAAACTGAGACTGAAGAGAATATGTTTTGTTGCTGTTTCTAGAGAGATGACCAGTATTTTTTAATCACTTTAAAAAAACATTAAAATCTTGATCATATCTTATTTTGGTAGAACTATAGTAAAGTTAAAATGAAACTGAGATGGAAAAATGATTTATTTTATGAAATTCTTTAGGATTTGTTAATATGCTGTCGATATAAGGATTTATGTTTGGTTCTAGGCGATTTTATTTTATGAAACTTATAATAAAGTGATGACCATTTTCAAAACTAGATAGATCTGAAGAAAGCTTTAGTTATAAGATGCAGAAATAATTGTTTAATAAAAAATAAAAAACATGTTTCTAGAGAGATAACTAATGATATGAAGAAGCACTTTATAGTTTTTATTTTATGAAAGTAATTATAAAAGTGATAACTTTTTTTAAGACTAGTAAGATCTGAAGATAGCTTTAGTTATAAGGTGTAGAAACAATTGTTTAATAAAAATTTAAAAACTGACACTGAAGAGAATATGTTGTGTTCGTTCATGTTTCTAGAGAGAACTATTGATATGAAGAAACACTTTATAATTTATAATTTATGAAACTTATTATAAAATAATAGCTTTTTTCAAGACTAGTATAAAATCTGAACAACGCTTTAGTTATAAAGTGCAGAAACAATTGTTTAATAAAAATTACAAAACTAAAACTGAAGAGAATATGTTTCTATGTTTCTAGAGACATAACTAGTGATATGAAGTAGCACTTTATATGCGAGGTGAGTGAATCTAAAGCTCGTTTGAAACTAAAGATAAAATTCAAAACACAATTCCTTTTATCTAAGTAATAAATCCCTTCATTTCTATTCAATCCATATCTACAACTTTTATTCAATCGGCCATTACTTCAATTTATTCAACATAAACTTTCAAAATAAATCTGGAGCTTTACAGCAAAAAAATAGCAGAGTATGAGACAGGTTGGAGATAACCTCTCTTTACAGCCGTACCTTTAGTTGGGCGGTGCATCCTGGCGATAAAATCCTCCATAGTTGGAACAAAAAGAGGAGACTAATTTACGCAGTTGAGTCACGTAGAGTAGGAGGCTCTTGCATTTATGCCCGTCGTGAAACGATTTTATGCGCAGAGACGGGGCGAGATTCAGGCCTAGCCGATTAAAAGCTAAGTGCCAGAAGAAAGGTACGCCGCAGGTATTATACCTGATCGCAGATAAACAAGATTTAAACCCTATACGTTATCTCTGCACACGGATCTGATACAATGTACACACACTCCTCAATAATCAATTAACCTACTCTATGCCCTAGAGAGTCATATAACGTTTAACGTTATACTACGTTTATGATTTATTTCAAAGGCAGTATCTAAATTTAATGTTGAGAAGAAGTAACGCCATACTTGTTGATGATAAAAATGTTTTCACGGATTTCTCGACAGATATTATTAAAGTCCAATATTTCGTTACTAATTTTGTAACTTCATCAGGGAAAAAATAAGTTTTAACTTTAAGTTTAAATTGACAAAATCTTTTTAGAAACATAGCATTAGTCATGAATTTTAAATTTTTTTTAAAACACAAAATAATACATTGTTTATATTTTTGGATTTACACTATCTTGAAATATGTAGAAATATTTATAAAATTGGATTCCACATGGCCGAAAGTTACAACATTAGTAACGAAATATTGGACTTTTATAAAAATTAACTACAAAAAAAATTTACGAATGAATTATTAATATAATTCCTGCCTAATATCCGCCGAGAAATCCGTGGAAACATTTTGATCTAAATTTAATGTTTGTGGGCTATGTAAAAATTTCAAGTAAAATTCTAGAACTGAAAGGTGTGTGTGACCATAATCTAATTTCAGTATATAAGTCATAAAATATAAAAACTAATCACTATAGCTTTGCATTAAAATAATAAAAATTTAACATATTGCAATAATATAGTTATCAGCAATTTAATGCTTTTGAGAACGTATTAGTGACGTTACCGTTGTAGGATCGAGAAAAAAAGGTAGATTATCTATGCCTAATTGTAAATATTCTGTGGTATGTCACAAATAAATCAATATATTCAGTTTTAAAAATCAAAAATATTAAGGGACGAATAGAATTCTAATTCTAACCTCTAGATTTGGCATCTAAATTATGAAGTAAAAACATCATAATACGAAAAAATTCCAATGGGAGTTATTTCTCGTACGTTATTTTAATTTATCACATTTGCTTGTTGATTTTTTTTTCCTAACCAGTTGTAAATAAATAAAAAAAATATCTTTCAATTAATTAATAGACGTTTTAGTCCAATTATAAAATTACTAAGACAATTTAAAAATTGTCTATATAATACTACAAATGACTAGTATTTTACCGGAAATTTTTGTGGTCATGGTCACGACTGATTGTGGCGACGAAAATCAAATCGAGTCAGATAGGGGAGCAATACCTATTTCGTCGTATAATTTCCATGGCAATTACCACAACCGATAATTGTCAATAAAATTTGAATGTGATTGGTTTAAATCACCAAAATACTGTCATTCAATTACATGGCAGATTACGAATGGAATTTTAATATAAAACAAAATTAAAACAAGTTCTAGTAAATTCAATGCCAAAAAGGGTTGCATTGATTATTTAGATCAGAAATGGACATAAATACTAAAAATGTGTAAACCATCAAATAATAGATAAGGTCGAAACCAAAAATTACCGCGATGAGATATTTTCTCAAATATCTGTATGTATTATAAAATATTTTATCTCATCTAAATAATTTGTAGGCTTTTAGGTTTCTATTTTATGTTAAAATTTAGACGTTTCAAGTTAAATTCACCTATCATTATCAGAATGTAAAATAACCTAAAATTCTGTGTTCTCAAAAACTATCCATTAGAAATATGTTATCCTCAATATTTTACTAGTATAAACAACCATATTTAATGCGAAAAAATTAAGTAAATATCTTGTTTCCACGTATTGTAAGTTTGGTTTGTGAATAATGAAATTGGTGTTGGGGCGGTTGATTGAAAGTAGCCTAACAAGCGATATTTCCGTTTGGCTGAAAGGCGTTATCAGCGTAAATCACGATGAAAAACTAGGTTTAAATGTTTCGCTGTGAAAGAGTTAATGATCGCGCCTATCAGATATTCGGAATTGCAGCGCGAACTCCACTTTAATCTGGTTGATGGAAACCAGCGGAAACAATAACAACGCGGGAGCAGCTCGCGTGACCGCGTCCCATCGCCCCGACCGAATCAAACCAACACATTCTACTTTATTTTTCAAAACTAATTAACTCTGCAGACATTACACTCATCTTCATCAGATATGGTTTCTTCTAGTTTAAACTATCAACTACGTGAAAAATAATATATAACCTAAAAACACGAACCAGTCCATATATTTTCATTCCGACAAAATAATTCAACCAATCAAACCAACAGATTCTATTTTATTTTTCAAAACGAATTAACTCTGCAGACATTAAACTCATCTTCATCTGATTAGGTTTCTTCTAGTTTAAACTATCAACGTGAAAAATAATATATAACGTATAAACACGAACCATTCCAAATATTTTCATTTAATTCTGGTCTTTTATAAACATCGCACTATAGAATTTGAGGCTTCAAAAATTGATGAACCATTTTAAAGGGAAATATTTAAAACTAAAACAAAATGTTCATTTTTTCAATATTCTCTAAAACACGGCGGGCACCAACTTTTCAAAATTTGCTTGGAGGCAAAATGACCAAAATCAAAACATAAAATTGCAAGAAAAAATAAATACTAAGAACATAGAATTAGAGAAAACACTATAAAATACTGTAATTCTTGATCTATTGAAACCAGAGCACAATCCAGTGCAGCCAAACCTGTACCAGAATGTGCTCTGTTTTTATTAGACCAATAATTAAAGCAAAAGCTTGAAAATAATCTACTTCCTGACCCACTAAAACCAGAGCACAATCCAGAGCAGGTAAATCTGCTTCAGAATGTGTTCTGGTTTCACCAAATCTAGAATTAGATTACTGAAGAAAGAGCAGCTAAATCTGCTCCAGAATGTTCTCTGGTTCCAACAGTACAGGAATTAAAGTACACGCTGAAGTGTGCTACAATTCCCGGCCAACTGAACTAGATCACCTTCAGGGCATGAGAAGCCAGACAACCAGGCGGGGCAGAGGCCCGAAGGCCCACTACCGCCTTTTTAAATATCTTTATTCAAATAATTAGTTAGTTATAAGTCGTAGATTCGCTTCAAATCTATTCACCGACTACCTTACACCACTAAAATTATGTAGACATACTCGTACAAGAAATGTTCCTTTCAAAAGTCAATCCTCAGTACCAAAAACTAAACAACTATAGAATTTATTAAATAAGACATAGTTTCTGGGATTCATCTACATTTATTTTTAGTCAGTATTGTTATAGTGACACTGTTTCAAATTTCGTTAAAGCTTCGATAAGCAAAATGTAAAAAGGACAACTGATGAAGCTGATAGAAGTGTATGGATCATGTCATAATTGAATTTATATGTACTACTTAGTGGTACGCATATTTATTTATAGTGAAGCGATGTAGGTATACGAGTGCGAAACTAATGATTGATCAACGGCTTGCACCTGACAACTTTTAAATCGGGAAATAATTTATGAAATCTGCGGTAATTATAGCAGAGCACGTACGTTAATTATACTGGTTCACATAATTAAACTCGCGTTAAGAAAAATTTAATTAATTCTCTAATAATTTCCTAGATGACTGGTTTTAATTTTGCATACGACTTTGATGAAATTTCCACTGGAGTGATATATTTCTCACATGTTAAATGAGAAAATTAATTTCCGATTTGACTTCAGCCATGAGGCTTCCAGTTTAATTAAGATTTTTCCCGACTTTCCATTAGCATTTTTAATGAACGCTCATTAGGATATTATAATGTTTTCGTCATTAATGGAAAATCAATCCTACCATAACAACATCGGGAAATTAAACAAACAAATTGTTATTCCACAACGCGTGATTGTTGCTTTTCAAATTTCATAAATTCCAGTAATGAATTTCACTGTTTCATTGGTTTATGCAGCAAGACAAATGATTATTAGATTGTATATATTCTCTAACAATCCTCTAATCCTGTAAGCAACAAACATACAAACAAATCTACTCCCCGTGCACTAGAAGATGATAATATTAATCCGGAGAGTTTAGAAAGTAAACTGAATTAGACGTGAAAGTGCAGTGTTATTAATAAGATAATACGCTTAGTGTAATACTCGGGTACACGATCAAAGGATCACCAATTCTATGTGACTCCACTGACCATGCAAGGCACAATTACATACAGATATGCTGCTGCATTCTCTAGGGGATAATTACACTCTGCAAGGAACATAATAATTAGACTTTAACTTGATAGCACAATTAAATTTCTTACAACAAATTGAAATACAATGTTTGTTCTTCAGTATATGTATATCATACCGAAATCTATGATAAAGATTGTATAAATTACGGACCGGAACCCTTATTTGGTCTTCCACAAAGCCTCTATAACAAGGTGGTAAAAATATAATTCATTTCTACAACTTCGACAAACTAGGAG
This sequence comes from Stenolophus ochropezus, assembly GCA_035578165.1. Lineage (NCBI taxonomy): Eukaryota > Metazoa > Arthropoda > Insecta > Coleoptera > Carabidae > Stenolophus > Stenolophus ochropezus. Next base: position 584,469 of record JAQOWZ010000002.1, read on the forward strand.
CTACTAGCTCTCAGCTAACAGGACCTTAGAATATTGACAAGAGTCATCACCGGCCATTTTAAAATACCATTTGTACAAAATTGGTAAAGCAGCATTTCTGTCAACTCTTTGAAGAGGACAAAGAATCGTCGAAACACATACTGTGCGAATGCCCAGCCGTAACTACACAGAGACTCAATCAACTACTAGTAGGTAAAAAATATCTTATGCAGATGAGATAAAGAACATGTCTCCTGGACCTACAGTTGATTGTTTCCGGAAAACTATGTAAGGGCTGTGCCACAAAGAAGATCTATTGTGACACAGTCCTTACATAGTTTTCTTAGAAGATCTAAAATCGCGGTGACAAAAGCGATAAAACGCTTAAAAACTCGTTTACATAAAATACAACGATAAATATTGCTATAATTCAGCCTCGAATTCAGCAATTGATAATAATCTTCATAACAATTATTTTTACACGAGTACAAGAATCAATTTTATAAATACAACAAACAATAATAAGACAATCTGCTTTCTAATGGTATTGTTACATATTTTGCATGATACATGTAAATCTAAAACGAGATTAGCAGAACCATCTATTGAGCTTTCCTGAACTTGCCAAGTGGACCAAATATTAATTGCAATATTTATATAAAGAACTTGTTTGTACAACTTTCAATATTTTCCGAATTGAAATAATATGATTTTAGCTCAGATGAAGAACCTGCAAAGCTGTTCTATAAATAGAACAGAGGTCCAGACAAGTTCACTACACCCTTCCATGTATTGTTACATTTGCACTTTTGTAACAAGTTTTAGTTTAGGTAACGATAGATATTATTTTTATTATATAAATATTATTTAAGTTGAAAAACGACTGGTGCTGCCACCATATTTTGTATTTGGTACTAGAAAATTTGAAATGCGGAACTATTACAACTATTACAATTTAATTATAAAATGATATTGAGATGCATTATATATACCACTACCACTACCATACTAACTTCTCAAAATTATATGGGATACAATTGCAAGTAAAACTGAAAACAGAAAATATTGAGAAAAGATTTTGAGTAAGGACTTTGGAAAATAAATAAATACTAGGCTGTTTATAATTGACTCCTGATGAAGTCGATTTCTGTTTTCCGTTGTCGTTGAGTTTTTATCGGTTCGTATCAACTTCTTGGTCTATTTTCCGATGTCAGGAGAAATATATAGCATCGCATTTTCTGCTTGTCGTAGCAAATCGCCACTGTCCGATTTCTTTCTAGTTAGTGACGCGGTAGTTTAAACGACTAACGACATAGGACATAATTCACTACAGATTGCCAGATGAAAAAACTCATTCCACAACCCGCTATTTGCTTCATTACCTTTCTGAATAACTTCAACATTCACTCATAAAAGTTTAATGAAATATTTTATTTACTAACGCAAAACTTCCAACGAGTATTGACTTTTCGCGAGAAACAGAAAGAAATAGACTACTTTATCTATAATTATAAATTGATCAAGATTTACATTATCGAATTAAAATTATTAATCTTCAAAGTTTACAAATTTAGAATTGAAATCATTTAAATGCTTTCTATCATCACCCTCTGATTAACCATATAACAATCGTTCTTTAGAACTCATGAAATGGCAACTAGATCGTCTACCATTCTATGTGCAAATGATTTTTTCCTGTTTACCGGTTGAATTTATCTTTTTGCAATAAAAATCCTCTGGTCCATCTCTCCTCAGCATAGATAGTCAATCTGTCCTCAGAGCAGAGGTTAAATCGACCACTAAATTACTTATAATTGTGTACAAATAGATCCACGGTTTTAAGTTACATTAAGTCGTACACACATGTTTATAAAGTACGTACATAAATAACTAGTTTAAAGCTACCGAAGTACTAATTAACTAATTATGTATATAAGATACAATTTTTTTTTGTATTTTTTAATGTTGTGTTTTAGTGTTGACTGCACTAATTCTCAAACGGCTACTTACACTTGTCTCTCTACTTGTTGTCTCTAAACAACAAAATTAACATTCCCTATGGGAGATATCACTCTAATGAGCTTGTTAGACCAAAAGTACATCTCTCTTTTACTTATTCTATTAATTTTCTATAATACCTAGATATTCTTTGTACTTTTCTATGTTCTCAAAGGAACATTTTCAGTGAATGTTTGATTTAGTGTAACATTGTAAGAGAATACAAAGTTGCACATTTGTTGTTTGATTAGATCGGTGGTGTATTGCATGTGAATGTATGAAACTTCTCTCCCAGTTTGGAAGTGCTCGAGCGAGTAATCTGAGTAAATTAACCGTGCAACTCAACAGGGGAACAAGTCAAGCTTGTCGGCCAATCAGCTGGACCGGCAAGATATGGCACTACACTTCGGAATCTAACAATCGATTACATTCACAAAACTTAAAATAAACCAAAACAAACCTCTTTCGTTTCCTCTAAACCTAACACATTTTAAGTTTAATATTAAGAGAACTACTAAATTAATTACATAGATTTACAGATTTCATTCCTAGTATAAGACTGGTAGAACTATTTCTACAAGATTAAAAGAACACCACAAATCGTTAGCTGAAAAGCATGCCTTGGAGGATTTTCATGAAATTAAATTTCAGTATAACAAGATATCAACATCAACATATGTATCTTAATACAAGATTTATTACACACGTCATTGAAAGGTTTGAAACTGAAAATATTAATCTCAATCACAACGATGGTTTGGAAATTTGTAAAGCATAGCTTCCTCTATTAAATATCTAATTCAAAATCTATTTAAATAGTGTTTCATTATAATTCGGGATAGCAGATTAATTATAAAATGCATCTGTTTTTGCATCAATTTTTAAAGGGCAAATAAACAAATATGTTTCATGTCATCTATAACATATCAATTTGGTCCTTAGTAGAAACCATTTCATCAATTGAATTAGTTTTTTCAACAGACGAAATTTCAGATCAAATTGTAATACCAAAACAGTATGTAGAATTAATTACAGAGTAACCAATTTCTTCCTTCTAAAGGAATAACCAAGTGTTACGTTATTGTTATATTTAAAAATTAAAATTTCATTTTCCTAGTCCGAGAATAGAATTCTCATTAACTGTAAATACAGTGTAAAATAATAAAACAAAAAAATATGTGTATGGAAAGAACGTAACCAGAATGGAAAACAGTGGTGTTTATCCGCAACTGTTTTCTTGTTTGAGTGGATTTTATTTGAGCAAATTGAAGTTGGCAATGCTGTTCAGATGCCAATTGCTGTAATTTCGTTGTGAAATTTGTTTGCACTAATTGTTTAAAAGTGTAAATATTTACTACGTCATGTTTTCAAAACAAATAACACGGTATAGGTAGATGTTATTTCGCCCGGTAGATAAAACAGGACCAGGGATTTCGTTTAAATTCCGCAATTAAAACTAAATACAAATGCATCCATGTGATGGTTAAATCACTACAAATTATTCACGTTACAAAGCGACATGCATCACAATACATTATTGTAAATTCCACAGTAATAATCACAAAAAATATTATTATTATAGTGTGAAAATAGAAGAAATAAACACGTATTTTTAAATCATTAGGAAATAGCCATTAATATACCTACAGGACCGAATTTATGTTGGTGGAATAAAAATTGAAAATCTAAATTATATGATTTTTTTTAATAAATTGTTAATTTAATCTGTACTTGAATAATTTTAATACCATTAAAACTCTATGAAGACTGATTTACAGTCAAAATGTTGATGATGTTTTAGTGGATTTTATTAAATGACTGCTATTCCATTTTTTTTCCCCAATTACTAATTATCCAATCGAATAAAACCAATTTTTTATTTATAAACATAAAATTTATTTTTGCATATTTCTTGTTTTCTTCTTTGTAACATATTCTTTAATATCTTCATATGATAGTACAATTAAAATATTATTGACACTCAGAAGTATTAAATGATGCTTTAGGATTGTTGGATCATAACAGTTCTCAGCCTATTTTTTAATATTGTAAATTTTGAGAATGATCTTTCTGCGGTGCAATTTATTACTATGAAAACACCATAAATTCTCTAGATGACTTCCACGTTTGGAAAAGGATCCTGCACTATTTTTCTATTATTAAATTACACATATATAGTTCTCGACTAGAGATACTATTATTTTCTTATTCGTCAGTTACAAGAACATAAATTTTGGTGTTTATTTTTATTTAGCGGTTTAAGATAATAGGATTTTTATTAATATTCTTAAATAAATATCTGTAAAAATTATTAAAATTTGTATATTATAGAGCCTCCCCCCAAAAAAATAAATGACCTTAGCTCCCTGTAGAAAATTGTCTAGCCACAAGCCCTGATAAATACTACTCATAATATTAATTTAAAATAAGACAATCGTATGAACACTTCAAAAATAATTGACAGAGATACGAATACAAAAAACAAATTAAATATAATTGTGGACTTAACACCGATTTCGTTATAACCGATCTCAGTTCTTGTATTCTTGCAGCTGTGTAAAAATAACCAATAGCAATGTTCTATTCAAATTTAGCGCTCGTTAGTGGGAGGAGTTTCTTGTGCATCTATTCGGCGTCCCAAGTATATTAACTTGCTTGAAGATATTCTACGTGTCAAGAGCATCACATTTTTAAAAAGACAATATATATAATTTCTAACTAAATATTTGTTGTTCCAATTATTGTGTTGTTTGTAATACAATATTTAATTTGCTAGAGGTAATGGAAGAAATCTGTTACTTGTTGATTAAACAATTACGGGTGAAAACGAAGGTATTCATTCGAGGTAAGTGGTTGTAGCAGTTGGATAGAAAATGTAATAACTAGAAATTTCAATTCCGTGTTCCACGTAAGAACAATTCATTAGTTCCGGGTGCAGATTAGATCCCCATTTCACTGCGCGGTTTTGCAGCAGGTATCGCGTATCGCATAATTAGAAAACAAAGTAACCCGGCAAAAACGCACAGCAAAAACAATAAAATAGTGGCAAAAATTATAATTAAACCCCGCCGGTTTTTTCAGAGAACTCATTTGCAAACACAACGAGTCACTGCAAAAATTTCACCGAAAATCACAACTATCCATCACATAATTACAATAAATGTTGGAAAAAGTCAACGATTTAAAAGCTATACTTCAATATCAATTATTGATTATATTCTCCTATATAAACATATAGCTTTTCCGGTGCTCTCTCTACAGCAACTGTTTGTACCCGAGAGGTAATGTTTAGTAAATAAATACTATTAAAATTTACGATAAAAGTAAATGGTTTATGACAGTATATAAGTCATAAAATATAAAAACTAACCAATATAGTTTTTTAAATAATAAAAACTAAACATTAATTTGCAATAATATAGTTATGAATAATTTAATGTTTTGGAGAAGGGATTTGTGAATATGTGGATGGTAGGGCATGTTTGTAGAATTCGTTTTAGATCTTGTTTCTTATTTAAAACTATTTTATTAAAATGAAAAAATGTATGCTCCGAATTTTAAACATTTATTTAAGTAAATTGTAAAGACATTTAAAATTGGTTGTCAGTATGGTCGCTATTATATACCAATTATTAATTTTATAAACTCACTTTTAAAAAGAAGAAAATGCATCTTTTGTAAAGAAATGTTTTCTCTGCATATATGTTGTTTGGAACGATTTTTTCAAAAACTTTTCATTTTCTAGATATCGATTTGCTGATTTCAAACCTGGAGTCCTATTACGCCTTTTCCATGTTATTCTGTCGCTTTATTAACTAATTTTTATTTATTTTCAAAACCTATAATCCCATATTCAAGTTGTGTAGAGTTAAAGCAAACCCCAGAACAGTATTAAACCAAAAATTGTGTTGACAAACGCGAAATATCCCAAAAATACTCATTTTTGTGACCAAAATTTTGATTTTGGAAAATGGTATATATCGATAGATCTCGACGCGCTGATTTCAAGTTTTCAAACGGAATTTAATTATCTCTTTTCGTTTCTGAGATATTTGATGTCAAAGTTGCACCTCAAAAAAGTGTGTTTTTTGGCAACATCTCTAAAATGAGTAGAGATACAATCTCAACGATTATACCAGTCGATTCTACGGGAAAGGTTACATAAAGAAATGTTTTCTCTGCATATACGTTCTTTGGAACGATTAGGTGAAAAATGAAAAAATCGAAAAAACCTAAATTTCAAAATTTTTCCGAGGAACTTTTTGTCTCCAAATCTTTTCATTTTTTGGACTTAAGTAGGTATCGATGTGCTGATTTCAAATTTTCAAACCGAATTGAATTATCTCTTACCGTTCTGGAGATATTCGTCTTCAAAGTTGAGTTTTGGCAATACCTAAAAAAACAGGTTTTTTAGGTATAAACCCTTAAGGGTTAGGTTTACGACTTCCGAGACCTTACCATTCGATTCTACAGGCAAAATTACATAAGTATACCAATTTTCAGATTTTTATTCCAAAGGGTACAATTTGTACAAAGGAAAAACGAAAATGGCTAAAATCGAAAAAAACGCCTGATGAACCCCTTGCGATTTTTTTCGATTTTCGCCGATTTTCGTTATTTCGCTCTAAAAATTGTATCCGTGGGAATAAAAATCTGAAAATTGGTACACTTATATAATTTTGCCCGTAGAATCGAATGGTGTGGTCGCTGGAACCATAAACCTAACCATTTAAAAGGTATACCTAAAAAACCTAATTTTTTAGGTATAACTTTGAACTCAAATATCTCGAGAACGAGAAGAGATAATTGAATTCTGTTTGAAAATTTGGAATCAGCTTATCGATATCTACTTAAGTGCAAAAAATAAAAAAATTTGAAGACAAAAAGTTTCGAAGCGAAAAATTGAAATTTAGGTTTTTTCGTTTTTCTTATTTATCACCAAATCATTCCAAAGAACGTATATGTGGGCAAAACAGTTCTTTATATAATTTTTCCCGTAGAATCGAATGATAAAGTAGTTGAGATTGTATCTCTACTCATTTTTGAAATATACTCAAAAAACACTCTTTTTTGAGGTACAACTTTGAGAGCAAATATCTCCGAAACGAAAAGAGATAATTAAGTTCTGTTTGTAAATTTGGCATCAGGGTAACTAATTCTTTAAAAAATAATACAAACAAAATTTTATGAAATTTGAAAAATTTTGAGCTAAAATTTCGATATTTTCAAGTATTTTTGGGTTTACTTAAGAATACAGTATCAGCGGCTTTGGGAATTACTTCCCCTGTTGTTACTACATACAGAAACTATATTTCCAAGTAATATTCATGACGTCAACATGGTAGGATTGAGAAAGAAGACAGGTAAACAATAGACTGTCTCTTTCACATCAATCTATCTGTCTTCTTTCACGATTCTACCACGCTGACGTTACAATACCCCTTCCCTAAATCTTTAATAATTATTTTCTCATAAACTACGAATAATGAATCGATTTAAAAAATACGTGTTGATTTTTGTCTAGTATCCTATATGTAAAAATCAAAATTTGGTCGTAAAGTCAATAGTATTTCTTTATCATGTGTTTTGCAAATAAAATAATTTTTATATTTGTAATTTGTCTACAAGTCAGTTAAAAGTTTTGGGAACATAAAGCAGAATAATAAATCCAGTAATAGATAATAAATCATGACGGTACATAGTTTTTATAAACTATTTTCAAGATAAAATTTGTGGTGCATTCTCAACTCCAGCTAGACATCCAGTAAACTCTCGTCTTGTGTTATAAATACATCATTATTAAAATATACAGTATAGGAAATTGCATATACTGTATACTACCTATAGGTAATAAATCGTAATAGTAATAGTAATTTTGTTACGACTATTTTCAACATAAAAGTTGTGATGCACTCTCCGCACCAGCTAAACATGTAGTAAATGCTCTTTATGTTGAAATAATAAATCGTGATGGTAATGTTTTGTGTACCAGTAATTTCTACATAAAATTTGTGGTGCAGTCATCACAACAGCTAGATGTCTAGTACATTCTTTTTAGGGTATAAATATTTCGCTACTGAAATGTACTATATATAACTTTCAAAACCCTGTATTGGGTATAAAGTTGTGTTAGTATATTTATTTGTTAGAAATATAATGTTACAGCAAGGATAAAACAAAAGCTAGCTACTATTTCCTTAACATTACCATTTTAAATTATTTATATATTTTGCTTACAAGATGTTATTTTTGTTGTAAACTTTGGATTGTACATTAAATTAAACAACTTGTAAGTTGTAAGTTACCCTGGTTACCTGAACAGAAGAACTTTCGTTGTTGTTTAACTCTGAAATATCGACGATGTACAATTGGGAATGCTTTCAATTACATTTGATAATTGAGTACATTTATCTTCGCTACTACATTCGTTGTTATTTATTGTGTGATTATACGTTAATTTACTGTTTTATAACATGAAAAATATATCACTTTGCTTACGGTTTGTGTACAAACAATTGATGAAGCAGAGCATAACATCTTTGCTCTTGTCTTAAAGTTTTAGATACAATAGAAACTAAAAATTCATACCTTTACACCACGAAATGTAGGGGAAAGCTGCACACTTGCACTAATAACAGTTTGTAAACACGCACAATAAAATAAAAGTCAAAAACAAAGTCAATTAAACACAAACACGCACTGTTCACCTTTCTCAACTGACAGTTGAACGTAACTAACGCCATCTAAACACATTTCTCTGTACTAAGTTGCAATAAATAAATTATAAATATATTATTTATAACGATAAATATATAAATTTATGTGAAATTAATAAATAATTTTAATATTTACAATAAATAAATAAATGTGGATATAAAAATAATTAAATTAAAGAAAATATTGTCATTGTATATTTTTATTATGTTAAATAAAATTAAATTAGTATAACATCAATTTATGTTAAATATAACAATATATTCAACCGCCACTATCATATTTATTCTATCTGATATGATACTATTAAATGAAATAAATGAAACAAAGATGTATATTTGTATATTTTCTAGAAACAATAAAATAAAGTATTACATATATATCTGATAATTCATCTATTTTTGTGATTCTGTTACAAATTTTAATATATATAAGATATATATTCATAAGAATTTATTGCATATTAAGTTCTTTTCTTAAATGTACCACCTTGCTACAGCCCTGGTAAGGCATAAGGCTTTAAGATTTTTTGAGAATTGAAAGCTAATATTCCTCCTTAGTAGACTTAGTTGTTTTGTGTGACAACATTTAGCTTATGAATATTTGATGCCTTACATTTGACAGGTCCGAAGACCAGGATAACACAGTTAGGGTTTTAAAATTAAATGCAAATTAATTAGTGAGAAGTTGCTTATTAAATAATTCCAAAGTGGGTCGGTCGGGTTTGCGGCAAATATTTAATGACGTTGTTGATTAGTCGCTATCCGTAGCAGCGGAGAAATAGCTGAGATGCACGATTGATAAACATGTATCGAGTATGGGATATTATGCACATATGCGCCGCATACTTGGCACACCAGTGTTGCTCTCTCTCTAGTATTAATTACACATTGCAGATGTTAGCTGCATAAATATGTACATGTATGTAAGTGTGTTTGACTTGCGCTAATGAGCCGGGGTTAATTCATGTCTAATATATGCGGCACATCACTTAGGCACACGACATTAACTATCATTCTTACAAATTTACTCATTTCTCAAACATATATAATAAATCTATAAATATCTACTGCAAATATTTATTTTAGAATAAAGACTTCATAATCTGGATTCATACAAGGGATTAACCACTAACCCAGATTAGTTATAAACCTTGTTAACATCCTGAAATGTCAAACTAACTCCAGTTCCATTTCATAAAAAGAATTAACTATATTAAATTAAAAAAATGTAATTGTTCCTTTGAAGAACTCGTCAGTAAGTATTGTATCCGATATGATATATGATATAAGGTTTAGAGAAAAGGTCATTGTAAAAGAAGATTCAATGCAATAAACCAAATATAATATTGCACGGAATACAAAACTCGGTAAAAGTTGAGGTACGACGCGTTTCGATCTTTCGATCATTACGCATTGGATTAAATTGTAAGTTCAATTTTTAGTTCAAGGTTAGGGATGAAGAAGACCTTACAGATCCGTATTTATGAAATAAATATTTTATTTTTATATGGCATGATGGACTTAAGTCCGAAACGTCCTGTCATATAAATATGAAATATTTATTTCACAACTACGGATCAGTAAGGTCTTCTACATCCCTAACCTCATAATAATTGGAAACTAATTTTCCACTTAAATATAATATCATCTGTGGCACAACATTTCTAGATAAAATCAGGGTTTTAAGTACCTAAGGTACATACTTAATTACAAGTTTTACTTGCATATTAGTGTTGTAGGGTGTCAGTCTACAATTTCTGCAAGGAATCTACAATTTGTAGTAATATCTGAACCACTCGGACACAGCAGTATTTTTATTTGGTTAACAGTTGACGATGGTTAGATTTGAAGCCTAGATCTCACACTACGTTCAGCTCGAATCGGAGCTCATAAAATAATAACAGAAAATGTATTAAAATAAGCGAAAATAAGGGTATATAGTACGATATGTAATACATCTTCCTTAGGATTTTTGACTTATTTCTTAACATATTGATTGTTTGAAAAAGTGGAATTGTCTTGCAGAAATAGAACTGCTTAAAGACACTTTTTTGTTTATACTTTGTTAGTTTTCTTTGATCATATAATATGATATCATCATCGCCCAACTTCATTAGGACTTTTTGACTTATTACGTATTTAGATTATAAAAGTAGAGTTGTTCTTCTCTGCAGAGTAAATCACTGAGAGATGTTGGTCATTAGCGGGTAGATCTGTTTGTAATGCGGGGTGTTAAGCAATATGTATCAGCAGGTGTGGGAAAACAGTAAGTATTACATATTCAGTAGCGCGTCGTCAAGTTCAAAGTTGGCACGTCGAGCAGTAGTTGGCGTAGTTAATAGTTGTGGAACTAGTTAGCGCAGGATATTGTGTGGATGTCACAGCCACTGTCCTTGCTGTCCTTTCCTGCCCCTCCGAATATATGCTTCACTTTAATATCGCGCTCAATGCAAACTAACTTTATTTATATCTGTAAACTGCGGCACAAATGTTTCATCATCAAACTTCACCACTAATCGAAAACACCAAATAAATACAATGTTGCACTAATTTAAATTATAATTAAAAGTGGTTCAATAAATTAATTATAGATATAATTGTACATTTAAAATTACAAAAGTATTATTGGATTTTAAGCCCCAAATCAAAATGGAAAATAAACTATTAATTTATAAAGTAGCTCTAAAACTGATTTGGACCCACGGTATACAATTATGCAGAACAGCCAGCATTTTAACTATAAATTATATACAAAGATTCCAGTCAAAGATATTAGGAAAAGTAATAAACACTCCTTAGTACATAAGTAATCATGTAATACACATCGCTTTATACATGCGTACAGTAAAGGAAGAAGCAAAAACTATCATGAAAAATACCTGAAGAGAATAGAAATTCACCCCAATCACAATGCCATGAATCTTCTGGACTATAGCCAAGACATTTACAGACTTAAAAGACACACTACAAGTTTTAATTTAAATTTCATTTTAATAAACAATGGGCATATACAATAGCCATTAATCTCAAGTAATACTAACACAATCAATAGTAAAATTTACTTATTGTACGCATTGTACAAATTGTAAATAAAAAATTATCATAATAAAATAAAAACTTATAGTTATTGTGAACAAGCTACTAGATATTATGCTAAGTTGATCAGTATATTGGGATAAATTATTAAAATATATTTATAATGCCTCATTATCCTTGCTAAAGGTGGTAGATTTTTTTATAGCTATGGTTTATTTATATTATAAAGGGTCTTTATCACAATTCTAGTTTTCATTGAGCGTGGACTTTTTTAGGTGGAAAATACCTAGTAAAAATTGACTTGACAAGAATAGAATTCATATTCTCAAAAGTTACTAGGAATATAAAAGTTCATTATAACATTCGAGGAGATATGAACTGAGGCGGAGATTGTGTATTCGAAATTATTACATTTTTTACGCCACCGGCAAAAATTAAATTCAAATTATGTTAACGTATTTGTTAATTAGAGAAAATAATCTATTATACACTTAAAATGTGGTTGGGTACCGAATCGACCAAATAAACTTACAAAGAACTACAAGTTTAAGGTTTAATTATATATAATAGTATTAAGTAATTGAAAATGAAGTGTTTTGTGAATGAAGTTAATAGTTAGTGTGAATGATCTGTTCACAATCCAAGCCGGTGGCTTTGAAGAAGTTTTCCTTATTGATAGAACTTTCACATATTCAAAGTTGATTCGTTGGAAGTTTAAGGAGTGTTGGGAGAGGAATCGAACAAAACTGAAATTAGTTGCGGAAGTGCATTGAAGCAGTGATCCAGGAATGGAATGGCTAAGCTGTAAGCTTGATTTAACGTAATAGCCGGGAGTTCTTCCTTCGCGCTTTAATTTGTTTCTTGGTTCCCTGCCAGTTCAGCCGCTGGAAGGAACATTGGGAGAACTACTCGGGTTGGAATCTCCTTTCAAGTCTTTGCCTTTTTTATTCTACGCTAATACACGAATCAACTACTTTGCTTTGCATGCAGTACAGACTCATGCAAATCCACAATCTTTAATCTTTATCAAACACTTAAAGAAAAACTAAAGAAAATATTCTTGTACTTTCGGCAATGAACAGATCGTATTTAATGAATAACAGGACATAAAATAAATAGTGAAAATTTAAACATGCGAAAATTTGTGCAATAATTATTTTTTCCAATTTCTGATTTTGTAAGTATTTTTTTCACTAGTAGCCTAGATACCCACTATTATTAACCTTTATTCAACACCGTGTAATAAAGTAGGTCATAAAATACATGTGAATTAGAAATTATAACTCATTGTTTGTTGGTTCGTATCAAGGTAACTATATGTTATAAAACCTCCATTGTATTTTTTTAAATATCATTTTAAAACGTCAAGTGTCAAAAGAACATATTTTATATCAATGATTAAAAAAGGTTGGATAAGATATTGTATGGCACACGTGTGTTATTTACCTAACTCACTTGAGAAACAAAAACCGAAACATTTCTCACGTGACTTATTTGTAATGTAACACACTCGTACTACAAATAATTATTTTAATTCGTTTCATAATGACATCTTGTCAATTCTTATTTTATATAGAGATATAGAGAATTGAAGGAAAATATTTGATTTATTATGTCTATTACTTTAAAACTTAATTTATTTATAATTTTTCTTTTCATTTTAAACATTTTAAATTATTTTGAAAATTTATTTAATGTCATGTCACTTGAAATAAATACTAGTAGTTTGCAATTAAGAAATGAAATTATATAAAATAAAATATAATACATTGCGAAATGAGTGTTTTAGGCACTTTAAAATTGAAAGACTATAAATTTCGCAACTTATTATATAGAGTGGATGTATCTGACAATTATCCTGAATACCGACAAATCACCTTTTTCCTCTTTTTTAAAGACGATTTAATTGGGTATTCATATTTTCTGTAAGGACCTATTCAAATATGATTTCAGCTTAACAGGTTTTATTATATTGTGACCACAAACCAAATCTAATATCGTTTTGGTGGTTTGTGATTGAAAGACCTAAATGCCATCTGATTTCCAATCAGCCACGTAACTTACGTGACAATTCCATAATTTGTCCTTTGGAAGTTGGTGCATTTGTCTCGTTTGTGATATGAAATTACCGGGCGAGTATAATTCCGGCAGGGGCGTCGGTGCTGGTAGTGAAAGCCATGTTGATTGGCGCTGCAATCAGCGCTGTATCGGGCGATCTGGGCGCCGGGCGTCGGCGTCGCTGCCACATCGAGATATCCTTCCTACAACTTTCCACCCTTTATTGGACCAGGGAACAAAGTTATCAGTCCTGCAAACTCGCTACAAAACAACGGGGCTTCGGATTTCTTGCCTTTACCAACCACAATGTATCGCTACTTTCACAAACATATACTCACCGATGAGTTCTACATTTTTTAAAATTGATGTACACAACAGATTTTTTTTAGTTTTAAGAAAGAGCTATAAGGTTTTTTTTTTAAATTGAATCCTCTATATAACCACAGAATAGTTACATATAAAAAAGACACTCCGTGTCAGTACCTTTCATGTTACCCTATTCAGTTCTATGATCTTGGAGCATTGTGTAGACCTTTAAATTTGTTGACTTCCCTTATTTCTCTCTAAGATGTGTCGAAACTTTCCGATTTCAAACAATGAACCCTTTAAATTTGTTGACTTCCCCATCACTCTCTAATTTTCGTTTCTCTATCCTACTGTCGCTTCTGTATAAACCTATTCTGTGATATAACATTAAATATGCTAGTATTTTTACCGTAAGGTTAAAGAAGAAGAGAAAGTTTTAAAAAATTTGTCTCTTCTTGAGTTAAAATCATTGACCTATACTATGATCACGGTTTTAAAACATGGTGTTTGGATGTTTTAGTTAATACCGAGGTGATATATTAAAATACATATTTGGCAACCCCAAAAATCGTTCACTTAAATCACCCAAAAACCATGATCATAGTACAGGTCATTGTGTGTTTAACTGATCAGTCAGTAATAGCTATTAACATACCTAGGATAAATATGAGTATCATAACTGCCGTAGATGTCAATTGAATTCCAAGCTCGGAGAGCGAAGATTTTAGATTTACCGGTTTCACGTTATTAAAAAATAATATTTTATAAAATTCAAAATTCCAAAATTTAAAAAAATGTTTCAAATTAACCCCCATTAAAATTTAATTACAAAGAATTTTCATCAAATAAAAAATATTATAAAATGTATTATTCCTGTAGAAATTGATAAATTTTGCCAATAATTTATTGAAATAGAATGGGGTGTGACATCTATCAACAATTTTATGAACTATTGTCATATATTATTATAAAATTCAAAAATCCAAAATTTAGAAAAATGTTTCAAATTAACCCCCACTAAAATTAAATTACAAATAGTTTTCTTCAAATAAAAGTTATTGTAAAATGTACTATTTTTGTAGAAATTGATAATTGTTGTTAATAATTTATTGTAATAGAATGGGGTGTGACATCTATCAACAATTTTGTGAACTATCGTCACATATTGTTACAATTTCAAAAACAGGAGTTGTTATGAAAAATACTTTAAATAAACATCTAATTATAGGATTTTAAGACATCTAAGGCCTGGTATGATTCATAACATTCGTAGTTTGTTCAATAGTTTACCGGTTTCACGTTATTAATAAATATTATTTTATAAACTTGTGATTAACGTTTTCGTGATCTATTTTGTATGGGATGATATGACAGCTTTATTATCCAATTGTCCCACATTATTTTGACAAATCAGTACAGTAATATTATTACCATACTAACTTGTCAAAATTAAATGGGATACAATTATGACGTACTATGCAAACAACAATATTTATACCATGTACCTTACTATAATCTTTTAAGAAAAAATATTTGGTTGAATGTGCCAATAATAAATTACGCTTTTGAAACAGTATTCTGAATTATTAAATAACGTTTTTGGAGAATTTAATTTGTGTTGAGGCCAGACAGAAACACAAACAACCGATATATTTATTTATTGAAATGAGTGCGTGTTGAAATTAAACACTCCTATCGCACATTTGAAAACTATATTATTGTCATTCATCATCGATATAAATGATAAATTGCCCCATTATCCACAAGCCAATTTTGACACCCAATTTGTAAATATTAGCCGTGGAAAATCCTAGATTAAATAAATATGTGGATAGTATAAGTAATTAATGGATACGGGATGAAAAAGCGACGTTTGAATATGCGACGGCACGAGTATGAAGCAAGCGTATAGGACATATGTCGCAGTTTAATTTTTTATTGAAATTAAGTGTCGAAAGCCCGGCTTGCAAGTCGCAATGCTGAGATAATAGTTCCAGGACGTGAACGGAATGGAGATACTGTCGTTTCTTTCCACAAGTTCTCCAGATGGAGAATTTGCGGACACGTTTCCAGGCCCCCATATGAACGCATTCTTGTCTTTACCACACATCACCATTATTACTTCGTTTATACTAATCTCGCTTCAAAATACTTTTACACCTGAAGAATTCATTGTTTTGAAAAATTCAAATTTCCAGTATATGAATCGTCTCAGTTAATTTTACACCTCTTGTTATTTGTTCAACATATTTTTGATATTTGTTTGTTTTAATGAAAAATCTAATATCTAGAGATTTGGTGGAGATTGTGTTTGTTGTCTGTTGCAATGTCTATTGTTTTTATTGTTTGTTTGTAAAAAAAAACGTGTATGAAAACATGTTATTCTGTTTCTGTTCTGTTTAAAAATAAGTAAAAAAAATGTTTCGGGTATTGAAGAAGAGGCAAAAATTGCCTGCTTATCATTATTGCCAGAAAAGTCAAAGAAACATTTTAAGATTGCAGCCAAAGTAAAACTAATGCTGCTGTTTCGGAAACTACACAGTTGGAATATTTTTTGGAAAGATCCACAACAACAAAATTTCCGTCAAACCTATGATGTGAATATTCCATGTAGAAAAGAACTATTTTTATTCACGAAAACACAGATATATCTAAGTATCCTAAATTAATCGCTTTTTTGAAAAGAAAAAACGATGGCTCTAAGCCGAAAAAGTCCAACGTACTTAGTATGGATCAATTTAATACATTTTTACAAGAAGCTCCAGATGACACTTATTTACTGTTCAAGGTGTTTCATTTATAAATAGTCAGTATGAAAAGTCCATAGTTTTTAATTTTAGGTCGCAATGATAATAGATGTTGCAAAGGTAACTGATACAAATGAAGATAGATGATATAAAAGAAGAAAGATCTTTTATTGTTGTCACCATACCCGATTCCAAAAACTGACTGTCGTAGATTTACAATAACTCAAGAAGGCAATAACATATGCAATTTAAACTATATCGAATCAACATTTAGAACTTCTATCAGAACAAATTATTAATACAAATAATATATCACATATAACAGAAGAAATAACTAATGCAACCATAACATGTACTCATAGTATTCCTAATGCCATTAATAATTGTAATAACTGTAATATCACAATAAACATTAATTATTATAATATTTAATTATTATTTAAATTAATATGCAGTCATCAATTATTAATTCCTATGGGATGTAAGTAAAGTTACTTACATCTCGTAGTTAATTGTAACCGATATCTGTTTGGTAAATTCAACATACTTCCCAAAAAAACACTGTTGTTAATATAGCCTTCTTACTATAGTAGAAGTGGGATAATTTTTTTAATAAGAAAACTAGAAATATTATTTCAAAATTTTGTTTCACTTTTTTATGAAACATATTTCAGTTAAAATTGCCTATATTTTAAATTAAATATTAATTTAAAGTTATTTATAAATAATTTTGTAGAAAAAGGATTTTAGAATAAGTTAATTAAAAAGAGGCAAAATATCTGTTTGCAATAAAGTACTTTATGAACAAAGCTTGACAAATTATATTAAGCAGGACAAAATTATTTTGAAAATAACTGAAATTCCTTTTCCATACTTGACAAGACGTTAAGGAGCTTTAATATGTACACTTGTGCTTTATCTACGACACAAGTTAACAAATTTTACGTGGCACAAGTGTATAAAAAGCTTTTTAAAATGTAATGTTCATTTTAAAAGCTTTTTAATTACCCTTCTGTATATCACTCCACTTGTGTATGAAAATGAAACCTCGTAACTCTTTTTAATATCCCTAACTATGCAAACCAGAACATCTAAATAAACAAATTTAATTATAGCTCGTATCTTGTGTGGTAGTTATATATTTCGTGTTATCTATGTGGTTGGAACGGTTACATTAAACCCTGCTCCAAAGTTAATAAAAACTGTAACCAGGTGTACACAACGACACGTCAAACTTACGACCGTGTGTGCTGTAAAAATCTAATCATATGAGAATTATTAAATTGGTTTCACAAGTATTTTAATTAAAGGAAACAATATACTAGTTTAATACATACAATCTTTTCTCTATAATTAAATTTCTAAAATTTAATAATAAGCTATAAGCAAATATTTAATAATTTTAAAACTGTTAATCAAATATGAGTTTAACAGATGAATGCTTATTTACATTAAACACAGACTTATAATTTTTAATAAAATTTATATTGTAGCACTTTACGCTTTTTTGTAGCTTTAATATTTTATATTGTAATATGTGTAGCTTATCAAAAGTTATTAAAAATTTAGTATTTTGCTTCAGGATTATAGAATCCATTATTCTCTATGTAATAAAAAGTGAGTTAATACAAAAAGCATTACACATTTTTGAATTTTATATTAGGTACAAAAATATCGAGGTAATAAGTTAATGAAATATTTATCAAGCTAATAAAATGATAGATAATTTAAAAAGCAAACGATGTGCAAATACACAGAAGAACAAAAACATTGTTAATCAAGTTCATTGGAAAAGAAGAACACTTATTATTTTTATTATTATTATATTTAATGAAAACTTAGTATTCAGATGCAGAAACTCTGTGGTTAGAATTACCCTAAATTTTTAATAGTTGTTATAGAGCAAATAAAAAAATCACGAACCAAAAATTTTTAAAATCTCAATCATTTTTGAAATGGTTTATAGAGAAGCGACAGTAAGACAGACAAACGAAAATTAGAGACAGATGGGAAAAGGCAACAAATTTAAAAGGCTCATTGTGTAAAATCGGAAAGTTTCGTCACATCTTAGGGAGAGATTGGAGTAGTCAACAAATTTAAAGTTCTACACAATGCTTCAAGGTCATAGAACTGAATAGTGTAGCATGAAAGGTACCGACACGGAGTGTCGCTTCTTTATGTAACTATTCTGTGACCCAACGACGTATAAGGTATACTAATGGGGTAGGTGACCAAGGTAGAATTTTAATGAAAAAACTATTGAATTATAGAAAGTATATTTATTTACTAACGTTGACATTAAAAAAGTTAAATATTTATCAGCAATTGTTTAGTAATTTGCGTTAAATAGAAACAGCGTCCTTTACTATGACGTTCACTAAGTTAGCACTATCTCACTCACACCACCTATTTCCGTCTGTCTACCTTCGCCGCTCTCATGAACTTCGTTGACGTCATAGTCCCCTCCCAAGTACTATATTATTTATTTACTTCAAAACAACATATAATTAACAATTTAAAAAAAATACGGGTATATTATTTTTGTACAAGCTATCACATATACCAAATTTAGAAATTGGTCACCTACCCCATTGAAATTTTGTAGCATTGACTTGAAGATGCATATGGTCTAAATAAAATTAGAAGTAATTATTAAGTTAAAGATAATTTTGATGGATGTTAAGGACTCTTTGGTGGAAAGAGGTGTGACATATAGGGTGTGTAGCATTAATATATTGATGCAGTTTTTCTCTGAGTAGAATATGTCGCATGGTAATTTACGACTTTAAGTAAAGGGATAAATAAATCCAGTGTTGTGATGACAACCTTCTCCACCAAAAATGCAAGTAAAAATTGCCATAGAACAGGACAAAATTCTCTCTTGGTTCTAGAGCCAACGATGCATAAGGTATACCATTTAAAGATGCAAATTTTTAAATAAAATTGATTATTTAAAGTTTTTTAAAGAGAGTTTTGATGGATATGAAAGTCTTTTTGGTCTGGTGGAAAAAGTTGTGACATATAGGGTGCGTAGCATTAATATATCGAATGCAGTTTTTCTCTGCGTAAAGTCCCATGGTACTTTAAGACTGAGCAAAGGGACACTATTTAAAGATGTAATTAGTACAAATAAAATAAGAAGTAATTATTAAGTTAAAGAGAATTTTGATGGATGTGTTTGGTGGGAAAAGGTGTGACATATAGGGTGCGTTAATATATCGAATACAGTTTTTCTCTGCGTAGAGTCCCATGGTACTTTAAGACTTGGAGCAAAGGGGCAAATAAATCCAGTGTTGTGAAATATAGGCGTGAAGCGTGCCAGGCGAGCGGTATTTATATAAATATAAAGGCGCGTCCACAATAGCCGCGGGTTAACGACTCGCATTCGGCGCTCGCCTCAAAAATCAAACGAATTCATTCCTGGTTAACGATCGCATTCTTTATTTCGTTATTGATTCCCCGCTTGTTTCTGCGGGAGATTTATTTAGAGCCTGTGAACACTTAAACTCGGCTCGCTCAGCCTAATGTGTCTGCATTATTTACTTCTTTGTTGCTATCCGATCCTTTATTCCCCGGATCAAATCAAATACACCGGCTCTTTGTTTCAGCACACAATGCAACACTGCATCATATATTTACATGCTACTTCATTTTACATCTTTTTACACTTTGTAATAAACAGCATATCTGTAAAATCTCAAGATATATGCAAATATAAGATGCTTCATAATATTTCACACTCTTATGCAAAGAATACAAAGTACATATTTTATTATTTAAAACCATTTGTACTTTCTTGTACCAAGTACAGAAAGTATTGTAATCGTAAAAAATTTCAGTTTTCAAATTTCAACAGAAATATCCCCTTTAACCATACCTGAATACATTTTGACTAATATGTATTTACTAATGGATAGAATCGTTGATTGAGAATTATACTTTTCAATCAATGATAGAATGTTCATATCTAGTGGTGCATTGCTCTTTAATTTAATAGCTATGTGGTGTCCACATCAATCTTTTTTGCAAATTCTCTTCAAATCGTAAAAGTGACACCTGATCCAAATCCAAAATGCAAAATTGTATTAACTGATGGATCAGGAATTCAACTATTAATAAACTTAGAATAGTTATGAATATCATAACAGCCATTAATGTCATTTGAATTCCGAACCACATCCGTGGTTTGTTCAATAGTTTACCAGTTTTACGTTATTAATAAATTTTATTTTATAAAATTTAAAAATCTAAAATTTGGAAAAATGTTTCAAATTAACCCTGATTAAAATTTAATTACAAAGAATTTTCTTCAAATAAAAATTATTGTAAAATGTACCATTCCTGGAGAAATTGATAAATGTTGTCAATTATTTATTGTAATAGAATTGGGTGTGACATCTATCAACAATTTTGTGAACTATCGTCACATATTATTGCAACTTATAAAACTAGAGCTTTTATGACAAATACTTGAAGTAAACTTCCAATTAAAATTTATTTTAATTCTGATATTTTATTTAGTTTAGTTATAGAGTAGTATAGAACAATCTACAAATTAAATGCGATATTATATTTGGTGATATAAAGAACATAAACATGTATTTTTTCCTGTCCTCAGCTACACTTACAATACCACACTGTCATTGCATTTGCATTGTGGATGAAATAACATGATTCGACTCTTGCAATCAAAATACTTGTGGGCACGAGCACGACTTTTGATGGGCACATATGAAACTGCAGAACGCATGATCGCATTGCAAATTGTTCTGGTTGTTGATTCGTTGGTCGCTGACAATGAGATTTCGTTTGATAGCGATTGACAAGCCGGGCACGTAAATGAGAACAGATGTTTAGAAAATTAGTGCAACTCAGTCGTCCGCACAGTGCACTAGGGGTACGTACTTCTCTACTAGTGCTCACCGCTCCATACAAATTGTTATCGATTATGTCCGATTCGCTAAATTACCACAAACACGATCTACTCGTGATTTCTATCAGCCACATTGCAATGCGGTCATTCTTCTTTACATTACTCTATTGTTATTTATAAATAAAAATCTGTGGCCAGAACATGGGCACCTATAAAGTATTTTCCAGGGAGGGGCAAAATAATAAAAAAAAAAAAACAGAAATATTATCATAAAAGAAGATATATATTCTTTTGCACTCTTGTACTGGCAAGGCTTAAATTTTCGAAATCGAAATTTTGACAACAATATTGAATAGTTAGTAGATTTCATTCCGACCATTTAAGAAAAACATGAAAATTTAAATAATATTGTTGCATCCGGTCATTATAGATATTTATAAAAAAATACCCTCAGGATACTACGAGCAATCGACTGTATATAATATAAAAAATTTATATTACAGTGATAAACTGCAAACATATACTTCTTAATAAAAAAATAAAATTGTATTAAAAAAGAAAATAAAAAAACATAAGGAAAAAAATTATTATTTTTTTTATCGATTTGGAAAGGTAATTCCTTCCAGTTTAAATAACTTACCATAAATATAAATTTGTGCCACACATAAAAAACCCAAATCCAAAGTTAAGCAAACATGAATAAATTTCTTAAAGAATATAACTGTAGTGAAATAATTAGGTAATATGCCATCTTTTTTAAATTGGCAAAAAGGCAGGGGAGGGCAAATGCACCCCCTTATGGGCGCCCATGGGCCAGAACATAATCTCTCGCTTGTTCTCTTTACATTTTTTATTAATATTTATAATATAATGAATGGCGAGAGGTAAAAAGTATAAAATATTTACATTTTATCATTTAATTAAAACCATATTTACCTCTCAAATAATTAATGATTCGAAATTTGTTACAGTTGCGGTTAATCTGTTTCCTATGCAAATAAATATTTTATATTTGGCATTGACAATTATTTTAATTGACAAGATTAAATGTGAAAATATTAATAATTATCGAATACTCTAAAACGAATTGTACTAATATTATCAATTCTAACTATTTTAATAATTCATTTTACCGTGTCTGTAGTCAGTATCAATTTTTAAAATGCCATTTAAAAATGTTATAGTAGATACACGTATCTCGTTAACAAAATATTACGAGCTAGAGTTCAGCATCAAATTTTTTATCTTTACTAACACTTAAAGTTAATGAATGTAATATATGTTTTATTTTAATATGCCGGATATTATTTTTTATTATCTGTAAATAAATAAATAATTTTAAAGATATAACAATTTTATACTACATACTATAGAAATAATATTTAAAAACGGGATCACATTTTTAAACACATAATTTTTCATTTTATTAATTTTTATATTTATTACTGTATGGATAGGGATGAGTATAAAACTCAGAAAATAATAATTATTAATAAAACAAAACGTAAATGTTATTTTTCTCATTTGTTGATTCAATTTTTTGCTGAAGTAGAATGGGGTCCGACATCTGTTATCAACATTCACAAGTTTAAACAACATGGTTTAAACAAGTCTTTGCAAAATTGTTTGGTGTAAATCGGAGAAAATCAATAATACATCGATAGTTTAAACAAATATCATAGATGGCAGTACCGGTATTGAATTTTGATCATTTGGTGCAAAATTAATCGATATTATTTATTTTCTCAGTAAAGAAAAATGATTCAACAATAAAAATTTGAAATAATATAAGCCTTTACATAACTAATGTTTTGGTAACAGTAATAAAATTATAAAAGTTATTATAATTTTACAGGTTGTTTAACAATAAATTCAAAAATTATTTATTTTATTTTCTTTTGTTTCCGTGGCTCCGATTTTAAACGAAAATGTTACATTTTTTAGTTAATATAACTCGTACTGCAGAGGTGTTGTTGCATCAGTTATGATCATACCTGATGTAGAATTTATTTTGAACAAATTTGGACTGTTGTAGTTTTGCTCCGCAATTTTTTGAAATCCTATTTTAAAGTTTTATGGTACGTGTTTAGTTATATAGCTTGTATATAGAACTAGTGTCCTTAGTATTGACTAATGACGGATTACAAATTATTGCATCTTAGCAGAAACTCACGGTACGTTGTACGTATAATAAGATATTTATACAGAAAGAGTAATAATGAGGATATGGTGATAATGAAAAAGGTTTGAATTTAATTTGGGTGTGCTTTATTATTCGTGTAGGAGTCCTTACGGATTATTTGAAAAACACCTGGAGGACACATAATTTTAATGAATCCATTAGAGTAAAGTTTTGTGTTGGCTTGAGCTACCTATGGGAGTTCTCCTTTTTAATGAAATTTCATCTGTATTGGTTTTGCCTGTCTCGGGGGAGGCGCATTTTTCCGACGTCGATTTCTCAAGCGTTAGGATGGGAGATCATTAATCACTGGCCGGTAATTAACTATCTATTTGTGCGTGGGTGGTGTCCGGCTAGTAATTACGTGGAACAGACCATTCTTGCAACATGCATGAGCGATATCCATACCAGAACGTCACACATCACGCCTGACGCTCAATTGACGAATCGCAACAACACCAGCGAACCTCAAAAGCCACAATGGTTCATAAGTTGCTCATGGAAAACAACTCCCCGTTGTAAAAACGAACTTCTAGAGAATAAACGGAATAACTTGGCAACGCCAAATTTATTTGAATATGTTTATGATGATCTCTATTAAGAAAAAATCTTAAAAATAGTTTATGAAGATAAAAAAAATGGTCGGCATAATGAGAGGATTAAAATTGTCCCAAAAAGAAGAGATGAATAAAAAAATACGTGTGCAAAGCAGAGCATGTAACCGGTGAATAACAACCGATAACCGATATTTTGAATGAAAATTGTGAACTTTAACCGTACTGTAGGAGAATGCTTTGTTACCGGCCGTAAAAAATATTCCTGTACTATTATTTTTCATATCTTAGCAACTACACTAACATATCGGAATAATGCACCTTCCAGTTCGAAAACACATGATTGTCCAAGATGGAATTGATTCGTTTATGTTATAATAAAAATTGAAATCATGGAAGGTGAAAAAGCGAAAGGAGTATGTAACAGAAGAACTGGAAGAAGGTCTTATGAGATAAAGATAAGAAACAGCGACGATTTAAATTTTATCGAAAGAAAAATTACACAATTTTATTGTTGTTACTATAATCGTTAAAAAGCTCAATTGTTATCTTATATTTGGTTGCGGAATCCCATGTAAAGATTTAGTTTGAAAATTATCAGTTATGAAATTGGAGCTATGAGTTATCACGCGTACGCGTACGTTTTCCATTGAGTTCCCAATTCGATATTTTCATGCGGCATTATTCTTTGGGAAGCCCTGCATGGCGTGGCCACAACAGCTGGTCGTCGGGCGAATATGTGAAATACTGAAATAATAATCGCGGTCGTAGGCCTGTGTATGACTCGGCGAAAATTGTGTCCGGCGCCTGCTGCAAACAACCAGCCGCTCAAACTCAAATTATGTCACTAGATGGGATGTTTCACTGCGCACTCTTATAAACAACTCATTTGATTTTATTATTTCACGCGCGGGAGGAATTACAACCATTCATTATCATGGAATTTAAAAATAAGCAGATTTGCTGGCACAAATCACAACTAAGTCTTACGCTAATGTTTCAATGCCGCTTACTGCTTCACCAGGTCAAAAGACAAATAAATAAAGTCACAAATAAATATATAAATAAAATTCAGAACAGAAGAATACTTGGGTGAATGTTGTCCTAAGTCTTTATTATTAAATTTTCTGATTGTAATCCTTTTTATTTTGTAATTCCCATCAAACCGCATCAGTCGTTTATTCGCTCGCTATTTCAACATTCATTATCATATTTTCTTTCATTCTACTTTATTTTTGTAAGTATTTCAATTGAATAATATATGTAGAACCACCTTCTACTTCATTGTTTATTAGTTATTTAAAGTGTCAGATCTACTTTATAGTTTTGTTATTTGTTTAAACTAATAATAGATGGCAGACCCCATTCTACTTCAAATATAAGTATGGACAAATATCAAGCTGGAAAACCTTTACTACGATAGAAATGGATATAATACAAATAAATAGACGATGCAGAAATGAAGAGAACACACACACCGACTTTCCAAAATTTCCTTGGGACAAAATATTATTAATAATGACCAAAATCAAATTATAAAATTGTTATCAAAAAGAAATACTAAAAAGGAATGAATGGAAACTAAAATATCTTATTTTCAATGTAATTCTTTAATCAATTTTATTTTGGGTTCAGGTTTCAGCAAACTAGAACGTAATCCAGAGTTGCAAAATCTGTTCCAGAATGAGAAGAGAAGATCTAGGCTTTGCAAAAGGAAAGAGGAATTTCTGAGGCATTTACCTTGCAGAGAAGTTTCGAGAAAAAGAAGAGAAAAAGTGGTTTTGTTAGAGGTAGACGATTAGGTGTAAGGACAAGACCGAATGAAGAGGAAGGTTTTAGTACGATGTATTACTCTATATGTCAGATATATTTTGTAATGAATCTATAAACATAAATGTAGATTCTAAACTTTATTGGCAAGAATAAATAAATATTATTATATAAAAATGATATCTTGTTTCATTGTCGTAATACAGGAAATTGTAAAACAAAACCCTTTCAAACACACATTAGATATATTATTTTGAAAAGAACGGTGTGTGTTATTTAAAGTAAATATTATTAACAATTGAATGATATATTTTCAGTATATGAAAAAAATTGAAACTATAGGTGGATATCTCAGCGCAATCAAGATAATTATATTTTTGTTTCTGTATGAATTCTTCAATTGTAATGTATTCGGTCTACTGAACAAACATTAAACTAATAATGGTTATTGAATTTCAATTATTAACTAACTCAGTCAAATAAATTTTGCAAATGATTTGATAGCAGTATTGTTTATGGAGTGTACATGCCTTCATTTGCTAATTTATTTCGAGTTTGTATTGCAATATGATATGAATTCATTACAATTTGCTAGGAACGTTAACATATTGTGTTTGTTTATTGCAAATAATTATTTCAACTAAAGCTACTACAACGTATATCCATTCTTTAAATTAATAAAATATTTTTCAGAACTCATACGTATTGAATAAAACAACTTTTGTATTTTTAGTTCTGTAATTACTTGAAATTTTATTTCATGAAAATCCTCCAAGACATGCTCTGCGACTGACGATTTCTCAGACTGGTTCAATCTAATCGATCGTTGATGCTCAATTAATAGATGACGATAGAAACAATATGTATGCTTCGCTTCCGTATATTGAAAACGCCACAGAAAATGAAAATATCGTTTTTTCTATATATAAAAATAAGACATATGTTGAGATACGTTAATGATGTCATCCCTCTACAGTCTTTAGGGATTTAACAGATTTCTTTGCTTGTGGAACAGTGTACATCGGTCAGATCGGTAGAACTATTTCCATAAGATTAACTGAACATCAACGATCGATTAAATTGAATCACCCTGAGAAATCGTTAGTCTTAGAGGATTTTTATGAAATAAAATTTCAAGACACGAAAATTATTCCAAGATCTACATCTCTCAACACAAGATTAATTAGAGAAACCATTGAAATTTTTAAAACTGAGATTATTAAACTCAATTACGATGGTTTGGAAATTAGTACAGCATGGCTTCCTATATTAAATAAGTTATAATATGTTTCTTAGTTACTTGTTTACTTGCTTTGTTATATTTGTCATTACCCTGAAGAAGGTAGCAGTTTATTACAAAACTAAAACTAAAAAGGTTGTTTTATTCTATAGGAATTGTGTTTTTGCTATGAGATTAGGTAGGGTAGCGAGATGAAAGAAGTATTTATTTGTAGAGTAAATGGTTTGAAAAGTGATGAAAGTGTAATTCGTTAGTGAAGCAAAAGGAATGGTCTGGCAGAAGTAATTGGCACAATACAGCTTGGAATTATCAAGATTAGTCCTCGAGTCACACAAGAGAAACAAGAGTGTCGCGATTGTCCTTGCTCCTGCACTGCTCCGACTGCTCCGATTGCTCGGAACTTATTTCATTTGATCAATCTTAATCAATTTTCAGCGGAAATAAAATAAATGTCTTCCCGGGAGACAACCTGGAGTTGGTCCATTCATGGGAAACGAAAGTCCGACGTGCATTTGTCAAATGCTAAATAGTTCCAGAATAACCTTACGGAGATATCATTTCAGAGTTACACTATTTAACAAATGGGTACAATTCATTTCTAGAAATTAGGGAAGCAGTGTATTCTAAGAAACAAATAGAAAATGAACAGATAGGTGAAATTCTCCCCTACTCAACCTGTACAATAATATATAATTATAGAAAAGTCTAATTAAATAACTATTATGGAATAAACAAGTGTTTTATTTAAATTCGTATATCCTTATCAACATTTATCCAGGTTTGTAATTCCTTGTATTCGTTTTCATATCTACCCTTTGATTTATCAGGATATTAATCTACTAAAGCTTTAATAGCTGTCTAGCAAAATTTAGTAAAGAATTTACTGAATGAATGTTTTTGTAAATTTTTGGTATTGTAGTACTCATATTTTGTGCCTTCAAGCTTGTTTTCAAAGAAATAACTGCCCGTTTACGGTACGTGATGCTCTCGGTGGACATCAATAGTTGGGTTATTTTTAGCATAGTTCATACTTAGGGGATGAGAAGACCCGGATAAATCTCTCACTCTTGTTGTAATCTTCGACTGTTGTGGATGTCTTGACTGAACGTCGGACATACTTTGGTATTTCTTAGTGAAATAACCAATTAAACCTCGTCTGTTGTCATTATTGGCATTCCTTTGTCTGCTTCAATCATGGCAGTCTTTTAAATAAAGTGATAGTGGTGGCAGCGACTATCGTTACCCTTGTCTCGTGTAAAAGTTGTTCATTAATATAATTTGTGGATTATTTACGAGGCAAGTAAAACTCCAAAATTAAAACCTTTGTATGTCAGGTACTAGATTTCGTCTTAGGCGTCCGTACCTGTTACAGTATCATAAAATTAAAAATTATATTCCATTTGATAGCAATAGTGCGTAATTCTTTTTTAAATTATACTTAATGTACACACTTTGTAAATCAGTAGATGAAATTTGTATGGATGTTGGATGAAATTTAATTGCACGGTAGATCGTGATCTGGTGGTAATGTAACAAATGGAGCCGGTTGTGGGTAAATAGTTTTTAGTAGACGCTCGGTTTGGGAATGGTAAAGTTTTCCGTTTAGCTTGCGTTCCACATCGGCCGTCACTCAATTTGTTACCTTCGCTCGCAATCAGTCATTGTCGCAGCCCCATCAATCCGGCGGCCACGTGAGCTGCACCAGCGCCCGGATTGAATTACACGCCGCGGGATGTTTTATACGCCGGCTGCTTATTTGCGTTATTGCTTCCATTAGCAAGATTGCCTGCATAAGACATGCCCACTCAACTCCATTCCAATACATTCCAAATACAATTATTACTACCCGTTTATTGTTATTAATTGTCATTTCATATTCTTCCTTAAAAAATATATCACTCATTGGAGTACCTTCTCCGTTATCTTATTTCCAGACAATAATTTTGAGAAAGTGTGTCTATGATGAGATTTACTCAAAATTCTTGTCAATTAAAAAAAATAAACGACAAGAATTATAAAGGATGCTGCATATTTGTGTAAATTTGATAGAAAACTAGAAAACATTTTTTTTTCGACAACTAATCTAAATCATATATCACCCAGATACAAACATATTGTATGTGTCGAATTTTTGGCTAAACAGAATGATGGATATACTATTTCCATATTTTTAGGTGGCAGTATGAATTAAAACTCAAATTAAAATCCATTATGACATATCTGTCATTGTACACATTTGTCAAAATGCTTTGAACATACTTTGGAAGAATTATAAATTACTTTATGAGTTAGGTATAGAGCTCCAACCTAACGTACTTTCTGAAGAAATCTTTCAAAAAGTTAAAAGGAAAAAATTGTAAATTCAAAAACGTGCTACCTTAGATTATAATTAATAAAGGTTTATAATAATTACGCATGAAATGATAATTTTGTTTCTTCTGACTAACTAATCGGGGTTAGTGGCCAATACCTTTTATGAATCTGGGTATGAATGTTTGTACATAAATAAATAATTTATAATTTCTGTCTATGTTAATCATCCCTATGTTTACTCATAAAATAAACGTTTTAATATATTGCTGTCAATCAATTTACACCTTAATTATAGTATATTTTTTAAAACATGGATACCATTTATTGGTTAAATTTAACACTTGCTTCTCCTATGTATCAAAATAAATAAAAAATAAATACCATTCAACGCTTCTACGTTTAACGGCGTAAACCGTAGTCTTATTGTACTTATAGTTTTGTATCAAGTTGGATGCACACATTGCTTACTATTGTACTGGTTGATCATCCTTACATCTTATAAAATCTTAACAAAACTTTCGTTACGTATATATTTAGTTATTGTTGGTAATCATCAATCACGGTTCACTTTCCATTTCGGAGTTAAAGTTCGTCCCAATGGCTTCATTTTCATTAAGTAATAAAACGTATTTACCGCAAAATCCATTACGGTGATTGTAGCGGCACTCGTTGTGCGTCCAGAGCGCGTACTTGTGCCGGCCTAATGTGCCCCGCAGCCGAGATTTAGAAGCTTTCCCCCAATTGCAAGGGTTACAGCCAAAGAGAGCCAAGCAAAGATACAATGCCTGGATTACTTCTGCAAAGGTTAATTGTTATAAATGCCACAGCACTTCCAACATCAAAAGGTCATTCCTTATTAATGTCACGCCGAATAATCATAACAATACTTCATACAATTTTTTGAAGCAAGCCTTTGACACCAGGTACTGAACATTTCTGAAATATTCCTTAACTCCAAATACATGCAGATGCATTCACAACAAGAAATTAGTTGTTTAGGTAAAATCAAATGTTAAGAATTACCGGTAGTCTCGATAAAATAATATACTTCTTGTATATTTATCATTAGTATCAAAATTATAACATTTTCTACGATTTTTTTTTTGTTTAGCACCTACATTGATTTTTTCCTTAAAAAAATAAACACATTTCTGTAAATAAATATTTTATATATATACCGGGTGTAGAAATGGAAAGTGGCGTATAGCGATTTCAATGTTATTTTTTTTCAACTGCTGTATCTCTTTACCTAATCATTTTAGCGCAAAAAGCGTAAAAGTATAAGTTGTTCTGAAATTAAAAAGGCATCCTATAAAGTCAACTTACTTCCATAATTATTCATATTTAACGATTTATTAATTAAATAAAATTTAAGGTTTTTTAGAAAAAAAATAAGACTGCCTTGATAAATGAAACAAATTTTGAAAATTAGTCATAGTGACATTTAATTTTTGAATAATTTCTGTTAATTATAGACCTTATAGTGACTGTTACTACACAAATACCATTCCAAGCATTGAATTTTCTCTTGGGTAGTCAAATTTGCCATTTTCAGAGTCAATCAAAATTTTCTGACAAGTAATTGTCACTGTCAATAATTTATTCAAATTTTTTTTTCATTTATCAAGGCAATCTTAATTTTTTTTTCTAAAAAACTTTAAATTTTATTTTATTAATAAATCGTTAAATATGAATAATTATGAAAGTAAGTTGACTTTATAGGATACCTTTTTAATTTTAGAACAACTAGTACTCTTACGGTTTTTGCGCTAAAATGATTAGGTAAAGAGATACAGCAGTTGAAAAAAAATAACATTGAAATCGCTATGCGCCACTTTCCATTTCTACACCCGGTATATATATATATTAAAAAAAAAACAACATTAAGAAATCTAGAATCTAATTTACTAAGAAATCAAAAACAATTGAAAAATCATGTTATCAAACATAAACATAAAAACTGTCAAAGCAGGAATTAGCTAGATATGTCAAAATGTAAATATTATCTATTTCTCTTACATGCAGTCTATGCTCTATGATTGATTGACTACTAACCAGAAGTATGGATTTTGCAAACTTCTGCGCTAACGATTGTTAACATAGATTAGTGCTAGACTGTTTTTGTTATTGTTCAAATTCTAATTTTTCATTGTGGTTTTTCTAAGAACATCATTATTATAAACACGGTGATGGAGTCTATGTTTTCATGGTAACAAATAAATTTTCGATCAAAAAATATAGTACGTTATGTGTACATTAAATATTTGTAATTGTTTCATTTCTAATTATTTCATTAGAATTTCTCTAAGGTTATATATTCTCGTATTTGTTTACAATTCATAAAGTAGAATAAAAGCAGACCTACCATTATCTGTCCCTTCGTTTTTTTTTATCCCATAGTACTGAATTAAAGCAGTCAATTACTTTTTACTTATTATTGAATTGTTGCTCAATTTCTGAGCACCCATTACGAAACTAAATAATAGATACCTAGTTGATATCTAAGAGCAAATAATAGGAAATATAGGTAGCATTAGCATACTGCAGTTGTTAGTTCCTGCCGGCAATGGACTTTATGCCTGATATTCCCATACGATTTTATTATCGGCAGAGAGAGCGCATGTGATACGATTACGTTTATGTTATTGGCCGAGCCGGTTGCGTTGCAGTTTCCTATCCAGATGATGCTGTAGAATTTTTACTATCCTTTAGGGAAATTCACAGAATATTCCATAAATTTGTCGGGTTGTTTTGGTTTAGTGCTTTATGTGGGTGACACCCGCATCTGCAGATTTGTGGACTATTTATCCAAGCTACAATGTTTCTTCCATTGCTGCTCTATTGCATGGTGAATGGATTTGGTTTGTTTCGAAGACAAACACCAAGCAAACGTTATTCAGATTTTCTGCCCTGACTTAATTACTTTTTTTATTTCGTTAAAATGTTTCATAATCAATGCTCGCGTTGTATTATTACAAAATTAAATTAAAGCAGATCTTGTTTTTGAATATTTTTATTCCACACTTTCAAAGCGTTATAAATAATTTTAAAGTAAATCAGTATACAGTAGAATAACGAAGTAACGGACTAATAAATATTGGAGAATGTTAGTTAAAACCGAACATCCATTATTAAATAGCTATTTATGTAACTACTTAAAAAAAAAAAATGATGGGATATATCACACAAGTTACACAAAATTGCATTTTGTAAGGTGTTTTATACAAGATACAATTTTATGTGAAATAATTAAAAGTATTTAAAATACTCAAATGTATTTGAAATACTTAAAATATTTGAAATATATAAAAGTGTTTGAAATACTTAATAATATTGAAATACAATATTAGGTATTTTGTTATTTGAAATACAGAATATTTCAAATACAAAAAATATAAAGGATTTTACTACAGACTTGTAATATTTTTGTTAAGTATTTTGTATTTTGTATCTGAAAGTATTTAATACTTTTTTTTAAGTATTTTATTCAGCATTGGTTATATCGAGGTTCGTTGCATCGAAGATTTATTGTAATTAATATTATTTTGATGTAGATACTAATAAAATAAATAAATGATATTATTAATAATAAATGCATATAATCATTTCATTGAGGAACGTAGGACAGATGAAATCAAAATGAGAATTCTTTGTTTCTAAACATTTTAGTTCTATAAATTGTCACCTACAATTCTTACAAATGACTTGCAGCTTATAATGGATTCCGAACAACTCGAACATATTATTTTTATTTTTTTACAAATAACCAACGTTGGGATTTAAACCCGTGATGATATTGAATCTAATATCATCATCAATTTATCGTCTCATCTGTAATGTGAAGTCCGTTACTGTTATTTTCTCTAGCACTAGAAATAAGAAACTCTCATTCGATTTTTCTTTTTACAATTTTCTATTTGCTGTTATAATTATAAATTGTGTCTCTTGTGCTTTTCCTGTGTGTTATTAAGTTTTATTATGAGCTTATAATGTTAAATAAATATATGAATAAAGGGCAATTTTCCAAGAAATCTTTCTATATTAAATATATTGATTTAATATCACTTTATAAGCATTCCACAAAGAATAAAAATGCGAAAACCGCCAAACACCATTTCCGTCTCTTTGTACCGTCGCGACGCTTATTCAAGTTGCTAGCCGGCGCCTTAATTACATTTTTTATTTAATTAAATGTTTTCAAATCAATGCTGAGGTTAATTAATTTGAGGTAGTAACGGGATTAATTTATTTTAGGAAATTGCCGAGCAAACAATTATTTTCAAGTTTTAAATGCAGTAGTTTTTCTCTGCAAACTTTTTCATTAAACTGTTTTCTTTAAAATAATTGAATTTGTTTTTGCAGACTTCGCGGAGGATTTATTTTTATTTCCATCATTAAAATTAAAATAAATATGCAAGTTATATTTTAAGGTAATCGTAAAGTCTGGACCATTATAGTCCACTAAGCGAAATGGGAATGAAGTTTATAGTTTATTTTAACGATTCTGCAGTACGATAACACTTATAATCAGAATGGAGAAATAAAATAGCAATGATACAATTCCGTTTATAAAGGAGTGAGGATAGTGTTAATTTCTTCTATAAATAATCAAGCTATTCACTTCTTTCATGTTCCTTTGTGCCTCAGTTCCAATAATTAAAAATGATATTGCCAGTTTCATATAGCTTTAGTATAAACGTTGAAAGGAAACATTATATTTTAAGGGGATACCAGGTGTCGATATAACATTCAACAAAATTTTCTATAGAAAAAATGGAATCAATAAAATATATTTAGATTTGCGGAAAGACTTTAGTCATTTTAATATAAATCAGTACAAATTTATTGACGACTATTCGTTTTTTTTTTTAATAATCCTATTTTAGTGGAAATCAATAAATAATAATTATAACACAAATAGAAAACTGGTTCTGTGTATTTATATACTACCGGTGAAATAATTATAGTCAGTCGGAAATAAACATCAATAACTTTTACAACAGGCGCTCGATTTTTAAAAATCATATTAGTAACATAATATTTAATTTATATTTAAACTTAATATTGCTCTTAAATCATATGTCCTAAAAATTGATTTTTGCAAATATTAATCTTTATACTTTTAGACAGTACATTTATGATTGTATACTTTATCATAATAATTGTTTACATGAAATAATAAATAATATCCATTCGGGAAAGTATTCTACGGTTTTACTTAAATTAAAAAATTAAAATAGGTTAATACTAACTTAGGTTAGTGCCTCCCTTTAATTAGGTTTGTACGTCCTCTAATTTAACTTAGGTTAGTACCTCCCCTACTTAGGTTAGTATATCCCTTTACTTACATTAGTACTTTCCCTAACCTAACTTAGGTTAGTACCTCTTCCTATTTAGGTTAGTACCTCCCCTGACCTAACTTAGGTTAGTACCTGCCTTTACTTAGCTTACTACCTCCCCTAATCTAACTTAGGATAGCACCTCACTTTACTTAGGATAATACTTTCCTTTACTTTGGTTAGTATCTCCTCTAACCTAAATTAGGTTGGTACCTCCCCCTACTTATGTAAGTAGATACCTAATATAAAACATCAAATGTAAGAATATTTTATTAATTTCACAAAAGGAAACGAAACTGGTTTAAAAACGTTAATAATTTATATGGCTGGCGCCTTTAAAATGTTGCAATAAAATTGTAAGTTACATATTATTACTAATCAATATTCTTGTTTAAAAGCGATATCACGAACAATAAATAAAATTCTGTCTTTTTTTATTACTATTTAATAAAAGAATAAATAATATTTGGACTCACTCGAGATGCGTCTTCCGAATGTCGAAGTCGTTGAAGGTGATCTCGATGATTTCGTCGGACGACGCGACGAAAGTGTACAATAAGCAGTCGATGTCAGGCGGGTACGCTTTTGGGAAATCTGGCGATGTGAACGTGCCTCTGTCTTTGCCAAAAGTTGTGCTGTAGACCAGACACTCGCACCCTGCAACAAAAACATCACCATTTAATTTATTGCACTAGTGTTTCTGCAGAACTCAACTTATAACGTACTACAGAACACAGCCGATGTAAAGTGAAATAAAAATATAATAGTAATAATCATAAGTTAAATATTCTAACATATTTAGTAATCCATAATCATAAAAATTATCCCGAATTTTCTTATACACCTAAACAATGATTTTTCCTTTACTTTAGTTTTGTCAAACCCATATTTTTCATAACATAATCTTATTAACCATAAAAGTACCACACATTGCAAAACTTATTTACATTGTAAGTATGGTAGATTGTATTTTACAATGCAACGTTCTAAATTGAGTAAACCCGAGCGATGTACAAATACCTAATACACAATATAATAATATGTTTTTTAACCACCATATCTAATTTCTAAGAAATGATCTTGTTAACATCATAAAGTACCGACAGTTTATTTTATCAGTAAATATAGAGTAGTTTTATTACCACAATTACAGAATGACGACAATGAGGTTTATTCTGTAAGTAAGTGGTTAATTTTAACCAGTTACTAAAATTTTTGACAAATAAAAACAAATATTATAAGTATTGCATTGATATTTTCTCCAGTGCTACCTGTTTTCAATGGAGAAAATAAAATTGCAACTGGTTAAAAATTAACCACTGAGTTACAGAATAGGAGGGTATGTATTGAATAGTTTATTTTATGAGTAAATATAGAGAATACTTGTTAGGTTTGCCACATTTCAAAATCAATTAGATACAACGATTAGCAACTTGATCTTTTTCTGATTTTTAACGTTCATCACGATCTTTCACTGGACATTGTAAAAATCAAATCATTTTGAAATGAAATAAATAAATAAATACATAGTCATTTAATTACTACATTATAAAATAAAAAAGATTGACTTCATCCTTTTTATTCCATGTAATACGAATTTAATAAAAAAATATATTATAACCATACTTGAATGAATGTTTTGCGTATGCGTAATCAAAGTATGTATTTTACTTTAGGTTGTCAAATATCACCACAAATCTTCCTCAGCATAATTTAGAAATGTTGATAATCATGTACAAATATTGCTAATTCCACTAAACTAGGGGATTTATCTATGGAACTAAATAATGTACGAAATCTTTTTACGAATTGGGATTTGTGTTAATTTTGCATAACAGGACGTTAGTAAATAACACAGGGTATAACTAATCTAACTTTTTTTAGTCTATGTAAATTATCCCTATTTCAAAAGGACGAAACAATTATTTAAATAAATGTAAATAAACTAAATAAACTACAAAATTGTGTTGTCTTTTTATAAATAATATGTTTCACCAAGTACTGACTGTGAACTTCAATTAAAACTTAGTAATCAATTCTGCGTTGATTATTTTCTGTTCTATATATATTTTACTTTATGAAAAAGTAGGAAAAATTTTGCCGACCAACCGACAAAAGCTGTGGAATGAATAGAGATAAAATGAGGAAAGTTTTGATTAAAATATTGAACAAAAACTTGCAACCAAAAAGGTAATTAGCAAAAGTAATAACTAGTTTAATGTACCAATAATTCATCGCGATAATTACAGTATTAATGTTCATTAGAACGACGGTTAATATTGGCAGTAAACTACTGCTCTTATATGCAAAAGAAAACTCTTTTTGTACAAATAATTTCTAAAGCGAGATGGTAATTTAAATGAATTGTAAAACGGTTTATATTTAGAGACATCGCTCTTTAAAACAAACATCCTAAAACATACACATTTCATCCGTTTATGGGATTTTTGTTTTATTCAAATATTAAACAGTCGGTTGACATACTGAATAATGCATGAGTAATAACAGTAAACATCTTCAGCATACACTATAGATATAGCTACGTTAACTTGTTGAGTCCTCACATCAACACAAAAATCCTATTTAAAGGACGGAACCCAAATATGTTCATGTATTTCAGAGATTATATAAATGTACAATCTTAAGTCTGAAACACACTAAGGGCCTGTTTTTCAATGTCCTGATAAGTGTCTGATAATGGTAATCACAAATTTCGGTTTTTTAGTATCTTGTCAGCGTTACCAAGAGGATAAATTTACGATGACAGGAGGATAAACTAACAGCTAGTTTATCCTGCCGATAAAATTTTGCCAGTAGGATAAATTTACGAAGTTGGTCAGAATATGGACGAATGTAAAATATTATGAAGCATTTGTCAAATTCTTTGATACATCAATCAAATGTATCGTCGTAACCACGGATATGGCAAATACCATGTTTCACTTTAAAATAAATGCACGGTATAAAATAAACACCTTGGGTTCACTCCTCAGACTTATTTTGCAGTGCCACTGCGATTTTATCCCGAGATATTTTTCAATATCTTCGCTCGTAAGTTTTTCGATTAACGACAGTAAGTTTTTTTAAATTGATTTTTGTTTATAACTTGGAAAAGTTCTTTGTAATTTGGCTACTTTTATTTTTAGCAACTAAACTAACAATCTGCATTACTGCCACTGCAATTGTCACGAAAAGAACTGTAATTCTTTGTCCTTCGCAGAAAAGTTTAAAATTTAAAGCTAATTTAAAAACAAAGTATTTTAAAAATAAGAATGGATACAATTCTTTACCCTTGCAAGAGATCAGTTGATTTTGTAGTGAAAAATGTAGAAGTTTTAAAGGAAATTGTCGAGTTATATTTCATATAATACGTGAGAATAACACAGAACGGGTCTTGAGTATAATTTAATTGTTGGTTTATATAGAATCACTAGTTGTTAAGGGTTGGTCAAAGTGATTAATTTAGGGTTAATTAGCTTTGGATAGACTGTGATCTACTTTGCAAGTTTCTGACTAATAGGCTTTAACGCAATTTGTCTCTCGTTCCCGTCAAAATCTCGGTCATTACCATTCTACTTTCAGACAAA
The DNA here is from genome assembly GCA_035578165.1 of Stenolophus ochropezus. Lineage (NCBI taxonomy): Eukaryota > Metazoa > Arthropoda > Insecta > Coleoptera > Carabidae > Stenolophus > Stenolophus ochropezus. The sequence continues at coordinate 623,164 of JAQOWZ010000002.1, forward strand.
CAATTACAATTTTTAAATAAATTATTTTCTTGTTCTGTAGATGTCCTGCGAATAGATAGATTAAGGGTATATTCATTAAATTATTTTAAGTCAAAAATACAAGAATTTATGGGCGATGTTAAAATAGATCAAATCAGGCCATGTTTACACTTTTTTGATGATTAATTGTTATTTATTCTTTGGCGTTTCGTATTTGTATTATGTTATTGATAATTGGCTATGGTCACATTTAAAATCAATTTTGCTAGAAATGTTACAACATTTCCAAATAACAACTTTGCTAACCGGTGGATTGAAAAGTAGATCCAGTTCTCTGATAATCGACGCCTCTCGAATTATTATCTTTAATTAATTATATACTTTTAATTTATTCTTGCAAAATGAGACAGCCATGGAAATAAAAAAAATAATGTGTCAGTTGTGACAGTTAATGAGATATCATTATAACTAATATAATTTGATATCAATTGTTAAATTAAGTTATATTCTAAAATTAATACAAAAATGGATGTGTAGTCCGTAAATATATTAAAAATTTGTTTCATGTAATGTAGATATCTTACTTTGTATTAAATAAAAAAAAATAAAAATATAAGTCCTATGTTATTTCCCTGTATAATTACAAAATATCTTGAACACAAATTATGGATACAGTCCAGAACAGAAGGAATTACCTACCTAAAGGAACCTATACTGCAAGCACTACAAAACTTAATAAGGGACAATCTAGTTATTTTATATTAAGTTTCAAATTATCTCTTAGTACAACAAAATAAATAAAATAATTATAATCATGGCTTACATAGCTAACAAATTCTGTTGTATTGACTTGAGTTCTGTGTAAGGTATTTTCGACATAGAATTACCTACGAAATACATCGTTAAGGTATGACTAGCGATTCGTGGGATAGCCTGTACATTTTTTAGTTTTTGTTTTTAAGATGAGATTCGCTTGTTATGGAGAACCGGGGTGCCAGGCTGTTATTGAAGTCGTAGTAGGCAGAAAGTCCATTAAAATCCGGTGAGGTAAATGAATCGAAGGCGCGAAGAAAGTTTTAACGATCGTCCATCACGGGAGGAATTATTTTTCCACATAAAAGTTTTGTGTTACATGAAAGAGTCGTTTTATGACCTGACTCGTGTGTTCTTGTTGGGAAATTACTTTCGGCAATCAATTTAAGGGCCCAGGTGCGAGCGAGCGGGTGCTCCATCTCAAATTTTAACTCGGCCCAGCCTCTGGATCAACACGTCGGGAAGATATCGCGGAGATGGAATGATTGAGGGTTTCAACACCAATCGACTCACGCTTCAAAATTTTCTTAACGTTAACCCCGGCACTTGTAAAATCTAAAAGTTTCTTGTGAAAGTTATATTGTAAGATGAAGGCGTAAACGTTGAATTGTTGTAAAACAGGATGGGGCAAAGTATGTTGAAGGTTAATTAAAAAAATATTAGTAGATATATAAAAGCTTTATTTTTAGTTTCTTCTACTAAAGCATTGGAGGTTTGAAATAACTATAAGGCCTGGTCTTTCCAAGTACGAATAAAGTTTTAAATAAAATATATGTCAAATAAACATCAAATTCGTCTTTCCACAACTGCGTACTCGTAATATATACATTTGTAGAATATCTATCTTTATTTGATAGATAAGTTATTGTGAACTTGAACAAAATAAACTTGTCCGGATTGTGAATAGTGACCAAATTATTACGAAAAGCCACAAATTCTATCTTTTTATTTATAAATGTCAATTATGCCCTATACATAATAACATTTCACAACAAATATTTTCAATGATTTAAAAAAAGTCAAAGACTAAGAGTTAGATGAAATAGATGATTTTGTAAATCCAGAACGTTGGCTATATAAAGTAAGAGAACGAGTGAACTACTATGATAAATGGATGTGAATATAACAGATATCTTGCAATGTTTAGTATTATTTAAATATTATTTCTAATTGAAATATTAATAATCTAACGTCAATGGATAAAACACCTATAATAAAATGAAGTGCTTTAAACATATCAGTTCTCCTTAACACGTTTATCAATTTTTCTTTCCATTTCTAAGGAAATAATTATTCCTCTATAATCTTTTACAGAAGGATATATATAGAAGGGTAAGTAGTCACAAGTACCACTTTATTTGGAAGATATAAACTGCAGTGCAAAATTGAGGCATCTTTCACTACTAACCTACATATAAAATTTTGACAATGTTTTAGCATTATTTAACTTCTGATTTCAATAGGTAAAACAACTCCAATAAAATGAAGTGCTTTAAACATATCAGTTATCGTTAAGACATTTATCCATTTTTTTCTTTCTATTGTTAGGGAAATAATTATTCCTCTATAAACTTTTACAGAGCAAAATGTATAGTTTGTGTCACACTTAAGATTGTACCTTTATATTAGGTACTCTTTTAAATACGATTTCAGACCTTTTACTAAACTTATATATACCTATCGCAATATTAAAAGAAGTACAATTTTTTGATTGGTTTGTTGTGTTTATTATCAATATTACTACTTTTCAACCATCTTAATGTCTTGAGTTTGTTAAACGAAATTTCTGTTATTTAAAGTAATACTTATTTATGCAAGTAAAACAAATACAGTTCGTATTACAAAGTTTTGAAAGAAAAAGAATATTAAAGTAGTGCACTATTATGAATCTATTACTGTAGTGCAGTAGCGAATAATGTGAAAAGAATATTATCGCATCTTAATCTTTGTAGAATTCTTAGGGAAAAAACTTTTTCTTTGTAGAAACTTTAGCTTTTCTTGAGGAAAATAATACAGTGGCTTAAAATTCATGTTATGTAGTCTATAGACCTCGCAACAAAGAGCAATGCTCAAAGAGTATCCCTCACTTTTAAAACTAATTTTAACTTGACATTTTTTACAGTACATAATTTCATACTTTCCAGATGCAATTAATTTTTACTTAATTATAATTCCGCATTGTTTCATTGTAAAAAAAGTTAATTCATTCATTAAATTCTTTTTTAATATCACACTATATAACTACATCATTTGCTGTTCCGTAGCGTTCCTATAGTGAATAGGATTTCTGGTATTCAAAGCATTTACTTGTTAAATTTATATTTTAGTGTTGTATATTTGTATACTACAGCTTATACAATAGACCTGATAGGTCTGAAGTACTAAGGTACAGCCTATTTATTTATTTATTTAAATACATAAAACAACAGGTAATCCTAAAAATAGTACAAGTACCATACTTAATTGAAATGGTTAAACTTATTGTCATATAATTACATGAGTTTATTATTGGTAATTGTGATGCCATTAATTATTATATTGGGAAATAAAGAGCAAATGCATTACGCCGATTAGACAATGACGAAAATGAACATTATTTAGTAAGAAGATTATAAGTTATGTCGAACATTTGTTAATATAAGCCTGTATACTCAAACCAACTAGTCTCCGTTCACATATCTTTGCGCATTGTTTTTGAAATATAGAAACCACCCTGAAACATTTTGGAACTCAGTTATTGTTTCAGATGAACTAAAGTAAATCTTTCTGGATCAGATAGACGAATTATTGTTTGGAAAAGGTAGAATGAAGAGTTTTTGGTATTTGGGCTGTAAGACAGCAGAAGGGGTGGAAAACTTAATTTTTATTGATGGCAAAGTGGGTTATTTGAATATTTTAAAAGAGAATTTAGAAAACTGTGCTGATGAATTGGGATTTAAAGATTCTTATATCTTTCAACAAAATAATGACCCCAAACATCACTTATAATAAAAGCACTCATAAAAGATAGTTCGGAATACCGGTCACATCCTTTATAAGGGATAACTGTTGACGACTCAGGAACTGAAATTCTGATCTCATATCTTGTTCTTATTTTACTTAACTACACAGATTCGTTTGCGTTTTGTCCACACTTAAGTCTTTGCAAGGGACCTAAAGTTTTAGAGTAATGAGTTCCGAAGATAGTTATATTTTAATTTGTAATGAACTCCAAATCTCAACTTCGCTAAACTAGTGAGCCACCACTACTCTTCACTATAGCTTTCCTATTCATATGTTTAGGGTGTTGTATGTAGTGTTGAGAGCGCTATAATCAATGGGCCGGGTTAATAGGTGCGCGTATCTGCTGATGACAGTGGTTGACTTGGGGTAATCCAGGACTCGGCGCTGTCGGGATTACGGCTCACGTGCCAGGCCTGCCAACGGACTCGGGACTCCCCGGACGCCCGGGGATTACCAACTTTTCACTACACTCCCTTGCACTGTGATTCAACACCAGTTCATCTACTGCACCCAACTACCGACTCAACTGCAATCAGTTACTTACCACCACTTTGGTTATATATTTATATCACGCATTATGCATTGGTCATTTCATTACCATAAGAGTTAAAAACACAGTTTACAAAATCTTGTTTAACTTATGGGGTCAGTAAAAAATTAAAAATTCACATTTCCAATTAAAAATTTATACCTTCTCACATCTCCAAGTTATTTCCTATCATAGTTGCAAAAGAAATTTAAAAGTTGCAATTTTTAAGGTTTGTTATTGATCTCCTGTATTTCTCTTTTCAACATGTTGATAATTGATAATTTGTTTACACAGATCTTTTTGGTACCATATTTTATTGACTTAGTAAATATTCATTATTAAATTCAGCCGCTCTATATTTCATATAAGGAAGTTCCACCGATGTTCTTAGTATCTAGGAGCTTACTAAATTCGAGCTGGGTATTCCGATAATGAAACAAATCTAAGTCAGCACATTCTAGCGGCACCACTAAAGTATATTAGGAGGTCAATTGATGTAATTCATAAATAGTATTGAGTATTGAGCTGGTGAGTCTAATGCGATTGCTACTGAGTAGCCGCATGCCCTCATGGTATGGTGTATGGAAATGGAGTTTAGGAGACCAGGAAGACTTACTTCGGACAAACGAAATATAAGTGTCCTGGATCCGACTCCTCGAGCACAGATTTTTCCTCAGTTTATATACAAAAATATCCATCTTCATTCTTTCAGAACTATGGTAGTTCGAGGGTAGTCCACGATCCGAACACGCGATCGTAGAAGTTTCTAAAATACTTTTAATATTTCATCTCACTTTGATGCATGATAACTTCTTTGTCTTTCCCGAAGATGCTGAATTGTAAACAGTTCACAAGTATACCGACGCACCGTCTAGGAAATGTCTTTTCTTCAAGTGGTTGTGACATTCTGACCTGTACTAGACTAAGACTAAACTATAATCAAATACTTACGGTCTCGTGCCATACAGTCACACGAAAACTGATTATACAAAATAGATATTTTACGTAAAATAGTTTGTTCATAAAGTATTTAATATATATTAGAGATTACTTCTGCTTTATTATTGCACGTCAAACAAAATTTTTAAATCCTGCTACTGGATTTAGACGTATAAAAAATAAATTCTCTTCTTGCGTTGAAAACAGAAGTTGTTCAATTCATTACAAATACGACATTAGCAGATTAAAATTATGAAAAGAAAATTCCTTTGTGAAAGAAACAATACATTTAAATAATAGAACTCTGAACGTGTATCTGTAAAGGCGTTTGCAAAAAATCCTTTCAATCTACAAAGTAATCTGCAAAAAACTTTGGTCCTGTGCAACTAAAATTAAAGTTGGTAAAAACGGTTATCGAAGTATTAGAATGGGAAGAAGTATAAAATAAAACGCGCAACAAAATACAAAGAGACCGCGCGGCCCTTGTAATTGAATTTGTAAAAGAATGGAAACCTTTCCGCTCGTGATTTATTTTGCTCGGACTAATCATGCATGCCTTGAATACATTAAACAACGGGAAAAAACGACAGCCATTGATTGAAAATGCCGTAAACGAAGAACTTCCAAACGCATACCGACACAAAAACAATATTTATCACTCCATATTTCCTCACCCATCAATTCATTCCTAATTTGTTTTTCACACAACAGATTTTAAAACCAATCATTTTGTACAAAAACATTTAAATATTCCCTAATACTCTCAAATCCTGTTCAATGTTTAATTATGAAAAACAACCCGATATTTATTTTCATAAGCTATTGTTTTCAGAATTCTATGCCCGGATAAATTCAATGTGTATTTCAAATATTTATTGTCCGGTTTGATTGACTGATGACATTTTGCGTCACACCTCGCGAGTTTTAAAAAATTATCACGAAATTATCACATTTATCAACAGATCGTTTATTTGTTTCCAAATTCATTGTACTTGTAATATAATACAGTTTTTTTTCATTGTCAATTAAACGAATAATCGCTATTTTTGTGCATTCATATCCTTAGTATACTTTTTTTTATACAGTTCGATTCATTGTCAATGTTTTATGTCATAAACATGCTCTGCATGATTTAAAAATTTAAAATAAATCTACTTCTTTTTTGACTACTTGTATATATAAATACAGATTTAAATATATCTAATAACAGAAAAAACATTTGCTATATATTCATAAATTTCAACTCGAGTACATTTTTATTTATGTTTGGAATGGTTTGGAACGTATATAAGTAAATTAGTAATTGTGATAAATAATCCCAATACTTCCTAAAACTATTATGCGATAGAAGAATATATTACGCATAAATCTTGTTGAAAACATAAAATTTGTGTGAAATTTTCTTCGGCGAAGAAAATGAAATATGTCTTCACGACGAGGAAATATAAAAGTAAGCATAGTGATTAAATAAGCCGTGAATAACAATATTTAAAGTTGGCTTTAGCCATTAAAGGCTAACAGCAGAGTTAGTACATAATTCTATAACATAATTTTCGTTTTACATCGTTGTCATGATTTCTTAACCGGCAATTTACGCGCGGTATCAGAAAATTATAGTGCGAGGCAGCCAGGGTGATATATTCACCATTCCTGATCCCGCAGGAGTAAATGGTTCAATGGCGTGCACCACTCCCAGGCAAAAACTATTCCTTTGGAAAAACCAAACAGACATGATGTTCTCATTAGCAAAACATAAAGAAACTACAGACATTACCGGGAAATCTTTACTTTGCCTTGATTTTTACAATGTACATATTTCATCTTATTATAAAAAAATATTAAGTATTCGCTAACAAATTTAAAAATTACAATTTTAAATTATAGTTACGGTTTTTCATACCAAATTTTGTAAAAGAAACTGCACTATAATACGTATAGTTTCAATTTTAGTAAAACATATCTTAAGTAATTTTATATATCTTTATCTACTTCAGTTTAATAAGAGACTCTTTATTTCCCTAATTTCAGTTAGGTTATTGATTCCTTCAAATTGAAGGTACTGTCTTTTATTACATAAATAACTCTGAGATTTTAAATATCATTGTTAATTTTCAGCTGATAATTAATTGAATTCATTTTGACATAAAATTGCAAGAAAATTTAAATTATACAATAATTTTTTTCTACGACCACTATGGAAAGTGGAACTTTTGTCACACGTGAAGGTACTCTTTGTGAGGTTATCTGCACCTTATTGTTTCTTATGTTAAATAGTTTTTGTGCATATATTTTTGTACTGTAACGTTTAGCAGTGTGGTCGTAGAAAATGTATAATGTGCCACTCGTGCAAAATCACCTATTTCCCACTCGACTTCGCCTCGTGCCGAAACTTTCACACCTCGTGGGAAATAGGCAACTTTCTGTATTTTTTGCACAATATACTATTATGCACTATAATGAAATTATGAATATCACTTAAAGAAAGTACCGTTGGTACAAGAATATAAAGAAAAATATGTTGCTTGTTTTAAAATAAGATGCTAGTAAACAACAACAAATATAAACTAATACAAATAATGTTAATACCATGATATATATTGTTAGATGTAGAAATGAAAGAGGAAACAACAAGTACTTATTATTAAGTGACGAGAGAAAGTATAGGCTTTGCAAATGGGAAAAGGAATCTCTAAGGCATCTAAGGATATCTATCCTGTAGGATAGTTCGAAAAGGAAGAAGAGAAGAAGATAATCTGTTAGACGATTTGGGGTCAAGACAAGACTGTATGAAAGAAATTGATAAGAAGAAGAATATATGATGTATATCACAATGTATTATAATTAATCTGTAAACATTAAAAAAGCCATGCATAAATAATAATAATGATACAAGATAAATTTTGGTGATTAATACATAAAACTTAATCATGAGTGTCTGTTGAAGTAGGAGACCAAGAAATGTAAGTTAATACGTTGAGGGCATATACATATTTATACGTATACATATGAATGAAGTTAATATTAAAAGGTGCGTTTCACAAGCAAACTTCACGAGGTAGAAAAATAAAAGATTTTGTGTGAAAGCGCCATGAATATGAATACAAGCTGCATGTTAAAATAAGGATACACGACGTAGAATGATTGCGGCTTGAATGGCTAAGACTTTACACAACCTTTTGCAAACAAAACTACATGCATGGTACTTTTATTTCACGTTTTACAAATATTTTATATATACCACTGAATTCACTAGTAAACAAAGCTTGATCCACTAATCAACTCTGCTCCATGAATCAATACATTTCAGCATTAAAAAATCAAGCTAATCATATAATCAAAACTGATGATCAACTGACCGTCGTATTTCATTAATCAAGTTTTGATCATCTTATATTGGCTGTTAAGACTAATCTAAAGTATTTTATCGATATAATGTTTAATATTCGAAGCATATATTTTTCCTTTTAACCGTTCGAAATGCGAAACACGATCAAAAAAATGTCTAAAAATGGGCATCATTTTATAAGATGAGAAAGGGCACCACATTCCTTATTACCTTGTTGAATATTACTTGGAAATAGTTTATGTATGTAGTAACAACAGAGGAAGTAGTTAACTAAGAAGCTGATGCTGTATTTTTAGGTAAACCCGAGAATATTTGAAAATATCGTTTTTTTAGCTGGAAAATTTTCAAATTATACAAAATGTTATTTGTAACTTATTTTAAAGAACAAGCTATGCTGATACCAAATTTACAAACAGAATTTAATTATCTCGTTTCGTTTCGGAGATTTTTGCTCTCAAAGTTGTACCTCAAAAAAGTGTGTTTTTTGAGTATATTTAAAAAATGAGTAGAGGTACAATCTCAATTACTTTACCATTCGATTCTACGGGAAAAGTTACATAAAGAAATGTTTTCCCCACAGATACGTTCTTTGGAACGATTTGGTGAAAAATGAAAAAAACGAAGAAACCTAAATTTCAGTTTTTCGCTCTGAAACTTTTTTTCTTCAAAATTTTTTATATTCTGGACTTAAGTAAATATGGATAAGCTGATTCCAAATTTTCAAACCGAATTTGATTATCTCTTACCGTTCTCGAGATATTTGCGTTCAAAGTTAGACCTGAAAAAACAGGTTTTTCAGGAATAGCCCTGAAATGAGTCGAGATATGACCTCACCAACTTTACCATTCGATTCTACGGGCAAAATTACATAAGTGTACCAATTTTCAGATTTTTATCTCAACAGATAGAATTTCTAGAGGGAAAAAACTGAAAATGGCCAAAAATCGAAAAAAATCGCAAGGGGTTCATCAGGCGTTTTTTTCGATTTTGACCATTTTCGTTTTTTCGCTCTAAAAATTGTATCCTATGCAATAAAAATCTAAAAATTGGTATACTTATGTAATTTTGCCCGTAGAATCGATTGGTGAGGTCGCCGAAGTCGGAAACCTAACCCTTAAAGGGGTGTACCTAAAAAACCTATTTTTTTAGGTATTGCCAAAACTCAACTTTAAACACGAATATCTCGAGAACGGTAAGAGGTAATTCAATTCGGTTTGAATATTTGGAATCAGCGTATCGATATCTACTTAAGTCCAGAAAATGAAAAGTTTTGGAGAAAAACAGTTCCTCGGAAAAATTTTGATATTTAGGTTTTTTCGATTTTCTAATTTTTCACTGAATCGTTCCAAAGAGGGTATATGCGGAGAAAACATTTCTTTATGTAACTTTTCCCGTAAAATCGACTGGTACAATCGTTGAGATTGTATCTATACCCATTTTAGAGATATAGTCAAAAAACACACTTTTTTGAGGAGGAACTTTGACAGCAAATATCTCAGGAACAAAAAGAGATAATTAAATTTCGTTTGAATTTTTGAAATCAGCTCGACGAGATCTATCAAAGTACACTATCTCCCAAAATCAAAATTTTGGACACAAAAATAATTATTTTTGGCATATTTCGCGTTTGTTAACACAATTTTTGGTTTAGTACCATTATTTGTTCAAAAACAATTCAGTAAACCCAATCTATTGCATCATCGTACAAAAAGATATTAAAACACTATTAAAAAATAATGTCTGGAAAGAAAAGGGAATTGGACAACTGAAGTATTAAAATAAATCCCGTTAAAAATCCTTCAATTTCAGAGCGTGGAACCGTCGTCCATTGTCCTTTGGCTGAGAGCTGGAGTTTACCGCACGCCGTACGTAAAAACCCACGACGCGAGCAGAGCACTGCACAATACAATTGCTCCGCCCGGAATGAAATCGAGTGTAGATGCAGTTGTGGATCGCGCAAAAAACTGCTTTTTGCCTCGAATCCCCACCGAGGTTGTTATTTGACAGCTGGGAATACGCCGGAATTATTAGCGACCATACAAATACATTACACCACAATGTGTACATTAGCAACAAAGGATCACACACCTAGGAGTTTTTTTGAGAGTACCAAATAATTCTTCTTTGGAATTTACAAATCAAACACAACAAGTTTTTATTAATTGTTAAGTAGCGATGTTGGGAATTAAATTCCAGATATAATATTCCACTTAGTTCAAATATACAAGGATTTTCTTAATTTATTACTGAACAGGTAAAAGAAAATGAAATTTTTTTTTAAATAACTTCATAATAAATTAGCTTCTTTAATAAAAAAAAATGTACCATGTTAAAGAAAACACTTTTGGAAGTGCTAAAATGACTATTATAATTCAAATCTTATTGTATTACATAGGGTTGCAATCTTGCAATCTGTGAATGGGAAGTTAAAATAAATATCCTTACACTAGGGTACATGGGGGACAAATGGACTGGTAAAAGAGATGGACTTTTGGTCTTAAAAGTACATTACATAAATAAATCTCGTAGGGAATGTTAATTTTGTTGATTAGAAACAATGTAAGTAGCCACTTGAAAATTAATACTATCAACACTGAATAATCAAGATTTACTTAAACAATTGCCAATAAAATGTTGTATATACTATATATACATTTAGTTAATTACTACTTCGTTAGGTTTACACTAAATATTTATGAGCATACTTTATAAACATGAGCATAAGACTTAATGTAACCTAAAAATGTGGTACCTACTCTATCTTACCAGAAAAGTATGTATAATGATGTTTACTTTTACGACCACTATGAAAAGTGGTACTTTTCTCACACCATATAAAGCTTCAAAGTTGCGTATTTCCCACAAACGTAGGTTAAAATGTGAAAAATCATATCTCCCAGTATTTGCCAACACTGCGCATGCTTTTTCAGTTTTCAGAACATTTGTTCACTTTAAATTACTAGTCAAAAAAAGCCCAAATACACTATAGGGTTCTTTATACATCTTGTCTCAAGTATCTAGATCTTTCACCACGACGTTATTCAGATGAATATTTTATAGAACTGTCCATCACTAGACAAAAAGCCAACATTTTGGAATTAGATAAGGTGTGTAGAAAATCCAAAATTTTTGTCGGCAGACATACAATTATGATTATTACCAAATAATTAACACTTAACAGAATACTGTTTCAGATATTGTAAACAAGAAGTAGGAAAATATGGAAAAACCAATGAATTCAATTCTGCACAATATCGAACAAGCAAATTAGCCTATACTATATTAATATTATGATAATGTAACATGTTTGCTGTATGTACTAGGATAAAGAACCCCGTACAATTTGCATGGTTCGAGTAATTTTTGCCTGGAATGGAATGAGATTCGTATGTAGAACACATGTGCAGCGATGTAGACATTCCTCCCGGCGTGAAATTTGATCAAAAACAATACCTCCGTTATCTATAAATTGATAGGCGGAAAGTAAAAAAGTCCAAATACACTATAGAGTACTTTACGCATCTTGTGCAAGTGTCTAGATCTTTTACTAGGACATTATTCATCTATAGAACTGTCCAAAGTATTGTATTTTATTTGAGACATCAAAAGAAAAGAAGAGAAAATTAGAATTAGCCAACAGGTTAAGTAGAATTAAATTATTAACAGAATACCATTCTAGATATTGTAAACAAGAAGAAAAGATTGATAGATAGATACCAATGAATTCAATTCTGCAAACTACCGAACAATCAAATTAGCTATACTATATTATGATAATGTAACATGTTTGTTGTATGTACTAGGATAAAGAACCCCATACAATTTGCATGGTTCGAGTAATTTTTGCCTGGAATGGAATGAGCTTCGTATGTAGAACACATGTGCGGCGATGTAGACATTCCTCCCGGCGTGAAACTTGGAGCAGCGCAGACAGACGCTCTCGGAACCACACACCGGAAATCGCACAGATAATTATGCAAGAGGGAATGAAGACTTCGCGAGATATACCGCCCGGCAAAACGAAACTAAGGAGCGTCCCGCATTATCTCCAAACGTCGGCTATTTAAACAACCATCTCGCTATGCGTACCTTCGCCGCAATTATTCGCTATTTACTTCTCCGTACCAACTGTTTATTACCATTGTTCAGCTATACAGATACACCCAATACAAACATATTTGCATTACACCAGACATCATAAGACTCGTAAGTGCTTTCAATCAAGAAGAAAAACATACTACATCATAATCATTCACAAAACGAGAAAAATCGCTCATAACCAAAAGACGATACAGAGAAAAACAGATACAAATATTTGTGGATTATTCATAGAAACATTGCCACCATATCTAAAGGAGCCAGAATACTGAAGAAGAAAAGCGTCTAGCACAAAGAAAATTTAAGGCAGTTGGTTATCGTTATTGTCTACGAGTACTATGAAAACTGGGACTTTTCTCACACTATATAAAGTTAAAGTTGCTTATTACGACATTTTAAATTTCAAATAATTTTGAAATGACATTAATAAATATATACATATAAATACTACATTATAAAATAAAAAAGATTAGCTTCAACGTTCAATCTACACATAAGTAAATAATTTATAATTTCTTTAATTAATATTAAATACTTTTTAGTCTATGTTAATTAAGCCTACGTTTACTGATAAAATAATAGTAATTTATGGTACAAGTGTGTTACATTACAGATAAGTCATGTGGGAAAAGTTTAGCTCACGAGGCCGTTAGGCCGAGTGTGGTATTTTTTCAAGTGATTTAGGTAATTAACACACGTGTGCCATACAACATTTTATTCAACACATTTTAATCATTGATATAAAATACATATAAGATTTTTAACAGATGGAATTTCGAAATGACATTTAGGAACAAAATAGTGTAGAGAAGGTTTTATAACGTAGTTACTATGATACGAACCAAAAAACAGTGAGCTAATATATTTAGCTCACTAGTGACTTATGACCTCCTTTTTTATCTAAAAACAGCATACTTATATCGTTATAATTACACGGTGTTGGATAAACGCTATAATATATTGCTGTCAATCATTTCTATCGTAACTATAGCAATGATATACTCTATGTTTACTGATAAAATAAACTCCTGGTATATTAATTAGTAAAATGTATCATGCAACTATTCCTATTTATTTTTTAGAAATTACTTAGTACATTTATGATTAGTAACTAACGGAATATCCTGGGGTATTTATTAGAATTAGAGTCGTGGGTAATGTGGGGTATGTATGATAATGATATGCCGTGATTCGTATCCCTATTTCCCTAAGCCAACTCGTCCCAGCGACACACATTTATCTCTAGTTTGCGGTAGTTTAACTATGTATGGAGTTCGATGATTAATAGAGACTAACCCAAGCTATGAATTCATCACGCAACAACATAAATATAGATCTACCGAGCGACTATTTCTCTGTTTTTGTACCAGGTGCTATGTTCTACACCGAATATAAAATGAGAAACATGTTTTTGTACGAACTTTGAATGTAAATTGTTCTTTTTAATCGATAAAGGGAAACATAACACAAACATGTTTATATATTTTTTGTCGATAGCGTAACTAGAAAATTGTGGGCTGTCTGCAACATAAATTCATAAGCTTTCGCAAAATCAAATTCAATTTGTATACTAAAAAAAAACGAATCAAATTCACACATAAAATAGTTCGTTTGGTATATTTTTACAACAGCTAGATTGCTCGGAATATAGCTAATAAACTCTCTATACGATATAAATATACAATAACAACAACAGATAAAATGTTAAGGTACTCATAAAATGAGCCTATTGATATTATACATGTTCAAATCCAAGTATCACAAATAATTGTGATCTCATTAGGAAATAATTATTTACTTAACTATTATTTTTTTCTGAAATCAAACAAGAATTTAAAATCACTGAACAATATATGTTTTTTTTGTGTTATGCAGGGGCGGATTGAACGTTGCCAGATCCCAAATTAAGAGATTTATGCCAGGATTGAATCAATTTACTTGCATAGTAAATTTATTTAAATGGATAAATTCTAATCAAAACTATTTTGTTAATGACAAATAACATTGCTATCAAAATTTTAATTGTCAACTGAAGGGTTAAATATTATTTACTTCAAAACTAAATTTGGTATTGAAATATAATATATACTTGTTAAGAAGGATATGATATGATGTCTAGGCAGAGAAATTAAATTTTCCTGTCGATTTTACGGCATCGATGTGATAGATTATACTAAAAGATTTCAGAAAAAGTACTATTTTCGCTCTTAAAATACAGCGCGAAAGTCGCATTTGCCTGACTAGTCATGAAAATATTCAAACATTTTTGTTGTACTTCATTTTTATATTTTAGGTAGCAGATCTGCTACAACCTCTGCTACAGTTTCTTTTATATCTATAGGAACTTTGCAAAACTTTACAAATTACTATATGGGCACGCATCAAAAATTCAAACCTGATAATCTGATTTACTTATGTAATTTACAATTATTTTTAATATAATCAAAGATTTAAAAAAAATGATACATGATACGTCAGAAAAATGTTTGTACTTGATTGGAAACCATAAAATACTCGGCACAAAGTGCGTCATATTTCAATATGGCTCCTCGACAATACTGTATCATTTTCTTGGCTCTTGTGTAAATAACTATTTTACATAAGGTTCGGTTTTCATAGAAACCCCCTCTGAGTCTGTATTTAAAAAAAAAATTAAAGTATTTAATATAAGATTAAGCAGTAGAACGATCTAATTAAAGTTAGTAAGTTTGTGCAGTACAGCTTTGTAATAATAGGCGATTGAAGTATATTGAAAGACTTAGAAATGCAAGTAGGTAAACAGCGATATCATTATAGTTCACAGGTAATTTAATCCGTACTGTTCTTGAAATATAGGTGTGAATTTTTACTGCAATGCCGTCGACAAAGGGCAGAAACGGTTTTATATTTCACTTGGTTGGCGATGCACCATTGTTCATGACCGCAGATCTCTGGATTTTATATCGCTATGAAATACAGACAAGCAAGGGAACTGATAGTAAAAATTCATTGTTTACTATAAAATATCACACGGATAAATATTGATTTACGCGAATCTACCATCGTAAATACAAATATTATCCCTGCAATTGCTAGTGTTATTAGCTTGATACGGTTTCTTTTGTTTGTTTTATAATAGTGCAATAATAATCATTTTCAAGATTAAGTACATATACGCAGCAAGGATTGCAAGGACATTACAGTGTTTAAGTTTGGACTGAACGTAATGTACCTGTGCAATTTTAATGTTGACTGTTTACCTGTAGTGTTAAACAAAGACAGTTTGAAATATGCAGTTAATACTTTACATCGGGACACATCTTAGAGGAAATTTCCCATGTGGTACATTCTGGGATAACGTATGTGGTTGTATGTAATATACTGACATAACTGACTGCTAATATCTAACATCCTATTTGCAACTGACACTTTTAAATATTCATTAATAATAAAACAATACACTTGGTTTATGCACATTTATTTCTTAAAGTATAGTGACAACGTTTTTAATAGCAGTCATTAGTCCTTCTCTGGTACTGTTACAATCTTTACGACTTAAATAGAAGTTGTTAGCTTTCAATCTAATAATTAAAATCAAGTATATTTACTTAGAAATCGTACCTACGATACTCGAAGTTTACGTTGTTCTAATAAATACATTTTTTTTTATTGAAAATAAGAGATAATTTGTCAACATCCATTAAAAATGGGAAGATATAACTAATAGTATATTACATATCAAAATTGTAAGAGATAGTTTTTAAGTCGAGAATATTTACATATAATTCATTGTGAATAATTATGAGTAATTGACCTATTTTATATATACTGTCTTTATTTGTACCGTTGAAATATGTAAAGATATGGAATAAACACGATAACTGCTTATTTTGCAGTGCCGAATTACGCTTCTCGTAAACTGCGATAAACATAGTGCTGCTAGAATTCTTCGCTGATATTTTTTTATTTTTTATTTTTTGGTAGTTTCGATTTCTTCGTCTGATAAAGTTGGATATTGCAGAATAAATGTTCATACATACACTTGATTTAAATATATCATTAATACCTAATATAGAACTGATTGTTCTTATTGAGTGATTGATTCTGTAGATGTCTGGAATAAGTAAGTAAGTTGTCATTATTCTCCCAATCCCAACTATAATTGCCCAAACGGAAATGTCAGAATAATGGATTCCATTGAAGAGAAATGACATTTGAATATTTGAAGACGATATTGAAGCTAGTTTTGTTTGTTTACCCGGGCTGACATGGCCGTGTTAAATATAGATAAACGTCAAGTAGACTTTTGCTAAATGAGGTTTGAGCTTTAATTAGAATTTATTCCGTCGACGCTGAAGTTAACAGGCGATAGCAGTTAATTAAATCCCGCGATGTCTGCCAATTATTGCTCAGCCGCCGCTAGAGATTTTTACTCGTTCACATTCAAATTCATTGTATTCAGATTCCAGAATAATATAAATATGTCCGCGGAAGTTGCCATCTTATTAAGGCGAGATGCTGATGCTTTGTTGACTTGCAAATTCGATTTATTTGCATTTTAAATTGCGAATAAACTACAACATTTTTATCATTTCGAATACATTTTGCACAAATCCTTTGTTTGTGAACTATGAATTTCTTGGCGTTTTTCATTTCTTTTGCACGGAATAAACATTTCATTATGCTTCTTACCATTTAGTCTTATATTCATATTAAATTTATACCTTGTATTTCGTAAATCTCAAATGACATGTATTAGAATTTGACAAAGTAACTGAAATATTTTTCTATGAAACTAGAGGTAAGTGGGGAAGAGATGGACCGGTAGGAAAAATGAGCTTTTGGTCTTAAAAGTACATTAGAGTGATATCTCTCACAGGCAATGTTAATTTTGTTGTTTAAAGACAGTGTAAGTAGCCGTTTTGAAAATTAATACAGTCAACATTGAATAATCCAAGATGTACTTAAAAAATTGCCAAAAATTTTGTACCTTATATACACATTTAGTTAATTGCTTCTTCGGTAGGTTATTATTTATGTACTACTTTATAAACATATGTATAAGACTTAACGTAACGTAAAAATATGGTTCTATTTATACACAGTTATAAGTTATTTAGTGGTCCATTTAGCCTCTGCTCTGTGGACAGATGGAGCACTTACGCTAAGGAGAGATGGACCAGAGGATTTTTATTGTTGAAAAGTTCAATTCAACCGGTAACAGCACATGGAAAGGTAGACGATCTAGTTGCTATTCCATAAGTTCTGATGAGCTGTTGTTAAATAGTATAATAATCAGGGAGTGATGATAATAGAAAAGCTGATGATTATGAAAACGTTGTGCGGGATGCAATAGATTTTTTAAATATTATCTCAAACAACTAAAATCACATCATAAATTAATAAGTCTTTTAATTAATTAATTGGGATACAAACGATGATTGTTTTATACAGAGGGTGATTTTAATATATGTCATTACATTAGGGCAAGAATTAAAGTACTTCATAATAAGTGAGCACATGTAGTTAACATAATAATGATTGGTTTTTATGGAGGGTGGTTTTAATATGATTACAATAAGCCAAAAATTAGAATACTTTCCATGAGTGATCACCTCTTTCACAGAAAGTAAATATTACAGCTACCATTATTAATTATCAATTTTCCGGTTGCTAAGTAATGTTCGAAATAACTTACTAATCAGTAATTTGTAAATATAATCTTAGAAACCCAACTGGAAAACAATTAAAAATATAGTTGGTTAACCGTTACTTCTTTTGGTCTTGTTTAATATTACCGACATATATAAATCCTCTATCTTCATTAAAATCTCGATAATAATACAATGTCTCCTATAGACAGAAACGTATAGTAGATGGAAAGTAGTAGAATACAATGTAGTGCAAGCAATAACACAAAATTTCACTGTATCTTCTCTGTTTTCAAGTGTAGTTTCTGAATCTGAAACGGTTGTATTTAAATAAGAAAAATAAAGTTCGTCGGCGAAGGTAATTCAGTAGAAGTGTCTGCTTATAATTCCAAGAACAGAAAAAATCAGAACACGTAGCCAGGTTAGGAAAATTCGCCGTGGAGCGAGAAATTTCGCGAATTAGATTACGTAAGTCCAATTTCTGTTAATGGATGAGCCCTGTATTCAGTGTCAGGGAATGTACAAGAACTTTCCCGGAATGGAAAGACTGGAGAAAATCTGCCACTACGTACAAGATTGTATCAAAGTTTTTCCACAAGTTATCATTTGTAGTAGGGCTTGCAAATATCAGTTCAAGTGGCTGTTTCATCAAAAGTCAAATTGTTTCTAACAAAGTTTTGTAGAGTCATTCAACATTCTTAATTATAAAGTATTCGTCATACCGTGAGTTTCAGCTAAGATGCAACATATCCGAATCTGTCATTAGTCATTACTATGAATACCACTTGTTATATGGCATCGTATCGTTCCAGATAAAATGCAACATAGGAAATATAGACTATCAATATCATGAGATTAACTGTCAAATAAACTTATAATACAATACAATAGTGGGTACAGTTTAAGAAATGTTTGTGACATGTTCGTTAATTTATATTCTGATCATCCTAGAACAAATCCTAGCACAGTTTCAAGAATTGCTACAAAAGCTTTAGAAATTTAATTAAATATCAGCAAAACATCTGTATATCGATTACTAACAGACGAAAAATTTCATTCGTACCATTTTCAAAATCAGCAAGAGTTAAGAAACAATGATCATGAAAAAATAATTGCCTTTTGTGAACTACTTTTTGAGAAAGTTAATATCGATCCAAATTTCAAGAAAAAAAATATTTACTGATGAAGCTACTTTTTTGCAACAGGAGAAGTAAATTCGCAAAATTGTTGATTTCGGGGCAGGTAGATTCAAATATGTTAGATCTTAGCTGAAACTCACGGTATATATTTGTGACCTAATTAAATTTTAAGGATGACAATATTTTTCAAGATGGCTCTGGAGTGACACTTTTTGCTGGCTGAAGTAATTGCGATTAAATTCGCCATTACTATGAATTCATTCGTGAAGAATTAAAAAACGTTTTAATTAAAATTCAAATTATCCGCTTCCTTTCATAAATAGAAAATGTAAAACCCTCAAACATTGTAATGCAAACTTTCAATTCTTCCATGAATAATTTTTCTAATTACACTTGCTGAACTTGTAAAATTTCCAGAAAATCATAAAAGGAGTATAAAATGTACATAAACCTAGTGTAAATTTACTAGTCGTAACTTGTACCAATGTCCATTAAAATTCTCTTGTATAAGCGAAAAGGGAATCATAATCGTTAAAGGAGTTATACGAGATATTATGCTGTAATTATTTTGAAATCCTTTCACACACGAATATCATTTCAGGAGAGACATTTTGCATTTATAGACTTCCTTCCTTTTTCAATATTTTGCTGTTAAATCGTTAATGGTTGTTATCCAAAAATCATAACATTACTTTGGAAGTGGTAACCATAGTAAAGTAGGTCAATAATAATTTATTATACTGACTATTTCACTCATAAATTTATAAACCAATCCAAATTCAATATTCTACCTAGTTACCAAGATTCATTTGGGACATACCACAGTGTAGAAATTTATTTTGAAATCTTTGTATAATATTTAAATTTGATTTCTTGGCGAACCTCCATAATTGTATTCCATATGTCCATATAGGAATAAATGCAGCTGTATATAATAGAATTTTGCATTATACTGATAATTTTGATTTCATTCTTATAGGCCAACTTTTTTTAATAGAAATCCGCTTGTTTCTTTGCATGTTATATGTTTCCTCTAAGTGAGGTCTATATCAAGATGCATACCCAGGTATCTTGCTTCTGTCTGTTGGGGTATTACTTCATTGTGAATTGTTACTGCGAGATAGATGACAAGTCTTCTTGTAATAGTTTAATTTCCATTAATTTTGATACGTCAGTTTTTAGCCCATTTCACCACTTCATTTAATGCCGTTTGAAGATTTCTTGAAACTTCCACTAGATCTTTATTAGATGCAAGAAATTTCAGTGTCACCTGCGTATGTAGATACTGTAGTCTTCTCCGGACAAGGTAGATCTGCTGTGTATATTAAGTATAAGATGGGGCCTAGTATACTACCCTGCGGTACCCCAGCTTTTATTTGGTGTAATACTTGGAGTACTTGTTTTCATGCATTACTTGAAAACATCTGTCTGATAAATACGATTATATTATATATACGTACAATATACATGAGTTGAAAAGACCATTACTGACCAGCGCCTAATATCCTTCGGATGCTTCGCTCATCAGGATATAATCTTAATGTTAGGTAAATAATGATAGTCTTCTCAAAATCAGTGTATAATATATTATTTGTTGTTCCCGTTTGTGACATATTTATTATTTTTAATCCTTTTTAATAACATGTTTCGATTCGACCTAAGTGAACTTCGAGATCGAGAGTTAATTTGAAACATCGCCCATTAATAACATAATAAAATAATACATTATTGAAATGGTACAGAATCTACTATACTCGTAGGCTATAAGGCATTTGCAAAGGCTGTAGTTGACGATCTACACAACTGAAATGCAAATAAAAATTATAGTGGAACAATGTAAAATCACTCCTAGCGACCGAAACTGTAATATGAAGCTATTATGTTTTTCGTGGACACATTGTGTGACATTGTTTGTGTTTGTGTATATTCTGTATGGATCGGTTTCGGGTTTTATATTTAGGCCTGGTGAAAATCCCGTCCAATATTCATGATCTGCTTGTCTCTCGTGGTGTCTACTTTATCTCAGCCGCTGTACTGGTCCAACGACGTGCAAGCAAATATTTGAACGCTGACTGCGACAAATTTTAATGCATCAGATTTTTTGTGCAAATATTAATTTAGAATTTGCAGTGACAACTTAGAATAATAAGGATTTACCAGGTCAGGTGATTTCTGAACGGAATTTGTTAACATAAATTCATTTCGAATCATATTAAAAGATAAAGATTTGAATGACTTTTTAATATACATTGATTGACATCGGTAGAATGATTTTCTATTACCTTCTCTGATATTCATAAATGTGCCACTTGTTTGTACAACAAGAAATTTTGCGATTAAGTAATCAAAAAACTATATAATTGAAACATGTAGAAAAGTTATTAAAAATGGATACAAAAAAACATGATCTGCAGATTATAACATATTAAAAAAAGAAGAAAGAATTGTAAATATTGTCACCAGTGCGCTAGTATTCAATGGTTAAGCTTTGCAACCTAGTGTTCCGTTTCGTGTTTCGAATCCATTGGAAGCATGGATATATTGAAAACGGACAGTATTTAAACATTGGAGGAAAATTAAATAAATGTGATTCTATCTTTATTTACAAAATAGGATTGGTTTTATTCGACTGGATTTTTCATAAAAGGAAAGTACTTTTAGAGTTGCAGTCATTTAATAAAAGTCACCAATACATCAACGTTTCGACTGTATCATGATGAAGACTGATATTCACTGGAAATGTTGGTGTACTAATAGATTTTATTAAATTTATTTTCAGGGGTATATTTTTTTTTACCAATAGTTAATAGAAAAGTATGGCATTGAAATAGCAAATACCGTATATTTTTGCCAACTTACGTAATTTTTCCGTTTTTTGAGTTTCTTTAAAAAGGGACAGTTTTAATTATCGGCCATTGTTAATAATAAATTATTTTTGACCTAGGTGACCATGATTACCAAGTAAACGGTAGTGAAAAACAATTTCTCATGTATGTTTATAGTTTTGGTGTTATAACTACATGGTGCTGTATGCAATTATTAAAACTCATGAAAAATTGTAAAAATATGACTGTTGTAATTGAAACCTCTTGTATACAGCCGTAGTATTTTGATTGAAAACACTGGATGCAGTATGTAATAAATATTGTATGAACGACACAATTACGAGCCAGCCGTGAGTACATGATGAGAAATGAAGTAATTTGAGTACGTGGAAACGAGTAAAGCGGCTGCAATAATGCGATTTTTGTATAGGTTGGTGAAGAATGCGTTATGGCGTTGTGAATTAGCAAATAGCAGGTTAAAATGTCATAACTCGGCAATTATTTAGATTGTACACCGCAGATGATTCATTCGCGGTGGAGATCGCAGCGTGAGCGTTATTGCAGTTGAAAATGAGTGGTGCGCCGCAACAAATGTATGTGCGAGGGCTAAATAATTCGCGAATCGGGCTGCTTGCCAGCTATCAGACCAAGTATTCCAACAACAAAAGCACAAAAATGTTACACTTCTTCTACACTCAAAACTAGAACAAGGGTTCCACTTCAAATTTACTGACTCTACAAACATGTCACCAAAAATCTTTTACTATTATCTATTATTGATTAGTTATCGCTGTGTCCGAAATCCGAATGATTCGCTAACCACTATAAGCTACAGATACCTGAAAATTTATCCCCAAAACTCTACTATGGATGTAGCTTCAATGTTTATTGATTGACTTAGGACAACACATGGTTTTAATTTTACTATCATTACAAAGACATCATGAAAAAACTTGTACTATTATCATTTATTGGATACCGCGTTTCGATAAGAAATACGTCTAAATGGATCAAATTCCATTATTATAAGTTATTGGTGGATGCTGTAAGTTGATAAGCAAACCACTAAAATGCAAGATTTGGTACTTGACGCTTTATTCCATTTAATTTCAATTTATTATCAAAAAAAAAATATAGCTTACATTTAGGATTGAGAAAAAACAATGAATTTTGGTATATGGCTTTACTGGTGGTTTCAGATTTGCAGATTTTTTTATCGAAATACTTGTGGGCAAACTACTGTAAGCTAAAATAATAATACATATAATGCTTTTAATTTACACTTGTGTGTGTGTATTAAAATCCCTATGCAGTTTAAATTTTTCGTTGATCAAAAGATTTTCTCGAAAGGTAGATAAAAGGGAAGGTAACTTGAATTCAGTCGTTTCCGTCATTTTTCATAGGTTTATTTCAGCTCCGACCGATTTCAACCCCACTTGGGTCTTTCTCAGGGAGTGAAAGTCAAAATTGTAAATGAGTCGACAAATTTAAATCGTTAACAATGGATAAAATAAAAATAAATTTACAAAACTATAATTCTTAGGGATTATTATTAATAACTTAAATAAAAATAAAATGCCTAACATAATTTATTCTCTAAAAGCTTTGAAAAGCTAGCTGTGATACTTATATCGCAAAAGCTATACCATCAAATAAATTTGTCCTAAATCCTCAGATCATCCTTGTAAAGCTAGAGTTCAACAGTTAGGACATACGAGAGGAAACATACGACTGCTGTTTTATATTGGGACAATACCGTATTATAACTCTATTGAAAATACATTCCCAGTAAGGATTATTTTTTTAAATTAAATAGTATAATACTTTCTACTATATGATATATAATTCAACAACGTGTAAAGCTCGAATTAAAATAAATTTAGTAATGCATAAAATTATTGGTAAAATTTACGTACGATAAGTCGATAATACAATCTCCTAGTAGTTATTCATTAGAAATCTTGATAAATATCGAGTCCTCCCCATATTTCATTTGCAAATAAGGCAGTAAATTCCCAATAACCTTGTTTATTGCTTCTAGTAATGGCGCATTAAATCTTAGTGAAAAATCGCCTTGCTTTTAATAATCATAAACACGGTCCCCACTTGGCTATAATGAAGTTACCCGGCCTCTCATTAATTCACTCATCCGGATGAATATTCATGGGCCGGGGTTAATTAGCTGTTAAAACACACTGGCCGTGTGAAGAAGGCCAGGAAGAAGGGACAATGTCTTGATTTGTACGCAGGAAGACGAATGGAGCGACGTAAATTCTCATTGTTTGCCCCGGTGAAATATTGCGGCTGGGTTAATCGGGAACGTGGTCAGGTTTTAATACTTGCACTGCAAATGTGGATTGAATCTAATGAAGATTGAAAATACTTAAAAATAGAAAAGGTATCTTGGATCACCACGAGGACCAATATCCCAGTGTTCAATTCATTTTACATATATAATTTATCTACTGTCTTTTTTCCTTTTTTACGAATATTATTTTGCTAGTCAAATAATTTGTAAAATAAATATTCTGAAACAAAACTACAATAAATAAATACATCATTCACAAATTATGCTCTCGAGAATTCTATAATAAGACAAACAATATCAAATAAGAGGTACATAAAAATACAATTTTGAAAAACAAAATGAACTAAATTTAATTTAAAAAATCTTACTTAATATTATTCCGTACAGATTTTTAGAATTGGAATATTGTTATTAAAAATATCAAACTCAAATAAATGGTAATGGATTAGATACCTATATATTAAAATCAGATCTTGGTGTATCCATTGATTTCACATTAAATTAAACAAAATATATACTTTCTTCTTTTCAAAACTAATATGTATGTAGTATTAAGAGGAAAAGTAATTCCCAAAGCCGCTGATGCTGTGTTTTTACAGTAAATATCTCAAAAATGAAAAGAGATAATTAAATTCCGTTTAAAAAATTGAAATCAGCGAGATCTATCAATGTGTACTATTTCCCAAAAATAAAATTTTGGGAACAAAAATCAACACAATTTAAAAATTAATAATTGTTATACAATGTGACATAAGTGACAACTAATTTTAAATGTCTTTACAATTTAGTTAAATAAATGTTTAATATTCAAAGCATACATTTTTTCCTTTTAATAAAACTGTTCAAAATACAAAACAAAATCTAAAGAAATATTTTAAAAAGTGGCGTCATTTTGTAAGTTGAGGAAGGGCGTCACATGCCCTACCACCGGTCTTGACATCGAGCTTTACAAATAAAAATCAAATTCTTTACTAATATTGAAAAATGAAAACATAAAAACTTAGTGTGTAGTTCATGTAGTCGGTTATCAGTTGTAGAAGTTAGTGATAAATAGTGACGTTCATTACTTCCTCGTATAGGAAAGTAACAAGTAGAAGAAATTTCCAGGGCTATTAATTTGAATAAAGCGTGACGCGTGGGACATATTTCATCGATAAATCCGCTAATGGTCGTCCACGTTGTTGCGTTGCAGGGTGGAGGAGCCATTCATCAACAGCGCTCAATTTTATTTAGTTTTTAAGCGTTGTCTGGCAACGATGCTGGGGTTTTTGCCGCACACGTAATTGGTCGCCAGTGTTACCACATCACGGAAAAAGAAAACCGCCAAGCGAACATGTGCTTTGTTTTATTTGAATCTGTTTCGCGAGTTTTTAACACAATTGCGGCGCGCTCCGCAATTAAACTAGATCCCGCACAACATTTGAATTGGAACACAATCAAAATTGCCAATATCCAATTTATTTCTGATAACTTTGGATATCATCGCTTTAATGAAGAAAAACGATTAAAACATCCCTCTCTACATTCCTAGCAATTACGAGAAGAATGGAATGTTTTTTCAACTTATCTGGCGATTCTATCTTGAAAAACTCAAATTCAACAGCAATTTTTAATGGAAAATTCATTATTTCGTTCCTAACTACCAAAAAATACAAAAGATTGCACGTATTTTTAAATACACATTTTGTAAATGTAAATATTAACAAGGAACAATAATAAATATCCGGAATAATAAGAGTAATTTCTAGTGAACATAAATATAGTCGGACAACAAAAAGAACGATTAATAATAATATTTTTCTTATTTTCTTGTATTCTGTTTAATGTATTATTATTCATTTTAATTACAATATTTTTCAAGAATGGCATATCTGACAATCCATTCCTGATTTAATGACAAGTATTATCTGCGTGAAAAAATATAATTTTTACTAAAATATATCGTAAAATATTATATGAAAATTGGTTGCAATCATATGTAATTCATTTATTTTGATATAATATATATTGATATAAATATCTGTATATAAATAGCTAATTTTATTCATTTATAGATGTGATTCTAACTTTGTAGAATGGTGGAAATGTAAAGAGGTCAGATATTGGAAATAATAGAGCACATAGGTAATAAATATATAAGAAATTAACGGAAAGTGAACCAAAATATTTATTTATGTAATAAGTAAGGAAATAAAGGTGGTTATTTAGCGCATGCGACAATTACGAAACGAGACGAAGGCGACTCATTTTCCTTATGTGTTTCATAGTATATGTTTTTTTTACTTTCGTTTGAATAATTACATGAATATATTTCAAGTTATGCATTTTTTGACACTTTGATGACATTTGCAAAATAAAAAAACAAATAAATTTATTCCACTATCCGTCAAGTATAACTTTTGCAAATATAATAATCATTATTGGGAATTATTCGTAGGTTGACTAAAGCCGTAGTAGGCGGACAGGTTATAATTTCTGCAGGACGCAATGCACTGGACGCTAAACAATACGCATCACGGCTGGAGATATTGAGATGCAGCGGTTTTTGTCCAGGTGATTTGTTGCTGACTATTCCACGGAATTCTAATTGATATCCACGGGTGATTTACTACTCCGCGAATGGCCGCTGCGATAGCGCGCGGAAAAAGAACAGACAAGTGCAAATTTCATTTTTCAAAACAAAAATACACTCCTATTCATGCGCTGCTCTTTTGTTTGACCAGGACAACAAGAAACGTTGGACCGCGGTCAACAGCCAGAAAAGAGAGGATCAATTTGACGCCAGAATTCAAAGCTCACAAATAAGGATTATTTGATATATAAAAATTTAATATGTCAATATTTTAATTCTTTGTATTGACAAATCTCATTAGGCTTACTTAGGAATGTTGTTGTCTGAGTTATAGCTTTTATATCAGACATTATTATAATATAACTGTAATTATCTTAGTACTAATCAATAGTAAAAAAGAAAAACAGTAAGATGATTGCAATATTTTGATCTGATAAAATAAAGAAACAACAAGTACTGATCAAATGACAAGGAAAGGTGTAGATTTTGCAGAAAAGGAGATGAATCTCTAAGACATCTAAAAACATCGTGCAGGAAAGTTCAGAGAGAAGGAAAAGAAGAAGTCCTGTTAGACTATATAGCTCAGGACAAGACCGAAGGAAAGAAGTTATTATGAAAAAGAAGGTTAATGTATGATTGATGTAAAAGTGTGTATTATTACGTATTTTAATTAAACTGCATATACCAATGTAGATTTTAATAGTTATACTAATCAACAGGATCTTTTAGTTTATTCATTTGTACTATTTGACAATAGGTTGACCCAGAAAGAAGATGAATTATTAATACAGAATGTTTCTATACCTCTAAATGAAACTTTATTGACTTCGCATATATACAGGTTGTTCATTTGCGAACAATTTTAGTGTTACTGGTTTAATAGATCTTTAAACTATTTATAATTATATAATAACTAATTAATAAATGATTATTTGTAGGCCGTGTATAAAGGGTGAGTTATCGAAATGCCCATCTTCGATATCTCCGTTGTCGTTAGAAATGCAGCATAAATTTATTAACAGAAATTATTCGTCCATTCAAGGAGCATAACGTAGAATTATTTTCACATGTACAGAGTGATGTGAGAATTCTTTGCCTCTTTAAATGGAACACCCTATATATTTAACATTTTTTAATTGTATTTTATTTTCCTATACAACTTTTGTTTTACCTACTTGTTTCTGTGGTAACATATACTTGTTTATTAATTTAATCACCCAAGGATTAAAAGTGCTACTTCAGTGTTATAAAATGAAAAGTAAACTAGGCTTTTACTTTATGTCATTAAATTTTCGTGCAGAGATACAGAAGCACCTTGTATATTGTGTAAATTATTTTCAGAAAGTATCAAACAAAGGGTGCCAAAATAAATACATACTCAAAGATTTGAACACCCGTATTTAAAATGTATAAATTGTATATTTTTATTTACTCCTATACAAGTTGTGGTGTATTTCGTTACTGTTCCAATTTCACGATAGTTAAAAATTGATGGAGAACTATGAGCGAATAGAAACTGTAGTAGATTTGCAATTGAGCGCTGGTGGAAATCAGTGGGGCAGGTTGGGATATTTCCCGCGGTGGCGCAATTACTCGGCCTGTACGGGCCGCTATTTGCATACAGCGGCGATCTGCATCGACACGACATCGACAGCGCGAATTGTCGGGTGTCAGCGCGCTGTTATGTTTTGATGTATGCACCTGATAGATGAGATCACAACGGCCTCGGCCAGCCAATTCCAACAGAAAGACCATTCAAAGGCGAAATGTTACATTCCCGGAATAGAACCATTGGGATAGATCCAAAATGCTAATTACAGGATATTATACAAAAAAATGTAACCAATTATAGACAACTTTATTCCTCGAATGGAGAAACCTATTCTTATCATTTTTTTTAAAATACTTTATGAAAGTAGATCCTAGAAATCAGTCTTATTTAAGCAACAATTTTTGGGTTATATAATTAAAATTTTATATGTCAATGAACGACCATAAAATTGCAGCAAGACACTTATTGATTTCTGGTAAGGTACTCATACATGTGGCTATTAAATGTTCTTTATAGAACATAAATCATTCAATTATCTATCATAAAGTTTTATGTGAAATTACTTCGAACCAAACTATAAAAATTATCTCAAGATTAAAATGGTTTTTATTTTATCTTTGTTCTGAAAAGAACAAGGAAAATTCCTGCTCTCTACTGAAACGAGAAGAGTTGATAAGTGATACATGTAAAGTGACTTGGCATATGCGTAGTGGAAAATGTAGGAAAGGAATGCGCTAATCAGCCGCGTGATTAATTCTGATTGAAATTGTTAACTACGGCATATTAATCAAATAACTAGCGATGAAGTATGCGGAGCGCTCCACAATGACGGGATTCCTCACACATCTGATTAATATTAATCACCCGTTTGTTCCAACAACTTAAGCGCTATTGTTCCAAGCCTAGGACCCAGCAGCAAGAAATCATATCGCAAGATTAATAGACAAATATACCCCACAAAATACTAAACACACTAAAGTGGATGCTGATACATCATTCTTATACTTTGTGTCTAAGAGGATAAAGATCTGCAGTGGTATTCTACAGACACTGTTAAAGTTGCTTATAGACGATCTCTAGCTAGCGGTGACTGTTAGTTTTTATAGGTGATGTAATTCTAGTATTACAGAACAATGTTAGCGCTAACAGCGGTAAAATTTGACTGTAGAATATGTTTTTCTTAGAGATCACCTTTAAATTCAGTTAGAGACGATCTCTAAATTTAACAGAGACAGTAGAATACCACTGCATAAAGTTAAGGTGATAGTCATGAAAAGAACATTCTAATAGATACACTAAATAATGATAAAATAGATATTTATATGTGTTTTAGGCACTTGATCATTATTTCGTAACTTATTACATACAAGATTTTTTACAATTTCATTTCATAATTTCAAACTACTAGTATTTCATGTCAGTATGAAAAAATAACTGTTTATTTATTTACTACAAAATTGAAATTAAATATGTCGTAAATGTGACGATTTTTTGTGTCACTTAAAACATATTACTTGTCATTAAATCCTTTTATTTTAATATTAAAAGCAGTTGTAAGAAAAATAATGTGTGTATCACAAATGAAAAATAGCATTGTCGCTATAGCATAATTGAAAATAAATTTATTCAATCTTTGTGCACATTCGATAATGTAGCATTTCTATTGAAATATATTCCTTTCAAAAAGGTAGGTCTTCTTATTCTTAGTGGATGATATGTCTCTGATGAGAAATAATTAAACCAACAAAATGGTCCTTGAATTTCCCGGCAAATGAGTAACGAGAAAGTCATAAAAAAGAAATCCTATCTCATTTGTAATACAGCTGAAAAAAATAGTCATAGATCTTGCAAAAACAGAAACTAAACCGTGTGCAAAACCAAATAGAATAGCAGTAATACATGCGGTATTTTTATGAATTCGTATATTTCATAGGAATTTAATACCTTGTGTTAATTCCGGCGTCCGCTAAACGCGTTTTTGTGCCGGGTTTTATTGTTCGTGTTGCGGGATTTAGCGGGCCGGCAATAAGCTGTGACGTGACAGGCGTTTCTTTTTTCCCGTCGAAGCGACATCTACTCCACTGAAGCTCGGTATTAATGTACGAGCTGACCAGCGCTCTGCATAATTTATCCAGGAATTTAAATTGTTTCCCCAGTTTTATTCCACTCACTACATTGGTCAAGAAGGGAAGATAAATTTAAGTTCCATGCTACACCGACGTGCTCTCCCAACCACACATTTCCAAACTAGGATTTTGCTTTTTTATTTATTTCATGTAGAATAAAATTTAAAATTAATTAGCTAAAGCTTTTGTCATTGCTACCTGGAAGGGCTTAACTTAGTTTTCTGGGAGTATATATCAACGATGTTACAAAATTAATTTTGATGGAACACGTTGTCAACTTACAGCCTCTGCAAGAAATCTAGTAGTGCGTTTTTTATATGGTTAATAACAAGGTGACATTTTAATGCCATGTGATAAACATTTTAATAAAATTTTGCAAAATATGATCCATTTGGAGAAGAATTTGGAAAATATGAAACGAATGGAAATAGAAATGTTGAAACATCTCGCTAAAAGTTTTGTTTGTGATATACAGCAAAGTAACTTGACAATCTGAACTGAACCAACTGATCTACCTCGACTCAATTTTACCATAAATGATTGTAATCAATTATTGGGACATCTCGTTAGCAATTGAATGTAATCTTTTTATATGATTGTTATATTGTCAAATTGTCTCCCTACCTGAGGTTTTGGCTGTGGTTTCCCTCAGGTTCTATATAGACTATATCGACAATTCACATTACCAATAAATGCATATAACCAGATATTTTATCTGTCTTTTGAAGTGAATATATATTCTTTTATTTTATTAAATAGCTGTCCGAATCCTCCACTCTTATCAGCTACTCTGTCTTACGACGATAAAGGGTTACCTATTTAAATAAACACAACGTAAGGTAAGCTAAACCTTCCACGAGACGATCTTTGGCTAAAATATGAATGTGTGCGGAGGAGGTAAGTAACGTACCGTTACAGTATTTGTTGAATGTATTTTTGGGACAACTCGTTAGCAATTGAATGTAATATTTTTATATAATTGTTATATTGTCAAACTGTCTCCCTATCTGAGTTTTGGCTGTGGTTTCCCTCAGGTTCATAAGGTGATTACCAAAGAGCATAAGATTCGACAGCACTATTTCGACAATTAATTAAATTCACGTTATCAATAAATGCATAAAACCAGATATTTTATCTGTCTTTTGGAGTGTATATCCATTCTTTTATTTTATAAAATATCTTATTACTTATTTAAATAAAAACAACGTAAGGTAAGTTAAACTTTTCACTAGCCGATTTTTGTCTAAAATATAAATGTGTGCGGAGGAGGTAGGTAACGTACTGTTACAGTATTTGTTGGATGTATTTTGATGACGACAAAGGAGAGAATATGACGTCGGTCGTTGGAACGGTAGAGTTTTTTGCAATGCAGAGTTAGAGGTAGAGGTAGATGTAGATGTAGGTCTGCGCCGCTAGTGAGACAAGCAAATTTAATCACCGTGGTCTGTAATTGAGTTAAGAGAGACATTTCATTAGTTAGTCACAAACGGTTGACTAAAGTACATGAAACCCCAGAGATTAACGTTCTAATTCTTTGTATTATTAACAAAGCATGTTACATTAACATACAAACGTACTCCTAGGCTTCTTACACGAGACACTACTCGCGGAACTTGCTTCATTACTTCATTGTACAAAAATTGTAGCGAGTGTTTATTTTATTTTTACATATACTTTTCCAGAGTTATCGACCTAAGGAAGATATGCACCAGAAATATATTTTTTGTTTCAACAATCAAATTATATGTTCAGTCTATTTGAAATTAGTATTTATTTTAATAAAACACAATTACAAACATTTAATAAACAAATAATTATATAAACGACAAGCGGTGGCTCACTTAGGTAGAGTGCTTCGAATTTTTAACCAAATAAAAATATCCAAAATGGTTCGAAATCCACTATAAGCTGTACTCCGTTATACAGGCTATAGGCTGACAAAATATACCATTAAAATGCAAGTAAACGTGGCTTCTAATAATTTGACGACGTTTTGAATAACCTGATTTCGTTTTATTTTTGATAATTTTATTTTCTTCTACAGCTAAAAGTTGGATATGGGATGAATGTAAATATTTGTGAAGAAAAAAGTTTAATTTTAAACAAGGATTCAACGAATTTAACAATGTTGTATTATACGTAGTTTTTGTTGTTAGGTACATTGTAATAAAAGTTTTATTGAAAATTTTTAATATTTTCAATGTAGAATATTATTGTATCTTTTATATAACTTGTGGAAAAAACTCAGAAAATTCTATAACCCAAAATGGAAATATCAAATTCGCTCCCTATGTTTAATTTTAAATGAGACAAGCAAATATACATTCCTCTCAATCATATATCAAGTCGTACCCATGGAAATGATAAACTCCATGTTTCACATTAAAAAATACTCACAGTATAACAGTTAATTTTATTACTTATAGATCAAGTATTCAAACGTTCAAGACTGCAGTATCTTATAAAAACATTCCATATTGTTGCATAGATAGGTTTGTATAAATAAAAGATTAGTGCAGATTTGGCCAAATAATAAAGAAAATAAAGCAAAGAAGTAGTGGAGTAAATATCTTCTTGAAGGCGGCAAGATTGTAAGTCAAACACTCGCTCAACAAAAGATGATATCGGGGAAATTTAATTTTAGTTGATTAATGTTCTCCCGGTGAATCAATCCAAACTTCCGGGCAGGTAGAGGTCCACTCTTCCGGTATTGTTAGTTCGCGCCGGCTTGATAGATGTAGCGACAGTCGAGCAAACCTGCCGAATGCTGCTCGCCCTGAAAACTTCCCCGATAAATCCTTATTATGTTTACGCTAGGTGCTAGTGAGATGATTTACTAACAGGTAAACACTTTTTCGCTGATGCATTTGTTTATTATTTACCCAATCTCTTACGCCAACTCAGCAATACTAGAAGACAATGGATATTGCTGTACAACTACATCAAAATACGACCTGAACTAAAAATCCCTCAAAACAAACTTATTTATTAAATTGCTGATGCTCCATAGTACAAAGCGCAGTAATATCTTACACTAACCTGTAGCCAACTGGCTTAGGTTCATTATTTGAAAATAAGTTACAATAATATGCCTAGTATAAAACTTACAACAATTACTGGCTCACTACAACAAGTAAAATTGTGTTATCAAATTGTCATTATTAAACGCTGAATCGTCATACGGTTCTTACAGCCTAATTCATCATTAGTCCATTGATTAATGATCAACTTCAATTCAAGCTGATCCGTAGATCAAAACTCACCAATTTGATTCACAGTTTTGTTCAATATTTTTGACTGTTCATATATATTTTACAAGTGTAAAGTAAGTAAGTGTAAGTAGAACCTTGTGACTTGCTTTTGTTTTATTTAATAAATAAATAAATAAATTTCATTTCCTGAAGAAGATCCATGTAGGACTATTGCCTATTTAATACTATACAGACAAGAAACATCCTTATTTCTGCTTATTTTTATATTTAACGTGTAGTTCCTTTATTTCAAGTTCAAATCCAACTAAGATTTTGTATGATAATTAAAGTAACGTCTATATAAAGCAGATTGCACTTTCAGCAATGTTGTTATTGTTCTAGTGCAGTGGATACAATTAGAAATTAAAGGAAATTTAAGTTCTCTATGGAATTCTGGTTGTTGAACAAAATCTGTAGTGTAATTCGTACAATTAAAATGCAACTAAGCTAGTAATGAAGCTGTTAAAATTCCAGATTTTCCTCTCTCTTTCTAGTAGGACCAAGTGATCTCTTCTTTATTACTTCAATGTAAACGTCTTATGGTGAAAAATAGTTTTAATACCGGGCACAATAGACGTTATTGAAATGGAAATTATAGATTTATGTAGGCCATTGTTTCTGGGGACATCTCGAGATAACAGCGCGGGGAGATATTGCCTATTATATCGCCCCTCGTATTCAACAAGCCGCCGCTCGACTCGATTCGACACTGAAAGAGCCCCGGTACGAGTAATTCAAAGTGAGCAACATAAGGATTAGCCTGTTTATTTTGTGGAAATCTTCACGACCCATACGAATATTTGCCTAACAAGACTTCCTACTCAATACGCTGCCGGAGAATTTCATATCTTCCACTTGCATCACCTTCATTATTATTTATTTATACAGAGATACTGTATGTAAATACAAATTCTCCTTTGCTTCTGAAAAGAGATTGTTACATTCAGTTTGATATACTATAGCATATGCAATCGTTAATCCAAAAGGAGTAGTTTTTACAGTATTGCATTCGTCAAATACTACATTAAAAATGTGGAACTATAATTAGATCTGGAAATAGATAATCTGGAGTAAATTATGAGGTAAATAATTAGAGTAAGTATCATATAAATTACATCTTATACTAGGATAAATAAGTAAAACAAATCCTGAAAACTGTGTCAAATATTATAGCTAATTAGATCAACTTAAGAAAATTTTATGTGGAAAATTATTGGAAAAATTTCCAGAAACTATATTGGATAAATAAGTAAAACAAAATAGATCAGGACAAAATAAATCACATTTTTATTAAGTAACTAGAGGAAATAATGAGAATAATAAGTTGAACAAATACTTAAAATTAGTTTAAAAAGTAGAGAAAGAATATGGCAATAAATACAGCAGGAATGCTACAGAAATTATATCAACATTTTTGTTAAATAACTAGAGGAAACAATGAGAATAAATACGTAGAACAAATATTTGAAACTTGGACAAATGTTAGAAAAAGAGTGGAGGATTAGATAAATTCTAAATTATTTGATAAATTATAGAACATTTTTATTATGTAATTAGAGGAAATAATAAGATTAAATAAGTAGAACACATACTTGAAACTAGCATAAAAGATACACAATGAATAGAAGATTAAATACAACAGGAATACTAGACAAATTACAACATTTTTTGTTAAATACCTTAAAAAAATAATATTAATAAATAAATAGAACAAATATTTGACACTAAGATAAGCGTTAGAGAAAGAGTATTATTGGAGAAATTATATCATATTTTTGTGAAATAACTAGGGAAAATAATTATACTACGGAAACTAAGGAATAAGAAATTAAATACATCAGAAATTACTGAGAAGTTAATTTATCAAGTAACTAGGGCAAATAATAGAAATTGTGTGAAATGTTAGCACAAGAATTTGGGAGAAGAAAAAGGAGCAATGAAGTGTTACAGATTGTAGAGAAATACAGTAAGAAATCAGTAAGACCTTCGTCATCATTTCTGTATTTATAGAGGCGATGTGATGAGTCGCAACGGAGTCCGCAATTGACTTAATGGAGGCGGTGAAATATCGCCGTGGTTCGGGATCAATTTCTGCCCTTTTTCTCTCCTCTGTGCTACATCACCCATCCACTATATTTATATGCACATAAAATTTAAACGTAAATAAAAGTTTTTTCCGCTATCACCGAAAGCAGCGCGTGACAATGATTTATATTCTGGAATATATTACAAAAGTTGAAAAACTTTGCTTAGGAACTATGTATATTAAATTTAATGTGCCGGCCGCTTACCTACATGTGTCATGGCGTAGCGAATTATTTGGTGACATCGCTATGCAAGAGCACACTTTGCCAACAATTTTAGACATTGTTGTTGTCTTACATAATTGCACTACATTAAATTTATCATCGCTCCGAGACCTCGTCCGAAAGACACTTTATTATGGACATACTTTTATGATAAGTAATATAATATGAGCCAAGAATTTATTGGAAAAATTTACGAATAGTTGTTGCGTAGTAACAAACAAACGAGTGTCAAAATGACATTTTTGACCCGAGTTGTCGTTACTTCGGAGGAATTAAGAGTAAATTTTACCTCTTAAATTCTTAGCTCGAATTATATTTGCTTGATTATTTCACGAATGATAAAAAATACCAGTAAATAAACATATTTATTTCCTACTTATATTTTTACAAGGGAATGCATATTCTTACGACTTTCGCAAAATGAATTAAACTGATTCCAAATACTCATTCTTGTTCTTTTTTTATTCTCTGGAACACTTTGATCAATATTGGTATTAATTTCATCGATAGAAATGTCTCCGAATCTCATTCTCAATCAATTTCATTACGTATCACTGTATTTTTTGATGTTTCAAACGTAAAAATTTTCATATCAACAAAATGTAACCATGACGACGCTAGTGTGATTTTGATCAAATGAAGCATTCTCTTCGGGTGAAAATGACATGTGTGAAATAATCATACTTGAATATAACTACTCATGGTACCATATGCTTCAGCTAAGATGCAATATTTTCTAGTCTGTTATTAGCAAAGAGCGTATTATATGCACTAAAAAGTATCAAAATATACATGCAATATGTAATAAAAAATCATCAAAATTTCCATGATATATGTATGTAAAAATATTTATGCATAATATAATAATGTCAATTTTA
This sequence comes from Stenolophus ochropezus, assembly GCA_035578165.1. NCBI lineage: Eukaryota > Metazoa > Arthropoda > Insecta > Coleoptera > Carabidae > Stenolophus > Stenolophus ochropezus. The sequence goes on from JAQOWZ010000002.1 coordinate 660,461, forward strand.
TAAGCAGTTTATTTAAAACATTTCATAAAATGTCTAATGGCCGGTTGCACCGGTAGTACTTAAATTTTAAGCTTGACTTAAATGAACAATATCACATCGGAATAAAACGTCAAATGAACTATTTAACATTGCTGTCAAAATTACGATTAGCATTTTTTTGTTTAAGTGTCGCTTAAAATTTAAGCTTTGTTGGTGCAACTGGGCATTAATGCAATAAATATCACACGTAATTTTAACAAAAATAAAAAAAAACATACAGAGTGAAAAAGTCTTAAATTATGTAAGCATCTATACAGGGGACGCCGAACAGATCCACTTATTGAATTAATAAGCAAGGCCTAAATTGCGCAGTACAGTATACGTAGAAGTTACCTTTATAGGTTACAAAAAAATTGCAAAAAACAATAATGTCAGGTGCTTTTTACTAAAATCAATTTCTTATTTCCTTTTTTGTGCAGTGTTTTATTTAGAACATTTTAGTAAATGTTTAAATGCAATAAATATGACATGTAATTTTAACAAAAATAAAAAAGAACATTCTGTTAGAGCGTTTCAACTCAAATTGAACGTAATGTGAAATCTGGAGTTCAAATCCTAGCTTAGTCAATATTTATCTAAATTAAAATATCTTTATATCCGAACGGTTCCGGAACCACTAAAATCTGCAACAAGAAAAATGCAAGTAAAGTCATCATGAAACGGGTGAAGTTCACTTCTCAATTTCACTTGCAGCCAAAACTCTTATTCTTGTTAAAATTGATTATTCTTTTCTATAAATTTTTTGTAAGTATCTCTAATATAGTACATTATTAAAATAGAAGCACGGCGTGTATGAAGTTAGTATCTTGTAAAAGAGAAATTACATATTCCTTGTAAGTTTGCGGTTATATGACATAGAACACGTGAACTATCTCAAGTTCCTCGTAGTTCCAAGATTTAATGAACAAGGCAAGAGTAGATTGAAGGTGTAACAGTTGAAATCTAATAACGTGACTCGCAGATTTTACACATGAGAAGTTTCCAGTAAATTCAATATCACTAAATCAATTCCATGTTTATTACACGCTGCAGACAAACTACACGGCCGGAGAAATAAATATTAGTGATGAATAGTGGTTGTGGAACAAGATTGTAGATATTTATATTTTCTCCGGGTGCAGTAGTTTATATCGCGGCACGAAACGATTGATATCGCCGCATGCAAAAAGAAGTGGGTGAAACATTTCTTTCCTATCCATTACTAGAAACACCACTCCAGATAAATACCTCGTGATAAATCACGGGATACCTCTGGCTACTTTATCAGCGTACACGATACCACAAAAAGAAATATATTTAAATCAATTGCTCTCAAATGCAACAGGATAACACCGCATTTCAACAGAAAGCACAAAATTATAACTATTCACCGGTTCTTAATCAAGCCTTGATCCATTGATCAATTATAATATCCATTCAATCAATTCAATTCACCATTAAAAAACCAACCTTACCATGTAATAAACTACAGTGGACCAAAGTTTGAGCCTTGAGGAACTCCAGAAGTAGGAATAAAAGGTGCTGAATGGAAATTGTTAAGGTGTACTGACATTTAAAATTAATATTAAATTTATGTTGAAGAGTAGAGTGATCCACAATAATAAATGCTTTTATAAAGGAATACAATTCATATTATAAATAAATTTAAACTTTAGTCTGAACACAGAAAAGTCATGAATTAAAAAATATGTTAAATATTAATTTAATAGTGTCATAATGAAACATAAAGCCAAAATAAAATAAAATAAAATAAAATTTTTGCCACACCCAACGGCCAACTAAACTCAGTTAAATTAAATTTATTTGCAATACGAATGATACCTTTTTATAAATTTCATCTCCTGAAGAAAATCTTATGTGGATTTAATAAAAAAGCAGTACTTTTAAATATTACAATGGATTAGCATGTTATGTAGAATACAAAGTACCTTTCGAGAAAATATTTCTGTTAATTTAGTGAAGTTTACTTATTTATTTATTAGTAAGTAAATTAGTACGTGCGAAGAATGAAAAGCGTGCAGACGATATGCATGTTTTGTGTTAAGCAAATTAAAGCACACAGCAATAAGCAATGAGTGCATTTCATTTGCAATATTGGATATATTCATTGGAAATCAAAGCGTCAAAAGCAAACTAATCCAATAATTCACTCGCGCCCCGCAACTTAATTAGTTTTCAGTTTTAATTCACTGATAAAATCACGTGAAGATATTAAAAAAATAGACATAAATAGCATGAAACGAATTCTCGACATTGTTGCCGAAATTCATTTAACCAGGCGTGCAAAAAGAGCAGGCTTTGCTAACTTTTTCACAGCGACCTACAAAAGGTTATTGTAACGTGCTCACATTCTGTTTGTGCAGAACGCACTGAAATTCCTAATTTAAATGCAAATGTGGACAGCAGCCAAAAATACGACACATCAAATTTTCCAAAAAAGATAAATAAAAACGATGCTAACGAGCTTCAACTCGCACTGTCGAATTTTCAATTTGTACAGCGGGGTCGCGAAAAACGACACTAAACACATTGTACTATTGCTGCTAACCACATTAATTACCCATTGTTACCTAAACAACAAATTATATCCTCTACTGGAGTGGAACCAACCCAAACAGCCACGAATGAATGTAAGGAATACTTATTTTACTATCCTTCATCCTTCGAAGTGTCTAGTAAACTTACTTCATATGTCAAATTTTGTGAACAGAAGAATAACTCATCTGTTTTAAAGAAATTCCTCAGCCTAAACAATATGTAAAATTATTATAATTTATATATTTTTCTGTTTAGCTATTTTTCTGTTTCTAGCTTTTTCTTTACAATTTCTAATTTTATCATTATCATATTCTTCTCAACTTCATTTTTCCATCTTGCTTTCGGTCGTTCCCTTCTTTTTTCTCTCCGATTGTGCTTGATAATAATATTTTCGGTGTCCTTGTTATATCCATCCTTTCTATATGTCCTAACCAACAGAGTCTCTGTGCTTTTATCATTCCTGTTATGTTTGTTTTATTGTATAATTCTTTTAATTCTTGATTTGTTCTTCTTATCCATATGTCTTCGACTTTTCTCCCTCTAAATATTTTTCTTAGTACCTTTCGGACCTCTACTCTAGTTTGTTTCGCCTTATTTAGCGTTCAGGTTTCACAGGTAAACGTGACTTTCGGTCTTGTAATTGTTGTATACAATTTCACTTTTACTTTTTGTGAAATATTTTTATTTCTGAGGACTTCTACGCACCGATTACCTTCCATTATTTTTGCTTGTATTTCGTCCTCCTCTTTTCTTGCTTGTTGTTCCTGCTTTCTGATTACAATTTTCAGTTCTTCCATCATCCTCGTCAAAATGGCTACATCATCTGCAAATACAAGACGTTGGTGCCTTTTTCGATATAAAATTGTTGTTTTCCCGCACTCGTAACGTTCTGCTTGCAATTTGATCGATGGTACACACCATATAGACCAAACTAATAATTTATGTTTATTTCTCAAGTTTACTATCTAAGACAAATGTTGGTCACAGCTCCTCTTTACCTATTTACCCAGTTGAAACGTTTCTGCGATGCATAATTTGATCGGAGACTAGTGCGGTGGTGCCCGCAGTGCACCGCGAGTTATAAATACATCTGCTGACGTTATGCGGTCACGCGAGCTGAGTGCTTGGTTCTAAACGTGTTTCACTTATCTGGACACCCGTATCTGCCACGAGATCTCCACTTCCGTGCAGGGGAGAACATGTGTATGTTGCAGCTTTCTTATTATTCCAACCCTCCTGAGCTTTCATACATTATCGCACATCTACAGCTTATTTTTAACACACGGCGTGCTAAATATTCGCAGCTTTAACATGAATAATAACGGGATCGTTACAGAATGATTTTTTTACTTGTTGTTAAAATGTAATCCATTACAATTATCATAAGATTTATTGAATTACTGCATGGAGAATATATTTATGTTTTAACATATATAATGGATAGCAGTGGCTCATTTAATAAGCGTGCAAGATCTGGACTTCAAATCTTAGCTTCGCTAATATTTTTCCAAATAAAAATACTGCTATGTCCGAATGGTTAGGAATTCACTATATACTGTAGAGCCCTTGTAGCTTACTTTTATCAGATAAAATGCTAAATATTCGCAATTTTAGCAAGAACTATTAATAGTATTATTTTTAGTTACAGCTATTAAAATACCTAGGATAGTTATCAGTATCATAACCGCCGCAGAAGTCAATTGAATTTCAAGCTCGGAGAGCGAGGATTTTAAGACATCTAAGGCCTGGTATGATTCATAACATCCGTGGTTTATTCAATAGTTTATCGGTTTCACCTTTTATAGATATTAACGTACCTACAATAGATATGAGTATCATAACCACTGTAGATATCAATTGAATTTCGAGCTTAGAGAGCGAGGAATTTAAGACATCTAAGGCCCGGTATAATTCTTAACATCCGTGGTTTTTTCAGTAATTTATCGGTTTCACGTTTTATAGCTATTAACATACCTAGGTTAGTTATGAGTATCATAACCACCGCAGATGTCAATTGAATTTCGAGTTTGGAGAGCGAGGATTTTAAGACATCTAAGGCCCAGTATAATTCTTAACATCCGTGGTTTGTTCAATACTTCATCGATTTCACATTATTAATAAATATTATATTAGTTCTCTTGTGAATAACTTTTTCGTGATCAAGTCTGTATGAGTTGATATGACATGACAATTGTCCCACGTTATTTTGATATTCTGTAGATATATTCAGCAGTTCTTGAAGATGAAGGCTTTCCGCTGCATGTTTCATCTTTAATCAACTCTTTTCCTTCTGAGAATGACTAAAACCACCGAAAAATACGGTCTCCATAGATCTGCTTAAGTTTTATAAAAGTTTCCATTGCACTTTGCCCAAGTCTGAAGCGAAACCTGATAGCAGACTGTTGTTTGAAATTGACGTTACTCATTTTTAGAACACACAAGAAAAAATTATTTTGAAAGCTATATTATCCTGTGATGTTTACTATTTACTACCATAATAGACAGCAGATTTTTCCTCTATATTTTTGTATGCACACACAAGCGCTGAAAAATGCTCTATACATATTTGTACAATCATTACTTTCATTTCTAAATACACATTGCAAAAAGAACATGTATTTCGAATTATTCTTGTTTGGAAATGTGATCAAAACATTTTTCATTTTTATGACAAATGGAAAAAATGTAGCTTTTACTTCAAGTTGGAATATCAGAGGTCGTAAATTTAAACATTAATGGAGTTGGAAAAAAAATGACGGTTTACAAGTACAAATAAAAATATTAATAGTATTTATCGAAAAACAATTTGAAGTATAAATGCTTTTATAGAAATGTTTGTACAGTTATCATAAAATACCATTAAATTAAAAAGGAATTACAGTATATACAAAATTTATTTACCAAAATCGTTATCTGCAGTAATGAAAAATTCATACAGCCAAGTGTTTCTTTGTTTGTTTCCAGTCTGTAGAGAAAGCAAACATTTGCATAGTCCATAGCAACCCTTAGGTTTTCCAAATGAAATCGTAAACAATTGGTAGTAATTTCCGTGGAATTTCCCGCAATGGTCAGCAGATAATTTCCTAACTATGATTTATGAGCGGCTGATAACCACGGAGTTAAGTACAACCTGTAATTTTTCAGATTTTCATATGAAAGCATGAGCAAATAACCGCCGTGCTTTTCTATTTGTTGTAGTAATGTATGTGGATAGCGAGATTAACGTAATTGAAGGTCTGTTCCATTATACTTGTAAATAAAGGAAATAATAAAATTTTTACAGGAAGCCAGCTAGAAGGATGGATAAAAGTATTTAGGGACTTTGCATGTTTCTGTCGTGATGAATAAATTTAAATTTCACCGCATAAATACACAGTTTTTATATTTTCGTGTGTGAAATAACATATTAAATTACAATACGTACAATGACATATCATTTTGAAATTTTATTCAACAGCTTTTAATCTTTATGGTACTCTCACTTTAATATTCATTTCTTCTTTCGCATTTACTCTTAGTATTTTCCAATATATGACTTTATACTATGTTAAATTCACAATTGCAATTAAAAGTTAATAGTACCTATATTTTGTAACAAGTGCAGAAAGGTATCTATTTCCCACGTGGAATCACACAAAGTGGAAAATATGTTACATTCTGCACTTTTTTTACGACCATACTGCTAAATGTTCCAGATCAAAAATGTACGAAAGCTATATGACATAAAAAAATAATAAGGCGTACAAAGAGTATCTTCACGCATACGCAGTATTGGCAATTAGTGTAAGAAATTATATTTCCCACACTACACATGCGCATTGTTAGCAAATACTGTAAGAAATGATTTCTCACGATTGTGGGAAATACGCTAATTTAAGAGAAAAGTGCCACTTTTCGTAGTAGTCGTAGAAAAAATCTTCTTACATCTCCAAGTTATTTCAATCAAAGTTAAATATAAAAAGTGACAATTTGTAACTGTCGCGGTGACAAAAACTTAAACCCTCGTTTACAATATAATCTATTGTTCTAAAGTTTGTAGATTTACTCGCAAGAACAAATTAATAGAAAAACATGAAGGCTTCAATACAAATCTTTCTCGAATGAACGAATTTGAATAATATAGTGAGTGCTACTTTTGATTAAGTATAAATAACATTAAAGAAAAATAAATATTTGATATAATTGAGATACTGAAATTCCACGTTTTTATAATTCATAAATTCAAAAATTTCCATTTGAAAATATTGACTCCGAGCTATGAAAAGTAAATACGAATGTATTAAATTCACCACAAACAAAATCTATAATCAGATTGCGGATTCATAAATCAATATCTTTGTCTAGATATGAGTTTGCAAGTTGGGCTCGTAAAATGGTTAAAAATATCATAAATCTGAGGAGTTATACGATCGCGCACATAAAACCAGATCAGGGGATTAGATTAAGAACTAACCTGGATGCACGCCGCTGCTGGTAACGATAAATGACAACTGCAGCAGCAGACCTAATATGGGCATCTGCAACAAAAGAACCCAGTTAATACAATGTACAAATATGCACAAATACTACTAATATCCCAGAACAAATGTACAAACAAAACATCAACACTCGCAACATTCTTACTAAGAAACACCTATTTGTAATTTTGGTTTCTTTTTCAATTAACATAAATTATTATTAGAGAATTATAATACACACGGGCAGCGGTGGCTCACTTGGTTAACCTAATAAAATATCATTGTTGTTCGGACTAAAATGCAAGTCAAACTTAAGACGAAAGTTAGCATGGTAGGTATTTGATTGGATCTGAGCATTTGAACCTTCTTCTTCATACTGAGGTCAAATGGACGAATTAAAACAAACTTGAATTTTGTGAATTGTTGAAAAATGTATTTGAAGAATTAAAAAAAGTAAATTCCAACATACAAAAAATAAGACTTGAAAATTTCTTACAATCGTCCAATAAATTTAAAACCTATAAAGATAAGATAGAATTTGGAAATTGAAGCAAGTTGAAAATGTTTACAAGAACAAGTAAAATACTTAATATACTTAATTAATATTACAAATATAGATTTGCTACTATTTTCTAGATATATATTAATAGTTTTGACTGGATATGTTGCAAATGAAATATTTTGAATATTCATTAGAATTCTTTTGGATATATCGCAATATAGGAACCAGAGTATTTCGAATTTTAGTTCAATTTTCTACCTCTTGTGAGAATGTTACCTAAGATTTCTACGTTTGTTAACAACAAAACATAAAAGAGTCGTTTGAAGTCGCTAAAACATGAAATACTAGTATGTTTATCCAAAATACACCCAAATATAAAAGAATTAGATAAATTATATCTAGCTCATGTACTACATGTTTTTTTAAGAATAATAAAATATCTTTAAAATGTCATGCAAATAATGGTGGAGGTGCCGAAAATTTAATATTATCGGTTTGAGGTGCCTTCATATCAAAAAGTTTGAGAACCACTGTTCTAGACATTAGTTCTGTAGTTGAAATACCTTTGAATAGTTCTGTTACTTTATTATTTTCACTGTATTCAAAGGAATACATAATTTTCTTTCTTATATGAACTAATGTAAAATTACAAGAACTGTAGGTTGAAAGTTTTAATTTACAATAAAATTTAAAAAAAGGTTAAAAAAATGTGGTTTACATTACATAAACTAGTGGTAGAATAACTGACTGTAATTCCAATTACCTGAGTTCAAATTCCGTTACGGTTAAAATTCTTTATAATTCTCATATAGAAATTACCCTTATTCTATTGAAGTGCATGCTCTAATCCAACTAAACGTTTGTTATATATCTGCAATATAGTATATAAGCCATAATCGTTACATATTTAAAATAATATAGAAATTTCAATAACAATATTATCCTCTTTGCATGTTCGTAGAACGGTAGCGAGTAGTTTTTAAAGTAATGCACATCGTCCTGGCGTCCTGCTTTTCCATGTAAGGGTTAATCGCGTTCGCTCCTCAGTGGGAAATGTCCCGATTCCTGCTAAATGTCAGGTTAAAAGCAGGAGAGCAGGAATATGCGCAGGAGTCTCGTTTACTCCAAACTCATTCAGTGTTTTCCCTTTCCTCGATGTGTGGACTCACTCATGCAGACCAGATTCAAAGTAAATATACTCACTTTATATTACGCTTTCTGTTTGTTTCAAACATTTAAAAATAATATTAAGAAAATCATATATTTACACGGACCATAATTGTTTTTTAACAATTCTTTATCTTTCCAATTTGAATTTTGTTTCTTTTTCATAAAACAAATAAATCTACCGGGAAGATATCAACCTAGACCCAAGGGGATAAACTTCTTTTAATCTAAAAAAAGTTTGCGAAGTTACCAAACAAAAATTACTCTTTTAAAGAATGTATTCGCTTGCTACTATATATTATCTTAGCAGGATGTCGTGACATACGTAGATTTGAAACTAGATCTGTTTCGGATGATAAACTGCACAACAAAATCAGGAAATACCTTACACAAAATACTTTAATATGTTGTCCTTTTACATTTTTCGATACTATTCGATGCACTTAATCCGAATTTATAAACTAAAAATATTATCCCTCAAAGTTTGATCCCTGTTTTACATTCACAAGAAGAATAAATTTAACAAACACCATAGCGATTTACATTAAAGATCTTGATGTTCTAGAGATGTATGCAGTTAATTCAGTAATCATACAGTAAAAAATGTTATGATTCCTTCTGAGAATTGAAAATCATGCATACTAATACTATTCTCTTGTTCGTTCTCATTTAGAATTGGTATTAATTTGTTGGTCTCATACAAATAGAATATCTTTCATTAATCTGAAATTTCTAACTATAATTTATATCTTCTTCTACTCCAACATAGACGAAAAATTTTTTGTTTAAGATTTTATATAAAATTAGTTATTTAAGCTATAAGAATGGTAAGTACAATATAATTTTCGAGAAGGTATAAAATGAGGTGAAGCATGCGGAATCGAAATTTACTGTACGAGAATTACTGTTTTAGGCACTTATATTTCGAGTCGCTTATATACTATTAGTACTATTAGTTTTATAGATGAAATACTACTATGCATATCACAACAAATAATAAATATATTATTTTGATTTGATCGTTTTTCTAAAATGGCACTAGAAATATAAAAAAAATTGTAAACTGTGTAAAAAAAATTTTAATTAAAAAAACATTGAATAACGTTTAAAAAACAATAACTTTACAGTTGTAGTGACATTTTCAAAATGTCAACATTTTAATTGATATATTATAAAACATAATATAAAATATTTTCTATTACTTAAACCCCTTCCCGAAAATTATTTCTCTTACGGCCCTGGTTACCCTGAAAGAAAATATCCGAGAAGAAACATTATTTTTATTTTATGTTTTCTCCTCTACGAGTATTTTGTACCTCAAATTTTTATTGTTCACTTGAACTCGTTTTATCTATACCTTTTCATTTTATTTATTTAAGTAATTGTGCTGTACTATAATTGGGTCTTTGTTCAGTTGTAAAAACTGAACTTATCAATAATATAAAATAAAAAATAAATAGACGAATCGATTATAGAAACTCAATTTGATACAAAAAAGCAATACATATTTTAATGACTGTGACTAATGGTTATAAATAATTATCTATTCTAGATTTAGGTAAATAGTGGTATACTATTAATTCGTAAACACTATTAGATTACAAAGTGTATGGAACAATATCAATTTGAATATTAATATTCTATTATATTATAATACAATAGAACTACTAAATACATGTTTAGTGCAAACTGTGCGCGTAATGGTTTAAAATTTTTTAATGGATTAATCGAGCAAACTGCAACATAATATATGGTGAATGTTTCTTGCAGTGTAGTATTGTTAGTAATCTAGCAAGGGTAACTAACTAATGACATATTGCTGTTTAGGAGCTTATACTCCGTTGGAGTTGGATCGATGTAGCCGTGAAATAAAATAGCTGAAATGTCACATTTAAATCTGACAAAAGGCCATAGTTGTATCATGCCCGGCTGTGGAAGAAATGTTCTGACACTGACATATTACTTGGCCAACCCTTAAGATATATGAATTTTAAAGCAATTTTTCATAATATCAAAAGTTGTCGGATGAGATTTCAGCTGATAATCGCACGAAACAGAAGCAAAAACAATTCCATTGATATATTACAAAGATATTAAAATGATAAATGATTTGTATGCCAATAATGTCTCACTTAGATATGGTAATAACTCACAAGTGCTGAATGGGTAATGGACATAAAACGGAACGAAATAATAGAAATTCCTTTATCTATGTATGAATATATTTATGAACTATTAACTTCTACATATCATCATACATATTTTATTAAATTGAATTTATACCATGACGTACGTGAAGTTCACCTTAAGGAATATTAAAGAAAAATAATTTATGACATTTATAGAAGTTGTCAACCCTCTGGTGTGTCTGATCTTCATCTTAGTAAGATTCTTGTACAGTAACTAAGAAAAAATCTAAGTACTTTATGTGACTTTGTAGATCAGTACCTATCCAAAATTTCAACTTTTTTATTTACTAGTATTTGTATCCATCCATCCACACACACGTACAGATATCATTGTAAAAATATGAAAATTGTGTTCTAGGGACTTCAAAACGTGCTTATTTAGCATTATTCCAATACCTCTTATTGAGTGGCGAGAGGTAAAAATGTTTGAAAAAAATGGATTGAGAAATATAGTTGAAAATATAACGCCAATGCCTAAAGAACATAAGAATTCAGACAAAAAATAACAAAAATAAAAATGAAAAAATTAAAATTATTAATTGGAAAACAATGAACTGGACCGGAAAGATACGAAAAATTGATTGAGGAATTTAATAATATAATAGCAAATGCTTAAGGAAAAGGATCTGGAAGAAAAATAACAAAAATAGGAATAAGAAGATTAAAAACAATAACTGGAAAACTATATCTAGAACTGGAAAGCTTGGAAGAAATATATTGAAGAATGTTCTAATATTCGTATAAATACTTAAGGAGCATAAGAAGAAAAAAGTATACATTGTTTTAAAAAAAATTTTTTTTCGTGAGAATAATATCAATCTATAGTTTAAATTGGAAACTCTTGCAATAGCTTTCGTAGAATTTTGATTTTAAAATTAAAGTAAGTAAATTTCGAATTCGGAATAGTGTAAATAAATAATGAGTGATGTATACAGCACGGATTCGAATGTAGGTTGTTGTGAAGTTAGTGCTCTATATTTAGTCTCTGTTTTATGCACGTTAACTGTACAAATCGATAACCGTTATCACAGTTCTAACCGGGTGTCAGCTGTTAGCAAAATCCTTAAATTGGTTTTAATATTTCATCTGTAAATGTCTAAATAAACCATCACGTAGCCAGTGAAAGTCCATTCCAGAAATAAATGTTCCGTTTTAAAACGACCTTTTAAACATCCGACTTCCTAGTGCATGATTTGCTAAATCGAATATTAATTATTTTCAGCCCCAAAAATTCTCGCAAATTGATTTTTAATCAAATCTGCGAGTGAACGAAATCTGCATCAGTTCCTCCGAAAGGCCGAACGCCAGGTAATTTGTGTCCATGCTGATAAAATATTAATGAGAGTTCGACCTGCTATCAGGATATTACTACGAGGCCAGAAAATATATATCTTTATTTCCATTTCCATTTGCCCGAACGAACGGTGTGGTTGCCGTCATTAGTGCATATTCTAGTTCCATCACATCCTGAATCGCCCGAATTATACACCAATGAGAATTTCCATCACATTTTACAAACTACACTTCCAACAGACTAAATATCGTATTGGAAATATTCAACTCCAACATTTGTCACATGAAAATAATTTTAAATAATCTGATGTGGCCAGCACATAACCTCTCGGCTGTCCTCTGTACACTTTTTATTATTATATTTTATATGTGTGTGTGTTCATTGTTGACGCGGTAAATTATATAATTAAAATAATTAGTACTTACAGTATTAGTACAATTCTTTGTAGAGGATTAGATCATTATTTTTATAACATTTTCACTGTTAATTATTATAACTGACACTGTCAAATATAAAACATTTATGTCCGTAAGTAATTGGTATTAACATACCTAGGATAATTATGAGTATCATATTCGCCGCAGATGTTAATTAAATTCCGAGTTCGTAGAGCGAGGATTTTACGACATCTAAGACCTGATGGTATGATACATAACATCCGTGGTTTGTTCAATAGTTTAGCGGTTTCATGTTATTAATAAATATGTAATAATAATATGTGAGTAACAATTTCGTGATCAAATCTGAATGGATTGATATGACAGCTGTATTATTCAATTGTCCCACGTTATTTTCACAAATCTATAGGGTAATATTTTCACCATACTGACTTGTCAAAATTACATGGGGTACAATTATGACCTAGTACCCTGCTTACTTTTGTTTATGTAAACAATATTAATTGTAATAAATTTACCGTGTCATTAATTACTTGTAATAGTTTAATGTTGCTATGTAAGATATTTCAGAAAACACCACTTACAGTTGCTCGATTAACATAAAAATCTAATCAGATCTAATCTAGGGTATCAAAATGTTATATAAAAAATTTCAAGTTTTTTTATTCACTAGTATTTTAATAATGGTTGCGACAACATCCATCCATCCATCCATCTATTCTAAGAAATTCCTTTTTGCCCAAATGTAACATTTAAATTAGTAATATTTAAAATGGTTATGACTAATGATCATCACAACATTTAATTGTAACGTGTAATGGCTTTGCAATCGGCACATTTAATTTATGTTTACAAAAATAATTTTGTAATTCTTCCAATATTTCTTTGTTCTCGTAAACAAATTCCTGTAGCACTCTGCCACAGTAGCTCGTCGTTCATTCCGCCGTGGAATCAGAGTTAATAACAAAAATTTAATATCCTTGGCGGGCGGAGATGAGATAAAGCGGACACTTCGGGAACAGATTAACGGCTGCGGCTACACGACCGACCCGGCCGGAATAAGAATAAGATGTGCGGAGGATGTGAGGATATGAGGGATTCAAGATGATGCACGATACAGGGGAACTTAACTACTCCACCTGAGTGCCGCTGTTCCAAGAGGATGGAATTAATAGAGGTTGGAAGGGGTTTTATATTTCAACAGTTAACCTGGCGTTAGAGGTGTTGCATTAAAATGTAGCTTAATAAATCGTAAACACAGTGATGAAGTAAGTGTCGAATTTGGAGTTCCACAGGGAACTGTACTAAGACCCATAGGTATTGTTTTATACAAAAATTAAATGTCAAACAGGGAGTATGTCAAATCATTGCAATTTTCGCTATCATTATGTTCTGATTGATCCAAATTAAAAAAAAATGTCATAGTTATTAAATTATTAGGGAAATAGCCTATATTGCTATTCTAATTGCTCAAATTTAAAAGCAAACAAATGTTCTTGGACCAATTTTTTATCAAATTTTATAATATCTGACCAAAATATTCATCCAATCTAAATATTTGTTAGAAATAATTCATAAAGTTTTAACCGAAGCTGGGTACTGTTTAAACTTTAAAGGAACCATTTCAGTTTCAGATTCGATTACAACAAAATTAAATTTTAAATAGAGAAATTGAGTTTCAGTTTGCTTTTTACTGGAAGATTTCTAATTTACAAAGTTTTTCATTAAAATACTATAGATCCAACTATCATATATTTATTAGTAATTGAATTTAAATAAAAAAGTAATAGAAACAATAACACCAATCTCTTATTAACTATTCCTGGTATATTTATACCATGCAGAACGTTTACTAGACATTACTTTTTGGCACTTAAACTGACGTGGAAAGTACACTACAGGTACGATTTTTATGGAAAATAGTGACAGGTTTTAAACTTGCATTATTAGAACCACAATTGCTTACTCTATCAACTAAACTCTAAACGTACACTAATAACGATTTAAATGTGAGTTATTTCGTAATAGCAGAAATATTTCGGTATTAATTTGGTTGTGTCGTAACAACTGTATATGGTCGTAAAAGTCAGAGCAGTGGAGCATTTAATCCTTGTCCGTATTCATCCCTAAATGAAGTGGAGTCCCTCGGTACGGGCGAGGAGACAGCTTCAAAGTGCGGCGAGTTTGCAGGCCTAGCAGTGCCATGTGTGAATGTCACACAGAGTTAATAAGAACCGACCGACTGCCGTCCCTATCGTATTACCACATTATTGCGGTCCTAGTGAATCGCTTATAGGACACCGGCTATTATCCACTACACTTTGTCACCTACCAGCGCACGGATTTTCCAACTAGGTAATAACAAAAATACTAACTGTCTCAATGTCCAATAAGATATATATTACGTACACAAAATACCAATGACATTTCATAATTCATCTAGACTATGACTACGTTTACACCGTGCGTACTATATTGGTACGCGTACCAAATAAGTACTAAATTTTATTTTAGTACGGTATGTTTACACCGGTGTATAAAAAATAAGACCAAATATTTCTGGTACACTGTTTGGTCTCTTTGGCATCCTAACCTAAAATTATTTAATTACAAAGTTTATTGAACTTGATTGATATAACCTAAGTAATGTTATAAATATTATTTAAAACAACTCCCAGTAGCCTGACCGCGCGTCAAATGAAGTTTTATAATGAATGTCACTAAAATTAACCTAATTATAACTACATAATTTTACTTCAATTGCCTATCACAGATGGCAGCATAATCGGTTTAGTACGTTTGCTGTTTACACCGTGTGTGAGTAGGGTCTGGTACATCCCCCTTGGAACGTACTAAACTTGTGTACCAATTGCGTACCAAAGGTTTGGTACGGAGTGTTTACACCGTCCGTCGCCATCTTGTGACGTCATTTGGTACTGGAACCAAACGCTTGGTACGCACGGTGTAAACGTACTCTATATATGTCGCAATATTCAAAGTGAACTATATAAAAATTGATATTCAAACAACATTCCGAAACTATTCCAATTCATTATTATAAAGAAACTTGATGCAAACGATGAACGAACGAACGAATCTACATTATCTTTTTGAAAAGCATAAGGCGATCTCTCACGTGTATACTGTACATGCCAATATATGATATAGCCAAAGCATTAAACTCTATAAACCACAAGTTACTATAAAAACTGGATGGTATAAGTTTACATAGCTCCTTCCTATCTTGGGTCAGAAGTTGCCTTACAAAAAGAACTTAACTCGTAAAATATAAATCATTAGGTTTTTATCATATTTCTATTAATTAGGATTCTCAGTACAGGCACCTCGTAATTTTATTATGCTCTAAGTTAATCATTTGTGAATAAAAACCAAATAAATGTACTTCTACCAAACTATACTTACAGTTATTTTAGTTAGGATCAAATAAACGCATTTGCCAATGAAAAGAGCGTGAAATATAAATGCTGTGCAATTATAAAAAGTGCATAAACGCGCAAATGCCATTAAAAATAATAACTAAAATGATGTGCGAAGTAAATAAATGAATTAGCTGTAGTGAAATGAATTATTCACACGTATCAGTTGCACAGTCTCCCAGTTGGCTTCGGCCGGGCCTAACTGACCGAAAGCAATTTTTATCCCATTCATAAATCAGCCGCGCTCGGATATTGCAATGTTTATTTACATGACAAATGTATTTCCATGTCAAAAAGCTGACAAGCGCGTATGTAGGAGTAATCCAAGTACGAATTAATAATGAGTTATTTCAATTGATTTTGTGTCAGCTCGCCGAGAAATTCACCGCGCATCAAATTTCATTATATGTTATTTATCACTTTTTAAATAACACAAGATTCTACTCTCCTCTATTTTTGCACGCTTCATATCATTTTATTTTGACAACTTCACGCCCAAAATGTGAGGTCCCTTATTCATTTTTAATAAACTTACTGATAAATTAACAGTTTCTATTTTTATCTCTCGCCACTCAGTAAGAGAGGTATTTGAATCATGCTGACAATCGGATAATGATAATGACTTCAATAGATAAGCACGTTTTGAAGTCTCTAGAACACGACTTTAATATTTTTACGATGATGACTGTCCATGTGTGGATGGATGGATGTTGTCGTAACGATTACTCAAGTACTGGTGAATAAAAAAAGTTTAAATTTTGAATATAACATTACGACTCTCTAGATTATATCTGATTAAATTTTGGGGTGAATCGTGCAACCAGAAGTGGTGTTTACATGAAGATCTACATGATTTTCTGAATCTAAGTTAATTTTCAAATGAACAAAAAAATATGTGTTCTTAATTGCAGGAAAGGTTTTCCATATCTGTTATTTACGCTTGATTGTTTGATCGACTGATTGATTCTGACATTAGTTGTTTAGTTAGCATAGTGAGTAACAATATGCACCGGTATGATATACCGTACTATCATGCAAAATTGTGTAGAAAATATATTTTGAAATATGAAGCCAGAAATGCCACATAACCTGATTTCATGCCCTGCTTTATAAGCTTTAAATCCTGAGTACCATTTACGTGGGTTATGAATTTCAAATTTTATATAAATATAAATAAACGTACAGCGTTCTTTATGACAAATATAGCAACAATGTATTCGATAGGTCGTATCATCTGCAATATTGTTGTTATAAATATAAACACTAAAAATAAATAAATATATAATTCACAACTTATTACCCATTGTTGTCAGATTTTCTTTTATAATTTTTCGTACCACCGTTGACTTTTAAAAATAATTATTTTTGAATCATTGTCGATGAAAATGACAATCGTACTAATAGGGAAATTTAAAATTTCAACCAATTTCGACCCCACATTATTGAAGGTTAAATAAACTCTTACAAATTCTTACTCGTTTTCCAGTAAATTATTATCTTATTATCATTGACCAATCAAGAAAATTTTCTCATCAATATATGTATAATTGTATCAACGGTTTTTTCATTGAGGTTTTTTTTTACATGAGAATAAGATTTGGATTTATTTTGTCTTCAACCAATTTCGATCCGATATTGTTGAAGACGAAATACAGCTTTCCAAATTCTGACTCATTTTCCAGGAAATTATTACACCAATCAAGAAAATCTTTTTATCCATATATTTATAATTTTATCAACGGTTTTTTCATTGTAGTATTTTTTGTAGGGAAAACATTTCATATATTGGCCTGTGGGTAGAATGTTGGGGATTTAATTAAGCAAGTTTTTTATCACACTCATCATCGAGAATAATAAATGTTTTTCAATTTCCTGGTGTGTACATTTGATTCAATTACCGGTACCATATTTCACCTGAAAAACTAGCCGCCATCATCATTAATTTATCTACAAAAATGAAACTTATTTGATTGCGCGAACTGCAAGTCGGCAAAAAGCCGATACAACGCAATCGCAGATAAATCAATGCAGCCGCGATCCCGCGTGATAAGCTCATGGCGGCGGATTAAAGGATTGCGCGACACGCTGTTAATGCGTTATGGAGTGTCCGAAGCACCCCAAACTAATTCCATTCGTCTAACACTTACCTATAATTTTTCCCATTCCCATAAAACTATACATTAAGGGTTATACAAAAAGTTATTTAGAAGTGTGTTATGAGAGATATAATAATAGTTATTTATGGTACAAGTGTGTTACATTACAGATAAGTCACGTGGAAAAAGTTTAGCTCACGAGGCCGTCAAGCCGAGTGTAGTATTTTTTCAAGTGACTTAAGTAATTAACACATGTGTGCCATACAACATTTTATCCAACACATTTAGGAACAAAATAGTGTAGAGAAGGTTTTATAACGTAGTTACTATGATACGAACCAAAAAACAGTGAGCTAATATATTTAGCTCACTAGTGTCTTATGACCTACTTTATTTATCTAAAAACAGCATACTTATATCGTTATAATTACAAGGTGTTGGATAAAATAACTTAACAGTTTACTTGGTTGGTGCCAAGTACCTCACGAGACAGTTTTGCAAGGAACTTACTGACAACCGTTTTAGACTAGCCTATATATGGAGCAATAAATAATACAAGAAATGGAACAATATATTGTACCAAAAATTAATAGATTATGACGATTTTTTGTATGATACTAATTTAATTTCCTCTACAAGATATTGGCTCTGAATATTCATATTTTCCTTCAATATGTCAATGTGACAAGCAAAATTAACCATAAATTCATTTACATTGTAATTTGCAATACTTACAACATTACCAGTAGTAACGTTAAGTTTTGTATAACCACACTACATACAATAAAACAAATAAACGTTAGAAACGCATGAAATCACAAAATTCATATAAGTGCATGCTCATGACCAAATTGACTAACAGATTGTATGAAAAATAGAACATGTAGTGTTTTTTCAACACATTTACGATCGTATATAATATTTCAACTAACTTACTGTTTGATACT
This sequence comes from Stenolophus ochropezus, assembly GCA_035578165.1. Taxonomy (NCBI): domain Eukaryota; kingdom Metazoa; phylum Arthropoda; class Insecta; order Coleoptera; family Carabidae; genus Stenolophus; species Stenolophus ochropezus. Next base: position 679,525 of record JAQOWZ010000002.1, read on the forward strand.
AGCTAATTTAAATTGTACCAAAAATGGTGCTACATCTTGTACAATTTATAAGCTTATCTAAAACGGTCTTAAGGTCACCATGTCAAAAAAAAATCATAAGTACCTATATACCGACGCAATATAGATTTTCAGATTTTATTTAATATTGAAAAAAAGGCCCCCAATAACATAAATCCGACCCTGTGTTACAGCTTGTAGTATTCGAACATACTAGTATTTATTTTTGGTTAAATATTGGTGTCACAGGGATTCGAAACCTAGATCTCACACTACACTACAATTTGAGTCGGAGCGCACTAATCTAAGTTAAGGTACCTAATAATCATTTGATGTCCTGATTATATACAGTTATTATACAGTGCAGTGGTCACCGACTAACCAATTATCTTAGGTAATTGAAGGGCCTCCTTAACCATGTACCATGTACGCATAATGAACTATCAATATATATCACAGAGCGCTCAATAAAGTTTAACGTTCTAGGCATTTCTAGAAAATATTTTTAGAAAATAAGCTGGAAAAGCTTTTGTATGTTTCATAAAATATGCAAAATATAAAATTTTATAAGTTTTTTTATAATAAAATCGAATGAACGAATTGAAATGAAATAAAATATATTTGTCAGCATTGTTAGGACAGTTCAATCTAAATATTCTATTAATAAAATTCAATAGAAATAACAGATATACAGAGAAATTTAAATAAATTGATAAAGAATAAAACCCACAAAAAATTAATTCATTTTATGTATTGTATAGAATTTTATAAATACAAATAAACTAGGTACCTTTACATGTACATACCGTGAATATTTTTAAACTTAAAACATGGAGATTTATCATATTCATGGGTTAGAGGACTTGATATTTGATTGGCAGTAACGTATATTTTGCGACGTTTTTAGTATGATACTTTAAAAAGATATTTATAACATAAAACGTAATAAAAAAGAATTACATCACATAGAGCAACAAGTACACCAATTTAGTCTCCGTACACCTGTAAATCATATAGAATCAATGATCTTTTAAACCACCATTCATTAGAATTTGTTTGTTCTTTTATATTCTTTGGGCGTCTTGTTTTACACATTTTTTTAAAATAAATCACAGAGATGTTCAATGGATATTTAGAGACATGTGGAGGCGTTTTTAATTGTTATTTACAATTTTACAATAACTATTCTAGTAGTTTACGTTTAGTATATTTGTGGTCAATATCTTGTTGAAAGATATAAGGATCCCTTAAACCTAATTTCTCAGCATATTCAATCCAAATTCTCTTATAAAATATTCATATAACTCACTTTCCTATCAATAAAAATTAAATTTCCCCCTCTTCTATACTCAAACAGAGAACCTCCACCATATTTCACTGCATTTTTTTTGTTTATTTGTTCATCCTTTATTTTCCAAATAATAATTCGTCTATCTGATTTAAAAAGGTTTATTATGGTTCATCTGAAACAACTACTAAATTTCGGAACGGTGGTGATTTATATATTTCAAAAACAACGTGTAGTTGGTTTGAGTGTATTTGATTAGTATTATTGACATCAGGCAGCCAAAAACGAAACATAGTCCTTTTTTAAATGTGTCATGCAAGTATTGAAACGAGAAATTTTTTCAATAAAGGGAAACCTATGCCAGGATCGTTTGGGTAAAGGTTAAGTTAATTAGGAATATGTCATGTTGGGAAAATGACCGGGGAAAATAGTTTGTCAGTTTGTAAAGTTCGAGGCAATTTAAAACAAGTATATTTTAAGTTTTCCCCGCAAAAAGCAATGTCATATTTCTTGTGTATGGCACTGGCAGCTTGAAAAAACTTGCCGGTGAAATGCGTAGAGGTTTTTTGCAAGTCCACCATTAGTGGCTCGCCACGATAAATTACTCCGTTCCTCTCAAACTCCGGCCAAAGCAAAAACGGCAAAAATACACATTTGTAATTTAATATTCCCAATCGGGGGTAAACAACGTTATGATTTGATCCCGGCAACAAATGGCCTTGAATCGTCACGTCACCGGCCATCAACGCTGGATTAAGTTCCTGTCAACTGCATCGCATCGATTGCTATCACTTGCTATTCGTATTCCACTAATATGCAAATGTTGCTTTGTTGTGCTCTATTTCCAAAAAAAACTGCGTTTATTCCAAATTCATTGCATTATATTCTCTGCCACTACACACAAAATAAAATCAACAACTTTTTATGTTAGTGTTTTAGAACTGTTTAGAGCTTAAGTAATTCTTATTTTGTAAGTAAGGTCAGTAATAGTAGTCATTGAAATTTGTAATATTTGAAACTATAACAAATATTATAGTTCATTGGGTCGAATAAAATTAAAATATTAAAAAAAAAATCACATATTTTTTTTTGTGTTTGTTTCAAGAAAGAGCTTGAGCTTTTTATTAATTTAAAATGTTACTAGGTGCTTACCTAATTCGAGATTTTTTTCTACATTGTATGTTTTTTATATTTATTAAAATAAAACACTGTATAAAAAATGGAAATAATAAAATGATTTTAGGAAAACGCACTTGATACATTTTTTTATGCATGGTTACAACTTTTTTTGCATACATTTGGATGATTTTTTAATGAATATTGCATACATATTTTGACACTTTTTAGTGCATATAGGTAATCCGCTTTTTAATAATAAGAAATTAGAATTTACGTTTTTAATTTTAATTATTTATTTATAATAAGTACTCATTTCATACGAGTATGAAATGGATATTCCAAGCGAGTTGTACACTATACTTTTTCTACGACCAAGATATTATTTCTTATTCATTTATATCTTAATAAAAAGATGTCTCCATTTCACTACTTTCAAGCAACTAGCTAGAAAAGAAAAATTAAACACTTACTTAATCAAAATTAAAATTTATTGTATTATTTGACATTTATTCATTAACCACAATTTTATACGCCCTAGGCCCTAGTGCGATAAAAGCCAAAAAACGCTTGCATTTATGATTCCAAAATGAAATAAATATATTTTGTAATAGTTTTATCATATTCATATCATATTATATCTAACTTTAAAATTAATTTTTAGGTAAATTTCTTTGAAAATTATTTTCTCGAAATACCTTTTTCCTTATAGGTTCCCTATTTTTTTTAATTTGAAATGTAAACCATCAGATTTTCGGTTTGGTATGAATACAATTTTTATGGAGTAAGAACAAAGATGTAAGTCTGCATGTAAGTTTGACAAGGCAATGATAGTTACACATGTTAACCAATACGTAGTTGGTAATATACGCGGGTATGAGCGCTGCAGATGACAAGGGTTCCCGTCTGAGAAGCGGAAAGTTTCCCGGCCCTACCTAGCCCATCCCACGCTCCACAATAGTCGCAAGAACTCGCGAGGAAGTTGCTAAACACTGTATGTGAATATTTCAAATCGATCTCCTGCATTGTCTCGCCAAGACACATTAGAAGCGAAACTTCTCTACGGGAACTTGGGCAAGTATTTACCAACGTTTTGTTTCAAGTGGAGTTGCGAAGAACCCACGAATAACTGGAAACTTTTACCCGATATGCCGCATCACACACGGTCTAATTCCATGCCGAATGCGTTACCAATTACTTTACTATTACTACTGCACTTATCACTTAAGTAAAGACGTCTCAAATCTACCACAAAAATATGCATTACCAATTACTTTACAATTACTACTGCATTTATCACATAAGTAAAGACATCTCATGTCTACCATAAAAGTAAATTAAAGCAATCAAAATCAGAAAATTAATATTGTTATCTTTCTCTGATTTGTATTCATCTCCATTCTTAATTATTATTAAACAACTCTTAAATCAGTCGATATGTCGCATCACACACGTTCTATTTCCATTCCAAATGCATTGCCAATTACCTTACTATTACTATTGCACTTATCACATAACAAAAGATGTCCCATATCTACCACAAAGTGGATTTAATGCAATCAAAATCAGAAAGTTAATGTCGTTATCTTCTGATCTCTATTCATCACCATTCTTACATTATTATTAAACAATTCTTAAATCAAGTCATTTGCGCTGATTTCAAAAGCCTTTTTGATTTTATTCTGTCGCTTTATTATCTAACTGTTATTTATTTCCAAAACCTATTACCTCATATCAAATTTGTGTATAGTTAAAACAAACCTAACAACAGTATTAAACTAAAAATTGTGTTGACAAACGCGAAATATCCCAAAAATACTTAATTTTGTGTCCAAAATTTTGATTTTGGGAAATAGTGTACTTTGATAGATCTCGATACGCTGATTTCAAATTTTCAAATCGAACTTAATGATCTCTTTTCGTTCTTGAGATACTTGCTATCAAAGTTGCACCTCAAAAAAGTGTGTTTTTTGGCTATAACTCTTAAATGCGTAGATATACAATCTCAACGATTATACCAGTCGATTCTACGGGAAAAGTTACATAAAGAAATGATTTCTCCAAATATACGTTCTTTGGAACGATTTGGTGAAAAATGAAAAAATCGAAAAAACCTAAATTTCAAAATTTCTCACAGGAACTTTTTGTCTCCAAAACTTTCTATTTTCTGGACTTAAGTAGATATAGATGCGCTGATTCCAAATTTTCAAACATAATTCAATTATCTCTTACCGTTCTCAAGATATTCGGGTTCAAAGTTGAGTTTTGGCAATACCTAAAAAATCAGGTTTTTTAGGTATACACCTTAAATGGTTAGGTTTACAGCTTCAGAGACCTCACCATTCGATTCTACGGGCAAAGTTACATAAGTATACCAATTTTTAAAGTTTTATTCTAATGGATACAATTTTTAGAGCAAAAAAACGAAAATCGGCGAAATCGAAAAAATTGCCTGATGAACCCCTTGCGATTTTTTCCGATTTTTGGCCATTTTCAGTTTTTTCCTTCTAAAAATTATATCTGTTGATAAAAAAATCTGAAAATTGGTACACTTATGTAATTTTGCCCGTAGAATCGATTGGTGAGGTCTCTGAAGCTGCAAACCTAACCATTTAAGGTGTATACCTAAAAAAACCTGATTTTTTAGGTATATCTTTGAACTCAAATATCTCGAGAACGGTAAAAGATAATTGAATTCTGTTTGAAAATTTGGAATCAGCGCATTGATATCTACTTAAGTTCAAAAAATAAAAAAAATTGAAGACACAAAGTTTCTAGGCGAAAAATTGAGATTTAGGTTTTTTTCCTTTTTCTTATTTTGCACCTAATCGTTCCAAAGAACGTATATGTGGGCAAAACATTTCTTTATATAACTTTTTCCGTAGAATCGAATGGTATAATCGTTGAGATTGTATTTTTACTCATTTTTGAAATATACTCAAAAAATATACTTTTTTGAGGTATAACTTTAAGAGCAAATATCTCCGAAATGAAAAGAGATAATTAAATTCTGCTTTCAAATTTGGTATCAACGTAGCTAATTCTTTAAAAAAATATTACAAACAAAATTTTGTAAATTTTGAAAAAATTTCGAGCAAAAAATTCGATATTTTAATTATTTTAGAGTTTACGCAAAAATACACCATCAACGGCTTTGGAAATTACTTCCCCTGTTATTACTACATACATACACTATTTTTCCAAGTAATATTAATTTTTTTTTAATTAATAATGAACTTAACCTTCGGGTGATAAAATTAATAAACAAGCATTTCATTACCACAGAAACAAATAGGTATATGTATGTAACCTAGCCAATCTAAATGGTATCAAAAATGGTGCAAGATTTTGTACAATTCATAGACTAGTCTAAAACGACGTTTAGATAAGGATTGTATCAACAAATTCGCTTATAGAATTTGTGGTATTATATTTAAAATATTTAAAAATAAACAATAATTTATTGTTTGTGGTTAGTACGATAATGAAATTGTTATTTTGCTTAGCGCAATTTGATTAATTAATTATAATACTCCAATGGTATGTGCAAAATGATTGAAATTCAAATGAAATATGTACAAGTTTGTAGTGTTGATGTACCCGTGTTAATATGAGCCGTGTACATATGTGTGTGTTGTGTAATCCTATTCCTTGATACATATATTCCGCGAGCTATGTAGTGGATTCGTTTTACATTATTATCCAATTAATTGTAAATTCCCTCCGTGGCTTGAAACGAGAATATTTTCAGGGGGCTGAACATATTTTAATGGCAGTAAATTGCAAATACTTTTCGACAATCAAAATGCTATAAATCACATTATAATTAAATTTGAGCACGCTTCAGGAAGAGATAGCACCATCGAAACGCATAATTTACTGCTACACTTGTTTGACATTGTGTACAAATGAAAATAAATATGCCCCCAGTACAATTATTTACACTTGTTTAACAAATGGAATCGGATTTAAATGCCGAACAGCCCTAGGTATGCATAGCACCATATGAACAATTAAATAATTCGGATTTTGCCACCGGCCGGCTTAACCATATTTCAAATATTTATTCAGAGGTAAATGAAATCGGAAAATCACAAAGATTTATCGGATAATACTATACTACAATATTGTAATTAAGTATTGATGTACATGTGACACACATATATTTATTCCTATTATTCAATTCACAAAACTTTCACGTGGACAATATTTCAAATATAATATATCTCGTCTCCCAAAATTACAACTATCCATTAAATTTGACAACGCTAAAATATGAATTACACTTATTCCATATATTGTTAATCATAAATTGATTAAAATGGACCAATATTATATTATATACCAAGGTTGAGAAGACCTAGTGCCAAGTTGTGTCTCGAGGTGCAAAACAACCGAGGGACATAAGGCGCTGGTCAATATTGGTCTTCTCAACTGTGGTATATATATATATATATATATATATATATATATATATGTATATATATATATATTATTTTTCTACTATAAAAAATACATTGACAATAACTAACGAAATGCTTGTTTATTAATTTAATCACCCAGGGATTAAATTCGTATTTAATTCCATAGGGATTAATTCATATTATTTATCAAAAAAAAAAATATGACTGAATACCAAAAAAAAGCTCTATTCAAAATTATTACATCCTACTATAAGATCCATAAGAAAAATTAAAGTTGACACCGATAACTTGAAAACAGTATGCGATACAAAATGTATAGAACCCCTGTAAATTTATTACAAAAAAGTGTGTGAAGGTGTAAACAAAAATCACTAATATTTTATTTTAGAAGAATCTATACATTTTTTTAGGAAAACAGACATCGTTAAAATGGTCCCCGAATGCGACAACTTTGGTTTAATTTAATCCTCTTCGTATCTTTTACCGTTCACGGGATCCCAATGCTTAACAAGTTATTTGTAACACTCTGTTAGGTTTGATACTTATTTACTTTGAAAATCATACAATTTCATCCAAAAATATAATCTCATGAATCCCCTTTTCCACAAAGATTTGAATCAAATGATTACAATTGATGACGTGAGGATCAACTACGGGAAATAAAGTATAGCTATCAAATAACATTTAGAAAAAATAAAACTGGATATTGACAGATTTTTAAATAATCACACATAGTAATCCGATATGTTTGTATATGATTTTTTGCTTGACTAATTCTGAAATAATTGTTGTCATTGTTTTCAAAAATATAAAAACTATATCCATATGTATATTCAGAGAAAAATAAATGATTGTATTGTTGGTAATATTATTTTGAAAACTCAATACACAAAAAATATAAAATAAAATATTTCAATTGATAGTTTTGGAAATACGTAAAAAATACAATAAGCATGTAATGTGGGCTATTACTGCAACTGCAACAAGATGGAACGAGACTGTTTTAAATCATTTAAGTGAGTAATAGCCATTATATGCGAATAGGATACAATACATTTTCTACGACTGTAAAATAAAATAAATATTTTGTATTACATCCGGCTATTTCTTTGTAACACGAGCGAAAATGACTATACTTTTTGTAAAACTATAATATGAAATATAATGTTGTATTATATTATAAATAAATTTTGATAGCTATAATTAATAATAGCTTGTTTATTAAATTAATAATTAAAATATTAATATGTGATTGGTTTTAATAATACTACTCCAAATTGCATTATTACTAAATACATTATTAAACAAGAGTAGAAAAACAACTTTATTAGTATTAATTTTAATTAATAAATAATAATCTGCTCTTTCATTATTATCATCACATTAAGCACAGAATTATTTACCAGATGGTGTTTTTGATGTGGGAGTCTCTTGCCAGGTTTTTTATCCCGGGAAATACAATTACATGTAACATTGTATTCTGTTCCCTCAAGCAGTCAATTCCATATCCTGAGAACGTGTCAGCGTGTGACACGACGCCAGGTGGAGTGACGGAGACACTACATGACACGTGGCACCGTGACACGTCAATGATACCCTTCAATATTAGATACAGCCAAGCAGCAGAATACGCGCAGTAGGTGTCACATGGTGGAGCTAATAAATGTATCATGCCTTCAACGCGGTAATAACCGTTAAAAGGTATGGAAAAATTGTAACAATATGTTACTGTATAGGCTTGGTCTTTAATTTAATTTATCACTTGTCGTTCTGGATTTGTGAGAAAGTGTCCAAAGCAGATTAGTTTTTACAAAATATGGTAATGAAGGAAGAAGCATCAGCTCTGCCCTTGAAAACTTATCATATTTTGACTGTATGGACTCTTGATCTTTATAATAATTTATTGCCTGTTGTTCTAGATTCGTGAGAAAGTGTCCAAAATCTATTAGTTTTTAAAAAATATGGTAACGAGGAAAGGGGCATCCGTTCTGCCCATGAAAACTTATCATATTTTGTACGAGTTGTATTTCATCGTTTGATGAACTTATTCATTTTATATTTCAGCTTATTAGCGAGTGAACTGATAGTTTCATAAAATAAATAAACTATTCGTGTGTCATTAATTAATATCGGTAATGATATATAAACAACATTATGAATAAAATAAAACTTGTTATGATCATTAGCATACTTCATATTTTTCATCTTTTTGCTAAAGATGAGTAGTAGAATTAAATAAATAAATTTTTAATAAATTATTATCCATTAATGGGTGTGTCAATCTGTTTTATGTTAGTAATGTTACATAACAATAATCAATAATAAAATAATAGTATCTAAGACAAATATTTTCCGTTTAAAATAAAGTAATAATTATTTTTTTACCCATCGTTGGGTAAGCAATATAGATATGTAATAAAATTATATTATTCAGTGAGCATAAAATGTGTGCTATTACTCATGAAAATGACGTTTGCGAACACAAGCGAAAGCAAGTGTTGTACTCGTAAATCATTCGAATGAGTAATAGCCATTACCTATATGCGGATAGAAAACTCAGGTAAGATTTAAATTTGATATAACGAGTGATTAATATTATTCCATCGAACTGTCAATATTATTTAATTAGCAACAGTAACGAAGGTCATTAATTGATGATTGATTCATATTATAGTTTCATTTTGATGGAGTATTTTATAAAACATATTTTAACTTTGTTTATTAAAGTTTACTTGTTAAAATAAAATAATAATCATTCATCCTTTCCGACATTTTCGATATATTTTTTCTTGATATATGAAAAACTATTATAAAGCATGAAAAAGAATAACCTTGGTACTAATTATGTTATAATTTGTTCCTTGTATTTTAGGCTTTTTCAATTCCAAACAGATCCATTTGTAATTAAGGGCATGTTACGATAAAATGTAATTACAGTTCCAATAATAATTTATGGGTACGCTTAATTATTAAATCCATTTTGTGAGTGTGAACGTGTGTATTACCTCTAAAAGTGAAACTGGATCATTAGATATTATGGTAATGTACTTCGTACTTAAAATGTACTTAAAAGTTTAATAACTTTATCATAAATATATTATTTACTACATTTCAATAACATGTGCGTAAAGATATTATCATTTTTATGTTACACAAATCGTTATCTCATGATACCGCCTGAAAAGTAAACTGGCGTAATTATATTTTATAAAAGTTGTAATCGGGGTTCAATAACTTTATCATAAATATATTATTTATTACATTTCTATAATATGTGCGTAAAGATATGATCATTTTTATGTTACACAAAATCGTTATCCATGATACGGTCACAGAATAGTTACACACAGAAACGACACTCCGTGTCGGTACCTTTCATATTCCCCTATACAGTTCTATGACCTTGAAGCATTGTGAAGACCTTTAAATTTGTGCTCTTCCCCTATCTTTCTCTAAGATGTGAGAAAACTTTCCGATGTTAAACAATGGGCCCTTTAAATTTGTGCACATTTTTAATCTCTCTCCAATTTTCGTTTCTCTGCCTTACTGTCGCTTCTGTATAATCCTATTCTGTGATAAAAAGTAAACTGTCGTAATTATATTTTATAAAAGTTGTAATCGGGGTTCAAAAACTTTATCATAAATATATTATTTATTACATTTCAATAATATGTGCGTAAAGATATGATCATTTTTATGTTACACAAAATCGTTATCCATGATACGGACACAGAATAGTTACATACAGAAACGACACTCCGTGTCGGTACCTTTCATGTTCCCCTATACAGTTCTATGACCTTTAAGCATTGTGAAAACATTTAAATTTGTGCTCTACCCTTATCTTTCTCTAAGACGTGAGGAAACTTTCCAATGTTAAACAATGGGCCCTTTAAATTTGTGCACATTTTTAATCTCTCTCTAATTTTCGTTTCTCTGCCTTACTGTCGCTTCTGTATAAACTTATTCTGTGATACGGAGGTGGTTAAAAAGTAAACTGGCGTAATTATATTTTATAAAAGTTGTAATCAGGGAATGTTTGGCCATTCATCAACGTACCTCCATTACATTATCTCGTTGCATTATATGACGTCATCGTCCCCGTCATGACGTGTGCGGCAGGTAGACATTAATCATGATGACGTCACGGGAAGTGCGCGGATCTGGGAGCGCTGCTGCTCCCGCTCCAGAGTTCCTGGAGTTCCCGTTCCTGAGTTCTGGAACAATCACAAGCGTTAATTAGTCGCTGATGCTTACAGCAATTAACAACGCGGGAATGACTCTGCCATCCGTACTCTACATTATCAACTATGTTTGGTTTTTGCAATTTTAATAAACATATCAAAAATATTCATATAATAAATTAAACACAAAATTTTTCTACAATTAATATAGTTTTGATTAGAGCACTGACGAAATAATGAGTCTGCCATCCGTATTCTACATTATCAACTACGTTACTTTTTCCAATTTTAATAAACATATAAAAAATATTCATATAATAAATTAGACACAATTTTTTTCTGCATTTAACATAGTTTTGATTGGAGCAGTGACGAAATTTGTGAGGAAACCTAAAATTTACATTCTTTTTCACGCCATCAGTAACTTAAGTTTATCTTACTTCAATCAACATAAGTCTTAACTTCTTAATAACTTCTGTTATTTGGTTACCATTGTCAACGAGAAGTTATAGAAATAACTGTCCTACTAGCAGGCTAATTATGAAAAACATACGAATTTCGTATACATTTGGTCGCCTAACAACGGTTAAAATGAACTATAAATAGTTGCAAAATAAATCCGAACTGTCATTTTACAAATACTTTAACATTATTTGAAGTTAATTGCTGCTGGTGGCACGAAAAATATAATAAGCGACCCACAATGTAAATACCCAATACAAGTATTCTCGTACGGTATATAATATGAACATCGGTTCCACAGGCTTCACCTCAGTTCATACCTTCTCGAAAGTTATATTGTATTTATCAAAAATTATTCGTCTATATTAGAGTTAAAGAATATGTAAATGAAACTATTTAAAGGAATTGAAATAAAATACTCGGTCAGTTTCAAAATCTTTAATATCGAGAGATACAATACGTATTTCGGGTTACTAGGCCATCGTCAGGTAAATAAAATATTTCAATTTCTTTAAATAAGATGAATATTATTGTTAGATAATTTCAGATTAATGAAAGATATTCTATTTGTATAAATTGTGTAGTATGCAACCAACGAATGGATAGGAATTCGAACTGAGAACGAAAAAGAGTATAGAATAAATAAGTATGTTTTCCAATTCAATACCAAGATATTTAATCTGAGTCTAAGAAACTGTCTGAAGCATATTATCGCAATTGTATATGTTGAATTTATTCTTCTTGTGAATGTAATACAGGGAACAAACTTTGAGGCATATTATTAGTTTATTAATTTGGATTTAATGTATTGAAAACTGTAAGGAGACAAAATTTTGTGAAAGGTATTTCTTGATTTCTTCATACATCCTCGAAAGTAATAATGTACTTACATTCCTTCTAACTTACATAACTATAAGCTTCGTTTTTAGTCTCCTATGTTTCTTATACCAACAACCTATTACAGAACTGAAAACCAATATAATATATAATGTACGACAGCAGGTGATTTCGGCATATCTGACGTTAGAAGCAGCGTTCCTTAACAAGCTGCCGGGCGGGGCTACACACTCGTGCCCGGGAAACATTAGCCGGGATTTGCATGGTAATGCACCTGTGCAGCACCAGAGGATATTGTGGGATTATGCGGGTAAAGAGGAAATAATAAGTTATTAAGGCGGAGAATGGCCCGTAATCATACACTGCCCACCCCCGCTGAAATATTACCAACGGGAACACTCCTTCAGGACAAGGGATCAGCGACATTTGTATAAACACTTCCTTACAGGTTTCGGTGGAAAAGGTACACATAGTGGAATATTACATAAATGGGATTTAATTAATCGTTAAATGTTTGTAGTACACTTTTGCAACTTATAATATATGTAATACATTTATTACTTATAAAATAATAATAATATTTATAATAATTATATTACAAGATTTTAGTACCCTTGTCTTAGTAATCATTTCAATCCATTTTGAATTTAAGGAATACATTTCTCTTTAATTTTATAGGTGTACTTGGAAGTCATGTGATGTCCACATCAGATATTTTTATTACTAATTTGACATCATAAAAATATTCTCGTGCTCTTCTTTGTTATTAATTTAATTAAGAAATAATTTGCACTTGGTTTCTTCATTTACTTAATCCTTAAACCTTTCTACCTTTTAGTGCAAGGTTATAGAAGTAGGGGAATTTGGGTAGTTTCTTCCATATATCTCTCCACTGTTTTCTGTCCTTTGCCAGGCTTGGTATTTCTTCACACTTGATTCCTCTACTCTCCGCTACCCTTCTAAGCCTTCCTCTTTTTCTTTTTCCGGATTCTCTCACTTCAAATTCTCTTTTTGTTAGCCTATGTTGGTCCATTCTTTGTACATGTCCTATGTACCTTAGTTGACCCTGTTGTATTGTCACCTCTATTCGTATTACATTAAATTGTTCTCTATTTCGTTCATTATCATATCTCTTCTCGTCTTTCCTCAGTACTCGTTAGTTTACTTCTTTGTCTTTCTTATGTTGTCCAGCTTTCACACGTAAAGGAAAGAGTTGGTTTACTACTTTTCTAATGACTTTTGCCGCTACTTCTGCAGGTATCTCCTTATGATTAACAAATTCTGATTTAATAATGTTGAAAATTCTTCCAATTTTGGCAATTCTTTCGTTAATTTCGTCGTCCACAGTCCTTTACTATTTATAATTCCTCCCAGGTATGTGAATTTATCTACTTGTTCTATGTTTCATATATGTACTTCCTATTACCATTGTCCTCGTTTTCTCTACCTTCATTTTCATGATATTTTTTTTTTGTGTTCGTCGTTATTTTATAGTTATTTTTCGTTTTCTCGTATAATGGTTTCTCCATATTTATTATAAAATACAGTGATGATTGGGTAGTCCTTTCGTACCTTTTTTATTACAATAAGTATCTATGTAATTAAATAAATAACACACTTGATGTAAGTTTCACAAATAAGTTTATTGATTACTTTCTCGATTTCAGCTTCTTAGGCCTTCTTCAGAAGATTACATGTAATCAATAAACTTATTTGTGAAACATACATTAAGTGTGTTATTTATTTAATTATTTTGTATAATGTTTCACCAAGTGCCTACAACTGAATTTATAAATTTTATTAAGTATTTATGTAATTGACAAAACGTTAGTTGAAGATTGAAAGACTTATGGGTGTAGAAGTGAAATAATGGTTGGCATTTGATTGTGTATTGTCGGAGTGTGTTGAGGGCGCTTTTAAAGCTAATAAAAGCCGTGGAGTGTTGCGGGGATTCCCCGGAGCGTCGTGAATACAGCCTGCATCGCCGCCACTACTTATCGAATTCTAATCCGCTGCTTCTCTCGCTCACGGCCACTCGACATCTATTTAAATTACGATGCTACTGCGACAAATTCGCCAAACTTTCACACAGCACATAGTTCACAACAACACAACTTACGCCAGATAAACTCCTTGTTTTCCTATTTCCTTTCAACTTATCTAAAATGGATTTAAACATCACTCCTGATAACACATTCAATTCATCATTTTCATTTCAATTACTACAAAAGTTTCAGTTTTGGTTCTACGAATATACTTCTTTCAAATTCTGATATAGTTTCTCCTTTTTTCAGACATATTTAAGTATCATTCATCATTCCTAACTAATGTTTTAAGTTTAATTTTAGTTTTAATTTTGTTTTAGTCGCAAGAAAAGTATACCATATGCCTATGTGCATAATCATTCCCTATACAGGTTCTAGTTTTAATTTTAATTCTAATTTTATTTTTTAGTTGTAAGAGTTTGCTGTGATGAAAACTGATCAGAATTATATATATTTTTTAAGTTTATTTAAAATTAGAACACAGCTCCAATTCCAGTATTTTTTCAGCTTTAAAGGACAATGGCCAGTACGTTCTAGTAATTGCTTTATTTATATGCAATAAAATGTGATTTAATATCATCGACATTTGCTCTAGTATTTGTCCTAGAATGGGATCATTTTTTTTTATTTGCTCTTTAAATTTGTACCAGATTTTTTTTTTAATTTATAATTTACTTTTGGTAAGAACATTAATGTGAGAAATGAAGAATGAATGATATATATTTATTTAGTTATTTTATAGTGATTTGTCAAGTAATATAGAAAGCGTGTTTAGTTTGGTAGTAGGTGTGACGTGATGAGTAGAAATGGTTGTTAACGACTCCTGCTCGCGACTCTGCTAAGGAGACACTGAAGTGACGCCCGCGAGATTGAATATTATGGCGGTGTGTAATTTGTAATTTAATCATAAGTTTAGATGAGAGAAAGTTATATTGAATATTAACAACGATAATTAACGTTTCGCGTGCGGGTGGTCGCACTTCATTGGTTTCTCCTGTAATACTCAGATTAAACTTGAAGCTCCAGGATGATTTATATAACACTGTAACTAACCACGAGAGGAAGGTACGGATTACAACCAACACCCCCCAAATATATACTCTACCATACGCATACTTTAACTTTCTATCAATAACATTAAACCTCTTCACACCTTACTATTATATACATTTAAATAAAAGTAAAACATGAGAAACTGTTATTTGTATATCAGGATACTAAAGTATAATTTTTTTTATTAGATACGAATACAGAATTTATTCTACGAGGCGGCAGCTAATAAGTAATAAAAAAATACTTTAGTTCTAAGATATTCATTATATTTTTTTTTTCGAAATCGGTAAGTTATTAATTGAAAACATAAATAAACAGCAATCTGTATTTGTAAAAGATCAGCTAGCAATTGAGACTGTGCTGTCAAAGTGTCATTTTTTTTCTATTCGCGTTTAATAAGAGACACTTTATTTCACTATTTTCAGTTAGATTATCCATGTAAGTATTTCACTAAAAATACTTTCATCATCTTATTACCGAAGGTAGTTTATAATTCACATTCCTTTGTTTAGGTGCAAAATATAATTAATTTTTTTATCTGTTTTACAAAGCATATTAACATCAGAGGAATAAATTATTAAAATCGTTGTTCTACATAAATGTCTGTAAGAGAGTCTAAGAGATTTAAAATTGTAGGTAATTTTCCATCAATTGATTACCAAATATACGAATACACATAATACACATAGTAAGTATTAACATTAACAAAAGAAAAAAAAATAATGAACTTAGAAAATGACCCTGTTCACAATTATTTTCTGTGCTAAAATTTCAGATTTCGTTAGATGGAGAATTAAATCTTTAATTAATTTAGAGTCTCGTTTTTCAAAATCAATTCCACCCATCAATGTATTTATTGGGATTTTTATTGGGGGTGTTCTCTAAATGTGTTGTAAGGTAAAAAAGATTATCATTAGTTGCTGAGATATTTATTCTCAAAGTATCATTTAAAAAAAGTGTTTTTTGAGGGTATTTCAATGTTACACTTGCATAAAGAAATGTTGAAAGAGAGAAGTGATGTGCAGGCCACATGAGTTTTATCAACTGATATAAATTCCGTGGTGATTGTGAGAATCCGTCTTGGGAACAAATGAAGGTTGTGGACTTTGTATCTGAGTGTGAATCAGGGAGTTTTGTTTGGCGTGCTTGAGCTGAAGTCCCGATCCGAAGTCCTCGAGAGATCTCCGCCAATCCGTTGATTGCGGCTCGTTCTCGCACTCCCAGTGTGACAATATTGTAGGGGGACTAAGATTGCACCACTCATTTCTACAGGATAAATTGGCCTAATTAACTCCTTCTCTAATTGGGAACAAATTGCAACATTAAAAACCACGCAATCAAAATGGTACTTCTGATATTTAACAAAAAAAATAGTTTCCGAATAACCTAATTCCTAATTAATTTATTGCCTTAATTTCTTATTGTAATACGTGATCTAATTACTGTTTTTCGCAAATTCAATTGTCGCAAAATTTTCTCTAGTTTATATAATTCTTGAACTACACAGCTTGCTTTACTATTTAGCTCTAATTATTTTTTTTCAAAGTGTGCTTTATTTTTTCTGGAAATAGTTGCAATATATTGCTCAAGATTTTTTCCTTATAATCTTGCTCGTATCTTTGTCCTAGTTCCTAGATGTTGCTTTATATATATATAGTTTAAAATGTGCTGTAATTTCATCGATAAATGCTTCAATTTATTTACTCTAGTTTGTATAAATTTTAAATTATTTATTACATTACATTCTTGTTGTAAAAGTTCACTTTATTTTCTGTAAATTACTTATTTATACAATGTATTATTTAATTTCACAAATAATTGGTCTAGTTAATTTCACAATAATTTTAATAATTCGCTCACAATCTTGCTCTAATGCTATAGTTCTCAAACCTGTGGTGAAAGCATACCAAATCAATAATATAAAATTTGCGGCACCTCCACCATTATGTGCATGCAATTTTAAAGACATTTTATTAATCTTAGGGAAATATGTGATTCATGAGCTAGATGTAATTTACATAATTCTTTTATATTTCGATATACTTTGGAAAAACATACTCGCATTTCATATTTTATTGACTTCAATCGTTGTCTCTGTTTAGTTTTGATGTTAGCAAACGTAGAAATCTTAGGTCACATTCACACAAGAGATACATAATTGAACTAAAACTCTAAGTGCAATAAATATCCAATAGGATTATAATGAAAATGCAAAATATTTCATTCGCAACATATCCAATCTAAACTATCAATAGATATATCTGGAAAATAATATCAAACCTGTATTCTTAATGTTAACAAGTGTTTTAGATGTTCTTCTAAACATTTCCAATTTGCCTAAAATTCCAAAACTCTTTCTTGTCTTTAAACCTTCTAATTTAATCGAACGATTGTAAAAAATTTCATATCCTATTTTTTGGAATTTACTTTATTCATTTCCTTCAAATACATTTTTCAACAATTCACAAAATTCAAGTTTGTTGTGTTGTTCAAAAATTTTACTTTTAATTCGTAAACACGATTTAATACCCAATCTTCGGACAACCATTTAACATCAGTATGAACAAGAAGATTCAAATGCTTAGATCCAAGAATTGTTAAGAAACACTACTGTAATATTTTACCTAATAATTAGTAATAATTGTAATACTTATTTGTTTTTTAATCTTGCTCCTCTTCATTTAAATTGGCCTAAGAAGTTGTTCAAGTTCTTTAACTGTTCATTACACCACATTAGTATTTTATATGTAAGAGATACTGCTGTCATTTCTCCGTTGATCACACATCCTGGTAGTAAACCTTGGAATTCGCTTGCTGTGTGTGCGTGGTTTTTCTTGTCCATTAATTCGTGGGGTATAATTAGTGCGTCCCAAATTGCCGGCGCTGGAAGTTGATGTGTAAGTCTTTGAGCAAACTGCATAATAGCTCGGCGTATGTAAATAAAAGCTCCGCGTAATTTCCATGAGCCCAGCCTCCTACGTCTTACGGTTACTTACGTACTGCCACCTGTGAAGCCGTTTTTACACCGCCTCCCTTACATGCATAATAACATTTGCTCCCGTAATTTGTACCGTGGAAGGAACTCTCTAACCCAATTTCACCCCAAATGTATTCAGCTCATGTTTCATTTATAACTACAATATGCTACGCCTTCTACATTAATACCCATAACACCCATAATCTGATGGAAACACACCAAAAAATAGAAACATCTTGAGAAAAATAAAAATTTCTTGAATGGTGTTTCATGAAATAAAATTATATCTATTATAACATGTCCCTTATATAGTTTTCTTCAAGCATTTCCAGTTTTTAAAGGAAATTTGGAATTACATTTTTGACATTTGACGTGAGAAATTTAGTTTAGTTTTTGCAAATCTTTAATAAAATGCAAACAAATAAATCTTCGAAGTTAAAAAAAAATAAATAAATACGAATAGAAAGGAAGGTCTTACGTTATAAAGAAGTGTATGGGGATTGGAAATGACCAATGAAGAAGACATAATAACAAAGAAACTATTTATGTGAAACACATGGGAGAATGGAGCAAGAGAAAGACCGAGGAAAATGTAGGAGGATGACGTTATAGATGATAAGTAATGATAAAAAACTGAACTGTAAAGGTAGAAAACAAGAAAAAATGGAAGAAAATATTAGAGCAAGCCAAAAATTCAGCAAAAATTATAATGTTACAGAAAGAAAGAAGAAAAAGAATTAAGTCTATTTAAGGCTACAGCTATAGGCATTTATATATAATTTGTTCTGAAATGTTACCTTACTTTCAACTTTACCGATTATGTTAATGGTATACGAATATATACAATAACCAAAAAATATTATAGTTTGAAGGTATTTTCGCTGACCATCCATATTAAATTTGTGGTATGTTAAACCTCTGTAATAATAACAATTAACGGTAATGTAATTATAAATAATTACAACGAATGTTGTACATTGCATGCATTTGTGCCGAAAGTATTTGCAGCGTAATTATCAACTAGTCTAACGAGGTCCAACGAACCAAAATAACGCAAATTCAATTACAGTATTTATTTTGTTTTTCGCGTAAGATTTATCTGCTGAACTAACACGAGAATTGTTTCGAATTGTTAATTAAAAAATACCAAAGTTCATGGCGTCCTGTTGGAGACATGAAATTAATTAAACTTTCAATTTCCCGTTGATTTTTCTTCGTTCACACAAATTTCCCGAGTGAGAAATGAGTGTCGTTTTTGGAGCCGTTTCTTCAGGTGCGAGTCAAGTTAACGTGAGTTTTCCACCGACTTTTACATCTGATTTAACTCAATTGATAGTGCATCGTTAAGCTAACACTTCTTGGTTTTATTGTACCTAACTCATTTCGTACCTCTGCAAATTCACCCTTTCTCAAACTTAAAGGAAAACAAGAAAGAAAAACCCTATCGAAAATGGAAAAAAATATATATTTTTTGTTGCTTTTCATTTAAATTTATTTCATTTGAAATTTGAGTAAAATCTTAGTAGTGTTGATTGCAATAAAACAGGAAGCTGCACAATTAGATGTTATAGCAGTCCCATATACAACATTTCAACACTCTGGCAGTGATTTTATACTTATCTAGATACCAATATACAATATACGTCCTATATAATGTATTGTTTTCAACATATGTTACATAATTTTAGATGGTGCATCTACTGAATATGTTTTTTCTATAGCAGATGTTTAAGTGTAATTTTATCAATTCAAAATAGTGGATAAAGTAGTATTTTAACCGCAAGGATAGATAAAGTAACACTTTAACAGCAAGGGTAGATAAAGTACTTAAACTTTTGTTTATTAGAAGTACATTTCCATAACAACGTACACTACTGACATTTTAAAATTGTTCTTAAATATTAAATTAATTTTTCTAATTCTTTTCTCTTCAAAACCTGCTATAGAAAAAAATATAATTTTTACACGACGATAAAATTAAATTATCGACTCGCGAAAAATAATTCACTCGCGATTATATCGCTCGTGAATTTACACTTTCCACTTGTCGATAAAATATTATTTTGTCGTCTTGTATAAAAAATAACTATTTTACATATTTTTGTAATAGGTAAATGTTAACTTCACTTGGTAATGTACTTATAATCATTATAGTCTCTGATTTTATAAAGTTCGAATCGGTCCTGCTTCTATCATGTGATTAGTTGAATTAATGCACTAAACTGTGTTAGTTAATGTTGTTGGAAGAAGTGGGCGACTTCGTACGGTCCGAAGCAGACCACCGCCTAGCAGATTACCTACTTTTTATAACTTATCTCCACTGAAGTAAGTTTAAGTTGTAAGAAAGTTTAAGAAAGGTGCTAACGCAAACAGCAATGATCATATTTCTATTTCATTAGCTGCAGAAGTTTAATGAAACAATTCGTTCTCTGTTCTTTCCACAAGAGAATATTAAGTGTGAATATTATTTTTAATTATTTTAAATGGTAATTGTTTCACGTATTCTTTCCATTGTTCAAATGGAAATGAAATAGTTTTATGGGTACTGCGGAAAATGAAGCTTAAGGAACGGGACAGAAAAGAGAAAAGAAATTAGAATTAAACTTTATACCGTTCTTATACATATCTTCGGTTTGCAACGTTCTAAATGAAAAGAAATGAAATGGAACCAACAGTTATTGTTCTATCTGAAATATAATATATTACTTCTAAGTATTTATGGGTACGACATACTTTAAAAGTTACAGATGTGTATTATTTGTAATTATGAAAAATAAGAAACTGGTGATTCCTTCAATACATAAAACTGAATGGTCCATATTCTGTTCTCGTCTTTAACGTTAAACTTTACTAAGACTTCGTATTCACTTGTTATGATTACCAAGATTAGCGATAATGAAGAATCTTTGTTAGGTTAATTATTTAGGGATGACAGCATCCGTCTTAAAAATCTTCTTTAATCAAAAAATTGACCGAATTTGTGTGTGATACTGATGACATAGAAATATTTGGGAATTATTTGCTGTTAATAATAGACCAATCAGAAATATTTGTTGCCGAATGTATTTAGAAAAAAAAAACACCTTTTGATAAAGAAGCCTAGAGAAGGTTGATGAATATGGATATAATTATCACCTTCATTAAACATAGAGACCGTCTCTAGCTAAAGAAGGTTTAAAGAAGGAGATAAAAACAAGAACTGAATACGAAACAATAAGTTTAAAATGTTACTAAAGGTAGAACCCTATGTACGGGCTACGGTGGCTCACTTTCTTACCCGACATAGGTAGGACACATATATATCTTCTTTTATTTCCATGGCTGTCTGATTTTGAACGAAAATGTTACATTTTATATTTAATAAAACTCATACTGCAGACGTGCTATTGCATCAATTATGATCTTATCTGATGTAGAATTTTATTTCGAACAACTTTATAATCTTGCATATATCACGAAAGATCCACATTTTTTTGTAATCCCATGTTAAAGTCCTATGTTCTACGTTTTGTTACACACACTATATATAGGGATATATCATTAAAAAGTTAATTTAAAACTAGGAATAGAGATATTTTTTTGTTGAGACAACGATGATGAAGTAAGGGAAGAATGGGAGAATGATAGATAGAGGTAGGTTGTTAGAATAGTAATCCCTGCAAGTGGCCATAACCATTTCCTTTATACGGAGACATGTATTCTGGGCGACAGGTAACAAGCTGAGAGGAAATTCGCGCTCAACACCGGCCAGATAACAAATCCTCAGTGCGGCGCATACGTGCATGCACTTACACAAAGATCCCTGCTCTCACAAGACATACGGTGCCGCACGAGGAAGTCGTGTCTTCAAGAGGCATTGCATTGTGGCGCTGTGGACCTTCCTGCTCATTACTAACTGAATGTGCCGCACTACATTTGCACTATATTGGGATGTATCTTATCTATATTCTACATTAACGGAGAATTATATATAAATACTATTTTTTTTTACTAATTTATGTCCAATTTGAATTGAGCAGAGTGTGAGCTTCATCAATCTGTTTCCAAACAAAAAAAATTGATGTGGACACCACATGACTTCCTTTGGCGCTAAATAACAGAATGGGTTTATATAGAAGCGACAGTAAGACAGAGAAACGAAAATTAGAAAGAGATGGGGAAAGGCAACAAATTTAAAGGGCTCATTATTTAAAATCGGAAAGTTTCGTCATATCTTAGGGAAAGATAGGGGAAGTCAACAAATTTAAAGGTCTACACAATGCTCCAAGGTTATGGAACTGAATAAGGTAACAAGAAAGGTACCGACACGGAGTGTCGCTTCTGTATGTAACTATTCTGTGGCTAAATTATAAACAATTTTTGCTGCACTGCACGCTCATTTAAAAGTGAGATCATTCTATGGCTAATCCATTAGTTCCATATCGTCGAACTTCTCTTCGAAATGGATCATCTTTCGAAAATTTTATTAAAATGTTTATCACTATTCCCTATTGCATTAAATAAAATTATTTAAATCTCTCAAAAACATGAGAAAAAGATATATGGCTTCAATTTATTTCGTACATATTTCTCACGAAATACTCGTATAGTCTGACCCTTGTCAAAGTTAATTTATTTTAAAATGTTTCCTAAATTAAAACTAATTTTTTTCCACTATTTAGGGACTACACTGAGAAATTTAAATTAATAAACAAGTAGATATATGTATGTAACCTACCCTAGATTACCAGAAAAATATACATGCAAAAAGTAGTGTATACACCACAGGATAAAGTTTGTTTAATCCCTCAGGATTAAATCATGCTCTGTGTACTATTATTTGACATGAGAAATTGTCTTTCACTTCCGCATACTTGGTAACCATAGTCACCTAAGTTAATAATTAATTATTATTAACCATGGTCTATAATGAATACTGTCATTTTTCCAAGAAACTCAAATAAAGGTGCATAACTAGATGTTATTGTAACTACATATATAAAATTTCAACTAGGAAATAAAACGGGACATGATTATCACTATATTTATAATAAATTTGTTTAAAAAAAGATTATTTAATTAAATTAATACTGAATAAGGCAGAAGAACATTTTTATGATGTTTTCGTGAATGTAAAAACGTTTGCGGATAAAGTAAGAGATCGTCTGGAAAGTTGGGCGTTCTCCAGGGTGATATTGTCGAATTCCTACTGCGACTTATCAGAGACAATTCGCTACAGCATAAACCGTTCTCCTCAATTGCACGCGGGTATGTCGAGAGATATTCATGGCGCATTCCGAAATTGATACCCACCACTTCATATTACAACCCCCATATATCTTAGAATATATGACATACATTTTATTACTTAATACATACTTTGGAAATGAAGAAAGATTTAATTTTAAACGATGATTGATTTTAACAAGGATATGAAAATTGTAATCATGAATAAAGTAAACGTTGATTATCATAATAGGTTAATTCTATAGAATTTTAATCATAAGTAATAGGACGAGAAGGCCATGAATTTATTGGAATACATGTTACAAAGTAAGGTACTTCGCAGGAAAAATATTCTTCCATCAAATGTAACATTCTGATTGTATAAAAATAATCGGTTAAATGCAATAATTATTTAAAATACAATGTATGTAAGTACGTTTTTATTTCCCAGGAAATTGTAATAAGCAGAGGAATAGAGACAAATAATTTTCGAGGATGTTAAGATATACAGGATGTGTAACGAAATGCAAAACATAGGACTATAACATGTGATTTAAAAAAAATTCGGGTATTCTCTCTCTTGATAGAATTAGAGAAATAATACAAGAGTACAAAATTATTCATAATTAAATTCTACATCAGATAACATAATTGATACAACAGCACGTCTGCAGTACAAGATAATTTTGTCCTAAATCTATCAGGAGAGAGAGTATCCGCAATTTTTTGAAAATATTATTAAAGTCCTATGTTCCGCATTTCGTTGCACACTCTATGTATACAATTCACACTAGTGGAAAATTAGACACAAATATTTTAAAATATAGGTCATTTAATATCTGTCATCAACATTTATTAATTTGTTACTAAATTTTATTGAATCTAAGTTATCCATATAACGTTGTTTCTATATTGAACAGTGTGATATTATTTTCCTAGGAATGTAATAAAATTATTATGAATGAAATAGATACACAGTTACAATACAAGAAGAGCAAAAAGTATGTCATATACATTGAAAACACATTTGGAAATAAATGCGTACGAAAATTACCATGTAATGAATCCCACGAGAAGAGGAATTATTCGGCATGCGAAATTATTTTTATTTATTAAAACTGTAAAGATACATGACCCAGTTTTTACATTTTCAGCAGTGCACAATTAAAACATTCACACTGCAGTTTTTTAATTACATTAATTTTGCAACTATGTATTTTGCAACATGCACATAACAGCAATAAAACTTTAATTGTTATTTTGGTTTTAAATCTGTTGGTGCCAGCTAAATACTAGCATGTAGAGCGTGACTGAACTGCGTATTCATATACGTAGGCTGTTATGAGATTTCAACATGCATAGCAACATACTCGATCAAACACAGGAACAGTTACAATCAGAATCGACCCAAAAATAAGCCATAAACTGAACATCAATTTCCTATACTTCTATATTTCTAACTAATATAAAATAAAGTTGACATACAAGTTTACAAACAATAATTAAATTCATGAATGAAATTTCAGTTTCGCTTCATTCACAATTCCTGAAAAGTATGTTTCAACCCAGTTCTATTTCGGTTTACCATAAGAAAAACAATAAATCAGTTTTAGTGTAAGACACAAAACAAAACAAAATATTTATGGGTCAAAAACACAGCTAATAAATTAACTTCCAAGCCAAAGGTTCTTCACAGCCAAAAAACATAATCAATTTATTTTTGTTGCACATTGAATTCACTTTTTCTTGTTGCCAATAAAACATATTCGTTCAGATTTATAAAATATGGACACAAAAAAGATTTAACAGACAGACAATATTAATAATAAAAATAATAGTTGGTATTATGCTGATAAGCAAGTCTTTTTATAATAGTCATCTATACATCTTTATCAGTCTGATAACGAGAATGACTCACTACGATGATTTATCGTGACCAGCCGTCAAGTCAGCCTCGAGAAGACTCTAGGAGGTTCGAGAGTAATTACACGCAGGTATAAATTGTCGCGACACATAGAGTCAATACAGGCCACTTGAAAACAACGACATGAAGTAGATATAAATATAGGTACATATTTAGTGGAACTAAATTTTGATATATTGTGAATATAGATAGCGTATAATTAAATACTCTCATGTATAAATAAATCAATATTACTTAATAATTAGTTTGTTCAATGTGTACTACTAATCTTTAAGTTTAATTTGTTATAAATTTGTTTAAATCAGAGTGTTTGTTATTTTTATCATTATTTAATAAACTTGTAATATAAATATTCGTTAATAAAATATTTTCCTGAAGTCACAGTTAATGAATAAAATATATTTTTTAGTTTTAGTTCTGTAATTATTTATTTATTACACACAACGTTTCAGCAGCACAAACTACTGTCTTCTTCAGGGTAATGACAATTACAACAAAGCAAGTAAGCAAGTAACTAAGTTTATGCTGTCGAAATGTTACAGAACTAAAACTAAACAAGTTGTTTTATTCAATAAATATTCGTGTTTTGTGAGTTTTTACACCCAGTATTATCAATTCAGTTATTAGTCAGGTAGTTAGTCAGTTGTCAGTTTGATAATCAATACTCGTTAGGACTAACAGGATAAAGTCTTAAAAACATTTATTTATAACGATTATAATACATAATATTTAGTAATATCTGATAAATGCAATATTGCTTAAAGCATTTATATTATCTACGCGACATTGATCCATTCCAATTATTACCAATGCTTTGTTGTAAAAATAAGCTTAGATAATCAGATGTAAGATCAGGTGACTGCAATACCCCGTGGATAGAATGCAAACCAGTTCCAAGATCATGATTGTCTGAGGTAACTCATGTCTAGATTATTACAACACTTTACACAACGTATGAGAATCATGAGAACGCACATGACTTCATTTATCAACAGGGAGAACATGCGAGAAGAGGAAATTCACGTATGATATGATTATTTAGCCGGCTGGGGACGTCATAAAAACAGGAATTCTGAGAATACTACTTCCAAAATATTACGAGATAAGAAATACTTACAGGTACTTACGTTAGGGTTATTAGTGTGCCTACACGATTTGGAACTTTGTCCCGATATCAATCAGAATTGTCATGGAACAGGTAAAGTTCACTTCTCAATTTCACCTGCAGTCAAAATTTTTCTAGGGTTATAATACCAATGATGATGATGATGATGATATGTGCATATATCGTAACAAAAAAGGACCATGTTGATAATTATTCTTATTTCAATTATAATGAAAAGTAATACAAGATACAAAACGTCCAACAGGGCATATAATTATATATCAATTTTTTATTTTAATATCTACTGCCTTGCCGTTTTTGTGGTTTAAATTAGATACGTTCAATTATTCGATTCGTTAGTCTTTTCGGTTGTCTACTTAAAGTACACAAACTCAAATTACAGATTCATTTATGTAGTCCATACTATATTTGATGGAAAAAGGTTACATTCTATGCGTAAATATGTAGAATTCAAAATGATATTGACAGTTCCGAATACATAGAACAAAATAACTAAACGTACCTAAAGTGAATATACGAATGTTGGTAACTATATTTCCCGCAGTTGATCCCGACATCATCAATTTCTGCTGCAAGAATTATTAATCTTTTATCTTGCATCTTTGTCGTATACGCATGGCATAGATGAGACTTTTATTCGCTATCTCATTAATTTCCCTTAATCTTTACTTTAAAAAATCAGCCATTCTTATTGGTTTATTATTTATGAATGATATAGCCACTGTTTTTGACTAAAACCCAGTAAATCCTTCTTTAAATGTTGAGTAATCTTAACTACTTAACTTAATTCTCGAAATACGTATTTGGCATTTTTTAAATAATAATTTTAAAGTTAAGTGGTGATTTTAGTAGTTTTAATTATATAAGTATATAAATGCTGTACTCGTATTAGAATTCCAAGGAAAATATTACGGTTTAATCTAAGTTATATTGGATGATGGTAAGAAATACTAAATTTAAATAATGAGTAATAATTGAAGAATAAATTGGTTAGCTCGTAATAAGCAAAGAAAAACAAAATCTCCATCGATAATCGCGCTGAAGTTTTGGAAAACAGCGTTTCCGTCAGTGCGTTTCCGTATCCGGCAGCTATAAAGGAGATATTAAATTTGTAAATTAGCTATGGCATTTGTGTCACGGCTCCTGTGTAATTGAATTTCGACCGGTGCCAATTAACATTAGAGCGAAGTTGGCAAACTCCGGCGACCTCTGATCGGAACTTCGATGCAACAGGGCCATGTTCGTCTTAATTTAAATTGCACTACAACGGAATTAGATCACATGACGCAAAAAATCCATTAACGACTTGTTATTCTTCTACGTTTCCTTAGCGAGAACACCCTCCTAATTCACTTACTGGGCGAGGGCAACTTCATTTTTCAGGTGCTTCTTACGCAGCGTAAATACAACATGCAGCCAAAATCTACCCTCACATTCATTTCAATCTCATTCTAATGTTATTTGTCTTTCAAATTTTTACAAGAAATAAACAAAAAATCATTGACACTATACCTTAAGAGAATTTTGACACCAGATTGAGAAACTTCGCCTGTTCAGCGACAATTTTTCTAACTGTGATTTACTCATTAATAAGCTAAATAAATACTTCAGTCATGTAGATAATTAATATTAATTTCTTAAGTTACTGATAACTATTTCGCTTGTTCTTATTTTCTTTTTATATTGTTGTCTGTCTCTTATTTACATTAAGAACTTTTTGTAAGGCACTTATATATTTAATATGTGTATAATCATCCTGTAATTGGAACTTTTAGTTCTGTTGGATTGATTAAAAACAAAATAAAATAAAATAATTCAAAATTCATTACAAAAAAACGCAATTTTCTCAAGAACGGCAACAGATACTTTTTTTTATTCTGATTGCAAATTTGGAGTCTGCGCATTAAATTTTATAAAATATGATGTGAAACGTGATCTAAAAAAATCTTCTGTGAAAAAATCTGAAGCCTAGGCATACATTTTTTTAAAATTTCGTTATTAAAATATTTTGGACCACATTAAATTAAATAAATACTATTATAACTTATTAAAAATCTACAGTACCCGTAAGAAGCTTTAAAAAATCTGGAGCTGCTTCCAGAAAACTAAGTAAAGGATGCATTAATAAAAACTATTCTAGCCTTAAAGTTTCATCTCACATTAATAATATATTCATCTTTTAATTTTATAGTTCGAAAGGACAAAACTATTGTTACTATATCAAAAATGTAATTATAAATATTTTTATTAAATATTAAATTATCTATATATTAAATAATCATGTAAAATTGTTAAATTTGTATAATATATCTAGACCCGATTTACCAACGTACGTACCAATGGTTTTACGTTTACGTGCGTATTTACAGGTAATAAGGTTAAGCATTAAATAAATAGCTAGAAAAATCACGTACGCATTTTCTTGCGAAAAATTCAATATTTCTTTTTGTAATGAAATGTAGTAAACAATGTTCTCATTATTATATTTATTTTAGATATTGAGTACGAACGATAAAACTGGGATCATATAAGAATATGTGGTAAAAAAACTCAAGAGTCCTTATCCTTAGGTATAGTTATCGGCAGGAATTCTCCTGACAACATCCAATGAAGTAATGCAACTTGGCTTTAGGAGCTTTCGCTAAGCTTTCTTCGAAAATTGCTTCGGTCGTTAGAACCTCTTCCCTTTAAAACGTAAATAAAACAAAATAAATTGCTAGAGGTTTTAATCGTAAGCTGAAGATAATAATTTACAATATCCTTACAGCTTAAAGTCCTGTCTGTTTTAAACGCTCGCCTAAATTTATTTAAATTCCGCCACATCAAAGATGCTATAATTTTAAAAATAAATGAAACAGGGGAATATACTTAGGAAAAGGAAGCAACCCTTTCTGGAGTCTTAAAGGAGATGAATTGTTTTCTTAATTCGCAGCGAAAGGCATTCACATTCGAAAGAAACATCGCTTCTAATAAAAATATTTTACTCGCAAACTTTCCACTGAAGTAAAATTTTTAGTAAAAGTATAACTTATATTTACAGGTGCAACAGAAATAAATTCATTAAATTTAACCAGAGATAAAACTCTCCTGTATCTTGTAAACTTATAGAAATAATAATTTTTTAAAATTATATCAAATATTTTAATACATAAAGTGTCAACACAATTTCTGTGGCTATTAGTAAAGGCAGGTATTTTTACAGATACTTTTTATAGTAATTAATAATCGATTTATTTTTTACTGTTTATTTGAAAAATTCGGCAAGTTACATTTTTCAATAGTCTCAATAAAAACATATCATTTTATAATATTATTGATAAATTATTTATTATTTACCTTTGATAATAATTTATCTGATTAAATGCAGCGATATCCAAGTAGGTGTAAACATAAATGAAAATTATAAAGAAATGTTTGACACGTTGATAGTACGTTTGTTATCAGTCATCCTCGTCTCAATAATTTAACGATTTAGGAAAAATATAATGTATATCTAAGAACTAAAGTATTTTTTATTACTCACATGATTTATTCTACGAGGTGTAATAAAAAATTATACTTTAGTCCCTTGACATACAAATAACTATTTAACGAAAATCAT
This sequence comes from Stenolophus ochropezus, assembly GCA_035578165.1. Taxonomy (NCBI): domain Eukaryota; kingdom Metazoa; phylum Arthropoda; class Insecta; order Coleoptera; family Carabidae; genus Stenolophus; species Stenolophus ochropezus. The sequence goes on from JAQOWZ010000002.1 coordinate 709,764, forward strand.
TATAATTTTTTTGTTATGAAAAATTGAGTTATTGTTTACAAAATACCACTTTAATGATTTTCGTCATAATAACGGTATATAAAATTGGCATCTTATTGTAGTTATTTCTGTGACACCCTGTATAAAAAAATTATTGATGTTACTAACAAATGCATGCATTTATACACATATTTTTTTATTGTTAACTGTCCATCCATTTACTATATTTATTTCGCGTTAACATTTATGTATGTATTGCATTGTATAAATGCACATTCAATAATATAATAAAAAAAATTCCCTATAAAAACCGTTCATTGAAATATGTTGTATTTCGTTTAAATTTTTTAAAATGCATAACAAAAATACATTTAAGTATTAGTTTCCATTTGCATAACTCGAAATGTGATCCGCAAATACATATCATGTTTCTTCTATAAGGAAGTTGTGCTAAACTTAATTTATTGACCAAGGTTATACAAAATATAAAAACGACGTATTAGAATATTTGTGTTATTTATAACAAGATGGGTGCAGTTACCATATGAAATACATTATAAACAATACGTCATATGTCCTTTAAAGTTCTTCGAATGAGTAAAGGTCTCGTGATATAATCATTAATGGTTTAATGTTTCTGTTAATGAAATCGAAATTGAAAGTAGAGCAAAATGCACATACATGTAACCTTCTTTTGTAGGAGGTTAACTAAGGTCAACAATGGTTTGCCATCTTGTGTGAAAATTCTGTAGTGCTTTCTCCACAGCAGCCAAAATACCCGGAAAATATCGACTGTCTTTGGTATAAATATATCAGTAACAGTGATTTTGTACTTATCTAGATATCTACATTACCATCAGAAAAAGAGACTACCTATTTTTATGATTACAATAAATTATAAAACTATTAAAAAATAGTTAAAAAAAAATAGCGTTAAATGATAATAACATGAAGGTTAATATTTGCTAAAACCGGTTTAATTTTTTTGGTTAACGGTTACCGGTATTTTTAGCCTTAAAAATATCAGTTTAAATTAAGGTTAAAGTTTGCAATTTTCGTTCAAAATATCGGTTACCGGTTTATATTAACCGGTTACATGCCCTGGTTGTACGTTACACTTCTGCCCTCAAAATTTCTATTATCTTTCGGGAACTTTTCGGACTTATAGACATCTCAGAACAACACCTACGGAAAACTTCCCTGGAAATAAACACATCCTATAATATATTTTACAATTTACTTGAGAAATAAAAGCATTGAATCCCTTGCTTGTAATGGTAAGATTTGGTAACATTTAAGCACTGTTAATTTTTTAATCCTTTGTACGAATAAAGAAAGTATTGTAATCGCGAAAAATTTCAGCTTCCAGAAATCAACGGGAAAATTCATTTTGACCATCCCTGGATCCATTTTGACAACTTATCTATGTATGATCTTGCATAACTCAAAAATATATGTCTCTTTTTAGTACAATCGTCTTTACCCAAAGGATTTTTTGTTTTTTACCTAATTCAAAAAAAAAAGAAACTATTAGCCATAGAATGTATCTCACTTTCCAAAGAAACAAGTTTAAATACGGTGCAGCAAAAATGTATATAATTTAATAGTACAAGAAGTTTATTAGTAAATTAACCAGGGCTCCTGTACCAAAGCGGTAACATCTAGTTTACGAATTTTAGGATATAAAGAGACTAATTCGTACAAATATCTTAATTAATTTATTACTAATCTTTATAATTTATCACTCCGATTAAACCACGCTGAGATTTATTAACAGGTAATAAATAAGCGGGGATCCATCTTATATTTAAAGCCGCTATAAATCCGCAGTTTTTCCCGGTGATTTAGTGTCCAATATCTCGTCTGTTGTCTATCACTGGGACAAGCAGATCGTTTGCGATGCTGGTAACTGGAGCAGCCGGGATGGACATGGACGGGACCTTGACTCTGTTTCCCAAGGCAAGGTCGCCGCAGACGAGTATAAAAGGAAACGAGTGCCCGCTACCGGGTGATAGTGATAATTGTAGGTGATTGAGGTATGTACCAGTGCAAGTGTATGTGCAGTGCAGACTATTTTTTTTTTATAATATTTTTACATGCAGTGGTGGCCAGAGAAATAAGACACAAAACAGTTTTGCGTACAATGTTTTTCTTTAAGTTTAAGTAATTTAAGAATAAGTCAAGACCAATATTACATTCTCGTTTTCTAATTAACTAAGTTAACAGAATATATACGAAACAAAAACTAGAAATAATGTTTTTTTTTTTTAAATTTCTTATATAAAATGAGATTCATTATTACCAAACCCAATTTTTATTTACAAAACTATTTTACTTACAGGCTTAATTAAAATGTGACATATGTGAACTGATACATTGGGGTAGGTGACCATAATAGAATTTTAATTAAAAAACTACTGTATCCTATTACAGTGAGTACATGTATTTATGAATGTTGACTTTAAATAAGTACATATTTATTTGAAATTATTTATTAATTCGTATTAAATAGAAATAGCGTCTGTTAGTGTAACGTATATTAAGTGCAAGTGGTTATTTTTTCCGAGTACCTTTTTTTCTATCGCTTTATTAACTAACTTTTATGTATATTGAAAACTTATAACCACATATCAAAGTTGTGTACAGTTAAAACAAACTAAACAACAGTATTAAACCAAAAATTGTGTTCATAAATGTGAAATATCCCAAAAATATTCATTTTTGTGCCCAAAATTTTGATTTTTGGATATAATGTACTTTGATAGATCTCGCTGATTTCAAATTTTCAAACGGAATTTAATTACCTGTTTCGGTTCTTGAGATATTTGCTCTCAAAGTTGCACCTCAAAAAAGTGTGTTTTTTGGCTATATCTCTAAAATGGGTAGAGATACAATCTCAACGATCATATCAGTCGATTCTACGGGAAAAGTTATATAAAGAAATGTTTTCTCCTCATATACGTTCTTTGGAACGATTAGGTGAAAAATTAGAAAATCGAAAAAACCTAAATTTCAAAATTTCGCTGAGGAACTTTTTGTCTCCAAAACTTTTAATTTTCTGCACTTAAGTAGATATCAATGCGCTGATTTCAAATTTTCAAACCGAATTGAATTATCTCTTCCTGTTCTGGAGATATTCGTGTTCAAAGTTGAGTTTTGGCAGTACCTAAAAAAACAGGTTTTTTAGGTATATCCCTTAAATGGTTAGGTTTACGACTTCGGCGACCTCACCAATCGATTCTTCGGGCAAAATTACCTAAGTATACCAATTTTTAGATTTTTATTACAAAGGATACAATTTTTAGAGCGAAAAAACGAAAATGGCCAAAATCGAAAAAAATGCCTGATGAACCCCTGACGATTTTTTCGATTTTTGGCCATTTTCAGTTTTTTCCTTCTAGAAATTCTATCTGTTGAGATAAAAATCTGAAAATTGGTACACTTATGTAATTTTGCCCCTAGAATCGATTGGTGATGTCGTCGAAGTCGTAAACCTAACTATTTAAGGGGTATACCTAAAAAATCCTAATTTTTTAGGTATAACTTTGAGCTCAAATATCTCGAGAACGGGAAGAGATAATTGAATTCTGTTTGAAAATTTGAAATCAGCGCATCGATATCTACTTAAGTCTAAAATATAAAAAAATTTGGAGACAAAAAGTTTCCAGACGAAAATTTGAAATTTAGGTTTTTTCGTTTTTCTTATTTTTCATCAAATCGTTCCAAAGAACGTATATGTGGACAAAACATTTCTTTATGTAACTTTTCCCGTAGAAACGAATGGTAAAGTAGTTGAAAGTGTATCTCTACTCATTTTTGAAATATGCTCAAAAAACACACTTTTTTTAGGTACAACTTTGAGAGCAAATATCTCCGAAATGAAAGGAGATAATTAAATTCTGTTTGTTAATGTGGTATCAGCGTAACTAACTCTTTAAAAAAATATTTCAAAAAAAATTTAAAAAATTTGAAAATTTTGGATCTAAAAATTCAATCTTTTAAAATATTTTCGAGTTTACGCAAAAATACAGCATCAGCCGCTTTGGGAATTTCTTCCTCTGTTATTACTACATACATAAACTATTATTCCAAGTAATATTCATTATAAATATATACAAACTACACCTTGTTTAAAATTATTATTATTTAAAATTATTTACCTACACTACCATTGGCCAATATAACCTTTCTTCAAATTTAAAAGTATGATTCCATCCAAAACAATGCTTCTAAATGGTGCGTAGTAACCCAGAAGCTACTTGAACCATTCTCCATCTAATCTCAGCATCTTAGATCTGAGCAAATCGGTCCGATACGGTCTAATAACCCCCGCCTACATGGCGTGTGTTTTACCGGCTTACCTTGCATTCTTGCAAGGATGTACAGAGCTGGCTTCAGAAAACACTGACCGCCAAATCACAGATCAGAGCAGGCAGAGGTCAAATCAAATGGTGAAATTAGAAGAATTGGGCAATAAGTGGACAAAAGTTCAAGAGGAACATGAATAAAACACAAAGTTTATTGTGAAATATGTACAATGTTTACAAGTTTTTTAAATGTGAAAGGTATAAGGAATGTTTAATTGCACAAGATAAATTTAAACAGTAATCTCAACACTATAGACTTAAATCTATCTACTTAAAAATTATTTTCCATAGCAACATAAGTCATAAGTTTATGATAAATTCTATTATTCGGTTAGCATTGTCATATAGTTATAGAAATAACTGTCCTACTAGCAGAGTAATTATAAAAAAACATAGGAATCATATATATATATATATATATATATATATATATATATATATATATATATATATATATGGTCGTCTATAGAAACGATTAAAATTAGCTACAAATAGTTGCAAATAAATAAATCTGAACGGTCAAGTGAACTGTCACATTTTCAAATACTTTAATATCTATTTATTACAAATTTAATTATATTTTGTAGTTTATAAATTGTACTCAATACAATCCTGTATTTATGTATTTAGTTCAAATAATATTATGAGTAGTAATAAATAAAATAAAAAATCCACGTGTTATGTTAAAGTTCCTGAAAGTGAAATTAACGATTATTATTTTTGTTTTTCACAACACAAAATCGGCAATGTTGGCCATGGAAACGAAATGTCAAGTTTAACAACTCTTTTTTATTGATAATTGCGTATTTCTTTTACGAGCAATTTCCATTGATGGTATTATTAATCAGAATCATGGAAATTTAATGATACGATTATAATAATTATTGCCAATTTTGATTGATTTTCAAATTGTGGGAAGCAATTATGTATGCAGAAAAATTAAGCCTGATATATTATGGTATTAATTAGCATTTATTGATAATAATGAATTTGTGGTACGCTCATGTAGATACATATGCTGTAATAATATCAATCATTGGAGAATTGAAGCAATAGTTATTTATGTTACAAGTGCGGTAGGTTGTATTTACAGCGCGAGGTTCTGTATTGAAGTAGACGTATAAATACCTAACGCAAACGTAAGGTACTATTTTTTTTAACAAATTACTTATTAAAGTATGTTAAATGTATTTTGACAATTGTGTACAATGTCAGATAAGTCATGATTAGTTTTAAATTTGATGTTTAATTCATACTTCCGCCTCCAAAAAGAGATGGAAATACTATATCCATGCTTCTAAATTTGTCCAAAAATTTAACAAGTATCTAGTGATGTATGATCTAAGGAAGTTATAGACCAGCGAACTGCTATCAATTTATAGTACAAGACACTTTGAAAAACAACGAAACGTCAAAAATTTCTCCAAGCCTTTAATAAACAATAAATTGCGATTTTACTGCACTACAATGCGTAAAAACGCTATTACCGGAGGTGTCTACGATGTGTAATTGTTATTACATTTTAGCAGGCCAAACAATATTTTTTAGTTGAAATGATCATGGCCAAAATGTTTTTTTTTGCTTGGAAATTATTAGTGCGTCGCTGTTTTCAACTTAAAATTATTGTCTGTATATTTACATCCCCTTGTTAAAAGAACAAATATCTGGTGAGATCAGAGCTGTAAAAGTTTTACAAGACGATAAAATCTTCATAAACCTAAACAAAGATATCGAAAGCGTAAGACCAGTTAAACCGAAATGACACGCCGGCATATTCCACCGTTTCAGCCCTTAACTCAAGTCTTAATCAGCTATAAATCCAACGTCGTTTGTCTCATAGACGGAAATAGAATTTTTTTGGAAAAGCAGAAAATTGAAGAAAAGATACCAACAAGCAGATATAATCAGCAGTAATATCATAAGAGCTCATGGTAACAGAATTTTATTGGTATAATACTGCTCCCATTAGATCAGTTATCAAGTGGTCATTGGAATTTATCACAATTCACAATGAAAAATATACCTGAAATCAATAGATTATTTAAGTTTTAATAATCATATTTTTATTATAATAATTATAAGACAGGAAAATTGAGAAGAAAGTATTAAAACTTAAAACATCGATCATCATGATGAATTACGAAAAGCTTATATTTATCATTTTTTGACAAATAGTTCGTTTTGATTTTATCTTCAAAATAATATATTTCAATTAGGCATTAAGCTCAGTCCATTGCGATCTATGTTTGTCTATAAGAAATATATGACTATGATATTTTCGTTTATTTATTTTTGAGTGTAACATTTATTTTGTGTCAACAATTTTATTACGATATCACAGTGCAAAATTACTAAAGGTACAATATTTTTGTCCTAAGACTATTACAATATTTGCTTGTTATATATTTGTTATTGCTACTGGTACAGAGTATATTGTAAACACATTTTCATATTTCACGGTAAACATAGAAAATGTGATATATACACTTAAACCAATTAGTCTCCGTACACCAGTAAATTTGAGTGTAAATTCATATCCAACAATTCCGTCAAAAAATTTTTACTTAACTTTTGTGTTGTAGCTAGTTGCTAGGAAGTAGTGAAAAGAAGACATCTTTATTATTAAATATAAATTAATTATAAGTATATCGTGATCATAGAAAGAGTATAGTGTACAATTCGCTTGGAATGTCATAATCTGTCAAACTATTATTAAATGAGTACCATTTCAGGATTATTGTACATTATTCTATTTATTTAAAATTTTAATGAACCCTTAAGAAATAACGTTGCTACGCCACTGCTTATACTAAAATCTTTTATGTCTTGTTTCCCGCTTTGTCTTAACCTTTTTCATTAAAAATATCGTTGGACTAAGAGATTTTGTCCCGTTGCAGATAGGATGGAAACAATGAAAGTGCTCGCTGCTTTCCTGACAGTCCTGGTTTGCACCCAGGCCCAGATATACAACCCCGCCATCAACCTAATTGCCGGTAAGTGGAAAAATCTTCCCTTAAACCCTTCCCTCATTTCGTATTGTAATCGTATTCATTTATGTTGGATCTTGCCCAAAATACATTTTCCTTTATCATCTGAAATTATGCCATTGTTCTCACCCAAATAAAAAGATTGTGGAAAAATATTTCCTTCCCTATTTATACTTAAAAGTATGTCAAAGTGCACTGAAACTAAAAAAAATATAGTACATTATAATTCTGAACTATAAGTAATAAAACTATTAATGGGCTCCTCCACCATAATAGTAAATTAGGAAATTGATCACTTATAGTCAATCCAGATTTTAATTCTGTATGATACGAACTATCACAGTTTTAAAAAAGTTATTTGAGTTTTTGGTACCCTTAACATCTACGTCACAATATTATCTAATTCCAAATTCTTCTTACTTCTTACAATTCTGTCAATTTCAAATGTCATATTTGACAATTAATCTATAGCTGGCAATTAAATACAAAATATACTACTTCGTAGTAGTACAAATAAATTCTACTACACCATTTCCACTTGTAATTCAGAAAGCGTCATTTGAAATTCAGAATAGTCAATTTAATTTCAGAACTGGTCAAATGTAATTCAGAATAATCAATTTAATTTCAGAACTCGTCAAATGTAATTCAGAATAATCAATTTAATTTAAGAACTCGTCAAATGTAATTCAGAATAATCAATTTAATTTCAGAAAGCGTCATTTGTAATTCAGAATGCATCAATTGTATTTGAGAATACGTCAAATGTAATTCAGAACGCGTCAATTCTATTTCAAAATCAATGTTGAAATGAGCCAAAAAAAATTCTTTAATTTTTCACAGTTCTACAATTATCTTTCAGCTCCATTTTTGCAAAGAAACAAAGCAAACTATTCTTGCTGGAACAATGAATTATAGATATTTCAAATTGTTTTTTTTTTAAACAAACTTATAAGAAGATATTTTTAATAAAATTATATCAAGGCTAGCAAGTTTCTCAATATGTATGATATTCTGAATTAAAACTGGTACTTTCTGAATTATATTTGATGATTTATGAATTACAAATGATGCTTTCTGAAATTAAATTGACTATTCTGAATTACATTTGACGCTTTCTTAAATTAAACTGATTATTCTGAATTACATTTGACGCTTTCTGAAATTAAATTCACTATTCTCAATTACAAATGACATTTTCTGAAATTAAATTGATTATTCTGAATTACAAATGACGCTTTCTGAAATTAAAATGACCATTTCTGAATTATAACTGGAAAAGGTGTAGAGCAACAAGAATAAAATGTTTTTGAAAACGCAAGATTTAACAAAATTATTAAATGTGAAAATGAAAATTCAGATCCTTTTTCCAGCATATATAATATAATAAAATGTATATCAAATTTAATTAAAAAAATTTATAACATTCTGAAACATTTCAGTGTAACCTATAATTATTTCTTGTGATGAAATTGGTAAAAGATTAAATGTATACATTGGAACATATACAGGATGTAGAATTTAAATTTCAACAACTTTTATAATCTCGCAGTTTTGTTCCAAATCTATCAGGAAAGAGAGTATCCGCAATTTTTTGATATCCCAAGTTAAAGTCCTATATTCAGCATTTCATTGCACACACTGTATATATTTCCATTTCTTGTTATAATAAAATAAAGATATTTGCAAATCAAATACCATTTTATTCCCAACTGAAATTTCATCCATTGTGCATTTATTTATTTCATATAAATTTCCATAGCCAACTTGAACAACCCACCTCCAGTAGACCCATCATCTCTAGTCCACCGCGAGGTCGCTGAAAATGCCGCTAGAGAGTCACAACTTCCTCCAGAACTCCTGAACCCTTTCTACAAGAACCCCCAAATCGCAGCTGGGCTTGCCAAGGAGTCCTGGCTCGCTAATAAGGAGTTCCCTGTCTTCCATAGGGACACACAGGATATTCCTAGGGAAGCTATTGCGAAGATCATCCACAACGCTGGGTTCTTCCGACAAAGACGATAGAGAAGAGAGAATGATTGAGTGAATGATGTGAATGATTCAATTATGTTTTGAGCCAGACAATCCAAATATACTAACAATAAAATTAAGTTTAAGTTTAGATATATCTACGAGATTTAATGTTTTCATGTTTAAATTAACAATTTATTATCAATAGTAATGAATACTTAATGGTAATGTTTCTGTATAAATATGCAGTTATTTATAGAAGCCAATAAGGATGGCTTTTAATAAGATAGAATGTAATAATTTATTCTTACATTATAAGTATCTATAAAGCCTTTTACAATATTGTAAGTAGCGTATTAATTTCAATGTATAAGGTTTCCTCAATATTGAAATGAAATTGAAATATCGATGTTCTTTAATATTATTCCATTTCAATTTGCATGTGTTTAGATTGTAAAACCCTTTCCTGAATTTATAAACCCATCAAAGGAAAAATTTAATTGATATTGAAATAATTTTTCATCTCAAAAGATGATTATATTATTACATTTTTAAGAACTTGTTTTAGCATATTTTTTTTTACGAGGACTTTATAAAAATAGGAATAAATATTAGAATAGACAATTAGATTATATTAATCTATGTAAGATCTAAGACATAATATTTAAGAATTATTTTTTTATTATACAGAATGTAATACAAAAATGAGTAAATGTCTTCGAATAAAATTTTATATATACTTTTAAAAATAATGTAGCCTGTATTATAATTAAATAACCTATTTCTATAACCTATTTTTATTTTAGGTTTTCGCAATATAGTCCGTTTCCAGAACCTGGCGACAGATTTAAGGGGCGTTAAATTATAAAAAATAATGCAGAACAATTTCTGCATTAAATAAATAATTGATCTCTCTTGTTTTAATTTAGACAAAGTGTATTGTTCAATTTTTATTACATTTCAACTTCGTACCTTCTTTTTGTTCTCTTTTAGGTATGTTTATTAGATAAATAGTTTTTATTGTGCCGCAATTTGGCGTCGGTCCTTTTTTTCATAGGTCACCAATCTTATTTTCTGTTGCATTATCGTAGTTTTATTATTTATTCTCGTACACATATTTTATTATAAGAAATTGGTACGTACATTATTGCATTTTTTTCAATTAAAACCAAGCTGATTTTCAAATTATGACTAATAATAAAACGAAATCATTTATATTTAAACCTAGCTAACATGAAAATAAATTTATAAACAGCAGATAATTCGTGCTCATACGTTGAAAACTCGAGAAATTTGACCAAAAACTATACCTCCTTTATATATATATATATTGGTAGGCGGGAGGTAAAAACAGGATCTACGATTTCAAGAAAACAAGTTTCTTAAATATGATCAGGGAAGGTTATGATTTCATTTAAGGAAGAATTTTGATGAGAAGGCAATAAAAAAAGTAAATACGAATTATTTTCTTAGTGTAATTAGAAATACAACAAAGACAAAAATTACTTTGTGCGTCCCTGGCGATTTGAGCAATATATCACATTTCTTGTATGACCAGCGCAGAAATATTTGACATTTTCATCGCGAGATGGAAAAACAAGGGGTATTTTTCATTATTTGCCGTGTCCGAAGAGACCGCGCAGGCTCCGGCTTATTAAGGCTAACCGAGACGCTGGAATTAGCGCAAATAGAAATAAAGAACTTCGCCAGACGATAGCGATGGCTTATAGTCTAATTATACCGTGCTTTGTTCACCCAATGCTCAAATGCTCTCATGGCTCTGACTTTATAACAATCGTAAACTCACCAATTACTACGGAAACACACTTAACCTATATTCATCAACTATCATTCTAAAACATAACATGTATAATGAAAACTTCCTAACAACAACTTTATTTGTAATTTCATAACTTTTATTAAAAGTACGGACTGTTTCATTCAACCATACTTCAATGAATTCTTTGTGCATGCGTGTAATCAAAGTATTTTACTTCTAGGTTGTCAAATATCTGTGTATCATTTAGGCATGGTGATAATATAAATATTGCCAATTCCACCAAATTAATAGTTATCTTCAATTCTTTTTATGAATTCGGATTACTGGCTAATCTGAGTCCAAATGATAATAATTTTGTTAATATTCTAAGAAAAATTATAATACTTAGGGATGTTTCATTTTTTTATTGTTAAGATGTATTTACATTCCTTATAGATGTTCCTATAAATTTGAAGAGGTAATCTACCATTGGAGGACCATTGTTCGAGATTAGAGATGAATATATATACTTAATTAATACAATCAGAAAACCGTCATTCTCAATCAAATGTTTTTATATGATTATTTCACACAAATCATTTTTGATGGCAGTTCCCAGTTTTTCAATGAAATATTTGATAAACTCCACCATAAATATATTTTGTTGATATGTAAATTTTATGTTTGAATTGTTGTCATTCGTGAAATAATCAAGCAAATATAATTCATGCCATGAATTTAGTTGGTAAAATTTAATAATAAATTCATGGCACTTGTTATATTACATGTGAAAAAAAATTTGAATATCACTAATAAAATAATTGTATTTGATATATTTGAAAAGCAGGTATAGTATAATCTGAATAAAAAGGTAATGAAATATTTTACGTAAAGGAATGTAAAAGTTGAAATAGTTATTTAAATTGGAACAATATTGGCTTAAACATGAGTTTCTAGAGTTTCAGTTTTTGCAGAATTGTCCCAATTTGAGATAAAGCGTAGTATGAAAGTTCAATTATCGTATACGTTACTATTATGTAGGAACGTAAACACTATCCCAGTTTGAAAGTCGTCTTCTGAAGTAGAATAGAATTTTATTATTTTAAAAGCATCGCATCTTCTATCTATCCGGAGTAATTTGTTGTTCTACGATTACAATCAAATCCATTTAGGAAAAATATGGTTGTGTTCAGCGGCATAGAACGTTGCAGAACTCGTTAAATTCACTTAGAACCGGCGGTGAGGCGCAAACAAACTTGTCCTGCGACAAATAAAACAAAGCTGCGCCGGAAGAGGTAAATACTTACATTGTTCAGGTACTTTCCCCTATTTACACTCAGACACAAAACGACGCAAATTTATTTCATTTCTCTCCAGTGTTCACTGAATTTATTTTATTAGCCCATCAAACTACTCTGCAGCCACAAACAAACAACAACAAATGCGCTCCAATTTATTCACTGCCGTTTTGTTTTGTGGGAAATACTTACTAAACACTCAAATATCACCGCATAAACTTCTCCTCTGCCATTACATTTCTCTATCACTTCTCATTTATGTTGCAAGATTTATTTTCAGAATTCACCAACCGTGTTTCATATTAGTTTATCTCAATTACAAATAAAATATTATAATCAGTGATTTTGTACTTATCTAGATACAATACTAATGAAATGTTTGTTGTTATCATAGATAGACTTTGAAGCATAATATTTGTCTAAAATATAGAAACACAATAATGTTTTCTCACTTCCTATCAGTTTTCAAAATAACCTCAAAAAAATATACCAAAATAGACAGTCTTTAATGAGTTGTTTTTATCTGAGGTTTACGTATGCCATGTAACCTTTTAATAAAAACCGGTAATCGATATGTTGAACAAAAATTGCGAACTTTAGCCGTAATTTTAACCGATATTTTTAAGGAAGAAAATACCGGTAACTGTTAACCAAATAAAATAAACCGGTGTTTAGCGAACATTAATCTATATTTTAATATCATTTAGCGCGATTTTTTTATATCTCTTTTCTACCTATTATTATTTGAATATGAGTAATGACAGTTTTTACAATTTACATTTTATTGGAGAGTCAGAAAAGTAGGTAGTCTTTTTGAGAAGTTTACAATTGAACAGTAACCTGCGTATTTTTTTTTTAATTAAATTTTTATAATTATTTTTTTTTATTTAATGTTTTTTCATTAAAATTTTTTAACCGATATATTAACCGGTTTTTGAACTAAAATCGTTAATATTATACCGTTCTCTATAAGGGTTAACTGTTAACCAGTATTTTTTTCGGGTACATGCCTTCCCAACAAAAAAAAAAGTTTTACTGCAATCTCCCATTATAAGGTTGTGTCTTCCTTCTAATAATTTGTATACCAATATTGACATTTTTATCCTCTTCTTTTCTATTTTTCTAATGTCTTTTGACATTTTGTATCCAGCTCTACAATTGGACTTTAGCTCGTTAAGCTTGTATTTAACAAATAAGAATATAGACGAAACGAGGTCACATATTAAATTAAGTACAAGTGCAATGAGTGTTAGTAAGGATTTAAAAGGGACTATAGATAGTAGATATGCGAGGTGTTCGCAGTTCGATCGGCGTTACTTAGGAAGTTGGTGTGTTCTTAATGGCTCTACATCATCTTAATCATACTTAACCTGACATCCGGGCCTTAATAACCCGCCGCAGCGCCGTACGTCAGCCGTGGGAAAAAACCCCGCGCAGATAGGATAGGATAATCTCTCCACTGCAGCGCGCGCTCCAAGGAGCCTTGTTTTTCCTAGGTTTATCAACTCTAGCTTACAGTCACCACTCTCCTACACTGAGATTCCTTCCTTTCAAACTGCACACATTCATAATCTCAACAACAAATCATATCATTTACATACTTCACATATTTTTACATTACTTTCTTGTTGTATTTTAAAATATTGTCTACGACCTAAAAGCAACAGGACATCAAATTTTTAATTTCGATCAAACATTCATAATCTCCAGAACAAATGTACCTTTTACATTCTTACTCTAGACCTAGAATGGGAAAATCAAAAAATCTTCTATTTATTAAATCAAATTTATTTTCCTACGATTGTCAAAAAATGTTAATATTTCTGTTTTAAAATAATGCATAAAGTAGGGATTTTTTTTACTGTTGTTAGATTACTTTGACACCCTGCACAAAGTATCGGGAAAACGTCTTTTTACGCTGATGGAAAACATTTCTTTGCTCAATTTATATAGATAAATAAAAATATTATAATTAATGAGTAAGCAGGGTAACTTAAACATAATTGTATCCCATGTAATTTGTACAAGTCAGTATGGTACCGTACTCTCCGTACAGATTTATCAAAATAACGTGGATAATATAGCATACAGCTGTCATATCAACCCATACAGACTTGATCACGAAAACGTTACTCACAAGAGAATTTTATAAAATAAAGTATTGAACAAACCACGGATGTTATGAATCATACCAAGTCTTAGATGTATTAAAATCCTCGCTCTCCGATATCGGATTCTATTGATATCTGTGGCGGTTATGATACTCATAACTATCCGAGGTATGGAAATAAATGTTTTATATATGACAGTGACAATTATTATTATTGACATAAAAAATATTATAAAAGTAATTATCGAATAATCTGAAAGGAATTGTACTAATACTATAAGTACTAATTATTTTAATAATTCATATTACCGAGTCAGCACTCAACGCACGAATATATATACACAAAAGTGTAAAAAGGACAGGCGAGAGGATATGTGCTGGCCACAACAGATTTTTATTATATTTTATTGTAAAAAAATAATAAATTATAAGTAACTATTATTTAAAAAAAATGAAAGCAAACATAGAGGTTAAATTACGTATTTTTTAGAAACCTAATGTATCAGTGTTTCTATAATTATAAAATTATTAACAAGCAAGTATTTGCAGTATTTTAGATTCGATTGAACCTTAGCAATAAAAGGAGAAAAAAGAATCCCCATATTAAAAATATTGAATTTAAAAGAAGTGAGTTGTTGATGAATTCCCCTTTTTGTCTTGCGGAAATTATTTACTGACGCTCCTTTGAGGAATCAATGTTGAAACGACGCATCCGAAATTTATTCCATTTTAATTTGAAATAAAAGTCTTTGGGAGTAATGCTCGAGTTGAGAGCAGAACGTAATTATGTATATTTGACTGGCTTTATCCAGCTCACATTAAGCCCTGAAAATGAAATTTCACACGTAGAAAAATCAAATTTCAATCCCTGCCGAAAAAATCAAAATCCCATCAACCGACGGAAGCGATTTTCCAGGAGACAGAACTCCAAATCGATCTGCTGTGAATTGTTCCTCCTTCCAGGGAGAAATAATAGATGCGCAAGACACTTGAAAGTGTTGTATATTGCACGTCAACACCACGAATTGAATCATACCGGCTGACCACTTGTTTACCAACACACAAACTTCTAAGCTTCTTCCACATGTTATACAACAGTCCTTCTTGAAAAATATATATACAACGTTATCTTCCACAATATAAAACTTGTAACATGACAACAACACTTTTACTGCTGTTTTAAAAAGCTAGCAATACCTTCCAATAAAATTTTACATTAAAAATATGTCAATAATTACATCTGAGTAAGAATGTTATAACCAAAAAAAATTTTTTTTTATTCATTGGTTTTTGAATAATCGTTACGACAATACCCATCCATCCACCCACATGGACAGACATCATCGTAAAAATATTAAAATCATGTTCTATGAACTTGAAAACGTGTTTACCCATTGAAAATTCACTGTCCGATTTTTAACATGATTCCAATACGTCTCTTACTGGCGAGAGGTAAAAATCAATGATAATTTTTTTCGATTTTTCTCTACCTTGAGTGTATATCTGGTGTGCAGAGTACATCACAGACAATTTTCACATGCAAACTCTAAAATATTGTGTATTGAAGGTATTCATGTAGATATATTTTTATAAACTGATTTTTGAATGAAAAAGTAAAGTTCATGTTCTTGAAAAAATTGGGTGTAGTGAATAATAGATTTGGTGTGGATGAGTTCAGGTTTGTGAACAGTTAACGCGGAATTAGGAAATCATATCGGTCTCCTGGGAAAGCCTCTATCTGATGGAAAATTTAATCTCCGTCTGCCTACGGAGTTAGCCTGGAGCAAGGATCAGAAAGGTCCTACTCCTTGCAACTATTAATTCAATTCACCCTCGCTAATTCTCACTTCTACAAAAAACTTCCTACCATGCTAATTGTCAAAATCATTATTTTATAAGATTTGTTTCTATAGCTTAATCTTCACGTCAATAATTATAATATAACCAAGTATAATAACCAAAGGGAAAAAGTAGCAGTATTTTGTAAAAACATATAAACATCCTGGGAATCATGGACAATCCACAGAATTACAATTAATATATCTTAGGACGCTTTAATTTTAGTTAATTGTAAAATTAATACGAAAGCTGTTTCTTTGTGAGAGCTTTAACATAATCTCCCGTATTTTTATGAAGTATATTGGTATAATATCCATATTTAAGCTACTTTTTAATGCAATCACTTATTCCCGCATAAACTTGGGAGTTCAAAATTTAAATTTTAAATATGAGTAAGAATTTGAATCGGCTTAACCAATATTATAATTTTGATTCTTTAAAAAACAGTTATCCAAACTTTTCCTTTTATAAACTGTTCTTTATTACAGAATAACATGTTATTAAAATACATAAAAATTAAAATAAAAATATTAAAATATACTATGGAAAAATATTTAAATTACGCATATATTTAAATTATGGAAAAATGTTATTGAATTTCAAAATTAAAAAATATGAAATACGAGAATTTCAATGAATTTATGCATATATTTTTATATATTTTCAATATGAATATTAATTTCATATGTAGTTATTAGAGTAAGCATAAAAAATATTACTGCTGCAAGATTCAAGATAAAATTTCAAATTATTAACAATAGATATACATAAGGAGTCATCGAAATGCCCTTGTTATTAGAAATACAGTATAAATTAATTAACAGAATTTATTCGTCCACTCGAGGAGCTTAACAGGGTGTTGCATTACGGATCGGCATGAATTGTTTGCCTTTTTTTAAATGGAACACCTTATATATTTTTATATTTTTTCAATTGTATTTTATTGTCCTATGACATGAATTTTGTTTTAGTTTTTCGTGGCGTTGCCAAGTTATTCCGTTTATTCTCTAAAAAAGACCAAATACACGTATTGCTTTATAAAGACGTACTGAAGTTATTTTAATAATAAAAATTAATATTTTTTTCTATACAAATGTAACTATGCTCTATGCTTTTACATATTTTTTCTAATGTAATTATATAGGATGTTCAATAAAGCCAATAAAATTTACTCAATTTCAAATGGGACACCCTATATTTTATAATTCAGTTGAGCGTCTTTTTGTATTATCTTCATATATTATTAAGGGTATCCTATGTCTAAAACCAATAATTTCGGAGATTTTCACAATTTTTTTAAAATTATTTATTGAATTAAAAATTAAATCTAGTATATCATGGATATTATCAGGAGAGATCGCAAACTATAGCTGGTGTAAAGAGTGAACCAGAGTTTTATGATGAACACTGATGGTATCGATGATATTCACATTTTAAATTTTTTTAATTTGTTTTACACTTATGTAAAACTTTTGGAATAATCCTGGTACATGAAACCGTAGGATAATTACCCAGCATGATCTGTTGGAGCTGCCAGGTTGAAAATGAGGCTTCATTTAATTTCTCCAGCGTGGAAAGTTGAGTATAACTAACTAGTGTTTCAGCCCGTAAAGTAAAAATGCTCTAAGTCCTTAATTTGATTAGGGTAAGCCTTGAATGTTGCGAAGGTGGTCCTTGTTGGCGAAGTTGGAGACGCCGTGGATCATCCTGACCTTCTCAGCACATTTTAAAATTACTCCTGATCTCCGCTTCGTTCCATCACTCACTAGAAGCGGCAGAGTGGGGCTCTCCACTCCATTTTACAGAGACACTATTTCCAAATTACCAAACGCTGACGGGATCTATTTTAAAATGATGTTTCAACTTATTTCATCCATATTTTTATACTTTCATATCTGTACTTTTTTTATTTATCCCTTTTTCTCTAATATTTAATAAGCTCACTCACCTTATCCTTTTCTTAATCTTTGTATCTAACATTTAACATTAATTTTTATATTTTAATAGTTGTGGCACGATTTGGTCTAGGACGTCTATACGAGTAAATTAGCAAACATAATATAAATATATTCACGTTTCAAATATATTTTAATTTTCCGTTAGACTTGGCAATTATTATCTTTTTTTTCAAAAATGTCAATGTTTATCTGACTAGACAAAATACCGTCTCTTGTGTTCCTATCTTATTTCCGTACAATTTTATTATAACTATAGGCTGTGAGCACGCTACTGAGAGTTAACACCGCTTGAAAATTGGAAGGAGTTCCTAATCTCAAATGACGTATGATCCGACGTGTGGCCTTTTAAATGATATAAGTGCTTCAATTAAAAAGTATGAAGTTGTAAGACGAGTCTTAAGACCATAGATATTGTCTGCCGAACAGTAGAACGACTTTGCTGCGATTTACTTTAATCCTATTCACTCAGTAACGAGAATTAGCTGTAAAAATGTATTTTTGAAGTATCATGTTATGGAGTTATTAATTTTTTTTAATCTACAGAAACCCGAATTGTCTCAGGAGCACAGACCCATAGCTTCATTTTTAAGTCATTGAGTCCATTGCACATTAACAACATATATGTTACATTTTATTTGAAACAGTACCATGGTATATATAAATAGTGGACTAATAACAAATTATAAAATGTTGCATCTTAGCTGAAACTCCCGGTATATTTCCTTATAAAAATGTACTTGATTTCAAAATTCTACCAATGAAACAGCTATTACTTGAGATTAAACATTATCATGTTAATAAAGATATCACAATTCATATACTTTAAGTACTTGGGGTGTAGTTCTGTCTAGAAATGAACTAACACCTCTAAAATTCATATGAAACTTTTTAATAAACAAGTATCTTATATATTAGAAGCCCTTGGTGATCACCAAGAACAGAATCTTCTGTATTTCTTACTAGAGATTTTGTTCCATCTAAGAATGTTGTACCTCAGATTATACTTTATGTAAATGTCCTTAATATAATAGCAATTATTATTTCAAGACTCTCAGGCGAAAAACGATGAATTTCTTTTTCATTGAAACATCATTCTAAAGAAGAACTAGAAGTCATTGTTGTCTTCTAAAATCTTAAAGATGTTTATTAGTACAGAGGTATTAAACTATGAGATCTGAGGTTCCTTTGGAGGTTTTTCGGCAATGTGTGGGTGTTCCTTGGCCCACCCCTGCGTGTCACCTCTAGTCTGAAGGAACTCGCAGTAACTCGAACAGGAATTGATAGATCGTGAATTAATGTGCCGAGCCACAGGCGTCGCGGCGCGTCCCTCGAGTCCCGCTCCTGCGTCGCTTAATCATCCATCACGCAGGCCGTGTCGCCAGGAAACAAACAAACGCGCGTACCTATACTTACATCGCCAAACCACTGCAGACGTATCACTAGCAGATAGAAGTCCCACGAGGTATTCAAACTATACGTGGTTTAAAGTTAACGTTGCTCATTTGATTAACGCGATACAACGAAATAAACGCAGTGTGAAATCTGAAGTTCTATTTTCAGTGTCGCTAACTATTACTAAATTAATAATACCGCTATGTCCAAATGATTTGGTACCCACTGTAAGCTGTTGAGTGAAATCCTTTTCCAGCAAAATTGTTTACTTTTCAATTTATCTTGCAATCAAAAATATCGTAGGATTGTAGCGCTAATGATTTTATGATTGTACTGGGTTGAATTCACATTTATTAATTAAAATATCTACATATGAAACTTTCAGAAACACTTTTCATAATATAGAATAGTATATTGTACAACAAGCATCAAATGGTAATGGAACTGATTTCATACAAGTATAAAATGGTCATTCTAAGCGAATTGTACACTATACTTTTTCTACGACCACGATATTATTTCCTAATACCTAGTCTTATAAATGCCAGTTATCTAACTTATCCGGTTAAATTAATTTAACTGGCCGATTTCTGTACTATAAATGTTAGTTAAAATAGCCCAGTGATTAAATATACAGACTAAAATAACTAGCGAAAACAGAAGTATTAAATTTTAGTTGGGTCTAATAAGATAGTGACAGTCACACTTCAAAATTCAATTTCTATTTTAAGAGTGTTTCATTGAATTCTAAATAGCAGAAAATTATAAAATGCATTTCTTGTTTGAGTATAAATTTTCCATCAATTTTTAAAGTGCAAATAAACAAATCTGTTTCATGTCGTCTATAACAAATCATTGTTCTTAGTAAAAACCATTTCACCAGTTGAATTAGTTTTTTCAATAGAAGACGACATTTCAGATCAAATTGTAATACCACAACAGTCTGTAGAATTAATTACAGAGTAGGTAATCGATTTCTTGTCTTATTTATTTCTTTAAATTTGTCATGAAACAAGAACTTAAAATTGTAGAGATTTTTTATTTTACTACCAAATTCATTTCAGCACTAGTTAAAAAATTGATTTCTTAAAAGATAGTTGTCAAATGCTTTGTTAATAAATAGTCATTTGCTACAGTACGAATAAATGTATGTAATATAATATATAAAACGGATATTAAATATACTTTTTGATTTGTTTGTAGTATTGTAGTGCTATTTACTTTAAAAAGATAATGAAATATAATTTGTCAATATATCTCGTTGGTATGGTTTTCCGTTCTCATTGACTATATAGTTACATAATAAATTTTGCGAGAGCATAAAGTTGAAAGGATAGCACAATAAGTTTAGTCGTTGTGTAATATATGGCTGTATGCAAATATGTCATGTATTCAGGTGCAGAGAGCTGCCTGTACAGAGGGCTTTAATACTGTTTGCGCTGTTGATTTTGTTTTTCTAAAGACATTTCCTTATGCATGCAAATTTTTATGGGTGAAGAAAATTACACGATTTTTCTTCATAATACGGCTCATTCTTTCAAATCATTTTACTGCGTCTACTTCATTTATTATTTAGAACTTAAAGGTGAGTTTATAAATGAAAAAATCTAATGTGTCCAACGCATTACCTCCCACTGCTGTAGTACAGTATTCAATATAAGATTTTATGTAGATTCAATCTTTTGTTGTATAACTAGATTGTTATTGCAGTTCAGATTAAGTTTGAATCATTTCATACCTAAAATTTTCTTTATAAAATTTATATGACCTGGAACCAAACTTACTTCACGCATGCAAACAAAGTCCTTATATATTTCTTCCACCTTTTTTAATTTTACAATATAACTACTTCATATTCACTTATTTTATCTTTTAAACTTACATCAGTTTTATCACCATATGTCAAATTTTATGAACATATGAATAATAATCTGTTTTATAGAAATTCCTCAGCCTAAACGATATGTAAAATTATTATAATTTATATATTTTTTCTGCTTAGCTTATGCAGATCAATAGAAAATTTAAAAATCTTCATATTTAATAATAACGTAATTTGCAAAAAAAGTATTTTTTAGGAAAAACCGTTTAAAGCTTGAAGTAAAATACTACTTCCAGTTAACCAATTGAAGTCAAAATCTAATCAGTTCATCATATTTGAATATAACTTTCAAATACCAGATATATTTTTTAATGTACCTATCATATTTAAATTATCGTGGACGAAAAATCGTCACATGCACACACACATGGATATAAAGACATCACGGTAAAAATAGTAAAATCGTATTCTAGGGACCCTAACTCGTGCTCATATGTTGAAAAATCACACTGGAGAACTTTGACCAAACACAATACCTCCCTTGTCTATATATTGACAGACGGAAAAAAAATGCAAGTCCCTCACTGCATTTGCAGATTATTTCATTTGTTGCTATTACCGAGGATTCAATCAATAACAGGATGAGCGAATAAAAATATTTGTTTGAATTGGAACTGACTGGATTTTATTACAGTTTTTAATTTAATCTCAAAGTAATTAAACACCCTACCGGAAATATGGATTCGTTCTACATTTCACCCGTTTTCATTTAACAACAAATTGAATTATGCTACTAATTTATTCATTATATTATCATAATTTGTAAGCGTCACTTATTTTGGTAAATAATTCCCATGATCAAATATACATACAGTTTAATATTAAATACTCCATCAGGTAATTTATCAACTTAAGCCTTACTCTGTTTCATTCTATAATATCTATTATGTATTTCGAATGGACAAGTTTTAAAGAAATTTGTATTAACTATTAATTATTATTATTATTATATTATTATTATTAGTTATTATCATATTTATACATAAATAATTAAATATTATTTATGTGTTTCAATCATACATTATACTATTTCATTTTCTTTTGCTCTTATTGTACAATTGTATGGATAGATATGTCAAAAAAATTTATTTTATTATTAGTTTATTACTGAAATTTTTATAAAATAAAACAATGCGTGTGTATTATTTTTATTTCACCATCATAATCGTAATATCTCTACAACAAGAACTGGTTATCAAGTGACGATAGAAGGTGTAAGCTTTGCAAAATGGAAGATAAATTTTCTGAGGCATCTAAGGACATCATGCAAGAAAGTTCGGAAAGAAAAAAGTGAAGAAGATATTCTGTTATACAATTTGAGGTCAGGACAAGACCGATATAGATAGAAGTTATTAAAAAGAGAAAGTTTTGGGATAGGTAATTCGGGAACTAAAGGAGAAGATTTATGGTTTCATGTAAAATTGTAAATCTAAATTAATATTACGAAGTATCTACATGAACTTTAAAATGTGCTGAAGATGGAGTTATTTAAGGTCCAAATCTTTCATATATGGAACTTTAAGCTCTAATCTTTCAATCATAAGAAGAGGAAGGTTAATGTATAATGTGTTTCACTATGTATTAAAATTAAACTGTAAACAGAAATGTAGGTTTTAAACCGGTAAACAAGAATAAATAAATATTATATATTATTATTGTAAAGACAATTCCACTCATCATTTTTCATCCAATTAATCACAATATTTTGGTGACTTGAATCTTGAATCAATCAAATTCAAATCTTACTGACAATTATCAGTTACTGGCAATTGTCATAGTTACTGACAATTGTCGCGGAATTTACACGAATAAATAAGCGTTGCTTAGATACAATCAGTCGTGACCAAAACGGCAAACATTTCAGGTAAAATTCTAGTTACGAATGGTATTACATATGACAATTCCACTCATAATTTGTCATCCAACTAAATAACAGAATTTTAGCGAATTGAACCAACCACATTACATCGACAATTATCTGTAGTGGTAATAGCCATGAAAATTGTACGACTAAATAGATGTTACTTAAATAAAACATCCATTAAAATTGTGACAAGTAATTAATTGAAAAAACACATATATTTGGTGGTAATGTCATGCCGAATAACATTCATTAATATTTTAGAAATAGGTTTTGTTTTATTGTACTGCAAGAGGAAATTAATGAACGTACGCTACTATCTAGTTTGTAAGAAAAATAAGCAGGTAATTGTTGACTTGTGGAACAATCTTCCCATATTTGGGGCAAACTTTCCCGGCCCCCATCTGGTTAGGTAGGTTGTTATAGGTATAAATTCCGTCGGCGGCAGATTAGCATGATACATGGCGCAAAGTTGCGAATCGCCTGACAAACTGCCCTGCCAGGGTAAAAAACCGCGCGAATGTCCGACATGCTCATTTTTCTGTTTCCGACATCACTGCGAGACCGATTCGCCCATTCTCAACGTGGAGATCTACTATTAACCCACAACAATGACGCAAAAGGACACCTATTTGTATTCTTTTCACCACGTGCCGTCAATAAGAGGAAAACCTCTCCATTAATATCCAAATTTCAATAGCTACATTTTACTAATTTTATAAGTTTTGGCTTACCAGTGTAATACTACCGATGAAAGAATGTATTTGATGTAAGATATTCACATACCTGTAACAAAAAACAATAAATTAATAAAAATATCCAAACAATACTAGTAACAAAATAATTAACAATACTAAGAAAAGTGACAATTGACTGACTAAATATATACAAAATTAAAAGTAATAGCATATTGTGCAACAGGCGCAGAAAGTCGCTTATGTCCCACGAAGAGTGAAAGTTTCGGCACGAGACAAAATCGACTGCTGAAATCACATAAGGTGGGAAATAGGTGATTTTGCACGAGTGGTACACCATACATTTTCTACGACACTGCTAAACGTTCTCACACTTTAACCCACGATTGTGAGTAACTTTGAAGCTTTATACAGTGTGAGAAAAATGCCACTTTCCATAGTGATCCTAGAAAAAATTATTTACCTTATTGTATAGTATTGTATAGTATATAATCGAGGGTTTAACATTTTATTGTTTTTGTCACAACGACTTAGTTTTCCGGAAACAATTCCAGATTCTTGATGAAGCCAAATATAAATCCAGGAATCAAGTTTTTGATCTCATCTGTCGTAAGATACTTCTTGCTTTGTTGTTTGAATCTCCATCAGAGATTTTGGGGTTCGGTTCGGTTGTGTTAAATAAAAGTATAATTACATTAATTTTGCGATCTAAAAATGAAAGCTGCGCTTTAAAATATAAGTACTAAATCATTATTACATTAATTACATTAGAATTTTATAAAACTAAATAAAATTTATGGTTAATATCAGTTTAGTACAATATTTATATTTATAATGGTTTTAGTACCGAAATTTTTTCAGTTCGGCTACAGAATAAATTTATTTTTTGTTTCAGTTTTCAATTTTGAACCAATTAAAGAAGAGAAATTATTTTTAGGAAATAATGTCTGTAGGGAAATTTTTGAAGCTCAATAATATTGGCAGCTAATGAGTAATAATGAAATATACAGAAAGACAACAAAGGCCAATTATAATTGAGAATTAAGGGAAAGAGTTAGATACAAACAAGTTTCCACCTGAAATGGCAAATTTCCCCAATTAACTCCCCAATTATTAAGACAAGTGTTCCCCTTCAGAGCGCAAAAACAATATTTATACTCGGGAGGCATTGGCTGAGGGAAAACAGGTTTGAAAAGAATCGGGTCAATAATTCCCAAACCTCCTTTACATCGTATCGAGATTTTATGCTCTCTAATCAAGCGTGATTTTCCACTAAAATCGGGATCAAAAGATTCGATAAGGATTTCTTTGCATACGTGGACTATGCACGTTTGATCATCGGATCTCAAATTAAAATGAAACTTATGCTTATGCCTCCGCATTATCACAAGGATTTCGCTATTCAAACTCCGAGAATTTCATTTTGCAGGCTACTATATTCTCCAACTTTAATCTCAATTTACCTTACGGTCTATTGTATGCATACTCAATATTTTCTACTTTCATATATTTTCTTTGTCGCAAAAAATATGCTTTGATACCAATACAAAAAATTCTTGGAATCAGTAAATGTATTGACATATTAAAATCATTACCAAAATATGAAAATAAATTAATATATCTTTCACAGATTATTACACCGAAGAAGGCGTTTTTCAGATTTAACTGTTTAACTGTTGGATCAGTAAAAAAAATCACATTTCCAATTAAAAATTAAAATCTTTTTACATCTCCAACAATAAAAAAATGTCCATTTCCTAGTCAAAAATTCTGGGTTTTGAAAATTGTCCATATTGATAGATTTAATGCGCTGATTTCAAATTTCCAAACAGAATTTAATTATCTCATTTCGTTCTTGTGATTTTTGATCGTAATGTTGCCTCTCAAAAAAGTGGGTTTTCTGGGCTTATCTCAAAAATGAGTAGAGAAACAATCTCATGGATTATACCAGTCGATTCTACAGGTAAAATTACACAAATTGAAGTTTTTCTTTTCTAAAAATTGTATCCGTTAGAATAAAAATCTGGAAATTGGTACACATACATAATTTTGCCCGTAGAATCCTTTAAAGGGTATACCTCAAAAAAGTTTTTTGGAGGTCTAACTTTGAACGCAAATATTTAAAAAACGGTAAGAAATAATTGAATTCTGTTTCAAAATTTAAATTCAACGCTTTCTTATTTTCTTCGTCCAGAAAATATTTCAGTTGTATATGAAAAATTTTAGAATAAAAAACTAAAAATTGTACCTTTTCATGTTTAATTGTGATGGAAATAAATTGTAGATGTAAAAGGATTTAAATTCTTAAATTTTTACTAACTCATCTGTTATACATACAATCTTGTGTATCATAAACCCCATTTTTAACTCAAAAACGTAAAAGATTTAGTGGTACTGTTATTCTTGTTGAAATTTGCAGCTAGTAAGTTAGCAATAAGAAGAAAGCGTTGTAATTTATAAATGGGTGTGATTAGAAAGAGCATTTGCATAGTGGAATCTTGTGACATCTTTCTCTTGTAATGCAATTGCATTTCTGGGAAATAATTACAATAGTCGTAATTCCTGGAGTGAATTTGTAGCACAACATGGAACACGCAATAATTCAGCGTCACAGCATCGCTGCGGACACTTATTTATTAACGCGAACAGCGGCTGCACCACTTCAAAAACCCACAAATTCCAGCAGTGATCATTGCACCTACGTGTTTATATTAAACCCCGCTCTCCCTCGTTCATTCCACTCATGTTTGCTTCCTAATTGCCGGCAAACGCCAAATGTCGCCGTCAACTTTGCCCCTATGCTGATGCTGCACTAATGCATCTGCATGCATCTAAAGATATTATTCGTTAATGCATGCGATGCAATATGCAGCCGAAAATTCATTTTTTGTCAATTGAATTTAGGCTTTATTTTCAAATTTCTTACTGCTGAGGTCTAGGTTAGGTATGAGGATATTGTCTATCTATTTGTAGGTAGTACTAGCCACAAATATTGTCAATCATTGTTAGTAACATAGATAGAATTATAATGGCCGGCTGCACAAATATTATATAAATTTAAAGTTTCCTCTAAATGGACATATTACAGCGGAATAAAATGATAAATGGGCAATTCCATATTGCTGTTAAAATTTCGATAATTAAATTTAATGAAAGCATTGTTTTTTTTTCAAAAAAATAAACAGATTTAAACCAAAACTAGAACAGTAAAAAGTTGACAAAATAAAATTTAAAATAAAAAAGATCGGAATAACGGAATTTAAAATTGTATGTTTTCGTCGTTCTGTTAACAGAAGAAATCTTATTGTTATTAGTACTGCTTTTTACGAGTTAATCAACAAAAACTTCAAAAACTCAGAAATACCAATAACGAATCATTTAGTAATGGATTTCTTATTTTATTTTATATTGTGCGTCATATTTCATAGAATATTGATATAATCTTTACATATAAATGGTTATTTACTAGTAACATCCATGATCTTTTAAATTTTATTACAATATTTGAGAATTTATTCATGGATGGGAAACTCAGATACCACAAGTTCGAAGGAAAATGTTTTGAAAAAGACAATAGATAATAAGGTAGTAATAAAGTAATAATCCACTTAGTTGATCTATGTTTATTATAAAATATAAGGACTGTTATTAGTTTGGACTTTATGCATAAATTGGAATTGTTTTTGAAGCCAACCAAATATTATTTGGAATATTAATAATTATTTAAATAATGACAGGTGTGATGCATTATAGTTATTGGAATTAATTTAAGGTTTGAACTTTTCGTCCAAATGTATATGATTTATAGATACCGGTGGTGGTTTACCTCAATAAAACATAATATTGAGCAATAAATAACTTGTGTCCATTAATCAGAGAGTATCTTAATCGGCCGCTTAGCGCTATAGGGAGGAATTAATGAACAGCGCATTGGTATTTTAATAAACACTCCGATGAAATATCAGGAAAAATTAATGTCGTCCGGGGAATATATCACACACGCAAGCGAACAAAAACACTAGGATATCCTCTCTCGGATGTCCGTATATCCTCGGATATTCTATACACATGCAATTTATAATACGGCGAGGCGCGCCCATTAGCGGCCAAGATAGCGATTAATTCCCACGAATAAAAAGCCACGAGCGTAGCTCTTTCGGTCCGGCTGGAAGCTGGATCTGCTTTCAATGCATCAACGGACGATTATTCACATATAGACAAATGGCAGATGATCGTATTAGGTACATCTTTAACGTCAACTCGCCATTTATTATTTTTCATCGATTTTAAATCTTCAATTCAACTTTTCTAAGAAGTGCACTTCAAGTATTTATTAATTAAAAACTTTTATATTTGAAATTTTATTTATTTCATCGTTCATCATTGGAGCTACAACTCTAGAAAAGTTTTGGTCGCAAAATTGAGAAATTGTTTTCTGCAAGGGACATACAGTAGAATTTAATTTTGAACAACTTTGTACCTCTAAATCTGTAAATCTATGAGGAGAGTGAGTATCCGCATTTTTTGAAATCCCATGTTAAAGTCCTATGTTCCGTATTTCGTTGCACACACTTTATAGGGTATATAGATTTACGAAAAAAAATAGTTTCTAGATCGGACGAGAACTCAGACCTTTCCGGAGTATTATCAAACCGGAAAATGTATTATTCCGGTATTTTAGTGTAGTGTAGTAGACTAAGGAAAAAAAACAGTCAGGGAATATTTTCTCTGGACGGTGACCAAGCATTCCCGTTTAGTATGCAGTCCATTGTTTTCAGTAAATAATAATACAATCATATTTATTGCATTATTATTAAATATAAATCGATAAAAAAAAAATGGTATGTGTACCATATATGAAAACTGTTTTCCCGAACTCCTGATCTACCAGCGTCCGAGAATGTATCACTTTTCCTTTTTAGATACACAATATACTATCATTGTCATTAGTTTTATATAAAAACATTGCATCTTCTGTTTCTTTACTTCTTTTGATGACACAGCCATTTTTTCATTTATTTTATAGAAGTCTCTTTATTCAGATAATCATCATCTGATATCCTTATAGTTATACCCCTTCCTCTATTTCTTCTTTGTCTACCAAACCGTTGCTTCACCACCATTTCTGAGGTTTCAAAGCATTTCTAATGCTTTTTAATGTTAGTGTCCTTAACTAATAGATTCCAAGGTACAGTATAAATGTCTCCTTTCATTTTCAAAATTTCCAAAATCTCATAAAGTTATCTATCGTCTACAACTGAATCTTATGGTCTTTCCTATAAAGCCTCATAATTATAATAGTCTCATAACACCTTAGTCCATTGGCTGGGCAGTACCTATATATGAAAATCAGATGAACATATAACATGAATATGCTCTCATCTTTTCACCTTATTTAGTTACGGTTAATCAGTAATCATTTAAAAAAAAATTCCGTGATTTAAATTAGACTTAAAAGAAATATAAAAAAGTAGTGTTCTTTAGCAAGAAAACCAGGCAATCCAGCGTTTAACAAGTTAATATCCTAGACAGCGTGGTGCTCCAATAAGCCGGTTGTCATGTCCCAACTGTCCGGGTTCAATTCCCGGCTTAGGGGGATTTATAGCTGTCCTTCGATTTAAATTGGGTTAATGCCAAGAGGAAGGTGCGGTCCAGACACAACAAGTCACCGGTCGGTGACGAGATTGGAGAGATTGACCAGCAGCAAGGCGGAACGGTACAGTTATTAGTTTGGGAGATTTATATACTTTATTGTGTTAGCGCTGATGCTCCTTTATTACGAATCACTTCTCCAACTCCCAAACAACTCTCATATAACTTCACCTGTTTCTACACCGCCCCAACCCAACATTTATTCTCTACCGTTATTATTACAAATATATCAAAACTTATAAAATCTACCACATAGGTACTGTAATAATTATAACCCTGATTTCCATCTTGTTTTTGTGGAATATAATGCTGTCCTCGGTATCTAGATGTTGAGATTTTTCTCATAAAAATTAACAATCATGGAGCCAAATGCCCATCATATTTCACAAACAAAATTTTTATTTAGAAAAGGAATTGAGAAGATAGATTTGCAATTTGACATTTGTAATTAATATAGTTACAAGTACAATTGTTGTTTGTAGTTGTTACGAGTTATGAAATCCCAGCCTATTGAGTTATTTGGTCGAAAAGGGCAATTTTTAGAGTGTATTTTTTCTCAATTTAATAACCAATGGCATATCAAGAAAGAAAAAATTGGACCAATCAGAACATACTAACAGTGAAAATTACATAGTAGGTGAAAATTTTCAGAAACTTGCTGCGACAATTGCACTGGTTTGACATTGACATTTAAAGTCCTAAGTGACAATCAAAATTGTAATAGATATTAACATATCTAGGATAGATATGAATATCATAATTGGCGCAGATGTCAATTGAATTCCGAGGATTTTAAGACATCTAAAACCTGGTATGATTCATAACATCCATAGTTTGGTCAATAGTTTACCGGTTTCACGTTGTTACTAAATATTATTTTAAAAATTTCTCTTGTGAATAACATTTTCATGATCAAGTCTGTATGGTTTGATATAATATGACAATTGCCCCATGGTATTTTAACAATTCCACACAAAATATGTCATCCAATTAAATCACAGTATTTTGGTGAATTGAACCAATCAGATTCAAAACTCATTGACAATCAAGGTTTTTAAAATACTTTGTAACTATTTTTAAGGCGATATTAAGCTTTTAACATCAATAACCATAATTGGTAAATGATTCTGGATTTAATAGAACTTTCCAAAGACCGAATACATTTCTTTATGTAACTTGTCTTGTAGAATTGTATAATAACATTACTAACATTAATTTTTTACTCAAAAAACATTTTTCTTTGAGGTAAAACAATATGCAAAAAAGATTTGATGTTTTCAGTAAATGAATCGATGATATCTGCTGTACCTGTATTCAGGAAATAAAGATATCAGCATTTAGGATTGAAACAAAACGCGAACGGTTTCGAAAGGAAAATGTTCCATTTGTTGAACACTGATGAAATAATGAAGACAACCCTTAATGACCGCTAAACGCCAATTAAAACCACAATCGAGCGCCTTAATCTGTTCGGGTATGATTTGATTAAAGATAAAGAAACGTTGAAAACTCGAGTTGAACTGCAGACAGAGCTACGTGTCTGGAATCTTCAACCATTTCCCGCGCTGTATTATGGAAACATGGAGATTTTTCTAAAGGACCTACTGTTTACGAGGCAAAATCCGTACAGAACTTTCCGCACAAAATCATTACAACGATGGAGATTTTGTAGATACATTTAATAGCGTCGTTTTCATTTTATCTGTACAAGTATTCAAGTGTTCTATTAAAAGTTTCACTTCTTTGCATAATAGAAATACAAGTAGTTACGGGGTAAGTAAGCGTTTTATATTAAGTTTCAAATAACTTTAATAATTAATTCGTAAAACTAAAATTGATATAAAATGTAGCCATGCATAACAAAAATTTTATATCATCGATGAAATAAATTCAAAATATCGCTGCATATGCGATTTTTGGTAATTTACTGCATTGCTACGTTTGATTCCAATTCAATTGATATTTATTTGATATCACTGCATTTTATTCGATGCCATAACTGATACATTTTTTTTTATAAGTAATAGGTATAACGATAGCCATTAATTTAGCAGTAAAATATACGAATTGTATTTTTCTTGAATTATATTTGCTTGCAATTCAACTGATAATCTAAACCTTATTGTGGTTTTATAAAAAACTGTCTTTAGTGATACATTAAGTGCATTCAATTTTGGTTGTGGAACCATATGGATTTTTTACCAACATATAACTAATAATAATAATAATAAACTGCAAAGGAAAAAAGTCGTCACATTAAGTTCAAATGACTTTCGCATTGTCAAGTTTATGAAAATTATATAGGGTGTTCATAGAAACCAATTAAGATCAATATCACTAGAGTAAAGCACCATAAATATTAGAAACATGAAGAAATTTTATAAGAAAAACAGATTATTATTTTAGATGATTTTGACATTAAATTATTTTTTAAAGCATCTTGTTGTACAACCTACCATATTCTCTAAACAGGACAATTGTTGGAATCTATAACTTTATACAAAAATTTTTTTTTAGAAAATATATATGTCGGCCTGAAAATATAATACATTATGTGAGCGCTAGGTATTTGTATATCGTCCGGTTTTATTAAATATGAATATAAAACCTCGCGCTGTATGCAATACAAAACACACTTAGAAATAACAATTCACAATCAACAATTATTTGTAGCGGTTGGTAAATAATATTTTTAGTTTAGTTTATGTTCTGCTTCCAGTTTAATTAAATTTATTTATTTTAAAATGAAACTTATATGCAACGCATATTCAAGATAAATAATACAAACATATGTAAGTAAACAAATATAAACCAGTAGTGTAGAATTTCCATTGAATGAAGCTGAAAGGTGGTGCACTTTATTTATTTTGTTTCACAACAGCTTGTATTATATGCATGAATGGTGTCTGTTAATCGACAGGATGTGGGTTGCTATTTTGTTGCAATAATTAATTTGCAAACAGTCTATAGCGCATAAAGTTGATGTAAGCGATTACATAACGCTAGGAAAATTTGAATGCTAAATCAATTTCCCCATTCGCTGCACTGGTACAGGATTTGACACTTGACAATCATTCAATAGCATTGCATTTGTTTTTATAAATTAGTTTCAAGCGTCTATTCACAGGAAAATGAAAGGAAATTTAATATAGAATATTGCTTGCCCTCAATATATTAAAATTTACTCTCATATATTTTTACATTCTTAAGCAAACATATTTCACATTTTCGATCGCATTATTAAAATCTCAATCTTGACGTTCTTTAAACTACATTAACTTTGTGCATCATTTATTAAAAATTATGTATAATAAAAAGTATTTCTATATAAAATGTCTTCTATATTTTTAAACAAAAAGAATACTTTTCTAATGATGTAAATTCCACACTTTGAGATGAAGACATATCTCTTTTAATAATTTTTATTACTCTGTAGAGTTTTACGTTCCAGAGTAAATTCAAAGATAATCCAATCCATTTAAGTTGTAGAAAGTAGAGAAATTACATTAAAAATCTGTTATTTACTTAATACTTAGTACATCTTGGAATAAGACGCGTTTTGAAATCTCAAATTATAAATTTAGTTTATTTATCCTCTAACATTTACTATACAAATAATAGAGTAAAATCTAGGATTCAAATTCCAACTAAAATACAAATTCCAAATGAAAATACGTCTGTGTTCGAATGATTTGGAATACACTCTAAAATCTATATCATTTATACAGTCTGCTGGCTGATAAAAATGTGTAAAAAAATATTTTAATACATATATAAAACATAAAACAAATTAATTGCTCATTGATTAAAAGTTATTTATTCCAAAAAAATAACGGCATCTCTTGTTGCATGCCTATATTAATATTTTTTTTCAGGAGGGTAACAATGAATTTTAAACGTGGACATTTCATAACATCTGATATTGACTCAAAATTGTACATTGTGCAACAAGTGCAGCAAGTCTATTTCCCACAAGGTGTAAAAGTGGAATCACATAAGGTGGAAAATAGTTGATTCTATATGTAATAATAACAGGGAAAATAATTTCCAAAGCAGCTGATACTGTATTTTTGCGTAAACCCAAAAATATTTGAAAATATCGAATTTTTACCCCGAAAATTTTCAAATTTTTCAGATTTTTGTTTGTTACATTTTTGAAAGAATTAATTACGCTGAAATCATATTTATAAACAGAATTTAATTATCTCTTTCGTTTCGGAGATATTTGCTCTCAAAGTTGCACCTCAAAAAACACAGTTTTTTTTTTAGTATATTTCAAAAATGAGTAGAGATACAATCTCAACTACTTTACCATTCGATTCTACGGACAAAGTTACATAAAGAAATGTTTTGCCCATATATACGTTCTTTGGAACCATTATGAAAAAAAGAAGAAAAATGAAAAAATCTAAATTTCAAATTTTCGTCTGAAAACTTTCTGTCTCCAAAATTTTTTATATTTTGGGCTTAAGTAGATATTGATTCGCTGATTTCAAATTTTCAAACAGAATTCAATTATCTCTTCCCGTTCTTGAGATATTTGAATTCAAAGTTATACCTAAAAAATTAGGTTTTTTAGGTATGTACCTAAAACGGTTAGGTTTACCGTTTTGGTGACCTTACCATTCGATTCTACGGGCTAAATTACGTATGTGTACCAATTTTCAGATTTTTATCTCAACAGATAGAATTTCTACAAGGAAAAAACTGATAATGGCCAAAAATCGAGAAAAATCGTATCAGGCATTTTTTTCGATTTTGGCCATTTTCGTTATTCCTTTCTACAAATTGTATCCTTTGCAATAAAAATCTAAAAATTGGTACACTTATGTAATTTTGCCCGTAGAATCGATTGGTGAGGTTGTCGAAGTCGTAAACCTAACTCTTAAAGGGGTAAACCTAAAAAACCTGTTTTTTTAGGTATCACTAAAACTCAACTTTGACCACGAATATCTCGAGAACGGGAAGAAATAATTGAATTCTGTTTGAAAATTTGGAATTAGCACATCAATATCTACTTAACTCCAGAAAACGAAAAGTTTTGGAGACCAAAAGTTTCTCAGAAAAATTTAGAAATTTAGGTTTTTTCGTTTTTCTCATTTTTCACCAAATCGTTTCAAAGAACGTATATGCGGAGAAAACATTTCTTTATGTAATTTTTGCTGTAGAATCGACTGGTATAAACGTTGAGATCATTTCTCTACCTATTTTAGAGATATAGTCAAAAAACACACATTTTTGAGATGCAACTTTGATAGCAAATATCTAAGGAACGAAGAGAGATTAATAAATTCTGTTCGAAAATTTGAAACCAGCGTGTCGAGATCTATCAATTTATACTATATCCCAAAATCAAAATTTTGGACCCAAAAATAAGTATTTTTGGGATATTTCGCATTTGTCAACACAATTTTTGGTTTAATATTGTTGTTTGGTTTATTTTAACTCTACACAACTTTGATATGGGGTTATAGGTTTCGAAAATAAATAAAAGTTAGATAATACAGCAACAGAATAAAATCCAAAAGGCGTAATTAGTTTGCAGGTTTTGAAATCAAATGTAAATTGGAATGGAAAGTGGCACAAAGTTGCGTATTTTCCACAATTGTAGCTTAAAGTGTGAGAAATCATTTCTCTCCGTATGTGCAGTGTGGGAAATATAATTTATCACAATAATTGCCAACACTGCGCTTGCGTAAATGTACTCTCTGTGAGATTACGTCAAATAGCTTCCATGCATGTATTTCTGTTTTGTAATGTTTAACAATGTGGTCGTAGAAAAAGTATAGTGTGTTGCTCGTGCAGAATCACCTATTTCCCACCTTGTGTAATTTCAGCACTCGACTTTGTCTCGTGTCAAACCTTTCAAAACTTATGGAAAATAGCGGATTTTCTGCACTTATTACACAATATACTATTGTAACATAAAACGTTTAATAATGCGTAATAATTGATATTATTTTATTCATATTTATATTAAATGTTTGTTTACTTGATTTTCGTATTCGCGTTTAAAGCATATCCATATTGCAGCAAGGAATATAATGGGATTTATTTTCATTCTCTTTGCACTAACATTATTGCAAAATTTCTGTTGGAATTGTGGATCCTTTTAAAGGAAATCTCATGCTATATGCACGCTGTACGTATACGGTGTACGCATCTTTTTATGCGCTGCACAATGCTGTATAGACGCCTTGCATCTTGCGAGACTCGGCGTATTTTGTATGACATATCGTTCGTTTCAGACAGATTTATTGACGGCTGGTCCCTGTCGGCTTGTATTGTGCTTGTAGCCTAGTTTTTATATTTATGATACGCGATTATACAGTTACCCACACGGAAAAAACCTATTAATACAAACAACTTTAAACTATATAGAGTTTTTCGATTGAACTTCTTTAAAGAAATTACTAATTAATTTAGAGTTCATTACGGTATAGTACTTTCGAGTCAATTTGTTGATGTATTACCTAACTTCCGATTATGATAAAATTTGGCAAAAAGTCTCTACTAAGCACTCGCACTCAATTTAATCTAACTCAACCTAACCTAACCTAATCCAATCTAACCTAACTTAATCTAACAAAAACTAACCCAACCTAACCTCACCTAATCAGATTTGGTTAGGTTGGGTTATGTTAGGTTAATTTAGATTAGGTTATGTTAGGTTACATTAGGTTAGATTCGTGTGTATGTCTAAACACCTTTTGAATTTAACACAACCTAACCTAATGTAACCTAACCTAACCTAATTAGATTTGGTTAGATAAGATTAATTTAGATTACCTTGGGTTAGGTTACATTAGGTTAGATTGGATTAACTTAGGTTAAATTAGGCTAGATTGGGTTAGATTAAGTTGGATTAGATTAGGATCGTATATGTGTACGTGTGTGTACACATCTATTAAATTAAATAGTTTCAAAAACAAAGAATAATATCAATTTCATTGTCAACCTAATCTGACTGCCATTTTTTTATTATCTTTCTCATATTTGTCATGCTTAATAGGAACTGTTAGACAAATTTCATCAAAATTGGAGGTAAAGTAGTACATCAACAAGTTGACCTATTTTCGTAATAAAAACGCTAACGATTCTATGTGTGTAACATATTTAATTTAAAATATATAATACACAATATTAAATCAATGGTTCAATTCTATTTATTATTTTGTGATAAACTAGTTTCCTCGTAAAATGATTGTACCTCAAGTACAACTTATGGTATTAGGGAATTATAAAATCGGTGGACCTTTATGCTCCTATCTAAAGTTCTATCTGGAAAATTGTTGTTGTATAAAATGATAAGAAGAAAAGAACACAAACAAGTTGTTCGTTCCGGAGATTCTATTACACTTTATAAAGACATCAATGGCTCCCGGTGCCCTAGTATTTTTATATAAAAC
This sequence comes from Stenolophus ochropezus, assembly GCA_035578165.1. NCBI lineage: Eukaryota > Metazoa > Arthropoda > Insecta > Coleoptera > Carabidae > Stenolophus > Stenolophus ochropezus. The sequence goes on from JAQOWZ010000002.1 coordinate 746,923, forward strand.
TTGACTTTCGGTCAATTTTCTTTTCTATATAACCTTAATTTACTAACAGCTTCTCTAGTTTATTGCACTCATATTGCAAAAAGTTTCCTTCGTGTACAATATTTTTAATAAAAAATAAATATATGATAGTGTATCGTTAAGAATTTAATTATGAAGTATTAAATCAATATTAAAAGTTCAACATTAACACCCATATTAATTATACCTCTTGCTAACATCCTGAAATGTCAAACTAACTCCAGTCCCAATTCATAAAAAGAAAAGTATATTATTTAGTTCCAAAGATAACTCCATTAATTTGTTGGAATTAGAATTTTTGTACATGATTATAAGGATTTCTAAATGATATAGAGGAAGAATTATGGTGATATTTCAATTTCATAACCTGGAAGTAAAATACTTGGATTACGCATGCACAAAGCATTTATTGGAGTATAGTTATTAACATTTTTTTTTTAATTAAAAATAAATTTATGGTACTTTATCACTGAGAATTTTATTAGGAAGTCATATTGTCTAAATACATCAATATTAAAAGTCAAACATTAACACCCAGATTCATAAAAAGGTTAACCACTAACCCGGATTAGTTATACCCGAGGTTATACCCCTTGTTAACATTCTGAAATTATTATTATTATTATTGATTTAAAGTTAAATTTCTTATAAAAATAAATATAGTTTATAACAGAACAACGCCCTGTATAAAAACCAATAAAAGCCGAAAACCCAGGCTAAAAATTTGATTGAATATCTTGCGAAAAGGGCGAAGGACCTAATTGCGAAAATATTTTCGATTTCCCGGGCCTCATAAATGTCAAATGAATACGGAGGAATTTCCATGGCACATTATTCACATATCGTATCCATATGTGCAAGTGTCAGCTCATTCGCCGGGTAAACAGCTCGCGATGTTCATTTATCATCACTCTTTTAATTTATTCGAGACGCAGCGAAGACAATGGAGAAATTAATATCGCCCTCTGATATGACGCGCGCTTTCAATTAAAAAGTTTCATTGGCCGGGGACAATGCGCCAAGCTTCACACGCATCGCCGGGGACGGATTTCACTAACCGACCATTACCAACTCACTTCTTGCTGCTCTATTCAGTCCACATCCTTCAGAGATAGTGCTGCAGACATGGGAGAATTGCTATTCAAATATAATTAAAATCTGGCAATTAGAAAACCATCCAAATTGGTATCTTTCAAAACTAATAAATCCTGTCACTAAAACTAAGTCGAAAGTATTTTATAATATTTGGTTCTTGGTGATTCGAATGATCAACAAAATCTATCATAGTAAATAATGTAAAGAGAAAACAATATATAAAGCTAGTAATAAAGAATTATATGGTATTTGTACATAATCAACGTAATGTAAATCAACAAAATCTGTAGCACAATATTCCTAGATAGAACAGAGTCTCAAGTACTTAAATATATTTAGAAATATGTCGGAATGTCGCTCTACAATTTGAGCTACGACTCACTATGGCTGTTCTGATCACATCGATTGTCATATTTTCTCACGGCATTACTGATATTAATTCCTATTTGCATATAGGCACTTCCTAGTCACATATAAATATGGGTTAGCATACACGACTGCAATTTAAATATCTATAACGCCTTTATTATTTATCAAACCGATTTTTCGTTTATATACATATTTAATGAATATAAACTAATTTAACAGTGGAAGTTATTTAGAAATAAATTGTGAAAAGTATATGTCAACCGTAGATATTTGAACCGTTTTCTTTTTCTCATCATATACCCGAATCAACTTTTCAAGATCTTTCTTGATACTTCAACCGTTCCTTCTCATTTCTCTTATTATTCATTCAAATTCAACCTGATCATATTTTCTTCATAGTTCATTCACCATTCTTTACTATACCACATCCAACAGTTAATAGTCCATTGAATCTTTTTTTTTTAATGGTTGAAAAGCAATATCAAAAAAAGATTGAAGATTATTTTTGAACAATTCCATCAAGAAATGAACGTCCAAGCAGAAGATCAAAACAACGACAATAAAACAACCAAGTACCTACGTACACCAAGAGTAGAAGAAGTAAATGTAATTGAAGCTAAAAAAGAAATACATAGAGATATATTTTATGTGAATATGAAATTGCAATAAACACTTTTACAACTTGAATCTTTGAAGCTGAATTTCGTCAATAAACCAGCAATTAGATATAATCTTATAATAAGATCACATATGAATAACCGGCTTAATTTATTCCGCTGTAACAATAAGTATCTACCTGTACATACTTTGCCGTGGATGTTAGACACAAAGGCTTTGATAACAATGCTGATATGCGAAGCATTTTACTGCGAACTAATAATACGTAAATTAACTTTGATGCCAATAATCCCCCGCATTAATGATGTCATGAAAATTGACTGCAATATGCGATGTTCACACACGCTGATTTCAAATAGGAGCTGCTAAGTACCGACAGCAGTTCACGAGGGCGCTTCATTTCGCCTATAAACGGGAAAGATATTCCATCAAGACGAGTATCTCTACCATACATCAAATTGGAAAATAACTCACTATTATATTTTAGCGCTACAGAATTTTCACAATATTTGTTTAATTTTTTTTAACTCTATATAATTCATATCAAAATCGAAAACATAATAATAGATATTTATGGTACAAGTGTGTTACATGACAGATAAGTCATGTGGGAAAAGTTTAGCTCACGAGGCCGTTAGGCTGAGTGTGGTATTTTTTGAAGTGACTTAGGTAAGTAACACAAGAGTGCCATACAACATTTTATCCAACACATTTTAATCATTGATATAAAATACATATAAGATTTTTGACAGATGGAATTTCGAAATGACATTTAGGAACAAAATAGTGTAGAGGTTTTATAACGTAGTTACTATGATACGAACCAAAAAACAGTGAGCTAATATATTTAGCTCACTAGTGACTTATGACCTACTTTATTTATCTAAAAACAGCATACTTATATCGTTACAATTACACGGTGTTGGATAAACATATATCACACTTTGCAATTTTTTATTTTCTAAAATTTTAAATTCAAACTTTACTTTCTCAAAAGGATAATGAAAAATATTAGATCCGTATTTTTTATTTTTCCCTAAATTGAGTTTTAATAATGAAAAAACTGTTATTAAAAATATCCTTCAAAACGCGGCTGAATCCTTCTAGCCTATTGACGTATCAAGGTTCTTATCCAACTTCACTTCGTTTAAAACTTCAAATATAATGTTTTCCAAACTGACAAATTGAATAATCTTGTGCAAAAATAATAGCACACAAAAGCCTTACAATGCTTTAAATCACAGATTGTCCACTTTACAATTTTACCTTATTTAGGATACTTTTTACCTCGCGCCACTCAGTAAGATAAGTATTGGAATCATGTTAAAAGTTAGATAGTGAGTTCTCAATGGATAAACACGTTTTAAAGTCCTTAGAACACGATTTTAATATTTTTACGATGATATCTGTCCATGTGTATAGATGAATGAATGTTATTTTAACAATTACTCAAATACAAGTGAATAAAAAAAGTTGAAATTTTGAATTTAACATTGTGACACCCTAGTTTAGATCTGATTTTGGTGTTGTATCATGTAACCTGAAGTGGTATTTTCATGAAAATCTGAAATATTTTTATGAAATATTTTGATTAATTATGAACATTACCCAAAATTTGATAGTTCAAATTTATTTTTACTTGAACCCAATAAACTATTACAACTAATTAATTATTTGGTACATTTGATGCAATTGCGGTAAATCTGTTTACCTATGGAAATAAATGTTTTATATTTGACTATGACAATTATTATAATTAACAATGAAAATATTATAAAAATAATTATCGAATACTCTAAGTACTAATTATTTTAGTAATACATTTTATCATGTCAGCAATCAACGCACAGATGAAAATATAACTTTCAAATATAAATATTTTTGAAAAGTGTAATGAGGACAGACGAGAGGTTATGTGCTGGCCACATCAGATCACCATAGAAACTTAACTGGTAAACATTAGAAAAATATCTGAGCGTGCAAAAAGTACAATTAGGTATATTTAATGTACATATTACATTAACTAAATGTTCTATTTCTTAGATACCGAAGTTTCAATTTTAAGTGCTACATTCATGTAGAGAATAGGTTTTAAGTTGTTAATTCGCTAGTTGGAAAAAAACTTAGTTTTGTTATTTTCCGTAACAATTGCAGTGTTTGCGTCTTCGCTCATTTGTCAAGCGAGTAATTCATCATTCATTACATAGTTTTGAGGTATTTGAAAACAAAATGAGGACAACCATTGAAAACTTTTTGCAGCGCGAAGTTTTCATCGAGGTGGCTACGACATGAAACAATTTAAAACTACACCGTCCAGAAATTTCCTTTTTTCTTTCCTGGAAATGTTAATGATCTAATTTCTGTGGCAGAAACTACTACCGCTCTAATTTCGCTAAATAGTTTGTGTTGTAACAAATTTACATAGTTTTAATGAAGTTGGATATAATTTCAAACCTGAAATGTTTCCATTTATGTTTCAAATGAACATTAGACAATGAAAATATAAAGATACTAATGAATAATACAGCATTTCTCCACAACTACATTCATAAGAAAATTCCAAAATAGGATTTACATTATTTTCTTTCTAAAACTTGGTCAATAAAAAGTAATACTAAAGCCAAAATAAGTTTTTTTTCTAAATCAAGAAGTTAGCCAAAATAGAAGCTAAAGTACAGCTTTACACACTTATGTCAAAATTTGACTTTACGGACTCATCTATCAAACTGTATTAATCTATATTTTAATAGCATTTTATTTTTGTAGTTTATTTTAGCACTACCTAAAATAAGAAGCATATTATTTTATAATACAATTGGTGAATTTATGTATTATTTACCTTTGATAATAATTTATCGGATTTAATTCAGACCACTTCTAAACAGGTGTAAACATAAATGAAAATTATAATAGTTATTTGTATATCAAGTGCTGAAAGTCTATCTTTGTCGAACCAAAACGAAAGTTGCAGCCTGAGCGAAGCGAAGGTTGCAATCGCTTGTGTTCGACAAAGGACTTTCAACACGTGTTATACACACTATTTTTTCTACTCCTGCAAGATAAAAAATAAGGAAATAAAAAAATATTTTTTAAACATAATTTGACATTTATTGCAAATTTTTATTTGTGATGCGCAAGTGATGCGTATCCATAGCAGCAACAATGCAACAAACATTTATTAGTGCTGCAAAGAGTCACTTTCAACATGAAAAACAAACCAGAATATTGTATTTTCAAAGCAGGAGTAGAAAATAGTTATTTGTATATCAAGTGCTGAAAGTCTATCTTTGTCGAACCAAAACGAAAGTTGCAGCCTGAGCGAAGCGAAGGTTGCAATCGTTTGTGTTCGACAAAGGACTTTCAACACGTGTTATACACACTATTTTTTCTACTCCTGCAAGATAAAAAATAAGGAAATAAAAAATTATTTTTTAAACATAATTTGACATTTATTGCAAATTTTGTTTTTGTGATGCGCAAGTGATGCGTATCCATGACAGCAACAATGCAACAAACATTTATTAGTGCTGCAAAGTTTTGCAGCACTGCGTGCTGCAAAGAGTCACTTTCAACATGAAAAACAAACCAGAAAATTGCATTTTCAAAGCAGGAGTAGAAAAAGAAATATTTGACACTTTGACAGTACGTTTGTTATCACAGCTATCCCCGTCTCAGTAGCTAGCTGACGTTTTACAAACACATCATGCTATTTATTTATATTTTAACGATTTAACAATTTCGGATATATATATATCTAAGGATTAAAATATTTTTTATTACTCACATGGTATATTCTCTTCGGCTGTCGCCTCGTAGAATAAATTGCATATTCGTACCTTGATATACAAATAACTATTATTCAGTTAATTTTTTAAAGGCATTTTTTTATGATTTGTAATCCATTTCGCTGGCAGCTAATTACAAACTTGTTGGTGGTAAGAAATGAAAGTTTAAACAAATCATTAATAACGCATGTTATGCGTAGGGATGTTTTGCGAGTTTGCTGCCCGCCTACACCAACAAAGACGGGCAGTTTACAAGTCGTTAGTTAGCAGAAGAACTTGCTAATACGCGTGCTTGAGTGGCTGGAGATAAGCAAAACACGGTCACTGGACTCCCGGCCTGCTTACGTTTTAATATTCTGTCTATGCCAAGCACAACACAACCAGGCCTTTAAGCCTAGTTGCCTCAGATCCGAACGGGTAATTACGTGCCTTAATCTATGAGGCAACAATACAAATTTCACCCAATCACAGACATTGTTAAGAATAAAAAATATTTTCAAAACCAGGGCACATGCTGAAGCAAATTTGGATGCTTCGGATTGTGGTCTGGTTTTACTAAGTCAGGAAATAGAACATTTTGAAATGCTTGCTCTAATTCTTAGCTTACTAAAACAAGAGCACGTTGTTGAGCAGTTTAGGCTTCTCTGAATTATGCTCTGGTTTGAATGGGTCAAGAATTGCAGCATTTTAAAGTGTTTATTGTTCTTGTATTTCTTTTTCATTGCAATCTATGTTTTAATTTTGATCATTATAAGAAATTTTGCCTCAAGAAATTTAAAAATTAAAAAAAGCTGCTATAATTCCTATATAGACATATGGAATACAATTACGAGGATTAAATATTACACAAATGAATTAATACATTTGGCTTTAAAAATTAAACTCGATATGAAAATCGCATACATAACCATATTTATAATTTAGAACCAAATTTATTAGACAATTCCTCAGAAATAAGATTTGGAATCTAAATTATGAAGTAAAAACAACATACAACTGAAAGAACTCCAATAGAAGTTATTTCTCGCACATTATTTTAATTTATCACATTTGCTTGTTGATTATTATAGTAATGTAGGATTAGTAAATAAAATGATTTTATTTCATGTTTTATAATTTACATCTTCTGAAAACATAAATTTTATATACAATTGTAGCTTTGTGAAATTAACAATTTTTAATGTTGGAAAAATATAGAGCATAGTTTTGAATTTAAAAAATTAACACAAGTCATCAGCAGTGAAATATGAACTAAATGAATTCATTCTATATTGTAAATAGGTGTATTTGAGTTTGCATGTCACATATATTTCACGTTATTTGACGTTTTTGTGTACCGATACAAATGATACCGAAATCTAGAAATACAAAATGTAGCAAAAAACCAATCAATTTCAAATTGTTGTTTTTGTAGACTAGCAAAAAATAAGGGTCATCTCCACCAAATCATATGCATAAATTATACCTGCATTTTCACAAATTTTATATAATAATCTGCGAAATTTGTCAATAATTCGTGTTCTGAAATTTATATAAATTCTTCTGAAGCCGCAAATAGTTGCTTTCCTGATCCCGGGATACGGACGAAGAGAGAGACCCAGAGAGAGAGAGAGAGAAAGAGAGCGGGGGAGAAAGTTAGGGAAAGTGTTGGAGCTATAGAGATATCCAGTAGGCCTATTTACATTAGTCTGCGATCATCAACCTACTTCAAATTACCCCCGTATTTCATCTTGGCTCTAAGTGTACCTACATAATTAACACAAAGAGAAATACATTCACTGCCAACCTCATATGCGGCTTTATACTTCGATGGAAACCAATTATTAAATGCACCCACCGTGATCATTATACATATATACCGTGTGTTCCAAGAAAGTGTTGTCTTAGGTATTTGTAGATCGAGGACTAAAGTACGAGGCAATAGCCGAGAAGAATAAACCATGTATGTAATAAAAAATACTTTAGTTCTTAGATATACATTATATTTTTTTCCGAAATAATTAAATTATTAATTAAAACATAAATAAATAGCAGTGTGTTTGTAAAACGTCAGCTATAATAGCTATTGAGACGGGGATGGCTGTGATAACAAACGTACTGTCAAAGTCTCAAATATTTCTTTATAATTTTCATTTATTTTTACACCTGCTTAGAGGTCGACTGCATGAATCAAATAAATTATTATGAAAGGTATAATATTATAGAATTACATGTTTGTTATTTTAAGTAGTGCTAAAATAAAATGCAAAAATATAATACTATTAAAATATCGATTAATTCAGTTTGACAGACGAGTCCGTAAAGTTAAATTTTGACATAAGATTCTGTAAAGTTTTACTTTAGCTAATACATGTGATATCGTGTACTTTAGTATGGATTTGAAAAAATAGTTCTAGGTAAATAAAAAGTATACTGCTAAGTACTAAATCCCCATATTGTACAGGACAATACTATTTGTATTGGTACATGTTATTTTAAATAGATTATTTCATTCCTATGTTCAGTCCTAAGTTCCACATTTCGTTGCAGACCCGGTATATACATTTGTTTCCTTTAGGGGAAGACAATGTAGTATTCTTTCGAAACTGGCCAGAGCAGAAGTAAAGTATAAAATATTTCAAAAATATTGACTTAATTGCAGATATTATTGTCCTATCATATTCATCAATTAGCCAATACAATCCTCTTATCATCAATAAAAACATTGTTTGGTGTTCCTAACTTCCGAAAATCATGACAATAAATATTGTTTTTGAAAGCAAATATTTGTGCTTCAAAATATTTCGCTTAAGAACTATAACAAATATTTAGTATTAATAAATGAAGAAGCAGTTTAAGACGAGTGTAATATAATCAAATTAAGTATAATAGAAAGTGTAAGGTGATACGACAGAGTTGTAAGAACTAGTGGTACTTAGATGAAGGGAGGACGTATTGGAATTGTTGGGTACTGGCGTGATGTTGGTTCTTTGTAGAAGACTTTGTGATATTATTAAAATGTAGGGGCGAGAAAATCCGGTGTTTGAGATGTCGCACGTCTGCGCGCTCGGGCCCGGCCAGACATATCCCGAATTGATTTATATCCTGACTTTCCAATACGCAACCGAATTTAATGTACCAGAAGAACAAATCCCGATGTCTATATCCAAATAAAACTACACTCATATTTAACCAAATCATCACCCAACTAAGCCCATTATCAGATCTGCTCCAGATTTATCTTCCTTTCAATAAAGCCAAGTTTTAAAATTCTAAAATTTTTATTACTTAACCAAAAAATATATATTTTTAGTTTGTGTTTTCAATTAATCAATAATATTTATCTTTGTTCAAGTGCAAGACCATAAATAAATAGACAGTTTTTATTATTGACCATGGTTAATAATAAATTATTATTGACCTAGGTGACCACAGTTACCAAGTAAGCGGTAGTGAAAAACAATTTATCATGTCAAATAGAGGTTAATAATAGTGGGTTTCTACACTAGTAGTGAAAACTGTGTAAATCTGCTTTTGCGGATGGGAGGTAGAGAAAATTTGAAGTTTGATGATGCTGTAAAATAAATTTGTTGTAAAATAAAGTGTGTGAAGTGAAGGGTGTGAACGGAGCTGTATCTATTATGGAAGATGAGCCCCATTGGAGCTTAATTCGGTAAAGCGAGTGTACCAAACGACATAAAACTTTTATAGTGCGACATATTTCTTGCCGGTTTTACCGCTCTTGGGCGATTTTACTTCATTTGTTCACAGTTCTGTTGATTTACTTCCGTTTTATTCTCTGATTTATCGTCCATTTACCTAAAACAATACAACTTTGTATGCCACAATTCAATTTCAATGCTACAATGTTTTCCATTTCCATACAAAGTTCTTGTTCACAAATCGAAAAATTATTTGCTTTAAATATTCTATCAGCTCTGTAGTTCCTTAGAAAGGAAATACGGAATAGCTATTTATAAAACGATTCCATGTACGGCAAGAGATCTATAACAAATAGAGGACGCGTACACTTGTGTTTGTTTCCTTCGCGTCTCGGTTTCGAAGAGGAGCAACAAAACCGCTCGCTTCATACAGACGTGTGTGTCTCTACTTCATCAGCTACACCCATGAATTTATTTTTATAAATGAACTTCAACGAATTCATTGGAAATTTATAATCAAACAATGTTTTCAAAAGAAGTACAACTTTTAATATAAATTTAATAAAATAAAGTAGTACAAAATGAAACATATAGCAAAGAAAATATATGAAAAATAATTTAAGTTATAAAATATCAAAGAATAAAAACAATGTAGTAAATAAATTAATTAACAAATATATAATTTCTCATTAATATCTTTTACAAAACATAGTAATCATTTTATAGAAATTTTATAGAGTCCGGAAGACTTCAGAAGGTTCGAGAATAATTACCCACAGGTATAAAGTGTCGCAGCCTGGAATGTCGGAGGTCTGTTGAGAGTGAGGGATGTGTAGAAAGTGTGAAGCAGAATCAGTAGAGTTAGTTGAGCAAAGTAGAGTGAAGTGAGTCGAGTCGAGGCAGATGGTACGAACAGCAACATGTAAAGTAAAAATAAATATTGATATCTTCTCTGTTGTGTGAAAATAAATTAGTATTAGTTAATAATTAGAGGAATAATTGAGAATTACTAATCTTTAAGTTCAAATTGAGATATTTACGTTTAAATCAAAGTATTTGTTATTTTTTTATAATTTAATAAACTTGTAACACAAAATTGCTGAATTTCGACTACTAAAAGAAAAAGATATTTGAAATATAATATTAAGAATAAAAATATATAAAAAAGGATGAAGAAGTTTAAGAGTTATTAAGACAAAAGAAAGAAGCAATGCGTCTTATTAATCTATTAACTCTGGGAAATAAAATCCTAAGTGGTGTTACAATTCCTGGCTGACGTTATTTTGTGTGTAATTTGTACTTAACCCCCGTTTAATTGCTGGGCACATTAATCTTTTCAGTTTTTCAGTGCAACCTGTAACTAAAGCGGTACAGCTACACGATCTGTACCATGCAAATTTTATACATTTTCACAGAGTTGCTAATGTAATGACTTCGTAATCAAATTTTTATTTCCTGCATAAAATCCAACAATAAAACTGGAATTTTAATGTTTATTTACTGAAACTGGAGTATTACAAAAGAGACACACTGCGAATTTATTAAAAAATCTCGAACTATACACCAAGAACACAAACTTGAAGTGTTATGCTCAACTTTTTTATTTAGACATCTGAAATAAAAGTGCAAGAAAGTTGCAATGAAAGCAGATTTCTGCAGCTTAAACATGAAGACAACTCAACTGGCTTGTAATTATAAATTCAAGAAATATCAACAGATGGGGACAGAAGCTTCGCTCTGCATTAAAATCACTTTATTTTGTTTTCCGCACACTGCAGTTTTGTTCAGCCAAATCTCAAATATATACCAAACTAATAAAATAAAAGATAATTTAAATACATAGTTGGGATAATATGGTGCCTGATTTTGACGGAGAGTGATTTTGATATAATTACGTTAGTGCAAGAATTAGAGAACTTCACATTTGCAAGTACTTCTCTTCAGGTAGTGACTGCTTTTTGTGGAGAGTGATTTTGAAGTAATTACATTAAGACAAGAATTAGAGTACTTTACAGTAACTAATCATCACTTGGAATTGGCTGTATTTATTACTAGTTTACTGTGTTATTTTAAAAAAATAACAAAAGGTGTATAATACTTTTACTTGTATTTCAGAATTAAAATATGAAAAGTCGCATGTAAAACATTTTTACGTTATACTTGGGTGTTTATGATAGATGATGAAATATAATAAGAAAGGAATAAAGCTATGGGTTATTTACTTACAATATATTAATCGATCATATACCTTTAACACAAGTAAATAATAAAATATTATTCATTTACGTAAAGAAAACTGCAGATTAATATTGTACAAGTTATTTCTTATTCGCTAATTCTTCTGATTTCGACAGTGTAGAAGTAGCTTTATTCCTACTTAGGCGGCGTAGAAATTTAATTTCTACTTTGTCAGTCAAGTCACAAAAGATATCACATTTATGACGTTTAAGGAAAAATAATATTAAAACTTCGAGAAATCTCGACAAAATGATAGAAATTCGAGAATCTAGATTTTATTTTCTTGTCGGGAGAGGAGACTAGCGAAATACGAGAAATAATTCATCTCATCCAAATCACTATAATTGAACCATGGCGTCATATATACTCATTTAGCCTTGATCAACGAAACGTTATTAATAAGAGAATTTTATAAAATAATATTTATTAATACTGTCTTCATTTTCTGAAACCGATAAACTAGTGAACAAACTATGGATGTTAAGAATCATACCAAGCCTTAGATGTCTTAAAATCTTCATTTACTTCTTCTAATTTTAGATCTGGGTAATTGACACCTGCGGCTGTTATGATACTCTTAATAATTCTAGGCATGTTATTAGCTATAACTGTACAATATTACTGTTAATAATAAATAAATTTTGTATTTCTACCAAACAACATTTAATACAATGACAGTATTTGTGTGTTTGGTTTCAGTTGAATTCGTAGAGTGAGTTAGCAGTTACGTATTATGAATTATAAATTCAGCAGTGTAATGTACAGTACAGATAGTTATTACTTAGTAATTTACTACTAAGTATATAAGCTGTAACATATAGCAAATAATAAATAAATTTTCTATTTCAAAACGACATGTAATACAATGTCAGTATTTGTATGTTTGGTTTGAGTGAGTTTGCAGTACTTTAGCAGTAGTGTATTATGAATTATAAATCGAGGAGTGTAATGTACATCGACAGCGCCCTGTAATACGTCACGCCCCCTTCCATGGCTAAGCTGATCCTCGCTCCGCCGAGCTTGGCGCTGCGAGCTTTTATAATAATGTGTGTGATTACAGTGAAAGCTCGCGGCAAACATATTGCGCTTATCAGATGACGGATGGAAACGTACGCTCAACTCATGTCTTCATACCAAATGGAGATTGTTTTTTTACAGCGCTTCTAAAGTGGCGCTTAGAGCTTATTAGTTCGCACCCTCAACCAAAACGAATATATGCATAACGGTCTAAACAATTTTATTCATATTTAATTTTTTTGAGGGAACGGATTTTGAAATGTGATCTCGCTCTGAAAAAAGTTATGTTTACGTACTAATTTTCTAAAACTTTTTTGAAGGTTACTTTTCCTCTGCAAATTTATTTCGGTCGTAAACATTTTTCGTTTCAAAAGTTTTATGTTTGTGTGTTTTTTCCGGAATGGAAATAACAAATAATAAATGATACAAAAAAATCTTAATTTTGGACTTAATTATCAAAAAAATTGCCAAAGTAATATAAGGAGAGACATGAATTTATCGATTTAGGTTTCACGAGAGTCTTGTATTTTTCTTGCTTTTGCATCAGTCTTGCAAAAATTGCAAGACAAGAACAAGACAAGATCTACAAATTTCAAAACAATAAGTGTATTATCAGATATATGTTTGATAATTGATATTGATATTATCTAAACAAAAAAAAATACATGTGATATTCATTTACAAAAAAAGAATCCCTTTTTATTCTGGAATAGATTGAAATAATTTTTATTTCTTTGCTCAAAAAAATAATGAATTGCTTTTCAATTAATGTCTATCCCTACCAACAAATGGTTTCGTCCATCTATCCGTCTCCTTCAATCCACCCACATGTCCTTGCAGGATCAAACATGCACCCGCATACACTTATCCTTCTTCTGTTTCCTGCAGGAGTGGTCAGGTATTATACGTGTAGGTGGTATTTAAAGGTAGCCGGCTCTTTTAATTTTATTTTGTAGTAAATTATTTACCTCTTTGTACGACGGCTGAATTTAAGAATAATGCCCACGCTCAACAAAGAACTTTAAACTAGCTGAGTTCATGAAAGTATAATTTAAATAAATTAATATACAGCAGGTGAAATTACAAGAATTAAAATTTATAAGGGCGGAATTTTATGAGTTAAATATTCTCTACTAAATTGTGATACATTTTATGAGTTCATATAAATTTATACATAGTTGAAATTATCAGTTTTATCTTCGTATTAAACTGTGCCTTATATTTAGATTTTTTATGTTATTACTATTAAAATACACTATATCATCCTTAGCAGAACTCATAAATATAGATCATTATTTTACAACAATTTTATTGAAGCTTATTCTCATCTTGTAGTCTACGCAAAAGTTCTATTAAATAGCGACTGTAAGAATTTAATTACAGATTTCACGTTCTGCATAGTTTGACCTTTGAGTAAAAAAGTTCAACATGTATTATTTACTATACACGCATATTCATAAAAAACGTAAAAATAATAATGCATATTTAAAATTTGTAATTGAGGATATAATACTTAAATTTTTAATTGTAAGAAACAAGTTTTCTCATATAATTTATAAATAAAGTAATTTAAAAATTAAGTTAATCACTTAGAAAAAAAATACTTTAATTAATATTTGACTTACAAAACAATAATGACTTCTTAAACACAAGTAAACATTTAATTTCCTTTAAATTATAGTGGGAAAATAATACTAGTAGTATTTATTCAATTAAACCAATTTCTCAAATGCGTTCCTTACTGTTTAATTCCAATTTTTAAAGAAATGTACTGCTAAACACTCATTGTTGTACTAATAGTCGAATTCACCAATAGTCTATTGATTAACGATCAACTGATTCAAGAATCAATCATTTTCTGTCATTTTTGTTGACATATAACGTATACTTTTTCATATCTGAAAAAAATGGTAAAGAAGCACGAAACAGGAAGAAATAATTTTAAATTAATATTAACAGCCAAAACCTTGTGTACATAAATATATAATGTCAAAAAGTCAAAACAAGAATCAAATCAAATGATCAAAGCTTGATTTATGGAATACGACGGATCAATTGATCATTGATTTTTAATGGTGAATTCTTTGTAGACGTATTTTGAGTGTTGACGGTTTTTTACAATGCATTGTAAATAGTTTATATTTGGAAACAGTTCACTGGTCATCACAGTTTCCGATTCCCAAAGCAATTTTAAATTTAATCGGATTGACTGTGTAAAAATAATCATATCCAAAACACAAATATTTTACGATTCATATTAATTAAAATAAACAAACATTTAATTTTGCGCTTTTATTCCGTATGAATTCTCACACCGCTGTTATAATGTAAATATTCCGTGATAATTTCAAACAAATATCATATAAAAAAGTTTTCACATTATAAACTTTACGAATAAAAAGTGAATTATTGCTAAATTTAATGCGACTATAGAGGAAATGATCACGTTTCACTCGGTCTGCAGTATCACATTTAGATTCGCTATCACAAATTATAGCTCTCTACATTAAGATCGGATAATCTTCATCAACATCCAACAATTGATTTTAGTACAGATTTTAATACAGACATTACTTATTTATCACATATGCAATATACATACGACTACAATTCTCCAAAAATATCAAAACATCTATATAAAAACAATGACAATTGCTATATTTTTTTGCTATTACTATAGTTATTTTGAATTATTGTTTCATACAAGGGTCTGAAAATCAGCACTGTACTGACAAAATCAGTGCAAATATTCACTTTAATTTGAACCCACATTTTGATTACAATGTGGTCGACTTTGAGGGGCGGCAAATAAAATAAAATTATTTTATTGTTTTTATTTTATTGTTCCATTTCATATAACGAAATTTAATTTTATTGATCGTATACTACCTGAAAAACAATTCCTGCAATGAATAAATAATTTATCGTTTATCTCTATTTTTTTAATTTAGGTAAAGTGTATTGTTCAATACAGTACTTATTTAATTTTAAATTCATACTCTTTGTTCGTTCTTTTTTGTTTATTAGATAAACAGTTTTTATTGTGCAGCAATTTAGCGTCGGTGCTTTTTATCATCAGTCACCAACTATATGAATCCCTTCGTTAATCATGTGTCGCAGATATGGAAAAGTTACATGAAATAATTTGGATCTTATTTTCTGTTTGTAATATAGTAGTTTTATTATTTATTTTCGTCCATATATTTTATAATAGCAACTTGGGACGTACATTAAAACCAAACAACTTTTTAACGTTAATTTTCAAATTATGAATAATTTTATAATATTTTGGATTAACAACAATGAAACAACATCATTTGCATTTAAACCTGACAGATATAACATTAAATTTACAAATAATATTTATTTCCTGAACAATACCCAAAAATTATAATTAATATTTAATTACAGTTTCAAATATTTTAATTTAAAAACAAAAATAACCATTTTTTGAGAAGCCAGCACATGATTATCAAAAACTATTTTATCTTTTGTATTTTACCTTATTTTATTATAAATAATAAAAGAAACTATAGAGTGCTCCGAAAATGTGATATTTTATGAATGATAATTTTAATTTTAAAAGTAAAAATATCACACAGATCTCATGAAGAACATATTTAGTTTTGAACTGAAATGGATGTTTATACGCTAAGATGATCTCGTGATGGTGGATGCTGTGTCCCTGTGTGTGGTATTGACGGAAGACATTCCGCTGCACACGAGAGAGTATCGGGTCGGCCTACCCGCCGGAGCTAAACGGTTTAATATAATATGCACAAAGGAGGTGTATAATGATGTCTCCGACTTGTACATCATTAATTTCCCGGCTAAGTCGACCCGCCGACCCAAACAACCGATCCTCAAACTTTTCCCATCGCATCAACAGCCATCCGTACCGATAAATAACATCACAGCGCCAATCTTCACACAAATAAATACGATATAAATAGATGTTCAAATTTAACATAACAATTCTCTGACTTCTCTTTAAAATGTATTTATTATTTATATATCTTCAAACAATTTAGTAAATAAGTTGAATGAACGCTTTAAAGTTAAGAAAAAATGTTTATACATCTAACTAACAAATTTGTAATTATACCTAACTGATGATGAGCCAATTTTGGCTCGAAACGTCAAAACTGTATTATTATTAATAAATAATCAACATCAGAAACATAAAGGTCTCCTTATTTTCAACAATACCATTTCATTGTTCCATATACTAAGAAAAAATTAACATAAAAATAAACTGCAAGTAAAAATAAAAGGTTAATAATATATCAAAGACTAATATTTATCCAAACCAATAATATAAAGGTGTTTGCAATATGGTTTTATATACACAAGGGATATTATAATGTTATCCTGGTAGTAATCTATTTCTTGACCTAGTTAAACTAGAGCACATATGATTTTATTCACCTAGAGGGAAAATATATTAACAACAATATTCCGTATTGTATATTTCTTGACCCAGTAAAACTAGGTTTTCATACGGTTCAAAAAAATATTTTCAAAATTATGGGGATGATTCATTTAACGAAAGTATAGATTTTCGAACCATGGAGCAAATTTTATATGTAATTTAATTGTGGAAGAAATTAAAGCCAACTTTTCACAACCCTTTTTTGGCTATAGCCCACTTTTTCATATTTTTAAGAAACACTAATATAACAACTGCACTTGTTAAAATATCAGTTACAAACATCAAATGTCACCTTAGCGAAAATTCAATTTTGCAATGAATTTAAGACATTCCCTTATCAGTGTAGACTTGTAGAGTGTTCTTCATAGTAAGTATATGTATGCAGTTGATATTTACAATTGGTATCATAACAAGTCCAAATGATAGTAACCGAAGTTATAGAATCCCACGCAAAGTTTCTGAATATTTTCGGAAAAGTAATTAATAAACATCTCATTTTCAACAACAATCATGCTTTTATGTGAGATTAATACCACAGACAAATTTGTCTTTGTTAATACTATTATTTAAAATTAGAGCACCACTTATACTATGTACCAAAATTTATGACAATAAATAGATACACTTGATTTGTGAAAATTTTATGCTGAAACAATTATTTCTGAAATTCACTTTTAAGAAATTATATTTGTATATAGCTTTGGGCAACATTTTTGTTTGTTCATTTGTGTTGTCAGGGTATTTCGAGTATTCTTTTACGTGTATATATTGTTGTTCACTTTGAGTTCGACAGAGGCTTTTGGCAACCACAGGAGCCACCCCTGGCTTTTTCTCCGTTAATGAATAGCGGGCGTTTAACCCCCATTAACGAACTGTGAGGGTTGCCTGCCTGTCTACGTGTGTTCTGTTATGTGCTGGACGTAACGCTATCAATTCCAGAAAGACGCGAAACAAGAGATCGTCTTGCTTTGTTACTAGACCTGTCTCTTCACTTGCCGTGCTATTAACGTGATATTGTTGCGTTTGACACTTTACTTTATATTTGCCATTTGGATAAAAAGCTAAAATGTTAAATGAATGTGAATGGATTTGTGTAAAACAAAAACACATTTTTGTAATTTAATCCGTTCATATTATAAAACCAATATACCGTAATGCTCATGTTAAAATAATATTTTCCTTTTATTTTTTTAATTCAAATCGACAAATTTATTTGTAAAGCATATAATGCTGGAACACATTTGAAAATTTAATAATACAAATTTAAAAATATATTCACAATTCGTTTCGGTCTCTCGATCATCATTTGGTGATTGAAGTTAAGAATTTAGAAACTGGGGAATGAAAAGCCAATCTAACGTAAAATGTACGATTTTAAAATTTTAATTGAATTTACCGACAAAAATAAGCAGGGTAACTAAGTCATAATTGTATACTATGTAATTTGGCAAGTCAGTATGGTAATAAATATTTACCAGTTTCAGGATTCTAAGCTTTTGTTTACCCAGACAAAAGTAAGTCACAATTGTATACCTTGTACTTTGACAAATCAGTATGGTATTAATATTTACCGGTTTCAGGATACTAACGGTTGTTTACATAAACAAAAGTAAGTAGAATAACTAAACAGTGTTGCTGTTTAAACAAGACACAAATAATTAATGAAAAACACTGTACAGTAAGACAAAGACCCAGATCATTTTAACGAATCGGATGATGCAGAATTTTACCGAAGGTTTATAGAAACGGTCAGTATTATATTTACTGGAACTGGTTGAAAAGGTAACCAACAGATACATATGTATAACAATTATAAATTTGTATATGTAGTGGTCATAGTGTTTTTATCAAATTGACTATAATAATGTATTTTTTACTTGAAAATTTTGTAACAGTACAGTATACAGTCTTGACTTTAAAAGATAGATATTTTCACGCTTCGCTCAACATAACATAAAGACAGAGATTCTATATAAATTTTTAAATACTAACCTAAACCTAACGTACCCTAAACAAAACCTAAATAAGAGTAATTTACTTTGGATATTTAAAACAAAAATTTGCACTTCTGCTACGTTTTTCCGTCATTATTCGATATTGTGTTTTAATAACCTTAAATTATAACTAAACAAGCACTTATGAATTGACAGATCCAGTAATCTAGTAATATGAAGAGATTCATCTTATATATTTTTTGCCAACCTAAACTAAAAACTTGATAACCAGAGTTAATTTAACTGGAGATGTCTACATCATTGAATCACGCTCATTTCTTTAGCATTAACTTGTGCTGGTTAATTCTAATCATAGTTAAGTTAATCGTAATCTAACCAGTTAATAAAAAACCGACCATGAGAGGAATTATTATCGTGTATCCAGAGTTTAACAAAATTTCACGATATCGACTTTCCGTTGAAGCTTATCTTTCCTGGCGGTTCCATGTATCGTTTAAATGTTTGAATGAATGAACGGTGATGTTGGCTGGGAGGAAGAAAAACAATTCGTCACTGATATTGAAATGATGAGGTAAAATTGGAATGGAATACGTGTGCGGCGTCCGTAAGGGGGTGGCACGCCGCCAAGCTGTGCGTCGGACATGTGCTCCACTGACTGATGGCAAGCCGAAACGGAATTTATTACGTGTACTGCAACACTCATACCCCCGGCACAAGCTCTGAAAGTGAAAGCTCTTTCTTTATGTGCCACTACTGCTTACCAAGTCACTACAAAATCATTAACTCTTCGGTCTATGACCAGAGCTCAGCGTATGGTACAAAAGCGCATCAAATGAACATTACAAAAGCACACCAAAGTAAAGGATTTATAATTGAAATGTTCATATATTAATTAATTTGATGTTACTGTTTTTCAATGATGGAATAAAATTAGGTTAGGTCAAGTTAGGTTAGGTTAATTTAAATTAGGTTAGGTATGGTGAGTTTATGTCAGGTTAGATTAGGTTACGTCAGGTTAAGTTAGGTTAGTTTATATTAGGTTAGGTTACTTTAGGTTAGGCTAGGTTTGGTCAAGTTAGATTAATTTAGGTCAGGTTATGTTAGGTTAGGTTTCGTCTGATTGTGTTAGTTTAGATTGTGATGATGGAATAAAATTAGGATAGCTCAGGTCAGGTTAGGTTAGGTCAGGTTAGTTCAGATAGTTTTTGATTTGGTGAGGTTATGTTGGATTAGCTTAGGTTAGGTAAGATTAGGTAAGTTTATATTAGGTTAGGTTACATTATGTTAGGGTACTTTAGGTTAGATTAGGTTAGGTTACGTTAAATTAGGTTAGGTTAAGTTAAATTAATTTAGGTCAGGTTATGTTAGGTTAGGTTACGCCTGGTTATGTTAGTTTAGTTTAGATTAGATTAAGTTAGCTTGAATTAGTTTAGGTCAGATTATGTTAGGTTAGGTTGGTTAGATTCAGGACAAAAGAGGAAGACTTGGAGTCATACCTGAGTGAATTAGAGCATTTTGCAGCATTTGCTCTATTTCTTGGTCTGCCGAAACCAAAGCACATTCTGGAGCAGATTAAACTGCTCTGGATTGTTCTCTGGTTTCAATGGACCAAAAATTAGAACATTTTGCAGTGTTTGCTCGAATTCTGCTGAAACCAGAGCACATTTTAGAACAGATTTAGCTGCTCTGGATTGTACTCTGATTTAAGTGGATCAGGAATTAAAGCATTTTAAAGGGTTTACTCTAATTGTTGGTCTACTAAATCCAAAGAATCTGGAGAAGATTTACCTATTCTGGACTGTACGCTGGTTTCAGTGGGTCAAGGATAAAATCATTCTAAAGTGTTTCCTCTATTTGTGGACCTGATGAAACCAGAGCACATTCTGAAGCAGATTTAGCTGTTTTGGATTGCGCTCTGGTTTCAGTAGGTAGAGAATTACAGCATTTTAAAATGTTTTCTCTAATTCAACATCTGCTGAAATTAGAGCACATTCTGGAGATATGTAGAACTCTGGTTACTGTAGACCAAAAATTGGAGCAAGTATTTAGAGTGCTTTGATTTTTTGGCCTGCTTAAACCAAAGAGCTCAAGTTTCAGTTTCGCCACTATATTCATATAGAATCCCTTACAAAGTACTATTTTTTAAAATAATCATAGTTATAGCGTTATTATTACACGTTATGCATAAAAATGAAAAGTTTTCGTAGAGGTATATTGCAGGGAAATATAATATTTGGGATTAATTTTGAAGGGTAGGTTTAAAGCTTGAGTAGAGTTGATAAATACTTGGAGTATTGGTGGTATGAAATAAGATGATCTGACTCTTGGATCAATAGTACGATTAAAGCACATGAAACCACAGCTTAGCGCATTGTACGCAATAATAGGTTACCGTATTCCGCAATTTGCCCGTAAATCAATTTATAGATCCCATATTAGTGCACCCAAATAGAACAGCAAGGATCAATACACTTCGCACACATATCTCACTGCGGACTGCAAAAAGCTCCAGACAAAGCTTTCTGTACTTTCAATAATACCCGATTAAAGCTCATACTCTAGATATAGCGTTAGATAAACTCCATACATTTTGTTTTCATTTTTTTATTTTTATACAGGGTGAGTCATCGAAACACCCGTTTTCGATATCTCCCTTATCGTTAAAAATACAGCATAAATTTATTAACAGAATTTATTCGTCCACTCAAGAAGCATAACGTTATTGCGTTCTCTCGGCGAGAATTGTTTGCATTTTTTAAATGGAACACCCTATATATTTTTATATTTTTTTCACTTGTATTTTATTCCCCAGTACGAACAAATAAATTTTGTTTTAATTTTTCGTGGCGTTGCCTAATTATTCCATATATTCACTATAAAAAATGAGGTTAATATTAATATCAATATTTTATTTGTTATGTTAAACATTTATATTAAAATTCCAATAATTTATATGCGTATCTGACTTTAATTAACATTTTAATAATTGCAATTATATATTTCTCTTTATAAAGGATTGCATTTGTTTCAGACAAATATCAGAGTTGAGTTCACAATAATGATTAATTGAATACACATTTTTTTATTTATAAAACAAACACGCTTTTGCATTCAATAACAATTTTTGAGTTTGAAATAATATTTGTTTGACATGTGTAATAATTTCAAAAGATTTTATAAAAACATGCATGAAGTATGTACCTACATGAAATTTAAAATTACTGCAGTTTATTACAAATTTTACATATGATATTCAAAGGTATAAATATTTACTTTTATTACCCTATATTCTACTCATTTCAAATTCTATTTATTTTGGAAAAATTTACATACATACACATCGATTTTATGTTAATTATTCAAGTAATAAAATCATATTAAATTATTGTTTACAATATTTTTTTATTTTATTAATTATATTATTTGCATAAAACAGGCAATTTCGCATCAAATTTTTCTATTCCCTTTAATTAATTTTAAAGTGGGAAACCAACAAAAAATTGTCATAATTATTTATATTTTATAAATGCAGGCCGTTAAACATATGAAATTAACTGATATAATTTATTTATGATAAATATTAACATTTTATTTCATTACAAATCAAACTCAATATGAAAACCATTCATTAAAAATTAATAAAATATATTTATTTTACTGTTGTTTATACGATTTTTAATTAGCAGTGAATATATTAAACATTAATTATAGCAATTGTGATTTCTGTTTCATGCATAAATTACAGTTAAAAATTTATAGAGCTTTAACACAACAAAAAATAATTTACATTTGTGAAAAGCTTTCCAGTTATTTTAATAACAAAATCAGTAAAAATCCTGTACAAAACGTTTCATAAAAACATTACAAAAAATCTAATGTATTATTTTCAATCCCTTATATATTTGATGTTTTATATTTATATTTATATTTTACAATAAAAAATACATCATGATTTTTGAAAAATTAGGCTTAAATATTTAAAATATTACACGACGAGATAATTTTCTGTTTCAAATATTTTAAATTTAGCTCAAGAAACTATAAGTTTTGTTTCATCCTTTGGAAGCCTAGGTAATTTTTTTTGTTTTTTTTTTTCTCTATAACAAATGCTTATTTACTTCCAGTTCAAGAATCATTTGAAGACTGTTGTATTCTCTTGTATACAGTCTATTCATTTTACATGGGCCACCATTGCTACCTTGAGAACTGAAAGAGATACAAAGTTAGTTAAATTAGCAAACAACTTCTATATTAAACTATTAAAATGAGCGAATCAAAATTTTATTTCAACCAATTGTTCTCAAGATAAGGGACCCAATTTTCCTATTTTACATGAAACACCCTATACATATTTTTGTATCTGTAATAACTTCCGAGTAAAATAATGTGCCCAACTTTCGGTTCTACTCTCTAGAATACATTAATAATAAATTATTATTACGGTATCAAATCCATAATGGTCCATGAATTCCTCATTACTTAGGTGTTATTTTGGTTGCGTTCTAGTTTCCAACTAACAAGTGAAATAGAATGTGTGACCGTACTTGAATTTAAGTACATAAGTCATAATATAAAAATTAACCTCTATAGCTTCTCATGACAATAATAAAAACTAAACATTAGTTTGCAATAATATAGTTATTAGCAATGAAATGTTTTGGAAAAGGGATGTGACGTCAGCATGGTAGAATCGTGAAAAAAAACTTCCAGTCATCTATCTTCTTTTACGATTCTACCATGCTGACGTTACAATATCCTGCCCCAAATTTTTAATATTTATTTTCTCGTAAACTACGATAATGTACAAATTAAAAAAAAATACGATTTGGTCACATACCCCATTTAAACTAAACAAGAAATAAGTCTGCATAATAAACTGTTGTAATTTTTGATTTAAAGTTAGGTACAATTCTACTTTCTGATAAAATGTTCTCTCAGTTTGTGCTCAACTCTTTGAATTAAATTCCAAAGTAATTTCTTTTCTTCCGGAAAAAATGTTTTTCTTCTTCTTATTCGTAATTAAAGGCCCCACAAGTAATTAGCAAATAAAGTATTTTATTTAGAGTGAAGACATTTTAATAGAGGTATAAACTTTCTTTGATAATTGCCAAAGTAAAACAGAAAGTCAGACGGAAATTTTAACTTTGACATCGTTTTAAAATTTATTCTCCTAATGATGTTTCCTTGTGGCTAATGGCGAATATTCATCTGTTATTCTACACTTTGTTTCCAAATGTAAACACCCCCTTTTCATTTGACGTCGATTCATACTATTCAAAATGTTTTCTAAACAATCATAATATTTTATTTAAAAAATTCAGAGCAAAAACATTTATATGTATGCTTCTAACATTTTATATTATAAAGGAATTATTTTCTTTTTTAAATTTTGTATTGTCTTGTATTCCATGTTTTTATTTTCTTCTGTAATGAAAACGAGTAAAGAATATAAAATAAATGTAGAAAATATATAATACTTTTTATACATATTTCTTTTATACAATATTCAAAGAAAAATAATTAAACATAAAGAAAAGAATTCCATTTGTAATATTATTAAATACAATATAACACACATCAAAAGTAGGTAATAAAAACATTGTATGTTTACATGTTACATACTTTCATATTAACATTTATTGTTACAATATAAAACGATCCTGTTCACCTGTTCTGTTTTATATAGGTAAGAATCGTTAATAATTTTATATTGATTATTATTAATATTAATATTATATTATATTATATTTAATATTAAAATATAAATGAATTAAGAAATAATATGGTGGTCGTAGCAAAAGTATAGTGTACAACTTACTTTGAATGTCCATTTCATGCTTGTTGTACAATATAATATTATCTACATGATTATCAAATCTGTATTTCTTACTAAAAATTGTAATAATAATAACCTAGAATCTGAATTTTTCTGTACATGATTGTCAAACATTTATTTCATATTTTCCAGTTATAATAATAAAATTTATATTCTCCTTATTTATAAACCAGTTAAAGTATCAATCAAATTAAGATTTTTTTGTCTACCTGAAATTATTAAAAATTCATTACGTATTTTAAAATTTCATTACCGTTTCTGTATCTATATGTATATGTATATGAATTAAATATATACCTGGTATAGTTAATAATAATATATTGATATTTTCTTTAGTGTATTTCTTATTAAAAATTGTAATAAGCTATGTACCTATAACCTAAATTTTTCTGTATATGATTGTCAAATAATAATTTCATATTATAAAGTAATAATAATAAAATTTATATAGCTCTAACTTATGAATACAACAGTTAAAATATCAATCAAATTGAAATTTTCTTTTCTACCTCAAATTATTAAAATTCTATTATCTATTTTAAAATTTTATTACTGTTTATGTATCTATAACCTATAGGTATTTATGAATTAAAGATATACCTGATGTAGTTAATAATAATATATAGATATTTTCTTCAGAGTATTTCTTATTAAAAATTGTAGCAATCTATGCATATATAACCTAATTTTTCTGCACATGATTGTCAAATAATAATTTAATATTTTAAAGTAAAAATAATAAAATTTATATAACTTTAAACAGTTAAAATATCAATCAAATTGTGATTTTGTTTTGTACCTAAAATTATTAAAACATACCTATTTTAAAATTGTAATACTGTTTTAATGTCTATAACCTACATGTACGTACATGAATTAAAGATATTCCTTCTAAAGTTTAAAATTAAATTATTTTTTTACTGTATTTTTCTTGACATATTTATTTCATATTTTAAAATCATATTTATAAAGTTTATGTACTCCCAACATATTTGTATAAAAACTAAATTATTCTACAATTGAAATTAAATTTTTCTTTTATACCTTACATTATTATAACTGAATTTTAAAATTTTAATAGGTATACTGTTTATTTATTTATTTTTAAGCTACGTATACTGAACTAATATATTCCTGCTGAAGCTGAAACTACACAAACTCTCTCCTATATTCTCCCAATAAAAATTAGTGCAACAACTTTCCTTTCTATCTTTCCTTTCCACCTGCCTACTTTTCCATGAAAATGAAAGCTCTCACATCAGCCTACCTCAATGTTAAAGCTCGCTCCCTACCATAGGTAGTTCTACAATTCCCAATCACTGAACTGACACTCCGGAGTTTGGTTTCCACTGAGGCCCGAACACACGTGAACTGCGAGAGCCGCGAGAGTGCGACGCGACGTAGGCTCGGCGCGGCGCCCGGACGAGAACTGGCAGGCGTCGCGACGGAACGCCGGGAGGGGTGTTTTGGCTGGCGGGAGGAGGGGCAAATTGAAATATATACCTGAATTATTTTATTCCTCCTTGTTTTTAATAAGGAAAGGAATGGAACCTAATGAAAATATGAAGACCTTGGGTTTTAAATATTAATTTGGAATATACAACATTCTTTTGTTTTTTAATTTTTATCAGTCTACACATTAAAAACTGATAATTTAATAATTATATAAAAATATTCTTATACTCTAATAATAATAAATATAATAATAATAATAATAATAATAATAAAACTTAGTTGGAAATTTATTTTTAATTTTAAATTTTGTTTAATTAATTTAATTAATATTGTATTGGTCGACTATAACTCAAGAATTTTTTTAAAAAAACAAAAAGAAAATGATATATCGTCTAATTTTTGAACTGTAATCGTCAAAATTATACATATTCCTTATTAATAAATATTGTTTTCAAGAAAATTTATTAAATAAACGGAGATTTTAAAATAGGAATGAAAAACGTAACGTAACGATATCCGATAATGTTATAATAACGTTTCACTTGCAATTTTTTTGTTAATAATGTAAAAAAACAAAATATCGTTATGTAATAAATAACATTATACTTTTTTATTGTAAACATAGTTTCTTTAATAAATGCTCTCGAAATAGGAGTGTTTTTCCAAAATTTCCCGTACGATAATTTGGGGGAGACGTGGTCCTGACGTTGCTTAGGTGACGTGAATCAACAGATTTAAGGTGTAAGAGTACAAAAAACATTTTAAATTCTAATTTTACTTAATATTTTTTAATTTAATTTTTTTTCTGACATAAATTTAGAAATCTGCTTGGTACACATTGCATTTAATACTTGTATTAAAGTCAAATTAATGATCAATCTTAATTTATATGATTAAAATTTTTTACATTTCCAGAGGGATTACAAAACGAGAAATTATTGAGGTTGCAACTAGATATTTGCTTTTGAAAAGTTAGTTCAATGAACAAATGTGAATGGATTTTTTTGCTCATAATATAAATTCTACAACGAAAATTTTTAAATATTCTATATTATAAAAATAATCATAAAAAAAATAATAACCCAGTTTTCTCAAAATAATATTATGCTTGTATTCAGGGCATGAAACAGAAAAAAAAATACTGGTTAACTGTTAACCCATTTAGAGAGCTTTATAATAATAAAGGTTTTAGTTCGAAAACCGGTTTTAAAAAATTAGAAACCGGTTAACATAAAAAAATTTAAAACAAAAATTTAATTAAAAATAAAATAAAAATTTAATTAAAAAAAATATAAAATTACCATCTGAATTTAATTAACGAATATTTACAAATATTCCTGTAATACCTACAAAAAAATGCAGATCACTTTTTATGACTTTCAAATAAAATGTAAATTATAAAAATTGTCATGACTCATATTCAAATACAAATAGATAACACAGATATAAAAATATATTAAAAAATTTTCGCACTAAATGATATTAAAATACAGGTTAATGATCGCTAAAACCGGTTTATTGTTTTTTGGTTATCGGTCACCGGTAAAATTACGGTTAAAGTTCGCAATTTTCGTTTAAAATATCGGTTACCGGTTTTTATTAACCGTTTTTTTAACCGGATACATACCTTGCTTGTTTGTATTTCTACAATTTATAGAGTTAGATCCATTCAGATTATCATTATTATTTTATGGAATTGAACACCAAATACCAGATCTCACTTCTATATGCCATGTACTCACAAAAAACTAAAATCTGTTATCACCGACGCAGTTGTTTGGTTTCGGTTTCACGTTGACGAACAAACCGTCGATTTTGAATATGGTAGCGGGTAGCCGTGGCAATTAAGAGGGAAGCAACGAGCGATGCCGGGATCTGCGGCTGATCTGACCGCTGTTTTTACACAGGGGATAAACCCATGCAGTGATACTCGCGCGCTGGTTTGTATTCCTGATTTGGGGGAGAATGTAGGCCACTGGGACGGACAAGACGATAAATGGAATCTTTCAGAGATTAAACTGTATTGGCAGTACTCACCGGATTGAAACAATGAAGGAATGGAAAGTGGAGAACTCACCTAAAACAAAAACAAATACAATTAGAAATTGTTAATAAAAATAAAAAATATTACAGTTATAAACTGTTGGAGATAGTAGATCGTAAATCGTATTTATTAATTGTAAAAAATCAATAACGAACAATAAACTTTATAAACATATATTGAAGAATCAATTAGAAACATACAGACAGTTTATATGAAACAAAAACTAACTATTTTTTTTCCATAACTACTTTCTAGTTATAACAAGTTAAAATTAACAATAGTAGGCCTAAAATACAAAAATTTGATTTCATTTTCAACATAAACAATAATACCAGAATAAAAAGAAAAAAAAATTAACTATTTTTTGGTTTAAATCAGGGTCGTGTAACTTAAATGGGTGACATTGGGCTCGTTTTGTCCTGGCATTTATTGGTTGCTCCCCAGAAGCTTAATACAATAAAACATTTGATATATTCATTGATTTGATTTCTTATTAATAAATTGAGTACGAACGACAAAATTAATAACGTCAAAACATATTTGGTGAAAAGTATGTAGCAACAACTCTTTCTTTGCTAGTTTTTGAACGATAAAAAAATATTGTCTAGAGCAATAAGGAACAGTGATAAACATTTTAATAAAATTTTGCAAAAGATGATCCATTTGGAAGAGAAATTTAAAAATATGAAACGAAAGGATGTAGAAGTGTTAAAACATTTCGCTAAAGGTTTTGTTTGTGGTATACAATAACGTTACTTTACAATCGGAACTGAACGAACTGATCTACGTTGGCGAGTGGATTATTTAGGTCCAACACTATTATAAAATAAAAAATTGTTAATCATTATTAATTAACAATTGTATTAATACTTCTAAAGGTAAAGTCCTCCATGTATTGAGAAATATTTTACCTAGACAATTCATACAATTGATACTGCAATAATAACAGTTACTTTTATATACTATATATTTAATAAGTACAATCAAAAAAGACCTATAACAAGTAAATATTTATTAATAAATAATAGCACCATAAAACTAAAAGCGTAAAGAAAGGAATACACGGTAAATAGCAATTCTTTGATGTTATAGAAGATATAACATTGATAGTTTTATTACGTTATCGGATAAATCTGAACTTTGCATGTTTGAAACATGATCGGATGGTAATAATAATTGAATGCGCATGAAGTAGAGGATGTAAAAACAAAGCAGCAAGTCGGTGTCTCGTGTTAACATTAATATTTCACCCGCTCGATCTACATTATCGTTCCTGCCATGCAGCTTAGATGATTTTTTAATATATCTGTCGTCATGAATTTCTCTTGCTCGGCAATATTTTACCGGATATGTCGCCTCACTTTACAAAGCTCCAGAAAGCTCACTGAACATAGTTTCATATATGCTCTTTCTATTTCGCTGCAGGTGAAATAAAAAACTATTTCATCCCTTCTATTTTACTTGCATTTTTGTGGGATTTGTACCCCAAATGTCACAGTCAAGTAACCTGCTAATACCCGGAGCTATTTCTAACTTTACAGCTTATAGTGTTCTTCGAACCACTCGGTCACAAAGGTATTTTTATTCAGTAAATTATAGTAAGGAACTCAACGTAAAACCAATGCTTGATATAATAAAAGAAAAACATTTGCAATGGTAGACCATAAGAGAAAAAAACCAAAAGGTCATTCATAGAAAAGAATGGTCAGAGCATGTTAAGAAAGAAGTCAATTACTCTAGGAAGAAGAAGCACCTGCAAAATACTAGTGTCTACAATACACCTTGACGTCGAAAGTTAGAAGAGTATCGAATATATACATATGTATGTATAAGTATTTAACGATTGGCGATGCTGCGATTTCTATTAAAATACTCGTATCTATGTTTGCTAACTTTACTTAATGAAGTGAAGGTTACAAGGTAATTAAACATAATTTAAGATTAAAATTCCAAGGGGAATGACAAAGAAGTCATCTAAGAAAAGAATGATCTTAGCAAGTAAAGGAAGCAGTCAACTACTTCGCATTGAGCATTACGAAGAAGCATTTGTAAAATACTAGTGTCTTAGAAATCTAAAATATTTTGTATATGAGAACAGGGTTTTTATAACTGTCACATCTTCCTGTATTTTAATAGCCATTCTGATCCATCTTATCTTAGATTCCAAATTTCCGTGAACTCTGATCTGGATCTTCCTCTTTTCTATCCTTCTTTGATAGTAATTTAACGTCATTCTATGTAACCATCTTACGTTCATCATTTGTGTCTACACATATTTGAATCCCAGATCTTACACTTCGACAGTTTCTATTTCTGTTAACCTGTTTCTACTTTTTCTCGCTGAAATACTTACTTAATTTTGTATTAGTGAATATTTGATTACGAAATATATTCGTTCCCGGGTATTATTTGATGATAAATTTGATTTTCATTGAACTCTAATATTCTTTGGTCCTACATTCATCTGGTCTTCCTCTCTACCTTCTATTATCTCGACTATTATTCACTACTTTTTGTAACCAACTTTCATCCATCATTAGTTTCATCATTGCTTATATATGTACATATGTTTCTATTTCTACTACCTATCCTCCTTTTTCTCGCTGAAACACTTAGTTGAATTAGTATTAGTGAATATTTGATAATGAGGTGCGTTGTGCTCGGAAGATAAGTGGTGGGTGGGATTTATGCGTGTACAAGTGTCACGGTGTGTTTTCATTTCCAGGTCTCCTGACTTACGTTGTGTCACGTTAATGTAACGTGGCAGAGCAGTCGGCGCAGATAAAGAAGTTTATGTGCGTTCGTGTGCACCTCACGCAAATTTACCCACTCAGCTTTTGCTTTTTGTCCACAGGCACGTAATCAGAACCGTTCACAACGCAGTTATACCAAACGACAACTAATCTCAATCATATCTATTGTAGGATTAGTTTTATCAACTGGATGTTCATAAAAGAATGTCTTTATTGCAATTGCAGTTATTTAATAAAATCCACTAATAGTGAACAGTTGAAACGTTGGTGTATTAGTGGATTTTATTAAATGACTGCCACTCCAAAATATCTTCTCAATGATATCCTTTAAAGATATTAATACAGATTATTGAAAGAGACATGATATAGATATTAATATTATATATTAGGATATTTCTTGGCTTGGTTAGATTATTAAATTAACGATGGTTTCTGGACTTCAACCAACTTTATTCTTTCAATCTCGACAGTTTCGGCCTCACCTGAATCTTCTTCAGGAGATTTTTCTTTATAAATTTCTTGTCTTGAAGAAAATTTATGTGCAGTCGAAACAGTCGAGGTTGAAAGAATAAAGGTGGCTAAATTCTAGAAACCATCGTGTATGTAAGATATTATAACGTAAATAAAATTCTTGGAGTTGATGACTTTGATGTTTTATTTAGATGAAAATTAAGACGACGTTTGGTTCTTTATGTTAGGTCATCCTCAGGTCTATTTTAACAATTAGATTGATGAGAATGTTACAAAATTTGGTTAGTGATGATTAATCCTGATGAGCTTAATATTAAATTCTTTTCCAACATGTCGACATGCAAAAACGCATAATATTAACAACTTGATGGAATTGTATTAAGTCCCAGAAAATTGTTAAAAAGGTCCACTTTATAACTATATACGTGATCTATTAAGAATCATGATTGATTTCTGTGATTGGCTGGAAAGAATGAATTGTGAGTCATATATCACTGTCGTGAAATATGGTTACTATAATTAATCGAAAAAATAGGAATAATAGGATATATTTATTCAACAGTAGAAAAAATATTTAATCGAGTTTTTCTTTCAGATAATTATGTAAATTTTGGTTTAAGTTACATTGGATTTACTAAGGTTTTACTTAAAAAATAGAAGGAGAATTTTTCTTTAAATTATTAAAATTCTTTCATAGTCCATTCATAATATACATGAAACAAACTTTTAAGCATTAAACATTTATAAATAACAAATATTTCTGGCTAATTATAAATCAGTTATTACGGTTTATTCATAAAAAAAATTCCATAAAATATATATATAAATATTAATAATTAGATTTTTTTTAAAGATTATATCAATTGTCAGTAGATTAATAATTTAGAAGTAACATCTAAAATTCCAATTAGAAGATTTTATTGACTAGTCGATGAATAGGATAAGACAATCATTTCTGATATTGATTCAATAAATATTTAGAAGCATTTCAAAATAATGACTTTTACTCCATAAAGAAGACTATTGCCGGGTCGAAATGAGTAGGAGTTGATATCAACACTTTCAAATATGAATTTCAAAAAACAGAATACAATTTCTATAATTGAAAAAATAATTTTATATAGATTTCATAATAAATTGCACTAACATAATTTTTTTGCAATAATTCACAATATAATATAAAGCCCTCTGTTTTTGTTTTGTTGTCTAACATTCCAAATAATTCAACCACAAACATTTTACATACAGCCTTATATATTTTAGAGTATTTTTTACTTCTTGATCCACAATGCAATAAATAAACGTCGTTGTATCGCATGGGCGATAATGTAGTATTTAGTGCCCCCTCCGACAACTTATCCCAGTCCGGTCCTGGTTTTTGCCGCGCCTGATGCAAGTGGCATTTGTGGCGGTGTTTCTCGTCCTGCGAACATCCTGCCGCGGTCAGGGCAGGAGTTTTTGCAGGATCGACTCCGGGCTGACCGGAGTATTCATAACTACGATCGCTCTCTTTCCATGTTTATAGCTTCCATGGAGCGCTCTTTCCAGAAAGGACTGTTTTTATGGACGCAGTAATGATAATGAGTTTATTGGGTGGAATTGGGTTTGAAATTTCTAAGGGAGAAGTCGTTAAGTTCAACACTAAAACGCACGCATTTTAAAGAGATGTTCTATTTTTACATGGATTCAACTTTTCAAGAAGTTTGCAAAGTTTCTTTGTGCTTTTTATTTTTAATACGTGTACATAAATGCAGATATAATTTGTCTTCATTATTTTCTTTGTGAGACAGAATAACACATTATACATTCAATAGCTAATAAAGTATTTTAACTACATTGTTTATAACTTTTTATTATTGAAATATATAAATAATTTATATTGTATTTTCTATACAATCACAGTTTTAAATTTATATTTTATCGAAAACTATAAATATCTGAAATAATTGTTTTTTGTCTACAGGATGCAAAATTCTTTTTTTAATACTAGTCTAGAAACTCACTATTATTAACCATTATTTGACATGAGAAATTGTTTTTCACTATCGCTTACTTGGTAACCATGGTAACCTAGGTCAATAATAAATTATTATTAACCATGACCGATAATGAAAATTGTTGCTCTTAAAACAAACTTAAGTCTCCAAATCCAAATATTATTTCAATAAAGATGTAGGAATACATTACATGTAGTATTGTCATGTATAATATGGTGACTTAGTTGTTAGCTGGACAGTTTTGTTTTGAATGCCTATAACAACACTTTCTTGGATCCACGGTATATGGTATAAAAATTATTCGAGTATTTGTTAAATGAACAACTTATTAAAAAAAAAAATCCATATTGTTAAAGGGTCCCCGGTAAACTTTTGCCCAGAGTATATATTATTATATAATTTTGCTCTATTTAACCCTGTTAAATCATTTTCATAATATAATTCTTAAATTATTAAATCTGGACACATTGTTGAATAATAAAACATGATTCATATATGCGCTGTGAAAAACAGCCGACAAAACAAAGGAAAAATATTTTGTTTATCCAATTTTCAATTGATGCATTATTGAGTTTGTGATATTTTAATGTGGAATTTTAATAAAATAAACTTTAATGGATTGAAATCCTATATAAATGTGATTTATTTGTATTTTCGTGTTTCATAATTTGTGGAATGTTTGCTATAAATGTAAAAGTTTACTTTTCCATTGAGGTGTTACAAATTCATTGGAAACATATGAACATATTAACAATTAAAAACAATTACATTGCGCATGAGTAGGATATTTTTATACGGAAATAATTATGATATACGGTAGCAAATATTTGGGTATTCCAAGCTATCAATATACTTTTAATTCCCAGGGATAAGATAAATTTTAATTTGTGGTCCCTCTGATGTTTATCCCCTACACATGCAATTTATTGATATTTGCCTACGTGTCAGCGTTTTTCGGTTAGGGGTTGAAATTAATTTGCAATTAATGACACAGGAAGGAAAAAATAAAAAGTTTAAATCGGTTCACATTACATAATAAAAGGGAAAATTCGCTAAACGATTTCATTTAACAGTAAACCAAGGGGTGGGGTTCTATAACTCATAACAATTACAAATAACAATTACACCTGTCAAAATATCAATTACAAACGTCAAATGTCAAATGTCACCACGGCGGAAATTTAAATTTGCAATGAATTTAAGATATATGCCTACATCATTGTAGACTTGTAAAGTGTTCTTAATATATGTATGAGTATATGTATGTATGTATCAAAAATAAATAACCATTACTGTTATAGAATAGCAAGTATACTTTGTAGTTTATATTTGCAATTGATATCATAACAAGTCCAAATGACAGCAACCGAAAAGTTATGGAATCCTATCCCAGAATACCCTAAATATATTTTAAAATATCGAAATTGCTTTTCCTAATTGAAAATTCTTGTTGTCGAACCGACAAACATTTTAAACTTTCTTATCAGTTTTGAGAAATCGGATAATCTTAGCTTTCGGTTTACAACGGGTGTAAATACCTTCGCACAGGTATGCAAATAAATAGTTGTCATGAATTCATTGTTGTACTCTAGCCAAATACGACTATAATTCTTTGGCGAGGAAAAGAGAAATTCTCGGGAAATTTTACACCTGTGGATTACCAACAGGTAACAGGTACAGATGAAAAATAAATAACAGATTTAAAAAGAAATTACTTTGGTTGACACTGACCAAAAAATTTTACCAACTAAAAATATAAATTAGTATTATAAATAATTACAGTGTGTGCAACGAAATGCAGAACATAGGGCTTTAACATTTAAAAAAATGCGGATACTCTCTCTCCTGATAGATTTAGAACAAAACTACAATTGCACAAAGTTGTTCAAAATTAAATTCTACATTAGATACGATCATAATTGATGCAACAACATGTGTGCAGTATGAGACTTATTAAATATAAAATAGAGTAAAAAAACAAAAATCGGCGAAAATCGGGAAAATTACCTGGTCATACATGAAAGAATTTTTTTTCAAAAAGTTGTACTGAAAATTTGAAAATTTGTATGCCTGTCATTATGCCCCTAGAATCGAATGGTGAGGTTCCGAAGTCGTATCTCGACTCATTAGATGATTATTTTCAAAAAACTTTTTTATTTGTAAAATTGTAATTTCGAAAGCAAATATCTCGAGAACGATAAAAGACAATAGAATTCTGATTGAAAATTTGGAATCAGCGCGTTTATGTTTACTTAATTCCAGAAAATAAAAACTTTAGAGAATAAAAGCTCCCGAGCGAAAATTATAATATATGAATGAAGTTGGGCACATTTATCTGTCAATATGCATTTAAAATATGAAAATATTTAAAAATCTATACATTACGGGTTATAAAATTTTAATATCCTTTTAAATTAGTTTTGTTTATTCAGTTTTCCTACTCAAAAATAATATAAATTGCATTAAAAAACATTTTAAAATATTTGAGGTTATCAATTTTAATTTAAAGTAGGATGCAGTTGTTAGAAGTACCAATTTTACAACAACAAAAATACCAAAAATTGTTTAAGAATATTTTATATTATTAATCTATTTTTTACGTAATAATAAGGAAATTGTTAACGCAAAGTATAAAAATATATTTAGCAATACTTTCTTTACAGTTAGTAAATAGGAATATTAGGTACATATGTTGCCAATACACATATGGACATGTAAGCGTATGGATACCTACGAGTAGGGCATTGTCTTTGTGTAAGAATAAAGAGGCGATAGATTGACATGGAGGAAGAATGTTTATAGTCTGACCGTCACAGATCACAAATTGCTTTTCGTATTACAAAAATATAAAATAATCTATAATGACATATTAACTGTCACAAGTGACACACAGAGTTTTTTTATTTCCATGGCTGTCTGAATTTGATTGACGGTGCATTTTATACTTAATTTAATAAATCTGGTACTGCAGAACTTCTGTTGCATCTATAATGATCTTAGGTAATGAAGAATTTAATTTTGAACAACTTTGTGCTGTTGTAGTTTTGCTCTAAATCTATCAGGAGAGAGAGAGAGAGTATCCACATTTTTTTAAATCCTATAGTAAAGTCCTATGTTCCGCATTTCGTTGCACATACTTATATATATAATAATATAAAATACGTGAGTATATAATATATGTTTAGCAATACTTTGTTCACAGTTAGTAAATAGGAATGTTAGGTACATATGTTGCGAATTGACACAGGGCATTGTCTTTGCGTTCGAATAAAGAGGCGATAGATTGACTTGGAGGAATGTTTATAGTCTGACCGTCACAGATCACAAATTGCTTTTCGTAAGCCGGTGGCGAAAGAGCGAATAAAGCTTTGCATATATTAACCTAAGACTCCGCGCTGCTAAGTGTTCGGGTCATGAATTTAACATACTCCAAGCTTAAATCCACCTTCTCTATGAGCAATGGACGAGCTTTTTCCATTCCCTGCACTTCTTTTTATGCCGGTTCATTAGCTTTGTGCTTTCGCTACGTTTGTTTTCTCAAAAACAACACCCCCACAATACACTTTTTCAGACCATGTGTACTATTCATTTACTATATCCATCAATAACGTTTTCCGAGATAAACATGTATCAAGATTACTTCCTACTTGTATCTATTTCTTTCTATTAATTTATTAATTTAATTCCTTCACTAATGTTATTTTTTGAGTTAAATAAGTACAGTACAGACATCGATATTATAAAGGAAAAATTGTCCGGCCAAATGTGAAAATTTTTTAAACAAAAAACTAATTTCTGCAATTACTAGGGTATGTAGTTTAATGGTATGTTATTCAATGAGCATGTAATGTGTGCTACTCAAGAGAAAAGTTTTCCAACACAAGCGAAAGCGAGTGATGTAAATCATTCGAATGAGTAATAGTCATAACACGCGAATAAAATACTATACTTTATCCACAACTATAATATGAGAAATATATGTTTATTGTAACCAAATATATCATTACACTTAGGGCCGGTACTTTTGCTTCTGATTAAACTAAAATAACGACCGATTAAATTTAAACAACCATTTTCAGTACTTTTCGTACCGATTAATATTTAACCATTGATTAAAAACTCTTATGACTGATTAAATTTAACAGCACGATTCTAGTCTGTTAAATAAATAATCAGCCGTTATCCGTAACCTATAACTGAGAATTTGCAATTCATCTAACAAATATGAATCTTGAAAAATTAAATAATTTATTTGATGACGCTAACGAAGGTATAATTCCATTTATATTTAATATAAGATCGTATACAATAAGAGATCGTCCAAATTATATAGAAACATGCACTGATGAAGATTTTATTATAGATTCCGATTTTCAAAAAATACAGTGATGAAAAAAATTTTACCTGCCATAGAACAGGACTAAGAATTAATTCAAAAAGGTTCAAAAATTATAAAGTAATTATTTAATCGTTGACAATATTGTAATCATAATTATTTATAGAGTTCATTATTTGGATGCTGTATCTCAACTTCTTCTAACGTTACGATTTTATTCAAGTGGAAATTTTTATATTACAATTGGTGATTTTTGTGGTGTATTTAAAACCGGCTGGCAGAATTATAAAAAAAGTAACACAGGCTCTTGTACTTTTGAGAGCAAATTTCTTATCCATTTTCAATATTTTTGCATTTGACAGAAACAAATAAACAAATTCACCTGACAGGTAGTAACTTTGATTTACGTTTACACTTTAAAATAGTTTTTTGTCTTCTTCTACATTATAAAAATAATCAAAAGCATACGTTTGTTATAAGTTCATGCAAATTTAGGGATATTTTTCTTGTATTGCCAATTCGAGTTAATCGTTGGTTAATTAATCAGTTAAAAAATTGTCAAAAAATACTCACTTCTATTTAATCATGGTTAAAAGATATGATTAATTTAACAGTAGATTATCTAATCAGTCTTTTAATCAGAAGCAAAAGTACCGGCCCTAAGACAGATAAATAACAATTGCTCGCAACAATTAACGCAAGGCAATGATTTCTAATGTTATTTAGCTACAGTTCAAGTTTAAAAAGAAAAGTATGAAAAATTACAAAACTAGTATAACTTTGGCTTTTTATGTAAAAAAAACTTACTTAAAGGTAATTTGATTTTTTACTCTTTTGACAAGTAATGTTTAAATTTGACATAACAATATTTTTCAATTAGCAACAGTAACGAAGGTTATTATTTGATAAAAAACGATTGAATTCCAGGTACATTACTTTACAGTTGTGAATAATAGTATATTATTATACAAGTTTTATAAGACGGTATAAAACAAGTGTAATATACTATTTTTTATACTTTGTTTCACTTATTCAATAAAGAACTTAAAAATTTCAATTAAAAAAATAACAGAGTGTAATCTAGGGATAAATATGTGAAATATGTTAACTTTGTTGAATAAAGTTGGGCACATATCAAAATGCATTTAAAATATTATGAAAATATTTATGAATCTATACATTAAGAGTTATGAAATTTTAATATTCTTTTATATTAATTTTATTTATTCGGTTTTCCTATTCCGAAATAATATCATTTGTATTAAAAAACATTTTAAAATATTTTAGGTTATCAATTTTACATTAAAAGTGGGGTGCAGTTGTTAAAAGTAACAATTTTACAACAACAACAAATAAATAACTTTTTGAATGATTAAATAGTAATGCATTCGTGAATGTAATGCATGATTTAAAGAACAACATAAACGATTAACAGAATATGAGTGTGACATTTGTAGGAGAAATGTATCATAATTTCAGCTGTGGTAATTCGAATCTAGATAGGAAAATATTGTTGAGCTTGAGGTTGCGGAGCAGGAAATATGGATGTAAGTAATTTGAAAGTAAAGTGCTTTTTAAGAAATGTATTTCGTTTCTGTCGTGCAAGGGAGGTACACAACACTTTGTTTCTCTTAACAACGCGCAATATCTTGACAGCGTTTTAAAAGCCCTAATTGCTTTTGTATTTCTCTTTTTTTGCTCTTACAGCCGGATTTTTCTTAGAAGGTATTTTATCTTCAGATAACTGTAAGTGTAAAGTAATCCTTAACCAACACTGCATAAAAAATAAACCATTCCCAGAAACTTAAACACACAAACAAGTACATTCATTTTAAACACCTACAGTGGGAAACAAAGTATTTGCACATTGCTCAATTCTAATTTTTGTTTATCAGATCTAAGAATGTTGTATTTGGACTTATCAGAAACTATTGTATTGCCAATATTAGGCTTATATACTTAATTAACTTTTAGGAAACTACTAGCACTTTTCCCTATATTTCTCTTTTATAAAAGATTTCCTTCAGTAGCGTATCTAAGATTTTCAAGATTTATTCATTATTTAAATTCATTAACATTTTTTTATTACTACTTTTAATAAATATATGTACTTAATTTCACTTTTAATTGTATATTTTCTAATTTATATTAGTTAAATAATTGTATTTCTATTATTACTATTATACAGATTTTATATTGTCCACTTTATAAAAAACAATATAAACCTAATACACATTTTTCTAAAAAAAATGTTATCCAAGGGTATGTAAATATTATTGTCTACAGAATAAGTAAATAAGAAATATATGGTCCAATTTAAAATAAGAAAGCTGGTTGAAAAAAAAATTATATACTCATTGCGAGAGAACATAGAGCGTAATTTCAGTTGTACAGAAAAAAATTCTTAATTTTTACTAATAAAATAACTACAGTATGTCTCTAAAGTAATGCTTGTATTTAGCATTTTTTAGAGAATAGACGGAATAACTTGGCAACGCCACGGAAAACTAAAATAAAATTAATATATCTGTATAGAAGAATAAAATAAATAAATTGAAAGCAAATATTATTTTTATCAATTGTTTATTATAAACGATATTTGCGATAAAGCAAACTGGCACACCCAGAAATAGGTTAAAAGTTGAATACATTAGATCTGATAATATTTTTACAAAAAAAAACTGTCGAAGTGTCCGGTAAAAATGTATGGGTAATATATTTATGAACGAATTGGCAATTAGCGCAAAATCAACAATGGTAAAAGTAGGGCCCATCTATCATGCCGTATTTACGTCTCCATATTTGGTGTTTATAGTCATCAATCCACACGTCATCAGACGGTAAATCTGTCTCTGTCATGATTTTCATGCATTCTTCAGCGTTGACAGCTGCTGATATCACCCTCTGATTAGTTCAACTGCTGCATAGCACATCCGGTATCGGCTTTCGCACAATCACATCCGGTATTACTAATTACCAACCCCTGCCCATTTAATCCTAGTTTAAGTAAAACTCAAATTGTAGGTATATGTAGTATATTTGAATAAAGAAATACAAATCCTATACCATTTTTCTATTTTATTTTATTCTGAACGAAAAGAACAGGAATATTAGTGAAAACAAGACAGAAAAATCTATCGTATTAACAGAGATATTAATTTTTAATGTAAAAATTTTGGCCTGTAACGTGATACGTCTTCGCCAGTGAGAAATAAAATGTTAGTTGTATGGTTTTTTTTTATTTTCATATTCGTATAGCAATAATATGTTTATATACAAATTTATACCTATGTATATGAATCATTAATTCACACACGTCATTTTATCTAAATGACAATCGTTCATTTGATGGTCGTAGGTAGTTTTTCAGTGAAGAAATATTATCTTTGAACTGTTGTCATTCGTGAAATAATTAAGCAAATATAATTCAAGCTATGAATTTATTTGATAAAAAAACTCGGATCAAAACTGACTCTTAAATATAAATGTTAATTTTAACCCTCGTTTGTCTGTTACTATGCAACAACTATTCGTAGTTTTTTCCAGTAAATTCCTGGCTCTTATTATATTATATATGAAAAAATATTATTAGCATAAATGAAAATTATTTTTCGTCACAAAAAAAGAGAACAAATGTAGTAAAAAATTTAAGAAGTGAAGAGACGCCTTAGACGTAAAAAAAACATTACAAAATTAAATAAAACTTATAAAGATAACTCAGTTATGTTAATACTTTGAAGAGGGAGAAGAAAAATCTTCTGTAAAAAAGGTACATAGTAATATTTCCAATTATTTAAAAACCAGTTGAATTAATCAGTGATTTAAGTTAGATTTAATTAAATTAAAAAAAAAATCATTGATTCCACAGTGGTCATAGAAAAACATATTTTCCAAATTTATTTAATCGGTTATATAGCTCGAGAACGAAGTAATATTGAAATTAAATATTTTCACTACTTCTTATTAATTAATCTATATTTTCATATTCTTTTGCGAAATTTCGGGAATAATTATAAGACGTTGTTATATTTTTGTTAAGCAAATAATAA
This sequence comes from Stenolophus ochropezus, assembly GCA_035578165.1. NCBI lineage: Eukaryota > Metazoa > Arthropoda > Insecta > Coleoptera > Carabidae > Stenolophus > Stenolophus ochropezus. Next base: position 789,032 of record JAQOWZ010000002.1, read on the forward strand.
ATTGCAAAACCTCACAAAATTTAAAAGAATATTTTAATTTTACCGGTCCTTATTCTTTTCTTTTTGTCTCTTTCTGGGAAGTTTTGCAGGTAATTCTTAGGGTAAATTTTCCATCTTTGAAAATAAGCGATAAAGGTAAAGATATAGGATTTACCTCCCCTTGTGGGTGGTAGGGGAAGTTAAGGGTAGATATAAAAGAAGTCGCAAACTTGAAAAGTAAACATTTGCAACAAGTGCATCTTGTATATTCCACCCAGTTCAAACGATTCTCCTCTACAAGAAACAAGTAAGTGTCTTTCCATTTATTCTCAAATATTGCTCACATTGCTTACAGATTTTGTTTGCATATATTTACCTGATAATATTTGTTCTGCCTTTAAATTTAAATAAATGTAATTTTAAAATATAAAAACGTAGAATGAAATATGACCTATATTAAAATAATTTAATTGTTTATTCTACACATGTAGGTGTAGTACAATTTAAAAATTTAGTTCAATATAAACAAATTATTTTATGTACATGTATAACAAGTACAAATTGTAAACAAAATTATTTATTCTCAAATATGAAATTTTAATTAACTACAATAAAAAGTTATAACAATTTATTGTACCCGAACTGTGAACAAACAGTTGAAGTAGAACATACATAATTTATTAAATTTTAAAATTTTGTATAGCATTATTTTTATTTAAAAAATCGTAACATTTATTTCATTCGACAATTTTGTTTATGATATAGTTGTCTATTGTGCGAAAGGACGATATGTTTGTTACTGTAAAAATAATTAGTGAAATAACCGGTTAATTAATTTTTTTCGACTGCTTCTATGACTTAAAAATCGTGACAAAAATAAAAATTATTCCCTAGATACATATTTCATTCTCTAGGGAATTTGTAATGTGGGCAAAAAATTATTGACTTCAAAATTAAATGATACTTTGTTACAATTTGTGAAATTAGTTTCAACAATATAAAACGTGATGACTCGAACAAGCAAACATAGAGATTTACCGAGTAAAATTATAATTTATGAGCTTACAAGGCACGTAAAATTTTTTTACATACTACTAAATATTTTTAAATTAGTTAATGTCTGCATAGTTTTTAAATCAACGTTTGTTTTTAATTTTACTAGGAAAAAATTACCTCTAAATACAGTTCAGAAGAAAATCTTTCAGAACACCTAATTGTCTTTGTTTTTATATCAGATTCAAAATTGAATGCTCGTACTAGCAAAAGCTGGGCGTTGCCTAGACCTCCGAAGACAGTAAAATACTTTCTCGCTATGCTGGACTTAATATACAGAGAGAGGATTTATATAAATTAAAAAAAAAACTAACTATTCTAACTGAGCGCAATACACATGAAGGGTTTTTCTTTTAAATGAATTGTCACAAAATGATAGTGGCGATAAAAACTCAGCTTAGTTATTTTTATTTATATATTTATTAAGATATGGTCCTCAAATATAATATATTGTAATGCTATCTTCAAAATTCAGTCAGTTGCCCCAAATTTCTTAACTATGCAATTACCCTAATTCTGTAAGGAAGTTACTATCTCTTAGCTACGTTACTAACATCATTAGCCATTCAAAATAGTAGACACTAAATAAAATATGAAAATGACAGCTTTTACAAATATTTCTATTGGTTAAAATTGTTAGTAACGTTACTAAGAGCTAGCAACTTCTTTACAGAATTGGGGTGATAACTATCAAACATCTAGCACAATGTACAATGCTCTTTTATGATAGTTATGCTTCAATAGTGTAATTATCCAAATTTTATATTTATTTTCTGTTTATGTATCGATGTTAGTAATATTTATATTATTATTTAAAATTAAAGTATTGAATATGTATAAATTGATGAAAAAACTGCTTGACAAATTTTAAATTTTAGAAACAAACTTCTAAATTAATTATTTTTGTAATTATTTAGTAAATAAATATTCAGTGGTCACACCAATAACAAATCAGTTAGACTTATCTACTGTGAATGCTATTCTTATATACGTGCGTTTGTATGATCTGGTTTTTTTTAAACCCGACTATTTTATTCAAGTACATTCTAACAAATCTCTCTCTATAATGCTTTACTTCTTGTCTATTATTCTATTATTCTATTTCATTCCCCCAGTGTTTCGCATCATCATCATCGCCTCCTTGGTATCCCTCTGCCTGTGCGACGACCCCACGTCAGTGAACCCTCCGCAGGCAGCAGGTCCCGCCTACAAACCAGCAGACCCGGTGGCCACCTACGCAGCCAGCTACCCCCAACAACACGCGGTGCACTACGGCTCCTACGAGGCGGGCTACGGAGAACAGAACCCCAGTGTCTACGACTATGCTGTCGCTACTAGATATCCTCATGGCACAAGCCAGGATAGTGTGGAGGCTGTGTATCCGGTCGGCAGCTGGATGCCTTATTTCCGGGTGAGTGGGTGTATAGGTGGGGTACCGCAAGGGAGTCATGTTGGTCCAAGGCTGTTTATAGTTTTTGTAAATTATTTTTTGTTATTTGTAAACGATCTTAATTTGAATTATAAAATCCTAGATTTCGAAAAACACAACTGTGTCATTAGGTGTGCCTCAAGGTTCACATATTGGTCCCCTATTGATTTTTACTTTTTGTAAATATTTGAAATTTAATTTTATTATTTGTGGACGATCTTAAGTTTTATTATAAAATCCTATATTTCGAAAAACACAACTATGATGTCAGGTGTGCCTCAAGGTTTACATATTGGTCCCCTGTTAATTATATATCTTGTAAATATTAGAAATTTTACCTTTCATCGTATCACTCTTTGTTATTTCTGGACAATGTTTATTTAGCGAAATAAATCGGTACCTAGATGATTACAAAAATTGTTGGAAAGATAGTTTATGTATATAGTAACAACAGGGGAAGTAATTTTCAAAACTGCTTATGATGTAATTTTCGTAAAACCGAAAATATTTCAAAAATATAAAATTTTCAGTTCGAAAATTTTCAAATTTTACAAAATATTATTTGCAATATTTTTTAAAGAGTTACCTACGCTGATACCAAATTTACAAACAGAATTTAATTATCTGTTTTCGTTTCAGAGATATTTGCTCTCAAAGTTGTACCTCAAAAAAGTGTGTTTTTTGAGTATATTTTAAAAATGAGTAGAGATACAATCTCAACTACTTTACCATTCGATTCTACAGGAAAAATTATATAAAGAAATGTTTTCTCCGCATATACGTTCTTTGGAACGATTTGGTGAAAAATGAGAAAAACGAAAAAACCTAAATTTCAAAATTTTTCCGAGAAACTTTTTCTCTCCAAAATTTTTCATATTTTAGACTTAAGTAGATATAGATGCGCTGATTTCAAAGTTTCAAACAGAATTCAATTATCTCTTCCCGTTCTCGAGATATTTGAGTTCAAAGTTATACCTAAAAAATTAGGTTTTTTTGGTATACCCTTTAAATGGTTAGGTTTACGACTTCGGCGACTTCACCAATCGATTCTATGGGCAAAATTACATAAGTGTACCAATTTTCAGATTTTTATCTCAACAGATAGAATTTCTAGAAGGAAAAAACTGAAAATGGCCAAAACCGAAAAAAATCGCAAGGGGTTCATCAGGCATTTTTTTCGATTTTGGCCATTTTCGTTTTTTCCCTCTAAAAATTGTATCCATTCGAATAAAAATCTAAAAATTGGTATACTTATGTAATTTTGTCCGTAGAATCGATTGGTGAGGTTACCGAAGTCGTAAACCTAACCATTTAAGGGATATACCTAAAAAACCTTATTTTTTAGGTATTGCTAAAACTCAACTTTGCACACGAATATCTCGAGAACGGGAAGAGATAATTGAATTGTGTTTGAAAATTTGAAATCAGCTTATTAATATCTACTTAAGTTCAGAAAATGAAAAGTTTTGAAGACAAAAAGTTCCTCAGAGAAATTTTGAAATTTAGGTTTTTTTCGATTTTCTCATTTTTCACCAAATCGTTCCAAAGAACGTATATGCGGAGAAAACATTTCTTTATGTAACTTTTCTCGTAGAATCTACTGGTAAAATTGTTGAGATTGTATCTCTATCCATTTTTGAGATATAGGCAAAAAACACACTTTTTTGAGGTGCAACTTTGACAGCAAATATCTCAGAAACGAAAACAGATAATTAAATTCCGTTTGAAAATTTGAAACCAGCTTGTCGAGATCTATCAATTTATACTATTTCCCAAAATCAAAATTTTGGGCACAAAATAAGTATTTTTGGGATATTTTGCATTTGTCAACACATTTTTTGCTTTAATACTGTCGTTTGGTTTGTTGTAACTCTAGATAACTTTAGTACGGGGTTATAAGTTTTGAAAATAAATAAAAGTTAGTTAATAAAGTGACAAAATAAAATTGAAAAGGCATAATAGAATTGCGGTTTTGAAATCAGTGCATCGATATTTACTTAAGTCTAAAAAATGAAAATTTTATATTATATTATATATTTATATAGTATACGTACACATAATTTTATAAATAGCATTTTTTCAAACTATATTTCGATTAATATACTTTGGTAAAACTTCAGTACAAAGTCTTGTCTAACCTAAACCTAGTATACTTACAGAGGGTTAATACAAATTTAAAAATGTTCTATTCTAATATAGTAACGGATATATGTGCCAATAAAATTTTTAAAAATATATTAAACTAGTCTAACATGAACCTAGTATATAGACAGAGGGTTTATAAAGATGGATTGGACAAACCACCTTGTACTGAAGTACAACAATATATTTTATTTATAACAATCATTGAACATATTTTTGCCATAGACGTACAAAACCCTTATTACGCCTCTGACTATTAAATACTAACTCCTAACCAATTGCAAAGTTGACCAAATATCAACACCCCCTCCTTCAGCAGGTGCTCGGCCTAGCCATCAAGGTCTTCAGCAAGCTCGGCTTCATGATCCTGGGCGGCGCGGGCCTGATCGTGGCTTCCCTGGCTCTGTCCGCCGCGGTGTGCTCGCTGACGCCGCTCTGCAGCCTGAACTTCCTGGGGCACGGCGCCGCCGTCACCCAGGAGGCCGTGCGCGCGCTGCTCACCCCCGAGAAGATCACCCAGACCGCGCACTTCGTGCAGCAGGCCCTCGACAAGTACCAGCAGCTGCAGCGGGCGCTGGATTGAACCTGGAGGATGGTGGATATTGTCCGGCAGATCATGTAAATGTCTTGTATTATAAGTAAGGTAAAGTTAATAAAGTTATTCAGCATTTTAATACATTTTTTTATTTATAAAACCTATAACACCTTTTCCAAAGAAAAACAATCTCAGTTTTTTATTTCTAAAATTTGTATTGGTTATTCAAAAATAATAAAACTGGCTACACTAATATATATTTCGCGCCTCCGTCCCATTATGTCTAGAACTGGAGAACTCAAAATCGTCCAGAAACACTCTGTTTGCCGATCTAGGCCAGCAAAATATAAGGATGCCAAATTTTATTTTAGCATTTTTAATTTTATTTTATTTGAAATGTAAAACGTTAATTAAAACAACTATTTCTTATTGATAGTGGCAGGTGTCGCTAAATTTACTTGAATAAAACAAGTGAATTGTTTATGTAGCTATGTGAATCGAAAATGTTACTAAATTTTAAGTAGTAATAATATTTCTTTAATAAATTAAAAGTGTCATTGGCGTGTATCACACGTCTAGAAAGACTTTCGCGAGATCTCGCCTTATTTGCAGGCTTCGCTTTCAGCTCGGCCTGTGAAAATAAGCTCATTCTCTCAAAAGTTTAGTTAGACTAGTGATACAAATAACTATTTCCTGTAGAATCTTATTTTCTAAATTTCTAAAAACTCAAAATTAAATTAATATATCTCGAGATATCGAAGTTTACAATTTGATATCTAGATATTAATTTTTAGCACAAAATATCCTTATCAGCTAATTTGATTCGGCTGTTTATGAAGAAAATAGCGAAATGAATAGTTTCAAAAAAAGAGAGTATCTTACCTGAATTTGTAACTAATTTTATAAACATTTTTTGTCGAAAATTATCTTAAACAAGTAATTCGACCTCGCTGATTACGGAAAAAATAATTAAAAAAATCTCAAGTGCATAGTTTTTGAAATACAGAAGCAAACTGCAAAGAAATTGCTGAATTTCTACATGGTAAACGAGCCACTTAAAGTGAAGAGCTAGTGTTCCGTCCACTTGAATTTTATGTCTATAATCCTATTATGTGATTAGACCCCAAGATAAGAAACTTGTTAGGGTTTTACCTGCTGCCTTCACTTCTGTGAGTCAGACAGAGACAGAAAAAGTCGTAAAATTTCCCCTTCGAATATAATTAATTGGCTTGACAGATGTACTGAAAATATTTAACTATTATTTATTTTGCGCAAAGTAAGTTAACAACTAATTCGACTCCGCTGATTATAACGAAAATAGTGAAAAAAATCCTAGGGCATACATATATCACATATAAACAAAAAAAAAATTTAGCCCATAGGCAAAAAGAGCAGAAAGTTTTAAATTAAAAATAGGTCTTATTAAGATATTATAGAATGTTTTCAAGAATAAAATCTGATGTGTCCAACACATTACCTCCCGCCAGTACAGTAATATATTTTATTAAAAAAATTCTTTAGTACATTAAATATTTAGTTTTAAAATTAGTTTGTTCAGAATATTTTTAATTCAATTCATACCTGAAATTTCCTTGCATCAAATTTCTAATACTGTATCGTAAATCGATCAAAACAGTTCCTATACATATATATAAAGCATTTTTATAGAACATAAATTAATAATGTATTTATAAAAACTATCACTTAAAAAATTCTTTTCTTAGCTATTTTTACAAGGAAAGAAAACGAAATTGATATAATTAAAGTATTAAATGTGATGCGTATTTCTGTGTGTTTTAATGAAACAACTGATCTTAATTGCGGTCTAAAACAGTGCTATTATCGTCATCATTACCCCAATTAGATGTTTTTTGTTACGAGTATCTCATTTCAATTAAACTCGCAGCTCAGGCCGGCTCATCAGAAGGAAAAGTTTAATTACACACACCTATATGTTATACGACTGCAAACTAGGTCACTCGTTATGATTCATGAGCTACACATGCTTTTATCACTCTTACACATGAAATAAGCATGCCGTGCTCGAAACAATAAAACCTCCCTACTTGTCAAAACTTACAACTGCTTCTTCAATTGTTCAAATAGACCACGAAGTTGAGGAGAAAAGTAGTTGTGGACGGAAAAACATATTTTCTTTAGTACACTTGTTGAAAGTATTGTTTGTAGTTACTACTACCACAAAAAACAACTGTTAAATATATGTAGTGGGTAAAAAAATATTTAGAATTGGAAATATCCAAATATCTATAGTAGTAGTAATATTGTAATAACGACTGTGAAAAATTATCTCTCAATCAATACAAATAATTTTTATTTTAATTAATTAAATTTAAAGAATAGATTTGCTATTTATAATGAATTGAAAAATATTCTAAAAGTTTTCTAAAATTATTTACTGATTACTAAAAGAAATTTTCTTTAGTAACCAACAATACGTTACTGTTAAGCAAGTAGTATCATATTATATTTAAGTATTTATATTTCAGTCGGATGCTTAAAATAAAAATATGGATTAAAATTTGAACAATGTGAACCACAAATTTATGTATGTGAGAAAACTTAAATAAATAAAGATATGACCAAAAATAAATACATAATATGTTGAATATATTGAAACAGTATTACCATCTGATGAGAAGTTGTCGGTTAACATATTTTTATGAAATTATTACTACCATACTTCAATTGAACATTCACTAATATAAAAGGCAATTATATATTCTTTTATCTACTAAAATAAAGCACGTTCCATTTAATTAGATACGGTGTACCACAATTTTTTTAATAGGAAAAAAATAGAAGAACCATCTTGGTAATGGTAACAAAAAAAAAATCGTGTAGGTAATAATCTATTTTTGATCTCATGAAAACATACAAAAAAAGTATTCCGCATTGTAATTTTGTTTTGATTTTTTACACTTCACCTAAATAAATAAACGTTACAATACTTACACATTTTGTACTGTCATTAATTTATAGGTAGGTTCTTATAATAAATCTAGATTTAAAATTATCCAAAAAAATGCGAGAGTACAAAAATTGAAGAAAATGTTGCTGTTCTTGCACATTTCTTGCCAGACAATTTCTTGTTTGTCTTGCTTTGAAATATATAGATCTTGTCTTGTTCTTTTGTTGCATTTTTTGCAAGACTGATGCAAGACCAAAAAAATTAAAGATTCTAGTGAAACACTATTTTCAATTATTAGGCATTTGAACTTGACTGAACAAATTTTTTTGGTGCACGGGTTGCCACTGCGATTTATATATTACATTTATTTACTGTCCACCAATGGATAAAATCAAAACCCGCCGCCCCTGGTCAAACTAAAGCATGTACTAGACAGCTAAATAAGATTTTTCACAATATGTTTTAGTAGGGGGAAAATTAGAGCAATGGTTGATCTACAGTGTATAAAGTAAGATAAGAAACTAGAGCATATTATAGATTAGGCATATATTTGTTGCAGTAAATATAAAAAAAAACCATTTCTATTTATAAATAAAATATGAAATAAAACATTGCATGTTAGATTTTTCCATTTATTTACCACCATTAATAATAAACCCTTATATCCTTGACAAGCGAAATCGATTTTCAATCGTTCTTTTGTCTCGTATCGATTATCATTGGTTCTTCTTATAATCGTGACTGGTACATATTTTATTCATCACCCCGCCCTGCGTTTGTTGTTACCGCGTGCAGCCTAGCAACGTAACAAAGAACTCAACAAATGACATGCGCTTATTGTCACCAGCCCTCAGGAATTCATAATAATGCACAGTGTATTATTTAGCGCCCTCTGATTGCTATCGCCGAGAGATCTTGATCAGCAAACTGGGGCAGTGCATTGAAACCGTTGGGATTATTCCTACAGGTCCCGACCAAAGGTACGACACTGCTTTTCCATCTATTACTCACAAATCAAAGGAATTAAAATTTCAATGATTGTTTTCATTGCACATGCACGAAAGAGATGTCAGTTATAATATGATAATGAGACTTGTTCATATTTTAAATGAACTCGTACTCGAAGTAAAGTATTCAACATGTAATTTTATATTCAAAACTTTGAACGGAAAATTGTAGAAATTATTTATTATTACTTCCAGATATGACGTCTGGGAATAGATACATTAGAGTAGAGCAATAATAATAAAAAAATAATATATGTAATAAAAATGATAAATATTTCATAGACATTATCATTAAACAAATGTCTGTAAATAAAGATAATACATTTTATAATAAAATGTTATTTGCACAGTAAAATTATTTCCATGAAATTTTTAATATTCATCTTATAAATTGAAACCATATTTCTAGCAACTATTTTTCAAATAAAACGATTATAATTTTAATAATTCACACTTTTAGTAAACATATACGAATTCTCTTTCATATAAGTTTAGACAGTTGCCTATAACTTGTCTAAAATCCTTCACTATTATATTTTTATCAATCTTTACTGTATTATTGATTCATTCTTTTATTTCATTTATTTCAATAAATAAAGTGGTTCTATCATTGTAAATATAAAAACATCTGATGTGTCCAACAGATTATTTCCCGCCACTATTAGTAATATATATTATAAAATTGTTATTTGTATATCAAGGGACTAAAGTATATTTTTATTACGCATATGGAAACCATGTGAGTAATAAAAAATTAAATTATAAGGAACATAACTACTAATCAGTACGAAATATATATTGATCTCTTAGAAAGGAAATACATAAATAGATTCAAATTTTCAATGATTCGTTACGCTGAAGTTGTATTTCTAAATATTTTTTTAAAAAAGATCTGAATATTCAAATGAGTTTGAAGTATCTGTAATTTCTGTGAAATAATCTCAGATGTCACATAATTTGTTATTAATTTTTATCATAAAATAAGCAAAATTACTATATTATTAGAAAACCTTATCTATTGTCAACCCCTTCAATCAAAATTTTAATAAAATAACCTTTTTGCTGTTTCGTTTTTGACAAAAAGTTATAGCTGTAAGCTTCCCGTATGAATTTAAAGAATCTGTAAAGACTAGCAGATTTTCTGTAAGCTACAGACGCGATCAGAAATGCCATTTGGATCGAAAGCGTTACAGGTCTTACAAATTTGCTTACAGATCTTAAAGATTTGAATAGAATCAAACCATTAAAATTAAAATAGCTGAGAATGAGTCTATATACATTGCTTTCAATCAGTTAACAAACTGTAAACATGGATATGAAAATCCCATGTTTTACGTTAAAAAATACTCACGGTATATAAGACGGGGACATTACAGAAACTATATACAATTTTAAACTATTTTATTTTATAATTTTTTTGTTCAATATATCGAGCAAAAAATTGATTTATAGAATATAAATATTATATTTACCATATTTTATAAAATCCCAATATTTAAATCATTAAAGAAATATTAAATAATTTAAAAATAAAAAATTATTTCAAAGTAAAATATTCATAATAGTAACATTAAATTAATGGACAATATGAAATGTTTGTAACGTTGTTTACAATTTAGCAATGCAGGTAAAATGAAATCATTGTGTTTCGCTTATGAATTGCATGGCGTGTTTCAATTATAGCATGAAATAAAGTCGATAGGAAAGCGATAAGCTGAAAATGGAAAGACATTGCGGAAGTCTATATTAAACCGTACACAATGCAGAAAGAAAATTCTATTTTCACGGACATGTACTTACATTTTCCACGGGTTTTTTACCGATCATATCTTTACTTCCTTATTTAATACTTTTTATATTCACTACCTTATTTTTATGTTCAAATCATTAGGAAAATCCAGTATTATAAATTATAAATTTTCATTCCGGATTCAAAAATAAAATTCACCTAGCATAATTAATGTCAGATTAGTAATATTTATTTATACTGTAGAGAAAAAGTACCAAACGTTACTTCTGGCACTCTAGCTGTTGTAGAGAATTCACAAGGACTCATTTACCGTGGAAAATAATGGTACAAACTAAACACAAATTCGAGTTCAGGAACACATAATAGTGTATTACCTATATACTAAAGGACTAAACTTTAGTCCTGTGGTATACACATTTTTTGCACTTCTGTATATACATTTTAAAATAATAATTATTTGGTTATATTTATATACCTGTATAAATACAAGTTAGCTTTGAAAACATAACATCATTATGCATATTTTTCTGGTAATCTAGGCTAGGTTCCATACATATACCTATTTGTTTTTGTGGTAACAAAATGCTCGTTTATTAATCTATTCAGTCTTCGAAAATGAAGACTAAAGTAGGCTTTTATTCCCGAAAGTGCAAAAAATATAATAATGATTTCATAAAAATATGAAAATCATATTTCACTTCATTTATTTATTTTCTCTTCCTGCTATCTTTTGTGTTATAATTGCAAAATCAGAATTTGTCACAAAATACGATACAAAATTGAATTTATTTCAATTACTACATAAATTGCGTTTAATTAAATAGATAGGGCGTGATGTTTCTATTTATTTATCTGTTACAATAAGCACCTGGAAAATTAATCCAGACACGAAATGGATAAATAGATTGGAACATGGAACAGACATGTAATTAATACATACATTTTTAATTCGCACGCAATCTTTGTTTGACATTTCTATAAAAGCAAAGTCGAAAACCGTGAAAGGTTGAAAAAAGTTTAATTATTATTATTACGCTTTAACATCCCTACGTCACAAACTGCATACAACTACGTAGTGGATTTAGAGTTAGGAATGTAGTATGAGTAAAGTATTTGTTGTAAGTGCATTGGAATTTTTTACAGCCAGAAAATGACAAACCAGATTGACTTGTATTATTTGCCTGCAAGTCCACCCTGTAGAAATGTCCTACTTATTGCTAAGGCAGTTGGGATTAATTTAAATCTCAAGACATTGAATATTATGGAAGGAGAACACATGACACCAGATTTCTTAAAGGTAAAAAAATAATTGTTTAACAAAAATATATACAAATTGTTATTTGCAAAAACAAATTTTATCAAAATAAATTATTTGATAACGCAAGTAAATGCAAATATTTTTTATAGGTACTCCAAAAATCTGGTAATTTTAATTATTAAGATGAATAAATTAAGAAGTAATTTGTAATTTACAATTTTTAAATATAATGTACATGGTTTAAAAATTGTTCGGAAAAAGTATATTACCAAAAAATACAGGATTTAATTTTATCATTATTCAATTATAAAACTCTTGTAGTGTAAAAATCAATATTTTAATGACGAGTTCAATAAAAAGCACATTATATATTACATATTTTTTCAGATTAATCCAGAGCATACAATCCCTACATTAAATGACAATGGACTTGTTATTTGGGAAAGGTAAGAAAAGAGTTCATTATATAACAATTTTCCATATATTTTAAAACTTAAATTTAGAAAATTATGAATATGATAGATACATTTTATTCTTACGACGATATAATTTTGATAATTTTTTTATATGAGCATTTAAATAATGTAAATATATATAATATATTTATTTCAGCCGACCAATAATGACCTATTTGATTGAGATGTATGCCAAAGACCCTGAAGTACAAGCATTATATCCGAAAGATATTAAAAAAAGAGTCATTGTTGATCAACGATTATATTTTGATGCTTGTTCTTTGTACAAAAATTTGGTGGAATATTTTGTAAGTATTATATAGCTATAAATAGGTTAATCACATTAATAATTTTTGTTTATTTGAAATTAAATCTGTTAGTTTTTTACAATGTGATGTTATACTATTTTATTAATCATTTGTTTGACACTACCCAGTTTTTTTTTAGTGTTTATTATGGCCCAGAAATTTTTCTAATTTATCTTTGAGAATTTGAGTATATACATAATTTGTAATATAAGTTAGCAAATGATTTCTTATTTTAGGGTCCAATAATGAGAGGTCTAGTGACAGTTCCTGACGACATGCAACGTTTAAAATTTGAAGAAAGTTTGAGCACCTTGAACAACATCCTGGAAAACCACAGTTGGGTAGCCGGAGACAATATGAGTGTTGCTGATATTTCTATTCTAGTCACCGTGGATACCGCTGAGGTATGGTATAAGTATCAACTATCAAATATGGATTGATACGCTTGATCACTTGTAAACAAGAGCTAATGATGGAGGAGAACTTAGATTTAGTAGTAATACGTTTCAATTACATGAGGCTGTATTCACAGTGGATAATTAACTGTAATTCTATGGAGTCGGCCGGCAAATCTACATGATCATTGGACATAGGCCGGCATTTACATATTATACAATAGACGCTCATTAGCTATTATCAATACTACTACTGTTTGCAAATGTTTACTTACTATTACTTATTTATTCAGTATTAGTTGCTAAAAATGTTGATACATCACAAAAACTTATAGATCAACAGAATGAACGACTTTTCCTTGTATATAAGTATTAGACATATTTTTCTATGAGGCAAAGAAGTTCTTGGAGAATTCAGTCAATTTATTAAAATATAAATAAACACCAACACCAACGTTTCGACTTTAAATAAATCTTCTTCTATCTCCAGGGTGATATTTGTTAAATATTTATCTATATCTTGTAAACCAAGACAGAGAAGAAAATATACATTTTAAGAATTAGTATTCACTATTAAATTCCACATAAGACAAATTAAATGACATAAAATAGGAATAGAAGTTTTCTAAATAGTGATAACTAAATATAGACAAATTTTACTACAAAGATAGCTAAACTAGAGGTTCTCTAGATATTGAATCCTGTTCATAGACGAGTTCTCTTTCATAACTTAATAATTTCTTTTAGATATACAAAGCCGATATTTTGTAAACATGTAAACGCTTACAGATATAATTTATTGCTGAAATTTTGTGTCCTTCATAAAATTTGAAGTGGGATAAATTAAAGATAAAATTATACTAGAGGTTTTCTAGATAATGATTTGTAGACTAATTGTCTGTCATAATTTATCTAATTTCTTTTTGGATATACCAAACCGATATCTTGCAAACGCTAACAGATATCCACTTCAATGTTAAATTTTTGGATTCTTCATAAAATTTGACAGGATAAATTAAAAGAAAAATAATGCTAGTGGTTCTCTATAATCTAGATAAAGAGTCAAATTCATAGACAAATTTTCTCTCAAAATTTAAGTAATTTCTTGTTGGATTGTAAATGCTTAAAGATATCGAAAACTATCAACATAAACAAATAGAAATATTCATATTGACTTAAAAAAATATTGATTCCTTACAAAATTTTGCTTAAAATTAGTATATAAAAAATTTCAAAGCTTGTATAGATAATGAGCCTTAAACATAGTTTTTCCTTTACAATAAATTATATCTAATGAGATTCTAACATCAGTAGGTACATAATAACAACTATTAAAGAAACAGACTTATCTTTGTCATTACTAAATAATAAGATTTCTAAATGTTTATTTTAATTTTTGTTTGTGTATCTTTAAACATGTTTCCCTTACTCCTTTCCTTATGTTCTAAAATATATGTAATTCCTTTTATTTTGTGTTGATTTATTGTTGAAGATAATCGAAATCTGTATTTGCAGGCAATTGGGATCGACATTGATAAACACGCTCATGTCAACAAATGGCTGCAGAAATGTAGAAAAGAGATGGATAAATGGGGCTACGACGAAATCGAGAAGGTTGGAGCGAATATGATCGGCCAGTTTATTAAAAGCAAATTACATTAAATGCAAACTTATATTTTACACATTTGTTTGTCTTTGAAGAACACCAATGCTTTTAATGTTTTATCATATATACCTACGTGTTTAGTTTCTGATATAGTATGAGTTATGAGTATGACTTTATATAAATATATATGTACAAGATTATATATGGATATGTGTTAAATGTATATTTGTTTAAATGTTTAATAAATTTTAAACATATTTTTGTTTTACTAATTTCCTAGCAAACTTTTAAAACAATTAGAAACTTTACATTTCACAATTGCAGTTTAAGAATAAATTTAAATAGAATAAATATATTTAAAAAATACTTTTCAGCCGAATTCACTTATTTATATATCACAAATTTTCATCTAATAGAAGAAAAGAACCTTTTGAGTACTGAATTTTAAAGATAAAAATGAATATGACAATACAATTTTTAATTTTAATAGTTTTCAGATAAAATTATACATGACAAATAAAAAATAGCAATGATTTTTCAACTATTTTCTATTGCAAATTTTTATGCTGTAAACAATAATTCTGCATGTATTAAATTCGTTTGATATAATGATTAAAATTGTACTTATTTTAATATGGAATTTAATACGATAATAATTTAGTTTATGCTAAAATATATTTTTTTCATTCCAGTATTTTTTTAATCAAAGATTTTTGTTATGTT
Source organism: Stenolophus ochropezus (assembly GCA_035578165.1). Classification (NCBI taxonomy): domain Eukaryota; kingdom Metazoa; phylum Arthropoda; class Insecta; order Coleoptera; family Carabidae; genus Stenolophus; species Stenolophus ochropezus. The sequence goes on from JAQOWZ010000002.1 coordinate 804,601, forward strand.
CCTATTTTCTCCAATATCCAGTATTGATTAGGTATCTAAATTAATATTAAAAATATTTTATGAAAATCACAATTTAGATTTAAGCACAGTTGACTTTATTTTACAACTGTTATCCAATTTGATACTTTATAATTATCTTTACGGTATAGATATATTATCTTCAATAAAGCTGATCTAGTACATCTAGAAATGGGTATAAGACGTGAAATATATATTTGTTTATTTATTATTTTAAAGTACTGTAATATATAATTAAATTTTTGGCGGAATCATCTTTTATAATCTATTCAAAACACTATTTTCCACTTGTAATGTTGTGAAACACTATTTTTAGCCTTGACTGTCCATTATAAATAATAGTTATCTGCCTCTTAGTTTGACCTTCGCGTCTCATTCCTAGTTGATATCCCGTACAAAACGCTATATAGTTTGACGTTTATTCTTCCGCGGGTTTAAAGTGAACCGGTATCAGAATCCTGAACAAGGTGAGAGTTACACAACATCGATAAGAATCGTATCAGTGATAGGAATTTGTAAACAGTTTTGTTTGTAGAAAAATGACGCCGAAATTATACTATCTGCCGGAAAGTGGACCATGTAGAACTGTCATGATGACGGCCAAAGTTTTGGGAATTGATTTGGAACTCAAGTATGTCGATTTATTTAAAGGGGAACATATGACACCTGAGTTTCTCAAGGTAATAACGAATTATCGATATTATGGTTTCCTTTCTGATTAAAGTACTTTATGCCCAGAGTTTGTAAAGTGTCCCTTTTCACATTGCTAGGCAACCTAAACACATTTATTTATGGTTTTATTTACTTGTGAAATAAATTTTTATTAATATTTCGGTTGTATGAAAAATGTTGTCTGCAACATGTATATAACATAGTGTTTTTATCTCGTGCTATAATTTTCACATTTAGGTACGCCTCGTACATTAAACAGCACTCAAATAAAAAATACTTACTTTACACACTAGTTGCACAAATAAATATTTCTTAATTTCCAAATGTTCTCTTATACATCAGTGAATGAATGAAATAACAAACATTTCTGAATTTCTTAACTTGGTTATTTGTTCTCCAGAAATACTTATGTGTAATTATGGTTGCATTTTAGTTTTCTTTACCGAGCATATAAAATATAAGAATAAAGTGATATTTTGATCATTTGACATACATTTATTAATACAAAAATAATAATTGTAAGAGGTAAATATTTATAATATCTATTTACGGATCAAATGTTTCAACTAAATATTATAATAATAAAATCAAGTGAAAATTACTTTTAACTTTTAATGATGAATATTATTTTTTTACGACCATTAAGATATTTGCTTGCTGTACGTTTTTATTGCTACGGATACATAATATACTGTAAACACATTTTCATTTTTAACGGTAACCATAAACAACGTTAAGGTTCAAATTTATATCTCACAGTTCTGTCAAAAATCGTATAGCTTAATTTTTATTTTGTAGCTAGTTGCTAGGAAGTAGAGAAATGAAGACATTTTTATTATTAAAATATAAATGACTTAAGAAATAATATCGTGGTTGTAGAAAAAGTATACTGTACAACTCGCATGGAATGTCCATCTCATACTCGTTTGAAATAAGTACCAACTCAAGCGTGATTTGTTTTTTTAACTGTAATTATTTTTTTATAATCTTATTAGTATATCAAATTCTATTACAATAGATAGTTTTACAACAATTTCTAAATTAAATACCTAACAGTTTTCATTTGAATTTCTTTACTTATGTACAGCAAATTTAGCATATAATTTTATTGAATTAATTTTTGGAACAATAATTTTAATAATAGTTGGAAAATATTAATAAGTATCTTTAGAATTCCTGTGATTTTTATGACTTGTGATGAAATCCGGCTGAACTATCTCTCCCCAGTCTCCAATCACAATCCCAATCTCAATCCCCATCTCCAAGACAAGAGTGTGTTCGCCAGGCCTGGTGATAGGTATTGATCTGATGTTAATCTAGCATTTGTAACCCTACTGGTAGTTGAACCCGGCACACGCGGTGCCCACGCTGACCGATGGAGATCTGTCGCTCGGAGAGAGTAGATGTATTATGATGTATCTGACGGAGCGGTACGGCCAGGACGACAAGCTCTACCCTAAGGATCCAGAGCGTCGTGCCCACGTCAATCACATGATCTTCTTCGACATGGGCACGCTGTATGAATCAGTGTTGCAGTACTATGTAAGTGAGGGAAAGGGTTGTTGATCATTGTGATCTTTTAGGGTTTGGGTTTACAGTTTACAGTAAAAAAACGATTAATAAAAACCGGTAACCGATATTTTGAATAAAAATTACGCAATTTAATAATAATTTGAATCGATATTTTTAATTAAGATATTTTTAATGTTGAAAATACCGGTAACCGTTAACCAAAAAAAAAAGGAAAACCGATTTTATGAGTTATGACAGTTTCTAAAAGTTACATTTTATTGGAGATTCATTATAATAGTTTGTCTCTTTGTCAGCTTTAGGCATCAAGTTTAAAATTGAAAAATGACTTACATTTCTCTGAATGTATTATAGGAATTTTTGTAAATATTCCTGTTTGATTTTGTATGCAGTTCGAAACATAATCGCTTTCATTGCCCTTTACATTTTTAAAATCTTAAATGGTTTAAGATTGATAGTGAACCCTCTTAATCTTCAATTTTACAAAATTTAAAAATATTTGTTGTTGCTCATTTCAGACATATGAACAAAATAAATTTTTAAAATTTGAATTAACCATTAAAGTCTGCATAAGATAATTTAAGAGGAAAATAATAGCACACTAGAGATTTTCTAAATAATGAAAAATAAAAATTTAACTAAATGTTTTTTACATAATATATCGGTTGATATTTTGTAAACTCTTCAAGATATCGACTTTCATGTTGAAATTTTGAATTTCCCATGTAATTTTACATAGGATAAGTTAAGAAAAAGAAAGAAAGAAAAGGTTACATACTCTGTTAAAACAAATTATAATGTAAATAACTATTATAATAAAAGTCCATTCGTAATACACGGGGCAAACTCTCTAAACGAAGGGTCAATGATAAATTCACATTACCAATTAAAAATTAAAATATTTTTCTATCTCCAAGTTATTTCTAAACATAATTGAACATGGAAACTTACAATCTTTAGTTTTTTACTGTATATTTTTACATATACAGCCGAAATAATGCAAAAATCTCCATTTTTGGGTCCAAAATTTTGGTTTTTGAAAATAGGCCAAATCGATAGACGTCGTTGTGCTGATTTCAAATTTTCAAACGAAATTTAATTATCACTTTTCGTTCCTGAGATATTTACTGTCAAAGTTGCACCTCAAAAAAGTGTGCTTTTTCGCGATAACTCAAAAATGGGTTGAGATACAATCTCAACGATTATACCAGTCGATTCTACGGGAAAAGTTACATAAAGAAATGTTTTCTCCGCATATATGTTCTTTGGAACGATAAGGTGAAAAATGAAAAAATCGAAAAAACCTAAATTTCAAAATTTCTCTGAGGAACTTTTTGTCTCCAAAACTTTTCATTTTCTGAACTTAAGTAGATATTAATAAGCTGATTCCAAATTTTCAAACAGAATTCAATTATCTCTTCCCGTTCTCGAGATATTCGTGTTCAAAGTTGAGTTTTAGCAATACCTAAAAAAACAGGTTTTTTAGGTATATCCCTTAAATGGTTAGGTTTATGACTTCGGTAACCTCACCAATCGATTCTACGGACAAAATTACATATGTATACCAATTTTTAGATTTTTATTCCAATGGAAACAATTTTTAGAGGGAAAAAACGAAAATGGCCAAAATCGAAAAAAATGCCTGATGAACCCCTTGCGATTTTTTTCGATTTTGGCCATTTTCAGTTTTTTCCTTCTAGAAATTCTATCTGATGAGCTAAAAATCTGAAATTTGGTACACTTATGTAGTTTTGCCCGTAGAATCGATTGGTGAAGTCGCCGAAATCTTAAACCTAATCATTTAAGGGGTATACCTAAAAAACCTAATTTTTTAGGTATAACTTTGAACTCAAATATCTCGAGAACGGGAAGAGATAATTTAATTCTGTTTGAAAATTTGAAATCAGCGCATTGATATCTACTTAAGTTCAAAAAACGAAACATTTTAGAGACAAAAAGTTTCCAAGGGAAAATTTGAAATTTAGGTTTTTTCGTTTTTCTCATTTTTCACCAAATCGTTCCAAAGAAGGAATATCCGGAGATAACATTTCTTTATGTAACTTTGCCCGTAGAATCGATTGGTGTAATCGTTGAGATTGTATCTCTACCCATTTTTGTGATATACACAAATAACACACTTTTTTGAGGTGCAACTTTGAGAGCAAATATCTCAGGAACGAAAAGAGATAATTAAATTTCGTTTGAAAATTTGAAATCAGCGCGTCGATGTCTATCAATTTAGACTACTTTCAAAAACCAAAATTTTGGACCCAAAAATGAGGTTTTTTGCATTATTTCTGCTGTATATGAAAAATTTTACAATAAAAAACTAAAAATTGTAACTTTTCATGTTCAAAATAATTGGGAACTTAAAAAACAATACAATTTATACCGATTTTATCTGTTTTATGTTTTCTATAAACTTGTTCTTATATATGACAATTCGTAAATCAGTTTAATGATAAAAAAACTTTTTATAATACAATTCTTACAAAATTTTCTTTCAATTTTCAGAGAGTCGCTTACACTGGGAGTCCAGACTTCGATGAAACCTACTGGCCGAAAATCCAATACGGCTTTACCTTGTTTAACACATATTTGTCCAGCCGAAAATTTGCTGCTGGTGATCATCTTACTATAGCTGATATAACTTTAATTTCTACAGTTGCCACAGCTATAGCTGTTTTTGACTTCGATTTGAAACCTTACCCTAATGTCTCACGATGGTTTATTTAACATGGTCAGAAATATATTACCCGATTATAAAGAAATTATAGAAGATAATGGAAAGAAATTAAGAATACTTGTAGATACGACTAGAGCCAAAAATAGAAAATCTGTATAGTTTTGTTAAAAATAAATATTTTATACACATATGACTAAACCATTTTTTAATGCAGTATCATGTTAAAAGACATTATTTGAGATAAAGTTTGTTGCAATGCTTGTCAATTTTTAGATAACATTCATTATTTGATATCAAACATTAAACGTTCTCATTTACCTTATATCATTTGTGACTGTTGCTTTTAATCTGTAAGTTACTCAGGTAAATATTTAAACAATATATTTCTTATTTACTTTCATTATATCAAATATATGTACAGTGTTGTATAGTATTTGAAATAAAGTATTTAATTTTTTAAAATACTTTTTTTTTAATATTCTTTAGGTACCTTTATTTCAAATAAACTTTGTTTTGAAATACCTATGTATATGTATTTGAAATACTTTTTTAGAATACACATCCAATTTTATGTAAAATAACTAAAACTGTATACAGTATTTAGACAATAATTAATACATATTAAATAGGTATTTTACCAAAGACTTGTAATATCAAATTACAAGAATAAAAAGATTATTATCTTTAAACTTTGATAATTGATAATGTGTTAATTATTATTTTATCTTTATAGATACAGATCTATTTACCTTGTAAAGTATGTTACAACATATGTTTCTACATTATTAACCCTGTTACTTTTTAGAAAAATGGCGCTACCGAAGCAACATTTTCAAACTTTGAGTTTATATTATTTCAATTTTGGTCCTCCAAGTCGTCATGTAATGCTAACTGCACGAGTTTTGGGAATTGAATTAAATTTAATAACTGTTGATCTTACCAAGGGAGAACATTTACAAAAGAAATTTTTGAAGGTATGTATATTTCCATTTGTTTAAATTCATAACTAAAAAAAGTGTTATTGAAGTAAAATAAATCAAATATACCGGGTGTCCCAGCTCGACCGACACATGGGAGTTTTACATAGGAAATCAGTTAATTATGAATAGTATCTCCCCAGTGCAAGATATTAACTTGAAATTTTATATGCTTATTGGGGAATATTATTTCTATGGATTACAGTTATTTGAAATGTGTAATTTCGTCTGCAAGACGAAATTTATTAAATTTTAAAATCTAACATTTTCGTTCAACATCAGTCAGCCATGGAAATAAAAGAAAATATCTATGTGACAGTACTGACAGTTAATGACATGCCATTGTAGATATTTATATTTTTGTAATATTGGTATATTATTTAACAAAAAGAAACTAAATTCAACTTAAATAACATTAAAATACAGGGAATAAGAATTAAAATCAATGATACTTCACTAAACTGTCAGATAAATATTTTCTTTTATTTCCATGGCTGTCTGATTTTGAACGAAAATATTAGATTTTAAATTTAATAAATCTCGCCCTGCAGACGAAATTGCATATTTCAAATAAGTGCGATCCATAGTAATAATATTCTCCGATAAGTATACAAAATTTCAAGTTAATATTTTGCACTGGGGAGATACTATTCATAATTAACTGATTTCCCATGTAAAACTCCCATGTGTCGGTCGAGCTGGGACACCCGGTATAACATTTTCATATATAAAAATTGCGAACTTTAACTGTAATTTTAACCGATATTTTTAAGGCCCAAAAAACCGGTAACCGTTAACAAAAAAATAATAAGCCGGTTTTAGCGATAACCTTTATTTTAATAAAAAAAAAATATATTTTTTTATATCTGTTAAATTTGTTTTTAAATTTGACTATATGAGTTATGACAGTTTCTAAAATTTACATTTTATTAGAGTCATCAAAACAGGTAGTCTCTTTGTCAATTTTAGGCATCAAGTTTAAAATTGAAAAATGACTTACATTTCTCTGAATGTAGTATAGGAATTTTTGTAAATATTTGTGTTTGATTTTGTATGCTGCACGAAACATAATCGGTTTTCATTGATCCATAATATTATATGTTTTAATTTTTTTTATTAACCAATATATTCACCGGTTTCCAATTTTTAAAAAGCGGTTTTCGAATTAAAACCATTATTTTTATAACGTTCTTAATGTGGGATAACCGTTAACCAGTATTTTTTCGGTTACATGCCCTGATTAAAACATAAGTTAAGAATAAGTAAAAAAGTAAATAATGTATTTGAGATATAAAGACAATAGAATATAAGTTTAAATATAAAAATAATAACTCAAATTTTTGTCAGATCAATCCTGAACACAAAGTGCCTACCTTGGACGATAATGGCTTTATAATATCAGAGAGTAGAGCCATTATGACATATCTGACAGAAAGATATGGGAAAAGGGAATCTTTGTATCCCAGGAACCATCAGAAGAAAGCAAAAGTTAACCAGTTTCTCTACTTCGATATGGATAGATTACTTGGCACACTAATTGCATATTATGTATGTGTTACTTACAGTTTGTTTGTTGATTCTCACGTCATCAAACAATCAAGAAATTGATGACTTGAGGATCAACTTATGAAAACAAACCTTATTTCTGTATTACCTTTTCTAAAATATTTGTTTTAGTCTCCAGTCTTTTTCGGGGCGAAAGATTTTGATTCCTCCAAAATGCCTGACTTAGAAAAATATTTCGCCTACCTCAACAACTGTTTAGAAGGGCAAGATTATGTGGTGGAAAACAGCTTAACTTTAGCTGACTTGGCTTTAGTTTCAACGGTTGCTACAGCTGTTATAACTGTTGATTTCAAATTACATCCCTATCCAAACGTGGAGAGATGGTATAACAACTTAAGAACTACTTTGCCTGATTTCAAGGAAATTGTTGAGGATAATGCAGAACAGGCTAAAGGATTTATTCAAATGGTGAAGAATAGCAGAAAATAATTTTTATGTATCAAGAAATAATAAATAATAAAATACATTGTTGTTATTATTATATTAAATAAAATTAGTAAATTTTATTTTTAAACTGTACCACCATGAAAAAGTTTAGAAATCATTATAAAAGTCGCAAACAAAATCTTTACAATCTGATTTTATCATCTGCACGAAGATATTTTTAAGTGTGTGTGTTATAAGATTAGATTTTAATTATTTGTTTAAGAGGAAACAATACTTAATTGAAGTGTTTTTTAACAGATAAAATGTTTAATTCTTATTAATTTTTATTCATACAAATCCGTTTTAAAGGTATAGCATAATTTCAAAAACGTGTATTATAAAATATTATGAAAAAAAAAACATTGTAAAGAATAAATAAAAATTTAAAGAAACAATAACAATGTGCAATAAAATTCGTTTTTTATGAATATGATGATCGGTAAAAAATAATATTTATTATTGAATACAAAATACATTTACAATAATGAGTTTTTTAAAATGTTTTAATTTATCGCTCTGTATGTATGTGACTATTATTTTAATATTGAGTTATTATTAAATAAAATATGAAAATTTGGTATTAATACTGTAATTTTCTTATCTATGAATAATTTACAAAAAATCATTTCAGTATTTGAGCGATGCGTTTTTTTTCTGCTGAAACCAATATGGCAGAGTTTGACGCTTTGTCGTGGCTTTGACTACGCCCGATTGTTTATTTCTTTATAGCAAAATTTGACATGTCAAATGAATTATATAATTATTATATAAATATTTCGAATATAATCATCCCAAAATGAACTTTGATTTCCCGAAACCCTGATTACATAACTGTGCTGCCATCGCGTGTATTTTCACGAAACGAACGAGTGATCATACGATTTAAATCTACTACAAATAACCTTGAATTGACAGATTCGACTTTCAGTTAGTTTCTTCACCTTGCTGCTACAGTAAGTACATTTTGTGAGTGAAAAACCCAAGTTAACCTGAATCTTTTCAGCAAGCAATGGCTTTAACGAAAAATGTGGTTAGTAAGTTGTCCCTTCGACGAGGGTTTTCCACCTCGAGAGCAGCTGCTGCCCAGATGACAGTCCGAGATGCGTTGAACGCGGCCATGGACGAAGAGATGGAGAGAGATGACCGGGTATTTCTCCTAGGAGAAGAGGTGGCGAGGTACGACGGTGCTTACAAAGTCAGCAGAGGCTTGTGGAAGAAATGGGGTGACAAGAGAATCATAGACACGCCGATCACGGAGATGGGCTTCGCTGGCATTGCCGTTGGGGCTGCCATGGCAGGCCTTCGCCCCATTTGTGAATTCATGACTTTTAACTTCTCTATGCAAGCTATCGATCAAATCATTAATTCAGCCGCCAAAACCATGTACATGTCAGCAGGTATGTCACAATCCTATACTGATCCTAAACTTACCCGTGTTGGTACCAAATAAACAACCAAATTTTATAGTTGCTGAAAATTTTACATGGTAAATTTAAGTGATTTATTAAAATTCTTTACTTAAGTTTCCCATTTTAACTTATAAAAGATTTATTTTTTGACAGTTATTAAAAAAGAAGCAATGTGTAAAGAAAAATAGAAAACTGGTTCAACTCACCAACCCAGCAAAATAGCTGGGTGAGTTGGGTCAGTTCGAGAACAGTTCTGGGTTACATCAAATGTGCCAAGTAAACAATTAACCTACCAGGTTCCTTAAAATGTCCCAAATAAATTAAAAAACTTGTTGAAATTTATTGTCAATTTTTTGTTCCAATGAACTAAGCCTAAAACGATTTCTATTTTTGGATATTTAATCGTTTAAATCCAATTCTCATGTTTATTTCTTTTTATTGCCACTTAAACTGCATAATTAATATCAGACATTGTTCCTTAATATAAACAAGGGAACTTCCAATAGTTTCTCTGTTCGGAATTCTTTTCATCATTTCTTATCGTCCCTTTACATCAGCAATATACCTGGAGTCAGTTGCTCACATATATCTTTAACAATATTTCTATTTAATTTATTTGGTCTACTTGCAGTATTTGTCTGACCTTCTCTTGTTATTTTCCTTCTCAGAATATTTGAAATTTTATTATCAATTAGGTCATACAAAAAAATGTAAATAGTGAAATTTTAGATCATTTAAATCACATATCACTTTATAATTGTTTTCTATTTATAATTTTTCATTTATCATTTTATTAATAAAGTTTTACTGTATTATAAGGAACTTCACTTAATAACTATTCTACTAAAGGTACATGGTACATTTTTTGTATGTCGTTTTAGGTAACATACTATAGGTAATTCATATTTAATTTGCAATAAAGGAAAACCTATAAATTAATTTTTTAAGTTTTTCATGAACCGTTTATTTTGGTTACCTATACTATATATAGAACATGACATGTCTTGGCTTCAAGTGATCTAACCTAAAGAAGTGTTGTTATGTTTGAATGAGTGTTTATCCGTTAGAAGAATCTGTCCTTTTATATGGCTGTATGAGTACAGAAGGGGTGGAAATATTAATTTTTATTGATGAAAAAGTGGGTTATTTGAGTATTGGGTTTATGGGATTCTTAAATCTTTCAACTAGATAATGACCCCAAACATACTACAGGTAGTCTACTAGAATAAGAATAATTATTTATTGTGAAATTATAGACAACAATTAAAAACGTCTCCAAAGTCTCCAAATTTATTTACAAAAAAATGTGTAAAACAAGACGCCCAAAGAATATAAAAGATCTACATTTATGGTAGAAGAATGGAGTAAGATTGACTATCAAACTCCAAGAAAATTAGTGGAAAGTATGACAAACAGTTAAAGAGAAGTAATTCTAATAAATGGCGGTTCAAAAGATCATGAAATCTATATAATTTACAAGTGTACCGAAAATAAATTGATGTACTTATTGTTATTATAAATATAATAAATTTTATCTCGGTTTCATTAAGAAAAATTTAGGAAATCAATATAATATTTTATTTATTAATATAATAAGTTATAATATAAAATTTATTTCGGGTATATAAATTCAGAGAAAAACTTTTTTCTTTTACTGGTGTATGGAGACTAATTGGTTTGAGTGTATACCCTTCAAAAACAAAGATGCAAGATAATAGTTTAGTAATTGTTGTAACTGAAATTGATGACGTGAGAATTAACTGCGAGAAATAGAGTGTACGTATGTACGGACAGACGTCACACTAAAATTAATGAAAATGTACATTTTCTTTTAAATCTTAAAACCAAAATTTGGCGCTGTTACAAAACTTACTTTACTTCAAACAAGAAAGTAAAAATGTAATTTCATTTACCACACATTATTTTTAGTTTGAAACTAAATATATTGATTGATTTATTTCAGGTAAAGTGAACGTTCCGATCGTCTTCCGTGGCCCCAACGGTTCATCAGCCGGAGTGGCAGCCCAGCATTCCCAGTGCTTCGGCGCGTGGTACGCGCACTGCCCCGGCCTCAAAGTAGTGTCCCCCTACTCGTGCGAAGACGCGAAAGGACTTTTAAAAGCCGCCATCCGCGATCCCGACCCTGTCGTCGTGTTGGAAAACGAAATCATGTACGGCGTCCAAATGCCCATGCCTGACCAAGCCATGTCCAAAGACTTCGTCGTTCCAATTGGAAAGGCGAAACTGGAACGCCCTGGAAAACACATCACCCTGGTCGCGCATTCCAGAGCAGTGGAGACATCTCTAGACGCCGCTAAGGAACTAGCTGGGAAAGGCATCGAGTGTGAAGTTATCAACTTGAGATCTCTTCGGCCATTGGACTTTGAAGCGATTGCAAAGTCAGTACAAAAGACGAATCACTTGATATCGGTGGAGCAAGGATGGCCTTTCTGTGGAATTGGAGCTGAGATTTGTGGGAGAATAATGGAGAGTGAAGTCTTCTACCATTTAGACGCCCCTGTGATTAGAGTTACCGGTGTAGACGTCCCGATGCCCTACGCCAAGACCTTGGAATCCACGTGTGTTCCAACTCCTCCAGACGTCGTGGAAGCGGTGAAGAAAGTCCTCAAAGTAAAATAACGCTACCTGTTTTTTATTTAATTAATGCCAATAGTATTTAATACTGGTTGATACAGACAATAACATATTTATATTGTACATACATTTATTTCTATTATAGTTTATTTTTTGTTATTGTTTTCAGTCTGGATTTAAAGAAAAAGCCCGAAAGTAATTGTTACGAGCGCAGCGAAATTTAATGAAAATATATTATATTTTTACTATGTAAATTATGTTTTGTAAAATGTCCCAACAAATATACATACTTAAAAAACAATTTGTATTTTTTAATAAAATATATTATACCGTGAGTTTCAGCTAAGATGCAACTTATTCGAATCTATCATTAGTCATTACTATGGATACAACTTGTTATATGGCACCATATTTGACCATATTGCTCCAGATAAAATGTAATACAGCGAACATAGGTTGTCAATGTCGTGAGATTAACTGTCAAATAAACTTATAATACAATGTTTACCAAAGAAGAAAAAATCAAGTGGTTATATGGTACAATAGTGGATACATTTTAAGAAATGTTTGTGACATGTTCCCTAATTTATAACCTGACCGTCCTAGACCAAATCCTAACACAGTTTCAAGAATATATTCAAAATTTAGAAGTAGTGCATGTTTAGATACAAAACAATAACAGGAGAAGATTAAAACCAGTGCGTAACATAATAAAAATTATGTATTACGAATAATAGAAGAAAATAATGAACTTTCTATAAAAGTTTTGGCAAATCAAATACCAGCAAAACATCTGTATATTGATTACTAAAAAACGAAAAATTGCATTCGTATCATTTTCAAAAACACCAAAAAAATTTTATTTACTGATGAAGCTACTTTTTTTACAAGACGAGAAGTAAATTCGCAAAATTGTAGATATTGGACCAGGCACAATGTATTATAACAAATGGAGATGTTCGACAAGATGTTTTAACAATTTAACATTCTACGGCTAATCGTTTTTAAGTTATGATACACGAAAAATTCAAAAAACCATTACAAGTAAAGTGCCCTTTTGGCACGGCCGATTGCAACAAAAAAAGTAGGTTCACAACTAAAAGTTTTGGTACTCCCAAATACAAAATTTTAACATTCTACGGTTACTCATATTGGAGTTATGTGCGATACGCACAGACGTCAATCCAAAACTAATCAAAATAGATTCAGGGATAGTCAAAATAAATATTTCCGTTGAAACCTGAAAACAGTTTTTTTGCGATTACAATACTTCATTTCAAGGAATTAAAAATATGTTTATGTTGCATTAATTTTAATAAATTAAGCCAAAAATATAGTTCCATATTGAAAAAAAAAATGACAAAATATATGCGTCAGCAGCAAAATGTTTTATTATTAAAAAGTATTTTTTGTCCTATAAATGCTGTTATGTAAAAATTTATTAGTCTAACTTATATTACCTTTTTTCCTATTATTTTCCATTACTTAATATAACGACCTTGGAACTGAATAAAAAAAATCCAAACCCAAACGACTTGATTTTGAATCAAAAACCGGAATATTTCAATAAATATTAAAAACAAACATAGTTTGAAAAAAAAATCATAGATTATGAAGGATATATAATAAACTAACAGCCGAATTCACCATTAGTCCGTTGATTAACGATCAACTAATTCAAGAATCAAGCTGAACTTTATTCACAGAGTTGTTTAAATTTGACAGTTTATATAATTTTAAGAATGTGAATTAAACTTACTGTCATTTTTTGTTGACATATGACGTATATTTATTTTTTATATCTGAAAAAAAATATGGCAAAGAAGAACGAAAAAAGAAGAAAATATATCGATTCTTGTAGATTTGACAAAATTAAAATATTTTAGATTAAAACAGCCAAAATATTGTGTACATAAATACAAATGTCAAAACGTCAAAACGAGGATGAAATCAGATGATCAAAGCTTGATTAATGGAATACGACAGATCAGCTGATCATTTATTTTTTTTAGTGTCTTGATAAAGGAATTCGGCCGTAAGTATTTTTGAAAATATTAAAGAGGTAAACACACACATTTAAGTGAATGCATAAAAATAAGTATTTCAATTTGTAAACCTAAATCGAAATCCAAACAATAAATAAAATGTATCTTATTACAGGACAAAATATAAAATATAATAGTAAAAACTATATAAAAACATTAAATCATACAAATAAACATTTTTTGGAACAATAAATTATATAAAAATATATGCTCTTCTTTTCACCTTGCTTTACTTTTAAAGTAATGTTTATTTACACAATATGAAGTAATTTTTTACGATGTATGATTCATGAAAAATAGTATAGTACAGAGTAATCGACATTTTTAAAGAGAAATCTATTGCCTCACCGAGATTTGAAGCGGGACTCCCAGCAATAAGAGATAACGATATGTACAAGGATTCCATTTAACCAGATTTGTAAATATTAATAAGGTATTTCCTTTACTCATGATTCCCAAAATACAAAATACTAACCGGAACTACAACAATCACTTCCTATAATATTAAAAAATTAATGCATTCGAAACAAGTGACGCACGTTAATTAAGCCAACGAGCAAAGTCCACTTGACTTCTAGCGAAAACAGAGTTTTTATGTGTAATTACATGCATCATTTGAAGATTTTCCAGAACATAACAGGTTGATGATGTCATATTACGTCACAAACACGTCATTGTGATACTAGGGATTGGGTATGCCCGCGGACTGATAGTGAAGTAGTTCCCCCCGTGTAGCGCATGCGCCAAAATCGGATCACTCACAAAAAGTCCGCGCGTAAACGTATATACTCAGAATACTCCTCAGATTCTTAAATACAAGTCAGCATGGGAATACATATTTATCAACAAAACTTCTGTGAGGAGTGCTATTGTGGTCACTCATCATGTTGTAGTGTATTTGACGGATTACAAACTCAATATCAATATCAAGTAAGTACAAATATAATCGTACTGCCACTTATTAAAGGGACATTTCAAAATTTTAATACAAGTGAAAATCAGGTGTTTTCAATTATTTATAACAACATTTCAATTCTACAAATTATTGTTTTCAAGATATTAATAAATTATTTTAGAAAAGAAACAACTCAAAAAATTTATTAATATTTAATATAGTGATCGTGTTTTTTTAAATTAAATTCTATTTAACAAAGTTAAACAACCTTATATTATATCTTTTTTGTACAAATTTAAAATTTTGATGAATCAAATAAAATACTAGTTGTTTTTAATAATTTTTAACATCTGTTCATTTGTTTGTGTTTATTTTTTTACTTCCATTTATTAAGGAGACATATCAAAATTTTAATACAAGAGAAGATCTGGTGCTTTCAATTATATATAACTACATTTTAGTCTTACAATTTACAAATTATTTTTTAAAGATATTAATAAACTATTTTAGAAAGATACAACTCAAAAAAATATTAATTTTAATGTACTGATCGTCTTTTTTAAAATTACATTCAATTACACAAAATTAAACAATCTTTTATTTAATTTTTTTTTGTAGATATTCAAATTTTAGTGGTTTTTTGTTAAAAGTCTGTCTGTCTCATCGTGTTCTTGTACATAAAATACTGTACTGTACTACTGGTGTTCAATTTATTTCTACTTTTTGTGATGAAATAAATTTTGTATTGTTTTTAATAATTTTTAACGCTTTTTTTACTTCTACTTGTTAAGAGAGGTAACATTTCAAAATTTTGATGAATCAAATAAAGATCTTGTTGTTTTTAGTAGTGTTTAATTTCTTTGCTGCCACTTATTAAGAGAAGTTATATTTCTAAAATTTGATGGACAAAAGTTTTTGGTGTTTTAATTATTTTTCACCGTAATGTCTGCCTGACTATTTATTTCTTATATAAACTTAATCTAATTTCTTTCTTCTTGTTACAGATTGAAGATTACCATCCATCTCCATATCCAACGTACGACTATCAAATGAAATTAAGACTATTTGACAACCACAATCGAAAAAACTCCTTATACTACCCAATGCAAGATTCTCCACAGATAGAAGAACAGGAAAAATGTAAATCTAACTCAGGATTGTCTCTCCTGGCAAAAGTGTGCGAAAACATTCAGAAGACTGAAGAAATCAAGACTGAAGAACAAAATGTACCCATTGATTACAGCTTAAAAACAGCCAAGAATGAAGAAGTCTTAACACCTAGTATTCCTGAAGCATCCACAAGTAAGGAAATTACTGTTCATAGAAGAATAATGACTTGTGAACATTGTGGGAAGACTTTTACGCATAAGGGAGACATGAACAAACATCTTAGAAAACATACTGGAGAACAACCGTTTTCTTGTCCAATCTGTGATAGAAAATTTGCACACACTTCGAATCTTGCAAGACATTTAAAAGTACATAGTGGTGACAAACCATTTCATTGTGATCGTTGTAAGAAAAGTTTTAGTCGTAAAGATAAATTAGTAATGCATCAAAAAACAAAACTGTGTTTAAAATCTGGACATAGTAGTTCATCTTCTTGATAATTATTATTATGTAGAAACTAATTTATTTATTGTTATATCTGTTATATTTATTTAATAAAAATATAAAACTGATTTTCATTTGTTTTATTTCCAACAAAGTTTAGGTTAACTAACAAACACACTTAACACTAATAAAGATGAAGTTGCAGTAAATGAAGATAATTTCATATGAATCAAAGTAATTCCCATTTAAAATTCCCTGAAAGCGATTTCAAAACATTGCCAAATAACTTGTAAACCTTTCCAAAACAAAAACAATTCCGTTAAATTAAAAAAAGTAGTAATTCATCGCATAGCCTAAAGGTGTCACGGTGACTACTAAGAAGAGATCGATGACGTCATTGGCCTGATTTGAAAATGGCAGAAGCATGAGAACATGACGCAAGTGGTATTCAAAGCCATGACGTACTCCTGTCAGTTTATCCAAGAGAATCGTACGGAGAAGTGCTAGTGTGTCATGTTAGCTCTAACGAACGCAACGTGTTCCTATCAAGTGTATATACAAATATTTATTTAATTTATAATAAAAGTGTATCAGTGATTTTTTTCTTTCATTATCTTTACAAGGTAAGCAATTTAAATATTAATGTTTTCCGTTAAAAAAACCGACGTCAATTTTTATGAGTTCATTTGTTTAATCAATCTTTCGTTCCATCCGGTCCCAATCTCTGATGTTCTGTTGTTTTACCGCGCCCTATAAAGCTCTATTTAAGTTCACCATCCGTAACATATGATATAAAATGCGGGAACGGGATTCAATTGTTTGACCCAGGTCACGGTCCAGGACCGACCCACAGTCACTTGTTTAGCCCTACTTTTCAAAACAACAGAATAATGTCGATGTTTACACATTCCAATATAAAATAATCATTTTCCATGACCCAAGATCATGGGTGAATCATTTACAAAAATAGATATCATTTTGTTGGGCGCGGTATTTTTTTTTTGTTTGGTGGTGGAGTATTTGCAAGCTATATTTAGATCGCATCTGCACATTAAGAAATATTTGGAGGGTTCCTAGAAAACATCTGCCGATCCGTCCCTATTGCCGATAAAATGGCTAGACGCCTAGAGCGTTCGTAATTTCTTTCGTTATCAATATTTACAAAATTTATCTGTGTCAGAAAGGGTGTGTTATACTGGCGCCAAAATTTTACATCTATAAACTAAATATATCTATAAATATTATATCATGTATTTTTCATTGAAAATGTGTCATCTTTTCTTCACAAGAAAAAATATATCTCTACTCGATTTTAATACAAATTTTAACTTATTGATTCAAATAACGAAGAGTTTGAATTATAATGTAAATATATTTTGTCTAAACACATTATTAATAACATAGAAATATGGTATATTACAGTAATTATTTATTTGCGTAAAAGAATTTCCTTGAAAACTTTCTATAAAACGTATAAAAATTAGTTTAATATATCTTCTCAAATCAGAAATATTTTAAATATATACTGTTAACTTACAATATTTGAGTATTAAATAAATAAAAAAATGGAGAACAATCTGAATAAAAAATAGGATAAACAAATTATGAGCTAAATTACTAGAGCAATTCCCAGCAAAATTGACCAGATTTATTATTTGGTTTAAATCAATTGATTTTTAAAAAACATTGATTTTTATCGAAGATAAAAAATATACATAATTATAATAAAAAATTATTTATATGCTACACAACTATTAATAATAACCAAAATATGTTCTGTATGGAAAGTAGGCTTTTTCTCACACTATATAACGTTTAGCAGTGTAGTCGTAGGAAAAGTATAGTGTGCCACTCGTGCAGAATCACCTATTTCCCACTTTGTCTGATTGTAGCATTCGACTTCGTCTCGCGTCGCAACTTTCTGCACTTGTGGTACAATATACTATATATTGCTTTAAAAAAAATAGATCTTTAAAAATAAAATAAAAAATAAAAATCGTGATTAATTTGATATTTTTAAATCAATGATTTGATTTTTTTTAAATAAATCATGATATTTTCCAACCCTGATTTCCAGTGAAAATAGAGGACATTCTAGAGTAAATAATAGAGCTAAAATGTGGGTCAATAAACAGGTTACGAATTTCAAAAACTACAGCAAAGAAATAGAACAAGCACTGAATATATTAGGTCACATTATAAGGGAAATAAATAGAGCAATAATTGAAGATTAGGTCAAATATTAGAGGAAGATTATAGGGATGGAACAAATTTTCTACAAATTATTACTTGATAAAATAGAATACATTGTAGGTCAAATAAGTAGAACAAATTTTAACGTTAGAGTGTGACGTAATAAATAGATCAGATTGGGATTACATTGACCCATATTACAAACACGCTTTTATAGACCTCTTTTGTTAAAAATGATTATATGTAAAACCATGCTTCCTAAAAGCGCTATTATTACAAAAATATGTATTAAGAAGAAAATCTTTTAAAAATTATTGCAATTTTCTATAACATATTTATAAAACAAGTGCCCGTCACTTTGTCTTCAGTTTAGAAAGTAAACTATAGTTGTTGACATTGAATTTATAGAACATAATCAAAATGACAGAAACTATGTCTCAACAAGTGGTAATGACCCCAAAATGCAAAACTGCAAATTCCACCACGCTCATCATCGAGAGAAAAGCCGTGCAGAAAACAGATGATAACATGCACGTCGCAGGTGGCGAGCACAAGGGCATCATCATCAACAAAGGCTCCCAGATCGGTAAGTCAACATTTCGTTTCTTATTAATTCATAACTTTAATAGTA
Organism: Stenolophus ochropezus; assembly: GCA_035578165.1. Lineage (NCBI taxonomy): Eukaryota > Metazoa > Arthropoda > Insecta > Coleoptera > Carabidae > Stenolophus > Stenolophus ochropezus. The sequence continues at coordinate 823,798 of JAQOWZ010000002.1, forward strand.
ATATTCCATGAGCATGTGTGGTATTACTCATGAGAATGAAATTTGCCAACACGAGCGAAAGCGAGTGCTGTAAATCATATACCTATTAGTAATAGGTAAATGCTATAAATCACTCGAATGAGTTACAGCCATTACTTACGAATAGAATAATATACTTTTTTCTATAGCAGATGTTAAAGTGCAATTTTATCAACTCAAAATAGTGGATAAAGTAGCACTTTAACCGCAAGGGTAGATAAAGTAATACTTTAACAGCAAGGGTAGATAAAGTACTTTCACTTTTGTTTATTAGAAGTACATTTCCATAACAACGCACATTACTGACATTTTAAAATTGTTCTTAAATAATAATTTAATTTTTCTAATCCTTTTCTTTTCAAAACCTGCTATAGAAAAAAATAGAATTTTATACACGACGATAAAATTAAATTATCGACTCGCGAAAAATAATTCACTCGCGATTGTATCGCTCGTGAATTAACACTTTCCGCTTGTCGATAAAATATTATTTTATCGTCTTGTATAAAAAATAACTATTATCCACAATTATACCGTGAAAAATATATGTTTATTATAACCAAATATGACATGACAGTTTGACAGATAAATAACAAACATTTTATCAATCGAAGACAATGCAGTATTTGATCATAAACGAATTTCTGTTATAAATCATAAAATATAAAAACTACCCATTATAGCTTCCCATTATAATAATAAAAACTAAACATTTCTTTGCAATAATATAATTCTTAGAAATTTAATGTTGTGGAGAAAGGATGTTTGACGTCAGAAGGTAGATTGTCTCTTACGATCCCAGTCTATATCTCTTCTTTCATGATTCTACCAGGATGATGTCACAACATTCCTTCCTCAAATTTTTAATAAAATTTTCTCGTAAAGTAAACGTAAAAAAATAATGAATCAATTTAAAAAATATGAGTATTTTTTATAGTATCATGTAAAAATTCAAATTTCACATACCCCAATGTTGTATGAGATTGGTAGATAATACGTATTATACTAAATTTTCCTCAACTGCACTAAAAAGAAGTATCTAAAATGTAGCATATTATAGTGTCCAACCGAAACTCGATTTTCAGCCGAAAACATAACCGAATATTCGGCTTCTCTTTTAGTTTCGACCACTAGTTTTGTTAGACGTAGAAACGAAAACCAGTAAAAGCTATACACAAAAAAGATTGATCATGAAAAAACATTCATTTATTGTTTCAACTGTTTAAGATCGTACTAAATTTATATTGTTAGTCTTATTCTAATTTTAATCTAGTATATAAACAATGGCCACAGAAACATCAACTAGAGCACAGAAGATCGCCACAGAAATTTTATTCAATTTATTTTTAAAAGTTTCATTAAAATCATTCGTCAAATGTCAAAGACGACATGATAGCCTCCCTTATATGTGTATGTGAAACAATATAACTCAATTAACTAAATCGTCACCCTTAAACGATGGTTATCTCTCATTTAATACAATTTAACCAAAATTAAATATAATCTGTACACTTTATTTTAAGTGCCTAACAATTTATAGTCTGTTAACTCAATGGAAGCTATTAAAATTATTAGTAACATTAATAATGATCCGTGATCTCATATTTCCGAAAATAGCTTGGAAACGTCATGAATTTATAATAATTTCTGATAACTAATGAAAGATATTAACAATTACCAGAACTTCCGGAAGACAATTAATTGACGGAAACTAGAGGCTTCCTCTGTAAAGTAATAACGTGACCCTGAAATACTCATCATGGTTTTTTCTCGCGTGTTACACATGTTATTTTTGTCTCTAGATATTTCTACAAACAAAACAATGCGTTAATTATACATTTTTAACTGTTTCTGTTTTGAAATTTCACTGAATTCGAAAGGAAAAACGTGGGGAATTATCGCTATAGAAAGTTATTTGAAATAACTATTCAGTATTCACTAATTGTTTATACTGCGTATTGTAAAAATATCATGCGCATACCATTAAATATATTTTTATTTTATAATTTTAAAACGATATTTGTTCTGTTCTGTTATCAATATTTCTATGCTATTAGTGTTAAAATGAAATTATCATATATAAACAATTTTTATCGCTATTTCCTGTACATATTTGAACTATTTGTACATTATATACAAAATATTGCTGATACATATTTTAAAATAGTTTTCCATATTAAATAAAAACATCATTTACGACACAATAACCATTATTAGATATGTACACATGTCAGATCTGTTTTATAATAGATATAGTAATGCTTATAAAATAGAACGCATTTACCAAACCTCTAGAAAATGCACCACCATTTTTATGTGGATATATATATGTAAAAAAGTGAGAGTTGATTAGATTTGGTAGTTCATGTTTTATTTTCGCCTTTAGAAAATAAAAATGCAACCAGAAGTACTTATAAGTATTTCAGAAAATAATAAACAAGTTGTCGAATGAAATGTATATTATAATAAAATAAAAATAAAATCTAATGACAATTTTATAAAAAAAAATTATATAGGTATATATATTGCAATTTATTATTGTTTCTTTAAATTTTTATTTATTCTTTATATGTTTTTTTTCTCATAATAAAGTTAGTATTGATTTCGAAAAAAATTATAAATATATATTTTAGTATGAATTTTTATTTTTATAGTTTAATATATAATTCAATGCATCAATAAAATAAAAATAAAAGTGACAACAAAATTATAAATAAGTACATATCTTAAAAGAATTGGTGGTCAAAATTTTAAACTTTAAAAATAGACACTTATTTTTTATAGTTCCATATTAATATTAAAATATATATTGCAAAAAAATTACAGATATATGTTTTAGGACAACAAATGTTTTTTACTTTACGATTTTGATTTAACATACCTAGGATTGTTATGAGTATTGTAACCGCCGAAGATGTCAATTTATAAGACATTTAAGGCCTGTAATGATAAAATCCGTGATTTATTCAATAGTTTATCGATTTCAAATTGAAGACTTTGTTAATAACTATTATTTTATAAAATTCTCTATACAATAATGTTTTCGTGATCAAGTCTGTATGGGTTGATAAGTTGATACGTTATGTTGACAAGTCAGTATAGTAATAATATTACCGTACAGACACAGTTATTTCTTAGTTAATAGCTTACTTTTGTCTATGTAGACAAAGGCTTAATATTCTGAAACCAGTATAGAATTTAACTATAACTGTGTAAAAAAAAACTATCTTTATACAATAACGTTTTCGTGATCAAGTCTGTATGGGTTGATACGTTATATTGACAAGTCAGTATAGTAATAATATTACTGTACAGATACAGTTATTTCCAAGTTACCAGCTTACTTTTTTCTATATAGACAAAGACTTAATATCCTGAAACCGGTGTAGAAATTAACTATAACCACAGAATAGTTACATACAGAAGCGACACTCCGTGTAGGTACCTTTCATGTTACCCTATTCATTTCTATGACCTTGGAGCATTGTGTAGACCTTTTGTTGGGTTTCCCCATGTTTCTCTAATTTTCGTTTCTCTGCCTTACTGTCGCTTCTGTATAAACCTATTCTGTTCTATAACTGTGACAAAACCTAACTATCTTTTAGCAAACGGAGACACGGAACAACCAGCACAACTCTCCCTGGAATTCCGCGTGTTTCTGGTCAGTGCCCAGACTGGGAAACACACCCACGAATCTCGAATCCTAAGATACTGGTTCAGCGACGCCCTGGACGATAAGGGCAGCGAACAGGCCACCGTCGCACAAGAATTCTTCCGCGAGTTAGTCAGCCCACAAGAATTCCCCAGAGGTGAGTAACAATAGCTATTTTTAGTATAGAAGACATAAGAAGAGTTTGTTGTTCCATTTGAGGAAGATGCCTTATTTAGCACATGAGACAGATTACGTTTAATGATCTAATTATAATTGCAAAATGTATTACGCGACAAACTCAATTCGTAGAGCTATTAATAATTCTTTATGTGTACAGGGAATAAACTAAGACAGTTGAGGAATAACGAGGTTAATATTAATACCGAAATGCATACCATTAAAATTAAATAATTTAATTTATATGTAAAATGCTCTCAAAGAATCCAGTTTCTAATATTTTTTTTTAACTCCATAATCAAGATCTGTTATTAAAATAACTGTTATTTATTTTATTCCCTCATTTTATTACCTAGGGAATCAAATACTCTAGTATGTAAGATGACAATTATTATATATAGCCTTGAAAATTGTCTAAAATTTTGGCGTCTTGGTCTAGAATAATAAAGTCTTGTCTTGTCTAGAAATTTTGAGACAAGACTTTTGCCAATCTTGTCTTGATAATCTTGACAAGGCAAACAAATGTCTAGAAAGTCTAGATCTAGACGGATTCGTTATACACTACAAGAAAACATTTTATTTTATATATTTTAATGAAGTTCAAGAATTACTTATAAGTAATACATTTAATAATTTATAATGACATTTAAACAACACGTTTAAAAAAATTAAATCAATCTTTATCTTTGAATAGTGCGCTTTGAAAAATAAATAAAAAAATAAATTTACATTTGACAAATTTTGACTTACATTTTTTTATAAATAATTTTTCTGTACATTTATACTGTTTACAAACGTTTACTAAACACACCTTTGGGTACTCTAGCTGTCGTGAAGAGTTCACCACAAATTTTATGTAGAAAATAAGAAAACATTAATACATAAAATACAATAAATTTAGTAATTTAATTTGACATTGAAACAACAATACGGTTAAAAAAACCGAATGAATCTTTATCTTTTAATTGTGTGTTTTTAAAAATATGGGAAAAGCAATTTTTTATTGTTATAAAAATGTATTTTTACAGATTATGTTGGATTTATCAAAAAAATTATGAAACTCATGCAACAAGGATATCCAACTTTAAAAAAACTAGAGGTAGAATTACGACAGCATGAAGATGTTTCACCACCTCCAACACGACCACGTATGTTTTTTTTTTATATTTAAAAGTTCACAATAATAATTATGAACATATTTTTTTTAGTATCGTCCGACGATAGCATTTTAGGCACAGTAACAGTTCTGACTATAGAAAAAGTTTTAGAATTAATCGAATCTGCATATCCCAATCCTGTGACCGTACAAGATATTGCGAAGTAAGAATTTTCAAATATTTTGTGAATTTTTTTAACAATTTTTATAGTAGTAGGGGCTGGTTAGAAGAAGAGGTAACCCGTTATCTCTGCGAACTACAAGACCGGGGTTTGGTTCGGGTTATGGAAAATGGAGCATTTGCTAGAAATCACCAGGAGTCTGTAAACCATGAAGTTAACATCGTCAAACAAATGCCGACTGTCTCTAGCTCAAAACAACCGACTATTGCTATTATCACTGCACAATATTGCGAGAAGTTAGCTGTGGGTAAGTTAAAAAAAATGATAAAACAATAGTTATTTGTCAAACTAAGCTAAACTAGAATGAAAACTTGAAGAGAAAGTAAAAAAATGCTTTCCTTTCCTATTAGACATAACGTTTTTTTTCACGACATGTTTAAAAATCAATTTATTTTGACGAAAAAGGCACAGCAACATGATACGCTAAAAAAAATAGGTTATGTAAACTTCGACGTTTTGCAAAATTCAAATTCAATTAAATAATGAATTTTTGAAATATTTCATTCTATAATAATATCCATGTTATACTGTTGGTGTACAGTGTTACCACTTTTTCTCTAGAAAAGGAAATAGCATATTGTGCAACAAGAGCAGAAAGTCGCTTATTTCCAAGGTGTGAAAGTCTAGGCACGAGACGAAGTCGAGTGCTGGAATCACGAATCACACAAGATGGGAATAGGTGATTTTGCACGAGTGGCACACTATACTTTTTCTACGACCACATTGCTAAACGTTACAGAACAAAAACTATATGAAATAAAAAACAATATGGCACAGGTAACCTCACAAAGAGTACCATTTCCCATAGTGGTCGTAGAAAAAAGTAATTTCTATATGCATGTCGTGAAAAATTATGTTAACACTTTATATTCCCATTTTTATTTTTTTTTTGCTTGTAAAACTTAAACAGAACATTACTTCTTGAATGTTTATATATGGCGTATAGAAATGGATCTTGCGTATTTTTCCCTATATTATATAAAAGTCATACAGTAAGTGATATATTTTTTCCAGATGCCATGATTGAAAACAAAGAAACCTACGTCCGCTACACCACTGTGGGCGAGTCCAACGTGTACACCCTGGGGTGCATTGGAGCACACAGAGTAGTTTGTACGAAGCTGCCATCTGTTGGGCATACTAGAGAAGCTATGACCGCCGCTGGAAATACAACTACAAGACTTCTAGGAACATTCCAGAAAGTGGACTATGTGTTTCTAGTTGGAGTTGGAGGTGGAGTACCTCATTACACTGATTACAACAAACATGTGAGACTCGGAGATGTTGTGGTGTCGTGTCCCACCGAAAACAACGGAAACAAGTAAGAAAAACATTTGAATAGTTATTTTAATTTTAAGTAATAAAATAATTATAAGAAAAAGTAAAATAAAAGAGCGTAGCAAAAATATAAATTTGATAAAGTCGATGTTAGTAGAACAGTCAGTAATTGACTTGATCCCAAACTAGTATTCTGCGCAGCATTTCGTGACATATATTTTTTTTAATAATTGTACAAAAAAAACAGTTTTGTAATAAATTTTAACCCTTGAAATCATTTTTTATTCAAAATTGGTTTTTAATTTTATAATAGTTAAAAATAACGAACAAAATACAAAAAATTAATTATTAAAATTTAATTAAATAAATTTAAAATCAGACAACCAAAAAATTACTAAAGACAGATGTCATGAGAGGACATTGCAACAAAATTTAATCTCTTATAGTTCGCAAACTAAATGATATTTAAATGAAATATTTTTACAAATATTTATTAATTGTTGTGTATTTTGATATTCTTCTACAATGATAATATTTGGACCCTATTCAAAACGTTTATAATAAATAGTAACTAAAAATAACCACTTTTTATTCAAAATTTGTATTTCACTTAAAAATCAGTTGAAATATAATATCCCTGTATAATAATATAAGTATATAAATATAACGTTTTTGTAATAGTTTTTATACTGAAATATTTTTATTAACAGATCCGGGAATTACTCTATATATTCACACAAAATTTCCATGAACTTTTTGCTGCATATAATCATTATTTACATGTTATTAGCAACAAAAACAAGTCAGTTCAGTGTACAGTTAAAATTCCAAGAGTTTTTTGTTTATCTCAGGATTTTACAGGGATTCACAAACAAAATATTTTCAAACCATAAAAAAACCTTCAAAACAAACTATTATCACAATCATTATCACTAATTTATCTCTATTTATTTTCCAGGCATGTGTACGTCTACTGCGAAAACGTAAACACGAAGCCATCTTCCGAAGAATCAACTCTTTCGTTTGAACTTCGCCCATACGGACCAGCTAATCTAGTACTGCAGAACATAGCGAGAGATTTGAAAATGGCAGCAGATAACAACACGGATATAACTCCACCCTGGATTAAGTATATGCAACAAAGTTTGGACACTTTAACTGGACAAAGTGAACATGAATTCAAACCACCACCAGCAGAAAGTGACAAATTGTATATGAATATTGGAGAGAGGGATGTTATAGAAGTTGCACATCCTGCTCCACAAGATTCCTCCGCGAAAAGGTAAATTAATTTTTGTTTTTGAAGATCTCTTTTATCAGATTTTACTTATAAATATATTTTTTGCAATTTTTATTATTATTAAATACATTTTAATTTTATTTATTAGCTGTGGTGGCTCACTAGATTAATGCGGTTTAATTGAACAGAGTTGAGATCTGGGAAGAAATCCCAAAAATACTGCTGTTAGAGTGGTTCGAAATCCACTATAAGCTGTACATACAATATTTAAAAAAAGCTTTAGAAGCACTTCTTCCCTAGTATGTTCTTAATATATTTTTCATATTTATATCGTACTTTGAATTACTTAAAATTTATATTTTATTATAAATCATATTAAAGACTTAAAAAAATAATCAAAGACGATTGCCCAAATTTTTAAGGAGCATTCTAGCTCAACGAATTATATTATCCCGACGAAAATAATGAACCGTGAAAAATAGCCAGATGCTACACTACAAAATATGGCATAGCGCTTCCAATAAATCTTATTCATTAGCCACTCGTAACTCATAAATTATTTGGATTATTTTTTGATTTAGCAAACAATTTTTATATTTTTATAGTTAACAGAAAATAATTATTGAATAATATTTAAAGGCATATTGGTAAATCATAAAATATTTTGTATCAGACATTCAGATCCACCACAAATTTAGTTAAACCAAATGTTCTTAGTTTAATTTTTAATATTAGCCTTTACATGATAGCTAACGATATTGTAAATGTGAAATTGAAAATTTATTTAAAAGAAGTTTTGACTTCTACAAAAAAAAATTGTTCGACATTTTCACAATAAAATTTTTGTTTCATTTCAAAGTATATATTTTAGTATTAAAATAAACAAACTGTTTATTTTTATAATTTCCGTATTTGTATACAATTTTTATGAAACAGCTTCCATATAATCAAATATTACTGTACGCCACTGTATCTTAAATATTTCTATTGATATTATTCCATTTAGGAATATAATAGATGATATTGATTAATACCTTTCACATTAATAAATTTATCAGTTATAATGTTTACAAAATTTGTAAATTAAAGATCGATTTTTTAATTCTGGTAAATAGAAAAATATCGTAATATGTAAGTTGTCAAAAATATACGTTATTCATTATTTCGATGATATGGCACTTTAACAAAAGGTGAAAAAATGGTCAAGTCATTTTAAAATTAGTAGAAATAGAAATGATTAAATAACAGCAGATTTTACTCATACAAATGTAGTAAAAATAATATCCGGATTTATTTCGGGGAAGAAATATTTTATTGGTACAAAAATTCCCAGTCGGAACAATGAGTCACAATGATCTCACCTTCTCACCTGAATCCGGAACTTTCTCAACTTCCTAGACACAGGTTAAGTGACGTCATGAATCAGCAGGCAAAACAATGACTCATTACTCACGTGTTCACATGTACACCGTTCTACTTATTACATAACACTTGTTTCTCACTAGTAATTATTTTTAAACTTTCCATACCTTCGGAGAATATTTTTCACTGGGATTTTTTAAATGTTTTTTTAAAATATTTTTTTTTAGGATGGAAGGTTGTCCCCGAGTTCACTTGTCACCAGTGGCGTCCGGCAGACAGGTGGTGAGGGATGACCGACTTCGCCAACGACTCGCGTCTCAGATAGGGGCACTGGCTTACGATTGTGAATTCGACGCCGTGATAGAATCAGTTCTGGGCAATTGCAAGGAGAGTTTTGTGTGTGTTCGAGGCATTGCTGACTACAAGGACGGCATGAGACGAAGAGAGTGGCAGCCCTATGCCTCTTTGGTTGCAGCTAGCGTCATGAAGGCCATTATTTGTGGGATGGACGCTCCAACTGATGTTTAACTTGCCATTCAAATCAAATTGGATTAATTTTTTATATTTGTACTGATTTATAAAATTATAAAACTTGTACATGTACTACTTCAACTCCGATTTTGACGAAATTTGGCAAAAAAAATTCGTTACAATAGTAGGTGAACTAGTAAATTGATAAGTTGACCAATTATGCATTTATTTTTACAATTTTAACCAAAGTATTTGGTTTTTTATGCTTTTGCACTTTAATTGATTCCACATTTCATATCTCGCACTTAATTTTGTTGTAACTAAATATAGTTTAATATAGTTGTTGAAACTTAGAGAATACCAGTGTTCATCCAGTAGCCATATTCACAAAGTTTATAGATAGCAAAATTTAAATCTATCAATTTACACATTTGAGGGTCTTAGAATTAAGAAACGCTCATTAGACCAAGAGTTTGTGTTCAACACAACGATTTACATTGGCCTATAATTTGCATTTAAACAAGACTTTGAAATTAGATAGTGTTTATTTATTATAAATTAGGAGATCTCATTATTTTCCATTTTATTTGTAAACGACTGAAGTTACCATTTTGTGTTAATGTAGAATTTTGATCTTCCACTTTAAAATTGATGTAGAAATGTTTAATAGTTCGAGACAATCTATTTTAGGTCACAAAGTAGATAAGTAAAGAATTATAAAAAGTAATATATTCACAAATATACCTATTGTTTTTGTTTTAAATGTTGTTTTTCTTATCCATTCCATTACAATTTCCTAACTCCATGTCTAAATTTCGACAATATTGAAAAATTCCATATGATCTAACACAAAACAATTGAATATAACATGCAGAAATAAAATAAAAAAAACATACCGGCAAAACAGATCGACGGCGTCAGAATCCGTTGAAACTTCTTTTATCCATCGTTTATGTAAGTCAAATACACCATACTGCATAAAATCTTTGCACATTTCTTTTAATTTAACAGGCCACAAACCTTCAACTCCACAATTCACATGTTTAGAATATTTTGATATTTTACCAATAAAACGCGATCCATTATCTTCACGTAAATCAAAACTAAACAAATAATTATTATTACACTACACACTACAATTACTTATTATTACTTTTGAAACGAATTATCACAAAAAGATTTAAGAGTACTGTTTAATTTCACTGAATTATACAACACTTTATACGGCTTTGGCGGTTTGTAAAATGGCGTTAATTTAATATGAAATTCTCTTGCAATTGTTTCGCATAACAAACACTTAATACAAGCTGATGCAAATATTTTTTCATTGTTATTTGTAACACGAACTGTTTTATAAAGCGAATTAAATACTTTAGCTTGAGGATATTCAGGAAAGTCTTCAAATTTGTCGTAATTTCGCCGAAATTTTCCCACGTAACACTCGCATAACGGACACTCAAATCTATGTTTTGTAAACGCGACACCACAAATATTAAACACTAACAAAAGTAAAAGTGTTATGTTAGGGAAATACATTGGTAATTTTTATAACAAACACGATTAAACAGAATAATTTGATAAACACTTGTCACGAACCGACAGGCCCGGCAGCCGTTAATTTAAACTACTTCTGACATTTGACGTTGGAGGCGCCACATTCTTATTTTGAAATGCGCGGAACTAGCGGAAGACGCCATTTTACTCTCGTTGTCATGTTTACCGTTGCGAGTGAAATTCTAGCTTGTGTGTAATGGGAAATTTTAAGATAATATCACGTATTATTTGTGTTTTTGAAAGTATTATAAATACTTAATGAAAGTTTTTATTTGGTAAGTTGTTAGTTTGTGTTAATTGTTAATATTTGAAGATATTTCCCATGTTGAGGAAATAGGCGCCAACGTTACTCGTCAAAACATTTATGGCAAGGATATGGAATCAACATACCTATGACTTTAAGTGTATTGTTATTAATATTTTGTTTATTATTGTTAACAATTGTTTTTTTGAGAAACTTAACCATGTTTTGGCGATTATTTACCGTTAGATGTTTATGATGTTTTAGCATATAGGTTATTGTTACAGATACTGTGAAGTAAGGCATAAAAATGTTTTATGCACATTTTGTGTTAGCCAAAAAGGGCCCTTTGGCTCGAATTTGGCTAGCAGCTCACTGGGACAAGAAACTGACGAAAGCTCATGTGTTTGAAACAAACATAGAAAAGTCAGTGGATGGCATCTTGCAACCCAAAGTGAAAATGGCATTACGAACCTCCGGCCACTTGCTGCTTGGAGTGGTTCGGATATATTCCCGCAAAGCGAAGTACCTTTTAGCGGATTGCAATGAAGCTTTCGTTAAAATTAAAATGGCCTTTCGGCCTGGGATGGTGGACCTTCCCGAAGAGCACCGGGAGGCCGCCGTCAATGCCATCACCCTCCCGGAAGTGTTCCACGACTTCGACACCGCCATGCCCGAGCTGAAGTAAGAAGAGTAAAGTTTGTTGTGTTTGAGTGCTAAAGTGTTTTGTTACAGTGATGTGGACATTGAGGCTCAGTTTAGTTTGAATCAATCTCGTGCGGAAGAAATCACCATGAGGGAAGATTATGGGAATATTTCTCTTGTTACAAACGACGATGGGTTCGGAGATATGGGGTTCGATACGGACGCTCATGACCTAATGAGACACACAGCTGGACTGGAATCGTCCATGGATCAGGTACAATCCTTTACGTACAAAAAATGTATAAAAACTTAAATTTTATTAGTAGTTGTTACCTATATTTTAAGTTGAAAATGTAGGCCAACAACCTACATCACCAAAATGCAAGTAAAACTTGTACGAAACATGTACTTGAGGCCCTGTTCGATGTAAGAATGTTGTGCCGTAAAAATGCCGAATTTTTATTTATAATTTTTAATTTTCAAATACATTTTTTGTTGCAAATTTATTATTAAAACTAAAATCGTTTATAGATCAAGTAAAATTTTGTAATTATTTATATAAATCTTTATAAAATCTTAAAAATATTTTTTTTTGTTTATCAATTTAAATTTGTAGTAGGCCGACAACCTATACCACCAAAATGAAAGTAAAACTTGTACAAAACAAATAGGTACTTCAGGCTCTGTTCCTTCTAGGAATGTCGTGTCATAAAAATTGCATACAAATTAATTATTAAAAGTAAAATTGTTTATAGTGGTAAAGTTTACTAATTATTATTTTATTATTTGTTGTCACCAATATTCACTTTTATGGATGTAGGCCGGTAACATACACCACCAAAATACAAGTAAAAAAACAATAACTATAGGTAATTAAAGCTCTGTTCCTTCTAGGAATGTTGTATCATAAAAACGCTTAGGTACTTATTAGATCAAAAATATTTGTTTCTAAAATTGAAGAAAAATGCCAAATTTTTATCAATTCCTTAAATTTTAGTATAAAAAGTAAAATTATTTATAGAAGTAATTTTTTTTATTATAAATTTAAACCCTTAAAAAAGTTAAAAACTTAATTTACAGTTTTATGGTTGAACCATTTTTGAGGGTCTATCTTTTGTTAGGGTAACTTATTATTCAGCGACGGTCCAGTCCTGGAATCAGTGGGAGGAACAACTTTAGACAAAGACAAAGAACCCCTTCCGTCCACTTCGGGGGCGCACCACACCCCCATGGAAGTGGACACCCCGATAAGGGATGACGGATTCGGTGGTAACTTGGATCAGAACATAATCTGTACGTTTCTTTCTCTTCTTGCGTTTCCTTCACTGATTGTTTGTTCCCGTAGCTGGAGGGTTGTTTGAGGGCGGTTTGTTCGACGACACCCCCATGCCGGAAGTGCCCCCAGTCGAGGGACCTTCCGGGACGTCCCTGGATGACAGTTTGAACAAACAACAAGCGTCTTCAGTGGCAGATCAGTCAGGGTCTGTGCATGATAGTGATGATGATATGGATCATTTTGGAGGTGCACCATCTCCAATGGGTGGTCATAGGTACAAAGAATTTCTTATTTGTATTTTGTGCCTAACAATTTTTTTTGCATGGAATAGAATAGAAGAAGGCTTGGTGTTGGTTGCAAGAAAATCAGAATTTTGTATATTAATAAATATTTTATGTTTTATAAATTGTTGCTATTAATATTTTTTTGCATGAAATATAACTAATGCTTGTGCGCTTACTACGAGCTATTTTAATAAAAATATATGTTTATTTTATTTTATGTCTAACATTAAAAACGCTTTATTTGTTTATTTATTGTTGTTATTAATTTATTTTACTTATGGCATGTATCAAAAAATGATTGTTAATGGTTAACAAATATTAATTTGTTATAATAATAACGGTTTTTGTTCATAAACGGGTTTTTAATTTATCAATAAAAAAATACTTTTAAAAAATTAAACTTACTGTAAATATTTCGGTTAAAAATATTTGAAAAATAAAACAAATAAACGTGTACACATAGTTTATCATTTGTATATACATAGTGTTTAATGTTATTTTAAAATAACAGTTTGAAAATATGACTAAAATTGTTATTTTTCTTATTAACTACGCGAAGTTGGTTTTTCGAAACATTTCGCGTACAAAATACAAACAATATTTTTTTACAATTAATTTGCATTATTTATTATTATATTTTTATTTATCTATAAATTGAGTGAAGAAATGTTTTGTATCACCCTTTTTCCCAAATATTTCACGCACGGTGTTTTACATTCCTCTAGTAGAATTTATTTGTACTAGTACGAAGTTAACCGAATCACGCCGAGTATGCACGAATTACTAAAATATGCCTATCTGTTTAGTGCTTTGTTTCTTATAAAAAAAAAATGAATTAATTTCTTGACTTAAATCGTATGTTTTCTGTACTAAATTCTGTTCTGTGCTTGCTGTCACTTTCGTATTTTGTTCAAAAATAAACAATAAGTCCCGCTAGTTCGGACAACGATTCCCGACCGCCATCAGTTCTGGGAGGTCCTATTCCCGAACCATCAGCCGCTGTAGAAGACGACCACCACCCGGCTCTAACTCCAGCACGAGAACCCATCCAAGAACCACCTCCAGAGGAACCCATCGCTGACACGTCTGCCACAGACCAAACCACTCTCCTCAACAACGAAGAAGAGAGTTTCGCCTTGGCTCCTGTGGATGCTTCAGCCTTGAAAGGCTTCACGAAGACTAAACGCAAGCGGAAACTCATCGTGGACGAAGTGAAGAACATCAGCGGTGAAGAGATGAAGAACCAACTCAGCGACACTTCGGATATTGTGACCACGTTGGATTTAGCACCACCTACGAAGAGGTTGATGCACTGGAAGGAAACCGGAGGTGTGGAGAAGTTGTTTGCGTTACCCGCCAGACCTATTCCCGCAAGGGCATTGTTTAAGAATTATCAAAGGCATTTGACGTCGCGAGCGTTTGGAACGGAAGATTTTGCCATGTTGGGAGATGCGGATGTGTTGGCGTTAGAACATATGAGAGATGCAGAGGAACAGAATAGTTTGGAGCAAAGTCTGCCGAAGAGGATCACCAGGAAACGAAAATATCCTTCCGACGAACCGGTGAGTCACGTTTTATTCCGTAAAAAAAAATTAGATCATATATTTTTTTACTTCATTTCAGTAGTATAACTGCCTGTGTTTTTTTTAAACGCATAGAATTTGAATTAATTAATTTTTCATTTCATTTTATCAAATCTAATTAACATTTTTGAATCTAGATCACTTATTTCTTATTCTATTTGATTGCATCAGTATTTCTCTTCCACACAAGTTTTGATTCAAATGATACATTCGCCGGTTGAACTTATTTTATCTGACCAGCAAAAATAACAATTAAAAAATAGTATATTGTGCAACAAGTGCAAAAAGTTGCCTGTTTACCACGAGGTGTGATATCACACAAGGTAGGAAATAATTGAGAAATAAGCAACTTTCAAGCTTTATATAGTGTGAGAAAAGTGCTACTTTCCATAGTGGTCGTAGAAAAAAAAGTAGAAACCAATAAATTATTTTTTTTGTATGTCCTTTCATTATACTTTTGCAATTTTCAATTTATTATTCGGAAAATTTAAGACTAAAATTTAATGGAAGAGAATAAAATAGTCTGGATTTTAATCATATATATTGAGTTTTATTACGATTCCAACTAGTGTCGGTCTCTTCTTGGTTTTCTTCAGAGAATGGTTTACACTTCCTGAAGTAGGCCTAGAAGAGGCCGAAACTAATCTAAATGTAATAAAAAAATTTATATGTGTGACTAAAATCCAGACAATTTTATTATCTTCCATCACCATTTTAGTCAACAAATTTTAACTTTTTTCGTAAAATTTTCAATTCAGATTTGTTGTTCTCTAACAAATTAAATACTGTTGTATCTCATTTCAATTCGAAACTGAGTGAAGTTGTAAAATTAAAAAATTAAGTTCCTGTTTATTATTTTTTACTTATATTATTTTTGTTCCAGAATAAAACACCATTACACCAGCCAGACCTAGACCCCCCCTCAATCCTCCACGACGAGTCCCTCATGCTCCCCCCTAACACACCAGCTCCTCCCACGCCGCTCATGGCTCCCCCTACACCTTTACCACCTTCCACGCCGCTCATGGCACCGCCCACGCCGCTCATGGCGCCGCCCACGCCCATGCTGCCGCCGCCGGCGCCCGGCACCCCGGCGCCGCTGCTGTCCCCGGGCACGCCGGCGCCGCGCTACGAGGACGAGCCGGCGCCCATGACGCCGCTCGCCATGCAGCTGCCCATGACGCCGGCGCCGCTGACGCCAGCCATGCAGATGCCCATGACGCCGGCGATGCAGATGCCGATGACGCCGGCGATGCAGATGCCGATGACACCGGCGATGCAGATGCCAATGACGCCGGCAGCGATGACGCCAGCGCATATGACGCCGGCGTATGAACATGAAGGGACGCAGAATTTGCCGCCCTTAGAAGATATCCCCGTCGATCAGGTACGAACCGTTATACTTGTCCCAATATATAGGAAAATAATTTTGACACAACTTGATAACTTATGGAAAATACCGAACCAATTTTGTATCTATAGTCTGTTTTAAGAAGCTAACCATCCAGAAACGTAAGAGATACGAAGTCGATTAAATTGGGGCAAAGTTGCCGCATTACTTGCCCATTTCAATCATGTTTTTGTTTTCTCTAAAAATTTGTAGGTTACTAGAATAAGGAAAAGCTAATTTTGGTCAATTGCTTTTGGACTTATAACTTTCTTGTTTCAATTCATACATGTTCCTAGTTTGCACATTCTACAGACAATTTTTTTACGAGGAATTAACAGCGACCTTCAAAATTTTTGTAGCTTGAACACGTTTTGAGAAATTCATACTGACTTTTAATTTAGTTAACATTCAATGACCAATTAATTTGTACATCAATGTACAGCCAGATAATATCCGAGAGGACAAAACGATCATGACAATAAACAAGTGTTAATTTTATTAATATCTATATATTTATAAACCACTATTTTTAAATAGTAAAAAAAGAGAATTAGTTTTTAATTTGTTTAAATTCATGGAATACGAAATGATTAATAGCGTATCAATTCCAATAACTTAAAAATTTCACTGGTAGAATGCTTTCCTATTTATGTTTTACGCTTCTGGTTTATTGGATTTTTTTATAAACCACAAAATGATCTGGAACTATATATAGTAAAAGCAATGGTGGCCCATTTGAATAACACACTCAAATTGAGCGAAATGAGATCTAGAATTTTCTCCAGCGTTTTTAAAAGAAAATACAACTGTGTCCTCGTGTAGAAGCTTTAAATTTATAACCTACGTAACAAAGAAAAAAACAAGTAAAAATTATAATGGAACAAGAGTAGTTTACTTTTCAATTACTTCTAGGATTGTAGCACCACTGATTTTTTTTTAATCATACGTATAATAAAATATATAAAATGTGTATAATTCAGCAGAAATAAATAACTATACCAAAATAAAACAGAAAAACACATAGATGTGATACGGGGAAATCACTTTGAAAAAGAGGTTGTCCTTAGAATAATGTATAATTTATATAAAAAAATTAGGTATTTTATCCTTCCCTGACATATAGGAACTTAATACTCTTGTGAGGCTCTAATGGTGTCATGATATTAAACTATGCAACAACTTCACATTAGCAAATAACAATTAGACGCATAGAAACATAAATACCCTGTTGCAAAGCGGTATATCGAGTCATTACGAAGCCAAGTCATTTGCAATTATCTTGAAACATTGTATACCTATTGCGAGTCTCTAATGGAGTCATTGTACTAAACAATGCGGCTTTCCCCAGGTGCGTTCACTCCTGGAGCACGACAACCCCCCGCCCGCTATGGACAACATGGGCTACTCGGACGCGGCCGCGCTGCAGATGGCGAACATGGGCTACGACGAGCACCTGCCCGCGCACACGCCCGGCGGGGCCATGTCGGAGCGCGTCGGCACGCCGTGGCACGAGGACTACGACTTCCCCGCGTCCGTGGGCGCGCCCGACGAGCAGCAGCTGCAGGACGAGACGGACGAGCAGTTCGAGGAGCGCGTGCTTAATAAAAGAGCGTATCAGATGTTCACAGCCGTGAGGGGAAGGCTGCAGAGGAACGAGGCTATGAGCTTGTCGGAGATGACGGTGCGGAATACGAGGAAACAGGTATGGGGTTTAGTTTCAAATACAGGGCTACTTCTGTACTTGGTGCAATAATAGAAGAGATACAGAGATGCAAATGTCGTTGAAACATGTGAAATTCACACTTTCACAATATATAAAGCTTAAAAGTGGCGTGTATCCCACATTCTTGGGTTAAATCATTTCTTGCTTTCTTACGTTTCAAATACAGGACTACTTCTGCACTTATTGCATAATATATTGTACTGGCAATAATAGAAGAGATACAGAAATGATGCAAATGTCATTGAAACATGTGAAATTATTTTTTCTACGACCATTTTTTTCAAACTATATAAAGCTTAAAAGTGGTGTATTTCCCCACAATCTTGGTTTAAAGTATGAGAAATCAATTTTAACAGTATTTGCCACGTTGCGCATGTGCAGTGTGAGAAATATCATTACTCACAGGGATTACTAGCAATAATAGAAGTAATGATGCAAATGCCATTGAAACTTGTGAAATTATTTTCTTACGACCACTTTTTCCACACTATATAAAGCATAAAAGTGGCGTATTTCCTACAATCGTGGTTTAAAGTATGAGAAACCATTTATTACTACGCATGTGCAGTGTGAGAAATATAATTTCTCACAGTAATTGCCAACACTGCGCATGCGTGAAGGTACTCTTTGTTGGTTTCCTGCGTCATATTTTTTTTTATGTCAAATAGCTTTCGTGCATGTATTCTTGTTTTGTAATGTTTAGCAGTGTGGTCGCAGAAAAAGTATAGAGTGCCACTAATGCAAAATCATCTATTTCCCATGTTGTGTGATTTCAGCACTCGATTTCGTCTTGTACCGAAACTTTCATACTTCATGAGAAATAGACGAATTTCTGCACTTGTTGCACAATATACTATTATTAATTTAAAAGTGCCAGTTTTTATTATGGTCGTAAAAAAATTCTATATCGTAGATATGGATTATATATTTATATCGTACAAGGGTCATTCTAGCTGGTGTGAAAAGTGCACTACACTGTATGATAAATTTGTATTTTTTTAACAAAATAATTAAATACTAGAAGAAAAAAAAGTGAAAATGGATGGTCAATTTCATAATCGGTCAGATTATTACCAAGAATTGATCAACGTTTGATCTCTATTATTTTCACCATATTTTTTTTTTCGGTTGGACGAAAACTGACACCTTTTCGGTTGGTTTTCGAACCAGTTTTTTCCGGCCAGTAATATTATTATTGAAAATAAACCGATCTGAAAAAAATAGTATGTACCACGTAGAAAAAATAACTTCCCGAACTTTTGGTGTTACTGGTCTCGCCTTCGGCTCATTCCGGAATTTTCACACCCTCCGAGAATATATAACTTTTCCTATTAGATACACAATATACTATCGCTTTTCCAAACCTTCCTATTTATATTTTCTGTGAATAATTTGTTAAGAGTGTATTATTTTGGCAGGCGGCACAAAAGTTCTACAGCCTGCTGGTGCTGAAGAAGTTCAAAGTGTTGGAGCTGGCGCAGGAGCAGCCGTACGACGACATCACGGTGACCAAGGGGCCGAAGTTCGAGAACCCGGTCATATAGACTGCGGATGTGTCGTGTGCTGTGCGTGTAGCTTTCGTACTGTCGCAGATATTTTTACTATACAGATTCTACACCTGATAGAGTTGTGCTGCAAGTGTGTGAGTGCGTGGTCGCTGTTTGGTTTCCGTTAGATGAGTGCGTGCCCGGTACTTCGTCGGAGACTATTCAACATCGGAAACGCACACTTTAAATTATTCTCTCTTCTAAGGGCATATAATACAGCAAAGTCCCCATTTCAATAGTAAGCAATAAAGATAATTAAAATTCTCTCCGCAACCAAAAATACATAAATTGTTCTTGTTTCAGTAAAATAAATTAAAAACAAGAATTCAAACTATGGAAATAACGGTTTGGTTTCCGGTTCATTTCACAAAGTTGATTTTATATGAGTAAAAATTAGTAATTTGCATGATATTTTCTTCGAAATAAACTAAAGTCAATTTTTATTCCAGTTTACACTATTATCGAAAAATATATTAATTATTTTTATTTTAGTAAAAATAGTAATTTGCATGATTTTTTTCCAATAAAAAAAAGATGTGAATTCAAAAAATAACAATTTTTTTTCGTTTCGGTTCAAACAGTAACCGAAAAGTTTTTATTCTAGTTAAACTATTAATTCATCATGAATTTCTTTTACAAATAAAGATTCATGAAATAATTGTTTGATTCTCATTCGGTCGGTTATAAAAACAAACAATCTGTTTTTATTTTAAGATGTTAATACTAAGTTGTAACACCCGAAAACGGCAGTTAGAACTCATTAAAACAAACAACTTTTCTTAATTAAAATTATTCAAGTTTTTATTCTAGTTAAAGTATTAATTCATCATGATTTTTTTTACAAATAAATTCTACATTCAGGAAATTACTGATTAATTCTCATTCGGTCAGTTATAGAAATATAAATAATTGTTTTTATTTCAGCGGTAAATAAAAATTGATTTAAGTACAAATATTTAAAAAAATTCAAAAAAAATTATCCAGGTTTTTTTGTAACATTTAAAAGATTAATTCTAAAACTGGAATAATTGTTTTGTATTGCATGTTTTGACTTTTGCTGTATTTGATATGCCCCTTTTTTATCAGCTTGTACGAGTAATTTAAAATTTGTATTTCCAATGCGTAAGCGAATTTGATTTGCTATGCGAGTTAAAATTGATAATCAAAAGTATTTTTGTTTTTATAAAAGTTTATAAAATAAAAAAAAATATACATGTTTTTTATACAGGTTTATATTTAAAATGACAATATTTCAATATATAAAATTGAAGTTAGAAGTTTGCGTTGGGAACTCGATAGCGAATGGAATTCGGTAGCGAATAGAGATTTTATTTTTGTGACATGCAGAACCGGCGGAGTACTACAGGCATTTATAAATAGTTTCGTCTGTACGGGTCCAACTGAATCGTGCTTCTTTATAGGACACCAAATTGCCGTTTGCTTATATATTATTTTATCTTTTATTATACACAATATTTTGTTCCACAGGGGAAATTAAATTTTCGTTTATAATTGTATGCGTAACCAAAGTTGAAATTTTTCTCACATTTTGTGTATTATTGTACATTGGAATTATTCTGTAGTAAAATTCTGAACCTGTAGGTCAATAAGTATACATACTGTTACATTTTATAGTCTTTATTGTAAATGATATTTAAAATGTTTCCAGCTAATTATGTACAATTTGTTTTGTTTACGAGTTACTTCTACACATTAAAGCTGCGTTTGTAATTGACGTAGAACATAGATTACTTTTTTTTTAATTTAGCACAGAAAACAGAATTTTGTTTGCGGGTTTTATCAAGTCATACAAGACAGAAAACAGACTTCGGACATGTTGTTTAATTTTGTTTTTATAATCA
This sequence comes from Stenolophus ochropezus, assembly GCA_035578165.1. NCBI lineage: Eukaryota > Metazoa > Arthropoda > Insecta > Coleoptera > Carabidae > Stenolophus > Stenolophus ochropezus. The sequence goes on from JAQOWZ010000002.1 coordinate 845,439, forward strand.
GTCTTCTTCTCATACAAAATTGACTGAATTTTTATTTAACTGATTAATTTTACGTCCTAATTTTATCAAATACGGTGTTATGCAAGAAACATGAACGTTTTTACATCCCTCTAGCGGTATTTATTTGTACTACTACGAAGTAAACCGAACGGCGCCGAGTTTGCACGAAAGTAGAAACTAAAAAATTGCACAATTTTTAAACTATAGATCTGCTTTATGCTTTGTTATAAATGAATTTCAACACAGAAAACAGACTTGTGTATGCTGTTTCACTTTGTTTTTATAAACAGCCTTATGTTATCATAACAAAATTAGTTTTTACTCAATCAGAATGCTTCATTTGATGGCCATATGTAGTTTTTCGGTGAAGAAATTTGATAAAACCACAGTATACATTTTGTTAATATCAAAAATTTTATGTTTGAAATGTCATTCGTGAAATAATCAAGCAAATATAATTCAAGCTATGAATTTAATTGGTAAAATTTATTCATAATTCCTGCGAAGTAACGCCAACTTGGATAAAAAATTACTCTTAAATCACTACAGGTTCTCTGTCGTGATCTAAATGTCATTTTTGACACTCGTTTATCTGTTACTACACAACAACTATTCTTAAATTTTCCAATAAATTCATGGCTCATATTATATTACTTTTTCCCATCTCTCTAGTTGGATTTATTTGAACTACTACGAAGTAAACCGAAAGTGCCGAATATGCACGAATATAGACTGCAGATCTTGCTTGTGCTTTGTTTCTTTTAAATGGATTTCAACATAGAAAACAGACCTATAGTATATTGTTTAATTGTTTTTATAAATCATACAAAATATGTATTTATTAAACTGAATAATTTGGCGTTGTCCATTTTCTTAAACGGCGTCATACAAAAAACAAATGAAGCGTTTTTCTATCCATCTGGTGGTATTTATTTGAACTACTACGAAGTAAACCGAATCGTTCCGAACTTGCACGAATATATTTATACATAGATACAACAATTTCGACTTAAATTATATGTTTTCTGTACTAAATTAAGTTCTGTTTTCTACGTCGCTTATAAATCAGCCTTAAAATTCCTCCCGAATATACAATTTCGTATCAGTTTATTCAAAAGTCCAAGAATTATTTATTATTTATTTATTACGAAGGCGTATAAAGTTGCGAAGATGTTTAAGTAATTTCAACGCGTGTACTCGAAATGAACAACTCATCCTTTTAAAGAACTTTTTATCCTTGTTCATTTGGAGTGCAGCCAGGCACAAAACGAATAATTTGGATTACAATTAAGGTTAGAACACTTAAGTTGTAAAAAAGAATTATATTTTTAATAACAAATATTCTGAACAGACTCCACTTGGCGTCCTGTTTGCGTATGTTTCAAATTTTATCCTGAGTAAACACACTGTCCTAAATAAATTAATTTGTTAACACATTATTGAAAAAAATATCAAATATAGAATATAATTGCGTTTATTTTATTCCTATACATTCCTTTTCCCCAATATATTCACTTCAAATATAATCAAATAGAGATTGATTCTTGCACCATCTTGCAAAGGTAAGAAAATAGTTACTTACGCAACTAGTGTGGAAAGTAAGTGTTTTTTTTTAGTCGAGAGCTTTTTGACTATGTTACCATACAAAAAAGATAATTATAAATATTGTTTAAATTTATTGTAGTTATAAACAAATTTATATATTTACATTTATTATTTCATCTATTTTGATTGTAATAAATAAAATGCTAAATAATTGAGGTTTTGAAAAAGTTAGTAATGTCTATTTAAAATTCCCGCTCTTTTTTTGATCATAGCCACTGAGGAGATTAGGCCCGAACGACAGCAGCGCGCTTGTGCCCTATTCTAGAATCCATAATAGTATGTAAGAGCGTTACAAGATGGCACAAAGCTACTAGTGCTGCTGCTGCCACCATAACTGATACGGACGAATAGTAAACTGCTGTTTATTCGCGCATTTAAAAATAATGTATAGCCTCCCAAAAATAAAATTTTAAATCCGAACCCGGTTTTGGTAACAGTAAGGTACAGTAAAGTGGCTATTTCTACAAAAAATACAATCCGATATTTTCAAAATCAGTAAAATTGTGTTTATATAACCGAAATAATCCAAAAATGTCCATTTTTTGGTCCAAAATTTTGATTTTGGGAAATAGTTTAAATTGATAGAACTCGATGCGCTGATTTCAGATTTTCAAACAGAATTAAATTATCTGTTTCCGTTCCTGAGATATTTACTCTCAAAGTTGCACCTCAAAAAAGTGTGTTTTTTTAGTAAATCTCAAAAATGGGTAGAGATACAATTGCAACAATTATACCAGTCGATTCTACAGGCAAATTTACATAAAGAAATGTTTCCTCCGCATATACGTTCTTTGGAGCGATTAGGTGAAAAATGAGAAAATCGGAAAAACCTAAATTTCAAAATTTCTCCGAGGAACTTTTTGACTCCAAAACTATTCATTTTCTAGACTTAAGTAGATATTGATGTGCTGATTCCAAATTTTCAAACAGAATTGAATTATCTCTTCCCGTTCTCGAGATATTCGTGTTCAAAGTTGAGTTTTGGCAATACCTAAAAAAACAGGTTTTTTAGGTATAATCCTTTAAACGTTAGGTTTACGACTTTGGCGACCTCACCAATCGATTCTAAGGACAAAATTACATAAGTATACCAATTTTTAAATTTTTATTCCAATAGATACAATTTTTAGAGCGAAAAAACGAAAATGGCCAAAATCGAAAAAAATGCCTGATGAACCCCTGACGATTTTTTCGATTTTTGGCTATTTTCAGTTTTTTTCTTCTAGAAATTTTATCTGTTGAGATAAAAATCTGAAAATTGGTACACTTATGTAATTTTGCCCGTAGAATCGAATGGTTAGGTCGCCGAAACTGTAAACCTAACCATTTAAGGGGTATACCTAAAAAACCTATTTTTTTAGGTACATCTTTGAACTCAAATATCTCGAGAACGGTAAGAGATAATTGAATTCTGTTTGAAAATCAGCGCATCGATATCTACTTAAGTCCAAAATATGAAAAATTTTGGAGAGAAAAATTTTCTCGGAAAAATTTTGAAATTTAGGTTTTTTCGTTTTTCTCATTTTTCACCAAATCGTTCCAAAGAAGCTATATGGGGAGACAACATTTCTTTATGTAACTTTGCCCGTAGAATCGGCTGGTATAATCGTAGAGATTGTATATCTACCCATTTTTGAGATATACTCAAAAAACACACTTTTTTGAGATGCATCTTTAAGAGCAAAATTCTCAGGAACGAAAAGAGATAATTAAATTTCGTTTGAAAATTTGAAATCAGCGCATAGACGACTATCAATATGGAATATTTTTAAAATCCGAAATTTTGGACCCAAAAATTGATATTTTTAAATTATTTTGGCTGTATATGAAAAAATTTACTATGAAAAACTAGAAATTGTAACTTTTTCTGTTCAACCTTTGATTGGAAATAACTTGGATATATAAAAATATATTAATTTTTAATTGGAAATGTGAATTTCAGTTAATCAAAACATATTATAAAAAATATGTGGAAATCTAAAATTTTGAAATATCAAATCAAATTACAATCTCCCTTATGTGGATAAAAATATAAATTACTCTCCAAATAAATGCTATTTTCTTAAATTAAATTCTCAAACTTGTAAAGTCTGTAACCATCTTAACTCCCACGGAATGTGTGTCGACCCACGTAATTTTCAAGTATTTTACTTGACATTAATTGTTCAATTGAAAACATTTGTATATTGTATATATAATTTGATTATTTGAAACAAATTTTTATATTATGTTTGAACTATATGTTAAAATAATAAACAATATTTGTGAGATATTGATAAAAAGTAGTAAGGATTGTATTTTTCAATAGGCATTTTATTCCCTTGTGACATTCTTGTGAAATTCCAAGCTAGAGTTCAAAGTAGACTTGTATTGCGAATTGTAGAATGCAGTAATATAGGAACGGTCTCGGATCGAAATACAATATGTTCAACAGCCTGCTTAACATAAACTCCATGAAAATAATATGCTAAACTGTTCAATAGTAGTAGAGAGACATTCGAGACTAAACACAAGTACCTGACATCTACATACAACTACGCACCACCACAGAATTACTTCTTTCTTTCATATCACTAATAGAAATACAAACTGTTATACTACTTGCAAATGTGTTTAATATATCTAAAACTATTCAACTAAATAATATGACATACACTATTAAGTATAATAGAACAACAAATAACCAAAATATCTCATGACTTCCTTGTGTGTCTATTACATGACTCATGTACATTTTTTGCTGCTCTTCATTTGAACTTATTTCATTGGAAAGAGGGATCATTCTACGGCAAATCGTTTTTGAGTTATGTAAAAAATTGAATTAAAAAAGAGAGAGAACTAGATGTTATAGCAGTTCCACATACAAAATTTCAACATTCTACGGCTAATCTTTTAAGAGTTACGCGAAAAATTCTAAAGCCAAATCTGCTCCAGAATGTACTCTGGTTTCAGCAGACCTAGAATTAGAGCAAACACGTCTGAGTTCTCTAATTCCTGACTTACTGAAACTAAAGCACAATGCAGAGCAGCCAAATCTATTCTGGATTGTGCTCTGGTTTCAGCTGACCACAAATTAAACAAATCAGTTCTGTGGTGCTCTAATTCTTGACCCACTTAAACCAGAGCACAATCCAGAGCAAAGCAAATCTGCTCCAGAATGTGCTCTGATTTCAGCAGACCTAGAATTACAGCAAACACTTCTGAGTGTTCTAATTCTTGACCCACTGAAATCAGAGCACAATCCAGAGCAGCTAAATCTGCTCCAGAATTTGCTCTGGTTTCAGCAGGCCAAGAATTAGAGTAAACACTTAGGAGTGCTCCAATTTTTGACCCACTGAAACCAGAGCACAATCCACAGCAGCTAAATCTGCTCCAGAATTTGCTCCGGTTTCAGCGGAACAAGAATTAGAGCAGACGCTGAAGCGTGCTGCAATTCTCAGCCGGCTGAACTAGACCACCTTCAGGGCATGAGATGCCCTGGAAGGCGGTCTAGCCAGACCACCAGGCGGGGCGGAGGCCCGAAGGCCCACTACCGCCCCGGCGCCCCGCAGAACGGGACTGAGTGTTAGCGTCTCAGGATCCCTGGTATATCCTGAGACGCGCATTATTAACAGTCATCTGGATTCCTATTGGCTGATATTCAATCTGTAATTGTGGCTGTATTAGTGGGAATTTTAAAATGAAACTTTGTATACATAAGTACTTTGATGCGAGGAATTCACTGGTAATATGTTTAAGAGTGTAGCTCACACCGATTTTAGGGTAGTAGTCAGTTAGTAAAAAATGGAAGGAGGTACAATAATTCTTTAAAATAATAATAATTCACGGCTTTATTACTGATGTAAAAAAATACTTACATATTTCTGTCTTGATAATTATTTCTTTTGTGGAAAGAATCTGGTAATATATCACATATCACATTGAAACCATAACACTTCACTTTTCATATTTTCTTTGAGGTAAATAGACAAATAGGAAAACCACTATTTTCATAAAATCATTGTCTGTTAACTTCACTGCCTGTCAAATTGAACTGTCTATCCATATTGAAATTAGTTTCGTAATCAATTATAAGTATATGTACATTAATTATTTTTAAATATTTTTAAAACAAATCTCATCATAATCTACTAATGTACGACAACAATTAAAAATTACATAAACCCCCTTCCCCATTTTTTCGTTTAAATAATGAGTACCGTTTGCGCACTAGCTAGTCTTAGTTAAGATTTCGTAGAGGTAGGTGTCTTTTTATAATTTTTATTTTAAGTTTTGAATTTTTTTATACATCATAATTATTACAATTCGTTGACTTTTTATATATTATTATTTTATTTTAAAATGTATATTATTTTATGAGATGACTAATGTTATATTTTTTTGTTTCAGGGTGGGAAACAGGTACTTTGCCAGCAAACTCCAAATAACCCACGGTAACCATTTATTAAACAACCGTACCCAATAATGGGTAACATGTAAGTTCTACTTGAAGTATCCAATTTTCTCAATCATATTTTCTCTTATTCTAACTACAGCTACAATTTTAAAATATCAACCACCCCTTTAAATTTGCCTCTTATAATTTACCCTATTTATATGATTCATGGATAGTTTATTTTTTAATTTTATCTATAAATATTACCTAATATTACATAACGTTTTTCCATCTAACTGAATATAACGTGACACAAGGTATGATGAATATATGGTATGATTAGATATAAGGTGTGATTCCTAGATATAAGCTATGCAGTGTAGATAAGGTATGATGGCTAGATATAAGGTATGCTGTGTAGATAAGGTATGATGGCTAGATATAAGGAATGCTGTGTGAATAAGGTGTGATTTCTAGATATAAGGTATGCTATATAGATGAGGTATGATGCCTAGATATAAGGTGTGATATTTAAATATAAGGTATGGATGATTAGATATAAGGTGTGGTGTGTAAATAAGGTGTGATTTCTAGATATAAGGTATGCTGTTTTGATAAAGTATGATGACTAAATATAAGGTGTGATATTTCGATATAAGGTATGGATGATTAGATTTAAGGTGTGATGTATAAATATGGTGTGATTTCTAGATATAAGATATACTATATTGATAATGTATGATGACTAGATTATAAGGTGTGATATTTAGATATAAGGTATGGATGACTAGATATAAAGTGTGGTATGTAAATATGGTGTGATTTCTAGATATAAGGTATGTTATGTTGATAAAGTATGGTGACTAGATATAAGGTGTGATATTTAGATATAAGGTATGTTAGGTATGGATGACTAGATATAAAGTGTGGTGTGTAAATATGGTGTGATTTCTAAATATAAGGTATGTTGTGTAAAGGTATGATGACTACATATAAGGTGTGATATTTATATATAAGGTATGGATTACTAGATTAAGGTGTGGTGTGTAAATATGGTGTGATTTCTAGATATAAGGTATGCTGTATAAATGAGGTATGATGGCTTGATGTAAAGTGTGATATTTAGGTATAAGGTATGATGTTTAGATGTAAGGAATGGTATGAAAAAGTGTAATAGTATGATGTGAATATGGTATGTTTTGAATGAATAAGCAAATCTCTACTGCAAAACTGCTGCAGAAGTTTTCAGGTGAGATAAGCTTTTACATATAAGTTAGCTTAGGTTAAGATGGTGTCACGTTATATTCAGTTTTTGCTTTATATATTAGTCTAATTTATTAAACGTATTTTACACAATCATATATTACTTTCAACATAAAATGATCATATGTGATAAATATAAATTAATGGTTACCTGTTTTACATTAATTAATGAACCAAAGTTCATATTTTTTGTTTAACCCTGTTATATTTTGTGATTTTATAATGATAATAATATCTCAGACCATTCTTCTCTTCTTATACCATTTCTGGTCGTTGGTAAGGGTTGCACGGAAGGGTTGTGATACCGCCTTCGTTCTGGTTGTGTCTATAATTGGAGACAGAATGTGTCTAGACTATAAGTCTATTGCTGAATTTTCTCGGCATTTATTTCGGGCCTTCTTACTTCATATTTTTCTCTCTGGCCGTTAGTACTGGAGGGCCGGAAGGGTGTCTGACCGCTAATGTGTTGGGGTTTTAAATGCGTTGTAAGTCTGTGCCTTGTCCAACTGTCATTTCTGTAAGCTGTAACCCCTTATTTTCTGCCCTTATTCTTGGCTTTCATGCCATATTTGTCCACCCTTTTGCTGGGAAGTACACTGTATAGCTGGTTAAGTATTTTTAAGTTTCGGTAGTTTTAAGTCGGGTAGTTTTAAGTTGCGTTAGTTTTAAGTCGCGTCTAGTTTAAGTTTTCATCCTTTCCTTCAAAAACCCAAACCCCCTCCCCCCCTGCCTATATGGAGAGACCTTGTCGTGGTGGCAGGGCTTAACCATCCTCTAAAATTATATTGGAGGATGGAACCAACATCTCCACTAGGCAGAAAATTTTTTTTTAGGAAAATCAACACATCAACTGTAATATTTGTAAGTACAATTTTTATTTAAATTAATATCATTTCACTTAAAATAGAACTTTTATTTGTTTTAAATTATAACTTTATTTTCTGTTCATATTTTTAATTTAACTTTACATATGTAATAATAATTACATAACTTTAATGACATTTTGTAATATCATTTCATATCAAAGAAAATATTTTTTTTTACTTTATAAAAATGTAAAATGTTTTATTTCCATTTTACAGGATTGTTCAATTATTGTGATCATACTCGTATACAAGTATATGCAGAAAAACAACAAGAAGAGATGACATCAAATATGGACAAAATACAGCCAGGTCTATATGGGATTCGGATTCAGGAAAATAATATGAACACAATGGACAAAAATTACTGGTAAGTACTGTTTTTCTATTTTTTCCTTACAATTAGAAATACCTATTAAAAAATCAGGGTTGGCAAAATCAAGATATATTTAGAAAAATAAAAAATCCATTATAAAAAAAAAACAAATAAATTATCATATTCTTGATATCAAATTTTTAAAGATATGTACTAGAACTTTTTAATCGTTTTCAAAGCAATTCAAAAATGGTGAAATTGGTATTTTTATTCAATTTGATATCTGAATAAAACTTGGAAAAGAAAAAAGAATTTTTACTTTTTGTTACACATTTAAATACTTACAGTTAGTTTTTTTTTGTTATATGACAATTAAATATTATTTAATTTTAAAATATTATTATATAAAGATCATATTTTGGTTGTTATTAATATTTTTGTAGCAAATTAATACGTTTTCATTATATCCTATATATTTTATTATCATTGATAAAAATGAATGATCTTTATTAAAAATATTAATTGATTTAAATCAGGCCAACGCTGTAAAAAAACAAATTTACAATAATTTAAGCTAAAACCTAAGTACTATTTTTAAAATTAAATAGACAAATCCATACCACATTTGATAAATGTAAATATCTTATTGAAATCTTACTTATTTTGAAATTGAATATTAAATTTTATAATGACCTATTTTTTAATAATTTTTTTTGTTATTATTATCTTCTGAACTACAAATAACATAGAAAAATCATTGATTCTAATTTAAGACTAAAATTAAATGCTATAAATATATTTAAAATGTCGTTTCAATTGAATTCAATTGAATTAATTTAATAATAACTTTCATTTTATAAAATAAATTAAACTTCAATACTCAATTTTATAGATGAAAATATATATGACAAATAATATTTGGATTTTTTAATTAAACTAAGAATGATACAATTTATATACATATTTCATTGATAAATTTTATGTTTAAAATTAAACCTAGTAAATAATATGTGTAATGATTTTTCAATTATTTTGTATTGTAAATGTTTATGCTATACAGAAAATCAACAATTATTTATTGTCCTAACAATTATAATAATTTGAATGAAAATATTAGTATTTATTTATTACTATTTAATCAATTGTTAAACTTCGTAGACAAATAAGTTTCTTCATTAAAATGACAATAGATGGGATAAAATGTTATTACTAAAATATTGCAGACCAGTATAGCTACATATGAAACAATGTATCAGTATCATACATATACATGTCACATACAAATGTGATTGTAGTATTACCATGAATTATCATACAAATGAAAAATTATAAAAATCTGTTTTATGCAAATATATTTTCAATATAAAATCTTTGTTCATATTTCATAATGAATAATTGTAGTAAAATATTCTTCAACTAGAGAATTGCAGTATAGGTAGATTAAACACAATCAGCAATTTTCATTTAATTAATTAATATGTAATGCTGAATACCCTTTAAATTAAATTTGGAAAAATACATATTTAGTTCAAACACATGTCATTCAAATTTGCATAATGAATTATTAAACGTATCAGTATGCATTATAAAATTTATAGTGGGTATGACAAAATTTATAATTTAACTCAAGAAATATTATGCAAAGGGATGTTTCGCGTAATTTCATATTATAACTGTATGTATTTCAATTATTTCAATTATCACTTGACATATTTCGTACTGCATATAATTTTGAACAAATATTGGTTTAGGACTTGTTCTTACTATTGTACTTGCATATAATTATATTATTAGAGTAAATATAGAAGGTACACACACGTGTTTAATACAACAAACTTGTGTGTAGGAAAAATGGATTAATTATCTATTACATATATCTAAATTACACCGTAAAAAAAGTAAAATGAATATGCTTTCAAGTCATAAATACTGTAGTTAAAAACCATAAATAATTTTTGATATAAAGGGATAGTTAACGTTACTATAAATAATACATAATTATTAATGACAAATTTGTTTTTTTATATTAAATAAAAATATTGTACACACGTATTTTATAAAATGTAATACATATACTCCTGTAAGTAGTGTTTTATGAGTCTTCTATTTTTCTTAGTCTTGCCTCAGTCTTGCAAAAAATGCAAGTCAAGAATTAGATAAGAGCTGTGAGATTCATATAAATAATTAATTAATGTATAATGCAACATAATTTGATTTAACTAATCAATGTTTAGAGGGCATATTATTAATATGAGAGATGCATCTTAGAGGGGGCAGTTATTGTAGTATAGCTCTGCTGTTAAGAAGTTTCAGTAAGTTAAGGATTCTGTATGAGTGAATTGAGTTGATTCATGGATCAGAGTTGATCAATGGATCAAGCTTTGATTAAGGAATGGTGTCCACGGATCGAGTTGCAAAGAGGGAAACCTTTTAAAAATTTCTTTTACTTTCTGAAAAAAACTGGAAAATAGAAAAACTAGTTCGCGTTGTCATAGTAATAATTGTTAACATGACTTTTATTGCATCTTAATTTCTTAATTTTTTTTATCAATTTTCGTGCACTTACATTTAAGGTATCCGAAAACTTTAGATTAAATTCTTCAACCACTCGACAGATCACTTTATTACCTTTGCCGTACAAAGGAATTAAAATTGACCTTTTTTCGATTTTTCTCTGAAACTAGAATTATTTCTTTTGGAACATGCAAAACTTTTATCAATAATACATTTTTCTCATAAAATAAAAATCTATTCTCTCTTTGAAATTCGTTTATGGTCATATACCAAACTAAAATGTTTACACCGTAGAAAGCGTTTATTAGACTTGAACTCGAACTGGTGTAGAGAGTACACTACAGAGTCTATTTTTATGTGGGAAATACAATACAATAAATAATAAACATTACGAATATTTAGTGATATATAGGGATTAATAAATATTGTATAATAATTTTAATTTAAATATATAAATATGTTTTATTATTTTAATCTCTTTTTGCTCTTCAATTTATAACTTTAAAATATCAGGATTAAAATGTGGTTTTATTTGATAATTTTGTTTTAAAATTAAAAGCTTGCAATAAACTGCAAATGTTTCACATTAAACTGTGGTTAACTTCAACAATTCATCATTGTTTAATGTTTCACGAACAAATGATAGTTAAATGCAGTTTAATACGACTTTTGTTCAATATTTAAATTAACTTTCCGTTAAAATTTGCAGCGATTATATATAAATGTAGAATTTGCACCATTATGTTGAATCAATATCAATAATAAATAAAAATCCATTGTTAACTTTGAACAATTGCATCTGAAAACGTAAATACGCATGCACAAGTTGGAAACCTCAGCTTTAGTTTGTTCTGGGGAGCTTTTGATGTAGTCAAGTTCAATATTTGTTGTCAACACTCAATGTAGACATTATCATACTCTCAAATCTGATTTCGACGGTCTACTCTTTTTTTAGAAAGAAAAAGTGATGTGACCAGCATATTTATATCATTTCCATTTTTTGTTTGAAACAAATTCTTAAAAATGTAGCCATAATTCCATTATTTTACTAGTGAAATAATAAAATCATTATTTCAGTCGAAATCAAAATGGAAAGTAAACATATATGAAAACATTTACAACAGTTACATAAATAGAAAATTTAGTTCTTATTGTCTATATAAATATTAATAACACGGTTAATACATTTATTTATTAGATTACTAAATAAACTTGAATGACAACTTTATTTGTACCGTTTATCTGTTTGTAACTAATTAAGGAGTCCCTAGTATTGTCCTTTTTACTTCCTTGTACGTAAAGGAAGTATTGTAATAGTTAGGTTTTCAGATTTCAATGGAAATATACGTTTTGACCATGTAACCGAATACTGGTTAACGGTTAACCCATAATGAGAATGTTATAAAAATGACAGCTTTGGTTCAAAACTGGTTTTTAAAAACTGAAAACCGGTTTCAACCGGTTAATATATCGGTTAATAAAAATAATAATAAAGAAATTACTTTAAAAAATTAAAAAAATAATATGGAAAATAAGTTTTATCAAAAACAAGATGTGATATTGTATTTTTGTTTTATTTTTCTGATTACTTGTTTACTTTTAATTATGAGATAATGATAAGTAAAACACAATTTAATAACCAATGGAAATTTTCACCATATTGCTCTATTTTTATTTCGCCCCCTTTACAAGTCAAAATCAAACACTTCTGAATCAAATTACTATGAAAACATGCATATTAATCTGCTATTTCATTTCAATGGTGTTGACTATTCTATACGTGACTAAATATAGATTAAACTGCATTAGAATTCATTTGTATAAATGTTTATTATTAAACTCCCACTACCATAATAGATTCATTTATTTCTTGGACTTAATAAATGTTGCTAGAATTTATATTTACCATTTCATTCACTATACGTATAAGTACTTTATTTTCTAATGTTAATTTTCTTATTACAATTTCATTAATATGATTGTTTATTTTATCGAAATACTTGTCAGAAATGCTAGTTGCATTTTTGATTTGTAAACTTTGAGAGTTAGTATAAAAATATTATCTGTTGAACTATTAGCAAAAGTTTCTTTAAAAATTATAATTGTCATGGAATATTTTTAGTATATTATTTCTTAAAATTGTGTATTTCATTATAAAATTTTAGTAGTCGGTCAATTATTGTTTCTTCGGTATAAAATTAAAAAAAATATATGTTATAGGTAAAAATTTAGGAAAGGAAAATCATTGATTTAAAAAAAATCAAATAAATAATGTTTTTTTTTTTATTTTTAAGGATATCTAAGTGTTACTGCACTTTTACTTGGTTTTAAAAGCAATATAAATATTTTATTTCATAAACGAAAATGAAATCTGTAATAAAACCAAAACGATTCATCTGAATAAAAGTAGGAAGAGTAACAAAGATTTTTTTCTTTTAGTTAAACATTTAAATTACCTATATATTTATTTTGTTCTATGGCAAATAAAGTGATAAAATATAATTTAATTTTAAGATATTATTATATACCGAACAAAATTTGGTTATTGTAAAAGTTTTATATCAAATAATTAAATTTTTAATATAATTTGTATTTTTGATAAAAATCAAGGATTTTTATTAAGAAAATCAGTTTCTTTAAATTATGATTTGAACCATGATTTAAATCAAATGATTTAAATCAGACCAATCCTGTTTCTAACACGTCTTTTCACCCAATCAGAACGTTTCATTTGATGGAAGTAAGTAGTTTTTTAGTAAAAAAAATAAGCTATGAATTTAATTGCATTCAACAATTCTGGTCAAAAATGATTATTAAATCACTCCAACTTTGTCGTCACGATCTGAATGTAATTTTTGACAATCATTTGTCAGTTAATACGCAATTCATAAAGTTTACCAAAAAAAAATAATAGTGGCTTTCGTTTTATTACTTACGAAAGCAGTTAAAAATATTTGATTTAAAAAATGAAATTTTTGATGTTTACAATATTTCAAAACAGATATAATGCAAAACGTAAATGAATATATTGCTCTTGTTTTATTACCCAAAACTGGGTGGGCCTGTTTACTTTTTTCCATATATAGGTACTCTAATTACTTTGGAAAGAACACAAAAATAAAATATAATAACAACAAAGTTAAATTAGCTAGACATATCAATAAAAATGATTTGAAATTTTAATATAAACAACACACATGAGTGTCAGTTTAATTGATCGTTAATTAAATGTTGTTAACCGGGTGTATTTTCATATAAAATATATAGATACTCTAGGCACTGTGGAGAGTACTGAGAAATAAAATATAATAATAACAAAATTAAATTAGCTAGACATATCAATAAAAATGATTTGAAATTTTAATGCAAACAACACATATGAGTGTCGGTTTAATTGATCGTTAATTAAATGTTGTTAACCGGGTGTATTTTCATATAAAATATATAGATACTCTAGGTATTGTGGAGAGTACGCAGAAATAAAATATAATAAAAACAAAATTAAATTAGCTAGACATGAATAAAAATGATTTGAAATTTTAATACAAACAACACATGAGTGTCGGTTTAATTGATCGTTAATTAAATGTTGTTACCCGGGTGTATTTTCCTGGTCGGCGCTGCAGCGGCGTCGGAGGACATGCATGGAGGCGGATGCGTCGTTGGCACCGACGTCGCCGTCGGCGTCGTGGGTATATAAGCGCGCCGGGACGCTCGCTCCGCATTTGTGCCCTGTGCGCTTCTCCTCCACGAATCGCATTGCTTACAAGTGGTGAGTTGTTCAACACTTACTAAAACTCATTCATTTCGCTTTACTTTAATTCAGTTTCATTTTCAAGTTAAGTTAGATTGGTATAGTTGTTGAATCTAACACTTACTAGAATTCAGTTTCAGTTTCATTTTTAAGTTTAAGCTAAAATAGTATTGTTGGTGAATTCAAGCATAATTTGTTGTTATATTTCAAATATAATGTTAATTTCTTTAAACTTGTTTTAAAATTTAAAATAGAAAGAAAAAGTAAAAATTTTAAAAAAGTATATTCGAAACTTTTGAATTGCACTAATTTTCCAAAAACTTTTATATGTTTTCATAACTTATAAGGCAGTTTAGATTTTGTTCATAAATTTATATTTTACTTAGTAAATCTTCAGAAAAGTTATAGTGAATTTAAATATATAAAAAAAAGATAAATATACGTTAAAAAAAAAATTAATAAAATTTGAATACATTTTATTTAAAGATATATTCCTAATTCATTTGGATTTTCAAAAAAAAAAAAATACATGATTTAAGAACTTATAAA
Organism: Stenolophus ochropezus; assembly: GCA_035578165.1. Classification (NCBI taxonomy): domain Eukaryota; kingdom Metazoa; phylum Arthropoda; class Insecta; order Coleoptera; family Carabidae; genus Stenolophus; species Stenolophus ochropezus. The sequence continues at coordinate 860,678 of JAQOWZ010000002.1, forward strand.
AGCAGTTTAAAAACTAAACATAAATTTATATTTTACACAGTAAAATTTCTGACGAATTATTATATTCAAATACTTAATATTATAATGTTTAAAGATATAAAATTTATATAGAAATACTTCTAATAATATTTTCGAAAATAGCAATATTAAGAATTTAATGTAACATAATTTGGAAAGATTTCTCAAAACCGAAATATATTTTTAAGAAATTATACAGATTTTTTTTTAAGTAGGTAACTAACAAAAAGTAATAATAATTTTGTTTCTTTTTTAACAATCTTAATTTTGTTTTGTTTAAAGAGTTTAAAAAAAATCATTTGTACAACCAATACTACCTTTAATATGATAATATTAAAAAAATATTCTATGTTTTATAAAGTAATGCATTTATGAATAGAAAATGTATAAATTGAAGTTTAAAAAGTTTTCTTAATTTTTTAATAGTTTTGCTACAAGTACTTGTTAACTACTTTCATAATTTTATTATGATTTTTAATATTTTATGCATGTTTCAAGTGCTTTGCTTTATTTATTCATATTTCATATTAAAAAATATATTAAAAAAAATATAAAACCTACATATCTATGCGTACATATTTTATTACACATTATAAATAAATAAGAAAAAAATTTATAAAATTTTATATTTTATTTAGTTAGGTTGCAAAACATATAGACACAATATAAGAATTATGATGTAAAATATTTTTGAAAGATTTCTCGAAACGAAAATATATAATTTTGAGAAAATTCAAAGAATTTCTTTTTATGTAGATATCTAACAAAAAGAAATAATAATTTTGTATCTTTTTTAACAATATTAATTTTTTAAACTTTAAAGTTATTATTTATTTGTACAACCAATAATACTTTTAATTTAATAATATTAAAAAAATGTTTTATAAAGTAAGCATTTATGAATAGAAAATGTATTAATGTAAGTTTAAAAACTTGTCTTACTTAAAAATTTCTTAATAGTTTTATTACAATATTTAAAAGTACTAGTTAACTACTTTCATAATTTTATTATTATTTTTAATATTTTATACATGTTTCAAGTGCTTGTATTATTTATTCATATTTCATAATAAAAAATATAGTTAAAAAAATAAAATCTACATACATATTTCTATGCGTACATATTTTATAGTTTATTTTATTACATGTTAAAAATAAATATCAAAAAATTTGTAAAATTTTATAATTTAGTTCGTTTGACACAAAATAAATGAAATCGTGACTCGTTTTTTGTGAACTTTATTTGTAAGTAAAGAGGAAATGACATTTAAATTTAAATGACATGATTTAAGTAATTAGTAAGATATCTTTGTCCACTACATGTTGTACAAATGTATTCAAACTGAATTCGCGACGTAATTTGCGAAGTTGGAATACGCAAATTTGAATGGTCAGAGAAAGTCTTAGACTTGGAATAAGAAACATCGTTTACATAAAGATGTATTTCACAGGCGTGGGCGTTTATGATATATTGTCATTACATTGTAATTAACACACGCTTCCATTAATAGATTTTCTCCATTTTCCGCTAATTACCTACGCTATACTAATTCATTCTGTCATATGTTCCAGTTTTTTTTTAAATTAATTAACCTGTGAACTTTGCAATTGAGTATATATTAACAATTTTGGAATGTTTCTGACTTGTTTAATTTAAGTTTGATACACTTTTATTTATTTTGTGGTACTAGTCATAACTGTAAATAAACAGCTCTTGAAAAGTAAGCGGGAAATTAAAAAAGTTCAACTTTATTTTATTTTAAACGTCAAGTGTGAAAATAAAATTATATGAAAACATTAACTTCAATATGTAAAACTATATATAACTTTTATACTTCATATAATGTTACCTTTGGAAATTAAAAAAGTTCAACTTTATTTTATTTTGAACGTCAAGAGTGAAAATAAAATTATATAAAAACATTAACTTCAATATGTAAAACTATATATAACTTTTATACTTCATATAATGTTACCATTGGAAATGTTATTTTTATAAATTGTACGTTAATAAATAAAATGTAAATATGTATTACTAGATTATTGTGAAAAATATTTATATTAGTATAAAAACAATTTTAATAATACCTTAAACTTCCAAATAAAATTTAATTTTTTTTAATTCGCTGAATAATTTTATGAAATTTTCCCGTTGGTTTTTCAGTATTAAAGTATATAATTAATTATTATTTTATTCTATTTTAATAATCGCGTTTTACAATAATATATTTTTCACTATAATAATAGATAAAACTACAACAAACCACAGATCACTTACTGAAGTGTAACTTGATAAATGGTATCATTAAAAATGAATGAAAAATATATTTTACATCAAAATAAATTGTTGCGCATAATATACATATATCTTTACACTACTATCGGAGAAATAATTATAGTTAGTCGGAACTAAACATCAATAACTTTTACAGCAGGCGTTCAATTTTTAACATGTGCAAATACAAAAGTATGTTACAGAATGTAATATTTAGTAACGTAAATATATATTCAAAATGATCAGCATTTTATTCAGTTTTTTTCTTACATGCTTATTAAACTTAAAATTGCTCTTAAGCTATATGGCCAAAAACATTATTTTTGTAATGTATTTAGAAATAGATAGAAAAAAAAACCGAACGAGTTGCAGAAAAACAATAGAAACAAAAAGAAAAGGCAATGGACATTGTACGTTGAGGCTAAGAAATATTTAAAACTAACAGATGTATTTAATAAAAATAGTGAAACATTCAGTTCCATAGAAATTTTTAGTCACGCAGAACCAAATACAAATTAAAATTTATTACTAATTATTTTATTAGTACTTTATAATAATAATTTCGTCTTAAGTGACAATAAATATTTTTGAGTATTTAAAATTTTCGTTATGATTCTACAAGAAACTGTTGTTAAAATAATCGTTCCTGCGAATATGTGTGCCTTATTGGAATGATGTGATATTATTATGATTGTAATGAATACAAATATATTTGTTGATAAAACCATTGATTTTAATTGCAACAATTATAAGAGTTAATATACACTTTTATTAATATACCGAATATGTAGTATAGAGGTTTTAAAAAGAAATTGATGCTTGAGTTTCATGAAGCATTTTCCGTGACAAATTGTAGACTTTCCGGCTTTAATTTATTTTTTCTGGAATATTTCTCTTCAGGTAGATTATAAAAAGCTTCTTATGATGCACCTGCCTCGAAAACATCTCATGAATTAAATTTTCCTAGTAGGATGCATTGCAATTAGAATTACTTTCATAGATTCCCTTATATATTTCAACAAATCAATATTGCAATGGCAAACGAAATAGGAGTTTATTTCTTAACAGGGAAAGTAAATAAAAGAATTTCTTGATTGCAACAAATAATTTAATTATTGATTTCTATCAGAATTGGCACCTCTAGAAAATTTTACACGAGATGTCCAAAACAAAAACAGTTGAGAATTTTATTAGTTTTGTTGATTGCAACACACGAATTTTATTTCTTCTGTAGATGTACTTAACACATCAGATATTTTGATTGAAAGTTCATCAGAGTAAGACATTTGTAAAGAAATAAGGTAATGGTAAATAAAAGAATTAAATTAATTAACAATAAAACTATAAAAATCAATTACATTAATAAACATTTTGAAACCCATGTGCTATCTAGATGGAACTTTCAAAATTTTTCTGAAGAACTATTTTTTTTCAAAAACTTTTCATTTTCCTGACTTAAGTAAATATCGATGCACTGATTTCAAATTCTACAATTCCATTACGCCTTTTCGATTTTATTCTCTCGCTTTATAATCTAACTTTTATTTATTTTAAAACCTATAACTCCATATCACAGCTGTGTAGAGTTAAAACAAACCAAATAACAGTATTTAACCGAAAAGTGTGTGTACAAACGCAAAATATCCTAAAAATACTCATTTTTGTGCCTAAAATTTTGATTTTGGGAAATAGTTTAAATTGATAGATCTCGACACGCTGGTTTCAAATTTTCAAACGGAATTTAATTATCTATTTTTGTTCGTGAGATATTTGCTGTCAAAGTTGCACTTCAAAAAAGAGTATTTTTTGGCTATATCTCAAAAATGGGTAGAAATACATTCTCAACGATTATACCAGTCGATTCTACGGGAAAAGTTACATAAAGAAATGTTTTCTCCGCATATACGTTCTTTGGAATGATTTGGTGAAAAATGAGAAAAACGAAAAAAAACCTAAATTTCAAAATTTTCCCGAGGAACTTTTTTTCTCCAAAACTTTTCATTTTCCAGACTTAAGTAGACATCGAAGCGCTGATTCCAAATTTTCAAACAGAATTCAATTATCTCTTCCCGTTCTCGAGATATTCGTGTTCAAAGTTGAGTTTTGGCAATACATAAAAAAATAGGTTTTTTAGGTATAACTCTTTAAGGGTTAGGTTTACGACTTCGGCGACCTCATCAATCGATTCTACGGGCAAAATTACATAAGTATACCAATTTTTAAATTTTTATTCCAACGGATACTATTTTTAGAGCGAAAAAACGAAAATCGTTAAAATCGAAAAAAACGCCTGATGAACCCCTTGCGATTTTTTCGATTTTTGGCCATTTTTAGTTTTTTTCTTCTAGAAATTCTATCTGTTGAGATAAAAATCTGAAAATTGGTACACTTATGTAATTTTGCTTGTAGAATCGAATGGTGAGGTCATCAAAACCGTAAACCTAACCATTTAAGGGGTATACCTAAAAAACCTATTTTTTTAGGTATAACTTTGAACTCAAATATCTCGAGAACAGGAAGAGATAATTGAATTCTGTTTGAAAATTTGAAATCAGCGTATCGATATCTACTTAAGTTCAAAAAACCAAAAATTTTGGAGACAAAAAGTTTCTCGGAAACATTTTGAAATTTAGGTTTTTTCGTTTTTCTTATTTTTTACCAAATCGTTCTAAAGAAGGTATATATGGACAAAACATTTCTTTATATAACTTTTGTCGTAGAATCGAATGGTAAAGTAGTTGAGATTATATCTCTACACATTTTTGAAATATACTCAAAAAACACACTTTTTTGAAGTACAACTTTAAGAGCACATATATCCGGAACGAAAAGAGATAATTAAATTCGGTTTGAAAATTTGAAATCAGTGTAGATAATTCTTTAAAAAATATTACAAACAAAATTTTGTAAAATTTGAAAATTTTTGAGATAAAATTTCGATATTTTTACGTATTTTCGAGTTTACGTAAAAATACAGCATCAGCGGCTTTGGGAATTACTTCTTCTATTGTTACTACATGCATAAACTATATTGAAAAACATTTCTTTATATAAATTTTTCCGTAGAATCGAATGGTAAAGTAGTTGAGATTTTATAGCCACTCAATTTTGAAATATCCTCAAAAAATACACTTTTTTGAGGAACAACTTTGAGAGCTAATAACTCCAAAACGAAAAGAGATAATTAGTAATAAATTTGAAAATTTTTGAACTAAAAATTCTATATTTTCAAATATTTTAGGGTTTACGTAAAAATCAGCGGCTTTGAGAATTACTTCCCCTGTTGTTACTACATACATAAACTACTTTTGCATTTAGTATTCAGAGTCAATTCAAACAACAACAGATTTAATATCAATAATATAATATTTCCACATAATTTTTCACAAATCGTAAATATAACTTGTTGAATTGTTGAGTATAGCGATGTGCAATAATATCATATTTCCACAAACCTTAAATATAGTGGAGAAATAATATTCTTCATAGTTATTATTAAGTGGACTTGCTTTGGAGGTGATGTCAGAAAGGCTGCCATTAATTACTATTTAAGGATATTTGTGTTTTTCATTTACCTAAATAATTCGCTACAATATGACTAGTTGAGTTGTTGAGTGGTGTGTTTGTTGCAGTCACCTGGTGAGATGTTGAGCTCTGGGAATTACTTCCCCTATCTATTTTTCCAAATAATATTCAGAGTAAATACAAACAACAACAGATTTAATATCAATAACATCATATTTACACATTAACCATGTATGATTGACTAGTTGAGTTGTTGAGTGTTGTGCTTGTTGCAGCCACCTGGTGAGATGTTGAGCCCTAGCTGTCGCGTGTGGTGCCTGTTGGGCCTGGCCGTGCTGCTGCTGGCGGGCGCCGGGGCGCACCCCGCGCCCGACCCCAACAACCGCGGCATCTCCGACGCCCTCAAGTACCTGCAGGAGCTCGACAGGATCTACTCACATGTCGCCATGCCACGGTAAACACATGCACGCTACCATAGTAGTCACTATTCTATATACTCCCGGTTGCATAAAGCTAATCAACTGCTTAACTACGTTGTTACAATGTATGTATGTACCATGGTAACAACGTAAAGTTAACCACATGATTAACTAATCACGCTTTATGCAACCGGGGAGTAGATGCTCACTATTCTATTTAGATGAGCTAGCCCGCTCTTTTATGTGTTATAAACAAATGTTAAAATAATCTAGGGATCAAGTCTACAGATTGAATTAACTGATAACTGGTAATAATAGGGATATTCATTTGGGAGTTAAATTGTCAATGGTAAACGCATGCACGCTCATACATTCACTATTCAGTTTAGATGCTCTAGCCCGGTATAAAAAAGTTTTATGTGTTATAAACAAATGTTATAATAAATATTGAAAGAAGCTTTCAGAACTCATAATTAATAAATAGACAATAATTGGGTTTTAGTTCTTATTAGAGAAGCAAATGAAATCAAGAAATCTCCTAATAATTTTAATTTAAATACAGGCTTTGAACTAAATAAGTCGTGGTTACCTGTCATCCGTTTTTAATTTTGTCAATGTCATTTGTATGTTTTCATTTGTTACCTATGTTACGTGTTGTCTTGACTACTTATTTATTTATTTATTTATTTGTTATTTACCTGACGAAGGCAGCCCTGAGCTGTCGAAACGTTGTAATTAATAAATTTTTACAGAACTAAAACCCAATTATTGTCTATTTATTAAATGTTATAATAATCTAGGGATCAAGTCTACAGATTGAATTAACTGCTAACTAGAAAAAATCGGGATATTCATTTGGGAGTTAAATTGTTAATAATAGTAACAATTTTTTTTCGCTGTTATGACAAGTTTTGTGTTTAAAATGCAAAAGATTTTTTTTCTACTACTCAAGACACTCACTATTATTAACCTTTATTTGACATGAGAAATTGTAACTTGACAGGATCTACTCACATGTAGCCATGCCACGGTAAACACATGCACGCTACATACCACTACTCACTGTTCTATATACTCCCGGTTGCTTAAAGCGTGTTTAGCTAATCAACTACTTAACTTTACCTGGTTACAATGTACGTTACCATGGAAACAACGTAAAGTTAACCACATGATTAGCTAATCACGCTTTATGCAACCGGGGATTAGATGCTCTAGCCCGCTCTTAAAAAAAACTTAAAAATAACATTTATGTGTATTATAAACAATTGTTAAAATAATCTTGGGATTAAATCTGAAGATTGAATTAACTGCTGGCTGGAAATAATCGGGATATACATTTGGGAGCTAAATTGACAATAATACTAACATTTTTTTCCCAAACTGTTATGAGAAGTATTGTGTTTAGAATGCAATAGACTTTTTTTCACTATACTCTATTTTTAAACTATAGACAGTAACTAAAAATTCTAGTGAGAAAATCAAAGTCTGTGATTGGCTGTTGCGTCATTTCATGAAGCCGCATTTAACCAGACAAACTTTCAAGTTAACCTTCTCAAACGTAATTGAAACGTCAAACTCTCAGTAGTTTTCAAATAACTTGTTGAATTTGCACGTGTTTTTCGTTTCATTTCTCTTTTTGTGATATTTCACGTTTAAAACCAGTTTATTTCAGAACTACTTGTATTTCACTAACGCTGTGATGTAAATGTGACTTCGTCTAGTGCTGTCTATAGTTTAAAAACGGAGTATAGTAATCAAGGCACTCACTATTATTAACCTTTATTTGACATGAGAAATTGTTTTTCACTACCGCTTACTTGATAACCATGGTCACCTAAGTCAATAATAAATTATTATTAACTATGGTCGATAATGAAAACTGTCAGAACAGAAATGTGTAAAGTGTAAATTAAATATGCCGGGCAATATAAATAAGTAAATCAAATAAAACCAAATTAAAAATCAAAAGTGAGGTTGACGAACTGAAACGTCAAATATAAAAAAAGACAGGCTACGTTGTTATTGTGAATATTAAGAAACAAGTTAATGTAGTATTTAAATTCCAATAATTTTAAAAAGTATATATTGACAATAACAAACATTTTGACATGAACATTAACTTGTTTCTTAATATTCACAAAATAAAGTAAGCTGTCTTTGTTTTTATATTTGATATGTATATACCTATATGCATATATACCACGGTTGAGAAGATCATTATTGATCAGCGCTTTAGGTTCCTCTAAAAAAACTATTCTAGTTTTACATAAAATTGTAATTCTGGAGAGAAGTTACGATCCTATTTCATATATATTTTTAAAGTATAAATAAATAATTCTATCATGTTATCTTCAGCAAGCTTTTTATATTCTTTAGTAAAACTAAAAAGAATTTTATCAATATCATCAGATGAAACGAAATTGTAGATGAAACTGTAGTTCCAAGACTAAATATTCTGTAGAATAATTCACAAAATAATCAATTTTTGGCTTCAAGATATATGTTGATGTCAAATATAATTCAATAACAAAATAAAATTTGTGTTTTCGTATATATTTACGACCTCTATCACGTTCTTTATCCAGTTTTATGATGACTACTCCAAAGTTACACTTTATGTAACTTTTATGCTTCTTGTCAGCTTTTAACATTTAAAGTATACTGACTAAATTTTAACGCACGATTAGTTTAAAATTTATTTGGCTTCTTTTAACCGTGCAGAATCCTTTTCCAAATTTGGAAATCATCTTGAAAGTTTTTGTTTTCATGATAACGTTTCTGATATTGTTACGTTATGTCTTCCATCCCTGATTTCATATAAAATGTTAACGCAGACTTTAACCTTTATAAAACTTACTACTACCACATTTTTATGACAGTTTTTGCACAAAAATACTTATGTCTAATAGTAGTTACCTCAAATCTTACCTTAGTAAAGACTACCCACAAAAAACACACAACAATTAAGGTCTAAAGACCATCGTACAAGCATGTTCAAGAAACATAAAGGAAAAATAAAAAAAATACTATCCATTTGATTGTCCAACTTTTATACGATGGAGAAAAGTGATGTGTGTAAATAATAAAACTAAAATATTAGTTATTTGTATTTCAAAGGACTAAAGTATATTTTTTTGTTACGTATATGGAATAAAAAATAATTTAGTCCTTAGATATACATTATAATTTTTCCGAAGTCTTTAAATTATTAATTAAAAACATAAATAAATAGCATTATGTGTTTGTAAAACGACAGCTAGCTATTGAGATTGGGATGGCTGTGATAACAAACGTACTGTCAAAGTATCAAATAATTCTTTATAATTTTCATTTATGTTTACACCTGTTTAGACGTCGTCTGCATGAAATCAGATAAATTATTATCAAAGGTAAATAATAAATAAATTCACCAATAATATTATAGAATGATATGTTTGTTATTTTTGGTAGTGCTAAAATAAACTGTAAAAATATAATACTATAAAAATATAGGTTAATTCAATTTGACAGATGAGTCCGTAAAGTTATATTTTGACATAAGAGTCTGTAAAGTTTTACCTTGTCTACTACTTTGGCTAACTTCGCAGAGTGATATCATGTACTTTAGTATAGATTTCGGAAATACTATTATTATTTTTATGAAATCTGAATGAAATAAAAAAATAAAAGTACATATTATTACAATGGGTTATTAATTATTAAAAATAGTCAACAATAAAATATAACATTAATTATAAATTTATAAATAGCATATTTCAATTTAACGGGGGTGGTTCATTAAATAAAGGCGTAAAATTGTATTGATTGGTGTTTTAGTAAAATATAGAGAAATAGTTTGAAATTGTATGAAATGCAGAATTGTGTTAAATGCGTATATTCTGTCGTTTATCACTTTAGAAACTTTACATAAAAATAAAATGAAGTAGATATAATAACAACAAAAAATTCACTGTTCATTTGATACAAAATCAAAGATAAATAGTTAAAAATAGTTGTTATAGTGATATCAAATAACATCTAACGTTTTTGTTTTACAGCGTTGTAGTTTATTTTTGTCGATTTGTTCTTTTTTCAAGTCGAAGACTTGAAATGAGTTTACTTTCAGTGTTTAATTTAAGATTACGTTTTTCTTATTTCCATTTAATGAAGTTAATTAATGTTATTTATATGTTCTTAAAGCTGTTGAAATTTCTTTTTAGACCAGAAAATCTTAATTTCGACATAAATGAAACAAAATTTTAATATAATTTGACGTTAACTAATAGAGAAACACATATTCTTGTTGTAGAGATTTATGGATCTTTTCAAACTGTAATTAACAAACTTTAAATCCGGAGTGAAAACATGAAAATATTGTGAACTATTTTAAAGTATTAGAGTACATAAATTGATCCATCGAATCTTTCTTTAAAATTAGGCAAGAAATGAAAACAAAACAATTTACGCTAATTTAATTAGTAATGAAATTAGTTCAGTCTAAAATGAAAATTAATTGACTTGTAGTTTTTCCTGAAATTTATGATCAAGATTAACCAGTTTAAGAAATTCGTACATTAAACAAGAATTTCGTAAAGTGTTAGAAAGTTAAAAAATACTACTCCAAAAATTTTATATATCCTAAATTAAAATAAAAATACTTGTTTGTAAACAATAAAAAATAATTTTTTGACCCGGAAGTAAACTTTGTTTTATGTTGTTCAACATTTATTATTAAAAGCTTATAATTTATATTTATTTATTTTTATTATAAACATTTTTTGTTTGTTTGAAAAATCAAATTCAATTTACTAATATATTTTAGTTTCCAATGAATGTAATGAGTTTTTAAATTAATATAAATACAAACTGATAAAAATAAATCACAGTGATAAGCTATTATGTATTTCGGGCAAATATTTATCATATTTCTAAATCATATCAGATAATTTAGTAATAATGAGCACTTGTTCAGCATGTACAACCATATGTTACGAATAAAGCAACCGCTGTTTAAATAAAAAATGGTTATCATAATTCATCGAATGAAACAATTTGTACATATACATGATAATTACTGAAATATTTATTTTCCTTTTTTGGTTAGTTTTAAAGGTTATTTTTTTTTGAAAGATTGTTATAATTGAAGAGCGGATTATATGCATTTGCATGTGTCGTTTTTATTAGGAATACGGTTTCATCAAAAGTTATGGCAAAATATAAAAAAAAATAATGCATATTTTACTTTTTGTGATACTTTACTGCATATTTGGAAATGTTTTGCATATTAATGCATATTATTCTCAAAAATTAAGTGAATTTTTGACATGTACATTACAGGAAATATAATTTTGATCGAACTTTTAATAAATAAGAAATGAGTCTTTATATTTATAAATTTTTCGTTAGAGCAAAAAATGTGTTTAAATCATTGTTTTAGAACTTACAGCTTAAGTAATTTTTATTTTGTAAGTTAGTCAATAGTACTTTGATGTCACTGAAATTTGTTTCAAACTATAACAAAAATTAGTAATATCGAATATAATTAAAATATTAAAAAAATGAACAAAAGCATAAAACTGCTTTTAATTAATTTTTTTTAGTGTTTGTTTCAAGGAAGAGATTAAACTTTTTATGAATTTAAAACAATAATATATTACTAGATGCGTACCTTGTATTTTAATTCGTATTTTTTTTTACACTATTTTTGTTAAAAATACCTGTGATATTTTCGTATTTATATATTTAATAAAATGTTCTAAATAAAACACCGTATATAAAAATGGAAATAAGTAAATGATTATATTAAAAAGCACTTAACATTATTTTTTTGCATATTTACATTTTAAAGTGCATATTATAATTTTTTTTAATATTTATTTTCTCGTAAACAAGGAGTTATGAATCGAATTAAATAAATACGGATATTTATTTTTTGCAACCATTAAGATATTTTCTTGTTATTGTATATTTATTATCGCTACAGAAACATAGTATACTGTAAACACATTTTTATATCTCTCGGTTACCATAGGTACATTCATATCTCACAGTTCTGTCAAAAATCGTATTGTTTAATTTTTGTTTTGTAGCTAGTTGCTAGAAAGTAATGCAAAAAAGACATCCTTATCATTAAATTATAATTGAAATAGGAAATAATTTCGTTCGTGGTCGTAGAAAATCTATAGTATACAAATCACTTGGAATGTCCATTTCATACTGTCATACTCATACAAAATGAGTATCATTCCATGCTTGTTGTACAAAATACTATTTCAAAATTATTCCCAAAGATACAAAGAGAGAAGTTAAGTGAAATTTACGAAAGGTTCCCGCATTAAATTTCCTACGTGTGCTTCCTGTATAGCTAATAAATCTCCAGATATTGTTTTGCAAGCTAACATATAAAACATATTCCATAAGCGATATGAGCTATAGGTTAACATTGTAATAAAGAGTGTATATGATTCTGTCTTACTATGTGTCTTACGTTACGGTCGCATTTCCAATAACGTGTTTAATATTACCAGTACGTGCTCTATCTCAACTCCGGACAATAGCCGGAGGATACAAATTTTTAGGTTGCACGTACAACATTTAATGTTATAGTCAAAATTTATAAACTATAATAATAAAGGAGTTCAATAGGTAAACTACCTAAATTTGAAAGTATGTTCCAGTAGCGTAACTAAGGGGGGGTTAGTTAGTTAGATTTTCAAGATTTAGGCAAAGAATAGGTTTATACAGAAGCGACAGTATGACAGAGAAACGAAAATTAGAGAGAGATGGAGAATGTGCACAAATTTAAAGGACCCATTGTTTAAAATCGGAAAGTTTCCTCACATCTGAGAGAGAGATAGGGGAAGAGCACAAATTTAAAGGTCTACACAATGCTTCAAGGTCATAGAACTGACTAGGGGAACATGAAAGGTACCGACACGGAGTGTCGCTTCTGTGTGTAACTATTCTGTGATTTAGGCGTCTTTTCAATCATTTAATTAAATTCATTAATATTTTTATTAACTTCATCACAAAATAATTATTTACCGTATGAGAAAAATTGTACTGGGTACTTAAATTCGAAGATTCTTATTATATTTTTCGCGGCACCAACAGCAATTAACTTCAAATAATGTTAAAGTATTTGTAAAATGTGACAGTTTAGAATTATTTATTTGCCAGTTTTTATAGTTATATTTAACCTTTCCTAGACGACCAAATGTATAGGTATGAAATTCCTGTTTTATATAATTACCCTGGTAGTAGGACAGTTATTTCTAAAACTTCCCATTCACAATGGTAAACAAATCTAGAACTAACGACTTCTGTTGCTATGGAAGTAAGTTAAATTTACATGCACGGTGGCGTGACAATAATATTGATAAATATTTAATTGTTAAAATAACTTGAAAATTTAATTATATATTTTCTATTTTATTTTAGTTAAATAATTGTATTTATAACACATAGTAAATATATTATGTCACTGAATAGATATACTCTTGTATAATAGAAATTGTTTGCTAATATAATCGACTCCGTAGCTTTTACGGTTCCCGAGATAGCTATAGTGGACAATGTAAAATTCATTTGTAAATGAAGATTTTATAGATTACATTAAATAAATTAAGAATTTATTATGGCGCCTTTTTACTAAAGAAAACCCGCCTGTGGATTTTCCTAGTTACGCCACTGGCTTGTTTCTTTATTGGATAATAATATACGATAAAAATAAAAATTATATATTCTTCACACTAATATTTATTTAGGCTTCAAGTAATGTAAGTACATATAACGTTCGAGTAGGTATGAAATGAGGCGCAGTTTGCGGAGAGACTAATTGTATTAGGTACTTTCCGAGTCGCACCTCCACCAATTTACTTCAAGTAATGTTTAAATATTTGTAAAGTGTTGGTCGCTGTACATTTTATAGTTAATTTTGCACGTTTCTAAACCAAAATATATATCAAATTCATATGATTTTAATAATTCTCATAGGCGACTCTAGCTTTTAAATAGTTGCAAATAAATAAATCTGAACTGTCAAGTGTTCATACCTTCTAGAAAGTTATATTGTACTTACATTTATTGTAGCTTAAATAACTGTATTTCTTTAATTTGTCTTATCTCAAATCAACTTCACAATAAATATTTTTTTATCACATGCTATCTATTTTATTCAACATATGGTTGTAGTAATTATCAGGTCATTACACTATAAAAAAAAACTTTGTATTAGTTTTATTTTTCAAATTTACTACAAGAACTTTATGCAACATAAAATGAAGTACAGACTACTATATATTTTTTTATATTCACATGGTCCAAAACTACACTAATACTAATAAAAAAATATTGTTAAAATATTTCTTACTCGTGAAAGAATTGTGGTACCCATTATATATAAAAAGTACAAATCGTTTTCAATTTATACTCAGTCAACCCGTATCATTACATCAAAAAGAAAATGTGAAAGAATAAGACAAATTAAATTCCTACCCACATTGTCTTAAGATCAAATTTTCTTTTATTTGATTTAATACGAATAATACATTAAATACTTTTGATTTAAATCGTAGGAAGTTATAATTAAATTGTTATTAGCATCTTTTTTCTGAGAAGTTTATAAATAAAAATTAAATTTAAGGTTAAAAATATCAATTCAAAAAGAGTTCAATAAAGAACTTTGCCGGATTATTTATTATTCGTTTACAGATATTACAATAAAAAAAATGTTTCATTAATCCACATTCGTACCAAATAAAAAAAAATATTCTTTAGTACCTTGATATACAAATAACTATTTATTAGGGATGACGATTTTAACATATTTGTTTTAATATCAACCTTTATTTACCATTTAGATACATATATGATAATAAGAAAAACATAGTATACAAAATCGTAAATATGGACTGCCCTATTGAACATAAAATATTTCCAGTGTAATCTCATTAGCTTCAACTAAGGTAAAAGTTTTCGAAATAAGTAAAACCAAGAAATAGAAAGAAATAAGAAGAATATTTTATGAGTGGGTGATAAAAGTGAATTTCTTTTCATACCTTGACATGAAAAGTGTAGCTTTTCGAAACATCAGTCAATTTTGAAAAGAAACTGTTTATAGGTATGTCAGAATTAGGAAAAAATTAATTGCTACAAATTTCCCACGCGGTATATAAAATGGTTACATAAATAGCTATTTCATTTTTATTTCTATGATCCAATTTCTCATGAATTTTTATATTTATTTGTATTCCGTGCTTAACTTTAACTTTCCTTATGCGATTACAAATCTGTACATCTATTTAGCTTCACACTAATTAATAATCGTCTTCGTGCTTCCGTCAGTGTTCAAATATTTGAGAAATGTGGAATGAATTTTGAGGTAAACTAATATTTCCGTTATGAACTGATGCCTTTTCACAACAAAAAATCATCCTTATTTTCCTAATTCCTAAGGGTGTTATCCACTTCATGTCAAGTGTGATATTTCAAATATTTATTGACAAAAATATTATTAATAGAACAAGGTTGTTAAACTTTGAAACAAAATAAAAAATGTTTAAATGGATGTGTTGGGATATTAAGCAATAAATCAATGTATCAAAGTTTCATTGTTACAATTTATGATTGAAGATGAAACTGTTCTATTGATTTAACAACTATATCTTCTTTTTAATTAAAAATTAATGTTTCGGAAATATTGGTTCAACAGAAATGAATTATAACTAATAATGAGTTTTAAAGATTTCACAGATGTTACAATATTGTTCCAATATTAATTTTAATTGATAATAACGCGCGCGAAAATGTATTCTACTGACCTAATTTTTAATCTATTTACTACAAGATACCTCAATTACTTTATTTTTGTCTATTATCTCAAATGTTTATTCTAGTATTTATTTGTCTTCCTTTAAATTTGGTACAAAATATTTTGTTTTAGTCACTATTATTAACCTTTATTTGGCATAAGAAATTGTTTTTCACTACCGCTTACTTGGTAACCACGGTTACCTAGGTCAATAATATAGTTATTTATGGTACAAGTGTGTTACATTATAAATAAGTCACATGAGAAATGTTTAGCTTATGTGGTCATTAGGCCGAGTGGGATATTTTTCTCAGGTGACTTTGGTAATTAACACACGTGTGCCATAAAGCATTTTACTCAATACATTTAATCGTTGGTGTAAAATATATAGAGAAGACTAAAAATTTATATAATACCACAATTTTTTTTTATTAATGAATTATTTACTAAAACTGTAGGGTTTATAGTTCCTAAATTAGTATTAACCAAGTTAACTTCGTATCTAAGTTAGATTAACTATAGGTATTGACATTTTCACGTCTGCAAAACTACAATACACCTATGTAGGAAGGGCTACTCTATTTTATCCATTAACTTACTTCCTTCATTACAAGTCCAATAGAGTATTATGTATAGAGCCCACATACAATGTCTTTAACACACAACTATATCAACTGAATCTTTGGGAAATCCACGTGTGACCTTTGCGTGAAAATTGGTGCTTATTTAAGAATCTACTGAAGTACACTTGTAATGACATTATTGTAATTGTTTTTTGTATTGTATTTTCAAAATTTGGAATGATACTTATATCTCGTCAGTGTCATATACACGTGTACCTACTTGAAAAAAGGATCAATTAAAAAAATAAAAGATTTGAAAGGTTAATTGTTAATTGATTCATTTAAAGAGCTCTTGATGTAATTAAAATTTACAAGTTCACATTTATAGACTTGAATAAAATGACTTCAAGTAATAATTTTACAAGGGTCACAAATTTTTATTTTAAAAAGAAATTATTTACAATATTGCAGATAATACTAGATATACAGTGTGTGCAACAAAATGCGGAACATACGACTTTAACATGGAATTTAAAAAAATTGCAGATACTCTCTTTCTTGTTAAATTTAGATCAAACCTACAAGAGTCCAAGATTGAGATGATCGTTAGAATACAGAAAAAAAATAATTACTACATTATAAAATAAAAAAGATTAACTTTAACGTTTCTATTCCATGTAATACAAATTTATTAAAAATAATATTAAAATAAAAGTTGATTACTACCATAGGTACTTGAATGAATGCTTTACGCATGCGTGTAATCAAAGTATTTAACTTCTAGGTTGTCAAATATCACCTCAAATCTTCCTCTGTATCATTTAGAAATGTTGATAATCATCTACAAATATTGATAATTCAACCAAACTAGTGGAGTTATCTTTGGAACTAAATAATATACAATCCTTTTTATGAATTGAGATTGGAGTTAGTTGACTCGTTTGACATTTCCGGATGTTAACAAGAGGTATAACTTTGGAAGTAATTAATAAAATTTAGTGGCTAATCCTTTTTTTAAACCTGGGTATTTGTGTTTAAACATAAATAAATAATTTATAATTTATTTAATTAATATTTAATATTTTTTAATCCATGTTAATTATCCCTATGTTTACTCATATAAACGCTTTAAATACATTGTAGTCAATCAATTTATACCGTAATTATAGTAATTATATACTCTAGGTTTACTAATAAAATAAATTCCCGGTTTATATATTTATAAGTATATGTCGAAAAACAAATGCATATATGTATTGTTTTCTTAATTGTAGACGATAATAAATTGAAGAAATTTTATTTGAATCATAGAACAAACAGTTATTTGTCACTATATTTTTAAAATTGTGCAATTTATATGGTTTTATTAACTGGTGACGATTATAAGGTTTAAGTAATTGTGGCAATTTATCAGAATAAGGAGAGAATTTCCTGGTCAAGACGTATTAAAAGCTCACTCCTTTCGTAATCCTTGCCAAATCCTTGTCCCAATATTTCCAGGAGCAGTACAATGAGATTACGAGAAAATAAGGTTTGCACACTACTTCACATGCTTATGGATTTCCCACAAATCCTCAAATCCTTTCTACCATTCGCCTGTTTTTTATTTTAAAATCATTTCGTGTTTTGTTGGGAATGAAATAAAATACATGGAAATGGAGACCAAGGGATCTATTAATTAAATTCCAGAAACTTGATACTTGGTTTTTCTTTATGAAATAAAACGGTTTATGAGATATTTCAAGTAATATTTATTTTTTACAGAAATGTCTTCGTGAAAATATAATAATACTAGACACCCAATATCTTTTAGGAAATTTTAAATCTACCTAAATATTGAAAGTACTGAAAATTTTCTTTATAAAAATATATTACTACAGTGGCGGAAGATAATGTGTTGGACACATCAGATTTTTTTATTATTGATTTATGTATTCATATTGATTATTTGTGCTTAAAAATTGATATTGGTTATATATATTTGTATAAGACACATAAAAAATACAAGCAATACAAAATTATTTACAAGCATGTCACGTTTCAGAACAAAAATAAACAATAAATAATTCAAATTGAACCAGAATAAATTTTATCAAACTTAGAAAAAGTTATGTGTGGGAGTATCTATGGATATGACAGTTGAGTAAACCAATTCCTCCCTTCAAAACTTCATTTCATTCATCCTGAGATTTGTTTATTTGCCTTGTACCCTCAACCCTCACACGAACAGAATTCTTTAATACCTTTGTTTATTTTCCGAGAAAAGGTTATGAATTCTTTCCTTATCAAAATTCTTTTTAGTATTAAAAGATGTATTGAATCGATACAATAGAGTCAATAGACTATTTATAAGCGTGTAGATATTTATGTTTCAATATATAGGATAGTGAGTATATAAATTTTAAAAACACATTTCGTATAACTTGTTCATAAGTTATAAGTATGTACAGTCACGGTTCTCATTTTAGATAATGAGCGAAAGTTACATTTAAGTATCTTGTAATATATTTATAATACAACGAAAACGATATTGAAATTAATCCTTATTTTAATATGAGTTTAATGAATAATCTCTTTTTAATCATTTAAATTACATTTCAAATTTAATAACGCATGTGAAATACAATAAAATTTATTTTACTTTATAATTTTTTTGTAAATTCTAAATATTTGTAATATCAAATTTTCTTTGTAAACAATAAATACCCATTGTTGGGTGTGCAAAATATCGGCACTTTTTTTAACAGTAGAAAGTGTTTGCAAGAGCAAGAGCTGATGTAGTAAATGCACCACAAATGCCAATTATATTTGACTTGAAAATATTGGAATAAACTGTATTGTTTTACAAAATGAATTTATTTTTATTTGAAGGACTCAGGTGACTACCGTGCACATTAATAGGATAATAATATCCTTTTCAATTTGCAACTCTCTTCACATTACAGTAATAGTTTTGTTTTCTTGTAAAAGCATTTCTCTATTTTCATATATAAATATTCTATTATTGCCTCTGTACTGTAATTTTGTAATTTACATTTTATGTTAATGATATTCCTCTCCGTATTATAATTTGAAGTTTAATTTGTGTTAAAAAGCTTCAGTATTTTCAGTTTCAGTAGAATCAGTGGGCAGATATTACAGAAAACTCATTTAAAGTAAAAGTTATTTTTCATAATTAATGCAGGAATAACTTGCCTTGAGCTTTTACTCACAAAGCTTATAATATTTTATGCAATTATATAAAAGTTTTATATGATACCCTAATTTTTATTACTCATAAAAATCGAATGGTTATAGCTTTTACACCATAAATACATTAGCATCTCTAAATATAAATCTTATCTTAATATATGTCTCACATTCTACACAGATTTTGAAAAAACATTTTTTTCAGAAGTCGTTTCATTTTGAGCAAAATTAATTATTTACATTTTTCTATATTTTTATTAATTGTCAAATAGACAATTTCTAAACTTGTTATTTTTATTACGTTCTCTATAAATGTTATTCACTAAACAGTATTTTTTCGGTTACATGCCCTGAACGCTGAAATTTTTGATTTTCCTAAATTTACTGAGCAAGTTTATTCCTCTCCTATTAACCTACTTAAGTCACCTTTTTGTGGTACCAAATGAAATTTAATTTCACTTTCCTTAAAAGAGTACAATTTATTTTATTATGATTTTTTTACTTTAAATCGTTGATTGACAAGAATAATTTTCAATCTACGTTTAAATTTACAAATTTAACATGTTATACTTTTATATATTACAATACAAGAACACAAAAGTGTTTTATTTATGTACAGACTGAACTCTAAATTCTACACTTTTGAATATAAATTTCCCTAAAAACTATTTTCTGGAAAATGAAACAATGGAATAGAATTTGATTCAAAACAATTACAACTATACGTACGAAACTATAAACTACAGATTCTAGATTTGATGAATAGTTTCTGTTGAATTGTACATCAAAGGACATCTCGATACAAACTTAATCCGAATGAAGCTATATAGTATTTCGTATTTGAGCATGACAGAGTTAATAAGATTGTAGTTTTGTTTAAAGAACACTAGTTAATTTACGCGTCAGGAAACCAAAGATTGTGCACATCCGCGTAAAAATGTTTTGCTGTAAATTAGAGAGAAAGTAATGTTGAAATAGAACAGTATGTAGTGCAGTAGTATTGTCACAATTAGCAAGACAGTGACAATGCATTAGAAAATTCCCTGTTTGTGATAATTCTATTAAGGAATGTGTTTATCGTAGTTTATTGCTTCGGGTTTTACACTTTCTTGCCTCCGATAGATAAGTAGATAAGTTGATTTATTTTATTATTGGCATAAGAATTTAGAAAACGTAATTGTCATGATTTTATTTTGATTTTCATCGTTAGAAATAGAAATACTTGATGTTCACTGATTCTCAAAAAAGAATATTTGCTCAATCGTTCTTTTTCAAAGGAATCTTTTTTCACAGACTTGAATGAAATTCTTGTTTTGTAACCAATTTACTTTAATTACTTCTACAGACATTTTCATTCTAAATAAAAATATTTTGTAGAAAATTATAAATTGTCAACATTCCATAATATTTAATTTAAAGAAACTTTAAATTACGTTGACATCTGTTAGGAACATTATGAATTAATGTTAAAATAAACTTTAAGAAAACTCTCTTCATATTATTACTCTTTTTACCAAGAAGGTACAAAACAAAAATTATACAACACAATTTGTGACAAAATTGTGAGATATCAATTTATACCTTAACGTTGTCTATATTTATCGTGGGAAATGAAAATGTGTTTACAATATACTATGTATCCGTAGCAATAACAAAAATATAACAAGTACATATCATTATGATTATAGAAAAATATATTAGTACTTAAATATTTATTTATAGATGTATTTTGTGAGAATAATATGTAGATACAATCTAATATAAATTAACATTAAGTGCCTTTAGGAAAATGATTAACGAGATGAGTGCATTTAGCCGATGAAAATCAAATTGCGTATAAATCTAAATGGAATTCTTGACAGTTACGACATCATTTTCTTTGTGACGTAGTTAAACTTTGTACCTATATTAAATTTGTTTCAATAACCCACGTTCTCTATGAGTAACGAACTTTATAGGGAAAATTTGTCGAAAACTACATGCATACAAATTTCCGTGCGACGCAACGAAATCCTAAAGGCGGAAAATTGTTAAACTTACAAATCCTGGTTAAGGTCTCTTGTGCAAAGCTTATTGTTTGAAAAATCTGTAATGTGCATGCTATGAAGTTTACATCAATGTTTTCTCTCGTAGGGAATGATGCATGAGTTTTTTATTTATGCTAAAGGTACATTAAGACATGCATTTATTTTTAAGGTTTACAATGTTGTTTTAAGTTTAAAAATAGCGAAAATAAGATTTTCACTACGTTTAGTAATAGTTTACTTTGACAACATTTTAAATACTTTGTTTACTTTTAAGGAAGTTGCCAAATTATTTTTCTTAAGGGATTCGTTTTAAGTCAGTAGTAAAATTTGTGGTTATAAATATTTGAAGCGACTACAGCTTAAGTACATGGATTCAAAATTGTAAACTTTAAAACTAAATACTTAAGTAAACCTCAAGTTGAATAAATATATATATTTTTTTAATTTCTGCAACTTGTTGTTATTTTGCTAAATATTTATTCTATATATCAACTGACAAATAATAATATAATATTTTTTAACAGATTGAAGACTTATAAATATATTAACATATTTTTAATAATACAAACATCAAAGGTAATGTTAACTATTTTTTTTTGTGAATTTTAAATAATTTTGTTGCTGTTTTTGACTATATCGTTACAACAGTTCCGGTTCAACATTGCAAGTTTTTTTTATTAATAGAAATAAATGTTTTCCATAACTTAGGATGAAAAATGTAAGGGTATATACTGTACGACGTGCTGATCATGAAACAATTTTTTTTTAATGCGAAATGTTAAGGGTGTTTTACTTGAAATAGACATTTTTGGAGTAACTATTAATTACACAATATTAGACATTTATTAGTATTAGATATAATGTAAACATTCACTTTCAGTGGCAAAAAAAACGTTTATGCATGCATTTTTTTCTTTTTGTTTTATAATCAGCACGTCGTAAAGTATATACCTTTTAATTTTTTGTCTTAAGTTGTAGAACAACCTGTATATGTATTTAATAGTCACAATTAAATGTTTTTAAAAGGAATTAATTTAGTAGAATAATATTTTATCATTTCACTTTTGAATTTTGAGTTGTTGAGGATCATGAATGAAGGAAATGAGTTAAGAAGTTTAAGATATTTTTTGTTGATTGTCTGAATCTAAAAAAAGTTGTGTTTATGAAGTTTTGAGTGGGAGGCTTTCCTTCCTCAAATCCCTAATTTATTTCATCCCGGTTTAAGAAACCAATACGGGGGTGAAAGTTTTAAAAAGTTTTGTTTTTGTCTTAGAGTTTTGCATATGAATAGGGCAGACATTCTATAAGTATTTTACGAGTAGTACTTAGGACATTAATATTTTTGATGAATTATAATTCATCGCTTCATAGAAAATAGTATAAGTGTATGTAAGTAGTTTTTGACTGGGGAATGAACAATGGAAGAATTGATGTTGTTTATTTCCCAGTTGTATGTTAGGTTGTATTTTGTAGGAGATATTAATACACAAATGAACAGGATGTATGTGTGTACACAGATGTCCCATAATTCTATAGCTATTAGCTTAAGGGTAATTTCCTTAGGTAATTTTATAAATACCTTATACACTCATGTCCAAAACTCAATATTACAGGATTTATGCACGATATTAAATTTTATACAGCATAACACAAAGTTAATTATTAAAGTATTGTTCAAAATGTTGTACCTCTGTCTGAAGACACAATTTAGCAATTTTTCATATGAGCGCATGGTTTTTTGATAGTTTTGATTTTTTTAAATAGAAATTAATGTAATGGTTAATCACTTTCTGTTGATGACGCAGTGGAACCGAAACCGGACAAGGTAGATTAAATTTTAAGTAAAGATTGCATCCTATTATAGTTTCTATTTCCTGGCAAGTACCTCGTTCAAGAAGTTTCAATTACTAAACTCTTCATGTCTTCCCAAATAACTTGTAATAGTAGAGAAGCGTTAGATCTGGTATCTGGTGACATCGGTGAACTGAACTTCCTCTTCTAATAAACCGATTAGAAGTTATTTAGATATGTTCTAACATTTCTACCACAATTTTCTTGATTTTTTTTTTGTCATATATTATTCAGTATATAATCGGTGATAAATATGGGGATGATACATTATAGTTTCTTTCTTTCAGTTATTTGTTTGCTCTAAGATCAAGTTTTCTCACTACAAAATTTTAGATTGCAGTCAATTATCCCCTTATCCTCCTAAAACGCTATTTTGCAGCGATCGATCTGATCGTTGATTGTGATTGTTACGCGCCATTTTTTCCTCTAATAACGTTATATGACAGAAGTTACTGATGATGAATTTGTTGATAACGAAGAAGTAATTTATACTAAAATACAGAAATATCAAGGAAAATTGTACCTATGACGGGTAATTAACATTTATCTGATACTCAAATAGCTAGATGTTTAATAATTTTTGGTAAACAATTTGTTAATCTTGAGTGTAAAACAAGAAGTAGGTATTACTGGTCCTTGATAAAAAAATTTATCACGCCAATCTGATCTGAACTGTTGATAGAAAAATATATAGATAGGCAAGTCTATGAACTACTTTCCGGAATTAAACAAGCAAAATATCAGATAAATAAAAATGTTTGATATATTTACTATTTGAACTAACTCTTTTTTTATAATATTTGTCAGAAACGCCTGATATTAACCCCAAATGCTACCAGACTCATAGTTAGGTAGATAGAACGAATTATCCCATAAGCTTGCCTATCTATATATTTTTCAATCAACGTCTGAACCGAAAGAAAGCCATGCCAATTACTACTCCGAATGTATCCTGTAATGTAGAGTTTTGTAGTGGTGGATGTGTTGTGTGTGGTGTGGTTGACTAAAGGCGTGGTGGTGGCAGGTAGGCAGCGGAGCCACCGTGCCTTCCCCCCCGCGCCCGGCGTGTCGACGTCCGACGTGGAGAACCTCGTGACCATCCTGCGGCTGCAGGAGCTGGACCGCCTGTACGCCGACCGCGTCCGCCCCAGGTGAGTAGTCTACCTGCCGCCCAGCACGCTTGCCACGCTGTGTGTTTGTCTTACTCTGCTTGTAGGGTCACCACAATAGCACAGAATAGTTACACACTCCATGTCGGTACCTTTCATGTTCCCCTAGTCAGTTCTATGACTTTGGAGCATTGTATAGACCTTTAAATTTATGCTCTTCCCCTATCTCTCTCTCAGATGTGAGAAAACTCCGAATCTATTCTGTGGGAAAATCACAGAATAGGTTTATACAGAAGCGACAGTAAGACAGAGAAACGAAAATTAGAGAGATATGGGAAATGTAAACAAATTTAAAGGGATCATGGCTCATTGTTTAAAATCGTTTCGTGGCATCTTAGGAAGAGATAGGGGAAGGGAACAAATTTAAAGGTCTACACAATGCTTCAAGGGCATAGACCTGTATAAGGGAATATGAAAGGTACTGACACGGAGTGTCGCTTCTGTATGTAACTATTCTGTGCTTACACTACGATAGGTTTACTATAAAGGTAGGCATACACCATATGGTTCACTAAACTGGACGGCTAGCTGTATCTTGTATCAACCGGGACGCGAAACCTCAACTCAAATCCTCCGAAAAACTCCTCAAGCTTGAATTTTCAAAACTGCAAGTCAAGCAGTTTGAATAAAGAGTGCACTTTTTATGAAAAGTACTATAATGTCTGGCATGAAAAGAAATTCTCATTATTTTATAATAAAGTTTTTTCACTACTAGCTTAGACATCCACTATTATTAACCTTTATTTGTCATGAGAAATTGTTTTTCACTACCCCTTACTTTATAACCATGTTCACCTAGATCAATAATAAATTATTAGTAACCATGGTCGATTATTAAAACTGTCCTTTGTTAAAGAAACTCAAGTCTTCAAATCCAAATATTGTTTGAATCATTTAACTCCAGAAAAATATAAATTAAATAAGTAAATCAAATAAAATCAAAATAAAAATTAAACTAAAGCCTCAAATATAAAAAAGAGCCTACTTTATTTTTTGCACATTAAAAAACAAGTTAATATTCATGTTAAAATGTTTGTTATTGTCAATATAATTGTTTTGTAGGATTGGGATTTAAATGCTACAAGTGAAAAAAGTAATATACTATACACCAAGGTTAAGAAAACTATCATTATTGACCAGCGCCGTATGTCCCTCGGTTAACTTGCCGCTTGGTCAATAATGATAATCTTCTCTTGGTGTATAATATATTATTATTGAGCTATACCGTTCTAGTACACTGTAAAAAGTAAGGAATATTTGAATAACCCATTAAATAAGCTGCTTACATTGAATAACTGGAAAAATTTAATTCAGTCTCCTTTACAAGTCATCATGGAAATCCCTTAAGAAAACTAACCAAAACCGAGAGTGCTTTCAGGTGAACCATGTCTTGTATGCCTACCTATAAAAATTTAATTCTCTTTACTAAAAGTTACAGAAGATAATAAATGTAATACCTAATACGCTCGCTTTTCGACCCTTGATTTTTGTAATAGAAAGTAGAACATACTAGAAGATAGGAAATAGTGGTATGCTGTAATACTTAACTCAGTTTAGTTAGGATCAGTTGGATTTGATCTTTCTTGGCTACTTTAGTAGTATTCTTTTTGCCAATTGGATCCAGTTCACTAAAAAACTAAAAGCAGTGCACAGTACAAATATGGTAAAATTAAATAAAAAAATAGGTGATCCGGATTCAAAAATGTAAAATAGATCTGATCCAAATGGTAAATGGTATACGCCTAATGGATAGATGTATAGCAAAGTCGCATCATTGAGTTTAGAACGGGAAATTTATGTACTTAAAAGAATCGGTCCGTTATATGAAACTATCCATAGCTTACCAATAGGGATGAGATCTTTAAGTGATAGCGATTATCGTTACCCATACCTCTTATAAAAATTTTCATAGATACATATAATTAGTCAATTATACTTTTGGGTACAATTTATATTGAATGTCAAGTACTAAATTCCATTTACAAATTGTCTACATTTTAATAGTAAATCTATGTGTATTATTTTAGAGAAGGTACGAAGAAATAAACGAAATATGGTCTTATTAAACTTCGAAACATTCTTTAGCTAAAATTTAGTAGAGTTGAATTCAACTTATTATAGTTTTATTTTTTATTCATATGAAATGGATGAAAAGGTACTAAGGAAATTTGTTTTCAATCTATCTAATGTACCTAAAACTAGTAAAAAAGTACTAAGAATATTTTTTTATAATTTTAAAATTAAAGATATATTTTATATATAATTTACATTATTTTCTCATTGATTACATAAATACATAAAAATGTCCTTTAAGGAATAAAATTTATTATAACAAGCGACTTATATAGAAAATAAACAATCTTCGAAATAAGTATACCCACGAAACGTTTTACAACATTAACTCGTTGCTTGGCTTGTTCCAATTCATTTAACTATTTATATAATAATGTCATAAACTATCATGGCTTTTTGTTCTAATAAATATTTGTTTAACTAATGTGTAAATTATAGTAAAGATATACTTCCACGTGTACATAAAACAAACAAGTACAGGTTCTAAGGGTTATTATTAATTGTAATTAATAAACCTAACTAAACAACCCTTACCTAAACTAGCATTTCCCTAATTAATATCATCTTATTTCTTCATATAATTAATATTTCTGTATACACATATGAAATGCAGTTTTTAAACGTCTCTTTTAAGTAATTTCATCTTATTATTTCATATAATTATATACATTTTACTAAGTAACTGTTCGACCACATATGAAATGACGTTTTAAACGTTTGTTTGAAGTAATTATTTCTTGAAAACATTCGTCGTATTTTCCTTGAAAATTAGATGTCATTTTGATGAGAACATCCCTGTGTTCCATTTTTTTGAAGCGTGCCTGTCGATTGTATTTCCTTAATACAGTGTGTTGTTATTTCGACTCATTTGTCTGCCGTCTGAGGACTGCTGTTGGGAGTAATATTTTATTTTCTTCTCTAAATTGTTTCCTTATCTCCGCAGGACGTACAGCAGCTAACTTGTTGCGTAGCGGAATTTTAAATTCCCAAAAAGTTAAGGAATTACACAAACTCTAATGCTACAATTTGTTTTAATGGACAACGAACAAATTAAAACCGAAATCCACCGAAAATTTTATTATAACTTGGAAATTAAACAGTAATTATGAAATATCTTCACGTTAAGGACAACAGTGATTATTTTTTCAGTTGTAACTTAAAAGTTATGTTATTTATCTAATATTTTTTAAACAAAACTTCTAATAAATATTACTAAACTTAAATGTGGATCAAGTATCAATTTTATTTCCGAATATACTTCAAGTCAATAAACTTAAAATATGCAAACTTTAATAATGAAAAAAAGTTATTACATTTCTATGATAACTTTTCGAAACTAAATGAAAAACTTTTAAAACACTTCTTTGTAACTTATCTTTATTAAATTTCTCATTAGATGTAATTATGTCTATTTGAATGATCCTATTTGTTCATTTGAGCTTCGCAGAAAAAGCTTCTTTTACATCAATATAATAGAGTATATAGAGCGTACGATTTAAAATACACAATTCTGTTTCATTTAAATTGAATTTTAACATACACTCTATAAAGCAGAAGGTGAATTATTTATACAAAAGACAAACGGTAATAAGACGTCCAAATTAAATCGACAGAGTGACAAATTCAAAGAAAATATTATCAGAAATCATTTTAATGTTAAACTATTTTTATTTTTAAAGATGTTTGTCTATAAGTTTCTCTCTAAAATATTCATTTTTAATTATTTTTATTTCATTTTGGAATCATACCCTTGTTTATACGCCCTCAAATACGGATGTAATTTGAATTTTAATACCCGAGGGCGTAAAGTTGCTAAGCAATAGTTACTGAAATAAAATGTCAAACAATACAATAACTTTAAATTTTGATTAAGTAAGTAATTAGTATTCACAGAACTTTTCAAATTCCTTTTCACATAAATCTTTTGAATTAAAAAAAAACAACTTGGTCTGAGCACCCTCAAATTCCATTAATATTTCGACAGAATAATCGGTACTTGACATGCTATATATATTTAACAGTAATTGTATTGTATTAAATTCGTTTAAGAACAAAGAATCTAACAATTCCAACTATCTATAAAGGAACCACAGTATGGTATACATACATACAGATTTTTAATTTCAAGTACCAAAATGAAGTAACACGTTGGATGTACCACGGGAATAATCAATATTATAGCCTTTAGGAATTTTTTTAAACATTCCCTCGTGCTATAGTCTTTTGATTATACCCTTAATACATAAATAACTATTAGAAATCATTTCACAAATACTGCAAATGTAACAGATAAAAAATATTTTAAATGTTTACCGTTATCCTTTCATGTTACCTTAAGTTATTTTGTGATAATGCACCACACTTTTTGTCCTTTAAAAATAATATGAAAATATATGTATATTTGAACTTTGAAAAGCTTTTTGTGTGGAGTAATGTTTTGTGTTTTTAATATCGGGAGAAACTTGCTAATTGCAAAAACTGCATTAAGATTTGTTAACGAATAACGAGTTGTGCATTGGGTTTTTGTGACCTGCGGTCTGTTTGTTCCAGGTTCGGGAAGCGGACCGAGATGAAGCACGCCCTCTCGGATTACGATGGAGTTGTAAGTCGATTACTTTTTAGACGCTGTCGAGTGTTAAGCTTTCAGAACACTAAAAACTACAAAATACTGCACAGAACTTATTCAACAGTAAACACATTTTATATGACTAAAAGTTACATCTTATGAAAAGAAAATAAAATAAATTAAAAGGGATTTTCAACTAGAGACGACTTATCCTTTAAATATAAAAGATTTTTTATTAAAGTCAAGTTTTTGTTGTTGCATCAAATATCTCAACATTAAATATGCAATATTTTAATTTCAAGAATTTTTTATGCAAATTATGATAACATTTTTTATTTCTACATTATTTTCTTATATTTATATTTTTTTGGTGCATATGTCCGAAGAAAATTACAAGAATAAATTTAATTAAATCGATTATTTTTTAGATGCTTTCGAGTGTTAAGCTTTCAGAACACTAAAAACTACAAAATACTGCACAGAACTTATTCAACAGTAAACACATTTTATATGTCTCAAAAGTTACATCTTATGAAAAGAAAATAAAATAAATTAAAAGGGATTTTCAACTAGACAAGACTTATCCTTTAAATATAAAGGATTTTTTATTAAAGTCAAGTTTTTATTGTTGCATCAAATATCTCAAAATTAAAATTAAATATGCAATATTTTAATTTGAAGATTTTTTTTATGCATCTTGTGAAAACATTTTTTACTTCCACATTATTTTCTTATATGCATTTTTTTTGTGCATATGTCCGAAGAAAATTACAATAATAAATGTAATATAAAAAGAATATAAAAGTACATACTTCTATTTTAATATTGAGTTTTTATGACTTTAATTAATTTTTTTATAAGAAATTTTCTAATCTTATCTAGTGTAAACAATTGAACATAAAAGAAAGTAAGAAAATTTTCTTTTCTTTTCGTTATGAAAATATAATTAAAATTGTTAGTGCTTTCCCATGTTTATTTTATTTAAACTTTGATATTAATTTAGATATTATTGTCATAATTATTAAATTATTCGAATTTATTAATATAATATTAAATGTATCATATAAAATTACAATCGTATTTACATCTAATAAACAAATAATTATTTATTCTCATTTCAATTATTGTTTGTATTAATCTTTAAAATCAATTGTATCATTGGAAAAGTAAATCTATTTTGAATAAAATTTATGTCTAGTACACTAAAAATACAAATTTAAATTTGAAAGCGATGTTAAATTTTATATTATCAGCATGTTACGTATTTATTTATGCAACTAGTGTGTAAAGCTTTTTTTTAAATCGTGTGCGGAAATTATAGCTTTTGATACATACAACATTTTTCCGACAGTAGAAATATTAATAAAAATTAATTTCAAAAGTAAATGAAACTATTGACAATGATACCTATATTATTTAGTGAGCATGTAATGTGTAATAGTAACATCATCTTAATATTTTTTATCGTCCAAAAAATATTGGCCCGTATTACGAGCTCAGTTTTATAATAAAATCGCGATTTTAACGCTCACTTTTACATCAAAATCTTTTGTAAAAACGAAGGTTAAAATCGCGATTTTATTATAAAAGCGAACTAGATCACTTTTATAATAATATCGTGATTTTAACTTTCAATTTTACATAAAATTATGATGTAAAAGTGGGCGGTAAAATCGCGATTTTATTATAAAAGTGAGCTCGTAATATGAGCCAGTTTTTAAAAGTTTACTAAACATTACAGTGGAAGATATACCACATATAATACTGTTCAAGTCAGTGCACTATATTTCAGTTAGAATTTAGCGCGTTATTATAATGTAAATGTAAGAAAATCTATGGCATTTTCTGTTCTATTCAGTTTCATATTTACATCGTTAGATATTTTGCATGTAATTAATCATAGGCTCTAACCCCATCTCTGTCAGTTTCAGAGCGACGACAACGACAAAGACTGGCTATCTCTCTCCAACGGTAGATGAAAGCCTTCCTTCCGGAGGACTGCTCGTGTGGTTTAGCGGAGCTCCTGCCCTGTCCTGCCCTGCCCTGCCCTGCTCTGCCCTACCAGCCCTTCCCAACCCTCAGCCCCTAGAGTAGCCCAAGCTAACGCAGCAGTCTTGTATATGTCTATGTGTTTTGTTAATATTGTGTATTCAGTTAATAAATTGCCGTTCAATTAAGTACAATAAGTATGTTTCATTTCTGGGGTCTTCCTAGTACTTTATTACTATTTTTTACATTTATTTATTTTATATCAAAATTTATTATGTATATTTTTTTCTTTACTTACAGGATGCAAGTAATCTACAACTAAAGGTATGATTTTTTTAAATATTTTTGTGTTTATAAAAATCTTTACAAAAATAAATCATTTTTAACCAGTTATAGTTACTAACAACTCTTTATTATGAATTAAAATCCTTTAAAATTTTGTCATAAATTTCATTATAATATAGTATATAGGCATAGGGTATACTCGCCTATATTTGAATAATAATATATTATTCACTAAGCATGTAATGTGTGCTATTACTCATGAGAATAAAGTTTGCTAACACGAGCAAAAGCGAGTGTTGTAAATCATTCGAATGAGTAATAAGCATTATAAAAGCGAAATTTTTACAGATTATAATTTTGTAATAATTATTAACCGACATATTTATTAATTTCAAAATTGATTTACTCAAAAAAAATTACATATAATGAAAATATCTAAACTCGTTAATTTATGTGGTAGTTAAAATGCTAAAGAAAATTGAAATTTTTAAGAAAAAATTACTAATAAATATTATTTCTTTCGATGTATTTATTTCTGTAACATGTTATATATTGTTATAATTTCTAATAAAAGAATTTCAAAATTAATATGTTTTTCAATCTATATTTTTTTAATAATGAAAATATTATTAATAAATTTTATTTTTGTTACTACTTATTTATATGTGTATATATAATTACATAGAATCCCATATTTTTATTATTGTACATTTGTTTATTGTTGAAAAAATCAACATTATTGATTAATTGCCGATCAAATGATCAAAAATCGGTAATAGTAGTGTCATCTATGGGATTTATTTAAACTAAAAATCCAGTATTGATTTTCTCCGAATTACACACAAGAATATTGCAAAGACTTGTTTAAACTATATTGTTTATACATGTAAAAATAAAATAATTTTAATAAATATTGAAATGGTACTAGAATATTAATCATATGTAAATATATATTATCCCAAATTTTTATTATTAAATAAATTTTCTTTGTAGAGAAAATCAATAATATCGATTTATTTTGTGACTGAAGATCAAAAATCGATATCGGTAGTGTCATCTATGATAAATGTATGAACTACAGATGAAATATTGATTTTATCCCATTTACACATACGAACTTGCAAAGGATTGTTTACACTGTATTGTTTATAATTATTTAAATTTATAATAGATGTCAGACCCCATTCTATTTCGAGTATTATTGAAACAATTATTTGAAAAATTGATATGATTTTATAATAAATTTATATGGAATAGTATTTTATTGATATATAATTGATAGATCTATAAATTTATTTTAAAAGCATCGTTAATATATACGTTTCGTTTTGCTATAAGATGAATTAAATTAATATCTACAGATGTAAATTTCTTGAGAGATATTCCTAAGCGATTTTTCTCATTAACTTATTTCTGTCTTGATAAGCTATAGAAATTTCTGGAGAAGAGAAACTTATTTTTACTCTTTGCATTTCATATTTGTTCTGCTAGAATGGTTATCAAAAGACAGTAATTTCAAAAATAATTGATGCGTTGAGCAGTGTCGAATGTTTGATTAATGTAAGCTAAGTAGTTTTCTAAGATATTACTATGTTTCTAGTGCAAGTTGTTCTCTTGTTGTCTTGCCCACTACGACAGAGCTTTCTTGGATATAGACCAATGTCTTTATACGCTGCGTAGTAATTTGTGGTTACTGCTTCATCGCTTTATAAAACCTATTATTACTCTTATTTTTAGTAAACATTCAAATGGAAACATTGCCTTCGTAATTATCATTTCAAACGCCTTTGCATGTAATGCTTAACTATCATATTTCACATTCATAATAGAAAATATGTGTGGAAATATTTATAGATACAACATATAAATAACTCTATATCATTACCTATAAATGCTTGATTTCTTGATTTAATATCATTTATATATATGTACGGCACAATACATATTAATATATAGATTTTAATTTATTTTAATATACATTTTTTAGTTAGTATTAATTTTATTAATTCAAGCGGCATACTTCTATGACGATTGGATTGCCTTAAGTAGATTAAGGTACAGGCTTTCATGTACTGTTTAAAAAATATACTTATTTTCTTTTATTTCAAATCGGTACTTACTTTAAAAGCACGCCTCGTTTATTTATTTATTTACATATAAATTATTCATTTTACTAACTATCTTTTGTACCCAGAAATAGAAATTTGAACTGAATATTTGTATAAGTATATACAGTACAGAGGAAAAATATTCCAATTTTATCGGTTCTATATTAAGACTTTGTATACATGTGAGATATGAATTTATACCTTAATGTTGTCTATGGGAAATGAAAATGTGTTCACAATATATGTATTCATAACAATAACAAACATACAATAAGCAAATATCTATATGATCGTAGAAAAAGTTATTTATAATTTTATATATGGTTGCATTCATTCGAAATTTAATTATTTATTTAATACATTTTAATAGGGAAAGCATTTGGTCCTTGAAGTATATTCTCTACTTTTTGTAAATTTATTAACTTGATTAATTGTAACAAAAATTCCTGTAACACAATACACCCAGAAATAAGATAATTTTAAGAAAGTACTCATTCACAAAGAAATATGAGAAAAAAAGTCGCAAACATCATGAACTAAAGTAAATATAGTACTGGTTTCAGGATATTAAGCCTTTATTTACATAGAATAAAGTAAGCAGGGTAAGTATATCATAATTGTATTGCATGTAATTCAGTAAGTTAATAAATTTACCGTACAGATTTGTCAAAATTACATGGGACAATTGTCATATCAACCAACATAGACTTGATCACGAAAACGTTACTCACAAGAGAATTTTATAAAATAATGTTAAATAATAACATTATAATGTAAAAGCACGCTCCTTAAAAGCGCTGTTAGTAAACTTCAATAATACGCTGTCCGTAAAAAGAACTTAATTTGTGGGTATTTGTTAAAATTTGAAAATATCACAATGGATACGATTACTATACTTCCTTTATTATATTTGGCAGATATATAATTAACAAACCAATAATAAATAAAGTATTTATTAAGAACTTTTATTTTTTCGTTGCTCTATGTGAAAAATATTCTGGACTGAATGGATTCGTAGTATGCTTTCAACATGTTAGAATTTAATTGTGTTAAATTGCCCTCATAAAATTCCTGACAAAAGTTTCTGGCTAGTTATAACTTTAAATTTAATATAATATTCCGAGAAATATTCTATGTATGTCTACCCCGAATCGTGTACAGCAAATATAAGGTATTAACAATTCCAAACGAAATTTGGCGTTTCTACTTTTGAGCCTTAGTAATTATGCCCTTTGAAAATTATCCTCAAGTCAAGAAAATTTGTAAACATGAATAAATTATTCTCTCCACAATTCGGTTTGTCGTTTGAGCATCGTAAACTTTCACGTTATAGCGTTTTTGTTTCGGGAGAAATTCAATATATGACAAGAAAATTGAAAAATGAAGCTACGTGTTCTATTCAGAGAGGGGCACATTTGGAAATCGTTTCCCAAACACAAAAGAAACTCAATTTAATTTTAGGTCATTCACGAAACTTAATAGTTTTGGTAAAAATAGTTGTCACGGAAAATAGAATCTTTATTTTTATTTTACCCAAACAATTGTTGTACTGTCTTCTACATATAATAAATTACAAATTGCGACTCCAAATATTGTCTCAGATCAGAATTCTTTATCGTTCGTAATACTTATACTATTTTTTATACGATCAAAATAAATTTCCTTCAACATCAGTAAAGAAAAGTATCCAAAATGATGAGTCCATTTGCAATTTTTCTTGTCACAAGTCAAAAATTTACATTATTTGGAAATTAAGAAAGGGCTAGCCTGGAAAACGCTAAAATTTATGAATTTTTAAGTTATACTTTACTAATGTACAACGGTATGAATTAATTTTTTATAATAGTATCTTTAGCCGAGAACTATTTATGTATAATTTAATAATAGAAAAAAGTGCAAGACCTTTTTCCAAACGTTGAAGAAAAACTTTTGGAGCAGCATTTAATAAAATCCTCTAATACTCCATAACGTTTCGACTGTAAATCACTCTTCATCAGGGTAATGGTATAAAAATTATTTAAATATTTGGTTAATAATTTATTTAAAAAAAAAACACATTTTATTCCATGTTGAAAAAGGGCCCCCAACAACATAAATCCGGTCCTTATGATTATATTTTTAGGAAAGAAATAACTATGAAAATAATTTCTTTGGTTCCATTATTTATCAATAATTGTAGTACTAACTATAGTTTTAATTTTAATAGCAATAAATAAATATTATAAATCATTTCTGTGCGTTGCTTACCTTTGATCGGATAAATATAAATATTAGCAATGTATTATATCTGTACAATTAAATAAGAGCATATAAATATCAGATTGAATCTATTTCTTGTTGTGAAATGCAATATAATGTTACTATATTGAATTAAATATTGAATCTGAGAGACAATTGCATCTGATCCAATCACAAATTACCATTTGAACAGTAGTAAATTACAGTAGAAATTCTGTTAATTGCATTGACAAATGTACCCACGGTTTGACATTTGCATTTTAACGGCTGGTAAATAATAGGATTGTTGACATCACCAGCACTAAACACAGATAATTGTCTTTAATTCGGTAAACTGTATTTCTGGTCTGGTTAGATACGACGTATAATGCGTGGCTTTTCAAATTTAAACGCTGAAGTTATTGTAAAACTGATAAAATTTGTGATGGTTTCATGTTTTTCCCTCCTATAATTATAATTTAGGGACCAAACAAATGCAAATCAGAAGGGGATGTATCCATATCATTATCAGCACCCATAAAAAAGTTGTTGATGATATTTGGTTTACAAAATCCAGAATTTATGGTGCAACATTTGAAAACATTAAAATATTTCTTAAATATTATTCCAATAATTATATTATTATTATCAAAGCATTACTTTTACATTAAAATATATTATTCCAAAATATTGTTGTTCAATGATTTTTCTTTGTGAAGAAAATTAATAAAATAAATTAATTTTGTAGCAGATGATCAAAAATCGATAACGGTAGAGACATCTATGAGAGATGTTTAAACTAATGATGTATTATTGATTTTCTCCGATTTACACCACTAATTTGGTCAAGACTTGTTTAAACTATATTGTTTATACTTGTTTAAATTCATAATAGATGTCAGACCCCATTCTACTTCAGAATAATTTGGATGTAAAATTAAGAAAAATGAACAAAATAGTGAAGAATTTGTTGTTAAAAATAATTTATTGTTATTGTGAACATATTCAATAAATATAAGGCTTGATTGTTACCAAATTTTAGTCCTATATGTCAATAATATATTTTTGGGTAAATAAGCATTTGCTAAAGAGACAATGTTTAAGTTAATTAAAATAAAATTTTATTGCAATTTTGGCTTACAAGACAATCATTAGAAATTATAATTAAATCAGTCTTTTTTTAGTAAGAAAATTTAGAGATGGTGTTTTTCAAAAAATCCTGTTAGCATTAGGTTTAACTTTTCATTCTAAATATTTGCTTCTCTTCAAGGGATTTTAAATACTTGTTAAGTTTCAAATATTAAAATTAATCTTTATTGCAATTTCGGCTTGTAAGGTCTTCATCAATAAGTATACCTAACTTATTTACAGATGATTTTGATTATTTATACATAATATAATTTTCTATAAGGTCTAACTCTTCATTCATGGTTTTTTGCTTCTATTTATGGAATTTCTTGATTTCATAAAGATTTGGAATAATTATCTCTAACAAAGTCTTATAAGCCAAAACTGAATATATTTTTTTTAATTTAGTGAAACTTAGCAAATATGGCAATATAATTCACAAAAAAATTTCATCAAGCGCCTCCACCAGATTCTATTAATTATGGAAGAGGTAACAAAATACTGGAATTCAATCGTTTTTCGAAGGTTTTATTTCAGTTCGACTGGTTTCGACCCCACTTGGGTCTTCCTCAGGGAGTGAAGATTAAAATTGGAAATGAGGCAGCAAAAAATAAAACACGGTGAACAATGGATGAATGTGGTATTTTAAAATTATTATTAACAATTTGAAACAAACACCATATGATTCATCCATAGTTTCCTCCCTGAGGAAGTCCCAAGTGAAGCTGAAATAAACTCTTCGAAAAACGACTGAATTCCAGTACTTTATTATCTCTCCCATTCATCTACCAGTCGAGAAAATCCTTTGATCATCTATTAATTATGTGATGGACGTTTTTTGACTGAAGAACTTGTAGGATAATAAAATACAGTACTGGAATATGTCAACTTATTTAAAAATTTTAATCAACCACGACTGGTTTCAGCTTCACTTCGATGATCTTCATGATTAGTCACTTAAATAAAATGTTTACAATATCATAATCATAGATTATATATAATATTTTTGAGGTCATAATATAAAAATATATATAACAATGAGTATGGCACGTCAAGAATTTTTTTTTTTTGGCGAATATCAAAACCATAAGCACATACGAAAAGTTAAGGGCTAATACTGAAGATGAGGTTCAAACCGATTGAGGTTGATTGAAGTTTTTACATAAATTACACATTTCATTGTTAATACTATATTTTATTTTCTATTAATTATATCAATAATATAGTTTATTATTATATATTGTGAATAATAAAATTTCTATTAGTGGTCTACATTCTGTTGTTCTCGTAGTTTATTGAAGAGCTCCGCAACTGTCTTTATTTACACACAATAAATTTGCGTTCGAAGCGTGATCTATTTACAAGCACATAATGCAGAATTATGAATTTCTTCCCATATATAGAGAGGATGAGTGATTAATTTTTAATAAGCAATTAGTTTTCTATCATTACTAGCCGTTCATTAGCTTGGCGCTCATTGTGCCGATCATTAACTACGTACAAATAATCGTGATTATTGTTCCGTGCAAAGTAAATAGATAAAAAAACTTTCACTGTGATGGTATTCGCATAGGCCGAACGTTTTGCTTTTCACTGGCGCTCAATTAACGGCGAATGATAGTAAATGTGGCTGGCCTACTTCCCGAGCTCTCTAGCCGTGATCTTGTCCTTGCGCCTTTTAGACGAAAGTGATTACCAAATGTCTTATGCAACCACCTACCATTTCGTGACAACAACAATAATTCCTCATGCCTATGGTAATTGGGGGAAAGATGGACTTTTGGTCTTAAAAGTACATTTGAGTGATGTCTCTTATAGGGAATGCTAATTTTGTTGTTTAGAGACAGTGTAAGCAGCTGATTGAAAATGCACTGAATAATCCAAGATTAACTAAAAAAAACTTACCAATTTTTTGTAACCTATATATAAAATTATTTACTTCTTCGGTAGTTTAAAGTAATTATTTAGGTACATACTTTATAAACATGTGCATAAGTTTTAATTAAACTTAAAAACGTGGTTCTATTGGTACGCAGTCAAAAGTAATTTAGTGGTCCATACAGTCTCTGCTCTGAGAACAGATGGACCACCTAATGCTGATGATTTTTATTCTTAAAAAGAGCAATTCAACCCATAAACAGGAAAAAAGTTTGCACATAGTAAGGAACACGATCTAGATGCTATTCCTTGAGTTCTGAAGAATTACTTAGGTACATACTTTTTAAACATATACATAAGACCTAAAAACGTGGTTCTATTGCTTCGCAGTCATAACTAATTTAGTGGTCCATTTAACCTCTGCTCTGAGGACAGATGGTCCCACCTAATGCTGAGGAGAGATGGACCGGAGGATTTTTATTGTTAAAAGGATCAATTCAACCGGTAAACAGGAAAAAGTTGTTCGCACATAATAAGGTAGACAATCTAGTTGCTATTCCTTGCGCTCTAAAGAACTATTGTTAAATGATTAATCAGGTAGTAACGATATTTAAGAAGCTGAAGATGAAAACGAATATGCGGGATGCAAGGGAAATTATTTAAAAAAGAAAAGATAAAGAAGGATGATTAGATAAAATGCGTCTCCTCATAGCATTGGATCCATCTCTCCTATATAGTTAAGGAGAGTTGGATTTTTTGAACCCGAATAAAATATTCTTTGTGGTTTTCAAAACGAAGTTTATTTTTTTCTTTATTCTTACAAGTAATCCTAGGTTATATGTTGTTATAAATAAATTTTGTTTTTAAATATTATTAAGTATTATAGAGAAATAATTATTTTCCAATAAGTGGTCCATCTCACCCCCACTTACCCTAATGGATATGGAAATTTCATCCATCAACGTTTTACGTGCATTCAATTATAGTAATCCATTCAGGAAAAACTGTTCTCGTTATCTTTCTTTTGCTATATTTGATGGGTTTCTATTACACTTGCATATGTACAAGGTTCATCAGGAATTCT
This sequence comes from Stenolophus ochropezus, assembly GCA_035578165.1. Lineage (NCBI taxonomy): Eukaryota > Metazoa > Arthropoda > Insecta > Coleoptera > Carabidae > Stenolophus > Stenolophus ochropezus. The sequence goes on from JAQOWZ010000002.1 coordinate 900,832, forward strand.
AATTGCAATTCCAATCATACAATGGGTCAAACACCTTGAAGGGTTACAGTTACACTGTTTCTTTCTAAGGTTATCTGTGGCACAAAATGTTTGCAACTCTTTTAATTATAGAGAGTCAAAGGTCTGTAAAGGAGATGCACAACTTCTTTCAAAGAAAATTTTTAGCCTAAAACAATATCCAATCAAATTTCTGTATAAAATATCTAGTTTTTTTTCGGACTCGATTGATCTCCACTTCTTTTATAGTAAACTGATTTGCTTATATTCTTCTCCACATATTCTATCTTCTGTTTTCTCCTGTTATTTTATTACCCTGTTTAAGATTAAGAATTATAGTAATATATTTAATAAAAACTATCAGTGTTATCTTCTATTTGACATATTTAATTGGTTGATGAATTCTAATCTTAATTATATATACACAGCCCATCCTTTTGAAGCTTTCTAGATATTTTTTTTATAGTAGAACGGTTTCCATTTCTTCTACGTCAAACTGTTGCTTTTATTCTTTTCCTTATCTTCCTGTTTTATTTTTCTCCTTCAATTTTATTATTTGGTTACCACAATAGTATTGATTTTATTGTATCCGTTTCATTTGATCTCCATACATGTTTCTGCCATTTGAATCTCTGTTGTTTTATTTTCTTCACTATCTCTTTTGAAATTCTTGTACAATTTCATGGTTCATTTTACATCTAAGTACGTTTCCTCAAATTTTTACTCTATCTTGTATTGCTCTTCATATTTTTCTTTATATAAGCACTTTTCATGTAAGGATCATATCCCTGTTAGTAATTTTCATTTTATACTCTTGCTTTCTAATTTCTATTTACATTTTTAAAGACAGTGATATTTGTTGCTTTGAATACGAAATACTCGCTATGTTTGAGTCGCTAGTGAACTACAATTTAAAGTTCCTTTAACCAGAGCATTAAATTCCTGTAGTTTTAATTGTCCGGGTTTCCGTGGCAACTGTCTCATCTCTTGAGATGAAAAGCGAAGGAGAGGACAAAAGACAAACGGCAGACGGAAATTTACTCGGCCCATCTAGCAGCCTATGATGCCCTGACAAACTACCTTTACATTGAAATATTTATCTTACTTTTACCCTTAATATAAAGTCCAAATGTTAACTATCTTTCGTCTAATTACTATTCTGATTTTGATTACTTGAAGATTTATTTTAGTTGATATATACTATATACTTTCCTGGTGTTATATGGTCAAAATCTGAATTAGACATAGGCATATCCAATAATATATTACAAGGTATTAAGTTATACGCTGCATATGTTTGTTACATGAGACGAAGTCATGTAAAATCATTATTAAAGTGTCATATTTTGTAACAAATAGGGCATTTGTAAGATTAAAGAATAAGATTGAAATATATTGATTTATTTTTGTCTGTTCTAAATATAGATAAGAAATTTAATATTTGTAAATATAAAGCGTAAATATTGTTGTGTTTACTTCTGAATTTTATTAAAATATTAATAATGCAACATGTTTTCCTGTATATATAGGGAATTATGTTAAACAAATATATTTATTTAATGAACCGTTTGATCTATCAAAAAACTATAGATATTTATTTTATTTGGGTATTTGTTTATATTTACATGTCTGCCAACAACATAAACAAAAATAAACAATGTATAAAATAATATACTTGTAACTGACATATCCAAATTTTATTATTCCATGAAATAAATGAATTAATATAAATATTTTTCGTTACAAATTTCTATAGATTATACTATTACAATTTTACTAAAGCTTAGTAAAAGTTGAGAATTAGACGCAATGTTTAAATTTGAAGAGCAACGATAATTCAGTTAAAATTTACTGCACTTAATATCGCGCTGCAGTGTTTAGTATTCAAGTCATTTTCTTTTAAATTTATTTTTTCTCAATATATTTTGAGTTCCATAGTAATGAGATGAATTCACTCTCTTTGTGGATCGATTATAATATGGTTCATATATTTTCATACTTGTTTCGTGTCATGTTTTACTTGAATTTTAGTGGTGTATGTTGTCAGCCATAGTCTCTGCATATTACCGAACAGTTCACGTTATTGAGGAGTTATAAAATTTTAGGCAATATGGATAATACAACATGCATACTTATGAAATAAATATAAATATATACATACATATATTTATTATTATATTGTTGAAGAAATAGTTTATATAAGGCTACTACTTCTTCTTGGTAGTTGAGTTAATTTGAAAGTGTGATTTTTATTCGGATTGGTCAACTGACTTACGTTTTTATTTATAAAAAGTTTTGTTTTTTAAACAGAAAATAGTTATTGAAACACACAAGAAACAAAATTTATAAATCACAAAAGTGATAAACGGTATTAAAATATTATGAAGTAAATCTGTAAAATAATTTACATGATTTACTTGATAATATTTTAATATCATTTATCAACCTGATGAGGACTAATTTACAATAGAAACGTTGGTGTATTAGTGGATCTTATTAAATGACTGCAACTCCAAAAAAAAAGACCTTCTTTTAAAATGTACAATCTGTATTTGAAAAACCCTCCAAAAAATATCTGGATGTTCCTCTGATGTTCGTATTAATGAGAGCTAGGTTGTTCTCGTTATAAGGCAGTCAATGTTACAAACTAGTACCCATTAAGAACATAACACTTTAAACTTTTCTTTACAATGTTTTATTTGCCAAACAATATGTACATTTCAATTACCAAGTACTCATCTTCAGTCGTACTACCAGTATCTTTACGCAACTCAACCAATTCTCTATCATTAGTACCGAGTAGTTCACACATTCGATAGTGCAGATTAAGGCGATTGTACTATTGTCAATTTCCCTGACTTGATCATTTGTATTCTATTTGTGTTCTTCCAGATAGATTTTTCCTATTTGAGTGTGAATTCCACGCGAGTAGCATTGGATTCCGCTCGGTTGTGCATAACGATGACCGCGACTAGTTGTGGTTGAACTTGACGCACAGACACACAATGCGCGAGCACATTAACACTAACAATGCACAGAAGTGAAAGTCTCTCTGCTGGAAAAACTGCGATAATAACGATTATGAGGTGCCATGCTGCAAACTACATACTTTCTCATTTGACAGATCACTTCATTTTAATATTGTTTGATTTTCATTCGCGATATAGGTCGCTCTATTGTCGCAAATATTTGTGCGGCACACAAGTCTTTGAACTCCGGACAGATTAACACAAATATCACCACACATTCTAACTTGAAACTTCTTAAAAATATGTTTTTTAAATAATCTAAATAAAATTAGTTTTATCATAAACTTACCATAGCAATAAATGTAAATACATTCCTACTTATTTCGAGTTTATTATGTTAAATGTGACGTTTGGCTTCATAAAAGCGATTTTATTATAAAAGTGAGCTCTGAATACGGGCCATAGACTTTGGTATAAGTTAAATTATAAAATAAAATAAACAATACCAAGTTCCAAATTCCATATTTTTTTATACTTATGTTACATTGTTAGATCTTTGATTCAATATCTAGTTTAATAAATTTCCTTATTATTTGAAAGGCATTATAAGTTGCAGATACCTGAGATAATTTAAAATTCAATGGTTATAATTTGAAATTGAAACATAATAAAAGTCATAAAAATAAATAGTCTCTTTGTTAGCATTAGGCAAGTTTACAATTGAAAAGTGTCCTGCGTTCTTCTGAAGATATTACAGGAATTTTTTCGAGTATTCGTTAATTAAATTGCATTATTTATTTAATTTTTTTTATTATTTTTTCTCATTAATATTTATTAATCTATATATTAACCAGTTTAAACCAGTTTCCAATGTGTGCAATTATTATAAAGTTCTGTACAAGGGTTAATCGTTAACCAGTATTTTTTTCGGTTACCTGTCTTGTTTATAACTGAAAACAGTGAAAAATATTATTAATTATATTGTGTTCGGTCCCAATTTTTTCTATAGTTAAAGATGAATAAAATATGACTCTAATTCATCCAACAATACTTCTATTTAAGTTTATTAAAAGTGTTATACAAACAGGAAAAAAGTGGTACTCTTCAAACAGAAAATATGAAAATACTTCTGATAATATTTTTCCTTTATATGACTAATAAAAAAATATTTCATTTGCATATAAATAATAATAAAATTAATAAAACTTCAAATATTTCTTTATTATGAGACCTGATTGTACCTATTATTGATTGATTTTCATTCGACACCATATATTTTTAGTTTTAATTATCGAACGTTAGTGGCAATTATACTGTAAAGATCTAAAGATACAATGTTGAAATAGCTACTGAGAAATGATATAGATATAATCTATATATTTATTTGTGACGTAGAAATTGTATACGGTATAGAGCTAGTAATAATCTCCATCTCACGTCGGTAAGTCTCTGCTTCACTAACCCAGTTCCAGACAAATAGAAACAGTGAACAGAGCATTAGATGTACCGATACCTGCTCATTATTGCAGCTGTACCGAGTATTTACATACGAGTACACAACATATGCACGAAGCTTAGCAGTGCCTATCACTCACTCACCGATGAAACCGAAGAATCGCAATCGACAGCAAAAATGTCACTTTCCCTTATCAACAGCCTGCTGTTACGACGAGTGTGATGATGACATTACTAGAAATTTATGAGGAGATGCATTGTTGACAGTCGGTTGCACGTTCTCCCACAGATATATTGTTGTGCAACAATCACAGAAAATGGTCTGTTTTAATAAGAAAATAGTTATAGAATTCAATAAGTATTTCAAAGGTTTAATTTTGGCTCCAATTAGTTTCAACCCTAGATAGGTCTTCTTCAAGGAGTGAAGTCAATAATAAAATTAATGTTGTGTCAAACAAAAAAAAAACCAAATTAGAAATAGATTAGATATAAAGATAAAAGAGCGATAAAAATGATTTAAAAAAACTATGGATGTGAATTACGAGTGCTAGGTTAAAAACAATGAAAATAAACTAGACGTTTGGGAAAGAAAACTATTGAGGAAAATTTTTGAAGGGTTTAAAGAAAAAGATGGTACATGAAGAAGAAGAGCCAACCGAGAAATAGAAGATATGTACGGATTTCCATTTATAAGCCACACGATTAGATCATAAAGAGTAAGATGGCTAGGACATGTTGCACGGATGTCGGAGAATAGAGCTACCAAGCGAGCATTGTTAGGAGGTGACGGAGGAAGGAAAAGGCGAGGAAGACCAAAGAAAAAATGATGGTTAAACGCAATGAAAGAAGATGTAAGTGATAAACTGGACTGAGAGAGCTAAAGAAAGAAATGGAAAGATATTGTGAAGAAAATAGAAGCCCGGGGCCTTGAAGGCCTGTAGTACTAACTTATATATATATATATATATATATATATATATATATATATATATATATATATATATATATGTGGGCAGTATACTTAATATAAAACTTTTCTTTCATGGCTATGTTCAGGATGCACGCAGATCAGGACTAATCCATTTAAAGACAATGCATTACAGTATTACTATTTATTAATAAGAATCCAGGGCGCTAATACATGCATTATAAAGATATGATAATAAATATTTCACATTCCTTGACTTTTCAGCGACGTCCTCTTGTTCTCTCTACATCAGCGTCGGATCGGGCCATTAGGACGCGTTCCTCTAAGTTGTACAAAACACACATTGTCATTCTAGTTATATCAATTGTCACAAGCCTACACATGAACTCGTGACATAGAAAGGAGGTGTGACAGGTGACTCCCAAGTCTTAGACTTGGGGAAGTACTCCGCGAATAGGAATGCTAATTGTATCTACACTCATTACTATATCAACTCTAAAATTTTGAATGGAAATCATAATATATTCCAAAATTTAAAGTAGCTTTATATGTAGATAAGTAGAAATGTTAATCGTTATTGTTAAGTGTTTTTATGTCTTCATCATATTAATTTATGTTTTATTCTAATTAAATGTTTCTAATTAAAAGAAGGAAATGATAGCCATAATGATTTGTCTGTGTGTTTTATTCAGCAATATATTAATTCTTATTAGTAGAGGAAGTGAAGTGCCTCTTGAAATAACATTCAACAGTAAAGAAAGTGAGAACGTAAAAATAACGACAAATATTTTGAAAGGCGTTAAGAAAACAGCTCACAATACAAAGAAGTAATATAAAAAGCTTAATATACGAGACGTATAGTGCGATATCCAAAGACATTATTAAGAATGAATTGGACGAAGAGATAAAGATTTTGCGAGTCTTTTGTTAGAATCCAATTTTGTTTTTATAAAATTAGTAATTTAATTTAATAATATTACATGGAATCCTTTCACTAATTTTTCTTTGACATATTTCTACATTAGAAGACATGAAACTTTGAATGAAAGGTCATTGCACTTAAAATAATAAAGTAATTGCTAGTTTCAGTTTCAGCCCATCTTGTGTAATTAATTAACGCTTCAAGCTCTTCCTGTCTTCATTTGACTTTACAGAATTTACAGCGGTAATAATACGTTGAAAAGTTTATGAATGACATAAATTGAACTGAAAACTGAAAGTATGTTATTAGGGCTATTGAAGTGGCCTAAATAACTCGTAGTTCCGAAACACCTACAATCGAGTTATAACTTTAGGAATATATCGATGGGTTACTTTTATTGCGGTTATTTTTCAGCCTCGATTCTTTTGCGGGGGAGACGAAGAAAGATTTATTTTAAGAACTTTTTCTTTCTTAACCACCATTAGTTAAGGATTTCAAAATACTTTTCTTTTTAACGTTTAACTCACTGCTATCTAAAGGTCCAATACATAAAATTATTGCAACAAAAATTTTATTCATATTACTATTCAAATTTTTATCTTTTCTTACTCTAGGCTAGTATAGGGATTCCAATAATATTTGTCGAAAGAAATGAGAACAATAGATTTTTTTTATATTTATGAGACTAGACCTAATAATTTGTTATAGTTTTGTTAGAGTATTAAAGTATTGATTGCTAAAACAAATAAATGAATTATAGTTATTTACTGCTCAGAAATAGCTAGTTATAAAAACAATTTAATAAAAAACACCTAAATTCTGATTGTGGACAATTTAAAATGATAGCTCTACTATATAATAATGATATAATTAAACATATAATAGAAGCATTAATAGTCTATTTTTATAAGAAGATAGAAGCAGTATGATTTTATTTTTCTGATTGAATAAAACCCTAATATTATCCTATCAAAAACAATATCAAATTTCACTTATCTTCCCAGTATATAGTTCTTACAAAAATGGACTATACCTATTTAGTCCTATGTAGGAAAATGGGTAATTTACTGATTCTATCAGATATTGATAGATCGATATTTGAGAATACATCCTACTTGTAAGTTACCGAAATAGGTTTAGCAGCGTGACATTGACCCTGATATCGTCCAAGGTTGGTAGATTGATAGACAAGATTGTAATGTATATAGTAGCCACTACTATCTCCTGAACACTTTCGTGTGTTGTACATGTCATAATTTAAACATTTAAAGGAACCATGTTCACAAACTGTTCACTTGGAGGATAATGGAAAACCTGTTGAACCTACCAGATATTGGTAGACCAATATTTGTTCTTGCATCGTAGTTGTAAGTTCCCAAAATAGGTATTGGTGTGACATTGACCCTAATATAATCCAAGGTGAGTACATTGATAGATAAGAGTGTGATATCTACTGAATCTACCAGATATTGGTAGAACAATATTTGTGAGTGTATCATGCTTGTAAGTTACCGAAATAGGTATTGGTATGATATTGACCATGATATCGTCCAAGGTTGGTAAATTGATAGACAAGAGTGTGATGTATATAGTAGCCACAACAATCTCCCGAACACTTTCGTATATTGCACATGATATAATTTAAACATTTAAAAGAACCATGTTTATAAATTGTTCACCTGAAGGAAAATGGAAAATCTATCGAATCTACCATTGATAGAACTATTTTAAAGAGTGCATCGTAGTTGTAAGTTACCGAAATAGGTATAGCAGTATGACATTGACCCTAATATCGTCCAAGGTGAGTTCACTGATAGATAAGAGTGTGATGTCTACTGAATCTATCAGATATTGGTAGATCAATATCGTGCATCGTAGTTGTAAGTTACCGAAATAGGTAGCAGTGTGACATTGACCCTGATATCGTCAAAGGTTGATAGATTGATAGACAAGAGTGGGATGTATATAGTAGCCACTACTGTCTCCCGAACACTTTCGTGTATTGTACATGATAATTTAAACATTTAAAGGAACCATGTTCACAACTGTTCACTTGGAGGATAATGGAAAATCTATCGAATCTACCAGGTATTGGTAGAACAATATTTTAAGTTACCGAAATAGTAGATTGATAAACAAGAGTGTGATGTATATAGTAGCATCAGATATTGGTAGAAGAATATTTGTGAGTGCATCGTAATTGTAAGCTCCCGAAATAGGTATCGGTGTGACATTGACCCTGATAGGTTTGATAGACGTGAATGTGATGTGTATATAATCTACCAGATATTGGTGCATCGTAGTTGTAAGCTACCGAACTAGGTATCGGTGTGACATTGACCGTGATAGGTTTGATAGACGTTGGTGTGATGTGTATAGTAGCGGTTACCATCTCCCGAACACTTTCGTGTATTGTACTCTCTCCGGGCCTGGCTCGCCGGTGCAGTTGGCTGCTAGAAGCCGGGCTGACCTTGAGCCAGGCATGCCACTATGGGCGGACTGGTGGCCGTGCTAGTGCTCGCGGTGGTGCTGTTTGTGTTTAGTGCCAGGGTTCAAAGCTCCGTCTTGCAAGGTAACAAACACCACACAATTAACCACTCTCTACACTCTACATACAAAGTTGTTACACCAAGTGAAAAAAAATTAAATGTGTCAAAAATCATCACAAAATTAATTATTTTCTACATACATTCATATTATACTCTTCAGGGAGTTTTAAATCACTCGAAAATCAGCACAAAATTAATCACTCTCTACAGTCTACAATCATATTTCAATCTCTATTTTGGTTGTTATACCGAGTGGAGAGAACAACTCAATCATTCAAAAATCATCACAGAATTAACTATTCTCTACATACATTCACATTATTATTATGTTTTAAATAACTCTAATAGTTTTAGAGTAGTAGTAGTAAAAACGTTCAACCATATAAAATCTATATAAAAATATTTTACTCTCTATTTTGATTATTACACCAAGTGAAAAGAACAATTCAATGAGTCAAAAATCATCACAGACTTAATTATTCTCTACATACATACATATTATACTATTCGGATAGTTTTAAATAAATCTAACAGTTTTGGTTCTTATGTTCCATTGCGAAGTAAACACATTGAACCATATAAAATCTATATACATATTTTACTCTCTATTTTCATTGTTACACCAAGTGAAAAGAACAACTCAGTGAGTCAAAAATCATCACAGAATTAATTATTCTCTACATACATTCATATTATACTCTTCAGGGAGTTTTAAATAACTCCAACCGTTTTGGTTCTTATTTTCCATTTCGAAGTAAAAACATTAAGATACATTTAGTATTCACTCACTCAAATATCATTACAGAATTCATCACTCTCTACATATATATATTATACTCTCTATTTTAGTTCTTACAACCAGTGAAAAAAACAACTCAATCATTCAATAATCATCACAGAATTATTCTCTAAGTACATACTATACTATTAAAGGGAGGAATTGCTGGGTTTCAGACAATAAAACAATTCCTCCCTTTAAAATTAACTACCAGCCAAGAGAGTTCAGAGAGTTTTAAATAAATCTAACAGTTTTGGTTCTTACTTTCCATTTCGAAGTAAAAACATTAAGATACATCTAGTACTCACTCACTCAAAAATCAGCACAGAATTAATCACTCTCTACATACATATTATAGTCTCTATATCCAGTGAAAAGAACATCTCAATCATTCAAAAATCATCACAGAATAAATAATTCTTTAGATACATATTATACTTTCTAGGCGGTTTTAAATAATAAACAGTTTTGGTTCTTACGTTCCATTTCGAAGTAAAAACATTCAACCACACAAAAGAAAAATTGAAATTTCATTTTATTATTTATTATTATTTTATTTCATTTTAGAATCATAAACTTGTTTATGCTTCCTCAAATGTGGGCGTAATTTAGTATTTATCGCCCGAGGATGTATAAAGTTGCTAAGCAATAGTTACTTAATTTTGACTAAATAATAGGTATTTAGCATTCACTGATCTTTTCAAATTCTTTTTCATATAAATCCTAACTTGGCCTGTGCAGCCTCAAATTTCATTAATATTTCGTCAGAATAATCAGTACGTGACGTTACTTACATATTTGAAAGTGATAGTGACACTTGGATTATATGAAATTTGTTTAAAAACAAACAATCTAACACTTCTAACTATCTATAAAGAAACCACAGCATAGAATATATACCTATAGATCTTTTCATTTCAAGTACCAAAATAATTAAACATAGTATGTACCACGAGCATAATGAAAATTATAGCCCTTAGGAAATTTAAAGCTTTCTGCTCCAAGTCGAACTTTAAACATTCCCTCATGCTATAATCTTTTGATTATGCCCTTAATACATAAAAACTATTATTTAATTTTTTGTCAAAAAGAATTAAAAACTTGATACTAATAAATAAATTAAAGTTAGTAAATGTATATTTTGTAACTCACAAGCTTCGCCCCTGACTTTAAATCATTGAAAAATTGTGCAATTCTCTTCCCTTATGTATAATATGAAAAATATATTTATAACACTAATCATATTAAATTAATAGTTGCAGTAAATAAAAAATATATTTGGAATATCTGATTGAAGTGTTCCATCAAAAATTTTGAAGATTATTCAAAGTATGTGGTAACTTTTTTAAAAAACTGTTTCTCTGTCTGTAAAAGTTGTAACTAAGTTTATGTAACTACATACGAAAAAGTTAGGTTAACGATTTTATTCTGATATATGTGAATTTTAAATTTAAATATGTAGATGTCTCATATTTTTTACATGAAATTGTTCAAACGCTAAAACTTAACAAATTTTTAAAATCTATAATCTACTTTATTGGTAATATAAATACTATTAATTATATTCCAATAAATTTCTGTCCTATTTTCTATAAAACAAATAAATAAACTAGTGTACTTGTTTACTATCTCACTATAATTTGTTAGTGTTGTGCTTGCCTCATAATCTTAGTAAATTATGTGTAAATGGATACTAGTATTAATTATAGAACTAATAGATTACTACAACATACTGTACCCTATATAAATAGCTCATAATATAACTAGACTAGATAATAATAGGTAAATTGTTCAATAATTTATATTTAAATTTTGAGTTTAAAATTATTTGTTTTATAAATTATACATTCAAATGATTCTATTTAAGTTGAATGTATACAGAGAATATATTATACTAAAGAAGACTAATTCTGAAAGCTACAATTTCCTACTTAATGTCCATAAAATTAACAAATAATTGTCGTGCACTTGATTCCCGTGATTATATGTTTGTTCGTCAACCGGAAATAAGTTTTTCATTTCTATTTGAAAAGGATGAGGGCGCGAAAGTATACTTCCGGTTCTTGTTAGACCGATTCCGGCTACGCGTGAAAACTGTCAATTAATTTCGGAGAAGAGAAACAATAATCACATCAAATAGATGTCAAGAAGAAAACTTCATTAGCATAATTTATGCGGCATAGCGAAACGCTGTGCAAAAGCCTAGTTAATTTAATTGTACTCAGCTTATCTTTTTGCAACAATTATTTCATTTTCTTGCTTAATATACTTAGACGGACGGTACTGGATGATAAACTTATAATATCTAATCAGTTCAATGGAAAATATAATTTTATATTAAAGAAAATAATATGTTTGGAATCCATATAATAATAATAATAATAGTATTCCATCAATTCATAAAGAAACATAAAATCGAGATGAATATTCCATCTGGTTCCAAACAATTTATTTGCATTTTAGCGGAGTAGGTTATCAGCCTACAGATTCTACAATGTATTACATATTATCTTTCAATAACAACAGATAAAAGATATAAAATAAAGTTGTCATTTAAGTTTTTTGAACTAAAAAATTTAAAACACGAGTCTCTGAATTTAATAAATGTAATACCTCTATGAAGAAAATAAGAAAAACTAGATATTTCAGTTTGATTTCGTGTGAAATAATGATCTCATTCTTTAACGATCATGTAATACAATTTGCTATTGTTTATACTGTTACATTTGTTTTTGACAACTGCCTAGGAAGTAGTGTTGTATGAAATACTTAACAAAAGTATTACAGATACGAAATACAAAATACCAAACAAAAGTATTACAATTTTTTGGCAAAATACATTACATTCTTTCAATTAAAATATTCAGTATTTCAAATATTAAATACTTAGTTTATTATACGGAGTTTATTATACATAATTATATCTAACGACAATAAAGTCTTTTGTATTCTAAAAAGGAATCTACCTACATTCCTTGATTTATACATGTAGTTGATAACATAATACGAAAACTTAGCACGACGATTTATATTTCAAATACTTATACATATAGATAATTCAAGTACCAAATATATTTCAAATATTGAAAATTAGTATTTTGTATTAATAAAAGTATTTTAATATATTAAAATATACAATAATTTTGAGATGCATTTGAAATAAAAGTACATCATACTTAATCTATTTCAAATATTTATTTCAAATACTCCACAAAACTGTTAGAAATATACGTAAAACAATTCTGTCTAATTTAAATGATGAAAAGTACGATAAGTACTTTATTATTGTTTTGAATTTTACTGGGGAACAAATATATTTAATACTAATGCTAATAATAGTAATACTTTATAATTTTTTGATGTTATATCGAATCTCCACCAACGCAATTGGGTCAGGTAATGTTTTGTCGAATTCTAAATTCCTATGAGTCCTCTATAAAAAATTATGTTTGAATTGCGACTCGCTGGGTAACATAAATTATCAACAATTTAAATTTGATTGGTTCAAAGTTTCCTTTTTTGAGATTTAACTGAATTAGTCTAGGTAATTACAAATTTTCAGGCCAGTAAAAGTATGAAGTATAACTTTTCCATTAATTTTTTCTCCTGAAAATGATATTACAGTTTGCATTATTAAAAATGTAGGCTGTTTCACTACTGAGAGTAAAAGTCGAGATAAGATTTGAAGATGAGATGATAGCTTATGCGTGAGAGGTGCACGCATTGAAATATGTAAATAAAGAGTGTTGATTTTGTTTTCGCTCGTAATTGTTTTGTTGTGTGTTTGTTCGCTTGTAAATGGCCTATTAGAATTGCCGTTGTTTGTTTTTACTTTCACGTAAACGTAATATGTGGTAGAAAGTATTTCCAACTCACGATGTACTCGTATGCGTTTTTCTGCACCAATGGAACACGCTTACATGCAAATGCGCTGCGGTTTCTGCAGTTCGGTTTCTAATGTGCAGCAATTACTAATAATACTTACTATTACTTACATTTATGTCCACGTATTACACATCATAATTTCAACCTATTAGTTTATAAGTTTGTAGAATTGGGAAGTTTCTTGGTTGGGTTGTTTATTAAATAAGAAATAGTTTCTGAAATTCAGCTAACTTTATTATTTCAATCTCGACAGTGAAATGAAATGAATGAAATATTGTAGCACACAGTCTTCTATTTTATAAGTTTTATCTTTGTGATTTGGCCAATCATACTTTAGCCAAACTATGAATGAGAGACAGTAAACTCAAATTAAACGTGGGTTCTTGTATTTCTTTTTTTTTCTTCTTGTTCTGTTTATTTCTACAGTTCTTTTTTAAGGTGTTTCTTATCACACTATGTAATTTTCTATTCTAAATTTAGAAGGACATCCTGGTGTTCGGTTCGACGTATGATAAATGCGCATCAAATGGTATTTTTTGTTATAAAAGCGCACCAAATGTTAAATTAAAAATGCTCATATATTAATAAATTTAATGAATAAAATAAAGTTAGGTTAGGTTAGGTTAGTTTAGATTAGCTCAGGTTAGATAAAGTTAGGTCAGGTTTGATAAGATTAGGCTAGGTTTGATTAGATTAGATTAGGTTAGGTTATATCTTATACCTTTAATAAAATACTGTAAGTACCCTTTGAGTTCAGTATACTTTTACCTGTACTTGTAAACTGTTTTACTGAACAGTTTTACAGTAAAAAATTCGGAGCTAAATTTTTGGAAGAAAGGACTTTTTGAGTTATTTTTTTTTGTACCTTCGATACTCTACTGAGTATTACTTCAAGAAAATTTTTAAAAAATCTCTATTTAGATTTAGTACTTTTAGTTAGGTAATTCAAGTATATTTGTAATTAATTTGTACTTGTAATACTTTATATGTCCTTTACGTATTTATACAGTACTTGAAGTAAACAATAAATTCTTCAATTACTAAATAGAAATAGGATTTAATTTTATTTATATAAAATTATTTGATACATTTGAGGACGCATAAACAAGTTTATGATTCCAAAATGAAATAAGCTCTTTTATGTATATATTTATATATAAATAAATAAATATATAATACAGTTTAAAGTATTATACTTTATATTTTCTTGTATTACGAGTTATTTTTCATTAGTTCATAAAAACGTAGATGAAATTGTAAAGATCTTCCACAATTCACAAACAAATTTGATATAGCTCCAACCTTCCGAAATGTACTAATTAGTGACATATTCACGTATTGTCTTTAGTTAGAGTATCAAGCTAGGAAGGAGAAGTTGTTGTGTGTTTGTTGGTCAGTTCTTGCGTCTATTGTGGTGTATCTTATGCAAAGTACATCGGAGTGTTTTTAAATCGAGAGAGAAACTCGAACTCTCATTGTTTTGATGAAAGTTTCCTAGTTAATAAGAAATTCAACGTGATCCACATAATTCACCGACGGAGCCGAGACGCAAGATAAAGTGCGACTGCGACGACTCCGGAGAAATATCCAACTACATGCAACAATTCCACTAACGAGGGGGGGCTCATTAATTCCCGGGCTAATTAAATGCGCCATACAACTTAACAACAACTCATCAACAAATAAAACACCACTTACTAAACAACAATTATTCCTTTTTTTCTTTTTTATACACTTTATAATACTATACAACAAATTACGAGTACAATTCATTTCTTACTCTTAAAATAAAAGTGTTTGACAATTGAATACAATGGAAATCAAACATATTTATTTAATAGAAAAATGTTCATAACAATATAATTCTAATCGTATTGCTTTGAAATTGGGGCGTATATATTTTGTCCTCCACACATGTTATATTGCTCGACATTGTACCTTTCAAACTTAAACACCTTTTATCGTGCACACTTTTAATCCACAAAAAGGTATTTTTTATTTTATCTTCCAAATCATTTTATCATCCACACATTTTATCTTTCATTCATTTTAAAATGTAATAGTTCCGCAATTCAAATTGTGTAGTACCAAATACAAAATATGGTGGCAGCAGCAGTCGTGTTTCAACTTAAATAATATTTTATTTAATAAATTATATCTGTCGTTACCCAATCTAAAACTTGTTGCAAAAGTGCAAATGTAACAATTCAGGGAAGGGTGTAGCGAACTTGTCTGGACTCCTGTTCTATTTATAGAACAGCTTTGCAGGTTCCGTATCTGAGCTAAAATCATTTTATTTCAATTCGGAAAATATTGATAGTTGTACAGGCAAGTTCTTTATATAAATATTGCAATTATTATTTGGTCCACTTGGCTTGTAAGTTCAGGAAAGCTCAATAGATGGTTCTGCAGGTCTCGTTTTGGATTTAAATGTATCATTCGAAATATGTAACGATTCGATCATTTGGGTTTGTTATGATATCAAGTGCAAATATCAACTATAAAATATATTTGCTATTCTATAATAGTAATAGATATTTATAGTTGATACGTACAAATCTAACAAAGGCAGTTGTTAATTGTAGTTGTTATGAGTTACAGAATCCCACCCCTGATTTTAGAATTGTACTAAAGTGTACTCATTTTTGGGTTTTGTGGGTTTTGGGTATAGTTTAAAAATGAGCAAAGGTTTAGTGTTGCAAATAGTGGTTATTGATTCTATGGAAAAAAATATATTAATAGTGTAGTAATTCTCATAAATTTTCAATACGCAATGTAAATATTATAAAGAAAGGTCTACAAATCTTTTTCTGGAAAATTGGAATAATTGTTATTTAAAAATAATATAATTATGTACATATTTAAAAAAAAACATACTTATAGAAATAAGTTTCCAAATGAATACATTGACCTTGATTCTATTCCACCTAAATCTCCACTAATTCCTGAAACGCAGATTGCTGACACTAAAACCGAATTACTCCCACACACATCTACACTAATTTCCTAACACCCCATTAGTCACGGGGTGTGTCCACCTCCTGCTGCGTGGAAGATGAGAGGTTCTCCAGGTGACATGGAGATGTTTTGTAACCTGGTGCTTGTTGCAGAGTGCGGCGCCAGTGTCCGCCGGTCCCGGCAGCCGCGCCACCTCTGGGCCTCGCGCACGGCGCCCACCGGGAGGATCGTCAACGGGAAGCAGAGCACCCAGGGGGCGTGGCCGTGGCAGGTAGGGAATCATACTGTAACGTTTATTTATTTAGGAGAAAAGTAAAAATGATGGAACACGAATATTTGTATAACTAAGTTTAATAACCGAAATATGAATTATAAAAGATAATAAAAATAACGTACACTATGGCCGTATTTATTTGTGACATTTTAAGTAACCTGGTAGGTTAATTCTGTTTACTTGGCACATTTGAAGTAACCCGGGACCCAGAACTAATCTCGAACTAACCCAACTCACCCAGCTATTTTGCTGGGTTGGTGAGATGAACCTGTTTTCTATCTTTGTTTACATATTGCTTCTTTTTTTACATCTGTCAGAAGTTATATCTTTTATAAGTTAAAACGGAAAACTTAAGTAAATAATTTTAATAAATCATTTAAAATTTTCACCAAAAATCAAATTTGGTTGTTTATTTGATACCAACATGGTTAAGTTTAGGATCAGTTTAGGGTTGTATTAAAATTTTCCAAATAAATATGACCAATGAATTAAGTTATAAAGACTTAAACACTAACATTATATATTTAAATATGTTACACTACACTATTTGCACGATATTTATTGCCACCAATTATTTATTTTCACTACGCGTATTAAATCAGCTTGTTCTCCAGTGTTCTTGCTCGGGGTTTATATAGTAGAACAATTAAGTTCGGGAATGTTCTCGTACCCTCTGTATAACAGAACAATAGAAGCGCGCGAAAGCATTGTAAACAAAGATAGAATACAGGTTCATCTCACCAACCCAGCAAAATAGCTGGGTGAGTAGGATCAGTTCAGGATCAGTTCTGGATTACTTCAAACGTACCAAGTAAACAGAATTAATCTACTAGGTTACTTAAAAAGTATTATTAATATTTCTTTAATAAATTGAAAGTATCATCGGCACAAAAAATGTTGTGTATCACAAAAATAATAGCTATTTAATAACATTTGGCAACTCGTCTTCCTTAATAAAGTATTTCTTTATAAAAAAACTGTATTTCAAATCATTTTCTGGAAACAGAATTTACCTGTACTTTATTATGCTTGCACTCTATTATCTGACAAGTTGATTGAAATAGTTTTTAATCCTTGAAATTTTTTATGAGATACCGGGAAACATATTGTTTCAATTTATTAATGCTAACCACGCATAGATAATTATTGGTTATGAAAGCAAAAGTACTAGATAACTATTTTTAGAATTGTATTCAGGATATATACAATAACATTTGATATTTATAAGTAGGAGTATCATTCAAAGTTTTAAGTTTATTTCATTTTAATTTACAATGCTGGTTTCTTTTATACAAGTTTTAAATAAAAATTATAAATGTCACAAACCTTGACTAATGTAAAAGTTTACTAAATGAAAGTAAATTAATTTAAATATGGTTTTTAAAATATACAGTTATTAATAGTTGACACTTATAAATTGCAATGCGCGTAAAACCATCATAAATATTTATTGCGGTAATATTAACAAATATTTGTGAAAGATATTTTTTAAAATTATTCTTATTGATGAAATTGAAGAATGAGAACCTTTTAGTTTTTAAATTTGAAGTCAAAAAGCTGTAGAAAGAAAATAATATTTCGAGCTCACTTTTATAAGTACTATTTTTGTTAAAGTGACATTTGACCTCTTAAGAGTATAATGTAAAATCAGATTTTCTATATTTTTAAATAATTTTGCGATTACATAGTTTTTATTTTTTTTAAATATGTCAGTATAATATTAAATTCTTCAAATTATATATTGTATTTCTCGCTCAGTCATCTAGAGAGAGTGTCACTTTTACTATAGTTCGTCACATATACAAACAACAAATAATAGAGTATCTGACCGATACTAATTTCTTAAATCGGCCGTCGCGACCCTTATATACATGCCGGCAATTAATCTCTAGAACATTCCAGATTCTTCTGGACTCTATAAAATTCTCGAACAATAGCGGCGTCGCTCCTATACCACTTGTCCTTTAACGCGACTACCTGACCAGACAGGTCAGCCGTGATGACTCATCTGCGGGGAGTCGTTACAGTATGTACTGTTCGGCTCATTGCATTCTATTTCTATTTGAGACGACCTATAATTTCTCTACACTGTGTTTTGAATATTTTTGCAATATAGATGTGGTCCTTATGTCCCTGCTTTTAAGTTTTTTTATTTTATTTTATTTTAAATGTACATTTTATTGGTAGATGAACAATTATAATGATTGTATTTTATTTTTGTGTTGTTGTTTAGGTGTCACTGGAACTGCTGCACCCACAGTTTGGTTTCATCGGGCACTGGTGCGGGGGAGTTCTCATTTCCTCCGAGTGGCTGCTGACGGCGGCGCACTGCATCAACAAGTTAGTAAACACTACCCAAAGCTCCGCAATTTCATAAGCTCATTCACATTCATCTAGAATTGCCCACATGTGCCGACAAATATTCAATTGCTCTCTGCCAACTATTACATTACAAATTCTATTCCAAAATAAATTCGAGCAATAGTTTTATTTCTATTTTCTGTCCAGGGAGCTTTTCTATAACTTCGTATTCAATACAATAACAACAATTACATACATACTATAACCTATTTACTTGTAAAGTTATCACAGCAATTTTTACATTTATAATAAAATTAAACCAAAATCTTAATAAGAATTAGAATTGCTATTTCTTGGCTGGGTATTTTATTAAATAGGCGATAAATCAGTCTTCAGGAAGTTCTATAAAATTTTATTTCCAGACGAAGACCCATATTAGGTCGAAATTGTGTTAATTCTAGAAACTTAAATATCATTCCCAGCTACTGTTTTAGTTTTAATTTTATGTTTTAGTAGCAAGAAAAGTATATCATACGCCTATGTGTGCAATCATTTCCTCCACGTGTTTTACTTTTAATTTTAATTCTAGTTTTCTTTTTCGCTATTATTACCCTTTATTTGACATAAGAAATTGTTTTTCACTACCGCTTACTTGGTAACCATGGTCACCTAGGTCAATAATAAATTATTATCAACCATGGTCCATAATGAAAACTATCACTTTTTAAAGAAACTCAAGTTTCCAAATTCAAATATTGTTGAGATCATTTACCTCAAGAAAAGTGTAAAGTATGGATTTACAATTTAAATATGCAGTCTAAATTAAATAAGTATATCAAATAAGACGAAATTAAATATCAAATAGAAACGTCAAATATAAAAACAATACCCAGTTTATTTTTGTGAATATTAAGAAACAAGTTAATGTTCATCACAAAATGTTTGTTATTGTTAATATATTTTTTGTTAATAGGATTGGGATTAAACTGCTAGTAGTGAAAAAAATAATATATATACCAGAGAAGAGCAATGATAGTCTTCTCAACCTTAGTATATAATATACTATTATTATTTTTGTTAATGAATGTTTTAGTGACATTTTCAATCTTCCGTTGGCTGCCCTGTGGACAGCAGTGTTAGGAGATTGGGACAGAGAACTTGAAGAAAATACAGAACAAAGAATTCCTGTCGAACATATTATCCTTCATGAGCGGTTTCATAACTTTCAACATGATATTGGTAAGCAATATTCTATATAAATAAATTGTACATTGACTATAAAGTATAAACAAATAGAATTCTCATCTTAATTAACGTTACTGTTGATAAACCGAAAGGGATATATAGGATCTCTATTAGGAATTAGTGTTGTGGAGTTTGCAGCTTATATGGAATTCTTAATTATAGAAAACCGAAATCTAGGCTTAAAGGGAGTGAATTTAATATGAAACGTGGAAAAGGGATTTGGATCTAATTATAAACGTCATTTCAATATTTTGAACATGTTCAGGTCATTAAACTTATGGCCTGAAGGAAGTAAAAAATATTTTAAATAAATGAATTCAAGGTTGCATAGTTTTTTTTATTTAAATTAGATTTTTAAATTTTATTTTCTCTCGCCACTCAGTAAAAGAGATATTGGAATCAAGCTAAAAATTACATAGTGAGTTTTCAATATATAAGCATGTTTTGAAGTCCTTTATCCTTTATCAAATATGTTGATCATTTATATCGATTCCCGTATATTTTGCACTTAAATTGGTCCCTGTGGTGCATTTCCCACTACAGCAAGAGTCCTCAAAGGTAACATAAATTGGCGTAACCATTGATATATTTATTTATTTAATACTTCGGTTTTCCATTTCCATTTTAACAAATTCACAAGCAAAAAATAATATATGTACCTATGCAACTGTATTATCAATATATGTACAATATATTGCAAATGTAAGATTACTTTATAAATGTATTCATAGTATTTTCCTAGAAAGGAATTCATAGAAAAAAGAAGAGATAGTGAAAAATATGTGGAATGCATTAAAAATTGATGAGCAGGTGAAAGTTATCAATAAAAAGATGTCGGTATAAACAGTGAAATTAATTAATAAAATAATTCAATTTTCCTTTGAGAATCAATCTAAGACTGTGTTTATGCTTCAAGATGGAAAATTCACAATTAACTTTCTTCTTGATTTGTTGCGCGTAACACGTGAGTTAACCTTGAACCTGATACCGGACTGATCATATGTTTAGGACAAAGTGCAATCTTGATTCTGCATTCCACATGCGGTCGCTCATAACTCTAATTGATGTATGATATAGTACAGGTAATTATGTAATAATATCTCAGATATCCTGATATCTGACTTGTCCATTTACAGGTATTGTAATGACTAAAGTTTATCACATTACCCTTGTTTTAATATATAGTATTTCATTCATACAACAGAAATTTATTGTTTAAGGTGGAATAGAATATAGGTAGTGTGTATGTTTATATGATTGAATATATTATTTGCATATAATAATAGTTGATTGTAGATCATGTTTCGATCTAAAAAGTATCATTGCATTAAGTACTAAGGATTTAAAAAATTAATACATTAACTCGATTCCTGTAACACATAAAAACGTGAGAAAATTAAACAATTATCTTATTACTTTTTTGTGATACTCATGATATCTGGCATTTCATCATTAGCTATAAAATTATAAACCTATATGATAAATAAATACTGGAGATCAATAATAAACCCTTAAAATAGTCAACTTTTAGGTTTTTAGCGTAAAATTGTGTTTCTACACCCAAAATATTTAAAAAATACCCATTTTTGGGTTCAAAATATTGATTTTTGAAAATAGTCTAAATCGATAGAGGTCGTTGTGCTGATTTCAAATTTTCAAACAGAATTTATTTATCTCTTTCCGTTCCCGAGATTTTTAATCTCAAAGTTGTACCTCAAAAAAATGTGTTTTTAGGCTATATCTCTAAAATGGTTAGAGTTACAATCTCAACGATTATACCAATCGATTCTACGGACAAAGTTACATAAAGAAATGTTTTCTCCGCATATACGTTCTTTAGAACGATTCGGAGTAAAAAGAGAAAAACGAAAAAACCTAAATTTGGGTTTTTCACATCGAAACTTTTTGTCTCCAAAATTTTTCATTTTTTGGGCTTAAGTAGATATCGATGTGCTGATTTCAAATTTTCAAACAGAATTCAATTATCTCATCCCGTTCTCGAGATATTTGAATTCAAAGTTATACCTAAAAAATTAGGTTTTTTAGGTATACCTCTTAAATGGTTAGGTTTATGGATTCGGCGACCTCACCATTCGATTCTACGGGCAAAATTACATAAGTGTACCAATTTTCAGATTTTTGTCTCAACAGATAAAATTTCTACAAGGAAAAAACTGAAAATGGCCAAAATCGAGAAAAATCGCAAGGGGTTCATCAGGCGTTTTTTTCGATTTTGGCCATTTTCGTTTTTTCGCTCTAAAAATTGTATCCTTTGCGATAAAAATCTAAAAATTGGTATGCTTATGTAATTTTGCCCGTAGAATCGATTGGTGAAGTCGCCGAAGTCGTAAACCTAACCCTTAAAGGGTTGTACCTAAAAAACCAGTTTTTTTAGGTATTGCCAAAACTCAACTTTGAAGACGAATATCTCGAGAACGGAAAGAGATAATTCAATTCGGTTTGAAAATTTGAAATCAGCACATCGATACCTACTTAACTCCGGAAAATGAAAAGTTTTGGAGAAAAAAAGTTCCTCGGAGAAATTTTGAAATTTAGGTTTTTTCGATTTTCTCATTTTTCACCTAATCGTTCCAAAGAACGTATATGCGGAGAAAACGTTTCTTTATGTAACTTTGTCCGTAGAATCGACTGGTATAATCGTTGAGATTGTATCTCTACCCATTTTAGAGATATAGCCAAAAAACACACTTTTTTGAGGTACAACTTTGGCAGCAAATATCTCAGGAACGAAAAGAGATAATTAAATTCGGTTTGGAAATTTGAAATCAGCGCATCGAGATCTATCAATATGGACTATTTTAAAAAACTAAAATTTTTGATACAAAAATAGGTATTTTTGGATTATTTCGGCTGTATATAAAAAAATTTACAGTGAAAAACCTAAATTTGTATCTTATCATGTTCAACTGTTATTGGAAATTACCTGGAAATGTAAAAAGATATTAATTTTTAACTGGAAATGTGAATTTATAAATTTTTACTGACCCATCAATTATACAGACAATTATTGTGTACTGTAAACCTATTTTTAAATAAAAAAATAATAAATATTTGGACTGAATAATAAATTTTAGACTCAGACTTGACACTCGTAAACTTATCGTTTCTTGTAGCGCTGATGAAGCTAAGTCGTCCCGTGAGCCTCTCAGGCCGAAGTCGAGTCCGTGCGGTTTGTCTCCCGTCCAAGCGTCTCTCCTACAACCAGACCACGAGATGCGTCGCGACGGGCTGGGGCCGCGACGCCGAGGACGGCGCCTTGGCGGGCCGCCTCCTGGAGGCCCGGATTCCTGTGCATGATAACGCTGTCTGCAGGAAGAAGTACGGAACTGCTGTGCCCATCAGGAATGGACATCTCTGTGCTGGGCATCTGGATGGCACCACAGGAACTTGCGTGGTAAGGAGCACAGAAGTTTATAATGATAAATAGTATTAGAGTGGTTCGAAACCCACTATAAGATCCCTTTAGAGCAGGGTTTCTTAAACTTTTTGCAGTCACGGACCACTTTCACAATATAAATAATTCCATGGACCCCTATTAAAGAATATCTTAATATTAAGTAAAGAAAACAAGCTAATTTATATTGAAAAATCACTTTTATTAGTTGGTAGTAATAATGGCACTACTCTTATTTCTAATCTAAAGCTAATGAGAAGGATGTTGCTGTTTGGTCTCGATAAGAACGTTAAATTGTGGAGTTGTCTTCGACAAAGCAAGGTGCATGTCATCGGCAACGTTCAAGCGATTTCGACTTTTTGTTTTTATCGACACCAAAACCGAGAACCCGGCCTCACAAAGATACGTAGTAGCAAATGGTATCAGAACGGACATAGCTCGCTTGACAAGAAGAGGGTAAGCTTCACTCAAAGAACACCAAAACTCGCCAAGACCTTTTGCTTGAAATTCAGCCTCACGTCCCCCGCACTTCACACACCGATCATCGGTGCAGTGCTCCAATCAGAAACAAACATGAAACAACTGCGCTGCTAAGAAACCCTGCCCAGTTTAGTCTTTGTTCAATTAACTCATGTTTTGTGACTGTTTTTTAACTGACCTACTGCGGACCCCTGGTACACATGCTACGGACCCCCTAGGGGTCCATGGACCCCACTTTAAGAAACCCTGCTTTAGAGACTGTAAGGTGACAACATATACCAATAAAATGCAAGTAAATGGTATATCGAGACACATATTTCATGTGATATTTGGTTCCTCAATAAAATTATGTGTCTAACACATTACCTCCCACCACTGAAATAATATATAATATATTTTTCATTAAATTCAATTTGTAGTTAGTTTGTTATTGCAGTTCAGAATATTTTTAACTCATTTTATACTTAAAATTTCCTTCATAAAATTTGTATAACTAAAAAAAAACAGGTATTTTTGACGTTACTAAAACCGGAACAAACTTATCTTGATTCACGCATAAAAATATATTCATATTCCTTATATTATATTTCTTCCACCTTTTTTAATTTTGCAATAAAACTACTTCATATTTATTTATTTTATTTTTTAAACTTACTTTTACATCAAATTTTATATCATATGTCAAACTTTGTTGTTTATATATTTTTTCCGGTTAGCTAGAAGTAATAGGTAATACACCCCTTGTCTATATATTGATAAGCGGGAGGTAAAAACAAATCAAATGTAGAATTTAAAAATTTAACTGATACTGGCCCATACGAACGCAGGAACGCACTTTTATAATAAATTCGTTTTTAAGAAACGTGCTTTTATACTTAGCCAGACGTCGCTGTTATATTATTATTATAACATTCTCATGGAATAAAAACCTGAAAATATTTTTTAATAATGAAAATACATATTTACAGTTTGTAGAACGTAGTGTAAGTATACTTTGTCAAAATTTTCTTTATTAAGACCCCTGCTGAAAACATATATAATGCCTGTTACACCATTTTTTCGACATATTTTTTAAAGGCTTTTAATAATAGATAGGACAGATAAATTTATTATCCTTCGTCCTACGCCCTACAATATAATAACTGTAACCGTAGTAAGGCATTTTGAAACCGGAAGGATGTTAAATAAATTTCAGATGTTTTCAGAGCTAACTTTGAAAATTAAATTATTTGTCTTCGTTTACCCTCTTCATATGTAGATTAGATGACATGTTACGTTAATGTGTTAACGATTGTACGTTTTAAATGATAATATTAATATGTGGCTTTAACATTATAGATAAATTTACATACATTTAATTATTAATATATTTGAATTACACTTCTAATTTTACATAAAATGTAAATTTCTGTTAATTCTGTTAATGTTTTAACGATATATTTTCGAATTAATATTTCCATCAAAACTTGGTAATTTAATAATAAATATTGTGGTGCTAGTAGGAAAATATCAAAAAGTTATAAAATAATAATATAATTATATTTTTTAATATAAATTTAAAATGTGTATGTATTGTTTTATTGCCTTGAACAAAATGGCACACAACTAGTAAACAATACATACTTATTTTATTCAAGTTTTTATTAACTTTGATTTTTATTCTTTTATAGCTTTTTTAGTACTTCCTTATATCTTATTTCTTAGTACATTTACAGTAGCACAATATTTATTATTTTATACCTAGTATCAGGGCCACTGAAAATTTCATTATTTAATAAAAAAAAGACGAATGAAGAAATACAAAATCTTAGTTGTGAGATTGCAATAATAAAATTTGTCATATCCATGACCCAACCTAATCTAATCCAATGTATCCTAACCCAATCTAATTTAATCTAACATAATCGAATCTAACCTAACCCAAACTAACTTAACCCAACCTAATCTAACCCATCCTAATCTAACCCAGCCTAATCTAACTTAATCTAGCCTAACCTAACCCAACCTAACCTAACCTAATCTAGCCTAACCTAACCTAGCACAACCTAATCTATTCTAACTTAATCTAACCTAAACTAACCCAGCCTAATCTAACTTAATCCAACCTAACTTAACCCAAATTAATGTATCCCAATCTAAACTTAATATACCCTAACCTAATACAACCTGATCTAACCCAACCTAACCTAACTTAATTTAGCCTAAGCTAACCCAATCTCATCTAACCTAGCCCATTCTAACCTTTTCTAACCTAATCTAATTTAACCTAACCTAATCTGATTAGATTAGTTTGGGTTTGCTTAGGTTGAGTTAGGTTACATTAGGATAGGTTGGTTTAAGTTAGATTAGATTAGATTAGGTTAGATTAGGTGCGTGTGTATGTACACACCTTATGTATTAAATAGCTTTAAAAACAAATAAACCGCCGTTTATTATTTTTTTGTTTTTTGTTCAGTAGATATGTTTGCCAAATTTTATCAAAAATGTTTTTTTTAATTAATAACAAATATTTTATTAGTAATTTTGTGTTATATTATTTTCCAGGGGGATTCAGGCGGTCCATTACAGTGTGCATCCAAAGACGGTCGTTGGTTTCTAGCAGGAATAACTTCGTTCGGATCGGGTTGTGCAAAGCCTGGCTACCCGGACGTCTACACAAGACTATCGTATTATTTGCCTTGGATTCGTTCCAAAATAAAACCGTCATAATAATAAATCATATTCATATAGACAGTGTAGTGTATACATAATAATAGACGCTCTATGCGCATATAAACGTAGTGCGATCGTCAGCTGTTGCAAATAACAGTTACCAGTGAAAGTGTGAGTGACAAGATCAGTGAAAGATTTATAAACTGTTTTTATTCAAACCATTACATTGTTATGTATATTGTTTAATAAACTTCATTTACATCTCCCATCAATGGTAAACTATTTACATTGTACTATATAAAAATTAAAACTATATCACAAGTTTTATACAATACATAGCCAGCAAAACATGATACAGGCAATTTCAAGGCACATATTCACTTGTAAGTAAATAATAAATAAATAAATGACTGCTTTGCTGGCATGGCAATTCTATACTAATAGGGACTATGCTAATTGTAAACCCTGTGTTCTTAGCCTAAACATAAATAACAAAAATATGAGCACGTTGTTAGAAATGATATGTTGATATGATTCTATTACTAAGGCAAGACAAACAATAGTAAGTTTCTTGTATAAACATATACCGGTAAATTCATTCAAATATTAAATTTTATATTATGATACAAGTACTTTATAGAGCAGTTGCACCAATAAGTCTTAAATTAGAGCAAAACTTAAACAGAAAATTTAAGAAATATTGGTGCAACTGACCATTATACTTGTATCATAAACTATCTTTATTATACCTGCATCCTCATAGATCAAAATAGTGAGTGAATTTTATAATTTTGTGTATTTGTTGTGATATTTTATCATCATAAAGATTGGTTAACATCACAAAACAAAACAGAAGCGAAAACGAATTGATGATTTTAATATTGCTTAGCATCTTTAAAAGCATGTAATGTATCTTGGGTTTTAGCACGCTTTCTAGCTTGATAAACAAACTTTATGATGCAGTTATAATAAATAAATAATTAAATTTAACATTTGATTACAAATAGACAATCAAGTTTTTTACAATTCAAATGTTTTTGCATTATAACCAGTATTATACTGTTGATAATATTAATATGATCTTTTACATATTTTTTAATTGGGTTTGAAGTACGAGATAGCGGTAAGTAATTTTAAAAATTACTTACCGACTAAGTATCAGTATAGTACATTATTCAATGAGCATGTAATGTGTGCTATAACTCATGAGAATGAGGTTTGGTAACACGAGCGAAAGCGAGTATTGTAAATCATTCGAATGAGTAATAGCCATTATATACGATATGCGAATAGAATATTACACTTATCCACAACTTTAATATGAAAAATATATGTTTTTGCACTTCTGCTAGTAAATCCTACTTTAGTCTTCATTTTAGAATACTGAAATAGCACTTTTAATCCCTAAGGGATTAAATTAATAAACAAACATTAAGTTAGCACAGAAACAAGTAGGTATATATATGTAACCTGGCCTGGATTACCAGAAATATATATTTTTTTTAAATGTATATACGGAAGTGCAAAAAAAATGTATATACCACAGCCCTCAGTATATAATATACTATTATTATAACCAAATCTGTCATCATACTTTGACAAATAAATAATAATAGCTCGCGTTATTATTTAACAGCATACTTAACGCAAGGCAATTATTTCTAGTGTTATTTACCTACAGTTTAAGCTTAAAATGAAAAATGACAAAACTAGTGTAGCTTTGGCTTTTTATGTAGAAAAAAATACTTAAAAGTAATTTTGTTGTTACTGTTTTAATAGATAAGATTTAAATTTGACTTAACGATTGAACTGTTAATATTATTTATTTAGCAACAGTAACGAAAGTTATTAATTGATAAAAAATTATTGCATTATAGGTGTATATTATATGACAGTTGTGGATAAAATTTGTTATTACGTCGATCGTGCAAAAAACATAAAAGCATTTTGGGTAATATGTGTGTTTCTAAAATCATCTCAATTGGTAGAGAGCACAATGTCGTTTAATACTAACATAACTATGAATAAATTATCTATTTCTTTTACATATTATTTAGTTTCTTCTTGTTTTTGTTTGTATTTTTCTTGTGGGTCATTGACCTTTTGTAATTATGTTATGTTTCGTAGTATTTAATTTAAGAATCTATTGATATTACTAACAGTATAATACTGATTGTACCCTTGCAAATATAAACTGGTACACTATACCAGTTACTGAATATACCTCACTTACTATCTGCCTCATATCACTAATTCAACCGACTTAAAGTAGAATTCTGTCTGTTCATCCTCCTGATATCCCTTAACCAACTCTCCCGTCGTATTACGGGAATGATTCTAATGGGGGAGTACCCCAGAGTGATACTGGGTGATCGTTGCACCACGGGCCCCATGGATAGGAACACCAGGATACCTGATGCCGCTACCAGGGAGGCTCCGATGATGGCGCACACGTAGATCAGGATAATCTGTGCCATGGGGCCCACCTTTAAGGATAATGTCATCAGGAACAGGATCACACTTGGGATTTCTCTTACACTCTGAAAAAAAATACAATATTATTTCCAAATTTTCAGTAAATAAATCAAATAAATATGAGTGTACCATGACATGAGAGTCATAGCATAGAATAGTTACATACAGAAGCGACACTCCGTGTCGGTACTTTTCAAGATACCCTATTCAGTTCTATGACCTTGGCGCATTGTGTAGACCTTTAAAT
Organism: Stenolophus ochropezus; assembly: GCA_035578165.1. Taxonomy (NCBI): domain Eukaryota; kingdom Metazoa; phylum Arthropoda; class Insecta; order Coleoptera; family Carabidae; genus Stenolophus; species Stenolophus ochropezus. The sequence continues at coordinate 930,362 of JAQOWZ010000002.1, forward strand.
TTGTTGACTTCCCCTATCTCTCCCTAAGATGTGTCGAAACTTTTCGATTTTAAACAAGGAGCCCTTTAAATTTGTTGCCTTTCCCCATCTCTCTCTAATTTTCGTTTCTCTGTCTTACTGTCGCTTCTGTATAAACCTATTCTGTGGTCATAGGTTAAGGGTGATTTATTTAGGTATTTTTCATGTCCGAAACACTATTACAGCACGCTATGGTTACACTTTTTGTTTTATACCGTTTCAGCTAAGATGAAACATATTCGAATCTGTCATTAGTCCCACCCCTTGTTCTTGTAAATTTTCAGTTTTTCCTGTATAAATTTTAGATTCAAAAAACTCCAAGATTAAGGAGAGAGATCTGGTGAACGCGGTGGCCAATTAATTTTTCTCCCCACGTCCTATCCAGCGATGAGGAAATATTTTGTCCAAATATTCTTTTACTATTCGATGGTTGTGAGCTGGACAACAACTTGGTATAATCTGATTTTATAATAGTTCCAAATACATTTCACCATTAATATTTCTATAAAAAAATGGTCCAATTACATAATCCCTAATTAAGGCAACCCAAACATTAACTTTTAATGGAAATTGAGTCCTACTTTCTTTAAATAAATGTAAATTATGCCTGCTCCAATATCTACAATTTTGCGAATTTACTTCTCCTGTTATAAAAAAGTTTCATCAGTAAATTTTTGTTCTTAAAATTTGGATCGGTATTGGTCTAGTTTTCTGGCTACCGTTGTTTCTCGATTATTATCTATAACCTATAAGGACACATGAAGAGTTTAGTTTATTTGATGCTCTTCAGAGAGCTTCTTCTTCAAGTAAGGGCTAGAATGTTCATTCAGACAGAGAGAAGACATTTTCAATAATTAGTGTTAAACCTAATTCAATAAATAAAATATTAAATTTAACATAGTCCAGAAATACTGTAATATTGTGTTTTTGGGACATGTACCTATGTATAAAGGTATTTTCAACTTAAATATACTTAAGGAATACGCTCCTACATTATCAAATCGCAATACAAATTTTTATTACATAGTTTTTATTTATTTATGTCTCTTGTATAAAAAGTGTGATATATGTTTATTATTTTATTTCTCCGCAATTCCCAATTACAAATTTATGACTGTTATTTTGTTTTTGTTTTGCAGATTCCTACTTTTGTATCAGTAAGTATTTTTTTATTTATTATTCTTACACCAAAGATGTAAAAGTAATGCAAAAACATTTTATATGCCATGCTAATTTAAATAATATATGGATATTCCGTTTTATAAAACAAACGACTCCGGAAATAATAGAACAATTAATAAAATTTTATCGCGTATGTCGACAGCAATATTATTCTCGCCAACACGAATAGTGTTATTGAAATTTCAAACTACAGTATTTAATTTTTGTGGTAAAACATTACAGTGTAGTTTATTTATTTAACAAATGTTATGAAATTTTCATAAATCATTTCATACAATATTAAAGTATCAAGTTTTTAACTGAAAATATAAATAGATAATTAATAGTATGTGACCATAATCGAATTTTAGTATACAACTCATAAAATATAAAAACTAATTACTATAGCTTCTCATTATAATAATAAAAACTAAAATAAACATTTGCCTGCTCTCTATAGAAACTGTCCGGCTATTAACTAAGACAATACGACATGTATTCCAACATGTTATTTAATACAGATTACTTCAGTGAAATTTGCAACCACATTTTTTTTATTAAGATTTCTTGATTAATTCTCTTGATAAATTTTAATTATTTCCCATTAAATAAGTCGGAATCGAACTGAGAACCTTTGACTTTGTAGGCCGTTACTCTACCCTCATAACTATGAATTAACAACTGTCATTTTGCACGTATAAAACAATAAAAACATAAGGCGAAAAATATTGTTAAAATTAAGTAATCTGTATTAAATAAGTTATAGAAATACATGTAGTATTTTTGTAGTTTTGGTTGTTTTTATTTACTAAAAACAGTTTTTCCATGTTAAATGCCTATGACAACACTTTTTTGGAACACAGGGTATGTAAAAATCAAAATTATTCACATTCCCCATTGAAAAAGTTAGTTTTTCTTACCATTTCGCACCAGAAAAGCGGCAGTACCATATTATTAAAAGGCGCTGTCCTGGAATTATATTTGGTTTGCCATATCTTGAGGTTGACTTGCATCCTGGAATATCCTTTCATGAGCAACCCCAGATCCTGTAACAACATATCCATATTAACTTATATCTAATTACAACATAATACATTCTATCCATCGCTTTCTACGCGAGTTCATTACGGATACTCATACGCAGGCAGCGTACGATATTGTCAAGTCATTTATAATCTACACGGCAACCCCTTAACATTCGCGAGCGTAGGTGTATACACCATATTGGCCTCTTCCGAGGAAAATGAATTAGGATTAGTTTAAATGATGATTCAACATCCAATTAGCCTTAATAAATCTTAATATTCCTAACGGCTTTACGAGTATCAGAAGTAAATTTATACGTAAAGCTCACAAAAAAGACAACAGAAAAAAGCTCACAAACCTACAAGTATTATCGGATAAATAACTATGTGATCATAGTTCACTTTTAACGTGAATATAAAAACTGCGGTAAACTTAAAAATGATCATTATTCCTTTCTTGATATATATGATAGATAAGGATTTTTTTAAGTACAGCCATTTAAAAAACAATAGAACAAATGTATAAAAAGACAGCTTTTCTTGATACGAATTCGAATGTAAGGAAGTTTAACTTTAAATTACTAATGATCATGTTGTACTATTATTTTCAAATTTTAGAATATTGTAAATTTATCTTCTTGGAAAAGGAATGTACAACAAGAATATAAAAAAGTGTCAAATAAAATAGTAAAAAAAAAAGACAGCATTTATTGATACGAATTTAAATATGAGGAAGTTTAACTTTAATTTATTACTAATGATCATGTTGTATTATTATTTTCAAACTTTAGAATATTGTAAATACATCTTCTTAGAAAAGGGATGTATAAGTAGAAAGTAATACAGTATCATAGTACTGTTTATATAATAATAAAAACAAAAACACAGCATTTCTTGATACTAATTCGAATATGAGAAAGTTTGAGTTTAAATTATTAATGATCATATTGTTACTAATCTAACTAAACTACCCAATAAGGACATTTTGAACTTACCGGGTTGATCATAACTTCAGTGTCGTGCTTAACAGGATCAGGATTGAGTCCTTCGATTTTCTCGAAAACTGAAGGGTCAGCTTTCAGCAAATGTGGGCGGGATATAGCAGCAGGAAATCCTGAAGGAAAACAAACCGAATTTATTTAAATTTTTTAAAACAATATGGTCGAAACAAAAAGATAACACATTCAGACTTTCAGGACAGTGTACTCTATAAACTACAAAACCGTGGGATGCTAGAATTTTTTTCAAAAAGTCAAACAATATATTATTATTAGGTGTGTCGCTTTATCATAGATAATAATAATACATTATTTTTTCTAGTGATATGGAATAAACTATTACTTTATTCCCTAGAAAATAAAGTGAGAGAATAAAGTAAATGACAATTATATTTTTAATGAACTAAAAAACAAAACTCTTCAGATTCAGATTCTTTGAACGCATTAAGAATTAAATATAAATAACAATTAATTGTAACATTCGAATGTGTTAAAAAGAAAATAAAACCGCATTAATTTTTTTACGCATTTAAGTAAAATCTTTCTTTGTTCCCTTAATACATAAATAAATACTAAATATTATCTTACCGTAATAACAAGGAGTAGCATCTCCTAGTCCTGTAGGAAGACAATAATTCTTATCCTTGCAATAACACTCATTATCAGGATTTTCCTCCCGAGGGTACAAAAAATTATCAGGAACTTTGTAATGGAAAGTGTTGAAGTTATTTTCGTCTAAACTATGTTTTACAAATTCAATAGGCATTGTTCTACAGACGAATTTTCTGTACAGTCTGAATTTTTGTTCTTCCGTAATTTTTATGGGAAAAATTGTTCCATCATAAGCTCCTTCCAACATATTGCACTTGGTATTCCTAAAACAAAAATAGTTTTGTTTATTTTCTGTCACGTTTCTGAATTATTTCACGTGTTGACAACAAATAAAAAAAACATCAAGGTCGTGTAACTTAAATAGGTGACATTGTTGCTCCCCAGAAGCTTAATAGAAATAATAAATTACTTGACTTAAATTTTGTACAAAACGATAGATTTCTTGTTAATAAATTTAGTACGATTGACAAAATTGACGTCAAAACATATTTGGTGAAAAATATGTAGCAACAACACTTTCTTTCCAAGTTTTTGAGCGATAAAAATCATTTTGGGTAATGCAATAAGGAATAATGATAAAGATAAACATTTTAGTATTTTTTTAAGTATTATTTATAATCTATAGAAAACATACTCGTGTTTTTCAATTTGGAATTTGAAATTTAGCGTGTTGAAAATTTAATTATTAAATATTGTGCAATTTTGATTGATATCAGGGCTAATATTTAATTATACTTTTAAATACGTGATGATAAATTACTGCCTTGACACTAAAATTGATTTTTTAACTGATATTTAGGTGTTAATACATTTTTTATTACTCTTATTTGCATATTGTGATAAAAAATTGTTTATTTATTGGCACGTGTTTGTTATTGTTATTAAATTAAAATAAAAAGTGAAAAGGTACAATTTTTACTTCTTATTGTACAAAACAAATATTTTGTTTTGTAGCTTGTTTACTCTACTTTTCAGATGTTTACTGAAGAGCTCAATATTTATCTAATAAATAACAGACGACAATTTTCCCAATACAGGTTTTTAGTTTTTACTTTAAAATTTTAAATGTTTAGACCCTTGACTATAATAATTTACATAAACAACAAAACAATTGACCACGTTTACATATAAAATCAATGGATTAAGATTCATACATATTCTAACAGAGTAATCCGTGTTTATGATATTCAAATGTTATTACCTTGTGAAACATTATAACAAATAATTTATGGATTGTCATAAATTGTCAATATTTAAATTTATTATTAGTAACTATACATAAAATTCGGCTTAAAATATTTGTATATTATTTAACAAAATCGTACTTTACGCATTTAATATATTTATGATATAATTCCAAAAAAATCGATTAGTAAATTATATTTCATGAGTATCACATGTTCCCGTTTTCTGGCTTTGCTTCTAAATTCATTAACGGCATAAATAGGACAAGAATTTTGCAAATGGCTTACTATTATGCGTAGGCAGATGTGATAATTAATTACACAAAATTTGACATCAAGATTTAGGTGTGGTGGTAGATGGAATAACGTTTCTATTAAATTTAGACCTAAGGTGTTATATAGAAATATAGGCTTAGTTAAAATTGTAAGCAAATAGTTTCTTACAAATTTCAATTCTGTAAGATAAAGACGTTTTTCTATGACTTCTGTTGGAAAGTGATACTTTTCTCACACTTTATGAAGTTTCAAAGTTGCGTCTTTACATAGTTAATTGTTGATAGAATTATATGTAATAAAAAAAAAACATTATTAATTTTTACTTAGTATATATACATCCATGAAAAAAATATACAGATCATTGTTTGAAGTATGTTTCATGAAAATTAAAGTTAAAATGATTATCTTCATTTTTTTTATATATAATAAATAAGCCAAATGCAAATATATACTTTTATTACAGAGAATATTTGTAAGGAGATAAATTACCACTGTGTATAAATAAATGATAAAAAAGCTTGCAATTTTAAATGTTTGTAAACGAACATTCTTTTAAACTATTATAATTAAAATTTTCATTTCTTTTTCCGTGCATTCCGCTTTTCATTGTCTCCAGCTCATTTCCATATTTTCCCAGCATATTTCATTCTCTATTTTTCCATTTTCATTTGTCTACTCTACTATAATACTAGAACAAGACTATTGTTATATGCAAACAAATTACTTACCCTTCTACGGTCTCATTGTTTTTGGGCATCTCGTAACCCCAATGGGACAGACCTGGAGATCCGTTCCACTTGAGGATGGAGTACATGCGACCTCTTTCTTGAGGGTCTATTAGAGGACTGCCCTCTTTTTTGTCCGGGTCTACGTTGATTGTTATTGTGTTGTTACCTTCGTCGTACATCTATAAAATATTTATAAAATAAATTACAATTAAATAATATATTAAATATTAGAAACGGTTTTGTTTAAATCATTGATTTATATCACTTGTTATGAAAATGTTATTTACCAGTCCAGATTTACAAAAATTGAGAAAAAGAATAATGTTACCATGTGGCATTATTTTGAAAAACTACTAACCAAACTTCGTTGGTAAAATGATTTTACTAGTTTCTATATTATATTGAATGAATAACGCAGAATTTTTTCCTAATTTATTAATAATTATAGTATTAGATATTGCACTTTTGATTGTAATTGCAATAAATGAACTTTCTTAATCATTTCTGTGCATTTGTACTGATAATGAATTTAAATACTGTTCTAGAACGGTATGTAAGTGTAAGTAACCTACTGTTTTAAAAGCTTTTTTTTGAAACCTTTTCTACTGATTGATCGTGCAAAAAATATCTTTATAAAAGTCATTAAATTATATATTTCTAGATATATTCAATGTTCAATTAACATATGATATATTGATGAATCTTTCTTTATGTCAAGCAAAAAATTTGATGAATACAATTGCACATAACGGTATGTCCCAAATATAATACTCGAAATAAAAAATACTGAATAGATAGCAAATTGTAGACAAATATTTTTTGCGAAAGTACCGTTACATTCAGTTATATGCCGGAAAAAATATGAGATAAAAAAAACAATTTTTTTTTCATTTTTTCTTTATTATTTTTATGATTAACAACAAATTATATATTGAAAATATTTTCTTACCCGATCCAAAATGCCGAATTTTTGAAAACTAATCCAATTCGGTAAGACAGAACTAGCCATGTGTACCAATTTGTCATCGTATCCCCAACTATAATCGTGGACAGTTAAATTTAAAATTGGTTGGGAATTTAACACTCGAGTAATGGACAACACAGCTAAGTTTAAGAACATTGAAGATTGGTGTAACATTGAAGCTATACCCTGAAACAAAATAAGAAAACATATATTAATATTTAATATGAGAAAAAAAAGTTTTATGCAATTTAATACAGAATAAAAAGCTGTTGGAAAAGGGAACAATTTTTTTATGATATGCTAAAGAGTATAATGTTAATTTTATGGTACAATTGTATGATACACATCTTAAAAATATGATAATAATAGTCGAGTCCTTTAATTATTATTTCGTAATTTATATGAGCCTGATTATATTTGACATTTTCACGATGAAATTAATGTGTCCATTAAATTGAATGAATGAATATACTTGTAAAACTTGCCAATCAATGGTACGGTAATCTTGACCTACGTACGATTTGAAGATAAAAGAAAAACGGTCAATGTCAACAATACCAATTAAGCAATTGTTTACAACAAATTGCAATACATTACTTCAGGAATCTTCAATGTTAAAAATTGTTGAAAAATTAAGGTTGTCTACTGTGGAAACATTTTAAATTTTATTGCAAATGGACCAGTAATACCATGAAAGAGAAGGAAGAAAGAAAATAAAATAAAGTTAATGATAAGTTGTTCTTTTTTGACATCGATACAAAAGTACACAATATCACTCCGCTAAGTTAGGCAATGTAGTAACTAAAGTAAAACTTTACAGACTGTTATGTCAAAATTTGACAATATTTTGGCTATTAAGATTAATATAAACTAATTTTAATTTTTGTCTATATGAATCGATGTAATTGTTACCTTTTTCGTTTTTCTTTGCAATTTTTATTTTTTTTCAGATATGAAAAATTAGTATACGTCATATGTCAACAAAAAACTATTAAACTATTCGAATATTAATTAAAGGTTTATTTTTATATAAAATGCTCCTTGTTAGAATTGTGTTCTATAAGGTCATAAATTATAAAATCTGTAGTTAATATGCAAATTATCTGACGAAAAATCTAACCTTCAAAATTGACTCCTTATTTACTGAACGTATATATTAATCAACAGGTGTACCTAATTGAAACATTTTTACATTATAAAATATCTTTAAATGAAAACATCAACTGAATGTGAAATATGTGAAACCAGTATTGTTTCTATTTAAAATGTAAAAATGCTAAACATCTAGTTGTATAATTTGTGGAAAATTAAAATATGTGATAATATTTTTTAGAACAAGGACTTCGTGTTACCTTTGCTTCGATCAGATGTCAAGGAAACATTTGCGAAATAAATTATGTTTGCATCTTTGAATAACTAGATCACAATTTACAAGTGTTTGTTTTATTCAAATCTGTAATATAGATATTATGTAAGACGTCGCAACACTCTTAGATATATTTTCATTACTTAATACATAATAACATAGAGTTTAGTAATTTGCATGCTAGTTTATGGAACTATATGCGTGATCCCAGTGTTGAAATAAAAAATTTAGGATCTTTCCGTGTTAGCAACACTATTTCAGCAAGAGTTTAATTGCATTTCGATTGCTTAAATTGTCCCACTGCAGGTGTAGCTTACTCAGATTACTATATCAGATAACTGTATTAATTTAATATTAATGTCACCAACAGCACAATGCACAATACAGGAATTCTGTCTGTCATTATTAATTTAGTTGCAATTTACATACTCGAATTTTTCTACTAGAATCAAGTGCATCTTAAACATGTTACACACCAAATAAATGTAAATACTTTATTGTACTATTTTGACATTTCCTTAGTCCATTGATTAATGATCAAGTGATTCAAGAATCAAGTTAATTCACAATTTTATGTTTTTGATAGTTCATAATTTTACGAGAGTATACTATTAAAATGATATGAGAAAGCGACTAAAATAATTAAGTGACAGATTTGATTAAATTATGACTCTTTATTATACCAGAAAAATTGGTGATTGTAATGCTATTACCATACCTATAGCATAGTTACGAGTAGCAAAATTGCCGCAGATGTCAATTGCATTCCGAGCTCATAGAGCGAGAATTTTAAGATATCTAAGGCCTGGACTGATTCATAACATCCATGGTTTGTTCACTAGTTTACCAGTTTCATTCTTTGATTTTTGATTTAAAACAAATACAAATTATCATCAATTTTTAGTACTTTTCATGTCATTTCTTTATTTGATTATCACTCTCTACAATTGAATTTATATTTTTTTGTTTTTTTTTTTTTTCATTTTGATTATGGCCCACACATTTAAATCCAGATCAGAAGAATTCTCGAGTTGAAAAGTAAAAAACAAGAAGAAAATGTAACAACATCAAAGAAAATTTCATTAGTAAAATGGTATAGTTTTAGTATGACATCAAATTGTAAAGTACTACGACATTCAATACCAAATACGAAATGATAATTAAAATGAGAGGAATAATATGTACTTCACATATTAATTAATATAAATAATTTTAAGGGTGTCTAAACGTTGGGGAAATACGATTGCTGTAAATTTCTTCTTAAGTGATTATTAATTTCAATTGATTCCCATAGTAACACGAAGCAATAAATACGACCAATTTCCTGTGCAATGTCATTGAAAGCATCAGTAACATCATCTCTGCTTATCAATGAATGTATAAACGTCAGATGTACCTGACTTCTTTAACGTAGTGTTGTAATATGCGCCATATAAATGCACGTGTGACTTCGCGCTTTCTTACATGATAATCAGAAGAAATATGAATCATTTGACGACAAGTCGGTGTTACAAACATCCTCATTTATACAAGATTTATTACTCTTTTTATTTGTATCATAAATAAAGTAAAGTACTTCATTATTTCGCTTATTTAACTGTAAATGCAATAAACAATATTTGTTGCTAAGAAAATCACTGTTGTTTTTCCAATAATATAATAACGATATTTAAAAATGACAATAACAGTAATACAAGTATTCCGTGTAATAAAACAATATTATATTTAATAAAGATTATCAGACAGCAATTACTCTTATAGTACTTATGATACATTTCATTACAAAAAATGTTTGCTATTTGCATTTTTTTTTTAATTAATTTATAACATTAAAAATTTTACATCCAGGTTAACGACTAACTCGGATTAATTATGTCACTTGTTAACATTCTGAAATGTCAAATTCCAGTCCCAGTTCATAAAAAGAATTGAGTATATTATTTAGTTCCAAACTAGTGGAATTATTTTTAGAATTAAATAATATACTTAATTCTTTTTCTAAATTGGGAGTGAAGTTAATTTGATATTTCATGATGTTAACAAGGGGTATAACTAATTCGGGTTAGTGCCTAATATTTTTTATGAATCTGTGTGTTATTTATTAAAATATTCTGACTATCATTTCATCCTTTCATACACCATTTTCAAAGTGAACGTCTGTTCTTTTAAATTTTTTACATTCATATACAGATTTGTATTTTGAAGAAACTATTTACTCATTTTTCAATCATTTTAACTATAAGGAAAACAATAGTATGTTTTGTAAAAGTATAATTATCTGAAATGTATATTTTAAGAACTGATATATTTTTTTTATACTTTCGCATCTTAGAAAAATTTCAGGGACACTTTTTATTTTAAAACAATATAAACAAGGTCATTTATAATCAAAAAAATTCTCTTCCAAAATTGGCAGTATGGTGCAATAGTATTTTTTTAAGTAACCATGTAATTAAGATTTGATCATCGCATTAATTTTTGTGTAGTAAAAACAAGAGAGATGTGATTAATAGTTTTCTTGGAACAATATGTCTGTCGTTTTTGTACTTGTAACCCTTATAGGCCAAGGCGATTTCAAGTACAGGTACTTGTTTATATTTCGTAATGATTTTGTACAACCAAATTTTGCCAATTCTCGAAGGTAATTTAGCTTTATATGTAAATAATATATTAAATTATTTTTAACATAATAAAGCATGTAGGAATATAGTCCGTTTCGCTAAGTTTATTTCCACGTCATTTGTAATGGGGTCTTCCGAAGTAAATAAATATCAAACCTAACAGTATTATATACAAATAAAATAATAGATGAAATATACAAAAAGAGTTGTAGATTAAACTAACGAAACTACTATGAAGCACAAATTGTCCACGCCAAAATCATCTGAAAAAATATGATGTGTCCAGCACATTACTTCCCACTACTTTAAAAATATATTCTATATAAGTTTTTCAGTACATTCAATTTGTAGTTTTATAATTATTTTGTTATTGCAATTCAAAATATTTTTATTTTATTCCATACCTAAAATTTCCTTCATAAAATTTGTATAACCAAAAAGTAGCTATTTTTGACGTTACTAAAACCGGAACCAAACTTATCTTGATTCTCGCGTGCAAATATATTCCTTATATATTTCTTCCATCTTTTTTTAATTTTACAATAGAACTGTTTCATATTTACTTATTTTATCTTTTAAACTTACATTTATAGAAATTCCTCAGCCTAAACGATATGTACAATTATTATAATTTATGTATTTTTTCTGTTTAGCTAGAAGTTATATACAAACGTAATTATACAGATCGGTAGAAAATTAAAAAAACTTTATATTTAATAACAATGTAATTTGCGAAAAAATGGTAATTATAGATATTATTAAGGGAAAACGGTTTAAAAAGTACTACTTCCGGTTAACCAATTGTAGTCAGAATTTAATTAGTTCATCATATTTGAATATAATTCTTAAATACCAAATTTTATATTTTTTACATGTATCGTATTATCGTGGACGAAAAATCGTATTCTAGGTATCTTAATTCGTGCTCATATGTTGAAAACTCACACTCGAAAAATTTTACCATAGTATTTACTATTATTAACATTATAAATGAATGAAAATTATGAGATGAAATAAGTAAAAAATTATACTTACAAGTAAAGGCACATTAGGAACAAAAACTACATCTTCCTTCGGATCACCAACAGACATTTCAGGAATAAATTTCACACTTCTTACAGGTATGTAGCTCATCGATCCATTTTCATAAAATTTTATTTCAGTGTTTTCTAAAAGTTCTCTGAAAAAATTTAAAAAAATTGTATAGACAAATAATTCCTTATTACAAATTCAGAAAATGCATTATTCTATTTATAGCTTTGATAACTTTTTTGGTTCTAAACAAATAAAAAATATTGTCATTGTTAATTAAAAACTGGTTGTCAGTTCATAGTTTATTGTAATTTATTCTCAAACCAAAACAAGAATGAGAGTTTAGTTTTTTGTGGAAAACTTTTTGTAAAAAAACTTTAAAACGCTGAATTTAGATAGTTATTTTTGATTCTAGATTGCATTCAAGAATAAAAAAACTTTTGTGTCCTCTAGACAAAAAATAATCATTTCGTATGTTTATACTGTTTATAGTTGTCATGGAAATTAACTTCGCAGGACAGTTTTCGAAAAACATATATTGTTTTATTATTTTTTGCATTTCAATTATAAATAGGAACATAAAGGCCTTTTGACCTATTTAAAATTTTATTACTAAGTAATAGCCAAATAATTTATTGTCGACAATTATTTCAAAATTAAAAGATTTTGCGAAGATTAATGACAAAGTAAGAGAATAAATCCCAGATAATTTATGAAGGTTACTTTCAGACCTCACAAAGCAACGACCTATTCACAAACAAGAAGTCGATTCGAAAATTTCATGCAAACATTTGCATAATGACGATCTGATCTCTGATCTAGTTATATTAACATTTAATTGGTGTAATAAATATAAATTGTAAACAAAAGCTGGATAGCTAATCGATACAACACATGATTGAATTGTTATTACTGTAATTTATAGTGTAATAAAAACTGTAACAAATAAAAATTACACATCTGTGTGTATAAAATGAAATATATTTAATGTTAAATAATTTAATAAATTTTATGGACTGCGTATTTCTTATTTTTGATAATTTCCTAAACATATACAGCGTGTAACAGGAATAATAAGTACATTAAAAACCAGTGAACTCGAAAGCACCAATATTTATTAGTACTTTTTTATACCCTTTTTATTTTTAGCAATTTTACCCCTCCTTGTTAAGATATTTTTATAATTTTTTTTAAATAAAATAAATTATATATTTTTTTTATTTTAAATTTTTTTAAATATATCTGTAATGTTACTAATCTTTTTCAATTGTTTTAAAAATAATAAAATTATTCTAATTCATAACCGAAAACAAAACCTGTAATAAAACCGAAAAAGTGTGGAAATTGATGTTCAAATATTATATTTAAAACTCAAAATGATTCATGTGAATAAAACTAAATAATATATTATTTATTAAATGGTACTACAGAGGCAATTTTTATGCAAGTATAAAATGAAGTATATAAAAGAAGTTAGATAAGTTTTACTTACTGGTAAGTGTATGGTCCAACTTCTTCAAATCTTAATTTTTCTCTGCCAGCAATAAAGGCGTCAGCATTTGTCACATTAAAAACAAACAACTTTAAATATATTTGATACGGTGGGTCTTTAAATAATTTATAACTTATGGATCCATCTCTTAAATAAACGAGCTGAAAAAACATTTAAATTAATATTTATACAAGATTGTCTCCTTGAAATACTACCTTTTTTACAATCATTTCCAAAGGATCAAAAAAATAAATCAAATATGACGAACAAACTAAAATAAATCCAAACAGCGCAAGGAGAAGTATTCCTGAAAAGAAAAACAAACTTAATATCAACATGTCAAATTAACAATTAGAATTTGTTTTATTAAAAATTGATGGTCGTTACTTTGATAAATTTAACAAGAGGTCTCTGACGTATGACGTCAAAGCGTGAAAAAAAAACAGGTTAATTGTTCTCCAAAAAATTGAGGTCCAAAATCATGCAAGTTCTTTTTTTAAACCAGTTCTTTTACGTCAGCAATAGCAATGCGGCACTGATTTTCACTTCGTTTTATGTTACCCGAATCAAATATTTATGTACAAGAAATGACAATAACGGTAGTTCAAAAAAAAAGGAAATGTGATTTATAATGTAATCAAATATTCAAGGTAAATATGCCAAATATCACTAGTAACATATATTTTTTAAATGTTATATAATTTACAAGAGTTCCTCAATTCTACTCGTTCCAGTATACCTTGCGGCTAGAATATTAACTTAAAAAATTATATACATTTAACACTAAATCAGACTTAATCGTTTCGGTTAAATTACAAGATTTGTTGATACCTATAATTATTTCAAAATGAAGCAAATCTTAAATAAATAGTCTATTTCTCAGAACTCATAATAATTAAAAGAAACCACTTTTTTAATTTTAAGATTATAAATAAAAAAAATCATACTTACAGCAAATACATGTACATATCTCGTATTTGTTAGTATAAATTAATTTTTAAATTTCTCAATTTCAAATCGTAATGTCAAACCTCATATATTAAAGATATTTAAAAATTAACTTACAGGATTAAAATATCACACAATGTACTTGTAATTTTTGTCATTATTGTCAGTTAAAAAAGGGGGCACAGCATACAAAAAACTAAAAACTGATTTCGCGTATTAATATCCTATATGTACTTTGAAAAAAAATTATAATATAATTATACTACAAAAAAAAAAAACGAATAACATATGATGTTCATAGAATTAATATACATAACGTTTCAATAATTATAATTCATATGAAAATTATTTTCGATAATATTAACTCTATTAGAGGATAAAATAAATTGAAGGGCTTAAATATTCTCTCAACTGTGACTTAAGTAGTTGGAACAGCAATAACATTCTTTGTTGCCAAAAATAAATCTGGATACGATCGAAAAGACCACAAGAGCAAAAATATGAACTTTTATTTGACATATAATATTTAAATTCTTTAACAATAAAGTGTGCATTAAGAAAAAAATACAACGTTATTACCCGGAATTTTAATTCGGTTATATCGTTTTCGCTCCAGAAATAAGATTTAGAATTTCGTTTCGTTTTTGTGTCTGTCCTGCATTTTTTTATCGTTTATTTCGTTTATCGTTTTCGTTTTTGTTCCGTTCCGGGTCACTGGTTTAAATAAACAATACAGAACATAAAAAAATTTGTTATTTAAACAAATCTTATTTTAATCTATATTTATTTAGGCTAACCTGTTCTCAAACTCGAATATTTACTTTTTACTTACTATACTAGCTTCATTTTGTTGTACAATAGAACTTCGATATAACGAACCTTATTATAACGAAAATTTGCTTAAATTCCTTTTCCAATATTTTCTCTTTTTCCATCTATAAACTTCATTTGAATTGCCTCAAAATATCATTTAAGGGCTTTAATAATTGTCTTAATTATTTGTGTCAAAAATTTACCATAAATTATTTAATTTCTAATATATTTATTGCCCCATATTCTTTATTATTTAAATTTGATAATTAATAGATATGCCTCAAATAAAAACTTCCTGGTAACATTTTTCTCGTAGTTCAATACCCCATTATCCTTTTCCTTACGGGTTACAAAACATCCTCATCCCTTATATATCAACCCGGAAAGGACATCCTGATAAACTACAAGGAATTAAAAGGATAACGACCTCACCTAACTGATGTAAGCAACCTTTTATTTTTTATTAATTGAGAACACTATGATGAGAGGTGGATAACGTATTGGTTTTTTGTGATACTGACACCCATTTTATTTCGAGTTTTTTTTCATCTGCCAATCATACATAGATCTATAATTTATGACGCTGAAGTGTTGGGTAAAAAACTATTTGTGCTTTGTTATTCTTTGATAATTAAATTAGCAATTTTTTATGGTGCAAACAAAAAAAAATCAAAACATAGGTGATCCAACATAAAATCATGTTTCACTAAATTTAATTACTGTGAAAGTTAGGTTATGAAAATATATTTCCTACGGGTATAGGTTAATCATATTCTTATATTCTATATATGTATCTTGTTAACGTCATTGGTTTTATTTCGAAAAATATATTGTTTGAATATTTACCTAGAAAATATTTTTTATTTACTAAATTTCAAAACAAATTCGATAATAAGAATTGTATTTTCTTTTTAAATAGCGCAATTATTTTATTTTAATAATATCATATATAAATAAATACACTCAAACCAATTTGTATCCGTACACCAGTAAAGAAAAATAATATTCTACATTTTTAAAGTTTTTTAATTGAAAATATATACAGGAAATAAATTGTATATTATACTTACTGTATTAATAAATAAAATAATGTATTGACTAAATTTTTCGTTATGAAATTGAGAAAAAAATATATAGCATTGATAGCTGTTGAATAGAAAAATCACTACATGGAAAATAATTGAAAAGTTTGCAGTTAAATATAAAAAAATCTAACTAACATATCATAACATTTTAACGACTTGACTTTGACAATGAATATGAAAAATAAGGAAGTAATGTTACGTAAATAGACTTTTGTATTTTTCTTCCTTATTTTTTGCTCAAAGAATTATGTGTGCTACAACAATTTATTTACTATTTGTCACGTTTATAAAAAAACAGTGATATTGTTTTGTGTTTTCGCAAGTTTTTGTGCATATCTTTTATTGCAGAAATAATAGCAATTTAAGAACAAATATACAATTACACTGTATTATTTTCCTAAAACAAGTAATTGTACATCTCTAACCTTTTATTATAGCGACATTAAAATCTCACAACACATTGCACTTTCGAGTTCACGTGTCAATAATCAATTAACATTGACATCCGACTAATTATTACTTACGAATAAATCCTTCCTTTTAAATAGCAACAGACATAATGATGCCTAATTGATATTAAACAGCGAAACAGCGAAAACACGTGAAATTCAGTGCGTATGGGACTCCACTTTTACGTAATGTTTACAAATGACAATTCACGGAAATCGAGAAGAATTATCTCCTTAGTTTTCGCGAAACTTTGTCAGCCGAAATATTAAAAACTTATTAGATTAAACTTCAGAATTTCAACAGAGACGGTTAAGGAACAAAAATTGCATTCATTTTTGATACAATCTTTAAATTTGAAAAGCTATCTCAACAATGCTTAGAAAAATTACTTTTTAATCTAAGAGATCAAACACATTTCATTTCAAAATTTGATAAATAATACTTAACGTACAGAGACTAGGTACACTGAAGAAGAATGGACCTGATTTAATTTTTTTTTCAATAAAAATTATTGACTTTTGTTAAAGATAAAAAATACAAATTATAACAAAAATTTGATTATTTGCTACAAAACTATTGATAATAAGCAAAATATATTCTGTATATAATAATATCTAAAAATTAAATGATATTGTCTCAGTTTAATTATCATATAGCAGAAGAAAAATAGAAGTATTTAAATATGTAACTAAAAGCAAAAATTCTTTGCCACTCTTCTTAGTTTTATTAAGATCGTTTAATGAAAAAAAATTTAAAAAAAAATATAAAGAGTGCAGTAATTCTTAAATATCTTTAAAAATAAAAAAAAAGATAATTCATTTGATTTTTTAAATAAATCATGATTTTTGCCAACCCTAAATTTACTAAGGATAAATTTTAGTCATTTTGAAACAAAAATAAATAAATTTACAAAAGATAAATTTTATAGAAGAAAATTGCTTTAGAATTAAATTCTTGTTTAATAATTGTTTCATTTTTATTTTTTCCTGAGACAAGTACCTAATTTGCCTCATCCTTGTCATGTGTTAGTTTATTACTATGTTACATTCATTTGATTTATTTCTTTAAAAATATGCACACATTTTATTATTACAATAAACATGCTACATTTTTCTTAGAATTTGTATTAAAAAAATAATTAAAAATTCTAATGAAGTATAAATCATTAAATAATATGAAATCATTTTACAATGAACCAACCAAAAAATATTTTTTATGACATGGTTGTTAATTATGTCATATTTCATAGAATGATGACTGTATTTCTAGGAAATTTTGTTAATATATAGTATTAAAGATAAATAAAAAATAATTACATTTTAAACTATATAAGAAATGTGATAAAATGAACAACTTATCATATTAATTATCAAAAGGTGAGGTAGCAATTTTTATAAATTGCCACTTTATCTTTTTAATATCTAGTACAAACTAAATTAAAATAATATATGAATTTTGAATTTTGAAGGTTATCTTGTATATTATTATTTAAAATATAACCTAAAGATTAATAAAATATTGCAGTAATATTTAAATAAAATAGCAATATCAATAAAGCCGGTTCTGAATTTTAAGGTTTGTTGAACTGTTTCTTTCCTTGAATTACACAAGTGTAATTCAATTTACTTCAAAATCTCTAAATGAAATTTTAATTTTTAAACCAGAACAATTAATTAAGAAATCAATTCAAAATTAATTTAGAAAAGCTTACAATTGGAACAGAGAACTTAATTATAATTTACGTAAAAGTTTAGAAAAAAAAATAAAAAAATTTGATTTGAATTAATTTTGACATATGAGTTAATTATAGTGGTAAATAGCCGATAATAATCGGGTGTTTAAATCATAGTATAATGATGTTTACTTTCCTTTTTTTTACCTTTTTCTATTTTTGTCCAAGGTTTTAAAATGCTACAAAAATTTTTATAATAACAATTTTAGGTTGCTACTATGAATTTATATAAATTTAATTGATACAGTGTCTGCCATTAATTCTGCCAAAAGAAAATTTAAAGCTTGTAAATCTCAAACTATAAAATTAGTTTTTTGCAATTAAGCTAATTATGCACATAAAAATTAACACATTATATAGATACAGAACATTATAAACCAATCCTTAATCAAGTCTTGATCCATTGATCAACTTTGATCCATGAATCAATTCAATACATCATTATAAAAATTAATGATCAAAAACCTTTTTTTTTAATGTTATTATCTGGAATACATAATATTGAATAAGCTTTATTTAAAAAACTTATATATTTTTAACAAAAATAAAACCATTCTGTATATAAAGTAATAAATATATGAATTTTAATTTGAAATTATTTAAACAAAATTTTTTTCGAATCCTTAAAATATTTTCAATATAATATTATTTATTATTATTAATATACTTTGTTGGATAAATCCTGAAACTATGAACATAATCTTTTTGTTACAAATATTTCGATTTTTGAGTTTAACAATTGCAGTATTTGCTATCGCAAAAAATTGTATACAAAAGAGTACTATTGTAGTTAAATTTGAAGGTTGTCTACGAAATTCAGGTTTTTTTTACACTATTTATAAAAGAAAAATTTGTATACATGTGCAGGAAACAAGATTACTCATATAATTACTTAGTATTTTTACATTATTTACGTGTTGGGAAATTTAACTTCCAAAATGTATGCTGTATTTAAGATACAAGTCTATAAAAGTAGAAAAAATATTAAATATTTAATCTGCATCAGTGTTCACGTTCAATAAATTACTAGAGAATAGATAATTAGTAAAACATACAAGAAAACAATAAAATTTCTACATCAATAAGTGTTTTACTTAACTAACACGAAACCTATTTATTGTTAAAAGCTTTTCTCGCATATTTTCTTAATTTTCCTCATTAACATTTACGTAATAATACTTATTTTCTTATTTAAGTAAAACCAATTTAAATACTTATATTTTAAATGTTAAACGTTGTAAGTATTATTGTTTAGTTTTTAATTTCAAAATTAATTATTTTTTTATAATTTTGTTTGTAGTAATTATTGTACCACAGAATAAACAAAAGAAATTTTTAAAACTATTTAGGATAGAAATTTAAACAAATTTTGCTTATTTTTAGTTCCGCAACAAAGAAAAATTATTGTGGTTTCTTGGTTTCCCAATGAAGGATTCCAATCCATAATCGTCGCTAACAAAGCATATGCATTGATTGAGGGTTATTGCAGGAACAATGATCTTCTGTTTATCACTTCCTCAAGGATTATTTCATTATCAAGTTCGATTAGATAAAGTCGGTTTAAAAGCGGCATACAGACTTTAGTCAATAAATCTCTATCTAACTACACTCTTCTTTTATATTTATGTATATTACACTATACATATATGGATAAGAACTTATTTTATCACATTTTTATATTATGAAATATTTGCGTATTTTGTTTAATCTACATTATGATAACTTATTCTTGTCCCAAATTAGAAATTTTAGCAGTTTTCGATAAGAATTTATCCAATTATTAAAAATTGGACGATTTCAAAGAATTATAACATGGTTTTATAAAAATCGTAATAAAAGCAAAAAAAATAGTCTTGGTTTTTTTAAAAAAAATAATCTTTTATTGTGGATATCGATACTAAAGTACACGATATTACTCCGTGAAGTAGTAGCTAAAGTAAAACTTTGACAGTAGGTTTGTTATCTCAGCCATCCCCGTCTCTATAGTTAGCTGACGTTTTACAAACTCTTAATGCTATTTACTTATGTTTTTAATAAATAATTTAACGATTTCGGAAAAATATTATGTATATCTAAGGACTAAATTACTCATATAGATTATTCTGCTAAAATTTAAAATATAATAATTAAATAAACCATACAAATTTTTATTTTTAAATTGTAATTTAAAAAAAAAATAAACGCAAAAATAAAATTGCGTAGATAACTAAAATGTAAAAATCACTTTTTGTTACTTGTGTATTTATTTATTGCGTAATATGAAAATCAAAATTGTTTTTTAATTATATATTCCACCAAAAACAAAATTTAACTTTTTCAATAAAAAATTCGTGATTACTGAGAAAAATGTACATAATTTATTATTATTTATCTCATGTCTTGAACTTCATTACATTTGTATTATTGAAGATTTATCTTGTATTTATCTCCGAAATTAAATATTGAAATAGACCATTAACACAATTTGGAATTTTGTTACAACTTGAAAATCAATATTTGAGAATAATATTAGTTATCAATATTTATCAATTGATGGTCATTTATGTTGCAAATAAGGAAATTGTTAAATTTTATTTTTTCCAATTTTTATTTAGGAGGAAGTGGGCGAAAACAGCGATTACTTATTCAGTATTTTTACACTTCAATTACCGGTGAATTAAATTTCAAGTTAATAAAAAACGTGCGTCGAATGACAAATTTTAAATTACAAGGGACGTAAAATAAGAATTAAATTTTACTTTTTTGCCCTCCATAGCGAAAATTAAAAGCAGATTTGAAAATTATTTTAAACTGATCTATATTCAACATTGACGCTAGGAAAATATGACAATTTTTTGTTCTATTGCAATTTATTAATAATTAGATGATACATACATATGTATGTATACAAAATTTACATATAACTTTGCATTGTATAGTAAATATTAAATGTACTATATAAACAATATTATAATTAGAAATTTTGTAATAGATACTGTTTTATTCTTAAATTTTCAAATATTATTTAATATGTTTACAATATTTCTACATATATATATATATATATATATATATATATATATATATATATATATATATATATATAATTATTTAAGAATAAAGCAGTACCTATTACAATATTTGTAATTATAATATTGTTTATATAGTACATTTAATATTTACAATAAATACAAAGTTATATGTAAATTTTTTTATACCTGCTATAAATATTTAATATTTATTTTAAACTGTCATATAAATATCATTTATGACGTTAAATTACTCTATAGATGTCAAATATATTCAGTTTATGCACATGTGCAGTATATTCGACGGATATAGGTATTCAAAAGTAAACCCATCCAAATAAAAACTGCTCTTAAACATTCTTCATATATTTATTTGTAAATGATAAAAACAATTATTCTGATTCAATGTTATTAATAGTTGTAGTGACATTTTTAGTAACTTATAATGCAAATTTATTATTGATTGTAAGTAAATAATTTATTCTGCTTTTTAATAAACCACAATGATTGTTATGCTTTATGTTTTTATTTTTTTTTGTTTTATTATAGGAATCTAATTATAATATTATAGGTGAATGTATACCCATCTAATTAATAACTGCTCTCAATCTTTCTTTTAATTAAACTGATTAAAAACTAATTATTATTAGTAATAATGTAAATTTTATTATTAGTAAATAATATATTCTTATTTTTAATCATCATGAAACTTGTCTAAATATATTGTTTTATTCTTTTTTTTATTAAATTCTTAAGTACAGGGATTAGAAATTATGCTTATAAACATAAATATAAGACTTTTTTGTTTATATTTTTTGTAGATTTCCTTTTATTTAAATTAATTATAAACAGTTATTGCTCACGTATAAATAAATAAATAAATATTTTGCTATGCAAATTTTTTGTTAAGATATTTGATCATTTTATAAATTTATATTACCTTTGTGATTTGTCATATTTTTTTTCTTTATTGTTGCTCTTTTTTTTCGTGAATTATATTTCGTGAATTATATTTCTATTTTAATACTTTTTATACGACCAATGTTTTAAGTATAAATAAATATAAAGACAAGAAGTTGTAGAAGGAATGTGCTTACTTGCGTTTCCTTTAAAGTGTATCTCCATGATCACAGCGTAATCACTTCACTTGCTATTCACTAGTAGTACGCTTCACGCATTACACATACAGAGTCACTTGGAAAGTAATCGGCGAGTGTTTATCCTACATGGGTATTCTTATAGCTTATACGGTCATTCCTAAGTAGTAGGGTGGCCACGGTCAAGACCACGGGTGGGGAACCCGCTAAGCACAAGCTTTGTGACGTCAATGCGCTTGTTTTTTCCTTGCATCGTCTTAAGATGCTGGATTCAAAATTTATGTACGGTCTTTTTGTAGGTTACGTCCGCGATTACAATCTGGCGATTTGTTTCTTATTTATTAAAAACTATTTTTTGTGTTTTGTATTCTACAATTCTACAATTCGTTAGTGAGCAAACGTCTACCATATGCTCTTTACATACCCAGAAATGGATAATAAATCCTTAGTGACATATATTTAATTGTTTATTGTTTTCTTTATTTTATTTTTGTACTTTTTACGTCAGGTACAGTGACAAGAAAGATAAATTGTAGTGAACACTTTTACATTGTAATTATAAATATATAAATTCCGGTATCTGCCACAGCTAGTACTAAAATTGCGCCCACTAGAAAAATAGCAGTCTTTTTGAATGGTCAAAATTGGTCTGTAATTTTTGTGTTTAAAATCGTCAACCAATCCAATTACCTAGAAATGTAATTTGTTTGAACCACTTTTTCCTCTCGCCATTCTGTAAAAGAAGTATTGGATTCATGCTAAAAATCTGACAGTGGTAGTGAGTTTTCAATGGATAAGCTCATTTTGAAGTCCCTAGAACACGATTTTAATATTTTTACAATAATATTTGTCCATGTGTGTAAATGGATGAATGTTGAGGTAATGAATACTCAAATACTATTGAAAAAAAGTTGACCTTTTGGATATAAAATTGTGACACCCTAGATTAGATATGATTAGATTTTGGTTTTAATCATCCAACCGGAAATAAAGTTTTTTTTAAAACATCTTAATTAATTATGAATATATGAGAATATTTGTAAATAATACTTTAATATTGTCGTTAGTTAAAATTTTATAGTCCAAATTTGTTTATACCTAGCCCCATTCAACTATTACAAATACAATAATGAAAAAATTGTTACAATTGCGGTTAATACGGTTACCTGCAGAAATAAATGTTTTATATTTGACAATGACAATTATCATAATTGACAGTGAAAATATAATAAAAATAATTATCGAATAATCTAAAAGGAATTGTACTAATACTGCAAGTACTAATTATTTTAATAATTTATTTTATCGTGTCAACTGTTAACGCACGGATACTCATACATTACAATTTAAAAAGAAAATCTGCGAAGCAAAAAGAATGTAGCAGATAAAAAATATAAAAATAAATAAAGAAGTTATCCTAATTTTAAAGAAAAAATCAAATAAATCATGATTTTAATTTTTTTTAATGTTTAAAAATATCTAGGTGTTAAAGCACTTTTTTAATTTGTTTGAAAGAAATATTAATACTTTATTTAATAAAAAAAAACTAAATCCGTAATAAAACCAAAATAATACATATGAATAAAACTAAGAATAACAAAGAATTTTAACTTTTTGTTACACATTTAAATACTTTTTTTCTTTCTTCTAGTATGACAATTAAAGTGTTATACCGAGTGTTATACTATCATATAATTTAAAGATATTATTAAATACAGAACTTATTTCGGTTATTATCAAAAGTTTCATAGCAAATAAATACATTTTAATTATAATTTGTATTTACTTATCTTTGATAAAAATCAATATATTTTTTAAATCTCTTGGTTAAAATGAACTATTTGGCATATTTCATTGCCATCTTCGTTACATCATATTTTATTTTTTCCTAAATCAAACTATTTTTTGTTATCTTGTAATTCTGATTTATATGAAATTTACATCCTGTTTCATAATTAAAAAAAATAATTGTAAAACACTTGTACGATTATATTAATAAAAATTTTGTCAAAAAATTCAGTTTTAAAAATATTTGTTTCATTGTTTCCAAAGTCACTAACCTTTCCAATACTGTATTATTTCAAGATTGTTTTTCAAAATTCCAATATATGATATTTTTTTTGATATTTTAATCTGTGGAGTGTTAAATGTATTTTTAAATTATATTAATTTTGTCTGAGACGTATTTGGTCCAAAAGATAAATAATGATCAAAGGACAAGCATATTAGGAAGTCGTATTTTTATAAAAAATGTTGAAATATATATATTACAATACAATGTACGTCAGAATCCAAAAATAAATTCCAATTTTTAGCAATAATAAATGATATCGAATTTATAGACATAATAAAATATTGACATAAAAACAAGTACGACACATTTTTATTTTGCAAATTTATTAATAATTTTAGTTAGGTCGACCTTATTAATATTAATGTTTTTTGTACTATTCAAATTTCTATTTTTTTGTTGCAACTTTCTTTAATGAAAAATGAAACTTATTAATTCAAAAACACTTTTGATGTCCTAAATTTCATTTGGATGAAAATGTGTGACAAAATTAATCCTGAAATAAATTACTATTGTTGCAAATATTGTAACTCAAAATTCAATGAATTGTAGTGCGCAAAATCAACAAATTCCATTTAAATTTTAATTTAAATTAAACAAAAAATAGGCTACGTAGTATGTACATAACAATTATTTGACATAGATTTACAAAACGCTTTCATCTAAAATTATCAATATCTCTTAACTACTTGTTACATTTTTATAATAACTGGTTTCTAAAAAATAAGCCAAATATGTACGCTATACAAAAAAAAATATTCAACTGTATTTACACAATATCATAAAACCTATTTACCTAGCAATTTGACAAGAAAATTCTTTTAATTAAAGGTGATAAGTAGAGTAATGATTTTCGAGTCAAATTGCTGTCATGTTATAAGGTCAAGTGGTCAAACTAAAATTTATCAGAAAAAATAAAACGATAGAGTGTTATTCGACAAAATAATTTAATGACAAATAGTGCGAATGACTAAAAATGCCAGGAAAAAGATAAATAACGTTGTATCACTTACAAAAAAATTATATACATTTTATTTTTCGTTAAAATGATTAAATTCATTTTTATACTTACGTTTAATATGGAATTCTTTATTTTACGAATTTTCCAATCAGGTTATTAACTCCAAAACAAAATTTATCCGAAAAAAATAAAAATAAAAAAATAACAATAATGACAAATAACGCAAATGACTTTAAAAATGCCAGGAAATGGATAAATAACATTTTATCCTTCATAAAAAATTATCTTACTTTTTATTTGTTGTTAAAACGATAAAATTCATTTTTCTACTTCCGTGTAATAAGGAACTCTTTATTTTACTAACTTCAGTTAGGTTGTTAACTCCATTTTTTTACTAATGAAATAATAAGATATATTTTCAAACGAAATCAAAATGAAAAGTAGGCATATATAACAAAAATAGTATTTTTCTAGCTAATTTCCGGTTTCGCTGAGCATTCCTTACGCATCCGACATCAGTGTCATTTACATTAACAGTTACAAAAAAAAAAATTGATCATTTGAGTGAATAATGACCATAATTCTACTCCTGTAAATTCGAAAAAACGCATAAATATTTTAAAAATGACAACATACAACTAAACAATGACAAATGACTATACCGTCAGCTGTCAAACCACCATAAGAAGGTTCACTCACGTATAAAATAAATGTGAATAATAGATTTCTAGTGCTGTGATTGCCCGTGAAGAGTGAATTATGAATCATATTTCACTGTTCTAAAATATGGCTATTATTATTAATGGAAACAATTTAAATAAGGGCGAAAAATGTACACAAGAGTGGCCAAAATAGTTCTTATTCTCATTACAAAAAAAAGTTAAAAATACGCAGATATCTTTTATCTTTTAAAATATCTGAATGTCAAAAATCTGTATAATCCAATATCCAACATCGTTCTTATTATATATGGTATTTAATAAAACAAAAACAGAAAGGAAAAACTAGTTTTGACTAAAAGTTATCACAAAGCGATTTATTTTTCATGCTTTTAATTAAAGATATTACATGACCTCAAATTTGAATCGCGTAATTTCAAATGACATCTGAACTTCAAATCAGAAATTTGTTCGACTTTTCAAAGTTATGCTTAATTAGTTGTAATTATAAATAAATTTGTTATTGCCAATTGGTCCAGAAATTTCTATATATCTAACATTGATAGAATATAAAATGTGAACTTGAAGGTTGTCTGTCTTATAAATAGAAACTTAGACGAAAAATAATTTTGAAAAGATTACAATATTGTTTTTTAATAAAAATAAATATAAGTAAATACTGCTATATTGCATTTATTTCACAATATATATTTTTCAAAAACAATATAATAATAAGTAAGTCAATATGAACCAAATAACTTTATAAGTATTTTTTTAATTTAAAGTATAATTTGAATTAATAAATATAAAAAAATAATATGTTGCATAATTTTTTCCTGGTAATTTTTTCACGTTATCTGGGATATTTTTAACAACATATCTTTGCGACTATTTATAATATGTTTATTTCTATATAAAAAATGTTTGAAAAAAAAATTGTGATAAATGTTGTATGACTTTATTGACTTGTATTAAAACATTTTTCTACACATATTTTATTTGTAACAATTTGTCTTTTACATTAAAAAAAATATTAATTTTCCATTAATTAAAATTTACTGGGAATAAAATAGTAATTACTTTTATCATTGTTGTGACTAGACAATTATTTCAATAAGTTATAAAAATTAATAAATTGTTGTTTACTAATTTTTTATTTTGTACTACTGCTATATGTTGCAATGTGAAAATGCATTAAAATTACTTAAGATATCTTAAATGAAATTGATATTAAAATCAAGATGTTGCTAAATTTAATTGCTGAAAATAATTATGTAGATAACTTTCCTTTGGAAAAAAAAACATTAAGGATATGGTCAAGGATTTTATATATATTTATGTAGGAGATATGGACTTTTGGTCTTAACAGTTTATTACACTGATATCTCTCTGTTTAGAGACAGTGTAAGTAGCCGCTTGAAAATTAATGCAGTCAACACTGAATAATCCAAAATTTACTTAAAAAAATGCCACAAATATTTTCTATATACACACTTAGTTAATTACTTCTTCGGTAGATTTAAAGTAATTATTCATGTATATACTTTATAAACATAAGCATAAGTCTCACCGTAACCTAAAAATGTGGTTCTATTTGTACACAGTCATAAGTAATTTAGTGGATCATTTAACCTCTGCTCTGAGGACAGATGGATCACCTTATGTTGAGGAGAAATGGACCAGAGGGTTTTTATTGTTAAAAAGATTAATACAACCGGTAAACAGGAAAAATAATTTGTACATAGAAAGATAGACGATCTAGTTGCTATTCCATGAGTTCTGAACTGTTGTTAAATGATTAATCAGAGAGTGGTGATAATGAAGAACCTGAAAATTATGAAAACGAATATGCGGAATGCAAGAAAATTATAAGAAAAGACGATAAAGAAGAATGATTGGATAAAATGTGTAATTTATGGTTGCACGAAGAGTAGAACTATTTCTGCAAGATTAACTTGAACATCAATGATAGATTAAATTGAACCAGCCCAAGAAATCGTCAGTCGCATATCTTGGAGAATATTCATAAAATAAAATTTCAATATACGAAAATTATTCCAAGATCTACATCTCTCAATACTAGATTAATTAGGGAAGCCATTGAGATTTAAAAACTAAGAATTTAAAAAAATATAACTGTGTGTTGTAACTTGACAGCCACTGGTTTAAAAAAATATTTTCTTCTCTGATAGGATGTCTCTCTTGGTCTCTTATTATTTTATTTTATAGATTAATAAAATAATTTTCAGAATTCATAGTTATATAAAACAACTTTTTTAGTTATTTATTCTATAAATTTTTTTATAATTACAATAATAAAGAAAATAATGGCGGTAATAGGTTTTGGTATCACATCATGTATACATTTGGTAATCTTAGAACGAAAAAAGTTGCAAATAAATAATTGTGAACTGTCAAGTGAAATACATTTTACAAATATTTTATTAGAAGCTAATTATAACTATTCTCATACGATAACATACCTCCCCGAATGTTGTAGTTTAAATAACTATCACAAGACATTACCTTGTGATAAAATTGATTAGACGTATTTAACAATGGGTAATCCTCGATAGATATATTTATAATATGCTTCAGAATGTTGTACTACAATTATTTATTACTAAGGTAGCAAATTCCCTGATTCCTATTGTTCTATGAAGTTTTCTAGCCTTGTATTCCAAACTGAAACTTGACCCCTAGTTATAACGAAATTTTCCGCTAAGAATGTTTCATAAGACAAACACACGAGTATAGAATATATTTTTGTTTGGTTGTTAAATATTTTATGACATTGTTGCCATTTTGAGAAAATGAACGTCGCATTCCTAGAATGTTGATGGTAACAATTGGCATATGTAAATATTGTTAAAAAGAGTATTAAATAAAATATGGCCTTCATTCTCCACTAACTTTGTAATTTTATGCTTAAATATAGACAGTTGACAAATAATTGTATAAGGGCTTTTATAAAAATGTGCATCCGGTATTCCATATTTCAATATTTATTTAACTCAAAAATGGAAGAATATTGAAGCATTTATATGAATGTTTCATTAGTACACCTGGTTATATTTATAACTTTATTTTATTAGTAGCTTCATTATGGCCAAATAAAAGTAATAATACTTAATAATTTACTTTAAAAAAATGTAGGTGCAGAACAAAACGTATAATAATAATATTAACTAATAAAATAAAAATAATACCCAACCAAAAAAAAAGTTTTAAGTACATTGTAATATATATTTATATTTAAAATAAAAATAGTTTATGGTCCAAAATTTTTTGAAGATATTTTGGAAAAATATAAGCTAAGGTCAATTATTATTATAATAAGAGCAAATATAGTACATATTATATTTTTATTAATTAATTCTAAGATAATTTCATTCATAATCTGTCATAGAATTGAATGACAGTATTTTGGTGAATTAAACTAATCACATTTGAATTACATTGGCAATTTTCACTAGTGCAAATTTTACGGCTAAATAAGCGTTTCTTAGATACAAAGTCTGTCAATTTTTTTTAAGTATCAAATATTAATTGACTATTTATATATCTCGAGAAATTGTCATACCATACCATATAAATTTATTACTATTGTATTTTTTATGTTTAAAAAGTTTTAAATAAAATATTCTATAATTCGTATGATATAATTACAAAATCATTGTGGAATTTGAATTATAAAATTTTTGTGTTTATTCATAAAAAAAATTACAAACCGATTTTATTAGTTTAATATCTGGAGTTATGTACATTTGTTTTATTAATATTTAAGTAATTAGTCTAATTTATCATTATGTTAAGATATATGTAATAATTAAAGTAAATTACCACAAATAGAGCAATACTAATGCAAATATTTTGTATGTTTTTGTTTGATAGCCAGAGAAAAACTTAGTAAAGATCTCTCATATCGCGTGATGTTTTACTCATTTTATTTTCCATATTAACCAATTCTTAATGCGTTCACTGTTTCGAAATTGGGTTGTAAAATACTTCACTGATTCGTACTATTTATGGTGGTATTATATAACATTTAAAAGCAACTTCGATGCATAAAATTTGTCCTTAATTAAATAGAATAAAATTAATGAAACCTAAAATCAAATCGACTGCCTGTGTTGAAACTTCTTTTTCTTATTTCACCTGCGGGCATTGACGTCACTGGGCTCAAGAATGCAAGTAAAAGAAAAAACACAACCAAAACAAAAGGGCGAAGCAAAAAGACAATGACGGAAGAAAATATTGCTCTTACGTATTCGACCGGAAAATAAAAAATAGAATACTTATAATTGGTAATAAACGTCATTAGCTAATTAGTTGTCTAGCTAAATTTTTAAGGCTGCCGAAAAAGTAAACAAGTTGAAACTAATTATTAAACTAATAAGTACTATATAGTATCGTTTACGCATCAATAATATGATATAAATATAGACAAAACATATTTGCTTCTTTTAATTATCGTATGACGTACCATAAAAATTTCATGTAAAAAATATGTTTTCAAATTATGGTTACATTAAAATATACATATTATATACAGACTGTTATAACTAGATATTACGATAATACTAATGCGTAACCAGTATCGATATTTTTTTTCGATAACGATATTTTAGTATCGATACCAGCCTTTTGATATTTTTTAATATCAGTATAATTAATCCAGTATCAGAAACTTTAAATTATTTAATCAAATATAAATGTTTTTTTTTGTTTTTTTTAACATGAAACTATTTTTTCCTTCTGGGAAAATGGTTTATTAAATTGTATTTTCCTGGTGCTTGTAATGAAAAAGAGTGCAGCATTTAATTTTATTGAATAATGGAAAATATGTTTACATTTTATAAAAAAAAAATATTTATCCAAAATAGTAGCTAAGGTGCAACTTTACAGACTCTTATGTCAAAATTTGACTTCACCTCCCTGGCTCTTTTGCTGACATGGTGAGTGTACCACATTGATCATTTTGTGTATAAAACATCTGGTAAAGAATTCAACGGGATGTGAACTCCGAATATTTGAGTCACAACAACAATCACATAAGAAGAAAATAATGTAATACAAAAAAAAACGTACAAACAAATAAAGAAAATTATTTGAATGAACAACTAAGAATTAACTCTGTTTGTAGCTATTTTTATAATATACGTTTTCGCACATAACAAAGTTAACGGAAATTTTAAATTTTGTGTCAATACAACAAACACATCTTCGCCAGATAATGACGCATTGTGTTATTGAAAAATTTCCTATATTTTCTTATAAATAACATGAAAACATTTGAAAAGATTCTTCTAATCTTGTTTACAAAAAAAATATACTCCAAAATCTTCTTTTTATACTACATATCTTCTATAATAAGATTTTTTAAATCACAACTATTTTGTTAAATAAAATGGTCTCCAATAGTTATTTGTATATTAAGGTACTAAAGTATAATTTATTCTAAGAGGCGATAGCCGAGGAGAATAAGCCATATGAGTTAAAAAAAATATTTAGTCTTTAAATATACATAATATTTTTTCTGAAATCGTTAAATTATTAAAAAAATAATAATAAATAGCATTATGTGTTTCCAAAACGTCAGCTAGCTATTGCGACGGGGATGGCTGTGATAATAAACGTACTGTCAAAGTGTCAAATTTTTCTTTATAATTTTCATTTATGTTTCCACCTGCTTAGATGTCTGCATGAAATCAGATAAATTATTATCATAGGTAAATAATAAAAATATTTAGCAATAATATTATAGAATGATATGTTTGTTATTTTAGATAGTGGTCATATAAAATATACGTTAATTTAGTTTGACAGATGAGTCCGTAAAGTCAAATTTTGACATAAGAGTCTGTAAAGTTTTACTTTAGCTACTACTTCGGCTAAATTCGCGGAGTGATAACGTGTACTTATTAATTGTCAGTGATTGTTTTAAAATATTTATATTTATAACTTGTTATTGATAAACGTAGCAACGGGCAATAAACTTTTGTTTATATTTATATATTTATTTATATACTTGTTTTAAAAGTTATATATTTAGCCTTGATTTAACTTTTTGTTAATAGTTATAGTAAATATATAAACCAAAATATATGCAGCAAATTAGTTCATTAAACACTAAAATAAAATATTTATGTTTTAAGTATTTGACATTTGTTTATTACAATATTTTTTGTAAATGATTCTTGAATGAAGAAAAATACATATTTATACATAGTATTTATTTTATGAGTAAGGGGAAATACAGTTTATTTCTTTACGTTATTATTGTCCTTACGTTAATCTTTTACCTTCTAAACGTATAATAAAAATGCTTTGTTAATATGGTGTTCAAACACACTAACACACAAGTTGTTTTTCACGTTATTTATACTTAAAAACAACTGTTGATCTGCCTATTATTTATTACTGACAAATTGGAGATTTCCATGAACACGTCTTGTTTTTGCTGTTCTATGGAATTGACGCCATCTTTTCTGTTTCTACATTGGAGAAACATAAATGTTTTTTCGCAAAATGTCTTGAGATCTTGAGAATAATATTTAGAACTTTCAACACGAGGTGATTACTTTTTGTCAACAGGATGCAAGTGTCAGTTGCATCCCAGATATAAAAGTCTTTTACATCCAGCAATTTTTTTTTGGTAAAAAAAGGTCACAATCAAATCTGTCACTTTATTGTCTACATACCTTTCTGATATCATTTTAAAAGTATTGAACAACGACATTTTGACATGTTTCACTTGAAAATAAATGTAATATAAAACATTTGTTTGGTTTCTATTGTCTCAACAGGGAATATCTGCTTTGCGTCAAAATTTTCTCTTTACACTTTTATTAATTTTGGAACATAGTTTTGGAAAAAAAATGTGGTTTGATACTTGATTGCAAAATGCTTTTGCATTCTCAAATGCTGTCTAAAACCCTCCAATTTCTATCCAAAGCAAACCACGTCACCCTATGGTGGGTACCAGTTCACTAGGAAATTCTAGAAAATGAGAAAGCTGATGAACTTGCAAAAAAGGGGCTAAACTTTCATAACACAGACCAGAACCTTCATGTAGTCTTCCACAAAAGTACTATAAGAAGGTGGTCAAAACTGGGAGGAATCTACCATATGCTCATTTTGGAAAAACACAAAGTAAAATCATTTCTGCAACCAAGGAGCTACTAGCTCGCATCAAAAAGGATCTTAGAATAATGACAGGAATCCTCACTGGTCATTGTACTTCAAAATTTGTACAAAATTGATAAAGCTGAAAAAGACATCTGTCGACTTTGAGAAGAGGACGAAGAATCGTCGGAACACATTCTGTGTTGTAACAAACTGAAATATACGGCGTTGGTTTCCATCTTGTTCTTCTTTTATCGGCACAGACGTTGACATTTTTGTAATAAAAATTAGAAATTATGGGGCTAGATGTCGATGAGATTAAACTTTATAGACAAAAATTGTATTTAGATAACAAGCTGAGAGGGTAGATTTGCCTCTCAACAAAGTTTTGAAAAGTCAGTCAGACGTAGTTTATAAGGTAGTTAGTTTAATTTAGTTTTTTCTTCGTATTAGGTTAGTCAAATAAAGTGTATGTGTGTGTTCCTGCCATCCCCTCCCCCCTCGTTGCAGTGTGAATGTCATGGCAGGATTTATGTTGATGCGGGCCTCTGGGCAAAAGTTTGGTGCGGGCCATTTTCAACAAGGAATAAAAATTTAACATCTATATTTATGATTTTTTTTAAATAAATTGTTAATTTAACACGAACGTAAAAATTTTTTAATACCATTTATCACTCTGATAAAAACTGGTATACAGTCGAAATGTTGATGTATTAGTGGATTTTATTAAATGACAGCTACTCCAAAAGTTTTTCCTAATTACTAATTATCCAATCGAATAAAACCAATTCTGTATTGATAAACATAAAATTTAGTTTTGGCATTCTTCTTGGCTGTCTTCTTTGTAAAATATTCTATATTATCAATGATAATAATATTAAAATATCATTGTTGATGCTCAGAAATATTAGATGATGTTTTAGGCGTTGTTCGATCATATCAGTTCTCAACCTATTTTTTAATATTGTTAATTTTGAGAATGATCTTTCTGCGGTGCAATTTGTTATCATGAAAACAAGATAAATTCTCAATATAATACATACATTATACATAAATACTCGGTGATGAGATCAAGAACTTGACTCCTATAATTGACTTCCTCAAAAACCTGGAACTGTTTCCGGAAAACTAAGTAAGGGTTGTATCACAAAAGTCACAAAACAGTTAATCTTTCATTTACTATACAATACAATACAAAAAAAATCAATTCGCAATCTAGAATAATATAAATATATACATAGTATTATTTTAGTTTAGTAATAAAAGTCTTTCCGGTATTAAGGTGTTTTGAATTTGCACTTAAGAATTAGTCACTGATAGCATAAAAAGGAATTCGTCATATATTTACACCTTTCCTAAATCATTAATTGTTCATTCTTACACTTACATTAAAATGCTATTTTCTATTTGTGTATTTTGCAATCATTATTTATTATCACTGTTGTATTCCTGGAATATTTTCTATTATTCGCTGTGCAATTTATGTCAAATATATTATTCAATGTTTATTTTCCTTATAAAATATTAAAATTAAAATTTATTATAAATATTTATTACTACATAAATGAATTTTTATTAACACAGGTCAACATTCTAATAATATTTATATATCCACGCGGAAAAATATCTTTTATGACTGCATACAATGAATGAATTCTTTATCATGTTTTTATTAATATAAATTATTGCTACAAATGATAAAAGCAATGCTCTTTCATAAATACTTGTATTATTTATTGTTTCCTATTTATTTCTCTTCAATATTTTCTTGTTTTAGATAACAAAACATGAATTTGTTTTTATCAAACCATTATTTTTTTCAGACAGCTGGGATTGTTTTTCATAATGGTGAGTTTTTTCTTTTGATATTCTAAATACATTCTAGAAAAAATACATCAATTGATAAAAAGATATATATGTGCACTGTGACACTACAGGTAGTTAATCAACATTTGAAAAATTGGCCAACCGAAAAAAAATTACGATTAATTAATAGCAGATAAAAATTTTAAAAAATGTGATTTGGCCAGCATATAACTTGTCGTCTGTCCTCTTTACATTTTTTATTAATATTTATGTGTATCCGTGTGTTGACCACTGACACGTTAAAATGAATTATTAAAATAATTGGTACTTACAGTATTAGTACAATTCCTTTTAGGGTATTCGATAATTATTTTCATAATATTTTCACTGTCAAATATAAAACATGTATTTCATTAGTTAAGCAGATTAACCGCAATTGTAACAAATTTGTTGAATTATTAACTATTTGCAATAGTTAAGTGAGGCCAGGTAGAAACAAATTTGAACTATAAAAGTTAAGCTAATTACTTATTGTTAAATTATTATTTACTAAATTCTTATATATTCATAATTCATTAAGATTGCACTGTTCAGATTTTTTTTCTTAGACGCATCAAAAAAAAAAACGGCAAAAGCGCACCAGTAAAATTTAGGAATTTTATGTGTATATGCATATGTGTGCATCTGATTAGAACAAAATCTAACCTAACCTCACCAAACCTAAACTAATCTAAACTAAAGTAACCTAACCTGACCTAATCGAACTTAACCTAACCCCTCCAAGCCTAAAGTAATCTAAATTAACCTAACTTAACCTAACCTAATCTAACCTAACCAAACCTAAAGTTATCTACACTAAACTAATCTATCCTAAAAAAAAAATATTCCATCATTGAATAAATAGATACATCAAATTTATTAATATATGACCATTTCAATTATACAGACATTGGTGCGTTTAAGTAACATACTTTGGTGCGCTTTTGTGACAAAAAATACTATTTGGTCCGCTTTTGTCATATACCGAGAAAAACACTTTAGATCTTCATGAAAATACCACTTACGGATGTCCGATTAACACCAAAATCTAATCAGATCTAATCAAAGATGTCAGAACGGTATATTTGTCAAAAATTAGACGCTTCTCACAACGTTTAAAATTTAAAATTTGTTGATGAATTTTTGAAAAATTAATGTCAGTAACATTGATCATTGTAAAAGACGTATTTAAAATGAAATATAACTCTGATTTTCTTTTAACTTCCGATACAGTAGCACTTCCTAAAAGCAAGATAAATAAAGAAAAGCGAGCCAATAATGAAAGTAAGCCTAATTGAACTTGAAGTAGCACCGCAAATTGGTTATTAGGTGACAAACTCTTAATTATCCACTGAGGCTTTAGAAAAACTAACTTAAGTTGACAAGTACAGGTTTTTGCGGTTAAACGTGTGTAATTTATAATTATAACAACACAAGATACTCTACCATTAACTCTGCAGGAATGTTATGTTTTATTAATGAAATATGACACTTGTTTGGAAGATCTATGATCATCGTTAACATTATAAAAAAACTATGTTTTGTATAATTAAAATTTAAATTCAAATGCTACTTTTTTAGACAACTTTTATCACAGACACACAAAAAACAAATTTTATATTAATATATTTCAAGCTTCCATAAAACATTCTAATTATTTATGACATGTTATAAAATTATATACTTACGATAAAAAAAAAACATTTTTTACGCATATACTTTACCAAAATAAATAGTACAAACTTTCTTAGTAATAAGTAATTAAGTAACAATTAAATAATAAATAATTAATATAGGTTTATAAAATAGAATATTTCCAATCAGAGAATGCATAGTATGTAAAATACGTAGAAAAACTTCATATTTTTAGTAATGCGAATTTTTATTGTGGAAGTGTGTGTATTTCTGTATGTTGGAAAATTAAAAATTGTAATTTTTCTTAAAACTTTATGGAAGAAATTCGCTGACTTCCCTAATTCCAAATGAGTTGTTGACGCACCTAATTTAAAACGGCAGTAAACAAATGTTGAAAGGTTGGAGCATTTGGTGATGAGGCGGGATATCTGATCGGATTGAATGGAATTGTATTTTAGCAATCAGCAGCTTATCCTTTCTGCTATTTACATGAGTTTGTTGAGAAATCGAATCCTCAACCTTCGCAGCAAAAACAAAATATAAAATGAAAGAGTTGGAGTAACAAAAGAAACACGGACAGCAGTTAGCGCTTCGGGATACACTCAAACAAGTGCAGCTCGTCTTTCACACAAATTAAACAAAACACTGACTGCTTCAAACCAATCACTGGAATTCACTGCAATTGTTCGAAAAATAGCTAATTGTGTATCAAGGGACAAAAGCATATTTTTTTATTACGCATATGGAATCATAAGAGTAATAAAAATACTTTTTTCTATAGCAGATGTTAAAGTGAAATTTTATCAACTCAAAATAGTGGATAAAATAGCACTTTAACCGCAGGGGTAGATAAAGTAACACCTTAACAGCAAGGATAGATAAAGTACTTTAACTTATATTTATTTGAAGTACATTTCCATAGCAACTCACACTACTGACATTTTAAAATTGTTGTCAAATAAAAATTAAATATTTCTAATTTCAATTTCTTTAAAATAAGGTACAGAATAAAATTAAATTTTATACACGACGATAAAATTAAATTATCGACTCGCGAAAAATAATTCACGAGCGATATAATCGCGAGTGAATTAACACTTTCCGCTTGTCGATAAAATATTATTTTATCGTCTTGTATAAAAAATAACTATTAGTCCTTAGATATATATTCAATTTTTTTCGAAGTCGTTAAATTAATAATTAAA
The DNA here is from genome assembly GCA_035578165.1 of Stenolophus ochropezus. Lineage (NCBI taxonomy): Eukaryota > Metazoa > Arthropoda > Insecta > Coleoptera > Carabidae > Stenolophus > Stenolophus ochropezus. The sequence goes on from JAQOWZ010000002.1 coordinate 968,476, forward strand.
AACATAAGCAAATAGCATTGAGCTATTGAGACGGGGATGGCTGTGATAACAAACGTACTGTCAAAGTGTCAAATATTTTTTTATAGTTTTCATTTATGTTTACACCTGCTTAGACGTCGTCTGCATAAAATCAGATAAATAATTATCAAAGGTAAATAATAAATAAATTCATCAATAATATTATAGAATGATATGTTTGTTATTTTAGGTAGTGCTAAAATAAACTGCAAAAATATAATACTATTAAAATTTAGGCAAATTCAATTTGACAGATGAGTCCGTAAAGTTAAATTTTGACATAAGAGTCTGTAAAGTTTTACTACTACTTTGGCTTACTTCGCGAAGTGATACCTTGCACTTTAGTATCGATTTCGAAAAAATATTCTTATAACATTTAATTTTTCTTTTATAATACTTAATTCATATAAAATGTTATATAGTGATATTTTTTATTTGAGTGGATGTTTCTTCATAAATATTTAAACCCAAAGGTTAGTTTTCTCTATTTCTAATATCTGTTAAATATTTTAAAAATTTTGATATGATATTTTTTGTTTTTATCGTGAAAGTGTGAAACATAAACAAATATATATCTTTCTATATGAAACATCAACAACTTTATATCAATATCATGTGAATTTATTTAAGTTCAATATGATAGAATCATGTAAAGGAATTACAAAAATTTAATAATCAGCTTAGAACTTATTCCTTTTTGTGTCTGTAAAGAATTGATATCTATTTTCATTTCATGTGGCAAATAGTGTTTACAAAATTATTGTTCTATCAGTTGTCATTCTAAATGATTGGAGAAAAACAGAAGATAAAATTTTGGTTTTAAATACAAAAGGACTTTATTAATAATTATTATTCTTATATTAGTGTATATATTTGTTTATTCATAATGTTACAAATATTTATTATTTTTTATAATTTATTATTCGTTTACAAAACGTTCTACAAATATTAATATTCAATCATTTTTTACACTTCACCTAAATCTAAATAAATAAACGTTATAATAATGTAATTTAATCATAGTTTAAAATTTAATGTATTACAATTTCCACGAAGGTTCAGACGTCGTTATAGTCCTAGTAACATAAAAAGTAACCTTTATTTAAGTTGTCGACTATGTACCATATACTTGTTTTAGAAATAGTGTTATATTTTTTAAAGAAATTTTAATTATAAACTAATAAATATAGTGTTTAAAATGCATTCCATTCTGGATGTTTTTATTATGATAACCTATTTTGAAAATCTTCTTTCGGTGATGTTCTTTAAAATTCTAGTCTGTCTCGGTGGTGTTTGAATTAAATTAAAATTATACTTATAGAAGCATTTTATACAGATACTTAAATGTAAATAAAATTACGTTTTACGTGTACGCATTACTCTTTGCTGATCGCCGAAACAAAATTGAAAATAAAGCCAGTAGATTACGAGGAAATTTATTCCATTAAATGAAATGTAAGGTGCTCCCACTAATTTAACGGCCAATTATGTATCTTCCATATTTTATGAAGAATCAATAATAAAACATTCTGCTTAACTTTGGAATTTGTTCATATCTTTCACGCATTTAAAATATAAAATTTACGCATATATAAATATATTTATTTTTCACAACAGCAAATTATACAAAAAATTATTAAAAATATTTGACAGTGTATAAATCTGTCACTTTTTTAACATCGATGTGCCAAGTTTCCAAAGTAGACTCCCAAGATAGATAATATTTATTTTTTATTTCTTCAAATTGACATTCATATATTCTTGCTTCTTCTTCCATTATCTAGAAAAACATATTAAATATCAAATAACAGATGATAAACATAATTATGACATAAAAACATGGACTAAAGTCCTGTAATTTTATTGAAAAACAATGTTTTAAAATTGTACAACTTTATCTGTTATAATAATAAAATGGCAAACACTTTAAAAATAAATTGTAAGCATTTGAATGTAAGAATTTTTTTACATAATGAGTTATTTTATAATCTACTTGTTTTTTCAAACCGTTTTGTTATTTCGAAAATTACTTACTGGCTGGGTAATTGGTAAATAATAACAACCATTAAAGTTTAATTCAAAAATGTCAACTCTTGTCAAATAAATTATTTAATATATATCAGTATATTATACACCAAGGCTGAGAAGACTACCATTATTGACCTAGCGTCAAGTTGTGCCCCGAGGTGCGAATTTACTACTTGACGTTCAATTTGTTGGTTATCAATTTAAATATGTCAGTTGTTGATGGATTATAGTAATTGTATTCTTAGGTTCTCTAGTATTATAGTAACATTTCGAGCGATATTACAGATTTCTATTGTACAAGTTTTTTCTTATTCACTGATTCTACATAGTTTGTATGGATACTTATTTATTTTACTTTTACTCCGGCGGCGTAGAAATTAATTTTTAATTTTGTAAATCACGTCATAAATGATGACACTTTTATGACGCTTGAAGAAATAGTATATTGTGCAACAAGTGCAGAAAGTGGCAAATAGGTGATTCTGCACAAGTGGCATACTATATTTTTTACGACTACACTTCTTACCGTTGCAGAACAAAAATACATGCATGAAAACTACGTGACATAAAGAACAATATGGCGTAGATAACCTCACAAAGAGTACTTTCACGCATGCGCAGTGTAAGCAATTACTGTGATAAATGATATTTCCCACACTACACATGCGCAGTGTTGGAAAATACCGAGAGAAATGATTTCTCACTTTAAACCATAATTGTGGGAAATACGCAACTTTCAAGCTTTATATAGTGTGAGAAAAGTGTCATTTTCCATAGTGGTCGTAGAAAAAGATATATTGGTGTAATATCCGTATTAAAAAATTCGTCATTTTTTGATATAACATGTCTAAATGGAACAAGGTCTCAATAACTTGTTTCCTAACAAGTTTTACTTGCATTTTAGTGATGTAGAATATCAGTCAGAGACAACAGCTTATAGTGGGTTCCAAAGACTCAAATACAGCGGTATTTTTATTTATTAAAAAAACCCTAGATCCAGATTTTGCTATTAATACTTAAAAACTTACTTGAACTCTGATGTTCTCTTGTAATGTATCAATTATTTCAGTCAAATCAGTTTCCGAATTATATTTCACAGTTTCTTCTTCCCATGTACCGACTATATACATCAAATTAAACGGAAAATTTTCAAAATTTGTATGGCTTACTACAGTTTTTGCTTGCATTAGTAACAGAGCACAAAAATAACTTTCAAAAAAATGTTCTTTAAAGCTTGTTATCATATATGAAACTTCTGTCATTTTATTGTGATAATCCATCATGTATTCTTCAATATAGTCCTAAATACATCAAAAATTATAAAATATAAAGTACTTATTTGCTTTCTTACGAAAAAGGGTTCAAGAGACACTTCAAAATTTTGTTTTGCAATGTTCATAGTTGAGTCCATTTTATTATTTAACTCGTCCAACAATTCCTTGTTTCCTGGGTAGCCATATAAAGGTTTTAATTCGTCATGTACAGCCCTTATTTCTGCATATCCCAATTTTTCAACGTTTTGAATACTTCTCATATAATTGTCCATGCTTTCTTTGAAAATATTGAAGAAATATTGATGGGCAAAATGCACGAAATCTCTGCAGTATTCTTCACAGTTATTTAGGAATAATGTACAAAATTCTGCGAAATCTAATAACAAGTATTTATTAATTAATTTGCAAAATTCTTCTCTAGTTTTTTTAACCTTTTATTTCTTTTACCCATATATCTAAACACTGAAGATAATAATATTTAAATTTGGGTAGAATATTATTCATAAATTCCTGGAAAGTTAATACAATTCTATTTGGATCCAATTCATATTGTAATCCATAAAATGCCTAAAACCAAAATTAAAGAGAATGGAAAATCTAAAATAAATAATTTTACATAACTTTTATAGTTTTGCGTTTATAGTGTTCAAATTTTGACAATAATATCATAATGAAACAAATTTTACATTTTTGACAAAAAATAGGTGTAAAACCCAAAAATGGGTCCGAGAGATTTTGACATTTCTAGATACTACTCGATGCGCTGAATCCAAATTTTCAAACCGAATTTAAATATCTTTTTTCGTTTTCGAGATATTCGCTTTCAAAGTTGTGTCTGAAAATACCCATTTTTGGGTTGTAACTCAAAAATGGGTAGAGATATGATTTCGGCGACTACACCATTCGATTCTACGGGCAAAATTATATAAGTGTACCAATTTTTATAATTTTTGAACAATTAATACAGCTACTAGAAGAAAAAGTCTGGAAATGGCCAAAAATCGCAAAAAATCTAAGGTATACCCCTTGCGATTTTTCTTAAATTGATTTTCTTTAATAAAAATTATACCAGTGGGAATTTCTTAATGAAAATTTGTGTACTTATGTTTTTCGGCACGAGAAATCGATTGGTAAAGTCGTTGAGGTTGTATCTCTCACCCATTTTTGGGTATCTGGGTAGGCCATTTTTGGAAATGAGCAAAATGTTGATAATTTTCAAACTTTTATTTTTGATGTTTTTATGTAGAGTTTGATGCGTAGATTCCAAATTTTCAAACAGAACTTCGATATCTCATTTGGTTCTCGAGATATTTGATTTTAAAGTTTTAGCGAAATACACCCTTTTTTGGGTTTTGATCTGTAACTCAAAAATGGGTAAAGGTATGGTCTTGGCAGTTGTGGCATTCGATTTTAAAGGAAAAATTACATAAGTGTAGTCATTTTTATAAGTTTTAAACAAGAAATAAAAATTTTAGAAAGAAAAATATGAAATTGCTGTTTTATCAAAATTGATATTGTGCAAAAAATTGTAAGTTTCTGTTAAAAACATATTACTTTTACAGTATCCTGTACATCCAGAAAGGCACTCTGTATGTCATGATTAACAATATTCATAAATTTATCAAATTTTTGTTCATCAAAGAATTCATACAAGTTATAATCTTCTAGTGTTATTTCCACCTTCTTGCTTGCTTTAGTATCCGTGGTTTTTTTAGAAACTTTAGACTTTGGTGTCTGTGCCCGAGGAGTGGGAACTTCAACGACTATATTATTGACACTATAAACTAAAATTGCAATTAATTAATTAGCGAAAATATTACAAAGTTGCAAATAACAAGAAATAAAAAATTTATATTCTTGATAAATATAGAAAGTTGTAAATTATTCCATACATGACACTTGTTTAGTGAGATTTGATTGTATTTTTTGTCAATAAATGGTGATCTCAGTAACATTTTTATATTTATATTTATATTTATAGAAAATATTAATAGAATATAGTAACAAACAATCTTAAACAAGTGGAAATATAAAAAAAGGGAACGCATATACTGAACTAACAACATATTAAAAGTTGATTTCCTATTTATCTGACAGTGACTTTATTGTTTTTAATGTTATTTATTTAGTTCAAGTTGAAATTTAAATACATCCTATACTTTGACGTCAATTTTTATAAAAAATTAATTACGTTATATTTTATGTTTTATATTTAAACTTACTATTACAATTTGACTTTCAAGGATGTTTTTTCACTCGCTTTTTACTAAAGGAACTTTATAAATCTTTGAAGATCTGAATGAATTTCAGTACAAATTTTTTGAAAAAGTTAATGAACTGCTAAAAATGTAGATTATATGCAAATGTATTAAAGAAAAACTATTTAATATGATTTCTTGTTGAAAATATTAGACACTTAAAATAAAACCAGATGCATTTTTCAAAAGTTGCGTATATATTGTAGTTTGTAATTTGCATTTTAAATATACAAATATCAATACATTGTGACATCTACAAAAATATACTTTAAAATACAATAAAATCGTTAATTTACTTGCTTTGTTACTGATAGAGTTAATTAAATATTAAAATATTATTATTTATTTTAAAAAAATAGATTAATTTCATTAATTAACAAAACAAATCTTTGTCTCAATATTCTGTCATAAAAGCGAGCATTAACCTGAAAAAAAAATTGAAGTGAAAAATATGTATTTAAAATTTATACATTTTGAATACAAGAAAAATTTTTGGTGCAAGTATATTTTTTTTATTAAAGTTATTAATAATAATAATAAATAAATTAATATGTAAAAAAATAGACGCACAAAAGTCTAAATTAGAAAAAAAATCTCAGTGTCTTTAATTATTTTTCATTAACTATACTAGATAAACTGTCTTATAAGTTAAAATTAATGCAAATTCTTGTAGAAGATATTTAATCTTTCTTGCTATTTGCAACTTTTATTAACATCTGACTAAATACTTCGTGAAGGCGTATTTGTTTCTTCTAAATATTCTCTAAATTCGTTGCAGTAATAAATTATATCCTTGCAGTATTTAATTACACAGGACGCTTTTGAAAAATTATTTGAAGCAACTAATTGCTTTACTCTCTCGTAAATAGTATCTATTTTCTTTCTTTTGTACCTCAGCTGGTACACGTCGTGTTTTAATATTTGTTGGATATTTTGAATTTTGGCTTCGATTGATTCCAGGAATTTTAATGTTTCGTAGATAATTGTTCTCCTGAAATTATTATTCAGTAAATTTATACGAAATTGTCAATAATTTTTTTTGTAACGATAATATTTCAAAATTTTCAAATAAAATTTATTTTAAATTAGGGTTGCTATGATTTAAATCATGATTTATACATTAATTATGAGTTCTGAAAGATTCATTCAAGATTAAAAAAAAAATCGATTTTTTTTTTAATTTTGTTAATATATCCTATTTTTTCCAACCCTACTTTAAATTATAATTTTCTCAGTTATTGTTTCTAATTTCTAAACATTATTTTATCTTCCGTCGGATAAATGTTTCAAATATATCTACATACAACATTTTCTTACTTTGTTGTACATTGTTTAGCTGCAGCTTCTATACTTTTGATGAGCTTTTTCTGCACTGAATTTAATTCCTGTTTTATTAAATGAGATCTTTTTTGGATGCTAGTTTCTAATTGGGATATTTTTTTTGTAAACATTTTTGCTTCTTTAGCATGAAAGTTACCGCCTTCATGAAACAATCTGAAAGAAAAAAATTGTGTAGAAAAAGGTAATAGATGTGTTGTTTTGGTAATCATTTTCTAAATATCTCTATTAGTAATTAGTACAAATTACAGTTTTTCTATAGCTTTTTTATAAAATAAAAAGGGGTTATATAACAATTTCCACAAAAGAAAAAATACAGACTATAATTGCAGAAGCAATAAATAATAATAATAATAACAATAAGAAAGAACTATAACATAATGCACTATATTTTTTAAATACTAGTTTAGCTTTTTTGTTTGGTTAAATAATTATATGATGATAATAAAGATTCATAAAATAAGATCCATAAATGTTTGTATAAATGTATTTTCTTTTGTTAGATAATTTTAAACAATACGTTTTGATTTCGGATTTGTAATTTAAATACACAAATAAATATTTCATAATTCACTACCCTCCTGTATTATCAACAGATATTTAATTTTAAATGCGTATTTAATGAAAAAAAAGAGCTTATCGAAATTTTTATTAACAGACGTTTAATTTTAAATAGAGACAGCAATGTTTGAAACCTGTACAATATTTTATTTCTGCAGGATTTTATTCGTTAAATGCGCATTTAAAATTTGAAATAGTATATTGTGCAACAAGTGCAGAAAGTCGCCTATTTCTCACGAGGTGTGAAATAGAGACGAAGTCGAGTGCTGGAATCACACAAGGTGGGAAGTAGGTGATTCTACATGAATAGCACACTATACTTTTTCTACGACTGCACTGCCAAACATTACAGAATAAAAATACATGCACAAAACCTATTTGGCACAAAGAGTATACGCAATGTTGGCAATTATTGCGAGGAGTGACATTTACCACACTGCACATGCGCAGTGTTAGTAAATACTATGAGAAAATTGCTAATTTCCATAGGGGTCACAGAAAAAATATGTTATATATACCTATATTTAAATATATACTTTATTTAATATAACGTAAATAAAATCATTTCAGACTACTTTTCTGACATGTATTATTTGCTAAATAATACACATGTATTTTAATTGTTAGCAATTTTTATCCCAGTATTTTTTTTTATTTGTGTCCTAGAATTTGCTTTAATTTATCAATTTTTTAAATTTATTTTTGCGTCTTATTCTTATTCTATTCAAAATTCAATTAGTCTAAATATACATTAATATGTTAATAGTTATATGCTACAAAATTTACTCTAAAATTTTTCTAAATCGTAATCTATTTAATACTTTGATTTTCTTTTTTCCAAGTTATTTCCTAAATTGTATTCTTGTTTTTCTGGTAAATGTTCTAAATATTTTCCCTAAAATTTATTACTTTTTATTCCAGTTACTATTTCTTTCAGTATATTTTGTTGACAAAAACAGACAATTTTTGTTGAGTTATCTATCAAAAATAATTGGTTATAATTAAAGTGTAGATAATGACAACTCAATTTGCAATTTTTCATGTAAGTATTTTATTCTGTAAGAAAAAACCGGAATATTTTTCGCAGATTAGAGCGGAAAATTCATTCGGTGGGACAGCGTCGGTTTATCAGGCATATTATGCTGTTTTCTGTGTAGCGCGTTAATGACGATGTCTTGTTCCGTCAGATGTGTTTGCATGTATTGTCTAACACACGACAAAGTGACCCTTCTTATCTACACATGCTTGCTAAGATGTTACGCGTATTCGGAAATTCTGCACTTAACTATACACAAATTTTCTTTATTCGGAAAAGTGCAGCTTTATTGGGTTTTATATATCTTTAATGTGTTATTTTCAAAGTTTATTTTTATTCATTTGTTGAACATTTTACAACTTTTTTGATGGTGTAAATAATTTTTGTATATTTCTTATAAGTTATGTACTCTGTAAAAAAAATTAAAGGAAATAGGTAATAAATCGCTTTCTATTCAAATAAAACATTTTTTTTTCGACATCGATACTAAAATACACTATATTAATCCGCGAAGTTAGACAAAGTAGTAGCTAAAGTAAAATTTTACAGACTCATGTCAAAATTTAACTTTACGGATTCAATAGGCATTGCTTAGATACAACGTCTGTCAAAATTGTGACAAGTAATTAATTGAAAGAAGTATATATATATACAGGGTGAATACTGAAAACCTTGACATAGGGAAATAACATGGGAAAACAGTTTTTTGCTGTTTCCATCTGTCCCACTAAATAAAATCGGGTGTATATTGTATCTTTAGTTAGATTACTTAATTTTGCATCTAATAAAACCAAATGTTGTGTAATATGGCCTTTTCTAACTGAAATATTTGATAAAATAAATTGTATTTTGAAGGTTATCTTTCATATTTTCCAATAAGAAACGTCAAAAACAAAATGCTCCATAGCCGAGTGGATACGAGGGCTGTTTCATAACATAAATAATCTACAAGACCTGGGGTGGGATTCTGTAACTAAGTACGTTATGGTTTGAGTACGTTATATAACGGATGGAAATAATAGACAAAAACATAAAATTTTATAGTAATCAAATATTGAATTTCAGATGAAATAAGTATCATACCATCCTCATTTAACAAAAAAATACAATTTTATTGATTATTTAGGTATTACTTACTTATGAATTAAGTTTTAGTCTTTGAAGTGGACAAAATAATGTTCAGTGACAGATACTTTTTATCTTTTGTTATGATAACGGACTTAAATAACGCATTAACTGTTATTTGAGTGCGTTATGTAGTTACAGAATCCCACCCCTGGTTCGAGACCACCTCGGCCCTATTTTTTTTTAAATTAAATTATACTGAAAATATCATGTTTCGAAACATGAAATACAAAATTATACACCAAAAACTAAATTCGAATTAATTGTTAAGTTTGACATACAGCAAATAATAATTCTATTAAATATTTGGATTTTTTTATTTATAAAAATATGAATATTGCTATTTTATTAAAATAGTCTGATATAATAAAGATATTTTAAGCATAATTTAATTAAAAAAAAGTAGGGCTGAGGTGGTCTCGAACCAGGTCTTGTAGGTTATTTATGTTATGAAACAGCCCTCGTATCCACTCGGCTATGGAGCATTTTGTTTTTGACGTTTCTTATTCGAAAATATGAAGGATAAACTTCAAAATACAATTTATTTTATCAAATATTTCAGTTAGAAAAGGTCTTATTACACAACATTTAGTTTTATTAGATGCAAAATTAAGTAATCTAACTAACGATACCATATACACCCGATTTTATTTAGCGGGACAGAGGGAAACAGCAAAAAACTGTTTTCCCATGTTATTTCCCTATGTCAAGGTTTTCAGTATTCACCCTGTATATATATTTCGAGGAATTGTCATGCCGAATACCATTCGTAACCAGAATTTTACTTGTAATTTTTGTTGACTCACTCCTGCTTGTTGCTTTAGAAAATCGTCACTCATCCTGCGGACTGATTTGATTTTTGTCACAACAATCAGTCGTGACTGATTTTTAGTAAAATTCTAATTACTAGTGGTATTACAATACTGTTCGGTTATATCTTTACCATTCTTTTCAAAATTATATGGTATATAATTATGACATGGTTACTCTGCTTACTTTAGTCTTTATAAACAGAAGTTTCGTATCCTGAAACCGGTAAATGATATAAAAATTTGTGTGTAAAAATTCATCACTTTTTCTAAGCACATATAAATAAGACAAAATGAATTATGTCTAATGAAGAAATAAATCAGTAATGTTCTATATAGTATTATTTTATTGGATTGTAAATAGAATCAATATTTTATTTACAAGTTGACAGTTTGCCATAGTTGTTTTATGTTTTGTAGTTGGCGCTGTTTACTAGTGATTTTTCTTTTCTTTCAATATGTGATCGTGGTGTGATCGTAGAAAAAATACAGTACATAATTCGAGTTGTAAAGCAATTACGCACTTGTAGAATTACAAACTCAGTACTTATTGTGCGTAATATGCATCTTACAACTGTTAATATATAATATACTATTAATAAATTCACATAAAACAGTTTAAAAGACGCCATCAAAACTGGTAATTTATCACGCAGACTTATTTCACCCTTGTAAGGTGTCACCAGTGTCAATTTTACATTGTTACACGGTGTACTAGGCAGTGAACTTACATATTTTGAAACTATTTAGATGTAAGATCATATGTGTTGTAATTTATTGCAAAACTCTTACTACGTGACATGTGCAATTTATAATTTTTATAAATTGTTGAGAAAACGCAATATTCATGTAAACATTTGTAAAGTGAAATGACGAATTGAAGTGCCATTAGTAATTTGAACTGAAGAACCGATACAAATTTTTAAAAACATAAAATTAGAAAATGATTCGTTTGTGTTACTAAGATATTGATAATAAAACTACGTAAAATTGGAAATTCACGAAGTTTATATAATTTAATGTGCGTACTCATGTAGACTCATTTTATTGCACAGTATAATTTATTTGTAATTACACTTTACCTAACTTAATACTTACTTTATATGCTGTAGAAAATTGTAATTAGATGACAATATTCGGTTGATTTTCTTAAAACATTTCTTGCTAAATTTTTCAACGGATTGCTTAAACGTAAAAATTGTCTGTTCTGAATATGTAGTGCACTCTTTTACATACATTTCAGCAGCTGTTGAAGTGGTGAATGTACCTGGATCTTGTGACATGTCTTTTAATTTTTGCACAAATTCGCTTATTTCTAGTATTTTCTCTTTTTCAAATTCTTTAACCGATGCTTGAATATTCTTTAAGTGATTTTCTGTAGCCTATAATAAGTACAATTTTAAAAATTATTTATCTTAATTTTATAATTTATCTGATAATATGTATATATATATTTTAAATTATCATTCACATGTACTACTTTTTTGTCTCAATATGTTCTCTAATTTTATTGAAAATTACTCTAGTTATCTGACCCAAAATTTGGTCTAATTTGTGAACTATTTTCGCACCAGATTCTTGTATATAATTTTACCGATAATTTCTCTAGTTACACTCAAATCAACTAGTCTCCGAACACACATCTTTACACTTTGTTTTTGAAATCTAAAAACCACCCCGAAACCTTCTGGAACTCAGTAATTGTTTCAGATGAACCAAAATAAACCTCTTTGGATCTAATTTTCTAATTATTGTTTGGAACAGGAAGAATGAAAAAATGAAAACAAAAAAAAATTATGACCAACAGTGAAATATGGTGGAGGAGCTTATATAGGGATGTATGAATGCAGAAGGAGTGGGAAACTTAATTTTTATTTGAATGTTTTAAAAGAGAATTTGGAAAAATGTGCTGAAAAATTAAGTATAAGAGATTCATAAATCTTTCAACAAGATAATGATCTCAAACATACTACACGTAAACTGCTAGAATAGTTATTGTACAATTATAGACAACAATTAAAAACGCCTCCACAGTCTCCAGATATTAATTCCTTTGTGATTTATTAAAAAAGAATTGTAAAACAAGACGTCCAGAGAATATAAAGGTTTATGGTAGAAGAATGGGGTAAAATTGACTCCCAAACTCAAAGAAAATTAGTGAAAAGTATGACAAACCGTTTAAGGGAAGTAATTCTAATAAATGGCGGTTCAAAAGATCATTGATTCTATATAATTTACAGGTGTACGGAGACTAAATTGGCATACTTACTTGTTATAATAATTTTTTTTCTTGATTTCATTACGAAAAATTTAGGAAGTCAATATATTATTTCAACTAAGGTGGATGAGACATAGACTAACAAAAGGAATATTTGAAGTGAGGGAATCCGGAAAAAGGAAAGAAGTAGACCTAGAAAAGCAAGGAGGGATGAAATAAGAAAGGTAGCGGAGAGTAGAGGAATCAAATGGGAAGAAATACCAAGGGTGGCAAAGAACAGAAAACAGTGGAGAGACATTGGAAGAAACTACCCTAAATCCGCTCTACTCCGATAAACTTACACCGAAAGGTAGAAAGGTTCATGGATTAAGTAATTAACAGTTCCATTAAACATACAAAACTTTTATTTGGCATTCACAAGTAAGAAAAAATGAAGACACATTAATTCAAAATTAAAAAAGTGTTACAAGGATTTAAAATTTGTATTTCGTTGAGGTATTAATTTCGTTAACAGCCCGTTAAATTAAAATTATTCAACTATATATTCTTTCATTTCAAACATAAATTTTAGTAGTGATTTATTAAAATTTTTAGTGTTTTTCTTTGAATTTGTACATGTCATACCTTTTAAAAAACTCGTTTTTGCAGTTTCGAAACAATGGCTGACATAATATTAAAAATGAATATCTCTATTAGCTTTTTTGGCAATGACTGACATATTTTTTAGTGGTGTATTGACTTGTAAAAAATATATTACATTATTTTAATTGACTGTTTACCAAATTAGGAGAAAATACTTTTATTATTTATGATTAATTATTTACTGGTTCTTATTAAAAATTTTAAAAAAACTCTAGAAATACTTGTTAAAGTTTCTTACTTTTTTATGTAATTCAAACATCTCGAGATGCTTTTTAACTTCAGCAATTCTAACATCTACAACATCCAACTTAATTCTGTTATGTCTCTCATTATGAAACTCTAATTTCGTGTGGAATTTTTTATCAATTTTCTCTGTACTTTTCCCTATCCATTCATCGGCGTATTCCAGTTGTTGATCTGCATATTTTAACAGTTTTTCATTCATTCTTGATATTATACTACAAAAGAAAAATTAGAAGAAATATAAAATTAAAAGAAAATTGTTAATAGTTACTTTGATTCATGATATAATATGCCTTCCATGTCTAATTTTTGTTCATCAAGTTTTTCGAAAAGAGTAATACTTTTTTGTCCTAATTCTTCTTTAATGAGGGGGTATGTTGCTTTTTGGGAGTATTTTATTAAAAATTGTGCAATATCTTTAGTAACAATTGCATTTTCGTTTTCTATACATTGTTTGAATTTATTTGCAACTTTTAACTCGGAAAGTTTCATTTCATTTAACCTAAAAGTATATTTAGTGACATATTAAATAATAACAATACTTTTTTTTCGAAATCGATACTAAAATACACGATATCACTCCGCCAAGTTAGCCAAAGTAGTAGCTAAAATAAAACTTTACAGACTCTTAGTCAAAATTTAACTTTATGGAGTCATCTGTCAAAATTATCTTATATTTGAATAGTATTGTACTTTTGCAGTTTATTTTAGCACTACCTAATATAACAAACATATCATGCTATAATATTTTTGGTGAATTTATTTATTATTTACCTTTGATAATTTATCTGATTTAATGCAGACCACGTCTAAGCACGAGTAAACCCAAAAGAAAATTATAAAGAAATATTTAACACTTTAACGGTACATTTGTTATCAGTCATCCCCGTCTCAATAGCTAGCTGACGCTTTACAAACACATAATGCTATTTATTTATGTTTTAATTTAACGATTTTGGAAAAAAATATAATATATATCTAAGGACTAAAGTATTTTTTATTACTCACTTGGTTCCATTCCATATGCGCATTAAAAATTATACTTTAGTCTATTGATATACAAATAACTATTCAACGACTATTAAGATATCTGCTTGTTGTATGTTTATGTTTGTTATTGCGACTGATAGTATATTGTAAACACATTTTCATTTCCCACGGTAACCATAGACAACGTTAGGGAATAAATTCATATCTCACAGTTCTGTCCAAAATCGTATTGTTTAATTTTTGTTTTGTAGCTAGTTGCTAGGAAGTAGTGAAATGAAGACATATTTATTTTTAAAATGTAAATTAATTAGGAAATAATATCGTGGTCATAGAAAGAGTATAGTGTACAAATCGCCTAATGTGTCCATTTCTTGCTTATTGTACAATGTGCTAAAATAAATTGCAAAAATATAATACTATTAAAATATAAGTTAAATCAATTTGACTGATGAGTACGTAAAATCAAATTTTGACACAAGAGTCTGTAAAGTTTTACTTTAGCTACTACTTTGGTTAAATTCGCGGAGTGATATTGTGAATTTTAGTATCGATTTCGAAAAAAATATATTAATTTATGATCATATTTAAAACGTTTTCCGTCCGTCTGGTAAAGATCTGTAAAAAAAGGAGGCAATGACTTGACTTTACTTACGCAGTTATCATCTTGTTCAAGATCTTGTTAACTTTTCTCATACTTTTGTCCAACTTTTTTTCGTTCATTTCTTGCCTGACCGTATCTATAGCAATATTTAATGTCTGCTCATGTTTCTCCTAAAATTTCGTATGCCAAATAAAAACATTATTAATGATGATTCTATTTACTGAAATTATTTGCTGGTTTTTGTTAATGTTTTTTGATAGTAGGATCATACAAAATATCAAAAAAATTAATTACAATTTAACATTGAAATATTTGGATAGTTTGCAAAATATTCCATGATAGGCTTCTGTAATATAAAAAATTGTTTTCTAGGCAGCTTAAAGTTATTACCATATAAATATGACAAGAGTTTAATTTATAATAATTTTGTCACGGAACTAATATTTTTTTATATTATAATCTATAGCACAACATTCCTAGAAGGAACAAGTACTTGAGATTTATTTCATGACAAGTTTTACATTTCAGTATGTAACCAAATTTTGATTTACATATATATTAGACAAAAAATACCCGTATCTTTTAAATCGAATTATTATTCGTAGTTTACAAGAAAATAAATATTAAAAATTTGGGGAAGAGGTATTGTATCGTCAGCATAGTAGAATCATGACAGAAGACATATAGATTTGAAGCGAAAGAAATAGTCTACCTGTCTTTTTCCATGATCTTACCTTGCTAACGTCACATATACCTTCTCCAAAACATTTAATTGCTAATAACTATATTATTACAAACTAATAATTACTTTGTATTATTAATATGAGAATGGTTAGTTTTTATTAGGAATGACGAAACCTGAAAATTTTGGTACCCGGGTACCCGATATGAATACCCGGGTAGTACCGGATACTCGATAATTACCTGTTACCCGATAATTACCCGATACCCGATAATAACCTGATACCCAATAATTACATAATACCCTTAAAATATCCATTATTCTTTCATATTCATTTTTTTAATACAAATTTTTGTTATTTGAGTATAAATTTAATTAATGAACAAAAAATATTATTTTCTGGTATGGAAGTAAAAAAAAACATTGTTATTTTATATAATATACGAGTATATCAGCAGTATAAAATTACAAAATTAAAACTTATTACGGAAGTACATTTGATTTAACTACTTAGGAATATCTCATATTTCTATTCGCACATATCAGCATGGATGATGTATCTGCATTCAGATTTGATCTTCGTTTTGTTACAATGTTTCCGGTAGTGGAAAACTGTCTTTAACTGGCAACAACAGATTTTAGGTAATGGGTAGATTTCGGGTAACGAGTAATAAACGGGTAACGGGTACATTTCGGGTAATCGGGTACTATTTTTGATACCCGGGTACATTATTATCGGGTGGGTGCCGGGTACCCGGGTACCCATCGTCATTCCTAGTTTTTATATTTTATGACATAACTTAAATTCTATCATACAGCCACTCATATTATATTTATTATTAATACGTACTTGGAAATTTTTATCGTTTTTATCCATTGTTATTTTCAATTCGGTTGTAATTGTTAATTTTATATCATCTACTCTTTTTCCATGTGACTTCCAAATATGTTCCAATTCTTTTAATAATGTATATTTCATGTGACTGACTTGAAATATTTCTCTTAACGTAACGCTCCACATTTCCTATAAAATATTTCATTACAACATTTTTTATGGTTGTTTTGCTCTTATTAATATGGTGTTATTTTAATAAAATAATTAATATTTATTGCAAAACTATTATTGACTCTGAAAATCGTACCAAGAGAAATTCAGCTTTTTCGATAAAACTTGTACGTTTTATTTCTTTTTGAGGAAAGAGGATTGATCGCCCCCGTTAGTCTGGGAAGGTTTTTGAATTTCGAAAATAATAATAAATAAATCTAGAGCGCAAAGGCATCTTATAATGAATCTGATATTCCCGTCAACAACAGGGGAAGTAATTCCCAAAGTCGCTGATTCTGTATTTTTGCGTAAACCCGAACATATTTGTAAATGTCGAATTTTTAGGTCGAAAATTTTCAAATTATATAAAATTTTGTTTGTAATATTTTTTAAAGAACTATCTACACTGATACAAAATTTTCAAACCGAATTTAATTATCTTTTTTCGTTCCGGAGATATTAGCTCTCAAAGTTGTACCTCAAAAATGTGTGTTTTTTGTGTATATCTCTAAAATGAGTAGAGATTCAGTTTCAACGATTACAGCAGTCGATTCTACGGACAAAGCTACATAAAGAAATGTTTTCTTCGGATATACGTTCTTTGGAACGATTTGGAGAAAAATGAGGAAAACGAAAAAACCTAAATTTCGGTATTTCGCTTCGAAACTTTTTGTCTCTAAAATTTTTCATTTTTTGGTCTTATGTAGATAACGATGCGCTGATTTCAAATTTTCAAACAGATTTCAATTATCTCTTTCCGTTCTCGAGATATTGGAGCTCAAAGTTATACCTAAAAAATTAGGTTTTTTAGGTATACCCCTTAAATGGTTAGGTTTACGACTTCGGCGACCTCACCATTCGATTCTACGGGCAAAATTACATAAGTGTACCAATTTTCAGATTTTTATCTCAACAGATAGAATTTCTACAAGGAAAAAACTGAAAATGGCCAAAAATCGAAAAAATCGCAAGGGGTTCATCAGGCGTTTTTTTCGATTTTGGCCATTTTCGTTTTTTCGCTCTAAAAATTGTATCCATTGGAATAAAAATCTAAAAATTGGTATACTTCTATAATTTTGCCCGTAGAATCGATTGGTGAGGTCGTCGAAGCTGTAAACCTAACCATTAAAGGGGTATACCTAAAAAACCTGTTTTTTTAGGTATTGCCAAAACTCAACTTTGAACACGAATATCTCGAGAACGGGAAGAGATAATTCAATTCTGTTTGAAAATATGGAATCAGCACATCGATATCTACTTAAGTCTGGAAAATGAAAAGATTTGGAGAAAAAAAGTTCCTCGAACAAATTTTGAAATTTTGGTTTTTTCGATTTTCTCATTTTTCACCTAATCGTTCCAAAGAACGTATATGCGGAGAAAACATTTCTTTATATAACTTTTCCCATAGAATCGACTGGCATAATCGTTGAGATTGTATCTCTACCCATTTTAAAGATATGGTCAAAAAACACACTTTTTTTAGGTGCAACTTTGACAGCAAATATCTCAGGAACGAAAAGAGATAATTAAATTCCGTTGGAAAATTTGACATCAGCGCGTCGAGAACTATCAATGTACACTATATCCCAAAATTAAAATTTTAGGCACAAAAATGAGTATTTTTGGGATATTTCGCGTTTGTCAACACAATTTTTGATTTAATACTGTTGTTTGGTTTGTTTTAACTCTACGCAACTTTGATATGGGGTTATAGGTTTTGAAAATAAATAAAAGCTAGATAATAAAGCGACAGAATAAAAACGAAAAGCCTTAATAGAATTGCAAATTTTAAAATCAGCGCATATATATATATATATATATATATATATATATATATATATATATATATATATATATATATATATTAAGGAAATTAAAACTCCGTGTAACTAACACTTGTAGCCTATTTTTATTTATAATATGATTATGTTTTTATAATCTAGAAAATTTTAATTTTGACTGTTTAATTTGTCTCGTACCTCTAATTCGTCTCTGGTATATATTTTCTTAGGTTCTTCTTCCCCAGGATATTCGTCCACCATATCCTGAATTGATTTTAGTTCACTTCTAAGTGACGTTATTGATTTTGATAACTCACGCCAATCAAGTAATTCTTTGGGAACATCTAACTCATTTGCTGCTTTTTCAAACAAGTGTAGTAAATCTTTTACTGTATATTCTACAACAAAGATTATAACTCTCAGATTTACATAAAATAGAACAGTACTAGGCAACCAGAGTTACATATAAGTGTTTTATAAACGTTTATAAAATTCCAAGAGAACAAAATTTAAATTAAATTGTATTAATATGCATTAATTTTTATAAGGATACATCCATTGTTTATTTATTGTTACCTATATCTTCAAGAACAATAGTTGTTTCTTTATACCACGCTAAATCTCTGGGATCGATTCTTGATGGATCATTGAAATCTTCTTCAATTTTTAACATCATTTTTATTAATTCTTTTATACTTTTACTGGGGTATTGCTGCATAAATTTTTCTATATCTTCCTCTGTATATTCACATAATCTGAGAAGAATTATTTATTAATTAATGTTTTTTTAAATAATTTTTAACATACCTTAGTCGTCTTTTAATTTCTTCAAAAACTAAAGTCTTCCATTTTTCTTCATATTGTAATAGTTTATATATCAATAATTTAATAATATTAGTAAAAGTTAATGTTAAATTTAGATGCAATTCCTTATAATTTCTCAAATTAGAAAGTATAATTTTGTTTATTTGCTACAAACAGATAAATAGAATATTTTGCAAATAAATATTAAATATATTACAATTATTTGTTCTTCAAAATATAATTGTATTTCCGATGGTAATTTATAAGAACATTTTTCCATTTTATCGTACGAATATTTTAGTATTTTTTTATATTTATCTGATCTCATTTTTTCCAAATCTTGTAAATCTTCGTAAAGAGTATCAATTTTTTCTATCCCTTCTTTAAGTAAATTTTCACAAAAATCATTCGATGCTTGAAATTTAGACCCATCAAAATACAAAACCTATAAATTTTTATTTTCATAAAAAGTTTTACCGAAAAAAAAATCGAACCTGTGTTTTATAAGTTAATAAACCATGAACATTTTTGTTTCCAGTAGATTCTAATATGTTGATATCATCTTTTAAAGTGTTTGATTTTATTCGAATATCAATTTCAACTTCTTTGTTTATTTCTGTAAAATTTGCTCCTAACTCCAAAATGTTTTTTTCAAATTCCAATTTGGTTCTTTCGATTAGATTGTTTATATTTTCGTTATTAGAAGCATCAAGTTCTAAAAATTAATATTTAAATTTTTATAAAAAAAATTAAAAAAATTACCGGGGCATTTTTTTTCGGGTAAAGCAATAATTTCCCATTTTTCCAAGGTATCTATTGTAGGTATTTCATTTATGGGTTCAATAAATTTATCAGAGTCGGATGTTTCAGACATGTTTGGTATATTTTAAAAATATTATTAAAAATATTAAAATGTCATGTATGTCATTTATATTTATATTACTGTGATTTGATTTGAAAATTTTGCTTTTTGTGAATAGTAGTGACATCTGTTAGACAGTGCCTGAACTATTCTATAGAAATCTATCTTTAAATTTGTATTAAAATAAGGAAAATCAATAAAATATGTTATATATAAATATATATTTATTTATTTTAATAAAATTTACATGCATCCTTCAAATTTATTTACATATTTATACATTTTTTACTTTTTTACAATTTTTTTTTAATACATAAATTATATGTATAATATTAATAAATTATGTAGTGTTAATAAATTGTATTGTATATTTATACATTTTTTGTGAATATATTGTTATGTTCTGTGTTATATCTTTGTTTATGTACAAAATGTTTGGTGCCTAACTTCACAAGTATATAGTTGTCAAATGTCAAAATAATATAAAAATCTACAGTGAAAAACCACAAATATGTTTAAAAATACGTTTCAGAGTGGATTTTTATCAATATTGTATAGTATTGGAAGTAAGCCTTTACAAATTTGGGATAAAAAAGTGAAAAATGGTCACATAAAAAGAATAACAGATGAAGATATCCAATCTTTAGTACTGGAAATTGTTGGTTGTAATGTCAGTACAACGTATATAACATGTCCAGCAGATCCAAAGAAAACTTTAGGAATAAAACTACCATTTCTAGTCATGATTGTTAAGAATATGAAGAAATACTTTACTTTTGAAGTGCAGGTATGGTTATAACCTAAGATTTGAAGCTATAGTATATGTTTTAAAGTCTTAACACAAAACGAAACAATGTTAAATGAAGTCAAAGAAAATTTAAGTTTTTTGTTTAATATTTATTATTAATTTTTTAATATTAGTATCAATTTTTATTCATAAAATGGAATATATTTTTTGTTTATGATGAGAAAGGTTCCTCAATTAACACGTTTTGTTTTTGTGAAGAAGTCATTTATTGTCGTTTTTGTTTTTTTGTTTAACATATCGAAATTTTACTACTCTTTAAGTTAGAAAAGTCGCAGTAAAATTAGTTAATTGACTGTATTTTATGATTTTGTTCTTTATAATTATATATAAATATAATTTGTACAATTCAGTAGTTCGAAATATAAACAAATCTGTACTTATAATCTATTTTGTATAAGAGAGAAGTGTGGAGAAAATGGAGCTGTTTGATTGGTTAATATTGAAGTAGTACTCCAATCAAGAAACAAGGTAAAACTGTTCCCCACACTTCGTTCTTATAAGAAATGGACTACAGTATAAATAAAGGCAACATATAATTTTGGTTCTGACCTTTATTTATATTATAGTCTTTATGGTAGGTAAGATTTGAATACATATAATAAGATTTATTTAGTTTTTTTATTAAAAAAATAAATTAATTAAAAAAATCTAGTAAAAAAATCAAGTTAAAATTGGAGTACATACGAATATATATGGATTTTAAATTTTTTTTGTGTAAAAACATATTTAATAAGTAAGTAAAATAAATAAAATATGCTAACAATGATTTGTCATGCAAGTCATTACAATAATTTATTTTTTGTACTATACAGGGTGTTTGTATAAGCTTACTCATTATTTACATGGCTCGCTTATTTGAAAAAAAAATCATATACCTTATTGAAAATAGAAAAAAATACTTTTTTTTATTTTGACATGTAAAGTGTCATTTCATTTTTTATTCAAATAGTTTTCGTGCATGTATTTTTGTTCTGTAACGTTTAAAAGTGTGGTTGTAGAAAAAGCATAGTGTAACACTCGTGCAGAATAGCCTATTTCCCACCTTGTGTGATTCCATAGGCGATTTTCTGCACTTGTTGCACAATATACTATTTCATCACTGAGTGATAAAAAGTGAATGATTTTTTTTAATTATTATGAAAAGTGTGTTGTTTCAAACGTCAGTTAACAGTCAATTTTAAAAAATGACAATTTATGTGTCAAAATTAGAAGAAAATATCTCATCGTTACACAAAATGAGACATTTTCTAACTGGTTATATAAATAAAAAGAGAAAATATGTGATTCCATTAAAAAAAAAATACATTTTGTTTAAAATTTTATGAACATCTGATACCATTTTTCTGTTGACATGTTTAATTTTATAATTTAAAGTGGCACATATTTTCTCATTTAACAAAAGTTGTATTAATCAAAAGACAATATTGTCTTTTGATTAACTATGAGTTCTGAAACCTTCTTTCAATATTTAAAAGTTGTATCACTTCAAATAGAAAAGTTAGTGATAGTGAGCAAGCTTATTGAAACATCTGTATTTAGGTGTACTTGTAGTTGTGATATAAGGGTGTGTTGTGTAGATCCTAGACGACAAGAACGTGCGTCGCCGGTTCCGAGCGAGCAACTACCAGTCGACGACGCGCGTGAAGCCGTTCATCTGCACGATGCCGATGCGGCTGGACGACGGCTGGAACCAGATCCAGTTCAACGTGGCGGACTTCACCCGGCGCGCCTACGGCACCAACTACGTGGAGACGCTGCGCGTGCAGGTGCACGCCAACTGCCGCATCCGCCGCGTGTACTTCTCCGACCGCCTGTACTCCGAGGACGAGCTACCCGCCGAGTTCAAGCTCTTCCTGCCTATCCAGAACAAGACCAAGTCAGCGGTGGTTGCCACATAATACCCCCACATCCATCTCCATACATGTGTTATATATACAGCTGTGGCTGCCACATCATCATTTCATGCCTTATCCATCCACAACATTCTGTCTGTCAATAAATGTTTATTTGTTATATATAAGTACCTTATTTTATATTGACCAATCAAATGTAAGACAGCCAACTAAATTAAATACTGTCTGCCATAAAAACAATTCATTTCTATTATGTCTAGTTGTAGTTGTCCAGTCAAAGTAGGAAAAAAATCTCCAAGTTTTGAAACTTATTCATTCATACCATTCTGTTTGTGAATAAATATTTATTTGTAATATATAAGTACCTTTTTATATTGACCAAGCAAATGTACGACAGCCAACTCAATTAATTACTGTCTACCATAAAAACAATTTATTTCTGTTATGTCCAGTTGCTTCAACAATAGTTCCAGTTACATTACACAAATGTCGTCAATTAGGAAAAAAAATCCCAAAGTTTTAAAACTTATTCATTCACACCATTCTGTCTGTGAATAAATGTTTATTTGTAATATATAAGTACCTTATTTTATATTGAGCAATCAAATGTACGACAACTAACTCAATCAAATACTGTCTACCATAAAAACTATTTATTTCTATTGTATCCAGTTGTAACAACAATAGTCCAGTCTAATAAGACAAGAAATCGTCAATTAGAAAAAAATCCCCAAGGATGTAGGAGAAGCAATTTTTTTAATGCCATATAACGGTCGTTTTAGACTAGACTATATATGGGACAATATTTAGTACAAGAAATGGTACAATATCCTGTACCATAAATTGTTAGTTTTTGACGAAATTTTGTATGATACTAATGCAATTTCTTGTACAATATATTGACTGATTCATTTACATTTAAAGTTTGAAATACTTACAAGTTTTCTACAACCATACTACATACAATAAAAACAAATAAAATCTGGCTCACAGATTTTATGAAAAATAGAATGTAAAAATAATCAAAATGGATTTAGGAATGTTCAAAACGGATATATCAGTTCATATACAAAAACTGAAATACTTCCTTTAATTCATATAAGTAAAAATGATAACTTAAAATTTAAATGTTGATATAAGAAGCCATTAATATGTTAAGCTTTCATCTTTATTTTTTCTTGCACAAATATTTTATAAAAATTCCGGTAATAAATTCATTCAATCATTTTTTTTACCTTTGCCTATTTTATCTATTGCCCACATTTTGGTACACTTTCTATATCAGCTACAATGCCTAGAAAGTGACATCTGATAAACACTTTTTACCGATATCAGATTGGCACATCCAACAGAGAGTAATATATTATATTATACTCCTGTTTAATAATGTATTCATTATTAATGCAATTTATTGTATATACTGAGTAATATTATTACTCATTAACACTACTAGAGCAATCACATTACGGAATTTTCATTACTCAGCACTAGAAACAATTTCCTTGCCTTAAGTGAGTTCCGGAACTTATTATTGTCAATTAACTAAATGTATATATAATACAATATTTTTATTTCATGTCATACTCTATTAGCATAAAATGTCTATTACTCACTCGAATGATTTACAACACTTGCTATCGCTCGTGTTGCAAACTTCGTTCTCGTAAATAATAGCACACATTACATGCTCATTGAAAACTACATATACTCATTCCCGTCGACATAAGCATAATTTACTTCCATAATAAGTACTGATAGCATTTGCTATTTTTTTCACTACCAGCCTAGACACCCACTATTTTTAACCTTTATCTAGTCAATAATAAATTATTATTAACCATGGTTTATAATAAAAACTGTCACTTTTTAAAGAAACGCCAAATCCAAATATTATTTGAATCATTTAACTCAAGAAAAGTGTAAAGTATGGATTTACATTTCAATATGTCGTCTAAATTAAATAATACCAAATTAAAAAACAAAAGTGAGGTTGACAAACTGAAACGACAAATATAAAAACAAAGGCAGTGTACTTTATTTTTGTGAATATTAATAACCAAGTTAATGTTCATGTCAAAATATTTGTTATAGTCAATATATTTTTTTTTTCGAAATCGATACTAAAATACAAGATATCACTATTTGGCGAAGTTAGCCAAATTAGTAGCTAAAGTAAAACTTTACAGACTTATCATATTATATTTTTTTGGTTTATTTTAGCACTACCTGAAATAACAAACAAATTATTCTATAATATTATTGGTGAATTTATTTATTATTTGCCTTTGATAATAATTCATCTAATTCATGCAGACGACGTCTAAGCAGGTGTAAACATGAAAAACAATGAAAATTATAAAAAAATATTTGACACTTTAACAGAACGTTTGTTAGCACCGCTAACCCCGTCTTTATAGCTAGCTGACGTTTTACAAACACATAGTGTTATGTATTTATGTTTTTAATTAATAATTTAACGATTTCGGAAAATTTATAATGTATATTTAAAGACTAAAGTATTTTTTATTACTCACATGGTTTCCATATGCATAATAAAAAATTATACTTTAGTCCCTTGAGATATAAATAACTATTTTTAGTAGGATTGGGATTTAAATGCTAGTAGTGAAAAAATAATATATATACCACGGTTGAGAGCATTATTGACCAGTGCCTTATGTCCCTCGGTTGCTTGTCAACCATGGTATATAATATACTATTATAAGAGTTTTTTTTATTATACTTTATTAAAACCTAAAATAAATTTTCTATGTAAATTTCTTTGAAAATAAAAAAAATATTTATATTTTTGTGCTTTATTTATTTGATATTGCTTTCTCAAAATGATTATTTGAAGTGTGTTATGTTATAAATAATTTGAAAAACAAAATACATGTTTATTATTTATTTGAGTATTGTATCAAAGTGAACATATATAAATAAAGTTTTAAGTATTAAAATTTGTACTATACAACTCATTAAAACATAAGTATCCCATTCAAAATCATAACTACGTGTCTAAAAATGAACTTAAGTAACATGAAATGAATACTGAACACATAGGTACAATTCGTTAAGTTAATTGGATGGTTTCATTTGTGACTGTGATAGGCAGTTCTAGGACCTTCGTGTCCTCCGGTTATGACATTCGAGAATCCTTTATACAGGATGGGAGGCCTCGTACTTAACACGGGACCGTAATCTGCTGGCCTATGGGTGGGGTGTCTGTGTATCTTGTTTTGTAAACTCGCCTAGAATTCATAACAGCTTATTGGTATTTGAAAGCCAGAGAAAAGCTGTTATTTAGCAAAAAGCTTGCTTAGGTTTAGCGAATGTGCAAGCTACGAATTGGAACTTAAAATGTCAGTGAAGTAAGCAAATCAATTTAGAAAATAAAAGGAAATTTGTTTTTGAAGTTACAGTCATTTTATAAAATCCACTGATACATCAACGTTTCGACTGTAAATTAGTCTTTATCAGAGTGATAAATGGTATTAAAACATTATCAAGTAAATCATGTAATAGTTATTTATGATATAAGTGTTAAAAGTGACATTTTATGAGTGAGTGAGGAAGTTTGAAACGAGGCGAAGCCGAGTGTAACAAACCCCACGAACGAAATAAAATTACTTTTAACACAAATATCATACACTATTTTTCCTACGACCCTAGTTATGTATTAGTAAATAAAAACTAAGCATTATAGAATGACATTTATGACAGATAACTAGATTTAGTTCCTTTTTAACACTAGTGTTAAAAGTAAATTTGTTTATTACTTTTAATTCGTTGTCAATGACAACGATTTAAAAGTATTCACTGTGTTATACTGTTATTTTTAACTTGCTAAGCAACCATTAAATAGACTATTTTTAACAGTGGACGTAGGAAAATTATTTTACAGTTGGTTGATAACTGTTAAAACTGTGTAAAATGTACATGTGTTTGTTTTATCTATATTTGACGAAAGATTTCTGTAAAATTATTTATATGATTTACTTCATAATGTTTTAATACCATATTTCACCCTGATGAAGACTGATTTACAGTCTAAACGTTATTACAACTCCAAAAAATAGATTCTTTTATTAACATCCAGTCAATAAAACCAATCCTACACTGATTAATTTATTCAGAGTGACAAAAAATCCGATTGAAAAAAAATGTTAAATAACAATTGCAGAACAAGTGAATTAAATCAATGATTTAAAAAAAAATCAATATGATTTAAATCAATGCAACCCTGTTTTTATTTTTATTTTTTAAATCTGATTTCTATGCAACCCTTTCATGAAAGATATAACGCTGAAAATATGTTTAAGCAAAGAATAAAGCACTGGAAATTGAAGTAAATTAATTAAAGCAAAGGCAAAATAAATGTTGTGATGAAAGCAGAAAGCAATAATATGTTTGTAAGCGTGAAATCTACATATTTGGCGAAGCTATTGTTTGATAATATAAAACTGCACCTTTCCCTGACAGCGACATTTGCACCTTTTATGTTTACGCTTTCGCCCATTTTTGCCCCAGCGTTTAAATTCCCCTTGATAAGACTTAGATTTTCTAACCTTTGTCGTCGTACTAGTTTTTTCCGTTGTTACTTCCTGTGTACTGCTAGTCACCCAACTGCGAAAAACATAACTTTGAGTATCAAAAGCTCAAACATTCATACCCAAAAAATATAAGAATACATGTAGAATTGACTGGTAAAATTACATTTTTATATCTCCACTCATACCTATAAATGGGTGTGAAATACAGTTTTAAAAACACCACCAATAAATTTCTCATGTTAAAATACATACATACACAATTTATTATTTAAAAATTGTGTCTGGTATGGTCACAATTAAAGTTTAAATGTGCGATACGTGAGATCCTGGAAAGCTTCCTAGTGTGAGCTTTCATTCCTTCAGGTGATCTGACTAGATCACCTTCAGGGATATTTAGGATGATTCGGAAAATGGTCTACTTCAGTATGTCAGCAATTAGAACACACTTATGCCTGTATTAATAGTCGTTACTTCGTCTTGATTCATACTTGAGTACGTCTTAAGTACAACAAATGTTTTATATTCGCTATTTTTTTCAAGTCAAGTTTCGACCAAACTTGAGAATTGAAAATTGATATTTTTATATTTAAATTTAATTTAAGATTTAAATGTTATCAAAAAATAAATAAATTTGTTGTTAAATTTTTATAATTAAAAAAATATTTATTGAAGCTTCTATGTAACTACCAATAGAAGAATTTCACAGACTATTCCATTCATAGTCTGCATCCAATTAAATTACAGTATTTGTGCGAATTGAAGCAATCACATTTGAATTAAACTGATAATTTTCACTAGTGCAAATTTGCGCTATAATTTTACGACTAAATAGACGTTGCCAAAATGCAACGTCTGCCTATGTAACTATCAATAGAAGAATTTAATAGACAATTTCACTTATAAACTGCCGTCCCATTAAATCCCAGAATTTTGATGAATTGAAGTAATCGTTTTTCAATTAACAGTAGTTCAAATTGTCGCGGTAATTTTACAAATAAATAGGCTTTGTTTAAATACAACGTTTGTTAAAATTGTTAATGTAATTCATTAAAAAAATATATTATATATCGAGAAATTATCATGATCGAATACTATTCGTGACTAGAATTGTATTTATAATCCTCTGAAATAACACCTGTCTATAAAATGTCCCCTGTAATACAAGTATTAATAACCATAATATGCATACTACAGGAACAAATAAATTTCTTAAATATCAAAATGATAATATTCACAAATTTTGTATTTCCCCATTTTCCTGATAATTTTTAAACTTGTGAAAAAAATTAAATAAAAGCTACTTCTTTTGGATTAGATATGATACTATTCTGTGAGCTATTATTTTATTTTTAATAAAACGTTTATAATTGTCATATTTATAAATATTCCCAACTCAATAATCAAAATTTCTCCAAATTTCTGCCTTGAGGTTTGTACTTACTCAAGAATTCACGAATTATCAAATATGACACACGTAACGTACTCAAAGAAGATTACAATTAGAATAATGCTTATTGGCGAAGTAACCGAAATGAACTTTAGTAATAGTATGTTCCATAATGCAACCGGTCCGACTATGAATACAGGCATTTGTTTTTTGATATACTGAAATTAGAGCACAATTTAGAGGAGATTGCTGCTCTAGATTGAGATCTAATTCAGTGTTGTTCTGATTTTTGGCCTACTGAAATCAGAGCCTTTGAACATTCTGAAGTACAGTAAAACTTCAATATAACGGACCTAGATTATTAACGGACAAAATGTCAGGTCAATTGTATTAATCCGTTATATCGAGGTTCTTCTGTATTTAATTTATGTGCCAATTTTCTAAAGCCGTACTGATATAGTTACTTATTGTACTATTGTACACAATGTTTTGTTTGGTTATTCATTCATGAATTGAGTTTATTAATGAGCTAGATATAAAGCACGACAATTACTACGGCACTGATTACTGTTTGTAATATTAAACATGAGTCAGATTTACGATAGACATTGCTATTATCCTCGAACTTAACATTGCGACACATCACAAGGCCAGTTACTACTTTGTATATACTTTCCAGCTTAAAAATCATTATCGGAACCTATTTCATTAATTATATAAATAAAACATTGTTGCTAATATGATAACTGTTTGATAATTTGTGTCAAGCTATTCTAGTGTTTTTACTAGAAATACACACATTTTACTATTATGTTGCGGATACTCTCTCTCCTGATACATTTTGGCAAAATTACAATAGTACATAGATGTTCAAAATTAAATTCTACATAAGATAAGAACATAATTAATTTAACAGCAATTTCTTAAATAATATATCAATATTACAAAAATATAAAATTATCTATAATGACATATCATTAACTATTACAACTGTCACATAGATATTTCCTTTTATTACCATGGCTGTCTGATTTTGAAAAAAAAATAATACATTTTATATTTAATAAATCTCGCACTGCAGACGTGCTGTTGCATCAATTATGATTTTATCTGATGTAGAATTTAATTTCGAACAACTGTACTCTTGTAATATCAGGAGAGAGAGAGTATCCGCAATTTTTTAAATCCCATATTAAGTCCTATGTTCCGCGATTCGTTGCACAGACTGTATATGATATACACTTTGTCCAAAGAAAATACTATCATTATATGAAAATAATATTAAATATTTTTTTCGCACCACCATCGACATGTTATGGTCAATTTATCGTGTACTACTTCACCTCTGATTTTGATGAAATTTGGCAAAAAATCCCTAATAAGAATGACAAATATGGAAAAAATTATAAAAAATGACGGTCATACTTGGTTGATCTTAAAATCGCTGTTTATTTGTTTTTAAAGCTATTTAGTAATAAAGGTGTGTACACACACGCACATAACCTATCCTAACCTAACCTAAATTACCCTAACATTACCTAATCTAACCTTAGGTTAAATTAGGTTAAGTTAGGTTGGGTTAGGTTAGATTGGGTTAGGGTAGGTTAAATTAGGTTGGGTTAGGTTAGGTTAGGTTAAGTTAAGTTAAGTTAGGTTAGGTTACGTGCTTGTGTGTATACACACTTGATTTTAATCAGTTATTATTATTAAATAGCTTTAAAAATAAATAAATACGATTTCAAGATAAGTCGGACCGCCATTTTTTATTATTTTCCCCATATATTTGTCATGATTAGTAAGTACTTTTTCCCAAATTTCATTAAAATCGGAGGAGCAGTAGAAAAATTATGAAAATCATATATTGTTGCCGTCTAGATCTACTCTATCTAGACTCTTGTATTGTCAAGTCTAGATTATCAAAACAAGACTGACAAAAGTGTTCTCTTGAAATTTCAAGACCAGAAAATTCTAGACAATGTTCGAAACTCTTAATCCAAGCTAAAAAAGTGATTATAAAATAGAAAAAGAACGCTACCGAAGACTTTCCTTGTCTAAATTATATGTGCAAGTTAATGTAGTCTTGAAACAATCTAGAGTCTTAATATTTAAACAAGACTTTTTAATTTAGAGACTTAGTTAAGTCTTGTCAAGACGGCAACACTAAAATTTAGTCATCTAGTAATGGACAAAGTTTATAAAAAGTTACAAATAAATAAATATGAACAGTCCAATGATCAATATTTACGCGAAAAATATAATAAGCAACTCAGAATGTAAGTACCTAACACAACTATTCCCTTACGGTACCATGAACTTGAGCGTCGCAAGCTCCGCCTCAGTACTTACATTCCTTGCTGCTTTTAATTTTTAAGTTTATGTTTTTGAAGTAAAAATTACCTGGGTAACTGGTCCAGATCAAACCGTGGTACTGCACAATAATATTTCATTAAATCATAAAAGGTACAAGCTCTTCGACAGCATTGGTCACTTATATTTCGTTTTGATCTGAAACCTGTGAACAATCACTACAATATGTTAATTTGTAAAAGGAAGACAAAATACAAAAGAATAAACTACAAAACATCTGACAATAAAAATTGACAGTAATGTTTTACTTTCTATTTTTTCAATAGAATCAACTGAAAAAACTTACCATTGTATTGTAGACAGAGTACTGCCATAGTTTCTCTTACATTTCTTCCACAAAATCTTTGAGGACGGTGTAAATTATTGTATATATAGGTTTCACTATATTCATTGTCTATACAGTTCACAGACATACAGAACAAGAGAGTTATGTGAAGAGTCAAAATTAGTTGGATCTTCATGTCTGATGAACTGTAACAAAAAAAAACTCTTACTCAAAACATTGACAATGTTGTATAAAGAAATATAAAAATTGGTCAAATTACGTCAAAAATTTTATGGAAATTCATTACATGAAACACATAATATTTAATATATTCTAAAGAAATTTTGTAATAAAATTTTACCAACAAATAAAATAATAATCATACAATAAAAATAATGTTAGCTTACTATTTTACTGTTAACTTTTACTCAAAACATTGACAATGTTGTATATAGAAATATAAAAATTGGTCAAATTATGTCAAAATTTTTATGGAAATTCATTACAAGAATGATACATGAAACACTTATAATATTTAATATATTCTAAAGAAATTTTGTAATAAAATTTTACCAACAAAAAAAATAATGATCATACAATAAAAATAATGTTAGCTTACTATGTTACTGCTTTTTTAATAACATTTCGAAACTTATATTTGTTCTTCTTAAAATGTTAAAATTTAGAAGAGCTCTGAAAGTGCGTGCACGTCTTACGGTAAAGTACAAGTGAAACGAAATGAGAAATCCCAGGGTTTATATAGACCAGTATGGAAAAGTACATCTACACAAACACTGTCTTACAAGCAAGTCGTTATAGCCAACAAAGCTTTGCTATATCCAACAACCTATTGTATATATGTATTTTATTGATCATAATTTAAATGGTAAATTATACGGTATAACATTTAATAGCCAAGCCAGAGGGCTTATTTTCATTTTATACATGATGTCATTCTTCATATTTATAAATATATTATTTATTTTTTGAATAATCAGGTATTTTTTTATATTTATCCATTGGGATACCAAGGCTGTAAGTTATGTTTACAAAATAAAGATCGGTAAATTATTTCTTATCTAGAAGAATCTGTAAGTAATTGGTAACTTAGTAATAGTCAAAATTTAAATTTAAAATGGCAAATCTTGTGAAAAAATATTTCAAGTATAACTTTGGTATCTAAAAATTATTATTTTAAAGTTTAAAGTCATTACAGATTTTACAATTGAAAAGTGACCTGCGTTTTTCTGAAGGTATTACGGGAATTTTTGTGAATATTCGTTTATTAAATTGCATTCTTTTGTGATATATTTTTTTCAGATTGTAAGTTTTCATTATTTTTTGTAATTACATTTTTATTATTATTATTATTTTTTTTAAGCGATATATTAATCGGTGAAAACCTGTTTCCAAATTTTAAAAACCGGTTTTCGAACTTAAGCCGTTATTATTGTATTGTTCTTTATAAGGGTTAACCGTTAACCAGTATTTTTTTGGTTACATGCCCTGTTTTTGTCTATATGCTTAATACCCTGAAACCAGTAAATTAAGTTTACGCACATAAATTTTTATTTAGATATCTTTATAAATAAAAAAGTTAAGACAGCTCACCGATGTATATGGAAAACCGGTATATTACACTTTTTATTGAATTTGTTTTTATATCAAATAATAATAAAAATAGAGACACATTATTAATATTTTTTGTAATTTTATAGATACATTTTTTTCTATATCTTTTGTAAATTTATGTTCTATTTAAATAATAATGCTT
Organism: Stenolophus ochropezus; assembly: GCA_035578165.1. Lineage (NCBI taxonomy): Eukaryota > Metazoa > Arthropoda > Insecta > Coleoptera > Carabidae > Stenolophus > Stenolophus ochropezus. The sequence continues at coordinate 1,001,798 of JAQOWZ010000002.1, forward strand.
AAATTAAATCATTTTAAAATAAATAATTTGAGAAATATAACTCATAAACTTATGTATATTTATTCAAATATTAAGAAAAATGTTCAATCACTTTGTTTTTCTTTTAAACAGGAGATTTATTTTTTGTTTTCCTAATCAAAAGTTATAAATAAGATTGTAATGCATCTCCAAGTAATTATAATTAGAAATAAACGAATGTATTGGAGAATGGTCAACGTTTAAGATAAGAACTAATATGTGAATGTTTTGCATATGCATGTAAAGATTATATATTTGCTTCCGTGTTTTTAACGTGAGAAATTCGAAGTATAGGCACCCTACAAACAGATACTTATTCATATGAGAGGGAAATAATTTCTCATTTACGAGCACATTAATGTAACATGTATGAAATTAAAGCCATCGCTTAATAATTGTAATGCAATTTTGCTTCTGCCGTTGACTCAGACAACAATGTTCTTACAAATAAACATCTTCAAATTAAATGTCACATAAAATTACCATAAAAAATAAATAAATGATTTGTTGACATATAATGTTTAATATGATAAATTTTAAATTAAAATAATTGTACTGTGAGTAATAAAAAGTACTTCAGTCCTTAGATATACAAGTAAATTTTATTCCGAAATCGTTAAATTATTAATTAAACATAAATAAATAAATTTGTAAAATGTCAGCTAGTTATTGAGACGGGGATGGCGCTGTGATAACAAACGTACTGTCAAAGTGTCAAATATTTCTTTATAATAATAACAATAATATTATAGAATGATATGTTCCGTTATTTTAGGTAGTGCAAACTGCAAAAATATAATATTATTAAAATATAGGTTAATTCAGTTTGACAGATAAGACCGTAAAATCAAATTTTGATTAAGAGTCTGTAAAGTTTTACTTTACCTACGACTTTGGCTAACTTTGCTGAGTGATATCGTGTACTTTAGTATCGATTTTGAAAAAAGTATTTTATATCGGAAGACTACGAAACATCGATAAATTTATTAAAATTTATATTAATAATTTTCATCAAAAACTACAAAAAAATAAAAACAAATAGAAAGTATAAATTATCATAAAACAATAATTTAAACCTAAATTTAATTTATTTTTATTAAAAAAACCTCTATTTAACGCTCTCACAGCTTATTTTGAGGTCCATGTGAAAATTAAAAGTTGTATCAGTTTCTCGAAAACGATATGAGAAATAAAAAAATTGAGTACTGCAGTGAATTTGTCGTTAAAAAGTGTCTGAATAATGTACGAGTTAAAATATTTTTTGTATTTAAATAAAAATGCACTTTTTGGGAAAAACAAAAACAAGAATAAAATGACCCACACATCTCTTACAGTTCTCGAGATTCCCAAGCTCAAACAGTTACATTGGTCATTCTGTATAACACGAATCAATGCACTATATACATAAAAACAACAAGAAATTTTAAACTAAAGTTGGAACACTCACCGATCAAATTACACAGAATTTAAAATTAAACAAAATCCATAACAATTTTTACACATTTTTGTACAAGCCTATCATTCATTATTGAAATTATTAACCTTTCAATTTTTTAATGTACCTATTTTTCATCTATTCTATAATTAATTTAATAGTAATATATAGAATCTTCTTGATTATATGTATCTATTACTAAATATTTGAATAAAAAACTGTTATAAAAGTAATTGTAAATATTATTGTCTGACCGAAGGAAAAAGTGGATAAATATGTATTGTTGCAAAGTTCATAAAAAGGTGACTTGTATTCGTAAACACTTTACAGATAACTGCACTATAAACAATTATAAACAAAGACTAGTACACTTACTGTAAAAATGAAGTCACTTCACTTCACAGTTACTGTTTCATTAGCTTGTTTCATTAGCTTGTCACAAGCAAAGTGACAGATTATTCAGTGGGAGACATTATTTGAACGATGCTATGCAGAAAAAGGCAATATCTACTCGTGACGATATTAACTGACACTGACCTCTGCTACTTACAAAAATACTCAAACCTATGAGAGACACCGAGCCATTTACTTCGTGTTCCAACGCTCTGCAAATTTATCTCCAGGGCTATTGAACCTCATTTTTACTCGGTATTTTTGCGAGATATCAAATGCTTCATTTAAATCATTTTTACCGTCCGTATTAATTAATTTTTAGTATTGACAATTAGTATGATATATACAGCGTGGAATCGAAAATTGGAACATGGTTTTACTCGAAAGTTATTACAAATACAAAAATATACTAAATAATAAAGTCATTTGATTATAGAATAAAATATTTTTTTTAAGTGGTTCTCAAGTTTACAACGCAAAGTTATTTTTTTTAAATGACATTATACATATGTTTATGCCTATTCGATAACGTACTGTACTGTACAATATATACTAAGATGTTGATAATTATATAGGTATATAGTATGTATGTTTAGGTATATACTAGTATATACCTATGTGTCTACATATTTTTAACATTTACATATGAGAAAAATTAATTTCAATTTCTTTTTAAAATAAATAACTACTGTACTTAAATTTGATATACATCTTTGTGTCTGGTTAATATCATGTAATAGTAATTTACATTAAAGTCCAGTAAATGAGTTTTTACGGTACAAATAAGATGTTTCTGTACGAGGCGATAAAGGAGCCGAGTCAGGAATTTCGAAATGAGTATCATATTTTTCAATTTCAATCAAAGGTTTGATTTTGTTACTTTAACAATTATTAATAAAAAAAACATAAAAATATTAATTGTCATTGAAATATTTAAGAAGAAAAACGCTGCCATCTGTCACTTATGACATGTCAATCACAAACTTTCAATAGAATTATTTTAAAATAAGGTCCGATTTAAAGAATTTAATTTATTTCAACAAAATTTATGAATGTACAAATATATTAAAATCATTTAAAGGACATATAAGTAAAATTTGTTTAATAAGGATTCAGTATCGTAAAGAATAATAATACCGTAAAATCTCATTTACCGGACTTAAATCACAATTGTAAAAAAGGAAATATGACAGTATGAAATAAATATATTACTGGGATTTCCAAATCTTTTGTTTATCAAAATGTTAAAAAAAAAATATATGAAAATTAATATCAATATATAATAATAATAATTTCGGTCAATGACTTTTCAATTCTTTTTCAAAATTTCTGCACCAAATTCTGTACTTAACAAAGCATAAAAAAATTATAATTGCAATTAAAAATTTCAAAATAAAATACATATATAAAAGATTTTATTGATGAAAAGTTTCTATAAATTTAGAAACAGTTATAATTACTTTAAGCTCTTATTTGATTTCCAAAGCTTTCAAATATGGTTCTGCTGCCTTATGCGTGCATTTATTTATATGAATAGCAATGTTTTATAAATAATAAACTGTAATAAGCAGTAATTAAGTGTAACTCCGTTTAAACAAATGTAAGTCTCTTGCTATAAATAAACATTCTTTCATCATCTTTGGAATAACAAATCAATAAAAGTAGATTTAAAAGCGGTGGAACTATTGAATGTTGATAATATTATATAAATAGTATTGATCTTCCGTTTCTACTGCTCTCTATTATTATATCACTGCAGTCGAAAATAGAAACAAGCTTTTGATATCCGGACCAAAATACGGTCATTGTTTGTTATTAAAAATAAATAAATAAGAATCGTATCGGGTCACATATCACACATACTTTAAGGATAACTAATTAGTTTAAATAAACACATCACGTCATATAGAAACCCATATTTAAACTATGACAATTTTTTTTAAATACACTTCGTACAAACGAAATATTTTTCTAGATACTAAGGGCTGGTTTTCAACCGTTTGTAAAACGTCAGCTGACAAAGTTTCAAATATTTTCATTTATGTTTACATCTGCTTAGATGTCGTCTGCATTAATTATTATCAAAGTTACATAATAAATAAATTCACAAATAATATTATAGAATTATATGTTGTAATTTTAGGTAGTGCTAAAATAAACTGCAAAAATATAATACTATTAAAATATAGGTTAATTCAAGTTTGACAGATGAGTCCGGAAATTTAAATTTTGGCAGAAGAGTTTGTAAAGTTTTACTTTAGCTACTATTTTGGCTAACATATCGGAATAATATCGTGTACTTCAGAATCGATTTCGAAAAAAAAATATTTCTACAACTGTCAAAAAAATGACATTTACGCAATGAATTGCATAATCATAACAATGTGTATTTCGCTGGGTACATTATTTCGCGCACTATAGATACATTACTTAATTAATTACTTTAATTAATATTAAACCATAAAACTGTCACATTTCCTTGGTTACCAAAAGATGGTTTTGAATTTTCTTTAGTTCTATTTTAATAAACGTATTAGTTATACAAAAAAATTGTTTTTATTTTATGCATGATAGACTTTTTTGATTTGACAAGCCTCGAAAAAAAAATCTTTTTTTCACGTCCTAAAACACAAACTTCGCACACTTAAATATATACTGCGCGTATTATATTTAAAAATCATTAATATATTTTTGTAAGGCAAATGGTATTTTTGTGCATATCTTATATCATAAGAATAAATGTTTTTTCCTTATGCTAGGTAAAGGATTATGTTTTGACTGATTTCAATGTTAAAATAGTTTATCTTTAAAGCGAAAAATGGTACTAATAAATTATATCAGAATATAAATAATATCTTAACTAAGCATGTTACTGATTATAAAATGCAGTGGCGTGTTTTCTAACACTATTTTAGATAATTTTGTCTAGGCGAAAAAGAAATATGCAAAAAATGCTAAAAATTATAATAAATCAGTCACTATTGTGCTTAGTAAACAGTTTTGTAGTATGATTTAATAGTTTGCTACTAAGCAAATACAATAATAAAACCTTTAAAATATTTTTATAAAATTTCTATTTTATTTATTACAAACACTTTATTTTAGATATTTTATTAATAGTTCTATTTTATTTCTAGGTGATCTTCAACTTGTCGTTCAAAGGTGAGTTAAAAACAATTAATTTTTCGCACATCTTATCACAAATTATAAATAGACAAATTCTAATAACAGCAGAAAGAAAAGAGTTCTAATGTTGGTGATTACACCATCCATAAAACCCGAGCAAAGTCAATGTAAATACATATAATTTAAAAAGAGAAAAAAGAGTAAAATAAAATCCTCCTGCACGCCACTGAGTGAGGAGGCGACACATGGAGGACCTCAGGAGGTCAGAGATAAATAATAAAATCACTTACACGTGTAAACGATCATCACACTAGCGAATTAAAGACGGTTTCAGCTGTTAGCAACAGGAAAACTCAAAAAACTAACCTTCATAAGAATTGTTATTTAAAAAAAATCTTTATTTTAAAATTATTATCCAAATTTTAATCTAATAAATACTATTTTATTTTATATATAGGGTGTACGCATAACTTAACAGTATATTCCTTAGGAAATTTTAAGTGAAAGTACTTTATACACTTATATCCGGTATTGACTATTACAGGATTTATATTAAATTTAATACAACTAAAATGAATTAATTCACAATATTTTGGCTGTAGCTTCAAGGATGGGCTAAAATGTGTATTCAGGCAGAGAGATGACATTTTGAATAATTATTTTAGTAATGAGTTAAATATAATTAAATTAATAAAATTAAGTTTAATCATCGTTTGCTCTATTTTCTTTTCGCGTATAATTCATGTAATATTAAATTTCGTAAGCGATTGTTTAATGTATTTTCCACTTAAACAATTAAGGAATGTACCTTTATGTTCTTATTAAGAATCTTGGGACACCCTGTATAGATATTTTCAATTTATTTATTTATTTATTTATTTCAGTTGATAATCACCAGAAACTTAATAAAAATTGAATTTATATTTTTTGTGTTATATCGTTTGGTTTGATTCGTTAAAAAAATGTAAATTTTATATGAAGTACATTAAAAATTAATTAGAAAATGTTTATTAGCACCCAATAAAGTAAAAATTTTATACACCATTACATTTGTAGTACCAATCACATTTTGTAAAATAATTGACCAATTAATTTTAAGCACAGTTTGGTGTTAGGTAAGCTGTTGAAAGAAAAGAAATTAAACCAAATTCGGAATTTACTAAAATATGAACACAGAATTGAATGCGAAATTAACATCGTTATTATTATATATTAACATACAGGGTGGTGAATATAATTTTACATGTTAAATTCCTAACGAGTGTTCAAGTCATCTCCTTGTATATAAATTATTCAGTGGTACAAATATTCTTATTTTATAGAAATTAACTATATGAACAAATTGGTATTAGAATATTTGTTTATATTGGTTCACAAATTGTTATTTAAAAACATATTTAAAAATCTACACTTAATTGTACAAAATAATTATACTCGTAGTAATGAAACATTTCTACGATCACTTTCAAATATGTAACACTTGTTAGAAATAATATCAAATTTTGCAGAATTTCTATCAAAAAAATTGTAAAAATATTTAATATTTAAGGGTAGTAAATTTCAATATAATTATGTTTTTAAAGAATTAAAATGATGTTTTTCAGTATCAGTATCAGTAATATCTTATAATTTTCAATATGTTTGTGCCACAGTCCTTTTAATCAAATTTCAAATTTGAAATAAATTTAGAACGATAAACACTTTGAAAATATGTAACCTTTTCAAAACCTTGTACAATCACAAAAACAATAATTTTAATTGGAAAAAATGCAGTAAAATAAGAAAGATATATATTTGGCAGTGATATAAATAACGAAATAGTAAGCTAAAAAAGTAATGTTAATAGAAAAGAATCTTAAGTATTACTTACAAGATCGCAAAATTTTAATTATTGATAACTATTTATATGAAAAATGCAGTAAATATGAAAGATATATATTTGGCAGTAATATAAATAACGAAATAATGAACTAAGAAAGTAATATTAATAGCAAAGAATGATAATAAGTATTACTTACGAGAATTGAACGCGGTTTCCGATTGGTGGTGGTCAGACAGAGGAAGATCCGAGAAAGGCTGACTATGTATTGTTTCTTATATTTTGTATTTCGTGTACAGTAATACAAACACACTAATCTTTGTATCAATATTTTCCTCTTAGTCTGGATATTTGTCTAAGGAGTTCAGATGTCGATTTATTTTAAGAAATAACTGGGGATTAAGAAGAATGAGCTTTGCTTAACGGGAATACGAATACAGTTAAGTTGGCCATTAGTAAATAATATTGATATTATATTCAGACATATCATATGATAAAGTCTGTATGGGTTGATATGATGCCATGATTACAGCTATATTATCCAATTGTCCCACGGTATTTTGACAAATCAGGACGGTAATAATATTATCATACAGGTACAAATATGACTTAGTTATTCAACTTACTTTTGCCTTATGCATAGATGACATACAATATTTTGCGTAATAGATGCGTAACTGCAATTATATCAGTTGGGACTGCTTTCAGCGCCACTCGATGTTTGCTCCCCCAATTAATTGATATATAGGTAACCGAGCTACATATTGTAGGCAACCATTTATACTGTCTAGTAATGTATTATAGGAAAATAATTTCAGAAACAAACAAATATTTAATTTTTAATACATAATTTATTTAAACACTAATATTACATTTTGAAACTGATGCAACTTACTGAACAAAATGATCCTAAGTAATTTACTCGCCGAGGTAGATCATCAGTTAATTCAGATCAGAAAGTAAGGTTTCATATCTTCAAACTTTTCTTCCAAATGGATCATCTTTATGCAAAAATTTATTAAAATGTTTATCACTGTTCCTTATTGTAGTACATAAAATTATTTTTATCGCTTAAAAACTTGCAAAGAAAGAGTTGTTGCTACATATTTCTCACCAAATATATTTTGCCGTTGTCAATTTTGTCAATCGTATTAAATTTATAAACAAGAAATGACTTGTATAAAAATTAAAGCCAACTAAAATATTATTTCTATTAAGCTTTTGGTGACAAAACGAGCCCAATGTCACCCATTTAAGTTACACGACCCTATGGTCTTATGAAAACAAAGGCTTAATATCCTGAAACCGATAATAATAAATATAGAATGTAATGTTTGTAAAATCCAAGTTGGTAACTGATTCAAGGTTAAAATTAAAATTAAGATATAAATTGGCAATTATATTTTTTTAATTTTCAGAGGAATAATCTGGTTTATATTTGGGTTATTTTGTTTGTTTATAAATGAAATTGGAGTTGACCTAACAGGGAAATGGTCATAGTTTTATTTGATTTTAATTATGTCATATTATATTTGATTTCGAAATGCTCGCGATAAGAATTATGTAAAAACTAATGTTGTAGAATTTATATTTTTATAAATTAGAGCAAATTGTTTTGATTTCTTTATCAGAACAATTATGTTTACCGATTTAATGTTTTTTTATCACAATAAAAACATCGTGTGTCACTTAATAATTCAAAATACTTTTAGTTTATTTCAGAGAATAATTTGTCATGTGTTATTTTAAACTACAAAAATCATACCATGTGGAGAAGCCATAAAATTTTGATTGGTCATTAGTTTTATGTTCGTTTTTTGTGAATTTTTGTATTGATACCATGTTGAAATAATTTATCAGTAATTTACTAAGTATTTCAATTTAAAAATCCCTGCCAAAAATAATGCAGCGTTTTAATGAAAACGAACAGCTTTAATTTTGTCTCTGATCTTTCTTTATCTTTTTGATTAAATTTTCCGGGCCTGAGATTTTGGTGATTACCAACGTTTTTATATAATTAAACAGTCATTCAATTAGTGTACACGGTCTTCATTGAAAATTTTTGATGAATGATAATAATTCTTTAGCTTAAAATAGGAACTCGAGATAAAAAGAATTTATAATTCTTTGTAGTTATTATCAATTTTTAATTAATTAATCAAATTAGAGTACACGTCTACAGATTATAGAAATTATTTTGCGCTTTCAAATGATTGTACGTTGTAAATAGTGGCAGAATTTTAGCAATTTTACTATTGCATAGGTAGTTTGATGCGAAGAATTCACTGGTAATATTTTTAAGGGTGTAACTCACACCTATTTTAGGGTAGTCAGTTACCTAAAAAAGGATGGCGGTAAAATAATTCTAATAAAATACTGCACTAAGGAAATGTTTTCTTGGGGGCATTGCTCCTAGAAAAATTTTCCTTGGGGGCGCAATACCCCATGTAGTCTACGCCCATGATCACATATACAAACACTGCATTTATTTGTGACTGAATTTTCGTATTAAGCAATGTTTAATAACAATATGAATTTTTATTGCAAAATTTCCTAAACAGGTAATTTGACTCCGCTGACTATAAAAAAAATATTGAAAAAATTTCCAGGACACTACTTTCTCAGAAAAGAGTGTACCTTGCTAAAATTTATAACAAATTTTTTAAACATTTTTTTGCGCAAAGTACTTTAAACAACTAATTCGACACCGCTAATTACTGGAAAAATAGTAAAAAAAATCTCATGTGCATAGTTTTTGAAATACAAAAGCAAACTGCAAAGAAACTGCTATATTTCCATAGAGCAAATGAGCCACTTGAAGTCAAGAGGTATTATTCTGTCCACTTGAGTTTAATGTCTATAATCCTATTATGTGATTAGACCCAAGATAAGAAACTTGTTAGGGTTTTACCTGCTGCCTATACTTGTGTGAGTCAGACAGAGGCGGAAAAAGTCGTAAAAGTTACCCCTCGAAGATAATTAATTGGTCTTGACAGATGTTCTGAAAATATTTGACTTATTCTTTTAGTGCAAAGTATCATTATCAACTAATTCGACTCCGTTGATTAAAAAGAAAATAATAAAAAATCATACATAAACAAAAAAATTAAACTGACAAAACGACTTAAATTTTGTATAATTTTCCCAATTTTCTCTTCAGTATCCAAACTTTGGGGGTCAATTGCTATCTATTGTACCCTCAAATTTTGCCGCTGATTGTAAATAATACTAATCGATCATTGAGTGTAAGCCAAGCCCACAAATTAAACATTTGATCCCATCAACAACATCAATTGTTCATTGTAATTACTTACGTGCTTACATGTAATGTTGGTTGCTATGAAATACATGTTGCATGGAAACATGGAATAGTGATCACATGTTAAATTAAAGATGATGTATTAAATGTATTTTGATTAACAAATTAAAATGTGAACTTATATTACATTATTATTATATGTATATAAAATACAAGAATATTAAAAATAAAAAATAAGAAAACAGTGTAAATTAAATGGCACTTTCATTATTAAACGATTAAAACTACAAATAATAAAAGTAATTAAAAGGTAAATTTGTCATAAAACAATATTTTAGTCAATATTAAATATAGGTAAACTAAATTTATTTTATTTTTAATATGCTTTTAATTTGTATCGTTGAAAACAGAAAAAAAAACTATTCAACGGTTTCACAGCCTGCCTTAAAACCCATATGAAAATTGAAAGTTAGTATAATGTAATTTAATGTAATGTAGAGGGTTAAATTAAGCGTATAAAGGATATAAGGTATTTTTTGTTTAAAAATAGTGGGGGTGAATTTTTAAGATCAGAAATGTAATTCGCAAAATCTGTCTACCTTAAAAAATTCATATCTCGGAAAATACGAGCCTGGGATTTTTTTCTTTATTTTTCCCGTAATGTAGAGGGTTGAATTAAGGGTATAAGGCATTTTTCATTTAAAAATAGAGGGGGTCAATTTTTAAGATTAGAAATTTAATTCGGAAAATCTGTCTACCTTAAAAAATTCATATCATGGAAAATACAAGCCTGGGAATTTTTTCTTTATTTTTTCCTTAATGTAGAGGGTTAAATTACGGGTATACGGTATTTTTCGTTTGAAAATAGAGGGGGTCAATTTTTAAGATCAGAAATGTAATTCGCAAAATCTGTCTACCTTAAAAAATTCATATCTCGGAAAATACGAGCCTGGGATTTTTTTCTTTATTTTTCCCGTAATGTAGAGGGTTGAATTAAGGGTATAAGGTATTTTTTGTTTGAAAATAGAGGGGGTCAATTTTTAAGATCAGAAATTTAATTCGCAAAATCTGTCTACCTTAAAAAAATCATATCTTCGAAAATACGAGCCTGGGAATTTTTTCTTTATTTTTTCCTTAATGTAGAGGGTTGAATTAAGGGTATACGGTATTTTTTGTTTAAAAATAGAGGGGGTCAATTTTTAAGATCAGAAATTTAATTCGCAAAATCTGTCTACATTAAAAAAATCATATCTCGGAAAATACGAACCTGGGATTTTTTTCTTTATTTTTCCCGTAATGTAGACAGTTGAATTAAGGGTATAAGGTATTTTTTGTTTGAAAATAGAGGGGGTCAATTTTTAAGATCAGAAATGTAATTCGCAAAATCTGTCTACTTTAAAAAATTCATATCTCGGAAAATACGAACCTGGGATTTTTTTCTTTATTTTTCCCGTAATATAGAGGGTTGAATTAAGGGTATAAGGTATTTTTTGTTTGAAAATAGACGGGGTCAATTTTTAAGATCAGAAATTTAATTCGCAAAATCTGTCTACCTTAAAAAATTCATATCTTCGAAAATACGAGCCTGGGAATTTTTTCTTTATTTTTTCCTTAATGTAGAGGGTTGAATTAAGGGTATACGGTATTTTTTGTTTAAAAATAGAGGGGGTCAATTTTTAAGATCAGAAATTTAATTCGCAAAATCTGTCTACATTAAAAAAATCATATCTCGGAAAATACGAACCTGGGATTTTTTTCTTTATTTTTCCCGTAATGTAGAGGGTTGAATTAAGGGTATACGGTATTTTTTGTTTGAAAATAGAGGGGGTCAATTTTTAAGATCAGAAATGTAATTCGCAAAATCTGTCTACCTTAAAAAATTCATATCTCGGAAAATACGAGCCTGGGATTTTTTTCTTTATTTTTCCCGTAATATAGAGGGTTGAATTAAGGGTATAAGGTATTTTTTGTTTGAAAATAGACGGGGTCAATTTTTAAGATCAGAAATTTAATTCGCAAAATCTGTCTACCTTAAAAAATTCATATCTCGGAAAATACGAGCCTGGGATTTTTTTCTTTATTTTTCCCGTAATATAGAGGGTTGAATTAAGGGTATAAGGTATTTTTTGTTTGAAAATAGACGGGGTCAATTTTTAAGATCAGAAATGTAATTCGCAAAATCTGTCTACCTTAAAAAATTCATATCTCGGAAAATACGAGCCTGGGAATTTTTTCTTTATTTTTTCCTTAATGTAGAGGGTTGAATTAAGGGTATACGGTATTTTTTGTTTAAAAATAGAGGGGGTCAATTTTTAAGATCAGAAATTTAATTCGCAAAATCTGTCTACTTTAAAAAATTCATATCTCGGAAAATACGAGCCTGGGATTTTTTTCTTTATTTTTCCCGTAATATAGAGGGTTGAATTAAGGGTATAAGGTATTTTTTGTTTGAAAATAGACGGGGTCAATTTTTAAGATCAGAAATTTAATTCGCAAAATCTGTCTACCTTAAAAAATTCATATCTTCGAAAATACGAGCCTGGGAATTTTTTCTTTATTTTTTCCTTAATGTAGAGGGTTGAATTAAGGGTATACGGTATTTTTTGTTTAAAAATAGAGGGGGTCAATTTTTAAGATCAGAAATTTAATTCGCAAAATCTGTCTACTTTAAAAAATTCATATCTCGGAAAATACGAGCCTGGGAATTTTTTCTTTATTTTTCCCGTAATGTAGACAGTTGAATTAAGGGTATAAGGTATTTTTCATTTAAAAATAGACGGGGTCAATTTTTAAGATCAGAAATTTAATTCGCAAAATCTGTCTACCTTAAAAAATTCATATCTCGGAAAATACGAGCCTGGGATTTTTTTCTTTATTTTTCCCGTAATATAGAGGGTTGAATTAAGGGTATAAGGTATTTTTTGTTTGAAAATAGACGGGGTCAATTTTTAAGATCAGAAATGTAATTCGCAAAATCTGTCTACCTTAAAAAATTCATATCTCGGAAAATACGAGCCTGGGATTTTTTTCTTTATTTTTCCCGTAATATAGAGGGTTGAATTAAGGGTATAAGGTATTTTTTGTTTGAAAATAGACGGGGTCAATTTTTAAGATCAGAAATGTAATTCGCAAAATCTGTCTACCTTAAAAAATTCATATCTCGGAAAATACGAGCCTGGGATTTTTTTCTTTATTTTTCCCGTAATATAGAGGGTTGAATTAAGGGTATAAGGTATTTTTTGTTTGAAAATAGACGGGGTCAATTTTTAAGATCAGAAATTTAATTCGCAAAATCTGTCTACCTTAAAAAATTCATATCTTCGAAAATACGAGCCTGGGAATTTTTTCTTTATTTTTTCCTTAATGTAGAGGGTTGAATTAAGGGTATACGGTATTTTTTGTTTAAAAATAGAGGGGGTCAATTTTTAAGATCAGAAATTTAATTCGCAAAATCTGTCTACTTTAAAAAATTCATATCTCGGAAAATACGAGCCTGGGATTTTTTTCTTTATTTTTCCCGTAATGTAGAGGGTTGAATTAAGGGTATAAGGTATTTTTTGTTTGAAAATAGACGGGGTCAATTTTTAAGATCAGAAATGTAATTCGCAAAATCTGTCTACCTTAAAAAAAATATATCTCGGAAAATACGGCCCTGGGAATTTTTTCTTTATTTTTCCCGTAATGTAGAGGGTTGAGTTAAGGGTATAAGGTATTTTTTAATTCAAAATAGAGGGGGTCAAATTTCAAGATTAGAAATTTAATTCGCAAAATCTGTCTACTTTAAAAAAATCATATCTCGGAAAATACGACCCTGGTAATTTTTTCTCTATTTTTCCCTTAATGTACAGGGTTGAATTAAGGGTATACGGTATTTCTAGTTTAAAAATAGAAGGGCTCAATTTTTAAGGTCAGAAATTTAATTCGCAAAATCTGTCTACCTTAAAAAATTCATATCTCAGAAAATACGACCCTGCGAAATATTTTCTTTATTTTTCCCTTAATGTAGAGGGTTGAATTAAGGGTATAAGGTATTTTTCGTTTAAGAATATAGGGGGTCAATTTTTAAGATCAGAAATTTAATCGCAAAATCTGTCTACATTAAAAAATTCATATTTTGGAAAATACGACCCTGGGAATTATATTATATTAAGGGTATACGGGTATCACGAATACTTATTTTGGAGAAAATTGACGTTTAAGGAATTTAATGGTAAATTTTATTGTTATGGTTATTGAAGGTCTCTCTAAAAAATATTAAAATTTTAATGTGTCATTTTAATATAAAATATTTCTAGTTAGGATAATTTTTAATATATTACTTACGTATAAAAGAATAACAGAAAATAATTAGAAATATGTTATAAAAATTTTGCTACCAGTGTATAACATTAATGGTGGTGAATATTATAAATTTAGCACAAATGAGAGAGAAAATGCAATGTTTATAAATATGTAAATGACTCCCTAGCCGTCTGAAATAATTAATGTAAATCTTGCAAGAAAGTTTACAGTGTGTTACCTTGTCACTTACATTTTCGTCAACATTAGACTTACTCGGTGGAAAATTCCCCAAGACGCATTTCGCATTTGGAAGTTTTGTGAAGAATTGACAAGTTTTGCAAGGAGCGAAATGATCGTCCTTGCTATTATCGTGTGATTATAAAGGATCAATACCGTTTGAGGATGACCTTTGAGATACTTCCGCATCGTTATGAGTCGGCACTGTCAGGGCAGGCTGGGAGTCCCACGAGATAACATCGCGTGTTATTCCTGCAACTGAAGGGATGGAAGGGTACAACGGTGCTAAATCTCTTCGCGTTTCCGCGTTCTGACCAGCAGGAGAAGGGAACCATGAAAAAATGCCGTAATTTTTCTGAAAATATGCATCAATTTTTTACCGAACCAACTTTCAGAATTAGGGATTCGGGTGAGACGAAATATTTCTCGAATCTCGCTCTTCTCGTCTCGAAATATCTCGTATCGGGCGAAACGACAGCGATTTTACAAAAATACGAAACGAGAAAATAAAATCGAGATTCTCGAATTTTAATAAATACGCCGAGATTTTAAAATTCTTTTTTTCAAATATCATATACCTATGTGACATCTTTTGTGACTTGATTTAGATGTAGAAGAAAAATAAACAAGTATCCGTAGGAACTATGTAGAATCAGTCAGTAAGAAATAACTAGTACAATATTGTCGTAAATGTCACTATAAAACTAGATAACCTAAGAATGAAGATATTAAGAACCATCAACAACTGACAGATTTAAATTGATAGCCTAAAAATTCCTTACGCCATCGAACAGTATTAACAGTATACCAATAAAATAAAATCAGAAACCTGATTTTTCTATGACTATCTAGTACAGTCACTTTTCAATTGTAAAAACTGTCATGACTCGTATTGAAATACAATTAGAAAGCACTGATATAAAAAAAATATTTAAAAAAATTCGTACTCAATGATATTAAAATAAAGGTTAAGGTTCGCTAAAATCCGATTTTTGGTTAAAATTACAGTTAAAGTTCCCTATTTTCCATCAAAATATCGGTTACCTATTTTTAAGAAACGGTTTTTTAATCGGATACATGCCCTGCTTATAACTAACGAACGTTTTATGAATACAGATATAACTTTTTTTTTATACAGTACATGTGTAAGATGACATAATTCTCAATTAACTTTTAAATTGGTATTTTGGTGGCCCATAAATATCAAATAAATCAAATTATTTAAACTATTCTATTGATCATTCCGACTGCGACAATTCATTGTACAAATTAATAGTTTGAATCGTGACAAACGTACTTTAAATTTAATTATTCTAGTGTAAAGTATACCTCCTCTTAATTTTAATGAGTAAAGTAAATCTCGCAAATGAGGTAAATAGTAAAGTTTAGTAATAATTAGAACTAGGAAGCGTAAACTAGGAAGTGGTTGACTGTAGCAGATTGCTTAGCAACTTAAAGCTAACATGTTTCACTAAACTTTGATATAGTTTAATGATATTCCTTATAAGCTAAATACCTAACATTTGTAACACTTGTAGTGTAGTAAGTTTAATCGAAAAAGTTCAAAGTGTATGTAATACAAAATAAATATCATTATAGACAATACAAAAATATGAGAAACCTACATTAATTGTGTTTT
Source organism: Stenolophus ochropezus (assembly GCA_035578165.1). Classification (NCBI taxonomy): domain Eukaryota; kingdom Metazoa; phylum Arthropoda; class Insecta; order Coleoptera; family Carabidae; genus Stenolophus; species Stenolophus ochropezus. The sequence goes on from JAQOWZ010000002.1 coordinate 1,018,005, forward strand.
AAATAGATTTTTGCATTGTTAATACTCAACGAAATATAATTTTTATAATGAAAACAACATAAAAACACTGGCGAAAATAAAAAGATTTATTTTATTTTTACTGTTGATTTCTTTTGAAGATGCATTTCAAATTTAAAAATAGATGTTTATACAATTATATTATTCTTTATATAATAACATGTTATAAAACAATTCTGTAATAATATTCAAACAATACGATTTTAATAGTTATTTGCATATCAAAGGACTAAAGTATATTTTTTTATTACGCATATGGAATTCATTCTACGAGGCGATATCCGAGAGAGAATATACCATGTGAGTAATAAAAAATACTTTAGTCCTTAGATATACATTACATTTTTTCTGAAATCGTTAAATTATTAATTAAAAATATAAATAAACAGCATTATGTATGTGTAAAACGTTAGTTAGCTGTAGAGACGGGGATGGCTGTGATAACAAAGGTACTGTCAAAGTGTCAAATATTTCTTTATAATTTTCATTTATGTTTACACCTGCTTAGACGTCGTCTGCATGAAATCAGATAAATTATTATCAAAGGTACATTACATGTGTAAAAAGAAAGGTATATTATAGACTCAAAACGTTAACATAACACAGTATAAATTTAAATTGCTTTTAAATTATATGACCAAAAAATTTATTAATAATTTACACGTCCGGCGGCTTTAAAATGTTACAATACAATTTTATAAAATTATGATACATGTAAGTTATGTATATTTTTTCATATTTTATGATTAAGTATCATTAAAAATGTGCATATTAATAAAATATTCATGTTTAAAAGCAATATCATAAACAATAAATGATGTGCTGTCTTTTTGTTTTTATTATTGTATAAACAATACTACGACACTTTTACTATCTGTTTGAATATTCATTTTCTAAGTACATGTATTTACAATATTCTAAAATTTGAAAATTATAGCACATATACGTAAAATATAATAATATTATGTATTGTTAATATTTAATATTTTTGAATATTTTGTATAGAGTGAAATTCGTTTTATCATGGAAGTTTAATAAATCAATTTGAGCTACATTTGAATGCTTGATAAATTCTCTCCTTTTGACAGACCTAAGTCAATATTCTTCCCATGAAGCTTCGTAATGGAGAGGGAAAATAATGCAGATAAATGAAAGATATAAAACGAACCGAGACGCTTGGGTGTAAATAGATTAATTACATTCTAAAGACCGTGAAATGTGAGCGTGGGTGGAATTGTAATTCCAATCCGGAACTAAGTACGAAGTTATTAAACGATCTCGCGTTATTTATACCAAATGTTTCCTGTAATTGCTACGAGAAAACTAAATGAAATAAATAAAGCATTACGACTAATATACTCCAATTATATACCAACAAGCATTTCTAATATATTTTCTTACGACCGTTAAGATATTTGCTTGTTGTATTTTTGTTATTGCTCCGGATACCTAGTATATTGTAAACACATTTTCATTTCTCACGGTAACCATAGACAACGTTAAGGTATAAATTCATTTCTCACAGTTCTGTCAAAAATTATTCATATCTCACAGTTCTGTCAAAAATAAATTGTTCCAAATTTAATTAATTAGAAAATAATGTCGTGGTCGTAGAAAAAGTATAGTGTACAACTCGCACGGAATGTCCATTTCATACTCGCATGATTTGCAGCATTCGCCTTCGGCTCATGCTACAAACTGTCATTCTCATATGAAATCTGTACCATTCCATGCTTGTTGTACAATATACTATTTCAAAATTTTCACTTTTTTATTGCATACATCTTCATCTGTGACACAACATTCATAGATGGAACAAGACTTTGCTTCGAGACAAGATTTACTTGTAGTATAGTCTAGGTTGTCAAATATTTCGAATTATACAAATAAATATTATATTTTTATTAAAATAGTTAAAAAATAAATATTGAATTTTTGATATTTATTAAATATATTTCTACAATACTTCTGCCATCTATCAAATGCAAATAGTAAACTACAATTAGCAAGTTTGAACCATTGTAAAACTTTAATGATATATACTGACGTAGTGAAAACGTTGTGATTAAAAATGTGTTCCAAATTATTGGAGATCGAAACAAAGTCATCTTAAACGGTAGGAAACACTTATGTTCTTAATAGCTAAATAAGTATACCCTAATCAATATTATTTTCATACGCAAAACATTTCAAATATGTTTCTTAGAATATTTTAGAGTGAGGTTATATTTGTATTTAATATTTGTCGTACAAAATATAAAATATTTATTGAAATTTAATACAGAAATGGACAAAATAGTTCTATTCATTTATATTATAATTATTACGTTACAATTTTAAGGAATAAATCTTATATCTATTTTTGTCTTCATTTAAAATACTAGAGCTTGTCTTATAAAAAACATAAAAAGAAAAGTAATTCATGAAATTCTATTTGTTCATTTAAGTTTACTTTTAGAGATATTAAACGTTACAAATTTAATTTTAATTGATGAAATTTTCAACCGAAGTATCTAAACTTACAAAACTCTGTGTTTGACTAGTTAAGTGTACACTTCTAAACTTATACTAAAACTATCAAAATCAAACAATTATATAGACTAGAAAGTTTTGAATTCAAAATTTACCCCTATATATGAAAATTTGTTTTATTACTTGACCTTAATATGCAATAAAGTCTAAACGCAAGATACATTATTACATTTTCTCTTTTGTCTTTTTTGAGCATTTTTCATTCTCCCTTGCAAAATTTAACCTTTTACACGACATGACAGAGTTTTTAATCATTTCTCCTAAAAAGAGTTGTAATTGTAAAAAAGCATGAAACGAATGAAGAAGCCATTGTTTTATATCTGATTTTTATTTACAGATGCTTTATTTAACCAAAGTTCGGACTCATATTAAATTATAACTTTATTAATAAAATAATTCGGAAAATTTATTACAAAAAAATCCTTAACATAGTAATTTTATTGTTATAATTCAGTACAAGTTTTGTAAATAAATTTGATGAATTACCTATAAGTAACAAGTATATTCTTTTTATTTATATATCAAGGTACTAAAGTATAATTTTTTATTAAGAATATGGAAATTATTCTACAAGGTAATAGCCTATTAAAATTATGAGAAATTAAATATTAATGTCTACATGATTTTTAAAAACATTTCAATAAAAAAGTTATAATTTTTTTTACCAAAAATATAATGTAGGACTCTGTAATAAGCCCTCACATTTTATCACTATTATTTTAGAGCTATTTTCAAAATTCTATTAAATTTGAAATCATTACACAACGTTTGTTTTTCGCTCTGCTATTTCGCTTATTTTGATTATTTCGAATTCTTGCACATCCGTAAATTAGCTTTTAATGTGTTGGAAGAATGAATGTTTTCATGTAATTACGCAAGAAAATGGTTTAGCGAGAAAATTGTAACACTGCGGTCGAGTTACACATTACGTGTAACGATGTAATAAACTCTTTCATCCTACAGGTGAAGTATCACGTTTCCTTAAACACGTGGAGCAAATGATATGCATTATATCTTTTAATACTAATAATTTCATATACAAGTTTTGTTAAACTAGAAAATAATAATTATAATAAAGAAATATTTGATTATCTCTGGTATTATAAACAAACATTATTGTTATTTATGGTACAAGTGTGTTACATTACAGATAAGTTACGTGGGAAAAGTTTAGCTCACGAGGCCGTTAGGCCGAGTGTGGTATTTTTTCAAGTGACTTAGGTAATTAACACACGTGTGCCATACAACATTTTATCCAACACATTTTAATCATTGATATAAAATACATATATGATTTTTGACAGATGGAATTTCGAAATGACATTTAGGAACAAAATAGTGTAGAGAAGGTTTTATAACGTAGTTACTATGATACGAACCAAAAAACAGTGAGCTAATATATTTAGCTCACTAGTGACTTATAACCTACTTTATTTATCTAAAAACAGCATACTTATATCGTTATAATTACACGGTGTTGGATAAAAATTTAAATGTGCATTTAACAAACAAAAGCTTGTAGAAATAATATACAAAATATTTGTTAATATTGCTGATAAAATTTCGATATGCTTTTTTCTAGTAAATACGCATTTAAAATTAAATGTCTATTGATAATAAATAGAGACAAAATTATAATTTGCAACAGTTTTTTTCTTCCATGTTCACAAATCGTGTATACAATTTTTTTCACTGAATATTTGTAATATGAATTTCAATTTGAATGTTTACCAATATACTATGTAGTTTCAACTATAATTAATTCAAAATAGACGTAGTAAGCAAAACAATATGTAGAGTAAATGTACAAAATCAAGCATGTAGCAAGTAACAATCAACAAGTACTAGGCAATATAGAAGCAATTGTTTGAACACAATGTGTTTGTGTTAATGGGAGGTCAGGGCCATGTTTAATTGGACATGAGAACGGAAAATGACATATGCAGCGAGAGACCACGTAGTGGTAGTGCAGAAATTGGGGCATAGACGAACTGAGGAACAGGCAAAGGGAAACTTAAAGGGTTAAGGTCGGAAGTCTATAATTGATTCATATTCAACGAAATAATATAATAGACAAAAATGGTAAATTATTTTTGAATTAATATTATTACAATATAAAAATTTTGAATTAAAGAAATATTATTCTAGTATTTTAATTTTAAAATTGATTTTATGTAAATTACCTTATTTTTTTGTTATCTAAGAAATATTTGCAAAATTTTCTGACCTGATCTTTTGGTTGTATAAATATGCATAGTAATATTTGACTAAGTAATTCATTTTAGTATATTAGATCTTATAATAAATTCTACCGCATTACTATGTAAATTTATTAATAACTTGAGATTCAGGAATCAGAATTGACCAAAGATCATTATGTATTAGAGATGAGACAAAAGCCGAATAATTATTCTGTATTCGGCCTACTCGGCATATTTTAATACCGAATATTCAGTTACAAGAAATAAGTGAAGTACAACGCTGTTTTGTTATGATAAAATATATAAATTTATAGATAATAAATTTTAAACAAAAGATACACATATGTTTATCATATTTTTATTAGGTGCCTATAAATTAAATTTATTTCTAAATATTTACTAATAAATAACTCGTATTTTTTTTTAAACATTTATATTGCAAAAAATCATTTGCTTTTTTAATTTTTAAAGATATTTAAGTGTCACTGCAATTATTAAATTGTTTTTAAAGCAATGTAAGTATTTTATTCCATAAACGAAAATGAAATCTGTAAACGATTCATGAGAATAAAACTAGGAAGAGTAACAAAGAATTTTTACATTCAGTTACCTACTGCAGTTTTTTTAATAAAAATCATTGAGTTTTATAAAAAAATACAAATTATTATTAATTTATTTGTAATAACTAAAATATGTTCTGTATATAATAATATCCTAAAATTATTGTATACCAGAAGAAAAATATTTAAATGTGTACCTACTTAAAATTTTTATTTTTTCATGAAATTGATACCAACTTTAAATTTTCATATGAGCCTCTACATAGGCTGTGAGATCCTTAAATACAGTTTTTTTTGTCTTTTCACTCCTTTTTTAAACAATTCTCTAATATGGGCAAAAAGAAAACGGTATAGAGTAAAGAGAAAAGTGCAAGGCCAAGATTTAGTAGTAAATCTTTTGCGCGAAGAATAGCGGCAAAATATGCAAACAAGCTTTAGTATAACAAGTGCCTGTCGCGTGCCTATATCCTTCCGGATTCCACTCTGCGTCCACAAATCCCGCATTGTGAATTCTATTCGAATTTAATTAACCTACATTTTACTCCGCAAATATTTGACGATTGGAAATAAAACAGTTGACCCTCCAACGCATTCTGCGACGTCAACAAAGCCACGTGCCTCTTCAAAGTTCCGGAGTTATTTGTTTCACAAGTTCCGAACACGACGAATGTTTCCGGGATTGTCGTCGCGTGCTCCATATTTCCGCAAGATGGCTACGGGTTTTATTACGAGCTTCTAAGGATTCAACAGAGTAAATAAACGTTGCGTTTCAAAGTTTCAATTACGTTACGTTTGTGTAATATATGCACGAGGAAACATGATATAATTTTGGATAAAGTTCATATAAGTATACTCCAAATGTGGAACGTATTATGACAGTGTAATTTGAAATTTATGTGCACAACAAATTTAGCTAATCAATACAATTAAATCCAGGGTTTATTTGAAATTGAAAACTAAAATAAATTTTAAACAATATCATAACTTGTTAATGTTATCCTAAAGAAATAATAATTGACAGATTTGCTGTTGAAAACCATCATAAAATAGTTTTTTCGCACCTCCGTCTCATTATGACTGGTATTAAAGAATTCAAAATTGTCCAGAATTTCTCTTTTTGCCAGCCTAGACTGCAAAATGTAGGGATGCCAACTTAAATATTTTAGCATTACATTCTTTTAAAATTTTTAATCTTATTTTACTGGACATGTAGAATTTTAATTAAAACAACTATTTTTGAGTTTTTATTCATATTATGCTCGTCTTGTATGATTATGATTATGTTAATTGTTGAAAAATATCAATTCACATTCGTTTTACATTTTAGGATAGAGCACTAATTTTTGTGAATAAAAGGGTGAATTGTTTATAAATCCATGTTAACTGAAAATAGATTTAGAGCAAAACTACAAGAGTATAATGTTGTTCAAAATTAAATTCTAAATCAGGGAAGAACATAAATAATGCAACAGCACGTTTGTAATTCATAAATCTATCAGGAGAGAGAGTATTCGCAATTTTTTAAATCCCATGTTAAAGTCCTATGTTCCGCGTTTCGTTTCACAACTGTATGTGACAATTAATTGATTTTTTCTAAAATTAGTAATGATGACTTGTAATAATATTTTAAAAACTAGTTTAGATTTATAAAATCAAATGCAAATTCAAAAGAAAATTTATTGTACATATAATTTTTTTAATTTAGGAACAATTATTTGAAATTGACATGATTGATTTTAAAAAAAAAATCAAAACTGAGCAGATACTGTTTTTTTTGTGATTCCTAAATTTTAAATAATGGTTGACAGTTATTATTTTTATAAATAAATTTAAATGACATGAAGAAATGTATTTTTGTGGTTAAAATTTTATTTTGTAATAAATTTTCAGCTTGTGAAAATATTTTCAGTATAAACTCCCACGCAATTTTAAAAATTTTAATAATTTTTGTGTGTAGGTTGACTTCAACTTAAAGTCGTTGGTGTCCTGCTGAAATTCTTCCATTAATTTTTTCTTAAAGAAAATTTGATTTGAAATTTCGTTCGACAATTTTACTATTTGTTGAGTTAATTGAAATTGCATTCGTGTTGAACTGTTCCGAGAAGCTAGCTGAGAGAGTGTGAAGGAAATAAATAGTGGAATGTCACCGCGCCGTTTTTATCTGTTTCCGGTTGTCAGCTTATTGGACACGTGTCTGGGAATGGTTTATTTATTCGGCGGGCAGCGGAGTTAGTATGCGCGGGTACACGTGGTCGAGTGCGGATAGTTCATTTAATTGCGGTTTAAATACAAATTCCCAGGGATAATTTGTCTTTGTGACCGCCGTTAATTTTATTACTGCTAAATTAGAAACGTATATGAAATGTATTCTCAGAATAACCGCAAATTTCACCACAATCCAATAAATTTATACATGCTAATTTATATTTTCATTTCGCTTGCACAAAATGTTAAATGCAAAGCAAAATATACTGAAATAATAAAAATTGTTTCAGCTTATATTGGACACCGGCCAAAGTGGGTACAGAGTGATTTTTATTATATCAATAATTTTAATAAAAAATAACATGCATACAATAAAGTATAAATATAGCTATGTATTTTCAAAGGAACTTTAAAAAGCTTTTACCAATTTTTGGTGTTCTTTTTAGAATAGTTATGATTACAAAGTATGTCATACTTTTCAATCGGTAGTTATGATACTATAATTTTCAATCCATTCTGCTTAATTGGATCATCTAGTAATTAATCCGTTTTAACTTTCTTAAGTAGCTGCGCAAATTAAATGAACTAATAATGAAATATGAAATAAAACTATAAAGAACGCATTCTTGCTTTAATATAATTGATCAAAATAAACCTTCCAAAAAAACAATTATTGTAATGTTTACTACCTAAGAGGTGTTCTTAATTACTGTGAAGTACTTTAATTCTTGCCTTAATATAATTACTTCTAAATAATCATCCGTACAAACTAGCCAACGTAATTTTTACTACCTGAGATAAGGGTGCTCACTCAATGTGAAGTACTCTAATTCTTGCCCTAATGTTATTAGTTCAAAATACCCTCTGTAAAAACTAGACACTGTAATATTTACTACCTGAAAGAAGGGTGCTCACTCACTGTGAAGTGCTCTAATTCTTGACCTAATTAGCTCAAAATTATCCTCTGTAAAAACTAGTCACCGTAATGTTTACAATCTGAGGAAATGGTGCTCACTCACTGTGAAATACTCTAATTCATGCCCACTTGCCCTAATATAATTAGGTCAAAATCACCCTCCGTAAAAACCAGTCACCGAAATATTTACTACCTGACTGAGAAAAGGGTGCTCACTTACTGTGAAGTGCTCTAATTCTTGATCTAATTACTTAAAAATCAACCTCCGTAAAACCAGTAACAGTAATGTTTACTATTTGAGAGAAGGGTGCTCACTCACTGTGAAGTACTCTAATTCTTACCCTAATGTAGAAACCAGTCACCCGAATATTTACAGCTGAGAGAAGGGTGTGTAAAGTAGCCTAATTCTACCCGTAATATGTTATCGTCCCAATGAATTGTCTATATTTTCTTTTTTGTAATAGTAATATATAAATATCCATAAATTGTAAACTTAAAGTTCAACAATAATCTGTTATTGACTTATGAAGATATATCCTTATTTGATGTTCTGCTCCTGAAAGTTCTTTAAATCAATATTTCATTCTACAATATGTGGGTACGCTCTGTAAAGGCTTGTGCTTTACGCTGCATATTATATATAGAGCACTTTAACGGTGATAAATATATTTGACACAGATAAATATATCGTTCCTTTCAACTGGATTACACATAATACTTTGATAAAGCTAGATGAATGAAGGGATGACGCAGTTTAGTATATGTTTACAGTTTACCGACCACCCTACACTGTGGTAGTAAACAAGAATTTGTCAATTCAAATTCTATTCTCATCTCTACTTTTGCTTTTATTATTTATTTTTGCTTCGTGTGAATTAGTCCGACTGTTTATGACAAAAAATGTAAACAAGAGAATAACTAAAGGAAGTAAAGCGTATAGAATTTTTTCCAAAAACGTAGGAAGAGCAACCAAAATAAGAATATATATATATATATATATATATATATATATATATATATATATATATATATATCAGTTATTCGACCGACAGTCTTGAATGGATGTGAATTATGGATGCTAAGTAAAAACAATGAAAAGAAACTATATCTTTGCGAAAGAAAAGTATTGAGGAGAATTTTTGGAGGGGTTAAAGAAGAAGACAGGACATGGAGAAGAAGAAACAACCGAGAAATACAAGATGTATACAGATTTCTATTTATAAGCCACACGTATAGAGCACAAAGAGTAAAATGGCTAGGACATGTTACACAGATGTCGAAGATTAGGGCTACCGAGCGAGTATTATTAGGAGGTGAAGGAGGAAGGAAAAGACGAGGAAGACCAAAGAAAAAAATTGTGAAACGCAGTGAAAGCAGATCTATGGGAACAAAGTATGATAAACCGGACTGAGACATCCAAAGAACGAATGGAAGAATGTATATATATATATATATATATATATATATATATATATATATATATATATATATATTTCAAGCCTAAATACTTGCACACTGTTATTAAAATTTTTGTATTAATAATTTTTACTGATTTTATTTACTTAATTAATGTATGTTTATAAAAGTAGTGGACACAGATTAGTAGAGTTGATCAATTTTACCAATCAGATCGCTTTATTATTATCGAACTGACATTTATGAATAATTAAGGAATAGTTTAGTAATATATGCATGGAAACTGTCGCGTGAATGAGCGTCTAAATAAGGTTAAAGTTGAAGTCCGCCTAATCAGAGTAAATTAGAAGTTCTCGCCATCAGACAACAGTCGCGTGTAATCTGTTTAATATGTGGACGAAGTGAGGACCAAACAACAAAATCATCGCTCTTATGCTGGTATCACACTTGACTTTGACTAATTCGCCCTCATTTCTACTCAGAAACACCGCACGAATAATAAACTTTTATCCGTGAAGTATTAGAGGCTGCCGGACCTTTTCACGGTTACGTAAAGGTTTTGTGCGGAGACAATATTAATGGTACTTTGGTTCAACACCACTTTACTGCATTCTTGGAAAGGACAGCGAAGTACATTTTATTTCAACAAGACATGTTGTTAAACAAAGTAATGCATTGTGGTTAAAACTTACCACATTAGAATTCAGATATTCTGAGAGAAGTATATGAATTACTTAATTATGTAAATAATATAATGTCTGGTTCAATATTTTTTTATATAAAAATCAGCTAAAATACTCTGTACCCATTAATTATACAATGATATATTTCTAAAGACACATTAACCGATGGTTAAGGTAACTGGCATTTTAACCAGAGGTACAAATATCTTTTTCTCGTTTTGTTGAGATATGTTACTACAAACTAGGTAAATTTATGTATTTAATCGACTATTTTTATAATAAAATACAGAGTGGAATCGAAAGTCAGGCACATGGTTTTACTCGGAAGTTATTACAGATACCAAATTATAAATAATAACAAAGTTGTTGAGCAAGGGGGTCATTTGATTATAGAATAAATAAGACGGGTATTTCGATGATTTACCATGTATATTCTGTTAATTCTATAATACAATATAAAATTAATATGTCAAAAAATCTAAACGATTATTAATAAAGTTCTCGAAATATCCATGTTCTATTTTTATTTCGATTTTAAGACCGGAAATAAACTGTAACTTTACATATTTAACTATTGACACACCAGTACTTATTCCCAAGAAAATATAGTGAAAATGAAAAGTAAACAACCAATCTATTTGATTACAGAGTTTCATAAAGAAATCGTTATAAACTTTTTGAACGAATGTGAATTCACTAATAAAAAAATAAATAAAATTATTTAAACTAATAGTTGAAATTTCATCAATCCTTCAACTTGAAATTAAATACAGTCTCTGGAATAAATACTTAGTTTTTCCCTGAATAGGTATGTAGGGGAAAGTAGCCTAATTTGGACCAATTTTATAATATTCACTATATAAAGGCACGGAAGAAGTGTCAATAAAAATTAAGTAGTAGAAAAGAAACTCACTACGTTTACCTTCAAAATAAAACCATTTATTAAATTTTAAATACCATTTTTAATAGTAAAAAATAAATTCAAAAAAATCTTGTCATCGGTCCAATATAGGAAACCGGTTTCCTTATTTGGACCGCTAGCTTCCTAAATTAGACCATTAGCTTTCTTAACGAAAATTACAACAATAGAACCTTTTAACTACAGCACTAACTCCAGCACACTGAGAATGAATCCAAGTGCGACATTTCATACAATGTATCATATTTTCTTCCTTGGTTTCTTCACACAATGTACAAAACCATGAATCACCATTTTCTTTTTTATGTTTCGCATTTTGTCAGAGAGATGGGGAAAGGCAACAAATTTAAAGGGCTCATTGTTTAAAATCGGATAGTTTCGTCACATCTTAGGGAGAGATAGGAGAAGTCAACAAATTTAAAGGTCTACACAATGCTCCAAGATCATAGAACTGAATAGGGTAACATAAAAGGTACCGACATGTCGACGTGTCGCTTCTGTATGTACTATTCTGTGCCGTAATCACAATTTTTGTCGGTCCAATTTGGGCAACTGTTTTCGGTCCAACTTGGGCAACTTGAATATTTTATACTTAAAATTATACAAAAATGTCAAAGTAACATAAACTCATAAAATTGTAACAGGAAATTATAGTTAGATAAGTAAGCTTTGTGATGATATAAAAGGACTTGTAATTACTTACGTTTGGACGAACTAACGGCTTTCACTCTTACATCAAAATAACAAATTTTCTTCGTAGTCAAACAAATAACCCTTCTCTTAATGTAACCATGAGACATTTTTTCACAAACACGATTACATTAATCTGGTCTACCTCTACATATAACAAGTAGTCTATCTAAAATCGCACAAATTTTACCAATCTTTGGATACCACAGCGGTCCAAATTAGGCGACGGTCCAAATTAGGCTACTCTCCCCTATATAATTATGAAAGTATAAAAAAAAATCAAATAAACTTTTACGTCTATTTTCAATTGTCTATTTTTGCTGGAAATTGTTATTTTTATTTCCATTTTCGGTGCAGTTGCAGTTTATAGAGATATAGAGAGGGCCATAAAATTCAGAAACAGCAGTACTTTATTTTGATTAATTCCGTATTTTATTATACATAACATACGTGTACCTATTTACAATAAATGTTTTAAAAATAATTTTGGAAATATACATTAAATACATATAGATTAATAATTTTAAGTAATTAATACATATGGAAATATACATATACTCGTAGAATAATAAAAATTACAATAAAAACGAAATGATTGTAATGAAACACCGCTAGTTTTTTTTGTGAATCTTATGATTGAAATGAAATACGAGTATATAAAAGCTTATATTTACAATAAACTTTTATAATACAGTAACTCATACGCAGTTAAAACTTTAGATATTTTGCAGTAACCCACTTATAAAACTGATAACACACATTGCATTTCCCTACACTATTCCCTATTATTACACCTAGTAGTAAACTTTAGTTTGCTCTGAATGTTCAATACCTGATCGTGCTCGCATTGCTATTTGCCACGCATTCTCCATTCTCCCTTCACTCCCGCGTTTCATTTACGCTCCGCAGTCATTCATGCAGTGTTCTACTCTAGTGCTCTCCTGCGCTGGCCCACTCCCAGCGTCGGGGCGCCTCAGCCAGAGCGACGCTCCACGCAGCAGTTGTACGCGGGCCGAGCTACAAGCAGCACGACGCCAGCCAAGGTAGGATGCTAAAGTTTTCTCAAGTAGATTAGTTTGGTGTTGTGTTTAATATTTTTTTTAACAAAGATGAGTAAATTAAATTTTATTTCTTTTAATAATATTTTTTTTTATACATGAATTTTTTTTTGTTATTTACTAATATAATCCAATTTTTTTATTTTTTAGTTTTATTTTATTTCTAAGTACTTATTCGTTAATATTTTTTTATAAAGAAAACAGAAAAAGTGTTATTATTATCATCACAATAAGATGTGTAAAATAAAATTTTATTTCTTTCACTAATATTTTTTTTCTATATGAAAATTATTTTGGTATTAACTAGATAGAATATTGCAAATATTTTTATCAAATGAAGAATATTCATAATTTAAATTAATCTAGAATTACTAGTGTTGTACCTAAATTATATTATTATGGTGTATTGTTTGATAATTTTGTATGTGTATTGTATTGGTTTAAATAATTTATAACAAGTTATTTTATTAACTAAAATAAGATATAGAAAAGTTTTATTGTATAGATTTAATCAAATTTTTATTAGTGCCTATAAATTAAATTTAATTCTAAATACTTACTAATAAACTTTTTGTATTTTTTTTTTAACATTAAGATTGCAAATTTTCAAAGATATCTAAGTGTTACTGCGTTTTTTAATTGTTTATTTCATAAAGGAAAATTAAATCTATAATAAAACCAAAACGATTCATCTGAATAAAACTAGAAAGAGCAACAAAAAAATTACTTTTAAATACTTATATTCTGTACATGACAATTAGTGATAAAATATATTTTGGTTATTATTAATAGTTTTGTAGCAAATATATTTTTGTACTTCCGGGAGTAAAGGACTACTTTACTCCACATATTCGATGACTGAAGTAGTACTTTTATCCCTGAGGGATTAAATTTGAATTTAATTAGTTGATTTAAATCAGATCAACACTCTGATAATTATTGAATTAGTTGTATAAATAAAAAAAGTTTTTTTTACTTTGTTGGATCTTTTAATTAATTTTATAAATATTTTTTATATTGTCATATTATTGAAATATTTTCACATATAAAATTAATTTTGCAAATATTAAATAATAATTGTACTGCGAAATAGTACTAATAGTTATTATGATATTTTAAAAAAATATTTGTTTGTATATTTCGTCATAAAATTATTTATTTATCTAGAAATAATAATGTTTACAATTTATTGTAATTGTAATAATTTCACTATTTAAATTATAAATATTATTTTAGTATTTTTATTATTGTGGTATATTTTATAAAATTAATTGTATGGATAGGTTAATTAATTCGCTGCAACACATGTATATAAACAACAAACGTTACTTTGCAATTATCGAATGTCAATAGCACTTTGGCAATTAAAGTCAAATATCAAAAATATATTTAAAAAATTATTATTTTTTTACACATGAATATTGCATATTTTGTAATAAAAAAATATTGGTTTTGTTGCAAAATATTTGCGATCTATAATGCACTAATTAAATTAGGTTATGTTATCATAAACGTCAGTATTAATATACAAAGTTTAATACACATATATTATATATTTCCATAAAAATTTTATTATAGAACAAACATGAATATGGTTATAATTTATTTCTTTGATATTTTTTACGAGGTACATCATTATAATGTCAATTTGTATATTATTAGTCTATTTCGCCTTTGTACGTAGTATCATATCAAAGCAAAACAATTATACGCTGTGGTTCTTCCTAAAATAATAATATATGTCATAGTAATAAACCACATTTAATACAATTACCAAATTTTCTTTGATTTGAAATAGTCATCGTTTTATTGAATCTTAACTTTGATGTTCTTTTTGATGTAAACATTTTTTGTTGTGAAAACGAATAAACATTGTGTCGCAAAAAATTTGTTTAGAATTTTTACGGTAATTATTTGTGACAGTGCTCTTTGTAAATGTCGACATTTAAACTCTGCTGCGAAAATTTTTACGCGAATATTATACGCGAGACAATTTATCATGTTTATACCTCAAGTAATGTTAAACACGTGTTAAAATATGGTTTGTTTTAATCATTTTACTGTCTTACAATTTATAATTTGTTCGTTTATCACTCATTTATGTATAATAAAACAGTGTAAAGTAAACGGAATAAAAATAGATAAATAAACTTATAATTAAAAGTTTCTTCGGATTTCTTTTTCAGAGTTTAATAAGTTTTTTCATTATATTTCTATCGACGAATACAAAAACTAGTAAAATGGAAAAAGAAATGTTCTATAAAAATAAAAATAAAAGACATTATTTACAGAAGATGGGAAATAAATATACCAATATATTTCCTATACAAAAAAGTTAATTAAAACATGGAGATTAATTGCATATTTCTTTTATTTTTTTTTTGAAAACAAATCTTTTCATGTTATCATTGACGTAAGCATAACTCACTTCCGTGGTAACATAAGCTGTAAGTGACTGATAACATTTTATTGTGAGAAAAAATCAGATGTGTCCTATACATTACCTCCCGCTACTGTAGTAATACATTCTAAAAAAGGAATCTTTAGTACATTAAATATTTAGTTTTAAATTTACTTTGTACACGGCACACGTAACTAGTTCAAAAACAATTCACTTTTCATTACAAGTGTTATAAAAAAATATTTCCTAACTAGTTATAAAAAGTTTAAAGTTTCGAAAGCGACTTTGTATGTAAGTACTACACTTATTCTCGTACTTCAGCTCCGTAAGCTCCGCCTCATTTCATACCTACTCGAATGTTATAATATAATTACATTCCTTTTAGCTTAATAACAAATAAGTCATAGATTGCTAATGTAATTTTTAAGTTTCATTACATTTTATGTTTATCTGCGCATCCAAATTTGCTTGTATCATTAAATACAATTACCCTATAAAGATCAAATTACCAGACCGAGTAAATTTAACAATCAAGTTAATACAAAGGTAATTAACCGAAAAATAAAATAATTAATTATTGAATTTTTCACGTCAGTTAATGATCTGTTTCATTGTTTTCCACCAAACTTTTTTAAACATTCAATAAACAGTTAAATAAATAATTGAAATAATATTTTTATTTTATAAATATGCATGGTGAAACAGGAACTTGTATTTCTTGTTTACGGAATTCCAAATTTGTATTATTAAGTTTGTAGGGTAGAATTTTTTATTGAGTTACAAGAAAAATAATTTTAAAGGATTGTAAGAGTAAACAAAAATTAAATGTTTCGACACATGTACAAATATATTTTAATTGGAAAACATGTTTTTAGCAAGTACACAAAAAAAAAATTGTTAATATTTGAACGGTAGCTCATATGTTCCTCATTTGTTTATTTATTTTAACATAAGAAAATTAAATCTTGTTCATTGTCACTTTTGGAGGTCTGATTATTTGTTTTAATTTATTTTTAGTAAGTAAAACAATTCAAGTATCTCAGGGTAAAACTAGTAAATTAAGCGAACCTAATTGTTTGAACATATAGATCAGTAATTATTCTGCAGAAACTATAGAAGTGGACTTCATATCAAACTTTGTTATAAACTTCGTCAGTATTTGATTGGCGATATTGTCAGGATGAAATTCTAAACTTCAAGTCAAGAATTTGCAAACTCTATTTGTAGTACAGTGTAATACGATTCGCAATAAATTTCAGTATACTTTTCAGCTGCATAATTCAGGATTATAAAACTGACATTAAAACCTTTCTTGAAATTCAGACAACAACATCAAGAAATAAAATTCTGCTGTATGAATTTTCTGTTTGAATAGTTATTTTTAAGTTCCAACAATGTCAAATTATTTATCACTTATTATTATAAGTAATATAATAAGATTCATGAATTTATTGGAAAAATTTACGGATATTTATTATGTAGTAACAGACAAACGAGTATCAAAGTGACATTTAGATCACGAGATCGCTCTCGTGATCTAAATGAAGCTGCAGTGATTTAGAGTCATTTTTGACCCGAGTTGTCGTTACTTCGCAGGAATTATGAGAAAATTTGACGTATTAAATTCATTGCTCGAATTATATTTGCTTGATTATTTCACGAATCATAACAGTTCAAATATAAATTTTTTTATATCAACAAGATGTAACCATGACTACGATATTGTGGTTTTATCAAATTTCTTCACTGAAAAACTATCTACGGCCACTTATGAAGCATTGTGATTGGGTGAAAATGACAAGTGTGAAATAATCAAAGAAAAATTCTTCTGTGGTATATTTATAATTATAACGAAATAAGAATATTAATTCCTGTTCCTTATGATTTATTAATTCAATACATCGGCTCTGTACATTAGGTCCTTCATCACTTCACCATCGGATTACTCGAATTAATCGCTTAGCAGACGCCGGAAGACAAAAGCTCTGGATTGGAGCTTGGGCGACGGACACTACGGTTACCTAAAGCGCTAAAGCTTTGGAGCTTACACTAGACAATACTAGGCTAATCAATGTGGACTACACGAACAGACAATCACACAAATGTGTATTTTCCAATTTAATAAAACAATAAAATGCAATTGGATTGTCTGGATTTATTAGAAAAATATAGCGATAATCGTTTCTGGGAATAATGTCTAGTGATTCCAGTGAAATGAAATTTTTCTCAAATCTTGTTTATATCGTCTCGAGCAAGACGAGAACGATTTTAAAAACAAAGATTCGAGACGGGAAAATAAAAAAATTCGCTAATATTTCTAGAGATTTAATAATTATTTTGCTTCAAAAAGTTAACGTTACCGGTATTTTTGGCCTTAAAAATATCGGTTAAAATTACGGTTAAAGTTCGTAATTTTCGTTCAAAATATCGGATACCAGTTTTAATTAACCGTTTTTTTAACCAGTACATGCCCTGGTACTTACATATTTATACTAATAATTATAGACTGAAAAAAATATTTGATTTTTCTTAAATATATATTTTCTTCCTAATTTCTCAAAAAAATATTCAATTTCCGTAGATGTAGGAAAATTTCCCTAGGTATCTAATCTGAAAACTCGAGAAATCTTAACGAGATTCGAGACCGAGACGAAAAAATAATATTAGAAACATTTACATTTAAAATGAGATGATACGAGAAAAAGAAACATCTCGTCATGTCTCATCTCAAAGAGTCACTAATAATGATCAAATGTACAATAATGTTTCACCAAGAAGTATACGAGTATTGTACTTCTAGTAATAAAATAGATATGTAATATAAAAAAAAAACCATTAAATACACTATTGCAGATCTAATTTTTTTACAAAATACTGTTTAAATATTGTCCTGTTTATAGTATTTTTCCCTAAAATATGCCAATATTAATTTCAAAATCCTACAGTAACTGTTTTCATTTATCGCATTTTTTCGTATTAATTATTTTGGAAACTCCCTCTGATACCAATTTTCAGTTTGACAAATAGGAACTATTGCAAAATGCGCAAAAACTGTAATTAAATCGTCTCACTAACCAGTACATCAATTAGTTTGTGACCGATTAAATGGATGTAGATTAGCAAATCATTTAAATTTCAAACGAATTACATTACACAGTGGGAAATCACACAGTTGTAGTAAATACCATAGATAAACATATTTTCTATCTGCTCCTGTATTTATAGATAACAGGTTAATAATTCTTGATATATAGATTAGATAGTTACATATTAAATTACGTCTGCTACATGACAGAATCGAATGATTTATTTTGTATTTCGTACTCATTTGGATGTATTGTTCAATTTTTATTGCGTTGTGAATACGCGATCACTTGTTTACAAACAACATTCTCTGACAATTGAAATCCGGAAATAAACTTTTATTGCACCATTTTTAATAATATTTAATGAAACTATTCTCTTTAGTAAATACTAGAGCTGTCACTCCAAAGTAAAGAAAAATGCGTAATGAATACTTCTCTCAAGTGTAAGTCATTCATTTCTTAGTTCTTTCATACTTCAACTTTAATATAGAATAGAATTCTCATTTATATTTGTATCTAAAAAATAAAAAGCAAATTAATAAAATATATAAAACATTATTAATAGGTTACACATAAATAATATTTTAAATTTATTTCAGTACGGAATTTAAAAGCCAAACTGTAATTTAAATAACAAAATTAAAATGTTCTGTACACTTCAAATTTTATTCCCAATTGCATTTACAAAGGCTCAACATGAATGATTCATTTTGCATTCTATTTCATTTTAAGAATTTTAAATTAAAGGTTTTTTTTTGAAATATAAAGATATTTCATCTATCAATTATAAAAGCAATTACACTATTTTTAAGAAAATTGAAGGAAAACTTTCTTAAATTAGTGTGCAATTGATTAATGATTCCTAATAACCTACTGTATTGATTGTCTGTCTTTAAATAAAAAAGTTTTAATTTCTTGTCTTGCAGTACTCGTATATTACGAATTGAATTCCTAATTGTATTTACAATGCTTTAGTGTTAAATTATTCAAATCTTTTAAGTTTATATTTTAATTTAAGAAATTGATGATCTATGATCTATTTCGGTGTATTATATATTTTATCTATTTCACCTACCTATATAAAGCTTTATCAATTAATGATTCATTTTACATTTTATTTCGATTTGAGGTATTAAAAAATAAAGGTTTGTTATTCTTATAATAAAATATGAAGTGTTGTGTAAAGAAATTTCATCCATCAAAATCATTTCTCCATAATGAAAGCTTCTTTTCATTGCTTGTCTGATTTTTAACAACAAAAATTAAAGTACCTTGTTTGTCACAAAACTGTAGCAACGAACGATTAATTTAACAATTCGGAAGGTGATCATAATAGAATTTTAATAAAAAACAAATGTGTCCTACACATTACCTCCCGCCACTATAGTAATATATTCTATATAATCAGTACATGCAATTTGTAGTTTTAAAATTAGTTTGTTATTGTAGTTTAGAATATTTTTAATTCATTTCAAACCTAAAATTTCCTTAATAAAATTTGTATGACCAAAAAAAAAAAACAGCTATTTTTGGCGTTACTAACACCGAAACCAAAATTACCTTGATTCACGCGTGCAAATATATTCCTGGTATATTTCTTCCACCTTTTTTTTTAATTTTATAACAAAACTACTTCATATTCACTTATTTTATCTTTTAAACTTACATCAAATTTGGCACCATATGTCAAACTTTGTGAATACATGAATAACTCATCATTTTCCTAAGGTTAATAAAATGTCTTCAAAATTTCATGCACATAATGTTGAGGGTACCGAAAATTTTATATTATCTCTTTGACATATCAATTTGAAACAAGGAAACTTTCTTATCATACCTCTTCAAAAGTTAAAGTATCTTGTTTCTTACAAACCTTCAGCCACAAATGATTAATTTAATATTTAATTTCAATTAGCAATTTAAGAAAAAATATATATTTGTTGATGAGATATTATTAAATGTAGAGGTGGTTAACCAATCATTTTGAAACAAGGAAACTAGCTTAGCTTAGCTTAGCTCTATTAAAAAATTAAAGTGTACTTTTTTTACAAAGCTTCAACCACAAATGATTAATTTAATATTAAATTTCAATTAGCAATTTAAGGAAAATTACATATTTATTGATGAGATATTAAGTGTAGAGGTAGTTAACCTATGATTTTAAAACAAGGAATCTAACTTAGTACATCTCTTCAAAAATTAAAGTGTTCTATTTCTTACAAAGCTTTAGTCACAAATTTAATTTCAAGTAGCAATTTAAGAAAATTACATATTTATTGATGAGATATTACTAAGTGTAGAAATGGTTAACCTATGATTTTGAAACAAGGAAACTAGCTAACCACTTCTCTTCAAAAATTAAAGTGTTCTGTTTCTTACAAACCTTCAACAACAAATGATTAATTAAACATTTAATTTCAATTAGCATTTTAAGGAAAATTGCATATTTGGTGATGAGATATTAAGTGTAGAGGTGGTTAACCTATGCTTCTGAAACAAGGAAACTTGCTCCCCACATCTCCTCGTAATGAAAGCTTCTGTGCGGAAGTTTTTCTGCGGGCACCCACGCTTTCGCCTTGACATGTGGTGTCAGCAGCATACGCGCTCGGAGCTTGGAGGCCAAGCTTGGCAGCTTTTAAGCCCTTCGTGCATTAGGATCGAATCATTTGTATTCCAATATACCGCCTTTCGCCCAAACCTTTCCCAAATGGAAATTTAAAAGTTGGAACTTCGCAGATTTCATGTTTACATTTGTTTGATGTTCACAGAGTGTTCCACATTCCAAATATTAATTTTCACTTGGGTAAGTCAATTTGTACATTTTATTTCGGTCTGTGATCAAACAATTTCATATTTAGGTTTTGCACGCTCAATTTTTTTGAAGGTCTGTTTTCATAACAGTAAACTGCTTTTACGAATTATTACATCTTACAAAATTAAATGTGCAGTTTCTAATACTACAATTATTAATAAATATTGGTATGTAAGGAATTATTTTCGCAATTATTTTTTACACAAATGGCAAAATTTTAAAATATTGCAAAATAAAATCAAAAATTTTCATTAATGAATTTTTATATACCACATTTTGAATACTTTTTTACTAATCTTGAGGAAATAGTATATTGTGTATCTAGTAGGAAAAATGATACATTTCCAGACAATAGTAGACGAGGCCAACAAAATCAGGAGTCCGAAAAGTCACTTTTCCTACGTGGTACACATACTATTTTTTTTTGATCGGTTTATATTCAATAATAATTAAAATAAATATGGATTCGGGTGGGACGAAATATTTATCGAATCTCGCACGTCTCGTCTCGAAATATCTCTTTTCGAAAATTATATCGAGATTCTCGAATTTCAATAATTACGCCGAGATTTCTCGTGGTTTTGAATATTTTTTTTCAAACACCATAAATGTGATATCTTTTCTAACTTGTTTCACAAGGTAGAAATTAAATTTCTACGCCACAAAAATTGAAATATAGAAATAACTAGTACAAAAGAATCCTGCAATATTGTTCTAAATGTTACTATAAAACTAGATAACCTAAGAATGAAATTAACAACTGACAAATTTAAACTGATAACCTAAAAATTCTATATGCCATCGAACAGTATTAACAGTGTACCAATAAAACAAAATCAGAAATCAGATTGTTATGTGACTCTAAATAAAGACAAAATGTAGGTAGAGCAGATAACTTTATTGTATATTTCCCTAAATATATATTTTCTTTCTACTTTACCAAAAGATTGTTTAATTTCCCTATAGATTTAGGTGTTTTACATTTCAGGATGTTAAAAAGGGGTATAATTAATTGAGGTTTGTGGCTAATTTTCTTTATAAGTCTGAGTGTCAGAGTCGTAACGCTAATATTTTTTTTTATAGAGAAACGAAAAATTCACTTTTTTAAAATTGAACAGTTTTATAATATGAAAACTATAAATTAAGAAAAAACGCTGAAAAAACTAATATTGGAACCGAAAAGCGAAATTATACATAGGTATTTTTTGCTTCAACCGATAGGAAACATACGTATTTGATGCATATTTTTATTATACCTTTTTCTACATTTTTCCTTTAATCAACAATACAGTGTTATTAAATGTATAACCCTTGTAACATTAGTGTTTGCTCTTAGAGAATATTTTAGTAGTGACTGATCCGAATTTGCATATCACAAGTAAATTGCAAATTTCTCTAATGTCTGTTTAACTTGCAAACACTTTTGATATGGCAAACATTACCTTTGCAAATGTAGCAAACAGAACATTATTCCTCCACTGCTATCCTATTCTGTTTTTATTAGAACTACAATTATTTGCGAAATTGCTCTCGTAAACTATTTAATTTTCGCATTTCCTCGCTAAAATTAATTAACATTGTTTTCGAAGTTACGGATAAAAAAGACAAATATTTTTGTGCAACTGTGGAAGCAAAACGTAATATGAAAACGCATTTCAATAACTGAACTGCAGAAAGTTCCAGAGCGAAATAAGCTCTATTCAATTCTGATTTTCTACCAAAGAATTTCATATTTGGAGAATGCTGAAAATATTTTATTTGTAATAAGAATTCATTTTATGAAACTTTATAAGGTATGTTGCACAAATCTTTTGCTATTGTTTGACATTATATTATTGTTAACAAATCATAAAAATGTAGTTAGAAAATATTTGATTCCTTGTACATTAAATTGTAAACCTATTTTCCTGTACTTAATTTAAAATTATTTCACTTGAAAGTGTGATCATTCTACGGCTAATCATTGTTCAACTTCCATTTATTTCGTATCTTCGAACTTCCTTTCGAAATCCCATTTTGCATTATACAAAATTATTTTAAGTTTCAATTACTTCCAAGGAAAGAGATATGGTTTTCATTTATTTCGTACATATTTTCCATGAAATATATTCTGACAAAAATTAAAACTAAGTTTCTAACAAAAGAAACTACTCTTTTGAGAAGGCCGATTGGAACAAAAATAGAAGTGCCTAACTAGATGTTATACTAACATCAATGGCTCCTATTACGAGCTCACTTTTATAATAAAATCACGATTTTAACGCCCACTTTTTAATCATAATCTTATGTAAAATTGAAAGTTAAAATCACGATATTATTATAAAAGTGAGCTAGTTCGCTTTTATAATAAAATCACGATTTTAACGTTCGTTTTTACAAAATATTTTGATGTAAAAGTGAGCGTTCAAATCGCGATTTTATTATAAAAGTGAGCTCGCATTACGGACCAATATTTAGGAGAATTTTGTGAATATTCCTTAATTAAATTGCATTATTTTTTGTGTTATATTTTTCTCAGACGGTAATTTTTTATTAGGTTTTTTTAATTAAGTTTATTATAACGTTCTCTATAAGGGTTAACCGTTAACCAGTATTTTTTTTTGAGTTATATGCCCTGCTGAAAACCGAATTTTTTCGTGATTACAGTACTACATTTACTTTGTATAAGGAAGTAAAACATATTGCTATTCTTATTTAAATTTTATGGAAACTATAGATTAAAAAAAATTATAATATTTCATTAGTAATCCTGACATGTTTAAGTACAATATTGACCATGTCATTATCAATTCGTTATAGGTGATAACTCAATAATAACTAATGCGAAACGTGTAATTAAATATATGTCACAAACATATATGAGGTCTCTATGTACAATTTCGTGCTGCGTGTTAATATTTGACGAAGAATTTGCAATTGTAAATAATTTCATTATTCCTGTATTTTCACAGCTAATCGTTTGAGTAGATTAAATACTTTGGAGTTTGTACGAAGTTGTGAAATTCGAGATTCAAAGTTTAAGCAGAGATCCTCAATAAAATAAATAGGATTTAACTTAGCTCGGATAATCTTCTATCCTTATTTTATCATTTAAAATCAAATTATGGCGTTTTTATTTTTAAAACGGTGAATTTTCTATTGTCTTTGCAAAACTGCTGTTATAAGTCTTCGATAACTCTTCGTCTTTTTCTCTTGGAATATGATTAATTGAATTCCTGAAGTTTTTCATCTGCATCTTATAAGACACGTGCTGAACCCGATAGAATTCTTCGAATATTTTCTGTCGAATCCTCATTCTTCATCAAGTATCTATCTCAGTAATGTTAAACTCATTAACGTTAGAATCTGAAAAACTGTTAAGTAAAATCTTAAAACTGTATACAATGAAACTGTACGCGCTATAAATATAGTTTCATAGTTTTAAAATAGAAACTATGTCAATATATTTATTTTTATTTAACCATAAGAATTTATTGATTTTAATTTTAACTTAAATATAATATATAGATACTAAGTTATTATTTATTTCCGCTTCCTCGATCGGTAAGTAATATTTTACATTATTTACCAATCTTAGATGTACAAAAAATCTTATTATTTGTGAAAGTACGTTAGGATTTTACTTATTTATTTCTGAAGTTAATTTGAGTGAATTAAATTTGAACTTTTATGATTTTAAATTTTATGAATCCAGCTTAAAATTATCATTTATATTTAAAAATCATTAAAATTACAAATTAAGTCATGAAATCATAAATAAAGATAAACATTTATTTATTATAAACGACAGTATTTATTTCTAAGCTATTTATATTCACAATATATCAATTTTTTTTTTTATTCACTAAATATCAATATTTACTTCCACTTCACTGTTTGTTGTTCTGAACAGTACTTTAATATTTTATACCTGCGGGTAATTTATCTCGAACCTCCTAGAATCTTTCGGAAACTGGCTCGTTACAATATGTATTTATTTTTAGGGCATATATTCATATGATTTTAAATTTTATGGATTCAGCTGAAAATTCTGTAAGACCTGTAACGGCTACGATTGAAATGGTAATTCTGTAGATAAAAATTACAAATTTACAAATTTACAGGTTTGTGAACAGAATCGACCCGTAAGTCATAAATCATAAATATTTTCTAAATTTTTAAAAGACAAAATATTTACAAATACTCGTACGTACATTGCTGTTGTAGTTGTTTCAAAATATGCATCTCATAAATTTTCGTTGTTTACCAGAATGCGACAACAGTCATAATTCATATTTGAATAATTTTACGCCCGCATTCTTACCACCAAAATTTTCATACAATTTTGTAAAGTGAAACAATCTATTTTCACATTTATAAACAAAAGTGCTTGTTTTCTGTAATTCTTTTTGTAAAAACTTTATAAAGCTTGAATCATATCCGTCAAAAGTTTTAATAGGAGCAGCGAATTTCAAATACGCATATTTACGATTTTGTTTTCGGCGTAAACAAAAAATATGAATACGCTTTGAACTCTCAGCCACGTGTCAATGAGTGATTTAACGTCAATCCGATGAGGTACCGCGTGGACATTCACAACCTGCCAATGGAATTTAATTCAGTTTTTTTGCGGAATTTGTCAATAAATATTTGTTTTTAATATGAGTTTTGATGTCAGTTTCAAAAGGTATTTTCACTGATATCGACAGACTATTATTTCATTATTCATATTTCAAAATGATTTGATAATAATGAAGATAAAATATAGTCCTGACAAATTCAATTATCTCAAAATATTTTTTTTACAAATGTAGATTTATTGTGACATGACTGACATATTTTTAGTGATATTTCATTATTTCATTATTAATATTTAGAAATGATCATTTAATATAAATTAAATATTTGGAAATGGACTTTTCAATAAATTATACAAAATATAAAATTTCCTCTTTTTAAAATTGAGTTTATAAAATGAATAATATATTAATATAATAGTTTATATATGCAGTAATAAAAGGGGAAGTGATTCCCAAAGCCGCTAATACTGTATGTTTGCGTAAACTTAAAAATATTTAAAAATATCGAATTTTTATCTCAAAAATTTTAAAATTTTACAAAATTTTGTTTGTAATATATTTTAAAGAATTGCATATAGTGATACCAGCGTGTTGAAATCTATCAATGTACACTCTTTCCTAAAATCAAATTTTTGAACAGAAAAATTAGTATTTTTGGGATATTTCGCGTTTGTCAACAGAATTTTTGGTTCAATATTGTTTTTTGGTTTATTTTAACATAAATAATAAATAAAACTTAGATAATATAGCGACAGAATTAAATAAGATGTCACTGTTCTCAACCCGACTTGACAGGACTGACTGAACTACGAAAGTCGCGATACTTTATACCTGCGAGTAATTAATCTAGAACCTTCTAGCACCTTTAGAGCTGAGCAGACAGTTCGATCGCGATGAGTCATCGGCAGTGAGTCATGTTCGTTACAATATATTTATTTTATAACATAGGTATATACATATGTATATAAGTGATTTTGCACATTACAAGAATTTATTTTTGTCTATCGCTACACATGTATTTTATAAACAAATATGAATCATGTTTACATAAAAATATTTTTTGTAAGTTGATATTTCATTTCTGTTTTGTAAATATTTGTAACATATATTAAAATTCTTGTTGGGAAATATATGAAATTCAATAACAATTAAATAGACTGTATTGAAATGAAAATAGTATTTTTTGTTAAACAAAATTTAAATATTTGATTGAATTGTTCTGTAAATAAATCACATCAGATTCAATTTATTTTCATTGCTACCCACATATTGTTAAAGCACTTATGTGGGACAGTATTCATAAAATCCTAAAATTTATTATGCACTTTACTCTGTAGAGGTTTTATCGTTTGTATTATCATATAAACAAAATATGAATTTTTTTTTATGCTCCATGTAAAATTATGCCATATTTGGCTGTGTTATTATTGTGAGTATCCATGGTTATTTTGTTACTAATGGGTAAGTGGTTAATAATATTTAATAATTTAAGATGCATACTACATAATATATAGTTATTTTCTTAAAACATATGGAGATTTGAGAGCCTTACGTTGACTAATGACACCGTAAAATGAATTATTAAAATAATTAGAACTTACAGTATTAGTACAGTTTTTTTAGAGTATTCGATAATTATTTTTATAATATTTTCACTGTCAATTATAATAATTGTCATTGTCAAATATAAAACATTTATTTCCATAGGTAAACAGATTAACCGCAATGATCTCATTATTTCACTATCAATCAATATTCTAACTGAAATTAGGGAAATAACGAGTCTTTTATTAAACGTAAATAGAAAAAAATGTTTATAATTTAACGTACAAGAAATCATATGCTGTCCATATCAAATCTTTTAAATTATACCTGACTCATTTTCAATTTTAATTTAAGCAAATGTTTTGTACAGATGACTTTATTATTTGTTGAAGAATATTAATGTATACTTATTTATTTTTAAGTATACTAGTATTAGAACAAATATGCATTGACGATTTTGAAAACATATTGATCACAATTAAATAACACCACAAGTATTAGATGTAATAAATTTTAATAATAATGTTACTGTTGTGCCATACAGATTGCATTATATATTATTAAATAAAACGTAAACAAAGTCCGTGTAAATATACGCAAAGAGAACATTGCTTGCTTAGTACTTTGTGAGGTTCAGTGGCCAAGTCTTTATAGCTGAATGACTTAATATACGAAATGATAGTAATTTGGCATCGCGCATGAAATGTTTATGAGAGTAATAAATACAGCAGACTTTTTTTTATGCCAGAGAAGCCTACTCCAAACCCGAAATATATTTAGGTTAACCCAATTTACGTCGCTTGGCTATTGTATTATTTATCTTCATTTTACAACTCTGCTCTTTAGTGCAACAAAAGGAAGACTACCAAATGAATAAATATAAAAACGTACTGTGAAAATATCTCAGGAAAGATTAGCAAAAAGTAGACACAATGACACAAACATCCTATTGGGTCACACATCGAACTTGTAAACACAATGCAAACACAAATACAGTTTTCATTTTTCAATAAATACGTTTGATTTTATCATTGTAATTTATTATTAGATTTTGCAGAACACGAGGCATGAATAACTGTTTTTCGTAGTACTTCACATGAGTAGAATCGTGGGATGCCAGTATGACACAAGATGTATATCCTACAATTTATTTTTATGAATGCCTTAATACATTTCACATAGCATACATATGTAGGTACTGAATATTATTCATTGATCTCATTGGGATTTGAACTCAGGATCTTCGCTTAGTAGTTAGTAGGATGCTTTTCAGCTTTACCAATTAAGTTAAAAAGTCTCGTAGAATATATCAAAAATCAACAACTTAATATTGGAAGTCGTCTCTATTACAATAACCACCTTTGTTTCCTTACTTATTCCATAAATAGCTATTACAACACTTCGTTTAAATTTATTTCACTTGAAAGTGAGATCATTCTACGGCTAATCATTCAACATCCAGTTGTTCAGAATTTCAAATGGATCATCTTTTGTAAAATTTTATTAAAATGTCATTGCTTTATATATAATTATTTTAATCGCTCAAAAAATTTGCAAAGAATGTTTAAAGTACCACGTTTCTGAAGTTATAAATTTTCCCTTTTAGGTTTCCGAAAGATTCCTTCAGAAAAGCACGTTAGGATGAAGCTCCACACCTAACTCATAAAGTAATTCATAATTCTTCCAAAGTATGTTCAAAGCATTTTGATAATTGTGTACAATGTCATATTTCATATATGCCATGAAGGGTTTTAAATTTGACGTTTAATTCATACTTCCGCCTCCAAAAATAGTTGGAAATAGTATATCCATTCTTCTACGTTTAACGTACAATATAGGCAAGTCTGTATCTAGTGATATATGATCTAAGGTCCCGATTCACTCAGACACATCGGTATTTTTATTTAAAGATTTTGCTCAGTTCGGCGATAACCAATTCCTCCCTTATTAATAAAAATTGGAAAAAAATCAGTTATAATTTTAATTATATCATAGAAATATTTTATGGGTGAAATCATTTTCAAAATATTTGTAATGACATATTTACTTTTATATTATGTATGATTGAATATTTTATGTATTTTATTTTTATTATCCTCGAGAATTATTATTAGAAATGATACCGCTAAACGAATGACAAATAAAAGTTAGTTATTTAAAGTTGGAAATTCTTTTTTCGTGAATGTGGGTTAGGCATTTCACCTGTTCTCTATTTTTACTCCATTTCTCTAAAGTCTACTATTCTCGTAATTGCGAGATCGAGATCTGGTTCAAGATAATTTCTGCGTATTCAGCGTCATAAACTATGAGCTACAGGCGTTTAGAATTACAAGTAATAAAAGGTAAATAAAACTTGCTCGTAATTTTTACTCGTGTGTATTTAATGGTGTTTTCAATGTTAAGTTTGTTATCTGTTTAAAATGTAAACTATTTCAAGTTTATTAGACGCACGTAAAAATAATACAGACATTATTTGTTAGGTTTCGTTTGGACAAACAAAACAATAATTTTTTACAGTGGATCAACAATGCCATTCATTAAAATCTACATTTATCTAAGATTCTACAGATAAATATACAGACAAACATTATTCTTATTCAAAAATAGTAATACTTATTTTTGTATTAAGGGAATAAACTAAGGTTTTATTCCTGACTGTAAATTTTACTTGAGGGATAAACGAAGTTTCGAAATACAGGGTGATGCAGAGCAACCTCCCTAGTTTCGAAGGTGAATTTAAAAAAAATCTAATGTAGGACGGTGGATCGGTTGGAGAGATTAACTTTTGTTCTTTATAGTACATTAGAGTTATATCTCTCATAAGGAATGTTATAATGGTAATATTGTTGTTTAGAGACAGTGTATGTAGCCGTTTGAAAATTAATACAGTCAACACTGAATAATCCAAGATTTACTTAAAAAAAATGCCAAAAAAATTGTACCTTATATATACACTTACTTAATTACTACTTCGCTAGGTTTAAACTAATTATTTATGGACGTACTTTATAAACATGTGCATAAGTCTTCACGTAACCTAAAAATGTGGTTCTATTTGAACACAGGCATAATTAATTTAGTTATCCATTTAACCTCTGCTCTGAGGACAGATGGACCATCTATGCTCTCGCAAAAGTTTAGTTTCTGGACTAGTGATTTAAATAACTATTTTCTATAAAAATATGAAGTCTTGCAGATTTGTTAATTATTGTTATTTTATTCCCTACTTTTATTACCATGTATCAATTGTCAATCATGTAAAATTAGTACTCTTTATTCCTAGTCGAAAAAAAAAGTTATATATACCTACTTGTAGACCTTATTTCGCAAAAATATAAATTTATTTTGCAGCCTATGATCTATTACTAAATATATGACCTTTATTATAAATAACTACAATTATATTTTTACAAAAGAGGATATGCACTAAATGGCCCCTTTATCTGGAGTGGAGAATATACCACCAAGACTATGTTTCTGTAGAAAATATTTAGTGAAGAATTTTATTTTGATATATGACGAATTTTTGTGATATTTTGATGTAAAGAAAACATTACCTTTTAAGAACTAAACTGATGTAAAAAGAACAACAAAGGGACTTTTCTTAATAAGCTGTATCTGAATGCCAATTATTGCAAACCAAATCCTACATCGTATTATATTTTTATAAAAGAGGACATATATTAAACAACCCTTTTAGCTGGACTGGAGGATGCACCACCAAAACTATTTTTCTGTGGAAAATACTTAGTGAAGGACTTTATTTTGATATATGACGGATTTTTGTAAGGATTACTGTTATATTTTCATGTCAACACCACCTTTTGAGATAGGAACTGACGTAAAAAGAGCACCGAAGGACTTTTCTTAATAAACTGAATACGAATTATTGGAAACCAAATCCTGGTTCGTATTAATATTAATGCACTGAATTTCCATGTAATCCTGTGATTTTCTCTGGACCAGAATAACCTACAAATACCTATTGGTTATTCCATCCTAATACGTCCAGAATCAGCAATGTTTATATTATTGCAGTATCTAAAATACGATATAACCCAATTACAAGTTGAGAGCACTTGGTCGCTTCCATCAAAGCAAGCGATGGAATTAACAGCAGACGATCGATCCCCTTAGGACAACGCAATGACAGAGTTTATATGTCAACATAAGATGTTTTTATAGAGACGATATGTCCACTATAAGTAATGGGCATTCCATTATTGTGATATGTTTACCTTCTATTCAAACGTTATTTATTTTTGCGTAAATGGTTTCAGAGAAAAAAGTAGAGACAAATAAAAACTAATTAGTAAATAGTTATTTTGATTCCAGATTGCGAAATGTTACTTTTGCATTTTAATCAGAGATAAACATGAAAAATTTAAATTTTTAGTTTTTGATTAGAAAATTTTTTATGTGCAGACGAAATTATCCAAAAATTTTGGTTTTTGAAAATAGTCCATATGAATAGACATCGATCACTGATTTCAAATTTACATACATTTTTCTACTTCAGTTTAATAAGAGACACTTTATTTCCCTAGTTTCAGTTAAGTTATTGATTCCATTAGTTCATTAGTGAAATAATGAGATCATTATTTCACGTGAAATCAAATTGGAAAGTAGGCATATATAAAAACATTAACAGCTACAAAAATAGACTATTTACTGCTTATTACTCTTACAAATATTTATATTATAGTTATTACATTTATTAGATTCACAGAGACTCGTATATTAGAATTATATATTAAAAGCAATTTAGAACGATGAAAAAATTGAAAGAAATTTAAAATTCATTATCAATTTTTAAAATTATATAAATATACAGTGAAGAAGAAAAACGAATGTGAAATACTTTTTCCATTCGAGTGTCAGAGAATATTAAATTTTCAAGTTAAATTTTAATTGAAAACCAACCCACCACGGTTCAAAGTCCAATTTTATTTATTACTTTTCGGTATTTTACGTTGTACGTCAATCTGAATCAAAACACTCGAGAAGAAAATCAAACTCGTTTGTTAGTGGGATTAAATTACATTAAATTCCTGCTAAATACAAACAGGAGTCTCTTTTCCTGGAGTTGTAAATAACATTCTTTCTAGAGGATATCAATTCCTTCAGCGTAACTACAAGGATTCAAGGATAATAAAAATATTTGGAATTCTTTCCTTCTTACAGCTACAAATAACAGCATTGTTTGGTTGTTTAGAAAGACGCATTGTTGTTATTTTGTTGGAAGTGATAATATTTTAACAGGAAGATGTTTTTGTTTCTTCAAGAATGTCCTTAAATTATTAATTCATGAATGATATGAATAATATAGACCACAAAGAAAAGGTACACAAGACAACATTTATCCATTTAAATCATCTTACATAAATCAATTTCATGAATTCGATTTCAAGACATTAAGCAGACGCAGTGACATGATTTCTGGTACATTACCTGACATTATAAATAATAAATGTATCTAAGGTACTATGTTACTTTTCTTTCATAGTTCCTAAAATTAAGAGTTAGGGATAAAGTGTTCCATATTAATAAAAAATCCAATTTTTCATTGGATAGATGTTTAATAGCATATTATTCAATGAGCATGTAATGTGTGCTATTACGAGAATGAAGTTTGCCAACACGAGTAAAAGCAAGTGCTGTAAATCATTCGAATGAGTCACTTCATGCGAATAGAGTACTATACTTTATCCACAACTATAACAGGAAAAATATGTTTTTCTCGAAATCGACACTGAAGTTAGCCAAAGTAGGAGCTAAAGTAAAATTTTACAGACTCTTATGTCAAAATTTTACTTTACGGACTCATCTGTCAAACTGAATTAGTCTATATTTTAATAGCACTATATTTTTGCAGTTTATTCCAGCACTGCTTAAAATAACAAACATATAATTCTATAATATTATTGGTGAATTTATTTATTATTTATCTTTGATAATAATTTATCTGATTTCATGCAGACGACATTTAAGCAGTTGTAAACATAAATGAAAATTATAAAGAAATATTTGACACTTTGACAGTACGTTTGTTATCACAGCCATCCCCGTTTCAATAGATAGCTGACGTTTTAGAAACAGATAATGCTTTATTTATGTTTTTAATGAATGAAAAATATAATGTATACGTAAGGACTAAAGTATTTTTTATTATTCACATGGTAATCGCTTCGTAGAATAAATATAATAAAACATAAATATAAATATTTATTTTTATTATGATAATTATAAAGAAAAGTATCTTTCTTAAAATTATTTCGTGATTTTTGTGAGTGCTCTATATTTTACTTTCTCCATAAAATATATTAATTTTAAATGTAGATATAGGACAATATGACAATATTGTTGAGGATTATAAAAAAGTTGAATATGAATTATAAATGTATGTTTCCATGTCAACATGCATGAATGAACGTAAAAGATTATTTTTTGTGTTGAAATGTAAATGTTAGTAAAAACGTAAAGGGTTTGAGTTGAGATAAGATGTGATTTATTCGGGACAATTTTTCTTTAAACCAGATTTTCTTTTTCTGCGTTTCAATTTGTGACTGTTCCTGAATATATTTCCTATGGGATATAACATTTTCTAGAATTCCACATCTCAACCATATGTGTATACTACGACGAGACATTACGTAGTTACAGCTGTTGAAAAAATCTAAAAAATAAATATTGAAATATATTTTTTATAATACTAATAATTGCATTTTTGGATTTCCTTTCGCTGTGCTACCTGAAAAGGGTTTGTTCCGTAATAATAATAAAGGATAACCCGAAAAAAATATTAGTTATATTGTAATTGGAATATTGTGTATTGTATATTTACGATGTTTTTCTTTTTGTTACAGTTAAAAATGAGTACGACGTCTCCCAAATCATCTTCCTTGGTGAAGCTGGGCTTCTATCCAAGACACAAAACTTTGAAGGTGATGGTTTTGGGTCAAGCAGGCGTTGGGAAATCAGGTAGGAAGTAAGGTGCGATTCGTTTTCTTATCTCTAGATCTAGAGTAGTACCTAGATGGTAGAAATTGTAGATCTAGAGTAGATTTGGTTTAGATATGTCCTTAGATAAACTGAAATAAATATTTCGGCAAATAACTAGAGCAATTATCAGTATAGCAGAAAATAGAGAAATTAATAAAAAAGAACTAGAATAATCAGTAAAGCGAAAAATAGAGCAATTAAAAAAACTAGAATAATCAGTAAAGCGGAAAATAGAACAATAGATTAGGAGAGCAGCAAATTTTGGCATAAATAAAAAAAGCATTTGTTAGTAACTAGAATAAAAATTTTAGAGCATATTCTAACAGCCGATTTCATTTCCCATTAAAAAAGTCAATGATCAACTAATTCGTCGTATCATCTGATTTGATCATCGTTATGGCATATTTTTTTTCAGATATGAAAAATATACTTATGTCATATGTCAACAAATTTAATTCACACTTATAAAATTATATGAACTGTCAAAAACAAACAAAATTGTGAATCAAATTGATAAATTACAACAAATGTTGATCTATGGATCATCAATTAATCATTAATCAATGAGCTAATGGTGAATTTTTACTGTTTTTAGTACCCTTAATATCTAAAATGTTAAATGAACTATTTAACATTTCTGTCGAAATTCCCATAAGCATTTTTAGTGATGTTTAAAATTTAAGCCTTCTTGGTGTAACAATGCATAAAAGATTTTTTGAAAATGAAAAGTAAAAAACTGAATCACATTTCTACAAATTACCACATATAATACGGTGGATAATCACAACGATTTTGCATTTGGAGATATATCCACGAATAAAATATAATGCGTTTTGAGTATTTTCTAAAAATATTTTGAATTATTCCATAAATAAATCTACTGATTCTATGGAACGTAGTGAAGGCATATTTGATGTACACTTTTTATATTTCAAAGAGCAAACTTCGTAATGAAATTTCTTTAAGTGCTGAACGCAGTAAAATATAGTCTCCTGCTCCAATTTATTAGGTATTTATTTAATTACCCTTCACATAATTTAAGTGCAACGTTGCGCAGATATTCGTCCAAGGCCAACTATTCGCCACTTGATCTGTCAGTGGTCACCTCGTTATTTGAAACTATTGAACATTCAGCTATAATGAGACGGGACGCTTATGTTGAAATAGGGTATTATTTCTCGCTGTGGACATAACCACTGCGTTATATGCTTTATGGATCATTTCATATTTATTGAGATCGTAATACACCTATAAATTTTCTACGCGTAGGAAGAAACTTATCGAGAAAATTAAATTGTTGAAATAATAGACAACAAAATTATATCTATACCTTTTCTTTCAATAAAAATCCAACCACCAAATTGTATTTCGCGTATAACTTCATATTTTAGGTTTGTACCGCATAAAAACTTATTATCGATATAATTATTTAAAAACGCATACGGTATGTTCCAAAAATATCTTGTCATATAGGCATTCAACATGAGAAAAAAGTTTTTGGTAAATAAAAACTGTCCGGCTAACAACTAATTCACCATATTGTACAGGACAATACTACATGTATTTTTACATCTTATTTAATATAGATTACTTCATTTTAATAGCATAATTCAATGAAATTTACAAAAATAATTTTAAAATTGTCACCTCATATTTTCATTGCTCTTTACAAAGGTTCTCAATTCGATTCTGACTTAGGACTAAAGTACACGATATCACTCCGCGAAGTTAGCCAAAGTAGTAGCTAGAGTAAAACTTTACAGACTTTTATTTCAAAATTAAAGACGGACTCATCTGTCAAACTGAATTAATCTATATTTTTTCAGTTTATTTTAGAACTACCTAAAATAACAAACATATTATTCTATAATGTTATTGGTGAATTTATTTATTATTTACCTCGGCTATCGCCTCGTAGAATAAATTCCATATGCGTAATAAAAAATTATACTTCAGTCCCTTGATACACAAATAACTATTTTTACATTTTGTTTTTTTAACCGCATATAAAATCCATATTTAATGAATATTGTCGTATTTATTACCTAATTATAACCGCATAAAAAATGGTATTGTAGTTCGCTTATAAATCCGATGTTTACAATCTCAAGATTTCAGCAAACTCCTCAATTTAAGCAAATATATGCTTAGGTTATAAAACAAGCCAACAGCACTAAAGGGTTGCTTAGCAACGCTTGTGTAACAATGTATACCAATACAAAGGTCATGAGTTCATAACAGTCGCATGATATGTTTATACACTACGTAAATTCATGTTTACATTATAAATAATGCTCTGCATTCAATATATTTTCTGAAATTCTTGACCAAGGTTAACTATTTTAAAATAGAGGAAAATACAATACACTTTAATCTATTATTAGTTTAGTGTGGGAGGAGATTCAAACAAGTTAAAATATTATTGTGCGTAAATAATCAAAAGAAGATTTTCATATATTATTGTTATGGAAAATATATTATACACAAAAGGCAAAGAAAATAATTCGCGATTCATTTCTTATTCAAAAATATCTGATATGGACATCACATGACTTACTTGTTCGCTAAATTACACACATTTTTGCTGCACTTCATTTCGTTTCATATCTTCGAACTTCCTTTTGAAATAGATCATATTTTAAAATTTTTATTAAAATGTTTATCACTATTCTTTTGCATTACACAAAATTATTTTAATCGTTCAAAAACTTGTAAAGAAAGAGATATTGTATTAATTTATTTCGTATATATTTCTCACGAAATATATTCTGACAATTGTCTATGTCAGTTTATTAATAAGAAATAAAATGTTTCCCATAAAAAATAAAGCTAATAAAATTATTATTTTTATTTCAGGCGAAAAAATTTCACTCTTTTTTGTAAATTTTATTGAATTATGTTATTAAAATGAAGTAATCTGTATTAAATAACATGTAGGAATACATGTATTATTACATGTAGTATTGTGCTGTACTATATGGTGACATTGTTGTTAGCCGGACAGTTTTTATTTACCAAAAACTGTTTTCCCATGTTAAATACTTACGACAACACTTTTTTTGGAACACACGGTATATAAATTGTGCATTCAATCATATTGTATGAATGCCAAATCACTGAGTTATAAATATTTTCCATAATTCCATATTTCATGAATGAAATAAAATATAAATACGTATTGTACACAAATTTTCAAAGGATTTCAATGCACAAATTAATAATAATTGTATGTGTTTTTAATCAATACAATTCTTTATGAAACGTAATTTATTTTTCCAGCAATGGTGGTCCGATTCATCACTAGACGATACATCGGTGAATATGATCCCAGTCTAGAAAAAGTCTATACATTCCACACTGTTATTGACAACGAGATGGTGTACTTCGATATCTTGGATACCGCTGGTCAACCACAGGTTAGAAAATTATATTTTATGTTTTATATTAATTTTTATGTGGGAGAAGAAAAATGTATTGCGCGGCATTATTTTTTCTTTTTTTAATGATCTCTTTTGCTGTTAAGTACTGGGAATTGTATATTTAATGGGATTTATTCAAATTTTTAAATGAGAGTATATAAAACAGAAATATAATGCGCGACAATAAACACTTTTATTATTTATTTATTTCTTATACTATATTTGGAAATACTATAGTCATATAACGTACATTTTAATATAGTTTTTAGCCAATAAGCTTTTTGCAAGGGACATACTTATAAAATAACGCCCCTTTTTTATCATGTTGAACTTAAACAGTATCAGCGGCTTTGGGAATTACTTCCCCTGTTATCACTACATATATAAACGAATTCCATAAACTTACTTTTGAAAAGGGGAAAATATATCTTTTGTATAATTTATTGCAAAGTCAAACAATAGAGAATTATAATATTTTAATATATTGTATTTTTATTTACGGAAAACAATGATCTGTGTAGTTATATTCCCGGACTGTTATTTTTCGTAACCTAGCAACTACACTAAAAGACAGGAATAATAGACTTTCCGGTTCGAAAACAAAGGAAACTTCAGTTTTCGATCGATTAAAAAAAAAAATTTTCTAAAAATTAAAATTATAATATAATATATAATATGTTGTAGATATAGATTTTTACTTGGGTTTTTACAAATATTTATAAATTATGAATGACATGAATCAAGTTGGTACATTTGTGAAACAAACGTCAAAGTTTGCTGAGTATCTTAATATAGAAGTCATTACGTTGGTATTATTTAAATAGATTCATTTCGTACAAGAGTTAAAATAGTAGGCAGGTAGGACAATAACTTCACACGTTATTATATTTTGTTTCGTAACATTTGTTACAGTTATTTGTGCAAATCTAAAATTAATTATCACGCCATAAGTAATTTTACTTAAGTTACATCATATTTACATTCAATGAAAAAGGAAAATTTGCTTTAAATGGTTTCTATAACATCATCTGTTTGCAAGTTTTCAAACTTTAGAAGATAGTAAACTTTACAGAGTTATAAGTTTAAACTTAAAGTTTATTTACAAAGAGGAAAATAAGAGAACTTGAAAATATTTCTGTGCCAATATTTTATTGAGTTTATTACAATTTTATGGCGAATTGATCATAAAACATTTTAGGAAATGGTCTGACAAAAAGAATAAAAAGAATAAAAAAGAAACTAAGTGCAAAAAGCCTCCCTAACGAATAAATTATAAGAATCGTGCCAGACCAGACATTTCCTTATCTTAGAAAGAATTCGCGAATTCATTAAAATCTGGAATTCATTCTTTACTTTGTAAAATGAATTTTCTTGCTTACCACGTGTTAACGAGAAGAACTTTTAGTTATTCAATCTACACATTCCATTAACTTTCTTTTTTTAAATTACAAAGTTGCCAAGTTATTATTTCAAACTTTTTAAATGCCAAAGAAA
Source organism: Stenolophus ochropezus (assembly GCA_035578165.1). Taxonomy (NCBI): domain Eukaryota; kingdom Metazoa; phylum Arthropoda; class Insecta; order Coleoptera; family Carabidae; genus Stenolophus; species Stenolophus ochropezus. The sequence continues at coordinate 1,057,521 of JAQOWZ010000002.1, forward strand.
AAATCTCCACATGGTTTTTTTAGCTTTAATCGATAGAATAATGAAAAATATTAGACCCGTATTTTTTATTTTTCCCAAATTAATCTTTAATAATGAAAAAACTGCAATTAAAAATGTTGTGCGTGAAAACGCGGCTGAATTGCCCCACTTCCCCTCTTGTCTAGTAACGTATCAGGGTTCTTGCCCAACTTCACTTCGTTTCAAACGTCAAATATAATGTTTTAACTTCCAAACTGACAAATTAAATAATCTTGTGCAAATATAGTGGTACATAAAAGCCTTACAATACTTTCAATCATGCACTGTCCACTTTACCAACTTTCAAACAAGCCACCATGCCCCTTTCATGAGTGGATAACTTCACCACAAATAAAAATTATATTTCAGGAAATAAAATTGTGTTATATTATTACATTTAATATATATATATATATATATATATATAATCATTTCATCTGAAATTTTAATTTACATATTTATAATTTATACACATATTACATAAAATGTAAATAAAAATGAATTAAATCATACAGAGCGATATTAGACTTTGTAGGTTCGATTTAAACAATAAAAAGGTTCACTTCATTTTTTTTGCAAGACCTCATTCCAGCTAAATTTATACCCTGATAAAAAATCAGATAAATAACACAATATCTAACAAGAAGTTATTGATCAGGCCATGTTATCGCCGAATCAAGATTTCTTCTGAGAGGTTCGGGTTTCTCATAAATCTTCGTTAGTTGAAAAGGTCCAGGATACCGCGTCTTACACCACAAATAATTGGGACGCAGTATTCACATTTATTTTCATTTCCGGAAACAACTCTTTCCAAATTGATTCCCTAATTAAAGCAGATTAGTGAACAAAAGAATGAGAAATTTATTGGTGCAGAAATTAATTGTTCGCGAGAGACTAAAATTTTTAAAGGCAATTAATCCTTGAGATGATGACGCGTATTAAATTTGTTCCGTAAATTCATTTTGTATTATGAAATTTTTAATTTTCATACGTAAAGAATAAAGTGGAGTTTACATAAAAAATTAATGGCAAGTGCAGAATTAACGATAGCGCTAGATAGGAAGCATTTATTGAATAAAACAACTTTTTTAGTTTTAGATCTGTAATTATTTATTTATTAAACCCAACGTTTCGGCACCATAAACTGCTGACTTCTTCAGGGCAATGAAAATGTTATTGAGATTAATTATCTTAGTTTTAAAAATTTCAATGGCTTCTCTAATTAAACTTGTGTTGAGAGATGATCTTGAAATAATTTTCGTGTCTTGAAATTTTATTTCATGAAAATCCTCTGCTGAGAATTTCTCAGGCTGGTTCAATCTAATCGATCGTTGATGTTCAGTTAATCTTGTAGAATTGGTTCTACCGGTCTGACCGATGTACACTTTTCCACAGACGTAAGGAATCTGATAAATCCCTGAAGACTGAAGAGGGATGATGTCTTTAACTTGTTTCAATATATATTTTCATGTTCTTCTTGCTCCTCAGAAGCTTAATAGAAAAATAATTTAGCTGGCTTTAATTTTTATACAAAACATTGATTTCTTGTTAATATATTGAGTACGATTGACAAAATTAACAACGTCAAAATAAATGTCGTGAGAAATATGCAACAACAACTCTTTCTTTGCAAGTTTTTGAGCGACAAAAATATTTTTTGTGTAATACATTAAGGAGTAGTGCTAACATTTTGATAAAATTCTACAAAAGATGATCCATTTAGAAGAGACATTTGAAGATATGAAAAGAATGGAAGTTGGAAGTATTGAAACATCTCGCTCAAAGTTTTGTTTCTGATATGCAACAATGTCACATGACAATATGAACAGAACCAACTGATCTACCTCGACGAGTGGATTACTTAGGATTAGTTCGTTCAGTAGAGGGAGTAAAGTAATACAGTCAAATGGAATGAAAATAAGTGATTTGGATTCAAAAATTTAAGTTGGATCAGTTCAGTGGCAAATTGTATACGCCTATAGACTCACATCATCAGAAATAAAAATTGAAGAAGCAGTTAAAATATTTAACGTATGAATGGAAATGTAATATTAATGTTTAAATAAACTATGTATTAAAAATTAAATATTTGTTTGTTATATACATACAATAAATTACTTGAAAGCTTAAATAGTTCGGTTGGGGGAGCAAACACCGAATGGCGCTGAAAGCAATCCCAATTGATATCATTACAGTTTCGCATCTACATTACACAAAAATATATATAATCTATGATAAGAACCTTGAGAGATATACCGTGGATATACCAAAGATTTATCATATTCATGGTTACGACTTCCCATCTGATTGACAGCAAAGTACAAAACAATATGTTTTATCTATAAATCAGTCACTTGTTTTCAAATGTCATTTTAAATTTCCTGTCATAACCTAACTCATCTTCATCCTCTCATTTCAAAAGCATGGCCCGAGAATTGAACCCTCTAGAACGTTTCTTCTGCGGAGGGGTTGGTGGGATTGTAAGCGTCCTGGTCGGCCATCCTCTGGACACCGTCAAAGTCCGACTTCAAACCAGCAACCAGTACTCGGGGACGTTGGACTGCATCACCAAGACCATCAAGAATGAAGGACCGCTGGGGTTGTACAAAGGCATCCAGGCTCCTCTCACTGGAGTGGCGCCCATCTTCGCCTTGTCCTTCTTCGGGTATGGAGTGGGGAAGATCATTTGTCAGGCGCACCGGGATGATATGAAGCAGTTGAGGCAGTTTGGTTCCGGAGCCTTGTCAGGTACAGAATCATCCTTGTTGTATCCTACAACTGATAATAATACCAGCATACATCAAAGTGACACGAAGGAGAATCGTAAGGTTTCCCAAATCACATCATTAATTTTGTCATTGTGTATATTATATAGATAAAATCAATACATGTATATTACTTCTGATATGGAAAAGTTATGAAAAGTGACAATTCATGTCAGATAGAAACTTCATGTCTATCACCATTTGAGTATACCTATAGGGTCCGTTATTTAGTCAAGTGAGTTGAATGATTCACTGTGATCCAAAGAACTTGAAATTAAATCCTTATTCTATTTCTCACAAAGAAATTGACCCAGTGGTCACATCAGTTAATCATGTAGTACAGACATGTTACTGATATCTGGGAAGAAGTAGATCTGGCAATAATATAACACGCGGGGGTGTAATGAGAATGAGATGATAGTGACGTACTAACTTCTCTGACCAATGAATGGTCCATAATAAGGGGGCAAATTTTCAAGAATTAGAACAAACACTTCAGAATGCTCAAGTTCTTGACCCACTGAAACTAGAGCACAATCCAAAGTAGCTAAATCTGTTCCAGAATGTGCTCTAGTTTCAGCAAGTCAAGAATTAGAGCACACGCTGAAGCGTGCTGTAATTTCCGGTCAACTGTACTAGATCACCTTCAGGTCATGAGATTCCCTGAAATGCCCTGGAAGGCGGTCTAGCCAGACTACCAGGCGGGAGGGAGGCCTGAAGGCCCACTACCGCCCCGACGCCCCGCACAGCGGGATTGAGTAGTAGCGTCTCAGGAACTGTGGTATATCCTGAGACTCGCATTTTCACCGGTTATGTAGATTCCTATTGGCTGATATTCCATCTGTAATTGAAGCTGTACTAGAGGGTGTTTTAAAATGAAATGTTGTTTACATAGGTTCTTTGATATGAGTAATATACTAGTAATGTTTTTAAGAGTGTAATTCACACCTATTTTAGGGTAGAAATCAGTTACATAAAATTGGGTGGAGGTGAAATAATTCTTTAAAATAATAACAGCTCAGAGCTTTATTACTGATATAATTCTACACTAAAATAAATGTCTCCTTGGTGGCATTGCTCCTAGGAAAATTTACCTTGGGGATATAATACTAGGCCCCCATGATTGTTCTATGTATCTTAAATAGGAAGATTATTTAACATTTGATACTTCAATGACGAACAAATAATCAGCTTCTAGAAACTCGAAGATTCAGTAAAAAATAGAAGCCTACCAACATTATTCTTCCCTGTTCTGCCCAGGTCTTCTAACAAGTTCAGTAATGGCCCCGTTCGAGCGTATCAAGTGTCTGCTACAAATGCAGGAAGGCGCAGGAGAGAAGAAATACACTGGTCTGGTAGACTGCGCCGCTAAGCTATACAAAGAAGGAGGCATTAGGAGTATTTACCGAGGTGGTCTCGCCACTGCTTTACGAGACGTACCAGCCGCAGGATGTTACTTTCTTACTTATGACTACTTGACTGCATTGTTGGTACCTCCGGGAGAAACACCTTCGTTGCCTTTAGTCATTTTTGCAGGCGGATGTTCAGGTAAAAACAGAAACAGAAAAGAAATGAGAAAAAATTTCTTATAATTGCCAACATAAAAATTTACAAAAAAATTTTGACCTATTGAAACCAGACAATCCAGAGCAACTAAATCTGCTCCAGAATGTATTTTGGTTTCAGCAAACCTGGAATTAGAGCAAACACTTGTGAATGCTCTAATTCCTGAACCACTGAAACCAGAGTACAATCCAGAGCAGCGAAAACTACTCCAGAATATGTTCTGGTTTCTGCAGATCTAGAATTGGAGCAAACACTTCTGAGTGCTCTAATTCTTGATCCACTGAAACCAGAGCACAATCCAGAGTAGCCAAGAAAAGAGAAAATAGACCAACTTATTATTTGCATTAAACTAAGCTTAGTAGAGTTCAATTCCTTAAAATAAAGCTGTGTAAATAAGCTCTAAAGGCACGTAATACTTGTCACAAAAAAGTACCGAGATATGTAATCTTTGTACCATCTAGAAAGGATGTACCATTACTAGGACAAGATAAAAAATTCATAACAAAAAAATTATAAGGTTCAATATACTTTTCAAATAAACTATCTTAAGAAAGAGGCATTCAACATACCTACTTTTAAAACATGTTATTCATATCATTCCTAAGTGGAATAGTGTCTTAAATACCTTATGTACACTTTTTGTGACAAATTGTACCGCCTAACTAATAGTAGATCGCGAACCACTCAAACAAAGCGGTATTTTTATTTGGTTAACGATTTACAAAACTAGGATTGAACCCTAGACCTCACGGTGAGTTCGAATCGAGCTACGACGTATTTCGGAAAACACTACAAACTTCAATTGTTGTCATATGTAATTCAAATGTGTAAGCCTCACTACAACTGAAATTAAAGCTGAAAAGAGAGTGTACATATTCTGCATAATGTATAACAAATAAATATTTACAGAACAATCAAGTTTTTGAATCGAAGTTCGCCGTAATTCGAACAACACTACAAACTTCAATTATTGTCATATGTGTTTCATATGCGTAAGCTTCACTTCAAGTTAAATTAAAATTGAGAAGTGAAATTGATATACTGTGCGTGCACAAGGCATTACAAATGAGAAATAAAAAATGACTAAAAGACAAATTATAGTCCTTGTAAGAGATAATTGAAAATGACTTATGTAAAGTTTACACCCTTTTATAGAGGAGAGGTCAGCTGTCATGCATGATTTCAAATCGAAGAAAGAAAGAAATGGGCTGTATTCAGTGTTGTATAGTATTTCAAATATATGTATTTATTTAAAGTACATATTTTGATATATTTTTTGAAAAACTTTGTTTTAAAACGTATTTTGTGCCTTTATTTCAAATACATCTTAAAAGTACATAATTAGAAAATCTTAAACACAAATTTTGGGGTGCAGTGCAGAACAGAAAAAAGTACCTTTACCATAAGTCGAATAAATCTTTATAAAAGGAGCAATCAACTTATATCATAATGATTATTAAACATCTCTTACAAGAACACACTAACGATACCTCCGTTAAACCAGATCACAGAACAAATAAAAATAAAAAAGGCTAGTTTAAACCTCGTTCCCCTTAGGTATAATGAACTGGGTGGTGTGCATGCCAGCCGACACGGTGAAGAGCAGACTGCAAGCAGCTCCCGAGGGCACGTATCCTGGAGGAATTAAGCAGGTGTTTATGGAGCTCATGGCAAAGGAAGGACCTGGCGCTTTGTTCAAAGGATTCCTGCCTGTCATCCTGCGAGCATTCCCGGCCAACGCCGGCACGTTCGTTGGTTTCGAAGTAGCTGCATCTATGCTCAGAAAATTCTTACCTTAATATTTTGCGTAATAAGTCAAATATTCTTTGTATATAATTATATTGTAAGAAAATATTATGTCAATATACTGTCAAAACATTCTCAAGAAAATTATTTAGTGAAAACTTTATAGTCGATTTTTCCAGCCCAGTATACCGTAATTTTTTACCTCTCGCCACTCATTAAGAAAGGTATTGAAATCTTGCTAAAAATCAGATGGTGAGTTTTCGATGAATAAGCAAGTTTTTAAGGCCCTAGATCACGATTTTAATATTTTTACGATGATGTCTATCCGTGTGCGTGAATGGATGGATGTTGTAACGATTACTGAAATACTAGCCAATAAAAAAACTTTAAATTTTTAATATATCATTCTGACATCTTAAATTAGATCTGATTAAATTTATATATCAGTAGGTTATTTGAACTCAGGATCTTCCCATTTCTATTAGATACTGTTTAACGTTACCAACTGAGCTAAAAAGTCTCGTGAAATACATTAATCTTTGACAAAACTCAACAACGTAATATTGGAAGTCGTCTACAAAGTAAGCGACATCTGGTGGAAAAAAGTATTAGGAAAAACATACTAGCTGTCGCTTAGTAACAGCTCAGAGTGCAGAGATGTCTAAAAATCCGATAAAAAAATCATATCAGAGAGATATTTTAAATATGTTAAAAATCGGATAGTCATTTTTCAATGAATAAACACGTTTAGATGTCCCTAGAACACGATTTTATAGTTATTTATGGTACAAGTGTGTTACATTTCAGATAAGTCATGCGGGAAAAGCGTAGCTCACGAGGCCGTTAGGTCGAGTGTGGTATTTTTTCAAGTGACTTAGGTAATTAACACACGTGTACCATACAACATTTTATCCAACACATTTTAATCATTGATATAACATACATATAACTTTTTTGACAGATGGAATTTCGAAATGACATTTAGGAACAAAATAGTGTGGAGAAGGTTTTATAACGTAGTTACTATGATACGAACCAAAAAACAGTGAGCTAATATATTTAGCTCACTAGTGACTTATGGCCTACTTTATTTATCTAAAAACAGCATACTTATATCGTTATAATTACACGGTGTTGGATAAATAGTTTTATTATTATGTCTGTCCGTGTGTGCGAATGGATGGATGGATGTTGTAACGATTAGTCAAATACTAGTGAATAAAAAAACTTTACATTTTAGATATAACATTCTGAAATGACATTTAAAATTAATGTTGCAGTTGGTGTAGGCCTGTCAGGAAATATTTTATAATCCAAAAACCAAATGTTAAATGCGTTCCCTATATTTCATTTTAAATGAGACAAGCAAATATACATTGCTGTCAATCAAATATCAAGTCGTAACCATAGATATAATAAATCCCATATTTCACGTTAGAAATACTCACGTTATAAGAAAACCTATTTACCTCGTTGATTGATTTTTTATGGCTGTTATAACTGTAGAATAAGAAAGCCTTGTTTATTTAGAAGGTGGAAAGCAATAAAAAGAATAAATTCCGATTTGTGTTGAGGAAATTGTATGTGGTAATCTTTTTGGTGGGATCTTCTCCAACATTTAATTATTCTCGTCTGTTAACGACTGGGGCGGATTCCATTAATTTCGTTACACTGCGAACGTACTTCCTGGATATTAGCTGGAAACGTGCGCGAAGCGTTCACTCCAGAATTTAAACGTGTTACGGAGAATTCCTGCTAACTTCCCTGCAAGTAAACAACAACAACGTCACAGAACACGTGTCCTGCACCTAGAGCACACAATAAGAAAAATACACACGGTCACAACGGGTTCTTATTGTTATGGACTTTCTCCGGGACCACGGAACTGTGAATGCACAATAGAATATACTTCAGAGTATCAGGATATGCATTAAGAATACTTTTTGTTGTGCTAAAACTTGAATATATTTCAAGGCAATATCTGCTTTAAATTGTGATCCAATTTCTTTCAGGTCAAGTAACAGGGTAAACATTTAAGATTGCTCTGTAACTTTCCCCTATTGAAATTATAGCAAACAATATGAGAGCAGTTGTTTGCTCTACAATGTGCTCTGATTTCAGTAGGTCAAGAACATTGTGAATGTTCTAATTCTTGGCTCACTAAAACCAGAACACAATCCAGAGCAGTCATCTACTGTAGAATGTGCTCCAATTTCAGCATGATTTGGCCTACTGAAACCAGATCATAATCTAGACCAATCATCTGCTTTAGAAAGTGCTCCTATTTTAGCAGGTCAAGAATTAGAGTAAGCACTTCAAAATGCTTTGATTCTTAGCTCACTGAAACCAGAGCACAATCCAGAGCAGTAATCTGCTCTAGAATGTGCTCTCATTTCAGCAGGTAAAGGATCAAAACAAATACTTAAGTGTGCTTTAATTCTTGGCCCACTGAAACTAGACCACAATCCAGAGCAACAATTTACTCTAGAATGTGCTCCTATTTCAGCAGGTCAAAAATCAGAGGTAACACTTAAAAATTCTCTAATTCTTGGCCCACTAAAACCAGAACACAATCCAGAGCTTGCTCTAGAATGTGCTCCGATTTCAGGAGGTCAAAAATCAGAACAAACATATAAGAATGCTCTAATTCTTGTTCCACTAAAACCAGAGCACAATCCAGAGCAGATATCTGCTCTAGAATGTGCTCCGATTTCAGCAGGTCAAGTATCAGAGCAAACGTTTAAGAATGCTCTAATTCTTGGCGCACTGAAACCAGAGCACAATCCAGAGCTTGCTCCAAAATGTGTTCCAATTTCAGTAGGTCAAGAATTAGAGCACACAGCGTGCTCCAATTTCTGACTGACTGAACTAGACCACTTTCCAAAGCATCCATAGATGCCCTGGAAGATGATCTAGCCAGACCACCAATGGGAGGAGCGGAGGCTCGAGGCCAGGCAACCTCCCTGGACCCCTACCGGAACAGGAGTCAACATTTCAGTCGCAGGACACCCCTTATATACCCGGAGCCGCGCTTGGTACCTGAAATGCTCTAATTTGATTGGCTGAAATTCAATCTGTAATTGCGACTGTATTAGTACGAATTTTTAAACGAAAATTGGTACACATATGTATATTGATGCGAGGAATTTAATGATGATATTATTTCAGCTGTATCTTACACCCATTTATGGGTATAGTTCAATTACCCAAAACTGGGTGTAGATATAAAAAATATAATTGCACCGTTAGATTCTACAGACATTTTTATCTGTATAAAGTAATTTTCATAATTTTTAAGGAAGTAGTATATAAGTTGTAATGTTGTAAAACATTTATGAAATTAGAAAATTATTGTTTTGATGCAAGGAATTCAATGCAGATATTCTTTCAGCGATATCTTACACCTATTTATAGGTATATTTAAATTACCCATGTCTGGGTATAGGTATAAAAACCTAATTTCACCATTCAATTGTACGAACATTTCTATGTATATAAACTAATTTACATAATTTTTAGGAAGTAGTATATAAGTTATAAAACATTTATGAAGTTTATGAAGTTTGAAAACATTGTTGTCTGTTCCAGGAGAGCGAATGTCTGGCCCTAGAAGCCAATATCCGCTGGGCTGAAGCCTTCATCCTCATGTATTCCGTGACGGATAAATGTTCGTTCGATGAGTGCAACCGCCTCAAGTTTCTCATCAACTACAACAAGAGGAGACGGCGGTTAGGAAGCAACATCAGCAAGGTAAGTGCTTCACCACATGCCTGCAATTCCAAACCATTATAGTTTTTATATTTCAACACAACGAGAAAATACTCAAAATAAAACAATACAATAGATTGCTTTGTTGACGTTCTGTAGATTGTTTTTATTTATTTTTATGTTATAGGAAACAGGAATTGTATTTGACAATTTGACCTTTTGAGGGTTTGTTATTTAGATTAAAAAATATTTCTATTTTAAAGAAAGTACTCATATTAATATTTTATTTTAATGGTACACAAGATTGTAATAAAAACAAATGTATGTCTCATGAGCTTTAAAAATTAAATATTCATACCGCAGATATAAAATTGTGATGTCCATTTTGAATATGTATGCACATGCAAATGTAGATTTTAATCTTTTAATGCATAGAAAAATAAAAATTTTCTATTTAGGTACATATGCTTTCAATTTAAAGAAATTTTAAAATTCTTTCTCAGTGCATAACAACAATAATTTTACAACGGCTTAAATTTGAGGCTATAATTAAATAATATATCTTAATTTTAACAACTGTACTGAATAATTTCTTTAGCATTTTTTTTTCGATAGGATTTTGTTCAAAAAATTATTTTATAAAACAATACTTATTGATGATACAAGTGTGTTATATTACAAAAAAGTCACGTGAGAAATATTTAGGGTAATTAACACACGTGTGCCATACATTTTATACAACACCTTTTAATCGTTGATATAAAATATATAAAAGTATATTTTACTGTTGACATTTTAAAATGACATTTAATAAAAAAATATAGTAGAGAATTTTTTATAACGAAGCTACTATGCCACGAACCAACAACTAGTGAGTTATAATTTCTAAACCACATGTGTTTTATGACCTATTTTATTTATTGGTAAGTTCGTTTCCGGTATTAGTAACGCTAAAAATAGCTGTTTTTTTATCATACAAATTTAAAAAGGAAATTTTACGTATGAAATGAATTAAAAATATTCTTAACTGCAAAACAAACTAATTTTAAAACTACAAATTGAATGTACTGAAAAAATTATATAGAATATTTTACTACAATGGCTGGAGGTAATATGTTTGATACATCAGATATTTTTTTTTATTTCGCCTACAATTTCTACTATTTGCTATGCAAAGAAATATCATAAAGGAAATTGCAATAAAAGTGCGGAATCGTCGTTTCCTTGTGATCGTCTGATCCATGATGGTGACTACCCTTGCACTAAAACTTACTCAATCCTCGTGTTCCTCGTTTCCCTCTGATCCATGATGGTGTTTGTGTTTGTCGTTAGGACCACCTGTCGGAGGTGCCCGTGGTGCTGGTGGGCAACAAGATCGACCAGAACGGCGACCGCATGATCAGCAGCGAGGAGGGCCAGCGCCGCAGCAAGGAGATCGGCTGCGTCTGCTTCCACGAAATCTCCGTCCGCGAGAGCATCGAACAAGTGAGCAATACTCTATGCTTCAGTATAAGTAATAATGAAATGAATGAAACAGTTGTAAATGAATGAAGTCTGTGGTATAGTCCGCGAGAGCATTGAACAAGTAAGCAATGTTCTATAACACAATATAAGTAATAAGGAAATGAATGAAGTGTGTGGTATAGTCCGCGAGAGCATTGAACAAGTAAGCAATGTTCTATAACACAATATAATAATGAAATGTATAGAACAGTTGTAAAAGAATAAAGTCTGTGGTATAGTAAATGACTTTCAATTTAAACAATAATAATAGATAGATATATAAGATATACATATATTTTTTCTGGGATCGTAAAAAAAGTGAAAACTTTTTGACTTCTTACATTCAGAAAAATGTGTTATTCGGGTATTTTCAGTTGTTGCTATCTACCTGGAAATAATTTAAGGGAAATACGTCCCTTGGGGCATCTTAGGGTTTTGTGTAACAATTCATGGTTACGCGTGTCGTAATTGTGTTTTTTTTTTTTTCAAAATTAACAAAACCTACTCATATTTTATTAATTTAGCGTTCATAAAATTAAATGTACCTAATATAATTTTTTTTTTCATGATATGCCTAGAAAGCTCTACTTTCTTCTCACCAAATAGTGAGGAAATAGTATACTACGAGGTGTGAAAATTTCGGCACGAGACGAAGTTGAGTACTGAAATCACACACTTTTTTCTACGACCGCTATGGAAAGTGTGAGAAATAATTTCTCACGGTTTTAGCCAACACTGCGCATGTATAGTGTGAAACATATTATTTCTCACAGTAATTGTCAACGCTGCGCCTTATTGTTTTTTTTTTATATAAAATAGCTTTGTTGTTTAACAGAGTGGTCGTAGAAAAAATATAGTTTGCCACTCGTGCAAGATCATCTATTTCCCATCTTGTTTGATCCAGCACTAGACGTCATCTCGTGCTGAAACTTTCACACCTCATGGGAAATACGCAATTTTCTGCACCAGTTGCACAATTTGCTACTCCTTCTCTAGAATGTATTTAAAAAACAGTTTGCTAATACCACAGCTAAATATTGTTTTAAGAACCCTGGAATCTGATTTTAACATTTTTAAATGATAGCCGTATTTGTGTTAAAATTTGAATATTAATTGCAAAACTCAATTATATTTGGTAAAAAATTACCGGAAATAATTCTTTAAGGGAAGCTTTTAAAAGGTGTTTACCATAAAAATTAAATTAAAATTCTTGATAAGATGCATATCATTCGTTATTATTTCAGCAAAAGAATTGAAAATATGGTAATGAACCAAATTAAAATACAATAATCTGATGAGCACATCTTGTAAACAAGTACAAATGTAGTACTCTGTAATTTTTAATTTAAATTAAAATGAAGATCAAATTAGTTTTCTTGAAAGTTACGACTTTTAATTCAGTTTCATCGTAGTAAATAAATACTGCAGAATAGTTAACAAACTTTCATTGGTAATGACATTATTTTATTTACCATATGTCTAGGATTTCATACGAATTAAATTACAAGGTAACATACGATTTTCATAACGAAATCGTATTTCCGTTTCTGTTGTTTTCATTAATTTGTTAACGAAGAGTAATCAAAATGAAATCAGGGTAACTGACTGGAAAATGGAATAAATTACAGTGAGTTCCACGGTTAAAAAACAATTTTTACTGTGAAAAGACTGAAACATTGACATATATAAGAAAATATTTACGAAAGTGATTGACGCATCTTATAGATTATGTCAATATTTTGTTCCTTAGACTTTAAGAAATCAGTTTAGCGATTCGGAAAGAAAACAATGAACACTTCTTCCGTAAAGGAATTGATTATTTCATGCATTTTAAATATATAAAACATAGGAGTATTGATTTCCAAGAGTAAACAAACATGTTGGCATACCAATATTAAATAAAACAGTACGTCAAGTACTTCTTGACAAGTTTTACTTACATTTTATTAAAAGAATATTAGTAAAAACTAAAGATATCTTTAAGGTTTTGTATATATCGAGAATAAGATTAGGTTTACGACTTCCACGTATGCTACGATATCACGAAATTTTGATTTAACGACCATTGGGATTTCTTATAGCTTAAATTCAAACTGTCATTAAAGATGTAATTTGAGTTTTATTACTTAGTATGCTCATAAAATATAAATTATGCAGACATGTTCTCCTAATGAGTATCTATCTTTAATTATTTTATGCACGTCATTTTCACCCAATCAAAATATTTCTTTTGATGGATGTGACACTTTATAAACCAATCCAAATTCAAGATTTTATCTACTTATTTACCAAGATTTATTTCGATAAATCACCGTCTCAAGGCAAATTTCACATTTTTTAAGCCAATAAGATACTATATTTTACAAGTGAATTTTGCTAAAAATTTGACGTTTTAAGAGTGCCTGAAACATCTTGTTTATCTGTCAAAGTTGGATTTTGTTTACTTATTTTTATTTTGGAAATAGTCATCCGAATACCATTCGTGGTTAAATTTTGTCCTGACAAATTTTCCGATTGCTTTACTCATGCATGTTGCTAATTTATCTCATGACAACTCATGATTTTTTGTCTCTGGAAACAATCTATAAAATATTTCAGCAAAAAATAACCTCTTATTATATTACTGACGATTATTTTTCTCTAATTACAAACATTTTTTTTATTTTGTGTAAAACTTAATAGTAAATAAATAAAATATTCAGACCGATGGTTGAAATAGAAATAGCGAAGAAGTAATATCCTTTTTGGTTAATTACGTATAATATCTTTTACATCATTATACCTACTTAAAAATTTCTTTAGAAAATGTTCTCTCAGTATAGAAAACCATTTCTTAAACAAAACTTTACGAAGACATTGTCAACATTGTCCAACAAAAGCATAATCCGATTTTAGATATTTACGATTTTAAAAACTTATTTAAGCGAAATAAAGTTCAACTTTGGGAGAAAATATTGAAAAAGTTCTCTCAAAACCATAAACATCAAACAAAATTTTCGAAGTTAATTCCTCTCTCTTGATTTTAATATCCGTTTTATTTCTGTGAAAAGTTGGAGTGTTAGGTCTGGTGGTTGTCAAAAACCCAGGCGTTGTCAGAAGCATTCGGCTGTGACAAATAGGATGACAGAAGTTTGAACTGTACTTGGGATTATTTATGTTTGGATTCCCTCGAAGCGTCAAGACGCTGCTGCGTAATGACCAGCGCAGGAAGTGGTTGGAAGTAATGCGTCGTTTTGTCACGGGCGTCGTTAGGATAACTCTATTATAAAGATGAATGAACGGTCGACATATTGTTCCACTTTCCGGCGTGATTGCTTCCATTTAAATATATTAATATTAATATTCCATTTCTTAGAATTGGAATACTCTAATTTACTTATTTTACCTTTACAACTCGAGTAAGCAATCATTCCAGTAAAATTTACGAATCTTAAATAAAGTGTAGCTAGCTATAAATACTTATTTTTAGTTTTATTGTTTTCATGATCAAATGTTTAACTATATTTTTCGATGACAGATGTTTACATTAAATTTATTTTTAATACGATACGAATATCAAATTATTTCGGGATTATTTTTTGTTTGATTGATTTGAAGATTAAATATAATTTTAGTTTAAATATTTTTTGATATTTGATTAGTTTTCCTGACAAATGTTTATATTAAAATAGTCGATGACAAATATTCATATTCAATTTGTTTTTTTTTTATTTTTAATATAATATGAATATTAAATTTAGTGTCTGACTGAAGTTTCGGTTTCGGCCAAAATTTAGCCGAAACTTTCGGGTTTGTTCGGAACGGTTTCACTCGCCTATTTTTTTATTTTTGTTAGATAATAGTTTTGTTTTTTACGTTATTTCATTTTCATTTCTCTTGAAGATATGATATTATTTTATAATCGTTATTCTGAGGCTGTTTATCTGTTAGTACAAATGAGCCAATTTCAAGATGAGGCAAGATCTTATTAATTTAATTTGTAGAAGAAAGTCAACAACTTAGAACTAAGAAAAAAATAATGTTATTTTAAGAGAATAGCACTCGTTATGAAAGAACATGTTAGTGATAAATACTTTTTGAAATGACTACTTATTTGATTGTGATTATTTGCGACTTTTGTCTTCACAAAAGTGGTAATAAATAAAAAATAACTAAAGTCTTTACTTCTTTATAAAGACAGTGGTCCCTATTCTGAGATCACTTCTGAGTGCTTTTGTTAATCCGTGTGCAATCCATAATATACAGTAGCCGACAGCACAGGTACATGGATTTACCCCTATAAGTTCAGGGAGGGATAAAGTTTCGGTTACGTTTTCGGCCGAAATTAGAAGAGTAGCCGAATATTCGGTTTCGGCTAAAAATCGTGTTTCGGTCGAACACTATGAATTTTTTTTTGCACTTCCAGGAGTAAAGTCCTACTGTACTCTTCATTTTTGAAGACTGGAGTAGAACTTTTAATCTCTGAGGGATTAAATATAAATCTAATCTCCGAAAGATTAAATATAAATCTAATCTCCGAGTGATTAATTTAATAAACAAGAATTTCGTTACCACAAAAACAAGTAGGTAAATGTATGTAAACTAGTCAAGCTTACCAGAAAAATGTGCATAATTATTATTTTTTTCAAAGCTTTTATGAATTTGACAGTTATATAAATATAACTAAATAATTATAATTTTAAAATGTATATGCTGAAGAGTAAAAACTTGTGTATATACCGCAGGACTAAAGTGCCTTTAATCCCACAAGTAATTATTTTCCTCGTCTATGGTTTATGAAATAAACCTCACTCTCAGGATTAGGTCATGCCCTTTAATCCCTCAATGTATAATATATTATTTTTTGATTGGTTTGAAGATAATTATATTTTTAGTAAAAATTTGATATCCTCTTCTATCTGACGATAGATATAAATATAAATATTATAACTAATTTATTATAAAAATAAAATAGCACACTTAGTTCTTGGTGTTTGTTGTTTTTTGTTACAAGGATTTCATCCTTTTGAACGTTATTTACCTGTTAAAAATATTTGAAAGAATGAAAGAATATTGTAACGCTTAACCGGATTTATTACTTCATTTTATTGTTTGAAGCGTATACATTTTATCCTGTACACATGTTATATTGCTCAACATTGTATCTTGCATCCATTCAATCTGGCACATCTTTTATCGTGCACACTTTTAATCCGCGAAAAAAGTTATCTTACACACATTTTATCTTCCAAACCATTTCATCATCCACACATTTTATCTTCCACTTATTTTATGTTCCACACATTTTATCTTTTACACATTTTATTTTTCAAAACATTTAACACTGAATATTTTATCTAATTGTAAGTATGTTAATTGCACATTGCACGGGCAATAAAATGAATGAAAGATATAATTACAATGTTTTAAAGATGAAATGTTGGGGAAGATAAAATGAATGGGAAATAAAATGTGTGGATGATAAATTGTGCGTATGATAAAATGTGTGTAAGATAATTTTTTTCGCGGATTAAAAGTGTGCACGATAAAATATGTGTAAAATTGAATGTTTGAAAGATACAAAGTCGAGCAATATAACATGTGTGAAGTATAAAATGTATACGCCTCTATTAATTATTATTATTTCCAATTGTATTAAGGTGTATTAAACCTAGTTTCTTTTCTAGGTGTGGGCAGTTTTCCGCGACGTTTGCAGATTCTGGAGAATGCACAACAAATGCCCTAAACTACGCCGTTCTGGAAGTGACCGTTCCGAGCCATCATCCCCAGATACCATGCGCTTCTTTTGCTCCTCCGGAGTATCTCCAAGTGGCTTCTTCAACACTACCTGCAGACAAGCAGTGTCTCCCATCATGCTACTAGGTAATATACCCCTTATAATAACCTTCGCCAACTAATAACTACTTGGTAAGGTCGCCGGTGGACAGAAGTGGACCTGGAGGAAGAGAAAAGCAAACGGACTGATGAAGACATCCAGTCACCTGAAGATGCCGCGTTGGTTCCGTTCAGAGAAAGAGCTTCTACAGATAGTCACCTGGTGCAAAGGCCTTGCAAATGGAAGTATCCTCCACCAGTTCCTTCTGGAATGCTCAATGCTAGGGCGGATAGAAGGATGAGCATTTCTATGAGGGGCAACAATGCCAGTTGTTAAAATTGATGAAAATAGATGTAGGTTTGTGAAAAGTTGTTCTATTTAAATATAAACACATAAAAAATACTTAATTTTTAAGAAAGGAATTTTTAAAAACAGGAAAAGCAAAGTAAATCTTTGACACAATTATAACAAAAACCAGGATTGCTTAAAATTCGATTTTTTGAAAAAAGGAATTATAATTTCAAAAACGTTTATTTCCAGCTATTCATTTTACTTTGTCCACTATTCGTAAAAGCTATGAAATCGGTTAAATTAGCAAATTTCTATATACAAGACCATATCAATAAGTATAAAATTATTTTTTTTCAATCAGTGGTTCTTAAATTATGGGGCCAACTTTCTTATTTTAAATTGGACCATATATGTCTTATTTGCTTATTCTGCAGAGAATTTTATTCTGAATTAAAAAATGTATCAGTTTTTACATAGTGGACAAAATAAAATTAACCTGTATAAATAGAATAAAATTATTTAAATAAAATAAAGCAAAAAATATGTAATTAAAAGTTAAATTTACAAGTATTTATTACTATTAAATATATACATATTTATTAAAATTAATACATTAAAAAATATTAGAATGAAAACGAAAACACATTTGAAAAATATTTTTTGAGATGTGTTTAAAAAACTATATTAATAAATTTAATAAAATGATTGAAAAGGCGCCTAAATCTTGAAAATCTTGACAGATGGGTGAGCTGACGAAGTTAACCCCCCTCCCCTTAGTTACACTACTGAAATGAGACCTTATAAAAGAACGTTGTGCAACAAGTGCAGAAAGTCGTCTATATCCCACAAGGTACGAAAGTTTCAGCACGAGACGAAGTCGAGTGTTGGAATCACACAAGTTGGGAAATAGGTGATTCTGCACGAGTGGCACACTATAATTTTTCTACGACAACACTGCTAAACGTTACAAAATAAAAATAGCACGAAAGCTATTTGACAAAGAACAATATGGCGCACATAATCTCGTAAAGAGTACCTTCACACATGCGCAGTGTTGGCAATTACTGTGAGAAATTATTTCCCACACTTGTGAGTTAAAGTGTGGGAAATAATTTTCATTGTGGTCGAAGAAAAAACGTTTACAAAGAAATTTTATTTAGTAAACAATATTTTACCTAAATAACCGGTAATAAAATTTACAAATATTTGTATTTAAATAGAACAACAATATTTAAATATTTTATTGTAATGATAAGACAAACAACATAATCAAAATGAATTAAATTTTAAAATGTACTAATCATTTTCTACACAGAAATTTTAAAAACGAATTTTATAAATTTGAATTACAAATTTCAACACGGCCTAAATGTTTTCAACTTTTAATTATTTCTGAAGAAAAAATTTATCCAGTCAATATCAAGGATAATACGAGTGATCCTTTGACTTATTTTTTATTTGTAAAGAGTATAGCTATGAAAAATGACAAATAATGAAAAAAATAAGCTTTGTGAAGCGTATGGAAACATTCCAATTTTTATATAAAATGTTAAAAACTAAAATATTAATGTTTTACTTAAAAGGGAGTATACGCTTCTATATAATTATGTAAATATAATATATATGTATAACCTCATGTTTTATATACTTGTAGCATTGAATTTGTTTAGTAAAACAAAACGAATTATACTGTTAAGAAATGTTCATATTTAAAACATAATCGTCCATACATTAAGTTGTGATAGTAGATGTTGATTGTTGACAATACTGGGCGAAGTGGCAACATGCACCACTAAAATGTAGGAAACTTATAAAGATCTAACTGTTAAATGGATTGCTTAGTGTATAAAGTATTTTATAATATCAAGATTTTCTTTATTCTGTGATAATTAAGAATTGTTCATATTGGAATCATATCCTGAAAAATATCAGAAACTAAAGAAAAAAAATAAGTGTTATATGTAGAAATGAGAAAGAAAGATCCATCATATAATATGTAATGTCAATATTTTTAAACGAGCTGTTCAAAATGAGTGATGAATATAATTATATATCATATTACTGTTATAGGACTTGCAGAATAGAAAACAAAATATATTCTTGTTTTCTACTACATTTGCCTACATGTAAATATTTGTATTCTCTGTGATGCATTGTGTACCTATTTATAAAGATTTACTGATGCAATTTCAATAAATATAACTCATATATACTTCACATTTTAAACTATACGACTGATATTCTTCAAGTTATTGTTAAAGATAAAATTGCACAGTATTTGTTGGAATATAGTACACATTTTTTTATTATTTATAGCTTTTTTTGTTCAGAGTACAGCCATGAAGAGACTACCAATTTAAGTTCTAGTATAAATCATTTCTACAAAAGTATTATCGTTCTAATAAATCATAAGGACTACAAAGGAATTTACTACAAAATCTGCTTTTGAAAGGTTGGTAAAAAACGCTTTATTTTAAAAATACTGCTACTCATTATTATAAATACACACTTCTTTTATTTGTATTAACACCCAATGTAATATTTAAATAACTACTCTACTCAAATCCTCTATAGTGTAAATATTTTTCTCTACATAAAGTATTAGATATATAATGCAAATTTCAAGTTTCACATTTTTCTATACGTGGGAACAGGTATAAGCTTTTTTTGCTTATCCTCATTTTGTTAATTTGTTGTTTTCTTTGTTGAACCGTCAAAAGTACCATTCCAGAATTATTTTTGATTCACCCGCGTTTGGAGACGTCATCTTTTAACAATTTTCAGAACTACGTATTGTGGAACTACTTATTTATAAAAAGAGGTGTAGGAGAACATTTATGTAAAAAGGCTGGTGTATTACTACGCGTTTGATGGTTGGTTCATCAAATTGATAAAAGATGACGCTGCCTTGTTAATTAGTTCAAAAAAATTATAAGAGATGGCGTCGTTGGATGGTAGGTAAAAATGGTAGCAGTATGAATATACTACTATGGCCATCTCTCATCAATCTCGTGAACTAACTATCAATCGCGTAGTAATACACCAGCCTTTTTGCACAAATGTCCTCCTACACCTCTTTTTATGAGAAAGTAGTCCTAGATAGGTAGTTCTGACAATTATTCACAGATGACGTTACTTTTCTTGTTTTTATGTACATCTTCAGTATCTTTTGAAAAAAATAGTAAAATTATATTTTTTCTTAGGCCGAAGCAAGCCACCAAATGTACCGCGCAGTTCTGCACCAAGTAGCATCGTTCTTTATCTACACTTGGAGAACGGCCTAACACTGGAGTACAACGTTCCCGGTCCGAATTCCACGTAGCACACACTACGGAAGAAAAACCATTACCTAGTGCATTACAAGAACCTCCTCAACATGACTTTCGAGACTGGTAGTTATACATTCGTACTGCGCAATCTCTCCTGCACACCCGAGAACCGGACCTAGCGCATGTAACCGCCGATCTTAGTCCCAATTAGCACGCGAGTTTCCCAGTCGACCACAGCGCGCAACGTCGTTCTCCGTCAATCCACAACTTCTCAGCCCCAGTGATCGGGATATTCGCATCTCCACGGCTTTTAACAGAAAGCTTTCTCTCCCGATACGAGAAAGAAAACAGAAGTCGCGAGGAATTTAGAGAATGATTATTGTTTAATGGGAAACATTACCTCAAATGAGGATGAAAAAAGAAGTAGTGTTTTGTCTGTTGGGAAGAGAAAGCTTTCTTTGATTCAGTGTTAGATAAACCACCATCTCCTAAAACTGGAAGTGTTAGTTCTGCTGAAGATGAAAGTGGGTTTTCTTCTATGAATTCGTTTCAAGAAGTTGGTTTGCCAATAGTTAACTCTACTGTTATTGATAATGATTTGTTTAAAAATGGGGATGTTTCAGTGATTAGTTCTGATTCAAATATAACTCAAAATCCTTTACCTTTTTTCTCTTATTTTATTAAATTTCTTAACCCCAACAATAATTGAATTTTATGTTTGTTTAACAAAGAAGTATATTTTATAAGTGTAATGCGTAAATTTCAAATTCCCTCTTTTAAAAAATTAGACTTTGATCTTGATCAAGTATTGATTTTCTCTGATTTACACAAGCGAAATTTATAGCAAAGTCTAGTAGTTCTAGAATGTGCCAACAGATGACTTCACATATAAAATTTTGTATTTTCTAGCTAAAACACTAATTTTATATTAGAATGTCATATGAGAAAATAATATTAAAATTAAAAAATAATGTGAGTTTAATTCATAGTTTTGCAGTTAATTAATTTTATTTTATTGGATTAACGGTGGATTGGTATTGATTTTCTCCGATTTACACAGGCGAAAGTTCTGTATACAAATAAAAATGAGTTTTTATTTATATTCAATTACAGAAAAGGTTAAAATGATAAATAAACAAACGTAGATACAAAATAAATATATATTTATTTCTACATATTTTTAATTTTATATTTAAGGTTGAAGGTGATTACGTAACTCACGCTACAACGAGAACGACGCCATCAATCTCTTTCTTCGCCATTTTGTTTGACTCACACACACTCGTCGAACTTTGCTTTGTGAAATTTAGAGTAGTTTTTCGCGATTTTCCACGAGGAAAACGGATATTTTTGCTTTTCGGTAGTGCCAGTGATTGTGCCCGGAGTGCCAACTCAGCTAGGCCCGTGAGGGTGGGATGCGAACCGTTCCGTCGTGAAACATACGTGGGGGACTGGGTCGTGCGCGATAGGGTTCGATGCTCAGCTCAGCGGAGCCAACGGTGTCTTCAGCCCAGCAGTGAAGATAAAATAAAACGAAACCGAAAACGCGCAAAGGAGCATTCGCGTTGGATTTATTGTAAATGGGGCCCGTTTGATTTGTTTTTCGAGCGCGTCGTGAGTGCTTTCGAAACCGAGTGCTTGGTTCACGTGAATCCAACCTACATGAAGAGGAGCCGGCAGCAACCAGCTGCATTTTCCATAAGCACTTTTACCGGGTGTAGTAGGTTTGTTTAGGTAGTGAAACAGGGTCGCCTATGCGCATGGTAGGTCGTTCGTCTACCTCGGGAGTTGGGCTGCGTCCGAGCTACGTAGGGTTTTCACCTATGCCATGTCTCCGGCCGTTTGGCAGTATTTCGACTTGGGCGAGAGGGAACCACCTGTGTCAGCTGTATTTTCCCGATTTTTATTCCCAGGAATTTCTTGAGGGAATCTATGGTCCGCGAATGGGTGACTGCCGAATGAATGTGTGTGTGCCAGGCGGGGTGCCAGTGTTGCCTGATGACAAGGCTATTACCAGAGTCAAACTTGTTGACGTACTGTCATCCCCTAGGCCCTTGTGGTGGTCGAGATTGACGAGTATACGGTAAACGTCTGCTAGTGCGTAGATCTCACGGAGCTGTAGGATACAAACGGCGTGCGGTCGGCTAATCCGCTCGAAACTTGCAATCAGTAAATTTTATTCATTTTGTACTTATTTAGCTTAGATGTAAGTAGCTCGTACCGTTCTCGTAGCGCGCAGGTAGTTTGTAAGCCAGAAGATTCCAATGCCCAAACATCGCCTCCAACCACCGCCCAACCAACATCACTGAAGATGAACAAAGAACAAATAAAACTGTGTGCTTGCTGTGGAATGTTGTGTGAATGCTACTAATCAAATTTTTCCTTCCAGCTTCTCCTTTTTACTATTATAGGTACACCTCATCATTTTATACTAGGTATTAAAATAATCACCATTCTTTTTCAGTTCAACAACAAAATTGTTTTATTGTAATTTATAAAATTGTAATATTTTTTTTGTGTTTTCTGTAGCTAACATCAAATTCTAGCTGAACCTTTTTCTGGGTATAGATAGAGTCAGTCAACAGCCACAAGATTTTTAACTTTGGCAATATGCCGTGCTGAGACAGCTTGGCTGTTATTCGCCGAGTATTGTCATTGTTAATTATCCTTGTGTTTTTAATTTTTATGTTTTCTGGGAGGCGGTTGGATTAAATGTAGAGTCTTCAGACTTCACGGGTCCTTTGTCTCTGTCAATAACGATGTTGGATATTTGTTCTACCCGGACTTATATTCTTCACCTTATTGCCACAGATATATTGATTCGTGCTGTCTGCTTCCTTATTAGAGTAATCATGAAATAAATATTTGGGAATTTGAAGAAGGTTCAGATAGAAAAAGAAGTAGAAGATCAATAGACGAATTCATCTGGACAATAATGGACACCAGTTGAACTTCTTTCTGGGTGTAGTGTCATTCAGCAGCCACAGGTTTTTAACTTTATCAATATGCCGTGCTGAGGCAGCTTGCTGCTATTCGCCGATTATTGCTATTGTCAATTATCCTTGTGTTTCTTTTCTAATTGTATTTGGGAAGTGGTTGGGATAAATTTAGATTCTTCAGGCTTCACGGGTCTTTTGCCTTTGTCAATACGGTGTTGGGTATTAATTCTCCCAGATTAATATTCTTCATTTTATTGCCAAAGATATATTGATTCTTGTTGTCTGCTTCCTTGAAGGAAAAGTAACTTAAATTTGGGAATAGAAAGATGTTTCAACAAGAACAATTCATCATAGAAGAATCTTGGGCCCGCTGCTTGCAAGTTAATAGGTAAATAAATACCAGAAAATATGTTAAGTTAACTATGTTCAGATATGTTAGTTGTATTACGATGAAACTATCATATTTACAATTTTAGGAATATGATCAAAAATTATGTGATTCATTGGTTCTAGGCATTGCAGCGAAGAGACCGCTCTTCTGTCATGGTTTTAGGGAGGTTTCCCCTGACGTCCAAGGAAGAATTTCCGGGAGAGAGTACGCTTATCGCCCTCCTAGCAAATTGCGGAAGCGTATGGGTGTCTACACATCTAACTATTAGATTGGTGTATTATCTTTTAATTGTAAACTGTGTATATTATTTTTTTGTAATATTGAATAAATTTTTACAAAACTGGGTTATTTTAAGTAATGATAAAATACGATTCGATAAACAAACACTCTACTCAGAAGATATTTGGTATTTGTGGTTATGTATTTATGACCTTAATTTTCTAGGAAAGATTAAATTATTAATTACTCAATATTTGTTTAAAATAATACTAAAAATTGTACATCACTAGCTTGTAGTTTAAAAAAAAAATGAATTTGTCATTTTTATTTTACATTAAATTATATATATTTGAGGAGATTTTAAATTATTTTTGTTACAGATTTTTAAATTTGAAATCCGCTGAAAAAGGAGGAAATTGTAGAAGGAATGGTTGCCAAAAGTAAGTAACTAATGTAACTAGAAAAAGAACTGTCAGAGTCAAAATTTATGTGTTTATAGAAGCATATTTTACTTTAATTTGTATATGATGAAATATAAATAATTATATTATGTTTTTTTATGAAAATTCTGGTAAAGTATTTGTACGTATTACAGGTGTGCCGAGATAAAATTTGACGATGCGAGTACTCAACTTCCGGCATCTTCGTTCTCCAAGTGCCGCGTGGAGAATGGCGGCTCGTTTCGCGTTCGTGGTTTTAATTTTGTTGCTTTGTGGTGATTTTCTTCTAAAATCACCTGTAGAGTCATTTAGCTTTGTAGTGTGATGGGTCCAACGTAAGGTTAGGCAAAATTTTCCGCTTTGCTTTGCTTTGTTTTGCTAAATACGTAAAGTAACGTTAGAGTCACTAAGCGTCGTTCCAAGTCGTGGAACCAACGTATCTCCGTTTATTTTGATGGCAGTTATTAATGCCAATGATAAAGACGCTAATACGCGATGGATTAGGACCGGTGCACGGCCGATGGCCAGAAATTCACCTTCTGTGTTTTTCGACCACGGTACGTCGGGAGTGCGTGTTGTGTGGTGGAGGAGTTCATTTCCCAACTCTAGTCTTTGGTCCGAATCCGTGTGGAGGCCAGATCAGATCGCTAGTGCTGTGTTTCTCTTAATTACTCTTTGTTTTTGTGTGGGGCAACCTGTGCACGAGCAACTTGTAATTAGGAAGCTAGGTGTTAGTTGGTCCAGGTGTTGATAAACGTGCCACCTGATGCGGGGTGCATTGGTTTGCGTACCGGTCACCGGCCTTGTTGTACTTGGCGAGCCCTAGACGACCATTGCGTGAGTGGGTACTCGTGAAATCATCCTTCATGCCCGTGCTGGTGTCGTGCCAGGCGTGCTCACAACCGAAGGCGGTCCTCGTTATTTGCTTGTGGCTACGGCGAAATAGCCCTATAAATTAGAATCTTAGCTTAGTTTGTAAGTGAAAAAAGAAGAGGACACTGGGCGAAGAGGACAACGGGCGAAGAGGAGGAGCCAGGAGGAAGAGGAGATGGACGAAGATCGAAGCGTGTGAATGTTGTGTGTCTGTTGCGAGAATGTGACTAATCACTTTCAGAGTTCCTGTTCATCTTCACGTGTAGAGCCCAGCTGGGACTTACGAATGGCGAGCAACGTGGGAGACGTCGCTGGAAGCGGAACATCGGTGGAATCAGCGTTGGAAATGGTCTTAAGTAGCTGAGCAACGTTGGAACCTTCGAGGGAAGCAGAGCACCGTGGGAAGTCGTCGAAGGATGAAGACGTCGGTTCCTGATCACGAAATATACTTGTGACAACGACTACTCATCTTTGGAAAACTTTACGCCCGTCGCTACATTGTTATAGGTAAATATCGATATTTTATTCCACATTTTCTAAGATAATTTTGTTCGAATCAGAAACAATCAATCATACAATAAAATAGAATAAAAATACAAGAATATTTTATAACTCTACTTAAATCAATTCAAAATATTCAAAGAAAAATAGAACTGGAAATTATAGCACAAAATTTTAATGTAGTGATTTTGTATGTAGATCTAACTTAAAGAAAATGATAGTAATATTCTTTTGTTTGTTGCAGATGTAGCAACGAAGAGATCGCTCTTCTGTCATGGTTTTAGGAGGTTTCCCATGACGTGAAGGAAGAATTTCCGGAAGAGAGTACGCCTGACGCCCTCCAAACGAACCGCAAAGGCGTACGAGAGTCTACACAGATCTGAATGTCGGATCAGGGACAATTCTGCTAATTGTATCTGTATGTGTTAAATTGTAATGTTAAAAACTAACGTTTTTTTACTTCATCTTCTGTTCAAATATAATTATGTATAATGTTCAAACCCCCATATAAATGAATAAAATGAGTACGATGTAAGTAAATTATTTATTATAATACCCAATATCAAGTCTTTTAGTCTGAAATGTATATGTTTTTTATAGTGTATTTTATATTGTTAATATTATTCTATGTAATATATTTTATAAGATCAAAATTCAAGTAAAAATAAAATTTATAAAAAATTTACTAATGTTTCAATTTAAAGTGAATATCTCCATACCTATATATTTATTTACAGAGTAATTATAAAGAATTATAGGATGATAATATAAGGTAAGTTTGCATTCTGTTTAAATAAGGGGTAATAGGATATGAATATAATATTGTTTAAAATGTAGAGTTCAATGACCTTATATAAATTATTTTTTTTAACAATTTATTTCTAGAGTTAAAAGCAAAATAAATAAAATAATTTTGTTTTTTACCCTTATTTTAATAATGTATTTTGTAATATGTATAAAAATCTATACCTACCATTTCTTACTATATGTAGTAACCCTGGAATGTAAAAAATAAATGTCTTAAATAAAGAAATATATAAATTTAACAATTCTTTTATTAAAAAATATAAATACATACATTTTATATTATTTTAACAACAAATTTTAAATACAGAAGACAATAAATTATTATTTACAACAAATACAAGGTAAGAAATATATACACATAATAATTTGATAGTTGTTTTTCTTTCTGCTGTTCTGGAACTGCAGCTGCCGCATCCAGGGATGAAGTGCCAGTTATCCGCCCTCTAAATAAACAGAAAAATAACAATTAATATCTAAATAACACACAGAATAAGTTCATTAACTCATACAAGTACAGCACAAGATACACACAAGTTATCATATGTGTAGGGGTGTTCCTATTAAGGGGGTGATTTTTTGGTTGTATACCCTTAATTCGACCTCGTAGATTTCGAATCTGGTGTCCAAATTTCTCTACGACTTATAGTTCTTGCGTAATCCGCTAATTAAATCTTTATTTCTAAATAACTCCCCTAATTACAACCCTTAAGGGCTCAAGTTATATTCCGCACTAAGTTTAGGTCCCTACTGCATGTATGCAAAGTTTCATCGAAATCGGAGACAAAAATTTTTTTGGAGTTTCAAAACCATGGGCTATAGTCCAGGGTTTTTGAAGATGCAACTAATTAGTGAAATTAGGGTAAAAAAGTATGCTATCCTACAGAGTCAACCGTGAAACTAACGAATCTGATGTCCGTTTTGTGCGCCAACCCCTAGTTTAGGGGTAATTCACGTTTCCCCTCGAATTAAATTTTAGGCAACACCCAACACGACCTTGTGTCACCAATACATAAATATAGGAGATTATTTCTTATATGATATTTTTCAATTGCTTATAAAAATTAAACCACTCATCGGAAAAAATAAAATTACAATGTATCTTATTCTAAATTTTATGTAGAGTTCAAATTTTGAAACAGAAAGGCATTATCTTTAACCGTGTAGGAGTGGTAAGCCAAAATGTAAAATTTGAACCCATTACAAAAATGACATTTTTTTGATTTCTTATAAAAATTAAACCACTCATCGGAAAAAATAAAATTATAATGTATCTTATGCCAAATTTTATGTAGAGTTCAAATTTTGAAACAGAAAGGCATTATCTTTAACCGTGTAGGAGTGGTAAGCCAAAATGTAAAATTTGAACCCATTACAAAAATGACATTTTTTTTGATTTCTTATAAAAATTAAACCACTCATCGGAAAAAATAAAATTATAATGTATCTTATGCCAAATTTTATGTAGAGTTCAAATTTTGAAACAGAAAGGCATTATCTTTAACCGTGTAGGAGTGGAAAGCCAAAATGTAAAATTTGACCACAAGATACACACAAGTTAACATATGTGTAGGGGTGTTCCTATTAAGGGGGTGATTTTTTGGTTGTATACCCCTAATTTGACTTCGTAGATTCCGAATCTGGTGTCCAAATTTCTCTACGACTTATAGTTCTTGCGTAATCCGCTAATTAAATCTTTATTTCTAAATAACTCCCCTAATTACAACCCTTAAGGGCTCAAGTTATATTCCGCACTAAGTTTAGGTCCCTACTGCATGTATGCAAAGTTTCATCGAAATCGGAGACAAAAATTTTTTTGGAGTTTCAAAACCATGGGCTATAGTCCAGGGTTTTTGAAGATGCAACTAATTAGTGAAATTAGGGTAAAAAAGTATGCTATCCTACAGAGTCAACCGTGAAACTAACGAATCTGATGTCCGTTTTGTGCGCCAACCCCTAGTTTAGGGGTAATTCACGTTTCCCCTCGAATTAAATTTTAGGCAACACCCAACACGACCTTGTGTCACCAATACATAAATATAGGAGATTATTTCTTATATGATATTTTTCAATTGCTTATAAAAATTAAACCACTCATCGGAAAAAATAAAATTACAATGTATCTTATTCTAAATTTTATGTAGAGTTCAAATTTTAAAACAGAAAGGCATTATCTTTAACCGTGTAGGAGTGGTAAGCCAAAATGTAAAATTTGAACCCATTACAAAAATGACATTTTTTTGATTTCTTATAAAAATTAAACCACTCATCGGAAAAATAAAATTACAATGTATCTTATGCCAAATTTCATGTAGAGTTCAAATTTTGAAACAGAAAGGCATTATCTTTAACCGTGTAGGAGTGGCAAGCCAAAATGTAAAATTTGAACCCATTACAAAAATGACATTTTTTTGATTTCTTATAAAAATTAAACCACTCATCGGAAAAAATAAAATTATAATGTATCTTATGCCAAATTTTATGTAGAGTTCAAATTTTGAAACAGAAAGGCATTATCTTTAACCGTGTAGGAGTGGCAAGCCAAAATGTAAAATTTGAACCCATTACAAAAATGACATTTTTTTTTATTTCTTATAAAAATTAAACCACTCATCGGAAAAAATAAAATTACAATGTATCTTATTCTAAATTTTATGTAGAGTTCAAATTTTGAAACAGAAAGGCATTATCTTTAACCGTGTAGGAGTGGAAAGCCAAAATGTAAAATTTGAACCCATTACAAAAATGACATTTTTTTTGATTTCTTATAAAAATTAAACCACTCATCGGAAAAAATAAAATTATAATGTATCTTATGCCAAATTTTATGTAGAGTTCAAATTTTGAAACAGAAAGGCATTATCTTTAACCGTGTAGGAGTGGAAAGCCAAAATGTAAAATTTGACCACAAGATACACACAAGTTAACATATGTGTAGGGGTGTTCCTATTAAGGGGGTGATTTTTTGGTTGTATACCCCTAATTTGACTTCGTAGATTCCGAATCTGGTGTCCAAATTTCTCTACGACTTATAGTTCTTGCGTAATCCGCTAATTAAATCTTTATTTCTAAATAACTCCCCTAATTACAACCCTTAAGGGCTCAAGTTATATTCCGCACTAAGTTTAGGTCCCTACTGCATGTATGCAAAGTTTCATCGAAATCGGAGACAAAAATTTTTTTGGAGTTTCAAAACCATGGGCAGTCCAGGGTTTTTGAAGATGCAACTAATTAGTGAAATTAGGGTAAAAAAGTATGCTATCCTACAGAGTCAACCGTGAAACTAACGAATCTGATGTCCGTTTTGTGCGCCAACCCCTAGTTTAGGGGTAATTCACGTTTCCCCTCGAATTAAATTTTAGGCAACACCCAACACGACCTTGTGTCACCAATACATAAATATAGGAGATTATTTCTTATATGATATTTTTCAATTGCTTATAAAAATTAAACCACTCATCGGAAAAAATAAAATTACAATGTATCTTATTCTAAATTTTATGTAGAGTTCAAATTTTGAAACAGAAAGGCATTATCTTTAACCGTGTAGGAGTGGTAAGCCAAAATGTAAAATTTGAACCCATTACAAAAATGACATTTTTTTGATTTCTTATAAAAATTAAACCACTCATCGGAAAAAATAAAATTATAATGTATCTTATGCCAAATTTTATGTAGAGTTCAAATTTTGAAACAGAAAGGCATTATCTTTAACCGTGTAGGAGTGGTAAGCCAAAATGTAAAATTTGAACCCATTACAAAAATGACATTTTTTTTGATTTCTTATAAAAATTAAACCACTCATCGGAAAAAATAAAATTATAATGTATCTTATGCCAAATTTTATGTAGAGTTCAAATTTTGAAACAGAAAGGCATTATCTTTAACCGTGTAGGAGTGGCAAGCCAAAATGTAAAATTTGAACCCATTACAAAAATGATATTTTTTTTGATTTCTTATAAAAATTAAACCACTCATCGGAAAAAATAAAATTATAATGTATCTTATGCCAAATTTTATGTAGAGTTCAAATTTTGAAACAGAAAGGCATTATCTTTAACCGTGTAGGAGTGGAAAGCCAAAATGTAAAATTTGACCACAAGATACACACAAGTTAACATATGTGTAGGGGTGTTCCTATTAAGGGGGTGATTTTTTGGTTGTATACCCCTAATTTGACTTCGTAGATTCCGAATCTGGTGTCCAAATTTCTCTACGACTTATAGTTCTTGCGTAATCCGCTAATTAAATCTTTATTTCTAAATAACTCCCCTAATTACAACCCTTAAGGGCTCAAGTTATATTCCGCACTAAGTTTAGGTCCCTACTGCATGTATGCAAAGTTTCATCGAAATCGGAGACAAAAATTTTTTTGGAGTTTCAAAACCATGGGCTATAGTCCAGGGTTTTTGAAGATGCAACTAATTAGTGAAATTAGGGTAAAAAAGTATGCTATCCTACAGAGTCAACCGTGAAACTAACGAATCTGATGTCCGTTTTGTGCGCCAACCCCTAGTTTAGGGGTAATTCACGTTTCCCCTCGAATTAAATTTTAGGCAACACCCAACACGACCTTGTGTCACCAATACATAAATATAGGAGATTATTTCTTATATGATATTTTTCAATTGCTTATAAAAATTAAACCACTCATCGGAAAAATAAAATTACAATGTATCTTATGCCAAATTTCATGTAGAGTTCAAATTTTGAAACAGAAAGGCATTATCTTTAACCGTGTAGGAGTGGTAAGCCAAAATGTAAAATTTGAACCCATTACAAAAATGACATTTTTTTTGATTTCTTATAAAAATTAAACCACTCATCGGAAAAAATAAAATTATAATGTATCTTATGCCAAATTTTATGTAGAGTTCAAATTTTGAAACAGAAAGGCATTATCTTTAACCGTGTAGGAGTGGTAAGCCAAAATGTAAAATTTGAACCCATTACAAAAATGACATTTTTTTTGATTTCTTATAAAAATTAAACCACTCATCGGAAAAAATAAAATTATAATGTATCTTATGCCAAATTTTATGAAGAGTTCAAATTTTGAAACAGTAAAGCATTATATTTAACCGTGTAGGAGTGGCAAGCCATAATGTAAAATTTGAACCCATTACAAAAATGACATTTTTTTGATTTCTTATACAAATTAAACCACTCATCGGAAAAAATAAAATTATAATATATCTTATGCCAAATATTATGAAGAGTTCAAATTTTGAAACAGAAAGGCATTATCTTTAACCGTGTAGGAGTGGCAAGCCAAAATGTAAAATTTGAACCCATTAAAAAAATGACATTTTTTTTGATTTCTTACACAAATTAAACCACTCATCGGAAAAAATAAAATTATAATGTATCTTATGCCAAATTTTATGTAGAGTTCAAATTTTGAAACAGAAAAGCATTATCTTAAACCGTGTAGGTGTGGCAAGCCAAAATGTAAAATATGAACACATTACAAAAATGACATTTTTTAATTGTTTATAAAAATTAAACCACTCATCGGAAAAAATATAAGGATAATGTGTTTTATGTCAAATTTTATGTAGAGTTCAGATTTTGAAACAGAAAAGCATTATCTTAAACCGTCTTAAACATGTTTTAATTTCTTATAAAAGTTAAACCACTCACCGGAAAAAATAAAATTATAATGTATCTTATGCCAAATTTTATATAGAGTTCTAATTTTGAAACAGAAAGACATTAACTTTAACCATGTAGGAGTGGTAAAGCAAAATGTAAAATTTGAACAAAAAACAAAATTTCACATTGGCGCTTCAAGCTGCCATTTTTGATTTCCTTAAAACTAAATAAATACAAAAATATCTGCTTAAAATGAGACTCATACAGACGTAGGACGCAATGTAGAGATCACATTTGTAGAAATGAACCCGGAATGATCATCGGTTGTGGCGTCACCCGCTGAAGTAGAGTTCCATCCTTCAGCGATTCTCTGGAGATGTTCTGTAGGTGTTGAGCGTTGTCTGGCTGCGTGGACACCTTCCCAGCAGCTCTCTACTATAGTACAAATTCGTAGAATATATATATTTCTCAGTAGGCACAAACACCTTACGAGGTGCTTATGTTAAGGGGATGATTTTGTGATTGTATTCCCCTAATTAGATGTCGTAGATTCCGAATCCGGTGTTTCTCTACGACCTATATTTCTTACGCAATCCGCTAATTAAATCTTTATTTCTAAATAACTTTTCTAATTACAACCCCTGGACTGATTTGACTTCAGAAGTTGTTAGCCCTATGTACCTAGTATGTGTATACCAAATTTGAGCCGGATCGGTGACAAAAAGTGTTTTTGGAGTTCCAAACTTTTCAAAAATTTTGAGTTAGCGATCATATAAAGTCGACCGTGTACTTCACGGATTCGAAGTCCGTTTTGCGTGGAAACACGTAATTCGCGAAAATAGGTCACTTTTTAATTGTGGTGAATGTAGGCAACACCCAACACGACCTTGTGTCACCAATACATAAATATAGGAGCTTATTTCTTCAACTGAGCCCACATTACATGCGAAAATTCTATTCTAAAAGTGTAGTTTATAAGTATTTATGTAAAAAATATTATTTTCTCTGTTTTCCTGAATTGACGATATACGTCGCATCATCGCTTAAAGTATTGACTTTTTTGATTAACAAATCAGAGCGTAGGATTGTCACGGCGAATTTTATTTTAAATTTGCATTTGAAATAAATAAAGGAAATATAAGATTTAGATATACATATATATTACCTGTTCCTATGTATATAAAATTGTGAAATTTGGAATTTGTATAATATATTTAATACTTTAAGTATAGAAAAATATTAATGATGTTTGGTTCTTAATAAGGGTAGTTTATTTGTATATAAACATTGCATGTTGTCACATATATAAGAAATATAAATGTATGTAAATATAAAAAAAAAATCCTTTATTTTATATCTTGGGTAAAAATAGAGAGCTGTAAGTTTAAATGTGTCCTGTTAAAATCAATATTATGTCCTTTCTTTTAGTACATACTACCCCTCTAGAGATGGCAGTATAATACAAATAAGGGAGGAAAATTATCACACAAGGATCGTATGCATTATTACAAAAACAATTGTTTAGGATTCAGATATATTTGTAAGTTACTTATAGCTACATACTTTTTTGTAAGATAGTTATTCAAATTGTTTAATAAAGTCAATACAATGATAATGCAATTTTATAAATAAGTTGTCAGAGGGAAAATAACTTAAAATTTTAAGTAGAGTTAGTCACGCTATGAATTTTTCTATGCCTTTTCACTGTCATAAATTATTAAAAATTTAACTATTTAATAGTTCAAATTTTTTATCTAGTAAAAATTATTATTCTGTTTTACGTTTCATTTGTGTAATCTACCCCTGACAATTTTCTAACTACATAGAGTGATAAATATTTGTGCCATATGCTTGTATTAATTTACGACGCGTGTCTTCGAAAGTCACTGTAGGACATGTTCAATTGATTACGAACAATTGGTGATTGATAGGATTGAGACTGATACAAGTTGAGAATGTGTGAACTGTATTAGTTAGCAGATAAATCTGGTGATACTACCGTCACAGACTTGCCTTAATTTATTCAAGTCAAAATGACATAATTCTCAAGAATGTAAATTAGCGAATAAACTGCAAATTCTAATCCTAACAGTGCAGTGAGTGTTACAGTTTCTTCCACAAAATATTCTCAGTCGTGAATAAAACAGTAAGTTATCAATTTTTCATTTTTTACGAATTTATAAACTCAATTGTAAGACGAATATAATATATTATTAAAATTATTAACTTTGTTGTTTTTAGACAAAAAATTGTAGGTAATAAATTTATTTAAATTTTGATTATATGTCTATTTTTGCAAGATCGAAGTAACCTTTTAATTGTGCTATTTAATCTGCGAAATGTATTGTACTGTTTTTACCAAACCATTTATATTATTTGTTTTGAGGTAAACACACAATGTGATAAATTATTCTCCTTGTACAGAAGGACATCAAAAATATCCTCATGTAACTAAGGTGTTCTATTTCCACACTTCAGATTTCTTACACGCAACGCATTAACATAACAAGTGTTTGGAAATTATTGTTTTCCTAATTTTATACTTGTGTACATTCCATTTTCACAACTTTAATTTTTACCCCAATTGTCATAAGTTGAAAATAATAACATAAAACGATTTTCAAATTTAATAATCAGAAGGAACGGAGTTTCAAGAACAGGAATGAATTCAGAAGTTAAAAATTAAAAAACATAATTTATTTTTAACTTACTGTGTTGAATATTTAATAAAAATATGGAAAAATTATTTGTCCTATAAATAGTTTATGTGGTACACTCTCCTTGGCAGCTATATGAATATCTGTATGTGATGTCTATTTTATGTTCTATATATGTAAAATATACCTAGTATAAAGTAGATACTGATACTGATACGATGCAAGTATTGATATTTTTCTTTTGCTATTAGTATTTTAGAATCGATGCAAATATTTTATTAATATCATTACTCTTAATAAGTATTGAAACACTTTAATTTATTTAATCAAATATAAATGTTTATGATTAAAATTCTTTAAACACGATAATAACATTTTCAAGAGTCATTTAATTTTATTGTTACACATATAAGCATAAAAAAATTTACATTTTATAAAAAAATATTTACTTTTTGTTATATTTCCCACATTTTTGTATCGATACTTGAAACTTGAAAGTATCCCTACTTTTCTTTCGATTCGGCATCGATAATTTTTATTCGATATTTTAGATAACCAACAACCGATACTTCTCAACATCGCATATTAGAGAAAAAGATTTCACATTAAAATCACATTGATTTTTTTTTTAAATCATAGTTTAATCACTTGTTCTGCAATTGTTATTTAATATTCGAAAATTCAGGGATAATTTTACCAAGTGGGCAATATTTTCAAGAACTACTAAATCTGTTCGTTGGTAAATTTAATGTTAAATTTACTTTGAAATATGTTACAGTAAAATCCGGATCCAAAAAATTTTGCCGCAGTAGTCGGAAGTCACTATAACCATAACCGATAAAAGTTAAATAAAAAATAATGTTAGCATGTGTGGGCTTTCAAACAAGACGTCACAATTTCGACGTAGTATCCAGTTTGTCGCTATAAGCTGTATCGTTATAAACGGATTTTTTTGTAGATCCTTATTGTTTCTTTAAATATTTCCTTAATTATATATCCTTACAATATGTTTTTTTTTATATAAATAATAAATAAATAAATTTTGTGAAATATGTTTTTGAAATTATACTATACCTTTTTAAAGATATTAAAAATGTCTGATTTAAATAAAAAAAATCTGATTTAAATAAAAAAACAGTTTTTTTAAAAATCGGATTTTTATGCAACTCGACAAAATGTGAACTGATTGGACACCAAAGAATTGATTTAAAAATGATTATAATTAAGAATTCACACCTCAAATCTTTTAAGTATAATATGGGTTAGTAATTATTTTTTTTGAGAATATAATATATAATTTATAGTTATAAGTTTTCATTAACTATTTAAAAAAAATATTATGATAAATTTTAAAAATGTCTTTTTTTGTTACTAACCTCGGAATTGATTCTTGCCTTTGAAACAATGGTATACAAGGGAATTAAATTTAATAATGACGCAACTCTGTGCAAAAGGTGAACTGATCGGACACCAAAGAATTTATTTAAAAATTATTATAATTAAGAATTCACAACCAAAATCTTTTAAGTATAATATGTGTTAGTAATCTTTTTTGAGAATCTAATTTATAATTTATAGTTATAAGTTTTCATTATCTATTTTAGAAAAATATTATGGTAAATTTTAAAAATGTCTTTTTTTGTTATTAACTTCGGAATCGATTCTTGTTTTTGAAACTATTAGATATACGTGAATTAAATTTAATCATGACATCTCTGAAATTTGGGATGTTGAAATGAAGCACCTGATAATACTCCATATGAATAGCTGTAGTTTTGAAACAATTTGTTGTTTTTAAAAATGTGTCTTTTTTGTTATTAATTTCGGAATTGATTCTTGCTTTTGAAACAATTGTATACAAGCGAATTTAATTTAATAATGACATCTCTAAAATTTTGGATGTTGAAATGAAGCACCTGATAATTCTCCACATGAATAGCTGTATGAAACAATTTGTTGTCTGCGTAGGCGTAGGACGAACATTCGAGAGTGCAGCCGATATGCGTTATTGACGTGAAGGCGGTAGGCGTCTGTGTTGGGCCAATGGTAGGCGTCCGCAGCGCACCAATCAGCGGCGTCGGCGCGCTGACGTCACGGCGTCCAGGATCAATACTCCCGGTGGCGTCGCGGGCCCGGCAGAGTCCCGCCAGGTCCGACGCGAGTGATGCCAGTGCGCGCCCATGTGCGGTCTAGGGTTTAGGACAAGGAACAGTCCCTCGCAGAAGACGTCGCTACGCTGGGGGGACTGTTGTCTCCACTGATTGCCAGACCCCCATGTACTGTTGCTACCTTTATATATTTTATTAGATGTTTATACAACGTTGCCTAAATAACTATAAGAGTGAAACTGTGGATATGTGTGGAAGGTAGACGTTTCTTGTTGATTCGACGCTCAAGGTAAACATCACATCTTACCACTTGGAGAGTACCATCATATACATATCTCCACACTATGTTCACTCTACAACTTATGTCAATCAGTTATTATTATTTAATGTTACACAATATATGCAAATTGTTGTTACTCTCTAAGTTTGCATAAGTTATTCTCTTACTCTAATTTAAATAGGAATAGGGCATTTTCTTGAAATCATATTGGATACGACCCCACATGGGTCTTCCTCAGGGACTAGAGATATACATACAAGATAATGAATACATATCTCAAAAATGCTTATAAATCTTGTAATCTATTAATAATACTAATAACATTTTCACAATAAGATTAAAAACTTTCCAGAAAATTTTGCCCTGTTCCTATTCATCTACTAGTCACGAAATTCATCTAATTTAAATAATCATAACCATTTTATCCAGTACTACTAATTCTACATTAGTAACTGAGTACGATACTGTACTATTTTGTACTGTTATAAACGATTGTATTATATAGATTTAAATTTGTTAAACATATTTTAATAATAATATATTATTATATAAGGGATTATGATAGTCATTATTCGCAAAAACGAAGTTTGCGTCACAAGCCGTAAGCGAGTGATGTAAATCATTTGAGTGAATAATCCCGAAAGTAATACTATACGTTTTCTACTTCTGTAATTTCAGAAAAACGCGTAAATATTTTAAAAAATTACAACATAAAAATACACAATGACAAATGACTATACCGTTAGCTATCAGACAGTCATAGGAAGGGTGATCCACATATAAAATAAACGTAAATAATTCTAATTCTATGATTGGCCGAGAAGAGGGAATTATGACTCCTACTTCACTTTATTGAAATATGGCTACTATAATTGTTATTTAAAGAACTATGATAAAATTCAAGATATAAAAGATACTCAAAGTACTTGACAATATAATACTTTTTACAATACTTGAGTATAGGTACAAATTACCAAAATTTTACTGGAGTACTGCCCAGCGCTATGTACAATTGTTATATATAAAGGACCGTGACCCAAAAGCAACCCTTAACGGATCAATAACTTCATATAAATAACGCTACTAACCATATAAATAATATATTTCATATAATAATAGGCCACTCTATTCATGATTAATAATCAATAAAATGCGTGTCAAATTCTTACAGATATTAAGTTAATTTTTTATATAATAATTTGAATTTAATATTTTAAATAGCTACTCCTTAAACTTTACGAAAAATTTATTTGTGTTAAAAAATATTCATATAATTTAATTGAAGTTCAAAATAGACAAATACATCTGCTATATTTATTGATGGAACATAGAAATATCAGGAGAACAACTTACCACAGCAAGATGAATTATAAATTAATAATATTTCGTTAAATATTAATTATTAACACTTATGTTAATACAATACTGAATATACATACAGTCAAAAATTTATGAAAACAGGTTTTCGTATTTCTTCAGCTCTAAAAACCAGTTTTATAAGTTGTAAAACCAGTTCTCTTTCTGTAAACCGGTTTTAATTTAATAATTACACAATTATATTTACAACTGTATTACCACTATTTAATACGTAGTAAATATTAGTTATTATTAGCTAAATATATATTTTATTGCTACTAACGTAAATCATTTTATTTAAAACAAAATTGTTTTAAATTGCTTACAATAAAATAGTTCATTTACCACAGATAATAGTAATAGTACTATAATTTAATTTTATTAATTATCATATGGATGTAAAATAATAACAAGGCGATGAGGCTTAAATCCATAATTGAAAGCCAATGAAATCGTGGAGAAATAAGACATTACTTTATTATGCAATATTACTGATATTACTCTACATATTCTAAGGATTAAATAAATTTAATTCTATACATTATATATTTTTCTTCTCTTTAATTTATTTATTTTTATATACCGACGCATAATCTATCATAAGAAAAATTTACTGTTAACAAATTACATATCAAGAGATTCACCATAAGATATAGACAACTATGATAGTAAATTTATTAATATTTAGTGAAGGCATTGTATCACTAATAACTATAATATTCCGATATACCATATGAAATATTTTCTGACATTATTTTCTATAGTAAATTTTCAAGAAAAATTAACAAATTTTATAACAAAAAATTCAGGATTCAACCTAAAGATTAGTAATAGTCAATATATTAATAATTAGTTTCATTTACCATTTATAAATTTTTCTAGTACAATTTTCTGCTATAAATTTCCGCTAGAAATTAATAAATTTTATATTAAGTACAATACTAAATTTATAAACAATTTGTAAATTATAACATTAATAGCATGAAGATTCTGATATGCCATGTATGGTATATTTTCTTTTGTAATTTTCTGTACTAAATTTGTAATAAAAATTAGCAAATTACACATCAAAAGATTCAGCATAAAATATTGAGTAATTTAGTAAAATTATATCCTTTCTATCTTGTGTGTTTTATTAGTACTGGATCCAATGGTGACCAATTCTTTTGTTGACTTGATTACTTACTTTTACTTGTATTTTATAAACAACAACATGACATCCTCTGTAGTTTTATTGTACTATATTTCATTCATTTTAACAATATTTATTGCTTTGTTGTTGTTGTTGTTGTTGTAAATCTGTAATAATAAATTTACATAATTACACCCTGTTTTCATATAAAATACAGCTATTTAAATACTACAATGCGTGTTGCAAATTAATGTGGTAATAATTACTGTCTTGCAACCGGTATACCGTTTGAAAAACAGGTTTATTTAATGTAAACAAATTCGTTCTATGATTCAAAACTGGTTTAAAAATATGAAAAAGTTTATAGCATATTAATTGTTTAAACAAATAAATATTTACCACAAATTGTAACGTTGTAAACATGAGAGGTTATTATAAATGACCTTTGTTTGAATTTTTATTCTTTTTTTTTTGATTGGCTGGATCGAAAATCAATAATATAAATTTCTTAATACTCCTGTCATCTTTTGAGGGAAATTGTTTATAGTATTTGTAATAGTTCAAGCAGTTTTACACAGATGACTCTACCATGACTGTTTTGAAACTGAGAAGTAACATTTGAATATTTCGCAGACGAAAAAATTTAATAACAATATTAGCAACATTTTTATAAGAAATTTAAATTTATTTGTACGCTTATCTCCAAAAAAGGTGTTCAAATTTTGTAAGACATATGTTTATACTTTGTTCCAACAGTACATAAATATAGTTGTTGTATGTACATGTATTTAATAAGTGTTTATAGACTGTATTTTTTAATAATATTCACAAAAGTTTAAGTGGAATGGATAAATGGAGTTATACATTTTATTCTGATGTAAAAAACATCTTTTTAAAATAAACTTACACTTAAAATTTTGTTTAAAAAATATCTATTAATATGTTTAATAAAAGGCAATAATTTCTACATTCTAAAAACCACTTTAAAACTTGCCCTTGACTCAAATGTGTTATCCTTCAAAGGACTATATTTTTAGCGATAGTATCCTTAAATGTCGGATGAATATAATGTATGTTTGTCTCGTATTCGGGACGGATCTGATTCTAGCTCCATCATGATTAACATAGCAGGAGTCATCTCCATTATCCTTTTCTACATCCTGATCCTGGCCGTTGGAATATGGGCTGGCAGGAAGAAAGAACATGGCAACGATTCCGAAGAGGAAGTCATGCTGGCAGGAAGAAGTATCGGCTTGTTTGTCGGTATTTTCACCATGACAGGTAATTAATCTGGTCACCAATTTATAACTATTAGTATTTTTGATTAATTTTTAGAATATTGCACAACAAGCATGGAATGGTACTCATTTCATATGAATACGAGTATGAAATGGACATTTTAAGCAAGTTGTACACTATATTTTGTTTACGACCACGATTCTTATTTCATTTATTTTAATAATAAACATTTCTTCATTTCACTACTTCCATATTATTTTTAATAGATGTCCAGTTTCAAGACTTTGAGATAAAAATTGAAAGATACTATAGAAGTTGCAAAAGTAATTACTATAAATTTATTACCGGAAATTTCGAGACAAAAATATGAGGTGACATATTTGGAATAAGTATTATTTGATAGAACTGTTAGATATGTTGTCTATAATTATTGTGATATATGAAAATGTGTTTACAATATACTATGTATCCGTAGCAATAGCAAACATACAACAAGCAAATATCTTAATGGTCGTAAAAAAATCTATTTACTAATATCATCTTTTCTAATTGCTTTGCCAATAAATCAATGTAACTTATTTTCATTAAGTATTTTGATAGTACAAGAATTTCTCATTTAATTTACTCTATCTAAAGTATGTAATCATACTAAAATTAGGCAAAAATCATTAAGTACTCAAGATTCTCTACGGTTTGTTACTATACTATATAATTATTTCTACAAGTCCTTGACTTACATTGCAACATATATAATCAATCAACACGTAAAAAATATTTGCGTGCAATATTTTTTCTGAAAATTAGTACTAAGTATGCATATTTTGAAATCGACGGGGTGATAATGAAATTTATATTTAACAGCTGTATTGATTTTTAATAAATTCAACCCTTAATTATTAAAGAGCCAATCAACAGGAGTGGTTATGAATAAATAATTAAGTAATAAGTTCTAGAAGAACTGAAGAAAAATTTCACGGGCAATATTTTATTTAAATGTTAATTTTATGGAGTACAGGTAAAAATATGGCAACCATATTTTTATGTTGCGAATATTATCAAAAATGTAGATTCAAATTTATTCATAACATCCGTGATATGTTCAATAGTTTTAAAAATGAGGATGTTATTAACAAATATTATTTTATAAAATTATGTTATCTATAACGTTTTCGGTTACAATTTGTCTGATGTTATTTTGATAAATCTGTAACATTACCGTATAGATAGTTATTACTTAGTACTAGTTTACTTTTGTATATGGAAACAAACATTTAATATCCTGAAACTGGTAAACAAAATTATTTATAAGCAACTCATTTTTTACACGGCGAAAACATAGCAACCGAGTATTGACGTTTCCACAGCATTTTAGATTGTTGTTCCTAAAACGACATTCTCATATATTTGAACTAATTTCATAGAGCAAAAAAAATATCAAAACATCACTAGCAATATTTGTCTTTATTTGTCAAAAATTTTAACAGTTGGTTAAAAATTAACCATCGAGTTACAAAATAGGTCCCATTTTAATTATGGTTTAGTCATTTTATTGCCTGTTTGGAAGTTTAAAATGTTTGTTTCCAGTAATACTTCTCTGAGCTTATTATTATTATTTTTTTGATAGTATTTAAGGACAATAGGATATTGTTTCTAATAAAAGTATTGTCCTATTAAAATAAGTACGGATGGTCACCATAAAAATAATGCACTAATATTATTTATGTATTAATGTTTAACAAAATTTAACACAAGAAATTTTGAACTGTGGTATAGTATATTTTAAATTAAATTTGCGAAAACTTTATTTTTATGAGAGACTATTAAACTATTAGACCATACATTTGGAAGTTGACAGGTGACATATGAAGGTCACTCACATATAGAAATATGTTTATAATAATCAATAGCGTTGTGTGATGTTTGAATGATGTTTGTAGCAACCTGGGTGGGAGGCGGCTACATCAACGGGACCGCGGAAGCGATATACACTTCGGGGTTGGTTTGGTGCCAGGCACCCTTCGGCTATGCTCTTAGTTTAGTTTTTGGTGAGCATTTTATCCCCACGCAAAAATAACTGCGCTCAACTCGCAAATTAGTTAATCGGTCACGT
This sequence comes from Stenolophus ochropezus, assembly GCA_035578165.1. Taxonomy (NCBI): domain Eukaryota; kingdom Metazoa; phylum Arthropoda; class Insecta; order Coleoptera; family Carabidae; genus Stenolophus; species Stenolophus ochropezus. The sequence continues at coordinate 1,100,846 of JAQOWZ010000002.1, forward strand.
TTCGTGATTGACATTCAAAACGGAAAAATTAGGTCATTGTAGCTAATTTCAATATTGACAGATATTTAAAGGAAACAGAAGTACATTTTCATTTTAAATTTGAAAATAATTATTTCTTGAATGGATAACACTAGCGGTTTATTAGAGACGTCACCTGGTAGGTATTCCTGCTAGTATGGAAAGTGTGCCACAGGGATAATTTTTATGTTTGAAAAATAAATTTAACTTATTACTATTAACGTTTTCTAATACCATAGTTTCAAAGCATTCGTCAAATAATAGCAATAAAATTTGACGCTGCCTTTTAATATTTAATAAACTTTTATAACTTTTTGTAACTTAATGAAATGCACAATAAAAAAATAGTTCATTTTATAATTTTTATACGTTATACCTAAAGTTATATGAAGAAGATTTAAGAAAATGTTATTACAAATTAGATTCTATTATCGTTGAAAAATGGACTTATACATATATTTAAATTTAGATTTTTATTTTTTATCTGTTTTGCTTGAAAAACGATTAAAACATTTCTCCCTGTAAAAATATTGTATTGTGGAAACATAATTCCTGCAAAAATGCCAGTAAAAATTGTTATGGATCGGGTGAAATTCATTGTTTAATTTTATGTATAACCAAATCTCTTCTGGGATTGTAACGCCAATTACCAAAACCGATTAACAATTTGCGATTCAGCGAAGTTATTGTTTGCATATGAAGCATAAATGAGTTTACTACGTTTATTTTTTGTTAGGGGGTATTTTCTTTGCAAACCCAATGAGGAAACAAGGGTACATCACGATGTTAGACCCTCTTCAAGACTCATTCGGCGAGCGTATGGGCGGGTTGTTATTCTTACCAGCACTTTGCGGAGAAGTGTTCTGGGCCGCTGGAATTCTGGCTGCTCTAGGTTAGTTATTCCACGTATGAAATATTCAGCTGTAACGTATAAACTTCCCTAGGGGCTACGTTAAGTGTGATCATAGACATGGATCACAGAACCAGCGTCATATTCAGTTCGTGCATTGCGGTGTTCTACACTCTGTTTGGAGGACTATACAGTGTGGCCTATACTGACGTTATTCAGCTGTTTTGTATATTTATTGGACTCTGGATGTGCATACCTTTCGCCTGGACGAACGAACACGTTGCCTCGTTATCTTCCATGGAAGTAGACTGGATAGGAGAGGTACCATCCAAGGAGTATTTCTATTATATAGACTATGGATTGTTGTTGATTTTTGGAGGGATTCCGTGGCAGGTATACAAGATCTGTAACAAAAGAGATAAGGTGTTAATAGTTGATGTTGTCAGGTGTATTTCCAAAGAGTGTTATCCAGTAAAACAGCAGGAAGAGCACAGATTTTATCGTATGTAGCTGCTTTTGGCTGTATTTTAATGGCTATACCTCCAGTAATGATTGGTGCAATTGCAAAAGCTACCGGTAAATATTTTTGACAATGAAAACGATTTACTTTTTATAAAATTATTCTACAAGTGAAAAAATAATGGCCGGTTACACCAATATTACTTAATTTTTTTTGTCGGTGCAACTGAGCATAAATAATTCTTAAAAATATAGATTTCTTGTTTTTGACTTAGAAAGTCAAAGCAGAGGACAGCGGTTATCCAAAGAAAAATACAATTAATACACAAGTATAACTTGATATGAAACAAGTACCTTACGTACTTAAAGTCCTATTCATCTAAGAATATAGTTCCATAGTTTAATAAATAATAATCCTACAAATTTTAATATTTATTTTACAAATTAAGTGTTCATGTCAAGGCAACAGTAGAAGATTGCCTAAAATAACTTTTTTTCTTTTAAAATTAATAAAAGTAAATATATTATTCGCAACTTATTTCCAATTATTATTACTGGGTGTACCTAATTTGATTTATTTATTACACTATAATAGACATTTATTAGACGTCACTTCTTGAGTATATTTACTGGTACAGTGACTGCAAAACAAAATCCATTTTTATGTTAAACAAATTAAAAAGAATTGACTATTTTTGACATTTTTGGCTGCACTACTCTGCTTTGCCTTACAAGTGATAATCATATTTGTAACAAATTCTTGTAGTGAATAATTTTAATTCAAAGTAAATGCTTTTCCATTTTAATTCATGGCTCCAAATTAACAATTTGGTTATTCCCAGCGTGGAACGAGACGGCGTACAAAGGGCCCTACCCCTTGACAGAAGACGAAACGAGTATGATCCTTCCGATGGTGTTGCAATACCTCACCCCAGATTTTGTGTCGTTCTTTGGCCTGGGTGCAGTTTCAGCAGCGGTCATGTCGTCAGCAGACTCCAGTGTGTTATCAGCAAGTTCTATGTTTGCCAGGAACGTCTACAAACTTATCTTCAGGCAAAGGGCATCCGAAATGGAGATCATTTGGGTCATGAGGGTTTCTATTTTAGTAGTGGGTGTTTTGGCCACTATTATGGCGTTAACTATTCCTTCGATCTACGGATTGTGGTAAGCAAATATTTCAAATTGTACTAATATGATGACTAGTATAATATAAGTACACGAAGATCTCCAGATCTTTTTCTGAGGTTCGATATGAATATAATTTGTGGTGTTCTTTTTGTTCGCAGGTCAATGTGTTCCGATTTGGTGTATGTAATCCTATTCCCCCAGTTGTTAATGGTAGTGCACTTTAAAAACCACTGTAACACCTACGGAAGTTTAGCTGCGTACATCGTAGCTTTCTTCGTACGGTTGTCAGGTGGTGAACCACTAATGGGCCTTCCTCCTTTTATACATTACCCTGGATATGACTACGAGGCTGGAAAGCAATTGTTCCCGTTTAGGACAATGGCTATGACCTTGTCTTTGGTCACTTTAATTGGTGTTTCTTGGTGGACGAAGTAAGCGACGAAAATGAAGAAAAGTTGAATTGGTATTAATGCTGGGTTTTGTTTTAAGGTGGGTATTTGAATCTGGAAGACTGGCTCCTGGGTACGACGTATTTAGATGCGTAGTCAATATTCCCGAAGATGTTCAAAGAGTTGGCGAACCGTCGGAAGTTGGCGAGCAGATGTCCGTCTTAGCTTCAGGTAAGATTTATCTTATTTTATATTTTACTTTTTACTAATTTGTCTTTTGTTTCTTCTTCTTGCAGGGATGATGGGCAAGATGTACGGTGCAGCAACAATGGTCGGGAAAGACGAAATGAACGGCAGAATCAACCCGGCGTTAGAAGCAGATGACGACATCCCTACAGAAGAAGTGGAGAAGTTGAAGGCGATGGGTGGGGGGAAAGGAGGAGCGGCTGGTGGTGGTGGGGGTAAACAAGCCACCAATCCAGGGGTGGGACATCAAGGACAGACTTCTTTGTAAATAAATCTATGCCCGACTTAATCCCTCCGATTTATTCTTAAGGCGAAGATATGGATCATTGTTCCACAGACGAAACGATAAATTCATCTATGGCACGAAACAGGCTCAGGATCAGATGTTTTTGTTTTGATTTAGTTTTGGGTTGTGGTTCCTGAGGGTAGTATTGATTGTAGCGTTTGTGGAACAAGGTCCATAGTGTCTCCATTCTGTGTTTCGTGACTCCCGGCAAGTTTGGAGCGTGAATAGGTGCTAGTTAGGTACAAAGTGAACAACGTCGTTCAGTCACCGCTTCGGGCTGCAGGACGGCCTAGGATGTGTATTGGTCTTGGACTCGTTTTCGTTATCCATCATTTAGTTGTAAGCCATTGTTGACCAAGGACTAGAGCGTAGATCGCGTAGTTTCATCACAGTTAGTTACATATCAGGTATATACAGAATGGTATCCTAGTTGAGACTTAGATGTTTACGAGACGTTTGACAAACAGTATTATTTCCCGTTGAGACATTGTTGGATTATTTATAAGGGTTGCTCGCTACAACGAAGGGTTGTATGTTGGACTGTTGGGATTGAATGACTCAGGCTGGACCGGCCGACCCGTGCATCTGCTCCCGGCTACCTATACAGGACAATAGTAGCATCTCATGTAGACTAGGCGAGCTTCTGTATGTTTCGAGCACAATGTATCACGCACAGTTTTTTTCACTGTTAGCGAGTACTGCGATATTTTGGGCTGTCATCAACAATATATCTACATCATGTGAAAAGTGTAACTTAACTTATAATAGTCGTACGTGATGATTGTTGCTCTGGACTTATTTTAAGAATATTTTAATGTATAGATGTTCCAAAGAGATATTTTTTGTGTAACCTTGTTGAGTATGGATAGAGAATTGAACATATCAGCAATATGAATCGTTTGAAATGTACTCACGTAAGTGTTTTTGTCAAATTCGTTTAAGAGATCGATCACTATCGATCGAGAGGTTTCAAATGATTTCCCCCAACGAAGATGATATATATAAACATATAAATAAATAAGTGTAATATAGATGTATATATTGTATACCCGCAAACCCAACAGACTGTGTAACTAAAAATATATGAGAGTATCTTTCTCAAAAATAGTCATATCTTCTTGTTGTATACCTGTCAGGTGTTCAGTGTATTATAGCAGGCCGCAAGCCATTGTTGTCGAATAAAACGTGCAGTATACATTTGTTTTCTTTATTTATACAAAAGCAGTTACTATAAAACAATTCGTACTCTAAATAATACTGTTGTGAATTATATTACAATAAATAAATAGTATTTTATAGACAGTTGATGTTTTCTTGGAGTATTACTGAAGGTTAGACACGGTTGGGTGGTTTAGTAGACGTAGCCCCCATCGGAGGAGTACTGCTGTCCGCCGTTGCCAGCTGACGGGGCGCCGTAGCTGCTGGAGGGACGCCCGCCGCCGCCGCTGGGGTATCCGCCGCCGCCGCCGCCGCCGGAGTAGCCGCCAGCTCCTCCGCCGAAGCCGCCTGAACCTCCAAAGCCTCCGGATCCGCCGCCAGAGCTCGGAGCTCCGTAGCTAGAAGACGGGCGAGACGGCGCGCCGTAGCTGCTGGAGGGCGCGCCCCCGCCGCCGGAGTAGCCGCCGCCGCCGAAGGAGCTGCCGCCGCCGAAGGAGCTGCCACCTCCAAAACCGCCGCTGCCTCTACCTGGAGCTCCGTACGAAGATGATGGCCTACAAGATAACAACCCTTAACCTATGCTCTTCAGCACCTCCCTTTTCAGGCGTCAAACTTTCTATTTTAAGTTGTACAAAATTTTTCTTTCTTATTGTAAGGGCATAAAATTTAACAGCCTTCAGAAAAACAACATATGAAATTCCACAACACTTATTGTATCTTCCAAATAAAAAAAATGTAGGACACAATGTAATACCAAATACTACCAGAGAGAGTACTTAAAATATTTAACAGTAATTTGTATAAAACTTTTTAATTTCCATATACGTACAGAAATCGGCAATAATAGTATTTATTTTAAAACAATTCAATAAATTTCAGACCAATTAAACGTTTAAGAATCGCTGTGGTAAAGAGTTCTTTTTAAGTAGATCGACAATTTGAAAAAAAAATTTATATAATTTAAACCATTTTTTAAAGTATCTTCCCAAATTTAGATTCAAAGTTTCCTTTTTTAAGTGCTACAAATGCAATAAGACGCCGTTTATCGTTGTTATGGTATTATGCAATATTTTTCAACTTGATTTATTTTATTGTTTCATAAAAGAATAGTGAAATTCAAGTTTTTCGGAAATTGTACGACTTTGTTACTTTCATAATCGCGTTCAGTATACTAACTATTGATCAGCTAATATACAATATGAAACAAGAAAAGGCAAATAATGTGAGATAACTTCTTCACAAAAAAACAAGAAGTATAAAATGATGGAGAACTTTTCCTCGTCATAAATATAAATTATTTCCTCGAAATTTTTTAATATATATTTTTTTAATAAACATCGATATTATTGTTACAAAAGAAATAATAATTAATTTTTAAATCAATCAAAATATACGTAGTTTGAAAACGAAAGAAAATAAGTTATTTCGTTGAGGTTTAAGTTTTTACCGGAATCAATATGAAGTATCGACTGATCGACCGTTTAAAGTTAGAAAGAGTTGGGCGAGACTCAGACTCAAGTTGTGGGGTGATAAGTAGAGAGGTTTGTATACCTGGAAGGAGCTGGAGCACCGTACGAAGAGGATGGTGGACGTCCGTGTCCGTTGCCGTTGCCGCCGCTCGGGGGTCCGTAGGAGGAAGAGGGACGACCTCCCGCACCACCGCCGGAGTAACCTCCACCGCCTCCGTTACCTCCCTGGGGGGCGCCGTAGCTGGACGAGGGCCTAGAGGGAGCGCCGTACGAGGACGAGGGCCTACCGCCGCCAAATCCACCACCGTTGCCTCCGAAACCTCCAGAAGGTGCGCCGTATGAGCTGGAAGGCCTAGAAGCACCTCCGCCGGAATGACCTCCAAATCCTCCGCCCGAACCGCCTCCAAACCCGCCGCCAAACCCGCCCGCACCGCCTCCAGGAGCGCCGTACGAGCTGCTGGGGCGGGAGGGGCCGGAGGGGGTGCCGTAGCTGGTGGAGGGGGGAGCCGGGGCGCCGTAGCTACCCGAGGGGGCGCCGCCGCCGAAACCACCCGAGCCGCCGCCGAACCCACCCGAGCCGCCGCCGGGAGCGCCGTAGCTGCTGGACGGAGCGCCGCCGGACGGGGCGCCGTAGCTGCTAGAGGGGGCGCCGCCGCCGAATCCACCCGAACCACCGCCGAATCCGCCCGAACCGCCGCCGAAACCACCCGAACCCCCAAACCCTCCAGACGGGGCCCCATACGACTGTGATGGTCCCGAGGATGGAGGCAGGTACGAATTCACTGGAGCTAAAATGGATACAACGTTTTCATGGAAATTCTACCCCAAAGATGAATGATGAAGAATGATCGATAATGAATGTGATAGTCATTATTCACGAGAATAAAAAGATGGAAATTCTGCATATAATAATATACTTTTTCTACTTCTTTAAATTTAAAAATATTGGATAAATATATTAGAAATCGACAACATAAAAATAAACAATGACAAATGACTATATCGTCAGCTGTCAGACGATCATAGGAAGAGTGATACACATCACGACATATTTAAAAAAAAGGGAATAACTGATTTCTGTTACTGGCCGAGAACAATGAATTATAGGTCTATAATTTGCTGTCGTGAAGTATGACTACTACAAAATAATTAGAATATATTTATACAGGAGTTGAAAAATGAATAAATGAATGTAGAAAAGAAATATATATACCCTCTCTTTTGACGATGGCTCCATTGATACAACTTAGGCACGCGGCCGCAAGACCCTAAAAAGAACAACCATTTCACAAAATATTCCTTTTAAAATAAACTCTTTTCAATAATAATCATAACAAATGAGCTTCACCCGGTGTATTACAATATTTTTTTGAATTTTTGGTGGTCACAGCACTATTTTTTATTTTGTTAATAGTTGACGATGCTGGGAATCAAAACTCAGATCTCACAAAAACCATATTTAGATATTTCTTGGCTGGGTAGTTAATTAAATAGACGATGGTTCCTGTAAGTCAGTCAATTTTATTCTTTCAACCTTGACAGTTTCGACCACTCATGGATCTTCTTCAGAAGATGAAATTTGTGAAGGTGTATTATTCATATTATAAAATATCCTGAAGAAGACTCATGAGGAGTCAACACTGTCGAGGTTGAACGAATTGTAGCAGATTAAAAAACCATCCCCTATTTAAAAAACCGAAATCATGGTATCCATTAATACATTGAAGAACATAGGGCACATTAAGATTAGAGAACTACAACTTATAGTAAGTTTCGAAAGATTGATCAATTGAATTACGAGTTCGGAGAGTGAGGATTTTAAGACATCCGTGATTTATTCAATACTTTATCGATTTTACGTTATTAATAAAATATAAAATTTTCTTGTAGTAATATTTTTACTATACTGACTTGTTAAAATTACATAGAATACAATTATGACTTAGATACCCTGCTTATTTTTGTCTGTGTAAATAAAAGCTTGTCTTGAAACCGGTAAAAATAATACATGCATAGATGTTTCAAATAACTAGAGATAATAATTAACAATTTTCTCACACTGAAAGTACAATTTCTAGTTAATTAATTTCAAACAATTGTCACATTGAAATAAGTAGTTTTTGTTTATAATTAAAAATAATTGCAAATAACAATACACATACATAAGGAAATGCAAAATTCAATACGTATTATTACTAGGATAATTAGAAGTTTTCCGAGAATGATACCGGTATGTTTTTGACGCTGTATATTTTCCGATAGAACCATCACGCACTTACCACAAACACAATGAGCCTCATATTCACTTGATCACACTTCCACGCTTCGGAAGACGTCTGCCTCGAAGTGGCGCGTCGCGGCTTATATACAGCCAGGTGCCCGAGTGGGTGAAAGTCTTCAGTGGGAGATCTGCAAGTCGCGTTATATCACTCGACCTAGACATCCGCTGATACCCCGCAAGGACGAGCAGCAGGATGAAGAAGTGAGCCAACGGAGTCATAATTAACCAATACATCATATACTTCATAAATTAAAAAAAATATTTCGAGAGTCATCTTCAGAATGAAAGATCAACCAACGAAATCATAATTAACCAATAAATCATATACTTCATTGTTTAAAAAAAAATCGAGAGTCATCTTCAAAATGAAAGATCTTTTTGTCACATTCTAAGACACGTGTGTCTTTTTTGTATTATTCACCATAGGTACTAAATAGTTATTTACGATACAAGTAGGTAAAACAAAATTTACGGGTCGATTCTATTCACATCTAAAAGATCTGTAAGTAAATCTGTAAGACCTGTACCGCTTACGATCCAAATGGCAATTATGATCACATCTGTAACTTACAGAAAATCTATAAATCCTTACATATCCTTTAATTTTTTACGGTGACAAAATCTTGGCCGTAAGCTTTCATATATGACTGTCAAAAACGAAACAGCAAAATTTTTAGATTTATTGGAATTTTGTTGAAAGAGGATGAAAATATATGTTTTTATAATACAATAGCAATTTTAATAATTTTATGACAAAAATTAATAATGAATCTGAGTTTATTTCACAGAAATCTGACAGATACTTCAAACCCATTTGAATATTCTGATCTTTTTTTTTAAATATTTAGAAAAAACAACTACAGCGTTAAAAATAATTGAAAATTTGGATCTCCTTGTTTATTTGCTATCAGTGTATATTTCGTAGTGATTAGTTGTGTTTCTTATAAATTTTTCTTCAGATCTATATAAAGATTATTTGTAAAATTTAATTCAGTTTTATAACAATATAGGTACTTATCATAAATTTCGGAACAACACTTGCGATATATTTATTTAAAAAATATTTAATACTGAATAGCGACGTCTCAAAATTCAATTTTTTTTATTTTATCAACTCATTACAGACATACGATCATAATTGCCCTATCTGTAAATTTGTAAACGTTTAGATATATATCAACTGTAAGCTAAAAAATTACAAATTTACAGGTGCGTAAACAGAATCGACCCATTAGTCATAAACGAATTATAATTATAAGACTCGTGAGTATCGTATCGTACAATAATCATAAGTAATATAATAAGAGGCATAAATTTATCAGAAAAATTTATGAATACTAATAAAAATCATTGTAATATTATGTACATTAAATATTGTAATATCTACCTAACCGTTAATATTTTTCTAGGAATATAGTGCAATTATTATCATTGTTATGCCCCGAACTGAGAGAAGTGTAATATCTAGAATTTCAAAAGTCAGTTTCCTTTTTTTATCATACTCGCGAAAAATAATTCACTCGCGATTATATCGCTCGTGAATTAGCGCTTTCCGCTTGTCGATAAAATATTATTTTATCGTCTTGTATAAAAAATAACTATTTTACATCTTTTCAAGATGTGAATGTATTACTTTATTGGAATGAAATGTTGCCAACCTAAACAGGAAGTATATTTTATGATCATTTCCAGTACCTTTTCCTAAACTTCACATATGTTATAGTACTGTAGAAAGTAGACACACCTTATACAGGGAATAAAATAAAATAACACAAATATATCTAAAAATAACAATGCATAGTAAACATAACAAATAAAATATACTATTGCAGAAATGTATGTATGCCATATAAAAGTGCTGAACCATTAAATAATTGACATACATTTAGCAAAAGGTTTAAATTAGAACAAATAGTTATATTAATAAAAATTAACATACAATAAGCAAATATAAAATTATAGTGCATAGTAAACATTTCAAAATACATTCACACGTACAATTGGAAATAGAAAAGTGTTACAATAAAAAAAATTAAATTCTAATATGTATTCCAATCGAATACACTTAATAGCATCTTTATAAATTACGCGATTTCATAATAAATTGAAACACTTAAGTACAGTTTGTGAAACTTCGGGATTACCATAACACACGACGAACGTCAAGACGTTATTATAATTATTATAAATAATAACAAACTATGTTGGGAAAATTTAAGATTGTCGCGATTTACTGCACAATGAGTCGCAAGAAAATAATTATAAGTGTATGAAATACAGAAGCTAATACGACATTTTTACATTTGATTTATGTTGATATAAGAAATAGAAAGTTTATTAAGATTTAAATCATTTGATTTTGATTGATTCATTGAATTGTCTATTGTACTGCAGTATTGTAAATTCAAATACAATAAGGAACACGACAATATTACTTGTATTTAATATACCATTCATAATTACAAGTAATTATTTAGTAATTTTCTATACAAAAATTAGACATAAAAAATATTTATGTCAATAATACTAATTAAACAAAAAGTGCATTACAAGCATGAATTATTACTAAGTACATGCATAATAAATGCTATGTTAACATTATTTATTTCAACATAACACAGTAATTTGATCCAATTTATTGACCGACAAAATTTGATAATTTATTATATAGCTAATAAATAAATTATTTTAGCTATAAAAAAGTAAATATAATAGCTCTTAACGTAGCTATGATAGTTATGAGTATCATAACTACTACAGATGTCAATTGAATTCCAGAGAACAAGAATTTTAAGATATCTAAGGACTGGTATGATTCATAACATTTGTGGTTTGTTCAATAATTTACCGGTTTCACGTTATTAATATTATTTTATAAAATTTTCTTGTGAATAATAATTTTAATAACGTAATTAAGTCTGTATGGGTTCATATGACGCGATCTGTACGATAATATTATTACATTTATCTGTCAATATGCATATAAAATATTATGAAAATATTTATAAATCTATATATTATGAGTTATGAAATTTTAATATCCTTTTAAATTAGATTTGTTTATATCGGTTTTCATACTCAGAAGTAATAAAAATTGTATTAAAAATATTTAAAATATCTGAGGTTATCAATTTGATATTTAAAGTGGGGTGTAGTTGTTAGAAGTAACCAATTGTTATATTATTAAACTGTTTTCGATATAACAATAGGGCAATTGTTAACGCAAAGCATAAAAAATATATTTTGATATGGTATTAAATACCTTTATCTAATTTTAAAATTATATATACAACACAAATGTGTCACTGAATATGACTATAAATAAATACTTAATTTCAAAATCAAGTTCATGGTTTATAGCATTAAAACATAACATTAATTAATTATGTCATAAATGGCAGATGAAAAGTAATTTTCATATATGAAAAATATTTTAAATTTAAATTATATTTTGTGAAATATGCAAACGAATTTCAAAAATTCACAACATGCATTTGAAATATAATTTTTATTCTGTAGCAATAAATTATACATTTCAAAATAAAGACTATAAATCTCATTAAGTCGATTTGTCATCTACATGTTGAAATTAGGTCCGGATATTAATTGTAAACTCAACAAAAGTAATTTGACGTCAATGATAAAATATGTATATGTAAATTACAGGTTCGTTTCTCCAAAATATATCTTTGAAAGCAGTGAGCAGGATATTAATTGTAACAAATTAGCCAATACATTAAATAATAAATGAGATGATATTATGCAAAGTTAAAGGAAATATGTTTTGTGCGAAGTGTAACATCTACCTAATGGTACTATAATTATAGTACTTTCTATATGGTTAGTATTGTATTAATTTCTTCATTTTTAATAGGCCAATAAGATTACTAAACAGCTACTGCTTTACGCAGTCATCAACTTTGCATACGTGATTTTTTATTTTTAGTAATTCTTTTGTATTAATTTCCATATTTAATGGATGTTTCAACTTAAGATGTGCTCTATATATTCATTATTATGTAAGTGTTAATAATAGGCATACTGCATAATTTTTACATGCAAAATGGGCAAATCATTTTTCCTGATTTTGAGAAATAGTTAAATATTTAAATAAACTAGATGAGGCAATTTAGTAAATAAAATATTTTAGGAATTCGAAATATATTTAAAAGTTTTGAAAAAGCATACTTTCCTTATTGCATTAAGTATATAAACCAATTTTCGGTTCTCCATTATTTTTTATAATTTGAAAATAAGGAAATATTCGGTAATGTAATAAGTGTTTCATGGAAATGTGTTTGTCTGGAATTTTTTCATGAGATGAATATCGATGTTATTTACTATAAATGCCAAAATTTATTCGAATAAAAAATGAAGATATATACGATACTAAATTGAATCTTGACGTTTATTTGTCAGCAATATTTTTTAATCTAGGGTTTATTAGTTAAATAAAATATATTTTTATAACTAATTTAACAAATAAAAAATAAAAGAAAAGCTTGATTATAGTGATTAACTGTTTCAAGAATGAAGCTGATCCATAGATCAACATTTGTTCTAATTCACCAACTTGATTCACAGTTTTGTTTATGATTTTGACAGTTCATATAATTATACAAGTATGAATTAATTTTTTTCTTACTTTTTGTTGATATATGAAAAAAATGGCAAAGGAGAACGAAAAAGAAAGAAATAAATCGATTCATACAGATTTGTGAAAATTAAAATATTTTAGATTAATCTTAGCAGCCAAAATCTTGTGTACATATACATATGTCAAAAAGTCAACACGAAAAACAAATACAAGAATCAAAGCTTAATTAATAGAATACGACGGATTAGTTGATAATTTTTTTTTAATGGTGAAATACAAAAAATTAGTACATTGAAAAATTTAGGTATATACTGTTATATGAGAAGATCATTTAAAATATTTTAAAAAATATACAAAACTAGAAAGTACCTAGATAAAATTAGGCATTAGTAAACCGTTGTTTACGTTTCTTTAGAAGTCTAAATAGCGAAAAATGTTCATGTTAACTTAAGAATCCTTTTTCCAAACGCGGAAACGGTAAATTTTAAAAACTCCAGCAGCATATAATTAGTTTCCGCTTGAAAATAAGCTACGATTAGCCGCAAACATAACAGCATTGAATTATAAAAGGTGCTGAACCTTGTAAACTGCAAGCACGCCATCAGCGGCTAAAAGCTCATTGGGAAACATTCGTTAACACTTGCAAGTGGAACGACATAATTGTTATTTTAAGTGACACCGAATACGTTTATCTATGCATTTTATTACTACTAATTACGTAAACACTATTTGCAACAGTGAAAAACTCTTTCAAAGAAGATTCCTTTTGTATTGTTATGATTTCTAAGCGAATACACTTCAATAATTATTAATGATTTACAATTATGTTACTGCAACTTAAAAAATTATAAAACATGTTCCTTTATAAATTTCTTAAAAGATATTCCTGCTCTGAATTTTCGTGACATTGTGAACAGGCCAAAAATAAATATTAAAACTACGATATTATGAATAGAAAATAAGATTAAAAAACCGACGCCAAATTGCGGCACAATAAAAAATGTTTACCTAATAAACAAACAAAACAGGGTAAAGACGATACAAATTTGAATTGTATAAGAACGACATTGAACAACACACTTTGTTTAAATTAAAATATGAGGGATAAAAAATAAAAATAGTGAAATAATTTGCCGCCCCTCAAAGTCTGCCGCCGGGGTTTTGAACGTCTCTGCATATATGCAGAACAAACAAAGGTAAAATGTAAAAATTGTATATTGTCACAAGAAAATATAGTGCACATATTTGTATGAAATATAAGTGACACTAAATATAAACAAAAATAAACTACCTTCGTGTCCAGAGTGAACGATATCATTATGATTCGTGATGTTTGGACAAATGGTGTTCTATTAAGATTTTAATCGAATACTCTTTTCAAAAAAATACCTTATATCTACAAAACAATGTACATAAAAGGCATAAAATATTATTTACACGTATTATATGTCAGGAAAAATATAAAACAGAAAATGCAGGATGGCTTCTTTATGTTTTATTATTGTATTATTTACTTCGCTGATAGTTTTCTAGTAAATATCTGTATAGATTTCTTCTCGATAGTAAAAATTGTCATCTACCAACTGTTTGTTGCGTAATAATATAGTTATTCCAAGCACCGAAGAACAATAAATAGTGTTTACCATATCATCACGTTAGATGCATACATTTGAAAACATATTAGTCAACAGTTCGGATCTATGTATGCAGGATGCGTTTCAAAATATAATTGTCCACACACACACGTGGTTGGACGATACTTTATAGTAAAACGCACACTGAGTGATTATCTTAGCTATAAATACACAGGGCGGGATTTAGGTAAGTTTACAATTACAGATAACTACACATAACAAACTGCAAATATTATATATTACTATTTATTGAAATGTAAAATAAAAATATGTGAGACTCACCAATCGCTTTATAGGAAAGCCAGCACCTGAAAATAATAATAAACATTAAATAAATTAATCAAAATATAAAAAATAATTACAAACATTATAATTAATGTTCAAAAATTGCGGAAAATGAATAACGATTTTGAGGTAAAGTGTGCAAGATATAAAATACAAATTAAAATTTTATGAAATGTCAGACATATAATAATGTTTTTAATGTTTTTGTTGTTATAGCAAAATGTATATAACTTCAATTGAATAAGATTTCTTCTTTGGTGTTAACAATACAAATACAAAATATATTATTATTTATTATTTCCTATTAATGGAAGTCCCATTTCAAATAGCTACTGAAAAAAAAATATGTAATACTTTTTTGTTATTTGTAGTATCCTTCTTTTGTTATATTTTATCGAATACTTATCAATACTTTTGTTTGTTATGGTTAACATATAATCTAGGGATGTTCCGATACTACTTATGACACCAGTATTTTTTTTGATACCAGTATTTCAGTATCGAAGCCAATCTTTTAATATTTAATTAATATCAGTACTAACTTTTGTTGGTATTTGCAATGAAGAAGAGTATATCATTTAATTTTTATTGTAAAACATAAGATTAATAGAAAATTTGTTAAGGTTTTATAAAAATTATTTATTTATTTTCATTGCTTCCTAATTTTTTTTTGATATTTGAAAGTATCTATATTTTTCTTTAGATCCGATACTGGTATCAATAATTTTATTCCATACTTTTAAGACTCAAGTATTGGAATTAGCGCATATAAAAATAAGAAAAATAAAACCTAATTTTTTTCCATTCCATGAAGTTTTATAAAAACTAGTTATTTGTCAGTATTCCTGAAAATTAATATTTTTAGTTTAGTTTAGGGGAGGTCTTTCAAAATTGTTAGGAGAGAAAAAGGGACACCAATAGGATTAAGAACAACTGTAGGTTTAGATTTTCTTTTAAAATGACCTCAATATATTAGTATTGTTGTCTTGAAAATTAATATTTTTGTAGTCAGGTCCTTCAAAACTTTTGGAGAGAAAAAAGGTAAGCAAAACGTTAAAGAACATCTGTACGCTTCGATAAATAATGCAGCATACACCATCCAAATTTCCAATTGGATATAAATCAGGTGTAACTTCAGGGATTTAGATTAGTGTATTCCTGCACTCCTGCTGCTTGATCCGGGCCTGGCGCTGAAGCAATCGACCTGCAGTTGCAGGAGTCGGAACAGCAGTAGCGACTCTCCGTATTGTCTTCTCTCTCTAATTAAACGTGAGAATTCGTGTGTGCCGGCAATTAATTTAATGCCATTTTACAAAACTGCATGTTGCAACCAGACTTTGCATGTGAGATACCTGCAAGAGGCAGGATTCCACATCAGCGAATCAACCGAAATATCAACAATCTGATACCACTTTGTCCACACGATCCTAAACAATTAGCAGTAATCTACTATTTGAGTATGGAAATGAAACTTAATATCAATACTATAATAATCACATTTAGATAATTCATGAAATACATAAAATGCGGTGAAAATTTGCTCATTAAAAATAAAAAGATGTGTCAGAGAATCTCAGGAAATAAAAAAATTTTACGAAATAGACGTCTTTCTGAAAATATTATACTGGTAGAAGAATCATACAAATGTAATTATAATCAATTTCATAAATACAACAATTTTTACTTAATTATGGAAAAGAAACTTAATATGTAAACGAAATTAGTTGTTTAAAAATTATAAAACGCGACAAATATTTCTACATAAAAATTGAAAATCTTTAAGAAATAGAAATGTCCGATGTTAGATGTATTTAGTTTCTGAAAAAAATACAAGAGAACAATATCGAACTGTTTAAAATGCAACTTTATGTTTCCTAGCGAGAAATTGTGTATACAACCAGAATAATTCAAAAATATCCATTTTTGGGTTCCTGAGATTTTTGCTCTCAAAGATGCACCTCAAAAAAGTATGTTTTTTTTGGTATATCTCTAAAATGGGTAGAGATACAATCTCAACGAAAGAAGATAATTAAATTCTGTTTGTAAAACTGAAATCAGCGCATCGACCTCTATCAAAATAGAACTCTTTTAGAAACCCAAATTTTGGACCTAAAATTGAATTTTTTTTTTATTATTTTGGCTTTATATGAAAAAATTTAGAGTGAAAAACTAAAAATTGTAATTTTTTATGTTTAACTGTAATTGGACATAACTTGGAGATGTAAAACGATTTTAATTTTCAATTGGAAATGCGAATTTATAATTTTTTGAAATGAAAAAAAAAATATGAGCGCGTTTTAATAATTAAAACTATATTATCTGATATTCTTGTTTTATATACATATTTAAATAATAAATAATATAGAGAGACGTGAAAGCAACAGCAAAAGTCGAATTTAAAAGGGATGCACCAAATTATATCCTCTGGTTTATTTCTGTTTAATCTTTTATATAAAACTTACAAAATATCACAAACTCAATTATTTCTCTATTACTGCAATTCGTTCCACTGTTTAGCTACTTACATATCCATGAAAATATATATGAAAATAATATTTACTTTATTACTTTATTATAAGATAATCAATATCACGTCAAGAAAATGTTGAAATTAGCAAGTTAAAATTGTGAGAAATTCCATGAAAAACAAATCAATAACAGCAGACAATTAAGAAACTTTTATAAGAAAATATTTTTCTTTTCAATAAAATTCTTCTTCATTACCTTTTATGTTCTTTCTTTTCAAATATTTAAATGAACATCATAAATCATTTGAGTTTTTCTTTACAAAATAAAGGAATATAAATTAACGATTTTATATTACTGAGATAAAAATAAAGTATAAAGTGTTATTTTCTTAATGAACTAATTTTTCTGTTATTCAAATTTATATTAGGATGGCATAATAAAAAATATTCTAACAATGTAAAAAAGCAACTCTTTAGCAACCTGTACATAATTAATGCTTATTTTATTGTTGTGCTAAGTCACAACATCCGTTACAGTTTCAAAAAGTAATTTGATATTTTAATCAGTTTGAGAAGTGTTAATGTTAATGCACTGATGAAATTTCCGTGTCTTAATCATTCGCATAATCAATGATGACAGGTTATTTTTTCCGAGTGATTACGCGATACATATGTAGAACAATAAAGAAATAGATAATTTATAAAACTGGTATTTTTGATTAATTGCCTGAGAAAATGAATAGGCGAAATAAAATTTAACTGCACGAGTTTCTAAGAAAAAGAGAAACGCAAGGGTATGTACTTCACTTACATACTTTATTTGATTAAAACTTAGGACGGTTATTGGTTAGTTAACACGAAAAACTTAATGTGATATAGGAAATATGAGGAGATGAAAGTTTCCTATATAAATATTTCCTGAAGATGATCCAAGTGGCGCCTAAATCAATCGAGGTTGATTAATTTTTTTTAAATAAATTGACTGTATCCCATTTTTATCTTTTATTGTTTTAAGAAATAGGAAGCATGAAATAAGTTTCATAAAATAAAAATATATAATCTTGAAGACATTTATGAAATAAATTATTCTACTTCTTTGTGATACATAGTTTCATCACTATTTCCTTAAGATTATTGTTGTTACTAATTATGTTTCTAAAACTATATATGGCTGGCTATTTTAAACTCAATCTAATTTTACTTTTAATAATTCTTCTAGATTTTTTAACTTTATATTAATTGTTCAAAATATTTACTGAAAATAGTTAAAACGTATGTATGTACTCCAATTAATCAGGTATTA
The DNA here is from genome assembly GCA_035578165.1 of Stenolophus ochropezus. Taxonomy (NCBI): domain Eukaryota; kingdom Metazoa; phylum Arthropoda; class Insecta; order Coleoptera; family Carabidae; genus Stenolophus; species Stenolophus ochropezus. The sequence continues at coordinate 1,119,417 of JAQOWZ010000002.1, forward strand.
AGGCGTCAATAAAATTATAAGAATAGAAAATTAATTGGAATATTTTTAATTTATGAGGCAAGTAAATTTACTTGATGTTTGTAAAGCTATAAATTTGAAAAAGTAATAGCTCGTACATTACTAGTAAGACATGCTAATTAAATTTTCTAGATAGCTACCCGTAAAACAATAAAAATGTGATAAATAAAGTTAAATGATAGTTGCAAATAACGGTGTTATGTCACGTTTCCTTAACGGTGACAATAGTATTTGCTCACGTGTATAAAGTGACGAAGGTCCCTTGTCCAATTCGCATCGTAATGTCTTTGTCGGATATGCTTAATAACAAGCCAGCGATCACTGGACTTGATTCCTATGCGAAGTGGAACAATCAAATGAAAGTTCTAAGTACACAATTAAACCATACGAGTAATATAATTGTTACGCACATTACAACACAAACTCTCTTATTATAGGTATGAATCTTGCTATTATCTTCAATATTATAAAACGATTTTTTTCTAATTAATGGAAGATCACGTCCTACGGAGTATAAGTAAGCAGTTTTTAATGTTGTATCATTATTGTATATTGCTAAATTTACCTTCACGTAAGCGGATATTGTACATATGTTCTTACAAGAATGTGAATTCATCCTAACGTGATTCTTCGTAATCACAACTCCTACGTTAGAGACTACTTGGAAGAATAAAAACATTGGTTCGTATTCTGAGCACACTTTTATAACAAAATTGTTTTTATAAAGCTTGATTTTACATTATAATCGTATAAGGCCAAACAACTCTTTTGACAATAGCATCCATAAAAGTAAGTTCGGAATATGGGCCATTTAAATTTGCTTCTAAAAAAATCTGTACCATCACATACAACAATTCCCCTTTGCAGTTTGGTTTCGATTTTAAAATTCTTTGGACATTTTATTGGCTTTAATGAAGTAATTAAGAGTAAAAAGCTTCTGTATATGACCTAAAGCTTAAAGTGATCTGGACCAATAATCAGCGACACTGGAATTTGAAAATAAAAATAATATAATCTCTGAATATTATCCACATCTTGTCAAACTCAGATCTAGGATTTCGAATGCGTCGGTCGAAATATATTTTGGCGCTCTTTTTATCCTATAACGTAATGTGTAATATAATTATAATGTTTCTAACATGAAAATAGAGAGTACCAGTGCTATAACATTAAAAAATTCACAAAATAGAATTATATTTATAAAGGTAATAAATAATTTAATTTAAACAAACATATTTTTTTACGACCATTCTGATATTTGTAAACACATTTTCATTTCCCACGGGAACCATAGACAACGTTAAGGTATAAATTCATATCTCACAGTTGTCAAAAACCGTATTGTTTGATTTTAGTTTTGAAGCTAGTTGCTAGGAAGTAGTAGAGGGATCATTATTAAAATATAGATGAATTAGGAAATAACATCGTGGCCGTAGAAAAATTATAGTTTATAACTTGATGGAATGTCCATTTCATACTCAAAAATCATAATAATTTGTTTGTAAATTTGTAATTAGCGCAACAAGAACTATCAATATTGACTATTTTTAAAACATAAAATTTTGGACTCAAAAAATGGTAGGTATTTTTACAATTTCGTCTCTAAATGCACAATGTTACAGTAAAAACCTAAAAAAAAGATAGAATGGAAGAAACAAGAGTATGGGAGTATAAATCATACGAAAAAACAGGCGACTAAGATTTATATCCACTTGGAACAATTAAAAATCTATTATGAAACGTAGGAAAGTTGTGAAACGCGTCAAAAGAAAAACCAAAAGATAGGAAGAAAGGTAGGATCTATACATATAAGGAAAGACTAAAACAAGTGAAAGAACAAACCTCAACACCCATGGGTACAAACGAGTTAGGATTATTTATGTATGTACCTATGTATTTAATCCTTATACAGTTATGTTAAATTTGTTTTTCTGTTTGATGAACAAGACAGAATTGTAGTTAGCCATTATGGTGATTGTGTTCTATTTCACATATCGAAGAGTTGGGAAGAGCTGGGGTACACAATGCGTAATTAGCCGGTGCAGTAATCCTTCGGAGAAGAGTAGAGCCTGCGGTGAACCCGAGTACTCCGCTGACCCACTTCGCCATTTCACATACATAATAATACTCGAGCAGTTACAACAGCGAGACCTTGCGTCATGAAGCTCTCCACGACTACACAGCCTTTCATTCATCTGCTTCCATTATTTCATCTCTCATTCTATGTATTAGAGTTACTTGGATTTCATTTATAAAACCAACTCTTTGTCCACATTATTAAAATACAAGGATAATCGATTCATCTAATGATGTCTTTTCATTCATCTACATTTTACATCAATTACTTTACCTAGAATTCAATTCAGCTTTCTTGTTGTTTTGTGTTTTCACACATTAAATGATTATTAAACATAGTCATCTATTGGAAATGGATCTAGTTCCAAATTCCGGTATTGTCCATAAATTTTTCAAAAATTGATTCATCACTTCCTTGTATTTCAAAATCAATATGGTAATAATCCTTTCGTCTGATGATGTCCTTTTATAAACCTACATGCTACATTAATTATTTTATCAGTCATTCTATTCAACATATTAAAATTACTAGGATTTCATTTATAAAACCAACTCTTTGTCCACATAATAAAATACAAGGATAATCGATTCATCTAATAATGTTTTTTCATTCATCTACATTTTACATCAATTACTTTACATAGAATGAATTCAGCTTTCTTGTTGTTTTGTGTTTTCATACATTAAATGATTATAGATTATAAAAATTGATCTGGTTCCAAAGTGGTTCCAAATTCCGGTGAGGTCCTTTAATTTTTCAAAAATTAATTCTTCAATTACTTGTATTTCAATAACAATAAGGTAATGATAGTTTTGTCTGATGATGACCTTTTATAAATCTACATGGTAAATCAATTATGTTATCTACAATCCAATTTATCGTAATAAAGTACCTTGTACCGTACAATCTTTTTACACAGTAAAATTTATAACGTTTAGAAACGTATGACAATTCAAAATACTCACTGAAGTTTTGAACCCAAGGCCTTCCCGTGGAACGATCCTATGACATGCGTATCAAAACATTTTTTTTTCTACACACTTTTATGGCGTTAGGTAATATGAAAACTAATTCAAGAATATTTTATACTAGCTAATGATGAACCCAATTAGAGGTTCGAAACGATGATATTAAGTTTCAAGAAATATAAGGAACACAAAACCCTAACTTCTACATTCGTAACTGTTCCTAAAGTTCCCAAATTTCTACATTCGATTACTTGGTGGTTGGTTAGAAAACTCTATCTTGTTTTAAAAATATTTTATACTAGTTGTTAATGAACCCAATTGGAGGTTCAGAACGTTCAGATTATACTTGGATTCTACAAAATATAAGGTACTCAAAAGCCTAACTTCTACATTCTCATTGAAAGAAACCTTCCTTTATAGTTATATCTAAACTTTAAAATATGTATATAAAGGTCTTATTCTAATGATTAAGTGGACCTAAAATATTTGATGGAAATTTTTGTGCACTTTTTTATTTTCTGATTATTTTTTTATTTTCGGACTCTAAAATGAAAGTACATAAAGAATTTTATTAATTGTGACTCCTTAATTATAAACATACTTACAAACAGAAAAAAACAGTGATAATAATAAAACTATTAAAGATAAACGACCAAAGGATAAATTATTATTATTATTATCAGTATAAATAATACTGGAGATTCTACCAAAATACTGAAGTTTGACCAAAAGAAAACTTCTTGCTTTAAGTCAATGGAAGATTTCTAAAAATAAATTGAGTAATCTAAGCAACAATTGCAGCGTAGTTCTTGTAAATGATCTAAAATTTAAATTTTGTTCTAATTTCTATTCGATTACATGTGAAACATGTTTTGGCTCAAATTATAAAAGTTTTTCCAATTCTCCTGCAATAACACTTGCTTCACATTTACTAAATAAATTCATTATAGCAATGCACCAACTTCTATATTCTGCCGTACAAGCATTTGAGAATGCGGATTATTTATGGAGTCTTTAGTCTTACAATTTCATTGTTAAATCATGATTGTTAGTTTTATAGTGCGATTTAAATTTATTGCTATGTTCTCAGATAATGAGTATTGCTTAAAGAGATTCATAAAGCGAGTTTACGAGTTAGATGTTATTCAATTCTTCACGACAGGACATTAAATAAACTACACATCCGACATATTTGTAAACATTTAAATTCTTATCCTATATTTCGTCGAACCTTGACGATAATGAAAGTGTTCTCAACGCTAAGTAAACATACGAAAATGTAATTATCCACGCGTAGGATTCTGCAGATTAATTGCATGTAACATTTTCATTTTTAAGAAGACGTCATCTTCAATTTGAAGGACAGATTTCGGTACATAAGTACATCCTTGTTCTAATTTGAATATTGGAATAAAAGATGATTTAGATTGCAACAAGGCTGAGTTGACATAAGAGCTCTTCAAATTTAATTGGCAATAGTTTTATGAAAAATAGACCCACAGTTCTTTACATCATAACTTCTAATAGGAGTTCCGTTAACTTGTTCACAGAGCATGAAGCAAGTATATAAATAACACAGATCAAGACTTTGATTTCTCAAATTTTTAAGGTTTCATTATAATATAACCTTAGATTGAAATGAAATATTCAAAATTTGAAATACGATGTAGTAACCTTTTTTACACACCATGAAGAAAGAAAGAAAGTATAGACACAGTGTTTGTTATTAGATTAATAATTATAATAGTACAAATGAAACAGCAAAAAAAGACTCTGGTATTAAGAAAGGCAATAATCATAAACAGATCTTATTCGTATTGCCAAGGGACATACAGAATATTTATCAATCTTTAGTGTTTTATTAGAATAATTATTAAAAATATACATTTAACATTTGGTTGTTTCACAAATATTATTTATTTTAACGACGATCGTTTTGACCAGTAATTATCAAATTATATTTATAATTAGGTATGTTTCACAAAATGCCACCATAAAATTAATTAAGAAAGTCATTAAATTTTTATGTTCTTTAATTTGCTAGTTAACAACAATACTAATTTCGATTAAATAACATTAAAACAGAAAAAAGGTAGAATTTTATTTACTTAAGAATATTTCAGCATGAAATTTTATTGCTATGCACATTTATATTTAAATGTCTGTCAACATAAAAAAAAATAATATACCATTAGTTGGTACGAAAGTTGTAGTGGTTTGTTCCAGAATATGAAAGTTTGTTTTATTTTAATAACAGAAATATTAACTATACTCTAGTAAGAACCTTAACTTAACACTACCAAATTTGTAAATAAAAGAGAAAATAGATAAATTAATGAATAATGTTGTTGATTATTTATACCCTCTCCTTTTACGATACAACATTATCAAATGTACAAATTGTAGATTGTTTTAGTAGTAGTTTGTACAGACTTTGCATACATTTGTATTTTATTTGATAGTCTTCAACGTTAGGATTGAAACTAAACATTTTATGCTACTATTCGCTGATTTTACTTCATAATTCAAAGTTAGCCAAGAAGCAACATAGTATTAAATCTAACAATCTATTACATAAAAGTAGAAAAACGACGCTGTTAATAAGTGGATCGTAACTATTGATAAAGAGATGCTTGATAACTGCCATTCGAGAAACTGGAACACTAACAAATAATTTCACTTTTGCTTCACCATACGTGCAACATACATGACGTTTGGATTTATATGCATCACAATTTTCTTCTCGTCTCGGTGATCAATCTTGAGATTTCCTGATGTATTCGTTTCCTTTCTACCTAATCACCTGTCTTCCAATCTTCCGTTGCAATGAGGAGGAACGTTGCCAGTACAGCAGATAAAAGTTTACAACGCGTGGCAAAAAACACTTACAAGAAATACAAGTCAATCAAGTGCTATTGCTAGAGACACATTCATCTTCTTCAACGACGGACATTATTAGTTTTTTGAGTAGTTTTACCGTTGCAGACTTTAATTGTACCTATTGTACAGTGACCGTTTTACGGACAAAAACATTCGTTGAAATGTGTTACACTGCGTATCAAATCAAACCTCAAAATATTCTCAATTCGAATCAGAGAAGACTAACTAGTGAACTCCGGTACCAATTCATATAAGTTGCAATAAAATACATACAGGGAACAATATACATATGAAAAACATAATTTATAAAAACATTTTAATTTGTAATGGACACCTTTCAAAATATATCTTTTTGCATGATCAATTTTTTTGTCTAATTACTGTGTCTGTTTCCATGACATAAGTTTTTATTGGTCGCCACGTCTAACAAAACGGTAAATATTTACTTACTGGTCAGTAAACAGCGAGTACATTTATATTTAATACACGAAAATGATTTCGTACATGCAATTTATTTGTTATGAAATAGTTTAATGTTGTGTAATGTAGTGATCCGAAAATATATGTTGTAGGAAATTGTGTGGCGAAGGATCAGAAGAAACGTGATGAATGGATTTAAACAATTTTTATTTTCATCGAGGACGTTTCGACGCAACCAGCGTCATCTTCAGCTCAGAACAAGTGATATAAAAATAATAACATATAAATTTTAACAATAAAAGTTGATATATAAAACATTTTACATCTAGTAGGATGCGTCAAGGACAATTTCTGACTTAATCTCACTATTTAGTCAGAACTTGTCCTTGACGCATCCTACTAGATGTAAAATGTTTTATATATCAACTTTTATTGTTAAAATTTATATGTTATTATTTTTATATCACTTGTTCTGAGCTGAAGATGACGCTGGTTGCGTCGAAACGTCCTCGATGAAAATAAAAATTGTTTAAATCCATTCATCACGTTTCTTCTGATCCTTCGCCACACAATTTCCTACAAGAAATAGTTTAATGTAATGATTCTCGATCTCTTTAACAATACAAACAAAAGACTTGGATCTATAAAATGTCCTTAAAATTCTTAATATTTAATAAACTATTGTTTATTTCACTTTAAACTTTACACAATAATAAAATAAAAGTATATAAATATAATATAAAATTAACCACTGGAATTGGAAGCGTAGCAAATAAAAATAATACAGCATAAACCGAAAATTCGGTATTCAAACAGCAATATTTTTCCAGAAATAAAATTGATATCTCGACACCGGTACGGTTACGATGTTTCCCTAAGATATTCATATACCGAGTTTATGTATATTTCAAATTATTATTTTAATAGTTTCTTTGTGGATCTGTTGAGGTTCTATTTATTTCTCATCTAAACTGATCTTTGCGGTGCATTCTCTACGTCAGCTAGAATACCCGGAAGAAGCCATTTGGTAAACTTTTTTTATAGTATAACTACATCTTTACTGAAATCTGTAGCTTGATTCATTCAGACTAATAAATCGTGGGAGATATATTTATTTATTTTTTACTATTTGAGGAATCTTTGTCTCTGTTTTTATTTTTCGTCACCTGAATCCAATCTTACGGCTGATAACGTCCCAATCAAGCAAGAGGGTCCAATTACCGATGTAATCGAAGGCGGCCGTGCGTATTCCTGCCGCCTTCAGGTCCCGCGGCGCAGGAAACCTTAGATGCCGCAGGATCGGGGATTACCGCACGAGTTTTAAACTAAGATTGATTCAAATTCTTTCCCATACCCGCAAGATTACAACAAAATGACAAATTCAATCAGATATATGAATATGGATGAAGAACCTTAAAAATAAAATATGATATAATAAACCTTATAGTTGATTACATTAAATATACTTTTAATATATTTAATATATATTATATGGAGGAAATAGTTATCAACAATACTGATTTAAATAATTTAGGTGTGATATTTGACATCAAATTAATTTTTGATAACAGCATAGTTAAAATGGCTTGTAAAATGTTAGGATTTCTATATCGACCAGGGTTTAATTTAAAACATCTATCCATATTTCTTAAATTATACATTTCTTCTTAGGGGTCTATTACAGTATTTTATATATTTTATTAAATATACTGTCGTTAGAACTTAAAACTGATCTATAATTTCTATAAAATCTTTTTGATAATACTGTGGACTCATTAATTTTACTATCATCCTTCTATCGTAAAGTACAGAATTGTGGTACTGGAATCATTAATTTTAATTTATTTACCTATACACTTTACCGTACTCTATCCTTAATTTTACTAACATTAGATAGTCCCACACGAATAAATGAACCAAACTAAGCATTTTTCATTATTATCAAAAAATATCAAACTACATGTTTACATTTACAAACATTTTCATATCACTATTAACTATTTAAAATCAACACGTATACTGCATGATTCTTTTATATTTTTAATAGCGAAAACAAAAGGTACTTGTTCTGTTTTCTACAGTTTCTCTATAAATGTAATAAATAAGTAAATAAATGTACTTTTAATATTATTTACAAAATATATTATAAGACCATAAGAAATGTTTGTACAATAATATGTAAAAGGTGTGATGAGTCGGTGTTATCATTAAGGAAGGAGGAAGTTGAAATTTGCGTAAATTGTGACACATTAACAAAGAGTGTGATATTTAAACAATTTAAAAAGCATGAAACTGTCATAAGTGTCTCAATGACATAACAATGTTGCTGAATGCAAACACAATTGGTAGCTCAACAAAGAACAAACAGCGTAAACGCAAACAAATCGGCTGCAGATAAACATCACACACGTCACTTTCCAGATTTTCCTCCTTCCGGTTCGCATCCGAAGACTTTCTCTCCTGCCAAGGTCACGATCTGCGGTGACATACCTGGAGCTAGTGGTGTGTGGTGTTCCTAGCAAACTGCATAGTGAAAGTTCAACAATTGCCAAGCTTATTGACGGTGCTCTGTTTCACGGCTCATTTGATTCGGAATCCTATTTGGAATTTTGATGAAATGGCCAGCAACAGAGAAGCTGTTATTGCTTTAATTTTTGGTTGGTACTTTCGACTTGGTACTTTGCTTTTATGAAGTACTTTGCATTCACGAAAATTGATGAAATTTTCATCGAAGTACTTCATTTCCAGCGTTATTACAACACAGAAGAATACACCAGCAAGAAAAATGAATCTCATTATGAAATATATCATCAATTTCGGGCAGTGGTGGCTCATTTGGTTAGCGCACTTCGATTCGCTGAGCAAAGTTTAAGATCTGGGGATCAAATAAGAGAAACGGCAAACCTATAACCAGAAATACTGTTACAGGATTTCGGTCTGTTGAACAGTTTAAATTAAATAAATAAATAAATAACTTTATTCATATTTATTACAAAAATTTACAAGCAACGATGATCTGGGCTTCTAATTAGTGATTTTGTGAGACGAGACGAGACGAGAATTTTCTTTTTCTCGTATTGTCTCATTTTAAATGTAAAATATTATTATCTCGTCTCAGTTTCAAATCTCGCCGAGATTTCTCGAATTTGCAAGCTTAAGTATTACAGTTTGTCATTGTGAGATCTGCTTGTAACGCGAGCGTTCAATGTAGGAAAAAATAGCACTATTCTTGGACCTTGACAACTGACAGATACTGTGTTTTTGGGAATAGGATTTTTAAATGATTATGAAAATTGCACAAACAATAGCAAGAATAATAAAAAGAATAATATTAAGTTGAAACCTCAATAGACACAAGCTAAATACGTTGTTGATGTCCAATCTTAGATACGACACATACTAATTTGCCCGGTCTCTGTAAGCTTGTAGAAGCTGTAGGCTAACAACCTACACCACTAAATTGTAAGTGAAACTTGTTACGAAACAAGTACCTTAGATTATTGAAATTCTGTTCCATCTTGGACTGTGTTACGTTAATTCAAATAACCAGTACAATAATTATTAAATGAGTACATTAATTTTTTTTTCTAAAAGTTGTTTTTAAAATCGTTTCCGTTAAATATTCAAGATAGGATTTCAAATAATTTTACTAATAATTTATATTACATAAAAATTACTTGTGAGGTTGCATCCAAAATAAGATTTCGTCAATTAATTTCCATATAATACAAACTTCCTTCCTGCCTTCTCCAAGGTATAATTTATGCTAATTATTCAAAGATTACTGATTAATTTCGGTAAATAAAATTTGAAGATGTACACGCATAAGAGAAAGTCATTTACCAATTAAATTAGGCAAGTAGAGAAATTCTAGCATATATTTCATGCTGTAAAGACCCAACACTTTTCTATTACACTATTGTACTATGGTAAAATATTGACGAAACGAATTTAATGTGCTGTAACTTACATCTTTCATTCCATGTAACCTTGTTGGGTGTTTATGAACAGAAAATCTATACATGGTTATTGATTAATTTATGAATATTTAAAAGGCAATAATTGCATTGACTGACAATTAAATTAATATTTTATAACAGTAATAAGTTTTACTGTATTAACAATTGTAATTCATAGAGTTATTTATATATTCTCTCGTGCTATACGTGTTTGCATTGCAAAATGAGATCACATGACGAAACTTTTAACACACGATCAAGATGAAATATAATTACTTTTAATTAATCTTCATACAGTTTCACCACGATTTTAATAAACTCTATTATACTCCAACAATAAGACTAAGATGTATATGTATTATACGCTAAGATCATTAGTAACAAGTACGTAATTAATTTAAGCACTACATTCGAGTAGATTAAGTAAAATAAATCTTACAACAACTACGAATTACTGAATTTAATTACATATAGCAGTTTTACAACCACAAGCAGCGGTGTCTTACTTGGTTAATGCGCTCCAATTTCATCCGAGTATGGTGTGAGATTTAGGTTCAAATCCGTGCTTTGAATAACGATCAAAAAAATGTCCGAATTGTTCGTGACAATGCAAGTAAAACTTGTCAAGAAATAAGTACATTACGTACTTGAGGCCTTATTCCACGTAGGAATGTTGAGTTACAGATACAAATAGTAATCCTATAAGTTTTAATGTTTCTTTTGGGTCTACAAATTAAGTGTTCATAATATATTTTAACAATTTTTAAGGTCTTTCCAGATGTAAAATTCTATCAATCTAAGTTTTTATTTATAGATAAAGAGGTATAATTTATTGTTATATTTAATAATTTTGTATATTCAAAATAAAGAATCTCATTGTCTCTTCTAAAAAGTTGCAGAAATAATTCTTCTCCTGTTAATTGTCTTTCAAAAAGTTTTGAAAGTCTGTGAATAAATTAAACCATCCAAAAGAAATTAACAAGTTTTCCTAAGTCCATCAAAGTTGTCAGTTTTTGCATTAAAACAATATCTGTTAACAACATTGCAAAAGGATGTTAATTATTGATTGGCCGGTAAGTAGATAAATGGTAGTATAATTGCAAGGCCTTGTTGGTGAATTTTAATTATAAAAATTACAACTAATTGATTTCGTCATTATTCTTGTGATGAGTTAATGTATCGTACACGTATTCGGAGCCAAATTACCGGTTGCTACATCGGATATTGATTCTTGTAAAATGTCAGAATGTAATGATCTAGACGCTGGACTTCGTGTACACAACTTATTACAAGATATTCCGTTGTTTACTTCAAATCCACAAACATTTCCCTTATCTATTTACAGATCAAATACCAGCAGTCCAATCTCTAGTATTCGTCTTTCCCTTACGTGCAATAAAGAATACAATTCGGCCTAGTTTTCTATAATTTCTCAGAGCTCCATTCTGGGAAAATATATAGAAAAATGAAACAAATGCTAAAGCATTGCTTTGGGGCAATAAATAGATCAAGGATTAGACAAATACCTAAGAGCAAATAACTAGAGTAATTTGACTATTTTTTGGTCAATTATATTTGGAAAAATGGGGATAAATATCTTAGGGAATAAATGGATTAGATATTAAGTAAATTAGAGCCAACTTTGGGATGAATTATTAACGAATCAGTTGATCATTAATTTTTTTTTTAATAGTGAATCGAATTGAATCTTGGATAAGAGTTGATCAGTGGATCAAGCATTAATTAAGGAATGATGAATTCGGCCGTAAATTTCTTATCAATAGAACAAAAATTCATGTTATGACTATAACGGGCAGCGGTTGCTCACTTGATTAGCGCGCTCCGAGTCGAATTGATTAAGAGATATGGGGTTCAAATCCTAGTTTTACTGCTGTGTCTACCTCGTTCGGAAACTATTATAAGCTTGTAGATCTATTGCAGATGCTGTAGATAATCAATCTTCACTAATAAAATGCAAGAAAAACATGTCATGAAATCTTACTTGAGGCCCTGTTCCATATAGAAATATTATGCCACAAATGATTACAAATAATAATAAAGTAAATACTACAAAAATATTCCTTTAGAAATAAGAATTGTATTTGTTGAAATCTTTTCTTCTAAGCATTTACTTGAAAAGTACATTACGGCCAGCATACATAATATGTAAGTACTTAATAGCAATTCAATTTGCGTTTAAATAAGTACAAACACTTAAATTTAACATTAAACTCGTAAATTAATTCGTAATTTTCAAGCATAGCAAATTACAATTTTACAGCGAGTAAATTAAAGAAGATTACATGGTACTCACGTCAATCGATGTGTACCTCCAACTTTTTATTTAATATTTTTTACATTTAAACACTTATTTTTAATTATTGCACATGTTTGATTAAGGCCACCGTTTACTCATTTTTGACCCTGGGTCTGAAGATCTAGATACACATAGATGTGATTTAATAATTAAGATTTGGTAATACGGAGGTCATGATATACTTCAATTCATCATTAGGAGAGCTCCAAAGCCATGCTATTCTGAAATCGCTCACAGTTTGACAATTAGTAACGTTTAGAACTAGGACGTGGGGTTAGGAATTAATTATATGGTCTGACACGAAAATAGAAATAATTTGCGACCGTGAAGATTAAGATTGTGGCTATAAAAAGATAGACAAATATATTAGTGTACATTTTGATCATTTCTGAATACACCAATCTGTTGTTTGTAATTTTGAATATGAGATGAATTACACAGTTTTTTTTCGAAAGACGTTAAATTAGAATTTAAAAGTTCATTAGCAATTTGTAAATTTTTATATTTTTTTTTTAAATTTATGTTAAATGTTATACTAATAGAAACAAATTTACGTATTCTTTTTTTAATAAAAGACTATGTAATTGTATTGTACTGTATGCAAACGAGGATTTAAGCGTTTTATCGCTTTTGTCTCTACGACCTAGAAGGTCTATTTTGACACAGCCTTTTTTCAGTTTTCCAGAAGACTTCCACTTTTTGATGAACCCAATTATAGCTCCAGGAGTCAAGTTCTTGATCTCATCTGCCGTAAGATACCTCTTACCTAGTTGATTGAGTCTCTGTGTTCCGAAGATTCTTCGTCCTCTTCACAGAGTCGACGGATATTATTTTTAGCTTTACCAATTTTGTACAAATTTTAAAGGACAATGACCAGTGCAAACTCGTGTCATTATTCTAAGGTCCTTTTTGCTGTGAGCTAATAGCTCCTTGGCGTTTGTCGTAGCTGGAGAAATTAATTTTCTTGTTTAACCTGGAGTGTTTTTCCAAGTTATTGACCACTTCCCAGTTACTTTGTGGAAGACCACATGAAGGTTCTGGTTCGTAAAATGAAAGCTACTTTTTTTGCATGTCCATCGTTTTGTAGGATCCCCTCGTGCTGTGGTACTCACCATAGGGACAGACTAATAGAGATATTGTTGCATGAAGCGATATTTGAAACTGATTTTTCTAGGGTTTACAACCTTTATGAAGGGTTGGGTAGCTTAGTGATTAGATGTCTTAATTTTTTTTTAATTTGAAGAAGATTACTAGAAGGGAAACAAAGGAGCTGTATTGAAAAATTTAAGCTGAATTTACAGGGCGTTTACCACATATATAGCTGATGTGAAGAATTTACCACAGAGGTTCTTTTTCAGTAAGAAATAGATAAATAATTTGACTTTCGAACAAAACTAACTTTTGCAGTTAATTACAGTTAAGTTTTATTTGAAATCTGTGTGACTTGTACACCAAAGCGTTCAGCAGACAAAACATATTGTTTATCCTACAAATTTCACAAACTCCTAACAAGTTCTTGTAATAGTTTCTTAGAAATTGTTAGCAAAGTAATTAAACTGTACACTTCTGTACGTTTGGCATACCGTTTTGAAGTTTACATCTGCTATAATTAACAGCTCGAACAAATGTTGATACATTTGTTTACTTCAAAGGTTGCAAGCGGCATATTATTCCAGACAGATATGGATACTGTTTCAGATATGAATTATTTATTAAATCGCTTTGTTGTTGAGATATCTAAATGTTTATTGAAAGTGGAACAAAGAAGAATATTTCAAATAGAGTAGTTAGTGAGAATTGGAAGGGAACACTTGTATTTACATCTGATATTCATAAGTTGGATTTTGAAATCAATTACTACATCAAGCGTATCAGAAAAAAATTCAAATAGCATTTAACATATATCAGTTTCATATTTAAATCCTTAAAGAATCATATGATATCAACTGTGATCATCACCAATGCATTGATCCATTATGATATTGATTATACAAAATATTTCTTTATTCTTTTTGTTTCCATACTTTTTAAGTACTTTGCCTTAGAACTAATAAATATTTATGAAATGGGAAAATAATCGGCCTTGAGTTAAAAATGTTGGGCTATTTTACAAACCCGCTTATGTAGAGCGCTTTTGTTAAAAGTGACGTCTGGATTCATAAGATTATAATGAAAAAGCACTGTTATTAAAAATACGTTCGCAATATTGGCCATTATGTATTATATTAACATCATTCAATTTTATTATTAGTTGGACGTTTCGGATATAAAATTATTCTCTATCATCAGCTGTATAATATTATTTTTTTAGTTTAATAAAAATAAGAATATACAAAACCATCATTATATTATTTTATTTTTAAACTAAAGAGATAATTTTATGCAGCTGATTATGAAGAAACGTTCAAATAAATATCTAATAAAATTAAACATATTGTTTTCAACACAAGGATTTTAAGGCCGATTTTTTTCTTATACCTTAAAAAATTCAGGATCCAAATTTGATCTCAAAAAAACTAATAAATATGTTTGCCTTATCATCGATTTATATCACATCTATAATAATTTTCCTCATACTAATATTTTCTATCCTAAAAGTCCCAAATAAGAAACTGTCTTTCTAATTTTCGTTTCTCATGTTAATGTCTTATTCGATAGCCTTAGAGCTAAGGGTGAATTTCTTAGGTATTTTTAAGTCTAAAATACTTGTTATAATGTACAAAACTCAATATTACAGGATTTATAGGCGATATTAAGGTTAATGGAAGAGACAATGATTACAATTTTTATTGATTAATTGTATCAATTGTTTTTTCTTCGACCTTTTATATTTGTGTTTGTGATAATTTGCTATGGCTACTTTTTCAAATCAAGAATATGTCAATATTCTGTTTATTCCAACAGGATAGCGCACCGCCTCATTTTGGTACAAATAAAACATCTACATAACAACTTTGCCAAGCGGTGAATTAGAATAGCAGATCCAGTTTTATGGGCACTGATACTTCTAGCTTATTATCTTTGGGGGCACATGAAGAGTTTATGCAGAAAAATCCTAAACCTGGAATGAATGAATTCATAAAAAGCTGCAGTTATATTAATGCGAGCCGAACCTGATATTCTTTAGAGAAATACTTCTTTAATTATACAAGGGCTAGAATAATTAATTTAGTAATTAACTTTATAAATAAAAATAATGTAGTAATGGTCTGATCTATTAAGTACACCTTTAAGCCATGTCTGTCAAGTCATAGACATCCTATATAATGTGTATACCAATTTATCCGTGGTATCCAGTGAAGTATCTATGATTAATTCTGCCAATTATATCTTGGATTGTTGTTGATTGTGTCTGCTTTATAATCCTCGGATCATTAACAAGCCCCCATTACAATTGTAAATTTTATTTCCCAATATTTGCCTTTGGGTCACGTTTAAAATTCACTTCGTGCATTGATTCATTCCTGACTTCGTAGCGAACTTTCTTCTGTCAGGAGATTACCTTCTATAGCTGCTAGCTTCACAATGCCATTTTTAATTTTTAATTTCTCCTTACGCCTAGGAATGAGTAATTGTAGGTTTATACTAGAAAACAGGAATCATACACACCTTATCTGGAGAAGATAAATCAAATATTCGGAAGTAACATTCGAAGGTGCTAACTAATTTAAATAAGAAAAATTATCATTGCTTCATACATTATATCTCATTTTATAAGTTTGCATAGCTACATAATATTTACATTTAACACCTATTTATTTTTCTTCGACCATTAAGATATGTTCCTGCTCTATGTTTGCTATTACTACGGATACGTAGTATATTGTAAACAAATTTTTATATCGCATGGTAACCATAGACAACGTTAAGATATAAATTAATATCTTACAGTTCTCTCAAAAATCGTATTATTTAATTATTGTTTTAGGTACTGGGTGGTCAAAATCGAAAAAAAAAAATACCCGTGCGCTTTATTTTAAATAAAAAATATAGTTATAATTATATTCGATACATCTCGATGTGCTAATTCTAAATATATCAAAAGAACTTAGTTATCTCTTATTGTTCTCGATATAAGGGCCGACATTTTTTTTTTCATTTTTCCTGATATTTAATCTCTATGCATAGTTCGGCAAATAAAAATTTTAATATAAAATATATAGTCTGAGATGATAAAAAGAGGTTTGTGGATTAGAAATTTTAAACCGCAAGTTCGTATCGGTTTTATTTCTGAAGATATGAGGCTTCAAAATTATCGGAGAGAAGCGAAATTTTTCATTTTCTCTCCGTTCAATTTCAGGACAAATTATTGCATGTAAGTTTAATTTGGAGTATAATTTTAATTCAGTATTATAGTAGAAATGATTTCATATAATTTTTTGATTGGTTACAAAAACAATTCACGAGAATAAATGATGAAGTAAAAGTATAAACGAATTTAAATGTTGATATATTTGCTTATCAACATTCAAGGTATTAGAAAAGTAGTACATGCAACAAGAGAGCATCTAGTTATTTATGCTGCTGTCTGCTGTCTAGTCTAATGTGCAGTTAAAAATCCAAGTGTTTGGATTTGAACTTTTGAGACTATTGAATATTTTTACCTACTCAATAATTTATGTCACGACATTCTGTATAGTCCCTGAATTGTCAATCTTTAATAGAGAAAGGCTCTATTATTTTAAGTTTATGGTAATTTTCTTTACTTTTAACTCAATTTTTTAAATAGGAAAATAACTATACCTCCTTGTTAGATAAAAGAAAAAAATTAGTTCTCAAACTTAATTATGTTTAACTATGCATCTTCTTCCGTAGGAGAACAATAATTAAATCTTATTTTGCAGAGAAACTTAACTCTATTATCACAACAATAAGAACTGCCTAAAGAAACTTTAAAAGATGAAATAGTAGTGTAGGTTCAAAGAAAGTTTTAGAAAGGAAAAATAATGTATCAATACTTTTCTATATTGTAATTAATTCCCAATTGCAAGGCACTATCAAGTTGTATTTATTTTTATATTCCAGAATATATAATTGAATTGAATCAGTAGGTAATTAATACAACTAAACTATTTTTTTTTAAATAATTAATGGCAATTTATACTGTAATTTATAAAAAAAATTAATTAAAATCAGGCTAATACCTTCACTACAGTAAAGTCAATAAAAATCTTTTTATTTGACATATACTAGTTATTTACGTATTAAGGGAATAAACTGACGTTTTATTTACGAGGCATTTTTAATTGAGCTATTAACAAAGTTTATTTTCGAAATGCATAAAAATCTATTCTCCCCATCATAAAACTTAAATAATGATATTTATCTATGCTTAATTTTTTTAATGATATGCGATCAACTTTTTACAAACTGTAATCACGAAGATTTGTTATTTATCGCTTTATTATACTATAATATTTCTGTAATAAATTAAAAGTGCCATCGGCGCAAAAAAATATTGTGTATTACACGCCTAAAAGCTCTTTTGCGAGATCTTGCATTATTTGCAGGACTTGTTTTAGTGATACAAATAACTATTTGTATATAACTTCTAAAATGTTAGACTTTATGTATTTGTAAGTGTTATGAAACTATCAGGAACAAATTTATCATTTGGAATATTTATGTTGCCCTGAATGTGCGATGTGATAAATAAATTCATCTAGAAAATGGAATGTGGAAACACGAGGTATAATTTATTACTTTCAACATATGGGATTTACTTCTTCACATATTTAAAATATTGGATAATAACAATTCCACGATTCATTTATAAAAACAAACAAATTTACCTCTAAATAAATGATTTAAGCATTGAACTTTTAATAATTTTGTCATATTATATATAGAAAGGCAATAATAATAACTATAAATAGTTAAAAATCGTGAAGGATCTTTGAAATTTCTTGCAATTTAGTAATTTATACGCATTTTTCTAATATTTAATAAAGGAATCAACCTTCGATATATGGTATTAAATAAATTATTCGCTTGTTAATATAAGATAAATAATAGTGAAAATCATTTTCTTTAATCACCTCTATTATACATCATGTTTACAGTTAAGGAATAATAAAAATAAGCAACATTTCAGGAAATTACCTATATTTAACGATGTCACATTTTCTCGTCATAGTAAAATATAAAATTTACCTCTGCTGACATTTTATTCCAAACAAATTTTAATATGACGGGGCATGTAGTTAGGATGAATGATGAAAACCTATAAAACGTAATGTGGCTTTTAACTGGCAGAATTACCTCAAAAAATTCCATTTATCTAAACGATGTTTCTCTCGGGAAATATAAACAATTTCATGAGACGTTTGCAAAGTTTATTTAATAACGAAATGAATATTATAGAAGTGTTGATAATAATATTTCTCTAACAATAGAGTAATTCTTACTTATTTATTTAAGATTTAATAGTAACATTGTAAAAGACATGACAGTAATTTCTTTACTCCTCACAATTTCTCCTTACGTAATAAACGACGACAGCGAGTAATTAAAAAGTGAAATGTCTCTGACAAGTATAGGCGGAAATGAAAAGTCTGACACGATGATGGATAACGTACAGTCAAGGTTACTGTGTTTCTAGATCAATGTTTTGGAAAAGTTTCATATCGGTCAGTTTATTACACAATCCTCATTTAATCATCACATCAGACGTGGAAACAGTCATAGAAAGTGGATTGCAAATTAGTACTTATAATACGATGCATTTATATATTAAAAACGGGTTATTATTAATATTCATTTAAATATAAATCCTTCAATTAAATTTGATTTTACAATTGGTCCTTAGCTATAATTCTCTATTTCAACTAATACATTTTGAAGATATTTTAGTAGACCATTAATATGAATATTAAGTTTCCATTATGTAGATAATATTTTTCAGTTAAAATAACATTTTTGTTAAAATAATTCGAAATTGAGACACTGTCTTTAAACAGTTATAACATTCAGAACCGCTGACGATTCAACATTTAATAATGAATTTTTCAAAAATTTAATTCTTCATTAAAAATATTTCCTCTTCAGATATAATGACATTTACAAAATTCAAGTCATCAATTAATGAAAAGCTCCATTCAGTTTTACAAAATGTTATATATTTCTTGTACATTTCAGATGTCGAAACCGATAGTCAAACGATAATTTAAATACATGTAAAAATTTATTAAAAATCGGCCTGCTTTATTATTCAGCTGTTCCTTTATCAAGTCATCAAATTTGAATGAAAATGATCGAAAATACGAAGTTAAGTTATTACCCTTTATAATATTTTTTGGGGGTCAGAAACCATATTTTAAAATTAATGCCACTCCGTTTATTTTCATCAAAATAACTCAATTCATAGTCTCCTTGAATGCTTATTTTATAAGCTTTAAGGTAGTTATCTTGAAATATTTTTAGAATGAATACAATGAAAGCTATAAATCAAAATGTCTAAAAATGCGATTTCCTTATTTAAACTAACTACATGCAAATTTTGAGCCTCCTACAAGCACAGGTTAATCTCCTTTGACAGACTTTTTTTTATATTTTATTTATAGCATTTTATTTAAAGGTAATTTGCCAAAATAATGATGACCCTAATATATATATGTATTTATACTTCATATAACACTATAAACTAGAGGTGTTTCCTTGTTTTCCAATACGTTATGGAATATATGCGAGTTTATGTATTGGAAGATAAAGGAGGTTGGTAGTGGCAGCGTAGACCGAATCTGCATGCAAATGATAGAGCGTTGAGGGTGTTATCAAAGCTAATTAACATGTCCTCATGTTGCAGCAACAGACAGCGGCTGACCTCTCACGAACAACCCAAATATTGTCGTGCTGTCGTTAGCCATGCTTCATCGCCGATCAGCATGATCTGCCACTCATCTGTATCGCCAAACGACACACACACATCTCTAATAATCGTCTCCCACTCAAACTTAGTGAAGGGAGGTATGTGGTCGATTACCTGAATAAAAATTCACTATAAGGTGTTGATCCCTTGCACAGACTTTAGGCTGACAACATATGCTGCTATAAAGCAAGTAAAATTGTAATGGAACGGTGCCGTTCATTTCTCAATTTTACCTAAGTTAAACCTCTTGCAGGGTTTTTGGCTGCTCTGGATTGAGCTCTAGTTTCAGTGGGTCAATAATTTAGAGCATTCTGAAATGCTTGCTCTAATTCTTGATCTGCTGAAACCAAAGCACATTTGGAGCAATGAAGCTCTGGATTGTGCTTTAGTTTCAGTAGACTAAAATAAGAGGAAGTATTCAGGTAACTCTGATTTCAGTGGGTCAGATATTAGAGCACTCAGAAGTATTTGCTCTAATTCTAGATTTGGCTTATTTTCAATAGGTCAAGAATTAGAGCATTCTAAAAGGTTTCCTCTAGTATATCTTTTTTCTCGTATGTTTTGATGTTGGTAATTATAAGATATTTTGCCACCAAGGCAATTTGGAAAAGTCGGCGCCCCTGAGAGTGAGATTGGGCGTTTGATTCTCAGCGTCCAAATAAAAATAGCGCTGTGTTCAAGTCGTTCAAAACCAACTGTAAACCGTAGGTAAGAGATACTGTAGACTGATAAACTTATCCACTATAAAATTATCATGGAACAGATGAAGTTCTCTTCTTAATTTCACCTGCAGCTAAAATTCTCCTAGGGGTAAGCGCCAACGATAGTGATGAATATTTAATAAATGAAATTGTAGAGTGAGCCTTTCATTCCATGCTATCCAGAGATAATGATTAAAATATTAGATTCTTTTGTACTTCATTCTAATGAGTAGAATAACCGCTGTGATTCTAAAAACCAGAGTTACTACATAAAAATTATGACGCTGGTAAAAATATTTAACAGGAATTAATGTATACTTTTAACAAAAAAAAGTACCGCTGCGTCCACTTAGTTCGAAGCTCGCTATAAGCTGTAGGTCTCTGTAGGTGTCGTATTAGACCACGCATACACATAACTCTAATAGTGGTTGTTAAATATTAAAGGACAAATAAATAATATGTTGATATTTTGTAGAGGCTTCTACGATAGGTTTTTGACCTAAGTATTACAACCGGATACAGCTGTAGCAATCACATTTTCATAAATAAAATATGACAATAATGATAATTATATGGTAGTAAAAGAATAGTTATTGCATTTTGTAATGAAACGCTAATATTTTCCGTAAATAAAGCAAACAATGCAAACATAAACATCAAAGATGTTATCGTGAATTAGTCGTAAAGCGAATTTCTTCACTTAGTTGAATTCATGTGATGTAGACCACACAGAATTTATTACAAAGTATTTCAAAACGAAGAGCAATTACGAATGTTACGCCGTGCAAATTTTGTAACCTCTTACACGCATAAATTATCTACTAGGGCAGATGATCAGCAGCAGCAAATATTTGCGCATTTGGAAACACGACTCGCGACCAAAGATCAATAAATTGTTTACAAAACATCACCGCGCTTTCCCTGAGAAAGTTAGCGGCTTATAAAGAAACCTTCCTTATGTGCCTTACGTCATTACTCGCGGTTAATTGATCACAAAACCCTTAAATAGCGTAGAAGATTCACAGCTTTAGTAATACTAACTTTTAAATCCTCCGAGTCCCAAACTAAATCTTTGCGTTGTATAATACTTTCTCTCTTACTCTAAATCGGTTAATAAAAAACGGTAACCGATATTTTGAACAAAAATTGCAAACTTTAACCGTAATTTAAACCAATATTTTTAAGGCCGAAAATACCGATAACTGTTAACAAAAAAAATTGATTTCAGCGAACATTAACCTTTATTTTAATATCATTTAGCATGAAAAATTTTTAATGTTTTTTTATATCTTTGTTATCTATTTGTATTTGAATATGAGTCATGACAGTTTTTACAATTTACATTTTATTGGACAGTTATAAAAGTAGGTAGTTTCTTTGATACATAATGTGAAAAATCTGATGTATTCTAGGTATCCTAGTGCTCATCCGTGGAAAACTCACACTCGAGAAATTTGACCAATACTTCCCTTATCTAAAAATGAATGGGCGGCAGGTAAAAAGAATAATCTACCGAAAATTGGTAAGATCTACTGATATTTTCCGAAAAATCGTTTATATCGTTACATCCAAACTTAGCAACACTGCCAAGATATCAACTTATACAGACGTATTTCTGAGAAATGATAAATAAAATAAAATGTTAAGACGTATTTAAATTCCTTGTAGTAGTGACTTAAAGTATTTATAACATACTGTATCGCAAATTGCAATCGAAGTTAATTACACTAGCATGCAAATAAGTTCTAATTTAATAAGTATAATAGCTTTAGATGATCCAGTAACGGGATAAAAATTGAAATGACTGTATCGTGCTTCAGCCTGAAGATAAATGGTTCCAAACGATACGAGATGTGGACCAAGGTTACATCTCATAATGATCTGATTTCCTCCATTGATTTGTCTCATTAAAAGCAAGCATATTGTTCATAAATTACACTAATGCTTCAATTTATTATAGCCGAAATAGTGAGTTTGAGGAACAAGGCAGAGACTTACATAATTCGGAATGTCACCAAGGCTTTGTAGCTGTGTGAACAATTGAATTGCTCACGGAGTGAATATTTAGTGCAAGTCTGCAACAATGTCAGTTGCGTTGTGCGGCTTATGAGTTCCGTAATTAAAGCATCTCTAAAAACTTTATTGCCGTGACATAATCCAAGGAAAACACAACTAAATGTTTACAAAATTCCACTATAAAACAATCATACTTCACTGTAACATTTTAATGTTATTAGTTTGTAGTATCCTCCTAGATTCTAAAAGTTCATCTTTTTTGTGAATAACCTCTTTTGCTCTTAAGTTTTAAGGTTTGGAAATTCTGTAGACATTTTTACTTGCATTTTAGTGGAGAGGTTGTCAGCCATCTGCCTCTGCATAGAACCTACAGCTTATGGTGGATTTTTATTTGGATAATAGGTGACGACTAGTTTTGCCATCTATACAAGACAAGAGTCTTGAAAATTATATAAAATTTTCTCGTGTTGATCTAAAATAAGAAAGAAAAATGACAAAAAACGTTAAAATTATACTTTTCTATTAACTGATGGTTAAGGTAATCGGTACTTTAACCAGAGGTAAAAAAATTACTTCCTCCTCGAAAATAAGGACATACTTACTACAGGGGAAATAATTATAGTCAGTTCACTTTGAACCTGAATATATTCTATAATAATCCATATAAATAATGCGGTAAACTTTAAAATGATCATCATACATTTCTTCATATACCGTGTGTTCCAAAAAAGTGTTGTCATTGGTATTTCACACAGGAAAAAAGTTTTTGATAAATAAAAACTAAATTGTGCTGTTAAAATGCAGTAATCTGTATTAAATAACATGTAAGAATACATGTAGTATTGTCACTTTTTTGGAATACATGGTATATTTTTTATATAGCACATTTTAATTTCATGTAAAACCGTTGAGTTTCCTGAATAAATATTATTTATAATTGTGTCAAATAAACAATTATTATTATACAATTATAAATGTACCGCCTAAAAGTATACTGTATAAAAAATAATACAAGTAAAAATATTTTTTGCCATGTAGTTTAAGAGTAATATTAAGTTTAATAAGCATGTAGAAAAAAGGTGTATAAAATGATGATGATTTTGAATATTTATTTATATTACTAAAATCTCCACAGTGTAACATAACTTTGTTTTTATACATGTTAAAGACGAATGTTCAGGCTTTAATGTGATGTATGA
The DNA here is from genome assembly GCA_035578165.1 of Stenolophus ochropezus. NCBI lineage: Eukaryota > Metazoa > Arthropoda > Insecta > Coleoptera > Carabidae > Stenolophus > Stenolophus ochropezus. The sequence continues at coordinate 1,143,839 of JAQOWZ010000002.1, forward strand.
ATTTTTAAAAAAATCGAATGTCTACTGCAAAAGTTATTGTTATTGTTGCTGCTTATTTCCGTCGGACTATAATTATTTTTCCTATAGTATTCCAAAGTTCAGACATAAACTGACATTGTTATAACACAAAATTCATAAATGTAGCATAAAAATAGTACACAACATTAACTAATATGAATACTAAATATTGCATTTGTAACAATGAATCGATATATTAGCACTTTTCGTGCGTTGTGCCTGTCCCGTTTAACCCTAAACTTGCACTTCGGCGTGATGAATGAATCCTGTAGCCCCCTGGCGGCAGGTCCTGCCGTATTGATCCTGCAGGAAGGACCGCCCCCGGCCCGCCTCCGGCCACGCCCCCCACCCCCGCTCCAGCCGGGAACCGTGTCAAAGTTCACTGAAAGGTCACCAGACCCATACATGCGCGGAGTGGTATTTTTGGATGACAGATGTGAGGCACAATGGATTCAGATTTTACACTAGATTTTAAGGGTTAAATGGGGTAAATTGATAGTAATGGTATAGAGCACAAGGAAAAGATTAAGTGAAATGTAATTGAAGATTTGTACTTTTTAAAATGATTTATGAAGACTTGTACGAAATTTTATGCTATTTTTGATAAAAGATCTGTAGTGCACTTTCCACACCAGCTTGAGTCTGATAAATGTCCTCTGCGGTATAAATATATCATTGTAGTCATCAATATTTGTAATAAACAGGTCTAGCGCAAACAGCATTTTTTTGTGATTATATTATTAATTAAAAATCTAATCTGGAATTTCATACCCTTTGTAAATTTTCTTCTCAAATATTAATATACAATACAATTAATTTAATTAAAATGCTATAAAAATAACGGCTAACAGAAAAATGAAATTAAATACATATAATACCTTTTATAAAGATTATTTAATTTTCCATACATTTGAACAGTGATATACAAATTCAAATATACTTTTTAAATAACATTATACACATTAAGTTGAACTAGAATTTATGTAAAAATATCTTTTCTATTTTCGTTTAATAAAAGACTCTTTACTGATTCCATTATTTCACTAGTATAATAATGAGATAATTATTTCACACGAAATCAAATTGGAAAGTACGCATATATAAAAACATTAACAACTACAAAAATAGTATATTTAGTTCTTTTTATTTTTTAAAATATTTATAATATAGTTATTACATTCATAGAGATTAGTATTTTACAGTTAAGTGACAACTTTATGTTATATCGTTTATCTGTTTATAACTAATAATTTTATTGTAATAACTTAGTAACGCACAAAATTAAGCAATCCATGGTATTGTATTTTTTGTTCATTTTGCAAATGTCATCAAAATATAAAAAATTCATTATTTCAAATACATTTTTGTACTTATTCAAACGGAAGTAAAAAAATATTGTATGAAACACCTAAAACAAACTAGGTAGTTATTTAACTTCTGTTCTTAAGAAAACTCGCTTTTGTCCCGTTTAGTAATTTTCGCAAGCGTTAAACAACCAACTTTGTTTCCTTACTTATTACATAAATAGCTTTTGTGTAACAAGTGTAGAAAGTGTTACTTTGCCGAACGAAAAGGACAGTTTGAGAAAAAATCGAAGTGTTCTATTGTTAGAACGAAACACAGGACTTTAAACATGTCTTTGTATTTTTATCCATGTAAAACTAAGAAGCTTAAAACTACTTACAGTTTTAATGTTTTAATTTGAAAATTTTTAAATCTCAGCATATATTTATTTTATTATTATTAATTCTTATTATTCTCACTAGTGATATTTCTTTTGCTCATAAATATAAATAAATAAGTAAAAACGTTGTACGGAGACGGTATATTGTTTCAGTTAAATAAAATAAGAAATATGTGTTCTGGATTCAAAATTTATTTTGTATTTTAAAACTTCTTTCTAAAACGCTGTAAAAAACATATGATATGAAGCAGTAACTTATAAAAAAAAGATTTGTATTCAGGATTCGTCTATTTCAAAATTAGAAAGAAATTGTTTTCAATGTTTATTTACAATCTACGAATATTAAAGACGCATATAACTTATAATAAGAAAACCTGGTTTAATTTAAAGTTGTCCCTTTTTTCTTGTTACAACTTTTACATTATTTTCCGCATTAACTTTTTGGGCCGATTCCAACGTCATCAATTTCCCAAATCTCGCGTCAGAGTGCGGGAGATATGACAAAGAAGTCTTTAAGTTTAACGTTTGTTGGCAATGATTCAAGTGTAGATTTTGGCGACTGCTGCTCTGTATGCAGGACTTGTCTCTGCTCCATTTCGTCCTCCCGGGGGAATCCTGCGCCCAGGACTCAGGATTCCAGCCGGAGTACAACCAAAATATTTGTATTGATAATGCAACGTCGAGAGATTCAACCAGGGATATCTTAACAGATATTTTTATAGTTTAAATAAATACTTTTGTAGACATTGAATTTAAGCTGTATTTATTTTCAATTCAAAATGTAATTATTTTTATATTTATAGACTATGGCTATACATCTAAAACATTTCTTTATTACCGATAGACATATTTAAAAATAATATGAAATTATGTAAAAATTGTATATTTCCTATTCATAAAACGCATCATAAATGTAATTTTATCTATTTTCAATACAATACGACATATTAATTTTATAGATATATACATAAAGATTATGTATGACGCCAATATGAAAGGATAAAAGAATATTTAAGAAGAAGATATAGCGCTTAATATCGTCTATCTAAGAGAGAGTCACTTTCAAATTAATGGACATTGAAAATGAAAAGTCATTAGAAATAAAAGTTTCTATAAATGAATAGTGTCCTACCTAATATATATTTTTGCTTTCCAAATACAATTAAATATATATGCATACGTATTTTCTACAAATTTTTAAGAACAAAAAAAAACACTAATACTAACTAAGTATTAAGAACGGTAAGGTACCTTTAACCGATCCAAGTCAATTTTCTGGAAGAGAAGCGAAGCGACGACTAAAATATTCTCTGAGATTCAAATTCCCTACCGTTCACGATTCTCATATAATTTTGCATGATCAAAATTAAATTTCCCTTAAAATCATTAAAAACAGTATAAAAAGTTATGTGTATTAAAATTAATGGAAAACTGAAGTCCGTTTTCAAGATATTTTTCGAACATTCGTTTTATTTTGTATTGTCAAGCTCCTGTTATTTGTAGTTGTGCTTTTGATTAAAACAATAACTGCGAAAATAATTTGCGAAGTACCATTACTTATGAATAATTGTAATATTAGTAAGATTTATAATTAAATTTTAAAGAAAGAAATGTGTAGTAATATGATGAAATATAATTATTAATTTAAGAAGAACATATTTGGTAGATAATAATATAAGATCTTCTCTTGATGTTAACAAGTTGGAAGATGTGAAATACATTTATTTATTGCGCTAATTAAAATTTTTAATTAATGCAAAACAAAAAGCTAGTTTCGAAAACAATCTAATTATCTAAGTGTAGCAAGCATCGAAATTACGAATAAATCTCATTGTTCTAATCAAAAGAGTTCATCATTAGCTAATGAATTGCATTGTTGAGAAGTGTAATTATTTCATTGTACTCGCAATGTAGTTCCACTGTTTGTCTTCCAGCGCAAATATTTGTATCGGAGTATAGGCATTCTTGTTGTCTCATTATTTATTTAGTTTCATTAATATTTAGTACTTTATACGCAAACCAGAGTACCTATACTAAATACTACGGTAATTAAAAACAGCCGCAGATGTTGATAATTTAAACATTTTTTTTTTATACAAAGAAAGATAATTTAGATTGGAAAGTTCACAAAGAATACTAAATGAAAGAAAATTAAGAATTTTATTCTGTATTGTTTGATGGTGAAATTAAAAACGAAATTTTAATTTCGTGATTCACTGGTTGGAATATGTAAATTCAACTCACCATAAGAAGTTTTCGGAACAATCTGGAACAAAAAATAAATTATTAGAAGGCGTTAGAAAACAGTATATCATATTCACGTCCGAATTGATCAACGAATCGATTTTATTCACCATTAAAAAATCAAGTTAATCAGGTAATCAAAACCAATGATCAACTGATCCATCGTATTCCATTAATATTTTTTTTTTCGTTCTTCTTTGACATATTTATTTTCTTGCAAATATGAAAAATTATTTTGTTATAAATTGTTAAATCGTAAATAACATATATTATTATAGTAAAAATATATGCCTATATATTTTGCATTATACATTGAAAAAAATACACATTTTTGGGTCGAAAATTTTAGTTTTTGAGAATAGTTCTGTAATCTTATTACGCCTTTTTGGTTTTATTCTGTTATTTTATTATATAATTTTTGTTTATTTTCAAAACAAATATCCCTATATCAAAGTTGTGTAGAGTTAAAACAAACCAGACAACAATATAAAATCAAAACTAGTGTTGACAAACACAAAACATCCCAAAAATTTTAATTTTTGTGCCCAAAATTTTAATTTTGGGAAATAGTCTATACAGGGTGTTCGAAAAATAGGGTGCCAAATTTGGGAAATATATTAATCAAACCAAAACAAGAAAATAATCCTAATATACCCATGTCCGGAAACGAACCATTTCGGAATAAAATACTCTTTTGTTTGAATTTTGAATTTTATTTTTAGTAATGTTTTTTACTGTCAAAATTACAATAGTTACGTTAATACTTGTAATTTGTTTAATCACGTTTCCTTAGCAACTGTCATAATTTGTTGTCACCGTAATTAAATTATTTTGATATTGTTTAGAAGCTTTTCTATTAATAATGAACAGTTATACAAACTCAGAATTAACCGACATGCATTTAATGTAAGGACGTGCGCATGGTAATTCGCGAGGTGGTCCAACTACTTGGTCTCCACGTTCACCATTAGTTGAATCCGCTTGATTTTTATTTTTGGGGTCATTTAAAGAGCTTAGTTTATTAGACGCCCATTAATAACATAGAGAATTTGCGGCAAAGAATCATAGACTGTTGCAATATTACAAGACTAAAACCAGGAATATTTGAACGTGTTCGACAATCCATGAGAAGATATTTAGAATGTTGCATACAAGTTCAAGGAGGACATTACGAACAACTATTGTAATTTTGAGAGTAAAAAACATTACTAAAAATAAAATTCAAAATTCAAACAAAAGAGTGTTTTGTTCCAAAATGGTTCGTTTCCGGACATGGGTATATTAGGATTATTTTCTTGTTTTGGTTTGATTAATATATTTCCCAAATTTGGCACCCTATTTTTCGAACACCCTGTATTGATAGACCTCGACGCGCAGACATCAAATTTTCAAACGGAATTTAATTATTTCTTTTCGTTCCTGAGATATTTGTTGTCAAAGTTGCACCTCAAAAAAGTGTGTTTTTTGGCTATATCTTTAAAACGGGTAGAGATACAGTCTCAACGATTATACCAATCGATTCTACGGGGAAAGTTACATAAAGAAATATTTTCTCCGCATATGCGTTCTTTGGAACGATTAAGTGAAAAATAGGAAAATCGAAAAAACCTAAATTTCAAAATTTCTCCGAACTACTTTTTATCTCCAAAACTTTTCATTTTCCGGACTTAAGTAGATACCGATGCGCTGATTTCAAATTTTCAAACCGAATTCAATTATCTTTTCCCGTTCTCGAGATATTCGTGTTCAAAGTTGAGTTTTGGTAATACCTAAAAAAAACAGGTTTTTTAGGTACATCCCTTTAAGGGTTAGGTTTACGGCCTCGGCGACCTCACCAATCGATTCTACGGACAAAATTACAAAAGTATACCATTTTTTAGATTTTTATTGCAAAGGATACAATTTGTAGAAAGGAAAAACGAAAATGGCCAAAATCGAAAAAAATGCCTGATGAACCCCTTACGATTTTTCTCGATTTTCGGCCATTTTCAGTTTTTTCCTTGTAGAAATTCTATCTGTTGAGATAAAAATCTGAAAATTGGTACATTTATGTAATTTTGCCCGTAGAATCGAATGGTGATATCGCCGAAGTCATAAACCTAACCATTTCAGAGGTAAACCTAAAAAACCTGATTTTTTAGGTATAACTTTGAATTAAAATATCTTGAGAATGGGAAGAGATAATTGAATTCGGTTTGAAAATTTGGAATCAGCGCATCAATATCTACTTAAGTTCAAAAAATAAAAAATTTTGGAGACAAAAAGTTTTGCGATGAAAAATTGAAATTTAGGTTTTTCAGTTTTTCTTATTTTTCACAAAATCGTTCCAAAGAACGTATATATGGGCAAAACTTTTCTTTATATAACTTTTCCTGTAGAATCGAATGGTAAAGTTGTTGAGATTGTATCTCTACTCATTTTTGAAATATACTCAAAAAACACACTTTTTTGAGGTGCAAGTTTGATACCAAATATCTCCGAAATGAAAAGAGATAATTAAATTCTGATTGTAAATTTGACATCAGCGTAGCTAATTCTTCAAAAAATATTACAAACAAAATATTGTGAAATTTGAAAATTTTCGGACTAAAAATTCGATGTTTTCAAATATTTTCGGGTTTACGGAAAAATACAGCATCACCAGCTTTCGAAATTACTTTCCCGTTGTTACCATATACGTCAACCAATTTTTCCAATCAATATTCATCATAGTGTGAAACAATACTAATAAAATAAATGGTTCCATATACACTTGACACTTTTATTTTTTAATAATAATTATAATAATTTATTTTGGCACCAACAAAGGAAAAGTTCTGCGCACGCCTATGTACGGTAGTATAAACAGACAATTCTCTATATAAATTTCGTTAATTCCAAAGTCCAAATGTAGAAAAAATATAAAAAAAGTTATGAAATAATCAAATTTCCCAATATCCATTACTCATAAAACCTTTTGCTTTTGCTATAATAACCCTCGACTCGTAGGTTTTGGAGCAATTTTTCAGTTCATTGTTCCCTTAATCGATAGTTGTAAATAATTGATTAGCTATTGGTGCATGTGCGTGTTCCCAGTTGCCCAACAAAGCTTTTTGCAGTGTCATCCAGAGATTTACAGCTCCTGGATCCTGGAGCTGATCCTACAGGATGACCGGATGATGGAGAATAATAGGGCCGGACGTTGGCTCAACACGACAAGGGATTCGTACAGATAAAATAGCAAATAGTAACACTTATGAAACACTTCGCACACGATAACCTAATTCTATTGTATAATGAACATGTGTATCTACATATTGAAGACCAAGAACGAACATTAAAAAATAAAACATTTGAATTTTTTCAAAAAAATGTGTCTAGCCTAGACACCCACTATTATTAACCTTTACTTGACATGAGAAATTGTTTTATTCACAATCACTATAGTAATATGTCAATTCCTAACCTGTCAAAGGTTAGAAACGTATGTCATTTTTAACTGCAATGACAATCTCACGGGTGGGAAATACTTTATAATCTCTTGGGGGGGAAGTGTTTACTATGGTTGCCTAGTAATACTGTCATAAATCTCTAAAAGTAAGGTGATCAGTGCTGTCAAACATATTAAAATAAATTTAAACATTTGTTTTCATAGACTACTACCGTACATTAATTTAGTTTATTGGAAAAAGGCGATATACGAGTAGAAGTTAATTTGGATAATTGTGAATAAAATAGTATACATAGTTCGGTGGGAGTTTCATTACAGCCTTGCGCTATATCTGAGCCTCGAGGCTTCGCCTCTCGGTCATATAATAAGCCCTCGGCTGTAATGAAACATTTCCCACCTCACATGTAATATACTATTTCACTACCACTTACTTGGTAACCATGGTCACCTAAGTCAATAATAAATTATTATTAACCATGGGTGATAATGAAAATTGTCAACTATATAAAGAAACTGAAGTCTCCAAATAAAAATTTGTTTGAATCATTTAACTCAAGAAAAGTAAGGATTCGCAATTTAAATACGCAGTTTAAATTAAATAAGTAAATAAAATTAACCAAAATAAAAATCAAAAGTGAGCTCGATAAACTTAAATGTCAAATATAAAAACAAAGACAGTCTACTTTATTTTTGTGAATATTTAGAAATGCGTTAATGTGCATGTCAATTTGCTTGTTATTATTAATATAATTTATGGTATTATATCTCAAAAAATGGGTAAAGATAGCAACTTAATTATTATAGCAGTCTATTCGGGATTTAAATATATACTGTTATTCTGATTCCAATTTTTTAAATAGAATTTAATTATCTCTTACAGTTCTCGAGATATTTGCGTTCAAAGATAAAAAGAAGTTTTGCAAACATTGAGTAAATCTGTTTAATAAATACAGATAAAAGGGCCGTTAAAGAACAATTCGCAGTTTTAAAAAAATATGGTGTAAAATTTTGAAGTTATTACTAGCAGAAAATTATTCTTAACGAGTATCTATATATACCAACTTTAAATCTTACTACCCACTAGATCACAGAGATAATTTAACATACTCTATTTTAAATTAATTTACAATGTAATTAGTTAATTATACTGTATGAGTAACACGAGAAATAATTACATTTATTTGTCATAAAGTCACAAGTTGTAATGATAAAATAATAGTGTATATTACATATAAACAAGTATATGTTATGACATTAAAAAATATTCCTGTCATTATTAATTATTACTCTATCATCATCTACATAATTTCTATTGAAAAGTAGCATTCATAAGACGAATAAATACGCACAATAAAATGACCTTTAGGTCACCTGTGCTACTTCTGTTCACCGACGATTGTGACCTCTAGAGAAATTGTAAAATAAAAGCAAAATTGGAGTAAGCATGACCTTAAACTTCTGTGCGCAAGAATAAGGCGTATTATTATTCTGTCAATACTCTTGAGTAATGAAATTAAAAGTTATATATTGCAGCAAATTTCTAATAATATAGTACAAAACTAACACTATAGGTACTGATAATTTCTACTTTCGTTTAAAACAATTACTGGGAACTTTCTATGCCTTCCTCAATCATACTTTAACTATATTTCTTGTGCTACTTTTCTACACTTGTATTTTAATATGAAAACAAATAATTCAAATAAACACAACATTTCACTAATTTTATTACAAACAAAATATAAAGTGACTTTCAGATAAGATGCAATATTTTCTAATATCTCATTAGATATTACTATTAGTACACACATATTTACACCAAAATAAACCTTTTTAGATCAGATGGTCGAGTTATTGTTTGGAAAAGGAAGAATGAAAAAATGAAAATAAAAAAATATGCCCAAATATGGAGAAGGTTCTATACTTGTATGGGGTTTAATGAGTGCAGAAGGGGTGGGAAACTTAATTTTCATTGATGGGAAAGTAGTTTATTTGAATATTTTAAGAGCATTTGAAAAAATGTGTTCAAATTTTGTTTAACGGTTAACCCATATTGAGAACATTATAATAACCGGTTAATAAAAGAATTACTATCTGAAAAAAATATAACAAATAAAGAAATGCAATTTAATTAATAAATTTTTATTATTTATGTTCATTGAATATAATGAAAATCTACGGATTGATTTTAAATTTAAATTAAAATTAAATTACTCGGAGAGTTGAAGCCCAACTTAAAAATCTTATGGTATATAATTAAAAAGGGTCGTATTCTCATAATACATTTACAGAAACGCAGGTCATTTTAATTGCAAACTTGTCTAACATTGACAAAGACACTACCTAATTTTATGACACTAATAAAATATAAATGATAGAAACTTTCATTCATAATCTAATACAAATAGACAACACAGATATAAACTTTAAAAAAAATTAGCGCTAAATGATAATTAAATAAAGATGATTAATGTTCGCTAAAACCGGTTTATTTATTTTTTTTGGTTAAAGGTTACCGGTATTTTCGGCCTTAAATATATCGGCTATAATTACGGTTGAAGTTCGCAATTTTTTTTCAAAATATCGGTTCCTGGTTTTTATTACCCGGTTTTTTAAGAACCCTGACTTTAATAATAAAGATATCTTTATTTCAGTACTTCCTAACAACTACCTACAAAACAAAAATTAAACAATACTATTTTTGAGAGAAATGTGACATATGAATTTATCACTTAACGTTGTTTATGGTTACCGTAGGAAATGTAAATGTGTTTACAATATATTATGTATCCATAGCAATAACAAACATACAATAAGCAAATATCATAATGGTCGTACAAAAAAATCAATTTGTACCTAGTGTAGAAATATTTTTACTTCTGTTTGATAACCGAGAAATAAACAATGAGATAAACTATTTTATGTGAGTAGTTCGTAATGTATTTTGGTAGGAAGGTGTGAAGGTGTTGTATAAATATAGTTTTTTGTTCTGGCATCATTTCTTGTTCCTTTTGTTGATTTGTAACGCAATTGTTCCGTTGTCGGGGTGAACGGAAGTGAGTGTGACGGTAAGGTGTCCCGTGGGAAATATCCCGGTTCGCTCGACGCCTCCGGAGCGACGCTCGGCGTCTGGATTCACCGACGCCACCGATAAACGATATACAACTACAGGATTGCGAGAAATGTATCTAACATTGCACGCCAAATAACAAACTTGAATATTCAATATGCTACAATGGAGTAGTTTACAAGTCATCTATATTTGAAAAAAATGTTATTCCAAAAATTATATTAAAAAATAGACATGGTTTTTAGAAAACTTTAGATCGAAAGATTACCAGTTTGCAGAAGAATATGAAAATATACAACAATTAATTCGTGAAAATATTTCATTTAAATATTATGTCTCTCGCGACCTATAAAAGATTAAATTTTGTTGCGATGTCCAGGGATATTATTTGTCTTTAGTAATTTCATTTGTTGCCTGATATTATATTCATGGTTTTGTTTTGAAAAATAAATAATATTTTTCTCGTATTGAATTTTTTCGTAATGTTTATTTTGTGTATGGAATTTCAAATGTTTCACCAGTCAATTGTCATTTGAATTTAACAAATTTTTATGATTGTTTAAACATAAATATTTACCAATTAGCAACTTGTAAAGTGAAATTTTCGCTTACTAAATGTCAACAATATAACGCTGTTTCAACATTGTTCTAATTACTAATTTACACATAGTACCCAGTGTGTATTACAATTTCGATGTTTAATTTACTAGTTGTCTAACTACAACTAGATTTTCCGAATAAACACTATTCTACAGGGTGTATCTGCCATTGATTTTATTGACACAAAATGATGATACATCAATAATGCATCTGGATAATGGACTATGTATTTTAACATAAACATATTTGAGTGGGATTAATAATGTAAATTAATTAATAAAACATATATAGCCATGCATGAGTAATTAGTGTAATAGAGAAAATGAAATAGTGCATTATGTATGTAATAAATAAATTCGGACGTTTCATGTGCTATTTGTTACAGTATTAATGATTAATATATAATTGTGAAATGTATTGCGATAGTAAATTAAATATTGTAATATGTACCTAACTGTTGTTATTTTTCTAGGAATATAGTGAAATTATTATTATTGTGCCTCGACTCGAACTTAACGAAATATCTACAGTTCAAACGTAATAATACATAGCACTTTTACATATAATAGCGCTGTAAAAAGGCGTGCTTTTACATTATAATCTTATAAGGCCAAAAGTCACTTTTATCAAAAACACTCTATAAAAGTGAGCTTTTAATATGGAACAATATTTTTCATATCAACTTAATTGTAACCATGACGACGTTAATGTAATTTTTCATTTAAGACAATTAGAGTATATTAAAATCTTCAATAATTCACCCACTCTATTTTTTAACGAAAAGTATGTTATTCTATTATTTCAACCCTCTATATTACGGGAAAAATAGTGAAAAAATTCAAGTTCTTTAAGTATTTGAGTCGCATGTCCAACTAGTGTGCCAAAGATTATAGTATTGCAAAAAATATATAATATAAATATATGTTAAGTAAATGATATACCGGGTGTCCCAGCTCGACCGACACATGGGAGTTTTACATGGGAAATCAGTTAATTATGAATAGTATCTCCCCACTGCAACATATTCACTTGAAATTTTGTATGCTTATTGGGGAATATTATTTCTATGGATTATAGTTATTTGAAATATGTCATTTCGTCTGCAAGACGAGATTTATTAAATTATAAAATCTAACATTTTCGTTCAAAATCAGTCAGCCATGGAAATAAAAGGAAATATGTATGTGACAGTTCTAACAGTTAATGACATGCCATTGTAGATATTTATATTTTTGTAATATTGGTATATTATTTAACAAAAATAAACTAAATTCAACTTAAATAATGTTAAAATACAGGGAATAAGAATTAAAATCAGTGATACTTCACTAAACTGTCAGATAAATATTTTCTTTTATTTCCATGGCTGTCTGATTTTGAACGAAAATATTAGATTTTAAATTTAATAATTCTCGCCCTGCAGACGAAATTGCATATTTCAAATAAGTGTGATTCATAGAATTAATATTCCCCGATAAGTATACAAAATTTCAAGTTAATATCTTGCACTGGGGAGATACTATTCATAATTAACTGATTTCCCATGTAAAACTCCCATGTGTCGGTCGAGCTGGGACACCCGGTATATTTAAGTATTTATATACATTTTTTTGCAAACAATTAAATAATTTATCTTGATTCAAGGCTAGCTAAAAAATCAAAAGTAAAATGTGAATTTTTTATGAAATGATAAGTATGTAGGATGATGCGTTTGTGAGATTGGCGGTTAATTAAGATGACGTCACCGCGGGATAATTACCCGTAAGTGATGATGATGACGTTAAGCGTGCACGCACGTTAAGGGTAATTTTAGATTTGCGCACTCGACTGTTTTTGATGTGACACCACTTCGCCCTTGGGCCACATTCAATGGAATCATATGACAAATGACTACCTTCGTATAATACTTCATGTATATTATATTAAGGGAAAAGAAATTATCATTGCAGAAAATTAATTTATTCTAGAACTTAAAGCCCAGTTCCTGATAGAAACGTAGGGCCATAGAAAAAGTAATTTCTTAAGAAACTTTAACACAATTAACAAGTGATTCATAATGACGAACTCGAATTGAGAAGCAAAGTGTATGGAATTTGGAATTTCCATTTCTATGCGTAATGAAATCTGCTGTGCCCCCAAATCACGAGCCGGCGCTGGGTGCCGGGGGCGACTGCGTGATCGAAAATTCAAATGAGCGTAGGGCCGAGCCCCCTGGGATGGGGAGAACCCCACTCCGCCGCCCATGTCACGCACGGAATACAAACCAACCTGATTGCCCCGTTATAGATTATAAATATAATTACACAGATTACAGGCCCAAACGATTCTCCAATTGAAGGAAAAAATTACGGATCAAAGAAAATATTCTACTGAAATCACCAATACCACACATTTTTTTTCAATTTTTTTTTTTCGATATCGATACTAAATTTCGTGGTATCACTCCGCGAATTTAGTCAAAGTAGTAGCTAAAGTAAAACTTTACAGACTCTGTAAAAATTTGACGGACTCTTTTGTCAAACGGAATTAACCTATATTTTAATAGTATTATACTTTTGCAGTTTATTTTAGCACTACCTAAAATAACAAACATATCATTCTATAATATTATTGGTGAATTTATTTATTATGTTCCTTTGATAATAATTTATCTTATTTCATGCAGACGATGTCTAAGCAGGTGTCAAAATATATGAAGAATATAAAGAAATATTTGACACTTTGACAGTACGTTTGTTATTACAGCCATTCCCATCTCAAAAGCGTTTTACAAACACATAATGCTACTTATTTATGTATTTAATTAATAATTTAACGATTTACGGTTTCATCTCAGTGAAAACCAGGGTTACCCTGATTTAAATCAACTGATTTTAATAAAATAATATATTGTTATTCAAGTTTTATAAGAGGGTATATTGTTCCATTAGTAGTAACTTCTCCAAAAACATGAGTGGAACAATACGTCGTATAAAACGAGTATAACATACTGTTTTTATATTTATATCAATTATTTAATAAAAGTCTTCAAAATTTAAATTACATAAATATATAAGTAAAAGTAAAAAAATCTTTGTTTAGGTAATAAATATTTATATTGCTTTAAAACAATTAAACAAGGGCAGTAACACTATAATAGTTTTAAAAATTAAAACATTTTTTTTTTAAATCAATATTTTTTATTTTTTTTTAACATAAATTATGACTTTTACCAACGCTGGTAAAAACTAACTATAAGTTGTTATGAAATTCATTTTGGTTACCACAATATTTTTAATTAATTCTATACCACTCAAATATTTGTACGAAACTAATACGATTAAACAAACAAACCTTTCAACAACATACCCAAAGAACACACACAAATTTTTTGATGTAATTTTTCATGAATTTTTTAGTAGAAAACAATTTTATTCCTGCATGTTATTACAGCAGATTTTAATATATTTCTGCTGGGACGCCCCGTGGAGAGACAATGCCATATTGAAGAACCCTTGAGTGAAGCACTGTGCAAGTCAAAGGAACTGAAGAGCTACCTGCATTCCTGCTACACGGGGAGTTTGATTGGATTATAATTGTTAGTTTAAGTTGTCCTTTTCGTCATTACTTTCCTAACTAGAGCATTCAAACATTGTGCAATGTTACTTATATCTATCAATATTGCAAATTGTATAATAAATAAATTAGCATGACACGATAGTTTAATAACATAAATATGTACATCCTGAACATCAGAGTACTCATCAAATTTTAATCCGAGGCTACGTAAAGTAAAAGGTTATTTATAGATCAATTACTAGTGTATTGAACAGTTACTTATTAACGATGTGTAATTGTTAGTACTTTAAGATATTGTTAATTACTTCATAATTAATCTGATACATATTTTAAAATGGATCTTGTATCACATTTAAACAAGTAACGACTTATACTGCGATATATTTTACATGAAAAGAAATAAATTTTATTGAAAACCTTTTTCAAAAGAATTTATTTCTTTCAATGCCTTTAAATCAGTATTCATGAATAATTTATTCATCATTTTTTAAAAGCTTTAACAGAAAAAGTTCCACAATTCAAAACTTTTCTCCAACGTTTTATATTTTAAAGTAATGGCACAATTATTTCAGTGCAAACTAAAATTCCTCAGAGAATATTTGTGCCAATTAAATGTAACTTCATCTTCCTCAAGTTAAAGAGATTTTAATGGGTGTTCTAGTTGGGTATTCCACACAGCGTAAATTTTATTTTAAGAAAAAGTGAAACCTAACTTTTAATGTTAATATCTTTAGAACTTTAAGAGTTTTTTATTTGCGGTCTGAAAATTTATAAACTATATATTCATAGTTATTATCACATTTTATAAAATATTCAACAAAAATTGTGTATGCAAAACTATGCTCAGAAATTGAGATAAAAAAAATTGATGAAGTTTGATTTTTTACAAGTTTAAATGCCCATATTTCGAAAACGGTAACAAATATCGAACCCTTTTTTATCTCAAAGCTGGAAACAGATACAACTTTAGAGACTTTACTATTCGATTCCTCGCACAGAAAAATATATGTAGTACACAACTTTTTATCAATAAATTATTACTGTACATTACAACAGATTTAATTTTTATTAAAAAAACGCAACGACAAAATTGGTGGCAGCGTGTTCTCTTCTTTGACCACTCGGACACAGCAGTATTTTAATTTGGTTAATAACGATATTGCTAGCGACATTGGGAGTCGAACCCCAGATCTCACACCCAATTATCATCAAATTTTGCGACACCCACATGAAGGTATATTTACAGTATTATAGAAGACAGCACTATAATAATAACTGAACAATTAAAACAGTAGTAAATCCGTTTGAGTTTCCGCAGCATTTCCGTGAAGTTATAGGATGGTCCGTGTAGTGTTTTGGTTATTAATATCTCAGGTCTTGTGTAAGGGTCGGGGCACAGAAGGTCATGTGGCACAGGCCATCAAATATTCATGCATCGCGCCGCTCTATCGATCTGCCCGTGGCTCTACCCGTGCCGTAGCACCTGACGAGGTGCAGCTCTACCCCTGCCGGTTCAGACCACACCAACCAAAATACACTCAATACCACGGTAGAAGTTTGTTCCAAACAACATTTTTAATCACTCTTGGACTTTTAAATTAAATTTATATTATAGGTATATGTAGAAACATATGAGAATCGGGAATAAAATAAAGTTTGTGCCCGAGACGAGAATTAATGCCTGAAATGCATATAAAACTATTCTCTAGACCATCATTTTTTTATTTATGCTTAATTTTAAATAGACTTGTGCTCAAACAATTAAATTTGTAATATCCCAAGATTTACTTGCCGAAATAAAAATTGTACCTTATATATACCTAATTTAGTCGTTCATTTAATCTCTGCTCTGAGGACTGATGGACCACCTATGCTGAGGAAAGATGGACCAGAGGATTTGTATTGTTAAAATATCAATTCAACCGGTGAACACAAAAATATTTATGGCACATAGAAAGGTAGACAATCTATAGTAACTATTCCATGAATTCTGAAGAGCTGTTGTTAAATTGTTAATCGGAGAGGGGTGATAATGAAGAAGCTGAAGATTATGAAAACAAATATGCTGCATGCAAGGAAAATTATTTAAAGAAACAGCCAAAAAGAATAATGATTGGTTAAATGGGATATTTCTGGTCGCTGTTTGCACGTAGAGTTTTCCACATATGACAAATGACAACAATTTGTAGACCAGTTCATCTCCTCATAGCCTTGGTCCCTCTCACCTATATAGTGGAGGAGAGTTAGACTTTTTTGAATACGAATAAAATATTTTTCTCTTTTTCTTATAAGAAGTATTAGTTGTAAGCATAACTTGTTATAATAAATAAATTTTGTTTTTTAAATATTATTCAATATTATAGAGTAATAATTATATTTCCAAAAAATATAATTTGTTCTGTATTGGCAGAGGGCGAAACATCCCCATATTGCTACCCAACCCGCGCCGCGTTAGAGTGCTGAACCTGACCAAAACTCTAAATGAATTATGAAGTCGTATCGATCTGCTTGTAATCCTGGTCAGTGCTTCAGCAACCCGTTCTACTCCAACGCGTTATGCATTATACAAACTATCAATTATTTCCCAGGATTTGCAAACGCTTTCAACCACAACCAAATATTTATTAACTACATCAAAAATAATTACGGTACAAACAATTAACACTAAAAATGATTCATCTACAGAGCATATTTTTGGAAAATTTAATCAATCTAATTCACAAGAATGAATTTTTTTTTAACGTTTAAATTTCAAAATCATAGATTTTCTATTCTGATGTTTCAAACTGAAATTTAAGTAAATTGTAACCAATATGTTTGTGATTCATCTATAAAGCTTATTTTTGAGAAATTTAATCAATCTAATTAGCAACAATGAATTTATTTTTAATGTTTAAATTTCAAAATCATAAATTTTCCTATTTTATTTTTATGGTCCTGATATTTAAAACTTCAATTTAAGGAAAGTGTAACAAAAATATTAGTGATAAATTGGATAAGGTTGCAATGAAACAAATCGAGTTATATTTTACCACAAAACCTCTCCAGAATCGCAATGAGTAAAAAACATTTAACATTTAATAATTCAGTTCTTTAACCTTAATTTGTTTGTAATTCTATAGAATTTCTAGTTTGTGATTAAAACAGATTGAATTAATGTAGAATAAATTGTGCCCAGCATAATACAATTTCTCCTTTGCAAAAATCTCTTGTAAAATCTTCATAAAACTTTAATCTCGTTACTACCGTATTCGCTCGTTTTACATTTTATAGCACTTAACAAGTACTTCAAACAAAAACGATGGAGCATTCGCTGAAACTGTACATGAAAAGTTTCAGTAAGTACGGGATTTCAAATATTACATCTGAAGCTTTCTTTCATAAAACTCATTCATTTTTTCAGTCTTAATAACATCTTCACAACCAAATCATGTACAATATTTATAGAAGTATTTATTTATTTAATATTACAAGTTCGTGGATATAAAACTCTATAATAGAATAAGAAAAGAACAAGAAAATAATTGACATAATTGTAGCAGCAAAGTTAGAATGATAAAGTTTTTATTTGGCGTTAGAATGAAAATTAATGGCAAACTTAGAACAGATGTGAAACCATAAAATTGGTGATGAAAAAAACGTTTAATTTAAGGGATAGGAGAAGAAGTAAGTTTCAAGAAGTAATTTAATTTTTTTTTATGTCACAATTTCATCCTAGTACCAGTTACAAAAAGAATTTCAGATTAAGAAACAATATTGAACGGTTTAAATATAAAATATCTATAAATACAACTTTACTTATAAATAACATTTTTTTCCAATAATTTACTTCCTTGTGGAAATATGAAAATGTAAGGATTTGAGAAATTTAAATTTAAAAACCCTAATCTCCTTTCGCTCTTCCTGACGTCCTGTCTCTTATTAAAATCTATATCCTGTGTTGTTGGAGGGGGATGTTGCTATTGTCCTGCTTCGGTGTCAAGGACGATCCTGTCGCACGCTCATACTTGTTCGCTGTCAACCGTCTCGCCAAATGTCAATTACGAAGGTTACTTTAGGATATAACTGGCTAAATATCTAGGGGTGACTACGAATGGAGCGACCCATTTATAACATGCTTGGGGTAAATATATAATGACAATTAAATCATCACATTCATTTTGAACTGTCACAGTTATTTATTTTGTGTATTTCCTTTCTCTATTTATAGTTTCTAGTTTTAGGTATTTCAAAATACACGTATATTGTCGAAAAATCTTGTATTATTTTTTTTAACTAAAGCACAACATTTCTAGATGGTACAGACTTCAAGTACTTTAAGATATTGTATATATTGTCCCATCAATATTAATTTGGAATATTTTTTCGCATCTCCATCCTATTATCACTAGTATTACAGAACTCAAAATCGTCCAGAAATTGCCTGTTTTCCGGCCTAGGCCGGCAAAATGTAGAGATGCCAATTTAAATATTTTAGCATTACATTCTGTCAAAAAATATTATTTTATTGTATTGGAAATGTTAAACGTTAATTCAAACAACTATTTTTGATTTATTATTCATATTATACTCGTCTTGTATGATTATAATTACGTTAATTGTTGAAAAATATCAATTCACATTCGAACAAATATCACCAAATTTTTTGAATAAAACAAGAGAATTGTTTATATATCCGTTTGAACCGAAAATATTTCTGACATAAAAAGCTATAGTGTATAAAATTTTAAGTAGTAATAATATTTCTTTAATAAAATAAAATCATCATTGGAGCAATATATCTTGTGTCTCACACGCCCGGAAACGCATTATTTGTAAAATAAGCTCTCGTAAAAGTTTATTTTCTGGACTAGTGATACAAATAACTATTTCCGACTTCTTTTGGTACCAAATGAAAAGTCTAGTCAAAAACTCTAGATCTTTTTCTTTCTCGAGATATGTGATTTTGAAATTTTAAATTTGTATATATTTTACTTATTTCTCCAAATGACATATTTTAGTGGTTTACTCTAACATTTGCTCTAAACATCTGATACTTTACGATGTGCTGTAGTTTTTATACTAGTTAGTTGCTCGCTTCAATTTAAAATGTTCTGAATGTTATAGGAGTAATATTTTACAAAAATGAATAATTGATTATGTTTAGAGTTTTTTGTGAGTTAAAAATGTGTTTCTGTGTATTTATTATTTACAAGAGAAGATCCAGTAACAAATGTTCCTTTTGCTAAATCATGAGTGTAGCCCAAACAGCTGCAAATAATTTGTAAGGCAGAGAAGATTTATGACACGAATAATTAGAAACAATTTGTCATAGCGGAGTTTATCCTGCGATTTGTGCTGCTGTCGGTTCTTGTAACATTTTTCAAACCTTAGCTTTTGCTAGATGAAGATTGACGTTTTGGTTATGAATTGCGTTTTCACAGTGAAAAATGGATTAATGGACATGAATTTATATTGTAACAGATAATCCAATGACGGGAAGAAGGGATTTGCTGGATATTAAATCTTAAAACAGAAAATATTAATTATAATTAGGTCCTTCGAAAATTTTTTTTACTCATAACTGGGTGTCCCAAAATGCTTTATCGCTAATATAACTAGTGGTAATATATTTATATCCTAGAGAATGTTTGCCAGATACTCTTCGGGCATTTTAGCTGGCATGGAGAATGCTTCAAAAAGGTCATTTTTTTCAAAAATAAAATTTAAACGACTTATGGTATACCAGTCTACATCACGGATATTAGCACATTAGCAGTAATATTTATACCGTAGATGACTTTTAAAAGAAGTCAACTCCTGGATACTCTAACAAGATTTTAAGATTATACAATAAGGAAAGGAACTAAACTTCCACACTATGAATTGGAACCTACTAAAAGAAGATCAAAAACTGGACAAAATTCAGCATATTCTTATTTTGGAAATAAGGACTATAAGAACTCAGTCAAGCAAAAACATTCTTCTCCAGTTACCATACCAAGAAGCTACTAACTCTCAGCAAAAATTTTTTAGAATAATGACAGGAATTCTTACCGACCAATATAATTTAAAATACCATATGTATCAAATTTGTAAAACTAAAAATGACATCTTTCGATTCATAATAATGTCCTCCTTATTTGTATTTATTTTTAATTGTCTTCTATACTCTTTAATATAAAGGACTAATTCTCCAGGAACCAAATAAAATTTAAGAATTCATTTAATGTACTAGACTAATGTAAACGTTTGGAATATTGTTTTCAAGTAATCAAAGAATCGATGAATCTTCTAGGATGAGCAGGGTTAAGAAAAACCCGGGTTTTATATTTTTTGAGAAAAATTTATGCGGATTTTATTGGATTTTTTGTTTTTTTTTCTGGGTCGGGTATTGTTATTTAAGCTAGAAGAAATGTAAGAACATTATAACTTTGGACAAGATATGAATTGAGGAGGCAACAAAATGTACCTATATGAAATTCCTATATTTTCGTAATTATCCTGCTAGAAGGACAGTTATTTCTATAACTTCCCGTTGACAATGGTAACCGAATAACGAAAGATATCAGGAACTTACGACTTTTGTTGCTATGGAAGTAAGATAAACATACGCGAACGGTGGTGCGAAAAAACAACCCTGAGGTAATTTAATAATTAAAAAAAAATAGGATACTATTATTTATTATAATATATAGCTTCAAGAGAATTGCAGGACATTTTAACTGTGTCAATTAAGAAGCATTTTGTTTATCAACTGTGGTTAATTTTTGGAATATACTACAAGTCTATGTTGTTGTGTGACAATAGAATAGAATATTAATAATTTTTGAATAATAATAAAATGAAATAAGTAATTTGTCCGTATGTATATGGAGGTATAAATAGCGTCGCATTGTGATTGGTGGTTGGTGGGGCGAATAGCGTCGCGGCGTTGACTCCTGCGCGGTAGGCCGCCCGCCCGCCTCCTCGGCAGCCGGGCAGCCCGCGCCGCAGTCTTGCACTTGGCGTGGCGGTTCGCTGTGTGGGACGGGACCTGCAGCACGGCACCGTGGAGTCCGAGGCCCTGCACACCCCGGGGCGAGGCCGCATCCCAGGGGAGCGAGGCGCTGCTCCCAACAACGTCGCCAGCAACATTCGCGGCTTCTTCGCCACTAGGTTCTCTGTCCTGCCTGACACAGGTAGGCCACCACAACCACTTCCAAACAACCAAGGCAGTGTCGGCCCCACATGAGGTCGAAACTGTCGAGGTTGAAAATATAAAGTAATCTCTATCACCTATTGAATTACAATATTAAATACCTACACCAAATGTGATAAATCTTCAACATTAATTGTTACAATTCGTGCAGTATACATATAAACTTAAATACTATTAGAAATGTACTTATTCGCTGGCTAGTTTATTCATTATTTCAACCACGACAGTATTGAAGAACGCCCAAGTGGAGTCAAAACTTTCGTGGTTGAAATAATGAAGTAATCTCTATCACCTATTGAATTACAATAATAGATATCTGAACCAAATTGTTACAAATCGTAGAGTATACATATAGACTTACAATACTATTAGAAATATGTTTCTTCGCTAGTTTATTCATTATTTCAACTTCGATAGTTTCGGCCCAAATGGGTCTTCTTTATTTCATCCCTGGAAACTGTCGAGGTTGAAAGATTAAAGTTGACTAAATTACAAAAACTAACACATATTGTATTACAACACTATATGTAATTTTTTTTTCAAACATTATTTCCTCAAAAAAAAACTACACAAATATTATAGTCCTCTTAATAACATAAGCTTAAAATTCTTAGTTACATGAACTGTGCTAAAAATTGATACAATAAAAAAAAATTAGCAAATATTGTGAAACAAGCCATTGTTTTTTTCTTAAACCTTATTTTAAAATAGGTAGAAAGAGGATTAGGATTTCAATCGTATTTTATGTTTCAGTCACATGTATGAAAGACATGTGGCGTCAAAACTATTAAAGGTCGAAAAATTAAAAAAAACAAAATGAAATCCAGAACTTCCTTAAACCTACATATCTTTCCAGTCAAAAATACCAGCCGAAAATCGACTTAATCAATTTGATTACCTTGAACTTCATATAGATCGTACATATTTTTTTATATTATACGCTTACATTTCATTTACTTAAAAAAGTTAAAAACATATTTTTTTTACACACTATTATAATATAACTTTACAATAAATGCGTAATTCTTCATTCTAAAATGTTGCAATACATATCTAAATCTAGTTTAACTATCCTATACATTCTTTTATAACACTTGTTGCCTTAAACAAAAGTATAAAAAAAATTGACAATTTTCTTAATAAAACCTATTAGAAATATTATGTATATATGTAAGTTTCGGCTAAGATGCAATATTTTCTAATAATCTAATATTGCATATTTGTTGGAACCCACAGTATATATTTATTTTAGTAAACAAAATCAACAATAAAAATATATTTACTAAAAATTAAAATTACTATAATAACAATACTACAATATTTGAAAAAGCTCAGGAATATATTTTCATTGTAAAGTGCACAAATTTATTTTTATTTTTTAAATAAAATATTAACAAATGATTTAACTTTAACTATTAAATTAAATTCAATACCTCTATCAAAAATATTAGTGGACATTTTTATTTAATTGTCTAGATATTATTATATTATATTATATTATATTATATTATATATTAAAAATCGATAGCAATATCAATATCATTTCATATGTCTACATATTTAATGCAACAGTACCTACTATTAGTAAAACTATTTTGAACAAATTTTTAAAATATAAATTGTTATTAATGTACTTTTTATCTACCTATAATGTATATAATAATTCCAGTAAAATTGGTTGATTAACTTTAATATATCTATACTGTTCTGTATTAATAAATACTATAAAAGAAATGGAACAAAAACAATAAACACAATTCAATATTTTTCATACAAATGTTCAGTACTTATTTTCTATTCAAAAAATACCTCGGAGCAAACAAAAAATCAGGACAAATTATCCTGAATTATTCATGAAGTCATCGAAAAGTACTTATCTATTATTTACCCTAATAAAAATATCTGGATAAAAGATTGTATGGAAAATTTACACAATGAGGTCAAATAACCGTAATTATATATGAAAATCGATCCAGTCCGGTATTCAAAATGGCGGCAGAACACAAGATGGCTGATTGTCGATATTCAACAATTTACATCGCGCAGGCGTGGGCAGGAACAGGTTACATAACTGCATAACCCAATTTTCACGACAACGATTTAATTACCTTATGAATTTAAATTATTAATCAACGCATAAATTATGACACAAAGGGCTTAAAATTCTAAAAATAAATTTACTTCACGTCACAGTAATTTCATTTTCGCACTGGGTCATTTTTTTTTGATAATAAATTACACAGGTAATTGCTGGAGAAAAGTGACAAAGGTTTTTTTCCTAGTGTCATTACGAATGCAAAGGACATTTAAATGTGTCACACAAATCAAAGACTTATAAGATAATTTGGAACTGAGAAGTCTGGAAAATGTTACAACACAATAGACAATATACTTATAATTTTATACATTTCATTCATCTGTTTATTTTTTATTAGAAAAGTCATCTACTTAATTAGATATACATAGTTTTAATTGTTCTTATGTAGGTAGCTAAAAACAATATTTTTTACACTAAAAAAAAATTAGAATCTAAGTCAAAACCATAAAAAAATTTTAAGGTTACTCCATGTAAAGTATTTTTAAAAATTGAATAATTTTTTATAGTTAAATAGAGTATATTAATATATAAATTATTATAAAACGTAAAACATATATAAATAAATAATTAAATTTATAAAAGTTCTGTGTCTCTGTGACGTTGCATCCTCAACTTGAGAGTGGTTTGTTATATAATCACTAAAGTTCCTGTTTTTCTTTCATTTATTGACCTAATATTTACTTCTTGTTTCCTATTTTTATATTATAAAAATACATTGGCATAATATAAACACAGTGTTACTATCTACATCTAGACTTTCTAGACCCTTGTCTTGTGTTGTCTTGATAATTTAGAAAAAAATAGGGTATGCCCTCAGATAAAAAAAATTGGCAGACACTGATCTAGAGTCTTAGTCAAGACTTGGTAACAAATTTTCAAATAAAACCTCGAATTTTTTTTCTGTACTACCTGGAAATTTACTGAACCGATTACCAATATTAAGTATTGTACCTTACAGTCTACTAAATTTTGAGACAAACTATTAAAAAAAATATATTTGTATACAAGATTCAATTGTAAACATTTATGGATTGAATGCATAAGCAGTGGTTGTGAAAAGCAATGGGAGCAAATCTATCCAGCCAGCCCTTGAAGGCACAGGGAATATCCGGTGAATGAAAAGCACAAACTCGGTGCACTTGACTCCGGGCGCGTGATGGAGTGCCCGGAGTCGGAGCCCGGAGTCGCAGCCCGGAGCCCCGGGTAATTGAGTTAGGCGAAGGTAAACTCCCCTCCTCGCCAAATTCAATAACGCGGAACCGTTATAATTATAACAAACGCTACTCCGACAAAGAATATACAAGAAATAAATTGAAAACTGGATAAATATACCCAACAAATGGACTTTTAATCAAATCAAAATGAAGAAATTGGGTTGTGCTTAACAATATGCTTTCAAAATACTTACAAATTACTTTTACTTTTTTCAACGTGTTTACAAAACAATTGTAGGTAATTGTAACACAGATAAAACATTTGAAGTATAATTATTTTTAAATTCAGAACTTTTATATATAGGCAGTCATCCTTCTACCCTCAGGTGTATAAATATATCATTTTTTATTTATGAAATAAATTTTAGAATGTGTCTAGAACATGATTTGTGTAAATTTTTAAACATAAACATAACTCGAACTCGAAGTGAAAAATATGTTCCATTTTCTTTACGTTTTTTACCTATCTATTTATTCTTTTAAACTACCTCTAGATAGTTGATATTGGATAAAAATTGTAATATCTGGTAAATATCCTTTATTTTATTTAGTTTTATTTACTCATTCTCGACCGTTTCGACCCCACATGTATCTTCTTCAGAAATAAAGTTAAATAATCGTGATGTTAATATATATATATATATATATATATATATATATATATTTTATTTAAATTTTTGACTATTTTCATATTTTTAAAATACAACACACTATTAATACCACGGTGAAGAAGACCCATGTGGGGTCAAAATCTAATGTAAAATTTAATTTTGAACTATTTAGAACTGTTGTAGTTTTGCTCTAAATCTATCAGGAGAGAGAGTATCCGCATTTTTTTTTAAATTTAATGTTTAAGTCCTATGTTCCGTGTTTCGTTGCACACGTATATATAGACGCTTGAATTTCATAATCTGTACCTCCAAAAATTCAAGTAAAATTGTCATGGAATATGTATTCACTTCTCAATTTTCCCTGCGATCAAAACTCTAGTAGGATCGTAGCGCCAATGATCAGAATACTAAAAATTGTAAAAATATAACATTACTACTAAATTTGTACTAAAACTGATTGGTAAACACAACAGTAATTTAAATAATAATCCGCAATATTTATTTATTTTCAAATGTTTATACTTTGAAGATCTACAATTATATTACCTACATTTGATACTTGTACTCAATTCTTCTTGTACTTTGTTCTGCACATTATTCTTGGAAAACAATTGTTTGAGTTTTGTCAACTATTTTAAATATTAAAAACATAGTTTATAACTGGAGTTTATTTTCAGACTGCAGCACTTTTACGAGTGTTCGTGCATAAACCCATTCACCTACACGCTACACTCTCTTTTATGCTATGCACTTGAACCCCTGCAGAGCGGCCCGTTGTCCGTTGTATTGCACGTCGTGTTGCAATCTGCATGTAGTTATTTATTTACGCGATCCTCCAGCGACGCCGGGAGTGACGCTGACGCGGTATTCATTATTCATTGGTTTTAGATTTGCTGACGTAATCCCCGTGTTTCGTCCTTGTGTCTGCCGGTCCCTCCGGAAATTATTTCCGTTTCGGGATAAGGTAACCAATTTGCCAGCCAAATTATCCGATGCTGGGATGCTGGGATGCTGAGATGGGTAGGGTTTTGTCAGGATAAATATAGAAGAAGGGTAATCGGTTATGAACAAGCAAGAATAAGACCAAATCAGTGAATTAAATATTAGGTATAAGAATAACATCAGAATATGTAGTTGTCAAAATCAATAATTTTCTTTAGAACTTGTAACATTCGTGGAATTCCATAACTTTGGTTGTTATCATTTGAATTTGTAATGATACCAAATGCAAATATAAATTAAAAAGTTAAACGTTATTTGTGGTAGATATAGCTAGACAAATAAAGAACACTCTACAATGACTACATGTCTTAACTCTGTTGTTATTGCAATACAGAACACTGATTTCAATTTTCTATTTGTAATTGATACTTTAACAGAACAATTGTTATTTGTATTTGTCACGACTTATGAATTTTTTTCCCACTTGACCATAGTTATGTTAAGGAATACACTATATAATTACATGTTGCTTACCAACGTAAAGCAAAAATTCACTAGCAGATTGACTATTAATTATAAGGAATGTAATTATGATGTCCTGTGTTTCTAAATTATTATATACATAACACAACAAAAGTATTAATTACTTAAGGCCCTCTGAGACTAGCCTATAAATTGTACACGATCTTGCACCATTTATGGTACAATTTAAATTGGCTGGTATCAAACAGTAAATGCGTTATTATCATAAAGTTCTCTATAAGGGTTAACCGTTAACCAGTATTTTTTCGGTTACATGTCCTGTATATAATTAATTCAGACACACTCAACTATTATTAAGTTGAAACTTGGTACACTTATGTAAAATAATCCGTAAAATTAAATGCCACAATCGTTGAACATCTTTAGCCCAAGAACCAATTTAAGAGCACTAAAATTTAGAAACAAAAATCTCAAGAACTAAAAGAGGTACAAGTAAATAAATTTGGTTGGGAAATTTAGAAGGTGCACTTTGAGATTTATCTTCTTTAACATAAACATAATTTGTAAAAAGTCAAAATTTTAGTACGTTTCGAAAATTAAATTGAATTGTTTATTTGCTTTTTTGGAAAATTGAAAAGTAGAAACATTTTTATTTAATTTTTAACGAAACAAAATTTTAATATTGGACTATAAATGAAAAATGTAGCATCTAATTAAAATAAATGTTTTTACTTCTATAAAAAATTGGAAGGAAAACACCAAATTATCTTCATTTCCCTAATTTGGTTCTGCAAACAACCATCTTTATGTTTAGCGAAACCCAATTAAATAGAATCTTGGCAATTTCCATCCACCTTTCATCATTTCCAGCATTGGCAACATTCCCTCTGGCCTGCATTATAATTAAAATCGTTAGTATCTGGTTTCATTGTTATTTTAGTGTTTTCATTGAGAGTGTACCGCGTGCTCCGTGTATCATATTCGCGAAACAAAAGCTGAGGTGGGCTGAAGGCCCTGCAGAGCCAATTTCCCAGCGATTGTTTCTGGCATGTGCTTTGTGGGGAAAACTCCTGCGGCTACAGCAGGATAAGCCACCGAGCAGGAACGACATTTTACATTTTTATTTTATTTTTCATTTGTCTGTACTGTACTATTCATGAAATTCAAATTGTTGAATAATTTAAAACGTGCCTCCACCATTTTTTTCTCTAATTTCATAAAAATGATAAAAAATTTAAAACATCTAGAAATACACTAAAGTTGTCTCATGGAAAATGGAAGATCCTGTACTAAAAAACTATAAAAGAAAAGTTTGACGCAATATACACCAAACTTGCAGTTAGGATTGGATTAAAGAAAAATATATATAATTGTATTATTATAAGTAATATAAATTAGCTACTTCAAATTTTTATTACAAAATAATTCTGTGCAAAACAGTGCTAATATGCCTAGTTTTATTTATGGCGAATATATATTTAGATTTGTTTATGAACTTAACTAAGGACATTTTTGTAGATGGTAATTGAAAGACTGAAAGGCTTAATAGTTCCATTTTTTAACCTTATACAAAAGTTGGGTGTTTCGAACCTTTAATATCTTCAGCATATTTTAACGAGCGAAACTCACCGTAGATGAGTCATCACGGCTGACCTTTCTGGGCAGGTAGTCGCGTAAAAGTCAAATTTTATAGAGTCCGGAAGGCTCTGGAAAGTTCTAGAGATTAATTGGCGTTACAATATTTTAAACTTCATGTATGTAGATACTTCGTAATATTTAGTTGACCAGTTTTATTTCCAATATTGTCTTGTAGAAAAGATATAAATAAATGGAACTATAAACTCTGAGGCTCATATTAAGAACGCACTTTTAGGAAATGTGCTTTTACATTATAATCTTATAAGGCCAGACGTCACTTTTAACAAAAGCGCTCTGTAAAAATGAGCTCGTAATACGGACCATTGTCTTTCAATCTTAAATTAACTAAGAAAAACATTAAGTACAACGATCTTCGACTGGATAATGAATTAATTTTAAGGAAGATAAGATATCGAAGAAGAGTCATGAAGAATCAATAAAGAAAATTTAAGCGTTGTATGACGATCTTTCGCTTTTGCACGATATAAACTATACTATCTTCTAAACAACTGTACGCTGTGACCGAACCTTAGAACCTAGTAAACAAAATGTTAAGAATTTAGACTATAAAACATTTTGTCTGCCTTCACTAATGTTTAGTCTCCTTCCCCACCGCTATCTCATTTAAGCCCCTGGACAATTAATAATGAAGTAGGCACGGCGGAGTTTTCCAAGTTGCACATTGCGCTTCCCATGAGTCGGGTGGCTGGCACAACATAACCTCTGCGCCCGGGTAACACGAACCTGCCGCCGGCTAATGGGGCCCCCGCCTTCCCCAGCCTGGTGGACTCATGAGAAATTCACAGCCTCTAAATTATTCAGTTGTTGGGGGAGCGCGATCGAATGCGAATCAGATATGTTTTTCCAAGCAGGAAAGGTGAACTCCGGGCAGAAATTCACCACGGAAAGTAACATTAAAAAATAAAACATCACAGTAATATGATTGAGCATTAGGTGACTACACATATACATCATTATCTTTTGATACACATTCCTTTCAATAATAATGCATTTTGAATTGGAGCCCTTCATACAAAATTATCTCTTGACTATTATGTCATATGTGGGGTGTGACTCTATAAATTCGATTGCTATCATTTGGACTTGTTATGATATCAATTGCAAATAACAACTACAAACTATACTAGCTCTTCTGTAACAGTAATGGTTATTTATGGTTGATACGTACTTACATATACTCATACATATATAAATAATACTCTACAAATCTACACTAATGTGGGAATGTCTTAAATTCATTGCAGATTTATATTTCCGCCTTGGTGACATTTAACGTTTGACGTTTGTAATTGATATAATAACAAATATAACTGTTATTTGTAGTTGTTATGACTTATAGAACCCCACTCCTGAGTTGACCTTAAATAATTTCTTTCCCCAAAATTCATTTATATATACATTTAATGAGTAAGAAATAATTATAAGGAGCACTACTTCCACTCTTCACAAATACTTGAACATTGAATTTTTTTCTAACTAAATTTATAATGATCAGATTTCATGACAGTAATTGAAGTACATTTGCGACATATCTTCTTTTTATGTTTCTTTAAACCAATAAAATGTTTTGTTATTTGTCACGTGCCTGCGTTTTAATCAGTCCTGTTATTATTATAGGAAGAATAAAGCTCTTATAGATTCCCGGAAATAGTCTACAGACTAAAAATAATATTGGTTGATAATTTAAACAAATCAATGTTTTATAAAATTTTTTAAATCATGTTAGTCACCAGCTAAATAAATATACTTATAGAAATGTATTCGTAGTAGCTAAATGTAATTATTTTATTATAATGGGTTCCATGATTTAGTGTGTACAATGAATCAAATCTATTTTCCATCTAAAAATGATTTTAGTGGCCCATCTGGTAAATGTTTTCTACAGTATAAATAAATTTAACAGAAGTACACATAACGAGTAATAATAAGTGAATAATAAAATTTTTCATATTTAAATTTTAAAATCTCTACTACTATACTTCTGTCCAGAACAAAATATTCATGATAAATATATTTCCTACATAAATACCTGTAATTATTTTTTGTTTACAAGCCGTTTTGTAAATTCGTGCCCACTATAAACGAACTCCATACTTGTTCCGGATATTAGAAGTTGAGCATCTGGCGATGACGTAGGTGCAATTATCAAGTCCCGAACACGAGTAACTTTGTTGCCGGAATATTAGTCGCTCAGCGGGCGCTCCGACGACTCCTGCTGCAGACAGATGTCGCCCCGACACGCCCCCGCAAATCAGACGGAATAACCGATAACGCCCTCACTACCAAGCCCTAACCAGAATACCACTACCTTCAGTGTTACATAAGAATACTAAATTACTTTTTAACTACCTGATCTAGATAAGTCTTCATATGTTATCGTTATTGCACTATATATTAAATGTAAATGTATACTTATATGTTATATTTAATAAGCTATTATTTTATCTTACAATCTTTTAAAATAAAACAAGTTGCCTGCAATTGTGCAGTTAATCTATAAGAGCTATAATAAATTATAAATTTTACTACCTTAATGGTTTAGATGTTTACAACAATAATTTTATAATAAAATATATTAAATCATTTTTAAACTATTTTTGAAAATCAGAACACATTTTTCTCATTTTTTGACCATCCCTGAAAATCAGCCCTACTTTATATCTCAAAATGTGAGACAGATACAACATCAATGATATCACCATTACATTCCTCGTATCAAAATACATTTTTGTACCAATTTTTATCAAAATATTTGTACGGATTAAATTTTTATTAAAATTTGTTTGCAATGACAAAATTGGTGGCAGC
Source organism: Stenolophus ochropezus (assembly GCA_035578165.1). NCBI lineage: Eukaryota > Metazoa > Arthropoda > Insecta > Coleoptera > Carabidae > Stenolophus > Stenolophus ochropezus. The sequence goes on from JAQOWZ010000002.1 coordinate 1,175,438, forward strand.
GTTTCAACTTTAACTTCGCATGGGTATGGGAAAACCAGCCACATCGTGTACCCAGAAATGGGTGCGAGATATAGCTTCAACGACTTCATCATTCGATTTCTCGTGCTGAAAAACATATGTGTAGAAATTTTCATCCTAAAATTCCCACTAGTATATTTTTAATTTAATATTAATGAAATGGTTAAAAATCGAAAAAAATCTAAGGTATATACCTTAGATTTTTCTCGATTTTTGCTCATTTTCCGGCCTTTTCAGACTTTTCTATACAAAATCTGAACCCGTTAAGCGATGAATTTGAAATTTGGTATACTTATGTAAAATTTTCCGTAGAGTTCATTTCTGTAGTCGGTGGGAGCATATCGCTGCCCAATTTTGGTCCAGGGACCATTTTTGGGCCACCCGAGACTCAACTTTGAGAGCGAATATCTCGAGAACGAAAAGAGATAATTAAATTCGGTTTGAAAATTTGGAATGTACGTATCGAGATCTATATAAATATGTGCTTAACTCAATTTTTATAGTTTCACCCATTTTTGGGTGTTACACCCATTTTTTCACAAATTTTGAAAATATGATTCATTGTCATATTATTACCAAAATTTGAGTCCTCTACTATAAAAATTAGAAAAAATATGTAAGAATTTATAAAACGTCTTCAAAATATGGACTTATTTTCTTTTATTTAGGAATTTTAGATATATTATAGTTTGTGATGGTCAGTTTTTATCTCTCTTAGTTAAAATAACTACAGGAGAGACTAGTTTCAATTACTTAACATTATATATAATAATATATATTATTTTAAGTCCATGAATTCTTAAAAAAATTGTTGCTCAATTAGAACAGAATAAGTCGGTAAATCAAACTTAAATTCTAAGGTTATACTATTATGAAATAAACCAGATTACTCCTTAACTTTAAATATTTCAAAAGTAGACAGATGCTTCAATAACTAAGTTCTGTTCATCAGGATCATCAAAGGATAGACAAGTAAGGAATATTCATCAAGTAAACCATGCCAGAGGTCCGAGCAATTCTGAGGATAGAAAGGACAATACTATGTTTTATACGTACGGTTTGGAAAACTCAAAACTGAGAAAGTTCTTTTAAATAACTTTCTTAGTTTTGTGTTTCCCAATCTGTGACCCCTACAAAACACAGAGTTTTCCTTTCTAGCCTCAGCGTAGTTGGAACGTTTACTTGTCTATCCTTGGTGCTGGTGATGATGAGGGGTTATGGTTAGTTGGGGTGGCGGGAGGCCTTGGGAACGAGTGCAGTGGCTGCCGCGCTACCCGCTACCTCTACTAATGCTGTTCTTTGTGTTGAAGGTCGTCCGATGGCCCTGCGCTCGTTCCCCCCCGCCCGCTGCCCCCCGCGGCCCGAGTAGGCGCCACCACGACGCCGTACGCCTGCTGCTGGCAGCTGGCCAACATGACCGCCATCCCGCTCGTCAACATGGAGTTCGGCGAGCTCAAGCAGCTGGTGTGGGACAAGCTGCAGGAGCCGCGCGCGCAGCGCAAGCTCATCCTCGTCATCGTCAGCATCGCGCTGCTGCTGGACAACATGCTGTACATGGTCATCGTGCCCATCATCCCCGACTACCTGCGCTACATCGGCGCCTACGTGGACGAGGTGGTGGCGCCCCAAGGCAACGCCACCTTGCCGCCCGGCACCGTCCCCAAGCGCACGCACCACGGCCAGGACTCGGCCACCGGCATCCTCTTCGCCTCCAAGGCCATCGTGCAGCTCATGGTCAACCCCTTCTCCGGCGCGCTCATCGACCGCATCGGCTACGACATCCCCATGATGATCGGGCTCACCATCATGTTCCTGTCCACGGCCGTGTTCGCCTGCGGCCGGAGCTACGGGCTGCTGTTCTTCGCGCGGTCGCTGCAGGGCGTCGGCAGTGCGTTCGCCGACACCTCGGGGTTGGCCATGATCGCTGACAGGTTCACTGAGGAAAACGAACGCTCCAAAGCTCTGGGTATCGCCTTAGCGTTCATCAGTTTCGGTTGTTTGGTTGCACCGCCTTTCGGTGGCGCTCTATACCAATTCGCAGGCAAAGAAGTACCGTTTCTCATCTTAGCGTTCGTGTCTTTAATTGATGGGTTTATGTTGTTATTAGTTATGAAACCAATAAAAGAACAGATAAAATTGTCTCAACGAGAAAAACCACCCGGTATTCCAATTTGGAGATTGTTTATTGATCCTTACATCGCGGTATGTTCTGGTGCTTTGATGATGTCTAACGTTGCTTTAGCCTTCTTAGAACCAACCATTTCGTTATGGATGGAAGATAACTTAACAACAGATAATTGGAAGATTGGGATGATCTGGTTGCCAGCGTTCTTCCCACATGTTTTCGGTGTAATACTAACAGTTAAAATGGCAAAGAAATATCCACAATATCAGTGGTTAATGGCAGCTGGTGGTCTTGCTCTTGAAGGTTTATGTTGCTTTATAATTCCATTCTCAAATTCATACAAAGTTTTGATGATTCCAATATGTGGTATATGTTTCGGAATAGCTCTAATAGACACAGCCTTATTACCTACATTAGGTTATTTGGTAGACGTTCGTTACGTTTCTGTCTATGGAAGTATTTATGCCATAGCTGACATATCATATTCAGTTGCTTATGCTGTGGGTCCTATAATTGCTGGAGGTGTAGTAGAAGCTATAGGTTTCACAGCATTAAACGTCGGCATAGCATTTTCTAATTTATTATACGCTCCTGTTCTAATGTACTTGAGACATATCTACGACTTTAAACCATTTGAAAATGAAGCAAATATACTAATGTCAGATCCACCTGATAAAGAATATCAAACATATACATTACAAGACCAAAAGCCAGTAAACACCGAAGTGAAAAACCATTTAGAATATTCTCAATACCAAGAGAACAGAGGTATGCAAGAAACCAACATAGATAATGTTGAGCAAAACGGTTACGGTAACCAGTACCAAGGATATCAAAACCAAACTGATTACCAGAACCAACAATACCCGCAACAATATCCGCAAGACCCAGGATACCAGAACCAGTACCAGGAAGGCTACCAGGCGCAGAACGCCTACCAGCGTCCTGCCGCAGGACAACGGCAGCTTCCTGCGCAGCCGCAGCAGCCGGGCCAGCAGGACGTGAACCCGTTCCGGAGGCAGGAGCCGCCTCCCGCCGCTCCTGCCCCCGTGCAGCCCGCCGCGAGCCGCAACCCCTTCCGCCAGGGGTTCTAAACCCCCCGCCCCCTATAGCCTTACGTGCTGTACTATAATGTATATTAGTAAGACTCTCTACTGTGCTTCTTCTGTTCCTTACTTTTCTACCTTTCGAGATTCTTTGCTACACTTTCCAACTACTCACGGTATATTTTGCGTATAGGTCATGTAAATAGCTCGTAACTACGTATGATGTATATTTATTAAATAAATGTTCCCTAGATTACAATTATTAGTCAATAGACGAGTGTGGATTCTAGTCAAATAACACTCAATTATTGTAAATACATAGAGGTTACGGTCGTATATTATCTTTAAGTAGATGTAGGTGGGATCATCATGTTTCCAAAGAAGATCAACACAAAATACCAATTCTCCAAACAAAATTATGCAATTCCAAATTATGGAAGAACTAACTACAAGATCTATAGTTACCATCCAGTTCATTTTTCTATTTTACAAGAAAAATATATTCTTGGTAAAAGTTTTTGCATGTTCCAAAACTGCCATTTCAGTTTTAACCTTTTCAAATTTTCTTTAGATTCTAACACAAATGGAAAATAGGTCGACTTAGTTGAAAGTTCCAAAAAACAAGTTAGTGTTGTCATAGTAACTGGCATTATTTATTTAATTTCATTGACTGTCAATTAGGAAAATATGTAATCGTAGATAATTTAAAGGAGAGGATTAGAGATGCTGTGACGTTTTAAACTCTGGAAGAAATTTGAAGAAGTTATAAAGATTTGCGTTGCAGACTAGATTTGTACGCTTTGAAGGCGGTGAATTGATGGAGTAGATATATTATTTCTGTTGTTAAAATTAAAATTAAATAAGTCATGTTAGCAATTATTACAATAACAACGCGAACTATCTTTTTGGGAAAAATTTTCAACTAAGTCGACCTACTTTCGATTTTTTTCTGTAACTAAAAGAAAATTTGAAAAGGATAAAATTGAATTGGCCGTTTTGGAACACGCAAAAATACGTAAAAAAATGTTTTCCTTCTTTGCTGTTCTATCCGTGGACACACTGTATAACAACTGTAATAACATTGTATTTATGGTTAAGGATGTTGTTGATCTAATATTAGGAATTTTAAAGACAAAAACAAATATACTTCAGAGAAAGTAAAAAGCATTACCCATAAAAATTTCTTCAAAATTCGATCTTATTGTTCCAAATCTTCAAATATTGTCACCTCATTTTTGAGCCAATCAGGACCAAAATTTGAAAGTGAATATATATTTGAAACAGGCGTAAGTTGAAATTGAAAAGTTAAAAGTACAAATTATTTGCATTGAACTCATATATTCTGTCAGCATAATCCAAATCATAAATCAACTTGTAATGATCTTCTTCGGAGGTGTTTTGGTCCCTGTTAGAGATAGACCTACACTATGTTGAGTTTGTAGATAGAACGTTAGCTAGAGTCGGTAATAAGTTACCAGTTTTTAAGATTTTCTCATCAGAAATATCAACCAAGGTATGAAACATATCAGAATCATCGATTCATCCTAATGACGTGATAGGTCGCTTGGCGACCGCTTAAGTAAGCTAGCGAGTAAGTCGTAGACTAGTCCGTGTATATTAACGTAGAACAGTGTCGTACGTGGTTTAGGTGTTCCCACACGCAACACAGGTTTCCCGCCCCTACTTCCATATCACAACCCCTGTAAAACTGAACTCAAGTTCAGTTGGATTTAATTGGAAAGATGCGCATCCCGTAAACCTTCATACGCGGCATGCAACGAAATATATATCTATATATTTACATATCCAATAAATTATAAACAATTTTTAAAATATATAAATATAAAATCGGATCTCGATTTCCACACATCACACTTCATCGCTAACTTGCCTACAGTGCGCAATACATTGTACAACAAGTAAAGAAAAGTACCAATTTTTCGCAAAAATTGATACAGAAGAGAAATATTAGAAGAAGCGATTTGATATAATACACTGACAAATGATTTCTCATAATTTTACACATCATGGTAAGAAATAAGTAAATTTCAAGCTCTGTATAGAAAAAGTACCAGGTTGGTTGTACAAAAAATGTAAAGTATAAAAATAAAAGTTTTCAGATTCTTATAAAAAAATTTGTACTAAAGTAAATAATACGACAATGTGAAATAAACTATTTGGTACTTCAACACCAGCTAGAGTGGTAAATAATATGTTACTCGTATGAGCGAAATATGTAGGGAAAACCTTACTTTCAGAGTGACATATGATTATTTGGCACTTTCCATACTAGCTAGAGTGGCGAGAGATGTCTTCTGGTAAACACTTTATATGGTTTAAATATAAATTTTACATTATCTCAAGTATTTGCTATGTTCTGGTAAACATCCTGTACGGTATAAATATATAGCTTGTCTCATGAAAAATCGATGAATTTTCATAAAACTATGTACCACAAAACTATAAAAATTTAGTGTGGTATGTAGTAAATTGCTTTGGGTTTGTCAAAATAATTACAGTTTTTAGGATTGATTTAAAGAAAATATTTGAACATCGTTTGGAACAACACTGCTATGTAGTCAAGATTAAAGAACTACATAAAGATCCAAAGATACTTATTGCAAAATAAGAGTATAACTACGGCTCAAAAGTATACCGAACAATTAAGATCAGAAAACAGATTTATGGACCTACATTAAATTTTATAAAAACTCTGAACTTACTTTCAGAAAACTAAGTAAGGGCCAAGTTATAAAAGATCTTTAGATCGCAGCGACAAAAGTGTCTAACGCTGTAGACGAATGAAATTAAGTAAATTTAGTCTGCATTAGACCTTTGCAATTTTACTTAATTTTTGTTGGGAAAATGTCCAACTCTGTATAAAAAATTGACAGTGCATCTGGTCTTATTAAGAGGGACATAAGTTTAAATGCATTATGATGATTCTTCGTTTTTCGATGAGACAAATTATGAGTTCGATTCTAAACATATCACTTTATGTCATATCATCTTAGTGATAAATAATATCATGTCATTTATTTTCCTTATAAGGCATTACGTATTGTTGTGAATAGCATCAAATGAAATAAGTATATCATTACTATTAGGAAGGAGATTGGCTGAGGTAGCAATGAGTGTATGTGTGGAAGTTGACCCCCGAGATATAAATATGTATGAATAAGCTGAAATGGTGGATGCGCGTCCCGTGTACAGAGAACTACGTAGATGTTTATATACAAGATATAGTTCTGTGTAGTGTGTTGATTGGTGCTTGATTTCTCAATTAGTATACATACGTTCGAAGGCCAGAATAATTGCTCAGCCGTGGGAGGTTAGCACCTGGCGACGACCCAACCTCTGCTAACCAAACACTTGCATGTGGTCCCAGCCAACTAAATTATAACCTCTAAAACTTCGTCGTTCCAGATCCAATTAAATCTAAACGTCATACGTTCCCCTATACAGTTACAATTGCTATATAAATGCATACCTATATTTATAATACATGTTTAAGCAATAAATAATATATGTAAAAACCGTTACACTATATACCTATACTAAACATCGATCAAAACATATCTTAGACTATTACACGTTGACTATGGTGCATTATATACAATAACCGGGCCTTATATGCAACCACCACCCGTTTCTCTATTCATTACATTCATTATATAAAATATGGAAAATGAAACTACGTATTTGGAGACAAATTTAAGCGAAAGCATTCAAAAGTTTTTGGACAAAATTTGTCTTTAAAAATATTTAAAAAAAACCTTTAAGTAAGACAAATAGAATTTTTAGTCCCAGTGGGGGTACTTCTTTTACATGACTTGTTATTGACATATGTATTTTAAACAATATCTGATAAAAAATGTATGTTAATCACTAGTTATATTATTAGAAGTAAAAGTGGTATTTTTGTACTAGTAGAACAATGCCACCCTTATCTGACTAGTACAGTAAAGTTCTTTTTCTTGTATAAAGATATGGTTGCTGTGGTTGTGTATGGTCCGTGATTCGAACCTTTCTGTAAATAATTTTTCACTTTGCACTTTGATTTGTTTCATTTGTCTTGATTTCAAAGCCGTCTATAAACAAAAATTGTAAACAGGGTATCTTAAATGTAATACCCAAGTATTTCTAAATACGGCTTGACTAAACTGCTAAGTAAAGCGACTTTACAAAGTTTTACACGGACGGCTTTCGGTTGTACCCGATGGTTTCGCTGTACATTTTCCTTCTGTATAAACTCTAGACAACGTAGGTACAGATGCTAGTGGTAGATAGATAAATATATAAACACAACGGGCTTGGTTATTCTATTTTAATAATATCTTTCCTCACAACAATTTCGTCCTTTTGGACATAATAATCTGTATATTGTATTTTTATGTTTAATAAGATACTTCTATTTGCTCATTAAAATTTTTCCCCTACAATTTTGTAAACAGAGTCTATCAGAAGATGAAACACATATATCTAAGTTGCTATCGAAGAACAAAATAACGTTCAGGAGAATACGAAATTATGTTTATAAAAGATCAATTTGGATTGGAATCACATATATATATATATATATATATATATATATATATATATATATATATATATATATAAAAAGAAAACATTAAAAACGGAATTTCTAATACAAGGTATACAGATCAATGTGTAAATATGTAACATACTTTTGATGGGAATGTCAAAATTCTTCAGAGTGTACCTAAGGAAAGATACAGCAAAAAAGATCTTTGTATAATGACATGAGTTCTTATTAGATATTGTACTTTAAAATACCTTTTTTACAAAAATGAAAATAACATCTGTCTACTTTGTGCCCTACCGTAACCACAAAGTTATTTAATCGAATACGTAAAAGGTATCTTGACTCTTGAAACAATCTGGAACTGCTTCCGAAAAATTAAGTAAGAGTAATAGATCTTAAAGGTCGCAGTGGCAATTCAATTCAAAGGACTAAGATTTATTTCTTAAAAGAATTTAGAAATTTGAAGAGTTACAGTAACGAGTACATTGATTAAACGAACTTAATTCAATGATCCAAGATTTATTTCGACTGGTCAATGAATAGCAGAGAAAATTAATTAGGTACTGGAATTTAGTCGATGTGCAAAGACTTTATTTCGTCTCCGAAGTGAAGTCGAAATAGGTCAGAGCTGAAATGAAACCTGCGTTCATTGACTGGATTCTAGAAACGAATTCCCTCTCCTATAGAAATACAGTGTACAGATCATTGTAAGTGAGTAACGAAAGTGGAACTACGAAGTATTTTGTGTTTATATATTTGTTTAACATGTAAAAGGTCCCACCAAGCACCGACTACCTTACTCTTAAAGTTATTGCTAGTGGTAGAGTAGTGGACAAACTTGCAGTGCATTACCGTATTTGTAAGAATGTTTGTTTCTTGGTTCGAGGAAATGTTTATTTTATGTAAGTTGAAGTTGTAAAAGGATTAGATGCTGTTTTAACGCATTGTTATATTTATAAACAAGTTGTTCGATGTCTTGGGAAATCCCTGGAACTCGGAGACCAATTATCACAGTCTCCAGGGATTTCTCATTCAATCTTGTACTTATACTGTATATGCTGTTATGTGTAACATATCAATTCTGATTGGATGCATTAAATTAATCATTGTTATCTAAACGCACTCTTTTATTTCAATAATCCACTTCATCCAGATCACAAAACGTAGGTAGGTACACCTCTACATTTAATACAAATATTAAAAAGATACTCATTTTTTTTTTTCGTTTCACAGAGAGATAACTGTCAGAATTTACCTAATAAAAACATCGAAGGCAAAAAGTAATTCCATTAAAACGGAGATGAAATCTAAATGACAATCTATTTCTATACATTTTTTCATCAGACACAGCTATATTTAAATTTCGTTAAAAGCAACACTCGGATTTAAACCTCAGATCTCACACTCCACTTACTCGTATAGTGCGTGAATTAAGTAATAAGGCAGATTTTTTTAAATGTTCGAATAAAATTACAATTCAATATTGCATCCCTCAAAATAACTTTCCTGGGAAGCCACAAAGTGCTGGAGACGGTTCTTCCCATCCTCATAGAACTCGGATACTGGAATCACCTTCAGCTGGTTGGTTATAAACGTTTATATATTTTGAAGTATCCGAAAATGAGTTATCTTGAGGTGATTTTTCAATCTCGGGAAGAGAAAAAATCATAAGAACTCAAGTATGAGAAGCCACGGAGATGTTTTAAATGGACATTTTTGCTCAGATTTCTCTAATCCCCAATGATTTAGTCAAAATCTGATGAACGGTGGTGTATATCAAATTTTACTCTTCCCCAATAATTCAGTACTATCAATCGACGATCTAAATACACAAGATCCCAGATTCTGTCGAAATTTTCATCAGTTATTGAAGATGAAGACCTTGCGCTGCGTGATTCATCTTCAAACGACTCTTTTTTTTTAAAAAATGCCTAAAACCATCGAAAAATCTGGCTCTTTGAAATAACACTGTCTCCGTAGGTCTGGTTAAGTTTTGTTAAGTTGACATTGTGCTGTGCCCAAGTTTGAAACAAAACCTGATAGCATATCATTGTTTGAAATTGACGTTACTTTTTTTTAGAACGTACAAGAAAAAACTGTTTTACGAAAAAAAATTGCTAGGGACAACCAAATGATTATAGCAAGTACTAAAGGCTTATAACATGTTCACCAGCCAGCAATGCGTTTATAGTTTAACCATGGTTACAATATGTCATGTTTTATAACATGACAAAAATGCATGTAGTTTCTTTGATGTCCTGCTGTTTTTGAAGATTATAGTTCAAGATATAATAATAATATGATATAGAAATGCAAACTTAGTAAACGTAATTTAACAAAATTTGTTCCATTTAACCGGAAACTCGGGATGAGATAGCGGTAACAGCATTTTAATTACATTTCAATGCACAAACAAAATCAATTACAATATAATTAATCCAACCTGGAAAACAATAGTCGTTTAAAATAACAATGGATACTGGATAATGCAAATAATTGTTTTATAATTCCAGCTTTCAAAAACAGAAACAAATGACGAGCGAAAAATAAGAGAAACTTGTTTATCAAAACGGAATGAATGTAGGCAAGGACCGTACTCAAAAAAACAATCATTAAAATAATTGTGATAACACTTCATGAATTCTTCTGCACCCTGTATGCAATTAATTAACGAATGTATGCATCGCTGGTGATGGATTTGCAAGAGTAAAGCAAAGAAGTGGGGAAGCTTCAAAGGACCTACAGGGCAGAGGGCGACGCTGCAATTAGGGTAATTCGAAGCGAGACGGAGAATCAATCATAATTTACTTTTAATTATACCAAAAGGTGCGAAATTTGTTTTCGTTAGCTGGACAATATTTTTTAATTAAAATATAATGTCTTTCATCCATTTAAATATAGATAATTAATTAATTGTCTGGATTTCAGCAAATTTTATTTTTTTATTCTGATATGGATCTTCTTCAGGAGGGGAAATATGATTTGTCAATAAATTTGTACATAAAAAAAAACTGTTTATGTTTTTTTCATATTAATGTAGCCCAACTTTTTTGTTACACTACCAACTTTTTTGTTACTACGAGCCGCCACTGATAAATAACTACCAGTTATAATTAGGGTAATAGGGTAATTAAGAAATTTTAATAATTTCGTAAGAAAGACGGTGAAAATAACACATATTGTTTTTGTAAAATATACGATATATATGATAAGCTAATGAGCTGTAATTGTCACACATTACACACATTACTACCTACGAATTGTTCTATAGTGTTGCTGACATATCAGTGAAAGTTGTGCTTAAATGAATATTATTTTTTACGCAAAAAAAGTTTATGTGGGTGAGAACGGGTTTGTAAAATTCAAAAGCGTTTCAGGAGAATTTCTTTCTTCTAACGAAGGTATGTAATTACGATGAATTATTTAAATATTAAATATTAACGTTTTGTTGTGATTTACTATAAGTATGTAAAAAAGAAAAAGAAAATAATATTTCTTTAATGAAGGGAATTCAAGAAAAGGTTAAAAACTTTATCATAATTTGCAGTAGTCAATTTTAATTTCATTACAATAATCTAGATGTATTATTAAAACATTAAACATCAATTATTAAATATTAAAAAATAACAGAATAGTAAGTCAATTCAAAAATTTTACTTTTCAAATTTATAAATTTTAATGTCAAAAATAACTTTTGGATCACGATCCAACTAAACTAATTTATGAATTATTTTTGATCCAAGTTGTTCACCAGAATTATGACTAAATTTTACAGTTGAATTTATAACTCGAATTATATTTGCTAATTTATCATATCTACAAAATGTAGCCATGATGATGAAACTGTAGTTTTACCAATTTTTTTACTAATAAAATTCCTTCTTCCATCGAATGAAGCATTCTATTAGATGAAAACTCTCAATGTAATATAAATATTTGTTACCAAAATATGCAATAAAATGGATTAACACAACCAGAAATGGACAATAAGTTGTAAGTGATAATAATATTCCATTTTTTATTTACCTGTAGAATTGTAGAAGAGAACAAATATAGCTGATTATTTGTGAAATATATAAGTATTTGGTGCTCTATTTTTAAAAGGATATAAGACAATCTGTAAGAACAAATGACTTGGCACTCACACTAACAATCTGAATCTGGGTTCGTGACATCCTTATCTTTGCATTTATTCACACTGAAGTCGTGCACATACACTAATGATCTCGCGTCCATCGTTATCAGATCGTAATTAAAACATACGAGGGTGACGGAGTAATTGGCTAATTCTGTCGGCCTGTTGTATCTGCTTTGTATAACAGAGGGCAACCGCATGGCAAATTCACCCCCGACTAGGGGAGGATTCGTTAGGCCTGGGGAAATGCGGCCTGCAAGCTTTGACGTGGAAATTTCACGGGGATGTCTCGTAATTGTTCAACATCCATATGGGTAAATAAAAAGTGCTCACATTCAAACTATAAATATTTTACTGAAGAAACAAAATTTTTTGAAAAACAGAATAAAACCTGCCTTTTCAATATTTTCGAAATAATGTTTGCATTACCGAGGTTTTATAAAATTTGAGATAATATGAATAATATACTGTAACGTTTATTTATATGGCAGAAATGTGAAAAGTCACAAAACACGAATATTTATAATACAAGTTTATTATTTATTTTCACAAAATATAATTGTCTGCCTCGACTCGACTCACTGCACTCTACTACACTCTTCTCAATTGACTGCTTACACTCTAAGCCGGGACGCTTTTATACCTGCGTGTAATTAATCTCGAACCTTCTAGAGTCTTCCGAACTCTATAAAATTCCCGAACAATAGCAGCGTTACTCTTATCTCGCTTGACCTATTTAGTGAGACTATCTGTCCAGACAGATCGTCCGCGATAAGTCATTGGCAATGAGTCGTGCTCGTTATGATATACACATACATCTATTTAATAATTATTTAGTTGTCGAAGAAATTATTCATATAAAACTATTTCCATTTTTGGAAGTACAGTTAATTTAAAAAAATTACAGTTTTATTTATATTTCTTTCACGAAATGGTTATAATACTTAACACCATTGTTGTATTCAGACAAAAAAATATTGTTCACGAAGAGTTCTTCATGTATATTTGAACATATTTCGAAAAGAAAGTTTAAAATAATACACAGAAGCAACGCTACTCCTATCAAGTTTTACACTATTAGTAAAAATTAAAATTAAATAGGAAATGTCCACAAAAATATACTGTATTCCTATAAACGAGAAAGGTTGTTCACCGTATAATATAGACAAAGTTAGAAAATATCAAGATCAAATGACCCACTTGTACATTCTGTACTATATTTATTAGCTGTATTGTAAAATTGATTTTGCTTAATTACATATGCTGTATATATTGAAATAATCTCACAACCATATAATTATAAATACTCCCTTATCTATTTTAAATTTCGAAACATTTTGAGAATTTTCTGTAGAAGAAAGTAAACCTTTATAATATATAAATCTATTACGAGAAACAAATTATCTGGTCTGTTTAATTTGTAAAAAAAAGACTCACCAATTTATCGTAGTCCTGTCTCCTGCTGCATCCTGCATCCTACATCCTTTCTGCTCCTGCAAAGAACAATAAATTCTCATATACATTATTCTAGAAACTATAAAATATGTATGCATCTTCTGTATAAATTGTAAAGTTTTCTCTTTTATATTCAATACAATATATTCGTATTCTACAATATTCTTTGCAGGTGGAATGTATTCAGAAGCCCAACTTATTCAATTTGATTTATGAAAGATAGGAGCAAAAGTTTCTAAGATGTACGAGTTCGCAACTGAATACTAAATTTCCTACATTAACTAATGAAAAATCTTGTGGGGTAAGCTTCCACAGTGGAAGAAGAACGCGAAGTAAGATATATTAAAATGATAAAAAGAAAAAAGTATTACTTAAAGTTAAATAGTTTAATGAACAACTTTAATATTGTTATAAAAGATATTTCTAAGTCATTTACATACCTAGTTAATTTTAAAAAAGTTAACCTGAAATATGTCCATCATTTTTTATAGTTGCACTTTTGTCATTGTTTTACACAAATACACAAAACGTAATTAAATACACTGGCAACCCGAAATTTATTATTAATAGTCAATCATTCATTTCTTCTATATAAAAATTGTCACTTTCACAAACCCATAATTATATCACGCACTTATTAGGATATAGATTCGATCATATAACGATATATATATTTAAAAATATATATTCAATCAATGTATTCAAGACAAAATTGTCTACACGTCTCACAACACATAAAATTTTATGACGTTTTGCTTCACAGACTGATATAAACATGTTATTAGCTGCTCCGCATTTTTTATGTTGTTTCAATTTGATACCGATAGATGGAATACTTATTAACAAACATAAAAATGCATAAGATTTATGTATAAGTATGATTTTATAAATTATTTAATTTTTTTAAATGGCACTACAATGTCAAAAGGAACAAGGTTTTATTATAACTAAGATACTTGTTTCATGACTATTACTTTCATTTTATTGGCACATATTAATAAACAAATTTAGATAAACCAATTGCTAATTGGTATTGTTTTATTGAATAATTTTTATTTTTGATAATAAAATTGTTATTTGTATTTCTAGGGATTAAAGCATATTTTTTATTACGCTTATAGAATAAACCATGTGAGTAATAAAAATACATTAGTCCTTTCATATCGTTGAATTATTAATTAAGAACATAAATAAATAAATAGCATTATGTATTTGTAAAACATTAGCTAGCTAATTAAGATGGGGATAATTGTGATAACAAACGAACTATTAAAGTGTCAAATATTTCTTTATAATCTTCATTTATGTTTATACCTGCGTAGACGTTGTCTGCTTGAAATCAGATAAATTATTATCAAAGGTAAATAATAAATAAATTCATCAATAATATTATAGAATGATATGTTTGTTATTTTAGGTAGTGCTAAAATAATCTGCAAAAATACTATTAAAATATAAATTAATTCAGTTTAACTGATGAATCCGTAAAGTCAAATTTTGACATAAAAGTCTATAAAGTTTTACTTTAGCTAGTAATTGGCTAAATTCTCGGAGTGATATCGTGTACTTTAGTATCGATTTCAAAAAAATATATAGTTTGTTTGAACAACTGTGCCAATATTTAATAGTAATTTTCCAGTTTCCAGAACTGTTCCATCTTATTCTCTTCTCTGGCTATTTAATAATTAAATATGAAGGTAAAGAGAAAAGATTGGTGTTGATACACGGAGTGTTTGTTCCTGGGAAATATCTCCTCCCTTTGTATTTGTTAAATTTTCCGTTTTACTTGCGTCTTATCTCGGTGTTATCTTTCCCTATCGCGGTATGTGGCGGTATCATTGTAATCCTGGCTAAGTGCAAAGTGCACAGGCGGACAAGGACGAAATTTATGAGCAGTCCTCATCCTACGCCTGCTGAGATGTGAACAATAAAACGAGGAAATAGCGTGGAACCGGCACAGAACAGATGCACTAATAACGCCTTCGCGTGATACCCTATTATTATTACAATACTACATCGGAAATGCTATCATACTTTGCAAATACAAAATTCAATTTTCTTTCGTTATTTCGGATAATGTAAAGCATACTTTAAAAAATAATTTTGTACTTATTTTAATTTTAGTTACTTCAAATATACCGTGAGTATTTTTTAACGTGAAATATGATATTTATCATATCCGTGGTTACGACTTGATATTTGATTGACAGCAATGTATACTTGCTTGTCTCATTTAAAATGATACATGGTATATCACAGAGAAAGTTTCCTGAAGTAATTGAAAATACTTGTATTGTGTTTGTAGTTATGTTGATAATTGTAAATTACAATATTTTATTTTAATCCGAATTACTTATTTACGCTAGTATAGTAACAATAATTTCATCCTTCCAAATATACATAAGTATGTTATAGAAGTACTGACTAGTAATTCTGTTTTAAAGGTATTTTTTGGTTTAATAGTAAAACTTTTGTGTTTAGTTCATAATTATTTACGTATTTCCTTAGTTCTTTACGTTATAAGTTCAGTGAATGAATTTTTAGAGTAGGTACGAATGAGATGTTTTTCTATTCCACACTTTATATGTTATTTTTTACACGTTTGACAGAATGGATATATATATTTCTGTTTGATACTAGTCAACTTAAATTGTACCAAAACTGGTGAAAGTTTGTTGTGAACGTCACAATATATTTTATTCTTTTGAAAAGGGAAAAAAATTAATACATATTCAGATTTACACCCTAATGTATAAAGATATTATCTAAACTTGTATCACATTTCGCAATATTTATTCATTCTTAAGAGATATGAGCATCATACTCACTCTTGTATAGGAGACGAAAGAGCCGAGTCGAGAATTTTGGAAAATTAACGGACCTAAGACGAACAACATTTAATTTTATATTGTATCATATTTTTCAATTTCAATGAAAAAAAAAATTGAAATTAGTCAACATGATGCAATATGGAATAAAGAAGAACAGTAAATTTAGTTTGAAAATTTGACATAGTACATACAACAAATGTTAATAATAAATAGAAGTACAATTTACCATGTCCGTTTGGTAATGATTTGATTTAGAGTTTACTACATCCCTTTACGATCGCAGTAAACGTCTTAGGGCGCAGTACGCGTTCTCCTTTAACAGGTGAGGGTTGCGGCTCCCCCGACGCTGGTGGCCGCAGGATTACACGAGGACGTGCCAGGAAGTAATAAATGCGGCGAGGGGCAACGGGGAGCGGCAACAACGGCCAAATTAACTAACTCCTCATTACAAACAAAAGTCACAAACGCACAACTTGCGTTCTTCAAGAAAGGATAACATGCAAGTTTTATCTAGGAGTTTTATAGCAGGGTTTATGGAAGATAAAATTTTAAATTGTTTTGTTTCTTTTTCTCATTTGTAAGCTTTACATAAATTGTCGCCTTATACTAAATCTTTACTACCGTAATATCATCTATTTATTTATTTCCTATTTATATATTTATACATTATCCCATCAGTCATCTATTAAAATTTAAAGCTGGAATACCTAATTGATAAAATTTACAACTTAATTAGGAATTGAAAACGCTTCAGAATATGCAAAACGCACATTTTTCCAAGTAGATTTTTTTGAAGAAAGGATAACATAAAAATTTCATTTGGGAATTTTATAGCAGGGTTTATGGAAGATAAAATTTTAAATTGTTTCATTTCTTTTTCTCATCTGTAAGCTTTATATAAATTTTCACTTTTTACTAAATCTTCAGCTGAATTTATTTACTTATTTATATATTTGTACAATATCAGTTAACTATTTAAGGGTTTCTAATTAAACTGTTAGTAGCTGATAAAATGTACAACATAGTTAGGAATTGGAAACGCCACAGAATTTTGCGTTTCTTTTTGTCAAGCAAACTAGTAATTTAGATTCAAGTTTACTGGTTTCGTGTCCACGGCAATTTTAATAGCAGGATTGCATGTCAAACTTTTAGCGACACTTTAAAAGTTAATTTAGACTTGCATTTAACTGCCTCGCATTTACAAGTAAATAGTAATAAAATTCAGAAATTAAAAGTAAAAAATCTGTCACAAAACTGCAAACTTTTAAATTGATAGATAATATAAATAATTATTAATTTTTACTGCTATTCCAATATGGAATAATAAAATCAGATTTTATAGTGACACACTTAATATATACATGTATTATACAATATAACTATTATAGTATTAACAACATTTGTATTTTAATACTTAGCAAATCATGTTATAGCAAAAAATTATTGCCTTATTTTTCTCAAATTCGGATCCCATTGTCAATATTGCATTAGAAGACAGGCAAACAGGAACTGCTAATTGGAGTACAACAATTTGTTTGCAATAAATATTTTAAAAAGTGGGTGAAAATCGGACTCGAGTAAGCTAGTCTTGCATCAGGACAATGCATCCCCACATACTGCTACGCAAACTAAAGCCTATTTAACACAGTCAAAAGTAGAATTCCTGGAGCACCCGCCATATAATTCTGACCTTGCACCTTGTGATTTCTTATATCCTAAATGAAAGGATAAAATGCGTGGTTTCCGATATACAAGTGCAAATGATGAGGTTGCATCCTATGGAATCTTGGTCTCTCAGGTGTGTCGAAAAGAACGGATTTATTGCTTCAACGATTGGTTTTATCGAATGCATAAATATGTTGAATTAAAAAGAGATTACTTCGAAGAACAGTAATGAAATTTCTTTAGTTTTTTTTTTATATTAAGAAATATATTGAAATTTATAACGCCTGACTATTAAACTGTGAATTTTGCATAAGTAATTTTCAAATATCTGTCACAAGAACTATAGAAAGATTAAAGAAAATAAGTAGACAAAGATAGAGCCTTCGATAGCCTGTAGTTCCAGAAAAAGAATAACAATAAAGACTAAATTTGAAATGTACCATATTGTCCAAACATTTGTTACATTTTATAGGATTGTAATAAGAGTAATGATTCTAGTATGAGTGCAAGTAGGATAGGTCTGTGAGAACTCCCATCTCGCTGTTCCTGTTTGCCCCCCATGATCGATAGGACGAATCCCCGGGGACGAATCCTGACGTAGCGTTCCCCTGAACAGATGACACACTCGGGAATGATCGTCAGCTGACCCACATCATCCTAATCGATACATCGCAGATTATCCGGTCGATCCGAGCTAAATATTCCATGTGTCACCCCTGCGACGTACCGCAAGGTCACGGCGACACGCAAGAGGTGGAATACAATCGGTTATTTTCCGAGATTGGGTTTGGGGATTCGTAGCGTGAGCGGGGATTAATAGCTTTTAATCAGATGCTAAATCTCAACGCAGGTTATTTTAGGCTGAAATATTATCAATGGAATTTGCTTCCTTATAACAAAAAGGTTCCGACGTTTTTGGAACAAAAATTATACAGCATTTATTTCCATACTGTTATCTTCTTGAAATATTTAAAGCCATTTAAAGAACCTTGGCAACCAGTGGTAATTTAGCGAAATCGTTTTTCTTTTTTAGTAACTTGTTCGCTTTCTTCTAGAGGTGAAACATTTTTTTACGACCACTATGGAAAGTGGTATCTTCTCACATTATATAAAGCTTGAAAGTTACGTATATCCCTTAAACGTGGGTTAAAGTGCCAGAAAACACTGCGCATGCGTGAAGGTACTAAGTAAAGATACCTGCGCCTTATTGTTTTTTATGTCAAATAGCTTTCGTGCTTGTATTTTTGTTCTATAAAGTTTAGCAGTGTGTTCATAGAAAAAGTATAGTTTACCACTCGTGCTGAATCACCTATTTACCACCTTGTGTGATTCCAGCACTAGACTTCTTTTCGTGTGGAAACTTTCACACCTCGTGGGTTATATCAGGTATATTATATATAATTATTAATTATAAAATAAATGGGGAAGACAAATTAGTAAAAACACTAGATTCAGACATATCTAAAATTGACAAATTTTGTCTGAAATTGTCATTTGAAAACACTAGAAATAATGTCAAAATCGCCAAATTGGCAACACTTATTTGAAGCCTATTATGATTCCAAATCAGTACACCTTTCTTTGGTCTTCCTGTTTCCTCACATATCCCTAAAATTAAATGTTTGCTATAAACGGTCCGATAAAGCTGTCACACCCGGCAATGGGTAATAAGCAAGAGTATTTATTTAAGAAATAATTAAGCAGATATATGTAAGAGATCGGAAAATGGGTATAGGAGTACTAAAGTAGATTTTTGAGAGGAATAAAATGTTTGATTTCCCGACTTCGTAAATCGCTGTGAAGTATGTTAGTCCGACGTTGGCGAATTTTCGCTTTGCAGGAACAGCACAATTGCCTTGGCCTCGCCTACACCTGCAGATCAAAGGCGCTGCAGCAGAGAACGAACATTCGACCGAACCCTCCTGCGCCATTCAAAGCACACTTGGCTAAATTGAAAGTGTCAATAGGATTTTTTCCCCGATGAGATAAATTGGTAGCCGAGGCCATTACGGAACACGTTATGGAAAAAAATCCAACACTTCTCCAGCTCACGTGCTTTCTAATTTGCTAAATTCATTGATCGGATGATTTACTTGCTTTATTTTTGTCTGGAGAGAAATTTGATGGAATTGGAATTGAATTATAGATGGACTCTAAAGATCAAATAAGATTAAAACTAAATAAAAACTAAAGAAATACCAATCCGGAGAAAAACCACTAACTTTCAATTGCTTAAACGGTGAAAACATTGCTATATATGTAACAAAATACACTAATCTGTAATTCCTATGGAGAGGTTGTAGACTGACAAGTAGTGATTCTGTGAGACGAGACGAGACGAGATTTTTCTTTTTCTCATATCGTCTCATTTTAAATATAAAATATTTGATCTCGTCTCATTTATTTCTCGTCTCGAATATTATTTTTCTCGTCTCAGTCTCGAATCTCACCGAGATTTCTCTAAATTCCTTAAATCTAGGGAAATTGAACAATCTTTTGGTAAATTAGAAAGAAAATATATATTTAGAGAAATGTACAATATAATTATCTGGTCCACCTACATTTTGTCTTTAGGAACCAGATAGTCATATAAAATTCAGGTTTCTGTTTTTTTTTTATTGGTACACTGTTAATACTATTCAATGGCGTAGGAAACTTTTAGGTTATTAATTTAAATCACTTGTTGATGGTTTTTAGTAACTTCAATCTTAGGTTACCTAGTTTTATAGTGACATTTGGGTCGATATTGCAGGTTTTTATTGTACTAGTTATTTCTTACTCGCTGATTTTACATAATTCCTACGGATACTTGTTTATTTTTCTTCTTGTAGAAGTAGCTATATTTCTACTTTTCTACCTTGTGAATCAAGTTACATAAGATGTCACATTTATGACGTTTGAAAAAAATAATTTTAAAACCTCGAGAAATCTGGACATAATTATTGAAATTCGAGAATCTCGATTTTATTCTCTCATCTCCAAGTTTGTAAAATCGTTCTCGTCTCGCCCGAGATGAGAGTTTCGAGAAGAAACGTGCAAGATTCGAGAAATACTTTGTCTCATCCGAATCCTTACTGAAAATGATACACCACTAAAAAGCAAATAAAATTACCTAGAAACTGTTGAAATCGCCACCTCGATTTCATCTGCACTATATTCCCCATTGGAATAATGAGATACTATTATATCCTATCAGTTGATTCTATAATTTAAAGGAGTCATTTTGAGTTAGACTGTAGAGTTTAGGTAGGCACCTCTTGGTGTAGTTTTAGTAATGAGTCGCCCCTTGTAATAGACTAGACACACGAGCAATTGACTTGGCACGCGTTGGGCTCCACTTTGTCCTTTCGTTGCGCCCTAATCACCCTCTATCTTCGGTTCACCCGGCCGGAAGTTATGACGGGGCTGCGAAATAGGAAGTGACGTAATGTGGACTTAACACGGGAGCTAATACTCGGTATTCAATACGCCCAAAGCTCGTTATCTTCAATACCAATTAACCTCGATAAAACTTGTCAATCTTTAAATAAATGTCCTACACTTATATTTTTTATTTTATTATTATTATTATAGGTTGTCACAAGTCAGTTACTATATTCAGATTTAAAAATTATACTTATTAAAGAATTAATAGAAAAATGTACCACTAGATAAAAAAATCGTTTACCTAAACATGTTAATAGGAGAAGAATACTGAAAAGGACTAAACTTCTGGATTTCGAAAAACCACAAATCTAAACAAAATGTTGGTTTTTTTCACTAATTTTAAATAAAGACTTGAATAATATTATAGGCTATTCTGACTCAAAAAGAGTGGAGTGTGAGATTTGGGGTTAAATCCTAGGTTTAACCAAATCTTTAACTAAATCTTTAACAAAAAATAACTATGTCCGAGTGGTGCTATAGCTATAGGTGCCTAGTAGAGTTGTAGGCTGACATTTACACCGCTCAGTTACAAGTAAAATTGTCTAGAAATAGATGGTGACATATTTATCTTCGATGCAAATATTAATAATTTACAAAAAACACAATAAAATATCATTGCAAACTTCAGGACTGGTACTTCCACAATTTATAAAGTCATAATAGTAATAACCCTCGTTTATATTCACAGTCAGTTTTTTTCCAATTTTTCTAAAGTATTTTGTAAATAAAGTTTGTATCTCTCATGTATTTTTTTCATTAATTGCGCAATTTTTCCATGCGTGAAATGAAATAAAGAACAGCAAAACCACAGAACAAAACTATTGCAAACAAAACCTGCGCTGTTTAAATGTAAAATAAAAACAAAACAGTCCACCCCGCGATCAATATCCGCAATGAAACAAAAGAACAACCACTTGAACAATTGAACAAATCGCACAAAAACAATCGCATCGGATATCCGGTGCGACATTGGTTCAATTGAGCATTACATGTGATAATCCTCCCTCCAAGGCGGCCGCGATGTAAAACAATGCAAACAAGCACGCGTCGCGACGGCGGGGAAGGGACGGCGGCTTGTTAGAGGTTGCAGGGATAGACCGGGATAACAAAGCCAATCGGGATAGGGCGCGCGTAATGGGGAATTGATGACTTACGGGAAATGCAAAGAAAATAAAACCATTTGGAAGAAGATACTGCTGGTCGGCTTTACAAGAAACACCGCATCTTTAAAAACATTACAGACTTTATTGTTACATTTGTGAGGAAATAGAACACAATTCAAGGAAACTTTAAATAAATGAAATATAAATTAATTTAGGATAGCTCATTTGTTTATAATTATTTTGCTACGAGGATGAAGAATTTATTAGTGAAATAACCAATTAAATGTTTTACTGTGTGTAAATTTGTAAGTAGTTTTTATTATATTTCTTGTGGATTAATATTGATTTGTAGATAGATGTAAAAAGGTTTTCAAAATTGTTTGTAAATTAGAAAAGTAAGAATTCAAAGTTTATACAGAATCAAGTAACGCTTTGTAGTTTATTTGAATTATATAAATGTTTTTGATCGCGGTTTATTATTAAAATTTATATAATTTTGTTATTGTTGGAATATCGTGTTTGATTCAGCCCATCCTACTCCAACCCCTGTCTTTGTGACGTGGTAGCACAACGCGTAGGTAAAACTCTATTGTTCTAATATTACTACCCTGCACCAATTTGACCATATAGTAAACCGCGTCTGTTATCTTTATTATCATTCTCTTGTCTGCTTCTCTCTCGGCAGACTTTTAAATAAAGTGATAGTGGTGGCAGCGACTATCGTTACTCTTGTCTCGTGTTGAGTTGAGAGTTGTTCATTAATATAATCTGTGGATTACTATTGAGGCAAGTAAAACTCATAAATTAAAACCCTTGTATGTCAGGTACTAGATTTCGTCGTAGGCGACCCGTACTTGTTACACAACTTATTACCTTGTTTACTTTTTGTGGACTTCTTTCTTTAAACTAAAACCTAGAATTTGGTGCACTATGCGTTGTGAACGTCTCTTGTCCTGTATAGAGCATAAGTGAATAATCCCGTCTTTTCTATGTGTGCCGGTCTCCCCGGTCCCAGGGGTATATCCGCTGTTTGCGCAGAGTGCGGCGTTGTTTGCTCGGCGTGGAAAGAACACGCGCCCTACAGCAAATAGCCACCAGCGGCTGCTGTCGACCGCGACCGCTCTGTTTGTTTCACGGTTTGTTTGATTGTCTGCTTTGTTTGGCGATGTCTCGCGCAGAAAACACACTCAATGACTTTATTTTGCTGATTACAACAAGGACGTACAGAAGGGTTCGAATAAAGATATTAATTGGGTAAATACCTACCTACAATATTTGTAAACCTACTAACGAAAGAGTGTAAGGTATAATTTATATTTTTCTAGAATGCGATACATTATGGTTCAACATTTTCTACTTGCTGTCCAATGACTATTTTGCTGATTACAACAAGGACGAGAATAAGGCTTGGAATAAAGATATTAATTGGGTAAATACCTACACTTATTTTTTCTTTATTCTAAATAATTGTAAGCTTACGACTGAAACAACATAAGGTATAATTTATATTTTTCTAGAATGCGATACATATGGTTCCACATTTTATACTTGCTGTCATAATTTTTCTATAGACTTCTTGTTTCGTCTAAGTTATTCTAAACGATTGACCATAAGGTAACCGCATCTGTCATCATTTTTATGCATTTATTATTCTCTCATTATTCATAGGATTAAACCAAAAATTATATTGACAAACGCGAAAAATCCTAGAAATTGTCATTTTTGTGCCCAAAATTTTGATTTTGGGAAATAGTGTATATTGGTAGATCTCGTCGCGCTGATTCCAAATTTTTAAACAGAATTTAATTATCTCTTTTAGTTTCGGAGATATTTGGTGTCAAAGTTGCACCTTAAAAAAGTGTGTTTTTTGGCTATATCTCTAAAATGAGTAGAGATACAATCTCAACGATTATCTCAATGGATTCTACGGGCAAAGTTACATAAAGAAATGTTTTCTCCGCATATACGTTCTTTGGAACGATTAGGTGAAAAATGAGAAAATCGAAAAAACCTAAATTTCAAAATTTTTTCGAGGAACTTTTTGTCTACAAAACTTTTCATTTTCTGAACTTAAGTAGATATTGTTGCGCTGATTCCAAATTTTCAAACAGAACTCAATTATCTCTTCACGTTCCCGAGATATTCGTATTCAAAGTTGAGTTTTGGCAATACCTAAAAAAACAGGTTTTTTAGGTATACCCCTTTAAGAGTTAGGTTTACGACTTCGGCGATCTCACCAATCGATTCTACGGGCAAAATTACATAAGTATACCAATTTTTAGATTTTTATCGCAAAGGATACAATTTGTAGAAAGGAAAAACGAAAATGGCCAAAATCGAAAAAAATGCCTGATGAACCCCTTGCGATTTTTTTCGATTTTTGACCATTTTCAGTTTTTCCCTTGTAGAAATTTTATCTGTTATGATAAAAATTTGAAAATTGGTACACTTATGTAATTTTGCCCGTAGAATCGAATTGTGAGGTCGCCGAAGTCGTAAACCTAACCATTTAAAAGGTATACCTAAAAAACCTAATTTTTTAGGTATAAATTTGAACGTAAATATCTCGAGAACGGGAAGAGATAATTGAATTCGGTTTGAAAATTTGGAATCAGCGCATCAATATCTACTTAAGATCAAAAAATGAAAAATTTTGGAGACAAAAAGTTTCTAGGCGAAAAATTGAAATTTAGGTTTTTTCGTTTTTCTTATTTTTCACGTAATCGTTCCAAAGAACGTATGTGTGGTGAAAACATTTCTTTACATAACTTTTCCCGTAGAATCGAATGGTAGAGAAGTTGAGATTGTATTTCTACTCATTTTTGAGATATACTCAAAAAACACACTTTTTTGAGCTTCAACTTTGACAGCAAATATCTCCGAAACGAAACGAGGTAATTAAATTCCGTTTGAAAATTTGGCATCAGTGTATCTAAATCTATAAAAAATATTACAAACAAAATTTTGTAAAATTTGAAAATTTTCTAGCTAAAAATTCGATATTTTTAAATATTTTCGTGTTTACGGAAAAATTCAGCATCAGTGACTTTGGGAATTACTTCCCCTATTTTTGCTATACATATAAACTATTTTTTCAAGTAATATTCTGCATAGTGAGAAATAATAGTAGTAAAATAAATGGTTACTGTTACATTTAATACTTTTATTTTAGAATAATTTACTTTGGCATCGGCAATACGATTGTATATGCTTAGTTAATTTGAAATACTTTATCATAAAGTTTTAAATTTAATAAACGTAATAACAGTGTGCCATCTGACGATCTGAGGATTAAAGGATGAAGAATGCTGCCTCATATCAAGTAGAACAGACAATGAAATATGTACCCAAATAGATCCGGTGAAAACAATGGTTGTTCCTGGCGTATTGCAGTAAAAGTGTTGATATAAAAACCCCCTGCAGTTGGAACTCCATCGTGGAGACACACGGCTCTATAATAAACTCGACCCTATTGTTGCAGGCATTAGATCGCCATTAATATTCATGTAGTTGTGCTTTCCGCACCCGCTAGCAGGGAACGCAGAGGGTGAGAGAATATGACTAATGCTATGATTATATTAGCAGGACAATTGGACGCGCTGCTTAAATGGATCATCATTTAACAGACTATTTATAATATCCACAAAAGAACGGATGAAATACGGAAGTTAATTGGCGAAATAATAGCAATAATTAATAATGTACGACACTGTAGCAAAGTGACATAGTTTTGTATTGACATTAGTTTATAATAACTAGTCTTTATAATCGTGTTAACGTGAATATTTAAATACGAGGGTAGTACCAAAAGTTCGTGCAAACTAATACAACTGCGGTAGCTATACTCCGTTTTTAAACTATAGACAGCACTAGACGAAGTCACATTTACACCACAGCGTTAGTGAAATACTAGTAGTTCTGAAAAGAACTGGTTTTAATCGTGAAATATCACAAAAAGAGAAATGAAATAAAATACACGTGCAAATTCAACAAAAGATTTGACAACTACTGAGAGTTTGACGTTTCAATTACGTTTGTTAAGGTTATCTTGAAATTTTTGCTGGTTAAATGCGGCTTCATGAAATGGTGCAGCAGCCAATCACAGGCTTCGATTTCCTCACTAGAATTTCTAGTTACTGTCTATAGTTTAAAAACAGAGTATAGGAGAAATAAAATCATAACAAAACAAAAGTACTGCCTTGTGTAGTTTGACAATTGTTGTTGCAATTCGTTACCTGTTGTCTTTAATTTTCCAAGCAATTTTAAAGTACATAAGTTGTATTTGAAATGCTTCGAAAGACTTCGGGCTGCTTTTGGAAATTAAGCACCTAGTATCAGATCTGTTCACAGCTAGTACAATGAATTTAAATTTGATTGACTTTCTCTCAGTGATGATTTACGCGAAGATCGGCCAATTTCTGCTATTACGGTTGAAAACTTAGCTGGTATTCGTATAGGATGATTAAGAAAGATAACCGAGTCACCTCCAGAATTATACTGAATTCTTGGATTCTTCATAAATTCAATGATGATCAAAAACAATGTCGTATGGAATGGTGCAAGAAAACATTAAAAAAGTACAATGAAGGCAAATCCAAAGCAGTGTATGATATTGTAACAGGTTTGAATTTGAACCTGAAATAAAACGACAATCAGCTCAATGGGTCTTTCCAACAGACCCCAATTTTGTCAAAGTAAAACGAGTATGAAGTGTTATTACAAAAATGATTGTCTCCTTTTCGTCAAAATCCAGCGAAGTAGTAACTTAGTCTTGAATCAGGACAATGCATCCCCACATACTGCTGAGAAAACTAAAGCATATTTAACAGATTCAAAGGTGGAATTACTGGAGCACCCTTCTTGCAGTCCCGACCTTGCACCTTGTGATTTCTTCATATTTCCTAAATTAAAGGATAAAATGTGTGGTTTCCGATATACAAGTGCAAATGATGCGGTTGCATCCTAC
Organism: Stenolophus ochropezus; assembly: GCA_035578165.1. Classification (NCBI taxonomy): domain Eukaryota; kingdom Metazoa; phylum Arthropoda; class Insecta; order Coleoptera; family Carabidae; genus Stenolophus; species Stenolophus ochropezus. Next base: position 1,202,754 of record JAQOWZ010000002.1, read on the forward strand.
GGAAACTTGGGTCTCTCAGGTATCTCAAAAGAATGAATTTATTGCGATTGCTTATATCGAATGCGTAAATGTGTTTGCAATAATAATAATAATTTGTTTCAAAAAATTATAAACAAAGTAAAATATATCCTGATCGCACTAACAACATTGAACTGCACTTGAATTGTTCTAAATATATTATTTTTAGAAATAAAATTATTCTTTGTACATAAATATTTCCTTCCTTGATATAAATGTCAAAGTTCTGAGCAGCTCATCACATAGTTGTCTTGTTTCCAAATGTCAGCGACAAAAGAAACTTCATATAAATAGACGTGTAATACCTCGAAGACTTCTTACAGAATACGAAACTCGTGTGTCTTTTATACGAAGTACCGTCTAACTTTGTGGAAACCGAATACTCCTACTAACCAATTTGCCGAGTACAGATATTCTGCTGCAGACTGTTATGCGAAAGCAGAGAAATTGTCCTTGATATAAAAGTGACATTGTCATCCAAAATAAATGTATTCTCAAGTGCACAGCGCTTTAATTAGATTCCGTGTCAATTTATAGTTTAATGAAGATGAGTCTGAAAGATGAATTTAGAATTCTTCCCTAGGGTAATTACTTAATGAACTTCATTATGCAAATTGGCTTACTTGCTATTTTTACAATGGAGTTAGCTTTACTACAATGTCTATTTGTTCTTGCAGTGTATACATAGTGAAATAATCGACCAAAACATTGTTTTAAAAAATAAAAGAAACAGGAAATTAAACAGATACTAGTGAAAATAAATAAATGGTAAAATTAAATATTATTCGAACTAGTTTCCGTTAAATGTGACAATACTTTGTCCTCCTTAAATTGCTGTTTTCTACTTTAGTAGGAATAGAACATACTTAAATATATAAATACACAATAAGAATTTATTTAAAATTGATCATTTGAGAAATTCATTATGTGAGTATTGTTAAGGATATTTCAAAAGAAAAAAAAATAATTTAACTTTTGTCTTGTTTTTTTTACTGCAAAATTTGATTTGGGACACACCATAAAATTTAACGAAGAATTCAAAACTGTTATAAGATTTTCCATTTTAAGAAAATATGATAGACAATAAGAGGAAGACGTTTTGAAAAACAACGAAACGTCAAAATAATCAAAAAATTGTATTTCTCCAAGACGTACATGAACGATAAATTGCGGTAGGTAACGTTTTTTAAGCACTCTTTATTTTTACGATTATTACTATTTTTTAGCAACCTCTAATAGCTATTTATGTAATAAGTAAGAAATTAAAGGTGGCTATTTTACGCATGCGAAAATTACAAAACGAGACGAAGGCGAGGTTTATAAGAACAGAAAAAAATTAGAGAAATAAAGAGACTCTTAACAAATGGAAGTAGAAAACTGCAAAAATATATTGGGTTATATTATGTGTGTTATAATTACAGGTCAGAAGGTGAAAAACTTATTTATTCTACATTTCCTTTGTAGCAAATAAAATGAAAACATATGTGTAGAGAAAATCTTCAGTTTTATAGCACGTTTTAAACATATAAAAATTTAGATTCCTTTTTATTGGTCTATTCTAGAAAACATCTTTATAAGAAAATATAAATAAAGAGTCTCTTAACAAATGGAAGTAGAAAAAAGCTAAAATATATCGGGTTATATTATGTGTGTTATATTTACAGTTCAGAAGGTGAAAACCTAATTTATTCGACATTTTCTTTGTTGCAAATAAAATGAAAACATATGTATCCATAAAATCTTCTATTTTAAAGCGCGTTGTTTTAAACATATAAAAATCTAGATTCCTTTTTACTATCCTAGAAAACATATTTTCAAGACAATATGCATCAGAAATGCATGTCTCCAGATAGTCAATCAGCAGTTCAATTCCAGCTCCGATTCTTCTTGCAAACCACTCTCCAGCGTCCAGTTCTTTGTTTCTTCTGTCAGTGGTAAACGATTTACAGGACCGCGGTGTCCGGGGATATAAATGCTGATTGTGTGCGTGAAGCAGAAGCTCTAACGACTTCTCTCCAGAACTCATAAACGCGGCGAAGCAATCGACACCCCCTCTGCAGCTGTAGCGGTGGCTGTACACCATATATCACCCGGACTTACGTGCGGATGGCAATATTTCTGTGATATTTCACGGGACATTTACACGCTGTTCTAGTGATAAATAGCCACGCAGATGAATATCTAACATTTTTATGGATTATACATGTCGCGGAATACGCATGCGATATATTGCTGAAATTTCGTATTGCTAAGTTTGAAAACTGTGAAGGAATTGCAACAAAAAATATAAAAGTTGGTAAGTAAGGCTTAACTTCACCTGTTCCATAACAATTTTGGTTGTAGTTTGATGGAGTATATTGGTCAGCCTCTAACCAAGTGAGACTACCTACTTTTATGACTCTTTAAAAAAATGTAAATTGCAAAAACTGTCATGATTTTATTCAAATATAACTAAATAACACAGATATAAAGGAATATTTAAAAATTTTCGCGCTAAATGATATTAAAGTAAAGGTTAATGTTCACCAAAACCGGTTTACTTTTTTTTGATTATCAATTATCGGTAAAATTACGATTCACAATTTTGGCTTAAAATATCGACTACCGGTATATATTAACGGGTTTTTTAACCGGTTACATGACAAAACAGTCGAGGATTCAGTTATTCACGTATCACGAAGAACGGCAAGAATAAATCATAGACACGTTTTCTTGTATTGATGTCTACTAGTATAAAATTATATTAACAATAGAACAATACATTACTCATTCCAAAATTTATAAATACCAAATTCGGAAACTTTAATATTTTCTGTCGATTATACAAAATCGAAAATGAAAATTTTTATGACTGATAAATTTATTTCATGCGCCGATTTTTATTTTTTCAACACCCTTCCTTTGATATATGATAAATATAAAAACGTAACTAGAACTGGAATTTTTATATGTTTATAATACACGGTTTTTTATTTCTAAAATGTTAAGGCGTTAAATATTCTAGAAGATAAATTCTAAATTTAATCGTGAACATTATATAAATCAAATTTCTCATTTCTGGATATGAAAAAAGTTTTCAAAAAAGTTTCATTATTACTTTGAACAAACCATATTTTCTTTTTTTTGATATTGGAAAAATATTTTGTAATAAAAACGTTACATATTTCTTCTGCTGTATTCTGTATGAATAATTTTATGTGTCTACCATATATATTTACTGAAATTTCCTAATTTATTGAAAAGAAAATATTAAATTAAACAACATTAAACTATGTAATTGCTCCTTGTTTAATTTAATTGTGACAATGAACTTCGGATATTCAGTTATTTTTGAAAATATTAAACTTGAATTTGAAGTGTATTGAACCCGAATGAAGAACCTAAATTTAGTTTAATTAAATATAAAGCACGCGGGATTTAGTTAGAATTTGAATGAGGTCGTATAAGTAGCGTGAAAACTGTAATAAAACTGACTCCATCCAAGTTGGCGTGTTCGTCTAGTCGAAATGAATTTCAATTATAAACTTTCCACCCAGCCGTCCATTTGCAGTGACAGGACGAGCTGAATGGCACCCGAAGGACCACAGAACACGTATACAAACTTTGGATTCGACCGCCCGCAAGCGTGCTGAATTTACATTAACCGAAGGCGCAGCTCTACCTAGTTTCTGCAGGATGGGAGATCTACACTTTATGTTTTCCCAGGAAAAGTTAAACAGGTTAATGTATGAGCTTCATTTCCAAATGCATAGGAAGAATATATAATTAAAAAATTGAACCCGATGGCTTATAGAACAAACTCATAGCCAATTAAATTCTAAATCAAGAAGGACAACTAAACTAAAAAGGAAATGTACTTAGAGTGGCAGAAGAAATAATACTAAAAGAGTATAAAAAGATAGGACTGCAGAAAAAAGAAAACGAAGAAGACCAATAAAAATGTGGCACGAGAAGAGAAATCCTGAATTTTGTTGATGAAGGGCATCAATCAAAATGCATGTTTATTAAAAGGAGTGTGTAAGTGAGCAATTTGGTTTTTAAATAATATTATTTAAATAGTTAAGACGATCAATTTCGGAAAATTATACTATACTCAGGCCACAGCATCTGGAAATATATTGATGTTGTAGTTGATGTTAAATTTTTTGAAGAATTTAAATGTAGAAAATTTGTAAATTTTGTAGATGTTACTGAACCAGGTAGATCTCATTTTACACATTCCTTTTAATAAAATTTGAAATAAAAAATAGAAGCAAAACTTATGATGAGGAATAGGACCTATAGAAAAGAAACCGACAATGAAACAAGAAAAAAAATTTATACTGCAACATCATACACTACTAGAAAGGCTTTAGGATTAAGTTAGTAAATATAGAAGAAATATTTGAAACTGCCAAGGTTTATAACCTTTTATGGAGAGTTGGGTAGCTCATTGGACAGGAGTCCTAAATTATTCCAACTTGAATTTTCAATAACTGATTATATTTGTCGATCCCTTTATATCAAACTACGTAAACTTAAAAGCATATAATTAGAAAATATCTTGAACACATATTTTGGGTACGATCCATAGTATTATATGACAAAAGAAAGTAGGTATCTACCTAAACAACTTTTATTGTCCAATAAAACTTTATATGAGCAATTTGTTTTTTTTTTTAATGAATTTCAAATATATCTTCGTACAACTATAGTTCTGTATTATTAATTATTGAAAGACATACCTATTTACTTTTGAAGTATGAAACTTTTTGATTTTGGAAAGAATTAAGTCATTCCTAGTTTCCGTTTGTATTGTAATATCTCTCGCAATAAAAGCTCACATTTAAAGCTGACATTACCTTCCGTCTCACATAAACATAAACCTTATTACATCAACACAAGCCAGCACTTTTCTCTATCCCCGGATCCCTCGTGGAAGTGGCCTGATCCAGCCGGGAGCGCACTGTTCCCTGGGGAACTCAGCGTCACCGACACGGGAAGGTTTTATCCCAAACACAGTTCGGGGATGGAAACATTACAAGACGCGTAAACCGGGATATCACAAGAAAAGAAAATTGCTACCAAACATTAAATGCGCTCAAATATCAAATATTCACACAACTATTGCAGTATATCCCTATTTCATAAACTTTTTTTTTTTTAATTTGGGTAGCAGTAGTTCACTTAATTAATGTGCTGCGATTCGATATCAAATTCTAGCTTGGTCAACTTGTACAAATTTATACCGTAGTGTCCAAGTAGTTCGGAAACCACTATAAGCTGTAGATTCCTTCTGACAAACAACACTAATAAACTAGTATAATTAGTTACTCATCAAGTAGTTGGAGTACTTAAAGGCTAGGTTTAACCTAAAACTGTTGTGCCATATAGATAATTCTACCAGTACAGTATATCCATGTAATTAAATGGTTCATTCATATATTTTTTATAATTGAGAAATACCATTAATGTTTTTAAATATTGGCAAACGTTTCGTCTTTCCGGACTTCAATAAACGTAAAAGGTGGGATACCATAACTTCAGTTCTTCAGTTGATATCATTCGAACTAGTTTTGGTATTAATTACAAATATCAACTAGAGAAAGAACTTGCGATTCTGGAACAGTATCTAATTATAATTTTTAGGCGGAGACTACAGAGAATTATTCATTTTCATTTAATACACCATCTGCCAAAAGAACAATTACCCACGACTTATGATTAGGCTACGGATATAAATATTTCTGTCTTAACCAAATCCATATTTAAGCAAAATAAATTCCATTCCGTTCACAATCAATTAATTAACAAACCATGAATCGATGTTCTCTCTTCTCTTTCTCGTTGCTGTGGTTACCACTAATGGTTTGATAATTAACCAATTGTTTGAGTAAAAATTATTGAAACAAGCAACTCGTCACATAAAGCTCATATAAAATTGTGACCCTCGATTACGTCTGTGCTCACGTAGATATGAATGCTTTTCAGCACTCGATACACAATAATAGTTATTTTTTATACAAGACGATAAAATAATATTTTATCGACAAGCGGAAAGTGTTAATTCACGAACGATATAATCGCGAGTGAATTATTTTTCGCGAGTCGATAATTTAATTTTATCGTCGTGTATAAAATTTTATTTTTTTCTATAGCAGGTTTTGAAGAAAAAAGAATTAGACAAATTAAATTATGATTTAAGAACAATTTTAAAATGTCAGTAGTGTACGTTGTTATGGAAATGTACTTCTAATAAACAAAAGTTAAAGTACTTTATCTACCCTTGCTGTTAAAGTGTTACTTTATCTACCCTTGCGGTTAAAGTGCTACTTTATCCACTATTTTGAGTTGATAAAATTGCACTTTAACATCCACTATAGAAAAAACTATTGTAGTTAATACGTAACAAGGCAAATAAAGGACACTTTACAGTCTACCTCTATACCAATATGAAAATGTCTTAAATACATTTGCTATTACCATACAGAATACGGATTTCGATTTGTTATTTGTCGTTGTTATGGAATTCTACCCTTAATCTGATAAATAAAAGGAGAAAACTCAAATACCTTAATTTTTTTATTAAATTGAGTATTATTATAATGAATTATTAGAAGTCTAGACGATTTTTTGAGTTTGTTTGTGGAAGTAATTTGGAAGAAATGAGAAATTCCTTGTAGTTAGTATAAAATTAAAATCGATTCGTTGAGACGTCTTACAAATCACCAGCATTCAGCCGCATTAATCGGGTAGAAAAATCGTTATTTAATCCGTTAGCAACTCCAGCTCCAAGGCAGAAATCCAGGCGCGAAATGCGGTTAGCATAGAAATGCGTTCCTCACGAGAACAAAGCTGCACGCAGCCCAGAGAGAAAGAAACGCAACGAGTGCAGCGAGTGATCGATGGAGAGCTTTGTAAAGAACGTGTTACCAAATTGCCGACACTGCTGGAAGATTACGTTCAATTCCTGGATTCTATCGAGGAGGTGACTTTTAAGGATTCCCTAAATCCCTCACACAATGCCCAGGCCCTTTTCAGCCCGCAGCCTGCTAGATTCACCGGGATTCATCAGATTTGAGCCAACAAATCGCCGGCGTCTCTCATTGCCGAAAAATCACCGCCAAACCATAACAGATATTTTATCATCTTGTTACAAGTCTTACTTGATACCGGCATAGATTGTCAACTTACAACCTTTGTTAGGTAACTACATCTTGCAGTGGGTTCCAAACCACTCGGACATAGCAATTATTTTATTTAGATAAAGATTAGCTAAGATGGGATCTGAACTTCAGACCACACACTCCGCTCAATTCGTGTCGAAGCTTATAAATAAACTATCGCTACCCATATAAAAGATGGTGTAGCAAATACCTCATTCTTGACTAAACAGCATTCACTACATTTATAGATTTTTCTCCATTTTCACTGAGCGAGTCTCTAGGTAAACGAGATCATTAAAATTTCACAAGTACTTATTTTAACTCCAGTAATACACAAAGCTTAATTGTTTGTGTATAATACTTGATACAAAGCTCTTAACATCAGAATACAAAATGAGATTTCTTTGATCCCTCGTATAATAAATAAAACGTCTGCTATTCCACGACCCTTGGTTGAATAAAAATTAAAATTTCATCTTGAAAAAATGGTGTACCCCAAAAGGTAAATAATAAATACTCTCCGTCTGTACTTTATCAAATAGACTATGTTATGAATCAACCCAAAAAGAATAACACTTTATCTGAGAGATTTGGAACCCAATTTAAGCTATAACTCTTACAGACACTGTAGATTGCCATTCTTCCATTAAAATTCAAACAAAACGAAGTCAGTATATAAGGTATTCGGGAGACCTTGTGCCACATATGTTAATAGATTTAATATAACAATAGAATTTAATACACGATCTAGAGTAAGTAAAAAGAGAAATTATCAGATATAATATAAAAATTTACGTTTATTCTAAAGTAGATACTTAGTCATGAGTAGATCCAAAAATGGTTTTTCTTATTAAACTTCATTGAAACTTGGTAAATTATAATAAATACATTTTGAATATGAGGCCATTATAAGGAATATGAAGATAAGTACGTATACAAAAAATTTAGCGGTAAAGTAAAATGTAGACTCATCAATCTGCAAAGTTCAAGTTGTTCATTCATTAGTTGATTACCATCTCTAATGGCTTTCTGAATTTGTAAAGATTCTAAGACATTCATATTAATAATTTAGATGTTAAAGATTTTTTGTAAGTAAGGTATTAAGATTGATTTCTTAGTTAGAAATTTACAACTCCATTAGAAATGGTAATCGTTTTATAAATAAACTACTTGAACTTTACAGATCATCATTGATTATTCCACTTCAATCCCCATACCTTACACCATTGGATTTTACAAGTATTTTTGTGTATTGTAGATGCGAAACTGCAATGATATCAAATGGGACTGCATTCAGCGCCACACTCTTTTAATACATAATTTATTTAAATATTAATATTACATTCCCGTTTATATGATAAATGTTCAATGCTTCTCCGATTTTGATTTCTGATGATATGAGTCTATAGACGTATTCCATTTACTACTTTAAATTGATACAACTTACACTTTTGATTCCGGATCACTTATTTTTCATTCCATTTGTCTGGATCACTTTACCTCCTCTACTAAACCAACTGATACAAGTAATCTGCCCGCCGAGATAGATTAGTTGGTTTAATTCAGATTATCATACGACTTTGCTGTATATCACAAACAAAACTTTTGACAAGATGTTTAATGTTTAAACACTTCTACTTCCCTTCGTTTCATATCTTCAAACTTCCCTTCCAAATGGATCATCTTTTACAAAAGATTATTAAAATGTTTATGATTATCAGTATTCCGTATTGCATTACACAAAATTATTTTTATTGTTCAAAAACTTGCAAAGATAGAGTTGTTGCTGCATATTTCACACGAAATATATTTTGACGTTGCCAATTATGTCAATCGTACTAAATTTATTAACCAGAAATCAAATGTTTTGCATAAAAAGCCATATTTATTATTATTTGTATTAAGTTTCTGGGGAGCAACCAAGAGATGACACGACAAAATGAACCCAAAGTCACCCATTTAAGTTACACGAGGCTGATATATACCTTGATATTACGTATTTTGTGTTTCTGATGATGTCTTCATAAATTTATTAAATCACTTGAAACCTATCGAGTATTTCCGATTTTCGTCATTCCTCACTATAGCTAGGAATCTTGCCCGTAGAGGACGATGATACATCCTTTTCGTAATGATGTCCTTGAACCTATACCACATCCCCTCCCTGTGTCCTCGTCTTCTTTCTGTCCGATCAGCATGTAGCAATCTGGCTTGTCACATTCATCAGAGGCGATATCGTCAGGGATTACACGAGCCGCGTGTTAATCTCGTCAGATCTGCAGTGGTGGAGGCGCCCCGCCACCTCCGCTAAGCTCGTTTGTGGTCTAATGAAACTGCCGGTGATCTAGCAACAAGCTTCTAGATAACATCGTGACCAGAATACCAACCCTCATTTCGCTAATTATAACCAATTTCTATACTTCACAAAAACATGATTTTAAATACATTTTTGTACGGAAGTAAAAAAATATAATATGAAACACGTAAATAAACTGATTGATTATTAAACTCTGTTATGTCTACTTTCCAATTTGATTTCGCGTGAAACAATGATCTCGTTATTTCACTAGTGAAATAATGGTATTAATAACCTAATTGAAATTAGGGAAATAAAGAGTCTCTTATTAACGGGAAGTAGAAACAGACAGTAATCACAAAGGAGAAATTTAGTCAGTTTTTTGTCCAGATAAACTAACGAAGAAGTAGAAAGATATCGTTCAGATAATTGTAATAAATATCAATTTGTATATAAAAATATTTCTTGACTGATGGATATAAATGGATTAATAATCAGAAATTCTATTTTTACTAGGGTTAAACTTCCGAAGAATGAGATAAATATACAAGAATCCTAATTTCAATCATGTAAGTTTCAGAAATGTATCTAATTTTCTTCTGAATAGTCTAGTGAAAGATGTGATTTACACAAAAAAAAACCAAAGAGAACAAAGAAAGTTATATCAAAACCTGGATTGATAGAACAAAGGAATAAAAACGAGAAAAAGGAAATCATTTGAAAACCATAGCACAGGAAAGTAAAGCTTGAAAGAAATGAGTTGAGGAATTTAGTAATACGAGTATAATTCCATAGCGAACCTCTTCAGGAACATAAGAATTAACTGCTAACCTTCAGAGAACATATTTATATTGGCCGAAAGTCCACAGAAAAAATTTGAAAAATAACTGTATGACGAGTAATAATGATAATTATCGAAAGGGAAATATATGTAGGGAAGAAATAATAATCGAGACGCAGTCGTAAATGTTTCTCTAAAGATTCTACAACTTATGTTCCGAACAACTCGTATATATGGCATTTTATTTGATAAATAGACAAAGGAATAAGCCACCGGTCTCCATATATAGCGGATAAACTGTTTAATTTTAATACTTACAATTTTTACTTCAATTACTTTTTCTACGAATTTCATTTCTTAAAGTGGAACCTAGAGTAAAATAAAAATTCCACAAGGGAATGAATTCCAGAATCATCATTAATATTTCACAAATTTCTATTTTCTTAAAATAAAATAAATATTGGATATCAGGAACTAAGTATAATATACAGTAATGCAACAATACCATTTAACCTACAACAATGGAAAAGAAAGTCATTCCCGTATATAGATCGACACCAACAGCTTTGAAAGTGTAACTCTAGGGATTTGGCGCATTACGTGAGGCGAGAGCCAAGCGCGTATCGAATATCGCTTTCCCGATGTGTCAAACTTGTTTTTGTGTTTAAACCTGGATGGAGAAATTTGTTAACGAACTTCACAACTTATTAAACTTTTGTTTTTGTCGGAAATGTGACGTGGATGTGAGGATTAAACTTTGGAAAGTGTAATGCAAGATGCAGCGGGATTTATTTTTAGATGCGCTCAACTAATTTAATCTAGATTGCAACTTTAGATTACTTTATATTTCCCACGAAAAAAGTTTAGAATTATTACACACATTTAAAAAAAAAACACTTAAAATTAAAGTGGCTAAAAAGATTCTAATAATAGTTATTTATGGTACAAGTGTGTTACATTACAGATAAGTTACGTGGGAAAATTATAGCTCACGAGGCCTTCAGGCCGAGTGTGGTATTTTTTCAAGTGACTTACGTAATTAACACACGTGTGCCATACAACATTTTATCCAACACATTTTAATTATTGACATTATATACAAATAAGATTTTTGTCAGATGGAATTTCGATATGACATTTATGAACAAAATAGTGTAAAGAAGGTTTTATAACGTAGTTACTATGATACGTCTTAAAAAACAGTGAGCTAATATATAGCTCACTAGTGACTTATGACCTACTTTATTTATCTAAAAACAGCATACTTATATCGTTATAATTACACGGTGTTGGATAAAAAAAATTATTCTTGAATTTCAAATTAATTATACGTAAAATATAATTTCACAGATATTAAGAAATAAATAATAAATATATCATTTAAGAAAGATCTGTAGGACAGTGATAGAATGACGGTTTGTAGTTCATCGATTCAAATCCTTTACCATTTATTTTCCACCTAAATTACCTACGTAGTGTACTCTCCATACCAGCTAGAATGTCCTGGAAGTGATGCCTTGTAAATATATAGTAAATTATATAGAAACTATACGATTCCAATTTGGGTCTTCTGAGTCATAGACAGTCAGATATCTACTTTTACTATACTCTGTTTTTAAACTATAGACAGTAACTAGGAATCCTAGTGAGAAAATCAAAGCCTGTGATTGGCTGCTGCGCCATTTCTTGAAGCCGCATTTAACCAGACGAAATTTCAGGTTAACCTTATCAAACGTAATTGAAACGTCAAACTCTCGGAAGTTGTCAAATTAATTGTTGAATTTGCACGTATTTTTCGTTTGATTGCTGTTTTTGTGACATTTCCACCAAGAGTTAACAGAATTTTTAAAAATACATAAATTTTTCAACATGGAATTACAAAAAAATAGGCAATTAATTAATTTATAATTAAAGGTACGTATTTATGATTTTATATAAATAAATTAAGTAGATTATCTATCATAGTTTTGGATGATGAAAATATATAGCCTGGAAAGTATAAATTTTGACGAGACCTTCATTTTGACATTTCATTTCTCCCGCCAAATAAATCTAGTGATTTTTTTTTGGTAACTTCTAGCGGTGTAAATGTGACTTCGTCTAGTGCTGTCTATAGTTTAAAAACGGAGTATAGACCAGTAATAGTACCTCCACCAATTATTCTCTATTTTTTAAAAACGACATTATAAGACATCATCAGAGGACACTTTAGCTGGCCTGGACAATACTTTTGAGGTAATTTTTTTCTGAGAATTGATTGAATTGTCTGTTGGCTCAAGGTAAAACATTTTAAAAACATTCGCTTATTTTTCAAAATTTAATAATTTATTATTCTTTACATCAGTTTCGCATATAAGGCATCAAAAGACTATATACTGAAATAAGATGTAGATGTAGATGACAAAGGGAAGCTGAAGATATTTCTAGGAAAGACCAGACACTAAGGTATCCAGAAGTGAAAGATCTCTAAAAGATCTAATTGTTGATTAATTATATTTTTCTCTATGTCTAGATATTTGAAACTTCAGGAAAGAGTAAAAAAATTCTAAATTTGTGTAACAAAATTCACTTTACTAAAGAAATTAATTTTTTGAGAAAATATTACCACTATGAAAATAAACAAACCTGATTGAAACTTTTATTGGAAAATACAAAAAAAAAATAATTAAAGTTTCCCAGTGAATGAAAAGAGCCATAAGAAATAAAAGTGTGGAGAAAAAGCTTAGTTAGTTACTCACGTCGTTGTGTCGCCAAGTTAGCGCACAGTTGTGCCACCTCACATGAATGTAAGTTGGGAACTCAGCAGAGAAGTCGTGAACACGAACACGAAACAGGCGGACGTGGATGTGAGAAAAAGCTGCGAGATAATCATCAGCGATCCCGCCGGCCGGGACTCCTGCTGCAGCAGGGCGCAGGTGAACGAGGGGAGCCGCTAAGATATTACGTAGCAGGAGACAGGATAAACACAGACACACAAACATGGAATTGGACACAACATGTGTATCATGAGCAGGAATAATAACAATATTTACTTATGTTGCTTTCAATTAACAATGGATGAAGTAAACAACAGAACTAAAAATATGAAAAGAACAATCAAAGTTAACATACGAATGCTTACTCGCAGACGACCTAGCAATAATTGCAGATTTATCGAAAACAAAAATGTGTTGACATAAAAATTACAAAAAGCAAAATAAAAAATAGGTAAAACAAGTAGAATATAAATATCTAAGATCGATAATAGACTTGAATAAACACAGCGACACAAAAACAAAATTGGAAACAACATACGAATCATTCGCTGTAATAATAGTAATAGTTACTTATTTTGCTATCTTTTATTCATATTGACAATGGATGAAGTAATGAACAAAACGAAAAATATAACAAGAACAACCAAAGTTAACATAGATATGCTTACTCGCAGACGACCTAGCAATAATTGCAGATTTACCGAAAATATAAATGGACACAAAAATTACAAAAAGCAAGAGACAAAATCCAAACTTATGGGAATCATAGAGAAGAATGAAAAAATTGATACAATAATTAATAATTTGCAGATAAAACAAGTACAATATTATAAATATCTAACAGCAACAATAGATAGCAAAGGGAGTTTAGAAATGGGACTTATCCAGTTGGCAGCCAAGGTACGGTCTATTTCCCGCAGAAAACGGGAGATTGATGACATCATCGATATAGGCCGAATTTAGTTGGGACATTCTAAATAACCTAGTAGGTTAATTCTATTTACTTGGTACATTTGAAGTAACCCAGAACTTATCCCAAACTGAACCAACTCCCTCAGCTATTTTGCTGGGTTAGTGAATTGAACCTGTTTTCTATATTTGTTTACATATTACGTCTTTTTCTATATCTGTCAGAAGTTATATCTTTTATAGGTTAAAACGGAAAACTTAAGTAAATAATTTTAATAAATCACTCAAATTTTCACCAACTAAAAACTGTGGTTGTTTGTTTGGTACCAACACGGGTAAGTTTAGAATCAGTTTAGAGTTGTATTCAAATTTCCCAAATAAATACGGCCATATTATACAAATTTAATAATAGATAATACATGCAAAAAGAATTATACATTAAACTAACAAAACTACCAACACACAGTGACATTACTAACATGAATGACATATTATATTTTTTTTTTTAATATTTGAAAATATTCGCTACTACCACGGTTACATTACTGCAGTTGCTGTTTCTATTTTATTTTTATCGTTGCTATACGACAACGATGCAAGACAATTTTTTTTAAATTATTGTAACAGAAATTGATGAGGTGAGGATCAACTGCGGGAAATAGAATGTACAAGTATACTAATTTTTAAGCAGACCAGTCCTTAACAACAAATACATAGCGCGAAAAACAAAGATGACAATGTATAGAACAATCATTCTACCTATATAGTGAAACATGTATATTATCAAAATAACAAAAAAATTATGTAAAAACTGAGAAACGATGATAACGATACATTGGCACTTTAAACGTTACCGGCTGTAAAAGGATTAAACCGATTATCCTTCTCGTCCTAAATGTCAGGAGAGTGCGTTTTGGGGATAAATCAAAAACAGGAATGTCACTTAACAGCAATTATTCCATTCCCGAGGGACGAGGCATTAAGTAAATGCCTCATCTACACAGAACATTATTAGAAAGTAATTCATTAAATTTACATACGCCGCTACAGTAATTCGATTGTTTAGCTAGCGGGGAATAATTGGGCGAGGGCGGATTTAATCATTGGATTCAACATGGCTGAAGATGTTTAAATGTTGTAATATTGTCGCATAAATAGAAACTCTTGTAGAGTCTATTATGAGGAGCACTTGAGCCCTTGGTAGGGATGTGCGAACTTTAAGGCATGACATTTTCAAAGGTCGCTCCCTTAGTCATGTTTTATTTAATTTTATGGCGGAGTTAAAGCTGACGGAACACTAAGCCACAGGTTTTTTCGCTGAAGGAAAAACTAACTTTGCTTTTTTCTACTCGTATTTAACAAACTTAAAGAGATATCAGTTTTTATATAAAAACAGAACATTAGTAAATCATTAAACAATACTTTTCTATATCACATGTTGTTTTTACAAATAAAGGATATTTATAGAATGTTTCTTTTGTTTCAGGATGGAAGGAATCAATTCTAGCTTTGCCCAAAAAGCTCCTTTCAGGAGCTCACATATCATACAGCAAGGATTCGACAACGGATGACCCCGATCCAGTAAGTTACAATTTAAATATTTTAGTACACTTCTCATATATAAAATTCTTGATAAAATTTTAAAAAAATACTTATGTTTCACAAAAATATGAACTTATTTATTCTTTTCTGCAGTTTCGGCTTAAGATCATCAATATTTAAGTCGTTTTTAAATCAACAAACATTTTAATGTTGGTAGTTTTTTCTTAGAAAATAATCATGTCTGTAACGAAACTAATTTAGAATTTTTACGTTTAGAAGCTTCCCAAGACAATAAGCAGAAAAATTTAATGAACATACAATTAGATTTTATAGATTCCTTATTTCTGGGTGACTGTTTCGTAGAACTGATATCTGCTTCTTCTTTCTTTTGTCAACATATATACCTAATGTATTAAGTTAAAGAGATATACAAGACTTTGTTTTGCACCCAGGACACAATCTTGGCGCTAGGTAAATAATGACAGTCTTCTCAACCTTGGTGTGTAATATACTATAATAACCTGGCAATTTTATTTCGCTAAATAACTTAAGATTAGCAAATAAGAAAAAGTGACTCAATGGAAGATAAAATTACAAAAAGTACAAACAGCAGGAGACCAATATGTGACCCTTTAGGCACACCTGATGAAGAATTTATATTTTACATTTTAAAATTAATGCAAAAAAAGAAAAATATCTTCTACCGATTTTATTTGGTTAAATTACTTTAGATCGTCCACAAATAAGAAAAAGTAACACGACTGATGATAAAGTAAAAAAAAAAACTATAAGCAGCAGGAGACTTATATGTGAGTCTTGAGGCACACTAGATGACACTTTATATTTATATTGTATATTTTGAGTTTGTTGTAACAAAAGTGAATATATATTTTAATATACAGTATAAACAGCAGGGGACTGATATGTGAGCCTTGCGGCACACCGCACACCTGATGCAAGA
Organism: Stenolophus ochropezus; assembly: GCA_035578165.1. Lineage (NCBI taxonomy): Eukaryota > Metazoa > Arthropoda > Insecta > Coleoptera > Carabidae > Stenolophus > Stenolophus ochropezus. Next base: position 1,219,162 of record JAQOWZ010000002.1, read on the forward strand.
TTTAAATTTTACATTTTAAAATGAATACAAAAGATACCAATTTTATATAACGACGACGATAAAATCAAAAAAACTATAAACAGCATGGGACTCATATGTGAGCCTTGGGGCACACTTGCTCATTTATTGTATATTTTGAGTTTGTTGCAAAAAAAGCGAATTTAAATTTTAATATAAAGTGCATTTGATTAAAAAAACGAAATCACATTCCTGGTGTAATCCCATGTAGACGACAATAGGCAATACAATGTGTGTCGCCCCTGCATTGTTGGGGGTTAATAAAGACGCGTGACGCGTGATGCGCGCGTGGAACGCGTGATTTACACGCGAGATAATGCGCCGGGACGCCGCACACGCTCCCAGGCCGCATGATTTATGGGAGGTTAATATCAGACGCCACCACAACATCAAATACATTGATGGCTCATCAAACACTATGAGCTTTATTATATGTTTTTATATCTCTCTTTAACTTCCCTTCTATTTGAAGAAATAGGAAAATAGTTTAATTTCTAACCAAATTTCTTTGCACCAATTCGTTTTATAACTACCTATAATACAAATGGCATGTGCAATGCGTAAAGTAATTCATCTTTATATAGAAATGGAAGATCTGATAAAATCCTTCTCTTTTCCAGAGTTATAATATTAATTTTTATAAAAGGTAATCTACTATTTAATAATTTCAAAAATTTATTTGTATAGTATCTATTCGTTTCATATATTTATATATTATAACAATTTACTACGAATTAGAGAGGTATACAATGAAACTAATGTACAGAGATGTTTAAAATTGGAGCTGGAACGTATCAGGAATCCAAGCATTTTAAGCATTTAACAATGCTATCAAAATATACATCATATGCACATGCATTATTATTACAGTAATTTAATCTAAAAGTACTTCATTAGAAATAAATGGAATACAAATTTTGGATACGGCCCATAGTATATTAAATTTCAAATATTGTTTCATACAATTATAATTTTGAATGAAACTAAACTACTAAATGGAAATAAAATCGAAAAATATCTTACTCAAAATTCATATTCGTTAAATTATAAATAAATAAAACCAATTAATTTTTATTGTAAATATAACATATTTTTTTAATGAACTTATTATTATAGGTTAAGAACCTACACTTCTAAAAGTGTACCTTAGATACATGAGCCACTGTTCCATCTAGTAATACTGCACCACCGATGATTATAATAAATCATGCAATATATTTTATAACTGCCTAATCAAAATGAAACAAACAACCCTTCGTTGTTATCAGCCCGGCGTAACAATCGGACGGCAAGCGGATGTAAATTGCAGTAAAATATCGTTATCTCGGAAGTTATTCGTGGCGGTTAGCGGAGCCCTAGAGAGCCGGGGGCGATGCAGATAGGGCAGCACCCGCCGGAGGAACAATGGCTTGCGGCCGCTCGGTCAAGAGGGCTCACAGAGGCACTACAATGCAGGGGAAGTACGCACCAGTAAAACAATGTAGCAGACTTTCCTGCCTAACACAAAGAATTGTGCGGAATACAAAACGTAATTGCTTTATCACAGGTATTGGTAATTATATTTCTTTGGCAACACTCTTCAGGTATAACTTCCTTAGGAAAGTAAATCATAAGTGACATATCTAACATTTATTATTTTGGTTACCATTGTGAAGGAAGTGTTGTAGAAAATACCAGTCCTATTACTAGGATAATTATGAAAACCATACTAATTTTCAGTACATTTCGTCATCTGCCAACAAAGTTAACTATAAAAAGTTTCAAATAAATAAATCTAAACTGTCAAGTGGTTTACCTTTTACAAATTTTTAACATTATTTAAAGTTAATTTTTGTTGATGGCTCAAAAAATATACCTAATAAGCGGCTTAGAAAGTAAATATAATAACTATTGTCGTATGATAACGTGAACTTCTGCTTTAGTTCATATCTCGTCGAATGTTATAACGTACTTAAACAATCCTTACAGTTTAATAGCTGGGCAATAGTTTAAAAGATATTAGCTTCTGCGTTTGTTAATCTACTTTACCAACTGCAAATGTATGTAATGATTTATTTGAACTGTAGGAGACATTTACAAAACGTCACTTTCTGGCACTGAAGCTTGCATGAAGAGTGTACCGCAGAAACAATTTTTTTATGAGAAACACTTAATATATAGGTATTTAGGAGGGGAGGGATTTGATTTCGAGATATTCGAATCACAACTAAATATGTCAAAGTCAAAGTCGCACCTCCACCAAATTTTTCTTTAATGTAACAATATTAATAAAAGTATCGCATCATTCCTCTGAGAAACAATTAAAAATTATATCTATTTCTAGAAAATTTTACTAGTGTGAACCACTTAAACACAGCAGTATTTTTATGAGGTTAAATAATTGGGACGCTAAAATTTAAGTCTGCGATAACCAACTTGCACAATTTCTTGCTGATGTCTTTGCAATAATTCCAAAAATCTAAAATTTTACGTGAGTGTTTTTATTTGAATTTGAATTAATAATAATAATAAACAAATATAAAACAATACAGGACATAAAAGAAAAAAATAATGGATGAAATTATTTTACTATACTTTTATTATTTATGAAAATATTTTCTAAGCGAATTAAGTGATAGAGATTTAAAACTATGTGGAATACTGTTAAATAAAATTGGGGCGAAGTATGAAGAAGAGCTTTTAAATCTTACTTTGATCAATTGAGAAACTATACGTACTTATATCTTTATCACATAAATTATACAGCCGGTAATTTTTATTTTATGTGTCAACCAAAGAAATGCGTACATTTCTAGGCTTGTACTTGTAGTGTAGGTGCGGGTGACGAATGGTTGTAGTGCGTGACGGATCGATGTAGCGGGGTGCGTACCCCGCGCAGCTAATAGAGCGAACACGAGCCTCCCCCGGACACGTGTACACATTACACACGACAAGCCTCGCCAGAGTGTGGCGCCAATTAAAATACTACGCCTCACAACACATCAAGTTTGCTGGAATTCACCTATATCTTACACCCCCTATATCTTCCAAACATCATTCAAATATCAAAAATGTCAACATGTTTAAGGACAACTCATAAACAACTAAATATCATCACATCTTATATCCTCATATCTTTAAAACATGATTTAAATATCGAAAATGTATATATGTATGTTTCAGAGCAACTCATAAACATCTTAAATATCTTACAGAACATTGACATATGAATATATATTCAGTTGATATTGGTACTTAAATATAATAAACTATTTATTATGTTGGATTCGTAAATTTCACTAATTTTAAATTATTATATTTATAAAACAATGTATAAAAAACACTCACCAAGTTATTGTAGTCCTTTCTCCTACTGCATCCTGCATTGGTTCTTTCTGTTCCTGCAAAAAGAAAAATACATTCTTGTAAGTACTTGTAAAATATTGTACAAAGATATAAAATATGAATGCATCTTTTGAATAAATTATGAAATTCCTGTAATTCAATACATTTTCCCTTCCAAAGAATTCTTTGAAATTTGTCAAGTGGAACTATGAAAGCCAAAAAAGAAATCATTTTGCTATTAAAATACATTCATAGGTACATAGTAATTTATTATTCTGTAATATAATGTTACTGAAAGGAAAAGACCTCAATATAATATGTACAAAAATTGATTTATTGACATCTTTACTAGCTTCTTATTAACAGTTATACATAAATTAAAGGAAAAATAATAATACATACAATAGAATACCTACACAATCAAAATTAGGCGACGGCTAGTACGGAAACCATGTTGTCACAAACTATATTCTTAAATTATTAAAGAAAAAATATCTTACGAGAAAGGAGGGTTAGCAATTACCTCCATTTTAATAACAGTGTTGATGATGTAATAGAATAATAAGAGTTATTCAATGTTATTAGATAATTGTCACAAATTACCAAATATAAATATTATAAAAGTATCTAGACAGTTATGGTTCTATTTTTATGTCAAATGAATATAATGTTTGAATGAAAAATAAATATCCATAAGTTGAAAAATCCATTAAACAATTATATCCACAAATTCGTCAGTAGAATCTGGCATTTGTCATTTCTGTTTTAAAGGACAAACGTAACGTAACGAAGGCTGGGGAATGAGGGTACGAAACAACGTTTCGCCATCTACATATCTGATATCCCACGGGACGAGGTGACGTCACGACCGGGACGCGCATTCCCCTCTGAATCTAAATGATATGATAACGTGGCTATCATACCCCATCACCTATCATGCCCTGTCATTTGTCTTCCAGGATTTCAAATGATGAAAAATTGGGATGAACGCCACAGAGACAAATGCTTTCCTGGATTTTTCCTCGGATTTTTGTAGCTGTTTACATATAAATATTTTACAGAAATATTTACAGGAATATGAGGTCAATATAGTAAAAGAAAGATCACACGAAAAAACCTACAGAAAATAAACAGGAGTTCCAGTATCTGTAGTAACCAATGGAAATGGGACCAAATAGTAATTTGCATGAGACGAAATATTTCGCGAATCTATCTCGTCTCGAGAAAGTTTCAAGACGAGAAAATAAAATCGAGATTCACGAATTTCAATCATTTCGCCGAGATTTCTCGAGGTTTTAAAATTATTTTCTTCAAATGTCATAAACGTGACATCTTTTGTGACTTGATTCACAAGGTAAAAATTCAATTTTTACGCCGTCAAAATTGGAATAACTTGTATAATAGAAACATATAATATCGTCTTAAATGTCACTATAAAACCAGATAACCTATAACAATACACACAAAATAAACACCATCTAACCAGATTTGATTTCGATTTTCGAGACGATATAATAAGATTCGAGACGAGAAATAACCGAGACGAGATAATTTTCCATTTAAAATGAGACGATACGGAAAAAAGAAAAATCTCGTCTCGTCTCGTCTCACAGAATCACTAAGACTAAGAAAAGTTATTCGATATTCGGTTAAAATTTAACCGAATATTTGTTATTTGGTAGACTACTATTCATCACAACACTTCAGTGAGCAGAGTGATAGTAAGAAATATTTTGAAACTATATGTGTTTCTATTATTCTGCTATACTTTGTCCATAAAAAACATTTTTTTTAAATATGCATATTTGTGCATTTCATTATCTATTTCTACTACATAAAAATAATAAATTATAATTACAAATGTAATAATTGCTTCGTGACATATTTCACGTGCATTTTATCGGTGTTTGTTGTCACCTACTCCCACAGATAGTGAGATAAAGCTTAATAGTGCCTTCAGAATCACAGAGACATAGTGGTATTACATTTTAAAGTATCGCCAAACTAAAATTGGAAACCTAGATCTCACACTCAACAAGTGACACACTGTGCGTAATTATTAATGGTAAGACGTTTAAATAACTAAATATGTTAATTACGTTTGTGAACTGTTTTACATAAACTAAATGTATCATTAAAGTTTATATTATATTCATCGCTAAATAGACATAAGTAAGCTGGTAACTGATTCATAAGTAATACTGAATTACTAATTACAATTCGGTAATATAACAGCATCCTTCGGTGAAGAAGGAATTTTCTATGAATCCCGATAATTTTAAATTTAAATGAAATGTACCAGTTTCTATTTACAATTTTTTTCAATTATTCCAATTTGATATCTTAACGAAAACGTTAGTGACAAGAGAATTTTGTAAAATAATATTTATTAATAACGTCTTCATTCTCCGAAACCGGTAAATTATTGAACAAACCACGGATGTTAAGAATCATACCAGATCTTAGATTCAATTGACTTCTGTGGCTATTACGATACTCATAACTATCCTAGGTCTGTTAATACCTAGAAATATATATTGTTATATGCTTATAAGCTTTTTACTTTTACAATATTATTTGAAAAATGTGAAGTATGTATAACAAAACATTTTATTAGCTGTTACAAATCAATACGTTCTCTACTGTATTTTAAAAATAAACATTTCAATTTATTTGTTCAGGAAAATGTTGAAGGTAGAAAATATTTTTAGATAAATATTGTATGCTGGAAATGACATCTCATATTTTATTTGCTATTCGTTTCACGATACCATTTTACTATTTGTACTTTGTAATATTAACTTTTAACGTCTCTACGTGAACATTTGACGGTATATTCGAACTTAGAAAATGTTTTCTACGTGATGTTCTCTCTCCATAAAACTTTTATTATTTAACACCAATAAATATTTGATTTCTTTTGAGTTCTCTGTTCGTTTCAATTTACCGGTAATCAGTCAAATTCGACCCATATCAATATCAGACATCGGTGAGTGATAATCCAAGTCGTCTTTTTAGAAACAGCGGCTCAGTTGGAAACTAAAGTGAAAATTAGATTTGGTAGTTGCGTAGATTCGCGAAGATGAAGTTAACACTTGACAGCAGTGAACGAAGTTACAGTAAATTCAATCACAGGAAAAAGGAATTTCGCATTCTCTCAAGCAGGCAAGCTGCCACTTCAGAAAATCCAACTTACATATCTCACGTATTTGCAATGTTGCACACATTTCACATTCTTCAACTTTATGCAACCTTTAAAGTCGGTTAAATTGGGAATTATTTTTTCTGTAATTTTTGAGAAACTAAAAACTTTTTTATTATCTATCAAATTTTTAAATGTTAATTAATCTATTTACATAAAAAAAAACGTTTTTCTACGACCACTATGGAACGTGGCACTTTTCTCACAATATATAAAGCTTGAAAGTTGCGTATTTCCCACAATCGTGGGTTAAAGCGTTGATGTAAGTAAGTTTAAAAGATAAAATAAAAAAATATAAAGTAGTTTTATTATAAAATGAAAAAAGGTGGAAGAAATGTATAAGGAATATATTTGCATGCGTGAATCAAGGTACTCGTAAGTTCGGTTCCGGTTTTACTAACGCCAAAAATAGCTGTTTTTTTTTTGGTCATACAAATTTTATGAAGGAAATTTTAGGTATGAAATAAATTAAAAATATTCTGAACTGCAATAACAAAGTAATTTGAAAACAACAAACTGAATGTAGTGAAAATATTACTACAGTGGCGGGAGGTAACACATCAGAATATATATTTTTCACAATTATTCTTTAAAAAGAAACGTGGTTCTATGAACTATTTTACGAGTTTTACAATTTCAAATATAATACATAAAATTGAAAGGATGAATTTGATAGAGAGCAGATAATTTCAAATACTGACAATCAACTAATGTACGAGGTTTGCTCCATGAATTGCAGAGTTGTGTACTGTATCTACCTTGAATACAGTGGTTGCCAATGCCGCTGATGATGGAGAATCACTCTGATGAATCCACATCATCAATATTAATTAAAGCTTTGACGATCACATGCTCTGCATACTCTATTCACCACGTCAATGGAATTGTTTCAATATTCCAATAGGCCCATTGTGCACACCGCTGTCTGATGGATGCTACAACAACTATCAATTATAATTACCAGAATTTTGATAATGAGAAAATGGACAAACTGGATCATATTATGTGACTATGCAAACACAAAAATATATATTTTTACAAAATTAATTAGTTAATCTTGTGTTATATGCTTCAAATTGAAAAAAAAACTTGTAATTGGAAATAAAGAGACATAAATTTTAAATATTTTTACTGACCCATCAGTTAAACAGACAGTGCTTCTGTACTAAGGATGGCCTGATTTAATCCACTGTTTTTTTTTTAATAAAACTCATTGCTTTTCATGAAAGTTAAAATAATACAAATTATAATAAAAATTTAAATATTTGCTACAAAACTTTTAATAATAACCATAATAAGTGTTCTGTATATAATAATATCTTAAAATTGAATGATTGAAGGAAAAGTTCTTTGTTACTCTTCCTATTTTTATTCAGATGAATTATTTTGGTTTTATTACAGACTTTATTTCCGTTCATGAAATAAAATATTTATATTGCTTTTAAAACATAACATACCATAAAAAGTGAAAGATTTTGTAATCTTATAATAATAAAATTAATATTACATAATATGTGTTAAAATGGAGTAAGTCTGTTAAATAAATATATGCAAAGTGGCTGTTAAACAACTGAAAATATATACCTATTATTTATTTTTACCTACAGGCAAAAAGAGTGAGTAAAGTTAATATAATCTTCTACATTAATATGCTCCAAACTCTAAGAGGAGGACTATATTTTATTTATTTATTAAACTACATAAAGAAAATAACAGAACATTAGTTTCTCGTACTTTCCGGTACTAATATTAACATAACTGTGTTATTTTACTACAGAATCGATTGCAAAGTTTTGTAGCAATGCTATCAACTTTGTAAAGTACCTCTGAGTAGGTAAGTGAAGACGGATGTATCGCACTGTGCATATGATTGATTGTAGCTCGGGATGTAGAGCTGTAAAGGCGTAGGCGTCCAGACGGACACACCTTGTGTACCTGACGGATCAATACCGACGCTGCCAGCCGTCGCGACGCTGCCCAACCAACCACGAGTAGAAAGTGAATTCAAAATAAACACCATTCACTGCACTATTGTACCACTACGGATGTCTTCTCTTGTGCAAGATTATTAACTAAACTCTTGTTTCTGCACTTTTACAAGCAGGATTTTTGCACCATATTTTAAACGAAAAATTAGTTACAAAACTTTATTTTATGAAAACAAAATATATATCAACTTACTACCCATTGATTGGAGGGTATATCGATATATAGAAAGCATTTACCAAAAGTCTAGATGGCTAATTGGCATGAAGAGTGTATTACAGGAAAAAATACGGTAAAGATTTATACTCAACTGAATTCAAATTCAAATTTTTAAAATCAGTCATTCTAGTACAAAACTATTTCTGTAATAAATATACTGTAAGTGGAGTTCAATAGTCGTTTTAATCCGGGCACTCTAGCTATCGTGGGAACAACACCACACAATTTTTATGTGGCTATAGTTTGAGACTACAAGTGACATAAAATTGTATTTATTTCATGTTGTATGTATTTAATAATTCGTGCATTACTAAAATAATTTTAACCAACCTATCTAATCGTGAAATTACCGCTGGACTAGTGAAAATTATCGGTGTAATTGGAATGTGATTGGTTCAATTCACAAAATACTGTAATTTGATGACAGTCTAAGAGAGAAAATGTAATTTTTTGGAACATAATTTTTCATCTCGTCTATTATTGTTTCTTCCTATCTTTAAGTCTTCTCTCCCGTAAAGACTATATATTCTATCTTCAAATTTGAGTCAGTATTTCTCCTTCAGTAGTTCTAATTTTTTTTCTTGTTGGATTTGGTTTTTCCAAACTCTTTGTAAAGTATTCTAAATCATCTCTTTATACTGTCATTGCAGTTTATTTTATATAAATGATTTGTCAACTTTCTATGGAGCGAATTATTTGTACTCCGAGTGATAATATACGTTTTTCTACGAGACTATATAAAGCTTGAAAGTTGCGTACTTCCCACAATCGTGAATTAAAGTGTGAGAAATGATTTCTCACAGTATTTGCCAACACTGCGCATGTGCAGTATGGGAAATCATTTCTCACAGTAATTGCTAAGACACTATCTTTGTTCTGTAACGTTTAGCAGAGTTGTCGTAGAAAAAGTATAGTGTGTGTCACTCGTGCAGAATCACCTATTTCCCATCTTGTGTGATTAGGCAACTTTCCGTACTTGTTGCATAATGTACTATTTCTATATCTTGATCTTGGAAGACACAATTGTTACGATCTCTGACATAAACTTTTCAATTTCATACTACTGATAATGAGAACTTTAAGGTTAAGAGATATTTTTTTTAGTTTTAGTACTTAGTATTTCTTTAAAATAACTAATGTGTATATTTTGTGAACTTCATCGATCAAATGTAAATATATTTATCGTAAACTCTGGTAGTGCATGGTCTCCCACACTTAATATTCAATTATTCCGGTGTATCATATTCCTCCCTAGGTTCCCTGGCGATGTCATCAACACGGGAGACACCTGCTGGTTCCCAGGGAGGGAACCAACACAAACACCACCGCGGAGGTGCTTTGTTACTCATAGCTCGCTCACAAGCTTACAGCAAGCGCAAATGCTTATACACCAACTACACAACAAGAACGTGGATTGCATCAATATGCCGGGAGATTCATTAACTTTCAATTCTGTTACATTTGAATACAAGTAAACTATACGTACAAGTTCATGTATTCCTGTGGTCTGTGGAGTAGGTACCTTGAAAGTTTACTTCAGTTTAAGGCTTTATAGAAACACCACGTCTTTAGTAACGTATCTCAACTTTGAAATATAAATCACAAAATCCAAATTGAAAAATACTTCAACTTTTATACAAACATTAAGAAACGAATTAAATGTATTTTTTGTGGAATTATTAAATTTAAGATAAATATAATATTTATATGGTAAAAAAAATGTAAACATAAAGTATAATATAAATGCTCATAAGGTGTTTAACAAAATATAAAATAACAAAATCATTAGTGGATGAAATGTCATTCATATATGCGAATATATATTACACATCTCTCATTGTTAATAAATAATTTTGTTATTCCTTTCAAAACTGACAGTACAGAGTATAAGAAGCATTTTTGTCACAAAAATAAATGCATAAATTGTCTCAAAAACCGCTACGATAAAATAAAAGTAATAAATGCTGAAAATATAACAAATTTGTTAATATGATAAATTTTTAAATGTATGTGTTCAATAAAAATAAAAAATTCTTGATATAAATCAGGAATACTTGTTAAAAATTATATATTTTTTGCATTATAAAAATATACACTATATATTATTAGTTTGTAGTTTTAACTTGGTAATATTTACAATGCAAAATATTAAATAAATACTGTTTAGTTCTGAAATAATACAAAACGAAATATTTATTAAACTTAATGGAAAGCACTGTCGGTTCTAGGTAAACAATTATATCAAAATAAAATTTAAAAATCTCGGTTATTTTATAAATTAGAATATTATTTCGAAGGTATTTCAGATTATCAAGAAATACAAATCATTTATTTGTACTTTCTGGTGATGAAATAATTAAATATATTTTATTTTAGAGTGTTTATTATTTTTATCGTGCATTAGGAACTTAAATATGTGTAGGTATTTCAGTAATATGTTTATATTTATTTACCGGTTTCAGGATATTAAACTTTTGTTCACATAGACTAAAGTAAACAGGGTAATTTTACTCACAGAAGAATTTTATAATATAATAATTATTAATAATATGAAAACGGTGAACTATTGAACAAACCACGGATGTTTTGTATCATACCAGGCCTTAAATGTCTTAAAATCCTGACTCTCTTAGTTCGAAATTCAATTGACATCTGCGGCGGTTATGATACTCATAACTATCCTAGGTATGATAATAACTATTATCAAACTTTTGTTTTATATATCTTTTAACATTTTACTTTCTACTCATGAAATAGTAGTAGTAGTTTCTAGTGATACTTAATTTTGAAATTTACTTCTGGACGAATTAACATTTTATTGTAAAGTTATTCTAAATTTAAATTGCCCCTTTTCACCCTTGATGCCCGTGCTGACATCTACATGTCCTACAATAAAAAATTCAAACAAAACAAAGCTCTACCATGTTTCCCAAAACTTTCTACCATCAACCCTTGTACCCTGGAAATTAACAAAAAATAAAACATTCATTTGCTCGCACCTCATTCATACTAGATGTCTCTGCCTGTACGATCAATAGTGCCCCTCTCCCACGCGTACCGGCGAGTGCTGTCCCTGAAAATGGGTGTGGAAATCGTGCCCTACCCAGTGCTGTTCCGCGCTGCGAACCAACGTCTCTACCCCGAGGCGCGTCGCAAGCTCGCGAGCTTCTCCTCCTGCAGTTGCAAGTGCAGTGAAAGCTCCAAAAGCTCCCAGCAGGGCGGCAGGAAGGGACATGCGCACAAGAGGAGACTGGTCGGCAAAGTAGGTAGCAGCGGTATTGATTCAGCGGGAAATTTGAATTTTAAATTGGGGTTAAGGGTAGATTATGGGTAGATTATATGTGGTATAAATTTAGAAGTAAACTATTAATAATAAAGGCAATATGAAACGACATGGATTTTGTTCGCATATATTAATAATTTCTATATGGAATACAAGATAATAATTAAATAAGACATTTAGGTTTTAAGTACTTACTACCCACAAGGCTTATTATATTCTTTTTTTTTCATGATCTAACCAATAACGAAATTAATAGTGATTTAAGCTACAATGATTATAAGTACATTATAACATTCAAGGAGTCTCTTATCAAAAGGGAGCAAAAAATAATATTCGATCCTTCAAAAATTATATTTATTATTTGCTATTTATTTCGGAATAATAATTATCTCTAACTCTTGCATAGGTACTTCGTGGTTGCTTAATTAAATTACACGTGTAACGAAGCTTACACATGTAAAGGGAACATGTAGAACATAGGTCCTAGACATTCATTATTTGATTGCAGGACGGGATATATAATTTCATTTTGTTGTTCAGTTAGAGTTATTTATAGTTAAAAGTTGTGTTTTATAGATGCAGTCGTTAAAAGTTTACGAATAGGAAAGTAATTTATGTAGGTACATTAATTTTGCATAAAATTGAATATGTCCCTACACTATTTATATTATTTATGATTAACATGTTGCTATATTATATATTTTTTTATAACCATTGGCATTAGAAGAGTTGATTTACTTGGTTAGCAAAATTTAAGATAAGGGGTTCAAATCCCAACTTGTCCGACTGGGTCAGGATACACTATAAGCTGTAAGTCCCATGCAAAGGCTGTAAACTAACAACTTACACCATATGCAAGTAAAACTTGTTTCGAAATCTTAGATTTGAAGCCCTGTTCCATCTGGAATATTGTGTCATAGATGTTATTGTCGTTGACATCGTATAGGTCAGTGGCACAAGATGACTTTTGAAACGGCACGCTAAGATTTTAGATCAAATCAGTGTTACCAGATTCTAGGAATTTCCTTAAAATTTTAAGAATTTACCAAGTCCATTTAGATAGGAAAACGATTTACATTAAACACTTCTAAGGATTTTAGAGTTAGGTATCCTGAAAGATTTCATCAATAAAAATTAGGTAAAGCATTTGTTGAAATTCTATTATTTGCTCAATAGTTATCCTGACTGTGTCCTGTACAAGGTCTTCCTTCTCGGAAAACTTATTCTTTACTTCATTTACGCTCAACCTTATCCTTTATTCTATGGAGTAAAATTTTTGTAGTATGTAGGTAGTATTTTGCTAGAATTACTAAGCAAGGTTATTCCTCTCCAGTTAACCTGGTGAAAGTAATCCTTTCAAACGATATTTAATTTTACGTTCCTAAAGGAAGAGAAAAAATAATGACAAGAACTGAGACGGTAATATACTCGTAGAATACAGTGGCTTTTAATGCTGCCATAAGATTTTCTTTTAATTTATTATTTTGTAATTACTACGAGATAGCAATAGTGTACAAATTAAAATGAACAATCTGTACTTGAAAACCTCTTCCGAAAAAAATATTTGGATGCGCCTTTCCCTATAAATATATCAGCTATTTGATTCTAGTTTTATATTTTTTATATTTCTACAACTTTATTGAAACTTTTTAGTTTAAATATATATTTGAGTTTAGCTGTAACTTCCTCATGTAGCAATTGTGTTTTGAATGTAAGTTGTCCCGCTTTGATGATGCTAGGTACGCAAACTGCGTTAGCCCCGTGGTCAGAGCGTAACCCCCTGTACGGAGGGGTCGGGCCCCCACTTAACGTCCCGTGAATCACTGGGAAAACAAGGGGACTCCCCGCTCCCAATTAGCGCTGCAAGGTACGGTGCTCGGCGCTGCCACCAACGCAGGCAAAACCTAACGAGAAATAAACACAAAGCATTGTGCAGGAAGAATATTAATATGGAAATTCAGGTGTTTGTCCTGGGGGTATGTTGAAATTGTTATTTTTGTTTTACGCAAGCAGAATAATGTTTTATGTTCATACAAACAAAATAAAATTGATAGCAACAAATTGTACATAATTAAATAAAGACAATTGCGATCACAGGTGAAATTGATAAGTGAACTTCAACCGTTCCAAAACAATTTTTACTTGCATTTTTGAAGTCCAGCGAATAAGCATGTGGACTATAAACTCTTCAAAGTATACTTTCAGTTTATAACTCATATCATATTTCAAATCTCAGCGACGCTGGGTACTTAATTATAAAAGTACTAGAAAAAGTAATCAGTGAAGAGTTTTACATATTGTACCTATCTTTTAGCTAGTATTACTAAATAGGTCAAGTGAGATAAGAGCGACGCCGCTATTCATACATTTTATAGAGTCCGGAAGACTCTAGAAGGTTAGAGATTAATTACACGCAGGTATAAGTGTCGCGTGGAAACGAGACGAGTCAGTGTGCAGTCGGTCCAGAGTCAGTCCATTTAAGAAAAGAGATATGTGAAGTAGAAATAAATTTTGATATCTTGTGCAAATAAATAGCATAGAAATAAATACTGTCATGTATAAATAAATGAATATTAATTAACAATTAGTTTTTAGTTTAATTTGTGCTATTTTCATTTAAATGTGTAACTGAATTTTATTTAACCCAATGTTTCGGGAGTATAAATTGCTGCTTTCTTTAGAGTAATGACTAATACAACAAAGCAAGTAAACAAGTAACTAAAAAGTTGTTTAATCAATAAATATTTATGTTTTGTGACTTTTTACAGCTCATCCAGATAAAAAAACGGTAAAATATTATATACTCAACAGCAATGCTAAATATCGATCAAGAAATTTAAGTAAATTCTAATGGATATAATATAATTCGACTCAAATTGTGAGGTCTATTTTTCATATCCCATCTTAGGAATTATTCGGAATCCACCATAAGCTGAAGATTCCATATAAAAGCTATAAAAAACACTTCTATAATGCAAGTAAAACTTGTCACAAAACAACTTCCATTAGGAATATAGTTCCACCGATATCTTCCTAACTAATTTTCAATGTACACACAAATTCTAAGACTCATTTCTCTCCGGTTTTATTTTAGAATGGCTCGGTCTGTAAATTTGCAGCCCTTCCTGAAGGTACGGAAGTAATGAAAAAGGGCGAGTGGTTGTTGGTCGTGCGGCACGCGAGGTTGCGTGACAGTGGGACGTGAGGGCCTAGGGCGGTAAGCACACACACGCGTGCCTTGTTCTAGGCCCACGTGTACTTGGCCCCAATAAGGGTGTAGATAACGTATCACATCTAACTTACCTAGAGGTCATGCGTACGTGTGTGACCTTAGGAAAATATCAATAGCGGAAAAAGAAATAAATACTATTTTTTATTTTTTTACTTCTGCAATTGTTGAATATTGTAACGTCTTAAAGACTTAATTCAATTTAACGTTTGAAGAATCTAAAGTAGTTAGATAAATATTAAATATGTATTTGGTACTTTACTACAGAGTAAAATAAAATACAAAACATGAATCAAGTTAATTTCACGAGTTAATTCAAGGGTATGAATAAATCATGACAGATTAGGTGTCGCCTATTTTAAGTTGTTCAAACAAACTGATAATAAGAAGCTTACAACCCTTTTACGCTGTGTACAAGTTTAATCCGTAACACTAACACCATACAATATATTGTTCTCAACACTCACTCATGTATTTATAGCATATAGTTAAAATAAACTCAAATATCAATAAATTATTAATTATAACTACATCCCTCATGGTGTTCGCTGTTTATAATAAGTACAGCGCAGAATACAATTTTAAGAGGGAAATAGTCTATGTAATCAGATTTTTAGAATCAGATACTACAGCCTGGACTACGGAATGGCAGTAATGAATTATACCAGCTAGTATGTCTAACATGGATAATGCTTTAAAGAGAACATTTTTGTAAGAAAAAAAATGATATAGGTATTTAATAAGATTTTTAGAATCCTACTATGCCTTAGTAAAAGACCAGGAAATATCAAATGATTATACCATAAGGACAATTACTACTAAATGTTACTAGTCGGGTAATCTACCTGGCGTGAAGTAGACACTGCACCACATATACTTTTTTATACTTTTTATAAAATAAGTGATGCAAAGTTTAAAAAATATTATTTTATACTCGTTTTATACGACGTATTGTTCAATTCTTGTTTTTGGAACCACAACTCATGGAACAATATACCGTCTTATAAAACTCGTATAATAATATATTATTTTGTAGAAAACAGTTGATAAGGAATATATACATTGTTTGTCTATTTTATTGCACATTTCAGATATATTTATATCGTGAAGAGCATTTACTAGATCTCACCTTTTAAGTACTGTACGTGAAGTGGAGAATACACCACAAGTACATTTTTTGTAGAAAATAATTTTAAAGAATACCTTACATATACTCATTTAAATTATACAAAAACTCCTATCTTGTCTGCAATTTCAACATGTTCTAATATTATGATTTTGTTTTGTTTTCAGGATGCCTCCCTGCCTAAGCTCCCGGTGCCGGCCCTCGACCACACAATGGAACGCTACCTCGAGACCATGCGCCCCATCCTCTCCGACGCGCAACACTCCCGCCTCAGAAGCATCGTCGACCGCTTCGCAGGACCTGGCGGACTCGGTCCCAAGCTGCAGCTCTACCTTCTCAACCGCCGGGAAAAACTCGACAACTGGGTACGAAGAGAAATACGCCGTAGTATATATTATATTTATTTTTGTAATCGGATTAGTTACATTTGTGTTTATGGTTTAATATACATAGTGATACACAGTCATATGTACATCGTGCAATAACCTTCCTCTTCTAAGTAACTTGGTCCATTTTCTCTGCACATTTAATGCCTCAGAGATTTCTCTTCCCTTCCGTAAGTCTACACCTCTCGTCTCTAGATAGTCAGTACTTGTTTCTTTCTTCATTACCATAGAATTTAGCAATCATCTTAATGTTTTTCTTTTCGTCCAATTAATCCTATTGTCGCTGTTTGTATTAATCTATATATGTTTCTGTGTCACTTTGCTGATAATGTTGAATATGCCAATATTTCTAATGCAGTTCATAAATAGCCAGTACTTGTTTCTTTCTTCATTACCACAGAGTTTAGCAATCATCTTGATGTTTTTCTTTTCGTCCAGTTAATACCGTGGTATTGTCGCTATTTGTATTAGCCTACATCTGTTTTTGTGTTACTTTGATCATGTTGAATGTCCCAATATTTCTAATGCAGTTCATAAATAGCCAATTCTTGTTTTTTTCTTCATAATTACATCTGAATCTACAAATCATCGCCACGTTTTTCTTTTAGGCCAAATACCGTGTTATTGACATTGTTTGTATTAATTTATATGTGTTGAAATAATTCAATTTTTTTATTTTACTTTTGCTAATTTTCTTGTTGTATGTTCCAATATCTCTACGCAGTCCATAGTATATGTTCTCTCTATATAAACGTCACTTTTCTTATTTTCTATTTGTAGTAGAATACCCATTTCTTTCGGAGTACGCTTTTCTTGCTTAGTTACTTGTCCCAATGTTGTCAATTTGTTGTTTTCGTCTTCTCTTCTTATTACTGTTTTGTTTTTGTAAATAAATGTTTTGTTTTCTACTTGTTTTATTTATGTTTTGTATGAAAGAATAATAAAAAAATATGGAGCTAAAACAAAACAGCCGTGTCCAAACAAAACATGAGAAAATGAATTTCATTTATTTTTTTGCAGTTACTGTAGACATATATACTCGTACATATACAAGGTTTGTATGTTATTATTTACCTCACAAAAAAACTTTTGCCCTTAGTGAACTTTATCAGGGTTTTCCAAACTGTATTCCGCAGAAAATGAATAGAGGTTTAACTTTAAGATTTCGTCCATTTCAATCCAAAGTATTTAAAATTTTGTGCAATGAAATTTATAGTGAACATAGCTCTATTTTATTAGGTATACAGTGAAGAGAGGTAGTTATCAAGAAAAAAAGCATTATTGTAACGTTTTGCACTTTGATCTTATTTAAAGACAAAATTTTATTTAACTTTTCACAAATCCTTGCGTATCTGGCAATCAGATAAAGTCCAGACAAGACAAAATACATATTACAATTTTTAATAAAAGAGATAAAATGGAATTGAAATTTTGGATTTCTACTTTGTAAATAGTAATTTGAATGTTTTCCTGTCTAAAATGAATGTTTGATCGAATAGAATTTACAATAGATACAATAGTCATTACATGATTTTTGAACATTGGATTTATAAAATAGTACTGCAGATATAAAATGCAAATAATAAAGTCCAATATTTTAAATTTAATTATTGTTAATCCCGAATTCAATTTAAAATTTAATTACTATTTCATATAAAACCTATTAAAACTTGATATTACTTTGATGTTTTATGTGGCCCCCTAAAGTTCGCCCCCGTCAGCTGTGGTTATTCACAGGTACATAATCCGGACACCTATGATACGTGAAGTAATTTGATGGACGTTTGTTTCTAAGTTGCCCCTCGCTTCGTCCCAGAGCGATACATAAATCCAATTATAATTTTTAATCCCCCTCGGGGTTACATAGCGGCCAATGTTTGCTTCGGAGCCCTAAAGGGATGAAGCACATCGCGAAATATAATAGATCATGTATACTGTAGATAGGCTAGGACTAGGGTTCACATGGTACGAAACAGTTTCAGTGTTCTAGAAGTTTTACCTTACTGACGACGCAACACACAAAGGTTACAAAATCCAGAAAGTTGGACTGACTAAATATTAGCAGGATGTTTAGTTTTGAAGACCATATTTTTACCGATTGCCAAATATTTCATATCATACGAATATCCACGAATTAGAGATAATAATAATAATAAGTTTTGACAATTCTTAGTGTAATATCTGCTTATTCGTTCATTAAATATAAATGACACTTTACTAGGTCATTTTTGTTCTTCCATATAATCATATTGCTTCATTTGACGGATCGAGCGATAAAATTTGATAAAACCACAGTAGAATTATCGTAGTTATAGTTGTTGTTGATATGAAAATTGTTTGAACTATTGTCGTTTGGTAAATGTTCTAAAAATTGATATTGCAAATTAAAATTTGACATACATGGAATGTAATAAAATAAAAATTATTATAAACTGTTAAATATTTTTAAGATAATTTTGAAAGTTGAAAAAAAGGGGCGTTGTCCCTGTGACGTAGATACTTGTGCTATACAACTATGATGCGCGAAACAAAACACTGCAATACTTCCTATCTAGTTTCTATCTTTCTCAAACCACTAGCTGACTTCCTTTTGTATTATTAACTACTTTGAAAAATAAAAATATAGAAAAAAAAAAAAATTAAAAATGATGGAAACCCCATTCTGCGATGTTACGACAACTCCAGTTAGAAATTGTTTTTAAATCACTCACAGCTCGTATCATGTTACTATATTTTTTTCTTCGATATAAATTGAGAAAATAAAATAATATAAAACAACAATATTTTCTAACAAAAAGTAAGTATTTCTTTTTATAAATTTTATGAAAAAATTACAAAACTAATTCTTTGTATTCTTTAAATGTTTAAATATTACTTTTACATTTTTACATGGAACAGTACCTCAAGAATCTAAGGTACTTTTGTACCATGTTTTACTTACTTATTTTATTACATTAGTGTAAGTTGTTAGCCTACAACCTCTGCGACCTACAGCATGTCGTGGGTTCCGAACCACACGGGCGCAACGGTATTTTAAACTTTGCTTTTTTGATATAATAATATTTCCATGTGTCAACATTAACTTAATATTTCTATAAAATTTACAAAACAATGAATAAAAATAATTTCATTTTCTAGTTTACATCATATTTTGTTGAAACATTTATATATGTACATTATAAATGTTTATTAAATATTTACATGCATATAGTTAAAACGTGCAATATAATAGTACAATTATATTTATGATGAAAAGAATACGTAATAAGCATGGTTGAATATAAAATGTATTTTGAATAATCTGCTTTGAATTTTGTCTGTTTAAAAATTCATTTTTAATTTCCTGCCTGTTGGTTTTCCATGCATGAATTTTTAATTGAATCCGTAAGGGTGGCGTGCTCTATCCAGAGTGTGCAAGGTCTAGGGTGAAGGTAACTAGCCTTCGAGAGGGGTGGAATACGACGTTTACTTTCCGAATCGGTGATCAAACAATTTTCATAGTTAACAAGATCAGGAGCCGGTGGACCCCGACTTGAAGGGAGGCTTTCGAGGTGCTGATTTGCAAGGGAAATTCAAGCAGGCTGTTTAATTGTTTCAAGTACATTTTAATTATTGAAAAGGTTTTCAATAATTTATAACACACATATTTAGTTTTCTTTATAAAAATAATATGAAGGATCATTTTTTTTTGAAAATAGATATCTGAAGGCTCATTCACAGCTATTGTTTTAAATTTAAGTAGTATGTTTTAATTACAGAACAGATGTGCTGTTTCTTACTATGTCTTAATTTTCCGTTTTTAATTTCTCTCATTTCATGAATGAGGTCTTTTTAACAGGATGGTAATTTACAGAGTGAACCCATCATAGTGATCTATTCTTCTTTTTATTTTGTTCACAGTATACAAATCAGCAGAATCCATTTTAAATTCGGTTTTGTACATTAGATATTAATATTTTTTATATGAAGTAATATCATTTGTTTTATATTTTCAGTAACGTAAATTTAACATTTTATTTTATTACGGATATTAGATGAATTACTTAATCAATTTAAAATTTTCAGTGTTAAGAGATATGGAAAATTAGAATTAAATATAAAATAGGCATATGCTATACATTTTTGCAGTTCCGGGAGTAAAAGCCTACTTTATTCTTTATTTCCGATGACTGAAGTAGCACTTTTAATCCCTGAGGTATAAATTATGAATTTAATTCCTAGGTGATAAAATTAATAAACAAGCATTTCGAAAAATATGCATAATGATGTTTTGTTTTCAAAGTTATCAGATATTTGACGGTTGTATAAATATATAACAAAATTATTATTTTTTATGTATATGCAGAAATGCAAAAAATAATGTATATGTATACCATAGACTAAAGTTCTTTTAATCCCTCAAATGATTCACTCTAAAGAATAAATCATACTAAACTTATCTCACATGACTTATTTGTAATATAACACACTTGTACTATAAATTATTATTATTTATAATTAATATATAACTATTTAATTCATTGGTACTACATTCCTGAAAGATTTAACCGTATGTAAAATTAGAAAGAAATTACTTGCATTAACTTACAGTGGATATATAGCGATATTTTTATTTACTTAATATTTTGAGACGTGGGATTTGAACGCGTTTATCAAGTGAGACACCGTTGCCCGTATCTATTTGTTTATTACTTCTAATTTGAATTTTTGCTAGAACAGTTATTTCTTACGTTTCAGATGTTGGTTGCCCTATATAAACCAAAAATAGAACAATCAATACCATGCTTAATTATTCAGTATGTAAACATACTTTTTCCACAATTAAGCTTTTGATACTGCAATATATTATCTATGAAACAAATCCTTTTTGTAAAAAGAATGTTTAACATTAGATTTGAGAAAGCATAAATAACAATTGTTTGACATGCAGCTCATTTAAAAGTCATTAGAAATAATGTTTGTGGCGTAATAATTTGTGGTGTGTATTCTGGTTGCCAGGGCGACGTTGTTCTTTTGGTCAATGGTGCGGATTAATGAATTGAGCCGCCTGCGATTGGCCGAAGCCGCGGTTGCGTGGCTGCGGGGTTCCCATTGGCTGCAACCCGTTTTACCCAACCGTACGCACTTTGCAGACCGAGTAAATGAGCTTTTAATACGATAAGAAACCAAGTATTGGAAAACGATTACGAATATTTATCATTCTTTACATTCAAATAACTATTGTTAATTTATATCAAGGGAAAAACGTTAAAGATTACTTTTATAACTTTATCATTTATATTAAAATAGAAATGTAGATATTTTATTTAACCGGGTAAGGTGATCCAATTCAAACTGATAAAGTATGAGCTCTGATTTCAAGTGAGTGTCTTGGTATTGTAAGATTTTAGGTTCAAATCTCACCCAGTATAAGCTGTAGGTCACTTCACCAACACTATTAAATTCAAGTAAAATTAATGAGAGGATTATTTTAACTGGTCGATGGACAGATCAAGTAAAATTGTCTAAAAACAATTGGAATTCTCATCTCGATTTCATCTACAAAGGCCTTTTTAATTTTTTTTTAAATCTTGCGTCGTACTTCCAACTGTTTTATTAAAAGAAAAAATGTATGCTTCGAATATTAAACATTTATTTAAATAAATTGTAAAGATGTTTATAATTGGTTGTCAGTAAGGTCGCTATTTTATAACAATTATAAATTTTATAAACTCACTTTTAAATAGAAGAAAATTGTATTTTGAAAAGATATTCGTTCTTTGGAAATGAAAAAATCGATAAAAAAATACTCTTAAGTAAATATCGATGAGCTGATTTCAAAACCTGCAATCCTATTACCCCTTTTCGATTATATTCTGTCGCTTTATTATCTAACTTTTATTTATTTCCAAAACCTATAACCCCATACCAAAGTTCTGTAGAGTTAAAATAAATCAAACAACAGTTTTACAGCAAAAATTGTGTTGACAAACGCGAAATATCCCAAAAAAACTAATTTTTGTGCCCAAAATTTAGATTTTGGGAAATAATATTCGTTGATAGATCTCGACGCACTGATTTCAAATTTTCAAACGAAATTTAATTATCTCATTCCGTTCCTGAGATATTTGCTGTCAAAGTTGCACCTCAAACAAGTGTGTTTTTTGATTATATTTCTAAAATGGGTAGAGATACAATCTCGTCGATTATACCAGTCGATTTACATAAAGAAATGTTTTCTCCGCATATACGTTCTTTGGAACGATTAGGTGAAAAATGAGAAAATC
Organism: Stenolophus ochropezus; assembly: GCA_035578165.1. Taxonomy (NCBI): domain Eukaryota; kingdom Metazoa; phylum Arthropoda; class Insecta; order Coleoptera; family Carabidae; genus Stenolophus; species Stenolophus ochropezus. The sequence goes on from JAQOWZ010000002.1 coordinate 1,242,201, forward strand.
GAAAAAACCTAAATTTCAAAATTTCTCAGAGGAACTTTTTGTCTCCAAAACTTTTCATTTTCTGTGCTTAAGTAGATATTGATACGCTGATTCCAAATTTTCAAACCGAATTGAATTATCTCTTACCGTTCTCGAGATATTTGTGTTCAAAGTTCAGTTTTGGCAATACCTAAAAAAACTGGTTTTTTAGGTATATCCTTTAAATGGTTAGGTTTACGACTTCGGCAACCTCGCCAATCGATTCTACGGGCAAAATTACATAAGTGTACCAATTTTCAGATTTTTATTCCAGCGGATACAATTTTTAGAAAGGAAAAACGAAAATGGCCAAAATCGAAAAAAATGCCTGATGAACCCCTTGCGATTTTTTTCGATTTTCACCGATTTTCGTTTTTTCGCGTTAAAAATTGTATCCGTTGGAATAAAAATGTGAAAATTGGTACACTTATGTAATTTTGCCCGTAGAATCGATTGGTGGGGTCCCCGAGGTCGTATCCTGAACCATTTCAGGGCTATTCCTGAAAAACCTGTTTTTTCAGGTGTAACTTTGAATGCAAATATCTCGAGAACGGTAAGAGATAATCAAATTCGGTTTGAAAAATTGAAATCAGCGCATCGATATCTACTTAAGTCTAAAAAATGAAAAATTTTGGAGACAAAAAGTTTCGAGACAAAAAATTGAAATTTAGGTTTTTTAAATTTTCTTATTTTTCACCTAATCGTTCCAAAGAACATATATGTGGACAAAACATTTCTTTATATAACTTTTTCCGTAGAATCGAATGGTAAAGTAGTTGACACTGGATCTCTACACATTTTTGAAATATACTAAAAAAATACACTTTTTTGAGGTGCAATTTTGACAGCAAATATTTCCGAAACGAAAAGAGATAATTAAATTCTGTTTGTAAATTTGATATCAGCGTAGTTAATTCTTTAAAAAATATTACAAACAAAATTTTGTAAAATTTGAAAAATTTCGAGCTAAAATTTCGACATTCTCAAATATTTTCGGGTTTATGCAAAATACATCATCAGCAGCTTTGTGAATTACTTCCCCTGTTATTACTACATATATAAACTGCTATATTATTACTTATTAATTTTATAAACTCACTTCTAAAAAGAATAAAAAATATATGTATATTCTGTACCTATATAAAAAAACGCTTTTGGTGCTGTTTAAAAAACAAAACTAAATTTGGACGTTTGTGAAGTCTCGAATTGAGAAAACATAAATTAAAACTGTCCAGTTTCATTAGTAAATTTAATTTATTTTTGGTAAAGACTATATATTCGGGGGCGACAAAATTATATATACAGGTATAACACGTGTAACTCTTGAAAAAGTTTTAAAAATAATCCACCCTGCATAAGGACCTCAAAGAAATACCATACGCTAAATAAATAAATCGATAAATGTACGAGAAAATATAAAATTTACAGTTTTTAATTTTTACAAATAATTTCCAACTATTTTCCTTTTCGATTTTTTTTTATTAATTTATTAAAAAGAAGATTTATGGTACTTCCAAACTTTAAATAATCATCTGTAGCGTAACAGCCTACAGCCTCTGAAAAGAACCTACAGCTTTGTAGTACGTTCCGAATTAGGACACAGTAGTATTTTTATTTAAAGCTAACCTAACCAAATTAGCCCGTGTTACCGTTTTGTAGAATAATTAATATTTATAATTAAATTGAGAGTATTTTTATATGAATTAATATTTTGTTTTCTTTTCAGGCCTATGACTACTGGCTGAACGACATGTACTTAGCAAACCCTTTACCACTGCCCGTAAATTCAAACCCAGGTATGGTGTTTCCTCCTAGACGCTTCACCACTGTGCTAGACGTTGCTAGATTTGCCGCTAGAATGTTAGATGCTACTTTGGACTACAAGGAAATACTCGACAGGTATGTCAGAAAAACCTTCATAAAAAATTCTATTTCATTTGGAAAAAATACAAATAGCTATACTGTATTTTCTTTCATTGCTCAAAATTAGATTTAAGGTAGAAAAGTAAAAGGATTACGAAGTTTTCCTCGTAAATTAAGCCTCATCCCTTATCGTAAATTGGAACACACTAACCCAGAAAAACATTGATGTTTTTCATGAAACTTTATTAAGCTTAAAAAGCTTCCTAATTCACATGACAACAACAAATAAAGCTTTCAACAACAGTAGAACTTTTACAAAATATTCTGTCCAAACTATTTACTGTTCCCAGACGGGGACTGCCAACTGAAAAAGCGACGTCCAGAGAAAAAGGTCAACCATTTTGCATGAGCCAATATTACCGTCTTTTGACTTCTTGTCGCATTCCTGGAAAACCTAGAGATAAACTCTTCACCCTTCAGAACACCAAGAAAGGAGATCTTCAAGACGAACACGTCATAGTCGCTTGTAGGAATCAGGTCAGAAAAAATAAAATTGTTTCTAAGTTTTTTTAAATGTTGTTTTAAATGTTTAACTTTATACAAATTACTACACTAATATCAAGTTTCTGCTTCTGCTGTTTTTTGAATTACTTTACGGCTAAGATATTTATTGTGACAATTTTCCAAACCACCTTTTTCAGATCTTTTCCTCTAAAAGCTATAATAGTTTTTCAAATGAAAATTGATATACATATTTAAATTTGCCTATAGAATCGAGTGGTGAGATCGCCAAAGTTGTATCTCGACCCATCTTTGGATTGGGTATTTTGGTATTGGGGGCCAAACTTTAAAAGTGAATATTTCGAGAACGGGAAGGGATAATTAAATTTGGTTTGAAAATTTAGAATCAGCGCATTTAAAATCTTAATTTTGTGACTCGACCTATTTTTGGGTTTCACGTATAACACATATTTCTTCTCAAAAATTAAAGTATGCCTAATTATCTTATTATTAATGATCTATTTCTTAAAGAAATTTTTTTGTTAAATATCAAATATAAACTAATATTTTTTAATCCATGAGTGTTTTTTTTTTAGTTATATTGTGTACCAGTGAAAGCAGCAGATAGAGGTAGATTAACCGAGGACGAACTATGTGCTCAACTGCTGCATATATTAGACGACGCTCCGTGCTTAGCAAGTCCGCCACCAGTTGGCCTACTAACAGCTTCCGGGAGGCAGCACTGGGCGGAAGCTAGGGAAGCACTTGCTTATGGTAAGCGGGAAAACAGTTGCCTTCGAATTCATCACGAAATATATTTACAAATGATTTATTATCGCGTTTATTGTTATTAATAATTTATTAGCCCAAGTGTATTGCTTTGGTAGTTCTTTGCATAAAAGATGAATATTTTATAAACATAAAATGAATGGAAAGCTCGTTAGTTTGACCTTTACAAACTTTTTGCTCGAGTTCATTATTGGTGCACCGATATTTTAATAATATATAAAGTTTCTTTCAGAATTAATTTTATATGTGACATTTATAAATTATGCACACAAATATCTAAATATAAATAATAAAAAAGTTTTGTCGATATTAAAAAATCCATTCATCCATAATACATATTATAAACTCAACTATATATATTTATTTATACAAAATATATCACACACACCTTATTACCCATTACTGGGTATGACAAGTAATAATATATTTATATCGTAAACAGTATTTTTTAGACGTCACCTCTCAGACACTATAGTCGACGTTCAGAATCAGAATATACCACACTCTTTTCGGTAAAAATGCGCCTCCACCATTTTTTTTCCTAATTTCATTTTAAAAATCCAGATATGAGGAATAAAATTTTATATATTTTTATTATTGGGGTTGTAAAGTCTTGCGCCTGTTCGCCACTCTAGCTAATGTGCAGAGTGGACTACACTACATTCAGTATAAAAATCTAAAATACCAAATATTAAAAAAATAAGATAAATTCGATGTACTATAATATCGTGTCTTAAAGTTACGAGTTTTTAGACACGTTAGTTGACGTGAAGATTGCACTACACTATCATGCTTTACTTGTAGTCTTATCTTACTAGGCACTCTAGTTGACGTGGAGAATGCATCACAAGAATAATTTATACCACGAATTAAATACTTAACTAAATTTATAATATTGAAAATATCATTTACTGTTTATACCGTAGAATGTATTTACAACATTTTCTCGGACACTTTAGATGACGTGGAGAATGCACCACACTCACAATTTATTATCGTGTCTTACTTTAAGTTTTGAGGCACTCTCAGAAATAATAATACGTACTGTAAATTGCATTAATTAATTAAAAATCGTCTTACCTTAGATGAGAGAAATCGTCGCAATCTGGAACTAATTCAACGATCACTCCTGGTGGTATGTCTGGACGAACCTTTGCCTCATACCTTCAACTGCCGAGGCAATCGAGGAGGGCTGGGTCACGTGACAGGACAACGGGATGAAACCAACATGGCCCTGCAAATGATACACGGTGGTGGTAGTCAAGTCAACTCTGCCAATCGCTGGTTCGATAAAACAATTCAAGTAAGAAAAAATAATAACAATTCTGACGATATTTAACATTTTTTTATCTTTTGTAAGTTGGTGATATCGAACGACGGTTCCTGCGGCTTATGCTATGAACATTCAGCAGCAGAAGGAGTAGCAGTTATACAACTCATGGAGCGTCTGTTAGCACACGTGGACGCTCAACCGACGGAGAGCGTCGTTCCAGCAGACGCGTCTGGACATTTACCTCCTCCGGAAAGATTAGAGTGGACACTTGAAGCTAACAATTTCAAGCATCTACAAGAAGCTGCTCATGTTGTTGACAGGTACAGTTTTAAATTAAATATTTTGTTATGTTTTTATTTTATACCAATAAAGTTTTTAAACATAATATTTTCCTTATTTTTAACATTATATCTTTAGGTATGTCCTTCCTAAAATAAGTTGATATATGTACAGCCAATTAGACTATAAATGTTTATGAAACTCATTTTTAAGATGTTAGTAGTTTGACAGGATTTGATGAACTTGTATATAATATATAATTAAAGAAAATGGATTCATTTAATTATTTTAAAATTAAAAATAAACAGTAGAATGTTGTTAGCCATGCAAACAGTTATCGTTGATTGGTTGCATACTCTGACTTGACTATGGTTCCACTAAACATGGGTAGGACCTTTAAAGCTTGGAGAATATTATTTTAGAAGATATAGGTACTAACATTAATAACCACTTTTCTTATATTTTACTACGTATTATGCTCATTTCATTGCCAAAAGATGAAAGAAGAATTCAAAGTTTTAGAAAATCTTTACTTTTTGAGTTACAAATTGTCTGTTTAACTCTTTAACTGACTGCAGTAATCGTTGAGATTGTATCTCCACTCATTTTTGAAATACACCCAAAAAACACAATTTTTTGAGGTGTCACTTTGAAAGCAAATATTTCAGAAACGAGAAGAGATAATTAAATTCTGTTTGCATGTTTTAAATCAGCGAGTTTTTGATCCAAAAATAGGTATTTTTGAATTATTTCGGCTGTATATGAAAAATTTTTCAATGAAAAACTAAAAATTGTAACTTTTTACATTTAACTGTGATTGAAAATAACTTGGAGATATAAAAATATTTAAATTTTAATTGGAAATGAGAATTTATAATTTTGTACTTCTTGATCTCTTGTACTTCTTTTTCTAGCAGGTGTATCATTCACCATTTTTTTAGACGGTAGAAAGAAACAACAATACTTAATGAAAATAACTTGGGGATGTAAAAATATTTTAATTTTTAATTGGAAATGAGAATTTTTAATTTTGTACTTTTTGGTCTCTTGTATTTCTTTTTTTCAGCAGGTTTCTAATTCGTGATTTGTTTAAACAGTAAAAATAATCTACAATCTTTAATGATTTTTTAAGGTATCTTCTTGTCAATAACCTCCTTGTGATTTAGACTGGTGGAAGACCTGGACTTCCAAGTATACCGCTTCACCTCGTACGGCAAGGACTTCATCAAGTCGATCGGCGTGTCCCCCGACGTGTACATCCAACTCTCCCTGCAGCTGGCGCACTACCGCCTGCACAGCCGCCTGGTGGCGACGTACGAGTCGGCGTCCACGCGACGCTTCCGCTACGGACGCGTCGACTGCATCCGCTCCGCCACGACGCAGGCGCTGGACTGGGCCATCGTCATGTCCCAGGCCGAACCAGCCGGAGGACTAGAGGACGACGTCAGTGGAAAAAAGGTCACCTTCAACCTATACACTGTATGTCGGAATCAAACACCTTGGTACTCGCTGTAGGATAGGTTTTGGGTAGAGTAGATCAGATGCTTTCATATAAGTACCTTTTCATATACTGGTTCATTGGCGCTTTTTTATATCTGTAGTATGTATAGTACAAGAAACAGAAATTACAATACAGTGTTTTTAAGAAAGTTATTCTAATGGGTTTTTTCGAGAGAATAATGATAAATGAGAGAAGTAATGGAGACGAAGTAGAGTGCTGGTGAGAAATAAGTGATTCTGCACTAGTGGCACACTATACTTTTTCTATGACCACACAGCTAAACGTTACAGAACAAAAATACATGTACGAAAACTATTTGATATAAAGAACAATATGGTGCAAATAATTTCACAAAGAGTATCTTCACGCATACGCAGAGTTGGCAATTACTGTGACTAATTATATTTCCCACATAGCATATGCGCAGTATTGACAAATACCATGAAAAATAATTTCCCACACTTTATTATATTTATATTTTGGGAAATACGCAGCTTTGAAGCTTTAAAAATGTGAGACAAGTCCCACTTTCCCTAGGGTTGTAGAAAAAATTATTATAAAATGTACAGTATTGAAAAATAATTAAAATTAATATAGGTACATAAAAACCAAAAACATTTTTACTGTGTTAAGCACGAGAATTAAACTAAATTAAAAATATGTGGGAAAGCACTATTGAATTTTTTAAAAATTGTTCTGTACAAGAAAATATGCATTCATATTTTTTTTTTAATGAAGGTTTGCTACATCATTAAAAAACTACTGACGACACATACACAGTTATTGTTACATGAAATGATAATGTTAAAATAAATACATATATTTTCTGTTTTTCGTACTATATGCTTTTATGTTGCATACAAAATTTTAAATGTATATACACATAAAATTAATATTATTACAAACTATACTGAAATTGTTTCAGATATCTATAATATCAAAAATTTTAAATAATACAAATGCATGAATATTATTAAAATTAATACTCCAAATTCAAAACTACTAATAAACCCTTCAAAAATACTTAAAACTTTTGTGCATGAAAACCAACTAAAATCTATTTCTTGAAAACTAGTAGCAACCCCTAGCGAGTATTCAAGGGGCTGTACGTAACCACTACCCTAACCCAGCTGTGTGTACAGGACCAGCAAAAGTTCGACCTGTTCCAAGTCGCGGTCAAGAAACAAACCGACATCATGGTGGAGAACATTCTAGGCCAGGGCATAGATATACATCTTTTAGGGTTGAGAGAAGCTGCGAAGGACACGTCACCAACTGCAGCTAGCCCTCTACCGGAGATATTCACGGATGAGAGCTACAAGATTGCCAATGCTTTTCTATTAAGCACGAGCCAAGTAAGGAACATTTCATTTTTAAGCAAACAAGATTTCCAAATTAAAAATTTAAAACATTGGAATCAATTTTAAAATTTCTAATATTGAAAACAAATATACATGAAAATCTAGAGAGAACCTTACTCCGAAAGGTAGAAAGATTCAAGGATTAGTAAGTTTTACCTGTTATTACAGCCTCTTTTTAAACTACATTACATAAACTTATTGAGCTATGCTCTTTTGGTACTCTTTACTTTTTTCTCTTGTCCTCTTTTATCCTCCATTTTAATGTTTCCCAAATTGGGTACTTTAAGAAATTGCAAGTATGCAAGAATTATAAAATTGTTCTTCTTTTTGTGTGTTCCAAAGGACATACGATATATAAAAAAAAATATTAGTACAGTTTTTGTTTTTAATAGCATATACTAGAAATTTTCTATTAAGAGGTAGAAAGTGTTAAAAAATATTTGAAAGGGGTACGCGAAAGTTTGAGAAGCATTGCTTTATTTTTTTGCGTTATCTAGTTAATTTTAACAAGCAGAACTTCGTGCATCGAAATTATTTAAGAATTACAACTTAAAATGCGGCCGCTTTCGCATCTGTGTCAGGTAATGCGGTATATAAATAGACATCTTTGTTCCTTTGTATCCTATCCCCCCATGTTTATGGATCCCATGAATAGGCTGTAAATATTTGTAGATATAAAAAGATATTTATATAATTAGAATTTTACAAACTATCTTTCACTATTTTCTACAAACAAAATAATTCGTTGTTCAAGTTAACAATGTTTGGTGGACATGCTTTTAGTAGGCCAGTACACATTTTTTAAATGTGTTTAAATAATCTGTTTTTAGTGCATCAGTAGAATTTTTTTAAATATGTATTTTTTTGCAATTCCGACACAAAATGTTAATTTAGAATAGATGATAAGTTTAATAAATGGTGAAGAAAAAAAACTTAAATACGTAAAGAGATTAAATAATGTTTAAAAATTAAAGTATTATTGGCAGAAATCGTAAAATATTCTGCCTAGTTAATTAAATAGGAAAAGTCGGTGCGTAAGACGCAGTTTGACTTTATTTGAAGAACGCAGCAGCGTCTTGCGGTATGACTTCTATCCATAGAACAGAAAAGTCGGTCCGCCATTACATTAAATCAGAACTTCAAATAAATAAATTTACTATGCAACACGATTTTCATCTTTTGGTATAAAAAAATAAACTAATCAAATTACCAAATAATTTTTTAAATAAATTTTATATGAATTTAAACTGAAAAATATTTTACCCGCATTTTTTAAATCTATTAACTACCTATTGTTTACGAGAAAACAAATATTACAAATTTCTGGTGGGGGTATGCGTTTTAACCGCGCCAAATTCAAATATAACATTTCTATTTATTTCCCAAATCCCATTTTTTTTTGTTAAAGGTGTCAACAGCAGGCGACTGTTTCATGGGCTACGGAGCAGTTGTCCCAGACGGCTACGGCGCGTCATACAACCCTAAGAAAGACTCCATAGTATTCTGCCTCTCAGCTTTCCATTCCTCAGAAATAACTAGCGTGTCGAAGTTCGCCCAATCCTTAGAAGAAAGTTTAAACGCTATGCACGCACTTTTATCACGCGTCAAAGCTAAATAACGTCAGTAGTTCACCCCAGGTCAAATCCTAACTCTAGCAAAAGACTGCGAAACGACGAAGGGTCATTTTCTCAAAGTTAAATTAATTTAACTTGGACCTTGGCACAAAAAGTGCAAACTACTTTCCCAATTTTTTTTTCAAAGTTTGTCGGATAGCTATTAACATATCTAGGATAGTTATGAGTGTCATAACAGCTGCAGATGTCAATTCCGAGGATTTTAAGATATCTAAGGCCTGGTTTGTTTCATAATATCTGTGATTTGTTCAATAGATTACCGGTTTCACGTTATTAATAATTATTATTTTACAAAATTCTCTTGTGAGTACCGTTTTCGTGATCAAGTCTGCATGGGTTGATATGATATGACAATTATCCCACGTTATTTTTACATTTCTGTATGGTAAATATCAGGGTTGGCATAATTTACATCAACTGATTTTTTTAATAAAAATCTTCGATTTTTAAATAATTTAATTTAATAAATTTAAATATGTAACTAAAAGTTTTTGGTTTATTACATATTTCGTTTTCGTTAATAAAAAAAATATTTATATTACTTTTTAAAACAATTAAAAAATGCAGTACCTAATACTCAGATATCTTTAAAAATAAAGAAAATAGAAAAAATCATTATTTATATGATTTTTTTTAAATAAATTATAATTTTTGCCAACCCTAGTAAATATTAATTACCATACTGACTTGACAAAATATATGGTATACAATTATGACTTAGTTACCCTGCTCACTTTAGTCTATGTAAACTAAACAAAAGCTTAATATCTTGAAACCGGTAAAATAATTTTATTGAGTATAAAAAAGTGGAATGAAGAAATAGTCAATTATTAAAAAAATATTTAATTTTATTACAATTATTTTGAAATAATTTTAGTAATCACTGTAGTACACTCTATGAAAAAAATAATACAGGGTCGAATTTAAATTAATTTACTGATCTACAAGTATTTTTAATAAAATGTCTATTTTCCCAAATTTCGGCATTTACAAATGTTATTGTTGAAATTTCGTTGTTTAATTTGAAATTCTATAGATAATGAACCAATATTGCGCTGATTACTGAGAAGTATAAACGGCCTTAACTGTTATAAACATATCACTAGATGCTGTATCACTATACATCTAGCTTTTCTAAAAGTCTATGTATTTAAAAAAATTGTTAAAATATTTTTATGTTGGATGTGATGTTAAATTCTATTTACATGTTAATTTGACAGCAATCTGAGATTGCATGCTATAATCAACGTATAATTGTTCCTGTATCGAAATCACGAAACGTTTGAACTGAAATACTCGTATATTGAATATTTTCATTGTTGTCTATATATAAGATGTTTATTTGTGTAGTGCTAATGCAATGTTGCTTTATGTACATTTTGTTGAAAGTTTATATATTGCATGTTATATGTTGTCATGAACTTATAGAGCTTATTGAATCGTCGCCAACAGTGTCCTACTATAAGTAGTAAAATTAACTATGTGTTCGGGTAGATTGTACATAGATACTTATGTCTGCGTGTATTAGCAATATACCAAATTTGTATAGAAAAAGTAAACGGCTGTAAAAGTGTCAGTATTTTAGAATAGATGCGCTTGCTGTAGAATATACCACTAAGAACGAATTTTGTTCTTTTTGTTCAAATGTTTAGATAATTTTAAATGATGTTTTATAGAGTATATACAAATGATAATCTCACTTCTATATTGGAGGACAATATTTGTTTTTTTTAATAATTCCAATTTTTTGGGCATATTACTGTGTAAAAAATTATGACTACGTACAAAAGAAAAATCAAATAAGTAGTTACAATATAAAAATGATAAATTTAACATTTCACGTAATTTGGTTTTAAGGCTTGGCTTAGCTCGATATTTTTAATTAAAGTTTAGCTCAAAAATTTTAAGTCTTCGCTTGATTCTCAAGTCTAGCTTCTCAAGCCAAGCCCTTGAAACGCTAATAGGGTTTGGTATTTTCTTGTCCTTCAGGATAAAAGTGAGGTTAACGGTTTGCACAAACTCTACTGTTGCTTAGTTTTTAATATAAATAATGTGATGTGTAATGTATCTAGTTGTTATTTTAAATTTTGCTCCAACCTCGAAAGAGGGGGGCCCCGCACAGTAACGTCTTGTCCATTTAAGCTCAACAGACTACTATTAAAGTCTAGTTTAGTCTCTTCTAGCTAAGCTCTGTACATATTATTTCATAGTTAAGTTAAAATAGATGTAAAATGTAAAACTAAATGTTTATTTGTTACATTTATATATACGACTACTGTTATTTATAATCTCTAATATTTATTTTAAAATGCAATTTTGTTATAATACATATCAATATACTTGTATTCCAATGTGATCTATAATAAAATGTAAATTTCATATTTCGCGCTTATTTAAAATACACGTGAGACCTCTACATTCACTAGCAAACTTTTTGAAAGACCATGGGCGCTACTTTTTAAATTTCCTGGGGTCAATTTTTTTTAATAAAAACCAAAATTCATTATAAAGAAAATAAAAACTAATTTTAAATGAAAAGAAAAAAATATTTTTTTCAAGTACTTGCACTAAAAGCTATTCATTCTTGCGAAATAGTGAGGAAAATTACTTTTCCAACTCTAGATAGGAAAATGTTCAGTGGTGCCAACAGTATAACATGGATATTATGGAATGAAATATTGGAAAAATTCATTATTATATTAAAAATTCTTGTTTAATAATGATATTATTTAAAAAATATGACGGCAATTATGTCTTGTACTAAATTATCTTGTTGCTGCGCCTTTTCGTCCGAATAAATCGATTCTTCAAACATGTCGTCAAAAAATGTTTTGTCTAACACGAAGGGAAAGCATTTTTTTTCCGAAAAGATACGCTTTCCTCTCTAATTTCACAAATAACTATTTATTTTCCTTACTTTTCTTCTAGCTCTCAGTAAATGTAGTGAGCCTATCTTTAAAATAATAAAAATAATTCAAGACTTTATTACTGATTAAAAAGAAATGCTGCGATAAGTAAAGTGTAACCTTGGGAGTGCTGCTCAAAGAAAAATTTGCGTTGAGGGCACGAGCCCCGATGCCCCTGTGTAGTCGGCGCCTATGTGAGAGCCTGGTAGAGTAGTAGCAGTAGCAAGCGTACAAATGCTTACATTTCTAAAACGCATTTTTACTGAGAAACTAACGTTTTTCGTTGCTTCTCCGAATTTGATTTATTTTTATGAGCAAATATTGAAACAATATTTATTGGGAAGAATAATAATAAGTAATGGGAATTTGAAAATAATGCGGGAAAATTAATAGTATTTGAAGACAAAAACTATATTTATAAATAACTATTACGTACAATTATTTGTTAAATAATGGTGTCCAAGTAATTTTCCTACGTTCAAGAAGATCTTCTGCAGAAATATCATCCAGTATTTGCATCTTAAAATACATATAATAAATATTATTCCTACTCCAAAATTTTTATACGTTAACAAACCTGCTTTCTAACATATCTAACTAACAATTCTACATGTTCAGGATTATCGCATTGCTGTTGGAAAAATCTTCTCCACAAAGCACTAGCTAATACTTTATCATTAGATAACAAACCCTCATCATAAGCTATAAGAGCTGCTTGAAACTGCTGAGATAGCTCATCAACTTGCATTCGCAAACCACTTGGATTTGCAGCCTTAAAAGACAATTATTGTATAAAAATAATAAAAATTTATTGTACGTACTCCTAATTTTTTAACCCGGGTATTTACATCTGCCCACATTGCTTGTACAATACAGTTTCGCGTGAGTCTGCCGTCATCTCCTTCTGCCATTGTTCGAGCTAACAGCATCCACACGTGCAGTTCGGTAATAACAAACCATGAGTAAAAAGTGTCAGGAAGATCCAGTTTTTTAAAGAAATCTTTGTAAACTAATTTATCAGCAACGGATTCGTAGAGAAGGTACCCTGTCACTTTTAATCTCTAAAATTATTTTGATTACATGAAACACACTAAGTAATCAAATACCAAATATTGAATTGCACTTACACTTTTATTTAAATTTATAAATGGTAGTTTAGAAATTACTGATTTTATAAGACTAGGTTCTTGTTTTCTTTTAATACAATGAATTGTATTTGTTGATATATGTTGTATAGAAAACGTACCAGTTATACATTGTGTCTTTAATAAATTATTTCTCGTACTATATAAAGTCTGAAACAAATTATATATACACTTACTGTCTTGTAGTTCTGTCTATTTTCTTTATAATAATATAAATGTTTTTTTAAAGTGTGCGGTGTATAATTCTTGAGGTTAGAAAAGAACTAAACCTTTGAAATATTGAACAGTCGGCAGTGAAAATTCATTTCAATCGGTGGTGAATCTCTTGAATTTTTTTAATTCTTATTACAAACAAACTATATAAAAATAAATTATTATTCACGGCCTCGTTAGCCGAACTCTCAATCTTGAGAGTAGTCAAAGCAGCAATGGACATACGTCTTTATAGGTATTACTTTTCAATATTTTTAGTAATTTATGTAGATAATAATTATTTTTTTGTGTGATATATAATTTTAAACATATTCTTCTTTACATGTAATATGATTTTAGTGGAAAATTTATAAAATATTATGTGGAAAATCAGGGGAGAGACACAGGGCATACGATTTTCACAATGATATAATACCTTTAATGTGGAAGCTACTTTTTTGTAATTTTTAAACAATTTAACGTTTTAATGCGTAATACTCAGCTCGTACGTATAAATAACACTATTGTAGTTCTCAAATTGGTGAGAGATACAAAGAAATTGTGGCACATTATTTCTTATCAAAATCGCTTTTGTTTTGTTCAAATCTTGTAGCATTGATAATACTTATTCTTAAATGCTTGGTAGAATATTTAGAATATTATTTTATTATCACTCGATCCACATTTGTCTTTTTGGGTATCAAATTATACCATTAATGTAAAGCGTAGTAAATATTTATCTTCTAACTACTGAAAATTACAGCATTTAAAGTATTTTTATTTAGGTAAAAAATGGCAACCCGATTGAAAATGAAAGCTAAGCGAGCTTTAAAGAGTGATGATAAAAATGAGAAATCAGTCGATGAACCCGACTCGTCTGTTCTATCTAAACCCTTAACCACCAGTATTAATAATTTACTCAAAGTACTCAAGCTCTATCAAAATACAAATGAAGAGGTTTGTCATTATTCATTAAACATATCATGTACATCATAATCTACAACTATCTTTCAGATTCGGCAGTACCTTACATCAGAATGTGACATTTTATATGAATGTCGAGTATGCAGAAGCATTTTCCGTAGCTTATCTAATTTCATTTTACACAAACGAAAATATTGTCAAGAAAAATTTTCTTGTGTCAATAATTCCAAATGGTTCAATAACGACGATGATTACTTAGAAATTATTCTACAGGAATCATGTAAAGAGAAACCACCTAAGAAAAATTTAAATGCAGTAATCAACGATCTGACACAGAAGAAACAAACTGATTTGGAAATTGAAAAATTGTTTTCGAATGAATGCAAAGAAAACAGCAAAAAGATTAGCTTGGAAAACATTGTAGATTCTAATAGTGGAGTGTTTCAAACGTTTGTGGAAGATACATCAAAGGAAGAAACAATGAAACATGAAGTAATGGAAATGTACCGTTTGACAGAAGGTCAAACTGCTATTTTAGGTCCAGATGGAAAAGTCGCCAGTCAGAAATCAGACACGGGGTTGAAAGTCTTAGAAAGTAATGAAAACACTAGTTTAAAATGTCCGAAATGTAAGTATTAACAAAAAAATTTGATTCACTTAAAAATGTCATCCATTTTATATTAGGTAATATAAATTTTTCTACACGTAAAACCTTACTGTCTCACATAAAATACAAACATGAAAATGAACGCGTAGTCTACCCATGCCTAGAATGCTCCGAAACATTCGCAACAGTTTGGAGTGTCTACCGACATTTATACAACATACACCACAAAACCATCACAGAAGTTCGAAAAATGAGACCGAAAATAAAAGCAAAAGCCATCAAAAATATCTCACCGGTCGATAAAAAGTCTCAAACAAACACTACCCTAAACGACCAACAAAAAATCGACGAAGAAAATCAGGTTCGTATTTATACCTTCCATTTCTTCGACATATTAACACTATCTTTCCAGGCATGGATGGACAATTTCGAAAGTGATAACGACATTCAAATGTGTGGTGGTTGCGGTCGTAGATTCGAACGCAAAGCAGCCCTTAATTCCCATTCCCAAACTTGCCAGAAACGTATCAACGCCAGAAATATAATCAATGTAAATAAGCAAAAAAGAATTGCAGCCTCGGAAGAAAAGAGTGATAAAAAAAATCCTCCAAAAATTATCCGCTTAGAAGAAATGGAGAATAAGTTTTTAGATAAAAATAATGTAACAAGAAAAAGAAAAATTGGAATTCAAATTCGATACGATTATACTAAATGTGATAAAAGTGTTCCATCTCCTGTAGCTCCTACAAATGTTGAAGAAGAAAAGAAGAAAGTTGAAAAGTGTGAAGTACTACCGACAAAAAGTTCGGAAAACAGTTCCAAATCTGATATGGAAAGTGATAAAATAAATTTAAGTATAGAAAGTAAGTCCCAAAAAAAGTAATCTTCCGAAAATATATATTTATTTTTCAGCGGAATTAGATTCCGAAGTGGTATCCATCGCAAGTTCAAATTCATCCCCAAGTGTAAAAGAAGAACAAGAACAAGATCCCTTATCCCTTAAAGATAACAATGAGTCGGACTGTGAAATCGAAGAATTTTTATGTCCCCTAGAACACAGCATCTTCGGACCTCCTAAAGTGGGCGATGAAAAAGAAGACTTTGAAGATGTCCACGATCAGTACAAAGTAGCAAATATAAACGAAAATACGTTAAAGTTAATAAAATTAATAAACTCTGATATCCCCGCGGAAAACCTACGCCCAACTCTAGATGAAAAAATGGCGAGTTTTGTAAATATAAAAAAATTAAAATGCATTCCGTGCGACACAAAGTACGGGAACATTTCCAAACTGAGACACCACATGGCGGCTCACTTCAACTGGAACAGATTTCGTTGTGATATTTGTGTATATAAAGCCTACGATAAGTTGGATGTGTTTGAACATATTAAACGCGATCACAATATTTTGGAGTTTGAAAAAATTGAAGCAGTCATCTTACAAATTCCTGATTGGGAAACTATTGAACTGTCTTCTGATGCGTTTATAGTTAAGTTTGATTCGGACAAGAAAGAAGAAACTGAGAAACGAGCACGGGAATCTTCTTCAAGTCCTGATTGTAGTATAATTGATACTGAAGATACTAAAGAAGTTAAGAAGCAAGTCGTACCTAAACCCAAGAAGAAAATTAAAATCAATAAAATTAACAACACCGAACATGTTACAGCTGGTAAGGCATTTTCTTATGTAAAACTATTTGTAATAAAAATGAAAAACCCTTTGAAAATCTGTGACACTATTCGAATTTTAAAATATGAAACATCACATTTAATAAAATAAACGAAAATAAATTTTATAAATTAAAAAATAACTTAAACTGCACGAAACAAATGACATGATATTTCATAGTTCTGTTTTAAAACTATACGACACAAATATCTTTGAAAATGAGAATTGAGATGTTTCTTGAATGGGTAGTTTATTAAATAGGCCGTAGTACCTGGAATTCAGCCAACTTTGTTGTTTCAACCTTGACCTTTTCGACCCAACACTTCTTCAGAAAATGGAATTTATAGAAGTGTGCTATTCGTATTGTTTGTAAATACATTCAAACTTAAATTTAATACGTTGAATGCCATAAAAGTTGAAAAGTCAAAAATATTTTCTTTATTTTTGTATTTCTGAATAATATCTACAAATGCTTTAAAGAAAAATACTTATTGGGTATGAATGTTCATCATAATATATAAAAGATATAAAGATGAATATAATTTTTAATTTTCTGAATTTTTTACCCTAATAACAAAAATAAAATTAATTTAAATGGAGTGCGTAAAATTCACTATCAGCCTTATTATTTGCTGATCAAACGCGGCATCGCTTCACACTGGTTTACGATCGGCTGCCGGCTTAGCGGTGCAGCTGACGTCAAAGGCACCTTTGATTTATGGGTGCAATTAATTGAAACTTTAAAATTTTTTTCTGGCGTGTTAGAAGCTTTTCGGCGAAAATAAAATATACGGGTCTAATTATGGAAGAAAGTTGGAGTAAATAAAAATATAAAATGTGTTAAATATTGAAAGGTCATGAATTAAAATAAAATATTTTTAAATTTTAATTTAATAAAAAATACTATCACCTATTTAATTTTTGATTTTAATTAGATTCCATGAGCGAAATAACGCTGAAAGACCCGTTATGCGTTACGTCCTCAGAAGAGAGCCAGAGCCGATCCGAAAGCAGAAGCTCGAGCCGATCCAACCAAGACCCGGAGCTGAAGAAGATGGTGTACGAAGTGATATTCGGCAACGACGTAACAATAACAAAGGCTACGGTATCTAACACAGTCGACGAAGACAAAGACAATGTACATGTAGTTCCTACCGATGTTAGTAATGTTATTTCTAGACCCGTTCGTAACAGAGTAAAACCCTTGTTGTATAAAGATTTCGTTTATGATTTGCATGGCTTTAAAGAACATCACAAAACGGTATTTGAATCTAACACTTCTCGTAAAACTATTCCCTTAGTCAGTAATATTTCAGAGTCACTAGAAGATAAAACTAACGAACTTAAGAAATCTCTTAAATCTAACAAAATTAGTTTTGGTGATATGGATAATTTAAATTTACAGAAGAGAGCCATAAGTAACCAGGTCGTAGCTGAAGCTTTCCCACAAACCGTTGTTTCTATTGTTGACCCCCAGGCTATAGACAACGATAGTGCCACTCACAGTGACGGGGACGACGATATTTATATCATAGAAAATGAAGAATTAGTTGCTGTTAAGTAAGTTATTTATTCCTAACTCATTGGCATTGTAAATAAAATGTATTTATTTTGCATCCAACCTTTGTGCTTGCTTTGTTTTTTATGTACAAATAAAGACAGTTTCGTATAAAACATTCTTACCCTTCTTCCTTTCCCTAACGGATTCTAACGGATTTTTCCTCTACATTTCCGTTATCTCTTATGGTGAACATTCGCTGTTTTTCGTTCAAAATATCGAATCCCGATTCTTATTAACCAATTCCATGGTCTGATTGGAATAAAATATATTTAGGGAGAAATATTTTCTTAGAAATTTTCGAAAATTCGCGCCTTTTCCTACTTATGTTTATAGAAGAAGAAAGCGAATTCGCTGTTTATATGTCTTAAAAGAAAAATCGTATTACCAGCATTATACGTATTATATAAATGTTGTTAGTAAAACTAGAACATTCATAAAATTTCCGAAATTTGTAAATAATTGTGTAGATAAGTTGAAAAGTTTAATTTGAAACAGCAAACAAATGATTACTTCTAGCGGTAGCAAATGGCGTCAGATAGTGAAGCCACTTGCGTTAGTGATCCGAATTTCGCAGTTATTTGTAGCTTTTTAGAAAAATTCGGTGCATCATGTGGAGTTACAAGCCCGGATTTCTTGGAATTACAAGAAATGTTAGAAAACACACAAGAGCGTAAGTTAAAACACTTTCATATAACAATGGCACCTAATTGCTTGCTTTCAAGTTCAGAAAAGTACGTCAAATTATTTAAGCTGCCTTAGTATTACTTGTGTATTACACAACATTATTGAACGCGTTTTATAATATGTTTACACACAAGCATTTTGTTGCTCGAAAAACATTACTTTTAGCTTTACATCATAAAAGTATCATTGTTTATTTTTTATCAGCTTATGTATTACTGATAGCTTAAAATATGTTTTTTTAAATACTTTTATTATATTTGTATTAATTATTAAAATGTGTAGTATTTCTTAGGACATAAAAAGTAGATTTTAAACTGCCTTTGCTTAACTATCGTAAATATCCCCCCACTTCTTTGCATGACAGGTAGATTATGAATGTCAACAATTTGAACATTTTTAATTTCGCGGTTTTTTTATTAGTTAATAAATAAATACTGATTTTTAGTGTCACCGGAATTGATTGATCTGCATATAAAGCTATTGAGAAAAATTAAAAGATCTGTATCTGTTGATCGCTGGGAACGCGTTCTTATAAAACTCTGCCATTCTTACTGTAGCCAAGATGCTTGGGAATTGGAAAGATTTGGTTATAAGAAAGCCAGGCTTTCTTCTAAGCTTCGAATTCTCAAGTTGTTGTTGGAGATGCAGTTTGATTACAACTCGAAATTTAAAACTGAAGTCAATAGTTCATCTCCAGCAGAGTTAAGAACAGAGCCAATAGGTAGAGACAAACACGGTCATTCTTATTGGTATCAAATCGACGAATGTTGTCAATTGCGCGTTTATAAAGAGGATCCCGATGAAGAAACATGGGTGCTTGTTGCAAAGTAAGTTTCATCTTCAATTATTTATTATTGATAATAATTTTATAAATATTTTCAGCGATCGGGAAGGCCTGGTGCAATTAATAACTCAACTAGCTTCCGATGATCCGAGTCTAGCAGCCGATTTGGCTCTAAATGAAGACAGCAACAGTTTAGAAATAGAAAAGCCTATTCTAGACACAGGTCAAACATCATCCTCAACAAGTAATTGCGAAGCGGATGAATCTTCTAAGGACATCCCTTCAGAAAAAACAGATCCATCACCCGCTGAAACTTCAGACACAACTGAAGAAAAACCAGAAGTAAAACCTCCTGAAGAAGTCAAACCACCAGAACCAGAACCAGAACCTGAACCTGAACCTGAAGTTAAAAAGGAAGAAGTCGTCGAAAAACCAGTTGGGGTTGACCTAAGTGTTCCGCAACCCACAAAAGGCGTCGATCTTACAAAACGAAAAAAGAGCATCAACGATTTGGCTGCGAATTTACGACTAAGAACAGACATTTATAAAAATCCACCAATCCAAGAACAAGAAATGGATTTAAGCGTCAAAAAACCGCGAATGGATCCAAAACAGTTCTCCTCGTTAAGTGAACCACCGTTTGAACCAATCTCCATAGAAAGTGCTCTTAGGATGTCGGGAAACTTCGACTCCGAAGAAGAATTCTTCGAAGATGAAATAGAACTTCCAAGTCACATGAAACCGCGTCTAGATCGCCCAACCCTTCTGGGAAACACGAAAAAGAAAACGTACAGCGATGAAGAAGACTATGGGGAAGAAATCGAGGAACCAGTCATGTACGTCCACGGCGAAGGCTCCGGCAAGGAATGCAACAATGAAAACATCTTCAGCGAAGCCATCGAAGAACCAGTGATGTATTTCTTCGGAGAAGGATCCGGTAGAGACTGCGAGACTGGCAACGAGAAGGAGGAAGAAAAGTGTGTTAGTGACTCTAAAAGTGAGACGAAAAAAATCGGGACGGTAATGCTCGACGTGAAGTCTAGTGACCGAACTCAAACCGATTCCGTTTCTCCTAAAAAAGCGTCGCGTTGGGATATGGGCAAACCCGGGAGTGTAAAACTGTGTGATGATAGTACAAATAACAGTATTAAAGATCAGGATAAACCTAGTGATATATCAGATGTACATAAAAATGTTGTGGAAGTAGAATCGCCTGTACAAAAAGCCTTAACCGACGACAAAAAATCATCCCCTATGTTTTTCTTTGGACCAGGATGCCTTCAGTTCAAACAACCAAAGGCTCCGTATTCTAAACCTAAAAGTTCTGACTCTAAACCCGACGAATTTGTATCGGAAAGTGTTCCTACGAGTATTAATAAGGCTGATATTTTAGTAGATAATAAAGACCAAAATGCAACAGACGCCCAAATCTCTACGGAATCTGCAATATCTGACACGAAAACTACCGCAATAAACGATGTGCAATCCACAAACGACGACACTCAAATCGTAGACAATAACGAAAAATCTACAGACAATTCATCAAATGAATTACCAGACTCGAAATTGGACGAAACAATAAAAATTGTAGAAACTAAATTAGAGGAAACAGATATAAATAAAGATCAATCTAATTCAGAAGTAAATAAACCTGAGAAAGATGTGGAAGTATCCGAATTAGATCAATCTGAGAAAGAAACTGTACAAGATGAAAAAATATCTGAAAACTCTCAAGAAAGTAATAAAGAAATTGAAGTAATAGATGAACAAATTCATAAACTTGACATTGCTACAGACGAATCTACAAATAAATCTGAAGATTCAAATGAAAAAAATAATCCAGACAAATCAAAACAACCTGAATTGGAAACACCAAATGAAGAAATCCCCGCATCATCTCAAAAATCAGACACAGAAACTGAACAATCAAATAAAGATGAAATAATTCCAACAGACATAAACAGTGGAGAACAATCTGATAAAACGAAAAAATCCGACGAAGCAACAGATGACAATTCAGAAACATTATCCGAAACGTTAGAATCGTTATCGACGTTAATTGAAACCAAATCCGACGAGGCAGAAGATCAAACTAAAATATCAGATAACTCCAAAGTTGAATTGGAATCTGATAAAGAAACAACCGAAAATGAAAACGCAACAAGCGAAACTAAATCAGAAATAAGCGAGAATAAAATATTGATCGCAGATAATAACAAAGAATCAACAGGTAGTGATGTAAACATTGAAACTAAAAACTCAGACGATGGTAAAACAGAACAAGAAGAATTACCTGTAATGTCTGAAAATAAAGATTCTGAGGAACTTAGTGAAGAAAGTATAGCAAAAACAGAAAATACTTCTGATAAAGAAATAATTGTTTCTGAAAAGTTACAAGAAGAAACGACGCTCGAATCAAAAGATTCAGATGTACCAACTTCTATTTCGAAAACTAAAATTGAAAATGATTCGGCAATGGAAGTTGAAGAAAATATGACAGATGAATCAAAAGCAACAGTTGTAGAAATTGAAAACACGGCAGAAATCAGTTCTGATATTCCCGCTCAAAGTTCTGAACCTGAAATAAAATGTTCGGAAATTATGGAAGAAGAATTTTCGAAAGTTGATGAAAATACTGAATCTGTTGAAGCTAAACAGGAAGAAACTATTTCTTCAAAGGATGAAGAGAAAACAGAAATTTCTGAACCTGAACTTACGAGTTCTGAAATTCAGAAAGAAGAAAGTACTGTTTCTGTAGAAGCAAAAGAGGAAGATAGGTTACCTTCAAATGATTCAGAACCAGAAAATTCTGTACCTGAAGTTACAAATTCTGAAATTACAAAAGAAGAAAATTCGGGAACAGATGAAAATACTGTTGAAGTTGAAGTGAAAGAGGAAGAAACTGTATCTTCAAAGAATACTGATAAAGCGGAAAATTCTTCAGAATGTTCTCCATCTGAACTTACAAGTTCTGAAATTACGAAAACAGACAATTTGGAAGGAGATGATAATTCTGTTTCTGTTGAAATGAAAGAAGAAGCTTCAAAAGATTCAGATAAAATAGAAGATACTTTTACGGAAAATCCTTCTTCTGATACAGAACCAGTAATTGTACCTGAAGAAATAACGCAGAAAGAAAATTCTGGTGAAATACTGGAAGAAGAAAAATTAAATTCAGATATTGTAGTTGAAGAAAAAAATGATACAGAAATTTCTGATTCAAGTACAGTTTCAGAAAATCTTCAAACTGCATCTGATGACACGATACAAAAAGATGAAAAAGAAATTGAAAAATCTTCTGAAAAACCTGAATCAAATGAAACAGAAATAGAAACTGTCATAGAAAATAAAGAATCTATAGTTTCTGATGAATTAGAAAATAAAAATAATGTAGAGAGTACTGAGCCATCTAAAGTTGCTGAAATTTCTGAAAGTGTTAAATCTATTGCTGAAAATCCTACCGCTGAAAATGATCTACCAATTTCAGATTTAAAGACCGTACAAGAAGAAAATTTGGAGAAACCTGATTTAAAGTCTGAAACAAATTCATCCGAAATGAAAACTGATATTGAAACAAATAAATCTAAATGTAATCCTTCAAGTCCTGCTGAAAATGTTCAGGATGTTGACCTAAAACCTGAATCTACAGTCACTGAAATATCAGAAACTGAATCTGTAACACCATCGGAAAAACTAGAAATCGATTCCGATACAAAAATGTCTGAAAATATTTCCGAAACAGCCACTGATGTTGAAGAATCCGAAGATATGGATACAAATATGGTCGAAAATATCTCAAAATCAGTAGCGGATGTTCAGGAAATTATACAGGATATTGATACAAAAATGTCTACAGATGTTTCAGAGAGCGTTTCGGATATACAGGAAAATGTAGATGATGTGGAGATGACTGAAAATAAAGAAGAAATAGAGGTTGAAAAAGTAAATTCAGAAAAAGTTGTAGAGAAAATTCAAGCAGAAAATAATGAGTCTGCCGAGCAAGAAAAAAGTACAACACATATCGTACAGGAAAATAAAATATCTATTGATGTTCAGGAAGAAAAAAATTCTGTATCAGACGTCACAAAACAAATAAATGATAGTAAAGAAGAAAAGGAAAAATTAGAAAGCGACGTTACGTGTGAAAATAAAGAGAATTCTCTGAAAACGCCGGAGAGTACCTTAGTTTCAGAACCAGTTATTTCTGAAAATGAAGCAGGTGAAAAACAGGACAGCACAGAATTGAAAACTGTAATTTCTGAAATAAAAGAAGACAAAATAAGTAATGCAGAATCAGAAAAAAATATAATAAAAGAAAACATTGTTGAAACAGAATCTAATCATGAATCGGCTAAAACGTTGCCAGAAAATGAAGAAAACACTAAAATAAAAGAAATGTCAAACGTTCAAGAAACAACACCACAGAAAGAAGATATTACGGAAAAAAATACAGTATCTGTGGTGGAGAATACAAATAGCACAGAATCTGCTACAGAAATATTGGAAACGGAAGATAAAAAAGAAACAGAAATAAAAATAGTTGAACCTTCTGAAAAAATTGTCAATGCAACAGAGAAAGTGGATATCTCGGTGGATATTATTACTGAGAACAAATCGCACATTTCTACGGAAATTAAAGAAAAAGAAAAGAAAGCAATTTCTCTGGCAATGCTTGAAGATATTAATAACGAAGATAATAAACAGCATCTGAAAGATTCTGAAATTAAACATAATGAAAAATCTGATACAAGTTCAATAAAAGATAAAACAGATAATGTCACTTCTGAAAAATTAAAACCTGAAACAGAAGTCAAGGAAAGTAAATCAAACATCGAAGAAAATACACCGAAAATATCTCAAAATAAATTGGAAGTAGATAAGACTATTTCAATCAAGGACGAAGCAAAGGAGAAGGATATTAAAACTGTGGAAATAAGCAAAGAAAGTACAAGTACAAAAGAAAAAATTCCCGACGTGAAACAAAACTGTACGACAAATGAACCCATAATAAATAAGAGTGTAGATTCTGTACCTATTGTAGAAGTAAATCATGTACATATTGAGAATGATGAACTGCATTCAAAATCTAAAACTGAAACAGAAAAAACTGTAGTTGATGATAAAGATGTAACAAAGAAAATTATTGACAACACGATAAGTAAAAAAATTGTCGAAAATCATGACACAGAACATATCAAAAAAGATTCTAAAAAAGTTGAAGAACCTCCAATTTCTGTTGACAAAAAAGTAGAAAGTACTGTACCAGACAAAGAAATTATCAATGAAGTAAAGGAGAACGAAAAAGATTCTAAAAAAGTAAAAGAACCTCCAGTTTCTGTTGATAAAAAAGTAGAAAGTACTGTACCAGATAAAGAAAGTGCCAGCGACACAAAAAAGAACGAAAAAGATTCTAAGAAAGTAAAAGAACCTCCAGTTACTGTTGATAAAAAAGTAGAAAGTACTGTGCTAGATAAAAAAATTACCAGCGAGGCAAAAGAGAAAGAAAAAGAATCTAAAAAAGTTAAAGAACCTCCAGTTTCTGTTGATAAAAAAATGGAAAGTACTGTAACAGATAAAGAAATTCCCAGCGAGATTAAACAGAACGAAAAAGAATCTACAAAAGTAAAAGAACCTCCAGCTTCTATTGATGAAAAAATAAAAAGTACTGTACCAGATAAAGAAATTGTCAGCGAGGGAAAACAGAATGAAAAAGAATCTAAAAAAGTAAAAGAACCTCCTGCTTCTGTTGATGAAACAGTAGAAAGTACTGTGACAGTTAAAGAAATTGCTAGCGAGACAAAACAGAACGAGAAAGAATCTAAAAAAGTAAAAGAACCTCCAATTTCTGTTGATAAGAAACTAGAAAGTACTGAGCCAGACAAAGAAATTACCAGAAAGACAAGACAGAGCGAAAAAGAATCTAAAAAAATAAAAGAACCTCCAATATCTGTTGATAAAAAAGTAGAAAGTACTGTGCCAGACAAAGAAGTTGCCATAAAGGCAAAACAGAACGTAGAAGATTCTAAAAAAGAAAAACAATCTCCAGTTTCTGTTGTTGAAAAAATTGAAAGTACTGTGCCAGACAAAGAAACAGCCAGTGACGTAAAACGTAACGAAAAAGAACCTAAAAAAGATTCAGTTTCTGTCGATAAAAAACTAAAAAGTACTGTGCCAGATAAAGAAATTGCCAGCGAGGTTAAAGAAAAACCAGGTTCTCTTTTTGATGCCATTAAAGACAATTCAGAAAATAAAACTAATTCAAAAATTAGTGAAAAGGAAAAAGTACCCATAACAACTATTGACGATTCTAGCGACGACGATATGATGGATTCCGCTGGTTTTGATGGAGGCAACGACTGCGATAATTCCGAGGACGAAAAAGAATCGGAAAAAGAAATAGAAGCTAAAAAACCAAAATTAAATCACTCTGAAATTACAATAACAAAAAGAGAGAGCAAAATTGTTTTAAAAGATATCAGCGAATTAATTGCAGATAAAAATAAATATCCGGAAATAACTCTTCGTAAAGTTCCCAAAATTGAGGAAAAAGTACAGGCAGCTAAAGTAGTAATAAAACCGGTAAAAGTGCCAATGTTAACTTGTGTAGATATAACTAAACTAAAAGATACATCAAAAGTTGAAAAGAAACCAATCGTTGATGTAAAACAATCAAATTTTTCTTCTCCTAAGACTTTGGAATCTATAGGAATAGTGAACGAAGACAGCTGCGACGTGATCGACATTCCAGAGACCGATCCTCTGGCGTGCACCGAAGAAGACATCCTCAGGAGTAAACAACAAGAAATACCCAAACCTCCAGGTTTATCTCTCGCTACATTTAAACTCGACGACACGGAAGAAACCGACACTTCTGCTCTGATTCCAGCACCTATAGCCCGAGCTCTCCGCAACCGTAAAATCTGCGTCGCTGCCGCCCCAGTCACAACTCGAAAACGAAGCGCAGAGATCGCCGACTTCACCGTTAAGAGACGTCGCGGTCGTGGACGTCGTCCAGGTAGCAACGTCGGGACGCGAACCATCGAACGAGAAAAAAGCAGCAGCGAGGACGAAGTTGAGGAAGTTCCAGAGATAAAAGTTACTCCTATAAGAGGAACAGGGAAAGCTAGACGCGGTCGCGGTCGAGGTCGGGGAAGAGGTGCTTCTGTAGCAACTCCTGCTCCAGAAAGAGTCGCAAACGAAAGTCCAGTCCTCAGCAGTGACCCTCAATCAGAAACATCGCGAAATGAAGTGAATTCTTCGCCCATCCCAGAACAAAAACCACCCAAGAAAAAAAGTATAAACACCATCCTCAACATTAATTTCATTGTTAATTTATTTTAATTTCAGGACGAGTCTTAGGTCTAGATATCGATCCTGCAGTAATAATCGATACAGAGAAGAAAACAGACAGTGAAGAGCCATGCACTAGAAGTTCTATTCGCCAATCTCGTCGGATAGCTCAACAAAAAATCAAAGAAGAAGCAGAACGGAGAAAAATTGAAGAATTAACAAGTGTTGATATCCATGAAAAGAAGAAAAAGAAAAAAAATGACGATAAGGTAACAACTTCCACTATTTACAATTATTGTTGTTTAATATTGTTTTGTAGGATTATAAGGTAGATAAAAAGAAAAAAAGTAAAAAAGCAACTTCTTCATCTGATGAATCTGAGGAAGAAGTGGTAGAAGTCGCTAAAAAACGTAAAAAGAAAAAGAAGCACCAGGACTTGAAAAAGCTGTTTAACATGGCAAATCCGTGGCAGTCTTCTTCAGAGTCCAGCACGTCCAATGAAGAAGAGGAGGAAGAAGTTGAGGAAGAACCTAGTGATGAAGAAGTTCCCGTCTTGAAATCTGATCATGAATTTTCTCCTGAAAGTGACTTGGAAAATAACGTTGAAGTGCAACCTTTACGCCGGGCTCGCACCGTGAAAAAAGGTAGGATAAAATGTTTTAAATATTATTTTATTTATCCGCAATACGAGTATTTATATTTAATGATAAATACAGCGACAATCCAACCTGAAGATTAAACATTTTTCGAACAGTACCCAAGCAATTTGTATTTGTTTTGTTTACAAAATAAAATATTTTACCGCACCTGTACCAAATTTTTAGACAACTGTCAATATTGTATAAACTTTTATATATTATATTAGATTAGAAATAAACCATTACTTACAGAATCAGACACCGAAGATCCAACTGATGACCAAGCGTGTCAGAAATGTAGCAAAACAGATCACCCCGAGTGGATTTTACTTTGCGATAAATGCGATTGCGGATGGCATTGTTCATGTCTTCGCCCGGCACTTTTAGTCATTCCCGAAGGAGATTGGTTTTGTCCGCCCTGTCAACATGTAAGTCTTACTTCACGAACACAACACACACGCACTTAAAAAACACAAAATAAAGTTATGTCCACGAAAAATAAAGTTTGTAAACACAATTAAACTAATATTTTGACTACAGTTTACAAATACGTCAACCCAACTTGGTACGCGCACGCGAACTGAAAACTGAGACGCGTTGTGTCGAGCGCGCGAGCTAAATTAATATAAACAAATTAGAGAGCGGGTTTTTCAAATAAATATGTCCGTCTTTATTTGCGACTTTTTAAGTAACCTAAAATATTCATTCTGTTTATTTTGTACATTTAAAGAAACCCAGAACAGATTTCGAATTGATCTAACTCACTCAGCTATTTTCCTGGATTAGTAAATTAAACATGTTTTCTATTTCTTAAAATTTTCACCAACAGTAAAATTTGATTGTTCATTTGGTTTCAACACGGATAAGTTTAGAATCAATTTAAGGTTGTATTAAAATTTTCTTAATAAATACGACTTATGTAATGTTTTAGATTGCATTAATCGAAGCACTAAAAGCACAATTAATCGAATACGACAAAAAAATGAACCGTAGAGAAATGGAAGTACGGCGCAAACAACGTTTAGCGTACGTGGGAATTAGTTTAGACAATGTTTTACCGGCCAAAGATGAAACGAAACAAGAAGAACCTCAAGAGCGGGAAATGGCTTCTGATGATTCCAGTGATTCAGGATCTGAATCTGATTCTGAATCTAGTTCTGGTGATGAGAGCGAACCAATTTATCAACTTCGAGAAAGACGACAAGCGCACAGTTATAGATTCAATGATTACGACGAACTGATTAATTCCGCTATACAGGTAACCTAAAACATTTTAAATTAAGAGCATATTCATAATTTATTTCTTAGGATGAGTTGGAAGCGGTAAAAGGTGCCGGTAACCAAGGCCGAGGAAAAGATATCGCAACAATTGTCAACGCAGAAAAAGAAGAAGCTAAAGCCATGCTAGAACAAACAGTACAAGAACAACCACAACAACCTGAAATAGAACAACCGCCTCCTGTTGTGCCAGTATACGAAGAAAAACCTCAAAAAGAACCAGAACCCTCGGAAGATTCTTCTGACGAAGATCGTCCACGAGTCGTGCCAAAACACCTCGGCAAAAAGAAGCACCGCAAACTTAACAGTCTGGACATCAGCAGTGAAGACGATCCAGACGACGACGAAGACTTCAAAGGCACAAGTGAAGAAGAGGAAGAAGACTTGGACGATATGGGAAGCGATGATAGCGATGATATGGATATGAGAAGGAGAAAAGGTGGACCTACAAGACGTTCAACTCGAGCCAGAACGAAACGCTACGACGAAGACTTCATCAATGATGACTCCGATGATGATCCTCCTCGCAAGAAAAAGAACAGATCAATCTGGGATGAATCCGAAAGCGAAGAAAGTGATAAATCCTGGGGCAGGCGAAAGAAAAACAAACGACAAAAACAATTTTCAATACCCAAGTCAAGTAAAAAGCGAAAGAAAAAGAGACGAAGTAATCACGATTCTGATCCTGAAGCCAGACGTCCTCCAAAGAAACCGAAAATAAAATACGGAGGACTGAATGATTCCGACGATGAAGAATTTCAAACGAGACGAACTCGAGGCAAGAAAATTAACTACATCGACGCTTTAGGATCAGACACTGACGAAGATCGGCAGAAAAAAGTCAAACCAATAGAAAGTGAAGATGAATACGTAGCAAATGAAGAAGAAGAAGATCAGGATGAACCAATGGTTGAAGACGAAGAGAAAGACAGTGAATCCGATTCTGTGGAAAACAAAGTCGCTCCCAAAATAATTAAAATAATCGCACCTTCTAAAGTTTTAAAAGGCCGCGGCAAAGCCGGCATCCCGCGTCCTCAACATCTCAAAGTCACACCACCTCCGCCTCCAGTCGTACCCGAACCAGAGCCAGAACCAGAACCAGAGCCTGAACCACCAGAAGACCCAGAAGATCCAGAAGAAGATCCTGAAGAAATGGAAGATGAAGAAGATGAGCTGGATGAGCCAGCAGTGGACATACCAGTCATTGCTGCCAATCCCGACGATCTAAACGAGGAAGAAGTTGGCATGATGATGGAAAATGAGGAATATGCCAAAAAGCAACTAGAATTAATGGCTATTCAATTGGCTAAGGAAAAGAAAAAGAAGGAAAAAGAAGCAAAGAAATTAGCGGAAAAGAAAGAATTAGTTGTTCCTCCTGTAGTCATCTCCGCAGCAGCAGTCACTCCTGAAGGACCAAAGAAACGGGGAAGAAAGAAGAAGTCTGAAATCGAGGCCATGAAGGTTGCAGCCGCGGCAGCTGCAGCTGCACAAGAAACAATCACTCCCGTACTAAACCCCGCACACATAGACCCAGCCGGGAATATATCTCCCTTGCCTCCGAGCGACTTACCCGCGACAGTCTCCGACCTCAACTCTCCTCCCAAGCGTCGAGGCCGAGGAAAGGGCAAGAAGACCTTAGCAGCGGAACTCGCAGCGACTGGAACCTCCCCAGAAGTCCCACCACCTACTGCCATCCCGCCCAACATAACCATCCCGACCGCGTCGACCGAACCACAAAATCTCTCTCCAATACACGGCGGGAAGCTTGGAATCGCTGCTCCTCCACAACCATTCTCTCAGAACCAACCCACGCCGTCAGTCATTACCAGAATGCTGCAGTCTCAGCCGATATCCGCACAAAACATAAACCAGAAGTACTTCCCGCCCGGTATGCCGGAACAACCACCGCGCAGCTCGCCTTCGGGACAGTACTCGCCGATAGCACGAGGCAGAGTGCCAAGTCCGTACCGACAATCACCTCCAGCGATGGGCATCTACTCTGGAGTTAGACCAATGGCTCCGAACTCCCCGCACAGATTACGCAGTCCGGGTCCGCCCAACATGCAAATGTTCCACTCAACTCATCACTCGATGGACCCATCTCCTTCTGGAGGCGGTCCCATCAACATCGCGTCAACCAACCGCGACAGAAGCTCTCCAGGAAATCCTACAAAAGAAGGACCTACACCACCACCTCCACCGTACAGTCGAACAGTAAACAGATATTCTCCGAATGAAAACTCTCCGGGCCCGTCCTTGCCGCCTCCGATTCGACACCATCTGTTCGGTCAAAGCGCAGCTCATCTGCAACAACCTTCGCCGCCGCCGAGACCACCTCCCGGGAATTTCTCGCCGTATCATCCACCCCCGCCGCCGAATTACCACTACGGGGCGTATCCGCCGCCGCCAGCGTTGGCTGCAGCTGATGACGCTCTCCCGCCCACGGACTATCAAGGCTCGCCGTATCCCGAGCACTACAACACCGCGGAAGGCACCGTACACTCATCCGAAGGCAGCAATAGCAAGCCGTTCGATGAGGAAGGTAGCGGGGAATTCGGCGGACTTGTGTCCTATTTCTCTAGCCAAAGGGAAGACGATTTGGATACGTAGCAAGTAAGTTAAGGTAGCCATCACATTTAAGCTGGGTTTATAATTCACACAGAACATAGAACATCGATTAGTTTCGCACGGAAAACAGTCATGCATCCCTCTGACAGAATTTGTTTGTACTAGTACGAAGTATACCGAACCGCGCCGAATAGGCACGAACACAGACAAATGGTTTTCTGTGCTGAATAATGTTCTGTGTTGTATGTCCTTATAAAGCAGCCTTTCTATCTTAGGTGAATTGTAGAGCTGTGTGTGAGAGTGTTAGGTTTTAAATTTCAGTTGAAGAACGAACACCAAATTTTTATTTATTGTCGCATGTTATTTATTTATTTGTGAATATTGTACTAAGATTTGCGTTCGACCATGTGTAATATTGATGTAGAAACATTCACACAGTTCTGTTGGTATGTATGCAGCTGGTATATTTTGAGATTTTTTTAGTACCTAGAAGTGTACTATGTAACTACATTCAAATTATAGGCTATATTTATAATAGTAAAAGATCATATTCGCTATATTTAAAATTTTTATTAGCATAGACCTATATTAAAAAGTTTATATTTTAGCATTATGGTAGATTTTTTTATATTAATATAGTTTATTTGTCACATTTATTAGATTTTTTTATGTTTATAGACAGTGATCGTTTGTGAACTGTGACCCCAAAATATCATTTAAATAATATTTACTTATTTGAAAATATATATTTTTTACAATTTTATTAAAATGATAAGTATATGTGAACTTGTATATAAATGTAAATAATTACCATATAGTTAACTCATTATCAGAAATGATGCCAGTTTGTTTGTCAAAAAAACAATAAGGATTATATTTATTTTATGACCTCGAATAATTATGTACAAATTACAAGTGACCAGCAAACATAATATTCTATGTTTCCTTGTCCCATTGTAATTTTAATTACAAGCAAATAAGTATAAATCTTTTAAAATCTTGAATACCGGTGAAAATAGGTCCGACAAATTTTAAACTTGGAGTTATTGTTACCGTTTTTATTTATTCCAGATTTTGAAAGAATTAAGTAATGTTTTCTTTAGATATGTATTTTTTTGACAAACACACTGCTGGTAAATTTGAATATGAAAATAGTAAAATTGTTTGTTATAAAACAAATTAATTTCTAGTATTTAATTGTAATGAAATTTGATGTCAAATAAACATTGAATATTTGTGTGAAACAATTTTCTAAAGCACCAGAACTATATTTTATTAAGCTTGAATAGTACTTACTTGATTTTGCAGTAAAAGAATACTTACTGGTTATTGCATTTTCTACGTGGAAGACGACCATCGCAGATGCTATTTCCGAAATTTTCATATTATTTTTGTACATTTCACCCTGTTGGGAAAATTTTGTTAATAATTTTATCCAATTTATATTTTAAAATAGAGGACATAAATACATATATCATTGTAGCTAACTAATGTATTATTAAACTGTTTTAATTTTCTTGTGATATTCATTATGTATTAAATTTGGTGTAAACATAAACTTTGTTTTCTTTACCCAGAGATGATATGTAAGGAGGAAAGGAAATAGAAATGCATAGAAAAGAAGTCGGTTTAATAATTGATGGAAATAAATCATACATTTCATTTAACATAATTAACAAATGTTCTAGTTGAATTCTACGCACATTTGATATATTTCAACAATTCGCACAAGAGTGCTATATACAGTAGGGTATGTCTTATTGATCGTATTGGCCGACAGTGTAAGTGATAGACATATAAAAATATAATTTAACAAAAACGTAGAAGCGTTAACGATCCTACAAAAATAATCTCCTATACAGATTTACACTGAAAAAAATATTTACATACAGCCTATGACATCATGCAACAAATAACACAGAAATTAGTTATTTGTAAGACCGAAACTTAACCGGCAGTTTACTTACAATATAATAACCATCTCCACAACATATTTGCACCTAGTCAAACAGTTTTGTAAATAAATTGCCGGTTATTTTCGTCTTGATATTGTGCTGATTCGATTCTTATTGGGTGTGCGTAAGGCCTAACAAAGTGATATAACGTGATTCTGATAAGCAGAACTGGTACAAGTCAACGTGTTATAAATCTACTACCGTGTTGTCTACTTCTACAATGACAACAACTGTTTCTTTCAGTTAGTATCGTTAAGGCTGTTTAGTAAATTTATTTCATTTGGTCCATATGTTATAAATATGAACACTCATACATTTCGAGTCGATAATTCGTTATTATAAAATAGCAACAATTTTCGGAGTATCCACAACTTTTTACAAAGCTAGATAAATTCGTGATTACCGTACACAATTTGATCCCATTTAAAATATATAATTTAAAAGTTACAATAAAAACTGTTTTCGTTTAAAACTTGTAAGATATTTAAATAAGTTAAATATCTTATAAGTTTAGAAATATTCGTGTAAGGTAATCACGTTAACAAACACTACGCCAGCTAAGGTTGTGGAAGTCTCAAAGGAATGACAATTATTGTTCGAAGGTAAAAAATTACTACTAACAATGATTTAAGTATGGAAAAAAATGTCGGAAGCGTCTTAAAATGATTTAAATACAAATATAAATTAAGTAGTAGTGTAGATCACGATTTGTGCTTTTGGCAGTCAGAGGAAAAGTGATATCAAAAACAGATTAGTTGTAGGCTGCAATGTCCTATTATTGCCATCAAATGCAAGATGTGTCATAGTCAATGGATTCATGTTGGCAGATGGAGTTCGGATCGACCTAATGCCGTTCGCTTGTATACGTCTTTAGTTACCCTGTTCTTAAGTTGCAATCGTACGATACGCTTGTTTTGATTTGTAGAACTAAATTAAAGTACAAAAGTCGCCAACCACAATGACTATTCGGTTTATACTATCACTAGACAGTTACAGTTCGTCACATCGGTTAATATTAATTAATACTTTCATAAAACATGAGCACAGCACTTGTAGGCAATAGGCCTAGAGTATCACGGATTTTTATTAACTAATATATACAAAGTAACATTTCTTCAACAATTTTAAATATCAACAATTGATTCTTTACTGCAACTTTCTGAGGAAATCAAACAATAAGGAATCAATGGTTTGGCACTGAACTGATTATGTGAAAGTTACAGTAAAGTCGTTTTATCTCAGGAAGTCTGATCATGATGCCTAGTTTTTTTATTACTGCCAAATGTGAACCACGTACCCATTTTGCGACCCAAAGAGTTTGAGCTGTGCGAGTTGATTTGCAGACTTGAGCCCATGTATGCTGAATCTCTCTTGTAGTTCTTCCCACCTTTAAACAAAACACAACTCATTCTTCATTCACTAATAATCACTAAATAATAACAAACATTACTTCATTTCAATTCAAATGCTCAAATTATAACGAACTTTTTATTGCGACAAACGACCGTTACATTTTGTTATGCTATGAAGTTAGCATCTAAACAGATTTTTGCGGTAAATGTCAACTCACATAACCGTCAAATTTTGATTACCATTACCCGAATTGAAGTTACTTTACTACAAAATTAATTCAATAAACACTCAGGTTAATAACAACTTTAAATAAAACACAATCATTCTTCATTCACTAATAGTCACTAAATAATAACAAACATTACTTAATTTCAATTCAAAACCTTAAATTGTAACGAACTTTTTACTACGACAAACGACCGTTACATTTTGTTATGCTATGAAGTTAGCATCTAAACAGATTTTTGCGGCAAATGTCAACTCACATAACCGTCAAATTTTGATTGCCATTATCCGATTTGATGTTAACTCATTACAAAATAAATTCAATAAATATTCATTTTAATAAGTTAATAAAAAATATTTAAAAAAAATATAAACGTTAAAATACGAATACGAAAACAGAAGAGAGAAAAAGTGACAGTGCTACAGAAAAAATTGATTCTAAAAACTTTGATCAGGTAACAACAACTAATAATTAAATAACAACAATACATTACAATAAAAATAACATGAAGTGAAGTAAACAACTGATCCAGGTGATAAAGAATAAATAATTTGTGACTGCTTTCTTGCTTAATTTTTTTTCTCAAATGAAAACAACAAATATGAGAAAAAACCATCACGAAATAAATAAAATAGGAGTGTAGCAAAGCGTAATCAAAATTGAAAGTTCGATAAAAGTCGATTTCTGTAGAACGGTTAATAAGTTACTAGTCTCAAATTTGTGTTCTGCGCAACTCTGTTCTTTGTTTCTAAATTTAATTATTATAACGATTACTTTATTTATTTTAACGGTTTTAATGTTCCGCAAATATTAAAAATGTATTATTAAAATAAACTCACTTCTCGGTTTACTTGGGGGTCGCCGTTGGCACCTCGCTGCAATCTTCGCTAACATTCGGGCAGCTTGAGGAAACTCCAAGCCTTCGTCTCGATCTTGAGCGACTAGTTTTCTTTCTTGAGCAAAAGCGTCCAACCATCTTTGTTTTTCCGATGAGGATCGACAGCAAAATAGGAGGTATTTGTCGCGAACACAACTGTACACTTTTATTCCGTGTCGCACATTCACTCCTAATTGCGGATCTGAAAAAACAAAACATAAATAGTATAAAACAAATAATTATTTATATTTTTTATTACCTTTTCCATCAGGTATATCTATTATTTCGCTAGTATCCAGGCATATTCTACCTTTATACACGTAGGTATTTCTTTTTAGAATATCCTACAAATAAATAATTAGTAAATTGAATAAGTTATTGAATTTTTTGTTGTACCTTTTTGCAATAGATTATTTGATGGTCAAAAAGAAATAAAGTAATGGTGTTAGTCCACATGCCACTGGTGACACGAATGACTTCTCCTTGGAAAATAAGTTGCGAACTTACATCTATAAGGTCTCCCCCCTGAAACAATAGAATAAAGAAAATTATTTGTAGTTCTCGAGAAAGAGTTTAATTTTTTGGGTGGGGGTTATGTGACGTCAGTTGTTTGAAAGGCGCGAAATACAAAAATGGTCACCCTGTGTTTAAACTTACTTCCCAGCCTTCTACTCGTTGTTGCCAGGCAGATAATTTCTCCAGACTTTCCATTCTTCGTTTTCGTTCGTTGATGAGGACTGCAACATCCCTCATGGCTTCTAAAGCTTCTTTTATCTGTCCGTAATCCTCATGATCAGGTTTCGTGTATTTAAGTAACTCAGCTAGCTGTAAAGGGTATTTACATATTCTTTGCACAGGAGTCAACAAGTATCCGTCGAGAGGAATTTCAATAAGTCCGCGCATTAAACGACACGCTTCGAAGAATTTACTGTAGTTGTTAAACTGATACAACTCTTGTAACGTTGCTGTGGCCATAGGATGGTGGTTGCAATAATCGGAGTACATTCTAAAGCCCGCGCGGTGCGTTAAGAAGCAGTTTCCGACACAGCTTTTATGGGGAGATTCCCAGTCAATGCACAGCTCCAAGTCCTTCAAGAAGGCGGCCTGGAACTTGAGCATGTCTTCCAGGTTAATGAAGATGGTCTGGATCTGTTCGGGAGTGAACATGTCTTTCCGGCGCCGACACTCGGCTAGGTAGCCTTCCACTACGTCCGTTAGCACTTTCACGAAGTCTCGTTCCGTGTGCACTAGCTCCCGCACTACACTGGTCCGCACTTGTTCGTTGCTGAGTAACGAGATGCTGGTCCGACGCCGCAGCTGCTTGCTGGCGGGCCGTCCCGACGCCATCGCTGCCAGGCAGTCCTCCACGGTGTCTTCTTGGCTCACCCGCAGCTGAAAACACAACAATTTTAACATTGAAGAATTAATTTTTTGAAAAATTCAACTTCACTGTAGGGTTGGCAAAATGTCTGAGTACTACTATACTTTTCAATTGTTTTAAAATGCAATATAAATATTTGATTTCATAAATGAAAAATATAATAAAACCAAAACGATGCATTTGAATAATTCTAGAATGAGTAAGAATTTAAATTTAAATTGAAGAATTAAATTTTTTGAAAAATTCATGGACTTCACTGGGATTCTTAACAATTTTTTTAAACAAAATCAATCGAATTTCTTACCCGGACGAACGCGGCAGGAAACCATCCCTTCCTCCCGTCAGTACTTCCCCACCACCAGTCTCTGTTGACGGTTTCCAGGACTTCGATGACGTCTCCAGCCCTAAACGCCAGCTCCTCGGCTTCTATAGCGACGTGGTCGAACACAGCTTCCGCTAGAATCACCATGTCTTCGTCCATGGCCAGTTCTAGGGACTTCTTGCGTTCGGACAACGACGCTACGGAAGATTCTGAGTCGGACATCATCTCGTCGTCGGAGGTTCCCAAGCGCTCGTGCTCATCTTCAGAGAACACGTTGCCTGGAAGTCTCAACCCTGCAGCACAAAAAAAAAATCATATTATAATTGTACACAAAATTTTAAATTACACGTATTTTTTTGTTTTGCATAATTAATAATAGTTCACGAGAAAAATGAGTTTGAAAGTTTTCGGAGGGGTAATGACGTAGGCATGTCCATGACAAAAAACAAAAAAGACACGCCCCCTAGCAAATTCTAACCTACAATTTTTTTTTCCCATTACTACCTAAGACACCCATTATTAACTTTCACTTGATATGAGAAATTGTTTTTCACTACCACTTTCTTGGTAAGCATAGTTATCTATGTAAGTAATTAAATATTATTAACCATAGATGATAATTAAAACTGTCACTTTTTATAGAAACTCAAGTCTTCAAATCCAAATATTGTTTGAACCATTTAATTCAAGAAAAATGTAAATTAAAGATTCACAATTTTAATATGCCGTCTAAATTAAATAAGTAAATTAAATAAAACAAAATTAAAAATTAAAGGTGAGTCTATATTTGTGAATATTAATTCACAAGTTAATGTTAAAGTCAAAATATTTGTTATTGTCAATATATTTTTTTAGTAGGATTGAAATTTAAATGCTAGTAGTGAAAAAATAATACATATCCTACGGTTGAGAGCTTTATTGACCAGCGCCTTATGTCTCTCGGTTGCTAGGACAATAATGGTAGTCTTCTCAAACTTGGTGTATAATATACTATTACAGTAATAATAATAAATAAATAATATGTATTTTAATATGTAATTTTCAATGTCCATAAATAAAAAATAATTCATATTTTTATAATTGTAGACAAAATTTTAAAATAACCGAGTTTTTTTATATTGTATAATTATTAATAGTTCATGAGAAAAATAAGATTGAAAGTTTTAGAAGGGGTATATGATGTATGCAAGTCCATGACAAAAAAGATGCTCAAACAAAAAACGAAAGACATGTCCCCTAGCAAATACTAACTATCAAATATGTTATTAATTTTATAAATAATAAATATAAATAATGATTATAAACATGTCCATTAATTTTATCCATGTACCACAATTTTATACTTTCATATCACTCCTTGAGGGAGACCTATTGCTATTATAATGTGCCCCTTTTCTAACTACCGTACTGTAGGTTGTTTCATGCCAACGCTACTTCTATAGGTATAAGATGTATAGATGGCAAGTCTGAGTGTGATACACAACTAGCAGTGTTTCTTATTTTACGACAAATCACACATTGTCGGTCGCTGGGACTTGAACTGACGCTCTCAAGTTGAAATGACGTCACAGCGAGTTAGAGATGTGCACCTACCTGCAGTCTTGGTGCGCATGAGCGGCGACAGCTTGTCAATGTCCACGGGCTGCGACAAGGAGCGCCGCAGCTGCGGGCGGCAGGGCCGCCGGGGGCCCCGCAGCGTGACGCCGCCGGGCGCGTCGGGCGGCAGGCGCCGCGGCCGCCCCCGCAGCGGGGACGTCATCGCGCGCTGGTACGCCCCCCGGTCCCACTGCAGCAGGCGCTGCCCCCCCAAGTCAGAATGCGTTCTCCTCACGTGGTGGTGTCGGTGACTTCTGGATTGTAGGTCAGCCTGCAACACAAACATTGTAATGTGTTATCAAACTAACTATAAAGAAATGATAAATCAAAACGTGATTATACAAAAAATATTTTTTCTCATTAAATAAATATATGAAAATGGTAAATATTAGTGACGTCACTTCCTGATTTAAATAAGCGCGATATTTAAATTTGATTGTAATAAAAATATATAAAAAGTTTTAAATTAACCTGCCCTAAAACCTAATTTTAAAAAACTCTCTTTCACTTGGATATTTTGAACAATTTTTCCTAAGTAATATTAAGAAAAGAGTAAAGGTTAGTAACGTCACTTCCTGTTTGGAATAAGCGCGATATTTGAAATTTAATGGGGTCCTCCACCACAGTAGCAAATTAGGAAATTATAATCACATACATATTCTGTACGACAGGAACTATCAAAGATTAAAAAAAGTTATTCGAGTTTTTAGATCTTTTTCTCTCTCATACATCTACCCAATTCCAAATTATTTCTATTTTTAATCTTATTGTCAGTGTCAGATGTCTTATTTCACAATAAATAATCAAAAATATAGAAAAAATAGTTTTAAATACTGTTCGATCAGGAACATTTGTGAAAAAAAAAACATATTCATGATATGGAAATGAAAGACATGTTGAATGATATTTATAAATTATTTTATTAAAATGCTTACTATTTAAGTATATTTCCAAGTAAGGAACACAATAGTTATTTAAAACATATTTATATGTTTTTATAAAAGCTGAAATAGATCTGTTTACGTAATTGAAATTTATAGTGAATCCCACTGTTTGAGAACCGAATTAACTCAACATTTACGTCACAGAACACTTAAAAAAATATTAAGATTTAACAAATAAGAATTCAGACTTCCTAAAAAAACACCTCGCATTCAAATTTAATAAAGTTTCATATAAAAAAATAAAAATGAATAGTGGAGGATCGCATTGTATATATAAAAAATAATGAAATATAGAAAAGATTCAAATTAAGCTCTCGTAAAATTTAATTGTAAAAAATTTTCTTCAAATAAATTTTGTTCTAAAACGTACCTTTTTCTCAGAAATCAACAATTAATTATGAAACTAGTAGAGGTTAGTGACGTCACTTCCTGTTTTGATTAAGCGCGAAATTTGAAATTTAAATTTTTGGAAATATATAAAGAGATGTATTTTTTTAGTATAACTTCTCATTCTCCGAAATTTGTAAATGCGTAACAAAAGCAGTTTCATTCCGCGAACAGTTGAATAAAAAAAGCAACAATAGCGAAAGTAAGAAAAACAATAATGATTATAATAATGATCCAATGCTAAGCAATAATTACCTGCAAGAACAATGTAAAATGCACACAAAACTAATTCGTACTCAGCCACAAAGCCGGGGTTTCTCAACGCGGGAATCCATGTTATACTTTCTCAAACCGCACAGAAATGAGTAATAGCTACATACATTTACAACACTGGGTACTTACCAGCCACCAATTGTAGCGTTTGTGTGGGGTAAACAGAATCAATAATGAATTATTCACATTTATGCGTTGTCTAGTTCATAATGAGCATAACCCCATAGTAACCATTACACCATTCACTAGTTAAACAAACTTATCACACTGATAAGATATTCATCGTTCTTTGCTTTATCAAAGAATTTGTTCTTTAAAGCAAATAAGATTATAAAGCAGCGAATGCGTTTCAGCGTTTTGGAGGTTATATTATTGACGTGTGCGCGAACACGGTCGAAGGGAAACTGAACTCCACTTCCGGTGGGAAGAACTTATCAATTGTAGCAAGGAAGTACACGAACAGTCGGCGAAAGATAACATGTGGTATGGCGCGCATGGCTGATAAAATTACTATTTTGATTACGTTTGCGGAAAATTCGACAAATTCCACCGAGTGTACATTTCGTAACGCTTCTCACCTTACACTAGAAAATGTTCATTGTTTCATAAATTGGATCCTATAGTTAACTATATTGATTAATATTTAAAATAGAAATGATATTTTTAAAGTAAAGTTTAAAGTCGTGAAAGCAACTTCCGTTGTGCTCATTTAAAATTTAAAGCAAGCTGCAGTTTGCCGAAAAGCGCAAAAAATCAATACAATACACCTCATGTATGTAAATGTATATAATATTACACATTTACTACATACACATACTGTATTCATTCATTCACTCTACATTCATACTATAAATTATTTGTAGCTCCGAAATATGATACTTT
Organism: Stenolophus ochropezus; assembly: GCA_035578165.1. Lineage (NCBI taxonomy): Eukaryota > Metazoa > Arthropoda > Insecta > Coleoptera > Carabidae > Stenolophus > Stenolophus ochropezus. Next base: position 1,283,863 of record JAQOWZ010000002.1, read on the forward strand.
ACAGGGAAATTCAAAGGTATTTTTTTCAGGGTAGGTCAGTGGTTTCCAAACATTTTTGGAACGAATTTGTCAACAAAAGGGAAAGAAAATATTATAAGGTCAAATAATAAATATTTACGTTTGAAGAAAAAATAGAATGTGTCATTCGGAGTATAAGTGCCTGACATGAAATTGTCCGACTCGTTTCGTTCGTTGTGCAAACTTCCACTTTTTCTCCTAATAACACAACATACCACGGGCGCCGACTTTTCCAAATTTCTTTGGGGGTAAAATATCTTAATGGCCAACATCAAAATATACAAGAAAAAATAAATAATTTAAAATGAAACCAGAGCAGAATCCAGAGAAGCAAAATCTACTCTAGAATGTGCTCTAGTTTCAGTAGGCCTAGAATTAGAGCAACCACTTCTAAATGCTCTAATTCCTGACCCACTAAAGCCAGAGCACAATCCAGAGCAGCCAAAAATGCTACAGAATGTGCTCTGGTTTCAGGTGATCTAGAATTAGAGCAAACACTTCTGAGTGCTCTAATTCCTGACTCACTGAAACCAGGGCACAATCCAGAGCAGTTAAATCTGCTACAGAATGTGCTCTGGTTTCAGTAGGCCAAGAATCAGAGCATTCTGAATACTTGCTCTAATCCTTGACCCACTGAAAGCAGAGCACAATCCAGAGCAGCTAAATCTGCTCCAGAATGTGCTCTGGTTTCAGTAGGCCAAGAATTAGAGCACACTCTGAAGCGTGCTCCAATTCCCGGCCGGCTGAACTAGATCACCTTCCGGGCATGAGATGCCCTGGAAGGCGGTCTACTCAGACCACCAGGCGGGGCGGAGACCCGAAGGCCCACTACCGCCCCGGAGCCCCGCAGAGCAGGACTGAGTGCTAACGTCTCAGGATCCCCAGTATATCCTGAGACGCGCATTATTACCGAGCATGTGGCTTCCTATTGGCTGATAGTCAATTTGTAATTGTGGCTGTACAAGTGGGAATTTTAAGTTGAAAATTTTTATACATGGGTACTTTGATGCAAGAAATTCACTAGTAATATTTTTAACGGTATAACTCACCTCCATTTTAGGGCAGTAGTCAGTTATTTAAAAATAGAAGGAGATACAATAATTAAGGAAAATGTCTCCTGGGGGCATGAGCCCTGATGCCCCCATGTAGTCGGCGCCCATGGCTTATACTATTATATAAAAATCAATTTTTTTTTGTTTCTTCTAATAAAAACAATAAAAAAATATCGTTGAAGCCATTAGTTGCAAAAATAATGCAATCATTAAATGTAAAAAACTCATGGAAAGAAACAAAGAAATAATGATATTGATCTTGACAAAAAAAAAGTTGTTAATGACTGTACTGATGGAGCTGAGACATTCATTTTACATATTCTTATATGATTTATATATACGGGTGAACCATTCACACAAGTTGTAAAATTTAAAAAATCATGGTAAGAAACAAAGAAAAAATTATATTGATCGTGACAAAAAAAAAGTTCTTTACTGATGGAGCTGTCATTCATTTCGATTTCACATATTCACATACGATTTACATCTAGGGCACAGAATAGTTACACACAGAAGCGACACTCAGTGCCGGTACCTTTCATGTTCCGCTACTCAGTTCTATGACCTTGAAGCATTTTGTAGACCTTTAAATTTGTTGGCTTTCCCCATCTCTCTCTAATTTCCGTTTCTCTGTCTTACTGTCGCTTCTGTATGTAACTACTCTGTGTGCAGGGTGACTGTTTGTAAAGCTAACCTTAAACTTCTCGATGAGTATATGGTTGATGAGATGGTCGCTGTGCGGGCGAGACGCCTTGTCGCGGGGGCGGCGCCGACGGACAGGCTGCGGGCTGTCAGTGTCGTCGCCGTCGCCGTCGCCCAGCGGGTCCGTGTCGTGCGACTCGCTGCTGTCTCCGCCCACGCAGTACCCCGACACCATCTGCAACGGAAGCGCTCCAGGTTAGCTCCCCAGGGGACACAATGGCGGCGGATGACGGGTGAGATGGAGTACACATCTAGCTTTACTAACTCTAACATCCCCAACCTATTCTATACTCTCTCAAATTGTCACTAACAAATTTTATGCTCTAATTTATTTATATTTTTATATGTGCTCTAGTTTCTCTTGTAATTACTCAAGTTATTTGCCCCAAAATGTGTTCCAATTTATCTTGTTCGTAATCTAGTTATTACACTCATTTTTGTTCTAGTATTTGTCCTGACCCAAATTTTTACAATATTTATTTGCCCCAGAAATACATTTTATTCCGTAGTTCTCCAGAATATTCTCCAGTTTACCTTATTCCTGATCTAGTTTTTGGTCTAAATTTTTACTCTAGTATTTGTCACAGTTCAAATATTTACTGTACTTATTTATCCTAAGTTGTTATTCGACTATAATTACTCTAATTATTTCCCCCCGAATATTTTCTAGTTCTTCTTATGACTGATCTAGTTATTGGTCTTTTACCCTAATATTTGTTCGTTCCAATTTTTACTGCACCTATTTTTCCTACGTATTTATTTTCCGTTAATTGATTTATTTACTCCAGAATGTGCTCTAATTCATCTAATTGCTGATCTAACTATTGTTCTACATTTTTATTCTAGTGCAGAGCCGTAATTACCATTTATCTAACGATAGATGTCATACCACAAGAAGCATCGTCCTTCAAATATAATTCAAACCGCGTCAACAACTAAAGGTAGAAGCTATATCGTAAGACGCATCGTTTTTCAAATAGAAATCAAATCGCGTCAAAATTCAGGAACCGACTTTTCTTACCTTCTACCGTAGTTGTTATACCGCACGACGCTGCGTCTTGCGGTATAGCATCTATCCGTAGAACGTAAGAAAAGTCGCTTCAAGTCTTGCGACATGGTTCTTAACACAGAAATCAAACTGCGTCAACATTTTTGAACCGACTTTTCTTCGGTGTTTCAGATTAAAATTTTTAAAGTATTATTTTTTATTGATTATTAAGCAACACAAAACTAGAAACTTGATACAAAACGAATGTGTGCAAAGAGCAAAATTGGTGGAACAAGTTTGAAAAAGGATATTCCAAGCTTATGCCTTTAAAAAAAAATACGTATTGGATGTCAATGTTCATCATGTATAAATAATATTAAGCTGAATATAATAAACTTTAATAAAATGTCTTTCAATTTTCCTACAATTATTATTGGGGGTGCCGGAAATTTTATATTATCAATTTGTTTGTTTGTAAGTTAAAGAACCACATCTAATTATTTGTTCCAAAAAGTGCTCTAAATCTACTCTATAATTGCTCTTTTTATTTGCCCCATTTTTTGTAGTAGATATGAGAGAGTAGAGAATACAGTTCATTTAATCTACACAAATTTAGAGTGTTATAAATTTAAACATTTATAAGTCTATATACCATAGGTATTTTCAACTATCTTGTAAGAAAGTTAAACTATTTATAAATAATAAAAATAAAATATTTCTTTTTACTATACAATATAATAGCACCTACATAATTTTACTAAAGTACTGAACAAAATTTACTGTGCAAAATTTTGTGCTACATTTACAATTAAGGTATGAATGTATGTGTAGATATTTTTAATTGTGAAGTCATATAATTTGCTATACATTATATTTATAATAAATACAATGTGAAGTGAATAATTGTTGAAAAAACAATATATATTGAAAATAATTTATGGGAAAAAGGCTGACAAACTACGTGGCATTTTTCACAATGTATACCTGTGAAACTTTTCTAACTAAGCAAGATGTGTACAAAAATTGCAAATGAAGTTTTGATTCCATCCTCTGAAATTATGGGTGTAGAGATGAGATCATTCTGTGATGCTAGCAATTGGAAAAATTGTGAACATGTGATAAGTTAAAACTGGTAAATATAATGCTAACACATGCATTGTCTGATCTACAAAGGTAAAACACAAATGGTTTTCACAATATTCAGAATACGGGGTAAAACACGACGACAAAGGTTTATCAAACTTTCAAATCAACTTCACCATCGACATTGTTCTACAGTTTCAACATTTTATCAAAAAATCATTTTTAAAGCCGCATTCTATAGAAAGATATGTTTTCAGAAGAAAATTCAGTGAAATGTTTTTAAAAATTCACATAATCGGATATTTGGCGACAGCAATGAGATAAGCTCATTATGTGACACATTTTTAAAAACATTTCAAAATTCAGAGTTAGAGAGTAGATTAAACAACGAAGACGTGCTTGCTACATACACATATGATGTTAACATGATCAATAATCTAAACTTGATTTATTCAACTTGTCTCAAACTATACGAGATTTACAACTTCACGGGCCACAACTCCGAAATATCACAATAACATCTCACAACTTCGACACATTAATTATAACAATAAGTCTTGTCAAATCAAACATATCCATCAACGAACTTAATTTAAATAAAGAAAAACAAATTTACAACATAGATTTTTTTACAAAAAAAAACCTTTGATAATGAATTTTTGTGTTAAAAGTGTAAAATTATTTTGATTACACACCTAGAAAAAAATTCTGTAATAAATAGAAAACAAAACCTTGTTTTTAAATGTTGATTATTTATTTTTTCTTTAAAAATTTCGGAACATAAAGATACAGTTCTTGTAAGAGATATTTAAAAAAAAAATTACAAAATGTAAGTATATAAATATTCACTTTTTAAAATTTAAATAAAATAATTCATTTGTAAAGATTATTTGGGATATATTATTGTTTCAGTATTTATCTTTTAATAATGAAATTTAAAATATGAACATTAAATAAAATTATTATAAAATACAAAATAATACAAAAGAGTTGAAGTTAGACATAAATAAAATCGCAAAAATGGAAGTAGAAAATAAATATGTATTCCCAAATACGGAATGGAAAATCTTGAATGATAAGAATAAAATAACACATTGAAATTTTAACTATAACATCACGAAGAATAACCGAAACGTGTTTATATTAAAAATACGTATTTGAAGGGTTCCTTTATCTACCATCAGAGCAGTGGCGTAGATAAGGGAAGGGATATTGGGATCAACCCCTCCATTGAGAGTAAACTATGTACTACTTTTTACATGATAAGAAAAAAAGAAGATTAAATGGCGACTTATAAATATTTTATTTTAAATCATTAAAGTTATTTTAATTATTATTTTTGTTAAAACTGAAAGAATTGTATATGTTTAAAATATATTGAATCATTTTCCGAAATTTACTTTTTCAATAACTGTGTGTATTTCTTTAATTCCGTAATATTTTAATTTCTTTTCAAGTTACAAATTGAATTACATGTAAAATGCTTTATTATGAGAATACTTTAATCTAGAATTTAAAGTACATAATGAGAAAATATCTTGAACATAAATTTCGGATACTGTCCAGGATAGGAAAAAGTACCATCCTAAACGAACCTTATTATTTTATAATGATTTCGGAATATCTCTTAAAAGAAGTATAAATATGCTGAATATGAAGTTTCGGAGTGGTGGATATTTGAAGTAGGCATAAGCACGTCCCGTACTACAACACAGAGACTAAATACATGATATGGTATGGTTCTAAAAGCCGACATATTGGAGATCACTTACATACGACTCACTGATGGATGACTGACTATGTTATATGTAAGAACTTTCACCATACTGAACGACATTAAATAAGGAACAACAATTAAAACAACTTTCTTACCAAGCTAGTCTAGCGGCGGGCTGGTGAAGCCAGAAAAACAGTTCACAACATTAATTTCATCAATTTAAGCAGCCCTAGTCAACATAACCTAGCTTCTGTTTGCGCAGAGTGCTCCGCAGAACACCGAGGCAATGCGGATGGCCTCTCGTTTAAGCAACACTTCATCAGGTACGACCTCCGCCTCAAAAATAACACTCATTATCCATATACGCACCTTTTACAATTAGATTACATCTTTTACATACAAAATTAACCAGGAAAAATGCTAATAATTGCAAACACAAATAAATTATACAAACAATTTTAATTGCTTATAGGTAAAATAAAAATAAATAAAAATTTAATTAACCTCCCCTAAAATTTAATTTAAAAAAAAAATTATGTTTAAAATAAACCAAAAAATTTATAACCAGGGTTGGCAAAAATCAAGATTTAATTAAAAAAATTCATTCTTTTTAAATTTGTTTTTATTTAAAGATATCTATTAGTTTTTTTTAAACAAAATAAATTATTATATTAGTTTTACTGCATTTTTTTAATTATTTTTATTTATGAACGAAAATGAAATTTGTAATAAAATCGAAAAAACGGGGAAATTGGTATTCTTATATTCAAATATTATAATCAAAACTCAAAATTATTTATCTAAAGAAAACTAGAAAACGAATTTTTCTTTATTGTTCCATATTTAAATACTTATTTTTTCTTCTGTTATATAACAATTAAAGTGATAAAATATAATTTAATTTTAAGGTATTATATTCGGAACATATTTTTGTTGTCATTAATAGTATTGTAGCAAATAAATATATTTTTATTATAATTTGTATTTTTTATGTTTGATAAAAATCAATGTTTTTTTTATTTCATTTTAATTATTATTTAATGAGGCCAACCCTAATTGTAACACTCAAAATTTAGTACAGATAAAAGTACAAACCTCAATTTTTTATTTCATGTGTTAAATTATGTGTGTAAAACATAACTGCTATAAAATTTTTGAAATTTTGATTTGAATTTAAGAAAATTTGATATTATAGATAAAAAGATTAAAACAATACTCCCATAAAATTACATGTTAATAAACTTTTCTCAAATAAATTTAGTTGAAAAGAGCATCTTTATCCATAAATGAACAATTATTGTCAAATATTTCTGAATATCGTAAACTATTGTTCAATATAAAATAGATGATATCTAGAAAATACTTTAACTAAACCCTCCTTCAAATTTAATTTTGAATAATTTTTCTTCTTTTTTCTCGAAAAATGTCTAGTTCCGGATATATTCAACAAACCCAAAAATGGGTGTATTTAGAGGTTGAATATCTTGATTTATTATTGTACGGTTAAGATATTATAATAAATAATAATGTAAAAAGGTAATATCGAATGATGAATATTACTTTGAAGGCAGAATCGACCTGAGAATAATAAAGTATAAAACGACTATACCTCTATCTGAATTCCACTGTCACCGCTGTTGCATTTGAGGCTGCGGGTAGCCTTGCTGTTCTTCTTCCTCTCCTTGCTGGATCTCCATACCAGGGGCCCGAATCTGCACAGCATGGAAACACATTTTTCACAAGGAAAATATCATTTTTCACGCTCAACTTGTTGAATTTTAAATTGTATCATTCTTCATTCAAATCTTCTCAAAACAATACTCTTTTCATTTGTTTTACAAAAACACGGGTTTTGAAATTCCGATGTTATCAAAATGAACAAAAAGGAAATGAGGACAATGGATGGAATTACTAAATTAAAAGTTTGGCGAGGAAAAAATTAATTATAAGGTGATTAGGGTGGACTTACATTTTTAAAAACCTAATGGTGCTGGCTCAAAACTAAACAATTATAATTACTAAAAATATGAAAAATAATGACAGTTAATTGTCAAAAAGATGTCACACATATTTTGTTATAAATAAACTTTAAGTATTAAAGTTATTTGTGATCACATTGTTAGGTATTTTAATATTTTGTTTTATATGTTTTTCTAACCTGTACTTCTGCTGTTCTGTATTCTGATCATGGTCCTTGGCAGGTTCAGGTGGTTGTGTGGGAATATGTAATGGACTGTCCTCTTCTGATTGGTCCACGAAACCATCTCCATAGTCGGAACTACAGCTTTCCTTGCTGCCTTTCTTTTGGAAACGCAAGGAGAACGTCTTCCTGAATTTTTGTAGTACGCTTTCTATAACAACATAAACATACAACATTATAGTTTTATATATTTATATATAAATATATATACAATATTGTAGAAACATTTTAAACAGAATAGTAGCTGCTATAAAATTATTAGACAAGTTAGATTTAGCATTTTTATTTGTTCCGAATTTATTGATTTAATTAGAAATTAAAAAAAATAGTGAAGAAGAAAAAAATCAGTTCCATTTTTTTAGATTTTACCACAGAATAGTTACATACAGAAGCGACACTCCGTGTTGGTACCTTTCATGTTACCCTATTCAGTTCTATGACCTTGGAGCATTTTGTTGCCTTCCCTATCTCTCCCTAAAATGTGACGAAACTTTCCGATTTTTGACAATGAGCCCTTTAAATTTGTTGGCTTTCCCCATCTCTCTCGAATTTTAGTTTCTCTGTCTTACTGTCGCTTCTGTATAAACCTATTCTGTGATTTTACTCCAGATATTGCAGTCATTTTGACTATCAATTATGCTTTTTATTACGGTATGTTTATGATTTTTAAGTTTAGGTATATGTTAAATACTATATAACAAAAAAGAAAGTACCTATAGAGTTACCTATGCAGTTCTCTTTAATTTAATAGTATACAAGGTTATCCACATAAGTTTTTCTAATTTAAATGATTTATTTATAAATATTGCATATTTTACTATAAAGTTATTTATAAAATTTTCGAAAATTTCTTCACAAATCTCGGTAAATTCATAAATAATTAAATATTTAAAATTTGAATTTTGTTCAAATGAAATACAAATTATTACAAAAATAATTTAAATATTATTATTTCCAAATAAGGTAAAAAGATAGATAATGAAGATTTTATGATAATAGTTCAAATAGTAAACATAAAAAGTATTACAAGGAAACTGATAAAATTCTACGTATTTTATGATAATTTTCCAACTGATAACAATTCCTGTTTATGATTATAATCTACGTCATATAAATAAAAACATGTCATTTTGCACATATGTACAAATGTAGCAAATAACTGAAAAAATTACAATTACATCGTTAATGATTGCTGCAATTGTATTTACTGCCGCCCAAACAATTGACAATCAATACTGGAATAATGGTAATCCAATTATTTATCTGTCAATTATAATTATTGAGGGCATTAAGTAGTCATATATGCACCAGCATTGTTCAAAATGTTTCATTGTGTTCTTTATGTTCCCCGTTGCGGATCTTTTTAACTTGAAATTCAATCTCATTTCCTTTTATTTTGAGGGATTGTTCTGGAGTAATTGTGCCCCAGTTTCGCCGCCTATGGACAAGATCCTTCCGCCACGTGCATCGAATCACGTTCCTTTTTCCACACATGCGCACAGGACCAAAAGGACAAAGGTTTACTTACCTTTGTACCTTCAACGATAATAGGCCCTGACGAAAAGTATCATAAAATAAAAAGCTTTATTCCCAAATTATTACATACTTAAATATGACACAACTATTTTCTTTCGCTACTAAGAAGAAAATATTTATTTGTAAACAAATGTTTTATCTCCAAAACTTTTAATTTTCTGGACTTATGTAGATATCTATGCAATCCTATTTGGCCTTTTCGATTTTGTTCTGTAGCTTTATTATCTAACTTTTATTTATTTTCAAAACCTACAACCCTATATCAAAGTTGTGTAGAGTTGAAACAAACCAAACAACAGTATTGAACCAAAAATTGTGTTGACAAACGCGAAATATTCCAAAAATACTCATTTTTGTGCCCAAAATTTTGATTTTGGGAAATAGTGTACATTCATAGACCTCGAAGCGGTGATTTCAAATTTTCAAACGGAATTTAATTATCTCTTTTCGTTCCTGAGATATTTGCTGTCAAAGTTGCACCTCAAAAAAGTAAGTTTTTTGAATATATCTCTAAAATGGATAGAGATACAATCTCAACGATTATAACAGTCGATTCTACGGCAAAAGTTACATAAAGAAATGTTTTCTCCAAATATACGTTCTTTGGAACGATTAGGTGAAAAATGAGAAAACCGAAAAAACCTAAATTTCAAAATTTCTCGGAGGAACTTTTTGTCTCCAAAGTTTTTCATTTTCTAGTCTTAAGTAGATATCGATGCGCTGATTCCAAATTTTCAAACAGAATTTAATTATCTCTTCCCGTTCTCGAGATATTTATGTTCAAAGTTGAGTTTTTGCAATACCTAAAAAAATAGGTTTTTTAGGTATAACCCTCTAAAGGTTAGGTTTACGACTTCGGCGACCTCACCAATCGATTCTACGGGCAAAATTACATAAGTGTACCAATTTTTAGATTTTTATTCCAATGGATACAATTTTTAGAGGGAAAAAACGAAAATGGCGAAAATCGAAAAAAATGCCTGATGAACCCCTTGCGATTTTTTTCGATTTTTGGCCATTTTCAGTTTTTTCCTTCTAGAAATTCTATCTGTTGAGATAAAAATCTGAAAATTGGTACACTTATGTAATTTTGCCCGTAGAATCGAATGGTGAGGTCGTCGGTAACGTAAACCTAACCATTTTAGGTTTATACCTAAAAAACCTGATTTTTTAGGTATAACTTTGAACTCAAATATCTCGAGAAAGGGAAGCAATAATTGAATTCGGTTTGAAAATTTGAAATCAGCGTATCGATATCTACTTAAGACCAAAAAATGAAAAATTTTGAAGACAAAAAGTTTCGAGGCGAAAAAATGAAATTTAGGTTTTTTTCGTTTTTCATATTTTGCACCTAATCGTTCCAAAGAACGTATATGTGGACAAAACATTTCTTTATATAACTTTTTCCGTAGAATCGAATGGTAAAGTAGTTGAGACTGGATCTCTACTCATTTTTGAAATATACTAAAAAAACAGACTTTTTTGAGGTGCAACTTTGACAGCAAATATCTCCGAAACGAAAAGAGATAATTAAATTCTGCTTGTAAATTTGGTATCAGCGTAGCTAGTTTTTTAAAAAAAATTACAAACAAAATTTTGTAAAATTTAAAAATTTTTCAATTAAAATTTTGATATTTTCAAATATTTTCGGAATTAGGCAAAATACTGCATCAGCGGCTTTAGGAATTACTTCACCTGTTATTACTACATGCATAAACTATTATATTATTAATTATTAATTTATAAAATCACTTTTAGAAAGAAAGAAAATATATGTTTTGTATAATTTATTGTAAAGTCAAACGATACGCCAAGGTTTGATTTTATTATACAAGTATCTAATAATTCAAACATAGTTTTGCATTTTAATACAACAAAACTATAAATATACATATGTATATACAAGAAGACAACAAGTAAAAATGGTAAAAAAGGAAAACAATATCAATTGTTCCTTGTTATTTTGAATATACCACAGAACGTTAACCCAAATATTGTTTTATTTATTATTACGAATTCTGATAGGTTATTCCTATGGTTAAGTTGTTTGTTTTTGAAATCAAAAGGTTTACGAAGTAATCTTCAGTGTTAATTGGAACACCCAAAAAAAGTAATAATAAGCTGTGCGTCATAAAATAGAATATTATGGAATCAGAATTATAATTATTACAAATTCTGAAATTTTCTTCCAATGTTTATGTAGTTCGTTTTGACATCAAAAAGTTTACGAAGTGATCTTCATTGTAAATTGGTACACCAAAAAAAGTAATAATAAGCTTTGACCCTTTGACTCATAACATAGAATATTTTGGAATCAGAATTATAAATAATTCCCGAGGGTTAAGAAAACTCATACCGCACATGTTATCCTTTCCATGCATGTAGTGATATGTGATCCTACCTGACATGTTTTTGTGTGATTGTCCTGTGCTGTCACTAGGCTGCAAGCGAGGATGACCGGAAAGGATAGTTGCTGAGCCCATCTCCTTCTGGATGGAGGTATCTACGCTTCCGGAATTCTTATCCGCCCATTTCCTGAACACACAAACACACTAAACATTTGCCAGAGTATCACAACATACTTTAACACAGCACGAACTTCACAACACAAAGGTAAACTTGGACTAAGTTATTAAATTTCAAGGCTTATACGTGTAAACTCAGTTAATAGTAACGTAATGATTAATTTATAGCATTCTTATTACTTTTATCATACTATAAATATTGTTATCAGTGAACTTACTAGACTATGATGTCATATAAATATTTTTAAGGCCGATCCAATACTTGATATTATTCATAAATACCTCTGTATTACTTAAACTCAAAGAATTAAATATTATAATTTATAGTATATATTTCGGGTAAATTAAAATATACCACAGGTAATTTTTGATTTTGAACTAAATTATTATTTAAAAATGTTTTTTGTACTTGGTCTTCGCCTTGATAATCCTAATTCTGTATGCTTTTTACAAAATCTTGTGCATTTAAATACATAGTCAAAACGTCAAAACGAGGATCAAATCAGATGATTAAAGCTTGATTAATGGAATACGACAGATCAGTTGATCATTGATTTTTTAAATGATAAATTGAATTAATGGATCAGAGTTGATGAGTGGATCAAGACTTGATTAAAGAATGGTGAATTCGGTCGTTAATATTTTATTTTTATTTTCTTCCTTCGCGTTGTTTTTCATCTTATCATTTTCTTATGTTTTATAAACAAACATGCATTACTTGTAATTTTTTTTTTTAGTCTAAGACGCCCAATACATAAAGTAGCAAACATATCAGAAATATTTCTCAAACTATAAATAGAATTGTAATACCAAGAACACTTTCTAAAACATCTTTAAATTAACAAGACAATTTCACTTGACATTGACAATCTATATTGCATTTTATCTGGAACAATATGTTGGTATGTATAACTGATATTAAAAGTATGACTAATAACAGATTAGAAAATATTAGGTACATCTTAGCTGATACGGTATTTTCAAACCCACAAGTATAATATAATAATAATTTATTAAATTCTGTGAACAAAAACTTGTAAATAAAAATATCTTTATCTGTGAATTCTTGTGGCTATTAAATAGATAGCCATAAATAGGTTAAACACTATTTTTTATTTCTTGGAAAATGAAAATATATCTAAACGAAATGTTAAATTCGTTTTTAATATTTTAAGTGTTGTCAATATTTATTTCGAGTTTTGATTTTAAGATATTAAAATCCAAGTTATCCTTAAAGTAGATATACTCCTGTTTCATAAGCCAGATAACTTCGTGTTGTTTTTCAAAGTTTATGCTCCTCTGTAGATTGATGTATTAATTTTAACTTTTTACTCCAAACATCGCAACTTTTCTTATATTTCGGAGACTGTCTTTGAAGTGTTCAATAAACGTTTAAACCAACTTTACCGAACTTTTCAACTATTTGAGATAATCAAAATTTCTAAAGTTTTACAATAGAAATAAATACTTCACGCAATTAAATAAATTAGTTACAAAAAGCAGTAATTTAAAACAAGCAAAAAGTACAACTTATAAAAAATTTGCATGTGTGTAATTGTTTTATTCTTTTCTTTTTCATGCAATTTAATTACAAATCGTGCAAAAAGTATACTAATGTTTCTGATATACAATACTAATTTATAAATTTTACAAAAACATTACTGTTTACGTTATGCTGTAACTTAACACCAAATATTTTATGTTTGTTATTCCCCGTTTAATTTTGACAACCGCAAGTTTCAAGTGTCGTAAATAAACATAAGATGAGCTTAATTAGAAGCTTTATGGCTTATAATGTAGGCCATGGATCATTACACAGAATATAAATTTCACTTATTAATTATTACTACCAAATACTACGAACAAAGTTTCATAATGAAGTTATTGCGATATGGGAAATAATTTCACCACAAGGAAAAACGTGATATGCAGATATCAATACTTCTATCTATCATTGTTTTATTTATTTCCAAAAGATTAAAAACGTAAATAAATTTATCAATAATTCTATTCTTATTTGAGATTAGTTTTATGAAATTGTTGCTTAATAATAAATTTTAGTTATTTATAATTAAACCACAAAAGGAAATTTTTATTGCAAAAAGATAATCATAACAAAACAGTAATTTAAATATTCAAAACAAAATTTCCAATTTTGAAATTAATTAAAAAAAATACCAGTTAAATTCGTCACATTTTTGTAAAACGTTTTATCCCAATGTATTAAACAACGATGAATGTTATAATAAGTGCACAAAGTTTGTGTTTTTATTTCATGACATGTCACTTTTTAAATATTTTTCATTTCTAAAAAGGTTTCTGTCGTGTAGTTCTTTAAATTAAACTATATCAACCTTCTCTTTCATGACCTGAAAAGTAACTTTTTTGCCAGAACTTATTATAAAAATATAGAGTATTTATCAAGTGTGTTATTTTACTGTTTAACAATTTGGCAAGGATACCTTTCTTTAAAATTTTTAGACGAACAAATATTTTCTTATTTTTAGTAGATAGGGTTTCTTCTACTGGTAAATATTGAATATTATTGAATGAATGAACATGTATATGAAGATTGTGCAAATATTTTTTGACTATAAAATTTTCTTTGTTTTGTTAAATATTTGTATAAGATTTTTATTAATATTTATTCTACTTAAATTGTTTTTATATGTAGTCCAACAGTAAACTAATATAATATTTTGTAATTTGTACTTATACACATGTATTGAATAAATTTTAACAAAAAAAACTAGCAAGCAAACATTTTTTTATCTGTTATATAATTCTATTATCCTACTTTTCTAAGAAAAAAAAATGTTTTTTCTGACCTGGAAGTTTCCCAATCAGGTTGCTCTAACAGATGAGGCGTCGAAGACGCCTTCGTCCTTCTAGCAGCTTTGGTTAGTCCTGGGGATCGCCTCCTGTCCAACGTAGGTTCGTGAGAAGGCTGCAACAAAACACTTTGTTTTCAATTTCACAAATTCACTAATTCGTTCACATCAACTACATAGCCCGACTCGTGTCAGATAAACTATCATGAATGAGAAATAAATGCGTCATGCCAGATAAGAAACATTGAGTCTGCGGTTTTGTTTGTTGTAGGAGTAAGTACATTACTAATTCTTGTTCTTTTATGTGACAAGCAAACTATCATATACACATACTTGTATCTAAATATAAGAAGCAGGTACGGCTTCACCGATTTAACTATTAAATTCCTTGAGTCAAAATACATAAGAAAAATTTGGTGGCAGCGTTTTCAACTTTGACTTCGCATATCTCGAAAACGGTAAAATAATATCGACTTTCTGTTTTCGAATTTCGAATCTGTATGCCTTAAAGTATCTACATATAAATTTTCTAATTTTTTGAGTAAAAAAAATACGGCCCTTTTTTGGGTTTCTGAAAAACTACCCACCTTCCATACCCAAAAATGGGTAAGAGGTACAGACTTGCCATCTTCACAATACGATTCCTCATACCGAAAAACATAAGTATACCAAATTTCATCAAAAAATTTCTATTGGTACATTTTTTACTACAGTTTAAATATATTTCTCGAGATTTTACACTTTTTTTAATAAAAACTGAACAAATTTACCGATTAATATGAAAATTGATATACTTATGTGAAATTTTATGTTGAATCGAATGCCATAATCCTCGAGGTCATATCTGTGCCCATTTTTGGTACAGGAATCATTTTTGGGCCACCTATGAGATCTAATTTTGAGAGTAAATATCTCGAGAACGAAAAAAGATAATTAAATTCTGTTTGGAAATTTGGAATGTACGCAGCAAGATCTATATAAATATGTAACTCAATTTTTGTACGTACACCCATTTTTAGATGCAACACCCATTTTTGCACAAAAATTTAAAGTATGTGTCAATGTACGTTTATAGCTGAAAATTTAATAATCTACGTCAAGAATTACAACAGGTATGTAAGTAGTAATAACATTCTGCATCAAATTTGAATCAGTTGATTTAGTTCATTGTATGTAGTTTCACTTGTGTGGGAGTATACTCGTGTTGTACCTTTGAATTTGATTATAATGGTAATCAAAGGATTAAGGAATCCAGTTGCAATGGTGCGATTCAATTACAGATGTGATTCGAATAGTGTTAACATTTTGTGCATATCTCATCATCCAACTCCTAATCTCAAAGTTAAACATTACTCTCTTTAAAATTTGCAAATGCGAAAGCAAGAAAAGTAAAATTATAATTATTTTTGTTTATGCTTAGTTCCTTTAATGAATGATTCCATTTTGATCATTTTTAGTTTATTCTCTATTTATCTTACAGTTTTTCTTTAATTTTCGTATATACATATACCTATGTTCCATGTTATAAATGTTTAGAATTATTTTTTATGTTTTTGTTGCTTTTATTATTTATTTTATGGAATATATTTTTGTTATAAAGATATTTTAATGAATCAAATATTTTTTCTTAAGTATATATTTTTCAATTCTACAATCCATATTAATAATAATTCGGATAAGATATTATTAACATTCAAGATGACGAAGGGCGCAAAGAATTAAGTTTTTCTAGAGCGCAAAATTACTTTCAAATAATGTTAAAGTATTTGTAAAATGTGGACCATATAACAATTCATATTTATTTATTTGCAACGCTTTATAATTAATTTTGCCCATTACTAGACTACCAAATATATATGAAATTAGTATGATTTTCATGATTAGGTACTGTTATTTTCTATAAAAAATAATAAATATTACCAGAAACTTACGACTTATGTAGCTATGGAAAGCAAGTTATGCTTACGTCAATTGTGATGCAAAAAAAAAATACTTTAGAAAATAAAATAGAGGGTATAATTTTTGGTGTGTAAGGTTGGTAATGATTTAGTTTTCGGGAGCCTGGGCGCCATATTTCACCTAATTACCGCGTGTTAATTAAATCTTCCCAAATAAACGAAACTAATTTCGCAAGTAATTGTACAAGTTCGGCAATTTCATTCGTTGGGTTTATCGAGTAATGCTGCGATTTATATCTTAATTATGAAATGCCCTGATCGTAAATCCACATGCACTGGATTCAATTAGTCTCAGCTGCATCCAGAATCATCCGATTCGCGCACCAAATATTTACGACTCTTCCCGGTTAACCAGTCGGGAGTTATCATCAATAAAATCACTCTCAAAGCTCTGCAGAGGATTATAAAAATCACTCCAATCGCAAATTCATTTCCCAAAAAAATACAAACCTACAGCTGCATTGCAAACGTTTTTAAAAAAGTTTCCCTAACTTCAATATGAACAGCGAAATAGTCAATCGCTAACTACAATTTTTTTGAAACAAAAAAGTAACATCAATTTTTCCCTATTTCTGAGTATATTAATCACTAGACCGATTTTTCAATAACTGGTTAAGTTACGGTTAACTTAAGCATGATTAAATTTAACCAGCACAAGTTAATCATGATTAAAGCAAAAAGTGACGTATATAGAATAATTTGCAAGGATGAAATACGAAAATTAATTTATGTTTTGTGCTGTTTCTTATCTGTGTCATTTTGTTGTGAATTATTATATTTCAGATATTATTATTTAATTTGAAATCGAGAAACGTAAAAGAAGATCTAATTTTACAACAACAGAACTTGGAATATTGCATTTGCAACTCATACAATTTTACTCGCTGTAGTCTTATAAATACCCCAAAATTTCGGACTGTTAAACATGTCATTTGATGCAAAGAATTGTAGAGCAATCAGAAAATGAGGTCGCTGTTGTGAACAAGAAGATAATGAATTTGGTAAAATTAATTGCATCGAATTTTTAAATAGCCGAAAGCGATTGAAAAATTCTTCGTCATTCCAAAAATTAAAATTATCTGGTCTTAGTTTTATGGTACATATGCATTGAATGAAATTTACAATCTCTTCATCATCATCGTCAAATATATATTCAAAGTTGCTCTCCATATTTGAGATTGAAATAATAAATAGTAGGTTATACTTTAGAATAAATATTTAATCGTACGTAAACTATAGAGATAAATTTATTCTGTAGATAGTATAGTTAATACCAGAATAAATCCTAACTACACGTAAACATAAGAAATTTGTATTTTAACCTTAAGATAACATTAATACTAAGGTTAACATAATTTAATTATGGATGGAAATATCGGCCCTTTTACTTATAATAACTGCATAAAGTACCTCAAAAACCGTTAGTGTAACAAAAAAAGTATTAATATAGACGTGTACAAAAGCAGTATTCACAATCTAATCAAATTTCAATTTTTTTACAATATTGTATTTTAAATAAAAAGATAGTGTGCTTTTTAGTTATAAAATTCATTTGATTCCGCTGTCATTTCTCGTTGAAATATTTTATACATTTAGTGGAAAGGGCAAACAAAAAGGTTTCAAAAAAAAACTTTTTTTGTTTTCCCTTTAAATTAAGTGTTTTTAATTATAATTATTATTGTAAATAAATAGCAGTAGATATAGGCATGTAAATAATGTTTGATTGCAATGAATAGGTATATAATGATTGAGTTTATAGCTAAATAGAGTATTAAATTCGTAGCGCAACAGAAGGGCGAGAAGCGAGATGATGTATTTACATTCAAGCACATCCCTGGAAGCAATTAATGTTGTATTTGCCTCTGTGGATATTTATAGTATCAATTAACCATATCACAATGTGAATTACGGCTGATATTCAATATATTCCAAATAATAAATAATAACTGCAAATTATAATAATTTCACTAATCAATTGTGTTTAATATTCCTATTATTGAATATTCATTAAATTTGGATACAATATATTTAAATGTGCGAGTGAATTAGTTAATTATATTTTGATTGATTGGGACGTTGAACAAGCGGGCCATTAGCATGAGAATGAACTTACGTATGAGAAGAACACGATATTGAGTATCATCGCGGATGACTTCAAAGTTAGCAGCATTCTACACTTTACAGTTTGTTGAAAACGACTAAAGAATAGTTTGAAAATTTTCCGCCGTATGTGGTACGCCGACGTGACTGCATTCTCAATTCGAAGAATTTGAAAAGAAATGCCTATTTGCATTTTATGTAGGTATTGAGGTTCCATTTTGCAATTATAATCAATTTCTAATTCAAACGGATGCTTCATCGCTCAATTACCATACCCAAAACAAATCTGTATTTACACATTCGTAGGTATTATCTCCAATTTCCTCTATAGATAAATATTAGTTCTAACATATTTCCCTCCCTATATAATATGACTAAACTATATTTTTCGCAGCTGATCCTCACGTCATCAATTTCTACTGCAAGAATTATTAAATTTTTATCTTGCATCTTTGTCGTCAAGAATACGCATGGCATATATGAGTCTTTTATTCGCTATCGTATTATCATATGTGTTACAGAGGGGTATATATGCTATCTGCGTTTAACCAACGACAAAAATTAAATGGAAACAATAGTATAATCGCGGTAATGGATACTTTCAAATATTTAAAAAGCTTGAATATCTCTTTAATGTCATTCCTGTCATTTATTAAGATGATTTTGACGTCGACAATTTGTGCTTCTTTTCGTACATATCTCATCTAATATTATATTTGTATACAATACCGTTAATTTTGACATTTATTTACTTTGAAAATCACATGATTTCACCCGACAAGATAATGTCATCAATACTTCGTCCTCCGTAGTGATTTGAATCCCATTGTAACAATTGATGACATGAGGATTAACAGCGGGAAATAATAATTTTATTTGATATTGTTGCCTTTTTGAACATTCCTAGAATTTCTAATAAAGTTGAAAGTCTTGCATTTTAAAACACCAGGACACAGACAATAAAAATGTTTTGAAAAATTGAGCTTTCCCTCGTACTTATTATTATTTACGACCACAGTTAAAAACAAAGTTTTTCTCATACTTTTTAATACAGAACATTTTCTTCCATAATTACATACATTTGTTCAGGAATTACTTTCATATATCTACGTCCGAATCAGAATAGAATAACTGCGATGAATGACAACTGACAACTGACAACTGATTTGAAAATGATTAACATATTATTTTATTATAAGCCAGCAAAAATTATAAAAATTGTTAATGTACATAACAATGCATATTGAATTGATTGGTCCAATTAAAATTTTTATATCTGTACTCAATTTTGATTAAATGGCACACACCTAAAAATAGTTGTGAGATATAGCTTCAACAACATCACCAATAAATTCATCAGGATATACTCTGTTTCATGACAAACTGAAACTAAAGCATAATCCAGGTCAGATAACGATACCCCCGATGTTTAAATATTACAAATTTATAAATGATACCTTTTAATACAGTAATATTTTTTTGTGAAGATATGTATATTATTTTTATTATAAAGTAACATTAATTATTATGCAGAATTGGTTTTAACGACTGGATTTTAATAAAAGGTGAGTTAATAAAATCTATTAATACACCTTTAGTAGTCGATTTTATTAAATGACTGCAATTCCAAAAAAGACCTTCCTTTTATTAATGATTATGTCTATTTCCATATTGTTGGTGGAATCTTTGTTGGAACTTGGGCTTGAGTATGCAAGGAATTTCTTTATAAATGTTGCGTGTCTGATGTTATAGATATGTCATGTAAACAGTTTATTCACAAATTTAAATGTATCGCTGAGAAAAGTGAAATCCTGTGCTGTCATTGTAATCCCTACGTTATTATCTGAGCGGAATGGATATTGTTCAACCTCGTTGTTACGTTATCTTTCCCTAGCTGTGGCTGTGGCTGTAGCTGTAGCTGTTTCTGCTCTAGGCTTAGCCGTTCATAACCACAACTTCTTGTTACATGCGAAATGTCACTCTCAACAAATATATTTATTTATAAAACTATAATCATTTGTAACGATCAAATCAGCTATGATTATATATTAAATATCAAAGACATCGTTATCTGTTGCCCTATTGTATACAAATCAAGAATACCAATATTTTCATTCGTACAGTGAACTACGCTATATTTCTCGTAGTCATCAATATCTGCTGCAAGAATCATTAAACTTTGTCTTTCATCTTTGTCGTATATGCTTGGCATAGATAACACTTTTATTTTCTATCTCATTATCGTACGTGTTACAGAGGGGTAATATAGGTATGCTATATGTGATTAGATAAAAATGTTTCACATGCAATGTCACCAACACTTATAATAATACTTAGATGTTCATTTTTGAGTTGGTAATACAAGCAAGTTAGGCATGTGCATTGAATACGCCCACCTCATACAATAGAGGGGAATATGTTTTGAACTTCTAGGACCAAAATCTGGCCTGTTTTACGTATCTAGTGATATATGATCTAATGATCCCTACTATATATACCTAAGCAAAGACAAAAATTAAATAAAAACAGTAGTGTAACAGTGGTAACGGATATTTTTAAATATTTAAAAAAATTGAATGTCATTCATGTCATTAATATCATTTAAGAAAGTGATTTTGGCATAGAAAATTTGTGCTTCATTGTGTGTTGATAGTTACGTTAGTTTACTCTACAACTCTTTTCGTATGTTGCATCCATTATTATATTTGTTTATAATACTAACAATTTTGACATTTTACTCCGGGAATCATCAATCCCCCTTCCCCCAACGATTTGAATAACATGGTTACAATTGATGACGTGATGATCACCTGCCATAAATATGTACATTGGTAAAATTAAACATAAAATAGATAACGGCCACTTTGATATTTAATACACAATCATAATTGATACGATCATTACAATTTTCGTATTAAACTTTTAATGATAATGCCGGCACCTTTAGTGTGAGCATATGAATGTTTAATGGTAAAACATGGGCAATTAATAAGGTTGTTTAAGCGTTGGCGGTATTGATGCTGATATCGGGTGCAATATGCAGGCAGCAGGCGGTGTAATTAGCGCTCGGCACGTGTTGCACCGGAGTCTGGACTCCGGGACTCCGGGAACTCCGGCTCCTACTGGGAGGAACTGATTACGCAAAGCTGCTTAGCTCAGACTATGTGGGACGCGGAATTAACTCTAGCAAAATATTGTCCCTCATGTTTATCAATTTATGATGACGGGACATGCTTCCAGAAAAAAAACACTGGGTAAATAAAAATACTCATTTTTGCCTCACGAATATTTAATTAATTCATAAACATTTCAATTTCAACGCCTCTACAATCTGAAAATTTGTAGCAAAAATATGCAATCGAATCCTTTTATTTCTTTGGATATGTAAGAATGAACGGAAATTATCGCAAAAAACGCATTAAATATTGAGTATCATTTAAATATTGATAAATAACTTATAATTTTATCACAAATTTCTTAAGCATCTCTGGTTTAAATCCTAGCTTATAAACTATAAGCTGTAGGTCCCATGCATAAGCTTATTTAGGCTGACTATCTATTCCACTAAAATGCAAATGAAAATTGTTTGTTAGTTGGTTTATTTGTTCATTATTTGGTATTTCTTTGCGATATTAAAATTTAATTCCTATGTTTCATTTTGATACAAGCATATATACTTTGATGTTAATCAATTATCAAAGTGTAACGATTGATATAACAAATCCCATGTTTCACGTTAAACATACTTACGGTATAAAGAACACTTAATAGAATAGCATATTTATTTTATTACACACATTTTTAATCTAGATTTTAGTGGATAGAATAATTCTGTAATTCTGACAACCGGAGTTCGACTTTTGCTCAAGTAAAATTGTCCACTATTTCATACGTAAAATTGCAGTAATTCATGATAATTTCATTGCGACTCTTAAGATTGTTTTTCTAGTTCTTCAAAAGGTATCACACCTTGAAAAATTCAATTTGCCACTGAAACTTTAGTACAGTGGATATGTGACTATGTCAGCCTTAGATAAAACCAGAAAATAATTTAGTGTTATTAATTCAAATGGCTGTGATATTGATCTAGTTGCAACGAAAACATGTCCTGAGCAACACTTAATAAATATTCCATGCAAATAAAGTAAAACCGGCAGTGGGACATAAATCATGTCTCCTTGGCTCATATTAGCCGCGCATAACCTCAGTTTTTATAAAAACACCCGCTTTCAATTATTTCTCCTTATAAATCCTCGCGTCGGATGCATTTCCCTTGGCGCTCCACGTTACAAACATATTTTCCCGGAAACAACCGACGAATTAATTTGCGCACTTGTACACTAGCGAATACATCGAACCAAATGAAAAATTGTTCCATTTCATTTTCTTATTCCCACTTCTGCAATCTTAATATTAATTAAACGGATCATTGCATGGGTTAATAATAAAGGTCAAGAATTTCAAATTACTATTTATTTACCGGTTTCAGGATATTGTAAATTTGTTTATATATATATATATATATATATATATATATATATATATATATACAAAAGTAAGCTGAGTAACTCAGTCATAACTGTACAAGGAATGTAAGTACATTATAAGATTATAACTTTGGAGAAGGTATGAACTGAGGTAGAGCCCGCCTAACTGAAGTTCATGCTACCGTACGAGAATACTTGTTAAGTTATTAACTTCAAATAATATTAAGTATTTATAAAATGTGACAGTTCACTTGACATTTTACCCGTTGTTACACGACCGAATGTATATGAAATTCTTATGTTTTTCATAATTACCCTGCTACGAGGTCAATTATTCTATAACTTCCCGTTGACAATAGTAACTCAATAAAGGAAGTTATCAAGAACTTACGACTTATGGTGCTATAGAAGTAAGTTAAACTTACCTGAATTGAGGCGTGAAAATATTATTACCGTACTTACTTGTCGAAATACCATGGGTCAATTGGATAATACAACTATAATATTTAATTTAATTTTATAAAACAATATTTGTTAATAACGGCTTAATTTTATGAAACTGGTAATTTATTGAACAAACAAACATTCACTCTATGAGCTCTGAATTCAATTGATATCTGCGGTTGTTATGATACTAATAATAATCCTAGGTATGATAATATTTATGGCTCAAATCACTAAAGATATTTGTCCGTATTCAGCTCTTATATTTATCTCCTTCTTTAAGCTTTCTCTGGTTATGTACTCCATGTTTAATGAAGGTGTTAATTATTACAATATTCAACAACATTCTCTAAGCTTTCTTTAACAAAAGATGGTCTTTTTCTAAATACATTTAGCAACATATATTTCTTATTGAGTTATTATTAACACCAAATAATTATAGCTAATCATGACAAGTGAATACAAAGTCTAGTGAAATGTCTTTAAATTATTTAATGATTTTTTTTAAAGAGAGCAGAATACGAACCATTAATATCAAAATATAACCGATCGTGCAAAAATAAATATAATATACGTCCATTATTCACGGGCAGCGGTAGTTCATTTGGTAATCCGACTGAGCAAACTGTGCGATCTAGGATTCCCAGCGTCACCAAATATTAACCGCATAAAAAATACCAAAATTTCCAAATTGTGTAGGTTTCCTGTTTTAGAGTGACAACCTTCTCAATCAAAATGCAAGTAAAAATGATCATGAAACAGGTGAATTTCACCTACGGTCAAAACTCTTCTAGGGTTGTAGCGCCAATGACGATTAATTTTTTTTTCTTTTTTTTATTTAATACTCTAATACAAATTCATTGTCCACGTGAACATATAAGTTTTGAATTACGATTTTATATTTGATTTTAGACAGAACAAAACTACTTTGAAAATGTATTAAGAATTAATGAATGTTCTTTTTTAACCATATTTCACCGCATGTACTAATTCGATTTTATTTGTACTCATCAATTCTTCACTGCCAATATCCTGGTCGTTATCCCATATTCATTATTCAAGCCTGTACCCGTCCTTGTGACATTAGCCCCTGGTGTACACATCATCGTCGTCTACAGCTCCCCCAGGTCATCCTCTAATGTTTATGTAACCAACAAGAAACAAGCCTATGGAAACAGATCATCATAACCTTCACTTTGTTTTAAATAATAAACACACCTGCTTAAATTAAGATATTTTCGCGCCCCCGTTCACGTAAGTTGAACTTACTCGTACTTCCATAGCAACATAATAATTTCTGTTATTTACATACCTAGGATATCTGTGAGTATCATAACCGCCGTAGATATTGAATTCAGAGCTCGGAGAGCAAAGATTTTAAGACATCTAAGGCGTGGTATGATACATAACGTCCGTGGTTTGTTCAAATATTATTTTATAAAATTCTTCTGTGAGTAACGTTTTCGTGATCAAGTCTGTATGGGTTGATATGACGACGGTATAATCCAATTGTCCCACGTTATTTTCACAAATTTGGGGTGGGATTCTGTAACTTTGGTTGCTATCATTTGGACTTGACATATAATTTGAAAATATTAACTACAAAATATACTTGCTATTCTATACCAGTAATAGTTATTTATGGTTGATAGGTACTTACATATACTCATACATATATAAAGAACACTATACAAGTCTACACTGATAAGGGAATGTCTTAAATTCATTGCATGTTTATCATTTGACGTTTGTAATTGATAACAAGTGCATGCAGTTGTTTTTTGTAATTGTTATGAATTACAAAATCCCACCCCTGTAGGGTAATATCTTTACCATACTGACTTGTCAATATTACACGAGATATAATTATGACCTAGTTACCCTACTTACTTTTGTTTAAGTAAACAAAAGCTTAATATCCTGAAACCTGTAAAATATAATAAGCAACTCGGACTGTAAGTACCTAATTCAACTAGTCTCGTAAGGTAACATGGTTCCGCAAGCTTCACCTCAGTTTATACCTTCTCGAAAGCTATAATTGCAACTTAAAAATAAGTATTAATTGAACTGTATAAAGCAAATGAAACTAAAAATCGATTGGTGAACTTTTTTCCATTTCTCCAACTCAATCTGGGAAATATATCTCTCGCGCTCATTGTGCGTTCAGATTCAACGGGATTTATAGATGAAATTGTACGAGATGAATATTTATTCGATAGTAGGTCATGGATCACCCTAAACGATTCTTACTCGAATACGAAACTCGCTGATACACTTGTGACTAAATAAATAAAATTTTCGGCACTTTCTGCACACGGAATCGCAAGGAGGAACGCCTGATCGTCGTATCTGTATACGGGGGTGAGGTCGTATATTCCACCTTGACGTTTATGTGCTGTTTAGATTTCAAATGCGAACTGTTATCTTAAAATATGAGAACTGAACATGTTTTTGAGAAACATCACAGAAATACCTCATGTTTGTATCCATATTCTTACTCTAAGTAGATAATAAAACAAGTTTTAAATCATCCACATTTATGTCTTACAGAGATCTACTGTATTTTACATGAAAATAATGACAACACTAATATTTTTTTCTTTGGTACAGTCAGTTTTGTGACCAATAAGAAAAAAATGAGGAAAACAAACGTAGTATCAAAGAAAGAATGATTAGTGAAGTAGTTTAGGTATATAAATACGAGATGTAAAAATTAAGTAATAAGACTGATTTAAAAAAAATGTTCGCATATAATTTCAATTCAATATTGTTTTCCTCCAGATAACTTCCTTGGGAAGCCACACAGTGCTGGAGATAGTTTTTCCTACCCTCATGGCATTGATAGAACTCAGATACTGGAGTCACCTTCAGCTGGTCGGTTATAGCCGTTTAAATATTTTGGAGTGTCCCAAAATGAGTTAATTTAAGGTATTTTTTCAATCTTGGGAAAAAGGTTTAGGATTTATTACAGCTAAAGACATAAAAAGTTTTAAAAACTTATAATCTGTAAACATTTTAAATAATAATTTGTGCAAGACTGTAGTAACGATGGATCGTCCTTTTGGATATCATGTAATAATAAACCTGATGTCTAAAGAACTAATTGTTACTATTTTTATAACTAAATGTGATTTGCTTTATTACTAACAACTGTTTTATATATATTCAAAGAAACAACAGTACCTACAACTATTTTCTAAGAAGTCGTTCCGTTGAAAATTACGAAATAGCGTTTCATGTTCTAAGAATAACATTATCTGAAATACTTTGAAATAAAATGAAGACAGATATGTACTATCAGAAAATGAACATGAACTAAGAATATTCTCAGACGTGTAAAGATAATATTGATATCTAGAATTTACGACCTTGCTTATTATAGTTGATAAGATATAAAATATTTACAATGTACGAATATGTCCATTTGCAATATAAATTTATAATTAATGAATATATGAAATATTTATTTTTATTGAAATGAAAATCACTCAAAAGGCTTCTTTCAACTTTTCAACAACTATGGTACCCAATTTTAATCCCTTTTCAAACTTTTGAGCTTATTGAAATAAAAAGCTTTCCACACAAATTTCAATTCCCCTTCCACATTTAACTTCGACCAGCGAATTCATTTCCTAGTAATAATCCCTGCCATTCATCACCCCGGGAACATGTAGGCGCCCCGACGCTTGGCATGTTTGACAAGCACTGGTGTACGTCGACGTCGCGTGAGGACGGTAATGGTCTACCTGGAGAGACGTTTATCAACGAGGCTATGGAAGGCGTTTGTTTTACTGACGTGGGAGGAAAATAGAATAATTGGACAGCGACTTAGTTGAGTATTAATTGCTGCATATTTCTTCATTAATAATCATTACTCAACGAATTATTCAGTTTTCTATATTCTTTATCTCACAAACTCTAAGTTTAAGGTAGGAAATAAATAATTGTAGAAACAAATCATAAATAAACCTAAAAGGAAATAAAAGAGACCTAGAATGAATTTTAAAAAATAAAACGTTTAGGTTTTTAAAGTAAAATTATACATCGAAAATAATCCAAAAATATTTGGTATTTGAAAATGATCCATATTAATAGACGTCGATGCGCTGATTTTAAATGTACATTTAATTATCTCTTTTCGTTTTTGAGATTTTTGTTTTCAAAGTTGCACCTCAAAATGTGAGTTTTTTATATATAATCTCAACTATTTTACCCGTCGATTTTATTAAAAAAGTTACATAAAGAAATGTTTTCTCCGCATATACCTTTTTTGGAATGATTCGGTGAAAAATAAAAAAAAAACAATCAGCAGAATTAGAAGTTTTCGCTCGGGAATTTTTTCTATAAATTTTTTTATTTTTTGAACTTAAAATACCGGATGCACTGATTCCAAATTTTTATATAGAATTCAATTATCTTTTACCGTTCTCGATCGAGATATTTGCATTCAACGTAAGTAATAAATATTTCATTGATTCATACAGTCACCAGAAATAAATAATGAGTTAGGGTTAAAAGTTGGTACAATCTTCTACAATAATATGTTCCAAACTTTATGTACACATTTGCATAATAATTAATACAAAGAGAAGTGAAGAAACTGCAAGAATTGAATTTATAGCTGCATTTCTCAAATTTAGAAGTGCAGAAATGAGCCTAACCCACTTCCTATCTCTGTACGTGATCTCCAGGGTACAAGGTACAAGTAGAGGGTACTCACCGTGACCGGGGCAGTGTGGGCCACCTCGGGGGTCGGGGGGCGGTGTCTCGGACTGGGGCTCAGTCCGTGGGGCCCTGCTTCCTGCGGCTGCCGTTTGCATGGGAACTGCCCACTGTAATAACACAAAACACTCACTAAACCGTGAATACAGCGGAACTGTCGTACATATACATTATTACAAGATTGTGGCCTGAATAACAAACATTAAAAAATGTAATAATTCTGTAGTGCATTCTCCACGAGAGCTGCAGTCATTACCGGTACCTTCTTTAAAGTAGTAATATAAATACTGAACCGTTAATGATATATTTATTTATAATTTACATTTCAATATCTCAAAAACTTTATTATAACGATTTATTAATAACCAAGATTATATTAATAAGTGGTGTCTACTCTACATCAACTTCAATGTCCAGGATGACTTGTACGGTATAAATATATCGTTATGTTTTTTTTTTAATTTCTAGGAAAATTATAATATAATGTTTAATATAATAATATAGTGATAAACTGATAAATATAGGTAACTTACATTAAAAAAAATGGGTTTTATTTTTAAATATTTAAGTATTTCCCCTAACACGAAATGTAAATACATCTTAATATCTTTGAAAGTTACTAGGATCTCAGCATATGCCTCGGTCTATTACAATTTTCTTGAAAATAAAGATGTACTTACATGCCTTGTACCTTAAATAATTATTAATGATAAAATGAGTAAATATCTAAGATAATAAAAATTTAAAACATTGATTTTTATTATTTAAATCGGAATTTTTTAATGTAAATCAAATTGTTATTTTTATTTGCTTTTAAAGCTATTTACCCTGGCCGGAATACGAACCCGGGATCCTTAATATTACAGGAAATAGCTCTACCGGTATTCTACTATGGTCGATACATAAATATCTAAAATAATTTTACAGGTACTGAATAAAGGCAACAAAAATAATTCTCGTTTTGTTACTGTGGGTATTGGGTAGGAAAAAATATAATGGTCCACCTAAAACCGTGGTACGGTTGTTGAGAATCTTCGTAATCATAACGGGACTTAATTTTTTCCATATCCTGTACATAATCAAGCACAACGAAAAGAACTAGACCATGAGGATTATATTTAGTCCTAATTTGAGAAAAGCGTGATGAGATACGATTACATCTTTTTTATTCTTTGAAACAAATTCTTAATAAGACAGATGGTTGAATATTCATGATGTTGCTTCTCGTAGGAGTGTAAGGATAAAAGTTTTGGACATTCTGAGACGGTCGAGTCCTCTTAGAAATAATTTCTCCTGGGCGCAAAACTTGCACATATATCATGTCTTTCTTTGGCACTTTTATTTTACGCAACAAATAATATGGACCGAAAGTTAAACAACACATTTATCAAAAAAACTTCGGCGAATTATGGACCAGCAGAGTATTGATATGGCAAAGTATGACCACTTTTTTATTTTTTCAACAAAATTAACCTCAGAATTTATCAGGTGCACTGTCTACACCAGCTAGGTAAACACCAGAATATTTTAATGTGAACTGCTTTCTGTAATACTAAGTATTCCACGATTAAATTCTTAACAGTTATTAAAAATGACATATGTATACTCTCCACAACAGCTAAAGTACCCGAAAAGTGACATTTGGTAAACTATTGTACGGTATATATTGCTATTAATATCTGGTAATATGTAATAACGATATGTTAAGCTATTATTTTGTCAAAAAATATTGTAAATGTTATAAATATTGTTAAGTACACCTAAATAACAATTTTTCTAGTTTCATAGCCATAACAATAACAGTGATATCTTCTTTTTCGATGTAGACCAAATAAATATTAAACTCCTGACATAAATATTTAAATATTTATATAGATCTATGTAACGAATACATAAAAAAACAGTTAATTATTTTAAAATACATAGTATTATTTATTTATTGATATAAATTATCCAATAATATTTAATCATGTCGGTATAAAGTTAACGAAACTATCTGTCTAATTAAAATCCCATTTATCTATCGTTGTTTCTCGATAAATAGTAGTTCCTATTGAAATGAGAAACTAAAAACAAAATAAATTTTTCGTGGAAAGGACCACACAGAGAGAATTACACCTAAAGAGCAATGCTCGATAAAATATACTGACAAATATATTGCAGAAAAGTTGTAAAAGAAAATTTATAGCCCTGTAAAAGAGGTGCTAAGAGTGAAAAACGCGAAATTGAATCATTTTTCAGAAAATTCATTCTCGTAAAACTGAATTATTGGCAGAGGGAGTTGTTTCATTAATAAAACAATAAGGGGTTGTCGTAAACTTAAATTTATTCATGTCGTCTTCCTTTTATACTAAATATTTTTATTTCTACAAATTATTTCAGTCCAAATAAAAAAACATTTAAAAAAAAAGACAAAAATGTTAATATATTTTCCCTTTTTTCATATCTATTGTTCAATCATTTATAGACTATAAAACTTGACAAATGAAAATTAAAAACTTTAACGTTGTTTAGAAATTAAAACAATATAAGACAGATAGTGAAAAATAGAAGGACGCTGTCATATAATATTAACATTTCAAATTATATTCTTAATCTTTTCTCATTGAGAATTACTTGCATTTTAATGGACAAGTTGCCAGCATTCCGACCATGAAAGAAACCTGCAGCTTATTGGTATATAGGGTATTAAAAAAATAAGTGTTCAAGATTTATAGTATATGGAAAACTCAAAAAATTATACAACATGAGTCAAAAATTGGATCGTTTCGGAAATATAAGAGTTTTAATTTAGGTGTAATCAAACGGTATTTTCATTTGGTCAAAGGTTGGTGACGCTTTAGTTTTAATTATAAACATAGTTATTAATAATAATAATAACCACGTTATTAGATGAAAAGAAAAACATCAAACTGATTGCAGGATTTAGATGAGGAAACGTAGAAACAACAAATATTGGCTATCAAACATCTTTTTTATAATATAGGATAAAGAAAAACTTGATGGAATTCGAAATAAACGTTGTATAAGTTTACTATAAAGTTTTATTAAAAATCAGTTTTAATTATGCCAAATTGTTTCTGGCTTTGGGTTTAACAACTTGAGATTAAACATTGGTTAAAGTCAAAAGTATTAAGCAAGTGTTTCCCATATAAATATAAATATAATTGTAAGTAATTTTGAGTTGACTTTTATTTATAAACCATTAATCATATTTTTGCAGCCATAAATTTTGTGTAATCGTCTTAGTGTTACCTATTGAGACGATCTAATGAAATTATGTTACTAAATTGTGTGACATGGTATATCTCTAGCAATTTTATTTGGAAAGTGTAAAAAACTTAATGGGAAAACGAAAGACTCGTTGTTTATGTTTAGTGTAAAGTTCCATTAAAATCCAGCCCTAATTGCAGATATTACTATCTAGTAGCGAGAAGTTAGCTCCGTGCGGGTAGACGCTTTGTCCAGCTCCACTTTGTTGTTCCGTCTCTGTTCTACCCACCACCTAGCTTGTTTTCACCCTTTGAGATGATATAATAGTTGTTTGTTTAAATGCCACATGGGCCGCAAGTAGAATTTACCGGGCTCTGATTGCTGCTAAGATCAGCCTAGAGGAATTATTTAATTAGTAATTAGGTCCTCTACACACATTCCGCACCCAGGAATTGTTTCCCTTAGGATTAAAACTCAAATGGTACGAAACCTTTAAAAATATTGAGTGGAAGATTTCTTGACTGGACGTTAATTTAAAGGGATGAATTGCTGGGTTTCAGTCAATAAAACGTTTACTTATTACTTCACATCGATGTTTCAATCCTACCTGGGATTGGAAATTGTTGTATTTAACTCTTAATTTGATATACATTATTCTATATTCACTCTTTGTCATACAATCATAGCATGAATACATTTTGTAAATTTATGTTCGTTATAATATAAAAAAATAACATTATCCATATTGTTCTCGAAGTGTGCCTAAACATTTTTTTTATATTATAAAGAACATCAATTTTGTAATTCATGCTATAATTGTATGACAAAGAGTGAATATAGAATAATGTATATCAAATTAAGAGTTAAATACAACAATTTTACATCCTGGGGATGATCCCAGGTAGGATCGAAACGTCGATGTAAAGTAATCGTTTTATTGACTGAAACCTAGCAAATCCTCTCTTTAAAATTATTGTTTAATAAAGCGGTGTTGAAGAGTGGAATAAAAGCAGCTTACTCTTTAAAATGTAAGGCAAAGAGTTGCTAATTTTTCTTTGTAATTAACTTTGCGGAATGATACAATTCCTTATCTCATTTGTTTAATCCGCTGTGTTGACGTCTCTAAGGAGACGTCCGGAAATAAAATGGTGTCTTCACATTCACAAGCGGCAGTCGGAATTCTCGGAAGAATTTATTTGGGAGAAATTGACGAAGAGATTATCCGAACATCCCAAGAGTAAATGAGACGCTATGATTGGAAATTAATTGAGAAAACGTGAAGTTATGAAAGGTCAGGAGTAAATATAGCTTTTCACAAAGAATCTGCAATTGATTTTTATAACGCTAACACTCCGAAGATTCCTAATCTTTATAATACCTCTTCCCATCTCTAAATTTCATTATATTAATACGTATAAATTGGAAATCTATATCTCGTTAGTCCTTAATCATCATTATCTGTTAAGATATTTAAGTACGAAACATTAGGTCAGCAATATTCAAGTATACTTTAGGTATATAATTGGCTACTCTTATCGAACAGAAAGCAATTGACCTAAGCTATATTAATATATACACACTCATATATAATGGAAATAAAATTTATATTATACTTTTTATTAATAAATAAAATAATGTATTGATTTCCTAAATTTTTCGTAATGAAATCGAGAAAACCATTTTACATTTATTATAACAACTAAGTACGCTAATTTAGTCTCCGTACACCTGCAAATTATACAGAATCAATTATATTTTGGACCGTCATTCATTACAATTACTTCTCTTAAACGGTTTGTCATACCTCCCACTAATTTTCTTGGATTTTGGGAGTTAATTTTACTCCATTCTTCTACCATAAATGTAATAGTTCTTTTATATTCTTTGGGCGTCTTGGTTTACACATTAAAAAAAAAATCCCATAGATGTTTAATGAGATTATTATCTGGAAACTGTGGAGGTGTTTTTATTTGATGTTTACAATTGTACAATAACTATTCTAGCAGTTTACGTTTTGTTTATTTGGGGTCATTATCTTGTTGAATAAAAATCCCACGAATCCAATTTTTCAACACATGTTTCCAAATTCTCTTTTATAATATTCAACTAACATATTTGGGCCACTTTCCTATGAATAAAAATTAAATTTCCCACCCCTTCTGTACTCATACAGCATCATACAGGCACAGAACCTCCACCACATTTCACTATTGGGCATATATTTTTTTATTTCATTTGGACAAAGATTCCCAGGCCTCATTCTATAGTATTATTCATTTAGTTAGCTCAGTTCACAATTGAGCTATTTTTAGTGAGAAATATGTTTTTATTTTATCAAACGTATTACATTTCCGGCATCCTTCCAGTGTGTGTCCTTTATAAATTGGGTTTATTGAATTGATTGAGATAAAACAGTATACGAAAAATAAAGTTGGAAAAGTAATATAGTGCGTTTATATTTATATATTCCAATAAATAATTCATGTCTGCATCGTAATGAAACTGATAGCTCATTCGGAGATAATATAAAATGAGTAATATATCTCTATAATCTTCTTAACTCACGAAATCTCCCGAAAGACAAATTCGGATAAGAAGTCATGTTCGAATATTCCTCAAAGTGCTGAAACATGTTCTTCCTGAAAAAATAACCACAAGGCTGAACTCCTGAAGTCCTTGCGGTCTAATCAGATGAATTATCCTTTATCCTTGGTGGAATAATAAAACCAACACAATCGTTCCTTCTGTGCGAGATAGCTTTTGTTTATTTTTCATTATAGTTTTGTTCTTCAAGTACCTTTGTTGTTTTACTGATAGCGAACAATTTGTTTTTGATTTGATTCATCTGTTTCTCTGCAGTGAAAAGCGATAAGGGTTGTTTATTGATCTTTCCAACAATGAGTTTTTGAATTATTTGTAAGCGAATGTATTTCAATTAGAAACTGTTTCCTATTTCTCTCGTCCTCGTGTGTAATTTAGTAATTTTCTAATAACCCAATTTTGATCATTAATCTTGTTTGCGTTATTATCCAAAGCAATTTAACTATAATTACACCATTGTAATTACCGGTTTTTCTACACATTATTGTCGCCATCTGCGACACACACTTGCAGTGTTTACAAACTTATTAATTAAGTTTTGTTTTCTTAACTTTGAACTTAAACTTTCATTGTCATGAACTGTATGAATACATTAAACACTTTATTTCGTGAGGAACTTTTTAATCTTGTTTGGGAAATTAAAGTAGATTTGTTGCAGTTCTTGTAAGAGATATTTGAAACTGACTTATGCAAAGTTTTCAACTTTTTATAGAGGGTTGGGTGATCCGGTGGCATCAATTATTTATATTCAAAGCATAGTAACTATTTTTATAGGATTGGAATTATATTTAAGCTAATCATTAAATAGAGTTTACAGATGATTATATGGGTTAAAATGGTATTTGGCTAACTATACCTCTCGTAGATGATGACATACATAGATTCACAAACTTTTAGAACCAAATAAATAAAGAAAAATGTTCAATTTTAGCTTGACATTTCGTTCTGATGTCACATCAAAGTGTGCATTTCAGAAAATGCAACTGATGTCTGATAAAATTTGAATCTAGAGGACTCCAATATATCATATTTCCCAACTCTCAACTCACACAACTATTCTTAAAATCTTTATTCCTTGTTCCAAATTTTCGATAAGACGTTTTTGTCATTTTGTTTTTTCAACAAATAGTTTCATAGTTGCATCTTTGTTTCAATGCAGTCTTGATTAAATATTCCGAGGAATATAAGAGCCTCGTAGCAGAGTTCCATTTTGTCAGATTGTTCTGGTTTTACGGCTGCTTGAGATTTTATGATTATTATAGAGGATTTTCAATTTTGTACTTGCTGTTGCTTTTGTCAGCTCATCTGTTTTTTCTTTTGTCTTGTTGTTGACATATGAGAGAACAAATTGAATTTTATTTTTGAAATAATGCATTGTTTGTGATATTTTGGTCGTTAGTCAAATGTTTTCTGGCATGCTTCGTAAGCATTTTGTTTGCACATTTGTTTATCAAATAAATATCTAATCAATATTAGTTAAACAAATGACATACTGAAAATACACAATCAAATACTACAAATTTCTTATTACGACCTCAAATTAAAGTCTATTTTTGAATTTCAAAGTTTTTTACTAATATCCAAATAAAATACCAATGTCTCCGAGTTTTCTAAAGAGTAAAGTACGAAACAAGTACCTACGGTACAGCAACTCTTTTTAGTTGTAGGAATAGAAATAACTTGCATACGGAACTACTTATTTATTTTATTCCTTTACTTCAAGTATCTGTGAAGTATCAAAGCTCTTGTGTTATGGAAAGAGGAATTCTATGAAATCAAAAAATGTCACAAAATGTTTTCAAAGGTGATGGGAGAATATTCCAAAATATATGTAATTAAGCAAAATACTCCACAAGGAATAACTACGACTATGAATAATATTCAAAGGACGATACATTTTAAATGTGAAAAATATTTTGTATATTTTTCTTTTTGCTAAAAAATTCTCAACGAAATTATAATTTTTTTACAACTTTCTCAAGTACGTTTCTTGTAGGTATCGTGTTTTCGGCAACTGCCAAATTTAGTAATTACTCCTACGGATATTAGATGATACTGATAATATACAATCTAGTGAAATTATTCACTGATATTTAATTTTAATTGATGTTAAATTGAGAATCCTTCAATTAGATTGGTCTAAGATGATAGATGAATTGAATATTAATCAACCAATTCAACATATTCCTATTATTAGTTCTACAAAGACTGTTTCAGTTTCTGTCTGTTAATTAATTTTTTCTACGACAACTAGGGAAAGTGGCACTTCTCTCACTCTATACATCTAAAGTTTCAGAAATCATTTCTTACAGTAATTGCCAACACTGCGTTTGCGTGAAGGTACTATTTGTGAAATTACCTGTACCATATTGCTTTTTATATTAAATAGTTTCAGTGCATGCTTTTTGTTCTGTAACGTTTAGCAGTGTGGCCATAGAAAAATTATAGTGTACCACTCGTGCAGAATCACCTATTTCCCATCATTATGATTGCAGCACTCGAATACATCTCGTGTCGAAACTTTCGCACATCGTGGGGAAATAGGCGACTTTCTGCACTTGTTGCTCAATATACTATTTTAATAATTTTTGTTAATTTTGTCATTTATTCATTATTGTTTTAAAAATTAAATAAAAATAAATTAAATTTTTACATGTTGTCTCATTTAGTTACCCTGAAAATTATTGATTGAGACATTGGTTTAATCCAATAAAATCTTATAAAATTGCAACCTGACTACGTTTTTCTTCCTCAACTCTCAGTGGTTCATCGTTACCCCGGCAACATATTTCTGTTTGAATTATGATTGAGGTTTGGTTCTATCTAGTATAGAAACAATACAAAATCATTTCGGTCCTTTACAATATTAATAGCAATGCGGATTACGATGGATATTAAGTATTGTTGATATGCAGCAATTTATATCCATTTGGGCCGGTTTGCCATCTATCCTGATTACCGTAATTAAATCCTGGTGAGTGTGTCTAACCGTGCCGCGCACATTCCCATCATCTGCGCATCCTAACTTTCTACAGCGATTTTTCCCCCAGGTGCAGTGCATTTGTATGCAGCCTACTTGCCCCCCAGCACTTCATGCGTCAATGAGATTGTACAGAGTGTGGGAACACACTCCAGCGACCTTACTAATGTGTGAAAATTGTTAAGAATAAAGGAAATGTCAACTCGAGTAGCTGTAAATTACAACCACAGCTTAATGTGCTACGAAACAGGGAAAAACAAACAAGATTTACGCGGACACAGCAAAAACTCTACCGCCCATAACAATAACAAAATGAGATAATGCTCATATATTTAGGATATCACTAAAGTGATTCTTTATAAAAAATATAATATATGTACATGACTATGACTATCGCTATACCTTTTGGTATCCAGGTGTTTATGAATAATACTGAAAATACTTGGACATTTTTGCCAAGATGTGAAGTAAACTACAATAAATATAAGAAGTGACGTTCGAAATTCAAACAATGAATAAGGAATCCTATGGAAAACTTTTCTAACAAAAACTAGGCATCAATTTTAATGAACTTGGGCATTAATAACATTTAAGGTATCTCTAAAAATGATTGGATATTCTTTAAGAATAATGCACCCTATAAATGAATGGGTTACAAAGTAAGTATAGAAATAAAGTAGCGTTCGAAATTAGGTATGTGGAAACAGAAAAACGATTAGACGAAAATTAGGTATCAGATTGTCAACTTGAGAGTTCATCTGCTGATCGCACTTTGTTTTTATATATTAGGTTTGTTACAACAGAAAGCTCACAGTAGTTCAGAACGTGATTTAACGTTAAATTTGAAATCCGCCTATTTTCTTATGCATGTTATAAATTTCTTCCAAGTGATGACTTTATCAAGATGCATACTCAGGTAATTTGCTTCTATCTGTTGGAGTATTACTTCATTGTTAATTGTTACTATGGAACAGATGACATGTCTTTTTGTAAATGTCATGTAAGTAGTTTCATTTCCATTAACTTTTATACGCCAGTTTTCTGTCCATTCCACCTTTTTATTTAATGCCATTTGGAGATTTCTTGAAGCTTCCTGGGTCTTTATAAGACGAAAGTATCGCTAAGATCCAAACTACAATTGACCATAAAGGAATGTCATATGAATGTCCACGACTCATTTATCATTCAGATTTTTCTGTGACAGCAACGTCTATTAATAGTAAATTAAATCCTGGAATTTAGGAATTTGTAATAGGAGGTAGGACCTCTGGTCTTAAAACACACTGCTCCAACAAATTTTTTATTTAATTAAATAAATAATAAATTAAACAAAAAATTGTTGGAACAGGATGTTTTAAGATCAGAGCACAGAATAGGTTTTATACAGAAGCGACAGTAAGATAGAGAAGCGAAAATTAGAGAGATATGGAGAAGGTGCACAAATTTAAAGAGCTCATTGTTTAAAATCGGAAAGTTTCCTCACATCTGAGAGAGAGATAGGAGAAGAGCACAAATTTAAAGGTCTACACAAAGCTTTAAGGTCATAGTACTGACTAGGGGAACATGAAAGGTGCCGTCACGGAGTGTCGCTTCTGTGTGTAACTATTCTGTGAGCAGAGGTCCTACCTCCCATTACAAATTCCTAATAAATTAAACACATTTGGGTCACCGATTTCATTATAAATCCTGGAATACTTATTAAATTGGGTTAAATATCTGAAGTGTTTGTGATGTGTCTATATCAGGCGGTGTCGTAAATAGCAACAAACTCTTGTTCGATAGGATATCTTCACCTTCGCCGGCGGTGTTTCTTGACAAATCTCTCTGCGACAGCGAGGTGTGAGCAATAAAACCTCGCCCCGTGCAGCTACACCGCGTAATCTCGTGAACGCGAGCTTCTTTATTTCCTTTATTCTCGACACCTGACAACCGTGCCCACAGCGATGCTCGTTTGTCAAACACCACGCCGCCGCACGGCTAATCATATTCCCGGGATTAACTATAAATTACTTCACTAACATTCTTCATTCTGTGGTAATATGTAAAACTACCGATGGGTAACGCTTTATTGCATACTTATGTGTATTGCGTGCTTTATTTTATTTAAAGTGCTCACACGTGGAAGAGTTTTATTTGTGGCACAGTTTGTGTTTCATTTCCTTATATTTCCTTGCTCTCAGTGAATTGTTTCAGCTAGAATTTTATTTACATTTATTGTCATCTGGTAGCGTTTTCAAAGGAATTGCATTTTATTCTGCAAAAAGTTAACTCAATTCTATCTTTATATTAATTTTAAATTTTAAATGCAAAAAGGAAAACTACGGGAATACATAAATGTACTTATTTTCTTATATTAATATTAAAAAATATGTTTTTTTATTTATTTAAATCTTTATTTACAACTGGTTAGAAAAACCAACAAGAATATATGATAAAGTCAATAATCACGTGCGAGAAATAACTCCAATTCGAGTTCTTTTTGTTTTACGTTGTTTTTACTTCATAATTTGGATGCCAAATCTAGAGGTTTACTTCTTTTCAATCTTCTTATTTCTGAGAAATTGTCTAATAAATTTACTGCTAATTTATTAATATTGCTATGTAAGCGATTTTTATATCGAGTAGAGTATGTTTCTATATTACTATTAGTCCTTTAATATCTTTAATTTTTATATCCGAATTTATTGATTCATTTGTGACATACCACTGAGCATTTAAAATTTGTCTTAAGCATTTATTTTAAAATCTTTGCATATTTAAATTTGATTTCTCAGCGCACCCCATAATAAATAAAATAAATAAGAACATTTTTAAATTCGTTACATGGAACAGATTTATCATTTTGATACTATTTTTGTTTCAACTCTCAAAAGGAGCATTTGTATTTTAAAAAATGTGAAAATTTATGAAAGATTACAACCGGTGAAGTGGAAGTTATTATTAAAATGAAACACACAAACCCTTAAATTTCAAATAATCTATTAAGCGAGATGAATATCATTATATTAAACAACAAACCCTTTAACGTCTATAGAAATCAAGTACCACTAGTGGTTTGACATCCCTTTAGTATAGGTTCAAGGCTTCAAGTACTATTCTGTAGGTACTTGTGTGTGATCTACGGTACTCGTACATACATCGAACTAATCGACTTAAATATCGATGCTGTGATTTCAAAACCTGTAATCCTATTACTGGCTTTTTGATTTTATTCTCTCGCTTTATTATTTAACTTTTATTTATCAAAGTTGTGTAGAGTTGAAACAAATCAAACAACAGTATTAAACCAAAAAATGTGTTGACAGACGCGAAATATCAAAAAATTACTCATTTTTTTGCCAAAAATATTGATTTTGGGCCATAGTGTATATTGACAGATCTCACAGCTGTGATTTCAAATTTTCAAACCTAATTTAATTATCTCTTTTCGTTTCTGAGATATTTGTTGTCAAAGTTGCACCTCAAAAAAGTGTGTTTTTTGTCTATATCTCAAAAATGGGTAGAGATACAATCTCAACGTTGATACTAGGCGATTCTACGGGAAAAATTATATAAAGAAATGTTTCTCCGCATGTACGTTTTTTGGATCGATTAGGTGAAAAATGAGAAAATCGAAAAAACCTAAATTTCAAAATTTCTCCGAGTAACTTTTTGGCCCCAAAACTTTTCATTTTCTGGACTTAAGTAGATATCTACTCGCTGATTTCAAATTTTCCAACCGAATTGCATTATCTCTTACCGTTCTCGAGATATTCATATTCAAAGTTGAGTTTTGGTAACACCTAAAAAAACAGATTTTTTAGGTATAACCCTTTAAGGGTTAGGTTTACGACTTCGGCAACCTCACCAATCGATTCTACAGGCAAAATTACATAAGTGTACCAATTTTTAAATTTTTATTCCAAAGGATACAATTTGTAGAAAGGAAAAACGGAAATGGCCAAAATCGGAAAAAATGCCTGATGAACCCCTTGCGATTTTTTTCGATTTTCGCCAATTTTCGTTTTTTTGCTCTAAAAATTGTATCCGTTGGAATAAAAATCTGAAAATTGGTACACTTATGTATTTTTGCCTGTAGAATCGAATGGTGAAGTCGCCGAAATCGTAAACCTAACTTTTTAAGGGGTATACCTAAAAAACCTGATTTTTTATGTATAACTTTGAACTCAAATATCTCGAGAACGGAAAGAGATAATTGAATTCTGTTTGAAAATTTGGAATCAGCGCATCGATATCTACTTAAGTTTAAAAAATGAAAAATTTTGGAGACAAAAAGTTTCGAGACGAAAAATTGAAATTTAGGTTTTTTCGTTTTTCTCATTTTTCACCAAATCGTTCCAAAGAACGTATATGTGGGCAAAACATTTCTTTATATAACTTTGCCCGTAGAATCGAATGGTAATATAGTTACGATTGTATCTCTACTCATTTTTAAAATATACTAAAAAAACACACTTTTTTGAGGTGCAACTTTGACAGACAATATCTCCGAAACGAAAAGAGATAATCAAATTATGTTTGTAAATTTGTTATCAGTGTAGCTTATTCTTTAA
This sequence comes from Stenolophus ochropezus, assembly GCA_035578165.1. NCBI lineage: Eukaryota > Metazoa > Arthropoda > Insecta > Coleoptera > Carabidae > Stenolophus > Stenolophus ochropezus. The sequence continues at coordinate 1,325,573 of JAQOWZ010000002.1, forward strand.
AAAGTAGTACAAATATAATATTCTAAAATTTTTAAATTTTCGACCTAAAAATTCGATATTTTCAATTATTTTCAAGTTTTATGTTCAGCCGTAGGAATTTCTAAGATACTAGATTTAAAAAAAATGAAAATATCCGCCTTTATGTACTTTCACGAAAGAATATTAACCCGTCTCTTTAGTGGATACCTGGAAAATTATGTCAAAATATATTTTACCATAGTTTGTAACAAAAAAGTAATTTAAGGATTAAAAATTTACCTGGCAGAAACTACAGATTGGCAACCTGAACCATTAAAAGTCAAACTTATCGCATAGTAAATAACTTGATACTTGAGGCCTTATAACCACATACTTAACTAGAAACGTCGTACCACAGATGATTATGATATCACTTATGTTTTAGTACATATTCATGGATATCCTAATTTTCTTTTTACATACATATATCAGTAATAATACATTTATAATGATATCGACGTTGAAAAATTTCTAATTCGATTGTAACATAATGGTATATTCAATACTCCCTTTCTGAATGTCATGATCTTTGACCTATCGAGATGGTTCCTTTATAAAGTCAATACTTTATAAAAACATGTGATATCTCTCGATATCATTGATAAATCCTAGAGAATGAGTGTAGTGTGAGAAATGGTGGAGATGTTTGGCTTTGCACGAGGCAAGGAAAGCAATCGGACATGAAGTTTTTTAGCGGATATTATTGAGACGTCAACTATGTCAGCAGTAATGGAATTCTGTGTCAGTTTTATTAAGGCTTTTATGATTGAACTGACATTTCTTCTAGCACCGTCTGATTTCTCTTTATATTGTGGTATTAATCTCTATCAAAATCTCATCTTGATACACCACGTTGAGAATTTATACTCCAATACGTCAAAATAGTCTTCCCAATACATATATTAATAACATTATTACAAACATGAGTTTTTATAAGACATAGATTCAAGCAAAAATTTTCTAGGTGACATTTTTTGAACTATAACTGATGTATGAATATAATGGTGAATAATTATAATCGACTGGATTTGAATTTGAGTTGTTTCAAATAACTGTTACATGTTATCATGAAGTTACATGAAAGGTGTAAATTTATCCAATTTATCAAATGTCAAAAAGTCACTGCATTTGTTCATGAAATGTTAACAGCTGTATGTGTGTAATACAGTTTCAATTATTATTCATACCACACACATTTGGCTTCATTTTATTACAAAGGAAACATAATTAATTTAAATCTTTACATGTATATTGTCTATATTTTTAATTAAAATATTACTGTGCATTTTTCCGCTGGCTGTATTGCAGCTTTTTACAATAATAAATCAATGTTTCACAATAGTTTATCATTGAATCATTTGTAACAATATAACATACACGTGTTTTAAACACTCCCACTATGAGAAAGTGATACATGAAATAATTATTTCACTATGTATTTCACAATTCCAATATGTTTTTACTTCCTCGTATTACAATTACAATGTATGTATGTATATTCGTAAAACATTCTATTCGTCCCTAATTCAACTATTTAACATTGTTTTTCTGACTGACATTTATTAAGCCGATTCCTATTGTCTATTTAAATACCTGCTGTATTATTGATAAATTTTAATGGTACACAAGATTTATCGGTTATCGAACCAGAAGAAAAGAGCATAACAATTCGTACCGGAAATTTTAAATACTATATATAAACTATAAAAGAAAGTATTTTAATTACATTTATTGATGTATTGCAATGAATACAGTATATCCTTTCATTCATTATATCTGATTGTATTATATTAAACTCAATGTAATAAATTACCGTAAAATTGTTCTAAATACGAACTCATTTATCTGATTGCAATTTCTACTTTCACAATTGATATAATATGATTGATTAACTGTATCGATTGACAGAATCTCATCAATATATATTTACTATTATAGTATTACACTCAAATATTAAAAATTAGGGTTACTGGTTTATAACAGAGGGTGATTTTAATCTTATCTCGTTAAGGTAAGAATTAGAGTGCTTCATAGTAGTAAACACCCTTCTTTCTGATAGTAAACTAGTTTTTACGAAGGGTAATTTCAATCTCATTACAATAGGGCAAGAATTATAGTACTTAATAGTATCTAGCACCCTTCTCACAGGTAGTAAACATTACGAAGACTGGTTTTTACAGGGGATGATTGTGATCTAATTAGAGTTAGAATTAAAGTACTTCTCTTTGGGTGACCACTCGAAGAAATAGAGAGTTTTTGATCTAATTGCATTAGGGACAGAATTAGAGTACTTCATATTGAGTGACTAATTTTAACAAGAGATGATATTGATCTAACTACATTAGTAGTTTTATTTTAAAATTTATTATTAATTTGTTTGATTGGTAATGGCGGTGGAATTTGTAGCAGTCACTGCTAATTTTATAATTAATTATTTTACTGTTAAAGGAACCATTTCAGAGCTACGAAAAAATTATTTGTGTGTTTGTGGTTTATAAAGTTTATATTTTTATGATGAAATTTTATTCAAGTTCTGCAGAATACGCAATGAGAAAAAATGTATGTTTAAAAATAGGCTACCTTCCGCCCAAAACAATAAAATATATCATGTAAACATCCAACCTTACCCTCAAAATTAAACTTGAGGGCACCCGAGCAAACCACAAAGGGAGAATGATTCAATATTTACTGAAGAACCCTTCTGCTGCCAACATCACTCTACTCTGACGCAGATAGAAATTAGTGAGCGAAAAACTGATGCTATGATTAGAAAAAGAAAATCTGGTGAATTTGACGAAGAATTCTATAGATAATTAATTCTTGAATATATAGAAGTTTGTATTACAGTTTTTAATGAGCATAAAAATGGCATATGAAGTGATGTTGGCGCCCCACATATAATACAATTACGTTTATTAATGTCGATAACACAGTTACCGATCCTAATGGCATAAAAGCATCATGATATATCTGTTTATATTTATGATTTAATATCCGGCCGTGTGATTTAAACCAGTCAATATTAGATTTATTATAATTCATCAAATTTATTCTACATTGTAATTAAAACATTTCATATTTATTCGCGATTTTATTTTTAATGAACCCCATTTTAATAAATAAATATCCATTATTTTATTTTCCCATGTTATTCAAAACAAATTAATCATATAAACATCATTTTCAACACCACATTTATATTTTGTATACCAGAAAATTATTTACATTTTATAAGATATATGAGAATCTTTATACCAAAGTATATGCAGATTTAATAAAATTTCTTTATAAAGATTTGAATTTAAATATAACTGTAAAAAGAAGCTTTATTGGTTAAACATGGACGACATTTTTATTGAATGAATTTGTGATATTTATTCTTGCAAATTATGTTTCTTAAATAATCCTATCAGAAGACAAACATATAAAACAATCCGCATATCAAAATATATGTCTGACACAAAAATATTCTACTTTCGATTCAAGAACTGATCAGGCAACTTACTTTTGTGAATATTAAGAAACAAGTAAATATTAATGTCAAAATCATTGTTACTATCAATACAAAAATCTTTAAGTAGGTACAATTGGGATTTAAATGCTAATAATAAAAAACATAATATACTAGAGTTGAGAGTTGAGAAGACAATTATTGAGCAGTGCCTTGTATCCTTCGGTTACTTTGTATATTGCTATTGAAAATTGTCAGAATATATTTCGTGAGAAATATGGCCAAAAATTACGCCAGTTTTGAGCGATTAAAATAACTTTGAGTAGGTAATACAATAAGGCATAGAGATAAACATTTTAATAAAGTTTTTAACAGATTATCAATTTTGAAGGAAAGTTCGAAGATATGAAACAAATGGAAGTTAAAGAATGATTAGCCGTGGAATGATCTCATTTTCAAGTAAAATAAGTTTAAATGAAGTGCAGCAAAAAATGTGTATAACTTAGTGTACAAGGAAGTCATATGGTGTCCACATCAGATTTATGTATATATTATTAATTTTGTATTTGAATAATATTTATTTCTAGGTATGCAGTATGTTATTTAGGACAGATAAAAGAAAATGAAGCATTTGTATTGTTGAAAGCGTGCGGCAAACATCTCCTCTCCAGCAATGTAACTAGCATGGAGAATACACCAAATAAGTCAATTCTATATCATATTATTCTACAGTCGGTAATATAAATTTTGTATTTGAATAACACCTAGTTCTAGGTATGCAGTATGTTATTTAGGACAGATAAAAGTAATGATGCATTTGTATAGTTGAAAGCGTGCGCCAAATATCTCCACTGTAACACTATAACTAGCATGCGGAATACATCACATAAATCATTTCTATATAATATTATCCCACAGTCGGTTTTTTTTAGCAACTAAGTTACAGACCCTATTAGTGTATATATAAGATGATGTAGTATAATCTACATGTAAGCATCCTATTCTGGAAGAGTGTGAATTTGGAACGTGTTAATCTTATATAGGGAGTGGAGTGTTCCTTTGTGCACGGTTGCAGGTGTATGGGCATGTTATCTGAGATTGTCGGGAGATGTCCCAGCCACAATCAGCTCCGCCGGTGTTTGTCTGGCGTCTGGGCTTGTGGACAGCTGCGCGAGCCACTTGCCGCTGCTGATGGAAGCCAGGACCGAACCCACACCAAAAATACTCCCGCACAACAACTAACATCAATAATATATCTGTTGTAAATCTAGACGTACAGACCTCAAATTTCGTTTATATAATCATATTAACTCATATTATTCAGGTTTCCGAACCCAAACCAAAAAACCTCGCGGCAAGAATTAGAAACATCAATAAATATTAAATTGTTTGTAACTTTTGTAATTCTTGTCGTATAGACCTCAAATTTGGTTTATGTAATCATATTGACTCATATTTTGATTTTTTGGATAAAAAAAAAAAATGGATCAAATCACAAAAATTGAATCATACATATTCAAATCCAATCCAACTTTTCTAATCAATTTTTAATCTCTTTTCGATTTCGAGATATTTGCTCTTAAAGTTGAACACTGGTTGCCCAAAATGGATCTCGAGACAAAAAATGGGCACTGATACGATCTCGACTATTGCTTCATTCAACTCTACAAAAAAATTTACGTATGTATACCAAAATTCATTGTAATTACTCAATTGGTTCAGATTTTATTAAGATGATTATGAAAATGAATAAAAAACGAAAAAAATCTAAGGTATTCACCCATTAGGTTTTAGTCATATCTTTAACCTGTAATAAAAAATATACCAATGGGAAATTTTTGATGAAAATTACTATACTTATGTGTTTCGGTACAAGGAATCTAATGGTATATATAACATTATTTTTTTAATTCTTGAAACATTATTTTTTTTGGTGTGAAGTTATCGCCAAATGAATGCCAGATCTAAACATTGTGCTTAGGCGTGTTTGAAAGTTTGTAAAGTGCTTTAAAGCATTATAAGGCATTTGTGTGCCACTATATTTGCAGAAGATTCTTCAATACATCAGTTTCAAAATTAATACATTATATTTGACGTTTGAAACGAAGTGAAGTTGAGAAGAACCTTGATACGTCAACAAAGTGCGAAGTGGGGTGATTCAGTTTTCAAGGATACCATTTTTAAAGCAATGTTTTCCTTATTAAAGATTAATTTGGGGAAAAATAGAATATACGGGTTTAATATTTTTCATTATTATATCGATTACAACTAAAAAAATTTTAGATACAAAGAAGATACAGTTTTGGATTATAAATTTTACGCAGTTTTAATAAATTAATAATTAATATTACTAGAAAGAAAACACTCAATCAATGACGAAGTTTGATTCAATAATTTTTTTATACAATGGACAAGTGTTTTATAGTTTATTAAATTAATTCTACAGATCGCAACAATTCTATGTGTTTAAAGAATTCTAAAGTGTAGGCTTTGTGCGTAAGAGAAGAAGAATATCTGAGATATCTAAGGATATAGTCCAGAAAAGAAATTTGGGAGAAAAGGAAAAGATGTTCTGTTAGACGATTTGGAGACAGGACAAGAATGTATTATAATATAAAAATGAAAATGTAAGTTCTAAGCCGATTAGCAAGAAGAAGTAAATAAGTAATATTAATACTTTGTGATGTTTTGGCGAATGTGTGGAGTACGTGACTGTCTCAGCGCTCACATCTGCTCTGGTTCTGAGGATGTCGGCTGCGGAAACGATCTCGTGTGTCAGGTATCGTCTCGGCTCCCACTCATGTGTGCGACGCAGCCGCTCATATTTTCACTCTCGTTATGTTAAATATCGATTCGTAAATACCCGGCTTTGCTTTCCATTTCAAACTCAAACCTAAACTAAAACGTTTCCAGCTAAAGCACTCTTCAGGTAGGAGGCCAGTCTACCTGGACTTATTGCAAAGCAAAAAAGAGTTGGAGAATTTGGGTCTTGGGTCCATTTTCCCCGCAGCGAATTTATGACGTGTCAAACTCATTCTGGATCATAATCTATTCGACAACTTTTGTGTGCTTTCAAGGACTTTATCTTAAAATAAATTTTAATCTACTAAAATGTTTCCAACAAAATTTAAATCAGAAATTCTTGTAGATTAATTATAAATTTTATAGCTAAATTTATCTTTGCCAGATTTCAAGGTAAGTGATTACAAACATAGCTTATCAATATCAAAACTGACAACTCTCATCAAAAAATATTTACAAATATTTCTTATATTAATTTTGTTATAACCTTGATCGCGCAAAAAATATAAGTAAACAGTGTTTTACCGATTTCGAAAGATGAAAGCAATTACTGCTCGTAAAACTTAAAAAAATCATTTTTGCAATTTTTGTAATAATATATTCTCCCTATGAAAAGAGTGGTGTTTCTTAAAAACTTGATAATAATCGAGGATTAAATATATTTGTCAAATTATACATATCTCAAAAAATCTCGCAATACATGTTGAAAATTGAAGTAATACTTAATTCACAATGCTTCTTATACAGAGCATTTTGGGAATTAGTCGTACAGGTTAGTATTTTTGTAAACAAGCATGAAATGATTGCGGTGTGACTATCCGTCCAACAATGAAATTCAGGCCATATCGTCGATGGAATGCGAGTAATTCCGCGCTGTATTTTTGGCATATTCCCTGATAAATGAATTACCTACTGATCAAATATCCCGAGATTAGTTCAATCACGGCATGATATATATCTGTATTGAATAATTTGGTAACATTAGCCTGCATTCAGGATGATGGTATTCGGTAAATTCTCGTTATGCTACACTCAATTATAACATGAACCCAATTTAACTCTTACTTGGGTATCCATCAATTCAAGTTCATGGGTTTAGTAACCAATATTGGAATCGAAACCGTTAACCGAAACACTGAAATAATACCGAAATCTTTATAGAAATTCAAAACAGATACAGAACTAAAATCTAATCGCTTTAAGAATTGGGATATTTATCGAATTCAGACAACTTTATTGTTTCAACGTCGACAGCTTCGACCTCACATGAGTTTTCTTCAGTAGATGAAATTTATAATACACAATATGAATAGCACAATATAAATTTCTTCTCCTTAAAAAGATCCACGTGAGGTCTAAACTGTCGAAGTTGAAGCAATAAAGTTAAGAATTCCAGAAACTATCTCCTGTTCGAGTTTTTTGGTATTTTACATATACAGACATCCAACAAAGAAATTCAAAGAGAAAAAAGAGGTTCTGTTTGGGCTCAGGAGAAGGTTAAAAATAGCAAAGGTTTTAAAAGAGAAATGTAAGATGTGTGTCACTAACAAAGAACCAGAATGAAACCGTAACTGAAAATCGCACCGATATTTGATTTTTTATGAAACCGTAACAGAAAACCGAAACCTATATTTTATTTCTTCAAATTTATTCTGTAAACAATTATATACCTCAAGACCTACATTAGTCAGAAAAAGTCATCAGTTTCAATGTTAGAGTTTTAAATGAAATTTGAAAAAATATTCCATTGGAACGTAAAATAAAAACTTTTGTTCTGTGGTTTTCACAACACAACTATTTTGTAAAGAGATGCTTAATAATTTGTCGTGTTCATTGTTACAGCGTGGGTGTATAATAAAAAGTGCGTAAAGTGTGATTTGTTAATGAACTTTAATTAGAAGTCGGAAGAGTCGTTGAGAAAAGTGTACAGCGTGAAATTGTAGCGTGACACTGGCTGGGAAAGCATTCTGTATGAAGTGGTCGAGTCTGCAAAGCAGTTCCAATCAACGTAAAAGCACAGCCTCACATTTTCACCATTAAATCAATATAGTTGAATATGCGAAGGCATAATGAAATTTCCCATACGAAATTGCCTTCGTTGATTTTTCCTCAATTTCATAAACATTTCTGTCGCATGCTCAAATGAACAATTAAACCCGCTAATACGAAAGGCAAATACGCGATTATTTCGATATGATCTTCTGCTTTAATGTCACCTCGTGCCTGAAAACGGTTAATTTAGCAATCATTACAATTGGTGCTTCAGTTAAACGCGTCGATTGCTGAATTCTATTCATGAATATTTTGCCCTTTGCATGGCACACTTCAGCTTTACACAATTCATGGATGTTTTCAACATTGTTAGCTCTGGAAAATTATATGTGCATTTACAGTTCCTCTCTTTATAAACAAAGAATACGGGAACGACAAGGAGAATATAACTGCACTTCAATAGAACTGTTCACATATGATATATAACATTAAATTTCTGCAGACACAATAGGTAATTGTAGAGCATACAAACATTAACTATTAAATTAAATTCTGGTATTTAAAATATTGTAACGAGCATGATTCATTACCTATGATTCGTCGCGGGCGACCTGTCTGATCAGTTGTCTCACTAAATAGTAGATAGGTGAAATGAGATAAGAACGACGCCGATATTGTTCGGAAGTTTTATAGAGTGCGGAAGACTCTAGAACGTTCCAGATTAATTCCCGCACGAATAAAAGTGTCGTAGCCTAGAGAATAAGACTGAGTGGAATCAAGACGAGTCAGTGTAGAGTCGAGGTAGTTGAGTAGTTAGTCTGTGATGTATTAATTACAAATAAATATTTAATAATAAAATCCAATACAATATACCAGACAATAAATACATTTATAAGTATATTTATTTTATTTAAATCGAACTGCGGCCGAAAACAATCGAAGTCCGATGATATATAAGTGAAATCATTTGTTAAAGAAGTATGGTTTTATAAGGATTATGCTAAACGTTGCTGTGATACTGTTTTCCTTATAGCTGCCTTATGAAAAGACATGATTTATACATAAAGTTCTTTCATTAAGAAAGTAGGCTGCGCTTTTGAAGCTTAGTGGAATGTAGGGAAATAATAAAGGGATTCTTTCTATACCCCTTTTTATTTAGTACTAATTAGGTTTTATAAGTTCAGTCAAGTTGCTTTGATGTAGAGCTAACGCCTCGTGTTTGACTTCCAAATCGAGTTACCAAGTTTATAATAAACTCATTCAGATATCTTAATGTATATTACGTTAAGCTTTTTCAGCCAATTTATTTTATACGTTTCTGCTTTAAAATATTTAATTCTAATACCTTCCTTTACATTTCCTTATTTACTAAAGACGAAATTTGTGACTAATGTATTCCGAACATGACAGCGTAGAAATGTGTTTGGATTATGCTAATTTTCAGATTGCTTTGCAAATGACACAGCTTCTTTATTCACGAAAATAAACACTGATCTCATAAATAAATAATACACAAGATTATTTCACGAGAAACACATTAATCAAAATGAGATCAGAACTACAATAAACCAACCGCAAAGAAAAATATAAATCAACTTCACTCAAATCAATCCTAAAATCAACTCTTGTATTATATTTACTACTTTAGAGTAAGAATCATAATTTTATATAGTCATGTAATAAGAACACTTGAAATAAAGAGAACAATACCTATTAATATTCTCTTTTATGTAGTTTGTAGTAAAATTGTAGCCTGCTAAAAGAATGACATTAAAACAAAGCACATTCAATTGATATTAATATTGGAGTAATTGAATGAAATCACGGAACTCCTACGCAAAATTCTGAGCAATTGTAGAGGTCACATTAAAACCAAAGGTTAAGAAATGTCGTACATTGCTTTAAATTATTACTGAGAGAAGATAACCTTAACAACAAAATCATTAGTAAGCTAGTCTATCGAAAATAATAGCAATATTATAATAATAATAGCATTATAAAGAGTTGTAGATAAATTTTATTAAATATTATTCAATATTATAGAGTATGTAATAAATATTTTTCAAAAAACTTATCCTACGTAAGCCTTACCAGAAAATGAGAATAGTAAACTGTTCTTGTTGATCATTTTTTAGGAAAAGTTGATTTACTCGTGCCATTGATGTCACATATTAATTCGTGAACTGATTAATGAACTATAGAATTTTTAAAAATGCAGTTCTTGGCGTGTTCTCATTCCTACGATGATGATTATTGGATGGCGCCATCCAAATCTCGCCGAGAGCGAAAATTGGAGTTGTGAATGTTTAAATTTTATCGGCGACAGCCTGGGAGTTTGAAATTTTAACGGGAACGACAAGGAAACAATCGGGATTGCTGGTCGTTGCTCCCAGCTTAATTCCGTGTAAATATTAATACCCACATCATGCCTCGCCACATTGTCCCACAAACGAATATGCAAAAATAATCCTAAACTATGCACCGACCATCACACAAATATGCTTTCATTAAAACAATCATTCTAATTAATATCACAACACTTGTTACCAACAATATCTAAAATACTCCCTGAGAATTTATAAACTGAAAAAGATAGAATAAGTGGAGATGCGATGGACAACATTTTGGAAAAATATTTATTTCTCTATAATATTGAATAACATTTTTAAATCATTTTCCTTGTATCTCGCATATTCGTTTTCATAATATGCAGCTTCTCCAATATCATCGCCATCTGATTAACCATTTAACAACACTTCTTCAGAACTCTTGGAGTAGCAACTAGATCGTCTATCCTTTTATGCGCGAATGATTTTTTTCCTGTTCGTTGATTGAATTGACATTTTTAACAATAAAAATCCTTTGCTCCATCTTTCTTCAGCATACGGGGTCAATCTGTTAGTTAATTTACTTTTTACTGTATACAAATAGAACTACATTTTTAGATTACGTTAATTGTTTTGCACATGTTTATAAAATGTGTAAGTAAGTAAGTAGTTGAAAACTACCGAAGTTGTAATTAACTAATTGTGTATATAATGCAGCATTTTTTTGGCAATTTTTCCTTGCATTCTACAAATTCATTTTCATAATTTTCAGTTTCTTCATTATCATCACCCTCTGGTTAAACATTTAACATCATAACTCGTGGAATAGCAACAAAATCGTTTACCTTTCTATGAGCGAATGATTTTTCCTGTTTACCGATTGAATTGATCTTTTTAAAAATAAAAATCTTTTCTTAGTATAGGTGGTCCATCTGTTAGTTAAATTACTTATGACTTTGTACAAATAGAACTTTATTAGTTTACGTTAAGTCTTATACAGTTATACACATATTTATAAAGTGTCTACATAAATAATTGTGTATAAAAGGTACAATTTTTTTGGCAAATTTTTCAGTAAATTTTGTGTTATTCAGTGTTGACTGACTAAATAACAAAATTATCATTCCATATGATATCACTCTAATGTACTTTTAAGAGCAAAAGTCCATCTCTCCCACACTTACCCTATTTAGTAGTAACTAGACAGTTGATTTTTTTCAAGGAAAGAGCTAAATCCGTGTTTACAAAATCGGGGAGAAAACTCGAAACATTTGATAAAAATAGTGTGGCATCCTCGTAATGACTTTCCTCCCGTCCCGTAATGATTTGGTGGAAAAACGTTAAGGGGATGTTAAGTCGGGAATCAATCAGCGGCTGAGCTAATGAAGTTGTGAACAATGTGGCGCCCGAGCCGGTGCGTGATCTCCAGCGGAAATGCCTTTGTGACACGTGACAGCCGGAAACGCGTGTGGGGATGTCTTTGTTCCCGGGGAGGAGGCTACGTGTTGCATTTGTTATCGACTGCCCGGAGGATTTCACCACCGTACTTCTTCCATTTCTATTAAGCTATTATTTCATGCATGAATAGCGCAACTACAACTAGGTCACTGCTTACTTCCTATCTAAATATATTATATTGTTCCAACGCCATTCATATATAAATAGAACCCTTGCCGAATTTTATTCTACATCAACCTACATAAAGATGTCTACTAAATGCCTTGTATAGCACAAATATATCATTACCAATACTTGTTGCAAAACCCTTTTCACAATATGGTAGCTATTAACATAACTAGGATTGTTATGGGTATCATAACCAATGCAGATGTCAAATGAATTTCGAGCTCTTAGAGTCAAGATTTTAAGATATTTTAGCCTAGACACTTAATATTATTAATTTTTATCTTATATGAAAAACCTAGGTCAGTAATAAATTATTATTAACCATGGTCAATAATTTTTATAGAAACTCAAGTCTTCAAATCCAAATATTGTTTAAATCATTTAACTCAAGAAAAGTGTAAAGTATAGATTCACAATTTAAATATGCCGTCTAAATTAAATAAGTAAATCAAATAAAACTAAATTAAAAATCAAAAGTATGATTGCCAAATGAAACGTCAAATATAAAAACAAAGACAGCCTACTTCATTTTTGTTAATATTAAGAAACAAGGTAATGATCATGTCAAAATGTTTGTTATTTCAATATAATATTTTTTAGTAGAATTGGGATTTAATGTCAACACGATAATAATATTACCGTACAAATAAAGTTATAATTTATTTAGACAACTTACGAGAGTTACTATTAGGTGACATCTACCAAATTATTATTTATAGTACATTTATTTTGCTTTATATAAACTAGATAACTAATTGTTAATAACTTCATTTGAGAAATGACTTTAGTATGTCGTGGGCAACAATTTGTGAATTAATGTTTGGTAAATAACTTCCACGAGTTTGAATTTTAATGTAATTATAATGTAAAACGGTTACAGTGATATATTAATCTGTCTAGATGTAGGATATTAAGAATTAATTCTAAATGCACTTGAACCACATAAATACTGAATAATACTCCAGATGTCAGTTATTATTAGGGTCTAACATTCAGATTCTAACTGCACTTGGCAGAATAGGAGATGTAATGTTCAATATCGTTACGGAAATGAGACTATATTAATTTCAACATAACGAATTCATTTGTAATAGAAACATCAGACAGTGACGGGAACATAACAACATCATCATTTTTACAAATCTTCTTGTATTAGTACCAGCATAAAGGTTAATGAGTTTAAATAAAAATTCCTGCATATCAACCTCTACCAGTCTCTGCATCTCATTCATAAGTTTATTCCTTATGCTTTCTAATATTGATCTAGTACATATTAAAAGTCAAACTATTACTATATGAATTATTTATACTGCAAGGAATGTAAATATGAACTGAGTCAAGCTTGCTGAGCCAAAATTCATGTTACCGTGCTACAATAGTTGTATTAGGTACTAACGCCAACAGCAGTTTTTAACTTCTAATAATGTTAAAGTATTTGTAAAATATGCTAGTTTTTATAGTTTATTTTGTCATTTGCTGGACAACCAAATTATATATAAAATCCTTATGACTTTCATAATTACCCTGCTTGTAAGACACTTATTTTCTATAACACTACGTTCACAATAGAAACTAAATAAGAAATTTCATCAGAAACCTATTAGTTAAGTTATTTTGTTATGGAACTAAGTCTTAAATCTAGACACATCTAGGTTTTCATTTCCAATAGGAAATTTACGAATGTATGATTTTGTATTACATTCATACTCACCATTTTCATTTAGGCTTTGTTTTGTTTATCTTTATTTGTAACAAAATTAACGAATTCAGTAATAACTACGAGTATACTAACTACAGTTTTGGATTTTCACAAACGTTCTTTCTTACCATTAAACCGCAGACCTAATTTTCTGCTGTCTATTCTTATTGTTTTTAAAATAAAATGGAAGAATTTATAATGAATGCGTGTATGAATTTCCCACAACGTCGTCAAAGTTAAAGCTTTCCGATCACGCAGCTCGTAATAATCGCAATTACTTGCTAATTAAATCGCTAATATGCAGTGTGCACACTACACTACATATATTCCGCTATCTGAGCTTTCAAGCTCGTGGTCTTATTTTGTTTCCCGCTTGAAGCTCATGTAGATCAGCCGATGTGTCGCACATACATAGAAATGATAAACCTGTGGGTTATTTACTATGTGCCTCTGACCCGAATTGATGAATTGTATATTTGATGTCGGATTGAAATGTTTAATTGAAACTGGAAAATTGGCTATTGATGAGGTGGGCTTGTGTATTGATTATCGATTTGAAATTTTGTTAATTTTGACATGAGTAATTTGGTCCCATTTTTACACAATCGAACAGAACGGGCACATGAATAATAATTGCAATGAGCTAATTGACACTCTAGAAATTAAAAAAATGTATCTATATCTGCAATCGTTTTACGATTTCATTCCTTTTTAATATCGCCACCTTTAAATAAAAATACCAGACTACTCAAATGCACGTATTTTAGTTATTTGAGACCCTGTTCTTCATAGGAATGTTGTGCCATACAAAGAAAAAGAAGAATAATTCATAAAAATGATTTTATTTGTTTATTATACATCCCTTGAGCAGAATATCATAATCATCATCCCCTCTCCACATCAGTTAAGAGTGTCCGAGAGATGAGGTCTGGTAAAACCTCTGTACACTATAAATATATCAATATTTATTTTAAAAAATGAATGTATAAAATATAAATAAATCATGATTTATATTTATTTTCCTGTACAAAATAGATCGTAACGTTTATCATGCAATTTTTGTAACATTTTTTTTTTATAGAATTCATCGCAGCTAATCAGCAAGATCAGCATTTCAGAGTAAATATCAAATAATTCTTTTTATTCCAGTTTTTTCAAATATAACTATGCAATGAAAGAGTTGTTATCAGACGTAGTTTTTTTCTCGTAATAAAACAGGTCATATAATGGAAATCTGTGCATTGTCTAGCTTTTATATCATTGATGTGAACTGTCTGAATGCTTTTAGTTCGATCATACGAATGGAGTAGATTTTACGAGCTTCATACGATGAAATACACATGGAACGATAGATACTCCCTAAAAGCAAAAACGCAATATTTTTTTATCTTAATATGGAATGTTGTGGATAAATATATTACTCATTTTTACCATTTTCATTGTACAAAGTAAAGAAAGTACTTTAATCGCGAAAATATTCAGTTTTCAGATTTCAACGTTTCTAGTTTCTGGCGTGACGTCTGTACGTACATATATATCTCGCAAAATTAAAAAACGATTAGTCGTAGAATGTGAAAATTTTGTAGAAGGAATAAGTTTAACATCTAGTTATACATTTCTCTTATTGCAATCAGCAGAAACAAAAGGGCACTTTGCTCGAAGGGTTTTTCGAATTTTTTTTATAAGTCAAAAGTGATTAGCCGTAGAAAGTTGAAATTTTGTATTTGGAACTGCTGTAACTTCTAGTTGTATACCTTCTTTTTTCATTGAATTTGGCAGGGCCAAACGGACATTTTACTAAAAAGCCGTAGAATGTTGAAATTTGTATGTCAGATTGTTATAATATCAAGTTGTGCACCTTACTTTTTTATTGCAAAGGACAGTGCCAAACGAGAACTTTTCTCGAAAGGTTTTTTGAATTTTTCGCATAACTCAAAAACGATTAACTGTAGAATGTTTAAATTTTATCTCACTTTTAAATTCAATAAGTTTACATGAAGTGCAGCAAAAAATATGTATAATTTAATCTGGCATACAAGGAAGTCATGTCAGATTTTTAATTTTGTACTTGTATATGTTTACTGCATAAATGATTTAATTTGTGTTTGCAGTGAAATGAGTTTGCGGTTTTCATTTGTATCAGTTAATATATTAGCCAGGCGTATTTCGCGGAGTTGGCGTCAGAACAAAGGAAGTACGCCATGTTAACTCCGTCCACAGTGTGAGTTCTGCAGTCTCAATATCCGAGTTGCAGACAACCAGTCGTTCCGTTTTATTTTCCCAGTTATTGACTAGAAATCTCGCAAACTTGACACTGTACAGGACAGCGAAAACTCGGACATATTTCCTCTGGATTTCCACGGGAAAGGGAAATCGACCGTACATCAATTCTCGCACGGTGGAGGAAAATCATTACAAACAAAAACAGTGCCTTCAAAAAGAACAATAAACTCTTTTTAGATCTTAAAACAATCTTACAGTAAAATATCGTAGAATATTAATTTATAAAACTGTGAATTACGTCTAATTGAAAATCATTTTGGCCCAATTAAACGAGCTAGTAATGTCTAAAATAAAACAATCTAATTCTAAATCGTATTCTTGCCCTAAATTAATTAGGTTAACTATTTATGAAAAGATTAATCACGCTATATGAATTATTTCCTGGAAAAGCGATGAGATCTGATTAGAAACGTAGTCTAATTTGTGCCCTACTGTTATTAGTTCAAAGTCACCCTCCATAAAAACCAGACAGCGCAATATTTATTACCTGTAAGAGGGGTGCTAACTCTCTGTAAAGTACTCTAATGTAATTAGATTAAAATTACTCTCCGACATAACAAGTCACTACTATTTACTATGTTACTTTTTACTATGAAGTAGGTATGCTAATTCTTTTCCTAATTAGATCAAAATCACCCCTTGTAAAAACCGATCATTACATTACGATGATGTTTACTGCCTGAAAAAGGGGTGCTCACTCACTGTACATTACTCTAATTCTTGCCGTAATGAAATTAGATTAAAATCACCCTCTGTAAAAACCAGTCACCGGAATGTAACCGAAGAGAGATGTGCTCACTTACTGTGAAGTACTCTAATTATTGCCCTAATGTAATTAGACCAAAATCATTCTCCATAGAAAAATAGGTATTAGATTATTAGATGAATTACTGTTTGAATGGCAAAATCAAATAACTACAGTACTTCATTATTTTATGTGGCGATTGTGTAGATCTTTCTATCTTACAAGGTAATAAAATTTACAATAGACATCAGACATTCAGCAATTAACAACTTTGTAATTAATGAATAAAGACAATTGGTGCGAAACTGCGAAACAAGTCTAATAACATTACTAGAGAAAAACTTTTTGCGAAACATGATCCCGTATTTTCTCATTTGATTTTGTAACTAGTAATGTTACAGTTATTTGAATAAATAGAATTTTCTGCTTTGTATTCTTATTTCAATATGAATAAGAGATTGTGTTTGGAATAGAATTTATTTTATTTTTTTGCTCAATAAAGATGAAAATGTTTGTTTGCGCAATATTTTGTTTACGTTTCATTATCTACCTTACGTTATACATTAGCCTACATATGTTAAAAAAATATTTTTACGCCTACATTTCGACCTTCGTTGTAAAACCGATAGAAAATTTGAATATGAATGTATGACCTAGCCGATAGCAATAAAATTAAAAGAACACTTTATACTTGATTGATATGTTTTTAATGTTATATTTTTAAGAGCAGTTAATCATGGTTTGACAGAAGGAAAGATATATAAGCTCTGTAATAATTCTTAAATTCTTTTATTTACAGAATTCCTTCTTTCATTTCAGAATAAGAGGAGTACTTATTGAAAAATATCAATATATTTCCTTACAAATTCAATATTTTATTGAAAACATTTTTAATTATTAAATAAAGATTACTCGTTGATTTAATATGTAAATTTGTAATAATTAAAATGTAAAATTTAAATAAGAATGCTCTTCAAAATGATTAATTGAATTTGATATAAAAGTGTGTCAAAAATAAATTAATGCATTTTCAATATTTTCTTTTATTGTTGACTCAATTCTTGTATTTTCTACAGATAAAGTTTTCCAAATATGCAAAAGAATATCATATCGTTATCGATGCAAAATTCTCTCTTAAAGTTTCCCATGTTATTCTCTTCAACTTTATTATTTCTTCCGCTCAATATGCTTAGCAATTTTCAAAACTTTTATATACGCTTTATCTAGTGTTAACCATAGGGAAATAAATGATTATCAAAGTGATGAAAATTAAAAAATGTTTTTTTGGAAAACATTATAATATTTGGAGTACGTATATTTTTGTTGAGATGTATGTAAAAGTATAAATATTAGTTACTTTTTATAAAAATATAGTCACTGAATATTAAAATATGTAATTCATTAACAAATGTCGATAGCAAAATGGTTGGCTTTCTACTTACAAAATAAAAAGTTGTGATTTACTACATACTATTGTAGCAAATAAAAAGAACAGCAATAAGATAAACTAGAACACATTCTTAGGCAAATAAATAGAGCAATTGTAGGGGAAATTATTGAGTAAATAAACAGATGTGTTGGATTAAGAATAAGGTAAATTCGAGTAAATTCAAAACGTAAACGTAGAAATTAAAGCATTAAAAAGAAAATTGGACAAACACTAGAACAAATTATTGGGGAAATAAATATATCAGGCATTAAATAAATTGAGGCAAATTCCAGAGCAAATAAATGAACCAATTTTCAAAAAAGTTAGAGCATATTTTAGAACAAACATTTGGAACAATTATAAGAAGAAACTGGGACTAATACAATACAACCGAAAAAATGTGAAGCAATTAATATATCAAGAAATAAATAAACAGCAAATTGTTCAATATAAAACTAGATAAAAAAATTAGAATAATTTCCCGTTAATAACGACGCAATTAAAATCCATTTATAAATAGAAAACAGGAACTAATAAAAGAAAATGTAATGAAGCAGACATTAGCTAGTCAAACAATAACTAAAAGCTTTGCATTTTCCTCCGGTGGTAGTTTAGTAAATAAGGAATCTATTTCGTATTTGGCAATAATGGAGAACGACTGGCGAAGTCTTTCTTTTGCCGGTCGTGCGGGAATGTCAGCGACCGCGCTACGATTCGGACGTCGGAAAGTCACGCTCGATCAGATTACCATAAATCTGTCTCCGGCGTCGGCGTCTATAACAACAAATCGACACGTGCACTACAATTGAAAACAAACCGACGTCAAATGCCGTTTACTACCACGCCACAGTTCACAACATTCAAAATATATGCTTATTATTATTTTACAGTTTTATATGGAACATTTTACAACAAACGCAAGCCTATAAATTTATAATTTAAAATGTTTAAGATGTTAAACAACTAAACTCAATAATGTTTTATTCTAAGTTAAGGTAAACGCAATGAAATATGATACAAGTACATGTTTTCTGTTTATACACATTGCTGCAGTCCGCAGCTGTGTTTTTGTTTATTAGTTTAGTTGCAAGTATGATGGACGTCTGGTAATCCCATATCTCAATTTCAATTTTTGTAATCGCATACTTACTAACCTAACCTCGACTCTTGTTTATTTTGAATTGACAAAATTAAAAATGGATTATGTAGGCGAAAGCGAGATAAAGAAGAAGAACAAAGAAACTGCCAAGCCACCAAACAAATACTGGATGCTCTGGTCAGAAGTAAACGAAAAAGAAAATGCAAAATCAGGAGTATTATTCAAAGCAGTAGAAGGAAAAATCGAGGAAAGATAATTAAGATGGTTTGAATAGGTACCTGAACAGAATGTCAGAAAATAACCAGGAAAGTGTACGAATCAAGAACAATCAACAGAGACCAAGAAAAAAGGCGAGACGAAGTAAAATAAGCGGTGGAGAAGAGAAGAGTAAAGTAGCAAAATATTACGAAAGAAAACAGAAAAAAATGAAAAGAAATCTGGAGCAAACCAACAAGATAGATCTCAACTCTACCCATCTCAAAGTTGAAAGGGTAAAAAGACACAAGGATTAAGGTAAAGTAATTAAATGTTTATAGAAGGGATATGTCACGTCAGCATGGTAGAATCGTGGAAGAAGACAAGTAGACCATACGCTTTCAGTGTACGAGTACTCTAATAAATCGATTAAAAAAAAGGTTATTTTCTAGTATAATACTCAAAATCAATACGATACTGACGGCTATTGCAAAGTTTGTTTTCTTTTTGGTAAAGAAATAGAAATAAAAAATGTGCTAATTATTATATTTGTTTATATTTGGGCACCTTTTGACAAAAAATCCTAGATTCGGTCCTGCCTCTGTATAATAGAATAAGAAATGATTGTTTAGTTGATGTATAGGAATGTGTTCAAGGAAACATGTCTTATTAATTATTTATTACAAAATAACAGTACTGAAAAACAATTCCTAGTTTCATTACGACGTTTGGAATTAATTATTTTTATCTCCTAACGGCATTAGATTCCTAATCATTATTAGCTGTCAACCCATCAATTCGTATCTATTATCTTGTTCCTCTCGGCATAAAACAAGGAATATTTGGCATGGTTACCAAGGTTACGCTGTGCGAATTGTAATGATCTGAATTTCTACTTATCTAAATGACTCTGTTGCAGATTAAAGAACACGATGAAAGCTTAATGTTTCTGCTTTATTTAAGAGGGAGCCATTTTTTGTTCAGTGTAATCTCGTAGATTATATTGCCGACACCTTAGAGATTTGTTTTTCAAGAAGTTGGGAAAGAGGAAAACTTAATGCACGGGAACTTTGTTTATGAAACTCCAACAGTATGCTTTGCATAATCGCGACTTTTACTTAACAAAATCTTTTAAACAAATAACAATAATGGCAAATACAATTCATTCCATCATTTTGATAAATCTCCACCAATTCTTGTGGATTATTTTTAAATTATAAAAAATTGAGGACAATATTTAGATAAATTGGAGCAAATTCTGAAATAGCGTAATTAGAAATAAACTAATCCAACTATTAGATCAAAAATACTAGACAACAAATACTTAGCCAAATAAATAGAGCAATTACTAATATCTAAGCAACGCCTATTTAGTCGTTTATTTACCGGGCTATTAGTACTAGTGAAAATTGTCAGTGTAATTAGATTGTGAATGTGATTGATTCAATTCATCAAAATATTGTGATTTAATTGGAAGACAGATTATGAAAGGAATTGTCAAATAATTTGAGACAAATAAATAGAGAAAGAAAAAGGAAACTTCGTTATGTTTTTCGCACAAAATAATCAGTTTAAAAGCATGTATTTAAGCTGTATAAAACCAATTTCATGTTACTAATTCTAAACAATGTATTAACAGCAACAAATTGAATGTATTGTTACAACTTCACGTATTGATTTTCCGCTGGTTGGACTACAGTTTGAAATTTCTCTAGTATAAAAATTAGCAAAATTAATTAACAAATTATTCTGGCTTATAAAATCCTGCAAATATCTATTAGTGCACACATCATGCGTTATTAATTACACAGGAAAATATATGCGGTAATTTTTAAGTTGAATACGTTATTGATTAATTATTATGTCAAATCTGTCAGCAGCATTGTGTGCGTAAATTAATTAGAAAATGATGAAAAACCACGTGACGACACATGGGGATGGAAATGACAAGAATGCGGGATTTGTTATTAATTGCTACAGGTAATGGAAATGTAAACAAAGAAACAAAACCCTACACTACATTCTGTTTACATTCATATTCAATTTTGTAAAATGTCACTCAATATAATTAAGCACAAGACATTCATTACCGCTCAACTTTTCATAATGTACCACCTACTCGAATTCATTATTTTAATTTTATTAATTACTCTACTGTTCCCAAATTCTTCAATGAATAATTAGCTTATTTTATTAATTATATTTACTTTTGCACGATCGAACATATTTTAATTTACCAATTTGGTTTCCAAGGCAGCAATAGCTATTAACATACCTAGGATTGTTATGGGTATCATAACCACTACAGATACAATTAATTTAGATATCTATGGCCTGATATGACTTATAACATTCGTGGTTTGTTCAATAGTTTACCGGTTTCAGAAAGTGAAGACGTTATTAATAAATATTATTGTAATATATATAGTAGCAGTAGCAGTAATATTACTGTATTTTCAAATTAATTTTGAATTGATGTTACTTTAATTGTGATATCTTATAACATTCTGTTAAACTATACCAATAGGGTAAGTGGGGGAGAGATCAACTTTGGTCTTCAAAGTACATAAGAATGATATCTCACATAGAGAATGGAAATTTTTTATTTAGACAGTGTAAGTAGCCGTTTGAAAATTAATACAGTCAACAATGAATAATCCAAGATGTATTAAAAAAATTGACAAAAAATGTACCTTATATACTCAATTAATTAATTAATTACTACTTCAGTACGTTTAAACTAATTATTTATGTACATACTTTATGAAAATGTTCATAAGACTTAACGTAAATTAAAAATGTGGTTCTATTTGTACAGTCATAAGTAATTTAACTTCTGTTCTGAGGACTGATGGGCCACCTTATGGATGGACCAGAGAATTTTTGTTGTTAAAAAAAATCAATTCAACCGGTAAATAGAAAAGAAAATCATTCGCACATAGAAAGGTAGACGATCTAGTTGTTATTCCATCAGTTCTGAAGAACTATTGTTAAACGAATAATTCTTTATTCTTATTGGTAAGCCTAATTTATATTTTGTTATAAATAAATTTTGTTTTTTTAATAATTATTTTTTCAAACAGTGGTCCATCTGACCCCACTTACCCTACGCAAATGTTAAATATTTTACACGTTTAAAACTTGAAATAAGGGAATTTGTTTCAGTATAACGATCGCCTTCTTTGTACATAAAAGTAAATGAAGCTGACGTAAGGAAATAAAATGTAAAAAGTGTCATTCCTTATTTGTAAGCAGTTAACTCTTAATAACGAGATTCCGCTCCAGTCTAGATAAACTAAACTAGCAAATGAAAAAATCAATAGAGTCGTCTGCAGCATCCTCTGTTTCTCGTGCTAGACTATAAATGCATTTTGCTATTAGCCTTCACTTTATATTATTTATATCTTCTATAAATCCTCTGCTGACGTTTCGTGCCATGTAAACCTATATATTGCAAAGAGTTACGATTCTTTCAAGGCTTATATCAGTTTAATTGTTATTTTGTGTGAAAGATGAATCCTGGTATCAACATGGATTCCTAGGATTATAAACTACTACAGACTAGACACTAGAATCTCTTGTTAATATTGTATTGCAAAGTTTAATCCGATGCTAGACTGAACACCCGGAATTATTAAAGACTTGTGCAGTTCTAAGACAGCGTTAAAGATAAAATATTTAAGATTTGGTTGCACTATTAGCTTCTAAGAGAAAATATCAAAATCTTTAACCACATACATTCATAAATAACTTTTGTTGTTCTACTTGTACATTTTAAAATTTTGGGGAAAAATGGGAGTTACATCAAAAAATGGGTCAGACAACAAAAATTTAGTTTTATACATACATTTATAGATCTCCATAAGTACATTCCAAATTTTTAAACTGAATTCAAATATCTTTTTCGTTCTGGAGATATTCATCCTTAAAAATTGAATTTGGTTGGCCCAAAAATTATCCCTGGACCAAAATTGACCAACGATACTACATTGCTGACTACATCATTCAATTCTAGATAAAATTTTATATACGTGTTTCAAGTTTATTGATCAACTGATACAGTTTATATTTAAAAATTTTGAAAATATTGGAAAATAACTAAAAATTGATTTAGTCTTATCTTTAAATAATGTTCCAGATGGAATTTTTCTTTAAAAATTGGTATACTTATTTTTTTCGGTACGAGGAATCGCATGGTGATGTTGTTGACGCTGAACTTCTTATCCATATTTGGGTATAACAGGTAATTGATTTTTCATGGACTCAAAAATGTATAGAATTTTTTTTTTTCAAAAAAATATGAAAATTTGTATGTAGATACCTTGAAATATATAGATTTATGAAATATGAAAACAGAAAGTCAATGTATTTTAATGTTCTCGAGATATTTACAATTAAATTTGAAAACGTTGCCACCAAAATTTTCAATTAGAATTTCTTCAATAAAAAATTAACCTGTACGAATATTTAAATGAAAATTGGTATGGTTCTACGTTTTAACACGGAGAATCGAATGGTAAAATCGGTGAAGTTATATTTCCAAATACATGGGGGTATTTTTTTGGTGAAAAAAGAGACTTCAATGCGTGAGTAGTGCACATTTTCAAAATTTAAGTCGATATTTCCAATTCAATTTAAATACATAATTGTTAATGTTATTCGTAAAATTATGAAACATTATAATTTAGTAAAATATTTTTCAAAAGTTTTTTTTTTATTTAAGTTCTGTTAAATTGGTTTTAAATTGTTTTGTTTACTTATGAAGCATTTATCGTTATTGATGTATTATTATTTATGTTTCCAAATGCACTTTATTCACCGAAGCATGTTTCCATATATTATGTCCGTATTTCCTTTATTATATAATAACATTAATAACATATCGTTTCGTAATAATTGATAATTCATGCGTTAGTCTCGCTTTGAAAACCTATCAATTCCATCTACATGAGAGTTTTATGCAGTAACAGCATTCCATTCTACGCACGTCGCACCAATTATCTGTTCGGCGGTACCCGAGCTGTTTCCCAATGCACCTAGATATAAAACTCCTCTACTGCACTCTACTCTACTCCATGTACTCATCGTCGACGCCTTCTTGCCACCATTCGTTTATTTATACTGAGGATTCCTTTGCAATGGAATATCAAAGTGACGCGATGCTTAATTATTTCCACTGAAATGAAGCCGTAAATTAGTCTCGTAAATTTCAACACATTTTAATAAGACAAATGAAACGAATCAGTAACAGCCTATTGCAAACAAAACTGATATGGATAATTAAAACCAAGAATACACCTTAAGTTTAATTAACTTTTTTCAATTTACTTGTACCTATCTAAATTTTTTTCACTCATATTAAATTTGTTTTATCCTAAATTTACTTCCATATTTATATTTTTAGCTATAATCACAGTTACATTACTTGACCATATTACTTTAAGATAAATATTAAAATAATCAACTGTTCTACAATTTATATAGGTATATGTACCGAAGAATCAACAATACTTCGCTACATATGTATATATACATAATATATATATATATATATATATATATATATATATATATATATCAGGGCATGTAACCGGTTAAAAAAACCGGTTAATAAAAACCGGTAACCGATATTTTCAACGAAAATTGCGAACTTTAACCGTAATTTTAACCGATATTTTTCAGGCCGAAAATACCGGTAACCGTTAACCAAAAAAAAAATAAACCGGTTTTAGCGAACATTAACCTTTATTTAATATCATTTAGCGAGAAAAAAAATAATATTTTTTTATATCTGTGTTTTCTATTTGTATTTGAACATGAGTCATGACAGTTTTTACAATTAACATTTTATTGGAGAGTCATAAATGTAGGTAGTCTCTTTGGCCGTTATGGTTACTTAAAAAGTCCCAAATAAATACAGCCTTTGTCAACACAGGCAAGTTTAAAATTGAAAACTGACCTGCGTTTTTCCAAAACTGCCTGAAATTAATCTCATACAATTTGGGATAATGTGTAACCTTGTAGAACTATCTAGAACATTGTTAAACCCTGTACAACTGTCTCATATGAATCCCAATTATCTTGGAACAGTGTTGAACCTGATACATCTATGTTACACCCTAAACAAGTTTCTAACTTTGTCCCAAACAATTTGGAACAAAGTGAAACATAGTGCAACTGTTTCTACTTACTCTAGAACACTTAGAACATCTTTCTGCCTTCTACAACTGTCTTTTTAAGTCTTTCTAGTAATTTCCAATAATAGTTATACATTAAAACTTACAATTTATAGTTTTTCACTCTAAAATTTTTCATATACAGCCAAAAAAATCCAAAAAGACCCATTTTTAGGTCCAAAATTTTGATTTTTGAAATAATTCCAACTTGATAGTCGCCGATGCGCTGATTTCAAATTTTCAAACCGAATTCAATTATCTCTTTCCGTTCCTGAGATATTTGACCTCAAAGTTGCACCTCAAAAAAGTGGGTTTTTTGGATATAACTCTAAAACGGGTAGGGACACAATCTCAACGACTATACCAGTGGATTCTACAGGCAAAGTTACATAAAGAAATGTTTTCTCCGCATATACGTTCGTTGGAACGATTTTGTGAAAAATGAGAAAAACGAAAAAAACCGGAATTTCAGTTTTTCGCTTGGGAACTTTTTGTCACCAAATCTTTTCATTTTCTAGACTTAAGTAAATACAGATGCGCTGATTCCAAATTTTCAAACCGATTTCAATTATCTCTTACCGTTCTGGAGATATTTGCGTTCAAAGTCAGACCTGAAAAAAATTGTTTTTCAGGAATAGTCCTGAAATGGGTCGAGATACGACCTCGGCGACCTCACCAATCGATTCTGCGGGCAAAATTACATAAGTATACCAATTTTCAGATATTTATTCAGGCGGATACAATTTTTAAAGCGAAAAAACGAAAATCGCAAAAATTGAAAAATCGCCTGATGAACCCCTTACGATTTTTTTCCGATTTTTGGCCATTTTCGTTTTTTCGCTGTAAAAATTGTATCCATTAGAATATAAATCTGAAACTTGGTACAAAAATGTAATTTTGTCCGTAGAATCGATTGGTGAGGTCGCCGAGGTCGTATCTCAACCCATTTCAGGACTATTCCTGAAAAACTGAATTTTTCAGGTCTGACTTTGAACTCAAATATCTCGAGAACGGTAGGAGATAATTGAAATCGGTTTGAAAATTTGGAATCAGCACATTCTTCTTTACTTAAGTCCAGAATATAAAAAATTTTGGAGACAAAAAGTTTCCGAGCGAAAAACTGAAATTCCGGTTTTTTCGTTTTTCTCATTTTTCACCAAATCGTTCCAAAGAACGTATATGCGGAGAAAACATTTCTTTATGTAACTTTCCACGTAGAATCGACTGGTATAATCGTTGAGAATGTATCTCTACCCATTTTAGAGATATGGTCAAAAAACACCCTTTTTTGAGGTCCAAATTTGAGAGCAAATATCTCAGGAATGGAAAGAGATAATTGAATTCGGTTTGAAAATTTGAAATCAGCGCATCGACGACTATCAAGTTAGACTAATTCCAAAAATCAAAATTTTGGACCCAAAAATGGGCATTTTTAAATTTTTTTGGCTGTATATGAAAAATTTTTGAGTGAAAAACAATAAATTGTAACTTTTCATCTATGTCTATTATTGGAAATTACTAGGAAGACTTAAAAAGAAAGTTTTAGAAGGCAGAAAGATGTTCCAAGTGTTCTGAAATAAGTAGAGAGATTTGCACTATGTTTCACTTTGTTCCAAATTGTTTGGGACAAAGTTAAGGCACTTGTTTAGGGTGTAACATAAATGTACTAGGTTCAACACTGTTCCAAGATAATTGGGAGTAAGATGAGACAGTTCTACAGGGTTTAACAATGTTCTAGATAGTTCAACAAGGTTTAACTTGTTTTCGGAAAGAAGGTGGTTATTCCTGTGTTTGTACTGCTGGTTTTACCGGTTCAAATTGTGACATAACTTTAACTAAAGACGCATGTAAAAGAGATATTTGTAAGAGTGGTTCAACTTGCACTCCCCTTAAAAAAGGAGGGTTTATTTGTGAAGACTGTTATCCCAATAATGGGTATGAACATTATACAGAATTATGTGAGCTTAAAAGTAGAAGCTTTGGAAAAAGCTCGTTTCTTACTTTTCCAAGTTTGAAACAGAGACATCGTCTACATTTGACTTTAAAGTAAGTACTAAACTAAAAGCTTTTTTGAATTTTTTTAATGGATTTGTCTGTTTTTTTATGACACATTTTTTATATTTTTACTTTAACTTGTACGGAACAGGTTTACCAAAATAAAACAACATGCAAAATTAATAAAATTAAGTTTTATAAGCTTATAACTCAAAAACTATTAAAGATATAGTCTTAAAATCAGAGCATGTAACCGGTTAATAAAAACCGGTAACCGATATTTTCAACGAAATTGCGAACTTTAACCGTAATTTTAACCGATATTTTTCAGGCCGAAAATACCGGTAACCGTTAACCAAGAAAAAAAATAAACCGGTTTTAGCGAACTTTAACCTTTATTTTAATATCATTTAGCGACAAAAAATTTTAATATTTTTTTTATATCTGTGTTTACTATTTGTATTTGAACATGAGTCATGACAGGTTTTACAATTAACATTTTATTGGAGAGTCATAAATGTAGGTAGTTTCTTTGGCCGTTAAGGTTACTTAAAAAGTCCCAAATATATACGGCCTTTGTCAACACAGGCGAGTTTAAAATTGAAAAGTGACCTGCGTTTTTCTGAAGATATTACGGGAATTTTTGTGAATATTCATTAATTAATTTGTTTTTTTTTAATTGTTATATTTTTCTCAGATGGTATTTTTTTATTATTTTTTTAAATTAATTATTCTGTATTTTTTTTTTAATCAAATTTTTATAATTAATTTCTTTTAATTAATTTAATTATTTTTTTAACCGATATATTAACCGGTTTAAACCGGTTTCTAATTTTCAAAAACCGGTTTTCGAACTAAAACCGTTATTATTATAACGTTCTCTATAAGGGTTAACCGTTAACCAGTATTTTTTTCGGTTACATGCCCTGATATATATATATATATATATATATATATATATATATATATATATATGTATATTAATAAAAAATGTAAAGAAGACAGGCGAGAAGTTTTGTGCTGGTCACATCAGATTTTTATTTTAATATTAACTTCTATGAGTTATGCAGTAGCACAGTTTCTGTGTTTTCTGTGTCATTCTCAAAGGCTAATGTTTTTCCATGCTTAATTCTGTCTCCAATGCGTTACTTCCTGCTTAGCCGTGGCGTTTTTCAGCTGATCTGGTGTGAAATCATGCGCCTATTACAGTGTGTGTCAATGTCAAGCGAATAAGGTCATCGTTCCACCAATGTTCAACAGAATTAATATTACACGTAATGTGGAAATTGTTTGATGAAGTTTATTAACATTCACAGCGCTAGCCTTAAAATGACCTGCTAGTTACCATTTACATTTAAATTAGGATCATTCATTTCACTCCTGCTACATGTGATATCTGAATCAACACACATGGACTTGGCAAGGAAATTTATCAAGAGGACATATCACAGTTTAAAGATCTTTAAACAAAAATTATATCTATCAACAATATTAATACTATATATTGACATATACGTATTTTAATAAAAGTTTTTTTTACAGAACTATACAAAATTATCTTGATATTCCTTTGCTACTCGGATCAGTTCAGATCACTAAAATCAGATCAATTCTAATCTACCTCAGCGAGGGATCATTTTAATCAGTAGAATATACAATCAAATGAAATGTGAACTATTTTCACTAAATGAAATAAGTAGAAACGTGTAATGTGTATTACAATTCTATATGTATATTTCGTAATTACATATTTAAAAGTTTAGAAATAAAAATATATCCTCATAAAACTGCTAAGCGATTTAACAAACTAATATTCTTTGAAGACTATGTTTTCGTAGATGTTTGACCTATTTAACATCATCTTAACGTCGGCAAAAACTTTTCGGTGATACAAATTAGATAATTAGCAACCCCGTCAACATTCTTGTCCCTTTGTCCTGGAGCGATATGTAATATCTCGCGACTAGCGAAGACGGAAGATAGATGGCATCTTAGACAAACCAAGATGCAGACGAGGG
Organism: Stenolophus ochropezus; assembly: GCA_035578165.1. NCBI lineage: Eukaryota > Metazoa > Arthropoda > Insecta > Coleoptera > Carabidae > Stenolophus > Stenolophus ochropezus. The sequence goes on from JAQOWZ010000002.1 coordinate 1,355,428, forward strand.
ATTAATTAAAATAGGGAACAGATGAAAAGTGCCAGTCCTCACCATTGTTGCCAACAACAAAACACTCAATGTTATCGCTCAGTAACTAACTGTTCTTGTGTGTAAACAAGTCTTTATTCTCAACATATTTAGTAGTGGTGAAACCAAATCGGTTCTGGGACCGAAACTAAATGATTCTAGGATCTCGAACTGATATGAATCAGTTTGTTAAACAAGATTTCAATTCTACTAACAATTAAGTTAGATTAGGTTTGGTTAAGTTAGGTTGTGTTATGTTCCTTAATCTTGCTTTAAAAGAAACTTTTAAAAATAGCTACTGCCGTTTTTACCTTGCGAATAAAATATTCATCAATTAATTGTATACAGCAAAATTATTAAAATACTTTGAAAATATATATTATTATACAGGTATACTTCTACTGAGCGACGAATTATTTCTACTTGGTAAAAAGTATTAAAATACTTATATAGGTACTATATTATTTTACATTGCATATTTTGAATATATACTTATAAAATCTACTTAGTAAATGAATATAGTACATAGTAATTAAATTTATTTACTTTGAAAAACAATACAAAATAATTATAAGCTTTATTTTTAATTATTTATTTCAATTTTGCTACGTTGTATTTTATAAATTTTGTCATTTACACTATTCATTACAATGTTATTAATCCTGTTTTTGCTACAGGAAAGATTACCTGCATAAAATTTGCTAATGAAAATAGCAACTATAAAAATAATCTGCGGCGTTTTAAAGGTCAAAGTGTTCATTTTTCTTCCACATTTTACAAACATCAATCTCTTTCGCTCTTTTTCAGGCAAAATTCCATTCACAACATTCATTTAAATCCCATGATGGTCAATTTGTATGCGTGTATTGTGAATATTACAATAAAAATGTTCGATAAATTCGATAAAAATATGACATGAGCTTATACACGTGGAATCTAAATATAAATAACACGGAACAGAGTTCTTGTAATTATGGCTAGAGTGCTTATTTAATTAAAAAGTTATCACAAAACATTAATTTTGTAAAATACGACATTTTAACAGAAGTTCAGAATTATGGTTATAATTAAATAATTTCCAGTATACTCGTAATTAAGTTTCCAATTTATTCATGATGATGATGATTATTTATTTTTAATAATTGAAAACAAAATCAATACTGGAATAAATAAATGAACAAAACCCGCAATGGTGTCAAACTGTGTCCCTCATTAAATTGATGTACTTAACTTTAAAACAAAAAGTACAATTTTAATTTATGATTATTTCTTGTAATTTGCAACAAAAGTAAAACTATGAGAACTCTTCCAAACAATTTACAATAGCAATTAGAATAAAATTCTGTGAGTTCTTCCTGGTCCGATCTCATCGTCGGTTTCGCAACAACACGAACAACGCAGCCTCTGTGAGGCGAGAAGAACAACCGGTTGTTGTTCAGACGAGCCGCGTACCTGGTGTGGAGAATGTAACTAACTATTACATTACGGTTTTTGTTTCGTTTTTTGCGCGTTCACATCCACATCAACATGAGTTTCACAAATCATTCTATGGATTCAAAAGTGAGTTTTTAGAGGAATGAAAGTGTAATGACACCTGAGGATCAATAATGATTCAAATATAGATAGGTGTGGCCATCATAGAACTAACTGCCACTGAGAAATAACACGAAAATATTTTTTGTAATTGATGGATTAGGAATAAAATAAAAATTTACATTTCCAATTAAAAATTAAAATATTTTTATATCTCCAATTAATGTCCAACCTCAGTTCAAAATGAAAAATTACAATTTTTAATTTTTTACTCTAAATATTTTTCTATACAGCATAAATAATCCCAAAATATTCATTTTTCGGTCCAAAATTAATATTTCTGAAAATAGTCTACATTAATACATATATACCACTGCACTGATTTCAAATTTACAAACGGAATTTAATTATCTCTTTTCGGTCCTGAGATTTTGCGCTCAAAGTTGCATTTAAAAAAAATGCATAAAGAAATGGTGAAAAAACGATAACAACGAAAAAACCAGAATTAAATGTTTTCACTCGAGAATTTTTTTTCTCCATAACTTCATTTTCTGGACAAAGAAGGTATATGCGAAGAAAACATTTCTTTATGTAACTTTGCCAGTAGAATTGACAATATAATAGTTGAAACTGTATCTTCACCATTTTTCGAGATATACCAAAAAACTTATTTTTCTGAGGATCAATTTTGAGAGAAAAAAAGAAAGAAAAGAGATAAATGAATTCTGTTTGCAAATTTGAAATCAGCGCATCGACGACTATCAAAATGGATTATTATATATCAGAAACGAAAATTTTGGACCCAAACATTGGTACAGGATTAAAACCTCGGATTTCACAATCCGCTCAGTTCATTCGAATTAAACAACTGCTGTTTATTAACATGACAGGCACATGATTTATTACATTACCAAAATTTTTTGGCAAATTAGTGATTATAAAATGAGATGCATATAAATCCAGCGATATTGTTCTCTAGAGTAATGATAACGTTATTACCCATCTCGTTTGGTCTAATTACATGTCATAGCAATTGTTAATTTACGTATCAGTGGATCTCAATCGCTAGTACCAACATTAAAGGCAGTGTGTATGTGACCTATATACTGTGCAAACCATAACATGAACATGAGACTATGACTCCCACCAATTACTATTCACAAAGTTTTGTCGTTTGCTTCTGCATGGATTGTTGTATTCACACCACCAAAATAACACTTTTATAATTAATATTTCTATATAAGGTGTATTTGAAAGTATAACGGATTAAGAATTACAATGCAACTACGAGCTGCAACCTTCCTATTTGCGTCATGAGTTGCCGATACTTTTAATTAAAACTTTTCATTAATATTTACATTTAAAATTGCGTTGTAATGATATTAGAATCCACGGAATGAAAAACATTTTAGATCAAATATACAAATAAATGAATAATTAACTCATTTGAATTATCTCTATATTCATATAATGATATGTTTATCTTGATATACACATGTTATGTTTACATAATCAGAGAATTTGGTATTTCGACATGTGATACTTTCTCTTAGATTGACATGTGCAAACACGTCGTTCAGATGTCATATTTTCTTTATTGTTTGTAAATTATGCAATTTTAGAAAATTGTACAGTTTCTATTATTTCAGACAACGATCTAAATACTGTAATATGCTAAGAATATAGCTGTCACACGGAAAGCTAAAAGGCATATGCAAATTATAAGTTTCTTTTTATCATTTTCTTGCAGTTGGAGTACAGCTCCAATATAAAATAAGTAAATGTATTATTCGCTTGTTATTAGATTCTTTGAAGCTCTCTAGATCCTTTTTTATGGTGGATCCGTCGAAGGGATGATTGCTGATTCTTCTCCATGTCTTCCTATTTTTTTTTCTCTTTCCTTTTTTACTTCTTGTAGCCATTTAGATCTGGGTCTCCCTCATCTTCTTGTCCTTCCTGGTTTATTTTTTCTTTTGATATTCGTACGTGTCTCTGTTGCTTTATTTTATTCACTATCAGTCGAATTCACAATTAATCTATTGATAGTAATGATCAACTGAAACAAGCTGATCCGTAGATCAACATTTGTTCTAATTCTCCATAATTTGATATACTACAGTTTATATTTTTGATAGTTCATATAATTTTACGAATGTGAATTAAACATTCATATAGATTTGTGTAAATTGAAATATTTTAGATTAATCTTAACAGCCAACATCTTGTGGACATAAATGCATACGTCAAAACGAGAACAATGTACAATTTCATGTCTCTGCGAAGTACATTACAATAGGTCTTAACATTGTTTTGTAAATTTTTAATTTAGTTGTTTTCTCAAATTATTTAAATTAATTTAGAAATGAATACCATCACGTTGAGAAATTCAGATGGCCTATAAAGTGTATCAAATTCCACATCTCTGTAATTGATAATCTAATCACTTAACAAACACCTCATCAGCTAACCTTCCAAATGAAGCATTGAGCCCGAACGGTGTGTTTTCTCGGTGGAAACAGCTTCACTCTCGGACATGTTCTAGACCGAGGCCCGCATATGTACAGCCGAAACTATTCAACCGTTCTAACGAATGTCGTTTTTGAGTTAATTAAGTGAGGCACCCATTACTGACGTTTGATTCATTAAATGCACCCAGTGATTTTCAAATTGGATTGGGATATTGATTCCGCTCACAAAGAGACATTTTAGCAACGTTCGAAAATAAAAATATGGTTTTTCCTAGAGGATGTGAAACTAACGAATCCTGTTTCTCAAAAGGATGTTTAGTAGTTAATGTTGCAATACATCATTCATTACTTTCTTTAACTCAACCTTTAATTAAAAATTCCATTTCATAAGCTTTTCAAAGGACGAACTATAAACAGAGAAATATATTACGCGAAATTATTTAGTGCGATGTCAGTAAGGAATTTGCTGTAAGCCGGTGTAAGCAACGTCCGAATTTATGCTGTGGACACATGTGCTCAGTGTCCTTTGTAAAAGAAAGCACATTGTGTAATACACCGTTAAAATGCTATTTCGTTACGACTTTAAACCTGTTCATAATTTAACACTGCGTGGCATTTTCTTCTTTCGAAAAACAACCTTTAATTAAAGTATTAATTCCATATTCATACGTAAATCTGTATGAAAGGATTTTCATAATTCTGGTTTTTATTTTCTGATTACTAGTATTAATAAATTGAATAAATGAAGTTTGTTTCACAATTTCACTCTGTGGCTCCAACAGTTTTTTTAAATGACTGATTTTTACTTTTCGCCTATCAATATATAAGGGAGGTATTGTTTTTGGTCAAATTTCTAGAGTGTTAATTTTCAACATATTAGCACGAATTAGGGTCCCTAGAATACGATTTTACTATTTAATTAAATAGTAAATTCATGAATTTAATTAAAAATATTCTGAACGAACTAATTTTAAAACTAAATATTTAATGTACCAAAGAATTTAGTTTTATAGAATATATTACTACAGTGGCGGGAGGTAATGTGCTAGACACATCAGATTTTAATATTTATGTTTGTATTTTCAAGGTATAATTGTATTGATTTCCTTTTAAAACTCTGAATGTAAATTTTAATCTTTTAATGTTAAAATTAATTAAAATTTCTTTACCTTCCGGTAATATTTCATTTTGACACTGATTTTATTTTGAAACTTGGAAGAAAAACTACAGCATTGTCTAGCACAAAGTGTTTAAGATTTATAATACAACTCGCCTTCTTTTATCCCCTTTTTTAAGAAATGCTATAAAAAATAGTCTATGCCTCGTGTATTTCCAAGGCTTGGAACATCTTTTCCGAATAAATTTAAGCACGATCGCAATTTGTATACGACGAAAATAACCGGATGTAGTTTGGTAGATTTGCAACACGAAAAAGTATTTTTCAGAAGTTGTAAACATTAAAAATACATTAATGACGTTATGGTTGATTTGATATTACACTAGAAATATAATTTCGTTTTAATGTTTGTTTTATAATTTTAGTACCTGATGTACCAGTTTATAAACTTTTTACGATAGAAAACTTTTCTTATTGACAAAAAATTAGTACAAACGTAATGAAACAACAATGAATTACAAAATAAGTTCATGTTATCCGAAAGGACGAATCGGTCGTAACAATAAGTATTAAATAGTAACATAAGCAAATGTGGTACTTAATTTTTATTAAATTAATATGTAGCACAAGGCCGCAAGTACAGCAAGTTTTACTTGCATTTTAGTGCTAAGGGTAGACACTCTACAGGTTCTGTATGAAAAATCTTACAGTGGGTCACAAACCACTCAGTATTTTATTTGGATATAAGTTAGCAACTGCAGGATTTGAACCCCAGATCGAATCAGAGATTTTCTGACAAAATGATAATATCTCATCATTCCATTGAGGAACATAGGGCAGATATAATTTAGTAGTGCATGCTGTCATCTGTTTCTTCAAAGGACAAACTGTTTATAGTGTGTTCCGAACCTCTTTCACGTAGTGAATTGGCGAAGCTAAAATTTGGACTCCAGATCTCACACTCCACTCAATTCGAATCGGAGGACGCTAACCAAATGATTCCCTAATCCCTTTTTAACAATATACAATAAATAAAAATATATAATATATATTATCAATGACACAACATTCATATTTAAAACAGGAAATCAAGAACCTTAGGTACTTGTTTCGTTACAAGTTTATTTAGAGAAAATCAAAACTGAAATTTGAACTCCATACCTCAAACTGTGATCAAATTGGATCGGAGCGTGTTAATCAAGTGAGCTACAACAGCTTGTACTTAATTTTTATATTGATTCGTTTTGATCTAGTTGTCGTTGTAAACATACACCCTTTGATAAAGAGAATACTTTGTGTGTTTTTGGTTGTTTTGGTAAGAATGAGTGTACGTGTGCATTCCAAACTGCGTGCACAAACCCGTTGAGTTGAGCATCTGCTCCGCAAGTTGGCTTTGAGCAGAAACAATCGCGTCCGTCCATCCAGCTGTCAGGATTATAATACCCCAGCACGCGTGAATGCAGTACATGCATGCACATGCATATCAACATGGAACTGTTACATGCCTCTACCGACCTATTCTATCGATCATACTGCAGGGAACAAATATCACTTCATTTAGGGGATGGCCAGAAATGGGGTGTCCACTTTCAATGGAGGACAGAACATGTACTTTGACAAATAGTTTATTTCAAATTAGAAGATATGGTACTTCCTTTAAAGAACTATTCTGTTATGAATTAACTTTAAGGGTTCTTCTTTTCCAATCAATTTCGAAATATACCTATAGTTCGTGTCAAATTAGAAGAAGAATCACGTCATTAAACCTTATAGTATTCTCCTTATATATTTCAAGTTGGTAAAAACGATTCCTAAATGAAAATATTTTTTACCAGTTCTTTACCTTACCTTTGTTTACATAGACAAAAGTCATAATTATATCCCATGTAGTTTTGATAAGTCAGTATGGTAAAAATATTACCCTACAGATTTATCAGAATAACATGGTACAATTGGATAATACAGCTGTCATATCCTCATACAGACTTGATCACGAAAACGTTGCTAACAGACGAATTTTATAAAATAATATTTATTAATAATATGAAATAGATAAACTACAAAATCATGGATATTATGTATCATACCAGGCTTTAGACGTCTTAAAATCCTCGCTCTCCGAGATCGGAATTCAATTGACATCTGTGGCGGTTATGATTCTCTTAACTATTCTAGGTATGTTAATAGCTATAAATCGTGTTAAATTTCAACAAATATTATCCCAACTAAGGAAAACACTCTTATAGTTTATTTCAAATTGGAATAAATATCTCTTCATTGAAGGAAGATATCAGGAATGCAATAAAATTCTTATAGATCTTGTTTTCCATTTCAAATTTAGACCAAATAAATAAATAAGCTTAATCAATAGGTCTGTTTTTTTGATTTTTTATATAGCCACGATATATTCTCCTTAAATTAATACTTCATTTCAAATTTGATCATTTTAGTTCCTATTTTTCACATTTAGATATGCTATTTTTCACTTCAAATGAATTCGAATTAGTAATCACTTTACGAAAGAAATAAAACTGCGATGAATTTTATTTTACACTTCAAATTTAAGAAGAAATAATTTTCATATTTCTGGATATTTCAATCGTAATACCTCTTCTATACATGTTCATCCTCCATTTCAGATTAGATCATATTAGTTTCCGTATTGTCGATAATATCAATATCGTGTTACAAATAATAAATTTCGAAATAACATTCATACACGTAGTTCATTTCATATTAAAATTGCTTAATATGTACAACAAACTACTAACACAATAAATTATAGAAAGATCCTCACCAAATATTTTCATGTTCAAATAAAGTACATAGATAAATATGACATGTATTTCATTTTTATATATTCGTTTCTAAATATATTTCTTTGTGTGGAATTCGTTGACTCTTGAATCTAGTATTTTAATATCCCGAAAAATATTTAGGAATGTAACAAGTAACACTAGTAGAAAAGTGTGCCAAAAGCAATATGAATATATTAGGAGACATAAATAATGACGACATAAAACGCTCCCTACTTTACGGAATTACAAATAAATTTCTTTCTTTCTTTCTCAAAACACCTACATCACACTTAACCTTGTACAACTTTTAGTTTAATTAATTTCCGCTTGATTTAGTGATAAACAAAAACTTTATCAAAGTTTCATTGTTGAAAATTTTGAACAAATATTAATAAAAAGGTTTGAAAACTTTGTTCATTGCATACATTGTACACCATCTGTTCCTTCAAAAACCAGATATTAAATTTTTTGTGTTACTTGAGTACCTGTTTCGGATATTCCCAAAACAAATGTTTATATAAGAAGTTTGACAAGTGTCCAATAGGTATACAAGAAACGTGATTGCCTAGCTAGAAATACTACGCAAACAGGATGTTTTTATAAACTCAAAGTTGAATATATGTATGTCGACTGTATTTTTATTGATTATTAAATCAGTCTTGAAAGCTCGCATTTCACGTACAAATGCTATTGATATATGTTGTTATTAAATTTAATTTAAAAATTATAATTCTTGTCAAAAAAAATATTATCGCGTCGATCGAGTAAGAAACATGACAAGCATTGCGGTTAGTTAAGTATTCTACCGGTTTCTAATTTTTTATTATTTTATGTTATTTGCATTTCCGTATAGACAAACTTATCAAATTTATATGTACTTTATGTTAAAATGATCTCAATATTAATTTAGTATTAAGTAAATTTGTTCTACGTTTATGTACCAAATATTGAATAAATATTTTGATGTATACGATCAAATTCCATTATAAGTGACGTCAATGTCAATATTAATTTAGAATATTATGAGGCAAATAGATCATATCAAAATATTTCGTTTAATATTATTATAATTCTCGTTTAACATTTTATATACCTATAGAGATAATTGTACTATGTTTGAAATATACATACATTTATAATCAAAAATAAATAGGTTTATACACAGGATTACCTTTTCATTATTTTGAAAGTAATATATTTTTTAATATTTTGTGTCTTTGTACTCTACTGAACCTTAAAATTAATTTTAAAATTATTATTTTTAATCCACGTTATAAGATTTTTCTGTTTCAATGACTAAATATAATTAAAGGATTCTAATGCCCGTATTCACAAAACGTTCGTTATAGTTATAACGCCTTGACAAAGTTGTTGACAAATTATAAAACAGTAGACAAACTAAAATTTTTACTTTTCTTGTGTTACCAATTGTGTTAATGGAGAAAATATTTAACGAAGCATTGCAACTATAACGAATCTTTTACTAATATACGAGCATAAATGGTGTATAGGAAAGACTTGAGTTCAAATACCAGTAAGGTTACAAATTACAAAAAAAATCTTATGAAAATTAAAAAAAAATTGAACTTAAATCTAAGACAAAGAATACTTTTTAGACATATTATTTTAGTGTATTTGAGGCGATAATATTTTTAAACTAAAAGTTTCTTGACTGAGGCACTTGAGGATAATAAAAAAAACTATTCTGGGATACAGTCACCACTTGTACTTGTGTATCGTTTTTAATTATCCTATTATGAAACCGCTTTGTAGTAAATTTCAAATTCGAATCGTGCTTGCCCAATATTTTCGTTGTTATTTTTCCGAATGAATAACATTTATACCAGTATAAAAAAGTGCAAGATTTGCAAGTATTACGTGTGACAAATAAATAACTAATTTGAAATGTAAATTCTGTAATAACATACACAAATTTTTAACTGGATTACCGAGAACTGGCAGTTGCAATGCGCATACAAATAGCTGCTCACGTGCACAAACTTAATCACGAACTTGAAAGAAGTTATTATACTTCCCAACTTACTCTATTTTAGGTGTGGTCTGATAAGGAAACAATTAACAGGTTATAAATAGCCCGATGATAAGGCTCCACATCATCTACTACAAGCGTGCAGTCAAACACTTGAGAATGAGGAAATGAGACGATTTTTCAATATTTATTTTTGGTCTTAAGCTATTTACACAAGAGCGGTGCGTACTATAGATAAAATATTTGCTTAACCTGTTGTACAACTCAAGGAACATAACTTTCACAGTCGTATTTTGTACTTACTGCAATAATAAACAAATATTTGAGTAAATACATCCTTATTTTTATTATATTCATAGCCAAATATAAAAATTACGTCAAAAATTTTAAATTAAATAATTTGGAAAGTGTGTTTGGAACATAAAATATAATTCCTGATTTACTAAATAATGTTGAAATTTGTAACAATGTTTTCAAGAACATTACAATAGAAATATGCATTGTACTGCGACTTTATTTTAATGTGAAACATGAAATTTGTCATATTCATGGTTACCAATTTCACAGCAATGTGAGAACGACGGAAGCAAAAATTAAAATGATTAAATGATACAATTAAGACTCCAGTTACTGATCTGTCTCAATATTAGATCTGCTGTTTTATTTTAAAATGAACGCATTGATACACTTTTTATTACCTCATTATTATATTTTTTATTTATTTACAAAAGTCAATAATTTTTTATTTTTATAAAAAGAGATTTTTTACCAACCCTGATTTAATTATGAAAAGGATTTAATTAAAAGAATTTTCTAAATTACTTGCACCAGTTATTTACGCATTTGACTTCTCAAGAGGAATTAACCCAATAACAAAGAAGCTCTGAATAAAATGCAAAAGAAAAATGAGTACATAAATACATGAGTCATAGAAAATTGCTCGGAAAATTGTTATTATAATGTTTTTACAATGATTTTCATGAATATTTTGGAGAATCTGTACTCCTGTAAAAGTTTTGTTTGTGATGTTTTTCACTTTCCTGCGGTGGAAAAGAATGCAGCAAAAACAATATTCGCAGAATCGAATTTCCATGGAGTGAAATCAGATATTAGGATGAACTCTCGGTTTCAATGCAGACATACCGTTAGCCTTCGCCAGCAAATGAAACAAGAAAACAATGGCTGTTCTTTCTGTAAACAATAGCTGTTCTGCTGTTTGCACCTCCACGGATACTGTTAGCTAACCGACGACGAAACAAAAAACTCCAACCTGCATATTTGCGGATTGCACATTAAACTATTCTAAAAATCATCCAACAAAATTATAAACCTAGTACACTGTTGCTGTAGATAATTCTACTTGTGGTTACAAGTATACTTAAAAAAATATAATTTGAACTAAATGTTACATAACAAACATCTTAATGGTTTTTCTTGCAAGTCAAACACTTCCTAGAAAGAAGGAAAAAATAACCCACAGGCAAAAAACGTGACTAAGTTAAAGTTAGTATTATTTTATTTCTACAGGAAATCCTTGCACATTAATCAATATATTCATGCTAAATCACATAACCATCCTTATCAGAAATTTGGCACTGTTAAATGTCTTATGAAGAGAGCTGCGGAAATTTGTGATCCTGATAATTTAGAAAAATGGTTACCCATTGTCATCAATTAAGCGATGCATAAAACCAAGAAGTCATACAATGCTGACTATAGAAACAAGATGTAAATGTAAAGATAGGTAGAATCCTGAGCAAGAAGAACATGAAAATATAGTTTTCTCCAAATATAAAATAAGACTTATGTTGAGACAAATTAAAGACGTCATCCCTCTTCAGTTTTCAGGGATTTACCAGATTCCTTGCGTCTGTGGAAAAGTGTACATTGGTCAGACTGGTAGAACTATTTCTACAAGATTAACTGAACATCAACGATCGATTATATTGAACCAACCTAACAAATAGTCAGACGCAGAGCATGCCACGAAAATTATTTTAAGATCTACATCTCTCAACACAAGATTAATTAGAGGAGCCATTGAGATTTTTAAAACTAACCATATTAATCTCAATTAAAACGATGGTTTGGAAATTAGTAAAGCATGGCTTCCTACATTAAATATGTTGTAATTTGGTTCTTAGTTACTTGTTTACTTGCTTTGTTGTAATTGTCATTACCCTGAAGTAGGCAGCAGTTTATGATACCGAAACGTTGGTTTTAATAAATAAATAATTACAGAACTAAAACAAAAAAAGTTGTTTTATTCAATTACTATGGCTATATTTATTTGGGACTTTTTAAGTAACCTAGTAGGTTAATTTTGTTCATTTGGTACATTTGAAGTAATCCAGAACCCAGAACTGATCTCGAACTGACCCAACTCACCCAGCTATTTTGCTGGGTTGATGAATTGAACCTGTTTTCTTTCTTTGTTTACAGATTGGTTTCTCTTTCTAGATACATATATCAGAAGTTGTATATTTTATAAGTTTAAACGGAAAACTTAGATACATAATTTTAATAAGTAATTATTACCTATTTATCGCTTAAAATTTCACCAAATGTGAAATTTGAATGTTTATTTGGTACCAACACAGAAAAGTTCAGGATTAGTTTATGGTTTTATTAAAATTTCACAAATAAATACGGCCAATGAGTTCTGAAAAATTATTAATAATTTGATTGCTTCGTGTAACATATAAACTTTTATTTTTGTCCTAATTTGGGTTTCTCTAAATTGGAAGGGCAGACCCCCTAAATCCGACCATGGCCTGTGGCGTTATCTTGTATTATTGAACACTACATCCATTGGACTACCATGGCTCATTGTCCATGGAACATCCGGGCAGGTAACGACTTCCCTTGCCCCACAACCCCTGAAACCCCCGCTGTCACTGGCCTGCCACTGCATGCCACGTCATGTGTCATGTCACGTAGCACGTAGCATCAGCCATCAGATACAGATTCATTCCAAACCTGCTATATTCGACCATCAGTTAATGATTATAAAATCGAATTTCTATTTTCACAGCAAAATGCGATAAAAATATAAAGATGTTAAAAACCACATATAAAGAATTTAATAAATAACACCTTAAAACAGGTTTCAAAATTTCCTACAATCTGATTTTAATGTTTTTATACTTATATTTAAAAAATTGGAGTTTTAAACGTTTTGTAATGCTAAGAATTGGATAAGTTAACGCACAACAATTTGGTTTGAGCTAACCATACAGAGACTGTAAGTTGACAATCTCTAATATGCAAGTAAATCGTTTTATGAAACAATGTCGAGCCACAGATGATGAGGATATGTTAGCATGATTGATTTTATTTAAAATTTTGAGATGTATTTCTTAAAAAAATACTTATGTACACATTTTTTTTATTTCGTTATCAAATACAAAAATGTTTTATTTTCTCTTAACCTGTGTTAATTCTTTCTACTAAATCCGAATTCACCATTAGTCCATTGATTATTGATCAACTGATTCAAGAATCAAGCTGATCTCTAGATCAACATTTGTTCTAATGCTCAACGTGATTCACAATTTCGTCTTTTACTTCTTGTTACCTCATCTTCTTTTTCTTCATGGTTAATTATTTCTTTTGATCTTCATACGTGTCCCAGCCATTTGATTCTCTGTTGCTTTATTTTATTCACTAACAGTTGAATTCACCATTATTCCACTAATTCAAAAATCAAGCTGATCCGTAGACCAACATTTGTTCAAATTCACCAATTTGATTTACAGTTTGGATTATTTGTTTATTTTTGACAGTTCATATAATTTTACGAGTGTGTATTAAACTTTCTCTAATTTAAAAAAAAAATGAAAAAATATGAAGTTTTTTTTTATTATAAAATACAACAGATGAAGAAATACATACGTATATATGGCGGTAATTTATTGTCTTCATGTTTCTATTAATAACTTTTTAGTCATTAAAAAAGTATTTTCTGTAAAGAATGGCATTTAAAATTATCTCTTCTAATCTGTAGTAAAGAATGTTTTGTTTTGTTTGTGGCGCAAAAACGTGGTATTCGCCTATCGGAAAATAGCATGAAAGTGTCGTTAAACGAGCGGGTTTACTAATGACACCTCTCCACTACACCCATCATTCTTCGTCTTATCAATCGATTATTTATTTATAACCTCCACCACGATCAGTCGCTGCTTCTGCAGCTTCATACATATCTTAACAGATCGATACGCCACATTCAAAATGTATATGCGCCTTTATTTTTAGACCTAACAATTCAAATGTTTATGTTAACTTTTATTGCTCTTTTAGTGTTGATAAGAATTTACTCATTATTCTGGAAATTGAAATTTGTAATACTTCGCAATATATTACTCATTCTTGATAAAAAAATATACATTCATGCCTATATCATTTTACGAAATTTACAAAAGAATTTTTCAGGATAATCTCCAAGAAAGTAAAATACAATTGTAAAAATAATATTTAGTCTATTATGTATATCAGAGATAAATAATATTTATTCTACTATCACAAAAAATATCTATACCTCAGTTCCTTGGCTTTATATGCCTACTAGTATAATAAAAAGTTTATATTTGCAGGATTTTAAAAAATAAAACAATAAATTTGTGGAAATCCATCAAAATTTTGAAATATAAAATCAAATTAATACTATTATTAAAATATAAATAACTTTTAATGAATATCACATGGAATTATTGATATATGGCACTTTTGATGCATATGTAAAATAAATAATTAATATTTACAAAACATGCAAAATAATATGCATCGATACAGTAATAATTTTATAAATATTTTATTACATACTTTTATCTAACAAAATGTACATTAAGGCTATAAGCTATAAATATTTTTTCATACACATATTTACATTTTAGAAATACTTTAACATTATTTGAAGTTAATAGTCGTGAAAAATATAAGAAGCATACCCAGTGCAACTATTCTCCTAGGGTTTGCAGTATCAAATACATTCAATAAAGAATTGTTTGATAAAATTTTGTATGTAACACTTAAAAAACAAGCTCGCTTAAACTCATTAAGGACTAATATTTTTTTGTGTGACTTATTTACAATAAAACACTTCTAAAAATGTAATACCAGAGATAACATTTTTTTCCCTTAATATGGCTCATGTGTAGTAATAGTGTAATTAGGGATAAATATCAATTTTCCAAGTGTACTTCATATTTCGCAAGCTGTAATTTGTTATAAAACAACGGCCAGATTTTGCAAAAACAAATTTGATTGATACCAAAATGAACTAGAGAAACCAATGTAGCAGAACTACACTCATCCATTAATCAGAAACCAATATACTTAAGAAGAAGGAAAAAACCTATTACATTCTTTTTCTCCTCTTTCTTCTGCTGGGATTCCATTCCACTGATGCTAATGAACAAATAAAAAATAATTGAAACACCTGCGGTAGTCACCTGTTGTCAGCCAACTACAGAATCGCTCCCAAGATGTTTCCACCAGATTTTAAGTCTCATTTCAAATGGGCACAAAGCTGGATTCATTATAAAAAAGAATCAATGTGAAAATGAATAAATTAAATTAAAATATTACTGAAGAAGCCGCAGGTTACTTTAAGAAAATTGATTTAAAAATTTTATGTGTTGAATTCGAAGTGAAACACCATTTATAAAATAATATTTAAGGATATTTTTTCAGTTCTTTGACTTTTATATGCTTACCATTAGATTAACAATACCCTTACAAACAAATACAAAAATAAATAGCAAATATTAAATAACCAGTTTGCAATATATTCTAACATATAAATGTATCTCAGGTCAACTAATACCTACTCAATAATTTACTTCAATAATACTAATAATAAAGTTATTGTTGACCTAACGTGAATTTAAAATAAAAATAAATAAAGATACATATATAAATCAAGTATTTTTATCACCTCTTAAAAAATTTAATATATTTTTTCTTATAAATTGTAAATACTACAAAATTTAAAAATATCTATGCCTCGGTACAATAAATATTAAAATCTGTATATTGTTTAATTAAATTAAATATTGTAAAGTTAAATGTTTATACGCAAAATAATATAAGTAATAATAAAGGTATAAATATTAAACATTTTTTATGATCTCTTAAAAATTAAAAATATATGTAGCAAGTCAGTTAAAATATAGATACTTGGAAACTGTCACTACAACTATAAAGTTATTGTTTTATAAACGAAATTCATAAAATTCATTTTTGAACAGCACTCTGTACAATAAATATTAAAATCTTTATTGCGAATTAAAATTTTAAGATTTTATTTTTTTTTAAATTTTTTTAAACTAAAGTTTTATGAATTGTCTTGTATGATAATTCACTTAATAAATGTTGTACATTACATATTTAAAAGTTGTACAATTATAACTATAAATTCACAATTCAGCTCATAAATAATGGAAGGAAACGTTTGCTTTTTACTTCTTTGTATTAATATCCGTCTGCTATATTGATTTTCATCCATTGTCTTTATTTTTAAATTTTTGTCGAATACCTGTGAAATACCTGAGCTGGTATGTGTTGTAATGGTTTTTTAATGGTTATAAAACTCATATCAAGGCATACGGGTGACCTTAGACTTAGTATTTTTGCATATTACATCCGTTATTTCGTTACATACTTGCCCAGTTATTATTTTAAAGGTTGCTTGAATTTACGTTGTTTTCTTCAATATTGATTTGTTGTTAAATAGAGCACGAGAAACAAAGATATTGTCTTTCAATAATAAATTGGTACTTTACTTTATAAATTGTATAAATATAAAATTCAGTTTCTACCCACATGAGTGTAATCAGCTGTTCATATGTGCCACGTGTGGGATTCCAAATGTACGTTACGCATCGAAATGTGAGGGCAAAATATTTCTTTTCCGTTGGTGTAAAACGGAATTCTTTTGATATTTATTTAACCAAATTTTGCCATACATTTTATGTACGTTATTTACATACTTTTTAAGATTTAAGTTATAGAATGTGATAAATAATAAAGACGATATTTATAAAATTTACTTATAGTTCGAAAAAGTGTAATATAAACATTATTGTGTAGTTGTGTGTAAGAAACAAAATAAAATTGTTTGTTTTACAAATACAACAAACATAAAATGATTTGTTCAGTTTATTTTTAATTGCTCAATACCAGGCTCAGTAACTGACAATTTAACTTTATGTTTTTGTTGTTTTTAGGTCAAAATGTAAAACAATAATAGTTGTTTTTCAATAAATATATTGATATAGGTAGATTATTTAACGGTATAAAATTTATAAGTTAAATATGTAACTTATTTATCCCGAATCGTTTTAATTTTTTCAGTATTAGTAAATTTTATCTAATAAATTTATAGTTCGAATTATATTTGCTTGATTACTTCACACGTCATTTTCACCCAATGAGAATGCTTCATTTGATGGCCGTAAGTAGTTTTTCAGTGAAGAAATTTGATAACATCACTTTGTTGATATCAAAAATGTTATGTTTAAAGTGTTGTCATTCTTGAAATAATTTACTCATAATTCCTGCGAAGTAACAACAACTCGGGTCAAATATGACCCTTAAATTTTAATTTTATGTTTGAACTGTTGCCATTCGTAAAATAATTGAGCAAATATAATTCGAACTATAAATTTAATTGGTAAAATTTACTAATAATTCCTGCGAAGTAACAACTCGAGTCAAAAATAACTCTCAAATCTAAATGACATTTTTAACTCTTTTGTCTGCGAATATTCGTAAATTTTTCTAATAAATTCGTAGCTCATATTATATTACTTATGATTATTTTACTGGCGACAACAGTACAAACATAAAATGTTTGATTTCAACAAAATGTAAGCATGACTTTGATACTGTGGTTTTATCAAATTTCTTCTCTGAATCAAATGAAGCATGCTAATAAAGATGAATAACAATTATAAAACAGATCCAAAAAAAAATGGCGTTCCGAATTTGAACAAAAATTTACAATAGTAAATAATTTGTAGCTTGTTTTTATGAGTTAATATTAAAGATGGTTCCTGGAATTCAGCAACTGGTGAAGAAGTAGAGTTTAGAGGTTAACTTACACAGTAGCCCGTCTATGTTTCCTCACACACTTCTCCTCATCCTCCTCGTCGAGTATATCCTCCCACGACCTGGCGGGCACGACACAGAGCCCCTCGGTGGCGAACTCCAGCATGGAGGAGAAGAGCCAGCTGGAGCGCTTGTCGCTGGTGAAGGCGCCGTCGCTGTGCCTGACCGCACGCATCGCACAATCACTGCACTCACGCGCACTGCACACCACTCACTGAGCATGGAGTCGGCGATGTAGGCGAAGGTTGACGTGGATCGCTCGTGTGGCTGTGGACCACGCTGTTTGGAGGTTAGGGATCGAAATGCACGCTAAGATCGGACCGCGTCGGTCTAAACTCACTACCTGTGCGAAACGGAGGTCACTCCGTGATGCCAGTGACGTGCGCCAGGGACTTTCTCAACCATCACTACCCAACCAATTTTTTTCGTTGAATACAAACAACAACAATTTTTTTTTCACTGTTAACATAAACTCTAAACACCCACCATTATTTACCTTTTTGTGACACGAGAAATTATTTTTCGCTAGCGTTTATTTTATAACCCTTGACCTAGGTCAATAAAAAGCGTCATTTCTTTAATATATAATCTTGAATAAAATGGAAACGCTGCCACCAAAATTTTCATAACAATTTTTTTTTAATAAAACTTTAACTTAAAAACGAAGATGAGAGATGGGATATTTCTTGGCTAGGTGTTGATATTAAAAACGAAGATGGTTACTGGAAATCAGCCACTCTTTATTGTATTCAGCCTCTACAGTTTCGACCCCACATGGGTCTTCTTCAGGAGATGAATTTAAATATTTGTGGTTTTATGTTTGTAATAAATTGATATTTTTCCAACATGAAAATAGTCAAAAAACTTTAACTATTCTAATCACCTTTATTCGACACCAATTACTTGAGATAACATAGTAACATAGGTCACGAATAAATTATTATTGGTTGTTTGGGACATGAGGAGCATAACAAAGAATGCTCTAAAATCACAAATGGAACAGCATGTCGTATAAAACTAGTTTAATATACTATTTTTTGACGTTGGAGATTTAGAACTAACATAATTCATTTATAATATTAAAAAAAAAAACAAATCTCTACGTTAAGAATATTTTAACATTTTTTTTTAAATTAACTTTTTTAATTTGGTTTTCATATTTATAATAATTCCAAATTATATTAAAAACAATTAAAATATTTGAATTTATCAATTTGACATTTATCGTGGGGCGCAGTACATAGAAAAACCAATTTAGAAAAAAAAATAAAGCAATTGTTGACACAAAGTATAAAATGTTATTTAAAATATAAGACCCTTATTTCTAATTTTTACAAAGTATACAAAAAAACATATCAACATATTATGTGTGTACCCTGAGCAATAAAAAAATAAAGCATTATGTTTCCAATTCATTGGACCCTAATTTTTAAATTGAACTAAGTATAGAAATGGAACCATGATTAGTTTTTAATATACCCGTTTTTATTTGTATATTCTACAACTATTTTTTTTTATATGTTTATGATTTATAAAATATTTTCAAAAACAATTCGTTCCATTGACGTCAGAAGCTTCAATTAAAAGTTTTATATATGAAAAAGCTCTGTTATATTTCGCTATATAATATAATATTACATTACCAATAATTGATCTTATGGTATTGATTTTAGTACTTTAAATATTCATTAAAATTAAAAACCTTTTTATAATTAACTGTAAAAATCAACAGTCAAGTTGTGATAAGTATATAATGATCAAACCACATGGTATATTACTTTTAGAACGGCAGAAAATATTTTTATATAAAAATTAATTTTGAAACTGTACATTCTAGTGCGTACTGCACTGTTCAGTTGATTGCATGTGCATTCTAATTATTGCAATTATGCACTGCAATGCATATTTATCTCATTTTTCTTGTAATTTGAATAATGATGTTCTTCACGTTACGGAAATGATTCTTTCTATACAACAGCAGCAAATTAAATACCGAACCGTTGGGAATTCAAATTAATTGATTAATATCGCAATTAAAATAATAATTATATCAGGTCAGCCTTCCCAGCTTCCATTTGTGTTTCATGTGATTTATAATAAATAATCAACATCCATCATTCATAATTTATAGTGGAAATTGTACATAATTTAAGACTCAATATCAATGTCGTTAACCATAAATATTAATGAATAAATCTGGCAACGTTAGTAAGCAAGTAAATATTTCTCAACTCCCCCTTATTACAGCTCTGTTCTACTAACGACTACCCTAAATATCAAGTTCCACTTATACAAAGGGTCATATTTTATCTTTCTCTATCTTATGTACCGTTGTATAGTACCATCTTTGTCGGCAAGAACAGCTGTACCATAGCAGAATGGGTCTTTGACAAAATTTCAAACCACTTCGTATAAATTCGGCTATTGGACGATTATTTATCCATTGAGTAAAGTATGGAAAATTTCTGGAAATTATGTAGGAAGTAGAATCGAAAAGGATTATTCTATTTTTAGAAATCCATTTTGTAGTTAGACTGTCATTTTTTTAAATTAGTTTACAAGACAATACAATTAAATCGAAGATTAAAACAATATAAAATTAAAAAATATTTATTTAAATTCTCTATACAAAAAAAAGCCAATTTATTATTTAAATCCTATCAAAATATGAAATGTGAATTAAATTTATTTGATGGATATTCCGGAGAAATAATCCAGTTTGCCAAACTTAAATAAAAACGTAAATCACATCTTTCAATTTCAAAATGTTGAAGCAAAATCTATTAATTTCTACATAACTTTCTTAATTTTAACTTCAAAGTACTCAAATTTGTACAGTAAAATCACAATGAACCATATATTACACCCAAAAATATTTTGGTGCTTAGATATATACATTCCAAATTTTCAAACCAAATTTAATTATCTCTTTTCGTTCTCGAGATATTTGCTCTCAAAATTGTGTTCGTAGTGGTCCAGAAATGATCCCTGGACCAAAAATGGGCAATGTTACTACCGTAACGATTAGGAAATTCGATTCTAAAGAAATGTTTACATAGGTGTACCAAATTTCAAATTTATTGCTCCACTAGTTTAGATTTTAAGTAGGAAAGTAAATAAAAAAGTTAATTTAGTCATATATTTAATGTGTAATAAAACATATAACAGTGGGAATTTTTTAATGAAAATTTGTATATTTATGTTTTTAAGCAAGAATAATCCATTGGTGCTGTCATTGAGGCTATACCACTTACCCATTTTTAGGCATGAAAGGTTGATTTTTTTTAAGAGACCCAGTAATTGGCCGTAATTTTTTTTCTAAAAATTATACATATTTGTATATAGGTACTTTAAGGCACGTACACTCGAAATTTGAAAACAGAAAGTCGATATCTTTTACCGTCTCGAAATATTTAAAGTCAAACGCTGCCACCAAAATTTTCATGCCAAATTTTTTTAATATAAAATTAACCTTCAGACATATTTTGATAAAAATTTGTATGTTTTTATTTTTCGACACTAGCAATCGAATGGTGAAGCTGCTAAGCTATATTTGCCTCCCATTTTGGAGGGTCTCTAAATTTGATATTTCGAGTGTTTAATTTATTTTTGTGTAAAGTTCAAAGAGTGAGTAAAATGGTCAGGATCGAACCCAGTTTATCAGATCCCCATCTGTCACTGGAAAAGCCATGAAAAATTAGGGTTCATAGAATGGTGACATTTTCAGGACATGCTAATACTTTTTGCTTTTCATTTTGAGCGGCTTCGGTGGAATTTCATTGCGAGATATAATAATTCATATGCAGTTTATCTCCGCTTTGCAGGGCCGACCTACTGACTAATTCATCGCGAAGGCCGTATCGGTAAAGCGGTCACTGTTTTACCGGCGCTAATGTTAATATTGATAAATATTTGACACTTCTCTAACACAACATGATTTTACACTTTGGAAAATTAAACCTTTAAACAGATGAATATTTCACGCCCAGCCAGGGGTAAACAAACAAATGACCTGCGAAATTGAATTTAATAATTGAAAAATAACAGATTTCTTCCTTTTGCTAAAATGCTACACTTCTGGGTCACTCCAAACAATAAATACATATTGATTTTAATAAAATTCTATTTTCTTAAATAAGAAAACTCGTAATAGTACAAATAACAATTGATCTTGTTAATGAATTTAGGGTAACTTGGGGTGAAATGGACCACATTTTTTAAAAATAATAATTACTCTCTAATAATAACAAGGATAATAACAATGTTCTGAAAACTACAAAAAAATATTTTATTCGAGTTCACAAAAATCTGTCTCTCCTCCACCACGAACCAAGACTATGAGGAGATGAACAGATTAACAGATTGTTGTTATTTGTCATATTTGGTACACTCGTCGCGTGTAAACAGTTACCAGAAATTACACATTTTATTTAATCATCCTTCTTTATCGTTTTTTTTTAAATAATTTTCCTTGCATCCCGCCTATTCGTTTTCATAATCTTCAGCTTCTTCATTATCATCACTCTCTGATTAACCATTTAACAGTTCTTCAGAACTCATAGAATGGTAACTAGATCATCTACCTTTTTATTTGCGAATGATTTTTTTTCTGTTTACCGGTTGAATTGATATTTTTTAACAATAAAAATCCTCTGATCCATCTGTCCTCAGCAATAGGTGGTCCATCTGTCCTCAGAGCAGAGGTTAAATGGACCACTATTTTTTTTTATTTAATATTTTCATTAATTTTATAACCGGTTTAAATCGGTTTCCAATTTTAAAAACCGGTTTACGAACTAAATCCTACCTCTGTAAGGGTTAACCGTTAACCAGTATTTTTTTTCGGTTATATGCCCATATATATATGGTTAAACCTGTTGAAGTAATAGTCAACTAATTGTGTATATAAGATATAATTGAGGATATAATAATAGAAAGAAATCTATAACGGGGACATGGGTCATACCCAAATTAGCCTAATTTTTTATAATTTATTTCTTTCTTGTAAACTATTAAGAGATACATCAACCTTGGTTCCAAATATATAATAAAAATATTATCGTCATCTATAGCTCACAATTCCTTGGTGAAAAAGAAACCTCAAGTAAGTACTAGTTTTATGATAAACTATAAATATATTTTCTCACTCCCAGATGAAACAAGGCCTCTAGTACTTATCATTATTTTGTGATATAAATTTTAAATATATTTTCTCCAAATGGTATAAATGTTGCCACGAAGGAAGTATAATTGTTTAGCGAGTTTATTTTGAAGAAGTGCTTGATACATTAGGTATTGTGTGCACGTGAGTGTATACCTGCTATTTAAGCTCATATCACACGAGCTTATAGCTTGGCCGGAGCTGTTGATGGGTACTAGAGGGCGATAACTGCTCCAGAAGTGCTGGATGCGAAGAAGTGAAGGCTTAATGCTGCAATTTGACGCACTATGAATTTTATGTCCCTACACTGACCTACATACAACAACGGGGATATTGAAACGCTACTCCTGCACTAAATAACGCATCTATAAAACATATCTACTAAGAAAAAAAAATACACACTCGCCATAACAATATTACACGTCAATAACATATGGCTATTGTGTTATATAATTAGTATTCGACCAAAACACTATTTTCAGCCGAATATATATATATATATATATATATATATATATATATATATATAAATATATATATATATATATATATATAAATATATATATATATATATATATATATATATATATAATATATATAGGTTTTACCAAAGATAAATTAAATTTACCAATGAATCTGGACAGTTTTAATTTATGTTTTGTAACTTCGAGACTTCGCAATGTCCAAATTTGTTTTGTGTTTTAAAAGGCACCAAAAGAGTTTTTCTTTTATACCACAACGCGGTAATGGGTTATTTGTATAAAAATGCAAACTTATAAATTTGAAAATTGCTATTAAAATATCAAATTCAAGTAAGTATAATAAATACGAATGGATTAGATACTTGTATCCTTACATATTGAAATCAGATCTTGGCGTATTGTTCGAATCTACAAAAATTATACAAAAGATACTTGTTCTTCTTTTTAAAAGTGAGTTTAAGAAATTAATAATTAATAATATAATAGTTTATGTATGTAGTAATAACAGGAGAAGTAATTCCCCAAGCCGCTGATGCTGTGTTTTTGTGTAAACCTGAAAATATTTGAAAATATTGAATTTTTACCTCAAAAATTTTCAAATTTTACAAATTTTTGTTTGTACTATTTTTGAAAGAATTAACTACGCTGATACCAAATTTACAAACAAAATTTAATTATCTCTTTTCGTTTTGGAGATATTTGATGTCAAAGTTGCACATCAAAAAACTGTGTTTTTTGAATATATTTCAAAAATGAGTAGTGATACAATCTCAGCTACTTTACCATTCGATTCTACGGGAAAAGTTATATAAAGAAATGTTTTTTTCATATATACGTTCTTTGGAACGATTAGGTGAAAAATCAGAAAAACGAAAAAACCTAAATTTCAATTTTTCGGCTAGAAACTTCATGTCCCCAAAATTTTTCATTTTTGGGACTTAAGTAGATATCGATGCGCTGATTTCAAATTTTCAAACCGAATTCAATTATCTCTTCCCGTTCTCGAGATATTTGAGTTCAAAGTTATACCTAAAAAATCAGGTTTTTTAGGTATACACCTTAAATGGTTAGGTTTACGATTTCGGCGACCTCACTATTCGATTCTACGGACAAAATTACATAAGGGTACCAATTTTCAGATTTTTATCTCAACAGATAGAATTTTTACAAGGAAAAAACTGAAAATGGCCAAAAATTGAAAAAAATCGCAAGGGGTTCATCAGGCAATTTTTTCGATTTCGCCAATTTTCGTTTTTTTTGCTCTAAAAATTGTATCCTTGGGAATAAAAATCTAAAAATTGGTATACTTATGTAATTTTGTCCGTAGAATTGATTGGTGAGGTCGCCGAAGTCGTAAACCTAACCCTTAAATAGGTATACCTAAGAAACCTATTTTTTTAGGTGTTGCTAAAACTCAACTTTGAATACGAATATCTCGAGAACGGTAAGAGATAATTAAATTCGGTTTGAAAATTTAAAATCAGCGCATCGATATCTACTGAAGTATAGAAAATGAAAAGTTTTGGAGACAAAAAGTTCTTCGGAAAAATTTTGAAATTTAGGTTTTTCTGATTTTCTCATTTTTCACCTAATCGTTCCAAAGAAGGTATATGCGAAGAAAACATATCTTTATGTAACTTTTCCCGTAGAATCGACTGGAATAAACGTTGAGATCGTATCTCTACCCATTTTAAAGATATAGCCAAAAAACATACTTTTTTGAGGTGCAACTTTGACACAAAATATCTCAGGAATGAAAAGAGATTATTAAATTCCGTTTGAAAATTTGAAATCAGCGCGTCGAGATCTATCAATGTATACTATTTCCCAATATCAAAATTTTGGGCACAAAAATGAGTATTTTTTGGGATATTTCGCGTTTGTCAACATAATATTTGATTTAATACTGGTGTTATTTTATAAGTTGCGGAAACATAACTTAGTCCGTGTCCGTTGTCTAGTCTCAAGTCTCAAGACTCAAACTCCTTAACATCTAATTTCAACATAAAATATATATTAATAGTGTACTCTCCTCACCAGCTAAAATGTGTAAAACGCGAGGTTTAGCACTTTATAAAAGGCACTCTATACGGTACACTTCGTTTACAAAAAAAAATTAACAAGCTCTTTAATATAGGTAAATAGTAGTATTTATAACTTACTTTACTTAGCAAAAGAAAAATATGATCATACACTGAGCTATTAGATATTATTAATGATCCATGATATAGTATAATGGGATTCGATTCCTATTTCTCACATAAAAATAACTTTTGTTGTGCATTCTCCACACCAGCTCATGTCCCCGGGAAATGACATCTGGTAAATGCTCTTTACGGTATATCTGACGTAAAGCAGATCGGCACACCCAATAATAGGTAATACACCTTGCTTGATATATATATATATATATATATATATATATATATATATATATATATTTATTGTATTATAAATGTAGGTTTATGTGCATCTTTAATAGTTTTACAAAAAATAATTTTGTATTTCTTATAATATTCATATTTAGTTTTAATTTTAATATAATTACATATTTTGGAATTTTAACATCCCTGTTATGGTATACATAAATGTTAATTCAATTTCGTATTTAATTTATAGCGAAATTGAAACTTGTTATTTTGATTAAATCGTACAGGTACGTTCATAAAAACAAGCGTCCTGCATATTTGGAATTTTTAATATACGACATTTTTGTGAGAAAAATTTGGTAAATCATATTCCTACTGTTTGTAGATTAAATATGCTTTGAACAATTTCGTCGTACTGAAATTCAATAACTGCATATTGAAAACTATAGCCCATTGTTTGGTCTGCTAGAATATTTATTAAAAGAAAACACGCATATGAAATCCAACACTTCTTAAGCAAACAAGTGCTTATAGAATTAATAATGAGAATATTTTTTCGGTATATCGAATACCCGAATAGAATATTTTTCTCAATGACCTGTTTATCCAATACTTCATAAGTATTATATTGAATTAAAATAATAAAGAAGTTAGCTGATATTTAATTCATGAGACGTGTCAGTATTGTAATGAGTGGCTAAGATATCTCTCGCTAATAATCTTAGTTCATCCCTCAAGAATTTGTGTTTGGCGCACAGCCAAATCGTGGCAAATATTGTATCAGATTAAGTGGAGCGGAAAACGGGAGGTGTTCTTGTGCAGATCACAATGCGAGAGAGACGCGATGGCAGGATAATGTGACACGCCAAAGGACTCACAGGACACGTGTTGAGGTTAGAATTGTTTATAAGGTTCACAGTTTCGGATCGGTTGCTATTCATCTTAATTTATGAGAAGTTAGCTGCAACCAGATTCACACATCGCAAACAAATAATAAAATATGCATAACTTCCTTCGCCGGCAATATAAGTTTTCTGATGGCATTTGTTATTTGGTTGCCATTAGCAATGTAGTATTATAGAAAATAAAAGTCCTTCTAGTAGAGAAGATATGAAAATAATTCCGTTCCGACTCAAACTGAGCGAAGGTTGAGATCGGAAGTTCATATTTCAGCTTACCAACCTTTATCCAAATAAAAGCAAATAAAAATATCGCTATATCCGAGTAGTTGTCACAGATAAAAGTGGAATATTTGATCTATATTCTTTATTTTGTAAATGAAGCAAATAATAATTCGGAAGTGTATTTTATAATAAAGAACTAAATAAATTACTATAAAATCATTAATGCTGTTTATTGATAACACATTTTCTTCACAATATCTTATCTAAGTAGAGGTAATAAAGTACTGGAAATCAGTCGTACTTTGGAAGGCTTTATTTCAGCTCGTTTAAATACTGACTTTCAATTCCCTGAGGAAGACCCATGTGGGGTCGAAACCGGTCAGAGCTGAAATAAAGCCTTCCAAAATACGACTGATTTCCAGTACTTTATTACCTCTACTATTCATCCACCAGTAGAGAAAATCCATTGATCATCTTATCTAAGGACTAAAGTATATTTTATTACTCACATGGTTTATTCTCCTCCTTTATCGTCTCGTAGAATAAATTCCATATGCGTAATAAAAAATTATACTTTAGTCCCTTGATATATAAATAACTATTTTTTAAATATTATTCAATATTATATAGCAACAATTACTTTTTCAAAAAGTGGCCCATCGCACCACCCCTTACCCTACATAAAGTGTATCATAGGTTTAGAGTGTATTTTATAAAATACTGGAAGTTACCTTTTTGGAACTTTAGCTGGTGAGAAAAGGACACCACAAATACTACTTTATTATATAAATGAAACAAGTAAAAATTAGATTGTTTATTTTATAATAAAGAAGTTATTATCTTTTTTTTGTAATATTTTCTGTTTTGTACTAAGACAAGTATAAGCAATGAGTGAAGTGTATTTATAAGAATAGTTAATTATCCAGCGAATTGCAAGAGAGAATGTTGTGCTCCAGCAATACAGAAACGTGGTGCGTGCTGTGGAGGCCAGAGTACACAATGAAGTGGGCTGGCAACACGTTTCGCACGCAGCTAATTTGCTTGCGGTATTTCACACTAAGTGCACGCCCCAGTCTTGTGGCTAAATCTCACTCTTGTCCTTTCGTCCTTCACCCGCGACATTGTCCTTGCTTTGCTTTCATTCCCAGCACTGCATCATCAACAACTCCAAACTTATTTTTATTATAGTCTCAAATAAAAATGAGCCTCTCAACTCTAAGTCTAAGCCTATACTTTCAAGCTGACCAAATCCTTAATGAAGCCTTGTGCCCTTGTCATTGTCCTTGCTGTGCTTTTATTCACATTCAGTTATAACCAACAATGCATCACATTAACAACTCGAAAGATATTTTTATTACAGTTTGTCTCAAATAAAAATGAGCCTCTCAAGTCTAAGTCTACGCCTACTTTCAAGCTGACCAAATCTTTATTGAAGCCTTGTGTCCTTGTCATTGTCCTTGCTGTGCTTTCATTCGCATACAATTATAACCGACACTGAATCACATTAACAACTCGAAAGTTATTTTTATGATACTTTGTCTCAAATAAAATGAGCGTCTCAAGTTTAAGTCTAAGTCTAATTTCAAGCTGACCAAACTCGTTATGGAAGTCTTGTGACTAAATATCATTCTTGTCCTTTCATCCTTCAGCCTTGTCATTGTTCTTGCTGTGCTTTCATTCACATACAGTTATAATCAACGCTGCATTACATTAACAACTCCAAAGTTATTTTTATTATAGTTTCTCTCAAATAAAAATAAACCTCTCAAGTCTAAATCTAGATTACTTTCAAGCTGACCAAACTCCTTATTGAAGTATTGTAGATAAATCTCACTCTTATCCTTTTGTCCTTTAGCCTTGTCATAGTCCTTGTTTTACTTTCATTCACTTACAATTATAACCAATACTGCATCACATACACAATTCGAAAGTTTTTTTTATTATAATTTTTCTCAAATAAAAATGAGCCTCTTAAGTCTAAGTCTAAGTCTACATTCAAGCTGACCAAACTCCTTATTGAAATCTTTCTTAATATTTATGGCATTCTTAAGTATAACAGAGAAAATGAAATATTTTCTAGTTCAGCAAGTAATCTAGATTTGGTTGCAGTGAAAAGAAATCTCAATTAATAGCAAATTGAAATATAAATATGAGAGGGTGAAATCAATTTACAATTTGTGCATTTCTCGATTGGCTGCTAGTGATGAATTAATACGAAGGGTAAATATTATCCTGGGACACCCGTTGGCTAGAGCTGCGAGGGTGGAAATGCCATGGCTAAGGGAGAAGCTCGTAATAAACCCTGACAAATGGAGAGTCAAGTGCACCCTCAAGGGAACGTGTTATGATATATTTACATTGCAGTTTTGCCCTTTACTAAAAATCATTTATCTTCCCCAAAAACGAACAAAACGACTATAATTCTTTAAAAGTACAGGTGCTTCACATAAAAAAATTTAAGACCTGGAACGATTGAAATTTTTGTAAAATAATTTATGACAGATTTGAACCGAAACTAAACCAAAAATCCTTTATTATTGGTAGAATGAAATCGAAAATAAACTGCTAAAATAATAGTTAAAGGTTTGATTTCGATGCGTTATAAAGCCTTGAAAACTTTTTAATAATAAACTATTTATTAGAAGCACATTCTATTAAATAGGACTGTTCATTCATAATCTTTGCTAACTTTTAAAGATTTTTTTTATTTCTTATGAATCTCTGGTATTTTCTTTCATTGTTCACAACGAATTATTTATATAGTTTATATCATTTCATAGAAAATCTAAGGATCGTCATAAAAAAACTTAAACACCCCTTTCTAAATTCAAAAAGAAACCTAAATTTATATTTAGGGGATGTAACAGAAAAATATACTGGTTAACGGTTTATTCTTACAAAGGACGTTACAATAATAACCGTTTTAGTTTGAAAACAGGTTTTTAAAAATTGGAAACCGGTTTAAACCGGATAATATATTGGTTAAAAAAATTATTGGAAAAAATTTCGCAATTTTCGTTCAAAATATCGGTTTTTATTAACTGTTTTTTAAGCGGTTACATACCCTGACTATAAATAAATTATATAAATAATAATTACGTAATTTCTTATTTTTGCAGTGTCCTAGGTTTTTAAACTCAATTGCACAGGACCACAGGAGTATTGTCACAAAACACATTTTATTCTTTAATTCAATCCGGACAAGGCAAGTATTATGGTAAACCCAAAGCTATTTGTGGTGTATTGCATTAAAGGATACAGAAGCTTTTAACGATATTTCGTGAGACATTTGAAATTTAACAAGTACTTATTTGTTATTTACCTAATATTATTTAGCCTAGAGTATATGAATTACAAGTTAGTAATAGTAAGGAAGGGTGATAATGCAGTAGTTAGTTCGGTTTGTGGCTGATTATGATTGCATTCTGCTCTCACGGTGTAATGTAGCATTGCAGTGTCGCCGTAGCACACTTGTGTATTCATTATGGGCTAAAATGCATACTATAATGAATCTTCATTATCGCAGTTTGCAGGAGCTGCTATCATGACTAATAACTCCTGCAACGCTGCTAATTCTCCTTCTCACATACTGCTTCGCCATCACTCAACCTCACGCAGTACCAAGCTGTATTACTGGTTCACTACTTTCCAAACACACTGAAGCCGAACATTGCCTCAGTCATACGCGCTGAATGCATGGGAGGTAATAAATGCGGAGAACCTATTCAAATTACCCAGTTATTGTAGTTTTTTTTAATTCAAAATTACTATTCAAACGCAATTTCCAAGTACCGAGTTACCAATTGTTATTTTTAAATGTTTACAATGACAATGTGCATTATTTTTTTTATGAATTTGTAATAAACCCCTATTTAATAGCAGCTTGTGCAAATTTCAATTTAACAACCAAGTAAAAAGCGAGAAACTAAACAAACCAAAATTTCGATATGTGCAAAAATAAAGGCCAATCGTTACTCGTAATTATTCAAAATATGAAGCAAAGTAAGACTTTAAAGCGCTTTTACGGAAAAGTAAAAAGTAAGAAAGGATTTGGTAGAACTCATTAATACAGTAATTATTATAGGTATGCATTTTAAAGGTACCTTGTTAAATAAGTATCTGTTTTATCTGTAAAGAGAGACAACACAACGTGTAATAACAGAATATTTATTATAGTATATAACTAATAAGTAACGAGTAATACAATACGTTTTTACAGCAATTATACAAGGCAATGTATATTATATGTCAGAAGGTAATTATCTATATGACGATGGATATGTGTACCTCGATATCCGTAATTTCTGTCATAGATATCATAGATATCTATAACAGTATCAACAGTCTCTTCCCAACTTAAACTAATAGATTCTTATTAGTTTGTTATTTGGATTTTTATGTATATTTTGTTTTCGTTTCGTGTCTATGCTTTCAATAAAGTAATTCTTGTATTATGATATTTAAGTATTAATATAAATAAATACTACAACAATTCTCGTGAACTTTGGGACTGCAAGCTCCGTCTCACTTCATAACTCCTCGATGGTTATAACGTACTTACATGCCTTGTAGCTTAAATAATTTAAAATAATAAATGACAAACATTTTTAGATTTTATATCTACTTGAGTCGTAAATAATATACACACCACAGGAGAGTTATTTTGTAGTCCTCGAGTATCATTTACATTTCTCTTCCTCTTTGAATAATATTCTTTTATTTTACAACTAGAAGTTTTGTTTTTTTATTTTTATTTTTTCCTATCGACATTGTACCAACGTATTTCTAGCTAATAGAGTACAGTTCAGGATATTTTTAGAATTAGTTTTTTTTGCAGAATAAATATGAAGCAGTAATTAAATAGAAGTTAATGAAGAGTATTTGTGGATAAATATGCTGGCGTGTGTAATTTTTGTGCTTTTGTGCGAAGTCCGTAGGTAGGTGATTTCACTTGAGTGCATATTAGGCACAAGAGACCTGAAATTCGCTTTGTGGTCCCTTCAGCAAATCTTCCTGTTTCTGTCTTGCTCTCTCCAGAGCCTGGAAAACCTGGAATCTTTTCACTCTGTCAATTATATGTAAAGGAATCTCTCCCGTTGGAAAATCCACCTGGAAAATGCGCAAAAACTTTTCCAGACTTCTTCTCATTCAGAAGCAAAAAAGTGTTTTTGTTCCACTGAACTGGAATGCTAATATAATTGCGAAGCTTTCAATAATAACAAATGTTTATTTGCTCAACTTTTGTTTATTAGTTTAATGGACGGAAAACGACTACTCTTTTACATGATTTACAAGTTTTACAAACAGCTGTGACTTCAGGCTGAAAATTCATTTATTGCACGAGCAAAACTCGTTCTTCTTTTTGCAAATAAAAATTCAATTGCCTTTCAACTCCAACCACAAACTCCACGCAAAATTACTGCGTTCATGATTCATTATTTTAATAAATAAAAATCTAGCTCATCGATTATTACCCATTGCTAGATATGCTAATTTGCTATATCGCAGTTGGTATGGAGAATGCACCTCTCAAGACATTTCTATCTGGGTAAGACTTGATAAATTAGTAGACCATAAAAAAAACAATTAATAATAATTAATTTTGTATTTTTTTTTACCTTTTGATCTTTCTACGAGAACTCTATACGCCGATTCAGAATGAGACGGATAGTAATAAATAAAACATATGTAATAAAAGTATTGGATTCTTGTCAGTCTTGCGACAAATAAATCCACCAGAAAAATAATATAAAACTTTACTGGGATGCTCATAGAATACTGCACGCTTTAAATCTGCAACGAAACTTACTTCTCGAATAATAAACACCGCTATAAACGTGTCGATAAACCCTTTTTGATGTATTTTTAAAATAAAAGTTCTTTATCAAAATTTATATTTATTTCAATGTATATTATGTATTATTTGAAGTCAATATAATTACAAGTACGGTAGATCTCTATCGAATTATAGACTTTTAGACTATTCCTAAGCAAACAATTATTATCATTCTGAGACGAGTGAAAGTGACTATAATAAATAAGTTGTACGACAAAACAAATTTTATAAATGATAATGTATGTAAGACAAAATTAATACTTAACACGATTGCTGAAGCTGAATTAAATCAGTTAAGTTGTCGTGGAGAATGAAAGCGTTCTGGAATGAATTCCTCCACTTACAGTTGACATTTTTGCCGGAGTTTGTCTTTGTGGAGATTTTTGTGCCCGGTAATCCGAAAAGAAGATTAGGTTTCTTAGAATGAGGCGCAACAACAGTGCCGTTTAATTAATTCAATT
The DNA here is from genome assembly GCA_035578165.1 of Stenolophus ochropezus. Classification (NCBI taxonomy): domain Eukaryota; kingdom Metazoa; phylum Arthropoda; class Insecta; order Coleoptera; family Carabidae; genus Stenolophus; species Stenolophus ochropezus. The sequence continues at coordinate 1,388,894 of JAQOWZ010000002.1, forward strand.
ATAATTCTATTATAATTCCGTTTTGTCGAAAGATGAAATTACCTGCGAAACAAAGACTGCGTATCTTATTTTAATCAGCTGGGCTCTGTAAATGACTTACGTTTATAAAATTAACCAAAAGATAAGGACACCACAAATTTGAAAATTTCATCTGGAATATTTCTCCGCAATCATAAATATTTTCATCCACCGCGTTTATTTCTGAATTTAAATCCTCGGCTTGGTAAGGATATTGTAAGTATATTTTCAATTCTTCATTCGCAATAACATGATAAGTAACGACAGTTGTTATAATTATATGTAAAACGTGTCACCGTCGTCATAATAAATATTTTCAAGTTATTGTTGCAAATTTATACAGAGTAAAATAAAGTAGAAATACGAGTAATATATAGTTTAAAATGTATGTAAAATTATTCGCGGTTGATTTAGTAAAACTGTTGTAGCGATGTATTACAATCAAGATACTGTATTCAAATTAACCATAAATATTGTTATACGCTAACCAAAATTGCACATGCTAGTTACTACACCATTTCCTTATTGCCTACTACTTGTAGTACTTGTACCGTGCTTGTTATATAACAGCCTTGTTAACATTCTATAGTACAATGTGTTCATGAAAATGAAAGTACCATAAAAGTCCAGGTATAGTTCAAGTTATACAATAGTTATTTAAATTTAGGAATAATCTCAAACCTGTTAAAAATGTTAGTAATTCAAGAAATAGGGTAAGTGGGGGTAAGATATACCACTTTTTGGAAAAATAATATTACTCTACAGGGTCATCGAAATGCCCGACTTCTATATCTCCCTTGTCGTTAGAAATACAGCATAAATTTATTAACAGAATTTATTCGTCCACTCAAGAAGCATAACGTAAAATTATTTTCACATACACAAGATGTTGCATTACGGCTCGGCGAGAATTGTTTGGTTTTTTATTAAATGGAACACCCTATATATTTTTACATTTTTTAAAATGTATTTTATTCTCCTATATGAATCATGGAAGTCAGATCTTCAGAATTAAAATTGTTTATTTGCGTTCTAAACTAGCTATGTTTTTAAAATTTATTTATGATTCTAGTGTGATTGAAGAGAATATAAATATATAATTGTTAATAAAAGCATTTAAAAATTTGTAGAAAGTTACCATTAAGGAAATCATTACACTCTTAAAATACATATTTTCTTAAACTTTCAACTAACTTAAATGGATGTACACACATACATCATTAGCAATTATATACAAATGACTTTAATATGACATGTTAACTAGAGAAATATAGAAATCATACTTTCATTACTAAACAATTTCCAAGTTATTGACATCAGAAATCAAAACCTTTGGATCTGACAAACTTGCAGAAGCAGAATGGTAAATTATATACATTTCATAACATGAAATATTTATATTTTTGGAATAAAGAACTTTTCTCTGTTATAGAACAACAAATATAAAACTTTAGTGTTATAGTTTATCTAGTAGATACCTATGCAAAATAGTGAAACATATAAATACCAAAACTAATTACTATAAATTGTCTCTCCAACTTTTGAAGTTGTTTCATAAACAGTGTATGAAGAACATGAAAATATTTTACGTTTCGCTTGCATCATACTCGGTAGATAATATGCATTTGCCTTTTAAATTTTATGTACGTATACATCTGTCTATTCGTGCCCGTTTTTCAAAACTTTGATTAAACTTTTTTCATTTTAACTTTCCTTATGCAATTTCCTTTGCAAATAAAAATTTAGTAAATAAAAGTGAAGATATAATTACTATAAATGTTAATTAAAATGTATAAACTATAGCGTATTGTGATGAATATTCATAAGACCTTCGTTTTTCTGACTTCTTAAATGAATATTTTAACGCAGATCTTCCAAATACCGTAAGAAGCAAAACCATAAACATGTACTTTTTGCTAACATAATTTTGCTTAATTGATTCCGTTCTAGATTAATTTAAATACTTAATCGTTTATATTAAACAGAAAATTTTCATAATGTACCTACATTTTAAAATATTGTTTAAAGTATTTTCAAATATTTAACAACATGTTGAGTGCGTACATTACATTAATTTATAATAACAAATATTTAACTTGTTTACTGACCTTTTAACAGCTACCATTTTAATTATAAGCATCCTAATATATAATTTAGCATTTACATTTTGCATTCTATTATTAAAATATATTTATATTTCTTACTTCAGTAACGAAATATGATATTAGAATTAAAAGTTGTTTATTGTTTCGAGGTGCGAATGTAAATTATTCTATAAATATTGTTGTTCTCGAGATATTTTAAATTAAACTTACGAGTATAGAGATGTCATCAAATTTTTCATATATGATTTTTTAAATAAAAATTCAACCCATAGAAATATTGTCGTGAAAATAAGTATACTTATGTATTTGGGGACGAGAAATTTATTGGAGACGTCGATGAAGTTTTATCTGTTTCTCATTTTCAGTTGTACGTGACAGAATAAATTATTTTAATTTTTTTTTGTACTTCAGGTAAATTTTTAATAAAATTATTTTTTTATAAATATTCCTGAACAATTTATACCACACTTACAGTAAAATAAAAGTCATGCAAAAATTTCAAAAAGACTCACCTATGTCGATTGGTTCCGACTCCATTTCCCGAGAGGAAACTCTTGGGCAAACTCATGGACCTCTGCTGCGAGTTGGCCAGTTCGGTATTCTTCACGGAAATCACCACTTTCTCCTCCACATCCGCTGGGGCACTTCCGGGTCTCGTGAGGATCATTTCCCGTTCCTTGGGGATCGGAATCGTTGCCGTTGTAGGCGGCAAAGTCGTCGGTAGCGGCGGAGCGTCGTCTAACGGCGTCGACGCGTCTCGCGGACTTCGCGTTATGGTTCTATCTGAAGTTGTCAACCAGACATCACTACTGGATGAAGAACAGGAAGAGTTACCTGCTCCTCCCGAAGGAGAGCGACTCATGGGGGAGAGTCTTCGCTCTGGTTTGTCTCTCCTGATGAAGCGACCATCGGGAGATAGTCTACTTTCGCGCGATTGACCGTTTTGGCGTTTCTTAGGTTCGGGGGTTACGTTTCTGATTGGTTCTGGAGGACGTTGATGTGTTGGGTAACTTTGAGAAGGTTTCATTGAACTAGTTGGAGGGTACATTGGTTCTCTTTGACCACAATGTGGCCAAAAGTCACAAGTGGATGAACTACAAGTTGATTTGACTTCAGTTGTAGGACTTGTCTGGTATGTCTGATGAGCTGGTGTTAAGTTAGGTGTTGTTGCTCCACGTTGTAAAGGTTTTTGTTGTCGTTTGTTTCCAACAAAATAAAAGTTAAATCCATTGTTTGTTACTGGTTTAGGTGGTTCTTTAATCACTTGTGCTTCTTGTCTTTCGTGATATCTTTGTAAGAGTAAAGCTTTTGCTGCTGCTCGACTTCTACTTCCATATAAAAACTCTGTAACGACTTCTGCTTCTCGTAACATTTCCTCATCTAAATCATCGTTTAGACTCTGTGGTTGGCTTATGGGATGAGGTCGTCTTGGTCTGGTTTCATTGTTAACCTTAACGACAAATCTATGCGGTTCAGGACCAGTTTGTTGTGGTGATAGTTTTGTTGCAGGTGGTACAACAGTGTGTTCTCTATACGCAGCGATAGAACCAGGAGAGCGTTTTTCTGGGAGTTGAAGACTTCGAGAACGACGGACTCTGTGTTCGTCCTGCAAGGTTGTTGTTGGTCGTTGAGCTGTGTGTTGTCTAGTTGGCGCTGATCGGCGAAAAGGAGTCTGGTTTCCAGACGGAGATCTTGCTGGGAAAGAAGTATTTCCTATGGTTATTTCTCCGCTTGAAGATGAACTAGGAGATGAGCAAGTTAATTGTTTGCTTGTTTCTTGTGCTGGAGATCTTCTTTGTGACCTGTGATGTACAAATCTGGATCGACCTGACGGACTAGTTTTTTCTCTGGATCCCATTCGGTCGAGAATTGAATCTGGGGATGAGTTGAGTAACACAGATGAAACATTGCTTAAGTTTAATGAAGAGCTGTTGTTGTCTTCTTCATCGGCATCTTCGTACATGTCTAACGAATCTGTATGTTCTGATAATCGCGGCATAGCTGGTCGACTGACACAACTGTCCAAGCTTCGAAATCCCATCGAACTAGACGACGAAGAAGAACTGTCTTTATATCTTTGTAAGAATTGTGATCTTCTGTTGGTTCCAGCTTCTTCCAAACTTTTGGCTTGAGGAATACGATTGTAAGGACTAGTAATTTGGCTTGGAAGAGGCATGGATTTGACTGGACTAGGAGTAAGTTTCGGTCGACGAACAATTCCACTACTTGGCGCGGTTCTTGGTTCAGGCAACGTTCCCCAATTAATTGGAGGAGGATTTAAGTTTAGTGTATGTGGCGGACTTGAAGGAGGGCTAATTATATCTGTATCAATTGCATTTGATCTTGGCAAAAAGGGTGGTTTCCCATAAAGAAGTCTTGATTTTGGAGTTTTGGTTACACGGTCTTGAAATGCTGGTGGAGGCGATATAATAGGAGTTATTGGAGGTGGCGAAAATGACTCAGGAATATTTGGTGGTGGCGGTGGTGGTGACGGAGTCGTATTAACAAACTCTACATCTCGTTTTAACAGAGGTAGATACGCAGGTCTTGTTTGTTCATTTCGTTTAATGCCAGGTTCACTTGCCGAGTGATAATCTGCTAATTTAATATTTGGTCTTCGAGATTGTGGTAAACTACTAGTAGTACTACTAGCTGTAGTGGTCGCTGTTAAGTTACTTCCATAATTATTTCTTCTATTCTCATCTAAAGATCTCTGTTGAACTTGTACCCATCCACTGCGTCCCAAGTAGACGCCATCGACTTCCCGGTCGCACCATCTCACGGGGGAGAGTTCTCTCGAGCAGCTGAAGAGTTCCCCCGAGCTGACTTGACTGCTGGAGATGAACTCCGACTTCTTCTGCTGCGAGGTGCTGGTGGCGCCGAGGGACTGGTGCTTGGTGAGCACCGGCCCGGAAGAAGAAGAGGAAGCAGAAGCGGAAGTAGAGTGCACCACGGCCGTGTACGAGCGGGTACTGGGCGGGTAGATTGAAGTCGGGGAGGTTTCCCAAGGCTCCGAAGTGCTTCGAAGGTGCAAGATTGAAACGTTCGAGCCTCTGGAAGTAGAAAGCGTGCTTTAGAAACATTTCTTTTTGTAACAATCACCACATACAAGATCTGACTATTTTCAACATAAATCACAGACTTTAATGAAGCAAAATTCACAATTTAATTTTAACATTTTATGCGACATAAATTAGATTGATAGCAAGAATTCGTCACTAGCAATAATTATATATAATAATATCTCATCATTCCATTGATGAACCTAAGGACAGATGAAATCTAGATGAGAATTCTATCGGATTTTTATTATTTTACTTGCATTTAATGGTGCGTCAGAAACCCATTAACTTATAGTGGATTTCGAACCACTCCAACACAGCAATATTATTATAACAATCCACTCATTTTGAGTCGGAGCGCGCTAACCAAGTGAACCACCGCTGTCCGTAGATTATTGCAGTCAGTATAATTCTTATCAAATTATTTTATTTTACTTTAAACTCTTACATTAAGTCATCCCTCAAAATAATAATTAAAACATAGTGATATATTCATATAACGAACTACTTCGTTTTCTCTTTTTCAAAAAGTACTTATAGTTATAAATATAAAAGTATGTCAAACAGAATATTTGATATGGTTAAATGATTCTGCTTTTAAATTCTAATAAGCATATTTTATTCTTTCAATAAAACAATTGATTGACCTGTCAGAATTTATTTGCAATTTGTTTTCATTTTAAAAGTTAAACGTGTCAAACAAAATTAATTTACTATATTACTTTTCTTATTGACATATGTGCCAAACTCTTGTAAAATTTATTTCTTAAAAACTTTGAACATCGCGTGACCTTTTTCCCAATAAATATTAAATTTTAAGTACTGTTCACTTCAGCTCCGCAATAAAATTACTACAAAACTTATTATTTATTAAGAACACATTAAATGTATTTCCTTTACTTTGTATTTACAAGTATTTTTAGAAAAATAAATGCACATCATATATTAAATTGTTTGAATTAATTACAAATTAATATCCCATTATGGAATTGGGGTAAATAATGACATAAATAATTAATTTATGAGGGGTGTATTAATTTAAGCCCTTATAATCAAATAAAAACACAACCTAACATCATTTCTAGTATTTAAATTATTTACAAATGTACATTAATTTAAAAGTTTTTTAATATTTATATTAGTATACAGGTCAATCTAATGAATCATTTATAAAATATTTCACAAACTCAATCCTGTATAACCTTTGTGAAAATTCTGGCCAAATATATTCGTATGAACCTATACACTTTTTTCAAATCGATTATCATGCATTGTACATTGCTAGGCAAGCTGAACTTAAATGTAACCAAAGGCCGCTGGCGAAATTCCGGATGATAGTAATTTTAAATCACAGCGCGTGGGATTTCAAAAATGTAACGTCATTTTAAATGACCAAGCTGTCGATGCAAAGAACAATCGTTTATTTTTATAAAATGTATTTCAAATTTTCCACATCTCTTTTCAAAGATAATTAATTCAATTAGTAAATCAAAAGGAGAATTACTGGAAAAGAGTAACAGATATTTATTGAAATTAGTACAAAATTTAAGTTTATATAAAAATGGAAAATTATTATTTTTAAGTGTAACAAGTCTTTTTATATTTATTTTATCTTTTATTTTATAATTATATTATATAGGTGTGCAACGAAATGCAGAACGTAGGACTATAACATGGGATTTGCGGATAGATTTAGAGCAAACTACAATAGTAGTAAATTAAATTCTACGTCAGGTAAGATCATTAATTTTGTTGAAACTACCCGTCTGCAGTACGAGATTTATTAAATATAAAATGTAACATTTTCGTTCAAAATCAGCCATGGAAATAAAAGAATATATCTATGTGACAGTTAATGACATATTATATATAATTTTATATTTTTGTAAAATTGGTGTATTATTTAACAAAAATAATCTAAATTCAACTTAAATAATATTAAAATGCAGACAATAAGAATTATAATCAATGATACTTCACTAAACTATCACATAGATGTTTTCTTCTATTTCTATGGCTGTCTGATTTTTAACGAAAGTGTTACATTTTATATTTAATAAATCTCATACTACATACGTCCTGTTAAATCAATTATGATTTTATGTACGGTACAAATTAATTTTGCACAAATTTATAATTTTGTAGTTTTACTTTAAATCTACCAGTAGAGTGAGAGTATCCGCAATTTTTTGAAATCTCATGTTAAAGTCTTTCGTTCCGCGTTTCATTGCACTCCTGTGTATCAGGAGATAGAAGTGTATGATATTTTTCTGTGGTGTACATATAAAGCACGAGACGATGTCGAGGGCTATAATACACCAAGGGAAAAACACACTTGTGTCCTTCGATATATATACAATAGAATCTCTATATAAAAGACCTCCATATAATGGATTTTGGATATAGGTAATGGACAAAATGTCCAGTCAAATGTAACTATTTTTAAAAACATTATAGATAGTCGAAACTAATTCATATTTTTTAAAGTTAAATGTAAAAAGTATAAATGCAAACTCGTAGATAATTTAAAAATCTATATTTTTAATAATAAAAATAATGCAAAAATGTATTAATTGCAAAATATAAGATAATTGGACATTAATAGATAATAATGAGAACAGCAAATTAGTACCAAATTCGTATCCATAAGTACATGAGTTGATGTGAAGAATGTACAACAATTAAAATCGTCAATAATGTAGTTTTTGTGATTTCCCATTGTTATGTGACATAAGTAATGCGTGCGTGTGTATTTATAGGGAGATAATTGCGTTAATGAGTGCATTTTGAAGCGTTAGCATTGTGCAAGTAGCATGGCATGGCAGTTGTCAAGCCACATTCCAACCCGTGCACTTTTCCACTCGATCTAGTCTAGCCAGTTCACGATTACATCAACGAAGAATAGGTTTCTCTTTCACGCACAATATGACAAACATCGCATCAGGTTCAATCCACAATCCCTCAATAACTGCTACTGTTATCCCACGAGAAACTTATGGCGGGTTACAATTCTATAACGAAAAGAAAAAACCGGATAAAACTAAAACTACGGTATTATTGTAGAATAATTCCCAGATCAGGAAATAGATAAATTGTATCACAATCTGAAATAATAAATGATAATGAATGTACGTAGAGGCTTAAGCAATTGCTTTGTTAGCTTATGCGTTAATCCGAAACTGAGACAAATTTTTGAAAATGTGTATAGGATAATAAATAAGTCAAGAATTGAAACAAATTCTGTAGCAAATAAATTGAGCAAAAACTGGAGTAATTAGAACATATTGTGGGTTAAAAAATATAGAGTAAATACTTGGAACTAGGACAAATTTTAATTCCAATGTGTTTTATTCGTACATAGATATTAACATACCTAGGATATATATGAGTATCATAATCGTCGCAGATATCAATTGAATTCTGAGCTCGGAGAGCGAAGATTTTAAAATATAAGGCCTTGTATGATACATAACATCCGTGGTTTGTTCAATAGTTCACCGGTTTCATGTTATTAACAAATATTATTTTATAAAAATCTCTTGTTACTAACGTTTTCGTCATAAAGTCTGTACGGTTTGATATGATATGACAATTGTCCCATGTTATATTGACAATTCTGTACGGTTATATTATTACTATACTAACTTGTCAAAATTACATGGTATACTATTATGACTTAATTACCCTGCTTACTGTTGTCTAGGTAAATACAAACTTAATATCCTGAAACCGGTAAAAAAAATCTAATAAGGTAAAATACTGAACAAAAATATTCTGTTGAAAACTTACTTTGAAAAAATCTGGCCAGTTTCATTTTACCTTGCCTTATTGTTCGTAAATATGAAATAATGTAGCTGTGTATACCTATATATGCTTTGGTTGATTTTGTGAATGCTAATGATGAAATAATATTTTGGCCAGACCAAAATTCTTGTCAGTACGAAAGACCAAAGAGAAATTGTTTGAATCCGATGATCCATTTGTATTAATATATATCTAATATTCCTCTAGTAAGGACTTTCAAACATTTTTAGGCTTTATTAAGCAGAGAGATGTGCGATAAAGATTGGTCTAAAATGAGTAACAACTTGGTCGCAGAAATTTCAGAATATTAATTAAATTGATTCTGACCGGAGCTTATGCGACATGTGATGAGAAAATTGTGGACCATTGAAATTAACGTTCCATTTGATTAATGTAATTTAGAAATATTTGGAATAAGATTAAATTAATTTACGTTAGTACCTGTTATTTTTATTAATTTGCACAATACTGTACTGTTACATACCGCTATTGAGAGGTTTAGAAATAACCACAAACTGTAGTCTCTTAAATGAAATCAGGTTGTTGTTGGATTCTAACTGTACACTTCGCATTTTGTATATTTTTGATTAGCTGTATATATCACGCCTTTTCTAAGATTTATGTGACACCTCTGCAGTATTGTAAACAGTACTTGGTGATTACCATACCTATTCCCATTCAACTGCACATGTATATTAGGTCAGATTCACTATTATCCAATATACATAAATATGTCTGAGGGGTTCACAATTTATCGCATTTGCGTACTATTAATCTTTATAATTAATTGCTGCTAAATATATCAAGAAACTAAAATATATTGAACTCGCTTGGAAATTTATTGCGGAGGGATTTACGATAATGAATATATCACCTACACATGTTTTAAGTGTTGCATATTAAAATTGCTTTTTAAAATATTAAAACTCAATGGATTGAATGAGTATAATAGAAGTAGATGTATATGAAACCGAGTTATGCGGATTTTACAATCTTTTATGGAGGGGTGGGAAGCTTTGTGGTCAGGAGTTATAAATTATCCCAACTCAAAGGTATCACTTGAAAAGTAAGAACAGGGCCGTATCATATTCTTCTCGTCATAGGACAGACATTTACGACTCTGTTTTTTCGATATCGATGGCTGATTTTCTGCTAGATGTTGAACTATTACTTCCGAATGTTGTTTACAGAATGTCTTACTTCCACAAAATTATATTCCCAGGATCTCCACATATTTATATTTACAATTCTATGCACACATTACTAAAAACTACATGCACAGAAATAACTTTTTGATGACTTGTCCAAAACTGACCGTGTACCTCTAGAGAAAAATTTTAATAACTAATAATGGACCATTGTTACGCTGGTTAATACTTAGTTTCTGCCTTTGTTCTTCTATGTATAAATACTAAAAATTTTCTGTAAAGTATATTCATCAGTATTTCCTGATAATGGCCTTATAAAACGAAATATAAATATTTTTATAACAACCAGATATTTCTTATATTTATGTCACTTTCTAATTTTCAAATTAAAATTAGAACACGTGCGTTTAAAATGCATTATTATTTGAACATTTTAATCTAAATTTAGGTACATAATTAGGAAACATTTTGAAAGAAAATTTCTAATACGGCCCTTAACATCATAAGACGGAAGAAAGTACTTGCCTAAATGAATCATTACCGCAAGTCCCATAAATCTTTATAAGGGCCAATCGGCTTATCCGAAAATGAATTTCATATATCTATGCCTATACTTATAACTATGAATGTTTACTTATAAAAGTTATTTTATGTCCTGAAAATTCTTCAAAGGTGAAGAATGCGGCAGTTATGAATTTAAAGGCTGAAAATTTCCTGGTGTCAATTTTGACAAACATTTTACGATTGTGCTATCTAACCCGCGTTAGAACCGAATGGTCACTTCTCCCGCTATTTAGATTTGGCAACACTGCAATGAATCCGGCCTATAAATCCACATCGGGCATGGTTGCCAAGTGCTGGATATTTACGAGCTCGGACGAGCAGGCGGGGGTGGTAACGGGGGTGGGAATGTGTACAGACATGCATGAAATGCAGGCTTAACTGGCTACATGCATAACATATTCATAATGGGGATGATATTGACGTGATGTGTAATTTTCAGATGTCCACACATGATGGAGTGCTATATTGATTTGCTGATACAACTTTAATCACCACCTTGGAACTTCTAATGAAGAAAGTATCAAATATTCCTTATTGCAAACTCTATTAAAAATTTTACACATTACACTATGTAAAGATATTTAAATATAGGATTGAGTTTATTTGACTGACTGTTTAATAAACGTAATAATACCATTTATCACCCTGATGAAGACTGATTTATGGTCGAAACGTTGGTGTATTAGTGGATCTTATTACATGACTGTAACTTCAAAAGTGCCGTCCTTTATCTTAAAGGGATAATCATCTTTATGTAATTTGAACTGAAAAATACCCTATACATACACTTACTTCCGATACTTAATATTACAGTATTTCTGGCTGATATTAAATTTCATTGTAGTAATGCATTCTATTTCGGTAATTTGCTACATTTTCATATCAAGATTATTTCGATATTCACATTTCAACACCCTCATTTTAATAGAAATGTTAGAACTAGAGCTTCATCAAGTCAAGTGGCTTGCCTTTTTTGGGACTTACTTGACTTGACTTAAAAATTAAGCTTTTCATAAATTTATTACTTGACTTGACTTAATTTTCTATCTTAGCTACTTGTCTTGATACCAAGAAATTTCAATCTACTTGGTATTATTCGAACAAACAGATTAAATTTTAAATTTATTACTAGAACTAGAATAAAGTGAGAGGGAAATAGAAAATAATTAATGGGAAGAGAGAAAGAGCTCGATATACCTAAGGATGTTTCATTATATTGTACTTATTTCTTACTAGAATTCCACCATTTGATTCCAAAATTTGCTAGGCAACTTTAAAATTGTGCGCTTTACTTAGAAGTAGGTTAAAAATAAAAGGACATTTATATAATGTGGCAAAGAGTAACCAGAAATTTTTTAACTAAATTAATGTAATGGCCAAATATTTTTCATTAATACCAGCATCCTTAGCTCTTATTGAAAGACAATTTTCCAAGGCTGCTCTAACTGCTACAAAAACCCGCATAATTTCGGTGATAACTTTATTCGAAGCCTCATGTTTATTTTTGTACTTTTATACGTTACATTTATATTATAGTTTATTAACATGTTGCAGATTACAATTATTTGCAATTTGGTTTTTTAAATAAATGTCTTTATGGAAAATCGCATTGTGGACAAATCACAAACCAGGGATGAATTAATTCTTAACATTATAGCTATATCTACAACCAGTCGAACCTAATTCTTTTTAGAGAATTATTTCTTCAATTATAAGAAGCTAGAACGTGTTCTTACAAAAGAAGAACATTTGGAACTATTGCTTTAGTAATTAATTTTGTATTATTGATTTTCGGACATATACTTGTAAGGTATTTTCAGCTTAAAATTACCTTAAGCTATAGCTATTGAGTCGCTGGATTTTTTAATTAATCTTTAATATCTCTTTATTAAAAGGTCAGATTTCATTTCAACACATCTGTTCATTAATAATGAATAATTGGTTTAATATACACAATTTCTCTTCAAACAACTTTGTCCACTTTCGATTTCATTTCGATTCTCCAACAATTCTTATTCGTTTAAAAACTTTCAACAATGTCCTTGTCATTCCAATCTTATCAGATCGCCTATAGTTCCTGTTTGTAAAATATGTAAAAACTTGCTCACGATTTTTTATTGGAATTTGGTTTACAAGACGTCTTGTAAGAAGATAATTGGTAAAAAGACATAATTTTATGAAATATTCAGCATATAAATTATGAACTTAAAATATTTCCAAGGTTATTTTCAATTAAACTTCAAAGGAAACCAAAAATATGTGAAATTTTCAAACGTGTACAATGTACAAAGGCGAAGGAATGTATCTCTTACAGCACCATCAATCATGGATACATCATTATTTTTTGTACATTACCCAAAGTGATCTTTAAAAATATTTTTGATGAAAAAGAAAATCTATATTTTATACTGAACTATGCTTTGTTCCTTCCATATCCATTCATGATTAATTAAGGAATATTTCAGTTTCGAAATTTCACTGGAATTTAACCTTATCGATTCCAATTTGTGTCACCTCCTAATTATTCATCTTTTTGTTTCGAAATATGAACAAGTTTTTAATTATAGACATCAAGTTGAACTACCATATTTAGATCAGATCAGACCATCAATAACCAAATTTTAACATCGACATATAATCATTTATAACCAAGGATTTGTATGGAAGTTAAGTAATTTGGACGAGAATATTTGAAATCAGCAATTTTATATAAGTTTTACTATTTTTCATATAAATTTACTCGTTAAATTTATGAACCAATTTGAGTTTTATGATATTATCTGCAGCACAAATTAGAACATAAACTTTATATTATAAAAACACGAGAGACTTACTTTATTTAAACATAGATCAGAGCACCAAAGTATTATGAATAGAAAGAATTAACCCTGTTACTGTTATTGTATAACGGGTTCAAATCCCATGGAGGTAGAGATGTTTTTATTCGAATTTGTAAAAAACTGACATTTTTTAGTTAACCTTCTTAAACAAAAAGTTAACTTTTTTAGCAAGTAAATACCCCTAAATTTTTTTCACATTACTTTTTGTAATGTAACATACTAGTACCATAAATTACTATTATATTATGATAGACATCACTAAAATGATCTATCAAAATGAAATTCCACAGTTGTCCGAGAAATTGCGTTTTTCGTCCTTGAATCATAAATACCTATTAACTAAGACTATTAAGATATGGGCTTGTGGTATATTTTTTATTGCTATGGATACGTAGTATATTGAAAATTCATTTTCATACCTCACGGTAATAATAGACAACAATTCTGTCAAAAATAGTATTGTTTAATTTTTGTTTTGTAACTAGTTGCTAGGAAGTAGTGAAATAAAGACATCCTTAGTATTAAAATATAAATTAATTAGGAAATAATATCGTACAGTGTTTAACCTATTTCAGTATTGTCCAATATTTGAAGAAAATTACATGAGTGAAAATTTGATTTTGTCAATATTGCAATGGTAGAAACAGAAGATTTACGTTATTGGGAAAGGCCAAGTAGGTTGTTCGTCATTTATTTTATGAAGTGCGCGTCGCGACAGTCATTTGCGACGCCTTTTCTCTACGTCATTTGTCAATTCTTTCAATCCATCAATCTGACACTTGATAGACTATGTCAACAGACATGCAACGTAAATGCCTTCTCACGTTTTCAAATAAAATCTCTTCTTGGGTACAAAATCTACTAAGAAAATTTTGCAATTTTGTTGGTAAGATTATTTATCGACCTACCATTTAAATTAGCATATTAAAAATATGTAATATAAATTGTTTCCTTAATAACAGTATGTGTTACATTTACATACCGAATGTTGTATGCTAATATTAAGCTAGGCATGTATGCTAATTGCAATTTAAATAAATTAGGCAAAATATTTTCCAGATGGTGACCGCAAATGAAAAATTACTACCGGGTACTTTCTCGAATGTGAAACAAAATTAAAATGCTATTTACGTAGTGAATAACATTTCGCGATTTAAGGAAATCTTTTCTATTAAATATTCTTTCTGGCTTGTTGAAAAGCTGAAGGTTCAAGCAATAAAAGGCATTATATTTCTAAGAAATACTCCATCTACGTAAGTTGTATTTATATCTCAAGATGTAGCGGAAACGCAAATGTACAATATAAGAAAATGAGAGTTTATGAAACAAGTTTATCTCATACTTAGCCATAATAACATTCACTACGAATTATTTAAATTCCTCTAAGTTGTTGAGAAAATGTGATTCACGTGTTAGAAAGGAAAAACCGTTCCTTCTTAAGACTACTTGCTTTTTTATACATAATTAGATGAATATTCATTTACTGACATTTAGATTAGTATTACAAATGGAAGAATTATTACGGTAATATTTTTTCTGTAATGTAGTAATCTTTATTCATATAAATATTTTTCTTGGAATATTTTTATTCAGTATTTACTTTCCTCTGTATATTTTAAACTTTAAAAATATCAATACAGCTTATTACCCATTAGTGGGTGTGTCAATATGTTTTGGTGTACAAAATGATCAAAATAACAATTTTTTGATTTCGAAGTAACACAGAACATAAAATATAATTAAGCACAGAAAAAAATACGATTTCCGTCAAAAAAAAAAATTATGTATCCATTTATAAGAAACAATATAGAAGTAATTTTGTTATTTGATTTTTACATATATTTTAATAATGTACTTAGATTATTAATTAAGAATGGGCATTTTTATTTTAAATTTAAGGACAAGCCGCCACTTTATGGTTCATTTACTTCCTACGCCTGCATGTATTTTCTATTTTACTTTACATGTCGCTCACATGCACTGACTGACACTGACTCTCTTCAGTGACTCTTATATACCTGTCGCTTAACGCCAATTAATCTCTAGAACATTCCAGAGTGTTTCGAACTCTATAATCCCGAACAATAGCGGCGTCGCTCCTTTCCCACTTGACCTTTAAGGCGAGTACTTGCTAGATAGGTCAACCATGATGACTCATCTGCGGTGTGACTCGTTCGTTACAATTTATACCGAAGATATTATTTAAATACGGCTTTATCAGAATTATAAACCTCTCTTCCCACTTGTTATGTCCCCGTTTTAAATTTACGATTTCCAGTAATTTGGGTAAACATAGTAACAGTACTCTTTGCAAAATTATCGGTGTGCTAAATATACGTCCACCTTCTGTTGTCGAAAAAGGCAAGGTATGGGAGTGAGCGAAGTGAGCGAACTGAGCGAATGTTATGATTTGATGGCGCGCCGTCTGCCCACATTCCATAACGGTTCGATCCCAAAGGTGAAAAAGCAAAAACAGGTTCACCAGCGGCCGATCGCATGGGCGAGATGCGAGACCCGAGATCCACAACTTCTCACCGATAATAAACATATTTCTTACAACTATATGTTTGTTTTATGATATCCTTTATCTTACAATTACTTCATGTATATCTTCTTTAAACTATCAACATTTTATTTTCAGTTTAGCTGAATGATAAACTCATAATAATTAATGTCATTTAACTTACAATTCTTTGAAAAACAAATAATTTTCTTTGTATCTTAAAATGAAAGCCCGATACATATTTAAAGACTTCGTTAATAAATTTCTTAAACCAAAAACCTAGGTATGTTCATTATCATCATAACATTTTACATTGTTTACAATTTTATTAAAAAAAATTCAAAATTAAAAAATTGGTGGCAGCGTTTTCAACTTTGATTTCAAATATCTCGAAAACCGTAAAAGATATCAACTTCCTGTTTTCAAATTTAGAATCTTAAAGTATACCTTAAAGTATCTGTTGAGAAAAAAATTGATCCAATTTTAGGTCTTACCCTCGGTCTTACCCATCTCTCATACCCAAAAATGGGTAAGAGATATAACTTTAACGACTTCATACTTGTACATTTTTTATTAAAGGTTAAATATATGACTAAATTTAAAGGTGTACACCTTAGATTTTTCTAGATTTTTAGCAATTTTCCGGTATTTTCAGACTCTTTTAAATAAAAACTAAGTCAAATATTTCTTTAAAATTTTCATTTACTTCTGCTTACACCTGCTTAGACGTCGTTTGCATGAAATCTTATAAATCATTATGAAAGGCAAGTAATAGATAAATTCATCAATAATATTATAGAATGATATGTTTGTTATTTTAGGTAGTACTAAAATAAATTGCAAAAATACAATACTATTAAACACAGGTTAATTCAGTGACAGATAAGTCCGTAAAGTTAAATTTTGACATAAGAGTCTGTAAAATTCTACTTTAGCCACTACTTTGGCTAACTTCGCGGAATGATATCGTGTACTTTAGAAGTGATTTCGAAAAAAAGACAAATAAGACAATACATATTTGAGGATAAGTCAAGCAAGAAACACGTTATATGTGAAAATGTGAACGGAAGTTGTAAAAACATATTTATAATTTGATTTGTTACGCCTTCTGCGAAACACCTATTTATGCAAACTACTTCATTATCGAGCAACAGCGTCTATTTATCATTTATTGTGTCAGTCGGGCTTCTGCGATTTCCTGCGCCTTGTTGGGCGTCCAGTAATCGTCGTAGGCCGACAATCCGCATTTAGTGGCCCTAATCAGCCAGAATTGCATTACATTATCCGGCATCCACGAGACATTGACTCCACAACGTGGGTGTTTCCAAATCATTACTTCTTTCTTCAACATCAACCAACTCTACTAATTCCTCCAAACAATAACAACTGATATCTTGCTCTCGTTAAATTTAATCTAAAGTTTGCGAGACCAAACAATAATGAAGTTTTAAATTGTTTTAATTTAACGGTGATCAGCTGGAAGTAATTAAAAAAGGAAAAAGTTTCAATTCGAAATACGAAATTCTTGTATTCTTATTTCTCTTAAAAATCAGTAATTTAAATAAAATTTTATACAATAACACATTTTTTAAATTTATTTTTAGTAAACTGTATGAAATTAATAAATTAGTTAATTTTACACATCCTCAATGTTCTGAAAAGCGATAAAACCTTTTTAATATTTAAATATTTTTATTATAATATTTCCAAAGCATTTTAATATAACTTTGATTTAGCAAAGGAACTGCATGATTTACAGTGCCGAATTACGCTTCTCAACGTTAATATAAATGCGCGCGTATCAACATATACTATCTTTCTGTATGATATGACACTGTGATAACACAGTACTGCTAGCATTCTTCGCCTTTCTTAGTGTTGCAAGATGTATTTTTGTAATATCTTATACAAAATAATAGAACTATATACCACTGTATATAGTTAAAATATTAATTAAATATTGCGAGCAATTAATTTTTTTCCAATAGTAAACTTGCATAAAGCTAACAGAGACTACCTATTTTTATAACTCTCCAATAAAATGTTAACTGTTGAACTGTCATGACTCTTATTCAAATACAAATATAAAATATCAAAAAATATTAAATATTTTTTCGAGCCAAATGTTATTACAATTAAGGTTAATGTTTGCTAAATCCAGTTTATTATTATTATTGTTTTATGATTAACGGTTATCGATATTTTGGGCCTTAAAAATATCGGTTAAAATTACGGTTAGAGTTCGCAATTTTTGTTAAAAATATCGGGTACCGGTTTTTATTAACCGATTTTTTAAACCCGTTGTATGCCCTGGTATAAATATATATACCCAGCAATGGACAAAAAACTGTGAGTTATTTATATTTATGTTTAATTTGAAAACAGCAATGTGCTAGTTGGTAATGTAATGAAATGAACATGAATTTAGCTGGCATATGTTGGTAATATGATAGGTGTTAGGCTAATGTGATAATGAGTGTGTTTTGTTATACTAAAAAGGCGTTTCTGGTCGTTTCTGCCTCTTAAACTGAATGACCTTTTCAACCTACGCTCCACAGTCACTGTGTATGAAAAACCTGCCTCGCACACTTTAAATTATTTTCGTAACATTGAGATTGAGTTGTTTTTGTTCAAGAATTTTTATTTTTATATTGAATCCTTATCAAGTGGTCGTTACCTCAGGCAACCACATATGAAAAAGACATGTATAAAAATAATCAATGACTTTCTGTTTCCACTTTATTTTCTTCATCAATTAAAATAATCTTTTCTACACAGTTAACGTAAGTATAACTTACTTCCAGAGCAACATAAGTACTTAGTTTATGATAATATTTTTTAACTGGTTGCCATTATCAACATAGTGTTATAAAATATAATTGTCCTACTAGTACGGTAATTATGAAAATCATATGAATTTTGTACATTTGGTCGTTAATTTCCGTCGGTGGTGCAAAGTAGTTTTTTATATATTAAGGGCATAATCAAAATATTACAGCATAAGAAAATGTTTAAAGTTTTATATTTTATGTCCGTGGTACATACAAAGATTTATTTGATGTTGGTCCTTGAAATGAAAAAAATCTGTAGGTATATATTCCATGCTGTGATTTCTCTATACCATGAATATTTTTTAACGTGAAACATGGAATTTACCATATCGATGGTTACGACTTGATAATTAATTGACAGCCATATATATTTCTTTGTCTCATTTGAAATGAAATATAGGGGACGAATTTTACAATTTTAAGAATCATTAACTTTAGAAGAAATGGTAGAATAGAATAATCTGCTAAATCACTCGATCTTACATATCCAGATTAATTTTATTGGTGACCTTTAAAATCAGAAGTTTGTATTAGGGAAATTTTCAATATTTAGATAAATTAAAAGTTCAAATTTTAAATATTTCTCAAAATATTACTATTGCCTAAATATCATCGTATGTAATTCAATTTTTTTGTACTAGATTGAGTCATTGCTTAGCATTTAATGGAAGGATTTTTGAAAATTGATTTTAATTATTGTTTAATTGTCGTTATTATATTTTATTGTTGTGTGCGACTCGGAATGTAAGTACCTACTGCAACTATTCTCGTACGGTAATATGAACTGCGCAAGATCCGCCTCAGTACCTCCTCGAACGTTATAATGTACTTACACTGCTTGCAGCTTTAATAAATATTAATTATGTTATGAATTTGTTGACGCAATGACACTTAAATGTGCATAATCTGTCGTTTCAGTCATTGTCGGTCATGATTTGAAGCATAATTTAATGATTTTCGTTAACGAGTAACCTAATTAAAGCTATTCTGCTTGTGCCTTGTATGTTTTGATATAATTAAATGTAATGTAAACATTTGGACGTATATATAAATAGTTAATGACACTATTTCAACGGAATTAAATTAGATTTACCATATGTGGATTATTTGATAATTAATACTATCGCAACTAACATTATTATTACATTAATATATTTGCAATTGATTAATGATGAGAAACTGGTATTTCACATCAAAGAGAAAAGACTTA
Organism: Stenolophus ochropezus; assembly: GCA_035578165.1. Lineage (NCBI taxonomy): Eukaryota > Metazoa > Arthropoda > Insecta > Coleoptera > Carabidae > Stenolophus > Stenolophus ochropezus. The sequence goes on from JAQOWZ010000002.1 coordinate 1,408,979, forward strand.
ATAACAAGCAATCTTGTAACAATCATCTGTAAATATTAGTTCATTCGAAAGTAACTTATTATCATATTTCACTAAATTTTCTTGATATAAAATCATTAAAGAAAAATGTACTAACGAGTATATATTTATAGTTTCATATTATTCTCATATTTAATTTGATTTGCTAGGTCAAAAAATAGATAATTAGGGGAACAATATCTTTAATTAATTAAAAAATAAGATTCCTTCTTCCATCTATTGGTATTTTCTGAACTACAATAAGTACTAATCAGACAAATAATCAACATATTTATTGAAGCCTTTTTAAACGTTTGACTTGTCTGGACAACTCAGCAGAGTTTGAAAAACGAAATAAAATGATTTTAACACAAAAGTGAAACTTGGCGATTTGGATTATTCGTTTGGACAAGTTCACTACACCCCTCGATACATTGTTACATTGTACTGTTGTTTGCAAGTTTTAGAGAGGTAAAAAATTATCATTGAAATATTTATGTTGAAAACAGAATTGTTTTCCAACTATTATACATATATTCAATATTAATAAAAATTTTAGTAGACGATTATTGTAAATTTTGTTATTTATTTTCTCTGTAATAATAAATGTCCAATTATTATAAAAAGTTTTATGCTTATATTATTAATGCATACATATGTATGTATATGCTCGTATTTTACGGAAATTATATTTTAATTATGTTTATGGTCAAAATTTAATATTTTTGGTCACAAATATTTTAGAGAAAGATCTGTTAAGAAATATTTTGTGCGAACTATTAGAGGTGAACTGTTGTTTGATTTAGAAAAAGTTGGAACAACATAACATACAAGCAACAATAATTCTATATCAAAATTTATTATAATCTGATAATAATTTTTGATTAGTATTAAAAAGTTGATGATTCCAAACTTTGAGGAATTTTTTTGTGAAACAATAATAAAAATAGAATTTATTATTATAATTATAATAATAGTAACAAATCATTTAATTGAGAAACTTAAGGTAGATGAATTCACTTTGATAATTCTATGTTTCTAGACAATTTTACTTGCATTTTAGAGATGTAGGTTGCCAGCCTACTGCCTCTGAAAGTACATCTTGTAGTAGGTTCCAAACTACTATGGAAAGGAGTGCGTTAATTAAGTGAACCACCGCTGTTCATAAAAAAAAATACAAATTTTTTATTCTCTTAAATACTACAATAAGAGCCATGAATTTATTGGAAAAAATAGTTGTAGCTAAAACATATGAGTAAATTTTACCTAATAAATTCGTAGCTCCAATTATATTTGCTTTATTATTTCCCGAATGACAACAGCTCAAACACAAAATTTTTGATACCAACAAATTGTAACCATGATAATGACATTGTGGTTTTAACAAATTTCTTCACTGAAAAACTTTTTGTGGTCATCAATTGAAGCATTTTGATTGGATGAAAATGACGTTAAATATTATTTTCAAAAAATCATCAACCTGTTTCAAATTTTGTGTTAATATTACATGTTAATTGTATGAATGAATGATTGTTATTTATTTATTATTATATTTATCTTCGACCTCAATTAGTAAAAAACGAACCTCATATTGTCAAGTCATCGACAATTCGTCCTCAAACATTCCAAGTAGATATCCACTCGCACTATATTCGTGATATTTTCGCCCAAGGACCTATCAAAGTCGTTATCACTTCTTCTTAGCGTTTTTCTCCGACACCTATAGATAACACTTACAGCTCGCACTCCGGCACCGAGTTTTTTCAAATCAGCGAAGTTCACACTCTGATTTCAGATTAGGAATTAGGACGAGAAGTTATTTAGTACTGGACATTAGAGTTTGCAGAGAATTTCGAAACTTGATGGGAAAATGATTTCATTATATTTATGTTTTAATTTTATTCATGTAACTGCACACGTGTATGTTTTAAAAATATATTAGCAAAATTATTATTTAAAGTATAATCCGTAATAATTCTTTAATATTTATTAGTCATTTATTTATCACGAATGGAATATAAAATTTTATATTGACGCCCCCAAAATATGTTTCATAATTCCGGGTTTTGTTTGAATTATATATCCTGGACACCGCACCAATTGTTTCTGTCACTATGACAACTAAGCAACTGACCATCAACTAACTTGTGTAAGGTAAGAACTAAGAACGTTCCTACTTATTTATCACAAATTGAATATAAAATTTTATATTGGCACCCCCAAAATATGTTTCCTAATTTCGTGTTTTGTTAGAATTATATATTCTGGACACTGCATCAATTGTTTCTCTGTCACTATGACAACTAAGCAACCGACCATCAACTAACTTGTTTAAAGTAAGAACTAAGAACGTTCCTAATTATTTATCACGAATTGAATATAAAATTTTATATTAGCGCCCCCAAATTTTATTAATTAATTTAGTGTTTTATTTGAATTATATTTACCGAACATCACACCAACTGTTTTTCCGTCACTATGACAACGAACCAACCGACCATCAACTAACTTGTGTAAGGCAAGAATTGAATATAAAATTTTATTTTGGCGCCCCCAAAATATGTTTCCTAATTCCGTGTTTTGTTATATATCCCAACCACACACCAATTGTTTCTCCGTCACTATGACAACGAACCAACCGACATAATTCTTGAATATTATTAATCATTTATTTATCACGAATTGAATATTTGTAAAAAACAAAATATGTTGCTTAATTTAATGTTTTGTTTTGTTACCCCGATCACACACCAACTGTTTCTCCGTCACTATGACAACGAACCAACCGCGCGTCACTTAACTAGTGTAAGGTAAGAACGTTGGTATTCGTACCTCTTGTCGTTCGCGTCTCCGCTGGGACTGAGTCTCTGTGGCGGCTTGGGCAGCGGCTCCTCCGTGGTCGCCCACCTGCGGGGCTCCGGCCTCGGCTCCCGCGCTGGGATGGTGGGCAGACCCGTGGAGATCGGTACCCCCGAGGGCAGCACCTGGTGGGAGGACGTCGTGGAGGGAATTGGCGTGGATATGCTGTCCACGCTCCTCTGAAAGGAATAGAGAAATATGATAAATTAAATTTATTATGATACTTGTGCGGTAATTATGTATTTCACATTCCATCTTCAAGACGTAAATTCAGGGTTGTTGCAACAAAACACCCACCCAAAAAAATCCACTTGGAAAATTCATTAAAAAGCTCATATTTTTTTTAAAATAATTTTATTCGGTATGTACAAAAATTCCATAAACATAAATAAACTATAATTATAAGATAAAAACAGTATAACATATACAAACTAACACCGGCCAGCAAGACTATTCGTCTAATCGATGTACGTTGTAAAAGAAAACAGAAAAAAATATATATAACCGTATTAATACTCACATTTATTGTTAAAATAAATTATTTATCACAAATTTATTTGAATTATTGATATCTAAAATAATTCAAAATCAGTGTACTTAATTCATATATTTTGACGTTTTCTAATAAAATCCAATAAAACCCAACTTTTTAAAAAACCAGGGTTTTTTTTAAAACCTCGGTGGATTGGGATTTTTCTGAAATACCCGGGTTTTTCTCAACCCTGATTAAAACATTAAAACTATACAAGTCAGTTCCACAATCACGACTTAAATTTTAAGCAACATTTGAACAAAAATGGTTAGATCGAAAGGATATATTAACATATGAACATTTTTTTATGTTTGATACCAAATGTTTTATAAATATTTACCCTTAATTAATAACAGCAAAGATAAAAGCATTAAAAATTAGAATGGAAACAAGAAAAAGAGCAATAAAATAGAGACACGTGTAAGAAATTTCTGCTGTTGGTGAGTAATAAGAAAAGAGAAGAACAATAAATTAACAAAATTGGAACAATCAAGAAAAACTTACTACCGAAAAAATGATTCTAAGATATAAATAAAAAAATAATAAATTTAAATAGAAAGAACTTATACAACAACAAGAACATAAAAAAATACAATTACATCTTGATCTAGAATAAGAAAGTCTTGTCTTGATAATCTAGACGAGAGTCTACGAAGTCTAGATCAAGACGGCAACACTAATATTTATTCCAGAATCCAGAATGTACGATAAAATTCTTCTAAATTATAATTTTACTCATTAATGAAGAAATAATGAATAATTATTTTTTTATATTATTTTTAACTTAAAACTTTTAAGTTTAAAAGTATCTAGTTTCTGAACTGGGAATTAAAACTTTAATGAATCTTGTCAAAATCTTTTCAGGAAAATAATTAACCTATGAAAAGTTATATTTTATTGCAAATTCATTAATTTTTTTACAAAATTTATAGCGTATAAAAAATAACAGTTTTTTGTACGGCTGGAAAGTTTACCCTCTTCAAACAATAGTTACTTGTATATCAAGGGACTAAAGTATAATTTTTTATTACGCATAAGGAATTTATAAATAGTTATATTACTACCATGTAAGTAAAAAAATACTTTAGTCTTTAGATGTACTTTTATAGTTTTGCTCTAAATCCATCGGGAAAGAAAGTATCTGCAATTTTTAGAAATCTCTTGTTAAAGCCACTATTTAAGACAAAATGTCCTATATCATACGGGAGTGAAATATTACACATTCGTGTCAAAATTCTTATTCATATGTATAATAATTTATTTCACTTGCTTATAATATATTGTACAATTATTTTTTAATGTAAAATTCAAAAATAAGAATCCTCCTTCCATCTATTAGTATTTTCTGAACTACAATTAGTACTAACCAGACAAATAATAAACATATATTTATTAAAACCTTTTTAAATGTTTAACTTGTCTGGACAATTCAGCAGGGCTTTGAAAACGAAATAATATGATTTTGACGCAAAAGTAAAACTTGGCGATTAGGATTATTCGTTTGGACAAGTTCGCTACACCCTTCGATACATTGTTACATTGTACTGTAGTTTTGCAAGTTTTAGAGAGGTAAAAAATTATCATTGAAATATTTATGTTGAAAATAGAATTGTTCTCCTACCATTATATATTCAATATTAATAAAAAATTTAGTAGACGATTATTGTAAATTTTATTATTAATTTTCTCTGTAATAATAAATTTCCAGTTATTATGAAGAGAATTTCACAAAGTTTTATATTTATATTATTATTAATGCATACATATGTATGTATACGCTCATATTTTAAGGAAATTTTATTTTAAATATGTTTATGGGTCAAAATTTAATATTTTGGTCCCAAATAGGTATTTTGGAGAAAGATATGCTAAGAAATATTTTGTGCGTACTATTAGGTAAATTGTTATTTGATTTAGGAAATGTTGAAACAATATGACCAAAAATAAAACGTATCAAAATTTATTACCATCTAATGAGAAATTATTTGTTGGTTTATCAAAAACTTTATGATTCTGAAACTCAAATATATTTATGGGTCAAAATTTAATATTTTTGGTCACAAATATTTTCGAGAAAGATGTATATGTTTAATAATTTATTTCACTTAAAATATATTGTACAATTATTTTTTAATGTAAACTTCAAAAATTGTTGTCTGTTTTTATTGTACGTTGAATGTAAATGACTGTTCACATTTAGAGGCAATGAATGCGGAGTTTTATTTGCATAGCGGTAAACATTAAAATCTAAAAGGAATAATGACTCATTATACAAGAGTATTAAATTAACGTCAGACAAATACGTGGCCGATCTTCTGCTTCTGTAGGCGGCGATTAACATTCTTCTGCAACACTTTATTCCACGATATTTTCTCTAACAGCAATAAAACCTTTTATTTATTCTCTGTTTTATTTATTATTGAGAAGAAAGTGAAATATTCTTTTTCGTAGATTCAAAGTTGAATGAACATCAGTAAAAGTAGAAAATATGCTAAGAATTCTTTAACTTTTACAGTGGGACTTCTAACCTATGAAGTTATCAACTTAATAACAACAGAGATGATTTCACTTTCTGACATTTTCTTGTCAGATTTGAATTTAATTACAGATGCGTCAAGTTTCATTAAACAATATGTACGAAATATTATCAAAAGTTTGACGTATTCTACTAAATAATAACATAAATTTCAATTTCAAAATGGTTTTCAAATTACCTTGTTTTGAAATTTTTGATCATCGCCATTTTATTATTTAATAAAATAGAAAATAATTGTAAATACAAATGTCTTAGAGAACCAAAAGCAAATGCTGAAAGTTTTAGTTTTTTTAAATGTTCCTTAAATTAAGGGAGTAATGACGATTTATCCAAAAAAAAGAAAACGCCAATAATTGAATAAATTCCATATGCGTAATAAAAATTTATACTTTAGTCCCTTTATTATTATTTAAGTATAATTGAAATTTAGTTCTAGTAGTGATAAAAATAATACCACGGCTGAGAAGACCATTATTGATCAGCGCCTTATATCCGTCGGTTATATAATGTACTATTTCTTAATAAATAATAGCAGAATCGTTTTATATTTTTCTATTTAGGTACAATGTAAAACATTAATATATCAGTTTACCAATAAAAAAATAAACTCTATTGAAATCAAGCTTTTGTAATGAATTATTAGTTAGAACAACACATAATCTTTTAATCTTTTAATGCATTTCAAAATTAAACTACATAGTGTACTTTTAAACTTGTTTTATTTAATTCATTTGTCATCTGTCATTGTGCCTTACAACGTGTAACAAATTACATTTAATTCAGGTTAAATAAATACATACATCATTCATGGTTTATAATTTCTTAATTTATTTGTGGGGAGGAAATTAATTTAAGACACAATTTAAGATTTATATTCATTCAAAACAAATTCATTTAAAAATAACTCAATAGAATTTAATACAATATGTAATTAAATACTGATGGAAATTTGCAGTAACTTAATAACATGGCAAACGAATTACATTTCATAAACAATATTGATAATCTTGTTATATCCCATGTTGCATTTTTCCAATATACATTTATCTGATAATTATTTTTAATTACACGTTATCTTTATTTACAAAAATTTCCATTTTATAATCACATAAAGTTTGTTTTCCATTTCATTATAATTTTTCGTTATAAAATCTCTATTTTTAATGTCAACTTTCACATATTTGGTGAATTTTACTTTTAATATGGTAATTTAATTATAAATTGTGCAACAAAATGCAAATAATGGTAATGAGAACATTGTTAACGAAATATTGCATGCGAGAGAATTTTTGTTGGTTTTTGTCGCATTTGAATATTGGTATGCATGGTTATTTGATACTGAACAACTTTGGCAATTATACAATTTACAGTGTATGGTTTTATACCCTTAGGTGTAGAATCTATAATGTCCTTAGTGTTTAAATGTGTATTAATTTTGTCCACTGTTTCTTGTCCTTTACGATTTTCCATGCTTCTTTCATTGGGGTGTTTCTTTTCGTCTATCTTCTGTATTATCCCTAGTGTCCTTTGGTCTTCCCCGTCCTCTTTTCAATGTAACATTGGTCATTCAAATTTGTCGGACCGGTCTCCTTTCCTCCATTCATTGTCTTGTTTCTATAAAGTCTAGTATTGGTTGCATTGAAGTTCTTTCCTTATGGATTCATTTGTTACTGTGTCTAGCATTGAAAAACATTGAACTTCTTAAATATTTCTATCGCCTGAATTTTACGTTTCATTCCATTAACAAAATCATTAACAGCCTTATATCAGTATATAATATTGTGTAAAATACTGTAACTTTTGTTTTATTATTTATTTCTTTTTCCCTATTAAATTATGTTTCATTGCGTGATTTACTTGTGTCGTTTTAATTATCCTTTCATTTGCAATGTAGGGTTTTTATGAAGGAAATGAGGTAGATTGTGAGCATATGTGCTCCATAATCGCGGCTGTTTTCCGTGATATTCTGTAATAAAGGAGGATGGCACTTGGAAACAAGAAGCAACATGCGTCAGAGCCACAGGTGGAAGCAAAGGCGCAAATATTCCTTTAAATTTATTACGCCTCACTTTCAAACTCTTGTCTCCTGTCTAACACCCTTTCTTACTAAACATTCACGACATATTTTTAACGGATAATTAGGTACAGTGTTCTAACAATTACAATTAATTCTTGGCCTAATGAAAATCACGTAGTGGGAATAAACTCTAGTTTCATTCGGTCAAAGTTACTACTAGAAACTACCCTTCTCAAGACTGACACCCTTAGACAAATATTATAGCCATCAATATTTATTGATTTAAATGACTAGAATCTTACAATAAATTTCTCAAGAATTTAATCCTTCTGTAGTAATGTTTATCCCTTATCCTTTTGTCGAAAAACAATTTCCAATGTCCAAACACCGTTAGAAAATTAAAATCCGTTATTTGTTTTGGTCCAATTATTAACATATCCCTTATTTATTTCTCTTTCTTTGGCAAATTAGTTTCTTTATAATTATTTTAAAAATATAATCAAATAATTATTATTTTAAAATGTATATGCGGAAGTGCAAAAAATAATGTATACAGGATGTCCCATTTAAGATACGAATGCATTGGTATCTCGAGAACCGTAAGAGCTACGAGGTTGGTTAAATTAGACAAAAGTTGCCCCGTTAGGAGGCTATTTTAATAGTGTTTTGTTATTTGCGAAAAAATGCATAGGTCACTAGATATAGGGGAAAATGTAAATTTAGCGATTTTCTTTTTTTGCTTATAACTTTGTTATATGAAATAATACGAGATTCTGGTTTGCACTTTCTTAAGGCACTTTTGTATGGTGAATTTACAGAAGTACTCAATATTTTTTTATATCTAACCATTTACGAGTTACTGATAGCAACTTTTATTTTTCATATGGAGCTCAAATTAAGCTATGGTATTTTTAAATAGAGATTTTTTCTAGCTTTACAATGATATAAAACAGTAATACTTTATTTTTATAATTAACAGAAAAATTAACAAAAATTGATTATTTATACTAAAATTCCATTGAAAAAAGTAAATTAAAGGCTGCACTCTAAGAAAATAACTATTTCATAACATATATTGCAACAAGTTTATTTAATTAAAGTTAAAAATACAAAAATAATTAGCGAAAACTTAACAATAAATTTAGTAAGAAAAAAGTAAATCGAAGGCTGCTGTGGAAGAATTTAACTAAATTTATTGTGAAGTCTTCGCAAATTATTTTTGAATTTTTAACTTTAATTAAATAAACTTGTTGCAATATATGTTATGAAATAGTTATTTTCTTAGACTGCAGCCTTTAATTTACTTTTTTCAATGGAATTTTAATATAAATAATAAATTTTTGTTAATTTTTCTGTTAATTATAAAAATAAAGTATTACTGTTTTATATCATTGTAAAGCTAGAAAAAATCTCTATTTAAAAATACCATAGCTTAATATGACCTCCATATGAAAAATAAAAGTTGCTATCAGTAACTCGTAAATGGTTAGATATAAAAAAATATTGAGTACTTCTGCAAATTCACCATACAAAAGTGCCTTAAGAAAGTGCAAACCAGAATCTCGTATTATTTCATATAACAAAGTTATAAGCAAAAAAAGAAAATCGCTAAATTTACATTTTCCCCTATATCTAGTGACCTATGCATTTTTTCGCAAATAACAAAACACTATTAAAATAGCCTCCTAACGGGGCAACTTTTGTCTAATTTAACCAACCTCGTAGCTCTTACGGTTCTCGAGATACCAATGCATTCGTATCTTAAATGGGACACCCTGTATACCACGGGACTAAAATGCCTTTAATCCCTCAAGTGATTATTTGCCTCGTCTAGGGCTCGTGAAATAAACCTCACTGTCAGGATTAAAGCATGCCCTTTAGACCCTCAGTGTATAATACACTATTTTTATTTTATCAAATGATTGATTATGAACTTATATATATTTTTATTTGAATTTTTTTATAATAAAGACAATTTGAATGAAGTAAAGAAACTAACAAAGGTTTAATGTTTTTTAGATGCAAATCCTTTAAATCAACCTTTTATTTCCTGAGTTCTAATTCCTCTCTTAGGAAACAAAATCACGTTGTGGAAAAAGATACCTATACTCTCTCTAGTTTTTCTAGGATTATTACTTTAACGAAATGACATTCATGCAAAGACACCTCTTTTAATTTTTGAAAGGTCAATTATTCTAATTAACCCCCAAGTAAACGAAATCACATTTCTAGACAATTTATACCTCACAATTTTTCCTAAGTTTTCATATAATTTCTGTAATCCGACTCATAATTTACTAGATAAGAAAATAGTTCTAATTCTACCCCTATAGACAAATTAACATTGGAGAACATCCTACCTGACAACTTGGTGTTCTAGTTTCTCTAGGCCAATTCTCAAATCACTTTTGTTGTCTAATATTTAACAGTTGCTAATAATAAACACAGCAGTTATTATTTCTACACTAATTTTTTTGTTTAAAACACCATATGTTTCCACATTCACAATCCATCACTAAACACCGAATTATAATACTATCCCCATCTACTGATCAATTCTGAACCACAATTAGTACAGACCAGTCAAATAACCTACACATTTATTGCAACTTTTTCATGGTCTCAACTTGTCTGGAAATTCAGCAATGCTTGAAAAACGAAATAAAATGATTTTGCCTCCAATGTGAGACTTGGCGATCTGGAATTTTCGTTTGGACAAGTTCGCTACACCCCATGATACATTGTTAACATTGTACTGTTGTATGCAAGTTTTAAGGAGGTAAAATATTATTAATAAAATATATTATTTTTACAAGAAAAAAACTTGCAATACATAGCATTATAATAACAGATTGTTAAAAATTTATGTATCTACTTAATTTTACGACAAAATCCACCATACCTGTGACATACATTTTGAATTTTCTATGTCACACAATGATATATTAAATTGTTAAATGGTTAAGTACTGATATCTCCAATTAAAATATTTGCCACACTTGATATATTCGTATATAGAAGTGAAAGATGTAATGATATATTAAAAAGAGAAAATTAGGTACTTAAACATACATTTTCCAAATAAATAAATCTTGATTGCTATATTAGCATCTTGAAGATTGGCGCCAGGAATACCAGATGAACTCTTTGACCCACACGGCGTCTTCATGACACACACACGCACACACGGACAGATTCATGATTATCATACAATATATACAATTCCTATACAAAATTTTACATTTTCGACATGATAAAAATGTAAATTGATATAGAAATAGTGTGTTTCTTTCAATCCATTGCAGGGACATATTATTTATGCTAGGCCCGCATCATAAAACAAACATATTTTTTTTAAATTTTGAATTCCCTGAAATAAAAATGTCTGTTTTAATATATGTGGTGCGGGCCCTCCATGAAAAGACGTCATCGTTTGACGCAGTTATTCTATGTCGACTAATTCGGTCATAATTAGATTGAACTCTTCAGTGGATAGGACAGCTGATAGCTGATAGAAAGCGATATTTTAAAACAAATAAGTTATGACGATATTATCATTAACTTCATTAGTATTAACTGTAGGCGCAAACCAATTAGCCATAAATATTACTAGATATTTTCTAGTATTTCTAAATCTAATTATTTAAATACTGAATTTCTCATTACTGTATTAAAGATTTCAACGGAAATATAGATTTTGACCACCCATTTTGAATAGTTTCGGCGTGACGTCTGTACGTACGTATGTACGTATCTCACATAACTTAAAAATGATTAGCCATAGAATGTTGGGCACCACTCTTTTTTTTACAATCAGCAGTGCCAAAAGGGCACTTTACTTCATAGAATGTTGAAATTTTGTAAACATCTAATCTTTTTTTATTACAATCGACAATCGCTAAAAGGCACTATGATTTTTTTTGGATTTTGATGATCTCACTTTCAGATGTAGGTATATAATTTAATAGGCGTACAAAGAAATAATATGTTTCCACATCAGATTTTAATCGTGAATGTTCTTACTCGTATGAAATAGGTTCACAAATTTTTCTGAGAGATAATAATGTACTTTGAATTCGAACTGATCCTGAAAGATTTCTTTGATGGTGACCTTTAGCTTCGTATTTTATTTTTTATTGTGGATGGTCGCCTGTATGCACAAACATACGCACACCTTTTCCCATGCGGGATATGAATCCATAACACACTCATTGTCATAAATAGTTGGTGAGAAATTCTCCAATTCGCCGGTAAACTTGTTAAAAATTCCGTGCCTGCCTCAGTGCGCACGCATGCAAAATGCAAACTTCAAAGCATGGAAATTCAAGCTTTATACAAAACTCCGCTGAATTTAACATTCTCTTGTTTTTGCTCTTCACTTTTACAAGCTATTTATACAGTTTTTATAATAACTAAATTTGTAGATATTTGTGTAGGTTGAATAAACTGCATTTCCAGAGAAATAATAAACATATAACTTTATTTTATTTTTAATATTGCTGTCAAATCCACACATATAATATATACTATTTTTCTACAAATACCTGCATTTCTCGTTTAATATTTTCATCTTAAATTATTTGTACTTGTATGCAACAGCGTCAACGAACAGAAATTTATTTTTAAGTCTGTAACTTGAAGTATATAAAATATTTTTCAAGTATAATAATAATAATACGAATATTAATAATTTTACAACATATATCTGATTGCTTTATTATAAATAAAAACAGTAGTGTTCGTTTATAACAAATACAATAATATTATTTTCTCCGAATATTCGTTTTTTGTACCGATTAGGTGACAAATGAGAAAATCTAAAACTCAAAAATATCGATGTATTGATTTCGAAACCTGCAATCCTACTACGCCTATTCGAATTTATTCTGTCGGTTTATTATCTAACTTTTATTTATTTCCAAAACCTATAACCCTATATCAAAGTTGTGGAGAGATAAAACAAACCAAACAACAGTATTAAACCAAAAATTGTGTTGATAAACGCGGAATATCCCAAAAATACTCATTTTTGTACCCAAAATTTTGATTTTGGAAAATAGTGTACATAGATAGATCTCGACGAGCTGATTTCAAATTTTCAAACGGAATTTAATTATCTATTTTCGTTCTTGAAATATTTGCTGTTAAAGTTGCACCTCAAAGAAGTGTATTTTTTGGCTATATCTCTAAAATGGGTAGAGTTACTATCTCGACGATTATACCAGTCGATTCTACGGAAAAAGTTATATAAAGATATGTTTTCTTTGTATATACGTTCTTTGGAACGATTAGGTGAAAAATGAGAAAATCGAAAAAACCTAAATTTCAAAATTTCTCCGAGGAACTTTTTGACTCCAAAACTTTTCATTTTCTGGACTTAAGTAGACATCGATGCACAGATTTCAAATTTTCAAACCGAATTGAATTATCTCTTACCGTTCTCGAGATATTCGTATTCAAAGTTGAGTTTTGACAATACCTAAAAAAACAGGTTTTTTAGGTATCACCCTTTAAGTGTTAGGTTTACGGCATCGGCGACCTCACCAATCGATTCTATGGGCAAAATTACATAAGTATACCAATGTTTAGATTTTTATTCCAAAGGATACAATTTTTAGAGCAAAAAAACTAAAATGGTCAAAATCGAAAAAAATGCCTGATGAACCCCTTACGATTTTTCTCGATTTTTGGCCATTTTCAGTTTTTTCCTTGTAGAAATTCTATCTGTTGAGATAAAAATCTGAAAATTGGTACACTTATGTAATTTTGCCCGTAGAATCGATTGGTCAGGTCGCCGAAGTCGTAAACCTAACCAATTAAGGTGTATACCTAAAAAACCTGATTTTTTAGGTATAACTTTGAACTCAAATATCTCGAGAACGGGAAGAGATAATTGAATTCGGTTTGAAAAATTGAAATCAGCGTATCGATATCTACTTAAGTCTAAAAAATTAAAAATTTTGGGGATATGAAGTTTCTAGCCGAAAAATTGAAATTTAGGTTTTTTTCGATTTTCTGATTTTTCACCTAATCGTTCCAAAGAACGTATATGTGGGCAAAACATTTCTTTATATAAATTTTTCCGTAGAATCGAATGGTAAAGTAGTTGAGATTGTATCTCTACTCATTTTTGAAATATACTCAAAAAGCACACTTTTTTGAGGTGCAACTTTGACATCAAATATCTTTGAAACGAAAAGAGATAATTAAATTATGTTTATAAATTTATTATCAGCGTATTTAATTCTTTAAAAAATATTACAAACAAAAGTTTGTAAATTTTGAAAATTTTTGAGGTAAAAATTCGATATTTTCAAATATTTTCTGGATTTACTCAAAAACACAGCATCAGCGACTTTGGGAATTACTTCCCCTGTTATTACAACTTGCATAAAGTATTATATTATTAGTTATTAATGTTATAAACTAACTTTTAAAATGATGAAAATATATCTTTTGTATAATTTATTGAAAAATATACAAATATATAAATAGATACACCAAGATCTGAATTTAATATATAATAATCTAATCCGTTCCCATTTATTTGAATTTTATACTTTTAATACCAATATTATAATTCATTGTAGTATAAAAGAAAAACGTTTTTGATGCTTTTTAAAATACAAAACTAACTTTGGACGTTTGCGATGTCGAAGTCTCAAAGTATCCAGTTTCATTGGTAAATTTTATTTATTTTTGGTAAAGCCTATATATTCGAGAGCGCCGAAATTATATGTACAGGTATAACACGTGTAAAAGGTTTTATAAATAATCAACCCTGCATAAGGATTTCAAGCAAAAGCCATACGCTAAACAAATAAAACGATAAATATAGGAGAAAATATATAATTTACAGTTTTTAATTTTCACAAATAAGTTCTAAGTATTTCTTTTTCGATTTTTTTCCTCCCACTCACATTTTGGCGCCCTTCTGCCACGCTTATTTTGCTTACCGTACAGCGCCGGTCCTACATGATATGAAACCCTTGAAAATTTAACCAATGGATAGGTATACTGATAAAATTCCGTTACCCCGATAAATTCTTTAAAATATATCTCACCAAATACCACATGACCTTTCTGATTTTTGCAGATTAAATTTTATTTTTAAGCACATATTTTTTTGCTTTTCATCAAAATCACTGAAGCAAAAACTAACATTACGTAAAACTGAGCAACCTAAGCAAAAAAAAAATTATGGATAAAATCAGGAGGTCTTGTGATATTACTTTCAATTATTTGCAAATAAATTTGACCTCAAAAAGATTCGTACTCCAAATATTTAAACCATAGTCGGCTTGCTGTTATTCTATTCTCTCTCTATACATTTTTTTAAAAATATGAAAGGACAATGGATCCTTTTATTTGTCGGTATGTAAACATAGGAAAATGGGGATAAAATTTCTTTTTCCTGAACGTTTGTAAAGGCTGGGCCGGTTTATATTTTCCAAACTAAATCTCAATTCATCACGAAGTTTCTTGTGTAAAGTTTGTTTCTTTTGTAACCGCATTTACTACTTTGTTTTGTTTCACATTTCAGGGTTAGGAGTTTGGAACTACTTACGTGTTCCCAGGAACATTTTTAAGTAAAAAACGCCGAAGCATAGCTGTAATTTTCCACCCTGCATTTAAATTTCAAATGGAGAAACACAAGATATCGTTTTTCTCCCCAAGCTAAATTGCAGAGAGAAAAAGTTTGCATCATAAAAGCATACGTGTGTATTCTACAAGCCATTAATATTAAAAACTCTGTAGGTGCATTCATTATGCTTTTTATCCTCGCTGTATATGCACCGTACACAATGTTACTCATTGTGTTTTCACAAAAAATTTCATTACCCCCACTCTCTGAATTTTGATTATCAATAATTAATAACAAAATATCATCTGATCTTCTCATTGTTTACAGCTTTTTCATTTTGAAAGAACCCTGCATATTTGCCCTAATTATAGGGAAATTTTGGCCTGAATAATGACAATTTTTACTTGCATTTTTGAAGAATAAAGTTGTCAGCCCAAAACCTCTACAAAGTACCTACAGCTTGTAGTGGCTCCTGATCAATTTGAACACGTCGGTATTTTTATTAATAGTTGGCGAAGCTGTGATTTGAATCCCATTAACCAAGTGAGATATCACTGCTCGTAGTCCACGACTCCACGAGATTGTTACGTTGAGTTGGCTACTTCTCTCAAATGACAATTAACACACGTGTGTTATATCAAATTTTATCCAAATCTTCTTAATTATAAATGGTATGAAAAGTTTGTATGTAAATTAAAAATTTCTAGATGTCAGCCAAAAAACTTTATTTATTTAAATTTTGGCCTCTACTAGTTTCGGCTTTATATAATATATTTTTTATAACATATCAGCTAAATGTTTACCGGTTTCAGGATATTATTTTTTTTTTTTATATATAGACAAAGTCATAATTGCATCCCATGTAATTTTCAGTATGGTAATAATATTACCGTACAGATTTGTCAAAATAACGTGGTACAATTGGATAATAGGTATAGCTGTCAACCCATACAATATTTTTCTATAACTAATTTGCATCATTTATTATAATATTTTTATTTATCTATATAAGTTGAATGAAAAATGTTTTCCGCCACCGTGAAAAACCGTTGTCCAACAGCGTGAAAAAACGTTTTCACGGATACTTCGCGCACGTTAAATTAATCTAATAACTGTGGAAAAATCGCCTACTTTATGCGTTTTTATTATAATAAAAATGTTAACATTTTAGTCACTTAAATATGAATAACCGTTTTTAGTCTCCAAATATATACATATATGCAAAAATGCATAAAAAAAATCCTATTGTAAAATTTATAGCGATTGTCATCTTTTGTTTATTATTGTTAGATAAAACCAGATCTCTAAATAATTGAGGTAATTTTGTTACAAATTTTCCTTGCATATTAATAATGATTGTCAAACTACAACCTCTGTAGGAATCTACTGCTATCTCCTCTACTATTTACATAATTCTGTATTTGTACTTCTATAAGTAATGCTGTTATTTCACAAATTATATTACTTATGGTCAATAGATTTTTCTAGGACGCAGTCAATAAACCGAATATCTATTTACTTCAATGTTTCAATCCTACCAGGATCATCCTCAGGAAGAAATAAATAAATAAATTTCTTCCTGAGGATTAAAAATCTATTGACCATATCCAAATCCAGTCAAAAAGTTATTTCACAAATATGAATTATAGTTATTTTTTGACTTATATATAGTCTATATGTATTTAAAGAGACTCACATTGACAAGCTGCTTCCTGGAGCCCGTGTCCCGCTTGTCCCGGTCGGCGGAGCGCTGCTGCAGGTGGCGGCTGAGCGCGAACATCTCCGCGAGCCGCGAGCGCGTCTTGCCGCTGTCCTGCGACGCCGCCTTCACCGGCGACGCCTTGCGCCGGTCCGGGAACACCAGGTGCTCGATGTTCGGCGTGTAGCCCGGGTCCGCGCGCACGAAGTCCTGGATGCTGGAACCAACATCCACGTCTCATCATCTCATCTTCAACAACAAGGAAAAAGATATTGCATCCCCATAAATATCTGTATGTTGATATGCAATAAAAATGTATATTAATTATTGCCACTGTAAAAATACAGCTGAAAATGGACCCACTAAACTTATGATTTAATAAATTATGATTAAACAATTGAAACTTAAAAGCCCAAATTTGTTCTTCTCTTACCATCTTGAAATTCTCAACATTTGTACTAATAATAATAATATTATTATTATTATTGTACTACAACCGAAACATAAATGACAATTTTTGGATAAAAGTTTCAAACTAACCTCACCTAAAATTTAATTCTAAGAAACATTTGTCAAATAAACTTTGTAGTAAAATTTGTCATTTTGCTAGAAAACTAAATTTATTGACTATTTATAAGAAATGTAGAATGGGGTCTGCCATCTAGTAGCAGTTTGTGAACTATTGTTTAAACAATTAAAATCTTGTAAAAATATAGATTTTTAAAAAATTACAATATCTAAAAAAAAGTCTTAGATTAACCCCACCTAAAATTTAATTTTAAGAAACATTTTTCAAATAAATTCTGTTGTAAAATTTATCTTTCATTAGGAAATCAAAATTATTACTAATTTTTATTTGGATGTAGAATGGGGTCTGCCATCTGTTAACAATACTTTGAACTATCGTCTAAATAAAATTACATATTTATCTCGTAAATGAAGACATTTAGAAAAAAATTCTTCAAGTAAACCCCCCTTAAAATTTAATTTTAAGTAACTTTTCTTCTATAAATTTTTCTCGAAAAATGTTTAGGTCTGGAGATATACACAGAAATTGGTTACATCCACTTTGTCAATGTATGTAATGAAAAGAATTATGGAGACTAGTTTTAAAGGAAGGTGATTTTAGTTTAATTATGTTAGGGTAAGAATAAGAGAAGCTCATAGTGATTTACCACCCTTCTTACAGACAGTAAACATTACGGTGACTGATTTTTACGGAGGGTGATTTTGAACTAATTATATTAGGGTAAGAATTAGAGCACTTCACATTAAGTAAGCACTCCTTTCTTAGGTAATAAACATTACAGTGACTTGTTTTTACGGAATGATTTTTATCTAAATAAGGGCAAGAATTAGAGCACTTCATAGTGAGTAAGGACCCCTCTCTCAGGTAGTAAACATCACGGTGACTAGTTTTTATGAAGGATGATTTTGAACTAATTACATTAGGGTAAGAATTAGAGTATTTCACAAAAAGTAAACACCCTTCTCCTAGGTAGTAAACATTACGGTGACTGGTTATTACGGAGGGTGTTTTTTATCTACATAAGGGCAAAAATTAGAACACTTCACAGTGAGTGAGCACCCCTTTTTCAGATAGTAAAAATTACAGAGACTGAGTTTTTGAAGATCTAATTACCAGTGTTATTATTATATGTACATATGAAATTCCAAATTTGGTAAATTCAGTTTCATGGTTATATCTTTGTTTCAACAGATATTTTCATGTGTCCAGTGAAAATTGTTTATTTTATTTTATTTATTTATTATATGATCTATGATATTGTCACTATCAGAAAGTATGTAGCAAACATTATAAATTTAATGCATTCAATAGATTTCTTATTTTTTAAAAGGAATGAATAAATACTTGATAAATTTCAATAAAATATTTTCTGCAATAATTTTAAACTACATTATCAATTTTTTAATAAAGTTTATTAAATTTTGACGCCCTATGCATAATAAGTTATATTTGTATATTACCTTGGAAGTGAAATTTAGATGAAGATTAATCACATTGATAATTAAATAAAGGTGAGAGTCAGGTTAATAATACTAAGACGGGAAACCATTTGGGAGCACATTGAGGTTGTTTATGACTAGTAAAGTTCACCATAGACAATGCTTTATCACTGTTAAAGAATGTACGAGTACTTTACTTTACTTTGTCGGTAGCAGTTAACAGTTACATGTAAGTTAACGAACGTTTTAACCGCCATGTAGTGTAGATTACAACATAAACAAAATAGCAAATTACTTCGGAACTAATCTCAAACACATGGTATTCCAAAACATCGAACTATTACTTCCTGACACCAGCTACATATTGGTAATTCAAACTGAGAGCTTGAAGCACGTATTGTTGTATTAAACATTACACCCAAACCACATTTACCGCAAAGTTATAATTTCTGATAAATAAGAAATCAAGAAGATGCACATATATGAGATGAGAAAATAAGAGAAATTCTCTTCTCATCTTATTTGTGGTGAGAAATCATTTTCTTTATTACTCGTTAAATTGAACTTTGCCACAAATCAATTTTGATTATTTGATTACAATAACATAATCATATTCTGATTGTTTCATTCAAATGATGTACTTATATTATAATAAAGCAATCATAAGAATGATTTATAGACCCAATAATACATTTGGTTTAATAAAAGTTTTCTATTAGTAATTAAATATGTAATATAAAAATTCGTGTCACTTAAAATTTAATTTTAAGGAACCTTTTCAAATAAATTTAGTTGTAAAATTTCACATTTTTCTGAAAAACAAAAATTAATGTCATTTTAAAACTGCACATTATTCAAATCAAAATATATAAATTTTTTTAAATATCAAAATCTGAGAAAATGTTTTAAATTAACCCTACCTAAAATTTAATTTTAACAAACTTTTTTCAAATAAATTTTGTTGTAAAATTTACCATCCTCCTGGAAATCGAAATTTATTGTTAATTTATTAAAACAATAGAATGGGGTCTGCCATCTGGTAGTAATTTGTGAACTATTGTTCGTACTTAATTATAATTTGATGAAAATATAGAAAAATTTAAAAATATCAAAATACGCAAAAATTTCTTTAATTAACCCAACCTAAAATTTAATTTTAAGACATATTCTTCAAATAAATTTTGTTGTAAAATTTACCATTCTTTTGAAAATCGAAAATTATTGTAAATATGTTAAAATTATAGAATGGGGTCTGCCATCTATTGCCGCCATAAGAAACTATTATTAATTTAGAATTATGCATTTATTTCGGAAATGGTCATACTTAGAAAAAAATTCTTCAAGTAAACCCCCCATAAAATTAAATTTTGAATAACTTTTCTATTATAAATTTTCTATGAAAAATGTCTATTTTCGGAGATATGACATAAGTTGTGAATGTACTCACAACTGAATAGATATCACATTTTATAACGGAAATGAAGAATTCAAATTTTAATAAACTCATGAATCTTACACCCAGGGCCTTCTATTTCCATCCTTATAACGCAGTTATTATTATGGTCAGTGTCTTTAGTGTGATTTTGTCATAGAAGATATAAAATTTGTTAAAAATATAATAGGTATGATAGAATCCGTAGCCACAAAGATATATTTTGAAATTCTCTTAAACACCGATTTGTCTTCTTTCGAAAATGCTTTACTTAGCTTCATCAAAATCATCCAGTAAAATACCAACCAATTGTTCCCATATATTTCACTAACGTATAAATAAATTAAAATACATGAGAAGAAATGATTTTAGTAAAATAAAACATCGATCTGATTATTTGATTGATCTGATCATTTGATTGATATGAACGTGTGATCTAATCTTTTTGTTTAATTTAATCGATGTATTATTATCGTTTGACCGATCACATTGATCACTATTGATCAAATTGATCAAAATTTAAATGATCAGATAGATCTTGATCTTTATTAAACTGATCGAGTAATTGATTGAAATGATTCTAGTAAAAAAAACATCGATCTGATTGTTCGATTGATCTGAATCTGAACGTTTAATCGATTTGTTTCCAATGTCCCTGAGTTCAATCGAATTCCTTTTGTATTATTTATGTCATATAGATTTAGATTTGTTTTTGAACTTCTTAGGAGAGAAGGAATGTTTTAAAGGTGTGCACGTGTGCATCGATCTGATCGTTGGATTGATCTGAATCTGAACGTTTGATCGACCTGTTTCCAATGTTCCCTGAGTTCGATCTAAGTCCCTTGTATTATTTATGTCATATATAGGTTTAGGTATGTATGTAAACTTCTCAGGAAAAAAATAATGTTTTAAGGGTGTGCATCGATCTGATCGTTAGATTGAACTGAATCTGATCTTTAGATTGATCTGAATCTGAACATTTGATCGCTCTGTTTTCACTGTTCCCTAAGATCCATCTAATTACCTTGTCTTATTTATGATATATAGGTTTAGGTATGTTTGTGAACTTCTCAGAAGAGAAAGAATGTTTTAAGGGTGTGCCGTGTGCATCGATCTGATCGTTAGATTGATCTGAATCTGAACGTTTGACGATCTGTTTCCAATGTGCCCTGAGTGTTATTTCTGCCAGATAGGAAAGAATGATGTGCAGGTAGGTTACCTGAGCTTGGGCCCCGCCTGGCTCTTGCCGCCGACGCCGAAGCGCAGCGGGGACTTGTTGACGGAGGCGGCGCGGCGCTTCTGGTTGTTGGGCTTGTGCGCGGCGGCCGCGTTGGACTCGGCCAGCGCCAGCAGCCGGTCGCGGTGTTGCCGGATGTGCACCTCCTCGCGGCTCATCATCATCATCACCCGCTACTGCATCGCTACCGAACCGCCTCTGCAACACAACCACGTCACACCGATCACACTTTTCCACTATTAAATCCAACATGTCTTATGTAACCAGAAATTATCTTTTGGTTCTTTTCAAATAGTCAACATTTACTACACTGCCATCATATTAAACGTATGGTATGATGTACTAGTCTGCCAGTAAGTCGTATATCCTTGAGTTTAGGTAGAGATTTTCGCTTAAAATGTCAGATATATCGTCATATTTTTTTAATGTAAACTAAGTAAACTAGTAAAGAAATTTTAAAAACGTCCTTTTTCTTTAGTATTATGAACGCCGACATTTCCCTTAACGCAGCATTTTTTTATTACTTCAGTTACAAAACCCTGAATTGTTATTATTTATAAGAATTATTGTACCTCCTTCCATTTTTAAATAATTGATTACTACCCTAAAATGATGTGAGTTACACCCTTAAAATTATTACCATTGAATTAGTCGCATCAAAGTATAGGTATATGTATAAAAATTTTCATTTTAAAATACCCACTAGCACAGTGACAATTACAAATTGAATATCAGCCAATAGGAGTCCATATGACCGGTAATAATGCGCGTCTCAGGATATACCGGAGATCCTGAGACGCTAACATTCAGTCCTGCTCTGCGGGGCTTCTAATTTCAAATTCCTTTCTCCCAAATCTAAACTATAATCTAATTCCTAAATCTAGACTCTATATCAGGAAATTCTAATATTTTCTAAAGTTGTACTAGTATTAGATCAAATCTAAAAGAAAGATCTGTACCACATCTGAAGTTAATGTAACTAAATCCAAGATATCTATCGGGAAATTATCAATATTTTTTATAATATTCAGAGTGGTTTAATTCCAATTTTATCTAATTCTTAATCAATTATAGGAAATCCTTTTTTTTAATTAAATAAATATTTAATTAATATCCAAATACATACAGATCAGATTTGGAAAGCCAAACATCTCCTGAATCCTTCCAAATATTCATTATAAGCAGAACCGTTGATTGTAAAGTATACTTTTCAGTCAACGGCAGAATATAATAATTTTTAAATTGTTACTAAAACCTTTATCATACAAAAATACTTATTGTACTAAAGTTTTATTGTTGATTAATATGCCATTGTTGAGAAAATCATTAATATTGATTTATTTTATATTAAAAAGTTAATGATAGTGACATCTATCAAAACTATTTAAACTATTGTTCAAATATTGATTTTCTCCGATTTACACCCACGAATTTTAAAAAGACCCATTTACACTATATTGTCCATACTTGTTCAATTAAAACAATTGGAATAATTATCCTATTATTACTACAACATTACTCTCAAATAATTATAAATGAATATTGTTTAATTGTTGAAAAAGATAATAATATTGATTATTGATGATCGATAGTAGTGTCATAAGCGGATTTTTTTGGAAGTAATGATCAAGTATTGATTTTCTCCGATTTACACCCACGAATTTTGCTAAGACTTGTTTAAACTATCTTGTTTATAATTGTTTAAATTACTAATAGATGTCAGACCCCATTCTACTTCAGAATAAATGCAGCAAATAAGTACATGAAAATAATAAAATTATTTTTAATTTAAAATTATAAAATATAAAGTCAACATAGTAGTAAGCTCATTGTTTGGAAGATGTAACTTTTTTTGATTGTAAATTATAATTACCCCGTGTAATATGATAATGATGTGTAAGTATAAGAAATTAAAAGGAAAAGTAAATAAAAACGAAGATAATGAGCTTAACAGCTAAACACTCTAACTTGAAGAAGGTTTGCTTATATTAATATTGATTCAGTGAGACTTTGGATTCAATTTCCTGCTGAAATTTATTGTCGCGCGATGAAATATTTAAAATTATAATTTCATTATGTCATTTAGACAGCAGAGTTTCAACAATGAAATATGTTCTTGAAATTGGAAATTATTTGCTTAATCTTACTTTAAGAAATGAAAACAAATTATACAAAATTAATATTTACTACCTTCATGATGTATGCTACGTACATTTATTATGTACATTTACTAAATTTAAGGCCTATTCTGTTAGTAACAGAAAGGATGAACTAAAATTTTGGTGAGACATTTTATCATAAAATTAACAGTGCCCCGAATACGAAGTAAATTCACTGTATTTTTTTAATGCAGCTCATTTCTTTCACTTCTAGTGATGCCTTAAAATTAGAAGTTGGATGCCTAACTACTAAGCTACCCAACTCTATAAAAATTTATAAACCATGCATAAGTCAGTTTCAAATATCGCTTCAAAGAACTATTTTTGAAACCAATCTTAAGATCAGTTTCCAGACATAAGGAAATAAAAAAATTAGAACAAGTGTTTAAACAAATATTGTTTTAATAATTTAATTCATTTTATACCTTGCTTTTGTTTAAAAATAATAGTAACCGCAATAAAACTAGAAAAGGAATTGAATAACGAGAACTATACAGAGTATATGTACATAAAAAATTGTATGTAATTCATACATGTAATTCGCTTTGGGTGAAATATGTAGTACAGTATAAAGTTTATACGTTAATTATATTTGAAATAAAGCATACAATTTAATTTGCTTGTTAATTACACGTACGCTAAAGAAAAATAAGCTTGTATTTTTTGTTTGAGATTTATCAAAAGTATTTTCATTAACATTCATTTTAAAGTTGAATAATCTTAACGTACAGGAGAAGGAACACAGGTTATTTCAATAAATAGTAAAACAAATAATTGTTTATTAAGAATGGTAACACAAAAACACTTACTTTAATATATAATAATTTGAATTTCTTGTTGTTTGATACATTTGTATTAAATGGTATTCAATATTATGACTATAAAAATACAATATTTTCAAAAACTGAGTTTAAAATCACAAAATTAAACAGTAAAAATTATATTTTAATTCGTTGGTAACTGCCGATGTTTGAAACAACCCTCTTTTGTTTTGTGTACTACTGCGCATTTTGTCTTACGCTTCCAATATGGCGGTTGACTTAACGAAGTTCTGTGTGAGTTTTTCTTTATTTATTTATTCGTTACGAATATCAATTCTAATATACAATCAAATAATTTCAAATGTTAGTTTAATAGAAACAGTGTCTGTTTACATTCAAATATTGTTTCGGAAACTAGGTTAATAAGCATAACAAGTGATATGTTGTGACAAACCAAACTTATTGATGTGTTTGTGTTTTTTATTGCAAAAATTGTACAGAACATTGTGTGAACTACAAAATAGGACGATGGTTGAAGTTCTGGACATCTGGACCAGTGAAAGTGATACGTTGTGACAAACTATAAATTTATTAACATGTTTGTGTTTTATTATTGTAAATTTGTACAAAACATTGTGCGAACTACAAAATGGGATGATGGTTGAAATTCTGGACATCAGGCAGTAAACTTCTGGACCAGTGACGAGTGAAGGTTTCCAAAATATAACTAGATGAAGGTAAGTCACAGCATTTTTTCAACAAAAAGATTCATGAATATGATTTATTGTTGTATGGCAAATTACCTTAAATATTAAACTATCTATCTTGAATACTTAAGTGTAGTGTTGGTTGCTTTTACCTGCTTACAAACCGATTATATTTTTACGATGGTGTCTTTGTTTGTCTTCAGTTTAAAGTATGATGAATTGTGCTGAGATAAATTTTAGTAAATATTATTACTCTCGATGAGTTCTTTCACTGGTTAAATTTAATGTAATTATTTTTGTTAGGGTAAGTGGGGTGAGGTGGACTACTTTCAGGAAAAATAATTATTACTCTATAATATTAAGTAATATTTAAAATACAAAATTATTTATAACAACATTTAATCTAGGCTTACTTATAAGGAGAAGGAAAAAAATTAAACTATGTTCTGAAAACCACAAAAAAATTAATTTAGTTTCAAAAAAGTTTAACTCTCCTCATATAGACGAGACAGACCAAGGCTATGAGGAGATGAACTGCTTAACAGTGACCACATATTACACATTTTATCCAATCATCCTTCTTTATCATTTTGTTTTAAATAATTTTTCTTAAATCCCACATATTCGTTTTCATAATCTTCAACTTCTTCATTATCATCACCCTCTGATTAACTTTTTAACAACAGTTCAGAACTAATGGAATAGCAACTAGATCGTGTGCATTTCTATGTGCGAATTTTTCCTGTTTATCGGTTGAATTGATCATTTTAACAATAAAAATTCTTTGGTCCATCTCTCCTCAGTATAGGTGGTCCATCTGTCCTCAGAGCAGAGGTTAAATGGACCACTAAATTACTTATGACTTTGTACAAATAGAACCACATATTATGCACTTGTTTATAAAGTATGTACATGAATAATTAGTTGAAACCTATCGAAGAGGTAATTAAATAATTGTGTATGTAATAAGTTACAAAAACATTTTGGCAATATTTTAAGTAAATCTTGGGTTATTCAGTGTTGACTGCATTAATTTTCAAGTGACTACTTACATTGCCTCTAAACAACAAAATTAACATTCCGTATGAGATATATCACTCTAATGTACTTTTAAGAGCAAAAGTCCAATTCTTCTATGGTCCATCTCTCCCCCATTTACTACAACTGTATATTAAATTTTAGACGATTATCTCTTACGCTGAATTAATAAATGAAAAATAAATAAAATATTAAAAATAACGCAAACAATATAATTTGTAGTGTAGAAGTTTGCTAGCATAAATGACATGTTTTTATTTATATGAGTTAATTAGACAAAGAATAGTAAAGCTTTTGTTTGTAACCCAATTCGTGGGATGCAAATGCTGCTTTGTGAGCTGATTAACACACTTGGCATTAACTATACCGGGACAAAAATAGAGTTCAAAGTGCGGCTGTTCTAGAGAAAGAACGAATCCGCAAAGGCCCTGAAGATTTTAAAGCTTTGATGCTTAGGATAATGGCGCTTCTCGCAGCTTTAAAAGCTTACTGTGACCCTTGCAAGCTCAATATCTGACCGCTAATGTGATGGAAAATGCGGATGGGCTTAACAACGAATTAAAAATTATTGTCGATACATTAAAACCTAAATGGATTCCTAATATAATCACTACCACCAGTGGGGAAAACAACGCATTGATTTTTCATTTATTTTCTTGTTAGGAAACTTAATCTTGTTTGTGCTGCGTTAAAATCACTCCATTACGTATCAACAAACCTCAGCTTTTTCCTATAAAAATGGTCTTGTGGTGCACTCACCATACCAGCTAAAGTGTCTGAAAGGTGACGTCTGGTAAAGGCCTTATACGATATAAATATATTATTACTCATGTCTGGGATAAAGTGTAAGATCCATTAATATTAATTTCACTACCAAAAGGTTAAAAAATAATACAAAATTTTACAAAATCTTTCACTTTTTGAATTAAAAATGGTTTAGGGTACACAATCCTTGTCTGTTTAATTGATGGATTAGTAAAAAATTAAAAATTCTCATTTCTAATTAAAAATTAAAATCTCTTTACATCTCCAAGTTATTTTCAATTACAGTTCAACATGAAAAGTTACAATTTTCAGCTTTTCACTGTAAACTGTTTCATATACAGCCGAAATAATCCAAAAATTTCAATTCTTGGGTCCAAAATTTTTGTTTTTGAAAATAGCCCAATTTGATAGAAGCCGTTGCGCTGATTTCAAATTTTCAAACGGAATTTAATTATCTCTTTTCGTTCTTGAGATTTTTGCTCTTAAAGTTGCACGTCAAAAAAGTGTGTTTTTTGACAATATCTCAAAAATGCGCAGAGATACCGTTTCAACGATTATACCAGTCGATTCTACGGGCAAAGTTACATAAAGAAATGTTTTCTTCTCATATACGTTCTTTGGAACGATTCGGTGAAAAATGAGTAAAACGAAAAAACCTAAATTTCAATTTTTCACCTCGAAACTTTTTGTCTCCAAAATTTCTTATTTTTTGGACTTAAGTAGATATCGATGTGCTGATTTCAAATTTTCAAACAGAATTCAATTATCTCATCCCGTTCTCGAGATATTTGCGTTCAAAGTTATACCTAAAAAATTAGGTTTTTTAGGTATATCCCTGAAATGGTTAGGTTTACGTCTTCGACGACCTCACCAATCGATTCTACGGGCAAAATTACATAAGTGTACCAATTTTCAGATTTTTGTCTCAACAGATAAAATTTCTACAAGGAAAAAACTAAAAATGGCCAAAATCGAGAAAAATCGTAAGGGGTTCATCAGGCATTTTTTTCGATTTTGGCCATTTTAGTTTTTTTGCTCTAAAAATTGTATCCTTTGGAATAAAAATCTAAAAATTGGTATACTTATGTAATTTTGCCCGTAGAATCGATTGGTGAGGTTGTTGAAGTCGTAAACCTAACCCTTAAAGAGGTATACCTAAAAAACCTCTTTTTTTAGGTTTCGCCAAAACTCAACTTTGAACACAATTATCTCAAGAACGGTAATAGATAATTCAATTCTGTTTGAAAATTTGGAATCAGCGCACCGATATCTACTTAAGACCAGAAAATGAAAAGAATTGGAGACAAAAAGTTCCTCGGAGAAATTTTGAAATTTAGGTTTTTTCGTTTTTCTCATTTTTCACCAAATCGTTCCAAAGAACGTATATGCAGAGAAAACATTTCTTTATGTAACTTTTCCCGTAGAATCGACTGGTATAATCGTTGAGATTGTATCTCTACCCATTTTAGAGATATACCAGAAAAACATACTTTTTTGAGGTGCAACTTTGACAGCAAATATCTCAAGAACGAAAAAAGATAATTAATTTCCGTTTGAAAATTTGAAATAAGCGCGTTGAGATCTATCAATGTACACTATTAGCCAAAATCAAAATTTTGGGCACAAAAATGAGTATTTTTGCGATATTTCGCGTTTATCAACACAATTTGTGGTTTAAAACAGTTATTTGGTTTGTTTTAGCTATAAACAACTTTGAATAGGTATTTTTGGGCAATTTCAGCTGTATATGAAACATTTTAGAGTGAAAAAATAAAATTTGTAACTTTTTTTTTATTTGGAAATGTAAATTTTACATTTTTTACAGACCCATCAGTTAAACACACAATGATTGTGTACTATAAACCCAGTTTTAAGTAAAAACGGGAATGATTTTGTAAAACTTGTTTGCATTTTTTATGAAAAAAAAATGATATCTATGGTGTAATCTACACGCTAGCGTTCTACATTGTAAATATTTGTTTATTTTCTAATGTTTTTAGTGTTAAGTATTATATTATTATATTATACACAAGAGTTAATTTTCTTCAGTTTGCATTCATGTTATTTTAACATTGCAATCCCAAACGCAATTTCGTATATCGTACAAAAAGACAACACAAAACACAACTCCGTTATGTGATAGGACAAACAATACTCTAAGACGAGACTGAGGATCGTATATTTCTTAGTAGACTTGTTACTTTAGATTTATCTGACATGAAATATAGCTTTGCATAATCACAAATCTCATACATGTAACTAAACTACATTGTATAAAAAATGTAACAAACAGCTCAACAGTATATTGTTGTCTTCTTATTGATAAAATAAATTACAAAAATATTTTGCTTAATATTTTAAACACAACATTTGGTTAATATATATATGTCTTACTTTGAAAATATTATAACCAGCGAAATAAATTGTTTTTCTACTCCATACTGTGTATGTTATGTTTTTTGAAGGCTTAACTGAATGGATAAACAGCTTATATCCATCCTAGAGTGGATATGAAAAACATTTGAATTATTGTCAATGTCACAAAATATTTTATTCTTTCGAAAATGGAAAACAATCTGAAATACTTAATCAAATCTATACCTTAATGTATAAAAATATTATCTAAACTTTTATCACACCTTACAATATTTATTTAAAATAATAATTTCATATGATCAAACTGTTTGACACTTGACATCCACTAAATTTCCCAAAATTCTCTAGGCGCTACGCAAATGTTTCAAATGCTTGTTTTCATAATAATAATTTTAATTTTATGAATACTTAAATTTTAGTGTTTTCTCTTCGTGTTGGTCGTAGAAAAAGTAAACTGTACAACTCGAGTGGAACGCTCATATCCAATTATAAATAAAAATTTAAATTCATATATAAATATAATCATATATGTACATAAATACTAGGGACAATAGCACCTCAATATAACAGACTTCGGGACTTCGATATAATAGTCTTCGGATATAACGAACAAAATGTCCGGTCAAATGTGAAGAATTTTAAAACATCCTATTAATATAGGTAATACATGTACAACGCATTCGCAAAACTGTAGGTATAGCATAATTATAATAACAAAGAATATTGACAAATATTAGAATTTGTACAACGCGTTAACAAATATTTTAAGAATTTAAAACGTACAGTTTTTATATTTTAATATTTGTAATAAAAATTTTATCTGTACCTTGGAAATTTCATCAACTCAATGTCGCTGTCAATTTATTAAAAATTATACCATCCCCGAATTAACTGCGATGAATTATTTTTAGAAAATCAATAAAGTATGGAAATTTTAATTGAAAATTATTGTTTAATATTGATAAGTTTCAAACTGTTTTGTAATAATTTTTATGTTAAATTAAGTGAGAAATAATTGGTAATGCCAAACGACTTTTACAAAGTTTTGATGGGGATTTTATGGGAAAACCTAGTTCTAACGACTTGGAATTCAATATCACATAAAGCACTTTATAGCAGCTAGAAACTAACTGCTACAGTTTGTTACTATAAAGCTTACATTCTAACTCTTTGAGAATTGTTAGTAGGTACCAATTTATTTTTGTACGTCCACAATGAAAAGTGGTACTGTTCTCGTACTATGTAAAGCACAGACAAAATATACAGGTGTGCAAGGAAATGCGAAACATAGGACTTTATCATGGGACTTCAAAAATTGCGGATACTCTCTCTCCTGATAAATTTAGAGCAAAACTAATAGAAATTCTACATCAGATAAGTTAATAGGTATAGGGGTGAGTTTACCGGCACATTATTATTCTTCATGTCAAATAGCTTTCGTGCAAGTATTTTTGTTCTGTAACGTTTAGCAGTGTGATCGTAGAAAAAGTATAGTGTGCCACTCGTGCAGAATCATCTGTTTTCCACCTTGTGTGAATTCAGCACTCGACTTCGTCTTGACTTTCAACCTTAAGGTACCTACTAAATTCATATCTCACACTTCTGTCAAAAATCGTATATTTTTGTTTTGTAGCTAGTAGCTAGGAAGGATTGAAATGACAACATCTTTATTATTAAAATATAAATAAATTAAGAAATAATATCGTGGTCATAGAAAAAGCATAGAGTACAACTTCCTTGGAATAACCTTTTCATACTCGTATGAAATGAGTACCATTCCATGCTTATTGTACAATATACTTACTATTGCAGTTCTTTATTTTTATAAGCTATGACATTTAAGGTATATGAATAAGAACAGTAAATATTTCAGATTCTGAAGTCGTTTAGACCTCCAGACCTTTGACATGGTTTACATATTGAGTATATTTATTTATAGTATCACTACTATAATTATTCTTTTTTCTATATTTACACACTTATTTTAAGAAAATATTAACCGAATTGTGACATTTGATAAACGAAACAATATCAGTGATACAGCAGATTTGTCACACCGTGTAATAAGTAATAAATGTTTATAAAAATGTACAACTTAATTAATATTTTTATGTTGGCAGTGCACTATGTTACCAATAATTCATGTAAAATGAGTTCATATCTGAAGGTGTTCAATAAAAGTAGATTATTTGTTATCAATTACCAACATCCGAGACAAATCGGCCGTAGTAGTCGTACGAGAACAAAGTTTGGACTTTGTTGGAAGCTTCTATAAATCACGAATCATCCCCTGTCGATTTCTAATAACTGAAGTAAGCCAGACAGTGAAAAATACTCCTTTTCAACTATTCCTTGGTTTTTGCTTTGCTCAAGGAACAGGAAATTAAATTTGTTCCTGCACACTTCTAAGAAATTTTATTTTCTTTCTTATTTTCTCCCAAATATTTGTCACTTTATTCATTACGAAATATCGCTGTGAAATATTGTACAAGAAGCTTTATAGACTGGAATTTGAGACGTTCTTGTTAAAATTTCCATTAAGGAAGTATTTTATGGAATATTTTTACACTTTAATGTACGAAAATTAAAACAGGAATGTTACAAATTTAATATAAATATAATACAGCGAAAAAAGAATGAAGGGTAATATTGATTAGAAATTAATTAAAACACAATATAATGTCGTCCAACACTTATTTTTATTTAGAAAATATCTAATAAATAATAATTAAAAGGACAATGAATTCTTTGAAACTTATAAGGTACCGAAAATATAGTAATTTGCATAGAATTAGGACAAATACTAAAGCAAAAATTTGTGACAAAATAAGTAAAGTAGAGCAAATCTTGAAGCAAGAACTGGAGCAATTCTGAGATAAATTAGAGCATACAATTAATATAATAAATACTAGATTAAGAATATAAGGCAATAATTAGATCGGCAATTTCTAATAAAATTGCAGCAATTTCTGGAGCAAATAATTGAAACAATTAGTAGTGAAATAAGAGCATATTCTGAGACAAATATTGGAATTAAGTCAAGAATTTCAAATGTTAAATAAAACCAGGGCCGGATTAAGCCTCCAGCGGGCCCCCTACACAAAATATAATTCGGGCTCTTTATACCTATAAAAATTTTGGTTTTTGGTCTTGGTAACTTAGCATATCATCTAGAAGGGTATTTGTTATCAATTCATTAATTTTTTGTACAATTTTATGGATAAAAATAAAATATAAACTGATTAAACAACGAGTTGTTTAAAATGATACTTAATTTATTTTTTGTTAAAAAACAAATTAATAGTATAAAATCAATGTAAAATAAAATACATATTGGCTAATATTACAAACTCACTATTATAATAAAAGCGCTTTTAGGAAGCGTGCTTTTACATTATAATCTTATGAGGCCAGGCGTCACTTTTAAGAAAGCGCTCTGTATAATAAATTTCATATTCGTAATAAAAAAATATACTTGAGTCCCTTGATAATATTATATTTAAATTATATATACTATAAGAAATTCTGAGTCAAATAATAGAACATTTTTGGATAAAATAGAGCGTATTCTACAACAAAAATATTTAGGCTTAAAAACTAAATGCATATTCCAGTAATCTGATAGAAAAATTGTTAAATATAGCTCTTATTTACTCTAACAGTTAAACAATAAAAAAACATGAAAATTGAAATAGAAAACTAATGTTAAATCATTATACATTAATTCTCGGCAAGGTAAATTGAATATGTAATTGGTTTGATTGTAATTTTTTGTTATATGTATTTATGAATAGAAAGAATGAATGAACGTACTAAATAGCGTGAACAAAACACATGAATAATAAATAAAGAGCAAGAAAATGGCATGTTCACGCAGTACTGGTGTGTAAATTGCTATCGCGCCTTTACGACTCCATCGCATTGGCTCGCATGCTGTAAAGTCTTTTGCCATTGCTGCAACTTTTATATTATCTTACTTGCAGCGCCCGCTACACGGTTACTGCAGCTTTATGAAGAAGAATAGCAGCTTTAATGGAATTTTCATGTAAATATAACTATGAATACAATACACAACAATGAATTATTGTCGCATAACTTGCTCATTGTCATTTGTAAGAAATGCCATTACTTTCATTTATTAATTATTTTTAGAAACAAAATTATGAAAATTTTAGACTCATTATCAAACGAAAATAGAAATTTATAAAAAAAAAACCTAAGTAGGAATCGAAATCTGATAACCTTTGACTCACTAGCCCGTTTATTCTCACCTCCTAACCACAATTTGATAAGTTGTCAATGTTGCGTGTAGAGAACAATAAAATATAAGGCGAATAATTTTAATTTATATTTGTAAATTTATTGAATTATGTTATTAAACTGAAGTAATCTTTATTAAATAAGATGTAGAACTACATGTAGTATTGTCACAGAATAGTTACATACAGAAGCGACACTCCTTGTCGGAATCTTTCATATTACCCTATTCAGTTCTATGATCTTGGAGCATTGTGTACACCTTTAAATTTGTTGCCTTCCCCTATCTCTCTCTAATTTTCATTTGTCTGTCTTACTGTCGCTTCTGTATAAACCTATACTGTGGTATTGTCCTGTATATATGGTGACTTAGTTGTTAGCGGAACAATTTTATTTAACAAAAACTGTTTTCCCACGTTAAATGCCTATGACAACAATTTCTTGGAACACACGATATATATACGTAAACAATATTAACTTAAACGCCTATTAGAGGTAGGTAATATGTCATACACATTTATTTTATATAAAAAAGAGATTTTTCAAAGATTGAAATATTAAATTAACAGTATTACTATACATCAACGGTAAGTAATATGTCATACACATTTTTTTATATAAAAAATATATTAAATTTTTCAAAGATTGAAATATTATATTAAGAGTATTACTATATAAGTATACATCTTGCTGTTTTATGGTATTGTAGTCAAGTCACTCTGGTGTATAGAATAACATTCTGTGCTTCTGGGAACCTGAGTTCAAATCTCACCGAATCAAAATCATAAATCACTTTACCTAGTTGAACTGCATGGAAAATAACCATACCAATCCGTGAAAAAAAAACAAATCTGGCGCACCCAATAATGAGCAATAATATATTAAATAAATTTTATATTTTCTTTGTGAAAAAATTATACTACCTTTCAAATTAATTAATCAAATCAATGAACGGAAAAGCATAATTGGATATGTAACAGTTCAAAGAAATGGAAAGAAAATCATGGAAATTTGCAAATGAAATTAGTTCTATTGACGACTATCAATCATGCATCCTTTTTCACCTACGATTAATTTCCTACCAACAGGAAGTTCCTTTTATGTTCGTTATTTCCTGAAGGGAAGGGGTACCTTTCTGAAACATGAAAGTTGTACGAACTTTGCTCTACCTGCTACGATAATTTCTTACAAGACCAATCGATTAAGACGCTAGACAGGATCAAAGATGGTGAAAGAGATTAAAAGTAGATTGATAACGCGAATTTAATAATGTGAAAATCTAATTATTGATCCACAAATTAATTAAAATTATATAGCTGTCAGGCCTGACGGAGAAATTCAGGATTTTTCTGGGTGAATTCAACTGTCAGTTTTGCTGAAGACGTCAGAACTGAATCGTGTGAAATTCAGAATTCGACTTTCATGTTGAAAAATCACTTTATTACAAAATGGAAAGTAGGAATCAATTCTAGGAAAGATAAAATTATGATGTCTACAAGCGGAGATTCTGTAAGATCTAATTATTCGTTCTTATTTTTTTTCCTCTCATTGATGGCTTTCTTAGACCGTTAGGCCCGGTTTTTCAATCATTGGTTAAAGCTTCGGTTAGAGATAATCAAGGTTAAAATGAACAAATGCGTTTTACAATTGCTAATCATAGTTAAATACTACGGTTTTCTGGTGATTTCCTATCCGGTCAAAATTGGCGCATTTGCGACAAAACTTTATAAAGCAATTCGTGTATTTGGTCTTTTTTAGAGAATAAACGAAGTAATTTGGCAACGTTGCGGAAAATAAAAACAAAATTCATTCAAGAGAATAAAATACAATTGAAAAAATATGAAAATATATAGAGTAATTCATTCAAAACAAGGCAATCAATTCTGGCCGAGTCATAATGAAACATTCTGTATATGTGAAAATAATTTTACGTTATACTCCTTGAGTACACGAATAAATTCTGTTAATAAATTTATGTTGTATTTTTAAGGACAACGGAGATATCGAAGACGGGCACCTGTATATCTCTAGATTACACTCTGTTATTTTTTAATTGAAATTTTTAAGATTTTATTAAATAAGTGAAACAAATTATAAAAAATGTATTATACTCGTTTTATAGGACGTATTGTTACATGAGTTGAACAATATACCGTCTTATAAAACTTGTATAATAATATACTATAATAAAATAAATAGTACCAAATCGTCTATATTGATTAAAGGATAAAATTTCAAACATTTAAATTTACAACTAGACAATTTAAGGAATGTCCGTTCCGAGGAACATGTTTGAAGTGGTAAACAGGAATGGAGAAACACCTCGGATAACAATTGGCGTAATTCTACGTTGTAAATCTAAGTTTATCGGATAATCCTTTAGTGCAGGTTTATTTTATTTATTCCTCCTTCCTTCCGTCCGGAATAATCCGGCGCGTAATGCAACCAGCAGCTCCGGTGACTCCGGGGCTCCGGCCTCTGTTTGTCTTGCGATTACGGAAACCGGAGTTTGCTTACTTTCAGTCATTGTCTCAGGCAACTCTATTTTACTATCCACTCCTTTAATAGTCAATAGGAGAATCAACTCACAAACACTACCAACATTTTAACACTTCATAAAAAAAAATATTTGAAGTGTCCAGAAACCATATACATAATGTAAATAATAGTTATTTATTTTTTAAGACAATAAACTAAGGTTTTATTTCCCAAACTGTAACTAAAGCCCGAAGTAGAGTCGTGAGCATTTTCAGTTCAGGATTAAATGAAGTTTATTCCCGAATAACATACAAAACTTTTTTATGTTTAATATTTAATTGACATCCACTCAAACAATCAAATTGTAATACTTTTTTTATATAGTCAAGAAAAATTTGTTATTAATAATAATAATAAATAAAAAAGAAATAAGTGATCATTACTATCAATATGATTAAACATTTATAACTGTAGATATATTTATGGTAAAATTTATTTATTGAAGCTTTAATGTGCTTTATTATTTATTAATAACAGTTGTAAATGTACGTAAAAATAAAATATACGTCTGTCATCAAACACCTATTACTATTGATGTTGTTCCGAATATCATTAACATATCAAATACATATTCGTGTGATGTATATCAATGACATTTCTTTGTTAAAGTGGATAAACCAATATGAACTGTGAAGCAAAAAACAATAACTTTGACAAAGGAAATATATTTTCAATTGTATTAAAAATAGAATTGTAATATTTAGAACAAAAAAGTCAATGATGTGTGAAAAATAAAAAAAATATAATATCCTTAAAATTAAGAAGTAGTTCTACTAGATGCTTCTTCACTTCTAGTTAGGTCTTAGGTACATATGTTTTGTTAATAGTCATCCCAACAATAGATGTTAAGAAATACAAACGATATTTGTATCATTTAGAAATATTACATATTTATACAAAACGTTAGTTTGTTTACAAAATAGATTCAAAAGTTGTTAATATATATATATATATATATATATATATATATATATATATATACATATATATATATATATATATATATATATATATATATATATATATATATTTAATAATACTGCGGACAAATTAATAACTTTTTCTTGCATGATGTGTAGAAAATAGGTTTCTCTAATGAACTATAAGTAGTAGTATTAGAGCATATATGTGTAATAGACACGTACAGATGCACCCTGCACATGATGTTATTTACTCAATTAATCATAGTCCGCGTGTAATAGACGTTAGTGGACACTTGATCCCTGGTCACCCAACACACCCCCATGTATGTATGTACAATGTCCGCGAACTCATTGTTAACTTGTGCTAGCACAAACCCAAACTTGTGTCCAGTGCGAGCACAAATTCATTCGTTATTTAGTTTGTAATAGAAACTAGACTAAAAATATTTGGATAAGCTTATAAATGTTTCAATATCTTTTGTAATTCTAGACATAGAGAGCTCAAAATTGGACTATATAAAAATGAAACGGACTAAAAATTGAGTTACACCTCACCTAGGTACATTTATTTATATACCTAGATTTAGATAAGCTTATAAATTTCTCAATAACTTTTGTAATGGTAACCAATGAGAGCTCAAACATGGGCCATAAACTAACAATGAGATACATTTTAAAATATTATGAAAAACTGGTTATAATACCCAAAAATAGGTCGAACTAAGAATTTTGATTTGCATACATATTTATTCAGATTTCGATGCGTACATTGCAATATTCCAAACCAAATTTAATTATTTTTTTTTGTTCTTAATATATTCACTCTTGAAATTTGCTGGACCAAAAATGGGTAGAAATACAACCTCGATGTCTGCAGTATTCGATTCTACAGAAAATTTTACATATGTGTACCAAATTTCAAATTATTCGGTCTTCTGGTTTGGTTTTGGAATTATATGGTATTATTAAAATGATTTTTAAGAAAAACAGAAAATCGAGTGTGTACATAAAAACTTATGAGTCAAATATTTTTTTTTTATATAAAAAAAACATTGTTAATATAGAGAAATTATAAATTTAGAAAATTATATCTTATTGCACTAAGGGTCAAGAACTTAGTCACTTAGTTTTAATTATGAAAATTTGTGTGTGGGTATTTTGAGACATATAAATTCCAAATTTGAAAACAGAACGTCGATATCTTTTACCATTTTTGAGATATGCAAAGACAAACTTGTAAGCGCTGCCACCAAATTTTTCATTTCGATTTTTTTTAATAAATTTTATTAGTAGTACTATTTTGATGAAAATAGGTATTCTTATGTACTTTGAAACAAATAATGTAATAGTGAAATGTCTTAAGTTGTCTCTGCCCACAATTTTGAGACATTGCGAATGAGAAATTACTTCAATATTATTATTAAGAAATAAATTGCAATGCATGAATACATATTTAATTAAAACTTTACTGAATATATATTTATATACACTCCACTGTTCAATTAAATCATATATTGTATAGTGGTATGCGGTGGTTTATATATAGGCATATACTGGCTGTTTACTCAAAAGGTCAACGCATGGACAAAAAGTGCAATGAACAAGTCGAGAGAGACGCAACGACGCAAGGACGAAGGCCCTTTATTGCACACAATGACTTATTATTCCATTTGGAAACTCGGTCAGCCCAAATGGCTTGGGTGAGAAAAATGAATATTTTCAATGAATGTAAACTACAAGGGGTGGGTAACATTTATAGATTGCTTTGTGGGTAGACCATGCATGAATTTTTTAACTCGGTCAACATTTACATGTTTTACCACATTTCTCAGCCAAGAGATGGAAATTTTGAAGGGAAAATTCTGCTTAAATGCATTTATTTTTTGCACGTTATTTTCCACCCCAGAACCATCCTTGCAAAAAGTTTACGCTAATTATTGGCTTCGTTATACTGTGCAAAATACCCACAATTTGTTTGTAATCATCTGTTCTCCTCATAATCTGAGTTTCAAACCATTTGATGCATTCTACCCAACAACTAAATACCGACAATATTAATTAATCATTTGTGATTTAGTAGATATAATGATGGATTGTGATTTTAACAACCTGGATTTGAATCCAATCAAGATTAATATATCATCTCAAACTATTTTTCTGTTCCATATAAATACCAATAACAGTTAATTTTAATAATCATTGTTTATTGGAACGAGTGACCAAGTGTGATTCTAAGAAGATGAGTTTATATCTTGTAAAGGATAACATTCTTTTCTACTGTCTCCATAAAAATTTATCCTATGGTACACTCTCCACGTCTGCTAAAGTGCACAAGAAGTGACGTCTGGTAAATGTCCTGCCGTTATATTATTACCAAAATTTGGTATATAAATGAATTGCACTCTTGGCAATAATTAAGCGTAACTGATATATTTTATTTTATATATTTTCTGTCGTTCTACATTCCTAGGAGGAAGTAAAACTTTTTAAATGAAAGTATAAACAAATCCTTTTACTTCCTTTCAGTAAGTGCTCTGTAGTTAGTAGTAAGTTTTGAATCAATAGGTTCATCTCAACCCACATTTTTAGTTTTATTTTCTCGTGAAAGAACGTCTTTTGCCTAACCGTTAGGAATCCTAATTATTCAGCTTATTCTTATGAACGAAATGTAAATTAAGATAGTTTATAGTATTATACACTTATAGAATTCGTATTTACAATAGAAAAACGATTTTGGCACTTTTCTTGTGACACAATACAGGATGACCAATAAAATTGTTGAAGCATGGGGATCTCCAGAATTATAAGAGATTCCCTATGGTTAAACAGTTTCATTGATCATCCTGTATAATTTTAGGTTTGACATTAATTTTACGTTTGACATTAATTTTACGTTTGACCTTTGTCAGATATATCTTTGCGTGACTTTGTGATTCATTAAGTGACGTAAACTTAGAGCGGATATATCTTTAAAGAAAATTATGAATGAAAAGTATAATATTTAAGGATATTTTATATTGTAATAGGCATGGTAAGAATCGCAGATTCCAGCTATGTAAAAACTCAATTGGATAAATCAGTCATTTATCTAGTTAAAATTTTAGCGACTTGTAATAAGATGGAAAATAGAGCCCTGGTTTCCATCTTGTTTGTAGATTGCATTTCTTCTGTGAACTATGGTTTTTTCTTCGGCATCTAGACGTTGACATTTTTATAATCAAATTTAAAAACTGTGGGACCAAATGCCGAAAAGCTCATATTACCAGACAAACAATTATGTTTAGATAAATGAACAAAAATTTGTTAGCCAGTCTTAGATATTGTTAGCTGTAGTTCGATCATGACAGAAGTCACAATATAGTCTGCTTAATTTGTTAGTTTTACATTTGTTATTTTATTTTGACCAGTATTGAGCGTTTGAAATAATGCAGACGCTTTTTAGACCAGAGCTATCGACTCTGGAAGAGGATGAATCAGTTTATGTACTGATTCAGAAAGTATTTAGTTCGGGTTCAAATTCAGGTTTATGTTATTAAGTTGTAAAAATGTAAATAAAGTTAGTTTCAGTAAAGTGTATGTGTGCTGCTTCCATCCATCGTGTTGTGTATTGTTCATGTGTCATCATCATCAGCAGTATCTTCAATGTAGTAAGTCATCCATAATTATTTTACTATCACCCCCGAGTTACAGAATTGATTCACCAGTAGTAACCACTGCTGTGAAACTAAAATATATAATTGGATATAATATTGTAGTTTATAATTGGATAACATTATTATTTACATTGGGATATGTTTTGGTTGGGAATAGAGGAGAAATTAGGGAAAAACGATGGTGGAGTTGTGTTTGGAGTTGGCGGATCGATGAGAGGAAGTGGGCCAGGCGGGCATGGCGGCTTCCTTCCGCGTAGTACGAGTACGGGACGTAGTAGCGTACAACTCCCACTCCCAAAAACTGCATCCCACTCGCACAACACGCCGAATACCATACCACTACGATAGGAATACACATCGTTGAAGTCTACGGTAGTTAGGATTTTACGCATTGCGGTGCGAGAAAAGGAACTAGATATTTTTTGGTCTTTAGAAGTTATTAAAAATTTATAACAATAAATGTTCTTACAAAAACGCTATCTACACAATTTACTGTTTAAAATAATTATTTTGACTAATTTAATGTTTCATTGTTATCAAATCAACTATATTTATTGAAAGCAGTTCTTTTGTTGGAATCAGTGATTTTGTACTTATATAGACATCAACAGTAATCAAAATGTATGTTGTCATCATAATAATGACATACTTTGAAGCATTGTCTTTATCTGAAGTATAGAAATACCAATGATGTTTTCTCTCTTGCTGTCAAATAGTATGACCAAATAGACAGTCTCTGATACACTGACTTTGTCTGTGGTGCACATCTACTTATAGTGTTATCTCACTTGCAATCACCTTTTGATATAACCTCGTTTCTTTAGGCTTTTATCAGAAATTGAGCATTATGATTAAAAATATATTACGTAGTAGCGTACAACTCCCACTCCCAAAAACTGCATCCCTCTCACACAACACGCCGAATACCATACCACTACGACAGGAATACACAATTTTATTTTTTTCCTAGAATGTATAACAATCACACATTGAAGTCTACGGTAGGTAGGATTTTACGCATTACGGTGCGAGAAAGGAACTAGATATTTTCTGGTCTTTAGAAGTTATCAAAAAATTATAATAATAAATGAGCTTACAAAAACGCTACATAGGCAATTTACTGTTCAATAAAATATTGGGAAAATGCAAATTTTTAATTATTTTGACTGATTTAACTATATTTATTGAAAGCAGTTCTTTTATTGGAATCAGAGATTTTGTACTTATCTATAGAAACCAATACTAATAAAATGTATGTTGTGATCATAATAACAACATACTTTGAAACATTGTCTTTATCTGAAGTATAGAAATACCAATGATGTTTTCTTTCTTGCTGTCACTTCTAAATAACCTCGAAATAGTATGACCAAATAGACTGTCTCTGATGCGCTGTCTTTGTCTGTGGTGCACATCTACCTATAGTGTTATCTCACTTGCAATCACCTTTTAATATAACCTCGTTTCTTCAGGCTTTTATCAGAAATTGAGCATTATGATTAAA
This sequence comes from Stenolophus ochropezus, assembly GCA_035578165.1. Classification (NCBI taxonomy): domain Eukaryota; kingdom Metazoa; phylum Arthropoda; class Insecta; order Coleoptera; family Carabidae; genus Stenolophus; species Stenolophus ochropezus. The sequence goes on from JAQOWZ010000002.1 coordinate 1,451,522, forward strand.
AATATATCGGATTTAATGTTCATATCGATCAATTCTCCAATGATAGAATTAAATCTTCGACCATACGTGAAGATTCTGTTGCAAGATCATCGATCTTTAGTTTCAGCTCCAGGTTGTAAAGAACTTAAAAAACAGATTAAATAAAGAAGAAAATAATAAAGAAGAAAATGTGTATTATGGAAAAAAAATTGTTATTTGTTTTTATTGATGCCCTTTCCTCAAATGAAGAAATTTGTACAATGGCTTATTTATATAGGAAAAAAAGAATAATTCGAGTATCACTTGTTATACATGACAAGAAAAATAAGATACATAAAGGATCACGTTATTAAAAAATAATGGTCCGGAGACAAATGACGTCTGTCCTTCTGGCTTTTAACTAAAAAAATTAGGCAGAAAGAAAAATAGCCCTTTATTTCTCCAGGCTTTAAACACAAAACTAATTATTCCGATATATCTGATTTTGTCTGAATTTCTTTGTCTGTAATTTTTTTTTATTTAAGCTGGATATATACTCTAATTGTCTATTTATTATTGATGAAACATCCATCTTATAACCGAGTCACTGATATATAATATTTGTAAATATTTACTACAGTATTATTATGTTATTATTGTATAAACATATTCCGTTCTTTGCGAAGCTAGCGGCTTGTTGGCTCATTGCGTCTATTGACGAAATTAAGCTCAGACCTCCCTGGTATTACAGTCCGTCTGCTTCTCAGAGTTCCGTACAATTGAAATTTGCATTTCGGCTTGTAAGTGGTCAATATAGATTAGTAATGGATCTGGAGATTATACTACGGTTCAATCCATTCCATTCCTTTTTGCTTTTATTGCGTACAAATGCAAATATAATAGAACAACTAAATCACTCACGTCGTATTTCTCCTCAGCTTAATTAATCATTGTATAAAACCACCAAAGCTTTTTTTGGATTAACTACTTCGTTCAAATATTGTTAACGTTTCACCAATTTTTACTTCCTTTTATAAAATATGAAGTAAAGTAAGTATTGTAATCATGAAAAATTTCGGTTTTTTATTTGACGAAAAAGCTCAAAAATGATTAGCCGTAGAATATTGAAATTTTATATATGGGACTGCTATAATAACTAGTTGTGCATCTCCCTTTTTTATTGCAATCTGTTATTTAATATATAACTTTGAATAAAGTGCAACAAAAAAATCATAAAGTACCCAGCTCAGATATTTCATCTTGATATTACGATGAAAACATTTGGCATATAATTGCGTTACCATGCAAACAAATTCTCTCGTATTTTCTGCATAAAATTGAAGGTACTAATGAAGTATTTTTGTTTTTGTTTACGTCTAACGAGATTCTAGATCTGAAGGACTTTGGTTTGGGAATAGTGTTGTTTCGCTTCGTTTTCCAAACGCTTTCATGGCTGATTTTTACGTTTTTCAGAATAGGAATTTTAGTGACTGGTTTTAAGTGTTTTTATGTTATAAGTGCGCTGTTTTATCTCAATAAAACAAAAGCTTTTTGTAGGGTTTTTCTCGTTTTACGGTTAATGCACTGTTTTGTTCCGAAGGACTGAATTTTTAAAAATGTATTCTGGCATTCATTTTTCTACATGGAAAACATATTTTCAAGCACATTAACGTGCTTACAGAAATATTGTTTAATACGATATAAAAATGAAAGGGCTACTATAAGAACATTAATAAAAAAATTCAATGCCATATGTATTATAAAAATTTTTGTATCAAATTTGAATAATGTAAAATAAGTATTGTTTTTTTTTCTTTCTCAACGATTTTGCTATTAAGCATTTGAAATTTCGTAGATATTTTACTTGCATGTAACCGAAAAAAATACTGGTTAATGGTTAACCCATATTGAGAACGTTATAAAAATAACGGTTTTAGTTAGAAAACCAGTTTGTAAAAATTAGAAACCAGTTTAAACCGGTTAATATATCGGTTAATAAAAAACCTAATTAAAAAAAAAATATTCAGAGAAAGGTAAGTCATTTTTCAATTGTGAACTTGATTCCTAAAGTTGACAAAGAGACAACCTATTTTTATGACTCTTCAATAGAAAGTAAATTGTAGAAACTGTCATGATTTATATAGTCATATTCAATTACAAATATAACAGATATAAAAAAATATTTAATTTTTATTCTCGTTAAATGATATTATTAAAATAAAGGTTAATGTTCGCTGAAACAAAAATTTTTCTTGGTTAACGGTTACCGGTATTTTCAGCCTTAAAAATATCGGTTAAAATTACAGTTAAAGTTCACAAATTTTGTTCAAAATATAGATTACTGGTTTTTATTAACCGGTTATATGCCCTGCTAATGATCTTATTTTATAGTACCTCAAACTTCATATTCTAACGTTGTTTTATTAAATAATATATTTCTCACTACGAATTACTTTACGGATTATTTTGGGACGATCAAAAAATAAATGTTTATAAAGTATTTTACGTTTTTGTATTGATCACAAGAAGGACTACATATCTAGAAATGAAAACTGATGATGTACTTGACGTAGCCTTTGAAAACTTTTATAAAAATAAAAGAGTTGAAATACGCGAAATATTCTGTGGAGATGTGATATCGTGCTGATATTTATTCATTTTGGAAGTTCGATATGCAATCATTGTTCAAATAAGAGTTTCCACTTCGCTTATTACAAATAAAAGTAAAATCACCAAAATACAATATTGAAGAATTGGGTCAGAGAAAAATTGGAATAGGTAGACGCCCTCCGCTGTGAGTTGGGGCAGAAAAGTTTATTCCGAACCGAACCGAAACTTCCATATAATTCGGTTTTAGTTCGCAAGCAAACTGAATTTAAATTCTATCAAATGAACAGGACAATCTAATTATTTCAACTAATTCTTTCTCAAAAATCCAGCTGTGGCCACTACAGAGCTAACACATGAGAATCATTTCTGTGGCATTAAATTCCTAGATGGAACAGGGCCCAAGTATCTAAGGAACTAGTTTCGTAATAAGTTTTACATCTAATGGTGTAGTATGTCAGCCTACAGATTATAATGCATGAAGTAGGGTTACTTTACATCAAAGATATGTAATATACATAAATATATGTGTAACAGATTTATAAAAAAAATTGTTTTTGACAGATTGTTCTGGAAATAGTCTAACAAATATATTTTGTGCATTCAAAATTATTTGAATATTCAGCATTTAAAATGTAACTGTAAAAAATGCGTTCTTTTATTTTAATAGTAATTTCACAAAAAATGTACCCTCGTCTACATCTTGAAAACTTTTTGTCAAATTCTTATCAAAAAAAAAACTCCTCCAATTTCTAGGCTACACATTTTGCCAAGAAGAATTTTCGATCATTTTTAGTGCACTTAATATATTACTACTGACAGTCTAATAACAACTAATAATTTAAAAAAAAAATGTGACAACAGATGAGCTCATAATCAGAGACAATGCAAATAATTTCTTTTGAAATATTTTTCTGTTAAATTAAAAAGTGTCATTTATTATTGAATATTACCAAAAGGTGATCAACTGGTGCAATTGATGTCAGATTTAAATATAAAAGTGTAAATCTTATAAACATTAACATTTTGCAATATCAAAATCGGTGTGATTACAATATCTGCTATATTATTTATGGCTGATTTAAAAATGATTTGATTAATCCACATTATAGTTGTTACTTTTTTTAATTGAATGCGGTTATATTTTTGGACTTTAATCAAAAAAGTGTTTATTTACCTTGTCAAAAACATCAAAGAATGTACCATTCGTATATATCGATTTTAAATATGAAATAAATTCAGTGAAACAATTTTAAATAAAAATAGTCGGGTGAATTGAATTCAGATTTTGGTTTGATGCAGCTCCAAAACAAACAGCTGTATTATTAAAGTTTGGAATAAAATCATTTCGCACAATCAGTTGAATATTTATTCAAAGTTATTAAAACAGCAAAATATGATGAGATGAACTAATATCGATTTGAAAGCTCAAATATTTCAATAAGCTTAAAGTTAGAGCTTGCAGTATAAAGTGCATTTTCCTACATCAGCATATACTAATTTGCATTTCATTATTATTAATTCATATTCATATCCTTAAGAATTCTTAATGCTACAAAACCAATATTTATTTTTAATTATAATCTTCCACATATATTTATATATTTCACTGGAAATAAGAAATAGACAGTATGTTTCTCAAAGTTGATCTTCACCTTAGGGGGAAGGAGAATTGATGACATCAACTTATCGGGTGAAATTCCGAACTAAATAAATATTACAACTAATAGTATTAGGTATAAAAATATAATAATGAATGAAACATATAAAAATAGTTAAACTACCGAAGTTAAACTACCGAAACTATTCAATATTTGAAAGTTACTCTAATGTTTCTATATAATTTTTGTCGTTGGTTAGACCTAGATAGTACATGTATGTGTAGTACATATATCTATACAAATATACATATAAATAATATATAGATTATAAATTTTAAAAAAATAATTAAATTTAATACCTAATAATCAAACAAGAAATTACCGTAACAAAAAAAAGGGTGAGCATTTCAGAATAACTACACTCCTCTCCGCAACGATATTAATCTATTACTCGGTAATATCGAATATTCGGTTAAAATTTCGCCGAATATTCGTTATTCGGTTATTCGGCTGAACTACTATTCGTCACACAGTAATATGTATAGTTAATAACTGTTCGACATTGAAAATTCGGTCAATATTTTCTTGACATATATTGCATTGATATTTTATGTATGTAAAAATTAAAATTTTAATGCATAAAATGTAACAATTTACAATACATTTTATAATTAAAGCGTTCAGTTTTTATTGTTCAAAGCGTTAAAACTAGAATTTATAGATGTTGCATGTGAAATAATTCAAAAACTTTGTTATTTTACATTTCATATTGAATATTGAACATTTCAGGACATATAATGCAGCTATTATGATACTCATAACTATCCTAGATATATTAATAGCTACAACTGATGTTCATATTTGTATTAAGAAAGTGATATGAAATCTTCCCTATTTATTAAAAAAATTGTAGTTGTTAAATATTGATTTTAATTTTTCCTTTTTATTCAGTGTTGAAAAATGGGCTCCCACCAAAACTTTGCGCAGAGGCCTCCACCAAAATAAATCCAGCCCTGAATAGTGTTAATTTTTGAGTCATTAAGTTGAAAGCAAGACAGACCCATGTAATCACATATAGGGATAATGATATGAAAGGGAAGATTTTCCACTTTCCTAGTTTGCCACCCCCGAGAGTGTATTTGTAGCTCTGTGGGGCTGAGTTTAATTTTCATGCATCCGTACATGGCAACACAGGGGTGCGAGTGTGTGTGAGCTCACAGGATCCGGATGCTGCTATTCGGATCACGTGACTCGTGACGCGTCCTCCCGGTGGACGCCGGCACTGTAAACTAGTTACCCACATACAACCACCCGCTAACCGATATTAATCACGCCCGATGCACGGGGTACAAATACATTTTTATTTCAGTTTATTTTTCATCGTAAATTTAGAAGTGTCTATTTTTACTTCATTGAATGTAGTAAAAGAAGTATTATAATCGCGAAAAAAATCGTTTTTTTTAACGAAATACCCATTTTGACTATCTCTAAATCTATTTTTAATAGTTACGGCGTGACGTCTGTACGTACCTACGTATCTGGCATAACTCAAAAATTATTAGCGGTAAAATGTTGAAATTTTGTAGGTATATGGGACTGCTCTAATATCTAAGTAGTGCACATCCCTTTTTTATTGTAATCAGCAGTGCCAAAGAATGTTGCAATTATGTTTATGAAATTGTTATAACATCTAATATGTTCCTTCATTTTTGGTTTCAATCTTTTCAAAAGGCACTTTACTTTTGGCAGAAAATTAATAAAAATAATAACTTACTTAATTTTTGTACAAAACGTTTGATTTGTTAATAAATTGACAACATTGACAACTGTCAGTATATATTTCGTGAGAAACAGTGAGGAATATGTAGGAAATAAATGAAAACAAAACAACTTTCTTTGCAAGTTTTTGAGCGATTAAAAAAAAATAACATTTTCAAAAACATTATACATTTCGAAGACATGAAATGAATAGAATTTGAAGAATAATCTCACTTTCAAGTAAAATAAATTTAAATGAAGTTCAGCAAAAAATGTACAAGGAAGTCATGTCACGAACATATTTTAAATATATTTTTTTATGTCTGTAATATTTGTATTTGTATATGACTATGAGACATGACAGTTTTTACAATTTACATTTTATTAGAGCTTCATAAAAGTAGGTAATCTCTTTGTCAGCTTTAGGCATCAAATTTACAATTGAAAAAAGACCCTCTGACTTCAAACTCAGACTTCTCTGAAGGTATTATGGGAACTTTTATGAATATTCGTGTACTTAAAAAAGTATATTGATTTATTTATTTTTCGCGCCACCATTCCCATAAATATATTATCGTACCTACGGATAAACTTCGGCTCCGCAAGTTCCACCTCATTTCATACCTTCTCGAAGGTTGTAATGTACTTATATTCCTTGTAGCTTAAAAAACTAAACATTTGTTTTTTGGCGTTGCACACGTATATATTTATTACCTCCCCTGTCAAATTAGTGAAAACTGAAAACATCTTCCATGTATCTGAAAGTGCAGAGTCCAAGTTGTCTGGCTGAAAGTTTGTAACTCGTAACGAAATTACGCGTTGGCATTGTAGAATTTTCATGTAGAATTTAGGCACGGTACGCGAGCGTAGTTTAAAACTAAACGAAGCCGAGACGCAACTTTATACATGCAAATAACGCTATGTTTCGCCGTTTTGCGGAGAATACACTGTTATTGTTTGGAATATTATACTATGCCTCTAGATCCCTAAATGCTTCCTGTCGAGTATCCTGAAGAAAGCCTTCAATTTAAACACTGCTCCCTGTTTTATAGCACAAACAAAATGAATTGTTCTGCCGTATAACAAAAAACTCCGCCTTTAACTTCTTTTATTAATTTTTAATTTTCTTTAAGCATTTTAATTCCTTGTTTATTAAAGCTGAAATATGCTATATTTACTCATTTTTTATAATTTCTGTACTTTTTAATGTACTAATTTTACTAAATTTGTTCTAGTATTTATTTTACATCCTAATTGATTATTTCAGTTTGTGTTCTAATTTCTAATATTCATTTTCTCCACAATAGTTGTTCCTCTGCAAAATATCTACAATATTTACTCACTTTTTTATAATTTCTGTACTTCTTAATGTACTAATTTCCCTAAATTTGCTCTAGTATTTATTTTACATCGTAATTGATTGTTTCAGTTTGTGTTCTAGTTTCTAATATTCATTTTCTCCACAATAGTTGTTCCTCTGCAAGAGATCTACAGCCTATAGAGGATTTTTATTTGTTTAATAGTTTTTGTTGATACGAAATTTAGAAACAGAATTTAATTATCCCTCTTCGTTTCGGAAATATTTGCTATCAAAGTTATAATTCAATTCGGTTTGAACATTTGAAATCAGCGCATCGATATTTCTAAAGAAATGAAAATATTGAAATTTCGGTATTTTCGATTTTCTCATTTTTCATCTAATTGTTCTAAAGAACGTATAGGTATGCGGAGAAAACATAAAACATTTTTTATATAAACATCCCGCACATTTATTATTAATAAACATACGAGAAGACAATTGTGTATTTATATGAAATGTTGTTTCAACAATTGGTAGTGTTTTATATTTTTGAAACATGAGCAATAGTTCATTAGCAAGAAACAAATATAATGAAACAATTACAATAATGCAAATGTTTGCACTATTTGTTACGTTGATTGTAATCCAATAACACAATTATTTGTCGAGTTGCAGTTTAGTAAACAACAGTCTATAATTTTCTATAATTAACAATATTTATTGTCTGCTGAATTTATCTACAAATAAATCATTTTAAAACATAAAAATATCTGTGGAAGGCAGCCATTTTAATTCTTTATTTAATTCTCTCGTTGGCCAACGATTTTATAATAAAAGAACAGCGATATTCGAATGGTCTTTTGTGCGCTTCGTTTCAAGTTATCTCCAATGACGTACGCCGCTGTTTCTGTTTCGTTTCAGAGCTTATGGTTGTAGATAACTTTGTGAGCAAAGCGTATTTATATATTTTTCAGATAATACAACATTAAAAACAAAATATTAGTTCATTCATTTAACTGTTATTGCTTTTAAACAAAGCAAATAATGTAACATTTGTGAACATTAATCAAACGATTTTTTGGAACACAATAAACTAACAAATAATGTTAATAAAGTTAAGAAAATTCTGGTCGTGAAATCTCTATTTTCGTTTTATTTGAAGAACGCTTTGTCATTTTGGCGAGTTGAATTTAAGTTTTATTGCCAAAGCTGGCCATTAAGCTCATCGTTTTTGAAAAGCTCTCATTAATTTTGTGATGACAGCTTTAATAAGAAATATTTTTCAAGGAGAGGATCAAAATTTCTGGAATTAAGACAGCATTATCCTTCCAAGTGTCCTAGATATAAACTAGGATTCATATCCTTACACACATTAATTTAAAAAACATGATTTAGAGTAGATGATGTATTATTATATTATTGCAATATTTTGATTTCCATTCATTGATTGTAATATTTTTAGTTGAAAGGAGATGGTTTTATATTTATTATGGTTGGTAAAGCTAATGGAAACGTAGGGTAATATATTAATTAGAGGATTCTGGTAAATGTATCATCACCTTGTTTGGATAGTTTAGCCAGCGCAGAAGCTATTAATCTCAAAGTCAGACACTGCGAAAGCAATCATTATATGGAAACGTAACTGATATCAGCTCAACTTTGTGAATTAATATCAACTGGGAACATCACCATAAAGTCATAATTCAATTCAAGTAAATTCATTTTCAAAGAAATTATTATTATTATATATGTATAATATAAATAATTATACACACAATACAGGATTGAAAAACAAAAGAATAAAAACTACACATTTCAAATGTGTATCATATTTTCTACTTTCATTTCTTACAAACTGATACACTATAATGTTTTTTCTGTCGTACGAAAACTCACACCTTTCCAGTGTAGTTTCGAACAGGAATGTGCATTATTCCGATATTTTAGTGTAATTGCTAGTATCAAAAAAAAAAACACAGTATGGGAATTTTTTTCTAGGTCTGTGACAAAATATTCCCGTACAGTACGAAATTAGCTTGTCTTGTTGGTAGTCTGATATTTATAAATAAAAAATAAAATAAGTAATTATTGAATATAAATTCAAACCGATCAAAAAGAAAAATAGAAATTGTACCACGTAGGAAAAGTAATTTCCCGAACTCCTGGAGTTGCTGCAATTTTCTCTATCGTCCGAGAATATATCAGTTTTCCTACTAGATACACAAAATACTATATTGTATACAATTGACTGTTACTGTCATTCATTATTTGGGTTCCAATTTTTACCTCTTGCCACTTAGTAAGAGAGGTATTGGAATCATGCTAAAAATCGGATTGTGAGTTTTCAATCAATTAATATTTTTGCGATGGATGGATAGATCAAATAAGTACTCTAAAAGGAATTGTACTAATACTGTAAGTACTAATGATTTTAATAATTAATTTTACCGTGTCAGCAGTCAACGTACGGATACTCATATATTTCAATTCCACATCAGTTTTTTTATTCCTGTGCACAATACAATCCAGGGCAACGCATCAAAAAATTCAAACTCAGCGACTAGATAACCGTAAGCGATCAGTGACATTTCAAGCTTCTGCCTTCATTTATAAAATTATAAAAGCAAAATTGAATAAACAGTTGTATTACATTCACGGTTAAAATTCAGCGGTATTAACCAATTGTATAATAAATAATTATTATTTCAATTTAGTTGAACAATAATATAATAATGTTTATAATGGTAAACCCTAAATTATTTTCGTAATAAGAGAGCAAGATGAATTTGAAACTGTTGCGACATAAAGCATTTGGTGGGCAGTAAATAATTCATGGGTTCAATAGAATTTGCCCGCAATACATTCAATATATCGAAAACAAAATAAATGTTTAAAGTGCCTGAGCCATTTCCAATACTTTATCGGCAAAAAGAATGAGATAACACTCTTCCGACCTAGAAAAATATCCACCTAAACTAGGTCCTGCTCTACTTCGCCATACGTTACATACACCAGGTACTCTTCGACCTTTACCAAACACTTTAAATATTATATTTATAAAATATAATTTATATAGTAATATATCACTCAGATGTCAATATGTCACTTAAATGTTTTTTTCCGAATATGTTATCCTTCGAATTTCAATGAATCCTTAGGAATAAATTCATATATTGTATGTAGGACACACTAGGGATAAAAAGGACATCATCATCAACTTTGACAGGACACAATAGCCCGAATATCCTTCTAGGACTACGGATTCAAGCATAGTAATAAGTTGAAAAATATATTTTTTCGGAAGAACAATTTTTACAGAAATTGATATAAATAATATTTATAAATCTTGCGATATCTCCTTTTTGAATTGTTTAATGTTAAATGCCTAGACAGTAGTTGTTTTAATTATAAAGCAAGGATTTTCTTAAATCCTTGAATAAATATTAGAGTTAAACACAAATAGTTCATTATGTTTTTATGAATAGAAAACATTGTGTTTTTTGCGTTCCTAAATACGAGTCGTTCTCTTCTCCACTTGTAATAATAAAGGAAGTAGTTGGTCTGTTTATAGAGCGAAATGTAACTGACATTTAGAGCGTTGTTATAAGCTTATGACCTGTATTTTGTATATTCTAGTAGGTAATATGATGGCTTTGTAGCTCGCAGGCGCAATAACACCCACATGTAACTAGTTATCCTTGCACGCTTCATTTACTCAATTAAACCCTAATTCAGCGATTCTCAAACATAAGGAAAACGAATATAAATTCAGCATCGATCAAGTAATATATACATCTCACTTATAAATATGTCTAATATTGTTTAGCATGTGGGTGTAAGTCCATATTCAGAAAACATCGAAAATAATTATTAATTAATTTACATAGCTTAAAAAAATAGAGAAGCAAATTTAAAAAACTTAAAAAAATAAGAATTGGAAAACCAGTTTCCCAATGTAAGATTTCTTTATTACATTTGGTGATCCTGTTGATGCATTTAGACATACAAAATAAAAGACCGACATACCGTTTTAAAATTAACAGCCATTTCACCTTTATTGTTCAACTGAAAATTCATAAAGATTTGCATTGAATACAAAAGATGTAATCAAAAATTTCCAGATAGTAGTAGTATTAAGACATAACAAAACAAGAACATGATAACAATCAAATGACACCTTGCCTCTATCGTTATTAATGGGGAATAAGTTATATATTTAAAATATCAAAAACTATAAATGTACTTCGGAAAAAGTGAAACTAATGAAGTTTCTGCCAGTACAGTACGTATGCTCAAAATAATACATGAATTTAAAAAATCGTTATTACTCTAAATGCAAAGTTCTACACTATTTCATAAAAAAACTACTTGCTCATGATTTCGAGTATTTGAAAGTTTTGACCATCTAAACTCGATTTTTCGATTTCCCTATTTTGTAATTCGACTTATAAAGACGTAAATTTTGAACTTCACATGTCTTTGTCATATCTGATAGTTCAGTTCAAATTGGACTCTATCATTTCTGGAAAAGGAAAAACATATTTTGTTGACACAAGAAGTATATTTAAGTGAGACCATGTTTTACACAGTAAAGTTATAACTTTTAGAATTAAGTTTTTGAAAATTCCATGGACTTCGCTGGGATTTGATAAAACGTTGGAAAAAGAGAAAGATTCATGAATTACACGGTACTTTGTAGCTCAGTTGGTAGAGCATCCTACTAGAAATGGGAAGGGACTGGGTACAAATTTTCAAAATTAAATTATTCATTAGAAGTATATTTGTTACTCAATCGTGATATATATCTAAAATTCAAGTGTATGTAGATTTATGAAATTATATAAATATTACAGTGTATTATCTTAAGACACACAATAACATATTTAATTTTTATAAATGATCTATCTTTATCAAAACTTTCTAAAAAAATCCGATTCTGTTTTGCGATTTAAAAATGTATACTAATAGATACTTTTGGTAATTTTTTCGTGGTGAGAAATCTCAGTTTGCTAACCCTCTCGTCCTATGTTAATTTAAACTACACCCTTCAAATTTGTTTAAGTGCAAAGTTACTTGTAGCACCAATAATATAATTGGGTATGAGACGTTGATATAGGCTATATATCTTAGAAAGAAGTTCCCTAATTTAGCATCCCTTACCCTTACAATACCGCTATTATATCAGTATTGGAAGATCCAGGGCATAATGTCCCTGTAATGTGATTTACTAAACACTGTAATTAATTACATCCCGACCTTGGGTTGTGGAATTCTGCGGGATGACAGACTGGACGGGGTTCCGGGAGGCATTTCCGGTGGACACGAACCCACGGGAGCTTACTTATATACAATAATCAGGGAATCCGCCCACCACCTACACTCAATTTCGGATTTGGGTCAGTGGATTAGGTCACAAAAGAATTTGCAACTTTAATTTCAGGTTGATGGAAAATATGCTAATCAATTTATCCCACAAATTTAGAAAAAATAAATTTTAGTAACGCAAATTACTCAAAAGGCTGTCTAAAAAAATCTGATGTGGATATCACATAATTTCCTTGAACGCTTATTAAATTGTACACATTTTTTATTACACTTCACTTAAACTTTTTTCATATGTCAACATTCTACGGTTAATAATTTTTAAACAAAAAACCCTTCAAGCTAAGTACCCTTTTGGCACTGCCGATTGCAATAAAAAAGAGAGTTGCACAACTAGATGTTATAGCAATCCCATAAACGAAATTTCAACATTCTCTGTGTAATCGTTTTTAAGATATACGAAAAATTAAAAAACCCTTCGAGTAAAGTGCCCTTTTGGCACTGCCGATTGCAATAAAAAAGGGAGGTGCACAATTAGATATTATAGCAGTCTCATATATAAATTTCAATATTCTATACCTAATCATTTTTGAGGTATATGAGATACATACGTACGTACATACATATGTATATTCAATTCAGGGATTGTCGAAATGAAAATTTTTCGCAATTACAATACTTCCTTCACTTTGTAGAATGAAGTAAAAACGAATAAATAATCTAATTTTAATGATTTTCTGTTCTGAATAACATGATAGCACATGAGAATATCAATTTTTCTTTTTTCTTTATATATACTAAAATATTTAATGAAAAACTTTAGAGTGCACTTATGGCACAAAAAATAAAAACATATGGCAGTATTTATAAATTAATTTAATATGAAGAAAAAAGGTACCTATCGATTGGTTTAATTTTTAACGAAGAAAAAAATAATTAGAATTGTTTCAATATAAAATATTATTTATTTGAATTTGAATGTCTGCAATAAAAAATAAAAGTAAAATATTTAAATTATTGTAAAAGAAAAGTTTATTTTTACAATATGTTCTATATTAAATTGGTTTGAAATGTTTTGTGTAAAAAAATAAAATTTAAGTGACATTAGTGCAACAAGTAATACAAAAGAATGCCCATAAAAAACGAATAAGTAGTCTAGTTTTAATGATTTTCTGTTCTGAAATGTCATTATAACACAAGAGAATATCAAAGTTTATAAAAGAAAATATGGGCGTGGCATTTTGTTGCGAAGTTTGTAGAGAGACGAACCGAGAATAATAATTTCTTAGACGAAGCAATGACAATTTTATGCTAATATACTCGTAGTTTGTCTACCAAAGGCACATTCTTATATACACTGTTTTCAAAACTATCTTATCTACATCATTATAAACTTTATTATATGAAAATTAACCCTTAGTTATTTATAACAAAACCATTATATTTAAAATAAAAATCCTTTAAATAATTATTTTATATTAATAATTAAAACAACATATGTATGGTTCTAAATATAAACTTTACTGTATAAAAACAATATACATAAACAAAAGTAAGCAGGGTAACTAAGACATAATTGTATACCAAGTAATTTTTATAGAACTAAAACCCAAATATTGTCTATTTATTAATTATGAGTTCTGAAAGCTTTTTTCAATATTTAATTTTGACAAGTTAGTATGGTAATAATATTACCGATATTACCGTACAGATTTGCCAAAATTATGTGGAACAATTATCATATCTTATCAAACCATACAGACTTGATCACGAAAATGTTTCTCACAAGTAAATTTTATAAAATAATATCTATTAACAACGTGAAACCAGTAAACTATTGAACATAACACGGATGTTATGTATCATACCAAGCCTTAGATATCTTAAAATCCTCGCTCTCTGAACTTGGCATTCAATTGACATCTGCGGCGGTTATGATCCTCTTAACTATACTAGTTGTGTTAGTAACTATAATAGTTAAATAACGGTTTGTTTTACAATCTCTGTACTACGCTTAGTCGTGGTTCGGACTATGACCAACTAAAATGCAAGTAAATTAAGAAACAAAATAGTATGTTGTTTAATGTAATGACTGAATACTATTATTAAAAATATATTTAAATATAAATATTTGTAACAAACTTTGAAAGTTTTAAAAGCAGAATTTAATTAAATGCTATAAATAGGTCAAACAATTTTTATAACTTGATATAAAAATGTCTGCTAAAGTAAACTTGTTACAAATATAGTTTTAAAATAGTTCTTATTAATATATAATATTTATTGAACGTGTACATAAATAAATACTGCCATAAACATACCAGATTTCAAATTAAAATTTAAAAGTTCGACATTATTTTCCTGCCATTATTTCATTGATATTTTATGTATGTAAAAATTAAAATTTTAATGTATAAAGTGTAATAATTTACAATACATTTTATAATTAAAACGTTCAGTTTTTATTGTTGAAAGCGTTAAAACTAGAATTTATAGATTTTGCATGTGACATAATTCCACAGTTATGTTATTTTACATTTCGTATTGAACATTTGAGGACATATAATGCAGCTATTAGAGTAATACCAGTAGTGCAATGTGAGGACACGTTAGCATGTTTACCACGGACGATTTTACCATAATCTGTTACAAAACAATGATTTAAATTCAGACCACGTATTTAAAAATAAATCCATTTTTCAGTAACCACAATATTACATTACATCCTCTTTATTCCATATTCCATTTACATTTTTATATCTCGTATTTTTCTCAAAGAAGGGTGGATTCGCTTTTGGTATGAGAAAATGAACAAAGTGTATAACAAATAAAACGTGGAAGAGAAAATTTGAAAGTTCTATTTCAGGTATATAAATTTAAAATTAATTCAAGCATAGTTGCATGGAAAATTGTGCTTTTTATTGGTTTTTTAAAGCTAGGTCCTATAAAAAAAAAAGGTAAACTTTCTTTTGTTACTCACACAATCTTATTATTAAGGATATCTGTTTAATTTATGAAAAATTGTATTTTTAATCGTTTTTTACACAAAAAAACACTAGTATTTGGGGTCCAAAAGATAGGTCTTATAAAAATGTATTTCGCAAATTTACATTTGTTGTTTAGAGTTCTATATGAGTTATTAGTATGAGTATGTACATAATTTATTAAAAATTGTGCTTTTTATTGGTTTTTATAATTTTACATTTATATATGTAAATAATTAAAAATTTCGGAAAACCAATACATTAACAAAAACTGAAATTCAACAAATGATGTGTAATTTATGTTTAACATTACGGCAAATAGATGAATCTAGAACTAGAAATGGAAAATATAATAATCACCTCAAATAAAAAAAGTCTTTAAAATTGAAACTTATTTTCAAATTAAAATTATACTAGTTAAACTGAAGAGTTTTTTACAGCTAAAATTATGGAATGAAAAAAAGAATCCTACAAATTAATAAATAATGAAATTAATATAGAAAAAAAATGCAAAATCTGCAAACTAACCTGAAAATTTCAACATAAATGATAATATTAACGAATCTACTGACATATCAATCAACAAAATATGTTACTTTACTGTTAATGCCTTAAACCTCCGAAGTTTCTATTTAATTTAATAAATGTTCCCATGTAGATAAAGGAAGCAATGAATTATAAAAAAAATATAAAGTATAATAATTCAAATGATGTCGCTCGGTAAACAGATGTAGAAATATAAATTTAAAAAATATATTGTATTTATGAAATGTTTGTAGGTTGTATATATGTTGTATATCTTGTATATAAAAAGGCCAGAAACTATATATAAGTTTGTACTAAACTTTTAAATAAATAAATGTTAATATTATTTTTACATTTATTATTAATTAAAACAAGCTTATTATTTTTTGCAATTAAAAAAATATTTAAAATGGGCGTGCCTCAAAATTTCTCGTACAAAACTAATTTATAAGTAAAATTGTACCTTTAATATAAAAAATATAGTACGTGTCCTACTTATAAGAAAAGCGACAACAAATTAAGTATTAAGGAATTATTCCAAAGTAAATTTTATGCAAATTACAATATTCCATAATTTAAATATTGGTAAAATAAGATATATTGGAAAAATTAATTTGTTCCAAATCATTAATCCAATTTAAAAACAGCAAAGTTCATTTAAATTAATAAAATATTCATCAATTCTTTAAAGTTACGCAGTAAACTTCGAAATTCAATTAAACACTTTTTCTTTTTTCTTTATCTACCCTGAAATATTTAATGCAAAGTTTCAAAGAGTGCACTGTTGGCTCAAAAAATAAAAGAGGAACAGTGTTTACAAATTAATTTATTAATAACAAAATACGGATCGATTGGTTTAATTTTTAACAAAGAAGGGAAAGAAACAATGAATATATCTTTTATTTGAATGTACAAAATTAATATACCTATAATTAAATTTAATTTGTAAAAAAAAATTACAATTTAAATTTTAGTGACATTCTAACAATATGTTATTTTTTTATTTGATTTATTTGACATTATGTCACGCGTCAATTAAAACTTGAGTTTTTTCATGGGCATACCTGGTATAATAATGAGCAGAACAATCCTGTGTTTGTTAGCACAGAACTCACATGATTTAGCCACAGTCACAGGTGTTATGTGCACAGAGTGTGTTTATGTTATGTTGGTCACAGCGCGAGGTGGTGCAGATCGACGCCACTCCGTCTGGTGGACTGGCTTGCCGCCGAGAGCGTCGTCTGCCATCGACGCTCGGCGCCGCCGCTCGGCCGCGCAGGCCAGAACTGGCCCAGTCGATAAAACAGACGCTTTATGGCCCCGTGCCCGAGGCCCACCAAAACTTTCGCCAATTTACTTTTTTCCTTTTTATTCAATGCTGAGTTTTGTGGTTTAAACGTATAATTATTCAACTAATAAACATTCACAAGTAGTAATAATACACAATTGTGGCCACCACAGAACTAAAAGTTTTTTTGATTGGCTAGTGGTAGGTTTTTCAATTTTCGACTGTTACTCAACTAAAAACTTCTTGCTTAAGTCAGTTGGTTGATAACTGTTAAGTAACATATACATGAGTTTGTTTTATATATGTTTGACGAAAGATTTCTGTAAACTAATTTAGATTATTTACGTGATAATGTGTTAATACTATTACCTGATTTGAATGTATGTATGTATATGTTATTGTCTTATTGTATGTTTTGTATGTTATTAGCACCCTGATGAAGACTGATTTAGAGTCGAAACGTTGGTGTATTAATGGAATTTATTAAATGACTGCAACTCCAAAAAGACCTTCTTTAAAAAGTTTTTCGTTTGATTTGTACTTTTCCTTTCCAATATCCTAATTATTAAACTAAAATAAAAACTATTTAGAACCCATAAAAATAACAGCAAAATCTCTATAAATAAGCACAAAACTGAACGTCACAATTTATTTATTTTTGTTCTTTAAAATATGATTCTCTATTTAAATTTCACAATGAGATTTGAGCCATGCTCATATTTTTTTACTAAATATTAGTAGCAATACTACCGATTGCAACTACTCACTATTAAATTATTTGCGCTCAAAAATAAAAATTTGTTGAAATGTAACTTAGTAGTGAGGATAGTAATATTCGGGTATTCAGTCAAAAATCTTTATTATCTACGAAACCGACATTTCAAAAGTAAAATTTACACTTGTATCTCAAAAAAGGGGGCATTGTGGTAAACATCTCAATTATTAAATTAATGAAAAATCATTCAAAAACTTATATCAATTATACAAATAAGAGCAACGGTTATTACACAAACGTCAAAAATTACTATTTACTACTACTATTTTTTTCTAAAAAATAATTCTCTCGTTGTATCTCAAAATTTAGAGCACATTTTACCAATAAATACTTTGTATTAAAAAAACACAATCGTACTAATTTTCATTAGCAAATTCCAACGACTAAAGTTTTATTAAAAAATATCAAAATTTGGTGGCAGCGCTTACACATTTCAAAACGGTAAACGATATCTACATTATATTTTTTCAAATATGAAATCGACATATCCTTCAACACATAGAAACAAGTTTTTACAATTTTTAACAACAAATTTTCGACCTATTTTTTGGTAGTAAATTGACTTTGCGTTCCCAGAAATAAGTAATAGATACAGACTCAACGACTTCAGAGCAGTTGATTCCCGGTTCCAAAGAAAATAAGAATACAATTTTCACCAAAAATTCGTACTGATTCATTTTTTATTAAATATTAAAAATTGTATGGAGATCAAAAAACCAATTATAAGTTTTCTCAGATTTTTAACTTTTCCACATAAAAGAGAAAATAGGAAAGAACAATAAATTGAAATTTTGAGTCACATATATAAGATATTGTGTAGAATCTAATATTGAAGTAATTATTTTAAACAAAATTTATTCTAATGAAGCTAGAATGTAATTTGTTTTTAATAAAAATGACTGCAGAACTTAATTTGAAATAAAAGCTAGTGTAAGTACAACCGTACACATAAAAGAAATGTTTATAGTTGTATAAAAAGCTGTTTAATTTCTAAAGCTGCAGTACACGGATTGAAATGAAATGCCCATTAAATTAGATTTACGCCGTATTGTGTAAAAAGCAAATGAATTTGAGATGTGAAACAATTTAGTTGCAAATTAAAGATCTTAGTTGAGACATAAACTAAAAAACTATATTAGTGCACTTTAAATACTTGATAATTACAGAATGACATTAAAGATTTAAAGTGAGCTTTCGATAAAGTTCATATTCCTTCAACTTTATACATTATGCAAAAATTATTCCCGTGGTATAAATAATTCGTAACAGTGAACATTTTTAAAATAACACTTCACTCGAGAGAGCTTTTCACATTGTAACATGTTTTATTTTAAAATAAAATTATTCCAATTTAATTTTGTACATTCACTCTATACAACTTGTGAACAATAAAAATGTATGGTGGAATGTGAACACATGAAAAATGATTAAAAAAAATAGATCAAAGGTTTAAATAATGTTTTTACTATCTCTCATTAATTTCAACTGCAATTCCAAAATAAAATTTAATGTAAACAGGAAATTAAATATTGAATAGTGGCTGTAGATCACCTTTAAAATAAATGACACCCAACCTAGAAAATGAAGATAACAAATTTTTATTTTTTATAATTTATTATAATCAAAATAACAAATGTATGTAATATGATTGTCGTCAAAGAGTTTATCAAATATTTCCACCTAAAAATACTATTGTGGTGTACTCTTTACATCAGCTGAAGTGCCTGTATGAAGACGTTTGGTAATAAATATTTACATCATAAGTGCAGTGCAACCTTTAACATAAAAGGAAAATTACTGAAAATTAGAAAATAAATAATATTTTTTTTATGACCGCATTAGAAAGTGGCACACGTTAAAGTTGTATATTTCCCACAATCGTGGTTTAACGTGTGAGAAATCATTTCTCACAGTATTTGACAAAAAAAATATCATATCTCACTGTAATTGCCAACACTACGCATGCGTGAAGGTACTCTTTGTGAGGTTACCTGCATCATATTATTCTTTATGTCAAATAGCTTTCGAAAATTAACGTAACATTTAGCAATGATATCGTAGAAAAAGTATAGTGTGCCATCTTGCAGAATTACATATTTCCCACCTTGTGTGATTCCAGCACTTGACTTTGTCTCGTGCCGAAACTTTTACACTTCGTGGGAAATAGGCGACTTTCTGTACATGTTGCACAATATATTACTTTGACGATACATTTTTTCAATTCGTACAGTTTGATATTGTTCTTTTAAATATCATAATTATCGTACATGTTTTTCTCTTGATTTTTCTTTTCCTTTGTTTCGTTACCTATAGACAAATTGATCAGAATTAAAAATAATAATAGAAAATTCGACTGTAATCACCAGGGAACTAAATACAACAAATATTATATTTTTGATTTCTTAAAATATGACTTTGCCCTTATATGTCAAAATGAGGGGCAATCTTTTAATTGTTCCAATTATTAAATTAATCAAAAATCATTCATAACTAGTAATAATAACAGAAAAATCAACAGTGACCACCACAGAACTAAACACTATAATTTGATTTTTTTTGTTGCTGTATTTTATTCAACGTGTTTGGTATTGTTCTTTTATTTTTTTCCCAAAATCATTTATAACTTTTATTTCTTTTCTTTTTATTTCCCAAAATTGACTTTTCTCGTGTCTCTAAAAAGGAACATTGTTGTATCTTGTTAATATAGTTATCAAAAATCGATCAGAATTGATCATAATAATAGAAAAATCTACTGTAGCCACCAGGGAACTGAACGTCAAGTAAAGTGATTTTTTTTTATTTCTTAATATGTGACTTTCCTCTTGTTGCACAGTATATACAATTCTATTTATTTTTTTGTTACCTACTTTATTTTTAACCTAAAACCTATTTAAAATAGAATTTTCGAATTTTGGATATTAACATGGCACTCGACATTTACGAATATCAATTTTTTTTTTTCAAATGAAATTTGAAATTTCGAATTTATTTTTCTGAAATCGGAACGACTAATGAGTGTGACATATAATTTTTTAATATTTTAATGACATTTTACATAATGCTTCAGGAACTGAAAAGGAGTGTTTTTTTTTAAACAGTTTGTGTTTATTTGTGTAACTTGGTTAATCCGTCCCTGTGCTGTGCGTATGCGCACTGGTGTCTTAATCTTTATCAATCATTTGCAAAAACTCTATAACACTTGTCTGGTCGGTGCGTTACCCCAGGCCTGGAGTTGGCTAAGACAAGGCAATGAAATGCTGACAATCAGTGTCTTGCACATACCACCAGTCTGTCGCTATTGATTGCGGGTGGCATACGAGTTCACTAAACCCGAACCTGTTTGTGCTTGTTCTGCTGGATGCTGCTCGCATAGCCTCGCTGCTAAACTGGTTGCAACCTAAAACTATCATCACTATCTAACCAATTAATGAGTAATGGACAGTAACAATCATTATAGAATCATTTCTGCGCATGCCAGATTGTTTATCGCAAGTTTTTATAATAATAAATTGTAGTAAAATGAGCATTTATGAAATGTCACATTCTAGGCACTCCAGCTGGCGTAGAAAGTGCATAAATTAAATACAAACCATAAATATTTTGTAATTTTTCTTACTTATTTATAGGTTGGCAAAAAATATATATATTTTTTATTTTATATGTAAGTGTTACAGCTTTTTTTTTAAATTGTTTTGAAAGCAATATTAAATTTTATTCCATAAACAAATCTGTAATAAAAGTAGGAAGAGTTACAAAAAATTTTACTTTTTGTTACACATTTCAATATTTATTTTTCTTTCTTCTATCATGACAAATAAAGTGAAAAAATATTATTTAATTGTAAAATATTAATACACGCCTCGTAGAATAAACTATGTGAGTAATAAAATTTTTAGTCCTGAGATATACATTTTATTTTTTCTGAAATCGTTAAATTATTAATTAAAAACATAAATAAATATCATTATGTGTTTGTAAAACGTAAGCTAGCTATTGAGACGGGGATGGCTATCACAGAATAAACCATTTGATTAATAAAAAATACATTAGTTCTTAGATAAACATTATATTTTTCCAAAATAGGTAAACGTACTATCAAAGTGTCAAATATTTCTTTATAAATTTATGTTTATATCTCTTTACGTCGCATACATGAAATCAGATAAATTATTATCAAAGGTAATAAATAAATAATAAATAAATTCACCAATAATATTATAGAACGACAAAACTAGTGTAACTTTGGATTTTTATGTAGAAAAAATTACTTAAAACATTAAAAATAATTTGGTTTTTACTCTTTGTATATTATTTGACAGTTATGAATAAAAAAAATTACTGCATTTATGTATTTCACTTTCTACATATGAAAAATTTTGTGTAGTTGATTTGATATTGTTAGCAATTTGCAGTTTTTGCTAAAAGTCAGCATTACGCATCAAATAATTAAAAAACTGAAATTGCAGGGATGTTTTTGTCTTTTTTCACAGTTTACTTGATGAAAACTGTTAACAACAATCGATATTTCCATTCCATTTTAATGAAGCTCTGACAGGGAACAGATTATGCCAATAAATTTCCAGAAAATGGTGACAGATGGTGAATATATCATCAAGTAAAAATATCACAATATATGTAATATTTATTCATGTATTCATCACGTTATTATAATCGAGTATTAAATATGTGGGTTACTGGATATCTTTGTATTAAAAAGTAAAATTAAGTATAAAAATAAATATCATATAATAAAATGATTCGCATTTCCACGAATGTGAATAATGAATATTAATATACTCATACATCATGGTTTCATAAAAATTGTGGATTCATATTTTTTTATAAGTAGAGCATGATATTGTAATTAAAATATTACCACATTCAAAATATTTGTTTTTTGTAAATAATCAATACATCATTACAATGTATACATACATTTTTCATTGTGTCCAAAACAATAGCTTTAAATAAACCACAATGAGTGAAACCTTAAAATAAATGTTAGTTACACTTGTTGTATATTTAAACTGTGCAATATTTCCATTAGTAAAACCATACTAAATTATATACTTGCAATTGTGATGATATGTTATGCTGTCTATTATATTTTTTACTTGAAATAAAATTTCTTTGTATCATTCAGTTGACAGATGAGTCTGTAAAGTTAAATTTTGGCATAAGAGTCTGTAAAGTTTTCTTTTGCTACTACTTTGGCTAATTTCGCGGAGTGATATCGTGCACTTTAGTATCGATTTCGAAAAAACACAGTTTTTTAATACTCAGTATTTTTTTTTAAGAGAATGGGTATACTTATGCTTTTTATTACGAGGAATTCAATGGTAAAGTTTTGGGTTTTTCAAGACCCAAAAATAGGTCGTAATATTTTTTCTCAAAATTATGAGCATTGATACTTAAGGGTAGGTAGTTTCGAAATTTGAAAACAGAAAGTCAATATCTTATACCACATTTGAGATATTTGAAGTCAAAGTTGAAACGTTGCCACCAAATATTTCATTTTAAAAATCTTTAATAAAAATTCAACCCATAGGATTTTTTTGTTGATAATACATGTAGTTATGTTTTTTGACATGGGATATTTAATGTTTCCGTAAATAAAAAAAAAAACTTCTGTGTGAACAATTGGTGTTAGAACATATTGTTTTATTTGGCAACAACTTGATTTGTTGGATTTTGAGGTGGAGTGATAAGAGTAACAAGATCAGGGCAACCTTGGAAGTCAGTCATCTGAATGAAGTTCGTAATCCAGCCGGTAACTCGATAATGGAACAACGTGAGAACGAATGTTATATTACGTGAACGCGAACACAGAGGTGTACATAGCCTGAGATGAAGTAATCACTACTTTCTCAAGATTCACTCTTACACACAATTATTCGCGTCCCAAACTTAGAAAGTTCAAACATTCAATCTTATAGCTTTATTAGAATTTTAACATTTCAAATAATAGAAAATGATGCACAAGAGTGCGCCGTATTTTTGAGTAATAGTTTACGAAATACAAGTTTGTAACAGGTAAAAATATAAGCAACCACAACTGCTCCGTAAAATGTACCTACTTTGTAATACGAAATGTTTGTTTTCCTTTGTTAATTAAAATTAATTAAAAGGAGCTATGTTATGATAGCTGTACATGATTATCTGACCTAGTTTATTTTAAAAAGTAAAAACCATAAATGAAACGTCCTAGTAACCATAACAAACCGATAAAAAGAATAAGAAATTGTCATTTGCACCTGTTCAAACGAAAATAGTTTATTTACCATTTATGCACTTAAATATCAGTGTGGTTTTAAATAAATTTCTAATGTTTTTTGTTACTCACATGAAAACTATATTTTATTTGAACATTTTATTTACCAGGAAAACTAACTCTTACAAGCTGCTACTCTGTAAAACTGACAAATAACTTGTAAACATTTAACAAGTAAATAGATGCATTTTTTACATTATTGAAAGTTCTGTTTTGTTATTGTTTTCGTATTAACTAGTAACTGATATTATTTGAAGAAATTATGAAGAAATGTTCTACATAGTATTATTTTATTGGGTTGTAAATTGTTTCAATTTTTTATTTAGAGGTTGACAGTTTGACATAGTTTACTAGTGACGTGTAAATTTTTTCAATTCTGTGATCGAAAAACAATCAAATAATGGTCGTAGAAAAAGTATAGTGTATAATTCGAGTTGTAAAGCAAGTTCCTCTTATCAGTAGTAAAAAGCTTTTTTCCGTGTTATATATAATGTAAAATAACAAGCTTTTATTATTTTTAAGCCCTTTATTTTGTTAATCTTTTCAATCTCCGTTGCCAATGAATTTATTTAGTTTTTTTTAATTATTTTTTTACCTATATCACTATTAAATCTAGTTTTCTTTGGTATTATTAGTTTCAGATTACCTACAAGAATTTTCGAATTTTAATTATGATTGAAGAAGGGAAACATTAGTACTAACAAAAAGATGGTTAGTAAAGAGGTATTGTTTTATGATATATGACATTAAACTGTAAAATATTAAGATATTAAATGCCAAAGATGTTTGAAATATTAAGAAGAGAGAAGTATATACGTACTAAAAAGTTAATTAATATAAAAATTTTCAAGCAATAATTTACTTAAAACTATAAATTTTCCGATATAGAATCGTACATTTAAAAATGAATAGGTAATAAAATTTTATGTGTTACATATCAGTGTATAATAGCGTGATTTGATTAAGTTTACATGCA
The DNA here is from genome assembly GCA_035578165.1 of Stenolophus ochropezus. Taxonomy (NCBI): domain Eukaryota; kingdom Metazoa; phylum Arthropoda; class Insecta; order Coleoptera; family Carabidae; genus Stenolophus; species Stenolophus ochropezus. The sequence goes on from JAQOWZ010000002.1 coordinate 1,476,887, forward strand.
TGTAAATAGAATGTAACATTGCACTTGAAAAGTTAAGGTCACGTTGGAAACTGCACAAACTAATATTCAGCTGACACTATTCACTACAAGAAACAATCTGAATCGAGACATCAATGCTGTCCTTTGGAGAACTTGAAATTCAGCTGTTTAGATTCGGAACGAAGTTAGTAATTAGAGCGTTCCATTTTGAACATAATCGGTTTGAGAAGTTCGCTACCTTCAACTTGTAATGAACAGCGAAGAGGATAACTCAAGTTTTCACTACTTACCTAATGGATACTTCTACTTTGCCTTTTTCTTTCATCAATTAGCTTTTCATTATCGTTACTATATTTGCTTTATTAACATTTTATACCTCCATTATCTTAATTAGTGGTAAAGATACAGAAATTGCACTCTGTTCCAAAACTTATAGTTTATCTTTCAGTCGTGGAAATTTGATTAAATATCAATTTACCGACATTATCAATCTATGAAGAGAATGATCTTATTTTAAATTATAAAATAAATATTGTGAATATAAATTACTATAGGTAAAAATGAAAAGATTGTTTTGGAATTCAGTTAAATTTTGGAATTTATTTAGAGCTCCAAAAGTTGACCGAATTTCAAATCCATCTTTTTTTATATCTACATTCAAAAACCAGTCAAGAAAGTCTTCTTCCAATAATGATTCAGAAGAATTGAGTACTGAATACCCCTTAACCTTCTTATGATGACCAAAATTAAAAGAAAACAGAAATACTAGAATAAACACTTTAGAATGCTCTAATTCTGACCCATTGAAACCAGAGTACAATCCAGAGCAGCTAAATCTGCTCCAGAATGTGTTTTCATTTCAGCAGGCCAAGAATTAGATCAAATTTCTGAGAGCTCTAATTCCTGACCCATTGAAACCAGATCACAATCCAGATCAGCTAAATCTGCTCCAGAATGTGCTCTGATTTCAGGAGGCTAAAAATTAGAGCAAACCCTACAGAGTGCTCTAATTCCTGACCCACTGAAACTAGGGCACAATCCAGAGCAGCCAAATCTGCTCCAGAATGTACTCTCCTTGGTGGCATTGGCCCATGGAAAATTTTCCTTGAGGGCAAGAACTCTGATATCCCTATGTAGTCGACGCCCATGGATCAGAGTTGATGAGTGAATCAAGGAATAGTTAATTCGGCCGTAACTAAATAATAATAATAGTTCTTTCTTCTTAATTTATTAGTAAGTTCACTTTAAACTTTGACAAGTTCTGCAGAAAACTTACAACATCTATTTACATCGCTTATATCTTCAGCTTATTTGTATTTCCTTTGCGATAAATTCAATTTTAGTTTGAACTGACAGTTTTACAGTTGAAAAATCGTATCAAGCATGCAACATTACACACTTCTGATACGCTACTATGAATATTTGTGAAATATTTGTCGTAAACTTCTCGTCATTCATAATGTAATATGATGTACGACTTTTGGTTTATCTCTATCTTATAAAATATATTTCTACATTTATTTGAGTTTTCCTCTGTGATGTTTGAAAATATTTTTAGTTTTAATTAAAAGTCGACTGACCATTTGAAAGTTAGTGAATGTGTTTTGATGTGACCATAATAGTTGCAGGGTCATAAAAATAATGGTAGTTCCGGTTTGTAGTGCCTGAGCATTGGAGCTTCAAGCTTCATTGAACAAAGCTGTGCGATGGCTTCATTCTGCTGGATTAGCAAATACGAATTCTGAATGTGGCAGCTCTTCCGAGAGTTTACACTAATGTAGTTCATGTGTAACACTAGATATCTAACAGACACAATACTAATCACTACAACGTCTTCATTACCAACTATGTAGGCCTGCTAGATATCATTAAACAAACCTGCAATAGTCAATTGTCAGCGTACGGCGATTTTTTTTATATACCACATAAGAATGACCTCTGTGGTGCACTCTCTTCAAGTAGAGTGCCTGGAAGAATTTGTTATAAATCTTTATCCAAAAATAAATTAATTATATATTAAGTATGGTCGCCCGTAAAACAATATTATTACGAATACCGTATTGTTCCAGATAAAAAGCAACATAGGTAGTCATCAACAGGGACTCAAACCGAAAAATTTTGGGAATCAGGTTTTTGAAAATATTATATTGGTTTCCGTTTCGGTTGAAATAAACAAATAAAATTTCGATTTCGTTACGGTTTCGGTTAAAATTGTAAGTTGTTTTAAGTAAAAGTATAATTACTTTAATTTTAAATTTAGAGCTTAAGAATAGATTTATTTTTCGTATCGGTTTTCGATTTCCTTATTTGAAGAAATAAAATATAGGTTTCTACTTTCGGTTACGGTTTCATAAAAAGTCAAATATCACTATTAAAATATAAGTAAAACTTGTTATTAAAGTAGTAACATTAAAGTATTTGAGGTTCTATTCCATCTAGGAATGTTATGATTGTTGTGAGTAATAAACCGGAGCTGATATTTATTTATTTTCAACGAAGTTGAAAATGATGAAATATCGTAGATCAGAGTATGTACTTGGTAAACGAAATACTGTACCATATTAAGATGTAAATGAACAAGATGATAATCTAGTAGATCATGTGCCACGAACGGGATTTTCATGGGATATGCGGAATTTTAATTTGTCGCTCAAGTAGTAGGCTAATCAAGCCTACAACGTAACATACGAGTCAATGTACTATGTGTAAAGCTAGTAAGTATTTTCTTGCGTGCTAATTAATTATGAGTAGTGATTTTTACGATTTAGATATTTGTGTTAAGCGAATAATTTGTGGGAATAGGCAATAAATCAGTGTGTGATTAATGGGGTTGTTTTAAGTTACAAGTTGAGCAAAGCATTACACGAACACCTCACTATATCAAGCTGCGATCTCGGTAGCAGAACATGGAACAAACATGTAAACTATCATTTTACCCTCGCGTATATCATGTTTCTCTGGGACAATCTACGCCACGACAAAGGGAACTACCAACACTACCTACAGAACTTACTTCTATACATTATCACACATCCATCTCACAGCTCAAAATAACATATTAAAAGCTTTCCACCTTACTAACTAAGTAGATAATTAATAAAATGAATAGAAGCGTCGTTCAGCCATAATTGAATACTTCAATAGTTTTTCTACTCCTGTCGAAATATATCCCTATTATTTTTTTATTCATTATATAGTAGCCATATTTAAAACAGTGAAATAAAGCTCATAATTCAAACTTGTCGGCCAATTACAGAACCAGAAATCAATTATTTACGTTTATTTTAAATCTGTCGTGCTACGGTCATCTGACAGCTGACGGTATAGTCATTTATCATTACGTATTTTTATGTTGTCATTTTATACGGCTCATGATGCAAACTTCATCTTCGCGAATAATGACTATCATACTCATTTATATGATATTATGCTATTTTATAACTGTTGAAATAGATCAGTTTATGTAACTGCAATTATTACTGAACTCCACTGTTTGAGAATTGGACAATTACGTCAAGGAGCTAACAGTTAAGATTTTTAAAACTATATATAGTTTTTAATTTATATAAAATTTCATGAAAAAAGTAATGGAGGACCCCATTATTTTGTATGAGAAAGAAATTGAACACTTGATATTTTTTTATTAACGCACAATTTCTTTAGAAAAAAAAATCCGATTTCTGTGGAGAATTGTGGTAATAAATTCAGAGAGCATTCGCCTCTATCTGCATCGCATCCTGATCGATTGTGGAGCAGAAATCCATCCAAATCGAATAAGAACAAGGAGCTGTCTTACAACGCAAAACACCAGCAGTGGCGGGAAAAAATCACGCCGTACGCGCCTTCACTTTCACTGCCATTTCGGACGCCCAGACAGACACCGGCACAAGGGCGTACGCAGGGAATATTTTCATGGGGGCAAAAATATATGAAAAAGAAAATAACATTACCAATAGGTACAAATATAATTGTTAGTCTCTTCAATTGTAAATATAACAATTACAAGTTGCTGACGTCTCCAGTAATAGCGATTTTACGCATTACGGTACTGTAAAGTAATCCAATTTTTTTCAGCTTTTAGAGGTTCGGTATTAAAAAAACAATTGTAATAATAAAAAGTGCTTACAAAAAACAATCTACCGCATTTTATCGTTCAATAAAGTCTTGGAGAAATATTCATATCACCAGCTATTTATTTATATCACCAACTATTTATTCATATCACCAACTATTTATTTATTTCTACTTTACATGTCGCTGACATGCACTGACCGACACTGACTTCAGTGACTCTCTGTACATTCTGACCGATACTAACTTTCTTGAGGTGCTAGCCGCGACCCTTATATACCTGCGAGCAACTAATCTTGAACATTCGAGAACCTTCTGGACTCTATAAAATTCCCAAACAATAGCGACGTCGCTTCTATCGCACTTGACATTTAGTGCTATTACCTGAAAACACAGGTCAGCCGTGATGACTCATCTGCGGTGAGTCTCGCTCGTTACAGTATATATCTAATATCTCCAGGAATTTCTGTATTTATTTCTTTCAAATTCTTTGTTTGTTGATTCACAGTTAGCTCTTATATTTGTCCCAGTCTTAAAATAATATTTTTTTTGTTTTACCGTGATTCATTTGTGTTAGTTGTATCTGTAAATATTTCCCTTGAATTATTTTAACCATTCAGATTACAGTATTTTTTGAACTTCAACCAATGAAAATAGAATATCAATGAATATACTGCACATGTGCATAACCTAAATATATTTGACATTTATCAAGTATTTTAAAGTTATAAATGACTTCTTTATGATAGATATTAAATATTTATAGGAATAGGAATACTTTATATATATTTAATGTGTTTTCTCTAGAAATATTCTACTAATATATCACTCTTGACTCGCAAATACATCAGAATATTTTATTCAGGTAATTCCCATGCGCTTGAGATATAAGTATTGAGTATTTCCCAGTACGTCCCTGGATTCACGTGTTGAACAAAAGAATGGCGGGTGTGTAGAAGTCATCTGTTACAGCGTCGCTGTTTATTTTGTGTTGTTAGCGGGCCTGTATAGAGCCATCGCTATTCTATTTTGTCCGCGTATTTAACTAACTGTGACTGAACTAAAATTGGAAGGTAATAATGGCAGCATTTGAATGTTAAGCTGCGGATTATATTGTTAATCTATCCTTTATAATCGCACCATTGGAAAACCGCTCTTACCGTATGAAATACTGTTTTTGTTATTTGAAAGGCTTATAATTGGAACAAATGGATATTATTCTGATATATATTAACCGGTATTTTCATATTTATAATTAAACTTTATACAAAAATGGAATTTTGAGAAAATCAATTCATATGCAAATTGTTTCCACACAAATATCGATATTTTGACACTCTTAGAATAATTATATCCCATGTATTTTAGATAAGATGCAGATATAAATTCGGTATCTTTGAATTCTTTTCCTTTTTAGATTGAATTTTTATGAAAATGAAAAATTTGGTGGCAGCGCTTCAACTTTGACTTCAAATATCTCGAAAACGATAAATGATATCGACTTTTTGTTTTCAAATTTGGAATGTACTTTATATATAGTATTCAAATATACTAATTTATATTTTTTTTAGAAAAATTTTTGCGACCCATTTATGGGTCTCTAAAAAAACTACACACACTCTTACCCAAAAATGAGTACGAGGTCAACTCATTTATCATTCGATTCCTCGTGCTGAAAAACATAAGTATACCAATTTTTATCAAAAAATTACTTATGGTACTTTTTTTATTAAAGATTAAAGAAAGTGATCTTACTTTTTTAAAATTTTAACCATTTTTAAAATAAAAACTGAACGAGTTAAGCAATTAATTTGAAACTTTGTAAACTAATATAAAATTTTATGTAGAATCGATTGATGCAGTCAAAAGAATCATTTGTCTGCTCAACCGGGACCCTATATTAAAAGCAAATATCTCGAGAACGAAAAGAGATAATCAAATTCGGTTTGAAAATTTGGAATGTATGCATCAAGATTTATATATCTATTCCCATAACTCAATGTTTGGGTTCGACCTATTTTTAGGTATCATAATTTATCTGCTGCTAACACACGTTGTCTTATATTATTGAAAAAAGTAGACCCAAGTATAAAATTATTATTTAAACAAATTAATTATAATATGTTATAAATAAAATATAATTCTGAAAGTTTTCATGTAGATAATTGTATAATCGTGATAAAGATACATTCTTCATTATTGTTATCTTTACAGTATGATATTTGCACAATAAGAATTAATGTTCAAACAATAATTATCTTGAATATAATAATTACTTTCTAAGAAGTAAGAACATTAACATTTTAAACAAGAAAATGCACTCACATTCAATTACAGACTATATCCTGTATAAAAAAATTGCATTGTTATTAAAAAAACACATATTTGCATTATTATGTAGTCAAGCGCAAACATTGTTTATGCATAAATTAGTTGTTTATTTATATGTACTCAACGTATAGGAACATGAGTTATTCTGAGCCATAAATATTTTATTATTACAATAGAAATATATATCTGTATGTTATAAATTTTGCATTATTTTTACAATTTACAAAAGAAATAATAATATATCATTCTTATTGTTATTACCAGGGCATACAACCGGTTAAAAAGACCCGTTAATAAAAACCGGTAACCGATATTTTGAACGAAAATTGGAACTTTAACCGTAATTATTATTTTTAAGGCCAAAAATATCGGTAACCGTTAATCAAAAAAAATATACTGGTTTAAATCAGGTAGTCTGTCAATATTATTTGTATTTTTTATAATTAGTTTTTTTAATTAATTTTTTCATTAATTATTTTTAACCGATATATTCCAATTTTTAAAAACTGGTTTTCGAACTAACACCGTTATTATTGTAACATTTTCCTATAAGGGTTAACCGTTAATCAGTATTTTTTTCGGTTACATGTCCTAGTAACAGGTATCAGTAAATATACATAGCTAACGTGGATAATTCACCACAATAAGTTCTTCTATTTTAAATTAGTGTTGAGTAAAAATGAAAAGTTGAACGTAAATACATTTTTATAAAGTATGTCATTTTAATTAATGTATGCCACTTGTGTAGAAGTTCTTTGTAATTTATTTTATAAAATGTCATTTTCTTGTCAAGATTTTTATAGCAAGGCAGTGTAACGTTTATCAAACAACGTGCTTTGAATTCACGCTTTCTAAATAAGTTATCTCTTAAATTTATAGAAATTTCATTCTGAAATTATGCGTTTGCAACATAATTCATTATTATTCACCATACGGGTGCTATTACGGCTTACAGTTAACAATATTGCATGTGATGATGTGTGTGAGAGTTATTTATACAACAACTTACATTTATAAAGTTAGAAGCGAAACAATATCACTGATAAAACAATAAACTATCATCGCACAACACAACGAAAAAACAAATAAACATGGGAAACATGGCACCCAGTAGCACAACATCAAATGACAGACTGTGTATAGAATATCTGTTATGTAATTTTTTACCTAGATATATCCTATTTATCTATGTGTGTGAAGTTTATGAGTCATATATTGTCTGCTAATATCTGCGGTATGATAAAAAAAGAAAATGCATCATTTTCTCGCGTTATTTCCTTATTCGTTTAAAAACAAATTATTGACGTTTATAGCACAGTTAATAACTATTAATTTGTAATTCCTATACTGAACTATAAATTGCCTCATATTATTTGACCTTATTTCAACAAAATGGTCTAATTTTGGGCCTCAGAATGTGCTCTAATTTCATTATGAATTATGAAATTATAAATTAACATTTCCAATTAAAAATTTAAAAATATTTACATCGCCAAGTTATTTCCAATCATAGTTAAACTTGAAAGGTTACAATTTTTAGTTTTTCGCTATAAAATTTTTCATATACAGCCGAAATAATCCAAAAATTTCCATTTTTGGGTCCAAAATTTTTGTTTTTGGAGATAGGCTATATTAATAGAGTTCGATACACTGATTCCAAATTTTCAAACCAAATTCAATTATCTTTTACCGTTCTTGAGATATTTGCGTTCAAAGTTACACCTCAAAAATGTGTGTTTTTTGTGTATATCTCTAAAATGGTTAGAGATACAATCTTAACAATGATACCAGTCGATTCTACGGCCAAAGTTACATAAAGAAATGTTTTCTCCGCATATACGTCCTTTGGAACGATTCGATGAAAAATGAGAAAAACGAAAAAACCTCTAATTTCAGTTTTTCGCTAGAGAACTTTTTTTCTTCAAAATTATTTATAATCTGTACTTAAGTAAATATGGATGCGCTGATTCCAAATTTTCAAACCGAATTCAATTATCTCTTTCCGTTCTCGAGATATTTGCGTTCAAAGTTAGACCTGAAAAAAGAGGTTTTTCAGGCATACCCCTGAAATGGGTCACCTTACGACCTCGGCGTCCTAACCAATCGATTCTACAGGCAAAATTACATAAGTGTACCAATTTTCAGATTTTTATTCCAACGGATACAGTTTTTAGAAAGGAAAAACTGAAAATGGCCAAAAATCGAAAAAATCGTAAGGGGTTCATCAGGCGTTTTTTTCGATTTTGGCCATTTTCGTTTTTCCTTTCTAAAAATTGTATCCGCTGAAAGAAAATTCTGAAAATTGGTACACTTATGTAATTTTGCCCGTAGAATCGATTGGTGAGGTCGCCGAAGTCGTAAACCTAACCATTAAAGGGTTATACCTAAAAATCCTGTTTTTTTAGGTATTGCTAAAACTCAACTTTGAACACAAATATCTCGAGAACGGGAAGAGATAATTTAATTCTGTTTGAAAATTTGGAATCAGCGCATCGATATCTACTTAAGTCCAAAAAATGAAAAGATTTAGAGAAAAAAAGTTCCTTGGAGAAATTTTGAAATTTAGGTTTTTTCGATTTTCTAATTTTTCTCCAAATCGTTTCAAAGGACGTATATGCGGAGAAAACATTTCTTTATGTAATTTTGCCCGTAGAATCGACTGGTATAATCGTTGAGATTGTATCTGTACGTATTTTTGAGATATGCTGAAAAAACACACATTTTTGAGGTGCAACTTTGAGAGAAAATATCTCAGGAACCGAAAGAGATAATTAAATTCGGTTTGAAAATTTGAAATCAGCGCAACGACGTCTACCAATATAGACTATTTTCAAAAACAAAAATTTTGGACCCAAAAATGGGTATTTTTGGATTATTTCAGATATATAAATACAATATTACGCTAAAAACTTGAAAATTATATTTTTTAAAGTTCGTTCTTGGTTTTTAATTTTTTTAAATATTGTTATTTTTACAAAAAACAATAAGTAAATGTTTTTAGTGTTTTTTCTCAAAATTATACGTAATATAATAATAGAAAAGTTTGTGAGTTTTGAGAAATGTGTACATTAGAAATATAAGTCCCTCTCATGGAGAAAACATCTGACGAGGAAGTCATATATCCATCCGGAAGTCACATTTGGAAACATTTAGAAGGAGCAGAGCGAAACGAGAGAAGCAGGAATTTCGTGAAACAGGAGACAGACAACCTAATGTAAAATTTTAAATAATTAAGTAGGCTGTGCACCACCCAAAGTTCTCTTGACCCGGTGAATAATTCACAGCAAGCCAGTTCCGGCTATGGCAGCAGAAAAGCTCAGTAATTCGTTTATTCATTTAACCTCAATTATACATTACACGTCATTTAAGTTATGTTACTCAAATGTGCCTACAAAGTCGGCAGATCTTCTTATTGTTTCTCTGATAATGTACAAATGTGTTTAAGAACATTCTAATTATAATTAACTATTCTCATACAGATTTCTTTTTAGCAAAAAATATATATACTTATACCTACATAAATATCTATTACTATACAAGTAGTATATTATTAATATATCTTATTATTATAATTAATACAATTATCTATTTTGCAAATAGGTTAAATCGAGCGTAATAATAGAGAAAATTGCTTTATATTTTCATGTTTACCTTTTTAGCATAATTTTGCACATGCAACAATTTACAATGTATGTAAATTCCTATAGAGAGTATTAATTTAAAGACAGTGTAAACTAAATATAAAATTTGTAATTTTCTCTTTTAAATTTTTATAAGAGAACTGTAATTCTGTAATTTTTTCACTGAGTACAATATGTAATGTAATATTTTCTTTATGTGCTGTAACTAACTACGCAAACGTTAAGTGCAACTGTAAAACGATAATTGTGCTTTATCTTCGTACTTAGAGACAAAGTTGAAGTAATGACACATGACTTAACATCACTAAGTTTATGCCACTTTATTTCATACATCAAAATTACGAAGAAACATTTCAAATTTGTATAGAATTATAAACTAAAAATATTATATATCTATAATCAAAACGCTGAATATTATTCTATTAGAAATCGAACAGATTTGCACAAGCAATCTAGTATTTGGTGGGTAGTGATGGGTCACTGGGAATTTCCCGTCAGGAATATTTTTATTTCCTGGAAAAATTCCCGGGAATTTCCCTAAACACGTTTCCCGGGAAAAAATCGGGAATTCCATTTTGGAAATTTCCGGGAATATATGGGAAAATTTCCCGGAAACAAGTAGGGAAATTCCCGGGAATAAGGAAGTTCCCGGGTATAAGGAGGAAAATTCCCGGTAATAAATAAACAGTGTTACTATTCTAATAACTTTATAATTAATGCTTTTGATTTTTATGAGGAAATTTATCGTTAATTTTTCCCCATGAAATCACTGGAAATTCCTCAGAAAATTCCCCAAAAACTTCCCGGGAAATATCCTGGGAAATTTTCCGTAATATTCTTTCCCGGGAATTTACCCATCACTATTGGTGGGTCAAGAATTACAGCAAGCTTAATAAAGCTCTAATTATTCTTGGCTAACTGAAACTAGAACACAATACAAAGTAGTGATCCTCCAGAATGTGATTCAATTTCAGCAGGTTATGAATCAGAACAAGCACTTAAGATTGCTCTAATTCTTGACCCACTGAAAACAGAGCATAGTCCAAAGCAGCAATCTTCCCTAGAATGTAATCCAATTTCAGTAAATCAAAAATCAAATCAAACACTTAAGACTGCTCAAATTCTTGGCCCACTGAAACCAGATCACAATCCAAAGAAGTACTGCTCCAGAATGTGATCCAATTTCTGTTGGTCAAAAATCAGATCAAACACTTAAGAATGCTCTAATTCTTGGCCCACTGAAACCAGAGCACAATCCAGAGCAGTGAACTGCTCCAGAATGTGATCCAATTTCTGTAGGTCAAGAATCAGATGAAACACTTAAGAATGCTCTAATTCTTGGCCCACTGAAACCAGAGAACAATCCAGAGCAGTGAACTGCTCCAGAATGTGATCCAATTTCAGTAGGTCAAAAATCAAAGCAAACTCTTAAGAATACTCTAATTCTTAGCCCACTGAAAGCAGACCACAATCCAGAGCAAACAAAAAATGTGATCCAATTTCAGTAGGTCAAGAATCAGAGCAAACACTTAAGAATGCTCTAATTCTTGGCCCACTGAAACCAGAACACAATCCAGAGCTTGCTCTAGAATGTGCTCCAATTCCAGGACCACTGAACTACGCATCTACGGATGCCCTGGAAGGTGATCTAGCCAGAGCACCAGGCGGGAGGAGCGAAGGCTCGAGGCCAGGCAGCCTCCCTGGACCCCCGCCGAGACAGGAGTCAGCTATCCTGTCGCAGGACCTCCCCTTATATACCCGGAGTCGCGCTAGGTACCTAGAATACTCTTATTTGATTGGTTGAAATTCAATCCTTATTTGTACGAAAACTATTTGGTATTTTTAAACAAAAATTTGTATGTATATATATTTCAAGGCGAGGAATTCATTGGTGATATTTTTAAAGGTGTGTCTCACACCCATTTATGGGTATAAGTCAATTACTCGAAAATGAATGGAGTTAAATTTGTAATATAAACAGAGTAACACGCTCAGTAATGGGTAATATACCGTGATGTTTTATTTCAGCTGTAGTGGAGAGTGTACTTGTTTAGAAATCTAGTTAGAAGCAATGCTTAGTGTTTGATTAACCACAGCTAATTAATGAGAAAATCACACAAATCTACTAATTTACTCTGGTGTTGTTTTTTGAGAGAAATATGTCCGTAATTACATGTCTCGTAACGGAATTACGAAGATTTTCTCAATTTAAAGGCAGCGAGATAATTATGGAATTTATATTACATGTTTTGATTCCGCAAAGAAGTTGTCTCCATAAACATTCGTTCAGATTTTCCTTATTTAAACGTAAGAACCTAATTATCATTTCAGCTTATTTAAATATCTTAGCTAGCTCGCTTGTACCTTATGTGTACAACCATACAAAATATATTACAATTTATATATATTTATAATATCATACCTCACGCCCACTACTGGGTATTACATACAATAACATACAAAATGGAAATACAATTTTACTTTAAAAAATATATTATTATTTATGAACGGTACATTATCGTTCCTCCTTGGAATATAGTGCAGATAGTTTACTAGACACTAGACTGTCAGTTTCAGAAATATTTATTAATAGATGACATTTATCTTATATATTGATTTTATTAAAGACTAAAAATAATTTTATGATCAACTCATCTAAAAATATTTTTATTTAAAATGCAAAAATAGACATCGCTGCATCTATATAAATATAATATTTAAATATTAGTACGAACGTACTAATTCTCTAAAACCTTAAAATATAAAATATCTTTACTCTCAAATTCGTAAACTTAATCATTTAATCTTCTAAATTACATATACTAAATTCAAATAATTGTGTTGAAACAATTTGATGCGTTGCAAAATTCATCAAATTGCACTAATAATTATTGAAATAATTCGGAGTGAGGCTTTGGTTGTTTCGCTTTCAAAGTCCCGGCATTTCCTAATTAAAAACAATTTAGGTGAAACCGGCATTTTTCGCAATGTTTTTGGCTGGCTGAACATCGTTGTAAAATACCCACAAATTATTTAAAACCGTAAGTTTTATCTTAAGGAAATGAGCATAACTGTTTTAAAAATTATTCAAGATGCACATTAGTAAGAATTAATTAGAACTGCTACGCTCTGTTGTAAAGAAATATTTTTATTGTGGCGTATTAAAACTTAGAAAGACAATTAATTAGTGAAAATAAGTCCTGTTAAACTGTATAACTTTCTCATTAGAGTACTATGTTTTCTTATAAAAGCAAATATTAAATTTTTCATATACTGCGGTGATAAAACTTTAAGTATTGAAGTTTGTTACTTGAAAACTTGATAAATAATAATGATAGTAATAAATTTTTCATTATCTTGCAAATAAACAATATATCCTGACATTAAATAAATAACCTACATAAATATTAAATATGTATTCCATAACTTGAAAAGTAAATACTGAAAATTTTGCAATAAACTATTTATGAGTATGTTGCTATTTCAAAATAGTAATTATACCAAAATTATATAATTACTTATAAATTATTTACAAATAATATTTTTGACTACTACCGCAAAGTTTAAAATTTATATTTCGAATTAAAACTAAACTACCAAATTTATATGTATGTATATAATATTTAGGAGAAAGGAGAAAAATACACTAAGATTTGATGTCTCCAATTTAAAGATGATTTCTTGTTTAGGGTTCTTATAATTTAAAAAATATTGAAATAATACAAAAAATTATTATGACCAAAGATATTTAACGAAACATATTGATATATCAAGTTTATACCATCTGGTATAAGATGTTATTTGTTGGTTAGTTTAACTTTAAAAATTTGGTAAACTTGAAGTATATGTTATATTAATATTTTTTTACAAATATTATAAATAATGATTTTAAAGTAAAAGATATTAGGTGTATATATTTAATGAAGAATTAAATTTTTGAAAAATCTATGTATTTCATTGGGATTTGAACCCATTTTTAAATTTTATTAAATGTTTAATCGTCGTATCATTATAAATATTATAATTTTACAGTTCTTAAGATAAATTTTTCTACAATAATTTCGCTAGGTACAAATTTATTTTACAAGTAAAGAAATGTAGCAGTTTCTAGTAATATAATGTAATTACTTAACAATCGGTTAATACAAATGTATCGCATAGAAATAGTAAATAATGTATATTTTTGACAACTTTCATCAGTTATACGATATTTTTCTATTAACCGAGGTTTAAACTAACCGGCACTTTAAGCAGAAGTGAAAAAGTCGGCTCTTTATAAAATGAAGATATTTTACAGAAGATAATAATTCATAATTTCGCAACTAATTTAATTATGTTTAAATATATTTTATTTTCTACGATCATTAAGATATTTGCTTGTTATATGTTTGTTATTGCTACGGACGGATACATATAGTATATTGTAAACACATTTTCATAAATTTATATCTCACAGTTCTGTCAAAAATCGTATTGTTTAATATTTGTTTTGTATTGAAATGAAGAAATATATATGAATTAGGAAATAATATCGCTGTCGTAGAAAAAATATAGTGTACATTAACAATGTTTATAAAAATAAGACATTTTACATTTAAAATTTCCTGCTTGCCTTAAATATCCAATATGTTTAACAACAACCATATTACAAACAAACAATTCACTGACAATACCACAGAAATCAGCCTACGTAGATATATAGATTAAATATTCATAATTAGTAATAGTTGTATAGACATTTAGATATCTTACAGCTGATAACTCCCTGCATGTGTATATCCAGTTAGACCAACAAGAACCATATTCCACCACACTCACAACAATACACAACAATGAGCACAGCCGCGATAAGTTGTAGTTCGGACTTGTAACTAGTGCACTTAGCGAAGAGCGAAGCAGTGTACATGTGCATGTGTTAACCTTCGCTGAGCAGCCAAGCCCCCTGCAGTCGCATAGCCAAGCAGGTGACACGAGCATCTTCACCGGAGGAGGAGAAATGCCAAACATTACTCTAACATGCTAACTCTAACACGCGCAGGCAAACTAATATGCCAATTCTCAACAAATCTATAAATATATCTGTAAATCTGTAAATGATGAACAAAATCGCAACGAAAGTAGCCACTCGCATGTATATGTTTATATTAATCAATAAAAATAGATGCATTTCTGACAGTTTTTTACAGATGTATAGATCTGTAAGACTTACAGATTTGTTCAGAATTGGCCTGTTAAACTCATTGTTGTAGATTATTAGTTGAGCTAGCCAAAATATTGTTCTGGCGTGGAAAGTAACACATAATTACAAATATGTAATCTATTTTTAAATAATATAATAATACATAGTCGTCCTGTATTATTCACTATCACTACTTAAGTTATAATAAGTAAAAGTCACTATTGTACGGTATAATTTGTATTAACGTATTAATAGTATATTGTATAACAAGTATGAAATGGTACTTATTTCATACGAGTATGAAATGGGCATTTCAAGCGAGTTGTACACTATACTTTTTCTACGACCACGATATTAGTTCCTAATTCATTTATATTTTAATAATAAAGATGTCTTCATTTCAATACAAAATAAAAAATAAACAATACGATTTTTGACAGAACTGTGAGATAGAATTTATACCTTAACTTTGTCTATGGTTACCGTAGAAAATGAAAATGTGTTTACAATATACTATATATATATCCTTAGTAATAACAAATATACAACAAGCAAATATATTAATGGTTGTAGAAAAATACTGTTGTACTACTAAACAACTACCTTGTTCATTTCAAAAAATATGTATCATGCCAATTTTAATATAATAATGCAATTTTTCTACACCAATAATAAAATCGTTATTTATGCAACTAGTGCGTAAATAAGTGTTTCTTGTTGAGTGCTGTTTAACCCATAAGGCGTAACCGAATGCGGAAATTATAGCACGAGATAAAAAACACTTTGTTGCATATAACATTTTCTTACAATAATAATATTAATAAAAATTAATTTCAAAAGTATGAGAAATATGTACACGTTGCACAGCAGTGGCTACTTTTAATGCACTAGTGCGTGAAAAGTAACTTTTATAAACTTAAAAAAGAGCATAAAGTATGTACGGTTGTAGGAAAAACTTATTTATACCATGACTTGAAAAGTAAATATTGAAAATTTGGTATAAAATTTTTATGTTGCTATTTCAATCAAATAATTTTAGGAATTAAATACCTACAGTACTCTACAAAGTAACATTAAAACAGTATACGAATTATTTCATAAATTACAATTTTTATAAGAATAGAGATATAACAAAATTTAATGACTTACTATTATATTCTCTTATTGTAAATAAATTTATATTGTAAGAATTTTTAAAGGGAAAATAATCATCGATGTATAAATGTAAATAAATTTGTAAGTATATCATAAGGTCAAAACTCTTGTTCAGAAAATATTATTTTGAAATTAATTAAAAATTTTGGTTTGTCGTTAATACTCTTGAGAATAAAAAAATATTGGAAAAATTTAATACTGTAAAATTTGTAATGGCATTAAAATATATATTGCAAAATACTTTATAGTACTACAAATCTGTGAAAAGTGATAGCATATGCCATCTATTATGAATTATAGAAAGTACAAAATTATCTTTGTAAAGCTAACATCAATTATTTATTATTAACCATAACAGCATAAGGCATAAACATGGTCTATTTATTAAACAGTAATTTAATGTTGATTTTAACAATCAATTAATTATTGAAGCTATCTTTTACAAATGTTAATTGTAATGTACACTACATCATGTAAAAAATAATTTAAATACAAAATTAGTTTTTGTATTTATCTCAAATGATATTTACAATGTTTTTTTGGTTTAAAAAATATGATTCAAAGTTATTTTTGTTCCGTATAATGTATTTTTAGAACAAAGCTATTCACATTTTTTATAATAATAGAAAATGAAGGACACATGAACAACAATTTTTATCAATTTTCTGTTATTTTTTCAGGTAAATGGCATATCGCTATGGCACTAAATAAAAGAAAAGAAAATATGATAAACAATGCACAAACATCAAGAAAATGAGTGTAATTGAGTAGATGATGGTAGAGATGATGAAATAGAAATAATTATGTGTGGAAAGGGCATTTGGAGTCCATTGATGAATTGTCAGCCCTATCAGCTGATTTTGACGTTCCTCCGATTAGTTGTCATGCGTGTTGCCTGTGAGTGGGGAGAAAAGCAGCAAAACGAGTAAAAAGAACAGCAGTGTCATGACGTCATGTGACTTGCGCCTGCGCAGTAACGTGCCTTGTGCTCTGTTGTGTTGAGAGAACAGAGCATCCGTGCTGAATCGAAAGAAAATTTGTGTCAGATACGATGGCTGCTGGTTGTTGTGGTACAAAGAAGCAGAAACTGAATAATTCTACGAGTATTCCATCCTGTAACGGCACTTCTATCATGACCAACGGTTCATCGAATGGAATGGTCGCTTTACCAGAAATGTGTTTCTTTTGTTTCGACGTTTTGTATTGCCAGCTGTATAACCTCGACCCACCAAAAACACCAAATTTCAGTAATGATGCCTAGTAAGTGCTTTGTTTATTTTCTTTGTTTCTAACCATGACGAATCACAGTTGCTGCTTTAATTTATTCGTCTTTTGTTTATTCGTATTTAACCTATGTTAAGTGGAATATATTATTCCATTTATGTTATTAAATGTAAACAATGACATTGAAATGAATGAATTCTGATGCAATTTTTCTGTATAGCCCATTATTTGTCACCTGGAAAATTGGGAAGGATCGTCGACTGAGAGGCTGTATTGGGACTTTTAATGCTATGAACTTACAGTCTGGTTTACGTGAATACGCTATAACTAGTGCATTTAAAGACTCTCGTTTTAATCCCATTACTCGTGATGAATTTCCAAAACTAAGTGTGTCAGTGTCTATTTTAAGACATTTCGAAGATGGGAACGACTACCTCGACTGGGAAGTTGGAGTGCATGGAATTCGAATCGAATTTATTAACGAAAAAGGTAGCAAGCGAACTGCTACGTATTTACCTGAAGTAGCTCCTGAACAAGGTAATATTCTCTTGCTGTTTCTACTACATGTTGTCTATTAGCCGTCTGCCGCACGGAATTTCATTGTTTGTGTGGGTAGCAACTAAGTTTTCATTCATTGTATTTGTATTTTTAAGTAAACAGTTGCACCACATCATAGGCGCCGAGTACGTGGGTGCCACGGTAAAATTTCTGGGGATGCTGAGCTTCCTCTCAAATAAATCAATATTTAGAATTTTGTTCTTTAAATATTATTTATAGAATTTTTATTTATTTTACATAATGTATGTATATTGAAGTAATCAGGGACACCATGTGGGTAATAGGCACCTTGTGCAAATTAAATTTTAGCGCCCCATTCCATAATACAAGATTTGCAAATTAAAACAAAATTAATTTCAAAAAATATTTATTTTTATTTGCGAATTAATTCAAAATTTTTAGGCCTTAGGGCCAATATTTTGTGAGGGCTCCCACAATTTTTTAAAAAAAATCTCGGAACAATAAAACTCCATAGCAATTTTTGTGTTTTTTTAGTGATCAAAAAATAATTGTGTTTATTTCTAAACGTGTTGAATTTCTTAAGTAGAGTAGTTTTACGCTTTTTAGTACCTGGTTTTTAAATTTTTTCGAAAACAGGTAAAGTTAAATAATAAAGTACAATCGCTTCGTTGGGGAAAAAATTTTTTTTTTCATAATTTACAACATGAGGAGACAATTTAGGTTTTGCAAAGCATTGTAAAATATTTAGTTCTCCAAATAACCACGATCTTTTAGTTTCTATTGTCAGTCAGTTACATATGCATATCTTTTCATTGTTTTAATAAACCTTCATTATCCCATTGAATTAATTTGCTTACCTGTATCATTTTAAAATCTTCATTGTATTTTTTTAACCTTATGACTCTCTGTAATTGAGAGCTTAGAGTAAATAGAAACCCGGCGCCTATGCAGGATATAGATCTGCAGCGGTTTGTTTTTGGACGACCCGGTCGTGTAGATAGGCAGACTTGTGAATACAGATGTGTATACATTGATGTGATAATGGTTCTGTTTTCTCTCTAGTAACTTGAATTGACTATAGGTTGGGACCAGATCCAAACGATCGACTCGCTGCTGCGCAAAGGAGGCTACAAGTCGTCCATCTCGAACGAGCTGCGGCGCAGCATCAAGCTGACGCGCTACCAGAGCGAGAAGATCACGGTGAGCTACGGGGACTACATGAACCACTGGAACAGCAGGCGTTGCTAGCAGCTAGTGTGGGGGCCGGCGGCGTGCCCGCCCCCACAGCCGCAGCCCACGTTCGTGATGGTGCAGCCGCCGCTGCCGTACGCGCTGCCCCCGCGCTGGTGGGGCGGCGCCGCGCCCGTGGCCTCCACGTCCTACCAGCCCTTCCCGCTGCTGCCGCCCAGCCCCTACCAGCCCTCGCCGCCCTTCCGCAAGCGCAAGTGACATGTCGCAACTCCAAACCCCTTACACTCCTGTAAGTAACAATCCCATGTCCTACATCCCAATGAGCTACGCGAATACATTTCCTAAACTCTTTACAAGTCTAAGAAATAGAGAAAGATATGCAACAAATACTCTTGAAAATTTTAACTTACACATGTATTATTAGTTCAAAAGATAACTTCTTACTTTCTTGCTATTTTAAAACTAGATACAATTTTATATATTTTTTTATATCGCGTAATTATTAATAGTTCACGAGAAAAATGGTTTTAAATATTTTAAGCGGTGATATGTGACGTAGGCAAGTTACCAAAAAAAGGGAACGATAAATTCACATTTTCTTCTTAATCTCAATTCTAGACAAAATATTGAGACACCCGTATTTTTTTATATCGCGAAATTATTAATACTTCACAAGAAAAAAGGTTTTAAAAAATTTAAGAGGGGGTATGTGACTTAGGTAAGTTATCAAGTGAAAGAGAACGATTACATCACATTTTCTTATTAATTTTAACTCAAGATGAAATATTAGGATACTCGTATTTTTCTATATCGCGAAATTATTAATAGTACACAAGAAAAATGGTTTTTAAATATTTCAAGAGATGGTATGTGACGCAGGCTAGTTACCAAAAAAAAGGGAATGATAAATTCACATTTTCTTATTAATCTCATTTCTAGACAAAATATTGAAACACCCGTATTTTTTTGTATCGTGAAATTATTAATAGTTCACGAGAATAAGAGTTTTAAAAATCTTAAGAGGGGATATGTGACGTAGGGAAGTTGCCAACAGAAAGAGAACGATAACGTCACATATTATTATTAATTTCAACTCTAAAACTAAATATTAGGATACACGTATATTTTATATCGCGAAATTATTAATAATTCTCGAGAAAATGGTATTAAAAATTTTAAAACCTACAAATGTATCATTATTTTCCATAAATTGTAAAATTGCTCAGCCATTTCGTAACACGTCCGTTAAAAGTGGCGCTAAAATTACAACGAAACGTTTAGTTTAAATTGTTAGAAATTCGCGTAGCCCATTGTCAGTAACATTGGCGAAACAATTTTGCGACAAGGGTCGCGTATTGGCCCTTAGTTAGCTCTAACCGCGATGGCAAACGAAATAAACACCTCTTCCAAACACTTGCAACCAGTCACAATATTTACTCTGCATGTTCATATCCACACCCCAACCGTATGTGTAAGAGTTGTGTTTGGAGGATCTGTTGGGAACGTTACCTACGACTATGAGTCCGTCAACCGTCACGTCTCTCGTCTGGAACAATTACTAATATAAGTCACGTGTGTGCCTATACCACCGCACATAGCATCTGAAGAAGACAGACAGCCGGAGATTCTGTTTGCTTCTCAACACAGAACATGGTATTTGCGACAAATACTAATCATTATGCGTAGATGTAGATATGTACCTATTATTAACATGGATTATATATTGGGTTGTTAATTGTTTTTTTGTACTAACTTATGAAATTACGTTGTTTATTGCATTTACAAATTCGTATTTTGAAAGTTTAGTTGTGCATTCTGTAAGATTCACTTATGGTGTTACGTATCTTGGATATCTGTGCAGACACCATTGTACATCTGTAAGTAAATAATGCACGTGATTTGTGCGGTGACATATTTTATTCAAAAATATATAAATTTTTATATCTGAAATGAACTTATTTTCGGTATAGTTACGAAGTAAAATCAATCGTTGTGTAATATAAAGAGACCTAACTTTAATTTTAAAATGAAATTTTAGTTATATAAATGTGGTATCTATTTTCCAGTTAAGGATAAGCGTAAATGTTCAATTGCTAGATTATTTTAAAGTTTGTACTTTAGGAGAATATATAAATAAGTATGAACTTTAAAATAGGATTTTATATATAAAGCATACATTTAAGTTTCTTTATTAATATTATATTTCAAACCCGAAATGATAAAAAATAAATAAGTAATTCTCATTTATAATAAGCGTGAAATAAAATTAAAATATAAATACGAATTTTAATATTGGTCTAGTTTTAACTACAAAATTTATTGAACCTAATGATTTCCTTAACTATGTTAATAATAATATCAATAGTAAATATACCACACTTGTGTTTTCATCACTTAGTTATATAGATATAATCAAAACAAATGCATATTCATTTTCAGTACATTCTTTTATATTTCTTACTTCTTTAATTCACTATATCCAACTTAAAATTGTCTGCAATTATAATAAAACAGTACTAAATTACAGTTTGACAATAATCAGCTCAAATTTGGGATTATTAAAATTAGCAGAATATATTGCACTCAGTTTTTTGAAATATGTTGAATTAAATAATGAAGAAAATGTAATTAATTATAGAGAATATTGACTTAAAAGAATACACTGCCATTTTTTATCATCTCGAAACATGAATTAGCGGCAAACCAGATTTACGGTAAAGCAACTGGGCAGTTGTAAGCGTCCGAAGTTGCTGTATCGTACAATGTTGCATCAATGTTGATTATTGTTCCTCGATCTCTTGCTGGTTGTTGCGTTGACGTCCAAGGTGTACGCTTAGTTCAGTAGTAGAGCTGATGTACGAATGCGTGTACCATTGTTGTTATGGACGTGATGCAGTTCAAGTTTTAGAATTAAATCATTTCCTTTTTGTAGAGAAGTTGTTCTAACTCAGGAACAGTGGCTGTTCTGTTCACCTTTATTTAATCATTTTATAAGGTTTGTTTCTACAGCAGTACTAAACAGTCCGGAGTTTGCGCACTTTCATTTTACCTTGTGAACAATCCGACAAAAAAAACCGATTTGCTGACAGAAAAAACATCCCTGCATATGTATTGCTTGATTTACTTTAAATAACAGTAAATAAAATTCTAGCATTCCGTCTATAAATAATATTCAATAAAAAAAAACACGAAGAACCTGGTTACATTTCGCGCATGCGTTGATGAAATGGATGCAAAACTGAGCAACCAATCAGGGATTTTCTGTAGGAACAAACCTATAATTGAGAAACGAAATTTTATGAATTCGAATTACCAGAACAGCTCACTTTATAGATATTCGTAAAATCATTGTAGCACAAATGAAATACCTAATTGTAAAGAAATTCATTGTGCCTAAAAGCAGGTTTCCAAATTGAGAGCAAAATTGCATTTACCACGTATCCAGTTTTTGTTCGTGGTACCAGTACGTGCATAGCAAGCAACTGTATTTGTAGTTTCAACTATCTATGCAATATGTAGTTGGGTTTTCAGGTTCAATAAAAATAATCTTACATTTGTATGCTATTTCTTTTATTAATCAACAATTAACTCAACTATTCCTCTAATCTTTCTTTAAGTTCATTTAATTTAGTTTTTTTACAATGCTTGCTCAGTTGATATACCCAACAAAATATTTCTAATAAGTTTTGTATGCCTGAGTAAAATAATTCTCAAGATTTTAAGAGAACGTTTATGACGTAGGCAGGTCCCCAAAAAAAGAGACAGACAGCAGCATATCGTAGTACTTATCTAAATTGTAGACAAAATTTTATTTTTAAGTATATCACGACAAAAATTCGTTAAAGATCTTAAATAGAGGTATGTGACGTAGGCAAATTATTAAAAGAAAAAGAAAGATAGCGAAAAATCCTATTACTAATTTAAATTTTAGACAATTTTAATATACCCGTATTTTTTAAATCACGTAATTATGAATAGTTCACAAGAAAAATTCATTTAGTGATTTTAAGAGGGGGTATGTGACGTAGGCAAGTTACTAACAGATAGAGGAAGGTAGCGTTACATTTTTTTGGTTTCAGGTTCAATAATAAAAGTTTTACATTTATTTACTATTTCTTTTATTAATCAACAATATTACACTCAACTTTTATTTCCATATTCTAATTCTAATTTTTCTTCTAGTTCACTTAATTTAGTTTGAATATTTTGTACTGAATCCATTTCTTTTAAAGTAATAAAAGAAGCTACTAATCCTTGGGCAGCTAAAATACCCAGCAAAATATTTCCTATAGGTTTTGTATGTCTGTACAACATTTGATAAACTTTATACGGTTCTTGTGTAATTGGTGGTACTGCATATGTATTATAGCGAATTGCAAACTAAAAATTACAATAATGTAACTCGCAGAAACAAACTAATTATATAACTTACGGGTAAGGCAGCTAAAGGAGCTAAAATAGTTGGAAAAATAGTACTGAAAGTTGCCTGAAAAGACGCAGATCGCATTTCTACGCATACTGGACAACTTTTTCCTAACAGCACATCTGTTACTACAAACTATAAATAACAATTAATTTTAAATAACGCAACAATTAATTAATATTACTTGTTGGTGAAAAATGCCACTAACAAGTGCTGGAATTGCAACGACTGGCAAATATGATGATAATCTGCCATAATTTAATAACCTGAGTTTTACCCTATAATGATTGTTAATATATATTGCACTAACGGCAGTTAAAGATGCAAGAATTGTATGTCCATAATTGAGAACCCATCTGTTTAAAATATAAAAATTTAATACTTTCTGAAATATATTTCATCGCTATACTTACACATCATCTTTCTTTTTCCACCCTCTTACTATATCTAATTGGTATTTTAAAGCTTCATCTTCGTCAAGTATTACTGCATCTGTAGGAATATCAGAAAATTTTTTCTTCATTAAAGCCATTATTTAAAGGTATAACCTCAAAATTTTTGAGGTTATACTTATGTTATGTATATGTTACATAAGTTAATATAAACAAATTAATTGTTAAAATATTTTTTATTTTACATAAAATTTACAATTGTTACAACAATTATAATATGGGTAAAAGATTTAATACAAAAATATAATTCTCATATAAAAACAAAATATTATTCTCCTCTGTAACAAACGAAGTTATTTTCAGTTTCCTTAATTTTAACTTCAAATAAAAGATGAGGGCATGGCAAATACATTCCCATTCGAGTCCAAATAAAAATAGCAAGATTTTCAGTAGTACTTGGTATATCTTTAAAATATTCTATATCTTTGTCTAAATTTTTATGATCAATTTCTTCCATAATCGCTTTTTTCATTGCAACATTCAAATCATAAATATTCATAACCATTCCTGTTCTTTTGTCAACTGGTCCTCGTACCGTCACTTGAACTAAAGAACAACAATTATTTGAATTATTTAATTTAACAATTATTTACCTTCATAGTTGTGGCCATGGCCATTAGGATTATTGCACTTCCCATAAACTTTTAAATTTTCTTCTGGTGTTAAATAATTACTATTTAGACGATGGCAAGCACTAAATTGTAGTCTTCTTGTTAATTCAACAATTTGAGCGTTGTGAGACATTTTTTGGAATGTTAGTGAAGAACAATTTACAAAGTTTAAATGTTATAGTTAATTAGGACACATATTGTACAGTACAAGTGTGAATATGAAATTTAATATGTTAATATTAAATGCAACTTTCACTAATTTTGGAAAAACCACAACTTGTAGGGAAGTTTTATCTGGTATGTCTTTGTACCAAAAAAATAATATTCATATTTGATTGTAAGAAATATTAATTAACAATATTTTCTGAATAAACAATAGAAATGAATTAATTTTTGTTTGAATAAACATTTTTCAAAATTGGCCAAATTTGGAAGTAAATTTTGTTTTGAAAATGCTACCAACTTAGGGAAAATAAATGTCACTGACATTAAGCTTGAGTTTGTGGTGGTTACTGGTTAGTTTGCTTGCTGTCAACAAATGTCAAGTAGAAATGTGAATAAATTAAGTTTAATATAAAGTTTTATCATATTATTGTTAGTGTATAAGATATAAAGGTATTACAATAGTTTGGAGCTTTATTTTTGTTGTTATGTATACATGTTTATTTACAGACAACAATTATAATGGCTCCTGTACCATTGGAAGGTCTTCAGACACCCGTGTCGAACACCATGTCTCAGGGCAGCCTCGGTGGGCCCCAAGAAGGCAACCGGGGTGGTTTGATATCTTTAGCAATGTTGATAGACTTTATCGTGCAACGAACATATCACGAACTTACTGTTTTGGCTGAATTGTTACCTCGAAAGACAGACATGGAAAGAAAAATTGAAATATATAATTTTTCAGCCAGAACTCGCCAATTATTTGTTAGACTACTTGCCCTTGTAAAATGGGCAAACAGTGCTTCAAAAGTTGATAAATCAGCGGTAAGTTTTTTTTATATACCGGGTGTTTATTTTAAATGGGTCACCAATTCTATCTCGAGAACTATAAGAGCTACGATGTCGGTTAAAGTAGCAAACATCTATTTTACAAGACTTAAAATGAGACAAACATTTTTTTTTTAAATCGGTGATTCTCAATATATGAGGCTTAACTTTCTTATTTTTAATGGAAGAGCCTATATATTTTTACATATTTGGAATCTTCATAAAATTACGTTGGCCTCACAAATTATATATATTTTTGAATACTATACATGTGAAATTTCAATGATATTCATTGGGACTGCTTTCAGCGCCACTCGATGTTTGCTTCCCTAACTAATTGATGTATAGGCAACCGAGCAATACATGTTATAGGCAACTATTTATGCTTTTAAATAATTTATTATAAGGTACTTAATTCAATTTATATTTATTTAAACATTAATATTACATTTCCATTTATATGTTAAATGTTCTAACTGCTCCGATTTTTATCTTCAAAGTTCCCTTCTAAATGGATCATACGAGTATTTTGCAAAATTTTATTAAATTGTTTATCACTTTACTTTATTGTGATAAGGAAACATATCACAGAATTTGTAATTTTATGTCGATTCCATATATATAAAAATAAATAAACTGTTCTGACCTCGTAGTTCTTATAGTTTTCAAAATAACAAATGGATATCCCATATACATGTTAACAATTTGTAAAATTGTAGCGCATTATGGCATTTTTGGACAAACAATCATTACTGTTTGTTGAAACTGCGGATATGTTAGCCCGAATGGCTCGTGAAACTTTAGTACAAGCGCGTTTACCAAATTTTCACATCCCGGCTGCTGTGGAAGTTTTAACTACAGGGACATACGGCCGATTACCAGCTTGCATTCGGGAAAAAATCGTCCCTCCCGATCCAATTTCTATTTCAGAAAAACGCCAGACCTTATTGCGTTTAAATCAGGTCATACAGCATAGATTAGTTACTGGAAATCTTCTGCCTCAAATGAGGAATTTAAAGATTGAAAAAGGTCGCGTAACATTTCACGTCGAACACGAATTCGATGTGTCTTTAACTGTAATGGGGGATGGGCCGAATATTCCATGGCGTTTACTCGATATAGAAATTCTTGTTGAAGATAAAGAAACAGGCGGTAAGTCTCATTTTCCTTATTTATTTTTGATATTAATAAATGTTTTATGTCAGACGGAAAACCTTTGGTACATTCTTTACAAATACAATACATTCATCAAGTCATGCAAGCTAGATTGGTTGATAATCCCAATCCTCTAGCTGAGGTTTACAATTGTTTACACTATTTTTGTCAATCTTTACAACTAGAAGTTCTGTATTCTCAAACTTTGAGATTGATTAGAGACAGACTTGATGATCATGTACATGTTGATGAGTATATACCGGGCAGGTGTCTCACCGTTTCTTATTGGAGGTAAGAAACTATTAAATACTTTATAAACTATAAATATATTAATAGTTTGATACAAATCTGAAAATATAAACAGGATTTTTTTATTTTCTAAATTGGAAAAACTTTTTCGTTTATTATTCAACGTTTTTACCGTAAAATTGTGTTTATACATCCGAAATAATCTGAAAATACCCATTTTAGGGTTCAAAATATTGATTTTGGGAAATAGTGTTCATTGACAGATCTCGATGCGCTGATTTCAAATTTTCAAACCGAATTTAATTATCTCTTTTCGTTCCTCAGATATTTGCTCTCAAAGTTGCAGCTCAAAAATGTGTGTTTTTTGGGCATATCTCAAAAATGGGTAGAGATAAATTCTCAACGATTATCTCAGTCGATTCTACGGGCAAAGTTACATAAAGAAATGTTTTCTCCTCATATACGTTCTTTGGAACGATTTGGTGAAAAATGAGAAAAACGAAAAAACCAGAATTTCAGTTTTTCGCTGGGGAACTTTTTCTCTCCAAAATTTTTCATTTTTTGCTCTTAAGTAAATATGGATGCCCTGATTCCAAATTTTCAAACCGCATTCAATTATCTCTTTCCGTTCTGGAGATAATTGGGTTCAAAGTTTGACCTGAAAAAAGAGGTTTTTCAGGAATACCCCTGAAATGGATCACTTAACGATCTCGGTGACCTCACCAATCGATTCTACGGGCAAAATTACATAAGTGTACCAATTTTCAAATTTTTATTCCAACGGATACAGTTTTTAGAAAGGAAAAACTGAAAATGGCCAAAAATCGAAAAAATCGCAAGGGGTTCATCAGGCGTTTTCTTCGATTTTGGCCATTTTCGTTTATCCTTTCTACAAATTGTATCCGCTGGAATAAAAATGTGAAAATTGGTACACTTATGTAATTTTGCCCGTAGAATCGATTGATGAGGTCGCCGACTTCGTAAACCTAACCCTTAAAGGGCTATACCTAAAAAACCGGTTTTTTTAGGTATTGCCAAAACTCAACTTTGAATAAAAATATCTCGAGAATGGTAAGAGATAATTCAATTCGGTTTGAAAATTTGGAATCAGCGCATCGATATCTACTTAAGTCCAGAAAATGAAAAGTTTTGAAGACAAATAGGTCCTCGGATAAATTTTGAAATTTAGGTTTTTTTCGATTTTCTCATTTTTCTCCAAATCGTTCCAAAGAACGTATATGCGGAGAAAACATTTCTTTATGTAACTTTGCCCGTAGAATCGACTGAGATAATCGTTGAGATTGTATCTCTACACATTTTTGAGATATGCCCAAAAAACACACATTTTTGAGGTGCAAATTTGAGAGCAAATATCTCAGGAACCAAAAGAGATAATTAAATTCGGTTTGAAAATTTGAAATCAGCGCATTGACTTCTATCAATATGGACTATTTTCAAAAATCAAAATTTTTGACCCAAAAATGGATATAAATTTGTTTCAGGCGCGTAAAAAAGAAATTCTGGTTTATATTTCATACATTTTAAATGGTAAACTCACAATTTGAAATAACACCGACATTAAAATATTGAAATATTTTGTAGGGAACTAACTAGCAAAGATCCTAGATCAGAATTAGGCTATAGATTAACAGTTCAAGTAGATACACACGATCCAGCTAGACCTTTAGCTGTAATTCATGTCCCATCTTTAGGAAATAAGGTATGCTTTGATTATTTAAAAAAATAAAAGCAGTACAAAGTTAAATTTATTAGGAAAGTGAAATAGCAGATCGAGCAATTCGTTCAGAATTATTATCAATGGAACGTCTTCTCGTTCACACAATCTACGTGCGTACCCGTAGTAAACTAACCGAAATAAAACAAGAATTACAAACTATGCTCAAAGACGTAGAGTGCAACTTACAGGGATCTCCAGCTATTTTATCCGTAGCAGTATTACAACCGTGTTTGCGCGCAGAGCAATTATTAATAACTGTAGACACGCATACAGGCATGTTACAATGCCATGTCCCTCAATACGATCCTCCTTTAATGCTGGAACTCCACGGAGCTTTAAACGGCGATCATTCCCGTCTTCCCGGTCTCATCTCCGAGTTAAGATACTGGGTTACGCAACGACGGTGCGAGAAAACTCTCCAACATTTGCCGGCAACCCCTCACGAACGGTTACCGCTGTTGCATCATCCAGATCACCCGTTGACTAAACTCGGAAGGCATAGAATGTACGTGCAACTACACAGACATCCCAACGTTATTTTAATTGTGGAGTTGAAAGAAAAGGAAAACAGTCCGTGTGAAGTCGAGTGCAGTTTTTATATGGCGGTGGTTAAACATTGCAGTATTGAGGATAATCCGAACGATGACACAATTGAAACTGAGTTTCCTAAAGTGTTTCTCAAAGTTTTGACTTTGATTGAGTTTGATACTTTTGTTGTCACGCATGGACCTTACACCGCAGTTGATGGTAAGTTTGTTTTTAAATTTATACAAAATCAACCGCTACTATCGCATATGTTGAATAAAAATGTTAAATTATAAAAACTAAATAAGAATAAACTGTGAATTCCGGTTGACCAGTTTTTATCAAAATTAGATCAATCATTAATGTCAGAATCTTAAATATTAAGTTTTATTACAAACCGTTCAGCCAAATTATAGAGCAACTCTGATCAATTTTTCTTTTTCGAAATGGTAAAATGCTATGATTATAATGTCTTCATTAATATGTTTGGCGTTCGATTATAGTATATTGTGCAACAAATGCAGAAAGTCACCTATTTCGCATGACGTGTGTACGAGTGGTACACTATCCTTTTTCTACGACCACACTGCTAAACGTTACAAAACAAAAATACGTGCACGAAAGCTATTTGACATAAAAAAAATATTTTGGCGTACAGAGAATATCTTGGCGCATGCGCAGTGTTGGCAATTACTGTGATTAATAATATTTCCCACACAGCACATGCGCAGTGCTGGCAAATACTGTGGGAAATGATTTCTCACACTTTATTGCAACCTTCAAGCTTTATATAGTGTGAGAAAATTTCTACTTTTCATAGTGGTTGTAAAAAAAAGTTTTAAATAAGTGTTAACATTTCTTTACAGAACAAGAACACCACACAGCGGTGTTAGACACATCTCCAACAACAGACAAACTGGGAATGAAGCGCAAATCTGGTTCGAGACCAGATTCAGCTTCTAGGAGATCAAAACATCCAGCTTACTTCATCCCAGAGTTGGCTCACGTTGTCGCTTTGTGCGACGAACGATTACCTTTCGTTGCTTTGGCGCAAGAAGTAATAAACACTTCATTACATCTTTCTCTTTTCTACATAATTATTTTTTAGCTTATAAAACGTGAAATATACCATCAAGGCGTTCAAGTAGAAGCTAACGCAACTTGTTTAGTATTAAAACTAATTCAACTACCACCACCAACAGCTGCTATCGGTCAGTCAGAGGCGTGGCAGTCGCTTTTAAAACGTTTACTTTCAGTGGCTATTCGCGTTCAAGGAAAAGGCGTGATGAAGTCTTGGATGGTTGAATTTGTATTTTATTCCAGTCCTCTAACCAGCACGCATCCTAAGGAGCAAGGAATGCGTCGTCCTGTTTATTTCCAGTACGACATGACTGCTTCAGATAATGTCTCTAAAGTTGTGGATGGTCTACTAAATGATTGGGCACAAATTGTGCACTTGTACACAATAGTACAAGACTTGGCAGATTACATGACTATAGATAAATATAATTTGTCAAATATGGTCACAATAAAATCGTATAATTATAGTAAATTGTTGTTGGGTTATGGACCAGAAAGGGGAGCGACTGTTACTGTTCAATGGAACACGCATGAAAAAGCTTTTCGACTTGTATTTGGCAGTTCAAATATCACCCTAAACGCTCATTCTTTAATGCGGGAACAACTAGAAGGTCACTTAAATGAAAATTTAAACTTAGCACAAATTGTTCATCTTCTACACGAAACCTACGAGCCTTTAGTTTCAATCAGTAAACTGCCAACTTTGCCGCAATTAGGCGTTCATAATTCGGTACATATTTCCTTATTTTATGGAAATAAAAGTTACATTTCCTCTGTTTGTAGAGACCACAAGTTCCCGTGCAAACGTTTACAATTATAGCTCAATCAGTTACGTTATTAAGGTTGGCGTATCAAGGAATGTATTGTCTGGAAATTAGATTAAGAGGAGGTGGTTTGGTGTCGTTGAGAGACGGAGCGTACAGTCGATTTGATCGCAGTAATGTTGTTGATGGGTTCACTCCAACACAGGGTTTAAAAGTATGTTTTTCCTTAAAAATATATCATTTCATACACATTTCCTTATTTAGCGAACTAATTCATACATTCTTATATTTTGTACTAGCATTTTTATTTTACTTTATAATTTTTAAAGCAACAAAATCAGACCTATAATTGAAATAAAACGTTGTATGTCATACTTCCATTAAATGATTTTACGGTACTCATTTCGAAATTTTTGATTAGGGTTGTGCGATCAAGGAACTTTGAGACTGATGATCGATCGAACGATCCTGTTAAATCAGATCGATCTTGACTTATCTGATTAATCTTTATTTTTGATCAATCAGAAAAAAATGATCCTATTTGATGAGATCGACCTTCTGATCTGATCTGATCAATCTCAACTACATATCGATCTTTATTAATAAAACTATAATCGAATTTCAATATCCACATTAATTGAAAAACTATGAGAAATGTGAAATGAGATTTTAAAGCGTGTCAATTTAATGAATGAAGATCGATTTGATCAATCGGGATTAGTGATAGATCAAACTATCAAATTTGTCTATCGATCTGGTCGATCAAACGATCACATTGAAATTTTTTTAATGAGGTCATTGAACATTTTTCGCAGCTCTATTTCTGACTCGGCTTCTTCGTCCTATTCATACCGTAAAAACTCATTTACTGGACTTATGACATAAAAAACTATTGTTTTAAATTAATTTTCGCAGGCATTTTTGTCTAAATACGTGGACGAGAGCGCAGTTTCCCGACGCCGATCTCAATCAGAAGACGACAACCCTCCGTCTCCGATTCCAATGGACGTGGATGGCAGTTCTAACTTTTTAGGTCATCATCGAGGTCCACAATCTCCGGCAAATCAACGCGAAAGCGGTTTACGTTTCCATCCTCCTTTAACACCTCCCAGTGGGTCAAATCCTCATACTCCTGCCAGTCCTCTGACTATGAATCAAACTAATACTCACACTAGTTTTGGTTCGAGTCCTGCAACTTCATTCAACTTAGCGTCTCCTCCTTCGTTACCTCCAAATATAAACCCATCACCAATTCCCATGCTGCCTCATCCTAGTCCAGGATCAGGACTTGTGGCAAATTCTCCCCTAAATCCTTTACACGTTCCCAGTCCTGCAGGATTGATGTCTAATTCGTCGCCAGGACCCAGTTCGAATATGCCGGGACATTCGCCTGTCAGCAGCTTCATGCAAACAGGCAAGAAATATTAAATAATTAAACGGGTGAATTATTTAAAAAGTAGGTCATACAGATGGTAGTCCGTTCCCGTCGTCGCAAAGCATGACTTCTCCAGCTGCTTCCAACTGGCCAGGGTCTCCAAGTGTTCCGAGGCCGTCTCCAGCCAGGCCTGGACAGTCTCCAGGAGGTCATCCAGCTTTGCATAGTCCGCAAGCTGATCACAAGACAGGTACTGTGCAAATATTAACAATAATTGTTGGTTTTGAGCAAATTATTACTTAAAATTTTATTATAAATTGTTCTCTTCGTAAAGTAAAAAAGAATAGACAAAAAACATTACAAAACTATAAATTTTATTCAAACTTTTTCTAAGTAAAAAATAATAAACAATATTTTGTAAAACCGTGGATCTTAAGATATTCTCCATTTTCTTTAGTTAATTCATTTATATACATGTGTGTACTTTGATTTATTCAAATTTTAATAGATTTTAAATTAAATATAAAAAATTAAAAACAACAATTATAATAATAAAATAGTTAAATATTAATTTCATTGCGAAAAAATACTTTGGAAGTATTTTAAATTATCGGTACAGTGTATGCCATCTATTACCAATTATGAGAACTAACTATTCCGGGACTATTTGCTTATAAAAACACGCGTAGGAGGACATTTGTGTTAAAAGGCTGGTGTATTACTACGCATTTAATTCAAGATATTGATAAGAGATGGTGCTTGTTACTTAGTTCAAAAGATTTGTAAGAGGTGGTGCTAGTAGTATTTCTATACTACAATTTAATTTATTTTTTATTACTGTAAATGTACTACTCGTATAACTTCAAATATAGTACAAAAAAATATTAACTCTAAATACTGTGCAGTTTTTTTGCGGATTTCAGAAAAATACGGGTATTTTAAAATTGTTTTGAATTTTAAAGTTTCTGCAAATTAATATAAACAACTTCACTCTTGTCGTTAATTATGGCCCAGAAATTTTCCTGATTTAAATCCTAAAAATGATTATTGAAATTTTTGTATAATTTGCTCAAAACCACCAAGTAAATGTTTTGAATTATGTATTATTAATAAAATATGATAGGGAGTCATTTATCTCGCGTTTTACCGCAACGATCTTGGGCTGGAGCTGTTCCAACATTACTAACTCATGAGGCTTTAGAATTATTATGTTGTCCTTCACCTCATCCTCAAGGACTACCAGGACCTGAACTTGCTCCTTTGGAAAGATTTTTAGGATGTGTTTACATGCGTAGACAGTTACAACGATTCATTCAGACTGAAAATCATGTAAGAATGATTTCAATTCACAACATACATATTTGTAACATATTTATGTAGTTAATAGCAATTCCTAGTAATGAACCTGGAGTGGTTCATTTTAAAGTAGACACTTTGCAATGCAGAGTTGGTTTGAACCCAGGACACTTACAATCTTTGCATATCAAAGTTAATCCTCTTCCCGAGGCAAAAGATCAATGGACCAATGAAGAGCTACAAGTAAATAGTTTACATCAAACTTGTGTGTAGTAAACTAAATATTTATTGATTGTAGATCATCGAAAAATTCTTTGATACTCGTGCAGCCGCTCCGCCATACAAACCAAATTCTCTGTGCGGTTTTGGCTGCATGTTAAATGTTCCTTACAATGTACTTAAAGATTTCGTACAAATTATGCGTTTAGAGTTAATACCAGGTTTAGCGCAGCAGCAGGGTTTGAAATGGTCGGTACAATGGGCTCTGAGAATACCACCCTCCGCAACACCGATTGTACCAACAGGAATGGCTGCCGTTATTGTTTGTCGCAGCAAAATATTATTCTTTGTAAGTGAATACAGTTAGGGTGTCCATATTTTTCCAGGTCCCAAAAACAATATTATTGCGCTACGTTAATTTAAACTTAAACATGGGAAACGGATATTTGATAAATATTTCTGAGGAAATTTGTTGGCACTTAAAATGGAACCTATGCTTTACAAAACTTTGTCTAAAACTTGAATCTTGATTTTGTCGCGAGATTATTAAAATAGGAACAATTAATCGTCCCGAAAGAATTTGTCGGGACACTGGGAAATAAATCATGAAACTTAGGAACGAATGGACACCCTAATAACTGGATATTTTGGCGCCCTACTAAACTTTGTTTTTCAGTTACAAATAACTCGAATTGGTGTGCAATATCCAAGTAATATGGATCCACCATCTCTAGTGCTTCCTATAGTGTATGATGTGAGCACAAATATAACTCAATTAGCAGAAAAACGAGATCCAGGTCCGGCTTCAGCCATAGCTGCAGCTAGCCATCAACTCAAACGTTTTTCTGAGTTTGGTTTAAATATAAACGAATGCTCTCTTTTCCCCGCAGTTAGAGATTTGTTAGCGAATTTAGTATTACCTACAGAGCCTCAAATGCAACAGGTGAGAATTTTTTGCACAAGCCCCATGGGGTCATCCCAAAAAAATAACACTTTTTTTTACATGGAGATTTATTTTTCATTCATAATTTTCTTAAATGATATTCCCGCACCAAATTTTCATGACATTATAAATCACAAACTCACAAAAACATTAACACATATACATTCACAGATGATACAAAGGTCAAACGTAAAATTAAACGTCGGAGTAAACTAACCTAAAACTATATAATGCCAAAGGAAAAAGAACACAGAATATTCTAATCGTTTTACTTTTATGTAAATATTTTATTAGTTTATAACTACAGATTTGTATGCAATCGAAGATTATTTTTTTTTAAATCTACAAAACAATAAAGCAGAATAAGTGGGATGACTCCAATGTCCTGTCCCAGCACTTGAAGTATTTGTGAAGGACTTTTGCTAAACTCTCCTCTGGGGTTTTTAGAGTTTTTCTAACTTTCAGGTGACACAGTCACCTGCTCCAGGTGGTGTAACACCCACCCAACAGATACAGTCTCCTGCAATGCAAATGCATTCGCCAATGCCAGGTCCGGTCCCAAATCAACAAGGACCAGTACCAAACCAATCTGGGTACCCAGTTGGAATGTCTATGGGAATGATGGGGCCACAATGATACGGTAAAAAGATTTAAAATTGTGTCAAATGTTTATTACATATTGTATTTGTTACAGAAGACTATTAAAATTTGTAAATAAAATATTTATCAGTCATTTTTATAATAATAACAATAGAAGAATGTAAAATTGTTTCATATTGTCCTTATTAGCAAATAAACTAATATTAAGTATTATTAATCACAAAATATTTTCCCAAATCCATATTCCAATTCCTAATTTATTGATTTGATTATAAATTTCGCGATTTTTACTTTTAATTTGTTTTTTGTTCGAGTACCGCTGACCATTTATTTTTTCAATTGTTAATTCGTAAACAAGAAAATATATTTTAAAAATAAGTATAAACCGATTGGAGATTAATTTAAATATTTTTCTAAATTTGATAATTAACTATTAAAAAAAGTTTCCCAAATGTCCAAATAATGAATTTTGACTTGTCAAATTAACGACAAAGTTTATTTTATTAAAAAAATCATTTGCTAATATATTCTATTGTAAAAAAATGTTATTAAAAATTCCCAATTTGATATATTTATATTTCATGATTTTTCTTTTAATTTTCTTTTTGTTTGAGTACCGCTGTCCAATTTAGTTCCTTTTATGTTTTCAGATTGTGTAGTTGGCTATCTGTAGTTTACAGCTGATTACAAACAACAACAAGGAAATATATTTGAAAAATAAGTTTAAACAGGTTTAGTTTAAATATTTTGAGAGTAAAAATGTCTTCCATTAAACAATTAGAAGAAAAAGTGGTCGCAAATGAAATAGTTTTAGTCCGGTGGAATGATCGTATGGATTTATTAGTTATTGCGAATGTTAAGGGTGTGTTATTATTTATATCTTGTAAAAGTTTGTTTGCATTGTAAAATTATTTACAGGTGAAGTATCTCTCCATCGTTTATCCTGGCAAAAAGTATGGTGTCTTCCTCCAGAAAAAGACGACACGACAGTTGTGGACATGACTTGGAGACCCGATGGAAAGATTATTGCAATAGCTTACAGTTCTGGTAAGTTATTTTTCATTTATTGTTTAGAACTTAGCTAGCTATCTATGAATTTAGGAAAGGTTATACTAGTCGAAATCGAGAAAAAGAATATTCTTCGCCAAATAGAAATAGCTGATGCTATTAATTGTATTGTTTGGCAGCAGGATAAAGTTAATATTTCAAATGAAACTAAGGATGACAACAATGCGGAAACTGTAACAGTGGTAATAATAATAAAAATCGTATTAGGTTTATATTTATTGAAATATTCCAGGGAGATTCATCAATTTTCTTACCTGATTTACCTTCCTTATCTAACGAATTTCACGCCTCTGTTACTAATTCCTCTGAAAATTTAGTTGATTTGCATTTTGTTAAAAATCAAAACAATTTAAACATTTTAATAATCGGTACAAAAACCGGTAATTTGCATATTAGTATTTTTGGTTTGTTTGCTTGCGCTGTAGTTAATATAAGTGATCATGTGAATGAAAAATGTTGTATTTTAAACGCACACATGTCTGAAAATCTTAGTACGCTTTTTGTTACAATTTGCAATGGGCAAAATATTGTACAAGTAGTTTCTTTTAACACATCTATCCTGAGTTCCCACTCCAAAGAGCTTTTTTCTATCGCTTTAAAGCATGGGCATTTAGTGAGCTTATTATCCTATCTTGGTACCACTATGTCTTCCATAACTGAAGCTTGGGAGAGTATTTTACTCGAAATGGATTCAAAGTTGTCGAAATACGCATCAAACGTACCAGAAGGAACAGTAACTGCTGATTTTTTGGAGCTGTTAATGTTTGGCATTCCTACTGATGAAATGGAGGAGTTTTTAATGCAGGATCTCACGGATAAAGGACTTAAAAAAATGGGACATTCCATAGAATTGAGTTATTCTAATATTCAAAAACTTTTACTTAAACATTTACACGAAGTTGGACAACATATTACTTATCATCTTGCAGAATTGAGAGGAATGGCTAGACTTACTCACAGCAATAAGGTAATTAAATAAAAAATAAAGAAGAAAATAAAATAACAATTTTATGTCGGCAGAATTTGGGCTTAAACGAAAAAACAGTCACATCAGCAATTATGTCCAACGGAGCGTTTTTGATGAAATGTGTTGAAGTTCAACAAGTCATCAACAATTCTCTTTCAAACTATCGCGCGTTTTTTCGATGGCTCTACGTCATAATTCTTCGTCTAATGGGGGAACAAATTCCCTCCGAAATTCCTAAAATGGCACAACAGGACGTCACCGACATAGTCGAATTTTTACAAAATTTTGATTGTCTTGGTAATAATTCTTCCGGCCAAAAAGGCAGATTTAAATTAGAACGTTTAGGTCAATATTTAATAGACGCCCCTTTAACTATTTTACCTAAAAATGAAGGAAATATTTGGAGTTCATTTTTAGAGGAAAATGAAAGCATTACAGAAAATGAATGTATCTTTAAAAATTATGAATCTATGTCTTTAGTTCAACAACATAAACAATTAGTTGGTAGTATTGAAACTATTTTTATTGAACCTAATCAATTTATTTCAAATAACTTTAAATTTATTGAAAAAATATCTTGTATGAAAGTTTCCGACAAAATATTTTTATCTCAAGTTAATATAAATGAACAAACTTTATTAGCGTTTTATGATAAAATGACACCAAAAGAAGCATTCTTCTTAGAAATAAATTCCGATTTTTCTTGTAAAGGCTGCCGGATATTTGCTTCACACATTCCAGAAAATTCTTTAAACGCCTGCAAAATCGTAGACATAAAATTCTACTCTCCAACTTCAGTGTCTTTCATTTTGGAAGAAACTTTAACAAAACGTCATTTTTTGTGTCAAACTCCACTGAAATATTCCAGATCAAATCTCTGCGATTTGATCAAATCTGATTTGATTTTTAATCAACAAATAAACTCAGTGGATGTTTGCGATTCTCCAGGAAATGTAGTGAGATTAATAGAAGGAATGGCTGCAAGTCGATTTGAAGTTAGTAGCACTAGACATGTCTGTATAGTTCTATCGGAAAATCAAAGAAAAGTACAACTCTTTGAAATGGAAGCTGAAGAAGAGGATGAAGATTTGGACGATACTTTCATGACTGTAAATACGTCTAGGGATACAGATGGAATGTTTCAAAGTTGTGTTAGTTCTGAATAATTTATTGAATAAAGAATACAGTTGTAACTATTTTCTTTTATTCATACTTGACTTATAAGTATCTAACAATGCATTACACTTCCTAGCATTTCCAAATTCGTGTGTTACTAAGTTACACATATTTTCTTCTTGGCAATGTGCATCACATCCTTTTGCCAAAAATGGGTCACCGTCTCGAACTTTTAAACTGGAAAACAATTATTTATTTGTGTTTCTAAAAACAGAGATTACGTACCGAAAATATGTTTCTCTTCTTGTTGAATTTAAAGGTAAAGAATCAGCAAATTTTCCAAGTTCTTTTAAAGATAAAGATGGCAAGCCATATGCTTTTTTAAATGAATATAATTTGAACCATCTTGGACTTTTAGTTGGATTTAAATTTGCTTCAGTTATATTATAAATCCAGTCTTCATAATCTTCAATGTCCTACAAATATTTTGTGAAATAAATATATATTTTGTGGGTTGTTACATACATAAGTGTTTGGATTAACTTCATATATTCTATAATTCGGATTCACATTTTGATATGTAGTGAAACTACCTCCATTAAATGCAACATTTATCGGATCCCTTTTCTCTTTGTCATAAAATAAATTTAATTCGTTGTAATGTGTATGTCCAACAAATTGTGCTTTTACAATATCAGCAAATCTAAAATTATTTTATAAGTAATCAAGATTTATAAGTATTGAAATATACCTTGTAATAATTCTATTGTATTGATGACTCCATTTTTTGTAACAATCTTTTTCACCAGAAGGTACATGAGATAATATGTGAACATATTCTCCATTTAATTCTGCTTGATGTAGGACATCTGACAGCCATTGTAGTTGCCCATATGGGTCTATTTCATTGTACAGTAACCACCTTAAATTTAAATATCATCAACACAAGGATTAAAAAAGAAAGAATGTTGTTATTTTACCAGTTGTAAGTGTAACAAACATTGCTATTTAAAGCAACAATTCTAAATCCTGGTCTAACTAAAACAGTATAGTACCCTCCTTTAAGTATTGTTGCTTGGGTATCATGGGGTAACCAACTTGACCATTCTTTAGCTACTAAATCGTATAACCAATGACTTGATAAATCATTTCTTAGTATTTGTTCTGGAGCAAATCTACAAATTAAACGAAACTAAAGATACTTTATGTATACTTTAAATTTATTTTGGTGCCTCCAAAATAAGAGGTAGATACAATCTCGAAGACTTTACCATTGGAATCCTCGTACCAAAAACCATAAGTGTACTAATTTTCATCATCTAATTCTCACGTGTTAATATTTTATTAAAAAAAATTCCAAATTAAAAATTTGGTGGCAGCGCTTTTAACTTAAATTAAATATCTTAAAACCGGTAAAGGATATCAATTTTCTGATTTAAATTTCGAATCTATGTACCTCCTATTAAGAAATACCCATTGGTATATTTTTTATTAAAGATTAAAAAATGGACAAAAACCGAAAAAAAAAAATTTTAAGGTTTTCCACATAAAATTTGAACCAGTCGAAAAATTAATTTGAAATTTGATATACTTATGTCAAATTCACCGTAGAGTGGAATAATGTAGTTGCAGGGATAGAATTTGGGTCAAATTTTGGTCCAAGGTTCATTTTTGGGCCACCAAGGACTCAATTTTAAGAGAGAATGTCTCGAGAACGAAATGAAATGGAACGTACGCATAGAAATTTATTTAAATATGTGTATAACTCATTTTTAAAATTGTGGGTGTTTACCAAAGTTGAAAATATGATTCAATGGGAATTTATAGTTCAAATTTGATCACTTTACGGTTAAAATTACAAAAGTTATATACAAATTTCATTTTGCACTCAAATTTTCTTTCCCATTAATTGTGGATTCATATAATTTCAGTTTTAATTATAAAAAAATAAATATATATTACTTACTCATTTAGAGGATTTGGTTCATGATTTCCAAGTATATGAAAAACAGGTTTATTGTTAAAATATTTTCGAAATAGTCCTGTAATATCAATTATACTTCGGCTACATAATTCTACTGAAGTTTCCCATACTCTGTGACTGACTACGTCTCCTGTATGGTAAACAAAATCCACATTCTACAACAAAATTTTATTGTTGCACTTTTAAATTAAATATTAAAGAAAATATTTATTTTTTCTTACGTGTTTGGCTGCATTTTCTATCATATTTTCCACTGCATAGATAGGCATATCACAACTTCTGTAATCTCCCCAGTAACCAGCGGCTTCTTCAGGATTTTTTGCCATTCCTTGATCAATTCCACAACATAAGGGCTCGTTACATTTTGTATTACTTCCTGGTTTGTATTTGTGGTCAAAATGAATATCAGTTATTTGCATAATTCGCAGTGGACGGTCAAATTGCTACAAACATTTCATAATCTTTATTAGATGCAAAAAATTTCAAACTTGTACCCCTAAAAAAATTATGCATACGCCACTGACTGGATAATAAAAGTATTCAATTTTTTTATTTCAAATATTTTCCTGGATATTAAACTGTTTAAGAATTTCTCCTCAATGATTTGTGTTTGAATAGATAAATTGATGACGTGTATATCAACTCCGGGAAACAGACTGTAGATACTCACCGAATTTTTTTGAGGAATAAGTTTAGGATTTTTCGGAGGAATACGAATTTCCCAATCTCTAAGTTTCTGGTCATTTTCACAATTAAAAGATTGGCCTACGATACTGCACACTTTTTGCGTATTTAAATTTGTTTTATTGTCGAATACAAATATGAAAATGTCCTAAAAAACATACAATGTTTACAAAAGTGTTAACTTTATCGCATACAAGGTACTTTGTACTTTTTAATTGTATGATGAATAAGCATTATAAAATTGACCAAAAAATACTTACAATGTTTAAATCTATAAGACCATTGCATACCCGCTGTGACTGAATTTGATAACAGAGCGTCTTCAAAGCAACGGCAGCTAAATCTTTAGTTCCTCCGTATTTCCTATAAAGCTGTAAGATCTTAACAGCAACATTGCACAAAGAACAAACCGTGAAGTCTTTTATAATCGCTTCTAAGGACACACTTTTTGCAGGTGGTTCTAAACTGATACCCTGCACTCGCTGCAAATCAGCTTTTAGTTGATCAGTGTGTTCCCCAGTTTTACCGAACTGTAGCAAACCATGAGATAATCTTGTTTCAAACGCTAAAAATAAGAGAAACAGTTGTAACGACATTATATTTTGTAATGGTAGAAAAAACAGATAAAATGAAATATGTGAACAAGATAACAAGTTTGTAGTTTATTCATGTTTAAAACTGTAAATTATTACAAACACATTTTTCTGCAATAATTTTTAAATACACAATAAATATTTACAATTTTAAATAAAACTTGTTACAATTTTTCAATTTTCTCATACCAATTCAGTTAACAAATAATAACAATATAATTTTAAAACCGGTAGTTTTAAATTAATTTAAA
The DNA here is from genome assembly GCA_035578165.1 of Stenolophus ochropezus. Classification (NCBI taxonomy): domain Eukaryota; kingdom Metazoa; phylum Arthropoda; class Insecta; order Coleoptera; family Carabidae; genus Stenolophus; species Stenolophus ochropezus. The sequence goes on from JAQOWZ010000002.1 coordinate 1,519,260, forward strand.
TTATCAATCTTCTTATGATAAATGTTCGTGTATATTCGTCACAAGTCGGTATACTTCGTAGTAGTACAAATAAATTTTACCAGAGGGCTAGGAAAAACATATAAAAAATTATTCAGTTTATTAAAAAATCAATCATTTTTTTATGATAAGAAGAAAATTGATTATAAAAATAAAATGAGTCATAAGCATGAAAATAAACCCCCAGACAAAATTCAGGATTGAACCAAAAATATTGTGTCTGAGTGGTTTGGAATCCACTATAAACTGTAGGTTCTTCAAAGACTGTTAGCTGTTAATATAAAATGTAAGTAAAATATTGAAAAAATTTCCAAATCTCAACACGTAAAAATTAAAAGCCAACTAAATTAACACATTTATTAAGTTTCTGCTAAAAATAAAGTGCCCTTTTAAAAAAGCCAACGGGAACCAAAAAATGAGGGTACATAATTAGATGTTATAGCATTCCATAAACAAATTTAACATTCGATTACTGTTTTTGAGTTATGCAAAAAATTAAAAAGAACCTTCGAGTAAAGTGTCTTTTTGGCACAATTAGATGTAGCAATCCCATATACAAAATTTCTACGACTAATCAATTTTGTGTTATACGAGATACACACGTATGAAATTACGTACATACAGACGTCACGCCGAAATAGTCAAAATGGATAATTCGGTGGAAATCTGAAAACTAAAATTTTTCGCGATTATAATACTTCCTTTACTTCGTAAAAGGAAGTAAAGCTCAATTTAGAAAATAATAACTTTAAAGATGCATATATTTTCTTAGCTAAATTTAAATAAAAATAATCAAAATTTGGATGTATATTAATGTGTTGGTTAATTTATTATGTATGTACCTCTGACAAATGTATTTTTAATGTTCTATTTTGTTTGTGACTCGTATTTTAGGATTTCTGTCCTGCAGGTAAATTTATATCCAAAATTTTATAGTGGACCGGTTTGTCTACATTTACATTTTTATTATTTTTAATATTTGTCTACACTATAACGTTTGTTTTATAATTCTACCTATTGCAATGAACATGAAAAATATGTTTGTAATTATTTATTATCAAGTATTGTGTCAAACTCAAAATTAATGTTTCGTATGGGTACTGCATATTTAAATATATTTTGGAAACTTTGTATTCAAGGACTTTTTATAAAATTGAAATTATCTTACAATCAAAATCTTCTTTTTCGCCGGTACTGCTGGACATTTCTTCGAAGTGTTCATCCATTTGGTGCATCTGTTCTTCCAAACTTGGTGGTCGGTGTCCGCAATGGGCACTGGCATACGCCAGTAAAAGCACCCCACATAACACCGTGGAGTAAGCCATTGGTGGTGAGAATGTTACTGAAGCGCTCAGCTATTTCACTGCCCGAATATATATGCTGAGTGTTATCAGTTTTGACCGAATGAATTATTACCTCAATAGATTGAATATTAAGAAAACAATTGTGAAAGTATATTTTGAATCGATATTTTGATTATAATAATTAATAGTATTGTAATTCGATTTTAATATGATTTCTTATAACAATTATTGTTATTCCAATGAATAGAACAAAACATTAAAATCTAATTTTTAAATGTAATCATTATCGTAAAACTTTGTTTTTAACAGATATTACAATAAGATTCTTATTGGATTCTCATACCATATTGATTTTTACCGCCACAATTTCATATTTTGATATTTTACCAAATATTCGCATATAAAAATCTTTGCTATATACATATTCTGACTACTTTTAGCGTTTTTTAACGAATTTTAATATTTATTAATTTTATATTTAAAATCGGTAAACCAAAATTGACTGTTTACTCTTGAAATTTTCAGGTTTTTTTGTAAATAATTTGTAACAGTAAGTTTCAGTGAAATATGCACATACTACGTGAAAAAAAGTATGGGTAATTTAATTTCTATTTACGGTCATAAAATAAAAACTAAAATGATCACCTACCTTAATGAAAATATTTTATTCTTACACTTTTGATAAATATATTAATAACTACAATTTTAATTTTTAAGTTTGGATTATAAAATCTGAGAATTTATAATTTAATTTATTTCTACAACAGTTGTAAAGGTATTTTCCAGATACATGTTAAAAAATGTAAATAAAAGATAGAAATTCTTTTTGTAATGCGTGACTTATCCACATTATAACTTATCATAAGTTAGTAAACTAATTTTTTCTAATTTGTATGTGACTTCACATGCACACAATCTTGATAGAATTATTTAGACAAGGAAGTAAATTTTTTAATTCTTTATTTAAATATATTTTGTACAAACTGATACAGTTGTAAATAAAATCACATATTACAAAACTAATTTTTTTTAATAGTATTCCTATATTTCTCCAACAATTCCTTACATACGGAGTCTAGTCCATATTGTGTAGTGACCAACTTGCACAAATTGTTTTCGTGGCATTTTTGGTCACAGCCGTCTTTCATGGCCAAATCTCCATCTCGCATTTTGAATCTGTAATTTATTCCAGTTAATTTATTTTTTAAATAAAATTACGTAAATATACCTGTAATATTGGTCCAAAAGTGTTTGATTTGAAGCCATGGTTTGCACAAGATTGCTCAAATTTTGAAGATTCATTGATTTTAATCCGTAAGCTTCTTTGAAAGAGTAGAGTTTGTACCATCTAGGCTGTACATCCAATGAATTTAAATTCGCTTCTGTTACGTTGTATATCCACTGTTCATAATCTTCCACTTCCTAAAGAAAAAATAAATGTTTTAAACAGAGGTGGTGACTATTTTAATGTTTTTATGTACACAAGAAAATATATGAATTGGTAAGGAAAAAAATTGTTTAATACAAATCGGCAAATGTAGATGGCAGCACTACTCTTTTTCCAATTTGTGACGTCAGGAAACTGTCTACGCCATTTTTATTTTAAATTCTTATATAATAATGATACTCTTTTAAAAAATATGTCTATAAACTATAAAAAACTAAATGCAAATTATATGGAATAGTAAATTAATTAAACCACTAATAGATATTTTTTTTTAAATACATGTAAGGTATTGTTTAATACAAATAGGCAAATGTAGGTGGTAGCACTAGTCCTTATCCATGACGTCAGAAAACGGTCTACCATATATTTTTTTTTACTTTAAATATTAAAAAACTATAATATTGTATTTATTTTTGATGTATATTATGAAAACGTGTAACGTTTTATAATTTTTTAAACTTACCAAAGTATTTGGGTTAACTTCATAGATGACATAGTTAGGGTTGACATTAATATAAGTAGTGAAGCTTCCTCCATTGAAAACTACATTAATTGGTTCATTTACATTCGAATTATTAAAGAACAGATACATTTCACCATAATGTGTATGTCCCACAAACTGAGCCGAGATGATATGAGCAAATCTTTGAATAATTTTGTTGTATTCTTGACTCCATTTAATAAGACAAGTATTATCTCCAGACGGGATATGAGAAAGAATGTGAACTCTCTCTCCATTTCTCTCCGCTTCAGTTAAAGTGTCTGTGAACCACTGGAGTTGCTCTTGAAGAAATGTGTGGTCGTATAACAACCACCTTAAAAAAAGTTATTAATAAAGATTTTTTTTATAATTATTTATACATACCAATTAAATGTATAAGCAACATTGCTATTCAATCCAATAATTCTGAAACCTGGTCGTACTAAAACAGTATAAAAACCTCCTTTTCTTATAGTTTGAAGAGCATTTTCTGGTAACCAATGTTCCCATTCGTTTGCTACCAACTCATATAACCACTCTGTTGTCAATTCTGGTGTTGATATATTTTTTTGTGCATACCTACATAAATATTTAATGTAACATGATTACATATTTTTATTTTACAACTATCCTTACTCATTTACTGGGTTTGGTTCATGGTTTCCCAAAATGGAATACACGGGAGTCGAAGGAAAAGTTTTTCTGAATTCTGCGTTGACTTTTTTGATATTTTTTATGTTATTACTAATTGTAGTTTCCCAAATTCTGTGGTTGATGATGTCTCCTGTGTAATAAACGTAATCCACATTCTGAAATATTGGAAAAATATTTTTACAATTAAGATTTTTTTATATTTAAATTAATAACTGTTATTATTTATTATATTTACGTATAAACTGATATAGAAAATAATAAATAATAACAAGGTAACAGAATACGTTTCAATAAAATATTAGGCAATAAATTGTTAGTGATAATCCATACTGCTTTCTTAATGTATAAAGAAATTTTTATTAACAAATTATCTTTTATTATGTTGTTGTCATTGAATTATTATGTTCCAATTTATTTAGACATATATGGGCTTATTTAATATGTCTATCGAAAATTTATTATGTACAAAACGTTATTAATATGCAAAATTATAAAAATGTTATTATTTATAACTGCGAATTTTTTTACCAATGTTGATAAAAAATTAAATCGTAAATATCTTTGGACATAAACTTCGCAATGAAACAAATTTTTAATTTTTAGGGAAAATAGAATTAATAAAAAAATGGGTCGGACTAAAGAATGGATTGTACATATTTTTAAATAGACATTGATGAATATATATTCTAAATTGTCAAAGAAAATTTATTATCTCTTTTCGAATTCGAGATATTTGCCTTAAAAATTGGGAATTGGATAGCCCAAAAATAATTACTGGACCAAATTGGTCTCTGGCTATTACAGCCTTCGATTTTACATAAGTATACAAAATTTGAAATTAATTGGCAAGACACATTCAGCTTTTAGAGAAAAAACTTTAGAATTTCCGAAAATTCTTAACTTTTTTTTGTTTTTTATCCATTCCTCTAATTTTTAATAAAAAATGTACTGGCAGGATTTTTTAATGAAAATTTTAACACATGTTTTTCGGTATGAGAAATCAAATGTAGAAGTCTTTATGTTGTATTTCTCACTCATTTTTGGGTATGAGGATTTAAAATTTTACAGACACCCAAAAATGGGTCGCATTTTTATTTTCTCAGATTAATACTTTAAGATGTGTAGAGTTCAAATTTCAAAACAGAAAATTAATATCTTCTACAGTTTTCAAAACATTTACATTTAAAGTTGTGAACGCTGCCACCATTTTTTGGTTCGTAACTTTTTAATTCAAAACTCACCCTTTGAAATACTTGACAAAAATTCGATAAAAATACATTAGATTACTAAAGTCATACAAATTTGAAAAGACGTACATGTTTTTTAACTTGTTCCATAAGAGCTACGACTGAATACCAAGGCATGTCACAAGATCTGTAATCTCCCCAGTTACCAGCTGCTGCTTCCGGTGTTGCCGGAGTTCCTTGATGACTTGCGCAGCATAAGGGCTCGCCGCAATCCGCATTCGAACCTGGGACGTACAGTTCATCGAAATGCAAATCGGTTATTTGAAGTATGCGGAGATTTCTTGCTTTATCTTTCTGCAAAAATGGAGATTAGATAATAACTTTTTCTACGACCACTAAGTGTGAGAAATACCATTCATTTTTTTTATAACCACTAATGTAAATAGCCATTATTGACATTGTACAACTAATAGGTTTTCTATCTATATTTTACCTACAGCTGTGTGTAAAGTACGCCGATCGCACGTTAAGGAATTTTTTATTTATCGAAATTATGTTAGCAATATAAATAACAAAATAATTATAATTAATTTAAAACATTTCGACTACATGTTCTACATAGTATTGTTTTATTGGGTTGTAAATAGTTTTAATTTATTATTTTCAGGCTGACAGTTTGACATAGTTGTTTTTATGTTTTATACTTGGCGCTATTTACTAGTGATGTGTCAATTTCTTTCATTTCATTCTGCGATCGTGTTGTGATCGAAATACAATCAAGTAATGGTCATAGAAAAAGTATAGTACATAATTCAAGTTGTAAAGCAATTACGCTTCGCGGCTCTTGTGTAATTTTTCCACTTCGTGCATAATACAGGGTGAGTCTGGGAAGACGCCCCCCCCCCTTTAACTTTTTTATTATAAGTAATAGAAAAAAATGGCTCTTATAAAAGTTTTATTATTTTACATATACTAGTTGATGGCAGATGTAGATATTTTTTATAAAGTCAGGTTTACAAGATACGACTATCAACTTTTATTTTTCAAATGGCAACTTATAATTATTTTAATAAAATAGAAACCGCCATTTTTTTCTCTTTTCAACGATGTATTAACTTTTATTAATGTATTTGTAAAATTTCGAGATAAATGAGATCATTTAGAAATGTCAGAAATAATTTTTAAACAAATATTATAGCTTGCTATATGAAAATAAACAAAACGTAACAATGTAAAACAATTAAATTAATGTCAAAAATGTATACATTTGTTTGTTACTTACTGAGAAGGATGTTTACCCGATTTCGAGAAACATAGCCACCTATGATATTTGTTTAAAAATTATTTCTGACATTTCTAAATGATCTCATTTATCTCGAAATTTTTCAAATACATTAATAAAAGTTAATACATCGTTGAAAAGAGAAAAAAATGGTGGTTTCTATTTTATTAAAATAATTATAGGTTGCCATATGAAAAATAAAAGTTGATAGTCGTATCTTGTAAACCTGACTTTATAAAAAATATCTACATCTGCCATCAACTAGTATATGTAAAATTATAAAACTTTTATATGAGCCATTATTTTCTATTACTTATAATAAAAAAGTTAAGGGGGGGGGGCGTCTTCCCAGACTCACCCTGTATACATCTTACAACACTTTATATGTAATATTCTATTACGCCATATTGTCAAATAACTTTTGTGTGTGTATTTCTATTTTATAATATTTAATAGTGTGTTATTCGTGTAAAATAGGAGACTTTCTGCACTTGTTGCACAATATACTATTTTCTACGACCACTATAGAAACTAACTTTTCTCATACTTTATAAAGCTTTGAAGCGTATTTCTCACAATCGTGAGATAAAATGTGAGAAATCATTTCTCACAGAAATTGCCAATAAAAAAAAGTATAATGTGCCACTCGTGCAGAATAGGCAACTTTGTGCACTTGTTACACAATATAGTTCATAGTCACTCGTGCAAAATCGCCTACTTTCCACCTCGTGGACTTTTTCCACAATATTCTATTTTAAATGTGTGAAGGACATACCACTATTTGATTGGTGTTAAGTTGGTACTTATTGTTACCAGCAACATGTGACGTAGGACTTGGTAAACTGACTGTCCAGTTACCATCACCTGGAGGAATTGGACAATAAGCTGGTTGGGCAATCGTACTGCATATGGTATCAACTGTTAAATTTGGTTTATTGTCAATTATGTATATGAAGATTGGCTAAAAAATATTTTATCAGTTGTTGATTAAATAGAATATTCTTTTTCTCTTACGGCATTCAATTCAATAACGCCTCCACAAACTGCTTCAGTTTCAATTTTGGCTTGTACGCAAAGTTTCTTCAACGCTTCTTTTATATCTTCGACAGGTACTCCAGTTTTTCGGTAAATGATGATTAACCTGGCAGCTACCTTACAAAGAAGACAAACGGATGGTTCTGGCTCAGTTTCCAATCCGCGGAAAACTCCTGGAGCTTGGATAACATGAAGAGCGTCCTTTACATCATCATTCATTTCTCCAGTCATGATGAATTCGGTCAATCCGTGGACTAAACGATCTTCCAGTTCTTGCAAAGCTAGTGGTGAGTAATATTTACACAATATTTTATAATGTTTACAAGCTAACAATTATAGATAATATCTGCATATTATTTCAAGGCTGGTATAAATTTTATAGTTTATATTCTATAGGAATAAATTTTATTTTAATATTTTTTTTATCGGGTACTTAATTTTTGATGAAAATAACATCGGGAAAATAATATAGTGTTAGAAAAATTACACATGAAATTTAGAAAAAAATTGGAATTATTGTTTCATTTGTACAATAAAAAATAATGGAATAATGTCTCCTTAATGACTATGTTGTCATTGGCCTTGTCACACACGTACATTCTAAATCTCTTAATTAGAAATACGCGGAAATGAAACGAAAAATGCAAAAAATTAAGAAACAACCAAAATATATAATAAAATACATAAAAAAATGTTAGACAATATTACTGATACGCATGCATTTTTACATAAAATATGAAAAATTATTTTAAAATTTTTTAAGCAAATATTTTAAATAATTGACTTACCTTTTTCATCATCTGGCAATTGAGGGCTGTCGCCCAAACATAAGGGCACTAACAGTAACAATAAAAAGATCCACTTCATCTTAGTGCAGGCGACTGAGAGTTGAGCGAAAATGAGTGATGCTGAGTTTGGTCTGCGTTATATTGCGTCGGACCATCGATTTTATCAGATCACTCACAGATATTAATTGTCTCAATTATAAATATTTTATAACAAATATATTAACTATCACTGGCTCTAGCTAATAAAATGTTACATACGTACTATAAAACGTATTGATCCTTAAAACAAATTTTCAAGTACATTTACTTAATAAAATTAAAACATGAGCCGTTAAAATCCCATAAATTATTTGTTGTACAATAAAATTTTGTTAATCTACTATCAAAATAATAACTACAGTATGTTTAGTAACTAGAGCATATTTTAAAGAAAAAAATTATGACAATAAATAGATTACGAATTAGATTAACTAGAGTATATTCTGAGTCATTGGGATAATAGATCAAAAATAAAGAGTATAACCGAAAAAACAGAACAAAAACTAGAGCAAGACAATGGGGCATTAAATACATCCGCAAGGGTAAATAGATCAAAGTTTCTTGTTTGTAGATAAACAAAAGACAAAATCGAGATATATAGTTTATTTTTTATAAGAATATAGTAGATGTCGCTTCAGAAGCATCTGTTTTTACAAGCATTAAATTTAAAATTTGGTATTCTGTGCATCAAAGTAAAATAGATAAAAAATTAGAGCACGACAATGGGACAATAAATAGATCCACAAGGGTAAATAGAGCAAAGTTTCTTGTTTGTAGATAAACAATATACCTAAAATCGAGAATTGTAATCTATTTTTTATAAGACTGTAGTAGATGTCGCTTAAAAAGCAGTTGTTTTTACAAGCATTAAATTTAAAATTTGGGATTCTGTGCATTCTTATACTAATATTACTTTGTTTCTAAGAAAATTAAATATTATTTGAAGACATATTCGTTATATTAATAGCTATGAAAGAAAATTAATCATAATTTTGCTTTCCGATTTTACTCAAGATTATCAAGATTATACTTTTTAAAAATATACTAATTAAGGAAAATTATAATAGAAAAATATACTATTAGATTAATAAATAATAGAATTGTATAAATTTTTTGTGTTTAGTATAAATAAATAAATATGGAAATCTATCTTCGATAAAATTTACAAAGTGTCTTATTGATAATCAAGTAAATATTCTAAGAATTATAAGCTTGTTTGTCATCAATAGGTACTTTGCTTTTTAATCTCAACTAAATCTAAATCTTGATTAAGATTATGCTCTTTTAATGCACCCATCCAATACTATCTGATTGATTTATTAAATGATTAATAATCTATAAAAAAATATATAATACGTTTAAATTAATAAGATTTTTTGATTTGGAACATAGTAACAACATTTAGGACTAAATATTACATTTTGAATATACTGTAGACAAAATATTTCGATGATAATTTATTTGCATATACTGACGTAAATTTATTTAAAGTTTAAGTACAGATCATGCAGCAAGTACAAAGTTATTTAGATAATAAAGTGGTGAGACAGCAAAGAAAAGAAATGTTTTGAAATTGACATTCTATTTTTAAAAATCGCATGATTTTATCTCGAATTATATTCATCAATTTATTAGTCACGGGTAAACTAGATTATTTGTTTATAGTTTTGAAATTTATTTATTGGGATTATAAAGATTTATAGCTGTCAATATAATCTTGAAGTTTTTATTTCAACGGAATTATTTTTATGTAAGAAAACAAAGGTGGTCATTTACTGCAAGTGAAAATTACAAAACAAGACAAAGGTCAAACAATATTTTTTGTACTTCTGCTTGAAAGTACAAAAATATATTTAAAATTTTGCTGATTTAATTTTGTACGTTACTAAGTTACTACAACAAAATTGTTGGTTATAAATAGAAAAACGACATAAAATAAAGTTGTTATTTAAATTTTTTTAAATTGTAAAATACGAGTCTCTGTGAATCTATTAAATGTAATAACTATATTATTAATATTTGTAAAGATAATAAGAACTAAATATTCTGTTTTTGTAGCTGTTAATGTTTTTATTAAATTTTCCAATTTGATTTGGCGTGAAATAATGATCTCATTATTTTATTAGTGAAACAATGGAATCAATCAATCTTTTATTAAACGGAAGTAGAAATATAGCTATTATTTATTTACAAATAATTGTCAAAAGTCTACAAAAGTAAAATCTAATCGTTTCCAAATTTTTGCATAATTTTGTAGTTAGTATTGACATGTATTTGGAACATTTTATCATTAAATGTCTTTGGAATTATTCATAATATTGATTGAACGTGACTGAAATATTTAAAGCATAAAAAATAAAAACAAGATAATTATATTTAATAGTTTTATTTCCCAAATAATATACATAAATTATTCTGCCATTTCCACGTCATCGATTTGCATATCATCCAACATTTCTTCCAGAGTTATAGTCGGCATAGTTGGATCGTAGTTATCATCGGTAGTCACTGGAATCTGTTTGGAATGATCTTTAAATATGTTTATGTTTTGTCTTAACGCTGGGTCTTCTTCCAAATCGTCCAGGAACTCATTGTAGTCACTGAGAAAAATATTAATTAAAATAAAATAAAGACGATTACAAAATTACAAAATATTCTTACTTGGAGTCTTGGTTAAATTCTGTAGTTTCCTCAGCCAGATGCTTAAGTTTCCAAGCACGTAAGCGTCTATGAAGAGAACGGTCTCCATAATGTTTTTTAACTAAAATTACATCAGGAATTGTGCTGCGGTCTAGTTTATCGAAATGTGAATCGTTTATGTTACTGTCTTCAATATTATACCTAAAAATATATATTTACTCTGTCAGTAAATTTATAAACTGGCCAATAATAACAAAAATATTGACAGTAATTTTAAATAATATATTTTATATCTGTTATTTGTATTTTAAGCATCAATATTAATTTCTTAATTAATTTTTTTTATTATTTTTTGTATAACCAATTTAAACCGATTTCCAATTTTTAAAAACCGGTTTCGAACTAAAACCGGTATTTTTATAACGTTTTCAATATGTGTTAACCGTTAGCCAGTATTTTTTTCGGTTACATGCCCTGCTTATTTTACTAACAGATATGTCACAAAAAATTTATTAATTTATTATTCGTTATTTAAAAAGTTAATAATCTATGGTACTACATTCCTAGATATACCTCAAGTACCTAAGGTACTTGTTTTATGACAAGCTTTACTTGAATTTTAGTGGTGTAGGTTGCTAATCCACAGCTTATAATTTTCAAATTTTTAAAATGGAACTCAATATCTTTAAACATTTATTGCATAAATCGGCCACAAAAATTCACAAAATTTAAACCAGAATTTCAAAGTTTTGTAGCCATTTTTTAACAATTTTCTTGTTGTGGTTTACTCTAAATTTTCTCAGGATTTCAAAAATGCAAGAATTATTAAAATATCTTTAACCATTGAGAAAGTATCTTTAAATTTCTTCACATAATTTTAGCGTGAAATATTAAAATAAAAAAGTGGAAAATCCATTAAAACTAAATCTAGCATGCGATTAGTTTTGCTTTTTTATTTATTTTGATAAATAATAAAAGTTATGACACATTTTTTTTAATTAATAATGTTATTAATAATTTTTCGGGAAAAAGTTTCTCTTTTTCCTTACCCAAGTGCGGAGTCTCCTGGTTTTAATACGTGTCCCAAATGTGTCCTCGTGTGAATTGTGTTATCATTCACGCCCAATTCACTGGCTCTGACCAACCACACATCGGCTAAAATATGTTTCATACTCACAGACCCTTGTCCAGGAAAAGATTTCCTGTCTTTGTCCATAATAGGCTCAATATCCATTACTATATACTCAACTAGCTGTTTTGGGTTGCAAATACTGTTAAATGGGTATCTCCAAAACACGGTACTGCTTACATCCGCAACTATTAATTTGAGGGAATTAATAATTAATTAATATTGTAGTGTAATTCTTACTTTGAGCTGTTGATGGATCGATGAGATGTAGAGAGTTTGTAACTCTGAATACTAGACAAATAGGAGATATTCCTCCTAGTTGTTGTTGTAGTTTTTTTGGAAGACAAATTACACTGTCTTTTGAAATAGGAACAATTTCTATACTATAAGTGAATTTATAGTTGTAGATATTGCTGTGAATGTCGTGTGAAATTAATTTTTTCGAGTGTTGATATCTACAGGGTAGTACTGCCGAAATAAAGTCTACCATTTTACGGGCGTGTGCTTCAGTTGCATAAAAAAAATCTAGACCCTCTAAATATAAAAAAATAAATTAGTTGACTGTCCATAAAATATTAAATAATTGTAGTTATTGTAAGAGATATTTGAAAATCATTATAAAATAAGTCGATTGCCCCTTTTATAAAGTTTTACTTGCCTTTAGGCTGATACTTTTTCTGGTCTTGGCCGTATCCGTAATTTGTATATTAAGATGTTTCTAATTACTTTTAAATCTAGATTGAAATGGCTTTTTTTTCAAAGAAACTGTAAGTGCTTCTTTCGATAAAATATCATAATTGTCGTAAAAAAAAAAATAAACATGAAAGTACTTATATTGTTTTGTTTTTAATTATTTATTATTACGGTAATTATGAAAACAAACAGTAATTGAATTTTTTTTTATCAGTACAGGCAAGTAACAAAATTTATATAAATTAAATTAATTATGAATTTTGTAAATACTCTATTTTACTGACAGATATAAGGGATGAAATCAAACATATTTTGATGTTTACGAAATGAAGTCTTTAAAATGTTTTGATTATTTTAATATTAATGTCTGGTCGTCTGTTTGTACATAGATATGTAGAGCAAATCCTGTTACTGGATTTTAAAGAATTTAAATTTAACTTTCTATAAAAAGTTGTAAATTTTGCATAAGTCATTTCCAAATATCTCTTAAAAGAACTGTAATAATATTTTACCGTGTATTGGTTTTATTCCCAGGGTATTTTCGTGCGCTTTGTGTTTCAAAATGAGTTGTTCCAAATAATAGAAAGTTTTTTTATTCTCAGATTTTTGTCTGACTTGAACCAAAGCCCTCCAAAAATCTTGCGCCTCAGATCTGTGGCAATCATCACACATGTGATGGTTGACAACATATTCAACAACAAATACTTGTTGTAGGACAGCTCCACCATTTACTTCCGCATGCACTGTCAACTTTACTTTAATTCGTTTTGAATGTGGCTCCGTCCAAATAAACCCTGCATCAATCAATTTTACACGATTCAATCCTTTTAGTTTCTTCAAACAAAGAGTTAACAATTCTCGCGATTCAAGTGTACAAGGCACCCATTCGGCTGGAGGATTTAAATAACGTTCACAACCCTTACAAAAGTACAAAACTACTTGTTTTGGAATGCCTTCCGTGATGTCTACATGCGATCTCAAACATCCAACACACATGTTTGATGGATTTGGAGCAATTACAGTACCGCATTCGCAACATAATCTGTAAAAAATTATTAAAAATATGTTTAAACATTTGTTTTTTGGTACTTACATTCGTTTTTCTTGAAAAGCTGGCTCTTCTACGTGTATGTATTCCATTTTTTAGGTGTAGGGCACGTGTGTCATGACAAATGTCAAAAAGAAAGGTTATGTACAACCTGTACTACAGAAATTGTTTTTATCGACTCATTTGTGAAAGTTCAGCGAAACCTTGGTAGATGGCAGGAGAGTGTGAAAGAGGAAACTTTAAATTTTTCCTGATATTTATATTTTAAAAGTAATTACATAAAATTATTATTATTTATCTTTATAAAAACAATTAGTTTTATTTACATACAAATTTTTAATAACCAATCGTATTATACAACATAATTAACACAATTTTAAATAATAAGAAAACAATTAAAATATAATGATTGTTTGTAAATATAAATTACTACAAGTTGTTTTCCGTGATTCTTTGCTGTATTTTTGTGGAAAACATTTCCACAGTGAATGGTTCGTACTCTCGCGTTCTGATTCTTCACACCGCGATCCGTCGTTTGGTTTGCCAGTCAGTTGTTGTCGAGCCTCAGTGTACGCCGTATCTTCACATTTTCGACTGTGTTACTTCCTGTTGCTGTCGAGTGATTTTTTTTACAAATTTTGATTGTGTTTTAAGTTTGTGAAGATGTTACTTATTGGAGTTTGAAGATTAGTTGACATTTTAAGTAAGAATTTTTATTTTCATTTATTTGTTTCTGTCAAAAATTTGTTTGAAATTTTTATTATTGTTTTAATACTTTGAAAGTATAAGAATGTTGTTTTAATTAACAACGATAAAATTTTGAGTCAGTAATAGACAATATGATGTCATAATGCATTCTTGTTATTGTTTAAATGCATTCATTTGCACATATTAGTGCCTTATTTTGATCATTAGTATGTCATGTTTATTAGAGTTTACAGTTACGAAAATTAAAAAACACCGAAACGTTAATCGAAAAATTGTCTGTATGTACTTATTTAACATTTTTTACTAGAATGTTTAACAGTTAGAATCATATAAAAAATTAGATATGTTGAGAAAATGATTCTAGTATTTTTAAAAATCTTAAATTCTAAAGCACTTAAGATAATCGTTTAACATACAAGTTTTCTCAATCACAGTTTATAGCCGATAAAAGAGTAATAAATCTAAAGAATATATTCCGTTATCTGCCTATAAAGATTAAAATCAATTTATAAAGCAATTTGCATTGGTTTTCGCGAATACGAAACTCCAACAAGTGGTTTTGAGAATGTTACATATAAAATGACCAGCCAACGAGGAATGTGAAAGTACAAGACCTACAGGTTGTAAGGCTTACCCAGTGTATGACAACGTTTATATGTTTATAATCACAACGATTATTTACAACTTTAAGTCTGAAAGTGACTGGAGTAATTACAGTTTATTAAAACACAATTTAAACACATACGTTGATTATAAATAAACTTAAATTTTGTATCTATTTCTGTATCAACTCATTGATTGCAAAGCAAAATTCTTTAAAATCTACATATCTACATACAAACAGTCGAATAGACATTAAGATAAAATAATCAAAATTTATTTGATTACCTCCCTTATATCTGTCGGTAAAATAGAGTTAAAATGGCCGTATTAAACAAATTTATACTGAATTTACTTTGTACAAATTTTGTTTCTTGTGTACGTCTAAAGAAAATTTTTAATAACAGTTTGTATTTTTCTAATCTGGAATAATAATATTTTAATTAAGATTTAAAAGTACATAATTATAAACTTCTGTTTTTACAGTGACGAGCCACTGTAGAAATTTTGTTACCAAGAACACAATATTTTACAAAATTTTTCATTTCTTGAGTTAGAAATAGGTAAAAAATTTAAAATTCGTATATCCAATTAAAAATTAAAATCTTTTTAAATCTACACGTTATTTCCAATCATAGATAAACATAAAAGTTACAATTTTTTTTTTGGTCCAAAATGTTAGTTTTTGAAAATAGTGCATATTAATAGACGTCGATGCGTTTATTTAAAATTTACTGAATTTAATTATCTCTAAAGTGGGTAGAGAGATACAATTTCAACAATTATACATTATACTAAATGATTCTAATGACAAAGTTGCAAAATATTTTTTTTCTTCACATACGTTTTTTTTTTGAACCGGAATTTTAGTTTTTCGTTCGAGACTTTTTTGTCTTCAAATTTTTTATTTTCTTGGATTTAAGTAAATGTTGATGCGTTGATTCCAAAATTCAATTTTCACTTACCGTTCTCGAGATATTTCCTTTCAAAATGAGACCAAAAAAACAGGTTTTTCAAGCCTAGCCCTGCAATGGGTTGAAATACGACCTCATCTAAAAAACTAAATTCATCCAAAATCGAGAAAAATGTAAAGAATATTGGATTTTTTTGGTTTTGACTATTTTCAGTTCTTCCTTTCTAAAAACTGTATCCTTTGGAATAAATTGGTAGGTATAGGTTATGTTTGAAAAAATCTTTTTTATTAAATTATGTGCTATATTAACGGTTAAGCCTTTCATTAAGTGGTAAAATAATAATATTTTGTAATATTATTAATTGGTTTTCAAAGTTACAGAAGTTACTACTGATAAAATTATCTGTAGACAAAATATATGATAAAATGTTAAAAGATGTCTTGTACCATGTATAAAGTTCAAAATAAATCAATGTTTATTACGCATAAAATCGCAATAAACAATTTTATGTTTGATATAAAAAATGAATTATATTTTTATTTATTTTTTATCAAGTTTACTATTGAAATAATTTAATTGTTATAAATAAAAAGTATATTTTGGCAATTAATTAAGGAAAGTGCGAACAATAATTAGTCCAAAAACTTTCTTAAGAAAAGTAAAAGCAGTGGAATTAATTACACCTACCGAAACTGAATCACTGTGACATAACTTCCGTTTTATTCATACGAATCGTATTACGTTGTTCTAAGACTTCCTTTACGGTATATAGCCAGAGCATTACTAATACAAAGATCCATTATTGTTAAAGCTTGCTTCCATTTAAATAATTAATTAGAGATGTTCGCAATGAATCAGCCATAATTTATTTGTTAAGTAATGTCTGGTATATGGATCAAGTGAATCATTTATTTTGAAATGTCTTACCTGAAAAAGTACTTCATTTCTTTATAATAATTTCATGGTTATTAGTTGGAGTTTTCCCAGAATGTTTAAAGAAATTCACATTGAATTAAGGTTGAATTTTTATAAATAAATAATTAAAACTCATTAATTTTACGTCGTCTACAAACATATTTTTCCCATCCCTCTAGTAGAATTTATTTGTACTATCACGAAGTGTACCGAATCGCGCCGAATTCGCACGAACGTAGAAAATGAACAAAGATCAATGCGGTCTTGATTTTCTTTAAGTCCTGCAAACTGCAAAAATATAATACTATTAAAATATAGGTTAATTCAGTTTGACAGATGAGTCCGTAAAGTTCAATTTTGACATAAGAGTCTGTAAAGTTTTACTTCAGCTACTAATTTGGCTAACTTCGCGGAGTGATATCGTGTACTTCAGTATCGATTTCGAAAAAAAAAAACTATTTTTCGTAACAAAACAAGAACATGTAGTAACATTTTGACACTGCCAAGCCTCATGCATGTCTCCCCTCCGCTAGTTCTAAGTAATGTGGACGCGCGATTGTCTTTTTAAAATTAGGCAACCAATGAAATTGCAAAAAACAGATGACATGACAGGACATCGCAACAAAATTTAATCTCTTATAGTTCGCGAATGAAATCATATTTTAATCAAATATTTTTACTAATACTTATTAATTGTTCTATTTTTTATATTCGTCTGCAAAATGGTAATATTTCGACAATGGTTAAGGACTATCGTATGTTTTTTGTACTAAATTATGTATTTTTTTTCTATGTCAATTATATCAGCCTTCAAATAGACATTTGTCATATTTAAATGTAAACTATGTGTAATATTTTTATTTAAACATAAAAAAAAAACATTTCAAAACAGCAATTCCAAATAAAATAAGAAATAAGCTATTTATCAGTCATTTTGTTCTAGGAACTAGGATAATAATATTTAAAAATAAAATAAATACGTAAACCGCATGAATTCAAGTACATGAGTAAATATTTAAATAACATTTTAAGCATGAAACGTCAAAATATTTCTGTTTTTTTAAATAAACACTGATTTATTTTACAAATATTTAGCAAACTTTGCAACAAAGTATTTCTTTAAACATGATGCAAAGATGTTTTCCATAATTTCCAAATTACTATTTTAAATAAAATTTAAATAGTGGAAATGTGAAAGCAGTTCCCGAAGCGAATCGAATGTTTTAATTTCCGTTTTATTTCATGATGGTATAGAATTAATATTACGTATCACATATTATTGCAGTATTGTATAATTATCACATTTGAACATGATTTCGTAATATACATCTCAATTACGATAATGTATGCTTGTATGTACAAATACAAATACCACTTCAAAGGTTTTGCTTTACCTTGAAATGGCAAATGCATCAAGTTTAATTAAATTCTTTAATAACTCAACTATTCTCCGATATTATAAAATAAACTATCTATTAATTGTGGAAATGAAAAATAATTAAGTAATAAAAAACGCGAGCTATACGTTAATAATAAATATATATGAAAATGTGATTACATTTTATTTATTTATAATAACTAGAAAATTGGTAACTGCTTAGCTATAAATTAATAAATAAATGACAATTAACTGTAGTTTATATTTATCAGAAAGGCGTGTCAAAAATAAATTAATGTTGAATGCATGCTTTTAAACCATAAACAAATTAAAATGCATTCGATGTCACAGAGGACAAAGAAAGATAAATAGAAATGATAACAAATTATAACAATAATTTTACAGGAAAATCACGATTACGCGTGACACTTTAATTAATGTATTTACACTTTAAATATAAATAACTGTTTATTACCCATTATTGGGTGTAGTAGATTTGCTTTATCACAGATACCGGAATAACGAAAAAAACCGTTATTTTTACTGGAATGGACACACATATAATGTGTTATATTTTTTGGCCGACATATGTGTTTACTAAATTTGTTTGTGAACATATAAAATCATAGATCAAAAATATATTAGACTCTGTAACAAACGCTTTCAAAAACGGTCAATGTCAAAATCAGTGAAAATTGTATTTCTTGTGATAGGTATCGTTTTTGTAATTTATTATTACAGAGCAATATTTTTTTTCTTTAATAAGTACCAAAAAAAATTTTGACTTTATTTCATTTTAAAAATAATCAATCATTATTGTTAAATTAAATAAATAATATATAATTAATATTTCCTGTAAACGTGAAATTGAACTAATAATTTTTGTTTTGACGTCTGGCTGATGTGGAGAATACACCACATGGGTTATTTTTAAGTTGGATACAAAATATGGCTGGATTTGAACTAAAAATCAGTTATTTTACCCTCTAGACCTTTGTGGTCTTTTTCGGCTTTTATTACTTGCTGAATTAATAATACATAAAAAACAAATTAATTTCTTGACATACCTAGTTATGTTATGATAGTTATGAGTATCATAACCGCCGCAGATGTCAATTAAATTCCGAGGATTTTAAGACATCTAAAGCCTTGTATGAATCATAGTATCCGTGGTTTGTTCAATAGTTTATCAGTTACACGTTATTAATAAGTATTATTTTATAAAAAGTGGGTAACGTTTTCGGGATCAAATCTATATGGGTTGATATGATATGACAATTGTCTCATGTTATTTTGATAAATCTGCACGGTAAAATATTATTCCCATACTGACTAGTCAAAATTACATAGTATACAATTATGACTTAGTTACCTTGCTTACTTTTGTCTATGTAAATAAAAGTTTAATATCCTGAAACCGGAAATAATATTAAATCTTATCAATACGGTCCTGTGAAGTCATGTCTATTGAAAGGATAAAATTAAAATAATTTTACATGTGATTCGTGATAAATTATTATCTATAGCTCATTTAAGCTTGTAATTGCATACAGTAATTTATATTTCTCATGTAAGAAAACCGTTTGGACAACTAGTAACGGCAAAAATAGCGTATTTTACTCAAGAAAATATGCGTACATGAATAAAAAATCGTGAGGTATTGTAGTAATCAAGTAGTCGAACTTGTAAATTGAGTTACGAGGTTGCTTCACCGTTACATTAACTTCATTTTTTCTTCCGCAAAAAAACCGGTTTTAATTTTTTCATTGCACTTGCTCTGTAACAATTACAAGAATTTTAATATCTCTCAGACATAATTCCAAATTAGGTATGTAGGAATATATAATAAAATAATCATAAACGGTTTATAGGTATTTTAAATTTAATAATCTTTGTCGAGAAAATCTATAACAATTATAATTTTAATTAAAAAGAACAGTAATCTTTTCATATGTCAATATTTTATAACCTCAAAAAATCAAGGTATTTAAATAAAAACAAATGATTGTGTTCTCGACAAGGTTAATAAAAGCATCAGATATTGCAAACATTTTTAACGTTACACCGATTTGAATCACTCGAAATCCCGTATTATAAATAACCCAAGTGTACACTGACCTTTACATTTCAAAAACAGCATTCCCAGATTGAAATTGCGAAAACAGTATTTCAAAAATCTAGATTACTTTGATTATAACAGCTGAATTCCTAACCTGTTGCTTAGATACCAAACAACCTTTGTTAGTATTGAATTCAAGGTTTAGATTTTTTCTTATAAGGAATATAAGTTTTCCGGTTTCCGTAATAAATGCTGTATTTTATAAAATATATATTATAGTTTTAATATTTATTACAATCTTCGAGAAACTAAAAACTACCCTATCAAACATAAACTCAGCCTGTCCCTGTGTATTAATTTTAAAAACTCAATTTTAAAAAGAAGAAATATATCGTTTGTAAAGAAATGTTTTCTGCGCATATTAGGTGAAAAATGAAAAAATCGAAAAAACCTATATTTTTAAATTTCTCCTGCCTTTTCGATATTATTTTGACGCCTTATTATCTAACTTTTATTTATTTCCAAAACCTATAACACCATATCAAAGTTGTGTAGAGTTAAAACAAACCAAACAACAGTATTAATCCAAAAATTGTGTTGACAAACGCGAAATATCCTAAAAATACACATTTTTGTGTCCAAAATTTTGATTCTGGGAAATAGTGTACATTAACGGACCTCGTCGCATTGATTACAAATTTTCAAACGGAATTTAATTATTTCTTTTCGTTCTTGAGATATTTGCTGTCAAAGTTGCACCTCAAAAAACTTTTAAAAAGGTTTTATAAATAATCTACCCTGTTGTAAAAAGATCTCAAACAAATGTCATACGATAAACACAGGAGAAAATATAAAATTTACAGTTTTTAATTTTTACAAATAACTTCCAAGTATTTTCTTTTTCGATTTTTTTTTTAATTTATTTATTTTGGCGCCCTTCTGCCACGCTTACCTTGCTTACCGTATAGCGTCAGGGTACATTAAAGAAAATATGTTTTCAAGGTGAAGTTGATTTATTATTTATAGAACAATAGTTTGAGTTAATAGACGATCGAAACAATGAAATAATGTTAGTAGAAAACTAAACCATTTAAAACATTTGATTCATAGGAAAACACTGAATACAAATTGACATGTCTTGCCTTAAAGAAATGGTAATCAAGAGTTATTTTTAAAAAGCACATAGAAAAAAAAGTTACAAATACATGTCTCATTGTTTATATATTTTTTGACATTCTTCATATTATGTATTTTTCTATTTTTAATTTCGTACCAGGTACAATTTAGACAACATTAAACAAACAGGAAGAAAATATGTTATCACCTATTGAATGAAAATTAATTGAGGCGTAAACTATGTCAAATTTAACAATGAATAGCCCACACATTTAACAAAATGTCTAACTGTTCGTAAAATTATAACCTTGAATAGAAAGTATTTTTTTATTTGTCATTTTATTTTCGTTTTCAGTTTTCTCTTTAAATGTTTCAATTGCATGGTAAATATGAAATGTAATGCTACTTAATTCCACAATAAAACAATACAGCAGATAACACGACATAAAATAATAACCTTCATTAGAAATTTTTCTTAATTTTGATTAATTATAAAATATGCAAAAAAAAACTTTATATTGTTTATCATATTCTGTATTGAAATTTTGTCATGGAAATTTTTTGTTACCTAATCTAAAAATATTATAATTGCTTTCATCAGAAAATATATGTCCCAAATCTCATAAGATTTATTTAAATACTAGAAAACTGCATATTTCTTTGTTATTTTTCTTGCAGCTCTATCCTTTAATTTGAACTATGACGCATGATTCTCATTATCTAAGAACTGACAAGTATTTTTTACCAGACGTTATTACAATATAACTGACGGTGTTTTCTTACATCGTCGACAATTTGATAATTTCCTTTTTTTTTCGTAAAAGATGGATATTAATGAATGAATGCTCCTGTGCAAATATTTTTTTGACGACTACTTTTTCGATTTTTTGTTAAATGTTAATTTAATAGTAGTAGTATTTTTTTTTTATTTATTCTTCAAAAGTAAATTAATAGTTATTTATGGTACAAGTGTGTTACATTACAGATAAGTCATGTGGGAAAAGTTTAGCTCACGAGGCCGTTAGGCCGAGTATGGTATTTTTTCAAGTGACTTAGGTAATTAACACACGTGTGCCATACAACATTTTATCCAACACATTTTAATCATTGATATAAAATACATATAAGATTTTTGACAGATGGAATTTTGAAATGACATTTAGGAACAAAATAGTGTAGAGAAGGTTTTATAACGTAGTTACTATGATACGAACCAAAAAACAGTGAGCTAATATATTTAGCTCTCTAGTGACTTATGACCTACTTTATTTATCTAAAAACTGCATACTTATATCGTTATAATTACACGGTGTTGGATAAAATATTTTTTTCTACAACCGGGCATAAGGTACATACTTTATGTCCTCTTTTGAGTTAGTTAAGTTAGTTTTCATGCACTTGTTTTACACACTAGTTGCATAAATAATTGTTACATTCATAGGTATATGTATTAAAGTATATAACAGAAAATTCTGATGGGGTCACCATATGACATTCTTATGTGTATATCAAATTAAAGAGAAATGCATAAGTAGTTATTATAACAGTACCACATACAAAATTACAACATTCTGTGGCTAATTGTTTTTAAGTTATGCCGAAAATTAAAAAAAAACCTTCGAGAAAAGTGTCCTTTTGGCACTGCTGATTAAATTTCAACATTTTACGGCTAATCATTTTTGAGTTATGCGAGATGCATACGTATGCGTACAGAGGTCACTCTGAAACAAAAAGGGCATTTCCGTTGAAAACTGAAAACCAAAATTTATCGCGGTTACAATACTTTCTTTCTTTGTACAAGGAAATAAGATTCATTGTAATATTATATTTCGGTGCAATTGCACTTGCTTTTGTTTTAAATTGTAATTTATTTTTCAATTGTCCTCATTACAAGGCTACTGAGATGTGTGGGCTCATTTCTGACCTCAGACATGAGGCGAATTCGCTTGTCAATTGTTTGATCCCATTTGTAATTTAGAAAACGGCGTCAATTGAATTACATTGACCTCAGGTCGTTGATTGGTATCACTTGTTTTTTGCATGTCTTGTGTTTAATTACAACTATTATCTTAACAACTGAAGTGTAGCTAAACAATCACAAAACATTTTACTTTTGACATATATAATTTATTAATTATTCAATTATTGTTTTATTGTACTTATATGGGCAGGTTGTAGGCACACTTTCATTTTACTTTCATTCGAAGACCTTTCCAAATTCAACGCTTTCAATTTATTGTTCACATTTTTGTCGAAAAGAAATTTTTATTTTTTGATTAAATTTTTATCTTGTACGAAGAATATCAAACGTAATTCATTATAATTACTGTACTGAAATTATAGTAATTTGTGACAAACTTCACTTTAAAGTTTGCAATCATGCATACAACTTTACAGTAGAGAAATCGAACTGATATAGAATCCACGATTCAACTAAAGTACTAAACCACTTATTTAAATCTTGGCTTTCGCTTTTGTACTAATAAATCACATTTACTGAATTTTTATCTTAAAAGGAAAGTGAGATATGAAGATACGTTATGTTCTGATTTCTCACAAACAAGTGACATTAGGAACAAAAGAGCATAAGAACATCTGAGAGTTGAGAGTGTTTTGTTTCTGAAATGAATACTAGAGTTCATGCTTTGGTTGGTGAGGAAAGGATGTATTAATGTGGTTTTATTTTAATTGTAAGTTTATATCTTTCATCTTAAACGCACCAGGCGTGAATTCAAACATAAAAAACTGATTTAAGATTGTAATTCTATATGTTTATGTAATCAGGAAACAAATATGGTTATTTAACGCATGCGAAAATTACAAAACGAGACGCAAGTGAGTTTTGTAAAAGCAAAAAACAGTTTCCTTACGTGTTTCGTATAATATTTTGTCTCATTTCATTTGAATACAAAAATGTATTTAAAATGATAAAATTTTGCCATTTTGATGACAATAAACAAAAAAGATAATATAAACGGAAGCAGGGTTGGCATAAATCACGATATATTTAAATAAATTAAAAATCATTGATTTAAAAAAAATCAAATAAATCATGATTTTTTTAATTTTTAAAGATATCTGAGTACTACTGCACTTTATAATTGTTTTAAAAAGCACTATAAATATTTTATTTCATAAACGAAAATGAAATCTTTAATAAAACCAAAACGATTCATCTGAATAAAACTGGGAAGAGTAATAAATAATTTTTACTTCTAGTTATATATTTTCCTTCTGTTATATGAGAACTAAAAAGATAAACTACCATTTAATTTTAAGATTTTAATGTATACAGAATATATTTCATTTATTATTAATTGTTTTGTAGCAAAAAATTAAATTTTTATTATAATTATAATATTTTTCATCTTTGATAAAAATCAATGATTTTTATTAAAAAAATCAGTTCATTTAAATCATGATTTAAATCGTGATTTAAATAAAATGATTTAAATCAGGCCAACCTTTAACGGAAGTAACTTCCGATTTATGTGAAAAATGATCAATCATAATTACAGCTTCAATATTTTCTCCAAACAACTTTCATTTTGACTGTTTTTTTTTCAGTTACAGCGACAGCTTTATTTCAAAATGGCGTACGACTGCGGCGGTTGTATAGCAAAGTACATCCTCTGTCTCTTCAATTTCATATTCTTCGTAAGTACTTCTTTACTTAACCTACATTAGAAATGCGTAGTGAATCTTAATCAGATAGGTAATGGATGCAAAGATCACAAGGTGTAGCGGAAATTATAAGTAGCGGAACAGACGGAAGTGCATAATTTCATTAGTTATGTAAAGAGCCGGGAGTTTTAAATATTTCTAAAATTTATCTCTTATTTAATCTTTGATAAGCACGTTTAAAATTTGAAACTAGTTTATAAACGCGAATGAAATTATCATACTCTCATATGCAAGACCGTTCATCGACCTTTCATTCAATATTTAAACAGAAAATAAGCACGTGTTTTAACTAGTTTCTATATTTCTGTTATTTCACCTTCTAACACTTTACATATATGTTAAACTTATTTAGGACACAAATAAATAAAACAGTCTACAAGGTTATAAATATTATAATTTTGAGGAAGTTTAAATAAAGTTTTGTTTTGTTTGACTTTGTGATGTAATTAAAAGAATAATCATGATTCACGAAAGTTTTTGCGAAACTGAACTCATAATAAAAATTTTCTTCTTACAAAACTATTGGTTGCATAAAAATCCGATATTTTTTTATAAAATCAAAAAATCTGAATGATATAGTAAATTGGAAATATGTTTTTCACAAAAAATAATATATTATAGTAAACAAAACATGTATTTTAAAGAAAAAAAAGAAATTATAAAAACTAGTGTTTCACGAGAGCCTTGTATTTTTCTTGATCTTGCCTCAGTCTTGCAAAAAATGTAATACAAGGGCTACAAATTTATAAGCAAGACAAGACAAGAAATTGTCTTGCAAGAAATAAGCAAGATTTTCTTCAATTCTTGTGCTCTCGCATTTTTTTGAAAATAAATTTAATAAATAAAAAATCATACCTTATTGCAAAAATTTTCTACGTTTTAAATTCAAAATAATACATCAGTAAACTCATTTTAATAACGAAATTAAACAAATTTAATAATTCTTAAAAATGTTGCAAAATAGTAAATACTAGCCACATGATTTTTTCCTCAATTTCCGTAAACCTTATGTGTTAGATAACAATAACCGCATTTTAAATTGTAAAAATTAATAAATATTTGTACAAATATGTGTTTTTTTTTAGCTTGGAGGTACAGCAGTTCTTAGTGTAGGAATATGGCTTGCAGTCGACAAAGATTCTTTCATTGCCTTAACAAAAATGGTTCAAGTAGAACAACTACACGTAAGTAAATGATTACTACATTTATTACAGCATACAAATTGGGCCAGTACAACCCTGTGTCCTCCCGCGTTTGTTTCTCCACCTGTTGATAGTAAAACAGGTCCGGCCTAGCCCTAATCCTCATTAAAACATTTCTTAGCGACAAAAAGTTATATAAAGAGATCTGCAATAGGTGAAAGCGAAACGTTGTCATAATTAAACTAATTAAGAGAGATCATTCAGAAATGTAACACTTGTGCTATTGTGTCTGGGAATTATTTGGTGCAATACACGAGACGAATTCGATTGTTTAGTTGAGGTGAAAATATAATCAACTTTTCACGCTAATAAAAATCAGCGGTTAAACAAATTCCTCGAAATATGTCAATCATAAAATACAAATATCTAAATTATATAATTAATTATAAGAAAATTTTTAACCGTTTCACGATAAAATATTGATAGCCAATAAAAAAAAATCTTCTTTACACAAATTGTTTAATTATCAAACATAAATATTTTTTTTATTTTCCGATTCATTTTCTTATTGAATAGAATTTTTTCGCTTGATCTAGCTTAATTCACATATCTTATTTTACGGTTATATAATATTATTCTGTTATTGTTATTAACAAAAAATTAGCAAATGAAATGTTATTATAACGTTATCGGTTATCGTTACATTACGTTTTCCGTCCCTGGTTTTAACAGTCATTCAGTATACGAAATTTGATAAATACAAAAAATATGTATACATTTTTAAATTTGAAATTTGCAACAAAAAAATTAAATACATATGATGTCTACAAATCAGCAAATGTAGGTGACAGCACCTGTCTTTTCCCAACCTGTTTGTGACGTCAGAATCAACATGAATTTAAATGTTAAATATTAAACATTTCTGTCATGATTTAATAATAAATGTCATAATAAATATTGATCTCTTTTCTGAATTAAATTCATGTAATGAATCACACATTTCGACATATGAGAAATATTTCCGCGCCTTTGTTGCGACTGTCTTTTATTCCGCTTCCGTGTTCCGATCCATTTTCATCTAACAAGGAAATTGAAAAAATCAGATCGCGTATCTGTTACTTCCGGTAATATAGTTATTTATCTGTTAATAACTTATTTATTATTTATGCTTCATGTCGGCAAATTTTGATGAACTCATTTTGATATTTCCACGACAAATATTCTGAATTAGTAAAGGAGTTACACCCACAATTTGTTCTAGTAATCTAATTTTTAAGCTACTTTCAATACTCTTCAAAAAATGATGTGAAATCGTGCATAAAATTACAAATTGTGTGTGCAGTGAAACTGCTCCTAACTTCTTGTGTTTCAAGGCACGTGAAGTTGTCCCTAGTGGCCTAGTGACCGCTTGCAACTTCAATGCTGTTCTTTTATTAGTTGCTAGACATGCCATTGTTTACTATCACAACTTGATCGTTGAAGATAACTTGACACATTTTTAACAGTGCTTATTAATTTATATAGGACAAAGTTTTTTACATATGTTTAAACGACCTAGAAATTTTGTACATGCAACATATTTTAAATAAGCAAGCTCAGCAATATTTGTATAAACAAAGTATTAAACCGGTTTGAAAATGCGTTTCCTAACAACTTATTTCCTGATCGAAGCTAATGCTATAGAATTCTAAACACAGTGCATTATGAATTCATCTGATACCGTGAATGCTATCGACGGAGGGTGCAACGACCCTTAGCATGCATTGCTTTTACAAGTAGGGAGTTAGCTAATGAACTAGTAAAGGGAAATCGACTCTATTTCGTTCATTGTGACGTCATACACACTTCCGGTATCACTTTCAGACCTTTGTTTACAACTCATCACTTTATACGAACTTTCAAATTTAAGTAGAAGTTTTCATGGTTTTTATTTTTTTTACACGCAGGATGTTAAAAAAATGGACCACAAATATCTCGAGAATAATAAGAGATATATTTATAATTTATTAAATTAGCAAAGAAAATTGGATCAAGAGACTTTTTAATGAACTAAACAATTTTATTTTCACATATTATTCTGAAAATGAGATCCAACTTTTTTTTAATGGCAACATGTTTTTTTATAATATCATTCAATAGAGACTTTTGTCTGATATCAATGATACAGCAATTTATTTAAAAAAAAATTCAAGATCCTGAGCGAAATAAATTTTCTATTTTTCTTAAAAAAATTCTCTATCAAATGACATAAAAAATTATAATATTATAGTTAAGATAAAAAGACAGTTTATAACAATTTCTTTATTTTAAAATAATTAAAATTTTATGTTGTTATGCAATTTTAAGTATTGTTTAACAAGTATTTTACAACTTAAACATTAAATAAAATATAAAAATAACCTATATACTCAGTAGCTTAAAAATATTTGCTTCAAAAACCTTAAATCAAATTTTTGAATTTTCTTTTTGTATACAAATTTCAAAAATTGTGACCATTTTTTTAAAACTACAATAGTTATTTATGTATTAAGGGCATAATCAAGAGATTGTAGCACTAGGGAATGTTTAAAACTCGACACGGAGCGGAGAGCTTTAAATTTTGATTATGCCCGTGATACATACAACGTTTTATTTCATTTTGATACTTGAAATAAAAAAAATTGTAGATATATATTATATGATATGATTTCTTTAAAGATAGTTGACATTGTTAGATTATTTGTTCTTAAACAAATTTAATATTACTGTTACTCTCACTGATTATTCTGACGAAATATTAATAGAATTTGAGGCTGCATAGATCAAGTTGGTTTCTAAAAATTCAAAAGATTTATATGAAAAGGAATTTGAAACATTCTATGAATGCCAAATATTTCATCAGTTTTATTATATTGTTTGACATTTATTCATTAACCACAATTTTAATTGCTTAGCAACTTATACGCTCTCGGGCGATAAAAGCCAAATTACGCTCGTTGTCCGCATTTGAAGGCGTATAAACAAATTTATGATTCCAAAATGAAATAAAAGTATATTAATTTTCAAATAAAAATTTTGTGATGTTCTTTTGTGAACAATATCTTGTTGGGGATTTGACGTCACAAATGCTCGATTTTTAAATTACTTCTTTACAAAATAGATCATACTTTTACAGTATATTTAAATTCAAAAATGTTCTCTCAAAATTTCTTCATTGAATCGTGTGAACTTTATTTCCATAATAGAAAAAGATTCCAAACTTCTCACATTTTTGATTAATGTGCTATTCAGCAAATAAAGCAATTTCTTAAATAGAACGTCGAAAATTTACGTAACAGAACATTTGTAGAAAGTGACACCATAGCAAATGCTTGACATCGGCAGAAAAAATTACAACAATTTGTTGTACGACACTTGAGTGAACGCGAATTATATTTCCCCAACATTGTTGATAAATTCAAAAATAAGGCCTCAAATTCTGCGGAAAATATTATTATTTATTAATTCATAGCAATTTATAATTTTGTCAGCAATCATTTCCAAATTGAATAATTATTTTATGAATAATTAATTCAAATATCACATTTTATTCATTGGATATCAATGACCTATCATGTAAACATTAGGAATGAAAGGTACTTTTTCCAGGTTCAGTCACAATTTTCCAGATATGATCAAAGATTATATCTAATGTGTAGTGAGTAAAATTGTGCATGTTTCATACATTATTACAAATGAGTTTCCACGCTGGGGTGTATCTAAAACAAAGAAAATTAAGTAGCGATATGTAACATAATTTGTGTAATAATCTAAAGTAATTTATTTGCCATAAAATGACATGATTTTTACAAAAAATATAATTTGTATAAAAATATTACAATAAGTGTTTCCTGGTTTATTATAACATATATTCCTGGAACTAAATTATTCAAACTATATCAAAATTTAGTTTTAAATTTTGTACATCGTATTAGAAATTGATAATAATAATTTATGATATGTATTTACACAAAGGATATATTGTTTTCCTTTTAAAACTTCAATGACTTTCATCCCTCAGATTTAAATTCTATGATTATTTAAAAAATAAATTCAATAAAATGAAAGATATTCACCATCACCATTAAAATATTATCACAAAAAAATACTTTTAAAGGATCAAATAAATTGCTGGCGAAAAAAGACCAAATATATATCATAAGTAATAAAAATTATTTTACCAATTAAATTCATAGCTCGAATTATATTGTTTGATTATTTCACGAATTTCTAACATAAAATTTTTGATATCAACAAAATGTATCAAATTTCTTTACTGAAAAATTACCTGCGGTCTTAAGTAAAGCATTCTGATTGCGTGAAAATGACGTATGTGGAATAACCAATTTTAAATGAAAAATTTCCTTAATTTTGAATTTATTTAAATATAACTCAAAATTTAACAGATATCAATGTTACTTAAGTCATCGAAATATTTTTATATGTACTATTATTACAGTTATTGATTAGTATCATGCTAAATAAAGTTATTATTGTTATTATTTGTAAAAATATTATGAATTAAATTTGACAATTTAATTGTATTTCAGCAATTTTCCCAACCAGCTGTTATTGAACAAGCAGCTTATATTTTAATAGCAGCTGGGGCAGCTATGTTCCTTGTTAGTTTCCTTGGATACTGCGGTGCACTTCGAGAATCTCAATGTCTACTCACAGCTGTAAGTATCGTCAAAATCAACAATCACTCTCATCAGAGATGGCCAGTACTTAGCTAAGTATTTGTAGCTTAGATATAGCTTGTCCCACAATTTAGGAAAATTACTACATTTGACCCTCACAATAAAAAAATTAAATAAAATGTAAGGCTGAAAAAATACCATATTTTTCAGGCTTCCGAAAAGTATTGGAATATGTTTCTTAAAACTGAAATCCACTTTTAAGTCAAAATATTTTTTAATAAAGTTAGTAAAATAAGTAAAGAAGTAACAAAAATATAAACTCATTTTATTAAATCAAATATTTTTAAATAGTTTAAAATTTAATCAGGCTCATTTCTTTCAGTTTTATTTTTTTGGTACAAGGTATAGTTCTCTTAGCTATAGCTCTAGCTAAACTATTTAAATTGTATCTACAGCTTAGCTACATTTTAATCTGAACATTCTGTAAATTGTATATTTTTTGCCAAAAATACTTTTAAGTAGCTTTTATCAACAGTTCAGAGCTAATATTTGTAGCTATTATCTACTTTTTCTGATAAATAATTGCAAGTATATAAAATTTTTTCAAACCAAATATTAGCTTTAAAAATAATCTGTAAATAATAGCTGTAGTTTAGCTACTTTCAATTTAAAATAGCTGAAGATAAAACTCAGTTTTTATGCGAAGAATGAGAAACTATTATTGTTTTTAAATTTTGGAGTGAACAACTATGTTGGATTTAGTTTGAAAGTCTCATGTGAGGTACATGTTAAATAGTTCAATCAACAGTAGCGTTTAGTTAATGTAACGCATCCGAAGGGGACAATGTCGTCCGCTCTATCAGGAATTTAATTGTGAGAGCGATTAGCAAGGGCAACCCAAAATTGGGCACATTTCGTTACCTTCACCTTCACACCAAATCCAAAATCCTGCCCTAAACAACTAAAAAAACATTTTTCAATAAGTCTGTAATTAATATTGTGTTGAAAAGGAAAACAAAACAAAAACATTTCAGCCATTAGTTGATAATTGCGCTATTCACGTAAATTACAGTATTGAAGAACAAGTGAATATGACGTGCAGCAAAATAAAATTAATGGAAATGTTCTATCGTCTTGTTTTATTTGCAGTACGGTGTTTGTTTGGTGATTATACTAATATTGGAAATCGTAGCGGGAGGCTTAGCAGCTGCTTATAGAAGCAAGGTAAGTCAAATCAATTCTACAAACATATCTTAAAATAATCACCTATCGTCACCACAAAAATATTATTATTTTTCAAATAAACATTATCTCTATTTCAAGTCATTATCCCGAAAAACTTTTTCATGATATGTAAATGTCCCTCTTTTCTTATCCGATTCGAAATTTAGTTTTTAATATTTATTTTACACGATTGTGTTTCCAAGACAGTAAGTTATGCGTACAAATTAATGATTGGTAAGTAATTTCTTACTGAACTGGGAATCGCTAAGTAAATGAAAACTTAATAACGGCTGAAGTTTAATTTAAAAATGACAACTTCTATTAACTAAAATATATCATACAGATATAAATTTTATGTTTGTTATTGTGTCGATCTTATAAAAAATACTTACTGTCTTTGATACTTAAATAACTGTTTATTAGTTAAATTAAAAGTAAAACACGTGATTTATAGATGAAATTTATTAATTATTTTGTATTTAAAGGCAGATCTAAAAAGATTACTTTCTAAAATAAATATTTAGACAGACAAAAAGAATTGCCTAGATTTATCAACTGTCAATTCTTTTTCTATTTCTATGTTTTATATTGTTTGTACATATGTTGTGATTTAAAAATGATGTATATTTATTAGAATTTTAAAAAATCTGTACAAAGTACTTGATATCAGTAAATATAAACACTTTAACTAATATTTTAACCGCATATTTACTTCTTCTTCGTAGGCCCAAGAAGAAACCCGCACATTTTTAAAATCCACTATCTCCCAATACTACGCAGCGGAGAAAACAGACGCGGTGACTCTAATGTGGAACCACTTGATGGCTCAGATGTCTTGCTGCGGTGTGGACGACTACGAAGACTTCCGACAGAGTCCCAAATGGGCAGCAGGCAACAAAACCATCCCCGACGCTTGCTGTGTGCTCACAGGAGATGTCACTCTGTTCCAAGTGCGGGATGCTGACTGTCCTTACAGACCCTCGGACAGTAATTCTTATTTCAAGAAGGTATGAAAAAAAAAATAATGTAAATAATGATGATAATAATGACTTGATAACAATAACTTAGTAAGAATCCATTGATTTTCGAAACTCATTTATAGGATTTATGCCATGATTACTCTTTATTTATTATGTTTAACACAAAGTTACGTATTGAAGTAATATTTCAAAATGTCTTTTCTCTGTATGATACACATTTTGGCATTTATTATTGAAGAAATAGTTCTCTGAAGAGTATCAGTATAATGTTATGAATTAATTCTGCATAACACTGAATTCTTCATGAATCTCCAAAGATAATAATCTTTCAATCCACCGGTTAGAAAAGTTGTTATTTAGATACATTTTAACATATCTATAAAAATGAGGCGGCGCGCCATTTTGTTGACTTAGTCAATATCGATATTGATTTGAGAATATATCCGTAGCAAAATTATTGTTAACATAATATATGTGAAACGTCAAAAAGAAACTATTGCTACAATTAATCAACAAAATTTGTAATCATGGTATTTTTGACTTAAAATACACCTTTAAGCAATAGCTATCGATTCACTGGACACCTGTATTATTTACAAATTGAGAATTTAAAAGTTTCAAAAATATGTTTTTGTTCATGCATTTTTTTTGTTTGTTAAACAAACATTACTTTAATTTTTTGTCAAGGAATTAAGTAAAATTGTTACAGATTACTAAATATATTTAAATTTGTACACGTCTCTTTAGTTTTAAACCATTTGAACCATTATTTTTTTGTTCAGGTGCCATTTAGATAAAAAAATTAAATTAGTTTCATTTTGAATATTGAATTCCGTATGACATGTTTGTATTATTTTACATAATTTTTTATTTCAATTAAAAATAAAGACGACATTGATTATGGTGATTATGATATGAAATAGAACCAAACTTTTTGTCGGTTGATGATGAACCAAATAAATGGTTCGAAACGTTCAATTTGTATGTCGCTATAATTATTCAACAAAGTATAAGGATCTAAAAAGTCCAACTGCTCCTGAAGTTCTCAAATCTCTACAAATTTAATTTAATATTAATTATTAATTTTTGTTTATCTAAAATTAGTTTAAAAATGGATATGACATCCATAAATATAATAAAAATTATGATTTTATTTGATGAATAATTTAATTTTGAATAACTTTGTACTCTGGTAGTTTTGTTCTAAATCTCTCAGGAGAGAGTAACCGCAAATTTTTTTCAAATCTTATTTTAAAGTCCTACGTTTCGCATTTCGTTTCACACTCTGTTATACACTTAAGAATAGAATGCTTTTTCTGTTACACATACAACACTTTTTGTTTGATTTGAAAATTTTTAATTTTGTAAATTCTTTTTTCTATTTTTGTAAAGCCCTGCGCTTTGTTCGGTAAATTGTTCCAGAGATAGCTGTTAATTACTCGCTGATGAGCTCCAAGAAGAAACGCGAATGCTAAATTGCTTTTTTTCTAAAAAGAACCTGAAGACCCATTTAATGTATGTTGTGTGTCATATAGTAAGACATTCTATAAATCATGTGTCTAGGGATGCTACGAGGCCATTATCAAGTGGATAATGTCGCACACGGACATCGTGATCGGAGTGGGTATCGGCGTGGGTCTGGTGCAACTCCTCGGCATCTTCTTAGCCTTCTGCCTCTGCAAGTCCATAGACAGCTACCTCAAGTGACCAAAACTCAAACAGAACCAAGTCAATCGCTGGGTTGACAGTTGAGATCAAATCAGTATTCTCTGTTAGAGAACAGAAACGATTAGTATTTAGATATTGATATTGCCCTAAATTTCACAACGATATTTGTTGAATAATGTAAGGAGTGTATTGTATTTTATACTTGTTATATTTGTATATTTACTACGTTCAAGTAAATCTTTAGTATAGTGCCATCTTGCAGGAATTTATACGGATGGCCACAGAAAATCATTTCAATTTCAGAAACCAAAGTTTATGTTTCAATGACTCTTTATTTTGTATATAATGTATATCATATGTATGTTTTTTTTTTGTTAAAATTTAATATATTGTTTACTTTTTTTTCATTATAATAAAACAATAAAACCTGTTGCTTTAAGCAACGAGAATGTAAATCTGTAAGACATGAATATAATCGAAATATGTAATTATATGTTTCTTTGCTGTTTGTTGCCAATTTATAAAAACTTTCTCGTCAGTTGCAGAATAGGAGAATAAGATAGACGAAGAAAGAAAATGAAAATAGATGAACTTTTCTAAGGCGTTAAAGAATATGTACTTCTGCCTTCACGTTAGTAAGTTAATTGATTATATGAATAATAGTTATTTATGATATAAGTGTTAAAAGTGACATTTTATGAGTGAGTGGGGAAGTTTGAAACGAGGCGAAGCCGAGTTTAACAAACCCCACGAACGAAATAAAATCACTTTTAACACAAATATCATACACTATTTTTCCTACGACCACAGTTATGTACCTATTAGTAAATAAAAACTAAGCATTAGAATGACATTTATGACAGGTCATGATGTATTTGTTATGAACAACTGAACATAAGACGTGTTAAAAGTAAATTTGTTTTTTACTTTTAACACGTTGTCAATGGCAACGTTTTAAAAGTATTTACTGTGTTATAAACTGTTATTTTTAACTTGCTAAGCAACCGTTAAAAATACTATTTTTAACAGTGGTCGTAGGAAAATATATTTAATTCTTTATTTTACTATAATAATTTATTTAATGCTCTATTTGCGGAACTTCAATCGCGAATTACGTAAGAACGAAGCGAGAGCGCCAAAAACGGACACCGGCACGGGAAGCGGAAGGGTCGAATTAAGGGGATAACATATCTAACTCCGAAAATTTGGGGTTCAAGGTCAAAAACCATGGGCTATAGCAACGATGCAACTAATTAATGAAATTAGGGGAAAAAAGTATGCTGTCCTATAGAGTCAACCGTGAAACTAACGAATCTGATGTCCGTTTTGTGCGCCAACACCTAGTTTAGGGGTAATTCACGTTTCCTCTCGATTAAAATTTTTGTTAATAAATGTATCTATGGTTACCCATCCTAACTTACTGCACTCGTTGCTTGACTGATATTTGAAAGTCTCCTATTTTTCCAGGACAGAAAATTATATATTTATTATATACGCATGTTTCCGAATGACTAAATCCTCTGTTGAGATTTTATTGAGTTGTAAATGATTTACTTATAATAAAGTATACATTTGCTATACAGAAATATAACTTTGTATATACATAATATGTAAATATTAAGTACAAACAGTAAATTATTATCGCACATCTAAAGACAGTATGTGTAATTATTGAAAGTAATTTTTGTACTACTCTAGTGTAAATTTGTTCTTATGTAAATAAGTTACTTCCTCCAGTGCTCCTGTATAAGAAATGCTTTTAAAGATGTGCCTTAGCTACGTACCATTTTGAATATGATGTATGCTTGGTCTCTTGATTTCAAATAAATATTGTAATGCATAAAGAGATTTATCCATGTAATTATTGTTCTGCAAGTATATTTCATTATTTTTATCTCATTTCAGCACAGTTCGATTACATGAATTTATTTTTTCTGTGTGCAGCGTGCCAAACCGATTTCATTTAAAGTTCATTTAAATGGATGAAAATTTAATAATAATAGAAAATATCCCACGCAAAATCCTTTACCTTTTTTCTCTATTTTATTAAATTTCTTAACCCCAACAATAATTGAATTTTATGTTTGTTTAACAAAGAAGTATATTTTATAAGTGTAATGCGTAAATTTCAAATTCCCTCTTTTAAAAAATTGGACTTTGATCTTGATCAAGTATTGATTTTCTCCGATTTACACAAGCGAAATTTATAGCAAAGTCTAGTAGTTCTAGAATGTGCCAACAGATGACTTCACATATAAAATTT
The DNA here is from genome assembly GCA_035578165.1 of Stenolophus ochropezus. Lineage (NCBI taxonomy): Eukaryota > Metazoa > Arthropoda > Insecta > Coleoptera > Carabidae > Stenolophus > Stenolophus ochropezus. Next base: position 1,556,314 of record JAQOWZ010000002.1, read on the forward strand.
TGTACAAATATTATTTTCTAGCTAAAACACTAATTTTATATTAGAATGTCATATGAGAAAATAATATTAAAATAGAAAAATAATGTGAGTTTAATTCATAGTTTTGCAGTTAATTAATTTTATTTTATGGAATTAACGGTGGATCGGTATTGATTTTCTCCGATTTACACAGGCGAAAGTTCTGTATACAAATAAAAATGAGTTTTTATTCAAATTCAATTACAGAAAAGGTTAAAATGATAAATAAACAAACGTAGATACAAAATAAATATATATTTATTTCTACATATTTTTAATTTTATATTTAAGGTTGAAGGTGATTACGTAACTCACGCTACAACGAGAACGACGCCATCAATCTCTTTCTTCGCCATTTTGTTTGACTCACACACACTCGTCGAACTTTGCTTTGTGAAATTTAGAGTAGTTTTTCGCGATTTTCCACGAGGAAAACGGATATTTTTGCTTTTCGGTAGTGCCAGTGATTGTGCCCGGAGTGCCAGTTCAGCTAGGCCCGTGAGGGTGGGATGCGAACCGTTCCGTCGTGAAACATACGTGGGGGACTGGGTCGTGCGCGATAGGGTTCGATGCTCAGCTCAGCGGAGCCAACGGTGTCTTCAGCCCAGCAGTGAAGATAAAATAAAACGAAACCGAAAACGCGCAAAGGAGCATTCGCGTTGGATTTATTGTAAATGGGGCCCGTTTGATTTGTTTTTCGAGCGCGTCGTGAGTGCTTTCGAAACCGAGTGCTTGGTTCACGTGAATCCAACCTACATGAAGAGGAGCCGGCAGCAACCAGCTGCATTTTCCATAAGCACTTTTACCGGGTGTAGTAGGTTTGGTTAGGTAGTGAAACAGGGTCGCCTATGCGCATGGTAGGTCGTTCGTCTACCTCGGGAGTTGGGCTGCGTCCGAGCTATAGTCAAACCGGAGAAGGAGAAGACTCACGTCATTAAATAATATTACTAAAGTAATGACGTCATGTACTACTATGAATATATGGGATACTGATTTTTTTTAGAATAAAAGTGCAGTGCATGTTGCATAACTTACTATAACCTATTTCTTCAAGTGACAGTTGACAAATTAATAACCACAACCTCTCGATGTCTGTCGGCGTCATCACAGTTAATTTGTGACGGAAACGATAGTGAATAAGTGCATTTAGTAAATTGAAGGACATTAGCTGTTCTCTAAAAGTACATAATTCAATTAAATTTAAAAAAAATATAGAAAAAAAATTACCTCTCGTACGATTTTCAATGGAATTAATGGACCAACGTTGTCCAGTTCCCGTTCAAAATAATGCACTACATTCATTGTCAGTTTTTTTGACTGCTTTAATAAGGCTTTAAGCATGAATTGTCAGTAACATAAAAAAACTGACACGATATTTTCTGACTGACACTGACAATCGAATGACAAGATCAATATTCGATCGGTATAAAATATAATATAAACAAGATCATTTTTATTATTGCCAATGTATGGTATGAAAATCAACTATAATTATTTCAAATAATTTTATATTCTCTAAGAAGAATACGGATTGACTTTAGAAATAATTGTAAATTCATTAATATATACGTTTCTTAATACAAATATTTTTATTCTTCTTTTTTTAAAAATAAATAACACCCAATAATCTTAACAAGTTATATTTCATTTTATAAAGTTTTTTTTCAGGTTGATGACGTGAGTCTTCTCCTTCTCCGGTTTGACTATACGTAGGGTTTTCACCTATGCCATGTCTCCGGCCGTTTGGCAGTATTTCGACTTGGGCGAGAGGGAACCACCTGTGTCAGCTGTATTTTCCCGATTTTTATTCCCAGGAATTTCTTGAGGGAATCTATGGTCCGCGAATGGGTGACTGCCGAATGAATGTGTGTGTGCCAGGCGGGGTGCCAGTGTTGCCTGATGACAAGGCTATTACCAGAGTCAAACTTGTTGACGTACTGTCATCCCCTAGGCCCTTGTGGTGGTCGAGATTGACGAGTATACGGTAAACGTCTGCTAGTGCGTAGATCTCACGGAGCTGTAGGATACAAACGGCGTGCGGTCGGCTAATCCGCTCGAAACTTGCAATCAGTAAATTTTATTCATTTTGTACTTATTTAGCTTAGATGTAAGTAGCTCGTACCGTTCTCGTAGCGCGCAGGTAGTTTGTAAGCCAGAAGATTCCAATGCCCAAACATCGCCTCCAACCACCGCCCAACCAACACCCACCAACATCACTGAAGATGAACAAAGAACAAATAAAACTGTGTGCTTGGTGTGGAATGTTGTGTGAATGATACTAATCAAATTTTTCCTTCCAGCTTCTCTTTTTTACTATTATAGGTACACCTCATCATTTTATATTAGGTATTAAAATAATCACCATTCTTTTTCAGTTCAACAACAAAATTGTTTTATTGTAATTTATAAAATTGTAATATTTTTTTTTGTGTTTTCTGTAGCTAACATCAAATTCTAGCTGAACCTTTTTCTGGGTATAGATAGAGTCAGTCAACAGCCACAAGATTTTTAACTTTGGCAATATGCCGTGCTGAGACAGCTTGCTGTTATTCGCCGAGTATTGTCATTGTTAATTATCCTTGTGTTTTTAATTTTTATGTTTTCTGGGAGGCGGTTGGATTAAATGTAGAGTCTTTAGACTTCACGGGTCCTTTGTCTCTGTCAATAACGATGTTGGATATTTGTTCTACCCGGACTTATATTCTTCACCTTATTGCCACAGATATATTGATTCGTGCTGTCTGCTTCCTTATTGGAGTAATCATGAAATAAATATTTGGGAATTTGAAGAAGGTTCAGATAGAAAAAGAAGTAGAAGATCAATAGACGAATTCATCTGGACAATAATGGACACCAGTTGAACTTCTTTCTGGGTGTAGTGTCATTCAGCAGCCACAGGTTTTTAACTTTATCAATATGCCGTGCTGAGGCAGCTTGCTGCTATTCGCCGATTATTGCTATTGTTAATTATCCTTGTGTTTCTTTTCTAATTGTATTTGGGAAGTGGTTGGGATAAATTTAGATTCTTCAGGCTTCACGGGTCTTTTGCCTTTGTCAATACGGTGTTGGGTATTAATTCTCCCGGATTAATATTCTTCATTTTATTGCCAAAGATATATTGATTCTTGTTGTCTGCTTCCTTGAAGGAAAAGTAACTTAAATTTGGGAATAGAAAGATGTTTCAACAAGAACAATTCATCATAGAAGAATCTTGGGCCCGCTGCTTGCAAGTTAATAGGTAAATAAATACCAGAAAATATGTTAAGTTAACTATGTTCAGATATGTTAGTTGTATTACGATGAAACTATCATATTTACAATTTTAGGAATATGATCAAAAATTATGTGATTCATTGGTTCTAGGCATTGCAGCGAAGAGACCGCTCTTCTGTCATGGTTTTAGGGAGGTTTCCCCTGACGTCCAAGGAAGAATTTCCGGGAGAGAGTACGCTTATCGCCCTCCTAGCAAATTGCGGAAGCGTATGGGTGTCTACACATCTAACTATTAGATTGGTGTATTATCTTTTAATTGTAAACTGTGTATATTATTTTTTTGTAATATTGAATAAATTTTTACAAAACTGGGTTATTTTAAGTAATGATAAAATACGATTCGATAAACAAACACTCTACTCAGAAGATATTTGGTATTTGTGGTTATGTATTTATGACCTTAATTTTCTAGGAAAGATTAAATTATTAATTACTCAGTAGTTGTATTTGTTTAAAATAATACTAAAAATTGTACATCACTAGCTTGTAGTTTAAAAAAAATGAATTTGTCTTATTTTTATTTTACATTAAATTATATATATTTGAGGAGATTTTAAATTATTTTTGTTACAGATTTTTAAATTTGAAATCCGCTGAAAAAGGAGGAAATTGTAGAAGGAATGGTTGCCAAAAGTAAGTAACTAATGTAACTAGAAAAAGAACTGTCAGAGTCAAAATTTATGTGTTTATAGAAGCATATTTTACTTTAATTTGTATATGATGAAATATAAATAATTATATTATGTTTTTTTATGAAAATTCTGGTAAAGTATTTGTACGTATTACAGGTGTGCCGAGATAAAATTTGACGATGCGAGTACTCAACTTCCGGCATCTTCGTTCTCCAAGTGCCGCGTGGAGAATGGCGGCTCGTTTCGCGTTCGTGGTTTTAATTTTGTTGCTTTGTGGTGATTTTCTTCTAAAATCACCTGTAGAGTCATTTAGCTTTGTAGTGTGATGGGTCCAACGTAAGGTTAGGCAAAATTTTCCGCTTTGCTTTGCTTTGTTTTGCTAAATACGTAAAGTAACGTTAGAGTCACTAAGCGTCGTTCCAAGTCGTGGAACCAACGTATCTCCGTTTATTTTGATGGCAGTTATTAATGCCAATGATAAAGACGCTAATACGCGATGGATTAGGACCGGTGCACGGCCGATGGCCAGAAATTCACCTTCTGTGTTTTTCGACCACGGTACGTCGGGAGTGCGTGTTGTGTGGTGGAGGAGTTCATTTCCCAACTCTAGTCTTTGGTCCGAATCCGTGTGGAGGCCAGATCAGATCGCTAGTGCTGTGTTTCTCTTAATTACTCTTTGTTTTTGTGTGGGGCAACCTGTGCACGAGCAACTTGTAATTAGGAAGCTAGGTGTTAGTTGGTCCAGGTGTTGATAAACGTGCCACCTGATGCGGGGTGCATTGGTTTGCGTACCGGTCACCGGCCTTGTTGTACTTGGCTAGCCCTAGACGACCATTGCGTGAGTGGGTACTCGTGAAATCATCCTCATTGCCCGTGCTGGTGTCGTGCCAGGCGTGCTCACAACCGAAGGCGGTCCTCGTTATTTGCTTGTGGCTACGGCGAAATAGCCCTATAAATTAGAATCTTAGCTTAGTTTGTAAGTGAAAAAAGAAGAGGACACTGGGCGAAGAGGACAACAGGCGAAGAGGAACCAGGAGGAAGAGGAGATGGACGAAGATCGAAGCGTGTGAATGTTGTGTGTCTGTTGCGAGAATGTGACTAATCACTTTCAGAGTTCCTGTTCATCTTCACGTGTAGAGCCCAGCTGGGACTTACGAATGGCGAGCAACGTGGGAGACGTCGCTGGAAGCGGAACATCGGTGGAATCAGCGTTGGAAATGGTCTTAAGTAGCTGAGCAACGTTGGAACCTTCGAGGGAAGCAGAGCACCGTGGGAAGTCGTCGAAGGATGAAGACGTCGGTTCCTGATCACGAAATATACTTGTGACAACGACTACTCATCTTTGGAAAACTTTACGCCCGTCGCTACATTGTTATAGGTAAATATCGATATTTTATTCCATATTTTCTAAGATAATTTTGTTCGAATCAGAAACAATCAATCATACAATAAAATAGAATAAAAATACAAGAATATTTTATAACTCTACTTAAATCAATTCAAAATATTCAAAGAAAAATAGAACTGGAAATTATAGCACAAAATTTTAATGTAGTGATTTTGTATGTAGATCTAACTTAAAGAAAATGATAGTAATATTCTTTTGTTTGTTGCAGATGTAGCAACGAAGAGATCGCTCTTCTGTCATGGTTTTAGGAGGTTTCCCATGACGTGAAGGAAGAATTTCCGGAAGAGAGTACGCCTGACGCCCTCCAAACGAACCGCAAAGGCGTACGAGAGTCTACACAGATCTGAATGTCGGATCAGGGACAATTCTGCTAATTGTATCTGTATGTGTTAAATTGTAATGTTAAAAACTAACGTTTTTTTACTTCATCTTCTGTTCAAATATAATTATGTATAATGTTCAAACACCCATATAAATGAATAAAATGTGTACGATGTCAGTAAATTATTTATTATAATACCCAATATCAAGTCTTTTAGTCTGAAATGTATATGTTTTTTATAGTGTATTTTATATTGTTAATATTATTCTATGTAATATATTTTATAAGATCAAAATTCAAGTAAAAATAAAATTTATAAAAAATTTACTAATGTTTCAATTTAAAGTGAATATCTCCATACCTATATATTTATTTACAGAGTAATTATAAAGAATTATAGGATGATAATATAAGGTAAGTTTGCATTCTATGTTTAAATAAGGGGTAATAGGATATGAATATAATATTGTTTAAAATGTAGAGTTCAATGACCTTATATAAATTATTTTTTTTAACAATTTATTTCTAGAGTTAAAAGCAAAACAAATAAAATAATTTTGTTTTTTACCCTTATTTTAATAATGTATTATGTAATATGTATAAAAATCTATACCTACCATTTCTTACTATATGTAGCAACCCTGGAATTAAAAAAATAAATGTCTTAAATAAAGAAATATATAAATTTAACAATTCTTTTATTAAAAAATATAAATATATACATTTTATATTATTTTAACAACAAATTTTAAATACAGAAGACAATAAATTATTATTTACAACAAATACAAGGTAAGAAATATATACATATCATAATTTGATAGTTGTTTTTCTTTCTGCCCTTCTGGAATTGCAGCTACCGCATCCAGGGATGAAGTGCCAGTTATCCGCCCTCCAAATAAACAGAAAAATAACAATTAATATCTAAATAACACACAGAATAAGTTCATTAACTCATACAAGTACAGCACAAGATACACACAAGTTAACATATGTGTAGGGGTGTTCCTATTAAGGGGGTGATTTTTTGGTTGTATACCCCTAATTCGACCTCGTAGATTCCGAATCTGGTGTCCAAATTTCTCTACGACTTATAGTTCTTGCGTAATCCGCTAATTAAATCTTTATTTCTAAATAACTCCCCTAATTACAACCCTTAAGGGCTCAAGTTATATTCCGCACTAAGTTTAGGTCCCTACTGCATGTATGCAAAGTTTCATCGAAATCGGAGACAAAAAATTTTTTGGAGTTTCAAAACCATGGGCTATAGTCCAGGGTTTTTGAAGATGCAACTAATTAGTGAAATTAGGGTAAAAAAGTATGCTATCCTACAGAGTCAACCGTGAAACTAACGAATCTGATGTCCGTTTTGTGCGCCAACCCCTAGTTTAGGGGTAATTCACGTTTCCCTTCGAATTAAATTTTAGGCAACACCCAACACGACCTTGTGTCACCAATACATAAATATAGGAGATTATTTCTTATATGATATTTTTCAATTGCTTATAAAAATTAAACCACTCATCGGAAAAATAAAATTACAATGTATCTTATGCCAAATTTCATGTAGAGTTCAAATTTTGAAACAGAAAGGCATTATCTTTAACCGTGTAGGAGTGGCAAGCCAAAATGTAAAATTTGAACCCATTACAAAAATGACATTTTTTTGATTTCTTATAAAAATTAAACCACTCATCGGAAAAAATAAAATTACAATGTATCTTATTCTAAATTTTATGTAGAGTTCAAATTTTGAAACAGAAAGGCATTATCTTTAACCGTGTAGGAGTGGAAAGCCAAAATGTAAAATTTGAACCCATTACAAAAATGACATTTTTTTTAATTCTTATAAAAATTAAACCACTCATCGGAAAAAATAAAATTATAATGTATCTTATGCCAAATTTTATGTAGAGTTCAAATTTTGAAACAGAAAGGCATTATCTTTAACCGTGTAGGAGTGGCAAGCCAAAATGTAAAATTTGAACCCATTACAAAAATGACATTTTTTTTGATTTCTTATAAAAATTAAACCACTCATCGGAAAAAATAAAATTACAATGTATCTTATTCTAAATTTTATGTAGAGTTCAAATTTTGAAACAGAAAGGCATTATTTTTAACCGTGTAGGAGTGGCAAGCCAAAATGTAAAATTTGAACCCATTACAAAAATGACATTTTTTTTGATTTCTTATAAAAATTAAACCACTCATCGGAAAAAATAAAATTATAATGTATCTTATGCCAAATTTTATGTAGAGTTCAAATTTTGAAACAGAAAGGCATTATCTTTAACCGTGTAGGAGTGGTAAGCCAAAATGTAAAATTTGAACCTATTACAAAAATGACATTTTTTTGATTTCTTATAAAAATTAAACCACTCATCGGAAAAAATAAAATTATAATGTATCTTATGTCAAATTTTATGTAGAGTTCAAATTTTGAAACAGAAAGGCATTATCTTTAACCGTGTAGGAGTGGAAAGCCAAAATGTAAAATTTGACCACAAGATACACACAAGTTAACATATGTGTAGGGGTGTTCCTATTAAGGGGGTGATTTTTTGGTTGTATACCCCTAATTCGACCTCGTAGATTCCGAATCTGGTGTCCAAATTTCTCTACGACTTATAGTTCTTGCGTAATCCGCTAATTAAATCTTTATTTCTAAATAACTCCCCTAATTACAACCCTTAAGGGCTCAAGTTATATTCCGCACTAAGTTTAGGTCCCTACTGCATGTATGCAAAGTTTCATCGAAATCGGAGACAAAAAATTTTTTGGAGTTTCAAAACCATGGGCTATAGTCCAGGGTTTTTGAAGATGCAACTAATTAGTGAAATTAGGGTAAAAAAGTATGCTATCCTACAGAGTCAACCGTGAAACTAACGAATCTGATGTCCGTTTTGTGCGCCAACCCCTAGTTTAGGGGTAATTCACGTTTCCCCTCGAATTAAATTTTAGGCAACACCCAACACGACCTTGTGTCACCAATACATAAATATAGGAGATTATTTCTTATATGATATTTTTCAATTGCTTATAAAAATTAAACCACTCATCGGAAAAATAAAATTACAATGTATCTTATGCCAAATTTCATGTAGAGTTCAAATTTTGAAACAGAAAGGCATTATCTTTAACCGTGTAGGAGTGGCAAGCCAAAATGTAAAATTTGAACCCATTACAAAAATGACATTTATTTGATTTCTTATAAAAATTAAACCACTCATCGGAAAAAATAAAATTATAATGTATCTTATGCCAAATTTTATGTAGAGTTCAAATTTTGAAACAGAAAGGCATTATCTTTAACCGTGTAGGAGTGGTAAGCCAAAATGTAAAATTTGAACCTATTACAAAAATGACATTTTTTTGATTTCTTATAAAAATTAAACCACTCATCGGAAAAAATGAAATTATAATGTATCTTATGCCAAATTTTATGTAGAGTTCAAATTTTGAAACAGAAAGGCATTATCTTTAATCGTGTAGGAGTGGAAAGCCAAAATGTAAAATTTGACCACAAGATACACACAAGTTAACATATGTGTAGGGGTGTTCCTATTAAGGGGGTGATTTTTTGGTTGTATACCCCTAATTCGACCTCGTAGATTCCGAATCTGGTGTCCAAATTTCTCTACGACTTATAGTTCTTGCGTAATCCGCTAATTAAATCTTTATTTCTAAATAACTCCCCTAATTACAACCCTTAAGGGCTCAAGTTATATTCCGCACTAAGTTTAGGTCCCTACTGCATGTATGCAAAGTTTCATCGAAATCGGAGACAAAAAATTTTTTGGAGTTTCAAAACCATGGGCTATAGTCCAGGGTTTTTGAAGATGCAACTAATTAGTGAAATTAGGGTAAAAAAGTATGCTATCCTACAGAGTCAACCGTGAAACTAACGAATCTGATGTCCGTTTTGTGCGCCAACCCCTAGTTTAGGGGTAATTCACGTTTCCCCTCGAATTAAATTTTAGGCAACACCCAACACGACCTTGTGTCACCAATACATAAATATAGGAGATTATTTCTTATATGATATTTTTCAATTGCTTATAAAAATTAAACCACTCATCGGAAAAATAAAATTACAATGTATCTTATGCCAAATTTCATGTAGAGTTCAAATTTTGAAACAGAAAGGCATTATCTTTAACCGTGTAGGAGTGGCAAGCCAAAATGTAAAATTTGAACCCATTACAAAAATGACATTTTTTTGATTTCTTATAAAAATTAAACCACTCATCGGAAAAAATAAAATTATAATGTATCTTATGCCAAATTTTATGTAGAGTTCAAATTTTGAAACAGAAAGGCATTATCTTTAACCGTGTAGGAGTGGTAAGCCAAAATGTAAAATTTGAACCTATTACAAAAATGACATTTTTTTGATTTCTTATAAAAATTAAACCACTCATCGGAAAAAATAAAATTACAATGTATCTTATGCCAAATTTCATGTAGAGTTCAAATTTTGAAACAGAAAGGCATTATCTTTAACCGTGTAGGAGTGGCAAGCCAAAATGTAAAATTTGAACCCATTACAAAAATGACATTTTTTTGATTTCTTATAAAAATTAAACCACTCATCGGAAAAAATAAAATTACAATGTATCTTATTCTAAATTTTATGTAGAGTTCAAATTTTGAAACAGAAAGGCATTATCTTTAACCGTGTAGGAGTGGAAAGCCAAAATGTAAAATTTGAACCCATTACAAAAATGACATTTTTTTTTAATTCTTATAAAAATTAAACCACTCATCGGAAAAAATAAAATTATAATGTATCTTATGCCAAATTTTATGTAGAGTTCAAATTTTGAAACAGAAAGGCATTATCTTTAACCGTGTAGGAGTGGTAAGCCAAAATGTAAAATTTGAACCTATTACAAAAATGACATTTTTTTGATTTCTTATAAAAATTAAACCACTCATCGGAAAAAATAAAATTATAATGTATCTTATGACAAATTTTATGTAGAGTTCAAATTTTGAAACAGAAAGGCATTATTTTTAACCGTGTAGGAGTGGCAAGCCAAAATGTAAAATTTGAACCCATTACAAAAATGACATTTTTTTTGATTTCTTATAAAAATTAAACCACTCATCGGAAAAAATAAAATTATAATGTATCTTATGCCAAATTTTATGTAGAGTTCAAATTTTGAAACAGAAAGGCATTATCTTTAACCGTGCAGGAGTGGAAAGCCAAAATGTAAAATTTGACCACAAGATACACACAAGTTAACATATGTGTAGGGGTGTTCCTATTAAGGGGGTGATTTTTTGGTTGTATACCCCTAATTCGACCTCGTAGATTCCGAATCTGGTGTCCAAATTTCTCTACGACTTATAGTTCTTGCGTAATCCGCTAATTAAATCTTTATTTCTAAATAACTCCCCTAATTACAACCCTTAAGGGCTCAAGTTATATTCCGCACTAAGTTTAGGTCCCTACTGCATGTATGCAAAGTTTCATCGAAATCGGAGACAAAAAATTTTTTGGAGTTTCAAAACCATGGGCTATAGTCCAGGGTTTTTGAAGATGCAACTAATTAGTGAAATTAGGGTAAAAAAGTATGCTATCCTACAGAGTCAACCGTGAAACTAACGAATCTGATGTCCGTTTTGTGCGCCAACCCCTAGTTTAGGGGTAATTCACGTTTCCCCTCGAATTAAATTTTAGGCAACACCCAACACGACCTTGTGTCACCAATACATAAATATAGGAGATTATTTCTTATATGATATTTTTCAATTGCTTATAAAAATTAAACCACTCATCGGAAAAATAAAATTACAATGTATCTTATGCCAAATTTCATGTAGAGTTCAAATTTTGAAACAGAAAGGCATTATCTTTAACCGTGTAGGAGTGGCAAGCCAAAATGTAAAATTTGAACCCATTACAAAAATGACATTTTTTTGATTTCTTATAAAAATTAAACCACTCATCGGAAAAAATAAAATTATAATGTATCTTATGCCAAATTTTATGTAGAGTTCAAATTTTGAAACAGAAAGGCATTATCTTTAACCGTGTAGGAGTGGTAAGCCAAAATGTAAAATTTGAACCTATTACAAAAATGACATTTTTTTGATTTCTTATAAAAATTAAACCACTCATCGGAAAAAATAAAATTATAATGTATCTTATGCCAAATTTTATGTAGAGTTCAAATTTTGAAACAGAAAGGCATTATCTTTAACCGTGTAGGAGTGGCAAGCCAAAATGTAAAATTTGAACCCATTACAAAAATGACATTTTTTTTGATTTCTTATAAAAATTAAACCACTCATCGGAAAAAATAAAATTACAATGTATCTTATTCTAAATTTTATGTAGAGTTCAAATTTTGAAACAGAAAGGCATTATTTTTAACCGTGTAGGAGTGGCAAGCCAAAATGTAAAATTTGAACCCATTACAAAAATGACATTTTTTTTGATTTCTTATAAAAATTAAACCACTCATCGGAAAAAATAAAATTACAATGTATCTTATTCTAAATTTTATGTAGAGTTCAAATTTTGAAACAGAAAGGCATTATTTTTAACCGTGTAGGAGTGGCAAGCCAAAATGTAAAATTTGAACCCATTACAAAAATGACATTTTTTTTGATTTCTTATAAAAATTAAACCACTCATCGGAAAAAATAAAATTATAATGTATCTTATGCCAAATTTTATGTAGAGTTCAAATTTTGAAACAGAAAGGCATTATCTTTAACCGTGTAGGAGTGGAAAGCCAAAATGTAAAATTTGACCACAAGATACACACAAGTTAACATATGTGTAGGGGTGTTCCTATTAAGGGGGTGATTTTTTGGTTGTATACCCCTAATTCGACCTCGTAGATTCCGAATCTGGTGTCCAAATTTCTCTACGACTTATAGTTCTTGCGTAATCCGCTAATTAAATCTTTATTTCTAAATAACTCCCCTAATTACAACCCTTAAGGGCTCAAGTTATATTCCGCACTAAGTTTAGGTCCCTACTGCATGTATGCAAAGTTTCATCGAAATCGGAGACAAAAAATTTTTTGGAGTTTCAAAACCATGGGCTATAGTCCAGGGTTTTTGAAGATGCAACTAATTAGTGAAATTAGGGTAAAAAAGTATGCTATCCTACAGAGTCAACCGTGAAACTAACGAATCTGATGTCCGTTTTGTGCGCCAACCCCTAGTTTAGGGGTAATTCACGTTTCCCCTCGAATTAAATTTTAGGCAACACCCAACACGACCTTGTGTCACCAATACATAAATATAGGAGATTATTTCTTATATGATATTTTTCAATTGCTTATAAAAATTAAACCACTCATCGGAAAAATAAAATTACAATGTATCTTATGCCAAATTTCATGTAGAGTTCAAATTTTGAAACAGAAAGGCATTATCTTTAACCGTGTAGGAGTGGCAAGCCAAAATGTAAAATTTGAACCCATTACAAAAATGACATTTTTTTGATTTCTTATAAAAATTAAACCACTCATCGGAAAAAATAAAATTACAATGTATCTTATTCTAAATTTTATGTAGAGTTCAAATTTTGAAACAGAAAGGCATTATCTTTAACCGTGTAGGAGTGGAAAGCCAAAATGTAAAATTTGAACCCATTACAAAAATGACATTTTTTTTAATTCTTATAAAAATTAAACCACTCATCGGAAAAAATAAAATTATAATGTATCTTATGCCAAATTTTATGTAGAGTTCAAATTTTGAAACAGAAAGGCATTATCTTTAACCGTGTAGGAGTGGCAAGCCAAAATGTAAAATTTGAACCCATTACAAAAATGACATTTTTTTTGATTTCTTATAAAAATTAAACCACTCATCGGAAAAAATAAAATTACAATGTATCTTATTCTAAATTTTATGTAGAGTTCAAATTTTGAAACAGAAAGGCATTATCTTTAACCGTGTAGGAGTGGAAAGCCAAAATGTAAAATTTGAACCCATTACAAAAATGACATTTTTTTTTAATTCTTATAAAAATTAAACCACTCATCGGAAAAAATAAAATTATAATGTATCTTATGCCAAATTTTATGTAGAGTTCAAATTTTGAAACAGAAAGGCATTATCTTTAACCGTGTAGGAGTGGTAAGCCAAAATGTAAAATTTGAACCTATTACAAAAATGACATTTTTTTGATTTCTTATAAAAATTAAACCACTCATCGGAAAAAATAAAATTATAATGTATCTTATGACAAATTTTATGTAGAGTTCAAATTTTGAAACAGAAAGGCATTATTTTTAACCGTGTAGGAGTGGCAAGCCAAAATGTAAAATTTGAACCCATTACAAAAATGACATTTTTTTTGATTTCTTATAAAAATTAAACCACTCATCGGAAAAAATAAAATTATAATGTATCTTATGCCAAATTTTATGTAGAGTTCAAATTTTGAAACAGAAAGGCATTATCTTTAACCGTGCAGGAGTGGAAAGCCAAAATGTAAAATTTGACCACAAGATACACACAAGTTAACATATGTGTAGGGGTGTTCCTATTAAGGGGGTGATTTTTTGGTTGTATACCCCTAATTCGACCTCGTAGATTCCGAATCTGGTGTCCAAATTTCTCTACGACTTATAGTTCTTGCGTAATCCGCTAATTAAATCTTTATTTCTAAATAACTCCCCTAATTACAACCCTTAAGGGCTCAAGTTATATTCCGCACTAAGTTTAGGTCCCTACTGCATGTATGCAAAGTTTCATCGAAATCGGAGACAAAAAATTTTTTGGAGTTTCAAAACCATGGGCTATAGTCCAGGGTTTTTGAAGATGCAACTAATTAGTGAAATTAGGGTAAAAAAGTATGCTATCCTACAGAGTCAACCGTGAAACTAACGAATCTGATGTCCGTTTTGTGCGCCAACCCCTAGTTTAGGGGTAATTCACGTTTCCCCTCGAATTAAATTTTAGGCAACACCCAACACGACCTTGTGTCACCAATACATAAATATAGGAGATTATTTCTTATATGATATTTTTCAATTGCTTATAAAAATTAAACCACTCATCGGAAAAATAAAATTACAATGTATCTTATGCCAAATTTCATGTAGAGTTCAAATTTTGAAACAGAAAGGCATTATCTTTAACCGTGTAGGAGTGGCAAGCCAAAATGTAAAATTTGAACCCATTACAAAAATGACATTTTTTTGATTTCTTATAAAAATTAAACCACTCATCGGAAAAAATAAAATTATAATGTATCTTATGCCAAATTTTATGTAGAGTTCAAATTTTGAAACAGAAAGGCATTATCTTTAACCGTGTAGGAGTGGTAAGCCAAAATGTAAAATTTGAACCTATTACAAAAATGACATTTTTTTGATTTCTTATAAAAATTAAACCACTCATCGGAAAAAATAAAATTATAATGTATCTTATGCCAAATTTTATGTAGAGTTCAAATTTTGAAACAGAAAGGCATTATCTTTAACCGTGTAGGAGTGGCAAGCCAAAATGTAAAATTTGAACCCATTACAAAAATGACATTTTTTTTGATTTCTTATAAAAATTAAACCACTCATCGGAAAAAATAAAATTACAATGTATCTTATTCTAAATTTTATGTAGAGTTCAAATTTTGAAACAGAAAGGCATTATTTTTAACCGTGTAGGAGTGGCAAGCCAAAATGTAAAATTTGAACCCATTACAAAAATGACATTTTTTTTGATTTCTTATAAAAATTAAACCACTCATCGGAAAAAATAAAATTACAATGTATCTTATTCTAAATTTTATGTAGAGTTCAAATTTTGAAACAGAAAGGCATTATTTTTAACCGTGTAGGAGTGGCAAGCCAAAATGTAAAATTTGAACCCATTACAAAAATGACATTTTTTTTGATTTCTTATAAAAATTAAACCACTCATCGGAAAAAATAAAATTATAATGTATCTTATGCCAAATTTTATGTAGAGTTCAAATTTTGAAACAGAAAGGCATTATCTTTAACCGTGTAGGAGTGGAAAGCCAAAATGTAAAATTTGACCACAAGATACACACAAGTTAACATATGTGTAGGGGTGTTCCTATTAAGGGGGTGATTTTTTGGTTGTATACCCCTAATTCGACCTCGTAGATTCCGAATCTGGTGTCCAAATTTCTCTACGACTTATAGTTCTTGCGTAATCCGCTAATTAAATCTTTATTTCTAAATAACTCCCCTAATTACAACCCTTAAGGGCTCAAGTTATACTCCGCACTAAGTTTAGGTCCCTACTGCATGTATGCAAAGTTTCATCGAAATCGGAGACAAAAAATTTTTTGGAGTTTCAAAACCATGGGCTATAGTCCAGGGTTTTTGAAGATGCAACTAATTAGTGAAATTAGGGTAAAAAAGTATGCTATCCTACAGAGTCAACCGTGAAACTAACGAATCTGATGTCCGTTTTGTGCGCCAACCCCTAGTTTAGGGGTAATTCACGTTTCCCCTCGAATTAAATTTTAGGCAACACCCAACACGCCCTTGTGTCACCAATACATAAATATAGGAGATTATTTCTTATATGATATTTTTTAATTGCTTATAAAAGTTAAACCACTCATCGGAAAAAATAAAATTATAATGTATCTTATGCCAAATTTTATGAAGAGTTCAAATTTTGAAACAGAAAAGCATTATATTTACACCGTGTAGGAGTGGCAAGCCAAAATGTAAATTTGAACCCATTACAAAAATGACATTTTTTTTGATTTCTTATACAAATTAATTAATTAATTAAGTTTAGGTACCTACTACATGTATGAAAAGTTTCATCGAAATCGGAGACAAAAATTTTAATCGAGAGGAAACGTGAATTACCCCTAAACTAGGGGTTGGCGCACAAAACGGACATCAGATTCGTTAGTTTCACGTTTGACTCTATAGGACAGCATACTTTTTTCCCCTAATTTCACTAATTAGTTGCATCGTAAAAAACCCTGGACTATAGCCCATGGTTTTTGACCTTGAACACCAAATTTTCGGAGTTAGACATGTCATCCCCTTAATTCGACCCTTCCGCTTCCCGTGCCGGTGTCCGTTTTTGGCGCTCTCGCTTCGTTCTTACGTAATTCGCGATTGAAGTTCCGTAAGTAGAGCATTATTTTACTCCCATTATATTGAAGTGAAAATTTTGAAACTTTGTATATGAACTAAGCTTCCAATACTACATTCACAAAAAAATATATAAAATTTTTAGTGCAATTTATAAGGG
Organism: Stenolophus ochropezus; assembly: GCA_035578165.1. NCBI lineage: Eukaryota > Metazoa > Arthropoda > Insecta > Coleoptera > Carabidae > Stenolophus > Stenolophus ochropezus. The sequence continues at coordinate 1,573,193 of JAQOWZ010000002.1, forward strand.
GAGTTTACTTGAAGATTTTTAACAAATTATTTTCTGTTATCTATATTATTAGGGGTAGAGATTTTAAATATTGTATTTAGGCTAAGAACTTGATGCTACAGCTATAAAAAAATTACCAATTTTATGGGGCACTCCAAAGTGGTAGTTCTCTTGAAGAAGATTCGAACAGAACTTATCTTTAAGACAAAAATGTACTTAAACAATTATCTTTAAAAAGAAGAATCGGATAAGAATTTTTTTAGAATAAAAGATGCTTAGAATTTTATTCCCAACAAAAAACTCTAATAAAGTTTTCCTCTAAAGTTAATATTTTCCTCCCTTGTAAAATATATAATTGAATAACTCCCTTAATATCAACCCCTAGAGGCTCATATGGTTGTCTACTAGATCTATGTCCCTAGCTCATGTATGCCAAGTTTCATCAAAATCGGACACAAGAAAATAACACAGTATATTACAACATAAGAAGTACATATACTTATAGTGTTTATAGGGGTGCTTTTATTAAAAGGGTGACATAAAATCTGTAAGGGTACAGAATTTAAGTATATGTATAGTAAGTAACATGTGAAATCTAAATATAGAGCAAAATTACGTTATTTTAAAAATTTAATTTAGCGTTAATTGATGTTGATGCTTACATAACTGCATTCAAATTATATATAAATTCTAAAATTACTGTTCTATTTCAAGCCATAGTTGTTAATACTCTAATGTTAATATTAAATGCATGATACATATGATACATTTTAAAAAGAAAATGATCCAATTAGCTATGAAACACAAACAGCAGCGGACAAAAAAGTGTTTCAAGTAGAAGATGTTCAAAATTTCATTCTCTTTAAAATATTCTAATAAAATTTTTCTATAAACTTAATAATTTTGCAGTTATTTGTAAAATATTTTTATGAAATTCATAAAAGTAGCGCACAAAATATATGGGGCTGGTAGTGACCACACAAAAGATTAGGTACCTTAAAACATTCGAGTATTTTACTTCAACTTACTTGCATTTATAATTATTAACATTTATAATGTCATTTGTATAGATGGTCGTTATGTCACTTTATATTCAACTCTTCGACTGGATGCACGTCAAAAAAATGTTGCGTTATTTTAGGGTGTTGAATGTAAACAACCATCTCAAATATGTATCACCCATACATAAATATAGGCGTTCTTTTCTTCAACTTAGCCTATAAAACATGGGAAAAATCAGAGATTGCATACAGAAATCAATATGTGTTTCTTTCTCAATATAAATATAGTTTTCCTGAACATAAGAATTACATATTAAGCTTTTTTCGGTACTTACTAGACCATTCCATACAAAATATCTTAAACATAAAAATAGTTATATTTATAAACTCAACAATAACCTCAAACTTTAACAAAGTGTAAAAACTTTTTATGTGTACCAAATAAAATAAGTACACCATTATAAGAGTTTCTGTTCATGATGCATTTAGTTGGAAGTTTTACTTTAGTGTATTTGTAATAGTTTGATAAGAATTATTCACTGATAAGTTTGCCAGACGGTTCTAAGACGCAGAATCGCCAAATCATCCAGCACAAGTCATCTGCAGCTGCAGCTAACCTTATTTGTACTACGTTTCCAGTTTCAAAGAATCTCGTCTTAACAAAATGAAATTATTAGTGTTATTTACCTTTGCTGCAGCCATCACAAACATTGTAGCAGTAAATAAATATTCTAAAGAAGCTAATATACCAAAGCAAAATGATGTACCAGATCTGAATCTGAGGAGTTTACAAAAGCCATTTAGGATGGCAAAATTAAATTTACTGTGGACTAAAGCACAAATTGTACGTATTTATAATTAGTTATAATGATTTTAACAATTATTTATTACAGAGACTTACTGAACCAAAATTGAAATCACTTTTTGGAGAACTGAAATTACATGACAAGGAAGAAATCACTTGGAAAAAGGTAAAAGCGGATGGGGCTGATAAAGAAGGATTAAAAGAAGCCGAATTAAGAAAAAAACTAATAGGAATTATGAGTACCTACGATCTTTTGGAACATTTTGAAGATGTGCAGGATCCAACTAAACATAAACCTCATAAAGCTCTCAATGACGCTTCAGAAGAACATATAAATAAAAGTTTATTTAAAGATAAAAAATTAAACAAATTATGGGCAAAAGCAGAACAAGCAGGTTTTAATATTGATGAATTACGTGCTCTGAAAGAAGAGTTTACTCATCATCAAGATAAAATAGATCAGTATCATTCTCTACTCAGTGATGTGGACAAAGGACCCGATGACGAACATGAAAGTACGTAAAATACACAAATATTTACTGAGTTGTAGTTTTTGTAAGAGATCTTTATGGAGGGTTGGTAGCTTAATTAGAAAACACTAATTTCGGACACGGTTTAAAACAGAAAAGTCCCATAAAAATTTATAAGGGACAATCGGCATATTTTTTTATTTTCAAATATCTTTTACAAGAACTATACTTGTTATTTGTTTACAGATAGTTTAAACGAAGCGTTGGATCGGTTTAACAAAATAGAAACCGAGGAAGAAAAACCTGAAAAAGATTATCTCCACAAAGCAAACTTACTTCGAGACAAACACCGTGACTTACGTGATGGCTACGATCGTCTATACCGGCTAGCTGTAAAAGGACCAAACAGTAAGGAATTTGTTGAGCCTAAAGTCCAAGGCTTGTGGCGTATCGCAGTAGAAACCAACTTTACCCCCGATGAACTAGAATCCCTGCGAGTGGAGCTGATGCACTACGAAAACCGGCTGCTGAAATTACGACATCTACAAGCTGAGGCAGCTCTGGGTGCTGAACGACACGTCGAGAAAATGAAACTAGCGGGGGCCAAAACAGACGGGATGTTATTGATGGAAGATACTATCAAAAAGCAAGCGAGGAAGATCGAAAGGTTACATATTGATCTCGAAAGTAAAATCATGCAAAGGCATGTTGAACTGTAAATGCATTTAGTACCGTACTTTTTAACGTAAATAGTGTTCATGTATCATTTTATATGTATATTTTTACTAATAAATAAAAAGATTAATTTAAAGTTTCTACATACTTCTTTCTAGTAAGGGTACATGTTCCTAAAACTAGGGTGACCAGATGTCCCGGATTTCACTGCACTCCAGTATTAGAGCACTATCACGTTACGGTAAATCAAAAAATATATATATTTTTATTAATATACTACTGGCTTTATTGTAAAGGTCAATGGTACACACTAGTGTCCGACCGAAGTTTCAGTTTCGACCAAAAAATGTTGGCCTGGTCTTTTTATTTAATTTAATAATATAATAATATCTTAAAAGGTAAGAAAAACATCGATTTTCATGTTTAATAAAAATATAACTAAATTGTAAGTTTCGGTTGTGGTTGTTTTCGGCCGAAACTACAAGACAAGTTGAATATTCAATTATAGTTTCAGTTTCGGACACTAATAATAGTAATTTGTGAGGTGGTGATAAAAACAACTTAGTCATTTATTTAATTTAATAATCGAATAATACCTTAAAAGTTAAGTTAGATACTAAGTGCCTTATTTCCATAAAACTGCTAGAAGCAACTTACTTCTTTACTTTGAATCCATTTAATAATATAATGAGGAAGTTGTAGTGTAAAAAGGAAGAGATCTGGTGACCCTAGTAAAAGGGCGGTGATTTGGAGAAAACGGTGATACGGTTTACAGTGCATAAAGATATATTTTAAGTCTTCATGTACAAGCAATATTACATAATCCGTATAATTATATCCCTACAGTAAACGTGGGAGTCAGCGATACCCACCGAGTGCTTGTGCAAAGGCTCATCGCTCAACGTGGTGCGGATACAGCTCAGACACGAGGGACTCTCCAGAGCCCCGCTCAGCGTGTCCCTTACACAAATATATCAAAAAATCATCAATACGAACTCAAGTATGTATAATTATGTAATGTATGTATAATAAGATATATAAACTCAATATATGTCTGAACGAACAAATATCATATATTGAATCACTTGTCCCTAATCCGGCTCCAGGTAGGGTACACTCCATCCTGCCGTCTTCACGTCTCAACCCCAATTCTACTACGAGATACTCATGTTTATCATTTTATTTTTTAATATTATTTATTTTATTATATATTATATATAAGGTAGGTATATGTATATTATTTATCATTATATAAACGGGCGTCTTTGAAGAGACAGCAGTTTCCGTCTTTCCTAAACAGAAAAGCGATTGCGATCGTAATCAGTCCGAGAGACTAACATTACCTTATTAGTTAAACCACATTATAGGTAGGATGTATAAACTATGAAGCAGTATAACAAAGGACGAGACATGCAGTAAACGTATCGGTCTATCATTGAGTCAGACTGTTTCGTGTCACGGTCAACACAAGCAGACAACAAAATATCATTTTGGAGAATATATGCACGTATATGTACCTAGAAACCAAATGCTACACCGGTGAAGATACTCATCTAAACTACTGCAAATTTTGTATCCCAAACATCACAAAGATCAAGCTAGTTTTCGCATAAATGGACATGTTTTCTTAAAAAAAAGAAAAGTAACATTACTTATTCTTTGACAGAATTACACAACGGGATGATTCTAACTTATTGACTCCATTTGGCCGTCCAACCCTACAAGCAATTCAATCGTAAGTACTGCGAGTGTAGAAGACATTTCGCGCGTTACGTACGTGTTTGTCTTGAATATCCGTGACTGCCATTCGGCCCGCGTCCCACTGCGGGATCTCCGCCATCTTCATGGGGTCGGCGGCGGCCACCGCGGCGGCGGCCGTCTGGATGAGGTCCTGCGCCGTGACCGGCCCGCCGTACTGCTGCTGCAGGCCGAGAGGCGCCACCGCCGCTCCGGGCATCAGCCCCATGGCCGCCACCGTCCCGTTCTGGAACACGTGCTGACTGTCCATCTGGTTGCCACCGTGCTGCAACAACACATTCACACATTCTAATACATGTTACAACGAAAAGTACCAGCAGGAAACCACTTTTGTTAAGTGTTGAAACTTTTAATAAATAAATTAATAGCTACAGCAAGCAAAATTTGAAAAAAAAAATGTTGAAAATCAAAGTTGTGAAAATTTTTGTCCAATTTTAAAAGCATTGGTTCGTATTCCGAGCTCAGTTTTATAAGTGTTTTTGTTAAAATAACGTTTGGCCTCATAAAATCCGGTCAATCATGATACAGAAAACCACAATTCTTTAACTTACAGCAAGAGAAAAAAGCCGTTCATGTTTATTATCACGTACGCTTCTACTTATATAAAGAATTGATCTGGAAAATTGAAGATTCGTACGGATTTTTCTTATGGCCGTATTCACAACACGTTCGTTATAGCTATTAATTTTTTTGACAAATTATAAAACAGTAAACAAACTAAAATTTTTATTTTTCTTCAAAGCCGAACTGTGTTATATTTTATAAGTTTAACAATAAATATATATCTTAGAATGATTTTGTATATTGTTATCCTATATGTCCGAATATACAAGCCAAACAAATTTTCTTGCCCAAATAAAAAAATACAAATTACGAAAAGGGGCAGAAAACCACTTTTCCTACGAATAAAATTTGTTACATATTTTTCTTGTGTACTAAATTAAATAGATCTGAGTCATCCTTGAAAACAAAAATCAATTCATAGTAACTAGAAACAAAACAATAGCTACAAGTAAACAAGCAAAATTGGCAAAAAAAAGTGAAATAAGAATGTAGAAGATCAAAGTTTATGTAACATTCACATAGTTTTGAAAACAGCAAAATACGTGACAATAAATTTCGTACAAAATCACGGGAGAATAGTAAAAATATTACTAGTAATTATTGCATCAATTTATTCAAAATTGTTACGTTGCTAATGAATGAGTGACGTCTCATATGACCTACTGTTTTCTAGGAATTGAAATGAGGTTTTCGTACCTGATAGGAATCCATCATGTGAGTCATCTCGTCGCCCGTGGGCATACGATAGGAAGAGCGGAAAAACTGCGCTTGTCTGTCCATATTGGGCCCAAGACACGAGGAATTCCACGTCCCCATAGCAATCTTCGACTCGTTTCCTAGTATCCAGTTGATATCGTTGGTATCAGCACCGGTTGGCACGTTACTGTTCTGAATCTTCCAAGCCCTTTCTATTCCGATCGGCTGCGGGATCTTCCTGTCCTCTAGTTTGTGATGGCCGTCAGCACCAGTGTTGACGGGACCCAGGTTGTGCCCCGCGGGAGAGTTGGGCGACATCGCCGGCGAGTTGTTCACCGCGTTCATGCCGCCGTTCTCCAGCAGATCCATCGGCGGGTGCGATAGACCCATACCGCGGAGATGGTTCATCTGCATCATCACATCCTGTTGTTGTTGTTGCTGTTGTTGCGGATGGTAGCCAGATGGCGGTCCCATGAACTGCCAGCGGTTTTGCGCGGCTCCGCTGTTTGACCGGTAGGTTCCCAGAGATGATTTCAGTGGGTATGGGATGTTTCCGCTACCGATCACAGTGTTTGGACCTGATCCCTGGTTGGAAATGACCCCGGTGTGGTATCCGGTGTTGAACATGGCCACTGGTTGGGATGTTTGCTGCTTGTTGATTAAAGAGAAGTCTGGAGCGCGAGGATTCAATCTTGACATTGATACTGTTGAGTTGTTGTTCATTTGGCCTGATGGTTGAGGCTGCGAGAAGTTCATGTGGTGTTGCATTGTTGTTTGTTGATGGAATATCATTCCATGCGGTTGTTGGTTTTCGTTACCAGGAACCATTTTTAATAAATTCGTAGTGGTGTCAGTGTTGTAGTTAGCTGACGAAACGGATTTGTATAGGTTGGCAGTATCAACAGACTGGCCGGTAGAGCGTACCGGCATGTCTTGTTGGTAAACTGCAGGTCCTCGAGCTACAAAGTGGTCCAGAGGACTCGTCTGCGCTACGGAACCGAGTTCGAGAACGCCAGGTCGAGACACGGGCCGGTTGAGGTTGATGCCAGCCAGAGGAGCAATCGGCTGCGTTTTCTGTTGCTCTGGGAAGTTGTGGTAAGCGGTACCAGGCGCTAGCGGCATTGTAGGAGGCGTGGTACTATTGCTACTGGTTTTAGAAGACACTGGTGAACACACAGCCGTGCCGCGATAGCCCGGGGCTTTCGAGGCGTCTACGACTTGTGGAGGATCGTTGTCAATAAACTTAGGAGGTGCAATAACTGCCTGCTGAGAAATATTTCCTCCAGTAACCGCCGCAAAGTTGATACTCTTATGAGAGTCATTCTCTCTGCCCCACATCTGTTGCGTTACTTTCGTGAAAGAATCGTTGAACAGGGAGTATTCTTGAGGAGTGCTACTCTGGGAAACAGCCGGTAGACTATTTACAGGCCCGGTGTTAGCCGGACCGCTTACACAAGCTGAGACTTCGGCTGCGTGGGACTGAGATATCTGCGGAGACTGCACGACGGTGTTGAGCGTCGGGGCAGACATCGCGCTGGAGGTGATGGACGCAGCAGCGATGGACTGCGCGGTATGCGTGATTTCCTGCACCGGTGTTTGCGCAGAGCTGTGCGAGAACGGAGCCTTGCCGGGCTGCTGGTACTGCGCGATGCTGGGCGGCGCGGACGCGGTCGGCAGCGGCCGGTGATGTTTGGGCGAGGAGATAGCGTTGGAGTTGCTGATGGCTTGTTGTTGCGCGATGTTCGCTTGCGGGGACGTGGGCGCCGTGGCGGAGACCGGCGGCACGTTGAGCGACTGCGCGACTCGGGTCTTGCTGATGATGGTGAGAGGTTGCGTGGAAGGCGTGTTTGGCTGGTGACAGGTCTGGTTGGCGACGTTGCTATCGGTGAGTTTGGCCGCGAAGGTTTGCGTCATGACGAGCGCCGGCGTCGCGGTGGTGGTGGCGGGTTTGGCTACCGACGTGCTGCCGACGGCGCTGCCTCGGCCCGCGGTCATGATAGCCGTGGTGTACGACATGGTGTTTTTAGTGTTGGCTGCCATTTGAGCAGCGACACGCTTCTCGGCGGCTGCAACAAGACGAGGCGCTGTTCCTCGGGTCACGGCCGGAGCGTACGTCGAGGAAGGCTTCGCGCTCACTGCAGACCGCGAAGAAGTCAGTGAAGCCGCTGCAGCTTTGATTTGACTGCCCGTCGAACCACTTCCATGACTTACGTTCACCACTTTCGCGTTTTTCTTCGCTGACAACTGCAAACAAATTTATTCATCACATATCAACGGATTTCTCGCAATTTAAGTAGAGAAAAATAGCGATAACTTTTCGTTTAAATATTTAATTGACCATTTTCAAAGAAACATTATTATTAAAGTGTAATTCTTACCGCAGCGTTGGTTTTGTCCCACAGCGAGGACGTAATGACAGTCTTGGTAGTTTTGGGCAACATCTGCAAGATGTCAACGTCCGGATCTTTGATGAGAGCTCCGATCAGACTGTGCGCCTGTTTGGTGGCTTCAGCAGAACCCTTGATAGTGATGATGCGTTCTCCCTGCCCTTTGCTTTGCTTCTCCACCTCGATGTGAGCACCGGTTGCGCCTCGAATGGCGTTGATGTTGCTGCCGCCGCGACCAATCACTCTGGATATGGCGTTGAGCGGCACAGACACTTTCTTTGTGCCTGCGTCTGCCGAAGACACCGTTTGAACCGATGACCTAAAAATATCAAATTAATTTCCTTGTAAATAATATAATAAATGAAACTTACTTTCTGACAACTTCTTTCCAGCCTTCCTCTCGTTTTCCAGTCTGTTTTGGGCTCGTTGAAGAACCAACTTTAACGTTTACAACATCGGTTTCGTAATGCCTGAAAAATTACTTTAAGTATAAAGGAAGATAAATAAATATGAAGTGACATACATGAAAGACTTTTTGCCTTTGGCCGAAACATAATTTTCATTGCCAGTCGCTTCGAATTCGTCTCGTTCAGCAGGATGGCGCGACGATTCGAACACGAGTAAACCTTTGCGTCCGGTTTGAATGTTTCCACGATTATTTTTACTACTTCCTGTATCACTTGAGTGTTGATTCGATGTTTCGGAGGGAGCGCTTCGCCTAGAAAGCAATCTGATTTGTACACACATTACCTTCGCTGTTCATACTTTCAATAAAATTAATTAATAAATTGCAGCAAAAAAGTTGTTTTGTAATATTTAACATTTGTGACAAATTCAGAACTGTAATTTCAGTTTCAAACTGACGACGCGTCTTCAGACAGTCTGAAGTTCTTTCGATAAGAGAGCAACAGAATACTTTTAAATACTTTTATTACAGTGGGTATGTCCCCAAGGAGACATTTCCCTTAGCGCAGCATTTTTAAATCAATAATAAAGCCCTGAACTGTTATTATTTAAAAAAATTATTGTACGCCCATCCATTTTTAAGTACCAGTGAATTCCTCGCATCAAAGTACCCATGTTATATATAAATTTTCATCTTAAAATTCCCACTACTACAGCCAAAACTACAGATTGAATATCAGCCAATAGGAATCCAGATGACCGATAATAATGCGCGTCTCAGGATATACCGAGGATCCTGAGACGCTAGCACTCAGTCCCGCTCTGCGGGGCGTCGGGGCGGTCGTGGGCCTTCGGGCCTCCGCCCCGCCTGGTCGTCTGGCTAGACCGCCTTCCAGGGCATCTCAAGCCCTGGAGTTGGTCTAGTTCAGCCGGCCGGGAATTGGAGCACGCTTCAGCGTGTGCTCTAATTCTTGACCTGCTGAAACCAGAGCACATTCTGTAGCAGATTTACCTGCTCTGGATTGTGCTCTGGTTTCAGTGGGTCAGGAATTAGAGCACTTATAAGTGTTTGCTCTACTTCTTGACCTGCTGAAATCAGAGCACATTCTGGAGCAGATTTACCTGCTCTGGATTTTGCTCCGGTTTCAGTGGGTCAGGAATTAAAGCATTCTTAAGTCTTTGCTCTAATTCTAGGTCTGCTAAAACTAGAGCACATTCTAGAGTAAATTTAGCTACTCTGGATTGTGCTCCGGTTTCAGTGGGTCAGGAATTAGAGCATTTTGAAGTGTTTGCTCTAGTTCTTGGCCTACTAAAATCAGAGCATATATTTCATTGAAATTTTGCCCCTAAGGAAATTTTGAAAAGTCAATGATCGTGCTTAAAACTATCTGTTAAAGTAGATGTTTAATGTAAAAATTATTAGTTACATAATTGACAAAAAAATGTATCTACTCGTACATATTTCTCCACGAGTTTTAAAAATTTAAACAAAACAATCCAGTTGATAAATTGTAGCCTAAATCTAATCAACTCTTTCCGGTATAAAGAAAGCATTTAAATTCAAGTTGTTATAATGATCTGCTTGATATAAATTGGTGGTGGTTGACTTACTTGTCATTCAATCTCTCCTTGGCATCGTTTGAAGATGCCGAGTGAGATTTGTTTCCGCTGGTTGCGCTCCCCCGGTTGGGGTCTGGGATCGGGTCGGTTTCTTTGCTCACGGGGTTGCTGTTTCCAGTTTTCTTCTTCTTCTTGTCTTTGCGCTTCTCTTTCGACTTGACGTCGTTGCTGGAACAACTGCCTTGGCTGTTGGCGTCGATTCCGCTGTCGCCTTCTTCTTTATCAACAGATTCTCCATTTCGGATCGGCGAGTCTCCGCCTCCCGGAGTGTTTTCGCCGCTTGCTTCTACAAAGGAGTTGTGAGTATTTTTTAAAGTGTTATTTGTAAGAAACTCACCTTCTTCGTCGACTTTGTCGACCTCATCTGAGGATTTCTTGTCGTCTTTATCGTCGTAAGTTTCATTCTTTCTGTTTTCTTCGTATAGTTTACGTTTTTCTTCTTTCTTTTCTAGTTTCTTTTTCTTTTTGCGTTCCCTTCGTCTGGCAGCTGCAGCCTTTTTAGATTCTTCTCGGTTTTTCTCCATGTCTAATTCTTCCAAGAGAATGGACGCGTTTTTGTTTGCTTTTGCAGCTTGTGTTTCTTTAGCTGCTCGGATTATTTTTACACATTCTTGACATTTTTCTAGTAATTCTTTATCACTCACCGTTGAAATGTATCTGTATAAAAAACTTATTGAATAATTTATTTTGATTTTCTACCCAAACATGCAAAAGAATTTTATTTACCTGATCATTTCCTGGTCACTGGGGAATTGTGTAACGTGGTTGACCATCCATTTCACCACTTTGGTGTGTCCTTTTCTGAATGCGGCCATGAGACAGGACACCTTTCTGTTATCCTGGCTGTCGATGTCAGCTTGCGCGTTGTACAGCAATTCCACTACGCTGATGTGTCCGCCGTTTGCAGCTAACCATAGTGGCGAATTTCCTTTCTTGTTCTTGACTTCCACAGCAGCACCTCTAGAGAGAAGAAGCTCCACAAATCGGCAGTGTCCTTTATCTGCTGCGATGGTCAGGGCAGTGTCTCGAGAAGATGGGACTGGAGTTGCGTTCACATCGGCTCCTTTGTCTAACAGGACGCGTCCTACGTCTACGTATCCACCACTGGCAGCTTCCATCAAAGGAGTAAGTCCTGTTTTTGCTCTGTGTTCCACATTAGCCTTGCGGTCTAACAAGAGGCTGACGACTTCATGTCTGCCTTGGAAACACGCCAGAGTTAAGGCAGTGTTTCGGTTTGTCTCTATCTGAGCGTTGATGTCACTGCCCATGTCTAAAAGAAGTTTCACAGCAGCTGTATGGCCATTCATAGCTGCTAACATAAGAGGAGAAATGCCCAACTTGCTGCCAGTACGAGAATTAATCTCAGCTCCATGATTTAAAAGTAGTTTGATGATGTTTACGTATCCGCCAGAAGCGGCGAGACTTAACGGAGTGTAGTCAGACACGTTGCGGTGTTCTCGGTTTGCTCCACGTCCCAGAAGCAAATCCACAACTTCATATCGTCCTCCGGAGCAAGCGAGACTCAACGGAGTATCCTTTGTCCTTTCTGACTGCGCCTCGATGTCCGCTCCGTGGTTGAGGAGAATCTCAACGACTTTCTCGTGGCCGGCAGTGGCTGCGAGGATAAGCGGAGTGAATCCCTTCTTGTCGCGGTGCTCGATGTCGGCCCCGCGCTGTAGGAGGAGCTCCACGAGGTCCTCGTGGCCCCCGGCACACGCTAACGTCAGCGCGGTGTCATGGTTCGAGTCTGTCTCAGAATCCACGTCCATGCACGAGAGGGAAGTTTGAGGGACGGGAACTGGAACTGGCACACTTGCATATTGTTGGCCTGAAAACAAATGTTCATGTTTGTAATCCGGGGATTTCTAATCTATTAGACATCGCATAACGCCGTTTATTGTGAAGTAAGAGACGGAATAACTTATGGAACAATCGGGTTCCTTAAGTTGCTGTAATGCACAATGCCTGAAATAGGTTTGAGAAACTTCATTTCAAATGAACATTTTTTCATTATAACTTTTCGTATCTACATTATTAATTGAATTAATTGAATGTCGTTCCTTCGGCAAATAATTTATCCTATAAATAAAAATATTAAATATTGTTTATAAAAATATTTTAACTGTATAGAATTTTCACGTGACGACAAACTTCTCGTCCTTAAGAAATAGACATCAACATACAAGGAACATATTTAGAGAAAGGACCAAAGTAGTTTTTATCTTAATTTTTTTGTAGAATATACCACTTTCGTAATATTTAAAGTTACAATGTTTCGGTTTTCTTGGGAAAATGTGGATTTTCCAATATTTGCAATGAAATAGAACATGGTGATTAACACCATCAAATTTGTGGGAACTTTTCCTATGAACTAACTATAGGAGTAAATTTAAATAAGCCAAGATATGGAGGCAGAGTTCTCCGACTACCTACAGAAAAATGTCATTCGTATTTTTCTCATATCTCATTTTTGGTACATTTTAAAGAAAAATGTTTTAAAAATAATATTCGTAGTCGAGTGCTGAAATCACACAAGATGGAAAATAATTGACACTATACTTTTTCTACGACCAAACTGCTAAACGTACAGAACAAAAATACATGCACGACAACTATTTCCCACAAAAAAAAAAGAATATGGAGTAGGTAGCCTCATAAAGAATACCTCCACGCATGCGCATTGTTCGCAAATACTGAGAAATGATTTCTCACACTTTAAGCCACGTTTGTGGGAAATACATAACTTTAAAATATTATATAATGTAAGAAAAGTACCACTTTTCATAGTGGTCGTATCCTTAATATCTATAATAACGAACTGTTTTTCGAATTTTGATTTTTCAATAAAAACAAAAAATGTACCAAAAATAAGATATTATAAAAGTACGAGCTATATTTTGTTCTAGATACTATGCATTACATGAACTTAAGTACCACAGCATGTAGTTCCATCTGTTTGTACTAGACAAGACTGAGTAACTAGAGTAAGGAAAGCTTTAGTAACGAAAGCGTAAAGAGTACTAACCGGTGGTGGGGTCGATTTGGAAGTTCTGAGTGTTGGTAGCGAACTGACCGTTGTTGGGTGGCACGTTGCTGAGATGGTTGGGGTTGGGCTGCTGGCGCTGCATGAGCAGGCGGCCCTTTTTGACCTTGACGATGTCGGAGGCCGGCGCGGCCTTGGCCTGCTTCTTACCGTCAGTGCTGGCCGGCTGCTGCGTCTGCGTGGCCACCTGCACCTGGTGCGTGGCGCACGTGGGCTGCGGGTACTGCGCGCCCGTACCTACCGTCACCACTTGCGACTGCACCGCCGGCGACGCTATCGTCGTCGTCAGGGCTTCGCTACCGCCTGAGCATGCTGCAAGACGGTCGGTTAGTTATTACGTTTGTTCCTACAGCTCTACTAGGTGTTCCGACAACAAACCTGACTACAACAAATTCTAAACCCGGGTTGTTCGAAAAGTATCAACAAATTACTAAAATTCGAGCACAGATATATAAAAAAACAGCAAGTTTCCACATTAAAAGTTTAGGACGTCCAAAAACAATCATGTAAAGAGTCAGTATCCACCACATTTTGTATGATGCTGTGCTAAAGAAACCTTTTCGCTTAATGGGTGCTGCGTTTTAATAAAGGACCAAAATTCTATTTGAAAAACACTTCTGAAGAGTGTTTAGACTTATTTCTATGGAATCTCATTGAGTTTCTTCGACTTTTATTACAGTATGTTTCTTTGGACGTTAGGAACGAAGCATCAGTTTAAATATTGGGAAAAGCGATTATATCTTCAAGAAAAATCAATGGTTTTCTAGGAATCATTACTAGGGCGTATTATATTTCAGAGTTGGACAAGACGCATTATACCAATAGCATTAAAAGGCTTTCATGACAGTGGGTCTTTCATTGAACGTTAAGAATGAAACAGGAGTTCAAATAGTGGATAAAAGTAGGTAAAAGTGCGCCAAAAAAGCGAAAACATTTCTATTTCTGGAATTTTCACGACAAAACCATCACTGGGGAGTATTATGCGTCCCCGTTCAACTAATTAAAGAATTATATTCAACTTAACGTCTACATATAGCTGAAATTGAAGATATGTCTTTTTGGACTTCGAATTATATCGATGGCATTAAAAATAGGACAACGTTAAACTGGAAAATTTTTCCAAAATCATTTTGTTTGTTGATCATGCCGTGAACTTTTCGAACAAGCCTTGAAGTTGCCAAGAAATTTGTATTCACTTAATATTTTTTTTACTCTTACACCCAAAACTGGGGCATGCGTTTAAAGAATTAGTACTTTAAAAAACTAGTCAGGAATTCGCTGTAGGAACAAACCTATTATTTGCTCTTGTGTCTATCAATCAAAGTGCCAAACTCTAAACTCTTCTAAACTTACATGCCGATATTTTTGTAATTAATAGACACAATGCCAGTTTAAGTAAAAAATACAGTGCAAGAACACGAAACCAAAGCTAAGAACAACCAACTCTGCAACTTACCAAGTTGCTGGGAAGTCATGCTCATGTGCAGCTCCTGGCAGCGCTGCATGCCGGCCTGGAACCCCGCCTGGAAGGTGCCGAGGTCGTTGCCGGCCACGGAGGACAGGTACTCGTACTGCAGCTGCAGCCCGGCCTGCGTCCCGGGCCCCACCTGCAGCGTGGACAGCTGCGTGTTGGAGGTCGGCACGGCGAAGTACTCCACGCGCGCCACGTCGGTCTGGGTGGTGCCCACCTGCATGGAGGTGTGCGCCGCGGCCGTGATGGCGTTGATGGTCTCGTCGAAGTTGCATTGGACTTGCAAGCCGGCAGCTGCTTGCTGGACTGCGGCTGCCATTTGCAGCTTCTCTTGTTCTGCTGCTGCCACTAGTATCATAAAATTAAGTCAGATGGGGCGCCGAATTTGTTATTTGCAAAGAAAAACTAAACATGACTTTCAATTATCCAATTTTTCCTAAAAGCTTAAGATACTTGTTTGGTGACAGGTTTTACTTGTATCTTAATGGGGTAGGTTCTCAGCTCACAGCCTCTGCAAGGGGCCTACAACTTTTAGTGAGTTCCGAACAACGGTATTTTTTTTTAGACAGATTGAATAAGTTAGGATTTGAACCTCTGATAATCCAAAAAATTTGGCAACTTCTCTTTATGAAAAAAATATATTTTTAAATATTTTTGTATACCTGTTTTATTTACAGAAGGTATTATGGGAACTTTTGAGAATATTCGTGTATTTATGCCGCACAAAACAAGATCTCTTTTATTTGTTTTTTTTTTTCAGATGGAATTTTTTTTTGTAATTTGTTGTAATTATTTTTTTAATTAACCGGATTCCGATTTATAAAAACCGATTTTCCAACTAAAACGTTTATTATTATAACGCTTTTAATATGGGTTAACTCTTAACCAGAATACAAACAAATTGAAGATATGCAATACATAAATTAGATTTTAGATCTGAATTCAGGAGATGCAAACCATAATATACAGTAATGTCACAGATGTAATCATGTAAAATATGAGGAACGAGTAAGAAATACCCAAAACTCTCTGCAAGAATGCTGGTGTATAATAAAAAGAGGGCAAGAAAATAACAAATTAATAAAATGGGGACAAGCAAGAAAAGCTACTATAAAAGAAAGGTTATTCTATTCTATGAATAGAAAGGCGACGCATAAATTGAGAGAACACATACTTCGAACTGCATAAAAAAATTTGGAGATATAACAAGAACAGCAATTAATTTTAACAGATATAAACAAATACAAACAACTGGACGAAAACAAAAACACCAAGAAGACTGCTAGATTTAGATGTGGTAATAAATAATAAACAAATATTCCGCGTTCTGGAATGAATGTATAGTGAAATGAACTCACCATTGGCGACATCCTCCAGACTGAAGGTCTCTAGAGTCTGCACAACATCCTCAACAGTAGCATCGAGATCCTGCGCAACATTCTCCAGCTTGGTCTTATCGGAAGCATCGGTGAACAGATGGCAGCTGTCCTGATCAGACAGCAGCCCCACGAGGTCAGTGGTAGCGTCGCTAGCCTGCAGCATGCGCTGCTGCTGCAGCAGCTTCTGCTGGCCGGAGTTCTGCTCGAGGATGTGGGTGACGATGGGCGCGGTGAGCACCACGCCCGAGCAGGACTTGGAGGTTTGCTGCGTCACTGCCTGCTGGATGACGGCGTGCTGATCACTCTGCTGTTGGTCCACCAGCTGCTGCTGCTGCTGCTGCATCTGCTGCTGCAGTTGCTGGTTGATTTGCTGCTGCAGGTGTTGTTGCTGCTGGAGGTGCTGTTGTTGGAGGGTCGCTTGGTAGGCTTGTTGTTTGCGCAAGTTCTTGCTTTCTTTCTTGCTCACGGGTTTAGCTTTAGGACGATCGCTAATTGCCGTGTTCTGGGAAAACAACACACATTACATCTCAAATTTACAATTCTACATCAAAGATTCTGAACTATACTCAAAATGCTAAATTGAAGGCTTCCAAAAAATCATATGCTAAAGACTAACGTTTGGATAGCTTGATAGCTATGAATTAACTGGTGCTCTCTTTAGAATTTTTCTCGTTCAGTTTTAGTAAATAAGCTATATGATTGTAATATCTCAATAAAACAGAGAGACTTTAACAATAGATTTACAACTCATTACACAATAAAATAGAAAAAATGATAGACATCGGCAGTATTTATACATAAAATGTTTTATGACGGTGTCGACTTTTCGTGAGAGAAAACTATATAAAATTTTAAAACGTACACTAAGATTATTCATATATATGTTTATTGTGTTATAAAAGTTGTCAATCCTTTTGTACAAGCAGTGGTCAATTCGCGAAAAAAAAATAAAGTGGCTGCCATCTGGTGAGGAAATTTTATACTTCCCTAATCGGGATATCGCTTTATTTGTATTGAGAATATAGACGGTAACGAAAGTTTAAGGTGAAATACTAAGTAAATCGAAAAGACATTATTTCCGTAGTGTAATCATTATATTACTGTGAATCATTGCATTATTTTTCCATATAAGACAATGATGATATGAATTGGTTATCCCGATTACAGTAAAGACACTAATGCCAACTATAGTCCGATTTTTTCGCGGATAGCAAAATAAATTTTTAAAAATATATACTACTTTATGACTTTTTTGCATTTTTAATTGTAATTAAATTGTTGTTTCCGGTGTATCCATTAGTAATTTTCTATTAAATTGCGAATAAGTTACCTAGCTAATTTTATTAATTAATAAATACATAGATATGTTTTGTAATATAATTTTATTATGACAAGTTGCAATGGTTGTATTTCAGTTGTTTAACGACTGCCGAAGAGAGTAGATGTGATGGGTAATAATGTTAATTGAAAAATATATAGATAGGCAAGCTTATGAGAAAATCTGTTACACCTATATAACTGTGTGTCTGGTTGCATTTGGGTTAATATCAGAGGTTTCTGTCAAATATTATAAAAAAAGAGCAAACGTGAAATAATTAATAATACAAATTAGTTCTATTTTAAGATATACCAATGAATTATTGAAAGAACCATTTTAATAGATACCAAAAAATTCAGTAAATATGTAAAACATGTTTATTTATCTGATTTTTTTGTCTGTTTAATTCCGCAAAGAAGTTGATGGAATTATGAACGAGATGGCTCTGTCGAAGCTGATTCCAAAACAGCGGTATCTATATATATTTTCAATCAACGGTAATAAGTAAGTATTTATTAGTGCGGTTACCTGGCTAACATCGGCAGCACTGGTGGCGGTGACGGAGGTCTGCTGCGGCCAGGTGGCGGGCGGCGGCGGCTGCTGCGCGAGCGGGGGCGGCGAGGCGTAGGCGGCGGGCGCGAAGCCCGGCTCGCCGCTCGCCAGCACGGACACCTGCTGCTGGCACGGCGCCGCCTTGCCTGCGTAGAAAGCACTGAGGTTGTTGCTGCTGGCTGTGGCTGGGGGGCTTGGCTGGTGGTACAATGCACCCGACATGCCCGCTGCACCACATACCATCCCTGACAACACACCCAGCGACGTAGAGCAACACCTACACCCCACCATGCACACAACACAACATGCCCCAGCCCATTGGATCAGATCACTAAACCTAAGTCAAGTTTTACACTATTCAAAACTAAAGTAATGTTGGTATCCACATTATAAATTTGTAATTTCTTTTATACTATTCAAAACTACTACAAAATCAGGTGACAAATTAAGGTATTTGTATTTTTTAATTTAGATTCATTACTCGTTTACGAGAAAATAATTATTAAAACTTTGGGGAAGGAATGTTGTGACGCCAGTGTGGTAGAATCTTAAAAAAGACAGATTGAGTGAAAGAGACAATCTGTCTTCATCCACAATTATACCATGTTGACGTCACATATTCCTTCTCCAAAACATTAAACTGCTTTGTTACAGCAGTATTTTTTCTTTTCACTTTTCTAAATATTAACATCACTCGGTTATTTCCAGAAGTTTTATTTCATTTTAGAATGTTTTTTTATGTCGATGCCATCTTTGAATTCCTTATTCTTTGTATTGTAAACTAATATTTACCATTTATTATTATATTTATATTTTATGACTTATATACTGACATTAGATTATCACATATTCCAAAGATATTTCTGATCTACTTCACCGAGTAGATTACTTATTACTGATCGGGAAGAAATGAAAAATAAGTGATTCAAATTCAAAAGTGTAAGTTAGATCTGATCCAAGTGGCAAATGAAATACGCCTATAAGCATCTTTCAATAGTTGCTTTCTTTCTGTCACTTTAGTTTAATAAAGTAAGCTAAGGTGAGATTTTTAAATTATCAATTACATCTCATTTAAAAATTGCTTTCTAAAGATAAATTTAAAACATTGTTATAAATTTTAAATTGACTATTTCCTTTAAAATTGTTAGCCATTTATTATTACAAGCAAAAAAATGTTTTAAATTCGATAAACAATTTTGTTGATTGACCTAATTCTTCAACTGAAATTAAAAACAAACAATCTTATATTTTTCTCACTTTATCTCAACTAAGTTGTGACAAAAAGAATGGACAAAACAAGTAAGCCAAATGACTTTTAAAAAATAGATTCCTTGTTGTAGAAATGCTATATGTATTTATTGAAACAAGTCCTGAAGTTTGAACATTTAACTGCTAAAAAAAGCAAGCAAGATTTGTTGTAGAAAGAGAAAGACGAAAGCAAACGTGACAATAATGCAAAGAGAGTGATAGAGAACGCACCTTGGGTGGCAGTAATGGTGTGCGATGCGAGGTCAATGTTAAGTAGTCCGGGCAACCCCGTCAAGGACTCGCTCTGCCCCATCCCGTACGTGTTGACCACGAGGTGGTTGGGCGGCTTGTTGCCCTGCAGCTCGCGCTCCACCCTCTGCCAGACACAGTCACAGTCACAGCTAGTACACGAGACAGAGCAAGCGTTACGTACGTGCAACTCCTCCAGGATCTGCTGCTTCTGCAGGATGTGCTCCTCGGTGGACTGCTGCTTCTGGCCCGTGGTCTCGTCGTGGTTGTACTGTTTCCGGCGGGCCTTGATGTACTCCACGATGCTGCCGCCCGTGCTGCCCTTGTCCAGGATGCTGCCGTCCTCCTTGGACAACAACTCGATGGTCGCCGCGGAAATGTCACTGCTCAGATCACCTAAGGGCTGTGTGCGAACCTACATATAGAGCATGTCAATTTCCCAACGGAGATCATTGCAAAACCAAACCAAATCACGCAAGGTAAGGGCTAACGCAAACGCACTACGCAACACAAAAAGACGAATTAAGAAAAAAATAGTAACGTTATTTTAAGAGAATAGTATACATTAGAAAAAAATCCTGTTATTTAGTAACAAATACTGGATGAAAAGATTACTTATTTGATAGTAATTATTTGTGATATTTATGAGATGGTGATAGATAACTGAAAGTCTTTACTTCCTTAATTAAGATAATATCTCTACAAGTCTTTTTACTAATTGAATAATACAATAAAAGTTCAGAAAAACATTAGATTTCCGCGTTTAATAAAATTTTAACTGAACTACATAAGTTTCAGTTATGTTTTCGGCTGTAACTAGAAGAGGAGCGTAATATTCGGTTAAGGTTTCGATTGAAAATAAAGTAATGCAAAAGATGGCAAACTATTATTTTTCTGGTTGCCGTTGTACTTCTCTTCCCCAGTATTTTCGTACGTTGTACCATTTTGCACAATAATTAAAATTGGATTGTCAATATCATTGACTTCACATGTATGCAAGTTTTACATTTAATTGTTACTATTATCATTAATTGTAAGTTGAAAAAGTCCAGCAAAGGTGGAAATTAGACATAGATTCTTCAAAGAAAAAGAGAGAATAATTTTTTTTTGTAAAGCTACAATAACTAATTCATCAATTCCAATAATTTTAATTAGTTTAAGTTTAAGCAGTTCCAGTTCTGTTTTTTCTTCGCGTCTGCTTTATTGAATAGGTTGTTTTCGCGCGTTACCTCTTACTTTACGTTTTTATAACCCCCGCTATATACGGTGCGTGTAAGATGAGGAAGAATGATGTGGGGGTTGACTTACTTGTTGTGCTTCGGCGGAGGTGAGGTTGCCGTCGAACATCATGCCGGCGGAGCGGTTCTTGCGCAGCAGCGACTTCTGGCCGGAGGAGTGCTTGGGCGGCTGCGGCTGCGGCTGCTGCACGAACTGGTCGGCGAGGCGGGTGGTCGGCGGCTGCGAGCCCTTCTTGGCGTCGTCGTCCTGGCTCACGATGCGCACGGCCTCGGGCACCTCGTGCAGGCCCTGGCAGTCGGGCGCCGGCGCCGCGCCCTGCAGGAAGGGCTGCGTGGCCACCGTGATGTTGGGCGGCAGGCTGGGCAGCGAGCTGGCCGGCAGCAGGTTGCTCACCACGCCCGGCTGCGCCCCGTGCGACGGCGTCATCAGAATGGAATGTGGGTAGTCGAGCAGCAGCTGCACCACGCTCGTGTGCCCGCCCTTGGCCGCCTCGATCAGCATGGTGGAGTTGTCCTTGAGCTTGTGGAACGGGTCCGCCTGGTGCGACAGCAGCAGCTCCACCACGGCCAGGTGGCCGCCCGCGCACGCCAGGCTCAGCGGCGTGTGGTCGTTGTTGGTGGTCTGCTGGTTCACGTTGGCGCCCTTGGAGATGAGGAACTGCACCGTGCACAGGTGGCCCGCGCGGCACGCCTTCATGAGCGGCGTGCGCCCGCCCTCCGACTCGTGCTCCAGGTCGGCGTTGCACTCCAGCAGCAGGTCCGCCACGTCCGTGTGGCCGTTCTCGCACGCGTACGTGAGCGCCGTGTCTCCCGTCTGCGTCTGCGCGTGCACGTTGGCGTGCGCCTGCAGCAGGTACTTCACGAGCTCCAGGTGGCCCTCCTGCGCGGCCTCCATGAGCGGCGTGGACGCGCCCAGCTCGATGTCCGCGCCGGCCTTGATGAGGAAGTCCGCCACCTCGCTGAAGCCGCCGCAGCAGGCCAGCGTGAGCGCCGTCTCCTGCGTCTCGTCCGTCTGCGCGTTGATGTTGGCGCCCTGGCTGAGCAGCAGCGCCACCATCTCCTCGTGGCCCTCTCGCGCCGCCTCCATGAGCGGCGTGTAGCCCTCGTCGTTCACCTCCTCGATGTTGGCGCCGCGCTCGATGAGCAGCATGGCCAGGTCCACGTGGCCGCCGCACGCGGCCAGCGTCAACGGAGATTCAAAGCTGTCTGTGGGCATGTTCACCTGCGCTCCCGAGTCCAGCAGCAGCCGAGCCACTTCCACGTGCCCGTCCATCGACGCTTCCATCAGGGCGGTGTGCATTTCGTCTGTTTTGTGTTCTTGGTCAGCACCGGCTTCCAACAGAAACCTCACCATATCTAGATGGCCCTTGTAACACGCTAGCGTCAACGCGGACTCTTTGAATTCATTGGAGTGAGTATTTATTCCTGCTCCGTGTCGAAGCAAAATCTACAAAATAAAGTGTTGTTGTGGTATTGGTACACAGTGTAAGATAGAAAGGACGTACCTTGGCTACATTGACATGACCTGCGCTGGCAGCTTCCATCAACGGCGTGTGTCCATTTTCGTTGTGGTCTTCTACGTTAGCACCCGCTTCCAACAAGGTCTCTACTGCTTCCTCGTGGCCACCAGCGCACGCGTACATCAGCGGCGTATTGCCTATCACACACACAGCAAATACAACACGTTACATATGAGTACGGAATGAAGACTGAAGTATAAGAACATAGAACATAATTTACCACAAAAAAAATACGATTTGTCGTAGGAAATTACACAAATCATAGATCTGCATTTTTATATTCGTACAAATTCGGTATATTTCATGGTGGTACAAATAAATTCTACTAGAGAGATGGAAAAAACATGTTTCTATTTATTGTACGACGCCGTATTTGAGAGAGAAATAGATGATTAATCAGTTTTATAGAAAATCAGCCAATTATAAAAACAAAATGAAAAAACAGTACATGTACAGTGTATTTCACGGAGTTGATACTCACTAAATCAATTTCTGATGTAAGAATTATTAAACTTTTATCATGCATTTTTGTCGTATAGATAGGACTTTTATTCGCTATCTCGTTACAGAGAGGAATATATTATGCTATCTGCTTTATTGTGTGTTGGTAGTTTCGTTAGTGTGTTGGTAGTAAAGTTTAGCGTACCAGAGGTGGACTGCGCATTGACGTCAGCGCCATGCGCGATGAGCAGGCGCACGATGTCGATGTGGCCGGCAGAGGCGGCCTCCATGAGGGGCGTGCACTCGCCCTTGATGCCGCGGTCCTCCACGTTGGCGTGCATGGCGAGCAGCACCTGCGCCAGCTCGTAGTAGCCCGCGCTGCACGCCAGCGACAGCAGGCTCTCCCCGTCCTCGGTGGTCTCGTTCACGTTGCTGCGCCCTTCAGCCAGGAGCTTGCGCACCGTGCCTACATCACCGTCCGTGCACGCCTCTACCAACGATCTACAAACAGCCATGTCAACACACTCATAACCATTCAACAAACTAGTGATGGACTCTACTACTCATTTTCAATTCAAATCAATTGTGATCACAATAACGTTTTCCTACGACCACTATGGAAACTATTTTTCACAGTATTTGTCAACACTGCGCATGTGCAGTGTGAGAAATATAATTTTTCACAATAGTTGCGCGTATATGTTTATAATTTGTCTTTTGGAAAATCGGGGGATCTTCATGAAACGCTTTCGTAACAAAAATATTATGAATAAAATAGCTTAAATAATAAATAGATATTTTTTTATTTTGTAATAAGTATCCTTGTGTCTTTGGGTAGTCCTTTATTTTAATCTGAATTACTGGAAGTATTCTAACAAATCCAAAGCGTATTTGTGGGATACCGCACTAAATTATTCTTTTATAATGATTAAAGATGATCGTTGACTGAAAAGTGGATGTCAAGGAAGTAAAAACTGGACGGCTGTCTTATCAATGAGATTTTATTTCAAAAAACTAATATTTGATTAGTCGAAACCTTGGTTTTTTTTTTAAATAAAATCTTATTGTTAAGAGTACTGTCCAATTTTTACTTTCTTGACATGTTCTTTTATAGTTTTATGGTACAGGGACTTCTAATTGTTTTATGACAATCTCTCAATTTATTATGAGACAAACTATGTCTACATTGTTTTTGAAGAATATATCAAGTATTTATACTCATGGAAATAATTTTGTTCTACGTTACGAATTGTTGATTTAGTGTGGTCGTAGAAAACGTATAGTGTGGCACTCGTGCAGAATTGTCTATTTCCTATCTTGTGCAATTCCAGCACTCGACTTGATCTCGTGCAGGAACTTTCACACTTGGTGGGAAATAGGCAACTTTCTGCATTTGTTCTATTTGAAGTGGGAGTAGTTTCACGCATCACTAGCGGATTGGGGGGTGGTGGATGATAGATAGCACTCACGTTTTGTCGGAATGAGAAGAAGCGCGAGGATTGTCGGTGCGCATGCGAGTCAAGGCGGCAGCTGCCTCGTCCAGCGCGCACGAAACACTGGACGTGAGTCGCCTCAGCACCTCGGGATCTGTAAGGTGTTTACCATCCTTTGTAGCCAACTGACTGATACCTTCGCACACAAATCAAACGTAACGTACCGTCAATAACGCACATGTCTACGCACAGGCAAACCAAGGCATTTGCTGTGAGTGAGGTGTACGTTACACTCTCGACTACAGTAATGAATAGTGAGGGAAGCAATACAAACCGTTACCTGCTGCATGAAGCAGAGCCTCCAGGCGCGCCTGGGTCTCGGGGTCCACGGAGCGGTCGGCGTCGTCTGGGCTCAGCAGGAACTTGGACTTCTCCAGCCGCGGGTCCTCATCCAGTTCTGTGCGGTCGATAATGAACGACTCCACCTAAACCAAAAACCAAAATACCCGTCAACAACATACCACTACAGCTACAACCATACCACACATCATAAAGCATTTCTACTTCTTGCTCAGATAAGATCAAAGCTTCTAACTTCATAGCCAATTGCAACCTGGGTGAAAATATCCAACTACCAGGAGTCACTTGACTCAATCTCGGAGTCACATCATAGCAATTCCAAATACTTTATAATAGGCTTATCATTCTTATCGCGAATATCAACTCATTTACATATTTTAAATTGTTTTCTAATGTTTCCAATATTTCCCAGATTTGAAAATATTTACATATGTCTGAGGTCATCAAACTTACAAGTTACCATACCAAATTTGTGGAAACAACAAGCTATATTTATCAAATTATTTGCATAAGCACATAACATGCGCTGTAATGAAAAACTAAAAATTGCAGATAATATTACATGACAGACACACTTCCAATTCGCAATATAGTAATCAATCATCAAATGACCTCGTAGATCCTAGTAAAAGTTTAAATGTGTAGTCTGAAGAACATCCCTGATGTTTAATGCATGCCTGTATGAATTATAACATTGAGTATTTGCAATTCGTATTTGGAATTGGACAATATTGTATCGCAAATGTGTGAAATAAGTAATGAGATCGTATCGCGAATTTCTTATTTCGTCAGGACGTTTTTCGTAACTGTAACAATGTACAAAATCATTGTGTGGTAACTATCAGGAGAGTTAACGGTTTATTTCTTTAAAATTATTGTGTAGCTCTGAATGCATTGTTTGTTATTAATCATAACAGTACAACAATTTGAACTTAGTTTCAAATTACCAAGTTCTTCAAATTGTTAACGTGATAGAGATTATCAAATTGTAACGCGATAACGAGTTGACAATAACAGGAACGTAAAATGGGAATACCAAAATGCGAATGTAAAATAGAAGAAGTGTCAAAAGAGATTCGTTGAATGGCCGATATCACTACGAAACAACGACCCGTTTCTCGCCCCGCCCCTTTCCACCGGACAAATGCCCGATGACGTCATGAACGTAAGAACTTTTTTGTTGCGTATTGTAGGTGTTCTCCATTTATCTGATAACACACGCGTAAGACTGTCTCTGTTATTTTCTTCAAGATGTGACGGTACACGCCCCAATGTAGTTTCTAACGCCCAGGGATTCCCAAACTTTACAGCCGTTAATAATTTCATAACTTTAAACTTTCATGCTCATCAAACGCAGAATCAATACGCTCTTTGAAAATTCCGAAGTACAGTCAGTTTTCCGTTTGCTCTACATAGGTATATTTACACAGAAATAATTGTACAATGAACCCATAGCCAACGCAGGTTGTACTTTCACTCATCGCCTTCATTATTTTGCATTTTTCTCACGGTTTTATTCGTCACAACCGCAAAGATGACAATCAATTTATTATAAACAAAAATATAAATTTGTCGCGCGAACAGCTGGAGCTACTTATATTCCTCCATTGACGCAATTATAAAGCGATACCTTATCATCAAAGCACATTTTTTATTATTTTTATTAATCTGAAACAACATTTTTAGTAATTTAATATACAACTTATTTTTATACAATGTTGTGACTAGATAGTAATTTTAATTTTTACAACTGAACTAGGTCGTCAACAAAAACAAAACAATAACAGAAGAAACAAATTTAATTTAAAATAAGATTCGCAAGAAAAGATCAAGAATAAAAGGATCAATAACTTCTCTCTGTTCAATTAACGAGCGGAACAGTATTGCGTGCCGAAATTATTACGAAAGGTCTCTGGTTCAAATACCAGTGCCCTGTCTGAAGAATGTTCCAGCCAATTTTCACTTTATAGTGTTTATTCACAGTGATTGGCAACTGACGAAACCGTGTTTTGTCGATTTATGATGCCGCGAACCTGTTTTAGGTTAGTTTAGATATTTTTAGTAATAATTAAAGAATAAACAATTTTAATGAATCTTGGTTTGGGAAAGCATGTTTGGTGACACTTTGGACCGTTATCGTCAAAGTGCTAGAAACTAATACCAAGAACGCATTTACAAATAGGTTAGGATGACGAGAAAATATTTGGAAAAGTTATGAATTTTTACTTAAAATATGTAATTATAAACGACGTACCATAAACATATAATGACGCAATAACCTTTGTTTTTAATTCTGCTTTCTGAAACTAATTTTACTTTTTAATTCCATGTTAACCTTCCACTTATAAAATTCAATTTCAATGAGTAACATCACACTTCGCCGAATCGCATATTGCTTTATTTTTATTCATATTGTAAGCTCATATTTACTAAGGACTTTTCAAACAGATAATAAGTTGTAGTTTAAATTCACAAAATGTCAACAACTTGAATGGATCATAATCCACTCATGTTACATTAACGTCACCACTGTACTGGCAGTGTTTGTGTTCTGACAAAATGACATTCTATTACCACGCGGCTCGTGTTTTGTTTGCTTCAAAATGTAGGAAGGAAACAGAAAAAAACAACAAACAAACGAGCCGTCAAACTAAAATACAGGTATTACAAGGTGAACTAGCGACGGCGACTGACTACAGTTATGTGGATGGTCGAATGATGATCCCGAATCACACTTGCTTCACACCAAACTGATCCAGATCAATAGCGCGCTATTTGTTTAGAATCACCAAAACAATCACTACTTAAATTTAAACGATCGCTGTTTGTTAACAACAGCCGCGAACGCGAATAGGAGTTTGCCCTCTGGGGCGCGAGTTCTATTTAAAACTGATTTATAAACATTATAGATACAACTTTCCAACACAATACCGCACAATCAATACATGTTTTTCTAGAGAAATATAGTCAAAAAATTTTCAACAGAATAACAATTACGCATCAAGATGGAAAAATACGCGAACGTCCGGTTGCCAAAGCATAGTCCACTACAATCATTAAAACAAAATATGATATAGAAATGATGGCACGTTATTTGATTTCTTTGTTTGCTGTAATATTAAAATACTGACATTCTGTGGAAGAATAACATCATATTGTTTGAAATGAATGGAAAATTACGCCGATCATTGTCTATGTAACCGGACGATGAAGGTGTTTCGAAACAAAATACCAGCGATTTATGTAAATAATATACAGCATTTTCACTCACTTTATAGTTGACAGAGATTCAGAATTGAGGAATAAAGGAAATATTTGCAGCTGCAAAGAAATACATGCCGTGAAAAGTGCACGATGCCATAACGTTACGTATCAATAATTCACTACAATTTTAAAATGCCAACGGTAATCACGCAGTGTGTATTTATAAATAAATCGAGGTACACGTACAAACACACAATTATCAATTGATTCCATGGTGAAATTGGTAAATGAAAACCGTAACGGGCATTGTGCTGGCTCCACTACAACCACAAGATGTCTCTCGCAAGTTCATCGAAACTGAGACCTCGCTCGAGGCCAGTCGCGTAGGAAATGGATAAATTAATGAAATTCGTATGCCTACCTCCGAGACGCTGTCTTCTTCACTCTCCGATGAATCGGACATAAATCGCGGATGTTCCGAATAAGTCTCTGTTTCGGATTTAGCAGGGCTCGAAGTGGCTGAATGGGGAGTTGACGAGTTTCCTATATCGTGGTGAACATTCACTTTATCTAATTTTGGATTATCTGCGGCCGATCCTTGTGCTACATTCTGCATTTTTACCATTCATTAAAACTAGATATTATTAATCTTGCTATTTAAGTTGTATAACTTCACTATAAACACGATTTTGATGACTTTTTACACAATTAAAACCAGACACAAGAGTTAACACTCGCCGCCATATTCTACTATGGCCGTTCTCGGCCCGAGTTCCTGGCCTTCGTAATTATGTAAGTGCTGTCCCCTGTGTTCGCACTTCGAACTACCTCTATTTTCCCACACTACATTCGCGCGGCATCTCGCGGCCTCATTCAATTCCACAATATACCACATGTCTAAAATAAACATTACTCATTACAATTCATCTCTTTATTTCATCATTATCATAAAAACAGTTCTTACAATAAATATCTTAAACAAATGGCTCTATATTTATCTCCAAAACGGAGCAAGGATTTGTCAATTCAAATTTACTTAATACATTCGGATGTAATACACCAATTTTACCAATTACTTGTCCATTGCATATTACTTCGGCGCATCTATTTGCAAAATAAGTTGGATCTGAAAAAAAACAATATACAAACATCTCATATGATGAACAATTGAATATCCAACCTTCAGTTGTTTTTAAGTAGTAGCCCTCATTTGTTTTCTTCGGATTCCATGGAACTTCAAGCAGAAGCATAACTCGATCCAGCAAGCCATGAACTACTTCAAATCCAGCAGTTTTATTACAATTAATCGCACAAATTCTGCGCTCATTTCTTGCCCCTACTTCATTTTTAAGATCTTTAAGTACAACATCAGAAATTTCAAACAATTTTAACGGCAGTGGCATTTTTTTATTCGCAGCTAAAGTTTTTAATAAACCGGGTAGTAAAGTTGTGCGAGCTACTTGAAATTCGAGTGTTTTTGGATTAGAAATGTGGACGGCTGGAATATCCTCAATTTTCCAGCCTAATTTACTTGCGATGTCATCTCGCGAACACTGGAATTATTTATTTAGTTGAAATTTACTTAAAGTTTAATTATATTTACCAATGAGAACGTCAGAGCTTCTGTGAATCCGGCTTGTGCAATCATTTGTCGCAATTGATCGGATAGTTTATTAACAGGCAATTGTTGACTGATAGTATTTGTTTTAGGTAGAGTTTTTGTAATTTTATTATAGCCGTAAGCTATAGCAGCATCTTCATAGATGTCACATGCATGTATTACATCATGTCTCGTGGGAGGTATAGTTACACTAACATTATTTCCCTCTAGTTTTGACTCTAGGCACATTTTAGTCAGCAATTTTGCAATGTTTTCTCCACTCTCACTAAAATTACTTGTGTACTTTTACAACAAAAAAATAATTACAATCATTACCTGATCCCAACGCAGTTATTTATTTTATCTACAGGAACAATTTCTGTTCGATAGTCGAGCTCAGGATAAAGTGTTGATTGACCATCTGGTTGAACAACTTCTGCATATTCCACCGTGAATTTATCTTTACAATATTTGCTGAACATGCATACAATTGTATCTAGCACAACTTTTGCTTTTGTTAAATCAGTAGCAGTACATTCAATAAATACATTTTTTGTGTTTAAAGTAATTTTTGAGTGATCACCATTTATTATTGGAGGCATAGATAAAACTACACCATTACTATCATAAATAATGGGATAAACTGGACTGTCTCTTATAATAGGCAAATATTGTTTTAATTGAGCATGATACTAAAATTGAACTTCTTAACAAAAATCAAAAGTTAAAATTAAACTTACAGAATACAAATCCATGAGTTCTACGGCAGTGAATTCTTTTTCCTGATTAAGAGGCTTGAATTTAATTTCGCTCGGAGGTTTCGCATCGTAAGTAAAAGGCCCCTGAATGGTATCTAAATCATGAGTACCTATAGCTACTAAAGATCTTTTGCGACAAATATTCTGATGCAATTTGTCTTGCAAATCAATGAAACTATCATAAGAATCTTTTGTAAAAACCATATTTCTTAAAACAGCTGCAACTGCATAAGGTCGAATAAGTGCTGTATTTTGAGTTAAAACTAATTTTTGCAGACTGTTTGGTTTAATAGCTTTAAATATAGGTGTTTTTATTCTGTAAAAAAATAATCAATAACTTATTATCTACACGTAAATAGTACGTACTTTTCCTGGAAAATAAGCAAGCCTAATGTTAGACCTTCTAAACATAATAAATCGTATCGATTTGCTGGAATATCAATTCTGTATATAATATCTTCCGAGGCATTTACTGATGACACTGCATCCTCGCCTTGTTCTTTGCTTAACATCTGTTTCTCGCTCGTCTGAAAACAAATACATACAGATATGTCTTTTACGCAATTTTTAATTTGTCTTACAACTTCATCGAGTTCCAAACCGAACTCGAAACACAAACTTTGAAATTCATCATCAGCTGGAAAGTAGGCTTATGAAATAAAAACATAATTACAATCATTAAACATCTTACTGTAAGTTTTGCCGAGCGTTTCGAATAACAAATCTCTTTTAACACCAATAGTTGGCATTTTGAACTATTATATATAAATAATTTTTAAATAAATTTGCGGTGCTTCAATGCACCTGTAACACGTCAAAATGTGTGGTTAGAAGAGGTTGTAAAAGCAGCGAAAATCCCCAAACCATTCGGAAAAATGGCTTCGCTAGTGAAGTTAAATAAATTGTCAAAAATATGTTTAAAGAATCCGGGGATTTCGTTTATGGCAGTACGAAACCGTAAGTTCTTTACATTTAAATTGTATAAAATATAATATTTAGTTGATATTTGCTAAGGTTATGTTATGTAATTTCTAGATTGGAATAAGGATTTCAAGCCTGGCCCATATCCAGTAACCAAGGAAGAACGCGAAGCAGCAGCTAAGAAATATGGATTACTTCCTGAAGAATATAGGCCATATCCCGACGATGGAATGGGTCATGGAGACTACCCCGACTTGCCCCTTATTTCAACTGACCAAAAGGACCCGTGGTACCCTTACGATTTCCCTGAACTCAAAAGAAACTTCAATGAGCCCGTAAGTTTAAATATCTTGCACAGAACAGATTACCAAGCAGCAAATTGCAGGTGCATCTTCACTGCGAGATGATTGGAGAAGACCGTTACGATGTCAGTGTCCGTTTGCGGTTTCCAATGTGGAAGCAGTGTTTAGCTTTCTTCGGTGTTATGTTCGGATGTGGAGCTGTTTATTTGTGGCTAGAGAGGATGAGAATGTATAGGCCCGTTCTAGCTAAACAGTACCCAAGTCAAGGTGTAAAACATTATACTTTTGAACCAGCTAAATAATGTTAACAAAAGTGTATATTAAATGTATTCTAGTATAATACAATGACTATTTAATTTGTTAGAAATGATACCTAAACATAACAATATGTAAATATACAGTTTTATTAGGA
The DNA here is from genome assembly GCA_035578165.1 of Stenolophus ochropezus. Taxonomy (NCBI): domain Eukaryota; kingdom Metazoa; phylum Arthropoda; class Insecta; order Coleoptera; family Carabidae; genus Stenolophus; species Stenolophus ochropezus. The sequence continues at coordinate 1,605,002 of JAQOWZ010000002.1, forward strand.
AATTCGTTGCTTTTATGCTAAAGTACTAAAACTTTTTACATAAGGTACTTAAAAGAAATTAAAATATCTAATATACATATAAATACAATACAGTTTGCGCGGATCACCTGATAATTTAATGTTTCACTGATATGCGTATTGAGCCCTCTACTTAAAAAAATGATGACTAGTAAAACTAAAATAAATATCAACCTGAGTTACTTCTACTTCAAACATAGTATATTGTGCAACAAGTGCAGAAAGTTGCCTATTTCCCACGAGGTGTAAAAGTTTAGGCACGAGATGAAGTGGAAAATAGGTCATTCTGCACGAGTGACACACTATACTTTTTCTACGACCACACTGCTAAATGTTAAGAACAAAATAAATGCACGAAAAAGTGCAGTGTTGGCAAATATTGTGATAAATGTTTTCTCACACGATTGTGGGAAATACGCAACTTTGAAGCTTTATATAGTACGAGAAAAGTGCCAGTTTCCATAGTGGTCGTAGAAATACCTGTTTATTCCATCAGTTTTCATAATTAAACTCTTGTCCTAGTTTAGCCATTAACTGTTTTTTTTTGTTTCCTGCCGCTTTCGCGAGAAGAATCCTTTAATTTTTTTATTATGTATATTTCACTCATAATAACAAAAATAAATATAAAAATATTTAGTACTAATTGTAGTTGGTAAACCGCACATTATTTTACAGTGAAACAATAATTACAATACTCATAAAAGTGCAATTTGCAATAAATATCGTACACCTTATCACTCTGCAAGAAAACTGTTTGTAAGTTTGTACGTGATTATTGGTCCCGCAACAGCACTAAGTGTAATCATGACTAGCTCGACTACGACTTCCCACCAGGGTACGGCCTGTCGGGTATCCGAGGAGGAATGCTAGGCACTGGTCGGCTGCAAAAGATCGTTCATTCACATTAAAATAAACACCAACTTTACTCTTATACAAACAAACTTCAGGAGTGCGACCATCACCAAACCTAAATGGATTTGTTAATTAAATCTTCAAATAAAATTTAAAGCATGCGTAGAAATTGAGAAATAAATAAGAACAAATCCATTTAAAACAAGAAGAAAAGCATAGAAACACACAAAAGAAGCCCAAAAGGTGAGAAGAGAATGATAAAGATGATAAGTATCTCATCAGGGGGTTAGTTCTATATTTACACATTCAGATATTTGCTACATAATTAATCATAGGTGTAAAATACACCCGTAAAAATGCCAGCACTTATTTCAGAAGAAAACTTGTGTTGATTCTTCCAAAATCAGTGTTGCGTTCTTCTACTGCATCTCCTGATCAAATCGTTAATAATACAGTCACTTAAATACATAAAATCATGTAACAATTCTTCCAAAATCAAAGGAAAGTATAACTGGAAATGAATGATGTGTAAGTGTACATTGATATTTGAAGGAAATTTCACTTGATATAGTAAGTGACTAATTCACTAATTACACATAAATTCTTTGCATATACAAAGAAATAACTGTAATTTGTATATTTTTGTAATAATTTACATAACAACAACAGTGAATGCTATACAATTATTGCAGAACTGTATTATATTTGGTTACTGCACTAGAAATTGAATACAGCAGAATTTTGAGATTCAGGCCATCCAGAAGCAGACTCCATGCATGTACGAATACATGCTGACTTTTTACACAAATGGTTAAACATGCGTCTCAGCAAATGATGTTTAGTTCTAGCAAATAAGGATAATACAATTCTGCCGTACTTCCAAGTAATGTACTAAAATCTATGTCGTGCATTTTGTATAGAATTACAAATTGATGCACTTGTGTGTCTTTATTTAATTGACTTGTCCTATTCAACAAATGTTATCACCAAGCAGAAACTGAACGAAACAAACATATGCGAAGTCCGTTGGATTGATATGCATTGTTGTACATTCACGAACTAAGTTGAAAGCCTAATAAAGTCTAAGTGCAACCATACTAACCAGGATTCGTTATTGGTGCAGCCGCTAATCGCTTTATTCATTAGTTAACATCTCAACAACATTAAATGTTAAGTATTTATATATTGTTCTCTGAAAAGCCAAGTCTACATGTCTATCAAGTTGAATACAGATTTTAGTAGCGAATACATTATATTTTAATTGGATATAAATATTATTTAACTGTTCAGAACTATTACGGAAGATCTTTGTTCATATTGCAATGTGCGCAAGTTTAGGGCACAATGTACGTAACGATTTATCAAAATTACTTAATTTCAACATTTGTCATTTGGTACAACATAAGTTAAATTCGTGTTGCGATAAAAATAAGATTTGCTTTAAAAGTTCTTCAGATATAGTATCAACAGCTCGTTTATATGTACTTAAAATATAACGTCTTTTAAAAATTAATTCCATTACACAAAAATATACCAGTGTAAGAAATACAACAATAAAAAATTACACATCTCTAATATACAATACTCTGATGAATGAATGATTCCCGTGTGTTAGTATAAATGCAAACATGCCATACTTGATCAGCTCTTTTAGAGGCTGAGTTCGGTACAGTACGGAGTAGAGAAGAGTTGGTTAGTAACTACATAACAAACGTATGAGTTGTGAGGAGATTTACTTGAACTTGAAGGCGTTGGCCAGCTCGTTGACGGCGGCTTGCGTGACGGCTTGCCCCACGGCTTGCTGCACTCGCTGCGGCACTTGAATCCCACCCCCGCCTGGCCGGCTGCCACACAACAACACATCAGCCCGTATGACACGCGCGCATTTATACGCCAGGCAGTGTTTCTCGCAAACAGACCTCGCTTATTTGTACTTGTGGGTTAACTCAAAATTCATCTGGAGAAACACTGCAGGGGCAAACTTAACAGCTCCATTTGCAACTTAATTCCTAAGCGCCGACATTATATACATAATACCTGATTATTATGTCATTGGTCGTTACTGGTGTTGTTCTTTAACATTTACTTAGAATAACTGGGTTTACACGTTCATATCTATATACACACCATTACTCTCAACATATTTCTACAAACAATAATTTAAATTTATTGCCTTCTTCAATTGTTTCCTCAATTGGGTCGTACACCATTTTTTTTACTTTGTTTTGAAAGAACATTAACTATTGCTGTGACGTGATATGTCTTCGCCAGTGATGAACAAATTGTTAGTTTTATGGGGTATTAGTTATTTTTATAATTCGTATAGTGTAAATATGTTTATATACAAATTTATGTATATGAATGAAAAAATTAAGTTATAAATGACATTTACTTTTCTTAAGAAAAATAAGATCATTTAGTAACCGCAAGTTCTAAGAAATGCTCAAAACATATGACGTCACTGTACTTCCCAATAAATAATGTACATTTTTAGTGTCCGACCGAAGTTTTGGTTTCGGTTTTGGCCGAAAATGTTGGTTTCGGCCAAAATTTGGCTAGTGTTTATATCATGTCGGACGTTAATCTTTACTTCTTTACTAGATAATAGATAATTTCTCTACAAAAATAAAGCGATTTTCTGATAAATTGAAGTCTTTTATTTAATTTAAAAATCGAATATTACCGTAAAAGTTAAGAAAAACACTAGATTTCCGAGATCAATAAATATTTAAATGAATTTTAACGTATAAGTTTTTATAAACTATAAAAACTGTAAGAGGAGTTGAATATTCGGTTCCGGTTTCGGTCGGACACTAATATTTTTATATTTTATCGTAAAATGGAAATATTTAACAATGGTATAGAACCCTATTATTAATTTCTTGTGCTTCAAACGTGTAAACCCTTAAGGACCGATTGGAGATTTGTAAATATTGTAAATGTTAAATAACAAAATAATTTGTAATATATTTGTATAGATCAAATAATTTCTTTCATGCGTTATCTTTGTAAATCAACCAATGTGGATTCGTTTGTTGAACACATAATTATAATCCACATAACAATGAAACTGAGTTTTTTTTTACAAATATACAATGCATTTTAGACAAAGAACACAGCCTCAACCAAGCCAAACAGGGTGACAAGACAAAGATAGACAATGAAAGCTTTCACAGGTTACTCTAGTCTAATTATGTGAGTCATCGTAATAATTAGTTTACATAACACAATGAAAAGTTGGTTATTGAGGCCAAGACGTTTAGTTGGTTATTAACGCCTCCTGCGAACAGAAACCACAACCTCAGTCCTGGCTGCGGCACCTTGGCCCTAACACAATCACACACAAACTAGAACTCATTACACTACATCAATCATTTTTATCGACCGCCACGTACAAAATATCCCAGGATTTGATAGCTACAGCTTAAGGATGTATTCCTTAGGAAATATTAAGTTGAAAATGTCTTAAACACATGAACAAAACTCAATATTAAATTTAATAGAGCAGTGGCTATACTTTTTTGTTGATTAATTGTAGCAATTGTTTCTATAACATCGTATTTGTCGTATCCATTTTACCACGAGCGGTTTTTAATGAAACTTTATACCTAATCTTCTTATATCAGTTGCACAACAATGTTTACTAAAAACGAAGAACCGAAACTAACAGTTAAAAGTATAATGTAATGAATTCTGTCGCGTCTATACAAATGATTATCCTGCTGTTAATATTCGAACATGAATCACGCAGTGTTAGTTGATGTTGCGACAAGCCGCACACGGTACAGTATAAACACAAGCGCATGTATTGTACGATAGGAAGAGGTACTTACGAGGGTATGAGTGGCGCGGGGAGGCCCTGGCCGGCGGGCCTGCCGGGCGGCATGGGCGGTGCTCCGCCCCCCGGCCGGTTCGGTATCGCGGGCGCTGGTCGTCCCGACGCCGGCGGCGGAGGCGGCGCGCGGGATCCTCCCAGGGAACCTACAGCATATGGGTGTTAATGCTTGTAGACGAAGGTGTACCGCAAGGGTACCATTTAGGACCTTTCATATTTTAAAAAAAGGTATTTTTTGGAGTTGCAGCCATTTAATAAAATTCGTGAATATACCAACGTTTCGACTGTAAATCAGACTTCGTCAGGGTGATAAATGATATTAAAATATTATGAAGTAAATCATGTAAATTATTATGGAGAAATCTTTTGTCAAACATATAAAACAAACACACGTATATGTTACTTAACAGTTATCAACCAACTGACTTAAACGAACTCCAAAAAAGATCTTCTTTTTTTAACATTCAATCGATAAATCAATCCTACATTAAATATTTAAATTTCCGCGAAAGGTTTCAAAATTATTTCATTATTGTTATTTTTTTATGATCTTTGTTAATATTTCTGTTAGCCTTTAAAATGTAATACATTTGTTTAGTAACAAATTTATTATATTTATTTCATTACAGAAAAATCTAAACCTCCCAGGGAACCTACCATATCGGTAACACAACACTGCACAAATGTAAGTAAATGTATGTAATCTCAGGTGTACCGCAAGGGTCGTATTCAGGACCTTTACTATTTTAGATGTCTACGAAAAGCTTAAATACTATTTTATTATTGTCATTTTTCTATAATATATTGTTCAATTTTTGTTAATTTCCCTGTAAGCCTTTAAAATGAAATAAATTTGTTTAATAACAAAATTTATTATATTTATTTCATTACAGAAAAATCTGAACCTCCCAGGGATCCTACAACATCATCTACACAACACTTCATATGTGTGTGTGTCAATTGTTGTAATCTCAGGTGTACCGCAAGGGTCGCATTTAGGACCTAAATTAATTGATTTTAATTAAATAATTTTGTCTTTGAATTCTTTTAAAAACTGTGTAAAATCCTATTTAATATAATTGTTTTATGCTTAATAACGTTATTGTATATTTAATTGTTATTAACGGGTTCTCTTCGTTAAGTTAAATAAATAAAGTTACCTGAAGATCCGACGGCGGCCATGTTTGGTGCGCCTCTCCTAGGTCCTCCAGGACTTGGCGGTGACAATCTAGGATTGTCGAGACCACTAGCCAGCCAGTCGTTCTTAACCGGCGGCGGTACAGGCGTGGAAACTGTCGCCATGGACACATCTCCGATAATACGCATCGCTTCTTTGCACGCGTGGTACATTCGGAGCATCTCTTCGCGCTTTTGCGCTTCTTCTGGACTTTCTTCCATCATTTGCGACTAAGGGAAACAAAACAGTAACAAGGAATTCCTAACGCAAGAGAGAAAACTAACCTGATCTCCGCTGGCGTATAAGTGTGCAAGAAGTTCCCCATTAATGAAATCTTTGGCATTGTTGATAATGAGGAACATGATAGTCTTAGGCACCAAATCTCTTGTAGTTTTGGTAACAATACGCATGTAACTGTCCACGAGATTTCTGATTGTTTCCACTTGTCTTTCCAGTTGCGGGTCCATGGAACTTGTTGCTCCTGTGTCTCCACCCTAATTATAATATTTACTTTAATTTTTTTGCAAGCACAACAGTTATACGATACAGCCTTGTGCAAATTTATGGAAACAACGTGTAATTGTTCATATTGAACAATTATTTAACTACCTTTTTGGCATTGACTTTGTTTTTTACAATTTGTTTGATGTTAGATCACAATATTTATAAGTTACACTGCTCTCAAATATGTAGTGAATTTACTTTTGAGTCTTTTTATTCGTAAAAGATTCACAGATGTTTATCCTAAGTATTTCCAGGTACTACTTATTGTAAAAAGCGTAGTTATATTTAGAAATTCTGTTTAAAATTACAACATAATTAAGAAAATAATCAATTCAAAATGAAGATCGTAATTATCTTATACGTACAGTAAAAATGTACTAAATTTCGAATCGCATATGAAAACCAGAATAATTCGGTGTCCCCAAAAGGTTCATTGGGACTCCGGGACAAATGGTCCACCTAGTTTGATGTCAGTTTGTCTGTTTTCCTTTATCTTTTTTTCAATGGCTCAAAAATTCTCAATAAGATTTATATCAAGAGAAATCATAATTAAAACTATAGATTTATAAAAAATAAGCAAATTGAATGCCAAAAAAGTTTAAATAATTATTAATGTAAATTAATAATTATCTGTTGTTCGCGTTAACTTGTACAAGTGAATTTTATCTGTATAACTGTTTTGAACAACGGGGTTAAATCACACTTCTTGCTGCCATTCTTGTTATATCTCAAACTAATTTATTTTCTCTTGTGTCTGAGTTGTAAAAACAAATTAGCAGGTGTAGTTGTTCTGTCAGAAACTGAAGAATGTTAAGCTAAGCGTAGTTTGTTTACCAACCTCGTAGCCATCTCCCTGCAGCGTAGAAGCAAAACACAGAAATACACATTAGGATAAAACCATGCAAAATATTTAGATTAGCCAATAGGGTACACACATGCATTACGCACACAGTAAAGTACTAATTTCTGAGGACAAATTCGTTAAAAGAAATCTAAACAAAACATCCTGCCTTTTTAGAATCACGTCACTTTATACTTGCCCTTCGTCTCTGTAAACATAAATGAAATATGAAGTCGCGAAGACCGACGTGCGGAGAACGTTACGTGCACATGTACAACATCGATTATAAAGTAAACAATAACAAACATTACCTCTTCTCCGTTTGCCTGTTCGGTTTGTTTTTCTGGGTACACGCCGGCACGCAAGAACGACGCTTTCCACGAATCCACTTCGTCTTGAGTCTCACAGCTCAATTCCAATTGTTTATAATCCTAAATTTAACAGTATATTATACACTAAGATTGACAAGAATATAATTTTTGACCTAGTGCCACGATTGTGGCAAGGGATACTGGTCAATAATAGCCCTCTCAATTGAAATTTTATAACATGCCAAAGTTGAGAAGACTATCATTATTGATCTAACGCCAAGTTGTGTCTCGACGTGCGAAGCAAGCGGCGGATACAAGGCGCTGGTCAATAATGATCCTCTCAAACGTGGTACATATTTTATTTTTTTCACTACTACTACAATTCTACTTTTAAGAAATATATTAATAATAATAAAGATTTTGTCGTGATTATTTAATTCTTTCTTATTATTCATAAAAATAAATAGGCTGCATTTATTTATATATCTGACATTTCAATTGTTAATCTCATATTTGATTCTTGATTTGTTTTTAATTGTTTCACTTATATCAATTAGATGAAACATTTAATTTTGAATCTATATTTTGTATTTATTTTTGGAGTTTAATGACTCAAAATAATATTTAAATTTTAAAGCTTGAGTTTCTTTAAAAAATTAGTTTGCATTATTGACCTAGGTCAACAATAATTTATTTTTGATTTGTTACCATGGCTACCAAGTAAACAGTAGTGAAAAACAAATTCTTATAAGTAACATTTCAAGAGCCATGAATTTATTGGAAAAAACGAGCTGGGGTGATTTTAGAATCATCTTTGACCCAAGATGTTACTTCGGAGGAATTATGAGCAAAGTTTACCAATTAAATTCATAGCTTGCATTTTAAATGATTGATTATTTCACGAATGACAACAGTTCAAACATAAAATATACATATCAACAAAATATATTCATGGTGATTGCTACTGTGGGTTTATCAAATTTTTGCACTAAAAACTGGAAACTGCCATCAAATGGCGCATTCTGATTGGATAAAAATGACGTGTGTGAAATAATCAAATCAAATGCACTGAAATTTTTTGTTATTACCAAGTTGTTTACTGATTCATGATCCATGACGTCAGATTGGAATTTTAAAATGTAGAAGATTAATGATGGAATAATTATTTTCGTACCTTGTACACATTTCTGCCTTCAGGGTTAAACAAGGCGAACATATGTCTCCGTGACATAAAACCTTGTTCGATATCTCGCAACTTCAGACCGTCTAAAGGCAGCATGTATTTCTTTTCCCGTTCTTCTTCGTCTTTGAACCACGAGATGTTTTCCGAAGTCAGCACGAACCAGTAATCCCGAGACCCACCTAATAAATTCATCATTTTAATTCCTCATTCCAACCGGAACGATTTCGCTTTATATAATTTTTATATCAAAACTATTTTCCATTTTTATTTCAACTATTAACAGATAAAAATTATTGACTTTACATATCATTACGGCTGTCTTTTTAATGTAAATTACACGAAGATAAAAAATATATAAAAGGAACAATAAATTAAACGCCAAATAGTGGGAGGAAATGAGTCATATACTACACTCTGTTTAAATGCAACATTAACTTTGAAAAATGTATTATATGAACTGTACTTCTTTGAAAATTGTTTAATAACATCAGAGGAATTAATTATACAGTTGCTGACTTTCCACTTGAACGCATTTAAAATTGAGAATTATTAAAAAATGACTCATTTTTTCCGAAAAACATTTTAGCCATTTTCGTTTTTCCTTTTTAACTTTTGTATTCGTTGAAATAAAACTCTGAAAATTGGTACACTTATGTAATTTTGTCCGTAGAAACAAATAGTGATGTCGAAAATATAGTGATGCTCTTTTAAGGAGAACACCCAAAAAAAAGAAAAGATTAGAGTACTATGCTAATTTGAAAGCAAAAAACTCGAGAATAAAATAAATAATTAAATTCAGTTTGAAAATTTGAAATTACCACATCAATATTTAAAAACTAGAAAATACTCTAAGCGAAATTTGAAATTCCAGTTTTTGGTTTTTCCCATTTTTCTTCCAATCATTCCAACGTACAATTAGGAAGAGAAAACATTTATTTATAATTAGTTTGTATCCTTATTTTTAAACCTCCTTATCAAACATATTTTTTTGAGGTGTATCTTTGAGAACAAATATCTCAGAAACCAAAAGAGATAATTAAAGTTTGTCTAAAAACTTGTAATCAGCTCATCGAAATCTATTATAATAACTACCAAATTTATGTTTAAAACTAAACAAAATTGTTTTAAAATTTAATAAATTACTTTAGTTTTAAAATTTCAAACAGGAATGATAAAAATAATAAAATTTAAAATACAAATCGGAATATGTTATGGTAAGAAAATAAAAAGTATAAAGTAAGTTTACATTGTCGTGAATTGCCACGCCCCCTTACGTAACTGTGAAAATCAATATATATAATTGTTTGTCACCTTTCATAATCCCGAGGTTGTGGATGCACATGTAGCCCTTGCGGATGACTTGGTTGCCGAGGCCGCGGGAAGAGCCGGTCTTCACCGCGTTTTCCGACTGGTTTTGAGCGCTGAAATCAATAGCCCTTATTTTTCGTGGTTATTAAAGTTAATAGCACAGTACGCACTTAGCGAAGCCGATGAAGTCCTCGTGATTGGTGTTCATGTATGCCAGTTCACAGTCGATTAATATAACTAATTGGTCTTTGCATAACTGCTCGCGGTTTCTAATATGTGTGGCGATGATGCGCTCTGTTTCTTCTCTCAAACGCGGGTATCGGTTCATCTAACATGTCAAGAAAAACGTCTTCAAATCAGTAACATTCAAGTTTAAATAAAACAAAAATTACAACTCTGGCTTTGAATACATGTTGAGGAACCCTTATTTCTCTGTCCTTTATGGCCAAAGTCACCAATTGATAAAATAATCAAACTGATTCATAGATCAACATTTGTTCTAATTCACCTACTTGACTTCTAAATCAAGATATGCTCAACTGATTCACAGTTTTGTTCTAATATTTTTTTCTACGATCATTATGAAAAGTGGCACTTTTCTCACACTATAAAAAACATCAAAGTTACGTATTTCCCACAATCGTGGGTTAATTTCTCACAATAGTTGCTTGATTGTTTTTTATATCAAATAGCTTTCGTGCAAGTATTTTTGTTCTATAACGTTTAGCAGTGGAATCGTAGAAAAAATATATAGTGTGCTACTCGTGCAGAATCACCTATTTCCCACCTTGTGTGATTCCAGTACTCGACGTCGTCTCGTGCCGAAACTTTCACACTGCGTGTGAAATAAGCGTCTTTCTGCACTTGTTGTTAAATATACTATTTTATGTAATTTTACTAGTATGAATTAGTTAAAAATATATGTTTCATATTTGAAAAAAGAAAAAAAATCACGAATAATAGGTCAGTTAGACAAAATTAAGGGTTTTTAAATAACAATAAAGACAAAGAAGCATTATTTCCACCAAGGAATTGAATTGTTATATGAATGCAGTCTATGTACCCGGAAACAACTGGAAATTGCCCAATTTCATAGAAATCTTGTCATATTTGCAATCAAACATTTAAATAATCTCTAAGAATTTTCTTTTTTCACAAAATAAGGAAGGATTAATAAAATTTGGCTCGTTGTTGATATATGATTATTTCTACGGTTTTTGGGTTTCCAAATGTGACTAAAAACTAAAAACATGATTTTATTCTTATTCAATCTATATCTACCTTTAAATTTGCTATTGTTGTAAAATTCAAAAAGATCTAATCTTTTTTGAACAATCCGTGGTTTGGGAATATTTTGAAGAATAAAGAATATTTATAAAATATCTATGGTCTGGCGAAAATTCAGAAGACATTCTTAAAATTGTACGCAAATATATTAGTTTATTTTCATATTATAAATTTAATAGAATAAATATACGTATGTGAAAATTTAAATATTTATTTGAGATTAATTGACGAATCAGTTGATCATTTTTATTAGATGAGCTTTTAGTTCTCGAAACACGTGTTTGGTTTTAAACTTTTCATATATTTAAGATAAAGGTGTAATTTTTGTTTTATTTTATTATAGTGTAACGGTAGATTCTAATTCAATTTAAAGATGAAAGATGTTTCTTACTTTATCTGTGCATGTCCGTACGACGTTGGACAGTTCCTGGACGACCAAATCGACGCACTTTAGCGACGGTTCCTTGAGTCGCGCAATTTGTTTTTTCACAATAGCTTCAAACGCCATATCCGGAGTGAACAAACCAACCTACATAAAAACTCATTACCTTTCTTTCCTTTTATTGATTAAAGCTACGTACTCGAATACCGTGAATATTTCTAATAGCAAACGCGATTTCTCTTCGCAACTCCTTCTCGTCAAACTCCATTTTAACGATTTCAAATGGAAATCTCTCGTGGAAAAGTCTGTTAATTTTAGCACCGCCAGACAGTTCCATTGTGTTGATTTGTTCTGAACCGGAACCTTCGATGGTTCGCTCGAAGTCCGACTGCAGTTGCTGAATCATCCTGAAATCACTTTCCTGTAACACATTCTCACACTTCCAATTGGATTCTTACTGTAGCATCGCTTTGGTTTTGATTGAGGGATCATCTGGCCTGAAATGTTTGAATTGTTCCACATCTTTTTCCAGTGTTAACAACTGTTTTTGTAGCTTATCTCGCAAGCCGGGAAGTGTCTCTCGGATGTGATTAGTAAGTTGTTGATTTAAGATTCTTTGTAAATATGGTGTTCCTAATCTCTCTGCAATGTGTCTGTATCCTGGATGACTGAAATTCAACAACAAATTTCAGTACCGTTTTAGCCAAAACATTCGCGCTAGCGTCCGACCGAAATTTTGATTTCGGCCAAAAATTTACCAATAAATTGAATTCTTTATGTAATATAATAAAACTTTAGCTAAATTTTAACTTAACTACATAAGTTTCGGTTTCGTTTTCGGCCGAATATTTGATTACGATTTTGACTGAAAATCGTGTTTCGGTCGGAGACTAATGTCAATTACACACCTGAGGAAGAATTTTCTTTCGGCGGCCAAAGCAGCATTAATATCTTTCCGTCCATCAATATCTTTCTGCGATCTGTTTACCACCCCGATGTATCCTCTCCGTAAAGGCAACAACTTATTTTCTAAGATATCTCGTGCGTCCGTGCCATCGTCCATCAAATCCAACTTGGTGATTACACCAATAGTTCTTATACCTGTTGCATGAATCAATAAATTGATTGTTCAATTGAAACAAGAGCAACGTACCCTGAGGATCGACCTCTTTGGCCAACTTCAACGCATCGGAGTTCGCCAGATCGGTGTTAGCTGGAGTTACAGCCAGAATCAAACAAGATTCTCGTTTGATGAACTGCATGATCATGCCCTTGATTTGTGCTTCGATGTCTGCTGGCTGGTCCCCAATTGGGACTTTTGTTAAACCAGGCAAATCGATGAGAGTTAAATTTAATACTAAAATATTTAAAATTAATATCTAATTGTTTTTTGGGGGTGAATTTCTCACCATTTGGAGAGTAAACTCTTAAATTAATTGGAATATTCGATATGCCTTTATTACTGCCGGTAACACGGTCTGTTTCAGCCTCGATTTCTTTCCGGACTTCATCAAAGTCCACAAATTTTTTACCTTTACAATGTAAGAACTCGGCATATTCTAAAATTTGTAACATGTAAATGGTTTGAAAAGTAAATAAATCGGGTCTTACGCACCAGTGTTTGAATTTATCAACTGTAAGATAAGTGGGCGACGAGTGACTATACCAGATCCTCTGGGAAGGAAGTCTCTGCAAGATATGTCATTGTGTCTCTTATCTAAATATATTTTTACGCAAAAATGTTGAATCAGCTTTTATCAAACCAACTTTATCGACTACAGGTGAACCGATAAAATTGTTTGTAGCTGATAAAAAAACATTACTACTAAATTGAGATACAATTATGGCAACTTTGAAAGGTCAAATTTTACATAACTAGGATGTTTGGGAAACAAATATTTTTAAGAGTATTTTTGGAAGACAGCATCTTAAAAAGTGATCATTCAGAAACACTTGTTGTCATTAACAATGACGGAATTGAAAAATCAATATTCAACCCACATAAACATCAGGTTTCAGTCCTACTAAAATCAATGTTGTCACCTATATATGAAATATTATAATATAAATAACGATAGGGGTCAATAATTACGACCTCGAAATTATGAATCATATAAAAACGTTAACTGTCAAATTGGTCTCCGGAATTAAGAAGTAAATTATTTTTTATGATACATTAACCCGTGGAAATAAAGGGTCAGTACACAAACGGAATAAAGTTATTAGACGAAGTCTAGTGTGTAAAAAGCAAAGGAATCTTATTTACCTTCCAACGAAATTTTCTAAAACGGAACTTTTTCCTGCAGACTGTCCGCCCACTACGGCTATCTGAGGTAAATCAAGTTGCATATGAACTCCAAGTTGTGTAAATGCATCTTGGAGTTTGTTAACAATGGGAATGAGTTGTTCCATCCCCGTGTTGCCTGCCATTTTAAGGCCGCAATATTACACAAATCCTTCTAAAAACACCTGCTTGTCACCAATCTACACAACGTACAACATCGAACATGGCCGCATCACAAATGCAAAAGTCTGACTCACAAGCTATTTGTATTGTTTCAAAGATAAGCTTAGTCACAACATTTTTTATACTAATATCTATTTCCGCGCGCGATTATTATTTAAGAATTATAGACTAATTTATATCACGTTTCTTTTACTTTAAATGACGTTCTTTTACAAATATTTATTTAAGAATAACAGCAGCTTTTAATGTTACATAAAACATGTCAGTGTGATTCGATCTTGATATTTCACAGCGCGCCTGCGTCTTCAACGTTCTTCCAATCAATTATATTTTGAACTTTAAAATTATAATCAAATTTTACATATTCAAAATATTTTACAAATAATCACGTTATTTTAAACAATGATTTACTTATTGATAATTAGTTACTTATATCAAAATAAAGATAAGATTTAATTTTGTCAATAGAAACGCGTATGCGCATTAAAAGCCAATTGTTGTCTTAACGGAAAACTGTCATGCGCTAGGTTAGAATTTTAGTGATATTTTGACTTTTGTAAAATGTCAATTTAATAATTAACTGAAGTGTTATTCAGAGAAACAAAGTAATATATTAATAATTAATGACTATATTGTTTCTAATATTTATATTTTTAGATGCCCAATGTAAATACGCAAATAATTGAAGCAAAAGAAACTTTTCAAACTTTACTCGAACTATCTCGATTATTATGCACAGGATTGGATCCAGAAACTTTAACAATTTGTATAAGATTATGTGAATCTGGAGTAAATCCAGAAGCTCTTGCTTCGATAGTTAATGAATTAAGGCGAGAATCTGAACAGTTGGGGCATATTGATAAAGATAATCAAGATTAATGTTTAATTTTATTATAAAAATGTAATAACATATAAAATTTTTATTATAATTCGCTTTTTATCTTAGATGAGTACTTCCCTGGATATTGTTTACTTTCTATACTAACTCCTTCACATCTTTCTTGCTCTACTAAATAATCCTTTGCTTCCCAAGCCTGTGATCCATCTTTAAACAAAAATATAGCTCTGTTATCATCTACAAGATATCTTTCTGCTTGTATATGATTATTCCATAATCCTGTTTGCCATATTTTCGTAATGGTTTCAGTTTCATCTCTTGTTGGATTGCCGCTTACAGTGACAAAAGTCATAAGCGTTCTTCCTTTTTTTGTAGCTTGTAATAAGCTTTCAGGATTTTTCATATCGACTTTGCTCATATCTATTTGAGGCTGAGGTCGCAAATGTTCTGGGAGTTCATCATCTTCAAGTGGTTCTTCATCTTCCTAAAGTTTTAAAAATAAAAAATGTTTTCTTATAAGTTTTGTAAAGTCTTACTTCCCATTGATCTAATAATCTTTCCATATCGGCATCGCTGAAATCGCGAATATCTTTTTTCGCCCAATCTGGCTTTTCATTTTCTTTAAATTTTTTACTGTATACTGGAATACTTATAAGGAATGTAAAAAATAGTACGTAAAATAATTTCATTGTAAATTTCTAGAAGTTTTTTAAAGGTTATGTTTAATCTAAACAGGCAGTAACACGCATGCACAAAATACCACCAACATTGTTGTAGTTCTTTCCCTAACAATTCCCACTAATTTCAACATTCACGTGATACTTGATTAAAGTGTCATTTATCACCTGATTGAAAAGTGTAGCAGCCAATAAAACTTTATAAAAATGGCATTACATTCCGCAATAAAAGGCAAACTCATTTCAGTTATTGGTGATGAAGTAAATTATCTACTCCTGTTTGAAATTCCGTGAATAATTATTTATTTGTAGGACACTTGTGTCGGATTTTTGTTGGGCGGAATCGGAGAAATCAACAAAAATCGCCACCCCAATTTTCTAGTTGTTGATAAAAGTAAGATATAACATAAATTTTGTGCATTTTGTAACAAATTTCGTTTTAGATACAACTGTAAGTGAAATTGAAGATGCGTTTAAACGTTTTGTTAAACGAGACGATGTTGATATTATTCTGATCAATCAAAACATTGCTGAACAAATTCGACATGTAATCGATGCACACACTCAACCAATTCCTGCAGTATTAGAGATCCCATCGAAGGATCATCCGTACGATGCTAGCAAGGATTCTATTTTACGTCGTGCTAGGGTAAGTACTGCTTTAAAAACATTAGAATCAAATACTAACAATAGAAATTTATAGGGCATGTTCAATCCAGAAGATCTTCACTAATCAATTCATTGTACATTACCTATTATAGTTCGATATTAGAATGGTTGTTGGCATTCCTCTGTAAATAATAAATATACAACGTACTACGATAGAAAAATACATATTGTATATTTCAAATCATTAAATGTATTAAAAATTATTATAAATAATCACAAATATGTGTTTTATTGGTACTGACAATTTATTAATAATAATACTGTGAAAATAAATCACAAAAACAAACACATGTAAAATAAAATAATAATAAATTTTGTTTTACAAGTTAAGAAAACTACTTTTCTTACGAGTAAAACACAATATTTTGTGTTCTTAATGAAAAATGTTAACAATTAAATTATTTATTTATTATTAATTGATCAAAATCATCTGTGAAAACAAAAAAATTGTAATGGATCCAAAAAACCAATTGCAAAATTTTTTATATACCATTTAATAATAGTACATTGTGCAACAAGTGCAGAAAGTCGCCTACTTCCCACAAGGTGGGAAATAGTTGATTTTACACAAGTGGCTCACTATACATTTTCTACGATCACACTACTAAACGTTACAGAAAAAATACATGAACGAAAGCTATAATAAAATATGAAAAAGATAAAAATTCACAATTTTAAATTTTTATATCTTTATAAAAAAACAGTGTCAATTTTCAAAAGTGGTCGTAGAAAAAAAAAAAATAAATGCTGACAAGTAAAGTCGCACATTACCATTAAGAACACAAAAAAATTATTACAAGCACTTGCATTTATTCATAAGAGAGCATAACTGGTATATTTGTTAAAATGAATAAATTGCTAATTTGCCTGTTATAAAGTATTAAAAAAATAATAATGATCATTATTCTAATAATCAAAATATACTAAAACGCCTCTAAAAAAAAGCAAATCTAAAAATAGGCCCATATTTACATTTTCAGTTAAATTAAAATATAATTTAATATCAATACAATAACAATTTATAAAATAACAATTTTTGTAAATAAGGACCGTTTAAAAAATAAAATACTACCAAATACGGTAACGGTAATATAAAAACATCCACGTAATACTGGAATTACGAGATTCTTAAGCACACAGCTCATCTTGTGCCGGTGATATTTCTCAAGGCACAAACCGAATACTCGGTTAGAAGTTCCAAGTGGAACTCTTTTAATTATCATAAATAATAGTCATTTTAATCTTCTTCATGGGCAGCAATGAAAACCTTTTGGCTCGTTTTAGTTATACAAGCTGAAACACATGTCACGCATTATTTTAATTGGAATTTTAATTGACGGGGACAATTAGTAGGAGTTGTATGTTCCAATTATTAAGCTAGATATGTACAATTAAAAATACTTATCAGATAATTAAGAAATATTAACTATGTTGTTTTCTCATTCATCATTTCAAAATTGTACTCACCCATCATTCTCTGGAACCACTGAGGTTTGTTCTTCCAATAAACTCCTAAATAATACGCTGGAATTCCTGAAGCAGTAATTACTGTCCCCATACCAACTTCATAAGGGGCATCCCAACATGGCATAATTATCAAAAATATACAGATAATAACAAAAAGAATCGGAACAATAATGTTTACCTACAATAATAACGTGTTTAATTGTAATTGTAATTTAAAATTAAAGAATGATTACCTTAATTGGTCGTTTCATATTAGGCCTTGTCTTTCTCAAATATAAAATAGCAGACACAGACAACATAATAAAGAATGATTCCACAATACTGCAATATGTGATGAGAACGAATATGTCGCCCACAAATAACATAAAAATGGACAAAACACACTGAAAATAGACGACCCAATTACACAAGCACACTGCGCTAAGCTCTGCATTCATAATTTCATATTTATTATTGAAAATAAATATTAATTACATCCTGTCGGAGTCTCAAAGAGAATTTCATTAACTTGAAAATTGCGGACGGAGTGAAAAACCGAACAGAATAAGTAATTTTTTTTATTAATGAAAATAAATATCAATTACTTCCTGTCGGAGTTTCAAAAAAAGCGAATTTCATTTACTTGAAAGTTGCGAACGGAGTGAAAAACAGAACCGAATAAGTAATTTCATATTTATTATTGAAAATAAATAGAAATCACTTCCCATCGGAAGTTGGAATCTTAAAGCGAATTTTATTTACTTGAAAATTTCCGGCAGAGAGTAAAATAGAACCGTATAAGTAATTTCATATTTATTAATAAAAATAAATATCAATTATTTCCTGTTGGAGTCTTAAAGCAAACTTTTCACAAACACAATTTTATTAGTTTGAAAATTGCGGATGAATTAAAAAACCGATCCCAATAGGATCTCAAACCGAACAGAAATTTTTATTTTATTTTCTTAAAATTAGGGCTGCAATAAGAAATCGAACCGAAAAAAAATTAGAACCAAGAACCACCATTAAATCATTACTTCTCAAAATTTTAATCCTGTTGAGTCAAATTCTTTATTTTCCCAAAAAAAACGAGCTCATGTGCACTCTCCATTCCAGTAAGAGTGCCCGAAACAAATATGGGAAACGTATTTTATGAAAAACAACCGATTGCGATTTGAGTCGAGTCAAATTCTTTACCATTTATTTACACATAAAAAAATCTGTGTACTCTCCACTACAGCCAGAGTGCCCGAAAGGTGAGATAATTACCGACTTCTGCAATGAGGCAGATCTGGCACACCCAAAAATGGTAATAAGTCGTAAATGATTTATTTATTTTGAATATTAATTATTTCCCGTTAAAAAAATATTAAATTATTAAAGAGACATTCCAGATCTATTGTAAAAAAATTTAAAGGCTATTAATATTACGTAATTAACCACATCACCGGCAGATAAATCCTTGAAATATTTTTACAAACAAGTACGGTAGAATTCCTAGGAATTTGAGGTCATCCGTATATGGCATTGTATTCATATCATTTGAATAAAATATATATCAAACATTAGATTCTGGGAATTTTAACTTACCAAGAAAAACAAAGAAGGAATGGGGGTGCATTTACTGATATTCAAATGAGCTAACGCTTCTGGGAAATGTCCATTACGTGCACCGACAAAAAGCATTCGCGATGAAGTCATGATATGCACACTCAGCCCACCAAAAGCTGATATAGCTACCATTATCGGCACAAGCCACGCAAAGTTCCCGAAAATTCGGTTTGCGAAAGTCTAAAAGAGATTTATTAATACGTGGGCAGATAAATCTGGGTTATGATATTTACCACAGCAATTGCGTCGGAAGACACCATCTGCTGTGGTGTAAGAACGGCTAAGTAGGCCATATTAGCCAGGACGTAAATTGATGTTACTATCGGGAGAGAAATATAAATTGCTCTCGGCAGATTGCTAAAAGAGGAAACGTTAAATTTATTCATACAACCAGTATTAAGTCTTACACGTAAGGATTCTTTAATTCTTCAGTCATAAAGTTGAGGTAATTCCACCCGGAATACGAAAAAATTCCTGAGTAAATAGCTTTGGCAATTTTTCCTGGATTAGTGTTACTACCCTCAAAAGAGTTACTAAAATTTTCGATATGACCCAAACCCATCCAAGTTACGCCAGCCATAATAACAACAATCAAAGCTCCAACTTTGCAAAACATGAAAATATTTTGCATTCTATTTGTCGTTTTGACGTCAACGCTATTTAGCCACGATAAGAAACCTATAAAATGTTCTATTATTAAAGAAAAAACGACATAGGTATTGTTCGTGTAAGATATATTTAAAAATGACTTATGCACTTATGCAATTATTTTAATCGAAAGCGACATTTGAAAAGAAAAAATGGACCGTATTAAATAAAGTCATACTGAACTTACATTGTAAAATTTTCAATAACTGTTTATATTTCTTTATTACCGTCATATTTTAATCTACGTTCAAGTTAAAAATTGCATCACATTTAAAATGTATTATTATTAGAATACTTTAATCTATATTTAAAAGTATATAATTAAAAAAATCTGAAACACAAATTTCGGATACGGTAAATGACAGAAAAAAAAATTCGTAAAGCCCGTTTTACACTTTTTTCCTCTATTTTCTTACTAGATATTCTAGTAAGATTATGTAGTGCAGTGTCGAAGATCTTACGAGTTATTTCGTAAACTTAACAAAAGAGCAAAATGAAAAAAAAACAAATCCGTGCTAGAACGACGAATGCAGCAAACAGTTGGCAACTCTACTTTATTTGTAATCACGCATGCGTGAAAAAAAAAATGCGAAACTCGTATAGAAATGTATAGCCGAACGTATATTTCTATAACAGAATCTCGGATGAAGAAAACAGGCTTAAAGGAACCTTTACCGCTAGTTTCATAAAACTATATAAGGAGCAAACGGCTTATTTGATAATCATTTTCAAATATTTCTTACAATAACTATATTAGCTAATCTTACAAATAGTTAACGTTGCTATTATTCGAACTGCATCGTCCGGTACACCACATTGCGGAAAAAAGGGCTGTACAACATATTTAGAAAATGTTAAACCCATTATAGCGTTTGTTGTTGGTCTAAAATTTTAAAAACTGTATTCATGAATTAAAACACAAAAATGCAACATACACAAAAATTAAATTAGCTGCCCACAAGTATAAAAATCCTGGTAAAGCCCCATATGCTTCGTAAATATATGCATAATCGCCCCCAGATTTCGGAATGGATGTTCCAAGTTCAGCATAACATAAAGCTCCAATTAAGGATAAAAGCCCACATAAAACCCAAATAACTAACGATAAGCCCACAGAATCTACTTCTTGTATAACGCCCTTTGGTGATATGAAAATCCCTTAAAAATTAAATTGAAATACTGACCAATAAAAAAATTATAAGACTTACCTGATCCAAATATAATTCCTAAAATAATTGCACAACCTTCCAAAAGGCCAAGTTGTTTCTTCATTTTAATTTTTCCATTATCATCCTCTATCGTCTTATCTTCTACAGGTGTTATGAGTTCCATTTCAGTTGGAGAATTTAAATCTTTTGGAGCTACCATGATGTCTTTCTTCACATAAACTTCAGCGAATACTGGAAGATGTAACAGTTGTACAGCCCTTTTTGAAATACTATCTGGAATTACATCATGCAAGATCAATTTTCTTACCTTCAGATAAAGTGAGGTTACACTATAACAAATCTTCTCTTAAAATAAACTTCCCGCGAGACGAAACCGCAACGAATATAATCTATGCGATGTCAGCGTCCATTGTAAACATAATAAAAAAGAGGTATACGTCCTTGATATATTAATTATTCTGTTAACTTTCACTTCTATCACACGTGCAATCCGCATTTGAACTGAACACCCCACTCTTTCCGCCAATTTCAAAATCTGTCCAAAAACTTTTGGCACACATTCATCTTTCTAATTAGAGTTATTTATAACTTGTCCACTTGTAGTAAACGTAGAAATGGTTCTAAACTGTTGATTCATTCGCTTATATACGTCCATTTTAAATTAAAAGTAATTTAAATTTATAATTTGCGAAAAATGGAAAAAAGATTGGATCATGCGCCACCACATAACATGCGCGGAGGCGAACAACTGTCAACTCTGACAGCTGCTGATCTGACAACTACAATATAACCTACATATTCATTTTTGATAGTTTAATACAGTGTTAAAACAAATATGATGTGCAAATTCAATTAATAATGGGTAAAGTATTAAATTTGTACTTATTATAAAGTTTTCATAAGTGTTTTTTTATCAGAACAAAACACTTCACAACAATGCTCGGAAGCATCTATACAAAAATATGAGTAAGTTCTTATTATTTATATTAATCTGTGTTATTATTATTATTTTTTGTGAAGGGAAGAATGGCGTCAATTATTTTCCGTTCAAAATTTCGAGGATCTGCGTAAAAATGCTTTGTACGGCTTTTTACGTGCATCGCGTTTCCGCAGTCTTTGTTGGTTTATTCTTTTAAAAGTAATACCAGAGGAATCATCAAAATGGTTATCGGAATTAACGCAATTAAGGGCGATTTACGATCAAGTAAAACAAGAGTTGTCATGTGATCCATGGAATAATAAAACTGTGAACGATGATCCACTTTCTCAAAATGATAACGTAAGCAAATTATCTGTATCTTATGTTGCATTTAACTGATTATTTGCAGAGTATTTGGAACAGACATTTCTGTGATGAAGAGCTACGTTCTGTGATTAAACAAGACGTGGTTCGTACATTCCCTGGGGTAGATTTCTTTAGAAAGCCTGTGATACAAGAAATAATGGTCTCTATTTTATTTATATACGCTCGGAAGCATCCGATTATGTGCTACAGACAGGGAATGCATGAATTATTAGCTCCGTTGCTTTTTGTTTTGCATTGTGATCATCAAGCCATGCTACACACAAACGAACAGACTCAATTAGAGTATGGTGTTATTGTAAATATTTTTATTTTGCTAAC
Source organism: Stenolophus ochropezus (assembly GCA_035578165.1). NCBI lineage: Eukaryota > Metazoa > Arthropoda > Insecta > Coleoptera > Carabidae > Stenolophus > Stenolophus ochropezus. Next base: position 1,627,849 of record JAQOWZ010000002.1, read on the forward strand.
ATGTTTACTTTTAGTGAATCAATCCAAGAAATATTAAACCCAAACTATTTAGAAGAAGACGGATAGTAAGTATGTTATTTTTTAATATAATTTATGACTAATTATTGTAATTTTAGTAATTTGTTTGTTGCGTTAATGTCTGCTATGGCATCCTGTTATCATATAAATAATGTGGCTCCAACATCAACAGGATATTTTCCGGCGACAACTTCTGTTGAGGTAAGATTATTATTTGTATAATTACAGTCTCAGGGATAAAACCTAAATTTTTCCCCTTAAGACATAAATAATAACTATTTAATGTAAATTAACTACGCATTTTTTACAGAGTCCAAGTGATAGTAAAGAAGTAGAAAATGAAGTTGTGTCGCAGTTAAACACAATTCGAGACCAATTATTGCAGAAAGTTGACCCCGAGTTGTGTGAACATTTAAAGAATTTAGATATAACTCTGCCTTTATTTGGAATGTAAGTATATTAAAATAAAATTGGATAAAGGTAACTTAGATTTTTTTAGTCGTTGGTTGCGGTTGTTATTTGGACGCGAATTTCCACTTCAAGATTTGTTAGTATTATGGGACGCGATATTTTCTAGAGGAGAAGATTTTAAATTTGTACATTACGTTGTTGTAGCCATGTTAGTTTCAATTCGAAAACAATGTAAGTTTTATATATTTAATTTATTTTTTATAAACCAATTCTTTTTTAGTGTTAGATGGTGATTATACGGCTTGTTTGATGCATTTAATGCGTTATCCGACTAATGTTGATATTTCATACGTTATAAGATATGCACTATATTTACAATGTCCTGAGGTACACTTTAAAACTTATTTAAATTCCATACTTAACATTTAATTTGTAGGAATATCGTAAGCCAGATATTAAAACCGAAAACATTTGTTTACCAATTAAAAAAATAGAAAAGTATCCAGAAGTTTACACTAGTAAAAATAATTTCATATCCATTAAGCCACAAATAAGTAACAAGAATTTTAATAAGTTAAGTAACAAATTTTCGCATAAATGGGAAAACAGTGAGCACAGTATTTTAGTTGCAGAGGTAATTCTAAAAATGTTATTTTTGTGAATGTAGGTCAGTGGGTTACCTATTTTTAAATGGAAGATTCTTGTTACCGTATACACCTTTGTTATGACTATTCTATTTCAGAATCCAGAAAGGCTTGTAGCAGAATTGAAGCACGCGCACAGTATAATGTCATTGTCACGTTTAAAGCTGTTGCAGTACCACAAGGTTTTAACCAAAGCTATTCCCAACCCGGAAAGAGATGCTTTGCTTGCTTTAGACGGCATTCACGAAGTAAGGGATACTTAAAATTAATTTCCAAGTCATCAAACTGGAATTAGACATATGTTTGTTCCGCGTATGCAAAATTTAAAAAACCGGAAATGCTTTGCTCTTGAACTTAAAAGCAATTTCAAATAAATTTCTGAATCATAAAAACAAAATTTAAAATGTATTTCTTGAATTGGAATCTTGTTTTTATTTCGTATTTGTAAATTTTTAAATACGCGAAGATGCTTTGCTTATTTTAAATGACATTCATGAAGAAAAAGCAATTAAAATAATTTTTCTAGTCTTGATAACATTAAATTTAAAATGTATTAGACACATTTTTTATTGTACCGCGTTTTTTGGGACATGTACAAAAAAAATACGACTGTTAGTTTAAAAACGATTAATGAAAAAGGAGTAATTTAAAATTATTATTGTCATATAAAATTTAAAATGTATTTTTCAAATTGGAATCGAGTTAGACATTTATTATTGTTCAAAATCTCTGAAATTTAAAAAACCCGGGATGCTTTGCTTGCTCTTAACTTTTTATAGTATTCATAAACACATTAAATGTTTTTGAGTCATGAAATTTAAAATGTATTTCTTATATTCGAATTTATTGTCCCGCGTCTGTAAAATTAAAACCCGGAGAGAAATTTACGAAGTAAGAACCAATTTAAAATCATTTTCGTGTCATGAAAACATTGAATTTACATTATATTTTCTTGTTCCACGTGTGTATTTGTAAAAACCGTTTTCAGTTGTGCAATCTTCTCACGAGTCGCTACTTCAGCAACCACCAACCGTCCGAGGTCGAACACGCGGTCGAAGCCGGCGAAGTTCGCCCCACTGAACTCAATTTAAACTTAACGTCAAACCAATCTCAATCTACATTCTACACAACGCGTACTAAAGAGGAGGAAATGAAACTGTTCGCCTGTACGGAAGGAAAATCACTCTGTGGTGTTCCCATGGCTGATCCCACCCATAAGACTTAAATATTGTTGTTAAAACTTATGGTTTTTAAATGTAATAAATATATTTCAACAAAAATCTTACCTCTTATTTACTTTTCTGGCAAGCTGTTCATTTTCAAATTTAGGTAAATACATTTTTGTGGAATTTTCTTAAGTCTAGAAAAAAGAAAAATGGTTTAAAATTTGTGGTATATAAATAGAAGTGTTATATACTACTGACATTTATTATTCTTTATATATACAGGTCTGGATTCGGCAGATGCATACACGTACGATAGCAAGGTATACATGTACACATCGCACGCATAATATAACTTCATATCACATACATATAAAACATACTTAGTATATTCGGATTACTGGAATGCACATCTGTGCTATAAGATTATATTGTCGTATTGTGTGGTGCTTGATGTTGCTAATTACAACGCATTTACATATTTAACAATCAAACTAATCGTAGTTAACACACATTAAACTGTAACAACACTTTTTTGCTCAAAGAATATAAATAAAAATTAAAAATAGATTAAAATATCAGTTATATATTACGTATTATAAATGCATATTTAGTAAATTATCTCTTGTGAGATGATATTAATATATTAATTTATATTTTTAACTCTGAAATAAATATTTTAAACTGCAAATATTTGCGAGGGCAAATCTGTGACTTCATTTATTGCACCGTTGTACTAAAAATTATCATAGGAATTATTTCTATAAAAGAGATAAAATTTCTTGTGCATCAGAAATATGTTTGTATAATTCCTATGTCTTTGAGAATGCATACATTTTATAAATTATTTAAAAGTATATATTGATTATAATGCGATTTATAAAATTTAAAAGAAATATAAAAGTTTAAAAATTAATAAATAATAAATTCGTCATAAAATTGTAAAGAACAACGGACTAATATCAATTGAAAATAATAATAAATTGATGTACACATTTTGGTTTCCGAGTAAACAAATGTTCATGTACTCACAGCCTCTTTTATCTTAAAAATAACATAGAATGTGCCCGACCCGTGCAGTAAACAAAGATTTTAAAATAAAAACAATTAAATCAGACTTAATGAAATAAATAACTCAAGATTTTACGTACTCGAGCGCTAGATATTCACACTATTTGATCTACCTACTTTGCTAATTATTTTACACTATTCATTACAGATTTGTTATGAAAAATTATAATTCAGCAGATAAAGATATCAGTTGTACACAGCTCTATAAAATAACTTTACACGTAATCTATTTTCATGTAACAAATATAATTGAAATGTATTTCCATTATATGGCAGCGTACATCTTATGAACATATTCACATACCGTGTAGCGAAGAAGGCTGATTGGTTACTTGGATCCAACGCAGAAAAGTGTAAAATACTTCACTGTTATCTTTTCTGCTTGAAATAAACTCACGATTATACCGGACCTAACAAGGTTTCAAGCATCTAAACATTTCGATTGGGCCCTATACCACTTTTTTTCTTTAGAAAGAACAGTAATAAGAATATTAGTGAAAACGCGACTGAAAAATCTTTCGAGATATCAGTTTTTAAAGTGAACATCTTAGCCCGTGACGTGCTATGTCTTCGCCAATGAAGAACAAACTATTATACTTGGGACTCCGAACAGATGCACTAAATTGCGAACCGTAACGAAACCATAACCGAAAACCGCACCGATATTTGACCTTTTATGACACCGTAACCGAAAACCGAAACCTATATATTATGTCTTCAAATATGGAAACCGAAAACCACTATGAAATATAAATTTATTCCATAACTGAAAATATAACCGAACCGAAAAAATATAGTTACTATACTGATAATATTATCTATAAATTTTACGTATTTTTATATAATTCTGAAACTGAAAATTAAAGTAACTGTACATTTACTTAAAACTACTTTCAATTTTAACCGAAACCGTAACGAAACCGAAAATTATTTATTTTAATCGAAACGAAAACCAATAACATTTTCAAAAAACCGTTACCGATAACCGAAACCGAATTTTTATTAATGTAAGATCCATTAACCGTAACGCAACTCCAAAATTTTTCGATTCGAATTCCTGGTTACCAATATAAATGTTCTATTCAGATTTAGCGCTTGTTAGTGAAAAGTTTCTTGTGCATCTGTTCGGCGTCCCAAGTATAGTTGTACAGAGTATTAGTTATTTTTATATTCGTTTAACTAAACTATATTTATATACAAATTTGTATGTATATGAATGAAATTTATTTTTTGTAACAAACAAGAACATATAGTAACATTTTGACACTGCCTCGAATGCATCTCTACCTTTTACAAGTTCTAAGGTATGCGGGCGCGCGATTGTCTTTTTAAAAAGGCAACCAATGAAATTGGTCAGAACATATCACGTCACAAAACGTCGCATCAAAATTTAATATTTAAATAAAATATTTTCACTAATACTCATTAATGACTGTATATTTTCCTAATGGTATAGGCCCCTATTATCCTAGGGGAAATAGTCTCGTACTTCCTAAAGGTTCTTTTCTGCGTTTACCTTACCGCTTAGGTGGCTTCGTTCCCGTTGGCGTTCCTCAGCGCCGCGTAGCAACTCTGGCAGACGCGCACCGGCTTTAGGATGCGCAGGCGAGAGATCTCGCTTTCGAAGCGGCTGCAACGAGAGCAGAATACCTGGCCGCAGTTGCGGCAGTGGTGCTTGCGCTCATACAGGGTGAAACGCACGCTGCACGCTGCGCAGAAGTCTGCGCCTTCGTCTTTGAGCCAGTGGTCGGCTGCGCGGCCTGGAACTTCGCACACGCTCCACGAAAATACTCGGCCTCGAGCGTCTCCTACGTACACGCTGCGGTGGTCTCTGAACAAATACCAAATCGTTGCTTAATCTTCCTTTTTATATCCAACAGCCATTAAATTAATTACATATTCTCCAGGGTATATAATTAATTAAATTTATACGTGAGGAAGGGTTATGCATATATAATGTACGTAACAATTAAATGAATGGTAGTTTGTATTTGATTTTAATTGTGAATGGATACAGTTAAGGTGTGTCTTTATAAGGTAAGTAATACATATGTACTTACTTGGAAACAGATAAAGCAGTAACAGAAGCAGGTTCGGCGTTGTCTTTCCGATCATAAGCAGTATGCATGGTCAGTTTGCTACGGAAAACTAGTTGACGTTGCCATTTAAAACCTGAAATAAATATATAACATATCAGGGGTGGAATTCCATACTTTGTAACAAATATAAATAACCATTGCAATTGTTAAATATTAATCACATATTGATATCGGTATTTAAGACATCGCAAATTCATTTTGTAGTTATTGATATTTGCAATTGATATCATAATAAGTCATGGCCATCCCCTTCCAGATCGGAATAAATTTTTATAAACGCGAGGGTAAACTGCATTTGAATTAATATATAAAAGTATTTCAATATTTCATTCGCTGTTCGGTGCGCAAATAAAAAAAATACTACGCTATAAAAATTACAGATTCTAAAAACATTGACTGATCAGAAAACAATAATAATAGTATTCAAATAACAACAAGCAGTAACGATATTTAAGTAAGAAATAAAAAAAAAAGTAAAATAATGTAGAAGCATAGAAAAATGCAAACAAAATTGCTGATTAGTTAGAAATCGATGTTTGTAGGACGGACAGTAATTGATTTGTCTCAAATTTGTGTTCTGCGCAACTAACAGCACTTAAATATTGAAACTGTATATAAACAACTTTTCAACAAGAACTACTTTTTCCTTGTTCAAAATTTAAAAGTTGTTATAAATTTAAACAGAAATATATTTTACGAATGGAACTTAGATTATTAAAATTGCAAAAGACTTACCACTTCTGAGAATATTCTGCGGATTAATCGGCCTCTTTCTCGTGTCGGGCACAACCACAAACGAATCCGTCAAACTCGTATCTGATTTACTTGTCCGCAAACTGCTTGCTCCTTCATCAAAACTACAAACTTCCAACGTGGATCCATCTGTACTATTCCCTCCTTCACTCTTTCTAAAAACTGTATTAACCCTGGATCTCCTTCTCCTGACAACTGCATCTCCGCTGGGCGGAGCTACGGGTACGGAGTCTTCATTATCGCTGCACACGTCTTTTTCATCTTGTTGTTCTCGCTGCCATTCTTTGGCGCTTCCTTCACTTCGCTCTGAAGTGTGGCGGCCTGACCCGTCTTCTGACAGGGAGGATTCAGAGCCGCTTTTGACTAGAAGGCCGGCACCTTCTCCTGAACTGGACACGTGGATTTGTTTTACTAAACGCCCGTGAAGAGCGGATGGTGTTGGACGATGAGGACGTTCAGGCGGATTGGAATTCGTATCGGATAGTTTACTACGATCGTCTTTACAGATTATTTGAGTATCGTCATCGATTGGAACTTGCACATAATCCATTGACCACATCTGTAAAACAATTTATAATATTTTTTTGTGGTGTATATATTTTTTACTTACTCTAGCAACACCATCGGTCGATCCAGTCATAATAACATTATGCGCATCCCATTCATGACTTTGAGAAAATGCAACACATAAAATCTGTTGCATTCTGTCTGCTCTACCAACACAAGTATTAACCATGGCTAATTGATCACCATTAATGCTCCAAACATGTAACCAAGTAGCTGCACAAGTTGCAATATCTCCTGTTAAATCATTAACTGCAACTGCTGCTACTGGTCCAGCATGTCCACGTAACTGGCGGACGAATAAAGTACGGGAAACGTCCCAAACAACAGCTGTACAATCGCGGGAACCAGATACAATTACATTGTAAGCCGGACTGGCAGCTAAGCAAGTAACCGCGTCTGTATGTGCGTAAAGGTTTTGTTTTACGCGCAGTTGTTTTCGACGAGAATCATATTCCCAAACAGTTACAACCTAAAAATAACTAGATAGAAATTGTTTTTACATCTTAAAATTGATGACTTACAGAGCTGGTGCCCGCAGTAACAATCAGTTTAGGTGAAGGGCAGACACAAGCAACAATTTCTCCGATATTTTGAACAATAGACTCACAAACTAAAAGGGCTTTATCGCTGTCATAGTGTCCTACGCGTAGGGAATGATCAGCGAAACCCCAAGCAACGTATTTGTTGTACGAAGGCGGCATTAAAGTTTTATTTTGTTCGACAGCTAATATCGCTTTGTCTGTATGTAAAATTTGTCCAACCGGCCCTTTTACTTCTAAAAAGTTCAATTATTCATCCGAATATTAATTTATAAATATTCTTACCTTTGATAGGTTGAAGTGAAGGTCGCAAATTGTCTAGATGATGGAAAAACAGTTTTTCTGGACTAGGCACTGATAAAGCTTGCACAAGCGCTCCAGTATCAATCACTGACGTTCTTACATTTGCACCTCCCATTTTTTTACACGGATGTGGTTTTTTAAATAGCTGTTTTGGTATTTGTCCAAAGTTGTTAATAAAACCAATTGTTGCGTTTTTCTTTAATGGATCATCAATACTAAAAAACAAACCAAGTATAATATCGTTTTTGATTTTAATTAAAAATAAAACATACTTGTAAATATCGACATTTCCTTCGTAAAACAGATGATGAAAAACATTAACAGCATCAACAGCGGGTTGTCCTTGTTGTTTGTAACCGAAAATTAAATCAATCCATTGATGCAAATGTTGTGAAACAAAATCGCATTCCAGTGCCATTCTGTGTACCCTGATAAATTCTCTTGGATCTTGTTTGGCCCAAGGTGGTAAAACTATATCATCTAAAGCTACTCCACTTTGTTTCACTCCCAAATCAAATCTGTTTGAGTTAACAAGAAACTCCGGCAGATAAAAGAACTCAGGAATAAGTTCTTTTACGTCAGCCATATTATGTTTAGAAGCAGACAACCAAGCTTCTTTAACAGAGTGAAACATTCGGTCAGCCAAATCAAAATGTCCTCCTTGTAATCGCAAGAAGTGTTGAGTGAATGGTTCCATGCGAACAAGATAAGAACAGACAATCATTGCGCTAGAATAATGAGTTCCGTAATGATATGGAGGAGTTTCGCCATGCGGGTCATCCCATTCTTTAAACCGTTTTCTAAATTGTTCTAACCGTTCTGGACTTTGTGCACCCATCGGTTTACTGAAATCTCTGAAAGTTCTATTATCTGACAAATCTAATTCCTCTGAGTCATAATCGGCTAAGATCCAGGGAAACACTGGATATTGCATCAAATCATTGTAAGATCTTCCTGCTAAGGTATTCAAGTGCATTAGGTACTGGAAGTTTGATATTTCGCCGCGTACCCAACGTTGAGTAACTGAAGTTTCACCTATAAGATTTGATAACAATCCAGCTGCTTGTTCAACATTTGCAGTTCTTTTTTGTCCAGCTACTGACTGTTGTGCACTATCAGCAATTCCTGTTGCGGTAGCCATGAATCTTTGGTAGACTTTATTTCTAACTTTTCGCGGAAACGCTAACAAGTAATTTCGACCGTCTCCACTAAAAACTTCCAACGCCATCGGCTGGAGAAGATATCGACGTTTATGTACTTCTCTGATCTCTTCGTAAGAAAATTTAGAACATTGTCTCATTGCTCTGGATCGTCTGGGCGAACCAGGATTTGGTAAAATTGGTTCGTAAGTCTCTATAGATAAACTTTCAATGTCTCGAATTTCTCGGCTTTTAAGCAAAGTAAAACCATCAACAACATAACAATGTTCTTGTCCAAATAATAATAAACCCTCGGTGGTATCCAAGCCTTGGATACGAGCGCAGCGAAACATGTGGCTGATTTTTTCGTTTTCCTGGAGTAAACGAAGAAGTGTTTGATTGTCTGGTGGAGGTGTCGGTTCCTCTTCTTGCTCGTTTTCGTCTTGTTGGTCATCAGGTTCGGATTTAAGACGAGCTAAAGGAGGCAAAGGTGCAATTGGAACAGGGACCATATCTTCTGTAATGCTGTCATTTCTTTCTGGTTCTGTTAACTCGCTGACTCCTACATTGCGGTTTTTAACCAGAGTGTAATATTCTTTACTGTGAAAACTAGTTGCCACCTACGAAAAAATTCATACATACATTCCCATCCGAATATATTTAGCGCGACATCTACAGGTTAATCAATAATGTTTCAAAGCTTTGGCCGCACCCATTTTTATCTCCGAATGTACTCCAATCAATAACAAGCACGAGAGCTTTATTTTTTGATAATTTAGTGTTAAAATGCTGTCATAAAATTATGATAATTAGCACAATTATGATATATTTAAAAGCAAATTAACTCTGTAAAGTGCGTCGAAGGTTGTTGCAATAATGACATCGCATAAGAAACGAGAAAGAACTCAAAATTGGACGCCGGACGAAAAAATTCTACTGTTAAAATTATGCGGACATAACATAAATATTTTAGAAAGTAAAAAAGCCGACCAATATTCTTTAACAATAAAAACAAATGTATGGAAGGATATTCATAAAGAATTTATATCTAAACTTGGAACTGATCGTGATATACTTCGTCTTAAAGAACAATGGCAAAGGATGAAAAAACAAGCCCGTTCGGAATTACAAGATTATAAACTCAGATCAAAAAATCACAACGATCCTCAGCAAGTAAGAAAAATTAGTAACATATCTGAGGAAGTGTTGAAAATAATGCAAATAGCTCACAGACACAACCAAGAGGAGGAAGATATTTCATTTTCTAGTTCGGAAAACTCTGAACAAGATAATATTCCAACGTATTTTTGTGAGACAGAAGTGAAACAAGAATTGGATCAAGATGAAAATGAAGATCAACAAAAGTGTAAAGATTTAATAGCAGATGATTCCGAAGGTTCTTTATCTTCTTTAACAGCTGTGATAAATTCACAACCACGACTGAATTTAACAAATAAACACGAAACAATATTAAATATTTTAACAAATATATGCCAAACTCAAAATCAAAATGAAACAATAGAAAACAACAACACAAATAAGAGTAAACGGAAAATAAATGATGTAGAAGAATTTCAATTTTTGCAATCACTATTTGAATCAAAACACAAGGAGCATCAAAAGAGAATGATGATAATAGATGAACAATTAAAAACTGCAAAACTACAACGAGAAACTGCTGAAATTCAGAAACAAATTGCTCAACAAGAATTGAAACATTTATTACTTTCCAAAGACAAGAAAGTATTCGGGTCGCGAGAAAACATCCGCAATAAAGAACCGTTTGATGAAAATATCAGCGAAGAAACATTTCACAAGATTCATTTTCATCAAAACCAAATCAAACATCACGAGGACGAAATTGATAAACATAAACAACACATCGAAGATATTATTAATAGAGAGCATTAATTGTTATGTGTTATTGCTGTGATTTTATTGTTGTCAATTTCTCTAAATGTTCACGATTTGCATGCATGAAATGTGATATATTTGTTAGCAGTGTTATAAATAAATAAAACATACCTTGTATTTGAGAGTTCCTTTTTCGTGCTCTGGTCGGAATGGATAGTGCAGGTAGAACAGATCGTTTTTCATCATTTTCTTCCGCATTCGACATGGTCCTTCCGTCATATCCAGCATCCATTTATCCAAATTGCATGGAGTTGGTGAACCCCATAAACCTCTTTCTCGCGTTAATTCTGTTTCTGTTTGAAGCCACTCTTGATGGACGTATCTTTGCGTGTGTTGAGTTGTGTTTAAGTGTTGTTGGCGTCGAATTTCTGCAAGCTCTCTGCACAAAAAAAAATTAATATCTTTCTACCGAGTGACCGTTTTGAGACGCTAATCATTGGGATCTCGAAAATTGTAAGAGATACGAAGACTGTTAAATTGGAGCAAAGTTACCGCATTAATTTGCCATTAGATATGGCAAATTTACTTTTTGACTTCTAATTTCGTGTTTCAATTCATACAAGTTTCTAGTTTGCACATTCAACAGACACTTTTTTTACAAAAAATTGACAGTAGTCCTATTTTTTTCGGGAACACAAATACATCAATACACACAATAAAGGAAATGGCAAACTAATGCGGTAACTTTGCCCCAATTTAACCGACTTACAGATCTCGAGATTCCAATGATTAGCCTCGTAAAACGGACACCCTGCATAAGATTTTATTTAATACTTACTTTATTAATCCGACATGTGTTATCATCCAAGATTCGGCTTGAGTTTTATGTATTCTGACTTTAACTCTTGTAACTTCTTCTTTTCTGACTTTAGTCCTGCTTGCTAATCGTGTCAACCCTCCTGTAACTTTATGAATTTTGCTTTGTATCTGATTGTGCAATTCCCACGGAACTCTATAAGTTGCTTTTCTTTCGCCGTCAACATAATTCAACCATAATCTTGTAGCAGCTTCACAAACTTGTTCTCTAACTGCAACAAGATCTGGAGCTTTTGCGTTTGCGTTTGGTGCTGCCATGGTAACTTTAAAAACTTCTTCTATTGCTGGTTTTTTGCAAACGTATAATTCTTCCCAAACTCGTAAAGCAGCTCCTGCCATTAAATTTCTTCCTTGGTGTTGATTGAGACGTTCATCTCGTGATTCTAATTCTGCAGATGGGTTTACGTGCCAAACTGTACGCATGTTAGAGTCAAGCATTATTTTCATATCGGATGTTAATTGCAACAGACAGTAAGTTAAACAACCAATGAAATCCAATTCGTGATTTCCTGCTCCAAATACAATTAGTCTATTTGTTGTTAACTTATGTAAAGCTTCTAAAACAGACATTTGATCTGCTATAGAATCTGTAGGTCGTGACAATAAAAATAAAATAGTTCTGTTCAAACAATGATGCAATCCTTCAATTGAAAAATTTCCCGGTCGTCGTTTGGCTTGTCCGATTAATTTAACAACAAAATCAAATATCTCGTGCGGATCTTTTGTGAGAGATCCTTGCCATAATTTGTCTACAATTCTTGCTGTTAGGTAAAACACATTTGGCGCAATATTTTGTACATGTGCATTTGGTAATGGCACAATTGGTATAGCAGCTTGATCGCCTACCAACATATCAGCTGCTAATAAATGGTCCATTAAGGTACACAAAACTTCTGTCTGGTAACAAGTTTGTTGAGAAATTGTAGAATTTTCAGGATATGCATCTAGGATTAAATCTATAACAGGAACAGTTTTTCCCGAGAATGATAAACTTAGAGAATCAACAGCTATAACTCTGATAAAATCTATAACAAATTTTCTAGCCGGATGAGTTATTAAAGGAGATTCTTCACTTGGGGTACGAATTAAAACCATTGGTTCTGGTTCTTCGTTTGCAGGTGTAGAAGCACCACTGCTTTCCGCACTTTCTGATGTTGCTTTTGGTGGGAATAAAGTACTAGCTAACGCCCCTAGTACTTCAGCAGACATAAACACCGGCATAAAATCAGGAAGATTGTGATACAGAGAAAATAATACTTGAACAATAGATACTGCATGATTTTTTAACCAATCTGGTAATAATACTTGATCTTTATGCACCATAGCTCGAGCCATAGATAATAAAATAACTACAGCTTCAGGGCAAATGATTATTCTAGGAGCAATACTGTTTACTGGTTGACTATTTAACGGAACACCCCATAGAAATGCCCAGACTGTATCCAAATTTAATTTTGACTCTGCTGGTAATAATTTTACCGGTTGACCCATCATCAAAGCTGTTAATAAGAAATAAGTTTCTGGTACATCTAAATGAGCAGGTAACAACCACGACAGATGTTGAAAACCAGGAATGTGTAAAGCTTCAGATTTAACTTCAGTTCCGTGCGAATTCGCAGGTTGGTATCCCAAAACCACAACCATTTTATTATGCGAAACAGTTTCAGTTCCTCTTAACCATCCACCATTACTGCTGCCTTCCCTAAACCGGTTCATCAAGGCTGGAGTTGAACACAGGACAATTAAAATCCGTAATCCCAAAACAACTGTAGCTGGATGTAAATGAGCTTGAACGAATAATAAAACCCAATCGAAGCCCAGCGTTTTGACGAGCTCATCGCAGACCATCAAACTGACGGTATTTCGCGGCGTGAACAACAACGAATGCATCAGATGTAAACAGCGGTTTCGAAGGAGAATGTGTTCGCCTTCACCGTCCCGGTCTGCGTCTGCTTCACGAAGAGAAAGAGATTTTTCCATAAGAGCTGGAACTGGAAGAGTAGCCGCTATAAACTGCCCAAACCATAACAAGTCGTTAGGACGCGGTTGTCCTCCCAATAAAACCGAAAGGAGGGAAAATAAAACTTGGCGCGATGCTTGATGGCGAACTTCTGGCACGATGTGAAGAAGTTTTGTTACAAGCTGTGTAATAATAAACACAAGTCAATAAATAGTATACGTCAATAAACAACCACAGTTCCGAAATTAAGAAGTTTCACTTAACAATTCCATTTATACTAACAATGAAATACAGGAGATCAAGAAAGAATCTTAAAAAATACAAATTTTAGATTTTTTTAACGTAAAATTATGTTTATACATCCAAAATAATCCAAAAATACCCAATTTTCGGTCAAAAATTTTGATTTTTGAAAATAGTCAATATTGATAGACGTCGATGCGCTGATACCAAATTTTCAAACAGAATTTAATTAGCTCTTTTAGTTCTTGAGATTTTTGCTCTCAAAGTTGCACCTCAAAAAAGTGTGTTTTTTGGGTATATTTCCAAAATGGGTAGAGATACAATCTCAACGGTTATACCAATCGATTCTACGGGTAAAGTTACATAAAGAAATGTTTTCTCCTCATATGCGTCCTTTGGAACGATTCGGTGAAAAATCAGAAATACGAAAAAACCGGAATTTCAAGTTTTTTAGTGGAAACTTTTTTTCTCCAAATTCATTTATTTTCTGGACTTAAGTAAATATCGATGTGCTGATTCCAAATTTTCAAACCGAATTCAATTATCTCTTTCCGTTCTGGAGATATTTGGGTTCAAAGTTTGATCTGAAAAAAGTGGTTTTTCAGGAATACCCCTGAAATGGATCACCTAACGACCTCGGCGACCTCATCAATCGATTCTACGGGCAAAATTACATAAGGGTACCAATTTTCAGATTTCTATTGCAGCGGATACAATTTGTAGAAAGGAAAAACGAAAATGGCCAAAATCGAAAAAAACGCCTGATGAACCCCTTGCGATTTTTTCGATTTTTGGCCATTTTCAGTTTTTCCTTTCTACAAATTGTATCCGCTGGAATAAAAATCTGAAAATTGGTACACTTATGTAATTTTGTCCGTAGAATCGATTGGTGAGGTCGCCGAGGTCGTTAGGTGATCCATTTCAGGGGTATTCCTGAAAAACCTCTTTTTTCAGATCAAACTTTGAACCCAAATATCTCCAGAACGGAAAGAGATAATTGAATTCGGTTTGAAAATTTGGAATCAGCACATCGATACTTACTTAAGTCTAAAATATGAAAAATTTTGGAGAAAAAAAGTTCCCGAGCGAAAAACTGAAATTCCGGTTTTTTCGTTTTCCTGATTTTTCACCAAATCGTTCCAAAGAACGTATATGTGGAGAAAACATTTCTTTATGTAACTTTGCCCGTAGAATCGACTGGTATAATCGTTGACATTGTATCTCTACCCATTTTAGAGATACACCCAAAAAACACACTTTTTTGAGGTGCAACTTTGAGAGCAAAAATCTCAGGAAGGAAAAGAGATAATTAAATTCGGTTTGAAAATTTGAAATCAGCGCAACGACCTCTATCAATAATGACTATTTTCAAAAACCAAAATTTTGCACCCAAAAATGAGTATTTTTTTATTGTTTCGACTGTAAATGAAAAATTTTAGATTGAAAAACTAAAAATTGTAACTTTTCATGTTTAACTATGATTAGAAATAGTGCTAATCCTTACCCATTGCATTTATTTACATTAAAAATCAAATTAGTTCAAAATGGAAATAGATTTACTAAGTAAAATTTCCTTTAATTCTGTTTCGGAGCTGTGAATGAAGCTTCAAATATAAAAACTTACGTTTAACTCTCGCATAATCCACATATTATTTCGTTTTTCACTGGATTCAGCAGCTAATTCATAAAGATGTTCCAAGTGTGATCGGAGTAATTCACCTGGTGCTTCATGCCACACTTCCAAATCACATAATAAATCCTATAAAAACACACATTTACACTGAGAAAACAACACTTTATTTATATTTTACTTGAAAAGCTGTCCTGTTAGGAATCGCTGAAGTTTCTCGCCCACTATCGACAGTCCCCACTAAACTGAACGCTAAATGCAGAATGTGTGAATTTAACAACGGTCTTTTTTTTCTTAACAACATCGCCAAAGTTTGATACCCTCTCCGTCTGTCCATTTCTGCCTGGGCAGCTTTATTGCTCCGCACAACACAAACTAAAGCTTTAACACCCGCGTATAAACTTTCTACATCTTGTGCCATTGCAATCAGACCCAACAGCACGGAACAGCCTCCAACTGTATCAATCTAAAACCGCGACTAATTAATTTAATGATATTTCAATTAGAAATTAATCTTACCATTGCTGAAACTGGTCGAGGACAAAATACGCGAACACCTAAATATCCAACAACTACTCCTCCTAAAGTACGAGCCGCTCCAGCTAAATGACCCGCAGAATTGTGCAGGACTCGAATAGGAGTTGCATTTTCGTGAGAAGACATTCCAAGTTGTTTGGCTATAGTTTTATTATCAACACGACTATAAACCTTGCGTATTTTAGCCAAAGTCAGTTGACTCATTGCTTTTGCGTTCAAACCAAACATAACTTTTTCTTCGGCAACTAAAGCCGTAACTATTTCAGGATCGCTTAATTTCGGAGCTTGTAACGATCCCATGTAATGAGGACCAAGTTGGTAAATACTGCTAACTGTTACTGGATTTAATACTTCTTCTATTAAATGAGCAACGCCTTGTTTCCAACACAATCGAGAATATCTTCTCCAAGCCGGTGGTGTACCGATAAATCCGTACACGGAACAAGCTACTGTTAAATTTGCAACACCACCTCCAGGGTTTTGAGAAATGTAGTGTAGTTTTTGTGTGTGCATATGTTGCCCATCGAGGTACAAGGAAAACGAAGAATTTTTTAATACTGCTCTGTTTAATACTAGAACCAAGTGGTGCCATTGTCCTTCTTGCAACAGATCTGGGCACCAAACTCGTGCGCCATATTCGCCAGATCCTTCAGGTTCCCATTCACCTATATCTTACAATATTGTTAAAATGCATTTTGCTTTAATTGCAGGGCCCGTCACTCGAAGTGATACCAAATTTATGTTACTCTACTTGCTAAACTACTGAGACAGCGTACTCAAGTGTTTGTCAAAAGAAAAGAAATAATTAAAGTATTGTTCTTTAGTTCTAGCTCTTACGCTTGAATAAAATATGTGTGTATTGAATCATTAAACTTTACAATGATCATAAAACGCCATGAAGGCGGTCATAGAAAAACAACAATATCAGAATTGGTGTGAAAGTTAAACGTTTCAATTTAAAGAAATATACAAGAGAGGACAACAAAATTGGCCAAAAATCTAAACGTGTCTGACATATAGCGCATACTGAAAAATGAACTTCAACTGAAGTCTTACAAGATACGAAAGTACAAGATTTAACACCGGTATAAAATCAGTTCGTCTTTAAGGATTAAATACATTGAAAGCCACCTTGTGAAATAGACGACTTTCTGCACTTGTTGCACAATATACTATTTACTATTAAATAATACGTAAACAAAGTGATTGTGTTTGGTTGAAGTTCAAAATTTGGAGTTGTTTGGCAAAATCAAGTTTCATAATTTATTCCTTCGCAATAATGGCTTCCCTACTCGCTAGACTTGAGTTCGATGGACTTTTTCGTATGGTCCATTATGGAGGCTGGGAAGTCAACAAAAAAAATAAGAAAGAGTGGAAACACTGAAGTCAGCGCTTCCTCGAAAATGACAACGAATTCATTCATCGGAAAACTAGATGTCATCATCATTGTCTTCTTATAAAAAAAAGTATAACTGGCGAATTACAGCATTTCTAATTGGTACCACTTCGAGTGACGGACCTTTATAAACTACACTCACTATGTGGAAATAGAGTTTCGTGAGTAGAAACAATAATAGCTTTATCCCTCGCAGATAAAACCAGCGATAAACAAATCAAATGGTCATCTCTCGCTCCATTCGAATTTCTCACTAAAGTCAACAGTCTTACACAGTGCGGATCAGTTCTGGGATCGGAAAACTTATCCACACACAACCAAGTGGAATACGTCAAACCAGTTTGTGGTGGGAATAGTCTGTCGCCTGCTCCAATTCCTCCAACTACGTTTGAATCGAGGCCGGTGACTACGCTAGGAGCTGCGGCGGATTGAGGAGCGATGCTAGGAAGATACAAACAGCCGAAACCTTCGGCCGACATATCAAACTCTACGAAAGGAGGAAGGATGAAGGAATTCTGGGCGCGAAAATCACGCGGGGTAGTCATGGATACTAAAGTTTTTATTCGAGTTAAAGGAACGGGACCGCCGCCTTGCTCGCACGAACCGAGAGCCAGACAACAAAGAGGGTTCCCTACAATATTTTATTAATTATTTTTGGAAAATAAACCATTAATATTTTACACTATAAAATCCGGCCACATATAAACATAAACAAATTTTCTCATAATTAAAATAAAAACACTTTATCAACAAAAGTTATTCGATATAAAATAAGTTTCCGAAAAGTATTTGATTTTAGTCATTTTGTTGTAATAATAGCCGGACTTCAAAGTGAAATATTTGTTGGATTACATACCTAATCGTAAAAATTGTCGCAAATCTGTAGAATCTAACGCCTGAGCAGCCAGTCTTTCCAACATATATTGTAACGCGTTGTGTAACGGATGATTTTCGTTTTGTAGTGGAACACTACCAACAGCTAACAACTGCCCGACTAGACTACACTCACACATCACTTGTTGATTTCTTTCGCTCCTTACTAAAGATTTTATTACTTCCGCTACATAATACTGCAGGCCTAATGCCATTTGTTCATCATCTTTATACTGCAATTTCACGATTGTAGACCTTATTGAAACTTCAAAACATTACATACCTGTATGGATGGTAGTAATTGTAACATGGCAACGACTACACCTGGATGGACAACAATTGGATCGGGTGCAGGAGGATTCAAATTTAAAGAATTTACAGCTGATCTTTTACCTGTTCCTGCACTAGTTGCCTGTTGAAAAAAAATTTTAACACCTTCGTTTTTCTATTATGAAAACACTTACTTCATTTGAAATTTGTCGCGATAAAGACGGAGACTTTACATTTAGAACATTTGTAGATAACCCTGGTTTGTCAAACGCATCCAAACAAACATCATACAATAATCTTAATACTATACAAGCGTACGATAAAGACGGCGGAATTTCTTTTGGAAATCTACAACACATACCTTTAATATATACACATTTACAATTAATTATTTATTACTCTGGTTCAAGAATGCTTCCAGTAAAAAGAGTGTTATACGTGGACTGGATAAATGAAGATGGAATTTCCATGTCACTCTCAGACAAACATGGAATTTTCACAGAAGAAAAACATCCTAGCAATCTTAAAGTGTCGCATAAACTCGTCATACAAATATCGTGATGGAAAAACTTAGCATTGGCTGGTTCAAATCTCATAGCTGTGCTAATCGTGTGGAATACAATGTGCAAAAGAGATAAAACGGCTGGATCTGGTTCATTTTCAGATAATCTGCCTTCGAGGGCTACTAACACACTCGTTACATACACAAAACCTCCAACCTACGAATGATGGAATTTATACTTTGAAGATGGGGTGTTTGGGAAAACAAACCTTTCTGAAAACAGTTCGTGTTCGATGCGAATCTCGCAAACATGCCAACAGTGCTCGCAAAATATCATTTTTTAATTGTAAATCTGATCGAGGTGCAGAATGCAAAGTGCCTAATAATGTTGCCATATCGTCATCTCCTCCTGTTGTTAAAACTAATTCCCGAATTATTCCTACAAAGAATTAAACATTTACTAAGTGCTCAACATTTAAATTAAACTTAAATAATAAATACAACAGCAATAAATAAATGAAGAAATAAAGATTATTCAAATATTTTCTATAGAAACATTATTCTAATTAGCAAAATAAAAATTGAAAAACAACATTTCTGATTGACCAGTTTTGTCAATAGTTGATCAACTCAATTGATGTTAAAAGTTTAGATATTTATAAAATCCAACCGATTTTACTTTAGTAGTCCAACGTATTGTAAAGTATCTAATTCATGAATATACTTTAAAATATCGAAATATTAAGATCGGAAAGACTGGAATAAGTTTCAAGTAAAAAAAAAATAATATTTAGATAAGAACAGAAGTCACTCTAAAAATAGTCTGAACTTATTATAACGATCTTAAGTTGTGAACATCAATTAAAATCTCGTAATGTTAAAACCGGGATGATAGCAATACATCTCTTAAAAATCAAATAATAATAACATATTTACATAACGACAAATATCGAGCAAAAATAGTCGTAAGTTATTGCAAAGATCTTAATTCCTGTGGAACTGTTAAAGTAATTACAATAAATCTTTTATTACATGTGGCTGTTGGTAAGCAGCAAATAAAATTCATTGAATAATTACTATTAACATTCAAATGAGGACAAATATCACGTACGCTAAAATTTGTCGAAAATTATTGTAAAATCTTAATTCAAAAACATCCGTTAAAATCACAAAATTAAATAATAATACCTCTCATAAATCAGATTGATAAAAAGCAAAAAAAAATACTTAGTAACAGCAAGCATCACGTTAAAAATAGTCCTAAATGATTGCAAGACCTTGTTTTGAATAATTAATAATATTTTTACAGCGTCACAATAAAAATAAATGAGGAAGAATTTATAGAGAGTGAGTCACAGTAATGATTCATGCAAAACTCACCGATCGCAGTTTGGCGGCAATCAGCCTGAGACACCAACGAATGCACAGTCCTAGCTCCTCCGCATTCCCGCAAAACGTTGGCATTCGCCGCGTTCCCAGCGAGGAGAACCGTCAACGCTTCCATGACCGCCATGCCCAGACGCTGCTGTTCCTTGCTCACAGTTTTCTGCTCCAACAAACTCGCATATCTATTTAAACAAGTTGCAAAGACTTCTAACATCCCGACTTCTCTGTAAACATCTTTAAACATCGCGTTGTGTTTCAGCACATTCAACAAGGTCTGCATACACGTGATGCAGCAGTCTGCGTGGTTCGCACTGTGGGTTTTTAGCAGAATTGAGCAAGATATTAATTCTTTGCAAGGGACAAAGTTTAGTTGGAATACTATAAATTCGATTAGTTGAAATAGTTTTTGTTGAATTTCAAGAGGTTTGTGGTGGATGCGTTCAGCGAATTGACTTAAGGTGTTTTGGCTTTCCAGAATGAAATAGTTGGCATCGTCTGAGTGGTATATGCTGGAAATAGCGTCTAGTATGGTGCAGCAAAGCATAGGAGAGTTAGATTTGATAAAAGTTGATTGCAATACCTACAATAAAACACATCTCATAGAGGAGACTCATTCACATAAATGAAATAATGTTGAGACAGACAGTACCGGCTTTAGCAATCTTTATAGTGCTTTTTCAAATTAGGCAACTTAATTATATTTACTTCACAAATCAAATAAAATAAACAAAACACAATTACTATTAGAAAAGTGCAAGAAAAGATACACGAGATTTAACTAATACAGGGCTTGGAATTATTATTTTTTCGGTTCGGTTTTATTATTTATTCTGTTCAAAAAACTCTTTTTATATTTACAAAGATACGTTTTTATTTTAATTATAAGATATTTTTGACTGATCAATGAATAGGTACACGAATTTTTTTTAGGCTTAATTTCGTCTCCGATCGGTTTCGACCCCACAGCTTTGATAATGTCGTGAAACCAAAATAAAACCGATACTTTTTCAGTTTTCGTTCAGAGAAGTTTTTGTTTTCAGCTGAATTTTCAAATGTTTTTATTGATAAACTACATAAAAACGTGAAATTTGTGTTTTTGTTATCAATAAAAAAAGTAGTTAATTAGCAATCATTTGGGATATTGTTGATGTTAAACATATTTTTATCAATTTAGATTTTGATGATATATTTCATTTGCACTCTGCTAAAGACGGTACTGGAGACAGTTTTTAAAAGAAATGCGTTTATATTTTTACAGAAATAAAGTATTTTTAATTTCACAAACATGTTTTTTAAATTTATCTTATTTACTTTGTCGCAGTTTATAGATTTAAGATAATTTTTATGACTTACTTGAAAGGCTTGAATGTTTCTGACGCTGGTACCCCTTCCAGAAGGTTGCGGTAAGGCGAATCCTTGTAATTGAAATAACGACCCCATGGAAGCTTGTGACGGTTTTAATTCCATGTATCCACACATACACAACGACGTTACCATTAGAATTAAATTCCGGATTGCTTCTTGCGCTTCTGGGGATTTCTCGCGGTCTTGGTCGAGTTTTAAGAGAAATTCGGACAAGAACAAGTAGCCCTGACAGGCGCGGAAGTCGTCTAGTAAGGTGGGAGCCACATCGCTCGAGTCTTTCAAGAAGCAGAAGACTGCCACGAACATTTCCACTACTTCGAGTGGCGCGAGTTCGGGGATTCTTTGCATATTGTCGATGCACAGCGCCACGCAGCTTTTAGCTGAAAAAAAGACATTTACATCTCATTATCATCATCTGCAGCACTACATTCCTCGATGGAACAGGGCCTCACAGTGTGGAACATCGGTGTTCCAAGGAACATTAAAAATTATTTTAATTTTACAGCAGCTACACGTCCAAAAATGATTTAATCGCTGACCTTGGCAATTAATTTTTCTTTATTTAAAAACGTCGATTTTTAGTTGACTAGACAAAATGTCAGCTAATATTATAATAGTATTTATACAACCAGTATGGGATTGATATTTCAAGCCAGTTGTACACTATATTTTTTCTACGACCACGATATTATTTCTTCCTAGCAATTAGCTCCAAAACAAAAATTAACAATACGATTTTGATAGAACTGTGAGATATGAATTTACATCTCATTTTGTCTATGGTTACTGTGAGATATGAAAATGTGTTTACAATTTACTATGTATCCGTAGCAATAATAAATATACAACAAGCAAATATCCTAATGGTCGTAGAAAAACTTGTGTACAATTGTAAACTGGGAGATTTCCCATTTTCAAGCGGCGTTCGACTCGACGCGCTGCCTTTTGAAAGATGTGTAGCCCTCATTTAGAAATTATTTTCAGAAAGATTTAACCAAAATTAAATTCTTTACAGAACTTAATAAAAAAATTCTTACAGAAGTTTCAATCAAAATTTAATTGCAATTTTATCACAATTGATTGGTCCTTTTCCAAATTAAAATTAATTAAAAATTAAGAAACACAATGCGTTAATAACTATTATCAGACTTTTCTATTATTTCAATAGAAACGAAATTGCCAGAACAAATATTAGATACATATACCATTTTTTGTACATAAGGCTAGAAAAAAGAACAATTTCATTTCAAAAGTATTTTGTAAAACATCCTACTATAGGGCCATTAAAAATTTATATTTAATCTTCTTTGTGGCTCGGATTGATCCGGGAACACGGGAAGTACTCAGACACAACGGTTTTTTTCTTTGAATAAAGATTGGCGAAGCTAAGATTTGAGGGAGCAACCGCTGCACTTACATTTATAACTAAGAGGAGTAATAATGAAGTAAGACTTACAATGAATGTAGCTCACGACCGGAGGAGTTAGCCCATGTCGCGATAATGTCATAAGAACTTCTGCGGCACTTTTTCTCCACATACTGTTATGAGGAGGGCACCAAGAGGTAATCGCAGAAAAAAGTAACGTCAAATCATCCTTCCGCGCTAATTCTTCTGCGGAACTTTTGTGGCTACATAATCTCACCAAAAGTTGAACAAATATTTTCTGCAGTAAAATACGACGTTCTCTCGGCGTAAAATCACTATTTGTGTCTGTATTATTTGCCTCATCTTCCGACATCTCAGGCAAATCAAAAAATAGATATAAACATTTAACTAGAGTTGATGGTACAGACACTTCAGCCATGACCTACAGAAGAAAGTGTAATTCCAAGTTTTAAATTAATTATTTGCAAATACCTGAACTAAGGTGCTGTCTCCTGCGGCGAGAAGATTTAAAGTTGAAAGTAACATCCAGCCATTGCTAGACTCCTCGCAATTTTCTATCTCAAGAAACTTAGCTATGGCACAGCTAGCAGCTTCAGTGCTTTGGTTCGAAGCCCTGCGTCTTATTTCCGAGACCATTAATAATGAAACTTGATGACAAAAAGCCAAAATATCCCAAAACTTTTCGTTCATTTCACATGAGGGACTTGAACCGAAGACCTACAATACAACTCATAAAACCCAGAAGAAAAGAAAAACAAATGACTAACCTTGCAGAACAGCGGTAACATATTATAGAGTTTATCATCTTTTTCGGTGTCAGATAAAGGATGTGATGGATGAGTATATTCAGAAAACAATTTCTTGAGATGCATGAGTCCAAGTTGAGTGTGTGCAGAGCCCGAACCGTTCTCGGATCCATCGTTGTTGGAAGTTGAGCCACTTCCACCACCAGCACTGGCTCCTCGTAATTTACGTACGATATTCATCACACTGTGTATCTACACAGCGTCTAAACAAATCATTAGCGATGCTCTAATCGTTAAATGTCATTGCCATTTTTGTCAAAAAATGTCACGTACACACATTACACACAACTTAATACAAAAATAAGGTATTACACATCAAAATAATAACAATATATGACGTAGCAATTCAAAATAAATAATTAAACATTCCCGGAAACTACATGACATTTGATGCAAGATTGCGCTATTATCACTATATATAAAGCATCGATTTTAATATATATGATTTATTATAATGTTATTTACCTTTTATATATGAATTCATTAAAATCTACATTTTATAAACATACGCCCTTCACATAATTTTGACAGCTGACATGAAATAAACGGCCATGACAGCTAAACAAAAATTAGAACATGGTTTTTCTTTTTATTTTCCTAGGATAAAAATGCTACGATTTACATTTTGACGGTACTTGCATTCAAATTGTACCTTAAAATAAGTTATTAATAAATCTTTATACCAAAAATTTAAAATTAAATAAAAATATGTACTGTTTTGTCAGCGGTTCTCAAACAAAAAAAAACGTTCAATATTTTTTGTTGTTTATGGGAATTAAATAATTAGGCATTTATTGTTTAAAATAATATATTAAAATAACATTTAGTATAATCAAAATACCTTATTTATTTAAAAAATAATCTGTTATTAAAGATTTTCTCGATTTACTATCTGTTTTTGATTTATTTTCTGTTTCTTTGATTTCTTTCCTATCAACAACAACTTCCATCAAACATTCAGAATCATCGCTGCTTATTAAAGCATCTACATCCATAGTTTCATTTGATGTTTTACTTGTAAGAGAATCAATTTTTGTTAAAAACCCGGTAGTTTTCTCCGGTACTGTATCATCTTCATCGCTGGAATAAAATAAATGAGAAACATCCCTCATTCTTTTGAATTTGTTCGGACTGGGAAGAGATTTTGTTTTTTGTGGGGTTTTGACATTTTTTGATCGGAAAGTTGTTAGTGGAATGTGGAATTCTTCTTGCGATGCGTCTATCACATCATCTTCTTGCTGGTCTTTGGACGTGCTGGGTGTGTCTGGTTTAAGAGTTTTTGTTGTACTGTGTGTAGGCGATATTTTTTTTTGTTTATTAATATTTTTTTTGTCTTCACTCACGTTTAAACTGTCTATATGGCATTGTTTAATAAACGGCAAGAATTGTTGTTTCGGTAAATCTGCAGTTTGAAATTTTGCCATATATGACCATAATTGTGCTACAAAATATTAATTTTATATTTTTTGTAATTGTAAACGTTTAAATATTTACCTATTGTTACATTATTAGCGGATAAGTAATTATAAATATTAAATATAGCATACTGTAATTTTTTATCACCAAATGTAAAATATACGATGTCTCTATTGGCTGCAGTACATGCAATTATTTGAATTAAAGCTTTTAAGTGTAAGTTTCCTCCAAAAGCTCCACAACCCCAGTTCCCAGTGGCTACTGGAGCTAATGGAAGATTACTGTTAACTGGATTTTCCCAGAATCCAATATACGCCTAAAAATATTTATACAAACAGAATAATACATTTCTTTACTAGTAAGAGACATTTATTCTTACAAGTACGGCAGTTGTGCTTGAATTTATTTATTAACTGAATACTAAGATTAAATAGTTTTCATTTGAATATAAACACATTTAAAATTTATTCACATAAATATATTAATTTTAAATTATCTAAAATTTATTCCGTTGTTCCAATTTGTAAATTTTATTACTCTTTTATAGTCCCCTGGTATAAAGATATAAATTTAAATTGCTTAATAATCATATTTTAAAATAAATAGTGAGAGAAACACAGTTCTCCCAGTTAGAGAAACACACATTTCTCCCACAGTGAGAGAAACACACATTTCTCCCACAGTGAGGGAAACACACATTTCTCCCAAAGGTAGAAAAACACGCATTTCTCAAACAAAAAAGAGTGAGAGAAGAGGGCACTTCTACCATACGTGTAAGATATTTTTTTTGTGGAAGTAATACATACTTTATTAACTTCCCGTAAATATTTCGAAGGAGAGAACTGTACGTTAGATCTATAGTACGGAATGGCATCTATAGCAATTATACTCGTCCGTCGTCTACCGTACTCATCAAACGGTGTTTCATCGTTACAATTTTTTGCCCATTTGAACGAAAAAGCATATCCTTCATAATGTGAATAACATTCCGCACCTGTATCAATAATTATTACAAACAGTTTATTAAAATAAAATAAAATTGACCTATCATTAGTAGAGCTTCATTCACTGCAAGTTCTTCTGTAAATAATCGACTAACTAGTAACTCCGGACAAATAACAAATCGAATTTCTTCCTGGACACAACCCGTGTGCAGAACTCCTCCGCCTATTCTACTAAAATATTATTTCTAATTACATCAAAGTTTTTAAATGTTTACAAAGTTTACCAGTTAGCAAAGTCGACTTGAAGCATTCCTAGACCTCCATCTTCTATTGTGCCGGTGCTAGTTATGTGTAATTTTGTGTTTGATATACTTTTATCTAGTTTATCCCATCGAGGAATCATTCTACTAGGCATGTGTTTTCGTTCGAAAGTTAGAACTCCTACTGGTTCTACAATCACAATTAAAACACATAGCTCGATTTTTTTATTGTGCAAATTAGAACGGTAATGATTGGTATACAGAAAATTTATTGCTTAAAAATGTTTAAAAGATTTTAGTTCTAGTTAAAGATTCCATCAATCGGTCATGTTTTTTCATCATTTAATATTTTTTTATTACTTTAATTTTAATTAATAAAATAAATATTACAAACATCGACACATAATATAAGTACGAGCCTCTGTTCAAAACAGGGACGAATCCAGATAATTCGGGACGTCTGTACACTCCAATAAATTCCCTATTTTTTTTTTTTTATATAAAAACGAAGTGTGGTGGAGATAGGAGATCTAATTTGAATGGATAATATATCTTCAACACACTTCATTCTTATAAATAATTTGTAAATTGGTAAAATATTGAATGGTAAAGAGGGTTGAAATGTTAAAAACTTGTTAATTAATAAATGAAAATATTTTTAAGTAATAAATTCACTTTCAAGAGAGTAAATAATAATTACCTTTGTGGCAAACGCGTCTGAAGTAATGCAAAATGCATTTTATTTTTTCTAAAACTTCTTCACTGTATACATCACCCATAAGACATTCATACAAGCTAAAAAGCATTCATAAAATTGACTATTTAAACACAAATATTAAAAATTACCTGTTAAAATTAACACCCGGATAATTTACAAGTTCCTTTTTCCAAGGAAAAGTGCAAAGAAATGCATTTGCTAACAAAGAAGAAATTTGGAGCTGACTTAAACTGAGTGCATGTGGTGTTCCTTGTTTTAATAATGGTATTGGTGTTTTTATTAACTCTGGTAAACGTAAAGCTAAATTAATTATCTTCGGAAGAAGATTGGTGAAGAATGCTTCAGATTCTTCTTCCTCAAAAACCTGTATTTAAATATTAAATCACTCAATTATAAACCCATTGTACTTACACTTTCGAAGAGGTAGTGGAGTGCATAAAATTTTCTACGACGCAAGCTGATATTATAAGATAATATAGCTTCTTCTAATTCATAACTGTTGTTAATTGGACGCAAAAGGGCACACTGTATTACATCCCATCGAGGTTTTAAAACATCTGAACCATTCTACAAATAAATTGTAAACACTTGTTGGATATTATGAAAATTTAAATACCTCTTTAACCGGGAAAACGTTGTTACGAGAAAATGGCATTCTAACATGAGGTGATTTGTGTTTCATATCCCATATATTTGCTTTGGGGGATACATGGGGCTTTGGAACATCTTTTAAATTTACAGGTACTTCGAATAATACGGTATGGTGTCTTGATGGAGTCAACGGAGGACAATAATAATTCCATGGCGATTTATTATGATACAAATCTTCTATACTGGCTCCACAGAACTGATCTTTCGTGTTACTATTTATACTGTTCATAGGATCATCTGCAAATCTATCTTATTATAATTCCAAATTAATTTTGTTTGTATACCTGTTGTATCTGTCATTGATTGAGATGAATCTGATAAAACTGGAGAAGCAGGCTTTTCTTCCATATTTAAACATAAAAGTAAAATGTACTATTTATTGTAAAAGTATTAAAATAACGACTAATGTCAAAAACTAAGGTTAGCCAACCACAAACGTCAAACGTTTTAAAGGTTATCCAATTGCCAACTGACTGAACTGACAGTCAAATGTGTTTATATATTACGATAAGACAAATATTTCACCACAAAGAGATAACATTAACTGATAAAGTACTAGAAGAAGGTGTACATACAGTTGTTACAAATATTGAATAGTTATAGATTATTAACGTAGGCGGATTCGTTTGTGAACTTCTGTGTGTGTAGATTGTGTGTTCTATTCCTGCAAAAAATCAAACGAAATGGCTCTTAAAGCTCAAGTAGGGCAAAGTAAGTATTGTATTAACAATATTTTAATTGTGGTTTATCAATATTATTAACTATTTTTGTTTAAATAACATTTTTTGGAAAGTTGACGTATGAGTCATCGGGGTTCCACCCTTCGGCGCATTAAGTTTAATATTTCACAAAATAAAATTTAATCTTTTCGTATTATAGTTTAAAAATATGTTTATTATCTTGAAGAATAAATACAGCATGTTTCAAATTAAATAATTCCGTTTCTATTATTATTTATTGATTATTTTGGCCGTAATACAGCGGTACTAAAGTGGGGGTAATGCGGTCGATATGTAACAATTTAATACAAATTTTGGCGCGAGAAATATGAAATAATTTTGAATATTATTTGTTAGAGATTATGAACGAAGTAATTCGTCATAAACAAACAAAGAAAAATGGACCACCAGGACACAACGTAGAATGGAGAGTTCTTGTTGTGGATCAACTTGCTATGAGGATGGTGTCCGCTTGTTGCAAAATGCATGATATTTCCGCAGAAGGAATTACATGTAAGACGTAAATATACAAATAGTTTAGAGTAATTAATAATGTTTGTATAGTGGTAGAGGATATTCATAAAAAACGCGAGCCTCTATCAACAATGGAAGCAGTTTATTTAATCACACCTTCAGAAAAATCCGTTCATGCTCTGATGCAGGACTTCAATATGGCAAACAGGGCAATGTACCGTGGGGCACACGTATTCTTCACAGAAGGTAGATATTTAGTATTTCTAAACTTATTTTATTTTCGTATCTTTTGAAAACGGAATGTACTGATGGGTAACTCTGTTTAGCTTGTCCTGAAGACTTGTTTAATACTTTATGCCATGCGCCAGTAGCGAAATACATCAGAACACTTAAAGAAATCAACATAGCATTTGTTCCTTATGAAGAACAGGTACAAATAACGCTTTCAAATGGTGGTGGAATTGGGTTTTAAACTAATATCCTGTCTAATGCACCCCTGTCTCCGTTTTCTTATGTTTTCTTTCTCTATATAAGTGAGCTTGATAATAATGTCTTTTACGTGTAACAGTGTGTCCTGAGGAACTGTTCAATGAGTTGTGCAAGTCATGTGCCGCTAAGAAAATTAAAACACTTAAGGAAATCAACATTGCATTCTTGCCATACGAATCACAGGTGTGTGGGGCATGGTGCAATATTTTGTTACTAACACGCTTAGCTTTTTGTCTTTCATTTTTCATTTGAATGTAGACTTTTTGTAAAATTAAAACAACAGCTTAATCTTTCTATTAATAACAAACAGGGATTCGAACCGCAAAATACCGTTCGGAATTTCGTTTGCGGTAGTAATATAATTTTCCAAGCTAAAAATAAAATGAACGCAATATATTATCAAACCAAATACCAACAGGTTTTTCAATCAGAGACCTGAAGCAACATTTATTTATAGACGCACAAACAAAATAATTAATAGTTTACTACGTATACACTGTTTTTTGTACGTACTTTAAACATATTTATTATTAAATCAAAAAGAAACGACTGAATAGACAAATCATATTTATTTTCACAAGAGCTGGACTATAGCTAGTTATTTTACAGCTACAGCTAATAACTGTAGTTTAGCTACTTTCAAAATAAAATAGCTGTAGCTCATTTTCTTGTAGAAGTTGTCGCTATTTTTTGTTATAGTAGCTGTAGCTCTATCTATCTATTTTGATTCTTAAAACTATTTGTAAAAGTTTCTCCTTCGATTTCGGTTCGAATCCCAGCATTCTGTTAATAACATTCTTTACTCTATGAGGGTATTTGAAAGTAATTGATGGATATCAACAGGTATTCTCCCTGGATTCCCCAGAAACATTCCAATGTATGTACAACCCTTCCCTCATATCTGCACGGAATGCAAACATGGAACGTATGGCAGAACAAATTGCTACATTATGCGCCACTTTAGGCGAATATCCTTCCGTGAGATATCGCGCGTATGTTTTCAAACATTATATGCTTAAACAATTTTTAATTTAACCTATTTTTAGTGATTGGGAAAGGAATGTTGAGCTAGCACAATTGGTTCAACAAAAACTCGACGCTTATAAAGCAGACGAGCCAACTATGGGAGAAGGACCCGAAAAGGCTCGCTCTCAACTTTTAATTCTAGATCGTGGCTTTGATTGTGTCTCTCCTTTGCTTCACGAATTAACATTGCAAGCTATGGCGTATGATTTACTACCAATTGAAAACGATGTATATAAATACGAAGCGAGTGCTGGCGTTACAAAAGAAGTTCTCTTAGACGAGAACGACGAATTATGGGTAGATTTACGCCATCAACACATCGCTGTTGTCTCACAAAACGTTACCAAAAATCTCAAAAAATTCACTGATTCAAAACGCATGCCTCAGGGCGATAAACAATCCATGAGGGATTTATCTCAAATGATTAAAAAAATGCCGCAATATCAAAAAGAACTTTCTAAGTATGCCACACATTTACATTTAGCAGAAGATTGCATGAAAGCTTACCAAGGATACGTCGATAAACTCTGCAAAGTGGAACAGGTAAGCGATTTTTATCTGTTTGTTTCGTGTAATAAATTATTTATTTAGGACTTGGCTATGGGAACGGATGCTGAAGGCGAAAAAATCAAAGATCACATGCGCAATATTGTTCCAATTCTTCTAGACACAAAAATCACAAATCCCTACGATAAAATGCGCATAATTGCTTTATATGTTATGTCTAAAAACGGTATTTCTGATGAAAATCTTACTAAATTGGTCACACATGCTCAGATACAAGAAAAGCAAGTTATTGCCAATCTTTCTCATCTTGGCTTAAATGTCATTGTTGATGTAAGTATCATTATTTTAATGTGTGTATGAAATATTTAATTTGGCTTTTAAAGGGCGGAAATCGTAAGAAACAATATTCAGTTCCGCGCAAAGAACGAATTACAGAACAGACTTATCAAATGTCTCGATGGACACCAGTCATGAAGGACATTATTGAGGATTGTATTGAGGATAAATTGGACCCCAGACATTTCCCATTCTTGGCTGGTCGAGCCCAATCCAGCGGATACCACGCGCCTACCAGGTATTTATTTCTTTATGATATTAAATTAAAGATTAAATTTAATGGCAACATAAAAATTTATTAGTACATATATAAATAATAATTATTCGATATACATACTTACATACAGACCTCACGCCGAAATTAGTCAAAATGAATATTTCCGTTGAAAACTGAAAACCGAAATTTTTCAAGTTACAATACTTCCTTTACTTCGGATAAGGAAGTAAAAATAGACACTTTTTCAAGTACTTAATCAGTATTATCATAATGTAAAATTGTAAAATACGAAAATATATAACAATTAACGTCCTGTAATCAAATTAAGAACAATACAAAAAGGAAGTGTGGCAACCCAAACTAATACTATTATTGTTGTTATTGTAGCATGCTAAATAAAGTAATTATAATTTCAGCGCGCGATACGGACACTGGCACAAAGACAAGGGCCAGCAAACAGTGAAGAACGTCCCGCGTTTAATCGTGTTCGTGGTCGGAGGCGTGTGTTTCTCCGAGATCCGCTGCGGATACGAAGTGACCAACGCGATGAAGAACTGGGAGGTGATCATCGGCTCCTCCCACATTCTAACCCCCGAAGGTTTTCTCAGCGATCTAGCAACTCTGAGCAACTAGAAATCACTGAAAAAAGTTTCCTTCTATTTCCCAAACGACATCTGACATTAGATAACGGCTTATACATGTCACAGTTTACCGTAATTATGTTCTAGACGTATCAGGATATAATTTACACAGGAACACTTGTGGCCGGAGAAGGAATTCGATGTAACTTACCATTAACTATTTATCTTTTCTCACTTAGCTGCATACCGAGCGGTGCATTTCGCGTAGAGTGTGTCGTTGTGTAAATTATACGATTTTGTGATCTGTAGGACAGCCTTCTTATGTATATATATTTGTCTAGTTAGAAGCTTACTGTTGTAGTCACGTGGTCATGTGAAGCTCTTATAAATGCTTGCACTGCCAACTTCTGTATTCCACTTGTTTCATGTAATGTAGCTTTAATGTTATGGTGATTAAATGAACGACTATTCAAACTGTTTATCTAATTTACAACTAAAATCATTCGTTGAAGAAATTCAGGGATTCCAATCGCAACAGTCTTTTAAATTCAAATCAAAAAATTAATTTATTATTTTATTGATTCAAAGATTCAATCTTTGATGTTACTCGATTGGAGTCTCTGTTTTGTTTGTGTTATAATTCTATGCTAAATAATTGTCGGTTAAATATGAATTAAAGCAATATAAAAAATTATTGTTAAATTTATATGCATAGTCAGTTCAATAGATTGTTAATTATAACGTATTAGACAATATTGAGTACTTTTTTTTAAAGTAATATATCTTGTTAAATATGTTGAATATTCCAAGAGTCTTCTGAATATTAGTGAGATTCTATAAATTATTAAAGCCAGTGTCAATTGAAATTATTAATAAATTGTATGATAGCAGATTCTTTATTAGTAATTACTTCAGTTATGTACTTTTATTTTGTTAAATATATTATATTATTTTACTTATTTGAGTTTTTAAACCCATTTCTTATGTTATATTAAAATACAATAAAATTATTTCAAAAATTTATTAATATATTTTTCCATTTGACAATTTGATTTTACTTTTCATAAAAGGCAAACAATATTTAAAGCACCTTCGTGGCAGTAGTAACTAAAACTTCAATATCACGATAAATATGATAAATAATTACATTTATAATAAATAGTATGTAACACTTTAATTAGAACAGTAATATTTACTGTTAAAGCAAACTAAAGTCTTCTTTCTCCATAAAATTCAATACTGAGCCAACTCTAGCCACCTACTAATTATACATAAAAATACATTGGGTCAGCATTAAATAGGTACTGGACATAACAATATTAAATATCCTGATCTTACCTTAAGATTATGAAGGCATTGCACAACGCGTCGCAGGAAGACACTAAATAACTTAACAACTAACAAACTGTTCGTGGATATAGGAATGCTATGGACATGAAACACAACACGCGCATGCAAACATTTCAGTTTCAGTTTCAGTCTTCAGTGTTCGTTGAGAGTGTCAACCGAAGCGGCCAGTTCTCTCCGATGGTTCACCCCAGGTCTGGAAGTCATCCTCGCGGAGATCTCATCCCTCAGGTGGCTCAGAACTCGTCGGATCTCCGCCCCGTGGGTGTGAGTCGCGGGAATGAGTCGTAGGGCTTCGCGGACGTCGATTAAGGCACTGTCGTAGAAGCCGGCATCTGCTCGGGCCTTCGCACGAGCGTAGTACGCTTCGTAGGAATCGGGACGTAAGGCTAGGACTTGGTCGGCTAGTTCAATGGCTTCGTCTATTTCCTATAAACAAGGTGATGAGATATTGTTATAGGTTTGAAGAATGAAGACTTACATTCATCTTTCGCTTGCAGCGAGACTGGTTCAACAAGAAATTGATTCTAAGTTGGTGGAAAGTAGCTGCGTGTTCGCCATTGGATTCTTCTGTTGGGAATTTTTTAAGGGCGTATTGGTATCGATGTGCTGCTTCTTTTAGGCGGCTTTTGCGGTATAACACGTTACCGTCTTCCAGTAATTTGTTCAGGAGGATAAGCCTGAAATAATCATAAATAAAATAATGGTACAATAAAAATTGGGAGACCAGACATCTCGGTTTCTTAGACAATTTGTCTTAAATCAAATAAGTTTTTTCTTCTAGATTGATTGTGAGTATGTTATATCTTAATAAAAATATTCAGTTCGGAGATTATAGTCAGATATTGGTGGCTATTAGTCGTCTCTAATAAGCAACGGTGATGCGTCATACCAAACATTATCAATTTTAATAAGATATCGTGTACTGCATTTATAGTTTTTAGTTGCTTCTTATAGATTACTTCAGGAAATCTGCCGACAAAATATGGTAATTTTATGTTACCGAAACGTTGGTTTAAATAAACATAACAGAACTTAAACTAAAAAAGGTTGTTTATAAAATATAAACGTAGTAGATGAAACAAAATAAACTTCATTAAAATCGATCATGTTTTATATGACTCAACACCGTTGCTTATTCGAGGCGAATATACCTTGTCATTATTATAGAACTACCAGAAGTTTAAACTTTTGGATGGCAAATTAATTTTTAACTATTATACTGTTAACTATGCGTTTCTGCCTTTATTTTTATAAAAATAAGTCCCGAAATGGTATCCAAATACTTTGGCGCCCCTAAGTAAAAAGAAAAATTGACTTACATAATGTCTGGCTTTCCTGCAGCCATAGCCCAAGTAGCAGGTCCTAATTTGGCTCCCTTCCTCAAGAAACATTGTACAACTTGAATATTTCTACACCCTATCGCTCTGTCTAAAGGTCTCATTCCGTTAATATCAACATGTTCTATAAGCGCTCCTCTATCCAACAACAATTGAACTAGTGCTGCTCCTCCTTGAAACGCCGCTAAATCTAACGGAGTTCTTCCAGTCTTGTCTGTATGTGCGATATTTGCTCCTCTGTCTAACAGACATTGAGCTGCTTGTACTCTTCCGCGTACACAAGCCCAACAAAGAGCAGTCAATCCATCTTTGTCTTGTCTGTCTATTGTTGCGCCTCTGTCTAACAATAATTCAATTATTCCGACATGTCCTTCCGAAGCGGCAAGAGATAAAGCAGTTCTTCCAGCGCTATCACACTGTTCTAGCGGTGCGCGCGCTTGTAATAATCGCTCAGCAACTGCCCAATGTCCTTCCCGCGCTGCTACAAGCAGAGGGGGTAAGTCTTTTCGATTTGAAACCGATGCATCTGCTCCCCGACCAATCAGCGCCGAAACAACCCCTACACAACCATTCGCAGCAGCGACTGTCAGGGCGGTTTCCCCTGTCAAAGTATCAGAAGCGTCTGCATTCACTTCAGCCATATCTAGTAAATATTCAACGACTTCTGTGTGTTCATGTGCTGCTGCTGCAACCAGTGCTTGTTGAGCAGCTTCCACTAAACTCACTTCAACGTCTTCTCTTTCTGCGATGTAAGTCCCAGTGATCCAGTCACAAGCAAGAAGATATCCAACGACGTTTAGTTTTCCGTTTCTTGCTGCGTGAACTAAGGCACATTTTCCACTTGTATCTGCATGGCCAGGACTGGCTCCTGCGGCGATTAATTGACGGACAACATCGCAATGACCTCTGGCTGAGGCTAAGGAAAGAGCTGTTGAACCTTGGCTATTTGTTAGTTCAACATCTGCACCAAACTCCAAGAGAAGTGAGACCATAGGAACGACGCCTTCATGGGCAAACATACATAAAACTGGAGCATCTCCAAGAAATTCTGTGGTGAAATCTGGAGAAGCACCAGCTAGGAGTAACAATCGAGAAACTTTTACATTTGGGCTGTAAACATTCCTCAAAGAACATAAAGCAGATGATGTACAAACGGAACTTGAAGCAACCCAATTTGCTTGCAAATCTCTGGAAGATACCCCTTGAACATTTCTGTATACGTGAGCTTTTAATATGTGATGTCCAAGCTCCAAGCTTTTGTCTGCATCCAAAGGAGCTTGAACTCTAGACAGTCTAAATGCTATTGCAGCGTGCCCAGCTCGTAAATCGCAAACGAATTTCGTGCTTTCGTTTTCGTCTCGACGAATCAACCATTCCCTGAACGAAGGATGGAAGAACATGTAAGTGTTGTCCAGTCTTTTAACGAGAAACCCGGAAAGAAGTTTAAACCTCTGAAGGAATTCCTCCCACGGCAAGAACTGATCCACTAGTAACGAATTTACAGAGTAGTAAATTTCGAGAAGCGTTAAAGGATATAAAGCTGCTAAACAAACACTTAAAATATGGCAGACTTTTTCGAAAGAACGGACTGTAGGAAATCTTAAATTAAAATGAAGCAGGAATATTTGCGCTAAAGAAACTGGTAATACTTTATATCCAGAAGATTTAGCAACCAAGTGACCTCTTTCGAGAAGGTCGAGGGTTAGTTTCGCAAACAGAAACGAACCTTGGCTTAAAGACACAAGGTGTTGTGCGAATCGATACTGGGAGTTTCCTTCAGGTTTTCCCGTTGCTGAAGTCACATTTGATTGAATACTTGGACTGTTGTTAACTCTAAACGTTATGTAGTCTAATAAATCTTTGTGGGAATCACTTGGTTTATCCAAAGATATCCTTGTATAAGGCACTGGTTTTACAATTTCTAATAATTGAGTTCTAACTGTTGCAATAACTTTCAACCACGATGGAAAAGACGATGAGTGTTTAGTTAGAAAAGAAGCAATCGTATCACCCGTGTCTGGTCTATGATACTCTGCTTCGCATAAGGCGTCTACTAGAATAATACAATTTCTATTTTCTATTTTTCCTAATCTTCTCAAACCGGCCAAAGGTTCAAGAATTCCTCTATTAAAGGCAAGATCTGGATCTGCGATACATTCCTTTAAAGAAACAACACCTTGAAGATGTGGTTCTCCCAATAATTGTTCCCGGTATGCGATTAGTTGAGGTGCTTGGCACAATTGAGCGGCAAGAGAATGCACAAAGTCCGGAACGAGACAAGTGGAATTGTTATCTGCTTGGCAGAAGTGATACGCAACTACATCTGATGCAAGTTGCTTCAACCTTTCTGATGCGAGACTAACTTGGTGTTGAATGTACGGTTCGGGAGATGAACAACTTTCAATTTGAGATTCTTTTCTTCTTCCAAAACAGCTATACTCTACCAATTGTAAAACCAAAGCTGTTTTTCCAGTTCCCGGATTACCAGAAAGTAAAACTCCGGAACTTGTTGTTTGTAGAATATCTTCCATTTCGCGGATTAACCATTGACGCCCTACGAATAGAGGATCTGGTTCTTGAAGAGGTACTTCGAAGAATAAAGGTTTGAGGGTTAATTGAGGAGATCTGTATTGAGCGAAACGAATTTTTGGATCGACTGGACCTTTGACAGTACCGGTTCTTGCTGATCTTCGTACTTGAGTTCGACGGTTTCGGAACATACCGAGATCTTCTATTTGTCCAGCTTGCGTTGCTACAATAATACAAGTTAGGAATTTGTTGGACAGCATTAAAAATAAAACTTACTTGTAACAGAATGCCGTCGACTGACTGGACTGGAACTACAATTGCTTTGTCCAGACATACTCATAGACATAAGCGACCCAACACTTTCTGAACTTGGATTATTTCTGTGAGGATCTTCTGAACTTCCAGTAAGGGTTGACACAGGGCTGGTGTTTGTGGACATCATCGCCGTAGTGTCACAACTAGCTAACGAAGAGCATGACTCTCCAGTAGTTCGCCCGTTGTTTCTCCCAGCTCGTCTTCTTGCACCATCACCCAACAAGAGACCCAAACGCATGTACAGATCATTTTGAGAGGATTTTCTCGTTGCTGATGCTGCAGGTTTAACTCCTCCACCTTCATCATCTGGAAAAAGAAATACAAATTAAAATTTTGTTTAAAAATGAAACAAATTGCAAATGTGCACACGCGCAAACCATGCTAAATGTGAAAGAAATGGTGAGGCCATGCAATCCTTGTTCCTAAATCTACCAAAAATAATAAAGCGCAAAAAAAACATGGAATGAAAATAAAATCATGCTCAAACAAAACAGGCCAAATGTAATATCGCCGTGCCTGCTAGTTGGTTGAGACCAGCTCCTGTAGTTGTTCCCGAAGCAGTCCACAAGGATCGAATCTTCCCTAGAACTACGCTTGGCCATCCTCGTCCGCTGTCTGAGCAAGCAGACGCGGACATCAACGCCAGAGGCGCTCCTGAAGGTCTTGATAGAACTTCAGTCGCACTTGCTGCAAGAATCAAGTAGAAGATCCATAAGAAACTGGGAAACAATTCAGTATTGTATTGAAATTACAGTGCGCGGTCCATAATATTTAATTCCTCTAAGTTCTGAGAGATGGCTCTAGTAACCTCGTTTCCAATAGAAAAACTGTTCCTCGACTAGATTGCCGTACTTAAAAATGAATTCCTTAAAATTTTTAAATCGAAATACCTTAAATACTCATAAGTAATCCAGAGCAGTCAAAACTGCTCCAGAATGTGCTCTGGTTTCTGCAGACCAAGAATTAGAGCAAACATTTAGAATGCTCTAATTCTTGACCCAGTGAAACCAAAGCAGCCAAATCTACTCCAGAATGTGCTCTGATTTCAGCAGGCTAAGAATTAGAGCACAAGCGTACTACAATTCCTGGCTGGCATGAGATACCCTGGAAGGCGGTCTAGCCAGACCACCAGACGAGGCAGAGGCCCAAAGGCCCTACCGCCCCGGCTCCCCGCAAAGCAGGACTGAGTGCTAGCGTCTCAGGATCTCCAGTATATCCTGAGACGCGCATTATAACCGGTCATATGGATTCCTATTGGCTGATATTCAATCTGTAGTTGTGGCTGTACTGAGCAGGAATTTTAAAATGGAAATTTGTATAGTTCCAACGATGGGAGGAATTTACTGGTAATATCTTTATGGATGTAATCCACACCCATTTTAGGATAGTAGTCAGTTACTTCAAAATATAAATAGAAACCATAATTCTTTAAAATAAAAACACTTCAGGGCTTTATTACTGATGTAAAAAAATGCTGCGTTAAGGAAAATGTCTTCTTTATGTGTCCGCAAAGATAATAATTGAAAGAAGTTAAATCTTCGTTGAGAACCAGAGAAATGAACTTCCTTTTCTAATCCAACGACAAGAAGAGTTGTTATTTAGATATCTTTTAACATACCTAATGAGTGTCTAAGATATTTTCGACTTAGAAGTACCTAAGAAATACACCCTTAAGTTATATGGCTATCCAGTCACAGGACATTGTATTTAATATAAATATATACCAACGAAAGATTTTGGCTATTTCTTACCTGACATGGCTTGCTCGTGGGCACCTCTGGATCTGTTTGCTCTTTGGGCAAAGGGACTTCTAAGAGCTCTAGGACTCAAGAAGAACCTTCTTCGATTTTGTGGAGGTGTAGGTGTGGGACAACTCTGCGTCATGGCTTCTGCTGCTGCTGGAGTTAATGTTGCATTCGGTGTTGTCGTTGAAGACCTAGTGCCCGAAGGTCTTGTCTTTGGAAGTCTTGTGGGTGATGGCCATTCTGTACCTGATGTTGTCAAGTCTTGCCGACTCTGAATTTTTAATTTTGTCATTAAAAAATGCAAGTTAGAATTTTATGCGATGAATATACCTGCATAAAGGATGTAAAATGACCATTGGTTTTGACTTTGGGTCTTGTGGATTGCACGCCACATCCAGATTCTCCGTATAGAGTAATTTCGGAACCTCTTAGTCCTTGCTTTCCCATAGAAATTGGCGAAGGAACTATAAATAAGTTATATTTTTTAAATTACTGTAAATAGTTTTGGGTACGGTTACATTTTTATTTGATTATCTCGAGAACCAAACAATTTTTGAGAAAAAATTATATAAGAAATCCTGTTCAGAATTAAATTTTAATGGTAGTTTACTTCAAGCATTTTTTTGCTACGAGCCTCCGTTTTCGAGTTATTAATTATTTTATATTAACAATATTAGTTCACGATATTGCTCATAGATGGCAAACCCCATTCTATATGCAGCAATAAATTGACATAAATTGTTGATTTCCGAATAAATAATAAATTTTTCAAGAAAATTTACTCGAATATAGTTTCTTAGAATTAAATTTTAGACGGGGTTAGTTTGAATTTTTTGTCTATATTTTTCTTTTAATAAACATGCTTGAATATCCAAATATTTTTTATCAAAAGCTCAGCTGGTTTTGACTTTGGGTCATGTGAACTGCACGCCACATCCAGATTCTCCATATAAAGTTATTTGGGGACCTTTTAATCCTTGCTTTACCATAGAAATTGACGAAGGATCTATAAATAAGTTATATTTTTCAAATAATTGAACATTATATTGAATATGGTTATATATTTTTCATTATCTCGAGAACCAGACAATTTTCGAGAAAAAGTTATATAAATCATGTTGTTCAAAATTAAATTTAGAGGGTAGTTTATTTAAAATATTTTTTACTACGAATCCCCGTTTTCGAGTTATT
The DNA here is from genome assembly GCA_035578165.1 of Stenolophus ochropezus. Lineage (NCBI taxonomy): Eukaryota > Metazoa > Arthropoda > Insecta > Coleoptera > Carabidae > Stenolophus > Stenolophus ochropezus. The sequence goes on from JAQOWZ010000002.1 coordinate 1,668,446, forward strand.
AATTATTTTATATTAACAATATTAGTTCACGATATTGCTCATAGATGGCAGACCCCATTCTATATGCAGCAATAAATTGACACAAATTGTTGATTTCCTAATAAACAGTAAACTTTTCAAGAAAATTTATTTGAAGAATGTTTCTTAGAATTAAATTTTAGTGGGGGTTAGTTCGAATATATTTTCTAGATTTTGTCTTTTAATAAATATGCTTAAATAACCATATATTTTTTAATCAAAAGCTACGTAGAAATTAGGTTTTTATTTTGTTTTTGTTTTGTGGTTTGTGGTTAGTTTCCTCGGTAACCGTCATGTCCATTGAGATTGTTGATTGTTTACAAATGGAACAAGTGCAATGCCAATGCATTCGATACACATAATGGCCTTGCGACGACAGAATGGGAATGCTATTAAACGTTACACAATGTGTTTCCATCATAAACAATAAATATTAATTAAAACAAGTTCTATCTGCATGTACTGACGTATGCAGCTATGCACTTCGGTTATGCATTTAACTACCAAAGTCACAATCATGTAATGAGCAAAATCTGAATTTCTACCATTTATTTTTGACATAATTACGAAAAATGATAATATTTTTAAAAAAATGAGTTTACGGTTTAACAATAATACTGATTCGTCTGTAAAAATTCACATTTTCAATTAAAAATTAGTCTTTTAAACAGTTAAACATGAAAAGTTTTAGTTTTTCAATCTAAAATTTTTCATATACAGCTGAAATAATCCAAAAATACCCATTTTTGGGTCCAAAATTTTGGTTTTTGAATATAGTTCATATTGATAGAAGTCAGTGCGTGATTTCAAATTTTCAGACGGAGTTTTGAGTTAAAAATGGGTTAAAGGCACATAATTATTATTTGTTTAATTAATGGGTCAGTAAAAAATTAATAATACACATTTTCAATTACTATTTACACCCCAAGTTATGACCAGTCATAGTTGAACATGAAAAGTTATAATTTTTAGGTGTTCACTCTAAATTTTTTCATTTACAGCCGAAATAATCCAAAAATTCTAATTTTTGGGTCCAAAATTTTGATTTTTGAAAATAGGCCATTTTGATAGACATCGATGAGCTGATTTCAAATTTTCAAACAGAATTTAATTATCTCTTTTGGTTCTTGAGATATTTGCTGTCAAAGTTGAACCTGAAAAAAGTGTGTTTTTTCAGCATATTTCAAAAATGTGTACAGATACAATCTTAACTATATTATCATTCGATTCTACGTGCAAAATTACATAAAGAAATGTTAACTCCGCATATACGTCCTTTGGAACGATTTAGTGAAAATTGAGAAAAACGAAAAAACCGGAATTTCAAGTTTTTCAGTGGAAACTTTTTTTCTCCAAATTTTTTTATTTTCTGGACTTAAGTAAACGTCGATGCGCTGATTCCAAATTTTCAAACCGAATTCAATTATCTCTTACCGTTCTCGAGATATTTGCGTTCAAAGTTAGACCTGAAAAAAGAGGTTTTTCAGGAATAGCTCTGAAATGGATGACTTTACGACCTCGGCGATCCCACCAATCGATTCTACGGTCAAAATTACATAAGTGTAGAAATTTTCAGATTTTTATTCCAGCGGATACAATTGTTAGAGAGAAAAAACTGAAAATGGCCAAAATCGAAAAAAATCGTAAGGGGTTCATCAGGCATTTTTTTCGATTTTGGCCATTTTCAGTTTTTCCTCTCTAAAAATTGTATCCGTTGGAATAACAATCTGAAAATTAGTACCCTTATGTAATTTTGCACGTAGAATCGATTGGTGAGGTCGCCGAGGTTGTAAGGTTACCCATTTCAGGGCTATTCCTGAAAAACCTCTTTTTTCAGGTCTAACTTTGAACGCGTATATCTTGAGAACGGTAAGAGATAATTGAATTCGGTTTGAAAATTTGGAATCAGCGCATCGACGTTTACTTAAGTCCAGAAAATAAAAAAATTTGAAGAAAAAAAGTTTCCACTGAAAAACTTGAAATTCCGGTTTTTTCGTTTTTCTCAATTTTCACTAAATCGTTCCAAAGGACGTATATGCGGAGTTAACATTTCTTTATGTAATTTTGCCCGTAGAATCGAATGATAATATAGTTAAGATTGTATCTCTACACATTTTTGAAATATTCTGAAAAAACACACTTTTTTGAGGATCAACTTTGAGGGCAAATATCTCAAGAACCAAAAGAGATAATTAAATTCGGTTTGAAAATTTAAAATCAGCTCATCGATGTCTATCAAAATGCACTCTTTTCAAAATTCAAAATTTTAGACCCAAAAATTGGAATTTTTTTATTATTTCGGTGGTTAATGAAAAGTTTTAGAGTGAAAAACTTAAAATTATAACTTTTCATGTTTAAATATGACTGGAAATAACTTGGAGCTGTAAAAAGATATTAAATTGTAATTGGAATTGTGAATTTTTAATTTTTACTGACCCATTAGTTTAACAAACAATAATTGTGTACCTTTAACTCAAAAAGAGAAAGACATTGTAAAATTGTGTGGTTTTCTTTAATCTTATAATAATGAAATGAACATTACATAACTCGTGGTGAAAAGGAGTAAATATGTTGAATAAATATACGCAAAATTAAAGATCTGATAGTAGTTTTAATAAACATGGTATAAAATTTGACTATTACACCCAAAAGTAAGTGCAGAAAATAAGAAAGTATAGGAGATTAAATGTGAAACTGAGATCTGTGAGAAGTTTTTATCTAATAGATAGTGAAAAGAAATGATAGGATTATCTATGCTAGAGAAATATAATATGGATGAGAAAATATGCATTGCATATAATACATATTTATTTTTAGCAATGGTTCAGTGATTCTTTCACTGGTTTTGCAAGCAAAAGTTTCAATTTTATCTGCCGTTATTGAAGAATAATAGTAATTATTAAATAAGTATAATGTAAAACGTACGAAATATGTATGACGGAGGAAATGGGGAAAACGATAACTCCGTTGTCCGTTCGAGTAACTACGTCACAGGCAGCCAAAGGGGGACGCCCCATTTTTAATTTTCAAATTTCTTTTGTACATATTTAACATTTTATAATAATATTCATATCATTACACTCTAACTCAAATTTAGTTTATAATATAAATATCCTCAAGAAACATCTTGAAATTATAATAGTTTTTGTTTGTATTGTATTCTCACCTGCAGGTCTCTGGACACCGTCTACATCGGCAGCTTGGAGGCAAAGAGGGCAGGCTTCGTTGGTGAACATGCAATTGTAACACCGTTCATGGCCGCACGTGTCTATGAGACGTCGTTTTTTACCTTTATCAAAAGGCATTTCGCAACTTGGACAACAGGTCCCTCCACCTGTTTCGCTGTCTAGCAACCTTCTTATTGCTGCTAGGTCTGTAACAAACAAAAAACAAATTAGTAATGCAGAAAGATAATAATTACATACAATAAACAATCTAGGATAATAATAAACGGACCTTTTTGACACCTGTCGACAGAATTTTGTTAAATAATAATTTAAAGATGTATAAAGTGATATTTGACTCATTACAAAATAATATGGGACATGGTAAATGTTCTTTCAGGCAGGTACTACTTCTGTCGTACATAAAACATAAAACTGCAAGAAAGAAATACTTCAGTAAGTCAAGATCTAATTATTAAACTACTGAAACCACAGCAAAATGTAGAACATCAGTACTCTAGAATGCGCTCTAATATAAGCATGCAAAAAATCAGAGCATTCTGAATATTTTTTGGTCCACTGAAACCAAAACACAATACAGGGCTTCACTGCTCCAGAATGAACTATGGTTTTTAGAATGCCCTAATTCTTGAATTGAAACCAGAGCACAACCCAGAGCAGCCAAATCTGCTTCAGAATATGCTTTAGTTTCAGCAGACCTAGAATTAGAGCGAACACGTCTGAGTGCTCTAATTCGTGACCCATTGAAACCAGAGCATCTAAATATGCTCCATAATGTGCTCTAATTTCAGCAGACTTAGAATCAAAGCAATCACTTCTGAGTGCTCTAATTTCTGATCCTCTGAAGACAGCACAATCCAGAGTAGCTAAATCTGCTCCAGAATGTGCTCTGATTTCATCAGACCAAGAATTAGAGCACACACCTTTTCAAATAGGCGTATTTAATGATATGACGATACTCGATTCTGCTGAAGATCGAATCTTCACTTAACATGGTTTTAATTATTTTGATCAAGAAAATCTTATTTGCGTCTACCGTAGGTAAGTATAGATGTAAGAAGAGATATTTGAAACTAACTTATACAAGGTTTACAACCTTTTATAGAGGGTTGGGTAGATTAGTGCTTAGGCGTTATATATTATTTTTCCTTTGAAGACTTAAAAGAGAAAGAAATGGGCCGTATTAAACAGATTCATCATAAAATCTCAATAATGGTTTGTATTTTTCTATCTCTATAATATTTTACTTGAAGTACATTTAAAATAATCAAGGCAATCGGCTTATTTTATAATGAGTTTTAAATATCTCTTCATACAACTATAATTAAGTATAAAAATCTGATTATAAAGAGTTGAAGATGCAATATGATAAAAACAAATATAAAGTGGAAGAATTAATAACCGATATATTTTTGTTTGTTCAACACGTCTGCGGTGTAAGTCCTGAAGCGTTTCACACAACAGTTGAACAGTTGCTAATCAGACCAACACCTGAGGCACCTAAAATCTCATTTCCATCTAGAGTGTCTGTTTAGAAATGCTGTGACACTAATTAATACATACCACCGACTTGTTAACTACCAGTTCTTTCGCTTTTTATACTCCAGTTTTGATAATATTATAAATTAGAACCAGATCAATTGTCTTGTACGACAACATGGATTGCGTTTCGTATCTTGATTAATTATCAATAGCGAATGATACTCGCTATCAAATTAGTTCGAAAAATATGATCGCGTGAGACGGTCATTCATAAATTGAATATTGAAAGGATATTTAACTATAAACATCCTGTTCTACTTACAAACACGTGTTTAGCTTGAACTTATATTCAAAAATTTGGACATGCAACAGTCATTGCATTTGATTTATGCAAATACAAACTATTGCTACAATTAAATATTATTAATAAAGAAAGAATGAGGATAAAAAATAGTAAAATATTTGAGGCTGTACAGACCAAGTTCGTTAGATTTCTATGAAGAGGAATTTCAAAAGATCTGCGAATGATAATCATTACTTTATAGTTTGACATTTATTTATTAACCACAATTTTAGTTTGTTTGAGTAATTATTGCTTAGAAACTTTATATATATAAAAGCCAAATTATGCCCGCATGTGAGGGCGTATAAACAAGATTGATTCCAAAATGAAATAAAATATAAAAACTCATCACTATAGCATCATAATAATAAAAATTAAACATAAAGAGATATGTGATATCAGCATGGTAGAATCGTGGAAGAAGAAACGTAGAATGTGTCTTTCTCTCCCAGTTTATCTGTCTTCTTTTATGATTCTACCATGCTGACTTCAAAATATCCTTTCTTCAAATTTTTAATATTTATTTTATTTAATGATGATGAATCGATGTAATTTTTTTTTCTAGTATCATATATGTAAAAATCAAAATTTGGTCACATACCCCATTTGATCTTTTTGAATCACAGATTACGGTATGTATGTGTTTATCGAAATATAGTACTCTAATTAATTATTATTATATTAGTATGCATACATATGTATATTAAAAGATCCTAATCTTAATTGTATGAATCTAATGAATGTGCTTCTATAATTATTAATCCATGTCCTGTCATAATTGAATTATTTTTTACAAAACCTTTGGTATGTTCCCTGTCAAAAATGATTTAGAAAACAATAAGTTATTTGGTGAAAGATCAGAGTTGTGTTGTAGATTTGTAGTTCGATAATGCGAGCAAGAGCAAGGAAATGAATGATGTGAAGCAGCCTGCACTATTAATCTCGGACAATGACGGTAAGTCGAATCAGACATCAGCATTCGCAAGTGCACCACAATACGACCAAAACAAACGCTCTTTTAACGTGCAACATTACTCTTTCTGCAGGACCGTACTGTATGGAATCCTATCCAGGGGTGTATTGCCTTATTCATATTTCTTATTTCATCTGTTGCATTCCTGGATGGAACAACGCCTCCAGTACTTTGAGATTTCAAATTGTTTCGTGACAAGTTTTCTCTGCATTTTGATGGTAGATTGTCAGTCTACAGCTTATAGTAGATAAGATAGACGAAACTGGGATTTGAACCTCAGATCTGCTCAACATTCCTGGATGAAACAAAGCCTCAAATAATTCAAGGTTCAATATTGTTTCATGATAATTTTTACTTGCATTTTACTAGTTGATTATCAATGTACTGTCTATAATGTAACAAGATGGAAAATACGGCCCTGTTTCCATCTTGTTTTGTAGACTGCATTTCTTCTATGAACTGTGATTCTTTTATCGGCATATAGATGTTGACATTTTTGTAATAAAAATTAGAAATTATGGGGCCATATGCCGAAAAGATCATATTTCACAGACAAAATTTTATGCTTAGATAAGAAGTTGAGAGGGTAGATTTGCCTCTCAACGCAGTTTTTGTAGCAGGCTGAGATAGAGTTAGTGGTAGATCGGACGCAGTCAAAATGTAGTCCGTCTAGTGTAATTTGTTTAATTTTAGTTTAGTTAAGTTTTTTTTGTAAATAAAAGTAAGTTAAGTAAAATGAAAGTGTACGTGTGCTCCCGTGCCCCCATCAGTGCGTTGTATTACTGTTATCATCGTCATCATCATAAGCAATAATCGTAAGTCATCATCATCGCTTCTCCGTTATCCCCCCCGTGTTACAATAACTTTTGCAAAAAATCTACAACTTACTGTGGATAAAAATTGAAGTAGCTGGGATTCGAACCCCAGATCTCACACTTCGCTCAGTAGAATAATGAAAAATATTAGACCCGTATTTTTTATTTTTTTGACTTTTCATAATGAAACAACTGCTATTACCAATGACATCCTTCAAAACACCCCTTGTCCAGTGACGTATCAAGGTTCTTACCCAACTTCACTTCAAACGTCAAATATAATGTTTTAACTTTCAAACTAACAAACTGAATAATCTTCTGTAAATATAGTGGTACACAAAAGCCTTACAATGTTTTAAATCATAGACTCTCCACTTTACCAACTTCTAACGCGCCAAACTACTATATTTGGGATCTGGCATCCACACGTGGATAACTTCATACCAGAACTTATGGACGTCACAATTTTTACGACTTTTTTTAGTATGATACTTGAAAACGATATTATATAACATCATATAGAGCAACAAATTAGCCATTTAGGTTCGATTTAAAACAAAAAAAGGTTCACTTATTTTTTTATAAGACTTCATTCGAACCTGAGCGTGCTAATCAAGTGATTTATCGTTGTCTGTTCAATATTTATTGTTAATAACAAATATCAATATCGTTTTGGTAAAATTGATAATTCTTAGCGTAAATATATATACAATATATACATTTCGGTTATATCGTTCGACTATTTCTTTACTATTACTACTATTATTATTGTCTCTTTTCTGTTCATTCATTTATATTGATGATGATGAACACATCACAGAGTACGAAACCGTCTGATTGTTAAAATTCAGTCTTAATCGTTATAATATTGCAGATAAATATCAGCATATAGTTTTTGAGAATTGTACAACAGTATGACATAACAAGAAATACTAGTAAATTCAGACAAATAGTTATTGCACAATTACAGATTTTCCAGTGCACATATTAATATTCCCACTGCATATTTTGTTCCTTGTATATCTTAAAATAAGATCTGATATTCATAGAGTACAAAAATAGATAAACAAGACATAGAATATAAAACATTTGGAATAAAATACTCACTACAGAGAGTACTGCAGTCTTTAAGTTCCGAGATAGGGTCTTATGACAACAAGAATAACAAAATAAGACCAAAAATTCGAATTAAAATAATGTGAATACCACGGTATCTTACAGAAAAGAAAAACGTCAAGATGATTGCTAGATTCAGATGCGGTAATGAAGACAAAAACAAGTACTAGTTATCCAGTGACGAGAGAAGGTATAGACATTTAAGGACATTGTGTAGGGATGTTTGCATGTTTCTTCCTTAACAAGAAAAAGGACAAAACTGGAAGAAAGAAATTATTAAGAATATGAAGGTTAATGTATGAAATATGATCACTATGTATAATGATTAAACAGAAAACATAAATGTAAATACTAAGCCGATTGGTAAGAATAAATACTATTATTATCATATTATCATTAATTCTAAGTCAAAAAGGTAAAGAAGACTTCAACATGTTACTAAATACATAGACAACAAATTAGCTTATAAGATTTGTTAAATTTCTGCTAATAAATATTTTGTTATTTGATTATCTTTCCTCGTTTCTGGATCGTGTCTTACAAATCCTGAATCTGTATCTCTTGTGGCTTCCTAGAGAGGTTAGCTCATGGTTCCTTACGTAAGGGCGATAAGATAACGCTCTATATTTCTCACTAGCCCTATCACTAAGATATATGAGTTTGTTTCTTGTTTCACACCTACTCGTGCTGTGCACCAGATGATCAGATATCCAAAGGTTAATTTGCCCCACGGAAAAATGTAGCACGAAGTTGACATCAGAATTCACATGATGGAAGAATGCTGCCAATCAAACTATTCCAAAAATTTCCATCCTAAAATTAAGATGCTTCAGGTAGATATCCCTAATTTTTTGTACGACTGGCTGTCTGACCGTTTCAACAATTTGATGCTTTCCGCTGTTAAAATTCTTGTAAAAATATAAATTGCTTGTTTTTGCATTTGCATAAATGAGTAGCCTTTTAGATCGGGTATGGAATTTTAACTGTTGCAAAATAATTATTATAATTATATGTTATTAGAACAAGTTCTAAGAATTTTTTCAAAGTTCTACTCTTTTACTGTCATTCATAGCTATTTATTTTTTTTATTTACATATAAATATATTCTTATGGCTAATGCTTTTATTTCTTATTATAATATATCATAAAAAAATTAATTATACATACATACATACATACATACATACATACATGTATATGGAAAACATTTAATATATATTCAATACTACTAATGCCAATTTAAATCTTTGGTCTCATTTACTTGCCTTTTAATACTGCAATAAAATGATTGATTAGCTTTATTATTTACGAAAACAGAAAATAGGTAAACAGCAAAGAGAATCAGTAACCTAACATGAAAAACTTGAAAGACACGGAGAACATTCAAATTTTAAACTACTCTTTTTTTCCGACATTGTCTACCTTATAACGTGAACAACCTAGTTTAGTTAAGAGTAAATCCTTGTGAAGATGCTTCTTGATTTCGAAAGATTCCAGCAAGGTTTATCCCTTATGAATGGACAGTTAGACTTAATTGACCATTCATCCTTGGATTGTGTGATTTCTGTATTTTCCTAACCTTGATTAACTATACTTGTAAATTTCAGTATTTGTTTTGTCATAAATACTTGAATGTCATAGACTTTCCTCAATACTTCTGATGAACTGGCGAAATTGTATAATAAAGTAATTATATTTTTTCCTTGTGAAACTAAACTGAGTTGTTTTCTATCATTTAATATGTTTCACCGAGTACTAACAGCCTCTTCCATTGAATTTTATGGGGTAAGTTGATCAGTTTTAGTTAGAGAGGTAAGAAGGAAGAATAGTTTAGCAGTGCATGTTTTTATTATAATTTATAATAATAAAAAATAAAGAAAACTATACGGGGCTGCAAATTTTATCTAGCACCCCGGCGGCAATGAATTTTGGAGCGACCCTGTCAACATATCAGAGTTGTTAGGATCTCTTAAAATAAAGGTTAAGGGGTAAGTTGATCAGTTTTAGTTAGAGACATAAAGGTGAGGTATGAACGAAGAATAGGTTAGTAGCACCCTGTCAACATGTCAGAGTTGTTAGGACCTCTGGCTTAAATGAAGGTACATTGAACAGTTTTACCTAAAGAGATAAAGGTGAGGTATGAAGGAAGAATAGTTTAGTAGTGCCCTGTCAACATGTCAGAGTTGTTAGGACCTCTGGCTTAAATGAAGGTACGTTGATCAGTTTTATCTAGGGAGATAAAGGTGAGGTATGAAAGAAGAATAGTTTGGCAGCACTCTGTCAATATGTCAGCATTGTTAGGACCTCTTAAAATAAAGGTTTAGTAGTTAGAGAGATAAAGGAGAGATATGAAGGAAGAATAGGTTAGCAGCATCCAGTCAACATGTCAGCTTTGATAGGACCTCTTAAAATATAGGTTTAGTAGTTAGAGAGATAAAGGAGAGGTATGATGGTATAGCAGTGTATGTAGTACGGAGGCAGTTGTTGCACATGTGTTGCTAGGTGTACTCTACTCTGACCCCGTTCGAGTGGCCGGCTGGTGCAGCGGTGCACAATGGCGGGTCGATGCCCCTGGCAGGTAACAGGTTCACCCGACTAGAGTAACCAACGCTGCAACTGCAGCCAGATTCACTTCATTCATCCTCTATGATTCATTATCACCCAACTCCATTACACTACTTCATACCCAAAATTAAAGTAATCATTCGTAATACGCCTTCATCTCGTCCCGCAATTCTACTCTACCACAGTCTGGGAATATATCACTTTTCCTACATCAAACGCAATACACTATTATTATTAACTATGATTTACCCTACTAAATACACAATATACTATTGAAGGTATTACCATTATTATTAACTATAATAAACCCAAAAATGGGCCAAACCCAAAGCGAACCCTAGTCTAAAATTGGGCATAGATATTACCGCAGCAATTGCAGCAATTGATTCTACAACAAAATTTACATAAGTTTACCAAATTTCAAATTAATTGGTCAACTAGTTCAGCTTTTATTTAAAAAAGTATAAAAATCCTAAAAATCGTTTTTGTCTATTTCTTTAATCTTTAATAAAAAATGTATCAGTGCGAATTTCTTCATAATTTATACATACATTATTTTATACGATGAATCAAATGGTGAAGTAGATGAGTCTGTATCTCTGACCCATTTTTGGAAGGTCCGGGTGTTTTTATCAAGACCCAAAATTAGGTCGAAAAAATTATTTCGCCAAAAATTATAAAAAATTAAAAATCTTCGGAAAAATTATTCTTCAAAAATGATTTGAATATTTAAATTAAGTGTTTGGAACAGCTAGTTATATTTAAGTATATTGTCCCATGATCTAATTTATTCCAGTCAAAAAAGGAAATAGATTTTCTTGTGCATATCTTGGTGTTTCTTATGCCTCCTTGGGCCGTAGTTTCGTAACAAAACAGTGTTTGGCCGTATTGATTTTGGGTTGTTATTAACACCATATAAGTCCACAGCCAACTATGACGTAGCAGTGATTAATGTACAATCCACTGAATTTCTAATTTAATCTTGGAATAGGCTACTAGTCGTGTTTTATGTTTTCTACTTGACTTGTTATTTTATTCACTAACGAAATGTTATTAAGTTTATGTGATTGCAACATAATAAATGCGTGTAGGCAACTGCCTATTCGATGAAATTTTATAATTCATCATATGAAAAAACACTTGCTATTGCTGGGAAAAATAATTTGAAGATACGATCTCCAGAGGCAGAGGCAGTCTTCCATAACCAGAATGCTGCAACATTTGAAGATATAACTTATTGTTAGTGAATAACGCGTGAAATTGGGTGGATTTTATAAACAACTTTTTCAACTACTTTGTTATGCATAGTGAACAAGGTAGTTAAATGTTCTACATATATTTCTTGTAGCAAACAAGTGCTTTAATGATTGAAAGGAAAGATTACTTGTTGGTGACTGAATAGCTTTGTAAACAAACCGGAGTAACGTTTTTATGGAAATTCTCAGCAAAACTCTTTAGCAATAGCAATAAAAAATAGTAAATTTAAACTTGTTTTTGTTTATTAATCCAATATTCTTGTTTCTTTATACTTGTAGTCTATTACAGTTTATTTAGTTTTTTGATCTCTTTATTTATTACAAGATGTTGACTGGTATATTGGCGCCATACTTTAGCTTATGTACCTGAGAATGTTTTAATTTCTTTTGGAATTGCTCCCATTATTTGCACCAAAATATGTTTTAGACTATGCTTTTAATTCTCTTTTACTGCTCTATTTTTCTCTGAATTTGATCTAGTTTACCTAGTTTCTAATTATTCTGTTTGTCCACAATTTGCTTCAATTTCTTTAATTTCTTGTGTTATTTATTGTCCCATATTCCTGTTCATATTTGTTTTAGTTTATCTGCCATATAATATGCTCTAATATCTCTTGTAACTACTTTATTTATTTGCTTCGGAAATTGCTCCATAGTATCTAATTCCTGTTCCATTTATTGTCTTATATTTTACAGAATGTGATCTAATTTCCTTGATGAAATGTTTACTCTAGAATTTGATATATTTATTACAATAACTGTTGATCTGATTTGTTATATTTCTTTGCTCTAGAATGTTTTTTAATTAGGTAATCTTTTTAACTATTTAGTCATTCCAAATTGGAACATATTTCATTGACAACCAAGTTTTTTCTTTCATCTTTATAAATTATTAGTCGTAATTTTTCCTTACATCTGTACTATGAAGGTTTGGTTATTAATGTATTAATATTATACTATTTATATTTTAGTTTATTTGTCATATAATGTGCTCTAATATCTCTTGTAACTATTTGCTTCGGAAATTGCTCCATAGTATCTAATCTAAGGTTTGGTTATTATATATAGATATTATACTATTTATATTTTGCTTGGATTTCAATAGGAATATATCTACAGAAAATTTGTATCTGTATATTGAAAGTAGTTTTCAGAACTCATTATAATGAATAAGACAATGTTTTTTTTTTATATGATGAAAACATCATTTGATGTCGAAACGTTGTATAGGAATAAATTTTCATAGAACTTTTACCTAAATATTGTTTTATTTATTTGTATATCTGTATGTTTTTTCACCAGACGAATTAATTTTTAGGATTATTTTTGCCATATCCCAAAACTGATTTTAGGTATGGGAAATGCAATGATTCTATAGTATCTTCTGCCTTCAACTGCATATAATCGTAAACCATATTTGAAAATAAGATTTTTGACCTAAGAAATTCATTTTTAGGGTTATTTCCGCCGTATTCCACACCCGATTTTAGGTATGGGAAATGCATTAATCATCCTATCATATCTTTTGCCTTTAAATGCATATATGTAGCAAGTCGGCTTGGTTTGTTTTGATGAAGGGTTGAAAAGTTCAAGTCGGCTTGCGACAAGTCAAAACTTATTTGTTGTAAAGGTTGTTATAGGAATAAAAAAGAACATATAGTAACCATGCCATAAAAAAATGGTAACAAGTAACAACTAGCTCAAACAAGTTTAGACCCTTCTGCCAAATTCCACTTATAAATTGTATTTAATGCTTATAAAATTATTTAATTATAAATAATAATATATAGTGGCATAAGCCACTATATATAATCTTAAACCATATTTGAAGTAAGATGATTGCGGATTGTGTGATGCGTGTTGTGAGAGTTTAAAGAAGGTATCCCTGCGTATATCTGCTCCAGTCTCTCGACTTTCACATGGCTACCCTGATCGAGATCCGAAGGAAACAAGGCGATTGGTCTGGTTTTGTTACGGTCTGCTGCGGCTGTTTCTATCTCTAGCCTATACATCTCGACAGATCGACAGCCGCTAGATAACAGCTACAGCTAACGGTAGCGTCGTATTGTGAAAGCTCATACACATTCAAGATGCTTTCAATTATATTTTTCACACGATTCCATCAATCCGCTCTGATCTCGATGTGGCCGAGATATTTGGTAATGTTTACAAAGAAAGTGATAGCTTCATGTAAATTTACACACAGATAAGATAGGATCAAATCGTTATTTAAACAACAGTTTGTAAATGTAAACTTATACACCTTTACTTTCCTGACTTCTGGGAATAGCACATTTTCAACTGGCACCTCTTAAAAAGACAAGTTAAACATAGGACTATTATTTACATTAAAAACTTTAGAACTAACATTGTCTTTATTTCATTTCTTATGCATCCATTTTTCCTTGTATTTTCAAGTTTAAGACGTATTCTCAGTTTGCATTTTTATAAATATTTTCAGAGAAAAACATTACTGGATTAATTATATTATTATTATACATTTGTAATGATATTATAAATTCCAGGTCTTTTATTATTTAAAAGAAAACATAATAATAGTATACCATCAGCCTCTGTAAGGAACCTACAGCTTAAAGTGGACTTCGAACCACTTGGACAAATCTGTATTTTTTAGTTAAAGTTTCACTACACTCCTTTTGCTAGATTAAATACCAATTTTTTTCATTTATGGTTACAGTGCAGGTTACCTTAACTATCGGTTAATAGAACAGTATCATATCGAAATAGTAAATAACGTATATTTTTGACAGCTTTTCGATCCCATATTTTTTTTATTAACAGACCTTTAACCAGAGATGAAAAATCCAAATCTAAATCAATATCTTAGATAATAAATTTGCAAAAGCTATTTAATTATAATTTTTTGTACCGTTCACCCATTCTGCTGTCCTATCCCTCGATCTCCTAGCAAGGAAAGGATCCGAAAAGTAGCATTTGTATATTTTACTGAGTATACGTATTTTAATAGATTAAGTTTATATCTCAGGTCATGTACCTTAGATAATGAAACAAAACAAGTTAAAATTTGCAAAATCTATTTATTTATCATTTTTGGTCCTTTCCACCCATTCTGCTATTTTATCCATCGGTCTCCTAGGAAGAATAGGGTCCAAAAAGCAGAATTTGTATATTTTGCTGCCTGTACCTATTTTAATAGATTAAGTCAACATCTCAGGTCATATACCTTAGATAATGAAGTAAAACAAGTTAAAATTTGCAAAATCTATTTATTTTTTCATTTTGGTACCTTCCACTCATTCTATTACTCCTAAGAAGGAAAGGGTCCGAAAAGCAGAATTTTTATATTTTCCTACCTATATACCTTACGTCATATACCTTAGATAATGAAATAAAAGAAGTTCAAACATGCATAATCTATTTATTTATCATTTTTGGTCCTTTCCACCAATTCCGCTTTGGTATCCAGTGATCTCCTATGAAGAAAATATTTTCATGCTTTTATATCTTAGGTCATGTACCTTAGATAATTTTAAAACAAGTTAAAACCTGCAAAACCTATTTATTCATCATTTTCAATCCTATCCACCAACTCCTCTTTCGCATCCAGTGATCTCCTGTGCAGGAAAGGGTCGGAAAAGCAGCATTTGTTCGCTAGCCTCTCCGTGGGCGTGGAAGGCCGTGGATGCATTCTGCTGAACTCCGCGGCGGGCGTGGGCAGCAGCCTCTGCTGCACCGGCCGCGAGCGAGATGGGAGACCAGGGAGCCACGAAGGAGAGAGATGCAAGGGAGTGTGGGATGACTGCTGCAGTCTAGCGAGTTCATTCATGATGCTAAGGCTTACCATTTTTCAAAATGTTTATTTACTCGTATGGTCGTAGACGATCGCGTGGTTATTTAGATACGGATGGTATTAAGAATTCATTATCACACCTTTTCTACTAAATTAGCAAAGTTATTGGTAATAAACTATGCTGGGAAGTTTATCAAAAGATCCAAAACTTAATTATTTTTCAATAAAACAAGAAAATTGTTTTGTAGTTCTTAAACATAATAATGAGATCCATGATCGAGATCGATAAAACAATGAAATCTATAATATAGTTCATATATTAATTATCTATGTTCTAAGAACTCAAATTCGGGTTTTGGCTCAAATTCTTTATAAGTATTTTCCAAAATTGGTGCGTGGTACACTTTTCACGCAAACTAGAATACCCTGGAGGTGATGTTTGGTAAATGACATCTAAGTTACTATATCATTACCGACATGTGCAGAAAAGTAAATTTAGAACAATCAGCTATAAAGTGCATATCTGTTTACTTAACCCACTACAAGCTGTAGGTTCCTTGCAGAAGCTATAAGCTGATAATCCACAAGTAAGGCTTAGGTTTTTGAGGCCCTGTTTCTTCCAGGAATGTAGTGCCTCGAATGTATTTCTTTATTCAATAGTATTATACATTTTAAAATAATATTGTACGTTATTATTTAAATTAAAAATAAAAGGTGTCACTTAGTATATTTTTTGGAGTTGGTAAGATTATTGAATTCATAAAAAAAATTTCAAATCCTATAAGTATATCTTTATATAATTATCTCCTAAATAAATATAGCCCTTGGTACATCTTCCACACCAGCTAGAGTGCCCGAGAGATCACGTCTGACAAATTAATGTCGATATCTACGATAAACCAGATAATAACTGGGAACTGTGAGTAACACTTTGTATAATTTATAAATAACCTTAAGCCCACATCCTTTAGGTGCAATTTTTATCGTATATTTAGGAAATCGAAAGAAAAATATATTTAAAAAAAAGAATGCGGGTAAAATAATAGAACATGTAAGAACAATTAAAGACACATGACAGTAAAAAAGGCGATATTAGGAAAGAAGTTAGTTGTCATGGATCTAGGGTTTGAGTTGTAGCCTCCCGGCTCGCTAATGGATTCCTACAAGCATGTCGGTCTCCGTCACTTTTTCTCATGTTTCCTAATCGCCTTCAATCATCTCATAACCCAGCCGAGTCGGGGAGATTCAATTTAGCTCTTTCAGAACTCTCCTAACGTCTGAAAGGTGTGCTTTACAGTTACTCAGCATGGGAGAGACTTTCAACTTTTTATACACTTTGTTTCACGATCGCACACTTGATACCAGATTCGTGATTTCAAATCTACTCAATGGAGAATTAAATGTCTACATGTTCACAACCATCGTTTTAATAACTTGTCAAGATTCACAATTCATTTCTTTCACGTAAGAATCCTAAATACAAATACAGACAACAAAAATTCATGAACTTTATGACTTATGACTTAATACAATAATGCGCGTGAAATGAAACCAACGACATGATCTAATAAACCGCTCATTAATTCGAATTTGAAAGTGAAATAAAAACTGGTGCTGCATACTAATCCACATGTGAGCATCTGGGTGCCATTCGAGTACGTTGGCTGTACGCCTACTAAACAATTGAATGCGTGACAACGTGCGTGTGTTGTTATGACGACACCAGGCATGTAAAACAGCTGAAGGGCGGTGCATTATGCCATTCACTACAGATGGATATTGTAACGGAATTAAACTTGGGGGGGCATTTTTAATGGACAGGATGTAGAGCAAACAACCCTGCTCCTAATTCCAAATCCTGTGATATTCACTAAAATTCACAAGGTGTATAATATATGCACCTTACCTACTTATTACAGAAAAGTCACATTTTTAATACAAAATAATAAATAAGTATTTTTCAGGGTAATAATTGTTAATTTAAATTTTAACAATTATCACCACGAACAAGATTTATTCAAAGTCGAAACGTTGGTGTGTATTTGTATTTAGGTGATACATTGACTGAATTCTCTAAGAACTTCTTTACTTCACATTTAAGTTAAGTTCATCGAAGGTTGATACATAAAAACTGTAAAGATGATAAACTTGATTATTTATTCTTCTTAAATAAGCATATGTACATAATTTCAGTTGAATGAATCGCGAGAACTCAAGGTGTAAATCAATGTTAGATTATCTCTCAACATCACTGTCAACAGTATGGCAGTAGTTTTACATTAAAATTATTTTGTATTTATCTTAAAATACTATATATAGTGGCTTAACACTCCGTGGGGTTTCGCCGCTTCCTCTGAAGCTTTTTAGATTCTGTTTTTATTGGATTGGATACTATTCCTTAGATGTTGTTTATGATCTTCTTCCACAACTCCCTATCTCTTTGTTTGATTTACTCTTCCAAATGTTAATCCTACTGCTTTTAGATCTTCTTCCACTTCTTTTAGCCATGTTGACTTGGGTCTGCCTCGTCTTTTTCTTCCGCCTGGGTTCCACTCGACTATTGATCTTACTATATCCTTTTCTTCTGCTCTTCATACATGTCCAAGCTTATTTATTCTTTGTTGTTTTATTTTTTATTTGGTTCATTTTTATTCTATATCCATTTTCTAATATCTTGATTGGTCTTAATATTGTTCGTATTATTTTGCGTTCCATTATTTTTAGATCTTCTTCCTCTTTTTTGTCATTCCTCTATAATTACTTTAAACTACTAATAAAGTAATGAACTCCAGTAATAATACGTATTTATTAACCAGCAGTCACGAAACTTATATCTCTACAAATAAAGTATGTTGCACAGTTATATACTTAAGTATATTTTATTTTTTCGGAAGACAGCTTAAGTAGAAAAGCGAAACTCAACGAATTCGTCCAATATTCTGACCTGAATATAAATATTGGTGACACATTTGTAGGTCGACAGCTTCAACTAAAATTTCTGCAGAGTATATCTCTATGTTATTAATTATTAATAGAGGAAATTGAAGTCCAAAGACTAAGCATCAGGTACATAATAAAATGTATTTTACGATGTAAATATTTGTTTTATTATTTTCGCGTTTTATGTTGTTTACTTGGCAACATAGTCTGTTGGTTGGTATTGTGAATGAAGAGGCGAGTGAACGAGCAGTTTCCTGGTGTTGTCATCTGCTCAGCATGTCTCCACGCCGTGTCCTTATAACGTAAGCGCCATGTCTCACATGTGTTTCGTACAGGAAGCGGCACTTTACGGAACTTCCTGGTTTTTCATGGCCTACGCAAAAACTACCACCGCTTTACATTAAACACTTCAACGCTTGCAATATGCCGGGAACGATCTGCATTGATCTCCAATGTAGAGGGATGTATGTAAATACAATAAATTTTCTCCACGATTTCATTAGAAATAATTATTCCCTAGATACATTCTAACAAGCATTCTAAGGTGTTTATATTATAAGAATACTTTGGTTCTTCCAATCCATTTCGAGGTAGAAAATTACATCAAAGCAAAAATTGTTATTTAATTATAACAAATAATAATACTGTTAATTTTGCGAATGATTATTCTGTGGTGTAATTTCTTATCATGAAAACAAGATAAATTCTCAAAATGACTTCTACGTATGGGAAAGGATACTGCACTTATTTTTATATTATTAAATTATTTATAAATAGTTCTCGACTAAAGACACTATTATTTTCATTTATTAAAAATTAGGTCATTTGGTTGTACTTAAATTTACAAGTTCATAAATTTTGGTGCTTTCCAGGTTGGCTTTTTCTTATTTTCCAGTAATGTAAATTGTTGACAAAATTGTTAAATTGGTAGAGGCTCCTGGGTTGCAGCCCAGTCTGCCCATCCTTAAATCTGGAGGTCCTTTGCAGAGGCTGTTAAGCTGATAACTTATTTACATCACTAAAATGCAAGTAAAACTTACGTACTTATGACCAAGTTGCATCTAGGTATGGTCTGCCACTTACAAAATATTTTTAAACTAGTGAATTTACTAAGATTTTAAATCTTTGTTTTCTGTTTTTAGTTTACCTTCGATCGTGCAAAATAGTACATAATACTATTTTATCTTGTTGCTTTATTAAAATTTACATTACACCTTAAGAAACATCTTGCATTTTCCTCTCTGTAGCTATAATATGTATATTATTATAATAATAATATTCTAAGATTCTACTGAGGAACGTAGGGTAGATGATATCAAAATATCAAAATAAATATTCTATCTGGTTACAAAGTATAATAATAATAATATATTTATTTATTAAGCAGAATTTCATCTTTCTACGATATTTCAACTTTGTCTTTAAAATATAAAATATAACCCTGTATCCGTGGAATGTTAGAATTTTAGGAAGCTTTTTTAGTTCTCCATTCCGTTCCAGTGATGGCGATCCATCCACGAAGCAGACCGGAGTATGCGATGTACAATCTGGTCGGCTCCTCAAAGGCTGTCATGTCAGTCGCTATCACTGCGTGTCGAGTGACCAGTCCTTATAACCTATCAGCTATCAGCCTCATGTCTGCCTGAACACGTATCGCACCGTATCATCGCGAGAAAGCGGCAGTTGGCATATGCGATCCAAAAAAACATAAATACACCGCTTAGGTATATGTTGTCAGGTTACAAAAGCAAATACCGAATGTAGGAAAATGGGCCAAACATAAAACGCTTATTATTTTTAACAGAACAGTCCTAAGTGAAACAGGACCTCAAATAAGTCAAAGTACATGTTTTTTGACAAGTATTATTTGCATGTTAGTGTATCGTCAACCTACAGTGTCTGGAAGATAAGGAAAAGAAACGTAAAATGTAAATTATTTTCCTATTTTTAATTGGAAAAATATTCTTCATTATCATATGTGGTATAACAATCCCACATAGAACATGGTTTCAAGTATACTAAGATACATTTTCCTTGATAAGTTTTACCTGCATATTAGTGGGTTGTCAGACTACAGCTTCTGTAAGGGATCTACAGTTTTTAGAGGAAATAATTATATAAAAATAATTATGCAATAATGCTGCGGAGAGGGGGTTAAAAGAAAACCGTCTAAGGACAAGTGACCAAGTGCCGCAGACAAATAATTTTTAATTTCAAATTTCACCAAAAAAAAAATTATAAATTTTTTTGCAATATTTATTTACCACCCAGAGTACCCATGCATTCGAAGCCTATGTGAAGTTTTTATTTGGATAAAATTTGGCGAAGTTGGGATGAACTCCGGATCTTACACTCCGTTCAAATCGAGTTAAGCAAGTGAACCACCACTGCCCGTTATCACAACAGTGAACAATGTACCATATAGGTAATTTTAGGAAATATATGGTAAAGAAATAAATTCGGTTGGACTCAAAATCGGGTAAGCCAGACAAGAATTGGTATTCTATTTTTAGATGATAGATACTTTATAGTGTTTTCCTAACTGTCATACAAAATGAATACCAGTAGCTGATGATGCTTATTTAATTTAAGAAAACACATGTTAGAAAGTACACAATAAAATATTACATTACGGGAATATAATTTAATAACCATAGAGGCGAGTGAAAGATATTAAGTGATCAATACCAGAAAATTTTTTAAAAACCTAATGATCAGTAAATACATGTGCCAGGTGGTAAATTACTCCTTTAATGAAAGAAAATTGCAACTGCAGAGGAAATATAAATTATAAATAGCCGATAATAAAAACTATAATTTGCTTTATCATGCAACTGCCGTTGAAGTTTAATAAGGATTCCTACTTATTTTACGACTACGTCTGGGCGTATCAAGTTTTACTCGGCCTTCTTCTGTTTTATTCATGAATGTTGCGAATAACACAAGATGAATGGAGCCATAAAATGATTATAACACCGATATTTTATTATCCGTTATTAAGAAATTGTTTAATATATAGACAGTAAACAGGAGACAGTCACAGCAGCTCTATTCATTCACCTAGATCCATGAATGGAGGGATAACGTGAGGATTTTTACAACAGGATAGTAAACTGTCGCTTAGCAACTTGTACAGCAACACGGATTTGCATTTGGTAGTATGTCAAGTAATTTGCACAAACTTAACAAATAAAACAAACAGTACAACTTCATACCATTTAAACATGGTATATTCATACAACTCACACACACCACGGAATCCTGTACATGTATAATTTATAGTTTTATATTTCTTTCACATTATTCCATCTTCACTACAAAACATTAAAGTCTTACGGAGAATGAAGAATTAAATTATTGAAAAATTCATGGATTTCACTGATTTGAACTCAGGATCTTCCCATTTCTAGTAGGATGTTATACCAATTGAATTACAAAGTCCAGTGTAGTTAATGAATCTTTCTCCTGTTTTTTTGTCGCGTTTTGCAAGTGTACTCTCTGTTTTAGAGACTGGGTGGTCAACGAAACACACCACAGTAACTAACTGAGACATTGTAAAAACAGGGTCTCAGTTCCTTACGGAGAATCTTAAAATGTAACATGGTGATAACCATCCCTAGTCATTAAACCTTTCTTAAGTTCTGTTTCCCCACGTTTGTATTGTTAAATTCGATTCGAAAATAAAAAATATGATTGTGTCCAAGAGGTTCAGGATCTTACTAGAAGCTGGTTGATCCCTTGCAGAGGCTTTAAGCTGACAATCATCTCCGCCAAAAGGCAAGTAAAAATTAACAAGGAACAGGTGAAGTTCACTTTTCAATTTCACCTGCAGTCAAAACAGATTAGATTGTAAATATATATTATTACATTTTTAAAATATTCGTTATTGCGGGTTTTATTTCGTTTTTGTCTTTGGTTGGACATAGATAGGATATGTACCCCTTTGTAACACATACGATAATGAGGTAGCGAGTAAAAGTCTCATCGAAATAGAGTGTAGGTATTGAAATCGAGAAAAATTCAGGATTTCAGATTTCAAGGGTAATATCCATTTTGATCATATCTGAATCCATTTTTATTAATTTCGGCGTGACGTCGGTTCGTACGTATGTGTCTCGCATAACTCAAAAATGAGAAGCCATAGAATGTTGAAATTTTATATACGGGAAATATGGAAATAAGTTTAAATGAAGTGCAGCAAAAAATATGTATAATTTTATAGACGCACCAGATTTTTAAAAATAATTTTAAGGTTGTTTAACGAAATAATATTTACAATGAAATGAATATCAAAAGAGATTAATTTAGTGGCAGAATGGTGGTAAAAGTAAACAAACGAGCAGCGACCCGATTAAAAAGAAATGACCGTCGGCGAGGCTCCGACCAGAGTATTAGTTTTCTTGGAGAAAAACATCGTTCGCGTGTGATTCATCCTGTAACGGATTACCACCGTGTTCGCAGATCGAACGCTGGTCAGTCCAGAGTCCTTATATGTCGCACGTCGGAACGGGTTAATGTATGTAATTACTCGTCCACATCCGGCCGCCAGTGGCGTAGGGCCCGCGCTTCTGCGGGGGATAACTGTAGCACCGGCTAATTACCGCTTTCCTCAATGGAGGCCGTTACCGAAATAAGCGGCTACAGGTGGAAATCATCATCGGAATATGGATCCTACAACTTACTCTATATGGAAATACCTCATTCTATATAAGATATACACTTTTAAAATACGTAAACGTGATGTAGTATTTCAAAACTTCAAAGAAAAGGTTGTTAGCACTACTAAAATTAGAAATGTTTATATTTTAAATTTGTTATTCGACTTATTTCAGATTAAAGAAATTAAAACTCCTACTGACAGACATACAATCTAACTTACATTTTTAAATCCAAATCACTTATTTTTTATCCAATTTGACTGGATCAGTTTCCCTCTCCACACAAGAAGTACAGATTCAAGTGATCCTCTAGCCGAGGTAGATCAGATCAGATCCAACTGATTTTAGTGAGTTGATCTGATCCTATTGACAAAAGGAACTTTTGTGTCTCCATTCCATTTTGTGTATCTTGTGTAGTTTGTATTTTATATTTTAATGTTCTTAAATCTTCTAAGACGGAGTTATATAGGTTAAGGTAATTTTTGTAAATCTTATGTTATTTTATAAAGAAGTATTTTAGATTTCTAAATAATACCTTAGTATTTCAATAGTACATTGTAAGAAAAGCATACAATGGTACTTATTCCATACGAGTATGACAGCCTGCAAATCATAGGAGTATGAAATGGACATTCCAAGCGAGTTGTACACTAAACTTTTTCTACGACCACGATATTATTTCCTAATTCATTTATATTTTACTATTTCCTAGTAATTAGCTACAAAACAAAAATTAAACAATATGATTTTTAACAGAACTGTTAGATATAAGTTTATATATTAACGTAGTCTATATACTATGTATCTGTAGCAAATATATACAACAAACAAATATTTTAATTGTCGTACAAAAAAATTTTATCTGGTGACTAATTATATCTAAAAACATCATTATGAATTCTACTACTAGTCCTATTAAAAAATATCAGTTGTTTTGATAATTTTGTTACCAACACCATTAGGAAGTGGTTAACACTTCGATTTCTCAAATTAGGTGTTGTGGGTTCAAATTTCTTGGTAGCGTAGCACATATTTATATGTGTACAGATGTGTCTTTCATTTTGTCTAATCATTTTCATTCGAAGGCATATATTTTATTTAATATTTAAGTAATTATTTTGGAGATTTTCTCCAAAATACGTTTTAATATTCTCTATAAGAGAGCTATAGATTGTAATGGTTATTATTAATTCAGTCGTATTCGATAATATATGTAATTTTATAGTATCCGTTTAAAATAAAACATTAGAAAGATTTAAATTGTTATTTGAATGTTCCTTAAATTGGTAGATAAAGGTGTAGGAATTTCACGAAGTGAAGAAAGACGGCCTGGCGGTTTAAGAGCCATTATCCGGCTCGTATTTTATCTATTTTATCGTGTTCTATATTGGTTAATTACGAATTTAACCTCAATCCATCTCGCCAAAGTTTGAATCTGCGAAGGAATTCTTTGTTATCTTGACGCATTACCGAGCTCTTCCATTAGCATAGAAAGAATCGGCAAAGCGTGAAGAGTAGGTGTAGAGAAAACAATCGCTCGATTATCGATCAATCTGGATCGCTTTCTCTTGTTACTTGCTGTGCTTATGTCACGACAGAATCACTGCTTTTTCTTTATTGTTTTGGCGGGCTTATCTTCCCATCGACCTGTTCTGGGCCAATTACGGTTTTTTGCGTTTAGTATGGCACATGGTGCCGTTAGATTTAAATTTATACTGAAAAAAGGTCATTGTCGCTTTAAATATCATTTCGACACTTTAATTATTTTTAATTAATGCTGTTTTTTGTTCCTGTTATATTAATCAACAAGTTTAGTTTTACATGCGTGTTATTAAATACTTTTGCATATGTGGAAGGTTATTACTTGCAGATAAATTTGCAACATAAAACAATACTCATATCAGCTCATTTATCTATGTATATTTCTTTTGTTGTAAATCAAAAACTAATACATTATACATGTTATTGTCTGACAATTGATTAATTTTTTTATTTATTCTACTTTACTTGAATGGTATGAATTACTGTAATTTATAACAGACACAATTGTGTCAATTAAAAATTGATTTAAAGATATATTTATACCAACTCAGAAATTATAGTTCTAGTCACATTCTTTTCTGAGACTTTTTATAGTCGGTTGCACCCATATTACTTAAATTTTAATGTATTTAACTACTCAATAGTATTACCTAAATTTTTCTATTTAAGTGTAGCTTAAATTTGAGTATAAATTCCCAATATTAATAATACTCCTCACCGTAATTTTAGTACGATCTTTAAGTTATACATTCCCTGTTATTTTTGTAATGCTTTTTTACTTTTATATAATTATATCTCATCAAATCGTTCCAATCTACTATTAAGACAGATTTTGGTAACGATACATTTATGTTGTAAAGGAGGTTTATTAGCTAACGTGAAAAGAGTCAACAGTATTTGACTTTGGTGATTTCTGTCATCACAAATTGTTATTCTACTCAACTAGATCATAGTGCTAATAAAATGTCACTTGTCGGGCACTTTCGCTGATGTGGAGAGTATATTATAAGCAGCTTTTTTAACCTAACATTTATTTAGGAATTGCAGATGTAAAAACAAGTAAAATGAAGATGTTTATTGAAGGTTTTTGTGAAGAGTTAATGTTTGTTGACTTGAAGAACAGTTATAAACAAAAAGAAAGAAAGAGTAGGCGTCAGTAGTGATTATTCCTGTCATAGAGGAACTAATGAAAATTGTATAGGCAGTCATAAAGTTCTTTTACCAATTTACGTCGTATTTTAAACATGAATTTAAAAGCCATTGAAAGATATGACATAAAAGACAAACAAAATGAATAAAAGTTATCAATCACTGGTTCGAACAGGTTTGCCTGCTCTGTCGGTAATGTAGGCACCAGAGTGCGTAGGTGCCGACTTGCAAGCTCATGAAAGTGCACACTGCGGCCATAAATTCAGGATTTTAAACATGGCGGACACATAGGCGCCTCACTGCATTTTGCCGGACAGGCGAATTTAAATCATACAAAAACAAACTTACAGAGTAACAAAAAATACGTATAATTTATAATACTAAAATCTGTGTATGGTATAGGTATATGTATATTACAAACTTTATACACTTTCTACGGGTAGCGGTGGATCACTTAGGTAGCGCGCTCCGACTAGAATTGAGTGGAGTGTGAGATCTGATGTTCAAATCCCAATTGCGCCGATCTTTATAAAAATATAACTGTGTCCGAGTAATTCGAAATCACTATAAGCTGTAGGTCCTTTGTAGAATGTTACAATATGGAATATTTTTCATATATACCTATGTTATTACAGACCTAAACGTTTGGTTACTTGATCTTGCATCCCAGAATATTAGTTTTTATATTAAAATTTATCGCCTGACATTCTGGATTTTTGAGAAAGTGTTCAAAAACAGTAGTTTATAAGGATTATTTCTGTTAAGCCCCAGAACTTATCATATTTTGTACGAGTCGCATTCCATCGTCTGATGAAGTCAGAGCAATACATTATAGTAAAAGGATCTGATCATGATGTGATCAACCAATTGAGTGGATCACATAATGTTAGTTCAAATGTAACCATAAATAAAGTTTATAGTTTATATAATTTAGATACTTTTATAAATCGTGTATGTGTTCATCTTCTCGTTGTTCTTTCAAGCTGTTGTTTGTTATGATGTGTCATTGAAGTCATCATCATCATCATTATTTCATCAAGATAAAAATCGTCGTAACATTTTGAACATCTCCTCTGTTACAAGAGTACGTAGGCTGACAATATACACTACTAAAATACAAGTAAAATTTGTCACTCAACATATATTTGAGGTCCGGGTCCATAGCTGATGATACACACTTTCTGTATCAGCTAGAATGTTCTATGATATAAATATATAAATATATCATCACCGATATCAGCGATATAACATATCTAGTACATCTAGTAATGGGTAATAACTTAAGTGATATATTTATAGCGTTCTGGAACGTTAGTTTTAAACCTGCTAGTAAAAATATACAATCAAATTCTATTTCGTATAACTTTGATAAAAATTGAGTTGCATATTGGAACCATTGAAAAATATCCTACAACTCCTTTTTCCATAGTATATAATGATACAGTATGATTCTCTAGCCTGCAGTAATGATAAATGAAAGCCTATAATATATTGTTATTAATTCCGAAACGCATCAGTGCGTTTGCAACGCGAATAGAATTGGTTCATTTGCGTTTGACGTTTAAACAAATGCGAATAGGGGAATGTAAACACAGGTGAATTTTTTGTGGGCAGCGACAGATGGAATGACCGTTAAAATTAATTGAATTGGGGAAAATAAACCTACCATTTTACGGAACTAATACGGAAATAATTGCATGCCTATTTTTAAAAACTTTCCGTTACAATTATGTCATTTGGCGCTGACGTTATCGTCTGATAATAATTTTTAAACATTTTTTTGACACTGTTTATTTATTGTGTGTGGTGTGTTCAATGAAGTATGAAAATCATTTTTTAAAGTTGCAAAAAAGTTGATATAATTCAAGATATGTTGAATACAAAGGTTACTAACCCTAAAAGGTCATACTCTTTAATTCTAGTGTCAACTATTCATATCGAGGATCCCATTTTTTGTCACCATTTCGTCATCCCAGAACTCATTCTTCCTTGTTCCATACATGTTCTTTCTCACACCCACTGAAATGTGACTCACAAATAAAAAACACATGTAGGAATTTAAGAAAAAACTTGGTTCACTTATGCAAATTTATGAGTCAAGAACAAGTGAAATTAGTAATACAGTAAACAGACTACTTGACGCGCGTTTATTAAAAATGTAGACTTATTTCTCAACTGGCCTTCAGGTAACAAGTGTCTCAAGAAAAATATTTCCATTGTTACATAACCAACGAGTATACTCTTCTATTATTATTCATTCTTGGAAATTTTAAAACAATTGATTGACAATGACATAAGTTGTAAATAAATAACATATTGTCAATTTTTGCAATTTTGTTTCTAACATGCAAGAAAATTAAATTTGCCATGCATTAAAATAAATTCATTTGTCATTGAATAGCAAATATATCTCGCAATTAATCTACATTTTTTTATTAACACCACCTTGAAATGCAATTTACAACAAATAAAACATTTGTTACAACGTTTAGCAAAAAGGTAAATTGGTTAATTGAACAATAATAACTTTATATCTGACAGTTGAAAGTGTGTATTTACATAGTTACTTTATTATATTGCAATTCTATTTGACTCTGAATAATACTTAAATATAGATAGCGAATGAATCATAAGTTTTAGGGAATCTTTTACAGTTGATTGCAAAATATTTCTCAATCAACGGGTTTACCAAAAATTATATCTCAGGTTTATTTAGTTTAACTTATATATTTATTACTTAAGTGTGCCAAACTCTGATATAATTATAAGTAAGGATATTTTGGATGAAAACGAAAAAAGCCTCGTAAAACAGGAATAAAGAATAAAAAAACTAAGAGGACGAGAGACGAGAGTAATAAATACGGACAATGATAAATATTTTAAATTAAGTATATAAAGACATTAAACGGCAAAAAAGAAGAATTTGCAAAATTAAAAAGGGATTATGTAGGCGTAAGCGAGACAAAGAAAGAAGCAAAGGAACTGCTAAACCACCAAAAAATACGGGATGCTCTGGTCAAGAAGAAAAAGAAAATGCAAAAGCAGGATTAGTGATTATTTAAGGTAGTAGAAGAGAAAATTGAGGACAATTAAGATGGTTGGGACACCTGAAAAAAATGTCAGATGTACGAAGTAAGAACAACTAACAGGAAGACAAGGGGCAGACCAAGAAAACATGGCTAGACGAAGTGAAAATATCGGCAGAGAAGAGAGGAGTAAAATAGGAGAATATTACGAAATATGCAGAATATGGTACAGACCAACAAGGTAGGATTAAATAAGTAAGTAAGGATATTTTTATTGAAATAAGTTTTCATTTGAATTGGTTATTTTTTCAAAAAATCTGTATTGCTCTTATAGCTTACCATGTATGATAATAGTATATGTTAGTAACATAAGAATGTTTTTAAGGAAAGGGAAGTAATAAAATGAATATGCAAGTTAAATTTTTTTAATTTCAGAATAAATAGGTAATTTAACTGATCTGTCATATCCGTAGAAACCAGAGCAGTAGCAAAAAATCTAATTTATATATTGCAAAGTGTTTCACAATTTTAATTAAGTTTTGCTTGTCTCTAGCCATGAATGAAAGTGATGATAAAATGCATAAAATTGTCTTTCTAAATTTCACTCCATTAGATGTGGTTTTTATTTTTCGCAGTGCAAATATGACATAACCAGAGCATGGCATAATGAAATGAACGACGCAGTTGTACCATGCGAAATTAACTTCCATTAGACATATCCGTCGTGCAAATTGGGTTTCGACATTGCGATCATTCTTTATTTAAATATTAAGTTGTTGACAGTATTCAATGGACAGCTGTACATCTGTCCACTGGTCAAAGAAGTCATCTTAGACAAGAAATCGTAATAGGAAAACATAGTACATTCAAGAAAAATATTATAGATAATTAGATTAAACGAACTAAGCTACAATATTATTTTTTACTAAAATATTTCCACTGTTAATTTTAATAATAGAAGGAAAGTTGTTTTTGGAGTTGCAGTTATTTAATAAAATCCACTGACGTACCAACGTTTCGACTATAATACAGTCGTCATCAGGGTGCTGATAAAATAAAAAAAATAGAATCAGATACATACAAACATACATTCGACTTAGGTAACAGACAAATTTTTAAAATATTATCGAGTATACCATGTAAATTATTTTACAGAAATTTTTCGTCAAACATAGATAAAAATAAAATAAAAAAATAGGTCGTTAGTGATATATTTATTTATATAATATACCAAGTTGGACCAATTTTTATAAGTTCTATTTGAGTTAAATCCATAAAAGTACAAAAAAGGAAACAAACAAACAGTTTTTTGTGGGTATGACTGTGTACTTATGCAAATGAATGTAGTAGTCGCTAAAAATAAAAATTTCACAACAATGTGATATACCAGAATCAGCATCGCATATCGAAATGGTAATGACATTCAAATGAACCATCGCGTATCAAGGCTTTGGACTCTATTAAAGAGAACAATTCATTCTCACTGTTACGTAATTAACTAAAACACTAATGAATTTTAAGTGTTCCACTTATGTTTCAGTGTTAAATGTACAAGTAGGTGATATGGACTTATCTTCAGAAATATCTGTTTTGGAATATTTTTTATATAAGTTTTTTTTAGGAATATATATATATATATATATATATATATATATATATATATATATATATATATATATATTGTGTTAGGCATAGTATCAACATTTATTTTGTTTTTTCTTTCTTTAATGTAATAGACTGTTTAAGTACTACCATGCCTTTATGGGATTCGAACCCCATGTCTCTACATTACTATCTTAATGATACTAATGGCATTCTTTCACACATATTCTCAGTATACATTAGTTTACTTCAGTCGCCTCACTTATTTTGACCGTTATTTTTGTTACATCTAAAATAAAGTGAGAAAAATTGTACCCCTCTTGCCTATGCTAAATCATGTTGAGTTTTTAATCACAATGAAGAATGGAATATGTTATCAAATTTTTATTTTTACATATATAATACTAGACAAAAAAATACCCGTATTTTTTGACGTCATATATCCCCTATTCAAAACATTTAATTGCTAATAACTATATTATTACAAGTAAATGTTTAGCTTTTATTATTATAACAAGAAGCTATAGTCGTTAGTTTCTATATTTTATGACTTTTATACTGAAGATTATGTTTATATACTCCATTGGGTTATGTTTTACAGTCAATCAACAAAATTGCCAATAATATTGAAGATATTGTGTTATAAAAAAATATATAACAAATTTCATTTCACCAAGAAATAAGTTGAGGTATAATATATATTATATTATAAAATAGGTCGAGGTTGATTAAATTTTTTAAATAAATGACTGCATCTCCTTTTTTTTTATTTTGCTTATTAGATCTGACTGATTATTTGCGAAAACATCCACAATAAAGCAGGTAAAACTGTGTTTCGTGGTAGTATTTAGAAACGGAAATGTAGGAGGAAACGTTAGCCGTCGAGCGAATCGAGAACAAAGCTGAATATCGGCTGGTCTCATCGTCACATTTCCAATCCGTGATGCACGAATATTACAACTTTCCACGCATAAGAGCATGAGGGAATGCACTGCACTCTCAGCACAATGGCTCCTCAGCCTCTACAATCAGACGCCGAGTCATCCGGCTAGCAAATCGCTCTATTGTAAACCTACTATTACTAGATTGCTGCTGATAACGTTGCCTTTGCCTACACCAGTACTGTTCTTCCATTATTTTTTCAAGAGTTTTACAAAAATCCTTACATTAAAATTGTTCTTGTTTATTTAGTACAACTTATTATTTATTAAAACAATACTGCTGTATTAGTTTATATATATTTATTTCTTGAAATATATTCATGATAATTTCTACATTTTGATTTTTTTATTTATTATATAAACAGACTTTGTCCTTCTTGTATATTTCATTATAAGTAAACAACGCATTAAATAACTATATATGTAACAAAATATCAATCCAATTTATCAGTTCATACCTATAAACTCATTAGGTACTACTTTAATTCGTATGTGTACACCGAATTATTATTAAGTTAGTGTTAGTATAATTGTGAGAAAAGAGTTCAAGAACAAATACATGTATGAGTCTAGTTGAAATAATTGGTACTCTAAAATTTATAACATTTAATAGAATACACAGTTGCATCAACAAGATTTAAATTTTAATCTACAAATCGAAATGTTGGATAGTTCATTTAAAATTTGATTCCGATGTAATATTGTCCATTTAAGGAAGACTTAAAATTTTATGCACAGGCCTTTATATACATAGTGGCTTAGACACCTCTAGGTTTGAAGTTATCTAGATCCTTTTATAGAGGTGAATCGATATTAATTGTTTTAGTTTGGTTGCTGATTTTTCTCCATGTCTCACTTTTTTCTGTTTTCTTCTTCCAATTTGTTCTTCTTCTATTTCTTGTTAGCCATTTAGATCTGGGTCTCCCTCATCTTCTTTTCTCTTCTGGTTCCCACAGTAGTATATATTTTATTAAATCTGTTTCTTTTGATCGTTGCTGGTTTATTTTCTTCACTAGGTCTTCTTCTAATTCTTCTTTAATTTCATGAATCATTTTAGGTCTGTATTTGTTTTCTACAATTTTTAATGGTTCTAGTACAACCAGATATTAGAAGTGCAAAAATTTTATGTCGGTTAATATTCTCAAAGAAGTGTTATAAAGGGAAGACTTAAACGAAAAACCTCAATTTTAATAAAAAAAAAATTGAATGCGTATGAAGAGTACTTTAAATTTAAAATCAAGTCCGTTATTCTCTCTCCTTAGTAGTTTTTGCAATACAATATTTTACTTCTAAGGGAAACATTAATTGTGGTGTCATTTTTTCTTCTTTTTAGTCATTTGTATCTTTGTAAATCTAATTGAAACATCATGTGTCCATAAGTAACAACGAACTTTTGTTTCTTTTATTTGGTTTTGTGTCTCATTTCAAAAGCAAATACTTTTCGCGACTGTGTCAGCGATAAAAATATGAAGCAAGAACAAAAAACTCGGAGTCAGCTTTTTGCGTACCATATATAACTAGTTTAGTCGGTACATGGTCTTCTGAATTTGAATAAAGAACGGATTTCGAAGTTTCATTCATGTGGTGATGTAACACCTAACGTCAAAACCAATTAAACTTATAGAATATAGATAACTCCTAATGACATCTGGATAATAAAATTAATATAGACATTTTTTTCTTCTCATTAATATTAATTTAAATTTTAGAAACGTATCTTGTGTTTTGAAATCAAGATTGTGTTGATTGTGATCAGATTATAACAGTATGCTACATAGAAGATTTCCTAGAACCCACATGTGACAAGAAGTATAATAACTTGTATTAATAACCCGCATTAAGAATTTAGCAATTCGAACACGGATGAGTAATAGAAACTTTTCTTTGTTAGCATCCTACAAACGTTTTTTTTTTTCGAATATTCTTTAATATATATGCGCAATAATATGCAATACTGCTGACATTAAAGAATATTAGAGTTTAGAATATGTTACTTTTATCCTTAAAGAATATACCTATAGCAAAAGTGTTGTTCCTATTTTTATAATACCTTATTTTTGGTACATTTTAGAGAAAAATGTTTTTAAAATAATGTTCGCTTTTCAAATTTTGATATTTCAGTAAAATTATTTAAATTTTTGATTTTATTGAAAAATATAAATTTTGAAAAACAGTTTGATGTTAAGAATGTTATTGCAAAAAAAATATCTTTAAAATGTACCATAAATGAAATTTAGATGTCATGTAGGCACTAAGGCTTATTAGGGCGCCAAAAAGGCGTGTGGCTTATTAGGGCGCCAAAAATTAAAAACTAAATATATAATTATAAAAATCAATAAAAAAATCAGTGAATAGATATGTATCATTATTATTTAACATTTAAATATGTCTATTAATTTACGTTTTTTTTTATAAGGAAGTGAAATATTTGTTGTGCTTTCTATTTTTATTTTATTGTCTTGTTATTGCTGTATAAAATTCATATATATAAAAAAATTAGAAATATAATTTTACTAAGGGAGCTATATGTCTTGAGCCGGCCCTGAATCTACTTATAATTTCGGGGACAGGCGAAGTTTACATGCAAAATTACCCGAAAATTGATCGAGAAAAATAATACATGTTGTTTATCTTGAAAGCTTATAATTAAATATGGTAATAATTTATTATTAAAAGATAAATTATCAAAAACTATAACTATAATCCGAAGGTTTTGTTTTATAAACAAGGTTTTGATATGTGTCAAAACATTAGTTTTGAGTGATATATTTAACAAATATTTATTATATTTACTTAAAATACATTTCATTAATTTACATGATGTCAAATTGTTTTTAAGTTGCAAATTATTTGCAAATGTTATGAATATTTGTATTCTTATCGTACATTAAAATGTGCAAATAATAAACAATAAAGATGTATAGATATAATTAATTTCAAATTAAATAAATCTTTGATGATTTCGCTGTCTGACTGAATTCATTGGAGGTAATTTATGTTCAATTATACGTCAAATAAATTTTGATCCTTTAGTACTTGTAATTAGCCACATTTGAGAATTGCGAGTGAGTCAGAGTCAGAGATTTAAAAAGTTTGGCCTTCGACTTCTCGTCGAGTCGTAAAAACCTGGTGAACTAAATAAAAAAACAGAATTCCTTACCCAGCACACTGAGACTGAGCCCACTGCTGCGTTTCTGAGCATTGGTGTCTATGGATTTGTCCTGTATGAACGGCATCCTTCACTTAGCACTTGTATCACTTGGTCACAGGAATCATCACAGCACTCACTGCACTAGTAGTTCGGCGTGGCGCGGAGTTGAAGGTCCACTGCACTAAGGTCTGTTGTCGCAGAGACGGTTGGATGATGACTGCGGTGCCGGGAAACGCAGCAAGTGGCTTGCTTTGCTTGCCGTTAGCGGCCGGCCCACGTGAACTTGTTACATTCACTTCTCCACGCAAAACCCAAGCTTCCCATGAACTTCAAACCTTATCAACAATCCCAACTCTTACTTTTCCCAAACAATACCACAAATTAACTGTATCATAACTACACATCACTACTGGAAACTTTGGGAAAACTGGGTTCCAAACAAAAAACGAACGAAGAAAATAGACACTTTTTGCCCAGTTGCACCAATAAGGGTTAAATTTTAAGGAAAGGAAACAAAAAACCTAGTATATTCAGCACTAACCTCTTTTAGTACTTACAGTATTAGTGCAATTCCTTTAGAGTATTCGATAATTATTTTTATATTATTTTCACTATAGGTAAACAGATTAACCGTAATTGTAACAAATTACCGATACATGAATTACTTGTAGTAGTTAAATGGGGCTAGGTAAAATTAACAGTTTCATCACTGTACATTACTATTGAGAACTTCTCCCAAACTGCGTCCCAAACAAAAAACGA
This sequence comes from Stenolophus ochropezus, assembly GCA_035578165.1. Classification (NCBI taxonomy): domain Eukaryota; kingdom Metazoa; phylum Arthropoda; class Insecta; order Coleoptera; family Carabidae; genus Stenolophus; species Stenolophus ochropezus. The sequence goes on from JAQOWZ010000002.1 coordinate 1,703,742, forward strand.
ACGAAGAAAATAGACATTTTATGACCAGTTGCATCTCCAAGGCTTAAATTTTAAACAACACTTAAAAAAAATGCTAATCGCAATATTGACAGCTATGTTCAGTAGTAATATTGGTGTCTAAAAGGCGCTAAACGAAGCAACGTTAAATGAGGTCATCTTTACTTGTACATAATAGGGGCAAGTGAAACACTACAGAGAATAAGAAAATGTACCAGTTTTTTTGTACTATTTATTATTAATGTAGTATTTTTTACTCATTTTCCTGTTTCAAATTTTCTATAAACTAATCCACAGACCAGAAACTGCTTGCTAATATGAAAACTACAAAATTTTAATGCCATGTTATGTATGTTACAAAAAAACATAATATAATTAGTCAATTCGAAAGAAGACCACATACTACCGAAACAGGAGAGAGCGGAGTCGTACTGTATATAAAACTATATTAGTTCACTAAAAATTGTATCATGTAAAAGCATATATTATTACAAGGAAACTTTTTTCATCATTTTATTTTTTAGTTTGTTTTCCTGCTTCTAAGAAATAAACTGTAACATTTCATAACTTGTTTTATTTATAAAATAACTCTTCAAGTATTACGATAAATTACTTAAGTACTATGATTCGAGATTATGATACGTTAATAATCAAAAATATTTTCTTTATCTTAAGATAAAATATTAATTGTTGGAAACAAAAATTATGTATTTAATCATACTGCAAACAATGACAACAATTATTTCAGGAAAATATTTAAATTCCTTTAATTTTTATACATACATTTATATACTTGTTCCAAAACAAAACAAATTTGATTTGATCTTGTATTTAAGTTTTACTATCATGTTTTATTCTGGTATTTGCATGTAAGCTTGAATATTTATTTAATTCTTCATTGAGCTTTCTTTATACAAATTTTCAGTAATGAGTTTAGATCTATAGACTCCCTAGACTCTTGTTTTGTCTAGATTATCAAGACAAGACTGGCAAAAATGCATGTTTCTTATTGCTTGAAAATAATTTTATTGCTAGCCGATATTATAATATTACTGATGATATCAATTGTTTTTTTACTAATAAAAATTATGAAATAAAAAAAAAATAGAAGCAATCAAATTTTCTATTCCTCCTTTCAAATTAATATTCTCGTTCCTGTAATCATATATCCTTAATCTCGTTATCGTTAGTAAATTCGTTAGCTAAATGAAAATCCGTCCTTAATTATAAACTTATCTGGAAAAGGATGTGTAGTACAACCTAACCTAACCTCCTTGAATGGAGTATAGACCTTTTAAAGTGGTAACTGTGTTTATTTAACAAAGTGGATGATTAATTTGTACTATTAGAAAATAAATTAGGTATAAATATAGAACGTTTTGACCTTTTAGGTTAAGATGTTTTAAGATCGTAGGTTAAAGAACTAAAAGTAATTATTATTCTGTCTCTAATCGTTTTAAATCTCAATAAAATGTAACCGCGACATAAATTTACTTTTATTGGGGCCTAACTTTCTTCTCCATTCACACTTTACACTTCTCTTCGTATTAAAATTGTTTGAAACAGATGACAGCTTGGTAATAGGTTTATTAAGAAAAATGCACATCATTCCAAAAGATTTTTCTCTATTAACTTATATTAAACAATTTATTACATTCCTATTACTTATTAATGGAAAAAGAAAGTCTTGTAATAAACATTTCTTCACTGAACGACTTTTCTTGAATAGGTTTCATTATATGAATCAAGAATTGACTCTAGAAGAAAATAAGTCAAAATTTTGAAGCTATATATTTATTAATGTCTTTATAACTTTTGTAATTGTAACTATAGAGTGTTCAAATTTGGTTAATAAACTCACATTGAGTCATATTTAAAATATTTGGGAAAAAATGGGTCAAAACAAAAAAAATGAGATACATATATATTGATAGATCTCGATGCTTACATTCCAAATTTTTAAACTAAATTTAATTGTCTCTATTCTTTTTTGAGATATTCGCTTTAAAAATTGAGATCTATTAAGCCCAAATATGGTCTCGGGGCCAAAAATGGTCATAGATACAACTTCAACGACCTCACTAATCGATTCTACAGAAAATTTTACACAAGTGTACCAAATTTCAAATTAATCGGTAATCTGGTTCAGTTTTTATGTAGAAAAGTTTTTATGATGAAAATAGGTATGTTTTTCGGCATGAGGAATCGAATGGTGCAGTCATTGATATTGTACCTCTTACCAATTTTTGGGTATGAAGTATGGGTAATTTATCAAAGACCCAAAAATGGGTCGAATTTTTTTTTCTTAGAAAATTATAATAAATTGTATACAGATATTACAAAACATGTAGATTAAAAATTTGAAAACAGAAAGTCGATATCTTTTACCATTTTCGAGATATTAAAAATTAAATTTGAAAAAACTGCCACCATATTTTTCTACCTGAAAATTTTTAATAAAAATTTTATTTTTATAAATATATTGATAAAAATTGCTTTACTTATTATTTTCGAGACGAGGAATCGAATGATGAAGTCCTTGAAGATGTATCTATCCCTTATTTTGAGATATGAAGGAGTTTTTAATTGGAGTCAAAATAATAGTTAAGGTAAAACAGCTTATTACAGTGGTTAAAAACAAAGCAATATATAACTACATATACGATGTATGGAAGATAAATATTGAAGCAGAATATTAAAGAAGTGTATTTGAATACAGATGGCTTTAAAAATGATTTGAAAATGCATTAACCATTCAGTATGCACCTGCAAAAATACTTGCACCTCTAAGTGAATTTAAAGTGCAAATATGTGCAGTATGTGTTTATTTACTGAGTATGAGTTCATATAAGCATGTCAGATTGCCGTCGCCGGGTATGGCGCCGATACCTCTGATAACATAACTGCTGATAACGTCTTATCAATTAGGAAGAAGATCGCTGGCGTCAACGCGATTTAAGCATTTCGCTTTTTATTGATCTGTACATAATCTTCGCAAATAATGCAATGTACACAATAATATTCGGCGAAAATAAATATGTTGTCATATTTTTATCTACACGGAAAAAAGTAGATAGAGTTTTAAACGGAATAAAGTAGGTCACTAACTTAAAATACCTTTTTCTACAACTGCCAAAAAATGATAATATTTTTATTCACTTAGTTTTTGTACCTAACTTAGTAAATTATCTTACTAGGTATAAAAAGGACGAATTCAAGTAATAATGGAACAAAAATTAGTTCCTCAATACCAATTTTTGAAAATAAAATCAACAATGGAAGTTATAAAAGATTTTACTGAAATAATCGAATAATAAAAAACATTCACTTAGTAAGAAATATATTTGTAACTATAAAAAAATCAATATTTTTTTTTTTATTTAACATTGAGTTTTATGTGCAATCGTAGTCGCATAAATTTTTATTTTCTATTGTTTGTATATACATTACAAAAATTATTCTGTTGGAATTTTCAATTTTTGAATTGTAAATTATACGTTTGGAACATCCTATAATAAAACACCTTTTATAAAATATTTATATTATTAAGTTTAATAAGAAAATTTTCTCTGCAGTGAAGCTTTTGTTTGTAAACAACATTTGTTACATTTAACAACTGTTTAAATACAAAATACATCGAAATCATGTAAGGAACAGATTAAAATATAATAAATTTCTATAAAAATTCATTTCCTCCTTACACAATGACATTTCTGTTTAAGTATTATTTCCAATACTAGTTCGTAGAAGAAATAACATAATTCTATAATAAGCTGATAACACGGTATTATTTTTACAAGATTAATTGCCATTGATAGCCAGACGCCATGGGATTATATGTTGTGACAACTAAATTCAACAATATTTTCCATAAACAAACAAATAACGTTACCTCAACTAAATAAAATTTATTCGTTTGAGTAGGCAGCGTGAGATCTGAAGATGCGTCCGGTATTCGCCCTTCGTCTAGGGCAGGTATAGACCTGTTTCATCTCGAATCATCTCGTCTTTCTGATGTGAACCGAAGGAGGATGAGATTTTTTACCTGCTCAACTCAAATAATGCACTAGACAGGACCGTAAGAAATTTATTCATGGAAAGTTATTAACACGCAATTAATTGCTTAAGTTTTATGCAAAATTAAATTGAAATTGCAAATTATTATATGCAATTAGGCCATGGGGTTATAAATATTTATTTTATTAATGATTAAGCTTCATGCTGTTCAGAATTTTAGATCCCAAAAATTGATTCTCTCAGTATTATTAAAAAAGGGTAATATAATTTAAAGGTGTAAATACAATAAAAAAAAATTATAAACAGACAAAAATTACAAAATATGTAGTAAATTATCATTAAATGCAAAATATACATTATTTTATTTGATATTTGGAATTAATTTTTGATGAAACGTGAACATTTGATAAGAATTTGTTGATATGCGTAGTAGAAACACTCTTTAGTCATTACTCATTTGTACGTTAAACATCTAAGTCATGAATATGTTTATAATTTAACCCTAAAATTAATTTTAAATTGTTCTTTGAGAACATTAATCCTGCTTATTTTTAATTAATTAATTTGATATTCCATAGAGATTGTTTGAATAATAATAATTCATGATAGATTATTTTAATTTAATTTGCAATGTATGCCAATTTAAAAAAGATTATAATCGTAAGAAAAAATAAATTTATAATTCATAAATTGTTAATCATGTTAGTCTGTCACTTTGATAAATGAATGATTTGTAAATGATGTACCGTTAGTCGTTGTTAGTAATTCTGTTATTCTGGATCTTTTCCATTGATATGAAACTATTTTGACGTTTCCATTAACTGTGAAACAAATGCCCTCACTTAGTTTATGATTCTCGCGTTCTCACGATATGAAGAAAGCTCAGAAATATCCTCTAAGTACCTGAATTTTGATTGGCAGTTAGAAACTACATGAAATAATGAATCTCTTCTCTGTCCCTAATGTGAGAGGCGATAATTACTTTTATTGTTAAGATTCACTTAATTGATTCGTGCATTAACCTAATTTAGTGTCTAATGGAATTTAGACTTATCATCTGAAGTTTTATTTTCAATTATGTCGCGTCGTTTGATCGTAAAAGACCGAACACGACGGAAATTTGTCCCTTGAGATTATATTAACAAGAACGGAAAATGTATGCAGGACCGGATTCGAAAAAACTACACAAAAAGGAGATACCAAATAGGAAAGATGAGTTCTTCCAACTACATTGAAAAAGAATTAAAAATATAAAACCAAATATAGATATAATCCAATATGGTCAGAATAATAGGACTAAAGTCATTCGTAGACGACATTTAAATATATTTAATAATATAATATAAATTTACACTTAATTTCTGTACATTTATTAAAAGAAATCGTTTATTATTTTAGATTTTAATATGATTATATCCAAAACGACGAAACGATCATAAACAGGGTTTTTTTATTTTTATGTTCTGCCAAAACTTAAAAGATGAGATTTGAGATATACCAAAAGAAAACATGTTTGGAAGTGCAACTTTAAGAGCAAAAATCTCAGGATAATTAAATTCTGTTAATAAATTTACAATCAGCGCTCCGACGTCTATGATGCTACACTACAAAATATGGCATAGCGCTTCGAATAATTCTATTCATTAGCCACTCGTAACTCGTAGGCAGTTATTTGGATTATTATTTTATTTAGCAAAGAATGTTTTATATTTTTATGTTTAATAGGAAATAATTATTGTATAATATTTAAAAGCATACTTGTTTTATGATGGCATACAGAATGTAAATGAGAAAATAAAAATTTATTTAAAAAAAATGTTGGTTGCAGACTATATCATGAAAAATAAAATATTATAAAAAATGAAAGATTTCCAGTATTTGTTTAAAATTTTTATGAAATAGTTTCCCTACCATCAAATGTCACTGTACCCCTTCACTGTGCTTATCTTAAAGCTTAAACTATATTTAAATTTAAAATCTGATAAAATCTATTAATACAAACAAAGTGTGTTTCGTATAATTAATATTTCACGTTTTTAATTATAAGAAAATTATAATGTTAAGCTTTGTTGTTACTGTCAAACGAAACGTGTTTTGTTTTTCTAGTTAAAACTAATGTAATATACAATCTTGTAACATAATACATCTTATATATCTTTCCGTTCCATCTTGATGAAATCTTTAAAATTATAACGATCGTTTGGACAGTTAAATCTTAATAATCTAGTGAAATATAAACGTCAACTTCATAGCCAATAAATAAGAAAGCGTGAACCGAAATTACTAAAATACGGTTCCTCGAGGTGGTCTTAGCTTATTTACTTTCGTAGTCTAACATCAGATAAGTGAAGTCGTGTAGATTTTCTTGTATTCAATGACCCAATGTGTCATTTTAACGCCTGGAAAATCTTAGAAGTAAGGGTGAAGTACCTTTCGAGGTATAAGACAATGACTGTGGAGGGATTGCAACAAAGGGCTGGTACTTTCAATGCTATTGAGCAATGACGATGGTAAAAATATTTTAAAATAAAATATAATCAAGGTGTGATATCTATAAAATATTAAATGTTATTAAGTAATTTGTATAATTAATTTATGTATACAGACATATAGATAATTATCAATTTTATTTCATACTTTCAATTAAACACGTATTTGAAATTGCAGATAATTACACAATATAATTAATAAATTTCCCAACATTTTCAATGCTATGTAAAGTGTCGTCATATCATAATTTATTTCTTGTCATATCAACAAAGGTTTTTGTACGAAAACTGACAGATACTTAGATACGTAAAAAATATATTTTAATGTTTGTATGCTAATTTTCATTGCTACCAATACCATAAAGTTGAATTTATATCTAAATAATTGAGTTTTAAAACTGTCAACAGTTTGACCACTAAAAAAAGTGGTCATTCGTTATTTACTTCCTATTCTAAAGTCCTTTTGAGAATGAGAGAAAATAATAAATCAGTCTGTTAAAGATATTCCAGTGTCAATTATTGTTCTAAAAGTAACAATCAAAAAATACTAAATTTAAATTCTATAGAGGATATAGATCTAAAAAACTTTAATACTTATTCTATACAAGGTAGTGATTCGAACACCCGAACGTAGGGATATTTTCCAAATTTCCTGCTTTTCTAATTATATTAAGTAAAAAAGCTTCCAGTAACAGTTATGGAGCATAAAATTCTGCATCTGAATCAATAAGCAAAATTAATTTTACATGCCACCTAAGATTAGAAATTCCTAAAAATACGAGCATATACATACATAAGTATGCATTAATAATAATAATATAAATATAAAACTATATGAAATTCTCTTCATAATAGTTGGAAAATTATTATTACAGAGAAAATAAATAATAAAATATACAATAATCGTCTACTAAAATTTTTATTAATATTGAATATATAATGGTGGGAGAATAATTCTATTTTCAACATAAATATTTCAATAATAATTTTTTACCTTTCTAAAACTTGCAAACAACAGTACAATGTAACAATGTATCGAGGGGTGTAGCGAACTTGTCCAAACGAATAATCCTAATCGCCAAGTTCCACTTTTGTGTTAAAATCATTATATTTCGTTTTCCAAGCTCTGCTGAATTGTCCAGACAAGTCCAAGATTTAAAAAGATTTCAATAAATATGTAGATTATTTGCCTGGTTAGTACTAACTGTAATTCAGAAAATACCAATAGATGGAAGAAGGAGTCTTATTTTTTATGTGTAATGGTTAACATGGTTTATTCTTCTCGGCTATCGCCACATAGTCCCTTGATATACTAATAACTATTTTGTTAAAAAATATAGCAATTTTTATTTTTTACATTTAAAATTAATTTATGTATACTTCTGGCGGATTATTTGTCGCATAGCTGTCAAAAATCCAATACTATATTCTTGCAAATTTTGATTTCTTACTCTCTCTCATTGTAAAACAAAGTATAGAAATCTTTATCGTTTCTTGTAACTTTGTTTTGCCGCCAAATCTCTGCTCTAAGCAAGTGCGCGAGATTGTCAAAGTGCCGGTAGGTTGTGCAGCACAAAAGACCTAATTCCGAAGGTTCGGTGTTCGAGGAAGCGAGAGTGTTTCCCAGGAAAGCGTAGCCGTAGCTGCCCGCCCACTCGTAAGCAGAATGACAACAGCTGTGTGGCCTTCGGCAACGCTAAATATTCATCAAATCGTAAAAAACTGTAGCTGTAGCCTGTATGTCTGCCAGTGCCTTGTTATTCATACCAATGTTCATACAAACATTCATTTTCTTACGTGAAATTTACATATTGGAATGTCGCAGAATGTGGGTTTCGTTTTTAATTTATATTGTAATTATTTATTTAAATAATGTTTTTCTAATAAAGTAATAATATATTACCAACATCCTGCTACTGTCATTTACCAGGTGTTACCTTTTTTATAGAAACTGCATAGATTGCACTAGATTACTAATAATTTTCCACAATTTATTAAAATTAATTCCAGTGTAAAAATATTATACTCATATGTTTATTATATTTTTGTTCCAGATAGATTGCACTACTTTATATAGCTACACAAGTTATAATAATCATATGGAAGAAATCATCGAAATGACAAAAATTAATAAATTGACGCCGGAGGCCTAGGGAATACTATTACAAATCTTATTACTCAAAGTTATTAAGCAAGTTTATGTAAGTTTTTATAAGGATAATTACTGTACCAAACCTATATGATTATAAAATTGTCCTAAATACAATGGGATATGTGACCATAATCGAATTTCAGTATATACCTGAATCATAAAATATAAAAAAAAACACTACAGCTTCTCATTACAATAGTAAAACTAGACATTGTTATTTAAATATTATAATCAAAATTCAAAACGATTTATCTGAAGAAAACTAGGAAAAGTAACAAAAAATTTTTCCTTTTTGTGATACATTTAAATACTTATTTTTTTCTTCTGTTATATGACCCTTAAAGTGATGAAATATCATTTAATTTAAAGATATTATTATGTACAGTACATATTTTGTTTGTTACTAATAGTTTTATAGCAAATAAACATATTTTTATTATAATTTATATTTTTTTGTTATAAAAAAAATCAGTTGATTTTAATAATATTATGGAGAAGGGATATGTGACGTCAGCATGGTAAGATCATGACAGAAGAAAGGGAGTTTGTATCTTCTGCTCCCAGTCTACTTGTGTTCTTTCACAATTACGAACTTATAAATGTAAATAACGAATAATAAACGATTTAAAAAAATCGTGTTTTTAATTTTTTTGTCTAGTATCAAATTTATGTAAAAATCTAAATTTGGTGACATACGCTATTATATTATCAACGTGCCACCAATATAATTAATATGAAGTATATTATAGGAAAATAGTTTCTTTTGAAGTAATTCTAATTTACAATTTTGTGTAAAATGTAGTAATCATGAAATGGGCGCCATATTGTTTTGTGTTTGACCGTTATTTTTGAGGTTATAATCTGAAAATAAACCATTAAAAGCTTTATTCTCAAATTATCATTATATCCAGCTAATTAAAATGAAATAAAAGTAATGAAAGAGAAACAGATAACATATTTTATCCCGACCTATACAAGTAATGAAAGCATATCAAAATATCGTAAAACACGTACACGGTACACGGAGTTACAAGCCCACGTATGAACTTTACGTTGCAAGTTCGGTGCGATTTCATTCATTCAGCATCGACGTGAAGTCAGTCACATGTCCCGTTCGCCCACGCCACAACCCACGTGAAGTTCGCGCGCGTATAGGTTAGGTTTACTGAATGGTCTCTCGCGGAAGTTGTGGGCTTGGTATGAACGAGAGGCGATTGTTTTTACTGTTATGTCAATAATTAGTCAACAATGATGTGTTAATGATGAGAACTTGTCAAATATTTTTCATTTTGCTTCATTGTTTTCCTACTGTTTAAGCATTGCGAAATAAAAAAAAATAAACATTCCACAGGTCACAAACAAGATAAATTGCCAATTTCGATGACCCATTTTTAAAAGTTGTTCACCTCATGTTTATATATGAAATTTTATTAATATCTGTTTACTCAAATTTGTTCTACACGTTTTTACATATATTCCGACGAATAGAAAGATTAAAAATATCAATAAGCTATGTAGGATAATACATCCTTTAGTATTCATACCATAACAAAAATACAAGTTCCAGTACAATTTAATTATGAAATTGGTGACATTTTACATGACGCAACATTGTTGCTTATTTGAGGTGACTATATGGTCCATTTCACCCAATATGTGTGGTTTAAATGAAACAGACGGTTAAGCCTGAAAAACACTTAAAATCTGTGATAAAGCAGATCTGGCACACGCAGAATACTGTGTAACAAGTGCAGAAAGTCGCTTATTTCCCAAGAGGTGTGAAAGTTACGGCATTTCTTTTGTGAACCATATGATTCTTTTATCGATATAGACGTTACCATTTTCGTAATAAAAATTAGAAATTATGGTACCAGATGCCGATGAGATCATATTCCACAGACAAAAAATATACGTTGAAAAACCTTTGTCACTATTCTAAACCTAATACGAATTGTAAGTCTCTTAAAAATTATATTAATAAGCTCATTATACTCATAAAGAATGTTACTATAACTATTAGGTACAATTTAGTACAATTAAAATTATATAATCTGATTCCCTTGACTATCGCGTTCTGATTCTATGATTCTATTTGATGAGATCTAAGGTTCAAATTCCAGCTTTACCAATGCAAATAAGTAGTCAGCTGTGTCCGAGTGGTTTAGAGTCCAATATAAGCTGTAGATCTCTTGCAGAGGCTGTAGACTGATAACTAATACATTAAAATGCAAGTCTTAGGTACCTATATGACCCTTTTCCATATAGCAATGTTATGTTGTAGGTAGTAACTTTTTAATTTTTTTAACATGATTTTCATCAAAATCTTCTTTTAGGTACAACCAAAAACTACTACAGTATTGTAAAATTCAATTTAATCTTCTTATAAAAATAAGTATATTACATATATTTGTTTTAAGTTTTATCTTTTCTAGAAATGTTGAGTTGAGCGAGTAGATGCACTTATCCGTGGTGTTTTATTGTAATAGTTTTGTTGTTTCGGGGTGGTAATTATTGTAGAAAGTGGCTGCGGTCTTTTAATTTACTTTTTATTGGCGAGAAAATTACACGATTGTGCGAGGAAAGCATTAATTATAGCAGCAATTCAAACGCAACACGACTGGTTGGACGTGGCGTATTATTCCATGCTGCATTCGCATCATTGCGAGTATGATTGCGTACGAGGCATTCAAACAGCAGGGCCCCAGGAATCTTGTGAAATGGAAAATTAGGGAAATTGCAATGTCGCTTATAGAGGAATGAATATCTCACCAATATGATCAGTGGTTAAGAATTTTTAAACTTACCAATTACAGGAATAGAAATACAGAATGGTGTTCATATTCATACCTGAAATAAAACAAATGTATTAGTTAAATTGAAAATATGTTATTATAAGTTGAAATAAATTTACTTTTAATTTACACAAAGGTGCCTTTTATGCAGGGAGCGGCCCTGACTGTGGACATTATTTTGAGTTTTGTAAAAGTCCTGTTATAATTGTTAAAGAGTCAGGTTAGTAATGTGCGAAAATAACTGTTTTATAAAATGTTTCTTCTTTAATTGATACTGTTCACGATAGCAGGTTATTATGTTTTTAATGTTCCAGGCCCGTCAAATAAATCACGAACCTCGAAACAAAACTGGAGCGAAACGTGGCAAACAAGTCTTAAGTCAAAACAGCCTAAAATTAAGAAATTTAGCTGTGCAATTATGATGAATGGATGAACTTGTAATTTGCAAATTAGCCGCTTTTTATTGATGAAAATACTGAACTTGCAATATATAATAATAAAATCTTATATGAAATTGTCTCCAAATATATGAAATTAAAATTAAATCTAGGGTTGAATAAATATTGTAACGTTTATATATATTTAAACAAAAATAACACAAAATAAACTATTAGTAATTCACACTTAATAAGTCACCAGACTACCTCGACTCGACTCTACGTCTCTCTTCTTTTCTGACTGCCTTTACTAACTCTCTGCACTCACTCTAACTAGTTTTTTCAAGCCGCGACACTTTTAATCCTGTGGATAATTAATCTCGAAACTTCTAGAGTTTTCCGGATTCTATGAAATTCCAAACAATAGCGGCGTTGCTCTTATCTCACATGACCTTTGAATGAGACTACCTAACCAGACAGGACAGCAGCGATGACTTTATCGGCAATGAGTCACGCTCGTTACAACAGAAATGTACAGAGTATATTCTTTAGATAATTTTTAGTCATTATTACAGAATGGCGCACCGCCTCACTTTGGTAGAAATGTTAGAAGATAAATATCGAATAATAACTTTGCTAATCAATGGATTGGAAGAGGAGGTCCAGTTCTTTGTCTCATGAGATCATCAGACCCAACGCTTCTTGACTATTATCTTTGGGTTTGTGCAGAAAAAATATGGCTAATACTCTTCAGAGAGTTACTTCTTCAATTATAGAACGGGCTAGAATATGTATTCAGACAGACAAAGGAGAACACTTTAAACAAAACTTTATTAATTAAATTTACGTTAAACATAATTTAATAAACAAAATAAACCGTAAAACAAAATTTTTAGTCTGTGAACTCTTCGAAGTGAAGTTGAACTTTTGGTAAACTTAAACCACGTTAACATGTCTCGCTACATGTTGAGCAGTCAGTGTGATATATTTCCGCACATCTTGTATGTATAACAGGAGAATTCCCATCCTCTTAACTCATATGTTGCTACATACATTTGAGCGGGCAATGCAACACGGCGAGTGAGTGTACCGCTGCACCCCAGCGTAACCTGCCACTGAACTCAGCGGAGACTTCAACGCCAGAGCGGCACACGAACCCAACAGAACGCACGATGCAAACGCACCGCACTGTAGTAACAAGGAGCGAACTATGTGCTATAAATAAATTCGTGCTTTATTTTTAACCCAGACGAGATATTTTGCAAGTGTGGAAGAAATGTTCAACTCGAAAAATTTTGCATGTCATTTTAATAACTAAAAAGTCAATTTTATTCTTGGTCTTGTTATAAAAATAATGACATTAGAATAAATATAATATTTATGTTAATAGTTTAATAAATAAATAAAAAAAATATAACTCTAAATTTTTGCTTATCATCAAAAAAATCTTATGTGGCCTGCACATAAAACCTCGTCTGTCCTCTTTGCACTTTTTATTAATATTTATATTTTATATATATGAGTCCGTATGATAATTATTTTTATAATATTTTCACTGACAATTATAAACCATTGATTTCCAGGGAAATAGATTAACCGCAATTGGAACAATTTTACCGAAATGCTAATAACAATATTAAATTATTATTTACAAAAATTCTCATATATTCATAATTAAGACTATTCAGAAAAACACTTCAGGTCTTCATGAAAACACTACTTACGGTTCTACGATTAACACCAAAATCTAATCAGGTCTAATCTAGGTTGTCAGAATGTTATATCAAATATTTCTATTTTTTAGGTTAGATTAACCGCAATTGTAACAAACCGATTCATTAATTACTTGTAATAGTTAAATGAGGCTAGATAGAAACAAATTTGAACTATAACATTTTAGCTAATGACAATATTAAATTATTATTTCCAAAAATTCTCCTATATTCATAATTAATTGAGACATTTTAGAAAAACACTTCAGATCTTCATGAAAACACTACTTACGGTTCCACGATTAACACCAAAATGTAATCAGATCTAATCTAGGGTGTCAAAATGTTATATCCAAAATTTCAACTTATTTTATTCATTAGTATTTGAGTAATTGTTACGACAATATCCATCCATCCACACACACGAACAGACAAAAATATTAAAATCATGTTCTAGGAACTTCAAAATGTACTTATCCATTGAAAACTCACTATCCGATTTTTAGCATGATTTCAATACCTCTTTTACTGAGTGGCGAGAGGTAAAAACTGTTTTTTTTTATTATTATTCATTACTGGATGAGCCAATGTGCTTTATAAGAAATATCGGTAATAATATATTATATTATTTATAACATCTGATTATTTTTCTTGGCTAAATAACTTTCTTTTCTTTGCATTCCTATGAAAATAGTATTTTACTACTTATTTCCTAAGTAATAAAACAATAATCATCGACCTTTGATAAAAATAGCAACTGAATTATTATTTGAGAAGTGTAATAATAAATAACTACAGGGAAAAATTAGAGTTTCTAATATATATACTGACAATGTGGTACACAAGAGTGTCTTCTCCTTTATATCTTTTCGCAACAGGTAACAATATCATATCAAGATAAAATACGTCGCACTTAATAACAAATAATGTGCATTAACGTTAAATCGTTACTTTACGAACCATATTTCATTATAATACTTCTTACTTAACCTGCAACTTTCTTCATCTTGCAAAACTGCTCATTATTTACGAATACCGCAGGTGTAAAAGTTCAGCAACCAAATAAACTGTCCTACTGCATTACCCCAAATTAAAACTCCATGTTTGTGTCAATATTCGTTTGTTTATTCCTTGTATTTGTCTACAAGACGCAAGTGACATTTCGCGCTCAGATAAAATCACATGAGATATTTACACGTCGGAATAATTTTACTTAAGGTCTGCTTACATGAAATAACTGCTCATTTTCTTGATATTTTTATTGAAGATAAATTTCAATGTTAATTAAAAATTAATTTTAGGTGATACAATTATGGGTGGTCCCAATTTCATTCAAAATTAAGATATTTAATTGGGATCATTAATATTGAATTTATATTCGTCATTACATTTATACATCATGGGTAGAAAGTAAAATAACTCATACGTTATGGTATTTACATGTTTTTATTTTATATTAACAATAATTTATTTACAAAAAGTTGGTTCCTTAGGTGCACTCTCTATATCATCAAGAGATGATAATCCATAAATAAAATGTATAATAGGTCATAGTGCGACTAATAGTGTATGATTATATAAGGGATTGATACACATTATATACGAAGATGAAGTTAACAATGACCATAAAGTCGAACATAATACTGTACTTTTCAACTCCTGTAAATTCGGAAATAACGAATAAATATTTTAGAAAATCACAACAAAAATGAATAATGACAAATGACAGCTGTCAGACGGCTATAGGAAGAGTGATCCACATCACGGCAGATTTAAAATAAATGTGAATAATTGATTTCTGGTCCTATGATTGGCTGAGAAGAGTGAATCATGAATCCATAATTCACTGTCCTGAAATATGACTACTCTAATTAATCGAAAAAATTGAAATAATGGATTAATGGAGATATATTTGTACAGGAGTAGGAAAAAAATTAAATATTTACGCAAAAATAAAAAAAAAAAACAAGAGTACACATATGAAAACCTTACTTTTTTATTATGATCTATTTTATATTTTATTTATTGTTGATGACCCAAGAGGTGTCCAAAATCGATCGAGATAAAGTAAATTTTTAATAAATGGACTAAATCCCAAATCTATATATTACTTGCAATAAGACTGATACACGCAGCAATGGATATTAGGTCGTAAGTGACATATTTGCGTACAAAATTGTTTGTCGAGTTGTTTTCATAGTAAAGACACTAGAAAAAATATGAATGGTGCGGTGATCTCATTGAGAAGTATAATTTGTTAGAGGCATAAGCATAATTCTCATTTTATTCTTATTTCGCGATGACAAGAAGACTTTTCTTTCTGCTCTGATTGCCCCGTTTGCTGCTTGAACTTGGAAAAATATTTGTGCAGTTGGCTGAGTTATTGTCTCGGAAAGTGAATGGTACGTTTAGGTCTCAAGAGCTCAGGCTTCAATCTGCAGTTTATGAAATGGACCATTGCCTACTACGAGTACATGTTTATTGACTTTTACATGGGAAATTACTTATGTAGCTACGTGCTCCTTTTACGCCAGGTTCATATTCCACATTCGCGACGCAGAAAGAAAACACAAGATGTACACTAACATCTTGTGTTGAAATCCTGATGCACTTATCAGCTTGTCCTTAATTATCTTTCAAGAATATTTAAATATAGTTATATGAAGAGATATTTGAAATTTACTTATGCAGTGTTTGCAAAAATTTATGGAGGGTTGGATAGCTTAGTGGTCAGGAATCGTAAATTAAACAAATTGATACATCGATATATGGATATATCGATACATCAATATCTCCATACATCGATATATCGATATATTGATACATTGATTATTATCAAGGAGACTAAGGATGAAATTATCAACAAATCTTTTAAAAAAATCTGATGTAGTCAGCATATAACCTCTCGCCCTAATTTTAATTACACGAATAATCAAATTATTCCTTTTTCCGTACATTGGCTAATATGCCAAAAAAACCTCAGTCTGATTTAAATTCAAAACATCGATACATCAAAACATCGATACATCGATACATCAAAACATCGATACATCGATACATCAAAACATCGATACATCAAAACATCCATACATGAAAACATCCATACATCAAAACATCAATACATCAATTCATAGATTTATCGATATTTTTTTTACTGAATATCGGTATTCAATATATCGACATATAAAGTCTTGGAACATTTTTATAAAGTATGTGTGTAAATAATTAGTTTAAACCTACCGAAGTAGTTGTGTATATAAGGTACAAAATTTTTTTGGCAATTTTTTAAGTAAATCTTTGGATATCCAATGTTGACTGCTTAAGTTTTAATCGTTACTTTCAGAGTAAAAAACAACAAAATTAATATTACCTATGAGAGATATCATTCTAATGTTCTTTTAAAACCAAAAGTTTATCTCTCCTACTGGTCCATCTTTCCCTTACTTGCTACATTTAAGTATGCATTATTATTTTTCATTGAAATTTAAAAGTACATAATTGGAAAAAATCTTTAACACAAATTACTGATACTGTCCATAGTATTATACGACAGGCTCTATTGAATTTAGCGATGTAGGAAATTGAAATTGAAGTATGATAACTAATGGAGCCAGCAAAAACTGAATACAATAATAGTAGTTAAGAGGCTCTTCAATGATAAAAAATTATAATTATATATTATTCAGGTAAGATCTATAAGAGTGTTTAACTGAAACTTGTATTTCTAGTAAGCTGAGCAACAGGTACACATGTGGGTTTGATCGGCAGGTGTTACACCCACACATTTCTATAAAATTATTATGTATTTATATGTAAGCGATTACGTGGTTTTGTAGGTTAAATTGGGTTTTAATATGGAGTTTATGTGAAAAAGTGTAGGATGATTGGAAATTACATGGACACTGCAACAAATTTACTAGTTTATGACTTGTCATGGGAAACACTTAACCGCTAGAATTTGATAATTTTATGAGCTTGTTCCACTTAATAACAAAGAAAATCCAATCTTGAATAATTGAGATAACGATGGGGTAATTTTAAAAGATACCACACAAATAAATAAGTCAATTAGAAGATAAAGATGTACATATTAAATCGTACCAATTTACAACAGATAAATATTGAAAAAATAAAGTTCACAAAGTATTTAAAATTTGCTTTCTTTTACTTCTTGTTCTAATTTGAATAAGAGGAAATGTTTAAATTTAGAGCACATTTTGGAGCATTCTGATTTAGGATGAGGATAAATATATATAACAGCAACTACTACATGATCTAATTCTGGCTCTAGTAAAAACAAACCACATTCTAGAGCAACGACATGTTCTATATCATGCTCTATTATTTGTTCTGATTCTTAACCTACTAAAACTGGAGCACATTTCGGAGCACTACGGTTCAGGAGGGTAAAAATTTCTTCTTCTTCTTCTAAAACTAAAGTATATTCCAGTTTCAGTGGGGCAAGAATTAGAGATTTTTTTTATTTTCACATTTGCATACGAATTGTACTTGACGATTTTTTTTAGCGAAAATTTATACATATATGTATTTTGATCCGAGAAATGAAATGATGAAGAAAAAAGAATTAAATAAAGACAATTTCTGTTAATAAAATAATAATAACTACAACTTGCCTATTAAATATTACAAAACCTTATACTTATTGTAAATTTTTAATGTGATGAGACATCACATTCTATGAGAAAAATAGAATAGTTGAAAAAAAATAATGACACCTGAAAATTTATTATACAAAAAATATATATGTCGCTATAAAGTTATAGTTTATTTGATTTTGTATGTTGAGAATCTAATTATAATAAAACCGGCGCCATATAATCTAGGTTCTCTCCTCATTTATTTCTATTAAGCGATCCGAATAGCATTCCTCATTTATTTATTTGAGTGAACTACTTAAGATTTTTCATTCTAAATACAAACAATTTAAGATTCCGAAACTAAATGTTCTGCACTGTTTAACGCATTCCAAGATTTAAGACAAAGGTTTGTCATTCCTAAATGGTCGTTAATTTAATTAAATTCTAGTTCAAATTTCTGGAATTTAAATCAAGAAATGCATCTGTTTATGAGTTTGTTATAATAAAGACGTAATAAATTATCGCGATTTTTATTTATAAATTGATATTTACATGCAAATGAATGTTATATTTAGACATAACAAATTATTTTTTATCTAAATTGTAAAATAGAGCGATACATTTTTTTTTAAATTTAACGAAATCAGAGCAATTTCCAATTTCTTGATGACTTTGCGTTTCGAGCATGACTAAATGTTCATTTTACTTTCGGGCTTACAAAAACTTAACCTTCTACACTACTTTCCAAAAAACGACAAATACCATCTCTCCGTTTTCTGTAAACAACTTAAATTGCATAAGAATGTAAGAACAAAACGATTAATTTGAAGATGAAGTCAAATTGAATCGGCTCATTAGCTTTATCTAGAGAGAGGCGCAGATACCGAATTACACTGAAAGTACTCCCACGCACAAAGGAGGTTATTAATGTCGTTGATGTTTTTAAAGCTCGTTTACAAGAACGAGTTGGTGTCAGCAAGTCAAATTACGAAACAGAAGCGTTTGGGGAGATATAGAAATCATTACGATACATGAAATATTGTACCTCCGCTTTTATAAATTGGTTTGTGCCATTTTTGTTTTGGATAACTTGTTCTATCATTATATATAAATGACAAAATTGTGTAAGTGTTATACATATGATTTCTTGTACAAATATTTCAAAATTTGAAAATAATTTGCCATGAACTGAAAACGATGGACATTTTTGTGTAACATTAGTAATTCTAATCTGATATTATAATATTTTTTACTGTTTTTGAGACTACATCAAAGTTGAAATCGTTGTCATCAAAAAGAAAACCTAAAAAAATATAACTAATATAATTTTTAGTGTAAAATTGTGCCGAAATAGACAAAAATAATATTTTTTTTGTAAAAAAATTTTGGTTTTTGAAAATAATCCAAATTGATAGATCTTCATGCGCTGATTTTAATTTTTCAAACCGAAGTTAATTATCACTTTTCGTTTCTGAGATTTTTGCTCTCAAAGTTGCACCTCAAAAAAGTGTGTTTTTTTGGGTATAACTCCAAAGTCGGTAGAGATACAATCTCAACTACTTTACCATTCGATTCTACGGAAAAAGTTATACAAAGAAATGTTTTGCAAAAATATATGTTCTTTGGAACGATTAGGTGGAAAATAAGAAAAACCAAAAAACCTAAATTTCAATTTTTCGTCTCGAAACTTTTTGTCTCCAAAATTTTTCATTTTTCAGACTTAAGTAGATGTCGATGCGCTGATTTCAAATTTTCAAACAGAATTCAATTATCTTTTTCCGTTCTCGAGATATCTGAGTTCAAAGTTTTACCTAAAAAATCAGGTTTTTTAGGTATACCTCTTAAATAGTTAGGTTTACGGTTTCGGCGACCTCACCATTCGATTCTACGGGCAAAACTACATAAGTGTACCAATTTTCAGATTTTTATCTCAACACATAGAATTTCTATAAGGAAAAAACTAAAAATGGCCGAAAATCGAAAAAAATCGTCAGGGGTTCATCAGGCATTTTTTTCGATTTTGACCATTTTCGTTTTTTCGCTCTAAAAATTGTATCCAATGGAATAAAAATCTAAAAATTGGTATACTTACGTAATTTTGCCTGTAGAATCGATTGATGAGGTCGCCGACGTCGTAAACCTAACCTTTAAAGAGGTATACCTAAAAAACCTGTTTTTTTAGGTATTGCCAAAACTCAACTTTGAATAGGAATATCTCGAGAACGATAAGAGATAATTGAATTCTGTTTGAAAATTTTAAATCAGCGCATTGTTATCTACTTAAGTATAGAAATTGAAAAGTTTTGGAGAAAAAAAGTTCCTCGGACAAATTTTGAAATTTAGGTTTTTTCGATTTCCTCATTTATCACCTAATCGTTCCAAAGAACGTATATGCGGAGAAAACATTTCTTTATGTAACTTTGTCCGTAGAATCGACTGGTATAATCGTTAAGATTGTATCTCTACGCATTTTAGAGATATAGCCAAAAAACACACATTTTTGAGGTGCAACTTTGAAAGTAAATATCTCAAGAACGAAAAGAGATAATTAAATTCTGTTTGTAAATTTGAAATCAGTGCATCCACTTCTCTCAATGTGGACTATTTTTAAAAAACAAAATTTTGGACTCAAAAATGGGTATTTTTGAGTATTTCAGCTGTATATAAAAAAATTAGAGAGAAAAACTAAAAAATTGTAACCTTTCATGTATAACTGTGATTTGGAAATAACTTAGAAATGTAAAAAATATTTTAATTTTTAATTGGAACCGTGATCCACCCATATAGGTGTATAACTGTTGCAACCTTTGGGTGTGCTGTACCTCCAGCTTGGAGAATCCACGCACATCCACTTGTGATGCAGCGTCCCGAGAGCGAGTCTCGCGAGTAACACGTCCACGTCCGGTCCGGGGCCTTATAAGGCAGTCGCCGAGCCGGTGACTCAGCCACGGCGCCAGCGGCGAGGAACACCCGGCTTGACCCAAATCCAACACACACCACGTCAAAACACCAACATATACCTGCATTATTAAGTTTATTAACACAAATTTTCTTTATTTATATACAATTTACAATCAAATAATTTAATTTTTAAATGAAATATACATAACGAGGAATTTTAAAGAGAACGGAAGACTCTGAAATGTTCTAGAGATTAATCGTCGGCAGGTATATAAGGGTCACATCGGTCGGTACAGGTCATAGTGTACAGAGAGTCACTGAAGAAAGTCAGTGTCGTTCAGTACATGTCAACGATATGTAAAGTAGAAATAAATAAATAGTTGGTGATATGAATAAGTAATTTATTAATAATTATTATTCTTAAATTAGTGTATATATTCGTTTATTCATAGTGTTACTAATTTTTATAATCTTTTTATAATTTGTTATTCGTTCATTAAATAATTTACCCGTATTTTTTTAAAATTATTAATTATATGTAATTTTGAAGTAATAGTACACTATGGAATGTAGCATTTTCTCACATATAAAGCTTCAAAGTTGCCAATACTGTGCATGCGCATGTGAGGTTACCTACACCATATTGTTTTTATGTCAAATAATTTTAGTAGCAGTAGCAGTGTGGTCGTAGAAAAAGTATAGTCTGCCACTCGTGCAGAATCACTTTGTGTGATTCCAGTACTCGATTTCGTCTTGTGCCAAATCATTCATACTTCATTGGAAATAGGCGACTTTGTGTACTTGTTATACAATATACTATTTTAATTTTAATTTGCACAACAGACCGAAGTCCAGTAAGAAACATACAGCTTGTAGTTGAGTTCGAACCACTCTGACACAGAGGATAATAGTTGGCGAGGCTGGGAATCAAATTCTATACCTCACATTTTACTGTACAGGGCGCTCTTAACAAACTGAACCACCTCTGTCTATTATTATTATTATTTCGTTATGATTTTATAATTAAATTAACCTGTTTTGTTGACGAACACATGAAACGATATAATAATAGAAGAATGAGTTTTAAAATACACTTTAATTTGCAATTAAAACTATATAGAATAAGTAGAAAACATTACATTTATTACTGTAATAATGACAAGGTAATACCCGTGAATAATTTGAGATTTATTAGGAGATATACTGGCAAATAATGGTTTTATGGTTTAGTCTATAATACTGTCAACAAACCATTAAAGATGTTATAATGAAGTGTATGAATTTTCATGTTTAATATGAATTGGTTAGTTATGAAAATAAATAGCATGCATACGTGGAATAAATGACGGAATTGCAAGCTTATCCAGTAAGAATAATTCTTTACGAATTGCATTATGCAGGAGAGAAGAGTTGAATAAACTTAATTTCAGTTGGTAAAAATAGGCACAGTAAATATCATCTGCAATTGAAATGAAATAATGAAATTCCCGTCTGCATCAACAACGCCATTTTAAAACAAAAGGTGAGCGTGGAGCGCAACGTTGATTTCCGAGAGCTTGTCCAGTGATTCACTCCACGGTTTTTATTTGCGAGACAAAGTACACAACAGCATGAAAGTTTTCGCATGTACCCCAAAACAAATACTAATAATAGGCCCATAAACCATAATCGAAATATGAAAAATTTATATTAAAAATGTAAAATATTTACTGTTTTATGAATAATAAAGCAACATTTTTAAAAAAATATTTTTCAGTAAAGAGTTATAGCGAATTTAATATTTCGTTACGTCACGTACACTCAAAATGATTCTATTGGCCAGAAATTTGAAAGTTGGCCTTCCCGCGAGAATGGTGAGAATACAAGAAAGATAGGTAAGTTAGGTTTTCTCAAACTCTTTTGTATAACACTCAAATATAAAATAAATACTATAAAATTGATAAAAGAATATAATTTTTGTTTGTATTAGGTTAAATATTAACGAAGTAAGATTTATAACATGGAAAATAATACTTTTATATTAAACACATTATAAAAATTGCTCTCATGAAACACCACTGTTTCACTGCCACCGAATGAGTGTAGCTGACGTCACGATCGCATTCGAAAGTTTTAAAAATTCATATCTCGCTTATTATAAGGAATTTTCACATATCGGATTTTCAACAATCATCATAACTTCCAATGAAGTTTCATAAAATAAAAAAAAATGGTTTATGGGCCCATTCACGATAATCATTTTTGGCATGGAACAGCACTCAACAATATTTTCAAAACTATTTTTTATTGACATCATTGTTCAAATTATTTCAAATATTAAACCTTATGATTTTGAAAAATACAATTATGTTCCCAAAACAGTTATACATCTATTAATGTATTATAAATGTGTTATATTCATTTATCATTGTCAATGTCTTTTAGCAGGGTAATTATGAAAATCATATGAATTTTAAATGCATCATTCGCTGATTTCAAATCCTGCAATCCTATTACCCCTGTTAGTAAAGTACAAAACTAAGTTGGACGTTTCCGATGTCGAAGTCTCGAAGTGACAAAACATTAATTAAAACTGTCCTGTTTCATCGGTAATTTTTTTTTTTTTGTAAAGTGTTCATATTCGAGGCGCTGATTATGTATACAAGTAGAACATGTGTAACTCATGAAAAAGTTTATAATACTTTACCCTGCTTAAGGATCTCAAAAAATGCTATACGAGAAAATATAAAATTTATCGTTTTTAATTTTACAAATAACTTCCAAGTATTTCCTTTTTGATTTTTTTTTCATTTAATAATCCGTTTTCCTAATACTGATCTAAAAATAAAAGTTATTATATTATTACATATTTAAGTCACTTGTATGGTATCTGTAATCTTATTAGCACACACCAGTAAATACACAATTATAGAATTTTGATAAGATATATGTTTATCTTTTTAATACATTTATAGATTAGTGAATTTCGATTTCTATTACACTCTTGATAAATAGAGCATTTAAAAATTGCATTAATTAAATTATTATCAAAACATTTTTAATGGTCATTGAAAATGAAATTAGAAATGACGTATGGTCTTTTATTTCTTATCTTGAAATAGCAAACTTTCTGGGAAACATTTATGATAAAGATATAGCATTGATTTATTACTGGAATCAAATTTATATTCCTACAGTGTAAGTAAGTTTATTGAAAATATTTTCTTTATATAAATTCTTCAAATATTTTATGTAAATCCTTCAGAAAAATAATATATAACAAGATTCTCAAAGAATTCCGCATTTTACCTAAACGAAATTTATTTCTCGAACAATAGAAAAACCACTATATTTGTTCCGATAATCCCTTTTGGACCGGACATAGGAGTAGATAGGATTTTTCAGAATGATCTATTTATATTTGTAAGAGAAATTTGATAATGATTTATCAAGTTGCAACTATTTATGGAAGATTAGGTACCTTAGTGGTCAGGCAATGAAGGCACTTGTGAAGATTGTATTAAATAAATCCTTATAATAAATTTACATTGCATAAATTTCGTAAACTGAAAACTACTGCTCTAAAATAGGAGTGATCGCATCAAATTTCCATTTTAAATTCCTGCTAGTACAGCCACAATTACAGATTGAATATCAGCCAATAGGAATCCATATGACCGGTAATAATGCGCGTCTCAGGATATACCGGGGATCCTGAGACGCTAGTACTCACCCGCTTTGTGGGGCACTCAAAAGAGTTTGTTCTAATTCTAGGTCTATTATCCCAGAGCACATTCTAGAACAGTTTTGGCTGCTACGGATTGTGCTCTTGTTTCAGAGGGTCAGGAATTGGAGCACTCAGAAGTGTTTGCTCTAATTACAGATCTGGTGAAATTAGAGTACATTCTAGAGCAGTTTTGGCAGCTCTGGATTGTGCTCTGGTTTCAGTGGGTTAAGAATTATAGCATTCTGAAGTGTTTGCTCTAATTCTAGGTCTGCTAACATCAAAGCATATTCCGGAGTAGATTTTTCAGGGGGTCAGGAATTAGAGCATGTTGAAATGTTTGCTATAAAATTCTTGGCCTATTAAAAAAAGAGCACATTCTTGAGCAGTATCGGCTGCTTTGGGTTCTGCTCTGGTTTGAATTGGCCAAGAATTAGAGCATTTAAAGTGTTTGACTAATATCTTATCAAGAATTGTAACTAAAAATAAAATTATTTCAATGTATATATAGGTAGTTAAAATATGAGTACAAATATGGTAGATCTTTATCGAATTTAGTCTTTTCGAGTAAGTTTTTGGCATCTGCCTCACTCTTGAAGGGATTATGTTTAGAGACAGTGATGTTTCTGGATTGATACGAAGTGATTTGAGATGTTGGAGTGAGGTTTGCGAGCGGCGGTGACAGTTATCGCGAACTTGCGTCACTGACCCCAATTATGCATTTGACACGCTCGGAACAACCAGTCAAATGTGCGCACTCGGCAGTACTTTCACAGATATTTAGTGCTGAGATCTTATCTTCATTATGACAAGGCTAGCCACGAACATCATTCAGGGATAGATTCAGATTGCTCACTCATCGACTAAAACCACGACTCCCATTTTTACACCAAAGTATTACACCAACATTACTGCGAGCAAGGTTTCTCTAACATGCCCTTTTCTTTACAACAACCTCATTTTAAATATCAAACACAATAAAAAAAGTTAATAAAAAAACCTTTTTAAATTACATATTTTTTCCTCTTATGAACTCATAATTCATGCAAGATAATACGAAAGCAAATGCACTATTATTAATGAAACTTTTGCAACTCATCACACCTCTTAACAAATACGGGTCTCTGTTTCAAAGTGTTTTGCACATTACATACAGCGTGTTAAAAAATGAGTGTTCAAGATTTATAGGATATGGAGAAGACAAAAAATGAACTGTTTCAGAGATATTTAAATTTAAATTTGTGAACAGTTTTATCTTTACAAAACACGCAGTAGATCTCCGGAAAAATGAACACCTGTATGTGCAATGCGTAATTGATCTTCATTCTAGAAAAATAAAGTTTTCAAAAAGAGTTTCATTTCAATATTTTATATTTTGTATGAAAATATTATTAATTAATATTTGAACGAACATAAATTACAAAATTAAATTGAAATATAAAAAATATCTATCCACTCACGTTTTATATATTTTTTTATGAAATATTGAAATTATTTCTTGAATTAATATGTAAATTATTAAAGCGCACAACCCTTTTAAATTCAAATATTTCCTATTTCTCAATATAGAGGACAAAATCTTATAAGTTGCTCAAGAAAAAAATAATAATGAGAATAAGTTTAATTTAATGGTTTCATATATGAAATATATAATCTATTACAATACCTCATATTACGTTTTTAATAATAATATTGCTTTTACATTATAATCTTACGAGGCCAGACGTCTATTTTAACAAAAACGCTCTATAAAAGTGTGTAATATGGGCCTACATATTGGAAATAAATTTCAGCAGTCACAAAACACATGCCTTTGTATTTGAGTCTTGCAAGACTTCCAATAACGAGATCAAGATTCATATAACATATTTGAAATGAGGCGAAAACGATATATTACATTTCTCGTCTCGTCTCACCTCAAGTACATCAGTAATTATTATTTATAATACTGGAGAATTTCCGATGTGAACATGTTACCTCATGGAAACATAATGTTTAATTTATTTTTTCTTATATATTTTTTCATTGCCTACAAAGTTCATTTTTAAACAACTTTACTACTTTAAAGAAATACGAAATTCCTTTCAATGCAACAAAAAAAAAACTTTTCGTGTTTTGATTTTCTTTGTGAAGGGACATAAATTTGCTAAATATCGCTGAAGGTAACATTGTCTTATTCAGCATCCAAAAGTGAAACAAACCAACTCAGCAGAATGAATAGTTCCGACAGTTCCATTTCCCAATTTCTAAAGATATGACGAAGCAAATCAACTATTCCAAAACATTCCTAAAATAAAATATATCACTCGACCTTGTCCCACTTGAAAACAAAACCGTTTTGTAAAAACTGTTGATAACACTTTCACAAAAAGCGCGAACGATTGCGAATATGAATCAATCCGGCGCGAAGCGAGTGGGCAGAGAAATAGAAGAAACGAGAGGGCGGCAGAACTTGTTCTGGAATTTTTGTTTTTTGGCTACACTTGTTAGTAACAGCGAAAAATGTTGGCGGACATGTACAATGAAAAATATCCTCGTAATTTATTTTTAAAGAACACAACTCCATACTCCATGTTTTTAAATACATCATCACACCTATAATATTCAGTTCACCAAACCAGTCATCCATTTGAAAACCCTGGTACATCCAAATATGGAATATTCTTTACCTACAAGATATTTAAGTAGATTTTATCATACAAGGAAGATGGAATAGAAACTTCCAAGGATGTAAAGATTATTCATATAATTCTAGTTCATCGAATAAATTGCAAGATTACAACTAAATAAGTATACCTATACTGGGTGTTAAAAAATAAGTGTTCAAGGTTTATAGGACATGGAAAAGAAGTTAAAATAAATCGAAAAGTATTTTATAATATACTGTCAAAAAATTAATCATTTGAAAGATATGTGACTTTTAATTTAGATATAATCCAAAGTAAATAGTTATAGCCATGATTTTTAAAAATTTTAATAAGTAATATGAACGAATAATTATAAAAGTTTTAGAGTTTAAAATTAATTTTTAGGGATAAAATTATATACGATAAATAATTTATGCAAACCATGATTTTTTTATAACGCTATTAAATTTGTAGTAAATAATTGTGAATGAAACTGCAAAGTACAGGGACAACAACATTTTCGTGTCAATAAACATTTGTTAATTATTGTTAAATTCCATGCGTGTTAATCTAAATATCAAAATAACAAATTGCAACATATCAAAGAATGTATTTTATCAATAACAACTATATTTTAACTGTCAAATTTCGTGACCACATGTTAATTATCAATAATTATTATTAGTCTATAATTATACATTAATACTACGTATTTTAATTCATACATAAACATTACTATTAATGTTATTTCCTACATTGGAAGCATGATTTGAAATTTTATTACTAATTAACATTAGGTAGAGGACCAATTTAATAATGTCATTTCTATTCATAAATTAAAATTAAAACTTGATAAAAGTTGATTTCCTAGTTTTGAAAAATAAAAGCTTATAGTGGGTTTTGAATTTTATATAAGTATTGTAAGCTTGAGGGAAATTTTATATGATATTTAGATTATTAGCTGCGATATTTAGTCTATAAATCGTGGGAAATATATTCCTATAAATACGTTATCTGATTTCTAGATAATTTATTAATAACCTATTACAAAATAACAATAAAAACATAAATATAAATTCCAATTTCACATGCGTTGACAAATTGATTACACACACACTCACTTTTGATCTGATTGATGTAAAAGTTGATGTAAACATGTAAATTTCATTCCTAGATTATAAACCAACCTAGCATCATGTTGCCATAAAAGGCAATGTTCATTTCACTCTCAAATCAAGGGAATGTAATCATTTGCCGTGTTCTATCACTTTATAATCTTTTTGTTTTACAATTCGCTAAGATAATGAGCTAATATATGTTTGTTTGCATTCGTAAATTATTCTATATACGGTTATATTTGTTTAAATGAACATTAAATAAATCTCACTGAACGACGTGTGTCACAAAAGTTTCATTGAATATCAAATAATAAAATAAATTGCGTCATAAGTTTTCTTGCATTTATGTTTTCAATACGAAACTAACAAATATTTAATGTTTAATGTATTTTCATAAATATTTAGTTCTATAATTGCACATTGCAATTTTATAGTTTTTTTATTACTAAAAACATCTTGTTTGATAAGATTTGTCATTTGTTAATGAATTTTGGAATGATTGTTGCATTATAGGTATTTTTCGAAATCACTTTCCAATCAATTATAATTTACTGTCTTAAAAACGGGATCGATATATATTATAGTCATATTTAAAGAAATATTTTTTTAGGATTAAAAACGTAATAAATTTAGTATACTTGTATAAGCATTTTATATAAAATATTATTAATTAATATTTGAACGAAACTACAGTTTATTTCCAAGCCAACGTTTCGATTATACAGAAATCTTCTTCTTGGCGCTATAATAATTTTTATTATAATGGGGTCGTCCACAATTTTTTATTATTTTTTTATGTGAATCTTTATCTTTAGGTCTAAATTGACTATATGTAAACAATTTGTTAATTTGCTACTATGGTGGAGAACCCCATTGTCGAACAAAGTAACACTAATTGATAGTTAATAATGACGTGAACTTGACCTATGTTTCACTTTTAAAAGATTGCTCTGTGGATATGACAAATTCTATGTTTCATGTAAAAATAAAAGTTAAAAGTACTAATACGATTGTATTTTAGAACAATTGATTGAAATAGCGATTTTGGTATTTAAAAATTGTAACGAAGCAAAAATACCGTTTTGGTTTTTTTTATATATACACGTGTAGAACAAAGTCGACTGAACGAGTCTTTATAACAAATGAATATATAATTTTCTAACATCAGCGGTACAAATTGATTTAACTCTTTTTTGTAAAAGAAGTTTTGTTTTTGTGTGGATATTGTTAATTTGTTTGAAACTAGGTTTGTGTTTCCTATAATAAAGTGTATTTACGATCCATCAAAAATAAGATTAGGTTACACTATAATTTCCCCATAAAACAAGTGAACTTTACTTTCAATAAGTGAACATCCACATTAGGAAAGATAATTTAGTATAGAAAACAAAACCTTACATAACCTCACTCTTGCTAATCGTAGCAATAACATTGTAAATCACTCACATTGCCAATCCGTCCTGGAGAAAGGATCTAGAAGGCTCCGAGAGAGCAGAAAAATCCAAGAGTGCTGCGCCATGCTCAATGATGTCAGATGAGTGGACGGTGGCCCACTCAATGACATAATTTCACATGACGCAAGCATTCCGCTCGTTTCTATCAATGGGGGTTTACTATTTGTTCCACTTACCAATATAGGAAAACCAATTCAACACTAAACGTACCTGAAACAATACAGAAAAATGGGTCACTTAAGCAATCTCACATTTGTACTTATGACTAATAATAGTTATGAAGAAACAAAACAGTCGATAGAACAAAATATTGCACATAATTGTTTAAAAAACATACTCTATTTCCCGCAGTTGATATATTAATATCATCATTGTAACCAAGTGGTTAAAATCATTGGACATCATCTTGTTGGGTGAAATAGTGTAATTTCCCAAGTAAATAAATGTCAAAATTTACAGTATTATACACAAATATAAAAATAGATGAAACATAGGAAAAGAGTTGTAGATGAAACTACCAATACACAATTTAGTACAAATTGTCTACGCCAGAATCATCTTCATAAATGATACGAATGACATGAATGACATATTCAAGTTTTTTAAATATTATTATCGTTGATTTGACATAGGTAGCATATATAGAGTGCCCCAAAAAACTTTTTCGCGCCGACCGATCCGCTCGATGTGACCCTTTAATACCTGCGGACAGCTAATCTTGAACATTCCAGAACCTTCTGGACTCTATAATATTCCCTAACAATAACGGCGTCGCTCCTGTCCCACTTGAAACTTGAACTTTAACGGGACAGATCAGCCGTGATGACTCATCTATGGTGAGTCACGCTCGTTACACTATTAACGAGTATGCCTATTGTCTATACATCAGACAACAGAATGAGCAATATAATAAATCGTTAAGAATTTTATTTTTATATGTTATTTCCTGAAATTTTCTAGAACATTTAGTTTTTAATATCTATGACAAATTTTGTTTGCTATTGTTTCAACATAATAACGGCACAATTTGAAAGAAATGTGCAATATCTTTAAGTATTTTAAATATTATACGGAATATAATTCAAATTGTATTGTTTCTTTTAATTTTTATACCTTATATAAAATCCTGGAATATTAATAAATATTAGTAATGTCAACGGTAAAAATAATGTTTAAATTTGCATAAAGTATGCATGATAACGAGACAAGGTGTGTTGATGCATTTATTAATTTGCATTGCTTTGTAAATTTCTTCATTTCATTTCCTTGAATATAATGTTGATTCTTAGTAAAATGTTTCGCTAGTTCCTGGTGTGGCATAGAATTTACAGAATTTGTAGTGCGAAAGGAAAGGTAACGTTTTGCGGTCGCTTGTTTTAAACTACACACACCTATCGCTTGTATTTATTGTTTTATGATTAAATATCATAGAACAGGAGTGGCTCATCTGTTTGTCATGTCAAGTGTTTGCTGTCAAATATGGTAAGGTGATGTCACACTACGGCAAATCGTGACGGTGGTTTAAATTTGCGATTTTCAATAGTAATTAAACTTCATTGTTAGCGTTGAGGTATTTGAAGAATATTAACGAAAATAAATGTTGTCGTAGGAAATACCAATTAAAACTCAATATTTTCCAAATGCGACAAGTTTAGTAAGTAAATAAACAATTACAGTTACTAACATGTAAAAAATTTACAAGGCTAGCCTTGTAAAATTTTACAATGCTCATAAAAAATAATAGAAAATAATGAAAGCTTTTTTATTCATTTTATTATAAATATTACGAACTTAATTTAATTAGGTTTATGTGAGTAATTATACACATTTATAGTACATTTTGATTCACTGGCGAAACTTATTTGACAACGTCTAGCTATAAATTGTTCTACCACCGCAAACTACCTTTGATTCCAAAATAGAGTAAATCTTTTTTAAAAGAATAAAGTAAATTAATAAAAAAAAAAACGGTATGAAGGTGGAAATAAAATTATGTACGCGGCACGCGTGCTATTAATCTTTACTGGGTTCACTTGATTATGACAAATACAAATTTTCAGCTCGCCCTATAACTATTATTCTATCGTGAGTATTATTAACGTGAAACATGGGGATTTATCATATCCATGGTTACGAATTGATATTTGATTGACAGCCATGTATACTTGCTTGTCTCATTTAAAATGAAACATAGGGAACGAATTTGACATTTACTTTTTGGGTTATAAAATTTTCTGATAGACCCCAAGTGCAATAACAAATTTAAGAATTCTTAATAACTTTAGGAAATGGTAGAATAGAAACAAGTAAGTATAATAACGTACAATTAAATAATAATTACAATAAATTTTCAAAAATCCTTCCATCAACTGCTAAGCAATGGCTCAATATGATATAAATTTTTTAAATTACATACGCTGACATTTGGACAATTGTAATATTTTGAGAAATAATTTGAATTTAAGCTTTTAATTGATATTTGATATAAATTATGAAAATTTCCCACAGTACAAACTCCTGATTTTAAAGGTTAATAAAAATTTATATTGCATCTGCATTGTTCAATTTTTTTAAGTATATGATCACTGAAAACGTAATATTGTACATGAGTAATCTAAGCATATTTCACCCACCTATATGTTACCCGTTCATTGCTCCATATTAAATTCTAATACAATATTTGCAATCTGTCTTAAGACCGGATAAACTACCTACTCGTAGATACATTGGTAAAAACACACACGCATAAAGTCCACATACCTATACTAAGTCTGTAATTACCAAACAGTCGAATATTGCGGAAGTAACATTGTTTAGCTTGTAGTGATTATGTTTGAGGAGTTATGCTTCGTGAATAATCCTTGTGTTTTAGCCTTGTTCTTAGACGTTTAGATATGTAACTCATGTTTTCTTCTCGCCTTGAGTTTTTTACTTATTTTGACATCATTTTGTTTACTATTTTCATGACAGTAACATAAAATTTCATTCATGTATTTCACAATGTTTTTTAGACAATTTTCATAAAAAATTATTACCAATTAAAATTTTGAAATAGTTTTATATAATTTTTTATTATGTATTGTTTTATTAAAATTTACAATAACATAAAATAACTCTTCCTCAATATTACTATTAAAATATTGTTATCATTTTTCCGTAGTAACTATAACAATTGTAATATTTATTTTTTATTGTGTCGATTGATTCGTTTTATCCTATATCGTCAGACGACTGTCCAGTGTATAGTTTACATAGAATACCCTGTACCATAAAATTACAAAAGAATAGTTTATCGTGCTAGACCGAAAATTTCTTTGGTATTGTCTGAATATTTATAATTTCCATAACTAGATTAAAAAATTCAAACTTTTTAGGGACAAAAAAATACCCAATGATGCATGGAAACTTATTTCAAAAATTAAAAAATAATCAAATTATTATTGTGTTCCTATGACTAGAATGAAGCAAATTTTATTTTAGTAGACTGTAGCTATTTTACTCCTGACATGATAATGCCCTGAACAGTATAAATATATCGTTACCGATATTTGCGATTCATCCGATCTGATATACTTATAAAATGATAGATGGATGATGGATTTCTTTGACTGGTGTAGTAGAATGAGGGAAAACATTACTGGAATTCTGTCAGTTGAAAACTGGTTTTATTTATGTGGGGTTGAAACCGGTTGGAGCAGAAATAAAATCAATTTTCAACTGACTGAATTCCAGTACTTTTTTCCCTCATTATAAAATGATATTTCACTCAGATTATGATATTACTTATATTGTCTTTGGGATTCCTAATGTAATAATAATTTAATTTTAATAATAAACTTTTTTTAATAGATATTTGTAAAAGTGTGATTTCCATGTTTAAAGATCTTTCCAACTCGTGCAACTTTTTCCAGTGGTGTACTTCACCCACACACTTGTTGGAGACTCGGTGTCCATGAATGAACCGATCACTACGTCACTACGTCACAGTAGCAGTGGACAATCTCTCTAGCTTTGGCAGCGAAAGCGATTGACATTAGATTCGATTCTGTACTAGTTCTCAGCGAAGCCCACTATTATTATTATTTATTCACGGACGCCTATGACTATGGCGATGAATCACTGGTACAGATAAAGGCATTCATTATAAAGGTGTTAATTGGTGCAAAAAATCCACAGGAAGTACAAATTGTTGATTGGCTACTTGTGAGATACGCTTTCGGCGATTATTTTTTGCAATTTGCATTTCTGGTTTTCTAAAGAATTATTCTTTTACTTTTATTTACTTTTGCTTAAGATACATACTATAATTTTATTAATAACCAGGGCATGTAACCGATTAAAAAATCGGTTAATAAAAACCGATAACCGATATTTTCTACAAATTTTTATTTTATATATCTGTTATATTTCTATTTAAATATGACTATATGAGTCATGATAGTTTCTAAAATATTTTATTGGAGAGTCATAAAAATAGGTAGTCTCTTCGTTAGCTGTCGACATTAAGTTTGCATTTGAAAAATGACTTACATTTCTCTGAATGTATTATAGGAATTTTTGTAAATATTCGTGTTTGTTTTTGTATGCAGCACGAAATATAATTGTTTTTCATTGGTCCATAACATTATTTCTTTTATTTTTTAATTATTTTTTTTATTAACCGATATATTAACCGGTTGACACCGAAATTCAATTTTTAAAAACCGGTTTTCAAACTAAAATTGTTATTTTTTTAATGTTCTCAATATGGATTAATCGTTAACCATATTTTTTCAGTTAAATGCCCTGTGAATAACATATTATTATTAAAATTAATAATATCACAAAAAAAATGAAAATGGAATCATTTACTGAAACTGATTTTAAATGTATTTGAGACTACTTGTACTAATTGAGTTTGCAGCAATAGAGTAAACACAATATTGAGACATTAAGTGAATAATTAGGTTTACTAGTAAATATGTGGTTGTCATTTAGAGTAACAAGTGTAGACCATGATTATATAATTTTTAATCCACCGCAATGTGAAATATTGTGCAAAAGTGCAGTATTTCAATTAATAAATTAATTTGCAAAACCCACGTCTGCAAACAGAAAGTAATATTCATGACTCCATTAACAGTAAATTTCCCTCTCGAATCAGCTTGTCAGCAAAATTAACCAAAAAATAATCCACGTGGCCGTAAATAAATTTCACAACATTGCACAACTGGACCCTGGATTATTTTTTTATCAATCCGTAATTTCTTCTTCATCAAGTTCTCGTTACGAAATCCCGTGTCATTCAGACAAATTGAACGTAGGTTGCGCGGTGTACGGTATGTAAACGCACGAAGAAGCTTTATGTAATAAAAATTTAATAAAACATAATTGCGGCGTCCGTTATTTCGAGCCTTCGCC
Source organism: Stenolophus ochropezus (assembly GCA_035578165.1). Lineage (NCBI taxonomy): Eukaryota > Metazoa > Arthropoda > Insecta > Coleoptera > Carabidae > Stenolophus > Stenolophus ochropezus. The sequence goes on from JAQOWZ010000002.1 coordinate 1,739,079, forward strand.
TTAAATCAAAAGAGAAATCTCGTAAATTTTACGCATGTGACAAGTTTTCTTCAGATGAGTTGTTGGTTGTTTATTTTTTCAGATTTATGTGGATTTTTTCGTAGGTCTAAATTGTTTTATTACTCCGCCTTTATTAACATTGTAAAAGAACAACTTGTTTACCGGAATAATTAGCGCTTTCTCGATCTTCGTACTCAACTTTTACTTGTGGTACTCATTATTTTCTGTATGTACTAACAAATATTTTATAAAATATTATTAATCACTCATATTTTAGTATATATAGTTTCAATAATCTAATCGAAATTTTCAAATCAAAAATTTGATTCTACAGAAAATTAATTCAGTTTTTATTTCAAGCATAAAAATCCCGTTAAACGTTTCAAAGTCGAAAAAATCTAAATTTATGATTTTTGTCGCTTTTTAATAAAAATATGTCATTGGAAATTTGTATACTTTTGTGTTTCGGCACGGTGAAGGGGTGAAAAAGTGTCCACAATTTTTTTCACAGAAAATTATAAATATTGCCTGTAGATACTTTAAAATACCTAGATAAGAAATTTGAAAACAGAAAGTAAATATGTTGTATTGTATTTTAGATATGTGAACTCAAATTCGAGGTGCTGCCACCAAATTTTTCATTTCGGAATTTTTTTATTTTATTAATTTTATAAAAATTTATAATTGAAAAAGTGTTATAAAGTTTTAACAATCTTTTAAATACTTGAAATAATCTCTAAATGTTGTTGACATTATTTGAAGTATGATAGTAAAATATTTATTTTTAAACATTTATTATATCAATGGAATGTAAAGCATCAAAGAATTAATAATTGTTTTGTAGCACAAAGATGTTTTCATATTCCGCGTCCTAGTAATAATGTTTTATAGCAACTTTGTGCAATAAATTTATTTATGACAAATTTCTAGTTGTAGGCGTTGTAGGCATGTTTAATCATTTTATTTTGCCTGGAAAATTGAAATTCAATTAGGCGTTATTGCAAATAATTACATGCACGCTTTATTTTACATAGAAAACAGCCAGGAATATGCACGAAAGAGAAAGTCGCATAACGGTTTGATTTTATTTATTTTATATTCACAACACCTCAATATTTTATATTATATTTTTACTTGCATTTAAATTTTGAATTATTTTCCAAACACCTACGAGAATGCTGTAAATTTTATCTTATTTGTTAATTAATACCTACGTTGAATAATAATATAGGAAAAGCTGTAAATTTCTAAATCAACTACCATACCAATAAAAATTAATAATGTACTACTATACGCTTGTAATTAGTAATTCTAACATTATAAATCAAACAAATTTAAATTTCAAATTAGTAAATTTAAGAAATTTCTTCCTTGTATGAGGTTAAGGAAAAGAAAAGGAAATATTCATTTTGACCATCCTTGAATCCATTTTGACTAGTTTCGTCTGTACATATGTACATATGTATCTCGTACTAAAATGACTGATTTAATTAAATTGTAGTCCTTTATTTCATCAAAAAAAAATGCTGGATATAAAAGACTTATACGTCCAGGGTGCGAAAGACTATTGTATAATGAAGACAAAAACAATCATTTCGCATGTTGATAATTGTCATGTAAATATTAACTTCTCATGACATCATGACAGTGTTCGAAAAAAGTAATTTTCAATGTAAATTTATTTTCAAATTGTTCTTTTAATATACCCATTATGGATAGCAATAACGAAAAGACAGTCTGTAGTTCTAAGATCATAATTTAATTTATTTATTTATTTTATTTATATATTTATAAGATTCACATTTATGATGTGTGTACAAGAGTAAATGGATTCCTTTGGAATGATAGTGATTGAGTGGTGTTAACATCATCCTTTACTCTTTTTAATCCCATGTACTAAATGTCAAAATTTCTTGAAGATCCCATAAATAAAAACCGAGACGTGCAGTCGAAGGTACTCTATAATTTAGTACACTTATGTGGCGGTTATTATTAAGTCATCATTGTTAGATTCTTCGTGTAATGATCTTTGATCAAGCGTAATCATCATACATGCTACGTTCTGAAGAATACAAATATTCTGAAGCAATTTGCTGTTTTTCACTACCACAAAATTATCAAGAAACTTATTTTATCATTTACTAGAAAAAGAAAATGTTTGCTTACACAAAGACATACTCGTACAGTTAATATTGAATGTGAAGTACCATGCAACTAGAATTACAAACATATTTTAGAAGAGAACATTTTATTTTGTTCAGGAACGTAGAAAATTCTAAGAAATTTTATGACATATATATTGGTAGACAAATAGATATAGTACAGTTCATTCTGATTTATTTGCCTACTGGTTAATTGGGATAGTCGCTTTTTTGAGCCAAATTTCAAAGAATAGAAACCAATCTAAGTAATTAATAATTGAAATGCTTAATTGGTACAATTTCGGTGACTGGTTTTTAGGTGGATGATTTAAAGTGAGTGAGTACCCTTCTACAGGTAGTAAACATTACAGTCATTGGTTTTTACAGAGGGTGATTTTGAACTAATTATATTACGGTAAGAATTAGAGCACTTCACAGTGTGTGACCATTCTTATACAGGTAGTAAACATTACAGTGACTGGTTTTTACGGAGGGTGATTTTGAACTAATTAAATTAGGGTAAAAATTAGAGCACTTCACAGTGTGAGCATTCTTCTACAGGTAGTAAACATTACGGTGCCTGGTTTTTACGGAGGATGATTTTGAACTAATTACATTAGGGTAAGAATTAGAGCAGTTCACATTGAGTAAGCACCCTTCTCTCAGGAAGTAAGCATTATAATTCCTCATGTTTAAGGAGGGTAATTTTGATCTAATTACAGTAGAGTAACAAATAGTGTTCTTCACAGTTTTATTTTAGTTACTGCTACTTAGTATAATAATAATAAAAAAAGATTAGTTTGCAATAATATAGTTATTAATAATTAAATGTTTTTAAGAAGGGATATGTGACGTCAGTATAACAGCATCGTGGACGAAGACAGGTATACACTCTTTCGCTTTCAGTCTACCTGTCTTCTGTCACGTTCTACCACACTGGCGTTACAATATACTTTCCCCAAATTTTTAATATTTATTTTCTCGTAAACTACAAATAATTGTTTGGTTTAAAAAGATATGGGTATTTTTTTATATATGTAAAAATTAAAATTTATCACATTTATCATTGGACCAAAATAGACCACTCTTAAGAGAAATTTAAAATTATTTGGTGTAACCAGCTCTAAAGCTAATTGAAATTTTGGTAATGAATGTGATTTTGGTGACCCTAGGTGCACATAGCGGATGTTTACATCTTGAACAATCGCCATGGAGCACCCTGGTGTAAGCGGACGAACTCATTACAAGTGTTGATGATCGGAGCTCTCTGTCCTCAGCACCCTCTCTGTCTGACACGTGGTCAGGACGGCGCAACAGGGGGCGACCAGTTGGCCCGGACCCCCCAACTACCAAAGCCACAGGACAGGAATCAGGACCAATCCAAAAAACATACACAAAACACATACTTTTCTCATAATATACAAAATACAAAATTTTGTAACTAAATATTGTAGAGAATTACAAATTTTTACACTTTTTTGCCATGTTGGTAAATTTAATGTCATAAACCTTATATTTAAATAATTGTAAATAATTTTTATAGTATAATATTAAAAAGTAATAAAATAAACCAATTAATATTGCTATTTAAATTTTATGCACAAATATTTTAATTGAAGTGTTAAGTACCTACATACACAAAAATATACTTAGATTTGAATTTCTGTATAAATCAAATATAGTAAATTGAAATAAACAATGTAATTATTCTTTTTGTCGGCTCCTATAAAATACGGCAATGATTTCATAGAATAAGTAAGTGTTAAATCAATTGATTATTTTAATAAAGTTTAATGATTATTAGCGGCAAAGTATAAAGATTGGTATTTTAATGTGAACTTAATAATAATAATTACAGTATTAATTAAATTTATATATAAAAAAAACTAGTACCTATATAATTTTTTTATTATTATAATTATTTTTTGTTGATAAATGCAACATTGATCATTTAAAAATGTTATATTCAAGTATATATTTCATTGAAATTCTCTTTTGAAGATATCTATTTAATTAATAGCATTTTAATACATGGCGTCTAGAAGTGTCTGAGTGTGTATATCATAACGACTTATAATTTCTAGTGGGAAAATATCATCATTAGGATAATGACGGATGCAGTAATCTTTGTAATTAATACCACAATTTCTGCGAAGCTGAAATCGAACCGAAGATATTTATAAACAGGGGAACGTTGAAAGATGACAACATTATTAACATTTCGTGTTAAAATGACTAACACTCATTTATTAAATGTTGGGAATTTATGGGCTCATTTGCACACGAACCACGGGGTGTAAAAAATAGCTAATCTCGATTCCATTTGCTTCACACGAACACAGAAATTTCTACAATAAATTTGATCCTCCTTCAACAGGCTAGGCTAGATTAATTCACGAAAATAAATTATCAGCTGTGGCACAATATTCCTAGATGGATGCTAGCCCACTAGTAGAGCTTCCAGGACCTAAGATTTTTATTTTTAAATTAAAAAATGAAAGTGTAGGAACCCAATAATTGTTAATATTGACTTGCCCAATTAAACAATAAGTATTATCGTACGCAGCTTTTTTATATTACAAAAATTGATAAAAAAATATCAAATTATGAAACCTTAAACACAAAGCATAGATATAAATATAAATAGATACATAGGTATATTATTTCATATTTATGTTACAATAGTAAATACGAAGTAATTTGTTATCCTACATATTAAAAGATAAGTAACAGAAAATTGTAGAGAAATATTGACGTCCCTTAAATTTAATTCATATATCTAGATATTCACTTCCTGAAGAAAACCAAAGTCAATACCGAAAGAAGTTGAAAGAAAACTTCTTTGTCATTACTTGAATTTCGGGGAGTAAAAGTCTACTTTACTCTTCATTTTTGAAGATTGAAGTAGCAGTTTTAATCCATGAGGGATTAAATTGAATTTAATGCTTGTGTTAAGTAAAAAGAGAAGTTTAAATAAAATATGCTAATTATTACTCATCTTATCTAAAAATAAAAATGATAATAGTTCTTACCGGTTTTAGAATATTAAACTTTTGTTTACATAGACAAAAATAAGCTTGGTAACTTAGTCACAACTGTATCTGTACAGTAATAATATGGGACAACTGTATAATGTAACCGTAACCATGGTGTCATATCAAACCATACAGTCTTGATCATGAAAACATTATTGACAAGACAATTTTATAAAATAATATTTATTAATAACGTCTTCACTTTTTGAAACCGGTAAGCTACTGAACAAACTACAGATGTTATGAATCATACCAGGCCTTAGATGTCTTAAAATCCACTCTCTACGAACTCGAAATTCAAAATGCATCTGTTGCGTTTATGATACTTGTATGAATCCTAGATATATGAACAGCTATGAACGATTTATTTTTTAGGTATTGATATTTAATAATTATTTTTTACATATTATAAATATAGCAGGACTGATATCTGTGATAAAGCAGATAGAGCTAGAGCATACCTAGAAATGGATACTAAAGTCATGATATGAATAATAAAAAATATTCTGATGTTGATAGCTAATCTGATAATAATTCCAACCATTCCTACAAAAAGGGCTATCTGTATATTAACATTAGATAACAAAAACGACGATTCGAAACAGATGCCTATCTGGTTTTTGTTTCGAACAGACAAAAAGCTCCCGATACGGTCCAGTTTGGGTCCTTACCGCTGCGTGCTTGTTTTTCCCGGGCTCGGGCACTGGGTCAACTGCACTTCACCAGCCAACTCGATTCGCTTTATTAAAAATTTAAATTTCCACAGCTACCGCATCCGCGATTTTTTACTGCGTTTCCTCCATTCTACACTCTCTGCTGGACCACGTGGTTATTTATACTAAATGAAGCGCAACCATAAATTTTTATTAAGAATGAAAAAAGATTATTTTCAAGTCACAAAAAGACTTGTTGCTAGTTAAACATTTATACATATTGACTTGACGTTTGAAAATTTAAAATTTTATCTGTCCTACGCAATTATTTATAAAGACATATATCAACTGATTTTTAACCCTATAAAAGTCACACCCTCTTATATCTGAAATTGGGGACGGATACGAATTCAGTCGAAAAACAAGAATAACATATTTTTTATCATAAATTTTGAATCTATATGCCCTAAAATATGCAAACATTTATTAATTTCTGAGACAAAATTTTTTTTTGGCCCATTTTTTAATTTTTTGATACCGAAGAATAGGTAAGAGATACAACCTCGACGAATTTACTATTCTATTTCTTTGTAATGAAAAACATAAAAATCTTTTGTTTCATCAATAAAAGGCAAAGTTTAGCAGTTTGGTCGTAGAAAAAATATAGTGTGCTACTCGTGCAGAATCACTTATTTCCCATCTTATGTGATTCCAGTACTCGACTTCATCTCGTGCCGAAACTTTCTACACTTTTTGTACAATATACTATTATTACTGTTTCTCGATACTTTTGAATATAATACCTATTTTCCAACGTCAATGTGGTTATATTTTCCAAATTTGAGTTTCCTACGATTAAAATTACAATAGTTACACAAGAATTTATATGTTTACTTTCAAAGAATTGTTGCAGAAATAATTGATTTTTTTTTGCTGATAACAAATTCAAGGTGCATAATTGGAGTTTTATTGTTGCTAATAAAGTTTATCAAGTAATGAGTCAGTAGTTTCTAACAACATTTACAGCTTGTGTTATCGGAAATTTCATATATCACATCGTATCTTATTACATATATAAGTGGTATATTCCTAGTAAAATATGTTGGGAGTTTTATTCGTTTCTGTAACATTATCGCGTAGGTAAAAGTAGCTTTTTAGATCCGAACGTTCTTCCTACTGTGTATGTAATTTATACTTCCCTTCAGCTATAAGTTTCTTATTAATTTATATCCTACCTTTAGCTATAAAATTATGAAACTTGAGAAACCTTTATTGGTGCAATTATAAAAATATTTTATTATTTCATTAACAATGAATTTCTCTCGAATTGTAATTAACAATATTTGTGTTTTATAGGCAATAATTATATCTTTGAGAATTACTATAAATCTAGTGACCTGAAACTTGTTTATTCCTATCATAATTCATTTGTATGGCTTAGAAAATGATTTTAAAGTAGAGCATTTTGATCGCACGCAACTGTTTTATTTCCTGGAGATATATTCACGGCTATAGTGCTAGCAAAGATATAATAGAACCGAGACTCTTGACTTTTGGGCCGGAAAGGATAATATCCTATAAACTTAGGTTTCATAAGCATGTTTAGAACTTTTCTTTTGGGGGTGCTAAAATAAATTTTAATAATAATTATTATAAAACTATTGAATTTAAATGGAACCATATATTTTCCTACTATTACTTCATACTGTCAAGAATATTACTTGGAAAAAGAGTTTCTGTATATAGTAACAATAGGGGAAGTAATTTCCAAAGCCAATGATGTTGTATTTTTCCGTAAACCCGAAAATATTTGAAAATATCGAATTTTTATCTAGAAAATTTTCAAATTTTACAAAATTTTGTTTGTAATATTTTTTAAAGTATTAGCTACGCTGATACCAAATTTTCAAACAGAATTTAATTATCTCTTTTCGTTTCGGAGATGTTTGCTGTCAAATTTGCACCTCAAAAAAGTGTGTTTTTCGAGTATATTTCAAAAATGAGTAGAGATACAATTTCAACTACTTTACCATTCGATTCTACGGGAAAAGTTATATAAAGAAATGTTTTGCCTACATATACGTTCCATGGAACGATTAGGTGAAAAATATGAAAAACGAAAAAACCTAAATTTCAATTTTTCGTCTCAAAACTTTTTGTCTCCAAAATTTTTCATTTCTAGTACTTAAGTAGATGTTGATATGCTGATTTCAAAATTTTATATACCTTAAATGGTTAGGTTTACGACTTCGGCGACCTCACCATTCGATTCTACGGGCAAAATTACATAAGTGTACCAATTTTCAGATTTTTATTCCAACGGATACAATTTTTACAGCAAAAAAACGAAAATCGACGAAAATCGAAAAAAATCGTAAGGGGTTCATCAGGCATTTTTTTCGATTTTGGCCATTTTAGTTTTTCTTTTCTAAAAATTGTATCCTTTACAATAAAAATCTGAAAATTGGTATACTTATGTAATTTTGCCCGTAGAATCGATTGGTGAGGTCGCCGAAGTCGTAAACCTAACCCTTAAAGAGGTATACCTAAAAAACCAGTTTTTTTAGGTATTGCCAAAATTCAACTTTGGATACGAATATCTCGAGAACGGTAAGAGATAATTCAATTCGGTTTGAAAATTTGAAATCAGCGCATTGATATCTACTTAAGTCTAGAAAATGATAAGTTTTTGAGAAAAAAAGTTCCTCGGAGAAATTTTAAAATTTAGGTTTTTTCGATTTTCTCATTTTTCACCTAATCGTTCCAAAGAACGTATATGCGGAGAAAACTTTTCTTTATGTAAAGTTTCCCGTAGAATCGACTGATATAATCGTTTAAATTATATCTCTACCCATTTTAAAGATATAGCCAAAAAACACACTTTTTTGAGGTGTGACTTTGACAGCAAATATCTCAGGAATAAAAAGAGATAATTAAAATCGGTTTGAAAATTTGAAATTCGCGCGTCGAGATCTATCAATGTATACTATTCCCCAAAATAAAAATTTTGGGCAGAAAAATGAGTATTTTTGGTATATTTCGCGTTTGTCAACACAATTTTTCGTTTAATAATAATGTTTGGTATGTTTTAACTCTACACTACTTTGATAGGATGTTATAGGTTCTGAAAATAAATAAAAGTTAGATAATAAATCTACAGAATAAAATCGAAAAAGCGTAATAAGAATTGCAAAAAGTGGTCCATCTCATCCCCACTTACCATATTAACTAGCGTGATTTTGAGAAAGTACTACTATATTGGTTTTACAAATTTTGTTAATCATTCCCTCACGCCTAGGAACATTGTGATGTGGTACACCGGGTAGTTACGAAGACAGGTCATTTGCAAATATCTTGAAACAAACTATATACACTAACAACTTTCAACACAAACAATGCAAGCATTAACACTTCATATCATTACCTCAGTGAAAATTCATGTATGGTAGTAGCGAAGTATGTACACTATATATATAAAGAATAATGGCGAGTTTTTTATTTATCAATAATGGTCGGCACTTTATCTTTTGAAGTGGAGTTTCTATAAACAACTAAAAGAAAACTACAATATGAAAGAGTAATTTATATCTTCACAGAAATCGCTGCTTGTCATAATAGTATTAAAGCTGTACACTATACATTTTAATAATTGAGAATAGTGTTTCACGATTCTTGTATTTTTTGTTCTTACCTCAGTTTTGCAAAAAATACAAGACAAGAACAAGACAAGAGCTACAAATTTCAAAGCAAGGCAAGGCAAGAAATTGTCTTTTAAATCGTCAAGGAATGTGAGCATCTTATCCACTTTTGTTGTACCGTACATATTTTAAATATCTATTCAGATCTTAAAAAGTAAAAGTGGAATAATGCAGCGTTGAGACTAATTATTTTTTATGTAAACGTGGGAAAAATAAAGTTTTCTCTTGAAGTAATAAAATCTTCTTTTGAAGCAGGTTTGCCAACGTATTAGTTTTACGCAAGCGTGAAGCGAGTGCATTTAACATGTAATCACCGCGTACGAGAATTTTCTGCAAGCGTTCTACTTTTATATCAGCGATTGAATAAATCTCTTATCGCTAGTATATTTCATTATGAATGAACAACACCACTCATTCTTAATTGCAAATTTCTTTTTCAAATTTCATACGATAAGGCCAGATGTTTGATTTAATTAACTCGGGTTGGTACAATTGAATGGTCAATTAATAATACAGATTTATAACAATTTCTCTCACAAAAACTGTGTCTTCGAAAAAAATTAAATAAATCTATACGATAAATAATCAGTAAATCATTTGGTTAGCACCTATCGCCAATTTTTAACAAATAAATACAACTGCAGATATCTTGTCCAAAACCAAAATGCAAGTAAAATTTTAGTGGAACAGGTAAACTTCTTAAGTTTTCCATCAAAACGATTTATAACACGATTCCAATACCTCTCTTACTGAATGAGAGGTATAAAAAGCGTTTAATTCTGTGAGATAATTTGACAATTTTTGTTGTTCTTTTTAAATATACTTATTTTTAATACTCCTAAGTTCGTCCCTGTTGTATATTTACTACACATGTTTCATTTTCAAGTATCCTATTCTTTATCACTAAAATTCTTGATACTAAATGTACCCAGCTTTAGACGTCTTGAGTGATAACACTAAAATTCATCTTAAATATCCCAGCAAAGAAAATAAAAATAAACTTCTATTAGAAGAGAAATGATGCTTTAGTTGTGGAAACAATTACTTAACCTTGCAAGGAAAGAATGTTAATTATTCATAAGTGAGAAAAAAGTTTGCATTGCTGTGTACTCATTTTTTCTAATGTCACATTTCTTGAAACGTATTAGAAAATTCTTACTTGTCTACAGTAATATTTCCTGCTTAATTGTCAAGGAAATATGCCATAAATTTTCCATATAAAATGTAAAATATGTAATAAACAATTACTGACAAACAACAAACAAACAATAGACAATATCAAAATAACAAGTGACGTTTGGTAAACGCCTTCTATTAAATAAATAAATTATCGTTATTTATTATGGGTAGTAAACCGTGAGTGACATATTAAAAATATTTTAATAATTAAAATTTTGTAATTGACATTTCGAGATTTTACAAATGGTAGCCAATATTTTATCGAAATTAACGATCTAATATATATTTTTAATTTTTCCTTGACGACGGAATTGATAATTTCACTCACATTCCTAGGAAAATATTTTTTTAATGCCAATGCGGTGACTATAATTGAATTTTAATATATAAGTAATAAAATATAAAACTAACGATAGTTTCTCATTATAATAATAAAAACTAAACATTAGTTTTCATAATATAGTTATTAGCATTTAATATCAGTTACTCCTAAAAGTCATACACCTTGTTAAGATCCTGAAATGTTAAACTATCTACAATCCCAATTCATATAAAGGATTAAGTATATTATTTAGTATCAAAGATAACTCTACTACAGTTGGATTCTGTAACTTTGGTTGCTATCATTTGGACTTATGTTATCAATTGCAAATATCAAGTACAAATTATACTTGCTATTCTAACAGTAATGGTTATTTATGGTTGATACGTGCTTACATACACTCACACATTTAGTCATGTACCCCATTAGTTCTATGGTGGTTACAGCTTTTTTTATATACCTTTCAATTTATTCCTTGGTGATCCTTCTAATCATAAGTGTGTTAGTGTTTGTAGAAAATAAATGTGTAATTTAACAGAAGACAGTTGTTGAATGAAAAGATAAGACATTGGCGAATCAACTAAAACAATTAAGTAGATTCCCACAAAACGCCGTAGTTGGCGACGATTTGAAGGGGCGATAAAGGCGACCGGTATTTTAATGAGTAATTCTCGTAGAGATTAAGCAAGTAGAGAATGCGTTTTTAAGCCCTAGTAGAGGTAATTGCAATCCCGAGCCACGTGACGTAATTAGCCTAATCATATGCTACACATTTGTTGCATTGAAATTTTAATGATGATAGCGGCTACCATGTAATTGATTGGGTTAATAAGGACTATAAGTGTTCCATTTGCTGCACAGCTAAATTATTTATAAACTGATCTGGTTTGTTGCACACTAATTGACTAAAGTCGAGAGTCGAACCACTTGTCCTGCCGTTAAACTATGCTGTCTTTAAGGACAACATGACGATAGAAAATTAATTCGTTTAGTACAAAATCAATTTTGAATAATAAGAAGTCATAAACATAGCCGAGATCTGTTTTCTGTATCTTATGTAACATTTATAAAAATCTGAAATTTTTTATTTATTAAGCTAAAAATTTTTAAAGGATATTGGAGTATTAAGTTCTATTTGACTTTTCAACATGTCGACATATCAGATCACAAAATTTAAATAAATAAGTTTTTACTTTTAACGACTATGAATTGAAATTAAAAGTTACGGCGTAGAAGTAGCTATATTTCTACTTCAACGGAGTAGAAATTTAATTTTTACCTTCTGAATCAAGTCACAAAAGATGTCATATTTATGACGTTTAAACAAAAATAATAAACCTCGAGAAACTCTACGAAATTATTGAAATCTGAGAATTTCAATATTATTTTCTCGTCTCGAAGCTTTGTTTTTAAAATTGTTCCCTTAATAGAATTTGTTGTCTGTAATGAATTAAACCATAACTATATAGGTAGGTATATATTAAATTCCACAAACTCATTATAAATTTACAATCTTTGTAAATAGTAAAAAACTTAAAATTACTTGTTAAATAAAAAGAAAAAGATAACCGAGAAGGAGAAAAATAATCTATTTTTCTTTTTTCATTCGTCGTGGTAATAATGAATATACGTACGTTGAATATAAAAGTTTAAATGGGAAATTATAGTTTTTGTATATCTTCTTTTCCTTTAATAATGTTATTAAATGTACAATTATCCTGTAACTATAACTGTTTCTCATTATTTGTTTTTTGCTGTGAATAGATGAGTTCTTTCCAATATCATTTCTAGAAATTATTTCTCAATTTCTCTTTTCACTTAATGATCATGTAGCATGCATGGACACTATTTTTTATTTCTATAAAAGTAATAATTTTAATGAGATTTCGATAGAAAAAGCATTGACAGATGCATTCATTATCATAAAATTATAAGTCGAATATTATTATTACAAATATTTTAATAGTACTTTATGAATATTGAGGAAACACATAACCTAGATTCAAATCTGGGATATCCGATCTACAAGTGTCATATTACCATAAAAAATATATGATTATTTTATATACATAAAGGTTGTCTTGTAGAATATTGTTTATTATTATATTTTAGAATGTTATTTGAGTGAGATAAAATTGTATTTTTGTCCTTCAACTAATACATGTTGTATCATGGAATTCATATCATTGCATTGTTGAAGTTCATTACTTGTTATCAGTAATTAAGCATATGAAATCACCATTTAGGTATGTAAGTACTAGGCCTATTCCTACAAAAACTAAACTAGAATTTAACATATCTATAAAAAGTTGTTCTCTGTGAACCTGTCTGAAAAAATCGTTTAGAAACTAGGTCTAATTTACTCTAATGTTGTCCAGTACATGGGTGGTCTACTAATAGATATTAGATACAAATAGTTAAATTGTTGCATACATTTAAATAGAGCTAATAGTAATAAATCATACACTAGAACGTACTAATAATAGACATCGTGCTATAAAATTAGATAAATATTTATAATTTCTAAATGGACATATAATTTGAGATCTATAAAATTTAAACTCAACAAATACTAATTTTGTGAAAATTATGTTTCTGGTTTAAAGAAAAATTCTGAAATTATTCACAGGCACAAATTGATAATCATTTAATAATTAAATATATCATCCATCTCCAATATATTATACAAAACGCTGTACCTCATTTAAATAAATAATAGGTGTAGATGTATAAATTATACTTATTTATTTCAAAAGGTATAAATCTGCCATATATAATTTATATTAAACTTTAATGTATTCGTATTATATATGTCAAACGTTTATATACGACCTAGTTGGAATAAAATAAAAACAACAATTATAATTGAAAGACACGAAATATAAAATTTGAAATACTGCTCGTTTATTGAATCGTAAATAATAGAAATGTATTTCATTTGTGCTACACGCGTCTAGAAATAAACTTTAGGTGTATGAGAATTTTTAAATAAATTAAATAGTATAAGGAATATAGGGGATCTTAATATTCAAGGAAATTGTAATAATATCTAGGGATATGCGATACTGAAATAGTTATTTGTGTATCAAGGTTCTAAAAGTAATCCTTTTGGGCCGAAACAGAAGTTTGCAGCCGAGGCAAAGCCGAGGCTACAAATCAGATGAGGCCCAAAAAGAACTTTTAGCCGAGGTGCACACAACATTTTTTAGGCGATTACAACAAGAAATTATGAATTTTCATTCAAAATCAATTTTTGACATCTGTCAAAATTTACTTTACGGCCGCATTTACTTTACGGCCGCATTTACCTTACGGCCGCATTTACTTTACGGCCGCTATTTTTACTCCCAAATTCATTACTTTTTCATTAATATTTGTAAAGGAATAGTTAAAATTTTACTTACTGTTATTATATTCTAAAATAATTAATCACATTAATATGAACTATGTAAATCAATAATGAACAAACTAGCGGCCAAAAATTTTGACTTTGACAGATGTTAAATAAAAATTGATACTTTAAGGTTGCTAGCAGATACGAAAAACAACAATTTATGTACCAGCCGCCTAAAAAGGTACTTTTTTGAAAAACCTAAACATATTTTCTATTATTCTAATGTTTTACAATATAATTTAATTCTCCACTCTTCTTTATCAAAACATCAAGAAAAAATAGTTTGGTATGCCTTTTAGTCGAATCATTTTCCATTTTTTTCTGAAACTAAAAGAAAATTTGAAAAGATTAAAACTGAATCGGCCCTTTTGGAACATGCAAATACACTATTTTCTTAAGATTAAGATAAAGTTGTTTAGAGTAGTTGGATATAGATAATCTTATGATGTGTAGAGCGCTTTTGTTAAAAGTGGCTTCTGGCCTTATAAAAAGCGCTATTATAATAAAAGTGCATACATAATATAGGTCAATGAGTATATTTCCAAAATGTTTCACCAAACACCGAGTACCAATTCCTTAGTTATTCAATCTGACGTTTCGTTGGGTACTTTACTTGTACGTACAGACGTTATGTTTGAAGATAGTAAGAAACAGGGACAAATAAGCTTATTATCGTTTACTTTTACTCTTTGCAGCAAAAGCTGGTCTGAGCCTCACTGAGACAACAAACAGACAGAGCAACGCGAAGTTGGAGTAAAAACCCATCCATCCGTTGCTGATTTCTCACGGTGCTGGTCACCTTCACATCAACTCACCTGCGACTTCCGGCTCATCCGCATCCGCTGTCGACGGCATTTGTCTTTGTTTACAGTTTACACCACAAGGCACACCGACATTTCACCAAGTCACACGACACGAAGTGTTACACTACATTAAATACAAATTAAGATTAGGATCCTCGCTATGAACCAACGTACTTAAATATTCATTTTATACAACACCTTCCTTACTGGATCTACCCAGAATAAAGACTTTATAACACACCAGTTGCTCCTATAGCAGCTTTTTTTCTACACAATTCTTTTATCAGACAATTAAATAATGAGGTTTTCATTAGTTTATTTGATTTTATATATAATTAAAAAAAAAATTACTAAATAAGTATTTTTTATTTTGTAAAAAATCCAATAGTAAACGAGTAATAAATTACTCCAATTTACATTTTAATTATTTCTATTTGACTAAAAAAAATAATAATTTTGCAGGTTTTCTTTAAAACATTTTCTCTTGAACAATAAAATATTATTCAATAGCTATTACTCATTAGAATAAAGTTTGCCTACACGAGAGAAATAATTTAATAATTTTTTTTAACATAGAGTACATATTTGGATATATAAAGCATTATTTATAATATAGATGCACTTGTATTGTAATTTTTTTTGAGAAAAATCCGTATTATTGATTACTATTGTATTATTTTAAATATTTTGCCTTTTTATTTTTGAAGTATAGTTTTGCAATTATTATTTTTAAATATGAAGCATTTCATAAAAAAATATGTCATACTCTATTTGATAATTTTGATAATCTTCAATAATTTCTTTGAAATTGTTCTTTCAGAAAAAAAGGTGTTGGATAAAATTTTATATATAGTTCAAGTATTTTAATATATAAAGCATTACATTATTTTAAATATTTTGTTTTTTCTTTGGTATAATTTACTATTATTATTTACAAATTTCCATTCAAATATTTTGTTAAAGCAAATGTTAACAATGTATAAACTCGCGTTTATTTTATTATTTATTTACTGTTTGTTTATTCGTTCATTAATGTACTTCAACTGTTTTATATCCGTATGTACATTCATTAAAACTTAAGACAAATTAGATTATATATTATCAGTAATTTCCTATCTTATTTTATGTTTCCGATATTTTATGTTCTTTAATTAGTATGCTTGCTCTATTTACAGTATGAGAAATAATACTTTTATTTATATTTCCCTGAACAGTTCGACTTTTTATATAGTATCATTGTATTAATACGTATTTAAAAATAAAAACTTATTTTTATTTGTTTATCGCAGTTTACTGTATCAGTATTTAAATAAAGTTTATGTAGCAAGTTTTGCGAAATAAATTATAATACAATGCAACGTTTATACTGTCTATAAATAATGGTATAATCTGGTGAAAGAAAACCGTATTACTGTAAGGAACAGGTATACTGTAAATAGTTCTCTAGTTCATAATCATAAATCAGATTTAGAATGGATATTAACTTAAAATATACTTGTTATTTTTCACACTTACTGCTTTAAAATTATTTGTATTTAAAACTTCACTATTTGTTTAACAAGCAACTTTTGTTATTTCAAAGCAAACTTGTTGATAAAATCAATTTGATTGAATATCACTGAAATGATTAACGTCTGTCAAACAATCTCGTCAACTGTCTTAGCGTACGCACGAACAAATGACTGTCCATAGTGAACTAAATTGCATCTCCGCGAGGAAATAAACAGGGACGTATTCAAAAAAAATGTGTCTGGGGTGAAGGTTATTTTCAGAGCGAAATAAAAATGAAAAGAAATGAAGATCAGAGAAAGTCAGCAAAAACACGCCGGGAGGATTTAAGAAATAAATGCGGTATATGAGCATTTTAATGAGAATATAAATATGTAATTACTATTGGCGCCCGTAATGACCTATTAATTTTATTTACAGATCTGTAAATTATACCATTTTAATTTCATGCTTCGAAAGTTTTATTATTTGCTGACCTATAATTTATACTTAACAAGAGTTTGCTGTTACAAGTACGCTGCACTTTACCTTAGAATAACAAAGTTCTCTTAACATTTAAATAACGTCTTTGATTTTTCTTATTTCACATTTAACATATTTTAAATTAAAACTACATAGGATGATTTTATTTATTCAAGTGTTGAATTTTTATTTGAAATAATATTTGTTTTTATATCATCATCAATAGGAATCTAAAATATGAGCGAAAATTTGAAATTTTTTGGGTTTATGTTCAAATATATTCTGAAATTCCATCTAGAAATGTTGTGTTACGTTAGTTAACAGAAAAGTGTTGTAAAGAATTAATTTCTGATTGTAGATTATTAATTGATATATTTGTTGTTGACTCTTGATGGAATATATTTTACAAATAGTAAGAAAATATTGCAAAGAAAAAGAATTTTTGATTTTCCACAAATTTTATTCTTAAACACTTATACCCAGATTCATCAAAAAGATTAGCCACTAAATAATATCCTGAAATATTAAACTAATTCATAAAAAGAATTAAGTATTTTATTTAGTTCCAAAGATAACTCTACTAGTTTGATGGAATTAGTTATAATTGAAGATGATTATCAGCATTTCTATATGATACAGAGAAAGATTTGTGATGAGGTGATGACATTTGACTATTTGACAACCTAGAAGTGAATTAGTTTGATTACAAGTATGCGTACAGCATTCATTGAAATAGGATTGTAATCAATTTTTTTTTTTTAATTAAATTCTTATTACATGAAACAGAAATTGGGACTAAAGTTAGTTTGACATTTAAGTATGTTAACATGAAGTTTAACTTATCAGTGTTAGTGGCTATTTTTTTATGAATCTGGGTGTAAAGTAACAATGGTATTTCTATTTTTAGTTGTTGATTGATAAGTCGAACCGACGTTGTTATCTTAGTGAAAAAAATTTGTGGAAAATCAAGAATTAAGATTATTTAGTTGAGCTTGTCCAAAACTTTACACAGTATTTTATTTAATGATAGTTGTAGATATGTATCTGTTTGTAATATCTATTTTTGAAGAACCTTATTCCTCCTATTCTATTTGTCACCTATTAGATATATAAACGATATCACATCTGCATTGTTAGTGCTAACTTCGCAGACGTGTAAGACTTGTAGATTCCTCGAATGTGGTTAATTGGCCGACGTCCAGAAGCCATAGCTGCCCGCTAATCCAATTTGAGTTGAGGGGTCTAGTGGCTGATCCCACATACCTCGCATGGTTTCCACAACAAACATTACATCTAAGTTGTCAATGAGACCTTGATGCGAACAAAACATACACGAACCAAATAAGGACCCGCCACAATGCGAAGATGTGTTGGTGTTTTTTAAATGGTCGCGCTAATGCTCGTAGGTTAATGTTTTTCGTATCCGGTAATTACTGATATGGAATGCGCTTCTTCAAGAAAAGCATTGTAGATGCATAAATATTAATCCTTATTGCACGGTCTTTATCAGTATCAAGAGTACAATCTCAAAATAACGGACTAATGCGGGTGAGGGATTGGGCGTGAAAGCCGAAAGTCCGTTATATAAAAACAAGTTTTTCGAATGCGTTTCATAGATAGACTAACAATGTATATCTTTAAATTAAACTTGGAAGATTCTCGTATAACCTCCTTGATTGAATTGTATCTCCTTCCATTTTGAAGTAACTGACTACTACCCTAAAAAAATGTGTGAGTTATCTCCTTGAAAATATTACCAATGAATTACTTGCATTAAAGTACGTATGTATACAAATTTTCATTTTAAAATTCCCACTAGTACAGCCACAATTACAAATTGAATATCAACCAATAGGAATCCACATAACCGGTTCTAATGCGCGTGTGAGGATATACCAGGGATCCTGAGACGCTAGCACTCAGTCCCGTTGTGCGGGGCGCCGGGGCGGTAGTGGTCCTTCGAGCCTCCACCCCACCTGGTGGTCTAGCTAAACCACCTTCCAGGGTATCTCATGCCCTGAAGGTGATCTAGTTCAGCCGGCCGAGAATTGAAGTACGCTTTAGTGGGTGCTCTAATTCTTGGGCTGCTAAAACCAGAGCACATTCTGGAGCAGATTTACCTGCTCTGGATTGTGCTCTGGTTTCAGTAGGTCAGGAATTAGAGTATTTTTAAATGTTTGCTCTAATTCTTGGCCCACTAAAACCAGAACACATTTTGGAGCAGTTTTGGCTGCTTTGGATTGTGCTCTAGTTTCAGTGGGTCAAGAATTAGAGCACTCAAAAGTGTTTGTTCTAATTCTTGACCTGCTAATACCAGAGCACATTCTGGAGCATATTTTACTGCTCTGGATTGTATTCTGGTTTCAGTGAATCAAGAATTAGAACACTCAAAAGTGTTTGCTTTAATTCTAGCTCTGTTGAAACCACAGCACATTCTGGAGTAGACTTGGCTGCTCTGGATTTTGCTCTGGTTTCAGTAGGCCAAGAATTAGAGCACCCTACTGCACTATTTCTTGACCTGCTGAAACCAGAGCACATTCTGGAGCAGATTTGGCTGCTCTGGATTGTACTCTGGTATTTCTTTTTTACAGTAATTTATGTTTTAATTTTGGATATTATAAGAAATTTTGTCCCAAGGAAATATTGAAGTCGACATTGGTGCAAATATATAATAAATTTACTTATTACCGTTTTTCACATTCTTTTGAACAAGAGACCAACTTCAAAAAATTATTTGTGCTATACTATACCAACGTTCAATTTTCTTGCGCAAATATTTGTTGGACAAGTAAAATTCCTAAACATAAGAATCCTATAAAATCCAAATCTGTAGAAATTTTCCGTTGAGTATAGCTACAGCTAGAAAATAAAACCGTGATTGTAGTAATTATCAGCAATAATAAAGCAATAACAATATATTATTTCTTCTTAATAAAAGCTAGTTTCCGTAATAAAATGTAGTGTCTCGTTTCTTGGAAGTAATCACGTCGTATGTGATTGCAGGTTGATATTATGCACAGTAAAGTCCACGTCGATGTCACAAGTCACAAGGCTTGTCACGATAGATATCCAGACTCTAGTTACTTCACAAACCTTGGCTCTCATATAATTAAACGTTAATTAGTAATTTGTAAGAGCACAATAAATAAGTCAATAGCGTAGGATTGGAAAAATCGGCTACTGCGGATAATTGGATCATAACTTTGTAATATTATACAATTATTTATGAAAAGTAGATCAACTGAAGGCGGAGTTTTCTAAACAAAACTTATTTTGCAACTAGAGATATAACATCACGCCCACCACATAAAAATAATCGTTTCTTTCATTTGAAATCACTGTAATTGTATCAATACATCATCCAAGCCTTGCATAGCGTAATTTTATTCTAGAATATAAGGTAGTCATTATCTTTATCATCATTTGCTCGATTACCCGACAACCCTTGTAAGGTCAAGGTTACTACAAAGGCATAACACTCAACAGTATTTCTAACGAAACCTGAATCCTACTTACGAGAATTTCTCAGAACGGTTTAAATATTAAGAAACTTTTATCTTTTATATTTTTTTTTTGTTTATATTTTATTTATAAGTTTAATATTTTTTTAATATTTAATTATTTTTGAAAAAATGAATATAGCCAAAAGTTTTATGTCCCATAATAGTGACTTTTCTTTACCTCAAAATGAGGGACAGGTACCTTTCTTGTACCAAAAATCGTAGACATACAAATCTTTATTATAATTTTCCTTTGGGTTAAATTTTTATTAAAAAAAATCGAAATGAAAATTTTGGTGGCAGCCTTTTTATCTTTGAATGTTCTTATCTCGAAAAGGGTACAAGATATCAACTTTCTGTTTTCAAATTTCGAGTCTACACATCATAAAGTACCTACATACAAATTTAAGGAATTTTGAAAAAATAAATTTTTGACCCATTTTTGGGTATCGAGCAAAATAGTCACCCCTCATACCCAAAAATGGATGAGAGACATAGCTTCAACGATAACACCAATAGATTCCTCAAGCCGAAAAATATATGTATAGAAATTTTCATAAAAAAATTCTTACTGGTACATTTTTTATTAAAGATTAAATATTTGACCAAATCGCAAGGGGTATACCTTAGATTTTTTTCGATTTTTGCTCATTTTCTAACATTGTCAGACTTTCCTATATAAAATCTGAACCAGTTAACCAATTAATTTGAAATTTGGTACTTTTATGTAAAATTTATCGTAAAATCGATTGGTGATGTCTTATCATTGCCCATTTTTAGTCTAGGGACCATTTTTGGGCCTCGTAAGGTTCAACTTTGAGAGCAAATATCTCGAGAACCAAAAGAGATAATTAAATTTGGTTTGAAATTTTGGAATGTACGCATCGAGATCTATATAAGTATGTATATAACTCAATTTTTGTGGTTCGACCCATTTTTGGGTATAATACCAATTTTTTCTCAAAAATTAAAAATATGTCTCAATGTCAATATATTGTCAAAATTTCAGTACTCTACAATATAAATTACATAAATTATATAATAATTCATATTGGTACCTTCAAACCGTCAACATATTTTTTTCTGGTACCACAACCATATGAAATGAAGAGATAAGGTATAATATTTATTTATAGTTAAAAATTAAGAAATAAGGTATATAAAATATATTAATAGTTAAATTAGGAATGTTTTGGCGTATAGTTTGCATGTAAGTGAAGAGAGAAGAGAGAGGAAGACGTTGTTCTGTAGGAGTGCGCCTGAGACAAATAACAAATACTCGTGTTCGTACCGCGGAACGAGTTTATCTTCTGAGGCCCGGGGTTATCTCGTATCGTGCCGCCTGCGTTTCCTCACGACAGGCCACGCACACTAGATCACTTCATAACCACAACCCAGCACACTACAACCCAAACAAGGAACGTAACAACACACAACACCAGAAAAAGAGGAAAGTCAATATACAGTGCCTTTCAATTTGATTGACTTTGGAAATCATCAGCTTTTAGTAGGTTTCAAGGTCTGCAAAAATCACTGCAAAACAAAAGAGGTGTTCAGAGATTGTATATATTAATGGGTTTCATTTTTTTCGACTAGGTTACAGGGTTTATGCTGTGTATCAAACTGTAAAAGGATAAAACCTTTTCAGGAATTGTAGGTATGGTATTATTCAATTCATACGAGCATTTTTTTTTTACAAATTAACTAGGTTTGTCCCTAATAGATATTAGGAATCTTCACCTAGCATTCAGGATCTATTCAGTCTATCATTGTAAAAGGAGAAGACCTTTTCAGTAATTGTAGGTATATATGTAACTTCAAGTTTAAGTGTTGATTTGAGAAATTTATGGAAAATTAACTAGGGTTTTCTATTATGTACATTTAAGGAATTTTCAAGAACCATTAAACTGTAAAAAAAGAACAGGTTTTCAGAAATTGTTAGTATGTTACATTCATTTCAATTGATCACTTACTTATTAAAACCAACTCGAATTTTTTGTTAGAATTCATGGTTATAGAAATTACCAAATTGAACAAAGGGTTTTCATGAATGTTGCCATAAAATGGAATGGTTTTTGTATTTCGAAAATAATAATAAATAAATCTAGCGCACAAAGGCGTCTCATATACACAAACATTATAAAGTATTTTAATTAAAGTCGTATCCACAATGATGGTTAAATTTGGAATGGTCGTCGAATATTGGATTAAGAAAGAAAAAAATAATTTTTCATCTCTTGCCAACATTTCGGTAACTTTATTGTACCGTCATCAGTGCTACAATTCCTTAAATCAATATCTGACGACCATTCCAAATTTAAATTATAAATAATAGTTTGATTTTGAGCGGTATAGCTTATCAATCTACAGCCTTTACAATGGACCTACAATATATGGTGAGTTTTAATTCAATGGGACACAGCAGTTTCTTTTTAAGTTAAATGTTGGCAAAGTACAAGGTGAAATTACTTATTCCAAGAATAGTTTTATTTGCATTTTGGTTTAAGTTTAAATTTGGTATTCCAAACCATTTGGTCGAAGTGATATTTTAATTGGTTAAGAGTTGGTGACGTTTGAATTTGAACCCCCGATCTCACTGTGCTCATTTCGTGGTGAAGCGAGTTAACCAAATGAGCCACAGGTATCAATTTTTTTTTATGTATTTATTGTTTATTTTAAGACTTGAAAAGCTAAGTATATAGAATTTTCGAAAGATAAAAAGCATGGGAATCGTATATTAATTGCAATTTGGTGAGAAACATTTTCCAGATCGTTACCAGTTAGCATTATCTCTAACCATCTTCGTCACGGTTTTACGTTTTACAAAATCTTGTTTCTCTTTGTTGGATTTGGTGGCGCGAATCGCACAGGAAAGAGGAAATTGTCGGTTTTAGCGTAACGGATGATTGAAGGGAAAGATTGAACTGGTGGGATGCCGTAATGATGTTTTAATTGGTCCAGGGGAGCAGAATGCCAATCGATTGCCAGGGTAATGAGATAATTACCACTTATGTGACATCCAAATTGTTTAATTTGTTTTTACACTTTTTTACGGCTGTAATTAGCGACGGAAAACCAATATTTTTCAGAGAGGTTTACAAAGTTTGTGAAATTAAATTAACATGGAAATTTAATTGAAAATATAACCAGAGGTATACTATACACAACTTCATTTCAAATAAAATTATTGTTTTAATTATTAACACATTTTAAAAAATATTGCACATATTTTAATTTGATTTGTAAAATAAAGTTTACTTATTATTAAAGCTTGATAAAAAAAATGAAATCAATACAATTCATACAAATATTATATGGTTTATAAATTTAAATTGGCTATTTTTGTAATACAATAGATAAATTCAAAGTAAAAAAACTACTTAAAACTTAAAAATTAGCGAATAGTTTATAACTCATTTTTGGGAATGATTTTTATACTTATCTAGATACCAATATGCAATATACGGCCTATATAACGTAGTGTTTCCAACATGTGTAACGTTTTTTGCACCATCCCTTTCTATAGCCTGTGTATTAGTATCTTATTGTCTCTCTTGCTATCACTAGTAACTAACCAATTAGAACGAAGCAAATTATTAAGTCTATTATTACTAGCTGTTTTGCTAATGCTGTTCTGAGTTTTGTAGCCTATTTTGACTTAATTGATGCATTCTAATAATTAGAGACAATGTTTAGAAAATGTTTGGTATGTAAAACATCACAAGTGATTTCACAGGCAAAGTAAGCATTATCCATTAAGGCACCGTTGTCCAAACTTTTAATAATAATTAAACTAATAAATAAATTAGAGGCAATGATTATAAAGTATTCGATTATTATTCTTTCAATACATTGATACCATGTCGAAGATAATGAAGTTTTTTGAAAAGTATCGTTTTTTATAACGGTTAAAGATTGAGTTACGTACAAAGTAAAATATTCTGTATGGAGTATTGAAACGTTGTGGTCGTGTAAAATTCAGAGATCCACGCAAGGTACAAGAGTCACACAATAAAACGGCGCAAAAACCAACACACAATCTCAATTAATGCCATAAATCTCAGCACGAGTGCAATCAATACAGAAATAAATATACAGCCGCCAGGAAACACGCCTTGGACAAGTTTTTGTCAAATTTATTGCGCATCATCTGCAGAACTTCACACTCACTTCCGTTCTCTTTACTCGACACATGCACCAAACGTCACCACTTCACATGACGGATTTCTCTGTGGCAAATACTCAAATTATATATTCGATTTACAAGTCATTATTATAAATAAATAATTATACCTTCTAAGGTGAATATGACTATTCGATTTTGATTGACGTGCTGATAAAATATATTCCAAAAGGTTTTTTTTATTATCCGAATGTTTTATTTTTCTACATACTCGTACATACAATTTGTATCGTCAGAATTCCTAGATCTACTAATTCAGACATGTGTCTTATTTATCCATTTTTATAGTCTATTGTTCTCCCAGTTATCTAATTCCTTATATTCTATCAAATATATGTTCTAGTTACTTGGTAGTTTACCTATTTAGAGATATATTATTGCTTCATATTTTTTTTTCTCTAAAATGTGCTCTAATTTCTGTGTAATTACTCTTAAATTTTCTCTAGTTTTTTCAATATCTGATTTATTTGTTGTCATATGTTCTATTGACTTTAGTCATTTTCGCTTGGTAGTTTTGATGTTAACAAACGTAGAAATCTTATGTCACATTCACACAAAAGTTAGAAAATTGAACTAAAACTCGGAATGCTCTGGCGTCTATTTTGTAATATTATTTATTCTGAGTAAATATTAAAAAGGATTTTAATAAAAATTCAGATTATTTCATTCGCAAATTATTCAGTGAAACTATCCGTAGATATATATGGAAAATATTAGCAAATTTGAGTTCTTCTTGCCTCAATTTCCAAAATTCTTATCTTATCTTTAAAAATTCTAATTTCTACTGTATTCAGTTTTTCAAGACATTTTTCAACAATTCACAAAATTCAAGTTTGTTTTTTTGTTAAAAAAAAGTAAGTAGGTAGTTCTACTATTATTTCATAAGCACGATAGCTGCTCTAATTTCTTATGTGTTCTATTATTTATTCTAGAAGGTGTTCTAAATTTCACTTGTTGCTTAAGTTTCCCTATTCTTGATCTATTTAGAAATATATTCGAAATATTTATTGTATCTCTTGTCGTCATTTTTTTTCTGGAGTTCAAACTTATATGTCAAAGGTATATGGTGTATAGTTAATGAAAAGATTAATTAAAAAAGATAAAGTAAAATATTGCACTAATATTTGTACAGATAAGTACCTACTCTGTGTGAAAATGCCATTTCATTGTATAATAGTGATAGATCTGTTCAATACTATTGTTTATTTATTAATGTTCACGCTATATGTCAGTCTTACAGAACATGTCGACAAGTCTCTGTATTAAACAATTTAATTCAATTGTCATTCACTTAGTCCTTATAGAGTATTAACAACATCAATCTTGTGCAATGCCCAGTTCACAGCGTACATATCTCTGAATCTGAATCCATGCGTACTCGCCATATTATTTTTGCAAAAGCATTTGTGCAATAACTCGTCCATACTAGTGTCTAGCCGTTTCGCATAACGCACATGCACACACACATGTCACGTGACCACGGTGAACGTGAGCGTGGACATGAAACGTGATTCATGTGTGACAGCCTTTTGTTACAATTGTTTTGCTGCAAATGTGAATTTCACTTTTCATTTATTTGTTTGCTTTGGATGGAACAATATTTATAAGTTTAGCAGAAGATTTGTGTTCTTTTGTTTTAAATTATTGTTATTGAAACAAGCACGCCATGTACACATTAACAAATGAAATACGACCATTCAAGATTATTACAGTATTTTAGTATTTTCGTAAAGATTAAGATATCTTTACAATAATTACCAAATATTGATTGATAGGTAAGGTAATTGTTCTCAAAAAAAATAATATTTTCGTGAGAAGAGCTTGAAAATTACTTTTATAATATATTAATTACAAATTCCTCATTTTTTCTTTTCTCGAATTATAAATTACAGTCACGTCTATATTCTATTAAGAAATATACACACGCACATACTTATTGGCTCTTATAATTAATTTAAGCTCGCATCCTTCTATATTGATGGCGAAAGTTGAAAGTAAATTCAATTAGGATTGTATTTAGGCAATACTTACACGGGTAATAATACTTCAAGTAAAGTGTAGTACTAGGTTTGTGTAATATAACGAAGATGACTTGATACTTGCTGAGAATATTAATTACCAGTGAATGATTATTAAAAAATTAATTATATTTATGGTTATAAACCTCAGAGTATTCATGTCTACCAGTAGGTATTCAATTTTGATCTTGTCCAAGTCAATTTTCAAATAATTCGTTATTGATAGTTTCATTAAGAAATTAAGAAACATTTTCATTTTCTATTTCAACGTTTATTATAACTTAAGAATTAGACCAAACCAAAAGTCAATTCTTCTTATAAGTTTTATATACACTGATAGTTGTAATATTAACATATTTTTCTGGAGTAAACCTCGAATAACAAATTATATTTACTAAAAGATATAAGGTATATAAATAAGCTGTCTCTAAAATACACCTATGATATTTTTATCAATTTAATGTAGTCCCTATTTGAAACTAAGCAGGTTTTTCTAGCTTTAAGATTAACAGATCTTAGCGTTGCTGTCTTAGTCAAGACAAGACAATACTTTGCAAACTCTTGGTTCGTCTGGATACTTCAAGAAAAGACATGACTAAGTCTAAGTCTAGAATCTGAATTGTTCCAAGAGACTACATTAATCTATACACACGCTTTAGACAAGAACAGATAATACTTTTTTTTTTTATTTTACAATCAATGTTTCAGCTTGGATTGCAGTTTTTTTTTTGATATTTTTATATTTTGCAAATTTATTTTTTTAAATTAATCTAGAGTATTGGAAAACCTTTTGCCAATCTCATTTTGATAATCTAAACAACACAAGACAAGAGTCTTGAAAGTCTAGATCTACACGGTAACACTAATAGATCTACAAATTTTTGATATTGTCTCCATTTGAAAGTAAAGGACACAACTCTTCTAGATGTAGGGTTGATCTTCAGGTGTTTAGATTTTTTGCACCTTTTTCTGAAGTTAATCACGGATGACATGGATTCTTTAACTGAAAGATGTAAGCAGTAAAATGGTCAGTTTAATATGATGTTTAATGTTGTCTCCATTTGAAAGTAAAAGACACAACTCTTCTAGCTATACGGATGATCTTCAAGTGTTCAGATTTTTTGCAATTTTTTCTGAAATTAATCACAAATCATATTGATTCTTTAACTGAAAGATAAAAGCAATAAAAATATTGGTTTAATATCATATTTAATGTTGTCTCCAATTGACAGTAAAAGATACGACTCTACTAGCTATAGGGTTGATCTTCAGGTGTTTAGATTTTTTGCATTTTTTTTTAAAGTTTATCACGGATCGCATTAATTCTTTAACTGAAAGATGCAAGCAGTAAAATTGTTCGGTTTAATAAGATATTTAATGTTGTCTCCATTTGAAAGTACAAGACACGAACTCTTCTAGCAGTAGGGTTGATGGTGTGATCTGGGATACCATAACCGATGTTGAGTTATTTTTTTGTGATGAATATTTACTGAAAGATGTAAAACTGATGGGTTTAATATCATATGTAATGTTGTCTCCATTTAAAAGTAAAAGACGCAACTCTTCTAGCTGTAGGGTTGATCTTCAGGTGCTCATATTTTTGCACTTTTTTCTGAAGTTACTCTCGGATGAAAGATGTAAGAAGTAAAAGTGATCGATTTAATATGATATAAAATATTGTCTCCATTTGAAAGTAAAGGACACAACTCTTCTAGCTTCTAGCTGTAGGGTTGATGATGGGATGCCATAATCAATGTTGAGTTACATTTTGATGATGTTGAGTAAATCTGGGATGACATTTGTGAAAGAGTGGTGTACATGGCGAGATCAGAGCGGGCCAGGTCCAGGGCTTCGCACGACGGTCGGCACAATGAAAGGTTTGAAGTTCTCATTGACCTTATTACCGGCACGGAGGCAGCGAAGAAGAAATCGTTTCTACTCTTTCCTCGCCGTAATGCAGGTGCGCCAAGGCATTTAGCGCTCACAACAAACAAATGAGAGCGACTTGTGCGATGCTATTGTTTCTCAGGTGTTAGAGAGTGAAATCCGCCAATGGATTTATCAATATGCGTTCTACTTGTTTCATTGTTTTTATATCGGTTTCATTTGGGTCAAATTATTCCCATTGTTTCAATAGATATAAGTGTACTTTTTTTCTTATGAATACAACTAAATATCAAAATATTATTACAAGTGTCACATACCAATCAAAAATACATATACTTGTAGTTCGTTCTCTATGAATAAATTTTTTAGTTTTAAATTTGTCGTTAGGAGCACATATTAAAATGAAGATTATTTATCATTTTCATGAATTTGGAAGGATAGTACAGATTTCAGAGGTAATTTTGAAATTGGCCACAATTTTTTGCTTCAAAAATCAGCTCATCTAACTTTAAACTCAAATGAGATGAGGCGTATGACAAAAAAATGGTACTAATCTGATGATGTTGCAAAAGGATGAAACGTTGATATTTATATTTTAATAAATAGATATGATTATTGCACACATCATTTTTACCCAATGAGAGTGCTTCATTTGATGACCAAAGATAGTTTTTCAGTGAAGAAATTTGATAAAACCACAGTATCATAGTCATGGCTACATTTTATGATATCAAATATTTTTTGTTTGAACTGTTGTCATTCGTGAAATAATAATATAATAATATAATATAATATTTTTATTGATCATGCTATGTACAAAAACATTTATGATAAGTCAGCAAATAAGGTAATAGTATTGTTAACATAATAATGTGAATGTAATATCGAAACATGTAAATTAAATAATAGATGTAACAGATTGAATGTTGTAAATTCAAAATGCAAGTATATTCCATTTCAATAAAAATGTACCGATTAAAATTATAAATCCGTAAGTTATTGTTTATTAGAGTATATATACCATATATATATATATATATATATATATATATATATATATATATATATATATATGAAAAAAAAGGGAAATGTTTATAAAAATTTGCTAGAGCTATTCATGGAGTGATGTATTTAAATATTCCTGAACAGAGAAAAAACTGTGCATGCAGAGAATATTTTTGACTTTAGTTTTAAAATGTTTTAATTCCAATAATTTTATAGATGTAGGTAGGTGATTGTACAATTTGATATTTAAAGAATTTTTTTCAGATATTTGAAGTCTATATTTATTTGTTCTAACTTTCCCGGCACTTCGAGTATTATAGTGGTGTATATCTGATCCTTTATGAAGTATTGTAGATTGTTTATGAGCTTCAATTAAGCTTTCAAATATATAACATGACGGTAATGGGAGTATAGAGTATAGTTTAAAAATTGGTTTAGTGTGTTCAAAAGGACCAACCTTTGCGATGACTCTAATAACCTTTTTTTGCAAGATAAATACTTTGTTTGCATTTCTAGAGTTTCCCCATAGTACTACACCATAGGTAAGTACGCTGTGAAAGAGAGCAAAATATACCATAATAAGACATTTGTGGTCAAGATATTTGGTTAATTGGCGAAATAAAAAAATTAGGGACGCGAGTCTGTTACATAGGAAGTCAATATGGTAAGCCCAGTTTGTTTTCCTATCGACAAAGATACCAAGCACCTTGACAGCAAAATCTTGATCTATGTTAGACGTTAGTGAAATGATCAGGGACTGTGTTTTCTCCTGATTCAGTTTTAAATTATTAACAGTGAACCAGTTTTCTGCTTTAAGTATTAAGTTATGAATCATATTTTGGAGTGTATCAATATCGTTACTTGATGCTATTATAGTTGTATCGTCTGCATATAGCAGACATTTAGTAGGAGAAATAAAGTCAAAAAAGTCATTAATATAAATAGTGAAGAGAACAGGTCCAAGTACCGATCCTTGTGGTACTCCATGCAGAATGAATTTAGGACTAGAATTGAGCTGCCCAATATTTACCAACTGTTGGCGGTTCTGTAGATAGGAGGAAAATAAATCTAAAGACACCCCTCGTATACCGTACGATTCTAGCTTATTTATTAATTTTTCGTGAGATACACAATCAAACGCTTTTGAAAGATCACATTGTATGATTGCAGTGTGTGTTTTATTCTCGAAACCTACGATAGCTTCATTTATGATCTGTCTTACGGCTTGAATTGTAGATTTATTTTTACGAAAACCATATTGATTGGCATTAATAATATCGTATTTGTCAAGATATTTATTTAACCTAACAAGTATAAGATACTCCACAATTTTACCAAACAACGGAATAATTGATATCGGCCGGTAATTTTCTGGATCATTTATATCACCCTTTTTGTAGATGGGTACAACTCTAGCAGTTTTAAAAGCGTCCGGAAATGTTCCACTTTCAAAGCATTTATTAATAATTGTAGTTAAAGGGTATGCTATAAAATCAACGATGTTTTTAATTATGTAGTTATTAAGGTTATGAATATCTAATGACTTAGAATTTTTTAGATTTTTAATTATATTTATTACTTCCTCAACAGTTACAGGTGTTAAGAAAAATGAATTAGATTGATCGGTAATATTCATTGATGACTGTGGAAGTTCAGAACCAATAGGCAGTGCATCAGATATCTTATTTGCAACAGTTACGAAGTGTTCATTAAGTTGTTCAGGAGATAAATCAGTCCGTATATTGTTTTTTTTATTGTTCTTTTCTAAATTAACAATTTTCCAACAATTTTTGGAAAGATTATTCTCATTTTGCGATTTATATATGAAATTTTGATATGTATTATATTTTGCTATTAAAATTTCATTATGATAAACTTTTCTAATTATTTTAAACGCATTGTAATGTGCAGGGTTTTTAGTGACATTGAAAATATCTTTAACAATTTGCACTGAACCTCTCAGTCTTTTTAACTTATCGTTGAACCAGCAAAATTTAGTATTTATTTTTCCCGAGCTAACTTTTTTGAGTGGAAAATATAGATCAATAAAGCTGCTAAGTTTATCTACAAGCAAGGATGATAAATAATTACAATCCAAAGCATTATTTTCAAATATACTCCAGTCTACAAATTCTAGACTAATCACTAGCTTCTTTAAACCATAAGTATTAAAATTTCTTACCAATATATAGCTGTCATTAGTAATATTATTGGCGTGTTGAATTTTAATTAATTGTGCACGATGATCTGATAATCCATGTTCAACAACGTCAGTCTTAAACATCAACTGGTCTAAATTTGTAAATATATTATCCAGACATGCATTGAGTCTGGTTGGTTTATTTATTGTTCTGAACATATTATATGTCTTCATTAGGTACTCAAGATCTCTGACTTGTGAAGTGTCTACAAGAAAATTTATGTTAAAATCTCCCAGTAAGACAATGTAATTATACTTAGTAGTTAAAAAATTAAATAGTGCTTCAAGCTTTTGCAGAAATAAATCATAATCACCATTAACACCCGATCTATAGACTGTAATAATGGCTAAATTTAATTCTCTAATAAAAATACCGCAAAATTCTGCATGAAATTCGCTGCAATATTTATTTAATTCAAGTACATCTACTTTAATATTCTTATTATTGTTTATAAAAATTGCTACACCTCCATGAATAGCTTTAGAGCGACAAAAGTAACTTGATAAGCTAAAACCTGAAATTTTAATAGTTTTCATAACGGATTCATCAGTCCAATGTTCAGATAAGCATAGAAAGTCATATTTATACTGTTCAGCTATAGTTTGAATTTCATTTATTTTATTCGTTATACATTGTACATTGAGATGGAATAAACTTACCATATTCATTTTATTTGTATTGTATTGAACATTTGCACTTTGATCTGTACATATATAGTTTTTATTTTTATCTTCTGACACCTGCAATGTATTCGCGCTCACGGCTTCTCTGGTTTCTTCTTTGTCAAGTGAAAAAAACGGTTGAAGCCGATACCTACTGGCCAGATTTCTGGGTCCATTGCTGTCTGAAAGTTTTTGGCGTAGATAATCACCTTAAATGAAGAATAAAGGTCGGGAAATTTTGACGTCAATTTCTCAACTTTGACTTCAGGGAACTTATCTTTTAAATAACTAATTACATCATCTTCCGTCGTACTGGGATGAAGTCTATAGATATGTATGTAAGAAAACTTTGGAACGGATTGTAAGAACGATTTATTGCTCTGATTGTTTTCTTTATTGCCAAATAAAGATTTATTTTTTCGTTGCTGGTATGATTGTTTTTTTTGTTCCATGTTATCTTTATCGACAGAGTTTAGAGATTGAGATGATTTTAAATTATCTCTAATTTTACTGCTAGCGTCATTATTTTTCCTATTATTATTAGTGGTAACTTTCTGTTTATCACTGTCATCTTTAACCAGTTTTAGGTTAGCGTTAATTTGCGAATTATTTTTATCGGCTGCGTTTCTATTTATTTGTGTTGGCCACGTTTTTGCCGGTAAATTAGTATTAACTATTTCAATATCTTTATTGTTTTTCGTTTTTTTTTGATTAATGTAGGAAGATGGCGTTGGATGGTTTGTTTTATTGTTAAAATTTAGTAAAACTTGATTTAATATATCTAACTGCTCTTTTAAGAATTTTATTGTTTGCTTTTGATTTATAATTAGTTCATCTTTTTGTATTATGATCTCTTTTAAATAGTGAATATCAATAGGAATTATATTTTCACATACACTTGTAAACGACGTATTCGTGTCCATGTCACTTTCACCCACGTTGTCTTCATAATTCGTACAACAATTTGTCGTATTGTCACTAAGTATTGGTAGTTTCATAGAGTTTACACAACTCGTATGTGACGTGGTGTTACACTTTATGCACTTTAAACCACTATTAGCTGTTTTGTGGCATCTTTTACAAAGGTTTTTTTCTGTTTTATTTTCTTTGCCACTAGGAACGTCAACACTTGGCGCCATCTTCTTATATATATATAAAGCAAATATAGAACTAAGAACTCGGATCAAAAATGACTCTTAAATCACTCCAGCTTAGCTTTCTTGATCTAAATGTCATTTTTGACACTCGTTACACGAAACAACTATTCGCAAATTTTTCCAATAAATTTAAGGATCTTATTATGTGTCTTACGAATAAACCAAGTGCAAATTTGTGTTTTTTTTTTCGTACAAAAAATAATATAAGCTATTAATAAGCTATTATAATAATATTATCGTTAAAAAATGGTTAGTAGATGTTTTATTTTGTTGTATCGTATTTTTTGAGTAGTCAGCACTTAGTGATTGTATCCTTTTCAGTTGAATGAACAATTAGTTTGAGATAATTTCCCCGTAGGTTGAAGAGCCGTGTGTGGTAAACAGAAGTAAAAAGAGCCACGTAAGAGGCAGTTACACTTAGACGAACAGTTATAAACAAACAGCTAGCATCTGCATATCTACAATTCTCATTTCCTCTTTGAATAAATAAAACTGTAAATCCGCCTGAAATCCCAATAAATATCCAACGAGAAGCCGCATTAGCGATTAATAATTTTAATCAGAAGCTGGCTAATCTACCCGACTCGCTTTTTTCCCTCGCCAGACAGTTAGTCGTGTACAGCGATATTTATGCCCGACAATGCATATTAATTCTCCGAGAGTACTTCTCAGCCCGTTATAATCGCACTGATTATTACGAATCCGTACTTGTCATTACGGTGTACCACAATGATACATTGCTTGCAGTATATTTGTTATTCACGACATAAATAAATAAAATAAATAACTATATGACACTTCTTACTCGGCTCCCGATGAAATATTAGCTCAATTTTAAATTTTAAACAATACAATGTTTAACAAAATTTTGAGCTAATTCTATAAAACTAATGGAGTTATCTTTGAAATTAAATAATATACTTAATTCTTTATTAAATTGGGACTGAAGTTAGTTTGATATTACAGGATGATAACAAGTGGTATAACTAATCCGACTTAGTGGTTAATCTTTTTTTATAAATCTGGGTGTTCGTGTCTAAAAACAATTATTAAAGTAAGTGAATATAATTATTCATTATACACAATATTGTGACTTACAATTCATTTTTGAAATAGGGTAACTATAGAATTCCGTCAGTATTTTAGGTTATTTCTCCTAAATTGTCATTTGAACTAATTTCATAGGTATAGCAAGGAAATGTCATTATAAATACATGAGAACTAGCTAATTTCACGCTTATTCGCTCGCGCGTTTAAAATCTAACTCATGGATAATGTCTTATTTACTAATAATAAATTAATTTTATTATAGTTTCTCCAGTTTCTTAATTTTGATAGAGTAAAGTCGGGGAATGTGGAATACCGTTTTTATTTCATTGAAAAAAGCATGCGAAAAGATATCAGTTAATCATCAAATCTTGCATATAGGTTACTTAAAATGTACTTTACAAAGTAGTAACACTATCAGGTTGATTATCTAGAAGAATTCACTTATAAGAACGATTTTCTTCAAGATTGAAATTTTTACACCTGTTGAAAAAGGGACGACAATGTGGTATACCATGGTGCATTAAAGTGGAATATATTCCACATAACCGTACTTACTTTCACAGTATAAGCAAATTCGAAAAATAATGCAAATATGTACTTTAAATTATTTATTCCTTCTTCAAAAATATAATTAAAAATAAAATTACGACGCTACTGGAATGTAACAGAATAAACTATATTACATAAACGCATTTCAACAAAGTTAACTTGTTTATTCTACATAGTAACTATAATTGACTCCTCACTGCCTCCACTGCCTTCTGTATGTTTCTTCTTGCCAGGTATGCTCCTTCACGTTTTTCTTGGGCATTTTTCTAAACCAAGAACAGTTATCTACTCATAACTCATATCTATTATAACATTTCCGCTAATGTGGAATATGCCACATTGGCATACCCCTAGGTATTCCACATTAGCGGTTTTGATTACATTAAATTCCCGCCATTGAATTTCATTTAGAAATTAGTTTGAAAGATATTTTTTCAATCTACCCTACATCCCCAAACCCATATCCATACTGCAGTTGCAAAAAACCTTACTTTCTACTACATAATCAGTATTAAAACTAAATTTCTTTACACTTACCTAAGAAACTCAGCAGGCACTCACACTATTTTTCAAGGCTTTTGAGGTAATGGACAATGCATTTACGTTGATGTCTGTATGTTGGTA
The DNA here is from genome assembly GCA_035578165.1 of Stenolophus ochropezus. NCBI lineage: Eukaryota > Metazoa > Arthropoda > Insecta > Coleoptera > Carabidae > Stenolophus > Stenolophus ochropezus. Next base: position 1,775,111 of record JAQOWZ010000002.1, read on the forward strand.
ATAATAACTCCACTACACACGCGCATTTGTGACATTAGATCACAGATGGCGTGTACCATTTTTCAAAAAGCGCATATTCCACATTAGATGACTATTCCACAATCACCTACTTTACTCTACATTTTACAACATATATTAAAATTATAATTTCATTGACGATAGAAGCAAAATAATTTACTTTAAATAAAAATTAATACTAAACATGAACTTATTATTAAACTTGTGTAGGTTCCAATCCAACTCGGACATAGTAAAATTTAAATTTGGAAAAAGATTTATGAAATTGAGATTTGAAACCCAGATCTCATACTCTATTCAGTATATAAATTTTTGTAAATATAGTAAGTAATATTTTTTGATTGAAGTGCAAGATGGTATACGTTCTAAAATGAGTCCGGTATAAATAACCTCTCTTGAGAATAAGTGATATATTATTACGCCGCAAAAACTGGTCTGCATTTGAGGCCATAGTTTTTCCTGTGATAGTTTCAAAGAACTTTTTATCTGCATACTTGCTTCAAAGCTAAAGTTGAAGTGCCCTTTCGTTATTATAAACTTCAAAATTGAATTAAGAAAGAAAACACGACATTTTTCAAGCAGTGCTAATTTGAGTGAATAAATTAATGGTAAAATTTGTACGCAGTCAAATTAAAAATGTAGAACATGCTAAGATTATACTTTTTAATTCATTTAAATATGCAATAAAATAATTATGTGGAGAAAGTAGCACCGGGCCCTTACATATTTTATTCCATGTTTCATCAGCGAAGCTTTTTTTCTTTTGCCCTCGGTGCATAAAATTCACAAAGACGTACTGCGCGCTTATAAAATATACAATAGTAATTAAGTTCTTGCGTATGTGGAACGCGATGTAAGTACAAAATAATAACGAATTATACTTCATTAAAATTTATTACTATTATTATTTGCAATATTTTTAAAAATTCATCGAAAAGACATTATATTCTTTTTGAATGATGCTACGCCACAAGAATATTTTTTTCAGGTACTGGAGACCGTATTCCATCTAGGATTATTGTTTCTAATATTATTTAATATTTCTTTGTTTATTGTACATAATTTTTAATAATAAAATTGCCGATTTTATTCTTTTTACATTTAAAATATATATTATGCTAAGATGACTCAAAGAATGTATATGCAAATTAACGAAATGCTTTTTATATAAATATAGAACAAAGTAATAAAAATAAAATATTATTTAAATAGTTTGAAGCTATGTTTAGAAAATAAAATGCTGATGATTCATCGCGAAAACAACTTGTCCTACCTACATATAAATTTCTGAGCTACTGCTGGCTGTGTATGGTGATTAATAGTAAATTTAGCTTATTCAGAAATAATTATTGACACACTTTTAACCTACTAGTAAGGCACCATTATTTTTACTAATAAATTGACGCCTAGTTCTGATCTTATCTATAATTATATTTGATAAATGATTACTAAAAATTAATGAATGATTCTAATGTTTATATTCCAATTATACCAACAAATAAATAAAAGAATCGACCACGCCTGAAGCTTTGCGAAATGATTTTCACAATTTATTTAATTAGTTTGGGATAATAAATTTTGGTGGGATTTAATTTGCTATCCTCAAATGAGGTGTTAATAAAATAGGGACAGCAAAAAACGTTAAATACGCGATACAAGCAGTGGTTAATTAGTTTAATTAAGTGAACTAATTTATGAGTTACAAATACTCAATTCACGTTGACCTAACATTCTACAGATACCGGAGCTTCAAGCAATAGTTAGTAAATCAAGTTTAGGGATAGGGAAATAATAGTAAGTAATTATGTCTTGTTTCGCTGAATAACTAATATAAATTTATGTACCGTGTGTTCCAAAAAAGTGTTGTCATAGGAAGTTAACATTAGAAATAGTATAATGTGCAACAAGGACAGAAAGCCGCCTATTTCCCACGAGGTATGAAAAAAAAGGAATCACACAAGGTGGGAAATAGATGATTCTGCACGAGTATTATCTTATACAATACGATGACTTAGTTATTAGCCGGACAGTTTTTATTTACTAAAAACACTTTTTTGGAACACACGATATATATATATATTTTCTTTTTTAATTTTTTCTTTGTTCATCACATAAAATATTTTTGGATTTGAAACATATCTTCATTAAAACATTCATTCCAAATATTTCATAATTATAATATATAAAATTTATTGTAAAATATTCAGCATTTAAAACGTAAAATGATAGCTCATAATTTACATTCCGAAGTACGGTGAAACCGTACCTCTCAATTATTTTCAGCGTACAGTATCTTTCGCAAATTATCAAATTTCATGAGGAAGTGGGGCTTCTACCCGTCCACAAGCACGCCCATGTACTCATTACACATTTTATTATTGCTAATAACTGTTATTTTCCTGATACCATCGCAATTTTCGCAATTTTACACTCAATTAAAATATTCCTTAAATACATCAGATTTATTACTTTTTGATAATCCATGGGAAAAAACATTCCCTAACCCCGGGGATTTTTTGTTTTTGCACATTTATATATTTGTAATAAGAGAGTAATTAAACATATAGATAATTTTGTTGAACGCAATTTCTAAGTTCATTAGTATTATACAGTTAGTTGCAGACAATATTTAAAAATATTTTCCGGATTATAGACCACACCTGATACAAATTATTATAAGAAGGAAGTTGTAACATTGCATAGAATATAATCTTAATTTATTTATAAACAACGGGTACAAATTATTGGCTTGGTAAATTACTAATAGTAATAGTAAATGTCGTGCTTCAAACCTTATAATCAACAATTATTTATGTTATTTACTTCTTTAACAATAATCTATTCTTTCCTTTATTGGTAATGAATTTATCACGAATTTACAGATTACTTGTAGTATGGAAAACATTTATTATTTTTTTAGCGTTTTCATTATATAATTTTTTTTTAAAAGGTTTTTCTTGTAAAAATTATAAATTTATGGTCAGGTGATAAAGAAGTCTTTGTTTTTATATTTGACGTTTCAGTTTGTCAATCTCTCTTTTGATTTTTAATTTGGTTTTATTTAATTTACTTATTTAATTTAGCTGGTATATTTAAATTGGGAATCCATACTTTACACTTTTCTTGAGTTAAACAATTCAAACAATATTTAAATTTGTAAACGGGTTTCTTTAAAAGTTAACAATTTTCTTTATGGACAAAAGTGGATTTCGAACCACTCGGACACAGCACTATTTTTATTTGGGTTGCAACCTAGATCTTATTCTACTCAGTTAAAAAATGGAAAATCTGTCATGATTTAAAATGAGAATGACACCAATCTGTAAGTCTTAAGGTAATTTATTCATTAATTGGAATTAATCTACAAAGTAAATAATGAAAGAAAGATTATTTCCTTCAAAGTATAATTTGAAGTTGACAAGTTTATTATCTGAGATTAATTTAGAGAGATTGACAAACTATAATTATCATAACAGTTTGCTCTCGAGTAAGTTTGTCAAAGTGTAACGTTCGCTCAATTAACAGCTTTGTTATAGTAATGATATATGCATTGACATACGTAAACTAGCTCTATAATTATACTTTTAATAACCTCTGGAAAAATAATGACTTAACTTTCCTGTCCGGGCCTTTCATTCAGTTTCTCTCGATAAATCCGCCAGAAACAATAAATATATCATCAACTCAAACTCCGCTAAACAATTGAATTCACCTTCACAGCCCGAAGGAACAAATAGACCAATCATACAGCAGGATTCCGAACAAAACACCATCAACTCGGCGGGGAAAAGTTAGCGCGAAAATTGGAGAATCGTTTCGGTGCTTTCTTTTTTATAGTGACCTTCGACCCTCGATTCGCAGTTGTCCACGCCTACTACGAACAATAATAAAGTTGTATCTTCCTCATACTTTTCCAGTTATAAATCTTTATTCGAGGTTATTAAATGCGTGACTCTTTAAGAAGAAATTAGTATAATTATTGAGGAGATATTAAATTCAATTCAAAAATGTTTTTCGGTCAGTAAGAGGTTAAACAGATATGAAATTGTATGGTTCTCGATAATAAAAGTATTCAGTAAAGTACTAAATATAGGTTATGTTAAAATGCATAATAACATACCTGCAAATTGAGTATCATTTTTACTTCATCAACAACCAACAATTACCTAAATTAAAATTACTTTCGGACATTGATTGATTTAGGTCATTCTCCGATTATATTCCATTCATTAAACTCTGAAAAGCTATAATCGTTTTTAATTTCTATTTTCAAATCAAGCCAATGAAACAAAGAAATGAATTCAATAGTTAACGCTCTGTGAATATAAAATTCATTAAAAATATTAAATCGTATCAAATTTCTATTCACACCTACTTAATTATATGTAAAATTTTTAAAATGTTTATGTACCATTAAAAATAATATTTCAACACTGACAAATTCAGGAAAATAAGGTCTATCATATATCCCAATTAAATAAAATCAGGATTTAATTGGTTAAATGTAATATCAAGTTTCTTTAACAGCACCGCTGTCTGTAAATTACATATTTTATCCTTTCCCAAAATTATTTCAAGTTGCAATTATGAGAAATTGAGAAATAAGACAATGATAATGATCTAGAAAACACTGATGTAATGGTAATAAAATTAATTCATAATAAATAACTCTCGTAAATTTTTTAAAGAGCGTTCAAAAAAGGAGAAATTGCGAATGGTGCTAATTTTACGTTTCAAGATTTTCTGATAAGAAAATTCTGGAATTTCAAGCTACTACATATACAAAATATAAAAAAATACGTTCTAGAATGGAATCTTTAAGAATTCCACAGAGGAGGACGTTGAAAAAATAACATTTTCGTTTTCTAGACTTAAGTAAATATATTGATATAATATATAATCTACTTTTCTACTATAATTTAAACAATAGAACTGCAAGAAAAAAACTTTTATCAATAAGAAATAAAATAAAGGGACAGAAACTTAAATTTACTAAAACCTAACCATATATTCAGGAATGACAGTACAGTATATTATGATGAGAGCGAATACTTTTTAGATATAATGCCCAAAAATTTAATGATCTTGTAAGAAATTAAATGAATATTCAACTTATATAGGTATGCTGTATTTATGGAAATATTATCTATAGTTGACAACAGTTTGGTAATTATTCATACGACAGAAGACGAGTATAATTAGCGAATCTTTCAAAATTTTGGGTGTTTTTCCATGGGGTAATGATTTCCTATCAACATTGTCAGGCAGCAATTTGATTAAAAAGCAATTGCATATTTATGAGGCTGTCTTTTGGTTTAATCATCATCTTTTGCCGATGTCCCGCTTATTCGTGATGGATGTAATGATTGTAGTCTCGGGCCACCGGTTGTGGTGTCGTATTAATTTAGTTAATCACTGTTATTTGCGACGCCGCCTCTAGCGACATTGCAAACTTAAAATTATTGCATTGTTCGCCAGAATTTGGATGGAGAAATTCGTGAACTTTGCTTCATTTGACAACTAAATGATCCATTAAATCTAACATAATATATGCACGGTTATGCAATCATGCTAACACGATAGAGAATGGCAAATAAAATTAGTACATATTTTTCAAATTTTGACAACTGTTTTGATAATGAAAGCTATAAAAAAATAAAACTTTACTGCATGCTTCAGTTGTAGTGTTGTCGTCCAGACAAGACTTGACTAAGTTTAAATCTAGATTAAAATGTCTTGTTCTTGTCTTGTCTGGATATCAAGACTCTAACATGCGTACGCGTTTTGTTTTTCACGATCGTGTTTCAGCTCTGGTTGAACAAGCTTCGTATTATATATTTATTTCCGAATTTTTTTTTATTTTTTAGTAGTTCACAGAGATTTTTACATTTTTACTGCTATTTTCCCCTAATATGAGTCTTTATCGAATTTGTTTGAACCACAAAGTATCTATAGACTCCTGTTAAATTCATGGATATCATAAATCCTCTTATTTCACGTTAAAAATAGTCACGGTATATTAGTTTATAGAAATATGTTGAATGAATTATTGTATTTATTGCATTATTTAGTACGTAAGTAATATAAGACAATAAAAAATCATATTACTTACAACTTTCGTAAAATTCATGTTTAATTCCAATTTTTTCAGAAAAATTATATTTATATATTTATTCATAATTATAGCAGAGTATTGTGTTTATATATAACAACATGTTATCAGTAACAGACATGTAAAATTTAGGTTAATGAAGAATAAATGACATGCATTGATAAATTAGCGAACTTGTTCACGACAATTAATTGATTAACGTATACATAATTAATATATATTTTTTACTGTTTAAGATCTTTATCAATTTCAAACTTTCCAGAAGCTAATTAAAAATATAGATGTACAGCTGATAACATAAAAAAATAATAACTCAATTTTTATTCCTATTACATATAATTACTTTTTTTGCCAATATTGTTAAATGTAGTTCATTTCTATTATGTTTTGCACGTTTTCACTCGTCTGTAAAAATTGCGCGAATAGATAATAACTAGTTGAATTACTTTATCCCACAGGAAAAAAATATTCTATTATAGAAAATTATAGTGCAGAACAAACAGTTTTAAAGCACATAATAGCTAAACATCCGTTTAAAAACTCAATTAAATCAAAATAATGTTTCCTTTCGCCATAAATATATCTAATAGTAATAAATAAGTTAATGGAAATCATATTTTTCCGGTTACAATATAGAAAGAGTGTAACATAACATTCAATCATCTATCATTTTTAATCAAAATATATTCAATTTTATTTTTCACTGAATAATTTTCTATACACCTGATATAGAAAAAATACCCATTTTTGTATTTTCGTTTTTTTCATATTTTACCGAATCGTTCTAAAGAATGTATATACAAAGAAAATATTTCTTTATGTAACTTTGCCCATAGAATCGACTAGTATAATCAGTGAGACTGTATCTCTAACTATTTTAGAGATATACGCACAAAACATAATGTATCGAGCGATTCTCACTGCAGATGAATCATCACGGCTGACCTGTCTGAGAAGGTAGTCGCGTTAAAGGTCAAGTGAAATAAGAGCGACGCCTTTATTGTTCGGGAATTTTATAGAGTCTGAAAGACTCTGGAATGTTCGAGAGGTTAACTGGCTATAGGTATATAATTACATGTATAATGATTTTTTGTATGTGGAAATAAGATAAACACAATGTCTTACCTTCGTGCCAAATGTTTTCCATGTCTGCAACGATGGTATCATCATCGGACCATAGAATTTCGTCAGTGGATGCTGCGAGACTGGTACAATCGTCCAACATGATGGTAAATCCAGACACTTAAAAGTGTTTTACACTATTCACTACACTTTAAAACGCGCATTTGGAAAATCTGAAAACAAAAAAAAATATGTTAATATACAGTTGCACACTTTTATATTTCCAAAGTTAAATAGAAAGTTCTAACCAAAATGATAAAGTTATATAATAATTAAAATAAATATAAAAGTCGCTTACGACTTATTACCCATTTGTAGGTATACCAGTTTGTTATAACATATAAACTACATAGTTCATTTATAGCTGTTAATACACCTACGATTGTTATGAGTATCATAACATAATAGCTGCAGATGTCAATTGAATTCCGATCTCGTAGAGCGAGTATTGTGAGATATTGTAGCTTTTATTATTTTGTCCTCTCGAGGGTAAGAGAACATTCTCGAACTTAATTGCTCTACTATTTAAGCTTAAGCAGAAGAGACCGCGAGGATAGCCTGAGATTAATAATTAACAGTTCCAGAAAATGAAAACATTATTAATAAATATTTTTTTATATAAAATTCTCCTGTCAATAACGTTTTCGTGATCAAGTCTGTATGGATTGATATGGCACCATGGTTATAATTATATTATACAATTGTTCCATGTTATTTTGACAAGTCAATACGGTATTAATAATAGCGTAAGACTGGTAAAGATACAGTTATGATTTAGTAACCAAGCTAAACAAAGGTGTAATACTTTGAAACCGGTATAAAAATTAATTTAAAATGTATAATAAGCTTACTTAAGGTAATATATTATAAATACAAAAGTAATATTATTTATGTACAGAGATAACTGCAACAATATATTTCTTTCTTTGTTCTTGTGCAACTGTAATGTATCAATTAGTTCTACATGTGTGTAAGTTGTAACATAAGCTACTCTGAATGCTTCGTTACGCCGAATTAAAATGTATAATTATTATAAATTAAACTTGTCAAAAAAATAATTTAATAAAATCAGCGCTCGGGTTTATTAAAAATTTCCCAATCGACCGCGCCTTCAACTATCAAACACTTGCAGCTTTGTTTCATTTTCTGACAGACTTGATTTAGATCATTGTGTTAAGAAACTCAAGTGCTGCAGTATCTATATCTCCAACCAATAATTTATTACATTGATGAATTTTTCGATATAATATAATAAAGTATATATAAGGTTATTTATTACCTTATATTTTTTTTACTTTAATTTTATTTATATAATCATAATTTCCAGTGCCTATTTCTACTCTATTTACTCATTTCTTGATTTGTATATTTACTCTAAATTGTGCTCCACTTTCTCTAATTCTTGATCTTATTACACTATCTATAACATTTTTATTCTCTATTTATATTAATTTATTTTTATTGTCTTTCATACTTGATTTGCAATTTGCTCTAATTAGTCAAGTAATTGCTGTAATATCTGTCAAAGAACTTTCTCTAGTTGATCTAATTACTAGCTATATTATTACTCAAAATACTCTTATATTTGTTATAATACAAGCACTTTATTTGCCTTTAATATGCATTAATTTATCTAGCAATTACTCTAGTTATTTTATCAAAGTTTATCTAATTTCTGATTAATTTATTACTTTTATACTCTATATTTATTTGTTTCAAAATATGGTCTAATTTGTCAAGTATTTGCTCTAGTTTTTTGTTTGTAAAATTTTCTCTAATATATCTAATTTGTAAGTGATTTATTACTCCACATTCTTGCTCTAGTATTACTAAATAATTTTTATCTACAACTATTGAAATATGGGTACATTATACGTGTGATACTACATATAATATATTACTCATATTACACAAGTGTAATATGAAAAGTTATATTACACTCTACACTTTTCTGTAATAAATAGAGCATATAATTTAACATATAACATTTTAATAAACTGTTAATTTATTAATAATATATTTTTTATCATAAATATCAATATAAATGATTATAAAAGTATAATAAATACAATTTGAATAGTTATTTTGACATTTAAGTGCTACTGTGGCGCCATCTGTTAAGCTATATATGAACTACTCACAGTTAACTGAATATTTAACAAATAATATCAGATTTTTTATATGCCTGATAGTTGTAGATAAAGTATAGTATTTGACTCGCATAATATGGCTACATTACACGCGGATGATTAAAAATACTCGCTCCCGCTCGTATTTTTAATTACATCCTCGTGTAATATAGCCTACATATTATGCTTGTTAAATAATATACTATTATTTATTTGCCTTAAAAATTGCTCTAATTTGTCCATTAATTACTCTAGCTTTTTGTTCATAAAATTTGCTCTAGTTTTGCTAATTCATAAGTGATTTATTGCTCTAAAATCTTGCTCTAGTATACTAAATATTTCTTTTTGCCTCAAAAATTGCTCTAGTTATTTGTTCCAGAGATTACTTCAGATTTAGATTTAATTGTGGATCGTATTTATTAGTTGACTTATTTTCTCCAATATTTGTCTTAGGTACTTTTTCTTGGTTTATATATTTAATATGTTACTCCAATGAAAATACTTTTTAAATTGAGCTCATTTTCTTACGGAATAAAATTTTTTGTATTATTTTTGTAAGTAATATATTTATTAAACGTATTAATATATTTTCCTCTATTGTAATTCTTTCTATTTACTTTGATTTACCATTGCTTTGTGTGTACACAATAGTATCAATTTTCTGCAACAAGGCAAAGCCATCAAACCATCACAGATCATTTGAAGTCAATTAGCGACTTTGACTTGTAGTTCCCATAAAAGCAGAAAGTAAAATAATCACTCGTCTCTAATGGTTTTATGATCATCTGAATTTGTTGTTTACGACTTGTTAACATTCGTAGTCGCATCTATCTGGTGTTCATTGACTGTGACCAATCATACAATCTGTATACCTTGTGTGAAATAAACAATATACATGCTTTTATAAAGTTTCACTTTAGATTGTTACAGTTTGTAGCTTTTATGCAATAATGACAACGTATATTTTTAACATGACATAATTTAATATGACCGAATTACATTACTCACAAAATGGACAGTCTTTATTAATATAATATAACACATGATACCATTATAGACATGTATAGTTTTTGTAACAGATATTTAAAAATCATTATAATATAAGTCGATTAAAGTTTTATGGCACTTATGGAAAAGGTTCCTTTAAGCAGGTCTCTTTAAAAGAACTCAATTTTGTAGAAAATAAATTATTATTATATATTCGGACAGTTGTTTAAAATATATCGCTGTCCAATTTAACGTAAAACTGTCATGAAATGAGTATTCAAGATATTTGAAACTATGTTCTATCTAGGAATGTTGTGCAAAGCAATTGTGATTAATAGTAAGATGGATCATCATTAGTAAAAAAGAAGCTATTTGTTATTCGCATAAACTAGTTGCACAACGCAAAAATTGGCACACATAAAATGAGATACGTGATACAAAGAAGGAATTATTACATTAGATTTTAAGAGGATAAAATAATTACACAGCTACTGAAGACATTAATAATCATTATTTTCACTTTTTAATTTTAAATTTTGTAATAGTACTTACTTTAATAACAAAATGTCAGATTTCGCCATTTTAAACTATTGTCACTGATATAAATAATTTTAATTAAGTATTCATTAAATCGAAATGACCTAAATAGGAATAAAGAAAGAACCTTGGCTGTCCAATCAAAATCTCGATTTGATGTACCAATCTAGACAACAGATTGATTTATATAAATTAAATATCGATATACAAATTGGTCATTTTGCAATAACTAACGTGAGAAATAAAAGACTGTCGCTGCAGGCGGTTGCTGGCCGCTCTTCAGCTGTTGTTCTGCAAGGAGGACTTGATTTTAATTAATGTTTGCGCCTTCACGTTCTGCACGTGCGTAGCATAGGTGACAAACTGGTTAGCGCAAGACGTGACGATGGAACAAGATATGTTACTTCTCGACAACAATGGGATGTTTGCTGCTGAATTAAATTGAAGCGAGCGTTGGAATCATCACAAATAAATATTAAGAGAAGCTAATTAGTCTACGGAACGATATTTCTACAAGAAACAAGGTCTAACAGGAATATAAAGGAATCTGTTTTGGTTGCGCCGCAAGTTCATTGTGCTAATTTTACACAGAATTGGGGAAGTAATACTGGCTTTTATGGAGAGTGATTTTGATCTAATTAAACAGTGAGGTACTTTTTGCACTAATTAAAATATTAGGGCAAGAAATAGAGTACGTTATAGTGAGTGAGAACCTTTCCTCAGAGTAAATATTACGAATACTAGTCCTAACGAGAATTACTTTTGTTCTACTTAGGACAAGAATTAGAATACTAAGCATGCGCAGAACTTTTCTTTTGGTGGTGCTAAAATATTTTTTTGTAATTATTATTATAAAATAAAACTATTAAATTTAACTAGAACTATTTATTTTTCTACTATTACTTCACACTATGATTAATATTACTTGGAAACATAGTTTATGTATATAGTAACAACAAGGAAAATAATTTCCAAAGCGGCTGGTGCTCTATTTTTCAGTAAACCTGAAAATATTTGAAAATATTGAAATTTCAGCTCGAAAATTTTCAAATTTTACAAAATTTTGTTTGTCCTAATTTTTGAAGAATTACGTACGCTGATGGCAAATTTACAAACAGAATTTAATTATCTCTTTTAGTTTCAGAGATATTTACTGTCAAAGTTACACCTCAAAAAAGTGTGTTTTTTGAGTATATTTCAAAAATGAGTAGAGATACAATCTTAACTACAATACCATTCGATTCTACGGGAAAAGTTATATAAAGAAATGTTTTGTCCACATATACGTTCTTTGGAACGATTAGGTGAAATATAAGAAAAACGAAAAAACCTAAATTTCAATTTTTCGCCTCGAAACTTTGTCTCTCCAAAATTTTTCATTTTTTGAACTTAAGTAGATATCGATGCGCTGATTTCAAATTTTCAAACCAAATTCAATTATCTCTTTCCGTTCTCGAGATATTTGAGTTCAAAGTTATACCTAAAAAATCAGGTTTTTTAGGTATACCTATTAAATGGTTAGGTTTACGACTTCGGCGACCTCACCATTCGATTCTACGGGCAAAATTACATAAGTGTACCAATTTTCAGATTTTTCTCTCAACAGATAGAATTTCTACAAGGAAAAAACTAAAAATGGCCAAAAATCGAGAAAAATCGTAAGGGGTTCATCAGGCGTTTTTTTCGATTTTGGTCATTTTCGTTTTTCCTTTCTACAAATTGTATCCGTTGGAATAAAAATCTAAAAATTGGTATACTTATGTAATTTTGCCCGTAGAATCGATTGGTGAGGTCGCCGAAGTCGTAAACCTAACCCTTAAAGAGGTATACCTAAAAAACCTGATTTTTTAGGTATTGTCAAAATTCAACTTTGAACACGAATATCTCCAGAACGGGAAGAGATAATAGAATTCGGTTTGAAAATTTGAAATCAGCGCATCGATGTTTACTTAAGTCTAGAAAATGAAAAGTTTTGGAGAAAAAAAGTTCCTCGGAGAAATTTTGAAATTTGGGTTTTTTCGATTTTCTAATTTTTCAGCTAATCGTTCCAAAGAACGTATACGCGGAGAAAACATTTCTTTATGTAACTTTTCCCGTAGAATCGACTGGTATAATCGTTCAGATTGTATCTCTACCCATTTTAAAGATATAGCAAAAAAACACACTTTTTTAGTTGTAACTTTGACAGCAAATATCTCAGAAATGAAAAGAGATAATTAAATTCCGTTTGAAATCAGCGCGTCGAGATCTATCAATGTAAATTATTTCTCAAAATCAAAATTTTGGGCACAAAAATGTGTATTTTTGGGATATTTCGCGTTTGTCAACACAATTTTTGGTTTAATACTGATGTTTGGTTTGTTTTAACTTTATAAAACTTTGATATGTGGTTATAGGTTTTGAAAATAAATAAAAATTTACTAGTGCAAGCTTTATTTATATTAAAAATGTACTAGCTTCGTTCTTCCTTGTAACAAAGAATTTAAATGGAATCAATTTAAATTTAAATTTTTGTTTTCTGGAATCATTGGAAGAAACGATGTATAATGTATTTTAAAAAATAAATATTGTTAAACATGTGTAAATTTTTTGTTTTATTAAATATATTTGAGGCAATGTTCTATTTTATATTTCATAAGATTTAATGCGAACGATGTGATGTTGGAAAGGAATATTTTATGCAGGTAATATATCAATTTAGTTCCCTGCGAATGCGTCCATTTTCCCGATGAGAAATTTGCAGAGGAAATGGAGCTGCTGAGGAAATGTACGCCTCCTGAGTACGCCCCTGTGTAATCGACTAAATACCAGGCCAATTAAGCTGACAACCACAACATTATAAAGTTACTTTACTTGCCTCTCGCCCGCTATAAAGTAATTAATTCCCACCGCAAAACTATCTACTTCGCTACGGCATTCATAATATCATTTCCAACTACAGCTCAACATAAATCTTTTGCAAATCACTGCAAATTCTATTCAAATCTTGTTCAACCTCAATAAATATTGTCTCTGGTTGTTGGTTTTACCTTAGTAATACAAGAGCAGTTAGCTGTGCAGACTCAAAATGAGAAGAGAATAATTTTGCATTGTATTTTTAAATTACAATCTTCTAGAAATTTTTAATTTAGTACGGAATATGTCCAGAAGGTACATTTTTACTGTTTATGTAATGTCGAATAAAGTATTCGTAAGCCCAGCGTAGTGCCGACTTCATAAATGCAGAGGCAAAAATTCCCCTGCCTCAAACATCATCAATGTGTATGTACGATTGTGCTGTTTTTACATTGCTCAGAGTGTTTATCAATTTTTCCTCACTGTACTATCTATATCAGAAAAGGGAGTCGTGAGGCATGCCTCAAGTTCTTTCTAATTCGTCTGTTTGCACACCTGCGACCGAACGAAATGTTTTTGAAATTTTGGCCGTTACATTTGTTATTCAAATGTACTATAACTATACTATGTGGGTGGAAATGAATTCGGGATATCTTTGGATTTTAAATTTAAGTATATTTTTAAAATGTGATACCAGTGGTTCCCAAACTTTTTGATGAGAAGGCACCCCAAATCAATGATATAAAATTTGCGGCGTCCCCCATATTATGTGCATGAAATTTTAGAGACATTTTATTAATCTTAGGAGTTGCTGTAGCCAGATTAACAAAAAGTATTTTAAGCAGTGTTTACAGAATATATTTATTTATAACTTTGAAAATTGTTTTATTAAACCAATTAGAAAACTCCGATTAAAATCTGGTATCATTAACAACATTTAATTTACTGTTAACCAGTCTCCAATCCAAAAAATTATTGTATACGTTTAATAAGTTAATTAAAAATACGAGAGCTAATAAATCAGATGTCAATCAGGCTGGGATCAGTGGCGTAGGCCGTGCACGGGAACAGGGGGCAGGAACCGTTAGCAAGTCATAGACGTCCGTCACGAAGCACGAAGCTGATCCGAATCTTGGAACGTGAGAGAGCTTACATGATTAATAGTTTTTTACGACGTACCTGTTGATATTACAGATATTTCATTTTATTTCGTTTATTAATCAAAACTGTTTACTTTCAAACATCATTAATTTATTATTCTAAAAATACTTTCTGCTGCATATGTGCCTCTAAGAGGCACGAGATAATTTTTGAAATGGCACGCTAAAATTTAACTGAAAGCAGTGTTGCAGATTTTAAGAAATTTCCTTAAATTTTTAAGAATTTACCAAGTTCATTTCGGAAAAAAGATTTACAATAAATATTTTTAAGGATTTTATAGTTAGATATTCTGAAAGATTTCATTGTCTATAAACAAGCGTTTCTAAAAATTCCATCATTTTCTCAATAGGTACCTATTCTCTTATCCTGATTGTGTCTTGTGCAAGATCTTTCTTCTTGAAAACCTTATTCTATATTTCACTATTTATTTTTAATGATACATCCTGTTAAAATTATCCTTGTTTTCAAAAATTAAAATTAGGTTAAATTCAAAATGGTACTTCGATGAATAAGAAAATGTTTTCGTTTTAAAAGTACAGCGTATAAAATTTGATTACTTCTTGTACTATTAAGTTGTTTCGGAATTGATTTTCTGTTGAAGAGTTAAGATATAAATAAAATCTGCAATTTCATTATTGAAAGTTCTGCGTAAGTTTGTTATGCACAGAGCTTGAGATAAGTATTTGGCATAAGTAGTGCACTAAATCTTGATAATACTTCCAGACAATCCAGATTTAAAGTTGGAAAAAACCTATCCACTAATACACATCCAACTTAAGATTTACTACTGAACTTATTCAGAACAAAACTTCCATGATTAAATCCGTTACTCTCAACAAAACTTTACAATTCTTTCCCTTCTTCATACAAGAAT
Source organism: Stenolophus ochropezus (assembly GCA_035578165.1). Taxonomy (NCBI): domain Eukaryota; kingdom Metazoa; phylum Arthropoda; class Insecta; order Coleoptera; family Carabidae; genus Stenolophus; species Stenolophus ochropezus. Next base: position 1,790,886 of record JAQOWZ010000002.1, read on the forward strand.
GAGATCGCTGCACAACCAATTAATTCTCCTCTGTCAACTACATAATTACAACTTCAAATAATTAGTTTAGCTATTTAGGTTAATAAATTCAATTACAAGATGTCAAATCGTTTGACAGGCCGCCATGTTTAAAAAACAACTGCAGCAAATGAAATCGCCATGTTTAAAACAAGTGCGATGACATCCGAAATGATATATGATCACTTTCTCGATGCGAGATTGTTTGTTAAGTAAAAACAAATTATACTTGTCCAATTAAAATAGTCTGGCCTCAATTAAATGACAATAATGGACCAAATCGCGAGAGAGTTTTATTTGTAATGAAACGCATATTTCCATGTTGTACGCTTAATTGCCATGTAAGTTTTGATAATAAAAAACTTGAATGTCAGAATGTCAAGATGTTAAAAGGATGAAATCAGTCAAAATAAATGCTGTGTTGTTGTTTGCTTGTTATTATGATTGCAATTTATTGCTAGTGCCAAAATTAATGGACAAACCGTAAAACCAATACATCATTTCTCAGTTTGCGAAAAGTTATATAATTTTACGATGTGAAGACACAAATAATTTTTGGATTTTTTACGATTCATTAAGTTTTTAAACATTTATTTTTTGCGACATACTTTTTAAAACCTTATAACAGTTATAACTTTTACTGTTTTTTTTTTTGATTATAAATTTAGTTGTCAAGTAAATTTACTTATGTAAGTAAAAATTATATAAAAATAATCACAACACATATTTACTCAGAATAACGATAAAATAAGAATTATGTCTTCGAAAGAAGAAAATTGAATAACGTACAAAACAAAACTATTAATTAACAAAATAAATACGTAAAATCGTTCCGAAGAATCCTGAAAACGTTAGAAACAACACGATCCCTACAGTTTTGATCTGAAAGCGAAACCAAAATTTCCGTCGGTCCAGATTTATATCCGAAGTTCGTTATTTCAAGGTCCATATATCCAGATATAATTACAATTATAATCAATTGTAAAATTAACAATACGTGGTCGAATTTATGGTTATTTAATTTACCTACAATATTAATTCATTAATTAATTTTTTCTATTTCATTTCTGCTGTTCTTTTGTCTTTTTCTTTCTCTGGTTTTCTTGATAAAAAAATGAGTAGATAGTTTTACTTTTAATTCGTAAACACGATTCAATACTCATTATTTGGACAACCATTTGACATCAGAATGAAAAAGCAGTTTCAGATGCCCAAATCCAAGTATTTTTAAAATATCTACATTGCTAATTTTTTTTTCTTTTTTTTGTTTACTTTTTTTCGTATTTCATTGTATTATAAATGAGTAATTAATTAAGTTTCTTTATAAACAATATCACATTTGCCGTTAGCATTTCTAGTGTAAGTTAGCTTGCAGTAATTTCCCCATCTGCGTGGAGTATAATTCTCTGTGCCGTCATCTCCACATCTGCGTGTCGTCGCCAACTGTCCGGTGCAGTGGCGCACGTGCACAGGCCTCCTGGGGCTGATGGCACAAGCACAGCCCTAATTAATTCCCCCGTAGCGCTTGTCGCATGTCCAGCAAATTGCTTATTAATTGCCGATCGCTTCAATGCCACACCGCCACTCAACTCCTAAAGATGGAAGACAACCTAAATTAATAATGCATACGGAATTGCTCACGAACTATCTATGTACAGTGTGGGATGTAGGGACAAGTGATAAAAGGGTCATTTTCATCTAATTAGGTCAGTGGCGTATCTACTGGTGGTCGAAATTTTTTATTTATATTTTCAAGTTGCCCTTTGCAATTTTTCTTGCTTGAAAAATTTCGGGGTTCATGTACTGTACAAAATGCCGCTTGTTGTGTTTCTAACCCTTTATAAACTTGTTATTGTAAATTGAGAGGATTTCCTAGTCTCAAGTGGTGGTTGTCTCGACGCGCTGCCTTTTGAATGAAGGTGTATGGTCCAATAATGAAGTATGTGACGATTGAAGAGGTTTAATGTCGGCCGCCTTGTGTATTCCTGACTATAGGTCGTAACCCTCATTTAAAAATTGTATTCTAAAAGATTTATCTAAAATTAATTCCAATAGAGAATGTAATAGAATTCATCTTAATAAAAAATTGTCTCGCGGTAGTTTTAGTAAAATTTTAACTGTACTTAACAAAGTTTTTCAGGCTTATCGTATTCTAATAGAAAACGACATTGTCACAATAGATAAATCAAGCATTACATTAACTTTTGTATATCTTGGGCCGGGGATTTTTTTTTAATAAAATAAATAACTATTTCATATTTTAATGAAATATTTTTAACCTTAGGGTAAGAATTAGAGTACGTCATAGTTAGTGAGCACTCTTCTCACAGGTAGTAAACATTACGGTAACTTGTTTTTACAGAGGGTATTTTTGACCTAATTACATTAGGGCAAGAATTAGAGTACTTCACAGTGAGTGAGCACCCTTCTCCCAGATAGTACACATTACGGTGACAGGTTTTTACTGAGGGTGATTTGAACTAATTACATTAGGGCAAGAGCACCCCTCTATTAAGTAGTAATCCTTAGGGTGAATGGTTTTTACGGAGGGTGATTTTAATCTAATAAAATTGGGGCAAGAATTAGAGTACTTCACAGTGAGTGAGCATTCCTCTCCCAGGTAGTAAACATTATGTTGACTAGTTTTTACGGAGTGTGATTTTGATCTAATCACATTAGAACAAAAAATTCACAGTTTTATTTACAAATTTATTATACTATGTTTGTTTAATTGATGCAGCAGTGTTTCAATTAAGTGATATCAATTGTAGTTATATGTTCTATTAGTAGATATTATCTAGGTATATATTACTGGTATAACAAGTAAAATATAAAACGATTCTGTCCAGTCTTATGTAAATAAGGTAAAAGGAGCGATAACAATTTAGTTATATTTTACAGATGTATATTAGGTGCTATAAATATAATGAAAATAGCAAGTACATATGTACCTCGTTAAAAACCTGTAAAAAACAAGCCACTTTATCAATTTCTGACAGTCTAACAACCAGCTTTAATAATTCAAATCTAGTTCATCCTAAATCAATAATACGTTGCAAGAGTGAATATTTGTGTTGCCCGTAATTATAAAGAAATCCAAACACTGAAAACGTGTTAACATATAATTAATTTTCCGTCTAATGATTTCTTTTTAATCAAATTTTTTGTATTCGCGTGATAAATGATGATTATATTCTTTATTGTAGTAAACGTGGCTATGAAAGTCAGATGAATGCACTGTGGATGAATGAGGAGTTTAATTACTGTGTAGAGGACAGCTAGGTACTAGGCTGGTATGCATATTTCATCATTACTCATAATCATTAGTTGTCACATTTCTCTTTTATTAATTTATATGTGAACTCCGATGCTTTAGATACTTTAGATGATAACATAATCCGTTGCATGATCTACTAATCTATATTTTTGCATACATGATAAATTAACACTTTCTTATTAAAATATGATCTACATATCAATAATTATTTCATCAAACTAATTTTTTATTCCATATATTAATAAATCACTCTAATGTATTACTGTTTAATTTTCTTGCCCCTCAATGTAGCGTGGTCCTTGTATATCAAACAACATCATCATTCGTTCGTTGTAGTAAAATACATATATGTACTAATTTTTATCCAAAAATCTTGCGGGTTAAATTTTTGTTACAAATTTTTTCCAGAAACTTCAACTTTAAATGCCCGTATCTCAAAAACGGTAAAAGATATGGACTTTCTGTTTTCAAATTTGGACTCTACGTAGGTATACTAAAGCGTTTATATATAATTATTTATATTTTTTTTGAGAATTTTTAATAAAAAAATTCGTACTGGTATATGTTTTATTAAAGATATGACTAAATTGCAAGAGGTATACCATAGAATTTTGTTGATTTTTGCTGAATTACTTGACTTTACAAACCTTTCTATATAAAAACTGAATAAGTTACCCAAATATTTTGAAATTTAGTAATTTTATATAGAATTTTCCGTAGAATCGAAAGGTGAACTCGTTCGAGTCGTACCTCTACTCATATTTGGTTCATGGACCTTTTTTGAGTCACCCGGTACCCAACTTAGAGAGTAAATATCTCTAGAAGAAATTTTTAATTTGGTTTGACAATTCGTAATGTAGGTACATATCGAGATCTATGTAAATATGGCCATAACTTAATTTTTGTGGTTCCATACAAAGTATGTCTCATTGTAATAATATTGTAGAAATTTTAGCTTTCTTCAGTTAAAATTAAAATAGTTATAAAATAATTTACAGCAGCACCTTGATAAATTTCATATTTTGTTTTCTACTATTTTAATAATTATCATAAAATAAAACAAACACAACAAATTTTGTCCTTACATCTCTTATAAGTCTATTTAAAAATGGTATGAATTTATATAGTAAAGATTGTTTACCAGACAGTATCTTTTAGACATTTAGGGCTGACGTGGAAAGTGCACTACTGGAACCATTTCTATGGCACTGTTTATGAATTAACTTCAATAAAATACAAATAATTGACGTCGATGAAATTTGAACTTGAATAAAGAAAAAAAAACATTTTTTCGTTATCATCTTGGTTTCCCCTATTCTTCCTAAGATAAAAATAGGGTATGCATTCATGGTTGGGGATTGTCGTGTTCGCAGGGGGCGGCTATATATAGCGTCCCAGTGGTTGTGCACCGGTGGAGGAATCCCGGCTCGTCTGGGCACGCCGGGAGGACCCGCGAGGAAGCCGCGCTATTTCGGGAGGCGTCTCGCGCGCCGAGTCGCTGAACCCGTGGCATTGGGCCGCCAAGCAATGACCTCCACCGGGTCGTCATATCAACCACAACAATGTACATATATAGGGAAATAGTTACATTTGTAAGCAGACCAATTTTAATTTCTAATATTTTTTAATATTTGGAGGATATGGACAATTAAAGGAATGACCCTCAAGAGATAAGAATACTCAATTTGCTACAGTCTTACAATGTTGAAACTGCTATGTCAAGAGTACTAACCAACTTATTGGGTGAGGGAATGAAGCCATGCCACTAAACGTTCAAGCGGCTCCTACAGAAATGGCAGACAATGTCACCACCGCTTCAAAACCGTTCAAAATGGTATTATATTTATAATTTTAAAAGAAACTATTTATGTAATACAAATAAGAAGATTTAAATTACATATAACAAATGGTTCCTACAGAAATGGCGGATTGATAGTTATCAGTTGATAAAACTTAGTTTCACTTATTTCTGTTCGCACTCCTTCTATAGTTCATATTCTCTAAGATCTCAGTTCAGTTAAATTTTTGTTACAAAACATATAGGTACTCACAGTTGTAATCAGACCAATTTTAATTTCTTTATATTTTTTAACATTTGGAGGACATGGATAATTAAAGGAATGGTCCGAAACAGATAACAATACTCCATTTACTACAGTCTTAGAGTGTAGAAACTGCTACGTAGAGAGTTCTAATCAAGTTCTTGGGTGAGGAAACGTTCAAGTGGCTCCTATAGAAATGGCAGACAATTTCACCACAGATATAACGTGGTGTTCAGTTTTTACTACCCAATCCGTTTAAAATGATATTACATTTTTAGTTTTAAAAGAGACTAATTTATATAAAACAAAGAAAAAGTTTGGATTACATATAATAAATAAAAGCATGGCTCTTAGCTCCTACAGAAATGGCGGATTGACAGTTATCAGCTGATGAAACTTGGCTTCACGAATTTCTGCTCGTACTTCTTCTATAGTATATTTACTCTTAAGACCTCTGTTCACCACAAGAAATAAGTATAATTTAATAATAATAGCTTAAAAGAGAAGGTTTACGTCTGCGGACTAAATTTTTATTTAGTTTTATTTGTCCATAGGCATAAATTCCTTCGCCTCGGCGTATGTATAACGTTTTACGCACTATTACTACTACGACATGCCAAAAACATTAAGGAGATATGTTGCATTTATAACTTGATATGTTTTTGTAAACGACATAAGCAAGTTGTAAATAAATGAAAATGTCAAATGTTAAGCAAAATGTTAAGCATGGACCTTCATTACGAAAATTATTTACTAAATTTTGCTAGAATTTAATAAAACTTTAGTAGATTAATGTCCTGGAAAATTGAAGGATAGGTATAAAAACGAATAAAAGGTATATTACAAATTTGGATGAATGTTTTTGACATATTGTATATAAACAATTATTATGCATTTGTGCGTAAGAATAATTACTCAATCCTAGATAGAAGAGCTTTGGCTAAATAAAGAAAAAATATTAATTTTTTATTTGCACTTAATCCTGGTTTATGAATAAATAGAGAGAGCTGCAAGATTTATTGCGTATTTAATATGATATCAGTGTTTCACTTTATGATTTTATTTTGTCGTGTTGCCGAGCGTTAACAGAAACTTTATGGAGTAGAAGTTATCCCCATATGCTCAGCTCTGCTCTTTCGTATAAAACTCATCTGGAACGACATTTTTCAGTTGTTTATGCTCTCCGGTGAAGCACTCGTCGATAATCTAACTCCTTGCAAGTTCCGCTGGAGAATAAGAAGATGAGTAAAGTTATTAGTTAGTAAGTGATGGCCCTTTGATCTAAGTTAGTGAGCTGTCTACCTGCTTGCCACAGACCACCCAGGGAAGTAAAAAGAGCAATAAGACCAAGACCATTACCCCTACATAAATCTATTCGGAGTTGATTGTTTCTTCATTTGTTTGTAATTCGCTTGATTACCCATCATCAACCGAATTTACAATCGCCAATTCGCCAAACTGAATCGTGAATATTCAACTGGCATGTTTATAACTTTTTGCGTCTTACATATCAGATTTCTTACTCCTACATTCAAATTTTTAATTAATTTACTTCTAAAAAACGATATAGATTGGTAGTAGCGATTGCGTTTCTCATGCCAGCAATTCTGAATTCGAATCCGAATAAGGTATGGATATTACAACTATCTTTTTATTTTGTATCCCCATCAAAATAGTAAAGCAACGTAAATTGTTATAAAATATATGTAAGAAACATAACTCCCATCAAAAATATTACCGCTTTATATAGTGTGTAATGTATCAAACTTGCTTTAGAATGGATTTAAAGAAAAAAATATTATTATAAAAAAATGTTATTGATTTAGTAGTTCCATTACATCTACATCAGTATAATTATTCACAAATTTATATTATTTATAACTTATTTATTAATAATATATGGTGAGTATTTTTCACGTGAAACATGGGATTTCTTATAGCTATGGTTACAACTTGACATTTAATTGCAGCAATATATCAGAGCGTTCTATTTAAAATGAAACATATAGGAAACATAATATGGAGGTTAAACAATAATAAAACACATTTATAATATATGTAATTTGGGTAAGTTTGATGTGCCTAGAGTGATTCTAAATTTTATATTTTAATTCTTTAATTATTATACATATTGCCATCAAATAATTTCGTTTTTAATGTTCCCTAGTTTAAAAAAATCAACTACTATGAGATCAGGAGACCTAGCGGGCCAATCTATTTGTCCATCACGTCCATTCCAACGACGTGGAAATTTGACAGTTAATAATGATATGAATTTGACAACCCATGTTTCATTTTAAAGTGAACACTTTTATACATTGCTGTCAATCACATGTGAAGTAACCATAAATATGGCAAATCCTATGTTTCACGTTAAATTAACTCACGGTAGAAGGTAATGCGTAAAAAAACAAATAATTTAGGAAAGAGTGAAGAATTTTTATCTTTGATTAAAAATAAAAACTTAAAACTTGAAATATGACAATTATTAAAATTTTGGGCTGTTTTCTGTGATCGTTTTTCCCAGAAATGATTTGAATTTCAGAATAGTTCCTGAATGATTCATTAATTTGCTATCGGTGAGTAAATAGAGCAGTATTTACTGCAGTTGTTATTGTCCTAGTTTGTATACCATTTAGACATTTTATCGTGTGCATTTGTGTAGCCATATCAGTATTTTCGTTTGAAATTGCATTTCCCATTCCGTCCATTTGGACATTCCCGCATTCCGCTGCAACAAATACCATCGAGGCGGAGCTGTTGTTATTCCTGCAGCCTGCAATGTAACTTTTACTTGTCACACTCCTGCCACGTGCTTGCCGTCGCGACGCCCTGACGTCACGGCCTCGAATAATAATCCTAATAAAACAAAAAACCGCATTCCCGCTCGGCTATTTCCGGACACTTCCGTTACGGATGACGTGGAGGGTGTTCATTGGTCGCTTCCATGTGTATTAATACTTCGGAATCACTGTCAGGGGATAAATAAAACATGATGTATGGCTAATGAAATTATAGCTTATGGATTTGGGATAGGGATCACCATCGTAAAAGGTATTAAAGATACGTGATGACGGGTTTTATTGTCTGCCTGTGTTTTGGCTATGACAAGGGAAAAATTGCCTATAAACTTTTACAAAACACATTGACCTACTGTGTCAAATTAATCACCTTTACGAATTATAATAGCTGATCATAAGACATTAACTTTTACTTCAATAATGCACATTTTATTAGTTGTCTAAATATTTACGATTTAATACCCATTATTAATGTACCAGTCAATTTGTTGTATATTTTCTATTTTTAGTTAAAAAAAATGTGTATAATCTTTTACAAAAGACATCTACTACTGTGTTAAATGAATCACTTTTATAGATTGTGTAAATGCAAGTAAAACGTTAGAAAACAAGTACCGTAGATGTATGAGGTTCTGTTTCACCTAAGGAAGTAGTGGCACAAATGATGATGACTATATTTGTTTTCAATTTGAATAAAGATTGACAAAGATGTGATTTGAACCTCAGATCTCATACTTTGCTCAATTTGAGTCGGAGCGCGCTAACCAAGTGATCCACCGATTTGATATATTTATACCGAAAAGGGAATTTACTAGATGTCACTTCTTGAAAACTCTAACTGGTATGGAAGTTATAAAAATTTTAAACTTATTATTTCATGAGACCCGTAAGGAAACTATATTGTAAAGTATTTCATCAAACACCAACTACCACCTTCTTTTCAATTATAAATAGAGGTTTTATTAAAATACATATATATAGAGCAAAAATAATTAAATTTCTTTAAGGCGACAAAATTTATGATACAGAATGCCAACCTATAAATTTGGAATTCAATTCCGATTCTGTGTCTTCCTTACATGCTGGTAAAACTTATCTTCAACCAGATATAATTAATACTGTGGATATATTAGAAAACATCGAGTATCCGGAGTGTCATAAAATTTCTGAAAATATTAGGTATAAGCGTCAAAAAATTTACGACCTTTCCAAACAAAACTGTCAAAATGAAGTTAATAAAGCTGTGAAATGTTTTATGAATGACCAATTCGGAAGGTGATAGGTTTTTAAAAGTGTGTTTAAACAGCTTGTCTGTCGTCAGGGGAGCATTTAAAATCAATGTTTGGGTCGTAAACGGCTTTGTTTACCAGATCGAGGTGTGTTTATGTCGGATTGAGCTGCGATGAAGACAAATGGCGAGATATTGATCGATTTTTTACAATTACACGCTGCGAGAGCAGTGAGGCATTGTTCTGCCAGCCAAGATCCAACCGAACCGAATGTTCAAGTTGCCCAAGTCATTTTAGCTTGTATTTTATTTATCCCACATGCTGATTTATTTCCAGTCAATAATTCAAAGCAGAAACGATACACCCTTCAGCAATTCTATTTTTAATCAAAGATTCATTAAAACCAGATCAATGGATATACTTTTTACGGGATAAATGTACTCTATAATTTAACCATGTGTCCCAGAAAAGTGTTGTCATATAGGTTTTTAACAAAGAAAAAAATTTTTGGTAAACAAAAACTAAGCCGGCATATTGCACAGTACAATAGTTACAGTATTCTTACTAGCTTCATTCCTATTAGAGCGTACTTAATTAAAAGTAGATACTGGTGGTAGGATTGCTTTACTAGTAATATATTAGCTGATGATTAAATAGCTATTTATATAGTAGGGAAGCAAAGATTGTTCTTTTATGTATATGAAAATTACAAAAAGAGGTGTAGGTAGTGTTGATGTCTAGACAAGATAATACTGAACTAAGTCTAAGTCTGGATTAAAAAGTCTTGTTTAGATATCAAGACTCTATATTGTTTCAAGACTCTACAATAACCTGCGCTTACAAAGGAGAGATAATTCTTCGTCAGCGTTTTTTTTTTTACAATCACTCCTTCAGCTTGGATGGAACAATCTTTACATGATATATTTATATTTCGAAAATCTAAAATTTTTAATTAATGTAGTCTTGAAAATTGTCTAGAATTTTCTCGTCTTGATCTAAAATAAGAAAGTCTTGTCTTATCTTATAATTTTATGATAAGACTTTTGCCATTCTTATTTTGATAATCTAAACAAGACAAGACAAGAGTCTAAGTCTAGATCTCTAGATCTATACGGCAACACTAAATATAGGCGTTTTTTGTACGAACCAAAGTTCAATAACTAGGGACCAAGTTTCCATAAGTGATGCTTATTATATTTTTGTACTTCCGTTGGAATAAGTACAAAAATGTATTTGAAATTATGAATTTTAAATAACAATACCAAGAACTATAACATAATTATTATTTATAAAAAGAAAACGATATATTTAAATTTGTCATCCCAGTTATCTCACCAGTGAGATGTAAATCGAATAAGTACAATTTTTTCTGTTTTGTAGCTTTTTCGTTGTAGCAGTACTGAAATAATGGAATTATTAATCAAATGCGTAAAATAAAGAGTCTATTATTAAATAGAATGAATAACAATTTCATCATATTATATTTTTTGCTTCAAATCTGTTTTTTCGAAACCTGGTAAACGAGTAGAATAAATTAATTAGACCATAGACATATAAGGAGATTTATTACATTACAAAGGTACTATCATTGCAATCATTCATGTAATGTATTGCGCTTTAGATACATTGCACCAATCTAAATTATATTCAAAAACCGTATGCGTAAGTGTATTTCAGTATAAGTTAGTTAGAGATAGGTGAGGGATGTAGGGTGCATGCGAACAGGGAACCGGGATGTAACGTGTGAATACACAGCACACATCCAGCGGATTGTTACAAGATTGGAGATGAATAATGGATGGAATCGTTCAACAAGAATGTAATTTTAACTTGAATGGGGATCATAAATATCCTGTTGTTTCTTCCGACACACTAACGTGAGATGAGTTTCTGATTTCCGATACAAATTTATCTCAATATTTTTTGGAATTAAATGCAGGAAGTGCGGAATTTATTACGATTCGGATTTTTATTCGGAACATTAAAAATAGAAACCTCTATTTTACTTAAGTTTTATTTATAAAGAAGCCACAAATAAAATAGGTTAATAATAATAAAACTTTATACCAAATAAGATGATTTTATTATTAACAACAATTTATCTAATAACTAAAGAAAAAAATGTTGTTATTTAATGCATGCAAAAATTATAAAACGAGACGCAAGTTTTATAAGAGCAAAAGTTAAATAACCACCCAGTTTCTTTACGTGTTTCGTACAATGTTATTTCCACTTCCATTTGAATAAGAAGAAAATAGATATTAACATACATTAACATATAATGATCTTATTATTTCACTAATGAAATAACTGATTTAATAACAGAACTGAAATTAGAAAGATAAAGAGACTTTTATTAAATGAAAGTAGAAAAAGATTTTTCTATTTTGAATTTATTTATTTTATTTCAATGTAAACATTCCAATTAAAAATACAGCTGAAATCAAACAAATGAACTCGTTTTAAAATTGTTAATATAAAGTAATATTCCTTTCCAATGAGGAGAGAACATAATGTTTTCGATCTTATAAAAGTAATTATCATCATTCCTTCCGCAATTTCATAGCGCATTCCTCCGCACCATAAATCTTCTGTAATCATATCGGTTGGTATTCGAAATGCAATACTCATACATCCTATTCCTATCTGTAAAATGCTTACAATCCAATGTAGGTCCCGAACGAACTACAGGATGTGCTCGAGTTATTTTAGGTTCGTGCACTCCGAAGATACGAGACTTGTATTGTGTCTAACTCTAGAGTAATTTATTCAAACCCGGACGAAAAGGCAAGAAAGATTAAATACAATGCTGATAGTGTGGTTAGTGATAAGCTTTAGTTACTATAGGTTGATTGATTTGGACCAGTACTGATTCAACAAATCATACTGGTAGGTTTTTGAATTTAGAAAATAATAATAAATACTCTTAAATATGGCAAAGGTGCCTCATATATAAATAATAATAATAGTAATAATAATAATAAACTTTATTATTCAACAGGATTAGTGTCCCAATTACAGAATAATACAAATACAAAAAAAATTGCTTCATTGGGAGTAGAATTGTCAAGAACAAAAACTGTTTGCCCAAATATTGTTGTCGAAATACATATGGCTAACTTAAAATATATCTGATATTCCCATCAGTGCAAATAATATTATTTTTAGAAAGAAAATTAAAATTCCTTAAAGAAGTTGGATCCGAATAAAGTGTTAATCTTATTTGCATGAAAACACATCGCCTAAATTTGATTATATATAGTTATTTTGTTGTATGCACACATTTTTAAATAAATAACGTAATGAAGTAATCTGAACATTCACATTACGTACAATTTATATATTTATTATTTAAATATAATCCATTTTTGATTTGTTAATTTAAAAATGAATTTTTTTTGTGGTTTATTTAAATTAAAGATAGATAAAGGTCACAGTGCCTTTTTTATAATGTTTGCCATTTTTTCGGTATATACAGCACAAACAGATTATGATTTCAAACAAGCTTTTTAAAGCTCGTAAATATTTATTTATATTTGCATATTGACAAAGTACATATCATTTTTAAGCTGCGTCTGTATCAACAGTAAACAGTATAATGGAATATGTACTTTAGGGATTTTCAACATTTATGTATTCGCTTTCATATTTTCATTATTTCCATTTCAAAATATAGGTACTTCTATTTAAATTTTTCCTGGTACGTATTGTCAATGAAATATTAATTTAATGAAATAAAGATGTGGAAATTTTTTACATATAGGTTTTTAATTAAGTTTACCTGTTTCAGTATATTAAGCCATTATTTACAAATACATAAGCAAACTAGGTAACTAAGTCATAACTATCTCTACGGTAATATTATTACTATACTGATTTGTTAAAATAATATGGAATTATTGTATAATACAATTGTTACCAAAGTATCATATCAACCTAAATAGACTTGATCACGAAAACTTTACTGACAAGAGAATTTTATAACACAATAATAATTATTAATAACGTCTTCAGTTTCTGAAACCGGTGAACTGTTGAACAAACCAATATCAAACTTGGAATTCAATTGATATATGCGGCGGTTATGATACTCATAACGTCATAACAATGCTAGGTATATTAGTACCTATTATTATTATAAATTCATTATTTTCTTTATTGTAGAGATGTTGGTTTTTAGGTAGCTTTACAAATTCTCGTCGGAACATTTGAAGCTTTTCTGTTTTGCCAATACTGTGACAATAATCTTCTTTGTTATTTGTATGTGTTGTGTATACTTCGCGTACTGAATTTAGATCTTATGTGGAGTAGTTTCCTAGTACGAAGTTGGAATATTTCTCAAATTTAAATTGCAACGTATGTTATTGAGAAGTTTTGCGTTTTCCATACGAATGCACAATAGTTGGGACACATTTTTATCTGGATCTAATCTGAAAGTAGCGTGAACTTTATATTTGTTATTCCGGAAATTTTAAATTACACGAATGTAAACTGCTGACTCATATAAATAGACCGCGTTGGTATTTAGCTTGTTATCTCTGTTGGGGGTCACAGGATTCTCATATCCTCTTCATTACATCCTTTTCAAGGACTTCCACACTTCGTTTACACAACATTCCGCGCATAAATTCAATACCATGTAATTTAATTTTAAATGCAGTTATTAATACTCTGTTTCATTATGTAAATGTTTTATTCATTGTACTTTACTATATCATAAATTCGGTAAATATCTATAACTTTGAATACATTATTGTAAATAATAGGTAGATAATTTATATTTTAAAATGTTTATCAATTTAATCTACATGTTTTACTTCCTTGAACGAAGTAAAGGAATTTAACGGAAATATCCATTTTGATCATTGAAAATATCTGAGTTTCCGAAGTTCATTGTCACAATTAAATTAAAAAATGTTATTGTTCCTTTAAACAACTCGTCAGTAAGTATTGTATCCGATACGATATATAATATAAGGTTTAGAGCAAAGGTCGTTGTAAAAAAAGATTTAATATAATAAACCAGGGGCCTGTTTCATAAAACTACAAGTCTTGTAATAAAAGTGCATCACTAGGCAACGCTTGTCAAATTTTCAATATGTGCCAATAGAATTTACAACTTCACAAGCGTTGCCTACTGATACACTTGTATTACAAGACTTGTAGTTTTGTGAAACAGGTCCCAGATATAATAATGCATGGAATACAAAAGTCAGTAAAAGTTGAGGTACGACGCGTTTCGATCTTTTAATCATCATCAGGTAACTGGAGAAAGAATTTAGGATTTGGGTTTTGTAGTGGCAGGTAATAAATAAAATTATTCCACGATTCCAGTTCCAGATCAGTTTGGAGTTACTTTAATTATACCAAGTAAATAGAATTAACCTACCAGGTTACTTAGAAGTAGCGCTGGCATGAAACAACCGACAGTGCGGTAGTTAGAACTGCGGCTCAGTGAGTTCGGTTGCCCTATGCTCCGCTTGGGAGATACAGGAACACATTATTACTTAAAAAGTTCCAAATAAATACGGTCTTAATAGACATATAAGGAAGTCATATGGTGCCCACGTCAAATGTTTGTAAAAGCTTTATATATTTTCTCTAGATTTAATAGAAAGAGAACATAATGACTAAGTCTGGCTTTTCGTCATACGTGTTGAATATGCATTTTCTTGTCTGAAATTAGGCATTCTCATTCTGGTAATGAATCCCGGGTAATTTGTTGTAATCCTGAGAGAAGAGCAAAGTGATTTGAAAGTCATCCGTAACGAGCTTGCCTGCACTCGTTGCAGGACGTGACGTGGAACGGAATGGAGCGGGAAAGTTTAGAGCAGGACGAGGAAACCAGGATCATGTGTTCATGGACTGCCGGAGACTTTTATATCAGCATTGAAGTCGGAAGGATTTTCTACTTGTCGAACCGGGAATTTATAGCGACTGTTTGGACGGCTTCGAGGATAAATTCATAATACGAATTTCAACTGTAGATAAGGGTCCTACAACGAATACAACTCACTTTCACAACCTTCTTTTCTTGTAAAAACCACTAACATTTCAAGTTAAAGCAAGATTAACTCGTACACCTTTTTATCCATATTTATCAAAATTTCCTTCTTCTCTTGTAGAAGCATCCAATTTTCTTGTATTTTAAATTTATTTACAGATGCATCCAACAACTCTTCTAAATAATTAATAATCCATGTGAAACTAATATCGAAATTTATATCAGAAATATACGAATCACCGTTACCAAAATTATAGGAAATATGATATACCGTGAGTTTCAGCTAAGATGCAACATATTCGAATCTGTCGTTAGATTTTACTAAGGGTATTACTTGTTATCTGGCACCGTATCGTTCTAGATAAAATGCAACATAGGGAATATACATCTAATTGCCCCATGATATTTGGTTTACAATTTTTATTATACTCAACGTTCATTCGTTTCTCTAACGCTTCATTTTAATTAATTATATATAGCTAGGCATATTTTTCTGTTTCATTTGGCTTAGGATACATTGAAGTGGCAGAATAATGTTAAATTTGACCGTGGATATGAAAACAGTAGGGCCCATTGCCTGGAGGCGCAGAAATTTTAGCCCCAAACGATTTGGACATTATCCCTATTTATTTCTGATTTATAATATCAGTTGTCTTTATATTTTCGGAAACATAAATTTAACATTTATTTTGTTACAGATTTCAGTGAAACACGGTCGATAGAAAAAAATACTGTTGTGTCAAATTTTAATTTTTAGTTTTAGAAAGTTTGGAATTTGCATATTCTTTCAAATCAATAACATTCAGAATCTATCTCATTACTTATAGATTTATAATGAGCATCATGCAATATTTGTAAAGGACTACTGCCTGAATTTTTTTTAAAGGTTTTAGCATATAATTTTGCGACTAAAACATATAAGTAAAACACTAGTTGGAAATGATACTAAAGTTAACATAAGATTGTTTTAATTTCAAACTTTCCCAATATGATTATTCTTTACGTAGTGATCAGTGCTTTTTACGAGTATATTCCGAGAGATGTGGATTAATTCGCAACAGAAGTCGTAAAACACAGCGTGGAAAAAGGGCTGGAAAAAATGAAATTATGGATGATTGTTGCAGCGTGTGGATAACAAAGTCACGTTTTTATGTGACAAACGCCTCGAGCACATAAATCCGTACCGACGGACGCAACGCAGTAAATTCATATTTACTTGAAAAATAAAAAAACCCTAAAGCTCGACCATGCTGAAGGCTTTGTGTGGGGATCCAGGACAAACCGTCGTTCATCTGTTTCTGATTTTTTCGACAAGAGATAAACTGCTGGACGTGGAACACTTCAAGTACTACACGAAAAATAAAACAAAAACTTTAACATTAAACTATCTCAATTTTAACAAAAGTGCTTGACATTTATTTACACTTTTTTAGTAACCATAATTTAGTTTTTCTTATTTTTATGATAAAGAAATTATGTATTAATCTTTAATAAAATAATCTCACTGAGAAAGTTTCAGTAAAGTTTGTTTGAAATAATGTTGTAGACTTATCATTTGTTCAAATATTAAACTTGGAACACCAAAATAACTTTCCGTAATGGTGTAACTAGCAAAGATGTATTTTGATTTATTTTAGGATTTCAGCCCAAAAATATTTTGACAACGAAAGGAGGTAATAATTAAATTGGATTTTAAAATTTTAAAAATATCTAAATGTTTACAATTCGAATATTGTATTATTTTTAATTTTTTAAAGTTAAGCATAACTTTTACTTCCACAGCAATATAAGAGTCGTGAAAATTAAAAAAAAATTGTATAGAATTACAATTCAATATTGTCTGTCTCAAAATAATTTTCTTGGGAAGCCACACAGTGCTAGAGATGGTTCTTCTTATCGTCATGGCACTGCTGGAACTCGGATACTGGAGTCACCTTCAGCTGATCTGTTAAAGTCGTTTAAATATCTTGAAGTGTCCCAAATTGAGATCTCTTAAGGTTATTTTTCAATCTCGAGAAGAGAAAAATGTTACAAGAATACGCGTCAGACGAATAAGGAGGCTGAAGGAATGGCCAAAATCTTATTTTTTTAAACCATTTTTTATGGAGATATTTCTCACCGCTAATGAATTAGTCAAAATCTGACGAACGGTGATGTGAATCAATTTTAACTCTTCCACAATCATTTCGTACTGTCAACTAATGACCTGAACGATCCCAGATTCTGTCTACATTTTCATCAGTTCTTTAAGAGGAAGGTCTTCTGCTGCGTTTTTCATCTTCAGTCGACCATTGAAAACGAAGTTTTTTAGAAAATAATAATCCTACTACAATGTGCAAAGTTAACTATGAAAAGTTATATATAAATAAATATGAACTGTCAAATGGTCCACATTATTTGAATTTAATTGTTGCTGTACATGCTTCCTTCTTCCTAGAATATTATAACGAAGTAATATTCCTTGTAACTTGAATAAGTGTTCATAGCTTTATAAGCAAAATGCAGAAAAATATCACTGCATTTATCATTTTCTAATAATCTGTCCTTCTTTAAATATAAATAAATCATAAACTCTAATCCCGTCGCCGTTTTTAAATTGTCGAAAAATAAATGAACAAGGAGCATCATCAATAATTTAATGAGACATAATTCCCGTTCTAGCGCTAACGAAGACGCTCATAACGAGTGTCGGATCGTCCCGACGACAATTAAAACCTGCGAAAATCCTCGCGAGGTGGCAGTGCGGTTTCGCCCGGAATCACACGGAACCGGAATGTACACCGGATTTCATTTGTTTCGTGCTGTTTCACGTTGTTGTGTTTCGGAGTTTGAATAGACTTGATTGGTTTAATTAATTTTTTATGACTCATTAGGTTTCATTTCACAATGCGAAAGAAAATCTGAAAATTTGCTTTTTAATTAAATTTGTAAATGAATGCTTGTTAATTCAACCAAATTAAATAAATAAAATTAATGAAATATTATATTTTCTTTTGATGTATTTTATTTGTGAAATACGAGTATATTCATTAAAATTTCAAAACTTATGGATTCTTATATATTTTTCTAATTACAGTATAAAACTTCTTATTTTATTATTACATCTGTTTTTTTTTTTTAATTTTACAATCTTTCAAAGACAGGTAAAGAAAATAAAATAGTATTTTTACTTCCTTGTATGAAGTAACGAAAGCATTGTAATCGCGAAAAATTTCAGATTCATACGTACGTATATGTATCTCACATAAAAAATATGCTATAACATCTAGTAATTTACCTCTCTTTTTTATTGCAATTGACAATGCCAAAAGGGTACTTTACTCATAGTGTTTTTTTTTAATTTTTCGCATAACTCAAAATCGATTAGACCGTTTCAAAAGAGAAGTTTACTTTTAGCAGAAACCTAATAAAAATAATAATTTAGTTAGTTTTTCATTTTTGTAGGAAACTTTTGATTTCTTGTTAATAAATGGAGTATATATTTGACAACATTCACAACTGTATATTTCGTAAGAAATATGTTGGAAATAAATAAACACAATATATATTTCTTTGCAAGTTTTTGAGCGATTAAAATAATTTTGTGTAATCCAATAAGGAATAGTGATAAACATTTTAATAAAATTTTACAAAAGATGATTCATTTCGAAGTGAAGAACGATTAGCCGTAGAATGATCTCTCTTTCAAGTGAAATAATTTTACAAGAATTCAACTTACTATTCTCATATAGTTACATGAACTTCAGCCGCGCAAACTCCGCCTCAGTTCATACCTTCTCGACAGTTATAATATACTTACACTCCTTGTAGTTTTCATAACCTTCTCGACTTAATTAAAATTATAACGAAACGGTGAAATAAAAATTCTTATATTTCGCTGTGACAGAAACTAAGCAAGAGAGTTTATTAATCCATATCCCAATTTCCAAGACAGTATTAAAACATTTTTTGGATAATCCCCGTAAAATTCTAACCTCATAAAAACTTTTTAATGTGAACCCTGAAGTAGATCCCGGGAAAATGACCTGTCATATTTTATTTTCCAGCGCTAACTTGCAATATTTGTCGCAGTCCAGCACCAATGCCGTATCTGTTTTGAACGTTATTGAGAAATAAATAATACTCGATAGTTCAAATGGAAAGAAAAAGCAGACTTCCCCGCTGTGGAAATGCTGTTTCCATTTTTTTGAATCAATACTCCAAACACAGATGAAAAGTTCATGTAATAACTTTGATAAATGGAGCTTTCAGTTACACCAACTTAAAAGCGATTCAAATACTGAATTTATTTGAAAAATCCACCGTCGTGATATTTTTGACATATTTGTAAATAGAATTTCAATTTTCATATAAAATATGGTTATTTTTTTTCATTTTCATGTAACCGGGTGGAAAATAAATTTATAAGCAATTTTTCAACTGACATTAACATTTCATAAACTTCGAACATAATTATTTTTCGAACTACGCATTCTTATTTGTGTTATGATTTTTTCATTAACTTTTATTGTATTATACTGATTCTGATTAATTTATATTGTATATTTGACTAAAAAATTATACGTTCACGCAAATTTCTTTCAAATTAGGTCTCACGAAAGACCTAGGAGTATATTTTATACATTTTTAACTAGGTGAAAAATTATTTTCGTGTTGAAATAACTATATTTTCATACGCATTTTTGATGTCAAAGAAATATAATGTTATAATTAACGATCTGTTGATACCGTAATGTCATTCTCCAAATTTCTCCCAAAGAATGAATAACATTGGACTTGGACCAAATCTAAATTCAGCTGCTTTTTCAAAGAAAGTGTTTCTATAAATATAAACATTAGAAACACATCTGTGAATAAATAAACAAAGTTAGTGCCTTCCCCTCAAATTGAGTGTAACAATAGAAGTACCAATTACACAGAAACATTTCAAATTTTATTATACTTCCATAATTGCGGAATGTTCTATTTTCAAAGAGGAATTTGTTGTTTGCGTACTTGAAAGAGAATCATAGAAATTGCAAAATGGTATTTGAACAATAGATAGTATTTTACTATTAAATATAACATCATATTTATTATTATTGCTATACTTTATGGTACGGTATATATAAATTTCATAAATTTTTACTTCGTTTTAATGATTTTAAAATATTTGTACATTCTTACATTTTGTAGTATTAATTTTGCATTTAAATCTATCCTTATTTTAATAAAGTTATATTAAATGTTTGTAATTGGCATGATAAGTAACAGATGATAGTGTTTTCCTTTTTAAATTTTTTAATGACTATAGGACTTTTATTTGGCTTTTTTAATAATTTTTAAAGCAACAAAATGAAACCTTTGATTTAAATTTGACACAGTATGAAATAAAACGTTGTACTTCGTACGTCCATTAATAACTTTCACAGTATTCATTCCTGACTCGATTTCTTAGTCGCCTCGTCCGGGTACATCTTATTCGTGTGTAAAAACTTATTTATCGGTCTTATGACGTAATTTTCGAGAAATTAACACCAACTTTCTGTTTTCATATGAGCCTCAAAGTAAGTAGTGAGACCGTTAAATAGAGTATTTTTTTCTCTTTTGATCGATATAAAATACATACATTATTATGAAAATAACTCTGGACGAGTTCTATCATTAAATTTAATGTAGATTATTTTTGTGTTGTTTTTCGTAAAGTCCGTTTGAGACAAATTCATTATTATCAACTTCATATATAAAAATGGCTTGTCTGGTGCATTTTCATGCTAACTAAAGTGCCTGTAAGGTGAAGTCTGGTAAATATTATCTACGGAATTTTTTTTATTAATATCTGCGGTATAGCAGATTAGTATACCTAGGAATGGTAATAAGAAGTAAGTTATATACTTAGTTATTTTTGTAAATAATTGTCCTTGTTGTATAAAGCGCGTGTTATTAATATCCTTTTGTTATCTGGAGCGTTTTTTCATTCCTGCGATGTCCTGAAACGTCTGAACAATTCATTTTTCTTTTTGTTGTGAAAAAATTCAATTCATTTTGTAAATTGACAAAAAACATCCCTAATTGCGTAATTTTTTCGTGTATCCAGAGAAGGCGGCGTGGAAAACAAGTGGCTGATGTCCGCGCCATCTACAACTTGACTTGACACGGCCAGAGCTGCCTTAGATCTTGTCGCAAATCGCCCTCACGTTCACAAAAACGGCACAAAACTCCGAAAAAGACTCGCGCTGGGCTGTCACACACCGGAAAGTGAATTTCTTCCGGAAGTGACGTCATGGCAGAGTGAAGCGGCGCGACGCGCCACATCCTGCTGATGCTCTTTTGTCTCAGCGGCCATGGGCGCCCGTCAAACAGGGGTAATGGAATTACGGCTGCTTCTCTCTTTTATAAGAAATTTCAGGATGTTTTTATTGTTTTTTCTAGGTGTTATTTGGTAAATTCGTTTGTTTTCCACACGCGTATTTATTCGTGCGTTGGTATGCTAGGGGGAAATTCTTCCAAATAGTCATTTCCTTATTCTTTAAATATAACTACATTCTTAAAGACAATTTGTCAAAACGGCAAAAAAATACTTGCTGAAAGCTTCGATGGAGAAGATTGCCTACTAATAGGGAATTAGATGTAAGATGTAAATTTTAGCATGTTCACTAAATCACCCTTTTCTAGATTTTATAAATAATGAGTCAACTATAAAAACAGTAAAACCCACGAATTTTTATCAAAATTCAATCAAAAGTTATATTAAATAGTTATTTAAGTTTTAGGGACAATAAGTTCTCCCTTTATTGCTTGAAGATGGTTTTGGAAATAGAAACACTTAATTTCCGCTACCTTTATTTTTTATAAGATATGTCACTGTGACAAGCAAGATTAATCATAAATTCATTTGCATTTAAAGTTTGCAATACTTACAACTTTACCAGTAGTAACAATAAGTTATCTGTAACCACACTATTAAATACTTATAGACAATTTGATTTACTTATTAAATTTAAAATATTTTTTGTTATAATCAAAGGTTTCAGAAAAAAATAATACATGATTCGTAAGAAAAATACCGGTACCTGACTAGGGCAGTAATGTATCATCATTTCCCTAACCCTTATGAAAATAATTATTAACTTCGAGCAAGCATTTAAAGTTAATATAAAGCGTCATTACAAAATGAAATTTTTATTTAATCACTCGTTATTTGGTACCAATTGGATTTGAAGTCGAACCTTTTCATCTGGAAATTGGTGTAAACATTCATATTTTCAGAGCTCGTTGGAAAATAAGTTTGAAAATTGAGGTCATGGATGTAACCAATCCTTTTACCCTGTTCAATTAATGAAGATGATTTTTCCTTTATCTCGGTCTATTATAATATTCCCTATCCTGCACTAATTCTCCGGCAGGATCTGGTGATGGAGGTAATCCCCGGGGAATGATTGTGGATTGGCTTCCTGCGCGGATTGCAGGAATGTGAGGTCAGCCGACGTCGGGACGCCGCGTCGCCGCCAATTTGTGAGCGGACGTGGAGGCGGAACGTGCACGGAGTAGGCGCACTATAATTTCTTTCCGTTTATGTCTCAAGGGTAGGACGTGACGCACAAACTTTCCAATCCGGCAAGATGGATTTTTATTACGGAAATCCAAGTTCGGTTTTCGAACTGCGGTTATAAATATTTTATCATGGATTTATTTATCACATGGCGATTTTTGTTATTCATTTTCTTTTGAAATTTAATAAATAATTTCATGTTCAGATTTGGTTACGACAGAATTTAAATTTGAGATTTGTTGTACTTTATATATATTTTTTTGAAAAATGTTTATAGTCTTTTATTTTATACAGTATCATATATCTATGTTTACCGGACTAATTTAAGTCCGGTAAATGAGATTTAACGGACTAGTCCTGTAAAATAATTGCAGATATAAATTTCATGAATTTTTATTTATTACTCCTTTATTTGATTTCAAAATTATTATTAAATTATTATTACATTCTTACATCTTCTAGTAGTAAATTTAAATTCTTTAAATCTGACATTGTTTTAATATATTTTTAATGAATGATTAACATATCAAAGTGACAGATGACAGCGTTTTTTTTTTTAAATTCCAATGGAAAGTAGGATTTTTATTTTACTTTCTTAAATATTTCAAAGATTCTATTGAATTTGATTAGTGGTATAATGAGAAGTAAAGCATTTTAGGTACAGTATAAGTACTCATTTCGAAATTCTTGATGCGACTCCTTCCGGAAACATCTTATTCGTACTATAAAATATAATTTACTAGACTAGTATTAGCGAAATAAAACAGTTTTTACTGGTGATGAGAGGAAATAATTGGGGAACCTGTCATCTCCTTGAAGCAGTAAAACTATTACCTCGCTACTGTATAATAGTTTATTTATTATTCACTTCTGAAAAGTAATGAATACAGTACGGATAGCGGTGGCTCACTTAGTTAGTGCGCTCCGAATCAGACTGAGTCGCTAAATAGTCAGATAAAAATTCCGTTGTGTTGGAATGGTTCAAAATTCTCTATAAGCTGTAGGTCTTCTGTAGAGGCTTTGGGTTGTCAATCTACTCCACCAAAATGCAAGGAAAATTACTTTTTATTAACAAATACTTCCGGACTATGATTATGACTAAATATCCAAAAAGTGTATTTTAAATTTTCCGAATATAGTTCCAAATTTTTTACGGTGGTGGTTCTCATTTACGTTACCATCTGCTAGCTTTATTACGCCAGATTTGAGTAGATGTGACACCATAAAAAATGAAGTAGATCCAATGAAATGCGATCTCCATAAAAGTCGGCACATCGAGAACATCTTCATTTGTGCTTGTTAGCTATAAAGCTCAAGCATCTGTGACCACGTTTTAAAATAAACACAACTACATCCGAAATGTAATGAAACACTTTCCTCTCCCTGCGACAAACTGAGATTTTGTCTGCGGCACGTGCTTCCACTTAAGACTTCTCCCCTCGGGGGCAGAGCCCGAGCTGGGCCCCCTCGCCCAGGGTGAACGACCCGAGGAAGTGTGCGCCCCTTTTTTTCCACAGTTTTTACACCGCTGGATGATTAATTTTTATTTTGACATGACGCGTTATTCACGGTGGGTTTCAGGAAGGGATTTTGTTTAATGATGCTTTTTTATTTTCCGACAGTTGACAGCGAGGTGACGCTTTGATTCCAATGAGGTATTTTTTGGCGATTATGGTGACGTTTTAAATTTGATAACACGTCGGATAGATAAAAATGTCAAATAAAGGTATTTTGCGATATAAAATATTTTTCATAAATTTAAATAAAAATATAAATCTATATTTCCAACTTGGAACAGTCGAATTGGGTTACAGTATGTATGTTTTCCAAAAGTGTTCGAAATAATCGAAGATACTCAAACAAATAAAATAAAAACATAATATTTTCTTTTATGAATACAATATACAGTATGTCCACGGATCGACTTGCAAAGAGGGAAAACATTTTTATTTTTTATTTTAGGAGAAAAATATATTCTTGATAAACGTTTTTGCATGTTCCAAAACGGCTTATTCAGTTTTAATCTTTTTTTAATTAGAAAAATCAAAAACATGTCGACTTGTTAAAATTTTTTCTGAGTCCTAAAAAACAAGTACTCGTTGTCGTAGTAAATGGCATTATTTATTTAGTTTCATTGACTGTTAATTAGGAAAATCTGTTGTAATGGTCGAGAATTTAAAAGAGAGGATTAGAGATGCTGTGACGTATTATTATTTTTGTTGTTAAATTTATGAAATTAAAATGAAATAAAAAATATGTTAACATTATTACTATGACCACGCGAACTTTTTTTTTCAACTAAATCGACACTCTTTACTCCAGCTAGAATGGCCGAAAGAAAAGATTAATATATACAGAGTGATTCAAACATTGTCTAGTATTATTTTGACATTTCGACAATAATTATTGTATTAGTTAGTTATTCATTAAAAATTTTAAAATGTATAGTCAGAATCCCATGAGTGATATATTTATACTTAGGATTTGTAGTTTTAGGTATAGAAATAAAAATGATATAGGTATTTGAAAAGCTAATTTATTGTTTCTACTGACGCATAATAAATTATTGAATCGCCTACCTAATATCTGTATATAATAGACGATTGTATAGTGACACATTTGGCAAACGATCAGGAATAAAATAAATGCATTATTGTCGCAAATTGTGCCAAGTCCTTCGGAATAGGAATAGAGTGACGTGGGAACCAAATCAACGCAAACCTCCCTTTGTTTCGGTACGGATACAATCCGCCAAATGCGTCAGCGTATACGCCTTCATTAACCGAACCAGAACAGTGAAATCTTAACAAGTGGCTATTGTCATGCAGGTACATTTATACAAAAAGAACAACACTGTTGAACGATAAATATATTCCATACTTCTACACTTACAGGGCGACTCAAAAAATACTTCCACATATTGGTTTGCAAGTCGCACAAAACACGCCGGACAAAACTACCCCAATGGGACAAAACAGCACTGCACAAATCGATATACTCGCACCCTCAATACAGGGTGCACGTTTTAAGACTAACCATTGGGATCTCGATAACCTTGAGATACGAAGAAAATAAAGGAAGAAATTAGATAATTATTGATTTTATTCATTTCGGTCATGTGTGCTGTAGAAGCAAAATCGAAAATATTTTGTTTGAAACAAAATTTTGACTTATTAATTTAATTAGTTAGGAGTTTCATATATTTGGAAACATATCTTTAGCTTTATCCAAAAAAGCTACAACTGCACCCGACATATTTGCTTCTGATTTGTAAAAATTAGGAGAATTTTGAATTCAATTGTTCAAAAGTTATTTAAAACAAAATATTTTTGATTTTGTTTCCAAAGCATACTTGACCGAAATTAAATAAAATTAATTCTTTTCTACTTTCTTAGTTTATTTTCATTTTAATGTAGGTACATGTCTTTTATATCGTTGGCAAGAGAAAACAATCTCTATTTAACAGTACTAAAGACAATTTTAAGCCCCATTTGAACATTGAAAGTTAGTATGAATTTCTCAAAAAGTGCCCTTTGTCTCAATTTAACCGCATCTATTAACCGTCTTGAGATCCCAGTGGTTAGTGTTTTAAAACGGATATCCTGGACAAATCAGAGTTGTAATCAAACATCAAAAAAATTGAACACGAAGTAAAGAATTTTTTTTCATGAATTTTGTCCATACGTTTTGTGCGAATATACCATAATATTTTTTGTTTCAACCTGTGTACTATTGTTATTTGAAAGCACAGTTGAAGAATACGTATTTATGATAGTAGAAAATTATTAATTCTAACAATATAAATATTTTTTTCTTAAACAAATAATACTTTATTTTGGCATAGATTTATTTATATTTATAAAGAAACACGTTATTCCAATCTATTTTTATACTTCCTTGAGTTAAAAATCTTTTGTTCAAAATATGTTTACATTGTATGTAGCACAATGATTTCTAATTTTACACATTTTGTATACAAAAATAGTAAATGACCGTTAGAAATAAACAAAAGAACCAACCTTATTTGTAGATACCGGTGTGGAACTTCTTGCGAAAAAAACGAATAAATACTTCACGAAAACAAACTAAATAACAAAATAAACTATAACAATAAACAATCACTAATCACAGAACGAAATAATAATAAATAAATAGAAAAATAACTGAGAATGTCGTTCAGTCATTCACTCCGACCGGCTGTCAAACTGAAGTTTTCGAGCATGCGCGGTCTGCGTAGCTTGTGACATCTAGCACGCGAGTGTCTGACTGAACGGGCAAAATGTCGGCTTGTGTATTTAAAGCTGAAACACCGTGCCGGTTATTTTTAGCATCAAATGAGGGAATTGAGTGAGTTTACATTCCGCTAGTGTTTTTTTATTCGTGTGTGTCGTGGGTGCTACGAACTTAGACTTACAGCCGGGGAGGAAAAGACGGGCGTCACTCTCACTCAGCTGTTTTTTCTACCAGTGACAGATGATCAGGTAACGACTTTAAACAGTTAATAATTATAGACGGACGAGGGTGTAACGAGCGAAATTTCCTCGTTTTTAAATATTGTATGCTTCATTGGAACAATTGATTCCAACAGGCAACAGATTTCCCTTCACCTTTATTGTAACTTGTAACCTTTAGTTCTCAATTGTTTCACACATTATAATTTTGATTATTCAACATATCCAGTGTATAGGTGTATGTATAGGCATTAAAATAAAGTAACAAATACATAGTTTGCAATAACATATCACATATTTATTATAAAAACAAAATATATTTAATTTTATGTTGTACTTTTTAATTTTTAAGTATTTTAATGCCATTTCGAATATATTCGTTTAAATAAATTATAAATTATCAGATTTTTTAAACTTCGTAACAATTTATAAGAGATCCTTGTTTAATTTTTGGAGGGAATATAACGTCAATAATTTTAAACCGTTATATTTGATAAAACCACTGACGTCACATCCCCTATGAAGTTATACAGGCTGTCCGTTTTAAGAGGTTAATTATTAGGACCTCGAGAACCGTAAATTGGGGCAAAGTTACCGAATTAGTTGGTTACTTGAATGATGTTTTTGTTTTACCAAAAAAAAATGCATAGGTCACTATAAAATTGTTCGAGTTTCGAGCTACAACTAGAACTAGAAACTTGTATGAATTGAAACAAGAAAGTTGTAAGTCAAAATGTAAATTAACCAAAATCAGTTTTTTGCTCATATTTGGTGACCTTTGCATTTTTTCGGAAAAACAAATACGTGATTGAAATGGGCAACTAATGCGATAACTTTGCCTCAAATTAACCGTTAACCGACTTAGTAACTCATAAGGTTCTCGAAATCCTAATAGATAGCCTCTTAAAAGGGACACTATGTATATACTCGTAATAATTTAATTTAAAACGATATAAATACTTTATTTTTTGCATAAATTTATTTTGAAAATATTTTATCATTTATATTTTATTGGAGATGGGTCGAAAGAATTTTGTAAAAAGGTTATTTTACTGCAACTAAAATTGAGCACTATTTTTTTATTTCTACTATAACAATGGTATCTGGTAACTTTTATGTTAATAATTATTTTAATATATTTTATTAAACGTGTTAATAAATAAGTACCTTTAGTTGATAAAAAAATTTAGCATTGAACACATGTATTTTGAAAGGTGAATTTAGAATAACGTGTTTCGTAATACTGTGAATACACCTTAACTGTAACCATATATTTTGATTCAGTCTCTCACTATGTACACATTCACTCGAAGTCGGGCAGCTCTTTCTTCATGGAGCCGAACTTCTTCTTGTGGTGCGGCTTGGACTTGGGGTGGTGCGTGTGCTTGCGCTTGTAGGCGGGGGTGGGTTCCGCGGGGCTGGTCACGTAGTCGGGGGTGGTGGACTCCAGGGTCAGGTCGATGATGGGCGTCTTCGTCGGCGAGCACTGGAGGCTCACTAGTGAGGAGTCCGGGACAATCGTCATTTGCTCCAAGTCGCCCTAGAAGTAAAAAAAAAGCTTTTAAAGAGGAGAAAATATTTGAAATGGGTATTGTAGTGGGTACTTGGTGGAATATTTGAATATAGGCGAATATAGATAAATAAAAACACTTGGTTATTCCACAATAATTATTAGGTATATTAGAGAAGATCGTTTCGTCCTTTCGGACATCATCAGACTACATGTAGTCTGATTATGTCTTTTGTAAAGAAATGTTTTCTCCGCATATACGTTCTTTGGAACAATTAGGTAAAAGATGAGAAAATCAAGAAAAACTAACTTTCAAAATGTCTTCGAAGACTTTTTCTGAAAATTTTTTCATTTTCTAGACTTTGTAAATATCGATGAGCTGATTTTAAAACTTGCAATCCTATTATGCGTTTTGGATATTATTATGTCGCTTTATTATCTAACTTTTATCTATTTCGAAAACCTGTAACTCGCATATCAAAGTTGTGTAGAGTAACAACAAACCAAACGGCAGTATTAAACCAAAAATTAGGTTGACAAACGCGTAATATCCCAAAATTACTCATTTTTGTGCCCAAAATTTTGATTTTGGGAAATAGTGTAGATAGATAGATCTCGTCGCGCTGATTTCAAATTTTCAAACGAAATTTAATTATCTCTTTTCGTTCCTGAGATATGTGCTGTCAAAGTTGCATCTCAAAAAAGTGTGTTTTTTGGCTATATCTCTAAAATGGGTAGAGATACAATCTCAACGAGTATACCATTCGATTCTACGGAAAAAGTTACATAAAGAAATGTTTTCTCCTTATATACGTTCTTTGGAACGATTAGGTGAAAAATGAGAAAATCGAAAAAACCTAAATTTTAAAATTTCTCCGAGGAACTTTTTTTCTCAAAAACTTTTCATTTTCTAGACTTAAGTAGATATCGACGCGCTGATTTCAAATTTTCAAACCGAATTCAATTATCTCTTACCGTTCTCGAGATATTTGTATTCAAAGTTGAGTTTTGGCAATACCTAAAAAAATAGGTTTTTTAGGTATACCACTTTAATGGTTAGGTTTACGAGTTCGGCGACCTCACCAATCGATTCTACGGGCAAAATTACATAAGTATACCAATTTTTACATTTTTATTCCAACGGATACAATTTGTAGAAAGGAAAAACTAAAATGGCCAAAATCGAAAAAAATGCCTGATGAACCCCTTGCGATTTTTTTCGATTTTCGCCGATTTTCGTTTTTTCACTCTAAAAATTGTATCCGTTGGAATAAAAATCTGAAAATTGGTACACTTAGGTAATTTTGCCCGTAGAATCGATTGGTGCAGTCGCCGAAACCTTAAACCTAACCATATTAGGGGTATACCTAAAAAACCTAAATTTTTAGGTCTAATTTTGAACTCAAATATCTCGAGAACGGGAAGAGATAATTGAATTCGGTTTGAAAATTTGGAATCAGCGCATCGATATCTACTTAAGTTCAAAAAATGAAAAATTTTGGAGAGAAAAAGTTTCCAGGTGAAAAATTGAAATTTAGGTGTTTTCGTTTTTCTTATTTTTCACTTAATCGTTCCAAAGAACGTATATGTGGACAAGACATTTCTTTACATAACTTTTCCTGTAGAATCGAATGGTAAAGTAGTTGAGATTTTATCTCTACTCATTTTTGAAATATACTCAAAAAACATACTTTTTTGAGGTACAACTTTGCCAGCAAATATCTCCGAAACGAAAAGAGATAATTAAATTCTGTTTGTAAATTTGGTATCAGCGTAGCTAATTCTTCAAAAAATAATACAAACAAAATTTTGTAAAATTTAAAAATTTTCGACCTAAAAATTCGATATTTTCAAATATTTTCGAGTTTACGCAAAAATGCAACCTCAGCGGCTTTGGTAATTACTTCCCCTCTTGTTACTACTATTTTTCCAAGTAATATTCAACGCAACGCAAAGTCAAACGATACGCCAAGACCTGATTTTAATATACAAGTATCTAATCCATTCCCACTTATTTGAATTTGATATTTTTAATAGCAATTTTTATTGACGATGTGAAGCAATTGTTATTATGGAACAAATGTCAATGCATATTAAATTTTTTACATGTTCATTTAACTGCTGTAATAAAATTAAACGGAATATTCCCAGAATCATAAACGTGCACAAAAAATAGATTCGCTGAACAAAGAGAGTGCAGAAAGTTCCCATGCAAACAAACTGCGCTACAAAGATATCGCTATTTACTCACAGTAAACAAATATCCGATGATTAGATCTGAATCCTCTGGAGTATCCAGCGAGTCCTTCTTCAGGATATCCGTTCGGAGCCACTCGCAGTCCACGTAGCTCTGTACCGTGCTGTCGTCCCGAACACTGAAACAAGCAAAAGAGTTTCAAAAACATAAGTGGAAGAAGAGATTGTAGAGATACATAAAGTTTAGTTAAAGAAAGGGTACACAATATCTACCTTAAAAGATTTGGGGAATCATAATATAAACTGAATTATTTAGAGAATAAGAACAAATCTAAATCAATACATATTTGCACTTAGGTTATCCTTATTTGTATAAAAATACTCGTACAGATACGATCGTGTTGTCCTTTCGGACATTATGAAACTGTAGGGGATGGAAGATTCTTGACTAAGGAACTTGTAGAACAATAAAATAAGTTACTGCTTTCAAAATCTTAGTTGACTTTGACCTGTTTCGGCTCCACTAACTTAACAAGCAAATATCTTAATGGTCGTAGAAAATAGTATATTATTTAACAAGCATAATATGTAGGCTATATAACACGAGGATGTAATTAAAAATACGAGCGGTAGCGAGTATATTTAATCATCCGAGTGTAATGTAGCCATATTGATATTTATAATAAAAAATATATTATTAATAAATTAACAGTTTATTAAAATGTTATGTGTTAAATTATATGCTACATTTATAACAGAAAAGTGTAGCGTGTAATATAACATTTCATATTACACTTGTGTAATATGAGTAGTATATTATATGTAGTATCACACGTATAATGTACCCATATTTCAATAGTTGTAGATAAAAATATTTTCCTTAATAGATTAGAGAGAATCGTAGTATAAACATGGGAACACTCAATTATTTAGAGAATAAGGACAAATATAAATGAACACATATTTGCATTTAGGTTATCCGTACTGTATGACAGTTTGTAGCACGAGCCGAATCATACGACTACGAAATAGACATCCAAGCGAGTTGTACACTATAGTTTTTCTACGACCACGATATTATTAACTAATTCATTTATATTTTAATAATAAAGATGTTGTCTATGGTTACCGTGGGAAATGAATATGTGTTTACAATATATTATGTATCCGTAGCAATAACAAACATGCAACAATCAAATATCTTACTAGTCGTAGAAAAAATATTTATATACACACTTTTGTGAAGATTTTTCATTACAGAAAAGAGTACTTTAAACACTTTCGAAGTACTACAGTATTTTTTTTATTCATAATATTAAGTACAAATATTTTTTATTTAAGTATTGGTATTAAGTACCACTGTAAAAAAGTACTTTAAGTAAAATATTTTAAGTACAAAATGTACTGTAAGTATTACTTAAAGTACTTTTAGAGCAAGCATTACCTAGATCTGGTTATAGAGAACAACTTTACAAATCTATGTACTGTACCAACGGTCAAGAAAAGATTGAAAGCGAAATAAAACTTTAAAATACTGCCTGAATTCCAGAAATTTTATCCTTTAATCGATCACACAAGAAAATCTTCTAATTATTATTATTATTATGTCCAAATTAGTATTTCATCATCTGGGATACAACAGCCCTAGATAGAACAGGGCCAAAATTACTTAAGATATTTGTTGCATGACAAGTTTTACTTGTATTTTAGAGGTATAACTTAATAGCCTATAGCCTCTGAAACGAGCCTCAATTCGAATCGTCGCGAGACGCGAGCTAACCAACTGAGTAAACACTGCCCGTAAATTTTTAATGTATTATTTAAAATATGAGCAAAAATAAGATAATATGAAAGGAGAGTAAACATTTGTAATTGCCATCCCCTTGGGAGTTGTTTGAGGTTCCCTGACCTGTTCGTCCTGCAAGCTCCCGACAGGATTTGCTTGTTTGTCCTGGTAATATTCGGCTTGTGATGAAGTCGTTTAAAGAGAATATTGTCGTCAGCTACATAAAGCGTTCCTAAGTAAATTTAAAACTTTACTTCTGTTCTGTTAGATTTATGAAAAATTCGCCTTGACTTTGATTAATTTTTAACAGATTATGAGGAAGTTTTAAGAAGTATATTGGCAAAAAACTCGGATCTCTAATAAAGATAATTTTTTACTTTTATTAACCCTGGATTTGAATTGCAAATATTTTCTCAAAGCAAAAGGTTAGGTGAAAGTAAAAGGACTTATGTTTCATCAGATTTTTAATACCTTTAGATTATTTCATTCCCTTTTCTTTCATTAAATGACCTTAAGATTTCGTGCAAAAATACCTAATAGATTTATGTATTTTCAAATATATCTTTACTGAACTTTCATTTTCGAATGGTAATATGGTGTTGTACAGGTTTAATATACTAAATAATATTTTGCTATAAAATTTCTTTACCTGATGGCAATTTGGTGCCACTTTCCGTCGTTAAGTTTAGCTGGAATTCTGACAACGTCGGTACCGTTGGCTGCTGCCGCGTGCACCAGGTTCACGCCACCATCTCCAGCGAGCTCCAGAGACAGGTAGGCATCTTGCCTACGTCTGGAACGCAAGCTGAACAGGGTTCCCATTTGGGTCTGTAAAAAAAGAAAAAATGTTATTTAGTTTCAGTTTTGAATCTGTTCTAAATTTCGGTGTTTCGATTTCAATTTATTTCTGTTTTTATATCTATTCATTATGTGTGGCACAAGAAATTCTACTTGCAGTTCAATGCTCTAGGTTGTCAACCTACAGTCTCTGTAAGCTATCTATAGCTTATAGTAGGTTCCGAACTACAGTTGTATTTTTAATTTGATTAGGTTGTCGAAACTGGGATCTCACATTGCCTAGTTTGAATCAGATCGAGTTAATTAAGTGAGCGAACGTTGCACATACATATGTCGATTACTTGCCTCGGTAAAGTAATAGTTATTAATATACTTAGAATTGTTATGAGTATCATAATCGCCGTAGATGTCAATTGAATTCCGGTCTCGTAGAACGAAAATTTAAAGACATGTAAGGTTTGACTAAGTCAAGTGTAGATTAAAAAGTCTTGTCTAGATATCAAGGCTCTAGATTGTTTTTTCTCATTACCCGGCGCATACGCTTTAGACAAGGAAAGTTTAATCTTCGGCAGCGTTTTTTTTTTTATTTTACTATCACTATTTCAGCTTCCCATTATATATTTATATAAAGTCTTGAAAATTGTCCAGAATTTTCTCATCTTAATATAGAATAAATATGTCTTGTTTTATCTTGAAATTTCTAGACAAGACTTTTGCCTGTTTTGTCTTATAATCTAGGCAAGACAAGATAAGAGTCTAGAAAGTCTAGATCTAGACAGCAACACTATCTAAGACCTTTCTTGTTTCTTAATATTCGTGGTTTGTTCAATACTTTAACGATTTCAGATAATGAAAGCGTTATTAATAAATAGTACTTTATAAAAATTTCCTAACAATAAAGTTTCTTTATCAAGTCTCTCTGCGATTTTCATAAAATATAGTGGTATAATTAATAATAAGTATGTATATAATATATAAATAAAATTTCTCTCTGGCTTATTTACCCAGCTTAATTTTGTGTAGACAAAGGCTTAATATTTTGAAATCGGTAAAAATATTTTAAATATTAGTTTTGATCTGTACGTATTCTAAATGGCAGTATTTCGGTTTCAACTATTATTGCAATTAACAGTTTCATTCTAGAATTAAGCAAATAATTATATTAACCCCGTAGGATATCCAAAAACGTGACATTTGGTATCGGTAGAGCCACAGGTGAAAACTGCCTTGCAAATATTCCGGGTGTATTTAACCGGCTTAGGATTTACGCGGCCGCGTTTTATTCCGACAGTTAGCAATCCCCATGGCAACGCCTTAATCCGCACGGCTACATTACATTATACCCAACAATGCTTTGTTTATCTACAGATCTGTTGCTATTAGCAACGTTATCCACCGACGAATAATTGGCTCTTCAAGGCATATACGTCTCACTCCTATCTCCATTTGTTTCGGAAGAAAGGGCGCTTTACAAATTAAAAATATTTACTGTCTTTGTTCTTAAGATTGTAGAAATGGCATTACAATAAGGCACTCGGAAGGCACGTTGGCACAATAAAATTATATAAGGTCTTTTTAATAATCGTCACATATAAAAAGGAATTTCCACGACAAGAAGTCGTTATATTACGTTTTGACTATTTTATCGTAATGTCTTTCGGTTCTTTTCTATTGTCTTCCTTTTATTTGTCAATCTGTTTGTACAATCCCTAGTGTAGAGCAAATTCACGTAAACAGATTTTAGTAAAAGTGCATGACATAAAATAAATGAATTTATCTACTTTTGCTAAAAATCGAACAAAGGTTTATTAAAATTTTCTATTTTACTTGAAAGACCGAACAAAATAATAGGGTTTCTTTTCTTTAGAAAAAAATGTCACTACGATTATTAGGAAGTAGACGTCCAGTATAAATAATGTTTTTCCTATTAAATTCGCACGTATTGAGAAGGTGTTTTAATTAATGCATAAAATATTATGTTGCGGTCACTCGACTTTACAATATATTTATAACTGTCTATATATATATGTATGTGGAATTAAGGGTGATCTATCTATTAAATTTCTCTTGGTTGAAGCTCTGTAAAAATTAAAAATTGTTATGATATTAAATATCTGATCCAACACAATTTTACTTGAGGACGTTACTAGCCTACAGCAACCGCAAATTTGTATTGGATTATTATTTAGTTTTAGGATCTGAACTTCAGATCCACTTAGTTCTAATGGAAGCGTGCTAACCAAGTGACCATTGTTAAGTTAAGGTTGACGAAGAGAGTGAACTCCTAGAGAAAGCACTAAGAATTAACGTCTTCGGGTGTTGGATCCTTATATATTTCCGAAATATACAAAAAGTATATGAAATTGAAATGATAATTACATCGAATCCAAAGCAATTTTACTTGAGGATTTCAAGTGCTCGAAATACCAAGTTAAAATGAACAACTTCTGTATCGCTTACGTCGTATATGAACTACGAATTAACACATTTGTTGTTGGGTCCTTATATAGAAATCTATTGTATAATAAAGGTACTACAAGAGTAGATGAAATTGAAATGACGGTTTTATCCTACCCAAAGCAATTTTACTTGAGAAAGTTACCGGTCTGTAGTGGGTTCTGAACCCCTTTATCTACAATCCCCTAGATGAGAACATTTTCTCGATTACATCATTATCGAGTCTGAGTGTAACGAAGAGCGTAAAGTCCTATGAAAACCTCGTTATATAAACTAAGAATTAACATATTTGATGTTGCGTCCTTATATAGAAACCCATTATTTAATAAAGGTACTATAAGAGTAGATAAAATTGAAATGAGAGTTTCATTCGATCCAAAGCAATTTTACTTGTTCCCGGTATGTAGTGGGTTCTGAACCCCTTTACCGTTAACCAATTCCCTAGATGAGAACATTTGATCACTTACATCATTGTTGAGCCTCAATATAACGAAGAGCGTAAATTCCTCTGGAAACCTCGTCATATAAACTAAGAATTAACATATTTGATGTTGGGTCCTTATATAGAAACCCATTATTTAATAAAGGTACTACAAGAGTAGATGAAATTGAAATGATAATTCCATCCGATTCAGAGCTATTTTACTTGAGAAGGTTACTAGCATGTAGCATTCGAAATCTCATAGTGATTTCTAAATCACTAGAACACAGTTAACCAAAACCTAGATGATAACTCTTTACCACTCACATCATTATTGAGCCTGAGCGTGACAAAGAGCGTGAACTCCTCGGGAAACCTGGTCCCCCCGGGGAACATCTGCTGGCTGGGCACCCAGATGTAGGAGTTGGGCTGCAGGCGCCAGGCGGAGGCGCGGCCCGGCACGTGCTGCCAGCGGGCGCGCGCCGGGTGGAAGTAGCGGCGCTCGTCCAGCGCCAGCGGGTTCGCCGCCGCGCCGCAGCCGAACAGGTTGCAGTGGCGCTGCTCTACGTTGTGCTCGGGGCACGCGTTGGACAGGCAGCGGCGCGCGCGCTGCTGAATGCCGCCCGAGCAGGACACGCTGCATGGGGACCAGTCTGACCATTCCGACCAACCTGGAATAGAAACAGACAGTTAGGGACATCAACGTACAAGAGTATAACTAATGCAGCAAGAGATTGATCTGACACGCTGCATGGGGACCAGTCGGACCATTCTGACCAACCTGGAATATAAATAAACAGTTAGGGACACTAACTTACAAGCATATAACAAATGCAGTATGAGATTGATCTGAGTCCGAAGTTATAGTAAAGAAGTCAGCAAGTCTGACCACTCTGACCAAGCTGGAAGGAAAACAAGAGTTAGGGACACTAACTTACAAGATAAAACTACTTGTAGGAGACGTCGGCTGAATGGTTGAGCGAGCTAGTGCACATCTCTAATTCGCTGTGACGTCATTCGAACTTGAGATCGTAAGTTCAAGTCCCAGCGACCGACAACGTGTGATTTGTCGTAAAATAAACAACACAGCTACTTGTGTATCACACTCGTATGGTATAGACTTGCCATCTATACACCTTAAATAGAAGTAGCGCTAGCATGAAACAATCGACAGTACGGCAGTTAGAACTGCTGCTCAGTGAATTCGGTTGCTCTATGCTCCGCTTGGGAGATACAGGTACATATTATATTTATACTTGTAGTAGACAGCATAAGACAACAATCAACACTAACTTACAAGATTGTACCAAATGCTTCATGTAGTAGAGAGCATAAGACAACAATCAGCACTAACTTACAAGATTGTACCTAATGCTGCTTGTAGTAGGGAGCATAAGACAACAATCAGCATTAACTTACAAGATTGTACCAAATGCTACTTGTAGTAGAGAGCATAAGATCGGGGACACACGGTATAAATAATGATCATTAAGTAAGTACTCAATTGAAGTTAATGTTCGTTAGAAAAATATGCAGTCACACGGATATTACTTGAAATTTCTTGCACATGCGCAAATGCAATATACCCTTGACAAAAAAGAAGATAGAGTCATTAAAGACACCGAAGTAGTTTCTAAATTTA
Organism: Stenolophus ochropezus; assembly: GCA_035578165.1. Lineage (NCBI taxonomy): Eukaryota > Metazoa > Arthropoda > Insecta > Coleoptera > Carabidae > Stenolophus > Stenolophus ochropezus. Next base: position 1,829,049 of record JAQOWZ010000002.1, read on the forward strand.
AAGTATTATTTATGCCACTATACTTCATTGACAATCGTCAACCCAAATAAGAATAATTTAACTAGATATCAACATCAACAACCCCAACTGTCATTCGAGTTGCGGTGACAACCGAACTTTCCACGTTATGAAGTTTGAAATGATCATTACCTAAATGATCATATGACACATGGCTACCAAATTAAGTATTAACTGTTAATGATCATTAACTTTCGTCGTGTGTCCCGGGTATAAGACAACAATCAGCACTAACTTACAAGATTGTACCAAATGTTACTTTTAGTAGGGAGCATAAGACAACAATCAGCACTAACTTACAAGATGGTACCAAATATTACTTGTAGTAGAGAACATAAGACAACAATCAGCACTAACTTACAAGATTGTACCAAATGCTACTTGTAGTAGAGAGCATAAGACAACAATCAGCACTAACCCTACAAGATTGTACCAAATGTTACTTGTAGTAGAGAAAATAAGACAACAATCAGCAATTCAGCACCCTGATGAAGACTGATTTAGAGTCCAAACTTTGGTGTATTAATGGATTTTATTAAATGACTTCAACTCCAGAAAAGACCTTCTTTTATTAACATCCAGTCGATAAAACCAGTCCTACATAAGACTACAAGCCGGTGATTGTGTGGATAAGCAACGTAGCCTGCTCTGTCTAATTGAATGGGTTACCGCATGACAACTTTCTGTGGGTTGACCTTTCAGAGATTGTAAGTTGTCAAAATGCAAGTAAAGCTTGCCAAGAAACAAGTACTTCAATACTTAAGGACCTATTCCGTCTAGAAATCTTATAGCACATAATGAGACGGAATAAATCCAATCCAATAGAATAAAGTGCAGTAACAAACAGTATGTCAGCCAGTACGTTTGTGTGGCAGACACTGTAAGCTGACAACCTCCATCACTAAAATTCAAGTAAAACCTGTAACGAAACAAGTTCTTTAGGTACTTGAGGCCTTGTTCCACAAAGGAATGTTGTACCATAGATGGAGATGGATGGAACAAACAGTGTAGGAGACCTACAGTTTATAGTGAGTTTCAATCCACTCGGATACAGCGGTATTTTATTTTTGGTTACAGGTTTGTCGTCACTGTGATTTGAACCCTAAATCTTAAACTCCGCTCAACAAGTTGAAGTGCTGTAATCATTTAAGTCACCACTGCGTATTATACTATAAAATATTAATAATACTCCACAATTAAATACATTGCTACAAAACTGCTATAAAACAAAAATATTTGTAAATATTTTACTGCCACCTAGGGCCTAGGGAAAGCTCAGCATTGCTGAGCCTTGCTAATCCACAATATTAAATGGCTAACCTACAATATTATATAGATGGGAAACTTGATTTTTCAAAATAAAAGACAAAAATTATAGATAAATAAAGATGAAACCCTTAATTAAATGATCAGAAATAATATCTACAAAAATTCCCTAATCATTGACGAAAGAAAATATCACTTTTATACAGACAGAGGACAACAAATAAAAATGGACATGGACAATGGATTTCTTATAAGATAACAAAACTAAGAATTTTCATAAGATTCTGAAATTTATACATTTTTGTATGCATCCTAATTTTCAAATTAAAAAAAAGATATATGATGAACTATTAAAAGTAAGAAATATTGAAAAACTCATCTATCAACAACAATAATGAGAATTGTTGGTAAATTCTGTTCGCCAGGTATTAAATAGATAAATAGAGATGAAACCCGTAATTAAATGATTAGAAATAATAGCTAGAAAAATTTCCTAATCCTTGACGAAGGGAATGATTACTTTATTGGAGACAGAGGATAACAAATAAAAATGGATAGAGAGAGAGAATGGAAAGGAAGATGCTCTACACTCCGAAATTTATATTTTTTTGAATGTATCGTAGTTTTCAAATAAAAAAAAAACATATGATAAACTATAAAAATAATATATATTGAAAAACTAATCGATTGTGTATAGCGTAATGTTGGCACTGTGTTCCTTCCTGTTGTACTATTTTATAAACAGAACTATTTTATTAGGTCCATAAAACCTAGAGATAGTGAATATTGGATTGGCTTGTTTGAAGTAAAAAATAGTTTATCAGTCCGGTGCCATCACAAGCAATTTTTCATGATTTGTCTCCAAAAATATCTAAACTGCTCTATAAAGTAGTACAAACTTAAATTTATATTCCAATTTAGATAAAAGCGCCTTACAATAAATCTAGATAAGCCTTCAAAACACCACAATAAATTCCTACGCAGAATAGTAGTAGTTGCGTATCACAAACAACGCTTTGTCGACGCCTGGGTGCATAATGCCCGGATTAAATTGCCAAATATCGCATTTATATTTCATAGAAGATGTACAGTTTTAATCTAAATGTCGGTGCGTGTGATTATTTATTATGATCCGGGTAATACTTTAATAGCTTGCATCAGCATGGAGCTTTATTAATTTTGGGTTGCCGAATCTGTCGACAAACACTTTTCATATATTTTGGCGAGTTTTTCATTACCCTACAGGAAATTACATACTTCCTATATTAAGCAGAGTGTATGAATATTAAAAAAAATATGAATGGGATTCGAGGTCTAGTGATTCTAAAAATCTGGGTTTGAATCATGTCGTGTTAAATTCTATGTCCCTTATGAAAATGGACTCTGTGGTGTATATACAAGATCTGTAAAACAATTTCTGCAATAAATAAATAATTGATCCCTCTTATTTTTATTTAGACAAAGTGTACTGTTCAATGCCGTTCTTATTACATTTCAAATTCGTATCCTCTTTCCGTTTCTTTTATATTTATTAAATAAACAATTTTTATTGTGCCGCAATTTGGCGTCAGTCACTAATTATATAAAACGTTTCGGAATAATTGCTTGGAATCTTTTGGATCATATTTCTTTTTTGTAATGTAGTATAATATTTCAGACTAACAAACAATGAAATAAGATCGTTTGATTCTTTGTATTTAAACCTGATTGAAATGAAAATAAATTTACAAATAGTATTATAGTAACTTTTCTTGTAAACTAACTTTATATTTAATGACAGTTTCAAGTATTTTCTTATTAAAAGGGTAATTTTTTGAGAAGCCGGTAGTTTCATGATTATATAAAAATCTTATTTAAACAAAAACCTTTTTATATCCTTCGATATGCGTGAAACAAACTACATATTGTATTTCAAATCATAATCTGAAACCGAACCTAAAACCGATTTTCTGAAATGAAATACAAATTTTTGGATTAATCCGAATTATACAAAAATAGTTTCATGTTTTGATTATCCCAGGATTTTCGTTAATTTTATATATTTTTATGGTTATCTGGAATACTAGAGGACAAAAATATAAAATGGGTCCAAAAAGTAAAAGCTACTTCTCCTGAGGGTACAATTAAATAATTTCGTAATTTAAAAATGGCTGTAAATTTTTTTCGTGCTGAAATTGTTTGTGCGGGAATAACGATGTCATTGTTTCATGGCCCACTTTGCGAGGTCCATCTAACGAAGGGCGCTTTATCTCTGAATAAATTGTGCATGTTTTTGTTTTCCGGGCACAAAAAGTTATATGTTCCGGCAGTAAAAACTTGACTGCGGTCTGTTCAACTGTTTTGTCTAATAAATGTTATGCGTTGTGGACGTCTGCTCTACTTGGAAATTTGTTGTTCTGATTAAACAATGCCTGAAGTTTAGTTCGGTTTATTTTATCACGGATATCGTCAGGGTAAATAAATGAATGTTTATTCTGTAAACTTATACCAACTACAATTATACAATAGAACATAATTATAATACGTTTGTTACACTGTTATTATAAAGTAAATATTTGCATATAATTTCATATTTCCATCATGAATTATTTTACTACATCTCATACTCTACTGAATTTATCTTTAAAATATTATATTCATATCATTTTATGACTTCAATAATAATTTAATTTATTGAAGTACATGCGACAATAAAAATAAGTTATTTTAATTAATTTAATTCATGAATTATGTATTTGAATATATTATAAATAGAACATGGTATTCATTTCATATTTTATATATGTAATGTCCTAGTTTTAAAAACTTTTATATTAAAAATTATATGACAAATAATAAATGTCGAATAAAATATCATATGTCAAATTACTCGTATTGACAAAATATTCATGGGCTGAATAAAATTTAATGTTTAATTTTACAGAATAAATATTTGTTATCAAAAATTAAATCTATTTCAAGATAAATTATCTCTAACTAATTATAAAATAATGCTATTTTATAGATACTTTGATCATGATGTGATCGAAAAACAGTAAAATAATGATCGTAGAAAAAGTATAGTACATAATTCGAGTTGTAAAGATATTACGCTTTTGTTGGCTTTTCCACTTCGAACGTAATATGCATCTTACACCTCTTAATATGTACCTAACATTATTAAATAATTCAAGAGGAATATAACAGAGTATGTTCAAGAATACCTTGAATCTTCTACTTTATGAGAAGCTATCTGTTTTGTGTCAAAAATTTTTATTTGAAAATAATGCAATATTAGATACAATTATTAAAGGTAGGAATCTAAAGTGGTTCTAAAAAAGGCAATTTAGAAAAAGGTTCGAAGTTCTGGTTAAAAGAATAATGAAATCATTTCTCAGAGAGTAATTTTGCTGAAATGAAAGCAAAAGCTGACATTTATGCAAAAGAAAACCACAGTTCGTTTTATCTTTCAGGGTATAACTTTCAGTAACCTTCTGAAATGTCACAGAATTACGTAGAGCTATTTGTTTTCTCTACAATTTTAATAAAAAGTAAAAGAATACATAAAACGTGTACTACTATCTTACAAAGAAATAAATTAGGAGTCATTGTAACTATAGTCTATTTCCCACAGTTGATCCTCACATTATGAATTTCTGCTGCAAGAATTATTAAATTTTTATTTTGCATCTTTGTCGTATAGAATGGCATCGATGAATTTGTGGTATTGTTCCTTTTGGAAATGCTGTGCTATTACTGGTTACGCTTATAAATAAATAATAAATCGATGTAACCGACTTTTCTGAGCTTAATCGATTATTAAAAGTTCCAAAACTGAAGCTTTTATTATAAAAATGTTCCGGGGAAAAATAAAAGCCTGGCTTAGAGGAAAGGTTACTCTGTGTAAATACTTAATGAAAATCAAAGTTAACGACCCTTGTTTAGGCATTTATAAAGTTCAGAGACTATAAAGTCAAGTATAATGGGCCTGTTAGTTTATAAAGTTACATCAGAGATGCACTACAAGACTCTTAAAGCGAAAATAAATAAACCCTTTATGAATTATCGACCAAGTTAGCTGGGCCATGCAAATAAATGAATATTTATAGAATGGAGTTTGTGTGCTATTATGTTATCCTTAAAACTTTCTTGGAGAGTAAATAATGCCATCTTTTCTAGAAAAAGAAAAAGGTAAAGTTAATCAAAAATGCACGAAATAAAATAAATAATAAAAAAATTATTAACATATTACAAATTTGATTCAAGAAAATTTCAGGTATGAATTGAATTACGTATATTTTGAACAAACTGATTTCAAAACTAAATATTAAAAGTACTAAAGATTTTTTTATAGAATATATTACTACAGTGGTGGAAGGTAATGTGTTGGACACATCAGATGTTTTAATAATCTCTTGGAAAAGTTATACTACTTTATGATAAGGAATATTTTGCGAAATAAATTTAAATTAATTGTCTCGCAACATTTAAGAAAAGCATGAATTGCATAAAGTACTGTACCTGTAGACAGTAGCAAATTTCTTTTTCATTAAACTATATTGAACGATGTTGGATCAGAGATATTATTTTATTGAATATTAATATTTTGTGGAAGAAATTGCCTCTAATTCTCGTTCATTTTTTTGGGATATATATAGTATCCGTAAAAAATAAAAGTTTTCTCTGTTTCAATAGCCTATATTAGAAGCAATTGGAAAATATGTATTATTTTCTGAAAGGAAATGCATTTCAGAATAAATTGAGCCTAATTCGTAGACAATATCTTGGGCAATGAATTGCGCATAGTAGATAAAGCGGACAATAATAGCTTGGAGAATAATACCGCGAAATAGCCACATGCATCATGCATTCTGGAGTAATTTCTATGTCCTTCCGCAATAATTTCATAACGGAGTCAAATCGTCGTCCGTATTTCTTGCCTGCGAGTGCAGCGATAATTTACACCACAACTATCTCTCCAAACAAATATGTGTGTAAATAGTGGCGGAATTTCATGCGCGAGTGAGTAATATCGAGTAAAATATGAACCATTTGCAAGCGCAGAATTCCTCGCTCGCAACTCCGGTTCTCCTAAGTTCGGGACGATTCGATGCACCGGACCGCGCAGCGACATATCGATTCTTCTTCCAGAACATAACGCATTGCTTTGTCACTGAAATTATTACTACTATTTCTAAATAACTGTTTCGAACAAACAAATTTTCATTGTAATAGGATATTCCAAGTTTTTTCATTTTAATATTTTATTTTACATATAAATATATTAGACCCGTATTTTTTATTTTCGCCAGAAAAACTCTTCAAGTTTCAATAAATTGTAACCTATAAAATCGACGGTGCCGGTGTCGTCACCTGCACCGGTGAGCCAACAGCCAACAGTAAAGCAGCGTGAGGCGATAGCACCTTCGAAGAGCCAATAGCATACCTGAATTTTACGCACTCGATTTAAACGTATTAAAGTTTCATTTTAGTATTAGGGTATTTAGTAAAAACCATAAAATAAAAGATTATATTTACCCTAATATTTCTTATACGTAGTCTTGGAATACGTTATTATTAAAATACATTTTCATCTTAATGTTTTAATAAATTGCACCCTACAAAATCAACAGTGTCGGTGACGTCAGCTACACCGCTGCTAACAGCCAATAGTAAAGCAGCGTGAGGCGATAGCGCCTTCTAAGAGCCAATAGCATGCTTGAATTTTACGCATTCGATTTAAACGTTTCATTTGGTATTAGGGTATGTAGTAAAAACCATAAAATTAAAGATTATATTCACCTTAATATTTCTAATACGTAGGCTTGGAATACCTTATTATTAAAATACATTTTCGTCGTGTTTTATTTTTCCAACTTTATGCTTTTTTTTTTAATTTTAATTTAAAATTAAAATAATTGATATGACGGCGTGTTTATAATAAACCATCAACTATGTTCGAAAGTGCGGAAATAAAATCATTTACAACTGTAAAAGTTTAGGGTTTGGGGTTTCAGGATATTAAACTTGATCTAGAACAAGGTGTTGTTTTGCCAGTCTTGTATAGATAATCTAAACAAGACAAGACAAAAGTCTAGAACGTCTAGATCAAGGTTTATGTATATTAATTTATATTTTACGCTAAATTCAATTGGTGTTTAATTTTTATCAATAAATAATTAAACATATATGTATTTTTTGTTTGTAACTAATTTTTTCACACCGAATAAAAAGTAGCTGAAGCTTAGCTATTTTCAATTTAAAGTTCTTTATGAGTAGCATTCATTGGAAGAGTAGTTTTAGTAATATATGAAAAGTTTTTTGTTTACTTTGTACAAAATTAGTAAACGTTAAGTTGAGGTAAACATAGTAAAATTTAATTTGCGCAAAAATGAGTGTTGGAAAGTTTATTCCTGGTTTGTATTTTCCAAATGAGATTCCGACCCAAATCTAATTTATTCTAAATCTCCATTCGCGACGTCGGATCGTTAAGAGCCAAGGTTCTCGGCTTCTCCGGGTCATATTTCATCTGGCGAGGGCGAGCAATTAAATTACTTTTTAAAATCCTCGCGGTAACAAGTCTAATTAAATGTTAGATGGCGCTTTGTCGCGCCGCGCAGCTTTGTTTCCACCTTTATTACATTTTTCAACAACTCTTACCGCGGATGGATAGTTTATTTGACCAAATAACTGCGCGAGTCTCACTAGACATAGCGATAATTAATTTACACTACGGCAGAATGGAACGAAATTAAGTTTCAAGAGGTTTGCAACCCTATAGAAAACTTCACAGCTATTGTATATCAAAGAATATTAGTTCTGCACTTCATAACTTTTAAATCTAATTTATTATACATAGTCTAAGAAACATCTACCTTATAATATACAGGGTGTTAATACTAAGTTGTAACACCCAATAACGGCAGTTAGAAATAATTGAAACAAGCAACTTTTCTTAGATGAAATTTGGAGCCCCAGTTCATAGTTATTGGTGTTCTTTTGTTTTTCGGAAAATCGTCATTACTCCCTTATTTTAAGGAATATCTAAAAAATACAAATTCTTTCAGCATTTGCTTTCGGTTCTCTAAAATATTTGTATTTAGAACTATTTTCTATTTTATCAAATAACAAAATGGCGACCGATCAAAAATTTCAAAACAAGATATTTTGAAAACCAGTCGATCGATTTTTGAAATTAAAACAGTTATAAAATCTTTAAACTATAAATTTTGCGAGATCGCGTATTTGTAGGCCTCAATATAAACTCGCTCTCGCTAAAGTTCAGTTTCTGGCCTAATCATACAAATAACTATTATTTTGTTTTGCTTCTTTTCCGAGAAAAAAAACTTGTATCTTATAAATAAATACAAAAGTGCATAAAAAGTTTTTACTTACTCTAAAACAAAATAGTTGTAAATATATGACCTTTTAAACAAGATTTTATTTTCTCATAAAACGTCAGTTATTAATGACACATAGGACGTTGATACCTCTCTGATGACATTGTCCTCGCAAATTGATGTACTCTCCAAAACATTATCGTTAAATCTCCCTTTTAACCCTGCAAAAATTTGCGCCAATCACGTGTTATTAATCCTACACGAAGCCCAATCAAAATTCAATAAATCAGCTTGTAGCTCATCGGTTGTCGGGTTGACATAAACAAATAACAAATCACCGCGGGATTAAAACCCGGGATGCGGGGGTTCCCACCCACGCACTCAAGGTCCTTGGGCTTGGCTTTCCCCGTGAATTAATTATATCACGTAATTTAAATAACTGTCATGTTAACTCCGACTAGATTGGAACTTTGTGCACAGAAATTAAATTTGTCTGTTGGTAAATAGCAGTGGTAAAATTACCCTGAATACAAAGTTAGATACGGGAGACGGATTCTCATTTTGCGGTGAAGGGAGGATGTATCGTACTCCAGTTACAGCAAATAATACTCCAAAGATACTAACTACAAACATATCTCATCATCATCATAAATGTCATTCCTATTTGATACATTTAAAACTAGAGAAATCGGTATTAAAATCATATTTTTATATTTTTATTTAATAAACGGCTCATTTGAGTCAGGTTATTAATTGTATTCTAATAGTGAAATAATGATATATTGTACTCCAGTTACAGCAAATAAAACTCCAAAGATACTATCTACAAACATCTCATCATCATCATATTTGTCATTCCATTTTGATATACCTAATTAAATCTACAGAAATCGGAATTAAAATAATATTTTTATATTTTCATTTAATAAACGGCTCATTTGAGTCAGGTTATTAATTGTATTTTAATAGTGAAATAATGAAAGTAAAATGGAAACTGTGCATATGGTGAATCATTAACTACAAAAAAAAAATTAATAACAGTTATTACATTTGTTCGCAATTGCATATTTTCACAATTCAAATAAATCGGATGACAATTTAATTTATATCGTTTTATTATTTATAAACAACAATTTTGTTGTAGTAATATAATAACCATAGATTATACAGGGTGGCCAAATGAAAATTATCAGCGCAATTTTTGGCCACTTAACATCAATTTTACAAAAAACGCTCGAACAAGTCAATTTTAGTATAAAGGGGGACACCTGAATGGATTAATACCAATGGCATAACTTCAACCCTAAAATGGGGGTGGACAGCACCTCTAAAATTTTAAATGGAAAAGAGTGTCAAAGATGACACAGTTCGAAAGGCCTTTCAATTCTCTTTTCAACAATAATTTTTTTTATTTTTCAAATCCGATCATTAGTTCCAGAGAAATATCGTTTAAAACAAATTTTATCAGGTGTTCAAAATAGCAATCAAGTAGGCTTGAACAAATGACAAATATGTAACAATTAATTTGTCTGTAGCTCTTTGAAATGTTATTTAAATTTATATGAATTAAAAAAGTATGCTACTTTCAGATTAATTTTGTAAAGATCTAATACAATTTTGTATAGAGCATTTATATACTTTTCATAATTTAACTGAATTAATTTTTATGGTAGAATGATTTTATTAATATTTTAAGATATATTTTTGAAGTAATTAAGATGAAATCTCTGTCATCGCCGACATCCCCTCATTAGAGTGATTAAACAAAATCATATTGTCTCACCGCGTTACAAGAACAACCCCTAAAGTTCGCCAACATCTGGAAGTCGTAGCAAAGGGGGTGATTCTTGTTAAGTTAGCAATACGTTTCCTGGACCAGTTACATTTCATCAGAGTTAATTTCATTTTCTTCGCATCAGTTTCAATGCTCACAAACCTAAGTTATTAACTGAGAAGCGAGTCATTATGGAAACGACTTCAAATTGGGTGAGGAGGCGTCGAGTTAGTCATTCTTCAACTTAAAATTAACTTCAAAACACAAATAAATTTGTTGTTGCTGGAAGTATTAATCTATATTTTTGGACAACGAGATATTCGCAGAGAATTTATATTATCTAGGTACCACAGCAACAAAAATGTGTGTTGTCATCATAGCAAAGACAGTCTTTGATGCGTTGTCTTTTTCTGAGGTGTACAAATACCTATAGTGTTATCTTACTCAGTAAGGAAGAAGAGAGTGTAGAAGTACAAGACAGTCCAGTAATACCATGAGTTTATTTTAACGTGAAACATGAGATTTCTTATAGCTATGGTTATGACTTGGCATTTGATTGACAGCAATGTATCAGAGTTCAATTTAAAATGAAACATAGCAGAAACTGTAATTTGAGTAAGTTTGATGTGTCTAGAGAGATTTTAAATGTTTAATTATTATACATATTACCATTAAATCATTTGTTTTAAATGTTCCCCAGTTTAAAAAAATCAAGTACTTTGAGATTAGTAGACTTAGCTGGCTACTCTAATTGTTCATCTCGTTCATTCCAACGACGTGGAAATTTGTTATTTAAAAAAAATATCACAATTTGAAAGTTAATAATGACGTGAATATTACAACCTATGTTTCATTTTAAACTGAACACTTTGATACATTGCTGTCAATCAAATGTGAAGCCGTAATGATAAATATGGCAAATCTTATGTTTCACGTTAAAATAAACTCACGGTATAAATATTCCATAGGCCTTGACTTAATTAGAAACGCTGTGAAACTCAGCACGAAATATTATAATAATATGTTCTTTAGTTGTATGTTATACTTCTGTCCTCAAGATTTTCATTACATTAAGGGCACCTTACGGACACCTTATAGATACCTTAGGGCGACTTTTAGGGACACCTTACCTGAGGATAAACACGGCCTTTAATGTACAGGATGAACCTCAATGATAATAGATATACGATTTGCTTCATGCTGATATGTTAGTAATAACTGTATATTCCACATATTGGAACACAACAATATATAGGACATATTGAGTGGTGGCATAAGATATCTGTATAGTCTATTGATTAACAACGGATCAACTAGTAAGAGGATTGGAACTAGCTCAACAGTGAGGACAATACATTCCGTGGTGTTCTTACCTAAGGCCTTCCAGACCCGCTGTTCGATCATTTCGGCCCACCGGACGAGAGCGACGGCTCTCAGCCGAGGAGTTTTGGTGGCGTTGGCGCCTGTGCCGATGACGTCCATGACGTCGGGGGACACCACGCAGAACACCAGGAACTCCGCCGGGACTGGCACTGGCTCTGAGCCCGAGCATTCTGCTCCGTCGTCTCGGATCAGAGTCACGTCCACTTGCCTGGAAAGATACATCAAATAAAGAAGTTTATTGTCCCATCATTCTTTTGAGCAATATAAAGCAGATTAAATCTAGATGAGAATTCCATATATTTTTAAGCAAATTTGTAAGTAGCAAAGATTTGTTTTATTGAAAAACATATACTCTAGCTATAAATTCAATATGTGACATCTTGAAGATGTCCTTCAATCGAAAAGAATAAGCAGAAGTATACCAAAAAAGACACTGGGAGATAAACAGAATTAGAGCGAGATCTAAAAGAAGAAAGAGAGATAAACCATGAAAGACATGGATAGAAAAATAGAAATAGGAAAGAAAAAAGATTTGAAAACTATTTTTGTAAGCTCTATATATTATAATAATAATAATTATTTTTTTAAATAATTTTTAACAGACAAAAAAATATCGAATGCGTAAAATCACACATAGATGACAATGATGTATATTAAATATTCATTTTCATTGTAATTATTATGTTCATACTTCAGGAGTTTGACGTCTTAAGGATGAACATTTTACATGAAGAGGAATATGAATATATCCTAATATTTGAAATATGGAAATGTCTTAATAATAATGCTACCGTACGAAAGGACGATCGCTTATTATATTTTTCGCGTCATCAGCAGCAATTAACTCCGAATAATAATTACTTGTAAAATGTGATAGTTCTAATTACTAATAGCTAGACGACCAAATATATATGAAATTCGTATGTTTTTCGTAATTACTCAGCTAGTAGGACAGTTATTCTATAAGTTCCCATTGACAATGGTAACCGAATAACAGAAGTTATCAGGAACTTACGCTTTATGTTGCTTTGGAAGTAAGTTAAACTTACGTAAACGTTGGCGTGAAAATGAACTTAAATATATTATAGTTGGAGTAAACGTTTGGCGTAAAATACTTCATCTAACTTTCAATACTTATATATAAATAATACTGGCATTATAAATGAAGTATTAAAAAAGAAAATAAATTAAAGGTATATTACAAGGATTTTCAATTTGGTCTTACTTGAAATAATTTTAAATGGTATTACCCCAATGGAAGTTATCGGATATATAAATTTAAGAATGAGGGCTAAGTTTTTAATCTTGTGAAAACTCCCTCCCACGCCACTGATTCCCTCTCAACCCTCCACCTTTCAGAGTAATGAAATGCGGGGAAGACAAGAGCTAAGTGTCGCTCCGTGTTCATCTGCCGATGAAGCTGTTTGCCTTCGCCGATCCGGCCCAGGAACTTTTATCATCATGGCCTCCTTGATGCGCTGATTCCGTAGGCGGCACAATACCCAACCCGGCTAGTTTTTACGCTAGTGACATTCTCATTACATGTGATAAGGGTACAACGGTGCGCGGGATTAATACATGTTTTACTTACTGTCACTATTGTTTCATTTGTTATAATTAACAGACATTGTTCACATTACTGTAATCACTGCGTCGTTATTATAAATCAAAACAAAGGTTTCGCGCAAGAACGAATGTCTGCTCTTAACTACTTCATCAACTAAACGAAATAAAGGTGATCCAAATTGGACTTCCGGATTTGTATTCTCAATAACAATAAAATATTAGAATAAAACGATATTTGTTTCTATTTATATAAAGCATAGAATTAGGAGTTAAGTATAAAATATAATGTGAAATTATTCTTTTAGCAAAATTGTTCGTAATGCTTTCGTATAAATGCGGCTCTATTTCAACAATTGCATTCTCCGTTTTAGGTTTGAAATCGTAGCTGGTTTGTTAAACACAATCCCTTTCCTTTAAATACCCCTAAAGAAAAAAGTCTAATGGGGTTAGATCGCAAGATCTCGGTGACCGCTCTACTAGATAACACGACCAGGAAACTTGATTTCAAGTAAAGTAACTGTTTAACGTGCTGTGTACCCAGGGGCTTCATCTTGCTGAAACCACATGTCATTTAAGTTTAAGTCATTTATTTCATAGAAAAAAAAAATCGTTTAGCATGTTCCGATGGCGAACACTATTGACAATAACAGAGATACCATTTTCGTCCTCAAAAAATACGGTCAAATGATTCCTTCCTGCTCTTAGCAAGTAATATTTTCATCTGAACGGTATTTCCCTTGATACTGGACTTTTGCTTTGTCAATAAACTAATAAAGATACCATTTCTTTAATTTTAGTAGGACATCAAGAACTGCACGTTCATTTGTACATTATTGTGTCCAAAATTGTTCAAAGTTTTCTCAATGTAATTTTAATTGATCGCATATTTTCCTAAATATAATAAATTTGTATAATTTGTATATGGCGCCATGATTAATTTGCCAAGTGTTTTGATATTTACTGTAAAAATGCAAACTTCCAACGTTCACAGGACCAGAAGTCAAATTTGGATCACCTTTATATACCTTTGTATAATTAACTGAGAATCTCAATTTAAAATCAAATTAAGTATTTATTTTGCCCGAAAGGTAACTAGGGCTCAACTAACAAACTACTAAAGCACTTATTTATTTAATTTTTAATTTTTTAAACAATATTATTTTACTGAAATTAACTTTCCATGCAGTCAAATTGAATGGAATATAACTTCCAAATAAAACACCGCTGTGTCCTCATGGTTCGTAATCCACTGTAAGCTGTAGGTCGTTGCAGAAGCTGTAGACTTACACATACAACTAAAACACAATTTAAAACTGGAATACAACAAGTGGAATCCTTATCTCGATTTTATTTTTGTTGTGTGAAAAAGGTGATGAAATGTTGGTAATATATCTGGTGAAATATAAGAGCGTTTTACTATTTGATGTGGCTGTAAGAAACCGGTAGTGTTAGGTTAGATGACGCGTATATATCGCAGTTGTTTAATTCCGGCATCGTAGACGCTCGCGTGGAGCAAACCTGCGGGTTAAATAGATCCGGGAGATTAGCGAACGAAGCCCGGCAATCAATCTACTCCTTCGCACCACTAAAACACTTTCAAATAAGAAAACTTTCTACAATCAAATTGTACGTACATTTATTTTTATTTCAACTCTAAACTTTTCCATTGCCTTCTTAATTATATCTCGCTGCACACGTTTCGCGAAAAATTCAGTTAGCAAGAATAACAAGTTAGTACTTTAGACAAGAATTTCGTTACGGTGTTATCAAAGTGTTAATTATTGTCTTGTTGAATGAATAAACATCGTTTCTTCCACTTTTCTTCAGAAACGTGACTTATTCACGTTTATATTGGAGAGTGAAATATTTTTAATTGAAATTTAAAACATTTAAATATCAAATATTGTGAGATGGATCACATTTTAAAAAAATAATTGTTATTCTATAGTATTTCATATTCGAAATATTTGAACAACAAAATTCATTTATAACAACAAATATTTTAAGCTTACTTAAATAAATAAGGAAAAAGCTATGTTCTAAAACTATAAAAAAAATATTTAATTTGAGTTCACAAAATTCTAACTCTTTTCCATTATATAGGTGAGATGGATCTAAGCTATGAGGAAATTAAATGGCTAACAGATTGTTGGCATTTGTTATATGTGGTACACACTTCATCAGCGATTACAAATTACACATTTTATCCAATCATCCTTCTTTATCATTTCTTTTAATAACCTTCCTTGCATCCCGAATATTTCTTTTCACAATCTTCAGCTTCTTCGTTACCATAACACTTTCATTAACCATTTAATAATTCTTCAGAACTCGTGGAATAGCAACTTGGATTGATTCTCTTAACAGTAAAAATCCTGTGGTCCATTTCTCCTTGGGATAGGTGGTCTATCTGTCCTCAGAGGTTAAATGAACCACTAAATTACTATTGACTGTGTATAGATAGAACCACATTTTTAGGTTACGTTAAGTCTTATGCTTATGTTTATAAAGTATGTACATAAACATTAGCTTAAATCTATGAAACTAGTAATTAACTAATTGTGTGTATAAGATACAATTTTCTTTTGGTAACTTTTAAAGTAAATTTTGGGTTAAATATTGACTGTATTAATTTTCAAGCGGCTACTTACACTATGTAAGTACATTATATGGAGAAATAAACTGACTGAATTCCAAACACTTTATTTCTCCATATTCCACCCACCAGTTAAGAAGACTCCTTCCTGTGTAAATACATAATACATTTTTGTTAAAATTACTATGATTTTCATAATTATCTAGTTGGACTGTTATTTTCTATACCATTCCGTTGACAATGCTAACCAAATTATAAATGTCATCAAAAACTTACGACTTATGTAGCTATAGAAGTAAGATTTTACTAGGTGTAAAACTAAATTACAGTCATTATTTTTTTAGAAAGATAATTTTAAGTTCCCTGATCTAGGAAATGAGTAAATTACGAATGAAATAAATAGTTATAATTAGAGCAGCCCAAAAATAGTAATATTTTATTGGCATTAATACATCATTAAAATATATTTCAGAGTACCTATATAAATTTAATTAAAATAATATAACGAATTCTACAAAATTCGCTGAATTCGCAGAAAAATCAACTAGGTTGATAGATGCACAAATTAATTCACCGTAACAAATAATTAAATAATTTTAATTAAAATTTATAAAAGTTTTCCGGGTAAAACTGGATTTCTATCGAAATTCCGAATTTAATTAAACCGTTTTTATCATCTATCATGACCCGGCTGTGTCTTACTAGTTTGGTGATTAATTAATTAATTACTTTAGTTATCAGTAAGCAAGTTGGCTACAAAGGCTTGTGGTTATTTTCACTGTTGCCACCACTAGAATGAATTTATTCCTAGGGAAATAAAGATAATTAATATTGGTACTGGCATTGAAAGTTTTCGAGAGAATATCGGAATTCCAGGTTGAATTCCTGACAAATTCAACAGAACTTTTACTATTAATCTTATTAATTAATTAATCACGGCTGCCTTTGATCTCCCAAAAATCGCATATTGAGATTTTGATGGATAAGCTCGTTTCAAGGTTTTCAATTCGATTTCAACCACAAGAAGAAGTTGCTCATGTTTATAAAAAGTCACAAATGAGGCTGATAATTTCAATTTGTCTTTTTATAAATAAATGCAACAAGTAAAAAATAAGGAAAAAGGAACAATACATTACACGTATAATACCATTAGATCAACAATACTCAAGTATATTATTAGGTATATACGTAATTATTTATTCTTGTCCAGCAGAATCTTCTGTTTGATTTCAACTAACGTATTTTAATAATCTGCAGATTTTTTCGTAAATGACCCTTTAATATATACAATTGTTAATAATATTTCTTGGCTAATCTTGTTGTTATTGTTAATAAATTTGTTTGCTGCTTGGTTTCTGTATAACTTTATAATTTGATTCAATTCAGTGAATTGAACACTATGCTTTTTCTACGACCTAAATGTTATTTCCTAATTCATTTTTATTTTTACTAGTTGCAGGATATTAAGACTTTGTTTACACAAACAAAAGTAAGCAGGCTAACTAGGTCATAATTCTATCGCATGTAATTTTGACAAGTAGGGTAAAAATATTACCCTACAGATATGTCAAAATAATGTGGGACAATTGGATAACACAGCTGTCATATCAACCCATACAGACTTGATCACGAAAACATTACTCATAAGAGAATTTTATGAAATAATATTTATTAATAATGTGAAACCAGTAAACTATTGAACAAACCACGGATGTTATGAATCATAACAGGCCTTAGATGTCTTAAAATCCTCACTCTCCAAGGTCGAAATAAGCGACTTTCTGCACTTGTTGCACAATATACTATATTACTGGGACAATTTTTGTACAATATATTGCAAGAATAATAATTGTAGGATGTTTAATCTTGATAATATTAAGGATTATATTAATATTGCATTTATGGTTGTAGATATTGTTGACGTAATGTTAAGGATTTAAAAATTAAAGAAATCATGTTGACAAGAACTATAATGTATTTTTTGAATGCAAAATTTAATGTCATATTTATAAAGCATTGACACTATCACCCCGTGAGCGCGTGGTCATAAAGGCGTCTCCATTCCCGTTCCATCTCGCGAGCATTGAGTGCCGTTATCGTGTCTCGACAGGCGTTTGTCACTGGAGAATAAGTAGCGTACGTAGGCGTCTCTCCGACGCCGCTACTGACGCTAGGCGTCCCCACGCTCAATAAGTGAAACTCGGGACTGCACCACCAGGAAATGAACAGACGCATTAGCGAACGGTGGGAAAGGGGAGAATTCTTAGGATGTGGAATTTACATTTAGAAAATGGACCAACTGCCAACGCATTGTGCTTTACGTGTGTTCAAAATGGATAAATTCTGTTATAAAATAACGTTTTAAAAGTCGACTTTTAAAAAATTATTTGTAATTATATCTCTTGAAAATAATATTTAAATATTTCATATGAGTATTTAATATAAAATAAAAAACAAAGTTTTCTAAAATGAAGACTTTTAAAAACTTTAAATTTTTTAAAAAGGTTTAGTATAATTTCAAAATATGTTTAACAAAATATCTTTTATTATAAAAAAAAAACATTGTAAAGAATAAGTAAAAACTTAAAGAAACAATAAAAACTACAGTAAAATCCGTTTATAACGATACCGCTACTACCGATAAATTGGTTATGACGATAAAATTGTAGCCACTTGTTTTATATATAACCGGATTTTATTGCATTATATTTCAAAACAAATGTAACAAAAAAATACATATTAGTGCGAAACACTTCTGCGTTATAAAATCAAAATTATATTAAAATTAAACAGATTTAGTGGTTCTTGAAAGTATTGCCACATGGTAACATTACCCACACGCTTTTCTACCCAATTTTCGTAAATCTTAAATGTTAAATAACAACTGCGGAACAAGTGATTTAACAACAAACAAATGAAAATGGTGTATGTCACAAGATTTGTCTCGTAAGCGTTTCACAAAATATATGAGTATAATACTTTACTTCAGGATTTATATTTAAAAATGATAAAATTTGTGAAAACCTGATTTTGTAATCTAAGTTTCTTTTAGTTATCTAGCAGAAACTATTAGGAAACTTGTGATATTTTAATGAAAAAAGTTAAAACTTAAAACTTTTCTTAATTATCTACCAATTCAAGTTCATGTTGACAAATTTAATAGACTGTCTCTATTTGAATTTCAAAAGTTTGTATCTATCTCCTGCATCTGTATGTGATAGGAAAGTTAATAGAAACGGAAGTTTCTTGATATGTAAATTGAAACTTGAAACTTTTCTATATTTTTCTCATTAGTTTTTATTCAAAAGATAAGTAATAATCTCGAGCATATTTCACGACGAAAAGTAAAATAGTTTTACATTTGAGAAAAGTTGAAAAATCACGCAGATGTAAATTCATTTGATATTCTTACAGGGATGTTATAGTAGAAATTTTTAAGCAGTAGAGAGACGTCATAGACCTGAAAAAAACGTTACAAAATTAAATAAAACTTGTAGAAATTTTCGAAAGATGTTTTTATTTAGAAAACCGAGTAGTAAAAAAAGATTATTTATGATATTTACTTTTATTTCAAATTAAAATATAAGGTATTTAATGACATTTCAATTTATTTGTAATAATTGCAGTGTATTTTTTTTACACACGTTGGCTACGACTCAAATAAAATATGTTTACATATATTTGTTTCTTGTCACGCCGATCGATTTAGTTGTCAAATAATATAATAAAAAATCTCTGTTCGTTTAAGTTGTATTGTTCCTTATTATTGTTCGTATTCGTGTTGTTTGTTTCTTGTTATAGGTTTATTTTATTAACGTAAGTACGAATGCATAAAGCATTATCTAAGCAGTCGCAAGTGCTAACTGCAAATGCGAATGCATATTTTGAAAAAGAACTGGCACACGGTGGACCATTACTACCGTTAAAAGCAGTTCGAGAGATATGTTATCATTTTATTTGTTGTTATTAAATTTGGCATTGCCGTATGCAACACGCAAAACATTTTCTAAACTAATACACATATAAACTTTGTAATTCGTGACGTCATAATCTAGTTACAAATATTGATGACGTCTCTCTACTGCTTAAAAATTTCTACTATAACAGCATGCAGATAGATTCTCCCTTGTGATAAATATAAATTGCATCCACATCCTTGTTGCAGAGTAATGGAAATTGATATGCAGAGTACATTACACAGTACAGTACAAGGCTGGAATTAGGTTAGGGTCTGATAATGGCTTGGTTATGGTCAAGGAAATGGCATTAGCCCTCGATGCAGCCACTTATCGCTCCAGTGGAAACAGACGCGGCCAATAAGCACCGCTTGGTGATATGTGATCGCAAGATGACATCGCCACAGACCTGGAAACCTCCATTCAATTACCATAAGTGGATTGAATATATCAGTTTTATGAGGGACACTTGTCGCCTGTAGTTTGCATACATAACGATTCTACTTACCCTTTATTGCTGCACTATTCTATTGTCTCTTCAAATATCTATTCAATTCAAACCCAATTGTCACATAGGATTTGTTAATTTAGTGGCTTATTCTTCAGATCATTAACTGTAGTGTAACATTACTTGAAGGAACAGGATATCAAGTACTTGAGATACTTATTTCATATAGTGTTTAATAATAAGATTTCTTGCTTTGAAATTTGTAGCTGCAAGACATTTTTTGCAACACTGATACAAGACTAAGAAAAATACAAAACTCTCGTGAAAAACTAACTTCATATCAAATTTTACTTGTATGTTTGTTGGGTTAGTTATTAGACTGAAATCAGCACAAATCTTCGTCTGTTTCATTTAGAAATGCTGATAATCATGTACAAATATTGCTAATTCCACCAAACTGGTAAAGTTATCATTGGAACTAAATAATATACTTAATTCTTTTTATAAATGGGGACTGGAGTTATTTTGACATTTCAGGATGTTAACAAGGGGTATAACTTATCCGATTTAGTGGCTAATATTTTTATGAATCTGAGTATGAGGTACTTGTCTCATGGCAAGTTTAACTTGGATTTTAGTGGTATATGTTATTAATCTATAGCATCTACTAAGGACCTACAGCTTATTGAATATACCGAATTAATTGGATACAGCCATATTATTTGGATAAAGATTGATAACGTTGAGATATGAACCCAATATTTCATAATTATTTTTATATCATTAGAGATAAACGAACACCAGATCTCACAAACTATTAAGTACAAATAGAAGCGCGTTAACCAAGTATGCCACCGTTACCGTAATATAAAAATATTTGTTGAGATCAATAGGATTATTGCGCCAAAAACAATTTTATAGTATGAATGTTTAATCCTTCTCAAATGTGACCTAAATTTTTTCATCGGTGTTTTATTTTCGCTGCGAAAGAATGGCAAAAATGTTTCCCAAACAAAAGAATCAAAATTACACTGACATAAAAATAACAGTTTTTATATTTTGACAGTTTAATTTAGGCGTATTGTTCCATAATCACATTATTTATAAATAGAACACGAACAGCTGCTTTTCAAACGAACAATTTTTGACTAACGGTAATTTTATTTGAGGAGCGGTAAAAAGTAAGTCACAATTTAACACTCAAACATTTAAATGAATGCAAATTCTTGAATAAATTCCCTCTTTCTGTAAATCATTTTAATCCGCAAAGCCTTACGTTTTCCGCAAACATCATTAAATGTTATATGCACTATGTGAATCTGATGTTCGAAAGCTAACTATGATTATTAAAGTTGGACAATTATATAATGAAGCCGTATATATTTGAAATATTTGAATACAACCATAAACTGAACCTAAACTTACCTGTTTTGCTACCAAATAAACAACAAAATTTTGTAGTTTCAAACGGTAAATTCAAGTTATTTATTAAAATTATTTATATAAGTTTTCCATTTTAATCTATAAAAAATATAACTTCTGACAGACATAGAAAGAGAAAACAACGTGTAAACAAAGAAAGAAAACAGGTTCAATTCACCAACCCACCATATAGGCTGTGTTGGGTTAGTTCGAGATCAGTTCTGGGTTACTTCAAATATTCCAAGTAAACAGAATTAACCTACCAGGTTACTTAAAAAAATATAAATATAAAACATACAGTCTGTTTTCACAAGTGATTTATAACGTCTTTGTATATCTAACGTACACTAAACTACAAAAAGTACATATACTTTATTTTTTAAAGAAGCGCAGAAAAGATAGAATCAAGAAACAAGTTTCATTTATGCCTTGTGTATACGATAAAGATTGATAATTCTTGTAGCAGAAATTGATTAGGATATTTTAAGCCGAAAATCATGAAAAAAATTAAAATCAGAGATCACCTACCGGGCACTCTTGCTGATGTGTAGAGTTCAGTTTTAGCTTGTATTTTTTTTGCGAATAGAATGATGTGGTTATTGGATATAATGTGTTTGTATAGGACGAAGGTTTGCTTGGAATATTATATCTTGCTTCGGTGTTGAAACAGTGTAATATTCCGTGATATTAGCAGGCAGGATTAGTACAAATCGCTTTTGTAGCGCCTCCAATAACATTTTCTTTTTGCTGCGACAAGGGCCCATTTCGCCCGGCGTCCTTTGTTGAGCCAATATCTAACGCAATAAAACCTTTTATTAAAATTTTTGGCACCCAGTGAAATAATCTCGCACGGCAATGGCGAATATCGTCCTTCGTCCTTTCACAGCCACTCGTTCTTCCCTCTCGAATGGGGACAGGGCCGGATCAGCAGGATTACCAGAAGCGAGAGTCGAGACTTCACATCGACAATCATAATAACAAGCAAAGAGGAAAGTAAGAATCCTTTGTCTTCCACATAATTTTACTCGGCTTTCATTAATACTTGATGTTAGTTGTTGTTACCTATTACTTCTAATTAACTCTTTCTAAATAAAATAAACTTTTTATTTAAAACCCAAAACTTTTTCTTGTATGCTAACATTCATAGCTGAAGTTTGACATAAAGTGAGTTTCACCTAAGATGCAATTATCTTGTACATAAAACATAGGTTGTAAATAACAAATGTACTTTCATATTCATAATAATGGCTAATGACAGATTAGAAAATATTACACCATATAGCTGATACATGGGTTTATCTGTTTCATAATATTTTATATTGAATAAAATGTTATAATGCAATTAGTATCACAGAACAATGAATTCAAATTTAAGAGAATTGATAGTTCATTGATTCCTAGTACGTACCTGTAGTTTTGTTCTGGTTAGTGTATTTTTTTATATACTCGTAATATTTTGAGCAATTTAACAAGAAAGCAATAATATTACAAAGTTTACAAGTTCAACGTTTCTGCAAAAGGTAAAAGATCTTATCGCTGTCTAGAGGAATGATCTATTTTATGCTTGAAGAGTTTGCTAATATCTCAAGAGATCTGAGAAATATTGTACCTCAAGGTAAAAACAATAAAAGCAGAAAATTTTTAGATAGATAATATTTGCGAATCCTAAACTCCTATTTTCATAGAACTTTTATCTGAAATGATGGATCGGAGTTGTGAGAAAGGTCCACGTATTTATTTAGGTGAAGTGCAAAAAATATATTTTAAACACCAATATTTATATAACTAAGTTTAATGAACGAGTAATAAATTATAAAAAATAATAATTATTAGTAACACTATGAACATGAAGGAACAAATTTATACACTAGTTTAAGAATAATAATTATTTATAAAGACTTAAACACTAAAAACATTTATTTAAACACTTCATACTATCAAAATTTATTTATACGACATTTCTATCACTAGGTATTTATTTATATCACCAAATATTTATTCATATCACCAACTATTTATTTATTTCTACTTTACATGTCGCTGACATGCACTGACCGACACTGACTTTCTTCAGTGACTCTCTGCACACTCTGACCGATATTAAGCTACCTTTTAATACCTGCGGACAGCTCATCTTGAACATTCCAGAACCTTCTGGACTCTATAATATTCCCGAACAATAGCGGCGTCGCTCCTATCCCACTTGACCAGACAGGTCAGCCGGGATGACTCATCTGGAGTGAGTCTCGCTCGTTACAATACTATTCCTGTATTTCCATTTAGACACAAATTGTTAAATCTGATATTTGAACCTCAGATCTCACACTTAAGGTAATTCGAGTCGCAATAACTGACTTAGCTTAGTTTAGTAAAATTTAAGGTGTCGTTGGAAAAGTAATGGCTCATGCTCGCCAAACAACAAGCCGTGGGAAAGAGCCGTAAGCTAACCCTGCTGGAAAGCACAAGCAAAGCTAAATTTAATCCTCAAATTTCACAATCCGCTTAATTCGAGTCGCAATAACAGACTTAGCTGAGTAAAATTTTAGGTGTCGTTGGAAAGGCGATGGCTCATGCTCGCCAAACAGCAAGCCGTGGGAAAGCCAACCCTGTGAGAAAGCATAAGCATCGCATCGCATCGGGAGAGAAACGCTGGCTCAGGCAATTTAATTCCGCGTCATTTATAAATTCCAGTCTCGTTGTAATTGGAAGTTAAACATGGCCTAGCGACAATGTCTCATTATACAACGCGCAATTTAACTTCGCAACTACAAGTAAATAAAGATAGCGTAACGAGTTTTTAATGTAGAAGTCACGTGGCTTGTATTGCTCTGTTGTTCAGCACAAGTGCCGCGCTATTCCTCCATAACTTCATTTCGTTGAAATATTCACTCAACTTCGGACAAACTTCCAAACTTGGAATTAAAAGCTTGCGAAAGAAACGCTGTTATTGTACTTATTGGTAATGCACTCTCCATTTTCCAATATCTGCTTTGTTGTGCTTTTGTGCGCGTATTCTGCATTTACTTTGCCATTGTTTAATATCGAGTTGCATTAAAACGTTCCAAGCCCAGCGCTCCAAATTCTAAATACAATTTCCAATACACAGTCTTCTATTTTCCTGCATCCCGCTGTAGTTTAAGAAGCGAAGGTAACTAACACAACAGCCACTTGTGTGTTTTGTTCAGCAAATGCAATTTGAATTCCGGAGAGGAACGTCCAATCTATTTTCCTACTGCACAATCAGCGCTTTTATTTTAAACACACATACTGGAAATTATATTATGCATTCAATGCATTCATACAAATACATAATCGAACTAAATAATATAATAAAACATCTATATGAAACTTGTGTTACATTATTACCTATTTTAATTTATTATTAATATTCTTTATTAACTCATTTGAATTCTGGAACCTAGAAGTTTTATATACATCGAGAGTGATACAGATTTCAACCTTTTTTTCTTTACCATCTTATATCTGAAAATGATGGACACACTTTGCCATTAAATTCCCCCTAAAAAAAACATAATGTAGCATTTTTCATTAAAATACGTGTACAGTTGCGTACTTGGTTGAATTTTTATTAAAAAAATTCTTGGCGAAAAATATGGTGGCAGCGCTTTCATCTTTGAATGTTCATAACTCGAAAACGGTAAGAGATATCGACTTTCTGTTTTCAAATTTGTAATCTATATACACTAAAATATATACATATGAATTTTAAAATTTTCTTAAGAAAAAAAATTTCTCGACCTATTTGTGGATCTCTGCAAAACAAATCACCCCTTATACCTAAAAATGGGTAAGAGGTACAGTTTCAAAGACTTCACCATTCAAATCCTTGTACTGAAAATATACCTATAAATATATTTATAGGTATATTGTACTGAAAAACATATGTGTAAAAAAACGAAAAATATAATTAAATTTGGTTTGAAATTTTGGAATGTACGTATCGAGCTCTATATAAATATGTTTATTAACTCAATTTTTGTGGTTCGACCCATTTTTGAGTGTAATACCCATTTTTTCACAAAAAATATTATTAATTTGTCTTAATATGAATTCGCTGTGAAAATTTGAGTACTATACGATTAAAATTACCAAAGTTATATAATAATAAACATTTTTGGATTTTTAACCATAATCGAGAATCGAACCCAAGATCTTATGCTTCGTTCAGTTCGAGAAAGCCTGCTATCCATGTGAGCCATAGTTTATGTAGTAACAAAAAAATATTAGTGGCTTTTGCACTTGTAATATTGATGGAAAGAAAAGACTGTGGAATCGAAGAATGGCACAAATATTATGGCCTGTTCGACTGTATGTTTACCTGAGACATATAGACAATTCTGAGACAATATTTACCGTTGGGTTTCATCTCTCAGCTCCGTGTTATCTTTACCTCTGTTACCTCGCCGTTAATATTCATGAGTTGACAATTGTTGTGAAAACAACCGTAATTATATTTACTCTATGGAAACCTAACCAAAGCTGCTAACATCTTACATCTCACAGGCGTAGGTTTAACACAGAATGGAGTAACACTTGGATTTTTTGTTCCCATCTTCAATAGTTCGGCAAATTCAATTGTCTTTGTCGTGCGTTTCAAATATTTATTCTAGGAAAATTGCTCTGTAAGAGTACGAGATGGAAGAGATGTTCAGAATGAGAGTTATTCTTACGGAAAAATAGGAAATTTCAAAATACACATTTTCTCTGCAAGGAATTTCATTAATTAATTTTACTGTGTAACTATACCAAGTAGTAGTTATGCAGCATATTCCTCTGACAGATATATTGTATCTCTGCCTTTTCTGTTTGAATTAAGAAACAATTTAGTTAAGGTATATAATTATAATAAACTTTAATGGAAATTTCGACGGTCACATCATTTTCGTACAAGCAATATCGTCAATAAAATTTAGGAATAATGACATCAATCACCTAGTTGTAGGTACGAGAAATTTAGTTAAATAAATAATAATAAAAATGTTACTTATTTACTAATAATAATTATTTTGTTTCAGGTTTGATATTTCTTCAATTAATATATGTAGGGTAAGAAAATTATTATATTTCATTATATTAATACATTAATAACTTCTTAAGTCTTACATACCGTGTGCCCCCAAAAAAACATTATCATACACATTTAAAATGAAAAAAGAGTACTCTGTAAATATGTTTGAAAAAAATATTGTATTTCATTTTGTAATCATAAATTTGTTTATACGCCCTCAAATGTGGGCGTAATTAGGCTCTTATCGTCGGAGGTCGTATAAAGTTGCTAAGCAATAGTTACTCAGACAAGTTCATAGAACTTTTTAAATTCCTTTCCAAATAAATCTTTTAAATTTTTAGACAAAAACCTGGTCTATGCATCCTCAGATCATCAGAACGAGACGATCTATATTTTTTTGACATTTTCAGTGACACTTCGATTATATTAAATTTGTTTAAGAACAAATAATGTAACAATGCCAAATATCTATAAAGAAACCACACCAAGGAAATATATACCTACAGATTTTTTTCATTCCAAGTACAGAAATGAAACAAAACATTGTTTGTATCACGGGCATTATAGCCCTCAGGAAATTTAAACCTTTCCGCACCGCGCCAAACTTTAAACATTCCCTCGTGCTATAATCTTTTGATTATGCCCTTAATACATAAATAACTAATTTTATTTTGCCATATAAAGTTGGACAAATCTCATTCACTGTTTCATTGTTTTTGCTACTACATTAAATAATTACAAAAATATCAAAACGACTCATTAATTTAGGGGGAGGTAAAAATGCTAAATAAAATTGAGATTTTGCAAAAAATGCTGTTGCTGTTGCTCTCGACGAGTTCTATTATTTCTTTTACACCTGTATGTCGTTCACAATTATTATAGGTAGTCATAAATTTTGATATCGCGAGCTTTCGATGTTATGATGTCAAGTACATAATATAATGTTGTTGAAAGTAGAAAAGTTATGAAGACGATTTTGTATTCATATGGTTTTCCACAAAGGTGGAGCGTTGACAAAGGGTAACTCTGCATACGGTATCTAACAACGTATGTAACAAGAAATTACTTTGATTTACAAAGCCGTGTAACACTTGGCTGCCTCTCCAAACTGCATTCAAACCATTCAAATTTTAATGAGCTGGAGAACTAATAAAACTTTCGATGATACTTCTTTATAAAGAAACTTCTCGAGTGAACATAACAGGTAAATAAAGCTGCAGCCTCAAAGCAACCTGAGATCTCAGGGGCAGCGTATGGAATATTAAAACTTTGTGACGGATTTATTTCGGTATTGACGTTGCATGTCGATCAAATATTCAATCTATTTAAATTTAGAACCCATAACATGTTTCGTTTGAATATTTTACCAGTGTCATCTGCTACATCATTGATTCTAGCCAGGACAAAGTCCAAAAGTCATTTGTCAACCGAAAACATTGCATATCAACTTGTTGATAAAAATGTTCAGAGAAAATAGAAAATAGAGCATTAATAATGCAATGAAAAGTGAATATAATGACAGTTGGCTTATTAATGTTTCAATGATTATTGGGAAAAACACAGGTCAACTTGACCTATTTTTAAGAAAGTTCCTACAAAGCATGACAAATATGAAAAAAATAATAAAACATGGCGGTCCGACTTCGGTGACATTACAATCGCATTTATTTCTTTTTAAAGTTATTTAACACATAAGGTGTGGACACACACGCACATAACCTAACCCAAACCAACTTTATCTAACTTAACCTAACCCAACCTAATGTAACCTAACACAACTTAACCTAACCCAAACCTAACCTAACTTAATCTAACCTAACCTAACTCAACCTTAACTAATCTAACCTATTCTAACCGAACCTAATCTAATCAGATTTCAATAGATTGGGTGAGGTTGGGTTAAGTTAGATTAGGTAACGTTTAGTTCAGGTTTTGTTAGATTAGGTTAAGTTACGTTAGGTTAGATTAAGTTGGGTTGTGTTATATAAAACTTTTCCACCTCGTGCTTAATATGCATTTTACAACTCTTAATATGTAATGTTCAATTATTAGATTGCAATAGATACTACTTATGTGAATGAAATTTGCAACACGAGCGAAAAGTAGTTTTGTAAATGTTTCGAATTCTCATTGAATATTATTATTTTTAATGTTAAAATAAAATTATGTATGTGTACTATATATTTATACTGTTCATTCAGTATATGTAGTACGTATGTAATTAGGGTGAGGTATATTTTTTACAATATTTTTTCCGTTAATACCCTCGGTCTGTGTATTTACATTTAGAGTATTAAAAATTCCATTGTAGATTTAAATATTTAAAGCTAAATTTTGATTCCCTGCCAGCCCATTAAAATTTGAAATAATACCGGATAAAATGCAAACGAATGTAAATCATTTTCGGTGGTTCATAATTACTGTATTTAATTTTTATATCATTACTAATTACACCACAATCAAAAGGCGCCGGATAAATAGCATGGAAATGTATGTAGATTGATTAAATAAAATTAAAATGTAATTAGCAAATTGGACAGGTTTTGTTTTCGGAAAACATGAAACATGTGATTTATTACAAGTTATAAACGTATTTTTTTAGCACAACAAAACAGAGACCAATTAAAAATATTTATTATATTTTACTGAAATCATATTTGACCTAAACACAAATATATAATCAGAAAAACATATGTATGTAAAAAGATAAGAGAGTATAAGTAGTTAGTTCTAATTCTTTTTAAAATTATTTTTGTTATTTACTTTCCTAATAGGCCTGTTTCACTATCCTGCTTTTTTAAAAAAAACATGTTGCATCTTAATTTTAGTTGCGAATAGAATATAATAAAATAGAAAAATGTTAAATTATTGACATTTTAATATTACTAATTATCAATTAAAAATTCACTGTGTTCAAAACGAACGCTATTTTGCTGACGAAAGCCGTACGACTAACGCATGCGCATAACAGTCGCAAACAAGTAGTTGTGAAGAACGTTTGTCTTTTCATACATCATTCGAAATACGCCAGGCATTATCACTATGCCTGTTTCACTCATTCCAGACTTCTCTTTCTAAGCAGTGAGCGTGACGTCACTTTATACTACTGTTTTTCGCGAGAGTATATTTCTGGAACTTTGTGAATTTTTTATGGCTATATGCAGTATTTTTTTGCAAAATAAAAAAATACGTATGTCATATTTTTAAATACAGATTAACATATAAAAAAATCAGAAAAGCATAAACAACCCTATTATAAAGGAAGATTGTTGAAAAATATCTATATTATTTGTAATACCAACATTAAAAACGATACATGGAAACTGTTACTGTAAAACATCACAACAGAGATATAAATTTTAATTTACTTTTTTCTGTCTTTAATCTCATGTTGCATTTGCAAAAAATTGTACAACATAAAAGCAGGTTATTTAATATTTTTTAATTCTCTGCGGTATCAAACAGTGAAACATTTAAACATCAAACAGCCTTTATTTACTGAGAACAAACGACAACATCGTGTTTATTTAAATTTCATCCTGAACCAATTGCACTGTGAAAAATAATAGCATTTGCGTAACATCAATCCTGATCTGCATTTTAAATTTAATTTTCTCCCATTTCCCAAACACTCGGGTTTATCAGTCAACAAGGAATATCCAACCACAGGATTTTATAGTCGTTTGACGATATCATGATTCAATAAAAGAAATAACTCTTATAGTGGATTGGACTGTGCTCAGAAAATTAACACATATTTTATAAAAATGTATTGACCATCATTTTGTTTTTTCGAGTATGACAAAAAAAAGAAATGATTGTCATCAACGATTTCTCTTGCTGTTATTAAAATAATTTTATTATAGTCCATATACCTCCCTTACAGAGATATGAGAACACAAAATTTTCTTATCAAAATTATAACAGAAATTCCCTTTATTTTAAGAGAAATTAAAAAGTATATTGTACTTGTTCATGAGTCATGACTCATGACGGTTTCTTCTACAATTTACATTTTCTTGGAGAGTCATGAAAACAATACAAATTTTAATTAAATTTGCTCTAATATGACACACATGTCTTCATTTTTTTTATGTACTGTTGTGAGACCTTGTTTTCTTCGATAAATAATATGAATCCAACTGACTGATGAAGTTATTAGCGTTTGTTTGAGTTTAATAAATTGTACGAAATACATAATACAACTAAATAAACAAGTAAATTTAAAATATAACTATTTTTATAAGCTGTAAATATCAAAAAATTATAGATATTTCTAGATGAGGCAGGGTATCTGAATTAATCTATGTTCTTTGTATTTCGTATGTATTTCTTTTAATAGTCCTGAATTATTTTTAATTAACTGTAATAGCAACGCTCAAAACTTCCCCTTTGTTACAAAATAAACTTATTATTTTATGTTGGAACAACCAACATAACAAAGAACAATGAATCGTTTAAATTAAAAAAACTTCTTTCTTGTTATAGAAGGTAAGGTTTTCTGACTGAAGATTCATTCATAGTTTACGAGAAAATAAATAATAAAAAAAAAGAAAACAGATAGACTAGGAGTAAAAGAGAGTTCATCTGTCTTTTTCCACGATCCTGCCATGTTGATATCACATATCTCTTCTCCAAAACATTAAATTGCTAATAGCTATATTACTGCAAACTATTATTGAGCAAATTTATGGCAAGTTCATTACAATGGTTGTCTAATTTTTTCTGATGTTTGATGGTAAATTCCTGTATCTGATCTTTCACATATTTAATTTTCAGGTCCTTATGTAGCGTGTGGTTACTAACATGCCATGGGGCTTGTGCTATCATTCTTAGGATTTTGTTTTGCGATTTTTGTATAATGTTAATATTAAAAATTTAGGCACAACCCCATAATTGAATACCATAAGTCCAGATGGGGATAATGATGGTTTTGTAGAGTAGTAATTTATTTTTTAATGAAAGTTGTGATTTTTTCCGAGAAGCTAGTACATTTTTTAAATTTTCAAATCTATTTGTTTTCTTTCTGTTTTAAATGATTTATTATTAAAATGTAAAGCTATAGTGGCTATATTTGAAATTTTATGACTTATATACTTAAATTCGATTATGGTCACATACTTCATTGCGAATATATGAAGGTTTTTTTCTGGAGATGAGAAGTATGAATTGGAGATAATAGTGATGCATTGATCCGTAGTATAATGAGTTAATTTTGCGATAAATTCAGTTAAGAAGTAAAAGTGGTGGTGTAATCGAGTTAGAACGGCTTAGCGACATCGCTCCGTGCGTTGTGTAAATCTGATTTGCGCGCGGGTAATGAGAAAACTCCGGCCTACACCTCACGCGCTCTGTTGTGGAGCTATAGTTTCATTTGCTCCCATTACTCGTCAAAGCTATGCTAATTTGTTGGTTGTGCGAAATGGAGCCGCCTCTAACTAACTAAATATTAATTATGAGAAACACTGACAGGTAGCAACGCATAAATTGCCTCTCCGAACTGAAGAACACCATCCCGATACGAGACATATGCGAAATTTGTTTCAGGAGAAAAGTTGATGGTACAGCACCTTTTTTCCTTTTAGGTCTTTTCGATGTTATTCTGTCACTTTATTATCTAACTTTTATTTAATTCCAAAACCTATAACCCCATATCAAAGTTGTGTAGAGTTAAAATAAACCAAACAACGGTATTAAACTAAAAATTGTGTTGACAAATGCGAAATATCCCAAAAATACTCATTTTGTGCCCAAAATTTTTATTTTGGGAAATAGCATACGTTGATAGATCTCGACGCGCTGATTTCAAATTTTCAAACGGAATTTAATTACCTCTTTTCGTTACTAAGTTATTTGCTGTCAAAGTTGCACTTCAAAAAAGGGTGTTTTTTGGCTATATCTCTAAAATGGGTAGAGATACAATCTCAACGATTATACCAGTCAATTCTACGAGAAAAAATACATAAAGAAATGTTTTATCCGCATATACGTTCTTTGGAACGATTAGGTGAAAAATATTTCAAATTTTTTTCTCCAAAACTTTTCATTTTCTATACTTAAGTAAATATCGATTCGCTGATTTCATATTTTCAAACCGAATTGAATTATCTCTTACCGTTCTCGAGATATTTGTGTTCAAAGTTGAGTTTTGGCTATACCTAAAAAAACAGGTTTTTTAAGTATAACCTGTTAAGGGTTAGGTTTACGGTTTCGACGACATCACCAATCGATTCTACGGGCAAAATTACATAAGTATACCAATTTATAGATTTTTATTGCAACGGATACAATTTGTAAAAAGGAAAAACGAAAATGGCCAAAATCGAAAAAAATACCTGATGAACCCCTTGCGATTTTTTTCGATTTTCGCCGATTTTCGTTTTTTCGCTCTAAAAATTGTATCCGTAGGAATAAAAATCTGAAAATTGGTACACTTATGTAATTTTTCCCATAGAATCGATTGGTGAGTCATAAACCTAACCATTTAAGAGGTATACCTGAAAAACCTAATTTTTTAGGTATTAGTTTGATCTCAAATATCTCGAGAATGGGAAGAGATAATTGAATTCTGTTTGAAAATTTGAAATCAGCACATTAATATCTACTTAAGTTCAAAAATAAAAAATTTTAGAGACAAAAAGTTTCGAGGCGAAAATCCGAAATTTAGGTTTTTTCGATTTTCTCTTTTTTCTCCGAATCGTTCCAAGGAACGTATATGTAGAGAATATATTTCTTTACGTAACTTTGTCCGCAGAATCGACTGGTATAATCGTCGAGATTGTATCTCTAACCATTTTAGAGATACACCTTAAAAACACGACGCCCTACACATCGAGGCACCCTTCAAAAATTCTTACCATGCTTAATATGAAAACTATTCCCTCTTTAAAATTTAAATCGGAATTAAATTTGTCTGTCATAAAGTGCTGTTGATTTATAATATATGTAATTAATGTTTTATGAAATAAAATGTATAAAAAATATATAAATCCTTTGTAATGGTGGTTTTGAAATCGGATGAGATTTATTTATATTCATTATTAATAAACTGTGTTCATGTGCATTATTATTGGTTTTATTGTTCGTTTATTATGTAGGGCTTATCCGAAAAACAAACAACAATAAATCAATAACACATAATCCTCATTTAATAACTAAGTTATCGGATGTGAAATTCCTGCTAATAAACTCGTATATTCCCTAACATATTTCAATTTGATAATTTGAATGGCGATATTAATAATGACAGGTTGATTAGAAGTTTGTAGCGAAGTTAAATTCGTTCTGGAATCCGCGACGTGATTTGAATATATGCTCTGTTGGAACTTTTGTTCCTCGGCGTGAGTACATTGCTTATGCAGATTAAATAGTGTTTACAGTGAAAAATAACCAAACAGACTCCCGGCAATTGTGCTCGTTCGGATGCAGTTGCTGATCAAAGATAACGGCGACTTTTCTAATTATAAATTTAAATTTGTAATTGCTTGCCGAGCTATAAATGTTTGGTTAACTTTTTCTTGTCATCGGATTGTCTTTGTATTATCTACAACACTAAATCAACTCATTTGAAAATCTTTACAGAAAATGTAAGTTTTTAAACAATACTTGTAATTTGTTTATAATAATATTGTAGCGAGCATAATTCACTACCGATGACTCATCGCGACAGACCTGTCTGGTCAGATAATCTCATTAAATAGATCAAGTGAGATTAGAGTGACATCGCTATTGTTCGGAAATTTTATATAGTCCAGAAGAGTCTGAAAAAATTCAGAATAATTACCCACAGGTATAAAGTGTCGAGGGAAAAATTTATATTTATTATAACAACTAAGTAGGTACCCAAATTTAGTCTCCGCACACCTGTAAATTATATGGTATCAATGATTTTTTTGAACCGCCATTAATTATAATTACAGAAACTTAAATATTTAATGGGATTCTATCTCGAGACTGTGGAGGCATTTTTATTGTTGTCTACAATTGTACAATAATTATAATAGCAATTTACGCGTAGTATATTTGGTATCAATATCTTTTTGCAAGATTTAAGAATCGTTTAAGTCCAATTTTTTAGCATATTTTTCCAATTTATTTTTTACAATGTTCCCAGTAATAAAAATTAAGTTTACCACCCCTTCTGTACTCATACAGCCCCATACAATCACAGATCCTCCCACTTATTTCATTGTTGGGCATATTTTTTTCTTTTCATTTGTCTATTCTTGCTTTTCCAAACAATAATTAGTCCAGCTGATTCAAAAAGGTTTATTTTGGTTCATCTGAAACAATGACTGAGTTCCAGAAGGTTTCAGGGTAGTTTATACATTACAAAAACAAAGTGTAAAGATCTGTGTACGGAGACTAGTTGGTTTGAGTATAAATATTCGTGTTTAGTGTCTATTTATATTATATGAATACATGAACGATGCAATATTTATAATTTAAATCGCCCTGAATAAAATGCTTCTATTTTGAGTAACGGTGAATAAAATGGGTTTTGTAAAGAACCACAGGGTTCTTTACAATAAATTACTCCATTGATTCGAATTGAAATAGGGGTTGTCAAAACCAAAACATTTCCTTAATGCGCTCCGGTGCACCGTTATTGAAATAACGTATCCCTGAATAGGTGGGTAATGAAATAAAATATCCCCGACAATTTAAATTCGAAATTGAGCCACATCTTTCGTTATCTAAGGAATAAAGAATAACAGATGACAATATTGGAATAATATTTCCACAGCCCTTGCAATATTACTCGAGTGAAGTTCCAGGAATTCGCATTGTCGAACATTTATCGTTTTCCATTTACATTGTCGTTCACGTCACAGCCTTCAGTTTAATATTCCTGCGAGCGTATGTCATATTACCAACAAAAAATTCAATTTTACAAGGGGAATTTTATTCCAAAAAGTATTTCTCAGCGAAGAAACACGAAAGCGATCTTATTTAACTTCTTACCCTACAAAGATAAAATTACATGAGGTACCAAGCTTCACCCAATATCTGATATGAATTGCAGCACCTGTGCTCAAAATTGCTTATGAAAAAATTTGAATATTATTCACTAATAATTACTCCCTTAGAAGAAATTCCAGAATTGAGCTTTCTACCACAGCTTAAAAACAAAAAAACAATTTTATATGTTATAAACATAGAAGAGAATTCTAGAAAATGAGAAAGCTGATGAACTTGCAAAAAAGGTTCTAAACTTTAATACTATGGATTGGAACCGTCATGTAGTTTTCCACATAGCCACTATAAGAAGGTGGTCAAAAACTGGGAGGAATCTACCATATCTTCATTTTGGAAAAATACTCTAGGCCTCAAACAAACAAGAAAGCTCTCAGCAAAAAGAACCTGCTTAGAATAATGACAGGAGTCCTTACTGATCATTGTTCTTTAAAATACAGTTTTATTATTTATTATTTTAATATAAAATTTGTTAATGTTTCTGTTTTCTAGAACTTAGAACTTGAATGATTGATTATAATATTTTAATCCATTTAAAAATGATGTTCGCTATGATCACCATTTTTCACTTGACGTATTGAAAATAGAAACTTTGTAACACAAAATCTAGAACAAAATGCTTACAAAATAAATTGTTCATGTTTGCTGAAGTAAAATTAATAGCTTCTTCATCAAAATGTCTCCTTTCAAAGTAATATATTGTATGTAAAGAAGTGAAGTATCATTTTCATTTTCAATATCCTATTTCTCTGGGGATTTCAGATCATTTTAAATTCAATAACTTTGGAGAAGTATAAATTACACCCCATTCTTTAACTGAAAGTTTTCATCATCTTTCATATATTAATTTATTCACAGTTCATAACTTTTGTACTTTTGATTAATTTGAGAATATATTGCTCTAGTTATAGGACTTCTTTGTTTTAAATTTCTTACAATTCCGTATCTATAATTAAGGTGGAACTTCTTAGAAATTTTTATTGTATAGAACGTATATTTCATTTTATTGAAGATATAGTTGTTATTAAATAACAGTACAGGAGAATTAAAAACAAAATACATTTTGCCGTAAAACATACGTTTTAGTTTAGTTGCAGTTACGGACGCTAATGTAAAAGTTAGGAATAAAAAACTTTCTCAAAACTAAGTTTGTGTGTATAACTCCTATTTAAGTAAAAGCAAAATGTAAAGATTTAATAATTACACCGCTATGCCGGCGAATAAGGAGGCTGAGGAGCCATAGGAATGTTTTTACTTTTCAAAATAATATTTTTTTAAATCACTTTTGCGCAGATTTTTCTCATCCTCAATGAATTAGTCAATAATCCGATGAACGGTGATGTGAATCAAATTTAACTCTTCCCCAATCATTCAATACTGTCAACTGACGATCTGTATGCACAAGATCCCAGATTATATCGACATTTTCATCAGTTCTTGAAGATGAAGGCCTTTAGCTGCGTATTTCATCTTCAACCGACTCTTTTCCTTCTGAAAATACCTAAAAACACAGAAAAATCTGTCCTCTTGAAATAACACTGTCTCAGTAGGTCTACTTAAGTTATGTAAAAGTTTACATTACACTGTGCCCAAGTCTGAAGCAAAACCTGATAGCACATCGTTTGTTGAAATTGACGGTATCCATTTTTAGAACACACAGGAAAAACTGTTTCTTCTTCTTCCAAGTCCCACATACCAAGTGTTACCAGAGTGAACGCTACATTGCCAGTGTTATTACTAAATTGGTGGTTGTGAACCCAGTACAAGTTTTGAGTCTTTTGCAGAGGCTGTAGACTACTAACCAATACTGTTAAAATACAAGTAAAATCTTAATGCCATATGTCGCGCAATAGAATGATGAGTTATTATTATTAAGTTTAAATTAACTTCTTTATTTCTGGTAATAATTGAAATATGTATATACCTCTGAGGACGTATATTATAAATGCTGTACTCTGAATAAACTATTTTGTATCACATTGTTTAACATGTCAAACACGTGTATATTTTGAATAATGAAAATACGAACGGTGTTTGATGTCAGTTAATAATGTAGTACGTTCATGTTCCATTAAATTTTCCATTTCTAGTAATGATTTGAAAGATCTAATTGATACGTCTGAGGGTGACAGTGCTGTCTCCATTCGTGAGCAAATACAACATATTGAATATCATATATCGTCATGTACGCGCGATATGTCACGTTGTACGTGCGTATGATGTGACAGCGACGCGATGTGTTATTCGTCCCGTTTCCGGCTGGTATCAATATCGCTTTGTTTTGAAAAATGTTTCAATCTGTTACGCTGAATCGCCCGCACATTTATTAATAGCCACTATTTCCCTCCATGTAATGATGTATGTAGCGAACTGGATTGGAAAATGCGAGATACAATAGTTGGATTATTCCATGCATGCTTTTTCTCTCCTGTCGATTGTTCCATTTACCAATAGATGGATATAAACTCTTTTAATTCTTCCTGATACGATAAACTCATTCCTACTCTTTTATTCATTAAACTAAGTTTTGTTTTTGTTTATAAAATATCTGGAAACTGTATTTTATCAAAAATTCAAACAAATTTTCTATTTTTCCTGATAAAATTTGGATTGCAT
Organism: Stenolophus ochropezus; assembly: GCA_035578165.1. Lineage (NCBI taxonomy): Eukaryota > Metazoa > Arthropoda > Insecta > Coleoptera > Carabidae > Stenolophus > Stenolophus ochropezus. Next base: position 1,867,418 of record JAQOWZ010000002.1, read on the forward strand.
ATTAAAAATTAGCACATTGAAATTATTTCATCCGTAGAATCGTTAAGTGTCTATCTTTGCTCAGTTTTTAAGTTATGATTTAAGTTCATTACTAGTGCTATTAAAATCGTCTTAAATCTTAACATTTTCAAAATAAATGAAACACTATCAAATTATTGAAACTTTGTACTATGTCTCTCTAATGATAGATCGTTACGTTTTTATCTCTTTTTATTATTTTATTCATTTAAAATTTGCTTATATTAGACAAATTATACCTCATGTTTAAAACAAAATATCAAAAATATATTATTAGAGAGTAAAATGTTCATCATTTTCCTTCAAGATAATGTCAATTTTGTGTCAATTAACGATATTAAGAAATATCATTTCTCGTAAATTCTTAGGGATACTTGCTTGTAAAACTACTATCAACTACACCAAAGTACTAAGCTTCACTTTTCATTATTTCGTTCTAACATAAATTTGGGGTATTTGAGTTACTCTGTCTAAGATTAGGCCTCTGTACTAGCTACTATTAATCCTGGAAATAGGAAAGAAAGAACTACATAGTAATTTACAAATCATTTATAATTTCATGTTGCACTTATAATTTTTTCGATCGCCGACTGTATATAATAGATTAAATATTTACTTTAAAAAATGAGAGAAGAACTTCCAATACCTTGAAGATGGTTTAAGATTGGCAGTGAACCCCCTTAAAACCCAAAATTGTGAATATTTCACAAAAACATTAAAAGCAAATATATCAAGAAAAATATTTAGTTTCCTTTTGAAAATCTGAATTATGTACCTTATACCTTCTGATATTACTGAACATTTGAATATTTGAATATGATTGAAACAAAATTACAAAAGGTATAAGGATCTTCATTTTATCGTTTTTGGGGTTTACAATTTTTGATGTCGGTTCTAATTTTTTGTGCCCCAGTTTGTAAATTATAATTACAAACACTTATAATTGCTAGTATAACACTGCTATTAGCATGATTAGAAAATCAGAGTTAATTAACAATAATTAATAATGACATTCAGTTGCAGATAGCTTCTGTATAATGTAGAGGATCACACAGTTAAATTATTTACTTCCTATTAACTGTTCCCAGAATTCCCGTGTGGTAAACGCACCAATTTTCATACGAGAGTAACTTTATAATTCGATTAACAACTACATCAAAATTAAAACGAATCACCTGCTATAAACATGTTAAAAATTAATTTGCATATTACTCGCTAAAAGTTTCATTTTTAGTATATGAAGTCATTTCATATCTGTTTTAAAGCGGATATTGATAATGATATATTTACATGAAAAAGAAAAATTATTGCATCCAAAACAAATTCCTCAATTATTATTAAAAAAAAAACTATAATGCAATATGAAAATACGTGGATGATGATCGAATGTATAGAAATATATGGTTGAAAAAAAAGTCAGTTTTCCTACATGATACACATACTATTTTTTTTATCAGTTTATATTCAATAATTATGAAATAAATATAATTGTATTTGTATATATGAGAAAGAGTGCGTACTGTATGTTGAATGTTTTGTCACAGGTCAGAAATAGTTATTTGTATCACTAGTACAGAAACTATACTTTTGCGAGAGCGAGCTTATTTTGAAGCGATGTCTACAAATGCGAGATTTCGCAAGAGTTTCTGGGGGTGTGATACACAAGATTTTTTGCGCCGATGACACATTTAATTTGTTAAAGAAATATTAGTATTATTTAAAATTTTAAACACTATATGTGTTTGTCAGAAACATTTTCGGTTCACATGGATATGTAAACAATTCACTTGTTTTATTCAAAAAAATTAGTGTCATTTGTTGCCGTTAACGTAAATGTGAATTGATATTTTACAAAATTAATTAACGTTTTACATTTCCAATTAAATAAAACTACATTTTGCCGACCTAGACCGCCAAACATAGAGTTTTTGGACGATTTTGAGTTCTGGAATACTAATGATAATGGGACGGAGGCGCAAAAAAATTATTCCTATCTTGTTATTTTTCGTAGCCTAGCAACGACACTAAATTCATTTTCCGGTTTGAAAACCCATCAGACAATAGTCAATTTTCATTCGATCGACATAAAATGTAGTAGTAAGTATAATCTAAGAAAAGAATGTAATAAAAATTTGTTGCATCAAAAATAATTATATTTTCCCAATTAAAATTCTGGAGCATTACAAAAAGGTTTCATTTTTTCCGCATCGAAATTCGGGAGGAAAAGTCATCAAGCAGGCCCGCGAGAAGGGTTTTAATTAGACCGGTACAATATGGGGAGCCTTTGACGCTGAACGCCTTAATGGGGACGACTTCAAAAGATATTGCGTCAACAAAGTGAAAACTTATTGAATCTGATATCGAGCCTGGTCGAAATAAAAAGCCTCCGGTTCACGCTGTAGATTAAAGTTGAAAGATCACTTGCAGGATGAATGGGGAGCGTGATCGTGAGCGTGAACGTGAACGCCGGCCCATCACTTCAGCGTGATCACTCCAACCAAACCGACAGTTTTTGCCAGAGAACTACAACTCGGAAACGTAGAGCAAAAACGATAAATACCTACATCTTAACATTTATGTCTTTGTACATATAACTGAAATTCACAGATTCAAACTACTATTTCTCACAAAAACTAAAAACTAAAAACAGGTAACTGTAACAAAAACGATTAAATACTATACACATCTTAAACACTTGTAACATCTTTCTTGCACATGTAACTAAAAACCAAAGATTAAAACTATTAATATCACTTCAATACAAACATTGAAATAAGAATTTCTATTATTATTTGTAGCATAACATTCTTAGACAGAAAACGACTTTATTTCAGGACAAGGTTTACTTAAATTTAAGTGATTTTAGTGGTATAGCACCTATTATGCTGCTAGTATTAATTTTTCTGTAAAATAAATAGTATATTGTGTTATTAAGAGTTAAGTTTGCAATACGAGCGAAGCGAGGTACACAAAAACGTTTTTACTATGAATGACACATTCTATTTTTTCTTCAAACAAAATTTATTCTGGTACAACATTCTTAGATAGAACAAGGTTCCAAGAAAAAACCTACATCGGTTTAGTGACTTATTTCAAGCACTTACAATGTACTATTAATACGATTTTCTTTCATGTATGACAAACATTAAATAACGACGTGATTTCCGAAGTAAATAAATGTTAAAGTAGTAGTATTATATACAAATATAATTATAAATACAACATATAATAGTATATTTTACAACAAGCTTGGAATGTTACTCATTTCATACGAGTATGGATATAATTCTAAATAATTTAATAAAGTTATTATAAATTATATTCATATGCATTTGCAACATTCATAATAGATCTACAAATTTAATTTATTCCAAATCTAAATTTCATATTTCCCCGAGCCATTCAATGTTATTAATATAACTGAAGAAAGAAAATTCATTAACAGAACGACATATGAATTAGATTTTCAAATGATTACAGGAAATGGAAATCTGAAAATGAAAATATTACATCGCTTTGCTCTCAGAAATATATACGTGTTTTAAATTTTTTTAATTCTTTGTTCTCTAAATGAAAAATATTACCTTAGAAACTTTTACGCACTCTCACATGTAGTTAAACTTTTTATTCTAATTTACTATTCCATTAAATTTTTTATCATGCCATTTCATTCTAAAAATTGTTACACTCATATTACTATATGCAAACACGGTCATTACTTTGTTTTAAGTTTTTATTTTATTTATTGTAACTTATAAAACATTTTTATAATTTTCTAGTACTTGCATACATATCATATGAAAATAATATATTTTTATATATACGAGCAACGATGGATCATTGATACATTCTGATTTGGTGAAAATGATATATGTGGTATAATTATATAAATATCATTCCATATTCTCTTTCTAAGTTATTGAATTTAAGTATGATTATTAATAAAGTATTTCCGATATATTTGAGGTTTACAAAATAAGTTTTACTTTGTTTCTAGTATCGATTTTCTACGCATAAACAAATACACGCCTATTCAGAAACGAAAATATAAACAGTGTTTAACTTAAACACTGTTTAATTTTGACATTTTGTTCATTTTTCTATTCAGAGACTACTTTCTTAGTCACTGTTTAAATCCTTAAACACTGTTTAAATTTAAACAGTGTTTATCATTAGTAACCCTGTTTAAACGAATTTTGCTCATTCAGAGACTCTTTTTCATCGTAGTCATCGTAACTAAACATCAATTTAAACATGCAAATTTAAACAACATATGGGGGTAGTTTAAATCTGTGATAAATGAGTAATAATGTGATAATATCTATTAAAATGAGTGAAATTAATTAAAATGAACACCCACAAATTTTTAATCTGTACTTAAATAGAAAAAATCCTTGTTAAAATTATAGTAATGACATTTTTTTATATAATTTAATTGAAGTAGAAATTAAATGTTGGTTTTATTAAACTTAACAGAATTTATACTAAAAAAGTTGATTTATTTATATTATGAGTTCTTTTTAAATTTAAACCAGAGATGTTTAGATTAAAATCTATACGTCTAAACTACAAGTACTCTCAGTTCCACGATATTTTAGAAGAGGACCATGTCAAGATGATGCTGCATGCTATCATGGATTTTCTCAGCCAATAATATCGCGCATTATTAAAAAAAAATGTTTATTGCATTAGCAAGTAAAAAATTTATAAATTTTTATTCAATTATGAGGTGTTCTTCTATTATCGAAGCCACAGATTACACCCTTATTAAAATTAAGAAGCATATTTGTAATGAATGCATCCTACGCAGAATGTTTGAAGACAGAGAAATTAAAGGCATAATATAACTGTAGTCCGTTTTTATTAACTCCAATTTTGCATCCATCTATGCCAGCACAAGAAAGACATATATCCGCGAATATTTTTCTTCCAATTTCCAATTTTCTGATTTACTTCTTTTTTATTTTGATCCACTTCTTCTTATTTCATTATATTTTCGATTAATCAGTATAAAATTATGATTTAATAATAATTAAATTGAAATATGTATATTTTTTTGACAGAATGACAGATACAATGTGTCAAAAATTTGTAAACAGTGTTTATTGTAAACAGTGTTTAAATACTTAGTAGCCATGTTTCTGAATGAACAAAAATTTAAACAACGTTGACTATTTTAAACAGTGTTTAAATTAAACACTGTTTAAATTTTTGTTCCTGAATAGGCCTGTTTAGTGTTTATACTAAAATATGCTGTGTGTTATCAGTTTGTTGTGAAAAAATAGTAGCATTAACAAGTGATAGGGAAAATATATGAAGAGTATTTTAGTTCAGACCTCGACCGTAACTCATACTTATCTGTCGATTTTTCATTTCTCCAGTTACACAAAAGCTACTAAATTATTTTCCAAATAATCCGCCACAAAAAGAAACACGCATTCACATATACGGCGATAATTTATAGCGAGTGTATATTACTTCGTACATATCTCAGAATTAAATCTTTAATACGCCATATGGAATCAAATTACAGAGCGGAATGGACCGAAATTTACTACATTTCCAGATAATAATCCTTGTTTATGCATTACTTGTTGTTATGCGTAATGCCTGATGAGTTATTTTGTAAATAGTAATTCCCTTCTAGTTACATTATTAATGTCCATTATTTATGTAAAATATAATTAACCTGAGTATTTTGAAACTATAATCTCCAAAGCTTAAGTTTGTTATAGGTATTGTCCATTATCATTAATAAAACAAAATTAACATATTTATTTTTACCTGTGACAAAATAAGTAATAAGATCATATTATGTTTTATGCAATAGTCAGAAAATTAACCCCTTGATTGAAAAATGTAGTAAAAATGATAGATGTCAAAGAGGCTCTATTTTTATAGCTATTAACATAACTAGGATTGTTATGAGTGTCAACTTCCGCAGATGTTAGTATTTTAGAACATCTAAGGCCTGATATGATACATAACATTCATGGTTTATTTAATACATTACCGGTTTCAAAAAATAAGGGCGTTATTAATAAAATATTATTTTTTGTGATCAAATCTGTATGAATTGACATGACAGCTATATTGTCTTGTACAACAAGTGTGGAATGGTACTTATTTCATACGAGTATGAAATGGACATTCCAAGTAAGTAGTTCACTATAGTTTTTCTACAATCACGAAATTATTTCCTAATTAATTTCACTACTTTCTAGCAACGAGCTACAAAACAAAAATTAAACAATACTATTTTTGACAAAACTGATAAATATGAATAACTTAACGTTGCCTATGGTTACCGTAAGATATGACAATGTGTTTACAATATCCTGTGTATCTGTAGCAATAACAAACATATAATTAGCAAATATATTATGGTCGTAGAAAAAAATATTTTCGTATAGATACAGTAATGACTTAGTTATATGAAAACATAAGTTTAATATCCTGAAAATATGTTACCGGTTTGATAATAAATTTATTTTTTTATTTTAATTAAATAGGAACTAATTTAATATCGTGGATCAACCATTGGAATTAACTTTGATAAATATGAGTATAAAGTGTCAGAGAAATTCTAATTTCGAGTAATAATTTGTAAGTTTAGACAAGTTGGAGATAGGGTCGCCAGCTTTTGACTTAAGCTGTAATTTAGCAAAGCTACAGGTTCGGAGAGTAATATCGATTAACTGTATGTAGATTTGAACCAGCAAGCTTCCCTTTGATCCTAAGGTAAAGAGAACTCGAGATGAAATTTTTGCCTCTTTACTTCCAACCAAAATCAGATTTGCCTTCACGAGCAAACAAATTGCAATATTCTTTAATAACCTTAAAAATTGCATTTTCTTACACCTCTATACAAAATGATATTAAAATTTTCCTTCCACCTTATATCGTATATTACCTATAATAATGTTCCAAGGAAATTAGAATCGTGGACGCGGTTCAATATATCGACTTCAAACTTGCCACAGTTCACTTAAAATAAAAAGGAGATTATAATATTATGTCACCAACTATAAATCGAATAAAATGAACGCAAAAATTGCTGACACTAGAAGTTTATACCATCGTTCCAATTTCCTGTAATTGAGAACAGTCTAATGAGATGTCATTTGAACTAATGTATGTAATTATTCCTATAATTGGATATCGTTGCCTCAGATCTTACTTTTGTGTGAATTTTGAATAAAAGAAATCGTTGGATGATGAATTGTAAGGTTTGTTCATTTAATGATTTTATATAGAATGGTGTTCAATTTGAGTTGCACTTGTTTCATTCACTCTGCAATACAATAGCAAGACGATTTTCTTTTATTTCTTTTCAAATTTTGTACAGCTACAAGTACAATGTTTTCTGTTAATCTTCAAACAAAAATATCAGAGCTATACCTATTTTATTATGGAATTAATAGTTCAGGTACTAAAAATGAAACCTAAATTTTGTAACATTAAATTGTTAAATATCTTGTCATTTTGCTTTTTAAAAATGAAATTCTAAGTTAGCGTTTATATTTTTAATAAAAACAATAAAATTTACACTTATTTTATTGTCATTTATTAATAAAAATATAGGTACGATTGTTTTGTCCTTTTGGAAAGCTCATTACTATTTTCGTATAAGTAACTACAGATAAACTATATAAGTGTAAATTTATATTGTTTTATTAAATATAAACAAAATGTAAAGCTTTTCTTAGAATTCCATAATTTGTTCCTGATTTTGTTTGTGTCCTATGCAAGATGTTCCTTCTCGAAAACCTTATTCTCTACTCAGTGCCGGATTACCCATTAGGCAGAGTAGGCAATTGCCTACGGGCCCCGTGTCTTTAGGGGCCCCGCGCTCCTCTATATTGGATTAAAATAATATTGATTTGATTTGGAAATCGATGTAAGATGAAAAAGAAATTGAAAATGAACTAAATTTGTTATTTTATTATTAACTATAAGTCTAGATTTATTTAACTCATACAGTACGCCTAACTGCGGTAACTTTTGCCTTTGTATAAATTGTGCCATTCCCTTAATTAACGAAATTTCCTAAAATCGACGCATTATGTAGAGAATAGCAGATGTGATCATGATAATAAAGTATTAAATAGTCGGCCACCAACAAAGATATCGGTTAGTATTTAGTAGAATTAAATAAGACATTTCATTTTCCATGATTTTGTGTGATAGCGAATTTGAGTTTTACTTGGGTAATCTAATTTTGAATTTATGTCGTTCTGTCGTTCTGTCGTTCCTTACTATTGCCACAGCTATTGCTTACACTGTAGTGTATGCATATAAAAACCTAAATATAGGTATGTATTAGTATGTTTTACATTGTCATTATTGTTGTTGAGAAGAAGTTGGCGCTTGATGCGCAAATAACAGTATTTGCCTGGGGCGCAAAATTGCCTAGGCACGGGCCTGCTTATCTTAATATTACTGATATACTCTCTAAATATTTTTTATTATTTTTTGAATATCTTATTTAAAACTGTAAACTACACATTTTCTTTCATACTTTTATATTGCACTAGTGAGTATAGGTATATTCTATTAATTTTTTAACAGTATGTTGTTTTTTGTATATTATTTTATTACAATTGTTAGGTAGTAAAATAATAAACTTATTAGGGAAGGAGGCCCCGAGATTTCGATTTCCTATGGGCCTCCACATGATTTAATCCGGCACTGTCTCTACTACATTTAGGAAAAAGATATACAGCAAATAGTTTAATAATTTTAGTATTCTGAAAGATTTCATTGTATATATGTAAATATTAGGCAAAACTTTTCTAGAATTTTTTTTATTTGCTCAATAGTTATCTTGATTTTGTTTATGTCCTGTCTCAAAAACTTTATTCTTTACTTCATTTACGCTCAACCTTTTTCTTTATTCTATCAAGTATTGATAGTATTTTACTAAGAAAGATTATTCCTTTCCTATCTAGTTAAAGTTTAAAGTCATACTTTTGTGATACCAAATGAGATTTAATTTTAAATCCCTCAAGAGTACAATTTATTTTATTACATTTTTTTACTTCAACTTCTGCCTTTTCTTTAAGAGTTCATAAAATGTGACACTTCATTACATAATAGTTCCCAACCGCTGGTCTAGAAAACTATAAATTAAAATTAATTCCTATTTCCCTACCTGTAATTGTTGGTATTGGCGCTGGCCAGCAACTGATCAGCCCCTTTATACGTATTGACCAGGTGGAACCTGGCTATGAAGGGGCCATCCTCCCCAGCCTCCACAGCCGGTTCCCCGGCGGTCACCAGCCCTCTGAAGATGACGTCCGCGGCGGCAGAACTCTCCTCCACGCTCACGCGCTTGTCGCTGAAGAAGTTCTGCAGGTCGCAGCCGCGAGCCACGGCCACGACGGCCAGCAGGAATAACACGTGCATGGCGAGGGCAGTTATGTTTTGTCCAGCATCTTACGCAGGAGGAACTGGAAACAGAAAAAATATTATAATATTATATAATATATATTATAAGATATTTAAAAAAAAAATTAAAAAATCCGATGTGTCCAACATAATACCTCCCGCCACTGTAGTAACATATTCTATATAAGTTTTTTAATACATTTATTTTGTAGTTTTAAAATTAGTGTGTTATTGCAGTTAAGAATATTTTTAATTCATTTCATACCTAAAATTTCCTTCATAAAATTTGTGTGACCAATATGACAGCTATTTTTGACGTTACTAAAACTGGAACCGAACTTACTTTGATTCTTGCATGCAAATACATTCCTAATACATTTCTTCCATCTTTTTAAATTTTACAAGAAAAATTACTTCATTTTTACTTATTTTATCTTTTACACTTACTTTGACATCATATGTCAAATTTTGTGAACATATGAATAAATAATCTGTTTTATCGAAATTCCTCAGCCTAAACGATCTGTAAAATTATTATAATTTATATATATTTTTTCTATCTAGCTAGAAGTTATACGTAAACGTAATTATGCAGATCGGTAGAAAATTAAAAAATCATTATATTGAATAATAACTTAATTGGCGAAAAAATGGTATTTACAGGTTTTTTTTAAGAAAAACTGTTTAAAGCTGCAAGTAAAGTACTGCTTCCGGTTAACCAATTGTAGTCAAAATTTAATCAGTTCATCATATTTGAATATAAGTCTTAAATACCAAATAATATATTTTTTATATGTATCATGTTGAAGTTATCGTGGACGAAAAATCGTCACAGACACACAATCACACGCGCGTGCACACACACACGGACATACAGACATCACGTTAAAAATAGTAAAATCGTATTCTAGGGACCTTAATTCGTGCTCATATGTTGAAAACCCACACTCGAGAAATCTGACCAAAAACAATACCTCCCTTATCTATATACTGATAGGCGGGAGGTAAAAAGACAAGAGCAAACTGTAATTCTTCGATCCATTGATGTGAGCTTAAATATTTATTAAAATTGACACACCCAGAAATGAGTAATAAGACTATTTATTATTTCAAAATATAGTATTTAAATGAAATATCTTGAGAGAACATAAAACAGTTTCCGAGAAAATTAATTTGTGAAATAACAACCTTAGGTAAATTGCAGCATTGTTCAAGAAATGCACTCAATGTTTATAGTTCAGTTTTTACTACTAGTATAACAGAGATCTTGAGTTTCTGGAATTCTAGTTCCCAGTACAAATAATTAACTTGACTTACCAATAAATTCTTGAGAAATTTTACTGGTTATTCAGTTCATAAAGTATTTAGGAATATATGAACTATTAGGTATTTTTACAATTTATATTTTGTTATAAATAATAACACATATACTATTTTTAATTTCTTTTTGTAAATGTGAAATTGTTAATTAGTACCAGTTTAATAAAATTTTGTCTTTTATCAATTATTTTCTCAAGTATGACCAAAAAATGAATTTAAAATTGTAACATTTTTAATTGTGTTTACCAAAATAAATGAAGAATTTAAGATTTTTTCTTAATTGCTGAGTAAACAAAGTGATAGAAATAACCGAAATATTAAATATTCTAAATAAATTCGTAATAAACATTCAAACAATCTGATATAGTAAGAGATGCATTTTCATATTAGGTTGGTATTTCTTAACTGGAATGAAGGTATGATAGACAAAAGTTCAGTTAAATATTTGTTAATTTTCATCTCCGAAAAATTAAATTTTTAAACAATTAATCCTTAGGTATCCCTTTTTTAATAACTAAACTTTTGCGAGAGGGAGCTTATCATGGCAAATAATGCGAGATATAAGTATTTTTTTGTGGTTAAAGTGAGTCACCAATCTCAAAATATGTAGAATGGGGAAAAATTGCTTTGTAAATAAACTGTGAAATAGTAATTAAATTGAAAGTATAAGCTTTATTGCAATAACAATAACAATTTATTATTTAAATTTTAAAATCGTCAAATATATCATCCTTTGCTAGTTATGATTCACAACACATATTTATGACAGCGAATACTCATCATGTATAACAATGGCTCTTTGTTAGTGAAAATAAAAACCAAAGCATCCATTCCGGAGGCGATAGTACGCCGTAAACTCCAAACAAGACATCCTACTTCCTTATCAACCGCAGGAGTAAAATTTCATAGCAGGAGCTTAAACCAACAACAATCACTCCTGCCACAAACAACAGAGCAAAACAACACACTTGCGTCATTACTGCCCACTGTGTGGGAGGCACCAAACAAACGTGAAGCGATTGTGATGACGCGGGAAATTTCACTGTTTTTAAATCTGTACCGTCAATAAACATGTCTGACGTTTGCAGATGAAATTATTTTTAAACATTTCCTTCATAACGTCCAGAAAGTGTTTCCCCTTGATAATATTAGTTGACATTTTTTTGTCATATTGCATTTCTTATAATACCCAGATATGAGTAAGAATTAGGAGGAAAATGACCTCAAAAATGGATATATAAACTGGAACAGATTCTGGAGCAAATAAATGGAACAATTCCTGGAGAAATTGGAGCACATTCTAGAGCAAATAGTAGAGTAAGGTAAATAAAGAGATCAGTAATTAGAAAATCTGAAGTAAATTCTGTGGCAAATAATCACAATTACCTGTGAAATTATACTAAATTCTAAAGTAAATAAGTAGAGAACTAGAGCAAATATTAGTAAAAAAATGTGGAGCATTAAATAGTTGAGGAGTTATAGAAACTAGACTGAATATTGAAACAAATAACTACAGCAAAATTGAAGCAAAATTTAGAACAAATACGTAGAGCAAATATTGAGAAGTAAGACGAATATTAGGACAATATAAATCAGAAAAATTTGCAATTGGGGAAACTGGAGCATATTTTCAGAATAACAAAAACATTTACTAAAATATATAGCATATATTAGAGCAAACATTACAGGGAAAAAAATACTAAAGCAAAAATGTAGGACAAAAAAATGGGTCACGTATAAAATAAATAGAAACTATTTTGGGATAATTAAATAGATCAGAAAAATAGGTCAATAGAATACATTAAATAATTACATGTTAATTGGCAACTAATTATAATTTATATTTACTAGTTGTGAATTATAAATTTATAACTGATATCAAAGAAAAATAAAATATAAATTGTACAAAATATAAATTATATATTTGAAAAGAAATTTTACATCAATGCATTTGAACAATTATGAATGTTTTCATTATGAAAATGACATTTGCAAATTAAATTTAATGATTGCCTAGCCAAGTCCGTAATGTTTGTCCTACTTTGTTCATTTTAATTTCCAATTAAAATTTAAACAAAACAAATATTTTTTGCGGAGAAATTAAGGCTAAAATAAGTAGCATTAGCTATTTGCATACTTAAAAACAACACACAGATACACACACATTATTACCAAAAGTAAACAGGAATGTTTTATTCATTTACATAAACGTGAAAATGCTTTTGTTGTAATATTTAATTGTGGGCATTATTTAAGCAAATCATGGAAATTTTAAATATAATAATTGTTTATTATGTGCTATTTCACTGAATAAATAACATACTACATTAATGTATAGTATGAAATAAACACATTGACGTTAAAATATTGAAATCCAAATTAGGACTTTGACATATTTCATAAATTTAATGTATAACAACAAATTTGGTATTTTACGTCCAATATGACGCTGAGGGAGGTACTGTTTTTAATCAAAACATTTGTTGTTTTCAGCAAATAACAATGTTTGTCTCATATTTTTTGTCTAAAACATAAAATAATATTTTTTTTATTATAACAACTAAGTACGCCTATTTAGTTTCCGTACACCTGTCAATTATATAGAATGACTATTTTTTGGAACGTCATTCATTAGAATTACTTCCCTTAAACGGTATATCATATTTCCCACTAATTTTCTTGGAGTTTGGGAGTCAATTTTACCTCATTCTTCAACCATAAATATAGTAGTTATTTTTATATTCTTTGGGCGTCTTGTTTTACACATTTTAAAAAAAATAAATCACAGCGATGTTTAATGGGATTAATACTTGGAGACTGAGGAGGAGTTTTAATTGTTGTTTACAATTGTACAATAACTATTGTAGCAGTTTATGTGTAGTATGTTTAGGGTCATTATCTTGTTGAAAGATTTAAAAATCGCATAAACTCAAACCTTCTTAACATTTTTCGAAATTCTCTTTTAAAATATTCAAAAACCCACTTTCCCATCAATAAAAATTAAGTTTCCCACCCCTTCTGTACTCATACAGCCCCATACAAACACAAATATTCCTCCTTATTTCACTGTTGAGTATAATTTTTTGTTTTCATTTGTTCGCTCGTATATTTAAATTTGAAAATGAATGTAATGCAAGGACTGGGAGTTGCGGTAATGTTATTCGTTGTTTTTATGTCCTTTGAAGGATCACTACACATTTCCATTAATATACAAGCGCCCAAGGACGCTCGTATCCTTTCCCTTTCCTTCACATCCTGTTTAATGTGGAGGATTTGGTTTATTCCTCCAGGACCTAAACATTTTACAGTCTCCTTATCACAGATTTGGTTTCCGAAATCTCATTTGAAATTTATTCACTTCCTTGTACATTAGATCGAATATGTAGGTTTCCTTCCCATTTCAGTTCGGTCCATAAACCCATTTCCCGTGCCCACAATTGTCATAAAAATTTCATCCCTTCCGTTTGCCACACCAGACTTTGAAAAAAGGACTCACCGGTCAATAGAAATGTTTATTGTCCCAATGAAGAAAAAATTATGATAAGTACTTCATAAAAATTTTGTTTTTTTGAGTACATTTTATATCTTTTATCAATTTTTTTTAATAAAATCTACGAAAATAATCTATTATAGTATAAAGTATAACATTTAATAATACCTTATATATGTATGAGGTGTATAAAAAAAATAACTTTTTTTTTTGTTTAAATCGAATATTTTATGTGATATAATATCGTTTTAAAGTAACATACAAAAAAAGTCGCAAAAATTGTGGTCTGAAGCGTTTGAAAGTTGGTAAAGTGGATAGTCTGTAATTTAAAGCATTGTAAGGCTATAATGTGTCACTATTTACAGAATATTATTCAATGTGTCAAACGAAGTGAAGTTTGGTAAGAACTCCAATATATTAAAACTCAGTTTGAGGAAAAATAAAAAAATACCGGTCTAAAATTTTTTATTGTTCTCTTATTGAATAAAGCCTAAAGTAAAAAATAATGATAACGTTGCTATATTTTGTAGTTAATGTAGAAATTTGTGTTGTTTTATAAAAAACATTGGATTACAAATAAAAAAGATTCATAATGATTAGTTGTTAGGAATTATAATTCTACAGGAAATTTTAATTTTCCGGCAGCAGTGAAAAATGTCTGTTCGTGCATTTTCAGGCGTTAATTATAATGAATGAAGTGTAGATCACTTTAGATGATTAGACTCATAATGCCAACTTAAACTTATTACCCCAATAACAAACATTAAATTAAGTTTGTCAAGTAAGTATGATCTCATTATGATCAAAGCATATTTAACTTACATTAATTTTGTGGCACGATTTTCATATTACTTCTTTAAGCGGTTGGATTATAACGTTCAACTTTCTAATAGGATTTTATTAGATAAAATGTAAAACGTTTTTTGTTTCCTTACTAGCACTCAATCTATCTTATGGACTGCAATAATAATTAATATTGGGTTTTGATGACTTCACACTTAAAATTAAAATTAACATTTTATTGAATTGAATATAAAGTGTTAATAGTCAAAAAATAAAATATTACTGCTACATAAATTTATATATCTAATACTAACAAACGCTATATTTTCCGCTGTTGATCCTCACGTCATCAATTTCTGTTGCAAGAATTGTTAAACTTTTATCTTGCATCTTTGCAGTATAAGCATAGCATAGGTGAGACATTTATTCGCTATCTCATTATCGTACGTTTACAGAGGGGTATATATGCTATCTGTGTCTAACCAACGACAAAAATGAAATAGAAACAGTAGTATAACCGCGGAGACGGATATTTTTAAACAGGGTATGTAACGGCTTAAAAATCGGTTAATAAAAACCAGTAACCGATATTTTGAACGAAAATTGCGAACTTTAACCGCAATTTTAACCGACATTTTTAAGGCCAAAAATACCAATAACTGTTAACCAAAAAAAAAACTGGTTTTACCGAACATTAACATTTATTTATCATTTAACGCGAAAAATTTTGAATATTTTTTATATCTGTGTTATCTATTTGTATTTGAATATAAGTCATGACAATTAGACAACTAAATCCGTTATTATTATAACGTTCTCTATAAGGGTTAATCGTTAAGCAGTATTTTTTTCGGTTACATACCCTGTATTTAAATATTTAAAAAATATGTCATTCACGTCATTTATGTCATTTAAGAAAATGATTTTGGCGTTGTTAGTTTCGTTAGTTTACTCTACAATTATTTTTTTTTTGTTTTTGAATGTATTACAGTCAGTTTTTATTTTAGTATTTTTTAATTCGAAAATCACATCATTTTATCCGACAAGATGATGTCATTAATCCCCCTTCCCCCCAATGATTTTATAAATGATGACGTGAAGATCAACTGCGAGAAATAGAGTGTAGATTAGATCCACTAATTACAATTAAGAATTAAAATACTTTCTTTTTAGATTTTTTTTTGGTAAATGATAATTAATTCTTATTTATAAAATAAAATGTATTGATTCAAATTTTATAAGTTTATAACAAGAATTTTCTAATTTAATGTCAAGTAATTGAAGATTTTCATAAATAATTCAATTTATAATTGCCCTGTTTAATTTCTTCGTTCCAACTTTTAATTATGATAAAAACTCACAAACACAAACGAATACGTTTCTAAGAAAATTGTAATTTTAATTAAAATTTATCGTAATTTATTTAAAAAGTAACTTTACATGTTAAAGATATGAAACTATTAAGTTTGTACAAATTTGTTTATTATCTATTTCCTTGAAGTAAAATTGTGAAAGAAATGTCATTTTTATGAATGTTGAAAACTTACTTTATTACGATGTGTAAAAAGTTTTAAAAATGAAATAAATAGTTAATGCTTTAAAGTTTGATAACGTGACAATTAATAAATAAAGAATAATGTCATAAATTTCGATAAAAATTTACCTTGAAATATCCCAGAAATTACAGTGTTTAAATGACACATATAGTTTTTACAAATATTAAAAATATAAAAATAAATATTTCTTGAAAATTTTGCAAAAGAAAAAGACACTTTATCTTAAATAAAGAGTAGTTCTTTGTAGAACTTATTTTAAAGAACAAATCATATGTTTTTCTTTATTTTCAAAATAAACATAAGTTTCTACTTTGTTTATTTTGTTTGTTATTTACTTTTTGAAACCGTATCATTTTCAAACTTAAAATAAATATTTGTAAATGTTCTGTATACATTTCTCTACAAAAATTTTAAAACTATATTTAATTTTTTATTTAATGTGATGAAGCTACAATACATAAATATTTATATATAGATGATATGAATAATTCTGAGAAAAAGTTACAATAAAAAATATATAACATGTATATTGATTTCAGATTTTAGTATTATTGATATAAACATACCTATATTTTTATATGTATGTATTACAAAATAAAATACAAAAAAATACAATTCATACAAACAAAATGATTCCGTAAATAATTCATATTTACATTTAGATTCGTTCATATTCAACAAATTTTGTTTTTATTTCGTTTTAATTTGTACCCTGGAGGAATTTTTACAATACCCTTTATCGAATAAAATACATGAATGTAAATAAATAAAAAAAATATTTTGAATTGAAAATTTATATATAGAAGCTTTAATTTATTCATAATAATTTGAAACACTAAATTTACATTTGGGTTATATAGGAAATGTAAATATAATGTTAGTTTCATTTTTAATAATTAATTATTTATGAAGCGTAAAAATGAAAAATAATATAAATATTAATTTCTTTACTCGTCAAATTTTTTACGTTTGAATTTTAATGGGAAAAATATTTTTTAATAATATTTTTATCATGAATATTCATATATGTATATTACATTAATTTTTATACAATAATTGTTTGTATTTTATTATATTCATTGTTTATTTACAATTAAATTATATATTTTTTTTATGTTTTATGGGAAATACGTTATTATATTTAGAGTAACATTATTTGGAAGGAGATTTTCTTTTAAAGTTGAAATAATGTTTTATGTTTTATAAATAAAGCATAATATTTTATATTTTATAAACAACGCAAATAAAACATTTGTTTTATGAACGGACATACAACAATTTTATAACAAACACAAAAATAAATGTTTCCTACAACAGAATTTTACTAAACCATTTGGTACGTACCATAAAATTAGCCACTTTCACTTAACACCTGCACTAGTAGTAACCCGGAGTAAACCCGGAATGTGAGTCCAACTTGCCCGTACTCCCGGAGTGTCGGGTATCGACCGCGCGTGCTGCCTGGAGAGCGGACCGACGACGACTGCTGGAGCCGGTCCAGCGTCCAACTGGCGCCGCGAGCGTCGCGGCGGGGCGGGAAGGGGGGAGTTGGGGATGCTATGGGGAGAAGAATGGAGGTTTGTATCATGGAATCAAAATAAGGATTTGTGGGTTTGAGAATATGGGAATGGGAGTTTCACACTTCAAAATGTTTTACTATTTTACAAAAAAAATATTGCCCAAATAGTTATTTTTTATTCTGGATTATGAAATGCTACTTTTGCATTCGAGAAACAATATTTCTTTTAAAATTGTTTTCCAAAATTACTAAAAAAATTTAAAAAACGGTGACAATAAGTGACCGCAGAAATCACACAAATGTTTTCAATTATATTAATTTACAAGTTAAATATTTCAATACATCGTTGTTCAATGCAATGAAAATTATCAAAAAGCGATATAGACAATAAAATTACAGATTTGATTAAATAGTGACCCTTTATTCTAATGAAAAATTGCTTTTACATTCAAAATGCAAGAGAATTTTGCTTCTTGCAGACAAAAAACAAACATTTCGCTTGTTGAATACCGTGAGTATTTTTTAACGTGAAACATAGGATTTATCATATCCATGGTAGTTCATCGTCCAGTTTTTATATATTTTTTTCAGTGATAATGTTATAAATTATTTCATCCATGGTTTAAGATTTTTCTGCGTAAACTAAACGTTTTATATGTCCCAAAATATAATAGTTTAGAGGCGTCGGTGGCCAGAGAACTGGATATCCTCTTTCAATCTACATATAATAGTATATTATTTAACAAGCATAATATGTAGGCTATATTACACGAGGATGTAATTAAAAATACGAGCGGTAGCGAGTATTTTTAATCATCCGCGTGTAATGTAGCCATATTATGCGAGTCAAATACTATACTTTATCTACAACTATCAGGCATATAAAAAATCTGATATTATTTGTTAAATATTTAGTTAGGTTAGAGTAGTTCATATATATCTTAACAGTTGGCGCCACAGTAGCACTTAAATGTCAAAATAACTTTTCAAATTGTATTTATTATACTTTTATAAGCATATATATTGATATTTATAATAAAAAATATATTATTAATAAATTAACAGTTTAACAAAATATTATGTGTTAAATTATATGCCCTATTTATTACAGAAAAGTGTAGCGTGTATCATGACATTTTATATTACACTTGTGTAATATGAGTAGTATATTATATGTAGTATCACACGTATAATGTACACATATTTCAATAGTTGTAGATAAAAGCTATTATTTAGATAGTTTCTAATATTCGGTGCACCTTCTTATGAAATAATACCTATAAATTTTACTGCAAAGGATTGTTAGCCTAAAGCCTTTGTAAGATCAGCTTATAGTAAAGTTGCGGACTAATTAGAGACAACTTTTTTTTTACCATTTAACTCAAGATTAATCAATTGGGACATTACTGTCCTTATTTTTACTTACACTAACTGTTCCTTATGCTGCATTCTCCATGTCAGTTAGTGTGCCCTCAAGTTAATGCCTTCTTCATTAAAATTATATCATTACCAACATTTACGATTAAGCAGATTGTCACATCCAACAATGGGTAATAAGCAATCAGTAACATACTTATTTTATGTGTCTCTCACTTTGCTGTTCATTTCTGATAGTAAGCCATACTTATTGTTATTATCTCTATAGTAAGTGACTTCAGTTGTTGTAACAATACTTGCAGTTTAGAACATAAATGGTCCCACTGGGAAGCTAAATTAATTCGACAAGGTTCAATTGCATGTCATTTGGCCAAAACCAATCGTGTAATGCATCCGGATACTAACTTGTGTTAAAGGGTATTATTGCCCATGTCACTCTGATAACTAAAGCTTTAAATGACAGAATGTCGTTACTGCTATCCTTCGAACAAATTCCCACAATTCATTTCATTTATCCACTGATGGGGGTACGACAAAAAATAATTTTGGATTCAGTCATAAATCAATCCCTGTAATAACTTTAAATGTGGATATCTCTACAATGAAAAGATATATCGAAATTATTTTAATGTTTGAATTTTATAAAAAATTTTGGTGCAGTAAACGATAATGGCCTTTAAATAATTTAAGCTAGGACAATTGTTAAATCATAGAGACATTATAAAAATACAATATCATAAATGGTTGGGACATAAAATACGAATGAATGAAACATTAGAAAAACATTCCAAAGCAACATATAAAAGACTAAGGACTTAATAACATGAAATGATGATGTACAAAAGAAAATCAAAAATATAAAGAAACTAGAAAATACAGTCAGAAAAAGAAGAGGAGGAAGATAGGAAGATACTAATGGAAGGCTTTAATAAGTGTAACAAGGCTGATGTTCTAAATCAGCGTTAATAAAGTGTTACATTTTATGATCTAGTAAATTTCAGCCATGTCGCGTACCACTAAAGGAAAAGGCAGAAGTTGAAGTAAAAAAAATTGTAATAAAATAAATTGTACTCTTTAGGGACGTAAAATTAATTCTCATTTGGTACCACAAAGGGGTGATTTTAACCAGGTTAACGGAGAACACCTTGCTGAGTAACTCTAATAAAATACTATCAAAAAATTTTCTCGATAGAATACAGGAAAAAGTTGAGCGTAAATGAAGTAGAGAATAAGGTTTTCGAGAAGGAAGATCAGGATAAATATTGAGCAAATGATGGAATTCCAAGAAATGTTTTACCTAATGTTTATAAACAATGAAATCTTTTAGGAAACCTAACTCTTAAATCTAAAATATTTAAAAATATCTACTAGAACGCGACTATTACATTTACTTTTCGAGGGCTGAGCGAAAATTTTCTCTGTCCTTCTTACCATATTTTATAAACACTAATAAATTTTAATCTTTATTACACGTGTCGATTGTGAAGATTAGGTTTCCAAACGTTCAGATCTATATGTAGGTATAATATAGGAAGAAGAAAATATATGGACTTTACAATTGAATAGTTTAGAACAAATGTGGAATGGTAGAAACAAAACAAACTTTATAAAAATTCAAATCTTAGATCACTAGGGCATAAAATAAAGATGAATGAAACAAATTCGTATAACATTCCAAACCAACATACAAAAGATTAAAAGACTAGTAGACCTGCGAAAAGGAAAGAAAATGTATAAAGAAACTTTCTAGTTACTAGAAGACTAAAGGAAGATATACTAATGGATGCAACAAGGAGAAGAAATACATAGCGTTTCTGTTTAGATAGAAGATGATCTGTA
Organism: Stenolophus ochropezus; assembly: GCA_035578165.1. Classification (NCBI taxonomy): domain Eukaryota; kingdom Metazoa; phylum Arthropoda; class Insecta; order Coleoptera; family Carabidae; genus Stenolophus; species Stenolophus ochropezus. The sequence continues at coordinate 1,888,710 of JAQOWZ010000002.1, forward strand.
TTTAATATCTCATTAGGTTGGTATGGTAAGATAGAATTGAGGTGATTGGAATTATTGAAGGGTATCGATTGTGGCGTGAATGGTAGTTGTCGGGCGCAGACATCGTGTATGCGGACGCGACACTGCACAACAACTCAATTAACGGAAAAATCTTCATCCTATCGCCTCTTAACAACCTTTGTCTGCTGATTGCTTCATTCGTTATACAGATCGCGACGCCCATTCATTTCCATACACAAATCATGCTTTTTAAATTGTATTGGAAGAATTAATTCACTTGTTGAAATTGCGTAAATATCAGTGGAGGGATTTAAAAAGTTTTATTGCAGTTTATTATAGCAGTAGTCGTCGAAATACAAAGTAGATACGTCTATGGTTCTCCCTTATATGATATATAATTTTAACTGTTATTGTAGTCAATATATACATTTAGTTTTTTTTTTCCTGACACTGAACAGAGTGCCTTAATAAATCATTAAGCATAAATAGACAAGAAATAGAAATACAGGAGATTAAGAACAAACATTAAAAAGTACAAATTTTAGGTTTTAAGCGTAAAATTGTGGTTACCTATCTGAAATAATCCAAAAATTTACAGTATCTGGTGCAAAATTTTTAAAATAGTCCAAAGTGATAGAAGTCGATGCGCTGAATTTATATTTACAACCTGAATTTAATTACCTCTTTTAATTCTCAAAGTTGCAATTCAAAAAGTGTATCTATAAAATGTTTAAAGATATAATGTCAACGATTATGCCAGCCGAATAAATAAATATAGACAAAGTGGCCTTTAATATTCAGTTAAAATATATGGCATAAAATTTTAAACTTATAATTAACACAAAATATTTCTGAACGAATGTTAGTATCAATATTAAAATATAAATATATATTTTTTTATTGTCTTCATTGGAAATATAGATACCATAAATATACAAAAAATAACTTATAAGCAACAACCATTTTACTAATCATCTTTTCTGGTACTACTGTTTGCTTTCTTCTTTTTTTAATTATAGCATGTGAATTTTTCCGATCCAATACCTCTGTATTTGTTGTACCGTGAAAATTCAACAATATTATGTTCCTCGCGAGTCATATTAACTAACAGAATCAATAATGTACACATAGGTATCGCTATTGTACCTGCGTATGAAGTAAAATTACTTGTTTTTTTTTTGTTGCATGTATGTTAATTAAAATTACTTAATTAAAAATTTAATCTTTAATAAATAGGCATGTGATCCTAGATTATATTTTCTTTCTCATGAATACCAGTTTTATTAGAAATAGAGATATTTATTGAAGATAATAAATATAGTTATATTTTACATTATCTTGTTTTTTTAGGCACTGTAGCTGACATAAAGAGTACAACACATAGAATTTTTATGAAGATAATAGTAATACTAATTCTTTTTGATACATTGTGTTTCATATTATTTAAATCGAAGATATATTGACAGTTTTTAAATATGTATAACATATCATTACACCCATATACTTTTTCAGGAATCCCAAAAACGTTGGTTACCATCATATCACATCGTTCGGTATTTTCTACATACTCATAGGTAAAAATACGCGTGATAACAAATTATTACTTATAGTTATTATAAACATGAAGTTTGATCCTTAATTGAGTTTCTTATTTCCAAGCAATTTCTATTTAATATCTAGCAATGTCTCGCACCAATTATGTAGTTTTAATATCCTTTGCGTTCATCCCTCTGCATCAGACATCCGCTGCTCCTGTGTCGACTTCCGGTACGAAATGACAAAAGAGAAACCGTGATAATCCTAGGGACTCGCTCACTACCTCACGAGAAGGTTATGTGCTATGATTATACGTTACGATTGTCTTGGGACACACACGACTCCAAAATTCTAAAGCAGGATTTAGATTTCGGTTCCGATTCTTTTTCTTTCAAAATACTCAAATTTATGACTGGATTTCTTTTGTTATTTTTATTGACAACATATGAAGGAAACATACTTTTGATGGAGGATATGTGATAGTAATGCATACTTTGCAATGTTGTATTACACACACACACTACAACAAATATATTTACAAAAATAAAACGGTGTAATACTTTGTTATTTTTATATATACATACGTGACTTGTTATAAATGCAATGTATGCATAACATGATTAATAAATATATTATTATTATTATTATTATTATTATTTCAGTTTAGGGACTCCACTGATTCATGAAGTTATTTTTGATATATTTGTTTATATGATAAATTAAACTCCTTCTTTTTTATCATCGATCACTAATTAAATAGTGGTTCCTTACAGCTCACAATTTAGTTTTCTTGAATATCATTTAGTGAACTAATTACTTGGAATCTTTTAGATCTTATTGTCCGTTCGTAATATCGTAGTTTTATTATTTATTTTTATCCACATATTATTATATTATAGCAAGTTGGTACACTATTTTGCATTTTTTTTCATAATGTACAACCAAGCAACGATTAACGCTGGTTTTCAAATTATGAATAATTTTGAATTAACAAACAATGAAACAAGATCGTTTGTATGTTTTCAAACCTGACTTATATGAAATTAAATTTACGAATTTTTTTTTGTAATTTTTGTTACTATTTAACCAAAAGCTATTTTATGTTTTTTCTTTATAATTAATTATTAAAAACAAAAAAAAAAAACATTAGGGGACGGAAAATTTTATGTGTGTGGAATTATTATGTTTACACATTGCAGCAGGGCAAAAAATATTTATTTAACACATGTTTATTCTATTATAACAGAAATACTGTTGTACGTTAAAAAAGGTTCACCAAATTTGCGTAAATCCCAATATGAATAAAAAATGTGATGATACGTATTTTTATGTATGTAAAACAAGGTAACATGAATTTAAAATACATGGATTAATAAGTACAATATTTAAATTACATGTTTCTGATTATACTCATTTCAAAATAACTTAAATATTTATGTACTTATACGTCATTTTATAATTATTTGAACTTCGCACGAATATAAACACTATCATTTTACCTTGAAGTGTTTTTTCTACATTTTTTGTTGAAGTTAAAAATATTTCTGATTTCATTAATTACTAGTCTACGGTATTTATTTTAAACATGCTACGTAGTTCGCGAATTAATTTTATGTTCACCGTACCATAAACTGTGTAAATACAAAATTTTTAATTATTTTTAAATGAATTTCATATTTCTATGCTAATTTTGTAGGAACAATATTCAAAGGTAATATAATTTTTGGGGTAAATATCTCTTACAGTATATAATTACCTATGCAAATTTTCTTGAGAAATACTTGGACTTCAAAGAAATGCATTTACATAAAAGGAGTCAATGTTCCTTAAGAAAAGGGAGTCCCTTTTTGCTAAACGTCTTATTAAAGTGTATAGGTATTTATTTACTGTCTGCTAAATATTAATATTATATTCTTTACAAAACGAGCAATTTAGCTTTTTCAATAAAGACAGCATTTCATAAAACTTGTTTGTAATACAAAAATATATCTTACAAAGAAAGTAGATTTTCTGAAACAAAAAACTATTTTTTATACATGTAGCTACTAATAATACAGAGATATTCATTTTAATTATTCAATAAGAACATATGGTACAAGTGTGTTACATTGTAAGTAAATTACTTAGAAGTACTTTTCTCAAGTGACTTGTGTAATTAACATACATGTGCTATATAAAATTTTATATAATGCTTTCTAATTAATTTTTTTTAAAGTAAAGGTGATGTACAATAATTACTGTAACAAACAATTTGCTAGTGAATTATAAATTACTTTATTTATTTTTTGCATCATTAGATATTTAATGTTTACTGATATGTTTCCAAGATTATGTTTACAAATTACTGATCGATAAGTGATTTTGAAAGTGACTTACTGATCAGGGTGGGGACTCGATAAATAGTGTCTTTATTAAAATAAAAATTATTTTCAAAATGACAATTAATAACCGATCTTTTCAAATATTTCTAAAACGCGGTAATGGGGGTACTTACATAAAAATGCAAAACTATGTTAGAATTAGAAAATTGCTATTAAAAATATCAAATTCAAAAAATATATTTTCTTCTTTTTAAAAGTGAGTTTATAAAATTAATAATTAATAATATAATAGTTTATGTACGTAATGATAACAGGGGAAGTAATTCTAAAGCCACTGATGTTGTATTGTTGCATAAACTGAAAAATATATGAAAATATCGAATTTTTTAATTCAAAAATTTTAAAATTTTACTTTATTTTATTTGTAATTTTTTTTAAAGAATTAGCTACACTGATACCTTATTAACAAACAGAATTTAATTATCTTTTTTCGTTCCTGAGATATTTGCTATCAAGTTTGCACCTCAAAAAAGTGTGTTTTTCGGCTATATCTCTAAAATGGGTAGAGTTACAGTCTCAACGATTATTCCAGTCGATTCTACGGGGAAAGTTACATAAAGAAATGTTTTGTCCTCATATACGTTCTTTGGATCGATTAAGTGAAAAATGAGAAAATCGAAAAAACCTACATTTCAAATTTTCGCCTCGAAACTTTTTGTCTCCAAAATTTTTCATTTTCTAGCCTTAAGTAGATATCTATGTGCTGATTTCAAATTTTCAAACAGAATTCAAATATCTCTTTCCGTTCTCGAGATATTTGAGTTGAAAGTTATACCTAAAAAATTAGGTTTTTTAGGTATACCCCTTAAATGGTTAGGTTTATGGCTTCGACGACCTCACCATTGGATTCTACAGGCAAAATTACATAAGTGTACCAATTTTTAGATTTTTATTCCAACGGATACAATTTTTAGAGCGAAAAAACGAAAATCGGCGAAAATTGAAAAAAATCGCAAGGGGTTCATCAGGCATTTTTTTCGATTTTGGCCATTTTCGTTTTTCCTTTCTACAAATTGTTTCCTTTGCAATAAAAATCTAAAAATTGGTATACTTATGTAATTTTGCCCGTAGAATCGATTGGTGAGGTCGCCGAAGTCGTAAACCTAACCATTAAAGGGGTATACCTAAAAAACCTGTTTTTTTAGGTATTGCCAAAACTCAACTTTGATTACGAATATCTCGAGAACGGTAAGAGATAATTCAATTTGCTTTGAAAATTTGAAAACAGCGCATTGATCTCTACTTAAGTCCAGAAAATGAAAAGTTTTGGAGACAAAAAGTTCCTCGAAGAAATTTTAAAATTTAGGTTTTTTCGATTTTCTCATTTTTCACCTAATCGTTCCAAAGAACGTATATGCGGACAAAACATTTCTTTATGTAACTTTCCCCGTAGAATCGACTGGAATAATCGCTGAGACTGTAACTCTAGCCATTTTAGAGATATAGCCGAAAAACACACTTTTTTGAGATGCAACTTTAACAACAAATATCTCAGGAACGAACATAGATAATTAGATTCCGTTGAAAAATATGAAATCAGCGCGTCGAAGTCTATCAATACATACTATTTCCCAAAATCAGAATTTTGGGCACAAAAATGAGTATTTTTGGGATATTTTGCGTTTGTCAAGACAATTTTTAGTTTAATACTGTTGTTTAGTTTGTTTTAACTCTACAAAACTTTGATATGGGGTTATAGGTTTTGAAAATAAATAAAAGTTAAATAATAAAGCGAGAGAATAAAATCGAAAAGGCTTAATAGGATTGCAGGTTTTGAAATTAACGCATTATCACATACGTAAGTCTACAAAATGAAAAAAATTTGAGAAAAAAAGTTCTTCGCAGAAATTTGGAAAGTTAGGTTTTATCATTTTTCTAATTTCTTTATAAAAGATATATTTTTCTTTTTGAAAGTGAGTTTATAACATTAATAATTCTTATATAATAGCGACTTTACTGACAAATGCCTTAACATAATTTAATAAATGTTTGATATTCAAAGATCTAAAAAAAGTTCTGAAAAGGGACGTCATTTTAGTTGCGGAAAGTACTAAATAAAGTAAATATATTTAGGAAGGTACAGAAGTAAGTATATAACAAATTAAATAAATAATACATATGTTAACAGAAATTGTTTTAACTTTTAAAAATTGATTTAAAAAAAAATCTACAAATATTTAAAATAAAACATTATATTAATTAAAAACAATGTATACTAATTTAGTATAAAGAAATTTTATAGTACTTATATAACTATAAAATAAGAATAGTTACAGTGTTATTAATACATGGTATATACATAGGTAATATGTGTTTCCAATTTTGAAATACGCGGTTTATACTGATAGTCGAGTTCTAGAGTGCGTTGCAACCTGCAACTTACCGTTGATTACCAAAACAGATGAACGCTACAATTTGTAAACGTCAAATGTGTTACTGAGGTTTCTGTTATTTATTATAGTGATTAATAATTGTTATAACAATCAGTGCGCGATGTATTTGCAAATATAACTAACAATTGATACTAATATCAGTGTTTATTTACGAATGACTTTTGTTGATGTGAACAATAAACATTGTGAAATGTTTTGTGTTGGAGCCCGGGTTTGCCGATAATTTATGCTGGGTAAGCACTCATGTATTTCAATTTTGGGGCATAAATTTCTATTAGGCTTGAAATATATCCATTATACACGATGTTCTAGGAGATATGTTTGGGTTTAGACAAGCTTTGTACGTTGTACCTTTATGGAAATTTTTGTCGTTTTCTTAACATTTACCAACAATTTATACGAAAATGCTTCAGATATGAATTACAATTCATAACATACACGTAAATTTCTTGAAATGTATAACTTTCCTAGATATATGAGTTCTTTTTTATGTTGTAGTTTGCAATGAATATCAATTTTATTTTTCTCTAAGGTTTCAAATATGTGTGCAATATAGGGACAGTTTTTAATTTTCATGTTAAAGAAATAAATGATGATGAAGTGAACTGATTGCAATTGTTTCTTCGGTAGTATATGACAAATTTTTGATACACATAATATATCTCTGGTGATAATAAAATTATTCATTAGAAAGAAAATATAATCTGAGGATCAAGTGCCAACATATCAGAGTATTAATTTTTAATTAAGTAATTTTAATTAACGTACATGTAAAAATAATAAAACATGACCTCAATTTTTATTGCATAAGCTGGTACCTCATATATGTGTATATTATTGATTCTGTGAGGTAATATAGATTCGCGAAGAACATAATATTGTTGAAATTTCACGGTACAATAATTACAGAGGTATCTCGCGATAATAATTTGATCAACAACAAACCTATTATGTTCCATATTCAGTTATTCTATAATAAGCCTATTATATCATATCAACCCTCGCTGAAATATTTATCTATGAATTTCTATTTAAGATAAACAATATGATGGTTTGTTGTTATGACAAATAATGTCAAATGTTCTTGTAGGTAAATCAAAGACAGACACAGCTATTCATATTCATGTGTTTGTTATATGTGAGTATTAGAATCATAACTGGTTAGCTAATTATGATGATGTCAATAAACCGTATATATGTCTTTGTTAAAAATAAAGTAAATAATAATTGAGATAAAATGATGGAATTAAGATCGGCAGATGGGTAAATGAAATCCCAAGGAGAATAATTGTAATTATACCCGTTTGATTTACGTTAAAACAAAAAAAGTATAGGAGTCAAAATTTATTTATTTATATAGTAATGAGTTGAATTTTGCAATAAGTTTTTCCAATCTCCTTCTGTAGCAAAGGCTGTTCTATCAATTTGCAAAAGAAACTGTATTTATTTTTGCCTATATTAACCAGTCGCGATGATTCTTGTCACCAATTTGTAGAAATTGTTCATATTATATCACATATAATTTTCTGTTCTTACATTGTTCAAAAACCGTTGAAAAATCATTATTAAAATAAAACATATTCTACTGCGAAAGTAAAAATAGGACGAATACTGAGTCAAGTAAATTGTTAGAGTAACACATGGTTATTCCACAATTCATTATACCAATATAAGATGTTGTGCCTTTCTGACATCATTGCCGACTGTTAACGACAGATAATGTCGAAAGGACAAAACGATCGTGACAATAAATAATAAATAATGGAATAGCCTAGGATGAAGTCGTGATCTGTAAAATCGTCTTTAAGATTTCAAAATACCACTGTCCTGTTGGAAAACTACGAAAAACAGTAGGTTCCTTCAGAAGCTATAGACTGACTACCTGTATGACTAAAGTACAAGTAAAAGCTTGTCTCAATTTAAATATTTTTTTTCATATAAGAATGTTATGCCTTTCGGATATCATCAGATATATGTCAACCATAATGTCAAAAGGACAAAACGATCGTGACAATAAATAAAAAGAGTCAAATAGCCAAGGATGTTTCTTAATTTTATCATGATGTAGTCGAGATCTGCAAAACCATCACTATTCAATACTTAAATAAGTATTTATAGCGACGAAATAACAGTAGCGTTGATCGTATTTGAGATTTAGTATAAAATGGCACCGCGCGCCCTTATGAGTTGTCGTTAAGTGAGAGCTCAGAGGGTGTAATATTGCGGTCGTATATCAAGCAAAAAGCCTGCCTAGTGTAGATTGTTTCAGAGTGGCCCGATATTACGCCGGTAGTTTATCATCCCTAAATGATAGGGAAGATTTTGTATAGGGGAAAATCAGGTGTAAAATGCAGGAAATGCCCTGATAAAGATAACATTGTCCTGAGTAATGGCTCGAAAAAATGCCATTTCCTACTTGGAAGAATTGTTTCATTTATAACATTTTCACAAGTTAACTATCTCATGTTTTCATATCTACTTAAATTTTCTATCTATCTATTTATAAACTTATCATATACATATTTATACTGAAGAGGACATTTACCAGATGTCACCTTCTAGATATTGTAGTTAGTATGGAGACTATACCACTTGGGTAATTTTTTGTGAGAAATAAATGGTAAAAGCTTCACTCGACCTGACTCGATTTTGGATTTTCAGAACTATGGACGGTCGAATCTCGTAAATAATCAAATTGATGAATCTTCGAAGTTCGAAGTCTGTGCATGAACTCTTTGGAAAACTAGTTTATTTAAAGTATAAAATAAAACTATAGTATGTTATGCAACAAGTGTAGAAACTATGTGATTCTAGCATTTGATTTCGTCTTGTGTCGAAACTTTGACACCTCGTGAAAAATAAGTAATTCTGCACGAACACACTGTACTTTTTTTACGACTACTAAATGTGTTAGAATAGAACTACACGCACGACAGAGATTGTGGGAAATTTTAAATTTTAAAGTTTTATTAGAAGGAGAAAATTGTTAGTTTCCATAGTGATCTTACAAAATAACAGTATATGGAGTAACAAGTGCAGAAAGTCGCCTATTTCCCATGAAATGTGAAAAAGTCAAGTGCTGGAATCACACAAGGTGGGAAACAGGTGATTCTGCACGAGTGACACACTATACATTTTCTAGATCCACACTGATAAACGTTACAGAATAAAAATAAGCATGAAAGCTATTTGACGTAAAAAAAAATATGGCGCAAGTAACTTCACAAAGAGTACTTTCACGCATGTGCAGTGTTGGTATTTAATGTGAGAAATAATTTCTTACACGTTATACCACGATTGTGGGAAATACACAACTTTCAATCTTTATTATGGAGTGAGAAAGGTGCCACTTTCCAAAATGGTGATAGAAAAAAAATACATGCTTAGTTTATCAATTTTTTTATTTCAAAAATAGTGACGATCGTATTGTCTTTTCGGATATAATCAGACCAAATACCCACTTTAAACTTTCTTCTAGTTACAATTATTAATGTTCACGAACTCTATTACATTTACAAATTGTAAAAGATGTCTGAAGCACTTATCTTAATCTGGCACAAATCTGAACAAGGAGCAGGCTGAAGGTAGTTTAAGCAGCATTGTAGCGCACACAGCGAGTGGAATATGTATTCATTAGCGAATCAATATGGCGGTTAGGAGAGTCGGTGACAATATTGTTATGTTGGTCGTGTTGTTGGAATACAAACTTTCCTATCTAATTACCAAGTTAGTGTAACGTGTAACATGTCTGGCATCCACAGCCGCATCTATCAACACCGATCCGAATGCTCATCGCTCGGATTACACTTACAAATTACCGCACAACACACTACAATGCAAAAACAATCATTCCATTATACCATGCAATTGTAGCGATGCTAATGGACGAGGTGTCACCTACATTATAACTTAGACAATGTCGTTTGGAAATAAGAGGTATATTTTAATCGGTTTCCAATGGGGGTCAACTCTAAGGGGGAGACAAGGGGACGTTAAACAAAAATTGAACATTATGGGGACTAATAGTTTTACTATATAATTAACTTGACTTGCATCGGTAAGCTACATTATATATTGTATGAAATTCACAAATAGGCGAACGATCTGATTTTATGTCACATGCACATATAGGTCAATTCTGAACAAATCTGTAAGTCTTACAGATCTGTAAATCTGTAAAAACTGACAAACACTCATCTATTTTTGTTGATTAGTATAAAATTATATATAAGAATGGCTGCTTTCGTTGCGATTTTGTTGAATATTTACATATTTACAGATCTGTAAGACTTACAGATTTGTTCAGAATTGATCTATAAGTCTACTCGACACCTGTCATTTCTCCCTTTCTTGAACAGAAAGCAATCACATTTTAATAAATTCTGTGAGCGTTTTACTCTATTGATATGGTATATAAACATAATAATATTGAGAGACGTCAATATTCAAACGAATATTTAAAATGGAAATAAAACATTCTGGATTAGAAAACAGTTCATTTGTCCTCGGTTATAGAAAGAAATATAATAAGTAGTTCTGGCTTTATCCACAACATATTTTGTAGAAAATATTTAGCCTACAACGCAACTAGTCAATCAGAACACACTAACTCTGACATTTCCAGTCATAATATGTCATCCAATTAAATCACAGTATTTTAGTGAGTTGAACCAATCAGATTCAAAATTCATTGACAATTGTCAGTTACTGGGAATTACCGCGCAATATGCACGACTACACAGGCGTTAGTTAGATACAACGTCTGTCAGAATTATGACAAATAATTAATTAAAAAATATATATTTGTATAATTGTGGGAACCACTTTTGTATATGATAGTAGGCAAATAGGTTGATTCGCTAATGATGATGAATAAAAGATAATAAGATAGTTTGGAAAAGGTTCAATGTTTTTTTTTTAAATTTTATTCATTTTAGTATATTGTTGTGCTTTGGGAAATGTGTGTAATGGTGTGGAAGATTTATTAAGAATTTACATTAAATTCCAATAGCATAAAACAAAAATTTAAAAGCAAAAACATCAAATTGGCTTGAATTCAAAACCCATGAAACTGAAATGTAACTGTAACGAAGTAGTAAATTATACAAGTATAAAATAACTCGCATTGTTGGTGAAACGTCAAATCCATACATGTGAATTTATAGTCGAAGAATATTTCCATTATCCCGCTTCGAGGGCGCTATTATTTTATTTTTCTTGTATAAACAAATTTTCCATGTAAACAAGTTTTCCTCTCGCATACTACTTCGTTATGTATGCAAATAATCCATAAAAAGTTTGAGGAAATACTTGTAGATGTAAGACAACTAAATACAAGTAAATATTCACGGAGAGATGTGCACAAGTTTGCAATGAGATTTTAGTTTAGAAAAGGGATTTGCTCTTTGACTGTCTGACATATGTGTCTGTGAAATGCGATCGATAGGGGAAAATGCAAATTCAAGAATAGAGTTTTGCAAGTTCATTTTATTAATAGACCAACCTTAGAATAATTGTACGAATATTTCAAGTCGTTTAACAAAAGTCATTTGTTTTATTATCTAAATCTTAGATAAATCTTATTTCCTTCCAACAAATTTCATGAAGACCAACTATTTTTTGGTATATTTATTTTCTCTGAGATCTTGCACGACAGTGGCGGATCTAGGTTTTTTGGAGCTCCCTAAAAAATGTAAAAATTGCTATCAACTCAAAAACAATTTATTTTAATTAAAAATGTGTATAAACTAAAAGAAAAATATGAAATGTAGGTAAATATTTATCTAGAAACAAATACGTACGTATATATTTGCTATCATACGAGTATATAATTTACTCTCCTCATCATAATCTATCAATTGTGTCATGACATTTTCTGTTGATAATATAGAAATTGAATTTAATCGATTTTTGAGCATTGGCGATCTATATTTATTTTTTATTAAAGGTAATTTCAAAATATTTCTTTCTGTTAATATAAAATTTAATACAGTCGTTAAATTTGGGAAAATGTCAGTTAAGTTTTTTTTGTTTCTACTCCAAATTTTTCGTGTAAATATATCATTACCGAAAATGTATTTGTTGTTATTCATTTGTTTACATTACAACATATTTTATTTATAAATGCGGAAGCTTTAGCTTCATAGTTTTTAGATCTAAATGTTTTCTTGTTGTCTTTATAAAAGAATTCCATGATGAAACATTATTTTTATGATTATAAAATTTGACAGAGCCACTCAATTGCTCATATTATCCGCATCGAATGTTACAATCATTTATGTACCTAGCCAATACAATGTATAAAATATACCTTCCATGATTGTATTCTATTTTATTTAAACGAGGGTTTAAGCGTTTTATCGCTTTTGTCACCGCGACCTAGAAGATCTATTGTCACACTGTCCTTACTGAGTTTTCCCGAATCAGTTGCAGTTTTCTGATGAAGCATATGACAATTCCAGAAGTCAAGTTTTTGATGATCATCTGCCGTAAGATACCTTTTACCAAGTTGGTTGAGTCTCTGTGTTGCATTTACACAGTATGTGTTCCAGCGATTTTTCGTCCGCTTCACAAAGTCGACAGATGACATTTTCAGCTTCATCAATTTTGTACAAATGCTATTTTAAAGGACAATGACCAGTGACGTCTTCTTCCAGTGTTCTAAGGTCCTTTTTGCTGAGACCTAGTAACTCCTTGGCGTCTGTCCTAGCTGTGATAGAATGACTTCGAACACTTTTTTGGTTCTCCTGAACAAACAGAATGGTTCATTGTATTTTTAAGACTTCATTGTGATGTATCATATACAATTATTTGGTAGTATCTGCCCGTTTTCTTTCCAAATGCATTCCCGTTCCATAATTCGCTAAGATGCCCGTATTATTTCTCATGTGTTATGCTCCCTGTACGGTCGTCAGGTGTACGTGTTGTGTATTATGTAGGTTGTTATACGGCGATGAAAGTGGCGGGTAGGCCTCGGCCGCACCATTATCGTTCCGCTGAAAGAAAGCAGCAGATTTCCTTCTCTCGGATTCTCAGCCCGGAATTTGAATACCAAATACAATTGTGCGGTGCGCCGAATCGTTCCGGTCTGCTATTTACATAAACATTGCAAAGGCGCTTGCCACTACGTCGAAATATACTAATACCAAGCCTAACATTCGAAATTTATAAATAGTTTTTCATATTTCCAATGGTCAACCCGTACAATTTTGTGGTTTTGGGACTTAGATACGAGTACGTTACTTTTAAACTACTATGTTATATATGTTATGAACTGAATTTTAGTTATGTTACTGTTGAATAAAGAAAGTATAATATTTTATTTATTTTTTAGGTGCTGCAACTTACCAGGATTAGTGTATTTGGGAAGGTTGAATTCAAAGTAAGTTTTTTTTCTCTATATGTATCTTTAAGGCAAATGTAACAGATACGGTCGCATAAGACGAAATCATGTACCTGTCATTTGAGATAAATTTTTAAGTTTTACTAGCTCCAAAAGTGACCTGAAATTATTTTATTGAAATACCTTTATAAGAGACAAGGGTCAGGGGTTAGCGACCACTCTTAATTTATTTATAAGTCTGCAGTGATAGAAGCAGACAATTGAATATTAATAATGAAAATAGACGCCGTTACATTATAATCAATCTAATGCACGGTAATTTTACTGAAATAATAGTGTTTTGCCTGCCTTCGTGTTGTGATACCACGCCACAAAGACAACACTTGGAATAGGTCGGGTTGAATCAAACAATATATTTTAACAATAATGATCAACCGCAATCAAAAATGTGATTTAATTTAAACTACAACACATATTACGACTATATGCTCGTATAGGGTAAGTGGGGGAGAGATGGACCGGTAGGAGAGATGAACTTTTGGTCTCTCGTAAGGAATGTTAATTTTGTTGTTTATAGTAATGTACATAAGACTTAACGTAACCTAAAAATGTGGTTCTATTTGTACACCATCATAAGTAATTTAATGGTTTATTTAACGTCGATTTTTATTTTATCAACAAGAAAAAATCATTCGCCCATAGAAAGATACACGATCTAAATACTATTCCATGAGTTTTGAAGAACTATTGTTAAATGGATAATCAGAGGGTGATGATAATGAAGAAGCTGAAGATTACAAAAACAAATATGTGGGATGCAAGAAAAAATATTAAAAAAAAAACGATAAAGGAAAATGATTGGATAAAATATGTAATTTACGGACATAGTTCACACGGACATATATTTATAAATTTTATTTAATATTATAGAATAATAATAATTTTCCAAAAATTGGTCCATCTCACTCCCACTTACCATAACTACTAAATTCCTATTCCCTAATTATAGATAATCAATTTAAAAAAAAATGTTTAATCGTTTCTTAAATTTTAATTCTTGTTGGTGCAACTGGCCATTAATATTCTTTCAATTCTGTGGTGCAGAGTCGTAAAATATTTTATTTATATATTTCAATTACAAAATGGGTACTTTTATACTAGTACAGAATGCAATAATAGAAACGATTGTAAACTTTTTGCAGCAGTGAAACTTCGACGCAATGAGCAGAGCCTTGTGAAGGAGGCATCCCTTGAAAGGTTCGGTTCGGCCACCTCCATGGAACTCTCTGATTAGTTTTCCGATTTATTCCACTTTGTACTGTTGTTTTTTGTTGTTTTATTCGCTGTTGCCAGAACTGTGGAAGCCACTTACAGATATTTGGTTTCACTTTAGACTTAGTTCTCTCGAATAAATTACATTGCTGTTGAATAATATCTTCCCAGCAGATAAATCTTTAACAGATTCCAAATACTTAAATAGTAAAACCTCTCAGGCCGTTAAGACGATTTCGATATATATTCTTTTCTAATAGAAACAAATCACCAAAAGGTGACTAAAACTTTTATTATAATTATTATTTATAAAAGCCAAACGTCAGTGTTGCGTTCAAGTTCGGTGAAACTTGGATTTAAACATGTATAATATTAATAAGATGTTATAATTTTTTTTTTCATTTGATCAGATATTTTGTCCGTTATATTTGAGGTCATAAAATCTGTTATATCGAGATTGTACTGAATATTGTTTTGTATTATATTGCATGTAAACGAGGATTTAAACGTTTTATCGTTTTTATCACCGCGATCTAGAAGATCTTAAGTAATACAACCCTTACTTAGTTTTCCAGAAACAGTTCCAGTTTTTTGATGAAGCCAATTATTCTTTCTACTATTGTATATGCAGTAATAATATGCAATAATTAATTATTATTAATCATCCATTTATCTAGGGTAAAACCAAAATTATGTTGATAATATCACTAAATCCCTTGGTTATATTTCCACACTGGCAAAGTGCCCGAAAGCATTTGCCTGTCTTTGCTGGTACTTCCCAGAATAGTTGGTTATATCGTCAACCTTAAAAGGGTCACCCAAATAATGCGAATATAGGTTATGTGCAACCATAGTAATTAAATTTTGATCTATTTCAGCGATGTAATTAATAGGTCTTTGTTTTGGTGACGTTTCATATTAATTATTAATAAATTCATTATGGATTTAATGGTAACTATGCACAAATATCTAATAAATATTTCATGTTAATATAATATTTCTCTTGCTAAATAAATAATATAAAATTATATTTGTGTACAACACAGTTTTAAAAATCTCTGCAAATATTTGTAGCAATTCTTTTCTAATATTAAACCGTATTGTATGTATTTATTCAACGTATTTCTAAAACACAATCATGTATTCTTACGAAAATAAAATGCAGAATTTAAATTGAATAAAATCTCTACGGAAACTGAAACAATGCATTTAAATTTGTACCAGTAATAAAAGTTAAATTCTTCGCATTTTATCTACCAAATACAAAGTAGATTTAAATGTAAACTAAATTGTGTCTACAAAAATCCACTCTCGTTTTAAGGTTTTAAGGTTAAAAGGCCATTTAACCTATTTTATTTTAAAATGTTTTAAGACACATTCAATGTACACAAAACAATTGAAATAAACGTGTAACTTGATACAAATAAAATTACATTATTCAATAAGGAAGTAATGTGTATTGTTACTCATGAGAATAAAGTTTGCAACACGAGCTAGTGTGATTTAAAATGAAATATTATTTGCAATTTAAGCACTTTATTTAATAAATCTTAATTCTACTTCAAATGTTTATATTTACAATTTCGATTTCGATATACGCATGCTCAATTAATTTAATTAGTCAAAATGTTCATATTAAGTGACATACGTATGTTTATTATATCAATTAACTTAATTAGAAGTACTTCTATAAATACGTATCATATAATTTAAATTTGATATGATCTCTATAAATTATTATACCTAAATCACATGTATACCTACTTATTTTTCTATGTATTAATTCATTTTTTTATTAACGTTCTTTAATTTAAACTGAACTAAACCACTACTAAAAAAGTAAATTGGTCCAGAGACCTAAATAATCTTCAAAATATTATAAAATTAATACAGGTGATCTCGAGAATCATAAGAGATACGAAGTCGGTTAAATTAGAGCAAAGGTGTTACATTACTTGGCTATTTCAATAATGTATTTGTTTTCACGAAAAAATGTATTTTGGCTAATTAACTTTTTGACATAACTTTCTTGTTTAAATTCATACAAGTTTCTAGTTTGCACAATCTACAGACATTTTTCTACGGGGTATATGGTATTGGGAAATTTTGGTATTTATTTCTTCTTTTATTGCATCTGACATTGTGTCATTTGAAGTAAATTTTATTATTACGTGTCTATTGCAATTGTAGTTTTACGTCAGTTCTGTATAAATAATATTTTTCAGTTGTTAATAAAACAATAACAAAAAATATCTTGTATTTGCTAATTTATTGTATGTCCTTTATTATTACAATTCACCAATTTAATTAATAAACAATACAATTGTTTTTATTTGTCAAAGTCCACTTTGATAAATTCTGTGAAACTATTGTAGTGGAAGACAAATGAGAAAATTCAATTATATCATTTTTCATGGCCTACTATTACTCGCACGTGGGAGTATAGCGAATGTAAATTCCTCGCAATTTAATTTGACATTTTTAACATTTATTCATAACACAATGGCGATTTAAACGCGAAAATATTCCATATAATAAATCGTTCATTATTCTCGTGATACGCAAGAGTATATTTTAATTGCTTATGAAAGCAAATTTATCAAAAATCATGTCAAAAACATGTGGAAATACGCATGAAATATCAATAATTCATAATTATGAAAAATGAATGCGCAGTACCGCTGATGGAAATTCAAAAATAATAGTTTTGTATTATTTAAATTAATATTTTGCTCAATGCTTATTTCATTTTAAACCACATGCATAATTTATTGACTGGAAAATGAAACAACTTTTTTTTTTATTTTATATATATTTTGAAATTGTCATACATTTTTAAACAAAATGTATAATTATAATCATACGGGTCAATTCGGTATTATCGTGAGCGTTAATATAAAAAGTTATTTCCAATTATAGGTGAGTCTTAAAAAAACAAATTTATTATTTTAAAACTTAGAATTGTACTTATATAGAATAATATTTGACACGAATTGTCTTTATTTGCTGTAATAATTGAGTCAATAACAATGTTTCGAATGAAAATCCCACCGCTGCCACCAAATTTATATTACGTTTTGAATATATATCTGAAAAAAATATATTATTGTCTGTTATTTATTAGTACTTACTTGATGTATAATTATTTTATTTATTTATTTAATATTAATAATTGAAAAGGATTTAGAGGGACATGAAGATGCCCTACTTTCGATTCCACCTGTATACTTACAATTTATTCTTCTTGAAAATGTAGGACTGACAATAGAGGTTAATTTTATAAATTTGAGTCTAAATTGTTAAACGTATTGAGACTTAGAAATTAAACGAAAGAGTGTTATGACTTTAGGGCGAATGCCTATTATCATTTTCTTCATATTTGCCGCACTTTGGAAATTTGTCGGCTTGTTACAGATTAAATTCATAGTTCGAATTATAAATATAAAATTTTCATATTAACAAAACCGAACCATGACGATTTTACTGTTAATTATGTCGCGTATGGAATAATAGAAAAAAAGGTTTTTCCGAATAATTTTAGATTTTAATTAAAAATGAATTGATGAAGATCATCAGCTACATAATAATAAATAAACAAATTTATGAAACAATATTCCAGCAAAAATACTCTATACGAGTACAACAGATTTTCCAATTCTATTTAGTTATAGTACAAGTAGGTCGAAATTATTATTTTATGATCCTATAAAAGTAGAGCATGAATATGTAAGCATATTACAATTATGTCTCCATTTTATGTTTTCCTGCTGAGATATTCCTGCTGCGGAATCCTGCATGATCTCTTCAGTGCGATTTACAGATCGACGTCCATCAGTATCTTGCAACAAACATCCCCCGTCCTCCTCGCACCCTGTACCCTTTCACGCGTTGGAGAAGGACAACAGCAGCTTTCTCCAAGCTCGTGAAAATAAACAGGGCGCCAAGGAACCAGTGGCGTTCTCTGGAGGCCCTAAGCTGAAATATTGTATGTGGGAATTTGAAAGTGAATTATTTAGTTTGAAATATGGGCTGATGTGTGTGTGGTGACTCCCAGAAGAATCGTTTGTTTGCTGATGGCTTTCGGATTAAGATGTTTTGATGAAAATTTACAGCTACAGCGAAAAATATGGTGAAAGTGAAACTGCTGTGAAAGACATTCAAACTAACTGGATTTTGTTACTTCGAATTGGATGAGAATCAACATTTATCATGCAGCCAAGTGTTTTGAACAATTCTATGATGATTTACCTTAAAGATTTAGATGACAATGATCACATCACAATACTTACTACGCGATAAGAAGCGAAAAGTAGAGAAGGTACAATTTTGCTTAAAGAAATTTTTATTTACAAATTCAACTTTACTATTAAAAAATGAAGTAAATTACATAAAATATAAAGGATATTTAGCCTTTGAGCTAAATACTCGTATTATACGTTCAAATAGTTAGCTATAAAATAGATAGTAGATACTTTTGTAAGAGTCTTTAATGTTATTCGGAATAACTTTATTTTCTTGATAATTTTTATATGATCGACGTCAAATTTATTTATTTTCTCCTAACCGGAAATAATTTGTCACTTTATATGTTTGACAATTGACACTTACTAGACTTTAATATAAATAAAGTAAAGTTATTTTGATTTTGTATCTAGTAGGAAAAGTGTTATATTATCTAACTATTATTTATTTCCAAAACCTATAATCCCATATTAAATTTGTGTAGATTTAAAACAAAGCAAACAACAGTATTAAGCCAAAAAATGTGTTGACAAACGCGAAATATCACAAAAATACTCATTTTTGTGCCCAAAATTTTGATTTTGGGAATTAATATATATTAATAGTTCTCAACGCGCTGATTTCAAATTTTCAAACGGAATTTAATTATCTCTTTTCGTTCCTGAGATATTTCTTGTCAAAGTTGCACCTCAAAAAAGTACGTTTTTTGGCTATATCTTGAAAATGGGTAGAGATACAATCTCAACGATTCTACCAGTCGATTCTACAGGAAAAGTTACATAAAGAAATGTTTTTTCCGCATATACGTTCTTTGGAACGATTTGGTGAAAAATAAGAAAATCGAAAAAACCTAAATTTCTAAATTTCTCCGAGGAACTTTTTTTCTCCAAAACTTTTCATTTTCTAGACTTAAGTACATATCGATGTGCTGATTTCAAATTTTTAAACCGAATTGAATTATCTCTTACCGTTCTCGAGATATTCGTATTCAAAGTTGAGTTTTGGCAATACCTAAAAAAATAGGTTTTTTAGGTATACCCCTTTAAGGGTTAGGTTTACGACTTCGGCGACCTCACCAATCGATTCTACGGGCAAAATTACATAAGTATACCAATTTTTAGATTTTTATTGCAAAGGATACTATTTGTAGAAAGGAAAAACGAAAATGGCTAAAATCGAAAAAAACGCCTGATGAACCCCTTACGATTTTTCTCGATTTTTGCCATTTTCAGTTATTTCCTTGTAGAAATTATATCTGTTAAGATAAAAATCTGAAAATTGGTACACTTATGTAATTTTGCTCGTAGAATCGATTGGTGAGGTCGCCGAAGTTGTAAACCTAACCATTTACCGGGTATACCTAAAAAACCTAATTTTTTAGGTATAACTTTGAACTCAAATATCTCGAGAACGAAAAGAGATAATTGAATTCGGTTTGAAAATTTGAAATCAGCACATTGATATCTACTTAAGATCAAAAAACGAAAAATTTTAGAGACAAAAAGTTTCAAGGAGAAAATTTGAAATTTAGGTTTTTTCGTTTTTCTTATTTTTCACCTAATCGTTCCAAAGAACGTATATATAGACATAACATTTCTTTATATAACTTTTCTCGTAGAATCGAATGATAAAGTAGTTCAAATTGTATCTTTACTCATTTTTGAAATATTCTCAAAAAACACACTTTTTTGAGGTACAACTTTGAGACTTAATATCTCCGAAACGAAAAGAAATAATTCAATTCTGTTTATAAATTTGGTATCAGCGTAACTTATTGTTTATAAAATATTACAAACATAATTTTATAAAATTTGAAAATTTTCAATCTAAAAATTCTTAATTTTCAAATATTTTTTATATTATTTGCCTTCATTTCACATTTATGCAATTTTAATATGCTGCTTCTATTTATATATGAAATATCTGTTACAAATACTATTCTATATTTGAACAAAATATGTAATAGTGATTTGAAATATGAAATCCAGTTTCAATATATTAGGATTGATCAAATTCCTGCCGTAAATTACGGACTTCATGAGAGATAAATGTTATTAATAATATATGCTACTAGTATTTAAACTATTTATATATAAATTACAGGAATTGTGATTTTGCGGTATCATAATGACGAATAAATTATTAAATCTAGTAAATACAAATTATAAATCTCACCCCATACATTTAATTGATAACAGGATAATAACAAAATTTCAAATCAATTAATTTAATCTGAGTAATTAATACTACTAGGGCATATTTCATCGAATGTATAATTCACTTGTTTTCCATGATTGAATTGTATCCCAGTCAGATTTGCCGACGTGCGCCACTGAGCGGCGTCGCCGTCGCTTATCGGCGAGCGAGCAGGCCACTTTGTTCGCTAAAGCTCCGAGCTGGAGCTTTGGACTCGGGAGCTTTTAAACCGAATACAAATATCGCCAACACTTAGGCGCAATAACAGCCCTGAAAGAAATTACAGGTTGACATTAGGGATTAAATGATATGGGGGACTGTTAGCACAATGTAAAACTCATTTACTTAACAATTATTTCACACCGTTTCATTAAGATAATTGCATTTGTTGTAGTCTTATTTTTAAATTTGAAAAGGTTGTACAAAGTCTTGTATGAAATAAGTTGCAAAGAAAGTATGATTTCCTTCAATTATTTGCACCGTTTCATTAAAATAATAGTATTTGTTGTAGTCTTGTTTTCAAATTTATAAAAGTTTTACAAAGTCTTGTATGAAATATGTTACAAAAAAACTATGATTTCTTTTTTAATATGTACTGAAAAAATATTTTTTATTACTTATTATGTTCTAGTAACTAGGTAAGTTTAGTCTAGGAATGGTGATAAAAATCACAGATTTTGCTAACTAACTAACATTTTACGATTGTACCAATAAATGCTTTTGTAAGATATCATATACACTTCGACAAAGTTTGTATGTAACAGAGATATAGTTCTTTTTAAACCACGGATGTTATGAACCATGAATAAATAAATAGATAAATAAATTAACATCTGCGGCGGTTATGATACTTATAACTATCCTAGTTATGTTAGTAGCTATTACATGCCTTGTAAGCTCAGAAATTAGGTATAAAAATGACTTATATCACCCCAGAAATACCGGTAGCCATAGAATTGAGACAAAAATAATAAATGTTTAACGGTTTATCTGTCAAGTTAGCTGCGTTAGTTTATTTCTATTATTATTTGAATTCCTGTTGAAGTGAACAATAATACATAAATTAATTTTGAATTTAAATTTTTTTATCTTTGCAGATAAACTATTGAATTTTCATTTTCATACCTAATTTCTGAGCTTACAAGACACGTAAAATTAATTTTGCTTATTATTATTATTATTATTATTCAGATCCAGAATTGTAGGCCCCAAAATATAAAATAACTATGGAAGCAGGAAATTAATAAAATATGATCTTTCATGTTAAATACCTATGTTCGAATGTTCCAGTCACTATCCTGTATATCGTAGAGTTGAAATGTCAAATTTTTAGTAGTAATTAGCGAATTAGAGTGCTTTCCGGTAATTTATATCCTCTCCTATATTTCCGGGTGTACCGGAGTCATGTGTTTAGTCTTCTTCCGGTGGGATTTTACTAGATCCGGTCCCCTGTCATGTTTGACCTACGGAATAACCTTAACCCTGAGTTGATGTGTGCCAAATAGAAATAGAACTTACATAGTACAATTTAATCATTTTAGTTATTAAAGTAGGTGTTCTAAATAAGTGGAGAACATTCTGATATTTACAGGCCAATTCTGAACAAATCTGTAAGTCTTACAGATCTGTAAATCTGTAAATAATGAACAAAATCGCAACGAAACCAGTCGCTCTTATGCATAATTTTACATTACTCAACAAAAATTGATGCGTTTTTCTCAGTTTTTTACAGATGTACAGATCTGTAAGACTTACAGATTTGTTCAGAATTAGTCCATGTATCTGGTATTAATAAATATTTATTTGTTAATTATCTCATGTGCTTAATCTAGAATTAGAATTGAAGGGTATTCCGACATTGTATCTCTATTCTCTAGTCGTGAGAGGTTATCAATATACACTTACTAGGGAAAATATTGTTTATGTATTGTATCTGCTCTGCATACTACATATACGGTACGTAGCGGTTTGCGAATGTGAAAGGGGTAGTGTCTGATAACACACGAACGGATTGGCTGACTGGAATGTTAGGAACAACTTCAGCTGACATGGAGTGGGTAACGAGATGGATGGTTTGCGTTACTCGTATGCTCGTCATATCAGTTGACCTGAAATGAAAAATTCTGTCTGGGTCAGACTCATAACGCTTATTATATTGCAAAATCGTCGGAATAGTAAAGAATAAAGCGATATTTGAAACTGACTTAAAAGAAGGAGTGAGTAGCTGATCAGGCCTTTAAATTATTACAACTTAAAGGTGGTACTTGAAGGGAAAGAAATTGGCCGTATTAAACAAAGCCAGCAGTATGTTATGTGATGCCCCTATACTACATATACGCATTTATTTTCAGTGTTTTTTTTGTTTTGAAAAGGAATGAATAAAATAAATAAATAATGAAAGCATGTAATTGACCTATATTACAGAAACAATAACAATTATAATAATTCATTCATAAGCAAATGAATATTTATGAAAATCTAAAAATGGCTTATCAAATGGATATAAAATTAATTGAAACTGGTGTACATATAACAATCATTTAAATGCCAGTTTATGAATTAATCCAATTAAAGGAAGAAATTAGGTCGTAGTATTTAATACAAATTTCAAGACAATAGCTAGTGTATTTAACTTCATCAGGTGTTTACCTTCTCCGTCTGGGAATAATTATAATGCAATTAAAATTAGCAGCAGGTCACACGAATGCAAATAAGCTCCGCGATGAGATTCAACCCAAGCTTCATTTTCATTTTTAAGGGAATTAACGTTGTAAAGGTTAAAAACTCTTATTTGCTACGTCAATTTTCACTCAAGCAATTTATTTTCAAGTTCTTAAAAACAAGTTGTCTTTAGTGAAAATCCATAAATTTAAATCTCGAATAATAGTTATTTAAACTACAAGGTACATAACAAAGTTTTAACATTCTCGAAAAACCTCAATCCTAGTAAATTTTTTAGTATACCTACCAGCGAATTAACTTTACATTTTGAAATAATAAATAAGTGTATGTAATTATTTTTTTCACTCTGAATTTGCTGTACTTGTTGCTTTGTTATTCATAAAGTAAATTATGTAATAAAATATGTACATCAAATGTAAGTAAAATTCGATAAAATTATTAAGTTCTAGATATTATGAACAAATTACATATACAGGGTGTTCTTTAACTTAGGACAAAAAATTAACAGATTTGTATTGTAAGACATGCTGATCATGAAACCAAAATAATTTTTGAAAAATTCGCAACGTTAAGGGTAGTTTACTTGAAGTAGACATTTTTTGGACCACTGGAGTAGCAATTAATTACACAATATTAGACAGTTATTAATATTAGATATTATGTAAACAATTCTCGCGGTCTCTTCTGCTCAGATTAAATAGTAGAGCAATTAGGTTGGGGAATGTTCTCGCACCCTCGAGAGATAGCACAATAGAAGCGTTGCGAACAAGTCTTGACAGGTCTACTAGCGGCCATCGTCTGCGACGCGACCTTGGGATCGCTATAATACGTAATATACTATTAATTGCATTTTATTAGTCGTTGTTAGCAAATAATTCGTACAAGGAACCTACAGTTTGCTGTGGTTTCTGACCCTTTCGGGTACAACGGTGTATTTTGGTTAATAGTTATCAATCCTGGCATTTGAACCCTGGATATCACATTCCATTTTATATAGTAACCTTTCACTTTGGCCATAGTAAAAAATGCCTTTTTATTAATTAAATTTCATGTACTTCAGTTTCCATTTCACTGAAATTTTTATGTAATAATTGGAATTTGATCGCAGCAATTTAGTTTTTTACGCGTTTGTAGCAATAATATACAGCAGCAATTTCAGGTTTATACCCCCAATTCTATTTCAGTAACCCTGAAAATAAAAAAGTGCAACTGTAACAAAGCAGCTGAAATATGATACGCATCTGGACAATTTACGAGCAATATTTCCTTTCATTTACATGGCAGGGAGGAGGTTGTAAATCAAAATAGTTGAGCGGGTGTCGGCCGATCAATACGGGATTCAATCCCCGATTCGGAGTTAAAAATCTGGCGCCGCAATCGGCCGCGTTAAATGATTCAATAGTTCGACGCGTGGATTGCAAAGTGACGCTGGTGGACGCTGTTTTCCGCTGCTGCTGGTATTTGCTGTTTGATTTTCAGTTTAATTTTATGCATGTGGAACATGATGGTAAACCAATTGAATTAAACTCGAAAGAATGCACGCGTTGTTTCAATCAAATACGATCATAATAATATTATTAAAATGCTATTATATCCACGGTAGTGTTATTTATATCATACAAAATCTGTCATTATTTATTATCGTTATGATAATACAAAGGACATACATATTTCAATTTAGAGTCGGATTTTCCTATAGATAATACTCATGTTATCAATTTTGCTGTAAAAAGTATTAAACTTTTTCGTAACACTTTTGTAGTCTCATTATCACACATGCTATGGAGGAGTATATATGCTATCTGCGTCCAACCAACGACAAAAATTAAATTAAGCAATAATGTAACCGTCATTTGTTAGATGATTTTGACGTGTACAATTTTTGCTTCATTGTGTATTAGTAGTTTCGTTAGTTTAATTTACAAATCTTTTTGTATGTTTCATCTATTATTATATTTTTTATAATACTGTCAGTTTTAATATTTAATTATTTACTTCGGAAATTACACTATTTGACCCAACAAGATGATTTATTTAATAAATACAATTATCAATAACTAGGAAGAATTATATACATGTAAATCAGTAAATACAACATAGCAAAATTCTGGCAAAGAACTTTTTAAATTATGATACACTGAAAAAACATCAGGCATTGAGTTATTAGTAACAAGCTTATTAAAAAGAAAATATATCCTATTTATAAGCGAATTAGTAGCATAGCTAGTATTGATATTAGAGACAAGCAACAAATTTTGAGATCTCTTGGAATAGGTTGGAATTCTGAAAGAGGATTGGTTTAAAGTGGAAGGAATATCAATTAAGTTGTTAATCTATTTAAATAGAAATGCGAAATCTGCTAATTTCTTCCTTTTCTCCAAGAACAGTAAATTCTAAATTATTATTCGGAAATTTTACTTCAAAAAATTTCATACTTTTTTACTAGAGAGAATGTATGTATTTAGTGTTTAAATAGAAAAAATATATGGAATATGGTTCTTAGAGTAAATTGCGTAGATAGATAATTTGCTCTAGAATAACCGTTTTAAATTTGATCCCTCTTTATAGTGAGGTATGAAAAATAGGATAAAAATGTAATGTAATAGATAAGAGCAAATGAACACGAGGTGTAATATTAATTTCGCAAGCCGTGCTCGGCTAATAAAGTTTTTGCAAACGAAGTACAAATAAAAAGATAATCAACCTAAATACGGCTTATCATTCCAGCAAAAACAACAAAAAAATTTCATACGTTACGTCGGGGAATGAGATTAGGTGAAAAAGTACTGGGAACGGACGCACGTGGCTGTAATCCTAGCTTCAAAAATATCATACACTCTGCTGTGATGAGTATTAACCCAGTATTATCTTTCTATGAACAACGTCAAAGTTTTTAACATGCCTGATACTTGAGCTTAGCGATATCAGAGTCGGCTTTGCCTGACATATTTGTTACTTTGTGCTTCAAATTCATCCCGAAACTTAACAAAGAATATTCCTTTATGTAAGCAAAAGCCAGTATTGTATGGAAAAAGCTTCATTCAAATTCTGCTATTAACTTCTAACATTCTTCAGTGTACTATTCATTGTTACAAAACTGTGAAGGATAAAGTATTTATTCTTTAATAGAGATATTCAAGGAGTATTCATTTGTGATATTTCTGTGCAGCTATTATTCTCACTTCGAAAACTATTAACGAAAAATAAATTCGAGTAGAGAGTTTAAATTTAAAATAATAAAACATAGCTTTAGTGTGTTTCTTTTAGGAATGGTGTGCCATTAAAATTTTTATTTTTATATAACAAATCGAATTTCAGTATATACATATTTAACTCATGAAGTATAGCTTCTCATTGTAATAATAAAAACTAAACATTGGTTTGCAATATATTCTTTCGCTCTCATTTACTTAATCCTTGAACCTTTCTACCTTTCGGTGTAAGGTGATAGAAGAAGAGTGGAGTTAGGGTAGCTTTTTCCAAATGTCTCTTCAAATTTTCTGTCCTTTGCTAGCCTTGATATTTCTTCGCACTTGATTCCTCTACACTCCGCTGCCTTTCTTATTTCATACCTCCATGCTTTTCTGAGCCTACCTCTTTTCTTTTTCCTGATTCTCTTGCTTCAAATACTCTTTTATTAACCTATGTTAGTCTATTATTTGTACATGTCCCATTCACCTTAATTGACCCTTCTGTATTGTCACCTCTATTGATATTACATTTAACGGTTCTCTTTATATTGATTCCTCTACTCTTCGCTTCAAATACTCTTTTGTTAGCCTATTTTGGTCCATTCTTTGTACATGTCCTATCAACCTTAGTTTTCCCTGTTGTATTGTCACCTCTATTGGTATTACATTTAACTGTTCTCTGTTTATTGATTCCTCTACTCTTCACTGCCTTTCTTATTTCATCTCTCTATGCTGTTCTGAGCCTACCTATTTGATTCCTCTACTCTCCGCTGCCTTTATTATTTCATCCTTCCATGCTTTTCTGGGCCCACCTCTTTTTCTTATTCCACATTCTCTTGCTTCAAATCTTCTTTGTTAGTCTATGTTGGTTCATTATTTGTACACCTCTGTTGGTATTACATTTAATAGTTCTCTGTATATTTTGTTATTTTTCTAAAAAAAACCTCATCTCGGTGCTCGTTAGATTGCTTCTATGTCTTTCTGTTGTTATTCCTTCCAGTTTATATGTTTTTTTTTCACGATTCTTGTACGTTGACGTTACAAGATCCCCTCCACAAATTTTTAATATTTATTTTCTCATAAATTACAAATACATTATAACTATTTCTTCTGTATCTTTAATGTCTGTATTTATATTGTTTGTATTATATGATAGATAGTTGGTAATACCCGTAGGCAGGTCCTGAATGGTAAACATCGGAATCCTTCAATCAGCGATCTGCTCAGTATCCTTATCTCTCGGGGAGATTATGCGGCAGGACTGGGCAGGACATTGGTCTTGGTCCCTGCTACCTCATTGTTGGCAATTCAATGTAGTGGAAGGTATGGGATTGCTGGATCTGGATCCTGCAGGCAAACGTACACCGTGGACCGTGGAATTGAATGTGTGTGATATAGCCTGGAATGTAATTGGGAAGGACGACGCTTCTCCACATCACAAAAACCCGCACGAATCAACCACTCCTCTCATTAATGCAACCCAACTTCATTTCACAAAAATTACAAACTTTACGGTACTCAATAATCGAGTACCTTTAATTATATATTTCTTGATCTGGGATTCAAATCTTAAATTTGTAAGTCTTTAACCCAAATAAAAATAGAGCTATAAATTCCACCCTCCTCATTAATGCAATCCATGTTCATTTTACAAAAATTACAAACTTTACTCTACTCAATAATCGAGTACCTTTAATTATATATTTCTTGATCTGAGGTTCAAATCTTAACTTTGTCAATCTTCTATCCCAAATAAAAATAGAGCTATAAAGTCCTTGTAGAAGCTGTAGGTTGCAAACTTACCCTGTGTAGGTTTTTTTTTTGAAACCTTGTTCTATCTAGAAATGTTGTACCAGGATATTTCTTTAATATTTTTTCCTTTCATTAATTTTCGCTTTTCTATTCAGTGCATTCAATATTTGTCAATAAATGATTAATATAGAAATGTTAAGTTTATAATAACTTACTTTTCGAAATGTTCTAAAAATTGTTATTATTGAATTATTAATATATAAATTTCGTGTTTCTATTGAACTTTTATTAAATTCAAGATAGAATTCTATTATACTTTTATATTTAAGAAAATTAAATTGTCTGGAGACTAGAGAAAAGGCAAGAAGACTTTTTAATAAAGTACCTACAAAAGTAATAAATATTTATGTGACATTTTAACATCATTCATTCTTAACGCTAATACTTAAACTACGAAGCATTTGAGTATACATTGGAGGATATTTAAATTTTATTTTTTCCTGAGAGGGACATAAAATGAAAAACAATTTTCTTTATGTCACATATCAAGAATTATATGACGACTATTTAAATTCTTAAAGGACATAAAAATATACATTTGATACATATAATGCTTCAAGGATTCATATTCAATAATAAGTTATTATATACCAAGGGACTAAAGAAGATATTTCAATTCCAAGTATAACAAACAAGGAATAAACATGCATCATTTTAGTCATAGAAAATAAAAAAACTACAAAAATTGAGGAATTTATAACATCATCTTGTCGGGTAAATTGTGATAAATGTCAAAACTGATAGTAATATATACAAATGAAGGAAAAGAGTTGTAGAATAAACTAACAAAACTACCAACACAAAATGTCAACGCCAGAATCACCTTAATACAAGACACAAATGACATGAAAACATTATTTTTTTTTTCTTAATTTAAAAATATTTGTTACCGCGGTAACACTACTGTTTCTATTTCATTTTTATCGTTGGTTAGAGATAGCGAATAAAAGTATCATCTATGCCACATGTACACGACAAAGATAGATAAAAGTATAAAAATTCTTGCATCAGAAATTAATGACGTAAATATTAATTGGGAGAAACGGACTTTTTTCTTTATGATACTTATTTTTTGTTATTTTTCTAATGTATATATCTGACAAAGATATTATTTCGTAAACTGTCATATTAAATTAAAACAGCACATCTATTATCTTTACTTGAATTATATTTTGCATCGTCCGCTTCAATTTTATGTAAAGAGAAACAATGAAAAGCAAACTGTTGTCGAAACAGAAGCATAACAGAAACATCTCACTATCGACGCCTGTTTTGGCGCCGAGATGACCCGCGTCTCCACGCGTCCTACTTCCTAACGACGCTGTTTCTGCTGAATAAATGTCGTGCCTTATAAATTGTTTCGATGGCCGGTTATAAAGAACGTAATAAAGATTTCTCCCGATATGACCTTCGGATTCCCCTACTGAATTAATTTTTGGGGATGAATAAAAGGATTCCAGCAGGAAAAAGTTTAATTGATTTCCGGATTTACCGGAATTTATTCTTTCTCGGGATAACAATGTATTTCCAGGGAGATAAGATTTTACAATTGTTTCTATTAATTAAATGAAGACGGTGTTGCGAACGATCAATTAATAACGACTAGAGTTTTGTTTTAAAAATAACATTCGTTTGGAAGTGAACAGAAGAAAGAACAGTACTTAAAGAAAATGATAAATGAATGGCGAGTTATAAATTATATATGGTATAATTTATGTTTGACATTTCTTACTTTTTATGTTATTTTTGCAATCATTTCTTCAATTTATAGTGCTTATATTATGATCAACAAAGCTGAACTTTATTTCTAGTACAATAAAAATAAAAATATAAAAATATTAATAAATTTACTTTAGCACAACTAATAGACTTAAAACTAGGAAACTCTGCTAAGGAAGAGTCTACTAACTAAATTATGGGATAAATCTGGTATAAATCTTTGGAAAAATTTAAATTGTACACAATTAATGGAAGAAATTCCATCGAATCGTATAGATTTGTGAAAATTAGAATATTTTAATCTTAAGAGCCAAAATTTTGTGTAAATAAATACATATGTCGAAACGTCAAAACGAGAAATCAGATTATCAAACCTTGATTAATGAAATACGATGGATTAGTTGATCATTGATTTTTTTAATGGAAAAATGAATTGATTCGAATCAGATCTTGATTAAGGAATGGTGAATTCCACCGTTACAATCGGATAATGGGATCTATCAAATAAAGTACGTTTTTATTGTAAAATCTAAATATATTATGTATAAGTGTCCCATCTAGTAATTACATGGTGTCTTCTAAATTTAATCACCTATTTTTATAGATTAACTTCACACTTTTATTTAGAGTATAATTTTATTTTATAATACTCGTATTATCATTAGAATAGATAGAACAAGAAATCATATGTACTAAGATATTTCGCGACAAGTTTTACTTACTCTTTAGTGATGCAAGTTTTCGGCCTAAAACCCGTGCAAAGCACATACAGCTTATAGTTCTAAACAATTCGAATAAAACGATATTTTTAATTTCAAACGATTAATCAAAGCGCACTAACTTAGTGAGTCACCGTTACCCGTATTTTTTTAAAGCTATCACTTAAGTAAATCCTTTTAGAAGACATATAGTTGGTAATATATTTCATATTTACAGTCTTTTACTTTACGAAAACAAAGATCTTTTTTGTGCTTAATTACTTCCAACATTCCCATGTAAAAGGCATTAGAATTCAACTAGTAAGCTGTGCGTTTTTGTCACTGTTTTTCCGTTTAAGTAGAGTTGAAAAGTAATATGATTTTATGGGAATTTCTTGTTTGGTAACATCTGCAGCACATGCTGCAAAATTGTATTATACATAGAAGAAACTTGAATGAAACATTGCAGCTTGAAGTCAGGAAATAAAACCGTTCACACTAATAGCATTAACACTCACATGAATACCAAATGTACAGCATTCGCTCGAGCACCACTTAAATAAAATATTTGTCTCAATTAGAACTGCTCATGCAGTTATTCATAAATTCCTTCAAGTAGCTAAAAGTTAGATATAAGTTCATTTACAATTTACAAATGAAAATGAATCATCTTAGTTATTCATTTAATGTTGACTGTGTTTATTAGATTAATGTCGAATTTAGTAATAACACTTTTATAATAATCTTTATTATATATTAACTTTTTCATAGTTATAACATGATGAAATGATAAAGACACATACCCTGGTCCGGATTCGAACCCGGAACACCATGTATATAATAAAGCAGCTGCGTTAATGTAATAATAAGATTTGCGTTACAAGGGTTTTAATCATATTATAATTTTCAAAGAGAAGTTTATGTTAAAGTACTAGAATAATGATACAGATTTATTTATTTGCAACTTTATATTTAACTTTACCTGTTTCTAGACGACCTAATAACCATACATTAATATGATTCTTATAATTACCCTACTAGTAGTACTATTATTTTCTATAACACTCCATTGTCATTGATAATTAAATAATAAACGTTATCAATCACTTACAACTTTTTACTATGGAAGTAAGTTATTCTTATGTAAACAGTGAAACGAATTTTTTTTTGCACTACTAGCCTAGGCACTCACTATTGTTAACGTTTATTTGTCATGAAAAATTGTTTTTTCACTGCTAGCCTACGAAGATATCATTATTAACCTGTTACTGAGTTGTGAAATTGTTTTTCTCTACCGCTTCCTTAGCAACGCTTAACAACGGTCAATAATGGATTATTATTAACCATGGTCAATTATGCGAACTGTCACTTTTTAAAGAAATTCACGCTTCTGAATTTATTTAACTCACTGAACGCAAGGAAAATATTATATTTAAATTTGCCGCCTAATTTCAAGTTGGCAATAGTTAAATTTCAGATTAAAAATTAACTATCTTATTCTGTGATCTTATTTCTTGTCAAATTTTTCATGCGTTCACATTATATTCACAATGCAAAATGTTAATTTATGTATTTATTTATTTATTGCAATATTCGCCCTCGTGTTACAATCCTGGCGCTGAGTCAATAATGATTATCTTCTCAACCTTGGCGTATAATATACTATTTTCACTATCGTTTACTTGATAACCATGCTCATTTAGGTCAATAATAAATTATTATTAACCATGGTCGATAATGTACTGTCACTTTTTAAATAAACTCGTATCTTCAAATCCAAATATTGTTCGAAATATTTAACTCAAGAAAAGTGTAAAGTATGGATTCACAATTTAAATATGCTGTCTAAATAAAATAAGTAAATCAAACAAAACCAAATTAAAAATCAAAAGTGAACTTGACAAACTTAAACGTCAAATATAAAAACAAAGACATCCTCCTATATTTTTGACGATATTAAGAATCAAATTAATGTTCATGTCAAAATGTTTGTTATTGTCAATATTTATTTTTTAGTAGGATTAGAATTGACACAATTTGGCACTAGATCAATAATGATAGTCTTCTCAACCTTGATGTATAAAGTATAATATACTATTATGTACTTAAATATTTTTATCCATCACCGTGTAATGAAAGCGCAATGATAACTCTCATTAATGATTCACATTTTTATTGCTTGTCATCATAGTAACTACGCTTACCTTTTCTACGCTATTATTTGTCAAATGTCATTTGAAAAGTCAAATGACGTAAAAATCCAAATACAATTTAAATCATGAAAAAAGTGTGATAAGGTCGATAAAACGTGTTTTATTTATTTAAAAATTAGCGATTGCTTGTGCAATGAACTTAGCCCATTTCTTTTTCGAGAAAAAACAAAACCCTTTTCTTTTGGCCATAAAACCAACAGCGGTCTTTCTCGAATCGAAAGGCAAGGCTCAGGCCTCAAGAACGGAGATAAAACAGAGCAGCGCGTTAAATAAATTAAAGAAAGTAGAGGCGTTATCCTGCTCCAAACAACAGACGCTCGCCGACGCCGTTCAACTGTTATTTCATGGACGATGCGACGCGCTGTAATTGAAAGCTCGCCTTAACTGCCTACGATACACGATACGGCGAATCGTTGTTTGATGATGTTTTGTTTTTCTTTTGTTTTGCTCCATGTTTAATTAATTTTTATATTTTTTTGTTGGTATTTAATTATATGTAGGCAAGAGGAAAAATATTCAGTTGGACAAATTTAATTAACTTTGATATAAAAATAAAAACTTGTACTTTATATTCACTTGTAAACCGTCATTTACTTGAACTCTTTATTATCCTTGAAAATTAACTTTTACAATCTACTAAGTTAGTAGTTGCATCATTTCCAATATTAAAATTTTTGACACAGCATTAGTAACTGATAGGATTTGATCATAAATTTAATATTGCTTAACAAACAGTAAAATATTTTTTACTTTGCTAATAATATAATAGTATTTTACAGTATTAGCGAGGTAAAGCGGTATTTACTAGTGATAGGAAGAGAAACGTAGCATTCTAAAAATAAATTTAAAATTTCTGAATTGCATCAAATCTTATATGTATATTAATTGATCCATTATCTCATATAATTAATTTCTCTTATTGTATAAAATGAATATATCAGTATTGAAATGTCCTTTTCGATTATGTGAACCTATGTAAAGTTGAATTTACATTTAAATGGAATAAAATACCTATATGAATTATGATTCCCTGATGAAATTCTGATTTTATTTTACGATGTTTATATGTATAGTATTTCTAAATCTCCATTTATATTGGAAATTTTTTGTTTTATATCTTTGAATAAACTGTTTTAATGAATGCTTGAGTTGAATTTAAATCCGCCTTTTATGATTAATAACTAAGGATTTGGTGAGGCTTACGTAAATATATTTACGCATATATTTCAGTGTATCACAGTTGAACTTTAACATTAAGGGCTGAAAATATTTCTGGATTAATAAATTCAACCTGGATTAAGTTAATTCGAGGGATAAGCTCGTTAAAAACTCCGCAATTTTATGTCTGTGTAAAAGTTGTTTATGTCCTCATTTTTCCTAACCTCAAACCGCAATGAATAATCACTTCAAATGGAAGTCTACCCACTTGGAACAATTAACATTTAATTGCAAAGATCCCATTATGAATTATAGTACGTTCATTTATCGAATCATACTGTTAAGATTTATATATGACGTTAAATAGAGAGAGTAGAGCAAATACAAACATATGTATACTTAGGAGCCATATTGAACAATAAAGGCTTTAGCGGAATATAAGCAGATAATAAAAGAAAAAGAAAGAAAATATACTACGAACAAAATGAATAATGTAATTGAACAAGAAATAGAAGGAGAAGACAGTGAAGAAAATAGAGCATAAATTAAATATAATTAAATACTGCTGTGGCAACCTCTGAAGAAAAAGAAGATGAGGGATACACATATGTATATAAATAGTTACAAGAAATAGACGAAGATTTAAAAGAATAGGAGTAATACACCTCAAATAAGGATATAGAAAGCTTCAAAGCCACTATATAGCAATAGAAGAAAATATTGTGAACCAAGGACAGAAATGATCTATAATGACATATCATTAACTATCACAATTCACACAAAGATATTTTCTTTTATTTGGACGGCTTTCTGATACATTTTATATTTAATAAATCTCATCCCGTAGACGTGCAGTTGCATCATTTATGATCTTATCTGATGTAGAATTTAATTTTGAACAAGTTTGTAGTGTTGTAATTTTACTTTAAATCTGTCAGAAGAGAGAGTATCCGCAATATTTTGAAATCCGATTTTAAAGTCTTATCGTCCGTGTTTCGTTGCACAGAGTACATAATTCAGAGTTTTTATAATAGTATAATTATAGCTCAACTATACAGTAAATTGTGTTGCAGTGGATGATTCTTAAGTTAATCCGTTTTTTACAGAGGAAAAAGAATTAGTAAAATAAAAATAAGAGTATAATGACACATGAATTCATTTAAATTAGAATTCCGGGAGGAAAGTTGTCGACTCCGGTCCTGCACGAGCTTTGGGTGTTTTTGCAGGCGACTTTGTAATGAAATTAAATTCTGTCATTTGGAAACTCGTGCTCGTGCTCGTGCTCGGTGTTGAGGTTTAAATGCGGAGGAAAAAATGTTTTGTGACTTTGGAGAGCCACAGATTAATTTAGATTTAATTGTAGTTTTTATTTACATGTGGTAATTAATTCCGGTTTAAGTGGGGAATTAGCCGGACGTGTGGCTGTTTTGTCCGCTGTTTTGTGATAAGGATGACGTTTCATTAATTGTCCCAGTTTTATGTTAAATTGTTCAGCTTTTCAAACTTTACCGCATCTGCACAAATTTGAATATTCTGCTTCATACGGAAATAATGCCACACATAAAGGCGCTCAAAACATGGTGCAACTAGTGCGGAAAGTTAGCAACAAAGTTGCAAATACGATTGTTTCAACACAAAATCTCTAGTTGCTGATACATTAGTTGTGATTTTTTGGAAAACACATCAAAAGAGGAACCATTTATTCTAATTCTATTCTATTAGTAGTGTATGGAATTCAGCCAATTTTATTGTTTCAACTTCAACAGTTTCGACCCCCACAAAAAATATTTAAACCAACAAACTTTGTATACCAGATTTTCCAAAATAAATTCCAAATTTTTTTTATTAAAATTGTCGGAAGAATGTTCTTCTACCGTTTTAAAAGTATCATTAGAATGTAGAGTATCTCCTTGAAAAAGTAATTTATCTGTAAAGTATCTTTGAACAAAGTACTCCACATCTTTTTATACAACAAAAACGTGATTATCATGTCAAAAAGTTATAAATGAAGGTAACATTTTGAAAGGAGTATTAATCTTTTTTTTGCGAAGCTGAAAAGCTATCAGGGATTATCGAGAATTGTACATATGAAGTGCTTATCCTACCCTGCTGGAATAATAATTAAATTCTTTTTCGTCCCACGTTCAGGATTCGACATTTATATCTTTGTTATTTCAGCTGACAATTCATTAATTTACTTATTTTCGTGCACTCATAACCTTTAGAAAATACGCTTAAAGGGCAAACGCTTGTCATATACAAACAGACATTTAAAAAACAAACATTTTTCTCAAATATGCACCCTTATATAAATGCTGTGTTTTTCGTTAGAACGAGTTTCTTTATTATAAAATTATTTAAAAAATGCTTTAAATACGACCATACTTAAATTTCTGTAAATTAATAATAAAATATAGATACATTTGTTCACATACCATATTGAAATATTAAGATTTTAATAGAGAATGTGAAATTAAGTGATGAATTATCCAAGATGTCTATAGTCCTCGAGATCGTAACGTTGTTATCAAGCAGTATATGACAGATATCTCTGCTAAATCGTGTTCGTATTTCTCGGCAATTACTCAAAAATCTTCGCACATAACCTGTCATCAATCTCAGACACAATTAGAGAATTACAGCACATTTAGCCCAGCAGAAACTGAAACAACGTACGACGAATACAAGCGAATATATTACACGACATGCACAGTAGAACGTAGGAAACGGATGTGGCGTTGCTTCGCGTCGACGCCACTTCCGGTTGCAAATGTGGAGATTTTAATATGCCACATAAGGGGGTGGGGAACTCGCAAAGCGTCAAATAGTTTGTCACAAAAATTTAACAAATATAAGATCATTCTCGAATTTATTAAAATTGTATAATATTTATGTAAGGTATCAAGGAATGTAAGTATATAATAACATTCGAGGAGGTATGAACTGAGACGGAGCGTGCGGAATCGAAGTATCATACGTAGTATTTACATTCCCAAGCGCTTTTTATATTTATCGCGCCACCACCAGAAATTAACTTCAAATAATGGTAAAGTATTTGTAAAATATAGGCCACTTGTTGTTCAGATTTATTTATTTGCAACTGTTCATAGTTAATTTTGTCCGTTTCTAGCCAACCAAATATATATACCTATATGAAATTGGTATGATTTTCATAATTATCCTGCTAGTAGGACAGTTATTTTTTATAGCTTTCCGTTCATCATGGTAACCAAATAACAGAACTTGTGTAGGATTCTACGACCACTATTTTGGCACATCACTAGTAAATAGTGCCAATTACAGAACATAAAAACAAACATAAATTATCGAACTGTCAACCTCTAAATAATATATTTAAACTATTTAGAACCCAATAAAACAATATTCTGTATAGTTTGCTCAGTTTGAATTGGAAAAAGGTAACCAATATCATTAACCACTATTTTTCTTTCAAGTGACTAAATTGTCTATATTACTTATTTTGTTGAAACAGAGTACTTTTAACTAGAAATAAATTTAAACTAAGTTTTCTTTAAACTACGGTTTGTTAATCCGTAAATAAGTCTTTATTATTTTCTTGTGCTAAAACAAGTGAAAATTTATTATCGTCCCTTTCAAGCAACATAAAGTTTCTGAGAACTAAATTCCAAATTACGAGATCCTCATTGTCTAGAAAAGTACGGAAAAATATCTTCCCTACCCAAAATTATTGTTAAACTTCTCAAATTACATCTCAGATTCCAAATTTACACACATTTTTAATTAATTTTTTTCTGTTTCTGTTTTATGATTCGCTGTGAGTACCAATACAGATTGTTTGATAAAGTATGTAGACACTTTAAACAGAACTATCGTCGTAAACCCAGTTGTAGGCTGTAGCTTGACAACTAACATTACATGCAAACGCAGATGCAAATCTCAATTGTGTAGATGTGTAGCATCCTAGAACTTTGATACTCAAGCACTAATGAACTGTCATGACACAGATAATAATCGCTTCATCATTCCTTTTCATACACATCCTCTTACTACGACATTGCTACTCTCATACAAATTCAATAAAGATAGGGAGCAAAACTCGTTTTATTGTTTCGCATCTACTTAGTTTATTGTTTGACATACATATAGCTTTGTATATCACCAATTCCTTACTGTAGTAGTGGCTTATACAAATATAATTAAAATTCGATACCTGTATGTTTTTCAGTAGCCTTTAAAAAGCAAATGTAAAAAATAAACTAACAGAAAACATGAACGGTTTCACATTTTACGAAAAAGCTTTTTGAGATTTCATTATAAATTTATCAAAGCCTTTGTGATTTGGAAAGTAATTAATGGCGCTGTATGTATTGATGTTTCAACTTTTGCAACATTACTTTTAATCTAAATCTGTTTAAATTCTGAACATGTACAAATTTCTTCCGATTTGTGTCTAATTTATTAGGGTACAACAAAAGTCACAATTTATGAGTCTCTTATCTTGAAAACTTTTCTTTCTCAAACTTTGTTTCTTTTTATTCACTTTTTATTCAGAATAAGGTCATTATGCCATTTCAGCTAATATTTCAAGTAATGCAATTTTTCAGACCAATCAAAATAAGAAATATTATTCATAAAATACCGCTTTTTTTGAAATCGATACTAAAGTAAACGATATCACACCACGAAGTTAGCCAAATTAATAGCTCAAGTAAAACTTTACAGACTCTTATGTCAAAATTTAACTTAACGGTCTATATGTATGTATTCATAATAATATAAATATAAAACTTTATGAAATTCTTTTCATTATAATTGAAAATTTATTATTATAGAGAAAATAAATAATAAAATTTATAATAATCCTCTACTAATTTTTTTTTTATTAATATTGAATATATAATGGTGGGAGAACAATTCTGTTTTCAACATAAATATTTCAATAATAATTTTTTACCTCTCTAAATCTTGCAAACTACAGTACAATGTTAACAATGTATCGAAGGGTGTAGCGAACAAATAATCCTAATCGCTAAGTTTCACTTTTGTGTTAAAATCATTTTATTTCGGTTTCCAAGTCCTGCTGAATTGTCCAGACAAGTCAAAGATTTAAAAAGGTTTCAATAAATATGTAGATTATTTGTCTAGTTAGTACTAATTGTAGTTCAGAAAAGACCAATAGATGGAAGAAGGAGTCTTATTTTTGATGTGTAATGGTAAAATAATAATTATACTTTAGTCCCTTAATATACAAATACTATTATCGCGTACCGTTTTCAATTAATCGGTATGTCATCTTTAATTTTTTATATGGAGCTTATAGAAGGTTGTAATAATTTTGATTAGAATTTTTTTTCGTCAT
Organism: Stenolophus ochropezus; assembly: GCA_035578165.1. NCBI lineage: Eukaryota > Metazoa > Arthropoda > Insecta > Coleoptera > Carabidae > Stenolophus > Stenolophus ochropezus. Next base: position 1,928,886 of record JAQOWZ010000002.1, read on the forward strand.
TCGATCATAGGAACCATATTTTATTTTAATACATAATATTAAAAATAAATAAAACTGTTTTTTGTTTATCAAAATTATCATTATATTATAGGTAGCTATGAAAATCAAATTACAATTTAGTTTACAAGTGTAATTAAATAATTTCAATATAAAAATGGATATATATTTTACATACTACGAACAATACTTTATGATTCACTACCTTATACATTACGGAATAAAAGTCTAGTTTGTATGTTAGCAACCTCAGCAGGATGATATATATATATATATATATATATATATATATATATATATATATATATATATTTATATCCTTTTATTTACATGACTATCTGATTTTTAATGTAAATATTACGTTTCATATTTAACATACCTATCTCATACTGCAGACGTGATGTTGCAATAATTTTGACCTTATTTGACGTAGAATTTAATTTTGAAAAACTTTGTGCTGTTATAGTTTTGCTCTAAATTTATCAGGAAAGAGAGTATCCGCTATTTTTCCCATGTCAAAGTCCTATGTTCCGCATTTCGTTGCACACTCTGTATATATTTAATCTAGAATCACTTTATGTCATGTTTGATAGTTGAAATTAAAATGCTAGGCCATTCTTTGTGAATATAGTGTAGGACTATGTAGGATATATGGGGAAGTTTTCCGTTGTGAGCTTGCATTTCCTCGCTTTCTGTTGAATTTTCGCCTATTCACTTCGCGAGGGTCGGCGATGCGTGTGCCCTGAAGGAGGTCCTCACAAAGCTGAGAGGCTGAGCCGCGTAGACTGTATGGTAATTACCAGCCAGCAGCCAGAGCTACCTTAATGCGACACACGAGAACTCCTTCTGCTACGTATTGACTCTCAGCGTGGAGATTAGTTTGTATTGTTTGATATTCGGCGCTGCAGCAGATGAAGTGAGATATTTGCTTATTGTTCGACAAGTTTGGTTAAATACCCCCTGGAAATCACGACATGGGACCGTGCTTCACGGTAACTCGTCTTCAAACATGGGACCCGGTCCAATGTACATATTCCTTTTGCAATACAAAACAACATCGTTGTTTCATAAAAGTGTATAAAAGATATCCCTTAAATATTGAAAGAAGCTTTAAACCCAAATATTGTCTTTTGGTATTTAAATTCCTGTAATTCTTTATTTATAACTGATTGATAAAATGAAATGTTATACGAAAAATAATTATTTATGAATAAACCTTCTAGAAAAGAAACACAAGACCAATAACGCGCCTTAAAAATTAAAACTATGACGTTTTAGCGTAAAATTGTGTTTATGTATACGATATAATCCAAAAATTCTCATTTTTGGGTCCAAAATTTTTGTTTCTGTAAAAGTTCATATTGGTACAATTTAATTATCTCTTTTCGTTCATAATATGTGATTTAATAATCGAATTCGGTTTGAAAATTTAGAATCAGCACATCGATATTTACAAAAGACCAGAATATTTAAAAAAAGAAAGTCCCGAGCGAAAACCTCGAATTCTGGTATTTCGTTTTTGTAACTTTGCCCGTAGATTAGATTGGTATACTCAATAAAATGATATCTCTATTCATTTTTAAGATATGCGTAAGTCAACACTTTTTTGAGGTACAGCTTTAGGAGCAAAAGTCTCAGGAATGGAAGAATAAAATTAAATTCAGTTCGTAAATTTGAAATCAGAGTATCGACGTCTAACAATATGGACTATTTTCAGAAATAAAAATTGTAGACCAAAATTAAGTATTTTTGAATTATTTTGATTGTATCTATAAGAAAAATTTGAGAATGAAAAACTAAAAATTGTAACGTTTTATGTTCAACTGTGATTGACAACAAAAAACTGAAAAATGTAGAAAGATATTCATTTCGAACTGAAAATGTGAACTATTAATTTGTTATTTACTCATCAGATAACAAACAATGGTTGTGTACTACAAAGCCATCATCAACAAGTGAAAGAAAAGGTGAAAAGGCAACTACCTAACCCTTTAATCATATTGGTGTATGATTGCCTTTAGGAACAAGTATTAGGAGAGAACTTTGTGATTCCTTGTATAGGTAGATGTTTGGGGAAGTAGGCCTATGCTGGTATATTGGTGTCAGTAGAGTGAGGCGTGATGCGTGTATTTTCTCGGCTGTCAATCGCGGGTGATTCGTGCAGCGTCGCCCATAACCGATAATGGGCTCCGGCGCCTCTCGATACAGCCTCACGCGTCCCGCTGACGAAACGCGAAAATTGATTTTCCTTTTTCCCGAGCTTTCTTTCCCACGTCGCAAATACAATACAGGAAAACTTACTATTCACTATATAATGAAGCCAATCTAATGGATGTTAATGTCCTTTCGATTTGGTTAAGGTTCTTTCAAAAAACACCAAGGCTCTTCTTATAAATCGTTATAAAATTTGTAATTGGTTTACATATAATATAGTTACTAGAGATGGAACCAAGCCGTCAATGTACTCGTAACAACGAATGCTAATGTCCTTTCTATTTGGTTAAAGTTCTTTCAAATTCACACTAATTCACTAACTTATAAATATTTGTTATTGGTTTACAGGTATATATACTAGAGATATTGAACCGAAGCCGTAAAAAAGATGCATTGTTTTATACAAAACGTAACGTCTCATCAGTGAATTCATTTATTGTGTCCGTTCTTTTAGTCACAACTCAACATAAATGAAAGGATGAGATTTCTTCTCCCTTACGAATGCGGCCTAACATCGTGTGGTTTAAAATATTACTTGCAGTCAATATTTTTTTTTTCGAAATTGATATTAAAGTATACGATATTACACCACGGAGTTGGCTAATATAATAGCTAAAGTAAAACTTTACATACTCTTATGTTAAAATTTCACTTAACGGACTCATTTTAGCACTATCTAAAATAACAAACATATTAATCTATAATATTATTGGTGAATTTATTTATTATTTACCTTTGATAATAATTTATCGGATTTAATGCAAACCACGTTATAAACACGTATAGATATAAATGGCAATTATATAGAAATATTTGTCACTTTGACAGTACGTTTGTTATCACAGCCATCCCCGTCTCTATAGCTAGCTGACGTTTTACACTTAATGATATTTATTTATGTTTTTAATTAATAATTTCGGAAAAAATATAATGTATACCTCAGAACTAAAGTATTTTTTTATTACTCGTATGGTTTATTCTCCTGGATCATCGCCTCGTAGAATAAATTCAATATTCGTACCTAATAAAAAATTATACTTTAGTATCTTGATATACAAAAAACTATTATTATTGAATTTAATAGTATATTTTAAAATAAATGTGGCAAATTGGTAAGCCTGTTATTGCAAACGAATAAGAAGTATATATGGACGTAGTGAGTAAATTTGTAGCAAAAATTTTGAAATGATGAATTGAAATTCAAATGGAATATTCAAATATAAATAGAAATACAAATCTGTAACAACCCCCATTACATTTTAACTATCTACATTATTTTTACGGTATTGATTCAGGAAGATTAATTGAATTTAAAATTTAAAACTCTGCAGATAGGCCATACCAATTTAAAAAAATGTATTTTTTTATTTTTGACAAATATTTAAATTGTGTCATATCCTAATTACTTATAATTTGTTTCAGATGCAACGAAAGGATCATCGAAAATCTTCAAGAAATGAGATTTTCTGCAGTAAAGGTAAGAATTTTATTGATATTATTATTAAATTTATTTTAATATTTATATTGTGGATAAAACACATTGCGCCACATGTAAGAAATTTAAATTATTATTTTGGAATTAATTTTATATATTGTAAATACAATATTATGGGTTTAGAATTGTAGTAAAGTTGCCTGTGTACAAGTAGGAGTAATATTGCCCGTAGCCTGTAGCAGACGTACCAAGAAATTGAATTCATATTACATTTCTAAGATCGATTTTGCTGAGAAATTTAATCATGTCCAACAATGATTTATTTCTTCGTCAATACGGTCATGAATATTAACAAATATTCGCTTGTAAGAGCAAAATTTACTGCTCTCCATTTAAATTCATAGGGCCTAAGAATTTAACGTCCCTATAAAAACATATTTTCAAATTTGCAATAAACGGTAACACAATTTACTCAATATGAGAAAAATACTAAAACCATTAAATTGTATTTATAGGATCATAAAAACAAACGTCATTTTTAAAAGTTATTACTTTTTTTATTGGTTAATTTCCTGAGAGAAAAATCAGATCACTCGTTTATATACGTCACCGTTGTTATGGTTTCCACTGTTTAGAAGGAAATCAATTTTTTCGGGTGACAAAATAGGAAAGATATGAGTTATTATAAACGGTATAAAAGTTGCTTTTCTCTTTTATAGAATGGTGAACAAAAACAATAAGTATCAGTAGTACCTAGTAAATTTATATATTATGTTTTAATTTCAGAATATTTTTGACCCGAGTTGTCGTTACTTCACAGGAATAATAAGAACATTTTACCGAATAAATTCTTAGCTCGAATTATATTTGCTGATGATGATGATACTATGGTTTCACAATTTTTTTCTATTAAAAACTGACTAAAAAACATAGGTAATCAAATTTTACAAGTTTTGATTATAACAGTCAAAAGACAAAATCAAATTTTGTAATGTTCAAATTTTAATTAAAACTGTAAAAGAATTGTAATGAAGATTTATGAGATTCAAATTTTGATTAGAATAGTCAAACAAGATGTAGTCAAATTATACAAGGTTCACATTTTGATTGCAATAGTCAAAAGTAATCAGAATGATAATAATAATTGCTTTCATATACCACCACAAAATCCTATAACAATAAATAAATTTTTAAACGAAACACTTTTTTAACCTTTGTCAGAATTAACACAAATCTAAAACCAAGTCTTGTAGAAACATAACCTCCAACAATTGTAATATATCTACAATAAATTTTCAAGGTAGTGTCCTATTTTTCATTCAATCTACCTCTTGATTTGCATAGTTCATCTTATATTTAATTTAAGTATTTTCTGCCCCACGATTTCTTCCATTTCGCTCTTGAGAAAAATTCTCATAAAACTAATGCATTCCCCAATAAAAGTACTCGTACAAATTACTTTTTGTGAGTCAATGAAGTTCAAAATTGTGAAAATTCTTCGGAATATACTCGTAGAATTTTTCGCATATTAGATTTAAGATGGATGCGAAGATTTTTATGAACCTTTGATGAAAAAAGTTGAGGAACTTCATCGTATAATAAAATATTTATTATTAAATTTCACAGACTTTGCGTTTAAATTCTACAGAGCTAGTTTTCAGTAAAAGAATATGAAATTATACGCCAAAATGTTATTGAAATTGGAAAATATGTTCAAAGAGTTTACTGGTCCACAGTTGATTTTATTTGCATATGAATAGTGCAGGTTATCACATTGCTTCTTTTCAATAGAACTATATCAAAAGTGATTTTTGCAATACTCGAATTATATATAATTTAAGGAATTCAAAATTTAAGAAAATTTATTCCATCTATGAACTCTGATTTTTATTCAAAATATAGATTTATAACTAATAGAGAATATTGATCTTGGTTTAGTTTATCAAAGAAAAAAAAATAAACAAAAAAATTATTAAGTTACTACAACAAAATTGTTAGTTATAAACAGATAAACGATATAAAATAAAGTAGTCATTTAAGTTTTTTGAATTGTAAAATACGAGTCTCTGTGAATCTAATAAATGTAATAAATATATTATTAATTTTTGTGACGTTAATGAAAATTAAATATTCGTTCTTTTATATCTGTTGTTTCTGTATATGCCTACTTTCCAATTTGATTTCGCGTGACATAATGATCTCATTATTGAAATAATGGAATCAATAATGTAACTGAAACTAATGAAATAAAATGGCTATTATTAAACGGGATTATAAAATAACTATTTATAAAATAAGTAAGGAAATAAAGATGGTTATTAAACACGTAGGCGAGTACCAAGTATAGTACCAAGGTACTATATCAAAATTGTTGGATAAAAACAGTGCGAGTTTTTTAACTTCTGAAATATAAATTGATGTGAATCTATTAAATATAATAACTTGGTTATTATAATATGGATATTTTTCATTTTGATTTCGAATGAAATAATGATTTTATGATTTCACTAGTGAAATAATGAAGTTAATAACCACGAACCATCCTACTATTCTAATTAATAACCTAATTGAAATTAGTAAAATAAAATCTATTATGAAACAGAAGTAGAAAAATATTGTTAGGTATTTTGATTAGAATTCATGTATCCCTTTTCTCGCTGAATAAATCAGTGTAAAATATTCTGAAACATTTCCCCGCAGATTCCGATGTTTCAATAATAAACGTCAACGACTGTCTCCGTGATCTCGAGAGAGTAGAATACGATTAACTTCGGTCCCAATTTAACGAAACCAATTTGTTCGTGTATCTTGCGTATTGTTCATTAAAATTATCCGGAAAAATAATAAAAAAATGAAGAAGAAATCTAGCTCGGTGGATTCGCAGACTCTTTCTTGGGAAATGGAAAAAACTTTCTCTCAGGTCATTTAACACAAGTTTCGATGAAAATTTGGAAAATGGGAAACTCGCTGAAATGTTAAATTGACCGTTCAGCGCGAGAAGAATCAAATTGCCACCGATGAAATAGTTCCTAGTCATGTAAATTTCACAATTTATTTTCCACTTTATGAAATGTCAAGCTACACCGTCTTTCTCGCATTTTTCCCTGCTCCGATATCAATGGAAACATTTCAAATATTTTTGCTCAACTGGACGCAGGTGTTCTCGTGCATTTCACCCTGTCATCAACAAAAAGTTATAGATTCCAACATGAAAAACAAATGGATGTTAAATTGACATTCGTAACTTTCAAATTTCAACATTAAATCATTTGTTTCTGAAAAAAATATTCTTAAAAGATAATTAAATAACATTTGTTATTGATTCCATGCCTCTCCAAAAATTATTCAAATAAAATAATAAAATGTCCCAGTGGTTCGGAACCCACTCTATTTTTTGAAAATTATAATTTGTAGCAATCCCAAGGTCACGCCGCGTGCAATTATTTTCCTGTCGTCTCGAATGTACGACAACTTTCTCCAACTTAATTACTCTACTATTTAATTCCGAGCAGAAAAGACCGCGAGAACGGTCTGGTATTAATACGCGTAGTGAACATAAATAGCTGGTAGAAATAAATAATGTGTAAATAAATAGTGCGTAGTATTAAGTCTGTATAAATAATTATTATTCTTAAATTAGTGTTTATATTTGTTCATTCATAGTGTTATTATACTTTATTATTCATATTTCGTTTAGTAAACTTAGTTATATAAATATTGGTGTTTCAATAATTTTTACACTTCACCTAAATAAATAAATGATACAAATTAAAATAATGAATGAGGAGTTTATAAAGTATACACCACTTGAAGTGGGAACACAGTTTTTTTAAGTAAATCCAAAGAAATTTTATCAATTACACTCTAATATAAATAAATAAAAATGTAAAAAAATCGATAGTTTCTGTTTCTTTTCTATTTCTTGCACCAGCTAAAATATCAGTTTTTGACACATTCGAATAAAATATATCGATATGATTTTAATATACCTCTAAATAGAGGTTAGTAAAAAGTATAATAATATTTTTTATAGTTCAGTAAATGCATAAAGCAGTATTTTTAAGTTCATAAGATTACTGGGGATGAATACAAATTGGTTTTATTTAAAATAATAATGCGATATCGCCTGGTATCTCGCGTTGAATTTAAATTGAATGCGTCTTACTCCACTATTTCAATTGGAAACTAACCCCGTTTCTCATCCGCATCCATCTTGGGTGAATTACTACTCGCTGCATAATTCATTGGGTAACAAGCGACGCCAATCTAAATCTTAAACATTCGCATGACCCGGAAGCAATACCAGCCTTTGGAGAAAAACCCTCCGAAGCTACGAAGCTGTTTACTCGCTAGAAAGCCTCACGCATTATAGAACACCCGAGCATTATCATTATCTCGGTTTAAATAAGAGTAGATGAGATATTCCTGCAGGTATTAATCACAAAATAATCATTCAGTAAATATAAATGGTTTAAGAAATAGAATTTGCAATTGCAATGTATCATAATTTTAATAGTGTTCTTAAACCCAAATTCTAATCCTGCTAATCAGATTGTTTATAAATTATTTCTCGGGACGTATACATTGTATCATCCACACATGTTATATTGCTTGACATTGTACCTTGCACACTTTCAATTCTTGCATACCTTTTATCCTTCACACTTTTAATCTGTGTAAAAAGTTATCTTACACATATTTTATCTTCCAAATCATTTTATCATCCACACATTTTATCTTAAACATTTTATCTTCAGAAAAATTTATACTGCATATTTCCTCTAATTATAAATATGTTAATTGCATGGGCAATAAAATGAGTGGCAGGTACAATTACAATGTTTTAAATATCAAACGTTGGAGAAAATAAAATACGTGAAAAATAAAATGAATGAAAGATAAAATGTGTGAATGATAAAATGTGCGCCCCTCTGTAACATGTACGATAATAAGATATCAAATAAAAGTGTCATCTATGCTATACGTATACGACAAATTTGAAAAGTAATAGTTTAATAGTTTTTGCAAAAGAAATAGTCATTTTAACATTCATTTTTTGTGTTAAATATACCATTTTATGACACATAAATGTTAAAACTAAATTTCATTATTACATTATTGTAAAAAATCCTTGACAGACAATCTTGGTTTACTGTTTAAATAGTAAATAATTTCTAATTTTTTTCTTGAATTTCATCCAGAATCCAGAAATTATTATTTTCTTTACTAGTGTTATAAATGTCGAACTGATATTTTTTTAAATAGGGAACCTAAAAATGGGTGCTCTTTCGAAATGAAAATAAAATACAATCAAGAAAAGTCGTGCGTATTGGAGAATATTTTCACAAATTTTAAATTTAAACCTTAAGAATATCTGCGGAATAATATTATTTTAGTGGCTCGCATTTTTATTTGAAGCAAGGAACATAAACAAGAAGCAAGTAAACGAATTTCTGTGAAATATTTAATATTTCCATATCCTGCAGTTTATTTATACGTGCAATTCTAACATTCGTAGAAGTGGTTTCAGGAAGCTCTAGAATAAATAAAATAAAACTGAATTTATTATTATTTCTATATGCTCTTATAAAGTTCTTCCTTAACATATAAAACTCGAATTTATGCATTTGCTGACCTCAATGTAATTTCAACTGGGAAAATTACTACTTTCAGCTAAACAAAAAATAACAAATACAGAAAATTTTAATTAAAGTCAATGAAGAGGATAGGAAAAAAACGAATTGACAAAATAGAGACACGCAAGAAAGACGAAAGAAATAGCTGTTCTATGATACAAATAAAAATTGGGACATATAATAATAACACCAATTATAACAATAGATATAAGCTAATATAAACATCAGTTTTATGGTATGTCTAGTTTATTTTCATTGTTTTTACTTACTATCCAAAATTCGCATCCATACAAGATTGTTTGTCTAATAACTGATCTATACATTCTTATTTTGGTTGCTCTTCATTCATTCCATACGCTTTACTTTCTTTAGTTATTTTCTTGTTTATCTCTTCATCTTTATCATTTACGTTGGTAATTAAGACTCCCAAATATTCAAAAAAATATATATTCTATGTCTTACATTTCAAACTTAATACTCTCTTCCTTTGATTGTTGGATTTGCTCTAACACTAGATAACCTAAGAATAAAGCTTTTTTATATTTAGAATAAAGATTCCAATAGAAAATGAAGATTGCTTGGGCACATTTTAATGTAAGTGTATTGAAGTGTGTAAAAGTAAGACAAGTCATATATATTGTGTAAACAGCAGCTTGGTAATTTGAGAGAAATAATAACGTGGCACAGTATGAAATTGAAATCGGGCAGTGTATACAGAGTCTTAACAAACTTCAATCTTTTCAAACAGCAATATGTTGTACTCCCAAAGCACATTCTCTCCACATTTCAATTCCGACTTGAAAGAAGTAGAAACGTACGTATAACCTCGCGAAATTGAAAACCAAAAAAATCACTCCACATGAAATAATTCCCCAGGTCCATCAGAATTCCACGAGCTACGCACTTGTACTTCATATCCTGCAGAGACGACGTGATGTGAGTCGCTTAATTCCTGCCCGACGCCTCAGCTGCGCCCCGACGCTTTATTTGCATCACATGCATACATGCATACAGGCGATCACACCATCCTATTTCAATTGCACTAGATTGAAAACAGCTCCTTATTTATCTGTAATTCAATAAAATAGTGTAACACGTTTTTAAAGGGTGAATTGTAAAACACACAAAACACATTTATATTACCTACAAGTTTATTAAATAATGATAAAAATAAGAATTAAACTTAACGATTAATAATTCACATTACTCTACTTTCACAAGTTATCAATATTTATTTTCACAAAATATTTATTTGTACTTTACATATTGCTGTTTGGACCGACTACCTCCACTTTACTCACTTTACTCTACTCTACTCACTCTCTTTACTAACTCTCTGTACACACTAACTCAAACTCTTCGCCGCGATACTTTATACCTGCCGGTAATTAATTTCGAATCTTCTAGACTCTTCCGGAGTTTGTCTCGCTCAATAATAGCAGGTTTCAACAATTAATACAATAAAATCAAAGATCATCCCAATAGAAAATATATACCTAGGCAGGTACTTTCCTCTGTTCTGTAATACTATAGATCGTACCTAAAATTTGTCTTATATATATCTTCAGAAACCAGTCGGGGTGGATTAAAATTTTTGATTGCATCTTAGTTCTGGATTTTATTTTAGTTCATCTATCAAGACGCTTCTGTAGTAAATATGTAATGTTATTAATATTATATTTATTATAATCTTTTTAAAAAACTTTCATAAACTATAATAATTAATTTTATTGTGGCTTTTTCTGGCAACCCCAAGAAATATGGAATAACATTTTTGATAATGAAATGTAGGAATAAGTCAATCTAGTTATTGTGAAACGCACTATAATATATTGGAATTTGGAAAATCTTTCATCATAGTTTCTAATATAATTAATCTTTACTTCAAAAATGATCAATATTTTTTTACAATCAAATGTAATATTTTGTAATCAAATTTTCAATCATTCCCGTTTGTTATTTATATACATTTTATAGATTTGGAGTTTAAATCACCGCGTCGCCAATCTGTAACCAAATAAATATATCTTTGTCTTCATATGGCTCATAATCCGCTATAAACTATATGTACCTAGCAAAATATTTAGCCTGACAATCAGCTCCACCACAATGCAAAAAAAAAAAAACAAAAAAACTCTTCAGGTTGTAGTGCCAATAATTGTATCACTTATTTAAAGAACTGATTATACGTGTATTTTATCATTTTTCTGGTAATTAGATTTCGATGATGTGTTTGAAATGGCTAAATAAATATTTATTGCAAATAGTGCGATTAACCCATACAAAGCGTCTCCAAACTGGCAATTTCCCTAGAATGTCCTGAATCGTAATCCGGTATCTGTACTCGTCCCTTAGAATTGAATCGTCTCCGTACGTCTATTCCGTGTCCAATATATATTATTTCTACTCTGTGGCTCCGGTGGAGTCCGGACCCAACTCCGGGTTGTTCCGCCCGTGGACCGACTTCCTTCCGCCTAGAAATCCACTTCCGGTACGCGAGGGTGGGGCCGGAACACCGCAATGAAATGACGCTGCGGTTTTGTTTATTTTTCAACACAATTAGATGGAATTCTTCGAGCGGAATTAAGAAATCGGGAAGAGATTTAAGTCTAGGAACAATTTCATTAAAATGTTTCTTGAATACCAGACTTTACTTTGTTTATTGTGTGCAATGCAAATTGTAGGTAGCACTCCATTTAAATTTCCGCTTTCCTACAAATAAAAAACTTTGAGTGAACTTAAAGTCAATAAATTACAGAAATATCCCCAGTGATTTAAAATTCATGAAATATTTATATAAAGTAATTCTATAAATAAGTAATGTAATGTAATGGTTGTATTATTTTTAAGTAATCTATTTTATATTAACGTGTAATTTAATCACCGAACGCATTTGCAAAACGTGTATTGCTATTAAATTTGAATCATTATGAAACGGTAAATACGTTTTAATGTTTGCATTAATAGATTTGTACTAATAGTAATTATAATATTAAAATATATCATAGTGACCTGAAAACATAGAACATGGAAACACGAATGTAAACGTAAAATGATGGTAGTCAATTTTAATTAACAAATGCGTGGAAATCCAAAATCAAATAAAATTTGTTAATTGAAATAGTTAATGAATTTACAATTACCATTTGTTCTGAATCAGTGTTATTGGCATGTTCCAAATGGAGAAATTGGACAATACGTTAAACAAAGGTTAAAAATTTATAGTAAATTTGTATGCAAAATGTATATTATTAAAACAGGATCTTGTAAAGATGACATTAATTCTTCCGAAAAAAAAATCTAATAAATTTATGTATATGGTTACAAATTCAACTACATTGTAAAGTTCAGCCAAGATTTAATATTTTCTGTTACCAGATATGTATACCATCATGCTGTTCTAGATAAAGTGAACTTGATATAATAATTTAAAGATATTTACTAATGAAAAAAAAATCTAATAGTTATTTGATACACTTTTGATTATAGTTTGAGAAATATTTGTGATATGTTTGCAAATCCTGATCGTCCTAGGTTAAATCAAATTCTTCCACAGTTTTAAGAATATAGAGGGCAAATAATTTTCAAAGCCGCTGATGATGTATTTTTGCGTAAGCCCAAAAAAATTTTAAAATACCGAATTTTTAGCTCCAAAATTTTGTTTGTAATTTTTTTTTAAGAATTAAATACATAAAATATATCAAACATGTATACTTAATATCTATTATGTTCCTAATTAAAAAATTATGAAGATAAGTTCATTTAATATTGACAACTTTGTTGCATTTTATTTGATACCGTACGGTGATAAAACTTGTATCCAAAGTAATGACAAATTAGGAAATATTGCACCTTAGATGAAACTCACGGTATACATATAAAATAGAAAGGAACTAGTTGTCTAAGGAATGTTGTCTCATACTAAATAGATCTGTATTTTAACTTTTGCTGACTCAGAAAATCGAGTCCATATTTTATTGTATTAAGTTTCAATTGTAGGATTATCAAGTCAATTATATATGGTACATTGAAATTTTAGTTTTAAATTTATTTGAATACATGAAATTTTTTTTAATTTATAATTGTCGACATATCGACCGTGGATTAAACTTTCGTATGTACGGTTAGGACTTCTCTGTCCGTAATGCTCATGTAGTAGCCATCAGAATTCCCCCTTTTCCACGTGAGGGTGAAACGCAACCTTTTCTTTCCGTGCGTCGACCTGACTACCTTTGTCACTCCGCGGAGTCTGGGAATGTATTGGATGTGTAGCCGCGAGATTGTATTTCACGTCGACGCGTCGCGTTTTCCTGTTATCTTGATTTCTGGATTTGCCCGCGGCGCTATGACGGATATGGGATTACGGGATGAAGGGTTACAACAGGATCATGTACACTACCCGTTCTCTTCCAAATCCTGCTTTTCTACCATCAAATGTCAACTCATGTTTTATATTTATTATCACATCAAATTTCTTTTTCTATTTACCTTCTAATAAAACTTATAAAAAGACACCCATTTTTAGAAATTTAGACATAAATAATTGAATGTTATTTTGAGGAAGACAATATTCATATGTAATTCTATATGAATAATTAAAAGAAAATCAAACTTCTTACTTATTTTACATACCTCGTAAACTTACAATTAACAAAATTAAATTGAAAACTAAATTATTTCGTTTCTCCATTTATTTTTCAGTCAAAACTTTTCTAGAGATATAATAGCAAATATTATATTGCATTGTGCTTCTGACATTCAATTTGAAGGAAAGTTAATTATGAGTTATTTAGAGAACAAACTAACCCTTATGTTGTTACATCAACAACAGATTTGAATACGAGGAAATGTAATAATAATTATTTTCATATAAATTGATACATTGTTTCAAAACAATGGAATTGTATTCTATGTTCTATCAGTCTACCATTGTAGTTGTTTCACGTGTTCAAAATATTTATGTTTAATGATCATATATTTGAGGTATTAAATTTCATGAAGGTAGTGTTATTCGAACATTAGTTATTGGTTGGTTACAAATTACAGTCGAGAAGTCTGAAAGAATTTGAACTTTAGTTGTGAATGTGGCGGATTGTAATTTTTCACTTTCTGAAGAGAGTAAATAGTTTAAGAAGCATTTAAGCTGCGGGTCCTTTGAGCTGCGCACTTTTTCTCCGTTTCCGGGAAAATCTCTACAAGATTTCCAGCCTTTCTTTGGCGGGGAAAATAAGAAAATAAGATGTAAACACGTTAAAGAAATCTCCTTTCACGTAGCCTGATTGCGCTGAGACGCCATCTCTCGCGTATGTCTCTTAGTGAATTCCGCCTTCGCTCTTAAAATTTAATAACTGACGAGGCGCAGGAAATGTAACTCACTTCCCGCCTTTCCTTGTCACGTGACGCGACGGCAGCGCCATCGCAGGATATTATAAATCAATATGGCGCCAATTCTACCTTGATTATTCTTTTATAGAAATAGCTGCTCCAACATTTTTTATTTGTAAGGAGAATTAGATTACTGGAATTAAATTCTGATTTGTGAACACTTTTCCAAGGAAGTTGATTTTGCCTAGGAAATCTGTTTTGTTTTGCAAAGAAAATTACATTCACCATTTCTTTTAATATTGTTCTCATCTGTTTAATAAAATCTTTACTTCGTTTTTAAAAGATTAAGGCCCGGTTTTTCAATATCCTGATAAGTGTCTGATAAGTCCGTAATCACGAATTTAGGTTTTTCAATATCTTGTTAGCATTACCAAGAGGACAAATCTTAGATGACAGGAGGATAACAGCTAGTTTATGCTGCCGATAAAATTTTGTCAGGAGGATAAATGTATGAAGTTGGTTCGAACATGGCCGAATGTAAAATATTCTGTAGCATTTATTAAATATTTTACAGTTTTTGATAATAATATCAAAATATGGAAGTAGTACAATGTATCTAATGAGAGTGACGACTTTTTCTAAGTATTTTAAACTCATTTTACTGTACGTGTTGTGTATTTACAATCACTTGATAATGAAATCCAAATCTCACACTCCATTCATTTGGAATAAAAGCAAGAAGTCTTAAGAAGCTGTTGGTGCTAATTTAATAATTTCTCCACAAAGTCTTACAATTTATGTAGCTTGTATGTTGTTAACGCACGTGAGCAACAACTTTAATATGGAAATGTAGATAAATAAATGGAATAAGCATGTAGAAGTGGCTGCAAGTTATTTCGAGTATTTCACTCAGCTAATAATTCTGGCGCTTAATAATTAATTAGGTTAGCGGCAAGTTGAACAAGTTGGCCTTGTAGGTAAGTTTGTGCTTTAAGTACGTACCTGTGTGTTACAACTTCAAACACTGGGATTTATGTGCCACGGTTAACTATGGCACACGTATTTAGTTATGATTATATTTTCACAAACTTACCACATTTATATGCAAGTATGAGAAACTCGATAAAACCTACTCTAACTTTGCGAATTATATTACATCTGATAATGTACTTTAAATAACTCTGCCACCACTATATTCTATATACATTTATACAGAAATCATAAATTCTGTTAATATTACTCATTACACAAATATAATTAAATTTTTATTAAATCTAGTTGATAAAAATGAGCATTAGCAAATATTTTTTTAAATTTCATGAATTAATCAATTGCTAGTACAAACAAAAGTAATTTGGTAATAAAGTAATAACTCTGTAATGTAATATTATTATCATACTTGACTACGAAAACGTTATTGATAAAAGGATTTTATGATATAATATTTAGTAAAACGTCTTCATTTTCTGAAACCGATAAACTATTAAAAAACCAAATTGATATTATGCATCATACGAAGCCTTAAATATTTTAAAATTCTAATCGTACAAGTTTGGATTTCAACATAGGCGACAATTATAATACTCATAACAATCCTAGGTATGTTATAGCTATTAACATACCTAGAATAGTTATGAGTTTTGAGAATTTAAGACATCTAAGGCCTGGTATGATTCATAACATCCATGGTTTCTGCAATACTTCACCGATTTCACGTTATTAATAAATATTATTGCATAAAATTTAAACGGAATGTAAGATCCGAAAGATTCCAAATAACTATTCCCCTCAATAATATTACTAGAATGTAACTTTTGAGCTGCGAGGGACCACCAACGATGCGTTTCATATAATTAGCGACCGATGATAAAATGACCGACGCCAAATTGTGGCACAATAAAAATTGTTTAACTAATAAACATGAAAGAGAATGAAAAGAGGATACGAATGTAGTATTTGTAGATTAAAAAACTATTATATATGTTCAGAATTTTTGATTATTACTTTTAAAATTTATAAATTAGTTTATCAAAATTTCCATTGCAAAACGTAAAAATATAATTTATTACTTATATTGTTAGTGGTTGAATTTTGTTGTCTCGTATGTTGTCTCATTTTTCAATTCTCTATTTATATTTTATTTTATTTAAAAAATTGTGTGTGGAAGATTGTTGGTGTTGTGTTAGGTGTTGAAAGTACAATGATTTATTTTGAAGAATAAGAAAAAGGAAATTTAGAAATATCATGACAGGAATAAAAAGATAGAAAGCACATTGTGGTGAAAAATGTTGGCAAGCTGGTAAATTGTTTCCTCTTGATATGTTTGATTAATTCCCTGGGCGCGCATTTGCAACATCCAAGAGGCACTTACTGGAAAAAATTTGAGTCATTTTTAGCTGCATTACTCGTATCTACGTATCCGCGGCGTGTACACAACTTGCGGCAAAAAATACTCGCGACCGCAACAATCTCCATGACAAATGCGAGCACTTGGATGTTTCAACCCCGGCTGTCATCTGTCATTGGCGCCCGGCCTGCGCCCCTGTGGGAAGATTTGCCACATACATCAGGTCTGCCTTCTCCTTATACCCCTTCTCGTTCGACCCCCAAACACTACAGAAACACTGAATAGTAGTCACAATCAGTAGCGGCTAGTGAATTAAACTTTTGGTGAGGCGATAGTAACTAAATAAAAAATTGAAATGACATTTATTTATCAGAAAATTAACAATGTTATATGTGCTTCGAACTAAATTTTAAAATCCAAAGATATAACTTACTAGTAAACACTACAATCTCTCCTCGCCAGATTAACACTAAATTGTATTTACAATCAGTAGCGGCTAGTGAACTAAAATATTGGTGAGGCGATAGAAACTGAATAAAAACTTATTAAAACAATATTCATTTATCAGAAAATTAACAATTTCATCAGTGCTCCATCGTCAACTTAATTTTAAACTCCAAAGACTTACGAGTAACTATAGTACACTTTGAACAAGAGCAAATTCAACGCCAAAATTTCAAAAGCTTGTCCGGTCGCATGTCCCCTTACCATCAATATTTTATAAGCAACTCACTTGTTGGAACTTCTGACTTTATATTAACAAGAAAGATTAATCATGTACTTATGAACATTTGTATATGTAGATAATAATGACCATAGAATCGAATGATGCTGTCAGAATTTTTATATCTCCACCCAATTTTCAGTAATTGACTCACACACATTTCTGGGTCTGAGATACAGTTTCAAAGTCTTCACCATTAAATTTCTCGTGCTAAAATACATAAGTATACAAATTTTTGTATAAAAATTTCCGCTACTATAGTCGCTATTAATGATTGAATATCAACCAATCAAATAAGAGTATTCCAGGTACCTAGCGCGACTCCGGGTATATAAGGGAGGTCCTGCGCCAGGTATGTTGACTCCTACTCCGGCGGGGGTCCAGGGAGGCTGCTTCCGCTCCTCCCGCCTGGTGGTCTGGCTAGATCACCTTCCGGGGCATCTTCAGATGCTTAGGGAAGTGATCTAGTTTAGTGGTCTTGGAATTGGAGCATGCTGTGTGGTCTAATTCTTGACTTACTGAAATTTGATCACATCCTGGAACAGATTACTGCTCTGGATTGTACTCCAGTTTCAGTAGGGCAAGAATTAGAGCATTTTGAAATGGTTGCTCTGATTCTTGACCTACTAAAATTGGATTACATTCTGGAGCAGATTATTGCTCTGGATTGTGCTCAAGTTTCAGTAGGGCAAGAATTAGAGCACTTTGAAGTGCTTGCTCTGATTCTTGACCTACTGAAATTGGATTACATTCTGGAGCAGATTATTGCTCTGGATTGTGCTCTGGTTTCGGTAGGGCAAGAATCAGAGCACTGGGAAATGTTTGCACTAATTCTTGCCCTACTGAAACTGGAGCACAATCCAGAGCAGTAATCTGCTCCAGAATGTGCTCCAATTTCAGCAGGTCAAGGCAGATTACTGGCTCCAGATTGTGCTCTGGTTTCAGTAGGGTAAGAATCAGAGCACTTTTAATTATTTCTTAGATTCTTGACCTGCTGAAATTAGATCACATTCAAGGGCAGATTCGTCTCTGGATTGTGCTCTGGTTTCAGTAGGACAAAAATGAGAACATTCTTCAATATTTGCTCGGATACTTGACTTGCTGAAATTGGATCACATTCTAAACAGATTGCTGCTCTGATTTCAGTAGGTTAAGAATTAGAGCATTGTCCATGACCTATTAAATCAGGTTATATTTTAGTTTCAATAGGGCAAAATCAGAACATTCTTAATTATTTACTTGTAGTAGTTGTTTGTTTAGAATGCTGTAATAACAATAACTGTTAAAATATAATGGGTTTTTTAAATTATGAAATACCAAAAATAAATAACAAAAGCAGGATAATAATGATTAGGGCTGAATCAGTAGAGCACGAAGGCAGCAAGAGCAGCAACAAGGTTAGGGAGGTACTACTTGGTATGTACAGTAGTCCTGTGGCCGGATTGTAGTGGTAGTGTTTGTATGTGTCCCCAGCTACACATTTAGAACTAAATGTGAAGTGAGCGTTTCATTTTCATAATGGCTGTATGCATCAACAGGAATTTCAAATATTTCCTAACAGATTTGTTGCGCAAATCACACACAAATAATTACTCTCATTAACTTCATCATTCTTCTACGAAACACTAATATTTTAAACTAGAAAGCAGATCACTCTTTGTGAACTAATACACTAAGCGAAAATTTAATTAAAGTTTCTAACGAGAATTTAACTAAGGTGTGAAATTAACTTTTTCTAATTTTAGAGACATAAATAAAATTTGAGATTATGAAGACGAAAACAATTTTTGTTGAGTGATAAATTACCAGTGAAAAACATTGTGAAAAAATTCTTGTCATGTTAAGGAAGATAAAGGAAAGTATAACCGCCGAAGGCGCAAAGAGACGTAATATTAAACCGTAGACGTCGAATAATTCAAATTTTTCCCAAAATTGTTTCCCCGTTCCGTCTTGTAGAAATATGAAATTTTTTCGCCTATTTAATTCGCGGATTATGTAAATTTATCTCTGTAATCTTGATTTAGATTAGAAAAATTTAACATAAATGTCTGAAATTTATTAATTACAAAAATACATATGTCTTTTTATACATAAACTTAACAATTATAGCGCTACTTTAACAGACATCTTTGGACGACAACCACGGAAAAAAGTGCAAAATAAAATTATATTCTCTACAAAAATATAATTTATTTTGCATGATCTCCTCAGCAAAGACTTTTAAATATATACAATTATACAATATAAATATAACATATATAATAATGTAAAATAACTTATTGTTAATCAATAAATTATATACAATACAGTTAATTAACAATACTAGAGACCCTGAAATACGTGGCAAAATATAAAAAAGCAAAATTATAAAACAATATTAACATTAAGAAACAAATATTTTACAATAACACTGCATAAAATTGAGAAACATAACGTATATTGTAGTACAATATAGTCAACAAAGTGCAACTTAACCTAAGTTTTGTCCACCATATTGGATTCACTGTCAAAAATCACAAAGTGGGGTTAGGTTACGCGTAGAAAATGGCTGACAAACAACCCCATTTGTAACATAACCTTACAAATATCGTCCATTTTGTTTTAACCTCACTCGTATAAGTCATTGGAATGTAACAAGTCAAACATAAGGTCCGTTATCAGTGCTTTGCAAGCCTGGTGAAGTAATCCTTTCGCTGGAGCGTTATGAAGTTAGAATAAGGCAGTGAGTCGATTTTCCACCATCTTGGAAAGCGATTAAAATGCAAATGCTCACGAAGATAAGCCGTGGAAATTGCCCGGCCAGCTTTGCTGCTCACTTCACGCCAGAGACACCTGGATTACCGCTACATTCACGACGTTTTGATGTCTGCATGTTGTGATGTTTAGCAAATAGATGTTACTCGTATGCCACCATTATAAACTTTGCTTACGGTTTGTCCAAACTAAATACTGCACTCATTATATATAATACGTAATATTACGATATATGTACATAAATGTACAAATTTTAATATTCCGTTTTCGTTTATGACATATATTACAATATTAAACGAAAACTTTATATTTTATTTTTCATATCATATTCTTCTCGTTCTTAATAATAAATTTATGAGTATATGATAATATCACAAGTTTAATATGAGGTTCTTTCAAAATATTTTTTTACGAAATATATTAAATATTAAATAAATTTGTTAGTATCGCAAAATTTTTATTACCTAATTTAAACTTATTTATCAAATAAATATATTTTTTCTCATAAATTACATCTAGTACAAGATACTTTATCCACAATTTTGTAAATAGAGGATGCAACAAATTTTATTAACATATTCAAAATCCAAAAGAGGTAAATAGACATCAGTAAATTGAACCTTGTTTCAACTTTAATAAAAGTAAGGATCGTTTAAAATTGGCTTAAAGTTATTTTTAATTTAATTTTAAATATAAATAAATTTCAGCTTTCATGGGTTATTATATATTATACATATTTTAATTTTAAATTTATGATTAAAATAAATAATATTTATTAATAACGTGAAACCGGTAAGGTATTGAACAAACCACGGATGTTATGAATCATACTAGACGTTACTTGTCTTAAAATTCTTACTCTCTGAGCTCGAAATTCAATTGACATATGCAGTTGTTATAATACTCATAACTATCCTAGGTATATTAATACCTATGAGACAAATCATGGAAAAAGTATTTTTTTATGTATTTTGGGCATTGTTCAATTTAGAAATATCGTCAGAAAAAAAAATCAGATAGACAGCAATTATTCAGTAGACGATGGTTTTTGAAACCCAGAACTTTATTCTTTCACCTCGTCAGTTTCGACTCCTCATGGGTCTTCTTCAGAAGATGAAATTTATAAACGTATACTAACATTCAGGTTGAGTGGAAGTGTGCTAATCAATTGAAGGATAATTTAAGAGGGTTTCTTTGTCATTTGGTTGTTTATTATCTATTACCATTTTTGGTAAATAAATTCTGTTGCACCTCAGCGATCAGATTCTACCAATTAAACCCCAAGCTTCGTCCTTTCTGTCACGTGACATTCTTGAGTATCCACGGCACGAACTTGCTAACCCGGGTACAGACCCCTGGAAGGTTAGCTTCAGCACAGCCGATCCCCCAGGAGATGATCCCAGCAAGGAAGTAGCGTCCGTCCTTTCCTCTGACCTGGAGAGGTCCTCCAGAGTCGCCCTGGCAGGAATCCTGGCCGCCGTGTTCGTGGCCCGCGCACAGGAAGATCTCCGGGATGAACTCGTGGCGACCTGCGCGCAGGAACATGTTCTTGCAGCGGTCGTTGCTCACGATCGGGACTTGCACCTGGAAGGAGAAATAGAATAGTTGAGTTACAATATCTTGTAGAACATATAAATGGATAAAAGCTACCAACAGTTACTTCTTCAAAAGATAATAGTTTCTGGAAAGCAACTTCAACAGTTTCGACCACATAAGGTATTCTTCAGAAGATGAAATTTATATAAGTTTCATCTCCTCAAGAAGACCCATCTATCATTACTATCGGCTTTTGAATAAACATAAACAAGAGACATCCACTTTCTAACAGTTACTTGGTTAATTATTGATAATCATCATCGTTGATGCTACAACCCTGGAAGAGTTTTGACTGCAGGTGAAATTGGGAAGTGAAGTTGAAATGTTCCATGACAATATTTTGGTGGAATATGTTGTCAGTCTATAATCTCTACAAAAGACCTACAGCTTATAGTGGTACAAAGCAGATACAAAGAATCTCAATCGTTTATGTCTCAATTGATCTCATTTAGACATTGTTTAAAAAAAAAATCTTCAGACATCTACCAAAAAAAGACGAAATTTTCAGAACAATAGATGTATCAAACAGTATATCAACTTTTGCACATCTTAATTCGAGAAAAATAATTTTTAGAAAATGCTAGTATTTCTTCAGTATGCTCGGATAATGTAGAATCACCATTCTATACACTTATTTTAAAGGGAAAACAAAAACTCTTAGTAGGTTTCAACAGATGCATCTCTTCGCCGTCCTTAGTACTGATATTTAAACGCTTGTATCTTCCTTTGTTTTTGTATTTTCCTGATGATGGCCTAGTAAGTTGAAATACGTATCGTAAGATTAAAGTTTCTTGAAACCTACCGAGCATTTTTGTTTTTCCTTAAGTGTATAAAATGTTTCAACGAGAAGTGACAGCAGAATCAATCAACACCATTGTATATATTCTATACATTCCCTATACCTGCATCTATTACAGAAGACTTTTAAATAAGTGATAGTTACGTAGATAATTTATGGATATCAGGCACTAGAGATCATTCAAGATGACCGTACCTGTCACAATTATATAAAAAAATATTTATATAAATATTAGAAAAGGAGTTGCAAAAGTAGAGGAATGTGTTTATTACTGGTAGGTACCACATTTCTCACAAATCTTAAACCAGAAACATTAAGAAATAAAGAAAAGGGAACTTAATTATGAAATTCTTATGGAATTCCATCTGGCAATTGTTGGTTTTAATTCGAACGTCGATGGCCTAAGCAGCGCGTCGCCCTAGTAGTTCGCATGTGTTAGCACTGTTCGGGAATTTGTATAATTGAATTCCTGACCCAGTTTCCAATGAATAGCGCTGAATTTTATTTCTCCAATTCGCCTCCGCAATATCCTGCAGCCCTTGAATCTGTGTGCGGAATAAATTTGTCATATAATGCGCAGGCTGAGCGGTCAGTTTTGTAGTTTGTCAACAGATTACCGCGGCCGGTTCGTTTGTAGGGACGCAGTTATGGAATTGAGTTTCACGAGGATGAGATGGTTTTTGGGTACCCAACCAGAGGTAATATTTAGGATAAGGTTGTTTACACGGGAAAGTGGACACGCTCACAACTACAGATTTACCACTTCATTTTGCTTTGTAGCGGACTACGCAATTATTTCACAAAGACGGACTGCGAATACCTAAATAGATACTCCAGGATTATTTCTTTACTTAATAAATAACACTGACAACTTATTTTCTATTGTTGGGTATATCAATGTTGTTTCATTGCAGATGTCGATAATTATATTTTTTATCGTAAAGAGCAATTTACAATAGAACCTCAATATGACGGACTTAAGATATATCAGATATTTTTAGTCTAGTGTAGAAATTTTTAAAAACATCCCGTCATGGTATACCTATTGCAATAAAGGATGTTAAAAAAACTGTATCGTTAGAATTATCTCAAACTTTGAATAGTTATAAAAAATTAAGGCGAAACGCCCATATTACGAACACACTATTAAGAAGCGTGTTTTTACATTATAATCTTGTAAAATCAGACGTCAATTTTAACAAAAGAGCTCTGTAAAAGTGAGCTCGGATACTCTCTCTGCTGATAGATTTAGAGAAAAACTACAAGAGTATAAAGTTGTTCAAAATTAAATTCTTCATCCGATAAGATTATAATTGATACAAGAGCCCGTCTACAATACGAGATGTATTAAATATAAAATGTAACATCTTATGTCTTATTTCTTATAACTTATTGCTAAATTGTTAGCATATAACACAGCGTGCTACTAAGTAACACAAGATAACTTCTAAAATGGCACGCTAAGATTTTAACTCAAATCATTAGGAATTTTCTTAAAATTTTATGAATTTACCAAGTCCATTTATGAAAAAGATTTACTATAAATAATATTATGGATTTTAGAGTTAGGTATTCTGAAAGATCTTCCTTCTCAGAAACTTTATTCTCTACTTAATTTACGCTCCACCTTTTCTTTTATTATATCGAGTAAAATTTTTGATAGTATTTTGCTAGAGTTACTGCGCAAAGTTATTCCTCTCTAGTTAACCTAGTTAAAGTCACCTTTTTATGATACCAAGTAAGATTTAATTTTACGTCCCTATTTTTTTATTCAACTTCTACTTTTTCCTTTAATGGCACAACGATGCGATTTGAACCAACATTCAGGTAGAGTGCGCTAACCAATTGAAGGATAATTTAAGAGGGTTTCTGTGTCATTTATTAATAAGCATAATAAAAAGGTTGTTGAAGGCAACGTATATAAATTCATCGTGGATGAATATCCCTTGTTGAGGTGCAGTTGACGCGTCCAAGCAAATCCATTAGATTCCACCCCCGGTAATAAATCAGCGTTAGCTCAACTTACCTCCGAGTGACAGTACGGATTTATCCGCGCTCAAATCGTTATAAAATTCATAAATTTTCAGCGTCTTTCAGCCATAAAAGGCTCACACTTCACTTCTGAAACAAAGGACTTCAGAGTTAATAGCAACTCTTCTAAGAACCGCGTAAATCATCCCAGCAGGAATTTATAAAACTCCTTTGCATCCACCCGCGATTATACACAAAGTGTGTGCCCTTTCATAACCCACCTTCTATATTTATTTATTACATACAGTATTCATTTTAATCTCCACAACAATACTTCTTATTAAAACTCATAAATACTATAATATCTTTACTTTAAACCCCTATTTCACAAAACCTTTATGCAACACTAATACATTACAGTGACGTTTTCTGCTTGTATGCTTTGTACTTGTAACTGTATATATACCGTGTGTTCCAAAAAAGTGTTGTCATAGGCATTTAAAAGGGGAAAACAGTTTTTGGTAATAAAAACTATCCAGCTAATAACTAAGTCATCATATTGTATAGGACAATACTTTATGTATTTCTACATATTATTTAATTTAGATTACTTCATTTTAATAGCATAATTTTCAGTAAAATTTACAAAACAATATTAAATGCCAACACCAACAAATAAACTACAGTATGAAATATATACATACAGATTTTTTTTCATTTCAACTATCAAAATAAAATGAAACGTTGTATGTACCACATGTATAATCAAGATTATAGCCCTTAGAAAATTTAAACCTCTCCTCTTTGCGTAGGGCTTTAAACATTCCCTCATGCTGTAATATTTTTTATTCCCTTGATATATAAATAACTATAATAAGTCGTTATCGACTTATTACATACTTACTGCTTGGTGTTCTAATCTGTTATTGTAGGTACCGGTAAAAAGATATTTCTACCGAAAATAGTTTTTGTAGAAATAAAGAAATGTAACAAATTATAAAAGAAATCTCAAAAGTGTCCGATACAATTCTTGGAAATGTGAACTGCTCTTTTATAATTTATAGAATATACTTTGTTTCTTTTAGGGAAAAAGAAAATGATTGACGTTTAATTACAAAGAGTAGACAACTAATTAGTTTTCATCGTAGTTAGTAAACATGGAATAGATTTACAATTCTTTGTTACGATGTTTTTAATTATTTGTTCTAGAACTTTTAAGATACTCATTAAATTAAGTTTCTGCAATGCGACACTTAAAAAAATATAATTTAGTTGTAATATCGAGTACAATTGTGAGAAATATTTTATTCCGTATATAGGTCAAGGCAATAATATAACACCAATACATCAAACAGTGATTCCTACGAATGAATTTTTTCGTTCAAACAAAAAGCTGAACTGACAAAAAAGTCTCTGGTATATATCATCTTTTGCCTGGTCTTTCATCTTAAAACGAACAAGTAACGAAAAGAAATATCATTTCACAAAATAGAGTTTTCGTTTTGAAGTGAAACCGATCTACAAAGCATGCCTCCGTTAAAGATTTTCACACAGACCTGATATCAGAAATGTCATTGAAATCATTAACATTTGTAACTGATATTCCAGTGATATGAAGTATTTACTATAAGGATTATTTTTACCTAATAGATGGTAATATATTTCATGCATATTATAGTTATTTAAGCAGTAGGAACTATGGCCGTATTTATTTGGTACCTTTAAGTTCAACCCTGAAATCCAGAAGTAATTCGTTTTGCTACCAAATGAATGTTCCATTATACATTAGTAGTTATAAAAATTAGCGGTAAATTTAAAATAATGTCATATTTTTCATATGTCCAAATAAAGGTCAAACCTTATGTCGTTTTTCTAATTTTGTATGGTATATTTACCTTACTTACATATAAAACAAACCACTATGGTATCATGCCTGTCTGTCATTTCCGAGATTTCTTCGATATCGGTATAACCGGATTTTACTCTAACATATTTCAAAGTAAATTTAACAAAAAATCATAAATTAGCGCAAAAAAAATTCTGCGTTACAAATTCAAAATAATATACTAATAAACTCGATTTACCTATTAAATTAAACAGATTTAGTACTTCTTGAAAGAATTTCCATATGGTAACATTGCCCACACGCTTTTTCCCCCAATGTTCGTAAATTTGGAATGGTAAATAATAATTGCCAAATAAGTGATTTAAATCAATGATATTTTTACAATTTACTCCTTAAGTAAAGGTAACTAAATAATAAATGTTATCAGAACCTTACGACTTATGTCGCTGTGGAAGTAAGTTTATATACGTCAATGGTGGCACGGAAAATATTGTTAATTAATATTTTTCTAAGACAACAAGTACATCTTTGACCAGGTGAAGTTAAATCTAAAGGGAATTCCTCGAAATTGTAAGGGCAAGTGTGTGGTAAATATCGTTTGCTACTTGTGTGAGTCTATTGAATAAAATCTGCGCGGTATCTTGCACAAATTACGCGTTCTGGTCACGATCTCATATCTTTCCAAGCGTGCCATTCCCGTTGCGTTCAGTCAGAAAATCATCACGTCACACAGATGAAATAATCGATCTCACCGCCTAAAGCCGCAACGCAAAAGGAAGACCTTTCTTTCCTTCCAATCGAACGCTAAAAATAAACGCAATAGGAAATAACTAATTAATTATTTGTCTAATATACCACCAACATTTTTCATTCCACCTACACACTATAAAAGAAACTTGTCAGGAATTAATGCTGTACTATTGATTATGTTCATTTTAAGAATATCATGCGTTTCAAATAAAAACCTTAATTTGGACTTCATAAAGTTTAAGAAGATAATATAATGTACACAATACCTTTGAGCGTTGAGACAGACATTAGTACTAGTGATAGATAAATATAAATTTGAAAGAAGAAAAAAAGGCCTTATGTCTTGGGATCATTAATATCAGCAAGGATTAGTTTGACACGCTTAACAATGGATATTAAGCCACGAATTTATATTAATGATTTTACAATATAATATACGGATGTAGAGACTTTGGTTATCATATTTTATCTGAACGAAGTGTGAAATCTATTAATGAAGTACAATATCGTTGAGTCCAACATTACAGAAACAATAGACTAACAACTTAATCTAATAAAATGCAAGTAAAATAGTTAATAATATATTTTTTGATGACTTGAAAAGAATAACCTATCTGCAATTTAGAAATAATACATTTTCTTTGTGATTCAAGTAGATATTTATTATTTTTCGAGCAAAATGTAAGATCTAAGGTTCGATTACCAACGTTGGAAATTAATATCCAAGTAAAATTTCGCTGTGTTCAATTAGTTCGAAACTATAAGCTGTAAGTCCTTGTAGATATTAATTTACTAGAATGCAAGTAAAGCCATTAATTTTAGAAATGATATATTTATTTAAAGGTGGTTCGAAAGGATAACCAAATTTAGAAGTGATACATTTAATTTGTGGTTCGATTTTTTTTTTATTTCTTTAAAGCTTATTTACAACTGGTTAAGAAAAAAAAGCCAACAAGCAAATCTGATAAATTAAATAATAAGGTACGAGAAATATCTCCCATTGGATTTTTTCCAGTTTAATGTTGTTTTTACTTCATAATTTAGAAATCAAATCTAGAGGTTTACGAGTAGTTCTTTTCAATCTTCTTATTTCTGAGGAATTGTTTCATAAATTTAGGTGAGAAATTATTAATATGGATATGTAAGCGATTTTCATATCGAGTATGTATAATTATACTATATCTTATTTTGGACTCCGTCAGTGGAAGAAATGAGACAGTCGGTTTGATTCAGTTTTTTGTTCATACCTAGTGATCTATGTATGTTTGCGAGAGAACAATACATGATTGAAATGGACAACTAATGCGGCAACTTTGACTTAATTAACCGAGCCAATGATTAGCCTCTTAAAACGGATACCCTGCATACGATTGAAGAGATGACCGTTGTATGAATTGTGACAATCCGTGATTGGAAGCAATGAGAGAAAGTTTTTGCTGAACGTGTTGAAATGCGGGGGTGCGGTTTGCAGGTCCGGATTAACATGCAAATGCGGGGCGGGCGATTAACATGTTGCCCTTAGATTAGGAAAGTTGGCGTGGCGCAGAGATAATGGCGCAAGTTTCTCCGGCGGTATTAAGTGCTCGGCGATGATTATCATTAAAGACGCTCACGCCTACACACAGCGATCCACTTGTTTTACGTCAGCCGTGAATTGTTGCTGATCTCCGCCGTAGATTTATACAAGGACACCTGCACCACGGAATTTTAATATGAATTATCATACCAAAAGGGACACATCAACTAACTTCTCAGCCTAACTTCGCCGAGCTGCCACTTCATAAAGAATCTACAATCAGCTGCTGTTCTCACTAAACTTACACCCAACCCCTTTACAGACGCAACTAATCTGCTTCCGTATGTGGGCATAAAAGTAAATGGATAATCCCAATCTGATTTGAACCAAGTACAGATTTGAAAAAGTACTAAATCTCTTGCACAATCCGTTTTCTAGAAACCGATATTATCTAGAGAATATCGCCACTTCATAAAAAATCTACAATCAGCTGCTGTTCTCACCAAACTTACAGCCGACACCAACATAACTCCTTTACAGACGCAACTAATCTGCTTCGGTATGTGGTTAATAAAAATATACATTATCCCAATCTGATTCGAACCAAGTGCAGATCTGAAAAAGCACTAAATCTGTTGTACATTCCCTCTTCTAAAATGCAATATTGTACTGAGAATATCCAAATATATAATTGTAAATAACAACCAAAAAGGTTATCAAAATCTAGGATTTGATTCCTATCCTAACCAAATAAAATATCACTGTTTCCAAGTAGTTCTAAACTCACTATATAAGCTTTGAGAAGGAGGCGTATACATTTTATCCTTCACACATGTTATATTGCTCGACATTGAATCTTCCACATCTTTTATCGTGCACACTTTTAATTCGTGAAAACAGTTACCTTACACACGTTTTATCTTGTGCACATTTTATCATCCATACATTTTAGCTTCCACTCATCTTATATTCCACACTTTTTATCTTTTACATATTTTACCTACATCTAATTTGTGGACGATAAAATATGTGCACGATGAAATGTGTATAAGATAAGAGTTTTCGCGGTTAAAAGTGTGTACGATAAAAGGTGTGCAAGATTGAATGTATGAAAGATACAATGTCGAGCAATATAACATGTGTAGAGGATAAAATGTATACGCCTCTACAAAAGCAATTGTCTAACAATCATTACGATGCATGTAAGGTTAATTAGAAAATGTTCAAATTTAGATCTTTAACAATAAGTAGATAATAAAAATTGGAAGAAAATGGTTCAATAGGTAATGTTGTCTGATTGATGAAATCAATATCCATATCATTGTAAAAATATTATAAACGGGTTCTATGGACTTCAAAATGTGCTTATCCATAGAAAACTCACTATCCGATTTTTATCATGATTCCATTACCTCTCTTATTAGTGGCGAGAGATAAAAAGTCACATATTTGATTAAATATTATTTAGTTAATTTATATCAAACAGGACTGAATCGTTTATGGATAGGCTAGTTACTATTAACTACATAGTAATATAATTTTTTATCAACAGAAGTTTTTGAAAGCAAATTACTGAATAAACGTTAAAAAGCTTTATAGTTTCCAAAATGAAATCGATTAATGTTTTTCACTGAATCAGTTTTTGCACAGTACACTAACTCCATACTTTGCACGTTAATGTATATTAAATAGCCAACCGTCACATTCATTATTTAATATTCTCATTTTTAATCAATTTTCACAATATTGCATTTTCAGATTTCATTTTGATAACCATGTAAAAACAAACATAATTTCAGAGAACGCACATTTGTATTTTAATTGAAATTTTAACATCCATAAATTATAGTGCTACCTGGAATTCCACAAAAAATATTATTTCACAATGAAATTTATAACTATCCTCTTCAGTTGTCAATGGGTGTCATTGGAATATATTCGCGTAGAAAAATGGATATCGCTCGGTTATTTTATGAGCCATCATGACATACAATAAAAAAACAATGAAAAACGATAAGTACTTTGAAACAAATTATATATTCAATGGAAATATAAAACCGTATTCGGATGATACTTGGCCTATATCGAAAGAACTGAATTACTGAAGTTGAATTGGTTAACGTGGTCCAATTTGAACTAAGTTGAGTGTGAGATTTGAGCTTCTATTGTATGAAATCATAAATATATAATACTTGTGTATAAATAGATAATTTTATTCATTTATAGTTGCGATTCTAACCTTTACGTAGTTATAATATAATATATGTCATATATATGGAGATAGAATTTTTAAAAATATAATGTTAGTGAAATAATAAAATTGTTGTATTTAATTCTGTGTTATTTTTTAGCAATATTTTTTTAAAAACATTATTTTAAATTTTGAAGTAGATTATAAAAAAATAGCACAAATGTATTTGCCTTCATTATTAGAAAATTATAATCGCTGCATATAAAAATATTTTGTAGGTACATGATGTCATTAAAAATTATTATTATTATAACTTTATTTTCTACAATTCAGTAGTTTCTACAATTCGATTAAAGTCACCTAACACCCGTTACAGTAATATTTTATTTCGCTATAGAGTAATTCATTGTTGTTAAATAATAAAAACAATAAGAGGTTGATTAAAAGTGATTACAAATAGGAGCAGTATTAAAAATGGATTTTATTTTGAGGAGAATGTTTGCACCGATTTCAAAAGCGGTGGAATGGACCAGTGAACGTCGCCAAGTTTGCATCAAGGGTGCTGTTCAGAGTTGTGGTGTTGTAAACGTGGAAAATATTCTGCGTACGATGCATGAAAGTTGGTATTTTTGTAACAGATCGTCGGTACGATGGACAAATAATAAGGACTTCCAACTTGTAAGTAGGCTACTGAAAAACTCCAGCGAGGTATAGTGAGAAAAGTTTCCGCAGTCTTGCGCGATGTTTTGAGATGTAATAAAAGTCTTGATGCTCAAATCAACACTGAAAAATTACCTTTAAACTTCTTCAATTTCGATGGACGCTGCTATTTTTCAAACCATTGATATCTGATGGGAAAGTAATCACTGTTCGAGATTCTTTAGAGTTTAATTGCTTCAAAACTAAAGGCAAATGATACTGAACAGAAAATTGTCGTATTTATCATTTCATTCTCTTACAGAATTTTAGAAGTTGAAATTACATTCAAAAATAAACTTGATTATCAGTTTTCCGAGACGATAGAACTTCAAATATTCAACTACATTAATAAAATACTATTATAGGACAAGTGAGTTATATTATAAATAAGTCACGTGAGATATTTAACTCACGTTCATCAGGCAGAGTGGGATATTAACACACGTGTGCCAAACAAAATTTTATCCAACACCTTTAATCATTGATATAAAATATATAAAAGTTTTTTTGACAGCTGACATTTTAAAATGATATTTAATAAAAAAAATAGAGAAGAGAAGGTTTTATAATATAGTTACTATAATACGAATCAACAAACAGTAAATTATAATTTCAAACCCATATTTATGATAGATAAAAATATAAAAAGCTATACGTATTGTAGTTAATGTTAATATCCTCGTTTCAAGAACATAACATTTCCAAAAAATCTTTGTTGTGCCCCAAATTTCCAAATGTCTTATTGTAAATCGTCTTAAATATTCGTTTATAAAAATTTTATGTCTTATAATAATATAGTATAGAAAATACAGTAATTGTTATTATTAAATATCATTATATATCTATATCTTCCTTCACTTTTTTATGTTTACTATTTGATTATAAGTAAATATGTATTTTATATTTTATCAATATATAATTGATCTTATTTATTTAAAAAAATTATTTATGGAAGATATATTTTTAAATAACGGTTTTAAAAATTACAATAAATGTGATTTATTAAGTGAATAATAATTTATGTATGTTAATATGTCATATTTAGGTCAAGATTTGTTAAGCAAAAAACTTCGCTTTTGAAAATATATATTGAGATAACATTGTTAAAATATCTCTGGCAACTAAATATCCCTGACATATAAGTATAATACCGCCCATTAGCTCCCCTAAACTCCATTTGAGTCCCATTGAATCCCCCATATCTGAAATTGCACCCACTTACCCCTTCCCATAACCTACAACAAAACCGCGTAAATATTCCCAACTTCTTTCAAATTGCCACTCATTCGCCGTTATCAGGGCCGGAGTGAGCGGAATTCCCTGAAAGGAAGAAAGATGACGGGCCCGTACTCCGTCAAAGCTATTTATCAATACGTTACACGTTCTCCAGAACGATTCCGTTTTATAAAAGCAAAAATATATCAACGCCGGCTAAAACAACCCGCGCAGGGGGGGACTCAGGATGATTTGGAAAGAAACCGCAGATTTATTGCGGTTTGTTTGGGGGCCATTAGATGATTACAAAAAACTCAGACTGAATTGGATGGATTAATTTATTTTTTCAATTTGAATAGCAATGGAAATTCAGTTTATGATTTATAACAGTTCAGAACCTTGAATAATTTTGCCATAAATAAATTAATTTTGTATTCATACGCCCAAATATTTTTCCAATAATATTTTATCACAAATTCTTATAAGACTTTTTATGTCACATTCTCAAAACAAAAAATATATCCTAATAATTATTTTTTGAAAGTAATAATTTATAACAATTGTCTAATTGGGATCGAAACTTAAAAGAAAATGTCAAAACCCTAATTATTCATAATCCTAAAGAGATCCTAAAATAAAGATTCAAAATATTGTACAATTTTTATTTCAAATAATAATTCATCTATTGAATGATTAATGTTTGACATTTTTAATAAAATTAAATAAAAATTTTGACAGAATGTAACACTACAAAATTTAATTTGGTATTCCTATGGCAAAAAGAGAGTTTCTGGATGATTTTGAACTCTGTAACACTAGTCATAATGGAACGGAGGCGCGAATAATTATTTTTTTCATTATTAATAAGTTGAAACCTAATACGGTTCAGTTATAAACTCTAATATATAAGTTACAAGTATAACGTATATGCAATTATTTTAAGATTTTTAAATTTTATTATTATAATATTCGTAAATAGTATTGTATCTTCATTTCATACAATACAAAATGAAAAATATAATACTTTTAATGTACAGAGTCTGTGCATCTATTATTTAATAAAGAAATAAATGACATTTTTGATATTGTCCTGCGAAATTAAAATGAATCCATTATAAAATCTATTTATATTTTTTGTCCTGATGAAGTAGTCCATCCATTTCATTTTTCCATTAGCACAAAACGTAGAGTAAAACCATTCATTTGGGATATTCATAATTCAAACTAATCCATTTATACTTCTGCTATAAATTCTCATTCGATTGTGAACTGAAAAAATCTTACAATATCGCGATGAAGCGACGAGCAAACGAAAAACGAAGCTGACTTTTTCTCTTTTGCAAATATCGTCTCTTTGCCATTCAACATTTGCTGTTCGGAGTTCAATCCATGGAGATGGCTTGTCACTCCAAATAAATGCGGAACATTCGCACCTTCTATGCATTGCACACACGGAAATATTTTGTTTCATTTTTGTTTAAATTATAAATATTTTCATAAATGTTTCACATTTCTATTTGTCATTTTTAAATGAAAAAATAATATCGTTTAATATTTATGAAATAATTTCAATATTTGTTCATTGAAATGTAGGTTACAGACCAAATTTATTCTCGTATACTCCAGTTTATTTTCCATTAATATTAAAACAAATTATAAACTTTAACAATTAATTATGAGTCTCTTGTGTTAAGTTAATAAATTTATGAGGAAATTTAATGGCAAATATCGTTATTGTGAAGTTTGCTTATTGGTTTATTATAAAGTGAATAAATTGTGAAATAAAGACTGTTTTATTACGTTCGATTCTTAATTAAATATTTAATCATTTTAATTATTTCTCATCATGAAAATGAGAATATAAAGATGGTAATTCTTCTATTGCTTTTCTCTTCATAATTAACGTCCGATCTACTACTAAGTAAAAAAAAACGTAAAATGATTTTACGGTACACAATAATTGTGTATTTAATTGATAGGTCAGAAAAATATTAATAATTCACGTTTCGAATTAAAAATTAAGATCTTTTTACATGCAAAAACAATCCAAAATTACCAATCTTTTTGGTCCATAGTTCCTATCTTATTTTTGAAAATAGTCCATATTGATAGTCGTCGATGCTCTGATTTCAAATTTACAGAGTTAATTATCTCTTTTAATTCTCTGGATTTTTTTCTCTCAAATTACATCTAAAAAGGTATGATTTTTGGGTATATTTTTAAAATGAGTAGAGATACAAATGTAACTTTTCAGTAGAATCAATGTATAATAGTTGAGATTGTATCTCCACCTATTTTACAGATGTACCAAAAAATACACTTTTTTGAGGTGCAACTTTGAGGGCGAAAATCTCAAGAACGGAAGGCAATAATTAAGTTCTGTGTGTAAATATAAAATCAGCGCATCGACGTCTATCATTATATGAACTATTTTTAAATATCAAAATTTTTGAAAAAAAGAAATTCTGGTATTTAACCAAAATTTTACACTAAAAAGTTTTTCTTGCTCTTTTCACTTTAAATTGACAACCTTAGTCACCAAAATTGTAAGATTCAATTGTTATTGAAAGGATGAAGTTCACCTAGGATTGTAGCGCCAGTGATTATTGCTTATTATTTATTATTTCTCCAAATAAGTCTTAACAAAAAACAAACATTTTAAAATACCTTATTTTTCTGCTCAATTTTTGAAATTAACCTTATATACATATAGGAAATGTTCTTAAACTGCTTTTCGTTGCAAATTATTAAATTGTTTTCTTGGTATTTAAAAAATAATTTTAAAAATCTTACCTCTTGTAAGACGCTGGGCAAAGTTCCCTTTTCGCTAAGTCTTCCCCATCCTGTGACTGTTGCATTCTCCCCAATCAGAAGGTCATCCGAAGCTGGGAGGCAGATTGGGGAAATATGGGGAGCAAACTCCAAAGCTTTGTCAAGCTTCACTAAAGCCAAGTCGTACTCATAAGTGAAGAAGTTGTACTTAGGATGAACTAGCTTTCTAGCTACGCCTCGTTCTACGTAGGGAAGTTCTTCTTGAACTGAGGAGAAGTCGTATTCGCCCACTCTGATTCGAATCTGAGAGGTCAGAAGACTGGAAAGAAAAAAATGAAATATATAGACGTTTAACAATAACAGGAAATTTACATTGTCATTAAAATTATGCTGAAAGCAAACGATATTGATAGATTTAGTATGTAGTTGTATTTTATGTGTTAAAATATACAATAATTGAAAAATTAAATAAATATACATATATCAGTAAATAAATAGTTAATAGTAACAATGTGAGAGTACTTAAGAACGTTAATTCCAAATGTGTCATCATAGAAATATTCTAGGTTGAATATGAGTGTTATAATAGTTATTTCATATATGCGAAAATTACAAGACGAGACGCAGCCGAGTTTTGTAATAAGTTCAATTTTCATACAATATTGTTTCTATTTTCGTTTGAATATGTACAAAAATGTATTTGAATTTATGATTTTTTGACATTTTAATGATATTTATAAAATAAACAAAAAAGACTACCAAGGATTCATTAATTTTTTGCGTTACTATAGTACATTAACTTGCATCTTAATATTGGTAAAAATAAAGTAGACTGTCTTTGTTTTTATATTTGATGTTTTAGTTTGTCAATTTTAATTTAGACGGTATATTAAAGTGAATCCATACTTCACACTTTTCTTGAGTTAAATGATTCAAACAATATCTGGATTTGGAAACTTAGGTTTCTTTAAAAAGTGACAGTTTTCATTATAGACCATGGTTAATAATAATTTATTATTGACCTAGGTGACCATGGTTACCAAGTAAGCTGTAGTAAAAAAAAATTCTCATATCAATTAAGGCTAGTAGGAAGAAAACAAAATTATTATTTATAAATAGAAAAACAATATAAATTAAGTTGTCACTTAAGTTATTTGAATTGTGAAATATGAATGATGCAATTCTAATAAATGTGCTACGAATATTTATAGAGAAAAGAAGAAAATTTTCCAATAGACTCTATATGATCTTATTTCATTAGTGAAATAGTGAAATTAACAATTAACAATTCAAATGATGAAATAAAGAACCTGTTATTAAAAAAAAGTAGAAAAAAAAAATTTTAACTAAAAATTGATAAAACAAAATGTACTTTTTTTTATTATGTACATGTTTTTATGTTTTTCAAGCATGTGAAATAATAATTATACTATACCAGTATTTTATATAAATTTAATAAAACATTAATATTATTCTTTTGAATGTCATCACCGGTAAACTTAATTGAATTTGTTGTGAAACACATTATTTATCGCTTTCCTATGAAGTATGTTGTTCATTAAACCAAGTAGCGAGTAATACAGGGACAGGGCAAAGTGTATAGGTATACATTCATAAACGAAGCATTGTGTAGCAGAGTTCGCGTATAGCGAGCGGCTTCACAACCACATCATGTAATAACACAAATTTAATCTCAAAATTCAATTAAGCTCAAATCAATGGCGCGAATAATTAATTGTCCATTTGGAGCAATATCGACGTGTTATTCATTTTATGAAATTAATTTCTACTGAAAACAGGAATTGGAACATGATTGGGTGTAGTTTTTAATATATTTCATTTCATTGGTTGGGGGTTTTGTTTTGACCAATAATAAATTCATTAGTAGTCGCTATTATTCATTTTCGATCTGGCTGTTTAGTTTGATTGTTTTTGTGTGTGTATTAAAATAATATTGTTGCTAATAATAATATTTCATTTAGATACATTACCATTGCATGCATTGCACGCATTTCATTTTGTATTTGTACAGCAAAATCATTATACGAATATAAACATAGTAAAATATAATTCATGGAAACTGCCGATGTTGGAAATAATGCTTGTGATTTATTTTTCAAATATATAACTATCTAAATGAAACATTTGCTTTTATATATGGATATTATATAGTAAATAAAAATATTTGCATTGTTATTGTCCAAATTTCGATATCTTGGCGTTAAAATTGTAGAAGATAATACTAATTTTATTTTTGAGGTTTCAAAATTTAAGATAATAGTCTTTTAAAAATTCTGTAAAGTAAAATTACTAGGAATGACGATGGGTACCGGGATACCCGGAACCTACCCGATAATAATGTACCTGTGTATCAAAAATAGTACCCGATTACCCGAAATGTACCCGTTACCCGTTTATTACCCGTTACCCGAAATCTACTTATTACCTAAAATCTGTTGTTGCCAGTTAAAGACAGTTTTCAACTGCCGGAAACATTGTAACATAACGAAGATCAAGTCTGAATGCAGATACATCATCCATGCTGATATGTGCGAATAGAAATATGAGATATTCCTAAGTAGTTCAATCAAGTACTTCCGTAATAAGTTTTAATTTTGTAATTTTTTACTGCTGATATACTCGTATATTATATAAAATAACAATGTTTTTTTTTATTTCCATACCAGAAACTAATATTTTTTTGTTCATTTATTAAATTTATATTCAAATAACAAAAATTTGTATTAAAAAAATTAATATGAAAGAATAACGCATATTTTAAGGGTATCACGTAATTATTGGGTATCAGGTTAATATCGGGTATCGGGTAATTATCGGGTAACGGATAATTATCGAGTATCCGGTACTACCCGGGTATTCATATCGGGTACCCGGGAACAAAAATTTTCAGGTTTCGTCATTCCTAAAAATTACGTACATCGTTCAATTGCAAAGATGGAAGTAATTAGAACCTCAAAACTTTGCTAATACTTATTTGAAGTTTTTGTAGATGTTATTTTATGTAACACCAACACGATGTAAATTTCGACAGCTGTATTTTTTGTTGTGATAACATTTAGGGAAAATATTATTCTAGTGAACATTGTTCCATGTTCTATGATTTGGAAAATGACAAAAGTTTCCGGGAAATATGTTAGCAGCACATTTCATATTCATATTAATGTTTGTTTAGCAACCCTTAACTTCGCAACCACCACGGACGGAATCAGAAAATGTTATATATTAATTCAATGGAGGCTGCGTAACATGATAAACGGTTCGAATTAAAATTTTCAGGCTTCGGGAATATAAATAACCTATAAGGGTTACACATTTAGAAGGGTTCATTCTAAAATTAAATAACAATTGTTTGGGAATACGATCTTTAATTTATGTACCTCTCGCTACGTACGATTTATTTTCTCTTTCTTATTCATTACTGCTACAATAGCAAAATTAAATTCTACATCAGATGCGATTACAATTGATGCAACAGTACATTTCAGTTCAAGATTTAATAAATATAAAATGTAACATTTTCGTTAAAAATCAAACAACCATGGGAATAGAAAAAAAGAGAGCAGAACATGTCCTACCGCCAGTCTGTTGAATATTACTTGGAAAACTAAAGGGGAAGTAATTCCCAAATCCGCTGATGCTGTATTTTTACATAAACCCGAAAATATTTGAAAATATCGAAATTTTACCTAGAAAAATTTCAAATTTTACAAAATTTTGTTTGTAACATTTTTTAAAGAATTAGCTACGCTAATACCAAGTTAACAAATAGAATTTAGTTATCTCTTTTCGTTTCGGAGATATTAGCTCTCAAAGTAGTACCTCAAAAAAGTGTGTTTTTTTAGTATATTTCAAAAATGAGTAGAAATACAATCTCAACTACTTTACCATTCGATTCTACGGGAAAAGTTATATAAAGAAATGTTTTGCCCACATACATGTGCTTTGGAACGATTAGGTGAAAAATACGAAAAACGAAAAAACCTAAATTTCAATTTTTCGCCTGAAAACTTTTTGTCTCCAATTTTTTTTATTTTTTGGACTTAAGTAGATATCAATGCGCTGATTTCAAATTTTCAAACAGAATTCAATTATCTCTTCCCGTTCTCAATATATTTGAGTTCAAAGTTATACCTAAAAAATTAGGTTTTTTAGGTATACCCCTAAAATGGTTAGGTTTACGGTTTCGGCGACCTAATCATTCGATTCTACAGGCAAAATTACCTAAGTGTACCAATTTTCAGATTTTTATCTCAATAGATAGAATTTCTAGAAGGAAAAAACTGAAAATGGCTAAAATCGAAAAAAATCGCAAGGGGTTCATCAGGCATTTTTTTCGATTTTAGCCATTTTCGTTTTTCCTTTCTAAAAATTTTGTCCGCTGGAATAAAAATCTGAAAATTGGTATACTTATGTAATTTTGCCCGTAGAATCGATTGATGAGGTCGTCGAAGTCGTAAACCTAACCCTTAAGGGGGTATACCTAAAAAACTTGTTTTTTTAGGTATACCCAAAACTCAACTTTGAACACAAATATCTCAAGAACGGGATGTGATAATTGAATTCTGCTTGAAAATTTGGAATCAGCGCATCGATATCTACTTAAGTTCAGAAAATGAAAAGTTTTGGAGGCAAAAAGTTCCTTGAAGAAATTTTGAAATTTAGGTTTTTTCGATTTTCTCATTTTTCTCCTAATTGTTCCAAAGAACGTATATGCGGAGAAAACATTTCTTTATGTAACTTTTCCCGTAGAATCGACTGGTGTATTCGTTGAGATTGTATCTCTACCCATTTTAGAGATATAGCAAAAAAACACATTTTTTTGAGGTGCAACTTTGACAGCAAATATCTCGGGAACGGAAAGAAATAATTAAATTCGGTTTGAAAATTTGAAATCAACGTGTCGAGATCTATTAATGTACACTATTTCTCAAAACCAAAATTTTGGACACAAAAATAAGTATTTTTGGGATATTTTGCGTTTGTCAAGACAATTTTTAGTTTGATACTGTTGTTTGGTTTTTTTAACTCTTCATAACTTTGATATGAGGTTATAGGTTTTTAAAATAAATAAAAGTTAGATAATAAACCGATAGAATAAAAATCGAAAAAACGTAAAGTTTTATTTTCAATGTTTAATATAGAGTATAGGTACATATATTCCACATTTTCAAGTATAATATACAATTTTTGTTGCATATATTTCTAAGCTACAGCTAAAAAAGTGTAACAAAAAATATATAACGAATTCAAAATGCAGATCAGCAGGGAATTTTGTATTGGCGAGACTTCTGAAATGTTTTCTTTAAAATTTTATCCCTGAACAAAAATCGAAGTTTTGTAAACTAGCAGGAAAGATTTCCACTACTCCCCTAAATCCCAAATCGCGTTAGGGTGAAAGGCAAAATCATTCGTTCGATGTTGCTGGCGATAATAAAGTAATTTAAGTTTTTTACGCAAGAATTTCCCTACAGCGCTCTGTGCGGCAGGAATACGAACCGTAACCTTCAGAGCTTTGTTGCTGCTTCGCTTTATCGCTTCTCTTCCCTCGACAAAATTGTTATGAAAAGAACACAATATGCTCACGGACCGAAAGAAAAATATAAAATCACTGCCATATTTATAGCTGGATTCCACAACCTTCCAGTACTACAACAACTTATAATTTTACATTTTTATGAGGATATACAATCGCTGTGTTTATTGCACACAATATTAACATTGGAAAATACTTAAAGAATTTGTTATAATCAGGGTTAACGGTTAACCCATGCCGAGAACGGTATAAAAATAAAGGTTTTAGTTTGAAATCCGGTTTAAATCGGTTAATAAAAATAATAATATATATATAATATTATGGACCAATGAAATGCGATTATAATCACAGATTTTTTTAAATTGTTTTTATAAAATTTCATCTTAAAATAAGATTCTCTTTCGTTCATATTTTGCGATAAATTTTAAAATTCACGATAGTGAATGATGCATTCTTCATTTCCATATGTGAATGTCCTGAAAATATATGCTGAAGTTTAAGAGATAAAATGCATCATCTATCTTGATCTTTTCATGAAATATGCTATCAGTTCAAAATAAAAACTGAACACTTTTTAATACATTTATTTGCTGCCATACATTTTAAAATGTATTACAGTTTTCTTCTTATTTTTTATTATTTTTAAAAATTAATAGATCTACATATTTTGGAGGACATTACTGTTTTCTTATAAAATATATAGGTGCTTTATTTTAATATAAAATTTAATTGTTTTTTTTTTGTTTACATATTATAAAAGATATAAAAACAAGATTGTCATAGTTTCACATATGGTATCTATCAATAACAGTAAATAATTATTAACAATATTATAAAAAATGTTTTATTCACAATGAGAGAGTAATATGATAATTACTGACTTAAAAAATTGGGAGTTAGTTAACCTCATTTTTCAAGAGATTGGGAAGAATATGTAAGTATGACGTGGTTAGGAAATGGACACTTTCCAACCCCAGCTATACTCACTTTAAACTTTCCAATCTCAATGACATCAATATTTAACGTTAGGAATCAAATGAATGAAAGGAAAGAAGAATTTCTGTGACATTTAAAGATATCTCGAAGAGGTTCTTTTGAGGAGAAAGAAAGACAAAACTGGAGAAGAGAATTGAGAAGAGGAAACAAAATGTAAATTCTAAGTAGATTGACAAGAATAAATAAACAATAATAATAATAATATAATATACTCTGTTATGTGTTTATTTAAAAACTATTTTGTTTCTTGGTGTTAAAATATCGTTAATGATTTTTTGACCACTTGAATTTCTATTTCGTTTCTGAATACGAAATAATAAAAAGCACAATAAAGTCTGTGATTTAAATATAATATGAAAAATTGATAAAATAAAAACAATGTACTTACTCATCGACGCAGTGCCCCGCCGTGGCGATCCAATTCTCGTTGAGCACAGCACCCCCGCATCTGTGCGTGGAGGAGAAGCCGAAGAAAGACGTCCTCCGCACGGAAACCTGCAACCAACCCTTCTGTACAGCCCGCGAGAAATATAAAACACTGTAAATCTCCAGGCACACTGGGATACTAATATGCAAACGTCAGACGCACAACTTGCAAAAAATTCAATATCAATAAATTGGGGTAATAAATTGTCGGCCGGTATAAAAATTATCTGGCCCGCGCAGTGCGACCCTGTGATTTACAGCCCAAGATGCGGGCGAATTCCCCAGGAGCGGCTGATACAGTGGAGACAGGGCCGGGCCCAGGGGGGCCGGAAACACCAATTAAACCTCGTAAAACACACCATAAATCCACAATTTATGTTGTAATTTCATCATTTCATGGCCAGTCTTAAAACTCCATTTACTTATCGTCTTTATAATGTCTTCATACTGCCCTACATACATTTTATTGCTTATAAAACTACTCCATTCCAAACTCATATAATACACTATTCAATTTACAATTTATTTATCACCAATTATAGACAAAAATAAAACAAAGAATATTATAACGATAATAAATGTGTAACAAATATATTCGTAAAATTTATTTTATTTAACATGCTCTCTATTTATCCAAATAAAAATACAGCGGTATCAAACTTCGGAATCCATTATTTCTTGCACAGGATCTAAAATGCAAGTAAAACGAAACTAGTACTAGAGTAATAGAGAACTTGTTCCATGTAGAAATATTGTGCCATAGATGATTATATTAAACTGCATGTAATTTTTTAAAATTATAATCCGATAAATACCTTAATAGATAGTCATAAAATATGGACTGTATATTCAATAATTCCAATAATTATAATTTTGAGATCAATAATAACAAAATATTACTAATGTTGTATTTTTACTATAGATATTAAAATAACATTAAACAAATGTTTGGATAACGTAATTGAAATAATATATTTCACAAGGTAAATATAAATAATCATGTGATTTTTCCAATATAAAACACCACCAGATATGAAATGCTTTACAAAATAATAATAATAATTCAGTACCTAAAGGTAGACAGTTCTACAGAAAAAGGATTGGTTATATACTTTTTAAGTTTTAGTTATATTTGTTAACATTGTTTTTTTAGTAAATTATTGAAAATTAAATCAAAATATGTTGAATTTGAATATGCGAGAAGATTCCATTGTAGATTAAATTCTGAAGAAAAGATTTAATTCAGAAAACTGTAATTCAGTTATATATATTTAGACTACTAATTTAAATATCTTAATCTTATTTACTGAGAGTGTAATAAAATTATGCTTCTAAGAATTATTTACAATATAACATATATTGAATGCATGAACATGTATTAATTCTGATCAAAGTTTTTTTGAGAAAATAAATGAAATTTTTCTTGCTCTCCGGTCCTGTTTTCAACATGTGGGTTGTAATTCCGAAGCGAACAAATTAAGAGATATCAACTTGAAAAAATATATACGTTTTATTGGCACATCCCGCATTACCCCGAAGTCACCGGACGGGAGCAGCGATTCAATTGCATGAAAAACTCCTCTCTTCGTATAACAAATCCCCGTGAGATGGGGATATTATTCACCGATATGGAAACTGTCGTAGGGGATAGACCTTTGCCTTGACTCACTTTTACAAAAATATGTACAAGTGCAGATACAGCCATATTTCACGATTATAGAGGAAATCTAAAACGTGTGAAATATTAAGGGTAGCGAAAATAGGCCACCGCACATTAATAAGAAATGTAAGCGGCTATACCAAGAAATATTGTTCTACACCAATAGCCCTATCACCCTGAATACGTTCTCTGGTGATATACGCAGCCAAGCTTGGCTGCGCACTACTCATAACTTGATGGATCACCGTAATTTACTGCATATAACCAATGCTTCAGTTTTATAGATAAATAACTAGAAGTATCAAATTTTATTGTTTGTAAGCAATACATTAGTTATTATACAATTA
This sequence comes from Stenolophus ochropezus, assembly GCA_035578165.1. Taxonomy (NCBI): domain Eukaryota; kingdom Metazoa; phylum Arthropoda; class Insecta; order Coleoptera; family Carabidae; genus Stenolophus; species Stenolophus ochropezus. The sequence goes on from JAQOWZ010000002.1 coordinate 1,973,656, forward strand.
TAAAAACTGGCGAATGTACATGAAATACGTAGAATCAAATGGTGAAATGATTTTTATATCTTCTTGCAGTTTGATCTAAGTAGATTATCTTTTATGACATCTGTGGATGCTTTGGAAAATAGTCTAGTCGCTAAATGGCACGAAATGACTTTTGAAATGGTACGCTAAGATTTTAGCTTAAATCAGTTTTGCCAGATTCTAGGAATTTCATTAAAATTTTTAGAATTTACCAAGTTCATGTAAGAAAAAGATTTATATTAAATATTTTTGTGGATTTTAGAGCTACAACAATAGTTATCCTGATTGTGTATGTGTCCTGTGCAAGATCTTTCTTCTCGAAAACCTTATGTTCTACTTTATTTACGCACAATTTTTTCCTTTATTCTATCCAACAAAATTTTTGATAGTATTTTGCTAGAGTTTCTGAGCAAGGTTATTCTACTTCAGTTAATCTAATTAAAGTCAGCCTTTTGTGGTACCAAAAAATATTTAATTTTATGTCCCTGAAGATTATAATTTATCTTATTACAATTTTTTACTCCAATTTCTGCCTTTTTCTTTAGTGGCTGAAATTTAAGGGTTCATAAAATGTGATACTTCTTTGCATAATGGTGCTCTGGTTTCATTAGGTTAAGAATTTGATCTAATACTTGGCCAGCTGAAACTGGATCACATTTTATAATAGATAGCTGTTCTGGATTGTATTCCTTGCTTTGACTTTATAAGCAGGTATTTTAGATTCGACATAAACACTGATTTCAGTAGATCAACAATGAGATCATTTTTATTATTTTTCTTCTTAGTTAAGAGATTTGGAAAACAATAGTCACTGAAAAATTAAAATTTAATATCACAAGAATCAAGAAGTAAATCCGTCAACAACAATGATCCACACAATAGCGTTAACGTCAGCATCCCAATATGCCAGTATCCCTTAATCAAACATCAAGCGTGCCCATCAACATGAGCATTACAAACCTGCCAAGGCCATCTCCCGAACGGCGCGTTCCGACCACCCACTATCCTGGTCTGAGGCTGCGGGAACAGCGGCGGTAGCCCGCATCCTGCAACAAACACAAACACACAAACATCAGCCCAGCACACTGCAGTACAACCTCAAACGCTTCGGTAAAAACACGCCACAATAGCGAACAAGCCACTGCCCCACTATTCAAACTGCACTACGATAAAAACCACTCACTACCAGCAAATATCATCCATTATGCAGCCGCTACATACACGGTTTGTAATATTCATAACGCACCTATTTGTGATCATCAAACTATAACAAAATAAATATCTGGTAAAGATATTAATATATCTAGGATTGTTATAAGTATTATAACCGTCGCAAATGTCAATTCAATTCCGAGCTCATACACATCTGAGGCCCAGTATGATTCATAACATCCGTGGTTTGTTTAATAGTTTATCGAATTCAGAAAATGAAGATGTTATTAATAAAATATTATTTTATTAAATTACCTTTTCAATAACGTTTTTGTGATCAAATCTCTGGTGGTTGATATGAGGCTATGTATTCAATTGTCCCATGTTATTTTGAAAAATCGGTAATACTATTATAAAATTTATTTCTCCAGCTACGACAAACGCCAAGGAGCTATTAGCTCTTAGCAAAAAGGATCATAGAATAATGTCAGATAATGTACAAAATTGGTAAACCTGAAAATGATATTAATCGACTCTATGAAGAGGACAAAGAATCGTCGGAAGACATACTATGTGAATGCCCAGCCGTAACCACACAGAGATTCAATCAACTATGTAAGAAGTTCCTTACGGCAGATGAGATCAAGAACTTGACTCCTATAATTGGCTTCATCAGAAAACTGGAACTGTTTTCGGAAAACTAAGTAAAGGCCTGTGTCACAATAGATCTTTTAGATCGCGGTGACAAAAGTGATAAAACTCTTAAAGACTCGTTTACATAAAAAAAACTACAGTAATAATACAGTTGTCTATATAAACAAAGGCTTAATATACTAAAACCGGAAAATGTATTTTTCGCACCATTGATGATGTAAGCTTAACTTACTTCCACATAAACATTAGTTGAAAGGTACTTGTAACATTTATTATTTGCTCAACATTGTCCACGTTATAGAAAAAAATAACTCTTCTATTAGTAGGGTAATTATAAAAAGATGTATATACTTTAATATTATTTCAGTAAATAGCTACTGATAGGAGTGAAGAATATAATAAGTGACTTGGATTGTAAATAGTAAAACTATTCTTGTACGGTAACATGAACATTGTTTTTTGGAAGTTGGCCTCTAATATCCAAAATGATTTCAGGACAAGTATTTCTCATACTTGTATTTAGGTAGTGTAGGTTTAGGTTGTTGTCTTTTAGCCTCTACAAAAAGACCTACAACTTATAGTTATTCCAAAACACACATTTATAAAAATGCATAGAATTAAGTTTGTAAATAAATAATAACATTTTGAATTAAAAATGAATTGTATTAGTCAACGTCTGCAGCATACGTAGAGAAAAACCTATTCATATGGATTTGAGTCTCTCGTGCAATTTCTTGGGCAATATATTGTCTAGTATAAAATATGCTCCTCCCGAACAATGTTCGTGAGACTCTATTCACACTTAGTGCAGTGTCACAGCACACTGGTCCTGCATTGTCCTGCTGACATCCTGACACCAGGAATCCTGCTGTATGTAGTCAGCAGGACATTGCATGTCGCCCCCGTAATGAAATTCCGGGCAGGAATACTTTAATCATTTCAGAAATTAAAACAAATTAAAAAATCTGATGACATTAAATTATACACATTTTTGCTGCACTTCATTTAAACTTATTGCATTTGAAAGGGAGAAAATATTGCGGCTAATCAACCTTTTGAACATAGTGTTCTATTGACACTGCCGATTGCATTAAAAGACAGATGCACAACTAAATGTTATAGCAGTCCCATATACAAAATGTCAACATTCTACGGTTAATCGTTTCTGAGTTATACGAAAGATTGAAAAAAAAAATCTGTGAGTAAAGTGCCCTTTTGACATTGCCGACTGCAATAAAAAAGAGAGGTGCACAACTAGATGTTATAGTTGTATCGCACATAAAATTTTAAGATTCTATGGTTAATCATTTTTTAGTTATGTGAGGTACGAACATACATACATACATACATAAGTACGTAGATAAGACATACCGAAACTAGTCAACATGGATCTAGGGATAGTCAAAATGGAAATTTCCGTTAAAATCTGAAAACCGAATTTTTGCAATTACTATACTTCTATTACTTACAAAGAAGGAAGGAATATTCATTATGGTGCACAATGAAATGATTGTATGTTAACATCAATTTTACATGTTAGAAGGAATATTCATAGTAGTATTGACAGTTCTGTGAATTATATTTGTTTTTATCCGTCCCGAAAAAATTCCTCTTCCATCAGAAACGCTTTATTGAAGTCGTCCTCGGTTGAGCTGATCGTCGTTTGTCGTCATTTTATTCGTGTTAGATATTTCTCCCATAGACAGAAATGAGGAAACACAGGAAATAAGACAAAAAGCGGTAAAAAGAGATAGAAGATAAAGACAGAAAATGAAAAGACAAAGCTCAAAGGGAGATTATGAAACATCCAGATTAGAATTTTATAAAGTGAATATGAAAAACGTAATAGTAATTTCGCGTAGTTACCTTCAAAATTCTTTTCTTTATCTTCTAGTCTTTGCAGTAATTTATTTTAAAATTGTTTATGAAAAAGTTACTTCTTTGTGAATTTGCTCTTGTATGAAAATGAAAATTATGAATTATTTATTATTTATGCAAAATTCAAAGTACATTCTCATAAGAATTGTAATTCAAACAACTCATTTTTATTTTATTTATAGTTTTCAGCTATAGGTAAACCAAATATTTTTCACATAGGTAAACCAAATATTTTTCACCATTTTATTTAATATATTCAATTTTAATTTTATACAGGGTGTTTCTGCAAACACGAAACATTCTTTGTAGGTCTTATAATTTTCGAAATAATAACGATGACCCATTTAAAATGAATATCCTGTATACCGTAATTGTTGAAATATAGATAAAAATTTAAAATATAATTTTTTCCATTCTGATCATCCCTGAATCCATTTTGACTAGTATGTAAATATGTACGTATCTCGCTTCTCACACTTAACTAAAAAAATTATTAGTCGTAGTATACTGAAATTTTTTATTTTGGACTTTATAACATCTAGATGTGCATCTCTCTTTTTATTGCAATCTACAATGCCAAAGGGCACTTTGCTCGAAGGATTTTTAAAATTTTTCCCGTAACTCAAAAACGATTAGCCATAGAATGTTGAAATAAGTCATTTTCAAATACTTATATGAGACTCAATCAGTAATATATAGTCAATTTTGTCATTAATATTTCTTCTCATTTAAAATTTAATTTCTCAGTTCAATTTATTTGCTAGATTCAGATAAAAGTTTAGTATAATACACTTAAACTCTGAATGTAAATGTATCACGATTTTAGGCTGAATTTAGACAATACAGTAGAGAAGGGTTGTTTCTAAAACTATTATATTGGATGATGGATTACCCTTGTCTATTGTAAAATATTTGCGCTCATGTATTGAAATTTTATCATACAATAAATAATGTTGCATCAACATTCTCCTATTTATTCTGGGATGGATTAAACCAGGAACAATATGCGATAGGAAGATATAAATTATTACAAAAATCAAAATAAGATCCCATATTTTATTCACACTTTGCAGGAATCTTCCTTTTAAGGAAAAATATTAGTACATTTTTGTATCGAAATATAGTTCAACAATGCATAAATTTTATATCTGATTATATTAATTTTATAGCTAAATTTGAATACAAAATTAGGCATATATGTACGTGATTGTGATACATATTAATTTAATATCGGTTATATTTGGAAAATATAGTATTATTTAAATATTTTAAATTTTATAATTAAAATTACTATGAATAAATAACAATATTAATTAAAATTTTGCTTTTATATGCATATAGAATAATGTATGAGGCAATTAAATATTTACAATGAATGACAAAACACTGTTTTAAAACTATTATTAATTAATGTAAACTAACCAAAAATGTCCAGTCCAATCTGTAATATACATGCATATGGTAATGATATTTCCTCATACAACAGAGTAGAATATGCATCATAGTTGGCGCTGCGTGCTAATTTATCTCAATTATGTCTAAAACCTAACCTATTTGTATTAATGACACGACGCCATGTTGCATGCAATTAATCCAGGGAAGCAGAGCAGGGCAGAAAGTTGGAATTCTTTTCCCAGTGAAAAAGAATGAATGGGGAATAGTTTAATTGAATTTTTAAAGAATTTAAATGAACTTACCAACGTGACCATTACTAGCGGGCATGGAGGAGATTGTAGAGGTTGGAAGCATGTCTGCAGATACCGGCCCTGGGGTTGTTGTTGTTGTAGTTGTTGTACGGGTTGTTGTTGTTCGCCTAGAACCAACAAATTATTCAAAACTTATTTTAAATGCTTGACTTACGCAATGTATTGCTGACCTACAGGGTGTTTAAGTGGTATTACTGCAAACTCGAGAACTATATGAGCTACAAAGTCGGTTATATGGGCTAATAATTTATGTTGAATAAAATTATCTATCAAACAAGTGGACAAATATATAATTACATTAGTGCGCAAAAATGAATAAATTTAAAACATTATAAAAATATTTTTATGCTAATAAATTTAGAGTTGTTAAATATAAATTATTTGCTAATTTATTCGACTTTGTAGCTCTTATAGTTTACGAGATAGTAATAGTGTAGCACTTAAAATATTGTTCTATATTTTTCTTCTACCATTCGAACAAATTGCAACTTTAATTATATGCTTCAGAATTTTCTTTCCATTTCTCTAATTCCTGATCTATTTATTATGCGAAATTCTTGCTCTAATTTTTGTCCTATGTTGTAGTAACTGCTCTACATATTTACAATATATTTTGATCTTATTTCTACCATTATTTCTTTAATTTTTGCTCGACAATTTTTTTAATTCCTAATTTTTTAATTTTGCCTGCTCCAGTATTAGGTTCAATTTCTCTAATTTCTGATCTACCCGTTGTTTTGCAGTAATTACTCTTAAATATTTATAACAAATTAATTGTGAATTTTTCTACAGTAATTAGTCTTTTTAAGTTCCAATATTCGGTACTCTAGTTCCTGAATAACTTGTATTTGTATTTATTATCCTATAACTTTACTTATTGTGATTTTATTCTCCATGATTTACTGTAGTTATATGTCACATTTCATTTGTTCTATTCTGTTTATTTTGAAGAAATTTTACAATTTAATCTACTCCTAATGTAGCTTCATTAATTAACGTTCTATATTGGAAACTATATTAAATGTTTAATGAAAATTGTTCCATAAAATGTACTGAGATTGTTATTTAAAAAGATATCCTTTAATTTTAAAAATCCGTTTTTAAGTTGTTTCATTTTGCGATGTATAGATGTGCAGTCCATCGTTTTATTGGCGATATATTGTTTGAAGTTTGATTGACTCGGGCCCAATGAAAAGGAAATGAATCCTGAAACCAGGACACGATACTGATTTTAGATTTTAGGGCATTTCCCGAGCCGTTGGGTTGCCGGAACCGCAACGGTCCGACCGCTGCAAAGATTAAAGTATCGCTTCAAATTGAAACCATTTGCCTGATACAAATCTCGTGTTGTTCCATCGGTTATTTATGCAGAATTATTTATGGCCTTTTTATTGCGAACACTCAAGGGTGACCTCAATACAACTATTATTTTCAATTGATAATGCCGTTTCCAATACTACTTTGAATAAAGTTTAATTTAAATTCTTTTCTTCAGTAAATTCACATGATAAAAGAAGATTTATAAAGTGCTACAGAAGAATAAAGGACTGGAAAAATTAGCAGCAAAATGTTATTGTAATTTAAATAAATAAATTTCAATAGCGATGGTTCACTTGATTAGCGCGCTTCGAACTGTTGTGTTATGTGAGATCTGGGTTCGATTCCCAGCGTCGCCAACTATTAGTAACCAAATATAAACAATGCTGTGTCCGACTGGTTCGGAAGATCCTTGCAGAATCTTTAGAAGTTCAAACTGACAACCTGTTTACTTATTTATTTATTGACATTGTCCAACAGATCCAGTAACAGGGCAGAGGACGATTGTAGTGCATTCCGACCACTCGGACACAGGTATTTTATTTTCGGTTGTATTTGAACCACAAATTTCACACGTCGCTAACATCTCTTTCGAAAGGAGCATGGCGCCAACAAACTGTAGTACGCCTTTTCAATAACTTCCATTACTTCCAACTTGTAACACTCTTACTGGATCACTGCTACCAGTTTGTGACCCTCTCCTTGAAAGGATGGGTATTACAAAATATATATAAATGGGTTTTTTGTCAGACCGGATACGGAGCAAGTATTTGGAGATGGATATTGAATTAACAGAATACTCTCATTTGTATAAAAGTATAAATAAATATAATTAATAATGCTTTGCATTTGGTTTCGTCTCCAATGACACTTCTGTCCACCACCGCAGTCTACCATTGCACTATGCCACACTACTTCTCTTCTTGCTTCTCTCTTTCTCTTTTTAACAACCATTATCTTACACTAAATATACTATGAACACAAGTACTAAGTCAGCAAATATTAGTTTTACCTTTACACAATACTATTTATGAATTACATCAAATGACCTATTACTATACTTTATTGGTGCCACTAGAATGTACTGACTTAGACTTGTTACATTAGTTTAAATGTAATTTTGACAAAGATTTATTCAAAATGAAATTTTGTGCTTGTTTAAGTGTACCGTGTATGTGAAGAATTGCAAATCCGAAATTATATCAGTATCCATAATCCCTCAATCCTTCTTTTGTGCTTGGTAGGGAATCATACATCAAAGTTGTATGATAAAAACGCTGGTCCAATCATCTCACATCTCAATCACATTCATTTCCTGGCTGCTTGCTGCACGTCCGTCCACGTATCCGAGTTAAAAGCGTCTGTAAATGGATTCCCCTTTGTGTCCTAATGACGGGCGACGCAAAGCGCCCGCACATCAAACGTCAACTTACGGCGTCCGCAAAAACTGATACAACAGACGTCCCTCTCACAATAAAGGGATTGTCTCACCACCGCCGTTCAGCTTCTACGTTTTTACAGCTCTGGGGATGTTCCAGTGACAAAGAATCAAACGGAGATATGGGGACGGATAAATAAACCAGAATCGCTTCCAACAAGGTCGTTCCTCTCACCAATAAATTGTGCCTTGTCTTAAGACTTAATCATTACAACTATATTGCGTCTATAATCCATTTGGATAGAATAATGATTAGTAATGAAGAGAGGAATAAGCGACTGATGATGGTGATGGAATAAATAAATAAACAGGACTGCAGTTGGAAATAATTTATTTGGCTAGTCTACGCCAACGTTTCGCTGGCTGCTTCTTCAGGGCAAAGACTAAAAGTATATATGTTGTGTCACTAAATATAAAAAATATAGATAAACCATATAGTTGTCGTCGATGTATAAAGAATTTTTTTTAAATAAATTGCACACAATATTATTGTTACACAAATAAATTATTTCCGACTGCAGTCCTGTTTATTTATTTATTCCAATGATTAGTAATATTTGTAAGAACCCAAGTTCAAGTAAAATCTGTTATTTGGGAGGTAAAGTCTTATTGGCTCCTTATGGTACAACCATGTTGGAATCTTGTTGAGTTAAATTTCTTATCAACTATTTCCCTCATAACAGCATTTTTCACGTCAGTTAAAGTACTCGAGAAGAGACGTCTCATAAATGGTCTCTATGGTATAAATATCATAATCTGTAGCACAATATCTGTAGATGGAACGGGGGCTCAAGTATATTAATAATATGTAATATTTGTTTCGAAAGAAGTTGCCCAACTTTTCTTAACCTGATCGTTGACTTTAAGAAATGAATATGTAGAATTTTAATTCAGGATCCTGATTTATCCAGTAGTTAGCTCTATTAACACATTACCAAGTCCTCCAATTTCAATAATTTTTCAAAGTCGTAGTGAACTTTACTATGTAAAAAAGTTTTAACAATTTACACTAAAGAAATAAGTTATTTAGTACTCGTAGAATGTCTTTCCAAATCTAGAATCTATAATATAATGTAGAGATTATTTGCTTCACTATTTATCTTAGTGTAAAGTTGGTTGCCTCTTTATAATCGAAGTGTAACTACTTTCATTAAAATTCATTCATTCATTTTATGTTAATTAAGTTTATTTTAAATAAGGAATATTGTATTTTGTAATATTTATCGAAACTTTAAATTCAACCCTAAATTTTCTTTTCATTTATAACTGCAATCGTAGAACAATCAGGTCTTCTAGATTTATAGATTGAACTTTTGAATTACAGGAGAAAGCTTCTAAATTATATATTTCTCAAATAAATATTCAATAGCCACACAAAATTATACCCTAACTTTATCAATTATAAATGAAATTGCTATTTCAGTCTATGTATACAAGAATTATATGTTTAAGTATGTATAAGAATCATAAGGGTGAAAAATATATACTCATCACCCTTAAACTAATCATTTTTAAAACCATATCAATATTTTTCCTATCTCCATTTCTTACCTGGTCGTAGGGGTGGTAGATATACTGGTAGGTCTAACCGTTGTCGATCTTGTTGTACTATAAAATGTAGGTTTTTTTGTAGGTTTAGGTTTATAGGGTTTATTCCCTACACTGTTCATCATCCCTGGTTTCGTTTTAGTCCTGGTTATAAACCCTGGTTCGGTGGTTATTTGCCAATGAGTTACCGAAGGCTTTGAACCACTGGGGATGGAATTCTGGTTGTAGGTTGACGCTTCGGGTTGACTGGTGACCTAAGAAGAATAAACCATTTTTTATTTCTATATATTTTTATGAACATTGCATACAGATTTTTTACAATTTTTGTTTAAAGATTAAAGTTTAAAATGTAAGTTTTGGAACAAGTGATGCTATCTGTTGGTACGCACCTGCCAGGGTTTAGTGTGTGGGGGTGCGACGCTGAGCGTCGATGTTGTTCGGGGCGGCAGGGTAGGACGCGACGTGTGCTTGCTAGCGCCGCTGCTCGGTCGTGGTGAAAAGCTGGAACTAGGATTTGGACGCTGCGTTACATGATGTGGTCTCGAACTGAAAAATGAAAAAACTATTATAAAAATCATAAAAAAATGTACGCTTTAAATTAATAATATATCATACTACATAAATTTTTAAATGCAACATTGAACTCAAAGCCAAATATAAAGTTTATATGGATGTCTTATAAGAAGTACTGTCTCGCAACCATCAGTACTTTACAGAGTTCTTTACTCTGGTAGTATAACGTACAGGCGAAACAACAAACCATTCATACTACATACAAACTGAATGTATGTATTTGTTGTAATATACTTATATATTAAAAGTTTTACTCGAAATTTATTGTTCTGAATTATGCAAATTTAACTTTAAGAATAATAATTATCATCGGTACTACAACTCTACGTGAGTTCTGGCCACAGATGGAAGTGGACTTTACCAGTTCCTAGAAAATTATTATTTGCATTTTTGGTGGAGTAGTTTGTCAGTTCGGAACCACTCAGGCACAGTGGTATTTTTATTTGGTTAAATTTTGGCGACGCTGGAATTTGAAACTAAGATCTTACACTCCGCTCAATTCAAATCAGATCGCTTGAACCAAATGAGCCACTGCTGTCCGTATTTATTAAAGACTTCATGAGTTAATACAAAAACTGCTATAATTTACAGGGTAACAAAAAATTAATAATGTACTCGTTTAATGGTATAAAATGAAGATGGCCATCTCAAAGGCCGAAATCGATAGACAATAAAATTCTTAGTCTGCTGAAAGCAGAGCAAATTTTGGAGCTATTTGGCTGTTCTAGATTATGCTCTGGTTTCAGTGGATCAGGAATTAGAGCATTCTAAAATGATTGCTCTAATTTTTGGACTACTAAAACCAGCGCAAATTCTGGAGCAGTTTTGGCTTCACTGGATAGTGCTCTGGTTTCAGTGGGTCAGGAATTAGGCCATTATGAAATGTTTGATCCAATTTTTGGTTTATTGAAATTTGTGCTCTGGTTTCAATGGGTAAAGAATTAAAGCATTTTGAAGTGTTTGCTCTATTTGTTGCCCTACTAAAACTAGAGCACATTATGGAGCAGTTTTGACTATTCTGGAATATATTCTGGTTCCAGTGAGTCTATAATTAGACCATTCTAAACATTTGCTCTAGAATTTATTTTTTCTTGTAATATTATTTTTTAATTTTGGTCATTATTATTTGGTCGTCTAAGGAGAAGATTTAGAAAATTCGGCGTCCATGCTTACAAACTGAATTTATTTATTGTAATAAATAATACACTGCAACTATTTCTCGTACTGGTACCTACCTCTGCGCCTCCTGGTCCGTGTAGAGCAAGCTCGGGCCGTCGTGGGTGGCCATGGCGAGGGCGTCGGGGTCCACGTGGTTGAGCGGCGCGTCGTGCGTGCAGCACGAGCCGAACATGAACGTGTCCACGCACATGCCCACGTGCCGGCCCTCGCTCTTGATGCACTCCCACACGAACATGCACGTGCCGCGCACGCCGTCCACCGAGCACGGCTTCGGCGTGATCAGTTGACCTGGGGGATGGGGAATAGTTAACAACAAAAACATCGCAATAGGGTTTATACTGGTAGTGTGTTTGGTTAACAAATATGGCACCATATTGGTTTGAAAAATTCGTGAACCCAGGATTTCCCATTTCTAGGAGAATGCTCTATCTAGGTAGTAGGAATAATCTCTTAAAAGGAAAACAAATAAGCTTTCAATTTTTTTCTGATTCTGAAATGAATGGTGGTCTGAATATGAAATCTTGTCTTGTTTCAACATCTATAGATATATGGACTTCTTTTTGTCTTGTCTGACAAACTGTAACATTTTTATAAAATAAAATAATATTTCCCTACAAACGGACAAAAAAAAACATACTTTATTGTATCTTTATATCTATTGAGTTTTGTAAAGAGTGCGTGAAAGGTAACATATTTATCAAAGGTTTAATTTACTTTTCAAATAAATTTTCATTACTATTTTGATTGTAAAAAAATGAGGTATGGAACACGTATGGAACATCCGCCTCATGCGTTAAACAGCACTGTGTAATATAACATCACTAAGTCACATGAAATTAAAAAAAAGATTCTTCATAATTAAATGAATGGTATAAACTTTGCTGTGTAAAAATATTTTGTAAGGTAATATTATTTTATTATCCATTATTGGGTGCAGTAATAAATTCTTCAATACAGAGCTGTAACAAGAGAGACATCAGAGGAGACTAAACCTATTTTAAAAATATTGGAACTACCCCTGACCTAAATTATTGTCTAGTTACAATCTGGTACATTTAAAAGAAAACCTGAATTTAAGTATTTGTTTAATTATCAGAATTTCATCAACCTGATGGACCATAAATAAATAAATATCGTCATAATTTGTAGAAATGACCTTAGGTTTTTCATAATATATTTTGTGACAAGTTTTACTTGCATTTTTATTGTGGTTAACATCAAATATTATCTAAAATTTGTCTGATATTGACATGTTATGATGTAAAGGCAGTTTTTTGATCATTATAATTTTAAAATTGGACTTTCGTTAATAAATTAACGTACTATAATATGTGTTACATATTAATATGTATGCTCCACAATATTATTGCAAATAGCTTATATGCAATTACATATGTTGTAGAGAATGGAATACAAATATTACAATTAGCTTGGCATGTGTATAGACTCTAGCACTGTTCAATTATAATTACGTATGCAGTAGTATACACGAGAATATTAATTGCGTGATATTGCTTTTGATGCAGAGTAATATGGATCATTAATATGTACTCTTCTCCTATTTAATAATATACCTAACAGCACAAATATCAAGTTGTTGTATAATCATTCCATAAAACATGCAAATCGCAAAGAAAGCTTCGTTTTGTATTTTATGATATTCCAATAACTGATTTATTGATTTAGAGAGGATGAGTAAAGAACAAATAAATAATAATGTTAATTAACCCCAGTTAAAAACATAAAATGAACAAAACGACCCATCTACCTCATTCAGCATGTATTAATTATTTCTGTATTAGAATACAGGATATCCTGGACACTGATTTTGTTCTGTACTTAACAATAAAATGTAATTAACATCTTCAACATCAACTGTACTACATCCATACCAAATCACATTATAATGAATAAATAATTTTACATAAGTGTACCAAATTTCAAATTAATCCCACAACTGATTCAGGAATTATTAAAGAAAGTATAAAAATTTCGAAAAATGCCTAAAAACTGAAAAAAATCTATGGCATACCACTTACGATTTAGTCATATCATTTTTTGAAAAAATTGGTATGCTTATGTTTTTCGGTACGAGGAATCGAATGGTAAAGAAGTTGAGGCTGTATCTCTCACCCATTTTAAAGTATGAGAGATGTGTTGATTCTTGGAAACCCAAAAATAGGTCAATTTTTTTTTGTTTTAGAAAATTATGAAAATTTGTACATGGACACTTTAAGATACATAGATTTCAAATTTGAAAATTGATATTTTGTTCCGTTCTCGAGATAGTTGAACAAGAAAGTGAAAATGGTAAAACCAAATTTGTATATTTGACAGAGAGTTTGTAGTCGGTACTTGGTGGAACATGATGAATATTAAAAAATAAAATACACACTTGGTTTGTCCACAAATTTATTTATTTATAATTGTTACGTACGTTTCGTCCTTTCGGAAGAGTGTCTGATGATGTCCGAAAGGACGAAACGTACGTAACAATAATAAATAAATAAATTTGTGGACAAACCAAGTGCGTATTTTATTATCCAAATTTGTATTTTCGAAAACCCAAGAATATAAAATTAATAAACCAAATAAAACATAATTAACAGCTTCAACATGAGCTGTACCACATCCATACAAAACCACATTATAATGAAGAATTATTAGGTCGAACAGAACTTCAATTTACACTCTCATATATTACGTAGGCTTTGCATATATTGCCCTGTAGTGCACAATGTACTTCTACGGATTATGTTGCAGATTAAAGTTGAAGTTACTACCGCATGTACGGCGGCGAATCAAAGCGTATTTTTATCAGAAAAGACCTAATTCGGAAAGTAACGGAACTGTGGCGCTACGAATTATAATTAACAGTAACTTATAACAGTCATCAATTTAACAGAATTAAGTAAAGACCAGTGAAAGAGGTTTTCTTTTCATTGACCCGGTTACGGAACTAATCTTTGTATCCATAAAATTCACACCATAAATTATAGGGACGCTTAATGGACCGTACACCAGATTTAATTATATTAATTTTAAAATTTACTTTTTTCCAAATTTTTGTGCAATAATTTATCAAATATGTTTTTTCCCACATAATGACAATAACAGGGCATGTAACTGGTTAATAAAAACCGGTAACCGATGTTTTAAACAAAATTAGCGAACTTTAATCGAAATTTTTACCGATATTTTTAAAGCTGAAAATACCGGTAACCGTTAATCAAAAAAAAACGGTTATAGCGAACTTTACCTTTTTTTAAATAATATCATATAGTGTGAAAAAAATATTTAAAAATTCTTTATATCTATCAAGTACAAGTACTATAACTGGTGTAGAGAAATAGATAATTTAGATGTAAATTATGACAGCATTTAAAAAAATATTAGGTACTGAATTAAAATAATAAATAATTCATTTTATAAATAAGTTTTGTCTATTTTATATATTTTTAAACAAATGCATATATTTATACATGAATAATTATGTAGAAATATTAATATATTTATAAGTATCATACCAATTTCAAATAAAAATAAATATAAAGATTCAACCTATTGTTAATTATTATTAATTTGTGGGCATGCGCAATAGTACCATAGTGGCGTTTGACGTTTAAGCAACGATTTCGACAAAATGTTTATTTTAAGTGATTTATTGTGGTGTTTAGTGAATTATGAACTATAAAAAGTATTGAATTAGTAAACAACAAGGTAATTGTCTATAAATAACATGTTTTTTCAATAAACTATTGCAATATATTTACATTTACTCTGTTTCTAAAGTTTGTGTATATGTGTATGTTCAATAGAAATGAAAATGAGATTTTATTTTTTATTTTTATTTGTTTCAGAATAGAATTCAACAGTTCATCTGCATTCCAAACGTCGTTCCATTGTCTGAAATTAAGGTAAGATGTTTTTTATTAATTTTAGTACAAATTTATAATGTTTGATAACCTCACATATAAGTGCAACGTTTGAAAACATACATACAAATAAGCTTATTAAAATATAATAAATTCACAGTATATTAATAAACTTATGTGTATTAATGGGATATCAGTATATTTAATGTACAAAATAAATAAATTCTCTGCTGGCTACCCATTACTGGGTGTGACAGTAATAATCACATACTTTGTTATTGAACAGAAATTTAACTGAAATGAAGTATGCACTACAGGGATAATTTTTATGTGAGAAATAAATGGTAAATAATTTAGTTCAATTAAAATTGGGGGTCTGAAAATAACAGTTGGTAACATTAAAGTAGTAGTAAATTATTGAAATGTTAGAAAACGAAGTAGAGGCATTCAGTGCAATCAGCGCTGTCTAATTATAATCTAATAAACAAGCATCACCAGAAATCACTCATTAGTCCATCCGTTACAAAAACAAACGAGTGTTTTGTCCAGGAAGCCATCAAGTGCACCTGCCCACTGCTCATAATATCCTATTCATTTTCTTCACTTCGTATTCTCGATACGCTGCTTCCATGCTCATCACTTCATTTTTCCTTCATCAATTTCTTCTCGTATTTGCAAACTTTCATTACGTTACCATATGGTATGTAAATAACATATCATACAAATGTATATCTTCATTAAAATTAAAATGAATAATTTCACTGCTTCTGCTGCAGTACATCTGTTTAGTTCAAACTTTATTTGTATTGTTGCGATGCAAGGTACAAGAATACTAGACTTTTACTTAAATTTTATTAGTAATTTGTACAATTGTTTTATTGTTAAGTAATGTTTTCATAAAAATACATATGATTATAAAAATTGTTGTTAATTTTTAGGTCCGAATGTTGATTCTTATATAACTTTTGTGATTTTAATTGTAGAGCACTCAAATTTGGGTAATAAACCCACATAGAACCACATTTTCAAATTTTGGTAAAAAATGGGTGTTACACCCAAAAATGGGTCAAACCAAAAAAATTGAGTTACGCACATAGTAAGATAGATCTCGATGCGTACATTCCAAATTTTCAAACCGAATTTAATTATCTCTTTTCGTTCTCGAGATATTCGCTCCCAAAGTTGTGTCCCGGGTGGCTCAAAAATGGTCCTTGGACCAAAAATGGGCAGAAATGTGACTCTAACGACTTCACCATTCGATTCTACGGAAAATTTTACGTAAGGGTACAAAATTTCAAATTAATCGCACAACGGGTTCAGGATTTATTAAAATAAGTTTAAAAATGACGAAAAATGCCTAAAAATTGAAAAAAATCTAAGGTATACCCCTTACGATTTAGTCTAATTTTTAACCTTCAATAAAAAATATACCAATAGGAATTTTTTGATAGAAATTGGTATACTTATGTTTTTCGGCACCAGGAATCGAATGGTAAAGTCGTTGAAGCTGTATCTCTCACCCATTTTTGGGTATGAGAGGTAGGTAGATTCTCGGAGACCCAAAAATGGGTAAAAAATTTTTTATCTCAAAAAAATACGAAAATTTGTATATGGGCACTTTAGGGTACGTAGATTTCAAATTTGAAAACAGAAAGTCGATATCTTGTACCGTTCTTGATATATTTGAACAAAAAAATTAAAATGGTAAAACCAAATTTGTACTTTCAAAAATCCAAAAGAATAAAATTAATAAACCCAATTTTTGTTTTCAAAAATAACTTGTATTGATAGACTTTGATATGGAGATTTCAAATTTTCAAACTGCAAGTCGATATCACCTTTCGTTTTCGAAATATTTACATTTAAAGTTAATAACAAAAATTGGGTCAAAAATCTTGATGAAAATACTCAATATATAAAATGGTAGGTTTATTTGCTCTTAAAAATTTATTTTATTGAAATACTTAAAATATTTGAAATGAAGTAAAAAGTTATTGATTTATTTAGAGTGATTGGAGAAGGTATTTCGATTAAGTTTGATTTGTTTTTATTATTCCCAAGCGAGTGAAACCAAAAGTCTCATTCTCATTGAACAAATTCCTGTCATTAAGTTTTTGTGTGTAGATTTCTAGCATTAATTATTCATATCCCCTAATTTGCATGTGAACATGCAGCAGATAATGGCAGCAGGAAAGGGAAACTAACCGAAATCCGTAATCTTTACAACCTGCTACAAATCCAAGCGTGAAATCAGTCTGCGACCGCTTTATCTTCGTCAGCTCTTGATAAATGATAGCGACCAACATGACACCAATAAACAATATCGACAGCCCGTCAACGGGATCTACTACACTCAACTCGCAACTATTTCTTTTCTATTCTTTTCTTTACATATTTCAAACTTTCAAATGTACACGCGACCACACATTTATCATCATATTGCTTTACATAGCAAACATTATAAAATTGAATTTAGTTGTTCATCTACTACTTGATGCATAATTAATTAAATTTGCTATTTCTCTGTTATGTATAATGATAGCTTAGGCCGTTTTGGATTAGACTATATGCGGTACAATAAAGAAATGGTACAATATCTTGTACTAAAAATTACTGGATTTTGACAAAGTTTTGCATGATACTAATGCAATTTTTTGTACAATTTATTGGCTCTGATTCTGCGCATTTTTTTTGAATATGTCAATGTGACAAGCAAAATTAACCATAAATTCATTCACATTTAAATTTTGCTATACGTACAACTTTACCAACGGTAACACTAATTTTTCTATAACCACACAACATGTAATAAAAACGAATATACGTTAGAAACGTGTGAGATCACAAACTTCATATAAGTTCATGCTTTAAGCCAGATTGAGTGACAGATTATATGAAAAATAGAACGTATTCTGTTTTTTCAACACATTTACGATGGTATACAATATTTTAACCAGTTTACTGTTTGATACTAACCAATTTATAGGGTACTCTAAAACGGCTTTTTACACATCATAAAATTGTACAAGATCTTGCACAAATTTTTGGTACAATTTAAATAATACAAGATTATTTGTACCTTATATACACAATTAGTTCATTACTACGTTGGTATGTTTAAACTAATTTTTTGTGTGTTGACTTAATGTAACCAAAAATTTGGTACTATTTGTACAAAGTCTTAAATAATTTAGTGGTCCAGTTAACCTCTGTTCAGAGGATCTATTTTCATTATTAAAATGATAAATTCAACCAGTAAACAGGAAAAAATCATTCGCATATAAAAAGGAGGACGATCTAGTTGCTATTCCATGAGTTCTGAAGAACTGTTGTTAAATGTTTAATCAGAGAGTGATGAAAATAAAAAAGATGAAGATTATGAAACTAATATGCGGGATGCAAGGAAAAATATTTAAAATATGCGATAAAGAAGGATAATTGGATAAAACAGCTTTAGTCCATCTCACTTATACTATATTGGAGGTGAGTTGGACTTTTTTGAACCTGAATAAAATATTTTTTGTAGCTTTTAGAACATAGTATAATTTTTTTCTTTATTCTTATAAGTAAGCCTTGATTATATGTTCTTATAAATAAATATTTTTTCCTACGACCACTGTTAAAAATAGTATTTTTAACGGTTGCTTAGCAAGTTAAAAATAACAGTTTATAACACAGTAAATACTTTTAAAACGTTGCCATTGACAACGTGTTAAAAGTAAAAAACAAATTTACTTTTAACACGTCTTATGTTCAGTTGTTCATAACAAATACATCATGACCTGTCATAAATGTCATTCTAATGCTTAGTTTTTATTTACTAATAGGTACATAATTGTGGTCGTAGGAAAAATAGTGTATGATATTTGTGTTAAAAGTGATTTTATTTCGTTCGTGAGGTTTGTTAAACTCGGCTTCGCCTCGTTTCAAACATCCCCACTCACTCATAAAATGTCACTTTTAACACTTATATCATAAATAACTATTAAATATTATTCAATATTATAGAGTAATAAATATTTGTCAAAAATGTGGTTCATTTCACCCCCACTAATATATTTTTCTATAAATCTTTAAATAAACACAGCAATTATAAATGGACATGTAAGGCAGTCCTGTACCAGTACCCTAGTAGAAACTAATATGAAAATAGCTGTCAACACTGATAACGGTGTTTATTGAGAAACAATCTGTAAAATTATTTATTTGAAAAGATGTGGAAAGATTTGTAAAATATTTGCCTGCACATAAACGTAAATAAAGCTATCACTAACCATATAGTTGACGATAAAGACTTTAATTATAATTTACGGTGCAGTCCCGTATTAAAATGTAGAAAAGTACGTGTAGCATGCGCATAATACCCGGCTAATGATTTGTCTGCAATTTGTCAGGATTTGATCCGAGTTAGAGACACGCGCGTTCGCATTAACCACTCAGCAACAAACTTGCTATCAATATTGTAATCAACGATTAGCCGGTATTTTAAGGCGGTACTAAGTAATTTATTTAAATTACCTACAAACGTCAAATGCAGTGAAAACCTGTTTCACACTGTGCAAGTCACAATATTACACAGCCACATTCGCCCGCCAGCCGATCGTTTTCTCCTGCTCAGTGCATTTTGTCTATGATACTCCACACCTAGTAATTAGGGAAACAACTACCATTTGCTTAATTTCAATTGTTGCTATTATACATAATTTGCTGTGTTCTCTACGAGGATTGCTATTTATTGATGCTATCGCAAATATCCATTGATTTTCTTACACGAAATACAGCAAATGATATTTGCAACAAACAATGTTAAACAAATATTGTTGCTTAAAACTTTACTTCTTAATTTTAAAATTATAAGTTTCTAAAATTTGCTGTGTTTTCTACGAGGACTGCTATTTATTGATGCTATCGTAAATATCCATTAATTTTCTTACAGTCCAAATTTCATAATTGTATGTATGTATATTATCTTCTTAAGTATGTCATATGATACGAGAAAAACGCCAAAGAATTATAAATAAGAAATATAACATGACTTATGAACATATGTTTGTAAGAAATCATTCTTATGTTGTCAATTAAACTTTATTTTGAAATGAATAACAAGCTAAAAACTATAGTTTTTGTCGAAAATAGCAAGTACTTAATACGAGTAGAAATATAAGCTACTTTATATTTATTTCAAAATAAATCTGTAATAGTAATATAGGAAAGTAAATTTTGAATAGATGCGACTGTAAAAATATTTCAATATTATTACTATTAAATGAAAATTTTCTCATTTTACAATACTTTTTATTACTACTAAATAAGTCTAATGATATTTGACAATACATAATATATTTAGAAGAGAACAAATTCATTATTTTTTTATGACAATACGGTATGTGACCAAATTTGGTTTTTACATATATGATATTATAAAAACAATACTGGTATACATTCGGATTTAAAAATTAAAGATATTAAGGAACTTATAGAAACAAGTTCTGCTCGCTATGAAAATCGCTTACATAACCATATTAATAATTTAGCACTAAAATTATTAGACAATTCGTCAGAAATAAGAAGAACAATATTATAAAATAGGAAAAGAACGCTACCGAAGAAGCGTATGCGCATGTTAATGAAGAGTCTTGAATCAATCTAGAGTTTTATCTAGACAAGACTTTTTAATCTGGACTTAGACTTGATTAAATCTTGTCTTGAAGTTTCTGGAGAAGACAACAATTTGCAAAGTCTTGTCTTGACTTGTCAGACACAACACTAAAGAAGACAGGTAAACTGGGAGAGAAAAAGGCATCCTAATATGCTGACAACACATTTCCCTCCTTTATATAATTTAATTTCTAATAACTATTTAATTGCAAAATAATGTACAGTTTTTATTATTAGAATGAGAAGCTATAGTGGGTAGTTTTTATATGTTATGACTTTCGATGGTCACACACCCCATTTTATGACAAATTTATAGTGAACGTATTTATTTCAATATTTTATTGGCGAAGTATAAAATTTAGTTTGGCAAATAAATTATTTTCCTGTAGAAAATAATAAATCTACTAAAACACTTACCATGAAATGCCATTTAAAGTACTTATAATTTAAGATTTTATGGATAAGTACTAAAAGTATAAATTTAAATTATTCATAAGTACTGTTTTATATTCATTATTATTTATTATCTAGTATTATTTTATGTCTAAGTGTAATTAAATTTCGAAATCCATGCTAGATAATTTATGTATGCACGTATTATAAATTGGATATGAATGTATTTGAGTTATTTTTATTTTCTTTTTGCCTGGCTAGTTTATTAACGCATCAACATGTCTATGTCAATCATATTTTTAAAAAGAAGTGATAATTTGATTAATGATCTTACCGCTACTTCGAAATGAAATACGAAACGTACAATTACTTAGGAATGAAATTTTCAGGAGCCGGATTACAAAAATTGCTTGCGAGTACTATAAAAATTTATGAACAGGAAAACATGTATAATTATTACTTATTTTACTAGAACACGAAATTTTTGATTAAGCAATTATTTTATAAGGTAGCGCAAAAGAAATATGGGTCAAAAACTGTAAAGTTTTTAATTATTCAAATTTTTGTAGAACATCTAAAAATATTGATTAAGAGATTATTTTATGGTTAATTATTCATCTAATTCCATACATTATATGTCCCTATAATCAAGCAGCAATTTAATTTCAATTCCCATCAAATTTCGCGGTATTTCATTAACATTTTATTGCACGTGTCAAATATTTTTGTGAAAAAAAATAATAACAAAGTAATAATTTGGAACCGCTTTAAGACAGTGAAATTCCAGCAAAAAATCAACCACAGAATGAGGTAATAAAAACTCGGCTTCGCTAATAATATCAGGTGTGCTGGGCACAACATACGATACGGACCAACTGAAGACCTACTGTTACACTTTCTAGCCAGAACGGTGCGATGGAAACAGCCATTGAACGAAAAAATAACGCCGCGGGATATGGGAAAATCTTACCGAATTTGGCGACCACATTGCATTGCATTCTTCTCAACTACTAGGTTGCTGCAGTTAATAAATTATTGTCCGATTAACCTATTACTAAAATAGCGGTTTTTAGTTGTTTAGTCAAATCGGAGTGCGCTAATCTAGTGAGCCACCTCTGCCCGTGTACGAGATGTACTGATAATATGAAGTATCACTTTAGCAAATATCTATAATTAATGAATAATCCTTAATTTAAAGTATTCTTTATTTAAATCTGAACAGTCCAGTTATCAATACAGCATGTGGTATTTTTACCCGTTAAGGGAAAGATAGTTGTATTATTATTCTCATTATATCAGTCAAGGAAAAGACATATTTTTTTGTAAAAGTGTAAATAAATAGTTATTTTGTAGTTCACGTAAAGTTTAACTTACTTCCATAGCAACATAAGTCGTAAGTTTCTGATAACTTCTGTTTGTCAATGGAGAGTTATAGAAATAACTCTTCTACTAGCTAGGTAATTATGAAAAACATGGGAATTTCATATGCATTTGGTTAAAATTAACTATAAAAACTGTCGCATTTTACAAATACTTTAACATTATTTGAAGTTATTAGCTGACTCCACCTCAGTTCATACCTTTTCGAAAGGTATAATGTACTTACATTCCTTGTAGATTAAAGAACTATTAATGACTATGGCAGTATTTATATGGGACTTTTAAAGTAACAAGGTAGGTTAGTTTTATTTACTTGGCACTATTTAAGTACTCCGGAACAATTTCCGAACTGATCCAACTTCCCCAGCTATTTTGGAGGTTTGGTAGATTCAACCTAAGTTTAAACCGTTTGTTACCTCTTCCTTTTAAATTGAGTTTCTTGTTTCCCATGACAGGCATGGCACCATGGCGATTTGTTTTGTAGGTAAGTTTGATATTCAAAGGTAGATATAGCATGCAAAATGAAATAAACGACAAATGTTTGATATTTATTTTGACATAACAAAAATATGACATCATTTTAAATTTAACTATAAATGTAAAACGAGTTACATCTGAATCAGTTCAGGGTTGAACCTAAAGGTACCAAATAAATACGGTCTATTTATATTATTCACCATTCACCAACATTTCGACTTATGGTCCGCATCGAAGGACCAATATATTGCAATATCCATATCTTATCTGGGATTCGAATTTGGAACGGTTTGCACATGAAGTACTTTGTTTCATTCCAAAATCATTAATAAAATGAACGGACAAATCTAGTAATAGCTTATAAATATCCATGAAAAATAAATATATTGTAGCTCAGTATTTTTTGTTTTCTATTCTGTAACTAAACCGAAGAAATTTTAAGATTAAAATCAACTAATGTGCGTTCCCCGTATTTATTTTATGGCGCTTTAATTTCTCGTCCAGTGCTTCGCTAATGTTAATGTTTCACGACAAGATAATTTTTATGTTAGACACTCGAATAAGACGTTCATAAATATGCAAATTCATAGAAAGTGTCTCAGTTCTGCTTCTGATGTTAATATACATGTTCATTTTTATTCATCGAATATTTAATGAAAATTTATAGACGAATAGTTATGAGAGTTGGCATTAAATGTCCAAATTGAATATGCGGGTTTCGATTTTATTTGGCAGCTGAATTTCAAATTTATTATTGTATTTCACTGGACCGAAATACATGCATAATTTTAGAACTAGAAAAAATAAAAAGATAATAATATATCAAATGATTTTGAATTCGAAAACACGATAACTTCCACTAAAATACAAGAAAACTTATCACAAAACAAATACTTTAAGGTATTTAAGGTCCTGTTTCATCTAAGAATGTTGTATCACAAATGAACAAACTATACAAGGCAAGAAGTGAAATATTTTAGAATGGCAATAATAAGAAATGAATAAAATATAAGTTGATTCCCATAATTTTATTTATAACGAATGTTGTCGTTCTCTGTTGGACTTTTATGCCTTATGAATTCCTCTGCTCTGCGTATCGCTTTCGGGTTTAGCGCTTTAGAAATCTGGGTGGAAATGAATTTACAGCTCTGATAAGCGGCATATTTTATTTTTATTTACAATAACAATAAATTATTGGATCCGATGAACTTTCGCATGGAATTTATTGGTAGTGCGACACGACTTTCAACAGACAGCTGGGACTGGGAATATTATAATTCAGCAAAAATTCTCTTTCTCCTACGACATTAACTTATAATTTGTAGGAGCTGGATCACTGTATCTCAGCCAGATATCATCTGACACGTATAACGCTATAGATATCTAGATAACTTTATAACACAAACTTGGAAAGGTATTTATCAAACAAAACAAAGTCGCTTCATTGTTCAATATTTAAAACTAATAATTATCGTTTAGAATTTTAAACAATACAATTAGATAAAAAAATATATGATTAATTTAATAGAACTTATTGATCTTTGAATTTCTATATTATCCTGGAATGATTATACCAATTTGTACAGTTATAATTGTATAAATTTGTGGATACAATATTTTAATTGTTGATGTATTGGAAGACTGCAACTCTGTAGCCATAATTTAAGGGTGTATTCTTTAGGTAATTTTAAGTTAAAACTGTCTTATACACTCATGTTACAGGATTTATGAACGATATGAAGCAATTGTTCAAAATGTCCCTCTATCAAAAAACACATTCTAGTCCTTCCTTTAATAGAAGAAGTAACTCTCTGAAGTGATTCAGCTCGCATGGATTTTTTTGTCTGGTCGATGAATTCAATCAGTTGTGTTGTGTTTCATTTGGGAGAATTTCAGAAATTTATCGCCCTATCGCAAAATATTATAAATTTTTTCTTTCCTGGTTTGGGCTGCATAAATTAAACTCTTCTTTTGTCACCACAAATAACACTCGACAGGCTATAGGTCTAGTAACCTCGGTGGCTAGAAAACTTGACGTCCTCTTGCAATCTACCAAGTAGCAAAGTTGTCACCATATTGTACATTGTACATTTTCTTTTATTTCCATGGCTGTCTGATTTTAACAAAAATATTACATTTTATATTTAATATATCTCGTACTGCAAACGTGCTGTTGCAACAATTGGAATCTTATCTGACGTATAATTTAATTTTGAACAACTTTGTACTGTTGTAGTTTTGCTCTAAATCTACCAGCAGAGAGAGAATCCGCCATTTTTTGAAATTCCATTTTAAAGATCTATGTACCGTATTTCGTTGCACACCCTGTATAGAGATCAGTAACAAGAATGTGTAACAATGCCCTGTTCTATTAAATTTAATATCGTTGATAAATCCTCCAATTGATTTTCACACATGAGAGTATAAGGTATTTTTGATATAAAATGACCTAAGGAATACACTGTTAATGTAAGACTGTCGCTTGTGTGTGGGTGTGGGTGTATTGTGGTGGTTACCCTGGTCCCGGTGAATTGGCAGGAAGACATGTGCGAGGGGGAGCGCGAGCGAGCTACTACCTGGAGCGGGGAGCCACGAGAGGATGGCGCCCACGACCGGCACCCACAGCATGCTTGATCCTACAACAAACAACACCAATCAGGCTTACATGCAAACACAAACATTGTAATGCTATCTACAATCCCTACACCTATTCCAACAAATACAAATATCCATATAGCAAAATTCCTAAAACACATCAGTTATATTATTGATATAAAATGAGTAACTGGTACTTTATGAAATATAACGAAACACTAGAGACTAATAATATCTATTATTTATAAATTTTCTTTTTAATGTAACATAATAAAAAACGTTTTATAGTTTCTTTTTCATAAATTCCTTATCACTAAAATAATAATGTACTTACTAAGTACTTGCTCTAAATTGATTATTCTAAATTAAATATCATTTAATATCCCATTATTTTCGACAATTTTTATTAGGCACATGTATGTTTAGCTAATTATACATTATTATAATAAATATAGTTTTTGATTAAACACTTGAGAAATAGAAGTGTTTTTCCGAAATTTGTCGTTAATTTGGGAGAGACGTAAGAAGTTAAGATTTTCGTGGCTTAGACGACGTGAAACAACATATTTTGTTCTAGAAGTATAAAAAAGCTTTTGCAATAAATAATGTAATTTTACATTTGAATTTATTTGAAAGTAGGTAATATGTGAATAAGGTTTTTGTGGTTTATTAAATAATATTCATTTATTACATTTAGATATCATGTCTACTTCGTATATAGTTTTTTTCCAATAGCTACATTTTTTATTCAGGTCATTTATATTGTCTTGAAAATACTACCTTGAAATATAAATATTTGCTAAGTACTTTAAAAGCAATGAATAAATTGCAGTAACAAACTTTTTTCTTTATTTTTATAGAAAATTTTCACTTATTTTTAAATGTCTATATCTGTAAATTTTTATAGAATTAAATAAGAAATTAATTATTGTAATGTAATAAAAATTAAATCAATTTTTTTTAAATTATTTTTTGCAAGGTAACGAACATAGAAATGTTTCACTTTTACACTTTAAAATGAGAACAAACGTTATACATTGTGTTAAACTTCCATCTGTCCGAAATGTTAATAAGCATCAATTGAATTTCTTCTTTTCTCCTCGTTAGCCAACAATGCAATAAAACCTAAATCAGTGTTTACATTACAAAGTCTAATTGAAAAACAATTTGAAAATACGCCACAAAAAATCTAAATGAAAATAAGCCGACTCCGTTATTCCACATCAAAAAACCAAAACTTTCATTATTTAAACTCAATATCAACACGCGAGCATACAATCATACGTTTACCACGTTACCTACTTGTCATGCATACGAATTCCACAAACAAATAGAAGGAAGCTTGCTCTACAACAATACGACAACAACAGATTACATATCGGTGCGCGCTAATACGCACGCTCCACCAAAAATAGCCTTTCCGATTATAGCTCATTTCGTTGAATCATAAGTTACAGTGGAAAAAATACAAGAAGCTGTAGATTACATACAAGTGTTACTATATAAGGACTTGTCTATGAAAGAAAAAATGAAATATAAATGCATATTTAATCATTTATACAGTTTGAAATAATACTTAACAGTACATAAACATAAACTAGGTAAACACTTAAAAAAACATGAACTGTTAGATTACGTACATTTTTTTGAAGAATTAAATACTATTTTCCAATAATTGAGCTATTTATAATTCTTAAAAAATATGGCTTCTGAACCTCACAGTTCAGAGCAACATAAGTTTGTTTAGTCTTGTGATTCATTCTTGTTAAGAGGTTATTGCAAAAAAATTACCAGTTGTCTCTAACTTGATTCCTGAAGACAAAATGTGTCAACTATTTCCTACATGAAAATTACTTCTGTGGAGCACTTTTTATGTCAGTTAAAATGTCCACTGGTATGGTACACATCATCTGCGGTATAAATTATTATGGAGATCCATTCTGATGATCCCAAATAATTTCTGTGCTCCTTAAATGTAAATGTAAATGGCAAAAACAAATCATAATTCTCAAAATCTGGCCTCAATAGCACACTGTTCAGAGCAAAATAAATATGTCTGAGGTATCTGGTTCGAATCTCGTTAATAAGTGGGATTCATTCTTGGTAAGAGTTAAAGTGTTATTATAAAAAATGATTGATTGTCTAACAACTTTAGTTTGATACTTGAAAATAAAATGATTCAACTATTTTCTGCAAGAAAGTAATTTCTGTGGAGCACTTTCTATGTCAGCTATAGTGTCCACCGATGTGGCAAACACTATCTGGAGTATAAACCATTTTAGAGACGTGAAATCAACCGTATTCATAACCTATGCAAATTGATTTTTGTGATGACGCTCCTAAATAATTAAACCGTTTTTCAAGCACATTTTAAATTGTATGTTCTTTTTTTTAGTTATTGGGTTTTATGTCCAAGGAATTTATAAAGATAAAATAATAATTATGTATTAACGGAATAAACTAAATCCTGAGAATGTAATTAATATCTATGATGGTAATGAGGGCATTTTTCCGACCATTAAATTTAAATAATTTAATATATTTATGCAAGAGACGATGAAAGGTTCGTCTCTATATTATTAGTACAAATATTAGTATTAAATATGTGCTATCAAGACCTACCTATAAATTCCCTTAGTGTTTATTTTTTCGGAAGATTTATGATTATTGTCATTATTGTACTAGGTGATAAAATTCCCGGCTAATACTCGTCCCACTGATAAAATCTTATATAAATTCGCAAAATTAAAAACCATTTAAATAATATATTCGCGAAGATACGATCATATATTCCACTATATCAAATTAATAATTCATTATCTGCTAACTAGTTGTTAGTACATGCCATTAAGATAAAATATTAATTAAAAGTTCGCATTTACATATAAAACTACAGCTTGGTTTTTATGACACGGCATTTACCGGTTTTCAACGCATTTCAACATCTTCACAACGTGTAAATCATACAGAGAACTTGTAGCTTTTCACGGCTATTTCGCATTGACTTTGGCAATGGCCATGGTAGAAAGTGATTTAGGAGAAATTGACCGTTTCTAATTGTCACAGATTTTCAACACGCTCAGTTGATTTGTAGTTTTTTGTTCCTTTTTGTTACCATTTTAAATTGTAGAAATTCCAATGAACATTACAGTTTTATTTTAATGGTTAGAATAGCGGAAATAAAAAGTGTATAATTACCAAAGTTATTGTGAATTTGCAAGTTTTTGTGTTGAATATTGATAGTACAATAATATAAATGTATCTATCACTCACACAACTCACAGTTTGTTACATATTGTCGGGTGTACCTATTACTTTATGACAAATATCGATTAATTATTTTTTATAACATGTCAATCAATATTTTCATTTTGAAACTGTCACTACAACTGTAGAGTAGTTGTTTAATAACAATAATAATAATGATAAAAATGTTTTCACGGATTTCTCGGCGGATATTAGGCAGGAATTATATTAACAATTCATTCGTAAAATTTTTAATTTATTAATATAATTCCTGCCTAATATCCGCCGAGAAATCCGTGAAAACATTTTTATCATCAACAAGTACGGCGTTACTTCTTCTCAACAATAATAATAATATAGCGAGCATATCTCATCGCAGTTGGGCAGCCTAACAGGTTAGACTCCGGAAGGCTTCAGAAGGTTCGAGATTAATTACCCGCAGATATAATATGTCGCGGTGCGGAAATCGTAGTCAGTTGAAAGTGAAGGAAAGTGTAGGTAGTGTGAAGTCAGAATCAGTAGAGTTAATTGAGTAGAGTAGAGTGATCTGAGTTAAGTCGAGGCCGACGTTTCGAACAGCGACATAGTAAAGTAGAAATAAATATTAGTATCTTGTGAAAATAAATAGCGTAGAAATAAAAACTGTCGTGTGAAAATAAGTTAGATTAGTTAGTATGTTAAGTGTGTTTTACTATTTTTGTTTCAATAACAGTGTTTGTTATATTTGTCATATGCTCTTACAATACTCGTTTTGAAATTTTCTCATGCATTAAATAACCATCTTTGTTTCCTTACTTATTACCAGGGCATGTAACCGGTTAAAAAAACCGGTTAATAAAAACCGGTAACCGATATTTTTAACGAAAATTGCGAACTTTAACCGTAATTTTAACCGATATTTTTCAGGCCGAAAATACCGGTAACCGTTAACCAAAGAAAAAAAAACCGGTTTTAGCAAACATTACCCTTTATTTTAATATCATTTAGCGAGAAAAAAAATTAATATTTTTTTTATATCTGTGTTTTCTATTTGTATTTGAACATGAGTCATGACAGTTTTTACAATTAACATTTTATTGGAGAGTCATAAATGTAGGTCTCTTTGGCCGTTAAGGTTACTTAAAAAGTTCAAATAAATACGGCCTTTGTCAACACAGGCAAGTTTAAAATTGAAAAGTGACCTGCGTTTTTTTGAATAACTTACGGGAATTTTTGTGAATATTTATTAATTAAATTGTTTTTTTTTTAATTGTTATATTTTCTCAGATGGTAATTTTTTATTATTTTTTTAAATTATTTATTCTATAATTTTTTTTAATCAAATATTTATAATTACTTTTTTTTAATTAATGTTAATAATTTTTTAAATTGATATATTAACCGGTTTAAACCGGTTTCCAATTTTTAAAAACCGGTTTTCGAACTAAAACCTTTATTACTATAACGTACTCTATAAGGGTTAACCGTTAACCAGTATTTATTTCGGTTACATTCCCTGTTTGTAACTAACTTTTAGTAATTTCTAATTACAGTTGAATATAAAAAGTTACAATTTTTAGGTTTTTACTGTAAAATTTTTCATATACAGCTGAAATATTCCAAAAATACCCATGTATGAGTCCAAAATTTTGGTTTTTGATTGTTGACACCCTTTAAACCCAATTTTAGGTCAGGTTTGGGTTCCTTTTTACCCATTTTAAGGTGTGACAAATTTCCAAATGTACTATACAATATGTTTAGACACTTTTCAACTCATTTTTGGGTATAAAATGCAACACATAATCGTGTTAAACCTATTTTTTTAATTATGAACACCTAAATCATTGTTAAGCACTTTAAACCCATTCCAGGGTGTGAATTAACCCAAATAAACCCATTTTTAGGTAAAATTTATTGATTTTTTTGAAAAAAACCAAATTGATAGTCGCCGATGCGCTGATTTCAAATTTTCAAACCGAATTTAATTATCTCTTCCCATTCCTGAGATATTTGGCCTCAAAGTTGCACCTCAAAAAAGTGTGTTTTTTGAACATATCTCTAAAATGGGTAGAGATACAGTATCAACGATTACACCAGTCGATTCTACGCGCAAAGTTACATAAAGAAATGTTTTCTCCGCATATACGATCTTTGGAACGATTTGGTGAAAAATGAGAAAAACGAAAAAAACCTGAATTTCAATTTTTCGCTTGGAAACTTTTTGTCACCAAAATTTTTTATATTCTGGACTTAAGTAAATACAGATGCGCTGATTCCAAATTTTCAAACCGATTTCAATTATCTTTTACCGTTCTCGAGATATTTGTGTTCAAAGTTAGACCTGAAAAAATCAGTTTTTCAGGAATAATTCTGAAATGGGTTCAGATACGACTTTGGCGACCTCGCCAATCGATTCTACGGGCAAAATTACATTTTTGTACCAATTTTCAGATTTTTATTCCAATGGATACAAATTTTATAGAGGAAAAACGAAAATCGTCAAAAATCGAAAAAAATCGCAAGGGGTTCATCAGGCGATTTTTCGATTTTCGCGATTTTCGTTTTTTCGCTCTAAAAATTGTATCCATTGGAATATTAATCTGAAAATTAGTACACTTATGTAATTTTGCCCGTAGAATCGATTGGTGAAGTCGTCGAGATCGTATCTTGACCCATTTCAGGGATATTCCTGAAAAACGATTTTTTTCAGTTCCAACTTTGAACCCAAATATCTCGAGAACGGTAAGAGATAATTGAAATCGGTTTGAAAATTTGAAATCAGCGCATCTGTATTTACTTAAGTCTGAAAAATGAAAAGATTTGGAGCCAAAAAGTTCTCCAGCGAAAAACTGAAATTCCGGTTTTTTCTTTTTTTTCATTTTACACCAAATCGTTCCAAAGAACATATATGCGAAGAAAACATTTCTTTATGTAACTTTGTGCGTAGAATCGACTGGTATAATCGTTGAGACTGTATCTCTATCCATTTTAGAGATATAGTCAAAAAACACACTTTTTTGAGGTGCAACTTTGAAGCCTAATATCTCAGGAATGGGAAGAGATAATTAAATTCGGTTTGAAAATTTAGAATCAGCTCATCGGTGACTATCAATTTGGACTATTTTAAAAAACCAAAATTTTTGACCGAAAAATGGGTCATTTTGGATTTTTTCGGCTGTAAAATCAAAATTTTAAGGTGCAAATCTAAATATTGTTAGTTTTCATGATTAACTAGGATTGTAAATTACTTGGAGATATATTACGGGAATTTTTGTAAATATTCATTAATTAAATTGCTTTTTTTTAATTGTGATATTTTTCTCAGATGATATTTGAAAAAAAAAAAATTTAATTAGTTATTCTCTATTTTTTTAATCAATTATTTATAATTAATTTGTTTTAATTAATTTTAATTATTTTTTTTAACCGTTATATTAACCGGTTTAAACCGGTTTCCAATTTTCAAAAACCGGTTTTCGAACTAAAACCGTTATTATTATAACGTTCTCTATAAGGGTTAACCGTTAACCAGTATTTTTTTTGGTTACATGCCCTGCTTATTACATAAATAACTATTAATGAAAAGTTCCTTGCTTTGGTATATTTACTATAATTCTTTTAAAAGTCTTAAAAAACTCGTCTGCGTCTCCTTTTGTAATTTTCCTATGCCTTAAAGCATCTTTGTTTCCTTACTTATTACATAAATAGCTTTTAATGAAAAGTTTCTAGCTTTGGTACATTTACTATAATTCTTCATCTGTCCGAAGTAATATACATTTGCGTTAATTAATATAACAAAAACTAAGAAGAGAAATCTGTGCTCCAGGTGCGTTCTTCACCGCATGGTAATCCGAGACAGGGTCATGTTTACTCGGCGGTTATCACTCACGTTGATAAGGATATGGGTTAAGGCCCTTTTGACACACTTATACTAATTCTACGCTCGGTTCACACAGTTTTTCCCACACCGT
Source organism: Stenolophus ochropezus (assembly GCA_035578165.1). Lineage (NCBI taxonomy): Eukaryota > Metazoa > Arthropoda > Insecta > Coleoptera > Carabidae > Stenolophus > Stenolophus ochropezus. Next base: position 2,006,693 of record JAQOWZ010000002.1, read on the forward strand.
CAATATTTGTTCTACTATGAGCATTGTTAACAATGGCACCTGTGAAGCTTACAATTAGAACTTTACCATTTTGTGGAGAATGTACAGAGAAAAGTGTTAAATGGTGAAACACAAATTTCTAAAGTCGTTTTACTATTTTAATTTTTGTTATGGTTTCTCTTACTAACATTAAATAGCAAATATATTTAAACGATTGAATATGCATACATATTTATTTAGAAATATTCAATACAATATTCATATAACTTACAAATTTTATTAAAAACTAAAAACAATTAAATTTATCTTTTAACATACTTGGTTTTTCCACTGTTTATTACTTATTGTTAACATCTCTTCATCCTTTTGGAAATCATCATACAAATATTATAAGGAAGAATAAATTATAAGACTAAAAGTATTATAGCATATGAATGTACAATTTTTAACTTCCAAAAAAGGACTGTGTAGTTTTTAGACAAATTTCTAGATAATAATTTGATAATAAATCAGAGTTTTTAAGATACCAAGAATCCAAATTTATATCTTTACGATGCTGACTATATGTGACCATATTTTTTATCCACAGTAATTTCAATAAAAAAATTGTTGTGTATATTATAAAATTGATTGTCGGTTTAGAATATGACAAAAATTTCATCAAATTGAATTATTTTTTTAAATAAAGGCTGATTAGAACAATATTAAGACTTCTTGTAATGTTCTTCGTAGAAACAATGGCCATGTCAGAAAAAACGAACAGCAATTAAAAATTGCAGAAAATATATATAGACCTGAAATGATTCATGAAATTGAACAAGACTTCAAAACAGTAAGGCATAATGACGAAAATAAACAACAGATAGTTAAATAGCAGAGACAATTACAGAGATCAAAATAACATATAATAAAATATGTTGTAAAGAACAGATAGGAAAATCGGAAGAGGGAGACTCAAATCTACATGGCTACAAGAAATAGAAAAAGATTTTTAGAAATAGGAGAAATATCGCAACAAACCTGGAAATATCCAAAGTTGAGCTTCATTTTTCATTGATTGAATTTTTACCAAAAGATCAATTCTTAATGATAGAAGCTTTTAATTATTTTATTTGTACCCAGATACATCTGGACAATGGGAAATTACATTACAAATAGTAAAAAACCATTTTTGTAAAGACCTTCATCTGACCTATTAAATTTTTAAGTTATCTAAATCAGTAAGATTACAATATCTCCCTTATATATGTCGATTAGTAAACCTTTGTTCTAATGTCATACAGGTGTAAAAATATTGAGAGTTTCGTGTTGAAGTGATAATTTGCTTAACGAAAATCGATCTCGACACCTACAAGCCTCATAAATCCAAGTTCTGACAGTTATAGCTTCATTTGAGTTAAGGCGAACGTATATATGCCACGTAGCATATATTTATTCCTATTCAACACACAACTTCCTATACTAATTGCGTTTAGTCTACGGATACCAGCATTAGGACAACTGGACCAATAGATTAACCATCGCCGCCCCGGGCGAATGAAATTAAGACACTCTTGTAAATACTGTGTTTACAATAATTACTACCAGTTTTTTCCGACTATTCGACAGGTGGCTTAGTGTTGAAGTATACTACACAAAAAAAGTCAAATTTACATAGTTTCTTATTAATGAGTAAAAAAATATTTGGACAATGACAAGAGCAAATTTTTTCTTTAAAGAATCTTGAATTGCTACAGAAGGAATATAAGTACGATTTGCAACAACCACTTCATTATTGTAATTATTAATATGAACATTCATGGTCAGATGAAATATAGAGTATTATTTTTATATAAACATTTAATTCACAAAACTGATGTAAAAAAAATAAAAACCAAATTACGCTCCCATTTGAGTTTGTGATTCTAAAATATAAAAAAACCCTTTCATTGCTTTCATACTAGATTAAATTATTATGAAAATATCTAAACGACATAATTTTAGGGATTTGTAAAAATGTTAAAAAATAGCTTTCCAAAAAAAAGTTACTAATAAACATTGTTATTCTCAACGAGTTCTATCACTAGTTAAATTTAATGTACATATTTCTGTTACACCCTGTATATATTAAAACGACGAAGCAGTCCGGTACCTAGCTATAGGTAATAACTAATAAACCTTTAGTCATAAATTTGGTTTAATATTTTGCATTATTAATAAGTGAAGATCTCATCTAATTTCGTATTCCAGTCGTGGATGACTAGATGCCGAAGAGAAAACATTCAATTATCGAGCAGGCACCGCCTACTAAGACGTTAGTACTTTTTGTCAAGTCGTGTAAGATTGTCGCAGGTGTTACGATGTTAGTCAAGAGTTTCAGATAATCACATGTTTGCTTTAATGCACGCTTTTCACTCATTTGTTTATGATTATTAAACCAGTCATATTTTACATGTGGAAATGATGCATTTCAATGTTTTTACGGCAAGAAACAGATGAGCGACTGGAGAAGGTTAAGAAAGAAAATAGTAAAAGTTGCTTGATGATCATCTTTAACTATCTTTAACATATTTCTACATGCATACATGTTTATAAAACATATATTACATTTAGAGGTCAAAGGATACAACACAAAATTAATACGAACATTAAAATTCTTATTTCCTTTAATAACTACATAATTATATACTTAAATATGAATATATCCCTTAGATCATATATCACTAGATACAGACTTGGCTATATTGTTCGAGTTAAATTTTTGGCCAAACATAGAGGGACAGATATATTATTTTCATCTCTTTTTCATATTTAAAACCTGACATATCTGACGTACACAATTGTCAATATGGTTTGGAAGAATTATGAATTATTTTATGAGTTAGGTATAGAGCTTCAACCTAACGTGCTTTTCTGAAGCAATCTTTCGGAAAGGTAAAAGGGAAATTTTGTAACTTGAAAAACTACTTTACATTAAATAATAAAGGTATTTGTGATACTTGCGCATGAAATGATAATTTTGATTTTTTTGTTCATTTACTCCAACAAGCAATGCAACTGTTACTAATTTTCTTAGAAATAATTTTGACATAATTATAAATGACGATGACATAAAAAAATGTTTGGCATGCAGTGTCACCAATACTTGCAATAATAGATGTTTATATTTGAGTTTGTAATGCAAGCAAGTTAGGCATGTGCATTGACTACTTCCGCCCCGTATAATAAAGAGGGGAATATGTTTTGTCCTTCTATGTTTGACCAAAATCTGGCCTGTCTTACGTATTTAGTGATATATGATCTAAGATATATCCATTACTGATATCTGCCATAAAAATATATGTTTTAATAACTCTAGAATGATATATGTATTTACACTTTAAACTTTCTTCACAAAAGCGGAAATGCCAAAAAGGTGACCTAATAATGAATAATAACCTGTGATTTATTTATTTAGATTTTAATAAAATGTTATAAATATAAATCGCTTTTTGATTTTAAGATTTTATTTATAATGATTTGATTTGTCTAATTAATATTCTGGTCACAGTTTGACAAATAAGATATAGATTTCTTTAAATGTTTAAAATAATATTTACGATTTTTATATCTAGAACAGAGATATTAGCATAGAATTCCAATAACAATTAAGTCTTAATTTGAAATAAAGCACATATATTAAATACTTTGCGGTAGGTATAATTGGAGAAATTTTTTAATGTGTGATGACATGTGTATTCATTATTGAACAACTACTGGGAAGCTGTTGCTAAGGTACCATCTATTGTTTTGTTTACCATAATTTTTAATTGCAATTAACCTTGACATTGTGGTAAAATTATGCACGCGTGTTCCACATGTGAAATGACGCAGAAAACCAGCGCAAGTCAAAATGTTTAAAAGTGGCATTACTTTGTGCATTGTGTACTTACCTAGGAATGTACGTAATAGTCTTTCAATGCTTTCATGATGCTACAACATTTCTTTGTAATAAAAAACGTAATTTACAAACAATTGGATTACTTTCTCTTACTGTATATGAAAAAACAACAACTGTAATATCATAATTTAGTACTGTACTATAAAGTATAACTAATATTTTTATATACACTCAAACCAACTAGTCTCGATACAAACATCTTTAATCTTGGTTTTGAAATATAAAAACCACCCTTAAACCTTCTGGAACTCTAATTTTTTCAGATGAACTGATGTAGTCTACTTAGTTGTTATAATAAATATAATACTTTTTTTTCTCAGTCAATACATCATTTTATTAATTAATATAGTATGTATAATATAAAAATTATTTCGTGTATACATATGCAATAAAAAACTTTAAAAGAATAGAATATTCTTTGCGGAATAAATACATCATTATTGATATTTGCGATAAAATGGCACACCCAATAATGGGTAATACTTTGTAGCATAATGATATAAATTTTATAATGTCCACAAAGTGTAGGCCAATAAAAATACCAAAATACTATACAGTTTTTAATGATTTACACTTATAACTGTTTGCCAAAAATCTGCACCATTAATTAAGCCCACAGAAACATAAACTCAAATTCGCAAATTCTTCCTGCTAATTAAAAACTTCAATTAAAATTCAAATGAGAACGCTAAATCTTTGACTAAATATCTCCTTAATTCACTTTAATTCCTCTCCAAATGTTAGTGATGCTTCAAGCACCTGATACCATCAGAACAAGAATCGTAAAAACGGAGACAGATACCAAAATGTTTACATTTTAACAGATTGCAAAAAATAACGACTACTTTGTTTGTTGTTATGGCTACGATTTTCGCGTAACAATTAGTGAAATATTTAAGTAACTGTTCTTAAAATTGTCGCAGGGAATTTAAGATTGGAGATAATTTAAAACGGAATGCATGTCTTATTAACTTTTTTACTAACCATCCCAAAGGAAATAATCAGTTTTATTCATATGTAGAGTTGAATTTAAAAAATTCTGAAGGGAGTTGGATCCGAAAATATTTTTAACCCGATTCGCATTGACGAAAAAAAATTTATATACGTTTAGTTATTTTTCTAATTTAATGGTATTATGTTAATTAATAAATTTTAACGTTAACATTATTATATAGTTTACAGTAATTTGCCTTTTTCGATCCGCCACTGTAAACGAAAGGTAATTTCTGAAAATATATATGGGGTCGAAAGTGTAGAGGTCGAGAAACCATCAGCTAATTAATAATGAATTTTGTCCTATTAGTACTGCTAAAATTATTTAGATAAATAAAAAATTCCCTAATTGTGTGATAGGAGTCCGTAAAGTAATGTTTGGATAACCTTTATTTGTACATCAAGGGACTAAAGTATAATTTTTTATTACCCATATGAAATTTATTCTACGAGACTTAGATATACATTATATTTTTTTCCGAAATCGTTAAATTATTAATTAAAAATTAAAAAATAAGAGTCTGTATAAAGATTTACTTTAGCTACTATTTTGGCTAAATTCCTGGAGTGATATCGTATACTTTAGTATCAATTTCGAAAAAAGCTTTTTTACATGAGTGGTCGTAGAAAAAAATTATAATATACGTCTTGATATTCTATAATAGTAATACAATAATTGGAATGATTTATTAGTAGAAAACTAGACAGATCATTGTGCAGGACAAAAAAGTAATGTTTAGAGAGAGGATTCCCAGGTTTAATGATACTGATTATTTTTAATTACAGATAAATGAGGTTTGTGTTTGGCGAAAAATGAGGCAAAGTTTATTCCACTTTCCTGCGAGCAAAAAAGCAGCACTAGGCCACATATCAAATCAATTGTCGTGAGTTTTTGCCAGCATTTTTAAACGAACCGCGAAATGGCAAACGCGGACAGCCTTGCACTGCTGCCAACCTCTGCAATTTCCTAGTTAAAAGTGACGAGATTTGCAAAAAAATAACACTTAAATACTTTTATTTTTTAGTCTGGCCTGTATTTTGATTGAAAGTCCTCCTTTCGGTAACTAGCTCTAAACGTTCGAGGCAAAAAACTCGTAAACACCAACACGAATAGGTTAGTATTTCGCGAACTAAATATACGAAATATAAATAGAGGATCTATACATGCCGATATTAAGTATTAATAACAGCGAATTATAATCAACAAAAAATAATAAATTAATGATACGCTCTTTACCAAATTTATGTGTAATTATATATTTTTTGTTCAGTCGCATATACTATATGTGATTTCAAACATTACTCATCGATCTATAAATCGGTAAGCTAATGGTAACATAGCGACGATTAAAGTTTAATTTAAAAACAAAATATTTCTAAATTTAAATGTTGTTTACGATAGGACTCTTCTTAATTCAGTCAGTTTATTTTGTGGTAGTCTTCGTCTTTATCGGTTTCGAACCCGCGTGGGTCTTTCTGAGAGAGTGTAGGTTAATTTAACATTTATGGTGTACATTAAAATAGATAAAAATTAATTTTATTATTGTGTTTATCATTAAAAAATCATAAGAATTACGAGCAGTAGTACACTAGTGAGCACTTAGTGATTTGAATGAGACAAAATATTTCTCGAATCGTGCTCGTCTCGTTTCTAAATATCTCGTCTCGGGCAAAACGAGAAAGATTTTAAAAACAAAACTTCGACACGAAACAATAAAATCGAGATTCTCGAATTTCAATCATTTCGCCGATATTTTTAAAATTATTTTTCTTCAAACATTATAAATGTGACATCTTTTGTGACTGGCGGCGTGGAAGAAAAATAAACAAGAATCTGTAAGAACTATGTAGAATCAGCGAATAAGAAATAAATTGTCCAATAGAAACTTGCAATATCATTCTAAATGTCACTATAAAACTAGATAACCTAAGAATGAAGTTACTAAAAACAATCAACTACTGACAGATTTAAATTGATATCCATTCCATACGCCGTCGAAAAGTATTAACAATGTACCAGTAAAACAAAATCAGAAACTAGAATTTTCATCATTTTAGTGCATTTTTATTGACTATCTGATACACAAAGAAAAAATAGTGGTAGGGCAGATAATTATATTATAGTTTCATATTTATTATAATAATTATAATCATAAAAATATAATTTCCTTTTTCCCTAAACATTTTCTTCCTAATTTCCCAAAAGAATGTTAATGCTATTTGATATACTTTAATATGTCATATCTGTACTTCTCTAGTTTTACAAAATTTATGCAGTATAATAAATAAATAATAACTGTCTTGTCTAGATTTATTTTCTAATTTCGGTTACATCCATAAACAAGGTTATAAGATGTAGTTGTAGAAGACAGTAGTGTAATAAAAAGGAATGAATCCTAAAAGTTAGTTAATTGGATTAGCGGAGAAATATTGCCATGGCTATATTGAATTTAATTACGTAATTAAAGTATGCAAATAAAAGAAGTTATTAATCTGACGATGACTGTCACCGAAATTAATGTAGAAAATTTCCGGTGCTCTAGAAAAAGTTAATCAGTGCACCGGGACAAATAAAAAGAATGTGGCTAAAATGGTTATTAAAGCTATAGAGCAGAGCAGATATGCATTGTAGTCCCTCATACGCCCAGAACGAATTTTTTGCTTTTTCTATAAAATCGCCGGAGATGTGAAAGCGAGCATTGTTCTAAACAGGTCAATCAGAAGTGGAACTCGAGCAGGGATCAAATTTATCAAAATTTGTCACCGAAAATTAAAAATTCAAACGCGAACAAAACGATCTAGTGACCTAGATAATGCTGCCTGTATAATTGTAGCATGGCATACCAGCGCAAAGATGAGGATGTATTTTTACCGTATGCGCACATATTCACGCTTTAATACGACAATGCATAGCCGTGATATTATCATTAGCATATTTGCTTCACTTACAATACATCGACCAAACAAACTCGATTACAAATCGCCTCGATACACTCATGTAGGATTTCCCTCATTGTTCCTGATTTGTAAAAAACTAGATTGTTACATTGTATGTACATACAGGGCCGTTTCAAGTGGGGGTGTAAGGGGTTCCCAGAATCTCGGCGGTAGACTTTGAGGGGCGACAAATAATATAAAATAAGAATCAAGTTAGAAGTGAGGGAAGAAATTTGATGACGTAAAGTCTTAAATAATTCAAAGTAGTTCTAAAACAGTCATGAATGTGATAGATATAAGTTTTGTTCCAACTTATATTCCTGACGGTTTATGATTAGTTCATGTACTGTGGTTTACGCATGCGCGGACTATGGTTAGTTGCGGAACATTTTTTTTTTGAACGAATTGTGGATTGAACTGTCAATGTCATTACTAGTGTTACTTTTATCTGAAAATAAATCTACAAGTATGGAAGATAAATAAAAAAACTCAGTGACTTATTTACAGATACCTCATTTTTAAATACAATTAAGAGATTACAGCTATTAACACACCTAAGACAGTTATGAGTATCATAACCGCCGCAGATGTCAATTGAATTCTTCGAGCGAGGATTTTAAGAAATTTGTTTAATAGTTTACCGGTTTCACGTTATTTATAAATATTATTTTATAAAATTCTCTTGGCAGTAACGATTTTGTGATCAAGTCTATATGGATTAATATGATATGTCAATTGTCCCATGTTATTTTGACAATTCTGTACGGTAATATTCTTACCATACTAACTTGTCAAAATTACATGGGATACAATTATGACTTAATTACTTACTTTTGTCTATGTCAACAAAGGCTTAATATCCAAAAACCGCTAAATTAAATTAAATTGTCAGAAGTTCTGACTAACAGTACATTCTACGGTCTATATACACTTTTAACTTAAAATTTATATCAAATTTGTTGTTTACTTTAATTGGAAAACATATGCCTCTCCTATTCGATATCGCTTTTTACCCCATTAGTATAAGAAAGAAATGCAGTGATTAGGCAAACTTGTGCATAACAAAGACAGTAGATATACTTCTTGTTATTTCTAAGTTCGGAAAACAATGACCTGAAGTCTACTACAGGAAAAATGAACTATATTATGGTCTGTGGTACAACATTTCAATGTGGAACTTGTTTCATGGCAAATTTTATTTATATTTTAGTGCTGTAGGTTGTCAATCTATAGGATTTGCAAGGGATCTACTAGTGAGTTCGGAACTATGAAGATACATTGATAATCTTATTTGAATCAAAATTGGGGAATGTGAGATTTGAACCCCTGTTCTCATTGTTCGCTCAATTCTAGTCGGATCACGTTAACCAAATGAGCCACCGTTATCCGTGATTTTGTTTTATTACCCGTCTCTTATTATAGGTATTATGTATATTATGAACATCAGCATAAAACTTTTATATCTAACGCGTTATACGCATTTAAATAGCTCTATTTTTCTACAAAAAAAGTGCGTATTGCACACGAGATAATACGGTATTTACGGTCATTAAATTGCAGTGTACAACCGTAATGTACTACATGTGCATTAGTAAATATTACCCTTTTAAAAACCACAAACTTCCTACACCACACAAGCCGTTTCATCTGCAAACAAACCGTAATCCATTACCCACTCAAGCGACCATCTCTCACACATTATCTCAACACCTGTCCACACACACCCACGCATTGTCGTCGGACTATATGTTTATCTAAATCGGTTCGGATAAGGCGTGCTGACACACTGCGGCAGATAGCTACAAAGTGAGAGATAGTAGTTGCTCCACAGATGCTGTGGACATCTCAGTAGGCTTGGTTCATGGTATGTGAACACCAGGATTGTAAGAGTTGGTCAATATTGTGAGAAGAAAACGAAATACAGTGTGGGAAATTTGGGGGTTTCTAAAAATAATAAATAGAAACCAAGGTTGGAAAACTTAACCGAAATATCCAATAGATACACCTCTGGACAACCTCGGCAGTTTTGTCCCCACATAAGATATTTTGAGAACTACATTTTTATAAATTTTATCTCCTTAAGATGACCCACGTGGGTTCGAAATTACCGAGGATATAAGTTTTAACCTCTCGCCACTCAATAAAAGAGGTATTAGAATCATGCTAAAAATCGGATAGTGAGTTTGCAATAGATAAGCATGTTTTGTAGTCCCTAAAACACGATTTTAATATTTCTACGATGATGTCTGTCCATGGGTGTGGATGGATGGATGGATGGATGTTCAAACAGTTCAAAAGAAAACTAGTGTTTTTTTTTTTAATTAAAAAAAATCGAAGTCTCTTAAATCAAACGTGTTAATATTAGTTTTATTAATTAGCTATTATAGATAAATTCACAGCTAAATTGTAGGTATTGTCAGGTCTCTATGAATATAATCAACTGTAAAATCAAAACTAACACGATAAAGTCACTTTTCTGTACAACTTTTTTATAGATCTTTGCGTGCTCCTTACAAACCCTTCAAATTCCCCATTTTAAGAAACACTAGTCTATTAGATAAAATGTCAATCTATAGATCTGATGAAATTGAGTTCAACTGTCGTACTATGTATTTTCCAAATAAAAATAGTGCCTGTTATATACTCTCCATTCTAGCGAGAGTGCCTGAAAGGTGATCTCTGGTAAATGCTCTCTACGTTATAAATTACCTATGCTTAAGAAAAAAGCATATTGGGACACCAACAATGGATAACATGCTATTATTGATAATAAATATTTTCCTTCAAAATCAGGAACTAAATTTAGAATTTTAATTTTATAAATAACCTAAACTCATAATTAAATTCTTAAATATTTATGAATAGTATGAAGTTGAATGTCTCGTTTGCTACATCCTATCGAAGTGGCACGAAAAACCAGGCAATTATTTAAATAAATGATTGTTCCCAGTTCCTACATATCTTCTAAATTGCTCATAATTTATTTGCAACAAATTACAAATCACTTTGCAAAAAAACCTCCTCGCCTGTGATTTTTATTTAACACTTCACTAGATACTTCACGGAAGCGCATTCCCTAGATCAACTCCATTATCTATTTGTTCCTGTTGCTGGTAACACCCAGCATACGTAATTACCAAGCCGGCCACCGCGCCGCAGTGGCAGCACCGGCTATGATCGATTGCTCGGCATCTGTCAATAATTCCTTTTGTTTTACACATTTGCAGGAATTCAAATAGTTAAAAATATACTTAATTTCATACAGTCTTAACGGAATAGACATAGACAGTTGTTAAATATACAAAATATATGTGTGGAATTCAGTCAGTTTGTTTTGGAAAGTTTACATCTCCTACTAGTTTCAATCCCTCTTAGGTCTTCTTTAGTGAGTTGAGGTCAATTTAATTAAAATAGAGTACATTAATAAACAATAAAACTTTAGGTAAGTAGACGCACACTATGACTATGAATGTACTCGTTGAGGGAAATAGATTTCATTTTTAATTTCAGTACCCTAGTAATAAAATTTTATCTACATAAAAATATATGTATGTCTATTTTTTTGCAGGAAGTCGTGCAAGTTTTTTTCTATCTCTTGTAATTTTAATCACAGAATGTTCAAATATGAGCAATAAAATTGCATTGGACTATATAGATATTTAAAATATTGGTGTACATATGTTTTTCGGTACGAGGAATCGAATGGTGAAGTCGTTGATGCTATCTATACCTCATACCCATTTTTTTGTATAAGGCGACTTTGTCGATGACCTAAAAATGGGTCGAGAATTTATAACTATTTGCTTATTAGTACTTTATGATAGGTAGATTCAAAATTTGGAAACAGAAAGTTGATAATTCTTACTGTCTTCTAGATATTTTTAAGCAAAAATATAAATGATCCACTTAAATTTTTAAATTTGAAATTTGTTAATAAAAAATCAATTCATAGAAATAACTGGATGCAAATTGGTATAATTACATTTCTTGACACTCGGAATTAATAAAGAAGTTACTCAATTTTTAAAGAAAGCTAAAAATTAGATAAAAAATAATTCAAATAATTCTAAATTTATAAGTGACACATCAATATCTATTTTTATTTTTGAAATATTTGCATTTCAATATATTAATTTGGAACACAAAAATATTTTTTTTTGAATCGATATTCTATAATAAATTGTATACTCCTGTATTTCTAAAATGTGTTGAACTACAAGTTCTGTTTCAATATAATTAATTTATTGATATTGAGTGCAATAAATTTGTTATTCTCTTTTGTAATAAATGTATTAATAAAATAAGTTATAGCTTATAGTCAAGTTTCCAGTGCAGAGCAATTCGTTATTTGCAGTATTAACTCAATAATCAATTACAAAGTTGTTAAGTTACTGTACTTGGCATTTTTTCTCCCGTGTAAGTCTCTATTGAAGTAGTGTGTAGCACGTAGAAGAAACCTAGATCTGTGCCTTCAAATCTCAAGAGAAATTACCTCCACATGAGCAGAATACACGTCTGCAGAGACTTCGATGCTCGCACACACGCGTGCATTTCACTTTACTTTGCTAACCTAAATAATAAAGATAAAAATGGGCGTGAAATAGATAACAAAACATTTCTCATTGTTAACAGCACTTTTACTAAGTGTTAGTGAATGTTAGATGGTGTTAGAATTTAAATTAAACCACAGGATTAATCAACTGCTTTCTATTTCTCTGGGCGAACAAATTGGTCTTATGAAAAATATTTAAATAACAATAGGGAGACAATATCTGTTATGGTTGTAATTTTAAACAATGACTAATATAATAAGTTTCTCTTTCGTTTTAATTAGTTCACAGCATGAGAATTGTAATCAAATCATTTATTTAAAGGTCTTGGCCCTAATGAAGCAATTTTATAACACATCAAAATATAAAAAAATATTACATACATTCCTTAGAAAAAAAATTATAAAAAGTATAATATTCAGAAAATAAATTCCATATGCGCAATAAAAAATTATACTTAGGCCCTTGATGTACACATCACTATTACGAATATAACAAATGTATTTAAAGTTTTTTCCTAATATTATTTTTTATTTACTCATTTTGTTTTTTTTTTCAGATGTCCATCCTGCAGAAAAATCAATTAATTACTTCATCGGTAAGTTTTTTTTTATTAATAAACTTTAGTAAACCAATATTGCGTTATTATATCATTATATATTCGTGTTTCTTTTATTTTCACTGCATATAAATTGAAAAATTTATACTGCAAACACAAACTAGTAATTAATTCGCACTTTTGTAGCTCGTTGATATATTTGTCTCATATCTTGTCATCAGTGTTGATAAATGTTCGCAAGTTTTTAATCATAGAGACCATTACGTACTGTACCACTTACAAATGTCGGTGTAGATTAGAATAAGATAGAGGAGATAGTGCTATCGTTATTGTGTATCATCTTACATATAATAACTAGTAATTGATTTCTCATTATTTGTTTTGTCTTATCTGAGTGGCGATGTGGATATATTATAGTGACAAAGATAGGACTCAACTTGATTTATCGCTGGGGAAAGGAATATTAAGTTGTATGGAAATGATGACACATTAAACAGATTATCGCAGAATCGGTCGTTTAATATTAATTTTAGTGATTCTTTTTATACGTGGAGGGTGGTTGTAAATTGATGAAGCAATGATGGCTGACTTACTAACTTAAATTATGCTGACTAAATGATGATTATATGATAATGATCGAAACTTGATAAAGCAGAAAAACCAGGAATACAATATACACAACACGTTGGATTTAGGACATATACATTACTTTACTTAAACTAACTTTATTTACATTTCAGACGCCGAAAACTAAACTCAACTAATTTAAAATTAAAGTAAAATTAATCGGACTACATTATGACTTCTGTTACGACCTAACTGCAGCTAACACTACCTAAGACTGCTCTAGTGATTCACGAGAATCTTTTATTTTTCTTGGTCTTAGCTCAGTCTTGCAAAAATTCCAAGACAAGAACACGACAACAGTTATAAATTTCAAAGCAAGACAAGAAATTGTCTTGCAAGAAATGTGCAAGAATATCAAGAATTTCTTCAATTATTGTACGCTCGCATTTTTTTTTACTTATTTTAAATATAGATTTATTACCTCCTATAAATTAATATAAATATTTAAAAAAATAATATATATTTTTCATAATATGTGTAGGGAAATTTTGTCTTGTGAAACATTAAACTGCTCTAAATATATTCATTGACTGGCAAATCTACTTTTTTAATCCCTTATCTAAACATAATGGCTCGTATTACGAGCTCACTTTTATAATAAAATCGCGATTTTAACACCCACTTTTACATAATAATCAAGTAAAATTGAAAGTTAAAATCACGATATTATTATAAAAGTGAGGTAGTTCGATTTTATAATAAAATCGCGATTTTAACGTTCGTTTTTACAAAAGATTTTGATGTAAAAGTGAGCGTTAAAATCGCAATTTTATTATAAAAGTAAGCTTGTAATACGGGCCATTGTGTCTATAAAATATGATCTCATCAGAATCTGGCCCATCATTTTTAATATGTATTTTTCTGTGGTTTTACTATTTTTACAAATGTCTTAAAATCCTCGGGTATTACTATTAGTACCCCATCATTCCATTAAGGAACATAGGGCAGATGTAATCGAGTGTTTGCAAATAACAATTGTGAAATCAATAATTGTTTTTTTGTGTTGCAATTTGGAAAAGTTGATTTCCGTGTTGCCCATTGTAGGAACTGTTTGTGTGTATGTGTAATGTTGATTTTCACCACGGATATAATTAGCGCGTTTCTAATACGATTGTCGCTATTCACAAACGCGTCTCTGTAATCCGTGTCATTTTTAGTAATTAAGTAAATTAACCGCGCGTTCCTAGAAGTTGCAAATGGAAATGCCACGTGCTTTTCTTCCGTTTCTAACCATCATTTCACCAACAGAAAACCGACATTCCCAACGCAAATGGTTTGCGCAAGCTCTTCTTGACATCGTGAGTAATTTACAAATAAAATATATACGAAGAATTAAAAAGAAATCACGGAAAATAGACACAAACTTTAATTTCTTTTCCTTAACTATAAAAATAATCTTGATATTTTACTATTTATTATTTAATGATATAATCGTTTTCTTCTTTTTTGAGTAAGGAATAGAATATCGAAATGAATTACTTTATTCTTACATTGATTTTTTATTCCCCACTAAGTACCAATTACTAATTCTGTCTAAATTGTTTTAGAGTTAACAGTACAAACATTATTTTGATCGCATCTCTAGAAAAAGTCTGAATCACCTAAAAGCAACATTAGTTATTTCTAAAGTTTCAAGTGAAATAACTAAAAAACTTTTATTTAAACAATATAATAATTAGTGGAACCATTTATTTTACTACTACACTACACTACACTATGATGGAAACATAGTTTATGTAAATAGTAACAACAGGATAAGTAATTCCCAAAGCCGCTGATGCTGTATTTTTCCATAAACCCGAAAATATTTGAAAATATCGAATTTTTAGCTCGAAAATTTTCAAATTTTACAAAATTTTGTTTGTATCATTTTTTAAAGAACTACTTACGCTGTCACTAAATTTACAAACAGAATTTAATTATCCCTTTTCGTTTCGGAGATATTTGCTGTCAAAGTTGCACCTCAAAAAAGTGTGTTTTTTGAGTATATTTCAAAAATGCGTAGAGATACAATCTCAGCTATTTAACCATTTGATTCTACGGAAAAATTTATA
Organism: Stenolophus ochropezus; assembly: GCA_035578165.1. NCBI lineage: Eukaryota > Metazoa > Arthropoda > Insecta > Coleoptera > Carabidae > Stenolophus > Stenolophus ochropezus. The sequence continues at coordinate 2,022,311 of JAQOWZ010000002.1, forward strand.
TAAAGAAATGTTTTGTCCACATATACGTTCTTTGGACCGATTACATGAAAAATAAGAAAAACTAAAAAACCTAAATTTAAAATTTTCGCCTAGAAACTTTTTGTCTCCAAAATTATTCATTTTTTGGGCTTAAGTAGATATCGACGCGCTGATTCCAAATTTTCAAACAGAATTCAATTATCTCTTCCCGTTCTCGAGATATTTGTGTTCAAAATTATACCTAAAAAATTAGGTTTTTTAGGTATATACCTGAAATGGTTAGGTTTACGGTTTCGGTATCTTCACCATTCAATTCTACGGGCAAAATTACATAAGTGTACCAATTTTCAGGTTTTTATCTCAATAGATAGAATTTCTAGAAGGAAAAAACTGAAAATGGCTAAAATCGAAAAAAATCGCAAGGGGTTCATCAGGCATTTTTTTCGATTTTGGCCATTTTCTTTTTTCCTTTCTAAAAATTGTGTCCGCTGGAATAAAAATCTGAAAATTGGTATACTTATGTAATTTTGCCCGTAGAATCGATTGGTGAGGACGTCGAAGTCGTAAACCTAACCATTTAAAAGGTATACCTAAAAAACCTGTTTTTTTAGGTATTGCCAAAACTCAACTTTGAATAGGAATATCTCGAGAACGGTAAAAGATAATTGAATTCTGTTTGAAAATTTGGAATCAGCGTATTGATATCTACTTAAGTCCAGAAAATGAAAAGATTTGGGGACAAAAAGTTCCCCGAAGAAATTTTGTAATTTAGGTTTTTTCCGATTTTCTCATTTTTCACCTAATCGTTCCAAAGAACGTATATGCGGAGAAAACATTTCTTTATATAACTTTTCCCGTAGAATCGACTGGTAGAATCGTTGAGATTGTATCTCTACCCATTTTAGAGATATAGCCAAAAAACACACTTTTTTAAGGTGCAACTTTGACAAGAAATATCTTGGGAACGAAAAGAGATAATTAAATTCCATTTGAAAATTTGAAATCAATGCGTTGTGATCTATCAAGGTGCACTATTTTCTAAAATCAAAATTTTGGGTACAAAAATGAGTATTTTTGGGATATTTCGCGTTTGTAAACACAATTTGTGGTCTGGTTTGTTTTAACTTTACACAACTTTGATATGGGGTTATAGGAAATAAATAAATGTTAGATAGAAAAATTGAAATCAGCGCATCGATATGAACTTCTAGTTTAGAAAATGAAAAAATGTTACTGAAGTTTAGGTGTTTTCGATTTTCTAAAGGACGTATATGCAGAGAAAACATTTCTTTACAAAAGATATATTTTCATTCGGCCGAATATTTGTCACATCACTAATTTTTATGAATAAAATATAGGTTTCTTTCTTGATTCAACGTTGAAGTCTCCATATATTTTATATAGAAAATTCATCAAACAATACAATAAACAACAAAGTTATTACAATATTTGTTTAAAAACAATATAGTTGTTACTGTAAACAACAAAACATATACTTGTTAGTAAAAATGTTTTTTGAAGTGGTCTTACAAATTATTCAACGTATTATAAACAAATAAAGATAATAATAAAAAAGATGTAAGCTAATAACCTACATAAGATAGTACAACTGGTAAAGAACAATGAGGAATAGTTATGTTAGTGAGTAATGTATAAAATGTATTAAAGATGTGTAGATTTACCTTATCATGGATCAGAGAACGAAGGTTCATTTCAACACGGAGCTTTGGCCATGGTAATCGTAGTGTGCATAGCATTACACAACATCGGCTTCAGATGTTCTGACTCCGTTGTCTACAGCTAGCACCGCTGCTGTATTTAGGTCACTTGTTAACAACTTCACACTTCTTTTTAATTGCTAATTACGTTGTCATGCTACAATAATTCCTTCCTCACTTCACCACAATCGGCAGGGTTTTGTTCGTTGCCTACGAATTCTTATTTACAAATTACAACTTCATGTAAGGCTTCTTTTTGTCATGGAAATACTGTCTTATTTGAATCAGAATACAACGTGTTGAACACCGCTCTGCTATTCATATTTTAATGTATCTCATTCTTAACATCGTAACAAATTGATATTTCATGTCAAACACATTATTATACTCATAATAGCTTTACGTGTAATGTGTAATAAATATGAGAAACATTATAATTTTACTTAATACAATAATTGTCAGAAACTTTCTACAAATTGTTTAAATAGTTTACTATGTGTTGAGAACAAATAGTAATATCTATAAAATTATTACCTTGTAGAATACAAGACAAAACAAAAATATTAATGTAATTTATTATTTAAAAAAAAAATATTGGTTGTTTCATAAACTTTATTTATTTTAACGATAATCATTTCTGCCTGACTGTCATTATCAAGTTAACGGTGAGTTCAAAGCAATCGTCATTAAAAGAAATAAAGCTTGTGAAACAACCAAATGTTTATTTATATTTTTATATTCATAATTCGATTGCACCAATAATATATTTATAATATTTATAGCAAAGATAATAGAAAGACTATATTACATTACGAATCGAATAATGTTATCATTATTACACTAGTGTAATAATAGCTATTTATGTAATAATGTAAATAATGATATCATTATTTCACTAGTGAAATAATGGAATCAATAAACTAACTGAAATTACTGATATAAAGAGTTTCTTATTAAACGGAAGCAGAAAGAGTTCATTATATGTATTACGAGACACATCCAGTAATGAATAAGTTATGAATAATATATTTATTTATATTTTAATCTATTATAAAGAAATGAGAAGTCAGTGTCTCATTGAAAATTTGTGACAAAAACATGACATTTAGCTTCGGCCTTGAAGGCTGCTCGAAGACAACAAACTCTATTACTCATCAGCTCTTTATCGAGTGAAGACAAAAAGCTATGAATCAGGGAAAAACAAGAGAATGAGTGGCGAATCTCGGTAGCCGCGACGAGCGTGGAATCGCAAGCAGAACAGACGGTCGTCGCACGTCGCACGGAATCTAGAATATAGATACAGTCTTGTTCCTCCACGAGGCGAGTTCGCCAACTGTCCGCATCATATGTTGCACTGCATGATTGATGGACGAATCATTCATTATTGGGTTACTTTGCCACACATATTTTCCCATACACGACATAAATTATCAGACTCAAAGAAATTCTGCTGGGGACACTGTTTTATATGCATTGCATGTCACATATCATTTTCTAATATTTGTCCCAATAAAAAATCATAAGTTGATATTAAATATTACTTACAAGATTAGTTTTATTCGAATGGATGTATGTTAATAAAAAAGGAGGTAGTTTTTGGAGTTGTAATAGAACCTACCAATGCACCAATGTTTTACTATATATCACTCTGATGAAGACTGATTTACAGTCGAAACGTTGGTTGATTATCTTCCTTTTTATTAATTAAAATGTATAAAACTGGTACTCAAGCAATATCAGCTAAAATACCCCAAAGATGACGTTTGTTTATTATAAATATAAATATATTCTGTGCGTTAATTTCATATTTTAACATTTATTTAATTATTTAAAATTTATTTTTTTGTTGCACAGACTTAAAAAAATAACCAAAGACGAACGCCAAAATTTCTAAGGAACATATCTAGCTTAAAGGATTATATTGTATATTCGAATAAAAATTCGTATATGCCTACTCCCAATGTAAGTGCTGTGCAAGGTAGCTTCTTGACGAAAATAATGAATCGTATAAAATAAGCAGATTATACGCATTCCCGCATGCGCTATAGAGAGCACCAACCCATACGCAATTGAATTCGTGGATGCTACACTACAAAATATGACATAGCGCTTCCAATGATTTTATTCATTAGCCACTCGTAACTCGTAGGAAGTTGTTTGGATTGTTTTCTGAATTAGCAAATAATATTTTATATTTAATGTTTAACAGAAAATAATTATTGTATAATATTTAAAAATATATATTTCTAAATCATAAAATATTTTGTACCCCGTATTGATATCCACCACGTTTTCATAGTTTAATTTTTAATTTTAGACCTTATAAAATGACTAGCCCTACAGAATGTAACTTTGAAATTGAAAATTTATTTAAAAGAGGTTGTGGCTTAAGAACATAATATTTAATTTCCAATTATAAATAAGAGGAGATAATAAATCTTAAGTATTTTATTCAATAATGTACATATAAAAATTTCATTTTCAGATTACAGTTTGATTTTGATGCATTCATTGGAGCATTTTAAATGTTGGAAAAATTAGCATTTCCGTAATTAGTGAAATTATAACTTCTGCAGCGTGTGCGATTAATGATATTTTGCTGTTTTGCAGCAATTTAAAATTTATGTTCCATGGTAAATTTTCTACTTGAACCGTACATCCTGCAACATTACACGATTTACTTTACAGTAAATCAAGTGCAGGCAAATATTGACAGCTACCAGGAAACACAAAAAATACACCAATTATACTTATGTCTATATTAGGAACACAATTTACACCAATACCTTAGTATTATTAGTGCGAAAATTACACAAGACTTGCGCTTTTTACAGAAATATTAATTTCCCATACCACTCATATACAGACTGTCTACTGAACTCGGGCCACTTAAGGGAATTCCTAAACTAGAAGAGGTACGACTTCGGTTAAATTAGACAAAAGTTGCCTTATCAGGGGGCTATTCCTGTGATGTATTTGTTTTTCCAAAAATATGCATAGGTCACTAGACAGAAGAAAAAATATGAAATTAGTGAAAATTAATAAATCGTTTTTATTCTTAAACGATGACAAATAGAGAAAAGTGTTCCAGATAAAACTTCTGGAAGATAAAGTGCGCCATAAAGAGAAATAATAATAAAAAAAATTTGGCCAACAGTTTGTGAGATATGGCAAGAAAAAATATTTTTTTAAATGGTAATCATAGGTGGCTATGGCATCATTGAAAGTAGTATTTTTATCTCTTTTCAACAGTATGTATTTTTATATCATTCATTTTAAAAATTATTGTTTCATGTACATAAATCATAAAACACTTCTTTCTAATGGCATTTTTAAAGTAAGTTTTGGTACAAACAATTTAAAACAACTGATTTTATTGTATTTCTGTCTTATTGTTAAAGTTTTTTGTGTTAAACTGTTAAATTACAAATAATTATGGACAGATTCACTTTCGAAGAAAAGACAGAGCTTTCTGTTTATGTTTATAAAATTATTGAGGCATGTAATTTAATTTCTAAAAATATGTTGGAAAACACTCTACATAGTGTTTTAAGCAGAGCCGAATTATGTTTACAACAAAATGGACAAAATTTTCAACATTTGTTATAATTACAGTTTAATTAACCAAATTTGCATTAGTTTAACAATATTTATTTATTGTTTCTTATGTTTCATTTTTTGTTATTAATCTTATCTTAGGAATAAGTAAGATTATTGTTAAGTTTTATTTAGGTAATTAAGACGTAACCTAGATTAAAAAATAAATAAATACAAAAAAAAATCAGTTGTTTTAAATTGTTTGTACCAAAGCCTACTTTTAAAATGCCATTAGAAAGAAGTGTTTTATGTTTTATGTAAATAAAACAATAATTTATAAAATGAATGATATAAAAATACATACTGTTGAAAAGAGATAAAAATACTACTTTTAACGATGCCATAGCCACCTATGATTACCATTTAAAAAAATATTTTTTCTTGCCATATCTCACAAACAGTTGGCCAAATTTTTTTTATTATTATTTCTCTTTATGGCACACTTTATCTTCTAAAAGTTTTATCTGGAACACTTTTCTCTATTTGTCATCGTTTAAGAATAAAAACGATTTATTAATTTTCACTAATTTCATATTTTTTCTTCTGTCTAGTGACCTATGCATATTTTTGGAAAAACAAATACATCACAGGAATAGCCCCCTGATAAGGCAACTTTTGTCTAATTTAACCGAAGTCGTACCTCTTCTAGTTTAGGAATTCCCTTAAGTGGCCCGAGTTCAGTAGACAGTCTGTATAATCTTTGATAATAGAATAGAATACACATTAAAAGTACGTTTTTTTATTCCCACTGTCAACTTTAATTTTAAACTATACTTAAACAACAAGATTAATTCAAATGTTGACAACATTTCTTAATAATAAATTATTTTATATTTTATTTTAAACAGTATTATAAAAGCCTGAACATTCCTCTTTAACAAGAGTAAAAACAAAGGTAGGTTACAGAGTATAATTTTTAGTAACATAAATAAATATTCAAAATGATTAGCATGTTATACAGCGTTTTTGTCACATGCTTATTAAAATTAATATTACTCTTGAACTATGTGGCCAAAAAATTAATTTTTACATTTATTATTCTTTATACAGCCAGAATACATATAGAATAAATTTTCTATATTTTGGTACCTACCGGGTAGTTCAATTATTCCCTTTTTTAATTTATTTTATTATTTTTTTAAATGGGTGTACTTAAAAAATCCTTGCTTTTCATGTATTATCAAGAAATGAATGATGATCATTTTAAAGTATACTGCAATTTTTCATATGGATTATTATAGAATATATTCACGTTCAAAGTTAACTGACTACAATTATTTCTCCGATAGTAGTTCTTGTAAAAGTCAGGTTATTTAAAATTAAAGGCATTAATTGATAAGAAATGCGTTGTACTAAACAAATTCATACTGAATTTACTTTGTAAAAAATTTGTTTTTTAGATATACTTCTAAAGAAAATTTCAATAATATTTTGTATTTATCTAATTCTCTAATATTTTAAGCGCTTCTTTTAAATTACAAACTGTGAGACATTTAAAATGCATTATTAGAAGAATTTTGTAATATAATAACTATAACATATTGAAGTAATATTCTAATTTGGATATATTTTCGTTGTGGCTTTATCCCCATCGGTGTTGGTGTGTCCCAGTTAGACGTGAGTGTGGCACGTATATAGAATTGTAGTGACACCTGTACTGGTCGGTGGTACAAATGCGGTTTGTGCACTTCTGTCACGGTTCAATTCCGCCCGGCTCGGATCTCCAGTTCCGTTATCAATCCAGCATTGTTCAAGATGTCACCGCCAAGATGCTATCAGGTGTTGCCTTCCATTCATTATGTAAATAATCACTCCTCACCTTCACATAACCACCACACATCTCAAAACTTGAGAAAAATAAATAATTGTTGTATTTATTAATAGAGAAATATATAAAAAAAAATCATTACTTTAGCTTACTCAGTTTATAAAAATTTGTATCCAGCAAAAAATGATAGAAAAATTTGTAGATATAATTTAAAATGTGCAATATTTGTCTGACACAATTTTAATTGTATACAAATATAGTTATTTGTACTATTTTTTTATTATTTACGACTATGCTAAGGAATTTATGCTACGAGGTGATAGCCGAGGAGAATAAACCATATGAGTAATAAAAAAATACTTTAGTTCTGAAGTATACATTTTAATTTTTCCGAAATCAGTAAAATATTAATTAAAAACAAGAAAACAGCATTCTGTATTTGTTATACTTCAGCTAGCTATTGAGACGGGAATGGTTGTGATAACAAAAGTACTATCTAGACGTCGTCTTCATGAAATCTGATAAATTTGTCAAATATAAATAATAAATACATTCATCAGTAATAATATAGAATATAGAATTATATGTTTATTATTTTAGGTAGTGTTAAAATAACTGCAAAAATATAATACCTACTATTAAAATATAGATTAATTAAGTTAGACAGATGAGTCCATAAATCAAATTTTGATATAAGAGTCTGTACAGTTTTACTTCAGCTACTACTTTGGAGGAGTAATAACGTGTACTTTAGTATCGATCGATCGAAAAACAATTTGTTATACTCTTATGATCAGTAAAATATTTGTCAAATTTAAAATAGCAAATCCATATATATATAATGATCTTAAAACCTAATTCTTTTAAAAATTTGAGCAAAGACAATAACGTGTAATGAAATTTGTTCCGAATTTGTGTTTTCTTTTAAGATGTAAAAACATAGCAGTAAATTTGACGAAGCATTATTTTTAAGGAAATAACCTTGTAGTTTTATATCCTTTTACGTGTTACTTTTATATCTGTATAATAAAAGTTTGTGTATAAAAATATATGAGTCGTGTAATGCGTTCTATGCGACAGATATACATAGCCATGAATTACATTTAATTATTCTGCAAAATCTGCTCTTTCCGCTAATACGACTGTAAAGTAACAAATTAAAAGTCCCGTTAAAAATGACTCCAACTTCAATGTTCCAAACCGATTTATCAAAATAGTGAATGTCAAACTTTTTACTATCAAAACTCTAAACATTTACTATTTCCTGTCATTATCCACGTTTTTTTTTTCAAGAAAAAAATAATACAGAACAATTATTGAGTTTATTTATCAAGGAGTGTATTATATGAGATTTCTCATAAGCTAATGAAACGAGTAAATGTGCAATTTTTATGTGCATGTGTAGTTCATTAAGAAATAATTAAGAAAATTGTATATTAATTAACAAGAAATTTAAAATAAGTACGGTGGAATCTTTAATATAATGACTGATACAATAAAAGAAGCAGAAGAGGTTTCCAAGTCTTAAAAAAGATATTGGCATTGACAACTCAGATATCACACTCTGTGAAATAATTTATAAATAAATATTTTTTTTTGTTGTCTAATTAATTCCATGACTTTATTTTGTATGCTAGGCAGGTATAATTTTTTTGTTACAATTATAAAAAAGTAAGAATACAGTTAAATAATTCAACAATTTAAGAGAGAAAACAAGAATTAACATATACGAATTCGGAATAATTAGTCGTAAATAAACTTTCTAAAAACCATTTTCACACTTAATTGTAAACTAATTTATTTGTATTGTTGGTTGATTTTAATAATATAGATTTTAGAAACCTCGTTTAATATCTATAATCTATCACTTAATATAATAGTTCATTTAGCTAATCACTAGCATTAGTTCAAACTATCTCGCTATTATTATAATTGATCTAAAACTCTAGAGTTTCTCCAGATAATCTTACAAAATATTTGTAAGTAATGTTAATGGGCATATATGACTGCTCGTCGTGGTTTTAATGCAATTAAAACAGAAATTACTCAGCAAAGTACAAATTAGAATATGTGCAAAATCACTCATTTACGCTCTCTTTAGATGCCGACCAATCTAATTTGCTAGATACTCTGTCGATGCACCGTTGACCTAAATTATTTCTGCACACTTAACAATATTCTACGTGCACATCATTAAAATACAAAATAGTGCAACAAAGTTACAAGCGCACATTACTTCTCAATTTATTTTTGCCATCATTTACTATACAGATTATGATACTTTACTAGGGATGTTCCGATACTGATGACACGATACTGGTATTTTTAGTATCGATACCAGTCTGCCGATATTTTATTAATACCAGTACATGTCAACCAGTATCAGATAATTTAAATTAATTTAATCATAAGTAATATAATAAGAGCCATGAATTTATTGCTAAATTTACGAATAGTTTTTGCGTAGATGTCAAATATTATATTTAGATTTAAGAGTCATTTCGGGTCGAATTATCGTTATTTCGCAGAAATTGTGAGTAAATTTTACCGATTAAATTCATACCTTGAATTATATTTATTTGATTATTTCACAAATGACAATAGTTCCACTATGGAAAGTTGAAGTTTTATCTCACTATATAATGCTTGAAAGTTGCGTATTTCCTTGTTTGATTCTCAACTCGACTTCGTCTCTTGCTGAAACTTTCACACCTCGTGAGAACTAGGTGACTTTCTGCACTTGTTACACAATTTACTATTTTATATCAATAAAACATAACCAAGGCCATGATACTATGGTTTTATCAATTTTTTTCATTTATAATTTGATAAGTGGTTATTTTTTTCTGAATTTTTTTTAGATTGTTATCTGATTGCCTAGAAATTTATGGTTTTTGATAAATTAGCAATGGAAAATTTGTCAGGATAAAATGTAACCACGAATGGTATTCTGATGACTACTCTTATTTCCAAAATAAAAATAAGTGAACAAAATCGAACAACAAACAATATTTTTCTAGGCACTCTTAAAACCACAGGGAACATTTGCAATACGAAGAATTTCACCAACTTCGAATCAAATTCTTTTAACCTTAACCTATTTCATCAAATAGACTAAATACCTCATGTATAAATGAAACTTGTGATACTTTTAATGCGAAGTTCACATTTTTTGAAACTACAATAAAATATTGAGATATTGAGATCGAACAACAAAGCTGTCATATAAATTATGTGTAGAAAGCGTTTGATTTTATGATGTATTTATTTAGTACACTAATTAAATTGTACTATTTCTAATTTCATGCTTTTTATACAAAAGAACATTTATTGCATTTTATTGTACTTTTAATAAACAACAACAAAACTAACAAAATATTAAATTCTTTGAATACTATTAAAGTTTATCGCTACAATTAGACTAACTGAGCATAAATATTATTAAAATGTATATATTCGCAGTATCTATTTATGAGTTAAATATACTTCATAGAACACAATTATTATGTTTAATCTCAAAGGAGGGATAAACACTATCAAATTTAGTTTTGCCGGTTGCAAATATATTTTATAGTATCTATTAATATGAAATAAAATATATTTCAGAATAAAATGAGGATTTTTATTTTTCTAGGCCACTACGATATTCATCGTTTCCGAAACTACTCTTGTCATAAAAATAAATGACACGTTTTTAACACGTGTCGTAAATAAGTGTATTTATTAATGTTTTATTTTCATATAAAAATATATTTTTATCCCACATAAATATGGTTTGTCTTTCTACACTCACTTGTAGATGTATACTGACTTTAAGTTTTAAGTACTGATTTTAACCATTGTTTCTCGTCCTTCGCAATTCAATGTGCTTGTTGAATTATAATTTCTTTTTGTCAATATCTTGTGCATTATGATATCCTCCGTATGTCTAAGTTTTGACTGTAATCCAGGTGGAATATTAGTGGATTTTATTAAAGACTGCTCCTAATTACTACCAATCAATTAAAATCAATCCAATATTGGTAATGTATAGTATACGAGCAATTCTTATTGTGGTATAATTGTAGTAATATTAAAAAAGAAACATGTGACTATGGCTCAAGTAATAACCATTTAATAAAATCAACTAATACACCAAAGTTTCAATTGTAAATCAGTCTTCATCAGGGTGTTATATTAGTAGATTTTATCAAATGACTGTCCCTAATTCGAAATCGGTAATACTCAAAGTTATTAAGAATTGTGATTGACCAATTAAGATAGTATTTCCAATGAGACGTTCATTTATTAAAACCCACTAATACACCAAAGTTTCAGCTGTAAATCAGTCTTCATCAGGTGTGGTATATTAGTGGATTTTATAAAATGACTCTTCGCAATTTGAAATCGGAAATGATTAAATGTGTTAAGTACAGTGATGTACCAATTAAGACAGTATTTTCAATGAGACATTCATTTGTGAAAATCTGCTAATACACTATTGTTTCGGCTGTAAATTAATCTTCATCAGGATGGCATATTATTTGATTTTATGAAATGACTGTTCCCAATTCGACGATGGTAATGGTTAAAGGTGTTAAGTATCAATTAAGACAGTATTTCCTATGAGAGGTTCATTTCATAAAATCCACTAATATAACAAAGTTTCAGCTGAAATCAGTCTTCAACAAGGTGATACATCAGTGGATTTTATGAAATGACTGTTCTCAATCCGACGTTGATAATGCTCAAAGGTGTTAAGTATCAATTGAGACAATATTTCCAACGTTAGATTCATTTAATAAAATCCACTAATACACCAAAGTTTCGTCTGTAAATCAGTTTTCATCAGGGTCGTATATTAGTGGATTTTATCAAATGACTGTCCCCAATTCGAAATCGGTATTACTTAAAGGTGTTCAGTAAAGCGATGGACCAATTAAGACAGTATTTCCAAAGTGACGTTAATTTAATGAAATCTACTAATACACCAACGTTTCGGCTGTAAATCAGTCTTTATCAGGGTGGTACATTAGTGAATTTTACGAAATGACTGTTCCCAATCCAACGTATGTAATGTTTAAAAGTGTTATATATCAATTTAGACAGTATTTCCAATGGGATGTTCATTTAATAAAATCCATTTCTTTCGGCTGGATTTTATAAAATGACTGTTCCCAATCCGACGTTGGTAAAGCTTAAAGGTGTTAAGTAAGTATCAATTAAGACAGTATTTCCAATAAGACGTTCATATAATAAAATCCACTAATACACCTAGGTTTCGACTGTCTTCAGCAGAGTGGTACTTTAGTGGATTTTATGAAATGAGTGTGAGACGTAGCACTTACATTAGTTACATAGACATGGTTTAGTATCACTGCACAACACAGCACCAGCACTACACCCCTAGCTAGTGGGGCGTGTCGCGACTACCGTGCGGTCACCTCGGCGCGCAGCGGAGGAACTGACGCGAGCAGCGGCCGCGCTCCAGCCGCCGGATCTGGCCGCGAAGCCGCGATCGCACATTAACGGGAATACCGCAACTACACTACGTTTCCACAACAGCGGAAGGAAATGCATCCACTTCACACCAACGTCAGCGGAGATATGAAGACGAATCATGAATCACTGAAGATGATCGGTAGTCAGTCAACACTTCATACCAACAACGTCAGCGGAGATAAGAATATTCCATCGTAGAAGATCGGGTATTCAGTCAAAATATATTTATTGTCTACTAGGCCGACATTTCGACTTCACTGTAGAAGACACAAATGATGTCGAAAAGTCGTGATATCGTTATTACGATCGACTTGAAGAAGAATAATCGTGAGTAAATCATGAAAAGGATTCAACAGCTAAGGGAAATTCATCCACACTTAACACTTCACGCCCACTAACTATTGAACGTTATTGGAGAGCGAAGAAATATACATTACTGAACATAGCAGGGAAATTGGTATTGTCATAATAAAAAAGAAGAAGAATAACCGTAAATGAGATTGGAAATGGATCTGCTAAAAGAAGAAAATGCATCCATACTTTACAACTCACATCAGCAAATATTCTCACAAACTATCCAATTTTATCAAATGGTCGCGAAGAAATAGTTATGTTCTTAACGTAGACGGGAGGTTAATCTTTTCATTAGAAATATGACGAAGAATTACCACCAATGAAAAAAAAGGATCCACCACCGGAGAAAATATATCCACACTTAACATTTTACACCACATTCTCTACTCACGTTAGTAATGAAGAAATAGTGCATTACTTAACGTGGCAAGGAAGTTAGTATTTTCTTGATGAATATGAAAATTTATTGCCGAGGCATATAACCATGGATGAGTAACTTAACTATAAGATTTTTTGACTTGGTGAACCACTAAACTTGACAACATATACAAATGGAGTTTTTTTCAAATTAATGACGATTCTATATTTGAATTCGTATAACATAAAATAATGTCAAATTAGGTTACTTTTGATGGGGGTGACAATTTTTACATTATACATAATTTTTTTCCAATTTTAATTTTGATGGATGACACTTACATAATCCTTTTATACTTTCTTGGTATGCAAATGCTACAGCTATACTACATCAGTCGGTAAATTGGGTTACTAAAATCCAGTTGAACTAAAATTATATCTGTGTGAATAGATTAGCAGTAACTTGCTAATTTCCAAAATAAATATTACTATTTATATTTATTTTCACATTAGTAATTTCGGTTATTTAAATAATCTGCTTTTTGAAGTTTTGCCGCTTGACTTATCATTAAAGTCTCCACATTATTTTCATTGAATTAATTAAAAAATTGACTTATTACTTTTGTAACATATTTCTAAATCATATTCATTTATTTTTATTATATTTTACTTGCATTTTAGTGTTATAGGCAGTTTATAGCCTCTACAAGAAACTCATAGTTTGCAGTGGATTTCGAACCACCCAACACAGCTGCATTTCAATTGAATAAAAATTGACGAAGCTATGATATGTACCTCAGATTTAGCAATCAATTCTAGTTAGCGAGCGCTAATCAGGTGAGCCACCGTTGCCCATATTTTAATATAGTTAAATTACCTACAGTTTTTCGTTACTATTTTTAATGTCACAATAATATGTACAATCATATTTTGTTGAATAATTTGGCTTCGTTACTTGATCTACCGTTGAAGTCTCTCCATGTCAGAATTTTATAAAAGTTAAGACGATTATAAATACATTAAATTTTTTGTGAAAAATATTTTTTTTTTGAGGTACGTTGTGAAGTTAGAAGCAATGCAAGTGAATGTTGCTCGTAGTGAAATTTTGTTGGTAGTGAGACTGTAGCTAGCTGCACACGTATAGCTCGTAGTTGCTCTCGTACGTGTGTTTGTATTGCAGTCATATATTACGCGCTTTTACTTCTCATCGTAGATGTTTCTAATTCGGTCATTGCATTCAATTAATATTTGCCGAGCGTTGTTGATGAGGAATGGAGGAATTATTTTATCAGCAACCTGCTACCGATTGAGATTTATCTCCGTGGCTACCGAGGCAATTATTCCAATTTCACTTCTGTTTCTCCCGATACCGCAAAGCCATTTAGCAACAAAATCAACACGACCCTTCATGCTAATTCATTAGAAACTGTATTGTGCATTGACACATATTCTTGCCTTTATTAGCGCTATTGTTTCTTTCAATTAGACTTTCCAAACAGGAATTCACTCACAGACAATCTGTAATTACTCCAGTTATTATTGCTATTATTCTTCTATTGGTGTGGTCTTTTAAATCAGACAATGCATATATTTTGTGAGAGCAATCCATTACGATTATAGACAATGTAGTTTTTTTAATCACGTTAATTATTATTGCAAATACTTTTTCCATACTATATTGTATGGATACGGACAAATGTGCTGGTTCACTTGATAAACGCACTCCAACTCGAATTTGATATTCAAATTTCAGAGTCGCGTATCTTTATCCAAATAAAAATATTAGTAGTTTCTTACAGAGGCTGTAGGCTGACACCATTAAATGTAAGTAAAGTTTCACATAGGTATGTTGTGCCATAGTTTTATTGTAAATTTATTTTTATCTGAATTTTGAAAGACGCTATTAACCAAAAATCAGCTTGTAAATAGTTCTCAAATAATATGATCTGTAAATATCTTCTTGAAACTTGAATAACAAGTATTATTAAAAAACAAGTAATTAAGTAAAACTTTGTAGCTTTTGGCCACAATTGATCTACTTATTATTTTTTCATAAATTCTGTTATTTCCATAAATACATATCTATATAATTTTTGCTTAAAGTTTGTAGTTTAACAAATAAATCTTTATAATGAACTTACATATATTAGTACCGGTTGTTCAATTTCTGAATTTTCAGTAAAACAAATGAGGTATTCATGTTTACAAAGTTTGACAAATAAATAAAAAATATACGGAATAATAAAATACAATATTATAAGATGATGTTTTATGCTATAAATAATACAACTAAGATATATAACTAAAAATGAAATGGTAAGAGTATTTTGTTTTGGTCGGTAGAGGTATAGTGGTATCTATATAGGTACATCTGTAAGTGTACAGCAGGTTCATTGTCATCACGGCTAGCTGCCGGACAACCAATTAATCTGACTGTCTGCGAAACACCGGCTATACACATACACTCCATAATGTAAACATAACGTACAAATAGCCTTTCAACACGACAAAGTCTTCTACTTTGAATTGTCATTCATATCCCAATATCCACCAACTATAAATATCGCAAAGGTTTTTACAATTAAAGACATCATAGGTATTCATACAGTAATGCTCCTCGATGCAATACTTTCGTATTCTTTCGTTTTAATAACCTAATTAATAAAAAAAAGTTCAGAAATATGTGTCTATATATTTCAATAACAAATCTTTAAATATTACATTACATTCAATCTATTTTAGTTATTTAAGTTCTAAGAACAGTATGACGATATTTATGTCTGTCCTTTATGTTTCTTAATAATTTTATTGTAATGTATCGTTGCTTTTGTGATATTGACTTTCAAGATATATTATAACAAAATCCTTACTTAGTTTTCCAGACTCATTTCCAGATTTTTAGACAAACAAATTATAGCTCCAAAAATTACGTTCATTATTTTTTCAATGATTCTTTGTCCTCTTCATAGAGTCGACAGATGATATTTTTATCTGTACCTATTTTGAACAAATATTTTAAAGAACCATAGCCAGTAAAATCTTATTAACCGAAGCTCTTTTTTGACCCAATTTATGTCCAAATGTTAAAAATAGTCTCATTTATTTCACATGCAAAAACGAAACCTTAACTACCTTTATTGGGAACTGTCATTAAATTCGCGAATAAAACTATTTTTACCTAAAACCTGGTGAGACAAAAGGTATAAAACATCGAAAAAGACCTTTCTTAACATTAGTCACATCAATTTTTAATTTTCCTGGTTTAAAATAATACTACTTAGTAAAAAGTAAATCTACAATGCTTGAGAAGAAATCTGAAATTAGGATAGTAGACTGTTATGTAGTTATATAGGACAAATTCACTTTTTTATTACTATTATTTTATCTATTGTTGAATTATTGCAAATATCCCATTGTTTATTATTTCATCTACAATCTTTTACAGCTATTGTATTGTTCTATTATCTCTTCTTATAAATATCAGTATTATAAACCGTAAGTAGATCATAAACGTATTTTCAATTTTTAAATTTGATAAATGACTACATAACCAAATTACTGCTAAACAATTGCCACCAGTGGCGTTCGTGACCTATCCGTCGAATGCTCCGGGGGGGTCAGTGCCCCACTTAGCCCATGGGCGTGCGGGAGCATATTTCACCGTATTGGCAGATTTTTTACTGCACGCGATGATTAATGTCCGAATTCGTCTTAGTGGGTTTATTCTTCTGAACATATGTCTTCGGGCCGACCAACAGACTTTCGTTAATGAATTGTTAACTGTAAAACTTATTCGGCAGACGGAGAAATAAATGAATAAACAATCGAAATACAATCTACGATAAAAGACTTTAAGAATTTTAATTAATGTGAAACATATAGATTTCGGATTTGATTTATTAACGAGTTAACTCTTTTTTGATTACCTGCCTTTATTTCGGTGATGTTTTAAATAAATGAGACACTAAAAGGTATTTTAAAATTTAAATTACTTCTATATATTTCATGGCCAAACTTGGGTCGAAAATAGATCTGTCACTTTTGCACTAGTTTTGAAGGAACGCCATTTATTTTACTCTCTAAATATTTCTTTCTAATTCCTTTTCCATATCAGGAATATTTGAAAACATGATTCACAAACAAACATAAAAATCTAAACAGTTTTTTATTTCTTAATTTTATATTATATTGAAATATGAATCCGAATCAAATTCTTTACTATCTATAGTGCTGTTATAAAATTTTTATTAATATAATTATTTTTTTCCAGTTAATAAAACTAAATGAATATCACAATCATCTACCTATGCCTATTTCTATATAAACCTACATATACTATGTCTAAAAACATGTAACCACTTATCAGGTAACCCCAGTTTTTTTTTATAAATTAAGTTGTGTTCACTTTGTGCTGTATTGTGCTGCTTATAAAAATATTAGTGCCATAATTTTGCCACTTTTAAAAAAAACTGAAGGGGTTTAAAAGTTCGTAGAGTAACCACAAATTTGTGTACTATATATTTTGAAATTACCAATACATTGTGCTCGATTTGCGCTATACTGTCCTATATGTAAAAATAAGGTTAGATAAGTTTAGACAATTTTATTTAAAACAAACTCATGATGTGGTACACGTATTTAGAATAACACTTCAGAATATTAAAAAGGCATTTGATAAATGAAAATAAATGTTTGTTTATCAAATAACACTATTAAGGTATAAATATTTTGTTATTAGATTTAATATTCGTCGCATATCTTCTCTTCATTGTACAAACCTGGCTTCATTTTTTATGTGTATATATTTAAAAAATGTTATATTTTTCTGTAATTGGAACTTTGTTCTGTTGGATTTGATTATAAATAAATAAATACCTATTTTCCCCTTGAAAATGGACCCTATGATACGTTCTCTAAATCAACTAGATATCTGATAAATTGCCTTTTGGTATAAATAGGTATATCATTACCGATATGTGTTATAATAGCAGCTTGGCACACCTAATAATTGGTAATTTATTTATTTAACAATTTATCCTACAGAACAAGTTCCAATTAAAGGACAATTATATGAAAAGTATAATAACAAAATAACAAAAGCCTTGCACAAAATTGCAATTCATACAAGAAAAAATACAACATCCGAAGAAAAAGTTCATTCTATTAATACCAACAACTTTAAATTAAATTTTTACAGATGTAAACTAATTAATCAAACATCGTCTGAATGCACTAAAGATGTCAGCAAATAAATCAAAACTGCAAGCAATATCATTGAAAATGTTACACATTTGAAATAAAGGTGATTTAATTTCATAGTTAGTTATAGTTCCCTTACAGTGATATACTGATATAATAAGGTATAAGATACATATTTTGTTGCACATTTCGTGTGTACAGAGTAAAACAAAAATGACAAAATGAGAAAAACAGATTGGTACAGGTACCTTAACAATGGGCAATAATATGAGATATTTATTTATTCCAATGTGTAAAGGAACACACGTTGCGAGTAAAACAATGTAGGTACAATGTCCACTTATAAATAGTAAAAAGCTTGCAACTGTACACACAATTTCACATTCCTGGGAGCATTGTTATCATGTATAAATAACCTCCACCCTGTAGCAGTTGATCTGATCGGACCGCGTCGCCCTCTGTAACGGTGCGTCGCCAGATCGGTTAGTAATCATGTATGACATATGTATGCACAGATCTCAATCGCCCGAGAACCTGGGCTATTTAATAAAGCTTGTTTGCGTACGCACTACTACTGTTTAGATATTTGTCGCTAACATTGCCATTACTAACACCATGAAACAACCATGACCGTGTCGAGGTCAAATAGAGTATGAAAAGGATATCATAAAATATTCAATATTTATAATTTAAACTAATAATAAAAAGCATGTCCTTATAACGTTGAATCCCTTGCTAAAGAGAGGTTTGTCGCTTCTGTTTACTAAAGACACCACTGCTTATTCCTGTTTCATCACAAATTCTAATTAACAGAAATGGTATGTAATATATACTACAATCCTATACGGTCAGAAAATATACGAACAGACAAAATACAAACAAAATGAAGACATGAAGGTATGATACATAAAATGAATTTTAGATAGATAGATATACCCCAAAATATATGGTAATGGATAAAAATAGCTAGAGTCAGAAAAAAGGGTAGCAAAATACGATAAACGGATAGGAAATCCCCAAAACTCAATTTGGCAAGAAAATAACAACTTAATAAAAAGGGGACGAGCAAAACAAATGGATATTCTATGGTACAAATACAAAGGCGAAGTATAAATAGAAAGAAAATATTCTATGAATTACATTATAGAGATTGGGACTTACAACAAAAAAACAGAAAAATAAGATCAAAAACTCGAATAACAATAACAACAACAGATATAAACTAATACAAACAAGATCAATGTGACGGTACCTATTGGGTGAAAAGAAAACCATCAAGATGATTGCTAGATTCAGATGTGGTAAGAGAGAAAGGGAAGAGTAATTTCTAATGCATCGAAGAACATCATCCAGGAAAGTTCGGCTAAAAAGACGAGAAAAAAGGTCTGTTAGACGATTTAGAATCAGAACAAGACTGGATGAAAAAAAGTTATAAAGAAGAGGAAGGTTAAATTATGATGTGTGACAGTGTTTCACTATCTGTTATAATTAACTGATTGGGAAGAAAAAAATTCGACCACACTTGGTCCTTCTTCAGGAGATGAAATTTAAATAATTATTGGTTTGGATAATAATATTCATTTTAACAAAAACATAATATTATGCAAACCACTAATTATTCAATTTTCATCTCTTGAATAAGTCCCATGTGTGGTTGAAACGGTCAATATTATATAAATAAATATGGTGAATTCCAGAAAACACATGGTATTTATTCAACTAGCTAGACAAGAAACATCCCAATTCTCAATATTAATACTTCTACTTTCCTTTCACCTAAAATTCTGGCAGATTCACCCTAAAATTTTCTGAAATTTTGTTGTTATTGTTTGTTTTTATACAAAATTAAATATAGGAAAACACCATTCTATTCGTTTATTTAGTCAATATATAATAAAACCGTTCATAGTATTTAGTTTATCCACATTTATTTACTAAAATATATTCACAATTGTATCGTCCTCTTCAACATCATCAGATTGAAAAATAACATGTACTAACAAATACCAACAATCCTTATATTTATACAGAGATATGTCCATTCCGTCAATTATAATATTTGTAATAAAAATATTTGGTATGCATCGTGAATGATGACCGTAAAAAGCGTGTAACATATTGAGTGTGTTTGAAAGTGCTGCCTAAATTAGAGTGATATAAGTGGTGTCCATGTAAGTGCATACATACCAGCACGACGTATGTAATGTAATGGCGGCTATTAACTGGATATTAGCTAACTATTACTTAAGTAATTAATGCAACGTGTAATCTGCACAAGATACGAGATGAAGATTGTCGATTTTATCAATTCATTCCTTAATTAATATTTATACCACGGAGCTTTACTGGCATACACGTAAAACACATTCACATCTATACATCTCTGTTTAACTAATTCATTATTAATCTGTAATTCATTTAATGAATTATATCTATTTTTCTGTTCCATTTATTCACTCAAAAACATGCTCAAATTTTTCTAATAGCTGATCTACATATTAACGCATATTCTTGCTATAGTATACTAGGTTTGTAAATTAAGTTGTAATACTAATTTTAAAAAATTGATTTAATCGAATATAATTACAAATTAATATTGTCTCCCTCCAAAAATACATTCCTTGGAAAGCCAAACAGCGCTGGAGACAGTTCTTCCAATTCGCATAGCAGTGCTTCTCTTAAGTTCCCTTAAGGTGAATTTCAAACTCGGGAAAAGGAAAAAGTCTCGAGAACTCAAGTCAGACTAATAAGGAAGCTGAAAAGTTACATGAATGTTTTTACTGGTCAAAAACTCATTTTTTTAACCACTTTTGCGCAATGAGTTGGTCAAAATCTGTTGAACAGTGGTGTGTGTGAGTCAAATTCAACTTCTCGATCATTCGGTACTGACAATCGACGATCTGAGCACTCAAGATCCCGGATTCTGTCGACATTTTTATCAGTTCGTAAAGATGAAGGCCTTCCGCTGCATGTTTTATCTTCATTGCCTAAAACCGTCGAAGAACTTGAAACTTTGGCAAAAAAATGTCCCAGTAGGTCTTTTGTAGTTTTGCAAAATTATTATTATATTGAATTATGTTATTAAAATGAAGTAATCTGTATAAAATAAGTTGTAGAAATACATGTAGTATTATCCCGTACAATATGGTGACTTAGTTGTTAGCTGGACAGTTTTTACTTACCAAAAACAGTTTTCCCATGTTAAATGCCCATAACAACACTTTCTTGGAACACACAGTATATTTATTATCCTATATATTTTGTTTGTAGAATGTGTTTTTATAAGTATACAGTACCAAATACATGGGCGCCCATAAGGGGGGGCAAGAGGGGGCACTTGCCCTCCCCTGTCTTTTCGCAAATTTATTTTTTTCATTATTGTTATGTTCTATAAGAAATTTATTAATGTTTGCTATATCTTAGGGATTAGCATTTTTGTGTGTGGGACAAATAATTCTGATAGTATTTGTGTTTAGTTATTTTAACTGTCATTAAAAAATAGAGAAATCTGAGACAATTAACTACAATAAACTTCATTTTATTGAAGAGGTTCCTAATGAAATTTCTGAGAAATTTTCGAAAGATGGAATGAATATGAAAAATGCCATACAAACCTATCCAAAAAATTACATTATGTCTGTTTATTTTTTTTTTAACATTTCTATTTTTTACTAGTATCTCTATAATATAAAAGTTTCCCTTGAATGGACAATATCACATTTGAATAAAATATCAAATGAACTATTCAACAATGCTATAAAAATTTCGATTAGTATTTTTTGTTAAGTGTTGCTTAAAATTTAAGCCTTGTTAGTACAACATAAAAATATATATCTTTTTTATTGTTTTTTTTTATTTTGCCCCCCTTTGAAAAATATTTTATGGGCGCCCATGACCAAATATATAATAATTGTCACCTGTGGTACAATATTCCTAAATAAAACAGGGTCTTAACTCTTAAGTATCTGACGTATTTGTTTCATGACAAATTTTAATTGCATTTTAATGGTATAAGATGTGAAACATTTTCTTAGATCCATCCAATGGCTCTCTAGAATAAAATATGTAAGAAAAAATAAATTCTGCACACTTTTGCAAAATTAGAAATAATTACAAGCTGTAATAAGAGTTTTATTAGTGTATTTATGAATATATAATCTTGCAAAATACCTACTATAAACATTTATTACAACAGACTCTTGTAATTCAAGATAATAAATTTCTATATAAAATGACTGTTTTATTGATATTAAAACTGGCATTTCCTTCAAATTTGCAAAAATAATTGGCCAATATTTCGAACAGTAATTACAAACCTTATTAAAGAAATAAATTATCGCTTATAATATATATTTAAAAAAAATTAACAAGTACATTAATTGCCAAAATATCATTACTGAGATGATTAAAAAATAAAACTTATTGCTTATTAAAAAAATATTTATGCCCCATAAAAATTTCGATTAAAGTTAATAACGGATGAAACCCCATAATTATTGGCAATTTTTTAATCGCACCCTGAATCCAGGCCCGTACTGGCCGTAGGCCGGGTCACATTCCTGATCCGGTCCTGATGTGTTACGACCAGAGCAATCTTGTAATTACACGATCAGACTTGCGGGCGACTGTCTGGACACTTTCTCAAAAAGGAAAAAATGCGAAAAGCTCAAGGGACCAGGTTTCACTTTTGCAAGTTTTTATTAAATTAAATAAATTGGGGGTTTTTACTTCAGTTAAAAATTGAACTCAAATCGGTAATTATTATTATTAACCACTTACAGAGAAAATACTTAAATCTGTTTCCATAAATTTACTCTACCTTATATATTTCGTTTAACTTACTTTAAGTAATTTTGTAAAAAGTCCGGGTAGAAAAATAAAAAGTAATAAAATTAAAACTTTTAATTTATTAAATCCATTGTTAAAATATTATCTGTCTTTAAAATTAAAATTGACATTGAACCCTAGGTTCTTCTAGAAAAGTAGTGCCGCTAAAACAAATTTGGAATTTGTTTTCTTATCCAGTTGTAAATAAAGATTTAAATAAAAAAAATGTTTTTATTATGTGATACGATCTAACTTATTTTACAAATGATATCATTTTTGTATATTATATTTTATACCTATCTATATTATCACCTAGATTCATCACTGTGTGATATGTGATAAATTTAAATCTTAAATTATCACCATTTATGGCCGTTTGCACCAACATAACTTAAATTTTAAGCTTGCCTTAAATAGACAATATCGAATCGAAATAAAATGTCAGACGCATGATTTAACATTGCTGTCAAAAATTCGATTAGATTTTTTTTGTTTAAGTCTTGCTTAAAATTTAAGCCTTGTTGGTGCAAACGGGCATTAAAGTCTTATACACATCTTATAACATCTTATAGAAAATACATGACATCAAGTACATAAGTATCTACTTGTAGAAATATTATTAATAATTAATACTTGTACATTGAAGTGTATAATTTCATATATCTTCAGTCATATATTGAATTAAATAAGATAGAAATCCGGGTTTCTTTCTTGATGTTGTGTTGAAGTTACCATGTATGTATATGGAAAATACATCATACATTAACTTTCGACACCATTTGATATAGGTATAATAAATATTTTGCCAAATTGTTTATCTATAATATTGACGGGATATATGTCACGACATTTAAGTGTAGTTCCTTCTGAATATGTCGTGCCAGACTCTGTATTTGTAGATATATTATTACTAATTAATACTTTTACATTAAAGTATATATGTATTTTAATATAATGTTCAATATTTCGTATTGATTTATTTGATATTTGTATCTGGGTTTCTGTCTTGATGTCATGTTGAAATATCCATGTATTTATATGAAAAATACGTCATATATTAATAGTTAAAATCATTTGATATATAATAAATATTTTGCCAAATTGTATATAATATGTATGTCATGTTATTTTAGTGCAGTTCCTCCTAAAAATGTCGTGCTAGGAATGCCAAGAACCTCCTCATCAATAAAAATCACTAATTTAATATCTACAGTTAACAATTTTAGATACTGAATTTTTCGTCCAGGAATTTAATAACAATTGTTAATTTAAAAAATGAGTTGTCATTTCCTGACATTTTTGTTTAACAGAAACAAATACTTTTCGGCACCAGTTTTTGTGAGTGTGTTTATTTTTTGTTAGTTTGTGAAGCTACGCTACACATCCGCTCTTTTTGCGATTTTTATTCAATTCCAGTAACTCTCAACAAAAACTCATAAACATAAGTCGCGAAATGACAGTCGGGTTCAACAGTCACTTAAAAAATTCCGCAGTTTTTTCAAGCGGTGGTCAACAATTTATAAATTTCTGTCTCGCATCACAAAAGCCAAATAAGTATGGTTGGTGGCTAATACTCTGTTATTATGTTTACTCTAAAAGTAAGCGAGCAGGAACATTGTTATCGAAAAACAGTTACTTGTCTGCCTCGGCACAATGAGATGCTAGTTTTTGGGTTACAATGTTACAATTACTTCGTGGCAGATTTGTACAGAATACTCTACATATTTCGACAATTCAAATTTATATCTGTTCACAAATCAATTACCCTCTTCTAAATTTAAAACCTTTACATATAGGAGATTCTTACCATAATATAATTAATTAAGTGAATCTTTTTTTGTATAAATCGAACCTACTGTGTCTAATGTATTGTAATTTTTTTTTATTTACATTTTATCTATATAATAGGTATTGTTTAAAAATTCTCGTATGATGTTATCACAGTGTGGATACCAGATCCCAAAAGTGGGGTAATTCAGCCGCGTTTTGAAGGATATCATTTTTAGTAGCAGTTTTTTCATTATTAAAAGTTAATTTTGGGAAAAAAATACGGGTCTAATATTTTTCATTATTCTATTGATTAAAGCTAAAAATATAAATTGGTGCAAAACCTCACCCTTCGTATAAACCAAATACCCTAATGGATACTAAAATTAAATAACCGAAAATTAAAAAAAAAAACTTTATTATGGAAAAAATTAAACAAAATACATAAATTTTAAACATTTAAATACAGTTAAGGACAAACAAAAAACTCTTGATCAATAAATACATTATCAATCTTATTAATATTTTTTATAGAAAGTGTAATTCTTTGGTAGATTCATTATTACATCTTTATTCATTGCTGCTTATTTTTTAATAATAATATTATTCAAAGTTAGACCCTTTAAAAAACTTTTTCAAGATAGCCCTCTAATGGGACAAGAAACGACCTGGCATACGCACATGCGTGAAAGTTAAGTCAAAGCAAATAAAGATAATGAATCTTATGAGTGATTTAATTTGTAATTAAATTGTTCTTAACTACTGGTTTATTGTCGCTATCGGAATCAATCTGTCGTGGGTTTTTATCTCGAGAAGAAATGGAATCTAAAGATAGGCATGGCTTTGGCTCTCTCCTTGAACAGGTGTTCTCATTTTTACACGCACAAATCTTGCTTCTCATGTCACACTTCATCTGCAACCTAAACATATATCAGTTTACTTAATTGCTACAGAAATAATCATCATTATATTTTATTTATTATACCTATCGTTCATTGCACAAATTTACAAAATTAAACTGACATGTATTAAATTATATTTTAACAAAATTCTCCGTCGTCATGATATACTATATCTTGGAAGATAACTTCTTAATCATAGTACTTCAAAAATAAATATAGGTATGTAGGTATATAAGAATGGAAATGTCAGTAAAACATACAAAACGTAATGGTATGTTTAAGTTCATGGTCCAGTTACTAACTATTATATTATTGTGAGAACTAATATTTCTAGACGATATACTTTCAGTTTTATAGAGAAATCATGGTTATATCATAAAAATAAGGGATGCTAATTAATATAATACCTATATATTATTTTATAAGTAAATTCCCATGGTATATCTTTGTATTTATTTTGTCTATTAATGTACTCACTTATATTTTTTTTTATTACTTAATTTATATTTGGGGATACACTTTCATGAATAAAAAAAATATACGAATGCAACAACAGAGACATGCTTTGAAGCATTGCTTTGTCTGAAGTATGGAAATATGTATAATGATATCTCTCTTGTTATCACCTTTCAAAATAACTACGAAATTGTATGTCAAAACAGACAGTCTCTGCGCTGTCTTTGTCTGAGGTGTACATCTATCTCACATGCAATCATCTGTTGATATAACATCAAAAAATGCGCTAAATTTATAGTTCTGCCATTATAATAAATTCATAAATTTAGTATTGACAGCGATGTCGCCTGTGAATGTCATGTGGTTGGAGGTACACAACAGTCCATCATAATATTTGTTTCACAGGCCTGGACCTAATATGGAGCCCTGTAGGACATGTGTTCTTTGATTGTATGTTACACTTTTGTCATATATGTCATTACAGACATATAAACATCTTAGAAAATGTCTTAGGGAAACCTTTCCTGGGAATAAACACATCCTACAATATACTTTATAATTTACCTGTAAAATGAAAGAGGTGAATCCTTTATTTGTGATATTTTATCTATCAAACCTTTTCTAACCAATGTCTTTAATTATTATATTGTTTGCTTCATGCTGATTGGTTAGTCACTAGTGATAGGAAGAAAGTCAATAAAGTACTAATACACATACTATAGTAAGAGATAGCACAAAAAAGTATGTTACACATGTTGGAAACACTACTTTAAATAGGACGTATTTTGCAGATTCCAAAATTTTGTCTTATTGTACTACTTCAAAATTAGTTTTAAAAATTACAACAAAGTTCTGCTATAATAAAATATTATTTAGAAATTTGGTTGTACCAAAATTATAATTTATAAGTATGTAACAGAAAATAGAACTCGTAAAGATTTGCCGATTCATCTATTTATGATAGAGTTGTCCTTAATAGTAACTTTTCATAATAAACACTTCTCGCCTTGACCCTTGGCTGTCGTGAGTTTCTCCAATCAAGGACTATTATTCTCATTCGTTATCTATAGATTATAATCTGAATCTTTGAATCTTTCAAGGTCAGCTGACATCCATCATCCTCCTAAACTCCTAACCTAATCGATCAACGCAGCTCTGGCTGGTTTTTTACGTTTTTTCGCTGGACGACTGTGTGGTCCGCCTGATCGCTGCAGTTTGACAGTTGAGCCAAGGTGCCCGTATAATTATATCAATTATATTGTTGGATTCGGATGAATATGTAGATTACTTCAAACTTGGACAGCGGAATTATACCGGTATTTTACTCGTCGACATTGAAAATGCTCTGGAAAATATTACTCTCATAAACATAGCTATATTCACAAAAACGAAGTTAATAGCTATCAATAAAATTAATCTGTACAAACAAAAGTTACTTACACTTCTATATATGTAATCATTCCAAACGTACAAACTCATATGTTCACTTAATATTAGTAACAAGTTCATAAACTTCAATAGAGCACGTTCTATTTTTCATACAATCTGTCACTCAATTTGGATGTGAGCATGTGCATATACTAATTTTGTGATCTTACGCGTTTCTAACGTTTATTCGTTTTTATTGTATGTAGTGTGGTTATAGAAAACTTTGTGTTACTACTGGTAAAGTTGTAAGTATTGCAAACTTTAAATGTAAATGAATTTATGGTTAATTTTCCTTGTCGCATTGACATATTCAAGAAAAGTGTGCAGAATCAGAATCAATATATTGTACAAAAAATTATATTAGTATCATACAAAACTTCGTCAAAATATAACAATTTTTGGTATAACATATTGTACTATTTACTATCCCATATATCTATATGTTAGTCTAAAGGCCGATTATAATAAAATTTGTCCGAAAAAACGAGAGGACAATGAATAGGTTTTATGTATATATAATATAAATTGTTAGAAATTAATAAATTTCTTATGCCACCAAGCTTAGTAAAAGAAACAGTAAACAAAAAATAAACAAGATGGTTTTTCTCTATCTATCATCTGTTAGATGGAATAAAAATAATAGAAAAGGTTACAGCAACGTGCAGCAATGTGAATGTTCCACAGAAGAAATATATGGACAGGTCAGTTCTAAATGTCATTTCTTCGGTTTTTCTATTTTCTCTGCAACAAAAAATAGATTTCTAATCTAACCCTGCCAGAGAAATCTGTTTCGATTGATTCTTCCATTTTTGGTGACAAAGAAAGGAGCTGAGAAATTTGTAATTAGATAATTAGAATGGTTCGGAGAAACATAGAAAACTACCAGGAGATCTATTTCCTTTTACTACTTGTATAAGAATTAGTTAGCTTTTCTCTACTACATGAGAATTACAATTCTATCACAACTTTTTACTTATGAAAAGAACTTGTTTTGTCTATTGTACAATACAAATAATCACACTCTTTTCTGGATAAGCAGAAACATATTTTATAATTAAGTTTATTAATTGTATTTCAATATATAATTTGTAAAACCTTATAAATACAGATAGTACCATAAATGGTAAACGGTAAATATTAAAAAAAAGAAACTTTTTTCTGCTCGTTTCTTTAAAATTACAACTTTTTGGTGAAATGTACCATTACAGGAATTATATAAGTATCATTAATGGTGATGATACAAATCGTATTATAAATTTACTTGAGGCGAAAAGAAAATAAATTATTTGTACGCATCAAAAACATTCTTTTACTGGCCATCAAGTTTTTGGGTTTATTTATATCTACCATTAATATGTCATGATATATGTATATATCACATTAAGCAGATATAAAAAAGCTTTCTTATACTTGTTAATATAGTTTAAAGTCGCATAAAAAATAATGTTTGTGCTTCGATTAGAGATAATCATGATTAAAATGCGCAAAGCGTTTTTCAATTGCTAATCGTGGTTAAACTATATTGTAAGACAAAGACCAGATTATTTTAACGACTTGGATGATACAAAATTTTAATGAAGATTTCGTTTATAGAAACAGATAGAGATATAGCAATATGAAGACAGCAGTTGCATATTTTCCTTGCCAACCTAAATTAGAAACTTGATAACCAGGATTAATTTAATTAATAATTCGTGTTGGTTAAATCTAATCATAATTAAGTTAACCATAACTTAAATTAATGAATAACCGGCTCTTTTAAAAATAATATAAGGTGTTCTTTCATTGTCAATAGTAACGAAATAAAAATACCGTTGTGTCCAAGTGCTTTAAAACCCACTGTAATAAAATGCAAGTAAAACTTGGGTACTTGAACAGGACATTAATTTAGTGACTTCTTCGTAGAACAGTTACTTATTAACTGTTGCATTTTGCAAAGCCTTTCTTTGTGATACATTGTTCATATCGTGACTCAAAAGCATTAAGAATAACTCATTGCCAAAATATTTTGACAGCAGAATGGAACATAACATCAACTTAAAATTTCGCCAAAATTACAATAAGTCATTATGCATGCAACTTTCAACAATGTATTGCCATACAACAACATAACATACAAAATGATTCGTTTTCAGCACGCACAATCTTTAACATATTCTTTAACAAGCATGCAAAATTGCTCAATAAATTCCCCGGTCCCTTTGTGGTGCCGAAAAACATTAAGTCGTAAAGCAGAATTTCCTCGGAGAAAATTGTCTTACTTTCGGCGAAAGAAATGGTAAACCGCGAGAGATTTCAACGCTGAGGAATGCAAGAGTGTATATTACAGATATTTTATCTTGTGTGTTGGATGTTGCCTGGTTTATTAGCTTATTATTGCAAAGATCTAAGGTTATTACGCCCACGTTTGCTTCCAATACATGCCATTATTATAGGTTAAGTATATTATCAATTAGATTGTTCCGCAATGTCAATTGCTTGTAATACGAAAAGTTATAAGGAGTTATTTTAATTAGACAACACGATTTATTGGCTTAGTGTAGTAAGTTAAAAATAATTAGACTTTCAACATCATTCAAATCATCATAAATTTATTATTTTATATTTATTATTTTATAAATTTCTAACCTTTCAACCAAACATAATTAATTTTTTTCTCTAATACTTCTTAAATATTATTTATTAGTTTTGTACTAAAACTTTACTCATAATTTATTCTTAGAACATTAATTTCTAAAACACTACCATCAATGTCTCACATAAAAAAGGCTATGTAGTGCAGTCTCCACCACAGTTGGAGTGCTCGAGAAATGACATAATTACAGTACAATGTACAAATAACAAACGGAAATTGAAAAGTCTTTTGGTTTCTGAAGGCTTAAACATGAAATCGGACACGTTATATTAAAAAACGGTGCATAAATGTATCACTACCAATATATAACGAATAATAAAATGTATATAATATATTAAGTTTAATATTGAAATATATGGTATAGCATCCTTAGATGAAACCAGTGTTAAAATATTTTCCTTACATTTTAATTGCATTTTGGTGTTATGATTGTCAGCCAGCCTACAACCTCTAGTTGTAGTGGTTTAAAAAACCTTTTTTTGAAGAGTTGTCGTTACTTCGCAGGAATTATGAGTTAATTTTACTGATTAAATTCATAACTCGGATAACCTTTGCTTGATTATTTGACAAATGACAACAGATCAAACATAAAATATGTCTTATCAAGAAAAAGTAACCATGACGAACATGGTTTTATCGCTAAAATCTCTCAACATTAGTTAGAATCGAAAGATAACTTCTTCCCTTTTCGACATTTATGTATAATTACCGATATTTGAAATAAAGAAAATTGCCACAATTTCGTATTTGCGAAATAAATATCTCTGTTCTTGTTTTGTAAATAATATTGTTTATTTCGTTTCAGATGTCATGTTCCAAGTTCCTTATATCGTCTTTGCGAGAACTTCTGAACAAACGGTGAGTTAAATTTATTACAACTCCTGATTTATACATGGTATTGGGGAAAGTGCATATCAAGAATGTTCCCCAGTAATAAACAAAATAAACGTTTGTTTGTAAATAATTCGTTGGAAAAAACGTAACCACCGTGAGAATCCACGGACTTTCTACAGTAAAAGGATGACTAACACGGATTTCATAACAATTATCCTCTCGCATCGCGTGTCTTCTCTTAGGGTTATTAATTGCGATCTTAGTGGGTCATGCGCGAAATTATCCGTAACGCTGCCGAAATTTGCATTATAAATTCAGAATCATTAACTGTAAACCGCGGTGCGATAAGTGCACCAAATCTTAATGGATTATGGCGGAATCTCAAACATCTTTAATAGCAATGCAACAGTTTTTATTCAATATACTTTACTTTTAATTAGATCTGTAATTGACGGGGCTGTTAACATTCTCAAAATGAAGATGCACTTTTGATAATTACTTCTCAAAATGTAATTATCTACATTATTACAGCGCTTACCCATAGCTTGTTTAATGAAAATTTCATGAATTTTTACCAATCTTCATTTAAAAAAGAATTATAATTATTTAATTATTTTAAATTACATGCATTCGATAATAATAGTCTGTGAACCATATTTTTTTAATGTTTATATTCCAATTTACAGGATGTTTGGCTAAAAGCCGGCACCGAGAATATTTTTTTATTTTGAAAAGTACAAAATAAATGTAAGGAGCAAAATTAAACTAGACAAAGGGAAAGGGACTCATAAAATGATCATAGTAAGGATTTTGTCACTTCCAGTATTAACAAAAATGTGTACAACTTTCATTCTAGTATAAGGAAGCGATATATATATATATATATATATATATATATATATATATATATATATTAATTATATAAACATTTTAACAGCTGTAACCGACCAGCTGATGGTGATTCCAGTATCCGAGTTCCAGCATTGCCATGAGGATAGGAAAAACTGTTGACTTCCTAAGAAAGTTATTTTGAGGGAGACAGTATTGAATTGTAATTATGTTCGAACATTTTTTTTAAATCAATCTTATTACTTAATTTGCCATTTTGATATCAATTTGAGTCAATAGGCGAATGAGGATATTGTTCCATATTCTGAAATATTTGCAGAATAAGATGTACGTATGTATCTAATGGAAGTATCTGCAGATATGAATACAGATAATAAACTGGCGTTTGTAAGCTATAATAATTATCCGCGCTGCACTAATAATGAGTAAAATACATTTTCCAGTGCACGCCGACAAGTTTTGTATTTTCTCTTCGCAATAATTATTTTCTAAAATAAAATTAAGAGTGGCCTATCATTAACGCAAAGCGAGAACATTTCATATTATAATTACAGAGATTTATTATAACATTAAAACGACTCTGGGTGAATACAGACGAGACGGTTATTGACGAAAAACCTATTTATAACCGTCGTGCAGCCAATGAATTACTTTAATTGATCTCCAGTTTATTTTCATTTCCATAAATTACAATCATCGTACCTACTCTATATTATGCATTTTTACATCCATAGAGGATGTTGTAACATATTTTTCTAATCAAATCCAATATCATTTTATTTTGTTACTATTAATCAACTAGTATTTAATTGAAACCTGCTGTGACTTCATCTCTGCTAATTTAAAAAAAATCATTTTCAGATTTTTCTTTCTAAAATTTGTAATGATTATTCAAAATTTGTGAAAATTACTACACTAATGTAATTTTTTATGTAGAATTGATTACCGTTATCATTGTAGTTGTATCTATGCTCATTTTTGACTTATGAGTCCATACCTAAAATTGGATGTGTTTGCCTAAAACTTAAAAAGCGAATATCTCGAGAACTAAAAGAGATATCGCTATTCTGTTTGAAAATATGGAATATACGCATCGAATTCTATATAAAAACATGAAAAATAGAATTTTGAAATTTTTGACGATTTTTGTCATTTTGAAAAATGATCAATTCTCATAGTCAAAAATTGGTGAGAGATACAACCTCAACGACTTCATCATTCGATTCCTCGTGCCGAAAACCTCAGTATACCAATTTTCAGCCAAAAATTGTCGTGGATACATTTTTTATTAAAGATAATTAATTTGTTTAAAAATCGAAAAAATCTTAAGGTATACACCTTAGATTTTTTTTGATTTTTGGCCATTTTCAGCTTTTTCCTTCTAGAAATTCTATCTGTTGAAATAAACATCTGAAAGTACACTTATGTAATTTAGCCCGTAGAATCGAATGGTGAAGTCGCTGAATTCATATTTCGACCCATTTTTGAGTTACACCCCAAAAATGGGTATTTTTGGGACAAACTTTGAAGACGAATATCTCGAGAACGGAAAGAGATATTTAAATTTGGTGTGAAAATTTGAATTCAGCGCATTGAGAAGTATTTAAAAATATAAAAATCTCAATTTTGAGGTCCGACCCATTTGTCACTCATTTTTCTTGAAAAATGGAAAATATGGTTCATTGCGATGTTCATGTGAAAAATTGAATATTTTAAAAAGAAAATTACAAAACTTACGTAATTAATTGTTTTTTATTAGAAGTAATATCATAGGACCTCTTTATCGGGATAACGAAATTTTATCAGGTTAATACTATACCTTTTTAAGTCAAGTTATCGTTACTTGGCAGGAATTGTATGAGTAAATTTTACTTGATTATTTCAGGAAAGATAACAATTCACACATAAAGTTTTATATCAACAAAATGTAACCATGACTTTGATATGTAGTTCTATCAAATTACTGAAAAACTATCTATAATAATCTTTTAAAAATTGTACACAATAAATAATAAATTAATATATCCAACAAATACAAAAATGTAGAATAAATTTAAAGAATTTAGGTAAGGATACCGAGTTGATATTTTGGCGTGGCCTATTTGAACACCTATACCAAGTGTTAGTATGGTATAATGATTAAGCATTTCATTGTACATGTATTTAGAAAGATAATTTAAGAGTCATGTTAATGAGAGAAAAAAGAGCGATGAAAAGATATTAATTTTCGATTATAAGTTAAAGAGACTTGTGGTACAACAGGTTATTAGACACGCCGTCGACGGCCCGGTGAAAACCTCAGCCTCTGACCCTCTTTTCAAACAATTTTTAATCTGTCACTCAAGTCGTTCGACAATGGCTGCAGCTTGAGTTCAGCGTTCACTTTCTCAGACGCATCTCCGCTGCAGTAGTAATAACCTTAACCTTCTTATTTCAAATACGCACAGCAAATGAATTTGACATAATTAACCACGGAGAAAGGAACGAACTAATCAACATAAATCCAAAACAGGTGCGACTCTCCCACCCATCCCAAATTATCCGCATACATCTTTATTATTCATTAAAAAGTTAATATACTCGTTCCGCGATAACAGCCAACAACAAATTAGTCACGAACTCTTTACCTAATTTACATAAGGACAACAATCATTTTATGTTTATATAGTTCCATGACAGAAAATCACGACATCAATAAACCTGGATTGGTTTTATTCGTGATGTAGGTAAATTAATTACTTTTGTACAATATTTTATAAAAATGTGAATAACACTTAACGTTAAGTAAAATTTGGTTGTATTTGTGCACAGTCATAAATAATTTAGTTGTCCATTTAATCTCTAATGTTGACGAGAGATGGACTATACGATTTTTATTGTTAAAAAGATCAATTCAACTAGTAATCAGGAAAAAATCATTGGCCCATATAAAGGTAGACGATCTAGTTGCTATTCCATGAGTTTTGAAGAACTGTTGTTAAGTGGTTATCAGTGGGTATGATAATGAAGAAGCTCTGGATTATGAAAACGAATATGCGGAATACAAGGAAAATTATTAAAGAAAAAAAACAATAGAATGATTGGTTGAAATGTATGTATCACTGTTTATACGAAGAGTGTACCACATAGGACAAATAACAACAATCTGTAAACCACTTCACCACAAAACATAGTTTAGATACATGTACCATATTTTCATATAATATTAGAAAAAATAAGCAATTAAATATTTTTTAGGCGACTGGTACATAAATTGTTGTTTTTCGTATGTGCTGGCAACCTTAAAGTATCAATTTTTATTTGACATCTGTCAAAGTCAGAATTTTCGGCCGGTTGTTTGTTCATTATTGATTTACATAGTTCATATTAATGTGATTAATTATTTTAGAATATAATAACAAATGTAAGTAAAATTTTAACTATTCCTTTACAAATATTAATGAAAAAGTAATGAATTTGCGAGTAAAAATAGCGGCCGTAAAGTAAATGCGGCCGTAAGGTAAATGCGGTCGTAAAGTAAATGCGGCCGTAAAGTAAATTTGATGTCAAAAATTGATTTTGAATGAAAATTCATAATTTCTTGTTGTAATCGCCTAAAAAATGTTGTGTGCACCTCGGATAAAAGTTCTTTTTGGGCCTCATCAGATTTGTAGCCTCGGCTTTGCCTCGGCTGCAAACTTCGGTTTCGGCCCAAAACGATTACTTTTAGAACCTTGATACACAAATAACTATTGTTTCTGATACAACTTTATAAGTGCCATACATTAAAAGCTAGTTTTTTTTTTATTTTTACGTAGCTCGTGACAATTATAAAGTTTGGTTGGAATGCGATAGTTGTTCCTGCGCGTATGTAGTGCAATAATGAAAGATGGATTCGCGGCTTCGCGACTTCCGCCGATGACAACGTGAAGCCGGCCCTAATTAAACACATACATCGGTAATTAATAATCATAAATATCCAGTGGAAAGTCTGCAGCTCAATGCAACTGCGGACGGGAAAAATGGTTTGTTGACTTAATTCCGTCTCGACATATTGGTTTACTTAATCAACTCGATCTTGATTTATTCCGCACATCACTAATCTGGATTGTTGTCTTTCCTTCATTCGCATACTACTTTGTCTCCCAATTAATAATAAAATATTAAAAATTATTATCATTAAAATATTTCCAGATATATTTCCAAAAGTCGAAACCTAAAAGATAATGTCAAAAAAGATTTATCAGATAATTAATCGATGGAGTAATGATGAATTCGACTGTTATGTTCGTACTAACACATATATTAAAATAGTTACTTCATCTTCAAAATCATTTTCAAAATTTTAATAATTTAGTAAAAATCTTAAGGTTTATTATTATTATTATTTTAATATTATTCACAAAAATTTATTATTTCTCATAATTGATTATTCATCAATTAGGATTCACTTCTCGAAATTATAGTTCAAAAAAAAAATAATAAGTAGTGAAGATCCAAATAGAAAATTATTTTCCGTATCGCAATTGTAAGAATGAATACATTGCTCTGAAAATATTAAAAGCTGTCAGTTTACTTGATTGTTTTCCTGAATAGTTGAAGATAAATATGTGTTATTGTTTCTGTTATAACTGTGAACATTTCTGAGAAATTGGGTAAGAAATGATGACAGAAGATTACTTGAAAACGTCAATTCACTTTCCTGTAAAGTTTTGCAAGTGAGATTCATTTTAATAATGATTGTAGTATTAGAAAACATGTCGCATGCGTTCACTTATTGCATTAGTCGCGGTTGGCCACGAAAATAAAAGAAACCTGGCTCCAAACAATGGCGAGTGCGTTAAAACAATGCACAATTTCAACACATTGTTCAACTTTTTGTTACAATAAATAATATTCGTGTGGCGTCGCAAACAATCGGGCGTCTTCGTCACACGTGGCGAGCGGAAACAATAGGCGTCGTCGGTGTTTATGTTAAGAGAGGTTATGATCTTCAGGGTCTTGCGCAGTTTACTTTCACTGCTGATGATCTCTCAAGACGACATTATAAGCGAGGTTTTTTCTCATTTGAAAGTAGCTTTTTGCAGGAGTTAAATTTTCATGTTTTTAAACCGGATTGCGATGCTACTTTTTGACATCTTTACGGTTTAATAAATGGCGATTAACTTTTTAAGTAAAGTAATTTTACTTTACACATACCTCGCAAGCATAATTTCGTGTAATTTAATTTTTTCTTTAACCAAAATACAAAGACCAGATGCACACATGAACAATTAATATTTGTTCCCTTCTGTACAAACTTTTTGTATTCAAATCAAGGAATGTAAGATCTGATGATTGATATCTACAAAACCAACTGTTAAATAAAATATTACAAAAATAAAGTAATACACTTAATTATTTCACTTTGTAGGAACAAACTTAAAAAACAAAGAAAAGAACAAGAAATTAACAAGCGGATACATGCAGCAATAAAAACTATTTCACAATGAACAAAATAATTTACTTTAATCTACAGAAGCGAAACATGTATGATATTTCAAAGAGACAGGCTATTGAAATAAGGATCCTAAAAATAATATAAGGTTAGATAGATTAAGGTTCGATCACATAAGAAACAGTCTTCAAATAGCCATAGAGAAAAAAACAATAAGCTAAATATTGTACGTAGCAGAAAGACAAACCAAAACTAGAATTACCAAGAAGAAGTAATGGAGAAGACTAATGAAAACATGAGAGAACAACCTAAATTTGTCAAGAAGCAAGAAGAAATAAACGAAGAATGAAAAAGAATTGTTTTAGCCAAAACAATTATATTTGAGCAAAATATATTCCCTTCAAAGCCAAATAACAAGCAATGAGCCGATGTTTTCTCTTCTCTTTATTGTTGCTATGGTTACCACTATTGACTGTTTGGTAACAAACAGATTGTTTGTGTGAAATGCATTAGTTTTTTATGTGGTCGCCTAAAAAATATAGTGTGCAAATTATCAAAAAAAGCTCATATCCGTGCAATGCTCGATTAAGTCTCGTGCTGCAAAAATTATACTCGTACTGATATAAATGCTGTTCTGTACTCGATACATAATATACTATTTCTGTGGACCAAATTAAACAGTAATTTCGAAATCTATAAAGCCAGAACATATTGAGTTCAAATTTTATTACATGTGTTATGGCAAAATCGTAGTGATCTTTAATTTCATATCCGTGTTAGTTTTACTGGTGAGGTCTGTGGCTTACCACTATGATCAATAGTAGTTATAAATAATCTCATTAAAGAAAACCACTGTTTTTATAAGGAACAAGCTTTCTCGCTGTTGTTTGTTTTTAAAATTATATTACGAAAAAACACATATCTGCTGTTGTACTGGTATGTTAATTTGAACATGGTTCTTCAATTCTACAAGAAACTTAAATCTATATACATTTGTTAAAACTTCATCTAGTATTGACATAAAAATAAATGCAATCAACATCACAATGGTACTTTTAAGACTTTTAATCTTATAATGTCCAAAAGAACGAAATTAGTAATTGAGGAATAACCAAGTTGTCAAATTTACTAATAAATAAATAATAAAAATGTGTAACATATGTGACAATGATTTATAATTTTGTAGAGAAATATAACGCTTTAGTTTTACAGTTGCTAGTGCTTGGTATGTAGCAGCTAACACGTTATCCTATACATTCCTGTTGAATATATGAATGAAAGCTTTATGAAAGAAAAAGGTACAAGTCCAGCAAATAAGCCAGAGCATGGCTTGTCGGCTCCATAATCCAAACATACATACATACAATCCCGGCTCACAACCTAACTACATATATTTGTACAAGCTTCCGTGCAGACGGCCAAACGATTACTGCATGAGAATGCTCTGCAAGGAGCAAGTACGTTTCGTCCAGAGATGCTTGTCCGAACTTACTTGCCTTAAGAAAGTGATACTTAATATTAAAGACAATTCATAATATATCTAATCTAATGATGAACAAAATGCAAGTCCAAATTATAGTTTCATCAAAAAAAGTGTATTGCCTCAATTTTTAGTAAAACAATACAAAATATATATATATATATATATATATATATATATATATATATATATATATATATATAATGTCCAAACCAATTGCATTTGCATTGTTTTATTTAAAATGTTCTATCAAGCACTCAACTGGAATTCCAAACAAAAAATTTAAATTGGTATATCGAATATTGCATTGAGTTTGTTACAATACTTCCAGATTTTTTTTTTGGGACTATACCCCTATCTGTATTGTATATAAACGAGGGTTTAAGCGTTTTATCGCTTTTGTCACCGTGACCTAGAAGATCTATTATGATACAGCCTTTACTTAGTTTTTCGGAAACAGTTCCAGTTTTCTGATGAAGCCAATTATAGCTCCAGGAGTCAAGTTCTTAATCTTATCTGCCGTAAGATACTTCTCCCTAGTTGATTGAGTCTCTATGTATTTACGACAGGGCATTCACATAGAGTGTGTTCCGACAGTTCTTCATCCTCTTCACAAAGTCGACAAATGTCAGTTTAAATTTTACCAATTTTGTACGATTGGTATTTTAAAGGACAATTGCCTGTGAGGAGTCCTGTCATTATTCTAAGGTCCTTTTAACTAAGAGCTAGTAACTTCTTAGCTTTTGTTGTAGCTGGAGAAATGAATTTTCTTGTTTAACCTGAAGTGCTTTCCCAAAACGAGGATATTACATATTCCTCCCAGTTTTTGACCTTCTTAAAGTGGCTTTGTGGAAGACCACATGAAAGTTCTGGTAATAGTATGAAAGTTTAGCCCCTTTTTTGCAAGTACATCAGCTTTCTCGTTTTCTAGAATTCCCTCGTTTCCAGGTACTATAGGGTGACATAGTTTGCATTGAATAGCAATTGGAAGATGTCCCTACAGTTCCAGACTAGCTTTGTTTACAACTATATTCCTGCGTAATCCAAGTTAAAAAATAGATATATTCCCTGAGACAAACTACACATAAACAATAACTAAGTTATTATTTTTTAACTAATTATTTGATATCATGTTCCATGAAGAACCGACTACACATACTCTCTCAATTATTAATAACTAATTTCCAATTAAGGTTATTTCTTGCTTTTATATTTGCATATTATGATTGTGAATATATGGAAAGAATATTTGTCCGTATGTAGTGTATTATGAATTTGAAACGTGAAAATGAATATCGGTAGTAGTTAAAGAATAACTTTGTTCCTGCTATATAAGTCTTCCTGATCGTTATCTAGGTTATATGGGTATACCGCAACGCTGTAACTGAAACCAATTCATATCTACAATTACAAGTAGCAAGTAGCTGGCCTTATACAGCACATCTTTACATCTCGCAGCGCGAGTTCAGTTACGGGAGAATCTTCGAGTGTGTCCATAACGGCGCGTTCATTATCATACGATTCACAAAGCAAACGCTGCGACAATAACTGCGCTTCTATGGGCGAGTGTACTACAATTGTAACAGTGGGGGTTAACGACGATGAAGGCGATAAATGTTGTCATTTTTCCTTCGAGGAAGACATGATGATGCTGGATGATACTAACTGGTGATGACGGTTGAACCAGGATAACGACAACATGGCACACACATATTTGCTTTAACTAACTTTAATTTTATTTACATTATTTACAATAAGATCACTAAAATAAAACCAAAACAAATACTACAGAACTAGTCACTCTGGACTAAAGTCAGTCTGAACCATGTCAGATGACTGCTACTGAATCGTTGACTACATTGCGACATCAACTTACCACTTAAGACTCTACTCTGCTTAACCACTCTACTGATTCTGACTGGGCTGAACTCTACTAAATTAAATCCTATTTATATCCTAAAAAGTGCTAGGGTTGGCAATGTAACTATTACGCACATCGCACGTGGAAAAGTTACAAAACGTTAATAGGTTATTAAACTTTACGAAATATAACTTGTCCACGGTGCATTTTTGTTTACGCGCAATTTATATTCTGAAATCTATCAAACAATAATGATTTGGAATAATTCGTCAATTACTGTTACATTACCACCCCTTAAAGATTTAATTATATCTTCGCAGAAGATATAATTAAATCCATTGTTCTGAATCTATGACTCGTGTTCTGGCCGGTATTATCGTAGTCTGCTTAATCAGCAAAGACGGCCGTTGCTATTTGCTGAAGTCAGCATTTTGCTGACCTACCAACACCAGAGTCATAGACCTCAGAAAATATGACAAGCCGTAACAAGATGAAAAGCCTTGTCGTTTTTTCATCTTGTTACACTACCCTCCCCTTTAAACATAAATATATCGTTTGACCACGATATATTTATTTCTAAATGGAATGCTGTCTTTTCTAAGCGTAAACCGTACCTAAGACAAAACAATTACAAATGGTAAACAATGACTAACAAATTGCCAAACTTGGACAAATACCAAACAAACAAAATAACAATATCAAACATAAACAATCATAAACAATACAATCATAAACAGATGATTGAAACCGGATTCTTAACTATCATGCATTTCTAAACTAATACTTATCTAATCCGTAAATCCATAGCCTAAACATAAACAAATAATCGGGGCATATCAATGTCAACTGGAAACACTTAAGGGTGGGTCATTGAACATAGGGGCGGGGGTTCTTCGTTCCACAGCGGTCTCTGTCCAGCTACAATAAAAAGTCTGGTGGCGGCATGTTTTGTTATCACTACTTTGTCACATAACACAGGGTTGGGCTCACTAATATTTAGATAACGCACTGCACTAACTTCTTCGTCCTCCATGAAGATGCTGGAATGGTCGTAATCCTTTACCTCGTAATTATCCTGTTTCATTTCCATTTTCGTTGCCTTGTTGTTTCCACAGTGCTGCCCGTGATCCTGATGAACTATTTCCCTGATAATCGTTACTTCTGTCAAGAGCTCCACCACCTCGTCTTCTGTCGAAGTTAGCTGTTTGGTTGACTCCTCCGACAGATGATCATCTTTTACATCCGGTTCCTGTATGCCTCCATCTACATACTTTGTGGCTACTGTTGCCAC
Source organism: Stenolophus ochropezus (assembly GCA_035578165.1). Lineage (NCBI taxonomy): Eukaryota > Metazoa > Arthropoda > Insecta > Coleoptera > Carabidae > Stenolophus > Stenolophus ochropezus. Next base: position 2,064,510 of record JAQOWZ010000002.1, read on the forward strand.
ATCTTCCTCTGCACGTGGTATACCAACCACCTCAGGCCGCACCTCTGCTGCCAGCAAAGCTTCAAACTCAGCCGCGCTTATGTTTGCTACTGGCAGCTCCTGGGTTTCGCACCTATCTGCTCGTACTGAACCGAGCCTGTAAGGAACCTTCTCGGTCGTTTCCTCCGACCGATAATCTTTCCCTCTTACCTCCGGTAGCTGTATGTCTCCACCCACAAACTTGGTAGAGATAGTATCCAACTCTTCCTCTTCTCGTGGACGTGGTATCCCAACCACCTCAGGACGCACCTCTGCTGCCAGCAAAGCTTCAAACTCAGCCGCGCTTATGTTTGCTACTGGCAGCTCCTGGGTTCCATAACCATCTACTCGTACTGGACCGAGCTCGTAGGAAACCCTTTGCACTCCACACCCATTATCTGCCGTCTGGCAATGGCCGTATGGAGGCAACTCAAATTGCGCCTGTGGTTGATGAACCACCTGATGTCCGTAAACAGTCGGAAGACTCTGAGGCATACATACCGGGTAAAACCATGGAGGAAGCTGCTGCGTCTCCCTCATCGCCGGCGTCGTGGTCGAAAACATCCTCCCTCAATGTCACAAAACTTGTGTACTGAATTTGAACATAGGAACTTTTCGGATTAATTCAGGGTAAATGTTAAATTTACCCTAAAAATCCTATCCTACCGACTGCGCCAATGTAACAGTGGGGATTGACGACGATGAAAGAGATGAATGTTGTCATTTTTACTTCGAGGAGGACCTGATGATGCTAGATGATACTAACTGGTGATAACGGTTGAACCAGGATAACGACAACATGGTACACACATATTTGCTTTAACTAACTTTAATTTTATTTACATTATTTACAATAAGATCACTAAAATAAAACCAAAACAAATACTACAGAACTAGTCACTCTGGACTAAAGTCAGTCTGAACCATGTCAGATGACTGCTACTGAATCGTTGACTACATTGCGACATCAACTTACCACTTAAGACTCTACTCTGCTTAACCACTCTACTGATTCTGACTGGGCTGAACTCTACTAAATTAAATCCTATTTATATCCTAAAAAGTGCTAGGGTTGGCAATGTAACTATTACGCACATCGCACGTGGAAAAGTTACAAAACGTTAATAGGTTATTAAACTTTACGAAATATAACTTGTCCACGGTGCATTTTTGTTTACGCGCAATTTATATTCTGAAATCTATCAAACAATAATGATTTGGAATAATTCGTCAATTACTGTTACATTACCACCCCTTAAAGATTTAATTATATCTTCGCAGAAGATATAATTAAATCCATTGTTCTGAATCTATGACTCGTGTTCTGGCCGGTATTATCGTAGTCTGCTTAATCAGCAAAGACGGCCGTTGCTATTTGCTGAAGTCAGCATTTTGCTGACCTACCAACACCAGAGTCATAGACCTCAGAAAATATGACAAGCCGTAACAAGATGAAAAGCCTTGTCGTTTTTTCATCTTGTTACACAATTCGTCCACTACTCATCATTCCCTTGCAAGCTTTCACTTCAAAAGATCACATACTAAAATCACTAATCTGTTACAGTTCAGGAAAAATGGCTAGTTATGCTAATCTGTTATACATGGTGTTTATATGAGTGACTTCGTACATAGGAATTCAGGCAAAGTTCATCATTCCCTTGCTTGCTTTCTCTCCAAAGGATCACTCACAAAAATCAGTAATCTTCTACATTTCTGAAAAAATAGCTAGGTTTGCCAATCTTTTATACATGGTGTTTATATGGGCGACTTAGTACATAGGAAATTAACCAAAATTTATCATTCCCTTGCTTGTTTTCATTTCAAAGGATCACTTGTCAAAAGTAATCTTCCTATATACTTTAGAATAAGAGATATAGCTAGGTTTTTCAGTCTGTTATACAGGTGTATAAGAATTCTTCCAAAATTCATCATTCCTTTGCTTGCTTTTACTTCAAAAAATCATTTAGCAAAAAATAAAAGGATCACACACAAATAATCAGTAATCTTCTACATTTCAGAAGAAATAGCTAGATATGCTAATCTGTTATACATGATGTTTATATGAGCGACTTCGTACACAGGAATTCAACCAAAAGTCATCATTATCTTGCTTGCTTTCACTTCAAAGGATTACTTGTAAAAAATAATCTTCCTATATAGTTTAAAATAAGAGATATAGCTAGGATTTTCAGTCTGTATACAGGTGTTTAAGTATATGGGCCACTTTGTGCACAAGAATTCTTCCAAAACGCATCATTCCTTTGCTTGCTTTTACTTTAAAGTATCATTTGGAAAAAAATCAAAAGATCACACTCAAATAATCTTCTACATTTCAGAAAAAATAGCTAGTTTTGCTAATCTGTTATACGTGGTGATTATATGGGCGACTTCGTGCACAGGAATTTGTCCAAAACTGATCATTCCCTTATTTGCTTTCATTTCAAAGGATCATACCTTATACATTGCTGTTCTTACATTCTTTTTTTCTATCGCAGAATACTGCTGTCATACCTATATGGATAAATAACGTTCTCATCAACAAAATCAAAATCTTGTCTTAATCGTAATTTTTTTGCATATTTCTTGTCTTACAACGTAGGGATTCCCCTATTCGCAAAGAAATAATCTTTGTATCATATGTACATTTTTATTTTGTTTAGACATTATCAAATGTATATCTTATAGTGCAATTATTATTATTAAATGAACTTTATAAAAACAAAAAACTTTAAATATTTTCTTTTAGCATAAGAGCAAAATCTTTGCAACATTGAAACTTTTTTCAAAACTCCTTGGTTAAAAAAAACATTTTGTGCATTAACATTGGTTATACCTATAATTTGAAAGAATAATTGTAATATTAAACTAACAATATGTTACTACATTTAAAAAAATCATTATTTTCCTAATTAGTAACATATATAGATAGATTCTTATAATAATTATACCTATACTTGTATTTCAAATTAATAAAAAAGCAAGAATACAAGAAATGAAGAAAATCTTGCTATTCTTGCACTTTTCTTGCTAAACAATTTCTTGCCTTGTCTTGCTTTGAAATTTGTAGGTCTTGTCTTGTTCTTGTCTTTTTTGCAAGACTGATGCAAGAACAAGAATAATACAAGACTCTCGTAACACTATACAAGGAAGTAAAATTTTAATTGTTAAAGAGCAGGTAAGTGAAAGAGGTTTAGAAGATTATTAGGTAAGGGTAGAAATATGCGGAACTATGTGTAAATGAATGCGTATCGTCTCTGTGATCACAAGCGACATTTTTGCCGGCACGCGTGTCATTGTTATGGGATTTCTCTCGGTAATTTGCGATGTAAAGCTTTAGCACGTGCGTGTTGTAGGAGTCACTGCTCTTACTGTTATAATTGAATCCCGAGTGCGCCATCTCGCTAATGTAAACAGTTGCTTGTTAATTACTGTTCATAATTAAACGGAGCGGAAACGTATAAATAAAATTTTATTCAGTGCATGATGATGATATGTGCGTTGGTTAGCGATCTGCTTATTTCGCTAAACCTGCTACTTGAGAGAATGACTTATGACAAACAAAATAATATGAGACTTTCTTTCTCTTCTGCTTCTACGAAATTCACAAAAAAATGCCTTCTAGCTACATTAACTGCACTTCTAATATACAGTATATAATCATATTTTTTATTTGGGTTACAACTATTTAAATAAATAATTACATACTAGGTTATTTGTAAAAAGATTAATGCTTAAGATATGTAGGTTTAGTTAAGTAAGGTTAGGAATGATAATTGTAAGAAATATTCACGATTTTTTTTTAAATATAACGAGGAAAGTAGTTTCCAAACCCGCTGATGCTGTATTTTTGCGTAAACCCAAAAATATTTGAAAATATCGAATTTTTAGCTCGAAAATTTTCAAATTTTACAAAATTTTGTTTGTAATATTGTTTAAAGAATTAGTTACGATGATACCAAATTTACAAACAGAATTTAATTATCTCCTTTCGTTTCGGAGATATAAGCTTTCAAAGTTGTACCTCAAAAATGTGTGTTTTTTGAGCATATTTCAAAAATGAGTAGAGATACAATCTCAACTACTTTACCGTTCGATTCTACGGGAAAAGATATATAAAGAAATGTTTTATCCTCATAGATATTGTTTGGAACGATGGGGTGAAAAATAAGAAAAACGAAAAAACCTAAATTTCAGTTTTCCGTCTCAAAACATTTTGTCTCCAAAATTTTTTATTTTTCGTACTTAAGTAGATAGTGATGCGCTAATTTCAATTTTTCAAACAGAATTAAATTATCTCTTCCCGTTCTCGAGATATTTGAGTTCAAAGTTATACCTAAAAAATTAGGTTTTTTAGGTATACCCCTTAAATGGTTAGGTTTAAGGTTTCGGCGACCTCACCATCCGATTCTACAGGCAAAATTACATAAGTGTACCAATTTGTAGATTTTTATTCCAACGGATACAATTTTTAGAGCGAAAAAACGAAAATCGGTGAAAATCGGAAAAAATCGTAATGGGTTCATCAGGCATTTTTTTCCATTTTGGCCATTTTCGTTTTTCCTTTCTACAAATTGTATCCTTTGGAATAAAAATCTAAAAATTGGTATACTTATGTAATTTTGCCCGTAGAATCGATTGGTGAGGTCGCCGAAGTCGTAAACCTAACCCTTAAAGGGGCATGCCTAAAAAACCTATTTTTTTAGGTATTCCCAAAACTCAACTTTGAATAAGAATATCTCGAGAACGGTAAAAGATAATTGAATTTCTTTGAAATTTTGGAATCAGCGCATCGATGTCTACTTAAAACTAGAAAATGAAAAGTTTTGGAGACAAAAAGTTACTTCAAGAAATTTTGAAATTTAGGTTTTTTCGATTTTCTCATTTTTCACCTAATAGTTCCAAAGAACGTATATGAAGAGAAAACATTTCTTTATGTAACTTTTCCCGTAGAATCGATTGGTCTAATCGCTGAGTTTGTATCTCTACCCATTTTATAGATATAGCCAAAAAACACACTTTTTTGAAGTGCAACTTTGACAGTAAATATCTCAAGAACGAAAAGAGATAATTAAATTTTGTTTGAAAATTTGAAATCAGCGCGCCGAGGTCTATCAATGTACACTATTTCTCAAAATCAAAATTTTGGGCACAAAAATTAATATTTTTTTGATATTTCGCGTTTGTCAACACAATTATTGGATTAATACTGTTGTTTAGTTTGTTTTAACTCTACACAACTTTAATATGGGGTTATAGGTTTTAAAAATAAATAAAAAGGTAGATAATAAATCGACAGAATAAAATCTAAAAGGCGTAATAGGATTGTAGGTTTTGAAATCAGCATATCGATATTTACTTAAGTGTAGAAAATGAAAAGTTTTTGAGAAAAAAAGGCCAAGTAACACTTGTTAGAAAACAAGTACCTCAAGTACTTCACAGTTCTTCATTTAAGAATGCAATGCAGCAGATGATGATATCTGGTCATAATTCCTAAAAGGAAAATTAAAATTGAACGGAAGTTATTCTTTCTGTAAATTAACTTATACTTTCGCCTTTTTTCTAAGTTTTTTCTACAGCAGATTACCTGTCTTATAAGGTAGTAATAATATATTTTTTATTTTGAAATAAGCAGGTAATCTGATATTACTTTTTCAATTATTTTAGCTTATTAAGTGTAATTCGTGAAAGAAAATATTGGTGCAGACAAACAATTACGTTTTATTTACGTTCATAAAAATTTTAGTAGCCACATCCTTCCTAAAAGCATTAGTACAGAAGCAGGTGATTGTATTCCATCGTATAATTTTCCTCAATAAAATCTAGACGCAGACAAGTAAAGCCGAAGTAATAGTATAAAAGCGAAATTACTATATTATAAATTTACTTACACATAATCATACCGTGAGGATTAATTGTGTAGTAGAGTAATCCATATGGCGATTAAAATTTCTACTTTTTGCTAATAACTCTATTTTCTTAATGCACCATTAGCCGATAGGAAAAGTTGGGAAGAAAAGAAAATGACTGAAATTACCCAGCAGCTGTAATTGATAAGTGAATCAATGAATTTGTCATGGTTTCATTACGGTCTATGTAGTTCTCTGGAACTGTACCTAAATTACATATTCGCTGTTAATTTTAATATCGCTACGGAAGGCCAATGCGATCACTATAATTCTCGAAGCAAAAGTACCTCATTTTTACAGTAATTTCCACTATTGAGAAAAGGATGGAGATACACTAACACACAATAAAAATAAATTACTGGAACTTTGTTACACACATTTTTAACGTTGTGTATAAAGGTCATTATTGCAACACTATACTTCATTTGAGAATGAGAGAAAGTAATAGATCAAAATTTGCAAGATTAAACTTCTCGAATAATAAAAACATCGCTAAAAACGTTCCGATAATCTCTTTTAGACCATAATATAAATGTAAATATTAACGAATATTAAAATTCTTGTATATTTAAGCCTTTTCGATTGTCCCTGAACAAACAATTATTGGCACGCCACTGGAATGTCTTTGACAAATTGATTTATTACTCTCTCTCTCATTCTCATAGGTAGTATAGGTTAAAAGTGAAACATTTCTACCACTAGAAATAAATATTATTGGCAATTTTCTAATGCTTTCAACTTCATAAGTAACAAGACAAAAATAACTGATTTTTATACCAAGTTAATTTATAATTAAATTAGTATAAAATACATCTTTAATTTCAGTTGAAATATATTCTTCAGATATATCTGTTCTTTTTATTAAATTAATTCAAATAATATATATTGAAATATATAATATAGAATTGGGATTCTTTTTTGATGTAATGTTCAAATCTCCATATATTTTTCGGTATAAAATAATATTATTATTGCAGTGTATATACTAGTACTTATTTATCAAATTATTTTATTGCTGTTCCTTCTTGAAATGTCGTGACTAATATAGTACATAAATTATGTACATACATAAAAAAATATCACTTTATTTTTGACATTAAATGAAAAGTATCATATATTATATAATAATGCATAGAATCTGGGTTTTTTTCTTGATGTAACGTTGATATCTCCATGTATTTTATATGGAAAATAAACCTAATATTAATATTTCTTGTAAATCAATACGTATAAAATATATTTAATTGAAATGTCCACACTGTAGAAACGTTGTCTTGTTACCAGAGTTCAGTTCCTTTTGAAAATGCCGTGCCAAATGTAATACGTTAGTTATATACTCATAAATACATAATCATCATATTATATTTAACAAATTAAGTATATTGTTTCGGGACAAAAAAATCTAGGTTTCTGTCTTGATGTAATGTTGAAGTGTCTACACATTTCATATAGAAAATACAATAAATCATTAGAATTAGAATTTCATATCAGTCGGTACAAATTAAGTATTTTATACAAATGTGTATATTTTTGACGACATTATTTCAGCCTAGTTCCTTTTGAAAATGTATATAAAAAATAATATATAAATACATAATACAGCTTGTTAGTCGTTACTGTATGTGCTTATATATTATTGCAAATTCTAGTAATAATATTTCTACAACGAGGTATTAATTTATATAAAAATCTAGGTTTCTGTCTTGATGTAACGTTGAAGTCACCATGTACTTAATACGGAAAATACAATAAATCTTGAGAATTTTATATCAATCGATACAAAATAAGTATTTTATACAGATGTGTATATTTTTGGCGAATTTTTTGAGCTTAGTTCATTCTGGAAACGTCTATAAAAATAATATATGTATAAATAATGTAACTCGTATATATAAATAAAATAGATTGTTGATGTGTCTCTAAATATATTTTATTGAAAATTTTGGTAATAATATTTTTACTCTGAGATACCAGACAACAAATTTAGGTATTTTAGCTGGTATGAAGAGTGCACAACAGCGACCATTTTTATATGATAATATAAAAATTTAAATTGTTTTTCAGTATAATTATTGTTTAGAAAATTGAAATAAAAGTGTCCGATTAGACAAGCATATTAACCATAATATTTTCACCGTAATGGTGGTTACATTAACAATTTCACTAGCACTTTCTTATCAGAAGAGAGTGCATCTCTGAAATTATTTATTTAAACCTATGAATAAATTACGCTTCTGTAAAATCAGCACGTATAATAAAAATTTCATCTGCGCAACAAAAACCGAATTTACATTTCTTTTATGGTTGGCGAATATTAAAAAGAAAGTCGCCGATATCTTACAAATCAATCTGCAGTGTTTTTCAGCCGCTACTTTTACTTTTTATGGTAAACAAGCTCAGATTGGCGATTTCTCACTTGGGTTAAGTGGCTATAATTGAAACTAAATATTTGCAGAGTAAAAAACCGCGCAAAACAGAATGTCAACAGTCGCTGCGAAGGTTCGTGGCTTACCCATCGCTCGGGTCTCTGCCTCGCCCAGCGATAAAACAAAGATTGGAAAGTTATCGCCGATTATTCGCGGATAAAATTGTAGGAGGATGCTTTATCTTTCAATTTATTGCACATTTTGTGCTTTAAAATTCCTAATTTTGCCATAAAACTCGTCTACTTTCCAATATAAAATTTTTAAAAACACTAACAAAAAATTGCAGGATATGTTGTACACAAAAACCCGGTTATTACAAGCAATTATAGCAAGGGAACGGATATAGCAAATATATTTAATAGTGAAAATTAAAAATATATATTTACTTTTTTATGACTTTTTAAATAACAGTTAAAATAAATATTGTAACTGTAATAATATATAATAAAATAACAATTTTACCAAACATTTAATAACAAAAGTAATATTTTTTTATATTTTTATTAATGTACTCGCATTGTGACAAGTGTTCCATCCAAAAATTTAGTATATAAAGAATTAGGATCTTATCTAAAAATATTGCATTTCAAAAAATATAATTACAAAAATAAATTCATTGACTTCAATTTTTTTAATAGTTGTTAATTTGTTAAGGGAATAAATTAAGGTTTTATTCTCAAAACTATAATTAAATTTTTGTTGAGGGATTAATGAAGTTTATTAAAAAAATCATGTTTGCTAAAACTTCTTTTAAAGTAAATTTGTTATCTATTTTTTTACGACCATTAAGATATTTGCTTGTTATATAGTTGTTATTGCTACGGATACATAGTATATTGTAAACCCATTTTCATTTCCCACGGTAACCATAGACAACGTTAAGTTATAAATTCATATCATGCAGTTCCGTCAAAAATCGAATTATTTATTTTTGTTTTGTAGCTAGTTGCTATATATCTTTATTATTAAAATAGAAAAGAATTCCGATCGTGGTCGTAGAAAAAGTATAGTGTACAATTACTCGTATGAAATGAATACCATTCCATGCTTGTTGTACAATGTACTATTACTTTATTTCTTAGGGAATAAAGTGACAGTTTATTTGCAGTCAGAAAAAAATTAAATAATCTTAAAATGATTAATAATAAGTTTGAAGATTTGTATATGATATTGTTCACAATAAAAATACGAGTAAAAAATCCAGATAAAATCATATATGTGTAATATTTGTTCATTTCTGTCATGTTGGCAATGCATTATGTGAAAAATTCTTATCGAAATTCAACATGAAGTGTAACAGGATAGTGTTTGGTTTTTTGCGATTAAATGTAAATTAACTAACCGGTTTGAAGTAACTCGGTGATCCTGTACGAAATTTAATGTAAAAAATAAATTGATTGACTTAATCCATCTGATTTACAATTTTTTTGCGCAAATAAAAAAGCAATTATTTTTATCATTCAAATCAATTTAAAAAAAACCGATAATTAAAAAGGTTTTTTCGGTAATCTGATATTAAAATGTTAACAGGAAGAAGTAAAGATTAAAAATTGGATATTTGCATAATAATTATTACAAAGAATACTTTGTACAATAAGAAGCGATATTTGAAATTGACTTATCTTAGTGGTCAGGCATCATAAATTATTCCAACTTAAAGGCATCACTATAGATGGGAAAGAAATGGGCCATATTAAAAAAATTCATACTAAATTTTGTATAAATAAAATAAACTGAAAATATATAGACAATAAATATAAAATTTTAGTTTATTAACTACGAAAGATAATTTCATCTTAAACAATAATAATAAATTTTAGGAAAAAAAATATATACTTATATCTAACAAAAGAACAACACATTATAGTAACATATTCATGGATTCATATAGTCAAATTTAGATTTAGAACCATTATACCAACACATACTAGTTTCCTTATTATTATTTTTTTTTCATAAGAAAGTATCTGCCTCAAGAAACCTTTACCACAAGTCTCAAAAAACTTTAAAAGACAATTGACTTATTTTATAATAAGTTTCAAATATCGTTTCCTACATAATCGTTCAAACCATAACCCCAAAATCGATTCCTACCTGGTTGCGCCCCGTACGTTTATCTAATCCTCTTGGTAATCCACATACAGCTGGCACAATTACACAAGTAATCTGGTGTCACCGTTGTACAGTATAACAACTTTGTTGTCAGCCGAAATTCTCAGCGACAAAGTTATTGCACCGCGAAGACATCATTCGCGAGATAATGTTTTAGTTTTCGGTACAGTAATAACTTTGTTAGAGTTGACAGTTGGGAGAGTTCACGAAATTAAATTACAAGTGAGGTAAATTGTGCACAAATACATAGTTTTTATGAAGATATCACTCGTTGATTACGATGCGAATGGTGGAACAGTACACTTTGTTGATTTTATAAAGATTTTTTTTTGCGGTTAAATATTTTTCCAAAATATTTGTTCTTACCGATCGAACTAATATTAAAAATGTTTAATTCATATTAACGTTAAATAATCTGTCACGATTTTTCTGTTGATTACTACAAACAGTTTTTTGTTTTCGTATTTTCCGATTTGTTTTTTAAGTAATCAGCAATCGAACTGTTGTTTTAATATTGCTATAAAGAGTAATTTTTTTGTGCTTTCCGTTTTTTATTAATTGTAATCAGTGGTCGAACTTTTAAATTTTAGCCGTCACAATTTCTTTTGATTATCGTTCGTCCCGATTGACTCAAGTTGTAATCAGCGGTCGAACTCGATTTGTCCAAAATGTTAAATTTTACCCGTCACAATGTGAGTTGATTTTCGGACGTTCCGATTGATTCTCAGTTATAATCACCGGTCTTGATTTTATATTTTAACCGTCACAATGTCTTTGATTTTCGTTGATTCCGATAGATTCTCAGTAGTAATCAGCGGTGGAACTTGATTTTGGTACAGAGTAGTGTAACTTTTACTCTCTGGCACTTTTGGGTTGGCGTGGTGTGTGCCGCACAAGCCGCGGCCGCTGACTGCTGGCTGAAGCATCCGAGCCTCGTGGGGACTCGGAGATGGCTCAGTGCTCGGTGGGCTGCCGGGCTGGGCGGCCGCCGGCAGCGCTCGTGGCACACATTACACATGTGGGTCACTGGGAACCCAGGGAACAATGCCTTACATTTACCCTTCTATTTGCCACAACCACAAATGGAACATAGTACTATATGGTGTAAATAAAAATACTTCTTTTAACAAAAAACTCAGGAAACAAGACTACATAATGGGTGAACTATATTGCATGGCTTTGTTTCGTTCGTCTTCAGTTACATAGCACTATGTATTGTAAATAAAAATATTTGCACACATTACACATGTGGGTCACTAGGAACTCAGGGAAGACAGCATAATAGAACAATTGCGTTACATATACCCTTCTATTAGCTAATTGGAAAACAACTCTTTTATACCACAAATGGAACATAGTACTATATACATTGTAAATAAATATACTTCTTTCAACAGAGAACTCAGAAAACAAGACAGCATAATGGGTGAACTATTGCATGGCTTTGCTTTGTTCTCAGACAGACCCTTCTATTAACATGTTAATTGGAAAATGGGTGAAAACATTTTATACCACAAATGGAACATAGCACTAATAAATAAAAATATTTCATTAACATTTCCTCTTTTTTTCTATGGTATAACATTCCTTCAGCAGGGAACTTAGAAAACAAGACAGCATAATGGGTGAACTATATTGCATAGCTTCGCTTTGTTCTTAGATATACCCTTCTATTAGCTAATTGGAAAATGGTTGGAAATATTTTATATCACAAATGGAACATATATATGTATATTGTAAATAAAAATACTTCCTTCAACAGGAAACTAAGGAATCAAGACAGCATAATGGGTGAACTATTGTATAGCTTTGCTTTGTTCTTAAATATACCCTTCTATTTCTATTAGCTATTGGAAAATGGTTGGAAATATTTTATACCACAAGTAGAACATAGCACTATGTATAATAAATAAAAATATTTGCACACATTAAACATGTGGGTCACTGGGAACTCAGGGAAGACAACATAATGGAACAATTATCTTACATATACCCTTCTATTAGCTAATTGGAAAACAACTCTTAACATTTATACCACAAATGGAACATAGTACTATATACATTGTAAATAAAAAAACTTCTTTTAACAAGAAACTTAGGAAACAAGACAGCATAATAAGTGAACTATATTGCATGGCTCTTCTTTGTTCGTCTTAGATATCCCCTTTTCTTATCTAATTGGAAATGGTTGGAAACATTTTATACCACTAATAGAACATAGAACTATGTACTGTAAATAAAAATATTTCATTAACATTTCTTTTTTTATATGGTACAATATTCCTTCAGCAGGGAACTTAGAAAACAAGGCAGCATAATGGGTGAACTATTGCTTTGCTTTGTTTTGTTCTTCTTACATAGATATATCCTTCTATTAAATTGCAAAATAGTTGGAAACAACTCTAACATTTTATACCACAAATGGAATATAATAAATACTTATTAGAACTATGATGTTTCTTGGTTGGGTAGTTTATTAAAGAGACGATGGTTTCTGGAAAACAACCAACTTTATTCTTTAAGTTGTCCGTTATTTGTTTTTTTGGATAAAGATTAGAAAAAAGGTAATATCGACTATATTCATTTCCGTTTTTCCTTAATAAATATAAATAAATTTTAATTTTAAATTGATCGTTATAAATTGACGGTATCAATTAAATAAATTAAAATCGATATACTATTATTTCATGTTTCATTCTAAAACATTTTTCCATCTTGAGCACTGATTATAGGATTATTAAAATTAATAATGCGTAAGTGCATATTATACTGAAGATAATATGTAATGAATAAGTAATAAAATGTTATATGGAATATTAGAATTTAAATTAAAAAAAAAAACAATGTAGATAAAAACTAGAATGACTTCTTCAGTCTCTTAAAAATAAAATAAACAGGACAAATTTTAATAATGATTGAAATGTAATAATAGAATAAATGGGTAGATTCCAAATTTTCAAACAAACAGTCTATACCTTGTTCTCGAGATTTTTATTTGTAAAATGAATAAGCTCAAAAATATTTATGCCTGCGGGTTCACACTATATACAATTGTTCTATATTTGTTTATTATTTTCTGCACTTGTTGTAATCTACCAATGAGTAAAATGTCATTAATGTCACAATGATTTATTGATTGATTTAATGTAACGCATGTTACATTTAAGTAACAAAGCATGAACTACATTAAAGTAATCCTTAACCTAATTTGACATGATTTAGTAAACAGAGTTTGTATTGATGTATATACACTATAAAGTACAGAAAGTACCATATCGCTCGGTTTGAGTAAAAGTAACCTTTACTTTGTCCCAAATTCAAAGTCAAGAAAAGATAAATAATATATTTATTTATTTCAGAAATCTGCAATGATGAACTTCAAAGTGGAGACATCTTAAGGGTGAGTTAAATATCTTTACATAACCTAAAAAAATAACACAATTAACAATCAACGGAATAATCTTGTTCATAGTTTTTATCTTAATTATACCTAACCTTCTTAGCTACATGGACATGATTTGAAATTAAATTAATTACAACAATAACACGACAAGTTTACAGTTTAGAAAAAAAATTATAACTGATTACAAACACATTTGAGAAATGAGTCAACAGGTCATTCACTTAAGTGAAAGTTTGAAAAAACACCCCTATGACTAAGCTGTTGAATCACAGGAAAAGATTAACAGGAACAAAATTCTCTGATGCAAGAGTTAATCATCGGATGAATAAACGATTTTAGAGACGTTCAACGAAATGAAAGTTAATGCAAGTATCAATTCAGTAGTTATCAAGAAATAAGCGATAATCAACAGATGTTTCATCAATAGTTAAATGCTCCTTTTAGAGAAAACGTCTTCACCAATATTCTAAGAACAATATACTTAAGAATAACTTACGTACATAATCGTTTAAATTAAGTGTACAATATTGTTTCTTAAAATTCATACATAGTTGATTACAACAGGAAATCATTTCCCCAAAAAAATCTTATATTCTTTGTTGTAATTTATTAAAAAAATATTATTTGAAAATATATTTAACAAAAGTTGTCCTTTTGAAATTAAAATTTAATCGTTACCAATAACATTTATTTACTGATTACACGTCTTGTATGATTATGATTATGTTAATTTTTGAAATATATCAATTCACATTCGTTTAATTTTTTGCTTAGAATAAAAGAAGCTCGCTCTTACAAAAGTTTAGTTTCTGGACTAGTGATACAAAAAAAAAACTATTAACGCCCGATCGTACAAAAAATATATATTTCATATATTAATATTTAGAAGTATATAATTTTCGACTACTTAGGACGAAAAGAATAAAAGTACCCCTTTATAATAAGGACAATGTGAACCGCAAAGTAAGAGGTTTGTTGCTTTAGCCAACAACATTAACTGGTAAAAATGCAAGTAGTTAATAATCGTATATATAAACAATATGAAATTATAAGATATTATAAAATGAATATGCACATTAAAATTTTCTAAACGTTTAAAATTTTCTTTTAAAAATACGAATATCTTGGTACATGTGGGTACATTAATTACTAGAGACGCTAGCAAATAACTACAATTACACCTGTAATCTTTAATGCCAAGCATGTGTTTTTGTGAAAAAGTAGGTAACATTTAAATATGTGGAGAGAAAAATTGATAATGCATAGTCACGTAGTTCTGTAAATATTTTCGCGATGCTATCAAACTAGTAGCCATGTTAACGTTTAACTTTACTACTGCTTGCCTCGTATCCGATCTCGTCAAGCTGATACCATCAGAACTCAAGAACTTAACGATCATAACATTGACTATAGATATAATGCGGTAATTGGGACCATAATTGAACTATTGCACAAATTGCACTCTAGTAGGGCAATTAGTTTCCCATTGTTTAGTGCAAAAATTCAAAGCTTTATTATTTGCAACTATATAGAAATTGTTTCAATGACACCTCAAATTTTAAGTTGAGTAACACAGACAATACTTTGTCACGTTTTTGACTGTTTTGTAACTCGTAATTGTGTATGAATTAAAATGACATTATTATTATAGCTTTTTAAAAATTTAGCACAAAATGATTCTTTTTATTTTTATATCTCATTACTAATTTGAAACTGATCATTTAAAGAAATTAATTCGCAAGACATTTTAGAAGAATTTATTCTATTGATTAGGATACTATTACTACAGTAATATATTTTATTTTAATTTTGAATAATATTTTTTTTTGTTTATAAACAATACAAATATTTTAGTTAATTTATTTAATATAACTTTGTTTAAAAATAAATAAATTTAATTTTTTATTCTGTAGTTCAGATTGTACAATTTCAATAGAAAACAGATAAAATATTTCATATAAATTTGTAAAAATTGATAAATGTAGTTGTTAAATATATACTTATACATAGAGATTTATAAAGGTGTAACATATAAAATGAACAGAACATAAAATTTTTATTTCAAATTCATTATAAATTACTATAAAAATAAAGTAACAAACTTGGTTATTTCGCTATTTATTAGTTAATGTAACGCTTGTTTCATCATTAAACTACTATCATAGTGTGTATTTTTAATAGCGATTCATTACGTTCCATCATAAACCTGCTACTAATTCTTAACATTAAAAATGTATTATTTTAGTTAAGAGATGTTAGAATTTTTTTGTTAATCCGAAATTTCGATTGGTTTAATATTTTTATTTAGTAAAATATTTAAATATGTTCACATGTAAAAACATTTTCTATAACCATAAAAAACTCTTTTAAACTTGTAAAATTAGTAATACAGTTCTGTACTAGGGTAAAAATGTGATCATTTATACACAAGTGCAGAAACGTAATTTATTTTAAATAAACCCTATATAGTAGACTTTCTATTAACTATTTATTTCACAATAAAGTTGCTCATATTTATTCCTGAATTCAACGGTAAACGAAATGTTTTTTTTTTATTAATAATTAACTGAACGAACCAGAAAGTGTTTTTGACAACATCAACAAAATTGAATTTGTTAGCTATTGCCATTTGTCTTAATTAAACCAGATATATTTACGAAGTTTCTAAATGTATAAAAAATTCCAGTTACTGAAATTTGTTTCGTTATTTTTATAAAATTTTGATTATGATTATAGAAAAAATAATATAAACAACTCGTGCAGAATTCATCCTTTTTTTAATTCATGGTCTTACAAATTACTCATTCAAAAAAAAAGATATTTTGCGCTTGATTTGTAAAGAACTATTTCAATCGAATCGAATCGAAGGTAGTTCTTAATTTCAGGGTGTAAATCATGTTGAGAAGGAAATATTAATATGTATTAACGATTTCTTTTTTACGGTGGAGTGGAATAGAAATGATAGTTTTTGTAAGAAACAAGCTGTGATGATAAATACGATATATAGGTGAAACAGTTGTATTGTAGGCATCAAATACGAATTTAATTAGCATTAAATAGTAATAATCCAGTTGGGTGTGTAAAAATGAGTTGTGTGTGTATAAATATGTACCGTGGACTTTATTCTCGGGTGTTTAATTAAGGCTTGAAATAATGCGATGCACAAGTAAGCCGGCGATTTCTTCCAATGCAATTGTGCGACTCCAAATGGTAATAAGATGAAAGTAGTACGACATATTACTTTTTAAATGTGTATTAATTAAATCTGTTGATTTACAACTCGCTTTTATTTATTGGTGTGCGATCTTCTTAATTACTGCTCTTCATGTTTAATACATGTCTACGTACATTCAAACGTAACACACAAAATAACTAACTCAACAATCACATTAACATTACTTACAACTAATTAAAAATTATTGAAGTACTGTTGTCGACTATTCTAGATTTTAGCAAAAATGCGAAAATGGAGTATATGACCAAATTTTGATTTATTTATCTATATATGTATATAAAATTTGAAAATTTTCGAGCTAAAAATTCGATATTTTCAAATATTTTCGGATTTATGGAAGAATACAGCATCAGCGGCTTTGGGAATTACTTCCCCTGTTGTACTATACACATAAACTATTATTCCAAGTAATATTCATTATAGTGTGAGTTAATAGTAGTAAAATAAATGTGTCCACTTAATTTTAATGATTTTATTTTATAATAATTGTGTTTTTCTTTACTTCATTGACAGTTTAACAATGCTCTTTTCATTTAAAAAATGTACTCATATTGAATAACAAAGAAAAAATAGTAAGCAAATATTTTGGTGTATTCAGGACTGAACAGATTTTAATGAATATTTCAGATTCTGACATCAGTGACACAAAGTTGATCAACTTTTGGTAATAATGAACCAACCACACAAGTAATCAATTTTATGCTGATTTTTAATATTGAAATGCACCTACTAATAATTTTCTACTAGAAAAATTAATTGTACATTTAAGGTGTGATTAATAAAGTACTAGTAAACGAGTTTTTTTTCTTTTGTAGACGTCATGTAGTTCTGAACTGTGATTAATTTATTTGTATCAGATAGAAAAGCGCCACATCATTGGAGAAACCCTACATAAAATAATGAAACACACTTGGTCTCCCATAATCAAATTTCATATTCAAATTGAGCTCTTGGTTTGAATGCATTAAGATGCTATGGAGATAATGTGCTTATAATCAAGTATTCATTTTTAAAGTGACACTGTACGTCTATATACACTCTAATCTAATGCTCCACTGGATATTTTGATTAGTTATACTTATCAAGTAAAGTCTCAAGATAGAAATGTTATGTTTTAAACCTGTGTTGCAACATACAACTACAAGTATAGTTCTTTATAGTAATCAGTAATCACAAAAAAATAACAAAAATTTCATTAATAAATGAACAAATATACATATGTAACATATTATTTGTATTTTCATTTTTATAAAAAAGTTTTCATTAAAAAAAATCACTGCTCTTAAATTATATTTAGCTCTATCATGCAACTCAGGGCTTATATATAAAAGGACGTAGCTTAATTTTAACTATCGACTTTGTTTTAAGCAAGTATTGCTAAATTACTTAATATATAACAAGTGTCGATAAGACAATAGCTACTTTTTAAATGTCAATAAAAATCTGTGAATCAAGATGGTGAATTAAAACAAATGTTGATTTACGGGATCAGCTTGATTTTTGAATCTGTTGACCATTAATCAGTGGATAGTGGTGTATTCGGCTGTTAGTTTTTTAATATCCAAATTATTTAAAAATTCTATATGATATCTCATGCTAATAATTATAAAATAAAAGTGTATCATTATTATAGAAAACGCTATATTAAATTACAATGTAGCAACTATTAAAAATAATGTATTGTTTCATTTCCGCGAATATTATAATTAAAATAACTTTATATTCAGAAATATAATAATATGTACATAAGTATTGTTTTTATTACTTTGTTTTAAATCCTTTTGTTTGCTTGTCAAACAAAAAAGTTTTTATTTGTGTAACTGTTTTAATTGTTTTATTTACATGTCTGCCACACACTGTGTATTTGAATTAAAACAATTTATCTACAATGTTTATTCGTTTAAAAAATGTAAATTCTGTAATAAATGTAAATTGAACTGAAAGTTAAAAAGTGGTTTTTGCAATTCTAAGTCCGAGCCGGCATTTAATCGGCCGCTCACATTTAATGATGTACCTTGTCGCCCGTCAAATTATGTCAACAGAGGAAGCCTGAAATTCAAATCTACTGTTTCTCTCGGCTTCTTGATTGATAAAGGTCGCCGATTAACAGCACATGTTTCATTTGAATTTCCAATTTATCAATTAAGAACTCATGTTTTATAGAAAAGCTTTTTCACTTTTATTTATTATGTATACACTTCCTGCCTAAAAACTCAAAACTTTGAATTCCTCTCATTTCAAAAGTTTACCAGATATTTACATTCGACCTATTAGATTTCACGTTATTTTTGCTTATTATTATTCCCATAGGCATAGCTAGGGGGTTGAATTACCATCCCCAAACAAAATCTTCATTATCTTCATCTTAAAATCCCTGTTTTTGAGTGTTATTTAAACTTAGTCATTTGATCAATGATTTTCTTAATGGTGAATTGAATTGATTCATTTATCAGAGTTGATCAGCTACATGTCGATATTGTTTATTGTAATGAAAATTAGTGGTCGATTTTGACCAGAATCACCACATTACAAATATTACATTATTTTTTTTAATGTAATTTAATTGTACCGTCTCAAAATTTTGTTACTGAAATTAAACTAACCTTATCAATTAATGTCGCACCTAAAAAAATATTTTTCTTAAGATAGAAAATACTAAAAACTTTCTTAAGATCAAGAATTTAATTTATTAATGATATTTTGTTTAATTGTTATTTTTTTAGGAATAATTTATTTGTTATCATTTTCCGATACGTTTTACATTTGTACAATATAATAAATAGCAAAAACAATAAATTATAATTTTGTTATACGAAATTTATTTAGTAATTTGATTAATGAAATAATAATAATAATAACAAAGAAATTGAGAACGATTATTATCTTTATTTATTATTATAATGCAAAATATATCTTGTAAAATTACGATGTGAAACTTTTAATATTAAAGGTTGCCGTAAATAACAAAACCTACCAATTATTCTTATATGTGTGTCAATAAATTTTATCTTTTTTGGTCTATCACTTTCGCATTTCTTTTTATTTTTCTCACAATCTTTCTCCCTAAATCTCTCATTCAAACTAGCGGTTAAAAACTTTCACTGAAACCTTAAATTATTACTAAATTACACTATCAACAATATAATTACAAAAATCGTTTCTTTTATATCTTCAATGAGAAAGATTATTATAATAATCAGTTAGAAAATATGTTATTACAAACATGATACACTTTATAATTAGGAAATTGAGAGATAAACATGATTTATTTTGAGAACATTCCACTTCCTGTAGACGGAAGATACCATGATTGTTTATATATTTAAATTTACTAATTTGAATTGTATAATAAATAAATATTTCATCATATCAGCACGCAGCTTTTGGTGACAGGTAGATTTATCATTATAAATGAAAATTCAAAAATTTTGTACGTAAATATATTACTATATTTCGAAATTTTGACAGGGAATAAATTATTTTTCATTGGCACTACATACCTGGAAGGAACAATATGTTAAATACATCTATATCTTAATAATTTTACTCACATTTTAATGGTACAAGTAATGTGTTTTAAATGTTCAAACACTCACTATATATTATTTAATTTTGATATGTAAATTTTGCTTATGAATCAGATAGGAATTGTTAAACATATAGTTATTTTTATGTTAAGAAAAAGTTTTCTTTTTAAGAAATAGTAATTTAGTTTATTGTTACACAGTTGCAAAATGTGTTAAAGGATATTTAGTAATACAAAATGTCATCAAAAAAATTTTACTTAATATTTCCAAATTTTTAATACTCATTACCATATTTTGCAATAAATATTCCAGTACCTTAAATAACTTTATTCCTTTTACTTGCCTTTTAATGGTGTGGATATCAGCCTACAAAAAATCAAAAGTAGCTATAAAATGTTTCAGTTTTGTTTGAATTTGAATTTATATTTACTTATTAAATGTGATTAATTTTTTATTAGCAATAATATCTGCAAAGTAGCTTTCTAAAATCTGGAGTGGCAATCCCAAAATTTTTGGTCTCTTCTTCAGTACAAATAATTCAAGTTTCTGTATTAAATTCCCACGAGACGTCAAAGCAATAACAATATTATTTAAAAAGTATGTTACTGGCTACTTGCTAACACGAAATATGTTTTAATTTTTTGTATTTCATTAACCTAAAAATTATTGACGTGAGTAGCAGAATAAATTGTCAACGGAAGCGAAATGTAAACAGGAAACAATATTGGAACTCTGGCCATTTTAAATTGGAGCAAGTTTTACTTTTCAGAGACATGCACATAAATTTAAATAAATAATAGTAACACTTTTCGCAAGAAATGTTATTAGAAATTCAGTTTTCTCAAATTTATTAATTTAACTCTGAATTAATAAAATTTGGATTCAACTTATTCGAACTAATTCAACAGTTGCATGTTAAAGATTTATTATTTAATTTTGTATTTCATTTCAAGACGCTGACATTACGGTTATTATTTCATAAAGTGTCAAATCATTACAGCATATTTACAACACTTATGATTATTGTTGCCGGATCTAAACGTTATTAATTTAATAAAAAACTTGTCGGTTGACAATAGCTATTGTTTAAACCATATCAAATAATAAGATTTCATAACATACGTACATGCTTGCCCATACGTAAGTGCGTGGTGCATATTAGAATTACAACAATATTAAAAGTGAAACTTACTATTGTCTTTGGAGGAGAAAGTGTTTGTGATGATATTGTGCGATATTTGAAGAATATTAACACGATGTTCTGATAGAAAAACATTGTTAAACAGCGTAATAGTATGTTCATTGTTATTTAAATCTGATATACATTACACCTTTTTGAGTATTATAATAAAGAAAACAATACAATTACAAAAAATGTGTAAATTATTCATAAAAAGATATTATGGTTATTATACTTTTTACTATTCTTATTCTCTACTTTCTGTAGTAATCGTAGAACTAGGTATAGGTAAATAATTCATTACGACCCTGTTTTGTAATAATATATTATACACCAAGGTTAAGAATTATCACCAATTTCTACTGTGATAGTCAAACGTAAAATAAATATTTTATTTATCGTTTACATATTGAGAAAGATAGTCTTAATATAGATAATATATGATGGTTCTGTAAAGAACCGTTTTTTACTGTTTGATACAATAATCATCATTGACCTAGCGCCAAGACTGTACTCGAGGTGCAAAGCAACCGAGGGATATAAGGCGCTGGTCAATATAGTTTGCATATTGAGAAAGATAGTCTTAATATAAATAACATATAGTGGTCCTGAAAAGAACCGTTTTGTAATAATGTATTATACACCAAGATTAAAAATTATAACAAAATTTTACTGTGATAGTCAAACGAAAATCCAATAATACTACTCTACTGAATACACGTATAAAATAACTATTTTATTTATCGTTTGCATATTGAGAATGATAGTCTTAATATAAATAACATATAGTGGTACTGAAAAGAACCGTTTTTTAATATTTCATACAATAATCATTATTGACCTAGTACCAAGATTGTACTCGAATGCAAAGAAACCGAGGGATACAAGGCGTTGGTCTCTTAATATAAATAATAGGTATATAGTGGTTCTGAAAAGAACCGTTTTTTAATATTTGATACAATAATCATTATTGACATAGTGCCAAGATTGTACTCGAAGTGCAAAGAAAACGAGGAATATAAGGCGCTGGTCCATATATTTTTTTCACTACTTGAATTTAAATCTCAATCGTACATAAAAATTTTTTAAGTTTTATAACACGAAAACTTCTCACATAAATGTTTACTTTAATTAGAGCTGTTCGATATTTATTTTTGAAATCGATGTGAACAATACATCGATACATCAATACATCAATACAACGATATATCGATACATCACAATTATCATTTATAATGGCAATAAATAATATAATAAATTTTAAAAGGAAAATAAATTTGCCATTAAAGAAAGTAAGCTAATTTTGGACAATACAACAAAAGAAATTAAAATATTTATAAATAAACAGCTATGGAAATCATGAAAAAATTTAATAAAGGTAACAATGATATGAGTCTGTTTGAAATGAAGAAGACACAATACAATTTTTGTGTTGGAACGCAGTGTATAATTTGAAAGAATTACGTTGACAACTAAACAATTAATTATGAAGTAGGTGCATGTCTAGAACTAGATCAGGTCAAGCTGTGCACGTTTATTCAATAATTAGATTTGCTATGTCGCAATCACGATGACAACAAGGACTGTATCCTAGATTTTTTATAAACTTGCATGCCTAACACGATTAAAGAAGAAAAACTTTCATAATTAATAATAAATCATGAATTTTTAATTGTATTTCTTTAATTTAAAAGTAATAACTCTAATTAAATGTTTTATTTATTATGATTAACAGCGTTACAGTTTTTCATATATTATACTAGTGGGTTAAATTAAATAAAACATGTATAATTATAAGTTTTCTGTTCTACTTACGATTAGAAAACACTTTTACTAAAGAAACGCACTCGTCATGAAAATGTTAAAGAGCGTGAAATTAATTTATATCAGTTTTAATTGAAAGAAAACGAGACGTGAGAAAAGAATTAACTATTTAAATTGCTTTTATTATGCATTATTTCGCTATTATTTCAAATTTTCCCTATTGAAAAAAGCGCCTTTGGTTCAGGCAACCAGTTAATCAATAGTGAAGTTGGAACAATCTACTTGTAGCTATATTCAAGTATCATATGTTTTTGACGTTTGTGACATTCAAATACGGCGTGTGAAATTTTTCTATTTTAGCTAAATTATGTGATTATTTTTAAACTCTTGTTAATAATAGCACGGGCTAAAACAGCTCTGGGATGATAAAAATTATTATACTTTTAACTGTAAGTAAAAAATATATAAATTAAGAGTTTCCAATAATATTTTTATAGTTAATAACAGCCTCATCATCTCATATTTTATTACAAAGTGCAAGTGGAGATGTATCTAGAGGAAATTTTATTTACTGGAGCTTAAGTTATCATGGAAATATTATCATACAGCTCATATCATTGTTAGTGATAGAATATACTATTTAAATTTATTTGATTACAATAATATATTGCAGGAGCGGAGATACAGATTTATATGTATCAGAAAAAATAGCCAAGCCTGACTATGAACCAGATAAATACGATTTACACTCTGCTAGTTGTGGAGTAGATACAGTTCATATTCCAAGCAGGTAAACTAAAAAAAAAAAAGTAAAACAGTAAACTTGTAAAATATTTTACAGTTTTAAGAGACCGATTGGTATAGGCATATATGGCCACCCTTCCAATGAAAATAGTACTTACCTACTTGAAATATACTACGATGATGAGAAGGAAGATGATTTAAATTATGAAAGTGATGTAAATGAAACATATCAGACGTCTAGCCAGCAAGATACAGACGAGAGTAAAACCAGGATAAAATTTACTAAAAGCATGCTTATATCTGGTTTTTGGGCTGTTATGGAAATATTAGAATTGTTGTTCTCTTAGATCTTCCATTTTTGTTAAAAATAAAAATATATGTTAACAAAAAAATTGTATTTCCCATGCGTCCTTTGGTCTTCCCCTTCTCCTTTTCGCTGTAACATTGGTCATCCAAGCATGGCGTCCCGGTTATACCTATATAATATATTTTTATTATTTTTTATTTATTTGAATTTAATAATATACTACTCCGAACTTCTCTATATTTCATTCTTATAAAAAAATAGACTACAGTACCAAAAATGTCAAATTAAGCATTTAATTTAGTTTATGTAAGAAAATTTTAAAAACGTCGAAAATTGTTTTTTTTTTTCGAGTTTTCACTAATTTTAGTTATCCAATAAGAATATTTTATCATTTAATATTTATATACCTGCCTAAACAAATATTCTAAGAGGTAAACTATTAATATCTCGACAACTATAAGAGACACAAAGAAAGTTAAATTAGCAAACGATTTTTAAATCAACAGACTATTTTAATATACTAAAGAATATGAGACCCAACTTTTATGTTTTAAATGGCAACATATATTTTTTTATTATATCAGTCAACGATATAACTTTTTTATACCTTCATAATTGCAAAATAATTTTACATTATATTTATTTAAATATGTGTACATAAAAAGTGCTATAGAAAAACATGTTATAAAATTAAAACTTCCTATATGTCCATTTTCTAATTACGTGAAAAATATTAATTTTGATTTTATAACAAAGAAATAATTAAGAAGTTTGACAAATTATACGAAACTTTTTATACAAATACTGCTGATTTTATTATAACTTAAAAAGAACACCCATAATTTCATAGGCAAATCGGCCAATTATTTTCTGTAAGAAAAATAATCGGAAAATGTCAAATTTTGGATTTTTGACTATTTTAAATTTTAAAAATATTTAGTAGAAAAGTTGAATTCATGGAATTTAATTATTTGTCCCTAACTTTGAACTACAAGGGATAAAAACAACCAAAAATATATATCATTACATTTCAGTGCGTAGATCATTTTTTTTTAAGTGGAGATTGATAATTTATTTATTTTGTAATATATTTTAAATAAAATATGTCCAAACAATTATTTATTTGTAAATTAGATCTAGGTTTAAAATGAGTTTGATCAATAATCAAAAGTGTGTATCTCCATGACTCCTGTTTCTATTTACGATATTCCTGGATATTAAATCAGTGTCAAGATGTCGACGGCGATACCGACACCTACGACACTTGAAGAAAGTCCAAATAATACAGAGTAATTCATACACAATTATTTATCAAACAAAATAATAATTCGTTTATTTAAGATGGGTGAAAGTCCCAGAAGAAGTTCTGGTCCAATACGCCGGCAAAGATGCAATCTGTATTGGAAGAGGAAATTACTTAATTTTCTTCAATCTTGCGAATGGCCAGGAACATATCTACGTAGCTAACAGCATTGAGAAAGGAGACGGAGTTTCATGTTATGCTGGTCATAGAAATGTCCCAGTAGTAGCCTTTGCAGAAGTGGTTCTAAACCCAAGAATAATTATAATGTTATACCCAGATCTTGTACCAATAAGAATTATAAAAGGTATGAAGAAATATAACGAAATTATTGTTAATAATTTATAAAATGTTTAGATGGTGCACCCGAAGGATATAGATCGATGTTTTTTTCGGAACAAACATATTTAATAACACTTTCCAGTTTACCTCTTCATGAACTACAAATTTGGAATTGGAGAAGCGTGGAAAAACTATGTTCAATTGATACTCAGTATCATTATAATCAACAAATAATAAGATGCAGTCTACGCAATCCTGTAATTATAGTCCAATACTCAGTATTCTCTAATACATTTATGCTTTGGGACATATACAATTCTTACAAGCAATGTATTTACATAAAACAAAGTATAACTCTTCCAAGTAAGGAACATGTTACAAAATGTATGTGGAGTGTAGAAGATGTATTTTTTGTTCAAAATACATCTGGAAGTATTTATACGGTACTATTTAAAAATTAATATGTAAGAAAATTGATTAATAATCTTTAATAGATTCGTAGCGACTATACACCTGAACTTATAATATTTGGAGGAACAGTAATGGGAAGGAGTGTTCCAACTTTTGTCACTCATCGAGGAGGTTTAATAGTTGCTCTAACTACTAAGCAAATTAAGGTATTTTTAGGAGTAATACAGAGATATAGAGGTATATCTCTATATCTCTGGAGTAATACGAGGTTTGGGAATTTAATAACACAATAAATGTAACATGTAAAAAGTATTTTTGAAAACATTTTGTTTTTAAATTGTATACAATATTTCAAGCGTTTCTCAAAAATATCTTCTCACAGTAGTACAGGGAGGCAAAGCAGTCTCTCTATTTTTGAAGATAATTAAAAAAAACTACTATTTTTAAAAATAATTCTTGCAATTCTAGTATTTGTCATAGCTCAATGAAACATATGTTTTCATATGAGGGCTATTTCCAAACAAATTGCATCCTTCAGAGTTTGTAGGGTTCTGGGACGATGTGTAAACACTTCAGTCTTTAGATCCCCCACAAGAAATAGTCACAGAGCGTTAAATCTAGAGAGTGCAGGTCTACGAAATTTCGCCTTTTACAGAGGTCAGTTGACCAGAGAACATCTCCCTCAAAATAGCCATTAAATTTCGAGCTGTGTGGCCTATGGTTTAATCCTGTTGGAACCATTAAATTATTCAAACGCTGGCACAAAAACATTTGGATCATGGTGACACACCGAACAGTAAAGACCAATTCTTCGGTGTTCGAGAGGTCTGTTGTCGCCCATTTCTTTTCATAGACTTTCCGTTTCTTTAAAGTTGTCAACCCCCAACAACAAATTTTCGGTTGGCAACTAAATCCCGAGGGGGAATTTGGTAGCGAGTACGAAAGTAATTTTACGAAAAGTAAGTTTCGAAAGCAAAGTGCGTTTTTGGACTACGCTATATTTACGATTTAGGTGAATTATAAAAACTTCTCGACTATTTGCTCTTTTTACTAATATCCTAACTCTTGTAAGACGTACCCTCCCTTCACAATTGCCTATTGAAAGTAGGAAGATTACTGTGCCCAACCCTGTACGTGGAAAATTAAATATATGGTACTAAAATCCTGAATGTGACGTTGGTCCTTAATTTGAACAAAAACAAGAATAAACTTTCATTAGTTGTCACTTTCTGACGATTTTTTAAAGCATATTACTAAAGATATTTTTTAATACACCAGTACAGTCGCCACAACGCTCTTATTTTAAATATCTCTACCAAACGTCAACCACTTTGATAACTCATCATCCCAATTGAAAAGTTTCAGTATTTATTAATGTTGCAGTATTTTAAAAAAACTGGAAATACATGGTACGAAGAATGGGAAATATCAGGGTTTCATGTGACCCAATTAACATTGGGAAGAAATTACATAGTTGGATTCACCAAAAAAGGTGATCTATTAGAATTTGACCCAAATAAACACTCATTCATCCACCGCAAAAATTATATGACAACTTCACATTTATTTTGCTTAATTCGTCCAATTTGTAATTTCTTTGCTGCAACAATGGATTTAAACTCCAAAACAGTTGTAATATTTGAAGTTATGACTGGAAACCAAGTACGGAACTTTCATTCTGAGATAAACTTATATTAATGAACTTATGTTTAGGTTTCTCGTATTGAAATAGGTGGAGGAATAATACGTTGTCTAATTGGAAATCCGGTATATCCTTACATAGCAGTAGGACTGAGTTCTGGAACTCTAGTTCTTGTAAACTGTTGTAATCCAGAAGAACCAATTAAATTAAGCACATTTCGACTGAGTAATCAAACCATTACAAATATTATTTTTAATGAAAGTGGTGATATCATTGTAACAGCGAATTTTGATTTGGGATTATTCTTCGTCATAAAAGTAATTCTCCCATTTCTCCATACTTTTGCAAATTAATGTGAACAAAGGATCATTTTTTTAGTATTCAATTCAACCCTCTTTGGCATTGAATCTGTCAACATTTTCGCCTTTTATTAATATTATTTTTTTCGTATTACAGTTATTCTTTTTTAAATTTGACTTCTCCTTATATGAATTTGAGAGCCATAAACACTTTTAAAAACAATTTCACTAAAAACCAATAATTACATTTTGTTCACATTAATGTGGTCAAGAGTTTACAATAATCATTTTATAAATTCTACAGGGTATTCCGGGAACTGAAATGAAAATTCTACAATATATAGAATACAGGCGTCGCACTATAGATATAGGTTTAAGAGAAGATAAAAAATTTATAAATCTTTATATATTAGTCCAAACTGATTCTTGTTTGCCAATTAGCCAAAGAATTGTCGTCCAATGTATCTCCAAAGATGATCCAAAAAAAATGAAGAAGAAGAAATACACCACTCAAAAGTTTCAAATCACGGATTTAATCATCTATAAAAACGAAATTATTGCTAAACTGGCAAAATCCAAATACATCTCTATACTAGAACTTACGAAGAAAACCATAAAAGTTTCGCGGGAAATATTTTCTGGTCATTACCTTCACATTTTTACAATACCAAGAAACATGTTTCAAGTATACACAGTCAGTTTCAGCGGAATAGTTATATTTAGATCACCTGATCTACAAAACATTGTTGGATCAATTTTACCTCATCATAGGTACGCAGGTGGATTGGAATTTGCTTTACTTGACCCATACAAAAGATATTTTTTATCATACGGCAAAAAAACCAATGAATTAGTTTGCACAAGATTTGTGGATGTTAAAGATGAGCTCATTGGAGAAAATTTATACTTCAAAGTTAAAAATGTTTTTTTGGGCGCTCCTACCCTTGGATTTAATCCACCAGGTAAAATAACTACTTATTTTAACTGATTTTGCAATAATTTTTATTTTAAGTTGAGTACGATGAAAATGGAAAAGCACTTCCTCAAAAAACATACTTGGAATCCTTAAGAGCAGCTAAAATAGCAGAAGAAGCACAAGAATTTGCTAAAGAACGAGAAGCAATAATGCACGAATTCCTTATCTTAAAAAAAGAAGTAGTCGAACTTTTCAACAAAAATCTCAACGGCCCAGAACTAGAAAAAATAGACACTCTCGAATTCTATCAACACACACTACTTAGACAACACAAAGAAGAAATTAATAGAAAAGAATGCGAATGGACTGTGTTATATTGCAAAGATTTAATTCGGGCACAAGATGAAGTATCCGCATATATGAAACAAATGTTTTACGATACAATGTCTTATAAATCAAGCACCCTAACTGGTATTTATTCTCAGCTTATTTGTGAAAGCTATGCGCTTACTCCAGAAGCTGCACAGTATGTTGAGCAAGCTACCTATGCCAGCATGTACAGAGAACTTGAAAATATGATACGGGAAGGCGATCTCATCCGACTCTGGGAAAACAAGCCTAAAGTGTAAGGTTTTCATTTATTTTTACCGACCACCATGAAGTTATACCGAATTTTCGTTTCGAGATTTTTACGGCTGTCTACAAATTAATGTCTTTTAGAATATTTTTGACGTGGTGTCTGTCCGTATACGAGTGTACAGCATATTTTTTTTTTTAAACCGATCAACTAAAACTAACATTTCACTTGTTATTTTTTGTGTTTTGCATATATTTCGTAAAGTGACACAATATAGAACATAGTTTAGCAGAGTTAGCAAAGAAAATATAAAATTTTATTTGGTGGTTTTATAAATCTTACACAAGACAGAAAACAGACTTCGGATATGCATATTACTGATTAATTAATTTAATGTCATCCATTTTCTCATCCCTCTAGCTAAATTTATTTGTACTACCACGAAGTATTCCGAATCGCGTCGAATATACACGAACATAGAAAATGAACTGTATTTCTTATAAATGGATACATCGTACAACAATTTCCTATAACTTACATCGTATGTTTTTATGCTAAATTATGTTGTGTTTATTTTAAAGAAATATTCAGTAGTGGTGTTCGATTTTCTGATGGCAACAAGTTCTTTCACAGTACTAGATGATATTTTGATTTAGTGAAATTATGGAACAACTTCAGAAACCACCAATAATTCAATTTAAAAGTGAAACTGCTCGAATTAAAGAGGCATTAGATGTGGAAGATTCGAACAGTGCAGATTTTGATGAAGATACCACTACATATCCCAGCAACACCGTATCGCAATTTATAGAACCTTCAGAATTACTTTACAATCAAGAAGAAATGTGTACATCCATCCATTATCAATGTCAGCGTACTTTAATCAAGGTACTTTAATTCACATTCATTACTCTTATAATATTCTTCTTCATTAGCACGACCAAGAGAAAATACGTTGTCTCTTTAACAATAAATTCGAAGAAATGAAGTCCCAAAAAGTAAAAGACATGAATGTTATTCTAGAAAAAAATGCTAGACTACGATTCATACTTTCTGAACTAAACATACATAATATTGAAATTGAAGATCCTATAGTTAAAAATTCAGAAGATCCAAACGATATGGTCACAATTACCGAAAAAGAGGTAAGTACTTTATGTACAGAAAATATTAATCATTAATAGATTGGTATAACTCCGTATATCTCACCAAGTGAACAAGCAAAACTAGACTGGGAAGCAGCCGAAGCCGAAAGAATTAGATTATTATTACTAGCAGATGATTTTCGCGAGAAAGCTCTGATTAAAATGATGGACGGAGTTTTGGAAATTCGTTGGGAAGACACATTAAAAAGAGAAGTACCCAAACCCAAATGCATGGTAACTACTTTTAAAAACACTGCAAGCAAAACAATTAAAATATTTTAATAGTTAGAGAAACAACCAGAGACATGGAATGAGGAAGATATGCGCAATGTAAGAGATTACGAAGAAAAAGTGGCTTTTCTTCACAGTGAACGACTTAGATATAAAAATTTGCTGGAAACAGAATATAAAAAAACTGCAGAAACTGTGCGAGAAATCTTTAAAAAGTTCAATTCAAGATTAAGTGAACTTGAAATGTACAAAATACATATAGAATCTGCACGAATGCAACAAATCTTTGTAATTCAAAGAATGCAAATGCAGTTTATGAAACATGATAGTATGAAATTCCAAGAAGTTGAAATATTGTAAGCTTTTATCAGAAAAAAATAGCTTAGCTACATCTACTGTTATTTTAATTAAATGTAGATGAGCTACCGCTACTAGCTGTAGCTGTAATTTACATCTACTTCTGCCCATTTGAAAACCATACTTGTTAAAGTAATACAAAAAGGAGTTAATAATTACAAATAGTAAAATAACTTTAGTAAAAGAACTAGTTTACCTACAGTTGGTTCAGAGTGAAATGTAGATAAACTACCGCTAAAATTTATTTAAAGTAGCTTAGCTACATCTATTTCTATTTAAAATTGAAAGTAGATGAGTTACCGCTACTAGTAGTAGCTGTAATTTACATCTACTTATTAAAATTTTAGTTTGAGCTTTAGTAATTAGTAATAAATAAAAAATTCATATGTTTAATTATTAATTGACAAAAAATAAATACCCATTGAAGAAATAAAATTTAATATTAGAGATGTCTAATCGAAAACTAGAAAAGCAGTTAATAACTACAAATAATAAAGTAGCTTTAGTAAAAGAACTACAGTTTACAGTTAGTCCAGAATAAAATGTAGATAAGCTACAGCTTCAACTATACTTTATCTAAAGTAGCCTAGCTACATCTACAATTCAGCTCTGCTTACCATGAATAGAATAAACTAAATTATTATATTCCAGAAAAAGTATAAAGAAAAATGAAATATTTATTTCTGAACTGGTTAAAAAATTAGAAGAATTAGGCAATGCAGCCGTTACTTGCAGAAGTGTTGGTGAAGCTTTACATGCAAAAGACAAATTGATAGAGAAAAATTTCAAAAGAGAATTTCAAGATTCTTCTATTGTAATTCAAGAACAAAGTTTCAAATTATTCAAGTAATATATAACAATGACTAAAGTATATTTCATAACTAATTTTAATTGTAGAAAACAACCAAAATTAACTTTAAAAGGAGTAAGTTTCATAGTTCTTCTCGTTGAATTAGGAAACTGTTGTGTTACCAACGAAAAATCACCAATTTTAAATCAAGAATGTTTAGATTTTCTCAAGTCTTTAGACGCTTTGGACCAATATGTAGGAGTTCCAAACACCATCGACGAAAATATGTACAAAATTATTTGTAAACATCGTCGTCTTAGAATTGACAATGAGTTAAAAATAAAAGCAAATTCTTTGGAACAGCAAGATATAGAAAGTGCTTATCAATCTTTTCAAAAATTTCTAGCAGCGCGAAAAGACTACGATATAACTCTTAACACCCAATTAGTCGACAAAAGACAAGAAAAGTTGAAGACTTATCTTGATAAAAGATTACAAATTGTTATGAGGAAAGGATTGGTTGAAATACCAATGAATGGTCATCTATCAGATTTTGAAAATGCAATACTCATTCATAAAAAAGACGTTGAAGATATTAATGAAAATATTTTGGTAATTATTATAATTAATAAACCAATAAATATTAAACTAATAATTTTAGAAAGAGGGTGATAGAAAATTGCATATAATGAATGAGAAGATGATACATAGAAGAGACATATTAATTAAAGAATGGGAACACAAAAAAATGAGAATGGAAATTGAAGATCTTAAACAACATTTATACTTAGTGGAAAATGTCAAAGTAAGTCAAATCTTCTCTCATTTAATTTACCCAAAATTAATATTTAACAGGTAACCAAAGAAGTTCAACAATATCTTCGCCAAAGAGCAAAAGGTGAGTCATTTGATAAAGGAATTCTAACTCTAGATCAAGAAGTAGAAGCTCAAAAAAAATCCTACGAAAAAATACTCAGCGAAAGACAAAATGCCATAGACGAACTACAAAAGCAAATAAATGATTACAAAAAAAAAAATAAAGCTCTCGATCACCAGATCTCTGAAATAAACATAGATATTTGTGAATATCAAGAAAGCAGAGATTTAGAATTTGAAAAGAAATACGGAAAAATGTTAAAAAACAGGTTTATTTTATTAAAAATACATTAACATTAAAATACATTAACTTAATTTTAGGATGTTGACTGTTGTTAAAAGAAGTAACTTGGTAAAACAAATACAGGATCAGCATAATGAAATAATGGTATTACAAACAGAACTCGAGTTACTGAGACTTAAAACTTATCCAACTCTTAAATTTAAAACATTATAAACATTAAAATTCTGTTGTTGTACTTAAACCACGTTCGGTAAAAAACTTATGTTTTTCTACTTTGTGTTCTTTTTGAAATACTTTAAAGAAAGAATTAAGTGTTGTGTTATTTGCTGGTACTTTTTTATCCTCTTCTAAAATCTCTTCCCATTCTACATGGTATGCATCGCGTTCCAATATATTTTCAGAAGTCGACCAACTGAATCGAACTAGACTTGGAAAACCGAATACTGGATCCATTTCACTCTTCAAAAATTGTTTTGTTACTGGATCTGTAATAAAAACAAAGAGGTCGCCACTTGTTTAAAAACAATTGACTGCTCACGCATGCTCAGAAGTGAAACTGATTTTTTTTTAATAATTACCTCCCGGATATCCACTGCCAAATTTCGTGTCTTCAGCAGTTGTTCCATTTTCGAATTTCCAGACTTGTAATGCGTGATCTCTGGCAACTTTTGCACAAATACTGGCAGCTGATACAACCGGATAAGTTGCGTCCGCTTTTTTCGCTACAGTTATCATAAAATCAGGAAATAAACTCTCTAAATATTTCTGATATTTCTCTGGAGGACCAACTGTGTCTACATAAATAGATGCTATGTTTACACCTTCTGCAATTGCTTTTCGAACTAAGCCAATAGCAGAATTCATTGATACGTCGTTTAATGAAATTTTTGATCTGCTGTACATGCTATTACAAATGTTTTTAGGGGATATAACTTCAACAGCGTATCCCATTGTGTCTGAGTTTTTACATATTTCTGTGAATATTTCATCTCGTTTTTCTTCCGTTAAAGCTTTGGAATCTGCACATTTTAACTGTTCCAGTAAATCTGATTTTGTTAACGGACAAAATGCAATTCCATACACCATAGGACCTACAATATTTAAATTATATTATTGTTATTAAGATCTTACCGCGAAAACTAACCTAAAACTGGTCCTCGTCCAGCTTCATCTATTCCTAAAACGCATTTCTCTTCCTTGCATATTTGTGGCACTTTTGAAATGTAAACTGCATTTTCTAAATTATCACGGTCTTCTAAATAATTATCTAATGATTTTAAATCTACAATCTCTGTTTTACTCATTTTGAATCACTCGTACAACTGAAGAAGAGGGCACCAGCCACCAGAGTAGGAAAAAGAATACTCAACACGTGCGGGAAATTAAATTGCATAAGCTACAGGCTTTTATTTTTTTTACAATTTGAACATAATTCGAGAATAAATATTACAATACTGATTAATTGTCCTGAAAATAATATAATATAAGCTGAATATAAATGTTGTGCAGTCATTTTAATAAATTCATTATCTCCATCCAAGTCTTTGTATTCTTCAGGAATAATAACTTTTTTTAATACATAAAAATGTTCCCATTGTTTTCTCCAATGTTTTAAATGTCCCGATTCTATAAATTTTGTTAAAGCTTCATCTAAAGCAGATAAATAAGGAGACCCAGCTGATACTTGAAATGCTAAGTATCTGGGTAACGGACTTTCACGTATGATGTTCAATAATTCTTTACCATTCGGGCAAAACATATTATATCGGGTAACAAAAACTGCACGTTGATAAGCTAATACAATAGGGTGATCAAATAATTCTAATGTAAATTTATTATGAGTGTAATTTACATTATCAAATTTTTCTGGCATATCTATCATTTTACTTATTAATCCATACCGAGAAGTACCATTTAAAGATTTTTCAATATCGACAAACATTGTTCGAAAAACCGTCATTTGGAAACCAGATTCGTCTAATTGTTGCAAATTTGTAATGTCTGGATAATATTTAGGTTTCATTAAAATACTTGTGAGAATGCTTTGAAAACTAGTTGCTATTATAAAACAATAAATGAACCAAAATATTATAAACATTCGTTCAGAATTCTGTTTTGGTAATTTGGGTAATGCGGAACAGATTACTGCTCGACTTATATTTAAGTAATTTATTAACCAGTTCACTTTTAAAACTTTTATGGCAAATAAAGAAAATCCTATTGTAATCAAGAGAATACATATTAATGAAAACCAAGTACCAATGGTATATATCATAAATAAATATTTATAATATGGTATTTTTTCGCCTTTTTTTAGTACAAATACCAAATCGTCTTTATCGTGAGGATATAAACTTTCTGTTATACCAGAAAAATCATCGTTTAATACCATCTCATCACTATTTAGCATATGTACTTGATTTTCTGCAAGTAAACTTCTTTTCCTGGATAATAAATCCAATTCTAAATCATTTGTATATCTCCAAGGATTTCTTTCTCCAAGTTTAAGTAAATCAATTACATTTACAAATTCTACTGTTCCATTCATAAACTTTACCATATTTCTAATAATGTCTGGATCGTAGCCATTTATAACATAATCTTTAGTTCTGTTTTTTGGCATTGGACTAACTTTAGTAACATCATCTTCTTTTAAAATGACACAAGTTAGTTTGTGTTTGTTTAAATTCTTCAATTTGTTGTAAAATAAATTTGATTCGAATCTGGTATCGGTAAAATTTTGAAGAAAATGTTCTTTGAAGAATGGATTATAAGTGTACACTTGTAATATTGTGTCTTGAATATGGTAAGCTATTGCTACGTTTAAAAATTGTTTATCCCATAAATAATTAAACAATTCTTTCAAAACAGGAATGTTAATATATTCGTCAACTATTAATAATAATCTGCATCGTCTTTTATATACAGGCATAGTCTGCAAATTTTCTAGGACCAAGGACATATTATTGTTTTTCATTTCTAAAAACACAATCATCAATTTCAAATATCCAAAATACAGTTTTTTATTTTTTATCTGAAACATATAAAATTAAATTTAATTTACCAATATTTTTAATATTACCCTGTCCATTTCTTTGTTAGCGTTTCTATAATCATTGAAGTTCAACAAAAATATTGGATTTATCATACTTTCATGAATATATTCTAAAGATTTGTCCACAGTAAAAGTTTTTTTATCACTTATTACTATTCCTACATATCCTTGATCTATTTTTGTGTAATTTTCGTAAACAAATTTGACATATTCAGCTAAAATATGTGGTTTTTCTTTAAAAATATTATTAGTTTTTGTTAGGTATATTAATACAGAAATTATTAATAGACGCAACATAATGGAATAATTTCCAAAATATGTATTACAACTTAATGATTTTTCTTATATATACGACAATTATTTCAGTATTTGTATATCATTAATGTACTTGGAATAATAATTACAAAATAAATTGTTTGTCTATTGGTAATGATACTTAAATATCAATATTTTTAGTGAACAAATATTTTTATTACAAATACAAAATTTTAATAAAGAATTTTATTGATCAATCAAATTCATCTGAGACAGTTTTCTGTAAGCAATTGTTTGTCTCAACTGTTCTGTTTTGGGCGGTACCTCAGGTTTGACCCTTATAACCGTTTTCTCATTTTTCTCAGATATATCTACTTCTTCGTATTGATGCTTCTTCTTCAGTTCTTTTGGTGATCGTGGTATAGGTGGTGGACCTGCAGGTATTGGTACATTTTGTAGTTCTAATAATCTCATATTTAAATCCATTGTAAGTAACATATCTACATCCGCTTTGTAAGAGGTACTTTCTATTGATTTTCCTGAAATGAAATAATTAATAAACAATTGGTATACAGGAAAATAGTTACCCAAAAGCAAATGTAACCCATCGATCCAATACTGAGCGGTTAATTCGTCAGGAGCAAGAAAATCCAGACAGCCTTCATTTTCATATAAGAGAGAAAAACAACGGGACACTAGATCTGGTCTTCTCACTCTAAAAATTTAATTGTTTTATTTAAAAGCTTTAAATAACAATAGTTTAGTATGGTTCATTTTGGCACAGAAAACATACAATTTTGTTTAAGAGTCACGATTTTCTCTTTCATTCGGTTTTTTCTCATCCCTCTAGTATCGTTTAGTGGTACTACTACGAAGTATACCGAGTCTCGCCGAA
Source organism: Stenolophus ochropezus (assembly GCA_035578165.1). Classification (NCBI taxonomy): domain Eukaryota; kingdom Metazoa; phylum Arthropoda; class Insecta; order Coleoptera; family Carabidae; genus Stenolophus; species Stenolophus ochropezus. The sequence continues at coordinate 2,102,407 of JAQOWZ010000002.1, forward strand.
TATACACGTATACATTAAATGAACTTTAGACAATTTTGAAACAGTTTAATGCTCTCTTTCTTATATATGAATACACAATTTCTTACGACTTGATATATGACATTTTGAAAACTAGTTTTTCCTATTAATTTATTAACATTGTTTCGCAGTTCTTAAAACTATTAAATAAAATTATTCTTACTTTTGTTCTTTAACGCATTTGGCAGCTTTTCCCGTGGCAATATGTTCTATTTTACAAATAGAAACTTCTGTTTTTGCTGATGTAAAATGATCAGTATCTGGATCATAATCTCCAAATTCTAATTTGGTGTTATTTTTATTTAGAGAAATAAACCAATATAATTGTTTTCCTTTCTGAAATTCATTGTTCAAAAATTTATACTTTTTGAATAAAACTACAAACCTTTTCTGGTAACTTTGGAAAAACTTCACCTTTTTGAAGTACTTTAAGTCTTTGAGTTTTTATTAATTTTTTTACATCAACTAATAATTCTTTTCTTAAGTTATTTAGTACTGGTGCAGTTGATATCATCGTATTCCATTTTTGATTTCTTTCTTTCTAAAATATATTATTAGTATTTTATTTCAAACTATTTTAGTGTCTTACCTCCCAAATTTCAAAAACATCTTTGTACGTAATTTTCTTAATCTCCTCATTTATTTGTTTGAATTTCATTGGATGTTTATGTAGAGTTATAGATAATTGTTCTTTCAAAACAGCTAAAACCTATTAAACATAAAAATTGGAAAGTTGGGTCTAAAAATTGATTACCTTGTCATGATCTTCATCAACTTTTGCTCTCATTTCTCGTCTGGTTTTTGCTAAATTCCAAATTGTCCTGCAGAAAAGTTCCTCAAAGAATTGATCTCTCATGTAGACACTAAATATTACTGGTATGTATAACACATCCTCTTCAGTTGGATCTTTACTTATAAATAATATGTCACACAACATATTCACAATTCTAAAATTGTAAAACATATATTGATGGTAGAAATAAGAAATAGAACTTACTGATTGCATATTTGAGAAAATCCTGGATTATAACAAGCTTCTAATACTGATACTGTGAAACTTTTTTCGTACTTCAATCGGTAATAATCTGAAATATTTAATGTGAGGTGTTATAGTTTCAATTTTTATTGTATTTACCTATGCACATAGAAGTAAGTGTAGAAATAGGGTAAACACTTGGTTCGTCAAGAGAATCAACAGAAAATGATTTACTTCTTAAAGATATACCATCTAATTGATCTTCTCTACTGTTGAATCTGCTTAAACTAAAAATCAAATTTATTTGTACTGTTAAAGACATAAAGAAGATTTACCGTTGAAAATCAACAGAAGATCCTGAATTGTAAGTATTAAGTCGATTTCGACCATCTTTCTCTTCAAAATCTACCATTGTATCTCTCTTTCCTTGTTCGTAAAAAGTACTTTTAGATCTTAAAACAACACTGTAATTATCTTCATGCATTGTTTCTTCTTCGTAATAGTTTCTATACAGTGATCTGAAAACACATTTGTTATTTCTTTTTAAAATATTCATATTCATATTACCTAAGTAATGTAGTTTGATAGACACATAATTCATGCGCAATATTTTTGTGTTTAATTGCGTTTTCTGTAACATATTTAAACACTCTTTCTTTATTTTCATGTAATTTTTTAATAACATTATTTTTATCGACACTTCTACGTACAATATTATTCAGTAAAATCAAAGTATGTAATTGCAATTCGTAAGTTTCTTCTGACCACAAGTAAGGGTCAATGTCAGTTAATTGTAACTTACTAATTACATACTCGCTTCCGAAATTTTGAACTAACATTTGATTCACAATCTGTAAACTTGTAATCAGTATTTTGTTATTATTATGCGACGTTTTTATAATTTCTAGAAGAAAATCAAGAAATATGTTATTCATATCAATTGGAACATTGTTTAATAATAAATTATATACTGATTGTAGACAACAATGTTGTAAATGTGTTTCTTCTTTGAATTTCATTGCCCATCGTGGGATTAAATTTTGATAATTACATTTTTCTGAAACAAATCTGTTTTATTAATTTTTTTAATTTTTATTTTTTTCTTACTTATTTCAAGCAATACACCGTAATCTTCACATAATTGTGGTAGTATTTTAATTTTTTCTTCTGTTTGCTCTTTCTGGTTGAAGATCCAATCCAAAATATTCTGAACAGATTTTTCTAAAGTCACGATCCATCCATCTTGTAGTTTAGCTAAATTTTCTTCTGTTACATATTTCTTTTTAAGACTCTTTTCATCTTTTGTAAATGAGAATTTTAATCCATATCCATTTGTGTCATTATTCTATTAAAAAATAATTGTTACTTTGTAAGAATCATGTGAAAAAATTACCTTTTTGTGAGTTTTGCAAATATTATTGATAACAGTATTCAAAGAATGCGATCTATGCAATTTGTGAAGATGTTGTCTGCCGTCTATTTCAACCGCAATTTTTATAAATTCATTGTCTGTTTGCATTTTAACCAGAGTATTTCTTCTCTACTGAGGCGTACTATCTTTAAACTGATAACAACATTGATAACAAGTACCTCAGATAAATTTATAAATGTAAATTTGAAATAAAAGTTCATAAATTTTATTATTTCACTTAAACTATGTACATATTTTGTGGTTTTCTATGTTCTTATCATGATAAATATCCGGTTGCGTATTTTCCGCATTGATATTTATTTTGTTCATGATTCATATTTAATATCGACGAATTAATATTGATATTTTTTAGACTGAATGTTTTCCTGAATAATTTGAAATAAACAAGATTTTTCTATATAAAAATTTATTGTATAATAAAGACAATTACAAGGTATCACAAGGTTTTTTATGAGTCTTCATATGAGTGCTCAAAGTCCCAGAATGACCAAATGATCGTCCGCAAACCATACAAGAATATGGTCTCTGCCCTGTATGAGTATTCATATGATTAGATAAATGTCGCCTCTGCATAAATAGCTTGTCACAAATCGTACACCGATATCTGAAAGATAAAATCACTTATCTTTAAAACAAACATTTATTTTTCGTACCTTCGTTCGTTTGTGTGTGTGAGCATATGTCGGCGAAGATGACTGCTTGCTACATAAGTCTTAGAACATATTGAACATTTATATTTTCTTTCATTTGTATGGTATCTAACATGAGTATCATAAGTTTCTTTATGGGCAAATGATTGGCCACATCTTGAGCACATGAATTTTTTTACTCCTGAGTGTTTTATTTCATGTCTTTTTAGTTGACTTCGTGCTAAAATTTACAGAGATAATTTTTTGGGTGGAAATAGTATGAAAATCTTTACTTCGGAATGAACTGTCGCAAGATAAACAATTAAATGGTTTGATTCCAGTATGAGACAATGCATGGCGATCCAAATCGCTTTTGGTTGAATGACTTTTACCACAAATGTGGCAAATAAAGGGCTTCAACCCTAAAAATAAGAAATATGTATTTTTTATAAGAACGAAGTGTGGAGAAGATAGAACCAGTTTAATTTTATTTTTGATTGCTACTATCTTCTCCACACTTCATTCTTATAAAAAATAAATAGTAATACGTCATTGAAAAGACAAAAAGGTGATTTTTATTGTACCAAAAATTCTAGGTGTTTTTTTTATACCTATCAAATTAAAAGTAAGAGTTTACTCTTGTTAATTTTTGTGATATTTTGTGACATAAATATATCCAAAAATAATAATTTAGTGACGTTATCAAATATCAATAATATATATTTTTAATATTAAACAAAATATTTTTTGAGGTGTGTTGTGACGTCATGTTATGCCGGTGTAGTCTCAATAATTTCTGGCCAATAAGAACTCTTGTTTTAAAACGACCAGAAAAAAATGACTGACGATTTACTATTTTAGTTTTAATATAAAACTGAATATTTACCAGTGTGCGTACGCATGTGAACATTGAAATTAGACAATTGATAATACGATTTATCACAAAATAAACATTTATGTTTCTTAATTCCTGTGTGTAGCTGCCTATGTTTATGGGCACTACTTTTATGGGCAAAAGTTTTTCCACATATTTCACATGTGTATGGTCGTTCTCCAGTATGAACTCTCATGTGAGTAGTCAATAATTTATTTTCTTTATATATTTTTCCGCAAATGGAACACACAAATCTCTTTTCAGAATTTGGATCTGTGTGGTGATGTTTCTTAAATGATTTTGCATCTGGAAATATTTTTCCGCAAATCTACAAAAAAAAATATTAAACGGTTATTAAAATTTTGATGTAAATTAATACCTGGCAAGTAAATGAATCATTTTGTTTTTTATTTAATCTTTCTTCATTTATAATTCTTGATGAATGATCTAAGTCGATGTATGATTTTATGTATGTAGATGAATCTAAATCTTGTTCAATATCTAAATTAATATTCCAGTCATCTAAAAAAAAATATATGTATTCGTTTCGTTACAATTAATTAAAAAAATACCTTTTGCACTTTTATCTACAGTAATATTTTGTAATGTATTATCGTAAAAATTATTTGTATCATTTAATGACTTCATATTTGTGTTCCATAATGAAGATAAACATTGTTCTACAACAATAAAGTAATAAATATCGAACTATTTGTTTAGATATTATACCTGCTGATAATGCAGAAGGTTCTATTAATAATGGATCACTTAGTGCATCATTTTTCATGAAAATATCAGAGAAAAATGAACATTGAGCACCAACTAATGAATTGTTATCACTTAATAATAAATCAGTTTTGATTTCGGATATTTCATTTGTTAATTTAGTACTGCTTAAATATTCTCGAAGTGTATTATCAGACTTTTCACAAAGCTCTTTAAATCTGTAAGCTTGGCTGGCTTTAATAGTACATTGTTTACAAATTTGATCTGGTAGACCATCTCCTTCAATTACCTAAAATTATGTAAATAAATAAACCATTGAAACAACAAACATTTTTTTTATTTACAATAATAGATGAACAAGCCATCAACATTTTCGCAACCGAAGCTCCAAATAAAGAATTTAATCCGTTCTTTTCTTCTAAACATACTCTACAAATAGTTTTGAAGTCCATAAGTAATGTTAGCACTTTACTTTGTCATAAGTCATACAAACGTCAAATGAGTTTGACATTTGTGATCATGCTGATACAGATGCTGTGAGCTGTGTTCACTTTATTCCAAAAAATAATTTGAAAATATAAATATATTTTAATAATACATCTGTGTTAATAATCATATTTATAACAAATTATGTGTGATATACAAAATATGCTAATCACGTAACTGAGCTTTGAATTTGAAAGTCCTTGGCCTTCCCGATAAAAATACTCGTTCACAAATCGACATTTCATGTAAGATAAATTTATTTATTTACTTTATACATTATTCTTATTACAAATTACTGATTATGAAGAGCAAATATTGTATCAAAATTGTGTTATTGTTTTGATTACGTGTCGACGTCTATAATTTTAAGGTTATGTTGTGAGATTAATGATATATTTTCTTTTTTGCAGGATTTTAATCATTCAAGATGGAATTAACACAACTAGCATCCATTTTAAAAGAGCACGGTGATAAAGTTTTAAACGGAGAAAGCAAACTTTCCTTGTCTACAAAACTTCTAAAAGATCTCAATGAATCATTTAATTTAGTTGTTGAAGAAAGGGAGGCGTTAAGCTCAACATTTCAAGTGATAAGCACTAGTAATTCTAAAGTGGAATTCTTATTAGATTTACAATTTTTACACGATTTTGTACAGCGAACAGTAGGTTTAAAGCTCATAGGAATTAACGAATTTCGCGAATCAGTTTCTATTCATAAGTTCAAAAATCTTAAGTTATTAGAATTACGAAAAGTACCTTTAAACCAAGTAGTTGGTTTGCAGTTTTTAAGAAACCAATTACAATATTTAACTTGTGTTAGATGTGTTCAAAATTTAAAAGAATTATTTATTACTTGTGGTGGGGATAATAGTCGCGCGTATATTTGGAGTGAATTGAAAGAAGCTGTTTTGAGCTATAATAATTTGGAAACTATAGATAATTCATTTGAATTTGTGCCTTGGTTACAAACTTTAGATATAAGCCATAACTTAATTTCTAATGTACAAGGTATTGATTGTTTACCGAATTTAAAACATTTAAATCTTGGTTTTAATCATTTGAAAACAGTGCCAATATTTAAACGAGAACTATTTAGAAATTTGCAGATTTTAATTTTAAAGAGTAACTACGTCGAAGATTTAATAGGTCTACTTTATTTAGATAATTTAGTTACGTTAGATTTATCGTTTAATTGTTTAATTGATCATGAAAGTTTGAGTCCTCTAAGTCATTTGGCAGCTTTACAATGGTTAAATTTAACGGGGAATCCCTTATTTTTTCATCGAAAACACCGCAGTAAAACTTGTTGCTATTTAAACGCAAACACGAAAACTGTAAATGTAAGTCTGTTTAACAAAAAAATATAAGAACATTTATTTATTTTTTTGATGTTATAGTTCATCCTAGATAAAGAATTATTAACAAAACAAGAGAAAAAACTAATAGGTACATATCTACCATCAGTCTCAAACCGATCTCTTCGTTTAAGACGTGAACATCAATCTTCCGTTAGTTCTAACATCTCAGACATGACAAATAGTAGCGAAGTAACTACAATAGCTGCTTCCGAATTAACTAGATCTATGAGCCAGCCGAAAGGTAAAAGAATCAGAGACGCAATTATCTCCGAAAATGACGAAAACGGAGAAATAAGAAACGACCAGGGAGATATCATTAACCCCGAATTACTAAAAAGTACGAGTTCTGTCGGAACAATATCAGAAACAGATCAAGATGATATTCAAAAGAAAATAGAAAATTTGAGGGAACAATACGGAGAAGATTGGCTTCAAAAAGAAAGCGGATCAGTCATTCAAGACATAATGGGAATTGAAAGAGTTGAGCCCAAAATATCATCCACTCCTTACGACGAAGATTTCATAAAATACGCACAAAATGAACAAAAAATCGAAGAAAATAAAACTGAAAGTTCTAGTTTAGACAAAGCAGATGTCGTATCTGACTTTTCAGCGAACAACACTTTTGTAACTGCCTCTGAAAGTTTTGATGCAGAAGACGAAATCATTCAATCAGAATCAGATGAAGATGTACAGTTTGAAGAAGATGACAACGAACATCCTTACTTGGCACAAATATCCAAAGAAGGTTTTCAACCCGAAGAAGTATTTGTTATTATCAGCGATAAATATCTCAAAGAACGCGACACAAATAGTGCGAAAATGAAAGCGAAATGGCTTTTGGAAGTCATTTTGTCTTGTGAGATTATTTCTTCTAATCCTACAGTTATTTCCATCGAATTTGATACTGTGAGGAGAAATATGGAACGAAGAAAATACATCCTGGAAGATGACGAAGGAAAGGTAAAATATTCAATATTTATTTTCTGTAGTTCTCTATTTGTTTTGTAGAAATTTCACAAAGAAATAAGTAACATTATAAGTCAAAGACCAACCAGTTTAATTATTCAATCAGTTTATTGTTGTATGAAATGTAATACGCAGTTCTCTAGGGAAAAAAATAAATTTATGGAAAAACCCGGTAAGTTTTACTTCAATTCAATTTGGCACAAATTATAACATATTTGTTTAGGAACATTGCCGCAATGTCCAAATCCTAATTGTAACAGTACTCTAGTTTATCAAGTCGATGATGAATTAACTCCAACAAATAGAACAGTAGTTCCAAATTATAAAATACCAGACCGGGCGGAATCTCCTTCAGAATGCAGCATTGGTAAGTGTTTTAAATTTTATTATTGTATCTTTTGATTATTGCTAAGTTTCTCAATGTTAAGCAAATATTAAATGAATCGAGCTTGACTTAAGCGAAGTACACTTGCCATATTACGCCAGTACCTGTTAAGTGGGAATTAATAATGAAATCCCACAATTGCCAAAATATGTTTGTAAGAAATATCATTCAGTTTAAATGAAGGAATAACTCCGTCCATTTTTTCTTTGTTTTAATATTTGCATTAGTGATGAGCGGTATTTCACGAACTGCGATTTAGTCACTAATATTAAAAAATCACAGGTCGTGATTGCTATCCCATATTTTTTAAACCTGTGATTTTAGTCACTGTTCGTTATTGTTCGACTACTCAGTCTCGAAATAAGGCTTTAAATTCACAGATATGAAAGTAGCAATCACAAATCATACTGTAAAACTGTGATTCAAAGTAGCAGTTTTGCTTCTTACTAAACAACTCCGATTGTGATCACAATCACACTTTAAAATCACAGTTACTAGAAAGTAGCAATCACAAATTATACTGTGATTCAAAAGTAGCAGTTTCGCTCATCACTAATTTATTTATTCCCATAAAATCTCTTGTCACGTAATGATTTTTTTTTTCAAAAGCGGGATTTTTTTAAAACTCCGAGAGACACGGAAGTCTGTTGAAAAGCGAGATTGACCCGCCAAAATCGAGACGTGTAATCACATCGTACAAGTTGTAGATGTTAATATAAATTTCGAAAGCGTGTACTTGGCTTGTTGAGCGTAGCAGTGCATGTGCTTGTGATAATATCTGGTACTAATTCACAGCTAGCGAAACTGAGAACCAGTTAGCACAAATACACGTGACAGCCGAAGTGCACATGGACAGTAACGCGTCCACCTCGGTTCCTGCTAACTGTAAGCTTTTCTACTTTATTCTTTTATTTTAGAATAGATTTAATGCTAGCGCTAGACATAACACTTTCACAATACCGTTAAAACAAAACTATACTTCAGGTGTGGATATTTCTAAAATAACTTATTAGTCAAACATGTTTCTTAATAAAACATCCCTAAATATCATAAATTACATAACTAGGGGTAGCGTTACGTACTGATATTAAATTGATAGCTCAAGGGTTGACTTTAGGGGATGAAAATAAATATAACTCTTTCATAAAACAATTAAACATACAGAAATACATTCGTACAAAAGGTAGATAATATTTATATTTGTAATGTATAACACCTAAATTTATATATTGAAACAACACGTCATGAGTGTTGCCTAATAAAACACCCTTCAAAAATTACGTAACTTGGGGTATGTTACAAAAGAACATCATATCTAAAAGGGTTGACCTTAGGGGTTAAAAGTTTTGTTTGAAATATTTCTTGTCATAAATTTTCTTTTTACAAAAATAGCTATATAGTACACTATAGACTGTTATTTTTAATATAAGTTAATAACACTTTGAAATAATTGTTAAATATATATGTAAATTTAAATATTCTTCCGGTGTGGATTTTCTAAAATAACACATGTAATTCTTTGATAAACTTTTTTCTGTTTAACAATTTTATCGTAAAATTATTTAATTTACTAATTTGGTTTTAAAAAATAATATATTATTTTATTTACTGTTTTATCATAATGAAATTATTTTGCAGGTTCAGCTGCATCTGTCCAAGAATCAAACAGCTCTCAAATAAGTACAGATGAAACCCCATCATCTGATACTTTTTTAAGAAAATACGAGAGTGATATTGAAGTAATCAGTAATCCGAGTCAAAGTAGTATAGAAGTCTTGGATGATCATTTCAGGTAAAGATGAACATAAAGTATGAAATCATGTTTTACATTTTCTTTACAGGCCAGGAAGAAAGCGATCTTCAGAAGAACGTCGTACTCTCATGCAACCAACTTTAGTAACCATTCCAGATGTGACTCCTGTAACAACTGCCCCTGCTTTAACAGAAAGCAGTTCTTCGAGTTCTTTCACAGAAAGTGTCTGCACAGCATACGATGCAACCCATCATGTGTCTCGCCCGGCTAGCGGTTTAGAAATCAGACCAGTTATCAAAGAAGAGAAAGAAGTGGAAGAAAAGGGAAAAACTATATTCTCGTCCCTTATTGAAGGGTTGTTTTCTGGCCCTACCACAGGAAAATCAGCGAAGGTAGACGATGTTATAGAATTTACTTTCTCTGAAGATTTCTCCTACGTGGATCACAGAGTCAAGTATCATTTTTACCAACACGTCTTTGAAGATGAACAAGAGAATTTTGTTTGGAATTTAAGATGTGTTTTCTTGAGTTTACATTCAGTTAAACCTATTCAAGGATGTTTGATGCTCTCTACACATAAAATTTATATTTTACACATTAAAGATCATGACAATGGGTAAGTAAATATGAGTTATATTTAGCGTATATTGTTGTATTTTTTTGTGTAGGGATGATTTATCCAGCTGGTTAGTAAAAAAGGAAAGTTACGTAATTGATAAATTACATAACTTGTATACTTTGCCTTGGAAGCAAGGAATTGGATTGAAAATTAAAACCGCGAAGAAAACTGTTAACTATTTGTGTATTTTGCAAGACATGCAAAGAACTGCCAACTTCTTAACATACTTAGAAAGTAAGTATAATAAATAATAAAAATTTGTACATTTAAGAACTTAAATTTTGATTATATTTGAAGGTAACCCACTTCCAAATACTTGTGAAGTGTCTTACACGGCACCAGAACGTCCCCTTTTAAATCTGCAGCATTTATTACTATCTCAACAAACTGAAGAATCGCCTAAAGACGCATCGCTTCTATTTCTCTCTGTGTTCCCACAGGGAGTTATTTGCACCACAGGAAATAAAACTATAACATTAGGTGTGTTCCTGGTGACTTCCACGGATCTCATCTTACTGTCAGACTTGGAGTGGATGTTACCAGAAACAGAAAAAGAAGCGAAGATCATTGCTTCACAACCAATCAGCAATCTTCTTGAACTTGTAAGGAATATTTATTTGCTGTTAATACATTTTTACATGTTTATGATTCAAGGAATTGGAAAATCTGAGCCTAGATTTTCACTTTCTGGATGAAATTGCAAGCTGCGAAGAAGTCTGGACGATCCAGTTTGAAACTTCGGAAAGTTTAAATAATGCAATAACTGCTGTGAAGTCACCTTGGGAGAAATTATTTGTAGTACCTATGCAAGTAAATCTTAAAGTTCATTCTGTTTAATATTATGCATTAGATATTTCAGAGATTATTTTTTACATATCAATATAGGTGCTATAACCGATATGAAATTTATTTTTTATTTTTTGTAGTGGTATTGATAAAATATATGTGATATTGCTCAAATCTTCTATGTATAATACCTAATTATTAACTTTGACTGATGTATATTTTATTAAACATTTTGAACTAAACTTTAAATGTAAGAAATATTGTTTAACAAAGTTCATATTTTAACACTGTATATAATACAATAGGATGTTTCAATAAAATAATTATTAATATATTTTTTATATAGAGACAAAACAGAATAAAGTTAACAGAGAAGTCTGCAAGAGAGACAAGTAAGTCAGCTTATTTTGCTTGTGTGATGAATATTTATTAAAACTAGTTGCAATAAAAACAACTATTTAATATTTAGAGGCTTATAAATAAATACGCTCTACAATTACAATATGATAAAAATAATTTGTGATAAATCTTCAAACTAATACCCCTTAAGGCATTCACTATTAATTTTTAAGACCTAGTTATGGATGGAACTCTACTTCAGCTGGTGACGCCACAACCGATGATCATTCCGGGTTCATTCTACAAATGTGATCTCTACATTGCGTCCTACGTCTGTAAGAGTCTCATTTTAAGCAGATATTTTTGTAATTATTTAGTTTTAAGGAAATCAAAAATGGCAGCTTGAAGCGCCAACGTGAAATTTTGTTTTGTTCACATTTTACATTTTGCTTTACCACTCCTACATGGTTAAAGATAATGCCTTTCTGTTTCAAAATTTGAACTCTTCATAAAATTTGACATAAGATACATTATAATTTTATTTTTTCCGATGAGTGGTTTAATTTTTATAAACAATTAAAAAATGTCATTTTTGTAATGTGTTCATATTTTACATTTTGGCTTGCCACACCTACACGGTTTAAGATAATGCTTGTCTGTTTCAAAATTTGAACTCTACATAAAATTTGGCATAAGATACATTATAATTTTATTTTTTCCGATGAGTGGTTTAATTTTTATAGGAAATCAAAAAAAAATGTCATTTTTGTAATGGGTTCAAATTTTACATTTCGGCTTGCCACTCCTACACGGATAAAGATAATGCCTTTCTGTTTCAAAATTTGAACTCTACATGAAATTTGGCATAAGATACATTGTAATTTTATTTTTCCGATGAGTGGTTTAATTTTTATAAGCAATTAAAAAATACCATATAAGAAATAATCTCCTATATTTATGTATTGGTGACACAAGGGCGTGTTGGGTGTTGCCTAAAATTTAATTCGAGGGGAAACGTGAATTACCCCTAAACTAGGGGTTGGCGCACAAAACGGACATCAGATTCGTTAGTTTCACGGTTGACTCTGTAGGATAGCATACTTTTTTACCCTAATTTCACTAATTAGTTGCATCTTCAAAAACCCTGGACTATAGCCCATGGTTTTGAAACTCCAAAAAATTTTTTGTCTCCGATTTCGATGAAACTTTGCATACATGCAGTAGGGACCTAAACTTAGTGCGGAATATAACTTGAGCCCTTAAGGGTTGATGGTAAGGGAGTTATTGAACTTCAATGTAGGATTTTGGAAAGGGTGTAAATATTAATCTTAGAGAAAAACTTTATTAGGATTTTTTGTTCAGAATAAAATTCTAAGCAACTTTTATTTGAAAAATTTTCTTGTCCGATTTTTCCTCTAGAAGAAAATGAACCCTTAAGAGTACATGTAGTATATACAATATTGTTATTAAGAAATTAGGGTTGAAAGAGACAATTACAACAATAGGGCATGTTTCTAGCAACAATATTATTAAAATAGAACAATTTTTAATTGTTTAATAACAATTATTTGTTGTGATGTAATATCAACACTTATTTATTTATTGTTGTATGTTAAAATAACTATTAATTGTTATATTTCTGTTTGTTTACAGGGTGAATGACCTACACCTTATCTCTGGATGCGGCAGTTGCAGTTCAAAGGGCTACAATTGTTAATAATTAATAAATAACATGTATTTATTTATTGTATTGTAATATTAATATATTTATATGTATCTATTGTTATATAATAAAGGAATGATCAATTTATATCTTATCTATCATTACTCTACCCTTTCAACAATATCCCAACCCTCTTTTGCAGCTCATCCCTTATTTAAGGGTTAGTTACGTAACGAAGGGTCGTATACGTTATATAAATGAATGCGGTAATAAATAACTATATTTTAAACTATTTTTATTAAAAAATTATTTTATATAGCTTTGTGAGGTCATTGACCTTTGCTGTACAATTTAGACCCCCGCTGAGATCGTGTTTTCACGTTTTCAAGAAAATCAGATTTGGTATCCGGGTCACATGAATCCTAGGAGCACTTTTTTTCTTTGTTTTGCTTTTAACTCCAGAAATAAATTGTTTAGAAATTTAGTTTATGTAGCAAAGGGTAGAACTAAGGGTGCTGAAGCGATTAAAATAATAAAATTTAACTTTCCTCAACTTTTTGGAAAATTACAAGAGTAGAGCTCCTACTGTTTCGTGTTATCCGGATACCAACCTGTCAAGTACCTTTTGAAACTTCGTTAAAATCAGCCGATGGTCACCCATCCTAACTTACTGCACTCGTTGCTTGACTGATATTTTTGAATTCATTTTTAAGCCTTAAATAGATTGCTAGAGGGTTGAAAATTGCGTATCGGGGTAAGTTCAATCCCCTCTTTCGATTGGCGCTCACAGAATTGCTCTACAACTTCTAGTTCCCGAGTTATTTAGCGCCCTTTCTGAGAATTTAGGGGTGAATATCTTGTGAACTAGAAATTGTAGAGCAATTCTGTGACCGCCAATCGAAAGAGGGGATTGAACTTACCCCGATACGCAATTTTCAACCCTCTAGCAATTTATTTAAGGCTTAAAAATGAATTCAAAAATATCAGTCAAGCAACGAGTGCAGTAAGTTAGGATGGGTGACCATCGGCTGATTTTATCGAAGTTTCAAACGGTACTTGACAGGTTGGTATCCGGATAACACGAAACAGTAGGAGCTCTACTCTTGTAATTTTCCAAAATGTTGAGGAAAGTTGAATTTTATTGTTTTATTCGCTTCAGCACCCTTAGTTCTACCCTTTGCTATATAAATTATTTTTTTTAACAATTTATTTCTAGAGTTAAAAGCAAAACAAAGAAAATAATTTTGTTTTTTACCCTTATTTTAATAATGTATTATGTAATATGTATAAAAATCTATACCTACCATTTCTTACTATATGTAGCAACCCTGGAATGTAAAAAATAAATGTCTTAAATAAAGAAATATATAAATTTAACAATTCTTTTATTAAAAAATATATATACATACATTTTATATTATTTTAACAACAAATTTTAAATACAGAAGACAATAAATTATTATTTACAACAAATACAAGGTAAGAAATATATACATGTAATAATTCGATAGTTGTTTTTCTTTCTGCCCTTCTGGAATTGCAGCTACCGCATCCAGGGATGAAGTGCCAGTTATCCGCCCTCTAAATAAACAGAAAAATAACAATTAATATCTAAATAACACATAGAACAAGTACATAAACTCATAGAAGAGCAGCACAAGATACACACAAGTTAACATGTGTGTAGGGGTGTTTCTATTAAGGGGGTGATTTCTTGGTTGTATACCCCTAATTCGACCTCGTAGATTCCGAATCTGGTGTCCAAATTTCTCTACGACCTATAGTTCTTGCGTAATCCGCTAATTAAATCTTTATTTTTAAATAACTCCCCTAATTACAACCCCTGGGCGGATTTGACTTCAGAAGTTGTTAGCCCCATGTACCTAGTATATGTATACCAAATTTGAGCCGGATCGGTGACAAAAAGTGTTTTTGGAGTTTCAAAACCATGGGCTATAGTCCAGGGTTTTTGAAGATGCAACTAATTAGTGAAATTAGGGTAAAAAAGTATGCTATCCTACAGAGTCAACCGTGAAACTAACGAATCTGATGTCCGTTTTGTGCGCCAACCCCTAGTTTAGGGGTAATTCACGTTTCCCCTCGAATTAAATTTTAGGCAACACCCAACACGCCTT
The DNA here is from genome assembly GCA_035578165.1 of Stenolophus ochropezus. NCBI lineage: Eukaryota > Metazoa > Arthropoda > Insecta > Coleoptera > Carabidae > Stenolophus > Stenolophus ochropezus. Next base: position 2,117,554 of record JAQOWZ010000002.1, read on the forward strand.
TGTGTCACCAATACATAAATATAGGAGATTATTTCTTATATGATATTTATTAATTGCTTATAAAAATTAAACATAGAATGCAAACTTACCTTATATTATCATCCTATAATTCTTTATAATTACTCTGTAAATAAATATATAGGTATGGAGATATTCACTTTAAATTGAAACATTAGTAAATTTTTTATAAATTTTATTTTTACTTGAATTTTGATCTTATAAAATATATTACATAGAATAATATTAACAATATAAAATACACTATAAAAAACATATACATTTCAGACTAAAAGACTTGATATTGGGTATTTTAATAAATAATTTACTTACATCGTACACATTTTATTCATTTATATGGGTGTTTGAACATTATACATAATTATATTTGAACAGAAGATGAAGTAAAAAAACGTTAGTTTTTAACATTACAATTTAACACATACAGATACAATTAGCAGAATTGTCCCTGATCCGACATTCAGATCTGTGTAGACTCTCGTACGCCTTTGCGGTTCGTTTGGAGGGCGTCAGGCGTACTCTCTTCCGGAAATTCTTCCTTGACGTCATGGGAAACCTCCTAAAACCATGACAGAAGAGCGATCTCTTCGTTGCTACATCTGCAACAAAAAAAAGAATATTACTAACATTTTCTTTAAGTTAGATCTACATACAAAATCACTACATTAAAATTTTGTGCTATAATTTCCAGTTCTATTTTTCTTTGAATATTTTGAATTGATTTAAGTAGAGTTATAAAATATTCTTGTATTTTTATTCTATTTTATTGTATGATTGATTATTTCTGATATGGAATAAAATATCGATATTTACCTATAACAATGTAGCAACGGGCGTAAAGTTTTCCAAAGATGAGTAGTCGTTGTCACAAGTATATTTGGTGATCAGGAACCGACGTCTTCATCCTTCGACGACTTCCCACGGTGCTCTGCTTCCCTCGAAGGTTCCAACGTTGCTCAGCTACTTAAGACCATTTCCAACGCTGATTCCACCGATGTTCCGCTTCCAGCGACGTCTCCCACGTTGCTCGCCATTCGTAAGTCCCAGCTGGGCTCTACACGTGAAGATGAACAGGAACTCTGAAAGTGATTAGTCACATTCTCGCAACAGACACGCAACATTCACACGTTTCGATCTTCGTCCAACTCCTCTTCCTCCTGGCTCCTCCTCTTCGCCCGTTGTCCTCTTCGCCCAGTGTCCTCTTCTTTTTTCACTTACAAACTAAGCTAAGATTCTAATTTATAGGGCTATTTCGCCGTAGCCACAAGCAAATAACGAGGACCGCCTTCGGTTGTGACTCGCCTGGCACGACACCAGCACGGGCATGAAGGATGATTTCACGAGTACCCACTCACGCAATGGTCGTCTAGGGCTCGCCAAGTACAACAAGGCCGGTGACCGGTACGCAAACCAATGCACCCCGCATCAGGTGGCACGTTTATCAACACCTGGACCAACTAACACCTAGATTCCTAATTACAAGTTGCTCGTGCACAGGTTGCCCCACACAAAAACAAAGAGTAATTAAGAGAAACACAGCACTAGCGATCTGATCTGGCCTCCACACGGATTCGGACCAAAGACTAGAGTTGGGAAATGAACTCCTCCACCACACAACACGCACTCCCGACGTACCGTGGTCGAAAAACACAGAAGGTGAATTTCTGGCCATCGGCCGTGCACCGGTCCTAATCCATCGCGTATTAGCGTCTTTATCATTGGCATTAATAACTGCCATCAAAATAAACGGAGATACGTTGGTTCCACGACTTGGAACGACGCTTAGTGACTCTAACGTTACTTTACGTATTTAGCAAAACAAAGCAAAGCAAAGCGGAAAATTTTGCCTAACCTTACGTTGGACCCATCACACTACAAAGCTAAATGACTCTACAGGTGATTTTAGAAGAAAATCACCACAAAGCAACAAAATTAAAACCACGAACGCGAAACGAGCCGCCATTCTCCACGCGGCACTTGGAGAACGAAGATGCCGGAAGTTGAGTACTCGCATCGTCAAATTTTATCTCGGCACACCTGTAATACGTACAAATACTTTACCAGAATTTTCATAAAAAAACATAATATAATTATTTATATTTCATTATATACAAATTAAAGTAAAATATGCTTCTATAAACACATAAATTTTGACTCTGACAGTTCTTTTTCTAGTTACATTAGTTACTTACTTTTGGCAACCATTCCTTCTACAATTTCCTTCTTTTTCAGCGGATTTCAAATTTAAAAATCTGTAACAAAAATAATTTAAAATCTCCTCAAATATATATAATTTAATGTAAAATAAAAATAAGACAAATTCATTTTTTTTTAAACTACAAGCTAGTGATGTACAATTTTTAGTATTATTTTAAACAAATACAACTACTGAGTAATTAATAATTTAATCTTGCCTAGAAAATTAAGGTCATAAATACATAACCACAAATACCAAATATCATCTGAGTAGAGTATTTGTTTATCGAATCGTATTTTATCATTACTTAAAATAACCCAGTTTTGTAAAAATTTATTCAATATTACAAAAAAATAATATACATAGTTTACAATTAAAAGATAATACACCAATCTAATAGTTAGGTGTGTAGACACCCATACGCTTCCGCAATTTGCTAGGAGGGCGATAAGCGTACTCTCTCCCGGAAATTCTTCCTTGGACGTCAGGGGAAACCTCCCTAAAACCATGACAGAAGAGCGGTCTCTTCGCTGCAATGCCTAGAACCAATGAATCACATAATTTTTGATCATATTCCTAAAATTGTAAATATGATAGTTTCATCGTAATACAACCAACATATCTGAACATAGTTAACTTAACATATTTTCTGGTATTTATTTACCTATTAACTTGCAAGCAGCGGGCCCAAGATTCTTCTATGATGAATTGTTCTTGTTGAAACATCTTTCTATTCCCAAATTTAAGTTACTTTTCCTTCAAGGAAGCAGACAACAAGAATCAATATATCTTTGGCAATAAAATGAAGAATATTAATCCGGGAGAATTAATACCCAACACCGTATTGACAAAGGCAAAAGACCCGTGAAGCCTGAAGAATCTAAATTTATCCCAACCACTTCCCAAATACAATTAGAAAAGAAACACAAGGATAATTAACAATAGCAATAATCGGCGAATAGCAGCAAGCTGCCTCAGCACGGCATATTGATAAAGTTAAAAACCTGTGGCTGCTGAATGACACTACACCCAGAAAGAAGTTCAACTGGTGTCCATTATTGTCCAGATGAATTCGTCTATTGATCTTCTACTTCTTTTTCTATCTGAACCTTCTTCAAATTCCCAAATATTTATTTCATGATTACTCCAATAAGGAAGCAGACAGCACGAATCAATATATCTGTGGCAATAAGGTGAAGAATATAAGTCCGGGTAGAACAAATATCCAACATCGTTATTGACAGAGACAAAGGACCCATGAAGTCTGAAGACTCTACATTTAATCCAACCGCCTCCCAGAAAACATAAAAATTAAAAACACAAGGATAATTAACAATGACAATACTCGGCGAATAACAGCAAGCTGTCTCAGCACGGCATATTGCCAAAATTAAAAATCTTGTGGCTGTTGACTGACTCTATCTATACCCAGAAAAAGGTTCAGCTAGAATTTGATGTTAGCTACAGAAAACACAAAAAAAATATTACAATTTTATAAATTACAATAAAACAATTTTGTTGTTGAACTGAAAAAGAATGGTGATTATTTTAATACCTAATATAAAATGATGAGGTGTACCTATAATAGTAAAAAAGAGAAGCTGGAAGGAAAAATTTGATTAGTAGCATTCACACAACATTCCACACCAAGCACACAGTTTTATTTGTTCTTTGTTCATCTTCAGTGATGTTGGTGGGTGTTGGTTGGGCGGTGGTTGGAGGCGATGTTTGGGCATTGGAATCTTCTGGCTTACAAACTACCTGCGCGCTACGAGAACGGTACGAGCTACTTACATCTAAGCTAAATAAGTACAAAATGAATAAAATTTACTGATTGCAAGTTTCGAGCGGATTAGCCGACCGCACGCCGTTTGTATCCTACAGCTCCGTGAGATCTACGCACTAGCAGACGTTTACCGTATACTCGTCAATCTCGACCACCACAAGGGCCCAGGGGATGACAGTACGTCAACAAGTTTGACTCTGGTAATAGCCTTGTCATCAGGCAACACTGGCACCCCGCCTGGCACACACACATTCATTCGGCAGTCACCCATTCGCGGACCATAGATTCCCTCAAGAAATTCCTGGGAATAAAAATCGGGAAAATACAGCTGACACAGGTGGTTCCCTCTCGCCCAAGTCGAAATACTGCCAAACGGCCGGAGACATGGCATAGGTGAAAACCCTACGTAGCTCGGACGCAGCCCAACTCCCGAGGTAGACGAACGACCTACCATGCGCATAGGCGACCCTGTTTCACTACCTAAACAAACCTACTACACCCGGTAAAAGTGCTTATGGAAAATGCAGCTGGTTGCTGCCGGCTCCTCTTCATGTAGGTTGGATTCACGTGAACCAAGCACTCGGTTTCGAAAGCACTCACGACGCGCTCGAAAAAGAAATCAAACGGGCCCCATTTACAATAAATCCAACGCGAATGCTCCTTTGCGCGTTTTCGGTTTCGTTTTATTTTATCTTCACTGCTGGGCTGAAGACACCGTTGGCTCCGCTGAGCTGAGCATCGAACCCTATCGCGCACGACCCAGTCCCCCACGTATGTTTCACGACGGAACGGTTCGCATCCCACCCTCACGGGCCTAGCTGAACTGGCACTCCGGGCACAATCACTGGCACTACCGAAAAGCAAAAATATCCGTTTTCCTCGTGGAAAATCGCGAAAAACTACTCTAAAATTTCACAAAGCAAAGTTCGACGAGTGTGTGTGAGTCAAACAAAATGGCGAAGAAAGAGATTGATGGCGTCGTTCTCGTTGTAGCGTGAGTTACGTAATCACCTTCAACCTTAAATATAAAATTAAAAATATGTAGAAATAAATATATATTTATTTTGTATCTACGTTTGTTTATTTATCATTTTAACCTTTTCTGTAATTGAATATAAATAAAAACTCATTTTTATTTGTATACAGAACTTTCGCCTGTGTAAATCGGAGAAAATCAAGATCAAGATCAAAGTCCAATTTTTTAAAAGAGGGAATTTGAAATTTACGCATTACACTTATAAAATATACTTCTTTGTTAACCAAACATAAAATTCAATTATAAATATATGTGTCTTGTTTTTTAAAATTGAAAATAGACGATGAATTTATTCATGTTTTTATATTAAAAATTTAAATTTTTAGAATATGTGTAATTATATCTTTCTATGTAAAAATTATTTTATAGAATAAATTTTTTATTTTATAATTTATTGTTATAAATATATTGCTCTTAAATTTGTTTTCATATAAAGCCGGTCTTGGAATCTCAAATTGTATAACCTTACTTTTACTTCTGTTAGTAATATGTGCACATTAACAAAATATTTTAAAACTTTAATAAAACATGATTATAAATATTTAAATAACAGAATATTTTCTACCTTTATAAACCCTCCTTGGAAAATAATGTTTTTTGGTTCGGATCAATTTTCAGTAAGTAGTTTACAATATTTAAATAAAGAATTGTAAGTACTAATACTTTTCTCACAAAAATATAACTACATATACGCATGTTTTTTTAGAAAGAAAGGAGAATTAATAAGTACATTAGAAGTAGTTACGTCTACGAAAAGTAAACTAAATCCAGTAAATGAATATGCTAGAAAAGAAGGATTATGTGTACATGGATGGCCAGTATCTATATCAGATAATAAATTCGATTTGGGAATAGTCGTTTCATTTGGCCACTTAATTCCTGAATTTCTAATTGCTAAATTTCACCTAGGAATTATTAATGTGCATGCTAGTTTGTTACCTCGTTGGAGAGGTGCTGCTCCAATTATTCACACGATCGCCAATCGAGACACAAAATCAGGCGTAACAATAATGAAAATCAAACCAAGGAAGTTTGATGTTGGCGAAATTATAGCTCAACAAGAAATAAATATTTCTGAAAATATACTCATGCCTGATTTATATAAACAGTTATCTGAATTAGGTGCTTCTCTTTTAGTAGATTCTTTAAGAAATATTCCTCATTGTTTGTACAATGCAATACCACAACCAGAAATTGGTGTTACTTACGGTAAGTATCGTTTATTAATGTTTGTTCAAACTAATTTTATATTTCGCAGCCCCAAAAGTAACTCCCAATATGGCAAAGGTGAACTGGAATGAAATGACTGCGAGAGAAATCTTTGCGATGTCGCGTGCTCTTCATGGACTTTACCATCTTACCACAAATTGGGGCAACACACCTGTTAAATTATACAATGTTCAACTAAGCCCAGATAGTTTAACTAGTGAGAATTTTATTCCAGGATCGGTAGAATACCAACGGGAAATTAATAAATTAGTAATAAAATGTTCAGATCAAAAGTGTGTGTCTTGTAGTATGATTGGAGTGTTAGGTAAAAAACCAATGAGTGCTTCTGATTTTAGTAATGGATATTTAAAGAAAATGCCTGTATCTAAACGAATATTTAAATAAATATTGCTATTTACTACTTTTTTCATTTGGGGAATAATGCTAATATTTATGACACGCAAATTTCATTTTGATTTGCTACAAATATAAAATTATGTCACATATTTCTTACTTCCCTATTTAAACTTTGTACATGTCAACATTTCAATAAAATTATACAACAAATATAACTAATAATACAACTACATTTGAACACATAACAATTTGTATAAACATTTTCAGAAATGTTCTCTAATAAAAATATACTTTCCTCTTTTCTTCAGTCACCATTTAAGTCATCCGGGATCTCTTCGATATGAACCCTGAAAACAGGATTATATTAGGATAAAAACTCCTACTTCAAATTAAACGTATATTAGTAAAACAAGTACAAATAAATCAGTCTTAATTATAATAACACTTCAACCTGACATTATTACACTTAGAATATTGCACTGAAAAAAATTCAATACCTGTAAATACTGACACCAAATACTTTCATTAAAAAAAATGAAATTTAATTGTACATGTATCAAAATGTTAGTAAATGCAAGCTCTGCTTATAAAATAAATGGTGGTTACATTTTGGATTGGAGTGGCGTTTGCCTAAAACAAAAATAAACATGTACACAAAAAAAATCGTTAAAATAAACCAAACAAATAACAAATAAAAATATATTTCTGCTCATTCCAAATACATAAAACTTAACATATGCTTACACTTAGATTTGGAGTATAGGATCAGAGGATGGGATCAGTAGGATATTGCTTGAGGTATATATCTGGAAAATGGTATAAATTAACTTCTAAACATCAAACCATGCAAAACAAAACTGTAAAATCACAATCAAAAACTTGCAATTATAGTTCTTCGAAGAGATATTTGAAAATCGTTATAAAATAAACCAATTGTCCTAAATTCCTATAACTATTTTTTAAAACTATATTAAAAAATTCTAATAAGAATCCATTTTAAATGTAATTCAAATTAAAAAACTTAAAAAGAGACCAACTAGTCTCCGTACACATCTTTGCGCTTTGTTTTTGAAATATATAAATCTTCCAATAAACTTCTGGAACTCAGTAATTGTTTCAGATGAACCAAAATAAACTTTTGTGAATCAAATGGACGAATTATTGTGTGGAAATGAAAGAACAAACAAAAAAGTGGGTTATTAGAATATTTTAAAAGAGAATTTGGAAAATTGTGCTGAAAAAAAGATGCCCAAAGAATATAAAAGAACTATTACATTTATAATAGAAAAATGGGTAGAACTGACTCCCAAACTCCATGAAAATTAGTGGAAAATATGACAAACCGTTTATATAATTTACATTTATTAATACAGTAAATTATAATATAAAATTTATTTCGCGTATATATATTCAATAAAAATCTTTAAAAGAATAGAATATTTTTTTCTTTCCTGGTGTACGAAGATTAATTCAAGAAATAAAATAGCAAAGTCAATTCAATATGAATTTGTTTCAAACAGCCCATTTCTTTCTCTTCAATTGATTACTTCGATTTGAAATAATTTATGAGGCCTGTCCACTAAGCTACCCAACCTTCCATAAAAGGTTATAAATTTGTTTGTCATTATCAAATATCTATTAAAAGAACTATAAATTATTTCAAGTGCAAGTCCTTGACTAACAAAACTAGTCTATAAAGTATTGCATATAAAAATATCTTATCGCATAAGAAAATAAAATATTTCAAATATTTGTACTGAATAATGGTAACATAAACATGCAATACGTTATGAAAATACTAACATAATATAAAAATACAGGATTATAAAATCTGAAGACCATACACTGTATGGAATAATATGTACCGGTTAACAAACTACGTGCAAGCATAAATCTACCCCAAAGTTTAAATGCGTAATATCAAATAAGTGCTTATTTGGAAAGAAGTACAACTGCCAAACTATTCATGCATTGGGTACACACGAAAAACTTACATGTGTTCAGGGTGGTTACGTATGCAGTCCATTAAGTCTTGAGGTTTCAGTTCACCGGTACAGATGCGGTGAATGGCCGTAAACAACGGAAACCTACAAAATAACCCAATCACTCTTCTGTTGCGCAACCCCAAAATCAAATTATTTCGGCGAAATTCGACAAAAATAGCTGCAATCATCACAGAGCAACTGCTACATTTTATAGCAATTTCTTTCGAAATATTTGCAAAATAATGTCTTCCTTGTATGCCTATTATATTATACTTTTTTTTTTCGAATGAATAGAGAATACAAAATAAAATAAAAAATATGTGGATACATGACTTCCTTGTACGCATATTAATTTTTTTGCTGCACTTCGTAAATTTATTTCTTTTCAATTCCACATACAAAATTTCAACCTTCTACTGCTAATCGTTTTTGAGTTATGTGAAAAATTCAAAAAAATCCTTCGAGCAAACTGCCTTTTTGGTACTGCCGATTCTAATAAAAAAAGTTCGGTCAAATGGATTCAAGGTTGATCAAAACGGATATTTCCGTTGAAATTTGAAAACAGAATTTTTTCGCGATTACAAAACTCCTTTCACTTCGTACAAGTAAAAAAAAGACAAGAGTAAACTTCTGGTTGATAGTTTTTTATAAAAAAAGGTGATCAACTGCTATTAATATCGAGTTTTAATTAAATCTATTTGCAAAAACTTTTAAATAATAACAGTAAACTGTCATTTTTTGTTCATTTTATTACAAAAGTTGATTAACTGCTATTAATATCAAAAGTTTCAATAAAATCTAAATTTCAAATAATTTATTTCGAAATATTTTTCCGTTATTTGTAAAAGCTTTTAAATAATAACAGTAAACTCTCATTTTGGTTGATTTTTTACAAAGTTCACCAACTGTTATTAATATTAAAAGTTTCAATAAAATCTAAATTACAAATAATTGATTTCGAAATATTTTTCTGTTATATAGAAAAACTTTAAAATGATAACAAAAAACTATCATTTAGGTCGATTTTTACCAATAGTTGATTAATTCGTTTCACTGATATTTGTAGAAATCTATAAATATCAATGTATGATTACAATTTATTAAAAAAAAACGATATATGTTTGTTATAAATAAAGATAATGTAAGTAATTAACTCGTTTTCAGTCAATGTATGATTACAATATTACCGTTTTTAGAGGTGTCGTTCGATAAAAACTTTATTATGTAAAGCAAGATAAAGTTTGGCACCGAATTAAGTGGCGTGATATTCCAAATTTATCTTTTTAATTATAAAAACTATTATTCTTTCACCCACCTCTCCTCCATTTGCTTGTTTCGCAGCATGTAGTTCACCTCCTCAGCTGTGAAGGGCCCTTGTAGTTTCTGCCCATTGAGCAGAGCGTCCTCCAACTCTTTGATGGACTTTCCAGTCTTTACATACGCCTCAGCTACGCGTCTGTTACGCCCTCCGTAGCACGTTGTGATGAGATCTGCCACGCCGCAGCTTTCAAAGAAAGTAGAGAGTTTGCTTCCCGGGTAGAAAATGTCAACGAATTTGATCATTTCCATCAAACCTAGACGAATAACGGCCGCTTTGGTGTTGTCACCCAGGGCTAAACCGTCCACGAAACCTGCTCCCACTGCTACGATATTCTACGGAGGAAAGTTTCATTGCTTTTTTCCCAAAGTTAAATTCAAATGTTGTTTGATAAATAAATTCGCCAATTTGAGCACGAATTTGTATGATTAAAATAGATTAATGTAATTAGTTAATAGTACATGCAGCAGTACTCATTAAACAATTTAAAATGATAAAAGCATAATGTAATCATTTTCAAGCGAATGTAATTTTAAAATTGTTTTGAAAGAAAGCAAAGTTTAACTTCTATAATTCAGAAAATGTTCTTAGGACCAATCTTTTTTTACAACTAATAATTTGTCGTATCTATGACACAAAAATCGTTAAAGTAGTAACAAATTATTTCCTAGACACATATTTCACTTTTTATGGTGTAATATTTTTATATTGCCATTAAACAAAAAACAATATTTGCTTGAAAAGTGAAAGAATCAATGCAATTGTATACAAAGTTTCGAATTTAAAACATTTTTATTTTTACTTTCAAATGTTACGTTCCTAAAAGTGGTTTTTTTTTCATGTACAATTTAAACTCAAAATTGAGATAACATCACAAGTGAAAATTCAATGGTTTGCGAAAGAACCATTTGTTAATTGTCATATTTTTTGTAAAATCGTTGATTAAAAATGGCCAAATATAAAAAAGGGCAAACGTTAAATAATTAATAAAATGAATTAGTTCTGTTTCAAAACACTACGAACCAACATCAAACTGGTGTATCCCCAAAAAATAGCTGATATTTTAATTTTTTAATTCCGCAAATTAGAATTAGTTCATGGAACCACGAACTAGATGGCTCTGTCGAATCTGATTCCAAAACAGCGCCACTCAAAAATGGGCTTGCCTAATTTTTTTTATTATACATTTGCCCGAGGTATATAAATTTGTGAAAAAATAGCTTTAACTATAAATTTCGTTTTTTGAAGTTCCATTTAAGAAAATTAAAAAGAATAAAATTGAAAATTGATATTTTTTACATAAAAAACATATTTCGTTTATAGTTGTACTTAGATTGGGAAAATATTTGACTTAAAAAAACTGCTTTATTTGGTTTTTAAATCTACGTGTTTCATGTATATTGCAATTGGGTCGAGAAAAAATAGTATATATTTATCTGTCTCTATGAGTAATGCACTATTAAATAGTGAAATATATTTACGGTGTATACCTTAAGAGCGCCGCAAACTTCGACAGCATCCTCATCATCAACCACACTAACTCTGAAATAGTCAGTCTGGATGATATCTCTCAGCATACTCGCGAATCTCTTGTCTCTACATCCGATGGTGGTTTCACAGAACTGCTCGTTGGCGACTTCCCCAGCTAAATTAGCGCCCATCAAAACGGCGCAATGGATTTTTAAGTGTTTGGTGATGATGTGGGAAATGAGTTCTATGCCTCCGCCTTCCGCTTTATCGAAACCCTGCACGTGGTAGGATTCCAATTAGAATTGGTGAAGTGCCAATAAACTTGAACTTCACGTGAACAGAATGTGTTTTTTGGGATTTATATTATCTAGTCATTCATTATTCAATTGTGTTATCACTTTATTAAAAGATTAAATTTATTGTTATAATGAAATTCATCTGTTTTATGAAAAATATTATCTCTTTTTTAACTCAAATGAAAAAATGTCTCAGATAGAAAGGTATAATCAAGTGACAAATTTATGCATGCATTTACCTTGATAAGTGAAAGTCCTATCGCTGTAGGCTTAATTTTTCCTAACAAAGTTGAACATAAGGGACGAATGAACTGATGAGGAACAACAAAAATTAAAATATCTGCATCTTTTGCTGCTTCTACAACGTCTGGAACTGCAACCTGTAATGTTTACATGAAAAACAAGTTATAAAAACATTAAAATGTGCAAAGTACAATTACATTACGTAATAAATGTAACAAGATATTGTTTACTCATCAAGATGATAAGGAAATAAAAATATCGTATGCCTTGCGTAATGAGTAATTAAAATTTTTACTTACTACGTTTGGAGGTAGTTTGTGTCCTGGAAGATATTTAACATTTTCATGAGTTTCGTTAATGATTTCAGTCAGTTTCTTTCCATCTATCATCTCTTCATACACATACATAGTTACTTTGTTATCAAATCTTGGCAATTTAAGAGCATTCGTTCCTACAATTTTAGCTATGGCAGATCCCCTGTAAACAATAATATAACCTTATAGGCTTCACAAAGTTAAGTAAAATTAACTTAACAACAATAATAAACAATAATTAATATTGCTTACCAGTTTCCTGAGCCAACAATACAAACTCGCTTTGGCTTTGACATATTGAAGGAGAAGTGTCACAAAATATAAGGTGATAAGCGAGAAGGCTGACAACCAAGCTGACAGAATTTATGCTAGAAGTAAAATAAAAACCTTACTTAAGAACTAAAGAATATATACATGGTTGTAAAGGTTACCAACAGCGAGTGCATTTGCGCAGTAGAGTAGTACGCATCCCACCAATAGGAGAAGCGCGCGTAACAAATTGACAAATAGTGGAAACCGCGCATAGGTCAAGTTTCATTATCAGACTGACCTGTATTTACCCTTCGATCCCAAAAAATATATTTTCATATCAAACTATTATTATGACTATAGCACAGATTACAAATTCCATCTTTGTCAAACTTATTAATTACTTTCCTTTGACCTTGATTGTGGTAAATATTTTCCAGAAAATATTTCCATGACTTTATTAAATAAATTACAAAACAAACAACATAAATAACTTTAATAATATAATAACAGAAAATCTGTATTTTAAAAAATATTTAATAATGTAAAATATATCAATTATTCCTTGTAACAATTTTATTTTCATCTTACAACATATAACAGATGCTTAAAAAACTTTCACAAGAAGTTATCACAAATATTAATTCACATTTGTTGAGCACCAAACACATTTATGCAAAAATTATATTTATGAACGTGAATATGAGAAAATAAATGGTTCATTAACCACTATGAGGTATTGCAATTATATGTATGTATAAAAAGTTTAAAAAAATATTTAACATAAATATATATAAAACTATTGCAATTGAATACCTGTGGAAATGAAATACATATATATCTATTATAATTTTGAATTATTGCTTCAAAATGATATTTTTTTAATTACCTCAGTGGTTCTGAATAATACACTAATACATTTTCTTAACAATAATAAACAGCAAATAAAAATTTACGTCTTTATACTTATATCGTAAATAAATATAGTATTGTTCATACAAAAATTACTTTGAATATTATTCGTAATTCATAAACGTATATTAGTATCAAGTTAGTAGCGACGGAACAAGATATTTAAGTACCTACTATACAAAATAATTTTACGATCCTACACTATACAGCTGGCCCAAAAGTTACGTTACGTTTTAGAAATGAAAAATACATAAATTCGAAGGCTCCCATCTTGCATTATTATAAGGAAAAGAATTCCACAATCATATACAAGTAGAAGTATTAAGAATTTGTGCTGAATCACTATAGAATATTTTTTACAACACGAATTACACTGACAAACATCTAAAAACACCAATTGACAAAGAGATTTTTAAGTCTATGTCCCTCCTAATAAATGTTTAACATTTACTTTTGATAAAAATTATCCCATTCGATTTTACAAATATCTTTTTTCAAATTTTTACACAGATTTAAGTAAATGAGTCTATAATAGGAACATGTATCTTATGAATACGTTACTAAGTTATGTTTATGTACACTCAAAATTGAATAAAAACGGTCTTTTAAAACAGGATCAAATTATTGCACTCATTCTGGTTTTGACTCTCCAAAAATACATCAGTCTACTCAGGAAGGAATCTGTTTGCAAGGCTCTCTGATGATCACATTGTTCAATACAGCAACCGCGGCGCCATATCATATCTTACTTTACCCATCACGATATATCACGGAACACTTCAATTCCACCTCACCACCGCGCGGGGAGCTGGAATTGTGTCTTCCGGTTCACCTGAAGGAACTATACCAGCGACTGATATATTTACTTCAGATACTTTGGACTATTAACTGTAAACATTCAAGTTTCAACTTTCTTATGCCTGACTCTTAAATTTTTTATAATAAACAAATACTTGTGTCGTTCTATGTACACTGCACATTTTGATTTAACACGATTATAAATATTCAACTACATATTAAAAAAGTTAATATTTCATCACACTTTGTAAAGAATTGGTTATATAAGTATAGGTCTGGACAATTTGCGAAGGCTACGAACTTATTAAGAATTGAATCCTTATTGCTTACTGATCCAAATTTACACAAGTTTTAGTAATTTAGTAATTCTTAACAAGGTTCGTAGACATCGTGAGAAACAGTTACTATATAGTTCACCCATTCGCCCATACTGCATAAATTTACGTAATGTATGCATATTTTTACTTGTAATACAAAAAGCTTGTCTGCTTTATACACGTCGTCTCTATATATCACTTAATCCATGTACGAATAAATGTTCAGCACAATGCACAAAAATACATTAACAAAAATTCGTCCTTTAATCATAATTGTCATTTATTGTTGCTATATTATACGATAAAACTGTTATATTACGTCTAATAAAGTGGAGATATCGTTGGACAGTTTGATTTAGATTGTACACTGAGTTACTATATATTGAATACGGATAAATATACATAATAAGAAATTGACAATCATCGGCTCAGTTCGACAGGAGCTACCATCATAGAAAACGTATAAAATATAAGTCGCGTAAACTAAATGGCGAGTGTAAACGAGTATATATGGTACGGCTATTGTAAACATGGTAGACCCCATTGGATCGGTAGAGTAATGACTATTGTTGAGGAAATTACTGTAAATATGTTAATTATATGTAGTAGGCATTGTATTCTGTAAAAATACTGTTAGTTTATCTTTTATTGGGTAGTGCACCCTAGCAGTTTATTGTTTGTACATGAATAAAAAAATAAATGTGTTATCTGTCGTAACATCCATGCATGCTGAGCATTTATCTGTAGAAGATGACCGTTCAACGGATAATCCGCACCAAATACGCTCCAGATACGATAGGAAAGACAACAATAGTAGATAAACAGTAGGGCAAGAGTAGAAATAAGTAACACACCTATAAGCTGCCGATAGCAACAATCAGGAATCGATAGTGTCGATTATCAGTTGAACGTATCTCGAACTACATTATCTAGATTTTAAAACTGTTAACAATTATTTCTTAAAATAATTGCACGTAATATACTTTACAAATAATGAGGTACATCGAATTGGCACAAGATATTATAATTCCATATATAAAACTATTATTAAATATTATTACTTCACATTGTTTCTATATATATTATATTCATTTATATATTTGTTATAGTTAAAGATTTCGATGTTTCAAATATTTGCAAACCGCTTAGCGTTGTTTGAATCTCATATAAAATGGCAGAATGTATGAAACGACACACAATTGACTAATATTTATGACTAGCAGGAACAACAAATTGATTGCAATATTGCTTGGTAACTTCAGTGTTTAAATTAAAGCCTGCTGGAACATATTACACTCTTTCCCTTAAATTATTCCTAAATTATAGTACTTGAAAATTATCAACAAAATAAATTACCTACAATTTACTAAACCCCAGACTAATATATCACCTAATTATAATAAAATGTCATGAAAATTATTTAAAATTGGAACGTCTTTTAAAATTCGGCTCACTAGCATCATACGATGCTGTTATTTTTAATAAAATTTAAATTCAAAATAAATACATACTTCGGACTGTATGTATGCGTACTATGTTCATATATACAAAAGTAATTCGATGTTAAGGCTTGTAGACAACAAAATCGTACACTTGACGAGAAAAATATTGTCCAATCAAAAGTAGGCCACAGAATTTAGAAAAATAAAAACTCACCTTTTGGTCAAAGAAATCTTTGAAGCAGCGTGGCTCCCGGTAGCCAAAATTTCTAACGCGGTGTGTGAATATGCGTTGTCAAATGTTTCGAAAGATAATCAGCTCTAGCGAAACATTTCCCGCACATTTCGCAGTGGTACGGTCGTTCGCCCGTGTGGATTCGTAAGTGACGTGTGAGGTCACTTTTCCCACCAAACGCCCTTCCACAAAACAAACATACAAATGGACGTTCACCCGTATGCTTTCTCACATGTAACTTTAAATTTTCTTTAGACCGAACGCATTTCCCACAAAAGGGACACGCGAATCTACGTTCCCTTTGTCTTTCCGCCGCATCCATCCTTAAAAAACTCAAAATGGATGCTTCTTGTGCACTTCTACAAGCTTCAGAATTCCCGCTTGAAGACCCAACACCAGTTAAAGAAAAAGCAATAGAATCTATTGTGTCGTCTTGATCCAAATCATTCCTTGTATTCATCTTCTCTGAATCAGTTGACGCGTTTTCTGTGTTGTCATCAGGATAAGTGATCTCCTTCTTTATTGTAATCTCCGTGGAGTTGTCAGTTGTGATGGCTTCGTTGGACGAGCTGGACACTTGGTTGCTGCCGTTGTCCGTGCTGGTGTCTTCCTTTCTCGGGGTTTTGTTGCCGTTTTCGGAGACCTGCACATCGCTGTCGTAGTTGTTGGACACGTGTCCGCTGTCTACGCTAATGCTGCCAGCGTTTGGAAGGAGATCGGACGACGATGATGACTTTCCGTGGAGACGCTCAAGAGCGTGGTTCAAACGGTGCTTTTTGAAGGACTTCAGGTAACGGAATTGCATCCCGCAAACGTCACAAGAGAATAATTTATCAGCTGGAAGGCGTGCCCGATGGTTTTGTTCTCTGTGTTTTATGTACGCCGAACGATACCTATAACAAGAAAAATATATATTTATGAATACTTTACAACTATCGGTTCTCCCATATAATATAAAAATACAGATTTTGATGTAACTTTAACGTCTTTACAATCAGAGCTAAGTAATACACGTATCAGATTTACAAGTGACAGAACAAAACATAATTTAGCAAAGAAAACATTCCATTTAAGACATAGAAATTTCATATATCCATTTATAAGAAAAACAATTGACCAATGTTCAATTCTATGTCTGTTTTCTATGTTCGTACCTGTTCGGCACGAATCGGTATACTTCGTGGAAGTACAAATAAATTCTACTAGAGGGCACTAGCGCGCTACTGTCGTTTGGGTCCAATCATCTCAGTGGCCGTGGTCCAGAAAAGAGCGGGAACTTTAAATAGACGTCATGGACAGGAATAGCGATAAATTTAACCATGCTAAATTATGTTCTGTGTTAGTTATAAATCCAGATTTACACAAAAAATTGTATTTTAAAGTGGCACCTAATACTTATTAAGTAAATAATACTGTAATAGTAATTTACGTTATATGTCTGGTAAATCAGATTTATCATCATATTTTTCAATTTAAATTTAGTTACTCTGAAAATTATTAAAAACTATAATACAAATATTAGTTGTCATTAAAAAATTTGAGAAAAAAACGATGTCATCTGTAACTGTAACTTATCATATGCCATTTACTAACTTTCAATAGAATTATTTTAAAATAAAGTCATATTTGACGATAAATTTAGTATTACAAAAATAATAATGTACAAATATTTTAAAATCATTTAAAGGACGCATAGATAAAATAGGACACAATATGAAATAAATACTTTTTTAATTGTTAATGTGAAAAACAGCAGAATTCCACGCTTCGAGTGACCAAAATTTTGAATGATTGGGTGTTATTAAAGTCATTATGAATTTTAATAAATATTAAAAATATTTATAATGTTTCGATTCAGAACTCGTACTTATATTGTAAGTAATTTTTATAAAGAATCAGGGTTTAGAAAAATCCAGGTTCTATATAAAAAATCCGACCCACTTGGGTTTGCAAACTAATTTATCTTTATTTGAACATGTACTTTTTTATTTAATCCTACAGTAGTGGCTAATTTTATATTCTTTTACTTTTAATAAATGGAAGTTTTTAATTCAAAATAAATTATATATTGTTTAATTGCAATTTTCTTACAATTGTTTTTGTGTGGGTTTTATATTATTATTTTTTTAATTGGATTAAATTACAACAACCTTTTAAAGAATAAAACTTAACCCAGTTCGTTTTGCAATATGTTCTGACCAAAAAACAAACCTTTTTGAACAAAGTTGATAGAATTGATGTAAAATATACAACAAACTTTATTTGAAAAAAAAGTACATATTTTCCCTCACCTGTAGCTCTGCCCGCACTGATCACAAACAAACGGTTTATCCTCCGTCCCAAAGTGCCCTAACGCTAGATGCTGCAGCGCCGTGTGCTGCTCCAGCAACCAGAGTGACGGGAAGGCAGCCAGGCAGACCGGACAGCGGAAGGTGGTGTCCTCCGCGGTGGCGCTGGCTGCGGCGGCGCAGGCGGCGGCGGCGGCGGCGGCGGCGGCGGTGGTGCCGAGCAGCGCCGGGTGCAGCAGGCCCAGCAGCCGCGAGGGGGCGTCCTCCGCGCCCGGGAACGACGGGAAGGGGAACGCGAACGGGGTGGAGGAGCGACTGCTGTGCGCGCTCGTGGTGGAGGCGTCCACCATCGGGGAGCTGAAGCAGCGCTCCAGTTCCAGCGCCATCTATAAAAGATAATAATGTTACATACGAATATGTAATATGGGATGGAAGATTTCTTGACTGGTCGATGATTTAAAGGGAGGAATTGCTGGGTTTCAGTCAATAAAACGATTACTGCACATCGACGTTTCGATCCTACCCGAGATCATCCTCAGGATATGCAACAATTTCATATCAGGATTGAAACGTCAATGTGAAGTAATCGTTTCATTGGCTGAAACCCAGCAATTCCTTCCTTTAAATATAATATGGTATTAAATAGTTAAAATTTAACCAAATTTTATATCCAATTAAATCAAAGTATTTTGGTGAATTAAACTGACCATTATCACTAGTGTTAATTTTTAAAGTGGTGATTAACTGAAAAAAAAAATCAAGTATTTATCATACCGAATACCATTCGTGAGTAGAATTTAACTCGTAATTTTTTGATTGTGGTGACCATGGTAAAAATTTGCCCCACTAATAAGGAAATCTTAGGTCGACCCAGTGGTAATTTTGTGAGTAGGCAACTCAATATGCTTTTTTAATTTACAGGGGTGTATAATACCTAGGCGTAAAACCAATATTGTACCTGATTTCAAATCATTAAATACAAAATGTAAATTAAACATCAGTGTTTTACTATTATCCTTAAAAAGAAAATAATAAAAAAAAAACAATTTTTGACACACTGAAACCAGAGCACAATCCAAACCAACTAGAACAGCACTAGAATTTGCTCTGGTTGCAATAGGCCAAGAATTGGAGCAAACCTCTTAAAATGCTCTAATTCCTGACCTGCTGATATCACAGCTTAATCCAGAGCAATCATATCTGCTCCAAACTGTGCTCTGGTTTCAATAGGTGAAGAATAAGAGCAAAATTTTCTGAGTGTCCTAGTTCTTTACTCAGTGAAATTAGAGCCCAATCCAGAGCAGCTGAATCTGCTCCAGAATGTGTTCTAGTTTCATCAGGTCAAGAATTACAGCAAACACTTGTGAGTGTTCCAATTCCTGACCTACTGAAACCAGAGCGCAATCCAGAGCACCTAAATCTGCTAAAGATTGTGCTCTGGTTTCAGTAGGTCAAGAATTGGAGCAGTCACAAGAGTTTGCTCTAATTCTTGGCCTGCTGAAACCAGATCACAATCCAGAGCAGCTAAATCTGCTCCAGAATGTGCTCTAGTTTCAGCAGACCAAGAATTAGAGCAAACTCTTCTGAGTGCCCTAATTCTTGACCCACTGAAACTAGAGCACAATCCAGAGCAGCTAAATCTGCTCCAGAATGTGTTCTGATTTCAGCAGGTCAAGAATTAGAGCAAACACTTGCGAGTGCTCTAATTCCTGACCTACTGAAACTAGAGCACAATCCAGAGCAGCTAAATCTGCTCCAGAATGTGCTCTGGTTTCAGTAGGCCAAGAATTAGAGCACACGCCGAAGCGTGCTGCAATTCCCGGCCGGCTGAACTAGACCACCTTCAGGGCCCAGATGCCCTGGAAGGCGGTCTAGCCAGACCACCAGGCGGGGCGGAGGCCCAAAGGCCCACTGCCGCCCCGGCGCCCCGCAGAGCGGGACTGAGTGCTGGCGTCTCAGGATCCCCGGTATATCCTGAGACGCGCATTATTATCGGTCATCTTGTTTCCTATTGGCTGATATTCAATCTGTAATTGTGGAAGTACTAGTGGGAATTTTAAGATAAAAATTTGTACACATGGGTACTTTGATGCGAAGAATTCACTGGTAATATTTTTAAAGGTGTGACTCACACCCATTTTAGGGAAGGAGGTACAATAATTCTTTAAAATATTAATAATTCAGGGATTTATTACAGGTATAATTCACCAAATGAAGGGGAAGGGTTTTGAAAGTATTTGCAATTTATTTTACAACTTTTATTTGTCAAAATTTTCTTTTTACAGCTATGATATGCATTTTTTGTTTTCAAAATAGCATAAATTAAAGCATCGCAGGCATAGTGACAAAAAATAAACTGTGTGTGTTGTGTCGTGTACAATTGCCAAACTGAAGTTAAAGTGAAAAACTGATTTCTTAAGGGCGAAGCGATATCACATAAATGAGACGTAGTTTACAAGCGGCGTTCACGTTTTCAGATGAAACACTTTAACATTAAAGACGATTGGTTAAGAAACTTACTCATCTACAAATCAACACCTTGAAATTTTGTAAAAAAGAAAGTATCACTCTGTTTTTCTGTTGAAAATAAGTCAGTCGTTATTGATGTTGATTTCAGATTGTTAGTTTATAAACCAACAATCGAGAAAGTAAATTTTATTGAACTATAGTGTAGTGTGAAGTGGTCTATTTTATAATAGCGGAACTCCAGAAATAATTTACATTCGATTTGTAACTGTCTGACTATTGAAGCAAATATTTTATTCCAGTACTTAATGGATTACATGTATATGAAATTAATTTTTAAAAAATCATAATAAAGACACGAAGTAGATATGACATTAGATATCTTTGTATTTGAAATAATTTTCGGTAAAAATATAGCAACTAATTCTGACAGTTAAAAAAGGAATAGTAGAATTATCGGAATATATACATCAATGTGTAGTATCATTGACAACTGTAGATTATACATTGCGTGTAGAACTGAAATAAAATATGTAACATCATTAAAATTTACAAACACTAAACTGCAGTTTAAACATTTAATTGTTTGATAATTTACTTAACAAAGCTATACCTAGTGCTGGAACAAAGATATGTCTACTTCTTACTGAACGGAATTAAAATTCAACAATCATACAGATATATTTTATTGTGCATCTGTCGTACCAAATTATAAATCTACAGATGTCCAGATAGTATGACCAAGGAACTCACTAATATGGCCGTCTAACATTAAATAAGATTGCAAGAACTTAACAAACTTGTTGAGCAATACAGACATTTTTACATTTTGGATATGTATATTTAGTGTACAAAATGCAGTTGGAGTTCCATGGTTCATAATGCCAAGGATTCTTGTACTTCATTCCCATCATCTCTCAAATTTATAATTTCATTCAACAACAAGTTATAACAATTTACGATCTGTAAACAAAAATTGTTTGTGAGATGATGTAAACGGAAGTACATCCATTTTAACTTAATCATACTTAAGTGTAATGTGACAATTGTTCTGTTTGATACGAAACTTTCTATAGGCCCATTTCACACAAAGTTGTCTGATCAGTTTTGACTGTGCAAAGATCAACAATAAATCATTTTTTGCACAGTTTGATCATATGAGAACGGGACTCTATGTCTGACTAGTGATACACAACGAAACGAAATCTCGCATCTCATATCGCAACATATATTTATTACGTCACTAGTCCGATAAATGAGTTTTTATGATGTTCAGAATTTCAAAATGAGTACCGTGAAAATCATGTAACGAACATATGGCGTACCTTTTATTTCATACTGTATTACATTTTTCAAATTCACAACCGAAATATTAATAAAATTTAATTTCAAAAGTAAATTAAACTTACATTTTCCTAGCAACGGCTACTTTTCAAGCACTAGTGCGTGAAAAATAATTTTAAAAACTCAAAAGAATACATAAAGTATATACTTTATGGCCCGGTCGTAGGAAAAAGTTTTGTATTCTGTAGAAAAAAAAACACTACCATTTCGCGTATTGATAGTTGTTATATAAATATTAACTACTAAAGAGTGTTTTCGAAAAATAAAGCTTTAGTTATTATTGAAAAAAGCTGTCATCTGTCAACTTTCAATAGAAATATTTTAAAATAAGGTCAGATTTAAATTTAGTACTACAAAATATATGAGAATACAAATATTTTAAAATCATTTAAAGGAAGTATAAGTAAAAATTTATCTATAAATATTTTACTGGACTAGTCCGATAAATCTTGAAACCAGTTGGGTAAACATGAAAATGTGATACAGTATGAAATAAAATTGAGTCATTTACAAATCAATTTTTTTAATCTGAACAACTCTTGATTACTAACATGTGCTAGTATTAGCGATTGTGTCAAGATATAAGATAAACTTTTGCGATATTGTCTCGTTTTATGTGTATTACTAGTCGTGGCGTTAGCACAAAACATGTGAAATCCACAGTATATTGAAGTGATATTTGACAATTGTATTTGCTCTGTATAACAAAACTCTAGTTCGTAACGAGGTACACATTCTTTTCAGTGTGTAGTATAAATAAAGTATAACAGCAAACGTTTGGTAGTTGGCACTCAGCTATTTTAAAAAACTATCAGTTATTGTAGTAGTTATCTGTAAATTATATCAGTGTTGTATATCAGTTAAAAACTCAGTATCTGAGGTTCTGTCAACTGTAAAATATAAAACGGTAATAATCTAGTATAAAAGGAGGCAGTCAGGACTTCGCATGAACCAAAACGGTTCTGTGGAGCCCTGCCTTACCGCTACTTACAGCTACATGTTTGTTATTGTATTGAACGTTCTATTGTAATATTGGAAGTGAGTGACCCTGAGCTACCATCGGATAAAATAAAATTGGAACCTAAACAACAAAATGTCCGAATTCGCATTACGTCAGTATTTGCTAATTTCGAATTCTGCCCGAAATAGTAATAACATCTTCCGACATTCTGTTGCAATAGGAAACTGTATTTTTTTTAAACTTAATACACTTAATTGCTTTTTATTATCAATTTAGACTATTCTTAAAAGTTGCAATTAAAAAAAAAACAAAATCCTGCACATCTACTCGAAAATACGAACAAAATTTGAATGTTCTAAACATTAATAATTAGTTAAATAATTTTTCGTACAAGTTTATCAATAAGCAATATACGCATTGCATCACAGTCTAATCGCAGAAACATCTGCAATTCAATATTTATAATTACTAATAATGTTCCCATACAATTAATGTAAGTAACTTAACTCCTCGTCACATGGGAGACAGAATTCAACAGTCGTTACCAAATATACTATATTAGTTATTCCCAGTGACAAAACCTTTGTTCTGTACAAAAATACATTCAGTCGTAAATCTCATCTGCAAGTCATGACGTACATAGTGTTACTGGGAGCCTTCGATTGGTTAGTTCACTGTCAAACAACGGTAGAGCATTTGAAATAGCTAGTAACGGAATTACAGTAACGAACAAAGTCTTTTCAACAGGCACTCTGGTTATCCTGTGATATTAATTTATTTATTAACGTGTGGCTCTTGCAGTGACCACTAAAAACGACAAAATTTCCACTGATATTCGTATTAAGAAACCTACGTTTGCGACATATACATTATTCTTCTCTTTATACTTGATTAACTCTATGTGTGTAGTTTAAAATTTACAAAAGTATAAATTCTCTAGTGAACTATTTCAGCTTGATATAAAACTGATGTATTATTGTTGAGCGCAACAATCAATAAAAAAACAGCACGGAGACACTGCACTACGTCTATTCGATGCATTCCAGCTGTGACGGAATGTATCCTCAATTCTACTTGATACTCTACTTATCTATAGTACTCAGTGATTCGACTTGCCATGCAAGCCCACCATATCTATCAAATAAATATTTTAAAGCTCTACAACCCTAGCTAAATATATTATTATTATTATTCATTATTATATATACATTCATTCATATTTATATATAATATAGATATATCTCTATTAAAAATATTTATAAATATACTCTCTCACATTAGGAAACAAATCAAAAAAGGAAAAGAAATGTACAATATATCCATGTGCAGATATATTAACTCTATATAAGTGTCCTAATCTTTTGTATTATATGATTCATTTATTGCTATATTATTTCCTGTGGTAAAATGATCCGAACTGCAAAGCAGCGGGTTTCCAAAGTACGAACGTAAAGGAACATGTATGAATGTCGGTCTGTAGTATTGCTGCAGCTTTGCGAGTGTCAGCGTGCTGTTACGGATTCACGGTTCTCTTCACTCCTGGCGAAGGATTGGCATACAAGTACGAATCAATCACGTCATTATGTTCACAATGGGCTGTTTTTCAACTTTACCCATTACTAATTAATTGCATTCTCTATACACTCCTGTACAAAAAATACTTCAAATCCATAAAAAACAATCTCAAAAAATCCTGCTTATGACGTCATAGTTACATTGGCACATAAGTTACATTTTAAATTCACAGGCCTATTCTATAACAAAAATCTTAGAACGAATCGTTATCATAACGTAATTTGTTATTTGAGTTTTAACGAAAATCGTTATTTCCGTATTCTGTAACACCATAAAAAATCGGGATAACCAACTTCACATCATTGTCGTATATGGAAAAAGATTGTAATGATATACAGTAATATAATGATTACACTAAAGAAACAATATCTTTTCGATTTTCTAAGTTCTTTCAACTGTCGGTTATCACCTATATTCTCAATACAAATAAAGCCATATCCCGATTACGGAAGTATGAATTTTCTTCACCAGATGTCAGCCACTTTGATTTTTTTCGCGCATAGATATATTTCATCCTAACGAATTCGTCATAATTTTTAATTAAAAAAAATTGTAATTTCTATTATTTAGTGTCTCATTATTTTACTTCATTTTATTTCTTTAACAAATAGATGTGGATAAGAAAATAAGAATTTTGGAAACTACGAAAAACAATACTAATATAAAGTACCTTAAAAATTGAAATCAAATGGATGAAGCTTAAAAATATACTTTCAATATCATTATTCATATAGGAATTATGAAGCTAAAAGTAAATAGTTTGTGTGTGAAATAATGTTAAAAACATTTTAATGAAAATCGTTATAATTTTTCGTTATAAAAATTAAATTTACAGAATACAACTTTAACGTTTTTCGTTATAATAACGATATAACCATTCGTTATTCCATAATGAAAGCTTACAGAATAGACCTGTAATCTGGTTCTGTCAAAATATTGTTGCGATAAAACAGAAAATGTTATTAAACAAATGAAAAACTAATAATAAAAATAATTGACACTACACTTAAAAGGAACTAAAATGAAGTTGCCGCATCACAAGTTCACAGTTCCACTCATGCAATAGCATTTTTGTTAATATGAATGTGTAACGTTATATTAATATATCACAACATCACCTGTCCTTCTAACAACCCTTGTTCAATAATACTGCCAGCGCTAATAATTAGTAGAGATTAAACTTAACATAAACTCACAACTGACAGGTCGACGCTACTATCACAAAATCAAACATTTAAGCACGAATTTCAACCTTTCGAGGGTAGATTTAATGTCGTTTAGCCACGGATGGAATGCGTTATTTTGTAATTATCAAACTGGTTCAACGAAATAAATACTATTTACCAATTTTTAATATCACACGTTTAAATTAATATCACTACGATTTTAGAATTTAAATAAATCACATGTTAATATCAATGGTTCCAGTTTGACAAACGCGATGATTATTTTGACAAACAAAAGTAAACTTAACTACTAAACTATGAAATGCCATGAACACTATCCTATCCATCCAGCACTCATGATTCCGCTGTAATCCGTAGGTGTAAGTCACTGGTGCAGGTGTACCACAACGACCGATACGATTATTATTCATCACAGATCAAGATCCAAAAGTCATAAGATCTATACTCAGTCACACCTATGACCATTCCGAAATACACTAATTAATAATTCTATCACAGCTCTTTGATAGTTGCCTTACGACAAATAGCACTTTATCCAGTCTCTATAGGGGCGCCTTACGAGCGAAACTCTTCTGCTCAACACATAATTTTCTAAAATACTATTGTTACTTATTTTACTTACATTATAAACGATTTTATCAATGAGAAATAGGAAATTTATTAAATTTACTTTTTGTCATGCTACGTGTATCAAACAACATAAAGAAATATATTTCAATTTCAAATTTGTTTTTTTTTTGACAGTTTACGAATTTCGTAAATGGTATTGCTCAATATTACACGAGAAACAAATTACAAATTCTGATAAATAGATACTATTGTAATTTGTGGTAATATTTTCATAACGGCTCTAGTGTTAATAAAAAACTTGATAAAATGAAATGAATCCCAAATTTGTTTAAATACTTATAACTTATATAGATAATAGTATATGGTGCAACAAGTGCAGAAAGTTGCCTATTTCCCACCAAGTGTGGAAGTTTCGGCACGAGACGAAGTCGAGTGCTACAAGCATACAAGTTGAGAAATAGGTGATTCTGTATGATTGCCACATTATATTTTTTCTACGACCACATTACTGTATGTCATAAAACAGAAAGAACAACATGGTGTATATAAATTTACGTACAGTAAATAAAGTAGTATATAAAGCTTCAAAGATTTGTATTTCCCATAACCGTGGATTACAGTGTGAGAAATTATTCTCACAGTATTAGCGAATACTGAGCATGTGCAGTGTGGGAAATATCATTTCTCATAATAATTGCCAACACTGCGCATGCGTGAAGCTACTCTATTTTAGGTTACCTACAACACGTTTAGTAGTGCGGTCGTAGAAAAATTTTAGTGTGCCACTGGTGTAGAATCACCTATGCCCCATCTTGTCTGATTCTAGCACTCGACTTCGTCTCGTGCTGAAACTTTCATACCTAAAGAGAAACAGGCAATTTTCTGCACTTGTTGCACAATATATCACAATAGTAGGAAATACACAACTTTGAAGTTTTATATAGTATGCGAGTTTTCAAAGTGGTTGTAATAAAATTATTAACAATAAGAATATAAATTTATGTAAAGAAATGAAAAAATGTAGCAATAGAAATGTGTTTTTATTGTTAGTTTGAATTTAGAAAAATGTATTTGATAGTTGTAATTGTGATGAGCAGAAGAGTATTTTCTATCATACATGTAACAAACGTACACTTGAACGTATATAACCATTATATACAGAATATGATAATGAATGAATTAAGATCATCGCGGGCAGGTTGTCAATCGTTGTGGCGCAGCACCACTGTCACTCACAGCTGCAACAGACCACGTCTGTGTTGCATGAACGTGATTGCTAACGCGAATTAGTTTTGGTGAACAATATTATATGTACGGTTAATTACCTATCATTAGCTACTGTATCTCTAGCGTACGTCACACATACGAGGAAAAACGCAAATCTGATTGTCTTACGGGGTGGTGGTTACAAAACAATTCGGTTTAGTCGGTGTTGAGGGTACGGTACGTATGTGTGAGATACCAGAGAGTGACGTATGTACACAAGCTTAGTGAGAGGCCGCCCCGCAATAACGGCAGCAAACCGGACAGTAAACAGAAACAGTAGGTTTTGGCATGTGGAGAACCGGTGAAAGTAAGGGAGGTAGAGAAGGCTTGCTGGGCTATTGCCGGGGCGCCTCGCAGGACACACTCGCACGTCACGCACTCTACACAAGGAACTATATGTCGTAATAGTAGTATAGTTATCATAATAGTAATAGTGAACCGCGAGCAATCACAGGGTATCTACAACAGTATCGTCTAGTGTATAGTAGTAATATTGCTTCCGTTGGTAGTGCTTGGCGCGGGGAGCGTGAGGTGGACTAGAAGCGCGGAGCGGGCGGCCACAGCAGCCAGCGCTAGTGCGGACTCTCCTCCTCGGTGTCCAGCGGGCTGGGAGACAAGAACTTGCGCACGTACTTGGGGTAGTGCGTCTTCTCGTGCGCCTTGAGGATGGTGCTGCGCGAGAACGTCTTGCCGCACAGCGCGCAGCGGAACGGGCGCTCGCCGGTGTGCACGCGGCAGTGGTCCTTCATGTGGTGGCGCAGCTTGAAGGCCTTGCCGCAGAACTCGCACTTGAACGGGCGGTCGCCGGTGTGCGCGGGCAGGTGCGCGATGAGCGAGCCCACGTCGGGGAACGACTTGCCGCAGAACTTGCACAGCACCACGCCGCCGCCGCCCACGTCGGCCGCCGCCAGCTCCAGCTCCATGGGCGACGGGAAGGCCAGCGGCTCGGGCGGCTCGGCGGGGCGCGCGTAGTCCAGCAGCGGCAGCGGCGCGTCCAGCACGCCCAGCGCCAGCGGGTGCTGCTGGTGCTGCAGCTCGCGGTACTTCAGCGACTCCAGGCTGTGCGACAGGATGTGTCGCGTCAGCTTGCTCTGGTGCGGGAACGACGCGCCGCAGTACATGCACGGGTACAGCCGCGGCGACCCGCCCCCCTCCCCCTTCAGCGCCCCCAACAACTCCTGCAACCAAACAAAAACAACATCAACTTCTTGCACGAGGATTAGCGCGACTGCTGGGCGAGAGCGACGCGACCCGCGAGGCGTACCAATCGAAACAAGAAGTTGACGATCATTTTTGTTTGAGTCTCAGTGGGGAGGGGGCGGCTCGGCTTGCCTCCTACAGTCAACACATCCAGCGTGCACACACTTACGAAATAAAAACAATAATGAAGGTCAACTTCTCGCCCCGGGAGAGACTGACGCTCACGACACGACGCACTTCACTCTTAGCCCTTAATCTACACTTACACTAACCTAACTCCTTACAAAACCAACCCCATTTCTATTTCATATATACCTGGATTCACAGTTTTACGTAGGGGCTGCATTAAATTACATAACGCGTTACGCAACGTTTCACAGGGGTGGTTGGGAGGTTTAATGTGTGCGTTACGTTACGTAATAATAAGTTTAAAATTGATATTTATTATATATTTAGTTATAAAGTTATAACAATAAATATATAAAATAAAAGGGGGTGTGAAAGAAAAAGAGACAATTTTTGTACTCCACAAAAATTTGTCTACATTTACGTACCGCTTAAGGAACTGTATATAAAACACACACATCGCTTGCTACGAAAAAAAAACATTTGTACCCCGAAAGCTTTATTCAACAAGGCTTAAATTTTAAGCAACACCTAAAACCTAAACAAAAAAATGCTTATCGAAATTTTGATAGCAATGTTGAGTAATTCATTTAACTTATTTAGTTTAAATTTATTGAAATGTATCCAAATGTTTGAAAGTTTATTAAAAATCAGACATTTTATTAAATCATATATGTGTTTCATTTATTCAGAGCCCTTTCTCAAAGAGAAAAACTATAATTCACCCCTATCATCCCCCGAAAACAAATCATGGCTATGTGCATGATATAAGGGTAACTCAATAGTTAAGTAATATTGTTGCAACCGGTCATTATTAAAAAAATGAATGATAACAACATTGTAAGTATGTTTATTCAATACACCTAATCAATTAATATCCAAAGTCTATTATTTTATTGGAGAAAGTAATGTAAATTTTCCAATAATACTTAAAAATATATGTTTCATGATGACTTTAAAAAATGACGAACGTTTCTTATCTACCACATGTACAATTATCGCCTCGTGGTAAAAAACTTTAGAAATATGATAAAGCTATTATTTTCAATTAAAGAAAAAATATGATTCAAAGGTGAGATGACGTCGAGAAAATATAATTTGTTTCTTTTATTATTAGGGTGAAATCGAAAGTTATTTTTTTAAAATGGAATTATACATATTTTTTAGATAGCTATTATAGTCATATAGACTGTTTATTCTTTAATTTAATTTGATTACGCTCTGTGGTGGTCCAAATTTTTTGTAGTATAAATAATGAATAAAAAGTTGATTTCTGTTATAAATTTGTTATTTATTTTTCCTGCATCTACTTTTCAGTGTTTTTGTTTTATTGATTATCAAACAAGTGAACTTCATTTAATTCATAATTTACTTCCGTCAAATAGACGCAAATACGTCTATAAATAAAAACAGGAGTAATAGTCATTATGACAAAAGTGAAATATAGAGTGTAACGCTCATAAAAATATAATACCATACTGAATTCATTTCAGCGTTTCAGTGATTGCAGAGAAAAATAAAGCGCAATATGTGTGTGACATTTACAACAGAAATAACTTTTTTACTACCTAATTACTAATTCCTAAGTGTGTTATTTATGCGACAATAAAACATAGTTTTTATTCGATTCGCAAAATCCATGCAAAAATCCTTTCAATAATGTATAACAGCGATTAAACAAGAGAATAAAACTAGCAGAGCCATCTGTGCGGGCAGAGGAGTAGTTACGCTGCCACCGCAACAGATTCCGATTGGAAACGGTTTAGAAGTGAGATTATACATTAGAACAACCGCTCCATAATACGATAATTTATTTGCAGTATGGAAACAATATATCGGGTGTAATTATAGCAATAAAACCAATGTAATGTAAGCGTAATTGCTGAACTCACCGAGTCGTGTGAATGTCGGTACTCCGAGGAACACTGCTCGCTTTTCTCCTCGGCGAAACTCGTCGAGCTCCAATCCACTTCCTTCTTCAACGACTGCAAACAACGCATTCAGTCAAACATTACAAAAAACACATTTATATAAATACATCACTCAAAGCTTATTTATTACCCATTGCTGTCGCTCTAGTGTAAGTATCGGTCATATTTATACTGAAGAGGCCGTTTACCTAGAGGGACCAAACGTTGTGTTATTGCACCAATTTGTCGCGTACTGATATATTTTTAATGGGATATGTAACCATAATCGAATTTCAGTATATAAGTCATCATCTATAAAAACAAACGGGGCATGTTTCACAAAACTACACATCTTGTAATACAAGTGTATCACTTGGCAACGGTTGTCAAATTTTTAATATGTGCCAATAGAATTTATAACTTGATAAGCGTTGCCTAGTGATACACTTGTATTACAAGACTTGTAGTTTTGTGAAACAGGCCCCAGAGCTTCTCATTGTAAAAATTGGCTTGGCGACTGTGCATTTTTGTAAATTTTTGGTATAGTAGTACTCCAGATGTTACGAAATGGACAGATTTATGATGAAGGACGCACATTTTGCGCCTTCAAGCTTGTTTTCAAAGAAATAACTGTCCGTTTTCGGTACGTGATGCCCTCGGTGGACATCAATAGTTGAGTTATTTTTAACATAGTTCATACTTAGGGAATGAGAAGAGCCGGATAATATAGGTTGAGAACTTCTGGATTTTTACGATTAAATGGTGCTCCAGAGTTTGAAATCTCTCTCTCTTGTTGTAATCTTTCTTAGTAAAATAACTAATTAGTTGTTTTACTGTGTGCAAAGGCTCTCTCATCGTGGTGTAAATTTGTATTTACATTTTTATTGTTGTAATATAGTGTTTGATTCAGCACATCGCGTAAGTAAAATTCTATTTTTCTAATATTACTACCCTGCACCAATTTAACCATATAATAAACCGCATCTGTTATCATTACCATTCCCTTGTCTGCTTCTATCACAGCAGACTTTTAAATAAAGTGATAGTGGTGGCAGCGACTATCGTTACCCTTGTCTCGTGTAAAAGTTGTACATTAATATAATTGGATTACTTTTGAGGCAAGTAAAACTTATAAATTAAAACCCTTGTATGTCAGGTATTTGATTTCGTCCTAGGCGACCGTACCTGTTACATTAGTTTGTAATAATATAGTTATTAGCAATTTAATGTTTTGGAGAAGGGATATGTAACGTCAGCATGGTAGGATCTTAGAAAAAGGCAGGTATACTGTCTACATATTTTCAAGTTTTATATTTTAAAATTAAACGTATTAATATCACACAGTAATTTTTGGGATAAAATAAATGTAAATACAGAATTTAAACTGTAAATATGTTTTCTTCGTTGGTGCACTCTACATGCAAGTATGAGTGCCCATGAAATATTGTCAGGTAAAAACCCAGTAATATATAAATAAATTATTACTGATAATTGCAATAAAATCGCACACCCAATAATGGATGTTAATTAGCTTTTAAGAAAAAAAGTATCTTACATTTGTACTTCTTTGCTTTTATAATTTCGTTTTTGAATTTAAAAATACAAACATTAGATTTGACATTTCTGTAGAATAAACTTTCAAAATTTCTAGGTGGCCAGCTATTTATATATTTCTATATATACTGCCCTTGAAACGTCAGCCAGACTATTTAAATCAGCAAAATTTCAATCTACACACTGACCTATTTATTGGTCACTAATGGAGCATGTAGAATACACTAAATATCCGGTTGTGGTTCTAGCAAACTTGATTTCAATTCAACTGAAATCAACTATTACTGAAATTACTGCAGCCAATAATGGGTATATATTATAATTAAAGAATATAAAGTTTATGTTTGTGATTGTTACTGCAGAATAACTCTGTTAATAGATCTATTTTTAAATAAAATGAGGAAACGGTGAATGTAATTTTAGAGAAACTCGAAGTAAGTCAGCAAGTTCAGATAAAATTAGATTGTGTGTATTTTAAATGCTCTTATGAAAGTGACATGAGACAATTTTATATGGTACTTAATTTAACCATTTATTTGCTATAAATGTCAATCGTTCATATTACCAATTATATTTTTAGAAAATATATTATTATTAATAGCCGTATAATAATTAATAAATTATAACTCGCATTTATACTGACACGTTTGTTTTAATGGAGTGTGAATATTATACTTTCTTTTCTCAAAGACAATTTTAAAGAAATTTGTATTGAAACATAATTTTAGTTAATGTAAATGTAAAAACAATTACAGTATCTTGTTTCGTTAAAAGCAAAACATCAATTTCTATACTGAAATCTATATGAAGAAAATATTTCATTTTGAAACCATGAAATTATTTGTAAAAAGAAGTTTTGTTTACATGTATTCGAAAAACAATGATTAAATGGCTAAGCATCCAAAAAAAGGTGTTAGCCAACAAATACCTAAACAAAGCCAACTGTATTACAGTTGCATTTAAAAACCAACAAATAAAAAGAAATATGCGTGCAATAGACCATCACGACGAAAACGTCTTTGTTTGAAGATTGTGCGTCTATTATTTTATGCCTTTGAAAAATTGGGCGAATAACTACTTTTTTAGGATCTAGAATCAGATTTTAAAATATTTAGAATGATGATAAAATAATATAAAACTTTAAATTGAAATAATGTTCTGCACTTTGTAGTACGTGTAATTTTAAGAAGGTATACTGTGCTGTCCACGTAACCACTTAATTTTTTTTGCATTATTTTCAAGATATAGATACGCAAATATCTTCGCATTACCAGGGCCGGCTGTAGGGCATGTGGCGCCCTTTTGCAACTTATAAAATGACGCCCCTTTTATTTATTTTTTATTAGATCTTGTTTTATATTTCGAACTGTTTTATTAAAAGGAATGCATGCTTCGAATATTAAACATTTATTTACATAAATTGTAAAGACATTGAAAAGAAGAAAATATACATTTGAAAATAATTTTTTTTTCCACATCTTCGTTCTTGGGAACCCAAATTTCAATATTTCTTCAAGCAACTTTTTTTCTTAAAGACTTTTCATTATCGATATCGCTGATTTTAAAACCTGCAATCCTGTTACGCCTTTTTGATTTTATTTTGCCGCTTTAATATTGTTGTTGTGTAGAGTTAAAACAAACCAAACAACAGTATTAAACAAAAAATTGTGTTGACAAACGCGAAATATCCCAAAAATTTTGAATTTTGTGCCCAAAATTTTGATTTTGCGTAATAGTGTACATTGATAGATCTCAACGCGCTGATTTCAAATTTTCAAACGGAATTTAATTATCTCTTTTCGTTCCTGAGATATTTGCTGTCAAAGTTACACTTCGAAAAAGTGTGTTTTTTGGCTATATCTTTAAAATGGGTAGAGATACAAACTCAACGATTATACCAATCAATTCTACGGGAAAAGTTACATAAAGAAATGTTTTCTCCTCATATACGTTCTTTGGAACGATTAGGTGAAGAATGAGAAAATAGAAAAAACCTAAATTTCAAAATTTCTCCAAGTAACTTTTTGTCTCCAAAACTTTTCATTTTCTAGTCTTAAGTAGATATCGATGCGCTGATTCCAAAATTTCAAACAGAATTCAATTATCTTTTACCGTTCTCGAGATATTCGTATTCAAAGTTGAGTTTTGGCAATACCTAAAAAAATAGGTTTTTTAGGCATACCCCTTTAAGGGTTAGGTTTACGACTTCGGCGACCTCATCAATCGATTCTGCGGGCAAAATTACATAAGTATACCAATTTTCAGATTTTTATTCCAAAGGATACAATTTGTAGAAAGGAAAAACGAAAATGGCCAAAATCGAAAAAAATGCCTGATGAACCCCTTACGATTTTTTTCGATTTTCGCCGATTTTCGTTTTTTCGCTCTAAAAGTTGTATCCGTTAGAATAAAAATCTGAAAATTGGTACACTTATGTAATTTTGCCTGTAGAATCGAATGGTGAGGTCGCCGAAGCCATAAACCTAACCATTTAAGGGATATACCTAAAAAACCTAATTTTTTAGGTATAACTTTGAACTTAAATATCTCGAGAACGGGAAAAGATAATTGAATCCTGTTTGAAAAATTGAAATCAGCACATCGATATCTACTTAAGTTTAAAAAATAAAAAATTTTGGAGACAAAAAGTTTCGGTAAGAAAAATTGAAATTTAGGTTTTTTCGTTTTTCGTATTTTTCACCTAATAGTTCCAAAGAACGTATATGTAAACAAAACATTTCTTTATATAACTTTTGCCGTAGAATCGACTGGTAAAGTAGTTGAGATTAGATCTCAACTCATTTTTGAAATATACTCAAAAACACACTTTTTTGAGGTACAATTTTGAGAGCTAATATCTCCGAAACAAAAAGAGATAATGAAATTCAGTTTGAAATTTTGGTATCAGCGTATATAGTTATTTAAAAAGAATTACAAACAAAATTTTGTGAAATTTGAAAATTTTCGACCTAAAAATTCGATATTTTCAAATATTTTCGGGTTAACGCAAAAATACAGCATCGGCGGCTTTGGGAATTACTTCCCCTCTTACTACTACATAGGTACATAAACTATTATATTTTTAATCATTAATTTTCTGAACACACTTTTAAAAAGAAGAAAATATGTTTTTTGTATAATTTATTGTATAGTCAAACGATATACCAAGATATGATTTTAATATATAAGTATCTAATCATTCCTATTTACTATTACTCAAAATTAGATGAACATAATTTCTCATCTATCACCTGCAATCCTCCTTGTTTTTTTTTATTGCTTATTTTCAAGACGAAAAGAGATTTAACGGATGTATGACTTAGTAGCAAAATGTAAAATTGTGATAATTTTAGCATAGAAAATAAGGTTTTGTGAACAGCATTGTTTTTGAAGTATATTATTTTTTAATCAGCATTACTGTGCTGCAGCACACTGACTAACAGACCGAAGTCAAATTGTAGGACAGGGGGCCTACAGCTTATAGTGGGTTTCGAACCACTCGGACACAGAGCGAGTTATTTTTTGGTACAGGTTTGTCGTGAGTGGGATTTGAACCTGAGATCTCACATTCCAATTAGCGAATCTAACAAATTAAGTGCTGCGGCACACTGATCAACAGACCGAAGTCAAATTACAGAACAGAGGACCTACAGCTTATAGTGGGTTCCGAACCACTTGGATACAGAGCGAGTTATTTTTTGTCACAGGTTTGTCGTGATTGGGGTTTGAACCCCAGATCTCAGAGTACAATTAGCGAGTCAAACAAATTAAGTACCGCGGAACACTGACCAACAGACCGAAGTCAAATTACGGGACAGGGCATCTACAGCTTATAGTGGGTACCAAACCATTCGGACACAGCAGTATTTATTTTTGGTTGCAGGTAACGACATACTGGGATTTGAACCCTAGATCTTACAGTCCGCTCAGCGAGTCGTAGCGCGCTAACCAACTAAGCCTAAGTTAGATGTGTTGTGACTTACCAGAGGGACCTGCTGCACGGGCGGCATCCCCGAGGGTCCGGGCAGGGGGTCGGCGGGGTGCGGCGAGGGCAGGCGGGGGCAGAGCGGCGCGGCGCTGGTGACGGTGGCGTTGTTGTTGTTGCTGTTGATGGAGTTGTTGTTGAGCGACATGTCGCTGGGCCCGCACGAGTGCGAGGAGGCCGGTGTGTCGGGGCGCGGCGTGGTTGCGCTGGGCGGCCGCTCCTCGGGCTCGGGCGACTCCTCCTTGCGGCTCACCAGCTCGGTGGGCTCGCTCTGCTCCACGTCCTGTACTGGTGGTACTGGTGGTGCTGGCTGTGAAGCCTCCCCATCACCCTTACCCTGAGACAGATTCGTCATCTCCGCCAACCCCTTCACCTTCAGGCTCTCCGCCGTCTTTAACAGAGCCGACAGCTGGCAGTACTCCACGTTCACCTCGCCCTTGTACATGAACTCCACGAGCGTGCGCAGCTCGGAGAAGCGCACGTCCTTGAGGATGACGATGGGGTGGCGGCTGGGGTGGTCCACGAACAGCGTCTGGAAGTAGGACGAGCAGGCGGACAGCACCACCTTGTGCGCCCGGATCGAGTGGCCCTCCGAGCACGCGAGCGTCACGTCCACCAGGCTCTCGTCCCGCAGCAGCTGACTGAACACGCCTAGCAGGTTGCTCTGATGATTGTTCCACCTCAGACAGTAGTGCTCACTTCCCATGTCTGAGCCAGACCGCACTATAAACAAAACACAACCACCATTACAACAACCCAACAACATAGGGAAGGGTGAAGTTATTCAAATTTCTTGACTGAAATTGGATGGTGAATGGATAATTTTTTTTACTGGAATTCAGTCAATGTTTCAAAAGTTTATTTCCTCTCTTATCGGTTTCGACCTTACGTAGGTCTTACTTTCACTCCCTGAGAAAGACCTATGTAAAGGTGAAACCGGTAGGAGAGGACATAAACTTTTTAAACATTGACTGAATTTCAGTAAAAAAAATATCCATAAGGTAGGGTATTAGGAGGAATTACCATGGCTGCTCGCCAATTTACATAAATATACCAATTTTTAAATTTTTATTTATTCTAAAGGGTAAAATTTGTAGAAACCCTAGAACATAAGGAAGTGTATTAGGAGGAACTACCATGGCTGCTCACCAATTCACATAAATGTACCAATTTCCACATTTTTATTCCAAAAGGTAAAATTTGTAGAAACCCTCGAACATAAGGGAATGTAATAGGGGGAACTACCCATGACTACTCGCCAATTTACATAAGTATACCAATTTTCAGATTTTTATTCCGAAGGGCAAAGTTTGTAGAAACCCTCGAACACAAGGGTGTGTAATAGGGGGGACTACCATGGCTGCTCACCAATTTACAATTTTGATGTTCAAATATTAATTACAGGATTTATATTTATTTTAATTATTTTTATATATTCTTCGATGTAAAGAAACTGGTACAAAAATTCACATCAGAAATATCTAAAATAATTGAACAGCCTATTTCAACGGAAACTTTAAGAAATGCTAACTATATTAATGTTCATAAAAATCAGTGGTGGATTAAAGGGGGGGGGAGGCGATTCCCCCTCCCTTAGACGGACCAGGTTTTTGAATTTCGAAAACAATAATAAATAAATCTAGATCGCAAAGACGTATCATATGTCATATACGCACTGACACTATAAAGAATAGTTTGATTTAAAGCAGAAATGTCAAGAACATAAACTATTTGCCGAAATATTGTTGTTGAAACACAAATTCCTAACTTGCAATGAATCTGATATTCCCGTCAGTGCAAATAAAATTTTGATATAATTTGGTGCTGATATTTATTTATAAGTAAATAAATTATTAACAATATTAATAATGGTGCTTGTAAGTAAGACTTCGACTGAACGTAGATTTTATGAGGCTATTAAAACTCCTTAAAGGAACTTTATTATATATTTTATTGTTTATGATTACCTAAAACAAAAAAAAACGTTCGTCACTGAAAGACTTGCATTTGCAAAGAGCATATTTATAAAGATCGTTCGTTTAGAAAATTAGTATTTTTCGGATTAAATTCAACTTAACCTGTTTGGGTCAACAGCAATCTTGCTTTAATGTAATTAGAACAAAACCACCCTCCATAAGAACAAGTTACCGTATTATTTACTACCTACGAGAAGGGATCTCACTCACTGTGAAGTACTCTAATTCTTACCCTAATATAATTAGATCAAAATCGCCCTTCGTATAATCACCGTTACTGTCAAAATTAAGCCCAAATGTTCAAACAAGGCCTTTAAATTACGTATGTATATACTAGTTTTTTAATTTGGTCCAATTAAACAAAGTTGACCATATATATTTACAGCCTGGCTCAAAAAACAATTCCGGCGCCTATGATAGCCATCCCCTGAGATTTCAGGTTATTTAATCACATAGGTAATAATACATAGTATTTAGTAACTAAATAGCTTAGTACACTTTTGTATATAGGACATCACGATATAGATTAATGTAGAATATGTAATAAACAGCAAAAAATAATGCTAGAAAGAAGGTATCTCTTTTCTAATTGTAAGGTCGGATGATATGTTTAAATATGAACTTATATATTCAACGCTCAAAGAATGTATAATGATTAACTCATAATTCGTTATAATACTTCGCGGGATATCGGAGTGTGAAATAACCGCCAAAAAATTGTTGAAATTAGTACATTAAATAATTTTTGAAATTTTGGCGCATACTTCAACTAAAAAAATCGGCGGCACTTTTTTTACGTTTACAACACACCGGTTAAAAACCACTAGAGAGTAAACAAGAGAAAAGTTAACATAGAATAAATACTAACAGTAATAAGTAAAAGAATCTTTATTTAATAATAAATAAAATGGCAATAAATAATAAAATCACATCATCTCCCAAACATCAACTACCAGGTCAACATACAAAGGGAAGGTATTAGGGGTACCTACCCCCCTGAAATTCCCGTTTACTGACAAAATAGGTGATAAAAAAACTGACGATTACATAGGTAGTAGATTATGTCTACTACCAGCCTATCATATAAGGGGAGGGTAGTAGTAACTACCCCACTACCAGGCTATCATACAAGGGGAGGGTAGTAGTACCTACCCCCTGAGATTTCGGCTTATTAAAAGAATAGGTGTTAGAAAAACTATTACAAATGGGTAGTAAGAAAGAGTTGGTAGGTATTTTGATTATTTAAATATCAAAAAATCAAATAAATTTAAAATTAAAATAATTATAAGAATGGGTAATACGTTTACATATATTTATTGTTTTGTGTGTGAAGAATTTCATTTTGTTTATTTTTTTGTATGACGCGATCTGTTTCATTTTACATTTTTCTTTGTTTCTATTTTCGTATATTATTAAAATTTATTAAATATACTTATTTTTACTCCTATATCTACTGGATCCGATACTGTCTTATACAAGGCCGATTCGACCGATTAGACTTAATTGGGCCGCGCCAAAAAGGACCCATACTTTTTTTATTTTCAATCTATATGTTCTGTAAAAAAATATTTTTGATCGGTCTTGAAAGATCTAGTTTTTTGACTTCATTTATTGATATTTGCAGACCAAACTTATTTTCAGCTCGTTGTTACTAACAAGCAGTGATGTCTTGTCGGAACAGTCAGGAACGTAGTTCCGGTTCTTTATTTTAGGGACGGAACGCGTTCATGAAATTATGGCGCTAAAATTTAAAGGGCGTTAAAATTTCACAACAACATTCTTTTGAAATAAGTTTAGTAAATTTATTTTGGAAAATTTCACCCATTTTCGGCTTACCGTGTTTTCACACCACTGTAAAAATTGTCTGAAACTCTGAAAACATTGACAGACCGCCTTTAAGAAATAATAAGACGAACTTTTGGTATTTCATGAACTACTATATTTGTGTATGTACATGAAAAATATAAAAACACAGCTATCATAATAATAAAACTTTGTTTAACTGACTGAAAATATTTTTGAAAACGTTTGCTAAAACAGCCCTCGCTTCGCTCGATCTGTAATTCTAATCTCTGTCTACAAAGATTTACTTTCAAACCTTGATATACAAATAATTATTGTGAATCTTAAAATGTTTTATAAGTTCTTAATTTCGTATTTAATTAATTTTAAACGAAATACGCAAAGAATTAGATATATCTCTAGAATTTCTATGCAAAAGAAAAATAACAAAATATATTTTAAAATACCAATAAGCGTATTTAAGTGTTACTTCAAGAAAGAGAGAATATTTTCAAGATGAGAACTCAACGATGGTTCAAGACATATTAAATAATTTAACAATTTTATCAAGAGACAAAGAGTTGTATCAAATCTCACTAACACTTTCCATATAAAATATTCTAATTAATATATATATATATATATATATATATATATATATATATATATTATATTAATTTACGAATCCATCCCTTGAATAGCTTCTCGAAAAAGTCCTGATTTAATATATTCTAAAAATTGCTAAGGAAAGGTAACTCCTAGACGACACTTGCTGTCATATTATTTAATAAAACAATACATATTTGTACTTTGTTTATCAATATTAATTATAAAAATAGTAAGGATCATTTCGTCCTCTTGGACATCGGTTGAAGACTGAAAGGACCATAGGATAATTCATTATTTTTATAACAAATTTTAATAAAACGAGAGCAGTATTGTTTTAGAATACATAGTACCAACAGTTTCCTTATAAAAAGCAAATTAAATTCAAAAGCAATTTACTTTCATTTTTATAAAAATAATTTTTGGGTCGTGACAATCACTGATCTATAATTGTAGGATTATTGATTATTAATAATATTTTCCTTTTTGATCTTTAGTACATCTGTACAGGTGTTCTCCTATTGAGAAATTAAATTGTAAATAAACTACATGTTTATTATTTTAAGTCCAGAACTATTTGAAACCCAACACTATCGTTCTCATAGAAGAAATCTAGCGATTTATTACTAATGGTACAGTAAATTATTTCAGTTGTTTTCTTTTAAAAACGGTAGGGTTTTTATTATAAAAACTGAACCAAATAAAAATATATCTTAGTGTTAAAGAATGAGAAAAATGTATTGTTTTTCAATAGATAAAAACAGTTTTTTTCTAAAACTGAAAAATCCCCTCACTAACTTAATTTACTTGAAAATAACCGCATTCTTCTAAACTAAATGAAAAACTTTAGATTTTAGTAACAAGTTTTATATATAACTAGTTTCAAATATATTGAAATAGTTTTATTATAACTGTTTAAAGTATATTAAATAAGATATATTGTGCTGTACTAATAAAACCTTTGAAACAAAAAACCATAACTGTCTTGAATAAATAAATACTTATAGAATTTCTACATTAAAATAGTGCAACATAAAAGTTCTATAAAATATTTCGTTATGAAAAATATTTTTTTTATTGGAACATAAATTAAAATGTATAAAATATAAGATATGAAGACATAATATGCTATAGTGCGTACAATGTAAAAGTATTTGCAAATTCCTAATTAAACAGATTTATGAAAATACCATTTAGATACTGTAAATGTGTATTTCAATTGCAAAAGAAAAATTAGTAACAACGACAAATCAATACATTAAATTTCACATACTAAACACTATTTCAAAAATAAACAAACAGTGTAAGTAGTAAAAATTGTATTCAAAAACAATTGAAAATTAGTATTAGAATATATTTAATTTGAATATAGCAGTAGTGCGATACATAAATATAAGTATCTAATATCTATTTTGGGGGTTTTATATATTTCAAATATGATTGTATATAGGAACAATAAGATGTCGTATTTTAAGAAAAGTTAAAGTATTAATAGTTGTTTCTACGTACATAGTTCACTTTTACTTTTATTAAAACTATATAATCATAGTATAGTCTATAAATAAAAAGATTAATAAAATTTGGAATGAAAATGTGTAGTGATTATATAGGTATACGTGTAGGCTTAATATTTGTGATGAGTAACAATTTGCACAGTATATACTTCCGGGTATAATTGGTTGTTATGGCCATTAAAAGCCGAATGTAAAGCAAATAATAAAGTCCTTGTAAGTGGCAAATTAGCATCGCGAAAGAGTAAACTGAAGTTAAATGTCTCCCGTAACAATTTTATGAAACGAGCTGTAAATCTCAAAACCGAATACAAACAAAACAAGTGGTCCGACTCGAACACGCTACGCACACACATCATCGCTATTTTCGCTACTTGGTGGCTTTATCAATACTGCAACTGCAGCTTCTATTTCCAAACAGAAAACTCGTTAATATGCACCGTAAGGCCACCTAAGTACAATGTGACATTTAAAAAATAGATCATTGCGTAAAAGCGTATAATGGTTGGGCATGCGACTATTTTCTATTTGTAAACTTACTGTAAAATATCAATATTTATAGCGCACTAAATCGGCGATATGTACACGTGTAAGATGCGATTGTTTCTGTACGCACTGTTCGCCTGCTGTTAATTTTAGAAGGTACATACCGGCTTGTATTTAGTTTGAAAGTAGGCACTGGCACTAAGTGTGGAAGATGTGCGGACACCTTGGTGACATTGAGTGGTTATGCAACTCGTTCACGCGACGGTACGCAGCGTTCAGTTGGCATTGGGACGCAGAGAGCAGACACATACGCACGCAGCGCTTACATAAGAGTGGTGTATAAAGGGTAAGTACCTTTGATGCGAATGAACAACTATGCGAAGTACGGAGTAGAACTGGACTGAAGCCAAATGTATCCATATGCGTTGGATATGTGGTTAGGTA
The DNA here is from genome assembly GCA_035578165.1 of Stenolophus ochropezus. NCBI lineage: Eukaryota > Metazoa > Arthropoda > Insecta > Coleoptera > Carabidae > Stenolophus > Stenolophus ochropezus. The sequence goes on from JAQOWZ010000002.1 coordinate 2,160,970, forward strand.
CGCGGGAATCACACTTTGCGCCGGAGAGAGCTGGTGCTCGCCGGCTGTTCCATGTCACTGCACTGTCACTGGGAGTCCACGCACTAGGTTCCGGTGGTGTTGCAGCTGCACTGTACCGACCTGCAGTGACGTCGCCGGCCAACTGTCTGGCTGCGAGAGCGCCAGCGAGCGCGCTGGTCCCCACTCTCGCTGCACTCCCCACCATGCACGCGTGCATCCCCGACTCACGCACCCCCCAGCACCACTGACTTTCATTCTTCCTCCTCACTACCATCCAACACTACTTTCAGTATCACACCGGTAGCTTCAGGACGACAAGATTCACGAATTGGGCTATCTTTTCATTGTATTCGCTACTGAAAATTACCTCTTCCACCATTTTACACTTAATTTTCAGTATCACACCGTTAGGTTTAGGGCTGTCAGATTAGGTTACTTTTTACAAATTGGACTATTTTTAAATTGTATTTGTTACTGAAAGTTAAGAACTTAGCGTACGGTTACTGACCATTTCTTGCTATTTGTGATATTTTGGGTACTTTTAGCAGTACTGAGGCACTACTTCAGGCAGGAAGATTGACTTTCATTCTTCCTCCTCACCATTTTACACTACTTTCAGTATCATACCGATAGCTTCAGAACGACAAGATTCACAAATTGGGCTATCTTTTAATTGTATTCGGTACTGAAAATTACCTCTTCCAGCATGTTACACTTAACTTTCAGTATCACACCGGTAGGTTCAGGGTTGCCAGGTTAGGTTACTTTTCGCAAATTGGGTTATTTTTAAATTGTATTCGTTGCTGAAAGTTAAGAGCTTAGCGTACGGCTACTGATTTGACCTCCTCGAGAAAACTGACTATTATTTGCTATTTGTGATATTTTGGGCAGTTTTAGAAGTACTGAGGCACTACGAAGGCAGGACGACTGACTTTCATTCTTCCTCCTCACTACCATTTTACACAATTTTCAGTATCACACTGGTAGCTTCAGGACGACCAGATTCACGAATAAGGCTATCTTTTAATTGTATACGCTACTGAATGTTACCTCTTCCACCATGTTACACTTAACTTTCAGTATCACACCCGTAGATTCAGGGCTGCCACATTAGGTTACTTTTCGCCAATTGGACTAACATTTAATTGTATTCGCTATTGAAAGTTCAAAGCTAGCGTAGATCTACTGATTTGGGCTACTCGAGAAAATTGACTATTATTTGCTATTTGTGATATTTTGGGCACTCTTGGCAATACTGAAACCGGAGCCAGATTTATGTTGATGGCGGCTCTTTTTTAACATTGAACAAATGTTGAAAGTCTGCCCACCCTTAAATGAAGGTAGTAAATTATCATACGATTTTCATCCTTACCTACATATACAGTATATCCCCAGATCGAGTTGCAAAGAGGAAAAACATTTTTATAGTTTATTTTACAAGAAAAATATATTCTTGATAAAAAAAATTTTTACATGTTCCAAAACGGCCAATTCAGATTTTTTCAATTTTTCTTTTAGTTTCAGAGAAAAATCGAAAATAGGTCGACTTAGTTGAAAAGTTCGCCATTCCAAAATAAGTAGCCATCAATTTTATGTCCAACTAGGCCTATGCTGTAAATACACACATCTAAACTATGATTAGCCGTAGAATGTTGAAATTTTGTATATGGGACTGCTATAACATCTAGTTGTGCACCTCCATTTTTGACTGTCGACAGCGCACCTCCCTATCGACAATTCTGGAAGAGCATTTAATTTTAATTTTTTGCTTAATACAAAAACGATTAGCCGCAGAATGTTGAAATTTTGTATGTGAGGCTGTTATAACATCTAGTTGTGTACCTCTATTTTTTACTGCAATAAGCAGTGCCAAAAAAGTATTTTCCTCAAAGGGTTTTTTAAATTTTTCGCATAGTATAACTCAAAAACGAGTAGCCATACAACATACCTCACTTTCAAATAAAAAAAAATGTATAATTTAATAGATTTAGAATAGAAGGAAGTCATATGGTGCCCATATAAGATTTTTTAATGTTTCAGATTCCCTACTCCTGAAATTATAACTTTCAGCATCACCTAAATTCCCTATTTCAGAATGAATCTGTGACGTCTTTTTCAATTTAATTTATCATCTTTTTTTTCAGGATTTTATACAAGCCCTGCAGGAATAATTCTTAATTTTTCAGCATATTTTTTATGTAACAGGAATTACTTTATTTCTAAATATTTACATACTTTGAGAACTACAAAAATTTAAATTTTTACATACTTTTTCAGTTAAAAAATGTTCATTTTAATAATATTTCAGAACCAATGTACAAATTATTGTTTTAAATTTTATATTTGACTCAATATCTCGTCAAAATACCGTTTAATGTATGTATGCTTAAGTATTCAATTTGCTCCTTACGTTCTTAATAGTTAATAAAAAGAGATTAGTGTTAGTTTTTGGCAAAGTGCCTTGTGAAAACTATTGCAGTGAGTGAAATCTGCAACGAGCGGAAATCAGGTTCCTGGTAGGAAGTAGAGACAATTAAACGTTCTGAGAATTTGAGAAAAACAAGTGAATTAATGAGAGATGAGTAATTCGCTATCTGTGTCTATTATTAGTGTTATCATGCGAATTTTGGCAACAGATTAAGTAGTGTATGTCAAGGTAACACTATCGCGATTCGCGAATCTGAGGATCGTATCATGGAAAAAATAAACAACTTTATCTCAACCTAGTTAGAGAGCAATACAGTATTTTAATAGAATAATTTCATATACAAAACCTATTGACGCAATTTAACGAAGATTTTTTAAGTTAAATTAAAATTTCTATCATGCAGACCAAAACACTCAATGGAGGAAAAAAATCAAGGATTCCTTCGTAAACTTTTTAATAATTCTGTTCACTAACCAATATTATTATAATCTTTTTATCTTATATCTGGTTGCACCAATATTATTTACATTTTTAATTTCCCTTAAATGGACAATATCACATCGGAATAAAATTTAACATTGCTGTCAAAATTTCGATTAGCATTTTTTTTTAAGTTTTACTTAAAATTTATTCGCACTAGCACTAGGCATTAAAGTACCGAATTATGGTAACCCTTATTTTATTAGAAGTTTTTGATTGTTAAGCCAAAATTATTGAGATACAGGAATAAGATTGGTAGGAATATATGGTTGTATTTACTTTGTAATTCTCTTTTTTATATTTTATATATATATATATATATATATATATATATATATATATTTTAATTAACGTTTCCAATAAAGTAAAATTTAAAATTTTGACAGTATGTAATGCTAATATATTTAAGTTGCATCCCTTACATTTTGCCGGCCTAGGTCGGAAACAGTGAGTTTTTGGACGATTTTGAATTCTGTCATAGTCATAATGGGACGGAGAAGCGAAAATAACTATTTTGGTATTATATACTTAGTACAGATATTATAGCTAGGTATGTATTGTCTAAAATGCTGATCGTCTGAAAATCTGTAATCCTGGCTACACCACTGAATATTCTAGATAGGGGGATAGAATCGGTTCGCACCTGGACCGTGACAATGGCGCGCTCATTTAAATTTGATAATTTTAATAAGGGTGGTCGTTTAACTATTTCTCTTTCAGTTTCGGTTACTGTAAAATAAAGTTCCAATTATGTTTTGATGATAGATTTTAGGTTTAAATTTTAGCTTGTAGAGGTAGTGTTCTAGACAGGGTGATGGAAGAACGGACTCGCACCTGGACCTTGAGAATAACACGAATGCTAATTTTAAGAGTAGTCGTTTTCAGATTCGAAGTTAATAAAATGACGTTCCAGTTCCGTTTTGATGATTGATATCAGGTTTATGTTTTAGCTTGTAGATAGGGTGATGGAAGAGCTGGCTCGCACCTGGACCGTGAGAATAGCGCTCGGTTCCAATGAGCGAGCGAACGGACTCGCGATGCACGGTTGCTGTGCTCTAGCCGTTGCCGTTCACTTTTTTCGGCTCGGCTAGACGAATTGCGAAATTTTGCACACTCACACGCGCATAACTCCATCTCTCTCTACCTACTACGTTTACACGCGCACCCATCCATCAGCTGATTTGTTTTATTTGTTTTTATGCTATGTTTGTTGTCGTATGTACACTGTTTTAATTATCAGCTGTAGCCATTGGATAGGATTGATCCGAATAAGAGCATGAAGCAGATAAAAAATGTTTCATCTCTTTCTGACCTTCTGTGACTCGAATCAGTGTTTTGCAAACTCTACGCATAGGCACATTCGAAGGCTAACGTTCTAACATATATTTTTAAATTATTTTATAACCTTGCTCGTTTATGTTGCAAAAAACTTAGTTTAGAAATATTCATAAAAAACATTCGTGCAATTTTTTAAAACACGAATCACGCTGTCTCAATACTTATTACTTTGTGTTAATACAACAAAATCTTGACGGATATACAGAGCGTTTCATCGAAATGAAACTACTTTGTTTATTCTCAAACTATTGATTTTAGCAAAAAAAATAGAAGAGATATTCGGAAAATAGTTGATTGTTGTACATATAAAATTAATTTATTAAATCAGTGGTTCTCAAGCAATAATTTTTTTTAATAGTAATCTATATTTTTTTCTCCTATTAAATAAAGGTTTTTTCTTGAAATGTCAAATTCTGTATGATTTTAATACATCCCTTGAATGTGGCAAACTATATATTTATAATGATCTTGTGATACATGTATTTTATCATCAGTATATAAGGACAGCCATGAATTTATCGGTAAAATTGACATTTAAATCGCAAGAGCGAAGATGGATTGATTTAAGAATCATTTTTGTCTCAAATTGTTACTTCGCAGGAATTTTGTGTACTTTGATGGTGGTTTTATCAAATTTTTTCACTAAAAAAAATACCTTCTTCTGTAAAATAAAGCATTCTACAAAAGAAAAAACTGATATGACCTATCCTCTTTACACTTTTTATTTTAATATTTATATTTTTCATGTCCTGATTAGTACTTACAATATTTGTCAATGTCAATGTCAAATATAAATTTATTTATTTAAATAGATAAACAGATTAACCGCAATTGTAACAATTTTACTAAATCTTAGATAACTTGTAATAGATAAATGGGACTAGGTAGAAACAAATTTGAACTATATAATTTAAGTTAATGACAATAAATAAATTTTTATTTATTTATTTATTTATTACTATTAACATCAAAATCCAGTCCGATCTAATCTAGGGTGTCAGAATGTTATATCCAAAATTTCAACTTTTTTATTCACTAGTATTTGAGTAATCGTTACAACATCCATCCAAAATATTAAAAACGTGTTCTATTTAGGTACTTCAAAAAAACACACTATCCGATTTTTAGTATAATTCTTTTACAGAATGACGAGAGGTAAAAATAGATATATAGAGTACTTTCATTATATATGCACTGTTAATTGAAATAAATAAATACATTTTTTGTAATAATACTTATTTCTAATGTAAAAAAATTTTCTATGTGTAGGCTTATTTACAATATCTTATGTGCAAAATAGATCAATTACTGTGATTGAAATGATTACCGAATTCAAATTTTAACAGCCAATTATCTCTGAAGGTGAATTGCAAAAATGGTGGATGTTTTACTAACATATACATTTTTAAATGCACAATAAATTCTAGAACATTAGCTCCAAATTCGGCAAGTAGTTATGGTTTATTTAAACTGGTAATACGTTTAGCTGCAAATAAAATGTGTAACGTACGAGCGAGGCTGTGAGAAATTTTCCAGAGAGCGATGATGCGATGAACGTTGATGTCACAAACAAACACCAACACTAGATGTGCGTACTGGACTTCAGGGACGTATTCCACACAGGAAAGAAACAGGACCATAATTATAACCTTATAATTTATATTTTATATTCTGCACACGAAATAACACTTCCGGACTTATCTGCCAGAAAAATTCTTGGAAACATTACAATTAACATTCGTTTATGTTTAATTCTATTCAAAAAAATACATCGTCATGGATTCTAGACATTGTTCATTCTAAACATTCACCAATTTATAAATAAAAATTTATGAACTTTAATCTATTTTAATGTGACATATCAGATACTACATTGATAATTTTATTCTTGGAACGTTTAACCAATTCATATCACTTAAGTATTTATTTTATTCTGATTTTTATAATTTTAAATTAATATTTCAATTTCACTTCAAATTAGCAGGAAGATTATAAAGTCAGATAAGCAACAGTTATGTTATTTTTAAATTATTAATTAGTAAATATACCCTTCTTCTTTCTCAATTTTTGCTTTTAAGCGATTAAAGTTGAAAATTCTTTATTCAACTACAGCTTATAGTGGCTAGCAACAATTAGATCAGATATTAAGCAAACTGAAGTGAGTTTTAAGAAAAATTACTAAAGTAATTGTTGGAAAAATTAAAAACATAGCTAAATAGAGCATACCTTCAGAACTATAACAGAATATAGAGCAGAAATATGGAATTATGAGTACATCAGATATTTGGAAAACTAGGGCAAGTCTAAAGTAAATAACTAGAATAATTTTTGAAGAACACATTTTCCAGCAAATAAGTAGAGTAAACAGATAAAGCAAAACGTGGATCAATATTTAGATCAGAAATTAGGCCAACTTGAGCAAGTTTTAGAGTAAACAACTAGAGCATATGTCCGAGAAATAGCAACACATTCTACAGCACTTAAGTTAGTAAACATTAGGAACTGGCACAATATGAAGCAAAAATTTAGATCAGAATACAGAATGCATTTACGGCAATACATAGATCAGATAAAGTAACAATAATAAAAAGAGCAATCACGTCTAAACTTAGAGCTTATTCTGGAACAAATATTGGGTCAATTCTTAGATCAAGAAAGAAATGCAATAAATATGTGAATAGGTCTGGAATTAGAAAAATTGGATTAGGTATATAAATATAATAAAGTTATATTTACTTTTTGCATTACATACGCGAAGTTTGTGTTTTTAGAGAATGAAATGTCACTTTTTTGACTAGGCTTACCGAGTTATAAAAGCCAATCGAACGCACTAAAAACATTTCGCGCATAAAATATATTTTTTTTCTACAACAAATTGAGTGAAAAACTGTTTTCCAAAAGCATGAAAAACTTTTTTTCAGAAACTTCGCGCGTGGTGTCAAGGTAACTTAACATCTGTAAAAAAAAGTCTACTTTATACATTATTATTAGAATGAAAATGTTAACATTTTTTGACAGTTATAGAAAAACCGTTTATATTTTAATATATCTAAATTAATTTAAAACGAATCATTATAGCGCTTTTGCTACATTGCAAAGTAGGTATAGTTTTGGTGTTGTGCGGTGTGTGCGAGATCGGCGTCGGATAAGAGCAGTGCAGCCGGACGCAGGGGTCTGCACGCGAGCGCTGCGGCCCTGAAACGCATCGCCGAATTGTATTAGCCGCGTGTGTGCCGCGCCACGCACTGTGTCAGGGTCACCAGTTAGGACATTGCGAATATGCCGAGTTGCTAAATCCTAGCCCAATTCTAACAGCCACTTTCATAACCAACATATACATGAGTTACTCTAAATGTTAAAATACAGGTTGGCAAAAATCATCATTTATTTAAGAAAATCAAAAATCATTGATTGTTTTAAAAAAAATCAAATAAATCATGATATTTTTTTAATTTTTAAAGTTTTCTGAGTATTACTGCATTTTTGTTTTAAAAAAGCAATATAAATATTTTATTTCATAAACGAAAACAAAATCTGTAATAAAATCAAAATGTGTCTGCTGAATAAAACTAGGAAGAGTAACAAAAAGTTTTTACTTTTAGTTAAAAATTTAAATTTCTATATTTTCGGTTTGTTATATGAGAATTAAAATGATAAAATACCATTTAATTTTAATTCATAAACTTGTTTTTCTGTTCCTATATAGATGTATCCCTATTTTTTAATTTTTTTAGATTAATTATAGTAGCCATATTTCTAGAGAGTGAAATATATCTCATAATTCACTCCTCTCGGCGAATCACATAAGCAGAAATCAATTATTCACGTTTATTTTATATGTGGATCACCCTTCCTTTGGCCATTTGACAGTTGACGGTATATAGTCATTTGTCATTGTACATTTTTATGTTCTTATTTTGTAAAATATTTATGCGTTTTTACGAATTTACAGGAGTAAAAAGTATAGTATTATGGCCATTATTCACTCAGATGAATTGTATCACTCGCCTACGACTCGTGACGCAAACTTCATTTTCGCGAATAATGACTATCATAATCCCTTTTAGTTTCATCGCCCGTGGGCACATACAGTTGTTAAGCAATAGTTACTCAAAAAATTAAAATTATGGTTAATGAATAAACGTCAAACAATACAATAAGTTTTAATTTTCATTAAAAATTGAAATTAGCACTCACATAATTATTCAAATTCCGTTTTCTTATTTTTTTTTTAATTTTTAGAAACCAACTTGGTCTGTGCAGCCTCAAATTTCATTAATATGTCGCCAGAATAATCAGTACGTGTCGTTACATATATACTTGACAGTGACACTTAGATTATATTAAATTTAACCACAGCATTTTTTTAATGCTTACATACTTTTAATAAATCTAGATTTATGCTCTTAACACATAAATAACTATTACTATTATGATTTTTCTATGAATTCTTCATTATTTACGAGTGACATAAAAAATTAAGTTAGAATTTTTTTTACAAAGGTACATGAGGTAAATGCATATGTGAAGATAGGTCGCCAAAAATTTATTTAAAACAATTTGAAAATAGTTTTCGCGAGTTTATGAATACATTTGAGGCCGTTTGAGGTATGATGCATATGTATTTAATGCTTGGGAACCTACTTTGCATAAATTTCGCGCTAGTCAAGGCCTTTATACATGATTAAATATGTATAGGATACAAGAACACGGGTAACATTTCTATGATTTCTCACATAATCAAATTTACGCACTGCACGCTACAGAACTCGATCTCCGTGCGCTGCTAATGCATTTCTTTATCGACCAACGCCGTTGCGTTTGCAGAACGTTTTCACCTCAGCTTCAATTACTTGCTTTTTGTGCGAAACGTGTTAAAACACTACAATAATATTGATTAAACAACTATTTTGCAGAAATGAGCTTAAATTCATGGAATTACACTACAGCTAAACAACGCATTCTATACTGGTGATAAGTCATTTGCTACATTTCGTCCCTTTTCATTTAAGTTATTAAAAGTTATGTAAAAATATAAATATGTACAGAATAATGAATTAAACACAGAATACTATAAGGTTTTTGATAATTTATGGACAAGACCAGGTATTATTTTGGAAGTTTCACTTTTAATTTATAATTTATAAATTACTTTACCGGCGAAAAAGTCCAAAAATACTCATTTTTGGGTCCAAATTTTTGGTTATTATAGAATTTAATTAGCTTTTTTCGATCCTGGAATATTTTCTGTCAAAGTTGCACCTTAAAAAAACGTGTTTTTTTGGCTATATCTATAAAATGGATAAAGATACAATCTCAACGATTATACCGCTCGATTCTACAGGAAAAGTTACATAAAGAAATAATTTCTTTACATAACAGAATTCAAATATCTTTTAACATTCTCGAGATATTCTCATTCAAAGATGAAATTTTAATCTAAAAAAAAAAGTTTTTTGAAAATAGTTTTCAAATGAGTTGAGATACGACCTCGACGTCATTACCCTTCAACTCTTCGGGCAAAATTACATAAACATACCAATTTTCAGAGATTTATTCAAACTTTCTGAAAACAAAAATCTATTTTTCTCGATTTTTGGCGATTTTGGTTTATTCTTTCTAAAAGTTGTATCCGTTGGAATAAAAATCTGAAAATTGGTACACTTATGTAATTTTATCCGTAGATTCGATTAATGATGTCAATAATGTCATATATTGACCCGTTAAATGACTATTCTTGAATAACCTTATCTCGAGTATGGTAAGGGATAAATGACTTCTATTTGAAAAACCGGAATCAGCATTTCGATATTTACTTAAGTTCAAAAAATAATTTTGGAGGAGAAAAGTTCCCAAGCAAAAGTTTGAAATTTCGGTTTTTTCATTTTTCATCAAATCGTTTCAAAGAACGTTTTACATTGGAAATATATAAGTTATGTTTTAAGGTAATAGTGAAAACTTGCACAATATGTGAAGGAGTTATGTTTTGCGGTAATGATGACTAGCACCGTTTCTGTTGTTTGCGGTGAATGGCGATACAGTATCTGTTGTAAGTGAAGCAGCGTTGGGCTAGGCTGGTCGGAGGCGTAGGACAGACAATCCACGCACATCCTCTGCTGGAGCTGAGGCTGATGCGTTGTAATTAATAATGAAAGCACGGTAACGAAGGCTGATTCGCGGTGACTCACAGCGTGTGGGTGACGCCGCTGCCTTCGTGGCTTACCTTCGCTGCGCGAGATATTGCACTATACGCACTAACACTAACTTCATTACAAAAAATCTCAGATGGACTGTGAATACCACGTTACTTCTTTCTATACCTTATTATACACATCATTTGCTGCACTTTACTTAAACTTATTTCATCTCAAAGTGCGGTCATTCTACCACTAATCGTTTTTGATTTATGAGAAAAATGCAAAAAACCCTTTGAACAACGTGGCCGTTTGACACTGCCGATTGTAATAAAAAACAGAGGTGCACCTACAATTTTCAAGAAATGCGAGAAAATCAAAAAACTTTTGGAATAAAATTAGTGCCGGATCCAGAAACTTCCCTAGGGAGGGGCGAATAACCGATTTTTTTGTCACAAAAAATGAAATATATAATAATGTTAACTACAAAATTTATCAATGAATACAAAACATTGAATTAGGAAAAAATATTAAAAATTAATTTTGCCTACAATCAAATTTTTCTCATTGATGCGAATTGAGTCAAAACTTTCTTCGGATCAAACTCATTTAAAGGGTTTTCATTTAATTTTTAATAATATAGAAAAGCTACGTTCAGCCATACTCATATTTGCAGATAATAATATTTCACTATAAATCATTTTTTATATGATAATTCTGCTTCAAATCAAATAAATTTTTATAATGTCTATATATGTATGTAAGAAAATACAAAGTGGCATTTATAAAGAAGTAAATTGTTCAGTTAAGTGCTAGAAGCTTCTTGACTGAAGAACATGTAAGATAATAAAATAATATAGGGATGCAGTAATTTTATCGATATTTAATTTACTTCAACCGGTTTCGACCTTACTTGGGTCATCAAAAGATGATTAACCATAAATAGAAGAAGACAATGATAAAATTGCGACGATCAAACTGTGAATTAAAAATGACAATAATTCTTTCTAAATTTAAATTAAGTTATTACGGTACTGCCCTTAGTACTTTAATAATTATTAGGAGTAAATTAATTACTTTTATTAACAAAAACAATATAGTAAAAATGAACTGCTTCACTGTAGTAAATAATAATAAATATCACTAGGACATAAATACTTTATTAAATTTTAAAAGAATTTTGGGACGGCTGATTCAGAAATTTTATTTATACCATATAAATTTTGTGTGGGTAACAAATGTAAAAACAATACACTACAAATGAAATCATCGTTAATCATGTTAATTTTGAGTAGATACGTTCCCAATAGTGTAATTATAATTAAGTAATGAAATGTACAACATTTTATCATGGGGAAGATAAGTAAGTTGAAACCTACGGTGAAATAGTACCTATAGAGAGGGCGTGCTATGTATGCGAGTGTTATCGAAGTGTACATATGCATACACGTGCAATACGTACAAGTGTGTGTCATATCATATGAAGTGCATTTTATGATAATCTGCTTCGTGCCGTCCACTTTTTTAAACGCATTTTGTAATTAAATACGTTTAGCTGCGACAGAAAAATATACATGTTTGCTTATCATCTACAATTTAATTATACAATAACAATACATGGAGATTAATGACGGTTTCTAAAAATCAAAGCTGATAATGAGATTGGTAATCATATGGCAAAATACAAATATATGTGTTTTCCAAGCGATTGTAAAAAATACTTTGTATTGGAGAATACAAGTTAATGATATTTATTTGCTTTTTAAAAAAATATGTATCGCAACAATTACAATTTGTAATAATTTATTATAACTGATATTATGCTAAAATTACATTTTAGCAAAGTTATTGGTTTCTGTCAATTTGTGTAAATTATTGAACAAATTATAATTAAAATGATGAATGAGAAAATGAGAAATGTATAGAATACACACCACCTAAAGTGATAGAACAGAGTTTGTTTAGAATTATTCTCCATTCAAAGACATTTTATCAATTTTAATATATTATAAAAAAATAAAAAAAATAGTGTTCTTCAAATTGATGAACCAATTTTGAATTTCGAATTTTCAGTTTCGAATTTCGGAATTCGAACTCGAAACACGAAATTTGCGAATTTCGAAATATTTTTCCAATGAAATTTCGTATTCATTTTTTTTGAAAATCGACAGCACTATTAAAAACTAGATTTTTGAATAAAAATACATTATTAGAAAATAGTTTTAATTCGGTCCTGGAATATAAATATGTATTAAGTGTCGGTAGGTGTGATAGGAACAGAACACGTGTGATTTTTTTATCTGTGAAATCAGCTCAATTAATTAAGTTATTCACTTATCAATTTTGCATTGGAAACTTCAATTACCTTTTGGATGCTCAAAGCAAACATGACATGTAAATTAAACAATAAAAAATTAACCATTTCGATTTAAATCTAATTTAAAAACGTTATCATTATTAATTCAAGTGGTAAATTGCTACAAAATTGAAAAAAATGAAATTACTTTACGAGTAAATAATTCAGCGGTCGTTTAAACGCGTGCGTGTGTGTTGGTGTGTAATGGAAATGTCATCATCGCGAACGCGAAAGGTGGATGTTGCATCCTATCGCCGTTATGAATATGAATAAACAAATGCAGATAATGACACAAACATCAAGCAACAGGTGGCTTGTTTTTCAAAAACATTTCACTGCCACGAAGTTTTGCGCATTTTAAAATAATTCATAACGGAACTATTACAGTTGAAAAGAATCAAACAAGAAGAACAAATATAGGTTAGTTTCAGTTTCGCGGGATGTGGGTCGCTGCTTTAAAGCTACACAAATGTACAAACATATGCACAGCACTCTGTTCTTACACATCTCTCTTTATTTACTTCAACTCTGCAATTACACTCTTTCATATGTATCAATATTACTGTAATTACATTCCTTTCTTCTTAAATACTTCCAATATAAAATAATTATGGCAGCTGCGGTACCAGTGATGGATTTGGGGGGTACAAGGGGTGGCAGTTCTCCCCAAAATTGGACAATCAAAAGAAAATTAATGGGAAAAATTATACTAATTTTAATTGTACTTTTTTTGTTTACGTATGGTTTCTGTGACCATAATCGAATTTCATTATAATATAAGTAAAAAAAATTGCTTTTGTGTGTAGAAAGGTGGCAATTTTCAATAATTTATGTAAATAGATAATTCATATTTATTATGTAGGTGTTTTTAACTAATGTACATTAATTTTAAATATATAAAGAAACTCAAGTCTCCAAATCCAAATATTGTTTGAATCATTTAACTCAAGAAAAGTGTAAAATATGAATTCACAATTTAAATATGCCGTCTAAATTAAATGAGTAAATCAAATAAAACCAAATTAAAAATCAATGGTGAGGTTGACAAACTGAAGCGTCTAATATATAAAATATACAGCCTACTTTATTTTTATGAATATTAAGAAACAAGTCAATGTTCATGTCAAAATGTTTGTTATTACCAATATATTTTTTTTTAGCAGAATTGGCATTTAAATGCTGGAAGTGAAAATAATAATATAAATACCACGGTTGAGAAGACTATTATTAACCAACGCCTTATATTCCTCGGTTGCTTCGCACCTCGAGACAGAATTTTCTCGAAAACTGCAAATTATGATTCGATTTAAAAAATATAGATCTTTCATTACACGATGTAAAGAGAGGTACCTACATATTTAATAATTTCGAGAATCTGTTTTTTCTAGAAATGTTGTGACATACAATCATATACTTACATTTTGTAGAACAAGAACATTAATTATCTAATCTATTTTTTGACTATTAGGTATGTTATGAGTATGAGTTATTAATTAATTCTGTACCCTTCTAATTCAGCTGTTATCTTAGTTTATTTAGCTGTTTGCAACCCGTGTTTAAAATTTATCGATAAATTTAATATAATTTCAATATTGACTTTCGATAAAATTGTGCAAAATGCAACGACTACAGAATAATAATTTGTAGGGTATAAATTCCACATACAGTACTTTCAACCTAATTTTTTCACTTATAAGTAATTTTTAATTTTTTATTATTAATTATAAAACTAACAGGGTACATAAATATATAAAGTTACAGTAGAGCATAAATTCGTTATTTCGGGTTTCTGCAGTATATTGCCTCTTAATTCATCTTTGTTAAAGACCTTCTTATTTATTAACTTATTATTTTTACTTCCTTGTACGAAGTAAAGGAACTGTTGTAATCGCGAAAAAATATGGTTTTCAGATTTCAACGGAAATATTTGTTTTTGTAGGAAACACTTGATTTCTTCTTAATAAATTGACATTGACAACTGTCAGAATATACTTCTTAAGAAATATGTATACGAAATAAAAGAAAACAATCTCTTTCTTTGCTGGTTTTTGAGCGATTAAAATAGTTTTGTGTAATGCAATAGCAATAGTGACGAACATTTTAATAAAATTTTTAAAACATTTCGAAGGGAAGTTCGAAGATATGAAACGAATGGAAGTTGAAGAAAGAGTAACCGCAGAATGATTTAACCTTCATGTGAAATGAGTTTAAATGTAGTGCTGCAAGAAATGTTGATAATTTAGCGAACAAGGAAGTCGTGTTGTGTCCTCATCAGTTTTGGGCTAAACTTCAGTACAAGGTCTTGTCCAGTTTTCACAATCCTGTTATTATGCTAGATTCATGTTAGGTTAGTTTAGGATATTTTTTTATAAAATTTATCATATTTTTAAATTTATATAAACCCTCTGTCTGTATATTAGCTTTAAGGACAAGACCTTGTACTGAAGTTTTACCCAGATATTTTAACATTTGTGTTGATTCTGCCTTGACTGGAGTTGGGGTAACATTTTTGGAGGCACTGCTGGGGTGCTTTGCAGCAGACTTTGGGCGGCTGTCTGGCACGGCGTGCAGCCGATAGCGTCACGCAGCGTCGCGGCGGCGGCGGCGGCGGGGTACTGCACTCTAGGCTAGACGAGGTATTGATCTAGCCTACCTTCACCCACTAATTTCGTCGCCGGCAGGGGGTGGGGGCGGCCATCTTCACGTCAAGACCGAAATACTACCAACTAGCCATCACACACACTAACTATCTACCATGGTTCACTGTCATTACATACACACACTGACTAATACACTAAAATTTCAAATCAACTCAATAAATCCAAATGTAATATACATAAAATAAAAACTGATGTGGACATCACATGATTTCCTTGCACGCCTTTTAAATTATATACATTTTGCTGCACTTCTTTTAAACTTATTATTACGAATCTGCAATTAGTTATACACATACAAAATTTCAACATTCTATGGCTAATCATTTCTGTGTTATACGAGATACATACGTAGGTACATATATACGTACAGATATATCTCATCTTCAGTAGAAAAGTTGTTTAATCTTCTGGCATGATTTACATGTTTAATAATCGAAACTCTATGCTTTATTTGTGGTTTACTAATGGTGACAATTTATAGTTCTCGTAACAAATTGTCTATTTTTATAGATATATTTAATGGTAGGAATAAATTTATATTTGTATAAACTTATAAATTTCTATACAATTTTTTTTCTAGAACGCTTTTATTTTTATTTTATAAATATTCCAAATCTTATATAATAGTATATTGTGCAACAAGTGCAGAAAGTCGCCTATTTTAGAAAATTTTTATTTCAATTACAGTTTGCTTTTAGCACTGATATCAGAAAAGATATATTCATATCGTACAGAGTGATTACCAGATATTAGGAGCACTGTAGCTGGCATGGAGAGTATAGAAGGGACATACTTTATAGATAACTTTGTTACTAGTACGGTGAAAACCCCTAGTATCATTTTGTGCGCAATTGTAAATTGAAATTGTAAAAAACAAAAATCGAATTTAGGATTGTATAAAAATTAATTAAAATATATAAACTCTGAAGCAAAAAAAAAACCTGTAACACTAAAATACAAGTAATATTTTTATGAATTAAATTGTAGTTATACAGAAATGGTTATATGTATATAAAATGTATATATTGTGAATACTAATAAAATAATAATTATCTTCGATTGTACAAAATATCGTTCTGTCCAATTGGTTTGAAACCCACTATAAGCTGTAGGATCCTTGTAGAGTCTGTAGGACAACAACTTACACCACTAAATTGCAAGTAAAACTTATCACGAAACAAGTACCCAAACTAAAGTGCAAGTAATATTATATTACTGAGTACTTGTAACTCTGAATATTACGAAAGAGAATCATCACAATATCTTCCATTTTCTCTCCATCCCCTAACCCCTAACGCACCATCTCCCGTCATTCCTTACCCTCCCTGCCTATAGCATCCCCCTCCCCCCTGCAACGCACGAGGGTTGTTACTCCCGGAACCGCAGACACTGCACCCTCTCAGGGATGAAGGTCTTGTTACACGGGAGAGAGAGAGAGAGAGAGCACACGCGTCAAATAGCCAAAGGACAAAGGACGTGAGAAATGAGAACTGGAGGGGACAAAGCCTGCAGGAGAAACAGAGAGGAAGGAGAGTGCAAGAGAGTGCAAGAGAGGGCAAGAGAGGGTTAGAGAGAAATCATCCTTAGCATGACATGCAACCAATAAGAAGGGTATAGTTCTAATAGAATTACAATGAATTAATAAAGAATTGGGTTTGTAACTAGTAACATACCTAGGATTGTTATGAGTGTCTTAACTGCCGCAGATGTAAATTTCAAAACATCTGTCGCCTAGTATAATTCATGTATTCAATAGTATATGGATTTCAGAAAACGAAGACGTTATTAGTAAATATTACTTACATGTATTATAAGTATATATTACTGTCAACTAATATATATATAGAATTTAATCGTTTTTTTATCAATTAAAATCTTCCTTACTGTCGCTAATTGAATAATGTTGATAGTTCGATGGAATAATATTATTCTAGCAAAAGAGTAAGTAAGTTTTTGTACATAAAAAGTCAAAGTTACACATTTTTTTTTATTTTTGCTACTTCTTTTAAGCTTAAACTGTAGTTGAAATAATTGAGGTACATAAAATACATACATATAACTATATATCTAAAATATTCATATTTACAATAATGTCTAGTGAACAGATTGGTAGCTTTGACTACCTGAGTTCAAATTCTGCCGATAACAAAATTCTAGACCATTTATTTTCCTTATAAAAATGGTTCATGTCACTTTCAATCCTAGCTAAAGTGTCCAGAAGTTGACATGTGATAAATATGCTCTCTAGTAAAAGCTTTAGAACAATTTGGCATAACATTGCCAAAGATATAAATATTTACTTTTTGTAAGATAAAGATTTGAAATATATAGAAAAAAAAAATAGTAAAACAGCACACGTGTATATATACATGCACCTTTTAAATAAATGTGCCTAGTTTATCATTGTAAATATGAAATATATATTCATATATTGCATAAAAATTTAATAGATTATAAAAAAACGTGAGTAATTTTTAGTTCGGTAAACAACTTTTAAAAATGTAAACTGTAATATTTTTTATAAGTACCTCATTTCTAGTAGTTTTTTTATTTAAAATTGCATAAATGCAGCCAAAACCTATCTTAGTAAATATATTACACGTGTAGTAAAATTAATACTTTGTTGTAAAAAATGCGTTGTTTTTATTTCAAACAGCAGTTTAAAACAATTATTACAATAATCATTTAAAACTTTTGATAAAAAGTTAATATGTTATCATATAACATGTTTTCTACATTGTATAACAAAATATAAAAAAAGAATTATTTTACATTGTAGAATACAGATAATATTTTGTTTATATTTGTTATTATATTTTCATTATAAGAAAACGGATTTCATTTAAATAATCGATCAACTTGTCGATGTACTATTTCACCTCCGCTTTTGATGAAATTTGGCAAAAAGATTCTACTAAGCATGACAAATATTGGAAAAGTTTCCTAACCTAAACCAACCTAACTTAATTTATCGTAGCTCAACCTACCTAATCTAACCTAATCAGATAAGGTTAGTTTGGGTTACGTTACATTAAGTTAGGTTGGTTTAGATTAAGTTAGATTAGGTAGAGATAGGTTAGATTAGGTTATGTTAGATTAGATTAGGTTAGGTTAAGTTAGGTTAGGTTGGGTTAGGTTCGATTAGGTTAATTTAAATTAGATTATATTGGGTTAGGTTAGGTTAGATTATGTTAAGTTAGTTTAGGTTAGATTAGGTTTGGTTAGGTGTGTGTATGTGTACATATCTTTTGTATTAAATAGCTTTAAAAACAAATAATTGCGTTTTCATGGTATGATCGCAATTTTCTATTACTTTTCCTATATTTGTGATGCTTCATAGGAACCTTTTGCTAAATTTCATCAAAATCACAGGTTGACCAAATAAACTTTTATTTTTTATGCTGATATTTTAATGTGTTGCAATTCTGAAATATATTTCCTGAAAATTTTCCTACGGTTTAGTAACCGCATCAATACTCCTGCTCGTTCAATATTGATTTTATCTAATTAGTTACAATAACCGAATATTTGTATAAAATCTGTGTACAGCAACTCAGGGCAAATAATATTTGCGTATTATGCTCTACGGACAATACAGGAGTGTATCTAACCTAACTTTCCAATGAGATTGTTTAGCTCACGCTTCATTGACTTTACAACAAAATCAGAATATTTCACTGAGAGAACAGACACTTTGTATTACAAATTAGTTACAATCATACAATATAATAATCCAAAGTAATATAATGACGGAATTTATCGGTAAAAATTGCCTTCTTCAATTAAATGAAGCATTCTGATTGGATTGGAACGTTTTAAACAGGGTACTGGATTTTAGAAAATAACTGTTATAATATCTAACATTTTCTATGTTTTCTTTAATAATTATTTTTAATATTTTGTTGCCTTTACCAAACTCTAAAGAGTTACGCCGTTTCTATGAAACTTTCTAGAGCTTTTTTTCCTGTCTCTTTATGTTAGATTTCTGATTCGTCTAAATCCTAAATGGCTTCTTATTTTTCCTTCTATTGTGTTACTTCCATATTCTTTTAAAATTTTCTTCTACTTATAGTATCCTTTTATATGTTTCATTTTATGTAAAATTGCTGATTCTTCTCTATGTCTCCTTATTTTTTTCTATTAACATTACTCCTATTCTTTTTCAATTATTTTCTACTTCTTGTTGCTATTTAGATCTGGGTTTCCCTCGTCTTATTTTCCTTCCTGGTTTCTTATGATCTCCGTACGTATCTCTAGTAGTCTATTTTCCTTCGATCATTATTTTTTGTAGCATATCAATTATTATCTTCCTGTTCTTCGTTACAATAACAATGTTGTCGGCTTATGCTACTATTTGTCCTCTTCGTATTCTAAGTGTTCCTTCCTAGGTTAAACAATCTTGCTGATAATGCATCTTCTAGTCTAACCAGTTTATTTATTTCAATCTCTTCTAAAATACTTCTCAAATAAAAATACGAATTTAGCAACATGAGTGCCAGTGGTGATTCTGATTTAATATGTAGAATGTCTAACAGGAGTTATAACTAAGGTTATAGAAACGTAATTAATATCGTAGTGACTGTTCTATTTCCTGCCCTATTTTCCATAATGGAGTATCGTAGTTTCAGCAAGTATTGATTGGTGTTTGTTTTGGAACCGCTGACAGCTGAAAGTTTGCTGATCGCCTGATAGGGTAGCTTCTGTTGTCCTGTTACCAAACATTCCTTTTTCTTTTTATTCGTTGTAATGATTCATCACGATTGTATTATCTAATATGAACGCACGTGTGATAAGGAAGTTTAAAAATTTCATGGTTATATTTATCTTGACAGACAAACACATAAATGAAAAGATAAAGAGTGAATAAAATTTATCATGTATTGAATCCCGGTATAAATTGTTATTTCCTGAACAGTTGCCGGCTTTGAAACAACTGCTGCGGGGAAACAAGTGCAATAAATGACCACGTGTCAGCAATTGTTTCACGCATTACGCTGTTTACACGTGGAACACGTTGTATGCAGTTAAGATCGCTATTGTACGGGTTTCTGTTTTTTGCTTTGCGTATTTGTTTAATATATTCGCTGCGTTAATTTCTTTCATGCATTCACACTGCTTTACATACCAACAACTTTATTAAGTGCTCCTGTATAAATAGAACGCGGACAGCTACAATGAAATCGTATAATATTACTCTACGATACAACACACATCAAACAATCATATGTCATTCATTTCAAATATGAAAAGAAATTAATTACTTACTCATATTAAATTAGTAATTCAATATTGTACTTATCATCGTACGTTTTTATCTATTGCTAAGTGTGCCAATCTATTTTTTTCACATTTTTTTTCGGTCGTCATATACAGGGTGTAACAGAAATATATACATTGAATTTAACCAGTGATAGAATTCGTCGAGAGCATTTTTTAATTTTTTCCTCTAAATTTTCCAGATATTCAGCTAGAATTTCATTACAGGTTGAATAATAGTATATTATACATCAAGTTTGTGAAGACTATCATTATGGATCTAGCGCCAAATTCTGTCCCAAGGTGCAAACAACCGAGGGATATAAGGCGCTGTTATAATTATATCCCATGTAAATCTGACAAGTCGGTGTGGTAAAAATATTATACCCTACAGAATTGTCAAAATAACGTGGGACAATTGGATATAAGATAGCTGTCACATCAACCCATACAGAATTAATCACGAAAACGTTTCTGGAACGTTATATAAAATAATATTAATTAATAACATGAACCCGATAAACTATTGAACAAACCACTAATGTTATGAATCATATCAGACCTTAGATTATGAATCATATCAGGCCTTAGATGTCTTAAAATCCTCGCTCTACGAGTTGGGAATTCAATTGACATCTGCGGCAGTTATGATACTCATAACTATCCTAGGTATTTCAATAGCTATTATTTCAGTTTTACCTTATATGTAAAAAGAATTAAGAATACAACGAACTATAAAAAAAAATTCAACTAGGTATTTGTAGAAAATTTACAAATTTACTAGACAATGTAGGTACATATTTGCTAGAGCCGACTTTAGTAAATAATAACAATAAGAATTAAATTTAGTAACAATAATAGCATTATAGTTAGGAAAAACAAAAAAATCAACTAACTATAAAAATGAATTGTATAAATAATAACAATACTACTTTGTATAAGTGTGAAAGAAACGATTAATTTTATTTAATTTTGCGCATATGTTGTGAATACATTTGTTTTAAATTAGTAACAATAAACAACATAATATACAGTAGGAACTTTCTGGGCACTCAAAGCTGATGTGCAAAATGTAATACATAGTCAAATTCTATCTTGAATTATATACCAGATTAAAATAGTTATGAAATATGATTATCATGAATATTCAATAAAAGTCTTTTAAGTGTAAAGTACAAACATTTAAAAATCCTTGGAGCTGATATGCTAACGAACACAATAAACTCGTGTGTGTATTTTCGACATTGACATTGAATTTCCTTAAAGTCACGGGCAGATAAGTGCGGTGATAGTGCTGCAAAAATGCAACAGCAAACTGATAAGGTGCAGTCCGTCTAGCTGAGACCCGGAAACATTTCACGAACAATTACACCCAAGATCCCCATACGTGATCTTGTGTACGTTATGCAAGCAAGGTCATAAGACAAAAAATCATATTTTACTATTTCAAGTTCAATAGGTTTATGACGCGAGGAAATAAACAATCGCTCTACACACCTACGCAAATGTATTACAAATTTAATACTACCAATCATATGTGCAAAATCATATTACTAACTTTAAAAAACTTTGTTTTGCATTTTGTTGTTTATAAGTTTAAAACAAGTTTTTATTTGTTTATTTATTTACAATTATTGCATGTAATCAGAATTTTTGCTTGTACTGCAATATGTTTGATAATATATTTAATATGTATCATTTTACTCTGAAGTAAAAGAATGATTAATTTTTTTGACTAATAAACAGAGAAATCCCGAAGAAGAATTGTAGGCCTCCAAAAACAGTCTAACTGCTTATAGAACAATTGCCGTCTACACCAAACTACTAAGCTCCACTCCTGTATTTGAGATATTTGATATTAACCTGTCTACGATTAGACCTCTGTACTAGCTACTATCAATCCTAGAAATAGGAAAAAATAGGATAACATAATAATTTACATATCATTTATAATTTCATGTTACACTTATAATTCATTTGATCGCGTTTTTATTTTAAGAAGTGGAGAACATTTTACTTCCAAAATTTTAGATGGTTTAAGATTGGCAGTCAACCTTCTTAATATATGTCCCTGAATTCAATAATAAATTGTTTCTGCATGTGTACGAATGTAAGAATTGTCTTACTGTTACTAGTGAATTAAATACATAATAGTGAAAGAAAATTGTTTCGGTCTTTGCGACATCAATAAATAATGAATGTATGTGGTGAAACCTTGTGCGTAGTATTGTTTTATTAAGACCGTATTTATTTGGGAAATTTTAATACAACCCTAAACTGATCCTGAACTTACTCGTGTTGGTATCAAATAAACAATCAAATTTCACATTTGGTGAAAATTATAAGCAATACAAAATAATTATTTATTAAAGTTATTTATTTAAGTTTTCCGTTTTAACTTAGAAAAGATACAACTTCTGATATATAGAAAGAGAAAGCAATGTGTAAACAAAGAAAGGAAACAGGATCAACTCACCAACCCAGCAAAATAGCTTGGTGAGTTGGGTCAGTTCGAGATCAGTTCTGGGTTATTTCAAATGTGCCAAGTAAATAGAATTAACCTACCAGGGGAGGGATTCCATAACTTATAACAACTACAAATAACAATTGTTCTTGTTATTATATCAATTACAAACGTCAAACGTCAAATGTCACCATGGCGAAAATTCAAATTTGCAATGAATTTAAGACATTCCCACATCAGTGTAGACTTGTAGATTGTTTATGTATATAAATAAGTTTATTTAAGTATGTATCAACCATAAATACCCATTACTAGAACAGCAAATATACTTTGCAATTGATATCATAACAAGTCCAAATGATAGCAACTGAAATTATAGAATTATAAAAAGTCCCAAATAAATACAACCTATACATGGCCTACCAAATAGAGTTAGTGAGCATATGTTTGAATTCTAACCTTAAACTGCGTGGCAACGGTGCGCCTGGAGGTGTAGGTGAGTAATCATGCACACGAAGCCTCCTTCCCCATGTCCAGAGCACTCCGTCCTGTTCTTACGCACGTACGTGATGAGCTGATACGGAACTGCATCGTCCTTGACATTCGTCAGCCTCGCAACAAGGCGCGGGGGCGGGGGGGCTGCCTGAGCGCGCCGATAACGTCACACGCACAGTATCACACGTTGCAAACTGCTAGCGTCTAACCAGTACCAGACAATGCCGCGCTGCTCAATAATGAGTAAGGATGGAAAAAAGGTTCTAACTTGTCCACACAGGGTGGATGGAACTAAATAATACTAATTTTCATTTGGTTTATTTATAATTCATGTGGAAAATAGTAGTGGTACAATGCCACGCGGCTCAATAACAACCAGGTTTGGAAAAATGTTTCAACGTCCACACAGGGTGGAATGTAAATACTACTAAAATTCAATTGGTTTATTTATAATTCATTTGGAAAAATAGTAAGGTTGTTTGGTCTTTCGGTCATCATTGTTACTGCTTCATATGTACTTCGTAATTTACACTTCCTTTTCTTAATAAATTCGTTCATCTAGTCTTGTCCTGACTTCCGAACTATCAGAACCTCTACTGCTCTTCTTTCTTTGCACGATGTCCTTAGATGCCTCAGAAATATCTCTTGTCTTCCCCAAAGTCTACACCTTCTATTACTTGATTGATAGCCAGTTCTTGTTTCTTTTTTCGTTGTCTTATTCTAAATCTAGCAATCATCTTGATGTTTTTCATCACACGCACAGTATCACACGTTGCAAACTGCTAGCGTCTAAGTAACCAGACAATGCCGCGCTGCTCAATAATGAGTAAGGATGGAAAGATGTTCTAAGTTGTCCACACAGGGTGGATCATTAAATAATACTAAATTTTACTTGGTTTATTTATAATTCATTTAGAAAATAGTAGCGGTATAATGCAGCGCTGCTCAATAACAACCAAGTTTGGAAAAATGTTCCAACTTGTCCACACAGGGTGGATCACTAAATAGTACTAAATTTCACTTGGTTTATTTATAATTCATTTAGAAAAATAGCGGTTGTTTGATCTTTCGGTCATCATTGTTGCTGCTCGATGTGTACTTTGTAAATTACAGTTTCTTTTCTTAATATATTCCTTCATTCAATCTTGTCCTGATCCGAAATCGACCAACAGAACATCTTCTGCTCTTCTTTCTCTCCGACCTTCCCTGCACGATGTCCTTACTAGCCTCAGAGATTCCTCTATTCTTCCGCAAAATCTACACCTTCTATATCTTGATAGATAGTTTATATCTTTTTTAATTCAATTATATACATATCTACCCTCAAGTGTAGGATGTATACATTTTTCCTCAATCTTATTTTTTTGCTTTTCCTTCTTTCTGAACTTCCCTGAAAGATGTCCTTAGATGCCTCAGAGATTTCTCTTCTTTTCCGAAAAGTGTACACTTTCTATTACTTGACTGATAGCCAGTTCTTGTTGTTCCTTTTTTCATTGTCTAAATCTAGCAATCACCTTGATTGACTTTGTATTAGTTTATATCTTTTTAATTCAATTATATAGTCAGTCATCCTTCTACCCTCATGTGTAGGACGTCTATATTTTTGCTTAATTTTAATTTTTATTTACATAATTTAATGTCTTTTAAGTTCACATGTGTACTCATTTTTCCTACTGTTTCTTGTCCTTTGCTATGCTTCTTGCATCTTGCAACGGGATGTTTCTTTTTGTCAGTATCTTCTTTATTACGTTATTGCATGAGTCCTTTGGTCTTCCCCTTCCCCTTTTCGCTGTAACGTTGGTTGGATTTAATTGAATTTTTTTATCTTATTTTGCTGTTTTTGCTGTTTTATGTCTTACTCCACATGATGCAGTATTCTTTCCATTTTGGCGTCGTCTTTCTATTTGTACCGTAGATTATCCATTTCTCTAGTAGTAAGTTTTTCATGTTTATTCCCATTTTGTTAATTTTTTGTTTACATAAGAAAAGTCAAATATGTCAAAATAGCACATTTTCATCCATATGCGCATGCGTCATTTCAAAGTGGAATTGGAAAGTTTGGAGCTTGCTAACGTTGAAGTGAACGTACAAAGTGGAAAGTGAAATTATGTTGTTCTGAACGCGAGTATTACATTACAACAGTTTAAGCTAAACTACTAAGTAGAAATTGAAATCGAGACATGAAATTATTTGGTTTTGTTCACCAAATTATGTAATTAAACTTTCTCGTTAATTATTCGTCTAAAATATATGACTAATAGCATATATTATTAACTAAAGTAGGATATACAAAAAGAATATATTCCAGAATAAACAGTTTCATACTAAGGCATATAATGTTAATATTTTTCTAATTCTTATGTTGAGAACTCAGATGTGAATGTATACATAGCAAATATTTGTCAAGAGCTTGTGTGTATTTATTGATCTATTTATGTTTTGGACCGAGTGATGAAAAGTGCAGTACATAGTTTTATGAAAGCTGAGTCACACATGTTTGATAACATTTTTATGTGCATTTAAAGCGCCTTTTATTATTTTGTAAGAGATAATAATGAAAAGTATAAAATATGAAAGATGAAAACACTAGTCATGACTCATAAAATCACGAAAACTTTTTTCTCATAATATTGTTTGTATGTCGTAAATGGAAATCGTAAAATTCCTGCACATAAACATACCGGATATATGAAGTAGAATAACACTAACATGGGGAATTTGTTTCGGAATAGGGGTTCTTAAATATAAATATATCATTATGACTTTTAACTCCATTTCACATATGGCATATCTTCTCATATCTCTACAAACTTCAAAACAATTTTCAAACGACAGTACATGCAAGTACCCATAACGCACTTCAATATGTTATATGTAAAATATATTCATAATCGTCTAACATAATAGATTCATGTTTCATTAACTTCTAACTAATAACAATCCGACAAAAGACGAATAATATAATAACTTATTTTTGAAAAATAAAAGGAGCAATATATTTTTTTAAAATTTATAAATTCATACACATTATATGAAACACTATTTTTTGACGAAGTCACCTTTCTTCACAATGCACTTTGTACGCCGAGGGATGAACTTTCTTACACCTTCGTCATAAAGCTAGCTACAAGTATGACTACGGCAGAACGAGTTTTTCTATAGTAAGGAAATTAAAACTCCTTAAAAGAGTTAGATCTGAAGAAAGTTTTGCCCCGATTCGCATCGTCGTAAAAAACTAATAGTTAATTTTTTTATGTATAAATTTAATTTTTGATACTTTTATCTAATTTTTTTTAATAAATTTTGTGGTTACCATTATTTTATATTTTATTGCTAATGAATATCTAAAATCCGGTAATTCGTCCTTGTTTAGGAAAATGTTTGAATCTGCAACTAGTCCCTCAATGTATAATATTATATTATTTATGGTGAAAGTTACGTTGCATGGACTGATTTGGTTTCGTTGGCTTTTATTCACCAGGTTTTTTCGATTTTTCAAGGTGTATTTGAAGAGTGTGAGGCCTCTGTTGGATTTTTATAACAAGCTAGAATTACTGTGTCATCAGCCAATGTGGCCCCTGTAGAATTTAGAGATGTCAGAATATCAGCAGTGAAGATGAGATAGAGAACAGGTCCAAGAACACTACCTTGAGGTACTCCAGATTTGATTGGTTATAATGGACAAGTGGACTATATTCTTCTTTGTATTTTACAGTAAAATATTTGTTTGTTTGATAGGATTTGATACAAGGAATGGGGTGTTATTTTTAATTTATATAGCAGACACTATAGATGAGGTCCAAGGACATTACCTTGAGGTACTCCTAATTTGATTGGTTATAGTGGACAAGCTGATTATGTTCTTCTTTGTATTTTACTGTGAAATATCTATTTGTTAGATAGGATTCCAGGATTTGATACAAGGAATAGGATGTTATTTTTAATTTATATAGCAGACACACTACAGAGTAGCTCCTAGAACACTACCTTGAGGTACACCTGATTTGATTGATTATAGTCGATAAGTTTACTATGTTCTTCTTTGTATTTTACTGTGAAATATCTGTTTGTTAGATAGGATTCCAGGATTTGATACAAGGAATGGGATGTTATTTTTAATTTATATAGCAGACACACTACAGAGTAGCTCCTAGAACACTACCTTGAGATACACCTGATTTGATTGATTATAGTCGATAAGTTAACTATGTTCTTCTTTGTATTTTACTGTGAAATATCTATTTGTTAGATAGGATTCCAGAATTTGATACAAGGTATGGGATGTTATTTTGTCGAACGCTTTCGAAACATCGATAAAAGCTGCTGAACAGTAGTATTTTCTTTCGAGAGTTTTCTGGACGGCATGGTAAGTAATTTTGTGAGTAATTTAGCGGCATTTGGTCCACCGTAACCTACACGAACCTCGCTGATCTGCTGTCGGCAGCGGCGGCTGCAGTAGAGGTCGTGTGTACCGGACCATGCACGTCCGTGCACGTCTCTGCACGCACCGGCATAGAGACATGCACGAACACGTTACGCAACGATAGACGCAGCCATCGCATGTGCAGATAGGCGCTGGCGTAGCCATGGCTACGTACAAGTCGCTAATGAAATCATTACGGAGATAAATATACCATAGCTGATAATGTACGGATAATACGGATGCAATAGGGCCTAATTGGATTAATGGAAGGAAAAATGCAGATGGTCACTGGACTGTGCAAAAATGCATTTTACAAAACGTTATAATACATCATCTTCATATCTCTACCTATTTGCTTTTATACCTTCTGTTTCAAGAAAGTGTTGTCATAGGCACTTAACATGGGAAAACAGTTTTTGATAAATAAAAACGGTCTGGTTAAAAACTAAGTCATCATATTGTACAGTACAATACTACATGTATTTCTACATCATATTTAATACAGATTATTTCATTTTAATAGTATAATTCAATGAAATTTATAAAAATACACCTCATATTTTTATTGCCTCTACACGCAAAGTTGACACCAGTAAAATTGTGGTTATGAGGTTAGAGTAACGGGGAACAGAGTCAAGAGTTCTTAATTTGATTCCTACTTAGGACTTTTTTTTATTACATAAAAATACAACCACAAATGACAGGACTTTGGTATATTGCAAAAGGAAACGAATGTTTCAAAAATACCATATGAACGGATTTTTGTTTTCCAGGAATGAATTTTAATACACCTCATTTTGGATCCTTCTTTTCCTGATGTTAAGAAAAAATTAATTTTGATCGTGTAAAAAATAGTATCAGCATTGTAAATGGCAAGACATACCGATTTCAGATAATACCTGGAGACGTCGCTTTGCTCCTCTTTCAAACAATTGTCTTCGATCACTAAAAATGTCCTTAATTTTCATACTTTTAGTTTCTACAGCACATGATTTGTTGCCTTACAAGTCTTGTTCTAATTGTTGTTACAATTCATAGTAATTACTCTAGGTATTTTTTCCAGTTTATCTAATTCCTAAACTGTTTGAAATAGTATTCTCCAAATTATTTAGTTCTTGATCTGTTTTGCCATAAAAGTTTTGCTTTGCAATTAAACCAAATAATTTCCCCTAGTATACGGTAATTTCTCTAAGTTTTTGCTTTAGAATATGCTACATTATTTGGTCTAATTATCACCAATTTATATTAAATAATCAGGTTTTAAACATAAGTACATAAATAGTATCTATTATCAGTACAGGTAAATAAGACTGATTATTTTTTTAGATACCATTCATAAATTTAAAATATTAATACGAACATATTTTATATTTTATTAAATAGGCCAGTATTTTAGAAATTGTTCCTCTTATTTTTAGATCTAGGTAATTTAACTGTAGAGACTTACATTAGTGAGAATATTAGTTATTTATTCATGTATGAAATAATTTCTATCTTTGATGTAAATACATGTAGAAGGTAATGGATTTATTGACATCTGTATAATAAACAAATAATCTCAGTATGAAGTTGTGTATAAATATTTATTGTATCCGGATATCGTTAAATTGTGAGTCAATATTGGAATATTCTGCATACATCACAAAATACTATTAACTGTAATTGAAGATTATATTATACATAGACTTAATTATTAAGTATAGACCAATGTATGTATACATAGGCACCAATTATTTAGACTAAATTAGCATATATAGTCTACAGATTATAACTGTTATTTGTTAAATAGTTTTAATTAAAATTGATACATATATTGTTCATTATAGTTATATTAAATTTTTGTTAGTATTAAAATGTGAAAAATGAAAGAGAATTAATAACCAATTACAATTGTAACCGCGGCTTTAGAAAGCAAGTCCGTTGTAATCCAGTACAGCAATACAAATCAGATAAATACAAACTGCTGTGTTATTAATTATTCGCCAACGGAGTACTCCATATAATATTAATATGAAAATATACATTAATCCTAATTTAATTAACAAAGCAATTATATGTTTATAGATATCAAAATTGCGGATATGCGATAGTTTAAATCTCAATTCGTGCTTGCATTTGTAGTAATATTTATAAACAGTGCTCGCCATTTCAATAAGGTTTAATTACTGATTAATTAATAACAGAAATTACATATTCATAAACGCGAACACCTATCATCGCGGAAACCGGTTTGCAAATGATTCCGTTCTCCCGACCATGTGAGTGTGAGACTCATATATGTAGCTATCGCACTACATACATATACATACACACTTTTATACCTCTACGCTTTGTACAACAAATAATGATATGATCTTACGATAACTTACCAACCTATTTGTAAATGATTTTTAAGTATTGTTTTTTCAAGGATGATAAATTGACAGTGGATGGCTACTGGTATTACTAGTACATTCCGAAATTGAACCAAAGTAACTAGTGTTTCACAAGACAAGATTTCTCGAAAAACAAGCCAACAAATTTAAGTATGTCTTGTCTTTCATTAGTCTTGTATACAAAAATCTTGTCTTGATCGTCATTTTCTTGCATATTTCTTGTCTTACAGTTTACAACGTAAAGATTCCCCTATTCTCACATGAACATATAATTAATCTTAATCATATGTACATTTTTATTTTGTATAGATAATATCAATGTCAATTATCAAATGTATATCTTATAGTACAATTGTACAGATATACATAGATAGATTCTTATAATAAATATATAGGTACACGTATTTGAAATTAATAAAAAAGCAAGAGTACAACACTTTTCTTGGTAGACAATTTCTTGCCTTCTCTTGCTTTGAAATTTGTAGATCTTGTCTTTTTCTTGTCTTGCGTTTTTTGCAAGACTGTTGTAAAAACAAGAATAATACAACATTTTCGTGAAACACTAAAAGTAACGGCGGTTACTTTTTCAATAACCCAGTAAATAATATATTAAAAATATCTTTTAGATAGTTAAATTTTCCTTTTTATGTAAATTGTGTAAGCTTTGTTTGTTCAAACTAATTTAGTACTCGATCCATAATTTTTGTTTCTTGTTTCTATTTTAAGAAGTGACTTTTGTTGTTTACAGTAATTATGTTCTTACGATGTATACGACATCTCATTTTAAGAATCTGAGAAAGTGTCTCGTATTTCAGAAGATTACATGACTTCCTAGTACTTTCGTGCTTGATTGTACAGTCATTACACTTAGATTTTCTTCATTGGAAAATGAAAATAATTATTATTATTACGAAAATAATTATATACTTGATGAAATTAAAAGTTTATTAGATATAGCTAAATTGCTAAATAAAATCGGAAGCATTATTCTAAGTTTTGGTTTGTTTTATCTGAACTAGCCATTTTGTCGCAAAATAATTTCAGTAGCCTTTATTTTAAAATTATAAAATATCATTGAATTTTTTAGTAATTTTTCTAAAAAAGAAAAAGCTATAAATAAAATAAATATATTTTATAAAAAGTGCTATATGTATCTAGTACAAAAATTGTTGAAATTATAAATTGGAATCTTAAATTGTTGACAAATAATGTGCTGGCTACATTACTTTTTTATCATCGTTCATTCTTTTTCCACTAAGTACCAACAGTGTTTCCAGTCATGAAAAAATACCGGAATAATATTCCGGTATGTTTCGGACGTAATACTGTAACAAAATAGAAATTACGAAACAGTTTTCGTCGTTGTCTCAAAGATTCGTCAAATGTTAATGACATTGTCAAAACCCTTTCAATTGCTAATATTCATAGATATTTTTTCTACAACCATTAAGATATTTGCGAGTTGTATGTTAGTTATTACTCCGGATACATAGTATATTGTAAATACAATTTAATTTTCCACGAAAATTATAGACAACGTTAAGGTATAAATTCATATCTTCTGTCAAATATCGTATTGCTTAATTTTTTTTTGTAGGTAGTTGCTAGGAAGTAGTGATTTGAAGTCATCTTTACTCTTAAAATATGAAATAAGTACATATTCCATGTTTGCTGTACAATATACTATTAAACGATCAAACGACATAGTATTTTTATATTTATTTTTAATTAACTATTAAGAATTATATATTCCTTACTACAGGATTTTGGTCCGATTCGTAACGAAATACTAGTGTTATTGAATAAGGATTTACAATGCACACTGTAATCCACTTATTAAGTTTATATTTTAGAATGTAATCTTGGTATTTTCCGGCTCTGAGCTTTCGAGGTGTGTGGATCTATCCATGAAAGGATATATAAAGTTTGCAATTTGGTAGTTTGTTGTAGTATTTATTCAATCAAATTTAAGTTAAACAAAGAAAAGGTAAGTCATCAGTTGGTATTATTATATTTACCATGCTACAACACACTACTGATTTGTATTGCGTATTAAATTACTTGAATCTTTAGTGTAATAGTTCTCAAGTGTTAATTGACTTTCTTCCAAGTTGTAGTAGGCTATGCAATGCTCATATTTTCCCTAGTTAAGTTACACAAAGAAAAGGTAAGTCATCAATCAGTATCATTATATTTCCCATGCTATAACATACTACTGATTTGTATTGCGTTTTAAATTTAGTTTAATAGTTGTCCAGTGTTAATTGACTTCCTTTCAATTTATAGTAAACTACACAATGCTCCTATGTCCCCTAAGGAATTAATTTCAGGCGTTAGTTGTCAAGGTTATTTACCTACACTTCTTTTCAAGTAGTAGTAGCTATACGCAATGCTCATATTTCCCATAAGGAATTAATTTGAGGAGTTACTTGTGAATGGTGGCGTAAATAAAACACTTGGTTAATCCACAATAATTATTATATTAGTGACGATCGTTTCGTCCTTTCAGACATCATCAGACTACCGTCGATAGTCACTAATATAATAATTATAGTGGAATAACCAAGTGTTTTATTTACCTATACTTCTTTCCACATTGTAGTAGCTACGCAATGCTCATAATTTCCCTATTATTAACTAGTGACGATCGTTTTATCCTTTCGGACATCATCAGGTAATCTGATCGTCACTAATATAATTACTGTGGAACAACCAAATATTTGATTTACCTACACTTCTTCCCGAATAGTAGCAGCTATACGCATTGCTCATACCTCCCCTTCATTATTAATACCACTCGTTACTAGAGAACGGTGGCCGGGTCCAATCAAACGATCGTGATTAATATAATAATTATTGTGGAATAACCAAGTATTTTATTTACCTACACTTCTTCCTGAATTGTAGCAGCTATACGCATTGCTCATACCTCTCCTTCGTTATTAATACCACTCGTTACTAGTGAACGGTGGCTGGGTACAACGAAACGATCGTCATTAATATAATAATTATTGTAGAACATTCAAATACTTGATTTACCTACACATCTTCCCGAATAGTAGCATCTACACGCATTGCTCATACCTCCCCTTCTTATTACTTCCCCTCGTTGCTTGTTGTCGGTGTCTGTGTCCTCGTAGTATCAGTGCGTGCGGGTGGTCGCTCCCCTGCGTTGCGCGTGGTCCGAGCGGACGCCCATTGGCCGCGGCGCGGCGCCTACGCACAGGCGTACCGGCCAATGGCGGCCCGAGCCTGCCACCCTCACCAAGCTCCGCCCACTCCCCCGCACCCACGTCCCTTAACGCTAACCTACAGCAAGTCAACTCATGTTCTTACCATACAGGGGTATACTTGGAGGGTGAGGAAATTGTTATGAACAAGTGACTAAAATGATGCGTAATATGGAGTAATATTTTTATGAAAACTTGATGACA
Source organism: Stenolophus ochropezus (assembly GCA_035578165.1). NCBI lineage: Eukaryota > Metazoa > Arthropoda > Insecta > Coleoptera > Carabidae > Stenolophus > Stenolophus ochropezus. Next base: position 2,194,813 of record JAQOWZ010000002.1, read on the forward strand.
AAATTACCTAAATGGAGATAAATAAAATATTCTATGGTACGACATAATTAGGTATATTGGTAAACTGCATCAGAGAGGTTGATATATACAACAACAAGAAAAGGAAAGTAAGATAAATAAGTCGAATTGAAATTACAGAATACAGAACAGATATAAACTAATACAAATAATCTTAATACGGCTATACTCATCAACTCATATTCATACACACAGGCCTATACACAGTCTATACATGGATTTTATTTTATGATAGTATAGGGTGAGGAAATTGTTGTTTATTCACAAGTGACTAAAACGGTTCATAATATAGAGTAATATCTTTACGAAAACTTGATGACAAAATTACCAAAATTAGGACAAGCGTATATTGCTTACTGCGAAGAATCAACAGATATTCTTACCGAAGTTTCCACAGACCTATACAGCCCACTCTATACTTGGGTTTCCGGCTAGCACAGAGTGAGGTAATTGTTGTTTAGTCACAAGTGACTAAAATGATTTATAATATAGAGTAATATCTTTATGAAAAGTTGATGATAAAATTACCAAAATGGGGATAAGCGAGAAATTCTTTCTACGAAGAATATTCAACGGTATAATACACATTATACTGGTAAACTGCATCAGAAAGATTGATGTATACAATAACAAGAAGAGAAAAGTAAGATAAATAAGTCGAATTATAATTAGAGAATATAGAACAGATATAAACTAATACAAATAACGTTAATACAGTACTTACTGAACGAAAAGAAAAACTCAAAAACGATTATTAAGATGCAGATTTGGTAGTAAAGAGGGAAAGGGAGTGAAATATTATTATACACATTTGTAAGAATTATCACACTGATGCGTTAAACATGTAACACATGAATAATACCTTGTTTTTCACACTTATGTAAAAATATTAGTTAATAATATTGTATAATTGAAAATATATATAAAAATAAATATAAATTTAACGAACACAAATTTTGCAGTTTATTCTAGTCGAAATCTGACAACTCAATAATACATAGCAACTAAAAACATATCGTAAAACATTTTATTGAACAACACCTACTACTTTCTTTATGAAGCAAGCAAAGGGCACTACACAAGCCCTCCCCAAGAAAGGAAGTAGTAGGTTGTAAAAAATCAAAAAATTAACAATATAACGGAATGACAGTTGTGTCATTGAGGTTGCTGAACTGTGTTAATCAAAATGATTGATATAAGCTGGTTTAAGTCTATCTATTGACACTGTTTCTATCTTGTCATCTATAAGAATTTTAAAAAATTTATCATATCTTTTGACAACTTTGAAAGGTCCATTATATGCTGGTTTAAGAATGGGACCAATAGTGTCATTTCTAATTAAAATATGGGAAGTTTTGAATAAATCTGGATGGATGTTGTGTGATGTTTTTGTTGATAGTCTTGTAGTGATTGGAGTAAATTTATTGATTGTGTTTTTTAATAGTGTTAAATATTGATTTGCTTCTGCTTTATTTAATATGTTATGTTTAGTTGTGGGAATTAATTCTCCAGGAAATTTAAGGTTCGTGCCGTACACGAGTTCTGCAGAACTACAATTTATATCATTTTTTACGGAGGATCGTATTCCAAGAAGGACCAACGGAAGGAAACTGATCCATTGTGAAGGATTTTGAAAGGTTTTTAAGGAAGTTTTTAATTGTCTGTGAAAACGTTCAATAATGCCATTTGATTGAGGGTGATAAGCTGTTGTTTGTATATGATGTGTTCCTAAAAGTTTTAGTAGTTTTTGAAAAAGAGAGGAATTAAATTGTTGGCCTCTATCAGATGTAATTGTTGCTGGTACACCAAACCGTGATATCCAACCATCAAGTAGAGCTGTTGCAACTGATTGTGCAGAACAATCTTTTAAAGGTATTGCTTCAGGCCATCTGGTGAAACGGTCGATGCAAGTAAGAAGGTAAGAAAAACCTTGTGAATTTGGTAACTTGACTAAGTCGATATGAATTGAACTGAAACGTGAAGTTGGAGTTGTGAATTGAAAAATAGGTGATTTGGTGTGTTTAACTATTTTAGCTTTTTGGCATTGTAAACACTGTTTTGTTTTGTCAGTTAAATATCTTTTCATATTTTTCCAAATGAATTTTGAAGTAATTAATTTAATTGTTGATTTAATTCCCGGATGTGAGAATGAATGAAAATGTTTGAATATAAGATTTTGGAATTGTTTTGGTATGTATGGTCTGTAAGTGTTTGTTGAAATATCACACCATAATTTAACATCTGTTTTAGGTAGAGATATTTGTTTAAATATTAAATTTGTATTTTTGTTTTCGAGTAACTCTTGTAATTCCTGATCATATTGTTGCATTTTTGCAATCTGATTATAGTCTATTTGACTATTTGAATATAGGATGTTTATGGAAATGCGAGAAAGGGCATCCGCAACTGGATTATTTTTGCCAGAGATGTGACGTATGTCATTTGTGAACTGAAAAATGTAATCTAATTGCCGCATTTCGCGAGGTGAATAAGTATTATTGCTGGCTATTTTTGTAATGAAAGTTAGAGGTTTATGATCAGTTAAAACAAAAAATTCTTTACCTTCAAGGAAATATCTGAATTTTTTTATCGCTGAAAATATAGCCAAAAGTTCCCTACTAAATGTGCTGTAACGTTTTTCAGTCGAGTTAAAAGTTCGCGAAAAGAAAGAGAGTGGTTCCCATTGATTATTGACGAATTGTTGAAGAACAGCACCGATTCCGATGTCTGATGCGTCAACCATAATATTAATTTTTGCACCGTGTATTGGAAAAGAAAGATTTGTTTCATGTGTTAGTTTAGTTTTAATCATATTAAAGGCTCTAGTAGCTTCCTTAGTCCAAATTATTTCTTTAGAACTATTTTTTTTGTTATCTAATAGTTTGTTGATTGGATGTAAAATAGTAGCGCAGTTTTTGATGAAGCGATGATAAAAATTTACTAAACCAAGAAATTCTCGTAGTTGTTTTTGTGTCTTTGGCATTGGAAATTTATAAATACTATCTACTTTTTCATGTACAGGTTTGATTCCGGAAGGAGAAATGTTATGTCCTAGAAATAATATTTGATTTTGACCGAATTGACATTTATCTTTGTTGATGAAAATACCAAATTTTTGTAATCTGTCAAAAATAATTTTTAGGTGTTCATAGTGACGTTCCGGAGAATTGCTAGCAATGAGTATGTCGTCTATATAAGCGAAACAAAAGTCTAAACCTCTCGTGACGATGTCAATGAAACGTTGAAAAGTTTGAGCGCTGTTTCTTAAACCGAACGGCATAACTATGTATTCAAAAAGACCGAATGGAGTTGTAATTGCTGTTTTGGCTATTGATTCTTCATCCATTGGTATTTGATTATACGCCTTTACTAAATCTATTTTAGAGTAAATTTTTGAATTTTGTAAGTTTGCCGTAAAATCTTGTAAATGAGGAAGTGGGTATCTGTCCGGAATCGTTTGTGAATTGAGAGCTCTATAATCTCCGCAGGGTCGTAGTTCTCCCGATTTTTTTCGAACTAAGTGTAAGGGTGAAGCCCAGCAACTAGAAGAAGGTCTTATTATACCCATCTCTAGCATATTATTAAATTCTTTTTTGACTTCCATCAATTTTTCAGGAGCTAGACGGCGTGGTTTTGCAAAAGTTGGGGAACTGGTAGTAGTTATACAGTGTTTTACTTTATGTTTGATTTGACATTTTGAATATAATTTATTTGTTAATAGAGAAGGATAATGTGAGAGTAATTCTGAGTAAGATTGTGGTGAAATAGGAGTTTGGGTTTTTTTTATGAAGTGTATTTTGTTTGTGTATTGATCCGATTCTAAAACTTGTTTCTTTGACATATTGACAGTTAATTTGAAATGTGTCAAAAAATCTGCTCCGATTATTGAGCATTGAACATTTGCAATGACAAATTTCCATGTAAAAGGTTTTGAAAGACCGAAATCTAATGTCAAAGTTTTGAAACCGTATGTGTCAATAGATGACTTATTGGCAGCTTGTAAAGAAATAGGTAACAATTTCAGTTTAGATTCGTTAAATGCAACCTTAATGACACTAACCTGAGCACCGCTGTCCACCAGGAAACGTTGCCCAGACGTTCTGTCCGTCAAATAAAATAGTGTTGCAGATACATTAAGATGATGACAACTGGAAATACAAGGTATTAATTTTGTATTAGTTGAAATTTTTATAGCAGTTTCGTTGAGAAGAACCTTTTTCTTTTTGAAAGAATCTTCCATGTTGCAGGGTGGTGTGCATTTCTTGGCGTTGCTTCCGAATTTCTTGTGGTACCAACAGAGAGAAGGTGATTCCGTGGTCAGAAGTTCTAGTTGTGACTGCAACTTCTTGACATCTTCTGATAGTTTTTTGATAGAAATTGTTTCCTGCGAGATCGATGCTATTGAAGGTTGGGAAATGCTCGCGATTTTGTCTGCGACTTCTGCCTTCTCTTCAAGGGAACAGTGCAACAAAGAAGAAATAATGGATTGAGTTGATAATGGTAATTTTTGCATGAACAGTTCTTCGAGGATAGTTTCGTCAAGTAGCTTCCCTGAGACCAACTGACGCATGTATCGTAGGACTTGTGAAGGCTTTTTGTCGTCAATAATAGAAGATGTTAATAGTTGTTGTAGCTTTTCTTTTTCAGAAATACTTAATCGTTGAATCAGTGCCTTTTTAATTACAGAGTACGGTTGTTCCACTGGAGGTGCAATGATTAAGTCTCTTACCTCAGCGGCAAACTGTGGGCCTAAGGCACTAATTAGTCTTACGAATTTGCTTCTCTCTGAAGTGATCCTCTGGGAAGCGAAAATAGCTTCAACTTGAGAAAACCAAAGCTCTGGATCGGCCGGCCAAAATTCAGGAATCTTAAAAGAAGTGGAGAGGGTCGAAAGTTGAACAGATTCGGCTTCCGAAGGATGAAGTGGTAGAGAGTCATGGTGTACATCTTCCATGACGAAAACGAAGGTGCGAAGATTCAGTTCGGGGTCACCAATGTAAAAATATTAGTTAATAATATTGTATAATTGAAAATATATATAAAAATAAATATAAATTTAACGAACACAAATTTTGCAGTTTATTCTAGTCGAAATCTGACAACTCAATAATACATAGCAACTAAAAACATATCGTAAAACATTTTATTGAACAACACCTACTACTTTCTTTATGAAGCAAGCAAAGGGCACTACACTTATAACATGATGTACTATTATTCTCCTTTAACTTCTTTTTAATCAACAATTTTCAATTATTCTCCCAAACAGTTTTTCCAAAGGACAAAGATGCTTAATTTACTTCTTTTCATTTTGATCTTGGAAAACCACATCATCTAATTCTGTTTATGAAAAATGTGTAATAACGATTAGAGAAATTTATCCTAAATGAGTATCATATTGATTGTCAGCTCTCATTGATATTTTATCAAGAAATGTTTAGGTAAATCGGACAAATTCGATATTGATTTCACCACGAATCCAAAAAAACAAGTATTTTTCTTTCGTTTTTCTTATACGCTTATTATACTGGAAGATTTTGTTGATCACCAATTACATGAACCAATTTCAAAAAGCTTAATCTTATTTTTTTTAGTAAAGTGAAGATTGCGTTGAGATAGTAGCCGAAAATATTGTGAATTAAAAGAACTCGTAGTGAGTAATTCTGCGTTGTTTGTTGAACGAAGTATTTCCTGTGGATTGTGCGCACTGAAGGCAGACTTTCCTTTGTTCTCGCTCCACTTTCAACTTTCAGCACTGGGTCTATGTGTCACAGCGACGCTAGCGCCGCTGCCGTCGCGACGCCGCCGGGAACTAAGCTATGCACATGTGATGCGATCCACTTTTAAACACTTTTATTTTCTATACTCAAATCTTTATGGACTTGTATTCTTTATTATTCAAGGTCTCTAGAATTATTTCTAAAGGTGATTCCTATTATTTCTGCTCGTATCTGGGAAAATGTGTGAGTCGTTATACCTCTTTAATGCAGTTTTGTATCATGTTATTATATTGTTTCGCACGCAAGAATAAAATGGTAATAACATCAATTAAGACGACGGGGAAATTCGCAAAACTTCAAAACAAACATTCTCTACCTAGACAATATTCATTATATTTTATAACCTGCTAAAATTAATCAAATAGTATGTTTCAAGATTCTTGCAAACTTACTTGCGTCTTAAACGGATTATAAGGATAACTGAATAGTGTTTTAATAAAATATTCCAAGTATAGCATCGCTACATCATTTCTTACAAATTTTGGAAATTCTCCCCTAAAGTACGGTTACATCCGTTTAAATGTTTGGAAGTGTCCCAAAATTAAGATGATTCTTCAATTTCGCAAAGAGGAAAAACAAGAACTCAAGTCAGGCGAATAAGGAGGCTGAGGAACCACAGGAATGTTTACTGATCAAAATCTCATTTTTTAAAACCATTTTTGCGAAGATTTTTCTCATTCTCAATAACTACTCTTCCCCAATCATTTTGTGCTGTCAACCGACGATCTGAATCCACAAGATCATCAGTTCTTGAAGATGAAGACCTTCCGCTGCTTGTTTCATCTTCAATCGACTCTTTTCCTTCCGAAAATGCCTAAAACCACCGAAAAACCTGACCCATGAAATAACACTGTCTCCGTAGGTCTGCATAAGTTTTGTAAAAGTTTTCATTGCACTGTACCACATTAATAAAATCTATCAATTCTTCTTCGTCCGCACTCTCAGAAAATTGTACTAATTCCATATTTTGACAATATTACAAAAACTGCCAAATATTTGACAAATGCTACAGAATATTTTACATTCGGCCATATTCGTACCAACCCCGTACATTTATCATACTGGCAAAATTTTATCGGCAGCATAAACTTAATATTAGTTTATTCTCCCATCATCTAAGATTTATCCACGTGATACTGCTAATTGATTACCATGAGGATTCATTTAATAGAGAGTTATCAGACACTTATCAGGACATTGAAAAACCGGCCCTTAGAAATGAGTCGTAGTTTAATAAATTATTTAGAGTTCTTAAATTTATAGTTATCATATTACCAATTTTTAAAATATCTTTATGACCAATGCTGTATATAATTACTCATTGTATATAACGAAATGATCTTGAATGAGTAGTTTTAAAGAATGAACGTATCAAAGTTCATAAGGCCAATATGGAACTAATTATAATTATAAATATTTGAGTAATAACAGGAGCAGAGTACAAGTTATTATTCACCATCTGATTTAGTGGGATGGATATTTGTTGAAGAAAATTTAAGCTTAGCGCAATATTGACATTTTTGTCAAAATGATTAATGATTTTCTTGGAAGACGAAGTGCAGGTGCATTCTTGTAAATAAGATGATGAATCTTCTGCATAGAAATTATTTTTGCACTACAAATATTCATTACAGAGACATCAAGTTTATAAATAAGCTCTGCACCTAACGCTCACATTATTCATACGGTAATTAAAATAAAACGAACAAGTGCTACAAAAATATTTATTAGAAAATATTGTCTGGTTATGTGAAATAACAATAAATAACTGCTGTACACTTTGTCAATATGGAGCAAAGTTTAACAATTTGTAATATTATAATAAATAAATGAAAACAATACTCTTGATTTATTCCAAATTAGTTTCAATTATATGTCAAATATTAATTTATTACTTTGTAATTTCAATTCGTAGAGTCAGTAATATTAATAGTATAGGTCTTACCCACTGAGGGATTAAAGTGCATGATTTAATCCAGAGAGTGAAGTTTATTTCACGAGCCGTAGGCGACAGAAAAAAGCATTTGCAATTGCATTAGAATGAAGCATATATATATATATATATATATATATATATATATATATATATATATATTATCATAAAATAAAAAATAATTTAGCTAAAAAAATGCAAAACAAGAGAAAACTTTAAATATGTCTTATTTTAATAAAATGAAATATATTTTTATGTACATAAAATAATCTAAATTGAACTATTAGTTATAAGCTATACATTATAGATTGGATATGTATCTATCTAGGTCAATTTTACTTTTTAAATGTTATATTTTGTAAGCCTACGGACATTGCAAAAAATGTATTACATATTGATATCATTTCAATATAAATTGTAACCATTATATTTTTTTAGATATCATATACCTATGACTGTTTTTTACATATACATTTAATTTGCTTCTAACCAACGCCTACAATATTAATGAAGACGTTAAACTATGAAATTTCTCTTGAGCATCATCAAAATTTTTAATAAGGTGTCCAAATATAGATGGATCTGTATTAAAATTTTCCAATTTTTTGCTTATAATCCATGAAAAAACAAGTATTTTAATGACAATAACAGTACCCTAACCTCAAATTAGAGTACATAACCTGACTTAACACTGTTTAACCTAACCTACAATAGAATAGAAAGTCCAAAAACTTCAAAATCAATTTCTTTGTCATTTCGTTCCAGTCTCATCATTTTTAACGGTAAAGAAAATTGTAACAGTATGTTAGAAAGTGGCTGGTTGCAGAAGAACGGATGTTTAGCCAAGGATCCGACAGAATTCCTTGGGAAAGGTAAGGGAATTACGTCAGAAAACAGCCACGGAATTTGGAGATTGTCCATTTCAGTTTTTCAATTCTCAGAATACATTTAACATGACAAATTTATAAATTGTAAATAATAGTGTTACTAATTTTAATTGTTTGTAAATTGAAACAAATACAAAAATGAATCAATGTTTTTTGCAAACTAACAATTCTTTGAATCAATCTCTAGTACACATTTACACATTTATTTGCAAATAATGATAGATATTTTGAAACAAATACAAAGTACACAAATATATTTTTTCAATAAAATAGTTCTTGTTTTAAAACATGAAAAAGTTATACGAAAAAAATGTTGTAAGAGGCAATTAATTTGAATAGATCTACAGGCAAATAAATTTCGCAGAAGTTTGCACAAGGTCAAATCTTTTGCACTCAATTATATGTTAAAATAGTTGCATAATATCTACTTTATATGATAATGATGTTCCTATACTTGATAGCATCTACCGTAAATTATTTTTTGCATGTTTTTCTTTTATAAATTTGTAAATTCTTAATTACCTTGTAATTGTGTTACCAAGGTTATTTGCAAAGTAAGGGATGAAAAGACATATATAAAGAAAAAAGAAATTGTGAAACAAAACAAAACAATATCATACTAAGTAATAAGAAATCTATCGGAAGAGAGAGTGTCCTATAATACGCTTTCCTTGCACACCCTGTATACAAATATTAATAATGGATCAAACTTACGAAAAGAGTTGTAGAATAAACTAACGAAACTTCTACATATTGAAACCAAAGGACATAAATGATATATTCAAATTTTTTAACTACTTGAAAATATCCGTTACCGCTTTTACACTACTGTTTCTATTTTATTTTTTTTGTTGGTTAGAAACAGATACCGTATACGATAAAGATGTAAGATAAAAGTATAATAATTCTTGCAACATAAATTTATGACGTGAGGATCAACGTCAAATGCAAGATATAACTTTCTGCTTTATTTTTGAAATATATAAACCACCCTGAAACCTTCTGGAACTCAGTACTGAGTTAACCAAAATAAACCTTATTAGTTCAGATGGACGAATTATTGTTTGGAAAAGGAAGAATGAACAAATTAAAATAAAAAAATTACGCCCAGCAGTGAAATATGGTGGAGGTTCTGTACTTGTATGGGGCTGTATGAGTGCAGAAGGGATGGGAAACTAAATTTTTATTGATGGATTATTTGAATATTTTAAAAGAGAATTTGAAAAAATGGGTTTAAGGGATTCTTAAATCTCGCAACTATAATGATCCCAAACATACTACACGTAAACTGCTAGAATAAGAATAGTTATGTATAGTAAAATTTTAGACAACAATTAAAAACGCCTCCATAGTCTCTAGATATGAATCACATTGAGTATCTCTGTGATTTATTATTAAAAAATATGTGAAACAAGATGACCAAAGAATATAAAAGAAGTAGTACATTTATGGTGTAAAATTGACTTCCAAACTCTAGAAAAATTAGTGGAAAATATGACAAACCGTTTAGGGGAAGTAGTTCTAATAAATGGCGATTCAAAAGATCATTGATTCTATATAATTTATAGGGGTACGGACACTAAATATAGGCGTACTTAGTTGTTATAATAGATATAATTTTTTTTTATTTCTTTACGAAAAATTTAAGAAGTCAATACATTATTTTATTTATTAATATAGTAAGTTACAATAAAAAAATTATTTCGAGTACTCGTATATATATTCAATAAAAAACTTTAAAAGAATTGATTTTTTTTTCCTTTACGGAGACTAATAAATTGGTTTGAGTGTATACTGTATCTGCCTAAAACAACCTTTACCGTACCGTTTTAAATATATTATTACAATTAACAAATTGAAATAATTTGTTTGAGAACTGTATTAACTGTTTTCTGAAAGTTGATTATCTCGAATGGTAAAAGAAGAAAAGTAGCACCTAATAGCAATCATTTTAATCTGCACCAAATAATTACGCTGTGTAATGATTTAATTATTAAATAATTACTTCTCCAATTTGTAGTGAATAAATTTCTCGCTTCAGTTTCAGAAAGTGTGCTATGAAACTGAAAAGAAAAAACGCATTACGTCATTTATTGCTCAAAGATTTGATCCTGGGTAACCTTGGGATTTCGCGAGCGACTATTGCAGAAAAAATTCATGCGTTTTAAGCAACGATTAGCAATCGCGACTGGTTGCTGCTTGCATGACCAGTGCCGTACGTCAACATGGGCACTGACATGAGTGAATAATTTGATTCTGAGAAAAGTCGACCCGAAAAAACTACAGAAAAAGATCATTTGCTAATTAATTTCGAAGATGAACGAAGAAGAATGTTTAATTATTGCAATTTTTTCGTTTAACTGTTTTTCATATTATTAAGGTTAAGTACATTAATTACTTTTTACAATTTACAGAACAGTTTTTTTTTTTGCTTATAACTTACTACCTATTTTTATTTTTGTTTGAACAGTAAACGATAAAATTTTAAATAAAATTAAAAAAAATGTTCTATATAAATATATATTTTTGTTTGTAAATAGATAACAAATGTACACAACTATATACCTAGTACTTGCAATTATTTTTATTTTTGTTTGTTATCTGTTTTTCTTTTGTTTGCAAATGCGTGTTATATTTTCTAAGCATCTTAATTCTCTGAATTTTCAAATCTACGCACGTCCATATATGCTCCTAAAAGTCTTGAATAAAATTTTAAAATCTGTGAGTGTCTCCTTGCAAAATTCAAGCTAATACATTTTAGCAAATCCTTGACATTATACTATGTCAATGAATATTTCTTTCCTATGCTAATATACGTCTACTTGTCTGTAATATTTATATTCTTTTATATATTCTTTTTTAATAGGTAGGAAAATAAATTTACAGTAATTATTTTATTAGCTTCATTTCAATTTTAATAAAAAAAATGTTTAAATTGTACAAATAAATTAAATAATATGGTTCTACACATTTTAAAATAAGAACGACATTCAAACAAAATTGCTTTTAACCATGACCTACCTACAGAATATTTGTATTAATAACTAAACGTGTAAAGTTTTCAATTTTGATTTGTCTTTTTTTTTATAAAATAAGCAAAAACGTTTGTTCTAATTTTGTTAACCAAATATTTTTATTTTTAAAAATGTATAACTTCAATTACTGGTTTTCTTCTTTTTATAAAACATAAAAATTGAAGATGTGTAAATTTGACACGTATGTAATTATTGGATAAATATGTAGAACATATTTAATAGATTTTTTTCTGGTTAACATTGTATGAGTATAAATAATTATATACCATTTATATACATATTAGTGATGTGACGAATAGCACTTCAACTGAATAATCTAATAACGAATAAGTATTCGATAAATTTTAAACCGAATATTCGACATTACCCAGTAATACATTTTTCTACAATCTGAAAACAAGATTGGTAATCCTCGTTGCGGAGAGGGGTATATTTATTCTGACGTATCGAAACTCATTTATCTTTTGTTAAGGTAATTTTTTTTAATTACTGTTAAATTTATTTCAGTTTCATGAAAAATTTAATGATTTACTACCAAACAACATAACTAAATAAATTATTTACTCTGAATGTAGATACATTAGTAATAACTATTTTTATTTATTTATTTGTCGTGCGCTGTCCTTTTTTTATTTTCACCCTATCTGTTTTATAGTTACATTATTTTTGTATATAAATATTTTCTTAAATTATGTTGCCATTACAACAATAATTTCGTTAGTCATAAACAAAATATGAGGTGTTTCGAATTTGAAAATGTACGCCCTCTTATTTTAAAATCCTAACGACGCCTCTGATCATGTACTAGCTATTCGTAAAGGCAAGACATTTTTATATATTATAGGTAACTTTAATAATAATCATTTATCGATTTATATTAAAAAAAAAAGTGTCATAATTCTTCAAGTTTTTAATTATTTGCGTTGATCTTAAAACATTGCACATTTTGAAACAAAATAAATAATTTCGTTAGTGATCAACAAAATATGAGGTGTTTCGAATTTGAAAAAAGCGCCTCGTGTTTTAAAATCCTAACGACGCCTCTAATCGTATACTCCCTATTCGTAAAGGCAGATATTTTTACATATAATTTTAATAATAATTATTTATCAATTTATATGAAATATTTTGATAATTCTTCAAGTTGTTAATTCCTTGGGTTGATCTTAAAACATTTCACATTATGAAGTAAAATATATTTGAAATGTGTAGAAATGTGCAAAAAACACGTTGCAAGTTTGGGAAACAAGTTGGCCATGTGCAGAATAATCAGCGGTGTAGATCTAGGATTTTGTTTTTGTTGTAACCTCTAACACCTTTGTCTGTTGGAGTTAGACACATCCGGTGCGGCATATGCACGAGCATCGGCAGTCGTGAACGCACGTAAACGCAGCGACTTCACTTTGGGGCCCGCTCTCCTGCGAGGAGACGCACAAAAAATGCAAATTGTCGGCTGCGGCTGGGATGGTCAAGGTTGCCTAGACGCAATAACGCATCCGTCTAGCCACCACGCATGGAAACCGCATGGGTTCATGCCAGGCGCCAAAATCATCACCCGGCTCAACCAATTCTAGCGCACGTTATTAAAACAAAAACAGCTAAGATGCAACATTGTCAAAACTGACATTACATTAGTCATTATTATGACTACCATTGTCAAATCTGTCATTACACATTGGTCCTTATTATTGCTACCAATTATAATATTAATGTATTCTTTCTCCTGGCTGTCTGACTTTGAACGAAAATGTTACATATTATATTTAATATATCTCGTACTGCAAATGTGCTGTTGAATCAATTATGATCTTATCTGATGTAGAATTTAATTTAATTTAATTTAACTTTGTACTCTTGTAGTTTTTCTCTAAATCTATCAGAGGAAAGAGAATTCCGCCATATTTTTAAATTCCATGTTACAGTCTTAGCATACGTCTAATCGCATGTTTTCATCACAGACGCCCAAATAATCACCTGGCCTTACCAATTCTAGCGCACATTATTATTATAGAACAAAAATCTAAGATGCAGCATTGTCAAAACTGTAATTAGTCATTATTGTAGCTACCAGTTGTAATATTAATTTGTTCTCTCTCCTGGCTGTCTGATTTTAAACGAAAATATTACATTTTATATTTAATACCTATATCTCGCACTGCAGATGTGCTGTTAAATCAATTATGATCAAAGTCCCAAAATTCTAGCGCACATTATTATTTTGAAACAAAAACAGCTAAGATGCAACATTGTCAAATCTGTTATTACATTGGTCCTTACTATGGTTACCAACTATAATATTAATTTACTATTTCTCCTGGCTATTATTATTTTAAAACAAAAACAGCTAAGATGCAGAATTGTCAAATCTTTCATTACATTGGTCCTTACTATGGCTATCAGTTATAATATTAATTTAATCTTTTTCTGCATGGCTGTCTGATTTTGAACGAAATTGTTACATTTTATATTTCATATATCTCGTACTGCAGATTTGCTGTTGCATCAATTATGATCTTATCTGATGTAGAATTTTATTTTGAACAACTTTGTACTCTTGTAATTTTGCTCTAAATCTACAAACAAACACAGCTAAGATGCAACATTGTCAAATCTGTCATTACACATTACAATGGCTACCAGCTATAATATTAATTTATTCTTTTTCTTGGCTGTCTGATTTTGAACGAAATTGTTACATTTTATATTTAATATATCTCGTACTGCAGTTTTGCTGTTGCATCACTTATGATCTTATCTGATGTAGAATTTAATTTTGAACAACGTTGTACTCTTGTAATTTTGCTTTAAAATCTATTTGGAGATAGATGTTAAGGTTCTATGTTTCGCGTTTCGTTGCACATACTGTATTTATCATCGTATTGTTCCAGATAAAATGCAACATAGGTTGTCAATGTCAAATGAAATTGTAATAATTTTTTAATATTATAATCTATAGGTATAATTATTTTTATAGATTATAAAGATTGTACAGTATTCTATAACTTCAACTAGTAATTTAAATAAAAAAAATATTCTGTTAGTATTATCCATTGTTCAAGTAATTCAAAGTAAAAAAAAATTGTAAAAATTAATAAATCTTGAAATCAAATTTGTGTACATATATCATTTAAAAGATATATTAATTAACAATGATATTTTTGTATTTTAAATTTTAAAATATAATTAAATATATACAGTATGTCCACGGGCCGAGTTGCAAAGAAAAAAACAACATTTTTATTTTTTATTTTACGAGAATTTTTTTTTCAATGTTCCGTAACGGTCAATTCAGTTTTAACCTTTTTAAATTTTCTTTTAGTTTCAGAAAAAATCGTTGTTAACATGACTTTTATTTTTAATTTTAAAAATTAACATAAAAAATAATATAAACAATAACTATTCTACTCAATCAATTCACCCCTTCAAACCGTCTTTGACTCAATTTTTATAATTTCTTTGAATTTCTTCCAGATTTAAAGACGTCACAGCATCTCTAATCATCTCCTTTAAATTCTCTACGATTACAACAGATTTAAGAGTAAATAATGTATATATATATATATATATATATATATATATAATATTTATTGTTATTTTTCTTGAACTATTATAAGCTAACCTAGCGTAACTTATATTCTTGTTACATTATAATATTCTTTATTAGAATTAGAGGAATTTTAAGTTTTGCGATTAAAGAAATTGTATTGTAATTTTGTGCAAATTGTTTGACGTTCGCACGAGTTTCTAGTGAACAATCGTGTCCTGTGCAACTCTTGCAGTAATTGTGATCTAGTATTCGTTGCAGTGAATTGTGGATTCCCACCGAAAAACATGTTTTTGTTTCTTGGAACAAATTCCAACCATGCACGCATTTTTATTACTTTTTTGTTCGTGTGGCGAATTTAGGTGTTTTAGAAAAAGCGGTATTAGGTTTTAATACGTTAAATGATGGTTAACTTCTTTTGTTTCAAACACTCGTAAATGGGTAACGTGAGAAATTACAGGAATGCGTAAAAGTTTTTATTGTGTCTTGTTACTACGAGGATTAAAACGGTATTTACTATAATTACTATATCAAATACAAATTTACAAAAACCGGGCAGTTTTTTGAACTGGAGTAACTTTTTTCGATGGAGGATGATGTAAGAATATGATCTCTTTGTTATAAAGTTTTTATGACTTTTTAACAAGTTATAGTAATGAGTTTTGTATTCTTTACGTTGCTTGAAGGGAAATATATTTAGTAATAATTTTACTAGTTCTTAATACCTATTATTTTATTATTTTCCACTGTCAGAAAAAATTAAGTCCACATATTTTTAATCCAGCTAAATTTAAAAGTTGTATAGTATAGTATATAAGTAATAATGAAAAATATTTTTTATTGGATCTTTGCTTTTACACCTAAGGTACATATTTTATAACAATATTAAATATTTCATTATAATATTAGCTAAATTAAATGACGTCTTGGTTTTTTTGCCCAGGTCCTTTTAAAAGCATTCTATTATGTCTTGATGGGTATTTGAATTTTGTCCTA
This sequence comes from Stenolophus ochropezus, assembly GCA_035578165.1. Lineage (NCBI taxonomy): Eukaryota > Metazoa > Arthropoda > Insecta > Coleoptera > Carabidae > Stenolophus > Stenolophus ochropezus. The sequence continues at coordinate 2,211,006 of JAQOWZ010000002.1, forward strand.
GTTCATTCTAGTTTTGTTTTACGTCAAAAATTAAATCATTGGCTCATAGAAAATTGGTAATATATTTTCAGAAGCATGACATTTCGAAATTAAATTCCGAATTATTGAAAATAGTTTAATTTGAATTTGTATATTTGACTATAACGTAAATGTGACATGCATTTTTCCTTTATTAATAATCCATGAACAAAAACGTACGAAATTAATTACAATTGAATTCAGTTAAGGGAATATTATTTACTAAGAAATTAAATTTGAAGACACCTATTTGATTTTGTGCTGATTTATAAAATGTATCAGTTTTCTAACTTTTGAATTAAGAATTAAAGGCCTGGACTTAAAATGGAGTCCTGTGGGACAAATGTTTTTTGGTTGTTCGTTACACTTCTACCTTCAAAATTTTCATTATCTTACGAGCACCTTACGGACATATAGACGTACAAGAAAAACACTTACGGAAACTTTCCTTGGGAATAAACACATCCTATAACATATTTTATGATATACCTGTGAAATGAAAGCAGTGAATCCTTCACTTGCGATATTTTATATATCAAACATTTTCTAACCATTGTCTTTATTTAACATAATGCATCAATTCATTTAAAACAGGCAATAAATATCAAAACAGCATTAACAACACAGCTAGATTAGGTTGAAATAAACGGGAAATGTTTTGAACTTGAGTGATAATAGACATACGATTTGATTTATACTGATTGGTTAGTCACTAGTGATAACAAGAGAGACAACAAGATACTAATATACATACTGTAGAAAGAGATGGCGCAAAAAAGTATATTATACTTGTTGGAAACAGTACGTTATATAGGACATATGTTACACATTGGTATAAAATCACTGATGGGTAACAGGTTTTTTTTTAATTATTTTTTAGTTTTAGTGCACGAAATACGAGAACTATTATTTAAACTTGTTGAGTGATTTATCATCTCAAACAGTAATTATTACAAGTACATGTGTTTTAGTATGTTAATAATGATTTCTTGTATATGTGTGAGGTACCTAATATAAATTTTAAATTACAAATCTCAGCTTGAAATCTTTCTCAATGAAAAATTGTTTGTTGTGAATGTATCTAATATTTCACCCGAATTATATTTTCAGTTTGGTCGCTCAAGCGAAAATACTGTTCACTCCGCATTTTGAACATTTGGGAATCCCACCGAAGGTAATTAGAGATAAAAAATCCACTGCTTTCCGTTTATCTTCAGCTGTGGCTATGCGTAGTGTAATTAATGAAAATGCTACAATTATAATAGAAAGGTGAGCACAATGATATTCAGACTGGAAAATTACCTTTGAAAATAAATTCCTAATTATATACGATTGATTATATATTTGTTGTTGCTCATATTGTATCATCAGACATGAGTAATTTTATGTCAAGATAAAGAAATGAAAGTTGTATTAGCTTGCTTACCCTTTGTAGATAATTGAGAAAATAGAAGTTTCATACCTGAAACAAATAAATTATAATTAGACATATTAAACGTATATTTATCCTAATGACATGAAGTGTCAGTTTAAAATTAAACGTTCTCATTTTCAAATAAATTCTCCATCGTTATTTCTAATGACAGTTAAAATTGAAAAGTTCCAATTTTTAGTTTTTCACTTTAAAATTTTTCTTATACTGTCGAAATAATCCAAAAATACCCATTTTTGGGTCCAAAATTTTGTTTTTTGAAAATAGTCCATATTGATAGACAACCCTGCGCTGATTTCAAATTTTCGAACAGAATTTAATTATCTCTTTTCGTTCCTGAGATATTTGCTGTCAAAGTTGCACCTCAAAAATGTGTGTTTTTTGGCTATATCTCTAAAATGAGTAAAGTTACGATCTCAACGATTATACCAGTAGATTCTACGGCAAAAGTTACATAAAGAAATGTTTACTCCGCGTATACGTTCTTTGGAACGATTTGGTGTAAAATGAGAAAATCGAAAAAACCTAAATTTCAAAATTTTTCCGAGGAACTTTTTGTCTCCAAAACTTTTCATTTTCTGGACTTAAGTAGATATCGATGCGCTGATTTCAAATTTTCAAACCGAATTGAATTATCTCTTACCGTTCTCGAGATATTCGTGTTCAAAGTTGAGTTTTGGCAATACCTAAAAAAACAGGTTTTTTAGGTATAACTCTTTAATGGTTAGGTTTACGAGTTCGGCGACCACACCAATCGATTCTACGGGCAAAAGTACATAAGTATACCAATTTTTAGATTTTTATTGCAAAGGATACAATTTGTAGAACGGAAAAACGAAAATGGCCAAAATCGAAAAAAATGCCTGATGAACCCCTTGCGATTTTTTTCGATTTTCGCCGATTTTCGTTTTTTCGCTCTAAAAATTGTATCCTTTGGAATAAAAATCTGCAAATTGGTACACTTATGTAATTTTGCCCGTAGAATCGAATGGTGAGGTCGCCAAAGCCATAAACCTAACCATTTAAGAGATATACCTAAAAAACCTGATTTTTTAGGTATAACTTTGAACTCAAATATCTCGAGAACGGGAAGAGATATTTGAATTCGGTTTGAAAATTTGGAATCAGCGCATCGATGTTTACTTAAGTCTAGAAAATGAAAAATTTTGGAGACAAAAAGTTTCCAGGCGAAAAATTGAAATTTAGGTTTTTTCGTTTTTCTTATTTTTCACCTAATCGTTCCAAAGAACGTATATGTGGGGAAAACATTTCTTTATATAATTTTGCCCGTAGAATCGAATGGTAAAGTAGTACAGATTGTATCTCTAACCATTTTTGAGATATACCAAAAAAACTCACTTTTTTGAGGTGTAACTTTGAACTCAAATATCTCAAGAACGAAAAGAGATAATAAAATTCGGTTTGAAAATTTGAAATTAGCTCATCGCGTTCTATCAATGTAGACTATCTTCAAAAACCAACTTTTTTGACCCAAAAATTGATATTTTGGAAAAAAAAATAGAGTTAAAAACTAAAAATTGTTACTTTTCATGTTTAACTGTGATTGGAAATTACTTGCAAATGTAAAGAGATATTAAATATTAATTGGTAATATGAATTATTAATTTTTTATTGACCCTTAAGATCAACAAACAATGAGTTGTGTTACAGTAAAGCCATTTTTAACTCAAAAAGTCAAAGAATCGGTAAAACTTTGTGTTTTTCTTTAACCTTATGGTAATGTAATGAACATTACATTACACGTAGTAAAATAGAGTACATCTGTTGAATATATATGGGTAAAGTGGTCATTAAAAATTTGATTACAGTTTTAAAAACATGATATAAAATTTTAAAGTTAGTTATAGTCCAAATTAACTTTAAAATACATGTTTTTTTTTATTGTAATAAATTCAACATAGAGTCACACAGATTCCATACATAACGAAAAAAAATAAAAATAAATTTAAGCTTCAGGCAAAGAAAAGTTAGTATAATCTTCCTCAATAATTTGTTTCTGGTCTGGTTGTCTATTTCTTCTTTTTGTATGTATGTTTGAAAAGAGAGAAATTTAATAATGCTTAACACTTACACACAGGAGATTTGGTAATGGTCTGTGGTTGTAAAAATGTAATATATATTGAATAATTATTTTAGTGTGAATGTTGACAAATTTTACGAGTGTGAGAACAACGAACACGGATCTTAGTGTAATTGAAACTGTCAACGACATTCCAGGTAAACTTATTATTACATGTAATTAAATTCCGTATTTTAGTGCTTGGGTGATATTAATATGTAGTAAAAACATATAATTTTTATGTTAATTAAGCATGTAGATGAAAGGTTTAATGCCAAAGTATAAACGAACCACTAATTGTAACGAATTAGAGGTATGCGTTGAGATGACAAGCGAGGCATTTTCCGCGATTCTCATCTTTACGACGCGTTTTACTTTCTTGCAGCTTGTTCATTAAAATGTATAACGCAATTAATTAAGTGATTACGTGTACAAGTACAAGTTTTATAAATTTTAATTTCTTTCTCTGGGTTTCTAATGATAATTATTGTGCGTTCAGTTTGCGACTTTCAGAAGTCATGGACGTACGAATGCAATGGGAATGTTCAGACGTTGTTATGCATTTCTAATTCTGATATGCCTCTGTGCTTCAGCTGAATCATTCTACAATCTACACATACAATATTTATTATTACAAATAAGAGAAATTCGGATGTGCTAATTTATTCTGTCCGCGCCATTCGTGGGAAATTTATCTTCTAATAATCACTACTTAAAATGTTCAACTAGGTAGTCAGATATGTGTTTCAGTAGTCTAGTCACATATATGGATACCAAAAAATTATCGATACTTTACTATTATTTAATTAATAATCACTAGTAGATACCTATCATAGATTATATAATATATTTGTGTACTATAGATGCGAAACTGCTACGATATCAATTGGGACTGCTTTTAGCGCCACTTGATGTTTCCTCCTCCAACTAATTTATTTAAATATTAAAATTACATTTCCATTTATATGTTAAGTATTACCTTACAGATAAAATAACGGAGGACAATAAGGTATGTACAACTGTCATATCAACCCATACAGACTTCATCACAAAAACGTAACTCAAAGGAGAATTTTATAAAATAATATTTATTAATAATGTGAAACCGGTAAACTATTGAACAAACCAGGGATGTTATGAATCATACCAGGTCTTAGATGACTTAAAATCCTCGCTCTCTGAGCTCGGAATTCAATTGACATCTGCGGCGGTTATGATACTCATAACTATCCTAAGTACGTTAATAGCTATAAAACAATATGTTCAATATCAACATTAAAATAACAAAAATTTACAGTTTTCTTCCATAAAAATAATTCCTGTGGTGTACTCTCAGTGTCTGATAAACGCCCTCTATTGTATAAGTACTATATACCTAGCAACAGGAAGCTACGAATGATAATTACTGTAAAATATTGTTAAGATTAAAAAGAAAATTCAGCTGATTAATATACTAGTATTATGATAGAAAATCTTTAAAAGATCTCAGCATCATCATGAATATAAGGTACTTGTGTACAAGAACATTTTATAATTAATTTATTGGATTATTAATAAATCCATTGACTTCCTTAATTACTTAATTCACCCGTGCATTTTTTTATGCAAATCTTGAAGCAGTAATGATCCCGAGACCCGGTAATAACCTCGTGTTTGTAAGGGTATCATTTGGTAAATTGCAATCGTTAGCAATGAAAATGATGATGATACGCCTCTAAACAAAGATCCACGTATCTAGAAACTACAATCACGGGATTATTATATTCATTTCTATATTATCACACGTCATTTAAATAAGCAATGAATAACGTAATTTCATACTTGGAGGATATTACAAAAGAGAAGGGAGAATATGAAGATGGAGTAATTGTATAGAATAACACATAAATACTTAATTAGAAAACTGCTTAAGACCTCAAGAGTCTTTCACTTTTAAGATCGAATATTTTTTTATATTTACAGTGGCTGCTGTTTAACATGAAACAAAAATTTTATTGTGAAAATGTCAATCACTTCTTTTATTGTAGTATTACTATTTTAATTTTGGTATAGGTCAGGTCTTTCACTTTTTATAATATTTTATTTTTCATTATATGATTTTGAGCCTAAACTTCTTTTAAATAAATTTATAATTTGACAGTTACAGTCTTTATTGCTAGCCATCATGTAAGGGCTAAAATTAGAATATAAACAATGAAAACATGGTCAAACTAAATTTATGGTGGATATTAATATCTGATACAAAATATTTTACGATTTACAAATATACTTTGATTCACAACTGTCAAGTAATATACTCATAATTCAATCGTTTTTCCAAAGCTTCCACTGACTGCACGCCACTGCTAATGCAAGTTGAACTTCACTAAATAAATACAAGACATGTTGTACCACAGATGATGCTAATTATTAAAAAGAGAGAGATGATATTTGGATTGATTTTACTACAGAGTTTTTCTATTTTACTACGAGTATATTAATAATCTTTTTGTGCGTCTTGTATTTTTCTTTGCCCCAATTTATTTTCAAAGTGTTAGAGATAATCGTTTCGCGCTTAGCCATACTAAATTGACTTCTAAGTGTCAAAATAAGAAAACTTCTCAAAATTCTATTACGAAAATTCATCAATATTCAATCAGCTACACTAATTACTTTTTTCTGTTCGTGCGCCTGCGCAAAAAATTAGAGTTTTTCAGTTCTTTGAACCAAAGTTGGCAACAATGTCTGCGCTTGGAATTTCCAAACTCCACATCGTGCGAAGCCATTTTTTTCGGCGTTTTTTTCGGTTGAATTATTACAATGCTTTGCTCTATATACTGCGTGATTTTTTGTGGGAGCAAGCTTCCTTGCAGATACGATAACACTTCTCTCTGTTCACATAGATCCAAGCGAATACATTAAACGCATAATGCTCAAATGCGTATTACTTCCTTGCTAGATTACATGACTTACAGATTATTATCTTAAAATATTACAACGAATTAAAATGAAGATTACTTTCAAGAGAACAACGGACGCATTTACAATTTGGGAATTGCAGATTTTATTTCGTAATAATGAATTATTCACTACGAAAGGTGTTCTTTTAAAATAATTTCTAAATTGTATTATCTAGTATTATAAAATAATTTCATTTTTATTTTTTAACATATGAATATCATTAACGAACAATAAAATTTGTTATATTAAATTTATTTTTATTTGTTTTATGTGCAGAATATCTAATTTAAAATTGCTGCACAAAAAATATCCTTCAAACATAAAAGTGAAATGTTTAATATCTAATACCTTGCACTAATAAATGCAGTTAACATTTAGGTAATTATACAGTTTGAAAACCAGTTTGAAATATAAATTTGGAAAATTCCATAAAATATGAAAAACATTAAATAATGAAGAGATATTAAAAAAGATTAGATTGGAAAACAAAAACTTGTTTTGTTGGGAAATAAAAAAGAATGATAGTAATATCATTTAAAAGATATTTTAACAATTATAATTTATAGTATTCATAAATGTATATTTACTATCATAAAAAAGGGATAATTTTTGTAACAGTTTTACTTATTTAACTATTTTCAACTTATTTGACATTCAAGCTACTACGAAAAATTATTTTTTTTTTGTAATTTTAATCGGTTTTCGGAAATATCCCTTTTGACCATCTTTGAATCTATCTATCTAAGTTTCGGCGTTACGAAATTTTTGTTTGGAACTGGTAAAACATCCAGTTTTGCAGCTCTCTTTTTTATTATAATCGACATTATCAAAACAGCATTTTGCTTGAAGGGAATATTGAATAAGGAAATTTTGTTAGTGTGTATAATTTAATAGGCGTAGAAGGAAGTCATGTGGTGTCCATATCAGATTTTGAATGTAATATACAGTACCTTTAGATTAGATAAATATTTTTATTGTGTCGCAATGTGGCGTCGGTCATTTTACCATCTGTCACCAATTGTACTAAACGTTTCGTTAGTGGTCCTTCGCAGATCACAATTATTTAGTTTTCAGTAATATCATTCAGTGGAATAGTTATTTGGAATCTTTTGAATCTTGTTTTCTGTTCGTAATATCAATTTTTTCCTTTTCCATTGAACCAAGTAACGATTCTACACTTGTACAGTTTTACCCTAAATCTATCAAGAGAGAGAGATACAATATTTTTAAATCCCATATTAAACTCTTATGTTCTGCATTTCGTTGCACACCCTGTATATCATTGTATAGTTCCAGATAAAATGCAACATAGGTTGTCAATGTCAAATGAAACTATCATCATTTTTTTAAATTTTATCTGCAGGTATAATTATTTTTATAAATTTTAAAGATTGCGCATTATACCATATGTCCTTTCAACTAGTAATTTAAATTTAAGAAAAAAAAAACTGAATTCTGTTAGTTTTACCCATTGTTCAAGCAATTTGAAAAAAATAGTAGAGTTGTAAAAATTAATAAATCTTGTAATCAAATTTCGTATATATCATTTAAAAAGATGTAATAAGTAACAGTGATATTTTTGTATTTTAAATTTAAAAATATAAATAGTATGTCCACGGATCGAGTTGCAAAGAAAAAAAACATTTTTGCACACTCTATATACATATATGTATTATAAAAACTAAATAATATTAATAATTACAAATGAAATATACATCCATATATCATCTTTCTTTGACTAGTTTGATTAATTGTGAAAGTGAGTGTTCCTTTTGTTCGAATTTGTATTTTGCAGTAAATTCGATTTCGCTGGTATGTGTGTGTTGCAGTTGTTTCTCACCGACAATGGAGCAGAAAAAATCTGTGCTAAATCGCGACGGCGTTGGTTTTGAAAGCGATTATAAGCACACGCGAATCTAGCAGCCTATTTTTGCAATAGCCGCTTGCATCGTATTTAGAAAGCAAGAAATTAATTAATGGCACTCGCGAAAAAATCTCATATTGCGTTATGGAATATCATTTATTACTAATACCTTCCAATATTCCAATACACCCAAAAAAATTACTTACATAAATCTTAATTTTGACGGTTAATTAAAATTTGAATAATTCTGTTCCTGAATTGTTTCCAATCACAGTAAAAACAAAATTGTGGTTATACAATTACAAAATTTCAAAAATATCTATTGTATCTCAAAAAAGTGTGTCTTGTGTAAATTTCAAAAATATATTGTTGATTAACCTCATCGTATTTGCCATTCGATTCTATGAAAAAAGTTACTTATATATGAAGAAATTTTTTCGTATAGTTGTATAAAAGAATATTTGAAACTGACTTACGCAAAGTTTACAACTTTTTATGGCGGATTGGGAAGCTTAGTGGTTAGGCATAAGCGACACTTGTATAAGCAAAATTTTTTTTCAAAGTATTCTTGGTTATAAATATTCATTTTATACCTTAAGTCTTGGTTAAATGTTTTTATATAATTATTATATTATTCATCGTATAATTCTTACTTTTATATATTTTTGAAGATATTTACATACATATATAAATCTATATTCATATTGTTAATAATTACATATTTTTGTACTTGTATGTAAAAAAAATAATACGTTACCTAATATTACTACACATAAAAAATATATTTTTCATAAAAATACAAAATTAGCAAAGTAAAAAAAAAATGCCACAATTCAAGGATTGAAGAAAATCTTGCAATTCTTGTAGTTTTCTTGCAAGACAATTTCTTGCCTTGTCTTGTTTAGAAATTTGTAGCTCTTGTCTTGTGCGATTGAGACAAAAATACAAGACTCTCGTTAAACACTATTTTCTTATGTTATATAACGTAATATAACGAATATTTTTTTTATAACCATATGAAATAATGTAACCTTATGTTAACGTTATTCCATCCCTGATTAGAATACTTTAATTTGGAAAATTGAAAAACATAATTAGTATATCTGTATACTTTGAATACAAATTTTTAGTACGGGTCATGGTATTCTACAACAGAAGAAAGTACCTGCCTAAAAGAATCTTTACCGCAAGTCCCATAAAACTTTATAATGAGCAATCGACTAATTCTATAATGAGAATAAAATATTTCTTCATATAACCATACCTACTTTCTTTGATAGTGAAATGGTTTTAGAGTTAACATTTTAAATTAAGTTTTTTTTTTCATTTTTCAGGTTCTCCCCATGACATGAATACTTATCACGTTGGGATCACAAAAAACATTTTTGATTAAATATTTTGATTCTTTCAATAGTTTTGGTGCTCTGACGTCAATAAGTTAATTAAGATTACTTGCATATCTATTTAATTTTTTATTGGTAAAAAAATGTGATTTGTATCATCGTCGGTTTTTTTGTTCCCTTGTGAAGAAAGTGTCCGCACGCCAATGGCCGGCAGTGGCGGCGGAGGGGGGCTGGCACGCCGGCTGAACACTAGAACACTTCCTCGAATGCGAAAAAAAGTGCCCTTGTTTAAAAGTGCGGCCGGCGGCCGTAAAGCCATTATGCGATACGTGAGACGAGCACCGGAGACTGTACACCACAGACACTAATTTCGCCTTTAAGAATTCCATTTGAATAAATAGCTAAATTATACCTAACATTTTATACTTGCTTGCGTTTATTTCATGTTTAATTAATTTTATACCGAATGGCTACTTGTCACACTATGGTAATTTTATATTTACTTTAACATCTAATTTTTACATTTATTAATAAAATAATTACACATTTATACCGTGTGGTCCAGATAAGTGTTGTCACAGGCATTTAACTTGGTTTACTTTGGTAAATAAAAATTATTATATTTTAATACTTTTATGTCGATCGTTGAGATTGCCGAAGTCGTAAACCTAATACTTAAAGGGAAAACCAAAAAACCTCTTTATTTAGGTATTGTCAAAACTCAACTTTGAACACGAATATCTCGAGAACGGGAAGAGATAATTGAATTCTGTTTGAAAATTTGGAATCAGCGCATCGATGAAATGAAAAATTTTAGAAAAAAAGTTCCTCGAGGAAATTTAGAAATTTAGGTTTTTTCGAATTTCTCATTTTTCACCAAATCGTTCCAAAGAACGTATAATCTTTTAGCTTGTATCTCTACCCATTTTAGAGATATAGCCAAAAAAACACACATTTTTGAAGTGCAACTTTGACAGCAAGTATCTCAGGAACAAAAAGAGGTAATTAAGTTCCGTTTAAAAATCAGCGCGACGAGGTCTATCAAGGTGCACTATTTCCCAAAATTAAAATTTTGGGCACGAAAATAAATATTTTTGGTATATTTCGCGTTTGTCAACACAATTTTGTGGTTAATTTTTTTATATATTCATTTTTTTATGATAACCTAAAAAGAAAAATTATTCGTCCCTCCCTAGGAAAATTTCTGGATCCGTCACTGAGGTTATTACAAACCTATTAATATATTTTTGTTTGTATATTAAATATAAAGAATGGTAAGGACATTTTCTCGAACCTTTCAGAACTTAAAACCACATAATATTTTATCAAATAATGTATCTATTTATCTAGATAATGAAAAATTACTATTTCAAATATGGTGTGTTCAAATACAAAATAAATTGCTTCGGTTAAATTATATTTTTAGTTACAACAATATTTTGTTTGTGTCGTCTTATTTTTGTTTTAGATCATTAATGATTTTAATCCATTTTCTAATAATTGTTAAAATCTTTATCTAACCCAAATAAATCTAGCGAAGGTATTAATTTGTCATCAATTTAAGGTTTAGGTGAATCTGAAAATTTATATCGTAATAAAATAGTTCATATAGTAGAAGCCATTAAATAAACTTTATTTTCTCTGGTAATATCACATAAAATAACTCATGACTACGAAATATGGACTTATATAAATTAATAAATGGAGCGTTAAACCACAGGGTTTCAATAAAAAATTCTTTATAGCAGATTTAGACATAAAATATAAATATATCATACGGTCTAATGCCTGCATTTTTCCTAAAATAATTCTTCAGGCTAATTCTGTACATATATCCTTATATTCATGATTCATTTCATTTCGTTTTTGCGTATTTCTGATTCCCTATCTTTAAATGTATTTTAATTAGTTTTATATTACAACAAGAAAGTGTTTACCTATTTACCCATTTTTCTATTTGAATTATTTAGCCCAGAATATGCTCTAATATTTCGATTTATTTATTTATTTTTGTCCTATGTTCTTCTGCTCTAATATTTAATCTAATTCTCAATATCTGCTTTACTTATTTGCACTAGTTTTAATCTATTTTGTAAACTATTTATTGCTCTAGTTATTGTTCTAGTTTCGAGTAATTAATCTATTTAAGTTCTCTATTTATTTCTTCTAAAATGCAATCTACTTATTTCAGGGTTGCATTGATTTAAATCACTTGATCTGATTTAAAATATTTGACATAAAAACAATATGGCACAGGTAGCCTCACAAAGAGTAACCTTACCCATTCAGAAATGATATTTCCCATACTGCACATGCGCAGTGTTAGCAAATAATGTGAGAAATGATTTCTCACACTTTAACCCACGATTGTAGGAAATAAACAACTTTGAAGATTTATATAATATAAGAAAAATACAACTTTCCACAGTAGTCGTAGAAAAAATTATTTTCAAAATGTTTGGCTCAATATTTCTAAATGAATTTGTTTCGTAACAACTTAACTTGCATTTGAACGGTGTAGATTTATCAACCTAGACTATAATGAGTAAAGTAATTACTAAGAAATAAAATATCTATAGAGAAAATACGGTAATATACTAATATATATTAAGTAAAGGTGTAAATAATAATGTGTAAATGTAGTGATGATATTATTTTATTTATTGCCTTCTATATATGCAAAATAATAGGCTTAAAGATGTCAGCTGAGATCAGACTGTTGTGTGAAGGAGCCAATTGAAATTCATATATGTATCAAGTACATACACACTTTCAAACTATTACAGATACCTTATTTTAGTTGAGCAAATTGTAGCAATGCAGAAAAGGCGTTCTCACACGCATATTTTAAGTCTAATTGGGTTTTAATCAGAACAGCCCAAGGATCTAGCAGCTGATGACAAGATACACTGTTAGTTCCATTGTTTCTTTCAGTTTAAAACAAACGTTTTTGTAGATGATATAAAACTAGGAATTAATGTACCGTAAAAACTTACTTTCAATCTAATTAAAATACTAATTGCTATATTTGAGTGGAGGTTTATTCGATCGCAAATTGACAATAGTTAGCCGAGTTTTACGGGGATTAATAATAATTAGTCGGCTTTCTTTCTGCGGATAATATATGGCGCGTTAACACTTCCACGTTTTACATAATTACGTATCGTTTATTATCACATCCTGTCACTCAGGCCGCTACGAGAGGCGATTATACGTTCCCGCGACAAATTCGATTCATTTAGGAAGATAAACTGCCAGACTCGGAGTAAAAGCGCGGACTTGCCGAGTAATTATTGTACTTTCATAACACCACTTCCTTTACTGCACACTTAATACATTATTCCGCCTTAGATACTGCAAACAATTACTATTACTATTACTACTCCATTTACCATAGGCTTATTTACTTATTTACATTATCACATTATGCTAATTTTATAATTACTTCATCCTGCACAGAAAAACAATATAGCTAGCTAATAAAATTAAATCTATTCTCTTATTAAAAATGAAAGTAACTTTATTATATTACAATAAAAAGTGCTACCAAATTTTTAATGTAATACCGTCGATTTCGTTGAAGAGGATATTTGACAATATTTTTAAAAGTGTGTAAGATGAAATATTAGAGATATATGTATGTAAATGTAAAATATAGTTTTTCTATAAAGTAAATTTTTAAATTGTTACAAATTTCAACAATTGAATTTAAATTTCACGTCAAAACGTACATCTGATAATGTGAAGTAAGTATATATATATATATATATATATATATATATATATATATATATATATATATATATATATTTAAAATTAAATTTTATAATAAGAAAACTATTTAAAGCAGGGTTGGCAAAAATCATGATTTATTTAAAAAAATTAAATATCATTGATTTAAAAAAAAAATCGAATAAATCATTTTTTTTTGTTAATTTTTAAAGACATCTAAACGTCACTGTACTTTTTAAATTGTTTTAAAATAAATATAAATATTTTATTTCATAAAAATCTGCAATGATATTAGAACGATTCCTCTAAATAGAGCTAGGAATAAGAACACAGAATTTTTACTTTTAGTTACACATTTAAATTTATATTTTTCTTCTGTTAGGTATATGATAATTAAAGTGACGCTTTAACAGACTGTGTTTCCTTAAAATTGACGTCACCTGTTTTGACTGAAGTTTAGAATCAAGTGACGTATAGGTTATGAAACAAGTTTTTATTTATTTAAATATTTAATTCTAGGAATATTATTTATTGAAAAGAAAAATAATATATACATTTTGCAGCATATACTTTTAATAAAACATTATTATTTATTAAGGAACTAATAGAAACATACTTTACTCGATATAAAAATCACTTACATTATTCTATTAATAATTTAGGACTAAACTTACTAGGTAATTCCTCATAAATAAGAAGAGTGAAAAGAACTAAACCACTAGATTTGGCATCTAATTTATATCTCCTATTATTACCCTAATTATTTGTGTAACAGAAAAGTTGATGATAAAACAGATTAATTTAACAAAAAGGGATAATAACATGTTAATATTAGCTGCCACCATGTTATTTATTTGTGGTTACATTTTCTGGTGGCAGCGGTGGGTTACTTGTCCACGTTTATATACGATTTGTAATTAGAAAGTAAACTGTTGTTATAACTATCTGTAACAAAAATAGGCTTTTAATTACTAAGTCATTATCAATAATTTCTTTCAATTTTCCCTATCCTACGGATATTCAAAACGACAGCTCTCAAATTTCTCACTTATCACATTTGCCCTGGAATATAGTTCAATATACCTGTCTAAAAAAACATTTACTAATTTCGTGAGGAATGTTCTCCCCCTGAGTGCGATCCTGTTGTGGCGCTGAGGCACAGGGGCGTACAGCACGGAATCTCCACCGACGCACAGCCACCTACACCGCCGTGTGTGAAAGCCGCGCTACAAAAACCGTTGGAAGGAGTGCACGCTTGATTAGTCACCGATTTCGTTGTTTCATTGTTCCCGACATTAACTCCTGCAGGCTCGGACTCAGGGCAACATGCGTCAATCACTAACCAATACAAATATTATAACTTATAACTTAAATGTTTCCTGGTTCAAGTTTGTTAAATAGGTTTCAAGCAAGATAGTTTCAGACTCATATGGGTCTTCTGCTGGAGATGGAATTTATATAAGTTTGCTGTTATATATTATATGTTAAATTTTAATTTAATTTAACAATATTATGAAAATTTGAAGAAGTCTAAAATAAAATAAAAAAACTGAGTGCCCTAATCTAACTTAAACTTAAAACTGATTTCATCTCCTGATGACCCCAGGTGCCCGGAACTAGAACTAGAATATATTTTTTTTTAAATTATTTTGTCCTTTTAATTGAAATAAATCACAAAAATATTTTATATTTTAATAGGTACCTCAAAATACTTTTATTAATATTTGACATATATATTTTATTTGAAAGATATTTATATTTTATATATATATTAATATTTGATATATATATACTTAGTAACTGAAATACATTTATATTTGAAATACATGTAGCATTTAAAATATACATATTAGAATTTGCACTTGCAGTATTAGTATTTGTTTTTATCTAAAATACAAACCGTCGTATGTCTGTCAAGTCGTGTAAGTTATACACTAAAGAGATTAGTTTAATTGTACTATAACTAAGCTACACGTAAAATACGAAGAATATACATAGATCTTTTTTTAGTATACAAAGATATCATTGTAAACTCCGTGAAAATGTTTATTTTAACTATCTTTTAATCTTTACGTTGTTTGAAAAAGAATTAATCATATGTGAAATAATTAAAATAAAAAGTATTTGAAATCCTTAAAAATATTTGAAATACTTAACATATTTGTAATATAGTATTTTATTATTTGAAATACTTATTATTTCAAATTGAAAAAATATAAAGTATTTTGTTACAGACTTGTAATACTTTTGTTTGGTATTTTGTATTTTGCATCTGAAATACTTTTATACAACACTGCAAATGAAGAAGACCTACCTGGGGTTGAAACATGTCATCCTCTTATTCAAGTCAAGAAGTTTTCTTCTCAATAGAATTTGGAGGTTTCTTGGCTGGATATTTTATTAAATAGACGATAGGTTTTGGAATTCAACTTCGACAGTTTCTACCTCAAGTGGGTTTTCTTCAAGAGAACATCCTTTACAGTGAAAAAGGATTTTCAGTAATAATCTCATTGAAGTAAAATCTCAAAAATTGATTTAACATTGCAGTGCCAATTTCGATTTGCATTATTTTTGTCTTTATAACTTAAAATATATGTATCAATGCAAGTAAGTATTTACATTATTATTTAATAGTATATTTTATTTATGGGTTCTATAAAAAATGTATATTTATGTAACGTGAAAAGTATAAGCCATGTTATTTACATATGTGCGACCAAGCATAATATAATTATCATTTTAAAGTATGAAACTTATTGAGAATTATTATACCGATTTGAGAATGTTAACAAGTTATTGTTCATACTTATTATCAGTTAGTCATGCTTCTTCTAATCTCTTTATCGTAAGGTTCATTCATTATCATAGCCGCTGTAACTGCAAATTTGCATGTACATTACGCAGGAAATAAACATTTACTTATAAACCTTCACAGTATAAAATCGTGATATAAATAAATAAATTATCATATTTATACTTCTACTTTTTCTCACATTTGTTACTAATGCCATATATAAAAATAATCTCAACCTCATTAATAAATTATTATTTTATTGCTGTATATGAAATGACAAAATGTCGTAACGTCCATTTTTCTGATATCGAATTTATTGAATATATTGTATGGTGTACTTAAGATCTAACCTTTTACAAAGTCAGTAAGGCACATCTTTGAGTGTAAATATAGATTTTGGCTTAAAATACTAGACGTATCTTCAAATTTTTTACCTTAGTTCAAAGTCGTAACTTAATAATGCTAAAATAATAGGATATTTTTCTAATTAATTCTTGAATGGATACATATTTTACTATCATAGAACCTCTTTTCAGAGTTAGACTAATTTAATAATCTTTATTGCCCAATAGAATATCCAGGTAAGGGCTCAAATACAAAAAATAAAAAAATTGTAACAAATTAGGAAATTGGTCACTTATAGTCAATCCATACCTTAACTTTGTATGATAGGAATTGTCAAATTTTAAAAAAAGTTATTCGTTTTAAAGTTATTTGAGTTTTCGTCACAATATTACACCTTTCTCTCTCACACATCTACCCAATTCCAATCCTACTGTCATTGTCAAACATCATATTTGGTAATTAATCTATAGCTACATAAGTACAAAACATATTTCACAGCTAATCTA
Source organism: Stenolophus ochropezus (assembly GCA_035578165.1). NCBI lineage: Eukaryota > Metazoa > Arthropoda > Insecta > Coleoptera > Carabidae > Stenolophus > Stenolophus ochropezus. The sequence goes on from JAQOWZ010000002.1 coordinate 2,228,060, forward strand.
AATTTTAAAAAAATAGTAACTCGGACTACAATATTCGTAATTATTTAAAATTATTTTATTAAAATGCTTATTATATACCTATGTATATTAGCATGTAAGGAACACAATTGTTATTTATAGCAGTTGAAATAGATCAATTTATGTACTGAAATTTTTAGCGAACCTCCCCTATTTGAGAACTGAATTAGCTTAACATCTATGTCGCAGAACCCTTAAAAAAATATTACGGCTTAACATATAAGAATGAAGACACTCAGAGCTAAATCTCGCTTTCAAATTATATAAAGTTTCATCTAAAAAATAAAAAAATAATAACAATGGAGGATCCCATTATCAAATAAGAAGAAGAATAAATAACATGCTAACAAGTGCTGACTACATGTTCTATTTGTAATATTTAATGTTATTAATTTTTGCTATAAATATGAACCTTTCATTATTGTATTAAGTGAAAATTGTGTACTAAGAAATATTACTTAAAATTTAAAATATATATATATATATATATAAAGATCGGTAAAATAATCAAATAACCGAAGGTATATTGCAATCATGAGCTTTTTGATATAAAGTATACCACAAGCAGATACATAGGATTCTGCAAAATGAGCATTTTTGCTTTGTGAATGTTTTAGTAATTTCTACAACAACACTTACAAGTCATGTGTCACGGCTACATAACAATGATATAGAGTGTGTGTTGGCGGTAGGTGCGCTGTGCGAATGCGAGGCACCCACACACACGCACCCACGCACCGCACAACACGAGTAGCGCCACATCTACTCTCTTACAACGTCATACACAATGTCACACTTAAGATAATGCAGAATCGCGAAGCTAAACAAACAGCCAAACGTTTTAATAACTTGCACACACTATCCCATTCATATATTGCTAAGAAAAATCTGTCAATTACCTTTATATCTTATTATTTTATTAATACGTCAAGTAGTCGCAATAGGACAATTATGTCAACAGTACCTATACATTTCTTAGATAATTGTAAAAAAAAAATAAGAAAATTAAAATGGGTCAAATATCTAGATTTAAAAGCTTAATTATTAAAAAGTACCAAAAAACATAAATCTGCCATGCCATTTTTATTTCATCACATTTTCTTGTTTTTTTTTTTAATTTTTTAATTAGTTAAAAAATAAGGATGAATGCATAATGAAAAGGGAAAGAAATGATTTGGTAATTCTTAATTTGTACTATCGTATTCATATCTTCAAAATTATTTCAGATATCAAAACTAACTAAAAATTAAATTTCTATTGGAAAGGCATAATAGGTTATTAAGAAAATGATATAAGAAAATTATTACTTTGTTATCTGACAGAAGTGACAAATTCATTTTGATTAATGTATTCACATCTATCACATTATTATTGTCATAATTAATTGAAATATACCACATTAATGCCGTCAAAATTAATGATGTTTTTAATGTGAGCTTTTGTCAGTAGTCAATTACATATTTTTAAGATAATAGTGAATTAAAAAAAATAGATATTATAGACGACAAAATATGGTAAGGGGATGAGATGAATCACATTAGTTTAAACCTATCGTAGTAGTAATTAACTAATTGTGTATAAAAAGTATAATTTTTTTAGCGACTTTTTAAGTACATTTTGGGTTATTCATTGTTGACTACATTAATTTTCAAGCGGCTAGTTACACTGTCTCCAAACAACAAAACTAACAATCTTTATGAGTGATATCACTCTAATGTACTTTTAAGACCAAAAGTCTTACTTTCCTACCGGTCCATCTCTCCCCCATTTACCCATTCTACTATACTACCATATCCTTTAAAGTTATTAATGATTCTTGAAATTGTTGTTGCACTTGATGTAGGCCTATCAGAAAATTTTATATTCCAAAAAGAAAATGTCAAATTCGTCATAACCAAGGGTATGATAAATCTCCATATTTCACGTTAAAAAATACTTAGAGTATTTAATAGACTTTCGGCTTTAACCCCCTTAAAAGCGTTAGTCCTTTATATCAAGATTCTATACAGTAATATAAAAAGTTGTAATAAAAACTAAGTCGTTATCTTAACTAGTCTCTCTTAGATTAACAATAAGCAATGAGAAGAGTATCGCGCAATCTGTGTGGTGAACCATAGTGTTCCAAGAAGAGAGTTTGTCATTAGGATCGATCTCATTAGATTTTTGCTGGACATAAACATTCCCTTTGTGGAAGTCATGATTGGATTAGCGATCTGCATCTAGTGCGTTGTGCTGTAGAGAAGAACACTTGCAGCTAGTTGCAGCGTCATCAAGTTCACCGGGAACTGATGACTGGAGCTGGAGCGTGTCACGCCAGGGTTACCAACCTCCCTGCAATGCGCGAGAAACAACTGCAGCCGGAACAGAAAAATGCAGGAGCTTAAAATTGTTTCAGCAGAAACGTCAGTCAGCAGAAATAATTGTATCTGTGTTTATTAAACGCCGTCTTGTTTTTACTTCTCTGCTTTACATTCCGTTGCAGTTTTTCTTTTCAGTTACAATTACAAGAAAAAAACAGGCGTTAGGTTCTGAAATTCAGTCAGCTGTATTCTTTCAACTTCGACCGTTTCGATCTCGCGTGGCAAGGTAAAAGTTTTACACTTTAAAAGTGCGTAACACATAATAGTACATTCTGTATTTAATTGGAAAAGTGATTGGTGGAAATTGAGGGACGAGCAGTAAGAGTAAGAGTAAGAGTCCGGGAAGTCACTTTTCCTACTTGGTACACATACTATTTGTTTTTCATCGGTTTATATTCAGCAATTACGAAATAAGTGATTATATTTTTATTTACAGAAAACAACACCGGCCGGAATAGTAATTTACGTTGTAAGTTCGGTAAAAGAGTTTTTATGGTAAGAATAAAATGTTCCCAAACAAGGCAACCAAGGAGTTGAGTCAGGAATTTCGAAATGAGTACCGTGAAAATCATTAACGGACGAATGACGTACAGCGATTTATTTCATACTATATCAAATTTTTCCATTTAAATCAATGGATTGATTTTGTTGTTTGCAAAATAAGAATCTTAGTTGCCACTGAAAACTTTAAGTAGAAAGACGCTATTATCTATCACATGATATGTCAATCACAAACTTTCAATGGAATTACATTAAAATAAGGTCAGATTTAAAGAATTTAAATTTAGTACTACAAAATATAAGAATGTACAAATATCTTAAAATCATGTAAAGGACGTAAAAGTAAAATTTTATGAAATTTATATATACAATACAGTAAAGAATAATAATACCGCAATATCTTATTTACTAAATGAGGATTTAAGCATTTTGACCTAGAAGATCTATTGTCACACAGCCCTTACTTAGTTTTCCGGAAACAGTTTCAGTTTTCTAATGAAGCCAATTATAGCTCCAGGACTCAAGTTTTTGATCTCATCTGCCGTAAAGATATCTCTTATCTAGTTGATTAAATCTCTGTATGAATACGGCTGGGAATTCACACAGTACGAGTTCCGATGATTCTTCGTCCTCTTCACAGAGCCGACAGATGTCATTTTCAGGTTTATCAATTTTGTACAAATGGTATTTTAAAGGACAGTGCCTAGTGAAGACTTCCGTATTAGAAAAAAAATTACAAATTCAAAGTATATGTCTTAACGAACCATCATAATCCAAATTTATGTTTTATTAAGCCAAAGATCTATTATTAAATGATATTAATATTGGAGATGGAACCATCTTCAGGTCTAAATTTTAAAGTTTCTCAATTTTTAAACTTTAAAATTTAGACCTGAAGATGGTTCCACAAACGTTGTCTGACATTTGAAAATAAAGAAAATTCTAAAGGGTATTATCTCTAATATCAATATTCTTTAATAACCATCATAATCGTTGAATACTATTACCTATTTCGGCTAGTCTTAATTTTGAAATTTTATTTGACCTATATCGTTATTTTTGCGATTGTCTGTGTTTATATTCAAAGAATTAATTTACTATTCATACGACAAAGTGGAAACCAGAGCATTTCCACGTTCAACATTTCAATATTCCAAATCAGTTGTAGCATCAAAGAAACGGAAATACATCATTAGCGATTGACATTTGACAGGAAAATCATTGGCTGTCACTACCTATTATATAGCTAAGCCTCTACTCTCTATTTACTGCATTGGCATACACGATTGTGTTACTTAAAAATGTATCTAATTGACAGAAGAACTACGCATCCACCAACACAAAAAACCAAATAATTAATTACATATGACGGCATGAAATAAAATCAAAACGTTAATCATATCGTGTGCTGAACTTAATAAGACCATCACTTTTTGTAGTTATTACTTTTTATTTAGCATTTCAAAGTACTAATGGAAATCTAACTGTATCAAGATGCACATAATGATTAATAACTTTTACTCACAAGTTACATATGAATAGTATCCCGCAGACTAATTGTTCCAATTAATTGATTTTATATCTGACGCTTTGTTAGTAAATTGAATAGTTTTATATTTTATCTTTGCAATCTAAAGTTGAAATTACTAATTATGGTACTAATTGGCAGGTATAAGTCACTATGTTGATTCAACGTTTTGTGCTTTAAGTATAACTATGTCTTTATATTTTTAATAATATACTTATTAATGACGCTTTGGATATGTATTTATTATATGATAGAGGTGAAACTTAAAGAGATTTTTTTCTTTAAAAATGTACCCTTCTGATGACTAGTTTATGACAACATAGCTTTCGTAGTTGAGAAGAAATCAAATGTCGGAAGAAATACTTTTAGGTCTTACCGCTTTGCAATAGCATTAGGATAAAGTGTTGAATCCGAATAAAGATTTGACCCGATTCGCATCTATGATAGATGATTTTTATCAAATGAATTTAAATTCTCTATCTAAGTCTTTTACGTGACGTCACATATCCCCTCTCCAAAACGTTATTATTATTTTTCTTCGGAATTATCAAAAATTAAGCGATTTAAAAAATAAGGGTATTTTTATTGTTTGTACAGAACCATAAAATTGAAAAAATATTGTCATATTCGCCATTGTCTCATATTATCTTGACAAGTCAGTACGGTAATAATATTACAGTACAGTGTACAGTTACAGTTATGACTTAGTTATCCAGCTTAGTTTTGGCTTTGTAAACAAAGGCTTAATATCCTGAAACAGGAAAAAATAAATAATGTGTTGCTTGGTGAGCCAATTTGCTTTCTATGTTGAGTCACAGAATAGTTACATACAGAAGCGACACTCCGTGCCGGTACCTTTCATGTTCCCCTATCCAGTTCTATGACCTTGAAGCATTGTGTAGACCTTTAAATTTGTGCTCTTCCCCTATATCTCTCTAAGATGTGAGGGAACTTTCAGATTTTAAACAATGAGCCCTTTAAATTTGTGCACAGTTTCCGTCTCTCTCTAATTTTCGTTTCTCTGTCTTACTGTCGCTTCTGTATAAATCTATTCTGTGGTTGAGTACCGAAACAATTTTTGAAGAATTGTACCCAATAGAATTTGAACTCGTGTTGTTTTATATTTAAATATTATTTTAGTAAAATATAGAACAAATGACGTATATGTAACGAACTCATCCTCGGTACGGTGTGGATTTTGTGTAATCCACGCACAAATTCTTAGCTCGGTGTTGGTGAGGCTGATGCAATCTTGGTTGCCGGTGTGTGTAATTTAGCCGGGTGCATTTAGCGTCGGCGTCTCAGAGCGCCTGGTTTACGTACGGCGGACTCGCGGCACGTCCCGAGATAATGGCTGATAACGCCGCGACGCTCCGGCTCATAACGCCCAATCCTGCAGCCAGCGAGATCTATGCACTAACCACCACCCGCCTTTCTTTATCAAATTAACCCGAGAAGGGTATACACGGAAAAATATTCACACATTGGTGCCTCGACGTAATAGTTTGTTCTTCGCAAATACTGGAATTGGTGCTGCGTTCTAATTTTAAATAAACTTAAAAAAAGATATAATCAGTTTTCATCATCATTACTTGTGGCACAATATCCCTAGATGGTTTAGTAATGGCAGGAATTCTTACTAGGTCTTGTTCTTTAAAGTATTATCTATACAAAATTGATAAAGCTGAAAATGATATATCTCGACTATGTAAAGAGGACACATATTGTGTGAATGCCAAGCCGTAACCACCTAGGTAAGATACATCTTACAGAAGATGATAATTAGCTCCTTGAAAAGTCTGGATTCTTTTCCGGAAAATTAATTAAATGATATGTTACAATAGATCTTCTATGTCGTGGTGACAAAAGCGATAAAATGCTTAAACCCTCTTTTCTATACAATAAATACAATACCAAACATACATGTTTCATGACAAGTTTTACTTGCATTTTAGCTGTGTACCGGCTATGAGGAGATAAACTGGTTATTGTTGTATTTTATTATTTGTGATATAATCTTTGTGTAAACAGCGACCACAAATTACACATTTTATCCAATCATCATTCTTTATCGTTTTTTTAAGTAAACCTAAGGAACTTATTTCGTGACAGGTTTAACTTCTAGTAGCATTTTATTGTCTACCGCCCTTACAAGATACTTACAGCTTGTGAGTTTCGAACCACTGAGACACACCGGTATTTTTATTTGATTAAAGTGGGTTATATCGGTCAGATGGAGTCCAAGCATGCTAATCAAATGAGACATCGCTTTAGTAATTTTTTGGAAGAAATATTTTAATTATTAATTTTCGGTTCTTTGAGTCGAAACCAAATCATCGTGCGTTTCGAGAAATCAAATTTCGAAATAGCGATCACGAGAGCCATGCAAGAATATAAATTTAGTATTGCATTATAAAATATTGTATTTGGAAATCATTAAAATTCCTGAAGTAAAACAAGGTATAATGTCCGCGATCTTATAATAAATTCATCTACCCACTTGGTTCGGTACGAAAGTTAAATTTAATTTTGAGACTTGTAATCCAAATTCAAAACTACAGCGTACATGAAGTAATAAATTATTATTAGCGATAATTTTACTAGGCAGGCAACCAATCAAGCTGTAAAGTAAAACTATTAGTCTAGTAGTAATTCAGCCTAATTAGAATTTCCCTCTACAAATAAATTGATTTACCATTAACACAAAAACTAGAAAACTCTAACTAGATCAAATTCGCGTGAGATACAAGATAGCGATACACAACAAGGAAATAACAAGAAAAAGAAAATGCCTTATTTCTTATTATAATTTGGTTAAAACTATAATGCGTACACATATATCCGTTTAATAATTATTCAGATAATTTGAAACCCTAAAGGTATATGTTTCTATGGTTTATTCCGAACAAAAAATTGTAAAATACCAATAGGAAAATTATTGTTATATAAAACGTAGAAAACAGTTATACCTACAGTTTTTCTTAGAATTCAGATAAGAAAACAAAGCAAGTATAAAGTGTGAGTGGGAGTTATCAATTTCTTGTTTATGAATTGTCTGTTATATTTATTGTGTCTACCATAGTTTATCTAGTTGTGAATATTTTTATTTGTCGGACCAAAGTAAAATTAAATCTAAATATATACACGATCGGTACACTACATTTTTTATGCAACCACGATATTATTCTCTAATTCATTTATATTTTAATAATAAAGAGGTCTTCATTTCACTACTTTCTAGCAACTAGCTAATACAAAAATTAAACAATACGATTGTTGACAGAACTGTGAGATTTGAATTTATACCTTAACGTTTTCAATGGTAACAGTGGAAAATGAAAATGTGTTTACAATATCAATATACTATGTATCCGTAGCAATAACAAATATACAACAAGCAAATATCTTAATAGTCATAGAAAAAACTTATTTTTGAAACTTCCATAATGCATGTCTTTACTTATTTATTAAGTATACTATTGACGATGATCTTAGCTAAAAATTTAGATCAGTTTTGGAGAAGTGTGTAATGGATATAATGAAATGTTTGTAGTTTTTACTATTTCGACATTGGTTCATGACCTTTCTTCGATCGGTATAATATCCTTACCTTTTTTAATATGTAATATACTGTTGATGATGATGATTCAATTTACTTAGATCAGTTTTGGAGACGTATGTAACGGATATAATGAAATGTTTGTAGTTTTTACTATTTCGACATTGGTTCAGCGGTATAATATCCTTAATTTTCCTAATATTTAATATACCATTGATTTTATTTAATCAGATCAGTTTTGGAGAAGTATGTAATGGATATAACAAAATGGTTGTAGTTTTTACTATTTCGACATTGGTTCAGGAACCCTACCTAATACCATTATCTTTCTTAATATATAGCTATAAAGCTATTGGCTATCCTATCTAAAAATTTAGGTCAGTTTTGGAGAAGTATATAACGGATATAACTAAAATGTTAGTAGTTTTGTGGGTGATTGGTAATGTAGTGCACTGCATGTTGGCCGTACCTGGCTGTGTGTAGAGCAGTCTCTCCATGCGTTCGATCGGGCATTTTTGCAGCAGCGAGTGCACGCCAACGTTAGCGCCGATGTAATTAGCACCGATCGCCGGCCAGCCGCCCGTGAAATGCAATTTTATTTTTAAACAAGTTGATACCAACAGAAAACCCTGATAAATGCGTCCAGATGTTTGCACGGATTTCATTCAAACCCGAAATACAACCAGGAATACATCTTCTGTACTAAATAACCTTACTACTGTACTTTAACTACAGGGACCATTTATTTTTACTTCCTTGTACGAAGTAAAGCAAGTATTGTAATTGCAACAAATTTAGGTTTTCAGATTTCAACGGAAATATCCATTTGACTAGTTTCGGAATGATTAGCCGTATAATTTTGAAATTTTGTATATGGAACTGCTATAACATCTAGTTGTACACCTCCCTTTTTTATTGCAATCGGCAATATTCTTTTGAATTTTTCGCATAACTCAAAAACGATTATCCGTAGAATGTTAAAATCTTATTTATGTACTTACTATAACATCTAGTTATGCACCTCCATTTTAGGTTTCAATTGGCCTCTTCAAACATAATAAAAATAATAATTTAGTTGGCTTTTAATTTTTTGTAGGAAACATTTGATTGGTTGTATTTATTGGGAAATTTTAAAGTAACCTGGTAAGTAAGTTTTGTTTACTTGGTACTATTTAAGTAACCTGGAACAGTTTTCAAACTGTTCGAACTGCTTCAGCTATTTTTCAGGGTTGGTAGATTCAATCCAGGTTTAACCCGTTTATTTTCTCTTTCTTTCAACTTATTTCAAAATTTGTATAATTTAGCGTACAAGGAAGTCTTGTAGGGTGCACAATACATTTTGTTAGGATAAACAAACAAAGCATAGTATTCCTAAGTCACTATTGAAATCTTAAATCAATCAATTTGGTTGTTTTTAGTCTCCTTCTGTTAGGTCGTTTGGGGTGGTAATGAAGTCCAGCTAGATATCTATGTGTGATGTTCTGGCGGATATTTATTTGTTAGCCTTCTGCACTTCCCGTGCATCTGGTTCGGCGATTAGATGCGGCACGGTGTGTGCGTGTGTGTGGAAGATGCGCGGCTGATGTGGAGATAATGCGTTTTGTTTTGCATTCGGAATCGGCGTCTAGCGTGCATCCTGGACGGCGGACAGCGTCTTCAAGGCCGCCGCTGGACCAAGACGGATACGCCTGGGCACGTGGTGCATCCAGGGCCGTAACAATCGGGAACATAACCGCATCAAGTCATGTTGTAATAATGACCCTCTCTCCATCATCTGCTTTTCTTCTGAGTACTATGATTTTTTCATCGGCATCGAGACGATGATATCTTTGTCATACAAATTATAAATTAGGTGGCCAGATGCCGATCAAATGCTGTTGTAATACCGGCCCTCTTCCCAGCTTGTTTGAGGATTTGCATTTCTTCTAAGGACTATGATTCAATCATCGGCATCGAGACGTTTACGTTTAATAAAAATTAAAACTTAGGTGGCCAGATGCCAAAAGTTAAGAGGGTAGATTTGCCTCTCAACTAAGTTTGTAGAGGTCAGTCTTGTAAAGTCTAAGTTGTAGTTTGATTGCAGTCTTAATGTAATCGGTTTTAGTCAATTTAGTTTCTATCCTGGGGTGGGATTCTACAACTCATAACAACTACAAATAACAACTACACTTGTTAAAATATCAATCAAAAACGTCAAATGTCACCATGGCCGAAATTCTAATTTACAATGAATTGAAGACATTCCCACATTAGTGTACCATGTAATTACGAATCCCCACCCTCTTCACGATTTCCACCATAGGTTTTGCAATGGTACACAATCCATTAGTCCAATTTTTTGATTTTTGAAACAATTAAAAACCAAATCCATATATAATTCGTGATTATTTTTGTGACCTGTTCCTATATATTTTTTTTTAATGCAGGTTCTGGATTTTATCGCCACTGACTAAAATGCAAATCAAACTTGTCCTGAAACAAGAACATTAGGTACTTGGGGTCATTTTAATTAACAAATGCTGTCAAACTTATTTGTGATATGTTGATTATATGTTGTCTTCTACTATTGACAACTGTTCATGTAAAGAGCATAACAAAATAAAAACGATCTATAGTTTTGTATAATTTAAAATAAAATATAAAATATTATTTTAGTGACCGTTTATTATTGAAGCAATTTTTTGTTGTTTATTAAATATGTAAGTTTTCTATAGATCCGTAAAAAAATTGTGCGTTTAGGATCATTAATGTATTTAGATAGATATGAGATATACATTTGATATTGGCGGTGTTTGATTAAACAAAGTTTGTGTGAATTAGTGTCGATTAATTAATGAATGTCAGTCGTGTGCTGATAGCGAAGAAAAATTCAGGAATGACATGTCATAGAGTATATTTTTATATCGTGCGTGCGTCGGTATGTGTGCGTGTCCTTAAATATAAAAACACGCATTTAGGTGTGCGTGTCTGTAATATCCACACCGCACGCATACATTCGCACAAGAACAATAAATCCATATTTCGCAAGCACTTCGCTTAATCATCTGTCTATGCGACGCACTTTACTCCATGTAACTTCGACCATTGCATTTTTCATTCCTTAATTGCTTCGATGAAATTATTGTTTAGTAACTACATGTGAATAAAAGAATAAAGCTAAGTAACCACTAATAAACTAAAGATTACTTTCCATCTTCATTGGCACTATAATGGGATCATTCCATATTTTCTGTTTAAATTTTTCCTGAAAGATTACCGGCTGCAATGTAAGTAAATAATAATTTCGATGAAGCTATGTAATAAAGCTGTAAATTTTGTGTAATTTATTATTTGTGCGGTAAAAAAAGACATATAGTGATATTTAGAAAATTTTGTTTTGCTACATAAAGTGCATAGATATTAATTACCCAGATTTACGACTGTATTTAAAGTCAGCAATAATTATATACATATAAGCGATGATAAATACCATAACATGCCAGTTTACTACTTTTAGTACTATGTTGCACGTAGTACAATTAATGGTAATCAAGTACTTATATTTTTTTACGTACAAATATATCTTCTGTAACAGCAGAAATGCCTAAATGCAATAAATTTATGCTCATTCTGTTGGTAGTTTCGTTAGTTTACTCTATATATACTCTGTATATTATACTACCTGTTTTGACATTTATTTACTTGGAAAATCACACGATTTCATTCGACAATAATTTGAATCACATGGTTACAAATGAAGACGTAAGGATCAACTGTGGGAAATAGAGTGTACACATACCTGCACCAATGAAAATATTCATAAAAAAGCACTGTGCCTTGCAGAAGTTGTAGGCTTATAAACTCGACTTCAACAATAAAAATAAAACTTATCACAAATTTAGAACCATCACTACTTGAGACCCTGTTCCTTCTGTTTCCTGTTTTTTTCTTTCTTTAATGACATCAAAACTATACTTGTAGAGATATTTGAAGTATTGACAGAACAATAAATTATAGCAATACACGCTTATGAACGCAATACTAATAATTCGAAAAATGTAAATGAGAATTCTTGACTTTCCACATTTTTATTCACTAAAGTAACATTTTCGACTTTTCAGTCATCATCAGACTATACAAGAAAATAATTTTGCGAGATTTAAATAGGGTGGATTACAACTGAGAATGGGGTATTGGCTTATTTCTTTCTGTATATTAAAATTTCTACGAATTAACCGTATTCCTTAATCTCGAGGTGTTTCAAGATTATGAATGTATATTGAGAAGTGGAGAGACAGTTACTTCTAACTGTTCATTAACAATTTTTTTGAATTCACTGCTTTTCTAATTTCTAGGTTTACTAATATTTATTTCCATGGACTATTACTTGCTATAGATCCCCCTGTATTTAGGAGTAAGTACAGTTTGTACCCCATCCCTGTTGGCTGGATCCTCAAGGCTCCGTGGTGTAGGAATGCCGAGCCGAGTGGTGGCATCGCATCCATCCTGCACCGAGCTGATTGCAAATACCTGGACCGAGGTGACCCGGCGACACGAACGTTCCGGGCCTCCAGAGCAATGCTAGTTATGCGCCACGCACCTCGTGCATTCGCCCTATGCATCCTTCATCTCGCAGGTGCTAAATAAGTCCATCACCCAACAACATACTCTCTTCCTATTGATAGGTATATCGAACTATATATGTACTATATATAGTCAAGTGGAAGAGAATGAAGATATACGATAAGTTACACATTAACACTCAGATTCATTCATACACCTTGGTAACATCCTGAAATGTCAATCTAATTCCAATCCCAATTAATAAAATTAATTAATTATGTTATTTAGTTCCAAAGAAAACTCACTAGTTTGGTGGTATGTCTCATCTTATGAAGAACATCGAAATCTTCTAACGTCGTAGCACTAATGCTCATATCTACCGATTTTTTTAAAAACTATTTAAAAATTGATTTAACATATTTTCACTTCATCATATCTGAATATATTAAAAGTATTTTATAAGGTCAATTTGTAACTATAAATACTTCAAATAATTTATGGTTACTAAAAGTTAACTTAATTTTAGCGCAAACAATATTAAAAATAGTTGCGAAAATCGCACCCTTGATGTGTGAATAGCATGGAAATATTCAGATACCTATAATTTTAGATATGTATCGTACAGCAAACTTTATTCGTTCACCAGTTTTCTAGTCTAATATTAGTTAGAAACTTTTTTTGGCGTTTTAAACCACCTTCAAAATAAGAAACTATGTACATTATTTTTCCCGCAGTTAATCCTCACGTCATCAATTTCTTTTGCGAAAATTATTTACTTTTATTTTGCGTCTTTGTCGTATACGCATGACATAGATGAGATTTTTATTCGCTATCTCATTATCGTACGTGCTACCGAGGAGTATATACCGTGAGTCTTTTTTAACCTAAAACATGGGGATTGATCATATCCATGGTTACGACTTTATATACATTTGATTGAGAGCAATGTAGGTATATTTACTTGTCTTAAATATCAAGTTGTAACCATGGATATGATAAATCCCCCGTTTCACGTTAAAAAATACTCTCGGTATGCTATCTGCGTCTAACCAACGACAAAATGAAATACAATCAGTATCCACGGTTTTTGGCGTCGACAATTTGTGCTTTATTGTGTGTTGGTAGTTTCGTTAATTTACTCTACAACTCTCTTCATATATTTACGTTGGATATCACACTATATCACTCGACAAGATGATGTCATGAATCCCTCTTCGCCTCCAACGATTAGAAAAACTACTTGAATTCTAAATTGAAAACCTTAACAACCTCAAGAAAGTCATTTGGTACCCACATCACATTTTGAACAGTGCGTTGCTACTAAGGGTATGCACAAGTGAGAAGCGAATGTACGTGCGTGAGATTAAGAACATACCGCTGCTGCAGTTTGCGGAAGAAGAGAAGAAATGAAGCACTAGCTGGTTCTCGGCAGAGCAATGTGAAATGACTGCGATGACTAACGGACAAGGGTCGCCCGATCGTCACGCGTTTCAACGCACGACGCAGTCGACACGCAAACCAAAATAGTTGGAAACATGGCAAAATATAGGTTAGCTGCTACATCACAAATTAATATGTATTCAACATTGCTTACTGCATAATTCCAAAGGAATTTATGTTAACGATCATCCAGAGGGTTACCACACGTACTCTTAATATTACATCGGACAAATATGTTCCTATCTAGCGACTTACTATATGTAATTTCACAATTAAAAATATAAAAAAACAATAAAACAGGCATATTGTAAATTAATATTAAACATAAAAAATAGCTTAAAATTAAAATGAGTTTTGACGTCAACGCGTAGATGTTATGTTTGAAAATATTGTGATAAAGATATGCTAAGAACTATTTGGTGCTTATTAAAAGGCGGTTCCATATGTCGTTGTTAAGGTATGTGTTGTTAATTGAGTCAGCTACTTTCTTGTGTCAAATCTTAAAGAATAGAAAACAAGTAATAAACTAATACATAATTTGAACATTTAATTGGACAAAATTTAATTGATATTTCCGGACACGAAAACATAAGAAAGAATACTCAACTGGGACGTAGACTGGTTTTTACAGTTTTTATCTAATTATATTAGGGTATTAATTAGATTACTTCACAGTGAGTGAGCACCCTTGTCACAAGTAGTAAACATTAGATTTATTTGTGTTTATTGGGGTTCATATTGATCTAATTACAGTTGGATAAGAATTAGAGTACTGCACTTTGAGTAAAGTCAACATATAGGATAAGTATTAGAGTACTTCACAGTGAGCGAACACCCTTCTGTCAGGTAGTATACATTAAGGTGATTAGTTTTGATAAAGGGTTATTTGATCTAGTTACATTAGGATAAAAATTAGAGTACTTCACAGTGAGTGAGATTCCGTCTCCTAGGTAGTGGTGATTTTAAATTAATTAACATTAGGGCAAGTATTAGGCTACTTTACAGTAAGTGAGCTTTCTCTTCGGTAATAAACATTACTATGATTTTTTTACGGATAGTTATTTTAAACTAAATGCATTGGGGCAAGAATTAGTGTACCTCATAGTGAGTGAACACTTTTCCTTTCTCAGGTAATAAATATTAGGATGACTGGTTTTTAAGAGGTGTGATTTTATCTAAGTTTAATTTTAGAATTTATTAACAGTTCGAGCCAAAATAGGCCAACGTACTCTAATTAAACGCAGTTGATTGTATATATACTCTGAATGAGCTTTCATCATTGCAACAAATTATGGAAATGTTAATGTTATGGTATATGATTGAGTTAGAGAATTTGGGAGGTTTATAAATTAGCGTGTAACGATAGTGAGCCTAACCTGGGGTAACGTAGGCCGGTACGCGATCCACTAATGACATATCATGATGATGGGAGTTTTTCCAGTTGATCTGTGTAACCTGCAGTTCAGCCATCATCAATCATTAGGCACGGAGCGCACCAGCGGCGTTCGTGAACCTGCGTGATGGCGTGCGTGACCTCGCGTGAGATCCCCACGCACGCACGCCGCTGCTACCAAAAATCCACTAATTACCTCTATAACCAACCAGTAACTACTATTTCTGCTTATTGTTTTATAGTTATAAAAATGTCTAATGTTGCCTATAAATTTAATATTTTTTTGTAACAATCGATAATAGTATAAGTTCATTATAAAGTTCACATTTTTATTTATTTTTGCCACCTAATATGAAAAAAAATATTTTAAATGACACTTAAATATGGACGGACAAATTTAATATCAAAATCTGCATGATTAGTATACTTTCCTATATGTAATGATTTATAATAATATTGTGCGAAAAATTCTGAAGACTGAAAAGGAACTTTGTATAAGAATGTTCTTTCTACAATGAAACTTAGCTTATTAAGTTCGCGACATTGTAAACTGTCAATTAGTGTTACAGTTACAGTGTTACAATACAAAAAAATGTATACAGGTGAATAAAAAATAATAGCTATTTATATAATAAGTAAAGATACAAAGGTAATTATTTATTTTATATGAGCTAAAAAACCACCCACTTTACTTACGTGTTTCATTTTTTTAATTATCTATATAAATTTTTATTTACAACAGGTTAGGAAACAATGAAACTAATAACCAACTGAAATTAGTAAAATAAAAAGTCGTATGTTAAATGGAAGTATTTTTTTAATGGTACAATGCAACAAGCAAGTTACTATTCTGTTCAGAATATCATTTTCTGATCGTCCAATCTCAGTATTCTATCTTCTATTATTCATTTTAAAAATAATGCCTCAATCTAATGATATTTGGACAATTGTAATGTTTTGAATTTGAATTTAAATTTTTGATGATTTCCCCCTGTATAAACTTTTGATTTTAAAGGTCAGTAAAGAGTAATAAAAAGAATCCAAATGTATAAGATCGAGTAATCTAGCAGACAATTATACTATTCTATCATTCCCTTTAAATTAACATTATTTTAAATTTGTTGTTACACATGGTGTAGATCTGTCTGAAAATTTTATACCCCAAAAAGCAAATGTCAATTTCGTTCATTTTAAATAGAAAATATACATTGCTGTCAATCAAATATCAAGTCGTAACCATATATATGATAAATATCCACTTTTCACATTTATGCATGTAAATGATTAAGGACCGGTTTTTCCATCTATGGTTAAAGTGCTGGTTACCTTAACCATCGGTTAATAGAAAAATATCGCATCAAAACCTAATGTAAGTTGTCAAAAATATATGTTATTTACTATTCCGATGCGCTAATTTTCTATTAACTGACAGTTAAGGTAACCAGCACTTCAACTAGAAACCGGCCCTAAATGAACATAAGTTAGAATATTAAGAATAAGCGTTATGGAAGTGGTAGTAGTTAACAGAGTGTAATTGGTAGCGAACATCGCTTCTCGATCTTGGTTGTGAAAGTTCCTGGCTGGAAGTATAATCGCGCTTGTTTACGGGAATAGAAATCCGCGGATAATGAAATGTACAGTGTACGAGAGGCACACAATAATTAAGCAATAAAATGCATCGCTGCGCGAGCTGAATGCCGTATGAAGTAATCCCGCTCTAAGCGACTGCGAGTTCAGAGCATCCTCATCATAAACCATTCCATTTTACTTTTAATTAACACCAATTGATTCCTCGTAAATTATCTTCTTTAAACATATAAATTACACTTGTTTACGCCCTTCCTACAATGCATGTGCTCCGTATAAATATACCACACGCTTCATAAATGTCCCATCGAATTGTTACAAAGATTCTATGTGCGAATGTATTAAACCGGCCAATACTATTTTCATTTGCTCCGCAATTACAAAATAACTAACACATTACACATCTTTTTATATTTATTCATAACATAATTTCTCAAAATTATATTTTATATATAAAGGGAATACTATGAAAAAAAGTAAAGATGCTAAAAAGCAGTGGAAAATGTGAAATTAGTTATAACTGCAATTGGCAAAGTCTTGTATTTGTATAATCTTCACGCTAGGTCAATATTGATAGTCTTCTCAATCTTGGTACATAATATAATATTTTATTTGACATTAAAATTATTTTCTTCACTACTAGGTCAGACACCCACTATTATAAAGCTCTATTTTACATGAGAAATTGTTTTTCACTACCGCTTACTTAGTAACAAGGGTCACCTAGGTCAAGAGTCACTTTTTAGAAAAACTGCAGTCTCTAAATCCAAATATTGTGTGAAACATTTAACTCAAAAAATGTAATGTATCAAAATTAAATAAGTAAATCAAATAAAATCAAAACTGAGGTCGACAAACTGAAACGTCAAATATTGAATTGAATATATATCCATGTCAAAATACTTGTTATTATCGATATAATTATTTTTAGTAGGTTTAAGATTTAATAAATGATAGAAGTAAAAAAATATTATCTGTGTATATGGTTGTTGGTCAATAATGATAGACTTCTCAACCTTGGTGTATAATATACCATTTCACTATAATTTACTTAGTATAACCATGGTAACCTAGGTCAATAAAATAATAATGCAATCTGTCACTTTTTAAAAGAACATCAAACTTCCAAATTGAAATCTTATTTGACTTATTAAACTCAAGATAATAATAATATGTTCACATTAAATTAATACCGCAAGATCGTTTTATATTTTGTTAATAAATGTAATGATAGTACCTACGAGTATACCACAAAATCGAAAACATTAAAAATAATTTGTAAGATTGCTGTAGAATAAAATTTTCTTCACTACTTCATCTTCAGTTGTAAAAGACATATGTTAAAAAATAATATGTAATTTCGATTTTTAAATTCCTATTGAGATTTTGTGTCGGTTATTCCTATGTTTCAAGTAATACTTAGTCAATTTAAAACAGTTATTCTGGTTCGTTATAAGTAAAGGAAACAAGTAGAATTATTCCTTTCCCGTTGTTGAAACAGATGTTATATATTTTAGTGCAATCTTTGTTCTACAATTGCATCAATGCAAAATTCTAATCCATCATTATCAGACTATAATTTGTGTTATTGAGCTCAAATCGAATTTACCGGGAAATGGCTAAATTGTCGGTTGATCTTGATATTGATCGTTTACCTTCGCACAACAAAACAAGAAACAAGTAGTATTTCTTTGCTTTAAAACTAAAAATGGTATTACTTCGATTATTACTCACTTGATCAACAAACTGTAGTTTGTTTTATATAGAAATGAATCAGCTCGAAAGACGTATTTCCTACATATTTTGAGCAACCAATAAAAGAAGGTACCCCTTAATGAGTTCTTTATCAGTGTTGAATATAGTCCCTAGTTCAAAGGGAGAAACTATTAGTTCGAAATTAAGATTTAAGAAAAATTAAAATGCAATAAACAGAAAAACAATATAGGATTTGCCGAACATTGTATTAGTAGGTAATAATCATTCGTTCAGTAGTGATTCCAAATTTTGCATGTAGCAGAAAAAGAATTAATAAGAATTCGTTGGAAAATTTTGGGATTAAGGAAGAAGTTAATTCAAAGAAATATACTGGCAATGACTATTCCCTTCTAGTTAAATTGAAAAATAGTATATATACTGTTAATTTCTACATCAATGGAGACACAGGTGATACCGAGAGAACAAATCGATCATGACAATATAATTTAATTTTGTTAACATGTATATACTTTTAAAGTACTATTTTTGAATCGCAAAAATAGACAATTAGTTTTTAATTTGTATAAATTTATGGAAGATGAAGCGATTAATAGTGTCACAATTCCACTAAATAAAGTATTTTAAAATATGTATTACTAAAATAATCCCAAGTCACTGGTAGAATGCATTCCAATTTATGGTGTACGCCCCTAGCTTATTGAAACAATGCAGTTTTGAACTTGGTTGATTTAGGTAGATATAGCTACTATAATCCTGTTCTGTACAGGGCTACTGGTAGGCGAGACAAGAGTCTACGACGGTTGCAATATGTAATGGCACATTACACATCATTGGAAAAAACAATATGTACGTTGCCGTCTCCTTTAACTTATTTGTTGCATTAGATGTGCGAGAATGATTGACAAATACATTACAATTTGAGACGACCTATAATATATGCTGGTTCTGTTTACTTTCAGTTGGTTGACCTTTTGTTAGGATAGGGATGACTGTATTATGAGATCCCTTGCTGATTTGTTGAGTGAACTACATGTCTCATTGCAGAAAACAATTATTCATAAATTTTTCTGTCACTAACATAAAATTGTTTGCCTTCAGAAGTAAACAGTGGCTGATAAAAATTCGAGTACGTGCGGGGATATTTCACTCAAGCTCACGTCTGTTCTTTTTGCCGCAATAAATTACATTTGAGCACCAAAACTCAATATTTAACCCGGTGGTCAATAATTCAGTTACCGGGGGCCATAATTCTAATTGCATGTCTCTTAGACGGGGTGCATGCCGTGGCATGCAATGCGCGGTTGGGAAGTCATGAAGAGCAGAGAGGAATAGAAAGCTGTGTTTAGGAAAAAGTCGGAGCCAATTCGTATTTTATTTTTACGATGATCATAAAGTAAATATAGAGCAGCGGAAGTTATCGTGACCCCGCAAATCATGCCGGGTTTGTCATTCCGCAGCACGAACGGAAGGGACACTTCCAAACACTGCTGCCCACTTCGCTGCTCTCCACCACTTCAAAAATTCATCAACTCTAAAACTATATTTTTCTACAAACATTAAAAGTTGGCTTCATACTGTTTATAGTATCTACAGTTAATACAGTAATTTGGATTTATGTAGATATCAACATTATTTCATTATAACAACGACGTACTTTGAAGCACTGTCTTTCTCTGAAGAAATAGAAATACCAATAATGATATCTCACTTGCTATCACTTTTTGAAAAAACTTCGAAAAAGTAGGCCAAAATTTACAGTCTTTGATGCGTTATATCTTAGTTTGAGCTGTACACCTGTATATAGCACTGCAATCACTTTTTGACATAACTGTCATGAACTTGAGCAATAATAGACATACGATTTGCTTTATGCTGATTGGTTAGACACTAGTACTGTAAAAAGAGATGGCACAAAAAAGATATATTACACATGTTGTAAACACTACGTTATGTAGGACGTATATTGCATATTGGTATCTAGATAAGTATAAAATCACTGAGTTAATAGTATATTATATTTTAAAAAAACACACACATAGTAAAGTTGGATCAAATCTATAACTTGGTGTAAAATTCAACACTGTAGGACAACCAGTTTTATCTATACTGTCATTCAAATTTTTCCCAAATAAATATAGAAGATTTGAACTTAAAAGTATTTAAGATACACTAAGGTTGAGTTGAGTTGACTATAATAATTGACCTAGCGCCAAGATTGTGTCCCGATGTGCGAAGTAACGAAGGGATATAAAGCAGTGGTTAATAATAGTTTTCTCAACCGTGGTAGACCAGTAACAAAAATGTTTGAGTTATGTGTTCATTATTATATATTTACATTTTTATAAAAATTATTTATAAAAACTGTTTCCCTATGACAAATTTTATCTGAGACACATGATATATTGTTGTACCTACCAGTAAAAGATTTGTAGTCGGCACTTGATGCAATATATAATAATAATAATAATATTTATATACACTTTTGCAGTTGGTATAGCATCTAAATTTGTATTTACACTGTGATACATTAACCTTCTTATTGTTAATAACTTCATTCACCCAGTCTTGTCTTAATCTCAAATCGTCTACAGAACTTCTTCTCTTGTTTCTCTCCAAACTTCCTTGCTCGATATCCTTAGAAGCTTTATATATTGCTGTTCCCTACCACAAAGCATAAACCTTCTATCACATAGCCAATACTTTTTTTTTCTCCCTTTATTACCACATCTGAATATACCAATCATCTTGATATTTTTCTTTTTTCATTCAGAAGATATAGTGGTAATTTCAATGATGTGAACAAATCAAGTACAAATATTTATTGTTTTATTACAGCTATTACCAAACCTAGGATAGTTATGAGTATCATAACCGCCGCAGATGTCAATTGAATTTCGAACTCGTAGGGCGAAAATTTGAAGACATTTAAAGCCTGGTATGATTCATAACATCCGTGGTTTCTGGTTTGTTAACTTTTACGTTATTAATAAATATTATTTTTTTAAATTCTCTTAAATAACGTTTTCCAGATCGACTCTGTATGGGTTGATATGACGCCATGGTTAGTTATATTATCCAATTGTCTTATGTTATGTTGACAAGTCAATACGGTAATAATATTACCGTACAGATAGTTATGACTTAATAGCCAGCTTATTTTTATCTATGTATCTTAATATCTTGAAATCTGTACAAATATAAAACAATCCGAGGTTATTAATTCCTTAAGTTTTATAGATACCGCAAAGTGCTTGTTAGTTTCTACACTATCCAATATCTTTTTATTTTCCTTATTATAAACTCCTTCCACATTCCGCAGATCCTTACCCACCCTTTGCCACGTTATCCTGGCCGGCTAGGTCCTGCTACCGGGTATCCATGTCCTGTCGGTGTCCAGCGCACTTCCTTTGTCCTGTCTGGAGAGACGCGAGACGCGTGACGTCACCGAGGACAACGACCAGACTGCGATATCGATTGGCGGAGACTCCCCCGCTCTACCGGCGCCAACGTCTCACGTGGTGCGTGGGGCCTAAGGAAACGGCGTAGGTGGAGAGTAGGAAGAACGGAGGAAAGTCTAATTACCAATCAATCTCGGCTTAGGGCTAATAATAAAATGCAGCGGAAATTCTAACGACTTGTTTTCCCCAAAATAAAAACAAGTTTTGTAATTCAATAAGTACACTTAAATAACTTCTCTTGCACATTGGGTTATTTTATCTCATTTGTCGAAGGAATTTATTTTTACCCAGTTATAAATAAAGATAGATATAAATAAATATTATGGTGCAATCAATGACTTAAACTAAGAATGGGAACGAAATTGCCATAATGGGGAAATTTTCGGAATATATTTTGAGGAATATACTCTATATTTTTTGTAATAATATATTAAGGGTATTAAAATTAATGAAAATTCTACAAGAAATAATGTGTTGCCTAGAAACTAGATGAGTTTGTTTTGATAGGAATTTGACGAAAAGTGTCAGAGACGAAGTCAAGGGTACATTTTCTGTCAAATTACTAGGATTTAGGAAAAATTAAGGGTATTTTCATTATATTGCTATACAGTCTCAGAAGTAAGTAGTAAACAGTTTTTATTGTGCCATAATTTGACGTCGGCCCTTTTTATCATCGGTCACCAATTATTTGAAACCTTTCTGTAATCTAAGTATATCATTCAATGCATTTTTTTAATTAAAATTAATTAATTGAACGCTAAATTTCAAATAATGAGTCAAAATATTACTCATTATTTATATACTCAGACTAGCAAACAATAAGATCATTTTTTCGGTTGCATTTAAACCTGACTGATACGAAAATAAATTTACTAATAGTAGATAGTAACTTTTCTTGTACATTTTATAATTAACTTAAATTAAAATTTTCTGATTAATACCTCAAAATTTTAATTTATATTTAATTACAATTTCAAATATTTTATTATTAAAAACCTCTATAACCGCTATTAAAACAGTTTTTAGAGTTAAAATATTTACATATTGTTTTACCTGATATTGACATTTATAAAGACTAGTACCAAATATATATTGATCTTCTTCTATATCTTACAATTTAGATAAAGTAACCTAAATTCATTGCTATTCAAAGAGAAGTATGCCTATATAGTTTCTGAGGTATTTAAAAATATGAACAGTAAAATTTTAATACAAATTAAGAAAATAATATATCAGTATTTTTTTATTATTGGTTTTTATTGTAGAACTACCACAGACATAACTTCAAAGTTCAATTAAATGAATTGATAAGAAATGAGTCAGACAGATAGACTAATAGCAAAAAATCTTAAAATTGAAGTAATTGAATGAAAGAAGCGTACATGAATGTAAAAGTGGTTCAACTAACAGACTATGACTGTGACAACTTAGTCTATAATTAACATTTGATGGCAGTAAAAATGCTGTTAAAGTGTGAAGAATCATAGTGCCGAGTCACTTCTCGAAATGCAAACACTGCAATCCAGAGGCAAGAAAGTGATTACAGAGGAGAAAAAGCCCAAGAAACTGAAAGTAAATCTCAATCCTATTAAAAAATAATTACTCTTCATGGGAGAAATATCCTATTACGGCTCTGGCGACAAATCTCGCAGGGACGAATTAAAAACTTCACAAAGTGTAAATGTTTAACCGGCGGTAATTTACGGAAAAATTTAAACTGTGACTTTTTCTATTTCTCGAACTTTATATTTGATGTTTTATGCATATTCATATATTTTCTGTAGATTTTATCCACTGTTTCTTTATGTTTCATATGTCACAATGTAATTAATTAATTTAACCCATTTGCATTATGAATTTTTCAATTAACTTTTACACGACACTTCATTTATAATTGAAATAAAATCTTTTAACATATTCCACAAGTGGTATATGTAAATTCTTTCATTACTTTGTTTTTACCTGGAAATAAAAAAAAACCACATGTTTAATGCATGCAAAAATTACAAAACGAGACGAAGGTGAGTTTTGTAAGAGCAGAAGTTAAATAACCATCCAGTTTTTTTTACGTGTTTCATACAATATTTTTTCTACTTCCGTTTGAATAAGTACAAAAATGTATTTGAAACTATATATTTTTGACACTATGATCACATTTACAATATAAACAAAAAAATACAATAGCAGGGATTGCTTAATTGTTGGTTATAAACAGATAAATGACATAAAATAAAGTTATCATTTAAGTTTTTTGAATTATAAAATACGTGTCTTTGTGAATCTAATAAATACAATAACTATATTATTAATATTTAAATATTTATAAAATATTATATAAAATAAAATAAAACTAAATATTCTATTTTTGTAGATGTAATGTTTTTATAAATGCGTACTTTCCATTGTGTTTTCGCGTTAAGTAATAATCTCATTATTTCACTAATGAAATAATGGAATCAATGGCCTAACTTAAATTGGAGAAATAAAAATTCTCTTATTAAACGAAAGGAGAAAAATTATATTTGTATTTTGCAAAATAATTACCATACAAGAATAATGAAATTTATAACAAATTCACAACGAAAAAAATTAGTGCTACTACCTTATAGAAATTAATATATACAGGGTGTAATAGAAATAGGTATGTTAAATTTAACCAGTAATAGAACTCATGGAGAGCAATAATACTTAAATTTATTGTACCTATTTTTGCTTCACCTCTATATTTCTCTACTAGATTATATTTTATTATTCTTATTTTATATTAGAACACACTTAAACCTAATACTTATTTACGATAATATTTTATTTAAAAAACCTTCACCTTACAAAAATTATCTTATGTGGTACATTTTCCACTCCAGTTAGAGTGCCCGGAAAATTACGTCTAGTAAACAATCCTTTTGATATAAATATATTATTACTGATGTCAGTGACAAAGTAAATTTTAATTTTCAAAAAAATGAAACATTTTTTACACGTACGGGATTCGAACTCGGTACACCTGAATTATGAAGTCTGAACATAGTCCACTAATTCATGATTCATGATGTGTATTTATTAATATGCTGTAGTAATAATCTGTTGAAAAAGGACCAGAAGAAGGACAAAAACAATGAAACGACAATTACGAAATCCTTTTGGAATGATTTTAATGGGAATGTCCATTCCACTTATATACATACGGGATTCAAACCCAATACACCTGGATTGTAAAGATCGAATACATTCTACTAATTCATGTAGTTGATATGTATTTATTAATATCCTGTACTAATAATCCGTCGAAAAAGGACGAGGAAAGGACAAAAACAGTGAAACGCCAATTATAAAATCCTTTTGGAGTGATTTTAATGGCAATGTCCAGCCCAGCGCAGGAATTCGGGGCTTACGGTAGGTCAGTAGGCCCGACAAGTATGTCAGCAACCCATCACGCACGAATCCTGTCGGCTGCGCTCGGGCCGCTTCGGGCGCGCTCGGCTCGAAACAAAAGACTTTCATCGAATTATCCTCCTGTGTTTTGTGTTGGGGAAAAACTGGGATATAAAGATAAGAAGCGCCGGAGTGCTGATGGAATGTGGTTGCGCTGCTCTTGTTGGAGGTTGTGGATGCTAGATGGTTTTTTCCAGTTAGTCACGCATCCGAGAATTGATTAAACAAAGAAGAGGGTTAATGATTTTTAATGGACAAAGAGAGGGTTTTGTTTTATTACGAGCGCTAATTAAATGGGGAGGGTTTTGTTTTTGTTTATTTTGAATGCAAATGTCAGATCTCCTGCATACTTTTTCAGGATGATATTTAAAATTAAATTGTTTTTCATAAAAAAATATGTGCCAATACATCTAACATTCATTGTCTTTTTCCGTGATTTTCATTGAACTACCATTAAGAGTGGTATTTTAATTATAATTACAATTTTATATGTAATTAATTTAGTGTACTTTAAATCTCCAAATTGGACATTCTTTGATCACTTTTCCATAAATTTAACTAATAACAGAAAGGTCGGCCGCTATGAGTCATCGATAGATAGTCACGCTCATTACAATCTATTTAGACATATTTAAATGTTTAATATTAAAATTATAATAATTTTTACCTTCGTTTCAGCAATGTTCATGGTGTACATCACATTGTGACTATCATTTCTTAATAACCTAATTAATAATTTTATATGTAAACATATTTTTTAAATATAACAGTTACTTGGAGTTGCAGTCATTTAATAAAATCCACTAAAACAACAACAAATAACATCTTTCCTTTCATCAATATCCAGTCGATAAAACCAATCCTGCATAACAGTTACTATTTGTATTAAATTCTGTTTGAAAATTTGAAATCAGCGCATTGGTATCTACTAAGTCCAAAAAATTAAAAATTTTGGAGACAAAAGATTACGAGGCGAAAAATTGTAATTTATGTTTTTTCGTTTTTCTTATTTTTCACTAAATAATATATATTAATACCCTAATTAATAATTTTCGATGAGAATACGTATTTTTTAAATATATCAGTTACTTTATCTAAAGGTACTTTATTGTAATAATCAGTCCCCCATATTGACATCATGATTAATGATACTAGCACAGAATAGTTACATACAGAAGCGACACTCCGTGTCGGTACCTTTCATGTTCCCCTATACAGTTCTATGACCTTGAAGCATTGTGTAGACCTTTTAATTTGTGCTCTTCCCCTATCTCTCTCTCAGAGGTGAGGAAACTTTCCGATTTTAACCAATGAGCCCTTTAAATTTGTGCACATTCTCCTTCTCTCTCTAATTTTCGTTTCTCTGTCTTACTGTCGCTTCTGTATAAAGAAACTTATTCTTTGATATTAGTAAGACATTTTAAGTTCTTGTAAACAAACATAAAAGCTTAACTTTTCTACGTATTTATTTATGCAATTAAATGTAAGGAATACCACATTCACAAATGAAGTACCTAGAACTCACAATTCCACATCATGAGTATAACGCTGGGTAAATAATTCCAGGCGAGAACCTAATGTGTGTAATTCATTTCTGGTCTCCCATCCATTTCTCAGCGAATTCCAGGTTGTCCTTCGGGCTAATTGTGCCGGGGTCAGGAGCGACGTACATCACGCCGCCGCCGTCGCGACGCTAATTTCGGATATAATAAGCGCGTTCCACGTCCCACGGTTATTAGACAATTCTCCGGCACCGGCTCGGCGAGGCTGAACGTGTGCATACACTATTAATCCACGTGCACTAGCAGCAGATAAGGAGCGACGGAGAAGACGGGGACGGCCAGGGATGATTGACTCAGATATCAAACTTTAAGGAAAATTAGTTATAGGTGCTTATTTTATTATATATTTTACGACAAAAACAATTAAAAATTTTGTTATAAACTTTTTTCTTACAACTGAATTTACCATTAGTCCCTTAATTAATAATGAACTGATTCAAGAATCAAGCTGATCCGTAGATCTACATTTCTTCTAATTTACAAACTTGATTCACAAAAATTATTCATATTTACTTATTTATTACATATTTTACGACAAAAACAATTAAAAATTTTGTTACAAACCTTTCCTTTACAACTGAATTTACCAGTAGCTCTTTATTAATGAATGATAAACAGATTCAAGAATCAAGCTGATCCGTAGATTAACATTTGTTCTAATTCACAAACTTGATTCCAAAAAATTATTCATATTTACTTATTTATTACATATTTTACGACAAAAACAACTAAAAATTTTGTTATAAATTTTCCTTTTACAATTGAATTTACCAGTAGTTCTTGATTAATAATGAACTGATTTCAGAATAAAACTGATCCTTATATCAATATTTGTTCTAATTCATCAACTTGATTCTTGACTCACAGTTTTGCTTACGTTTTTGACAGTTTATGTAATTTTACGAATGTGAATTTGATGTTGACAAATCGTATAACTATATTTTTCTTATCTAAAAAAATTAATAAAAATGGCAAAGAAGAACGAAAACGGAAAAATTATATCGATTTATATAGATTTGTGAAAATTAACAGCCAAAATCTTGTATGCATAAATACGTATGTCGAAATGTCAAAGAGACTCAAATCAGATGATCAAAACTTGATTAATAGAATACCAGATTGCTTTTTTTACTCATTCCTTTTAATAAGCATGCATTTTGAACTGGAGCCCTTCATCAACATTGATACTTTATGAATACCAGCAGATACGTAAAACAACTATTTATATAACAGCCCACAGGTAAAAGGGTGAAGATATAAAATATGAAAGGGATTGGACCTCCTCCGTGTATAATTAGCGATAGTTCGTTTTGCGTGGTGTGCATCTGGGCGGGTGTTTGCAATTCCGATGGGGATGTTTGAGATGGGTGCGCAGAGGTTTTTTCCAAGATGGCAGGCCATTCATTGAGCGCAGTTTCTACTCAGCCAGCGTAGCACTTTTCCAAACCCAATTTCCTTGCGGTGATCGCATATCGCAACTGCAGCAATCCTCCCGCGTCTTTTGTTTCATACTCAAAAAATACCACGAACCACGTACGCCAAAACTCACAGCTTCACCAACAACCACACTATCTTTTCTAGATACTCTCTGTAAATTTAACTCCAAAAATTCTATACACTAACTTTATCAACTCAATAATTCTTGGAAATTTATTGGCCGATTTTCTTTTTAATTAATATATAAAGAATAATTTACAATAAAATTTTAATAAACTAATAATTATTTAAGTTATGATAAAAGTGCACCAGAGCTGGGAGTATCTTACAAAAAAAGATACTCAGTAGTACCTTATCTTATTACCTATATTAACTTGCAGTTATTAAGTAGTATACTATTTACGAGTATCTATAAGATATATGGAAGTATCTAAGATAAGAGTACAGTATAAGACTAGTTGTAATTGGTAACTATTTACATTCCGAATCGCTTATTATAAATATATTTCGCGTCTGCATCAGAAATTAACTTCGAATAATGAGAAAATATATTTGTAAAATGTGGACAACTTGACAGTAGTAGAACTATCATTTTCTATAAATTTTTCTCGTAAACTACAAATTATGAATCGATTAAAAAAATGAGGTATTTTTTTGTATAGTATCACATACGTAAAAATCAAAAAATCAACATTTGGTCTAACACCCCATTACGGTATCTTTTTACAAATATTTTTGATTCCGTTGCGATTAGATGTGAGATCTGCCGGTATCTAATTTCCCACACATGCGCCTGGATTGTCCATCACGCTGCAATCAGTAGGTTTTATCTCGGTGAGTTGGAGGTATAATTGACAGTAACTTCACGTGTCCACGTGACAAACTCGTGCAGTATGTCTGCGGGAGGAGTGGGTGGGTTGGCGACACTGCACGGCACTCGTGCGACCCGGCCGTTACTCACGGGGGTGGCTGGGAGGCAAGAGACAAAGGATGGCACAAGTCCCCCCCTTTCTAATTGAAATTAGTGAATACGAATATGTATCACTCGTGGATTAGTACCCATTGCTGGGTACGGTTTTTCAGGTATAGTCACCAGATGACTCTAACTTATGTGAAAAAAGCACCACAAGGACTCAAACTCACAGGTCCTCCCTGTTTCTAATTGAAATCACTGAATACGTAAATGTAGGTATCACCCATTGCTGGATGTGCTTTTTCGGATATCAGTAATGATATATTAATACAGAAACATTTACCAGATGACTCTAATTTGTATGAAAAATACACTCAAACTCGTTTTCCAAGAAGTTAATATAACCATTCAAATTATCTACTACACCACATGTACCTGGTTTCCAACCTTTTTTTGGGTAACGCCCACTTTTTCATTTCCTTACGACGAAAATTACTTATTTGGGTTGTCCTTATTTTAGCAAAGTTGTAAATATGTGCTCTTACCAAAAAATTATTTACGTGAAATATAAAGAGTCGAAAATATGTTGCGTTTATCCAAAAAATTACATAATAAAATAAAAAGAGAGAAAAATTAAGATTCCAGGCTTCTCACATAATATTATGCACCCATGCCTTCATACTCAAAATTTATGTTTAGTTTAAATGGAGACATTGTCTTTTTAGACCTTTTGATGATCAATCTGACAATTTTTTAAGATAACTTCCTTTAAGTTTATAAAATATGCTTTAAGGAAAATTAATTTCGATGAAAATTGTGGCGTCAATTTTAAAATTAGGATTTCCGATTCCCAAAGAATGCTAAAAAAAGTAATATCGAAACTTTATATTTTCGATTATGTTCATATGTAGTACAACTAGTAACAAGAATTTTACTAATAATTTTTGTTGTTATTTTCCCTACTGACGATTTTCCAAAGCAAGAAGTAGGAGTGAGTTAGTCAAAAATTATAAATAACTAAAATTCTAGTTACGAATGGTTTTCGAAATGACAAATCCTCAAAAAATCTACCGGAATATTTTAAAATTCTTGTGTACATATTTTTAAATTCATTTTTAAATATCTACCAATGTACCAATATTATAAATAATAATAAAAATTCTCTAGAGTTATTATTTTGTAAAGTATTAAAAATCGAGATATAATTGAAGGCAACCCTTATAGAGAAAATAAGGAGTAAAAGAATGTTGCGTTAGTGAGTATAGGTATGTAATGAGAGTGTTTGTCTTTGCTAACACTCCTGTAGTGGATATAATGACAAACTATAATTAAATTAACGGAGTTGGAAGCGAGAAAGTTGGTTTGCAAAGCTCGGAAGTGTGGCGGAGTACAACACGTACCTACATACATACAAACCATGTTGTGACATATTAACCCCACAAAAATAAACACTTTCAGCACATTACCCTTTTACTCAAATACTGACAGATTCTGTCAGAAATACTTACAAGAAATTGTCATTTATATTCAAATTTCAAATTATTTTTTGTTACTACCCTAGTTTTTATCCCTTTACTCAAAATAAAATAATTTTTAAGGAATATTTATAAAAAAAATATTCACAAATAAGAATAAAGAAACTGGTTGATCGTAATTTGTAAATGAAGTAGAGTATAAGGTTCTGGAGAAAGAAGATCTTGAACAGGACACAAACCTAATCAGAATAACTATTGATCAAATCATGGAATTCCAAGAAACTTTTTTCAAGATACCTAACTCTAATATCCTTAAAAATATTTTCTGTAAAACTTTTTTTCCAAATGGATATGGTAACTTCTTAAAAAGTTTAATAAAATATTTCTAGAATCTGGCAACATTGATTTAAGCGAAAATCTTATCGTGCCATTTCAAAAGTCATCTCGTCGTCAATAATGCAAACTGTAACTTTTTAAAGAAAAAAGGGCAAATTTTGAATTGACAATTCGGGTACCGGTTTTTATGAACCGGTTTTTTAACCATCACATGCCCTGATTTAAATAAATAGTTCAAATAAAAGCAAATCAAGGATCTAAAGTGAGGTTGCAAAACTGAAACATTAGATAAAAAAAATAATTCCAAGAAGACTATCATTGACAAGCGTCTTGTATCCCTCGGTTGCTTTGCACTATTTCAATAATGATAGTCTTCTCAACCTTGGAGCTTAGTGTAAAATATACTATTATGATTATCTTACATCTAGAAAGGTATTGCGAGTATCCATATTAATTAAAAATTAAAGAAATTATATTTATGAGTAGCAGGTGTCAAGAATTAATTTATTAAAAAAATTTATGCGTTTTTCCTGAATGGAAATGAGAGAAATAATATTAAAAACGCATAGAATCACCGATGTTTAGCATTAGCACATACATAAGAACAATAGTGATTAAAACCGCATTTCATTAGGTATAAAAAACAACTAATTACTATGAGATAGAATCTACCAGTTACGCGTTGGTACGACAAAGCCCTCGCGTGCCGCCACTGCCCCACTCTCCCCGCCACTGGCAGGACACATCCCCATATGAATACGCGTAATTACTAATTACACTGCGTAATTGCATCATAAAGACGTAGCCGAAAGCTCTGTGAATATGAGAAAGTATACAATATACGAATTAATTAATTAGTTTGTGATTCCATATTATCTCCTAGACCAAACTATCGCTGCTATTCTTAAATAGCAGAGTGCAACATGCAATATATTAATTAAATGCGGTTTATTTCAAGCATTGCATCCCCAGACAATGCTATTATATTGTGTCTATTAATAAATAGAATTACAATTTCCGAATGCTTTGCCGCTGTTTATATATGTGCTATAATAGAAATCATTGGACGATGTACATTAGTGTGTATATTGTTTGCCTATGTTTCATATTTAGAATGGGATAATATTCGTAGTTTACTATAATACACATTTAATATTATCTATTTTCGAACACATGTTGATATCATGACATCACAATAAATACATATATGAGAGAACTGAATTAATAGAAAAATACTATATTTCATTGTTAAAAAACTTAATATATTTGGTATTATAATGAGTATATAAACAATTCACTTATTTAATTTAAAAAATCCCTAAATCATTCCCCCACTTCTTATAAAATAAACATTTAATCTATTATATAGTCCGCGGTCCAATAAATTATACGTGCAACAAGAAATTATGAATGTCTTGAAAAAATTATCATGTTATACTATTTTTTCCTATTTTCAGGATTAATAGTAGCTAGAACAGAGGCCTAATCTTAGACAGATTAGCATCAAATATCCCAAATCTATGTTCGAACGAAATAATGAACTTTTGTGCGTTTTTGTACAGGGGTGGAGCTTAGTAATACCGTTAAAAATGTAATAATTTTTATAATAATTGATACAAAATTGATATTATCTTGAAGGAAAATGATGAAACTTTGCGTATCTAATAATGTATTTTTTTCAAAAAGCAAACTTTAAATGAATAAAATAATGAAATTGAACAAAAATTTAAAAATGTGTTTTACTTATTTTAAAAATGTTAAGTTTTAAGATGATTCTAACTGAAAAAAGTAAAATAAAGAGTCTCTTCGAAAATAGCATTTATCCAAAAATGCTTTAAGTTTTGCTTGGAATGTATAATTTAGTGTATGAGAAGGTTAGAAGAAGTGCACATCAAAAATTAAATCGTTTCTTTTACCTGCAGAATAAAACTACAATTTCCAATTTTTCTTGGATTTTCAACAAAACCGCTTCGTAAGTTAATTACTTCTTGATTGATGAACAAATAAACATTGCAAGAAAACGCAGTATCCTTCGTCATTATTAGATTTACATCTAAATTATACCAACCCGGAATTAATAATAAAAACACGTCTTCTCTCAATTCGGTAAAAAACTAATCAAACCTCATTTTTCCGAGTTAATAATTAACATAGAAATATAAGAGTAAAACAGGACTTACCTGCATGTGTAGAAGTGGATGGCATAACATAACCTCAACCTCTCTGGAACGTCCTTAGCGCGAAAGATGACGATCGAGAGGGCACCAAAAACTGAAACAGAAAAGAAATATTAATTTTTAACTCAAGTTACAAAACAATACATTTATTAAATTTTCAACCGATTATTTTGTCCCAAAAAAAGGGCAGATGCTTTTAGGTAACCTCTTATGCCAAAAAATGGAGATTAGATATAAATTGCATTTTTTACACAAAATCTTTTATTTTTCCCTCAAAATTTCATACTTATAGAGTTTCATTATAAATAAAAGAAACTGTAGATTATCAGTTTGGTTATCAATTTTCTGTAGAATCGATTGATAAGTATAGACTATTTTTAGGTCAATGAGAACCAAACTTTAAGAGTAAATATCTCGGGAACGAAAAAAGACAATTAAATTCAGTTTCAAAATATGGAATATACGCATGGAGATTTATATAAATATGAATTTTATTTTATTTATTTAGGTATATTTAATTTACAGAGCCCAACAGACCAAAATCCAGTAACTGGAAAGGGAATCTACAGTTTATAGTGTGCCCCTAAATATATGAAACGCAATTTTTATGGGACGACTTATATTTGGGTATAACACATTTTTCTGAAGATATTAAAGTATGTCTCAATGTAATATTGTTACGTAACTTTGAATACTCTATGGTTAAAATTACAAAAGTTAAATAGAAATGTATATTTCTATTTTTTTTTTGTGGTATCACAAGTTTTTTATATATAATATTTGTAAACTACTAGGTGGTCTGGTAAATTGTGCCATACCCTAGCTTGCAGTAAGTTAATCTACGTCTATGAGAAGATCACCCAGTCTGCACGAAGCAACTAAAAGATCGCTATCTTGTTTTTTATTACTTGTCGTGCACTAACCATATCCAGGAATGTACGCTACTAGCTTATTCTACGTTTTACTTTGCTAGCCACAGTAGCGATCATTTTTCAGCCCTATTTAACTTCATTCCAAAAGAAATCAAAGCGTGAATTAAAAAATATATCTATTTCTCGACCAACTATCAAAGGTGGTAAATTGGGTTATTTATTTATACAGACACTTTTCGAGAATAGATATTGTAAACACGATTTCAATTGAAAGCACAATTTTCTAAATATGATCTAATAAAGATGAAATATAAAATACATATACACTCAAACCAATTAGTCTCCGTACAATAGTAAACGAAAAAAAGTTCTATTCTATTAAAGTTTTTTATTGAATATATATACCTACGCGAAATAAATTTTATATTATAACAATTAAGTAGGCCAATTTAATCTCAGTACACCTATAATTTATATAGAATCAATGATCTTATAAACCATCATTCATTAGATTTACTTCCTTTAAACGGTTTGTCATTTCTCATTAATTCTTTAAGAGTTTGGAAGTCAATTTTACCCTATTCTTCTACGCGAAATGTGGTAGTTCTTTTATATTCTTTGGGCGTCTTGTTTTACACATTTTATATGTGATTCATATCTGGGGAGAGAGGAGGCTTTTTTAATTGTTGCCTACAATTGTACAATAACTATTCTAGCAATTTACATACAATATGTTTGGGGTCATTATCTTGTTGAAAGATATAAGAATCTCTTAGACTCAATTTTTCAGCACATTTTTCCAAATTCTAATTCGATTTCTAAATAATAATAATTGTCAGTAGCTGTTATATGTTCTTTAAAACATTAAGCTACATAATATTTTATTTCTGTACGTTAAACCAACATAAATCTACAGTATGACAACATATATCCTTGCATGTAAAATTATTATATACATATAGAAAAATTTTAGAAATAGTAAGTAAATTCAACAATTTTTCTTGACCTTTATTAAAATACAGTTCAAGAATAAATAAGATGTATGCTTCCTATGTATAATATACCAGATAAATATCCGTTTTCTAATGTAATTGACAAATAAATAACATTTGAATTGCTGTTCTTGAAAAGTTATTTTGTTTTAAAATTTAATATTACCTTCAATTTATATTCTTCTCATTCTTAACTTAAAAGTCTTTAATGTAGCACTACAATTACAATTATTCACACACAAAAATTTAAGGTTAACTACAACTTAGTTACTAATGACAGTGTTACCAATTGTTTAAATTAATAACTAGTAACACAAACGTTGCATTATGTAGTTTATAATTTATATCTCATTTTAATAGCTGTAAATTATTTTGAGAAAACAATCACAGAAACGTTTAATTAAATATGAAGCCATAAATGATACGCTACCCATATGTTTTGAAAGTAATCGTTCCGGTACAAATAGTGAATATTCCAAACAAACTTTCCGTACTTTCACCTCATTTAAGCTTCTATCAGATTACGTCGCGAAGTCATTGTTTTAAAAATGCTTGGCAGAACAACAAACCTGACACTTATGATTCCCTGAAGCGGAGGTCAGTGGTAAGGAGTTCCTAGAAGATATGTGATAGTGTAAGACGTAGGGTGGGGGGTAATTCTAATCTCATTTTCAGTTGATTGTCATGTGTTTCCTCACGCGAGGACAATCGACCATCGAATCATATGTCAACACATTTTGATATTATCGGCTGTTATTGATTTAATTGTGTTGTAAATATGATTAGAGTTTCTGGTTTTACTGTAAAAAGAACAATAGGGTTTAAATTATATGGAATTGAAATAGATGTACATGTACTAGTTTTTGTTATGAATATTTTATTTTTGATGTATGAAACGAATGTAAAATTCATGTTTATTAAAAAGTAGATCAGTTTATTTGTTCTTTGATAAATCGTATGAAATATGTATGTTATATTTCAGTATATGTCTCTGTACTACTCTATTTCTATTTTCTGTTGGACATAGTATTCAAAGAAACACTTAATATAAATCAATAAATTGTTTTAATAAAATTAAAATTATGGTGATATACACTGTTTTATTTTTTTATTTGTTTTTTATTTGACCATTCAAATTTATATTATTTTGAGAAGTTCAGAATAATTGTTTATGTCTTTCAAATCAAGAATATGTCGATGTCCATTTTATTTCAACAGGATGGCGCACTGCCTCATTTGCCTCATTTTGGAGAAATGTTAGAACATATCTAAATTCAAATATGATAACCGGTGGATTGGATGAAGATAAAGAATGTTAATTTTGTTGTTTACAGACAGTGTAAGTTGAAATTAATAAAGTCAACGCTGAATACCCAAGATTTACTTTAAAAAAATGTACCTTATGTACTCAACTTATGTATACTTTATAAACATGTGTATAAGACTTAACTTAACTTAATAATGGGTCCTATCTGTACACAGTCATAAGTAATTTATTGGTCCATTTAACCACTGCTGAGAACAAATAGACCACCTATTGCTGAGGAGTGATGGACCAGAGGATTTTTATCGTTAAAAAGATCAATTCAACCGGTAAACAGAAAAAAATTATTTGTACATAGAAACGCAGACGATCTA
The DNA here is from genome assembly GCA_035578165.1 of Stenolophus ochropezus. NCBI lineage: Eukaryota > Metazoa > Arthropoda > Insecta > Coleoptera > Carabidae > Stenolophus > Stenolophus ochropezus. The sequence goes on from JAQOWZ010000002.1 coordinate 2,264,996, forward strand.
GTTGCTATTCCACGAGTTCTGAAGAACTGTTTTTAAATGGTTAATCAAAGGATGATGATAATCTAGAAACTGAAGATTATGAAAACGAATAAGCGGGATGCAAAGAAAGATAATTAAAAAAAAGTGATAAAGACGGATTATTGGATAAAATATAGAATGGACGCTATTATATCTTATATTTGTTAACAATTTCATCTCCTTATAGCCTTGGTCCATCTCATCTATAGTGGAGAAAAGTTGCACTTTTTTAACCCGAATAAAATTTTTTTTTTTCTAGTTTTCAGAATATAGTTTATTCTTTTGAATAAGTCTAGATTATTTGTTGTTATAAATAAATAATAATATTACCTATAAATAATTACGTTCCCTAAAAATATACTAGCGAAATCCAAAATTCTAATAATTTTAGCTCAGAAAATAAGGATTTTAGAATAGGATGGTTTTTCAAGTCTATTATTTTTTTTCTTCTGTTAATAATAATAGCATATATACTCTTATATTTGATAATCAAAAGAAGAAAAATTGCTTATATTTTTAAATCTTTCGTGGTACAGTTTGGCAGACACTGAGTTAGAGGAAATACATTTTGAATAATTATTTTATAGTTAACTTTGAGTTAAACATAATTAAATAAACAAAATAAATTGACCATAAACCGTAGTGAATTTCGATATTTTCAACTTAAAATTACCAAAGAAACACACCATTAAATTATAACTATCAACTCGTGACCACCCTGTATAGAAGAAAGGAATCCAGAACCTGCTAAACAAAGTAACCAAACCACTAACACTAACCCAAAGTTATCCCTAAAACTGCCTCTCTGTGAAAGCACCATTCCATCAGTTTTGCGAAATTCCGGGCGCTATCTAGCAGGCGAGTTCACGTGCGGGCTATATAGACGTCTACATTGAATTATAAAGCGTGGCTCTGGTATCCAGAGGCACTTCCAGGATCCAGGATCCAGGAGCCAGCTCCCGGCCTGGAGAGGTAATCCTGGAGCACAGGATATAACACGCAGGAGGTAACAAGTGACGGCACAGACTGGAGGAAATTGCCGCGATAAAGATTTAATCAAATGTCCTGATGAATCCTCAAGGAATGGATATTGATTCGGGAAGGAAATAGGATTTTGTAATGAGATCCACAGGGATTAATATATGCAAAAATCAGGACTACTATATTTCATTCTCGTAGCGCCCTTACTGCTTTTATTTATTAATTTCAATTTTCTGTTCTTTAATTCCTTGGTTGTTATCACGAAAATTTGACCCACTTACCTATTTTTGATCTAGAATGTTCTCAAATTTTTCCAATATCTGATACCTTTATTTGCTCTATATTCTTGTTCCATTATTAGTCCCAATTTTTAATTGTTTAATTTTTTTGATTTATAATCTAGGCTTATAATTTAATTGCTGAGCAACTTAGGCATAAACAAACTAAGCAGATGCTTAAGGACCCCAGCTGAATAGGAACATTGTAAAAGTTCATCAAAATTTTTTTTCCGCAGATGTATAGGTACAATTTTTTTGTTAGATTATTTTAACAAATATATTGTTATTTTTTAATGTAATCGATTAAAAATGACCATTAATAAATATCGCATTAAATAAAACCATTTATATAAAAAAATGTATCTTTTCTGGTGGCCTCGAGTTTATCTAGAATAGAATTACTTAACTTCTATCCAAATGATTTGAACTTTGATCTTAGTAACGACATTTTTCTACATTTTATTAATTCTTTTTTTTTCACAATTTAATTTATTTCTTCAATCTAGATATCTATATTAAGTACTATATGTATTAAATTTTCTACAGGTATGTATTTAGATTTATAAAATTAATATCAAAAAAATAACAAATTTTACAGATTTTCATAGTTATTTAAAAACATAATAAACATAATAAATATAAAAAAGTTACGATAATTTGCATACATTAAAAATGAATAAGATTAAATAAAAATGGACCGAATTTTCTACGGAGCACCTTTCTCTCATAACCTTCGATAGCTCAGTTGGTAGAGCGGTGGACTGTAGTTGCTTAAAATTGATATCCATAGGTCGCTGGTTCAAATCCGGCTCGAAGGATTTTTTTTTTATTTTTATAAATTATTATATTCACTTAATTACATTACTATTTATTTGATGTATCTCATGTTATATAAATATATTGTTAAATTAAATATTTATTGTCCTATTTAACGTATTTACAATCAGCTATTTTTCCAAATCATATACTGAAATTATTTTTCTTATCTCTTACTTATAATACTACTTAAGATAAAAAAAGTACAATATGTACTTAAGTACAGAGTTTGTTTGTAATGTTTATTTGATTTGGTTATTTTTCCAAGTGAAATCTTACATCATGAACATTTATTTTTTCGGTGTAAGATTTCATCTAAAGTAGTGAGTGTTTAAGTAGCTGTTTTACAACTACAAATGGATGTTTTTCTCACTCTGCGTTACGTAAAGCGCTGTTTACACCGGCGTTGAGAAGAAGCGAACAATAAATCTTAGTACGCTTCAGGCATGTTTACACGCACGCTGAATACCCGTGCTTCATTATTATTATGGCTTTCTGCACTTTGGTTACGGCTGAAGGTTTACGTTCAAATTTCTACATTACTGTAAATAAATATTACAAAATGCGAAGTATTAGTTTCTATTATTGTAATACATATTTTATCATTTTGAAATCATTTCCTTATTGAATTAACAAAATATTGACCTAATTTTGTAACTTAATTGAATCATAATTTACTTTAAGACTTCAAGTACCATAATTTATTTTTTTCACTGTTTTATCTGTTTCACGACAGTCTTGTATTTTTCTTGGTCATGCACCAGTCTTGCATAAAATGCAAGACAAGAACAAGACAAGAGCTACAAATTTCAAAGCATGACAAGGCAAGAAATTGTTTTGTAAGAAATGTGCAAGAATAGCAAGTTTTTCGTTAATTCTTGTACCCTCGCATATTTTTTTTAGTGAAAACTAGTCATCTAAATGCAAGGAACATCATCATAGTTCGACATCTCATCTAGTGTTGGTCCACAGTAATTAATCCAAAATTTTCCTAACCTAGTCATTGTTTAAAAATTCACATTTCACAACAGTTTATTTTATGTATCATATCCAATTTTACTCAACTATTATACACATTTGTAATTTGTGACAATATTTCGCTCTGTGAATTATGTGTTATTTTCATTTATTTCTTATTTTTATAATTTGACAAATCCTGATGTATATTATCCACACGTGTTTTACAAATTTTACATCTGACTTTTTCTATCCTTGAAGAAGACTATAGAATAGTCGAAACGTTGGTTGTGAAATAAATTCTTAATATTACGACTACCGTATAATATTTACTTCCTTGACAATACTAGGTATGTTAATTGCTATTTAATATTTCTGTTGTTTTATTTTTGATGCGTCTATAATTTTGATGATGTATATAATTTATCCAACACCGTGTAATTATAACGATATAAGTATGCTGTTTTTAGATAAATAAAGTAAGTCATAAGTCACTAGTGAGCTATATATATTAGCTCACTGTTTTTTGGTTCGTATCATAGTAACTACGTTCTAAAACCTTCTCTACACTATTTTGTTCCTAAATGTCATTTCGAAATTAAATCTGTCAAAAATCTTATATGTATTTTATATCAATGATTAAAATGTGCTGGATAAAATTTTGTATGGCACACGTGTGTTAATTACCTAAGTCACTTGAAAAAATACCACACTCGGCATAACGGCCTCGTGAGCTAAACTTTTACTACGTGACTTATCTGTAATGTAACACACTTGTACCATAAATAACTAAAAATTGTGTGTGTGACAGGCCTAGTATAGGACAAGTATAACTTTATTAAAGAACATAGAAAATAAAGAACAATTACAAAAAGGACGTCTGGTAAACCTAACTGAGTGACAACTACTCATTACGAATAATCTACGAGTATATGAATTATAATTATAATTTATTGAAGATGAATATATTGATGTGACATAGGTACACAGAAGTCACGCGGCACCTAGCATGTGTAGCTTCTCCATACGCATACCTGCAGTTGGAGTAATTAATTGCACATATAATTATAGATGGCTGGGCGCGATTAGCACGCGGAAATAAACACACCGCAGGAAAAATACATACGCTGTTCTTCCCCGCAGTAATTACTACGTCTCATTGTGTATGCGTAAATGTGAAGCTACATCCACTACACTAACTATAAGCGAAATTACTTATAGCTTTTTCACAATAGTAGGCAATTCGTATCATTAATAAAAAGTAGGGCCGGTTAATTTTTTTTAGATCTTGTTTCGTATTTCGAACTCTTTTATTAAAAGGGAATAATATATGCTTTGAATATGAAACATTTATTTAATTAAATTGTAACGACATTTAAAATTAGTTATCCGTAAGGTCGCTATTATATAACAATTATTAATTTTATAAACTTGATTTTAAAAAGAAGAAAATATATCTGGAACGATTAGATAAAAATTATTTCATTTTCTAGACTGAAGTAAATATTGATACGCTGATTTCAATACCTGCAATCCTGTTATACATTTTTGACTTTATTCTGTCGCTTTATTATTTAACTTTTATTAATTTCCAAACCCTGTACTCCATATCAATGTTGTGTAGAGTTAAAACAAACCAAACAACAGTATTATACCAAAAATTGTGTTCACAAATGCGAGATATCCCAAAAAAAACTCATTTTTGTGCCCAAAATTTTGTTTTTTGGAAATAACGTACATTGATAGATCTCGTCACGCTGATTTCAAATTTAAATTCAACGGAATTTAATTATCTTTTCTCATTCCTGAGATATTTGCTACTAAAGTTGCACCTAAAAAAAGTGTGTTTTTTGGATATATCTCTAAAATGGGTAGAGGTACAATCTCAACGATTATACCAGTCGATTCTACGGGAAAAATTACATAAAGAAATGTTTTCTCCGTATATACGTTCTTTGGAACGATTAAGTGAAAAATGAGAAATTCGAAAAAACCTAAATTTTAAAATTTCTCCGAGGAACTTTTTGTCTTCAAAATTATTCATTTTCTGGACTTAAGTAAACATCGATGCGCTGATTTCAAATTTTCAAACCGAATTCAATTATCTCTTACCGTTCTCGAGATATTCGTGCTCAAAGTTGAGTTTTGGCAATACCTAAAAAAATAGGTTTTTTAGGTATAACCCTTTAAGGGTTAGGTTTACGACTTCGGCGACCTCACCAATCGATTCTACGGGCAAAATTACATAAGTGTACCAATTCTCAGATTTTTATTCCAAAGGATACAATTTGTAGAAAGGAAAAACGAAAATGGCCAAAATCGAAAAAAATGCCTGATGAACCCCTTACGATTTTTCTCGATTTTTGCCGATTTTCGTTTTTTCGCTCTAAAAATTGTATCCGTTGAAATAAAAATCTGCAAATTGGTACACTTATGTAATTTTGCCCGTAGAATCGATTGGTGAGGTCGCCGAAGTGGTAAACCTAACCATTTAAGGGATATACCTAAAAAACCTAATTTTTTAGGTGTAACTTTGAACTCAAATATCTCGAGAACGGGAAGAGATAATTGAATTCTGTTTGAAAATTTGAAATCAGCGTATCGATGTCTACTTAAGTGCAAAAAATTAAAAATATTGGAGACAAAAAATTTCTAGGCGAAAAACTGAAATTTAGGTTTTTCCGTTTTTCTCATTTTTCACCAAATCGTTCCAAAGAACGTATATGAGGGCAAAACATTTCTTTATGTAACTTTTTCCATAGAATCGAATGGTATAATCGTTGAAATTGTATCTCTACTCAATTTAGAGATATAGCAAAAAAACACACTTTTTTGGGATACAACTTTGAGAGGTAATATATCCGAAACAAAACTGGATAATTAAATTCTGTTTGTAAATTTGGTATGAGGGTATGTTATTATTTAAAAAAAATTATAAACAAAATTTTGTAAAATTTGAAAATTTTGGAGCAAAAATTTCGATATTTTCAAATATTTTTGGGTTTACGCAAAAATATAGCATCAGCAGCTTTGGGAATTACTTTCCTTGTTATTACTACATACATAAACTATTATATTAATGATTAATAATTTTATAAACTCATTTTTAAATAGAAGAAAATATATCTTCTGTATAATTTATTATAAAGTCGAACGATACGCCAAGATCTGATCTGTATCTAATCCATTCCCATCAATAATTATTTAAACTTAACATTTTTAATAGCAATATTCTAATTCTAACATAGTTCTGCATTTTAATACAAATATCCCATTACAAAATAAAACTAAGTTTGGACGTTTGCGATGTCGAAGTCTCAAAGTGACAAAACATAAATTAAAATTAATAACTTTAAATAATTGGTAAATTTAATTTATTTTTGGTAAAACCTATACAATAGTGGGCGCCGAAATTATATATAAAGGTATAACACGTAATACTCTTGAAAATCAAGTTGTTTTTATTTTGTTTATATTTTTCTATCAGCGATTTTAGATATAGAATATACTGATTAAATATATTTTCCTTTGTTATAATCCAAGCTTAGTAATCTCCGCTGATTACATATCTCAGATCTCCGATGATTTTATAAGTATATTTACTATAGGCATTTCTTGGTCAGTGATTTATATTTACGTATCTTTTATGTGTTATTTATTCAGTAGTAAATAGCATGAAAGCATTCCGCTTACTTAGTAATTTTGTTACTTTCTGCTGCTGAACATTTATCGCAATGTTTTTCAATAATTTACTACCAGAAATAATACTTTATGACTACCCAGTTTTATAGTTGATTAATTAAATATTTTTACAAAGATTTAGTTGGTTAGAACTAGGCACTTCATGAAGATGTTAATTATAAAATTAAAAAGAAGAAAAAACAAATGCTTATATAACTTACCATATGAAAAACACTAAACTGTTCTTTGTTTTTTCACTAAAAGTTATTCACGAATATAAACAACAAAGTTTTGTTTTCTTAATAATAAAACAAACATTTTCACTGATCACTTTCTGACAGTTCCACTACATTAGTGTAAGTGTTGCCAACTGTTCATAATGAATATCCCTAAATCATTGCCACCCACATATTAATGTCACTGTCACACGTCATAGTAACTTCCCTTTGCTTTCTCTAACCCTTGGTTATACTTCATCATACATGTCAAATAGACACGCATGTGTAAATCACATTGAAAAGAAATAAACGTAGTAACACTGGAAATAATTGAATCTCCACTCAATTTGACGCTAAATCAAAGATTTTGATTAATGATTGAAAATTACTGAGGTGATAATTATTGTCATGGATACTTTAAATTTAATTTGTCAGCACGTCAGTAATAATATTAAATATAAATTAATTATTATTGTAACAACATAGAAGACAGTGACAATAAAAATGTTACTAGTGGAGATCTACAAATATGAAGACATTGTATTACAATTAGAGACTTCTTTTCTAAAACTTTTTAATAACTATCTACAATTGAAGCACAAGAAAATTTTTGTAGAAACTTTATGAACTCTTTTAGAAACAGTTCTATCATAAAAGATCACCAATTTTTATAATTATTGATGGAATAGAGATATTCCCATTAAAATTGTTACCAATATTTGGATGCTATACATGTGGATTTAAATTATGAAAATAAATAATTAATTTAAATATTGGATTAAGGATTCAACACATTAACGGAAAGCAAATATTTATATATATTATTATATATATATATATTAGAACCTCGCGCTGTAACAGTTATTTACATAACAAGCGTGGAAAGTAGTAAATAGCAAGCGTGTGTAGGGATTGAAGAACGAGGCGTATAGCACAGAGTGATTTAATATACGAGCGTTGCTATGCACTTTTAAGCGAGTTATGTACACTATTTTTCAGACGACCACAAAATATTATAATAAAAACAGTATTTATGCAAAAGTGTCAATGTCAAACACAACTCACGAAAGCATTGACGTTTGGGTTTGAGGTTAAGTATCTCTAGTTAACCGGAAACTGATTTAGAAGTCTAGTACGTATTATTTGAACAATTAATAAAACTATCAGTACATTTTGACTCTTTATTTTTGTTATTAATTCACTACCAATTTTAAAATCGTAGTTTTAAGCACTTTTTCATGAATTTTGTTACATTTCATTATCAAAGTTCCATCTATTGACCACTAATCGTCATATCCGGTTATATAACACACTAGAGTGTTATTATAACACATGCCGTGTGCTATGTTACATTTTCTTGTGTTAATTACAGTGTAAATATGGCTACTTTCATATGTGGTCGTCTGAAAATACAATTTATCGTACTTAAATCGTAAATACCTATTTCAAACCGCGTGCTTTTTTATAGAAATAAAAATGAAACGCACTTTCGTAATAATCCTTCGCTCGTCCATTTTGTGTTTCCACCCTCGCGTTCCCCTAAGTGAGCGTATCGCACCCTCGTTCACCCTGGGCAAAATGGCGCCCTCCCTCCAATCAGAGCGCCCTAGTGCCCTGCTGCAGCCGTCCGAGTGGGCCATGAAGACATCCGAGCATCTGCTGACATCTGCCTGCCGATAGGTCAGGGGTCAACCGGACCCGGGTCTCCAAGGGGCTGAATCATTAAGCACGCATTACCGAGCGTGTTTAGACTGGCGACCGGTGATAGGGTTTTGATGTTGCCTTCATTATTAATAAGGGTCTGATGCTATGTTGTGATTGGACGGAATTTAATACGTATATCTACTGCAAAATTAATTATTTGTCAATTGCAAATGGTAATCAATTAATAAATATTTTAACGCTTTCGCAAACATTACAATACACTGAGTAGTACTAACTTCTAAATACAAATTTCAGAGTTAGATTATTTTGCAAGTTTCAGAAATTATTCTTTTAATATTGGACCCAAAGCATTTTATATATTTTTGATTGTAACAATTTTTTTTAGTAGTCTAGCTGGATTGAAGTGTGTACCACAAGGACTATTTTACTTTGAGAAATAACTGGTAAAGACTAACTCGAAGGTACTAAAATTTTGGAAGCCACAGAAAAATGTAATTAAATACTTATTTAAATTTTTATTTTCAAGGAAGTTGTAACAGATCCTTTAGTACCTATCGAGAATGTTAAGTTCTATTTACATTTCGTGTTTCTTATTATATATTTATGAATATTACTGAAACATAAAAATGCACTAAAATGATAAAAATTCAGGTATCTGATTTTGTTTTTTAATGGTACACTGTTACTACCTTTAGCTGTCGTATGGAATTTTTAGGTAATCAATTTATATCTAGCAGTTATTAATGTTATTTAGCAACTTCATTCTTAGGTCTAGCTCTATATAGTGATATTTAAGGTGTTATTGCAGATTTCTATTGTACAAGTTATTTTTAATTCGCTGATTTTACATATTTCCTTGGCTACTTCTTTATTTTTTTCTACACCTGCAAAAAAGATATAATCTCTACTTTATTTTCCCGTCTCCAAACTTTGTTTTTAAAATCGTTCTCGTTTTATCTAAGACGAGATATTTCGAGACCAGACGAGCGAGATTCGAGAAATGTTTAGAGACTAGAGAAACTAGAACCCAGTATAAGTTCTGGGTTCCTTGCAAATGATTTAGGCTGAGTACCTACTCTATCAAAATGCAAGCAAAGTCATGGAACACATAGAGTTTATTTCTCAATTATAGGTACCTATGGCCAAACTCTCATAGGGTTTTAAGTTTGACAAAGACAGTAGGTACAATTAAATGTTCTGAATTTTTAAATAATTTAAGTTTTATTTTTAAACCGAGTTATACTTCTTATATTATATATAAGGTGATGTATGTTATTTGAAGCAAAAAATCGCAACAAATTTTGCTTGCAATTCAAACGGAAATAGCAAAAAATGTCCATTTCTTTACTACAATCATGCAAACTTTAAATTCGTTCAAAATTACGCCCAAACACAATCTTTTCTTGTGCAAATAATTTATAAATCTGGCCAATTTCAATAAATCACAAACGTGTAAAAAATATAATCGCAGAGCGGTTAGTTGACGGGTAAGTGTAAAGCAAAGTCAGGCGCAAAAAGGCGCACCGTAACGATAATGTGTATTTAATGCGGGGCCAAACTACGGCCCCCAATTACCCCCCTGCTAAAAACACCCCCGCCCCCGCCGCTGCAAAAACTAATGTGCCGTTTTTCTGCGGAAAATTATTCTCTTGGACTTCACTTGACGTTTTTCGCTAGATAATATCACCGTAATACCAAATTGTTTAAATAAGGGGAGAAATAAAAATACTTTAATCGCGCAACAAAAAAGAAAATTCAACTGCATACAATATTACTCGCACATAGACTTATACATAAATATTAGGGGCAAGATTTAAAACTAAACAAAATTGAATTTATTCTTGTAGAGTAGATATAAATATTGGATCCCTGTCTACATATTTTTTTATAAAGTTTTAATAACTAATAAAGAAACATATCAATCGTCCAAACATCAAAGACAAAAAAGATATTAAAATGAGATTCTCAATAAAGACCTTTATTTACAAAATAAAATCATAAATAATTCGAGTCTACAACTTGTTAACCATCAGAAATAATATAGTGGTAAAAGAGTTCAGATAAATTAAGACATACATAATATAACTATGAGTTCTGTTACAAAATAATAAAAAAGTAATTAAAAATATCATCTGTCCATTTTTCAAAAGTTTACTTTTAGTCAAAGTTCGCAATTTTAAAGTTGTTTAGTAAATTTTAACGTTAAAAATAGCAGACTTCTCTCTCTCATTTTTTTACGTGAGAAAACTGGACAACAACAGAAAGGCAAAGAAGTAAACTAACGAGTTCTGAGATGAGGTATTTGAGAAAAATTTAAGGAAAGACGAAAAGAGATATGATAAGGAACAAAGTATACAGAGAACAGTTAAATGTAATACCAATAGAGTTGCCAATTTAACTAAGGTGGATGGGACATGTACAAAGAAAGGGCCAACATAGGCTAACAAAAAGAATATTTTAAACGATCGAGAAAAAGAAAAAGAGATAGGCACAGAGGAGCATGGTGGAATGAAATTAGAAAGGCAGCGGAGAATACAGGACTCCAATGGGAAGATATAACAAGGTTGGCAAAGGACAAAAAACAATAGAGAGATATAAGGAAAAAACTACTTTAAATACTCTCTACTATACTTTACACCGAAACGTAAAAATGTTCAAGGATTAGGTAAGTAAATAAATAGTAGTAGAGTTTGCGGTACTCTAGTATAAGTAACCCCAAGTCTTATGTTTTTAGAAATGGACTATGTAACAGACAGCCCAACTCTACGTTAGTTCAATAGCTGATCCGTCTCTTGCTCCCTTTACTTCAGTTATTTTCCATACCCCTCTTCCTTCATTCTAGATTAGTGGTATATTCGAAACTTACGAAGTTTATCAAGTAATATCAAGTAGCTTAAAATAGTACGAATCAAGTCAAATAAAGTAGTGAAAGTAAAAAGGCTAGATACTAGACTTGATCTTGAAATGTAAACTTATATTCATTGCAGTTTAAATAACTAGTAAATATCGCGTCGAATGTGACATATTGGATCCGATTCATGATTTGTTGTGTAAATGTCCACTAGAATACTAGAAATAAACAGTGTTTGCAATTAGACGCTACAAGCAGCACATGGTATTCATTAGTGATGAAACTGCAGTTGTGTCCTACAGCTACCGTCCATGACTAGATCAAGCAATTCATAATTAAGAGCAACATGTTCCTAATCCAAAGCCCGTGCCCCGCGATTAGAATAATTGATGCGCAGGCGTGACGTGATTACTGCACTGTCGCGTGTCATCGCCGGGGAATAAAAACACGCAATACGCGATGTGTAGATGAGCGGCTCGGGCTGGCACGGCTTATCGCGAGACACATCTCACGTGGCCCCACAAGCTATTGTTCACAAACACCAATATCTATTCAAAAATGCTACGAGATCATATCAACTATATTCATATACACAAAAACTTATAGGAGAATCATTCAAATCATACTGTCTCACTTATTTTTAAAATGTACGAAACATACATCAACAGCAATATGCTTGGAACATATACCCCAATCGTAAATTCATCTGGTTTGAAACGATGTCGCCAGAACAGTGTTTCTCAAACGAACAAAATCACAAAAAGTAATATTATAGGTAGATTATTTTGGTAATAAAATAGGGGAATCATATTTCAACTTTTCGCGGACGCTTAAACATTTTTCTTCGAAACATTGGTTGAGAAACTCAAGAGGTAGCCAACCTAAGATAGTAAATGAAAAAGAAAATATTGTTGCTACTTCAAAATTGTATTCACTCGCTAATAAGAATTAGCAGTAGATAAGTATTTTGTGAAGTATCATGTTATAGGATTATTACATTTTTTTAATCTAAATTGAAGAGGTCTTACAAAAAAATTAAGTGAACCGTTTATATTGAACCTACAATGTCTAATTTGTTGCTCGGTAGTCGCAAAAATTATAATGTCCGTAAGTTCTGGTATGAAATTAATCACGTGTGAATGCCAGATCCCAAATCAGTGGCGGATTCAAGATAATGTTCTAGGGGGGGGGGGCGATTTCCTTTTGAATGTATATATAAAAAAATCTTTCTGTTCATTTTGTTAATAAATTTATAAAATTTTATGTGTATTAAGTAACATACTTAATCCTGGGGGGGGGGGCGATCGCCCCCCCCCCCGTAAAACCGCCACTGTCCCAAATATTGTGGTTTGGCGTGTTTGAAAGCTGGTAATATGGACAGTCTATGATTTAAAGCATAGTAAGGCTTTTGTGTGCCACTATACTAACAGAAGATTATTCAATTTATCAGTTTGAAAAACGGAAAACGAAGTGAAGTAATTCAGTCGCAATTTAAAGGATATCATTTTTAATAGAGGTTTAATATTTTTCATTATTCTATTTATTAAAACTAAAAATAAAAAATCGTGCAAGTCCTCATTGACTCAGGAACACAGGCCCATGATAGGTACAAAATTTAGTAAAAACGCTCGAAGGTATAGAATAGAAAAAGTAATAGTTCCCATTTCTGGTAATCTTGTAATATCTGTTGGTGAAGTTGTATCTCGCTGTGTCCGGCTGTCCATGATTAATAGATGAGCGTCGTTTGGCAGCGTCGCCGTGTATGCGGCGCGGACGGAAAGCACCCCGAGGAACGCGGCGCTTGTACCCCGTCAACACTGCCGGACGCTACACGACAAGCTCTGGTGAGAACACAAGGGAGGGTAACAGCAGAGCAAACTTCCACGCAAACTTCCATTGGTTTCTACGGCTAGAAGAATTGTTCACAGTTAGCTACTAAGCATTTCCTCAACTTTATTTAAAACAAATTGGAAAATATGTTGTTTCTTTCAGTCTCGTCTTAACATCACATACTTTTTAATTGTGTAACACAACACTTTGGAGGTAAACACATGAAGCGATGACTGATGATGATGATGATGCGATGCGATGATTTTTTACCTTGATGATGACGACTGATCACAAGATACATAGGAACATACGTTGATTGGTATCACGAAGCACACATTCACTTTACTTTACTTAAACTAATTTTATTTACATCTTTACACTTAATAAAAAAAAACTTAGCTAAACTAATTTAAAATGAAACAAATGGACTACATTATGTCTACGTCCGATGTACAGCTAACCCTATCCAAGACTATCTACCCCATAATTTCTAATTTTTATTACAAAAATGTCAACGCCTATGCTGATAAAAGAATCATAGTTTACAGAAGAAATGCAGTCTACAAACAAAATGGAAACCAGGGACGTATTTTCCATGTTTTTACAATTGAAGCACTCACATTATTCAAAAGGCAGCGCGTCGAATCAGACGCCATTTGAGATTGGGAAATCGACAGCCCTTAGTTTATAATAAAATTGCACAAAAAAAGTGTAGGAATGTAAGAAAGTGAAAGAAAGGGTATTTTGTCTAGTCAGATAAACACCGACGTTTTCTAATAAAAAAATAATAATTTCCAAGACCAACGGAAAAATATACCAACCATACTTTGTTTTAAGGAAAAATTATAATATTTTTGGAACGTGAAATTAAAAGTATATTCCGACGTATATTCGAGCACAGGTAGTTAAGCTACCTAGTACTAGTACAACGTAAGACAGATATTTTCTACAACGCACCCTTTACAATAGTAACCAAAACAGTAAATATTACCATCTTATTATTTTTTATTTGCATATTTCGCACTTTGGGGAAATATATTTCGCAGCACATTATGCGGACAATAAACAAGTAATTGCATTAATGAAGTAAATTTTATTTAATGCCGCAGGAAATTAATTTACATCAGTAATTTCCTTGCACTATGAAAATAATTACAGGAAGGTTGTTTATCAAATGTCAAACCAGCGCTTTAGATTATACAGATACGAATATAGTAGCACACACCAACACATTACAAACGTAGTACAACAAAACGAAATATAATAATTCATATAACATTTCATTCTATCATAAATATTTTTCATTATAAATACATAATTATTAATTTTATAGCATTGAAATCACTGATATTCAACGTAGTAGTTGATAATGACATCAGTTTCATCAACAATAAATATTTATATTGACGTTGCACTGCATAAATTCCTTTCCAATAATTTCTTGAAAATTATGAAAATTTCCAAAACTTCCATCTTAACGTTCTAAAATTTGTAATTGTTGTTAAAAACAGTTGGAAATTTGTATATTTACGTAATTTTACTATCTTAGTCTTAGTTCATTTTTGACTTTGACAAAATTTGGGTATATTTCAGTTTAACTTTGAAGGCAAATATCTCGAGAACGAAAGAAGATATTTTAACTTTGTTTGAAAATATCAATTCAGCGCATGGACAAGTATCTGGAAATATATAAATATAATTTTCTGGGTTCGACCCATTTTCAGGTTTAACATCCATTTTGTCCATAAATTAAAAATTTGTGTAATTGTAAGATAGTTGTATAATTTTGAGCATTTTTCAAACGAAATTACAGAAGTTATAGAACAACTTTGTTGTTTCAAAATCTGATGTGGACACTACATAACTTCCTTGTACGCCGAGGGCCGGATTAACCAATAAACAAGTACGAAAAATGTTTAGGGCCCGTAATTCGGAGGGGCTCGGATTCAATTGAGATAGAGTACAAAGAGTAGAATATAGACGAAAGACTTATTAATATTATATATTCAAAATAATATGTAGGAAACTACTGCATTTCTGTAAAATTTTAATAAGAAAAATAAAAATATTCAGAAACAATTATAAAAAGTTTTGTGGTATACGCTATAAAAAACATACCTATTAGTAGACGACCGGTTGTTATAGATATTTCCGTTGAAATCTAAAAACCGACGTTTTTGGCGATTCCTTTACTTCGTATAAGGAAGAAAAAACGAAATAAATTTATATTGTAAGAATGTAGTGAATCAAGAATTTGCAATGTGAAGGGTTGTATATTGTAAACATTAAGCGACTTATATGCGATTTGCATGAGATTATTTTCGGAAGCAGAACTTTTGTAAGTAGAAACAAAGCAAACAAATAGTTGAGATAATTAGCAACAATAACCAAATTTACATCCTCTTCATACGCCTTGAGGCATCTCAAAGTTAAGTAAATTGTGATGCACGTCGTCTATTAGAGCTGTTAACAAGTTAACCAAGCAAATTAGCGTGTTACGTTCACGTCCGATAACCAAACGACGAGTAGAGAGGATGAGAGCTACACACGGAGGTACTGCCGCTCGCTAATAACGAAGTTGAAAGTTAGCGGGAAAACTATAACTCGTATTATATATTTATGGGCGGTGGAAACACCAACACTGAGGAGGCAGCATCGCCGGTCTACGAAGTTTTGTTTGCAGGGGGGTAATGAGCTAGATTGGCACAACAGGCTTCCGATGCTTTCGCATAAATATCAATGTTTGCATATCACAAATATGTACACTCAATTCAATTACATATGCAGTCTTAAAATTATTTTTTTCGAAAACTGTCAACACGCCAAAAGAATGATTTTTATGTACAAGATGCAAAAGTCTTATGTAAAAGTTTTTTTGGAGATGTAATAGGTAACAAACCTAGGATAGTTATGAGTACCATAACCGCCGAAGATGTCAATTGAATTCCAATTTCGGAGACATGTCCGGATTTAAGGGTGGGCATTTTGTCACCAATTTACATTACTGGAAAATAAAAAAGAGCCAACCTGGAAATGTACCTACTTGTAACTTTACTAATGTACAAAGGAATTAATTAATTTTTACTAGAAGAAAATAATACTGCCTTTAGTCGAGAAACTACATATGTACAATTTAATGCAAAAAAAATCAGGTTTTTTTTTCAAACGCCTCGTTTGCTTCAGCCAGCTTGAGAATATATCTTGTTTTCATGATAACAAATTGCACTGCAGAAAGATCATTCTCAAAATTTATAATATTCAAAAATAGGCTGAGAACTATTATGTTTCAACAATAATATTTTATAATATGAAGATAATATAAAATATTTTACAAAGAAGAAAGCAAGAAAAGTTTCAAAACTAAATTTTATGTTTATCAATACAAAATTGATTTTATTCAACTGGATGATTAGTAAAAAAATCTTTAGTTGTAGTAGTCATTTTATAAAATTTACTAATTCGCCAACGTTTCGACTGTAAATCAGTCTTTATCAAGATGGTAAATGGTATAAAAATTAATCAAGAATTTGTTTTCATGATCAAGACTATGTCCATAATCGAATTTCAGTATATGTCACAAGACATAACAATATAATTATTAGTACCTAAGCTATAATAATATATTTATTTTCCTGAATTAAAGTAAGTGTTATGATGGTGGTGGTGTATAATAGTTGGCAACTGGTGACACGGTGGCGCCATCTTCCACAGCCGCCGCGACGCTGTTTTACGACGCTTAACTACTTTCAAGTCTCAGCAAACCGACATGGATGGCACGGACCTCTACCGCATCGCCTAACTTTACCCAGCCCGCTATTTGTTGCTCTAGTAATTAAATTCGTTTCAATGCGACAGAACATGCCCACTATTTATTACCAAATACAAAATTAAATTATTTTATATATTACTTTAACACTCTTTGCTGATTAACTAATATTAAAATTAACATTGGTACTAACACTTCTTCTATTATAATAATTGTAGTAAAATATTGATTAACATTTATTTATTTATTCGAATAAAGTGGCTGATCTAGTAACTTTCTTAGTAATATAAATATTATTATCGGATTAAACCAAAGATTATATTATACATCAACAGAATAACTATATAATCAAATTTAACTTTCTTCGGATCTAACTCCTTTAAAGCTATTAACGTACCTAGAATAGTTATGAGTGTCATAACCGCCGCAGATGTCAATTGAGTTCCGAGCTCGGATAACGAGGATTTTAAGACATCTAAGCCTGATATGATTCATAATAACCGTGGTTTACAGATTACG
Source organism: Stenolophus ochropezus (assembly GCA_035578165.1). NCBI lineage: Eukaryota > Metazoa > Arthropoda > Insecta > Coleoptera > Carabidae > Stenolophus > Stenolophus ochropezus. Next base: position 2,282,576 of record JAQOWZ010000002.1, read on the forward strand.
GATGGTAGATGAGAAATTACGTGTTTGTTTATCTAATTTAGAGTCGCTTTTTGACAAAATTAAGTCTAGAAAATACAAAAATTTGGAAAAAAAGTTTCCCAGCGCAAATCTGTAATTTAGGTTTTTTTGTTTCGACATATATACTTTGATAAGATTTGAACTTCATAAAAAATTTAATCTTTTTTAAGTTTTTTATGGTTTTATGAATATTTTGGTAACCGGAGAACCTAAGAAAATTGCAATAAAGCGAGTAGAAAATTCGTTTGGGTTTTTATTTATTAATCCCCAAAAACATAAACTAAATTTGCTGTGTATTATTCAACACCTCTCAACTTTCGCCATTTAAATTCCTAACAGTTCGTGCGAAGTCGTAGGAAATGAGATTTTTAATTTTTTAATCACTGTTCAAATCTCCTTCATTAAATAATTCGGTGGAAAAGTTCAAATTAAAATTAAAATTTTCATAACGTCAGTCTTGTGAAACGGCACGACTTGCCATTCAAAACTTAACGTTGAAAATTATGAATAAATAAACCGTTCGTGCATTTCACCTGACCAGACAGAAGGAAAGAACAACTCGGATCTCGAGCAGTCAGCAGTCAAATCATCAGCTAATCTACGCCCAAAAAGAAAGCCATTATTCTCGCCGGAGAATGTCTGCCGACTACCTATTTATTTATAACGAGACCGAATGATAAGTTCATGGATCACTTACAAATATATCTTTAAATAATGCATCCATCTCCGACATAAATAAAATTCATCCCAACAATAACTACATTAAGATAAAATATTCAAGATTTTGTAAGAAGTAAGTATTTTAGTATTATCGTCAAAAATCGGGGAAAATCAAAGGTATAACAGCTTAGATTTTTCTTGATTTCAGCCATTTTCAGTTTTTCCTTTCTAAAAATTGTATCCATTGGAATAAAAATCTGAAATTTAGTACACTTATGTAGTTTTGCCCGTAGAATCGATTGGTGAAGTCGTCGAGACAGTACATTAACTCATAGAGGGCTATGCTTAAAATATCTTTTTTGGGTCTAATTTTGAACGTACATATCTCCAAAAGAGTAAGAGTTTATTGAATTTTGTTTTTTGGAATCAGCGCGACAATATTTACTTAAGTCCATAAAATAAAATCACTTTGAGAAAAACAGTTTCCAACCAAAACCTCTAATTCCGTTTTTTTGGTTTTTCACCGAATTGTTCCAAAGAAAAAACATTTCTTCATGTAACTTTGCCTATAGAATCGACTGGTATAATTGTTGAAAATATAAATCTATTGAGTTTTGAGATATACTCAAAAAACATTCTTTTTTGAGTTGCACTTTGAAAATATCAAAAATGTAACGAGATAATTAAATTCTGTTTGTAAATATGAAATCAGCACATCGATGTCTATCCAAATAGATTATTTACAGAAATAAAAATTTTGGTCTCATAAATGTGTATTTTTTTTTATTTTGAATATATAACACACTTTTACGCTAAAAACATGAAAGTAGTATTTTTAAACTATATATTAATATTCAGTAATGAGTTAATAATAACAAGATTATAAAGAAACAAATAACATGCAGAATGTTAAGCAAAAAATGTGTAAAGTTTAAAATAGGAAGAAATATTAAAATTTATTTAGCGTCCCTCCGCAATTTTAATAAACGGAATAATGACTTCCCCTCTTTTGTTTTAATTTGTATAATTCTTTTGTTTGCGTGGCGTCTTTGTCTGTTTCACAGGCGCATGTTGTTCCTATCTCCGTCTTTGTCAGCGTCGCAGTTCGGCGCCATGAATACAGATAGCGCCTTAGACAAATCTGCAGCAGGAATGAAAAGCTACTAGCAGGACGTCACTCCTGAGACTCGTCGTCGTCGCAGGATAACGCAGGGGGGAGGCTACGTGATGCAAGGACAAAGGAACACGCCAGCCACTTCAATTTTTGTGAACTGCAAGCGAACAACTGAACTGGGTTTATTCATAACGCAAGGACATGCTAAGGAGGTTGTTTGTATGATAGCGGAAACCTCCTTGGCCACTGGAGAAGTTCCGTTAAATCTGGACGCTCTACAAATTCAAATTTGTTTTCATATTTTCCCAAAATATCTCCAAAACTACCGGGGATTTATGTAAATAAATATATCTTTTAAAATTCCTTCTCGTATTTTCATTTTGACAATATTTATTTAGTTCTACAAAAAAACCAAGTGAACACTATACGTAAAATTTTAGTAAAAGTAATAATACAATTAGGAAATTTATTTAAATAGTGGTTTTACTGATTATATAAATTGATAATTTACACTGCTAAAATGCAAGTAAAACGTTTCATAAAACTTGTAACTTAGTTACTTGAAGCTCTGTTCCTTCTAGAAAAGTAGTGCCATGGATAATGAAGTTTACTGAACAATGTTTTCCTCTTACATTGATTACGTATATTATTATATTAATTATAATAAGAGGTTTGGGTAGTACTATTGAGCGTCGCAACTAATAATCTATAGCGCTAAATATGCGAGTGAAACATGTATCTTAGATTGAGGCCCTGTTTCATCTAAGAATACTGTGCCATGGATGTTGATAACCAAATTTATATTTCATATTACCAATAGTACAAATGAAACCTATTTCTTTAGTATTTCGTTTTTATTTTTGATAGGTATATTTTACCGGTTTCAAGATATTAAGCTTTTACATAGACAAAATTAGCAGGGTAAGTAAGTTATCATTGTATCCCATGTAGATTTGATAAGTCAGTATGGTAAAAATAACGCGAGACAATTGGATACCACATCTGTCATATCAATTCATACAGACAGATCTCGAAATCGTAATTCACAAGAAAATTTTATAAAATAATATTTATTAATAAAGTGAAACCAGGGATGTTATGAATTATGTTAATCCTGAAGTATTGATATTATTATTAAAAAAAATATATTAATAACATAAAGTGACAATGGAAATCCAAATTGTGACTGATAATAAATAAAAGTTATTTGAGTGTCTGTTTTTCTAATTTAATACTAAATACTAAGAATAACAACTAATTTCACGTTGCATATCTAGTGTACCTCTCTTTTTTATTGCAAATCAAAAGGATACTTTGCTCGAAGGGTTTTTTGAATTTTTCGCATCTCAAAAACGATTAGCTGTAGAATGTTGAAATTGAAATTTCCAATTAAATAAGTTTAAATGAGTGCATCAATAGATGTGTATAATTTAATAGGCGTACAAGGAAATCCACATCAGATTTTTTTTATAATTATTATAAACATTATTATCTAGCTACAACTTTGCTACATAGGTATAGGTGATGCATGCGTGTTTAAGGGGGGGTTGTACGCACCCCCCTGTTCGCTTCACGTCTGCGGGAAGTGGGTCAGCGTTCGACCCACATCGGCGGCGGCGTCGGCGGTGCACTGGTGCATCGAAGAGAAGCAGACAAAACACCATCGATCGGCGCCGCGCCCCCGCGCCCCTTCCGGCGCGGTCACGCCGTCGCGGGACCCGCTCACGTGCTCGAATACACACTCTGCGAACCCCCAATACCATAAGGGGGGGAACGGAAATAAGTGTGTTCTATTTAACCAGTGATAGTGAAATCAAATTTATTTCAGTATTTTTATCATCCCATAAATTAACGCGTCTTTTATGGACTCTCATAATAATATGATCCAGTAGCAAAAATAATTAAACAATTGTTTTTCACATATTATAATGGCGAAATAAATTTTAACAATAACTCATTAACAATAACCCGTTTAATAATTATTACAAAAACTAATCTATAAAAATATCCTTTATAAATAGGAGACACAGTCATTATGTTAGCCTATAGCCAGTCAATTTTAAAAAGTGACACAGAGAAACGAAAATTAGAGAGAGATGGGGAAAGGTAACAAATTTAAAGGGTTCATTGTTTAAAATCGGAAAGTTTCGTCACATCGTAGGGAGAGATAGGGAAATTCAACAAATTTAAAGGTCTACACAATAAATACTCCAAGGTTATAGAACTGAATAGAGTAACATGAAAGGTACCAACACGGAGTGTCGTTTCTGTATGTAATTATTCTGTGGCCGAAGTTCATGTAACTGTACAAAAATAGTTGTATTATCAATTTTGAAAAGTGACACTTTGTATGTCAAAATTAATAGTTATTTAAGCTAAAAAAATGTAAATACATTATAACGATCATGAAGATATAAACTGAGTTGGAGCCGAAGTTCATGTAACCGTATGAGAATAGTTGTATTAGGTACTTACATTCTGAGTCGCTTATTATACTGTGAGTATTATTTAACATGATACATATGATTTTGCATATCCATGGTTCCGACTTGACATTTGATTGACAACAATGTATTTGCTTGTCCCATTTAAAATAAAACATAGGGAATGAATCTGAAATTTCTGTTTTGTTTTGTAATTTTTTTTTCAAATTTTATTATTATAAATCGTTACTTTAGAAGAAATTGTAGAATAGATCACTTGATTTAACACGTCTTTATTCTTTATTGGGAATTTTTAAAATAAAAATATATTTACATCAATTGAAAGATCAAATTTAAAATATTTAATTAAAAAATGTAATTGTTCCTTTAAAGAACTCGTCAGTAAGTATTGTATCCGATACGATATATAATATAAGCTTTATTCCACTATAAGCTAAATATTTTATTGGAGATCAAGCTGTTGGACAGTGTCAATTAAATTAAAATAAAATGAATAAATAAACAAACACAAAACAGCGGTAATTTGACCAAAACGGGCTTCCCCAGATACCAGAATTACTCTTTGAAAGTAAAAAACAGTTTAATATCTATTTTGGTAACAAAATAATTAGACACTTACAAGGTACCGTTTATTGAACGAAATTAATTGTAATTCTTGTGAGTTCTGAGAATTTTGTAGACTGATGATTTGATTAACTAATAGTTGAAATATAATATAAAAAATATATAATAAAAAGTAAAATTGGAAAACATCTAAGGTTTCCGACATAATTGTGAAATTGATTTTCATTGATAATGCGGCAACTGATTTCAAAGAATCATAATGAATTACAATTTTTAGTAAAGCAACTGTACACCGTGTAGAATTTCAATCTCAGATTAACAAAGAATTATTGTTAATTAAACAAAATATAAGTTTTTGCTTGTAACGCGATTATCATAGTATTTTATAAGTATAACGAGCTTGGAAAAAATGTCAGTGTGTTATAGTGGTTAGTTATTCGGGGTACAATTAAAATTAGTTCTTGAATTTTTTGCGGAGTTTTTTAGTGGGTGAGCGTGTATTTCGGGTATTCCCGAGGTTCACGAACTCTCGAGGTTTTTCTTGCGTGAAAAACTAAGTGAAATCGCACGTACAACCGAATTTAAATTCGCAAATTAATTTTGTTCTGGGTATTTCCTGCTAGATTCAATTTACAGCCGCGGGTATTTTTTATTATGGTTTCACTAGAATTCCACAAAACAGAAATGTGGATTTTTAACATAATTATTGGTATTTCCAGCGCAAATTTTACTTTATTACATTTTTATTGTTTTACGGAGCATAATAGCATAATAAAGAGTTACACATAAAAGTAAACGAGGGTATATGTGAGGTTACAAGAGATTTACATCGAGTTTACATGTCATTCCAAACAGCCACTACTTTCTATTGAAAATGAATTCATAATTTAAAAAATCTAGTGTGGACAACATAACTTCCCTGTATGTTAAATTATACAAATTTTTTGTTGCACTTAATTTAAACTTATTTCACTTGAAAGTGAGATTATTCTACGGCTTATCGTTCTTCAACTTCCATTCGTTTCATATCTTTGTACTATTTCGCCTATTTCTCACGAGGTGTGAAAGTTTCGGCACGAGTCGAAGTCGAGGGCTGGAATCACACATGGTGGGAAATAGGTGATTCTGCACGAGTTGTACACTATACTTTTTCTACGACCCCACTGCTAAACGTTAAGGAACAAAAATAATAAAAAGTTTTATACAGTATGAGAAAAATACCACTTTCCATAGTGGTCATGGAATAGTATATTAAAACATAAGTTGTAGAAGGCAACCTTTTCAAGCACGAGTTTGAATTTCGGGAACGAGCGCGAAGCAGCGAGTGCCCGAACGAACGAGTGCTTGAATTGCCTTCTATAACGAATGTTTTATACTATTTTCTCTGTTTCGGCTTTTATTTACATTATTATTTATAATAATATTTGACAATTTCCATTAAGGGATTTTTTTGATAGAATAGTTAGGTTGGTGACAGTGATTTCTGTTTCGTCTGTTGCACAGGTCTGTTGCCTAGGTAAATTAGAATTACTTTGTCAGTTGCCTAGATATTTTGTGTATTTGATGCAGTCAAGCCAATCTCAAATAACAAAATATAACCAAAAATCGTTTAAGAATGAAGCTCCTTCTAACATCAATAAGCGTGCTGGAATATGATATTCCAATTCCGAAACAGAGAAAAAATTATTTTAATCGCCCAAAAACTTGCAAAGATAAAAGTTTATTAATTTAACAGAAACTTATTTGGTACCGTAAAATTCAACTGAGCCAGAAGTAATTCACTCTTCCAAATTAATATTCCATTTTACGTTAATAGTTATAAAAATTAGCGGTATATTTAAAATAATGTCATATTTTTGTTACGTCAACATAAAATTCAAACCTTGTGTCATTTATTTCATTTTGATTGTTCTATCTATCTTTGATAATTTACTTATAAAATTAACTGCCGTGCTGACATACCTGTTATGGGAAACAAAAAAAATAAGTAGAAAGAAAAAAAGGTGTTGAACCTAGGTTGAATCTACCAACCCTCCAAAATAGCTAGGACAGTTGGATCAGTTTGGGAACTTAAATAGTACCAAGTAAACAAAACTAATCTACCAGGTTACTTTAAAAGACCCAAAATACATACATACGTACAGACGTACAGACATTACACCGAAACTAGTCAAAATGGATTTAGGGATAGATAGAAATAGATATTTCCGTTACATCTAAATACCGAATTTCTTTATTTCGTATAAGCAAGTAAAAATATTAAACTATACAGTAAACTGTTTCCCACAGCACATAACGCAATTTGTCGAGGGTGCATTTTCGGAGAAGGAGCGTCGAGCTCGCGACGCTGTGCCGTGCGTGATCCAGGTCAGACGCCGCTGCACGCGTTGCCTCCGTCCAGACATTGATCGATGTGCGTCTTGGGCTGGCCCTGTCTCCCCTCGCCCACACACTGCCCTGCCCGCTCTTTGTTCTCGGCCCAAGGATACAGGATATAGGAACACCGTCAATCAGGACATGGGGAGGGAATATTAAACAGGAAGGGTAACAGGACTAGACACAATTATTTCACTCTCATTTATATTACCACCTTATACAAAATCTGTTGTGTCCAGAACATAACCTCTTGCCTGTTCTCTTTACAATTTTTGTTACTATTTATGGAATGGAAGATTTCTTGTCTGGACGTTGATTTAAAGGGAGGAATTGCTGGGTTTCAGTCAATAAAACAATTACTTTACATCGACGTTACGATCCTACCCAGGATCATCCTCAGGATTGTTGTATTTAATTCTTAATTTCATATATATTATTCTACAGAATGAATATATATATATATATATATATATATATATATATATATATATATATATATAAAATAAAGTAAATTAAAATAAAATAAAATAACAAACAAACACAAAACAGCGGTAATTTGACCAAAACGGGCTTCCCCAGATCCCAGAATTACTCTTTTAAAGTATAAAACAGTTTAATATTTATTTTGGTAACAAAATAATTAAACACTTACAAGGTACCGTTTATTGGACGAAATTAATTGTGATTCTTGAGTGTTCTGAGATTTTTGTAGACTGATGATTTGATTAACTAATAGTTGTAGTATAATATAAAAAATATATAATAAAAAGTAAAATTGGAAAACATCTAAGGTTTCCGACATAATTGTGAAATTGATTTTCATTGATAATGCCGCTACCGATTTCAAAGAATCATAATGAATTACAATTTTTAGTAAAGCAACTGTACACCGTGTAGAATTTCAATCTAGGATTAACAAAGAATTATTGTTAATTAAACAAAATATAAGTTTTTGTTTGTAGCATTGTACGAATACTTAAGATTTACAGAAATAGATCAATATACATGAACTGGAAATATTTACCAAAATAGATATTGATAACTAGTCTAAATTAATTTGTTTTATACGTCTTATTTCTTTCCCTTTAAGTGATGTTTTAAAGTTGGAATAATTTATGATGCCTGTTCATTAACCTACCCAATACTCCATAACAGATTGTAAACTAGCATAAGTCAAATATATTCTTCACTTCAAGTTTTATAGACAGCGAATGAAATATATGCAATGTTAAAGTCATAACATCTTCATAATGCCGACATTATGAAAGTAATTTTATTTAGTGTGGTGAATTTTATTTCCGCGAATAATTAATTATTTACGAAGGTCGTAAATCATTTTTAAAAATTCAGCTGAATCTCATTATGACGGTGGCGTGATAAAAAGCCGGCAGCCTGGCAGACTTAAGAGCCGATAGATAAAGCGACGTCTATAGGAAAAAGCTCTTCAAAGCTGCAGCTCGGAGACATAAAACCGGAAAGCTCTGCCCGGAGCCGAAGCGAAGCCCGGAGCCCCGAATGGCCGAGGATTTTATGGGGAGCAGCGCCAACGCGATAATACACATTTTTTGAGATTTTTAGAAAATGGTGATGGAACTTTTTCTCAGATTCTCACCAAATGGAACGGAATTAGTAATAAACAAAAATGAACTGTCTTATTTATACGGTCCTTCTACAATTCCAATAAACTCACTAAAGTAAATGTATTATTTTTATCATAGGAAACGAAACAGAAATGTTTTATGTTTTATATTATATATTTATGCTGCTTTACTATATATCTACGTAACGTAAACATAATTAAAAATATCAATAAAATCATATCAGATAAAATTTGTATTAATATTAATACATAGACAAAAGTCAGCAAGATAACTAAGTCATAATTATATCCCATGTAATTTTGACGTCAGTATGTTTAAAATATTACCCTCAAGATTTGTCCACATAACGTAAGGCAATTGGATAATACAGCTGTCATATTAACCCATACAGAATTGACTACGAAAACATTCTTGACAAGAGAATTTTATAAAATAATATTTGTTAATAAGGTGAAACAGATAAAATACACTCACTTTTTCAGCTCGGATAAAACAAGCTTCATGATATATTTAAATTTTGAGAATTTAAAATTTTTAATTAATCTAAAGTCTTGAAAACTGTCTACAATTTTATCGTCTTGATCTAGAAAATCTAGACAAGACATGACAAAAATCTAGAAAGTCTAGATCTAGACAGGAATATATGTTGAATTTTTTATTTATTTATTTAAATCTTTATTTACATTTCGTTAGAAAAAAAGCCAACAAATAAATTTGATAAATTAAATAATAACGTGCGAGAAATAACTCCCATTGGAGTTCTTTTAGTTTTATGTTGTTTTCACTTCATAATTCAGATGCCAAATCTAGAGGTTTTCTTTTCTTTCTTCTTATTTCTGAGGAATTGTCTAATAAATTTAGAGCTAAATTATTAATATGGTTATTTGAGCGATTTTCATATCGAGTGGAGTATGTTTTTATTAGGCCCTTAATATTTTTAATTTTTAAATCCGAATGAATTGATTCATATGTGACATACCACAGCGCATTTACAATTAGTCGTAGAAATTTATTTTCAAATCTTTGTATATTATTTAAATTTGATTTCTTACCGCACCCCCATAAATGTATTCCATAATTTCATATAGGAATAATTGCAGCTTTATATAATAGAATTTTGCAGTATACAAGTAACTTTGGTTTTCTTTCTAGAAGCCATAGTTTTTTTTAATTTTTAAATCCGCTTGCTTCTGTCTGTTTTGGTATTACTTCATTGATGGTTACTGCGAGAAGTAAAGTATTATATTTTAATTATGAAAATGTTTATTTGTAATATTTAATTCTAATAGATAATTCTGTGTTCTTCATATACAAAAATATCTCCAAATACTAAATGTTTAAACTAGTCCAGTGTTTCAGTTTCTGAGAAACGGTTTAAAGTTTGCGTCTGGCTTGAAACTGAAAATTCTTTTAATCTTTATAAATGATTAAGTTCGAAGCGATGGGAAAACATGTAGGCAAGGCTAAATATTGGTTTCCGATTCTCCGGCACTTATGAAATATTCACAGGCCTCACTAAACTGCTGTCGCATGACAACAACAAATAATGCAATTTGCAGAAGCTCTGTATTTTAGTTAATTTAACTGCTAATTCCAGCCTGGGCCGCCATTTGTTGTTCGCTTGTTTCTCTGCAATTGCTTCTTACTTATTCAGCGGAATTTATTTCGCTATATCTTTCTCAAATCGACCAAAGGAGAAAAAGCTAAATTGCGAGATTGAGAGCCATGATTCTTAGAACAAATAAAAAACTGGAATTTTTGGTTTTTGCAAAGTTTTTTCCAAAATTGGCCTCACGATTGTAAGTGTGATGCAATTTTAATTCATTGTCTTTTATATTACAATGAATTATTATAATAGTGTTAATGTAATAATTACTTTGTTGTTAATAACTGAAACAGCATGTGTGTACTAATTTTAATTATCTTCTTATTGTTGAAAGAAATGATCTCATTATAATTTGATGTACAAAATAAAAGAAATGTTTTCCTAACGGTACTTAATTAATTGATATTGAGTTTATATTTGCCTTTAGCCATTCATAAATTATCTAGATTATAGTGTTTGAAAGGCATTTTTTATACAAATGCTTACAAAAGTATAATTGCAATAAATTTAACATACTTTACCAGTTTCAGGATATTCAGCTTTTGTTTATATAGACAAAAGTAAGCAGGGTAACTAACTCATAAATGTATGCAAAATGGAACATTAATTTAGAAATAAAATGATTTACTTCTGGATCAGATCAGGGTTGAACCTAATGGTACCAAATAAATATGGCTTATATGCCAAAATTAGAAAAAGATCTTTTTCAAAGTTATTATTATGAAAAAACAAATTTAGTTTATTTAATTTTTGGAAATGAAACAAAATATGGGTTCCGAAGATATTTATTTTCCTGCACTAATTTTGACAATTCTTTCTATAATTTATAATGATTTCTCACATTATTTCTTTGTGAGAGTGTGATATGAAATATGTTCTAGTCATTTTAAATATTGACATTTTTGAAAATTAAAAATATATACCTATACTAATACATATTCTTTTGATTCTATTTTATGTCGTCGTTTTCGTATTTACAACAGTAAAGTAAATGATTAAAACTATAATTGTAAAGTACAGCATGTTCTTCAAAGTTATTGAATAGTTAATTTCGAAACATCTGCAATTATCTATACTTAACTGTAGACAAATGACAAACAATCCACAGTAATTAATACCCCATTTCATCACCATGAGAACACAGCACTTGTTTAGCAAAGGCCTTTCATTTTTTTATCATATCGACAAGCTAATATCTACTGTTGTGACACATTTCTCTGTTTATTATTTAATAAGGAAATTAAAGGATGTGAACTATAAAGAAATATTGATGTTCACAAGGAAATGTATTTACTTGTTACATGTCTATAAATTTTAAAACATGCTATAGGTCTATAATACTTTTATTGGATTTCGCTTTGCATAATAACGTTACTTGAAAGAATTACCGAAAGTAAATATCAGTTGTAATTCAAACAAATTGATAAATTCGAAGAAATGGTAAGTACACATAAATTAGGTAATGTAATCTGAATTTAAACTACGAAATTATTAAAAAATAAGTACAAGAAATCTGATGTGGACACCACATAACTTCCTTGTGCGTTAAATTATATATAATTTGCTGCATTTCATTTAAACTTATTTCACTTGAAAGTGAGATCATTCTATGACTAATCGTTCTTCAATTTCCATTCATTTCATATCTTCAAACTTACATTTTTTGTAAAATTTTATTAAAACGTTTATCGCTATTCCGAAGGCAGATCATACGAGAATGAAATGGGCATTCCAAACTAGTTGTACACTATCTATACTTTTTCTACGACCACGATATTATTTCCTAATTCATTTATATTTTAATAAGAAAGATGTCTGTCAGAAATGTGAGATATGAATTTATACTTTAAAGTTGCCTATGGTTATCGTAGGAAATGAAAATCTATTTTCAATATACTATGAATCCGTAACAATGACAAACATCCAAAAAGCAAATATCTTAATGGTCGTAGAAAAAAAATTTTAATCCCTCAAAAATTTGCAAAGAAAGAGTTATTATTTTCATTTATTTCCTATTTCTCATAAAACATATTCTGACAATTGTCAATGTTGTCAATCATATACTCAATTATCAAATCAAATGTTTCCTAAAAAAATTAAAAGTCAACTAAATTTTTATTTTTATTAAGTTCCCTACAAAAGTAAAGTGCCCTTTTGAAAAGGCCGATTAGAACCAAAAATGGAGATGCAGAACTAGATATTTTAGCAATTCCATAAACAAAATTTCAACATTCTACGACTAAGCATTTTTGAATTACGGAGATACTAGTCAAAATAGATTCAGGGATAGTCAAAATAGTTATTACCGTTGAAATATTAAAACCGAAATATAAAAGCACTAGTTATTTACAAGGAGTGTAAGTACAAAATAACTTGCGAGAAGGTATGAACTGAGGTGGAGCCTGCGGAACCGAAGTTCAGGTCATCGTACGAGAATATTTGTATTATACTCTGTTCACGTTAAGATAAGAGTAGATGTCGCGTCAAACCAAGCCGGTTGCACACACACGAAATTTAGATAAGGACACGAAATAAAATTTGAGTAAATAAAGAAATGAAAACTTAAATGTAAAGGAAAGGAATGATTTTTTTTGTGAATGAGATTAGAAAACAGTTTGTACTTAATTTCAATAAAACCATCAGTTCCATTAATTTTACCTTTTCTAAATAGAAATGAAGTGAAAAAGATGACGAAATGAAAGCACCTTGTCGGTAATGAATACTGGCGAATTTTGAATTGGATAACATTTAAGGCAAAGTAGTTGGTTAAACCTGGCTGCATCCCTCATTTCCTCTCCCGTTCTATTCCTAAGCATCCGATAGGACCTCCCCCCCTGATCGATACCGGAAACCACTTTGCACGTCCTGTTCTTCACCTCGGGTCATCTTGCACATGGACGGGTGTATACAGCTAGGAAGCACGAGTTCTGCATTCATTATTCACACCAGGAAAAACATGAATTATGTGGCGTTTTTGCAGCCGACGACTTCGCCCATATCTGCAAGGATGACAAATTGAGCCCGGAATTTAGGGGACCTCTGAGACGATGCATTAACTTGATGAGCAACCACGGAAAAATTATGCCTTGTATTCATTATATCAAATCTTCAAAGCGTAATAAACATTACTTAAAATGTATAAATAAAGTCCATTTCCTTTAGTTCATCTTCTCGTCATCAATCTTATCTCTGTAATTCAAATCGCCAAAAGGAAAATCGTACAAATATAATAATAGATAAAATATACAAAAAGAGTTGAAGATTAAACTACCAACACAATGAAGCACAAATTGTCTACAAAATCACCTTAATAAATGACATGAATAACATATATTCGTTACCGTGGTTAAACTAGTGTTTCTATATCATTTTTGTCGTTGTTTAGACGCAGATATCATATGCAGTGGTGCAACGAAATGCGGAATTTAGGACTATGAGTCGATTCTGTAAATTTGTAAATTTCTAGTCTTTAGCTTACAGATTATCTTATATAGATATTTACAAATTAATAGATACGGTAATTTTGATCCTATGTCTGTAATAAGTCGGACATATGTATATTAAAATGTTCTGTTATTCTTTCTGCAAATAACTTCACATTAAAAAATTTGACATAAAAATACAAAATTTTTAATTTTGAAACGTCGCTAAATATTCCGTATTAAATAAATTTTTAATAAACATGGCGTAAGTATTATTCTGGATTTTATAATTATCTATATTGATATAAAAATAGAATTTAGAATTATAATCACTGTATACCTACACTGATTTGAAGAAAAAGTTAAAAGAAAATTTATAAGAAACACAGCTATTATTGTAGGAATTAGTACGAAAGAAAATAAATTAATAAATAGATCTAAATTTTCAATGAATTGTAACTTTGCAGTTGTATTTCAAATGGGTTTGAAGTATATGTCAGATTCACATAATTTATTATTAATTTCATTACAAAATTGGTAAAGTAACAATATTATTATAAAAACTGAATTATTGTCATTCCCTTTCAACAGAATTCCTGTTTCATTTTTGACAAAAAGTCATGTCTGCAAATTTACGGCCATGTTTTTGCTGCTGTAAGAAATTAAAGGATCTGTAAGGATTTACAGATTTTCTGTAAGCTACAGACGTAATCAGAATTCCCATTTGGATTAGAAAATTAACAAATGTAAAATGTAGTGTTAAAGTATTACAATAAGGTATAAGTAAATTTGATAGAACGAAACGTTGGTTACAATAAATTTTACGTTCATTTTACTAAAGATTCTATTGATTACAACAAGATATGTTGATTTTACTAAGAAATCCGTTGATAATACCAATTTTATTATTTTTTCCTTACAATGAACCTTTGGTGTATGTTAAGTCACCCCTATTGAACATAGCACGAAGTTGGTACAATGTAGCTCGCAGTACACGATCCGTCGCTTACTCCTCAGTACGTATTTCCTTACCTGCAACTCACGCTCAGCTGCACACAACTTCATCCGCAGCGTGATGGCCGCCGAGCGTGAGCACGTGAACGTGAGCGTGAGAGGAGCTTGCTTTCAGACGGACATGTGGTTACAAGCAGTGAGGGCAGGCTACAACTTGGGCTCAATACCAGTGCAGGGAAATATACACCGGGGTTATCAGAAATATACTGAAGGTTCTATATTTACGTATCGACACTAAATAAATATCTAATCTATAGTATTCGCCTTTAAATATATTCAATAAAGCACTACAACGCAGGGAGCTACAGCTTATAGTGGGTTCCGAACCACTCGGACATAGCGATATTTTTATTTCATTACTAGGGGAACTGGGAATCAAACCCTAGATCTCACAATTCACTCAGTTCGAGTAGCTAACGCTAACCAAGTGAGTCACCGCCACTTACACTACATAATAAATTATGTTGTTATAAGAGACGATTAGAAAATATTAGTGATGTGACGAATAGCAGTTTAGCCGAATAACTGAATAACGAATATTCGGCGAAATTTTAAACGAATATTCGGCATTACTGGATAATATATTTTTATACAATCTGAAAGCGTGATTGGTGATCCTGGTTGAGGAAATGGGTTTATTTATTCTGAAATGCTTGCCCTATTTTTTGTTAAGGTAGTTTGTTGTTTGATTATTATTAAATTTCATTATTTCAGTTTCAAGAAATTTACCATCGAACTATATAACTGAATAAATTATTAACTGTTATTGTAGAATCATTAATAATAAGTAAACATATGTAAATCTTTTGTTTAATATTTATTATCTATATATTTATATATTTTAACATAACAAAACAGCGTTGTATTTCACTTATTTCTTGTAAGCGAATATTCGGTATTAAAATATGCCGAATAAGCCGAATACCGAATAGTGAAAATATAGCCGCATAGGCCGAATACCAAATAATTATTCGGCTTCGGTCCCATCTCTAGAAAATATACACCAAAATTATTAGAAGGATACCAGAAATTCAATATTTAATTATCAACGTGAAATAATTACATCCTAAACAGAAAATATATTCTATAAATTGTTCGGCCATTATTAAATTAAAAAAATCGAATGTGGGCATCTCACCACATGACTTCCCTATACGCAAAATTATACACAATTTTTTATGCACTTCATTTAAACTTATTTCACTTAAGTCACCGCTACTGCTTGTAAATAACAATCATGTTGTTATAAGAGAATACCAGAAAATATACACCAAATTATCAGAAGGAAACCAAAAATTCAATACCTATTTTATTATTGAAATAATTACATCCTAAACAGAAAATGCATTCAATATATTGCTCGTTCTTTATCAAATTAAAAAAATCTGATGTGAACACCACAGGACTTCCTTATCTATTTATTAACAAGAAATCAAATGTTTCCTACAGAAATTAAAAGGCAACTAAATTATTATTTTTATTAAGTTTCTCCTTACATTAAACTGCTTTTTGAAAAGGCGGATTGGAACAAAAAATAGAGACGCACTAGATGTTATAACAATTTCATAAGTAAAATTTCAACATTCTACTAATCATTTTTGAGTGATGCGAATGGATTCGGAGATATTCAAAATGGACATTTCCGTTTCGCGATTACAATACTTCCTTTACTTTGTACAAGGAAGTACAATTATTGTCACCATACAGCAGTGACATTGTTGTAGGAGTCAACATAAGAATCTACATTAAATTTATCAGAAAGATATGACAGGTGTTAATTATTAATTTATCGGCATTAAATATTATTGGATAAAACTTATTAATGTACGCCATATTTGTTAAAGTGACTTATACTTCCTGAAGAAGTCCCACGTTGGGTCGATACCGGTAGTAGACGTGGACTACCCACAATAAACTTATTGAATCCTAAACTTTAGACAATATTTATAAGTCTAGGTATTTAAATTTTAATTGTAATTCAAACAATAAAAATTATTCTTGTCAAAATCTCTACATATACGGTTAAAATAAATTTATATACTAGATTATTTCACATTTTATTATTTAATGTGAGTTTCATATCCTTTCGTAGATTATCAAATTATTAAAAATTAATCTATTCATTTATTCAATTCATTTTTACCGACGCGAGTATATCTATGTAGGGAAGTTGTTTATGTATCGAATACAATAATTTTATACTTAGTAATAATTAATAAAGAATGTTATATGTGATGGCTATATTTAAAGTTTGTATATACAGTCTAAATTTAGAAAGGATTTGCTGTTTATAGCAAACGTTTTAACCTTGCTGATTAAGAATTATAACTTTCGCGAATAATTTGATAGTTACATTCGTTCTCACCACGATGTTCGTAAGAGTCATTTATCTTGTTTTAACGGCGTTCCTACAACAGTTTACTCATTTACATTAGGATAATTACACACAAAAATAACAACACGACAACCAAGCAAATTTATATTCTGATTCAATTTCAGCCTACGATTATAATCTACTTTTTATTGTTCTAATATGGCTCGTTATGTCATTATAAGAATAACAATAATAATTACTGTCATTTTTTTGATCATTTTATACAAATGTATTATATATTACTCGCATTTACATAAAATCTCTGTTTTTTTTTGTTACACCTAAACTGAAATAAAGTGAAGAGAGTTGTTCTCTCCAAGCTGATGTTTAATCACTACACCAAAAGTTGTGTTTGCTAAGAATTGGATTGTTTTGCCATCCAACATTATGGTTTATTACTGAATTTAAAACATTATTGTTGTATTTGTAATACCTAATAACTAAATTGTCGATGGCGACGGTAGAATTTCAGTGAAGAAATTTGATAAAACCACAGTACCATACTCATGGTAACATTTTGTTGATTTAAAAAAATTATTGTAATAATTGTTTAATTGTTCGTTATTATACTTACTTGTTTGTAAGTTGGTTTATTAGTTATTTATTTTGTGATTTCATACAATATTAAAATTTAATACTTCTGTCAAATTTATTCCCTGTTTCATTTTAAATGAGATAAGCAAATATCAAGTCATATAACCACGCATTTGATAAATCCCCATGTTTCACCTTAAAAATACTCACGGTATTAATCCTATAATTAGGACTTTTTTTTTCTCATAGAATTGAATTGAATAAATAAAAAATAAATATGGAGATATTGTGTTAATACCTAAAGAAATGTCAGTCTATTTACAATTATTGTTATTTTTAGATACTCAAAAATTTCATTTTTAACTGAGATGAGATGAGGTGGATGATAAAAATTATAGTAACAGAAAAATGTTTGCAAAAATTGACTTCCTTTCTCTCATTCCTGACTAAAGTAGGTTACTAATATTCAATTCAGTTCATTTTTACTCTCCATCATGTCAACGTGTTGGATCACACTAGAATAATTTAATAAATAATTTAATATTAATAAGTATGTTTTTGTATTAAAAATTGAAATTTATAATAATTTTAAACTTTCTACCAGGTAAGAACAAATTCTGTATATTATGTTACACAACAATTTCAGACTTGAAGATGGTTCAAATCCAAAACCGAAACGATGTTGTCTATTTCACTATTAAAAAAATCCAAAGCCTCAGTCTCCTTTATCAAACTGACTTTAGTTTTAGAAAAAATTGTTTTTGCGTTCAGCCAGTCAAACACCATTCAAATTCTGTATAATGATGATGGTTCAAATCCAGAACCGAAACGTTGTTGGCCATTCCAATATTAATAAAAATAAATATAAATGATAGTAATCGTATCCAAAATGTAAAAGAGTTAATTAATAAAAATCTACAGCCTCAGTATTCTTTTACCAAATTGACTTTGATTTAACTTTAGAAAAAACTGTTTTAGCAGGGTTCTTTGTAATAACATGTGCAACTCACCACAAATCTGGTGGAATCCGGGTGTGGTGGTAACCAAGCAACAAGCAACAAGAAGCAGAGAACAAAACAACCCGGTACGTCTTACGTGGAACGGAACACAATGCAGAGCAACACAACACAGCGGCGGACTCGGCGAGGACGCGCGAATGAGCGATGGAGCCATGGAGCGCTGGGAGCCACGGGGACACGGATTAGGGTGGACCACCGCCGACCGCCATCTTAGAGATAATTAGCTTAAACGAAAAGTTAGAAAATATAATCTACATATATGTGATGAAGTTCCAGATTCTGCATTATGAGGTACAGTATTATAGTTATTTACGTGGCCAGCGGTGTAAGTTAATCTTTACAGGGCGAGCTGGAAATTTTTGAGGCGAGCGACGAATTATATAGAAGGTGGAAATAAAAGAAATTGATGGAATGCAGAGGGACTAGTTAAATAAATAGTACCAAAATAAATAAACAATTATTTCTTGCTTGTACTTAAAGTTATATATCCTCTACTCATATTTTTAATAAAGTTCGCCAGATTCTACATTATGTTGTACAATATTAAAGAAATTGATGGAATGCAGATTGACTAGATAAATAAGTAGTACCTATAGTGATAGTGAAAATGTATTTTTACCATTATGATATTTACGTGTTATAAGTTTGTTATTGTTATTGTACATATCATATTGTAAACATACTTTTATATCTCATGGTAACCACAAGACAACATGAGATATAAATTCATATCTAACAGTTCTGTCAAAAATAGTATTATTGAATTTTTGTTTTATAGCTAGTTGCTAAAAAGTAGTGTAATGAAGACATCTTTATATAAATTAATTAGGAAACAATATCGTGGTCGTAGAAAAATGGAATAGAATGTCTATTTCATATTAAGTACCATTCCATGCTTGTACAATTTACTATTATACCAGCGATCTTCTGATCCATCTTTAATTAATAAACAGCCAAAACAACATATGACTGCTGTATTTAAATTATTAAATTTTTAAAAACACTTAATTAGAAAATTGTTTAAACATATTTTTTTTTAATTGTGTCTAAAAATAATTATCACATTTTATATGTTAACGCCTGTGTTGTTTTAAGCTACTAACATTAACAATTGTATAAATCATCACTCCTCATTTCTGGCACAACATTCTCTGATATATTTGTTTCGTAACTAGTTTTACTTGAATTTAAGTGGTGTAGGTAGACCTGCAGCTTATTCTGCATTCCGAATCACTGAATCAAAGCGATATTTTTACTAGAGAAAAGATTAGCGATTTTTTAATATAGGTAATAAGTAATAATCGTAATTTTCTTTATTTAAAATTTAATGTTACGCGAGAAATAAATTAATAAGGATTTATCGTGACGTCATTACCTGAGAGAAAGACATCTAGTATTTTGTAGGAGAGACAAATTAGACAGAAGTACATTTCAGTGAAATTAGACCCTGTAATCCGCCCCTTTTTATAATTTTCGAATTTCTCATAAAAATATTTATCATTTTATAATAATTTTGCATCATTATACTCTAACTCAAATTTTAATTTATTATATAAATTTCTTTATAATACATCCTCTTGGAAAATCCCATTATACAGTGTGTGCAACGATACGCGGAACATAGAACTTTAACAATGTTACATTTTAAATTTAATAAATTTCCTACTGCAGAAGTGCTGTTCCATCAATTATGATCTTATCTGATGTATAATTTAATTTTGAACAACTTTGTACTGTAGTTCATCTCTAAATCTATCAGGAGAGAGAGTATCAGTAATTTTTGGAAATCCCATGTTAAAGTCCTATTACTATAAATGAAAACTGACACTTGCTATTAAAACTCTCAAAACTGACTAATCTTTCACTGGTGTTTCAGATGAGCATCACCTATCCACCTAGACAAACATCCAACTTGGTGAATATTAGTTGTTGTTGCGAACGACACGTCGTCATGACAATTAGTCACTTGTCCTCCATTTGTCATTGTTGGAAGTGACAGCGGTGCAGGCTGCGACAGCCGACAACTCCTGACAAAGGCGTCGCTTTGTTCTCTCTGTCCACTCCTGCAGAAGACTCACATTCAGATCCAATCTCTTCGCCGCCAAATCTCATCACGTGTAATCTCCCAGCCGGGATATCGCAACCAATGTGGATTGCTTTCATAATATTCTAAGCCAAAGAGGCAACGGAGATATGTAAAACAGCGAAATCAAACCAGAATTATAACACTAATATATTTTTAGTGATTTCTATACTTGAAAATTATTTTCAATGGAATAAAAATGTGAAATTAATAGTAAGTACCTAATAGAAATACAACATAAATTAAGAATTAATAAAAGAAAAGTTTATTAAACTCCAACGTTTCGGCAGCATAAACTGCTTCCTTCTTCAGTAACTAAGTAACTGAGAGTCGAATTATAACATATTTAGTATAGAAAGCCATGCTTTAATGATTTTCATCATTATGATTGAGATTAATAATGAAAATAAATATTCAATTGTGGACCCGGATCGTAATATTCGGATATTCCGTCAAATAGTCCTTATTATCTACAGTCGACGTTTTGACACCACTTGAAAAAGACATAAGTGGTACCGAAACTTCGGCTTTGTAGATAATAAAGACTTTTTGACTAAATATCCAAATATTACGATCCACATTACATTGAGATTAATATTCGTAGTTCAATTAATCTTGTTTTAAGAGATGTAGATCTTGAAATAAATTTCAAGTCTTGAAATTTTATTTCATAATTAAATCAAGAACTGAGGAATACCCTATTGGGTCTTTCGAGAGACAAATAAAAAAAAAGCATAGAAAATTTCTGCCTTATATAAAGCATAATAATTATAATACAAGTGTGGTACGATGTATTTTACATGTATAAATGTTTAAATTCCTAACGCACAAAATAGATATTTTTGACCAACCAAAAATGGTACACTCTGTAACAAGAATGTCAAGATCAGTCAAAATAATCAAAAATTTATATTTTTCCAAGGCTTTAATGAATAATAAATTGCGTTTTTGTAAGCACTTTCTATTATTACAATTAAAATATTTTTAGTTATCTCTACAAGCTAAAACTTTTGAGTTACTTTAAGTGGTATCGACGTCAACGATGTGTGGTTGTTATGTTCATATTTCAGGAGGACAAAAAATATTGTAAAATTTTGAATATATATAAATAAATAATTAAACAATATGTTTAATAATGTATTACACATTTATTACGGGGATTTTTTACAAAAAAAACCTTCATCATCTTTTTAATTAAAAATAATATATATAAAAAAGACATGGAAAAACCTTAATACTTTAACTTTAACAACAAATTTGGCACTTTTAACATTATAATCGCGAAACAACCTACTTTTAAAGAGCATTACTGATTTTTCCCTAGTTAAATTTCTTATAGGTATTTTGAGGAACTTTAAAGGTAACCTTTGCGAAATGATCGTGAATGACTTATATAAGTCATATTTATTATTTATGATAATTGCAGTACAGTTGATTATTATATGAGTAGGCACTTATGTTAATTATAAAATTTATTATATTTTGGAAAAACCTAATATAAATTGACGTCAAAAATTTCATAGTTCTGCACGAGATACATAAAAACTCATCCTGATGTTGGTTATTGTGAATTACCCAAAATTTCTAAACTAATAGAGCGAAAAAGTTCTCAAACTGCTCATATTTTACAAGCATTTTTTCTACCATTATTAATCATCAAAATCTATTATTCATTGATTAGCTCAATCAACAGTGGAAGAGCTAAATCGTGTTATGGTCTACTAAATAAAAGTTTGTAATAAAGTTTTAATATTTGAAAAAATAAATGATTGTTTAACATTTACATTATTTCAAACTTTTCATTAAATTGGAGACGTGGTACCGTTATTCAATTTTATGCTTCATTCGTTTATATCAACTGGTCTATGATTTTTATTTAAAGGGCAATATTTTTTCAACTATTTCTAATAAATATGTAATTAATTTAAGAGGATTCCTGGTGTTTGTTAGTATATGGTAAAATACGTGCTAAGCATTTTTCTTTTTATTCAAAAACAAGAAAATAAATTCATTTGCAATAAATTCATATGAATGTTTCAAATTGAGATACATGCGCCTATAATATATTTTAAAATTTAAATTAGAAAAAAATTATTAGACATAAATATACTGCTTTATAGTAATGCTTAAAGATTAGAGACATAGCCTTGTTGAGTGAAGACGTATAAATCAGTATTTTTTAAAAGAAAATTTTTAATATTTTTCTCCAATTTAACATGTAAGGGTAATTTTAATAAATAAATAAATACTGAAACATAATATTGAACTTCGTTCTCAGAAAAGAGTTGTCTCTATTTTTATTTTGAATTTTCCATATCATTTGACGAAGCAATTGTTTTCAGTTGTTCAATTTGAAATATTTATGTTGACTTTCTTATTATATTATATTTTTAAGCAGAAAATCACTTTCTTTTCCTAACATTAATGATAAAGAAATTAAGAAATAAACTAATTCTTTCAATAATAATAAAGTACCTATTTATGAAAATATGTAGAGTGATTTATTTTTTATAAGAATTAATATTGGAATTACTTTTATACGTTATAATTAGTCGGCAGGTTAATAAACAATTTAAAACAATGATAAAGATATAAAAATAAAATTGTGACGTCTCTCCTGATTTTTTGCACGAGAAAACACCGTTCCAAATTTCGCAGTCGTTCATGCAAAATTCATAAGCAACCACAGATTTAACCTTTATTTATATAACAGAGTAAAAATTTTGCTATAAAAGCTAAGAAAAAGAAGGATCCACTTTTACGTAAACATTGTTATGTACTATGATCTCAGCACCATTTAACCATTGTTTTTAGGAAATCTATATCTAATAAACGACGAATATACATGTTACCAAAGCCTAAACAATTTTTTCTAATATTATTTTTGGATTCTATTTCAAGAAAAAAAGTTTTTAGTTTATCAATTTTTAAGCAAGACGATGAAATGATAATATATAAATAATACAAATAAATATAGTATTTAATATAATAGCACAATTAAATTTGATTATAAATATAAGTAATGTAGTGAATTTCATGTTATATATTAATTTCATAAAGTTTGTAGTGCATATATGTAGCTAAGGCGTAGCGTACTGTATGAAGCCATTAGAGATTTCGATGCATCGTTAGGCGAGTAGCGTGTATAAATGACACGCTATTAGTTGGTCCATTACTTCATCTAAATCGCTATCTAATCTACCCATAAATATTTTTTTGTCATTTTCATCTCGCGAGCACATTTTTACACCACGGTTAGCGGCGATAAGATACTTGGATGCTAAAGTAATTAAATGTTAATTCGTATACTTATTGATGCAATTCAGTAGAAATTATGTATTTAAAATTGTAATTATTTTAATGCTATTTTAAACTGCGGCGTTAATTTTATTGATCAAGCTAAGATGCATTTGAAATATGTGTTTAAATACAAAATAACCATTTGCGCATGTAATAATAATAATTTTATAGAAATGCAAAACATGCATTTAGAATGATATTTATCAATCGAGAAATACCAAAAGTTAAACAAAATATGTAAATAGAACTAATTTGAAACCATTATATAGGTACTTTATATCTAGCCATAAATAAATCCAACAAATAAATGTAATAAAGTAAAAATGAAATTTTCAAGCAAAGGGTTTCTTTCTATTTTATGATTTTCCATACTTTATAATAATTAAGCTTTCAAACTTGTTTTTGGTCTACAGAATGCAATAGTTATTCATGTATCAAGGGCATAATAAAATATTATAGCAAGAGGCTGTACATAGAACGTTTAATTTCATTTTGGTACTTGAAAAAAATCTGTAGTTATATTCTATGCTGTGATTTCTTTATAGGTAATTGGCATTATTAAATTTTTTGCTCTTAAAATATTGTCAAATATATATAAAACGTCAAGAAAAGATTATTTTAAAAATTTTAAAGATTTACATGAGAAGGAACTTGAATAGTTCTGTGAATACTTATTTAATCAAAACTGAAAACTCTACTCCGATAACTTTACACCGAAAGATAGCAAGGTTTATGGATTAAATAAGTAAGTATTTTCACTAATACTAACTAATTCTTGAATATTCTGCAAATTAATAATATTTCGACAATAGTTCAGGATCTTATTGTTTAGCTCTCCGTTCTTCAACAAGAAGTTTTATTTTCTTTTTCAGACCGCGTCGTAGTTGTTTCGTAAACATGACGAAGAGCATCTCATAAAACAAATGATCGAATTAGCCGTAACAGATGATATACGGCGTGTTCGTCAGCTATAAATAGACTGCGGATAATAAATAAATTACACGCATTGTGCGAAGCGAGAGTAGGATTTTTCCTTGCAGAGGAGTTGGAATAATAAACGCAGTAGCTTCTGCACAAAGAAGGAAGAATGGATTTCTAATTCCCTAGGGCTACGTTGCCAGGTATTTGTGTTATAAATATTTATTATACTTAAGTAGGACTAATTGTTAAATGCCGGAAAATAGGAACATGGAAATTGAAACGGTTCAAACGGTGAAATTATTTATCACTTGTATATGTTTATAAATCTAGATCAACAATAATACGAGAAATTCTACAACATGTGTTTAGATTTAAATGACCAGTTGTACTTTAATAACAGTTCATTCATTTCAAATAACTTGTTGCTAATTCAAAAATTATATATTTGTACTGGTCTACTACTGACATAAATATTGTATTATTGATCCTGATTTAAAGGACATTATATTTCCAGAAGAACAGAGCATTAATATTATTTTAGTAAAAAAGTACAACCTTTTCGCAAAAATTGTAAATGATATGGATTAAATAGAGTATAACGATGTAAAAAATAATATAAAATAGTCAATTATTATAAAAGTTAACGAAAATTTAAAAATTGCTTGTCTCTATTTGTGATGCCATTTAGATTTAGACTTTCTAGACTCTTGCCTTGTCTTGTCTACATTATTAAGAACAAACTAGCAAAAGTCTTGTCTAGATATTTCAAGACAAGACAAGACAAAATTCTAGACAAATTTCTAGACTGATTAAGTAAGAAGTTGTAGCAAGTATTTTTTGTTACTTTCACTATTATAGATAAGTACAAAGTCTTAATAAAAATAAAGTATTCCTATCATTTAAGATTATGAAGGTGTATTTATAGTTTATCTTCTCAAGAAACCAACAAATGTAATGGTGATAGATACAACAATTTATAGTTCCAGTTATTTTCCCATTTCAAAACTTCTATTTTAGAAATATTTCTATATATATATATATATATATATATATATATATATATATATATATATATATATATATATATGAGAAAATTAACTTTGATTAACTAATATATTAGGGTAAGTGGAGGAGAGATGAACTGGTAGGAGAGATGGAGTTTGGTCTTAAAAGTACATTAGAGTGATATCTCTCATAGGGAATTTTTATTTAACAAATAATTTTATAAAACCATACTACCATAGTCATGGTTACATTTTGTTGACATCAAAAATTTTTTGATTGAATTGTTGTCATTCGTGAAATTATCAAACAAATATAATTCGACCTATTAATTTAATTGATAAAATTTGCTCATAATTCCTGCGAATTAATGATAAAATGTCATTTTTGACACTAGTTTGACTGTTACTGCACAACAACTATTCGTAAATTTTTCTAATATATTTATGGCTCTTATTATATTATCTATGAAAATTAAAATGTTTATGAATGTCTCTGAGGGAGTAGGGTTTGTTAACAAGCGTCCGGGCTTGTATTTGCATTGGATGAACTCCCGTTCTCGTATTTAATAAATCACTGGGATCTGCTGGAACAATCGGACGTATTACAATCTATTGAAAGGCAGATACATTCTCCGCGAGCTGCTCATAATAAAACATAATTACAAGAAGAGAACGCATTCCGAAGTCAGGCTGGATTGATGACACGTGTGTATCTTTCTGCTTGCATCTCACCGCTATCGGCTACCGCGAAATATCACACCGCCAACACAACAAACAAATATATAAGCCTACATTATAATTCATCAAAACTTCATATTCTGGTTCCTCTCATTTCACTCAATTATATTCATTTTACTCTATTGCTATTATTTCATAAAGGGTAATTCCCTTATTTTTATTTCATAATAGCGTTGACCACTACTTAGAACTTACTAAGGAATTTGGAACTAATATACGCGACCGGGAATAAATTGTCACTTATATGTTTTATATGATTTAAAAATTAAATATATTAAGGAACTAATAAAAGGATACTCTACTCGATATAAAACTCGTTTACCTATCCATAAAAATAAGTTAGAATTAAATTTATTAGACAATTCTTTAAAAATAAGACGATTGAAAAGAAATAAACCTCTACATTTGGCATCTAAATTATGAAGTAAAAACAACATAAAACTGAAAGAACTCCAATGGGAGTTATTTCTCGCGCGTTATTATTTAATCTGTCACATTGGCTTCTTGGCTTTTTTCCTAACCATAGTTGTACATAAGATTTAAATAAATAAAACATATGTTTGACAATTGACACATACTAATTCAAAGAAATAAAGTGAGGGAATAAAGTAATACACAGTTTTATAAAAAAAAAATATTGCAGTCTTGAATTTTTGAGTGCATATCTATTTCAGAATTAAGCTTAAAAATATATTCATTAAATTATTTCAATTTAATGACCAGGAGAAAAATTTTGTACGTATTTCAGGAAGAAACTTCGTTAATTCCTTAACTAAAATAAAACTATATAACTTAACTACATAAGTTTCGGTTTCGGTTGGGTTAGCCCAAACTAGAAGAGGAGCCGAATATTCGGTTACGAATATGGTCTGACGATAAGAGCTATTCAATTTTATTTGGTAATTTACTTGTACTACAATATTTTAGTTATTCTATATGTTTTTATAAAAATACTTATTATAAATTTAATATCAAATATTTCAATTAGTAAATTGAAACATCTACAAACAACGTCCTAGTTTTATATTTGTATTTTTAATAATTAATTCATTTGAATTTTGAATCAATCCTAAGATAGTTAAAACTGTAATATATTGTCCAAATTAAAAAGTAGGTATTTTATTTTATTTCCATGTACTTTTTTCAGATATTTAACTGTTAGTAAGTTCATAATATAGATATATTAATTCCATATGCCTATTTTGTAAGTGATTAAAATTATTGCAAAAATTTGTTATAATTTTGAACATTGTTTAATTTTGTAATACTCTTACCCTGCAATAGGCTTAGGGTTTGTTTTTCCCTCCGGGTTCTTCCGACTGAGTGAAGTACCCTTTCGGATACTTTTGTGTTTTATTGGAACAAATCGAATTCCAGGCATGAAAAATAATAGTGTAGGTTAGGGAAAAGCAAAAAGTCCGCGATCACATTCGCTGGGCGAGCGAGCTGCTTCAGCAGTTTGTGTTTGCAGTGTTGTGTTTTCTCTGCCAGCGCGAGTACTCGCGGCTCTGTTGTCCTTTACTAATAATCAACCAACTTCATCGATTAAACACCGCTTCTTTTACACCCACAGCGTCGGGCAAACGCTTCTACTAAAACAAACACCCAAAAGTTTTAAATAGTGTTATCTACATGAATTTTTATTTGAACCATTTATATTTATTATATTACATTTTGTTATTATAAGTAATATAATAAAAGCCATGAATTTATCAGTCAAATTTACAAATAATTATTTTTATCTACAACTATTGAAATATGGGTACATTATATGTGTGATACTACATATAATATACTACTCATATTACACAAGTGTAATATGAAACGTTATATTACACGCTACACTTTTCTGTAATAAATAGAGCGTATAATTTAACACATACAATTTTAATAAACTGTTAATTTATTAATAATATATTTTTTATTATAAATATTAATATAAATGATTATAAAAGTATAATAAATACAATTTGAATAGTTATTTTGACATTTAAGTGCTACAGTGGCGCTACCGCTCGTATTTTTAATTACATCCTCGTGTAATATAGCCTACGTATTATGCTCGTTAAATAATATACTATTCTTTCTCAAAAACTTTTTATTTTGTAATACTTAAGTAAATATTAATGCGCTGATTTTAAAACCTGCAATCCTCTTACACCTTTTCGATTTTATTTTGTCGTTTTATTATCTAAGTTTATTTACTTCCAAAACCTTCAACTCCATCTACTAAAACAAGCACCGAACAGTTTTAAATAGTATTATCTACAAACATTTTTATTTTATCATAAGTAATATAATAAGAGCCATGAATTTATCAGACAGATTAATAAATAGTTGTTTTTTTTTCTCGAAAACTTTTCATTTTCTAGATTAAGTAAATATCGATGCGCTGAATTTAAAACCTGCATTTCTATTACGCCTTTTCGATTTTATTCTGTCGCTTTATTATCTATCTTTTATTTATTTCCAAAACCTATGACCCCAAATGAAAGTTGTGTAGAGTTAAACAAACCAATCAACAGTATTAAACCAAAAATTGTGTTGACAAACGCGAAATATCCCAAAAATACTCATTTTTCTGCCCAAAATTTTGATTTTGGGAAATAGTGTATATTGATAGATCTCGACGCGCTGATTTCAAATTTTCAAACAGAATTTAATTATCTCTTTTCGTTCCTGAGATATTTGCTGTCAAAGTTGCACCTTAAAAAAGTGTGTTTTTTGGCTATATCTCTAAAATGAGTAGAGATATAATTTCAACGATTATACCAGTCGATTCTACGGGAAAAGTTACATAAAGAAATGTTTTCTCCGCATATACCTTCTTTGGAACGATTTGGTGAAAAATGAGAAAATTGATAAAACCTAAATTTCAAAATTTCTCCGATGAACTTTTTCCCTCCAAAACTTTTCATTTTCTAGACTTAAGTAGATATCGGTACGCTGATTCCAAATTTTCAAACCGAATTGAATTATCTCTTACCGTTCTCGAGATATTCGAACTCAAAGTTGAGTTTTGGCAATACCTAAAAAAATAGGTTTTTTAGGTATATCCCTTTAAGGGTTAGGTTTACGACGTCGGCGACCTCACCAATCGATTCTACAGGCAAAATTACATAAGTATACCAATTTTTAGATTTTTATTCCAAAGGATACAATTTGTAGAAAGGAAAAACGAAAATGGCCAAAATCGAAAAAAATGCCTGATGAACCCCTTGCGATTTTTTTCGATTTTCGCCAATTTTCGTTTTTTCGCTCTAAAAATTGTATCCGTTGGAATAAAAATCTGAAAATTGGTACACTTATGTAATTTTGCCCAAAGAATCGATTGGTGAGGTCGCTGAAGTCGTAAACCTAACCATTTAAGGAGTATACCTAAAAAACCTGATTTTTTAGGTATAACTTTGAACTCAAATATCTCGAGAACGGGAAGAGATAATTGAATTCGGTTTGAAAATTTGAAATCAGCGCATCGATATCTACTTATGTCCAAAAAATGAAAAATTTTTGGGACAAAAAGTTTCGAGGCGAAAAATTTAAATTTAGGTTTTTTCGTTTTTCTCATTTTTCACCGAATCGTTCCAAAGAACGTATATGCGGAGAAAACATTTCTTTATGTAACTTTATCTGTAGAATCGACTGGTATAATCGTTGAGATTGTATCTCTACCTATTTTAGAGATATTGCCAAAAAACACACTTTTTTGAGGTGCAAATTTGGCAGCAAATATCTCCGAAACGAAAAGAGATAATTCAATTCGGTTTGTAAATTTGGTATCAGCGTAGGTAATTCTTTAAAAAAAATAACAAACAAAATATTGTAAAATTTAAAAATTTTCGAACTAAAAATTCGATATTTTCAAATATTTTCGGGTTTACGCAAAAATGCAGCATCAGCGGCGTTGGAAATTACTTCCTCTGTCGTTCCTACATATACATAAAGTATTATACTATTAATTATTAATTTTATAAACTCACTTTTACAAAGAAGAAAATATATATTTTGTATAATTTATTATAAAGTCAAACGATACGCCAAGATCTGATGTTAATACATAAATATCTAATCCTTTCCCATTTATTTGAATTTTATATTTTTAATAACAATATTCTAATTATAACATAGGTATGGATTTTAATACAAATACCACATTACCTAGTTGTGTTATAAAAGAAAAACGGTTTTGGTGCTTGTTAAAATACAAAACTAAGTTTGGAAGTATCTAATCCATGCTGAATTTTTTGATTGTAATTATGTATAATTTTGCTGTATTTTATTAATAAATCTATTTGCTGAGACGGTATTGTTAAAATCTTTTATTTTACCATAATTTAAAGTCAAAAATTAAAAATGAGATTTTCTCCAAAATATAAAGCAATGGATGTTTTTGTGTTCATAAGATTTATTGAATCATACAATCATACAATACCATTATTACTAAAATAACTTTAATAGTTATTTTGTTAGATTTAGCAACTTTGGAAATCGCTTGTATAAAAATGAATTGAAAATAGTAATAATTTCTATCATGCAAATAAATATGTACGGGAATACATATAAAAGTTTTGGAGTAAAAATACTGATAGAGGTAATGAATTGGGGATGGCGATGGCGTGTTTGGCAAGAAGTAAAAAGTCCGCACAGCAGATTTCCGCGTCCAGGCAGGGAAATAAAAGCAGAGTTATCCGGCCTGATGGTCAAATAAAGAAAGAGCGCTGCGTCCAAACTGCGAGCTGTCAATGTTAGTGTTAACTCCATTCGGCTGCGTATGCGAATGAATTTTTTTGCAGAATGTCACGTTTATAGCATGTGAAATTCTAGTTTTTTTGCGAGTCGACACGATCCGATATGCGCAAAAACTTGCGTGTCCGGCGCTAGTACCCGCGTTGTTCTAAAAATAAAGTTGCAAAATGAAGCAACAGACGCAGTTCAGCTCCATTCGGCTCGCAACGATCGATTCGCGGATTCCAAGAAATTCTAAACTACAACACCAAAACATTCTAATTGAAAATCAACACCGACAAACACACCTGCTAAAAACATATTTTTAGTTTAATTAATTCATTTTTTCTGCAGTCACAAAGAAATGCGGCATGTACCAATCAAATTTTTTTTTAAATCAGAACTGGAACATATGCTGAACCTAAAATATTCTTCGAATTTTCCAAGCAATTTTTTTTTCGTTTTTTAGAAATTTAATTATTTTTTATGTAAGCCCCGCACTAAACTTTATAGTTTTATTATTATTTATTTTAATAACAAGTGTTGTAAATTTGAAACCACTTCAAAAAATAATTAATCTTTCTTTAAAATTTAATTGATTGGTATTCCTAAATGAAATTAACACAATTTATTGCTTTAGATTTTGCTTTGGTTTTAGTAGGTTAAGAATTAAAAGAAACTATTGAAGCCACAGCAAAATCTAGCACATCAGTGCTTCAGTATAAGCAGACAAGAATCAAAGCATTCTGAAAACTAGATCTGATTTTTGGTCTACTTAAACCAGAACACAATACAGAGATTCATTACTCCAGAATGTGCTCTGGTTTCAGCAAACTGAGAAGTAGAGCAAACACTCTAATTCCTGACCCACTGAAACCAAAGCACAATGCAGAGCAACTAAACCTGCTCCAGAATGTGTCCTGGTTTCAGCAGACTTAGAATTAGAGCAAACACTTGAAAGTGCTCTAATTCCTGACCCACTGAAACCAGAGCACAATCCAGAGCAAGTAAATCTGCTCCAGAATATGCTCTGGTTTCAACAGGCCAAAAATTAGAGCAAACAGTTTAGAATGCTTTAATTCTTGACCTACTGAAACCAGAACACAATCCAGAGCAGATAAATCTGCTCCAGAATGTGCTCTGGTTTCAGCAGACCTAGAATTAGAGCAAACACTTTAGAATGCTCTAATTCTTGACCCACTGAAACTGAAGCACAATCCAGAGCAATTAAATCTGCTCCAGAATGTGCTCTGGTTTCAGCAGACCAAGAATTAGACCACACGCTGAAGCGTGCTCCAATTCCCGGCCGGCTGAACTAGATCACCTTCAGGGCATGAGATGCCCTGGAAGGCGGTCTAGCCAGACCACCAGGCGGGGCGGAGGCCCGAAGGCCCAGTACCACCCCGGCGCCCCGCATAGCGGGACTGAGTGCTAGCGTCTCAGGATCTCTGGTACATCCTGAGACGCGCATTGAAAACGGTCATCTGGATTCCTATTGGCTGATATTCAATCTGTAATTGTGGCTATACTAGTGGGAATTTAAAATTGAAAATTTGTATACATAGGTACTTTGATGCGAGGAATTCATTGATAACATTTTTAAGGATGTTACTCACATCCATTTTAGGGTAGTATTAAGTTAATAAAAAATAGAAAGAGGTGCAATGATTCTTTAAAATAATAACAATTTACTGATGTAAAAAATGCTGCGCGATCGGAAATATGTCCTTAGGAGCACTGTTCCATCTAGGAATTATATTAATTATAAAAGGAAAGATCATAATGTGATGAAAATAAAAACAGTATCAATAAAGTTTAAAGATTTTTCACACAACATAAATTACGAGCAGTCTGTGGCAAACATTATAATGATCGAATTTAATTTAGGAACCATTAGTCAGACGCAAAGAAGTGTTGGATTTGGGCGCTCGCAGCGTTGACGCCGTGCCCGTCACCGATAATTACAGGTGGGATGTGTTAACGTACATAACATATTGGTTAAGTGCCTGTCTGTAATTTGTTGAACGAAGGCAAGGATAAATTGCGCTGCTACTTGAATTTATAATTGAAAATCTTTATTAGCTGCGTGCAACAACTCAAAATTAACTCCCTGGCGTCTGCAGAAATTACCTCGTCATAGGCGAACCTGATTTATTAATTATTTCAGCCACATGAGCAATGGATGGTTTCACCTATCTTGTGTTCGGGAACGGAAAATTATACAGCACACACGCCAAAATCATTCATTATGTACCTTTCAGACTCCAACATCGTTTCTTCAATTTATAAATGCAAAATGGATTAGTTAACATCTCATACTAAATATTTAAATAAACAATATTAAAAATATTGTTTGTTACGGTTTATTCCACATTACTAGTTACACCAATCTGCTTGTAATAGATGTTGATAAGGGTGATCTCGAGATATCATCTTCTAGATATTTTTATTGAATTTGCTCTTTAGATTTTGTTTATGATCTTACATAAATCCTTAACTCTTGTGTTACTCTTTATTGTTATTATTATTTTGGCTGCTTTTAGGTCTTCTTCCACTTCTCTTAGCCATGTTGAGTTGAATCTACCTCATTTTTTTCTTCCACCTGGACTCCACTCGACTATGCATCTTATTGTATTCTTTTCTTCTGTACAGAACTTTTTATACAGAATTGTGTTTATTTTTTAAGAGAAAAATCATGACTATTGTTAAACGAAAATTATTATTGGCTTTAATACTTGTACGCGCTATTCAAGAAAAAAGAAAGTTTCTTTTCTTTATTGTTTTTGAGTAATTAGACTTTTATCATATAAGAGCCTTTTATTTTCTATTAATGATTTGACAAAGTGTGAATGAAATTTTCTAATCCTTCACTACTAACCATAACCAATAATCTTAAGGTTGATTTATGCAGCCAGAATTAAAATTAAGATTAACATTTACATTATCACTAAGAAGTTAAATGTACAACAATGTACAGAGTGATTTACGCAATCAACTAACATTAAACTAACATTAAAACTTAACTAGGAAGATGATGAACTACCAATTTTTTTAATTCAAGTATTCGTAAGTCTGCATATATGCCTCTTCTTATTATTAATTTTAACGTTAGTGAAAATGATAATGTTAATTTTATGTAAGTTTAATTTTGCTGCATAAATCCTCCTTTAACTACATCCCCTAACCAATGATGTCTTGTTGGGAAATAAGCTTAAGCCGTCGAATGTATCACACTTTAAAATAAAACAAGTTTAAATGAAGTACATAGTAATGTGTACTTATAATTGAATAGGCTTGATAGTATTTTGTCATTGTATTATCGAAGGTAATGTACAGCTTAAGCCGTCGAATGTATCTCACTTTAAAATGACACAAGTGTAAATGAAGTGCAGTAATGTGTAGTTATAATTGAGTAGGGTTGATTTTGTCATTGTATTATCGAAGGTTAGGTTTTGTAGTGGGAAAAGAGCGTGGTATAATTGGGTATTGCGTTGCATGGGACAATAATGATCTGTGAGAAGCCCTGCGCTAGCATTACCCGCTTCATAGAAACTAGACTATTACAGAGTTTGGCTTACAGTTATTAACTGTTTGAGAGCAATGAGTTATTCGTTACCCACGGCCACGGCCAGGCTGAGCCGTGTTGTTACATTTTTCATTTCTCCGAGACCGTGCATCTCGGGACGGTTTTTTCCCCGGAATGAAAATGCATTACTCGGTAGATACGGCTGTGATTTCAGTGATTTGTACCTTCCTGATTCCAGCGTACGTACACTCTATGATCGCTACAGATTGCTCATCCGATGCTCTTTCGTTACCTACCCATTCCTACCCACAATATCAACAAGGAATCAACAACCTCTGGCTTAAAGGAATAGTATCGCATCGAAATAATAAATAAAATAAAATAATATAAAATGGATTGTGACCGGTACTGCAACCAGAAGAGAAAACCGACCCTAGTTGTTTGGGTTCACAGGATATTTTTGAATACATTCATCATCATTATTAAAGTAAACAGCGTTTTTCATACAATATTTTTCTACTTCCATTTGAATAAGAATAAAAATGTATTTGAAATTATGTAATAAATGTACTAACTTTATTATTAATATTTATAAAGATAATAAGAACTATGTTTGTAGCTCTTTATTTTTCTATATATGCCTACTTTCCAATTAGATTTCGTGAAATAAATGGAATGAAAAATTGTGTTGAGAAGAATGTAGTTATTATGATACGAACCAACAAACAATGATTTATTATTTCTAATCTATATGTGTGGACCTAGTTTATTTATCTAAAAACACCAATGTTATACACACTACACAAAAACGTAGCAAAAGTGCAAAATTATGGTCAATTTGATAATAAAACGATAAAATTATAGAGTACAATTAAAGATAAGAAACATTGCTGGGAAAAAATTACAATTATGTTCAATGTAAAAAGTGGCATCTGTAGAAGAAATTGCAAGGATACGAAAATAAATTAGGACTGGAATAGCATTACTTCTAGGAGAAATATTCATATTTATAATTGTTATACAAATCTACCTGTTGGATGAGTTACCTCCTCAATCAGTTCCAGTATACAGGGTGTTTGGTGAAAGGCCGGCACCCAAAATATTTCGTTTATTTTAAAAGATACAAGAAAATGTTAAGGAGCAAAGAAAAACTAGACAAAGGGACTCATAAAATGATCGTAGTACAAATTTTGTGTCATTTCCGGTTTAAGCGGAAATGGGTCCAAGATTAATTCTAGCATAGGGAATCGGTATTTTTATATTTTTTTACGAAATGTACATAAAATTAGCTTTACAATGATACAAAAGTATCATAGTTTTACTTCAACCATTTCAAAATGGCGACACTTTATTTTTAAAATATTTACTAATAAAAATTCATAAAATAATACACCATAACCAGCTAATTGACGTTTTGTAACCTGAAACCAAACAAATCAAGTAAAAAAATATTAGATCTACTTTTCCTGACGATGTAATGTAATTTGTTATATGTGACAAAATGTGCAGAAAATGAAGGCGGCCATTTTGAGTATTTTTAATTTTAATTTTGTTTGTTATATTTATTAAGAGTTTTTGTATTGTGTTGATTGTTTTAAGATATTTTAAAAATATTGTTTTTCGTTAATTACCTATAGTTGTAAGTAGTGATGGGTCACTGGGAATTTCCCGTCAGGAAAATTTTATTTCCTGGAAAAATTCCCGGGAATTTCCCTAAACACGTTTCCCGGGAAAAAATCGGGAATTCCATTTTGGAAATTTCCGGGAATATATGGGAAAATTTCCCGGAAACAAGTAGGGAAATTCCCGGGAATAAGGAAGTTCCCCGGTATAAGGAGGAAAATTCCCGATAATAAATAAACAGTGTTACTATTCTAATAACTTTATAATTAATGCTTTTGATTTTTATGAGGAAATTTATCGTTAATTTTTCCCCATGAAATCACCGGAAATTCCTCAGAAAATTCCCCAAAAACTTCCCGGGAAATATCCTGGGAAATTTTCCGAAATATTCTTTCCCGGGAATTTACCCATCACTAGTTGTAAGTACATAAATATGAAAATAAATTGTCGCCATTTTGAAATGGTTGAAGTAAAACTATGATATTTTGATATCATTGTAGAGCTAATTTTATGTACATTCCGAAAAAAAATATAACAATACCGATTCCCTATGCTAGAATCAAAGTTGTACATACTTCCGCTAAAACCGGAAGTGACACAACATTCTTACTAAGATCATTTTATGCGTCCTTTTGACTAGTTTAATTTTGTTCCATAACATTTTTCTGTATCTATCATAATAAACGAAATATTCTGGGTGCCGGCCTTTCGCCAAACACCCTGTATATAATACTGAACGTTTCTATAAACGAAATCATCGGTAAAATTGCCCATCATTCAATTCATTAAAATGAGCTGGTCTTTGGTCTTTGTCTTACTGTATAGTGTTTTTCATTAATCATATGAGGTATTAATTCAAAATCTTCGTTAGAACTTATTTAGTCTATTTCCAATGGTAAAGATAACTTCCACTTTAACCAAGGTGATACATTAGTCCTAAATCAAAATATATCAACTTTTCTTTTAAAATTTGTCTTGTGCAATTTTAGGATGAGTGATTTCACAATACTCGTAGATCCTAGTTAAGGGTTTTTGATGTTTGTAAGAGTTGCAGTGTGTCGTTTCGGCACGGGACGATTCGGCGTTGTCCCCGCTCGCTTGTTTCTTATCGCTGGTCATCGCTGCGTCGGATGGCCGCTACCGCGAAACAAGAGAGCATCGCTAGCCACCCAAGCCTCCCACGATGTAGGAGAGCGGGTCGTTTTGTTGCATCCGCTGTAACGACGATGCGATGTTTTTCCGCCATCCGCAACGCAGACGCTTTTTTCTCTTTTGTTTCGGCTATGAACGCCACCCGAGTATACACAAGTGTAATTGTTTTCGATGCGCGACTATTCCAAAGCATTTCAATTTTTAAAAGTAAATTATTGGGAAGATACTGGATAGACGAAAAATACGACGTTCGTTCCGAAATGAATGTCTCGTAATTTTACAATCGCAATCGAAGTTTTACACTTCGAAAAATATTCACTAAATTTTTCTAACACTTTTAAGAGATATTATTAAAATTATTTTATTGCCTTTAAACTTTCAATAAATCATTGTGGCAAAAAATAATACTTAATATCCAGATTCATAAAAAGGATTATTCAGTAACCCGGATTAATTGTACCCTTTGTTAACATCCTGAAATGTCAAACTAACTCTAGTTCCAATTCATAAAATGAGTTAAGTATATTATTTAGTTCCAAAGATATCTTCACTATTTTGGTTAAATTAGCAATATTTGTATATGATTATCAACATTTCTAAATTATACAGAGGAAGATTTATGGTGATAGGTATCTGACAACCTAGAAGTAAAATACTTTGATTACGCATGCGCAAAGCAATTATTAATGATGGTTATAATATTTTTTTTTTAATATATTTATTATTTAAATTAATCTTTTCATCTTTGTTTTTTGTTCGAGTAGACAATTGAAATGATACCGACGATATCGAAATAAGCAATTTTTTCTTCTACAAGCTTATAGAACAAGTCGAAGACCTCTTATAATATTTTATAGGACTTGCGGTAAAGGTTCTTTCAGTCAGTTACTTTCTTCTGTCGTATAATGCAAGGAACCGTACCCGAAATTTGTGTACAAAGATATTTCCTAGTTATGTACTTTTAAATCTAGGTTTAAATGAGATAATAATAATGCATTTTAAGTTATTTCAATTAGTAATTAGAAAAGAGAGTAAAATATTATAGAGTTAGATAAATACGAATACAAATAGTTATTGCAAATTCAATATGAATTTGGGTAATACGGCCCATTTCTTTTCCTTCAAGTTTCTAAGCCACTAAGCTTAGTCAATTCCCATATATTTTCATACAACTATACCTGCATATGTTAATTTATTTTTCTATAAATAAATGTTTAGTTTACATTTTAGCTTTTTTATGAATTTTTATCTATTTTCTTTATGATACCTGTATATATTATACACCAAAATAATTTTTTTGATTAAAAATATGATTTGGTGCCACCGTATATATAACATCCAATCGCATTAAACGTCCTTATTGTGAAGTCCCTTGACAACCTATAGTAATAAAACTGAAGAGACTTTTTGTCTTATATTATTATTATGTATTTTCTATAAAACTGGTATAGTTATCTCATAAAATTAGTTAAAGGCTCGGTTGCTGCATATGCGGGTGTATTGTTAGGAGAAGATGCGTCGATTTCCGCATGTTAGCAAGAGTTACCCAAGCTTGTATTCCCTGCTTCATCTCGGAGCATTTGACGCAGTAAGCGTGAAACATTACGCTACAGATACACCACCATAGTAATTAAATTAAAACGTTTTCTTGTAAACGGTGCAATAAATTGACGCAGAAGATAATGGTTGAGTGTTGCCGGACTGGGACTCGCTCCTCACTCTGTAATTAAGTGCGAGTGCATCGCCAACGCTGATCCTGATATCCAGGACTGTAACACGACCTGCTCTAGGCACCGGGAACGGGAAAAATATACTCAGGTTCACACTTCCAGGGAATCTCGACGTGATTGGACGCAAATACATGGGAAGCCGATTAAGATGTGAACATTCCTACAGAGCCGTACCCAACACAAACCAACATGGTAAAAATGTGTTTGAAACAGTGCCGGCTCGTCACAAGAGGCAATAAATGCAATATTATGAAATTAAGTAATAAGACTGATTTTTTTTATTTGGTCCTATAGAATTCCTTGAGAAGCCACACAGTGCTGAAGACGGTTCTTCCTATCCTCATGGGAGTGCTAGAACTCGGATACTGGAATCACCTTCAGCTGATCAATTACAGCAATTTAAATGTTTTGAAGTGTCTCAAAATGAGTTAATTTTAGGGGATTTTTCAATCTCCGGAAGAGGAAAATGTCACAAGAACTCAAGTCAGACGAAGAAGGAGGCTGAGGAACCAAAATCTCTTTTTTTAAAACTATTTTTGTGCAAATATTTCTTATCCACCAATGAGTTAGTCAAAATCTGATGAACGGTAATATAAATCAAAATTAACTCTTTCCCAATCATTCAGTATTGTCAACCGACGATATGAATGCACAAGATCTCAGATTCCATCATCATTTTCATCAGTTCTTGAAGATAAAGGCCTTGCGCTACATTTTTCATCTTTAATCGACTATTTTCCTTCTGAAAATATCTAAAACCACCGAAAAATCTGGTCCCTGGAAATAACACTGACTTCGTAGGTCTGTTTAAGTTTTGTAAAAGTTTCGCATTATGCCCAAATTTGAAGCAAAACCTGATAGCACACCGTTGTTTAAAATTTACGTTCCTCATTCGTACGTACGTTTTTTATCAAATACATTCCCGTCTCAATAGCTAACTGACGTTTTACAAACGCATAATGCTATTTATTTTTTTTTTAAATTAATAATTTAACGATTTCGGAAAAAAATATAATGTGTATCTAAAGGACTAAAATCTTTTTTAATACTCACATGGTTTATTCTCCTCGGTATTGTCTCCTAGAATAAATTTCATATGCGTAATAAAAAATTATACTTAAGCCCTTGATATACAAATAACTATTGTTTGGCTTTGTTGTACTATTTTTAATCGCATATAAAATCCAAATTTGATTTATATTACCGCATATATTCACTAATTATAACCACATAAAAAAAATGATGTTGCAGTTTTTTTCCACATATAAATCCGAGCTTTGGTAATAGATTGACTCTTAGACCGTAATTTTCGGAAACATGACCCAGTGTTATTCCTAAAACTTCATTAACTTTTTTCATCTAGTATTGTATGTAGGTTCCTATAATAGGAAAATAAGTCAAAATTAGAAAAAATATGGATCTTAATTATATTAGAAAATTAGAATATAGTTTTAAATATTTTTTATCGTGGAAGCAACGTTTACTGTAACAGCAAGAGCAGTCAGTTTGGCTTTCCTTTCTTCTCACATAATTCCCAGTATCGGCGATCTGCTTTATATAGTTAGTACAATTATTTCGTAACGGTGTATCGATACGGGTTACAAATAGCCCTGCATTGCATTGCATTGTTCTGCACGCGTTGTTTGCATAAGTCTCGGATCTAGTTGGCGCACACACATTCTTACACACGTGGTGCTCATTAGCGATGCCTGATACTGGGTGTCATTCACGATACCGAGCCGTAGTTAGCACGATTTATCCCCTACCAATGCCAACAAAAATCAGCAGCAAATTAGACAACTTGTACTCAATTAAAATAATGAAACGCATATACATTTTGCTTAGGGTTTCATCAAGTCTAGTAACTTGATTATGTAACAGTTATTGGGTTAATTGTTTTAATTTGTAATATTGTTTATATAATTTAGTAAACTGTAACAATATTTTTTGTTTGTAGAGCTCTTGATGACAGGAAATTCGATGTTTTCAAAATTTCTTTTGGTCATAGGTAAGTTTTGTTAGGGTTCAAATTCCGTTTGGCATTTAGGTATATTCTCATATTGTCTTCGAAAGTTTAATC
The DNA here is from genome assembly GCA_035578165.1 of Stenolophus ochropezus. NCBI lineage: Eukaryota > Metazoa > Arthropoda > Insecta > Coleoptera > Carabidae > Stenolophus > Stenolophus ochropezus. Next base: position 2,324,204 of record JAQOWZ010000002.1, read on the forward strand.
AGAGACAGGAAATCGTTCTGTAATTCCTGGTACAAGCTTAGAGTTCTCGTTTTTTTTTTTGGAATCTCAGAACTGTGAGATTTTGGTGCGTGGCTTATTTTCACGCCTAGGAAGAAAATGACCAGTATGTTAAAGGAATTACGGAACAGGGATGAATCTTGTAACACGAAGGGAGTGGGTCACCTCAAGCTGATTTTCAAGATTTTGGAAGTAGAGTATCAGAGAGTGAGTTTGGCAGTTAGTATGAGCAGAAGAGTGTTAGAGATGTAGTCATGTAAGTCACGACAGAGTAGTTAAGAGTGGTTTATTATTGATAAGTGAAAATGGTGTGTGTTTTTATATTCATGTAAGTTTTTTGTAAATATAATTTGAGTGCTTGTAACTTGTCCTATTCTGTTAGTTTAAGTTTAATAATAATTTGTTTATGTTCTATTTAATATTTTAATATACTTTTGTTACGTTGATTTCAAGTCAAGTCAAATAACTTGAATATCATAAATAAGTATCTATTCAATATGCAATAAGAATAAAACAAAACTGTATCTTCTGCATAATATATAAACAATTTCATAAGTTGACAAATTTTCAATTGGCTTTGCAGTACTGACGAAAAATAATACCCCATTCAAAAAAATTATAGTTTTCTTCTTCGAAAGTATTAACTACTATAAGATAACGAAAGAGGTAATGTTCTGGCTTATTTAGATTTTTTTTAGATTGATATATAATTCTTTATTATCCTTATTACCTATTAAAGAACTAGAGATGGATTTTGCTTACGTAAATTTAGTTGTTATAGATATATTATTTTCGGAAACATTCGCAACTAGCGTATGAATATTTTTATGTATTAAATGATGCATAGTATAAAAGGATAAAACTTTGTAAAACTTGCTTTCACAAGAACATATGAGAAAGCAGATCGTTTATAATTAGTTTAGTGGAACTGATATTGAGTAATTTTTGAGGAGCATATAACAATGATTATAAGCTATAAGTGTGTTGAATAAAAGCAAAACATTTAATTAGCAACGTTCCCATGCAGTGAGGTAAAAATGGCAACGTTACAGTTTTCGCTAATGATAATAATTTGCGGTGAGATAAAGAGTGAAGAAATAAATCTAACCTGATGATTATTCCTGCGAGCAAGTGGACCATGCCAGCTTGGTTTCAGCAGACGTCTAAGTTCACGCTCACCGGCCTGTAACAGACAATCAGAGTAAATAGAAGCCGAACAGCTCAAGCGCAGATCACATAGGAACACATTCAGAACACCAGCCATGGACACTGGTCTCAGTTCCTATCAGAAACTTAATACATCAACACTAAATTCGTTGCAAGTCCAAGAAACAACTTTTCACATTGACACAAGTACAAGAATATGTCAAAGAAAATATGTATTAGCTATAGAATATAACTTCAATTATTATTAACTTGCAAGAAAAATAATCCGACAAACAGTCTACAGATTAAATACTTAATTATAGGTATATCAAGTGTGGGAACGTCATTTTTCCGGATAAGCATTTTGTGGCACGAACTTGTAAGCGTTACAATAGAACGAATCCGGGAAAAAAGTTTCCGCACGATAATCTCAGGGAGATGTAGTAAGTTGAGATTCCCGACGTTGCTTAGGTAATGCGAATCAACAGATTTTATTGTAAGAGTACAAATTTGTTAAAATAAAATTTTCATCTTAAAACTGCCTGTTCGATTATTTTCCTTGGAACCTTCATATAATCATTATGACATGACTTTAAAATACCTATTCGGTATACAAGTAAGAATAAATTAGAAATAAGAAAAAATAAACTTCACTCTAACTTTTTGTGTACTTTTATTTAGTAATTTTTATATATAATACCAGGTGTGACTAGAATTTTTCCGGCAATTTTTGCCATCGTAATTTTTGAGTCGAAAATCGAAATGACAATGCAGGACAAGTGACGATTTTCTAAAGCAATAATCAAGGCTTATACGTAGACTAAAATACAAGTAAAATAGTTATGTTAATTCTTTTTCGTGTCACCGTTAACGTAAGCATAGCTTAGTTCCATAGTAAAATAAGGTGAAATGATAATATAAATTATTTAACCTTTGTCAAGGGGATGTTATATGTAGAAGAAAATAACAGTGAGGTGATTATGAGTTCCCTTAGTTTCATTTTAAATGAGTCAAGCAAGTATATATTTCTGTCAATCAAATATCAAGTCGTAACTATGGATATAATAAAATCCATGTTACACGTATATAAGTAAAGGTATGTATTGTATCTTCATTCTATACTTGAATTTTTAATTAAACTATAATATAATTTTTAGAAGAAAAATTCTGAAAATGGACAATAATCACAATAAATCTAAATCTATTTTTGTTACTTTTTACAAATTTTGATGCTTACAATCCAAATTGTTAGGCCAAATTTAGATACTTTCATTAATAAGTTTTACTCAAGTTTAAAATGAGCAAATATTCTTGTCCTTATTTTTATTTTATTCTGCAGGAAAAATTATATAGGTGTAATAATTCTGATAAGTTTTCAATGAGTAATATAAATTTTAGGAAATAAAGAAAGAAGTGTTATTTCGTTTCACTAGTTTTACAGCACTGATAATTTAATTCCTAATAAAAATAAAAGCGAGTAAGTGTTTGGTCTGCAATGAGTTGGCATGCCCCGTATAGTAATAGTGCGATCCATAATATATAACCGTGTTTATTGCGAAGTATATTTAGCAGATAGTGTAAATCTGGCTTATCTTTGACGCAGTGGATAAATAACTTTCTAGCACGTAATATCCGTCTTCTAAATATTAATTTGCGCGATGGTAGTTCATTTAAGTTTTTCTGCATTAGACGCGGTGCACCTGGAGACTTTCTACTCATCTATACATCATACCCGGCTATTGATATTTATTCTCTCGCCGCTCAATTGAAAGTGTAATGACGTATTATTTCCCAGCTCGCGAAAAAACACATACATTACCACGAGGAAAACACCAACTGCTTATTAAATCATTCTAAGGACCACTCGCTTAATTTATTGTTATTACTGATGGTCGATTAGATTTGCAACTTTGTTGCGAGGACTGATCACTATAACTTAGCAAAAAGGCACCTTCTCTTTTTATAACTACATAATAAGAAAACCATAGCTTTTTACTACAATATATTATTAACTAGATCACTTTTTTATCAAAGATCGGAAAACTTGATTATTATAACTATATAAAATTGACCAATTGTATAGGTATTCTTTCACAAGACGTAATAGGGTTTTCCCAAAAAAATCTTATCGTACATCAATCATAAACTTAAATATGTTCTAATGAAGTTAAAATTATCATCATTACGTAGTTAAACATATTTTTTTCAATAAAATATAGTACGATTTACTGACGTATACATAGCAGACTTTTTGTAAACTAATAAATATTTTTAAAAATAAAAGTTATATTACAAAGTAGCTATTTGAGAACATGGACAAGAAATGCAAAATTAATACTAATTTTTTTATTATCGTATATTTTTTAATATTTATCAATTGGGTTTAATAAAGAAAGAAAACTGTTTAAATGGTTGATAAATGCAGGTGAAAATATAAAGATATTTTTGGAGTTAAGTCAAATTTGGGATTTATTTACAGCTTCAGCCTATTTCAAGTAAATTGTTTTAACTGAAAATTGGTCCGTATTCCGAAATCAATTTTGTGAGTGTTAAAATTGTAAAAACTCCCTAAAAGCAATTTTATTATAAAAGTGAGCCCGAAATACATGCCATTGTTTTCTAAATTTTTAAAATTATAACAATTAAATTTTGTAACTTACATTTTAAGTTAAAAAAAAATTTTGTGTTATATTACATTTTATTGAACTTGTATTAAATGGGCGAAGTTTATTTCGCGGACAAAACACAAAATATCTTTTGCAACCGCAAATCGGTCAATTATTATTTCTTCAAGATAAAATTAAAAAATATGAAAAAACCCCCGCTGGGTACGGTCTTGCTTACTAACCGAGGGAATCGGTAAATAAATGGTAACAATGATAAGTATAGATAGATGATATTTGGTATATTTTATACTTTTGTTAAGTAATAGTATTAATTTTAAATATTTGATAAATTTGAATTATGTATAAAAATGTATAAAGTATTCAAAGTTTTAATTTTTCGTAATTGTAAGATTTTCGGATAGGACACTAATTTTTGTAAATTAGTCAATATTTCTTAAACTGATTTCTCATAATGAAAATCTAATATAATAACGAATTACTTTTGCGATTTTGCGTTATCCACTATTCAATACGTATTAGGTATTAGAGAACATGTATAAGTAGTAAGATAATATGATGGTAGGTATTGGATTGGGATGACCGCGCGAGATTGAAACCCTAACCCGCTCCATCGGCGACAACGACGCTGGCTGACGCCGACGTCGCTGAGTAATCCAATATCCAAGTCGCCAGGAATGAGTGAAGGCAGCGCGCTGATTGGCCGCCGGGCCGCCAATGGGCGCGGGCGCGGGGGAGGAATTAGGCCACCTCGGCCATTCCGAGGGAGGATCACCACATGACAAGGACGATAAGCCAGACAAGGATAAGTCAGCACTAATGCTTATTACTATCCGCACCTACCTACTAACATTCTAATTCGCTTCTTTTCATACGCACATATACATGTTACAACCCCTCTTTTATATTAAAAGCGCGTTTTGGAATCTTGTTTTTACGATATTGTCTTTTGAGGCCATATATCAATTTTAATAAAAGCGCTCTAAAAAGTGCTTATTACTATCCGCACCTACCTACTTCTATTTTAATTCGCATCTTTTCATTCGCACATATAATTTTATATTAAAAGCGCTTTTTGGAAACTTGCTTTTACGATAATATCTTATGAGACCATACCTCAATTTTAATAAAAGCGTTCTATAAAAGTGAACTCGTAATACAAACAATGTTAAGTACCACTAGTTCTATATTTTGGTAATCGTTCTATTTGTAACTCTACTTTCAAATGTGATTTGCTTTATTACCGTTATGTATGAGTATATTCACATATTTTTCGAATTCTATTAAATGCTGTATAACTTTGATTCGGGATAAAACTGTTATTCAATTTAACCCTAAATATAAACAAGACCTTAGTTACCTTAATTATAAACGATTGTAGTAAAAGCGATGTTATTCTAATATAATGATCTCTTATATATAAAGTCGAAAGTAGATCGTAGGTTAATTGGTTGCCTCTACTATTTTTACAATCGCATCATTCATTTTAATAAATAAAAATGTTTTTATCATTGACAATGTAATGTAAAATTGTAAAACATACCCTTCGATAAATTAAAAAAAAATGAAGGATAATTTCACTTAATATCGAAGCCAAAGGTTTTTAAATACAATTACTTATAAAAGCCTTTATGGAAAGAACAGATGACTTAAAACAAGATATAAAGAAATTAGATTTTCTGTAAATCAATTGTTTCCTATATATTTGAAATAGAAAATTAAGAACATTGGTTCTTAATAATTTTCCTGAGTTTTCCAAGAACCTCTTTACTAAATATACGTATCCAGGAAGCATTGGTTTTCCTATATAAAGTAAGATGTAACATTTTCGTTGTATTAAAGTTTATTTATTGTTAATATAGTCAAATAATATAATTTTTCACTACTATACAGCTCATTTTGATGATTAATATAATTAAATTGGGTTTGTGAACCTTTATAAGACAGATCTCGTATATAAGCTTTATATAGGTCCTATTTATTAATTATATTTTGATTTATTTTATAATAAATATGAAATTTATTTTAATTTTTCAATACTAGCTTATGAATGAATACTGTATGAATGCCAATTAATAATCATACTATATTTGTTTTTAATGCTTATTACTATTACTGTACATACGTTGTTTATAATTTTATTTTGTAATTTCACAAAAAAAATATTTGACTACTTATATTATATAAAACTAATACTAACATCATTAATAAATAATAAATATGATATTCCACAAATAGTACACTTCATGGTGTATTTATTAACTCATTATTATTTTTCTCGTGGAAGGTATCTTGCGAGATTCCGTGGTAATTACTTAAGTTCCCTTTGAGTTCTGCTCGTGTGTCCCTAATTTCCTATCCTATCGCTTGAGTTCCCATAAACATAGCGACGTGACTGCCGCCTCCTAGCCGTAAGATCCAGAGTGCTTTGCGAGCACTGGGACGCCTCTGAGGAAAGAACCGACGCTAATCTGCGACGCCATCGACGTCTGCGTCTCCCGCAGGTGTTAGGGGAATTGGGAGGATAAAGGATAATGGAGGATATATTCAGGATACGGAGATTACGACAGTTTGGGAATTTGGGATGTGAAAATTTCACAAGGACTTGCATGTAATAAGTGGTAAGGTTGGGTTTCATTAATAACTCACTATTGGCACGGCATTCCTCGGAGGAACACGATTGGCATTTTTATTTACTCCATAATATACGTTAATATCTTCAATTTCTAATTAATATTATACATATTGCTGCAATATTTGTCATAATTTATAATAACTGTTTTATTTATTTACTTCGAAATTACTCTTGTTATTTGCTCTAATCTATCTATGTCTATAACAGCTGAAAGCGGAACAAAACAAATGTTCTAAATTATTTCTAAGTGAAATATTTCAGTACGCCGTTATTTAATATTAAATATAAAAATTATATGATATCAGTGAGCAATGAAAACAATAAAGTATTACCAAAAAAATCTCAGGATGTAATAGCTAATAACATATTTATATCTAGGATATTTATGAGTATTATAACTGCTGCATATCTCAATGGGGTAGGTGACCAATTTCTAAATTTGGTATATGTGATAGCTTGTACAAAAATAATATACCCGTATTTTTTTAAAATTGTTAATCATATGTTGTTTTGAAGTAAATAAATAATATAGTACTTGGGAGGGGACTATGACGTCAACGAAGTTCATGAGAGCGGCGAAGGTAGACAGACGGAAATAGGTGGTGTGAGTGAGATAGTGCTAACTTAGTGAACGTCATAGTAAAGGACGCTGTTTCTATTTAACGCAAATTACTAAACAATTGCTGATAAATATTTAACTTTTTTAATGTCAACGTTAGTAAATAAATATACTTTCTATAATTCAATAGTTTTTTCATTAAAATTCTACCTTGGTCACCTACCCCATTGAATTCCAAGCTAGGAGAGAGAAGATTTTAAGACTACTAAGGCCTGGTATGATTCATAACATCCGTGGTTTGTTCAATAGTTATGTTTTAGTTACCCTGCTTACTTTTGTCTATGTAAATATAAGTTTAGTATCCAGAAATCGGTAAAAGATTTTTCAATCGGGATGTAATAGCTGTTAACATACCTAGGAATGTTATTAGTATCATAAATGCCGCAGATGTCAATTGAATTTAGAGCTCGTAAAGCGAGGATGTTAAGACATCTATGGTCTGGTATGATTCATAACATCAGTGGTTTGTTCAATAGTTTACCGATTAATAAATATCATTTTATAGAATTCTCTTATTAATAACATTTTCGTGATGAAGTCTGTATGGGTTTATATGACGTGGTTACAGTTTTATTCAATTGACATCTGCGGCGGTTATGATATGCATAACAATCCTAGGTATGTTAACAGCTATTACACTCTGTAGACAAAGAAAATCATTTCGCTTGTTGATAGTTGTTATGTAAATAGTCTGAATATAGTTTTCAGAATAATATTTTTTATGAAGTTTCTATTTGTAGAACAGCGGTTTCTTTCAAGTAAGATTTTCGTTTGTTCATTTATAAAAATAAAATTGAACGCATAGTTTTTGCTAAAATTAATTTACTGTGCAAGTCAGCCACCTAGTAACAATTCTCAGATTTCGATTTCCGAGAAATGAACTGTGAGTTTTAAAGCATGAAGAGGAAAAAACCGCCTTTTTCTCTCGGAACATATTTGAATAAGCTGTATTCATGTCCACCATGTTGGCTGGTGTTTTTGCAGGCTCGTAACCTTGAGAGAACTCCCCTATCTCTGGGGGAAGATTCGCGAGGGTAGCGAATGAGGGCAGCTCGTGCTTATCTCGGCTCCAAGGGCGGGTCGCTTTTATGGCCCCTGCGCTCCGAGAAATAAAATTTCGTCTTTTCAAGTAAACTGACATTGAGTTTTTTACGGCGTCCATACGAGATAAACAATGACATCTTGTGAAATATCAACCTTGCTGTGAAAGGTGCTCTTTTATTTTCCACAGAATTTACAGATTTTCCTAGGAAAACATTTCAGCAAGATTTCAGATACCAAACATTTAGATATCCTTAAGGTGTAGTTCTTATTTGTTAACCAGAGGGTGATGATAATGAAGAAGCTGAAAATTATGAAAACGAATATGCGGGATGCAAGGAAAATTATTAAAAAAAAATAAAAAAGAAGGATGATGGAATAAAATGCGTAATTGTTTGCACGACGAGTGTATCACATATGACAAATGACAATAATCTGTTAACCAGTTCATCTCCTCATAGCCTAGATTGGATTTTTGAGAACCCGAATAATTTATTTTGTAGCTTTCAAAATATAGTTTAAATATTTACCTTATTGTTATAAATAAGTCTAGATTATATGATGTTAAAATAAATTTTGTTTTTAAAATATTATTTAATATTATAGAATAATAATTATTTTCCAAAGTGTGGTCCATCTCACCCCCACTTACCGTACTGTAAAAATTATTTTATATATACAATAGAAAACTAAAAGTTTGTATTCTATTTTGTTACCGTCGGCTAAAAATTTAGCCTAAAGTACTTAATAAAAATACAAAACAGTAATTATTTATAAAATTTGAGGCATTTGTTGTAATGTTTATGGAAATCTTCATATATATTTATATTAACTTATATTATTTATTACAATTTAGATTTTTTACAAAAGAAGATTAAATTTTGTTTGTTCATTTCTGTATTTATACTATAAAAATCAATGTAAACAGAAAAACTTTTAATAATGTAGAAAGATTTCACGAATTATATTCATTTCCACATGATATTGAAAACTACATTAATTATATTTTTTTATATATATTTACCTGTACATATTACATTAAAACCATATAAAGAATTTTGTATTAATTTTCTAATTTTTATTATTAGTTTTCAAATATTTCAATATGCATATTATACCTCACATTGTAATATTTAAAAAAATCTGTTGAAACACACCGGGAAATAAAAATAATGTAATATTAATTAATAAAAACTTAAACTTATTACTCTATGTAACGAAACTTTTCATTTAGGTAGTTGAAACTCCAACTAACAATTACAAAATAATCTTTTATAGGATTATTCTTTAAACAGTATTTAAGTTTACTACTTAGATAGATATAATAATAGTGGACAGCAATAGAAGCCAAATTATTATCGTCCCGTCTAAAGTGTGGAGCACTTTTTTTATTTATTTATGCTTTCTGCAGGACTCAATAAAGATTTTTTTTATAATAAAAAAATATGTATTTAAGATACTTGTTCTATTAACTATAACTTCAAATTGTATACCATATTTGAAAAAAAAATGAAATCAGTTTTTTAACTTTGCTATTGTTTATTCAACAGACTTACTTCATTTTACCATCTATTAATGTTCATTTTATGACATTTTAAGTTAAAATGGGTTTATTTTTCATTTCACTGAATCGTTTCAAAGAACGTATATGCAGAGAAAATATTTCTTCATTTAACTTTGTCCGTAGAATCGACTGGTAAAATAGTTGTGATTGTATCTCTACAAATGTTAAAGATACATCCAAAAAACACATTTTTCTCTCTTTCTCTCTTTCTTGTGGAACTCATTTTCAAATTTAATCTAGAGTTAACACATTTGATTAAAAAATGTAATTTTTCCTTTAAAGAATTTGTCAGTAAGTATTGTATTCGATACGATATATAATATAGATAGGTTTAGAGCAAAGGTCGTGGTAAAAAAAGATTCAAAGCAATAAACCAAATACAATACTGCACAGAGTACAAAACTCAGTATAATTTCAGGTACGACGCGTTTCGATCTTTCGATCATCATCAGCAGCAGGTAACTGAGGAAAAAGGATTTAAGATTTGGGTTTTATATTGTCAGGTAGGTCTTGGAGTAATTTTATTAGGTGGATTTTTTTTTCAATTTTAATAAATTTAACTCGGGTTCAAATTTAACTCGCGTTCATGAAACTTGACATTAGAACATTAAGAGTAGGGGATTGGTGAAGTAAGAAGAAATAGTCAATGTCAATATGGTGGTTCCACTATGGCACGGGTTGCACTTAGTCACCTGATGTACAATGAAGAACAATGATGAGTTATAATATATTGTCGGTTAGGTTAGTGGTTGGATGTAATAGCGTTGCCGTTTAACACGGAGGTAACACCTCGCTTGAACTCTGGGATTCTTTCCGCGTGGCGTTCCCGGAATGATGTTCTCGCAGTGCGTGCGTGAGCCAGCGCTCATGCCGGCGTACAATTACACACACACCCGCATCAGTTCCTGGTTCACCGACTATACAGGAAGTGCGAAAAGGGACCCAAAATCAATCAAATTGGGAAATATCTATGGCAAACAATACAGGAACTGGGTTCAAGCAGCAGAGGTATTTGTTTCGTGGCTGGTTTTACTTGCATTTTATTCTATAGTCTCTGCAAGGTCGGTTCACACCGACAGTGGTGGATCAAGAAACTTTCCTAGGGAAGGGCGAATTACCGCAACACTTTTATACCTGCGGATAATTAATCTCGATCCTTCTAGAGTATTTCGGATTCTATAAAATTCCGAACAATAGCGGCATCGCTTTTATTTCACTTCTTTAGTGAGACTACCTACCTGACTAGATAGGTCAGCCAAACTCATCGGCAGTGAGTCACGTTCGTTATAATATCGTAACAAAATACCGTTATCGGAAAAATATCGATACTGATATCGTATCAGTAGTAATGGAACATCCCTATTTACGAACCCTCTTTTAACAAATTGTTAAATCGCAATTGAAAAAATTATAGTCGACAATGATGATGTTATTGATGTCATTTTCACCCAATCAGTATGCTCCATTTGATAGTCATAGGCAGTATTTTAGTAAAAAATATGAAAAAAAAAAAACATCGGTAAAGTAAATTTTATGTTTAAACTATTGTCATTCGTGAAATAATCAAGCAAATATACAAAATGACTCTTAAATCACTCTAGCTTCACTGTTGTGATTTAAATGTCATTTTTGACATTCGTTTAGGTATAACAACTATTCGTAAATTTTTCTAATAAATTCACGGCTTGTATTATATTACCTATAAGAAAACTCATATAGAGTATCCTATTTTGCTTTACAAATTATTTCTGTTTTGTTAATCAGCACTGCTCCAATAAATTAACGCATCATAATGTAGTATTGCAATATAATAACATAATCTAATAATACTCTTAATGATACATTCAGAATTTTGTACATACCCTTAAAACGGAAACTTTTAGGAAACGATATTGGTATTAGACTCTCTAAACCTTTACATCATTTGAGAATATCATGTATGGGACAACCTTTTTCCACCAATATTGCTGCTTCATGGGTACATTTATTTTGATCAAATAAATTATTCAACGTTGCTGTTAAAATTTCAGTTAACATTTGTCTGTTTACAATTTATGTAGAAATAGTAATGTTTGAAAGTTCTGTTTTGTAAGCACCCTGTATGTAGATCTGCGTGTCGAAAGAGTGCGACCGCAAAATCACGAGGGATTCGAAGAAATCCGTAAGATATGATGTATCATGTTCGAGTCGTGCTCACAGACCGAGAACTTATACAAATGTCACGGAATTGACAACCGAAGTAAATGTACTTCATACGATTGTGCAAGCGGACTACATTGCGTTATATAAGTTACATTAAACCTATAAACATCGCACCGCACGTTTTGCAACAAGCTTACGTAGCAAAATCTTCTCTGCGATCGTGCTAGAACAAATACATTCCTCCCAAAAATAATAGCGTAACATTTTCTTTTAAGGTTTCGAATATCGATATCCTAAGAGACCAATTCATTATTTTTTGAATATATTAACGAATTTAATTTTTCTTCGATCGTTAGAAAAGTGATAACTTTTTGACTTTTTTTTTTATTCCAAATAATGCGTTATTCTGATTTGTTAAGTTAACGCTAGCCCACTATAAATTGTTCGAGGATATAATTTTTGACAAAATAAAAAAATATACTCAGAAAATATTATTAATTATATTTATTATGTTTTCTTCTTATATCATTATATAAAGGAATGATACTTAATGGAGGTGACAGTTTTTCTTACATTTTGTATAACAATATTGTTTGCTATATCATCTTAACAGGAATGAAGAATGAAAAAAATAATTAAAATTTAATATAAAAATCTGATGTGGACTTCCAAGAACGTCGATTAACTTCTAAGCATTTTTGCTGCAATTCATTTAAGCTTATATAATTTCATCATTCTACGGCTAATCGTTTTTGAGTTATAGGATTGTCAGAAGTAAATAGAGAGGTGCATAACTAGATGATATAGCAATCCCATATATAAAATTTCAACATTTTTTGGCTAACAATATTTGAGTCGTACGAAAGATTAAAAAACCCTTTGAATAAATGGCCCTTTTGCCATATCCGATTGCGATAAAAAAGGGAGGTGCACAACTAAATGTTATAACAATCTTATATACAAAACATATGTACGTACATACATACATACATATGTAACGCCGAAACTACACAAAATGGATTCAGGGATTCTCAAAACGGATATTTTCGTTGAAATCTAGAAACCAAAATTTTTCATGATTAAAATACGTCTTTTACTTCTTATAAGGAAGTAAAAAATAATATTTCGTTCAGAGAAAAAAAATACTATGTGTAATTCACAGGAAAAATGTACTTTCCGGACTCTTGTGGTGATATTTAATACGATATGAGAGTGACAGTTTTTCTTACATTTTGTATTACAATATTATTTGCTGTATCATATTAATAGGGATGAAACATGAAAAGTCACTTATAATATCCAAATTTTGTCGTCCAGGAATATATCGCTTCACTTTTCTTACTAATTACACAATATAGGTAATATAATTTAAATATACGATACAATTCAATTTCTATTTCTGCAATTAGTTATTAGAAAAAGTATGAAAGAAAATATCAGATACAATAATTGTCAGAAGTTAAAGTATAGGTAAAAGTGTAATGATAAATTTATTTAATTTCTCCTTTCTAACTATAGTGTGAGTAAAACAAAATGAGTCAATTCTCTCGACTCTGCATGCTTCGTCGTTGTTCACATTTCCGCAAAATAAGAGCAACTTCTCAGCGGGTTCTCAGCTGCTGCGTGATTTGTATAATAAATCGTAATTGGGGTGTAAATGTTCATTAATCAGCTCGCGATGTGAACCGGTAACCATCAGCGAGATAAACACGACCCACGTTTAATCATCAATTCATCACCATTCATAAACACATCAACAATAAGACGAATTACAAATATTTATTTCGTTTTGTCGCAAAAGTATTTGTGTGCACTTTTTGTATTTTATAATTTTTCAATTAAAAATCTATTCATCTTTTTGTTTTATTTGAGTTCGAGGAATTTTAACACGTTATCGATATTATAAGTTAATATATTTAGCATGAAAAAGAATTCTATGTTTAGTTTTATTTTAAATTATTTATTTTACAATTATAGTTGTATGAACAGATATAGGTATAAACTGCATTACAATACTTTCGGTAAAGTTTCTTTTAGACAGGTACTTTCTTCTGTCTTATAATATTATAGACTGTATAGCCGAAATATAATTGGAGATATTTCCTAATAATATACCTTTAAATCTAGATTATAGTATTCTAAAATAATGCTTTTAAAATGTAATTTGTATCTTGAGAAGAAATTAAAACCGTGATTTTAAAGTAAAACATGGGATTTCGTATAGCTATTGTAACGATTAACAATTGATTGACAGCAATATAACAGCGTTCAATTGAAAATGAAATATAGTTGACATAAAAATGAGTCTAGATTAATTTATATTTTATGTTTTAATTCTTTAATTGTTGTACATATTGTCATTAAATAATTTCATTATAGTGAACGCTTTCATACATTGCTGTCAATCAAATGTGAAGTCGTAACCATGAATACGGCAAATCCTATGTTTCACGTTTAAATAAACTCACGATATATTACATTTCAGTGGTAGAGAAATACAAACCATTATTGAAAATTTAATATGAATTTGTTTAATACGATTCGTTTTTTTTCTTTTCAAGTGATGCCAAAAATTTATGACGCATTACCATTAAGTTTCCCAACCCTCCATAAAAGGTTTTAAATCATGCATAAGTCTGTTTCAAATATTTCTTTAGATACAACTATAAAAAGAAAACTTCGTTGAAAAGCGATTTAATTTAAGTACAAATGGGTATGAAATTATAATTATTATACTTAATGGCATAAATAAAATTAAAAATAGATTTAATTTCTAAGAATATCCTTCTCAAATTTACGGGCCAGTTACTATTAAATATGTCTTTTTCAAATTTCCGGATACTTTCAAATTTCTCGTTACTTATTTTAATTATTTATTTATATCATGTTTTTTTACGATTTTCATGGAAGTTATACAGTAAATCCAACAATAGAATCTGAGAAAATTATTGGAATTCATGGGTCACTTACTATTAATTACTTTTTCCAAAATTAAGTATTGTACCAATCTGTCTCAAATGACCCACAAGGAAGCAAAAATTAGAAGAAGTAAAAACTAAAAACCTTTGTCGGGTTAGAGACTTGCTAGTTGGTGTATATGGTATATGAATGAGAGTGATAATGAATTGATGTGTGTATGTGTGAGATTGTGCACCTCCGCCCCCGCGATGGGTAGTCCGCGAGTCCGCGAGTCCGTCACGAGTCACGATTCTGCGTACACGAGTTGCCCGCAATTACGGCCACATAAAACTCATTTAAATACAATCATTACACACTACTTATGTACACCGCCTCTGCGTCTCGTCCCGACGCACAGATGCTGCGTCTGCACACGGGCAAAACGGCCCTTCGCAATTCTACCTTACAAACTCTTACAAGGATAAGGACTTCTTTTGTAAATTCATCTTAGTCTTAAATATGCTACTATGAAACTAAAATCATGATGAATATTTCGGTGTATGATAAAAGCACACCAAATGAATACTGTAAAGGCGCACCAAAGTTATGATACATAACGCATCAGTGTCTGTATAATGAAATGTTCATATATTAATAAATTTGATGTAGCTATTTATTCAGTGATGGAATAAAATAAGATTAGGTCAGGTTAGGTTAGTTTAGATAACTTTAGGTTTGTTGAGGTAAGTTTAGGATAGTTTAGATTACTTTAGGATTGATGAGGTTAGATGTTAGATGAAAAATGAAATAAAATAACTTCTTTGTAGTTCTTTCAACTTTTTGGTTTTGATAATTCTTAATTAAGCTGTTAACCTAGAAATTTAGTTCTTATATATTTGTAGAATTTTATTTTTTAAATTTGATTGTAATGATTCATTTGGCGATACCACGGAGCATTTACAATAAGGCGTAGACATTTATTTTATAACCATTGAAGGTAATAGGTTCATTCAAAAATGTCCACCTATCATAATATACTTTCTACTTACAAGAGGTTCTTTAATATATCTAGCCTAAGGCATATATGGAAGATTGTATATTATCGGAATAAAATTCTTGGCTAATATGACACTAGGTAGGACCAGAATATTATTTTATTATTGAGTTGCTAAAAAAAGGAAGATACAAGTATTAACTTTTACTGGCGGGTACACATAATAATAATTAACGAAAGGAGACCGGTACGCCAAATTTGGATGATCAACGTTAACAATGAAAAGGGAACTGGAAAGACGAAAGGATACATGAAATAATGTAATACTGATAATACTAATGAAAACAAACATTCCAATTTAAGAAGCACGAGAATTGCGAAAGACTAGAAATAGTGGACAAAATAGTGTCCACGTAAACTTAAAGGACATTATACATCAGTATTACATTATATATCCTACAAGGTAAAAAGATAACTGACAAAATAAGTGTTATTGTTGCAATGTAAAAAATAGGGTATACTTCCTAATTTTGAATAAATCTCGAAAATAAGGAATTTACTTGTTTTCCTGATGTTGTGGTTATAGTACAAAACAGTCTGATATGCATAAATTTTAAACAAATCCATCAAATTAAAAACATCGTGAATTAGGTACCTACTGTAAATATTGCAACCACAAATATAATATTAAATATGCTTTCAAGACGTTGGCGCACCTAACTACAAAGAGGAATAAAGAAGTCTTCCGAAACTGTATAACACTAAAATGAAAATCCCCTATACGGAAATATTCCCGGGAATATTTCTGGGAAATATTCTCCAAAAATTAATCCCGGTAATTTACCCATCTCTACGTTCTGTTCTGTTTTGAGCTCGGCAGAAGTGCGTTCCTTCCCGATGTGTTCGTGGACCGTGCCGTACATTAGAGCGCCGTGCAGCAGAGCTCGGGTCGCACTGGTGCAGTCGGGATCCGCTGTCCGTGCACACCGAGTACTTACAGCCCCGCTTATTATTGTTATTACAGTAATATGATAAATATTGTCAGGAGAAATTGCCGAGCCATTTTTCTCCGCGTGACCCGTTTGCCAATTTGTCGTCATCGCCGCAAATTGATCGACGGATAAACATTGTAATTACTCGCACATTATTAAGTGCAAATTAAAAACCTAATTCATCGCAAAAAAGAACAACTTTTCCTAATACATAACAGTACACATAACACTTAAAAGCAAGAAAATTTGAATATATATTTTACAGCAGGTTAACTCGAATTGAACGAAGAGTAAGATCCAAAGTTCAAATCCCAGATTTGTAAATTAAAAAAAAAATAAAAAACCGCTGTTTCTGAGTGGTTCAGAATCCACTAGAAGGAATTGTGATGAAGGTATAATTTGAGAGAGGAAAAAGTGAAAGAAATTATTGGGAATCACTTAGTAATTAAATGTCTATATTTGTTACTAATATTCATACCAAGAATTTCTTTTCTAATATAAAAAATGTTATCTTTTTAAATAAATTGTAACTAATTTTCCTGTTATAGTATAGGTATAGTACAGGCAAAACTTTTCACGAAACAATTATATACTCTAGGAACTTGTGGCCTTGTTCCATGTAGGATTGTTGTGTCGTAGACGATGATTTAATACATTATTTATTTATTTTACAATAATAATCCCAATAGGACAAGACCGCAAAAGAATAATGAGGGAAACATTATAATGCAGAATATTAGAATGACAGTGCGGAAGATAGAAAATGGAAGAAGATCTAGTAAAGATGGTACGAACATGAATATTAATAAGGGACAAGCATTTAGGAACGTCAATAAGATTATTAATGAGATTATATAGTTAAATGGATATAATTTTATGTTCAGTAATGGTACTAGTAATAAGCTATGGTACATATTTATAAAAGAAGATATCCAGTAATCCATAGTCGAAACGTCGGTGTATTAGTGGATTTTATTAAATACATAACTACAACTCCAAAAAGACCTTCTTTTATTAACATTTAGTGAATAAAACCAATCCTACGCACATAATTATGTACGTAATACAACAATTAAACACAGATACATTATAGATAAATATGAACCCCCATGTAAAAATATATAAAATAACTTGTCACTTTAATTTATCCCCACGGTTTTTTTTTACCATGACAATTCTCTACCTTCTTATCTGTTGACTATATTAAGAAAGAAATTTTAAAAAAACCTTGACTGATTTTCGAACCCTAGATTGATTTTTATAGACAATAGTTATTTATGTTTTTATATATAAATGACGTATAAGATACTGATCCCAAGGTGTAAAAACAGCAGTATGACCTCACCCCGTATTAATATAGGAAGGTGCAGCTAATACATCGCTTACCAGCCACATATCACGAGCCAATATTTCACAGACCCTGTATCCGCCAACCACTCCTTGCAGTACAACTTAATGATTTCGTTTATTTAATTCTCGCTACGGCTGCAGCTACACCGCGTGAATAACACACACCAATAACAATGCACCGAGCGACAAAATTACAATAAGATGGAACAGGACGACTGTATTTCGTGCCCTGCACTTTTATCCCAAAAGGAAATCGCGAAATTGTAGTCAAAATATGATGATACCGTTTTAAGTAAATAATTGTTATTTACATAAGGAGGAGCCTTTTTAAAATACGAGGCATTTTGTGCCAAGTATTTTATGGCTCCGAGTCAAATCAAGACATTTTTTTGACGAATCATGTATTTTTTTTTTCTGAATCCTTTGATTATAATAAAAAATAATTTAAAATACGAAAATCAGATTGTCTATAAGTATTTCGTAGTGTGCTTCTTTCATTTCTAAAGTGATAGAAAATAATTGTAAATGAACAAAAATCAAACTGTCAGTTTTGCATTTTTGATGCTTGCGTGTATAGTAATTTGCAATGTCTTGGGACAGCGACAATGTTATAGCAGATCTACTGCCCAAAAAATAAAAAATGAGGTACAACTGAATGTTTAAATATTTTCATGACTAGTCAGGAAAATGCAACTTTCGCACTGTATTTTAAGATCGAAAATAGTACTTTCACTCCGGTTTCAGAAAAAATATTTTTATTAAATGTCAACTGTCATTAATTAATAAAAGATGTTAGATAAAATGTTATATGACACACGTGTGTTAATTACCTAGTCACTTGAGAAAAATATTCCACTCAGCCTAAAGACGTAATGAACGAAACATTTCTCATGTGACTTATTTGTTATGTAACACACTTGTACTAAAATAACTTCTGATCTATTAAAATTAAATTATGATCAGATATTTAATATAATTTCTGCTCTACAAAATTAGGGCAAATGTCACTGTTAAAATAGATCAAAAATTTGATCAAATATAGATCATACTTTAATTTTTATTTCCCAAGTGCTGTTTAAATAGACACATAAAAACTAAAGTTCATTTTACCTGTGTAATTGAATATTTTTTGAGATTTGAGGATGAAGTGGCAAGGTACGAAGGTGGTATAAACAAACCGCATTGCACGCATGATAATGGCGTGTAATTTGTGCATGCTCCATGCGCCTTAAATCCACGGCGGGCCGGACAGTAGCGGAGTAAACACACTCTTTCGCATGTAAATGTATGCAGGCTGCCAGGGTACGCTAGGCTTGCAACCGCACATGTCTTATTCTCCAACAACCAATTACCCACACAATAAATTGCTACATATATTATACGCCAGCGACCGACTCATATTCCAAGCTAAATATCATCCGAACCTAACAAAATATCACATTCGTGTAGTTGTCTTTAACTTTGGCTAAGTGGAAAAGAGATGGACTATTGGTTTTAAAAGAATTAGAGTGATATTTCTCATAGAAAATGTTAATTTTGTTGTTTAGAGACAGTACAAGTAGCTGCTTGAAAATTAATAAAGTCAACACTAAATACTCCAAGATTTACTTAAAAAATTTCTGAGTACAGACCACCTATGACGAGGAAGATCAATCCAACCGGTAAACAGAAAAAAAAATCATTCGCATAGAAAGGTAGACTACCTAGTTGCTATTCCATGAATTCTGAAGAACTGTTGTTAAATGGTAAATCAGAAGCTGAATATTTTGAAAAGGAATACGCGGAATGTAAAGAAAATTAAAAAATAAAAACAATGAAGAAGAGAATGATTAGATAAAATGTGTAATTTGTGGTCGCTCTTTGCACAAAGAGTGTACCAAATATAACAAATGACAACAATGTGTTAAAACAGTTCAGGTCCTCATAGCCTAAGTTCATCTCACCTACATAATTACTTCGATCGCCACACTATTTGACTATTGACACTCACTGGGTTGCTTTATTTTCTTCACTGTCTTCTCCTTCTAATTCTTGTTTAATGTAATAAAAAAAATATTAAGTTGTGAAAATCAGTACAAAAAGGTAGAATCTATCCAATATGTATGTTTAACCGTCGAGAAAGAAGAGAATTTATATAGCTTGCAGAATCTCTGCAGGGTATCCAATAATACACACATATAATTTTTGCAGTTTTTCCAATGATAAAATCTCACGAACTGTATAAATCAGCTGGCGACAAATAAGCTAGAGTAAAGTGTGAGAAGTTTGCATAATATTCCGCTCATAAAACCCTCACATTACACTCATAAACAAGCATGAGACTGTGGCTGGCAATTCCATTACCATTACCAGCTGCGCAATCCTAAAAATCGATAATGAAAAACACATCATAAATCGCGTCTCCTCGGCTGTAACGAGCAGCCCGCCGACCTCTGGGGATGATGGATTCCGCACGCAAAATGCACGTAATCATTCCGTCGCCCGCTGGGGTACACATGTGCACGAGATGGGATTGTGTCTTTAAGTAATTGTTCCGACCCAAGATGTATGTCTTTGTCGCCGACTAATCGCCAAATGGGGACCACTACTACACTTAATTGGAAATTGGGGTTAATAGCTTGCGTTTACTATTTGTTATTAAAAAGCGCTACTATTTTGTTTTATTAAGCAAAAAGTTATTTTGGAGATTACTCAAAGATGTTTTTTATAGTAGTTTTCATCAGAGGCCCCGATAATATTTTCGAAGTAGATTCATTTTAAGTGATACACTATTGCAATCTCGAGAACTAAAGTCGGTTAAATTAGCAATTAATTTCTATATTGAGAGACTCTTTTAATATATATTTTTTTGACTCCAAATTTCTTTCGCTTAATTTCGAGCAATATTGTTTTTAGATGCGCCATTTTTAATAATAATTCATAAATTTTTAATTAAATGATATCTTAAAATCCTGTGCTATAAACAAAAGCATTTAAACCGCACATTTTTACAATAGGATCATGTTTCTTTAGAGTTGTATATCATATCAAGTTGTATAACTAAATTTAAAGTTGTCGAATTAATTGTTTTCTACTTGGAATTAATAAAAAAGTACATTTCATACAGATAATATATTAACGACAACATCCCCTTGGGTGTACCACAGTTTTTATCAGATTCTTCAAAATATTCTATTTCGTCTTTCGTCTTGTTTTATTTTAGAAGATTTCTTATA
The DNA here is from genome assembly GCA_035578165.1 of Stenolophus ochropezus. Taxonomy (NCBI): domain Eukaryota; kingdom Metazoa; phylum Arthropoda; class Insecta; order Coleoptera; family Carabidae; genus Stenolophus; species Stenolophus ochropezus. The sequence continues at coordinate 2,345,442 of JAQOWZ010000002.1, forward strand.
TTTCTTTTTCTGTTTGTCACTTATTTCATCTATGTTCACTATTTCAGGTGTTTTCTCAGAGCTGAATTTGGATAATTTTAAAGTTTATTTATTGATTCATTGACATGACATGGTTTCGGTTCTGATTTGAACCATCTTGCAGGTTTAAATATTTTTGTAGCAAGTTAAACAACTTAAAATAATTGACATAGACAAAATACACGACAAAAATAAAAGAAAGAAACGAAAACTAAAAGATCTTCGATTGATTTCCAATAAAAAAAAAGAAAAAATCATAAATAATTGACATCAACTAAATATCGGGTAGAAATAAAAATAAATATATGAAAGTGAAACAAGATGAATCTAACGATGAAGTAAATTAAATTTAATTTGACTCTCCAACATGTCATTAGGTACTAATTAAAAAAATCATTGAATGTATTACAATATTGTATTTAAATATGAAACAAAATGTTTCATCTGAAATAATTATAACTTATAAAGGGAGGTTTATTACTATTAATTATAAATAGTTAATATAAATCGATGAGAACTACATGGAAAATAAACAATATTAAAAAAAATGAAAATTTTATTAATTATTTTCTTGACATCCGCTAGATATTCAAGGCTATTCCCATCATGTATCAATACTTTTAAATTTATGAAGTATGAACCTACATCATCATTTACAAATTATTGCTATTAATAAATATTTTTTTCAATATCTAATAGATACCGGATTTATTTTTTATCTTTTAGTCATTGTTATTTACATTGACTCATCTTTATACCTTATTAACTGTAATTGACAATAAGTTCCATAGAAGTTCTGATTCTTTTATTCATACTTTTTTTCCTTTTTCTTACTATTTAAAAAGAAATTGTGAATAACTTTTAAATAAAAAAAAGAACAATTTTATTTAAATAAAACTTCTAATATCAAATTACCATATAATCGAGTGAATATGTAAAGATTAATTTATTAGTATTTTAGTAGCACATGCACATGTTATCATTCCATTTCAATAAAAGGCTTAATAGTTACATATAATGTAAGAATAGTCATCAATATGGTATTGTGTACAATAGGGCCAAATAATATAAACAGAAGAATTTCATCTGTTTGTAAATACATTTATATGCATTTTGATAGTCGTTCGTTGCCAGTAAAGAACCTACAGATTATTGTGACTTATATTTGATTAAATCTAATCAGGGGCGGACCGTGAACTTTGGGGGCCCTGGGCTTATATTGTTTGGGGGCCCCACCTTGAATTTTTGTTAAAAAAAAAATATGTAAGGCAACGGACGTAGAACCTTTTTTTATTTTATATTCTAAATTAACATTAACAAAAAACAAAAAATAACTCTTATTCTTATAAATAATAATAAATTAAATACATATATGGGCAAATTCATAAAAATTATAAAACTAATCCCCATTTTTTGATTAATGAATTCTATTTTATTGAGGTATTTAAAATTTAATATTTACTTTTATATAAAAAGATAGATACTAGGATTAGATTAAAAAGAAAATGACGTCGAAATTTATTTAAGCATCCATGCAGAGAATGTTAATGTCTGTGGGTTATTCTGATTGTCCGAAGAAGGGGCCCCTTGTATCGCGGGGCCCTGGGCTGCAGCCCATAAAGCCCATGCCTAAATCCGCCCCTGAATCTAATGACTCTTGGACTCCTAGATGTGATCTCCAAACCTCACAATTCGAATTATCGCTATTCGTAGGGATATAAGACTTTTATTGTAGAGATACAATTAGCGAACTTAGTTTTAGAATATTTTTCGTATGCAGAATAAATTGAATGAAAGTAAGTATATGTATTGTCGATAATTGGATGTGTTTGCATTATGAATTCGCGAACAAATAAACAACATAAGCTTCAAAACACTTCCTTTGCGACTCATCGCATTGTTTTGCAAATCGATTGTGTGTAGCAATCATAATCCAATTATTCGGTCGATCAGCTGATAAAATGACGCGCGTCGCAATCAACGCATACGCATCGCGTCAGCCGTGAATCCAATGAAAGAGAATCGCTTTTTATCCCGCCGACTCACAAACAGGAAATTAAAACGTGATACATTCAAATGGCTCATTCGATTACAGGTACCGACTCCGACCTTGCCAATTGTCACGCGTTTAACTGCCAATTGTCCCACTAGGTTACCAGGCGAATGTCAAAATCATTACTATATACAAAACAATCAATTGGATAAAAGATCCACGCCAAATCAATGCTGTGCAAAGTGGAAAATCAACGACAAAATCATTCGCTTTACACTCTATTGCTCAGGGTCTTACAGATCTGGTTCAGTACCGTTTAGGTATTATTTATATCATCTTCCTTCATCGGCATTCGCTTCACCTTATCTCAGTTTAAAGCAGAGTATGTAACCGAAAAAAATACTGGTTAATGGTTAATCCTTATAGAGAACGTTATAATAGTAACGGTTTTAGTTCGAAAACCGGTTTTTATAAATTGGAAACCGGTTTAAACTAGTTAATAAATCGGTTACAAACATTAATTGAAAAAATAGTAATTATAAAAATTTAAGTAAGAAGAATAATATTATAAAAAAAATAATCATCTGAAATAATATAATGAATAAAACAATGCAAATTAATTAATGAATTTTCACAAAAAAACCTACTTTTAGGAATGTCAAATAAAATGTAAATTGTAAAAACTGACATGTCTCATATTCATATACAAATAGATAACACAGATATAAAAAAAAATAATATTAATTTTTCTAAATATCTCCTTACTTATAAGTTTTTGTTATGGTAACATCTGAAATATTTTTCTACATTATCAAAATTCAAAACTTTTCACTTTCTAGACTTAAGAAAATATTTGCAATCCTATTAGGCCTTTTTGATGTTATTCTGACGATTTATTACTTAACTTTTATTTATTTTTAAAACCTATAACCCTATATCAAAGTTGTGTAGAGTTAAAACAATCCAAACAGCAATATTAAACCAAAAATTATGTGACAAACGCGAAGTATCGCAAAAATACCCATTTTTCTGCCCAAAATTATTGGTTTTGGGAAATAGTGCATATTGATAGACCTCAACGCACTGATTTCAAATTTTCAAACCGAATTTCATTATCTCTTTTCGTTGCTGAGATATTTGCTGTCAAAGTTGCACTTCAAAAAAGTGGGTTTTTTGGCTTTATCTTTAAAATACGTAGAGATACAATCTCAACGATTATACCAGTAGATTCTACGGAAAAAGATACATAAAGAAATGTTTACTCCTCATATACGTTCTTTGGAACGTTTTGGTGAAAAATGAGAAAATCGAAAAAACCTAAATTTCAAAATTTCTCCGAGGAACTTTTTGTCTCCAAATCTTTTCATTTTCTGGACTTAAGTAGACATCGATGCGCTGATTTCAAATTTTCAAACAGAATTCAATTATCTTTTCCCGTTCTCAAGATATTCGTGTTCAAAGTTGAGTTTTAGCAATACCTAAAAAAACCGGTTTTTTAGGTATACCCCTTTAAGGGTTAGGTTTACGACTTTGGCGACATCACCAATCGATTCTACGGGCAAAATTACATAAGCATACCAATTTTTAGATTTTTATTCCAAAGGACACAATTTGCAGAAAGGAAAAACGGAAATGGCCAAAATCGAAAAAAATGCCTGATGAACCCCTGACGATTTTTCTCGATTTTCACCGATTTTCGTTTTTTTCGCTCTAAAAATTGTATCCGTTGGAATAAAAATCTGAAAATTGGTATACTTATGTAATTTTGCCTGCAGAATCGAATGGTGAAGTTGCGGACGTCGTAAACCTAACCATTTAAGGGGTATACCTAAAAAACCTGATTTTTTAGGTATAACTTTGAACTCAAATATCTCGAGAACGGGAAGAGATAGTTGAATTCGGTTTGAAAATTTGAAATCAGCGCATCGATCTTTACTTAAGACCAGAAAATGAAAAATTTTGGAGACAAAAAGTTTCCAGGCGAAAAATTGAAATTTAGGTTTTTTTCGTTTTTCTTATTTTTCACTTATTCGTTACAAAGAACGTATAGGTGGACAAAACATTTCTTTATATAACTTTTCCCGTAGAATCGATTGGTAAAGTAGTTGAGATTGTTTCTCTACTCATTTTTAGAATATACTCGTAAAACACACTTTTTTGAGGTACAACTTTGAGAGCCAATATCTCCGAAACGAGAAGTGATAATTAAATTCTGTTTGTATATTTGGTATCAGCGTAGTCTTTTCTTTAGAAAATATTGCAACCAAAATTTTGTAAAATTTTAAAATTTTCGAGTTAAAAATTTGGAAAAATGTGCTGAAATATTGGTTTAAAGGATTCTTATATCAATTTCAACAAGATAATGACCTTAAAACAAACTACACGTAAACTACTAGAATACTTATTGTACAATAGTAGACGACAATTAAAAACGCCTCCATAGTCTCTAGATATGAATCTCATTAAACATCTCTATGATTTATTTAAAAAAATGTGTAAAACAGGACGCCCAATGAATATAAAAGAACTACTACATTTATGGTAGAAAAATGAAGTACAATTGATTCCCAAAATCTAAGAAAATTAGTGGAAAATATGACAAACTGTTTAAGGAAGAAATTTTAATGAATGGTGGTTCAAAAGATAATTTTTTCTATATAATTTACAAGTGTGTGGATACTAAATTGGCGTACTTAGTTATAATAAACATAATATTATTTAATATAATAGACCCATCTATAGAGCTTTCCTGAAATTACAAGCCGAGTGGACCAAATATTAATTGCAATATTTATATAAAGAACTTGTCTGTACAACTTTCAATATTTTTCGAATTGAAATAATCTGATTTTAGCGTATATATAGAACCTGCAGAGCTGTTCTATAAATAGAACAGAGGTCCAGACAAGTTCGCTACACCCTTCCATCAATTGTTACATTTGCACTTTTGTAACAAGTTTTAGTTTAGGTAACGATAGATATTATTTATTATATAAAATATTATTTAAGTTGAAACACGATTGCTGCTGCCACCACATTTTGTATTTGGTACTAGATAATTTGAATTGCGGAACTATTATAACTTATTTCATAATAAAATGATATTGAGATGCATGTAGTCAATTTATTAATATTTAATCTACCTTGATCCAATTTAATAATAAAATAAAATATGTAATATAATAAAGAAATACAGATGTCAGTTTTAAGAAACTTAACCTTTGAGAACTCGAGAACCATAAGAGATACGAAGTATAGTCATTTATCAATGTATATTTTTATGTTGTTGTTTTTAAAAATATTTATGCATTTTTCAAAATTTACAAGAGTAAAAAAATTTTAGTATTATATTCGGGATTATTAGTTTAATCCCTTTTACAATAATGTACTATAATATAGTTATAATCTATTTAAGAATTGCACCACAATATTAATAATTTTTAGTTACAATTGATTTTTAAAATTTTGGATTATAAAATAAAATAAAGAGGTGAAGTCGTATGAATGTTTTTAAAATGAATTATTTTAAAAAAGTAATAAAATAGAGAATTTCCGTAGTAACAAGGCCTGTTACTATTTTATTACAAGTGAAAATTATCTCTTCCTTATGTCGTGCGTACCATCAAACTGTCGGTTTTAATTCGGCTCCTCTTAAGAATGTGGCGACTTCCTGTAAATAGAAATAGCACTTCCTTTTGTCTTCTCTATTGTTTTCAAAACAACGCAGTCATTTCCAAATGACTGTCTGTTGCCCATTAATTCACATGTTTTATGTGTTTTTCGAATAATTAAAATTTACGTATCTACCAATAATAAATTGCACTGAAAATAATTATTTTGTATAACTATGAAACGCATGCTACAACGATATATAATCCGGTATTTATGTGTGTAGATGTTTATTTGCGTTATATTCTACGAAATCAAATTATGCACAAAGCAAATATTTAAGCATCATAAAATAATAGTTATATGTTATTGGACTATATTATTTTATGTGTGACAAGCTATAAAATATAATGCCTGTTGTAAATTATACCCCACTATTGCAATACGAGTATATTTCTCTTTCCAATAAATTTTACTAAGACAAATTAAAATTAATCCTTACAAAAACAAATGGTATTTTAATGGTTAAAAGTCATATTTTATTTTGTGAAAACGGAACTATCAAAGAAAGATAATAAGAATAAGAAACATGAATGTTTCATAAAATAGGAAAGCACCAAAAATAAACATATCAACAAAACGCATATTTCGTATTTATGACGCTATTTTGATTTAATAACTTAATTTAACTATACTTGGGACGCCGAACAGCTGCACAAGAAACTCCTCCCATTAACGAGCGCTAGATTAGTATAGAACATTGCTATTGGTAAACCAATTTTATACATCTGCATGAATACGAGCACTATTATCTTTGAAATTAATATTATAAAAAGTATTTATTTAAAATACTTCAAGTATTAACTTCAATTCAAATTTACATTTCTTAATTTGTAATGTTTAAAGCTGATTTCTGTTTAGAAAATACTGCGTTTAGGTCCTGCCCATTAGTTTAATTAGTGCATCTGTTCAGCGTCGTAAGTATAGTAAAATAAGACAAAATAAAGTAGTATTGCCTTATAAATCTAGATTAAAATAATATATTATTTAGATATCAAGACCAGATTGTTTCAAGACTCTACATTAACCTGCGCATTTAGAAAAATATAGACAATTCATTGGCAGCGTTCTTTTTTTATTTTACAATCACAATTTCGCATGATATAATTATATTTCATAATTTAAAATTTTTAATTAATCTATAGAGTCTTAAAAATTGTCTACAATTTTTTCGCCTGGATCTAGAATAATCTAATCAAGACAAGATAAGACAAGAGTCTAGAAAGTCTAAATCTAGATTAATTAGGTTAATGCCCGTATTCATAAACGTAAAATAAAACGTTCGTCAAGATTTGAACCCAGATCTTACATTTTTTTTTTACTTTTTCAATGTGTTAGAACTACTTGTTTCATTTTTAAAATAATTCATGTTTTTCAGTTTCTTTGAAAAATTGCGATGTGTTAAATTTGAAAAGTGTCTGAAATTAACAAAATTATTTTGGAAACAATTTGGAAACAGTAGTAAATTACTCTCGAAAAGAGCTAGAATAAACTTCATTAACGAATAAAATTTGCACAACTGTGCAATTAAAAAATAGCGAACACATTTGTAACGGCGATCTCAATTATCAAACAATCACGCATTTTATTTGACAGTGAAGCATCATCGTACAAAATATTACGCAATATCCGCGTCACACTCTTCACATAAACCAGTCACAAGGCCTGATGTCGCGCGAAATACATGGCGAATAAATAAACTGCATTTTGTCCAAAGCGCATCCAATAGGAATAAAATGTACCATTCCGTTTCAACTCCCAACGATGTCAGGTATTGAAAATATAAAATCTTAAAACATCTCAACTTAGTGGAGGTACCATCGCTATTCAATATTTTAGATAATAATAATCATTGGCACTATAACTCTAGGAGAATTTCGGACGTGAAATTGAGAAGTGAACTTCATTTGTTCCATAACAATTTTTATTTGCATTTTCGGTGGAAATAATAGTCAAGTCAAAGTCTTTGCATAGGACCTACAGATACAGATTATAGTGGGTTTCGAACCATTCGAACATAACCGTATTTTTATCTGGTTAATAATTGACGACACTGAAGTTTCTGTTTCGGCCAGTTTCTGGATCTATTGTTAATTAAAACTCTGTACAAATCCACCCCATAATTTAGTTATTCTAATAATTAAATCAACTATATGATTTTTTATTTGATTACAATACCAAAAGCCAATATTGATATATTAGCAATAAAAAGCTAATAAGAGATTATTTACTCTTGACAGGTACAGACTATCCCTTTGGGTCCCAGTTTATCTGTCTTTTTTTCTCTATTCTACCACGCTGACGTTACAATATCCCTTCCCCAAATTTTTTATATCTATTTTCTCGTAAAGTACGAAAAATTAATCGATTTAAAAATAGTGGTATTTTATTTATTTATCCAGTATCATTTATTTGTAAATAAAAATAAAAAATTAGTCAGATATCCAACTGTATTCATAGTAATATACAGAAGGAAATATATGTTTTTCTACGATACTTTTGTCACACAATATAAAGCTTCAAAGTTATGCAATGTGAGAAATATAATTTCTCACAGTAATTGTCAACACTATGCATGCGTGAACGTACTATTTGTGAGATTATCGGCGCCATATAGCCATAGTTGTGTGGTCGTAGAAAAAGTATAGTTAGCCACGCATACAGAATCACCTACCTTCCACCTTGTGTGATTCCAGTTCTCGACTTCATCTCATGGGAAATAGGTGACTTTCCGCACTTGTTGCACAATATATTATTATAATTTAATAAATAACAAACATGAAAATAGTTGTTACCATTTGATATTTGTTTCTGACTTTCTGTGAAAGATCGAACTATGTAATCGGTTATGTGAATGACATTTTGGGAAAATATATAACGAAATGTAACAGCGCGTGGTCGAATTGCTATGGTCCGTATCGGATAACGTTGCTTGGGGTGTTTTATTAATATTTACGGGCTCGTGTTGTTGTTTATGCGTGTGTAAATCAACAGAATACGGTAAGTGGAGCCGACAAACCGACGAACGGGTAATAACGTCCGCTACACTGCTGAATTGTTTCCGTTTACCGGTTCGCTGCGCTCCAAAAATACTAAGCATTGCTTTCACGACCCTATTATACGCCGTCAAAACTAATTTCGACAGTTGTTCGAGCTGTTATCAGCCGATAAAGCCCGCCATGCCCGTTCAATCCGCCGACTACTGCCCATTGTTGAATTTTGATCAGTTGTTTTTAAATTTGCGCGATGGACGTTATAGTGTAACAAACCTATGCATGACATTTGTTTGTAAACTACACATACAAACATTTACCTTTCCCAATTATGTTCTACTTTTCACAACACAATTACAAACATAAATTTTTCATTATATTTTATAATCTATTAATCGAGTGTTACAGATTGTGATAATTATATTCACTAAGTTTCAACTGTGAAACGTGTCGTCGTCATATACGACTATAGTAATACTTGACCAAGTAGCTTAAGTAATGCTTAACTTAACTGAACAATTATTACTATAAAGATCCGAATTCACACAACTCTTACGAGCCCTATACGTAAGGTCAAGAAATTCCCGCTTCTAATATTGCAAATCAGACAATAACTGCAAATATTTTTGACGTCTACTTTTAGAAAAATTTACACAAGGTATAGATACCTTCGTCACATTTTTTTTACACATGGATAATTTGTTGGAACTATATATTTATCTATTTTCCTTTCTGAAGATGTTGACAAATATTACGCTTAGACGTTCAACTAATTGATAAATACTTTAAGTTTTCAAATTTATAAGACATTTTTATTTGTACTCTCTACAAAAAACATTTATGGATTTTATGTTTCCTACAGCGACATGATCTCTCAACGTTTAAATGTATTTTCCTCTCTGAGGATGTTGACAATATTGCACTTAGATGTCCAACTAATTGATAAATATTCTTTAGATTTTCAAATTTGTAATACTTTTTTTTTTATACTCTCATCAAGAAACGTTTACGGATTTTATGGTTCCAATAGTTACTTGATATGTCATCGTTTGGAAGTATTTTCCTCTGTGAAGATGTTAACAATATTGCGCTTAGACGTCCAACTAATTGATAAATACTCTTTAAGATTTCAAATTTGTAAGACATTTTTATTTGTACTCTCATCATAAAATGTTTAGGGATTTCATGTTTCCAATAGCGACTTGATATGTTATCGTTTAAATGGTTTTTTATAGCATTTGTTGTTATACACGTTGTAGATAGTGATGGGTAAATTCTCGGGATCGAATATTTCGGAAAATTTCGCGAGAAGTTTTTGGGAAATTTTCTGAGGAATTTCTGGGGATATTTTCCGGGAAATTTCTGGGGAAAAATTAACGATAAATTTCCTCATAAAAATAATTATTTTATAAAAATTAGTGGAAATGAAATACCGATTATGTGATAATATTTACTAACACTAAAAATATTTCAAATGATGTTGCTGTAGTAAAATTATTAAGAATTGATTTTTTTTTCCGTTTTCCACTAATAGTTATAAAGTTATTAGAATATTAACACTGTTAAAATTTAGTAGGGACTGATTAGAACACGTCGGTAAAGCTACGACTATGTTAAATTTATTATGAGGAATTTTTCTTCTTATTCGAGGGAACTTCCCTTATTTTCAAAATAGAATTCCCAATTTTTTTCCGGGAAACCTGTTTAGGAAAATTCCCAGGAATTGTTCTAGAAAATAATAATATTCTTGACGAGAAATTTCCAGTGACCTATCACTAGTTATAGATAAATGATAGAAGAGGTGATGATATAAATAAGTATTAGTCGGTTGGAGAAGTAATAGCGTGGTGTAGTAATGAAAGACGGTGGCAGAAGAGTGTGTAACAAATATCAGCACTTGGGGCTGTCAGCGGGACAGACAGCGCACATCGGGCGCACATGTTCTTGCGCCCCGGATTTTTCTTCCACTTTTCAAACAACAAAAGTTACAATTAATTTAGCCGTCAGCGGCCAACTGCACCGGACGGGCAGCCTCGATGTGGCCAAATGATAAAGGACTCCCGATCACAAAGCGACACGGGACACTCATTCCAGATTGAAATTTAATTCACAAAAAGACAACCGATGTGTCTTTTGCGCTTTAAACAACTCCACGCGAAACTGTTTTCTAAACATTATACATTTTATTCTTCAATATCTTTACTTCTTATTTATATATACTACATTGAAGTTTTTATTATGATCGTCATCTATGGCACAACATTTTAAATGAAACTGAGCCTCAAATACCTAAGATACATATTATATACTGAAACTAAATATTATATTTTCTGTATAGTTTATGAATCTTTTTCCTGTCTTTTTTCCGCGTTTACAAGTATACTCTCTGTTTCGAGCATTGAATACTTGCTGATGGCACACTTGGTGGTTTGTGGTTAACGAAACCACACCGCAGTAAATAACTGAGACACTATTTATATACAGTAAAGTTATAACATTTAGAACCATATGACAATTCAACATGTAATAATAAAGAATTATCTTTTTTTTTAAATTCATGGTCTTCACTGTGTTTTAGACCCAGGGCCTTCTCATATCTAGTATACATAATGAGGAATCGATCAAAAAATAATGTAAACCATTTTACTATTCTACCATTTCCTCTAAAATTATTAATGATTCTTATAGTAGTTGTTGCACTTGCTGTCGGCCTGTTACAAAATTTTATAACTAAAAAAACAAATGCCAAATTCGTTCCCTATGTCTCATTTTAAATGAGACAAGCTTATATACATTGCTGTCAATCAAATATCGAGTCGTAATCTTGGTAATGATAAACCTATGTTTCACGTTAAAAAATACTCACGGTACATATTTATTTGAAGGACATATCCTTCACAAAAAGATCATGAAAATATTATTACATAGATGGAACAGAACTTCAAATACCTAAAGTACTTTATATCTTGGTTACCATGACGGAAACCAAGAGTTACATTTTATGAAAAGGCAGAAATTGAAGTAAACAAAAAGTAATAAAATGGGGACGTAAAATTAAATCTCATGTGGTACCACAAAAGGGTGACTTTACCCAGATTAACTGGAAAGGAATAATCTTGCTCAGTAACTCTAGCAAAATACTATCAATAATTTTACTCGAGAGAATAAAGAAAAAGATTTAGCATAAATGAAGAAGAGAATAAGGTTTACGAGAAGGAAGATCTTGTACAGGATCCAAACACAATCAGGTAACTATTAAGCAAATGATTCCAAGAAACGCGTACCTAACATAGACAGTGAAATCTTTCAAGATACCTAATTCTAAAATCCTTAAAATTATTTCCCGCAACTATTTTTTTTAAACGTACTTGGCAAATTCTAAAAAATTTAAGGAAATTCCTAGAATCTGGCAAATGAGCTAAAATCTTAGCGAACCATTTCAAAAGACATCTCGTGCCACTTAGAGATACGCGTGGTGTTAATTGCCGATTGCTTTGATAACCCATCAATTATTTGGCTATTGTGCTACTTGCACTTGTTTTTGGTTACTTTACTGATGATGAAGGGTATACAGTTTGCAAGTGCACTACCGGGGCTCCGTTTGTATTAATCCAGCGATGATATCTAGCTGTTATCTGTACACGTGCCAGCCGTACAATGTCCAGCAGTAACAGGAACCCCGGCAAGTCCTCGCAGTCGAGCGATCACTTTTCACGTCCGGCGTCCGGGGCTGATCAAACAGTTATCGATGACTTTCAATTTACCCGAGAGCGGGAGATGGACGGACGGTGGTTAATAGCTGACCGGCGCGACAAGATCGCCGACAAATCGGCCGTCTGATGCCACCACTTTGTACGGGAAGACGTATCGCTCAGCTTAGTTAGGCGAGCTCAACACTCGACCTGGCTAGCTCTCATTCCCACTCACATCAGGAGCATAAAATCAGTACCTGGATCATTTGGATGACTATGATGCACAACACAACACCTTGATATTCTTGTGTCTGACCTCATCAGATGGTAGAACACAACAAAATATTGTAACACGGGGAGGAAAACAAGTTATTATATATTCCAGAGCCGGTAGCTTTTACCTAAGGTGTAACTTGGTTGAGAGACAAATCTACCCTCTAAATATACAAATTTTGTTTGTGAACAATTATTGGCATCTAGCCACATAATTTTTAATTTTTATGACAAAAATGTCAATAATGTTGATGATACAATTATAGGCCACTGAAGAAATGCAGGACAAATGGAAAACAGGTTCGTAATTTCGATCTTTTTACAATATTATAAGATTTTGAGGGCTGAGCGAATGCATCTTCTTCCCTCATTACCACATTTTGTAAAAACTAATCCACATTTCGACACTTTCTCACGAATTTAGAATGACAATTAGACGATAAATTTATAAATTTTATAAAAACTAATAAGTAATAAACTCCGAAATTATTATTTTTAGGCACAGGATACAGTTAATAAAATATAGAGTGTTCCATTTGAAAATGACGAGTTATAGTCAGAAATTGAGTAAATTTGATTCGTTTTATTGAACAGCCTGTATAATATAATTACATTAAAAAAAAAATATGTCGAAAATATGTCGGAACATAGAGGATAGTTACAGTTCTACAAAAAATTCTTAATTTTTACTATTAAAATAACTTCAGTTCGCCTTTATAAAGTAATGTGGGTATTTGGTCTTTTTTAGATAATAAACAGAATAACTTGGCAACGCCGCGGAAAACTAAAACAAGATTCATATTTCCGTATAGGAGAATAAAATGCAAGTGAAAAAATATAAAAATACAGAAGGTGTTCCATTAATAAAAAGACAAACAATTCTCGTCGAGCCGTAATGCAACATCCTGTGAATGAGAAAATAATTTTGCATTATGCTCCTTGAGTAGACGAATAAATTTATCGAAGACCAGCATTTCGTTGCACACACTGTATATTGAAGTATGAATGACCACTTACATAATTATGTATGTGTTGAATGTATGATATTGTATCTGTATGGGAATGTGAGTATTTCCGATTATTAGATGAATAATTTAGTGAATGTAATGTAACTGATTGGAACATCAAAGCTGTGGCAGTATTTAGCCCGGGTGTGTTTGTGTGTACAAACACATACGTAACCCAGTAACATATGCACCGACGGACATTCAACAGGTTGCTAGTGATACACATTCATTTTTCTCCTATAAAAATACACCGCGATACAATAATGCCTCCAGCGAGAACTTTTCAACCCATAAATTTACCACCGGGTAAATATTTGGTGCCATCTGACAGGGCTGTATTTCAAAACATTCACAAAGAACATTCACATAAAAACATAATTAATAAGAATATAGCGTCTTATTATATTATTTTAGTTAAAACATTTCTTTAATTTCTTTTTAAATCTATACAAATCATGACTATCAGAAGTCTCTTGTCTATAATATTGGACAATAAATGACTTCAGTTTAATTTATAATTAGAGCAATTACATACAGAAAACAAATTCTCAGAAAAATTAGAAGATTAATTTTAGAGAACTAGATCAAATATTAGAGTAAAAATATAGGGCAATAATTATATCAGGAATTTAAATTAGAGCAAATTCGGGGTAAAATAATTAGAAAAATTAACAAACAAATTAGAGCTCAATCAAGTTACTCTAACAATTTGTTGGTTATAAACAAATAAACGATATAAATAAAATTATCATTCGTGTTATTTGAAACGTGAAATTTGTCACTAAGAATCTAATAAATGTAATAACTATTTTATTAATATTTGTAAATAGAATGAGAAATAAATTTTCTATTTTTGTACGTGTTAATATTTCAATACATCTCTTCTTTTCATTTTGATTTCATGTGAAATAACAATCTTATTAATTCGCTAGTAAAATAATAGAATTAATAATCTAACTGAAATTAGTAAAATAAAAAGTCTCTTATTAAACAAAAGTAATAGTATTGTAATAAATAAAATATAACATGAGAAAACATTTAGGCAGACACTTTGATTCTGTAAATAAGTAAGACTGATTTATTTTCGTCCTTCTGTTTTCCCATGAAAATATCAATTACATTTGTGTGGGGCGCGTGTTGTAGCAAAATAATAATATTTTACGGGGCGCATTGATCGGCTTATTAATTGCCAGGCGGCGCTGCATCGCAATCAGTGGCGTCCGTGGGGTGGCCGGCGGGGGCAGGCGCCCCGCTGGCTACGCTTATGGGATCGTCACACGACACGCATCCTGCAGCCTGTACATGTCATGGCTTGTGCCAAAGGATAACGCGCCAGTGGCGTACCACCAAAATATATACGGGGCAAAAAATATTAAAAGCCAGTCCATAAATTAAAGTTGAAAACTATCATAATAAAAGAAAGAAAAAATATATAATATGGAATAATTTGAAATTATAGAAATTTAAAGATTTATATATCAACTATCCGTCCGATGGTTTAAACAAATATAAATTGTAAAACAAACAAAACAAACATCCAAATCAATCAAAATAAATTTGTATATTGACAGGATTTTACTGTACAATAAATTACGACAACAACCTTTTTTCTACGAACATTTATTTTTGCAAAATATTTTTTTAATAACCTCTAAAAGCTAAAAAATATTAAGTTAACTTTACCGTGTCGCAATGGATAAAATGTCAACTACAGTAGACGTCAACGGTTTGTGTTCGTTATGTTTACAATTCAGGAGAAGGAAAAGTGTTTTTCCTACAACCAGGCGTAAAGTACATACTTTACACGCTATTTAGAGTTTGCAAAGAATAACTTTTCAAGCTCTAGTGCGAGATAAACGAACATGCGTTGCTAGACAATATAAACATTTAGTTAATTTAACTGTCAGCAGGCAATTTGGTAAATGATAATATATAAATAAATATTTATTAAAAAATGTATACTATATATGAAAAATGTCTAATAATTTTCATTAACAATTTAAATAGTAACCTAATTCTTACCTACAATTTATAGGAAAAATGTTATATACAACAAGTGTGTAATATAGTGTTTCTCATCTCGTGTTATAACAGACCTACTTTACACACATGTTTCGCAAATAAGAAATTTAATAACTATTTCAAAAATTTCGATATGTAGATTTTATTAATATGTCTAATAATTTTTATTAATAATTTAAATAGTAACCTAATGCATACCTAAAATTCATATCATAGTTATAAATTTTTGTTAGTTATTTTATAAATATTTTTTTGTTAATATGTCAGCTGTAGGAAAAATGTTATATACAACAAGTGTGTAATATAGTATCTATTATCTCGTGTTATAGCAGCACTCGACAGTAAAACCTACTTTACACACTTGTTGCATAAATAACTATTTTTATAACCACATCCAAAATACTGCTATAATTTTTTTTATTAAATATTATTTATAATATAGGAATTTAGTGTGGTCTTTTTTTTATTTTCCCTTAACTTGAAAACTCTGTTTGGTGTGAAATTTGGGGAGGTACGCCCATGGGCGAATCAAACCACATCTGCGTTTAATCTATAACGTTATTATGCCCCGTTCGTCGTTCCGAGTGCTGTAAATTGCGAACTACTTTATCCAGGTGTCATATTTATTTATGGGCTGTTTCGATTGAAAAACGATACAAATATCGCGCCATTCCTCGCTGCGCACGCGCGTTACTTTGTTTCCACACCACTCTTCACACACACGCAGTAGGCCGAGATTACTGAAGATCTCTTTTCGCCTTAGACGGAGAACCATGCTGAGAATATATAAAGGCGGCAACCACAAAGAACGGGAATAATTGCCACGGTGTGGTTATTGCCCACGTGGTCAATAACGTTTTTAATATATTAAAAAAAATACTGGTTTGCAATTTTTCATCTAATGCAGATATAAATACTAGATTTTTGATTTCGCAAAAAAATTTTCTTTTGAATTTTAAACTAAATCGCCAATTAATTTATGGTATAATTCCATAATTAAAATACACTATAACCTAAATCTTAATTTACTACTTGAAGTATATCAATTGCAAATGCAAATATAAAATTATGTTTTATTAAGATTATATAGAATAGATATAGAACAACAAGACGATCTTATTTTTTACATACTATTTTAACTGGATCATCCCGATTATATTGTAACGTTTATTTATTTAGATGAAGTGTAAAAATAAGTAAAATACGAATATTTATATAAATAGGTCTAATAAACAAATAATAAATTATAAAAAGATAGTAAAAATAACCAAAACCATGAATGAACAAATATAAACACAAATTTAATGGTAATAATTATTAATAAAGAGTTAAACACTAAGATTATTTATTTAAACATATAACACTACGCAGTATTTATATACACGATATTTATTTCCACCAACTATTTATGTTCACTACGCGTATTAATATCAGACTGTTCCCCGGTTTGTCAGCTCGGTGTTATTATATCAGAGCAATTAAATTCGAGAATATTATCGTACCTTCGATGCGACAGAACGCGTCTGGACCAGTCTGTAACGGCAGCCTGTATAAGCGTGAACTAAAAATCGCTACAATATTCTGGAAAAAAAAAGGTAAATGCAAAATGTGCTCAAGATGGTAGATCTATATTATTAGATTAGAAATATAGGTATTATTCAGTTAATTGAAACAAAACAAAATTTTGGACCATTAAAAATATTTTTTTTTGTTTTTTGAAGAAAACGTTACTTATAGTTTTTAATATATTTTAAATGTTTAATTAGATCTAATTTTTGATCTACAGTTCAATTAGATCGTCTGAAGTATACTCAAGAATGAATACTAAACTGTAAATATTCTAGTTGTTTTGTTTCAACAAATAACAAAATAGAATAATGAAAAATGATCTGAACAAATAGGAAGTAAGATATGTTTTTAACGATACCACTTATAGTGACAAACTGGTTATAACGTCAAAATTGTACCCAGTTTCTATTGTTCAAGAACAAGAAGTTTTGTTCTAGCTATAAAGAGTGCGGTATTCTATAAGCATCCTAATAAAATTATGTTATTTTTTGGTGGATTTATTTACCGCATAGCTCACAAAAATCCAATGCTACTATTCCAAATTTTGATTTATTAGTCTAATTCTCAACGCAGATTTTTCGGCAAATCTATAAGTTAGATCTTCCTATTCTACTTGTTAACTGTTAACAATTTTAATTCTAATTTCGATTAATATCTCACTTGTACAATAAATGATATAAATAGCGATAAATCAATTAGTTATTTAGTTACAATGAAACGATCATGTTGGTATTGATTACCGTAGTTTATTACTTGACAATATCGCTGCAATTGCGAAAGTGCATGAGTATATTATGGGTGTGAAGTGTGTACGCGCCACCGTGGCGGTGTGGAGCCAAGGCTGCAGAAGTAAAAAGTAGCAGTCACGGCTCAGCGATCTGCCGATTGGAAATATTAAATATTGCCTATTGTTAGCGGTGCCAATGAAGTTATTAAAAACGCTGCAAGCTGTAATACATACGATATGCCGCACTACAACTTATAACGTTTCATTTCATTCGTAAAGATTCAAATTACGGTAACTATTATGTTTGAAAAGTAAAGCATTACAATTATCCATACGTATCTTGTCAAAAACACAAAATTATTGTTTGATTGTTTCAGATTAAAATGAATTAGTTATTTGTATCACTAGTCCAGAAACTAAACTTATGCAAGAGCGAGTTTATTTAGACAAATAATGAGTGATCTCGCAAAAGAGTTTCTGGGCGTGTGATCTCTATTAATATGGACTATTTTCAATTTTGGAACAAAAAATAGGTACTTTTGGATAATTTCGGATATATAAACATATATTCTAAAGATATACCCAAAAAACATACATTTTTCATGTGCAACTTTGAGAACAAAAATCTCAGGAACGACCATTAATAACAGGGCATGTAACCGGTTAAAAAACCGATCATTAAAAACCGGTATCCGATATTTTGAACTAAAATTACGAACTTTAACCGTAATGTTAACCTATATGTCTAAGGCCAAAAATACCGGTAACTGTTAACCAAAAAATAATAAACCGGTTTTCGTGAACAGTAACCTTTATTTTAATAACATCATTTAACACGAAAAAAAATTTTTTTATCTATTATATTTGTATTTAAATATGACTATATGAGTCATGACAGTTTCTACAATTTACATTTCACAAAAGTAGTTAGTCTCTTTGTCAGCTTTACGCATCAAGTTTACAATTGAAAAATGACTTACATTTCTTTAAATGTATTATAGAAATTTTTGTCAATATTCATGTTTGATTTTGTATGCAGCACGAAACATAATTGCTTTTCATTGGTCCATAATATTATTTTTTATATTTTTTTATTAACCGATATACCTATTAACCGGTTGACACCGGTTTCTAAATTTTAAAACCGGTTTTCAAAATAACCGTTAACCAGTATTTTTTTCACTTATATGGCCTGATTAAAATACATTAAATAATTTTTTTTACACCCCCTGATAATAAATATAGAATTTATAGGAAATATAATAAAATATATAACAACCCTGCCCTGTGGTAGAAATTAGGTACATGTTTAATTTAGTAACATTTTATTGATAACACGAACTCAGTACGTCTGCCAAAACCACTTGCGAACATCGTTTCCACGTGCAGTTCACCGGGTCTGTTTATAGCAATGATAAAAGTTTCAGCAATAGTGTTGCAAAATTGTAGTTAGATTATTGATGTGTGTATAGGTCAGTCATCAGTTTTGACATGGTTGTTTAATGCGCCGGGACGGAGGGCGTCTTTGTGTGCGATGAGCGGTCAGGCGGGGACGCCGTCGCGCCGCATCCATATTTCAGAGAGATTTACTCCAGACACGCGAAATGCAGAAAGGCTACTACGCCACCGATGCTTTATTCAGCGGGATTATACAATCGATTGTTGCGGAATTCGATATGGGCTGGGATACTCCACCATAAGTCTAACAATAAAAAACACCAAATAACTTATTCGAGTATTTATCTGTATAGTTTTTAATAACAATTCCAACAAATTTCATATATCATATATTTACCAAATATAAACAAAAAAAATAATTTTAATCGCATATAAATTATTATATAAGGTATGCAGTTGTAGCAAATATTACTATATAATGGAAGTCATTTTCCTTGATTTTTCTTTATGTTTCATAACTGTGAAGATCTCAACTTGCTCATTACACATATTTTTACCTCCCGCCTATCAATACATAGATAAGGGAGGCATTGTTCTTGGTCAAGTTTCTCCAGTGCGAGTTTTCAACATATGAGCACGAATTAGGATCCCTAAAATACGATTTTACTATTTTTACCGTAATGTCTGTATGGCCGATCTGCATAATTACTTTTATATATAATTTCTAGCTGGAGAGAAAAAAATGTATAAATTATAATAATTTTACATATGGTTGAGGAATTTTTATATGTTCACAAAATTTGACATATGATGTCAAATTTAATGTAAGTAAGTTTGAAAGATAAAATAAGTAAATATGAAGCAGTTTTGTTCTAATATTAAAAATGGTAGAAGAAATATATAACGAATATATTTGTATACGTGAATCAAGGTTAGATCGGTTTCGGTTTTAGTAACATCAAAAGTAGGTGTCATATTAGTCATACAAATTTTATGAAAGAAATTTTAGGTATGAAATGAATTAAAATATTGTGAACTGCAATAACAATCTAATTTTAAAACTATATTTTAAATCTATTAAAAAACTTATATAGAATATATTACTACAGTGGCGGAACATAATGTGTTGGACACATCAGATTTTTTTCCTAAATTAGCGAAAGTATTGCCTAGGCCTCCGGCGTTAGTAAAATATTTACAAATATAACTTAAGCTAACCATGCTACATTTAATATATAGACGGATGGTTTATATAAATTAAGAAAAAACTAACCTACAACTAACCTAACCTAACTGAGTATACAGACAAACGGTTTATATTTTAAACGAATTGTCACAAAATGATACTGGCGATAAAACACATTTTAGTTATTCATCATTATTTTATAAGATCCTCCAATATAATATATTCTAACGATATCTTAAAAATTCAGTAAGTTCAACAAATTATACATCTTGTACTTATTGTGTTGATAGCTAGGCCACGGAAATTTTATTTATTTATTTGTTTCTTATTGAATTCTACAAAGTACAAACGTGTACAATAATTTAATTATAAAACGAATATGTAAAATGAAGTATATGCGTTAAAGGTTTGGTATAAAAGCAAGTATTTGGTTGATAATGAGTGGAGGAATAATTGCAGAGGTAGAGTATATCTGTTTATGAAATCAGAGTCGTGCAACCCATGCCTGTTTGCAAGTCCGATGCTGGAGATTAGTAAATCTCATGTGAGAAACAAAAGCGTTCACACTTTGCATGAAAAAATCCCGAACAACGGGCCGTAAATCACTCCCGATATTCCATGAAACAGCGCTGCAGCATCTGAAACACATTACCCTCTCAAGAGATCGATTATTACACGTTCATTGCACGATCAACGGCTCTATATTTCACACTACGCATCCAAAAAACAACTTCCATCGCGATACGCAAACAATCACAAATCAATAATCTCTCATAGCAAAATAACTACTAATATAAAATTAAAGATATTTTCCATTGAATAATAAATTATATTTTTTTATTTATAAAAAAAATATTTGTGTTATAATAGTATTAAAAATATAAATTTGAGAATACAGAACATAATATTTAGATTTATTAGTAAATGAAAATCGTGGAAAATATTATTAAAATTTGAAAACAGTTAATTTAGATATTCTAAATATATTTCGAATAAGACAATCATCAGGAATATTCCTGATATGGGATATTTGTACAAATAAAATATGTATTTATAACTAGAATTAATGAAGTATTTTTATTTTTCCTTCATTGTTATATACTTAAGCATACTTGTTGATGATACTTAAGCATGTTCGAACAAAAAATCACAGTGAATTCCATTCCACTGTGAAATATATTAAATTTATTAGTATTTATTTACATATCAATTCACGATAAATACCCAGGATTTTATCACAATTTTGTAATTAACATAGAATAATGTATATTTCAATTACAAATTTAAAGCATAGTATTATTTTTTATTGTGCACAAGTTGATTTAATCGTCTAATTAAATCATTCTTAGGATAAGACGAGCAATTATTTATTCATTATACTTCTCAGAAATTATAAGTAAATTTTACCGATTAAATACATAGCTCTAAATATTTTGCATGATTATTTCAAGAATGACAAATAATAAGAATAATGATATGAGTACAATAATTATACCAACAAAATATGATTATGTGGTCTTATTAAATTTTTCGCTGAAAAACTGTATTCCTCCTGACATGTGCAAAATAATCATTAAAAAGTGTAGTCCATTTTTTCTTTATTTATTTCCTATATAAAATAACCTTTAAGTTGCATTTTTCAGGCCACCTGAAATGTCAGGAGATGATGCCTAGTAAGTATATCATTCCCTATATCTACTAAAGTAGATCTGTTACACCCAGCAATGGGTAATATGTCGTAAGTGATATATTCTTAACAGATTATAATGAATAACAATATTGTATTTATGATTGTTAGAATATCGGGTATATTGAAGCGGTGTTTTTAATTAATAATAAAGCCATTAATCTGCGTTGGGTTGTATTAGCCGATGATTAACTAATACGCTTGCATTTTTGCGCCCAGGACAAATTTATAGCTGGTGCATTCCTCCTTGGTCACGATCAGGGATCAAGTTCAGAGTGCACAGCGGCGTTATCTGGCGGAATGACTCGTAATTAGTATAATTAAAATAGCTTGTCAACTCCGCAATTTATTACCCCATCCGTGCGCAGTGCGATCGGTAATATATTGGCCAAGCGATGAGAGATACACAATGAAGATGATACTTTGATTCCGCCTTCTTACAGATGCACAATGCCAATGTCTTACAAACAGTATCTCAGGGTTGTACAACCTAACTTTAAATACGAGGAAAACGGCTTCAAACTAAATGTTATTGACCGATGAAATTGTTCCAATATTAATAATATAAAATATATAAAGACTGAATATAAAATTACTGGGACAGCAAATGTCATAGAGGTTCTTTGTTTTAATAGAAAAACGATACATACTGGAATGTAGTCTTTATTTAAAATTTAATCTACCTTGATCGGTTTAGAACCCACGTCTCTCATCATCAAGAGGTGATTAGTCATAAATAAAACGTACCATGGATCGTGCGAATTAAAAAAAATTGTGCCATACCTTTTGACTAATATTTATTTTATTTATGACTAATCACCTCTAACGATTATTCATGTGGTGTCAAAACAGACCAAGATTGTTAAAATTATAATAAATACATAGTATTTTAGAAAATTATTCACATTGATAGCCTACGAACTATTTACCCACAAATCTCATAACAATCTCAATAACTTTACTATTCGACTCTATAGGAAAAGTTACGTAAATGTGTGGAATAATAATAAAAAGAGAGAAACGAAAAATTTCAAATTTTCGCTCAGGAATATTTTCTTTCCAAAATTTATTTGGTATTAAGCAAGGCATGTAAAAAATTCTCGAGATATTTACAATAAAAGTTAGGCACAAAAAAGTACGTCAATCAATTACCAATCGATACTACGAAAATTATTATAGCAATTTCCAAATCTTTATCTTAACGGTTGAAATTTTTAGACAGGAAATCTGAAAATGGCCAATATCAAAAAAATCATTTTTGGGATATTTGCTTGTAATAATTTCTCAGGAAAAGTATGTTTTCATAAAATTGCAGTGTTACTCAAAAATAATTTCATAAAACATAAGCAACTTTGGTAATTAATTCCAGTGATATTAATGCATAAATAAAAATTTCCCACAAAATACTAAAATTAATAAGAATAAATACAAAAAACCACGGTAGGCAAGATCTAAAATTGACTAAAGAACTCCTAAAATAATATAATGTATTGAGAAATACTTATTAATATATTAGGAAAGTGATAATTTTAACGTAATGATAGAAACAATAAAAGTGTGTATAAAATACAAGTCTAAATAAATTTTGTTTATTGCTGGCTCTGTAAAAAACTTCATGTAGCTTAAAAAGGAATAATTTCAATACAAAATAAAAATGTTAACCCTTCCAATTATTTGAATAGTACACTTTATTAATAAATGATATTTACCGTATTAGCCATTTGGTCAGTTTAGTAGAGTAAACTGTATGTCATTAAACAGAAGAGCCAAATAATGAAATAATAAACGAGCAAGCAAGCGATAAGACAAAGAAATATTTGCAGTGTTTATTTGCGGGGCAATTAAGCAATTTAGCGAATTTGAATGCACGTAGCATAGCGTATTCCTTTCCTGCTCGTATGCATTTCGTATGCGCTGGCCATGGCCGCCTCAGCATAAGTGCATTATCTTGCGAAGCCGGTCAGCTAAGATTCAATTATGCGAACGAGTTGTACACGACACACGGTTTTATGCCGGGTTTAAATATTCAATATGCTGTCGAATACACCTACAAACAGTTGCCTCTGGATTGTTTATTCATTCTCTTGTTTGTTTGTGCATTTGTTTGTTTGAAGTGTGAGTGTTATTAAATTTGGCGCGAAATGCAAGGATTATGAGAATGGGGAATTCAATTAAGAGGATTGTTTTATTCATAATCTACTCCAAAAGACCTGTAGAGCTTTTTCATTATATTGTTTTATACACACCTACTGTAATTGTTATTACATTTTTCTGTAAATAGTATTAGCAGCAGTGGCGTGTAGTCAGGGTATGCAAGGTAAGCTCTGCTTACCCATGAGCTTTGGCAAATATTATTAGATAATAATTATAAAATTATTTTTTGCAGAACCAAAGTTTCAAAATTTTTAAGTATAAATTTAATCAAAGCTTGGAAGCGAGTCAAGGTAGGCAGAAATAACTCTGCTTCAGACAGTGGTGAAGTATTATTCGTCTTATCTTAAAGTCATACAAAGATTACGTATTTTCAGCGCATAAATTTGAGAGATCGAAACCATTTATTTAGATTCTCTATAAGCAGAAAAATCTCTGCTTGTGTAGGACATTAGCAACTGCAATGAAACGAATTACCTGTCAACCTTACATTATTCGAACTGGAATCAATAAAACAAAATAATGTGTTTATTTAAATATTTGTTAAATTCATATTTTTCAACACATTCTTTTGTAATAAAATATGTATGTAGATTGAAAGATTTATCTTCATTTTGACTTTGAATCTGACTTTTTTAATATTTAAAAATTGAAGTTTAAGTTTGCATTTATTTTTATACATCCCAAATTTAAAACCCATCGTACGCCACTGATTAACACTCAATCCTGAAGCCCTTGAAAAATAATTAAAAAGCTTATTTTCAGCTGACAATATAAACTATTTAAACTCGATAAAAACAATTTTTCAGAAAACATTAATAAAGACATAATAATTAATACTTAAAATAAACATATATGTACATATTTTTCCATATTTTATTTTAAAAACAATGGGATTTCCATGTTTTCATAATTTTTACATAAATAATTTTCAAGTAAGAATGTTACACAAATATTTGTGATGTATCAATTGGCAAAAAATGTGAAATTGAAACAAAAGAAGTAATGTACTTTAGAGAAAAGAAGCGAAAGACAAACCGCTCGTTAGTCGAGGGTTTGACATCACAGAGATACACTTTTTTCTAATTTAATAATTAATTTATAACTACTGAACATTTTAAAATATTTTTATATCATATATTTACGAGTATTTGTAATAATATGTTACAATTAAAAAATATATCCTATTTGATTTCTTATTTTTTAAATGAGAAAAAGTTTACTGAAAAGTATGAAAACCACTAGACTACGTAAATGGTTCAAATTTTTTTTTAAGTAATTATCAACATGAAAAAAATATTTAACAATTTGCTAACAATATGAACTGATTTTATTTAAATGTGAATTTAATAAAATAAAATATAGTTTATCAGACTTTTTTATAATTTCTATTGAAATAATAAGTTGGCCAATTGGTTTCACATTTCTAATTTAAATCTACAACAAGAAGTAAACATGTTGCATTATGTATATATCTCACAATATTCCTACAGTAATTCCAATAATTTAGTGATAAATTTTAAAAATATATAGTACTTTCAATATTGCATAAGTTATACAAGATATAGTACACTGCATCTGATTATTAATAGCTAGTAATACCAGCTATTATATATAATTCTATTATTTATAGTATAAGTAATGTTACGTAACTAGTAATGATCTTAAGATCGTAATTACACTGTCATCTTTATATACAACTTGTTTTTTCATTGCGATAATTACTAGTCATTTAATTGAATATTTATATGCGAAAAACAATTTATAAAAGTAACAGATTACGATCGTATACATTATCAACACAATCTTTGATTTATTACAAAAGAAACAATAGAAGGTAAACAAGTAAGTGTAAATAAATAAAAGAATGTCTAAGAAAACGAATCGATGAAATGCATCAAATAACCTTACTCAACAAGTATAAAGAAATTTACGGTGAGAAATATAAAAATAATTTAAACATATATTTTTATAAAGTTATTTGACGCATAAAACAGAAATAATTTAAATATTTTGACAAAAACTTACCCAGCTATAGTTCAAGATCCTTGACGTTGGTCATGTCGTTCACATCCTTACAGTGCGCGCGCATCCAAAACAAAAACAAAACTGCAACAAACGAAAACAATCATCTGTCAGAATGACATTTCCAGGACGAAAAATAACCTAAAACTAACAATTCTCGCTCTAAACTTACAGCTTTTCTCTGTGTGCACTATGCAAGGATGCGCAGGATAACGAACAAGTTGAAGCTTGCACGTTGCAGGATTTTGAACGGGGAAAGCGCGCTGTAGACGGCAGACGACCGAGAAGCAACAAAGCAGTACGGTGCTGCCGCGTCTAGACGGCGGAGCTTTCGTGAACTAAGCTGCACATGCGTTATGCAGGAGTTCAGCGGCGGGGAGTAAGCTCAGCTTTTTTGCAGGAAGAAACAAGTTGCACGAAGGAGCATAAATAGAGCTTTTTTGAGTAATTAAATAATGAAAAAATTCTTGGGTATTAAAAAAGCTCTCTCAATTATGAATTTATAACCAGTAACAGAATGTGAATTTAAAATTTAAATAATCGAAAATTTACCAGCAATTTTTTAATATTTCATTTCGATATAGATTATTTTATTGAAGAAATACTTAAAATTGAAATATAATTATTTCAATAGAAATTTATGATTCTTAATTATAATAATAATCAAGGAACAATACATTTTTTATCGGAATATAAATATATTGCAAAAAACAAATTACTTGTTATATTTTTATTCTAACCAATATAATTTAGTATTTTTCTAAAATTTTAATATTGTATAAATAACAATTTTTTTAAAAATAGTTTTATTGTAACAAAAGAAACAATAATTTGTAATATTGTTATTTCGACCAAAAAGAATATCAAAATTAAAAGGAGTTTTATAATTGTATCCAATACCGTGTCATTATAACACTATAACTATGGTGTTTTTAGATTAATAAAGTAGGTAATGTAACACACTTGTACCATAAATAAGTATAAGTATGCACATATTTATTATTTTTTATCCGCAACTTTCAAATAATATACTTCTAATTCAATTGTTTGTTATCAATTATTGACATTCATTACTATTACTGTTGCTAATTAAATAATATTGACAGTTCGATGGATTAATATTATTCTATCATTATATCAAATTTAAATCTTATCTGTCATAAGATTAAACCAAATTACTTTTAACTAATTTTTTTTATAAAGTTACACTAGTTTTCACATTTTTCTTTTTAAGTATGATGATGTGAAATAGTGACACGAGCTATTGTTATTTATCTATTTCATTATAATAAACTTATGTTTTTTATGTTATAGTTGTGGATAATGTATAGTATTCTATTCGCATGTAATGGCTATTACTCATTCGGATGATTTACAACACTCGCTTTCGCTCGTGTTGGCATACTTCGTTCTCATAAGTAATAGCACACATTACATGCTCATTGAATAACGTACTATTGTATATCTAAATATTAATAAAACACATATACATTTTTCTGTAAATTACTATTAAAAATATTATAAATTATTTCATTTTTATTTATTTTCTTAGTTATTTTTTGTTGACTATACATATTTCTGTATGCTGTTCTACTTTACTATTTTTTGAGGATTATTTTATTATTTTTTTATTGATTTTGTGCGACAAAGTCTAAATAATGAAAGTAGATAATCCCCTTTTTGATAAATTTGTAAAACTCAGCAATTTTTTCGTGTGTTTGTATGTAAACAAGTGTATAAAAAATAGAGTGCGCCACTGCATAAAAATATGCAAATAATAGAAATATAATCCAGAGCAGTTGGAAAGTTTCCGCGTAACAGTTTTACTAAACTTCATTTTCATTCTTACAAAAGTGAGCTAAATTGCATTTACTGCTTTACCGAGTTACCATCAAAGTACAAACAGCTTCAAATTAACTTCCAATTAGATGTTTCAATAATTACTTTACACTTTGATGCTTTTTTCCATTTACTTTCGCCTATTTTTTATTGAAAATCGAAGCGGGGGTTCCTTTCGCAACACGAACATTTTTAATTGTGATAATTACTAGAGTTTCCTATTCTCTCCTAATGATCTACTGCAAAATTTTACTTTTCCCAACACTTATTATTATTTATATTTGCAAACGTAGAAAAATGCATT
Source organism: Stenolophus ochropezus (assembly GCA_035578165.1). NCBI lineage: Eukaryota > Metazoa > Arthropoda > Insecta > Coleoptera > Carabidae > Stenolophus > Stenolophus ochropezus. The sequence goes on from JAQOWZ010000002.1 coordinate 2,373,995, forward strand.
TGTATTAATTTCTCTTTAATGATTGGTTCTAATAATATGTAGCATTTTACAATATTAGCAAGGTAAAACAATTTTAACTGGTGACAGATGGAATTGATTGTTAGAAGTGGCGACGTCAGGATGTTTTTACAGTAGTAGTAGTAGTAGTAGTAGTAGTAGTAGTTATTTCCAATCACAGTTAAACATGAAAAGATACAACTTTTAGTTCTTCATTCTAAAATGTTTCATTAACTTCAAATTAATCCAAAAAATCCATTTTTGAGTCCAAAATTTTGCTTTTTGAAAATAGTGCATATTGATAGATGGTGCCTGATTTAAAATTTACAAACGTAATTTAATAAACTCTTCTTGTTTTTGAGATTTTTGCTCTCAAAGTTGCACCTTAAGAAAGTGTGCATTTGAGGGCAAAGTTACATAATTAATTTGTTTTTGTATATTCAGTGAAAAATGAGAAAAACATAAAAATCGGAATTTTAGTTTTTCGTTTGAGAACATTTTTCTCCAAAATTTTCTGGATAAATATTGATGAGCTAATTCTAAACTTTCTTATAATATTCAATTATCTTTATCATTCTCGCAATATATCCATACAAAATTATAGAGTTTTACTATTAAACGGAACACAGTTCGAATTCTCTCTCTTTTGATGAAATCTTCGACTGATGTGTATTTCTTGAAACAATCAATTGTCAATAATTTTTTTTTCGATCGGTATTTTAGTGCAGTTAAATAACGAAAAAGTATTCCCATAGAGTTCATAGTTTATTGTTTTCCGTAAATAAAGGGACAATAATATTTATTTCATATTTATTATACAAAGAGATCGAAAAAAATAGTATATATACTACACAGGAAAAATAACTCTTTGGATTCCTAGTGTTGCTACAATTTCCACCATCGTCAGGGAATGTATGTCTTTTCCTACTAGATACACAATATATTATTATAAGAAATTAATTCAAGATAAAGTCTTCAATCTAAATTCTATAAATGATACAGAATATTATAATAAAAATGTCTGTTTCAGCGTCTGTTCTGTCTGGAATGAATAGAGGCACGTGTGAAGGTTCGTTGCTGACTTCGTGATGATGTGACGCAGAGCAGAGCAGAGCTGGATTTTTTACTCCGAGCAACGGGACTCGGTAAGTTACAACGAGGAAGTACCGTGTTGTGAAACGCATCATTTAGGATGAAATTCCTGCAGATTTTTAATTAAATTTTCTTATGCAGCCAAGATGAAGTATATATAATAATAACCTTATACCTATGTTCTACACTACTCACTTTTTTACACAAAAAATATTTCATCCTATCTTCATATTACTACTCATGATTCATGAAATATATTTGTACCTATTAATAAGTTACTATTTCCAGAAAAAATACAATACAAACAAAAATAGCAGACAAATGTTGTCTCCAAATCTTGATACCATAGAAAGTTTTTATGATTATGTTTATGTTTATTTTGAAACATTTGCAACATAGTTGAATTAACATAAAAAAATGTTAATTTCTTTTTAAATTTTAAAATATCTACATTTGTAGTTAGTCCCTTTTTTACTGAAAGTTGAATTTTTCAAAAATCATCCCACTTATATGTATATATATTTTTAAAAATTATATTTTTGTTTCATTCTACATTTTACCTGTAGTTTATGTCCAAGTGTAAATTAATTATCACTTTTCCAACTTTTTGCGATTATTATTTTAAAAAATATAACACTTTTCTTTTCTGTGTATCACCAGGTAAAACATTTAAAATATTTCTATTCTGCAGAAAAATAAGAAGAGTTGTTTTACGGTAAGTACATATTTTTCAATAATATTGTACTTCGTTTTTTAAACTACAGTAAAACTTTTACGAACATTCGTTCTTTACGTAAAGTTCAGTATAAACTTTACAACTACTATCTTTATTTGCTTTGAAGTTCTTTTGCTTTAAAACACGGACAAAATAATTATACATTTACATATGTTCCTAAATAAATGAGTTTTTAAAAGTATGTAGTTAAGTATGTAAAATTTATTATCTCAAAAATTTTACGGTGAAAAAACTGTTACGCATTGAAACAACTTTTATTTAACTATAAAAAGAAATATGTATACTTAAATTTTATAAAATATATATTAATTTCACTGAAAATGTAGATTTAATATACAGTTTTAAATTAACATATATCTGATGTATTGAGAAGTGAACTTCACTTGTACCACGACAATTTTTACTAGCATTTTAGTGACATTGTTGTCAGCCTCTGCAAGGGACCTACAGCTTATAGTGGTTTTACCCGTATAAATTTGAAATGCTACGACTTAAAAATTTATTTGTAAAATTTTATTATAAAATTACATTGGGAAATAATTTGAATTAAAAACATAGTATACTATGTTCTTTATGATCTTCTTCCACAACTTCCTATCTCTTGTTTTACTCTTCCATTTTATTAATAACATAATTATAAATAATGTACTATTAAACCAATTGCACTAGAAATGATAGCTAGGAATGCGAACTTTAAAAAAATAGTCCTTTAATCACAATCAGTGTATCAAATTATACAGTGTTCCACAACTTAGGATAAAATATTAAAGGGTATATACTGTACGACGTGCTGATCAGGAAACAAAAATATTTTTTTTAATTCGCAAAATTAAGGGTATATAGTTTACTTGAAGTAAACATTTTTTGAACCACTCGAGTAGCTATTAATTAACCAATAATTGACATTTATTAGTATTAGGTAATATAGAAACAATTACTTTCATTGTAGAAGTTTTGAAAAAAAAATATTAAAAATAACTACCGACCAATGACAAAAAAAATGTTTGCTTGAAATACGATGTATTTTTTATGAATTTTTAAAAAATAAAATTTAATTAAAAATTTTGACAGAATGTAATGCTAAAATATTTAAGTTAGCATCACTACATTTTGCCAGCCTAGGCCTTCAAAAAGAGAGTTTTTGGACGATTTTGAGTTCTGTAATACTAGTCATAATGAAACGGAGGCGCGAAAATAGTTATTGTTTTATAATCAGCACGTCCTACAGTATATATTCTTTAATTTTTTTGTCCTAAGTTGTGCAGAGATATAGAAACACCCTGTACATGTATGATGAATATAAATAAATTTCGTATCTTTGCGGGAATATGACCCTTTCTTTCTTTCCCGTGCGATTTCCTCGGTTTGGCAGCGCCGCTCATGCTAGTAGTCTGCGCGAGGACATCAGCCCGTGTTTGGGGGTAGTAATTTAGGTAGGGCTGGAGTGGGAAGTTGATTCGAGCGTAACACGGTCTGACGATGCGTCTGGGTCAGGCCGCGGTGACCTGGCGTGACCTCACACACTCCGTCGCGGCGTGCGGGGATGGTAAGACGCCAGACGCATCCCAGCCAGGAAGGTGGAGGAACAGGAACACCCAGGGAGACCAAACAAAAGTGTAGCTAAAGTAAAGTTAAAAAAAAATATTTCTAGTTGAAGTTATTATTTATTTATGAGCAGCTGTGGCTTATTTGGTTAATATGTTCCGACTTGAATTGAGTAAAGTTTGAGATCTGGGGTTCAAATTCCACCAAATAAAAATTCCGCTGCGTCTGAGATCCCTTACAGAGGTTTTAGGCTGATAATCTCATACAGAATATAATATGTTCACTTTCAATATTGACAGACTATTGTAATCTATTTTCTATTGGAAAGTCATACAAGTAGGTAATAGTCTCTTTGTCAGCATTAGGCAAGTTTACAAACTTGAAAAGAGACATGCGTTTTTTTAAAGATATTACGGAGTTTTTTTGTGAATATTCGTTTTTAAATTTTAAATACCGGTTTCCGAACTTAAACCATTATTATTATAACGTTTTTTGAAATGGTTAACAGTTAACCAGGATTTTTTTCGCTTACATGCCCTGCATGTAAGTATCAAATTCATTTTACATATTTTTAACAAACTATACATCATATAGCCCAACAAAATTATTACGTTTCATTTGACTCCAAATTCCTTTCGCTTAATTTGAGCAATCATTTTTTTAAATGCGTCATTTTCAATGTTCAATTATATTTCATAAATTTTTGCATTTTACTTTAAATGATATCATTATATCCTCTGCTATGAATCTACGTACTTCAATCGCACATTTTTGAAATAACAAGATCTTTTCTCTATTTAGTTTTACGAGTATATCATATCTACTTGTACCTACAACTAAATTTTAGGTCGTCCAATCAATTGTTCTCTACTTGGAATTAAAAAACAGTACATTTCATGGAGATAATATATTAATGATAACATTAGTAATAAAAGGGGTTTGAGTCCCAAAACATCCCCCTTGGGTGCGCCACTGTTATTTACACACTTTTTGTGAATAATATCTGATTCGAAGTTTCTTAGATACAGTCAGCTATTACTTTGATCAGTTGGACTGACCTTTCTGATCTACCTGTTCGAATGGATCAGATAGATATGTTGGATTGAGGGATAAACTTCAAACAAAACATCAAATGGAATAAAATAAATAATCCCACGTCAAAAATATTAAAAACAATAGTTAGCTCTGATCCAAGTGAGAAACAAAATACGCCTAAGATACCCTGTAATCTAATATGAACTTTGTTTGCCACTGAATAAACAGTAAGAACGTAAGATTTGGCAGTGTCTGTGGTGCGTGTTGGTGGAGGTTAGGTGTTTGTCTGGCGGGTTGGGGGGGTGCGGGGGTGGCACGCAGGCAGCGCACGCACAGACGGCTGGGGGTGAACGGCCGACCGGACCTGCCGTCTCGCAAGGGCTGCCAGGAAGGGGTAAGGACCGCGACGCGTCTAGGCCTACCCCCAACCCCAAATATAACCCACCACAAACATTCATCAACTATTTCTCTAATAGTAATGGAAAGCGATGACGGTTCTAGTTAAAAAAATATTGAAATATAATAAAAATAGCCACAAATATTCATGACTCTAACCCCAAATATAACCAACGATAACTATTAATCAACTACTACCTAAACTTAATGGAAAAAGTAAAATAAAAAGTTAGTATTGACAGAAGCTTTCAGAACTCATAATTAACCCTACACTGCTCTATTTTTTTTTAATTGTTTGAAAAATACTATATGGGTAGGAAATGGAGTATAATTGATGGTAAAAATATTCAAAAAAATCTATTTTGTCCAAAAGTACGATTTTTAATCAAAAATGTAAATGTAGCAGATATGATACATAATGCAATTTGCCTACACAATATACCGGGTGGCTGTTTTGATTTTGTTGTATGGAGAATCATTCTCTTTTTATTTATTTGGCTCGAGTTACTTACCGATTCATTTTAGGGAATAGTTGTTAATAGATAAAATCTTAGAAATTAAAAACTAAACAAAATTCTTCGGAAAAACAATTACAAAATAATTTTTCTGGATTAAGAAAATAGAAACATTGTAATCCCAATAAAACATAATCAAAGTAGAGAATTGTAGATTATATATTTTTTCTTTTTATAATACGTATTTAGGCAGTATGAAATGTCATAAAACAATTGTTGTTTTTATTTAAACATAAATGCAAACCACATTTTGAGCATTTTATAAATGAAAACGACTTGCAATTTGGTAATTTGCACCTTTGTCTTACTGTGTCATGAATAGGCCAATGCGCATGGGAATCTGTTCTTACGTCTTTTGGTGGGACATACGCTGTTGTAGCTGAACGCTTTTTTTTTGCTTGCAGCTCCTTTTCCACTTCGGACGATGGTCGTCCTCTTCTTTTTGCGGTGTCTGTTCCCAAATGACACAGGCAGTACGCTATTTCTGTTCGGAATTCTGCCAGAGATAAAATTTGTTTGTCATTTCTTTGTTGTAATGTTTTTCTATACAGAAGCCAACTATTTATTACAGTCATATCAATTATGTGATAGAAAAGTCGCATATACCATTTTTTTGTACGCATAATTATTTTGTAGCGACCAATAAGTCCGTCTAAGAGATCGACTCCCCCCATATGCCTATTATACTCTTTTATTATGTTTGGGCAGGGAATCTTTATATATTTTTTTTCTTTTCTGTCATACCGTTGTACTTCATCCATAGGGATTTCGCCTGTAAAGGATGATAGCAGGGTAACAATTTTATTGTCTTTCCAAAGTACACATGACACTTCTACGCCATCGACGTCACATACAAATTCATACGAAATTCCCCGATTCTTAGCCTTTATTTCACTTTCAGGCGAAAGTTTGCAATTTGGTATTCTTGGTCTACGGACTGTGCCCAGGGACAAAATTCCCCTGCTTGCTAAATATACAACAAGTGGTATCGACGTATAAAAATTATCAAAATATACTCGATAGTTTTCGCCAGAAGGTATAATACGACATAGACGAGTTACTATATTAGCAGAAGCACCTAAATCAGGTTCGTTTGGTAGAATTTTGTTTTCAGTGCCAGTGTAAATTTCGAAGTTATATGAAAACCCATCTGAACCGCATAATATATATAACTTATACCCCCATTTATGGGGTTTTGCGGGAATGTATTGTTTCAAATGATGTCGGGCTTTAGTGGCGCACATCTGTTCATCAACAGACAAGCACTCTTGAAGTGGCACCGATTGGAATTTGAAATTGAAATGATCTATAATAGGCCTTATTTTATACAATCGGTCATGATTAGAATCGTCTCTTGGCAACATCTTTTCGTTATTATTAAAATGCAAATTACGGCGAATGTTTTCAAATTTCTTGTAGCTCATTACGTATTTGATTTGATCGAATCCTAAGGATGTCGACCAAAATGACCGTACATTTGGCATATGAACCACTGACATATACAGGCAAATACCAAGATATTGCTTTATATCTACTGCTGTAAGACTTACTGTTCTATTCGGGTCACACTGTGTGGCATATAAATTAGATTCATACACAATTTTTTCGATTATTTCGTCATCGAAAAAATATCTAAAAAACATGTACGGGGAAGTAAAATTTTCAACAAAATTATCAAATGATACATTTCCTCGAAATTTTTTGCAGTCTTCGGGTAAGACCAAATTTTTTTTCCTCCATAATATTTTTGAATATTTCTCTTTCAATTCGCGCGCTTCTCTTTTAGGATCGCGCGGTGGAGGTATATCCTCTTCAGGTACGTATTCATCAAGAATTTCATCATCTTCATTTTTATCATCCTCGTTTGTTACAATTATTCCATCTTCAAACATGAGTGGCATGGAGTTGATATCAAAGATATCATCGTTTTTATTTTCATTTTTATTATGTTCTTCAGAATCCGAAATATCAAATTCGTCTTCGCTTTCCGACAAATGAGCTAAAATATCAGCTAATTCAGCATCTGAGAGGTAGCGTCTTTGTGAAAAAGTTGACATTTTTTCTAAAAGAAAAGTTTACGATAAGCTATATGTATCAAATATGCTACAACTGATTTAACATCAACAAAATTGACCATATAATAATAAAACCAAGAATAAATAGGAAAGTAATACAATATCCTTACCTTTAATTGTTATTATAAATAATTATTAGGTGAGAAAAGTATCACAAGTATATTAAAAAACAATATTACTAGCAACGGACTAAGCAACCATGTGCAATTGCCAATCGTTTTTTCTTATATGACCACTGTTGACTATTTATTATTTTACCACGCGATAAACGGTCTTATGTTCGTGTGAATAAGGATGTAGCAAATCGTCTACATAGCTACGTTAGTAAAAATTCGCTTCTAAACAGAAAATAAATGGAAAATAATTGGACGTATCAGATATGCTACATAAGGCAGTGTAGGGTTAACTCATTATAGTTTTGTTATTTACCTGACGAAGGCAGCACTGAGCTGTCGAAACGTTGTAAATTAATAAAAAAAAATACAGAACTTTAAACCCAAATATTGCCTTTTGTTTAAAAAATAGTATTTTATTTCTATAAGTTTGTCGACTTAAAAGGCCATCGTCAGGATATACAAATGAATATACTACACAGGAAATTTTAAGTATTTATACATATAGAACAATAAAGACAGAAAATAAGCATTAAATAGGGATTAAAGCTGAGAGATCAACGAAGATTTGAATAGCTCAAGTTTTTGTTCCTTAGAATTTTCTTTTCATTAAGTGATCTCTGAATTTCCAATTATTCTAAGCAATTTATCTTTACTATCATCTTTATCTTTCTTTCTCTCTTTCTATATGTGTATAGGTGACCAGATTTTTTTTTGCCTGTCCTCTTTACAATTTTTATTAATAAAGTCTTTACCCAAATAAAAATACAGCTTTGTTTGTATATTGTAGAAAGGGATAGAATTCTCATCTCGATTTCATCTGCTCTATTTTGCTCAATGAAAAATTAATTATTAATGTATTTTTTTTAACCAATTTGTTAAGGATCCATTATAAACCTTATACTAATAGTTGTGCCATTAAATACAATAAAATTGAATATATATATACTAGGGAATTTCACGCCCTGTTGTTTTCTAAACAGTAACCATAACATTAACAGAAGAAAGTAATTGCAGTAGCGATAGATATGCGGAGAAATAAAAAACATTTATATTTAAAAAAATCTAGGAATCATAAAACGTGTATGAAATTTATAGTTAATGCATATCGATTAAGCCTAATTAAAATTAAAATGAAGTTAATGGAGAAATCCCGCAGTTAACAAATATGTTTAAGTATCTATAAACTGCTAGCAATCTACAAGAAATAAATATGTTGTCATTAAATGCGAATATAAAATAGTACAGCTCACTTGCGATGATATCTTTAAGTATCAATAAAATCTCGTGATACGCTTTCGGCCAACGAGTTGCAGATGACTAGATTACCCATGCATATATCAATTTTTCATTAATTACTATTCATAGCAATGCTAGCTATCTATGATATTTTAAATACATATTCATTTTAAGTATGTAAGTTATAAAATATATACTTGGTCTTTTTTAAAAACAAAACTACTAATTGAGAACATTTTCACCTATTTTTGAAATACTGTTTTTATTTGTGTCACTATTATACTTTTTCCACAACTGAAAAATTAAAAGCAGTAAAAAAAATAATTTGCTATTTACTAATTTTAAAATATATTATTTTCTATGACAAATGTATAAGATTTCTGTAGGACTTCATTAAGTTAACTACCGTGATGTTTTTGTGAATAATTTGATTTGACTTAACTTGATTTTCTATCTTAAGGCAGTTTCAGACTAGCCTATATATGGGACAATAAATAGTACATGATATGGGGTACAAAATCTCAAAATCATATACCAAAAATTGTTAAATTTTGTATGATACTAATGCAATTTCTTGTAGAATATATTGGCTCTGATTCTGCGTACGTTTCTTGAATATGTCAAATGCAAACAAAATTAACCATTTATTCATTTACATTTAAAGTTTGCAATACTTACAACTTTACCAGTAGTAACACTATGTTTTCTATAACCACTATTCTATTAAAATATAAAATAAAATAAGATTTTTCAAGTACTTCAAATATTAGTGCTTGACTTGATTTGACTCGAAATTTAGCTACTTTTATTTGACTTAAGCTTGACTTGAAATTAAGTCAAGATTAAGTCAAGTACCTTGAATATCAAGTCAAGCCGTGAAATTCTAAGAAAGAACTATACCTATTACCTATACTTTTTAAGTGAAATTGTATTAATTAATGAATCATCATATTTGTGAATATAGTTAATAGCAAATTATTGAAACTATATTCAAAATATGTGAAATTTGAATAAACGATTTTCGATTTAATATTTTTAATATGGATATAAAGATTGATATGTATGTAAGTAACATCTATTGTTTTTCTTTACAAAAATAAAAGAATCATATATACACATATCCTTTGTGAGTTTTTACTTAACTGATATCTAAATTTAACCCGTCATTACTCGGTCTGTTGTATTTTTTGCCCGTCAATAGCAGACTAGGTTTTTGTAATTACTTATTGTCCATTTGATTTCCTTGGACGTTATCTATTCCCTTTGTGCAGGATCAGACAGGACTTGTATCCTTGCAACATCCTGGGCGCTGCGGTCGAGACGGCTGCGACATCAATTAATGATCAAAGTTGCACGGGTAACAAGGCAGGGGGGGGGGGGGGGGTAATGTCGATAATTACGGCGTCTTCCGCAAAACGCTCACATGCCGAACTAATTTCATCTGCTTTTTTAATTATTCACAAAAATAAACTAAGAGTGTAGTTGGTAAAGGATCATAGAGGATTCGTCATCAAAAGTCATAAGGACTAGTTTTGTTTCCTCTCGTTAAAGTGCCGTAAATATCCCATGGAATAAAGTAAGTTGTCAAATATATATATTATTTGCTATTTCGGTATGATACTTTTCTTTTAACCTATGGTTAAGTTAAGCGGTTATTTTACTGGAGGTGAAAAATCGACTCTAAGTATATGAGATTTTTACCGCTATTTAACTGTGACGTACAATGATTTTTATAGAAAAAGACAGAAGGGATGAGAGAGACAAATATAATATGACGAAAAATTAATATTTTGTTTGTAAAGCCACAATTGTTATTTTTGTATTAAGTATGCGAAGTTTGTGTTTTTAGTGCGTGAGATGTAATTAAATTGAACGCACTAAAAATTTTCTATAATTAATTTGGATATTTAATTATAATATTTTTATTTATCTATACACATTGAGTGAAGAAATGTTTTCCATCACCAAAAAAAAACGTTTTCCAAAAAAATCAAGGTAACCTAACAAATGTCAAAAAATAAAATCGAGATTCTCGAATTTAAAAATTACGCCGAGATTTCTGGAGGTTTCAAAATTATTTTTTTCAAACGTCATAAATGTGACTTGACTTTTGTGACATGATTCACAAGGTACAAATTAAATTACTACGCCGCAAATGTAAAAAAAAACATCAACAACTGACAGGTTTCAATTGATAACCTAAAAATTCCATATGCCATCGAATAGTGTTAACAATGTACCCATAAAACAAAATCAGAACCCTGATTTTTATATGACTGTCTGATACGTAAAGACAACAAGAAGGTGGAGTAAATAATTATATTGTTTATACATACAAATATATTTAGAGCTATTTATTTATTCGGTAAAACGACAACTCAGTTAAAAATTAAAAAAGTAATTTTTGACATTCGTTTGTAACAAATTCATGGCCCTTATTATACTTAAAAAAAAATAATGTGAATAGAATCGATTTTAGGATCATTGGAACATCCATCTCAACAAAATCTCAACATTAGATTTTTAGAATAATAAATGAACATTTTTATATGCGTAGAAATAGGAAAGTGTAATGATTTATATTGTATAGTTGTAAAAATGAAAAGAGTTTGGGGAAGTATATTTATTTAACCTTGTTTGTGAGTTAAAGTTGCGGCGAAAGAAAAATCTGTGTCAAGTTGAAATGTCTACAACGCGGGTTTATTTGCGAACGGAACTCCGGAATAATAGAATTTAATGGTGAGGAAAATTGCTCGTTAATCCATTATTAGTAGTGCATTTTATCATTCTAATATATGACTTCATAATTTCAACCAAATTAATCTGCATTTTATATGCTCTTCCTTTTTCACCGTTTTGTGTTAAGTTTTCTTCAAATTAGTTTGCATTTCATTATGGGACAATTACGTCGCCGACGTCGTTTTGGGAGGACATTTTTAAAGGTAGTTGGGATTTATTTATAAATGCTCCATAACATGTATTCAGAGGGAATATCATGAGAAACAAATAAAATCCAACAGTGTGTGCTAAAGGTAATTGATCATTAGACAGAGATAGCAGGAGCTCTCTTCCTGTTGCGGGAGAGAGAGGGGGGGTAAAGACGTCGGCTGGACAAGGCGCGTGTTGGCGCAACAGTGCTTCTCAAAATGTCATCCCGGCGGGACCAATCAGAACATGTTTCATATTTGAAACTGTAAACTGAAAAGCAGTGGATTGTTATTTGGTTTTGTTATTGAAATTGTCTGTCTAATAATTTTACAACTAATCCGTTAGGTTTGCTGAAAAACTTAAGGCCGATTTTTTCACCCCTGGTTTTTAAATTGTTCTCTATAATATTATCAAAACAACTACTGATGGTAATATAACGATGGAGTATTTGATAAGTAATTTTAATTTTTGTTTTCATAGGTAATTATGATATAGTCATTACTTTGATATACAAAAAACGTTTTCTTTAATTTTTCATTTTATTTATTAAAATAAAATAAGACTTCTTTATATGGCTGGAATTTATGAGCGAAAATTAAAAACCGAAATATTTACATTTTCCTTCATAAAAAAGATATTGTTAATATGGTCCCTTAATGAGGCAAATTTGGTCTAATTTAACCGACTTCATATCTCTTACCGTTCTTGAGATCCCCTGCTTAACAAGTTACCTAGGACACCCTATACAGTGTGAGAAAAGTATGCTACTTTTCATAGTGGTCATATAGAAATAAATATTATCCTACAGATTTGTGAAAATAATGTGGGACAATTGGATAATACAGCTGTCATATCAACCCTACAGAGTTGACCACGAAAACGTTAGTCAGAGTAAAATTTTATGAACTAATATTTATTAATAACGTGAAATCTGTAAACTATTGAATTAGATTATCTTAAAATCCTCGCTTTTCAAGCTCGTAATTCAATTGACAACTGCGGCGTTTATGATACTCATACCTATCCTAGGAATATTAATAGCTATTGTCTAGTAACATATGTAAAAATAAAAATTTGGTCATTTGGTCATTTTCTTTATAATTATTATTAAGATACTTTGCGCTAAAAATTAATAGCTAAATATTTTCAGAACATCTGTCAAGTCCAATTAATTATATTTGAAGGGGGAAAATTTACAACTTTCTCTGTCTCTTTCTGACTCACACACAAGTATAGGCAGCAGGTAGAAACCCTAACAAGTTTCTTATCTTTGAGGCTCACCACATAATTGGATTACAGACATAAAACTCAAGTGGCCGGAAAAATACCTCTTGGCTTCAAGTGGCTATTTTACTCTATAGAAATTTAGCAGTTTGCTCCTGTATTTCAAAAACTATGCACTTGAGATTTTTTTCACTATTTTTCCAGTATTCAGCGAGGTCGAATTACTTGTTTAAGATACTTTGCGATAAAAAATTGTTTATAAAAATTGTTATAAATTTTAACAGGGTATTGCACTTGCAGTTGCAATAAAATTGCTGAAATTCCGTCAGTTTCTTGGTGGTTCATTTACTAATTTTCGTTGTACTATTTTATGGATCTATACGATTTACTATATTTGAAACTTGTAAAGGTTGACCTTTAGTCAGATAATAAATTAATTATTTAGTGCATCTGTTCGGCGTCTAATATATAGCATTATTCTTTTTGCAAAACCTGCACAGTAAGTTACCCATTAATAACAAAATTTAAACACAGTAAGTGGAACTTTTATTGCAGATTTGGTTTCCATGGTTATAGTAAATACTTCCCGTGCACGGTGGACGGTAAGTGTGTTACTTACAATTCATAGTGGATGGTAAGTATTTAGTTTCCACATCATCATAAACATTCATGGCACTCTTACTCTCAATTGCAATTCAACTTTTATTTTTGACATAAATCTGACAGACGTTAATTTTGAAACTTATTTTTCTTTTTCTATTATTTTTGTAGGTATTGCAAAAAATAGCTTACTAACCTTGAACTGTAACACTGTAAGTGATTTTTGAAGTCTCGAATGTTTAGGAAATCTCGACCCTTCGGGTCTCGACTTCCCAAACAACATTCTCGACCTAAAAATTGTCAATTACAGTTCACGGTACGTAGTATACTATTTGTTGTATGCAACTATATTTTTGCTGTTAATAAACTAATATTTTGTACCTATTGTGTTTTATTTCTTATTAGGTATTTTCAGTTTACAAAATTTAAACAAAGTAAATTTATTATGAATTTGTTTAATACGGCTTATTTGTCTGACCACTAAGTTTCTCAGCCCTCTATAAAAGGTTGTAAACTTTAAATAAGTCAAATTCAAATTTCTCATATAAATTATTACACAAAAAAAAAACTTACATGAAAATTGTTTTTTTGTGTAATTGTTGAATGTTGTATAAATTTTGGAAAACATTTGTATCTCCTGAGGATGAAACTACTAGAGGCTGAACATTTCCAGAACATTTTTTCTACCATACATTCATTCCAGTTGCGAAGTACCAGAACCTAGTAGTAGTAAGATGAGGTGTGTGTGTGGCCCCATCTTGGCGGTAGTTTGGCTGTGGCTGTTTGTGCGTCTGGGGCGGTCGGGAGCGTGTCTGGAGTGTGCGAGAGCCAGACAGGCCTATCGACCGGAGCCGGCCCGGACCTACCGCACTCTGCCCCACTGCCACACAGCCGCCTCCGCTCGCCGCCGTCGCCGTCGCCGCCGCACCAGACGCAGCACGTGTATGTCGTCACGCAGGCCCGGACTCCAAACGCCCACACTAACCAACCATCAAACTATATTCTTCTTTTGTCGGGGACACACGGTTATAAATAAAGATCATTAAGTAAATTCTCAATTGAAGTTAATGTTCATTAAAAAAATATGCAGACACACGGACATTACTTGAAATTTCTTGCACATGCACAAATGCAATGTACCTACCCTTGACGAAAAAGAAGATAGAGAGATTAAAGACTCCGTAATAGTTTCTAGATTTAGTGTATTATCCATGCCACTATACTTCATTGCCAATCGTCAACCCAAATAAGAATAATTTCACTAGATATCAACATTAACCTCAACATCAACAACCTCAACTGTCATTCGAGCTGCGAAGACAACCGAACACTTCCGATCATTCGTTTTTAAACTGTGTTTTTTCGGGAATAAAAAGTGTGCAAGATAAAAGGTGTGCAAGATCAAATGTATGCAAGATTAAATAAGATGTAGAAATAAATGTAGTATTGTCCTGTACAATATAGTGACTTAGTTTTTATTTACCAAAAACTGTTTTCCCATGTTAAAAACCTATGACAACACTTTTTTGGAACACACAGTATATACTGTCGCGCCTCCACCAAAAGATTACGAGTACTTTTAAAGGACGTGCGTCAGCATATACATATTAATCGAAGACAAGTGAAATGGTGTATTGTTATTACTATCGTGCACTATTTACGCATAGTAAAAAAAGAAACATCCTACAAAAGTTATGGTAAAAATAAAATATAATAATAAAATGAAAGAATATCTACATAATATTCAAATAAATAAATATATATATATATATATATATATATATATATATATATATATAATTATGTGTTGAATTCACAAAATTATTAGAAAAAATATACAAAAAAGCAAGTAAATAAGTACCTCCACCAAATGATATCTATCTACAACAATAACAACAAAAACAGAAACAATGAAAGTATTGACAAACTTGTAACGGTACAAAAAGATTGTATATAAAATAATTTAAAGAAAAGTTTGGTAACATACTTGGCAATGCGGTGAAAATTTAATGAGTAATGAACGTCAGTTATTTTTACAAATTATTATCTATAAAAATCTGCTATTTTTTCTACTCTAACTACAAGTACTTGACAAGTACAGACTTATAAAAACAACTTTGATTCCGCTATCTCTATTTAAATTACACTATCACACCCAGACTTGCTAAACCTTGTACTTATCTATTCCTCCATGGAACAAAGGAAGGAGTTTGTTAGAAATCAGGTGTTACAGGCCTGGGCGTGCGTATCGACCTGTGTCCGCCGCCGCCGCGTCGCTGCCTGCATCCGGCCGCGATGCACCAGGAAAGACGTCGGCTAGACGAGCTTCAGGACGTCGGGACGCCGCGGCGGGGCGGGGGCGGCACGCACCCCCCTCGAGCCCACGCGTTGTGGGATGCTGCAAGGATACCCACCACTCCACCTACCTTTCATACTTCACCGGCACGGGTTTATAAATCTTATATATTAATAGTTCAAGACTAGTAATACTATTAATTCTTTGTGTATCTACATTTGTTAATTAATTAAAAACTATTTTTTGTTTTAAATTTGACGCTAATTTTAAATGAGACATTCATTAGTAAATTTAAAAATGTATTTCAATATAAATCTATCGTTGTAATAAAATTTAACGCTTTTCAAATATTGTTATAGACAATACTGCAATTCCTGTTCTACCTAAAATTTATTTAAATCAATAATACTAATTATATTTTAAGTTTTCTTTAATTGGACAATACAAAAAAACTATTTAACGTTCCTGTAAAAATTTCGATTAGAAAATTTTTGTTTAAATGCAACTGGGCATTAATAATACGTTATATGATAAGAGTGCGTAATTGCTTTAATCTTGAATTATGTATACTGTATTTTTTCTACGATCATTATTTGACTGTATTTCGATAACACAATATACCTACTATACAGTGAAAGAATTGACTAATACATAGTGCCAACTACAAAACGTAGAAACAACTATAATATAAATTGAAACTATTTAAAACATAATAAAACAAATACTATTTAGAACATTTCTGGTTTATTTCTTCAGTAGTCTTATTTTAAATTAATTATAATTATTTTGTCTTATTTGTACTATTAACAAAGTTTCGAAAAATTAAAAATTCTCTAATTGTGCGATCGACTCTTTTACACACGACCATGAAGTACAATTAAAAACTAACAGATTGTAATCTAGGGATATAAATGTGAAAAATGATAACTGTGTTGAAGGAAGTTGGGCACATTTATCTGTCATTATGCATTTAAAATAAGAAAATATTTATAAATCTATACATTATGAGATGAAATATTAACCTCCATTTAAATTAGTTTTGTTTATTCGGTTTTCCTATTCTAAAATAATATAAATTACATTAAAAAACGTTTAAAAATATTTAAGGTTATCAATTTGACATTTAAAATGGGGTACAATTTTTAAAAATACCAATTTTACAACAACAAAAATATCAAAAACAGTTTTTATATTATTAAAATGTTTTCGATATAATAATAAGGCAAAGTATAAAAAGACTTTTTTTTTAATTGTAAATATTTAAATACTGATATGTTCCTTTCCTATTTTGTCCTCACTTCATCCCCGTGTGTAACCCTTCACCTTCATCCCCTAACGGCGAGTTCACGGTTACGACCCCGTTATAAATAACGCGCTAATAAAATCCACATTTGTGACACACATAGGGGAGCACAGGGGTGGAACGTGAGCGTTCACCCCCAGACTAACCCCAACCCCGGCTGTCTAACACACGATTAGAAATCAATATCGACGTTGCGCTAATTTGTTTGCGGTAATTATGGCTGGAAAGATGCCAGCGGGTAGGGGTTAAGGACTCCGGAGTTTGATCTTGAAACTTTCAAACTTCGTTTCTATTTCTGCGGGGATTATTATAAACACAACGAAACTGAAAGCGGAATTTGCCAGTTTTAATAACAGGAGGTTCTTTGCATTGGTTAGTTTCCTCTTACACTTTTTCTTAATAGATATTTCAGTTGAAAGAGTATAAGTACTAAGTACGTCTTTATTTTTGAGGAAGTTGTAAAATGCCGAGGTTCTAACAACTTTCGAACATGTTATATGTGTGTACATGTTACATTACATATTATATTTTTCGTGCTTCTGAAATATTAGGCACCTGACATAAATATTCTCACGACATTTTTTCAATCCGGTTTCCTACGTTTGTTATTAAATTACTTTTTGAATTATTATTTTATATTACTAGGAATGTAAATTATAAACAAATATTAATTTCCGGACAAATCCTTTCTGAAGTTTATTACATATTATTAATTTTTAATATTTGATTAAAATTAACATGTACTTCATTAAAAATTGTCAAAATATGTCAAATTGATAATAGTATATGATACTGGTTTTATACGACGTAATGTTCCATTCATGTTTCTGGAGCAATCATTAGAAGAAAATAGCTTCGAGTTATTTTATTATGAAATAGGGACAAATGTGAATCTAATAAATATTTTTATTATTTGTAAAAAGAATAAGATCAAAATTTTATTTTTTTTGTAGTTTTCCAGTTTGATATGTTTATTTTATAATGGCATAAAATTTAATAAATTGCCAGAACAAAAAAATTTTTATTTACTTCCTTGGAAGGAAGTATTGAAAACTGGGAAAATGCAATCCATACTTCTTATTCTCGTTTAAGAAACAAAGTAACGTATTCGGGAAAGTATAATCGATTCATAATTTTGTGTAGAAAAATAACTTATTTATATTTTCCGTATATTTGAATTCAACTTTTTTTTATTATCTTTGGAACGTAAACATACAACTATAATCAACGAAAGAAAATTCAATGCAATAAATATAAATATTATTAAGTGGATCTTAACATTGCTGTCTTTTGGCGAGTAGTTTAGAAATCTTCAAAAAGTGTATCTTCACGGAATGTAGTAATATCATTTTAGATTTTGAATAATAATCAGTTACAGTTAGCCCAACATTACATTTACCCCTCTATTTTACTGGTGATTTTTATTTTGAAAATAATGATAAATCATGTTATTAGAGTCTGCGGTGATGTATACGATAACCTGTGTAAAGGGAACATTTAAATCTGTGCTGGCATTAGCGGAGAAAAAGCCGTTCTCGTCTGCAAACAGGTAGAGTCGTTGAGCAGAGCTGAGAGCATTATCTCAATCCAACCATTCGTCGTGGAATGCCCACGAGTAGCGAACTATACAATCCGTACATGCATTAAAAGAAACTAAACATTCACTCCGAGCTGAAAAAACACGCGCAATCCAACAGAATCTCGCAGAATTCCAGCAACAACGCGCAGGAATCAGATACCGGCCGGTATTGTTGCGTTTCAATATTCTCCCAGCGCTAACATTCTTATTCGCTATAGGGCGAGCTACAATTCAACTTGGGTTTCGCTATACTTTATCCACAAATACAAATCCACTGTTAATGTAAATTGACAACTTGTATACTAAAATAAAATTACCACAAATCTACAGAAGCATATCTTATAGATTCCCAATTGAAACAAATTATAATGAACCTATATTCGTGAATTGTGAATTTTATTATTTACGAATCAGACAAATGAATTTAATACGTCAATATTGGTAGACGTGGATCATTGTATAATTCGATTTTCCTGGCCATCAATTTCTGCAGCAAGAATTATTTATTTGTCTTGTACTGTAACATAGATGAGACTTTTGTTCATAATCATTTAGTTTAGTCATTATCGTACGAGTTACTCTGTAACGTATACGAGATGTGTAAATGAAGTAAAAAGACTGATTTAAAAAAAATAATTGTTCGAATAGAATTACAATTCAATACTGTCTCCCTCAATATAACTTCCTTGGGAAGCCACACAGTTACAGCCGTTTAAATGTTTTAAAGTGTGCCAAATTGATTTACCTTGAGGTGATTTTTCAATCTCGGGAAGAAGAGATAGTCAGAAGAACTCAAGTCAGGCGAATAAAGAGGTTCAATATTTTTACTGGCCAATATCTCATTTTCTTTTAAACCATTTTTGCGCAGATTTTTTTCTTCACTTATAATTTAATCAAAATCTGATGAACGGTGGTTTAAATCAAATTTAACTCTTCCCTAATCATCCAGTACTGTCAACCAACGATCTGAGTACACAAGATCCCAAATTCTATCGACATTTTTACCAGTTCTTGAAGATGAAAGCCTTCCTATGACATTCGTGTCATTTATTAAGGTGATTTTGGCGTCGACTATTTGTGCTTCATTGTTGTTTGTATAATCTACAACTCTTTTTATACATTCCATCCATTATTATATTTGTATATAATTATCAGTTTTGTCAATTATTTACTTCGAAAGTCACACGATATCACCTGACAAGATGTCTTCAATCGTTCAATCCTCAATTTCTCCTTGGCAATTTGAATCAACTCAGGGAAACCGACCTTACCTTGTCTTCTGCAGTTCTAATTTCCAAGTTTAGATAGCAAATCGTTTAGCATTACGTCAGTAGTTGGTTTTCCGAACTAGGCTGATACAGAGGTGTTTTAAATTGGTTAACAGACGACGACGCTCACATTTCATTTGAACTAATAACTAACTAAATACTCTCTGTCCGTTATTTATGAATTGTTTATTGATATTAGAAAGGAGTTATAGAGGAATAGAATAACGATTCTGTTTCCGTGTAATCCGTGAAATGTGAAAAGCTATACATGTTGATATCCGATAGTCACACGGCGCCTCTGCTTTGTTTCGCTATCCGCGATACTCGCTCGATAGCAGCTCACTGCTTAATCCTGCAAACCTGCAAAAACAACCTAATCGCCGAGTTGCTGGTAATTTCCGTGTGCCGATCTGCACAGAATGCTACAACCCAACGCCATCAGATAGCGGCACACCCAGCGAGGGAAATAGGTATACATCAACCAACCAAACACCTTCAGAACATCCAAAACTCTTCTACAACTATCACGCCAAAGATTGTTATAAAAGGAGGAATTGCTGGATTTCAATTAGTAAAAAATAGTTATTTACATGCGAGGTGGGAAATGTTTCATTTCAGCCGAGAGCTTATATACATTACCGAGAGGCGAAGCTTCGAGGTGAGATATAGCGCGAGGCGAAATGAAACTCCCACCGAGGTATGTATACTATTTTATTCACAATCATCCTTTTTTTAATAAATAAATAAGGTACAGTATTTTTTGACAACTATTATAATTTGTTTTAACCTATTTTATTGTACAGATTTATGACAATGTTACTAGGCAACCTCTACATAAATACTTCTGACCCAAGAGATGGAAGTGCAATTTGTTACTTCCAACCCAAGAGATTTGTCAATACAGTTAGGAATGACTAACTTCCAAAGCTCCAAAAAGTTAGGAATCGGCATATTACTATAATGATTGTGAATAAAATAATTTACATCGACGTTTCGATTAATTCACATCAACGTCCAGTCAAGAAATCTTCCTGAAAGAAGTAGAGCAGAGGGAAATAGCCAAAGCTAAACAAACAAATCACTCGGTACCAGAAATAAATTTTTTCACTTAACATATTATTATTGAAATGTTACCGTGGCCTGATGATCTAACATAGAAAATTTAAACTACACTTGGGCGCTGTCATATGTTTAATCCGGCACTAGTCAATGACCATTGAAATGTTTTAGAAATTTGATACCTAATACTTAATTCCTGATGGCCATTTCGTTTCGGACATCATTAAATTAAATAACAATAATCTTTACAATGTATTTAGATAAATTTATTAAACAGTAGTGTGTAAAAAATAAAGGTGTCGGAACGCAATAATTGTTGTAATTGACTTACCCAATTAATATTGAGTGTTATCGTATGTTTTTTTTAGATGTGTTAAGTGAAAATTCAAATTTATATACCGAGTGTAACAGAAATAAGTACGTTAAATTTAATCAGTGATAGAACTCATCGCGAGCAACATTTTCCCTAAATTAGCAGCTCTTCTAATTTCTCTAAACAATTAAATCGTCATTCCTTCGCAAGTAAATTCATTGGCCATTTATAACGGGCACCAAATTGAAAGCGGTGTTGTAGTATTTGTGAAATTTCTCCAGTGGATAAATAGACATGTAAAGAATGCTGTGGGCATGAGACAGTAGAGCATCGTGCACGGATTTGAATAACAATGCAACAACGCGACGGGGAACCCCCGCTGGCTGACCTCAGCAAATTCCCGCGCATTTTTAAACACAATACAAACTGAATAGCTACCATGAAAAATGAAGACAGCAAAGCGAATAACATCGCAACTACACCGAAATTAAATTAAAACCAAATAAATACATTACTTTTTTTGTAATGTTTCTTAAGATCCATAATACTGAAAAAGTATTAAAATCTTCATCAATTCTGGTACAACATTGACACATAAATTGTCACTTTTCAGAATTAACTGACGTTTCAAAATATCTTACTTTTCATAACCAGTTAGGAAATAAAAAAAGTTGTTTATAGTGTATGTATATATATTAGGACAAGTGATATATTCCCTAACGGTTCGTTCCGCAACACCAGAAGTCTGGGAAGACACTTTTCCTACATGGTACACTGGTACACATACTATTTTTTTTCGATCTGTTTATATTCGATAATTATGAAACCTAGAAATACTAAAATACCGGAATAATGCACTTTCCGGTTCGAAAACACATCGGAACTGGAATGGTGTCAGTTTTCATCTGATCGAAAAAAAGGGAATTTACTTTAAAACTAGTTTTGAAATTTTTTAAAAACTGACAGTTTATGTGTAAAATTTATAAACAAAAAAAAAATAAAAATAAAAGAAATTTATTTAAATTACACATTTTAGAAAATACAATTTTCTGTAACTTGGGTGATATCCCATCATTACACAAAATGAGGCATTCTTCTAACTGGTTACATAAATAGCTATTAATTTTATAGGTAATAACGTAGATCATCAACAATAATTTATTTTGAAATCGAAATCTAAATTTCACTTAATTGAAAAATCGTTTAAATATAAAAATACAAGTGTAATACATACCAATAACTTTTAAAAACTGAACAGTATTTTCGATGGTTAGTTTAATATGTGTGTATAAGCCAGGTGTGATCGTATTACCATTACAATGTCAGGCTTCAACCGTGGCACCGAGTTGCATTTAATATCCCGAGTGTCAGAGAGACGTCGTGAGCGGCCACGTCGTCAGCGCGTATAGCTGGCGCTTTACGTCCGCGCCCTGGAGGAAGATATGACGGGTATTTCTCCAAGGTGGCGTTAAACTTACAGTCAAACGTGCAGCCATGAATGAGCGACGACGGAGACGAACGGAGACGCAGGGTTGCAAATTAAAACTTTCACAACAAACTACATTCAAATAAATGTTGCTATATGGCAACGCAAAGATAGTACTAGCAAATTTCCACTTTTTTCCTTCAAAGGTTTTTATCAAAAGTTAATCAAACCTTATAGAATTTTTTGAAACAAATAAACACATTTCTTCTTGTTTTTTTTCTTGCTCAATGATATCTTCGTTGAAATATTGAGTAATCTGTATGACATAAAATGTTGGAATACATGCAGTATTGTCCTTTACACTATAGTGACAAGTCCTTATTCTCACATATCTTGAAGTTTTCAAATTATCGAGATTTCAATTTACCTTAATATTAAGATATTCTGAATTACATTGTGTATTACATTCTAAATTTTGTTTATGTAGCCTAATACATATATTATTTACACGACCATATATTATATTCTTTAAAATAGAGTTATGTTTAAAGTCAAAAAAAGACTTATTGAAATTTGACATTTTCGAAGAAACGCTACGTCGGATGTGAAAAACCTTGGTTATTTTTTATCAAAAACTGTTTTAATCTTGAGGTGATTTTACAATCTCGGAAAGAGGAAAAGTTACACGAGTTCAAGTCAGGCGAATAAGGGGGCTGAGGAGCTACAGAAATGTTTTTACTGATCAAAATTTCATATTTTTGCGCAGATTTTTCTTATCCTCATTGAATTAGTCAAAATCTGATGATCGGTGGTGTGAATCAAATTTAACTTTTCCCCAATCATTCAGTATTGTCAACCGTCGATCTTAATGCACAAGATCACAGATTCTTTCAACATTTTCATTAGTTCTTTCAACTTCAATGTACACTTTAACTTCAGAAAATGCATAAAATCACCGAAAAAGTTGGCCCCTTGTAATAACGTACAGCTTAAGTTTTGAAAAAGTTTTTGTTGAATTCTGTCCAACTTTAAAGCAAAACCTAATAGCACACCGTTATTTGAAATTGACATTACTCATTTTTAGAACGCACAGTATTACGAAAAAAATCGGTGCGGACAACAAAATAACTCAATCTGAAGGCTTTTAACATGTTCACCTGCCATCTTGTATATTTATGTCACTTTAATTACTGATTTGGTAAGTTTTATCGATAGGTAAAAAAGATTTTAATTATTTAGATACTACGTTAGTTAAGTTATGAATATAGAGCATGTATAACATGTTAAATCTTAGGAGAAGCAGTATGTAGAATCTTGGCGGGTGCATTTAATTCCTGGCGCTTTGAATCCTGCGTTTAATCCTCGCGAACAAAGACTCTATCCATATTACGTTCACGCTGCACTGGGCACCTTGAGGGGCCGGGGACGGCGACGGACGTCGGGACGGCGGCGTCGTTATCCCGGTGTTTACGTCGCGATGCGTCGCGCAAGCGCCGGCTTCATCATCGCCGACGGGCGATGCTGCTTTATTTGCTGTTTGCTCGTCGCCTAGTGAACCATATTTTTTATGGCGTGGGAATTTATAACTCGCGAACAAAGGAAGATGGAAACTCAACTTCGGAACGAAGCCGTAGATATGGACACGTGTTAATTATATTTTCCGGCATTTTCTACCTACATATTTATGGAGGAAACCTATTAGTTTTTTAAAGGTTATTTCTTTTCGTCAGCAAAGCCAATTGGTAAATTATTTTTCTATGTTTGACTGAAATAAAATAACAAATGACTAAATATATATGTTCACAAAATTCGAACTAGTATCCGACCGAAGTATCGGTTTCTTTTTCTGATTCGGCCACTATCAGACAAAAATTATGATTTTGGCCGCAGTTTCGGTAAGATCTCATTAATTTAATTTGAGAAGACAAAGACTTATTGTACAATTTAGAAAAAAAATTGCATACATTATAAAAGAACATGTTAGTAGCAAATTCCTCTCGAAAAGACTACTAAATATAAATAACTAAAGTTAATAAGTAAAAATATTATCTCTACTAAAATAAGGTGATTTTCGAATAAATTGAAGTTTTTTATTTAATTTAATAATTATTGTTTGGAAGAGAGAGAATGAATAAATGAAACAAAAAAATAATGCCCAACAGTGAAATATAGAAGTTGTTCTTTGCTTGTGGAAAGTGGTTTATTTAAATATTTTAAAAGGCAATTTGCTAAAATTTGGGTTCAGGGATTATTAAATCTTTCAAGATACTAGACCCATCTATTGAGCTTTCCTGAACTTACAAGCCGAGTGGACCACATATTAATTGCAATATTTATATAAACAACTTGTCTGTACAACTTTCAATATTTTCCGAATTGAAATAATCTGATTTTAGCTCAAATGTGGAACCTGCAGAGCTGTTCTATAAATAGAACGTAGGTTCAGACAAGTTCGCCACACCCTTCCTTGAATTGTTACCTTTGCACTTTTGTAACAAGTTTTAGTTTAGGTAACGATAGATATTATTTATTATATAAAATATTATTTAAGTTGAAACATGACTGCTGCTGCCACCAAATTTTGTATTTGATACTAGACAATTTGAATTGCGAAACTATTTTAGATGTTTAGATGTCATAATAAATACAATTTTTTTTCTCGATTTCAAAACGAAAAATTACATATAGATTAAATAAGAATATAGTCATGTTTCTAATTCGTTTTATATATGGTAGTAACAGTATAACATCTTTGTATGCATATCTACAACTTTTTCAGTAAACACTAAAGACGAATTATATTTCTGTAACTGGAATTAATGCAGTGAATGCATTTGCGTATGGGTATGTTCCTAATTCGTCTCCTATATGGTAGAGGTATACTCCTATAAATGAAATCGCCACCGTTAATGTAGTGATTGGGTACGTTCCGTTGTGGTATGAGTGGAAGTCTACCGCATCGTTGCGAATCGTGCTCGGGAGGATAAAAAGCGAGGCTGGTGCAGAGGGCAAGCAAAGGAGAGCAGCAGTCGCGCCTGTCCGGTCGTGCACTACACGCTACACGCGTGCTTTATGGTAACGAACCGCACCACAACAAAACAACCAGAGCCAGTGTCGGAGACAAATGCAAGAGTTCCAAGGAGCATGGAAGTCACTAATAAATGAGCAAAAAATAAAATAAAATGGTTTATGGAATCTTTCAAATTTAATAATAAGAATTAATTAGAGATGCAAGCAAGAAATGTCAAACAAAACGGTTTATGAAATTAAAGATGCCATTCGTCTCGGTTTTAAGCTAGTGTCCCGGTGTCCCAGTCGGTTTACAATATGTCCCTGTTTTTCTACATTTTTTTTTCTACAACTATTAAGAAATTTGTTTTTTGTATTTGTATATTTGTTATTGCTTAGGATACATAGTATATTGTAGTATTTATTTACATGTCAAGTGCAGGAACGTCATTTTCCCAGATGAGTATGAAAAAGATTATAATATGATCGACATGTTGGTTTAATCGACAAAATAAAAAACCTTACTATTGCATTCCGATTATTATTTCTTCCCCTACATCTATTGCCCAGTCGATCATTGTCTCATATAAAGTATGTATTACTTATTATGTAACCTAAACTCTTTTAACATCTGATGTCCCGGTTTCAACATTTCACAATAAGGTAATTTTATAATCATTGAATAATATACACTGAATCCAAATCTGTGAAGTAATACTTTAGGTTATTAACAAAATAAAACAGTATTTACAGCCTCCTTGAAGATTAAAACTATTACCTTGTATATATTGTACAATAGTTTATATGTTATCACTTATAAATAAATTTAAAATTATAACCAAATCCTCACAATTACTAATGTGTAAAATTTTTTTAAAAAAGTAACAAAACACAAATTTCAGTAAACAATGCAACTAACTAAAACTTTTACAGGTAAGTTTACTTGGTGAATAAACAATTCAAATAAATGTGGTGTGTAACCATAATCCTTAAATTCACTTTCATACTTGGACATTCATCTTTCTACGATTTTAAACCCTCTTGTTATATTTTTGTATAACTGCGGTGTTCCGCTCAATTAATAATGCAACTGCAAAGGTTAGTTTACTTGGTGAATAAACAGTTCAAATAAATGTGGTGTCTAACCATAATCCTTAAATTCTCCTTCATACTTGGACATTCATCTTTCTCCGATTTTAAACCCTATATTCTATTTTTGTATAACTGAGGTGTTCCGCAAGGAAACTTCATGAGCCCCGGCACTGGCGTAGGGCGGTAGGTAGTGCCTGCTGCTGTCGCCACAGAGGCACAGCATGTGGAAGTTGCGAATTGATTTATACCGAAGATGCGATCTGTCTCCAGGTCCCAGAGCAGCCGTACGTGTACCCATACATACTGCCAGTACACCGTACAGGCCCTGTTCATACATTTCACCACTGCTCGTGATCCGAGCTAACTATTTGTTCTCTATTCGCATCCTACTCAACTTTACTAAGATTAAGCTAGTAAGATTTACATTAAATCAATCCAAAAGACTACGTATGTATGTATGTCTCGGAGGTTAATGTGTTATGGGTAATAGGTATCACTAGTGACTAGAATTTTACTGGAAATTTTTGTCATTAAGATCACGACTGTTTGTTGAAATGAGTGCGTAGCACGACTGCACGAGTGACTTTATATTAAATCAATCCAAAAAACAATACGTATTACGTATGTCCCGAGGTTAATGTTTTATCGGTAATAACACTAGTGACTAGAATTTTACTACAAATTTTTGTCATCAAGATCACGACTGATTGTTAATGGGAGTGCCTAAAACGAGTGACGATTTTTTAAAGCAACAAGCAGAATTCTAGTTACGAATGGTATTCGGCATGATATATCCTCGAAATATATTTTTTCAATTAATTATTTGTCACAATTTTGACGGACGTTGTATCTAACCAACACCTATTTAGTCGTGTAAATGGCTAGGTTTTCAATCGCCTGTCAAAGTTTCTATTAACTAACGAACATATTAAATTTATCTGGCTGCTAAACTCCATGTTATTGAAAACACGTTTTTCAATATGAATTTTTCTGACTGATAAGTAATAGCCAGATATAATTGTCAACTCTCAAATTGATAATAATTTTGACTTATATTTGCTATATTCTTTATGTAAAAAACTGTCATTTTATACAAATTTTGAAAGTTGTATTAATTTTAACTAAAAAATATCAATGGTTGTCAATTTGGATTGGTGATGTTTCAAAGGAATAATTGCAAAATTTCTGTAAATAAAATTTTGGAATTTAATTTCAAATATATTTATGCTACTCATTATTGTATTTATCTGTTAGTAAAAAACAAAATAATATTTTCTACATTTTGTAATAAATCCATTACTGTATTTTTCTAAATCTAAATCTTTTGAAAAAAAAATGATAACTCCAGAAATTAAAATGATCTGGTTGACATCTTACAACGTAGTCTCCTATACACCACATTACTAAAATCTATTAATTCTTCTTCGTCGTCACTCTCACAAAATACATTGATCTAATTCCATATTTTGACAAATGTTACGATATATTTTTTGTGAAAATGAAAGAAGAAAATGCGTTTTTGACCGTTTGCTACGCAAAAGGGGAATTTTCCTATTATGAAAACTCAATTAAGGTTAATCCAATTGTGAAAATCTTGCATATTTAACACTGGACTTGGTATGCATGGAAAGATCTATTTTCCTTTTTCTTTTCTTGCAAGTTGCAAATGCCCTAGCAGCATCTAGCCGGCGCTGGATCTGCTCTACCGTTTCGAGTTTGTTTCTTGTTAAGGCTGCTAAACACTAACGACCGCGACAATTCACTCACAAGCAAAACGAACAACATCGCTCTCATTTCATATTCAAATTTTATATTAAATCATTCAGATATTCATAAAACAAGTTCAACTTTTTTATCGACATATTTAATAAATATATTTAAATATTTATTAAATTAGCATTACATATTGAAATATGTCTGACGTCCTTTAAGAAAAGAAAGGTTAGTTATTACCCGTTGTTCTTAAATAATAATTTAATATTTCTATTTATTTTCTTTTTAAATCTGCTATAAAAATATAATTCTATACACGACTATAAAATTAAATTGTCGTCTCGCGATTTAATCGCTCGAGAATTATCACTTTCAGCTCATGTATAATAGTATATTATATCCCTAGGTTGAGAAGACTATCATTATTGACATAGAGCTAGGATGTGCCCTGAGGTGCGAACCAATGGAGGGACATAATGCGCTGGACAATATTTCTACGACCACTATGGAAGTGGCACTTTTCTCACACTATATAAAGCTTGAAAGTTGCGTATTTCCCACAATCGTGAGGTGAAGTGTGAGAAATCATTTCTCACGGTATTTGCCAATACTGCGCATGTGCAGTGTGGGAAATGTTTCTCACAGTAGTTGCTAACATTGTGCATGCGTAAAGGTGCTATTTCTGAGGTTACCTGCACCTTTTTTTTATGTGAAATAGCTTTCTTGGATGTATTTTTGTGCTGTAACGTTTAGCAGTGTGGTCTTAGAAAAATATAGAGCATCACTTGTGCAAAATCATCTATTTCCCACCTTGTATGATTCCAGCCCTCGACTTCGTGTCGTACCGAATCTTTCTGTACTTGTTCTATATACTATTTCACTACTAGCATTTAAATAAATAATTATTAAAAAAGTTTTTGACATGAATATTTACTTATTTCTTAATATTATATTATATTCTGTCTTTGTTTTTACATTTGATGTTTCATATCAGCCTCACTTTATATTTTTTCTTTGGTTTTATTTGATTTACTTATTTAAATTACATAGCAAATTTAAATTGTGAGTCCAAACTTTACACTTTTCTTGAATTTAAATAATTCAAATAATATTTTGGTATGAAAAAAAAAGTATTATTATAAATATTATTAGTTACGATCTTGTTTCTATGTACCTACATCCTAATCTAAAAATACGTTTCCACTAAAATATTAATTAAATTGTATGTTTATTACCTTTATTATGATAAGATTTATAATTTATTGTTAATTAAAATCTATAACTGGTATTTGTTATACTGTTGGTTTCTCTAATAAACAAATAAATAAATAAATAAATAAATAAATAAATTATTTATTTGTATTTAAGTCGGTAATGTGTAGCAGCCTGGAGGACAATTCTCGTCGCATTTCGTTTGCGTCTTTTGTAGCGTCGGACGATCAAAAAAATCCATCGGTCCGCGCATATATTTGCATAGAATGCGGCGTCTCGCTCGACGCTGCGATTGCCTCGTGCGGGCGCTGCGCCCCGGTACCCCCACGCCGGGGGGCCCCAGCTCCTTCTCAGAATTTAGACTTTATTGCTTAACTGGGTATTGTCGTGAATATATTTACATTAACAAATTATTTTGTTTAGCAGAAAACAAAGGACAGCAATGCGCAATCATTGCAGCTTTAAAGTGACTGGACACGAATTACACACTTTGTAAACTACTTATAAAATTTTAGTGATTAGTGAAACTGCAGCTTTTTAATCTCAGTGTGATTTGTGATTGCTCCTTTTATATTTGTGAATTTAAACTGCGATTACAATTTACTACCTTTATTTTTTTATATTCCAAAAAAAATATTTTTTTTCTTAAAAAGTCAGGTTGAAGTTTAATTTCTACGCCGCCATAGCACAGAATAGGTTTATACAGAAGCGACAATAAGACAGAGAAACGAAAATTAGAGAGAGATGGAGAATGTGCACAAATTTAAAGGGCTCATTGTTTAAAATCAGAAAGTTTCCTCACATCTTAGAGCGAGATAGGGAAAGAGCACAAATTTAAAGGTCTACACAATGCTCCAAGGTCATAGAACTGAAAAGGGGAACATGAAAGGTACCGACACGGAGTGTCGCTTCTGTATGTAACTATTCTGTGGCCATAGTAGAAATTTTTACTTTTACGCCGCCGGAGTAAAAGTAAAATAAATAAGTGTCATAAATAATACCTAAAAAAATAGTTTACTTGTGTATTAACAAAAGGGAAAGTAATTTTAAAAGCCGCTGATGCTGCGTTTTTGTGTAAACTTGAAAATATTTGATTCAAATTTTTTTCAAATTTTACAAAATTTTGTTTGTAACATTTTTTAAAGTATTAACTAAGCTGATACCAAGTCTACAAACAGAATTTAATTATCTTTTTTAGTTTCGAAGATATTTGCTCTCAAAGTTGTACCTCAAAAAAGTGTGTTTTTTGAGAATATTCCAAAAATGAGTAGAGATACAATCTCAACTACTTTACCATTCGGTTCTACGGGAAAAATTATATAAAGAAATGTATTGCCCACATATACGTACTTTGGAACGATTAGTTGAAAAATAAGAAAAACGAAAAAATCTAAATTTCAATTTTTCGCTTCGAAAATTTTTGCCTCCAAAATTTTCCATTTTCTGGTCTTAAGTAAACATAGATGCGCTGATTCCAAATTTTCAAACAGAATTCAATTATCTCTTCACGTTCTCGAGATATTTACGTTCAAAGTTATACCTAAAAATTTAGGTTTTTTAGGTATACTCCTAAAATGGTTAGGTTTATGGTTTTGGCGATCTCACCAATCGATTCTACGAGCAAAATTACGTAAGTGTACCAATTTTTAGATTTTTATTCCAACGGATACAATTTTTATAGCGAAAAAACGAAAATCGGCGAAAATCGAAAAAAATCGTAAGGGGTTCATCAGGCATTTTTTTCGATTTCGGCCATTTTCGTTTTTCCTTTCTACAAATTGTATCCTTTGCAATAAAAATCTAAAAATTGGTATACTTATGTAATTTTGCCCGTAGAATCGATTGGTGAGGTTAATGAAGTCGTAAACCTAACCGTTGAAGAATTATACCTAAAATACCTGTTTTTTTAGGTATTGCCAAAACTCAACTTTGAAGACGAATATCTCGAGAACGGTAAGAGATAATTCAATTCGGTTTGAAAATTTGAAATCAGCGCATCGATATCTACTTAAGTCCGAAAAATAAAAAGTTTTGGAGAAAAAAAGTTCCTTGGAGAAATTTTGTAATTTAGGTTTTTTCGATTTTCTCATTTTTCACCTAATCGTTCCAAAGAACGTATATGTGGAGAAAACATTTCTATATGTAACTTTTCCCGTAGAATCGACTGGAATAATCGTTCAGATTGTATCTCTACCTATTTTAGAGATATAGCCAAAAAATACACTTTTTTGAGGTGCAACTTTGACAGCAAATATGTCAGCAACGAAAAGAGATAATTAAATTCCGTTTGAAAATTTGAAATCAGCGCTTCGAGATCTATCAATCTACACTATTTCTCAAAATCAAAATTTTGGGCATAAAAATGAGAATTTTTGGGATATTTCGCGTTTGTCAACACAATTTTTGGTTTAATACTGTCGTTAGGTTTATTTTAACTATACACAACTATGATATGGGTTATAGGTTTCCAAAATAAATAATAATTAGTTAATAAACCGACAGAATAAAATCGAAAAGACATAATAAGATTGCAGGCTTTGAAATCAGTGCATCCGATATTTTGTTCTTTTCCGGGAGAGGACAGCGTAATTGTAGTTTGGTGTGTGACGGGAGTGTTGATGTCCCGCCGTCCTGCAGCCAGCAGCGAGGAGTCGCACACGTGTCAGTCTCAGCAGACAAACGGCCACGCATCAGACACTCACACCCTCACTGCCCGACTCGCAGGGAAGGAGTCAGGACATTCAACATTCATATCCTAAATTATACCTCTGCAAAATTATACCCTTAAACGGATTGATAACGGTTCAAATGAAAACAAACAAAATTATTTATAATTTCTGTAATTTTAGCGGTAGATAATGAACTCAATTTTAATTCATAACCTCGCAGACCTCGCTTCTGTTATTCTGTCGCCTCGAAGGTACAAGAATATTCTAGAATTTAATTGCTCTACTATTTAAATCTGAGCAGAAAAGACCGCGAGGACAGTCTCATATTTATGGTCGTAGTGAATATACATAGTTGGTGGAAATAAATATCGTGTGAACAAATAAGACGTAGTGTTAAATGTTTCAATAAAAAATAAATACAAATAACTATACCTATTAGTTTTAGTTCTGTAATTATTTATTTATTAAACCCTTTTTTTGACGTTTTGACAGCATAAACCGCTGCCTTCTTCAGGGTAACGACAAATACAAGAAAACAAGTAAAAAAAATTCAAAGCAAGGCAAGGCAA
Organism: Stenolophus ochropezus; assembly: GCA_035578165.1. Classification (NCBI taxonomy): domain Eukaryota; kingdom Metazoa; phylum Arthropoda; class Insecta; order Coleoptera; family Carabidae; genus Stenolophus; species Stenolophus ochropezus. The sequence continues at coordinate 2,406,998 of JAQOWZ010000002.1, forward strand.
AAAATTGTCTTGTAAGAAAAGTGCAAAAATTGCAAGATTTTCTTCAATTTTTGTATTCTTCCGTTTTTTTTTTTAATTTTTTATGTAGCTACCTATAAATATTTGTCAGTGATTATGAAAATAATGGGGAGTATATATTTTTTAGATGTAGTAAAATAATATATGATGTTTTACATGCAAGTACAAAAATATGTAATTGTTAACAAAATAAATACAGATTTTTATTCAACTTATGTATGTAAATATCATCAAAAATCTGTATAACAGTAATAATTATTGTTTATTGAGTAAATAATTTAATAATTATATAAAAACATTTAAACAAGAGTTAAGGCATAAAATGGTTTCTTATATTATTTTAAGTGAAATAGTACCGAGTGTTTTTCCAAACCTTTTGCTTTCTTATAACCAAGAATGTTTAAAAAAACAGAAAAGTCTATAATATACTTAGAACGTACAAGTATCATAGCTAATATCAATAAGTACAAATATTCGGTTTAATATTATTGGTATTGATTGCCGCTAGGTCCGGCCCTGTGGGTCATTGGACACGTTCCTCTTATCCTTGTTTGCCGGGTGTACAGCAGCTCCGGTCCGTAACGAAACACGTGAGTTGTGGGGCCCACCGCACGCGTCCACAATGCCCCAGACCCCACACGTCATCTCCTAATAGGGGGCACTCTGCCACGCTACATAGGACATATACCACCTATGCTAATCAGGGAATGCCGACATGTCAGGTGTTAACCCTGTGCTGGGTATCAGACAGGGGTAATAAGTGTGAATAGCGGTAATTGAAATATATCGGTAAGAGTCTATTTCTTAGGAAAGTCAATATGAAGGATATAGGTAATATTGTATTTAACAGGGTAGATAGAAGGTCATAATTACACGTTTTGGTAATGAATAATAGCACCTGTTTCTTCTTTGAGGTTTTATATTTGTGTTACCTAATCAGAGTTGTTATAATTATACCTGACCCAAAAACACCCACTGGGTTTCTTTTGAAAAACTCGATCAAAATACTCAATAAAACCCACGTAAAAAACCCAGTTTTATGAAAATTTAAAATAATTATTCAATCTTCCCCTTCTATTTTCATATTTTCTATGAAGTATCTCTTATATTTTTTACAGGTACTATGGTACAAGAGTAATAAAACATTGTATTCAAATTCATATCACTTGAAACACAAAAAAAACTAAAACCTCCAAATATCCAAATATACCCAAAAGAATACGAAATCTTACACCGAAAGGTAGAAAAGTTCATGGATTTTGTATTAGTCCAAAAGAACCCACAAAAAAACTCAAAAAAATATTTACGTTTTTTCAACAAGATGATTTTGATATAGAAATGCGAGAACATAAATATCTAATTAACAACTTTGCTAACTGATGAATTAAAAAAGGAGGCCCAGTTCTATGGCTACCAACGACATTCGACTATTGTCTTTGTGGACAAATAGAGATTTTAAATTACGCAGAAAAACTTATAACAATATGGTATCAAACTTAAACTTATAATGTATAGAAATAGAAAACGTTTTAAACTCACCACTTAAAACTATGCGTGCGTTTAAATTGTTCCACAATATTGTCTTTTGGAAATATAACCCGTCTTTTCACTTCACAAAACACTACACTACACTACAATTGTAATTAATTCACTGAAACTCATATGTTCATCAATGTTGCCAATGTATTATAAACGAAATAATTTCGTACGATATCCAAATGTCCACATATAAAATATACACCTGTGACCTGTGTTCATAAAATACTGTTAATAATGTATTATAATTCCATGAGATTTCAAACAATTAAATACAAGTTCATTCTGTTCTTACAAGTTTTTATACGTCAGGTTATTTCAAATTTATATTAGAATATGAACTGTATGTAACAAATATATGAAAAAATATATGCAATATTGTATTTTTAAAAGAAATTTAAATATAAATATAACTCTATCATATTAAATAAATAGTCAAAACTAAATTTAATAGTACAACTCATACATAACAATCTAAAACCGAAATATGTACATTAAAATAAATAAATTTATGCTTTATAGCAGATATCATTAATGATATATAATTAATTTGGTCACTGGTTATTTAGGCCAACAGCTTCTTTGACCAAATCTCAAAGAACGGTACAAATGTAATAAACTATGCATAATTTAAATGTTTAATTGTCTCGAAAACCATCTCTCAGGTCTCAGGAATTAAATATTACAAGGGTGATTTTGATCTAATTATATTAGGGGATAAATTAGAGAATTTCACACGTCTCTTGCAGATATTAAACTTTACGGTGACTGGTTTGTCCGGAGTGTGCTTTTCAACTAATTAGAGCAAGAATTATAATACTTCACTGTGAGTGAACACCCTTCTATCAATTAGTAAACATTACGGTAAGCGGTTTTTACGGAGGGTGATTTTGAACTAATGACATTAGGGCAAGAATTAGAGTACTTCATAGTGAGTGAGCACCCTTTTCACAGGTAGTAAACATTACGGTAACTGGTTCTTACGGAGGCTGGTATTGAACTAATTACATTAGGGGAAGAATTAGAGTACATCTCTTTGAGAGAAAACCTTTTTCTCAGGTAGCAAACATTACGGAAACTGGTTTTTACGGAGGGTGATTTTAATCTAGTTAAACTGGGGCAAGAATTAGAGTACTCTACAGTGAGTAAACAACCTTTTCTCAGGTAGAAAACATTACGAAAACTAGTTTTTATGATGAATGATTTTAATCTAATTATATTAAGGTAAGAATTACAGTACTTAACAGTGTGTGAGCACCCTTCTCTCAGGTAGTAAACATTATAGAAACTGGTTTTTATGAAGTGTGATTTTGATCTAATTTCATTACTATAAGAACCACAGTATTAAACAGTAATTGGAACTCTTTTTACAGGTAGGTAGTGAACATTACAATGTCTGGTTTTTACGGAAGATCATTTTGATCTAATTACATTTGAGCAAGAATTAAAGTTCTTTACAGTTTTATTTTAGAATTCCTTTACTCAATTTGGCTAAAAACGATTAGTTCCAACGTGTTCTAATTAATCGTAATTGACTGCATTTATCCCTAGCAATAGTAGCAATTATTATAATATCGCATTTAAATAAAGAATGAAAAGTGTGTAAGATTTTTGCGGAATGCGCCGTTATGTATGGATGATTTATGTAGCCCGCTGGTGTATTAAGGATGGGTGGGTATCTCATTAGGCTGGCTCGGACAGTGTCGTGTCCGGAGTACACGTCGGTGTAGGAACAGCATATCAGCGCCAGCATCTGTGCTCTGTGCTCATCTACTGCTGATGACAAGCAGTCTGCTGCCAACCCTTCGGAGGCCTACAGGGTGCCGCTGACATCGGGGTGATGTACGATTGTTCGCTCACAGACATACCGATATGTTCCAGAACTTAATTCAAAAATCAAAAGTTAAATTGGCAAGCGAGAATAGGTTTATACAGAAGCGACAGTAAGAGAAACGAAAATTAGAGAGAGGTGGGGAAAGGCAACTAATTTAAAGGGTTCATTGTTTAAAATCGGAAAGTTTCGTCACATCGTAGAAAGAGATAGGGGAAGGCAACAAATTTAAAGATCTACACAATGCTCCAAGGTCATAAAACTGAATAGGGGAACATGAAAGTTACCGACACAAAGTGTCGCTTCTGTATGTAACTATTCTATTACCGAGTGCTGAATTAAATGACTGAGGTATAAAACAACGAAGTCAGTTAAAAGCGCGAGCTGAAATAAATAAGCATTGCACGAACTACTCCTATGTAAAAATAATTCAAAAATACCCATTTTTGAGTCATTTTTTTGTTTTGAAAATAGACCATATTCATAGACGACGATGCGCTGCGCTGATTCCAAATTTTCAAACAGAATTTGAATAACTCTTTTCGTTCGTACGATTTTTAATCCCAAATTTGCACCTCTTAAAAGAAAGTTTCGTGGGTACATCTTAAAAAATTTCTCTTTATATTTAGAATAGAATCTCTTAGGTGTATGAGTATTGTCTGGTCTTTATCATTTTTAGACATATTAGTGAAAAAAGTTATCTCTAAAAGAGATCTAAACTTGTAGGTAGTTTTGAAGTAGTTGGATTTAAAAAATCAAAAAAGTTTAGCTGATGGCTCAGTTAAAAATTAAACATTCGTATTTCCAATTAAAAATTACAACCTTTTTGCATCTCCAAGTTATTTCCAATACAAATTATACAAAAAAAAAGTTGCAATTTTTAGTTTTTCCTTTTTAAATTTTTCATATACAGTCAAAATAATCAAAAAATTCCAATTTCTGGGTCAAAATTTCTTGTTTTTGAAAATAGTCTATATTAATAGACGACGACGCGCTGATTCAAAATTTTCAAACAGAATTAAAATATCTCTTTTCGTTCCTGAGATATTTGCTCCCAAAGTTGCACTCCAAAAATGTGTATTTTTTTATTATATCTCAAAAATGGGTAGAGATATAATCTTAATTACTTTACCATTCGATTCTACGCGAAAAATTATATAAAGAAATGTTTTCTCCGCATATACGTTCTTTGGAACGATTCGGCGAAAAATGAGAAAAACTAAAAAACCTAAATTTCAATTTTTCGCCGCGATATTTTTTGTCTCCAATTTTTTTCATTTTTCGGACTTAAGTAGATATCGATGCGCTGATTCCAAATTTTCAAACAGAATTCAATTATCTTTTACCGTTCTCGAGATATTTACGTTCAAAGTTATACCTGAAAAATTAGGTTTTTTAGGTATACCCCTAAAATGGTTAGGTTTACGGTTTCGGCGACCTCACTAATCGATTCTACGGGCAAAATTACGTAAGTGTACCAATTTTCAGATTTTTATTCCAGCGGATACAATTTTTAGAGCGTAAAAACGAAAATCGGCGAAAATCGAAAAAAATCGCAAGGGGTTCATCAGGCATTTTTTTCGATTTTGGCCATTTTCGTTTTTTCTTTCTACAAATTGTATCCTTTGGAATAAAAATGTAAAAATTGGTGTACTTATGTAATTTTGCTCGTAGAATCGATTGGTGAGGTCGCCGAAGTCGTAAACCTAACCCTTAAAGGAGTATACCTAAAAAACCTGTTTTTTTAGGTATTGCCAAAACTCAACTTTGAAGACGAATATCTCGAGAACGGAAAGAGATAATTCAATTCGGTTTGAAAATTTGAAATCAGCGCATCGATATCTACTCAAGTCCAAAAAATAAAAAGTTTTGGAGAAAAAAAGTTCCTCGGAGAAATTTTGAAATTTAGGTTTTTTCGATTTTCCCATTTTTCACCTAATCGTTCCAAAGAACGTATATGTGGAGAAAACATTTCTTTATGTAACTTTTCCCGTAGAATCGACTGGAATAATCGTTCAGATTGTATCTCTACCCATTTTAGAGTTATGGCAAAAAAACACACTTTTTTGAGGTGCAACTTTGACAGCAAATATCTCAGAAACGAAAAGAGATAATTAAATTCGGTTTGAAAATTTGAAATCATTGCGTCAAGATCTATCAATCTACACTATTTCCTAAAATCAAAATTTTGAGTATAAAAATGAATATTTTTGGGATATTTCGCGTTTGCCAGCACAATTTTTAGTTTAATACTGTTGTTCGGTTTGTTTTAACTCTACACAAGTTTGATATGGAGTAATAGGTTTCAAAAATAAATAAAAGTTAGTTAATAATGCGACAAAATAAAATCAAAAAGGCATAATAGAATTGCAGGCTTTGAAATCAGCACATTGATATTTTCTTTTTTTTAAAAGTGAGTTTATAAAATTAATAATTGTTATAAAGTATCAACTTTACTTTACCAATTTTAAATTTTTACAATTTATTTAAATAAATGTTTAATATTCGAAGCTTACATTTTTTCCTTTTAATAAAACAGTTGGAAATATGAAACAAGATCTAAAATAAAATTCTAAAAGAGTCGCAATTTTAAAAGTTGCAGAAGGGCGCTACATGCCCTACAGTCTGCCCTGTAAATATTCTTAGAAACTTAGAAACAGCGAATAAGAAATAACTTGTGCAATAGAAACCTGTACACACTTTAGTTAAATAAGTGTTTAATATTCGAAGCATACATTTTTACTTTTTAATAAAACAGTTCGATATACCTTATATGACAACCAATTTTAATTTTAAATAGGAATCTTAACACTTTAGTTATATAAATGTTTAATATTTGAAGCATATAGTTTTTCTTTTTAATAAAACACTTCGCAATACGAAACAAGATCTAAAAAAAAAATAAAAAGGGACTAAAAACTTGCGGAAGGGCACCACATGACCCTGTTGATTCATTTGATACAAACAATAAGTAAAATATTAAAAATAAGCCATAAAAAAATAATTTGAGATCCATTCCCAAGATGAAGAAGCATTAATTGTTATATATTTCCTAGTTTATAGTAACGAGTTTGGGCGTAGGGGGTTATGCATTTCTGTTCGTGACTGGTGCTCGCAGCGTCTGTTCTCATGGCGTGGCTCGCGTGCTCGCGGAGCTGCAGTTGCGCCACGTCAAACTGACAATTCCTCCACCGGAACTCGCAACACACGGAACACCCGGTGATACATGGACGAGTGATGGATTTTAAATTGGACGGAAAATATGTGCCGAGTTAAATGCAGCACTGTATTACGTTACACAGACACACGTATGTTTTTTAAGGAAAATTGCTACGGTTTAAATTTTAAATATGCAGTATACGAATAATCATAGTACTTTAAAGTATGAATTTTATCGCAAAATAAAATTTAGTAAAATTATCCGTAGATCAAATTATGAGGGGAACATTATATTATGTAACTGTAACCCCTTCTGGGACAATTTTTTCATCTCTAGTTAAAGTGTTGGTTATGTAAATCTTAACCATTGGTCAATAAAAAAGTATTACATCGAAATAGTAAATAACGTACATTTTTGATAATTTTTCGATGCGGTATTTTTCTATTAATCGACAATTACGATAACCAGAGGTGAAAAAATTGAACCTTAGTCACTCTTTTGTCATTGGACTGTATAAATTTTAATATCGCCTACACATTCTGTAATATTGAGTTTTGATTACGAGTATATAAAATATTTTCAATTTGTAGTTAGATTGTAAAACTGAGGGGTTTTCCTTTCCTTAAAATCAGGGCATGTAGACGAAAAAAATACTAGTTCACAGTTAACCTATTTTGAAAACGTTATAAAAATAAAGGTTTTATTTCGAAAACCGGTTTTTAAAAATTGGAAATCGGTTTAAACCGATTAATATACCGGTTAATACAAATAATAAGATTAAAATATGACGCATTACTATCATTCAGAATTCGTGAGAAAGTGTACAAAAGCAAATTAGTTTTTACAAAATATGATAAGGAGAGCAGGGAATGATTTCCGCTCAGCCGTACAAAATTTATCATATTTTGTAAGAGCGCGTTCTATCGTCTGATGAAATTAAATGTAACCCTTTTTATATTCGTAATTGTAGCTTAGTTATTTTTATAAATGATGTAAATACATATTTCTTAATAAATTATATGTTCACCCTAGATCATTCCTTCTCGTTCATCGAAATCTTCGACGTAAATCATCGCATCGTTCTACTCATTTCTTCCTATTACTCAAATCGCAGGACACCATGTATACTCGTACATACAGACTTGTAAACCTTTTGGAAATTTATGTGCTGTGCTCTGGGTAAGAAATTGGAATACGGGATGGGAGTACCAGAATAGTCTATCGTCTAATGAAGTCAAATGTAACCCTTTTTATATTCGTAATTGTACCTCAGTTATTTTTATAAATCATGTAAATTACATATCTCTATCTTTTAGTAAATTATGTGTTCATCCCAGTTCATTCCTTCTCGTTTCTTTTCTCGTCATCCAATGTTATGTTACAACATCGTCATCGAAATCTTCCAGGTAAATAATCGCATCGGTCTACTCATTCCTTCCTTTTACTGAAGTCGCAGGACACCTGTATACTCGTGCATATAGACTTGTAAAACTTGTGGAAACTTATGTATTGTGGCTAGGGTAAGACATTGTCGTACCAGAACAGCGAATGTCTGTTGTACGCAACAATGTACCATCACCAATATAATTATGGGATACATATAGACTTGTGGAAACTTACGTGTTGTGGCTAGGGTAAGACATTGTCTAGGCAGAGCGGCTCATGTCTGCTGTACGCAACAATGCACCATCACCAATATAATTACGGGAGTCAATCAGGCGTGTCGCCAACACAGTTCCATCACTTTGTTCAGCATTCCGCAGCGGCTTTTTGCCCAAGTAGACGCGGTGCATTCATTCGCACCTCGCGTCCACATCAATGTCGCCGCCCGCTCCGCCTCGCAGCAAAACACGCGGAACCCAGCGCACTGGAAGAGCCCCAGATGCTTTTTTATTTTGGCGCAATACACTGCGCATTACCCGGCCGCCTGTCAAACACTCAGCAGCTCAGACGGCTTTGCGCTTTGCGCTTTGACCATTCATAAATAGCTGAAGAATGCTTGTTTTTTTGCAAGCAGCCACAAGGAATGCATAATTGAGTTGTTATTCACCACCAATGTGATGCGCTAAATATAAGGGTAATTCTCTTATAGTTCATTGCTTCATTATATACCTCATTACATCAACTCAGACATTCATTTTATAAATACCAATTCATAAAATAACTTTCAGCAAATTGACTTAAATCGACAAATCCGATTGTGATGCGTTAAATATAAGGGTAATTCTTTTATAGTTCATTACTTCATTATATACCTCATTACATCAACTCAGACATACAGTACCTATTCATAACATTACACTACTTTCAGCAAAATGCCCTAAATCAACAAATCAGATTGTGATGCGCTAAATATAAGGGTAATTTCTTTATAGTTCATTGCTTCATTATATACCTCATTACATCAACTCAGACATCCATTTCATAAATACCAATTCATTAAAGAACACTATTTTCAGCAAAATGTCCTCCAGTAGTTACGTAATTCAACATATCCAATTGTGCTTCGCTAAAGAGAAGAGTAATTCCTATATAGTTCATTGATTCATTATATACCTCATTACATCAACTCAGAACTCATAAATAACACTACTTTCAGCAAAGTGTCTTCCCGTAGTTTACTTAAATCGACGAATCCGATTAAGTTAAACGTATTCACCTTCCGATTTGAAATGACCAGAGTGTGAGATCTGAGGTTCAAATCTCAGCTTCGTCAGTCTTTATCCAAATAAAAATACCCCTCTATCCGAAAGGTCTTGTCAAGAAACAAGTACCTTAGGTATTTGAGGCCCTATTCCATCTAGGAATGTGGTGCCATAGTTGATGGATAGGACATTCAAAAAGGAACTTAAATGTCTAACGATACTCTCTACAACGTTCCAAACAAATGAAACATAACTTTATTTTAATTTGGTTAATAGTTGACGTTGCTGAGATCTGAACCCTAAATCTCAAACTTGCGGACCAGTGATACACCATCTATTGCACAACAATCCTAGATGGAATAGGGCATAGCATCTAGTACCTAAAGTACTTGTTTCGTTATAAGTTATAGTTGAGATTTATTCTACAACCTTTGCAAGGTCCTACACTCCTAAACTTATAATGCTTTCCAAAATACTCAAATACATTAAATATTTTTATTTTGTAAAGGCATTTGAACTCAAATCTCAGTTCGAAATGGAATGTAATCAGATGAACAGATGAACCACCACTATCTTTACACTCTGTAGTAACAATACCATACTTACAAATAATTTCTATATGTGAGGGTTTGTAAAGAAAAGTATTGTACAGAACACAACAATCAGGAATTAGATAAATAGAACAAATTTCGAGACATATAACTGGAGAAATTTGATCGTATTCAAAAGTATTACTATGAAACAGGACAAATACTAGAAAATGTATCAAGATTTGACAAACTGGAGTACCTATATTCTGTTACAAATTAACATAATTGGCAATGAATGAAAACTTAATGTGTAAATATGAGTAGAAAGGCATTGGGAATTATTGTGCAGTTCGTGTTTAGTTGGTGTTGGTAGAGATAGTTTTGTTGTCTGGTATGACAGAGTGACGTGAGGTAGATGACTAACCTCGTCTCGGTACGGAGCTGTACAGCATCGTGAAATTGTTCAATCGAGCGTGCCCAGCGCATTCAATTTAATGCGTGTTATTCCTTCACAACACGGAGACGAACTCTTTGCACGCCCCCGTTCTCGGGTCACACAAACCCTCACAAAAACAGAGAATTCCTGTGTTGCTACAGAGTAAAAGCTGTTAGTGCCAGTGTTTCCAATAGTTGAAGATGGTTTAATTCTGTAACTGCGTTAGAGACCTTAATTATTTTAAATATTAATATAATAAGCAAGTTTTCACTGAGTAATTGGTTAATTATTCTCACAAAAACTGATCATTCCTATATTAGGGTAAAAGCTGGTTACTGTTAGTGATGTCAACAGTGGAAGAGTTGCCACTAAAAATTTTGCTCTAATTTTATTATAATTCTGTATCTGTTTTAGAGTTCTTAATTATTTTAAGTATTAATAGAACAAGCCAGCTTTCAATGGGTAATTGGTTAATTATTTGTCAAATTTTCCAAATTCCCTTTTCAAAATTGTATGCAAGTATACTTGAATCTTTCCAAATTCCGTTTGTTACTTTCGTTTGCCTTAGACATTAACCAATTACTTAAGGGTATTTTAAAAATGATAACATGGAATGTTTTCGCGGCCTTTAAATATGTAAAGTTTGGACAACAAAAGACAATCCAGTCCAGAGAGTTTAAAATTCCTGTTACTCGAATGTTCTAGTCTAATCATGTAGTTTTTTTTAATAGAACATTGTAAATAATTTAAAGTAGAATATGTAACTTCCTGTGTTTTTGTATTTTTTGTGTTCTTGTGTTTTTCCTTGTAATTCCCCTGTTAAGTTGTAAAATGTAATGTTAAGTTTCATTTTAGTTTTTACCTATATGTACCTTCAAAAATTATATTATTTTCTCAATTAGTTTTGATAGTTTTCTTTACAAAAATAACCTGGTTGCAGCATTTCCAAAATTCTGCTCTTTCGGTTATAATATTTCAAAATTAAATATACATCCTATCTGTACACATTAAAATAAATTCTCCATAATTAATAATTATAAGACTATAGGGACCGTTTTTATTTTAGTGCAATTAGGCTACGAAAAATAATAGTAGGTACTGGTATATTTTTTCCGACCTACGAGAAAATATTCCCGTACAGTTCGCAATAATATTATGTCTTGGTATTGTTTGATATTTATAAATGAACTACGAGTATATAGGAAAAATAACTTCCCGGACTTCTCTGGTGTTACTACAATTTCCCCCATCGTTCGGTAATATATCAGTTTTCCAACTAGATGCATAATACATTATTTATTAATACGTTTAAATTGCACAAACTTATAAAACCTCCATGATTGATTTTTTGTCCATTATTTCCGAAGTCCGATATATCGAGCTCCGTTACCATAATTTTATTCTAGTTTTTGTCCTACTTTGTTTCTAGGTTCCTCTATTTATTCAAATTACATCTGCTCTTTAAACAATTCGTTTAAATGTAATCTACTTCGCTTGCAATTGCTTTAAGGGTTGCCAAAATATTTAGCCACCTGCAAAGTTCATTATATGTATACTCCACTAATGATCTACATTGGAATATTAAATATTGATGCGGTGATAAGTCCATGTAGCATGTACTTAATGGATAAAAATGTTCGCGATCGGGCTTATAATTTGCGAACTAGTTAGAAATTAATCAAAGCTGATTACATAATGCGTACATAACCCCAGGCCTAGAACTTAGTTAGCTATAGTTGTACAGTTCAGGGTAGTGGTAAGCTTAGTATTAAGTTCCAACGGAAACTATAATACAGGGGAAGCAGGTCTCAAAACAACCAAAACCAAACCATCGCCAAACTATCACGAAAATGAGCTAATCTATTAATAATGGATACAGGTGACAGAATGTACATGTAGTTATATTTTTATTTATTATAAACGTTTCATTTTTTTGTTAACCGTATGAATATTCCCATAATTACTAAGATAAATTTACATTATAAATCTATTTTTAAATAAACAATTAATTACTAATTATTATTTATATTATAATCGCATTGAGAGCGTAACTGTTGAATCGAATTTTTAAAGATATCTATTGATATTGCACTTTCTTAATTGTTTAAAAGCAATATTTTATTTCATAAAAGAAAACAAAATTTGTAATAAAACCGAAAAAGCGGGGAAATTGGTGTTCTCATTCAAATATTATAATGAAAACTCAAAAGGATACAATAGAATAAAACTTGGAAAAATAATAAAGAATTTTAACTTTTTGTTAGACATTTAAATACTTATTTTTCTTTTGTTATATGACAGCTAAATTTGATTTAATTTTAAGATATTATTGTTATTGTTGTTATTTTTATTTTGTAGCAAATAAATACATTTTATTATATTTTGTATTTTTTTTATCTTTCATAAAAAATCAATGATTTTTGTTTTAAAAAATCAGTTGATTTAAATCGTGATTTAAATTAAGATATTCGCAAACCCTGCCTACAAGGCCTATTGGAATATGGCCTTTACTTAGTTTTCTGGATGCAGTTCCAGACTTTTTATGAAGTCCTTACAGTTCCTGGAATCAATTTCTGATCTTATCCATAATAATAAAGTAAATGTACATATATGTATATGTATAACTCACTAGTAACCAAAAATTTAAATCATAATAATTAACTGAGGTGCGTAATCTTGAGAAGGATTGCAATTTTTATAAAATTGGAGTACATTTTGAGATAAAATGTCAAAGTAGACAATTGTCAAAAGTATTTTAAAATCATTAAACTTTAAATTAAAGATTCTGAATTAAATTTAGCAGATATAAATTTTGCATTCGATATAATTTGCTTTTAAACTTTGAAAGCAATATTCAAGGATCATTTATATAGATCAATACATTAAAAATAAGTGTAACTAAAACTAATAAACAACCGAATAAAAGCGAGTATGTAAAATGAGGTTGTATAAAAATTCCTCACAGAACTTTTCGTTCTTCACATTTAAGAATGTAGTTCTCGTGGAGAATAATCCGTATTGTGTGTATTTACAAGCAGTATAAGATTTTACGTGCAATGTGCAGTAATATGCAGCAGGAGTAAAAAGTGTCGGTTTGAAGGAGCAACGCGTGTGTTGTTCTCTTTTCGCGAGTGTTTACAATCCATTGTGGATTTTTTCCCGGATCGGTCGGATATTGCAGCTCCAGCACGGCTGCGGGTCACGACAAGCTGTAGGGCAGAGGGTAGAGGTCATTCGGCCTGGACACTACCGTAACGCGAGATATTCGCATTCGGAATTTTATTTTCTCATAATAATGTTCGCAGGGCACATATTTACAATATTTACAATATAAATATATAACAATGTAAATCAGACAGCATGTAAGGCATTAAGAACAGTAAGGTACTTTACCGATCTGATATCGGGATTCCTTACCGTTCGTAATGCTTATGTAATATTTTGTACGATCAAAAAATAAATTTAACTCAATATAAAATTTCATGACGTGAATACAAAACATACAGACTATATAATTTTTTTAAATTTGTAAGATATTTTCTATTTTATTGAAAATATAGGGAAATTTAAAATGAAACAATATAGAAAATAGTTTCAAATAAACCCACCTTAAATTTTAATTTTAAGAAACTTTCTTCAAATAAATTTTATGAGAAAATTTACCACTCGTCCGGAAAATAACAAAAGTTGTTTTTTTATTAAAGGTATAGAATGGGGTCTGACATCTGTTAGCAATATTCTTAACTATTTTTAAATTTATAAAAATGCTTATATTTCGGGAACTAAGAGTCCTAGCGAAAAATTTTTTGAAGTAAATCCTCCTTAAAATTTAATTCTGGACATTTTTGTTTTTAGAAAGATTTTGAAAAATGACTAGTTCTCGAGATAAGTAATAAAAACTTACCGTACCCAGAAGTGGGTGGAGATACAGGTTTAATAACACGATTTTTAGATTCTACGAGGTAAGTTACATATATTACCAAAATTTCATGACGTTAGAACAAAACACACAGATTATATGAATTTTTAAAATTTGAACGAAAATTTCTATTTTATTGAAATTATAAGAAAATTTAAAATGAAACAATATATGAAATAGTTTCAAATAAACCCACCATAAAATTTAATTTTAAGAAACTTTCTTCAAATAAATTTTATGAAAAAATTTACCACTCGTCCGGAAAATAACAAAAGTTGTTTTTTTATTATAGATATAGAATGGGGTCTGACATCTGTTAGCAATATTGTGAACTATTTTCAAATTTAAAAAAGCTAATTATTTCGATAACAAAGACTGATAGCGAAAAATTGCTTGAAGTAAACCCCCCTTAAAATTTAATTTAGAACAAAATCTCTTTTATAATATTTCCTCAAAAAATGCGTAGTTTTAGAGATATACATGAAATATAATATAGCTAATGTAATCATATGTGGAGTAATTTTAATTTTAGCGCAGTATATTTTTTTGCTCCAGTAAAGCTTTGAATTACTATTAATTTAAAGAATTATTGAATCTTCTTCCATTTTATAGTAATTAATGACTACCTACAAATAGATATAAGTTACACCCTTAAAAATTTTACTAGTAAATTCCTCGCATCAAAGTATATAGTATACAAATTTTCATTTTAAAATTCCAAGTGTTTTCTCTAATTGTTGCCTTGCTAAAACCAGAGCACATTCTGGAGCAAATTCATCTGCTCTGGATTGTGCTCTGGTTTTAGTGGGTCAGGAATTAGAGCACTCAGAAGTGTTTGCTCTAATTATTGATCTGCTGAAACCAGAGCACATTCTGGAACAGATTTAGCTGCTCTGTATTGTGCTCTAATTTCAAGAGGTCAGAAATTGGAGCACTCACAAATATTTGCTCTAATTCTAGATCTGCAGAAACCAGAGCACATTCTGGAGCAGAATTAGCTGCTCTGGATTGTGCACTGGTTTCAGTAGGTCAGGAATTTAGAGCACTCTTTACTTTAATTCTACCTCTGCTGAAACCAGAGCACATTTTGGAGCAAAGAAGCTCTGGATTGTACTTCAGTTCAATAATTAGGGCAAGTATTCAGAATACTCTGATTCTTGGCCTACTGGAATTAGAGCACATTCTGGAGCAGATTTAACTACTCTGGATTGTGCTCTGATTTCAGTGGGACACGAATTAGAGCACTTACAAGTATTTGCTACTGCTGAAATCAGAGCACATTCTGGAGCAGATTTATCTGCTTTGGATTGTATTCTGATTTCAATGGGCCAAAAATTAAAGCATTCTAAAGTGTAATTCTTGGTTTCCTGAAACCAGAGCACATTTTGGAGCAATTTATGCTTCTCTAGATTGTGCTCTGGTTTTAGTGGGTCAGAAATTAGAGCACTTTGAAATGTTTGCACTATTTCTAGCTTTGCTGAAACCTGAACACATTCTGGACCAAATTTGGCTGCTCTGGTTTCAATGAGTCAAGAATTAGAGCATTATAAAGTGTTTGCTCTAGTATTTCTTTTTTCTTGTATATTTTTCCCCAAGAAATTTGGAAAAGTCGGTGCCCGAACTGGCCACCGTTTCAAGTAAAATAATAATGAGTATAATTTCCGCAAGTAGAATACAGGTGTGTGTGATTTTCGCAGGTGATCTATTTCCCACCCACACAGTTTATCTGGTGGTAATATCAGATGAGCGCGATGTCACCTCACACATCGAACCCGGGCCGGTGAGTTAGTGGTAACGAGGCTTGTACGTCGTGGCTGTGACACGGGGACACTCGATGTGTGTGAGCAGAGCGATTTATTAGCGACACGCATATTGATGGTGTGGGGCTACATACGCTACTCTCTACTCCTAGTTAGTAGCGCCTTCCTTCTCGGAACTGTGGGTGGACAAATATTAAGGGTGTAGGTGCACACGGTAGTTGATGCTCGTTTAATTACGGAAAATATCACGCAACATATACTATCAGTGCAATAAAAAATAATGGATTGTAATCAAATAACTTTATTGAAATCAACTTCTGAATTTTAATCTACATATTTTGTCAATTTTCTGTCTTAATCTTTCTTTATAATTCGACTCTTTTGTTCTCTAATTTGGTCTAACATAGAATATAATAGAAATAAAAAAAAAATGGAATGTAATCAAATAAATTTTTGGAAATTAACTTCTGTATCTCAATTAAATATATTTTATAATTTTCAGCCTTAATCTTTTTTTACAGCTGACTTATTTTTTTCAAATTTGGTCTGTCATAAAGTAATAAAAAATAATGGGCTATAATCAAACGAATTTCTTGATATCAATTAACAGATTTTTAAAATTTTCTGCCTTAATCTTTTTTACATTCAATTATGACTCAATAATCTTTATTAATTTAGAAAAGCCGTCAAAATTTTTTAAAAATAATAACCTTGCAACTAGTACAGAAAAGGTTGGCCAGATTTGTAGTTATTTATGATAAAAGTGTGTTACATTACATATAAGTCATGTGTGAAATATTTAGTTCACGAGGACGTTAGATCGAGTGGGATATTTATTTCAATAAACTTAGGTAATTAACACACGTGTGCCATACAAAATTTTATTCAACATCTTTTAATCATTGGTTTAAAATATATAAAAGATTTTTTGATAGTTGACATTTTAAAGTAACATTTAAAACATTTAAAAAATAGAGTAGAGAAGGTTTTATAACGTAGTTACTGTCATACGAACCAACAAACAGTGAATAATAATTTCTAACCCACCTGTGTTTTATGATCTACTTTATTTATCTAAAACAGCTTAGTTATAGTTTTATAATAAATGTTACTTAATAATATAGTTTAGTTTATTTTTGTTTTTAGAACGATTTTTAAAAATGTCTAGCTCTCGAGATAACAAACAAAAAGCAACCATACCCGGAACTGGGTGGTGATAGAGGTTTATTAACTCGATTTTTGGATTTTATGCGGCAAGTTACATAAATGACCAAAATTTCGTGACTTAAGAACAAAATACATAGATTATATGAATTTTTTTAATTTGTACGAAAATTGCTATTTTATTGAAATTATAAGAAAATTTAAAATGAAACAATATAGAAAATTGTTTCAAACAAACCCACCCTAAAATTTTATTTTAAGAAACATTCTTCAAATAAATATTATGAAAAAATTTACCACTCGTCCGGAAAATAACAAAAGTTGTTTTTTTATTAAAGGAATAGAATGGGGTCTGACATCTATTAACAATATTCTTAACTATTTTCAAATTTAAAAAAATGCTTATATTTCGGAAACTAGGAGTCCTAGCGAAAAAATTTTTGAAGTAAATCCTCCTTAAAAATTAATTCTGGACATTTTTGTTTTTAAAACGATTTTGAAAAATGTCTAGTTCTCGAGATAACAAACAAAATGCAACTATACCCAAAACTGGGTGGAGATAGAGGTTTAATATCACGATTTTTGGATTCTACGAGGTAAATTACATATATGACCAAAATTTCATGACGTGAAAACAAAACATACAGATTATATGAAATTTTAAAATTTGTAAGATATTTTTTATTTTATTGAAAAAATAGGAAAATTTAAAATGAAACAATACAGAAAATAGTTTCAAACAAACCCACCTTAAAATTAAATTCTAAGAAACTTTCTTCAAATAAATTTTATGAAAAAAATTACCAATCGTCCAGAAAATAACAAAAGTTGTTTTTATGTCAAAGGAATAGAATGGGGTCTGACATCTGTTAGCAATATTGTGAACTATTTTCAAATTTAAAAAAGCTCATTATTTCGTTAACGAAGACTGATAGCGAAAAATTACTTGAAGTAAACCCCACTTAAAATTTAATTTAGAACAACTTTTCTTTTATAATTTTTACTCAAAAAATGTGTAGTTTTGGAGATATACGTGAAATATAATATAACTATTGTAATCATGTATGGAGTAATTTAATTGTAGCGCAGTATTTTTTTGTACCAGTAAAGCCCAGAATTATTATCACTTTAGAGAATTATTGTACCTCCTTTCATTTTTTAGTAATTGATTACTATCCTAAGATGAATGTGAGTTACACCCTTAAAAACATTACTTACAGTATCCATGCATCAAAGTATGTATGTAAATTTTCATTTTAAAATTCCCACTAGTATTTTTTTATAATTTTTATTCAAGAAATATGTAGTTTCAGAGTCATACGTGAAATATAATATTGCTATTGTTATCATGTATGAAGTAATTTTAATTTTAGCTGAATTGTTATTATTTTAAAGAATTATTGTACCTCCTTTCATTTTTTAGTGATTGACTACTACTCTAAAATGGGTGTGAGTTATACCTTTAAAACTACTTACTATCATACGAACCAACAAACAGTGAGTTATAATTTCTAATCCACATGTGTTTTATGACCTACTTTATTAATCATCTAACACACCATAGTTTTAGCTTTATAATAAATGATACTTACAATATAGTTTAGTTTATTTTAAAATAATTTAAATATTCTTTTATAGTTTTACTTTTATATTTAGCACTATAAATATTATTTTATTTATTGAAATAGACCAAATATAGTTCCAGACTTTTTTGGTTCTTAGAACTAGTTTTTATAAACTATAAACAAATGTTTTTGGGTGTAAATAAATATGTATTTATTAGTTTTCAGTGTTTTAAATTTAATACTACATTAATACAATATTTTGGTGTTGATAAAACAATTGTTATAATCTTTTAATAAAATTATTAGTTCATGAAATTAATAACAGATGACTCGACGGGTATTAAAATGAGCATATTTGAAAAAAAGAAAATAGCAATAAATAGACCAATACCATATAAAATTTGTATTTATTTATATACTATGAAATATATAACAACAGTTTAAAACAAAAGTATTAAACTACATTGTTGTATATTGTTGAAATTAAATGTTATATGATTTTCAAATTAGACCACGCCCCTTTTAACCAATCGATGTAAGTATTGATTTTCTCCGATTTACAAAACTAAAATTTTATGAAATACATTTTATTAACAAATATTTTAACAATAGATGACACTACTTGTATTAAAATGAGCGTATTTTAAAACGATTAGAATATGGAAAAACATAATTGGCTTGATTTAAAACGAGTATTTCTTTAAAAATAACCATTAATTTAGTTCAAATTTTACAAAATAATACATTATCTAAAATAATTTACATTTCTTTGATAAATTACAGATTTTTAATGGGTTCATTAGATCAATACATGATAATTTAATTACTGTGCTGCTAGTTCATTGTGATAAAGTATCTGAGCTTCTTTTTTTCTAAGTTGTATTTGCATTTTAGTGAAGAATGTTGTCAGTTCATACAAAAATACAACATTTTCGAATATTGCTCAAATTAGCTAAATAATTAATGATACATACATAAATATAAAGTTACAAAAAAAAGTTGAAAGTATTTATATATACTACTCTGTAATATAAGTAGTAGAAAAAATGCGAATGAGAAAGGACTTTGTGATTAGCTATCAATGCAGGAAATTACACCCTTGCCTTTTGAAGAAAGTGCCTCCTCCCTGCTATTATTTTTTAATTGGCGCATGACTTCACGTCCGCATAGCGCGCGAATATCTAGAGCGCTCTTTTGTTCTCGTCAAAGCCGCCCTGACCGCCCACAACTCCGTAGGATCGTGTCATGCCGTGACCTACGATATCACGCTCAACCCGTTAGCTTAGCTGATTCCTGATGTATTCGTAACTTAAGGTTGCTAGGTACTCGTTAAGATAGAACAAGAGCTGGAGAACTCACCGAGCGTTGATCTTGGTGCGTGATCTTCAGCCAATGAGAAGAAATCGAGAGAATCCCATTATAACTTCATTAAAATCCAACCCGCATTCGTCAATTCTTTTTCACTTTAAAACTTATTTGCATCATATTTTAAAATTCACTCACTTACTTCTTGAATCAGTTTTAAACAAGCACAATTTCAAATACTTTTTTATACTAAACACTCATTAATATTACAGCAAATTACTATAAAAACGTTAAAAATGTAATGGAAAATACGCACTTTTTGTTACTTTTAAAAACAATTGAATATTTCTCAAATCAACAACACTATCGCCATCTGTGTCAAATTGCTTGAACTGCGTTGACAGTACTGACAACTAGTAACTTCAAGAAATATAAGATTTAAATAAGATTTATATAAATATTACAACATATAAACTATTTATAAGATAATTAATACAAAATTCATTACAATTAACAAATAGGTAAGTAACATTTAAAGTGTTTAGCATGGCGTCTAAATTTAAGGTTAGATTTTTTTTCTAAGATGCATTTCTTAATGTTTATGCTAATATAACATAATTATAGAATTAAATGTATTAATTTTTAAAATATTTATTTCAGAACAAAATGGGAAATTGGCAATTGGAAGTTGCACGAATGGCGTTGTATATGTCATTTCCAGTTGTATTATTTCATTATTTTAACCAGCCAGAATATTTTGAAAATTGGGTAATAGAAAAGAGAAGAGAAATATTTCCTCCTGAAAATAAAATCCATAGGGAACAAATAGAAAATGCTATAAAACATGTCCGAGAACAACATGATATTCAAATGTTACGCGCTTTTGAAGAAACAAACAAATAAATGTGGTGATAGTGTTTTGTTTTTTAATATAGTGCTAGTTCAATGTATTTTTTTTTGTTAAAATAAATTATTTAAATAAAACATTTTATGTGAAAACTTCGCAAGCTCCCTCTATTATCGATTTTAAAGAATACAAAATACAAACAAATGTTATTTATTGTTATAATTTATACATATCTCTAATTAATTAAACTGTAATATTAAGTTCATTTGTGGTCCTTTTGGAAAAATAATTAAATCGAAGATATGAAGTTCAATGATGATATTCAATGGGTGTCTGTAGTCTGCCATGTTGGCGTGTATGGATTTCTGTTAGTGACGGGAATTTTACTTATATTTGTTATTTAGGAAACTTATTCTTCGTTTTAGAAGATATTTATGAATAGTACAATTATATAAAAATTTCCAAATGTGATAATTTTCCGAATAGGCAGCTAAATAACAGTAAGTACTTATATATAATGGATCATAAACATCTTAATTTATACAACTGGAATTTTTATTGTATTTAGGACCAGTGACCGTTATTTTACCTATATTTTTCAAGTTGATTATACATGGGCGTTTCCCCATTCGATTATTTAATAAAAATGTATAAAAGAAGAGAAATTCGATTGTTTGTTATGTAAATAAGTTCTAATTATTTGTTATCCGCAGATAATGACACTCCAGTTGAACAATACGTAGAAGCTATAAAACAACAAAGAAACTAAAACAATGGAGGGTGCAAATAGTGTGACGTGCCCTGTATGCACGTTATACCTCCGACCTGGTATGACATTGGAGAACCATTTGGCTACACACCCCAAACAAAAGGTCATCGAGGCCTTGTTAAGAGTTACGCAACCTACTAGCAATGAATGCAATGTTCAGCCTCAAATACAACCACAACTACAACAGCCACCACTACAACAACCTCAACTACAACAACAGCCACAAATACCACAAGGAATGGCAGTGCCCCAAATTACACAACAGGGAATAAGTATGCAAATGAACCAGCTACCCCAAAACCAATCATTTTTTTATCAACAATTCACAGCAACAACTGGCAACCAATTTATTAATCCCCCAATAAGTCCGATAAATAATTTAAATCAACAACAACAACAACAACAATTCATTGCAATCCCCGCGTATATTTCGCCTCAAATGATGTCCCCATTTGTTTTCCAACAACAACAACAAGTTCAAATAGTAACCGCATCTTCAAACTTTCAACCATTTCTTCAGCGCCCCCCAGAAATTTCGCCCACACCTGCTATTTGCGAATCTACAATAACCGAAATACAAGAACCAACCACGTCCAGATCTAGTGTTATTTCAATTAATAGTATCAATAATAGAACTTCTTCAACTAGTGAATTAATTCGTGAAAAATTGCTTGCTCTAGAATTAAATAAAGTCAATGAACCCATAGTTATTGAAGATGAAAAGAAGGAAGATTTTGATGGAAATGAAGCTCAACATAGTACAACAAATGAGACTGAAGAAAAAGATACAGAAATAATAGAAAATGAAATACATGAAGAACCGGAAATGAAAGAAAATGATACACAGGGAAGTGATATAAAGGAAAATGAAATGAATGAAAATGAAGAAGAATTAAATAAAGCATGCCAGACTACTCAAGAAAAAGACCCCTTATCGAATATAAACGTAGCTGAAGCAAGTAATGAAGGCGAAACAATTTTACCAGACCCATGTTCCGATTCAGATTTCCGTAATAAAGAAAATATCACCAATATGTTTGAAGTAACCGATTCGGAACTTGAATCGAACAGAAATGAAATCAACAAGTCAATGTTAATCGAATCCTCTCTAAATTTTATCCTCCCAAATGATATAACAGCGTCAGAAATAGAAATGGTTAAAGAAAATGAAAAACAAGACGAGCCAATTTTAATGAATATGGACGATTCTTTAAATTTAAACATATCAGTTGTACCTTGCCACAAGTTAGGCGGTTCGGACTTCGAAGATGACGACGACAGACTCGATGAGTTGTCCCACCAAAGTTTAAATATCCGAGCAGATGAAAAAATGCCCGCACGAGGAGAACTCTCAGAACAGGAAAGCAACGGTGCAAGTGAAATCGGCTGGGGAAGAATCTACCAAGAAGGAAGTTCAGGAATTTCAACTTCTTACGATTTAATCGCTCGGGAAAGCTGGGAAGCCTCAGACTGTTCCGATACTGAAATGCCTCCTCTTCAGAGTAGAATACAACCACCGATAGACTACAGCGAAGACATAGATGAACCAGATCCTATCTTTGAAGACAAAGTGGATGAAAAAAACCACTTTACGTTTGACTGTTCCACGTGTGAACAATCTTTCAGGTGTCCAAAGGAAAGAAGAGTACATCAAGCCGAACATCAAACAGATGAAAATCCATCAAGTAGTTCCAATAGTATCATTGAAGAAAGCCCGAGGAAAAAAATTAAAAATTCGGAAGAAGAAACTGAAATTAAACCAGATATCTCCGAAAATAAACCACAAGTGGTGGAAGAAGGAGAACTTCTATTGTGTAATATTTGCGGAGAACTACTTCCTTCTATGAAAGACTTAACTGCCCACAACAAAAAACAACATAACATTGGACTTAATCAAAATTTCATGTGCAAAACATGTAATGAAGCATTTCACAGGCAGAGGGATTATATAAAACATTTAAAAGTTCATCCATTAGAATGTATTATTTGTAATAAATTATTCTATAAACCCGCAAATTTAAAAGTGCATATTAAACGACACACGGGAACTAAACCACACAAGTGTGAAATTTGTGGCAAGGCATTTTTCGCTAAGCAAAAATTAAGAGAACATTTAAATATACACAATAATATTTCTCCGATAAAATGTACACAGTGTGATGAATCGTTTAAACGTTATTCCAATCTAGTACAACATAGAAATCACCATCATTTAAAAATCCGAAAGAAAACTAGAGATTATATTTGTCATTGTGGTGAAATTTGCCACTCTAAAAGCAAATTCAATTGGCATAAAGAAACCCACGAACCAAAGCCTAAGTCATGCACATACTGCAACGAAAAGTTTATTCATTTAGCTAGTTTAACTCGACATATTCGTCGCGCCCATAACAATCACTACGTTCCAGACGAGAACCGAAAGTGTGAAAATGTAGAATGTGATATTTGTAAAGGCGTTTATTTAAAGTCAAGTTTGGACGCTCATTTGAATATCCACACCGGGAAAAAACCGTACACGTGCACTATTTGCAACAAGGAATTCACCACAAAGTGGAATTTGAAACTTCATCGATGGATTCACGCCGCTCCGACCACCAAACCGTACAAATGTGATGTCTGCCAAAATGCGTACTTCCGTGAGTCTGACTACAATGCGCATATGAATTCCCATCGTAGTGTTAAACCGTACACATGCAACTACTGCGGCTGTAAATTTATCCGGAAATATAATTGCATTCGACACGTGAAAGAGCATGAAGAAAATAAAAATTTCACGTGTGAAGTCTGCAATAAAAGTTTCCACCGCTCTTACTACCTCAAAGAGCACATGAGGGTACATACGGGAGTTAGACCATATTCGTGCAATATATGTGGGAAGACATCCACAACTAAGTCAAATCATAACAAGCATATGAAAATTCACCATGCTAGGGAACCCGTCACTACAGAAGGATAAAGACTTGAATTTAATACACTCTAAGTGTTAAAATAATTTCATGAACTCATGGTGTTTATTTGTATATATAAATTCTTTTACGGAATTCGTATGGGATTAATTTTGTTATTTATATTACTTTATTACTTCTATCGTCTACAATTGTTCTTTTGTGATATATTAAAAATATATTATACAAATTCATTGGAAATAAATTCTTTAATTTTACCAGTGTATGACTTCTAATTGTTTCAAAATAATTTCAGCATTTTTTCTAAATTCTCCATTGTCTTCATTACTCCAAACTTCTAATAAATTTAACCACACTGAGTCGAAATCGTAACAGGCTAAGTTCTTGTAGCAATTTATTAAGTTTTCCTAAAAATATTATGTCAATTATTTAACTTCACCCCTATAAAAAAAAATTACTTGTAAAGGCACAGGTTGCCGGCAACTTAAATACGGTATAGTTGCCTTCACCACTAAATTCACATCACTTTTACTCATTTCTAAATTGGTAACTAATTGAGCAACATCATTTAAAATGACTAATTGTAATTTATATTCTTGATTATATCTATAAGCTGCTCCTCGATCTTTCAAATAACTTTTTGTTGCTAAATTTTTAATAGTTTTACAAATTTCTGGAAGGACGTCCCTAAAAATAAAATTAGTAATACATTGTTATTTTTCTGTTAGAATTCATACTTTGAAGTTCTTATTCGAATGAAATCTTTTGATAATCGAGCTAATACAATTAACAATTCAAAACTTCTGTTAATTACTAATGGATCTTCTTTGAATCGGTCTACAAGAGGAGACCAAATTAAATGTACTATTGGCAGTAATTCATTTTCGTAATCTTTTATTATTTCAAGTCCTTCTTTTAAAATATTTATTGTTAATAATTTTTGGTCACGATTTTTACTGGGAAGAAAATTTAAACTTCTTTTTAGAATGTCTGCTGTTAGTTTAATATCTTCAGGTAATTCCAGTTTTTCAGGTTCTTCTTCAATTTGTAATTCTTCTTCCATTTTAGATAAATCTTCTTTGTATAATTCTTCAGCAGATTTATCCATAATATCATCAGATAAATCTATTTTTGTGTACATTTCATACAAAACATCCATGTTTTTCTTATATTCTTTTAATAAATTAATTAATCTGTTTTCGTCTTGTGGATTTAAATGTTTCCATCGTTTTAAACTTTGTAAAAATGAATTAAACACTTTAAGAAAAGATGAAATGTTTTGTTGTTGATATTTATCAGAAGAATAAATAAGAACTTCGTTTACAACGTACATTATGGAAGGCAGTACTTCAATAGTACTATATCGCATAACTACATTCAAAACATCTAAAACCGCAATGTTTGTTTCTAATTTTTTTAATCTGTTTACAACATGAAATGAAAAATAGTCAGTGTTCTGTACAATTAGATCAGTTACAGAATTATATTCACAATTTTGTGATATTTTTGATAAAGTAAACAGACCTGCTGCACTTATTAACGGTTGAGCACTTCCTTTAAAAAAACAAGGATAAAAATGGTACCAGAAATGAAAAAAAAAATAATACCTGCTCTTTCAAGTACTATATACAATATTTTAAGTAAATAATTTTTGAAAGACAGTTTCAAAGCATTGGACATACATCCAAGTCCTTCTACAAGTAAACACATTTGGATAATATTGCTGTGAATTTCCAAAAGAGAAAATTCAGTTGTATCTGTTGATAAATACCAATTTTCTTCTTCTATATACATTTTTAATATACTATTTATCAATCGCTCGGAATTTTGAGAACATTTAATATCAACTACAACAAAAAAGCTGTAATTTTCAAATAAAAACAAAAAGAATTTCTCACCTGAAATGATTTCATTGAGCAAAAAAATTACTTCAGTTCTATTTTCAAATTCGTTTGTAAATAATTCACTTAGTGAATCTACAATTATTTCAATGGCTTCTGAATGTGCTAATAAGTGTAACGCTACTTGAAATTTATTAAATAAAACTTTTTCTTCAATATATTTAAATTGTTTCCAAGTTATTGCTGTTTCAGAAATAGATTCGAAATCTCTTATTGAATATTCTTCAAATATAGTAACATTAGATTTTTCCAGAGTTGAAATAAAAATTAAACTTTGCAAAAAACGATTCAGTCTGTCCGGTGATTGTAGGATTCGAAATAAATTTTCTGATCCTAATAATCGTAAGTATCCTACTAGTAAATTTAAGGACGATAACTGTTTTTGAACATCTACAAAACATTATGTTAAACTTGTGGAAAAAATATATAGATAATATATACCTGATCCATTAATAGTTCTTGGTAAAGAATTTATCAAATTATAAAAATTTTCAGATAAAACATCAATAAAACTTAAATCTGAATAATTTGGAATTAATTTCAAAGCGTCTTTACTATTTTCCGATACTTTTGGATTCTCATCCTCCGATAAAGATATTAAAATTTCTATGCAAATTGATAAAGTATTTTCAAGTCGATGTGAACATCTACTTAAAATTTGTTCACAAAAATTACTTAATTCAAATCTAACTAATTCATGGTAATGACTTTTTAAACCAGCAATATTTTCAATAATTTTATATAAATTTTCTGATGTTTTACTATACCAATCCGATGTTCTAGTTGCAATTTGTAATTTTTTTATCATTTCGGAAATATTTTCTTTGTCCTTTTTAGTACTTTCTTCGATTTTTTCTTCAATTTTCTTCAAAGGAAATTCAAATATAATTTCTTTTTGCTCTTCACATTCTTCGTCTTCCATATGAAGAACAATTATTCGATTCAAAGCTTTTAATGATAACTATAAAAATGGAAAAATGTGATGTGCCCGCCACATAACTAATTGTATGTGCTCGAAACATAACTAACTTTATGTGCTTGGTACATAACTAATTATGTGGTCGGCACATAAATGAAAATTAGTAAATATCTTACCGAAGTAATTTTATGGCCTTGTTTTTCATCGTCTAAACAAATTTCTTGTAATGCAATAGCAATACCAGGCAAAAAGAACATAATACAATCTGCTACTTGATTTCTTAAAACTTTGTCATCAAAATCGGCTTCATCATGAATATAACAAATTGTCATTAGGCAATTTATAGCAGTTAATCTAGAAAAAGTTAAAATTTAAAAGATGTAAATAAATAACAAAGAAAAATTACCTTAATTTTCGCATTTTTTCGTGTTTTGCTACTTGTACACATAAGTATATACATTGTGGAAAATATACCTTGTATGAATTGGAATATAAATCACTTATTATATCGCTAGATACATTTTTAAATAATGTATTTAAACATACAATCGCACTTAATTTCAGTTCTTCATCTGTTCCCGGCACTGAAAAAAACAAATGACTATCTGTTTCATCGCTCTTCAATTGTTACTTACAAAGCGTAGCAGTTTGTTTGTCAAAGATTTGTTTTGTGACAACTATGAATAACTCAAGAAATATTTTTATTTTATTTAATTTAATATTTTCAAGTAAACATTGTAGTGTCTCTAATAATTCTTGTTTTATTAAATTCGAGCTGCAAGAATTATATACTTAGGTTAAGTTATAAAAGAAAGAAAATTGTAAGTATAACCTTTTTTCTTTATTTAGATTAATGTATAAAGGAAAAATAATATACTCATGAAGTCTTTGAATTATAGGAATCGGACTTTTGTTAATTATTTCCCTCAATTCTACTAGTTTATCCTGAGTAGCGTCTGTGACAATATTGTCACATATTGGTTTTAGAGCTAAAAACACATTGTTAATACTATTATTCATTTTGAAGACAATACTTCTTGATCTTTAAATAATACAACATTTCTTTTTGATTTAAAGTACGCAATGTTTATCAATACATGTGGTGCTTTATTTGACAAAAATCAAAATTCCCTACTTGCGATATCATTTGCATAAAATAAAAAGAATTTATGGGAATGTATGAAATTATTTGGGAAATTTCGGGAAAAAGTATGTAGTATGCTGTTCTAGAAATTTTTTATTACACAAGCTATTACAATGGCAAAAATTATAATTGTTAATACAAAACTACTACAAAGTATCATTTACTTAAGTTATTGGAAGAATTGCAAATAAATACAATGCATTTTACACACATTTATTATTTAACTATTATTATCTTCTGTTTTTTCTGCGATTAAAGATTTATCAGAAATATTTTCAGTATCATCCAAATTTTTATCTGATTTTTCTGATTGTGAATTACTAGAATCTGTACTAGATATTGAAGAAGATCTATATTTAGATCTATACGGAACTGAAACAGATCTGGATCTAGATCGTGTTCTTCTGTATCTATGTTTAGATGTAGACCGCGATTGAGATCTAGAATTAGATCGAGAGCGTATTTTAGATCTGTATGAAGACGCTCTGGATACTGATCTATATTTCTGATGGGAATATGATCTGGAACTGCGAGAGCTAGATTTTGATCTATATCTACTTCTTCTTTCTTTGGAATGTGATCTACTTTTGCGTCTGCGACTTCCTCGTCGGCTTCTGTCGTCTTCAGAGTCCGAGGAATTGCGGTTTGATTGGTGAGGGTACTTTTGTTTCTTCATGCTTTTTGCTATTACTCTTCTCTGATGATCCAATTGGGGAAACAAATCTAAAAACAAAATGATTAGCGCGATGAATAGAACTTCAAATATTTGATTTACCATGAGATATTTCCAATGCCTTTTTGGCAGAATTCATTTCTGCTTGTTGTATACTATGTCCAGTAGCTTTAGCTAAACGTCTACCTCGGAAATAAACCGCAACTGTGTAAACTCTAGTGTTTGTCGGTCCTTTGCATTCAATAACTCTGTAAAAAGAAACAGTTAATATCATGAAATAAATATAAATGGAATTATTACTTATAAACAGGAATGTCTGGTTCGCCTCCATCCATAGTTCGCAATGTAAGACAACATTGTTGTAATTTTGATTTTGGATCATTCCAATCTTGATTCATAATAAAATCTTGTAATCGCGGGAATAGAGTCACTTGGCAGAAAACTCTACAATGTTCTAAGCCCTGTAAAAATTTAATTAAAAATATGTACTCGCTATCTGATGTGCCGACCACATAACTAATTTTATGTGGCCGGTACATGACTAATTTTATGTGGTTGGTACATAACTAATTTTTATGTGGTCGGCACATGAACTCGCAATATGAAAATTATATTACCTGATCAATATAAAGTGCACCAACAAATGCTTCAAGTAAATCGGCTCTGTCTTTAGTTTTTAATTCAGCTTTCGGATTATTATAAACTGCATAGTTAGCCATACCTAGATCATCGCAAACAACAGCTTGAGTTCTATTATTTACCAAAGAACTTCGTAATAACTAAAACAAGAAATTATAGAAACGAAACAACACGAAATAGATAAACATACAGATAAATGTCCTTCGTGATGTTCAGGAAAATATTTATATAAATATTCAGAAGCAATAAGCTGAAGCACAGTATCTCCTAAAAATTCTAAACGCTGGTTAGATCCTAAAGTTAGATTTGTATATCCGATACTACGATCAGTGAAAGCGCGAGCTAGTAATCTAATATGATTAAATTCAACACCGATAGAATCTTCAAATTTAGTTAGTTTTTGCAAGAGTTCAAAATCTGGAATCCATTGTCTGTCTCCCATGGGTTCTTGTTCTTGTAAGGGATGCGGAGGAAGATTTTCCCAAACGTCTAATAAATGAGGATCGTTTTTGAAGAGAGTTCCTCCAAAAACTTTATCTGCAATCTACAACATTGTGTTTTAACGCTAGAAAAATTATTTGTTTGAATACATTACATCTATTCCTCCATCAAGAAACAGTGCGCCCATAAGTGCTTCAAAACAATTAGCCATAGCGTGTCTTAATTCAAGATCATGGCATAAATCTGAACCATGAGCATACAACATAAATTGATCTAAACTTAAAGTTCTAGCAAGTACAGCTAGATGCTGATTTTGAACAATAGCTGCTCTGTAAGTTGCTAGACCACCTTCTTCTAAATCAGGAAACATTCTAAATAAATGAATAGAAGACAAAAACTCTACAACTGCATCTCCAAGAAACTCCAGCCTTTCGTTATGTGTTATGTTGGATTCTGTTTCATATTTCTTTCCAAATCTAGACATAATGTTTATTAAAGTGTTTATTCCTCTCTTTCTGGTGTTCATGTAATGAATTCTTCGATCTCCATATTCCGGTTGACGAATACCACAGTTTGTTAAACTATTTCTAGCGTGATCTGGATTTGTACCAAAGTTTTCCCGGTAAGATGGATGAGTTAATGCTAGTTGTAATAAAGCCCGATTGTTGAAACTGTAACCGATGTTGAATTCCAAAACGTTTAAAGAATGATGGAATCGAAGATGGCATACGAGAACTGGTATCAACATTGCATGCTACAATAAATATTTATGAAATCTCTAAAATATTTATTGTTAATTTTCTTACTTGAATGATATCGCACATAATTCCTGTCCTATAAAAACCTTCCGCAGAAACTGCAACTGTAACGTCCCTTTTCATTTTGCTTTGAGTTCTCATTTCTTGCAATTTGATTTCTTTAGATTCCAATTTTCTTTTATCTTCAAAAGTTGGTTTAGACATATTAGCAAGTAAGTGGCGAAATTTAACATAATCACGCCACGCTTTTTGATATCTATAACAATATAAATGAAGAAAAACGATAATGAGAAAAAAGAAAATTATTTACTCTGGATTTCCAGCGTAACTTAGTTGAGGAGGTCTAATTCCAAAATGGACAATATCTGGAAAACGTGGCCTTCCAGGAATTTGTAAATCACTGTTTCGATCAAGTTGATCTACGCGAACGGAACAAGGTTTTTTTCCTGGATAAGTCACTACCATACCCTTAAATATTAAAAGATAAATAAATAGAAATTGGAAGAAATTTGTCCATATGATTACAATAGCAAAAGTATTTCACGTATATTCTTAAAAATAAGCATTTTTTGAGAAAAAGTTATAGAAGAACAATTGTTCAGAATTAAATTTTAAAGGGGGTTTGCTTGAAACATTTTTCGCTAACAGTTCCTGTTTTTGAAATAAGTGTCTTTTTATAATTTGGATAAAGTTCACGATATTGCCAACAGATGGCAGACCCCATTCTGTATCTTGAAATAATTGACAATCATTGTTGTGTTTTTGATGACTGGTAAATTTTACAACAAAATTTATTTGAAGAAAATTTCTTGAAATTTAATTTTACGGGGGGTTAATTTGAAACTTTTCTACAAATTTTAAAAAATTATTGTCGATGTGTGATTGAATGCTGAATTTTATAGAAGTTATGAAAATTTAATATAAATAATTATATTTAACTACTTTTTGTACCTTTACTTCATCTGCATATGCTTGCCACTCATACTGAGTCATTTTTACCATATTTTCAAGATTATCTTTTGTAATAAGTAACTTAGAGCTGTCTAATAAATACTGTAAAACTTCTTTCATGGAAAGTATTTCTCGGCCATTGTCTAAAAATACAATAAAATTGTTTAAGGAAAAAAAACTACATTTTGTACAATACCTGGCAGATCTCGTACAAATCGGGGCATAAAATGAAACTGGGAACAACCATTTGTATCACCTGCTGCACGAAAATCAAGATCTACCAATTCTAATAATTCTCTAAATAAGTAATCATCTAAAAAAATATTAGAGTAATATAAAGCAAAATCTTAATATTTTCTAACTTACGAAATAGATCTAATTCCCTAATAGTGAAATTATCGGGATGTTTTTCCTCAATATATAAAATAGTGTATTCAATATTAAATCTTATAACTTTGCAAGTGGGTAATTCAACTAAAGGAAAATGAGAAAACATGGAAAATCCTTCAAAAATAAATTCATGTTCGTCGTATTTTATAATAGTTGGAGTTTTAGTAAGGAAATTAGTTGGAGGAGAGATAGTAATGCGGTAGTGATAGAGTTTATCAGAGTTGTTTGTGTGTTTGTCACAAACTTTGAGAAATTTTTCTCCTGCGTATATTCCATGCCGAATTCCAGATTTTCTGGATTTGAGAGAACAGCGGCAAAGCGGTCCATCGTTCATTTCTCCAGGATCATTGTACCTTGGAAAAAAATTGATTATCTCCGAGTTATTTGATGCTGGAAAATACTTACCACATTTCTGGATGAAGTCTGTCTGGATGTTGTTGTTTTCGTGTTAATTCTTCCATAATATTTTCTTCCTCATCGTCGGAAATTTCTTCGGAGCTGGATTCGCTGTCATTGTTGCATTGTTCAGCTATAAAAAAATATTTGATTTTGCAATGATAAAAATATTAAAATCTTACATTTATGCTTGCATAATCGAGTTTTCTTTTTTCTTATAGGCGGTATATATTTTGGTTTAGTTTCATTGACTTTATAAGCTCTTGTGACAAGGTCGCAATCAAATCGGTCGCATATTTCTAATAATTTTGGTGTGCCTCTAATAATTTTTGGATTTTCTTCATCTCTGACGTAGTATAAATCAGCTGGAGTTGTCCGAGTCCAAATAGACTTTTCTCTTTCTATGGTTTCTTCTTGACTATATCTAGCGAGTTCTTCGAGTTTTGTAGACATTTCTTCACTGGTTGCGCAATAATTCTTTCTCCAGTTTTCTAGAAGCGCTTCTCGTTCTGTCTTTGGTTGTATTCTAACGGATGTTTCTCGTGGATTCTCTTCAATCCTTCTTCGTTTCCTATAATCGCGACTTCTAGATCTGCTTCGCTTTCTTCTAGGACTTCTAGATCTTCGAGATCGGGATCGTGATCTATCGTAACTATAATCTTTTTCTCTTTCCCTTCGTTTTTCTTCAATTTGTTTTTTGCGTCTAGAAGATTCGCTTTCTTTTCTGTACTCATCTAACGACTTTTTGTAATCATTTTCTTCTGGTTTTTTGTAACTGGTATTTGGTTTTTCTAGGTATTGAGTTGTAGAATCGTACGGTGGAAAATCTGTAGAAGTATTTGTTTGTCCATCAGTAACTGGAATGTAATGTGTTCCATAATTTCCATAATAATCGTATCCAGGATTGTCCGTTTCGTAGTTCGGCGTATAAGTTGATTGTTGCGGTGGATAGTACGAAGTTTGAGAAGTATCAGTCGGATATTTAGGATAAGATGGGGGCACAGTAAAGTATTGAGAATTATAGGACACATCTACAGTTGGTCTCGGGGGTGGATAGGTTGTTTGGGGGGCAGGAAATGTATAAGAAGGGTATTGTTGAGGGTGTCTGGGTCTCACAGGCTGAGTTTGGTAACCTGGAGGTGGATAGGGATATCGGGGTGGTCTTTGAGAATACCGAAAATTACTTTCCATTATTAAAATATTATTTTACACAACTAACCTATAAATTCAAATTTTTATGTATGAATATAATAAATTATAGACATAATTAAACAAATTTGAATTTATAGTTAATAATTACATTCAGCACTACATTTTATTAAATATAGACGTGCAATAACAAAAAAAGAAATAATATTAACGGATGAATTAGTGCGCATGTATTCAGAATTGATGAGTAGTTATTTACATATAATAATCGTATTTTATATCCTTTATAAAATAAAAACTAGTACAATTAACCAGTAGGAAAGAAAACTCAAATAATGTGCATTTATTTAAATTTAATTTTATTTACATTTAAAATAGTACAAGCAAATAATACAAGATGACGCTAAGAATACTGATATGCGCATGGCAATCCTGGCTTTGTTCTGGAGAAACGAAAAATCATTCGCTATCTTTCTCATTTGTGGCAAGCTGGAAAATTCTAGAACTCTGTGCAGCACGTTTTAAAAATCCATCACGCTTATTTAGTCGATCATTGATTGTAGTGACAGCGACAGAATCAAGTAAAACGTTACACGTGTGTATTTATAAATTCTGAAGTGTGTAACAGTATTATTCATTTCCAAGTAAGTTATATCGATTCTAGCATCGCAGTGAGCTCATGGTCAAAATTGATTGTTTTTACAAATAATTTGGCATTTTATTTCTCATTCAGAGTGACATAACACTTTTTATAATTTCCGCAGCCATGGTGAAGGAGACCAAGTTTTACGATATCCTTGGAGTGAAGCCAGGATGTAGTCCAGAGGATCTAAAGAAAGCATACAGAAAATTAGCTTTAAAATACCATCCTGACAAAAACCCAAATGAAGGTGAAAAATTCAAACAGATTTCCCAAGCGTATGAAGTGCTCTCAGATCCAGAAAAGAAACGCATTTATGACCAAGGAGGAGAGCAAGCTCTTAAAGAAGGCGGAGTTGGTGGAGGATTCTCCAGCCCGATGGATCTGTTCGACATGTTCTTCGGGGGTGGAGGTTTTGGAGGCCGTGCTCGAAGGGAACGTCGAGGCAAGGACGTGGTCCACCAGCTCAGCGTCTCGTTGGAGGAGTTGTACAAAGGCACTGTACGCAAGCTAGCCCTACAAAAGAATGTTATCTGTGATAAATGTGAAGGACGTGGAGGCAAAGTCGGCGCCGTGGAGCAGTGTGCAACTTGTCGTGGAACCGGCATCCAGGTACAAATCCAGCAGCTTGGCCCAGGAGTCATCCAGCAGGTGCAGTCCATGTGCAGCGACTGCCGAGGCACCGCCGAACGCATCAACCCCAAAGACCGCTGCAAGACCTGCCAAGGACGCAAAACTATCAAAGACAGGAAAATTCTAGAGGTCCACGTAGACGCTGGGATGAATGACGGCCAGAAGATTATCTTCAATGGAGAAGGTGACCAAGAACCAGGCTACGAACCCGGAGACATTATTGTAGTTTTAGACGAAAAAGAACACAGCGTTTTTAAACGCTCAGGAAATGATCTGTTCCTACGAATGGAAATCCAACTCGTAGAAGCTTTATGCGGCTTCCAGAAAATAATCAGAACTCTAGACGACAGAGATTTGGTAATAACTGCCATTCCTGGTGAAGTAACCAGACATGGAGAAGTTAAGTACATAGCTAATGAGGGTATGCCTTATTATAAGAATCCTATGGAAAAAGGAAGAATGTTGGTTCAATTTATTGTACAATTCCCCAACGAGATCTCTCCGCATATAATTCCAAACTTGGAAAACTGCCTCCCAGCGAGACCAGAAATCATGATTCCCGACACTGCCGAGGAGTGCATCCTCGTGCCCATGGACCCCGAGCAAGAGGCCCGCAGGAGGCACCAGAAGAACGCCTATGACGAAGACGACGACAGAAGAGGCCCAGGCGTGCAATGCGCCACTAGTTAATTTTTTAACTCAACCAAGTCTCTCTGTAGGATAACATATATTTTATATTGTATTATTGTATTAATTAAATTTTCATTACTAAAATAGATGCTATCCTATACTTAGATTTGTTTATGTGTTAGGCAATTAATTAAAATCACTTCAGATGTATTCCATACATATTTATGCTGTAGGTGTACGCTGTAGGTTCGGCTGGTGAATTTTTTTTATTCAAAATTTGTTAGCAACTTAATTGGAGCAAATTTGTCACGAATATCGTAATGTAATATATCTCCATTAGTTACGTATTTATTAATAAAATAAGCGTAAAATTATATCTGGAGTATTCTATAAAATTTTACGTTATTTACACTTCTCATTTAAGTTTTACACAAATTAATTAATGTACAGATGTATTTCATGATTTATTTAAAATATATTCGAATTGCTCGTCCTATATCATGGTGTTTTCCTGTTTTTTTTTACCTATTTACAAACACTTAAGAAATTAATATTAACTAATTAAATATTTGAGAAAAATAAGGAAATGCTAAATAATAATATTGCGTCAATTGTTTATAATGAATTCAAATGTTTTCAATAAAAAACAAGTGATCGTAGTATACGCATTTTCCGCTAGATGGCAGCACGGGTAGCGCAGATGTTCATTTTTCATGAACCGAGCGAGATACCGCAAAGACTTGTGGGACTACGAGAAGGGAACCATATTATATTTTTCAGATATCATTTACGTATTACACAGCGGAGGGAAAGCTATACGGTGAATGGCATTTTCATTAGCTTTCGACTTCGTTGTATTTTTAAGTGTCTGTAAACACAAAAACAACAGTGGTTTCAAGTTTAAACGTGTTTGGTGATTACCGGGTTAATATTTTACGTGTTTCGAGTGTGTAACTAGTGCAGGTGTTGGGTTATCTGTGTTGATGACATTGGAGAATCAAAACACTAGTTTAATCTTTGTCAACTTTAAGCAGTTTTTTAAATTGGTGTAATGTCAATTTGGGAATTCATTGAGTTTTCCAATAAAACAAAAACGTCATGCAGGTAAACTTGAGCAACCAGCTGTGTAGATACACAGTGGCGCACTTAGCAATTTACAGTGTAATCATTTTTATTGGTGGTTGTAAATTATGTTCCTTTGAAAATATACAAACACTCCTAAACTGAGGTTTACCTTTCACCAATAAATGTATTTTATGGTTTAGTTTGAACGCCTGCTCCACTACCTGAGTTGTGATGGTGCTGATGCTAATATTTACTGTTTTTGGTGCAGAATTCAAGAATAAAGAGAGGCTCTCAACGTGTGCCAGTGATGTGTTGCCACGATGGCTGGCAAACCTGATTTATCGGTGTCTCCACAACAGCAGCAGCAACAGCCCGGAGTGCAGAATGTGGTAGTGTACGTCTCCAATGATAACTTCGCCCAAGCGTACGCCGTCAACCAGCAGAATGTGGCCGCGTTCACGTCGCAGGGCTCCGCGACGCCCATCTCGCAGGCGCAGCCCCTGCAGAACGGGGGCCCCACCGCATCGCTGGCCCCCGTGGCCAAGGGGCTGTTCAACAAGCCGCAGCTCGTCAAGTCCATGGACTTCCCGCTGCTGGAGAACGTGAACGGGGCCGCGTACGCGTACAACAACCTGGGCGCGTACCACGGAGTGTTCGACAGTGCGGTGACAGTGACAGTGAAGGATAAGGACGGCGGCGAGTACCTGGACGGCGGCTTCGTGGCGGTGGCCGAGGTGGCGGGCCGCTGCGACTCCGTGCGCTCCGAGACGGCCGAGTCCAGCTGCAGCAGCTTGAGCTCGGCCGAGAGCACCACGCCGGCCGACCTGCTCATGTACGACAACAGCGGCGTGAGTGTGCGTGTGTTGGCCATGGTGCCTCCTCCGCCTGCCGCCGTCACCGTCCCTCTCGGCTGGAAGAGGATCATCACCAACAACCTCGTCATCTACATCAGGTAACAAACACTACCAAACATGTAATATAGTACCACGACACAATACTGAACCGCAAAGTTTAAAAACACTGTTGTAATCATTGATTAAATTACTTTAAACAGTTCACAAGAGCGCGAAATTAATATAAAATTGTATGGAACACATGAATCTCATTTTTCTATAATTATTTGTACGAGTACATATTTATAAATATTATTTATTTATGTACGAAGTACTACTTGTAAAATAGGCCTTATGTATAATGTGCCAAAAAATCTCAATGTTGAGTAAATTGAAGTACCAAAAAATGCTTTACCTAATGTTTATAGACAATGAAATATGTACCTACTCTCAAATCTTTTTACTTGTCTTCGTAAGTTCCTAAAATTTTGAGAAAAATCTTGGAATCTGGCATCACTGTAAATACGTGAATTTAAATAGCTACGACAGTGAATAACAACTTAAATGATGGATCACGGGTTCAAATTCAAGGTCACTTTATTTATTAAAATTGCGCACAAAATGTAGACGTGAGTCATTCGTTTCCAGCTCTATTGTTTTTTCTGCGGCGATTGTTTGAGAACTAGCAGATTATTCATATTACCACTTTTATATATTCTCAATTAATTAAAATAATAGTAACGTAATGGTACGCACCGGTAGGGAGTCTGTGATTACAATAGGAAAATGTAACAAAGTGCATTGTGTAATGGGTGCATGCATTGTAGTAAATCCGGACAGTTTGCTTGAGCCGTTGGAGGAGATTAGCCGCATTTTCCCGCTGTCGCAAGGCCCGCGCACGTCTTTACAGCCTGGCTTTTGTGACCGAGCCATAAATCGTTGAGTGTCGGTTGCCCTTAAAAGGGCTCATATACCATACACATCACCAGTGACAGTCAAACTGCCTCATCCACACCAAACTATTTTTACAAAAAAAAAAAATTATTTATATATTTATTTTATTAAAAAATTAAATTTGTATCACACACGGTTTATACCCATTACTGGGTGTGCAATTTATTAACCCTTTTTTCCTGTGTGCATATTTTTTTTTGATTATGTACCTATGGTATTTGCATGAATCTGTTAAGTATACAGGCTGTTCAATTTATAATGGATCATCAATGCTATCTCGAGAACTATAAGAGCTACGAGATTTGTTAAATTAACAAACAATTTCTGTATTACAAGATCCAAGACAATTAAAATGAGACAAACATTTTTTTTAACTATTGGTACCTCAAGATATGGAGCCCAACTTTCTTATTTTAAACGGAACAACCTTTATATTTTTACACATTTGGAATCTACATAAAATTACAAATTTAATAATATGTTTAAGTTTAACTTTAGTTAAATAATAAAATCCTTATGTTGGCATTAATTTTGTATACTTTTACCTGAAAATAGCAGTTGCCATGAATAAAAAAATTATCACACTAATTCTATCTTTAAATTAAAATTAAAAAAAGAACGCAGAATTTGAAGGGTAGCTCATTTAAATTGAACACCCAGTATATTACAATAAAAAATATATATTTCAAAGTTGCCCTTCCAATAAAATTGCTCAAACCCCGCCACTGGTATAATTTATTTATATCGTTGCGGATATTTATCACACGAATTCTTGTTGACAAAAAAATATACCACAGATTTTTTTTTGTAATAATATTGTATAGTTTTTTACCTTTTCGCCGGTGTAATATTTCGGGAAAACTTTTGAGAACCGCTGCGTTGTTCTCCCGTTCCGATTTTACGAATTTTGTAGAAAATTTACGATTGTATTGTTGCGTTGTGCTGCACCACCAACATAATTATTGCCTAGGACGGATGCTCTTTGACTTTCTTAACTTTTGGGTTGTTCTTTCTCTTTGGAGAACATTTCTTTTCCATTTAGTTAGTCACGGTTGGAAATGTGTCAGTCATTTTGTGATTTGTTACACTTTTGCAACTTGACCTTCGGGACAAAGAATTTGGAAATGTTTTTCGGAACAATGAAGTGAAGAAACAATTGGTACATACATATGCGTGTCTGTGGTTCAAATGGCGGTCAAGAAAATTACATGTATTACTTAATTTATAAATTGTTTATAAAAAATATAATTGTGGATAAAATGTAGTAATTTATCTTAATTTAAATCGAGTTAAATAGCAAAAACGGTATGATATTATATATTATTAAATTATTTTAGATTTTCTGTTTGCTTAGATTTAGGAAAATAGAAAAAAAAGATTTGTTTGATTATTTGTTTGTTGGCCTCTAATATTTTTTAAAATAAATTTTGTTGTATATTAAAAAAATCAGAGTTGTAGGGATTTAAATCATTAATTTTCTTTAAAAAAAATCGTGATTTTAATCACTTTTTCTGCAATTTTTATTTAACATCCGACGTATAAAAAATTGGGGGGAAACGTAGAAAATTTTTGCACTAATGAGTAATTTTTTATTTAATTTATTTTGAAATGTGTTATAGTAAAATCCAGCATTTAACAAATAAATAAATTTATTTAACTTTTGCTCTCACAAAACTTGCTTGCGTCTCGTTTTATAAATTTTGCATGCAATAATAATCACCTTTGTTTATGTAAATCGTGCTCAATGTGTCAAAGTCGGTATGTCATTATATATATTTAAATAATTTTTGAATTTCTGTTTACTTAAACTTTGGAAAATGAATAGATGTTTACAGAAAATGGTAACCTTTGGTATTTGATACATATTAAGAAAAGAGTTTTTTTAAATAAAAACAAATTACAATTAAGAAATAAATGAAGTTTAAAATGGCGTGAGAGTTTGGAAGCCGAATGAAATACGACGTGTGGTTTTGATAGGTAAATTGGTAGGATTTGAGGATATGAAAAACAATTAGGCGAACGCACGTCTCATCAGCCAAGTAATTGGTGCAAATTTAAACCAAATCGTCGCAATTTACAGTAATTAGTCCCCGGGACGGCGGGCAGTCGCTAACGAATCACTACTGCCGATTCAGCGATAGTTAGCGAGCCACTAATACGACACATCACTTTCCACAGCCATCCGCCATGCGATATTAGCCCGGTGTAATAAATTGATCTCTGGATACACGAGCTATTTGTTAATTAATACGTTTTAATTAATAACTGCAAGCGAGCGAATCGACAATTTGATTATTTTAGATTAAATTTAATCAGATGTTTATTTTTGATTATCAAAAGTTCATTACTAACCTGCTCTAATTAAAATTCAATGAGAGCTAATTAGAATCAATTCCCTTTGAAAATTTTCCAGATAAAAACAGACAAATTCAATTTGCGAAGACTACACTAATTACATCAACAAGCAATACTTTGTGCACTCAATACAGAGATGGGTTATCGCAAAAAAATAATAATACAATATTCAATTTTATAAATAAATAATTAGATAAAAAAATCTGATGTGGACAAATTATACACATTTTTTGCTGCACTTCATTTAAACTTATTTAATTTGAAAGTAAGATCATTTTACGGATAATCTTTTTGATATTAGAAAATTTAAAAAACTCTTCGAGAAAAGTGCCCTTTTGGTACTGCCGATTCCAATAAAAAAGAGAGATACATATCTAGATTTTATAACAGTCCCTTAAACGAAATTTCAACATTCTACGGCTAATCGTTTTTGAAAAATGCGAAAAATTAAAAAAAAAACTTTCAAGCAAAATGCCCTTTTGGCACTGCTGATTGCATGAAAAAAAGAGTACGTACGTTTTTCAAAATATATATTTTTGATCGTTTTCTAAAAACAGAAATTCAGGATTATAATACTTCCCTTACTTCGTAAAAGGAAATAAAAATATATTCATAATATTTTTATATAAAAAATATATACATATGTAAAAATAAAAAAATAGTGTTTTACCATAGATTATGATATTTTCACCAAAAGAAACCAAAATTTTGTATTTATGCAACCTGTTTTACTACAAAGGAAAGCTGGTCACCAAATTTAGTAAAAAAAAATATATATGTATGTTGTTAAATTGCCTTATGATATGTATACCTACCAATGTATTTATTTATTTTATTTAAAGACAAATCGAATTATAAAATCTAATTCCATTCTCCGATCCTTTTGGGAAGGCGATTCTGTAGAGCGAATTCGATATTCTATTATTTATTCCTTCACAAAACAAATTCACAATCTGTATCCCTCGCATTGACTAAATCTTTCGGAATGAGGTCAGTCACCGGAGCAGTGGCGTACGGGCGGCTTTCCCAAGGGGCCACCGGTTCAGATTAAATTGAAGTTGGACGTGCCCCAATTTCACTTCAACGGTAGCCCTTCACGTAATCTTTCCGTTGCAATGCAGCAGCAGATCGGTAAATAGATTAACGTAGAGAGTGGGGCGGACGATGAAAGGGTGAAATTTTAGGCAGATTATAATTTTGCAGGGTTGTACCTTTTAAAGGTCGTATTTCATTATTGAAATCTACAGTTATAAAATGTATTTTAGTGAAATAAAAATGCTAAAGGTCTGGTAAACACCATTTATATTTTAAATAAAATTATTTATATATATTATTAATGTAGTTTTTGTTTGTACGTCTAAAATTATTTGTTTGTTGGCCTCTAAATATAAAATATATTCAGGAAAAGATAAAAAACTAAATATATTGAAATAGAGGAAAATTTATTTATTACAGTATTATTTTATCTAATAAAATATGGATAAAAACTTCCAATAACATCAATGTTATAATCAAAATACAGAACAACAAAAAACAACGTATGATTTATTTGTTTAATACGCGATATCAAATATTATTTGCTATTCTTGTTGACCTTGTGGTTTTTGCATGTTTAAATTTATGTTTTGGTTAAGTACAACCATAAATATTAAATTGAAATGTGAAATACCATATTCAAGAACACAACGAGTTAAACAGAAAATAATGTGTTTGTAATTATATTCAAAAATATTCAAATGCGGTATAAATAATACATTTATGCATATACATAAGTGTGCTGTAGGTCAACAAATCTAATTAAAATTCAAGTAAGATTATTACTGGCGCAAATGCTCTAGATATTTAAAATAGTGTCCTTAAAAAAATAGTTGCAGGCACTTGTAGCTTTGAGAATCTTAAATAAAATACGATAAAGATAATTAAAAAATATTAAAAAAGAATTTTTTATATTTAAAATAAGATTTGTGGTGCACTCTCCACATCAGTTATGGATGCCCGTTGATATACAATTGATTTTTTTTGTTAATATTTTATTTTAATGAAACATAAAGCTTGTTTGAATAAATATGATATGAAGTACATTCTCCACATCAATTATATGATTTTTAGAAAAAGAAAAATTAAATAAATTTCATAATATGAATTTTGATTTGAAGAAATATGTTTATGGTGCACTCTCCACATCAGTTATGAGTGCCCATTAAAATACATATGATAGATATTTGGAAAAAGAAAATGTAAATAAATTTAGTAGTATGAAGTATCTTGCAGAAATATGTTTTATGGTAAACGTTAAAAAAGAGAATTGTAATGAATTTTATAATTTGTGGTGCACTCTTCACATCAGCTATGGGTGCCCATGAATATGTATAGAAAAGTTTTGGGTAGAAAATGTAATAAAAAGTTCCAATATTTTTTAGTGATATAAGTGAATAAATTTTTGCTTTTCGTGTTTGTGTAATGTTCATATAAAAGAATGAAGAGA
Organism: Stenolophus ochropezus; assembly: GCA_035578165.1. Taxonomy (NCBI): domain Eukaryota; kingdom Metazoa; phylum Arthropoda; class Insecta; order Coleoptera; family Carabidae; genus Stenolophus; species Stenolophus ochropezus. The sequence goes on from JAQOWZ010000002.1 coordinate 2,450,345, forward strand.
AGCCATGCATTAAAAGAGAAACGATTGTGCAAAAATGATGATATATTGGTGCATATGGCGCAGAATTTCCCATTGTGTAATAATTCATGGTAGCTTGATGGGTGGCATGCAATTATTCGCCGAATTTGGACTAGTGTTTACGGTCGAATAATTCTCATTGTTAATTAGTTTTTGCGGTATAATTTCCTCTGATCACAATTTCATCTGGAACACGTATGTACCTGTAAATAAAACAAAACGCTATCTTTCGTATCGGGTGACGTAACGCGGCCGTTAACATATAATATTCCAGTTGCTTAATCAGATTACCTCTGATAGTCTATATAGTGGTCCTCAAACTGTTAATACTCACACTATTCCTAAACAAATGCTGTCATTTTATTACTGCTTCTCTAATTCAAATTAATTCGTGACGTACTTTAGCCTTTGACGTTTCAACAGCGCCATAGAGGACATCTGGTGTACCACAAAACAAGAAAAATAGAAATATTCTATAAAGAAATAATAATAAGGATATAACATAAAAATATGTAAAAATAATTTCCTGTTTTTTGTGTTCTTAAATTATAACAAAACGTTATTCAAAATATGTAAAATTTTAATCCATTGGTAACTTGGCATCATAAAGAAATATAATTTTTCTATGCCACTATGGAAAGTAGTACTTTTCTCACACTATATAAAGCTTCAAATTTTACGACTGAAATATAATGATACTGTATGACATAAAATGACATCCTAAATTGAATAATAAAATATAGAATTATAAATTCTGCTTAATGTGCGAGAGTCATAGTTACTTCCAGTTAATGAAATTACTCTGTGTGAGATTACCTGTGCCATTTTGTTTTTTATGTTAAATATCAAAATACATGTGCATATATTTTTATTCTGTAACGTTTAGCAGTGTGTTCGTAAAAAAAGTATGGTGTGCCACTCGTCTAGAAACACATATTTCCTACCATGTGATTTCAGCTTCGTGTGAAATACGCAACTTTCTGCACTTGTTTCACAAGATGATATTTTTATTGAAAATATTAATTTTGTTAAAAATTGGTAACGGACATTTTTGATAAAAAAAAATAAATATGTTTATGCTTCATCCTATTTTTTTGTCAAAGTTTAAAATGAAAACTTAATTACCAAAAAAGTAGTGAAGATGACTTCCTAAAGATGTTTACGGAAACTAACCTATTTTTTAAATATATAAAATATTTGGCAGCGATTTGTCCGTCCTTTTCTTGTTTGTTTGGTGACCTCTGGTCAAACTAAACTCTCCTAACTCTAGTAATTTGTTCTACTCAGTGGCGTAGGAGTAAAATCGACCGCTTTTGTTTGTTTTTCCAACAAAAGAAAAATAAAACAATGACAAGTGACAATCGGAAACAAACAATTGGGTATTTGAAGAAACAAATAAAATTGAATGAGGAAAATTGATAGTTAGAAAGTGTTGAGGCAGATAAAGCTACACTATTATCGTATCGATGTTGATATATGTGTTTTCGTACTTTCTATTGTGTACTGATCGATAGATACTGAAGAAATTATTTGTGATTCATGGGTATACATCTATTATATGACTGTTTTATAAGGAAATAACAACTAGAAATGTTTATAGCTTTGTAAAGAGAGAAATATGTACAACTATAATAACTTTACTATTTTATGGGTTTTGGTTTCTCCATTATTTAGAACAAAAGATAACAATGTACTACACAAACAGAAACTATAGCGATATTAAATACAAATAGTATTTATAGCTTATAAAATAAAATATATCTATTGATTAATAATAATAAATAAAAAATGTCTACAACAAAATATTTGCAATGCAAAAAAAACTTCAGTAAGGGTGAAGCATGTTTTATAATGAATTAAAAATATTTTTTTATACTTTACCTTAACAAATGTATTATTATTATAGTGAAAATAGTTTAATAATATAAAATATTGTTAAACTGTTTTTGGTATTTTTCTTGTTGTAAAATTGGTACTGCAAACAACTGTATCCGACATTAAATGTCAAATTAATAACTTCAAATATTTTTGAATGTTTTTTAATACAATTTATATTATTTCCGAGTAGAAGAACCGAATAAACAAAACCAAATTTAAAAGGATATTAAAATTTGATAACTCATAATGTATAGATGCATATTGACAGATAAATGTGCCCCACTTCATTCAATTGAGTTACTATATTTCACATTTATATATCCCTAGATTAAAATCTGTTACTTTTTTAATTGAAAATTTTAAGGTTTTTATTAAATAAGTGAAGCAAAGTTACGACGTTCTATTCATGTTTTTGGATCAATATACCGTCTTATAAAACTTGTATAATAATATACAATATTGTTTTTAATGAGGGTATACAATATGGGGCGTAATCTATAAACACAGTTTCATTAAATAGAGCTACTTGTTTTCCCAGTGTAATTGAGCCTTACACAAACACGTTCAATCGCGATTCCCCTATTGTTGTGTATTTTTAGCATACCCCTATTTGTTCACCTTTCCCCATAATTGCCAATAAAGTTGCATTTACACGCATTAGTTTCATTAGCTTTTCCTCCTACCATGTGTAACACATTTGGTATAAAATGACAGCGGCTTTCAGACGACTGAAATAGACTTGTAGTTGTGCCTGAAATAACCCGACATTCATCTGTCACACGTGCTGCTTTGTCAAGACAACAATGATGAAGGGCATTGTTGGTTTTTTTATTTTGAAATAGATGACAGCTGTAATATTATCAATATGTTTGTGATTGTGAAATGGTTGGTTACGGTTAGTAACTTCTCAAATGAAGCGGAAAGATGATCACAGGCGACTTAGTTTCACTTTTAGTGGATTGTTTGAATTCTTATGTTTCGAAATAGATTTTGAAACGGTTTAAATAGATTGCTGTACAAACATAACATACTTATGTGTAGGTAATTATAAAATAAGAAAGTATCTACTTTATTTTCACCTATAAAAAACAGAGAATCAAACTCCTTGTAGTAAGAGCCGGATTACCATATTTAGCGCCCCAAAGTTCATTACCAAAATTACGATTATTTATTTCTTTTCTTAATTCTTTTTCATTTAATTTTCGGTGTTTTTAAGTGCAGTAAATTTAAAAATACAAACAAATTATAATTATTCGAATGTTGTTTACTGGTTTTAAGTATAAAAATTTGGCGCCTCCTTAAATTCGGCGCCATTACCCGTGGCTTTGTTAGTAGATGTGATAATTTTAGGTACAATAATTATATAAAATTAAATTTGGAAAATCTGTATTTTACTTTAAATTAATTGATTTTTTAAATTTATAAAACAAAAAAAGATAAAAAAATAATAATCAAAATATGTTCTGCATATAATAATATTTCAAAACTAAATGATATTTTATCACTTTAATTGTCATATAACAGAAGAAAAATATAAGTATTTAAATGTGTAACTAAAAGTAAAAATTCTTTGTTACTCTTCATAGTTTTATTAAGATTAATTATTTTGATTTTATTACAGATTTCGTTTTCGTTTATGAAATAAAATATTTTTGTTGCTTTTAAAACAATAAAAATGTGCAGTAACACTTAAACATCTTTAAGAATTAAAGAAAATGATTTATTTGATTTTTTTAAATCGTGATTTTTGCCAACCCTGCTTTAAACTGAGGTGTGATGAGACGTATGATAAAAAGAATATTAGTATTGTATGCATTAAGCGATTGAATGTGTGATCAGGATATGATTCCTTAAAGTGTTAATCCGTGGTACATTTCCCTGATGATGATACGGTGGAAGGTTCGTGCTGGCTCACAGGCAAGCCGTATGTAGAGTATAAATTAATTATCCATTCGCTAAAGTTCAGCCGGAGTCAGGCAAGCGGCATTCCTCTCACATATCTCAGTGATCGAGCATTGAGAGGCAGGAGAAAAGGTGAAAGTTCTCTGCGATACGCCGTACACTAGCCTAGCACTAGGTATAGTTCACGTTCGCGTTCCCTGGTGCGGGTAGTGTATAATAATGCGAGATAGAGTGTTGACCTTTATGAAGACACGCTCACGATCTCAGGGTGTGTAGCTCTATAAGGAAATGACGCCACAAGATGGATTACCAACTCATATGCTACGCTATTTACACTATTAAAAATAGATTAAACATCGTACGTCTATCAACTTTACACCTTATAAACTAACATTTATATAAAAAAAACAATCACGTGTTGTTTATAAACGAAATATATTTTTATTAAGTGCGTAAGTCTCGTTAAAAAGTGACATCTCACGCACTAAAAATATTTCGCACATTATTTGTTATTTGTATATCAAGGGACTACAGTTTAGTTTTTTATTACGCATATGGAATTTATTCTACGAGGTGATAGCCTATTAACAAACCTAGGATAGTTATAAGTATCATAACCGCCGTAGTTGTCAATTGAATTCCGAGCTCGGAGAGCGAAGATTTTAAGACATTTAATGCCTGGTATGATTCATAACATCCATAGTTTGTTCAATACTTTACCGGTTTCACATTATTAATAAACATTTTTTTATTAAATTTCCCTATGAGTAACATTTTCGTGATCAAGTTGCATGTTATTTTGACAAACCAGTACGGTAATATTTTGACCATACTGACTTGTCAAAATTACATGGGATATAATTATGATGTAGTTACCTCGCTTACTTTTGTCTATATAAACAAAATCTTGATATCCTGAAACCAGCAATAGTTATTTACGTGGCCAGCGGTGTAAGTTAATCTTTACATGTCGAGTTGGAAATTTGTGAGGCGAGCGACGAAGGGCGAGTTCTCATAATCCAGTGAGCCCAGTAAAGTTTAAATGCACGCCTGCCCTGTACAAAATTTTATTTCCAACTTTATAGCGTTTTTTTTAATGTACTTTATTCTTCAAAAAAAAATGCTATAGCCTTGCAAATTTTTGCAGGTTAGTTACTGTAATTGTAAGCCTGTAAAGTGACAATTATATAGAAGGTGGAAATAATAGTATCTTATTTAACAAGCATAATATGCAGGCTATATTACACGAGGATGTAATTAAAAATACGAGCGGTAGCGAGTATATTTAATCATCCGAGTGCAATGTAGCCATATTATGCGAGTCAAATACTATACTTTATCTACAACTATCAGGCATATAAAAAAATCTGATATTATTTGTTAAATATTCAGTTAGGTGTGAGTAGTTCATATATAGCTTAACAGATGGCGCCACAGTAGCACTTAAATGTCAAAATAACTATTCAAATTGTATTTATTATACTTTTATAATCATTTATATTGATATTTATAATAACAAATATATTATTAATAAATTAACAGTTTATTAAAATGTTATGTGTTAAATTATATACTCTATTTATTACAGAAAAATGTAGCGTGTAATTTAACATTTCATATTACACTTGTGTAATATGAGTAGTATATTATATGTAGTATCACCCGTATAATGTACCCATATTTCAATAGTTGTAGATAATAGTTATTTACATATCATGGCAGGGAGGTTAATCTTTTCATGACGAATATGGAGATTGTTTGCCGAGGCGCAGGCCGAGGCAAATAACCATGAATGAGTCATGAAAAGGTACCTCCCTGACGAGATATGTATTATATTTTTTCTGAAATCGTACAAAATTTTAAAATCAACGAATAATAAATGTATTTATACATAACCTATATGTATTTTACGAGTAACTGTCATTGTAGGCTACTGAGGTTATGTGTCAACCTGCTCTGTTGTTTGTTTAGCTATCACATGGCACGCAGGGCAAGCTCATGGTTGCCAGATCACAAATTAAGAAATTAATTTTTTTATTGTAATTTGTTAAATGCATTGATCTTCTAAATTTAGTTTATTTAGTATAAATACTACATGTTATAAACATTTGAATTTTATTTATTGGTCACGTAAACAGTGTTTCGTATTGAAATATAAATATACCTACTTGTCAAAATAGAGTTGGCAACATTGTATTTTACCACTGCCTAGGCAGGGAAATTGGATTTCCCTGCCTATTTTGCGGCAGCCATTTGATAGATTACTGGCCGATTTCAGGAAAACGTATTTTCATGATTAAATTTGAGCACTACTATATTTTTCAATTAAGTGCAAATATATAAAAATAGAAAGGAATCATATGAATATTATTATATGCAAATGAGCATATGTTAACGGTGTAGTATTATAATTGATTCCTGTGAGTGAATTCCTCGTTACAATATAGAAACCGGTACCGTGGGCTTGACATGTATAACACATTCTAACCTCAAACACTCGTGGTTCACGAAGAACGAGTCAATGATCGACCGATCACTGCACGTGTAGTCTATATCGCAACAACGGTTCGTCTACTCGCCTATAGTGTCCAATACAGGCAAATCATACGTGTGTGGATGTTGCAATGTACATGGGAATGACTTCTATGTGATCTATGCTTCGTGAGCATATAATAGAAGGACATTCACTTGATAAAAATTACCGTTTTTTTGTCTTGTTTTTAATTTTTAAATAAAAATATCATGTATCTATTTATTCAAAAGTTATACAGAAGATTGGATTTTCTCATAAATAATATAATAAGAGCCAAGAATTTATTGGAAAAATTTACGAATAGTTCTTGCGTAGTAACAGACAAACGAGTGTCAAAAATGACATTTTGATCACAAGAAAGTTAAAAAGATATACTTCATTTAAAATATCTAAATTCATAATTATTTTGTAAAACACCCAGTAGTAAATGAATAATAAATAAAAAAAATAGTGAACCCAAACGTATGATAAATCATAACATAACGCTCACTTTTTCTTATTTATTTCAATTTAATCCTCAAATAAATTTTGATTTTACTGCGGTCAATAAATTATATACGCGATTTTATGATTGTCAATTTTTGATTTGATATTTGGTGTGTAAATTCACAAAACAAGGGCGGTCATTTTTAAATTAAACCCGACTAGCATTTATTTACCCTAATCATTGTCAATATCAATAAAATGGTAATTCATCCCATCAAATATTTGCGGGTTTTGTTATTTGTTTATTGATGTTTTGTACATTATTTATAAAACAAATACAATGCAAACATGTGCTCGGTCTGTAATGACACATATGCATCATTCATGAAATTTCACGCCAAATATATTCATACATACGCCTACGGCGACCTACAAGACTTTCTCCCACCGAACCTTGACATTCGGGGATTATAAGTCAATCTTCCTTTCCCCATGTACTTGAGTTCACATTGACTAAAGATCAACACGGATCTTAATATGCATTCAAATAGGATTCAAATTTGAAAACTTTATTTAAAGTAGCACATTACAGAAAATTACCGTGTTTATTATAATTATTCATCATTTTTTTTCGAAGAGTGTATTTATAATTTTAAAGATTTCGGAATGAACAATTATCATTTTGATGTCCAGTTTTTAATTATACTTTATTTAATAATAAAATTTCGACTGTGTTAACTCGAACTGGGTAGTGAGACATCGGGTTCAAATCTCTGTTTCGCCAATGTTTGACCAAATAAAAATATCGCTGTATCCGAATGGTATGGAACCCATTATAAGCTGTAGCTCCATTGCAAAGCCTATAGATTAACAACTTACACTAAAAAACAAGTAAAACTTGTCGCAACCCAAGTATCTTAAGGTACTAGAGGTCCTTTCCTACTAGGATTTTTTTTCTACGACCATTAAGATATTTATTTGTTGCATGTTTGTTATTACTACGTATACATAGTATATTGTAAACAGCTTTTTGTACTCTTACAATAAAATCTGTTGATTTGCGTCACCTAAGCAACATCGGGAATCTCAATTTCCGACATCTCCCCTCACCTAACCTAATCTAACTTAATCTAACTTAACCGAACTTAATCAAACCTCACCAAACTTAAAGTAATCTAAACTAACCTAACTTAGCCTAACCTAACCACACCTAAAGTTATCTAAACTAACTTAACCTACCCTTATTTTATTACGGTGAGGTTAGGTGAAGTTAGATTAGGTCAGGTTAGGTTATGTTAGGTTTGTTTAGATTAGTTAGTGGAATTATCTAACTAACACAACCTAACATGACGTAATCTAACTTTACCTAACCTCATCAAACCTAAAGTAGTCTAAACTAGCCTAACCTAACCTAACCAAACTTAAAGTTAATTTAACCTAACCTTATTTTATTCTATCATTGAATAAATAGTTACATTACAGACACTAGTGCGTTTAAGTAACATACTTTGGTGCGTATTTGCAATGTTCATTAGATGCGCTTCTGTAACAAAAAGTACCATTTGGTGCGCTTTTTTCTACGCCGTAAATAATATACGCAAGGTAACAGCTTATAATGTAGAGTACTATATTATTATTGCGTGAGTGAATTTGTTTTTAGCAAGGAAGTAAATAAGTAGATCTCTTGTAGAAGTTGTCTACACATAGGTTTTTGTTACGTAAGCCCCATTTCCAGTTTGGCAGCGGTTGTTGGTTGTTGCTTTGGAGGGAAAGTGGTGCAGCCCTAACAAAAAGCCTGCACAAGCAGAGCAAACTGGTCTTGCTTCTCGGCTCTCGCGATGTTCTTGCAATGCTCTGTACCTCGGTCTCGTGTGCTGATCAGACTGCAGCCTTATTTATAGGCGAGCGTTTCACCCAATAAGGGAAGACTGGATGGTGTGGATTCCACACCGCAGGGACGGATCAGCCCATAACAGACCTTATTATTTATTAACTAACGTATAACATCACCGAATTAATTACTATATGTAAATTATTCACATAAAGTACCGAGGTATTAGGAAAATGTTAAGGAGCTTACTTTATAGACTTCATTCTACCTTTACTAACATACATTTTATATGCAAATTTTTTTTATAAGACTTCGAAATGGAAAACTATTTTTAGTTCAATTGAATTTTTTTTTTACACAAATAAAAATACCGTTGTCTTCTCAGTTTGTACTAATCTTCCATAGACTAGTTATTGGTTCTCAAACTTTTTGATTTGTAGGTACCTCAAATTTTAAAGACATTTTATTAATCTTAGGAAACATGTAATACATGAGGTGGATGTAATTTACATGATTTTATATTTGGTTGTACTTTGGACAAACATATTCCTATTTTATGTTCATGTTTTACTTCAATCATTCTCTCTTTTTGTTATATATCCCAAATATTTTATTTGCTACGTACCCAGTGAAAACTATCAATAGATATATCTAGAAAATAATAGCAAATCTGTATTTTTGTGTTAGCAAGTGTTTTAGGTGTTTTTGTAAACATTTCCAACTTTTTCTTTAAAAATTCGAATTTTAAGGGACGATTTTAAGAAATTTTCATCCCTTGTTTTTTGCATGCTGGAATTTACTTTATTCAGTTCTTATATTTTTCAAAAAATCTCAAAATTTAAGTTTGTTTTCTTGTTCAAAAAAAAGTAAGCAGGTAAACACGATTCAATACCTCATTCTTTGGACACCAATTGACATCAATATGAAGAAGAAGTTTCAAGTACTTAGATTCAAGAATTGTTAAAATATCTAGGATGCTAAATTTCTCACCATGCTTTGAGAACCACTGCTATAGGTTGACAACAAGCTTACTAAAATGCAAGTAAACTTATACTTTGGTACTTCAGTTCTTGTTCCTATTAGGAAAGTCGTGGACATCGCAAAAAATAAAAATCCAATTGTATGACTTTGAAAGGTGCGCCAAAATAAGCGTCCCTTATCTACCTTCCGAAAAAAAATGTCACAGAAAAAACCCAAACATCTAATCAAACTCCTCCTGTGGGCTTTGTTTATATGAGCTGTTTTTACTAACGGGAAAGGAATGATTAATTTAGAAATTGTGATATATATGGAAGGAAAACCCAAATGAGTTAGACATATGTGTATGATAATAATATGGTCTTCCGCACCTCTAATGATAATTAAAACGATATGCGTCGTGGCAGATGTTTTAATTAATTTAGCGAGTAATATGAATAAACAAATTCCTTATTTCCTCATGGGTTGCACCTCGGCACGTGGTTTCCCTCACGCAGCGTGAGTCACGCGCACGCGAGCTGTGCGTGACGCGTCCTACTCCTTACAGCTCCTTGATGTCTCATTCCGATAACGCCCAGACACACAACACAAAAACTTAATCAAATTATGCGAGTTTTTATCGCGTTGTTTATGACTGCAAGAATAGCCAGCATCAGATGGGAGATATGGTTGTTTGCCTATACCAGCGTTTTTGCAAACGTAATTAATATTTAAATGATCGACGTCGGTTATGGATCATCGGGCGAAGTAATTGCTTTTTCTTTTATACTTCTTCGCCTAACGGACATACTGCACGATATTCATCTGTTGGAAACAGAATTATGCCCCAGGCTTTCTTAATCTTTTAATTTTTGTTCCAATTCCCTGAAAATGTCTCAAGAAAACTTCCACTTCCGATTATTTTTACTAAAAATTGATTAACTGAACTAGTTCCATTTTTAAGACATATAAGGCCTGGTTTGATTCATAACATTCATGGTTTGTTCAATAGAACATCAGTTTTAGAAAATGAAGACGTTTTAATAAATATTATTTTATAAAATTCTCTTGATAATAACGTTTTTCTCCGACCACTATGGAAAGTGGTACTTATCTCACAATCGTGGGTTAAAGTGTGAGAAATCATTTCTCACAGTATATGTCAATACTGCGCTTGCGTGAAGGTACTTTTTGTGAGGTTATCTGCACCATATCGTTTTTTATTCTTTAACGTTTAGTAGTGTGGAGTGTGTGGTCGTAGAAAAAGTATAGTGTGTCACTCGTGCAGAATCACTTATTTCTCACCTTGTGTGATTCCAGCACTCGACTTCGTCTCGTGTCAAAACTTTCACACCTCGTGGGAAATAGGCGACTTTCTGCACATGTTGCACAATATACTATTACATGAATAAGTCTGTATGTCTGTATGATATGTCGCCATGGTTACATTTAGATTATCCAATTTTTTCATTTTATTTTGACGTCAGTACCGTAATAATATTACAGTAAGGATACAGATACCAATTTACTTTTGTTTATGTAAATAAATAAATATCCTGAATCCGGTACCTAAATAATTTTAATTTACCAAAAAAAAAACTCGACGATGTGGAGAAAAACCCTTCAGATATAGTTGATACCCAAAGGAAAGGTACCGTAAATATGTAAAGGTGTATAATGGTTTGGTAATTCTATTTAGATTAAGTCGACTAATTTTGTTGGACATTTGAGAACGAGTATTTGATTGATTTCTTTCCCGTCAATGTTCCATAATTAAAGGTACAACTCCATTGAGTCAATCCCCAATCAAACTGCCACCTACATTCAAAAAAGTCATTTTCCATTGGCTATTCATTTGGATTAATAACGTATAAAAATTACAGCGTACAGTGGACACACAAGCCAACGTTATTATCATGTTATCGTCCCATCAAATATGCATTTGCGTTTCACTTGTCGAACAAATACAGCTCGTATCCCAGCAGGCTTATCCGGCGATCAGTGGCGGCGGCTTGGGCCGGGAAAAGGGGCTCGCTGCCCACATCGCGTGACCGCAGCCCCACCTGGGCCGACTTAACCCTAGAAAGCTGTTTGAATTTTAATTTAACACGCGGAGATCCTATCGCTAGAAAGGGTTAGAAGAAGTTAATGGGGGTGTCATGCGAAAGGGTGGCTTTTATTTTCATATTATCTTACTCTAAAAGGTCTATTTCCCTAAAATATTACTATTTTATCTTCATAAGCGAAATTGCACACAAGAGAATTAATATAAAGACGAAAAATAAAGTCTTTCACGGTTTTAGGCTGGATTTTGACGTCGTGGGTTTTGTCTGTGTAGCATTTTATGTGGTGTGATTTTTATTGTTATGTTTTGACTGTATTGGATTTTGACATGTTAATATTACTACATTTTCTTCAAAAGCAAAATTGCACATAAAAAATCAAGAATCTTTCACAGCTGGATTTTAAAGACGTGGGTGTTGACTGTGTAGCATTTTATGTGGTAGGATTTTTTATGATGGGTTATTTGATTTTAACGTAAATATTACTGCTTTATCTTCATAAGCGAAATTGGACATATTAAATTATAAATATGAAGACGAAAAATCAAGAATCTTTCACGGTTTTCATAGACTGAATTTTAACGACGTGGGTTTTGACTGTGTTGATTTTGACGTAAATATTACAGCTTTAACTTCATAAGCAAAATTGCACATATAAAAATATTAATATGAAGACAAAAAGTCATGAATTTTTCACAGTTTGATAGGCTGAATTTTGTCTGTGTAGTTTAGTGGGTTTTGACTTTGTTAGATTTTGATGGAAATATTACTACTTTATATTTATAAGAATATTTCATTGTTTTAATTGGCTGGATTATAACGACGTGGGTTTTGTCTGTGTAGATATTGATGTGGTGTGATTTATATTGGTAGGTTTTAACTGTGTTGGATTTTGCCGTGTATAATTTGACTGTGTTTAAACTGTTTCTTTACCAATATTCATGTAAATTTATTGGCTTGTTCACATTATCCAAATATTGTTAGATTGTAAAATATTTGTAAATTTAGTTTGTGGACATTATGACTATATTTATTGATGGTGGCAGGTAATTGTTGTGGATATAAAAGTGGGTGCTAACAACGTAACACCTCGGCGTGAACAACACAAAGGGGTGGGAATAATAACATAATGATGTGTTAGAATTAGAGGCGCAAGGCCTCCAGCTATTGATCAAACTTTGACGCAGTGGATACACAGCGTTTAACGCTACACTTCCCAGCTGACCTGGGAAACAGCACCTGTGTGACGTCACCCTGTCACCATGTCACTATCAAACATTCATCATAACTAATTAATTTCACACCGGCACGCTAAGCACGGTCATCGCTTCATAAGCCCCACACAATTATTCTCCACACTTTGATATTTTTATATTTTGGATTTCTACTTTATAAAATTTATTTATTTTTATCAGTTTTGTTCTATAAGATTGTATGTTTCGGTATGAGATTTGTCAATGAAGATTTTAAGTTCTTAGCTTTAAATTTTGTTTGTACATCTGAAATATTTCAAAAATACAAATTTTTGGGTCCAAATTTTTGGTTTTTTAATATAGTCCGTACCGATAGAGTTTGATGCACTGATTTCAAATTTACAAGCAGAATTTGATTATCTCTTTTAGTTCCTGAGATTTTTGCTCCCAAAGTTGCACCTCAAAAAAGTGTGTTTTTTGACAATATCTCTAAAATGGGTAGATATACAATCTCAACTACTATTCCAGTCGATTCTACAGGCAAAGTTACATAAAGAAATGTCTTCTCCACATATACGTTCTTTGGAACGATTTGGTGAAAAATGAGAAAAACGAAAAAACCTAAATTTCAGTTTTTCGCTCGGAAACTTTTTTTCTCCAATTTCTTTTATATTTTGGACTTAAGTAAATATCGATGTGCTGATTCCAAATTTTCAAACCATATTCAATTATCTCTTACCGTTTTCGAGATATTCATGTTTAAAGTTAGACCTGAAAAAACGTGTTTTTCAGGAATAGCCCTGAAATGGGTTGAGTTACGACTTCGGCAACCTCACCAGTCGATTCTATTGGCAAAATTACATAAGTGTACCAATTTTCAGATTTTTATTCCAATGGGTAGAATTTTTAGAAAGGAAAAACTGAAAATGTCCAAAATTGAAAAAAATCGTAAGGGGTTCATCAGGCGTTTTTTTCAATTTTCGCCGATTTTCGTTTTTTCGCTCTAAAAATTGTATCTGTTAGAATAAAAATTTGAAAATTGGTACACTTATGTAATTTTGCCCGTAGAATCGATTGGTGAGGTCCACGAGGTCATATCTCAATCCCTTTCAGGGCTATTCCTGAAAAACCTCTTTTTTCAGGTCTAACTTTGAACGCAAATATCTCGAGAACGGTAAGATATAATTGAATTCTGTTTGAAAATTTGGAATCAGCACAGCGATATTTACTTAAGACCAGAAAATGAAAAATTTTGGAGAAAAAAAGTTCTCGAACGAAAACCTCGAATTCCGGTTTTTTCGTTTTTCTCATTTTTCACCGAATCGTTCCAAAGAACTTATATGCGGACAAAACATTTCTTTATGTAACTTTGCCCGTAGAATCGCCTGATATAAACGTTAAGACTGTATCTGTACTCATTTTAGAGATATAGCTAAAAAACCCACTTTTTAGACGTGCAACTTTGAGAGCAAAAATCTCAAGAACGAAAGGAGATATTTAAATTTTGTTGGAAGATTTGAAATCAGCGCATCGATCTCTATCGATATAGACTATATCGGAAAATTAAAAATTCTGACCCAAAAATTGGTATTTTTGGATTATTTCTGCTGTATATAAAAAAATTTAAAATTAAAAACTTAAAATTGCAACTTTTTATGTTTAACTGTGATTGGAAATAACTTGGAGAGGTAAAAACAAAATAATTTTTGATTGGAAATCCGAATTTAAATTATTTACTGAGCCATTCAGGTTCATACTTTAAAACTACCTACAAGTTTTCGTATAGAAATAACTTTTATTACTAAATTGTCTAAAAATGATAAAGAATATGAAGTGATAGTAATCATAGATTATGTTCATACACATAAAAGCTTCTATTCCAAGTATAAAACAAAATATTGATGCAGCATTTCCTGTTTTGAAGAGCAACAAAGAAATAGCCAATGTCCATATTGCTATCTGGCCAAACATCTCGAACTAAACTGCGGTATGTAGTGTTGCAATCAAGCAATCACTACATTGAAACGGAAGTTCTGCGTGTAGGTGTAGCCAAGTTCTCATCAGCACCGTCAAGAACGAGTTACGATATCCTTGCCAGTACATCCAGCATCCACACACACACGCACGGCTCAAGTGTACATGATCAACTTGACCGTGAACCCAACAGCGCAATTAAACGGGGGAAACATCTGCCGAGGAGAACATATCTCCAATATGTTCATTTGGTACTACAACAGATTTAGGGGCAATGTGTTTCACTAATAACTTACACCTTCATTTATACACTATTAAGTTAATGATCAATCTAGTCGCTGTTGGAAACAAAATATCTAGAACAATCAGAATTCATGATGACATGACATGATGAGTACAAAATTATGGTATCTCATTGGACACCATATGACTGTCTTGTTTGCCTACTAAATTGTACACATTTTTTGCAGAACTTCATTTAAACTTATTTCAATTGAAACTGAGATACGATTCTTCAGTCTGTCCCAGATACAAAATTTCAGCATTCTACGACTAATCATTTTTCAGTAATGTGAAGCAAAGTGCTTTAGTGTGGCACTGCCAATTGCAATAAAAAATCTGATGTGGCCAGCACATTTTATATATTTATATATATCAGGGCATTTAACGTTATAATAATAAAGGTTTTATTTCGAAAACCGGTTTTTAAAAATTTGAAACCGGTTTTAACCTGTTAAAGTATCGGTTAAAAAAATAAAAAAATAATTAAAAAAATAACAACAAAATATAACGAATAAAAGAATGCAATTTAATTAATGAATATTTACAAAAATTCCCGTAATAGCTTCAAGAAAACGCAGGTCACTTTTTAATTGTAAACTTACCTAAGGCTGACAAAAAGACTACCTTCTTTTATGAACTCTCCAATACAAGGTAAATTTTAAAAACTCGCAAATCTCATGCGACTTTGACTAAATCATCACAATATTCCATTTATACCAAAAAATGATAACCCATCCAATATTCCTCAGATAAGATCTAACGAAAATTTTTGGGATTTACTGAGTATAAAGATTTAAGATAACGTCTGGGAAATCTAAAATGAGAAACAACTACATCATTACCGATTTCTACCATAAACAGCAGTGGGTAATACTCTGTAAAATAAAAAAATTGAATCAGAAAATTCGATCATAAGTAGATTTATTCTTTCGTATTTTTATTTTAACTAGCAGTTACCTTTGATAGACGCAATCCTGTTGTGTTTAACAATGTCTTACGATTGGTGATAAATCATATTGTCACGTTTTGTTATTTCCATTTGCAGTTACCAAGTACTGTTCTTGCTTGTTTCCTGATAACATTAGCTAGATTCTATTGAAGTTAGTGACATTCCTGTGGTAAGCAGGTATAAGGAATTGAAAATATGAGTACAAGGAAGTCAGCATATCTGATTGCGATTGGTACATTTCTTTGAGATGAGAAACGACATTCTTGTTATGTCTTTAATAACTTTGTAACTGTTATTAACAATTGTCATTTCCTGGGCATTTCGCAGATAATAGAGGCATTCAATATGCTACCACACAAGAAGCTCAAAACAGTAGGTAATAGGTTAAAGATAAGTACGTAAGGTCGGTTTCCCTCAGTTGAAAAAGGGGATTGATGACATTATCTAGTTGAGATAGCGAATAAAAGTCTCATCTATTCCATGCGTATGACAATGATGCTAGATAAAATTTTAATAATTCTTGCAGTAGAACTTGATGATGTATGAACTCGGAGAAACAGACTTTACGTGTTGATGTTTTGGATTTAGGAATTTTTGCGAATGGCGTTCCTCAATAATGCGGAAGGAAAATGAATCATGCGCATACGTGTCGTGCGAAGATTTAAGGTCCTAAAACAAACGCGAAATAACTCATGAGAACATACGACACGGCAAATTGCAAACGTAATAAATCTGAGCAAAAACGGCAAAACAAATAGTTTAGGTCGGTATGCGATTATTTACCGGCGATCACAAAACTGTGAGAAACATCTGTTTGCAAAACAAAAAGCGCTCGCTCGCAGCACGAGAGAGAAAATCAAAAAGCGAATATAAATTATGCCGGGGGAGGGGAGGCAGCGAGGTAATAGCGCAAACGCATAAAACTCCTTATAAGATCAATATATCGGTTGTTAAGGGTTTCGTCTGACAGCTAAATAATGCGAGCTCGCCTGCTTCCACAATTACAGCCCGTAACGTGCGATTACCGATTTGAAGGAGCACATTAAATGAACATGTAACACGGAGAGCCTGAGAGAGAAGTCTCTATATTTCACTGCGTGCCTAGATGTCTAAAAACATTGCATCTAAATCCCACACGGTCTAAATCCATTTTATCAAAACGCATACGTCAAAATTCTAACACAACATCCACATTGAAATAGAAATTGTATTTGCCTGTGGACAATTTTTTATTTATTATCTCTTTTCAAGTTGTAGTAACATCCAAATCACTTTTTTTATAGTATTTTATAATTCTTGATAACTTTTAGAATCGAATCCCAGATCTTATAGTTCGCTCAATTCGAATCTGCCACAGTCAAAACCTAATCGTCAAAATCCTACACAGTCAAAACCCATGCTATCAAAGTCTCACGCAGTTAAAGTTTTCCATCTAACAATATTTTATCAGTGAAAATTCAGACACAAAAATACCACCAGTCAAAACTACCACTAAAATTTCACAGTTAAAACCTGTACCAACAAAACCTATCACGTCTGAATTCTAACTTGTAAATAAAATTAAAATTATTCCCAACTTCTGTCACTTGCTAATGTTGTTTTAAAAACAGTAATGACACACAACTTCAATAATGTAAACAAAGTAACTATTAACTGTCAACTTTACAGGTTACTAGTTTGTAAAGATTAATTTTCAAGGTTAGTAAACAGTTTAAATGAATGGCGGTTTACAAGAGACTAACAAACAAATATTTGAAATGATGTTTTACAAGGTGTGAGTAAGACATTAGAGCAATGGTTTTAGAAGATTGTGCTCGAGCAGCCACTGCATCTCGGCTGCAGGAATGCAGAAAAATCTACTGCTTCGTACATTTACATGCGGGGCTGAATTATTTCATAGCTGTGTTCGCAATGCCCAGATATTTCCCAGAACTGCTAAGTGTTTTATACGGAGTACAGATGTATTTACTGCTCATTTATTTTGCAACTAAATTATTTTCCAGTTTCAAAGTTGCTGCTAACTAGATTTTAAGACGCCCACATTATTCAGATTTTCATTAAAGGTAATTCTAAGAAATGCTTATTCCATTACGGAGTTCATTAACTAGACTATCTCTTATCAAATTGACTATATATTTTCATTTACTTCTCGCGGTTTATTCATTACCTTTTACAAGTTATAGAAACATCCAAATCACTTTGTAATATTTTATAGTATTTTATAATTCTTGATTACATTTAGAATCGAATCCTAGATCTTATAGTTCGCTCAGTTCGAATCTGACACAGTCAAAACCTAACCGTTAAAATCCTACACAGTCAAAACCAATTCTACGAAAGTCTCACGCAGTTAGATAATGTTTCATTTGCATAGACAAAATCAATTTGAAATGAGTATCATCTTGTGTCATGCAAAAAGAAGACGCGACGTATCGTGAACATCTGTTTTTTATGAACAATCAATATGTCATCTTCCATATCATAAACCGACAACTTCTTCAAACAATATTTTACGACGAACTCAATGTCATCAACAATATCATTCCATACTTACGTGCACGCTATTTATAGTTTTATTCCACATGATATTTGATTAACTCACTTCACAATGTTTAGAGTTTTATTAGGTGTTAAAACATTTTGTTGCGCTTCGTTTGTTCGTAGGTGGAGAATTCCTCACCTGCTCCACCCACGCATATTTGTTTGTTTGTGTTTTGTTATTATTTAAAAATTTATAACAATGGCTATTGTTTCTCTATGACTTTGTGGTTTCCAATATGATGAAAATAAAATGAAATATGTTTTAATTGATTTGAAACGTAATTATTATTTAATTTTCTTTGTTTGTTTCATTTACTACCTTTTAATTTACAAGCAGAAAGTAATAATAAACGAATGGTAAACAATATTTTCCTTTCAAATCTCATTAAAACTCTTGTTTGTATAAACAATTCATATATTTTTTCCAAGAAAATTCTATTTACTTAGAGATTATATTTTATTTATTTAATAAAACAATAAAAATTATCTTCAGACTTAATTTTCATGACTACTTAAAAATACTGTATTTAATCTTAAAAATAATTTTCAAAAATAATAAAACAAGACTTCCTGGTGAAGGATGCGAAATTGTTAAGACGGAGTTTTCTTGAAATAAAACTTTGTAACTATCTAGGTATAATCCTAAATTTGTATTGGATTATATATTTAGGAGTGAAATAGTCAGTAAAAATATTGTTGCCATAGATTGAATTTTCAAATGGTTTTATCATGATTTTTTTTAATATTGTTCTCTTGGAAAAACCAATTATCTGTTCGATAAAGCTGCATCTATTTTTGTCGTTGTTATTAGGAATTATATTTTCGAAAAAGGACCTCTATTGTTATGTCTATTTGTGTGACATGGCCTTTTCAGTGAACGCGGTTAAAGTTATCTATCTAACAATATCCAGACACAAAATACCACCAGTCAAAACTTACACCACTAAAATTTCACAGTCAAAACCTCTACCACCAAAATCTTTCACGTCTGAGTTCTGTTATGTCTAATTTTGTGACATGAACTTTTTAGTGAATGTTGTAAAGTGCAGTGAGATATAATTAATTATCGGTGTTTAAAATTGTTCGCTTTGGTACATAGGCATACATTGATATTAGGAATTATATTTATGTTACTTCCATTTGTATGAAGTGGATTTTTCTTTGAATATTGCAGAGTGTAGTGAATTGTGGCTAATTATATATTTATCGGTGTCGGAGGCAATTCCTCCTAATAAAAACGCAGGCAATAGAAATAAATCTGGGAAACAATCCCATCACTTCACACGCTAACAACAGTAACAACACATTAACAAGGCACAGGAGTCTCTGTTCGGCAGGCAATAGCAATCAAAGCCCCAACAACACTCGATTCTATGTGCGTGAATGGCTGCCAATAGAACGGCACGCTGCACCACTGGTGGCTATACATGTCACACACGAATTACACACCTCGTGGATACTGTTGCTAGCCGGAAAGTGATTGTGTGCTGGATTGCGGATCCATTTTAGGGGTAGCTTTTACAACTTTGCGATTTATGACATCATTCACTAAACCATACCTTTCAACTTTAAAAATTACACTTCAAATTTGGCAATTGCTTTATTGAAATTATGATAAAATATGAAATAAAAAATAATTTTGTGTATGGTGAGTGATTTCTGCTTTCACCACAATTTTATGAAATTTAATTAGTTTTTTTTTGTCTTGGCTATTATACAATTTAATATTACTTTCGAAATGCCCATAATATATAATGGATAGACAGTTTTATAAAGATTGGAGGATCACGTTGTTTAGCAATTCTATTGACAATTATAAAATTTAACTTTAAATTAAAAATGTCTAATATGTAGAATGGAAACATAGTTTTATATAAATTGTATGACCACGTTGTTTACCAATTTATCTTGAACATTATAAAATTTAACTTAATAATGCCTAATATGTAGTAAAGAAACACAGTTGTATACCTACAGATTGAAAGGCTTACTAATTTTGACTTGACCACTATAAAATTTGATTGACCACTATAAAATTTAAATTTAAAAGAAAGAAGAACAGTTCTATAATTCTTTACTGTTCCTAATATACTTATCTTCATTTTAGCTTTAAAAATGACTCTTCAAATTTGACTGTTATATTGAAATTCTTAGTTTGAACAATGATTAATATAAATATAAATGTTGGAAGAAGCTTTTAAAACTGAAATTAATAAATATAATAATAATTGCGTTAGGTTTCTGTTTGCTTTGATAGAGAAATGTGCCTTTATCAATTAAATCTGATATTATTTGCTTTCTGTTGTTACCATTTTTCAAGAAAACTTTATTCAAAAAAGTAAGAGCTTTCTGTTAAGAATTTTAATAGAACAAACTTTTTGGACAGGGTGATGGTTAGACGTTAGACATAGAAACATCATTGTAAAAATGTTTTTGGATTGTAGGGAATTTGATCACAATTCGCGTCTTTTTATTTGACCAGAATTTCGTAATTTTGATTAGCCATTTTTACGGCAAAGTGTATTATCTTCCCAATAACTCCATCTGATTGAAATTACACATGTGTTGAATAATATTAAGTGTGGTGTTGTTCAATGATTTGGTTTGATTGTTGTACGTCAGGCAGTTGTTAAAGTGAAGCCTGTTTGGAGAGCACGAAGCATTTAATAATACATAACCATCGTTTCATACAGCAGGTGCATTTTTCTTTTTCGACCATCAAAACTCTGACAAACCGACAACAATACACGTCGCGACAGTGATGACAAGTTTTTGCACGTCTACAACTGTCTGTCCATCGTCGATCAAAAGCGAAATGGTAGCAACGTAGGGCATCGTACTCAGGGGACAGACATAATACCATTCCTTGCCAACGTTATTAACAGATGCTTTTTGTACGAGAAAAGGTGTACATGTTGGAATTTCGGAAGATGCAGATGTCGACGGGATTATATCTCAACAAGAACACCTAATTACTCATTGAAGATGTCATAAGGGGAAATACTATAATAAATAAATAAAAGTCTGTTGCCTTGAGTTGAATTCAAACATTTTTCTTTTAAACTAATCTAATGCCTGTATTCATAGTCGGTACTTCGCCTTGACTCATACTTGAGTACTTGTCAATTGCTGTCAAATTGTCAAATTTACAAATATTCCTAACGCAATAACTACAATTTCACTAAATCTCTAGCTTGAGGTTATTACTTAGCCGAAAATTCAGGAAGTTTCAACTATGAAACGTTACGTACTAAAAGATGAGTACGACCGGAGTAATATGCTTGGCGAAGTAACTTGAGTAAGCATTGACTATGAATACAGGCATAAGACTTCGTTGACAAACTCTTACTTTTTTTTTTTACGAAATTTGTAATGAAATTTTCGCACATTTGTGCGATCTCCGAAATGACGCGTTCTTCGTCCTTTAACACAGAAATTGTTCTCGGTTTGTTCATGTAAACATTTTATTAAGAGATGCTTTTTGTACGAAAAATGAAAGATGTTGGAATTTCGGAAGATGCAGATTTCGACGGAATACATCTCAATAAGAACTCCTAATTACTCATTAAATAAATCATAAAGGAAATACTATAATAAATAAATAAAAGTCTGTTCCCTTCAGTTGAATTTAAACATTCTTCTTTTAAACTAATCTAAGACTTTGTCGACAAATTCTTACTTTTTTTTTTACGAAATTTGTAATGATATTTTCGCACATTTGTGCGATCTTCGAAATGTCGCGTTCTTTGTCCTTTAACTAAGGAATTGTTCTAGGTTTGTTCATTTAAACACGACTTCACGTAACCCATCAGAAAAAAGTCAAACGGCGTCATATCGCGCCTTATAAATTAGAGAGAAATGGGAAAAGTCAACAAATTTAAAGGGGTCATTGTTTAAAATCGGAAAGTTTCCTCACATCTTAGTGAGATATAGGGGAAGTCAACAAATTTAAATGTCTACATAATGCTTTAAGGTCATAGAACTGAATAGGGTAACATGAAAGGTACCGACACGGAGTGTCGCTTCTGTATGTAACTATTCTGTGGTTAAAGATCAAGTTGCTCGCAAGTGACATCTGTATTTTAGTTTTCAAACAACCAATCAGTTGATCGGTAGTTATGACGTTGCTTTCGTGTCTTAACATAAGTAACTGAATCATTTTGCTTGAATTTTTTAATTATTCTTCGAATTGTCGATGGTGTTTCTAACGTACTTTTCCGTTTTTGTTGTTTTGACGATAACGTTTGACAGTATAGCGATTCAACTTAAGGAAGGAATGAAAATGGCGACAAATTTAAATTGTGCATTCTTATTGGAACACCCGATAGTATTTGTATTGACGTTGTAAGGTGTATATATTCACCTTTTCACTTTGTTTATTATTAACCATATGCTCCCCATCTATTCAGTAATTTAATCTTATGAACAGGGGGTGTCAAAGCGATCGTGCGTTACTAGGAACTAATTACACATGCAAGGTGAGGGTGTACACCCCTGTAACTACCGTTGATTAAAAGCCTTTCCCTGTAGGGTGAAATCGTTTCTACCTTGTTTATCAGATACTGATATATCGCGTTCATTTCATTATGGGTTATTTACATTTATTTTACTTGTCAATTACGAACAACAAAAATATTGTTTCATACATGAATTTGTTTTATAATGAAATATTGTATAGATTTTAATATAATTTTGTGTTTTTGTCACATTTAACAATTATTTGCAATGAAAATAAATTGTTATATTCTGTCAAATTGCAGCAAAATTATTTAATTATTTGTGTTCATTTATTTTCAATCATGAAATCTTTGGATTCAATTCATAATAATATTATTTTACTGCAAATTTTCCATATAATTCTCTTAAACATTGCTTTTGCAAAGTACAGATGTATTGCATTTGCGATGTACAAAGTTTTGAAACACAACAAACAATTTATATAAATGATAGAGCAAAATAATCACTAGTTTTAAATATATGATTAACCTTGAAAATATTACGTTGTTTGCAGATAATAAAATATAGATAATGTGTCAAATGGAATGACAAATGCTAAACAATTCAAAGTAATGACATATAGATATGAGGTTGCTCTTTCATGTCCGTTTATGAAATTTTAAAACTGTAATTTTCTACGGTTTGTAGAATTGTCTACATTACTTAAAAACGTTTTTAAATTAGTTCTTATCACGGAATTTACATTCTTGACAAAATAGCTGATAATATGAGTATATAATAAAGGTATAATGTTAGGTTTGTTCCAACTAGATATTCCTGACGGTTTGTTATTAGTTCATGTTCACGACCAAAGTTTGAGTTTGAGGATTTGGAGCTTAGTTGGAACAAACCTAATATAATCAAGGTTTTCAAGGTGTCCACGAATTAATGTGTTTTGAAAATTAATTTCCAATGTCAATTTATTTGTAAATGGTTCTCTCTTTATTGAGGTGAAAAAGATTTTCGATTCGAAATTTACATTTTAAGTATGTGTGTGAGATAAATAAATTATAACAATTATAATTAATTAAGTTAGAAGTGCTACCGAAGCAATGACAATAAGTTCTCCATAAGAATGCCATCCCATTAATTGCGAGTCCAATCAATTTTTTGTAATTAAAATCAAATCAACAAAAAATGATTCTTGGCCATAAATATTTATAATTCGTATAAGGTGCGGCAGAAACACATCAACTAATAGAATAACCATGAAACGTTTGTTTTTTATTCCTTGTTGCCTAGCAACGCGGAGCAGATATCAATGAACTTCTAACACGTGTTTTTTTCTTGTCGAAGAACGTGTTTACCTTGAAAGCAGCGCGTATTATCAAACACTTGAGGACTTAAATTGATATTTACACATGCTTGTTGAAGAAGTTTTATCATTCATCCTTTTACTACGCTTTTAAATTTGTTTACAAATTGAAATTGTCTTATTACTAAATTGTTTATGTTATGTTTTTCCTCTTTATCTATAGGATAAATATTATTTTATGTAGGGAACGAATACTGTTTAATAATTCTCGGCTTTATTAAATATTTATGTCGGTTTTAACTTATCTGATGTTTACTTTTAACTCAATATAAATATTTTATTTCCATGAATTATAAATCATTTCTTTTGTTTTAAATTTGTAAATATTTCATCGAAGTAGGTCAATTCCCATAGTATAGTCAGTGATTTAAAGACTATAAATGTACTATTAAATTTTTATTTTAGTCCAAGTAGATTAAGTCAGGTTAGGTTTTTTATTTTCATCTGTTTTACACAACCGTTAACACGGTGATATGACACCCTATAAATGTCAACTAAATTACTACTTCCGGTTGTCTATTTTACCAAACAATAACAAACCTTATTTTGAAAACAGAACACGAAATGAGCTTATTATATTACTCATCAAAATGAGTTTAAATAGAATCGTACAGTAAAAATCCTATTATATTACTAGTCAAATAAAGAGACATTATTTGACTAGTATAATAATGTAGTTTTATATAATAAATTATTTTTCTTATATTAATATAATTTTCTAGAAATCGAAAAAAGAAGTTTTAAAGTTATTAACTGTGTTCCTTATTTACCGACCTGTTTAATAAATATCTTAACAGTTTAATAATGTAGCATTCTCCTCCAACGCAGACCAAATAAGGAATGTTAAACAAAACAAAAAATGGAAAAGTAAAGCGTTTAATGTAACTAACTTGTCTTTGTCAGTCTGGCGTTCTTATGTACATTACCTATTTTTTATCAACGAAATAAATTTATAGTTCCGAATGTTATTATATTTTTTTGCGCTTTAACGACTTACAAAAGTTCATAAAATAAGTTTTGACATTTATTATCAAACAAGTTTTATAACCGTACATAAATATTTTACTCTAAAGTTTAATTATTCAAATAATAAATTCTGCAGATTCTCATTGCTGGAATATTTTCATGTGCTGCATAGTTAATGAAAATATGTGGAATTAACTTTATAGTGTGTGTAACAACTGATACTGCATTTATTCACGATAAAATAATTATATCTAATTATTTATTGCTGCTATAAAATACATAAAATTTTATTCTTTTAAATTATTTGTATCGAATGTTAAGAAATTATGTTTAATATGAATATCAAATTTATTTGTCATATCTGTAAATTATTCTGTAAGGATCTATTGTGATTTAATTGGATTATTATACTTGTATGAAAATAGAAAGTTATATTACAGTTGGAGAATCACGTTGCATACCAATTTTGTATTTGTTATTACAAAATTTAATTTTACTTAAAAAATGCGTGTAATATATAATTGAACGATATTTTAATATATATTGAGGGGCTACGTTGCTTACTAATTTTGTCTTGACCATTATAAAATTTAACTTTAAATTAAAAGTACTTATAATGTTGAATGAAAAGACAATTTTATATTGATTGAAAGGCTATGTTGCTTACTAATTATGACTTGACCACTATAAAGATTGACTATTTAAAAACTAAGTTTTATAATCTGACGATAATTAGATGATCATATTGCTTACTAATGTTTTTTCAAACCTTCTGACTTCACATTTGCATTGGCTGATAGGTTGATATTTTATTTGATTAAAAAGTTTAGCTGAAAAAACTGAAGAATGAAAAGAAAGTTTGCAATTTGGCGGTTGATTTCCACTTCATTGTTTCAGCCTGGCAAATCCCCGAGTGAGTTATGCGTGCACAATCGCTCTGTCATTCTAGAAATGTTAATGTGCCGAATGTATAATGAAGCGTCTTGCGTCTCTTTCTTCTGCAACTCATTCGCTTCGCCTGAATTTATGACGGCTGCCTGAATATCTTGCATTTTATTCTATACGCCGAATCTATATTTATGGGGTGGATGATACGGGTACTAAAGTTAAATGACTAGAAAAAGGGATGTAAAATCATCGTCAAATTTTATCTTTATACTGAATTGGAAATTTGATTCACGATAAACAACAAATTCAAATTTGAAAAGAATTAATAATAATAATAATATAACCTTTATTTAGTTATATACATATACATATACAACTATTCAAAAATACTCTACCCCAAAGATACAAAACAAAAAAATAAAAAAAATAAATATAACAAAGATCTCTTATAATAAATAAATTTATTAAATAAACATTTTACTACACTAACAGTCTTTTGTAATAATTAAATTCAATAATATCGTTAGGATTTTTATGTAGTTTACAAGTATATTTTTTGTATTTGATTTATCGGTATGTTAAGCAAGGTTGGCAAAATTGATGATTTATTTAAAAAAATCAAAAGTAATTGCTTTTTATAAAAAATCAAATAAATCATGATTTTTTAATTTTTTTATTTTTTTTACAGATATCTGAGTATTACTGCTCTTTTTAATTGTATTAAAAAGCAATATAAATATTTTATTTTATAACGAAAACAAATTCTGTACTAAAACTGAAATGATTCATCTGAAGAAAACTAGAAAAAGTAACAAAAAAATACTTTTAGTTACATATTTAAATACTTAATTTTCCTTCTTTTATATGAGAATTAAAATGATAAAATACCATTTAATTTTAAGATATTATTATATACTGAATATATTTTGTTTATTATTATTATTATTATCATATTTTTATTATAATTAGTATATATTTTTATGTTCGATAAAAATTAATGACTTTTATTAAAAAAAAAGTTGATTTAAATCGTGATTTTAATCAAATGATTTAAATCAGGCCAACCCTGATATTAAGTATTTCCAACAAAGTGGTCCAGATTTAAGTGCGCGTTTTAATGAATGGAAGTTAAAACGGTCGTATATTATCTATCCTGTAAACGTTGTAGATCAAACACCCGTATATATCACCTAAGTAATAAACCCATCTTTTCGCAACACTGTCAACTGCGAAAACATTCTGTCAAGTGTCAAGTGTAAAATTAGCTCCGGCTCCATTGTTCGTAGGTGACGTGTACGTACATGTGCGTGCAAGATGTTTTCCTAGGGGCACCGGGGTAGGACACGGTTGGGTGACGCAGGAAATTACTGCCGTATAATCACAAGAATTAATTTTAGAGAAACCTAACATTTACTGAGTAAAAAACTGTGACTACGAACATATGGTTCCTATGGGTAATACTAACGCTAATTCTTTGTTTTTGTTCTAGGTGAGTTATGGGAAAAGTTGCTGAGGATTTCGAACTTTGCACGTGCATACAGTAAGTTCAAAAATGTAGATTTATAGCAGGAATAAGGTGAAATTATATTTTATTGTTTCCACTTAGTTTTCATTTTACATAATGTTAATAATTATTTACTTATTGCTTATAATTACAAAAAAAAAATCGACAGAAATTCACTTTAAAATAAAAAAAAATTGATGTGGACACTATAACTTCCTTGTAGGCTTATTAAATTATACAAATTTTTGGTTGCATTTCATTTAAAAGTGAGATAATTTTACATATAATTCTTCGAGCATAGAGCCCTTTTGGCAATTGAAATGCAATAAAAATGTAAGATGCACAACTAGATGTTATTGCAGTCGCATATACAAAATTTCAACGTTCTACGGCTAATCGTTTTTGAGTGATGTGAAAAACTCAAAAAAAAAAAAAAATATTCGAGTAAAGTGCCTTTTTGGAACTGCCGATTGTAATAAAAAAAAGTGCACAACTAAATGTTACAGCAGTCCCACATTTCAAATTTTAACGTTCTACGGCTAATCGTTTTTGAGTTATGCGAAAAACTCAAGAAAATTCTTTGAATAAAGTGCTCTTTTGGCACTGCCGATTGCAATAAAAAAGGGAGGTGTACAACTAGATCTTAGCTGTCCTATATACAAAATTTCAACATTCTACGGTAGTCCGTAACTTAAATTTTGACATAAGACTCTGTAAAGTTTTACTTTAGCTACTACTTTGGCTAACTTCGCGGAAAAAACAATTTTTATTGTGCTAGTAGTAAAATATCTATTAATATCATGAATCCGGTAAACATGAATGAAGGAAATGATGCATTTGATCCGCACTTTATATTAATAAATTTATAGCGACAATAAAGTAAATCGGTTTGATAATGCATTATTCATGCGCTGTTATAGTGCGATTAACTAGGAAACGATACAGAAGTTATTTACATTTTCTGAATTCCATACAGTCGGAACACATATACTGAACAATAAAGCTGAGCGTATCTTCGATCTAAATGTCACATGCTCTCATTATATGCCAATAGCACGTTAATCATTACACAATCCTGGCTTTATACCCGGTGTAAATGTGAAAACTATTTTCAAAAACGCGACACAAATTTCACTGCGACGAGAAAATCATTTCAACAAAACAACAAATAAACAAATGTTTGTTTTAAAGTTAAATATTAAGTTTGTTTTGTTGTGATATAAATGTGAAAATTTGAGTATATTACAACAAAAATTGCAGAAGTTAGATAAGGAAATATTTTTATGTACTTCATACATGTCATTAAATTCCACTCAAAATCATGCACTCTAAAATATTCTGTTCAATTTTGTTGTTAAATCGAGCCCCACAATATTTCCCATAACCTCAATCTCATAACACTGCTTCCCCTCAGTGTTATATTAGATTGTCACATAAAGTACTCGCTCAGCATCTGACAGATATAGATAGACAATCAGGGTTGCTTCTAGGGATAGCTACCCCTGTCGAGAAAACCCGTGGAAAAACAATATTAGGGTTGTTCGGAGACAACGCCGGGATAATAGAAAAATGTTATTAGCAAACATTGAGAAATAGCACTTTGGGGATGTACGAATCATACGGTTTGACAATCAACATAAGTGACAATGAAATAAATTTGTTCTGATTATATTTGGCCAAAAAATAAGTTATATTTTAATGCATTACTGTATGATAAGGTTTTAGAATTTTGTGTTTGGCAATTCTACTAAAAAGTTTTGACTTAATAACAGCAAAATTGATAAAGGAATATAAATTTGTGTATAAATACAAAATATTATTTTTTTTGTGAATATCTGGGATTTCTTTGAAACATGTACATTCTAATGTCGACATTTTCTTTAATTTTGTAGATACCTTTAGTATAGAAATCTCACTCCAACGTGTAGCTGCATTTTTCTTTTTCGATATTTCCGATATGTTTGCAAAAAACCTTTTCTGAAATTTTCTTAATTTTCATCTTTTTTCCATTTGAAGAATATGTCGTAATGTTTCACGTATCTTGACTTTGATTTGGAAGCTAACTACTTCTGACAATTCGGTTGGAGTATTTGAAATATCACTATCACTTTCCGTAATTATGTGTTAATTATAGAAACCTAGAACTGTCAAAATTCTAAATTATTTATTAGGTTATTTTGTTACTTGTTGTTGGTTTAGTAGTGAATAGGAAAGCGACATGGTTTTGTGTTTTACGTTATAAAATAAACTTTTTTATTTAATACATTTTTCTAGGATGATACAAGCCAATGTAGGATACAGAAAAATAGCTTGTGCCCTATGGGAATCTAACAGCATATTATATCCTTCGGCTTTTGCTGCAGAAATCTTCCGACTGTAATATGCAGATATCTTCCCTTAAGACGCAATATACTATTACTTCTAGGTTATCAAATATCACCACAAATCAAATCTTCCTCTATATCATTTAGAAATGCTGATAATCATATACAAATATTGCTAATTCCACCAAACTATAGGAGTTATATTTGGAACTAAAAAAATATACTTCATCCTTTTTATAAATTGGGATTGTAGTTATTTTGTTATTTCAGTATCTTAGCAAGGGGTATAACTATAGGAATAACTAAAAGTGGTTAGTGGTTAATTAATTTTGTGAATCTTGGTGTAAGAAGTTAAATATAATAGAAAGATATCGCTTACAAATATTTTTTGAGTATCTTTTCTGTTATTTTGGGTGATTCAGACTGCTACGTATATGGAGTTCACAGTATATATAGTTCTATATGTAGCTATCTATACATTTGATTACCAGTTGTAATAAAGATATATAAGGAATTATTAATTGTAAGAGTTCTCTGCTTGTTTCTTTTGTGATTCCATCGATAACCTGAATAATCGAGCGTCTTCATTGAAGCCTGTCGTGTTTTGAAACATGAACAATTGGCCAGTCGTCCTCATTCGGGCGCTGTGAGAACTGGTTGGTTTTGGGTCAGCGCAACAAGGCTGCATTGTGGCCACTGGACGCTATATTCCGTGGCCCACTTAACGCACGTGGCGTAACCAACACGTAACGTCGTTACGTTCGTAGGCGAGCGTGACACCACTGTTTATAAACACTGCTTTCCAAACTCCGATGCTCACTTCATACACAATTATGAAATATTGGAAAGCAGGAATTGTAGACGGTGTAACAATGTTGGATTTCCTATAGAAAAAGATCCGTAACGTCATAAAGATGACGTCTAGTAAATGCTTTCTTAACATCCATATATAAATATATCTCTCATCAATTGCTTTCTGCTCGATAACTAAGAAATTACATACATATTCTAACAACCTATATATAAATTGTTGACAGTGTTAGGCATTTTGTCCTTATATAATTTAATCTTATTTCACAAAATACCGTAATGTTTTCTGTCTGTTAGAAAGGTGTTTACCCACTGTAAAATACTCTATTTCTTGCCTAATGTAATTCATTTAAAATCACCCTCCGTACAAACTAGATACTGTAATGTTTACTACCTGTAGAAGGGTGTTCACTCACTGTGAAGTAATTACTCTAATTCTTGTCCTAATGTAATTAGGTCAGAGTCACCCTTCGTAAAAATAAGTCACCGTAAACTTTATTACCCGTAGACGAGTGTTCACTCACTGTAAAGAAATTACTCTAATTCTTGCCCTAATGTAATTAGTTAAAAATCACCCTCTGTAAAAACAGACACCCTAATGTTTACTACCTGTAGACTGGTGTTCACTCACTGGGAAGTAATTACTCTAATTCTTGCCCTAATATACCTAAAATAACCCTCCGTAAAAACTAGACCCTTTAATATCTACTACCTGTGAGAAGGGTTTTGATCACCCTTAGTCAAAAGTAATTACCATAATATTTACTACCTGTGAGAGGTATTTATATACCAGACTCTAATTCTTGCCCTAATATAATTAGACCAAAGATACTCTCTGTAAAAACAAGTCACCGTAATGTTTACTACCTGTAGAGGATGTTTGCTTTTTGTGAAGTACTCTAATTCTTGCTCTGTTAAATAAAAATCACCATCCGTAAAATCTGTTTATCTACATAAACGAAGGCTTAATATTTTTATACCTCTCATTTTGTCTGAAGAATTCATCATAGTAAAAAAGGTGAAGGAATTTGTAACGATTGACGTATGTGAGAGTTAAATTACATCTATTTATAGAGTTCTCAGTGTAAGATTTTGAGTCCTCCCGCATGTGCAAAAAGCAGTGCGTGATGTATTTATTAGTCTGGTGTTTATGTAAATGCTGTCACTGGAGTAATTTTTTCTCCCATTAGGCTAAATTTAAACCCCATTTATGTGATTCCTACTGAATACACAATGTGAGAAACAAAACCGAAGTGTCTGCGGCCTTGGTCACGATGTGTGAACATCAAACACGCAATTATACTCGACGGCACTCGGGAAAGAACTCATGAAGGACACCACTCGAATGTAAATCACTTCCAATGAGGAAAACTAAAAACGCCTTATCCAAATTACATCGCTATCTAGCTAACGTTAACTGCCTACTTTGCTTTGTCAATTCTTAACACTTATTGTAAGCGGCTTTATATACCGAGGATAATTTTTGTTTTTCTAACAAAGATTTGCTGATAACTTGTTTTATTTCAACGCCATTGTTTAAAAATATGAATTACCATTTTTTCTCTTATCTCTCGATACAACTACATGGACGAGACCTGAAGAACTTGAAGTACTTGTTTTCTAACAATTTTCACTTGCTTTTAACTTATGTATCAATTGGACTCTGAAATATATATCTTGGAAGATAATCATTTCTATTTGTAACCTCGTATCTTGTTCGTATTCCTAGAAATGAAATAATTAATAAAGTAAAACTGATTCTGTTTCTAGTAGTAAATTTGAAATGTACGAAGTACAATCTGTTTAAGTTATACGAAATTGCTTAAAATTGCCTGATATCAAGCCAAGTAGCTACGACAGAAAATTAAGTCAAGTAATAATTTTTCATGTTTTATGAAGATAAAAAGTAGTGTCCAAAGTTATTTATTATAAAAATGTTCAGTAAACTAATAGCAATATTAAGAAAGAATAGATGATAGATTTGGTTGGTGGTGTGTTTTTTCGCCCAACCTGTACATATTTTCGAGTCTGCTTGTCTACAGCAGATCCGAGACCCACCGAGTACGTTACTATGTAATTTACATAATAAGTCAGTGAAACATGAAGAAAGAATGTTGAAAACAAGCTGAATTTACATAGCGACTCAGCAAAATTGGATGAGCAAATAAATATATTACTGTTTTATGTAAGGATTAAGTAATGTAGTAAAATTGTGATGGATGGACTACATGGCTCGTTATTCTCCCATGTACTGCAGGAATTTCCTTAATGGCTCTTTTATTTCTTTGCTTTGCATTGCTTCGTATTTGATTCAACAAATAACCCAAGGGGATAAATAAACCAAAAGACAATTTCAAAGTTTTTATACCTTTGAGATATAAATTGCAAATTAAAAAAGCAAGCGGGAAATTTCATTCCAAATTATAAACCTCTGCAAAATACATAAACTTGAATTAAAAACCCAAACGAAAAAAATATTTAACTGCAGCTTCAAAATTTAAATTTGGAAAATCACATTTCTACCTCCAACTATTAAAATATATTGAAAAGACCTTAATTCGTCAATGAATACACTATTTTAGATAGAACAAAGCATAAGACACAGTGGCTCAACAATTGTTATAGCTACTAACATACCTAGAATTGTAATGAGTATCATAACCACCGCAGATGTCAAGACATATAAGGCTTGGTACAATACATAATTGTGATAAATAGTTTACTGGTTTTAAAAAATTTAGAAAATTAGTATGTTATTAATACATATTGTTTTAACCCTTGACACAACCAGAGAGGTGTTATAAGCTTAACATCATCTATGCCATGCGTATACGACAAAGATGCAAGATAAAAGTTTAATAATTCTTTCAGCAGAAATTGACGAGAGGATCAACTGCGGGAAATATACTGTACATATTTATTTTAAGAAGGCAGTATGTATGATATAGACATATCGATATTGCATGTTCTAAAAGGCAGTTATTGTTTCATAATGTATTTCAAAATTGGCGGTTATTTGAATGAGCTGTTATTAGAGTAAAAATTTATAAGAGTTGGGACTGTATCCCACAACTATTCGGCCGTATTTATATAGGCAGTTGCGAGCAAATTGTAGGGCAGAGAAATAACACGGTTTGGGAAAAGTGGTTCGTTTCGCGCAGGGCCTTCAGACCGGGGCTGAATGACGCTTATTAAGGTAATTGTTACGGGTTGCACCACGCGAATCCTCGCGGACTGAAAAATCACGCCGGGGGAACATAACTTCGTTACAAAGTTTTGTAAATACGCCCAATTGTGGTCCGGGGTACATCGCACTTTCATTTATATTCACATTCATTTTTTTATTTTCACTTCTGCAACACCAGTTTCACAAAATTTGATAAAATATCTATGTAACTTTAAATATACAGTTGCCAGAGAAATAAGGTACCAATAGTTTTAGAACATTTTTGTGTAGTACGGTTTCCTTTAGGTAAAATTAAGGATTATTGTCTTATAGAACGAAATAAGCAGAATATATTCTATAAAGCTGGTTAAAGCAGGAATTGATGTAACTTTAAATATACAGTTGCCGGAGATATAAAACATCAATAGTTTCAGAACATTTTTGTGTAGTACAGTTTCTTTTAGGTAAATTTAAGAATCGTTGTCTTATAGAATGATTTTTTTTAAAAAACTGGTAAATTTATTGAGTAAAGAAATAAAACATGTGAGTTGTTTTTGTATAAATCACTAAATTTAAAAGAATTATGGGTTATCGGAAGCAAAATGTCGAAATCTCTACTAGTTCACACTTTACACAATTTTAATTGGTCTAGTATTAACACAAGTGAAGCAGTGATGAAAGAAAATAGTTTTCCAAATAAAAATTAGATTTGTAAATAATTAATTTATAGTATTATAGAAGAAAATGTCTTGTGTCTTATTTTTATAGCCACTATATATCTGTTAAAAACAATTTTGCACGCAAATGTATTGTGCCAATTTTGTTCTATAAGAGAAGGAAAATTCACTAGTTTAATAATAAAAACGTATTTCTATTGGTGTCTTATTTTTCTAGATATCATTGTAATAGTTCTAACTGTAAAGCGAATTGACGTGACACAGTAATGCCAGTGATTTACCTTTCTTAATTGAGTTGTACTTAGTAAAATTTACTATATGTATTTACGAAAAATATCAATTTGTAAAAAAAGCAAAAACAAGTATCTGTCTTGAAGTATCATCAAATAAGTAAAAAGAAATAAGAAAGATGTATTACTGATTAATTATTTTAATACTTTCCATATTTAACTTGTATTTTATGTTAGAAGAATCTTCACTTATAAACTAATACTGTAGACGAAGCTGTAAAATATGTAGTTAAGTTCTTTTTAACGCTAATTAATTCTGCTTGCAAAAACTAAATCTAATTTAAAACACGATACGATTCGACAGGGTTTACAGTTTGTGTCCTCTTTGATTTCGCGTAAATTTAATCGAAAATGAAATTGGATTAGGATATTTTACATCAAACCTGTTTAGTGTTTAATAATTTCACACCTTTATTAGCTTCATAATCTGTTTATTTTATAATAACGTGTTTGAACGCGAAATGGAAAACCTGCCTTATCGGTTTATGATTGAATTCTGTTTTTATTACATTTTATACAGATTTTAATAGTTTCACTTGGAACTGATAAAGTTTTTCACAATATATTTTGTTTATTTTAAATAAAATATTTGAAAATATATAAAAATTTATGTAGTGGAAAAATACATAAATATTCCATTTGACATTAATTTATATTTGTTTGTTGAAATGCAGCATATTTTTTATTCAAATAACAAGAAAAAATATTTTGAAAGTCATTAGCGCGATAAGAAGAAGGAAACATACAAGCTAAATAGGCCAAGAAAAAACAAATATTTATCTCGACTCTGTTGTTCTAATGTTAATCTAATCAAAACTTCTCAACCAATAAAACAAAACAATTTAATTTACATCCAACGATTCTCGTTTGTTCCGCTCTAACGATCCAATCTAGTAGGCGTCGGTCACTGAGTGACACTTGATTAAAAAAAGAGACAATCGTGATGGCTGGAACAGAAGAACAAATGACGCAACACAGCAACCACGATTTCACATCTCCTAAATAAATTAAACCAGTCGAGTTTGACAGCGGGAATTATACGCAATGATGAAATCTCTGAAATCGTGCCATGAGCTATGCGTCCGCTACGCATAACGTGTTTTTTAATGAATGTTAATTACTTTAGTGGGATTAATTGTTGTGTATCGCGTAATTCATCACGAAGTGAGATTATTCTTGTTAACGTTCGCTATCAGTCATTTGTTATAATTATGCGTGTAAGAGACAGGATTTCAAATGTTTCCTTTTACAAATGTAATTAAGAGATGTGTAAATTACATTCTATATATAGTGGTATGAATCGTTCAAATTACATTACATACTCTAAGCTGAATCTATTTTAAGTGCTCGTATGTATATTAATTTCTGTGACGCAAATTAGATACGGCCAAACATCATTATTATTGATTTATTTTACTTCTTGCCATTTAAAAACTTGTTTTGATAATTTCATCATTTAAAAGACGCTCCTACTTTTAAATTATACTCGTATTATTAGTTTATAGCTCATAATTTTAAACTACACGTTATTGCGTAACTATATTTTCATTTCATTAGTTTTACAACTTTTACTCCTTGTTTAATTAAATTTTCCTTTATGTGTCTATTTTTATTTTGTTAAAGGTCCTTGTTTAAATAATTTATAGGATTGAGTATTCAAATTGCTTACTAATGTTGATTGTCTGATGAATGTGCACAATAATATTGCTTGTCTCGATGATAAATTGTACGATTATGAAATTGAATGGTCACGTTGCTCACCAAAGTCCAACAAACAAGATGATCTCTGTATCTGTTTTTTCGCTGTTTGACAATTATTTGGTATTTAGCATGGCATGTGTGCAATTTTGTCTGATGAACATGGTAAACCCAATTATTCTGGTAACAATTTGTTAGTAGTTGTTAATAAATTGTGCGATTGGGAAATTGGATAACCACGTTGCTTACCAACGTCCATGAAACAGTGTGAGCTATGTACCTGTTTTTTCGCTGTTTGGCAATTATTTGGTGTTTTTAGCATGACCTGTGTGCGATTATAAAATTGGATGACCATGTTGTTTATAATGTAAATTGTCTGATGAACATTGGTAAGAATAATTGTACTAGTGATCTTATTTGTGCGGTGATTTAATAAATTGATTGGCCACGTTGCTTACAATGGAAAACACAAGCCGCAAGACTGTCCCAAATAATACAGGGTGTTTCTATACCTCTGCACGAATCTTATTTGTTAAATAATTTATACGATGATCTTATAAATTGATTGGCCACGTTGCTTACAATGGAAAGCACAAGCCGCAAGGCTGCCCAAATAATACAGGTGTTTCTATACCTCTGCACGAAACTTGATATAATCTGTGCGGTGATCTAATAAATTGAATGACCACATTGCTTACAATGGCAACATTAAGCCGTATGCTGCCTAAATAATATTTTTTTTATAAATATAAAATTAATCTTGTCATTGTAATCCCGTCACGGAACGGCAAGTTTTTGGTGAGGGTGTTAAACCAACAACCCCAAACGTTGACCACCCTCTACTGGTGGCGCTCTACCGTTGATTAAAACTTCAGCAAACACGGCGGCCGGTGGAGAGTCAGTACAACAAACGTTCCCCAAGCCCGCTTGTTGATTTTTGCGATGATTACGTGTTTGACTGTGAGCGGGATTTTGGTAAACTGATGAAATACTGATACCCGAGATAATGCTAAACCTGCAGCCATTGTGGGATTACAGTTTCAAATAAAGGACAGCCACGCTGAAATTTGTATTGTATACGCCAGTACATACCGCTAAATTATTGCATTTCAACGCAAGATCAATACATCTAACATTCTCCACAATTGCCATTATCTGTATTTACTTAGATAAACTAATTTATTTGTTAAATGTTCAGTGATTTTTTTCAGTTATTTTTTCAATTAGATTAATTCGATCTTAACTATTAGTGATTCTATTGCAAATGAATTCACTCCAGTTGTTTTTACAAATGCCTGATAAATGAAAACAAATGTACCTAGCGCGCATTTGGAAATAAAGCACTGGACATCAATTTTAATTACAGGAATTGCATCGAATGCAACTGTTGATAACAAACAATCGAACATCGTAGTTTGCTTAGTTCACTAGATCGCTGGACAGTAAATTCAAGTCAATACATTGGGTAAATATTACTGCAGGGACTAATAAACACTGGTTTAGTAAATTGATTATTACAGAGAAACATCAGAAACTAGGTTATACGAGAACTATTTGTTCAGCTAATTATCGGCAAAACTAGGATATTCAAATATATCGGACACCAAGAATTCAAATTGCGTTAATATTTTATAATACATTTATCATATATCATTATACTGTGTTTCTAAAATTAATTTTCTATAAAAATGTTTTTTTTGAAAACTTCTATTAGTACGTAACATATTAATATTTCACACCATGTGAGAGAAAAATAATAATAAACTTTGAAAGAATAAAAAAATGAGAGTCATAGTTACTCCCATGTTCTAATTGCTAGAATGATCAAAACCGTAGTTTATGTGATCATAAAATATTGAAGTGAAATATATCAATAATTACTAACTGCAATGAACAGATTTTTCATTTGGCGTTTAATTAACGATATCTATATTTAATAGACAGTGTTAAGGAATTATTAAAAAGCAATCAACTCATTTCCTTGTTACAATTATGTTTTACAACATAATTTATGAGGAGATAATTAGTTAGAATTTATAACGAAAGCAAAGCTTTTAGTAAAAGGAAATGTGGTTACAAATGTTTAACGTAATAAGTAATATAACTATGGTAACTAACACATTTAAATTTTAGGGATTGTTATATTACCTGTTTACAGACAAAGCAGTAAACTTCATTTTATTTATAGAAGTAATAACTTTATAGAGTTCTTAAATATTAAATTACATAATGTATTTCCCTTTTTAGTCGTAAAACACAAAAAGACGAGGCATTAATAGTTATTTACTTGAATAATAAACCTGGAATAGCTTCTCCATATGTAAATAATAATCATAAATTATGAATTATGATTCGAATTATCATAAAACTATACCCATGGAAAAAATCTCCGCACGCCAATGCTGCAGCCGGGTGCAATATCTCACCGCACTATAACTCAGGCGAGCGACAGTGTAAATCATTGCCAGTGGTGTGCAAGGGGGTGGGGCGAAGGGGAGTTATGTATGAAACCACGATTGGTGGCTGGAATTCAAGATGTGATTCGAGAAATGTGGAGAATAACCTCAAATGGAAATCATAAGCTGGGAGGAACTCAGTTTATTAAACGATGAATTATGGATTAGCCCCGCTGAAATTTAGGCAATAAAATGATACATTACATCAATAAATTAATCGTATAATACTACCAGACCAGAAACTAGAAACAAAGATATTTATAGAATAGAATTTTGAATTTGGGATTAAACAAAGAAAAAATATCGATTCAGTGACCACAATTATGAGGATGAATAGATTTTTATAATATAATGTTTTTAATAATACATACACTTAGATAACCTATAAATTGTACAATAATGGCTACTTATAGAACTTATATTAGTGGTCGCAGAAAACCATTAGTAGTTTATATTTCAAGAAAAATTTAGAAACTATTTTTTGGTAATTATTTTTTGATGTTTTTATTTCCTATAAAAAGTATTTAATACCTTTCAGTCATGATCAGGGAATTGGTTTTGTGAAATTAATTAAAATCTATTAATTTATAATTATTATAATGATGTTTAATGATTATAATCATTGCAATTTCAAAAAGGTTCTAAGAAATTAAGTTGTTATTGTAATTATTTCTGTGTTTGAAAGAAAAAGTCTTTCAAAGAACAAGTAAAAATAATAAGGAAATATCTAATTAATTGTTACTTTCATGTTCACTTTTACTAGCATGAATCATAACTTTCTTGTAATTTCATCTGGTATAATTGCAACATGAATAACAATTTCTACAAATCTCAACATTTTCATTTCACAGGAATCATAAAGTTTTATGTTCCTTTCATTTAATAAATTGCAGTACACATCAAAACGAACTTTCTTATTATTTAAATATTTTATTCTAAGGTTTGAATATTAGGTGTTTTTTTTTTCACAAAATTCACAATTAATCACATCAACTCAACAAAATCACTTACTGCAACCATTATTTTCGTCGTAAATGATCTACAATGAAGTGATAAAATTATTTCGCCTTA
The DNA here is from genome assembly GCA_035578165.1 of Stenolophus ochropezus. NCBI lineage: Eukaryota > Metazoa > Arthropoda > Insecta > Coleoptera > Carabidae > Stenolophus > Stenolophus ochropezus. Next base: position 2,490,554 of record JAQOWZ010000002.1, read on the forward strand.
CTACTTAGACATAGATTTGAAGTTGTTCTTTGATCTTCAAAAGCTATAAGTTCCAATAATTTACTTTAACTATAAGTGAGATAAAAAGGATGACTATTATTTGAAGCTAGTTTGTTTAGAAATGAAGTTGTGAGAATAAATGAATGAAAGAAAGAAGTCCGTAGAAGGCGTGTAGAGTATTTATTTCCGGTGACAAGAATCAAACCTGAGTCATGGTGTTTACAATGAAACGTCTGGCATTTAAAGAGAATTATCTCTGCCATTTGTTTGCGACAACAGTGGCAATTTTTTCGACGTCTGCAGGCGAAGTAGTTACGTACGACGGTGGAGCAAACATTATTACAGGTCTGGCAAAAAGTCAAGGAGTGAAGATAATGTATGCACATTCATTCTGCGAGTGCAGCCGAGTGAGGGAGATGGCCGAGGTGTATTAAACCCTACGCCCTCGTGGGGAGTGCGCTTCGCTGCACAGGGACGAGAATTAGGGCTGCCCGGACCATAAAGGGGATTACATGGGGATGCATACCCCAATACGGATATAATAACACCATAAATATCTACATGGTCTATTCAAATACCCGCACATGTGACTTATGGGGTTTTAACTGGAATACTAGTTAGGTTAGGTTAGGTGTAGATTTTTTTATATACATGGTGTCCGTTTTAAGAGGCTAACCATTAGGATCTCGAGATTGGGGTAAAGTTGTCGCATTAGTTGGCCATTTTAATCATGTATTTGTTTTTCGAAAAAAATGCGTAGCTTACTAAATACGAGCTGAACACTGATTTTGGCCAATTTACTTTTTGATTTATAAGTTTCTAGTTTGCACATTTTCTTACGGTTCTCGAGATCCTAATGGTTATTCATTTTGTCAGTATGGTTAATGACATTATATTTGATGTTTGAAAGGAAGTGAAGTTGGGTAAGAATTTTGATAGGGGGGGGAAGTGGGGAATTGAGTCGAGTTTTGAAGGATATTGTAACGTTTATTTATTTAGGTGAAGTGTAAAAATAATTGAAATACTATTTATATAATTAAGTTTAATAAACGAAATATGAATAATAAAAGATAATAAAAATAAGTAACACTATGAATAAACAAATAAAAATACTAAATTAAAAATAAAAATATTAATAAAAACTTAAACACTAAGATTATCTATTTATACTTTTAATACTACGAACTATTTATATACACGATATTTATTTCCAAAAACTATTTATGTTCACTATGCGTATTAATATCAGACTGCCCCTTCTGTCTTCGCTGCTCAGGTTTAAATAGTAGAGTAATTAAGTCCGAGAATGTTCTCGCATCTTCGAGAGGTAGTACAATAGACGCGTTGCGAACAAGTCTTGACATGTCTGCGGACATGATCTTGGGATCGGTACAATATAATTTTTAATAGCAGTGTTTTCATTATTAAAAGTCAATTTGGGGAAAAATAATAAATACGGCTCTAATATTTTTCATTAATCTTTTGATTAAATCTAAAAATGAAAAATCGTGCAATATCTTAATAAGGTACTCATACGTAAATTTGGTAATTTTTAAATGAAAATATGTGAATATTTTTTAACAGAGGTGGAATTCTTGGTCTTGTTCTTACGGGATGTGAAAAAAAATGCATATCTTGTCCTTACATAGTTTGTATAAATTGTTACAATTGCATGTATGTGTAAATCTCTCGAGATGCAGAGAAATGCTACGTTTAATCTAAAATATGGCATATAAAAGAGTCGCACTATCCTAGTATAATCTGCGGTACTTGTTGACTAATGTTCCAAGTTATGTAAAGTTCCTGACAGAGCATAAAGTCTGCTAGTTTTTAGATACAGTGTGAAATATATCTGAGCGCAGCGCGGAAAAATAGCGCAGCAAATCTTGTCGTGCAGAATAAATTCCATATGTGTTTAGTAGCAGCGGGCATTGTGTGTTCCACGCGTGCATTTGTCAGGGCAGCAGCGGTGTTTTATCATTAATACTCGCGTCTTGACGAGAGATAATGCCAGCTGTAAAGAAAGCTTATCACGGTGTTTTGCCACACGGGAATGGCTTTTTTATTTATGGCTGACCGGGCCTTAACTTACCAACCTTTTTATAGATAATTCAGACGGTTTATGATTGTTTGTTTACGGTTTATGTCTTGTTGTTTTACTTCTCAGCTCGATTCATTTACTTTATTATATTATAAAATTTAATTAAATGGATTATGTCGTTAAACTTGAGCACGGGGTTAGCGCATATTAAATATGGAAGTCTAATTATTTAATAAAAATGTATGGCCACTTTGTTTCTTCAACTAACACTAAAAATATATAAATTAAAACAATTTATAAATTTCATAAATAAGATTTGTCATTTACAGAGAGTTTAAAAAAAAATTACAAACTTCATTCTATGTGTGTATGTAAATTAAGAATTAAGTGACACTTTTCTCATATTATAGGTATGTACCCTTTAATTTTTTGTTGTGGAACATCCTGTTTAAAGCTTGAAAGTTGCGTATTTCCCATAATCGTGTGTGAGAAATCAATTCTTACGGTATTTGCCAACACTGCTAGTAAAAAAGTATAATGTGCCACTTGTGCAGAATCACCTATTTCCCACCTTTTGTGACTTTCACACTTGTTGCACAATATACTAATACTTAATACATAAATAACTATTTCTCTTTTTTTCGGATATGTGTTCTTCTATATTTTTGTGTACTTTTTTATTACATTGTTCCTTTTTAATAAATTTCTAGTGCAGCTGATATTTAAAAGTATTAATCGATACAACTTTAATAATAATCATATAGAAATTCAATTGTATCGTTCAGTATGTTTTCTAGATACATAGATACGGTATACGAGTAGTATGAATGATTTATTAACATACACGTTTAGATAATTACATTGAATCAAGTGCTAGTCAAGAGATAATCAATGTATAGTCACTTATTAAGCACCAATTACCAAATCTGTAGCACTACATTCCTATATGGAACAATGTCTCAAGTGGCAAGGTAATGGTTTCGTGACATTTTGGTGGTAAGGTTGTCAACCTAAAAGCTTAAAGGACAGCTTATGGTGGGTTTCGAACCACTGGATATTTGGATTTTTGTAAAACTATTGATCAACGTGTTTTGTTTTTGTCATGAAACAGCAATTTCTAAGAATTTTAATTTTGGTAACCACATCTCATAGTGTGGCAAACAAATTGTGTCTAGTGGAAAACAAATCAATTCACGTCTTGCCATTACCAGCAGTGAGCAATCTTGAAGTAATTAATGAAAGAGCATTTAATTTGGCGTAATTCGTATTTATTCCCTTGTACTTGAGTTAAGTAGTGTGTGCCCCCGCATCTGCGAACGGAGCCTGTCTCGCCTGTGATTGTTTTGGAAGCGAGGTGATTGTTTTCGCGAGCGTCGTTTGTCAGTGGTGTTTGTTTGGAGGAGCCGGGCAGGTTGTTGGTTCGTTGACTGCTACTGTTTTGATGCATCCGCTGTTAGTCTTGCTGGTAATTGAGTCCCTGGAGGATATTTCCCGAGGGAGAACTGGAATTTAGATTGATTTTCTTTGCGCTAAGCGTAAACGGGGAGACTAATTGAGAGAGAGATTGCACCGAGGTATGGGCTCAGAATGGTAAGTTCTTCTTGGACAAAAACCTCCAGGGATACTTTTAGACGTACAAGATTTTTGAACACAATCTTATATATAAATGCAAGATTTACTGGTCTGATCTTCGATATAGAGTTCCTTACATGTACTTGTATATCTTGCCACTGTTGTTTTAGTTTTAAAAGATTTTTGAACACAATCTTATTTGTCGCATAAATGCAAGATTTGCTGGTCTGATTTTCGATTTAGAGATTCTTACAAGTACTTGTATATCTTGTCACCGTTCTCTAGGTCTTCCATGAATATATCGTCTATTTATACCAAGTGGTATTGTACATGAAAAATGTTCAATTATTTTGGTGACCATGAAAAGATACTAAGTTACGACTTATACATTATTTACTTGTCCCCATCGTGATATCTAATATATATATATATATATTTTTTATCATTTCAATAAAATTATTTTCGTTGTAATTGTCATTGTCATTTTTTCAAATATAAATACCTCTTTTATTTAACTAAGGAATAAGGAAGTTGGATAGTACCTTAATTGGCCTTAGCAGCCCTTGTGTTGAAAACATATTTTACATTAATATTAAATTTTATTATTCTTTTGGGTGTTTTCGAGATAATCCAGACCATAAAATTAACATTTTTATTTTAAAAATGATAAAGACACAAACCGTAATAAAGCGTTGATTACAAAGCAGGAGAAGTAAAGTTTTAAATTACTTATTTATTCCTTAAATAAGTTCAGGATCAAAATTTAAACTCAAATATTTTATTTAACCACATCCGTCAAATAATGTTGATAATTTAGTTGTTCTTTTATTCAAGACATTATTAAAGTGTGCACTGTCAAGTGTTTATTACAATAGGTTCATTTATATATTTTATATATTTATAGATTTATTTTTATGTAAAGGTAAAACTAATCTAACATAATTTACGATTTAGTATTTGTTCCAACTATCCATGTGTATACCACGATACACTGATACATGAATTAATCACAAACCATCAGGTATATCTAGTTGAAACAAACCTAATACTAATAGTATCACCTTACACCATTCAGTAACTAAGTATAAATGAAATCAGTAATTCCTTGTTCCTAACATTTTAGAACCTTTGTAAGAAACCTTCAATTAATAATGGGTTCCAAACCAAACGAACACAGCAGTATTTTTATTAGATTAACTAACTTAAGTAAGCTACAGTTGTACCTATTATAATTTATTACTACTGTTTTCAAAACTAGTGCAAATATAAAGAAAATAATGTCACGTCACCGATTGCTTTGCTGTACTGTCATCTAAATGATTAATGACTGTGAGTAATTGAAGCCATGAAATTAAAATTTAAATACATTAAATCAGAGCATACCCATATGGTTGTTTTTGTGCTCGTGATTTATTGGTTATAATTATTCTAATTCCCTTAGCAGTGGCGGTCTGGGCCTAAGTGGAAGTTATGAAGACGCATCCGGGCGAAGCTTAGGAAGGAAACACTGTTAATTCCTAAAGGGGATTCAGCGTCGATAATGGATTAGATTTAGTGCTTTAGAGCCGGGTTCTATTAGACCTCGTGCAAGGGTTAAGTATCTTATAGTATTTTAATTAATGTTCTTGTCTACTGCATGTAACTTGTTTCTTAATTATTCAATTAATACGATTACTGCACACTGCAGGGTAGTTAATAATGACGAACAACCAAGATAAATCTTCATGTTGCTAAGTATGACTATAAACTTGGAAGATGCGAACTACATTCTTAATGAGCAACCAAAACATTTTCCTAAAGGAATTAATCCCATTTTGTTACAAGATAAAATGATTTCTACAATACTTACTAATAATGTAGATGTTTATCAAATAAGATAGTTGTTTTCTACAAGAAATATAACAAACTGGACACACAATAAAATGACTAACAAGGAAATCTCTTGTTAAATCGATCTTAGTCTAGAATAACGTTTTTCTGATTTCTTTGGTAGTAACTGAAAAATTCCAAAGACAGAAACAGAAAATGAAATAAAAAAAAATTAATGTGGTTTTTCGTTTTTTCTTACATATGTACAGCAGATTTGCTTTACTTACATTATTATTTACGCAATAATTTTATTTAAAGGAGGAAATTGCTAGGTTTGTCACTAAAAACGAATAATTCACATCGACGTTTCAATCCTACCCGGGATCATCCTCAGAATGTGAAACTGTTGTATTTTACTATTAATTTAATATACATTATTTTTTGTATATATTCACTCTTTTGTTATACATTTATAGCATAAATATAATACATATTTATGTTCGTTAAAATATAAAATTGTTTAAAACATATATTTTTTTTTTGCTGAGTGGAATTTTATATGTGAAGATACACTTCAAGATCAATATGGATAATGTTTCATTACGTCCAATCAAGAAATCTTCCATTCCAATTATAATTGTGTGTGTTTTTAATATTGTAATTTTCAATTTGGGTAATTTTGGTGCAAAATAACCTTGTCTTGGTAAACAAAGATGAACACAAAGTAATTGAGATCCGAAAACAAAAGGTAAACCTCCTTCATTGTTGGAAATAAGTGGCTTCCTTGCTTTGGTTTAACAGTCGCGAATCAAAGCAACAGACTTGAAAATGGTCGGAGAGAGCCGGACTTGCGATAAAAATCTGCAGCGATCTGCCTTCTCCGTTCATTACACCTGGCACAATGTAAGGTCAGACTTAATCACTGCTAAATCCACCATTCCACCATTGTTGGAAGCAATTTGTCAAACTTGTCAGCCTGTGCTGTGTCACACCTGCGAGATACTATTTTTCTGGGGAACACCGTTTACTTGATAATTTCATGTTTGAAGATGTCAAGATCATTATTCTGTAATTTGGGAATACTTAAATTGATTGTAATTGGTTTTGGCACGCTCTCATTTAACTCAAGAAAATATTTTAAATACCTTCATTTATTTATTTTAAACTTTCAGTCCTTATATTTCTTTTATTGCTAATGTGCTGTAGTTATGTATTTTTATGATCTATTTGTTTATTCTTAAAATGTGCTACAATTTTTTTATCTCCATACCTGTTTATTACTTCTATATTCTTGATCTAGGTTTTGCTCTTTTTGCTCTAGTTACTAATATTTGTTCCAGAACACTTTATTTACAATTTACCTCAGAATTTCCTCCAATTTATCTAATTACAAATTTTTACTCTTAAGTTTTTTTTCTGTTTCTAATAACTTTTGTATTTATTGTCTATAGAGCTAGAAACTGGTATAATTTCTTATAGTGTTCTACCAAAGTTTCGTTTTCGATTTCGGTTTTTTTTTTAAGGTTTTGTCTTGTATGTTATTTCATTTTTCTTCCTTTCGAAGATATAAGTATTATTTGATTATCGTTATTCTGAGGCTCTTAGTATAAATGTGCCAAGTGCAAGATGATACAAGATCTTATTAATTTAATTTGTAGAATTAAGACAACGACTTATTTTACAATTAAGAAAAATAAGTAACGTTATTTTAAGAGAATAGCATAAAAGAACCTGTTAGTTAACAAATATTGTAGAAAAACTGCGTATTTTATTGTCCTTATTTCTTCAGTGGCCTATATTCCTAGCTCATTTTTGAGTACTTTAGTTAAAGAAAAAAATTTTTTTTTTAAATAACTACAAAAGTTTCGGTGCGGTTATGGTTTTTGGCCAAAATTAGAAGAGGAGCCGAATATACATTTTGAAAATACTTAAGTAAATGCTCAGCTTACTCCAAAATTAGTTTTAGTTAATCTATTTTCACATATTTTTATTTCTCCAAATTTATGCCCTAGTATTGGTACGAGATATTTTGCTACAGAAGTCTCATGAAGTATATTTGTGAAGGGTAAAGTGTTTAGGTGTAAGGTCCAGTATTGTCTTGCGTGAATGGGAAGGATGTGCCCCAATTGCACGCCACTGGGGTCGCCGATTCACACGTGTGTCCTGTGTGAAGAAGCCAGTGAACAGCTTACAGCTCCAGGTTTATTTCTTTTGTACGTACATCAAGTGTGCTACAAGTCTGCTCTCTGCAGTCGTCATACGTACACTAACACACTCGCATCACGACAAGCGAGACTTCAATCCTGTTCTGATTGTTCTTTTATTTTTCACAAAGAGCTGCAGACTTGTCTGCGGACCTATACGAATAGAAATTTTAGTTTTCTTTACCGTCTTCTCTGACTTTTATTTTACGTTTTCGCTCCGCAATTGCAATATAAAAGCGTCTCGATCGATAAACACACACTAACTTCAAAACTGCACTTTAATAACGAGAATACAGACGTTTATAAACTGCTTCTTTTTTACAGTCATTACCACCAAAGGTTTTATCCCCAAATCCTGTATTAGGAAAATGAGTTCACCATCGGTTCAACTTTCCAACAGAAAAACTTATTTCATGTTTTCATTCTCTTTTCTGTCTTTGTAATTCATTTCCAGTTTTGTGACAGATCTAGACCATTAATCTAAATCAATTCTGTAATTGAGCTGATCTAAATCATTTAATATTTTCAAATCAAGATTAAATAAATAAAATCTATGATCTTAAAAAAGATCAGATATTTTTCAATGTAATAGCCATTTTAGACTAGCCTATATATGGGATAATAAGGAAAGTGCGCAGAATCAGAGCCAATATATTGAACAAGAAATTGCATTATTATCATATAAAACTTCGTCAAAATCTAACAATTTTTAGTAAAAGATATTGTACCATTTCTTGTATTATATATTGTCCCATATATAGGCTAGTCTAAAACGGCCTTAAGACGTGAAGATCTTGATCTTGATCTAGATCCTTTTTAAAGTGATCGGACACAACACTGTTCTCTTCATATCTAATTGTAATAATGCCTGAATGATATATTATTAATGTGTATACTGTTTTTAATTATTAGAATGATTTGGAGTTTCCTGGTAAGGTTATAGGCCGCATGTCCGCTAGGAAATCGAGTATCTATTATTATATTATAGCGTTCGCTTGTTTTCATAATGGCGTGGTCATTGACTGAGAACTGTGCCCGTAAATACGTAGGAAGTTAAATATTAAATGTCATTTCAATTGTAATCATCGACAATAGATTACATCTGTCAAATAAATCATGGTAACCATCCTGTCAGGAATGTTTATGAGTCGCTCTAATGAATCACGACGCGGTTATTTTTCTCCTCCAATTTGAAGAAATTGAAACATATGTAACTGCGTTTGATGATACACGGCTGCAGTAATAATAACGCATGTTCATGGGACACGATTTCAAACTAAATTAGCGGAAAGTAAATTATTACCATTGTCACAAAACCAATAAACCATTGACGCATTAACAGCATGAAATATGCATAAAAACCACGTGGTATATTGCATTCAATTATCAGTTCATAATTCTCTATATTTAATCCAGAAAAGTGGTTATTAATTATCGTCATTACAACAACAATTAAAATCAATATTAATGCTGTAATGTGATGAATGTGATTCCTCTAATAATAAATGATCTTTCCCTCTAATTATCAGTCATTAATTAAAAATACAGTGAGAATGACAAGTACATCCAATCGCATCAAAGATCAATTTGCCAAATAAATACAAATATGTTATTTACGGCTTATTACCCATTGTTGGGTGTGACATGTCTGCCTTGTTGCAGATCGGTAATAATGTGTATCAGCATTAAAAACTGTCTTACATTACAAGTAATGTAATAGATGTTAACATAGCTAGGATTGTTATTAATATTAATTTAAAAATCCCTGTAAATTAATTATAGAAAAATGTCTGAAGAAGGTGCAGACCAAAATCACTTAATCGTTTGATTTTGGAAGTTATGAGCAAAAATTGAAAACCGTAAAATTTACATTTTTGTTTGTATTTAGTAACTTATTTATTTTATAAGAAAACAAAGACATCGTTAAAATGGTTCTTTAATGCTGCAATTTAACTTACCTTGTATCTTTTACCGTTCTCGAGATTTCAATACTTAATTAGTTATTTGTGACACCTGTATACTAGTTCAAGATATCCGTAGGTTGAATAACGCCGCTTTTCCGAAGCTCTCTAGATCATCTATTGAGGGGTATCGGTCCCCGTTGCTTTAAGTTAGGTTGTTGATTTTTCTCCAAGTCTTCATTTTCTGTTTTCTTCTTCCCATTTGTAAATCGTCTTCTACTTCTTGTAGCTACTTAGATCTGAGTCTCTTGTGTCTTCTTTTCCCACAGTAAGATTGATTTTATTATGTCTGCTTCTTTTGATCTCCATACGTGTTCCAACCATTTGACTCGCTGCTGCATTATTTTCTTCATTATGTCTCCGTCAAATTTCTAGATTTTCTGCAATTTTTACGAAATCTAGTACAGATTGTAGTATCTTTCTTTCCGCTATTCTTAATCTTCTCCCTTATATTTATTACAATTTTAAGTCCATATCAAATATCTCTTTCCCAGGTGTGTAAGATAATGAATTAGTTTATTACTCCACAAAACCTAAAAATGATTTATTGAAAAGACACCACCTTGGATCTCCCTATTAATACTTTCTCCGTCAATCTTCTGATGTAGTAACGGTGTATATTTTGCTAGGTGTGTTGGGAGAATCAATTGGTCGTGCAGTGCGTGTGGGGTGTATGATATGGTAATATCCAGCGCTCGTCACGTGATTAATGGCGACCATGACCGTAACACTCATGTGCCGCATTCACAGAGCGCCACCAACACGTTAATTAAACTCCATTCATTCCACTTTCATTAATTAACAATACTAGCGCCATACGTGTATGTGCAAACCACACCATCCTGACATATTGGACTCGTAAAAAGATGGACACGCAGTAGACGAAATTAAATTCACTTTTTTCCGCAAAATTTGTCAACTTTTTTCAGCCTAAATAGTGTATTTAGTGATTCTGGGAGACGAGACGAGGCGAGATTTTTCTTTTTCTCGTATCGTCTCATTTTAAATGTAAAATATATTATCTCGTCTCGAATATTATTATCTCGTCCCATCTCGAATCTCGCCGAGATTTTTCAAATTTTCAAAGTCATCTGAGCGTAGTGTTTCCATACCTAGGGAAATTTCCCTAAATCCCTTTCGTTTTATAGTGAAAATAGATTTTGTTTTTTTTATTGTCAGATAAACATCAACTCATGTAAAATGAGTGAATAAAACCGATTTAATTGACAGTTCCGTCAATAAAATTTTATTATATAATGTATTACTCATTTGCTATTGGGTTTTTTCTAAAAAGAAATGAAAACCACCGCTGCTCGTATCATTTCAATCACGAGATCCGATAAGGTGAGAAGTATGCGAGCTCTGTATTATTAGGGCGAATAAAACCCTGAAAGGGCGAATAAAAATTGGGCGACTCGTGAGTGGTTGACAAATGCAGAGCCGCTGATAAAGTGCCCCTTGTCGTGCGGCACGAGCCGCCACTGGAATTGAATTGCACGTTGGCTGCTCTTTCGCCGCCTGTCATGATAAATTGAATTTCCAAAGCATTCCGTAGGTATTGTTGCATCCGGAAGTAAATATTTTCTGCCTCGAATGTCGACCCTTGCTCACCATTTTTCTCAATTTCTTTTCCTACTTCGTTTTCGTCTTCTTTTATTAATATCCGTTTCCTGAATTCTCAATTCTGATATTCGTTTTTGACGTTTTTATTTGATCATTCGCACTATAGAGAAAGGAAGCTTATCTAGTTTTTTTGTCGGGTTTATTACTTCAGAGATTTAAGATTATTTCTTTGTGTATCTCGGATAAGCTTTTAACCTAATTACGCTAAATAATCCTATTATATTATATTTATTAGTTTGCGCTATACATACGCGGCTTGTTAATAAAGTAATTATTGACTGTTAGTATAATGAAATTAGTTTTCAGTTATCTATTAGTTTGATCAAATTGCTACATAATTTAGCTGGAATAATCACTGTATCACCTGCTTAGAATAATTGTGCCTTAAATCCGTTTATGCTCATTTTACACATAATGTTCTCATACAACTTTTTTTAAAAAAAGCAAAAATGTTCTCTATTATAAAAAAAATATCCTAGAAAAACGTTTTCTTGAATTTTTTGTTACTTACAATATATTAAAAAAAAAATTCGAACACTATTCGTGTCAACATACATTCAAATAGACAGATGGATGGATGAATCAACAAGTTTCATATTAAAAATTGTTAAAACGTTACCCCCACTTACCTAATCAAGAGATCTTTTAGACACTGTAAGTTGAAAGTAAAAGAAGTACCTCTAATTTTTGAAACTATTATTATTTGATTCGAAATAAAAATTGTCTTGGAATGGGTTAGGTAATTGCTTTTCAATTCCCTAGTCCCTAGTCCTAATTCCAAATAGCACTTAAATGTAAATGAAAGAATTTTGATTATTTTTTATTGAATGCTGAGCCCTCGATGTTTCTGGGGTTTTTAACCCCGGTATTGGATTGTGTACACACGACAGGTCGGAGGAAATCTGGCGCATCACCGGCATGAATATTCAACGCCACAACTGCACTCGGCTGCTCGCCTCCTATATGCGAGCTGTTCAAACAAGATGTTATTGAGCCAGTTCACAAGCGAAGAGGGTGCATGTGAATATGCCAGGGGTGCTCCAGATTTACCAGCCCAACTTGTCGCAAAAACGTTACAACTTCCCAAACTTCACACCGGGTTTCAAACACTAAATTGTTCTTCGTTTCTGGCACAAGTTTGAGGAAGGTGGATATATCAGGAAAAAAAATTAAGTTGCTCTTTAACCGATTCTTATAAAGTGTTAATTTAAAATCTATATATTATGATAATGATATTAAGTTATGTATATTATCGAGGTATTATAAAAACGTTACAACTTTCCAAACTTCTCACCGTGTACGAAACACTAAATTGTTCTTCATTTCTGGCACAATTTTGAGGAAGGTGGATATATCAGGATAAAAAAATAAGGTGGTCTTTAACCTGCGATTCTTACAATTTGTTAATTTAAAATTTATTATATTATGGATATTGATGTTAAGTTATGTATATTACCGAAGTATTATTTTATTATATTATTATCTGTCAAGTGTAGACTTGTACAAATTCTCAAGAAAAACAAGACCTGATACTTGCTTTTTAGTTTTTCGTGTATCTGTTGTTAAGCAGTTACCTATAAGCTATTGGAGAAGTCACATACATATAACTTATCTATTGATATAACTACAATTAACCATAAGGTAATAGAGACATGGGTCTAAAAATAAAAACCATCAGTATATCATTTAATTACAGTTTATCTATTTATATTGTGAACATTTCTTTTACTTTCTTTTTTTTTACGAATCGATTAAATAAATATTCATAGTTATTTGTTCATAATAATAAAGTTGTCTCATTTATGTACAGGGAAACTACAACAATATTTTATTGTTATCTGTAGTACAACATTCCTAAAAGGAATAGGACTTCACGTTCCTAAGTTATTTCTTTATAAATTTTACTTGCTTATAGTGGTATTCCTTGGTCTAGTCGGATCAGATCAGATCACTTAAATTAGTTCAATTTGGTGAGATCTGGGGTTCAAATCTTTGTTACAACAAAACTGTAACCAAAAATAAATACAAGCTGTAGATTCACTGTCCAGTTATTGGACAATCTGTTGGACAGTGTAAATTAAATAAATAAATTTAGATAACTAAATTTTATGATTTACCTCGATTGGTGGATCATTTAGATTAGTTCATATGAGTCAATGGAATTATACTTACCTATATGATTTGGATTTAAAAATGTATGTTATATTTGATCCAAGTATATACACCTTACATTTTCTGAAAGGCATCTTCAACTTACCGTGGTTAATAGTTGATGACGGGATATGATAAAATTCATATATAGAGTTATTTAATGGCATATAAATAAACCAGTATGGTATCCCCAATGATGACCCTGGTTCAGGATGTACACATATCAGTGTTCATTGTGTTGGCGTACAACAGCTTGAGCCCTTGTCCTTTGAATGTTTCAACCGCCAGGTACAGGGCGAGATGAAGAGCCTCGCAGCTTCCCTTGTGTTGTGCAACACTCCCCTTGACGCTCAACAGAGCCTGGGAACTGCTGTTCCTGTGGATCCGGATTAGCAAAAAGGAGAAGATGAACAGGCACTTTGTACCAAGATTTACCAATATGTTTTTGCTATTAGCAATAATCAGATAAAAACAAAGAGCCATGCTCATAATTTTTTACTAAATATTAGTAGCAACACTACCGATTGCAATTACTCACTATTAAATTATTTGCGCTTAAAAAAAAATTAGTTCAAATATAACTTAGTACCTAATGAAAGAGAAATTTAGTAGTGCTATATAGTAGCACCAAAAGACAATTTTAAATACCTACTATTACTTGTTAATTGAAATATAGTCGCAATAATTAATAATTATTTAATAAGATGTATAGAGATATACGTGAAATGCGTGAATAAAGAGAAAATAACTTGTTAATAAAAATATACAGGAAGAGGAAAAATGCATGAGAAAGACTTACTGAAATTGATTTAAAAAACATATAAAAACCAATTTCTAAAAATAGTGGTAAAAACAATAAGTTTTGCAGAAGTTTTCATGCGTAGCCACTGCTGCTTAATTCGATCTATTTTTGAGGTATATTCTGTAGTTGCCATTTTGATGGCTATTGATATCCAGATCAATTTCCTTTCTTTTAAAAACTTACCATGTTGAGTTTTGTTCTCTATAATTTTTAAATTTTCTCTTTTTAAATTTAAGAAATATATTTTTTCTTCTTGTGTCCAATTTTCCCTACGCTCTCGTTTATTTGCAATTCTTTTAATACCCATTACCTAATATTTTGTTCAACAGCACAGAACACTTCAGTAATTCACTTTTGTCAAAACTGTCAAATATTTTGTTATTTTATAGGTTATAAACAGACAAACAGACCAAGACTAGGGAGTCAAGAAAATCTTGTTTTTTTTTCTTTTATTATTCACAACTTTTTAAGATCTTTACCTTTATTGATGTGTTATGTGAGATAGGCATTGTTGGTGATGGTTTTTGGTAGGTGTAGGCTAGACACGTGTTTGGTTCTTGCGGTGGGTGGTTTGGATGAACTTTAACCCGTGCGTCAGTGGCGTCGTTACGCTCTGATTGTGCGACGCGGCCGGCGCTCGACTGTTCGCCATTCTGCGTGCCTATCAGGCCGGAACAGAATGAATGCGAATGTGATTTATGTGAAAATACCGTGAAAATTCTACTCTCAAGGAAATACACGTCCAGGCCTTTCTACTAATACCACTTTTCTTTCCTATTTTAAATAAAAGTGGAAATATTTACATACCTTTTGTAATTTTAATCATACAAACCTCAAATTTACACATTAATGTCAGAATAAAGTGTATTTTTAATTTTTGTGAAAAAATAGGTGTTACACCCAAAAATAAGTGAGACCTCGAAATTGAGATTTTGGCACTTTTAGATACTTCTTCACGCGTTGAATCCAAATTTTCAAACCGAATCTCAATATCTCTTTTCGTTTTCGAGATATTCGCCTTCAAAGTTTTGTCCAAAAATACCCATTTTTGGGTAGTAACTTCAAAATGGGTAGAAACACGACCTTTAAAACTAAACTAAAAATTTTGTTTTTGATGTTTTTATATAGATTTTGATGCGTACATGTCAAATTTTTAAACAGAACTTCAATATGTCTTTTAGTTCTCGAGATATTTGCTTTTAAAGATTTTGTGAAGTACACCCATTTTTGAGTTTTGGTTGTAAGTCGTAACTTAAAATTGAGCGAAGATAGGGATTTGGAGATAACGGTATTCGTTTCTACAAGAAAAAATACATTAGTATAGTAATTTTCATATGTATTAAACAAACAATACAAATTTTATTAAAAATAATCTGAAAATAGCTCTTTGGAAATTTTTTCAAAAAAAGTTTAGCACTAAAATTAGGCTGTCTACGTCTAAAAATTTATAAAGTAGGTAATAAATTATTAAAGTAATATTAGGTGCTTTCTTTTGGCACAATTTATCACATCACTTCCCTAATTCATTTATTATGAATGTTCTTTTCGTCACAAATCAACTGTACTGAAGTGATATAATCTCTTACATTTGAAAGTCATTGGTCAGCCAACAAAATTGTTTCATAGATTTTACTTTATAAATGAAGTAAAAGGGTTGAGTAAAATAATACACCTTTATAATCTCTGTGGGTATTGAACATTCATAGTTTTGGCGGTGCAAGTTTTCATGTTGTTATTTTTTGCGGTGAATAAATCCGCTGGGGCGTCACAAACCCGGGAGCCTCCACTTGTGCAGTGCATCTCAGCCAGCGACGCCAATATTGCGGTTATTGATTGCACGTCAGCCGACGACAACATGCAAATATTTGTCACGTGAAATATTCCTCCGACGGAACGGATTTTCCGACAACTGAGCATGTGTGACGAGTGTTTGCTTCCCGAATATAATCAGCTCAGCGCGGATATGCCACTGGGATTTGTATTATGCTCTGGATCACTTTCAAATGCTGTTAATAAATTGCAAAGTAAAACCAGCTCCCTTTTCTTTTACCTCTTACCTTTTCATTTTTATCATGCAACACCTTTTCACTTTACTGCATGTTTATGATTTTTAGGACAATATTTACTTACTTAATCCTTAAACCTTTATACCTTTCAGTGTTTTGGTTTTTGGAGTAGAGCGGATTTAGAGTAGTTTCTTCCATGTCTCTTCACTGTCTCCGTAAAACCAAGTCCTTTTTGTTTTACCACACGAGGAAGTTGCCCTTTTATCTGGCAATACCATTTTAATTTAACTGGATCTTTATGATTTTTGCACAATATTTACTTACTTAACCCTTAAACCTTTCTACATTTTGGTGTAAGGTTGTCGGAGTAGAGCGAATTTAGGGAAGTTTCTTCCATATGTATCTTCACTGTTTTCTGTTTTTTCCCTGTCTTGGTATTTCTTTCCACTTGATTCCTCTACTCTCCGCTACCTTTCTTATTTCATCCCTCCTTGCTTTTCTTTTTCCGTATTCCCTCGCTTCAAATATTCTTCTTGTTAGCCTATGTTGGTCCATTCTTTGTACTTGTCCCATCCACCTTAGTTGACCCTGTTGTATTGTCACCACTATTGGTTTTAACTGTTCTCTATTTTGTCTTTTATCATATAACTTTTCGTCTTTCCTTGTATTTTTCTCAAAAACCTGATATTTCTCACACTGCACATGCGCACTATTAAAAATACTGTGAGAAATAATTTCTCACACTTTAATCCACGATTGTGGGAAATACTCAACTTTAAAGTTTTGTATAGTGTGAGAAAAGTGGCACTTTTTATAATGGTTGTAGAAAATAGTACATTGTGCAACAAGTGCAGATCTCCAATTTCCCATCTATTTGATTCCAATACTCGACTTCGAGGCTTTCACACCTCGTGATAAAAAGGCGATTTTCTGCATTTGTTGCACAATATACTATTCCGGTATAATTAAATCATTACTGATATCTGTTATTACGAAAATTGGCAGAGGGAGGTATGTCAAAAAATTCATTTTAATATTTAAAATTTGTATTTTATTTTGTAGTGCAAAAATGTATTACTCATCGTGTACGTTTGGTGTGACATTTATATATGATTTATGAAACATAATTTCAGACTTGTCATACTCACAGCATCCAATTTCTTCCTTTCGGATGAATGATATTTATTGACTTTCTTTTTGTCATAAAGCATATTAAGCAGACTTTCTCCACCGCCGCATTTTGTTTCAATGAATCACTTGGCCTGCTTTGGTAGCATGTCATTATCTTTATTAATTTATTTTAATAACCTGCTGTCAGACCACTTATCTTTAAATTGAAGAAAGAAAGGAGGAGGTACTTTCAAATCGTTCAATTCAATACGAATAGGAATTTATAGCCTATTGATATTAACATATGCCAAGTAGAAATTTTATATTAATAATTTTATTATAATACAATAATTAAGAAACCTCTACACTATATTTGTTTATAAACTTTCTAAATATTAAAATATCTATTATATAGATATGTAATAGGTATATGAGAAAAAAGCTCCGCCTCACTTCATAATTCCTCGAATGTTATAATGTACTTACATTTCTTGAAGCTTACATGACTATTAAAGTGCTAATATATGTATATATTTTTTTTAGACATTTACTATAATGACTAATCAGTCAGATAATTTTATCTAGTATAGATATAGATAGATAGTACAATAAAACATAAAAAAAAACAATTTCTCAAAAACTTCTAAATACTTGTAGAATTTGTTTATGTGTCCTTTCGAATTGAGATCTTCCCTTGTGAATTTATGAACCAAATTTTGAAGCTGTCGGAAATGCAGTTCTTTGGTAACCGGAAGCAGTTTTGGCGGCAGTCACGGTCGTGGCGCCGCTTCCTGTCAAGTATTGGCAATTAAAATAACATCAGTCTAGGGCCTGTCACCACCAAGCTCACACGGGGGGCCACATATGTACCTACCGCGCGACATGTGTGCTGCACTGACACTACCATCACAACACCTAAGATTGATTAGGATTCCGTCATTGTCATACAAGATTACTAAACAGGAAAGCTATTAAGGATATTAGACATTGGAATTTGTTTAATTGCTTCCATTTCCAAGTAATCACATTTTCATTCTACTTACATTCTAGAAAACTTTATACAATATTCATCACTATAAAATATGAATAAACCGCTTTGTGTTTTGCGTATTTATTAGCTGTTTAATAAATTTGATAATCTGTTTTGTACAACGTGTGAAATGTTGAATCAAAGCTTTTATGTTGAAAGTGAACGCGATATGTACTCATGTAAAATGTGATTGAAAATTTTAATTATGTGGATATTTATGTAATTAATAGATGTAAAATGTTTTAGCAATATTAAATATTTAATTAATTGACTGTGAAAATATTTAGTTTATTATAAAATTAGTTTTATTATATTATAGCTTAATTAATAGAGTAGAATAATGTCAACAATATTTTGCATGTAACATGAAATTTAATTTTATTTGTAAAATAATCATATTCCTATAGGGATTCAATCACATCACATTATGTGATCAATGTATTTACTTTTCCGATTGTCCATACGAGAATAAATTCAAATTGAAAATGCCTGGATCAGATTACAAAAAAGGTTCTGCTCTATTTTTAGAATGGTAAGCAACGTGACCGAACACTGACTAAACATAATTAAGGCTGTCAAAGGACAGAAAACAGTGGAGAGACACTTGGAAGAAACTACCCTAAATCCACTCTACTCCAATAAATTTACATCGAAATGTAGAAAGGTTTATGAATTAAGTAAGAAAAATGTCCGAATTTCCATAATGGTAAATTTAGGAGTGAATTTTGTTGATGTAGATATTTATTTAAATGTACATCTATTTCAATATAAAATTTATAAATACACTCATTATAAATGCAATGTTTTGTTGTGCTATTCTATCTATTTCAAACAAGGTATTACTACTATTTTAGTTAAATAAAAACTTTTATCTGAAAGTTTGTTCATCATAATTCATAAAGTTTGTTAAAAACCAAGTGAAAATAGTTTATAAACAAGCATTATGCATAATAGCATCCATGCTCGTATAACTTTATTTCCTTCTCTGTTAAAGGGATGATAGAAACTCAACAGTGACGAGAGAACATAACGGTTGCGCAGCGCTTTTATTAACTTAGTTATTCACAAAGCACTTGCCTTGCATCTCCCATCCTCTTCTCACCCACGTAAACCTCTATGTCTCTCCTTGTCTTCCGTGTCGGTGATTGCACCACAGTGGTCCGATTTAAAGTCTCATCCTGCAAATTGCTCCATCTTGTGTCTCTGTCTAACACACGGAAGGGATGCTGTATTTTCTCCAGTGCTTTGTAATGATAGGACAATAATTTTCAGTATATTTTCTTAATTTTCTTCAAATTGCGGACAGGTTTAAATTTGATTGGGTTTTAATTGTGTTGTTCATTTGTTTTGGTTAACTGGGGGTTATTACACAGAAATGAGTTTCTTAATCAACTAATTTAATTAGTTGGAGAAATTAAAATGAGAGGGCTGTAATTCTTAGTTTTAATGTACCTGGATTCCTTCTCTTAACACAATATCATGAAAAACGTACAATTATTTCTCACTTTTTAATTCTATTAAAAGCGTCTTGTTGTAGTATATAGTGATTTTGTATTTATCTAGATATCAGCACTATTAAAATATTTGTTGTCATCATAGCAACAACATACTTTGAAGCATTGTCTTTGTCTGAAGTATAGATATACCATTAATGTTATCTCACTTTCTATCAATTTTAGACAGAATTGTCAGGAATTTGAGTCATAATAGACTAATGATAGCTAGAAGACAAGAAAAGACTAATGTACATATTGGGGAAAGAGATGACAGGAAAGGTATGTTACATATTTTGGAAACACTACGTTATATAAGACGTATTTGCATATTGGTATATATATATAATTATAAAATGATTGATAATGCATTATGTGTGCAATAAAAAATTTGTAAGTAACAACATATTTATTGTATACATAATTATTATTAAAAAAAGGATAAGGATAACTATTATATGTTTAGAAAAATTAAATTAATATTTGTTTTGTGATTTTTTTTATTCTGACATAGGCTGACATATGAACCGAGAAACACGCATGTACTTCAGGTCACAGGTTCAATATTCTTATAAACCTAGACATAAAACTTTTCTGGTTTGTTATTACATAGAAACTTTTGCTGTATATTTTATGCATGACAGTAATGATGAAGTTATATTAATAAATTAGTATATCAAGTTTTATATTAATTTTATATGTACTAATATCACGACATACACACCTACTATAATAAATCCAATAATATATCACGTATCATAAACAAATTTATAACCATTTAATTTATTTCTTGACATTTAAATCTCGAAAGGTATAAAGATAATCTTTAAACCATTTGTAATATTACAAATAAGATGTCAAACATTATTCCATTTCGTAATTTTCACACGTAGAGTATAATTACAATTATAATTACACCAGGAAACAAGATGCAGAGAAAGTTTTCTTACAGCGTTTTGTTCGTTAGAATTTTGATGCATTAGACTAATGTATCATAAAGCAAATATTTTATTAGACATCACGCATAACTTCACGCCATAAACTTAATCAACTACCACAGTAAAATTTGTTTTATGTACTACACATCCCAGGAGAATCTGTAGGCATTAAATTAAATATCTTTATGAATATCCTTAATTAGGAACACAGCTAACTTCGTAAATAAGCTCAGAAACTTTATAAATTTAATCATTATGAACAAGAATACAATCGTAAGCATGTGTACTATGTCTTTATTTATTATTTGCAAGTATAATAGTTATTGTATCACCAGTCCAGAAATTAAACTTTATCGAGAGCGAGTTTATTTTGACACGCCGCAAATAATGCGAGATCTGGCAAAAGAGTTTTTGCGCCGATGACACTTTTAATTTATTAAAGAAATAATACTTTTTTACTTAAGTAAACAGACATTAGCTAAAACTTTTCTTCCTTTGGTTTCAGAATTTATCATGCAATTTGGTTTCGTTTTTGATTGTTTTTATAATTTGTGGTATAGTTAAATCAATGTACTAACAAAGAAGAAAGCTTGTTATTAATTGGAGACTATTCTTAGCTCTGAAAAGCGTAACATTTATTTGAACTTTATTAAACAAATGAATTGTTTATAAGCCATAAACAAGTCGTAAAAACAAATGAAATTTCGAGTTGCAAAAGCATTAATAAATCAACTCTAAACAATCCATGCTATTAAAAGAACAAGATATAATTTCATTTTATGAGATTGAATTCAATCAACTACCAATTCATACGCAGATACAATCTGTTGAGAATAAAGATGCAAATATCCATGTGAAAATTTTGGCAGATTTCTTAGAAAACATTAGGGTTTTTTTAGCACATCTGTTACTCATCTTTGTGTTTATTAAACATAAAGTACCACAAAACCTTTTATTAACCATACAAAATCCCCTAAATTAATTTGAATTTGAAAGGAAAAATCCGCAACATAGAATCCAAACAAAGATGTTCTGGATTCGTTATACAGGTTCCCCTTTAGAAAAAGGGGCATCTCCGACCCTGAATAGCTCCGTCTTTGTCTTCATGGGGAATCTAGGTCACAATAGCCAACAATTGGTGTCATCGTTAAACATGTTACAGAAGCAGGCAAAAAGAACCAGCAACAAAAACCAGAAACAAATTGTAACAAGATACAGGACACTTGAATTTTTTGCAACCAAGTTCCCTTGTTAAGGAAGATTTAGAATCTTTTTAGGTGGTTCACTGACTTTATTTTATCTAGGAGGGACACTTAAGAACATACAGATTCAGATTGGATAATTTGACTTAAAACTGACACTTGTGAAACAAAGCTTTAAGATAAAAAATCTGATGTGTCCAACACAATACCTCCCGCGACTGTAGTAATATATTCTATATAAGTTTTTCAATATATTTAATTTGTAGTTTTAAAATTAGTGTGTTATTGCAGTTAAGAATATTTTTAATTCATTTCATACCTAAAATTTCCTTCATAACATTTATATGAACAATATGACAGCTATTTTTGACGTTACTAAAACCGGAACTGAACTTAATATATTCCTAATATATATTTCTTCCATCTTTTAAAATTTTACAATAATATTACTTCATTTTTACTTATTTCATCTTTTACACTTACTTACATCAAATTTGACATCATATGTCAAATTTTGTGAACATATGAATAACTCATCTATTTTATCGAAATTCCTCAGCCTAAACGATATGTAAAATTATTATAATTTATATATTATTTTTTCTATCTAGCTAGAAGTTATATATAAACGTAATTATGCAGATCGGTAGAAAATTAAAAAATCTTTGTATTTATAATAACGAAATTTGCGAAAATATGGAATTTAGTGGTATTTTTTAGGAAAAACGGTTTAAAGCTTCAAGTAAAGTGCTACTTCCCTTTAACCAATTGTAGTCAAAATCTAATCAGTTCATCATATTTCAATATAAGCTTTAAATACCAAATATTATATTTTTTTACATATATCATATTGGAGTTATCGTGGACGAAAAATCGTCACAGACACACACACGCACGCACACACGGACATACAGATATCACGTTAAAAATAGTAAAATCGTATTCTAGGGACCCTAATTCGTGCTCATATGTTGAAAACTCACACTCGAGAAATCTGACCAAAAACAATACCTCTCTTATCTATATATTGATAGGCGGGAGGTAAAAAGAGAAATCGTTTAGTGTTAAACAAATTGAGAGCTGAATCAGATTATGATGTACACTAGATCTAGACCAGCATTCTAACGTTTCAACGTGTTAAGTTAATGGAATAAAGAACAAAGTTTAATCTTTCATCTTTATGAATTCGTAGCTGCGGAGCGATGTTGCTTGTGGGAATGTAATAGAATGTTAAGAAAGTTCCCTACGACTTTTTCATACTCTGCTATTATTGATGGTTCCGTTGTAATGGCCAATAAATTGTTCTTCTATTCACGTGACGACTTTTATCGCCTGAATCGTGAATTTAACAGATCGTAATAAAATTATAGGTATTAAATATACAGGGTGAATACTGAAAACCTTGACATAGGGAAATAACATGGGAAAACAGTTTTTTGCTGTTTCCATCTGTCCCGCTAAATAAAATCGGGTGTATATGGTATCGTTAGTTAGATTACTTAATTTTGCATCTAATAAAACCAAATGTTGTGTAATATGGCCTTTTCTAACTGAAATATTTGATAAAATAAATTGTATTTTGAAGGTTATCCTTCATATTTTCGAATAAGAAACGTCAAAAACAAAATGCTCCATAGCCGAGTGGATACGAGGTCGGATTCATAATATAAAAAATCTACAAGACCTGGTTCGAGACCACATCGGCCCTATTTTTTTTTAATTAAATTATACTTAAAATATTTTTATTATATCAGACTATTTTAATAAAATAGCAATATTCATATTTTTATAAATAAAAAAAATCCAAATATTTAATAGAATTATTATTTGCTGTCTGTCAAACTTTAAAATTAATTCGAATTTAATTTTTGGTGTATAATTTTGTATTTCATGTTTCAAAATGGATTTAGTAGGTATAAGAAGATATAATAAATATTATAAAACTTTATTATTAGGGCAAAAGTTTAAGAGATATTCAAAATATTTTTGCTGGTATTCGTAACCTAGTATCGAAATTTGAGCATTCTGATATAATAAAAATATTTTAAGTGTAATTTAATTAAAAAAAAAATAGGGCCAAGGTGGTCTCGAACCAGGTCTTGTAGATTATTTATATTATGAATCCGAACTCGTATCCACTCGGCTATGGAGCATTTTGTTTTTGACGTTTCTTATTTGAAAATATGAAGGATAACCTTCAAAATACAATTTATTTTATCAAATATTTCAGTTAGAATAGGCCATATTACACAACATTTGGTTTTATTAGATGCAAAATTAAGTAATCTAACTAACGATACCATATACACCCGATTTTAATTAGCGGGACAGATGGAAACAGCAAAAAACTGTTTTCCCATGTTATTTCCCTATGTCAAGGTTTTCAGTATTCACCCTGTATAATGCTGCATTCAATATACTCTAAAACGCACATCATAAATAATCATCTTAAGGACAGACTTGTTTTTACTTATTGACAACTTGATTAGTTTTCACTGTAATCATATACTCTAAGCGTCTAAGCGAAAGTCGATGAGATCTAGACATTTACTGTGGGAAATACATTTCTTTATAAACTTATATCTCATTACTGGTATATGGACATATACACATTAACATCATTTATAAGTCTGTACAAAAAACACTACAAGAAATTAATCTTTAGTTATTTTTGATTCAAACATAAAAATGTATATTAATTGGTTAATATTATCTTACATCGTTTTTCAAGTATGAAATATTTCTCCCTCGTTATAAAATTAATAATTACGCTCAGTGTTATCTTTACGAGAGGTTAAATCACTTTATCTCCCTTTGTTTTAAAGACTAATTCTCATCCATAGTAAAATTTCGGTTTTATTCACAAGATTGCGATCATAAACTGTCGGTGTGTGTACCAGATGCAACCACTAAACGTTTATTGCTGGTGCATTCCGTAAAGACAGTATGTGAAATGAGAGCTATTTGCATAGGAAATCTCTGCATTTATGGAGAAGGAAGCGAAAGTAAGAGGGCAAATGTCAAATCAGTTCATTTCATTTGTAAAAAGAAATTCATCCTTTATATTGGAACATTAAAATTTGTTATTTACTTTGGTATTAAATACTGTGTCAATTAAAATATTCGTATATATTCATAAGAACCTTTAAAAAAAATATTTCAAATAATAAGCCTTAATTTTTTTTAAATATATTTACAAACACCCTTTTGTATTTTGAAAGAAAATAACAAAGAATTATTTTATTTATTAACAATTGAAAGACTTTTGAAGGTACATTTATTTGTAATTCCTAATTTCACGAATCTGTACTAAACTTGGGGTTGGAGCATGCGTAGTCCCGACAAGATATAACCTTGTAAAAAAGCGTCACACACCGTTACACGCACTTTAAGTATGTTGGTGAATTTCACGTGCAAATTAAAAGTTCAGTGTTAGTAAATTTTGATGTTTTGTTTAAAATTTACAAGTGTTTTAAAAGTGTATACTGTGGTATTCTTCAGTTATTTTAATGAACTATATACGTAACCTGCAAATACCACAACAGTGGAAGCGGCAGATTTTTGCTAAGGTAAAACTTATAACCTCAAATCTGCAGCATTAAATATAAATAAAATGATGAAGTAATTATTCGAAATGTCCTCCCTCTGTCTGAATACATATTCTAGTCCTTCCTAACTAAAGAAGTAGCTCTCTGAAGAGTTTCAGGTTCGCATGGATCCTTATGTAATTTGACAGTTGTTTTTGCAATTCGTTATCTGTTGTCAGTAATTTTCTAAGCAATTTTAAAGTACCCAAGTTGTACTGAAAATGCTGATAACAAGAGAATATTTTGGACCTATGATATCTCTCCAAAATTCTTTGAAAGACTTCGGGCTACTTTTGGAAATAAACCATCTACTATCATATCCGTTCACAGCTGGTACAATGAATCTAAATTTGATCGAGTTTCTCTCAGTGATGATTTACGCGAAGGTCGGCCAATTTCTACTGCTATTCGTAGTATGATTAAAAAAGACAACCGTGTCACCTACAGAATTATACGGGCTATTTTGGGCATTGGAATGACCGCTACTAAAGCCTATTTAACAGAGTTAAAGATGGAGCACCCAATGTACAATCGTAACCTTGCACCTTGTGATTTTTTTTTATTGTTAAATTAAAGAGAAAATGAGTGGTTTCATATATGCAAGTGCAAATGATGCGGTTGCATCCTATGAAAACTTGGTCTCTCAGGTGTTTCAAGAACAAGGATTTATTGCTTCAACGATTGGTTTTTAACGAATGCGTAAATTTAGTTTCTCTCAGTGATGATTTACGCGTAGGTCGGCCAATTTCTGCTGTTATGAATGTAAACATATCTGCTATTTGTAGTATGATTAAAGAAGACAACCGTGTCACAGAATTATACGGGCTACTTTGGGCATTGGAATGACCGCTACTAATGCCTATAATCTTAACTTTGCACCTTGTGATTTCTTTCTATTACCTAAATTAAAGATAAAATGCGTGGTTCCGATATACAAGTGCAAATAATGCGAGTGCATCCTACGAAAACTTCGTCTCTCAGTTGTCTCTGGAAGAATGGATTTATTGCTTCAACGATTGACTTTTATCGAATGCATAAATGTGTTGATTTAAAAAGAGAGTATTTAAAAAAAAATGTTTGAAAAATTTTGTTTTTATGTAAGGTATTTTCAATTTAAAATTGCTGTGGAGTTATTCTGTAAATGTGAGTTTATTTGTAGTGCATGTAACTTATGTTTGGTTTGTTTCCAGCCCGAGTAACACGGCGTTGAGTTCGCTGGACCAAGTCAAGGAGTACCTGATGACGCAGGGCACGTGTAAGTGCGGACTGGAGTGTCCGTTGAAGCACGACGCAGTCTTCAACTTCGACCCTAAGGTGAGTCACACATATCCGCTACTTACGCCCCCTGCAACATATGCTTTGATATACGCCTTGTCTTTGATGTACCTCCGACAATACGACACAATGATTGCCAGAGGTACATATAGGTATAGGGTAATGTAAAGGGGACGCAAGGACCATGAAATCATAGAGAAATTACTGTCTGTCTTGTCAGCGACTTCTACATTCCTAAATTGTTTATTGTTAAACAACCCTAGTCGTCACAGTCTTGCTTATTCCATTATTGATAGATGAGAAAGTATTTCTATAAATTCATGGTTCTTATTATATTACTTATGAACTGGGACATTTAAGTTGTTTTGACTATTAAGTTCAATATTGATAAAATCTGAGTGAAACTGTTTGTTGACAAAAATGCTTTCATTGTTTTTGAAATTTGTTTTTGAAGACTAAAGCAATCCATTTAGTGGATATCATTAGATAGTTGAAAAACTTTTATCCATTTGTGAAACCGTCCGTAGATTTTTATGAATAGTTAAGAGCAACTTTGCAAGTGTATTTATGAAATTAGTTGGCAAAATAGTTGTTTTAATACGGGGTAATTTAAAAAAACGATTAAGTTATAATGACTTGTTAAACTTCCAACAAGTTTTTAACCGTAATTGCCACTTTCTTACCCGCTTTTAAAAACGCTAGGCTAAGCAATTTACTAGGCGCTATCTATATGTCATCTTACCTTCGACAATTAAAACTTCATGTAGATAATTAACAGGGAAACCAAGTCAGACTTTGACATGCAAGACGCACCATGCATTTTGCAGATAGAGTTTATATTATCTTTAACTACAATACTAGAAAAAGGTGGAACTGAAATCGAAATCTTTATTGATATGTAAAACAAAGAATCGATATCGAGAACAAAGCAAAAATTTAATAAATTCTACAACAAATTAATAAACACGACAATAGGATTTCTCTTCCTTTTTGATAATTTTTTTTTTTGAATTACGTTCATTTCTTTTAAAATAAATTATTTATTAATAAATGGTAAAAATTTTGTAATATTTTTTTTCACTACTATTAACTTTTATTTGACATGGGATTGTTTTTCACTACCGCTTACTTCGTACCCATAGTTACCTCAGTCAATAATAAATTATTATTAACCATGGTCGATAATGAAAACTGTCACTTTTTAAATGAACTCAATTCTCCAAGTCCAAATATTGTTTGAATCATTTAACTCAAGAAAAGTGTAAATTATGGATTCACAATTTAATAAGTAAATCAAATAAAACCAACATAAAAATCAAAAGTGAGGTTGACAAATTGAAACGTCAAATATAACAACGAAACAGCCTATATTATTTTTGTGATATTACGAAACAATTTAATGTTCATGTCAAGATGTTTGTTATTGTTAATTAAATTTTTTTAGTGAACAAAACATCAGGTTACCAATGCAACGCAATAATTTTTTTGGCATGTCACCATATAATTAAAAATTACATTCCATTTGATAGCAGTAGTGCATAAAACGAGCTTCAAATTTCTGTTGCGTATTGTTTGCGTATTTTTGTGTAAAGTAGTAAATACTATTATCGCGTTAACTGCTAGTATTGTGCAAGTAATTCGCAGATTTCCCAACAGCAATAAAGTTCCATGGAACAATAGTACTTGCTAATAAAGCATGTAGGGAATTCCAATCGTAATTGAATGAATGTTATCACCGAGGTTTCAAAACACGACATGCAATCTTGCAGCTTCTTCTCTCGGCAGCAAGAGGCGCTGGCTTCAAAGGAACTTCAATCACTTCAGCCACGACGCTACGTAATGTGATTCAACGCAGCAATTTTAAAAACAATCAGAGAATCATCTCCTCCAACACAAAACTCCTTGCGAGTGTGATAAATTGTCTAAGGAATGAAATCACGAGACTTTGAAATTTATTTTCTTTTCAACAAGTCTGCGATTACAGGAAAAATTAGATTCGACGGAGGTAATTGCAAACGACAATTATCAGACGCAATTTTCTCGTGATTTATTACTTTACTTACCACTGAAGGCACGACAGATATCTTACAACCATTATAGGATAAGGCTGTTGTACAATATTGATATAATGAACACCTATTAAGTCTAGTAAAGAACCATTTTTGACCAAGGCGCATATTTTGTACATAAAGCTTATAAAATGTTGACTAACATTTATTCCTTATAACATGAAAAATCTAGATTTCGTTAATGTGAACACAGTATATGCACTGTTTTGTGGACTTTTTTTTACTTGTAAATCGTAGAAACAGCGCCAAATTTGATATGAGTTTATCTCTATGCAAAAAAAGCAAAAATTTTGTCTGAATACAATAATTTAGTCCAAGAAATATGGCATAGCTAAACAGCGAAACTTGCTATAAATAACACAGTAAATGATGAATGATAAATGATGAAGCCTAATAAAACCTCTCTTTGAAATTAGCTGAACTACTAAAAATAGAAATAGTTTCACAAAGGCCAGCATAATGATCGTATACTCGCTATTTGTAAATTTTAATAAAAATTGAGATATTGAAAAAAAGTTAGTAATTAATATTGCTTTTTCGACGAGGTCTATTATTGGATAAATTTAATGAACTTATTTCGGGTGAACCCTGTATATGTATTATTAAATCAATGATTTAAATGACTTGTTCTGCAATTGTTATTTAACATTATATATTTACGTAAATTGGGGGAAAAACGTGTGGATAATGTCACCATATGGCAATACTTTCAATAAATCTAAATCTGTAACTTCGTTAGTAAAACAGCAATCTTATCGTATTTATTTATTGTTTTATTATCAGTGTTTCTTAAATGTTCACAATAATATTTTTTTGAATATTGTTGTACAAAGGCTGAAATAATAACTAAAAAGCACACTATGGGAAATGGCTGGTTTCCTCTTCCATCATAACCCGGGTCATTGAATTTGGATCCGGGTCCTCCTACACCTGTGCTGTCTTGCCTGTCGCAAATGCAATTAAAGCCGCGAGCGGCGTTCGGATGGCCGACAACAATTACGTCGTCGCTCGCGTCCCGACGCTAATTCGATTCCGCGACGTCGCGTCCGTAACGGGATCGCTGCGATGAATGCGACGCCCTCAAAGCCAACTACAAATACCGAATGGCGATGGCGAATTCAATTACGTGGACGGATTGCCAGATAGTTTCACAGGATGCCTTCTTCATTAACTACATCAAGGTTTCATTGTCGACGCCCACAGAACTATTCCCGAGGGGGTTCAAATCCCGTAACGTCAATCAATCATCAATCTTATTGACATTAAATGTTACTACATTTATTTGTTTTGCAAAAAAAGTTCCTATTTTTAAATTATCAATTCACTATTATAAACATAGAAAAACAAACAGTTACTGTGTTTTACTATACAGGGTGTTCATTTTAAGTAGTACACTATTGCTATCTCGGGAACTTTAAAGCTAGAGGGTCGGTTAAATTAGCAAACAATTTCTATTTTATAAGACTACTTTAATGAGGGCAACAATTTTTTTTTCGGCCAGTGGTTCTCAAAGTACGGGGTACAACTTTCTTATTTTATTTTTCTCAAAAAGAGCTAAATTTGTAATTTTGTTACATTTTTTAGTTTTGATAAGAAAAAAAACAATCTAGTGGAATATGAAAATTGGAACCACGCTTCATTTCGAAATATAAGGAGGATTTGAAAATATCGAAGAAAAATATATATTTCTTCAGATAAGATTAAGTGCGGTCTCATAAAAATAATTTAAATTTATTTTCCAAGAACAGCTTTTAAAATTAAAATACAGTGAAGCAGAAAACAGTTTTTTATCTACCTTCCATTGTTACGCTTATAATCTAATTAAAAAACAGCTGAATCGTCTTTATCAATTATAAAACAAAAAGAAAATCTAGAAGTAAAAAACACCATTATCTTTAGTAGGTCAGTGATGACTAACGTATTCAATAAAACTGCGGTTTTAACTTTACCTGCTAAGTGACTCATCTTTAGAAGATAATGGGGCATATATCTTCACGCCTCCACCACATATTTTGGGTGACAGGTCTGAATCTAGCGGTGGATTATTATTTCCTCAAGGACAAAACACAAAAACATGGGACAATGAATAATTGAATAGTGTGAAATGAGTTGCATATTGCAAGGATGAAATTAATTCTGTCTGCGAATCAATTTCCTAAGCTCTTTTCGCCCATTGCATAGGTAATGAGCGAGACGAAATAAAACATGACATGTCCTTAATTTAAATTAGATGAAGAATAAATTTTTAGTACTTGTATAAACTAGAACTCTTGGAGAATGTTAATGTTTCCTTGTCTTCATCTGAACTGTCATCATTTTGAATAGATCTTCTTCAACACAGGGTATAATAAACAAGAACGATTAACATATTCGTATGTAGAGTGCTGTGACCTAAGCAGGCAGCTGTTTTGCGTAATGACAGCACCTGTTGCCTGGATATTTTGGATGTTGCCATTGCAGACTTGGCAACCGCGCCTTGGGATGGCCAATTTCACTTAAGAAGTACTTGATGATTTGCTGAAACTTAGACACATAATTTGAGGGGATTTATTTGGCAAATTAACAACAGGCGATCTGACACTTGGAAAGGTGGATCATATTAATTTCACTGAAATCTTACATATTATTCATTTTAGAAGTTGTTCATAATTTATTTCACACATACTTCATTTTAATTTATGGTGCGAAAGGTCTATGCCAAAACAAATATGTTTTATTACTAGTACTCTAAAAAGAAATAAAATTGGGATTAGGTAAACATGTGCAATTTAATCGTAGTTCTTCTATTAATAACAATGTTATTAAAATATGAATAATTTTATGTACAAATGTTTTTAATAGGGTAAGTAATATTTCTCACAGGGAATATCAATTTTGTTGCGTACAAAAAGTGTTAAGTAGCTGCTTGTAAATTAATGAGGTCAACTGTGGATAACCCAAGATTTACTTTAAAAATTTTTAAAAAAGTTTTTGTACCTTACATTCACAATTAATTAATTATTACTTCGGTACATATTTTATAAATATGAGCAAGAACACTTAACGTAATCGAAAAATATGGTTCTATCTATACACAATCATAAGTCATTTAATGGTCCATTTAACTTCTGTTCTAAGGACAGATGAAGCACCTATGCTGAGGAAAGATGAACTAGAGGATTGTTATTGTTAAAAGATCATTTCAACCGGTAAACAAAAAAAAAAATCATACGCACATAGAAAGGTAGACAATCTACTTGCTATTTCACTAGTTCTCAAGAAATGCCAAATGGTTAAACAAAGGGTGATGATAAAGAAGAAGCTGAAAATTATAAAAACGAATATGCGGGATGCAAGGAAGATTATTAAAAAAACGATAAAGAAAGATGACTGGATAAAATGTTTACTTTGTGGTCTATGTTTGTACGAAGGGTGTACCACATATGACAAATAACAACAATCAGTTAATCAATTAGTCATAAATAAAAATACTTCTTTCTTTTGGTTTTTACATTGCAATAAACTTAGCTGATTCTACCTGAAAAATTAGAAAGAATAAATATTTACTTTGCTAGTCGGATCAGATAAAATAACTAAAATCAGTCAGTTCACTTAAATATAATGAAAAGTACTTGATCTGGATTGACGATCTGATCCAACAGAAGTGAAGCTAATCTACTAAATGTTGAGGTATACAACACGAAAAGTAGTTCCCAATCAATGATAATATGAATCTTTCGAAGAAAAGAAAAATCCTTTGTCATAAGAGTGAAGCTCGTCTAAACGTTGAGATAAAGCATACGGAAAGTAGTTCCCCAATAGTCAATAACGGTGCGATAACCCTGTCAAGTCCTCCATATTGTTGGGTTCTGGCGGAACTTTTGCCAGGGATGATATCACATAATTTGTGCTGGGTGGACGCGACGTGTGGAATACAGAGCAGCGAGATACAGCGGAGGAAGAGGTCAGATCCGGCTATCACAAAGCAAACAAATCAAACCTGAACAACGTTAAATTAACAAAGTTTAATCGGGTTTCTGTCGGACTGTGACCAACTTTACCCTTTGCTCTTCAACCCTCATGGGCGTCTAGTATAGGGATGCAGTCATTTACACAACTTTCTGTTGAGTAATACATAAAAATAAATCATGACTGTCACAGCTTCAACGAAATGGGATTATCCTAAAAAAAATGTTACGGTATTACTTTTAATATTTTATATATAAATATTCTAAAGATATTCCAACATAATGACGTTACAAACATAGGTGATACAATGGTTAAATGTAAAGTTAAACGTCGAAGTAAACTATCCTAACCTAAAACGTACAGGAAAAGTACGTTTTTGTTTTGTGTTAATATATATTTAGTGTAAAACTACAAATTTGTAAAACATATAAACAATAAAATATAAACTACCTTAGTTTATACATTATCCGCAAAAATGAGCTAAACATTTTGATTCGTAACTTTTTTGGCAAATTTCGTTTTTTTAAGATTTGAAATCCAAGCCTATTTAAAAAAGCTACTAAACAATATACACAAATGGCATATAATAGTATATTATGTTATTAAGAGTAAAACTAACAATTTGTGTGGCGAGTATGGAAGTTTGCACGACGAGCGAAGCGAGGCACACAAAGGCACTTTTACTCTGTATGACACATTTTAATTTTTCTTCAAACTGAACTTGACGTTCAATTTGTAGTTATCAATTTAAATCTGTCAATTGTAGATGGTTCTTATATAGGTTATCTAGTGTTATAGTGACATTTAAGACGATATTTCAGGTTTCTACAAATTATTTCTTATTCCTTGATTCTACATACTTTTTATAGAGATTTATTTATTTTACTTTTACTCCGGCGGCGGTAGAAATTAAATTTCAACCTTGTTAGTCAAATTCCAAAGAACGTTACTTTTATGACGTTTGTAGAAATATATTATTTTTTTTATGAATACTGACAAAAATTGTAGCTGTATCACATAGGAAAAGTGACTCTCCGGACTTCTGGTGTTGTTGGTTTCGCTTATGGCTCGTCCCGCAATTTTCACCATCAATCGAGAATATAACATTTGTCTTAATAGATAGACAATTTAATATTATATATATTGCAACGGGAAAAAAATTCAAAATTGGACCCTAATAAATGAACTAGATATTCCAACAAATTAAATTTTGAATTTTGCTGTTTTATGTGTACTTTATTGTGTTGCTTATTGTGGATGTATTTTTAATATAAAATGAAATTTGATATTCCATTAGAGTATGTATACAAGAGTAATTAAATATAGGAGCAATGCAGCAAAGTAAATTAGCAAACAAACACAATATCGCATCTGTAATAACAACACTATCTCATCCAATGGTCGGAACAGGCGTCTTGTTGCCCTGGGAAATCAAAAACAAAGACAACATCTAAATAATAACAGGCGCACAAGAGACAAAGCGAGATAAAACACGCTAACGGTAACGATACGCCAACTGCCGACTGCTCTGTTAATACGAATAATAATACGAAACGGTAACCGGTAAAATTAGAAACGACAGAGTACTTTCAAGTTTTAATTAAATTATCCAATTCCATCATTTCATACTGTGCGGCAACTAAACGCGTTGTGGGGAAAGAGGATTTTCTGACTTTCGTTCGTGATCGCCCGTCCTCAAACGGTGGCGATCTACCGCCAAATATCATTGCACCCATACCCGTAAATGCGTGGGAGATACAACTTGAACAATATCACCATTGAATTCCTCGTTTGAAAATATGTATGTATACAAATTTTTGTTTAAAAATTCCTTTTAGTATGTTCACAATTAATTAACGATATTTTAGATCTGTCTGACCTTGAGTCTCTAATTAGATCATCTTCCGGGACAAACTTTTAGGTGTAGGTCAGCAAATCAGAAATTAGAGCATGATTAGTGTTTGCTCTAGTTCTTCACCAAAATTGAGTAGCATTCTAGAGCAGATTACTGCATCGGAATGTGGTCTAGTTTCAGTAGGTCAAGAATTAGAATATTTTTAGGTGTTTGCCCTGTTTCATGTCCTACTCAAATCAGAATATAATCCAGAGCATATTGTCGCTCTGAAATGTTCTTTGGTTTCAGTAGGTCAAGAATTAGAGTATTTTAGGTGTTTGCTTTGTTTCATGTCCTACTGAAATCAGAGAACAATCAAAAACAGATATAGTCGTTCTTAACTGTTTTCTGGTTTCAGTAGGTCAAGAAGTAGAGTATACTTGAGTGTTTACTCTGTTTCATGTCCTACTAAAATCGGAGAACAATCCAGAGCAGATAGTCGTTGTGAAAGGTTCTTTGGTTTTAGTAGGTCAAGAATTAGAGTATTTTTAGGTGTTTACTTTGAAATCAGAGCTCAATCAAAAACAGATATAGTCGTTCTGAAATGTTCTCTGATTTCAGTAGGTCAAGAATTAGAGTGTGCTCTAATAAAAGTATTGATGCTCCAGAATGTACTATTTTATATTGAATGTATTCAAAGCACAATCTAAAGGAGATATGAATGTAATAATGTTTTTCATTCATATTAATATTAAAATAAGAGAAATAAGAAATTTTATTGATTTAAAAAATGTATATTGCAACTGCAACTACAGATAAACTTGTCTTTTAAAAATATGACATTCACGACCTACTCAAGATAAAATGCAATAATTATCTGTTATCATGCATGTAATATAAGTCTGGCCATTATGTAATTGATATGCTTAACTGTATGATAAAGCACCATCCACACTACTTTCCTAATTTGATTAGCATTCTTCTTTGAATGTGTTTAATGCACTCACCTACAGTGTAATCGAAACTTAATTAGTTAATTGAGTTTTGAGCGGCTAGATGGCCCTAAATTACGTTAGTGTATTTGCGGTCGGTACGGGAAAGTTTGAGAATCCCTGTTAGTGGTTGGACGCCCGGTAGAATGCAAATGAAATTACATTACAGTTCGTCCTGGCAAAAACACGGAAACACGCTGTTCCACAGAGCCAAAAAAATTCACAGTCGTAACAATGACGAGCGAGGACTTCACATACGGACATATTGGATTCTAGGACCCTACAAACTATTTTTATGATCTCTCAAATGTTTAGATTGAAATGAATCTACTTTCGGTTACTCAAATGACTATTTTCTTCGATCACTGCAGAAAGCGGTTCTTTTCTCACTATATAAAACTTATTATTTGAAATATCAACATTAAGATCAGATGTAATATCATTAATGAATATATTAAATAATAACGGTCCTAAAACTGATCCCTGTGGAACACCAGAACTCTGATTAAAATCATGTGATTTTTACCCATGAATACTAACATACATTTATCTTATACTGAAGATAGAAGATATCAGATTAATTAGACTAGATAGACTAAAAGTTGTTATATTTTTATAAATAAATATGGATAAAATAAGTATAAACTTGCATTGTTTTATTATATTAAAGAAGTAATGATTTAAGTACAGTAACTATTCATATTAGTTTAAGTAAGATAAGTATGAATATGTAAGTATTATAGACAGTTGGTTATTATAATGGTAATTAATGTGGCATAGAGTTTACATATGTGTATTGAGACATGTTTAAAGCTACCTAATGTGTGTGGAATGAGCGTGAATATGTATTTACTTTGCATATATGTTGTGAACGTATGAATACAATGAAACAAAGTGCAAAAAAGATGTATCTATTTGTAAACACGAGTTTAAAATGCAAATGAAATGACATTCAAAAGCATATTCCCAACGAGATTTTCATATTTCATAGCTTTGTTTGGAAGAAGATAGACAGCAACATAATTATTTTCAAATAAGTAATTTAAAATTTAAATGCAACATTGCAGCAGCAAATAAAAGATCACAGATGCAAATAGAGCGCATGTAGTGAAAACATACAAATTACAATGTCAGATGTAATTCAATATTAGAGTGGAAAATACTATATATTAATTTCCCAGCGCGGTTCGAGTTTCGTGTCGGGATGGCTGACGGGCAGGTGTGTTCGTTCATTATCCAACGTGTAAAACACACACCGCTCAACTTTTTTTGTCACAGACAGATCGATCCACGAATTAAAACATTGATCATAATACCGAGAAGAGCTTTTTTGTTTTTCTTCGAATATGCTATTCCTAAATTAATTTTCGTTGAAATAATTCTTACACTTCTTATACCAATGAAATTAATTACGTAAATTAAAGTTCAAAATTTTACCATTTT
Source organism: Stenolophus ochropezus (assembly GCA_035578165.1). Taxonomy (NCBI): domain Eukaryota; kingdom Metazoa; phylum Arthropoda; class Insecta; order Coleoptera; family Carabidae; genus Stenolophus; species Stenolophus ochropezus. Next base: position 2,527,644 of record JAQOWZ010000002.1, read on the forward strand.
TTCTTTTCAAATCATCTGTAACATCACAGAGTACCTAAAAATGGGTTCTTTAATTTTCAATGATCCTTTAAATATAAACGTCAAAACACTTCATTCATTAAAATTTATGATCATATCACACTTTCATAAAATCGGAAAAGGCGTTTTATTTTAATGATCATAACCCAAAACCTGTCAGTTTTGTTAATAGTTCGACTATTGATGTACCACATACAAGTTTAAAAAAAAAATACAACTACAACTTAACAAGATACAATGAATAATTAAAGAAAAACTAAATACCTTTATTACTTTACCGGTTTCAGGATATTAAACCTTTGTTTACATAGACAAAATTCAGCAGGGTAACTAAGTCAGAATTGTATCCCATGTAATTTTGACAAGTCCAAATTATTTAGTATTTTATAGTAGCCAGCTAAAGAGTTCGTACCTCTGATAAATCCTTCAACTGTATAAATGTCATTACCGATTTCTTGAATAAAGCAGATCTGGCACACCTAGCACTGTTTAATAAGCCGTGAGTGATATATTATGTGATTACTATTGAGATCTTGTTTTTGTTTATCGTCCAAATCTGCATTCAAAGTCGTTAGTGTATCCTTCACCTAAGAAGTAAATGAGCGCAAATTACTTAGGGTATGCAGATCCGACGCGAAGGCCGTATTAACATCGGGTGTAATTAATTCCCGGCACACTGCGATCGCGTTCAATAAATCAAAAACCAGTTAGTTAAGTGAGACGCGTCGCAAACTTTCCCAATCTTATCAATAGCGCCACCGTCGGTCGTCGTAATTGTCCACGACAGGCGGAACGATCGCTGATAAGGCGCGGAGAAAGGACGTCGCCGAAATGGCCAATCCCAAATTGCTCCTTTGGACAAAACCCGCACAAAACAAACCTCGCAAAAAGGAAAAATCCTGGTTTATTCATCATTCATTACCCGTCTATACCAACAAAACATAGCAATCTTTTTTCTATATCCTCTGGAATACATTTTTATCTTCTAAGGAAACAGCGGTATCTTTGGTTAATAATTGGCTGATTCGAAGATATTTATTTGGCATGTAAATACTCTAATAACTGATTTTTTTTGTTATTCTGCTATATTTGCTTCAGAATTTTTATCTACTTGATTTTTGTTGGGGTATTCGCTTCTTGAACAGTTGAGCTCGTTGATGCTACACCAAAAAATATCGCACAGCGCTTCCAATGATTCTATTCTTTAGCCACTAGTTACTTGTAGGGAGTTATTTGGATTATTTTTTGATTTAGCATAAAATATTTTATATTTTTATGTTTAACATGAAATAATTATTGTATAATATTTAAAAGAATATTTATTGATCCTAAAATATTTTGTGCCAGGTATTGATATCCTCCACAAATTTAATTTGATCAAATTTTCGTATAGTTTAATTTTTAATTAGCCCTTATATGATGGCTAATAGAAGGTGTAACTGTGAAATTGAAAATTTGTTTAAAACTATATAATTAAAAATATAATATAAAAAGTGAAAGACCTATACTGAAATTAATTTCCAAAATTGAACCATCGGTTAGTTGGGATATTCGCTTCTTGAGCAATTGAGTTTGTTGATGCTACACTACAATATATCGCATAGCGCTTTCAACGATTTTATTCATTAGCTACTCATAACTTGTACGGAGTTATTTGAATTGATTTTTTATTTGGTATAGAATATTTTACATTTTATGTTTAACATTTATAAATGATAAAATAATTTGTACCAGGTATTGAGATTCACTTCAAATTTAATTGACTAAGTTTTCATAGTTTAATATTTTACCAAATTCTTGATCTATTTAGGTCTTCTATTTTGCTCTAGTTTTTTATATATTTCTAATTATTGATATGAGAATATTCTCTAGTGTATCTAATTTTATAGTTCTAGTTTCTTGCGATTTGTTCTCTTTATTAGTATAATAGTTCTTTTTCACAAATATATGTTCTTTTGTAAGTATAATAGGCAATCTATCAAAATCTATGAATAAATCTGAAAGTTTGAAGTGTTAATAATTTCTGTGGAAGCCGAGTGGGTTTGTGAAATTTAATGTGATCTTATTTATAAGCTGGGGGTGTCGTATCTGAAAGGTCAGAGGGCGAAATGTCCTTCGGGCGAAGGAAGAGAAAAGAATTATGAAAGTTTGAAAGCTTTTGTGCTGGAGCGGCACGTGTAGCGGAGTTTCCGAGACGATAAATCAAGGCCCGGCCGTCAGGAGGGCCTATTAATATTCCTGCAATGTCGCCATCGACTATTCCCAACATGTCGGCTATCAGGGCGCCGGTCCGAGCACTTTATTTGTTTTTCCTGCCTATCACTTTGACGTAATAGATATTTAAATATAGATATCTGATGCTACTACACTCTCGTAAATTTTAACGTCGATTTTATAGCGACTTTAATGATTTACTTCAGGATTCATGATTGCTCGGGACTTGGAAATGCGCCAGATATAAATAAACTATTCTTCGCCGCATATTGCTTCCAAACAAAGACCTTTTCTTTGCGTAAATCTCTCCGCTAGGACAGGGATTGGCGAAGGGCACGGGAAGAGGTTAATCATCCCCCTTCCTCCAAAATTTGGACAAGTAGAAACAAATTTGCAGTTTAACATGAGTTTATGGTACACAATTATTGTCAGTTTAACTTACGGGTCAGTAAAAAATTAAAAATTCAAATTTATATTTAAAAATTAATATCTTATTTATATCTCCAAGTTATTTCCAATAACAGTTGATCATGAAAAGTTACAATTTTTATTTTTTCTCTATAAAATTTGTCATATACGACCAAAATATTCCAAAAATTCCTATTTTTGGGTCCAAAATTTTTGTTTTTGAAAATAGTCCATATTGACAGACGCCGACGCGCTGATTTCAAATTTTCAAACAGAAATTAATTATCTCTTTTAGTTCGTGAGATATTTGCTCTCAAAGTTGCACCTCAAAAAAGTGTGTTTTTTGAGTATATCTCAAAAATAGGTAGAGATACAATCTCAACGATTATTCCAGTCGATTCTACGGGCAAAATTACATAAAGAAATGTTTTCTCTGCATATACGTTCTTTGGAACGATTTGGCGAAAAATGACAAAAACGAAAAAACCTAAATTTCAAAATTTCTCCGAGGGACTTTTTGTCTCCAAAACTTTTCATTTTTTAGACTTAAGTAGATATCGATGTGCTGATTCCAAATTTTCAAACCGAATTGAATTATCTCTTACCGTTCTCGAGATATTCTTATTCAAAGTTGAGTTTTGGCAATACCTAAAAAAACAGGTTTTTTAGGTATACCCCTTAAATGGTTAGGTTTACGACCTCAGCGACCTCACCAATCGATTCTACGGGCAAAATTACATAAGTGTACCAATTTTCAGATTTTTATTCCAGCGGATACAATTTTTAGAAAGGAAAAACGAAAATGGCCAAAATCGAAAAAAATGCCTGATGAACCCCTTGCGATTTTTTTCGATTTTCGCCGATTTTCGTTTTTTCGCTTTAAAAATTGTATCCGTTGGAACAAAAATCTGAAAATTGGTACACTTATGTAATTTTGCCCGTAGAATCGATTGGTGAGGTCGCCGAGGACGTATCTTGAACCATTTCAGGGCTATTCCTGAAAAACCTGTTTTTTCAGGTCTAACTTTGAACGCAAATATCTCGAGAACGGTAAGAGATAATCAAATTCGGTTTGAAAATTTGGAATCAGCGTATCCATATTTACTTAAGTCCAAAATATAAAATAAATTGGAGAAAAAAAGTTTCCGAGCAAAAAACTGAAATTTAGGTTTTTTCGTTTTTCTCATTTTGCACCGAATCGTTCCAAAGAACGTATATATGGAGAAAACATTTCTTTATGTAATTTTGCCCGTAGAATCGACTGGTATAATCGTTCAGATTGTATCTCTTCTCATTTTAGAGATATGCCAAAAAAACACACTTTTTTGAGGTACAACTTTGAGAGCAAATATCTCAGGAATGAGAAGAGATAATTAAATTCTGTTTGAAAATTTGAAATCAGCGCGTCGGCGTCTGTCAATATGGACTATTTTCAAAAACAAAAATTTTAGACCCAAAATATGAATTTTTTGACTATTTTCAGTGTATATGACAAATTTTCTAGTGCAAAACTAGTAATTGTTACTCAAGAAGTCAAGAAAACTATCATAGATGATAAACAGTAAAATTTAATATAAATTTGATGAGTTATAACGGTTATCCGTTCCAGAAAAAATAACCGGACTTGCAGTCTACTGCTGAAAATGTTTCGACTATTACATAAGTCTTCTTCAGGGCAAGAAAATGTCTGATTATTTTCCCTGAAACGGTTACACATTCTTTACTCGTTCAATCGTTCATTGCTCAAGTTATTATAACGGTTAAATTTAAGAATAGAGTAAAGAAATATAATTTATTTAAATTTATTAATATGTGCAGGGTATTTAGTGTAATGTATTGAGGGGGCGAATAAAGGTATCTAATTATGTGCGAGTCTTTAATGTCATAGTCAGGTAGATAGCAGTTAATTACGCTCCTTGCGGTCGTACTCCCAGGATAATGAAACGAATTGGTGCCTGCGTGAAAGTAATAAATGAACCCTAACTGAAATATAATTTGGTGGGCTTGGGGCCAGTACGGCCCTGTACGCCTTCTAATTAACCATCATTTGCATTCCCATTCCAAGAAACTCATGTTTTAATCACACTAATTACAATTAAACAAAGAGGTCCTCCTCCCCCGCCCGCTTGATTTACACGCGGCGCAGTCTTTCTTATCTCTTTTCGCGAGTACGGACCTGGAGGGCGAGGCTGTTTTGCAAGGGTATTAGTCTTTGTCACTTAGCGCACAATCCACGAGCTACGCTAATAGTTTTATTGTAATGCTAAACTGCTATTTCCACGACTTAAACACCAAACAAACACTCGTAGGGTTGTTCTCCCATGTTTACACTACACCTACTACACACTACTAAGTACCTTTATTTTTTAACATCTTGCATTTTCAAAATTATTTTATTGGCAAAACAAAATAGTGACATGTGAATAATAGTCGTAAAAGTGATATTTTTGGCCGAATTCAAAGTTTGCAGGCCAGGCAAACTCGAGGCTAAAAATCAGATATGGCCAAAAAAGAACTTTAAGCCCAGATGCACATACCATTTTTAGGCGATTATAACAAAAAAATCAAATCTAAATATTATTTGACTTATTAAACTCAAGAAAAGTATAATCTATGGATTCACAATTTAAATTTGCCCTATTGCTTAAATAAGAAAATTAAATAAAAATAAAAAAAATGAAGAGTAAGGTTAATAGACTGAAACGTCAGATATAAAAATAGATGCAGTCTACTTTATTGTTAACATTGACCAGCGCCTTGTATTCCTCCGCACCGCGCCATAAAATCTTTTCACTAGATACTTGTTGTAACATATTGTTTAATTAAACAATACAAATGGATTGTGGAAACGTTTATATTGGTGTTTCTATTGTTCGAGAAGTAAGTTTAGTTCCAAGTATAAAACAGTGGCGTTCTATCAGCATTCTTGTAAAGTTAAATTTGTCGCCCAGGTGACAAAAATACAATACCTTCCAAATTTACTCTCTCATCTTCAACCGGAGTGTAACAAATTATGCATTACCTTTGTAACAGGTACGGTTGCCTAATAAGAAATCTAGTACCTGACATACAAGGGTTTTAATTTATGAGTTTTAGTTGGCTCAAAAGTAATCCACAAATTATATTAATGAACAACTTTTACACGAGACAAGGGTAAAGATAGTCGCTGCCACCACTATCACTTTGTGTGTCAAATCCAATACACTGCAAATTTTTATATATTCTCTCATCCTCAACTAGAATGAAACAAATTTTGCATTACCTTAATCCAATTCATATTGGGTGTAACTACAATGGATGTAGGAGATTTGGTGTAGTGTTATCTGGGGTGATGACGTCGGCAGCAAACAGAAGGGTGCTCGACCTTCATCGCGCATGTGAAGGCGGCGTTATCGGGACGGTTGTTCAACCCGCTCACCGTTTTGATTTTTATGCGACCGTAAAATCACCATAAAGCTCGACCTTGTTTGCTCTCTACTCTACCGCTACGAGCAGCACAGCACAGACGAGCAAAATAAAAAATATATCTTATTACTCAACATATTCTACCTAACATATGGATGGTTCTAACAGAATTAACGTCTGAGACAGTTTAACCACATTGTTACAAAGTTATCCAGATTGTTTGTGGATATAATACGTAAGTTGGATTTATGACCAATTGCACCAATATTACTTAAATTTTATGTTTTCCGTAAATTCACAATATCACATCCTTACAAAATGTCTAATGAACTATTCAAAATTGCTGTCCAAATTTCGATATGAATTTATTTGTTTACGTATTGTTCAAATTTTAAGCTTTGTTGGTCTAACAAGACATTCATCATCTATGGAACAACATTCCTATGTGGAAAAAGTCCTGAAGTATCTGAGGTACTTGGTTCGTGACAGGATTTACTTGCATTTTAGTGATGTAGGTTGTCAGCCTAGAGTACAGCTGATTATTAGTTTCTTGGTTGAAGCCTCAAATAAATTTTTTTACCATAAATATTATAATTATAATTTTGCACAAATAGGTATTTCTCTTAAATACAGTACACTAGTGCTGTACATACAACGATTAAATATTTGTTAGAACTATAACTTTTATCTTAAAATTATATTTAATCGTGTTTTCGAAATAAATAACTACAAATGATATTTGACAAAATATTACCTGACAAGGAAACGTCTATTTCCTCCTTTCCTTGATTGAAGGGATGTCGCTTCCCCTATTTCCGGTGTACAAGCCACTTCCTGTGTCTGGTTCAATCTTCAGACAACACTTGTCGGGCACCTCAAATCGTTGTGTTCTAGTTTTTACAATGTAAACAACATTGTTTATCCAATTAGTTTAAAAGTATTTAATCACACTCAAAAATAGTGTTCATATAATATTCAGGTTTAAAAATTATACTTATGTGTAGGCATTTCAGTATTTTATATACTAGGTCAATGTTATATTCGGAGTATTTTTAAAATGGGTCAAGAAGTTCATAACGTTTTGAAAGTAAACTAGGGCATATCATTTCCAATAATTGGATAATTGAACTATTGATCTTTATATATTGAAGTTGAAGTTGAAGAAATATTGTACATATTGTGATTTAATTTTAAAAATTAAACAAATTCATGGCTCTTATTATATTACTGATGATAAAAATTGGTTTCTTGATTCGCTGTGTGATGTTCCTAGAATTTGATGAAAGTATATAATTAATTTTCTTTACGCCCCTTTCTTGAAGTGTCTATGTAAGATTGAATAAGCCTTGAGCGTTATAAGCGTGAAATAGATGTTATTGTCTCCGACCCGGTGTCATCCCGTATACGTGTGAAGGTAGCCCCACCTACTAGATCTCGCGCTGATAAGTGTATGATTGATTACGGGATCACGTGACCGAATGTCCGTGTCTTTTGGTTTTTCTCTTGACGAGTGCATTTTCTTTTCAGGCTGTAAATCGATCTGTTTGTAGCGTTTTATTTGATCAAAGCAGGCTGGTATGAAAGCAAGATTGTATATCGCAGATAGAGCGGGATTATTGCGTTCTTAAAATGTTCACTTGGAGATACGATGTGGCAATAAATAAACCAACATGGCATAAAAAGCCAAACGCCATCAAACCTCCAGCAAGTGGATGTAAAACCGACCAGAACAAATTTGCTTCTACTTTAATCATACGAGATACCGGGATAAAAGTTCTCTTTACATCTCACCTGTGCTATTACCATAAATAATCTCATATTTATATTACACTTCGATACGATACACAAGCATAGGTGGTCCATAATAGACTTCTCCACCATTTCTTGATCTTTTTGTACATTAATCATCAAATAAAAATAATAGACACGTATAGTTTTTTTTAATAATTCATAATAAGATAATAATGAGAAACAAATTAATAAAGATTTATTGTGACAATGGTCCGTATCAGCTCTTGTCTTTATTTCCTTCTTTAAATGTTTAGCTAGAGACGATCTCTATGTTTAATGAAAGTGATAATTTCGCATAATACCACATAAATACTAAAATAAAGTATATGGAAACAATTTAGTGGCTTTTTTAATAATCATTGTATTCTCTTTCTAAATATAACTCATATTAAGTCCAATCTTTGTTATATTATGAAAATATCGACAATAAACTTGTACTCGTATATTAATACTTAAAAATACACAAGAAACTGAAACCGAAAATTAAAAAATTATTTTGTGATTAAAATCCAAGTTGCTTTCTTTTTATACTTACCTACTTATATTAAGCTCAATCTTAGAAATCGAGTAGGAAAATTCTATTTACATAATGCAACATTTAGTAATAAGGAGGTAGGATCTCCATATAAATGATTGACGTCACAATTCAGTTAAATATGTATCTATTTTTAAATGAATCAATATGTGAATGAAGAGATACATTATTTGTATGAATTAGAAGAAACCAGATGTTCACTTTTTGTATGTTATTTTTACATTTGTTTATAATGCCATATGTGTGGAGGTTGAAGGATCTATAAAAAGTTTTTATAATCTGAGAGAAAACGTATCCATAAATGTGAAATATATTTTAAGCTGAACTTTCGCTTTCTTCTAAAAGCACATCAATTTATCGATTGATTTATTTTTAAAAGAAAAAGTTTTATGGAGGACTTGAAAAGCTGTTAGGGTTATATAGTTATTGAATGGAGCCACGGAATGGGTGACCGAATCGTCTGCTTCTTTTTGGCAACGTAAATGAATTTGTACTGCAAGTGAGTAATTATGATTGCGTAAAAATGCAAATGCTGCCGTTGGCCGAACCATGTGATTACAATCTGTCGCACGTATTTTACAACTGTGACAAATGACGTCATAAAACAGTGTGGTGTTGTGTTTGTGCAGAGCCGTCATAGTTAATTTATCGGCGCATTTAACGGCCCTGCAGCTCCACGTCTTCCTGTTGGGTTATGTCAGCCTGGAATAAATTCACTTCCTTGCCCATTATTAAACCATTCACACGAAAGATTTCCACACAAGCAGAAAAGCTCCCATTTGCTTTGTTTATAGCACGCAACCGGCAAATTCAATTTGGTTTCATATACCACTACACGAATATTAAACTGTCACGATCAACAAAGAAAAGAACATAACACACTTTGCTCTGCCACCATTACTTTTAATAATGTCATTTGCCTTTACAATAACACAAATTTCAGGAATAAATTCAGTCTTCTTCATACTAGAGATGAGTAAATTTTCTGATGAATTTCTAGGGATATTTTCAGGGAAATCCTAAAGAAAAATTAACAATAAATTTCATCATAAAAATCAAAGGCACACCAAAATTTTCATCTCACAATAATTAAACAAAATTAAATAACAATTATACCATAATCTTTACTAACACTAAAAATATTATAAATAAATAAAGAATAAAGAATTTCATATTAATGAGATCTAGGTTGTTAATGTTGTTAGGTTGTCAATATTAAAAAATATCGTATTCAAACTACCGATTGTTCACACATTCTGTTAAATTTTTCTTTTGTTTCTTTGTCTCTTGTAATTTATCTCATAAAATTACTTCCATTTTTCTCTGTAAGATCCCTGGCCTATAACTGACTTGCAAATAATTACAGAAACAAATACGAGTAATTATAGGAATATTTTCTTACAAGGTTATTTGAAATTATTGCCATTATAAACAGTGATTATTGATTTTCTTGTTTTATGTCGACACGAAAATGACCTTATTAAACTACGGAATAAAATTCCGTCATTTTTATATTACCATAAAAAGGTACGACCGACACCTTGTCTTGCAAAGTAAAAAATAAATTAATAACCTTACTTTATTAAAAGTTATTTTGCTTTAAAATATCTCGAAATAAAAGCACGATTATCAACAATTATTTGAGGCATTATAAATTTATCAGTCATTTACTTTCATACGAGGTCCAATATTTTTTTTTTTGCATTTATTTCTTTTCTGCAAATTGTTTCAGTTTCTAATTTACTTTTCTTATTTTCTTCAGATACTTGCAATATTTAAATATCTATTTATTTCTCTAATTTTGTGTTATTAATAATATTTTTAAATAAAAATTACATGTGTAATCCGAATTCTGTCCTCTATAACATCTGGTAACGGAAAATCTGTTTCACTGTTTGTTTATTTGTATGAATGGAATATATAATGTAAAATATTTCTACATGCATGTGTGTATGTTTAAATGTGTATCAACATAATGGCCAATGATAAATCTGGCTCTCATAAACATTTAACGACTGATCTAGATCACAATTCTAATTTTACTAGCGATGATTTCACTGTTTATTGCGAGATAAAATATTTATCTCACAATAACAGATCAAAATAAATTGACACATTTCCCTGAAATTTGAATTTTTCCGTGCCATATATCACGCGTTACATTGTCTTATTTATTACATTCTTTATTGCCATTTCTTTCTGCGTTTTTTTATCAGGAGCGACACGGTGACAAATTACTTTTTTTGTGGAAGAAATAGAACGAACCTTTATGTGTCTCAGTAAGAGAAATAGTAAAAATAGCTCTCTAATGGCAGATAAAAGAACTATAATTTAAAAATAAATTGCGAGTTTTTTGTTTCTAATTATAAATAAACATGTCACAAGCAAGTTGGGTGTAAAAAACGAAGCTTGCATCCATAGGCGTGCAGAAGAATTTTCTATATTTAGATATGCCATATTGACTAGAAATTATCATATATATTTGTTTTATTAAAAAAATATTTTTATATAAATAAGGAAGTTTATTAATAATATATTAAATGTTCTTTTTTTTCTTTGTTTCAGGTGAGTTTCCGCATTTGGTTCTATCTCGATGTTTCATTGGCATGTAAGTTAAAAAAAATATTTTACTAGAAGGCGGTTCATTGACGGCTAACACATTGATGATTTTAATAATTGTAGTATACTACAACTATCTTTTTTAACTATAAAAAATTGTGGTATATGAAATATTTTTTCAGACAATAGTATTTTCCGTATTTTTAAACACACTGAAAATTAATTTTACTATTGAATCATAATTATACTATATGTACATAAAATGACATACTAAATCGAACGATAAAATAAAGAATAGGAAATTATGCTTAACATGTAAGAGTCATAGTTACTCCCAGAGAAGGTATAGGTTGCGCTCATGCAAGATGTGTTTCTGTTTGATTGAAAGTATAATATTTGAGGAAAAACAAGTGAATGTTTTGTGTATCTCAGAGAAACAATAAACGGATAAAGGTGTCCTGGTTTAGCAAAAAGCATATTTCCACTTCCGAGGCATTGTAGGGAAGTGATAATAAGTCCCTGTTCTAATCTTCCTCTTGGAAAAATTACTTCTCCCGTGAGTGGTTTTCCCGCCATTTTTTCATAATTAAAGCTTGAGGACGAGACGGACGTCAAGACACGAGATTAAAGCCCCTCTGCACTCCGGCGTCCATCGCCCGACGACTGCGGGTTTTTCAATCCGGAATCCAATTCCGAGCGACGTCGCGACGCTCCGGAGGAAACGGGAATTACTTCTGTGTCTTTTACTTGTGAATTAAACCACTTGACAGACCGTGTTTGCGATGGAACAAGCCGTCATTATGGAAAGAAAAGACATTTTCTTTCATTACAAACAAAACTATCTCAACTTTTATTTCAAATGACGCAAATTATTGCTTTACATCTCTCCACACAAATTCAAACAAAATATGTTATTATTTTGTACTTATATTCATATTGTTTTCTCAGTTTTATGATTAATATATCAAAACTGTTTCGGGATAATGACAAATTCACTTTTTATACCAACATCAGTATTTATATTAAAAAATATTAGACGACCAATATGGAAAGTGGCACATTTCTTACACTATGTAAATCTTCAAAGTTGCGTATTTCCCACAATCGTGGGTTAAAGTGTACTACTGTTTTACATTTTTTTTTTATAAAAATCACAATAGTAAAATAAAATCATTCGACGGTATAGGACACGCCCACTTTTTTTAAAGTCATTTTTTGTAATTATTTATTTATAATAATTTTTATATTATACTTTATTCCTACAATTAATTTTCAATGTAAATTTCATTCAAGAATGTTCTTTTAGAAAACTCTATTATCCAATTAAGACATAATTCGGTTTTATTTACTGTTAATAATTAACATAGTATTTCTCTTAAAAAGGAAAATAATTAGAAATTTATAGTTTACCAGATTTTGTTGTTCCGACGTAATTTAAAGAAAAATACTGATGAATAATCCCTGAAATATATTATCCTTGAAATAAACTAAGTTTAACTTAATAAATTGTCAGTGTGTGAAGCAATTAATGAAAGTATATTCTTCTGTAACCACCATATCGTCTTTTGCGGTTTACCACATATCATTATGTTTAAAATAACATTAATTTTCACATACTTCTGTAAACAGATGACTCATGAAAAACTAAGAGACATCTGTCCGAAACAACTTCACACATAAAAACAAAAGAACTTTACCACATAAACTCCTCTTCCCAGAATAGTATAAATAAATCTTGACAATTGACAAAGAATAACGGAAACTTAAATGTGAAATCGTAAACAAAGAGTTTGAGATGAACAGCGATTGTTGTCGAAGATTGTCGAAGAGTGCCGAAAGGATTAAGATCTGGTTTGTTATTAAATTACGAGAGAACTAATTGTGTTTATTAACGTAAATCGTACAGCATGACACACTAATTGCGACGTTACTCGTTTTACATTCGTCTTTGAGAAATGACAGCGATTTGTCGGAAAGGTCAGATGATTCACCCAGTGGCGACTCGTGATCAAGGATGATTTATTTTCTTCAAAAGATTCATCTTCATTAAAACTGATTTTAACTAAGTGTATTACATGCCAAATATGACACCTAAAAAATAAACAATGATAAATAGGAACGCAAAAATAGACAACCAAGCAAAGAAAATATTTTTTATTATTAGCTAAAAATTTTTAATGCCAAATACATTAAATTTTTTACGCAGTTATTCAGCCAAATCTATTTTTGAAACAAAATATTTAATAGTTTGTATGCTTTCTCGTACCTTACAAAAAATATCTGAATTGTATCATAAGGAAGATATTTGCTGCCGATTTGAAATAAGTGCATTTTATGAATTGTAAAACAATGCAATACTTCACTGCCGATTACTTTTTTATTATTGTCGAAGTTTGGATTATAATTATTTGGTTATGTATTGCTTAAAAATATATTATCTAGATATTGAAAGAAGCTTTCAGAACTCATAATTATTAATAAATAGACAATATTTGGGTTTCAGTTCTGTAATTAATAAATTTTTATAGAACTAAAACCCAAATATTGTCTATTTATTAATATATTATCTAGCTATAAATCTGAGATGTGTAAATTAATAGACGCCTTCACTGCCGATTTGAAAGAAGTGTAAAATTCTGGGCGCGACACTGAAGTGGCAGAAGCAAAACAAAGTTAATGAGAGAGTAACAGAGATGTAGAGGAACGTATCTAATGATACATGGTGAAAATAAAAGTCACTTACACTCACATCCGCAGAAGGCGGTGACATTTTGCGTTAAGAGCAGCACAATTTACTCCGGGCTATAATTACACATATCGTTGCGTAGATTTGCAATCTGTAAATGAGCAAATGTCTGCAATTATTGCACATTCTGTCAGTGTCGACTGTACGCAAAATGCTCTAAGCAATACAAATTCAAATTATATTCTCTCAAAATATAAATTAAAATTTACATGTTGCTTATATTTCATATTTTGTCTTCAATAAAATTTCAATACTTTTCAATATTATTCAACATGATTCGTGGACATTTGTAAGCTAACTTTCCAAGTTATTGTTTATAAATTAGTTTTCATCAAACGTCATAAATATGGCATCTTTTGTGACTTTATTTACAAGGTAGAAATTGATGTCACTTTTATGATATTTGAAGAAAATTTTATTATTATTAGTCAAGTAGTAATTAATTTTTTCTACAACCACTATGGCATGTGTTACTTTTCTCACACTATATAAAGCTTGAAAGTTGCGTATTTCTTACAATCGTGGATTAAAATGCGAGAAATAATTTCACACAGTATATGCCAACACTGCACATGCCTTTGGTTACTTGAGCCATATTGTTTTTTTTTTGTCAAATAGCTTTTGTGCATGTGTTTTTGTTCTGTGACTTCTAGCAGTGTAGTCATAGAAAAAGTATAATGTGCCACTCGTGTGGAAATACCTATTTCCTACCTTGTGTGATTCCAGCACTCGACTTTGTCTCGTGCCGAATTTTTTGCACCTCGTTGAAAATAACCGAATTTCTGCACTTGTTGCACAATATACTATTACTTTATTATATTTTTTTTGCTAGGAAGTAGTGAAGTGAAGACATCTTTATTATTAAAATATAAATGAATTAGGAAATAATATCGTGGTCATAGAAAAAGTGTAGTATATTCTCGTATGAAATGAGTACCATTCCATGATTGTTGTACAATATTTTAATAATTTCCATATTATACATTTCTACAACATGTGATATAATACAAAATAGATAAAATACATATTTTAAATTTTCCTTTTTTGAGAATTTAATTCGATGTGTAAACCCCTTGGCAATTAAAGAGAAAGATACAAAGGCATTAATAAAAAGCGACGCCTGCAGATTATGATAGGAGATAAATGTGGTAATTATGTGTGTCATCACGACACAAACGATACACATCCACATGCTGCTTTCCTCGACATGTGTTCTCGCCACTTTCCCGCATTCTCATGCCTGTCGGCTAGCCGCAATACTATCAAACTAGCAAAAAAACAAACAAAAACCCCGCGCATAAACAAATGAAACCAGATACAGCTCACTAAACGATACATTCTCGAGAAAGAAAGCAGGAAGACAGATCTCACCCGATCCAACTTGGCACACTGTTTACATCTTTCATTTATTTTCTGCTATATACACACCTCAAGATGTAAATATACTTAGGCAACAATTTGGTATACATTGAGGTCTAAATGGAAGGTTTATGTCCAGTTGTAACAACAAGGTTTTAATTTTAACACTAAAAAAAAAACAGTAGCAAATAGCAATGTTGAATAGTTCATCTGACACTTTTCTCCACTAAATTTAAGTAAGATTTGTGCTCTTTTTTTTGGCACTTCCTAAGTAATAGGCCTATTCTGAACAAATCTGTAAACTTACAGATCTATAAATCTGTCAATAATGAACAAAAGCAGCTACTCTTATGTATAACTTTAAATTAATCAACAAAAAGATGCGTTTTTGTTAGATTTTTGCTATGGAATCTTAGTCTAAAAAATCTGACGTTTTCACGACTTGACTTCCTTGTATGTCTTTCAAATTAAAGAGAAATGCATAACTAGATAAGAGTCCTACATGCAAAATTTAACAAATAAATTTAAAAAAAACCCTTTCAGTAATGTGTCCTTTTGTTGACGCTTGCAATGAAAAAACTATTTGTAAAGCAACGAAAATTCAACATTCTATTGCTAATCAATTTTGAGCGTGATACCTACGTACGTACAGACGTCACGCCAAAACTATTCAAAATGGATTTAGGAATAATCGTACAGTCAAAATACATAGGTCTGTTAAAACGCAAAATCCATTTTTTACGATTACTTCCTTTGCTTACAAGAAAGTAAAAAGGTTTAAAAACTAAGTAAATCGACGTTAATTAATTTTATATTTCTTTAAGTATTAAGGACAATAAGAAGTGCACACTACCACGGACAGCGGTTTTTCACTTGGTTAACACTACTAAAATGCAAGTAAAAAGTCACGTTGCATGTATCTCAAAATACGTAAGGCCCTGTTCCCTCTAGGATTGTTAACCGTAAATGATTTTTGTAACAATAAAATATATAGAATCACTCAAATTTTTTTTTTATTGGTTTGTGACATATTTTTAATATTCCTCTTTAAATACACAAGCTTATTTTACGTCAAATATCAATTTTTTTCTTCGAAATAAAACTACAAGAACCGAAAAATATAGTGCAAATGTAAATAGAAAATAATTTAGTCTGTCCCATTTTTTGAGTCATAGAAATAAACAAATACTCCTCTTCGTGAAAAAATCTTACTAATGTTTATAAAAAAGCAATTAATTATTCACTTAAAAAATGTGGAATCGCTATCACCTTTTTCTTGTAAGTAGCGATGTCGTACAACTTTGCTAATGAAGACATTTCTTCGTAACTCAACCCACCCACAAGTGTGTATGATTATCCCTTCTTGAGTTACATCTTCACTACCCTTGTCTACCGACTCTGTAACCCTATGCTGTCTTCCTGCTTGCGTCAATGTCAGTCTCACTGTCTCTGCAGGACTTGCGTGACCAAATGCACTCAAACAACAAAGACTTGTATGATGAATATAAATAGTTGGATGTTTGCATAAATGCTGGATATTTATAGGCGGTTAAATGTATACATGGTTTTAGAATGGATCGTAAAAATGGAGTATATTACAAGCGGATTGTGGAGTATTCAATTCAACATCAATGAATAATATCTTCTTGTTCTTTTAAGGATTTATATTTGCTTAAAATAATCTTGTTTATGTCATAGTAACCTAAAAATAATATGAACATTAAATTTTGTTGGGTTAGGTTATGTTAATGTTACCACTCGAACTGCAAGATTTAATATTTTTTCATGACTTCTTTGTATGCTAAATTATATACTTCATTTAAAGCACTCTGCTGCAAAATTTACTTAAAACTATTCGTAAATTTTACAGATTATTTACTATAAAAATTGAATTATTATTGTTTTTTGTCGTATACTTAAATAGAATTATTGCGTTTTAAATATAAGTAATTAAATATAATGTATAAATATGACATGAAATATTTTAATTTTTAATAAGTAGTATAAAAACGTAATCTTGTTTAAAGATAAAAAGAAAATTTATGTTCATATATTATTCATTTATTTTATTACAGTATATATACAATTTAATTCCTTTCGTATAAAATAATTATTATACATACATTACTTCATGTTGTATAATTTTAGGATTAATTAAAATTCTTTACATTACAATACGTACATAACAGGTGCATAACAAATATTTATACCAGAAAATGTATTTTCATTTAATTATTGCTAATTTAGGTAATAGAAATGGCAGGTGTATGACGTAAAACATATCGGAAAATTTAATTTAATAAATATTTTTTACATAATATTCTAATTTGGTAATATTAGTTTATTATACATTGGTGATGCAACATGGAACCGTATAATCTTTTTAATATGATGTTATAGGTTATGAAGTACTATAGGATAGTTACGCTCAGATAGATTTACATAATGCTCGGTTCTTATCCCATCACATCTGCTGTCGATTCATCGCTCTGGGATGCTAATTAAGAGATTATAATTAATTTCCAAAGCAACTACTGTACCTTGCGCAAGTTATTTATTACGAACGCAGGAATTTCCAATGGAGAATAATTGAATTTTAAATTTAGATACGCGCCGTCATTAGCGGATAATACAAACTATTTGTAATGAGAGTTTGTAAATAAGTTATTAAATTGCTCTGTAACTGGAAAGCAATTTTAATGTGAATAATCAGACGGCAGTTTAATTAAAATTGCGTCATTATGGTATCGGAATCTATAATTGGAGGAAAATTAAAAATAAACAATTAATACGCTTTACGATTTTTTTACGATTATATGCAATTATAAACCAATAATGCTATTACCAAGCCTTTAATAATTTCCAACTGTTATTCTGTTTACGAAACAGTTTATTTTTTGCATTCCAAAACTGCATTACATTCAATTCGCAAAACTACAGTTTGTATAACATTTCTGGTTTGTAGTAAAATTAATCAAACCTTGAGAAAAAAATATTTTTTACGGTGTATAGGATATTTAGCTTTTGTAGATAGATAGAAGTAAGCAGGGTAACTAAGTCATAATTGTAGACCATGTAATTTTGACAAGTCAGTATGGTAATAATATTTACCATACAGAATTATCAAAACAACGTGAGACAATTGTCATATCATATCGACTCATACTTGACTTGATTATAAAATTTTTACTCACTCATTTTATTAATTATAACTATTGAACAAACCACGGATGTAATGAAGCATTCCAGGGCTTAGATGTCTTTAAATCAATAACTATCCTAGGTATGTTAATAGCTATTATTTGATATTTTTTAATGAAACATGGAAAAAGTAAAATATCATTATTATCATAAGAATAATTGTTAGTAAAATTTAATTAATTTTATCCTATATACGATAGCCAAAATTTGAGTCAAGACTACAAACATAACCACTTAATCTATTTAAGATTAAAAAACATTTACGGAAAATTATATAACAAAATGTGTAAAATAAATCTTGAAACAAATATATAAGTAAACAAACATAAGTTATTTATTTACTTTATAATTTTTACTCTTATGTGTTTGTTTCAAGATTTATTTATACACGTTTTGTTATATAATTTTCTGTAAATGTATTTGGATGGAAGAACCGTCTTATGTCTGATCCTTCTTGGTTAGTCCAATCAACTGTAAGTTGGGACAAAGTATTTATATAGAAGCTATTATTTTTGTGGGACGCATTTATATTATTGCAGGTATGTGTTTTGTTTTTGTGTCCCTCCATCTGTCAGTTAATCTCCCGCCAAAACAGCGCAAGTAAAATCTGATAAGCGTTTTAATTATAGAGCACGAGGCAGTGTAAAACAAAGTAACATACGGTGCGTTCGTTACGTCTCACTCACACGTGCGTTTGTGCGTGTGTGAATCATCTGTTGTCCTTATCTGCTGGAAAATACAAACACATGCCTTGCATGGGAGATTTGGTGATATAAAGTCGATGCTATACACTATTTTATACGGACAGAAGAAAATAAAACCATGGCAATTTGCAACGCAGTGGGAAATATAAATCATTACTGAGCAAGCCAGGAAAAATTACAAAGAATTGTTAAATTTTTACTTAATTACATAAAAACCATGGACAGTAAAAATATGTTATTCTTAAAATTTATATGCAATCTTTCTTTGAGGCATCTTTCTGTCATCGCTGTTTCTTCTATTGTATGAGTTCCACTAGAAAATTTTTCATAGTACTCTATCTTCACACATTTGTTTCATGTGATCGTACCATACTAGCTGTTTCCTTTGAATTGCCCCTAGTATGTTTTCTTCTACATTCATTATTCCTTTTACTGTTTTGTTTCTTAGCATTGAATTAGAGATATACTTGCACTTCTTCTCCAAAAAGACATTCGATTTTGAAGAATCTTATTTAACCCGTACTTCCGATTCTTAGGTGATACAGCTATGGAAGATCGTTGAATATATCTGCTTTTTTGTTTTTCGTTCCACCATTTTATTCCACAGATATGGCTGTAGTTGTTTTATTGTTGTTCTTTTGTTTCATCTCTTCCGTCTTGTGAAATTGTCATTCCTAAATATTTGCATACTGTTTTAATTCTATATCTCTCTTTGATAGAGTTTTCGTACTGAAAATTAAAGTCTGTTCGTTTTATGTAATAAGATGGTTTTCCCATGCTTTCTATTCTGCAGTAATGTGTCAGTTTTAAAATAACTGTCAAGCATATGAAAGAGAATGAAGTGTATGGTGTTGATGTATGAGTAATTACAGTAAGAACAACAGTGTTTGAAGACATATTTCAAAGCTATTTAGTCTCCACCCACACTGCGCTAGAAACAAGCGCTGATTACAACCGACACACAAATATGCATGACACATATCGACGACATACTTTATTTCAAGACGTACAGTAAATAGTTGGCTGGGCCGTGACAACAGATTGTCCTCGAATCGTAGCAATTCTTTACAGCGTCACTCATACCGACGATTGTTCTTTCTTTCCCACAATCTGCTAAGACAATGACGATTATAAATGATCCGGAACTATGGAGAGGATAATGGTGGAAAAAAACGCTAAATGCTTTGACCTTTAAACAAACACAAATCATATTTATACAGAGTGAATAGAAATAATATCTAATAAGAAAAATGGAAAACAAGATTTAGATATTAATAAGCGCATAGATAAAACAGTAGTATATTCAACAGTTTTATAGCAAACAGGGAAATTAACAAGAAAACAAAAATAAAGGTTTACAAAACGGTACACACTGAAAATGAAATATATGAGAAGAGCACAGGGAGTAACACTCTTGGACTGAATAAGAAACCATAAGTAGGTGTGGGATACAATTTCACCAACATCACCATTAAATTCCTCGTA
This sequence comes from Stenolophus ochropezus, assembly GCA_035578165.1. Taxonomy (NCBI): domain Eukaryota; kingdom Metazoa; phylum Arthropoda; class Insecta; order Coleoptera; family Carabidae; genus Stenolophus; species Stenolophus ochropezus. The sequence continues at coordinate 2,548,069 of JAQOWZ010000002.1, forward strand.
TGAAAATATAAAGATACACAAGTTTTTGTTTAAAAAATCGTACTAGTTTTAGTAGTCAATCAAATAACGGTATTTCAGGTAATAATCCGGGTATATAAGGAGGTCCTGCTTAAGGAGTGTTGACTTCTCTTCCGGCGAGGTTCCAGGGAGACTACCTGTCCTTGATCCTTCGCTCTTCCCACTTGATCTAACTGAATCATCTTTCGGGGCATCTGTAGATGCTTGGAAAAATGATCTGGTTCAGTGGACTTAGAATTTGAGAACGGTGTGTGCTCCAATTCTTGACCTATTGAAATTGAACCACATTCTGGAGCAGATTATTGCTTTGGAATATACTCTGGTTTCAATAGATCAAGAATAAGAACATGATTATTGAACTGCAGAAACCAGAGCACAATCCAGAGCAGTCATCTGCTCTTGACCCATGAAATCAGAGTACAATCCAGAGCACATTTTGGTATTTTGGAATGTGCACTGGTTTTAGTAAGTCAAAAATCAGAGCACAATTCAGAGCAGATAGTGATGTTCTAGATCTAGAATGTACCCTGATTTCAGTAAGACAAGAATCAAAACAAACATTTAAGAATATTAGGATTATTAATTTACTGTACCTAGAACCCAATTCAGAACTGGTAATAAATATGAAAAAAAAAATTAAGAAGTTTAGTCATAGTATACGAAGGTGACATTTCACATATATATATGTAGGAATTTATTTCTTGAGAAAATGTAGCAGTGAATTTTTGTAAAAGCGATTCTGCGCGTTGTTTTATAAACTTTTTGATGAGAATTCCAGCACCTGACAGTTGAGAGTTGTAGAAGTTGAAATTTGTTTAATTTAATTCGCAAACAAATGTACTTGTTGTAAGTTTGTTGCGAGATAATAGAATTTACATTATGAATAATGAATAAATTACATAGCGAATGCATGGCGGCTAAATGAAGTAATCTGTTGTACGAATTACGCTGTAAGTTCCAGGTAATTTCAAACAGAATGCCAATTGGCAGAGTGTTGCTGGCGAGTGAATGAACCTGCAAGAATCCCCGTTCTTGCTCGGCTCGAATATGGAACAGAAACATTTATCGTATGATTTATCCTGGTTGTTCATCGCTCGCCCGCGGCTAATAATAGGGCTGGATTCGCAACTGCGATCGTAATGAACCGCTCACTTTTGCTCTATTTATGTGCGACACAACCACAGCATTTACATTTTAATTGCGCCCGAAAAAACCACGATAATTCGATGCTGTCCACGGTAATTTAATTACGCAGGAATTCCATCAGAATCGCGCCACTTCATTGGTATTTTTATCACAGGAATTGCACTTCTAAATAAAGACAAGGAATCTCATCTGATAGCTTAATATTACTCCACTGCAAAACAAAAACTTCATCATGCTTTCATTTATTTTATCTTTTCTTCGTAACAAAAGTATTGGGAGCATGTAAAAATACCTTAATTATCCCATATTATTTCAGTTTTTTTACATTTTTAACTTAGTATTGGAAGTAACTTTTGGCCTATACTATTTTCGGCATGACAAGCTTTTCGTCAGTAGGAGAATTTTTACCTCTTGCCACTCAGCAAGAGAGGTATTATATTATAACACGATTTTAATATTTTTACGATGATGTCTGTCCGTGTGTGTGAATGGATAGATGTTGTCGTAACAAGTACTCAAATACTAGTAAATAAAAAAAGTTTTGGATATAACATACTGACACCCTAGATTAGATGTGATAAGATTTTGGTGATAATCGTGCAACCCGAAGTGATATTTTCATGACGATATGAAGTGTTTTGCTGAAATATCTTAATTAATTATGAATAAATTCTCTAAAATTTTATAGTTCCATAGTTCAAATATATACATATTAAGTGTAAAGAAGACAGGCGAAGATCAGATTTTTTAGTATTACTTTTACCCATCCTTTAGGTTCAATAAAACAGTTGAGTTATAAAGGAAAAGCGAAAAATGAAATACAATATGTTAGAGAAAATATATAACTCTGGCCAAGATTATTTATAGCTTCAAAACTTTATCGTTTCGTCAATGCGTTCGGTTGATCCGAAAATTGCTTTTTGAGTAGAGAATAGAAAGAATTTCTCTGTCATGTCATCGTTGTACCGTCTTTATGACTGGTATTAAAAATTCACTTTATTCTGCGACCACACACCATTAATCCCATAGATCTCTCGTACTAAACAACCCCATGTTTGTAAGATTTACACCGTGCGAGGCCAGGTCACCCCTGCGACGCGGAAATTCGATTAAGAAACGGAGGCGTCCGCACATAAACCAACAACGCAACACATGCTCGGAGAAATACGGGGAAAGAATTAGCTCCCTAGCGGGAAGATGGTCACTCTGGTCACTCCACCACCGCAGGGAACACACTTAGGGAATCTAGGGAGCATGCCAGGAATACTCCGGCTCGCAATCTTAGGGGAGGAATTTTTAGATAATTAGGAAAAGCAAGTGCATTAGCGAATATAATAAATATAGCTGGACAATGTGGCACAATAATAACGTATGTTTTACATTTCTGAAATTCAGTTTATTGATCTTACTTACCATATCATTTGGTATACTTTGTTTCAGAGTGAGAAAGAGTAATAAACTAAAATTTGCAAGTGTAGTATTAGATTTTTGTCATGCGGTAACTTTACTAGGATGCTCATAGAATGCAGCATTCTTTATACCGGGAACAAAATTTCTCGAATAATAGAAATACCGCTATAAAAGTTCCGATAATATACAAAGGTTAAACTTCCATGTCATTTTCCAAATTTTTAGTATCCTATTTCTCACATGCAAATGTCTTGTGGTACACTTTTCTCATCATCTAGAGTGCTTAAGATGACATCTGGTAAACGCTAGATCAAATGATATAGATCATTCATCTAAGTCATTTCCTTGATCTTTTGAGCTCATCTATATTATTTAATATTTTCAGATCTTGATCTTTGTCTACAGTATGTCTACGGATCAAATTGCAAAGAGGGATTCTTTTTTACAAGAAAAATGTATTCTTATATAAGTTTGGCATGTTCCAAAACGACCAAATCAGTTTTCAAATTTTCTTTCAGTTTCAAAGAAAAATCGGAAATAAATCGACTTAGTTGAATATTTTCCTAATTTCCAACAAACAAGTTGTCGTAGTAGTTCCTGAATAATCTAATAAAATAGATCTCAAAACAAAAATTGATCCTTGATCTGATGTAGAATATTTAGGACGAGAAGATCTTGATCTTTTGTAAAATGTTTTGTTACAACACTGCCAATAAATGCCATAAACAATTTTATTGATATTGATATCTACTTGTAAAATGGGAAAGTAGGTAATGAATGAAATATGTATATATTTCCAATTTATTAGTTCTTGTGGGCGAAGTGTAACAAATGCTATTTATAAGTTGTGATTAACAAAGTCGTTGATAGGAGTTGATAATTTTATTCCTCTTGTCTTGTTTTCTGTGGGAAGTTTCATTTAATCATGATGACAAATACGCACCAAATAACGTTAAACAAAAGACTTGTCGGAAACTTTCTGGGCAATTATCGGCCACGTCATTTCTGATTTTGTTTTGTTGTTCCATCCGAAGTGAAACGGAACTTTTCCAATTAATTTTAACCTTGATAGACGAGGAAAACTTCAGCAGAAGACACAGTAACAACCAATAAGAAATGATCATTCTTATTATGTTTAGTCTCCATTCTTCGCGAACAAAAGGAACAAAATGTATTTTAAATGTTGAAGAAGTGTTGAGAGAAAGATAGTTGTAAGCAAATAATAATAATTTGTTGATTATCATAAACAGTTTCTTTGACGTAAACAAGAAGATAGCTATTATACACTCATCCACGCAGCATGTTAATAAAGATAACACGTTTTATACGTTACAATAATAGTTTTTACTACGACAATCTTTATCTTCTCCGCACCTCGGTATTTGCATCTTAATTGGCAGAGAAAAAGCCTGGTTGGTAGTGCAGGGTAATTACGTTATGTGAAGTTTCCTGTTTAACCAACAAGTCGTTAGATAATGACGGGCGCAGTGCCGAAAATTGCTTCTCCGGACCGGTTTATTACCGCTAATTCACTTTATTATCAATTTAACAACTAATTTGTCTGTATGCGAACTAAATGTCGGAGATGTGATGTCTAATGTGGCTGATGACAGCCAGTGTGAACTGACGCGGAATGACTGATGGAAATACGTACGCAGGAATAAATACTTCTTAATTGCTTCCTACCTACTATAATTTGCACAGGTGAGCATTCATTTCTTAATAATTACGACAGGGTATGTGATCAAATTTTGATTTTTATATGTTTTTATTTTACTTGCCTCGAAAGTAATCCATTATTATTTTAGTGAATAACTTTTATACTAGACAACAGTAACGATATCCATATCTATTCTAGTAAAATCCAGAAATTTTCAACCTCTATTTATCGACTCTATAATACTATCACAGATGTAAAAGAAATAATAAAAGTTATATATTTGACACAAATTCAAGTAATAACACTTTCTAAGTACACAACTGAAGTTTACTGTGACTCAAGTTCATGTTCTTTTTGTCCTTCAATCTCATTCGTCAAACTTGATGTCGAGATTTTTCACTTGCCGATCAAAACATTCGCGGTCTTTTAAAGTTTGCAATAGATATGACGATATAACAAAAAGGCCCCATATTTTAATTATATTTTTTTATTTATTTCTTAATTTTTTTAAACTAATTTCTCTAAATTCGATCGAGAAAGAAACCCCCATTTGTCAATCTTTTCCTAATATCTCTGTGTGGATCGGAACACAATATAAGTTGTAGGTCCCTTGAAATGACTGTAGAGTGACAACCTGTACCATTAAAATATGTCGCGAAACTTGTGCCTTAGGTACTTGAGCTCCTATTCCATCTAAGAATGTTGTACTATAGATGAGTTCTTGAAGAAAATAGTAACATTTAAGCTAAATTCGTTAACGGCACAAAAGTAAGGTTGACAAATGCAGTTCTCTTCTAAAGGTATAAAAGATTGGTGTGCTATGATGCATCCACTAATGCTTTTCTTTTAACTGAGAAAATTCCGCTTCGGTGGTAGCCATCCAATTTCAATTTAGCCGTAATAAGCTCGGTAGTAAAACGTATGAAATGATATAGTATTTCAATATCCTCCATCTCGAGTAAAATTTAATAAAGACGCATAAACGTTACAAATGGATTATCCGAGATTAAAGCCAGTCGTCGTGGATTTACTACGTATAAAATCAGTCGTAAAACACTGGCGCAATACGAGAATCTCCTCCCTCCGCTGCGCCGAATGTTTTTGTCAAAGATAAAAATCTGCCCCGTGTTTCTCTTCCTCGTTTGTAAGGAAGAATACATTATGTTTATGCGTGTTGTGCCTTTTAGGTCCAGCCATGCGAGCAGCGACGATACGCTCTTTACTACTCCTTGTTCTCCGGCCTTCGCTTCTTGTTTTGTTTTCTGCTCAAACAACAACGATCACTTAAATTTCTGCTAAGGACAATGTAATCCCGGGCTCGCTGCTATATTAATATCACCGAACATTACTGTTTTACTAACAATCTTCACAGACCTCTCGTTTTCATCCCTCTGTGCTATTTACTACAAATATATTACGGTATTTCTTTCATTTAATTTAAAACCAATACATTCTGGAGTATAATAATGACATATACCAAAATGTGAAACAATAAGGTCAGAATACTTTATGAAGATATTTGGTCATTCGGATGATATTAGATCACTAAAACAAATCAGTTCATAATTTGGATCTGATCTTTTCTATTTATCTCAGCGAGTGGATCAATTGAATTACTTAAATTAGTACATGTCGTATGGATTAGATAAACTGATTCAGTTAATGGAATGATCAGGATTAAAAAATATGTAATACTAAGGGCCATTTTTTGAACACGACAGAAAATACTGCTTCAGTTCCACAATTTAACAAAATTAAATTTAAATGCTCTTTTTCATGTATACATAAACTTTCATATATTTTGCACATAATCTTATGAAAATTAACTTGATTTAATTTAAGTATTGTATTATAATAATACGGGTTAGGTGGAAAATCAGCCTTGGCAGAACCTCGCCATTGAGTTTTCTCAATAAAGTTGATTATTATTATTATTATTATTATTATTGTTTGTAGACTGCATTTCTTCTATGAACTATAATTCTTTTATCGATATAGACGTTGACATTTTTGTACTAAAAATTACAAATTATGGGGCCATATGCTGATGAGATCATATTTCACAGAAAAACATTGTATTTGGGTAATAAATTGAGAGGGTAAATTTGCCTCTCAACAAAGTTTTGTAAAGGCAGTCTTAGATAGTCGTAGCTTTAGTGCAGACGTAGTTTTTAATGTAGTTAATTTAATTTAGTTTTTTTTTCGTATTCTAGTCTGAAATGATTCGTCTGTTTTCTCTAATACACATCATTATTTCTGGTTTTCTTTTTCCTATTGTACTCTACTCATGAAACTTTACTAATTTATACAAAATAGGATAATAAATATGTATATCAAAATTACATGTCACAATATAATCTGTCGGACAAAGCCATTCTACCTCGACTGAACTTATTCCCAAGTAATTTCTCGCATTGTTTCTCGTTTGGTGAGATGATCCGTTGGTAATTTGAGTGGTAACCTCTGTCCCTAAAGCGGAACAATGTACACGGGTGCTGGTGCCACACAATTCAATCAAGAGTCAGAGATTCCGCATGAGATTTGCCTGGCGTTTCGCATTATTCGCCTCCGACATAAAACAAGCAAACTCTGTCTTGTAGGAGGAACAACAATAGCAAGAATGTGTGTACTGTTAAACCAGCAACTCCCAACATCGACATAGATCCACATACACTCACCCAGAGGTGGAATACATTACGAGGATAATCCTATGCATATATTCAACGTTAACAAGACACTGAAAATACGCATAACTTCTACAATTGGAATGGGATCAATACAACTGCTTTACATTATGAATTGTGACTCAATCTTCTTTTCATCAATCAATTTATATGCTCTATATTGAGCAAATAAGTAGAGTTTATTAATAAACCACGATAAATACAAGACCAAACATTTGACGCCGTAAATAGACCAGCAATTAGATAAACTATAGCAAATAACTGGAATAATATTTTTAAGAAAATAAGTACAGCAATAAGTGGTAAATATTAAAGATTGTGCACTGCAAATAATTACTTAAAACTAAACTTTTTCTTTTCGGCACGATCAGGCATTTAAATTTTGTTATTGATTGGGTTTCCAAGACAATAAGTTTGCTTTTATCACGGTTGATACGTGTAACAAAACGGTAAGTTTTCACTTACTTATTAAAATTAAAAGTGCAGATATTAATATTACAATTATTGATAAGTAAATGGTACATAACGAATTTTTTTTTTAAGTTATTTCTTATTTAGAAACATAACCACCAATGACAAGACAAGAAAAATTGAAAAATGGAACGTATTTTTGGATACTTTTTTACCGATGTTGAGGAAAATTTAATTTTGATCGTGCAAAATAGTATATTGTGTATCGAGTGCAGAAAAGCAATCATATCCATTCGGGTATAATTTTTTGACGAGTTGCACACTATATTTTTTTTAAACGACTACATAAAAAACTAATTTGACACTTATTTCAATAATTTCCACACAAACAATTGATTTTTTATCAAACATAAATAGTGATAACCGTAGCAACAATAAAAAGAAGAGCGAACATCGGCTCGTGGCTTGTTAATTGGCTTTGAACGGAATGGTATTTTGTTTAAATATAATTGGTTTTGGTCAAGACGGAAATGTTTATTTCCGTCGCCTAATCATAAGTTATGGGCAATTGTTTCTTTTGACAGATGGTGTATTAGATGGAAATTAATAATTTTCTGTAGTAGTCGCCGAAAAAATAATACGAGTTATCACTTCCTCCCCTGCCAAACATATGTCTTCGATCGGTAAAACTTATTTTACTGTTCTTTCTTAATATACAGTATTAAGTACTGTCGATTATTTTTTTCTTCTGTTCATCTTTGGTTTGAATTCGTTTAGGTTTCTCAGTGGACTCATTGCGTTTTTGGTTTTTGTTGCCTGGTGTATGTGTCTGTTTTTCTAATCGAAAGCGGAATTGTTGGGATGCCCTGGTAGGTCTCGCATCTGAGCAAAGCTAGCAGTGTTTAATAAAGCTTTGTCTGAACAGTTAGACTACATAACGCAGTTGTCGTTACTTCTCCCGTCTCGCAGACAATCACGGCTGTTGGCCGCTGCACGTAACGCGAACGTGTTTGAATAATGCCCGTGTATGTCGCTGCAAATGGAACAAAGGGGATCATTGTTGCAGCCATGAGCACGGAGAAATCATCGCTAATTACATGCCATCACTATTCGCTACATTACCTGTTCTCTTGCTCCACTAAAACGCCAAACGAAACCTCCCAAATCAAACATAACTAAGAATCACGGACATAAAAGAATACTCTTATCTTATATACAGGAATTATACATATTATTTTAAAACATATTATGATCTTCATATCGCGTTTTCATTTATAAATCAGCTTAGCCCTTTCTGTCCTTCTTTATTTCCAACTTCTCTAATTCTCCTTCTTGTTTTCTTTTCGGAATCAGTTTGGATCTGTGAGACACATGCGCTTTTTGAGAAGTACGTTTCAAAGAACTTCAAACACAAACGCTGACCTTTAGTCGACTACTCCAATTTCAGTCAGTGAACATATTTACATAAATAAGAGACTAGGAGAAAAATTTCAGTCACTAGAAATGGCTTCTAGTGTAGAAGTTGTGGTTCCACTTTATTAGACCACAAAAGAAATGAAGAAGTGTTACTAGAAACGAAATTTAGAAGGAAGAATAACAACAGCAATGGAACACTTACATGGTACGGGAATTTGAAATGACTTCGGGTATATTACTGCAAGAAATCTGGAACTGGAAACCAACACGTAAAAGGAAAAAGGAAGAACTCACGGAAGATGGTACTAGGAAATATAGCAGATTGTATAGAAAAGAACCCTAAAATAGAAAGATGTATATAACAGAGAAGAATGGATTTTGGGAAATAGTACCGGTTATATTACTGCAAGAAGTCTGGAATTGGAACTAATACATAAAAGAAAAAAAGAAGAACTCACGGAAGATGGTACTATGAAGTATAGGAGGTTATATAGAAAAGAAACCTTAAATAGAAAGACATATATAACAGGGAAATGGCACCCAACATATAACTACAAGAATTCTGGAACTGGGAACCAACAAGTAGAAAGAAAAAAAGGATAATGTTACGAAGTATAGGAGGCTGTAGAGAAAAGAACCCTAAAATAGAAAAACGTGTATAACAGGGAAATATGGTTTTTAGGAAATGGAGACCATTAAGTAAAAGGAAAAAGGAATAACTCACGGAAGATGATGCTACGAAGTATAGAAGGCTATAGAGAAAAGAAACCTAAAATAGAAAGACGTATATATCAGAGAAGAATAGTTTATGGGATGTAGAATATGATCAAATAAATGAACTAATCACAAACCACCGGGAATATGTAGTTAGAACAATTTATAACCTCATCACTATCGTTTCGCTACATTGTTGACAACTATCTGACTTCAACTGTTGATCTCATGACATTCTTCCACACATTTTTAAAAATAGATCTTCTTCGTTTATCATCAAGGTTGCACTGGTGTATTACAAAGTATAGGAAAGTTTGATTCAATATCTTTTGTCAAGTATAGACCACAAAGTAAAAATGTATTTTGTATAAAATGCAATTTGTAGTATAAAGTTTTATTACGATGTTCGATAATATTGGATGTAGGGCAAAGTATGCGACCTTTTGATTTGGTTTATGTGAGAACATAGCATATCGAGCGCAACAAAGTAGTGGTTGCGAATAGAGTAACAAGTGAAGTTTATCTCAGAGAATTTACGAGTGAAGTATCCTGCATGATCCGGGATACAGAAACTGCCATCAGATGTCCATGAGCTAGAATTGTTTTCCCTTCACGCCACGCTGAATTTTCTCTAACAAACTCCATTTTCCTCGGTGATTTTCACAACGGCGATTCACTAAATCGAGTTTCCGTTTTCATTTCATATAAAATAAAGTGAGTTTCTCGACTGGAATTACTTCGTTTATAAATTCCAATAAGAATCCGAGACGGCTGCGAGAAGGAAGCAGAGATCCACCGCTGCGAATAAGCGAATTTCATTTCCGGTCGCAAGGAGATCCAAGAAGCGGGGGCGGGAGCCGAAGCTACAACCTAACTTATCTGTTTTCGACGTTTAATTATTATTTTATATACATACCTACATTCTACATTCACCCTTACTACAATCGCGTTCAACTCCAGCCATTAAATTACTTTATTCTTAACATTACTTTGTTCCTTACTTCTCTTCATTGGAAACTACACAAATTTGTTTTATCCTTATTAAATTTGTGCCACAGTTTCCTCAAATTCAATTTACTTAAATGATTTTAAAAGATACAATAATAAAATATAAGGGTTTATCTTTTCCTAATATTCAAACAGATTAAAGAAATATAAATGACACAGTAAATTATATGCCTAATTAATGGTGAAAATAATGAAATAATTCGGTATATACTTTGGAACAATTATAAAAAATGAGAAAATAGATAAAACATGAATTAAAATTTGTGGTTGACAGTTCCGTCCTAAAATTCATTTACCTGTTTCTATACGGAACGCGGTCTCTGAAAACGGTTGGTAAAAATTCGACCCTCAACAACCAAGAAATAGTCCTGGTTTTCTTGGTTTTATAACCTCACTACCTACTGTCATCTAATAGCAAAAGATCAGTATGACAATATTAACGTCTCTAATAAAAAAATGCATGCCACGATGAAAACATTAATTCTTTAATTGTAATACATTCAATTTCGCTTTTATGTTCAACGTTATCGTCTATTTTATTCATGTATATTTTCAGAACACCTGGTTCTCCTAGTACCAAGATACTGTTTTTGTTTATTTACGGAACGTACTATAATTCTGGTACATTGGATATTATGTGATAGCCGCATCACAAATTGTTTATTTTGGTAACATCTCTATTTGAATGTTGGAGTTTACACATACTAGTTTCTGAAAAGGATCTAATGTGGATCTACAAGTTATAGTAAACGTTGAACTACTTAATATGTCAGTATTATGTAGTTTGAGTACTTAATACTTGTTAAATGTCAAATATAATCTCTACACATATCACATACTTAACTAAAATGGTCCTGTATTTGAAGTAAATAATTTTGTTTGAGAAATAGTATTAATAAATTAAAGTGATAATTTCTGCACGTTATTGAACTTTATTCAACCTCGACAGTTTCGACCCCACTGGGATCTTTTACAGAAGATGAAATGAAATTAATCACGTTTAAGTTGTCTATTTTGGTTTTTATTTTTGACTTTTTAATTCATGACATTTCCATGTTTATATTTGAGTTTATTTATAAGCGGTATAAATTGCACACTATCATAAATTTCATCTCCTGAAGAAGATCCTTGCAGGATCAAAAATGTCTAGGTGAAACAATAAAGTTGGTGGAATTCCAGAAACAATTGCTAATTTAATAAAGTACCCAACTAAAGACCGTCTCAATTCTCATTGTGTATTTCGTTTAATGATGATTTCGCGAAACAGTTTGAGAAGCTTCTGCTTCTAAACAGTGTGTAAATGCTTGATATATGCGAGAGAAGCATCATCGCAGAATAATATTCATGGGAAAACCGTTCATCTGAAATTTATTCGTGTCATTCACGTCAAAGTTGTCGCTCAGCTCGCATGAATAATTAGATTTTATTATGTTTTCGTCGTTAAAGATCTACTCGCTGGAGACCTACTCAGGGAATATATTCCACGCCGTTGTTTATTTTGGTTTTGTTATAATTAATTTCGTTAGCAACCGCCTCCTGTAAACAGATCCGGACAAAATTGAAACGATGTTGTTTACATCGGATTTCACCAACATGTTTTTTCATTTTTATTCCACGGATCTTGTTTATCAATTTCAATAGTTACAGAGTCAATAACAAATTTTGTTTTTTATTTAAAGTCATTTGGGTTTTACCTGCCATTCAATTGGTTATTAATAGAACCTAAAATCAATAATCATTATCGAAACTACATAGAGTAGAATTTTCCTAGTTGATTTTTTCTCCAAGAATTCTTAATTTTTTTATACAATTGATGACGTAAGGATCAACTGCGGGAAATAGAGTATATAAACTATCTATGTTTAACAAACTACAAAAATAAAATATTAATAGTACTGTAATATTTTCAAATGTTTAAAAAAATTGAACATGTCATTCATGTTATTCGTATTATTTATGAAGGAGATTTTAGCGTTGAAAATTTGTACTTCATTGAGTGTTGGGTAGTTTCTTGTATTATATTTGTATATAATACTGTCAATATTGACATTTGTTTGCTTCGGAAATCACTTGAGAAGATGATGTAATCATTACTGTAACGTACTGTTTACATATAAACATGTATCCATAAAAGGATCTCAGTGAAAAATAACATTGAATCGCTTTTAATTAAGTTGTTTATTCATCTCCGCATCTATTGTAAAACAAACGGTTCTTAATTACTTTCCACGTGAAAGACAATAGAACGTATTAGAAATTATAATTCAATAATAAAACAAAGAGATTAGTATGTGTTTACACGTACAACCACGGTGTAGAACCGGAGAACAAAACCGTAGCAAATTAAACTATAAATTATTTATAAGTGATTTAAATTCCATTTTGCTTCTTCTGTTATACAATGCATGGAATTCTAGAGGTCCTTTCAATACTATCCCTTTCGCAAGGACAATCAAATGCGATATCCTCAAAGGTAGGACCAAATTGAAAATCTATAAAATATCTTTTTTCAGATGCCCAGTGAATTTTTATTAAACAATCTGTAAAAGTGATTAAAACAGATTTACCGTATAAGGTTATCTTAATTTTGATAAAAACATACTTAAGTCTTTCTTTTCTTGTAGCCATTACAAACTTTTATATGGCGCACTTTATGTGAAAAGTGCTAGAAACGCTATTAAATCCTTATCTGAGGTCAAAGTTCATTCGCGGAATGAAATAGGTTAGTGGATTAACGTTATCAAGTTTCTTTCATACATAATCATTCTTGCAAATTATGCATTTAAATTTAAATGAACCCATTATTATTTATCTATAACAGCAGCTATCTTACATCACAGTTCTATAGAAGGAATATGTAACACTTATTCAGACCTATTACCATGTATTGAACAATGGAACGATAATTAATTTCAGAAAACAATAAGGGAGAACAATACTTAAAATGGAAATCCATTATTGATATAGTTATTGTATTGATGTTCAATCGGCCGAAATAAATCGAAGTAAATTAATATGGAGATTGACTTTGGTAATTTATTTACAATTACAATTACTTCCATTACAATATTTGCTTCGACTGAGCGGATCTGGGGTTCAAATCCCACTTATGAAAAACTTGGAACCAAAAATAAATTATATCAATAACAAATGGAATTATCTTAAATACTGTACTCAGTAAAATTGATAAGTTATTAATCGCTTCAAATTAAAAATAAATTGCTATTTTTACTATTCAAAAATATTACTTTATAAATATATAGATAGATATTTGTCCTCTCGGATATCATTTGTCTGCATTAATGTACAAATTAACAGTGTACTCGTGTATACTATTTTTCAAATTAACTAAAAGGGAATAGCTTACATCGATTTGGTCGTTGACAGTATTGTTCCTAGAAATAGAAGCTTCCTTAATCTGTAGATTTTTTATCCAATTCATTGTTAATCCTTTTTCTATTACATGTAAAATTTGGAATCACCATTGCAAGAATGATCATTACCTGCTAAGACAATAGTCGGCAAATAGTGTATTGTTTTATGTTTATTGCATTTTCATATTTCTTATATCTTAATTTCCTCGTAACAGAGTTTCTCCGTATGAACTAGGAACTAAGTACATAACTAGTAAAAAAAACTCAATTGGTGGTACTTTCTCTTGGATGCTTAAAATATGTTCGAAAATTCGATTTTTCGCGCTGGTTCATTTCTATATAAGACGAACTATATAATTTGTATACGCCAAATATTCTAAATAAAAATAAATCTTGCACCAAAAATTGATGATGAAGATTAACTTGAAACCGACCATACATACATGAAAAAAATTAATTTTGTGATTGAACTTTGGTAACTTTATTTCTTTTGATTAACCATTTAGTGAAGATGTTCTAGATGTTTGTCAACAGTGTTTATTGTTAGCGACCAAGCGCTTGCGCGAGTAATAGACAACAATGTGAATTATTAATCACGTGACCTTGACAGAGTACAGCGCTCGCGGCCAGGTGAAGGTTGTCTATATGAAACAACCTCGCATCGATGTCGCAGGACTACTGTGGACTGCTGCTGCCACCTACCTGCCACTCCATTATCCTGCAAAGGATAACGGATTACTTAAAAGCTCTACCAGCGCTCCGCTTATTCATAGTCCTGGAAAATTGATTTTCTAACGTTCATAAGAAATTATACTCTGTTTCCCGCAGTTGATCCTCACGTCGTCAATTGTTCCAAATTCAAATCATTGGGGGGAAGGGGGTTTGATGACACTATGTTGTCGGGTGAAATCGTGTGACTTCCCAAGTAAATAAATGTCAAAACTGACACTGTTGTATACAAATATAAAAACGGATGAAACATACGAAAAGAGTTGAAGAGCAATCTAAAAAAACTTTCCTAATGACAATGTTAAAGTTTTTTAAATACTTAAAAATATCTCTTAGAGCGGTTACAGTAATGTTTCTATTTCATTTTTGTCTCTGTTACACGTACAATAATAAAATAGCGAATAAAAGTCTCATCTATTCCATGTGTATACGACAAAGATGCAAGATAAAAGTTTAGTAATTCTTCTTAAATATAGTTTACATATTCGTAGATATTGTAGTTGTAGACGTAATTTTTTTCCTTATTAAAATTAACCCTGTGGAGCTTTGAATTACATAAATATTTTAAAATATTGTAGGGAAATAGAACCTGACGTATTTTCAATATAAAACATTTCTTGTTTAATACCCCGCTGTATTGTTTTGTTGTTTCGCGTCCAATATGTTTTGTGTTGATAAAAGAGGAGATATTAACAAAATGTGTTTTATCTGTTGGACATTTATCCTTTTACAAAATGAGTGATGACTTTTTATTACACGATATATTATTCGGATTTTATTAATCCGGGGTTAAATACTGTTATTTATTTCAATTTCAAATTGATTACATTGTATTCCTTTTACTAACTACGCCTAGGTGCGCTTTATACAGCAATTACTTGTTTCTAGTAGAATTAACTCATATATAAATTATAAATTAAAGCTATAAACATGTTGAAATACATTCTCAGTTAAGGTAAACCGCATAATTGTTGTAGTTTATTATATCTTACTGCAGCGTGGATCTATAATTCATCGTAGGTTATAATTAATTAATTAAAATAAGTATTACATTATCACCGCAAGAATATTGCTGTTACTTCTAATGGAATTTCATGAATCCACATTCTAAATTACATAGTAAAGTTAACTGTTTTTTTTTACAATAAAAATAAAATACAGCTTTGTCCAGTTGGTTCGGAAACCACTTTTTTAGTTGTGCCCTCTAGACAAGACAAGAAAAAACTTGGCAAAATCTTGTATTGTCTAGAAATTTGAAGACAAGACTTGACTAAAAAGTCTTATCTAGATATCAAGATTCTAGTTTGTTTCAATACTCTACATTAACCTACGCATACGTTTTAGGCAGATTATTCTTCGGCAGCCTTCTTTTCCTATTTTAAAATCACTATTTCAGCTCGGATGGAACAAGCTTACCATACATATTTATATTTCCAAAATATATTTTTTTAATGAAGAATGTAGAATCGCCATTCGGTTCTAAATGTTTATGTTTATAACTTTACTGTGTAAAAACAGTATCAGTTAATTTTTTTTAATTAAACTAGAGTCTTGATAAGAAAGTATTATCCTGACAATCTAGACAAAACAATACATGAGTCTAGAAAGTATAGATTTATATGGCAACACTACAGGACTTCGGTCTGTTGGACAGACGTTTCTGTGAATTACGTTAATAATAATTTAAAGTCTGAAAATAAATACAATTGACAAAATTTTATAATCTGCGATTGTTTTCTGTGGGGGTTCATGGTTATTAATTTTAAATTTTTGTGAGTGTTTATACTGCAGTGGGTATCCAGATGAAAAACGTGGGCCATCAGTGATGATAAATGAAAGAGAAATGAACAGCAAGTGAAACGCGAACTAATGATAACCGGCGTGCGATCCTGCTGGCGTTAATAGCACGCAAATGAGTTACATCCGTGCTGGGCTGCTATCGCTACATGCGCCTTCATGCCTGCCAATGATTGCTGGCTTATCGGATAGATTAACCCTAGATTAGTTTACACTCAAACATATACAACTGCATCGCTCGACAATTGGAATTAGCGCGTACGTCTTCAGCCCGTACTAAATCCTAACTTCACATTTGTGTATCGAATAATGGAGCATAGCATTACCAATGACCAACGTCAACATAATGAAAACTGTTAGAATATACGGCTTTAAGACTTAGGTCTTAATAGAGAAGCAAATAGAGTTGACACCAACGTAAAGAAAAATTTGTGTATCGAATAATGTTCCATATAGCGATTAAGCATTAACAATGACCAACGTCAAAATAATGAAAACTTTAAGAGGCTGTACGACTTAAGTCTTAACAGAGAAGCAAAAAGGGAAGTTCAGACCAACGTAAAGAAAGGTCTTAGTGAAACTTGAAAGAGTAACAAGAAATTCAAAAGGTGTATGGGGACTAAAATGAAACATGAATTTGATCTCGTTATAAGTACAGATGAAGACAAAACTGCACTTATATGTGGAAGACATGGAAGAATAAAGCAAGAGGAATACCAATGAACAGATAGAAGGATGACGATGTGGATGAAGAAGAATGAGGATAAAAACTATACTGTAAAGGTGAAAAACAAAAAAAGAATGGAAGAAAATAGCAGAAAAAGCCAAAATCCTTCCAGTATTGTAAAATCATCGAGTTTTATATTTAATTATATTTAATACGATAACACAACAATTAATACTGCAACTGCAAATATTTTTGTTCATTGTAAAAAGAGAATAAAAAAAAATATTCGGTAGTGACATCTGGATCGTTGTTTTAAAAAAATTGAGTATAGTGGTTATGTTGCGAAAAGGATAGGGAAGAGTAAATGTGAAAATAAGATGAGAATATCGGGTGTTATTATAATAAATAAAAGATCGTGGCATTATAGTGTGAGAAAGTAATTTGTTTTTGTTGTAATGGCAATGTGAAATCAGTAATGTAGGTAGGTGAATAAAAAGAGTATTATAAGCTGAGACGTAAGCTGGCATCATCGTAGCAAATTGCATTAGAGTAAAAAGCGTTTAAGTGCAAATGAATAAATAAATGTCCGCATTTTTCACCGCACCGTATTCATTTCCTACAATAATTAAAGCGAAGCAAAGAGATAAAAACAAACGTTGGAGTCCTGAATAGGTCGGCATTCTTGGCTGAACGTAGTGCAGTCTGTGCAATGCAATCGACTGTTTCTTATTATCCACTTAGCAGCGTGCAGAACAAAAGAGTGTGCAATGCACGCACGGGCACAGGCGACTGCGATCGTTTGTCCTTCTCCACCGCAGAAATCATAAATAAAAGAGTAACGAACGCGAACGCAGGGACGCCGACTACGATACCGAGACAGAGACAGGACAACGACGCATCGGCTGCGATACAATCACGTACGTAATTTACAATGCGAAATGCTGCTCTGACGTGTAAACGCATATACACGCGATACCAGCGCACCACTGCGGCAAACGCCGGTAATCTCTCACACTTTTACTCCGATAACAATGCAACAGATACCGGCTCTGCAACTGCACACACTAATGCACAATTAAACCCTCTACATCTAACTCACTATCGCAAAAATCCTCCAATTCCAATCCAGAATTACCTTCACTCGATAAACATCTAACTTTATAGTTAAATATACAAGAAAAAAATAACACCCTTGGCTTATTAGATGGAATGATAGATAGATCTGATCACCAACCTTTGACTTGATTTGAACTTGACTTGATTTGAAGTCAAGTCAAGTCAAGTAGCTTGAATATCAAGTCAACCCGTGAAATCTTACTTATGTTTCTCGAAACAGGTATTAAGGGCCGTTTTTTGCACTCTAGTTAAAGTGCCAGTTATCTGAAACGTCGAATGGAAAAACTGACATAAGTCTGATAATCAAGATTATTATTAACCTGGAGCAATGTACCATAGAAAGATATCTAAATTGAGTTTAAGAAAAAAAAAAACTTTGTGTTCTAATTCTTTATAGTAGTCATCTACAAAAATGTTAATTCCTAACATTAGGTCAAAAGGATTTTGAATAACAAGTACAATTTTATAAGTGCCACCGAAATTGTAAAGACTGAACATTCCTATAATGATTCTTCTTGCAAGGTCTTCTAACATAAATATATCTCGGGTTATCTGCTCGTTAAGGATTATATACCTAAAGTATACCTGAGTTACAGTTTGATATATTGTTATATTCCAAAACCCAGAAATGGTAAAAATGGTAAAATACATTTATTTATATTTCCGCAGAAAACAGTATGTCTCATAAATGTCCTAGACATTAGTAGGATGAAATATATTTATGTTGGTTCCCAGGAGAACGTATTCTACTCGGTATGAAATTTCTTTAATACATGAGTGATACGTATGATAGTCGGCTGCAATGGGACGTGTTCCAAACCACACACGTTTACCGTGCATTTCGAATCGACACCGTTCCAATGAATTATACATCAAAGCAAATCGCACTGGGCGGGAATTCCGCAAAAATTCCCTTTCATTGCTCCAACTCGCGTGCCTCCCTTAAAGGAAAACGCTATCGTCAATAATACAACGTGCACCTCAAAGGAATATTTATACTACATTCACTCAAACGCTCATTTAATAAGGAACTATCACCATTTTGCAACTGGGATATTCTACCTATTCATTACTACAATTTATACTAAGGAAGATATTGACGTGACTAAACTGAAGAACAAACTCATTTCTGATAAGTCATTAGACGAAACAGATTATTAGGAATATATGGTATTTTTACTTGTTCGTCACATAATTGTGTATTTAATAAAATCACTAATACGTTAACGTTTAGATTGTAAATCAGTTTTCATTAGTGTTGCCGACTAGCTCTAGTCTTTCTAAACCCTTGTCTTGTCTTATCAAGACAAGACAGGCAAATTCTTGCCTTGAAATTTCAAGACAAGACAAGTCTTTATATTCTATGGTCGTATTTATTTGGGGCTTTTAAAGTAACCCGGTAAGTTAGTTTTTTTTTTTCACTTGGCACTATTTAAGTATCTCGGAAGAGTTACCGAATTTGATCCAACTGCCCCAGTTTTTTTGGAGGTTTGATAGATTCAACCCAAGTTCAACTCGTGTGCTATCTCTTTCTGTCATCCTGTGTTCCTTGATTCCTATGACAGACATTACAGCAAGGAGATTTGTTTTGTAAGTTTTATATTGAAAAGTAGATATAGCATACAAAATTAAATAAACGACACAAGGTTTGACGTTTATTTTGACATAAGAAAAACAATATTAACTAAAAATGTTACATTCATTTGGATAAAACCAATTCCGTATTTTTATTTTGTTGGTTGGCGAAGGTGGGTATTTCAATTTTGAAGATGGTATAAAAATGTAACCAATTTGATATAATTAATCTGAATAAAATTAGTTTGTTTACTCTAGTTAAATTTAAATCTTAAGTAAGATCATTGATTTATTATGTAGGGATTTTTATTGAGGATGATGAAGATTGGATGTCGGTATTGGAGTAAATATGGCGGGTATAAGTATCCACTTGGGGGAGAGATAAACCCTTGGAATTGGCTGCGAGAAAACAGGCCATTGTATTAATTGAAAGCCATTGCTATCAATTTAATCGGTCTCGGATTACCGTTTTCTTTTTCTGTTGGAAAACAAGGGTCCACGCTCACTTCTTTTATGTATTTGTTTACCTTGATACCTGTTTGTTTACCCTGGTAACGTACCTGACGAAGATAAAGATAGCAACGGTAGGTGTTGACCTGCTGTAAAATAAATAAATCCTCCTCCGACGTGCGACTGCTTCCATTACATTATTTACACACCAACAGGCATTGTGGCTTAAAATTAATTTCATGTAAACGTGCATTCAACAAATCACTTTTAAATTGGGCAAAGAGTAAGCGCTTGGGCTTCATCCAACTAGCAGAAACATTCAAATTAACAGATAGTTTATGCGCTAATTTCGGTATATTTCATTTTTCATGTCACATATTTTGTCTACGAGTACAAGAAATTTCGATTTCGAAGCGATCAACGAACCACGAATTCCAACACTAAAATATACTCTCTTCCACTTACAAATAATACATACAGAATATTGACATATATCTCTGTCTCTTACGGCCGAATTCTTCATTTCTTTTTCAAGGCTTGATCCACTTTATTAAAAAACAAGCTAATCAAAATCAATAATCAACTGATCCGTCGTATTCCATTAAGCTTTGATCATTTATATTGACTCTCGTTTTGACGTTTTGACATATTTATTTATGTGCACAAGATTTTGACATTTATGATTCATTTGTAGTATTTAAATTTTTTAAAAGTTTACCGATTTCAGGATACTAAGCTTTTGTTTGCATAGAGAAAAGTAAGCAGGGTAACTAAGTCATAATTGTATACATGTAATTTTGACAAGTCAGTATGATAATAATTTTTCCGTACAGAATTTTCATATAAAACCATACTGCCTTACCACGGAAACATTACTCTCAACAAAATTTTATAAAATAATATTTATTAATAACGTGACTTTGGTAAACTATTAATCAAACCACCTATATTAAGAATCCTACCAGGCCTTAGATGTATTAAAATCCTCGCTCTCCGAGCTCGGAATTCAATAGACATCTATGACGACTATGATACTCATAACTATCCTAGGTATGTTAATACCTATTAATTCATTCAAACATTAATCAAAACAGTAAATAAAGTTGGTGATCAGAAAGGTGATGTGAAAAAATTTTAATGATTCGTTTGCTTTATTTGCTGAAAGGTAAAATATTCGAAAGGAGGTGGCGTAGAATGCATGGCATTTGTATTTTTCGCGAAAGAACGCAGAAAATGCTCGAAGGCTACATAGTTAATTGAGTAGAAACAGACGTTTTGCATTTAGTTTTCATCACGTAGTTATGACAATTACAGTGGTTTATGCCTGTGTGACATTTCTCGGTGATATTTAAATGGGAAAGGTTTCGGTGTTGCGACCTTTGCAATTACGCCCGGATAATTGGGAGCTCGATATTCCAGCTCTGTTCCAAAGAGAAAAAGAGTTGCTTAGCAGCTTGTTGGATTTTTGTAATAAATTAGTGCATTGCGATCGTGACTTCATGCACGATTGCCCTCGTGCTGTCAAACCTGTCCGCTCTTGTCATGGGTTAAACATTGTTTACCCTGACCATTGGTCACGGTGATTCGATTTCTCATTCTCCAGCCAGGATCCGAGACAGATTTGATTCCGGCGATAACAAGAAACATTTATGAGACACAACACAATTCCACTTTATTTCCATTCCACTTCTCGAACATAAGTTTCACATTTTTTACCTAGGCGAACTTTATAGCGAAGATGGACAAATCATAAATCGGAT
Source organism: Stenolophus ochropezus (assembly GCA_035578165.1). Taxonomy (NCBI): domain Eukaryota; kingdom Metazoa; phylum Arthropoda; class Insecta; order Coleoptera; family Carabidae; genus Stenolophus; species Stenolophus ochropezus. The sequence continues at coordinate 2,570,004 of JAQOWZ010000002.1, forward strand.
CATAGGCGCCGACTACATCGGGTCATTGGGTCTCATTCCCCCAAGGAGACATTTCCCTTAGCGCTCCATTTTTTACTTGAGTATTAAAGCCCTGAATTGTTAATATTTTGTTATATTTTCTACCTTAAAATAGGTGTGAGTCAAACCCTTAAAAATATTACCAGTAAATCATTCGCATCAAAAAACTTATGTACACAAATTTTCGTTTTAAAATTCCCACTAATAGAGCCACAATGACACATTGAATATCAGCCAATAGGAATCCATATGACCGGTAAAAATGCGCGTTTCAGGATATACCAAAGATCCTGAGACGCTAGCACTCAATCCCATTCTGTGGTCTGGCTAGAACGCCTTCCAGAGCATATTATGTCCTGAAAGTGATCTAGTTCAACCGGCCGGGAATTGGAGCACGCTACAGCGTGTGCTCTAATTTTTGGCTTTTGAAACCAGAGCACATTCTGGAGCAGTCTTAAGTGCTCTGGTTTTAGTAGGTCAAAAATTAGAGCACTCAGAAGTGTTTGCTCCAATTCTTGGCCTGCTTTAACCAGAGCAGTTTTGACTGTCCTGGATTGTGCTCTGGTTTCAGAGGGTCAGTAATTAGAGCATTTTAAAGTGTTTGTTCTAATTCTTGGACTAGTGAAACCAGAGCAAATCAGGGAGCAGTTTGGCTGCTCTGGATTGTGCTTTGATTACAATGGGTCAAAAATTGGAGCACTCAGAAATGTTTGCTCTAGTTCTCCGTTTGCTGAAACCAGAGCACATTGTGGAACAGTTTTGTCTGCTCTGGATTGTTCTCTGGTTTCAATGAGTTAAGAAATGGAGCATTCAGAAGTGTTTGCAAATTTGGCTGCTATGGATTGTGCTCTGGTTTTAATGACTCAAGAATTGGATCATTTTGAAGTGTTTGCTCTAACTCCTGGCCTCCTGAAACCAGAGCACATTCTAGAGCTGTTTTGGCTTCTTTGGATTGTACTATGGTTTCAGTGAAATGTTTTTTTTTTCTTGTAGTTTTATGTTTTGATTTTTGAAAGTTTGTGGCGCCCATGTTTTGGATTATATTCATCCTGACCTGTTTTGTTATTTTCGTAAGCATATCGTTGTGCATTGTTGTGGGATGAAAGTGAAGAAGTGTTGGTACATCGTGGCAGCAGAGGACATAATGACGTGGTGTAATGATCGGTCCCCTTGGCGTTTGGCTGTTAACCTTTGGCCTCCCCACCTTAGAATAATCGCATTGCACCGCATGCTATGCACTGTCCCTTTGCGCAGTAAAGAATAACAAAATCAATATCGCGGGTGGGAACGGCTACGGCTACGGCAACGCATTCGCAAAGCTGCGACGACTGTTACGGCGTTACGTCACCTGATGTGTCGGCCGCAGACCAACGGACCAACTTATTGATCAAATCAAACCGCACATTGTCTTCAATCCTTTCTTCCAAATTTCTTACTCTTTCAAATCAGGCCATGCATTCTTATTGTACTTCATTCAGTACGCAAGGATAATAAAAACTGCAACTTAACTAAATTTCACACTTAACAAAGTTACACTTTATAGTCCTGCGAAGACTTAAAAAAACTGTCATGTCTATGGTCCATTTGATTTCATGGATTAATTTTTATTTGTACCAAGTGCAAAACGATATTTGATATCTGCCTCATGAAAAGCATCTATGTAATATATCCTAAAGGAATGTTTTATAAAAAATAAATAACGCTGAATAAAAAGATCGTCTAACAGCTATTATTATGTTGTAGATAAATACATACTAATATCAAGTCTTTCAATAACGTTAAAGTAAAATATATCGATGATTTAATGTGATAATGTAGTATTATATACCATTAGATTTTCTCTGTATAAAATAACCGTAAAATCGCTAAAACATGTTGTAGAAAACTTTCGATAATGGTCTTTGATATTGCCTCCAAGATCATTGGTATTCTATCAATTTATAATGTGTAATAAAATTATTGCTTCAAGCTTCGACTTATACACAACAAAATAGATACTATAATACATTATTATCATGTTTAGCTGTAATGGCAACGTTTACCGATAAAGAAACATATTTTATTTTATTAGTAAACATCGCTTTGAAATGTATGAAATTTATATTTTTATTTTGATTGGAAATGTTCTTGTAGGTAAGAGATAGTTGAAAATGACTTATGCAAGTTTACATCCTTTTATGGAATGTTGGGTAGCTTAGTGGTCAGATGTCATAAATTATTTCAAAGCGAAGGTATCACTGAAAGAGAAAGAAATAGACTTTATGAAAACATCTTACAAAATTTTCAATAACTGTTTGTAATTTCTTTAATTCCGTAATATGTCAATCTCTTTTTAAGTTCAAGTTTCAAGTACGATCCAGGACAAAATAATATCTGCTAAATGGAAACGTCCATAAAACTTTATAAAGGGTAATCGGTTTATTTTGTAACGATTTTCAAGTAACTCTTATAAGAACTACAGGAAAACAGTGTATACTAAGAAACAAATAGTATAGTGCTGAACAACATAATTGAGAATTGGATTACCTGACCCCCTACTACCATACCGTAAACATGGGATTATACCCAAATTTATGGTCCAGAAATGCAGAGACTGAATTCAAATTTTTAAATAGGTATATACAATACAGATATAAATGTTTGATTTACCTATACGTTCTAAATCGGTAAATTTGAAAGTAAATAAAAACGAATCCAGCCTAATGACAAATGATTAATTTTCTTTCCAATTTTGATCCTCATTACAGTTATAAGAATATGACATTTTTTTAATACCGCCTCAACATATTTACGACTCACTACCCGTTGTGAGGGTTAACCGCATCCATTACCTAGCTTAACGGATTAACCAAATATCTTGTCCTGTACTATAAATGAACCTGTACAATAATGTATAATTATAGGAAAGTAAATTTGTAATTTAGTCTGAAGATGTCACACTAAATAACTATTGTGAATAACTAAGTGTATTATTTAAATTCGGTTATCCTTATCTATTAAATATGTACCACCAAGCTCCCACTATGAAATCTCTTTCAATTCCAATAGATTTGTTTCCTAGTGTGTTATAAGTGTGTTCCACCAAGTGTCCACTACTAAATGTCTTTCAATTACAGTAGATTTGTTTCTTATACCTAAGTGTACTGTTTGTTTCAGGTGAACTCGAAGCCGTACACGTTGACGGCAGACACAAGTACGGGAGACCTGACGAAGCTGTGCAACCACAAGCGGAAACTGCTGGCCATGGCCTCCTTGGGAGGCACGCCGCCGCCGCAGCCGCCCGCCAAACTCGCGCCCGCCAACCCCGGCCCGCTCGACCCCAACAAGCTCAGGAAAGGTAGGACCACCACCAAACACAACCTCAAAGTCATAATTATTCGTCACTTAATACGCTCTTATAGTGGCATACTTTTCACATAAAATATCACACCACTTGTGATCGTTATTTTCTTCACAAATCAATTGTGATGAAGTGATAAAATCTCTTCCCCCTTTTTAAATCTTTTATACATTGATCTACAATTACGGATTCACAAAGGAACAATGATTGAACTATGTACAATTTTATACCACGATGAGAGAGCCTTACACTTAGTAAAACAACTATTATTGGCTATTTTAATTACAAATACCAAAGTGAATCTGACATTCAGTTAAGACATCCACAACAGTCGATTTGAACTTGAGATTTCGATTTCTGGAATTCCTAAATCCAGAAATTCTCAATCTGTATTTACTCGGTTCTTGTCCCTAAGAATGAAGAAACACTAAAATATTCCAACTATTGAATTCACTTATTGAGATGAAGATACAAAGTTATAAAATATCTTTCCCCCTTTTAAACCTTTTATGGATCGATCTACAATTACGTTCGAATTTACAAAGTAAATAATGATTAAACTATGTACAATTTTACACCACGATGAGAGAGCCTTACACTTAGTAAAACAACTCTTTGGCTATTTCATTTACAAATACCAAAGTGGACCTGGTACTCAGTCAAGACATCTACAACAGTCGATGATTGGAACAAGATATTTCGAAGAATTCTCAATCTGTATTCTCGGTTCTTCTCATTCTCTAAGAATGAAGAAACACTAAAATACTCCAACTATAGATGTCCAATGTAACGAACAAATACTTCTTTGATCATTAGCTGGAAGACGCAATGAATGAGTTCTACGCCATATATCTATCCGGTATCTATTATCTAGAATATTCTACTATTAAAGAAATAAAATAACATCTGAAAAGCCAGGTTATTACAACATTTTTATACCTATTTAACAAGACCGAAATAGAACTTTATGTACCTAATACTGTATTAAGAAACAATGTGATCAGAATAATACATATAATATGATCATAGTAGAATTATTCATTGAGAAAAAAGTTTGCATCAGAGAAGATAAGAAAAAGGACTTCTAACGTACGGACTATATTTGTAGAGTTTATTTTTCTATTTGAAAAAAATCGCCATCATTAGTAATGTCACAACAAAATATTATTGGATATGTATGAGAATGATATGATCCATTTTAAAATTCCCACTAATTACATTGTGAATATCAGCCAATACGAATCCATATGACCGGTAATAATGCGCGTTTCTGAATATATCGGAGGTCCTGAGACGATAGTATTCAGTCCCACACTCCGGGGCAAAATATTATTCTTTTAAACTTCTCTAAATATAATGTAGATTAAAAATGGTATGGTCAGAGTAGAGCTGTTAGTATTCAACAAAAGTTTGGAACAGAGAAGTCGCGAAAAAGGACTTGAAACATACGGACAAGTTTGTAGACTTTATTTTTCTATTTGGCCCAATTCAATTCTTTCCTACAACATCATCAGAAAATATTAGTGTGAATATATTCGAATGAGTTGATGGTACCCGCCACTTGTCTCGGTGAGAGGGATCTGAGAAGTCAGAAGTGAGTGGCTCGCGCTACGTTAGGCACGTGAACGGCCGAGCGGCCACGTAATCGATACGTGTCCGGCTTGGGCTCGGGCGAGTGGTGAGTGCGTTCACACGGCCGCAACCCTCCCGACCACTCGGCGTTATCTCGCCCTAATCGCGCCAGGAGATAAGTGCTGGAACAACGAGTTGGTCTAGTCCGACTTTGTTTCTACCACTGAACATCACCTACATATCTTGCAAATTACTTGCATAAAGAAATTTTTAGATATTAACAACATTTAGCGGATCCATCCTTTTCGTCACTGTCGACCCAAGGGTTATTGACCAAAATTTATTTTGATTTTCTCGGGTGTTGCATATTCTTCTTTCTACTACTAGAACAATACCACAAGATGTGTTTCAATATTTTTCCTCACTATCAACCCAATGATTATTGATCAAAATATACTTTGATTTTCTCATGTGTTGCATATTCTTCTTTCCGCTACTAGAACAAGATCACAATATGAGTTTCAGTTTTTTTTTTATAAAGAAATTTAAGAACATTTACCCAGTCCACCATTTTTGTCACTGTCGTCGACAGACATTAATAACCAAATTTATTTTGATTTTCTCGTGTCTTGCATATTCTTCTTTCTACTACTAGACAAGACCACAAGATGTGTTTAAATTTTTTTACTTTCATAAAGAAATTTCGAAATATTAACAACAATTAACCGGTCCACTTCTTAGTGACTGACGGCTTTTTAGTCAATGAGGGCAGAAATATTAATAATCTTTGTTTATTTTCTCGTGTGTTGCATGTTATTCTTATACTTCAATCATTCAATTATCCAAGAAAGTTTTCACCTAAAACTGCCACATATGTAACAAATTGAATTTTAAAGGATTCGCATTCTATTCTATTTGTCACCTTTCTAGAACAAAATTTCAAGTATATTAGGTTGCAACATTTTTCAATTGCTTCAAGAACTTGCAAGAAGATCTTCCAAAGTTATATTAACTAAAATAAGAAGTCTGATATATTTAAACTAACATCAGTAAAAAAAAGGTTATTGATATTAATCTACAAAATTAAAGAAATTTTATTAGCACCAAATTAATAATATAGATGTTTATTTAGAAATAGTATTGAAAATCGGAATGTCTTGTTCGAAACCGAAGAGGTGAAAACCGTGGATCAAGACAGTATGGCCAAATACATACTACAAACATATCTTCTTTCTTTTTTACCGTTATAGAACAGACTTTCGAGTATCTTAGTGAACTAGATTACAACATTTTTGACTTGACTAAGGAACTAGCTAGAAGATACTTATATCGATATCTTAACTAATACAAGAAACCTAATAAATTTAAACTGTCACTAGGTAGTAAAAAAAGTTGTATTGTCGTTTATTTAGAAACAGTAGAGTGCGAGCATTAAGGCAAATAAAATGGTTGTTCATTTCCCACCCCGAGGCCTGTAATGAGATGAGGGTGACATTTCCGGTTGACCACCCGTATGTGGTGGTCGCTGTACCTAAGTCAAACAGAAGAGCGGAGCTGCCGCCAACTCGTCTGGTATTTCGATTAGGAGCGCGTTTGATGTCAGACCTAGCGTTGATTCATTGGCAAGGGTTGAGAGAACAGCAAACATTTAAGGGTGCATTTAATTATTTCCTCATTGAGGAACACGCGGCAAGTATTCCAAATGTTCCGCTCATCGTGGCCAAACATACTTCATGAACTGCGGATTGAGGTTATCGTCGGCTTGACAAATTGTTCACTGACACCGGGAAGCTTTATACATGCTATTCCCCAGGGACCTGCTGACGTATTATAGGCTTTAACGATTTGTTTGAACACGTAATAGTTTCAGATTGAATAGGGACATTTTCTTACTACGTTCATCCCTTATTTAAAACGTTTTCCACAAGGTCTCTTCAGTTCAAGTGCCGAGGACAATATTTGTTTTTCCAATGCCTTCCAAAGCGATTGCAGAATATTACGATGAATAAAAAGAAACTGTCAATCTTCTATATGGACATTCAAAAGATTCTAAATTGCTACCCGTAAATAATCGACCCTCTTTATTGACGTACACTTAAATAGAAAATGAAAAATAGTTTTTGGCTTTCTCAACTAGAAACAATCACACATAATTAACGTCTTCAGTAATAGCAATTTTACGCATTGCGGTGCGGTAAAGATACCACATATTTTTTGGCTTATATGACTTATTAAAAATATAATAATAATAATAATTATAATCATAAAGAACACTTACAAAAACGTAATTTATCGTTCAATAAAGTCTTAAAGAAAAAAAATTGATTATTATGATTGCTGTACGCTTGTTTCAACAAAATCGATCTAAGTTTTTTATTTTCTCACTGAACAATTTTATTTTGCAGTTAAATATTATTGAATTTTATCTCCATTCTTAAATGTTGTAGTCTTTGGGATATACGATACATCCGCCTTGCCGCTATTAAACGCGAAAATGAAATGAAATTTATGATAATGTAATCGTGTGTAAAGAACGTTGTAGGATTTAAACGCCACATACCTACATGTAATTTAGAAAATACTGCGAATAAAATCCAACATGAGGCATCTAGAAAAGTTAATAGAAAATCAATTACGGTAAAAGTTTTCCTAATGAAATATCTATTAAATAAAATTCTTTTGCAAATTTAATGAGGGAGATAAGCGGCTAGACTGCCAGACAGAGCATCAGGATTTTATATCTTTACCTTACAATTTAAAACTGCGCTTCCCAAAATTTCAAACTGGGAATTTAAACATTCTTAAAATATTTCAGAAAAAGAAGATTATATCTACACATTTGTAAACATGTTGCTAGATTATTGCAAAAAAAATATCATGAACTAGAAACAGTTCATAATTTTAATAAAACAAAAAATGACTTTCCTAAAATAACCCCCTCGTCTTTTATCTTAAAATCAGGGATGCTTACAATTTTTACGATTTCACTATTCGATTCCTCGTCGCAAAAAAAAAACAATAACATTTTTTATGAAAAAAATTTTACACGTTGAATATCAAAAAATAATTTAAATGGAAAATTTGGTGACAGCGCCTTTAAAATCTACACATATGGGAAACAGTAAATGATGTTATCTTCCTGTTTTCTGAATTAAAATTTATGTTTGTTATAGTATCTATAAACAGTTTTCGTAATTAAAAATATCGGCCCATTTTTGAGTGTCTGAAAAACTACCCAGCCCTCATTTCCAAAAATGGGTAAGAGATACATCTTGAACGACTTCACCATTCAATTCTTCGTTCTGAAAAACATAAGTGTACCAATTTTCATAAAAAAATATATATTTGTACCTTTTTTATGAAAGATTAAATCTAAAAACTATTTTGAGCATAAGCTTGATTTCTTTTGCCAAAAATTTGAAATATGTTTCAACGAGTATTCTGAAGTGAAAATTATAAAAGAAGTAAAATAATTTACATTTTTAATATTAATTTTTTTTTCTTATTGTTTACCTTTGGGTGTGTAGAAAGGTATGAATGTTAAGACTTTAAGAAGTAGAAAAAGTTGCGAGAGTTTGGGGGCGCCTGGGTTCATCCAGGTCACAGTCGCCGTTCCCGACCTTCGTAACGACGCGGGTAGTTCGCTCACCCGCCACGGGCTGCGGTGGGGGCGCTGCGAGCACTTACCCTACGTAATTGGATTGTTCGTCGTAAAATCGAGATTATGAACCCGTGTTGCTGGGAACACTCGTGCGATAAAATATTCAATTTAATTCTCATGAGCTCGGCCATTGATATTAAAACGTTTTTGCTGCCTGCGCTGCAATGCATCACAGATTGAGTTGCTCAACAGCTCAACTCACCCCTAGGAATATCACATTCAATTTATTCTTTCGCTACAACAGAACTTCTTAGCTCTTTCTCAAACCAAAACGAACACTCTTAATGCCATTTCAAAAACATTCCTCACAATGTAATATCCATCCCTTTCTTCACTTTGCTACAAAATCTAATTTATATTCTCTGCGGTGTCTTACAAATTAAAGTGAAGTTTAAGATCTGGGGTTCAAATCTCACAGAAATACAACTGTGTCCGAGAGGTTCAGAACACTATAAGCTGTAGGCTAACCACCTACACCGCTATAGTGAAACAAGTAAAATATGTCTTGAAAAAAGTACTTTAAGTACATGAGATCCTGATCTATCTAGTGGTGCTAAAGATTAAAAAATAATAATTTATAAAGAATAAATAAAGTTTTATTCTAGAATGAAATGCCTTGGTGATTCACCTCATTTGAAAATAAAAAATAGTTTGACGTATTGTGATTATTTATAGCACTTCTAAGAAGTTATAAATAATGTTGCTACAAATAACTGTAAATTACTTCATATGCAAAGTAAACAGTAAACAAAATCATAACCGTTTAATTTTATTTCCTCGAAGCACGTAGTTTGGCTAAATGGATCATTTTGTGCAGAGAAAATGGAAATGAGTATAAACTCGAACCGAAACACTCAACATATTTTAGCTTAAGAACAGACCTTGGTTGCGCAGACGATTTTAAATTCGGACATAAACTCGGATTACACTTTGAAGAAGAAATTTTCTATTATTGCCAGAGATTTGCTCTTATTTTTCCTAACATGCTTAGGGCTATCCAAAAAAATAACTTCTATAATATTTGTTAATCATTCATTTCATTCCATAACTGTGATTCAATTGATTAATAGATAAATGATGAACATGTATTGAATCTAAGATTCAGTTGGTTAATAAATAAATCATGAACTAGTATTAAGGTCTTGTTCCTTCAAGAAATGTTGTTTGGAAAATTATAATGATATAATTAAATAAACATCCTTCGTTCCAGTTAGAGCTCTTTTATATATTTTATAATATCTTGAGTTTATTTTAACATGAAACATGGTATTTCTTATAGCTATGGTTACGACTTGATATTTGATTGACAGCAATGTATCAGAGCATTCAATTTTAAATGAAACATAGTCAGTGGTTAATTTTAATTTTTTTCCCTAATGAAAATAGATAGCACTAGAGAAAATATCAAAACATCAACTTGTGTGATTCCAGCACTCGACTACGTCTCATGTTAAAACTTTTACACTCTTGAGAAAAAAGCTACTTTCTGCACTTGTTACACAATATTTATTTTAGTGTAGCCAAAAGTGGTAATAATTGTGTTATCAAATTTGTGTTTATGTGGCTATATTTAGGAGGAATTTAAAATGAATTTTACGAGTTTTAAAACGATCACAGCTGAAAGTTCTTTATGTAGTGTCAGCTCTTTAGAGAGTTTATTCGCTGCAAAGCTGGGGTGGCTATGAAAAATAAAACTCGCACGTAGAGTCTTGGGCTTTGCGCGCGTTGTTAAAATATTTGATTTGATTTGGGGATGATTTATAAATCCGGGGCGTGTTACACAAAGAGTGCGGCGCGGGGAGAGCGTTCACCCTGATTCATCCCCTGCTGAAGCGGGACGGGCTATTCAAAAACTCCCACGCGTTTACACGGACTTTAATTGCGACTCATACGCTGGGAATTCCACCCACAACTCTACAATTACATTGCGTTCCAAATAAAACTCAAATGGGTTTAAACTTACAAACATTAAATATATTCATTACATTACAATTAATTTAATAAACAATATTTACATACTTATACATATGTGTCCATATCATTTTTGTTTTATATTTCTTTTAACTGACCACTTTGTCATTATAGATCTATATTATAACCATAAATGTTAGCATTGTTGTAATTGATTTCATAGACCTTTAGGTAAGAATTAAAAAAAATGTCAATACGTCTCTGTGTTATTAAATATTGGTACGAACAGTGGTGGTTCACTTAGTTTGCGCACTTCGACTGGAAGGTGAGGTCTGTATATGATAAAAATTCCTCTGTGTTCCAGTGATTCGAAACCCATTATAAGTTATAGGTCTCTTACAAAGGCGTAAAGCTAACAATCTTTCCATAAAAATGCCAGTAAAATTGTAATGAACCAGGTTACTTCTTCATTTTGATGATGTTAAATATATTAGCGTTTCTAAAAGGTTTGCGAAATTAAAAAAAAACTAGTGTGTTTTGGTTTAAGAATTGTTTGCAAAATTGTTAATATGTTTCTCTACGATCACACTCCCACAATCGTGCGTTGTGTGAGAAATAATTTCATTGCGCATGTGCAATGTAGAAAATATCATTTCTTACAGTAATTGCACTGCGCATGCGTGAAAGTACTCTTTGTTAAATTATCTGTGCCATATTGTTTTTTATGTCAAATAGTTTTCGTGCATGTATTTTTGTTTTGTAACGTTTAGCAGAGTGGTCGAAGAAATAGTATAGTATATCACTCGTGCAGAATCACCTATTTCCCACCTTGTCTCGTGCCGAAACTTTTACACCACGTGAGAAATTGGAGACTTTCTGCACTTGTTTATTTAAATAAGAAATTTCTTCTTCTCTGACTACGTAGGTGACGACAAATTTTCCTTTAGAAAATGATGAGAAATATATTACATTTTTTTTAAAGTTTTATTAATAAAAGCTTGTTAGTACGTACTTTTTATATAAATATTTTATTGACAAAAACCTTTCATATTATTTTTTATTTTCGACGTCCTACGATTGTCGTGACAATAACATTTTTTCATTACGACAATAAATCTTATGTTTAAGTAATTAGAAAAACTCTTCCTAATCGCTTCTCCCCATAATACTGGCATTACCTACCCCAACGTGGGTGATAACGGTGTCGTTCGGCACACCCCTATTTCCCGTTGAGTGTCTCCATCAGCAGACTGTATTCTCCGCTCGTCTCAGTCTCAGATTCGCGAGATCAATAAAGGCATCGTCCGCAGCTCAGACGGGCACAGCACAAACCAGAGGTGTCACTGCTCAACATTGTGTCATACACCCACCGTCAAAATACCACTCTCAAAACTTCCACAAGTAGTTCAAAGTTTAGTAGTGTATCACTTTATGGACAGAAAAAATGTTTAAACAGTTTAAATGGCATTATTTAAGATAAAAAATATACCCTCTAGTTTTCTTTGGTTGGTCTTCTTCATTCATGATTGAAAAACATCATCATTATCATCATCCTCATTTTCGTTCAATGATTTCTTTTAGGTGTATACTCATCTTCCTCCTCTTTTGATTCACTTTCAACTTCTTACTTTATAATTGGTCATTGGTAAATTAACCGCAATATCTTTCGAAGATTTGATTCTCATCTTCTAAAATTAAAATTCCGAAACGAAAGATGCTTCGAACATTTCAAAACTGTAGCAAAAGTCACTATAAGACTTGTATTTTAGACTTTTTTTGTTATTTATTATCTAAAATATGATTGTATTTATAGAGATCTGTTTTACTGGTGAATTTGTGACAATTCAATCTTCTGTTTAAAGCTTAGAGTATGGAAACTACTAGAGAGGGAATACTAACTTCTTAGGAAAGGGATTTTCAAGTGGCTCCTACACAAATGGCAGACAATTTCTCGACAGATATAAAGCGATGTTCGGTTTTTATAACCCAAAACCACACAAAATAAAAAAAAGATTTTACTTACATATAACAAATGAAAACGTGAATGCTTTGATATATTCTATATTTCACGATAAAATAAACTCACAAGACAAGCATTTTGTACTAAAGAGTACAAACTTAAAGTTTGAGAAACATTTCTAAAAGAGATTTTGAATATTAAATTTATGCACAGTTGTACCAACAAGTTTTAAATTTTAATCGTCACTTAAACAAAAAAATACTTAAAGAAATTTTAACAGCAATGTTGAATAGTTCCTTTGACATTTTATTTCAATGTAATGTTGTCCATTTAAGGAAAACTTAAAATTTAAATACCAGCTTTGATAGAAATAAAAATTATAGATTCGTTGATTTGATATGAAAATCGATTTCAAAATCATTTGTTGTAGAAATAAATAAGATTAAGCATTGATGATGACTGGGTGATGAGCAGATGTTTGGGCGTTGATTAGCTCAAATGTATCCCTTAATTAGCTCATATTATTATTAGATTAACATCCCTTCAGCCATCCCAATAGGCAATTATGTAATGCAATAACAATAAGATAATGAATTAGGAGGTGGTATACATGCGCGCGCATGATCCTTTGTCGCGGAATTTGTCATTTAAATTGATATGGCAAAAAGCGGAGGCTCGGGAGGTTTTTAACAGCGCACAATACACAATGGACGGACAATCGCGACTGTCGCAGCAGCATTGATAAGCCGGGTGGGTGGGGTCGTCCTTTCTGCTAACTCCCCAATCGATATTTGGAAAATCATTTTGCAGTTTTTTGTCAAAGCCTGAGCTGCACCTATGAAGTTTTTGTGCGAACATAAAAGTGAGGTTATGAATAGAGGGAGAATCATTCGAATAAAAAGTACAGCGAGCTGCATACTGCATTCGTCCATACCCCTGGGATATTTATTGACTCCTATTTTTCACGGGCTAAATATACCTTTGCCTGGATTCTATAATCGATGCACTTCATATCTCAACACACAAGAATTGTTAGCTAGGTCAGGTTATTGTATTTATTGTTTTTTCGCATACTAATTCTTTTTCATGGCGTTTCGACTGATCTTTTTGGTGATCTCCCAAGGTCCCTTTTCCCACTATCATCGATGCACTTCATACTTCAACTCAACACACAATAATTGTTAGAAACGTCAGGTTATTGTATTTATTGTTTTTCCGCTTACTAATTCTTTTTCATGGGGTTTCTACTGATCTTTTTGGTGATCTCCCAATGTCCCTTTTCTCACTATATTTATTAAGCTTGTTTCTTGTTATATCTCACAGAATAAGGAACCAGAATATAAAAGAACATTGAAAGATCCAAAACGTAACATGACAAGATTCTCTACTATTCTTTCTACTTCCCGCTTATCAATATATACATAGATAAAGGAGGTATTGTTTTTGGTCAAATTTCTCGAGTTCGAGTTTTCAACACATGAGCACGAATATGATTTTACTATTTTTACCGTAATGTCTTTATGTACTCCAATACGATACATGTAAAAAATATAATATTTGGTATTTAAGAGTTATATTCAAATATGATGAACTGATTAAGTTTGAGTACAATTGGTTAACCAGAAGTAGTACTTTACTTCTGAATTTTTATAGTATGTCTTTGAATTATTATTGGTCAGTACCGTTGTTAGTATCGCCTATTTAGATATGTTTTGGTGAGCAATCATTCAATTTTATAATTTACCGTTCAACGGTTTGTTGTGTATTAACCTTGCAAACAGTATTAAAATCAAAGTAAAAATTGTCAAGAAACAAGTACCTCAACTATTTAAGGCTTTTTGTTTCTAGAAGTGTTATGCTAGTGGATTTTGTTTAGTAGAACAGCAGATAAAATATCAGTCAATCGAATTTGTGAAAACGTGTAATTCGTATACATTTTTTTACGATAATAACACCTTCCTTGTTGTGTGCTGATAAGAATTTAAATGGTGAAAAGTGTGATTAAATGTATCTTGAAATGGTAATTGATGAAAGAAGCCATGATTAACAATAAATCACCTTTAGCTTTGCGTGGGATGATACGAGATTTCCGTGTATTCACCTACAATCCATTGTCTGAAAATCTGTTCCGTTTTAGTATGTAAAATCAGCCCTAAAATCGATAGGAACGCATTGTAACGCACATCCAGAATGCGGCAGCCGAGCGGAACGAGGAACAACATGACGTTGGCACAGCGGGCTCGGGGCTCGTGCTCTAATAACGCCCTGTCAATCACCCGCTCGAATTAACGAGACATTTGTTGGGATATCGCTTTCATTACAGGTACAGCACAAAAGAAGGAATTCCCATCATGGGGATTAGATCATGCAAGACGGAACATGCCAATAACTAACACGGTCATGTTCAAACTGGATGGATACCCCACATGCTTGCACATTTCCCCCTCATTATAATAATAGGATAAAAATATAAAAAAAATTACTTGGGTACTGCGCTTCGACTAACCTTGTACCCAATAAAAACACTACTGTCCCTTATAGAAGCTTTAGTATACAAACAATTGAAATTCTCATCTAGATTTTTTCTGCCCTATTATTAAGAATATTGTATTTATAAATAAATTACAGTTTATTTCATTTTTATTCGAGGGATCGTCATAAAAATATTAACAGCCCCTGTACTGTAGAACTAGAGCTGTTTAATTGCTTTGAATATGTCAGAATACCTAAAAAAATTATGGTCTTAAAAGAAAAATTTATCTTATGGCACAATTCCACTATGTAATGTAGGTTAAAGAACTCCCTGAAGATCCAAGGTTATTTATTCCAAAAATAAGAAATTATCTAATTATTATTCTTTACTATGAGTCGAATTTTATTTGAATATTCCTTAGCTATTTTACTTTATTATATTTTTGTTAGGAAAGAGTACAATTTGTGAATAAAAGTAATAGGATAGGATTCTACAACTTCGTTTTCTATTATTTGGACTTGTTATGATATAAATTGCAAATATCAACTATAAAGTATACTTTGCTATTCTATAACAATACTGGATATTTATGTTTCATACGTATTTACATATACTAATACATATATAAAGAACACTCTACAAGTCTACACTGTTGTGGGAATGTCTTAAATTCATTGTAAATTTGACATAGTTTGCCTAATCTTGGATATAAATTTAGTGACTTCATGTGAGACAAACTTTAGTTACTTATCTTCGACAGGACATTATTGGCGACTCGAGAAATCAAACTTCATTCAAATTGAAGAACGGTAAATAATTACCCTGTCTTGTTTACAGAATAATTGTGAGAAATAAGTGAGTAGCTTTTAGTTTGAGATAAAATAAAAATCCACTTAATGCGGAGAAAACGCTGGTAAGAAGTTTGCAAGAGCAGCATCAAATTCTATTTCACAAAACAAACTGTGAAGTCCGTATAACGCAATAAATTTTTAGAGCATTCTCTTCCACGAACACAAATTCCAACTCGCGCTCGCTGGCTTCCAGGGAATGCGTTTCCCGGAAAGTTAAATGGAAACATTTATGACACATTTCCAGATGAAATTTCCAGTTTATATTCCAGTTGTGGATAATCTTTCCAGAGCACATGTTCCGGGCGGTTATTGACAAAAACTCGCTGGCTCGCGGATCATTAATTCGCCTGGAATTTCCATCATTACTTGATGGAAGACGCTCGGGTAAAAGCATTCGTATGATGAGATTTAGGGCTGGGGAAGGATGTGACGTCATTAGCCGCGGATCCGAAGTTGATTAAAAAAGTTGGCGACATTTTTCGTCCGTGGATGTCGATGCGATGAAGGGTGGAGCACCCGAGCAGCCACCCTCAAAATGTTCACATATACCATATACTATACTATACGGAAACTACTGAAATCATACCGATTTGACATTGGAAGATTTCAATAAATGTCTAAAAACAACGTCAATACAACGGTATCTAGTAGACGAAAAGTAAAACATCAAAATTATTGCAAAATTCAAAGTGATAATAAAGAGAGAAATAACAAGAATTAACTACCAGGTAACGAGAGAAAGAAAAAATAATCTCTGAGGCATCTAAAGACATCGTACAGGGAAGTTCGAAAAATAAGAAGGGAAGGAGTTGTTCTATTAGACATTTAGATTAGGCGTACCAATTGAAAGACATTATACTTTAATAGACGATAGTTTCTGGAAATCAGCCAACTTTATTCTTTCAACCTCGACAGTTTCGCCCCTTCAAGGATCTTCTTCAGGAGATGAAATTTATCAATTTGCTAATAATAGAGTATGTATAATTAAACACATCTATCTATCGTCTATTGAATAAATTACCCACCCAAGAAACATCCATAATCTCCACTATACTTTAAATTGCCACAATATATAAATTTACCTGAAAAAGTGAATTGTTATCTTACCGATTTTCAAATTTAAAAAGTCAAACTATGGGTTGGACTTTACTTTAGTCCAAAGGTAATGGACAATTGTAAAAGGTATTGGTCCTTTTTGTAATGACCACAACTAATATTCATGTTTGTTTTCTGAAGGAACGAGTAATGGTAATGTTTGTTGTATGAGGAAGTGAAGGTACTTCCCGTAGTGTCGATTTGGTGTCGCTGATCGAGTGAAGTTCCAGCTGAGCGGAAGTTACGCGTCGACAAATTAACACGTTCAAGTTGCGCGCTCTTACTCATTACTCTATTGAGACTTTTTACAGTAATTACTACTTTCTGCTTGCGGATCTAATGGAACTTCTTACTCGCAAACTTCAAAATCCACTCATCCAATTGTTTCTCGATTCTTCCGCTGCGCCACAATTAATTTCGGATTTATATTACCTCTTTAAAGTTTTAATAACGGAATTATACGCATGACTACGACTTTCCAACTTCGGATCATCCAATTACTTATCAACAGGCGAAAAACGAACACGGTGAAATATTTACTTTGTAATTAAATGCCCAATCTTTTAATTAAACATCGCGAAGAAAATTGAGAACTCGGATAATTAAACAGTAATATGTAACAATTAGCAGCTTCTTGCTTTCTTAAGACCATTTTTCTTCTTTTACCCATTGGTTTTTACCTCGCCACTCAGTAAGAAAAGTATTGGATGCTAAAAATCGGATGGCATTTAACTATTACAAGTAATTAATGACACGTGAAATTTGTTATAATTTCAATTAATCTGTTTACATATGGAAATATTTTTTTTATATTTGACGTATTTGACATTGACGATTATTATAAATGTCAGGGTTTACATTGAAAATATTAATTATTATCTAATACTCTAAAAGGAATTGTACTTAAACTGTAAGTACTAATTATTTTCATAATTCATTTTACCGTGTTCGCAATTAGTACACGGAAAATATAAATATTAATAAAAAGTGTAAAGAGGACAAGTGCTGGCCACATCAGATTTTTTCTGTTTGTATTTGGAAAGACATGAGCAAATAAGAATAAATTTAATATTTGAGCAACCCTCGCAAGTTTTCCCATTGCAATCCAAGTTTAATTTTTATTTCAATTCCAACATTCCCAACAAATTAAAAACAATTTAAGAGGGTAAAGACACCCAGAGAACAAAACGAAATAGATTTTAATGCAGTTAAAAAGTTTCCAAGCACAATAACAAGTTGAGAAGACAAGAATGGCAGCCTCCGGCTGAAAGCTGAAAACTTGCGCGCTGGAGCGAAACTCGCGGTGCATAATGAGGCCAGCCGAGGAAATGAAAGATGCTGTAGCTCAGAGCGGTGGCTCTGCACAGAGGTAAACATTACTCTAATGCTCGCCTTACAATCACTCCCAACATATACATCACACTACTACAACTACTTCACTCATATCTATTGCAAACTTAAACTCGACGAAGTTGGTGGCGCCTTCGCCTTCAGGAATAAATGTCAAATTAAATTGGGTTCAGGTACTTCTTCACTGAAATGAACTTACTTAATTCATACTTAATCCATGAACTTTTCTACCTCTCGGTGTAAGGTTATCGGAGTAGACCGGATTTAGGGTAGTTTCTTCCAAATGCCTCTTCAGTGTTTTCTGTCCTTGCCAGCCTTGGTATTTCTTCCTACTTGATTCCTGTACTCTCTGCTACCTTTCTTATTTCATCCTTTCATGCATTTCTGGATCTATCTCGCTTCAAATATTTTTTTTGTTAGCCTATGTTGGTCCATTCTTTGTACATGTCTCATTCACCTTGATTGATCCTATTTTATTGTCACCTCGATTAGTATTATATTTAACTGATCTCTGAATCTCATCTCAGTGCTCGTTAGTTTACTTCTTTGTCTTTCTGTTGTTGTCCAGCTTTCACTTGTAAAGATATGAACTTGGCATCGAAATGGTGTGAGAGCAATGAATAAAATAAATTCCCCAATTCAGTTAAAGTGTTCAATTTGTAGCATTGTCTGCGCCTTCAGCAAATCTTCACGTTTATGTGAGGCATGATTTAATCTTCTAGTGGTAACTATGACTAACTACCTCATTTATTTTAGCAGCAAGAGCTTATACCTTAATTACTCTTTCTAAGGGTTGATATCTCCCATCAGGAGGGTTGAAGTGCATTGCACCCTTTGTGCAAGGGTACGAACAAGTTAAGTAGGTATTAGGTGCAGTGTTGTGTGCAGTTACCAAAGGCTATAAATACTTGTCTGTTTCCAAACGCAGGGAAATTGACGGCAGAAAAGGGGATACTAATGTTCAACTATGAATATAGATTAACCACATTTATTATTTTGTCGTAAAACTATCCACCATTAATAACATAATCATTCCTTTGTAAATAATAATTTCGCTGAATTATATCTACTTTAACTTAGACAGGCGTAGTAATATGCTAACCATTGATTAACATAAGAAAAATTAAATCAACATGAGTATTCAATTTGTAAGTAGACAAATTTACTTCCATTTTAGTGGAATAGATTTTCAACCTTTATTTATGTAAACGAGGGTTCAAGCATTTTATCGCTTTTGTCACCGCGAGCTAGAAGGTCTATTGTGATACAGCCCTTATTTAGTTTTCCGAAAACAGTTTCAGTTTTCTAATAAAGCCAATTATAGCTCCAGGAGTCAAGTTCTTGATCTCATCTTACCTAATAGTCTTTCTGAATGGTTACGGCTGGGCATTCACACAGTATGTGTTCTGATGATTCTTCGTCCTCTTCACAGAGTCGACAGATGTCATTTTCAGCTTTACCAATTTTGTACAAATGATATTTTAAAGGAGAATGACCAATAAGGATTTCTGTCATTATTCAAAGGTCCTTTTTGATAGTAGTTCCTTAGCGTTTGTAACAGCTGAAGAAATGAATTTTCTTGCTTGACTGAAGCTTGGAGTGTTTTTCCAAAATGAGGATATGGTACATTCCTTTCAGTTTTTAACCACCTTCTTATAGTGGCTTTGTGGAAGATCACATAAAGATATATGAAAGTTTAGCCCCTTTTAATAATAATAATAATAATAATAAGTGTACTTTATTGACTTCATGTCAAGGGCGGAAGGGCTGCTTTTTTTGCAAGTTTATCAGCTTTGTCGTTTTCTAGGATTCGACAGATGAATTTCTCTCTCTTCTCGTATTTTCGCGCGATGATGGTGGTTATTTTGGATAAAGTTTTTAACGATATGCGGATATATGGATGATGTGTTAGAGCTATAGTAGTGGAGTAAAATGGTGGATATTATTTTATCATCATCTCCAATAATCAGATTAGCAGCATCCGCTTATTATGCATGGAATTCTGGCATGTACTTTAGTCTATCTGACACTCACGAACGAGCCAACATATTGGAAAATAGTATTAGCGGATTAGCAGAAAAGTAATTACATGGACATGATGCATGTCGTGTGTGGCGGCTAGATACGGCGCCTGAATAGCGACGCACACTGCCACACAATGAGCCAATATCACACGCCTACTCGACAATCGCTAAATGCATTACGGTTACGGGGATTCCATTATAATACACGCTACATATGTTATATTACATATTAATAATGCCCAAGGCTTTATTGCTATGGAGACGTCCATCCAATCAGATATATCAAACCTTCTCCTGTCCTAACAACCACCTAAAGTATTACTAAAATCTGTAGTCTATTTTTTCATCTCTGGTTAAAGTGTATGTTTCCTTAATCGTCGGTTCATAGAAAAAGTCACATGGTAAAAGTGATGTAAATTGTCAAAAATAAACGTTTTTCACCATTTCTACGCGATACTTTTCTTTAATCGAAGGTTAAGGTACCCGGTACCATAGGTGAAAAAATTGGAAAGTCATTTTTGGAGTTGCAGTCATTTAATAAAATCCAGTGAAACACCAACGTTTCGACTATAATTCAGTCTTCATCAGAGTGCTGCTAAAATAGAAAAAATCGAAACGTTGGTGTATCAGTGGATTTTATTAAATGACTGCATCTCCAAAAACAATTTTCCTTTTATTAATATCCAGTCGATAAAACTTAACCTGCAAAAAAATTGGTCCTTAATGTTTTATGGTTTCTATTGCACAAGTCATTTCATTAATTCGTTTCGTCTTCGTTTGGATCCTTATGTTATCGGATTTGCTTATATATTACTAAGTTCTGCAATTCAATTCTTTTACGCTTTCCAAAACTTACCATTGTTTAAGATTATAGTTTTAAATTTTTCTATGGTACAAGTAGAATCACTTTATGATATCAAAGACTACAGGTCATCAATAAAATGTTACTAATTTGCAGGACATATTCTATTTATATTTTGTTCTATCAAGCTACGGCAAAAGCCAACGAAATACAGTCTTTCAGCAAAAAGGATATTAGATTAATGACAGGATTTCTTACTAGCGTTGTCCTTTAAAATGCCATTTGTACAAATAGGTACAACTGAAAATGGCATCTATCGATTCTGTGAAAAGGACAAAAAATATCGAAACACAGAGACTCAGACAACTAAATATGTGGTACTTCATAGCGATCATGATCTTGACGTCTGGCTGCTACAAATAACATGTTTAATTAAAAATGTGAAACTGTTTCCAGAAAACTATAGAAGGGCTTTATGTAAAGATATAATAGACAATATAAAAAAAAATCTTTACCTAAATTTGAAATTAAAACAGTTAAAATCGTTGTTTGTTGGTTGTTTTTTTTTCTTAATCTCCAGGACATTGTTGTACAACATTGAAACATCAGTATCCTTTCAAATAATAATAATTTATGTCAATGTAGACAATTGAAATGATGTTTTGGGATTTGGTGAAGCACTATCTGGCTAAGAATCTTTTCATTAGCGTTTTGTGTTTAATTTTGAAAATAACTAACTTTTTCTTAATCTTCAGAACATTGTTGTACAACATTGAAACAACATTACTCTTTAAAATAATAATAATCCATGACAATGTAGACAATTAAAATGGTGTTTTGGGATTTGGTGAAGCACTATCTGAGAATCTTTCCATTAGCATTTTGTGTTTAATTTTGAAAATAACTAGGCTTGTCTTGCAGCTGTAGGGTTACAGGTAGGGCTGCTTCAGTGTCCGCCCTACGCACCCCGGCTAGACTAGCTAAAACAAAGGGGTAGCCCAGAAGGGTGTAACGTGTGCAGCGAGCCGTGACAAGGCTATTGTCTCTCCCTTATTACCCCTCATAACTACCGCAACATCTGTCCTCTACCTCTGCTCTACTTGCCCACTAATTATTGCTTCCAACTAATCAAACCTGCAACTACTATCCTTCAAGACATTGCAGTTATTCAGCGGAAAGCTTTCCTTTTTGAAGATTATTTTATTGTCAACACTCAAGAGAATTCTTTTTTGTAAATAATCGAAAAATCTGTACTTGCCCACTAATTATTGCTTGCTTCCACCTAAACAAATCTGCAACAACTACCCTTCAAGACATTGTATTATTCACCGTAAAGCTTTCGTTTTGAAGGTTATTTTATTTTCTACACTCAATGGAATTAATCTTTTCATAAATAATCAAAAAATAATATTTAAATTACTTTTTACATAAAAACTGAACGTCTAGACAGATTATAAAGTACAAAATCTAATCAGCTTTTTATGAAATAAATTATAAAGTACAAGACAAATGGATATTATCTTAAAAACAACAAAAAAATTGACCGAAAAATTTCCTTCTGTACGAGAAGCTTTAGTTCACTTATTATTCTCATTTCGAGCGGAGTATAAGACCTGGGTTCGATTCCCAGTATCGCTAAGTATTAACCAAAAAAAAAATACCTATTATAAGCACGTATAACTTCACAAAAAATGCAAGTAAAAAAATTGTCAGGGAAGGAGTGAAGTTTACTTCTCAATTTCATTTGCGGTTAAACCTCTACTAAGCGAAAATGATTTATCTTTTTATATTCGATCATTTCGTTGACTTTTAATACCATGACATTAGCTCAACAATACTCAGATAAACTTTAGATAAACAATAGTTTATCATTAACGAGCAGAAAATTTAAATTATGAGTCCATACTTTACCCTTTTCTTGATTTAAATGATTCAAACAATACTTGTATTTGGAGATTTAAGTTTCTTTAAAAAGTGACGGTTTTCATTATCGATAATAATAATTTGCAATTGACTTAAGTGACCATGGTTATTGAAAGCTTTTTGTTCTCGAAATAAGTTTTAATGATTAATAATTTTGAAAATCAGTTTTATTGAATGGATGTGTTGAGAGTGTTAATGCTAAAGTAATAATTAGTATCGTATATCGGTAGTGGAAGTAGACAATGGCAGTACATGCAATAATAAAGTACGGGCTGAAAAGCAGCACATTAATTAATAACCACGGGATGAAATTACACTAATTATAAGTTGGTGATGACAGTCATATGGTAGGTGAAGATGAAACAAAGCTGCTATTGGGTTACAAGCAGAAACAATGGCAGTTTCCAGTCCGTGCAATTGTTTGGGTTAATTAGCCCCTCCCGCACGGCCGGGATATTCATAACGGCGCTGCAATGCAATGCATCGCCGATATTGCAAGCTTTTATTTACTGCAGCGGATCACTGTTTTTTGTAGATTTTATTCGCAGTGCAATATCTGTATTTACTATAATTGGAAATGCGTTTTTCAGAGAGCTATTGCCATATTGGTATTTGGAAACATCAAGTGGAATTCATTAAATTTTTCTCGCTGTACATTATTGTAAATTTCCTGGAATAATATTCCAGATATGTTTCGAGTCCAATTAGTAACATTTTTATTGAAAACAGGCAACATGATATTTGTTAATTTAGTAATTATTCCAAATTCGAAAGATTGGTAGGTAAATTCAAAATGAAATTGCAAATACAAATTATATTCCATTTTCATTATGCATTCTGTTTGTCCCAACTTTTATACAGTCAACAATTATTATTTCACCGATAAATTCGCATACAAATA
Organism: Stenolophus ochropezus; assembly: GCA_035578165.1. Taxonomy (NCBI): domain Eukaryota; kingdom Metazoa; phylum Arthropoda; class Insecta; order Coleoptera; family Carabidae; genus Stenolophus; species Stenolophus ochropezus. The sequence goes on from JAQOWZ010000002.1 coordinate 2,593,885, forward strand.
TGTGTATTTATTACACAAATAATATATTAAATCAATGCCTATTACCGATTCCAGTTTCAATTATTCATATATTAATACATTTTCATTTTCCCAAAATCTCTACATTACATTATTTTTTCAAATGCATTATTTAATACACAATTATCACAACTTATCAATATAAAGTTTCTAAAGTCGATGATACAATAAGAAGAGATTTTAACAAGGAATGATCTTACCTGTCAAAAAAATAAAAGCAAAATTACTTACAAGTATTTTTTACATAAAAATCCAAAGTTACACTAGTTTTGTAATTTTTCATACTTTTCTTTTTAATCTTAAACTGTAGCTAAATAACACTAGCAATAATTACCTTGCGTTAAGTATGCAGTGGCACAGTGATGCAAACTATTGTTATTTATCTGTCAAAGTGTGATAACATATTTGGTTATAAGAAACATATATTTCCATGTTATAGTTCTGCATAAAGTTTAGTATTAAATACACATGTAATATCTATTACTCATTCGAATGATTTACAGCACTCTTTTTCGCTCGTGTTGGCAAACTTCATTCTCATGAATAATAGCACACATTACATGCTCTTTTTGAATAATATACTATTATGTAGAAAGTATATAATACATACTAAAATAACAATATCGAAAAAATCATGGCTCGCAAAATTTGATCATTCATTGATCAATTTTCTCAATGTACCTTAGAATTTGTTTTTACGAAATAAACTGCAGTACATCGGAGGGTTGTAAATATTTGAAATTTACTATGTTAGAACATTTTTAATAGTACATAATGGATTTGGTCATGTGTAAATGTAGTATGAATATATATTTCCCGTGTGCGCGTTGTAAAAATGTAGTGGTAATTATAATAAACAGTTGACGGTGAAGCATATGTAGCAATGAGCGTGAGTAATCACGTTAGTGCATTTGTCGCTAGAGCGGTTGTACGCCCCCACTTTGTCGCGGGTAGTGTTGGTGGAATTGCTTTTTAACACGTGATTTTATTAATGCACACAAGCTAAGTGCTTTATCGCTCGTGCACTCTGCGTAATAGCGGCTTTACTACCGACCTACCATTGTTACGGAATTTACTGCCCTAACGACCAAACTCTACAGTCGTTTACTTTGTGGATCATGTTGCATCAAAATGCCAAGATGCGCTACGATATCCAAATATCATTACCGATGTAAAAACACCATCATTTACTGTATTACACACAATAGGAATTTCGCGATTTTTAAATATTTACATGCCAAGCCTCATTAAAAACTCCCTTGTTATATATTTTCCAAAATATCATATAAATGAATTACAAAAATGTAATATAAATAATTATTTATTCTTGCCAATAATACATAGTAATACATCAAACATTTAGTCGTCTTATTTTTCTATGAAATTCTTAACACTTGTCCTGAGGTACCTCAGAGATTCGTCTTCCATATCTCCCTTTTCTCGTTACATGATATTTAGTACTTGTGGTTCTTCGCTTCTTTTCGGCCACTAGATTTTTTTGTCAATGCGCTGAGAATCTACATTGTATTTACAGTTTAATTATAATACATTGTCTTAATATCTTTTTTCATTCCGTCTTGTCTTTGCTGTAAATCGTCTAACAGAACCTCTTCTTCTCTTCTTTCTCTAGGAACTTCCCTGCACATAATTTGAGATCTCTTCCTTTCCGAAAAGGCTAGACCTTCTGTCGTCTCTTGAAAGCCAGTACTTTCCAGTAGTGCCAGTTGTTTGTCTCTTCATTATCACATTTGAATCTAACTATCAAATTGGTGTTTTTCGTTTCATCCATTAGAAAGATTTTTATGCATGAATGTTTCAATATCAAATAATACTCACTGTCTTACTATCTTTTCGTAATAAGCTAAGTAGTTGGTCAGAATTTTTCAATAAAATTTGCGAAATAGTATATAAATGTGATTTATTCTTTTGTACACTTTATTGTAGATTGTACTACAATATTAAAAAATAATTGAGCAAGATTTGATACAGAAGGCAAACAAGAATGCGTTGCTTTTTAAAAATATGTGAATGTGAATATGAAAGTAACATAAACATTGTATTTATATAAAGTAGATTTGTTTTTGTATGGAATTGTAGTGTTTGTGTTATTCTTCGTTGGAATTGAAAATCAGAGCGCAATACAATTAAATAAACTGCGCTCGGCGAGTTCAGTAATTTGTATTTCTCTGTAGGTATATTATTTTGATATTGTATTACTAACTATACAATTCCAGCAATGAAATGCGTTTACCGTAGTATTTAATTACTAAACGGGAGCGAAACAGTGTATTGTTAAAACTTTATACCGCTGTTAATTAAACCTTTGTAAACTGACCATGTACACAAATTTCTCCGATCAGTTCCGCGGCCATTAGATCATTTCATATGCGTCGGATTCCATATTCATGAAGTAATGAAATTTCCCCCTGAAATAATCAGTTTTATAAATCACATCGTTTCAGTTAATTAGCTAAATCAGCGCCACGCGCGTTGCCATGCATTCATTCCAGCTCGATACAAATAAATCCTCTCCAATAATAAATTAGATTCCAACTACATCTAATTTAATTGCTCCAATTCTCCTAAACTACATACAACATTAACCCTAAACTAACTCCAAAATCATACAACCAATGGTACCACAAGATTGAAGTACAAAAAAATTGTACGTAATTCAATATAAAGGAGTAAAGAATTTTTTTTTTTAAAATCATCATGAGAAGTTATTATTTATGTGACAACTATCAACACGCAAAATTATTGTTTTTTTGTCTTGATGAAAAAGTCTTTTGCATCCAGCATTTTTTTGTAAAATAAAGGGTAACAATTTATTCAAATCTGACACTTTATTGTCTTCGACGCTTTCTGATATCATTTGAATAGTCATGAATGTAATCTATACATTTGTTCTATAACTTTTAGCATTGTGGTCGTAGAAAAATATAGTGTGCTACTCATTCCGAATCACCTATTTCCCACCTTATGTGATTCCAGCACTCTATTGCATCTCGAGAGAAATAGGCGACTTTCTGCACTAGTTGCACAATGTAGAAAAACGAATACCCAATAAGAAATTAATTGGAGAGCATATTCAAAGTAATGTGCAAATACTTTTTTAGCCATTCGCCATTGTAATAAAGTATTTAGAATAATGATAAATTAATGTAGTGCTCTTGTATTTTTATTAGACATGACATTCATTTAGTAGACTATTAGTCTGCGTTTCTAAACATGAAAAACCTGCAGTGAAGAAATATTTATTCGTGTAAAAAATATACGAAATGTGGAAAAACATGGAAGGCCGCGTACGATATTTCATGAGGCAATAAATCAGTATGTTTTTGTGCGTCTCTTACGAAAACAAATAACGGGTTATTCATCTCCTCTCCCCGTTGAAAAGTTTTGACAATCGGCTATTTAATAAGCTAATCCCCGATTCGAACCCGGGACATTACAGTAATTTATTAAAGTGGACCGGATGCCACTTATTAATCTGTTCTTTCGAGCCCATGTCTCCGTCATCGCTCATTTGTTTTGTGCTTTTTATCAAGGTGTGCTGGTGTGGTAAGATCAGCGTTTGTTTTTTTCCAAGTTAATGAAAATGTTTTTAATTAAGTCCACCGTGCTGGTTCTGGGAAATTAATTTAATTAATCATAATAATATCATTTTCTTCTAGATGTTAAATGTCACAAGACTTTTAATTAAGTTGTAAACAATTTTTTATTTGTCACTGAACAAAATGAATTTTCCAACATTTTTCAAGTCTTTATTATGTTAGACTTTGTAATCAAATATAATGACTTAATTGTGTTCATTTCATTGTTGTAGAAGAAGTTTAAATGGCTAATATTAATATTGCACTTGCTCTCACGAACAAAAGAATTACTCGTTGAATGTATAAATGTGTAATGAGGATTTGTATTTATTATTAAGCTGTGTCCTTCCTGAATTAATCATCTTGAAGTTTCGTCTGAATAATGCATGGAAATCAACTGCAGCTTGTAAACTACCCTGTGTATTCATAATTTATTGTTTTAAATTCGAGATCTGCATGAAAACAGTAATATTGTGTAGCGGGACTAATCATTATCGAGAACCTATTTAAATTTACAGAATTCAATACTGCAAATTCGTATATTTATGACCAAATAAAATTTACTCATCTGATTTTGATAAATATTGGTGGATTACAGCATTTGTGTATGTATCTCATTTACAATACGTGAAATTAATTATCACAAAATATTACTACACAAACTTTTAATTCTATTTTAACATTGCCTTTGTTTCCGCATTACTAAATACACTAATACAATTGATACAAATTGAAATTCATCAAATCCATGATACAGCAATTCTTGTATAAATACTGATTTACATAGGACAGATACTTGTTCCATGACAATTTTGCTTTCATTAGTTTCTGTAAATAACCAAAGCATATAATGGAAACCAACAGGAAGAAGAGCAAAGGAGAGATCAAGAAAACGATTTATGGATAAAATCGAAGAAGATCTAAAGAATCTTAAAATAAGTAGAAGGAAAAGAAATGTGACTTAATATTTACTTTCTTAAAAAAAACCTTAGTATACTAATACTTTTGGTTATTCACATAGAAATTTATTATAATATTTACTTTTTAATATAAACTAGAACAACGGTCGTTAATTTTGAAATGGCACGCTAAGATTTCAGCTCAAATTAGTATTGCCACATTTTAGGAATGTCCTTCAAATTTTAAGAATACACTCATTGAGGAGAAAGATTTACAGCAAATATTTTTAAGGATCTTAGAGTTAGGTATCTTGAAACATTTCATTGTCTGTAAACATTAGGTAAAGCGTTTTTTTTTTTTTAATTCCTACACCGGACGGTAGAAGGATGACTGACTATATATATTTTTTTTCAACCTTTTCTTTTAGTGGCACGCGACATGGCTGAAATTTGAGAGTTCATAAAATGTGACACTTCATTTTATTATTGTTGCAGAACACTGAAGTTGTAGAGTCTAGAATATGTTTTTAGCATTCACCAGTTAAGAAAACTAATACATTCATGTTGTGTTTTATTAAATGGGAAAGTCAAAGCTAATAATTTTGTGGGAAAAGTTAAACAGTGCTACATGAAACTGACAATTATTTATGTTGCAAATTTTATTTAGTAATTACCGTGATAGTACAGCGCATGTAAATAATGAAAAGTTAATGTTTCCCTACATCTGAAATTGCTACTCGTGCAATTGGATAAGTGCTATAATTACATATTTATACTTGCTGTTAATTTGCTGAAAACTGTGTCAGTTTACAGGTTCATTATGAAATATTAAGGCTTGTGAGAATTGAAAACCTTTGGCCATGCACTTGCATGCATATTTAACGCAATCGATTAAGCAACATTGAAAGTAATAATCATTCTCTGGGGGAACGTTTATCGTTCAAACAAGCTTTATTTCCATATTTTGTTGGATGTATTTTTAATGGGAAACTTTGCAAAGAGCGAAGCAGATTTAAATGCGAAAGGGTTGCGTTCATTTCATATATTTCCTCGTCTCTTTTAAATGTCACGGTAAACAAAGTAAATAAATACTTCCTTCGTTTCATTTAAAAGCACAAAATTAATTAATCCGAATAAACAAGCTCAATTGCCACCCTACTCACCGAAATTAGGGGCTGAATTTATTTCGTATTTCGCTGTTTAAAACGCCATTTTCATATGTTCTGATTTCATTACAACCTATTATTTTGATTTTTTTTTTAATTTTCTACCACGTGGGATGTTATAGCTTACCTATTTAAACTGAACTATAAACTCTACAAACATTGAGAGAGAGACTGAAATTTATTTTTTCGCCTCCTTATCTTTAAATAAAATTGTGCGAAAGGCAAGCATAATTTTAAAAATAAAGAATCGGAGAAGAAATTATAATAGAGATTCTCGAATTTTAATAATTTTGAGATTTCTCGGGGTTTTAAAAGTATTTTTCTTCAAACGTCTTAAATATAACATCTCTTATGACTTGATTCACAAAGTATATACTCACACGCGTAGAAAAAAATATACAAAAAAGAATCAATGAAGAAATAGAAACCTGCAATGTCGTCCAAAATGTCACTATAAAATTAAATAACTTAGGAATGAAATTACAGTTACTAAAAACGATCAACAACTGACATATTTAAATTGATAACTTAAAAATTCCCTAAGCCATCTAACAATAATAACAGTGAACCATTAAAAAACAAAATCAGAAACCTGAACCATTTTATAACTGATTACTGAATAGCTAATTTTCTAATAATATTAAAGTGTGGATACCAATAATAAAATCGTAGGTCACAGAAGAAATACAGGACTTTAACAAGATGAAAAGCAGTGTTACAATATAGGTGCAAATACATAACGCGATTTTAGTGAATATAGTTCATCTTCCAAATTTCCTCATTGTCTTTCCGATGCATATGTATGTAGTGTTGAATGTGGCGTATTTTGCTTGTACACATGTTCCTCATTTGCTTCTGCAAACAGTGATTGTTAAGTGAAGTGGTTGTATGGTCCACGCATCGATTACTATCGGCTGGTTTACGATCGTTTTAATGAGCACGGAGAGTAAAGCTCAGCTTCAGCTCAAGCTCACACGCACGCGACGCACTCTAATCATCCGCCTCGTAACTCATGTGCCCGTAACAAGACAACTACCCACCATGAGTTATCAACTTGCTTTTAATTAGTACACCCTGACGTACAGGCATAAAGTTGCGCCAATTCATGCCATGGTCAAGGACCTCAAGTTATTAATTATCAACGAGCTTCAACATTTTTCTTTGAGAATTGTCTGGAGGCTTTCAAAAATTAAAATTGTACAGTTACAATTTAAGCAATATAAAAGTTTCAAAAGAGGATCTCACTTTACTGTTTATAAAAGGTATAATTTTTCATTTTTCTTCTTCAAAATTAGGTCTTCTATCAAAAGTTTAGGCATCTACACTAGCGGTCATTGAAACCCGAACACCGAAAAGTAGTAAGAATAAACGGAAGAAATTTAGTATAGAGATTGCTTATTAATAGAAGAATAAAGACGTTATTAATTATCAATGAGCATCAACATTTTCTTTCAAAATTGTCTGGAGGCTTTCAAAAATTAAAATTGTACAGTTACAGTGTAAGCAACGTAAAAGTTCATATAAGTTGAAGATATAAATTTACTGTTTATATAATATAAGATATAGTTTTCCGCTTTTCTTCTTCAAAATTTGGTGTTCCCTTAAAACTTTAGTCATCTACAGTAGCGATCATTGGACCCCGAACACCAAAAAGTGGTAAGAATAAACGGACAAAATTTAGTATAGAGGTTGCTTATAATAAAATTAAGTTGAATCTTAATGTAAGATGTAACGAACTTCGAATATAACAGAGAAAATTATTAGAACACCTTCTTAATGGTAAACACATTTAAATCCAAATGTCACAGAAATCTTCGAATTTGCTTTATACAATATGCATTTGGCTAATTTATTGTTGGGATATGGATCCTAGATGAATTTAACTTACGAAAAATTTGCGGAGAATATGTGTGTTGAAAAATGTTTGTAATGTCTTGATGGAAATCTAATCTTGATTGTCTTCAGATGATTAGGATTTTATAAAGTTCTAAGGAGTGGAGGTGGATAAAGTGGATCACAGGATGGTACGTTGTTGGTTTTTGAAAACGGAATGGAAATTTGACATTTTATGGTTCTGCGCTAGTAGTATGTTATATGATGGGGAAATATTAGTAGGGTTTGATCTTCGGATTTATGAAGGAAATTATAAATTTTGGTGACGACAGATGCAATAACTTATAACTATCATGCATTTACAAACGAAACAACTCTTGAAGAAGATCTATATGGAATCGAAACGGTCCAGACTAAAAGAATAAAGTTGGTTGATTTCCAGAAACAAAACAAATAATGTGTTACTATTCAGTTATAAATTTGTAAGTAGAGATGATTATCCTCGTTCTGGTAAGCATTGGTGGAGCGAACAGGTGTTGCGCGAAGGGTGTATCTGTGTGTCTGGAGCAACAACTGGCAAGTGGCTGTGGATTTAGGTCGATGGCCTGCCCAGCATCTCGCCCTGGCCAAGGTCGTTCAACCGAAACCGAACCAATCCAGCCCAACTGTCTAGCACTAAATACCGGAACGGATACCCATTTTCTACTCATTACAACGACACCTCAAAAAACACATTCCCAATCCAAAATGCACAATGCGCAAAGTAAACCAATAGAAGTCTAGTCGTCTAGACGTTTACTTAGTTACACTTCAGACTATTCAAGACGAAAGAAAATACACATAGGTATTTGTATATTTATTAATTCTTCTCACTTGCGACTATGGTATAAATATATCATTACCGGACTTTAACAGTTCTGAACTTTAAAAACGGATGCCAAACTATAAACTATATACATTAAAGTCTTTCAAGAGCTTATCAATGAGATATAAAATTAAATAAATGTAAAACTATTACCATTTTATTAAGACATTATTATTTTATAAGTTATTCTTGTCAATCGGCTTATAATTTACATTTAATATCTAGTGGTAGATTATACCCGGAGTATTTTTTAACGTAAAACATGGGGATTTATCATATCCATGGTTACGACTTGATATTTGATTGATAGCAATGTATACTTGCTTGTCTCATTTAAAATGAAACATAGGGAATGAAGTCGAATCAAGTAATTCATAGAAACATTAAGCTATTTGACTTGATGAACCTCAAATTATATTAAACCTTCCTCTTCGTAATAAATTGTCTAAGAGAACCTCTTTTTTTCTTGTTTTTCTCCTTCCGTGCACGATATCATTTTACAGAAAGAATTATTTGTTCTTTTTCAATTACTGACTGCAGAATTTTGAAGTTGTCCTATTTTTACCTTATTTTTCCAATGATGAAGATTTTACCTGGGAGCTAGTTTTCGCTGTACCTATATCACAACGAATGATTACGTGAACTTGTTTTGTAAGGTATTGATAGTGCATGAAGAAGAGTGACAGGAAAGTAAAAAAGAAAATTTAGTGTGTATGAGCGAGGCAGAGTTGTGTAATAAAGTAAAACAGCAGCGGCCGAATGACGAATGTACAATTTGGAAAGCGAATTCCTGGTCTGTGAATGAATCGAGCGACCATTGCGGGATATTCTCATAGCAATAAATTACCTGTTAAATTATGATGTTTTGTTTCACATGGAGCGGTTTATAGCCTCGGCGGAGAACGTGCAATTTAACTTTCCTTCATCTGTCGGCTTTTTTATTCCATTTCTGTTGCTGATGTCGCTCTCTCCGCTGTAATTAAACGACCCTGTGATAAACGATCGCCTTTACTGCCGAATTCGAGATCCATAATTACGGCTTCGGATTGGGAAACACTACATGTAAATGATTGACAATTATACTTTATTACAACAACTACATGTGTACTTGTAATCAATTTTTATGTACAGCGTAAATCTCACGGCAAAAAAATATCGTTGAAGCGTACTCGAGAATAAATTCCGATGTAAAATTGGTTAATAACGTCAGCGATTGCTTGGGCAATTGCTGCTCGCATTTTATTCGACGCTTGGAAGAGCGTTTTCTAATTTAAATTCTCCTCTGCAACAAATAATTTTTCTTTAAATATTATTGAAAAGGCAGATGTAATGACATTTTGCAAGAAAAACAAAATCACATCTTTGCGCTTTGTCTTTAAAAAAAAATATGTAAAACAAGACGCCCAGAGAATATAAAAAACTACGGCATTTATAATAGAAGAATGGAGTAAAATTGACTTCCAAACTCCAAGAAAATTAGTGGAAAGTATGACAAACCGTTTAAGGGAAGTACTTCTAATGAATGGCGTTCCAAAAGATCATTGATTCTATAAAATATATAGGTTTACGGAGACTAAATTGGCGTACTTAGTTTATTATAATAAATATATTAATGTCTTACCTATTAAAGTCGCAAATAGCCCACTGGAATACGCTGTTTCATTTTTCATAGAAAAATCAGCGCTGTACTGAGTAATATTAAAATATTTTTCACCATCGTAAATCAAAAAATTAAAGTTTTGTGAATAACTAATATCTATAGTCGCTGAAAAACCATCTTTCAGTTTTATATAAAATTTGAAATGTCCTCTTACGTATAAATGCAGAATGATCTTCTTTGACAGATTCTCCTAAGAAACCATTTACTTTCTTGTAAATATATAACACTCCGGACATATTTACATTCTTAACTTGTAGATTTAGTTGTAAGAGACCTTTCTCCAAACTAAAACTTTAAGTAGGTTCAATTAATAAAGTTAAATACATTAAAACGTGCATCTTACTTAACGTCAAGTACTTGTACACTATCTATTCCTGCAAATCTTACTTCTTCTACATATAGTTCGTAATTGGGTACAGTTATGTGTATTGAAAATGGGTATTCGAATATGGGTATAAGTTGAAGCCAATCATAATACATGTTTCCTGCAGTTTATTTTGTTTATAAAAGATATTAACAATTTTTAAAAGTACCTTTAATTACATCTTGCATTGCTTTATTGGCCTTGTTCTTGTAACAATCATTAAGTTCATTCTGTTTACTCCAAGAGCATTTGTGCAGAATTGTTGCTAAAAAAAAATAAGTAAATATTTTTCTTCATACTTTTACTTATACTTACGAAGCTTTGCTCCATAAATAACTATAACTGTAGAGAGAAACAACAAGCTATAAAAATATTTGTTCATGTTAAAAATGTTCTTAGCAATATTCTGATGTATTTTTAATACGCAAATATTTTATGTTTATATTACTATGCACGTTTGTTTAACAAAATTTGTGTTTTTCTAAAATAAGCAATGTAGAATAAAGACATTTAAGTTAAAGTACCGTTAATTTATAAACTCACATTTGTATGTATAAAATACATACGTGCACAAATGCAGTTAACATTTATTTACATACATACATATATACAAACATAGTTTCTTCTAAGTAGTACAGCAATCAGGAACTTAATGTGTAAATATGCAGTACAGGATTAGATGTTAGTATAAATTGTTTTAAAAATAAAAGTATTATTACTGACGTTTTGTATCAACCCTTGTCATTTTAAATAAAATAGTTTTTTTCTAGTAATAGGGAATGATAATTTTGTTGTTTAGAAATAGTGTACGTAGCCACTTGAATATTAGTGCAGTCAACACTGAATAACCCAAGATTTACTTTAAAATTACCTTATATATACAAACAGTTAATTAATTCTTCAGTAGGTTTGAACTAATTATTTATACAAATACTTTATAAGGATGAGTAAAAGATTTAAGGTAACCTAAAAATGTGGTTCTATCTGTACACAGTCATAAGCAATTTAGTTGTCCAATAACCTCTACTCTGAGGATAGATGGACCACCTTAGCTGAGGAAAGATGGACCAGAGGATTTTTATTGTTAAAAAAAAAAACGTTGGCACAAAAAAGGTAGACGATCTAGTTCTGAAGAACTGTTGTTAAATGGTAAATTAGAAGGTGAATTATGAAAATGAATATACGGGATGTAAGAAAAATCTATTTTATGTATCATTATCTCCGAGAATTGACACTACATTAAAAAGTATAATTGTTAACGTATGTGTGTATGTGAGAAAAGATGGACCGGAGGATTTTTATTGTTAAAAAGATCAATTCAATAAACAGGAAAACAATCATTGGCATATAAGGAGATAGACGATCTAGTTTCTTTTTCATGAGATCTGAAGAACTGTTGTTAAATGGTTAAACAGAGGGTGATGATAATGAAGAAGCTGAAATGGCAATTCCAATAAAGAGTATGTAGAGTAGATCACAATTATAATTTTAATTAATAATGTAAGTGTCAGTACTTATTCAATGATGTATACGAATGAAATAAAAATACAGAGAGATGATACTGAAGATGTGCTTGTCTATTTCGGGCGCTTAAATATTTCAAAGTGGTTATTTGATCTCTGAAGTGAATTATAGAAGCCCGTGTAAGCGTTAAAGTCACCCCATCAAAAATGAATCCGCTGATTCATTTGCGTCAAGCTGATCGCATGAAATGAAATGAAGCATAGAAGAGGCGCAAAGTTGGGGAACGGGAACGAATATAGCCGCGATAAGTTATCAGGAGAACAGAGCTACAGAGCTCGTCGTAATTCAATTCCGGAACCGGAGCACGGAAAGAAGTCACAGAGCGAGACGGCAGATAGGCCGGCAAGGTGGAGGAAGGAGACAAGCGGCTAAATTATCGATTCGCACGCCCACACCACAAATTAGCCGACGGTTTGCTGCGCAAGCTGAAAATTAATAACGTTCCACGTGTGATAACCGCCCCGTGGAGCGAGGACCTGGACAGAAATGTCACAAGTGTAAATCACCCACCTACCTTCTTTTACCTCGCTGGTATATTCTGCTCCAGTAAATAATGCGGTGGTCGAATAATACACAGGATGTAACTATGATATATATTTATTATTATAACACATTAATATATCTAACTCTATTGACATAATCAAAAATAACAAAACAGCTTGTTCTCCCTCAAGCATTCTTGATCCCTCAAATCTAATAATCATTTGTATCAAGTAGCCAACAATGACAAATAAAATCATTTTATATCTTCAATTTAAAAATACCCACCCACCTACCTTCTTTTACCTTACTGTTATATTCTGCTCCAGTAAATAACGTATTGCTGGTCGAATAATACATAGGATGTAACTATGAAATATATTTATTATTATAACTCATTAATATATCTAACTGTTTTGACATAATCAAATCCCCCAAATATAATAATCATTTGTGATTTGTATTAAGTAGCCAACACTCACAAATAAAGTCATATATATGTACCTTCAATTCAAAAATACACAAGTAATTCAAAGATAATAAGAATTCAAGAATAACAACCTTCTCCAACAAAATTCAATATTGTTATGGAACGGATAAAATTCAATATTCAACTCTCAAATGGTTAATGAACTGTCACATTTTATGAACACTTGAATTTCAGTCATGTCGCGTGCCGCTAAAGAAAAAAGCAGAAATAAAAAAAAAATGTAAAACTAGGAATTGAGTTTTGAAATCTATCTAGAACTATAGAACAATGGATTTCCATCTTTACATTATGAAGTTTGTAGCAAATCTTGTAATATCCTCGAAAGTTAAGCTTAATCCTTTTAATAAAACGAAGACACTCACTAACCTAGTTTCATTATCATCAGTGGCACATCATTCCTAGATTGAACAGGACCTCAAGTACCTAAGAACCTTGTTCCCTGACAAGTTTTACTAGTATATTAGTTATAGAAGAAACCTAAAGATTATAATTCCGAATCGAATCCGTTAAGATCCTCTTTCCCTAGCAATTGAATATTGAAATTTATCTAGAACTATAGAAGAATGGATTTCCATGTTTACAGTATGAAGTTTGTAACAAATACTGTAATACCCTCGACAGTTAAGTCTTTAATTAAAACACTCGCTAATGTACTTTCATTCTTAGATGAACAGGACTTTCAGTACCTAAGGTACTTGTTCCCTGAAAAGTTTTACTTGTATGTATATTAGTCGCAGGTTTCAAGGAACCTACAGATTATGATTCCGAATCGAACTTGTTAAGATTATCATCTGTGGCACATCATTCCTAGATGGAACAGGACCTCAAGTACCTAAGGAACTTACTTGTATGTATATTAGTCGTAGGTTACAAGGAACTTGCAGATTATGATTCCGAGTGAAATCTATGTAGACTGTAGAAGAATGGATTCTATCTTTATGAAGTTAGTAACAAATCCTGTAATACCCTCGAAAGTTAAGCTTAATCCGTTTAATTAAATCAGGAGGCACCCTAATCTAGTTTCCTATTGGAATAAATCAGATCCGTGATCGAATGTCTGCGAAGCGGCAAATCGTCTGTTTTCAGACCTGAGCCTAAATTGAAAATAAAAATATGTAAATTTGTCTGCTGTATTTGAATAGCGCTCAGCATTCCACGCACGGAGAAGATTCTGTAGCTCGGTTAAGGGCCACCACGTGATGAAAATGCCACAGGATCGTTCTTCATTTCGTTCACGATACATTGTCCTCCTCCGGGACTGAATTACTCTGTTGCTGCTATGAAATTTCGTTCGGAAAGTAAACATATAATACGAGCGTTTCGATGTGTACGTGTCTTGCTTTTATTTCGCGGCAACAGAGATGGAGCCTCAAGTGAAGAAGACGAAAGCTACTCTACGTGATCCGAATCATTAACTCCGGGATTTTTCTTCACGAATTGTAACTGAACGATATTTTTACTCGTTAATGTTCTATACAAGATATATTTCAGCGAAAGGTCGTAGGTTCAAATTCTGCAGTCAATAACGATAAACCAATAAATATATTGCTCTGCTCAACCTACTATAAATTATACTCTGCCGTAAATAACACGCACATAACTCCCGCATACAAAAAAGATGCTCTCATTACTACCCATCGTAAAACACGCACTATTATAATCTTTCATTATAAAAAACACTTAAAGTCAAACAACTTAAATCTTATTAATTTAAAAATACAGATTTAGTATTTTGATTCAGAATATATAATTAATATGTTATATGGAAAATTGTGAACTATTGTTTCGGGGCGCAGATATCAAAATTGAAAATATTGTTTGCCAGATTTAAATCAATTGTTCTGAAATTGTTACTTAACATTTTAGATTTACGAAAATTGAGGTAAAAAAAGGTACCATGTGATACTTTCAAGAATTACAAAATCTGTTTAATTTCGTCTATAAACCGACTTTGCTAGTATATTGTTTTGAATTTATAACGCAGAAAATTTTTGCACTAATGTGTGATTTTTGTTAAATTAACATTGAAATGTGTTACAGTAAAATCAGGTTATCCAATTAAAATACAAATAAAATAATAAAAAAATGTTTACTTTTAATATGCTAATGTTTCAGGGGCAAGTTAATCTAGAGACAGTCCTATTATAAATGTAATTGTTCGTAGTTTTGGAACGTAACCATTAAAATAAATGTTAAATGGCAGCGAAATAGATATTTGTGTGTTTAATTATAGGAGAAAGAGAACTCGTAGAATGATGTTATTCTGATAAATGTTATAAATAATTCAGTCTGACATTTAAATCAATTTGGAGTTGATTGGATTGTGTCGGAATAAAATTAATTCGTGTGGATGTATCACAATGCGTATTGTGTTGGATATCAAACCTACGTACTTTCTAATAACACTGATTTAATTTAGGAAAGTAAATATAGCGATTGTTATTCCGTTCGTAATTGTGCTGTTTTCAAACAAAATTGTGAAACATCATTGTTTATTGTTCGATGTGTAAAAAATTGAGTACAGCGCCACAGTTAAATCAAATAAACATACCCAATGGCAAAAACTCTAATTCAGTAATCCTGCAGAAATATGTTCACTAATTCACTACTGCTTTTTGTGTCTATTTTAATTTTTATTCACAACTTTGTACATTAGTTATAGGTTTACAAATCGTAAACCTAGATATCCTCACGCGTAATTTTTTGGTGTAAAAATTATTTTACAACGTGTATCTCTTAACGCAGTAACTGAAATATTTCATCCGATGTAATTTAAAAAGCATGAGAGAAATATCGAAGTTCAGTTTTAGTTTTACGACCCGTGTGGGTAGCCTAGTATTTTGCACCCTTCTTGTTTGTCCCCAATTTAAAAAGTTAACACTAAATTATATATTCAAATAAGTACAAAGAAGAGGAAGTTTTATTAATATAATATATTTTTTCACTACTTGTGCAGACATCTGAGACATTGTTTATCATTACTGTTTACTTGATTATCATGGTAAATAATAAATTATTATTTACCTAAGTCAGTAATGCAAACTTTTCTGATAAACTCAAGAAAAGTGTAATTTATGGATTCACTATTTAAATTTGCGATCTAAATAAGTAAATTAAATAACAATGGTGATCTATGATTGTAATAGATTGGGAATTGAAGAAATTAAATGTCCTAACTAGGGTTGTGAGATCAGGGAATTTTGTGATCGATGATCGATCCTTATTTTTAATGGATCAGAAAAAAATATATGATTAGATCAATCTTAATTCATCTGATCGATCTCAAATACAGATCGTGCTTCATTAATAAAATTGCAATTGAAACTCAATATGCAATGTTAACAGAAAACATACGAGTAATAATGAAATGAGAACTGAAAGCGTCAATGAAGACCAGGCTTTCATGAACCGTACCAGGCTCAATCAAGATCGATGAGATCTTTAATAAAGATCGATCGGATCAATCAGGATCCAGGTGATCGATCAAACTAAGATCATGGATCGATTGATCTGATCGAACATTTTTCGCAACCCTACACTGTACTAATGTAACTAAAACATCTGAACTACATAAGTAGAAGCAAAGTGGCCACTACAATTAAGTCATTTATACATCAAATGGAATTTTAAGAACTGGTGATCTAAGATTATAATTGATTGCGTATTTAAGAAACTGTATTATGACTGAAGTGGCAGCAGAAAGGTTTATAGAGTCGATTGAGCTTTGTGTCCTTAGTGAGATGAATAGGCAAGGTACGTAGGCAGAGACCTCTACAGGTACCGGGCAGAATTTACGACAGCACGACCGTGAGGCGGAAGTAGCCTACGGACAGCAGCGATAAATATACAGAGCAACAAACAGCAAAGTAGACTTCTCGTTGTTTCTGCGGCGCATTTCAAATTAACGAGTAATGATTTTCTGGCAGGAAATAATGTTAGCACGCAGTAAACTACGTCGTTAATATCGACGGTTCTTTTTATAGAAACGAGGTCATGATGTACGCGTGCGATTCCAATTCAGGATTGTCATCAATAATTTATGAGAACGAGAGAAGGCTCCGCTTTTTTCCTTATGCATCATTTACTGCTCATATTGTCACGCTATTAATTTGTTTATAAAGAAAATCCTACACATTCGGGTCAAGGTTTCTCTTTCTTTTCGTCTTGTTTGTTGTTTGTTGCCGCTCGGAGAAATTTGCGCTGTGAATCATCGTTTATACACGACAAACATTCTCTTTCAAACTCCCCAAATTTAACTGCCATTTCTCAACTTCAATTCGAACCTTTATAATAAACAGAAATAAACTAAAAGATAATACTTAGTGCGTAAGATGTAATCCACTTTAATCATTCGTACAAAATACATTTCCAGGAAAAAATATTACCATACAGATTTGACCATGAAAACGTTATTCACAAGAGAATTTTATAAAATATTTATTAATAATGTGAAACCAGTAAAGTATTGAACAAACCACGGATGTTATGAATCATACCAGACCTTAGATGTCTTAAATCTTCGCTCTCCGAGCTCGGAATTCAATTGACATCTGCAGAGCTTATAATACTCATAACTATCCTAGGTATGGTAATAGCTATAAATATATATTTCACGGACATAATAACTGTCTATATCCATAATAGCACTTTTTAAATCTTAAATAAATGTGTGGAAACTTTTCTTCTTCGATTACAAAAGGATAATTCAAGGAACAAAATAAAGATGAGGTTTAAAGATTTTTTTTATGTCTGTTTGGGAAATCGTTTGTTGACGTGAATTTTTTGATGAATCTCAGCAGAAATTAAGTTTGCTATAAAAATAGTTATGAATCAATTTGCATGTTATTACACTGTAATTTGTAAATGTGAGTTTTGCTCATTACCGCGTTCATACAACTTGGCTAATGTCTGCAAATGAATAAGTAATTAATTTATTCAAGGACTGAGCTGAGTTGTTTTTCAATCATAATGATTTTCTTGTTACGAATCGCTGATTCTAAAAGCGCTTCACTTGCGGATTTTATGACTCTGTCACATTCATTCCAAACTCAATCACGTGTTTGCGAATTTGAATGTGTTGATCTATTTATAACCGTTGACGTGAACATTCATAACTTTCAGAGTGGAACGATTTTTTGTTTAATCACTCAACAAAATAAATAATTTCACAGACACAAAATTTGACATTGCACTTTATCATTGTCGTGACATTATAGCACAATGAATCATTCTAAATGTAATTTATTTTATTTTCAGATGGCGGAATCAAAAGGAAAAAACGAAAAGTGGGTCCGTATTCAGGCATATCAGTTTCTCAGTTATTGGCTCAGAGGGAGAAGTTAGCTTTAAATCAACAATACCCCAACAAGGACCAACAACCTGGAGTACAATTCGCACCTCAACAACAACAACAACAACCGGTAAAATGAAAAATATATTTATTGTACCTTTTCCATAAATTAAATTTTATTTCGTTTCTAGGGATGGTCAGGATCTTCAATGCCGAACAACCAACCCAACAACAGACAGTTCATTGACGGAAACCAACAACCTCAACAACAATTTATCAGATACCCCAACCAAGGTTCAACTCCGATCAACCGAATAGTCCCGGGATCTCCGATGATGATGCTTCCTCAACAAAACTCCCAACAACAACAACAACAACAAATCCACCAACAACTCCAAAATCAACAAATGATTTACCAGCACATACAAAACCAATCAGCCCAGCAAACAGCTCAACAACAACAACAACATATTATTGGTCCAAATGGTCAAATTATCAACGTACAACAAACACAGGGACAAGTTTCAATAAATGGGATGGTTGGAAATGGTGCTGTTGTTACAAACAACAACAATGCAACTGGCATTGTACTACAAAATGTACAACAACAAAATCAAATGCAACAGCAACAACAAAGAATAATTGGACAAGCAAATGGTCGAACTGTCCAAGCTAATATCAACATTGTACAAAACAATCAACATCAACAAGAATTTAACCAAAGAATACAACAACAACAACAGCAATTCTTTGGGCAGAATATCCAATATCAAAATGTTGATCAAAATAAAATGGTACAACAACAACAGCAACAACAATTTGATATCAGCAAAGGTATTCGACCAAACTGTACTCCAAACGGCAATGCTATTTTTGCGGGCTACAGAACAGAAGGAATGGCTCAAAATACTGTAATGGTATCTCAAAATCAACAAATGGTTATGATGGCTCAACCACAAAAGAGCCAAGCTTGGCAGCAAAAGTCTAATTCGCCTAATAATATCCAACAGCAACAACAAAATCTCCATCAAAATCAAATACAGATTAATCAGAACAATGTCTATGAGAGGGTACCACCTTTGCATCATCATACACCACCGCCTCCAGTTTGGAATGAAGATGCCAACAGAAAGAAGATTAAAATGAATAAAATAAATAAGAAACAACGGCCGTATAATATGGAAAATCATCAACAGAGGATAACACCAAACGAACAACATCCGCCATGTCCAAACATCGATGTACGGCAAATTCCTGTGGAAAACAACAAACCAAATCTTCAATTCCCACCTAATTCATCTGGACCATCTTTCATGGAAGATCCCAGTGGGTATCTAGCCCAACAAACAGCATTATTAAACAGCACCATCTCTAGACAAACGGGCGTTAACAATTGTACGAGTTACATTTGTCATAGTCCAAACAGTTCTCCTCAACAATTGCCTCCAAATATGAACGTGGTGAATGCCCAAGGAGTTCCTCTTCCTAGCAACATGATCAACTCGCAAATTAAAGTGTTTAACAACAGAACAAACATGCAGAAACAACAGTTCAGTATACAGATCACTCAGAACAATCTTCCGGATAGTAGTGCAAACGATGGGAACAATTCAGTGCAGTGTTGTGCGTCGGATTCACCTCACTATCACGACCAGAATGAGAGATTGTTCAGCAAGCAACAAATAAGAGTGTATCAGCAGTCTCAATCGCGGCCGAATAGTCAACCGAGTACACCTAATCCAGGACAACAACAAGAAGACAATCCTGTTACTTCGTCCACTTATGTGGACAGACACGGCACGCAAGGATACGTTCCTTCTCCAGATTCTAGACCGATACAAGGCGGAACTGTTAGTACAAGTAACGGTTCTCCTGTTGATCAGAATCAATCAGAGCCGTCGCCAACTCCTTCAACACCTACACCGATGCAGCAGAGAAATTCGGATACTCCTCTCAACAATTTCTCAAATACAAATCCAGTTTATTCGTATAGTAATCAAATATCAAACGGATCGCGAGAAAGCACCATCACGACAAACGGTCAAAGTATAACAATAGTCACTTCAGCAAACAATAAAATAGAAGGATATTGTCCTCATCCTCATACATCTGGCAGTCCTTTGGGAATTATTTCTCGAATAGGACAAGCATCGTTTAATGCGAATTCAGGAATGATTACGACAATGGCTTCGGGTAGAACTATCGGTCATAATACAATAACTTCAGTTTTAGCCGGGCGGGCAAATACTTCAACAGTGTCTATCAACAGTCCGGCTACTGTTCCAGTATCTTCCTCTACCAATCCTTTCACGAGTCAAGCAAACGCTCTCATCACTGCGGCAGCTATTCCATCACAATCCATGACGATCAGTGTTTCTAAATCTCCGTTGGAGATGGTGCAAAGTGTTGTTAGTAGCATACAAATCCCTCATTCGCAAAGTACGGTGCAAGCAAATCAACAAATATCTCCACAGCAAATTGTCAAGCAAAATACAACTCAGGGTCTTCCTCCTGGACACATATTAGTGTCTTCAGGAGGTCAGTTATTAATGGCGAGTACCGGGCAAGCGAACGGACAAGGCATTATGGCACCACCTCCTCCTAAACTAGCCAGCAATGCCAGTCCTATGCCTCCTATGTCGGCTTCTCCGATGATTACCAACGTAACCGCAGCGGTAACACAAGTTATACCTGCTGTAGGTGTCGCCCAACAAGTTCTTGGACAACAAACAGTTCTTGTCAATGCTCTCCCAACTCCGTTTGTTATTCAACCCGGTGTCGTTACAGTTGATGGTATGACCGTCAGTCAAAACATGCAAATTCCTCATCTAGTAACTGGAAATGTAATTCAGCAACAAATACAAATAGATGGAAATCAAGATCCAAGTAATAGGGTACAACACCACAGCCCTGGATTTGCAAATAGACAACCGGCGTTATTATCTCCTGAATCTAACAAGAAAAAGGGAGGGAAGAAACGAAAAATGCCATCGCAAACTGTTGCATCAATGTTGCATATTGCATCTCAACAAAATTCTGGCATGGTGATGCAACAACCACAACAAGGGTTCAATCAACAAAGCTTCCAAATGGCGCATAGTCCACAAGGTTTAACAACTGGGCCAATAATGCAAGCTCTGACGATAGTGCCGGGAAAAGCTGGTGTTAGTCCTCAGATAGTGATGAACGGCCAAGCTCAAGCAACGGCAGGAACATTTGGAACTCAGCAACTTATCACGAATTCCCAACCAGCTCCTCAGATAAATCTCCTCCAACCAGTAAATCTCCTAAATGGAGCGACGGGCGTAGTACAAAACTTTCCTACTATTCAACAATTCATCGTTCCTAATCTTGGAGGAATGGTGATGAATGCTGATGGCACGGCGACTATAGTCCAAGACACGTCGAACATCGGCATGCAGCTGCAGCTACAAAACGTGAACGGGCAGAACGTCCTAACCCCTGTGCAGGGCACAGGGAATATGTTCAATCAGGGTCAGAGCATACTAGCCGCTGGCCCGGCTGGTATGGTCATCAGAACTCCGGGCACCACGCAAGGGAAAATCATCCAGCAGCAGCACAGCCCAGGGGCGCAGTTTCTCTCTCCGAACGGCAGCCAGTTCTTAATGAACGGCGCCCAGTTCAACGGTCAGCTCAGTCCGCTAATAGCTAACGTCAGTCCCACGCAACAAGTTACATTTAGTACAACTCCTCAACAAGTAAGACCCAACACTTCAATGCACCAACAAGAGTTTATACAGTGTAATCAAATGGGGCAGACTTTAATGGTACCATGTGCTCCAGCACCCACGATCACAGTAACAACAGCCAACAGTCAACAAAACACAACATTCGTGCATCAGAACACCACAATAGTGCAGCAGCAGACAACAATGGTTTCTAATAATCCTATACAAAACTTCCAACAAAATCAAAACAACCCAAACTCTCAAAATATAACAGAATCTACAACAACTTTAAACGTAGATCAAAATTTTATGATAAATAACGGCCAGTCTGAAAACAAGCAGCAACAGCAACAAATGCAATCGCTACTTCTTCAGCGTCAGAGTCCTCAGAGTGCAGCAATGCTTCGGCATTCAGTGTCCACCCAGACTGCCGTGAACCAGAAGCTGCACGCCTCGGCGGTAACGACGAACACATTCTGCCAGACATCCATGACGGCATCAGCGGGCAGTCCTCCAGACACAACAACACATTCTCCGCTAGCAGCTGGCGGACAGAGCCCAGCAAATGCAGACACAACAACGCATTCGCTAGGCACCTGCAGTACCGATGAAGGAATGTCACCGTCACCATCGAATTCCTCCATAACTGGCTCATGTGCAGACATTATAGCCATTCAGGCCCGACAACAAGCCGCGTCGATGGCGATGGTGCACTGCATATCAAGCAGCGAGCCAGACTCTGGAGATTTATCCGGCCCGCAAGAGCTGGACTGGTCGAGGAACGTCTACAAGCCAGAGTTTGAGATCTCCGGGGCGCACATATCCCGCAAACCAGACACCCCGACAATGGCCTACGTGGAGTCGTCTACAGTTGTTTCTGGAATGCATTTCGTCACGGACTTGAAGACCCAGGAATCCGTCGTCAGTTCCCGACACTTCGACAAGGCACTGAAGAGGAAGCATGGAGATACGCTTGTGGTTATGGAAACCAGACATATGCACACTTCTCTACAAGAAGATGAGGATGGTAAGTAGTAGATTTTTTGTAGTTTTAATGTAATTTGTATTTTACTAACGACACCTCAATGTGTAATATTTGAAGTAGATTTTGAAAAATTTTATAATTTAGGATTGCATGATACATTTATGCTTTGCTTTTGCATGATTTAATTTTTTAATTGGTTTCAGGTTTAATATTTATTAGGCTTTAGCTTTATTTACTATTCTAATTTATGCTTTTGCACGTAATATTCATCAGTTCATTACATGCATTAATTTTAATAATTTCATTTTAATTTCGTGTATGTAGATTTGAGATACATATTTGTATTAAACATTAAATAAATTAACAGCTTGTCGTAATTATAAATGTACATATAATTTATTCGTTGTATGTTAAATTTACATTGTTATAAGAATTGAGTTATTGTCAATAAATAAAAGAAATAAATAAAAATTTTGTTTGTAAATATATGAGATTATTTTCAGCCTTGTGTTAAATAGAAGTACAATGTACAGATATTAAGTACAAACATACACTGTGTATATTGGACTGACGCAGGTGAAATTCTTTATTAACGTGTGGAAATTAATAAGTTGGTGTGGCTAAAATTCGCAACTGGGCAAATCTGTGTGAATAATACTGTGAAGTGAATTGTACATACGCTTCTTCATCATTCATCAATCATTCATGCAATTATTTCCATGCAACGCACTGCATGTCACCAATGCGAGTGTGTTCCTATTTCCCCTCTCCACAATCCTAGCTTCTGACATCATCAGGTGATGGACACTATCACCATCCGAAACTATAAAATTTTTCAAAGAGGTGTTCGATCAAAACAAATCCCTTTTGGTACTGACCCCCGTGTTGTGTAGAGAGCAGAGGTTCAGTAAAAGACAAGGAGCCCGAGTCTTTCGTGGTGGGCGACCTAGTGTGGGGCCCTGCTCACGGGTGCCCCTCGTGGCCCGGCAAACTCGTGCAAATGATGGACGGGGCCAAGGGCAGAGTCCTAGTGCGCTGGTTCGGCGGCGATAAGACGCCCACCGAGGTGGATTTACCCGCGTTGCAAACGCTCAGTGAGGGCCTTGATGCGCACCATCGCGCGAGAAAGAAATGCCGAAAGTGAGTGACAAACAAACAGATACATTGTACTCTAATTTTCACAAGGCTGGAATTATATAAACAGGATTATTACATTTTAATTTACACTCCGACCGCCACAAAAAAATGACACACTAGAAGTAGTTGAACTACAGCTACAAGCTATGGTGTCATGTAAAAAATAAAGGTGCCGAAAGATAATGTGTTTCTTTTAGTTATTTGAGGTTTTAAATGAAAATTCAGATACAAATATACATTAAACACAAAGAGTAGGTATAAAAATACTAGTGTAACAGCGAAATTAGGTACCTCAAATAATTTCTATTCTATTAAAGATACAATAAAATGTTATATGACAAACTTGTAGAACACCAAGAGAGACATCCCACTAAAGAATAAAATATTTTTTAAATGGGATAATATTGACTTTTTAGGCTCATTCAATAGATTATTTTTTCTACATTCAACCACATAAATATTTTATTTCCTTACAAATAAAATTTTTGAGAGAAAATTGTTTGAAATTTAAATAATGTACTGCATAACACCACAAATAATTAATAAAGTTACATCCGAATCTGTATTGGAAATGTACGAATTGTGATTTATAAAGTAATTAATAATCTTTTTTGTTTCATTTGTATAAAATATTTATACGGTTTCAAAATATTCTATCGAGTAAGTCTAAAAAATATGTGCTATCCCATTTAAAAATATATAACTTTTTGTTGTAACAGAACCACTGATTTAAAAAATATTTTATTCTTTAATCTTAGTCTTCAAGATAGTTTTATAACGTTTATTGTACCTTTAATAGAATGTAAATTACTTGAGGTACTTCGTTTCCCTATTACACCTTGTATACATAGGTACATAGTTCATATTTAGGTGAGAATAATCAAGAAAAAGTAAACCAAAAATGGGCGGAATTTCCCAAGTTTATTATTGTCTTGCAAACACTCTTCAAATTTTGGTGCTATAAATTAGGAACGCATTCTGACCCTAAAAAAAACATTCGGGAACAATGTTCCAAGCCATTCCGACTCTATGACCTCACTAAACTATAGCTATTTTAAATTGAAAGTAGCTAAGATTATTGATAAAAAAATTAATTTCAATTAAGTTTAGCGTCAAATAAAACTAAAAGTAATGGGCAAGTAGCAAGTAGCTGGAGTAGAAATGTAGATCTAGTGTGATTTTTGTCGTTAGTGGCGGTCGGTTCTGTTTGTTGTACTCGATTGATAATTAACTGTTCTGTTTTTGGTGTAGAAGTCGTAAACTAAACAGCCAGCTGGAAAAAGCGATCCAAGAAGCGATGGCAGAACTAGACCGCATGACCGTGGACCAACCGAGCCCGAAGCCAGACAAGCAGCCTAAAAGCCAGATGGCACAAACCGTAATCAAGGGACAAATTGCAGGTAGACTGCGCAGCAGTCAACGCTGAACACTAACTAGTATTAAATATATTATATACATATGTAATTTACCTATATATAAGTAGCAACGTCAGTAAACCAACAGTTAACATAGTTCTAGAGTAGGCGTGATGTATGTGTCGCGGCTTTAACATGTAGTTTGTAGTACATCATGTTTACTGTCCACTCTAATTTAATTTCACGCACCGTTAAGTACTTATCCGTAGATATGAAGGACCAAATACATCGAAACCATTTCATTTCCTACCATATTGCAAACTATAGATGAACGGGAAAAAATAGACAAGATAAAAAAGAAATTATTTTTTAAGAGCACAATAATCAAAATTTTTTCACCATCTATTTTTTCTCGTTTCGGGAATATTAGTTTGTGATCCCAAATTTAATCGTATACAGATGAAAGGGCTTTCAATTTAATGCTGTCTAGTGAAAGACAATGCTCGTCTTGTGCAGTGAGGAAATAACTAGCAAAACCTATCAAATGCAATAAATAATAGTGACACTATTCGTTGTTATTTATTGTTTTATAAGTGGTAGTTTCTTAGGGAAGATTTCTTCACTTTACTGTGTTTATAGTGCAGGGATAACCATGTAAAGCACCTTTGTTTTCTTGTAATCTCTAGTCAAGAGTGCGTGTGGCGAGTAATATGTTATCTATGACAATAATGTTTATTATTGTTTCAAGCATTTTTGTCTTTGGATATTTGCAAGTTAGATTTTATAATATATTGACCTGTAGAGTTTTAGTTTTGCGTTGACAAAAAGAATCTCAAATTTGTTAATTCGCTTTAATTTTAAGATTTTGGAGTGAACAATGGGATGTGAAGTAAATAATGCAATAAAATAACAATAATAAAAAGCAGATTCCTCTGCCTGAGAAACACAAACGGGTTGTAATATATAACGAGAGAGTTATTTCTTATGTTGCTAGTTCTATGACTCTGAGAGTCATGCCATATTACAATTATCAGGCCTATGAAACAAATCTGGCAAACCATTTTCCAATGAAACAGTTCAGTAGAGAGATGTCGTCCGCACAACTTGAAGTTTATATGAACTCCGCCTAACGAAATGATCTATTTTGCGAATGGGTTGTGTGGATGATTGTCGATGTTGTTGACTTGCCATTATCGGAATTAGTCGCGCCATATTTGATTGTAAGAAGCATTGTTGAGATTTCGTTTACCATAACGTTAGCATCGCATTACGCTTCGGTGCATGTCTGTATATATTTGTATTACACTTGGGGTATTTTCTGTTTGCCAGTGGGCAACTCTGATATACAAGTGTGTCTCTTGTATTCAACAATGATGTAGTATTGTTGTAATATAATTACAACAACGAAGATTTTCTTTCATATGGATTATGAAAATGTTGTACATTTATTTTTATATGTATTTATTATTTTAAGTTTATTTTAATTTATTTATTATAGACCACGCAGCCAAGATAAGTACTAATGATTTTATTAAATTTGTTGAATACAACAGATATCATTTTACTTATAGAATTTTAAGTGATATGTATAAATATTCTAATTTTAATCAGGTATATATTATTTTTGTACCAATTAATTAAAATAATAGTAGATTTGAATACTGTGAGTATTTTAAATTTGTAAAGTTAGCTGATTGTGAATATATTCGGAACGAATGTTTGATTACTGTATAAAGTAAAATTAACAAATTGGAATGTATGACACGCGATGTACATACAAGAACTCAGTGTAGTTGACACGTAGGCTGAATGTAAGTTTTATATTCCAGTTGTTGGCGCTTGTACATAGGAAAGTTTACCAACTATGTGAGTTCTTGTATTTAGTAGACAACTAAAAGTAAATGATATAAATAGTAGTTAAAGAGCCGTCCACATATTGGCGCAAGAGGAATCTTGTGTCACTTTTTATTATTCCTACATCACATATGTGTGGACTGTGCATTTATTAATACTTTCATGTATTGATATTTATTTTTTATTGTACATATATTATTAGAGGTACCTGTTTCTATGTCTTTACGATATGGAGTATAGAAAACCCAGTGTCATGTTGAATTGTTCGATTGTTTTTGTGCGAAATCGAGTGACTATTACGTTTTTATTGTTATGTCCAGAGTACCATTATTTTTATCGACGGTTTTTTTATAAGACTGATTTTATTATATTTTATTTCTAAATTTGAAAAGGATATTTGCAAATTTTATGGCTAGTTTTAGCAAATGTTCTCTTTGAAGTCTTATATAGAAACAATGGAACATTGGGTTTAATAGGGAACACTAGCTTTTGGAACATTCTGTGTTATCCACAAACGATAATTATTTAAATCTTCCTTTATAAACCGATATAGGATAATAATAAATGTAGCCTCATGGATTCCGAATTGCGGATTATACATACATATTATACATATAATATTATATACCTAACAAATAATAAAATCAAAGTGATTTATATAGAGAAAACAGTGGATCAAGCATAAAGAAACCATCTGGAATACATCATAATATCAATGTTCCTCATAACATATTTATAAATATATTAAAATATATATTTCTAACAATAAATAGTAATAATTACATGAGATTTCTGTGACTAAACGATCAAGAAAATGTGAAGTTACTGAAGTGAACGCTTCAGTGTTAAAGCTGCAGTACTAGTGACGTCGTCGGACTTCACTACGTACGTTAGTAGCTCATGTACTATTAATGTAAATATATTGTATTAAGTAATATTCACTGTTTGGCCTGCTATGTTGTGGTTAAACATATTGCCCAATAAAATACTGGACTAGTACTGCACATTGACTTTCCATGCACTTGCTATATTGGTGTACTACTGATTCAGTTTCATTCCACAGAGTAACTCATCGGTATTTAAAAAAGTGTAAGGGAAGTATCCAATCTATGCTATGAAATCATGAAACTGGGTTTATATTTTAGGATAAAGGTGAGTCATTTAAAAATAATCTGCTTTACAAAGTAACAATATTAAATACAAATAAATATATTTCTTATATGATAGTATTTATTTAAAAAATAGTGAAAATACCATAATATTATGTCTAACAGTATTATTTAAATTTAAAATAAAATGCGCTACGTTTTGATTGGTTCATTCAAATAAGTTATACTTTTCCTTATCTCTGGTTAGTTGATCCAAAGAATCAATACTTTATCGTCAAATCAGAGAAACAGAAAACAATCTTTTATACTTTAAATGCTCATAAAGTACCCTTTTCACTATAATTTTTATGCATTCAGTATTGAATTTCAAACTCATACAATGTAACAGATTTTTCTCATGTATTATTTAAAAATAAAGAGTTAATTAGCAGATTAGGTAAGAATATAGGTCGTAGAGAAATTTGGACATCAGATTCGGAATCAACGACCTCGAATTAGTAGAATAAAACCAAAAAAACCACCCCTTCAATACGAACACCCCCATATATCTTGTGCGCTACTTTTATGAATTTCTTAAAAATATTTTACAAATAACCTGAAAATTATTACGTGTAAAGAACATGTTTATTATGATATTATTAGGATATATTAAAGAGAATGATATTTTGAACATCTTCTATTTGAAACATTTTTTTGTCCGCTGGTGTTATTGTTTTATAGTTAATTGGGTCATTTTCTTTTTAAAATGTATCATGTGTATCATGCATGTATTTAATATTAACATTACAATATTAAAAACTATGGCTTGAAATAGAACAGCGATTTTAGAATTTAAATATAACTTTAATGCAGTTATGTAATCATCAACATCAATTAACGCTAAATTAAATTTTAAAAATAACGTAATTTTGCTCTATATATCACATGTACTTACTACACATGTATTTAAATTCTGTATCCTTACAGATTTTATGTCACCCTTTTAATAAAAGCACCCCTATAAACATTATAAGTATATGTACTTCTTATGTTGTAATATACTGTGTTATTTTCTTGTGTCCGATTTTGATGAAACTTGGCATACATGCGCTAGGGACATAGATCTAGTAGACAACCAAATATGAGCTCCTAGGGGTTGATATTAAGGGAGATATTCAATTATATATTATACAAGGGTGGAAAATAGTAACTTTAGAGGAAAACTTTATTAGAATTTTTTGTTGGGAATAAAATTCTAAGCATCTTTTATTTAAAAAATGTTTTTATCTGATTTTTCATTATAAAGATAATTGTTTAAGTACATATCTGTCTTAAAGATAAGTTCCGTTCGAATCTTCTTCAAGAGAACTACCATTTTGGAGTGCCCTATGAAATTGGTAATTTTTTTATAGCTGTAGCATCAAGTTCTTACTCTAAATACAATGTTTGAGATTTCTACCCCTAATAATATAGATAACAGAAAATAATTTGTTAAAAATCTTCATGTAAACTAGCCTTATAAGTTGCACTAAAAATTTTATATTTTTTTAATGAATGTAGTATTGGAAGCTTAGTTCATATACAAAGTTTCAAAAATTTCACGTCAATATAATGGGAGTAAAATAATACTCTACTTACGGAACTTCAATCGCGAATTACGTAAGAACGAAGTGAGAGCGCCAAAAACGGACACCGGCACGGGAAGCGGAAGGGTCGAATTAAGGGGATGACATGTCTAACTCCGAAAATTTGGGGTTCAAGGTCAAAAACCATGGGCTATAGTCCAGGGTTTTTTACGATGCAACTAATTAGTGAAATTAGGGGAAAAAAGTATGCTATCCTATAGAGTCAACCGTGAAACTAACGAATCTGATGTCCGTTTTGTGCGCCAACCCCTAGTTTAGGGGTAATTCACGTTTCCTCTCGATTAAAATTTTTGTCTCCGATTTCGATGAAAGTTTGCATACATGTAATAGGGACATAAACTTAGTGCAAAATATAACTTGAGCCCTTAAGGGTTGATGGTAAGGGAGTTATTGAACATTAAAGTGAGATTTTGGAAACGGTGTAAATATTAATCTTAGAGAAAAACTTTATTAGGATTTTTTGTTCAGAATAAAATTCTAAGCAACTTTTATTTGAAAAATTTTCTTGTCCGATTTTTCCTTTTCCGGGAAATAGAACTTTACTTCTCCGTTATATATGATAGACAGGGTAAAGTACAAAGAGGGTGTTAAAGACAAGTCATCCGTCTAATTCGACTCTGTAGATTCCGAATCTGATGTCCAAATTGCACCCCCTCTCTTAGTTGATGATGTAATATGATGTATATAATATTTATAACTGTTATTCATGTTATTTAGTTTTTAACTGATATTTTTCTGATTGTTTAGGGGATGAATGAGCTGCACTTTAACCCTGGATACAGCAGCCACAGTTCCAGAAGGGCACAAATGGAAATAATTATAAAATAACTTGTATATGTAGTATTGTACTTACATGAACATAATCGTGTGTATTTATTGTTATATAATAAACAAACACTTAAATTACATCATATCTTTTATTCCTGTACCCCTTTAATAATAATTTCACCTTTTCATCCCTTTTCTCCCTTTTTTAAGAGTTGGTTACGTAACTAACACCCTTAGGGCAAATCTGACCTTGGATTCGTGTTCTAGCGGTTCTAATTAGCTTAATAGAATGTATCCGGCCCTTCTAGGAGCACTTATTTTCTTTGTTTTGCTTTTAACTCCAGAAATAAATTGTTAAAAAAATTAATTTATGTAGCAAAGGGTAGAACTAAGGGTGCTGAAGAGAATAAAACAATAAAATTCAACTTTCCTCAACTTTTTGGAAAATTACAAGAGTAGAGCTCCTACTGTTTCGTGTTATCCGGATACCAACCTGTCAAGTACCTTTTGAAACTTCGATAAAATCAGCCGATGGTCACCCATCCTAACTTACTGCACTCGTTGCTTGACTGATATTTTTGAATTCATTTTTAAGCCTTAAATAAATTGCTAGAGGGTTGAAAATTGCGTATCGGGGTAAGTTCAATCCCCTCTTTCGATTGGCGGTCACAGAATTGCTCTACAATTTCTAGTTCACAAGATATTCACCCCTAAATTCTCAGAAAGGGCGCTAAATAACTCGGGAACTAGAAGTTGTAGAGCAATTCTGTGAGCGCCAATCGAAAGAGGGGATTGAACTTACCCCGATACGCAATTTTCAACCCTCTAGCAATTTATTTAAGGCTTAAAAATGAATTCAAAAATATCAGTCAAGCAACGAGTGCAGTAAGTTAGGATGGGTGACCATCGGCTGATTTTAACGAAGTTTCAAAAGGTACTTGACAGGTTGGTATCCGGATAACACGAAACAGTAGGAGCTCTACTCTTGTAATTTTCCAAAAAGTTGAGGAAAGTTAAATTTTATTATTTTAATCGCTTCAGCACCCTTAGTTCTACCCTTTGCTACATAAACTAAATTTCTAAACAATTTATTTCTGGAGTTAAAAGCAAAACAAAGAAAAAAAGTGCTCCTAGGATTCATGTGACCCGGATACCAAATCCGATTTTCTTGAAAACGTGAAAACACGATCTCAGCGGGGGTCTAAATTGTACAGCAAAGGTCAATGACCTCACAAAGCTATATAAAATAATTTTTTAATAAAAATAGTTTAAAATATAGTTATTTATTACCGCATTCATTTATATAACGTATACGACCCTTCGTTACGTAACTAACCCTTAAATAAGGGATGAGCTGCAAAAGAGGGTTGGGATATTGTTGAAAGGGTAGAGTAATGATAGATAAGATATAAATTGATCATTCCTTTATTATATAACAATAGATACATATAAATATATTAATATTACAATACAATAAATAAATACATGTTATTTATTAATTATTAACAATTGTAGCCCTTTGAACTGCAACTGCCGCATCCAGAGATAAGGTGTAGGTCATTCACCCTGTAAACAAACAGAATTATAACAATTAATAGTTATTTTTAACATACAACAATAAATAAATAAGTGTTGATATTACATCACAACAAATAATTGTTATTAAACAATTAAAAATTGTTCTATTTTAATAATATTGTTGCTAGAAACATGCCCTATTGTTGTAATTGTCTCTTTCAACCCTAATTTCTTAATAACAATATTGTATATACTACATGTACTCTTAAGGGTTCATTTTCTTCTAGAGGAAAAATCGGACAAGAAAATTTTTCAAATAAAAGTTGCTTAGAATTTTATTCTGAACAAAAAATCCTAATAAAGTTTTTCTCTAAGATTAATATTTACACCCTTTCCAAAATCCTACATTGAAGTTCAATAACTCCCTTACCATCAACCCTTAAGGGCTCAAGTTATATTCCGCACTAAGTTTAGGTCCCTACTGCATGTATGCAAAGTTTCATCGAAATCGGAGACAAAAAATTTTTTGGACTTTCAAAACCATGGGCTATAGTCCAGGGTTTTTTACGATGCAACTAATTAGTGAAATTAGGGTAAAAAAGTATGCTATCCTACAGAGTCAACCGTGAAACTAACGAATCTGATGTCCGTTTTGTGCGCCAACCCCTAGTTTAGGGGTAATTCACGTTTCCCCTCGAATTAAATTTTAGGCAACACCCAACACGCCCTTGTGTCACCAATACATAAATATAGGAGATTATTTCTTATATGATATTTTTTACTTGCTTATAAAAATTAAACCACTCATCGGAAAAATAAAATTACAATGTATCTTATGCCAAATTTTATGTAGAGTTCAAATTTTGAAACAGAAAGACATTATCTTTAACCGTGTAGGAGTGGTAAGCCAAAA
The DNA here is from genome assembly GCA_035578165.1 of Stenolophus ochropezus. Classification (NCBI taxonomy): domain Eukaryota; kingdom Metazoa; phylum Arthropoda; class Insecta; order Coleoptera; family Carabidae; genus Stenolophus; species Stenolophus ochropezus. The sequence continues at coordinate 2,627,023 of JAQOWZ010000002.1, forward strand.
TGTAAAATTTGAACCCATTACAAAAATGACATTTTTTTTGATTTCTTATAAAAATTAAACCACTCATCGGAAAAAATAAAATTATAATGTATCTTATGCCAAATTTTATGTAGAGTTCAAATTTTGAAACAGAAAGGCATTATCTTTAACCGTGTAGGAGTGGCAAGTCAAAATGTAAAATTTGAACCCATTACAAAAATGACATTTTTTTTGATTTCTTATAAAAATTAAACCACTCATCGGAAAAAATAAAATTACAATGTATCTTATTCTAAATTTTATGTAGAGTTCAAATTTTGAAACAGAAAGGCATTATCTTTAACCGTGTAGGAGTGGAAAGCCAAAATGTAAAATTTGAACCCATTACAAAAATGACATTTTTTTTGATTTCTTATAAAAATTAAACCACTCATCGGAAAAAATAAAATTATAATGTATCTTATGCCAAATTTTATGTAGAGTTCAAATTTTGAAACAGAAAGGCATTATCTTTAACCGTGTAGGAGTGGAAAGCCAAAATGTAAAATTTGACCACAAGATACACACAAGTTAACATATGTGTAGGAGTGTTCCTATTAAGGGGGTGATTTTTTGGTTGTATACCCCTAATTTGACTTCGTAGATTCCGAATCTGGTGTCCAAATTTCTCTACGACTTATAGTTCTTGCGTAATCCGCTAATTAAATCTTTATTTCTAAATAACTCCCCTAATTACAACCCTTAAGGGCTCAAGTTATATTCCGCACTAAGTTTAGGTCCCTACTGCATGTATGCAAAGTTTCATCGAAATCGGAGACAAAATTTTTTTTGGAGTTTCAAAACCATGGGCTATAGTCCAGGGTTTTTTACGATGCAACTAATTAGTGAAATTAGGGTAAAAAAAGTATGCTATCCTACAGAGTCAACCGTGAAACTAACGAATCTGATGTCCGTTTTGTGCGCCAACCCCTAGTTTAGGGGTAATTCACGTTTCCCCTCGAATTAAATTTTAGGCAACACCCAACACGCCCTTGTGTCACCAATACATAAATATAGGAGATTATTTCTTATATGATATTTTTTACTTGCTTATAAAAATTAAACCACTCATCGGAAAAATAAAATTACAATGTATCTTATGCCAAATTTCATGTAGAGTTCAAATTTTGAAACAGAAAGGCATTATCTTTAACCGTGTAGGAGTGGCAAGTCAAAATGTAAAATTTGAACCCATTACAAAAATGACATTTTTTTTGATTTCTTATAAAAATTAAACCACTCATCGGAAAAAATAAAATTACAATGTATCTTATTCTAAATTTTATGTAGAGTTCAAATTTTGAAACAGAAAGGCATTATCTTTAACCGTGTAGGAGTGGAAAGCCAAAATGTAAAATTTGAACCCATTACAAAAATGACATTTTTTTTGATTTCTTATAAAAATTAAACCACTCATCGGAAAAAATAAAATTATAATGTATCTTATGCCAAATTTTATGTAGAGTTCAAATTTTGAAACAGAAAGGCATTATCTTTAACCGTGTAGGAGTGGAAAGCCAAAATGTAAAATTTGACCACAAGATACACACAAGTTAACATATGTGTAGGGGTGTTCCTATTAAGGGGGTGATTTTTTGGTTGTATACCCCTAATTTGACTTCGTAGATTCCGAATCTGGTGTCCAAATTTCTCTACGACTTATAGTTCTTGCGTAATCCGCTAATTAAATCTTTATTTCTAAATAACTCCCCTAATTACAACCCTTAAGGGCTCAAGTTATATTCCGCACTAAGTTTAGGTCCCTACTGCATGTATGCAAAGTTTCATCGAAATCGGAGACAAAAATTTTTTTGGAGTTTCAAAACCATGGGCTATAGTCCAGGGTTTTCGAAGATGCAACTAATTAGTGAAATTAGGGTAAAAAAGTATGCTATCCTACAGAGTCAACCGTGAAACTAACGAATCTGATGTCCGTTTTGTGCGCCAACCCCTAGTTTAGGGGTAATTCACGTTTCCCCTCGAATTAAATTTTAGGCAACACCCAACACGCCCTTGTGTCACCAATACATAAATATAGGAGATTATTTCTTATATGATATTTTTTACTTGCTTATAAAAATTAAACCACTCATCGGAAAAATAAAATTACAATGTATCTTATGCCAAATTTCATGTAGAGTTCAAATTTTGAAACAGAAAGGCGTTATCTTTATCCATGTAGGAGTGGCAAGCCAAAATGTAAAATTTGAACCCATTACAAAAATGACATTTTTTTTGATTTCCTATAAAAATTAAACCACTCATCGGAAAAAATAAAATTATAATGTATCTTATGCCAAATTTTATGAAGAGTTCAAATTTTGAAACAGAAAGGCATTATCTTTAACCGTGTAGGAGTGGCAAGCCAAAATGTAAAATTTGAACCCATTACAAAAATGACATTTTTTTTTATTTCTTATACAAATTAAACCACTCATCAGAAAAAATAAAATTATAATGTATCGTATGCCAAATTTTATGTAGAGTTCAAATTTTGCCACAGAAAGGCATTATCTTTAACCGTGTAGGAGTGGCAAGCTAAAATGTAAAATTTGAACCCATTACAAAAATGACATTTTTTTTGATTTCCTATAAAAATTAAACCACTCATCGGAAAAAATAAAATTATAATGTATCTTATGACAAATTTTATTTAGAGTTCAAATTTTGAAACAGAAAGGCATTATCTTTAACCGTGTGGAACTGACAATATGAACACATTACAAAACTACCATTTTTTAATTGTTTTTAAAAATAAAACCACTAATCGGAAAAAATAAAAGGATAATGTGTTTTATGTCAAATTTTATGTAGAGTTCAAATTTTGAAATAGAAAAGCATTATCTTAAACCGTGTAGGTATGGCAAGCCAAAATGTAAAATATGAACACATTACAAAAATGACATTTTTTAATTGTTTATAAAAATTAAACCACTCATTGGAAAAAATAAAAGTATAATATAATCCATGCCAAATTTTATGTAGAGTTCAGATTTTGAAACAGAAAGGCATTATCTTTAACCATGTAAGAGTTGCAAGGCAAAATGTAAAATTTGAACATATTATAAAAATGACATGTTTTAATTTCTTATAAAAGTTAAACCACTCACCGGAAAAAATAAAATTATAATGTCTCTAATGCCAAATTTTATATAGAGTTCAAAACAAGAATAACGGTAAATATTATATACATCATATTACATCAATTAAGGGTGGGGGTGCAATTTGGACATCAGATTCGGAATCTACAGAGTCGAATTAGAGGGATGACTAGTCTTTAACACCCTCTTTGTACTTTACCCTGTCTATCATATACAGGGTGAGTCTGGGAAAAAAAATTGCTCTTATAAAAGTTTTATTATTTTACATATACTAGTTGATTTCGAGAAAAATGAGATATTTAAAAATATTTGAAATAATTATTAAATAAATATTATAGGTGGCTATATGAAAATAAACAAAACGTAACAATGTAAAACAATTAAATTAATGTCAAAAATGTATACATTTGTTTGTTACTTACTGAGAAGGATGTTTACCCGATTTCGAGAAACATAGCCACCTATGATATTTGTTTAAAAATTATTTCTGGTATTTCTAAATGATCTCATTTTTCTCGAAATTTTTCAAATACATTAATAAAAGTTAATACATCGTTGAAAAGAGAAAAAAATGGCGGTTTCTATTTTATTAAAATAATTATAGGTTGTCATTTGAAAAATAAAAGTTGATAGTCGTATCTTGTAAACCTGACTTTATAAAAAATATCTACATCTGCCATCAAATAGTATATGTAAAATTATAAAACCTTTATATGAGCCATTTTTTTCTATTACTTATAATAAAAAAGTTAAGGGGGGTGGCGTCTTCCCAGACTCACCCTGTATAACGGAGAAGTAAAGTTCTATTTTCCGGAAAAGGAAAAATCGGACAAGAAAATTTTTCAAATAAAAGTTGCTTAGAATTTAATTCTGAACAAAAAATCCTAATAAAGTTTTTCTCTAAGATTAATATTTACACCCTTTCCTAAATCCCACTTTAATGTTCAATAACTCCCTTACCATCAACCCTTAAGGGCTCAAGTTATATTCTGCATTAAGTTTATGCCCCTATTATATGTATGCAAAGTTTCATCGAAATCGGAGACAAAAATTTTAATCGAGAGCAAACGTGAATTACCCCTAAACTAGGGGTTGGCGCACAAAATGGACATCAGATTCGTTAGTTTTACGGTTGACTCTATAGGATAGCATACTTTTTTCCCCTAATTTCACTAATTAGTTGTATCGTAAAAAACCCTGGACTATAGCCCATGGTTTTTGACCTTGAACCCCAAATTTTCGGAGTTAGACATGTCATCCCCTTAATTCGACCCTTCCGCTTCCCGTGCCGGTGTCTGTTTTTGGCACTCTCGCTTCGTTCTTACGTAATTCGCGATTGAAGTTCCGTAAGTAGAGTATTATTTTACTCCCATTATATTGACGTGAAATTTTTGAAACTTTGTATATGAACTAAGCTTCCAATACTACATTCATTAAAAAAATATAAAATTTTTAGTGCAACTTATAAGGCTAGTTTACATGAAGATTTTTAACAAATTATTTTCTGTTATCTATATTATTAGGGGTAGAAATCTCAAACATTGTATTTAGAGTAAGAACTTGATGCTACAGCTATAAAAAAATTACCAATTTCATAGGGCACTCCAAAATGGTAGTTCTCTTGAAGAAGATTCGAACGGAACTTATCTTTAAGACAGATATGTACTTAAACAATTATCTTTATAATGAAAAATCAGATAAAAACATTTTTTAAATAAAAGATGCTTAGAATTTTATTCCCAACAAAAAATTCTAATAAAGTTTTCCTCTAAAGTTACTATTTTCCACCCTTGTATAATATATAATTGAATATCTCCCTTAATATCAACCCCTAGGAGCTCATATTTGGTTGTCTACTAGATCTATGTCCCTAGCGCATGTATGCCAAGTTTCATCAAAATCGGACACAAGAAAATAACACAGTATATTACAACATAAGAAGTACATATACTTATAATGTTTATAGGGGTGCTTTTATTAAAAGGGTGACATAAAATCTGTAAGGATACAGAATTTAAATACATGTGTAGTAAGTACATGTGATATATAGAGCAAAATTACGTTATTTTTAAAATTTAATTTAGCGTTAATTGATGTTGATGATTACATAACTGCATTAAAGTTATATTTAAATTCTAAAATCGCTGTTCTATTTCAAGCCATAGTTTTTAATATTGTAATGTTAATATTAAATACATGCATGATACACATGATACATTTTAAAAAGAAAATGACCCAATTAACTATAAAACAATAACACCAGCGGACAAAAAAATTAAAAAAATATAAAATTTTTAGTGCAACTTATAAGTGTAGTTTACTTGAAAATTTTTAACAAATTATTTTTTGTTGTCTATATTATTAGGGGTAGAGATCTCAAATATTGTTTTTAGAGTAAGAACTTAATAACTCGGCCGGCTGAACTAGACCACCTTCAGTGCAGGCGATGCTCTTCAAGGCAGTCTAGCCAGACCACCAGGCGGGGAGGAGGCCTGAAGGCCTACTGCCTCCCCGGCACCCCGTAGAGCAGGACTGAAAACTAGCGTCTTAGGATCCCCGGTATATTCTAAGACGCGCATTATTATTGGTCATATAGACTCCTATTGGCTGATATTCAAATTGTAATTGTGGCTGTACTAATGGGAATTTAAAATGAATATTTTTATACTTAGTTACTTTGATATGGCTAATTCATTGGTAATATTAAAGGTGTAACTCATACCTATTTTAGGGCAGTAGTCGATTATTTAAAAATAGAAAGAAGTACAATAATTTTGTAAAATAACAACAAATCAGGTCTTTTTTACTGATAAATATATCAATTTGGTTGGTGCCCACGTAAGATATTATTGAACAATTAATTTTAATAGTAATAAATGAATGTAAATGCGCATTTCTGTGCATTATTAACCATGAATTTACTTACCGTACAATGAATAGCTTACTGTTTTGTTAGACGTTAGGAACTAGTAAAAGGAACTGCCTTGGAAACCCAATAAATCTTTACTGATGTCCGATTGTAGGAAAATTTTAATTTTGTAAATTGAAAAAGATTACGGACAAAATTACAAAACTGGGTAAATAATCCAGTCCTTGAAGTTGGATGCATTTGTCAACATGTCTCTAATTCTATGACAGCATATTATTGTCGTGAATATAACTCAATTAAATCCATGAAGCATAGACAGGAAAATGTGATTTAGTGGTCACAATTTTCCTAATTTGAATGTATGATAAAAGGACGGATGTGTTTTCACGCTTATATTCTGGCTGTAAACAATAGCGAGCGCAGATCTCCGTGTTTAGGGAAACCGTACGCAGTGCGTTCTGCCGGATACGCAACAGGAATCACACCCGCTGCGCACAGATACACCAGGATACCACCCTTCAAGAGAAGAGTGCGTTACTGTTCCAAGTAGATAGGAAATAATCATATATAAAGTGATCAGTACCGCAGTTCCTCTACTGCTGCTAAAATGTACTTTAGATGTTAATGTACCTATTATTATTTTTAACAAAGTTATAACTACATTTCAGTTATATGAGGTACGTTCCAAAATGGAAAGGATTTTTGTTTGATGCACTAGGGTCTTTCTCGGAACGGTTAATTGAGGTGTATAACTGAAGGATCCAGGGCCATACTAACCCTATGGGCTGTTTGGGCTACAGCCCAGGGGCGCCGTAACTTAAGGGGCGCCACGAACGTAAAGATAAGTAATTTTTAATTATGCTTAAATCTCTATACCCAATTAAAAAATTCGGGAAAAGATTAATGTTTTCATTTCAAGGATATAAATATGATAAATGAACAAGACCCAGTTACAATTTCCAATAATCATGAACTTTCATTAAAAACACTTATAAATTTAAATATCGAATCAACATTTCCTAATTTGACAACAGCGTACAGAATATTTTTGACAATCTCCTGTAGTAATTGTACAGGGAAACGTTCATTTTTTCAAATGAATAAAAAACTATCTTAGTTCTACATTAGGCGAGTCAAAATTAAGTAATTTAAGCATGCTTTCTAGGAAGAAGTTTATTATTTAATACATCAATTGAATTTATGATAATAATTATTATAATTAGGCTCTGTGTATATCAACTAAAAATGAAATGTGGGTTAACGGGAACTGCATTTAACAAAATAATCTTATTTATAACTGCAATGAAATATTAAAAAATCAAGAATTTTAATGCCTAGGCCCTAGGGCGCTAATTGGTTTATAGCCCAGGGAGCCAAAATTGATAAGAACATCCCTGGGAGGATCTCAAGTAACAGATCCAGCCCTTTCCAGGTTTATTCTTAAGAATGAGAATGAGAACATCCAAAAAGCCGTGACGAGTACTCTCAACAACCGTCCAGAAAGAGACTTCCAAAACTGCTTTGACGAATGGAAAAATCTTTAAAAACCGTTGTATTGTTTCGCAAGTGTGTTACTTCGAAGTTCATAACATTTAATTATAATTTTTTTTTCTAAGAAAAGTTTTTTTTCTAAATCATTCTCATTATTTCTAGAATGGGCATAATTTACTTAACAACATTTCAGTTGTATTTCAAATCATCTTAAGTTTAATTTAACTAAAATAAAAAAAGTTTCTGTGATGCATTCTCCACACCAACTAAAATGCCCAAAAAGTGACGTCTGATAAAAACTCCACTGTAAAAATATCATATATTTTGTTATCAAAACACAATTGAATGCTTGATCGAATTATTTGAAAGAAGTATTAATGTTAAACAATCAATTCTTTAACTTTAAATTTGATTAAACTCTGGTAAAACAATTCCGAATTATAAATAACCACGGCAATTATTTGAGCGTGAAGTCTTGTCATCTTATTATAATAAATTCAAATCATCTAATCTGATGATTCTATTTATAAATTTTATTCATTCGCATTCTTGCTCGTAACTGGTTGTCTAGCTCATGATTTCATTCAAGAAATGAGATAATATTCTAAATCCTTCCGACTAGAATGACAACATTCTATTTTAACAAATAGCCCCACTCCTACACTTAGTAAAGACATTGTTGCGTCATTGTTCTCAATATTTATGTCAAATCTAAATCTAGTTTAATATGAAAAATTAATACTGTATGGAATTGTTAATAATCTTAAAATTGTATTTGGAAATTAGTATGTTTTTGTAAATTATAACGAATTATAACACCTATATAATAACACAAACAAAGAAAATATTTTGTTGTTATTAAAAATAAAATTTTGATTACGATTAATTGTATTTTCAGAAACCTGAAAAGAACTCGAATACAATCTAACAGATTTTTTTCATGTGTAATAAACGCCTGTATTTATGCATTAGTGATACAAACTTGAGATGAATGTTGCCTCAAAGAATTGTATATTTTCAAAACTTACGCAAAATAAAATATTCGCTCCATAAACTGGATCAAAAGAATCAGGAGTTTTTGTAACACCAAAAACATCCTTGTCAACGGTTATTTTTTGATTTTAATATTTATTTTTATACTAAAAACATGGAGTTTGAAAATAGGGTAGTTATTTAATAAATTAAGATTAAAATTTCGGATTACTTATTATTTTTTTCAGCATCTTTGGCTGCTCTGGATTGTGCTCTGGTTTCAGTGGGTCACGAATTAGAGCATTCTACAGTGTTTCTTTTTTCTTCTAATTTTATGTTTTGATTTTGGCTATTATAAGAAATTTTGCCCTAAGGAAATTTTGAAAAGTAGGCGCCAATGATATCTTATGAATTATTTTCGTAGTAATTTTTTACACAAAAACACAACTACAAATGACAGTACTATGACATATTGCAAAATGAAATAAATATTTAATACACTTCATTCTGGATACTTTTTTAAAATAATCGCAAGATTTAGAACGGGAAACGAAGAAAAAAGCAATAAATACTGGATAGGAGACGATGACAGACAATGCAGAATATGTGGGAGAGACTTTGAGACAATAAATCACTTAAGAAGAGACTGCAGCGAAAACCTGAGAAATGACAAATCTACACAACAGATACTACACGACGAAAACCCAGACACAGATTGGATGAAGAAAGTATATATAAGTAGATTAAATAGTAAATTATAATAATGCAAATGCCACATGAAATGTAAAATATAGATAATGTAGAAATTTGAACACCAAACGGTAACAAATAAAACTACTACTACTACTACTACTATTTTTTTTACTGATGTTGCATTACGAGCCATAAGGAATACCGATCTTAGAAAATAATTGTAGTCGTCGATTCGCTCCTCTTCGAAACAATTGTCTTCGTTCAGTAAAATATCCTTACCTTACTTAATATACTATAAAATATTCTCCGCAACATATTAAAGTAAACAATGTCAAAACAAACATAACACATTTTTTTTTTATATTTGTATACCTACACCAACACAAATATCCAAATAAATATAAATTTATTCGTATATTGCCCTATTTCTCTTAATCGACCGGTGATCTTCACGGTCAAATTCTCGTAAACAAATGGCAGTGACGCAATCAGAGCAACTCGCAACTGTTCACCTGCCGGCAACCTGAACTGGACATCTCCATTCTGGGCCGAGACGGAGATACTCGTACATAGCAATGCACCTCGGCAGTTGCTGAACTACATGTGCTGCGTCTATCCCCATCTGAAATCAACAGATAATCTGGGTTAATTCGCCGCTTATCAGGAGTTGGTAGAAAGAAGCTCAGCTATTTCAATGTTAGAGTTAATTGAGGACTAGAAAATGCGATGAATTATGTATGCGAATTCATTAAATTGTTGCTAAATTTAGATATAAAACGCAAAGAAATTTACACAAAAGTTTGCATTCCATAATGAACAATCATTATCAGACATTTTTATCCTAATGTAAATATAAATATATCCTACATTAACTACACGAACTATAAATAAATATTTTCTTCAGGATATAAACTGTCACTTTAGTTTGACAATTGACAAATACTAGACTACTTCTTCCTCAAGGAATAAAAGAAGAGAATAAAGTAATAGTATATTGTGCAACATGTGCAGAAAGTCGCCTATTTGATTGTTGTTGTTGTTGATCATTGATTTGATGACCATATTAGATTGAATTTAATTTGGAATCGAATTGATTCATGATCAGAGTTGATCACTAAATCAAGCCTTTAATAAGAAATGATTAATTCTGTTAAATCCTCAACTTAAAATGTCTTCTACTAAATTTCGGGCATTAATTAAAAAGTCAGGAATAAAACCTAACCTATTTTATTCTCTTAATACATAAATAACTCTATCTCTAGTTGAAAGAAATGTAGTGTAGGATTTGGGGTTCAAATCCCTACGTTATTAAATATTAACCAAATAAAAAAAATACTATAAGCTGTAAGGCTTTTACAGAAGCTGTAGGCTGAAAAAATACACGAAACATGTACATTAGGTACTTGAGACATTGTTCCTTTTAGGAATGGTGTGCCACAGAAAATTTTAAAGAAACAATGCAATACATTATTTAGAATCTCTAAACTATTATTAAAAATTAATTTAAGATAAACTATTCCATACACGTCATTTTCATCTAATCAGAATTCTTCATTTGAAGAAAGAAGTTTTTCAGCGATAATTTTTGATAAAACCACAGTAGCATCGCCATATTCACTTGTTGTTTGATAAAACCAAAGTATTCATAATCAAGGTTACATATTGTTAATATCAAAAATGTTATATTTGAACTATTGTCATTCGTGAAATAATATAATAAAGTAAATATAATATGAGCTATGTATCTAATTCGTAAAATTTACTCATAATTTCTGCGAAGTAACAACTTAGGTCAAAAATGACTGTAAAATATAAAATGTCATTTTTGACACTCGGTTGTCTGTTACTATGCAACAACTATTCGTATTTTTTTCCAATAAATTCATCCTATTATATTACTTATGAATATTTAATAATCAATGATGTCAGAAGTGGCAAATCTATATTGTATATTTAAAAGTTATTGCGAAAATTCTCTTTCCGGTAAATGGAACATTAATTTAATGATATTCTATATCAGTTTGTTAATAATATTAATGATCTAATTTCAATCACAAAAACTAGAACTCGTGAATGTGACTAATATTCTAGAAACAATAATTTCCTGATTCAAATGGTGTGTAAAAATGAGTAGTTTATCAAAGGAAGAACTTTTTTTGCTACCACAACCACAATTTGATTTATTGAATGTCGGTATTTCTTAAAAATAACAAAGGATATAGTAGTTTTCGGTTATTCCAAATTTAAACCACTAGTATGTTGTTATGTGTAGTAAAGTGATTTCATAGCAATACGTAGTAAACATTCTATGAAAATAATTATTATTCAATTCACAATAACCATGAATATGAATTTAAAATGATTAATAAGAATCTTTATACATGATAAATAATGATATTTCACTCAATATTTAAAAAATAATAGTACGAAAAAATATTTATATACTTACTACAATTTTTTTTAAATTTCTCTCTAAATAAAGCTGAAGAATTGCAAATAATAAAATAATTTCTTATTAAAAACTGAAAAAAATATATATTCATTAATGTTTTCTTTTTTACATTAAATTACCATTGTGGTGCACTTTTCACACCAGCAAAAGATAGAAGTAAATATTATCTGGTACATCCTACAATAGAAAAAAAAACCAAATGATATTATTTGCATTTTTTACTGTTTTTGGAATTTGGAAATAATCTTGATATTAAATTATTTCAGCTGTTATTTAATTAACAAATTACAAATCCCTACAGAAATTTATTATATATCTTTTCTCTAATGACGCCCGCTTATCTACAAATATTTTAATATGAAAATGTACGTAAAATAATTACATGTAAAACAGATAAAGCGATAATGAAAAACTCGTAACAAACGCTAATCCTATGATATTTATTTCGTATAAATAAACAGAGCTTATCTCAATTAAATTAACAGTTAAACTTTCATTTTCTACAAAAAATACTTTTTCTCTAACAATAAAAATTTTCTGGCAATTTAACCAAAATAAAATAAGAATAGGATTCATAATGTTCAAAAACAATGAGATTTAAAACAGTGAAATTTGTTCTATTTTAATATTTCTGCAAAATATAAATATTTTAAATGGTGCTATATATGATAAATAAATAATTACAATGCAAAATTCAATAATAATAAAATAGATAAATAGGGAATAGTAAACTATATCTAGTAAGAGTAAGTAAATACTCACACATGTGCAAACAAAAATAATATGTGATAATTGAAAAAGTTAGCAGCGCATGTTTAAACTATAATTTTCATAATTGTTACACGCTATTTTATGCTACATGTAACTAATAAGAAAATATGTATCACTAAATTAAATTATAGTATGAGTTTGTACCCTTTTAGAACTTATATAAAATTTATCATTTTCAAGATCAAAAATTCATCACAAAAGATAAGTAGGTTTTCTCGTACCTTACATTAGTGCAACAAAATTAATTTTTTGGGTACAAAGAAGTAAAAATTTTATTTATAAATTATACTATTAATTCTTTTATTTTTTATTGAATTTTGGTAATCTTATTTTAACTAAACGGGAAGATTTTAAATAAATTTGTAGATTTTATGCTAATGTATAGTTAGTTTCTTGTATTATTTATTAAAAAAAAAAATGCAGTTACATGTTAAATATGTAAAAGTCTTATTTGTGTTGCATTTTAATTTTTTGTAATAATCTATATGGTTTCTCATATTTGGTAGTAAATTTTAAAATAAACAAAAAAATATTTTTTTAATTTATTATTTATCATAACAAAAACTATTTTAATTGTTTATTTTTAGTATTGTTGCATTATTTATGAGAAAATATATATTTATATTCAGGGTTGCATAAAAATCTGATTTTTTTTATTTGAATCAGATTTTTTTGATTTTTTTTTAAACGCTAACGTTAATTTTCCTCTATCGGTTAGAACGAAATAGAATATAGAAATTTTTGGGATTTACTTGTTTTTGAAAGTATTGCCACATGGTAATATTACCCACACGCCTTTTCCCTTAATTTTGGTAAATCTGGAATGTTAAATTACAATTGCAGAATAAGTGATTTAAAAAAAACATCAATGTGATTTAAATCAAGAATTTCTATTGGACTTGTGTCAATTTTGAGTATGATGATTTTAATAATAATATATAATTAAAATATTTATTAAATGTAGTATTGTTGCTTCCTCATATATATTTTTATCCTTTAGATACAAGAACCACAATCTGTTCTAACCACAAACCATCGTATTTATCATTTATTTTGTCCAACATGATCTGCGTTATACATTCAAAATAATAAACCAGTAAATTCGTTTTAAAGACGAAGATAAACAAATTTAGTAGTTCTTGAAAGAATTGCCACATGGTAACTTTACCTACACGCTTTTTCCCTCAATTTTGGTAAATCTGGAATGTTAAATAACAATTGCAAAATAAGTGATTTATATCAATGATTTAAAAAAACATCAATGTGATTTAAATCAAGTATGTCTATTGTATTTGTGTCAATTTTGGGTATGATGATTTTAATAATAATATATAAGTAAAAATAAATTTATTAAATGTATTATTGTTGTTCATCATATACCTATAGTTGTTGTTTCATTATATATATTTTTTAATTTTAAATAATTTTCAAAACATATCATTGTTATTTTTGGTAAAATAATTCCTAAATCCTGCAAGAACCACAATCTGTTTTGACCACCGTATTTACCATTTGTCCACTATGCTCTTCGCTCCCAACCCGCACTGACATTTCCAAGTTCCAACCCTTCTACTTACCTCGGTGGCTTGGCCAGCCAGGTGAGGTAGATAAATAGCAGGGCCCCCCTCCCGTGGCGCAGTCTCTCAGCAGTGCTGTGATCCGCGGGTTCGCGACTACTTGTTGCAGGATTAGATACTCCGCTGCTAGCCCACGGTGCACCATCTCTACAGACAAAGGTAGGTTGTTATTGTTTGTTTACTTTCGAAAAAATGCGGGAATTGTGGAATTCATATTCTAAATTATAATTAGTTTAGTATATTTTAATATTGAAAAGTGAATAATAATATTTCGTTCAGCTTTAAATTATTAAAAAACTATAAAAGAAGAGAAGCTGTCTTTTATTATATTCTATAAATATTATTAAATTATTTTTGTATATTTCGAAAAAAAAGAATATATATTAAAATCAGTATTTTAAAATGTGTTTGTGTATGTGTATTTAAAACAGAAAGGCGGGAATAAAAAATTATAACTAATATTCAAATTCATATTTATTTGAATATATTTTAATATTTTAAGTAATATAAAATTCAGCTAATAAATTTCCTTGACTCATATACATACATAATACAAGTATAGTGCAATTTTTTTTTATTATTGTTCAAAGGAATTTTTAAGTATTATTAAATTATTTTTAGATATTTAAAATTAATGTTTAAATTTTAAAATTAGTACAGTTTAAATTATTTATTCCAAAATTTAAAAAAAATGCGGGAAAAGAAAATAATAACTAATATTCAAATTATTATTTTAAATACATTTTAAAATTTTATATAGTGTAAAGCTAATAATGAATTTCATGTTAACATAAAAATTCTGTAAAGGAATCGAAGTGATCTTTTGTTATATTTTTCAAATATTGTTCAATTATTTTTAGATATTTAAAAAAAAAGTTAAATATTAAATATTTTAAAATGTGTATAAATGAGATATAATATTCTAAAATTTAAAATAGTGGGAGAATAAAATTTAAATTTATATTTATTTAAATACATTTTAATTCTTTAAAATAGAATATAATATTTTATTGAGCTTTATACAGAATATATAAATAAGCAATAGATATTTTTTTTAAATTATTACTAACTTAAAAACATTCAAGGGGAAGCGAAGATTTTAAAATATTTAAAAAAAAATATTAAATTAATGTTTTTTTCTTTACAGTTTATTTATTATGTTTCATTGCTTACAAATATTGTATAGAATTTTTATTTTATTTCTTCCTTTTTTAACTAGATTGTGTTTTTCTCTATTAAATTGTCAGAAATAATTGCACGAAATTTAGAATTGTATTCTTAGAAAACGGCACGTTGAGAACAGGTTGTTTGTGTAAAAATTGATCTATTGTTTGTTTCAAATTGGCAAATTTTCAAACTGGGTGCACTACTCTTTTTGTTTTGTTTTTGTGTTTATTTTTATAGGACGTATAATTAGATTTGGTTTTTAAAATAATAAAGAGTTGTTCGAAATTAGAAAATTTTAAATGACTCGTAAACTTTACAACTTCTAAGAAATATTTTTCAAAATTTTTCGGTTATTAATTTCTTGTTATATTTAGTTATTACAAAATTTGATGGATGTTTAAAAGTTTAGGCATGGTAGATATATATTCAAGTACATTAATTTAGTGTATTTGCAATAAAATATTTATCTGTTTATGTAGAATCTATAAATAATTAGAGCAATAAAGTGTAGGAGACTTGGATCTAGACACAACTATTTTTATGTCTGATTGACTTTGGCAAATACCGAATAAATAACATTCAACTAGTTTTACAACATATTTATACATAAATTCAACATTAGTTTGTTTTATATTTTTTTAAATAAAAACATTTTATTACAAACGAAATTAGGAACACCGTAAAATTTTAATGTCTTATAAAATTTTTATTTGTGTTTAAAAGTTTTAACATCTAAGATAAAATCTAGAGGATGACCGTTGGGAATATTTGTTACATTTTTTTACAGTAACAGTTTAGTTTTTTGTGAAGCGTGAATAAAATTCCACCTGTTATTGTGACAATTTTATTTGCATTTATAGAACAGGTTGTCATCCTACAGCCAACAAACCTACAGTCTAATGTATTTTATTATACACGAGTACAGCATTATTAATAAACATGTTCTTTTATGAGAAGTACTGTATATTTTTAAATTTAAATATTACAGTCAGCAAAGCGTAAAGACAATACATTTTTACAGTTAAAATATGACGATAAGATGATATAGAATTTTTCACTATTAGCAAGGTAATAGTTATTATTTTAATAAGTGCGCGAAGTTTGTGTTTTTAGTGTAAAAAATTCAATCGAACGCACTATAAAAATATTTTGTATAACTAATTGCCATCATTAATTATAATATTTTTATTTATCTATACAAATTCAATGAAGAAATGTGAAAAAACGTTTTCCAAAACGTGATAAAATATTTTTAATAAGTAATCTCAACTAAAAAATAATTAAAGATAAATGAAAGACAAATTTGTACAAAATGTTGTTACCAAATAAAAATTATTTTATTTCTGAAAAAATTTAAATAAAAAATAAAAAATGAACAACACATTTTAATTAATTTAAGTGTATGAAATTAGGATATGAAAAGGTTAGTATATTTGGTCCGTGTAATTATATTTTTTTTTCATAAAAAAACAAAATAAATATTTTGTAAGAATATGGTTACTACTTTTGTTATCACTGACATTTCTAGTTCGTGTTTAGTACTTAAAAAAACTATTAATAGATTACTTCTACATTCAAATATTTTTTGTTTAGGAATAGACATCTAACAGTTTTTTTTATTTCTGGGACTTGGATATAATATACAAATAAAATATATTTTCGAATTAATCTTTTTATGATAAAAATTTAATTATGAAATGAAACACAATATGTTATAAACTTTAATGATATAACGGTAACTTGTACTGTACTTTCATTACCAGTTTGGAGTGCCCGTTAGATGACGTTTTAAATTTAAATGACTGCGACAAATTATCATTTTATATTGTGTAGAACACATAACAATAGGTAAATTTTAAAATACTAATAGACAGTTAAAAAAATTGTAATAATTTATTCTGTTTTATTCATTACCAATTTCCAATGCCCATTATAAATAAATTGATAAATATGGCACTCCCAACAATAATAAGAAATAATAATATTATTATTTACATAATTTTGTAACAATGTAGGTAGATGATAATACTACGAGTGTAAGTACTTATCGCAACGTTGTACTATAATGTAATTGCAAACCTTCCTATCTCCTTGAAATGATGGTTGTGCCTCATTATCAATTAATTCGTAGATCCTGTAATTTGCTCTTTGCATACATACGCCTATATGTGTAAACATTATGAGTAATCACTCCTACAGATAAATGTTTCTGGCATTTATACATTTTTATTCCAAATTTGAGTAAGTCATGAGTTCATGCAAAGCCGTGCCTTCCTATGACACATGTCCACAATTAACCTAATAATAATGTTTATCGTAAAAAGCCACTAACAATGCATTGCGTGTGATTTTAAAATAGGCTTTCAAAAAAAATGGAAATTATGTTAATTATAGCAAATTGATGTCCAAAAAATTGACACAGGAATTTTATAAGTGCTTGGCATATTTACGGGATAAGCAATTTTAATTAGCATAAATTTTTATTTAATTTTACCATACATTTTCTCGTTGACAAATTCCGACTAATAAATTATTTCTTTCAAAAAAGATACAAAAAAAAAAATACAAATTATAACAAAAATTTAATTATTTGCTAGCAAACTATGTTCTGCATTTAATAATATCTTAAAATTAAATGATATTTTATCACTTTAATTAACATATAACAGAACAAAAATATAAATATTTAAATCTGTAACTAAAAGTAAAAATTCTTTGTTACTCTTTTACCTAGTTTTATTCAGATGAATCATTTTATTTTTATTACAGATTTTATAAATAAAATATTTATATCGCTTTTAAAACAACTAAAAAGTACAGTAATACTTAGATATCTTAAAAATTAAAAAAAACATTGTCTATTTGAATAATCTATGATTTTAATTTTTTTTTAAATAAATCATGAATTTTTCCAACCCTGGAATAAATCTAGTTCCTTTAGGTAAAAATATATCTTAAGACTCTGTAATTTACTTTATTAATGATGTTTATTTAATTATATACTGTAAATGTTAATAAACGATGCATTGTTATATTTTCTTTGCATTGTTTTGTTTGGTATATTTCGAAGTAGGCCACAAAACAAAAGATTGCAAATGCACGAAAATCAATATGATTCTATTTTTGTTGATATAAGTAATGAAATGTCACATTAACTTAATTTCGCTGATAATTTATATCTTTATAATTTTACTGCGGTTTTGTTTAAGTTCCGGTGACGGGAAATTTACTTCCTTTTTTCATTTCGGCAAGGTTAATTTCAAACAATTCATTGGCACTTTATTTAAATTAAATATCGATGGTCAAGCATCTTATACGCACTTAACATTCAGATCGGATTGACAATGACATTATTTATGTCACGTTAAGTGTTTACTTCTTACTTATATAGTTTGTAATTGTTTATGTACATCTGGCATTTTGCAAAATATTCTGTCTTGAAATTTTTATCTAATGTTTGTTTTTATTATGAAAATAGTTTTGAGAAAGTTTATTTATAACATCTACTCGTTATGTGCGTGCGTGACAAAATTTGAGTAAAAGTTTCAAAAGAAAAGCCTACAATTACGTTAACCTATTTCCCTGCTAAATTGGACGACACTGTCATTTCATTTTACTTGTAGAAACGGTCATAATTCTTCATTTAGAAGTTGGATCAGCATCACCCACTTGCACACATTTCGGGAGAAAAATTACGATACATATTTCAAGTCAAGGACGATTTCCTCAATCCATTTTCGACTATTTCGGCGGATTAGTCCATTTCTATTTTTAAATTTGATGTCAGATGAGATTAATATGCTGTATGATACAAATCATTAACAGATGAAAGAAATTAATTTAGATTTTAAAGGTTTGGCAGATATCTGCATATACCGGGTGTTCATTTTAAGAGGTACATTGTATCTCGAGAACTACATGAGCTACGAAGTCAATCTTCCTATTTTACAACACTATTTTAATAAGCACAAACTAAATATTTTTTTTTCAACCACTGATTCTCAAACTATGTGACTTCAGTAATATAATATTTGGATAATATTCCGGGTCGCTTACTATATTCCATACATGGATAACTTCACACCAAAACCTACAGACGTGACATTTTTTCCGACTTTTTTTTGGTATGATAATTTAAAACGATATTGTAGGTATATTATAAAATTCAAATAAAAAAGAATTACATCATATAGAGCATCAAATTACACATTGTAGGTTCGATTTAAACAAAAAAAGGTTCACTTATTTTTTTTTTGCAAAACCTCATTACTCTGCTAGTACTACGCCAGTTATTGTTTGTAAGACTCTGTTGACAACGGTAACCAAATCATAAATATGCCGTTCTGACGGCGCAAAAAATATAAATTTATCACTAGCCTTAACAGACAATTATTTCAAAAACTAAATTCTCATCATCTCCACATTTAAACCATGCCAGAGGTCAAAACATGTTTGTCTGTTTTATTTTTTTAATTTAAGGATTATTACAGTGGGAGGAATGATATATTTTCATTTATTAAATTGTAATATTTATAGTTAGAGGAAATGACAATTTCTTAATTATCTTGTAATTTCCTTGTGCTTTCATAAATCAAAATAAATCTTCTGATTTAATAAAAGTAAATCCGGTAGCAGACAAAAATGTGTAGGAAGTACAACAGCATTATTTAATTAAGCTCGTCCGTATGAGGCGTTATAATGACTGAGCTTATTACCATAAGCCCTATTTAATTCCTGATTAACAAGAGCTTTCAGATATCATTTATTTATAGATTGATATCATTATCACATGATACAGTTTTTAATCCGATGATATCGAAATATTTTATTAATTAAAATGTGAAATCATTCGATGGCTAATATATCTAATTAAACACTGATGACATGTTATATGTAAATGAGCTGTTTATTTTTTAATAACGAACAGATTATATTTTTGACATTTAATAACATTGAAATATATCAGAAAATCTGGATATTTAATTCGTAGAATTTCTGCTGTATGCATATTTATGAAAGGATTATGGAAAATTTAAATATTTGATATTTATTTTTGTATTCTTTTGTTGTCTAGTTAAAAATTGAAAACCGTCCAATTCACATTAAAAAAACAAATAAGTATTATTAGCAATGATTTAAAGATTGTTACCATTGCTATTTTAACTAAAAATAAGTAGTTATTTATGTGTTTGTTAGGATAGATCAGTAATTTTTTGTACTTAATAATAAATAACTTGACAACTTGATAATGAAAATTTATATTTAAAAACTGCCGAATATATTATTATACTAGTTCACCAATGAAAATGTTTAAGCATAGGGATCTCGAAAACTATAAGAGGTACAAAGTAGGTTAAATTTGACAGAAGTTAAAAATAAGTAAAGTAAAGTATAAAAAACTGCATATTATACTCTTTTATACGACATATTGTTCCATTCGTGTTTTTGGAACATTCCTCGCTGCGCTCGTCAAGCCCTAAATAAATCATGGAACACAATATCGTCTTATAAAACTTGTATAATAATATAGAATTGAACTGAAAATAATATATTTTTTAACATTGTTTTATAGCAAATTATTGAAAACATATTTAAAATATAAATTTGACCATGCGAGAAGATTCCATTGTTTAAGTTTGTAAGACATAAATTGCTATTGTTAACCACACGCTGTCCACTATAAACACATGGTGGTCGAAATAACAGAAAGATCACATATCTAATAACAGTTTCCATGCCAGCATTTTTCTTTCTCATAATTATATACGTCGTTTTAGTTCTCGTTTCTTTTTAAATTTATAGTCTCTGTATCTGGCGACTAAATCGTTTTAAGTTATATTTGTCGGAGAGGAAAAAACAATTTGATTTGTTGGGAATCCTAAAGTTATTCCATTCACTACAAAATTAACTAAACTAGTTTAAATCCAAATATGTTTATTGTTGTAACCTAGAAATTAAATTCGTAAATTTACAACAGATAATAAATTTAAATAAATATTTAAAAATTGTTGCTGCTGTTTATACGACGAAAATAAAAAAATCTTGTCTTGTCACAATGATGACTCATGGAAATTAATTGATATAAATTCGCGTAGACCACACCTAAAATCAAGTCTAGATTGTGTGACCACCCCTGAAATTGTCTGATCTTCATTTATCATTCTCCAATTACCGAAAAGTTCGCCGAAATATTTGGTTCGCATGTGCTATCAAATCAGCAACAAAACAATGATTGGTTGTAATTCGTAGTCTTAGGCGATTTTAAACCTTGTGGTTCACAATGGCGGTAATGGAATTAAGCAAGGAGTGCCCGTGGCTCTTGAGACCTCGCGTGATAACCTAAGCGTCGAGCGTGAATTAGTGGACGTGAATATATTGTGGAATTTATAAGCGAATGGGGTTAATTTGATGTTTCTACTGGGTGTATAGTATAACAAACCGTCTGTTCCAGTTACACAAATAACTAATCCTTTTGTTATTTATCTTTGCTATAGACTAGTTTCAAAATTCTACATAAGGGCTTAGTCTTCATAAAAGAAGGAGATGTATTCCCTACAGGCGGTAGTTGGGAAATAAGTACAGACATGAAAATAGTTGATTATCAGAATTGGGTAGAGTTTTGATGACTTCCTTTCGGACGCGGAGTGGAATTAGACGTAGGATTTCAGCAATTTAAAAGAAGCGCTAAAAAATTGGTGGATGGAAAAATCAGCATTATTAAATCTAATGTTAGCAAAGTTAAAAGCAAGTTGGAAATATTCTAAAACAGTGGCGCTTTCTGTAAGTGAAAGATCAAAAAGAGGTCTGATAATTCTTGGTGATAAAGCTTTGAAATTTTTATTTGACACTGCTGATGATGTAGATCTAGTATTTATGAGAAAATAGACAAAATTACATCTAACACAGATGAAGTAATAAATTTAATTAACGAGCAGATTACGTTTTTTCAAAATTAGGTACAATTTGTAAATGAGAGTTGCCAATCGTCCACTATTTGGGAGGTCCTATCCTATTTGTAAAATTATTTTTTTATCATTGTTATCAGTTTTATTTAAAAAAAAATGGCAGAACTTTTAGGAAGCTTGATTTTACATTAAATTGTTATGAGTCCAAATATCACTTTTAATGAAAGCACTAATAAAAGTGAGTTCGGAATAAGGGCCAATATTTCTAAGACCAATGCACATGTTTTATGTAGAAACTTGATAACGAAAATTTATTCTAGCTGACCAATGAAACAGTTTAATATAGAAATTATCAGGTAAAAACACCTATATTTGAAAAAAAAATATGGGAAGTGTAAATTGAGCTAGAAGGTTTGTCTCTATAAGTTTATACCAGCGTTGAAATCTTTAAGTCTATTGATATTAAGATTATAATTAGCAGAATTTCTAATTCCTGAGTTTTTAGTTTCAGCATTCTTGAGAACAAATAAGAAATGGCAAAGCCAATGCATGTTTCTTCTCTGAATTCTTAATAAATAAGTATAAAATAATTGAATTTCTTCGGAAGACGAGTCGAAGTTAATAACCTATCTCAGGGTCATTATTTTCTACAAACAAAAACTCTATTAGAGTTTTTTACAGCAAACAATTAATAAACAACAAAAAGGAAAATCTTAAGCCCGCCATTTTCTTGACGTCATCTGTGTAGGAACAATGTGACTTGATTTTTTCTCTCAAAATTACCTTTCTACTTCGTAGTTAGCGCGGTGAACAACGGTACTCGGCGGTAAAAAACTAGAAGTAAAAACTTGAAGCTTCGTTAAAGAGTACGCTGGCTACAAAGAAGGAAGTAGATGTATATAGATAGGCTAAGCAAGGAAAGCTTTACATATCATTCGCACACTATAAACGCTATTAACTACTGTAATTTATACCATAAAAACACCGCTGATATTTAAATACAGTTAATTATGCTATTACATTCATTGCATTTAATATACAGAGTACTTATATGACAATGTACCTGTACTATATGAATAAAAAGTTAATTCATGTTCAGAATATTCACAACAAATAGTTTTGAAGATAATTTCTTTAAATTTTAAATCCATAATATTGGAACAACAATACCCAGGTATACCGTGATTATTTTTTTACGTAAAACATAGGGATTTAAGTATCATTCCCAGCTACTGTTTTAATTTTTATTTTAGTTTTAATCACAAGAAAAGTATACACTTTTATATACTTTTCTTGCGACTAAAACATAAAATGGAAACTAAAATTACAATTAAAACAGTAGTTGGAAATAATACTTTAATCTGCTATAAAACTTTTAAATTAATATTTTGAAAAATGTTTTGAACTTAACTTTTAATTGATCTAAATTTTTAAGATTTCTCCCAGTTCAAATTTTTTATTTTAAATGTCACCAATAAAGAATCTAGATGTGTAAGATCGAGAGATCTAGCAGACCATTTTACTATTCTGCTATTTCTTTTAAAGTTATCAATGATTCTTAAAATTGTTGTTGCACTTGGTGTAGGCCTGTCATAAATTTTATAACCCCAAAACAAATATCAAATTCATTCCCTATGTTTCATTTCAAATGAGGCAAGCAAATATACATTTCTGTCGATCAAATATCAAGTTGTAACCGTGGATATGACAAATTCCAAGTTTTACGTTAAAAAATATTCTTTAATTATTTTCTTTACGATTAAAAATGAGAGGTACGAGTATAATCCTTTACAAGATAAAATTGGAAACAAAGAAATAAGTATTATTCTACACAGGTATATAGTATGTAAATAACAACGTACCTTCATACGAATCTCATTTTATATTCAGTAATGTTTGTACCATGACGTCAAAATTTAAACATGCAGAAATAATTTCATATAAACACCATAAAAAATAAACTCATAATCCTGTTATCACTGACGTTTAAACCAATTTAATTCCAAGCACGACTTTGTGGCATATGTTTTATATATTCTTTAATCTGAAGAGTTATATTTTACGAGAGGATAATTAAAAACTGTGTTACGCTTTTTGTTCGTAGTATGTTGTGAAGGTGAGCCTATTTTAATCTCAAACGAAAATAGAAGTAGAACAAGTGTTTATAGCAAAGGACAATAGGTTTTGACATATTCAAATAAACAAACCGCAACGAGGACAATTGTTTAATAGAATTGACAAATGATAATAAACAGCAATAATTTATTTTCCTGGTGCATATTTTCCTACCACAGTTACTATATTTTTAAATTATTTTGTAATGAATCATTGTTGACATTGAATCAGGATAACGCTTAATAAATATAACAAAAATTCAGTAATTATGTTTCACTAGAGAATTATACTTGAAAAATTAATATTTTATTATATATATTTTGTCTATTTCAAGTAAACTACCCTTTGCGAATTCTTTTTGTTTCATACACTCTTTAAGTTTTTGTTGTGGAACACCCTGTATAGTGAGAAAAGTACCACTTTCCATAGCGGTCGAAGAAACAATTATTTTCGTATTTCTAATCATTCTAGTACAGTATTAATAATAGCTACATAGATAAGAGTTAAATTTGTAGAAAATTAAAAGAGCTTGAGAAGTAAACTTGGAACCCAATACTTTGAAACACGCATAGTAATTCCATATCCATTGCAAGGTTATAAGTACCTGTTGCAAACAACGTTGTGTTTTATCTTCACTTTATAATTAATAGTCTTTGTTTTTCCTTTTAACTTTTTACTTCATATATTATCAAATCGTTACAAGATATTTACTGTTACGACGTTTTCAAAGTAAAGTTTGTTTCAAGATAATTGTAAACGTATCTGTTTTGACTTACGCATTGACTATTAAATCACCCCAGCTTCGCTGTCGTAATCTAATTATCCTTTTTGACACTCATTTGTCTGTTACTTCGCAACAACTATTCGTTTTTTTTTCAATAAATTCATGGCTCTTATTATGTTATAGCCAATAACATACCTAGGATAGTTATGAATATCATAACCGCTGCAGATGTCAATTGAATTCTAAGCTGTGAGAGCGAGGATGTTAAGACATCTAATGCCTGGTATGATGCATTATTAATAAATATTATTTTATAAAATTCTCCTGTGAATAACGTTTTCGTGATCAAGTCTATATGTTATTTTAACAATTCTGTAAGGCAATAATTTTACCATATTAATTTGTCAAAATTGCTTGGTATACAATTATGAAATAGTTACCCTCCTTACTTTTGTCTATGTGAACAAAAGTTTAATATCCTGAAACCGGTAAAAATATTAAAAGAATATGATAATATATAAACTATTATTAAATGTTTAATATTTATTGTGTTCACTAGAAACCATTACTTACTTCTATATATTGTTCTGTTACTTATGTAGATACCACATTATTCCATTGAGGAACATAAAGTGAAAAAAAGATTAGAATTTCATCTGTCTGTCTGGGATTTGAACCTAGGTCTCACACTTCGCTCAGTCCAGTGGAAGTGCGCTAGCCAAGTGAGCCACCGTTGCCCGCTTAGTTAAAAAAAAGAAAGTTTTAACTCCATGTTGCCATTAACAAAGACAATAACTAAAAGGTTATAGTTCTGTTTGTTGAATATAAATGTAACCGACATATCTATTTTTAGCTCTAATTAATTCTTTCTTCATCTATTTAATTATTTACTTCCAATTCATATGAAAATATATTCATCTTATTTCTGCAGGATGTTCGTAATTATTCAACTTTTTATTTCTTACCGGTTCTTTGATTTTTGTTTCTTTTGTTCAGTTTAAAAAAGTGATTTAATTATTGTAATTACGGCTAAAAACGCTGCAACACTTAAGAGAGTGAAACTTAGTTTATTATTTATTCCAATCACTTATCCATGTAGTGCTCTTTGAATTTATAGCTAAATAATTTGCACGTAAATGTTAGTGAGGCAGCCATGAAAATATGGTCGTCTAAGTTGAAAGTCTTGTTCAAGTTCATTGCTACGGACAGTAACTAACTACTGGTTTACTGGGTGAAATTACTACTTGGATACAAGACTGCGGGTATATTACTTTGTATGCCGTTTTTAGACGACCATAAATTCATTTTATTCCTTTTATAGTGATTGAATTCGTGATTGAATAGCAAAAACTTAATTAATTTTTTTAAATGGTAAATTCGTTGTAAATACAGTAGCATTTGACAACTGATCATAAAGTATTAATTAGCAATTAAAACCAATTGTCAAGTGATTAAACACTTAGTTTTATAGCATATAAACTGTTAGTTGTTCAATTAGAATTCATTCGAGTTTTTCGTTGCTCATTTTAATATGTTGATGGTCGTACAAGTTTATTTCAACACTATGATTCAATTGTTTAAATATGTTGTATATGACAAGATTAATACTTTGTTTCCAATAGGTTTTCCTAATAAAATTATGAAATTTCAATTAAAAAAGTGACATAGTTATTATACCATAGATATATTTAGCTTATACATGTCATTAAAAATAAAAGATGATTTATTATCTATTCAAATTAAAATATAAAAGTTTATATATAAATTCACCAATAATATTATAGTATGATATGTTTGTTATTTTAGGTAGTGCTGAAATAAACTGCAAAAATATAATACTATTAAAATATATATTAATTCAGTTTGACAGTTGAGTCCGTAAAATCAAATTTTGACATGAGAGTCTGTAAAATTTTACTTTAACTCCTACTTTGGCTAAATTCGCGAAGTGATGTCGTGTACTTTAGTATTTATTTCGATAAAATATAAAGAACTAGGTGTTCAATGCAATTTTTGTTCGCTGTTCCAAATATTATTTATACAACAAAGTCACTGTATTCATAAACATATAAATACCTTGCTTCGATTCTCTTTCATTGGAAATTGTCTTTTTATGAATCAATAACATTCGCGTATTTAAGTCATTCTGTGGTTTCCATGACAACAGTTTTGAATTTGCGGTTTGATTACGAAATCCGAACAAAACGGTGAATGTTGCACGATGTTCATTTGTCACGGAAGACGCAAGGAGGGTGGCAGGACACGCACCCGTGGTCACCAAGGTTACGAGGAAAAAAGTCGAATGTGTTTCCATGTTCCAACGCACTCTGACTAACATTACATGAGATCATTGGAATAATTAGAATTATAGTAATCTACTTGTGTGTTATTTGAGAATTAAAATACAGGTGTATACAATGATTGATTCTGAGAAATTTAAAATGAGTTGTATTCTAGAAGATAATTATATCATTTATATAAAAAATTCTTATACCTTTCGGCTATCATGAATCTTACTCATTATATTATTATAAACTTTTACGTTATAATTTGCATTTCAAACTGTAAAATAACTTATAACACAATAAAGTATAAATAAAATAATATGTATTTAAATTACAAGAAATGTAAGTAAGTCTTTATTTCCTAGGAAGTTGTAATAGGCCGAGGTAATCGTAACGTAATGAAGTAATGTTACAGATCACTTTCATACATATCTCTTAGATGTTGTACACTATACTTTTTCTAAGACCACGATATTATTTCCTAAATTATTCATTTCACTACTTCCTAGCAACTGCTACAAAACAAAAATTAACAATACGACTTTTCTCTGTGAAATATGAATTTGTACCTTAATGTTGTCTATGATAACCGTTGGAAATGAAAATGTGTTTACAATATACTATCTATCCGTAGCAATAACAAACATACAACAAGCAAATATCTTAATAGTCGTAGAAAATATTTTCTCAAGATTGTAGAAATATACATACATTACTAAGCATATAAGTAATTATGAAAATGATGTGTTGATAGACTTATAATTTGTAACAAAAAAAAACTAAGGCGTACCTAATAATTTCTTAGGCTTCAGTTAATTTCTTTTTAAATGCTTAAACATGATTTTTTACATTAAACTATGTGGGAATAAAATCTAGTCTAAAATGTAGATCAATAATTACTTTCACCATAAAAAAATATAAAATAAGCATTAAATAGAGCTGTCACAATTTAATAAATATTAATTTTCTAAAGTATATTCCAGTCAAAATATTAATTAGATATGTCTAAGTTATTAATGCATCATTTATAAAAAAGTAGTACATAAATTAAAAAATAATACTTAATGAAATATCAGATTGATAATGTTCGAAAAGATGAAACAATCGGTTATATATTTTATAATAATTTTGAATAAACTAAGGACAAAATGTATTGTTTTATTAAATAGACTGACAACGAATTTGTAGAGTTATAAATATTATATAAAACGGCATCATTAAAATGCAATATGCAAACTAATAACGGTAGGTTATCACTTTTGGTATCTTTATCTATATTACATTTTGACCCATTTTCCATAACGTCACGGTTGACTATTGTCATTTTTCCAACACCTGAGTTTCTCTTTGTAATGATACAACCATTTTTAAATGAACGTCAATTCTTTTGTAAAAACTACTCCAGTTCTTCGAAGAGAGAAAAACAGCTGAACGAACGCGTAATAGAAACCAAAAAGCGTTAGTAATTACAGGATGACCAAGTGGAAAGACATGGCATTATAGCACGTTCCTCCTAGCGTACTACAAACCATTTTTCTCTATCACAGCAATGGTCACGCAAGTCTGATTGTATCTGGAATTCATCCTCACGGAATTCGATATCTTGGTTCATTCACAGGATGTAATACATTTAAATTTCCGACAACATTTTAGGTTACTAATTAATGTCATAGATACAAATCCTTTTTTAATTATAAAAAAAAAACCTTTTTGTGAACCATATAGAAAAGTTGCATTTCAGTAAGGTCACTATCGTCATACTTCGTTAATTCAAATAACAATGCAGTCATAAGCAATAATTTATAACAAATTACCCATTGGGTACAGATACAATAAATAATTAATAATGTAAAATAACAATAATGTAATACAAGTAACTTCCCTATTTGTGAATTCTGTATATCGTTATCAATTCTGTAACAGTGGTTACTAGTACTGATGATGAGCAATAAATTGAATTAAAGGCTGGGAAATATATATGTAATAACTAATTTTTGTGTCTTTACTCATAATATTTGCTGAAACTTCAACTGACGTCGTGTACACGGATTTCTCAAAGACCTTCCATAACATTGATCTTGGTGTATTAATAAAAAAGATTTAAATATTTAGCTCTCATAAACATTTTTTATATTTCTATATTCTTTTTTACACAATCGTTTTCAGTATGTAACATATAATTAACTCTCTTGTATATACAGCAACATCAGGTGTTCCTCAGGGATCTTACTTAGGTCCTCTGTTATTTCAACTATTCATTAATGACATTACAGATAATGTTAAAATTAATAAAGAAATAAACATTGTTCTAGATGTAATATCCTTTAACAGAACCTTGATACAAGTGAGGATAATAGATTATTTCTTAACATAAATAAGTGCAATATTATGACTTTCATGAGGGAAACACAACCTCTTGTATTAACGCTTAATCTATTTCTCGTTGTTATACTTTTAAAGATTTGGATATTTATTTTGAGTTAGATAAATATTACTTAGATTAAATCTCAGGGTAAAATACGAAACAATTATCTTAGATTAAAACCCTGTTAATCTAAATATGTTATTTTACTGTTTCAATAAAATATTTTCTGTAATAATTAATAAGTGTTTTTTTTTTCAGGAACGAAGCAAGAATGGCAGGCTTGAAAGCAACGTTAGGAGTGAGCGAAATAGCTCCAAGAAGCTTAATCTGGAAAGCTCTTCTGGCCGAATTTGTCGGTAATGTCATCCTCAACTTCTTCGGCTGTGCTAGTGTGGTCCAAATCGGAGTTACACAACACCCAGCAGATCTCGTCCTCATCGCTCTTACGTTCGGACTGGCTGTCTTTGTTTGTGTACAGGTAAGATATATTACCATGGAGATATTGTGTAAACAACAAGATGTTTTTCTTTGTTATTAGTCATCGTACTTAATCTTAATCATGCGTATTTGAATTGCAATTTGTTTTAATAACGGTCTATCAACAAAAATAAAAATCGCATCAAGAAATTCTGTGTAGTTTTCCTCTGTAGAAATTGTTTTTCTGGAGCACTCTCTGCATTAGTTGAAAGTGCCAAGCAACAAAAATAAAAATGTAATGTGTCCAACACATTATCTCAGTACATTCAATATGTAGTTTTATAATTAGTTTGTCATTGCAGTTCAGAATATTTTAAATTAATTTCATATCTAAAATTTCCTTCAAAAAATTTGTTTGAACAAAAAAAACAGCTATTTTGGGCGTTACTAAAACCGGATTTACGCAGGCAAATATATTCCTTATATATTTCTTCCACCTTTTTTAATTTTATAATAAACTTACTTCATATTTACTTATTTTATCTTTTAAACTTACTTGACATCATATGTCAAATTTGGTGAACATATGAATAACTCATTTGTTTTATAGAAATTCCTCAGCCTAAACGATGCGTAAAATTATTATATTTTATATACATACATACACAGACATACAAACACCACGGTAAAAATAGTAAAATCATATTTTAGAGACCTTAATTCGAACTCATATGTTGAAAACTGACACTCGAGAAATTTGACCAAAAACAATACCTCCGTTATCTATATATTGATAGGCGGGAGGTAAAATAAATTCTCATATGTAATTTTCCTCCTTAGAACTGGTCTTTCTGGTGCACTCTCTTCATTAGTTCAAAGTGCCAAGACATGACAAAAATAAAAATCGCATCAATAAGTGTAATTTTCCTCTGCAGAAATGTTTCTAGTGCACTCTCTTCATTAGTTGAAAGTCCCAAGACATGACAAAAATAAAAATCGCATGAATAATTGTAATTTTCCTCTGCAGAAATATTTGTAGTGCACTCTCTTCATTAATTGAAAGTGCCAGGAGCGTGACACATTTGAATGATTAGTAAACTTGAAATGATTGTGCAGATGTATTCTGTCCAGTAGATTGAGAAAAACAAAACAAAATAGTGTTGGTAAATGTGAAATGTACCTGTCTATATAAATGCAAAACATCGCCTACGTAGATCGCCGCCGAGAAGAGCAACGCGATTATATTCAATTAGCATTAGCACCAAGCTACATTTACGGCCATTATGCAGTTGTTATATTTTTCCTTAGAGTGTATCATTGAAACTAATATATAGCAATTACATTTGCATTCATCTGGCTAACAATAGAAACAAAATCTGCGATATATCAACAATGTAAACACTGACATTTGAAGGATGGATAATTTCACTCAAGTGTTTCAAGTATTAAAATTAAAACATCGAAAAGCTTTTGTTATTCTTTTACTTTTTCATGATAAATGTATTATAAAGATAACAGATATAAAACATATGCTTACTAAAATACAAAGAATATATATTTTTTATTTCTTTTTTAAGGATTGTCTTCAAAAGTGATATTCTATATTATATTTCATTCAAAGATACCTAGATATCTAAAAAAATGAATTTTTTCTATCCCTGATTTAAATCAAGTAATATTTTTTAAATCATTTATTTAAATCACTTGTTCCGCAATTGTTATTTAATATTGCAAATTTAGGAAAATTGAGGTATATAAGGTATATATGTTTTGTACATAAAAACTGTGAAAAGAAGAAGAATTTGTTGTATTACTGCAGCTGTAATTTTAATAAGAAAACGAACAATATAAAAAGAAACCAACATTGACTTTAAAAATAAATATTTTATAACCTTAATACAATATGAAGTAAAATTAAAACGAAAAATTAAAACATTGCACGAAACGGCACATTATTAAAACTAAAACTTAAAATTTTGGTTAAAACTAAAACTTAAAATTAAAACAATAGTTAGGAATGAGACTTTACAGTAAAATCCGGGTATAATGACATCGAAGTGATCTCAAAAATTTCGTCGTTATAACCATATAAGTAAAATAACGTTAATACATGTAAGCTTTGAAATAAGTTCTCACAATTTCGACGTTATAATAAGTTTGTCACTATAAGTGATATCGTTATAAACAGATTTTTATTGTTTCTTTAAATTTTTTACTTATTCTGTTCAATATATTTTTTTTCATAATAAATACGATTTTTTGAAATTATACTGTACCTTTTTAAAGAAATCAAATTTTTATACAACCCTATTTTAAGTTATAATTATTTATATATTTACGATTAAAATATATTTCACATTTATTTCCATCTCGCTAAAATTCCCAATTCATATTTTATATTTTCTCCATCAAGGTTTCATCCCAAAAAGATTCAAAGCAATTTAAATTTCATTAAGTGGCCAGCATACCTGTCCATTTTATTTTGGTAACCGAAGACCTTCAACTTGATATTTCTTTGTTTTTTAAACTCTCAATGTTGCACATTAGGAAATCCCGAAAGGAACTATAATTATGCAGATATAAATCATTTATGCGAATATTTAACAATAGCTCTTGAAGGCGAAATTACAAAAAGTTTTGTACAGATAAACTTGTTTTAATTAGACTTTCTTTTGCAAGTGAATAATAAGATTGATATGTATCTTTTTAAATATGAGAAAGAAATAAATGCATAACAGTATAAAACAATGAATAAAATATGCTGAGGTATACCTACTTCATATGTATGAATTAAAATTAATTATATATGTTTTTCATGTTAAAAATAGGTATTCTAATAATAAACACATGTATTCTTATAATTTGAATTTTATTTTATTAGAAATTTCTATTTTTATAAAGGATAAATAAATTTCTACGTAACGGGGTTTAAAAATGTACGTGTGTAGTTTATTAATCTTCTGCCATATTAAGAATATATGCCACGATGTCTCATATATTAAACGTTTAGAAATCAGAACACATTTTCAATTACAAAAACTTGTATTTAGATTAATAAATTGCTTAAAGTAAGTCAGCAGTACGAGTATTAATATTACATCTATTTATTCTTGTTATCATCTTATAAATTATAAGATTTCTAATATGTGACAATAATTGGATTAAATACATTGATAGGTTACAATAAATGCAACAAAAAATATTGCTACAATTAAAATATCCTGCAGTTTCTATTAAAATAATTATAGAAATTATTATGATACAAAAATGTACGAGAAGTTTCGAAAGCTCTAATCATCACATTGATAATTTAACTTCAATTTAATGTAGGTTGAAATAATAGTAGATTGTGTTATTCGAAGTAAAAGATCACTTTTCATGTGAATAAAGCACAGTATGTTTTTTTTAAATACATATGGAGCGTAATCTACTAACAATTTCTTCAAAATTTGATACTATGTTTTTTTAAACTGCAGACAGTTCTTTAACAGACACTTTTGGTATGTTTATTATACAGATAAAATTAAGAAGAAGTTTTACAAAACGTTTCTCTTTTTGAGATAAGAAAGAGGTTTACGGTTTACAATCATTGTGTGAAAAGTAAAAAATTAAAAATTCACATTTCCAATTAAAATTAAATAGGTTTTTACATATCCAAGTTATTTCCAATTACTGTTGAATATAAAAAAGTTACAATTTTTTAGTTTTAACTCTAACATTTGTCATGTACAGCTGAAATAATCCAAAAATATCTATTTTTGAGTCAAAAATTTTGATTTTTGAAAATAGTCCATGTTGATAGACATCGTTGCGCTGTTTATAAAATTTCAAACAGAATTCAATTATATCTTTTTGTTCCTAATATTTTTGCTCTCAAAGTTGGACCTCAAACAAGTATGTTTTTAGGAGATATTAAAAAAATTGCTAGAGATACAATCAGAAAGATTTTACCAATCGATTCTTCGGGCAAAATTACATAAAGAAATGTTTTCTCTGCATATACGTTCTTTGGAGCGATTAGGTGAAAAATTAGAAAAACGAAAAAACCTAAATTTCAATATTTCGTCTCGAAATTTTTTGTCTCCAAAGTTTTTCATTTTTTGGACTTAAGATAAGAACAAAAGAGCTTTTATGAAAAAATATGACAAGAATTTCTGTTGTTTCCTTCGAAAGGCTTTGAGTTGAAGTTTTTCAAAATCAGTCTATTATTAGACTTTTTCTCTTTACTGCAATGAACAGACACAACTGCACTGAGACGATGCAACTTATATAGTTGAAGAACCCGATGAGTGAAATTATTGATAACCACACGTCCATAAACACAGGAAATGCTCCGTAGTAAACTAGTATCGTACATTAGCTGTAAGTACTATCTGCCCGTACTGCAGTTTTAACGGTTCTGGGCTAATTTACATCAAGGTACAAATGTTCCGCCGAGTGAACAGGGAAATAAATTTAACGCTGTTGGTTCCCTCAAATATCAAACCATCAAACCACTCACTGGAATAGCGTTCCGTGCTCAACAATCATATTGTAATTAATTGATAATTAATCACAGTTATATCCACTAATTGTATGCAGAAACGGGATTGTTTTTGTTGATGTTTTTGTTTACATTGTTGGAATTTGACCTAATTGTTACTAAAACGAATTTGTTTTTTAATAAGGCACATAACGGATATATCCCTGTCGTATAATAAAATGATAAGATATGGATATAATTTGAATAATGTATGTAATTATATTAAATGGACATACTTCATAATTATAAATGAATTATTGTACCTGTTTACACTTATGAATATGGACATATTTGATCTATATCTTTCAAGTTATTCAGTGCAAATATATAATTATTAAATTATAATTTGAATGAATAAAAATAAAAAATAATTCTTGGATTCAAATTCGGGACAAATCACCTTAGGGCTAAAAAAATCTTGTATATTATAATGAATCTATTATATTGTTATTGTATTATTTTGCAGTTTACTGACCATATATTACATAAAATATTACATAATTAAATTAGTTATTTTTGTTTTAAGTCCGCGAAGTTTGTGATTTTAATGCGTCAATCGAACGCACTAAAAATATTTCGCACACAATACATAAACAATATTTTTCTATAACTAAATTTGCGTCATTAAGTATAATATTTTTTTATGTATATAAATTAAGTGAAAAAATGTTTTCCATCACCCTGAAAACGTTTTCCAAAACCGGAAAAATCGTTTTCCCATGTACTGCGAAAAATTTTCCTACTTTATTCATTGTTATTCCTGTTATTAGAATAAAAATGTTAACATTTTTTTACAGTTGTAGAAAAATTTTATTTTTGCTCCAACAATTAAATGAATTAAATACAATGTTTATACAATTAAAGAATCTAAAGTACCCAAAATATTTAAAATTCGTAACAGTATTTGAAATACTTAAAAGTATTTAAAGTACTTATAGATATTTGAAATACCGAATATTTCAAGTACAAAAGAAATCATATATTTTGCCAAAAAACTGTAATACTTTTGTTCGGTATTTTGTATCTGAAATATATTTTTTTAAATATTTTATATAACACTGTGTATTTGGTATTGAAATATAAAATATATTTTCGAAAAGATTTGGCAACATTGCATTTTACTATTGCCCAGGGGAGTAAATTAAATTTCCATGCTGATTTTGCGGCAGCGGTGATAGATTACTGAACAATTTCACGAAAAAATATGTATCTGGCTATTTTTTTAGTTCAATATAATTTTTCCGTTTTAGACAATCGGTCACGTGAGCGGAGGACACATAAACCCTGCAGTGACAGCAGGAATGATGTGTGCAGGAAGAACACCCATCATTAGAGGTATCCTGTACATCATCGTCCAGTGCTTAGGAGCTTTAGCAGGATCAGGTATCCTTAAGGTAAGTCATGAGAAACACACGACCTACAAAATCCAGCAAGTGCAAATTACAGTGTCGGATTGCTACTAATAAGCTATAAAACCCAGCTATAAAGCAGTAACTGCGGAAATAAAGAAACAAAATCAAAGAAACTCTATCTTTTGATCAGTTGCGAAACAAGTTACTGCTAGGTAATCAGATACGAAGATGGCTTTTACCAAATTGATTGGGTAGCGTAAACAGGATGTTGTAAATAATACATTTGTTGACAAAGATTACTATCGCTTATTGTGAAGTCGTATGTATGTTCTCTTAAGATTTACAAAGAAAATCTGCATACATACTTGTATCTATATACACTGACATATTTATATACACGAAAACATTTGTTTTTATTCTAATGAAATGAAACCAGCTCTACATACAAGCATGGCTGGTTATCGTTAAATGAAACGTATTTAATCTGTTTGGTAGTTAACAGGAACTTTGATAGACAATTGAAAAACGGGCCCTTAATCTTTAAATTATTATTAAAAAAAAAAGATTATATCTTATAAATTGACTCCTCAAATATTTGCAAATCAAATTATGGTAATAGTTTACTAAATTGTAGAAATATAAAAATTATTCATTTTCAAAAAATAAACAAACTTGTACCACTTATACATCAATTTTTGTTTTCGGTATTCGGTATCTGTTTGTCTACAAATGTTTTAATTATTAGTCTTACAATCGGTAACTACAATCACTGGGTTTTTATTGTATCAATCGTTTAAGGTATACAAAATACAAAATTAATAGTAGTTTCTACCCTAGAAGAATTTTGACCATAAGTTAAATTCCCAAGTGAACTTCAACTTGTTCCTTCACAATTTTTACTTGCATTTTGATAAAGATGTTTGTCTCTTTAATGCCTCTAGAAGGTACCACTTGGATACTGCGGTATATTTATTTGGTTAATAGAGACGCTGAGAAACGAACCACAGAACTTATATTCTGAATATATCTTTAAAAACAATTTTCTCGGAAAAGCCCTTTCATGCGAAGAGCATATTTCGATCGGTAGAACAGGTTTTTAGTATTTGTAGATAGATTCGATGACAAAATTCAAGAGACAGTTTAGTACATCTTCTATGTGTTCCTATTTAATTTATCTATTTGTCTAGGCTCTAACTCCAGAATCCGCTCAAGGAAACCTAGGAAACACAGCGCTGGGTCACGAAATCACCCCAATTCAAGGATTCGGAATGGAATTCTTCCTTGGATTCATCCTAGTGTTCGTGGTGTTTGGCGTTTGTGACGAAAATAAACATGAAACCAAGACTATTGCTCCTTTGGCTATCGGTCTGTCTGTTGTCCTGGGACATCTCGCTGCTGTGGACTACACAGGGTCTAGCATGAACCCCGCTAGGTCTTTCGGAAGCGCTGTTATTGCCGGAGGATGGGAGGAACATTGGGTAAGAAGTTTTGTCTACTATAAATGAGAAACTACCCTATATACATTTTTTTTCTGTTGAAAAATTATTATTCGCACGTCTTTTTGTATAGTCATATTATTTATATAATACAAGTTTCTTGACCTAATATAAAAACGGTAGAGTACAATTTCCGTTACTTTCATATCATTCGTCTTAGCAATATCTAACAGCCGCGTAACAATCCAGGCTCCAATATAGATTAAAAAAAAATAATGACCCAATAACAGAACACTTTGCAAAATAGGTACCTTTTAGAACGAAATCTAATTTTGTCTGTAGTTAATTATCTTTAAAGGGAGAATAGAATTTTGAATAATCTCATTAGGCAGAGACAAGCCGTTTTATTGTTGAGATGAGGATAATTTTGCAGAAAATAAAAACACAAAAGCCCAATATAAAAAATAAACACTATTAGAAAAAAAAATCGGACACATTGAAGCGCTTCATAATTTTTTTTTGTCTTAAGACGTACAAAAAAAGGACCTCTCTGTTGAAATGGTGCAAAAAATATAACATGAAGTTCAAATTTCATTGAAACTATTGCATGAAGAATTTGTTTAATTAAGATGAATTCAGTTAATTCTCTAATGGAATTAATTTTGGCTAAATCTTTTTGAAAATAATTTCTAAGTGAATCGATTATTTGTATCTCCTAAACAATTTGGTACAATTTATCGTCAGAAATCCAACCATTGAAATATATGAAATATATTCTCAATGAGTTTCCAATTTTGTTAATCATCGTTCTAAGTATTTGGGGAGCAACCAAGAGATGGCAGCAAATGTCACCTATTTTGGATGGATGATTGCCACATATCAAAACTTTATTACAACTATTTTTTGTCCTGATGAAGCCTAATTAGTCAAAACGTTAGTTTTGAGTAAAATTTTCATCCGACTGCCTTCCGATTATTTTCCTTGGAACCTTCATCTATTCTGAAGTTAGTTTAAGGTACAAATGAAGTATTTCGATATTTTCTGTATAATTAGTAATTGCTTTCATTAAAATGTCAATGTTTTTTTGCAATTGTCACTTATAATATTGTGCCAAATTCTTCTCTGTTTCCTTTCTCTGATATTTGAACATCTGGCATGTAAACGTGTTACAAATGTCAGATAACAAGTGCAATGAAATAATTAGTTGTTTTTGCACAAATATGACATCAGACATTCCCACAAATAATAATTGACACAATTCTGTAACGCTTAACGTGGGGGTGTATTCACTTAATCAAGTACTTGATCTTCATTATGAATGCAAATTTGTAAGGAGATTTTCTTTTGTTTATCTGTAGTCGCTTCCGGTGAGGTCAGAGACCTCCCAGCGACTAGCGCTGGAACTAATGGGCACGCAATTAACTAAGGGCACAAAGAGAATAGAGAATTTTTCACTTTTCTTACGACACTTGTATACGACTATTTGCTATTGAACTTACTGGAGTAGAACGGAAAGTTTTTCAAGTGGAAACTTAGACATTGTTACTGTAGATTTTTTTGAAAAGATAATTTAATGCACGGGTCACAATGATCACATATATCATTGCTGGGAATGAATTACATATAAATTATAATATAAAACATTACTGCATATGATCTTGTCTCATTATAATATCTATAGATATGTAGATTTTAAATTCTCTAGATTCCGTAGTTTCATTCATTCATCTAGATTGAGATCTGGTTTCATTCATTCCGAAATTACAGCATTGTTATGTGTGTACTCCATTCTCTGACATACTGAATCTAAAGCACATTCAGAATCATCAATATCGGCTATGATTGTGGTCCAATTTCCAAATATCAGAGCATTGTTAAGTATATACTCTAATTCTTGACCTACTGAAATCAGAGAACATTCCGAAGCAATTAAATCTGCTCTGGATTTTACTCTGATTTGAGTAGATCATGAATCAAAGTAAACACTTGAGAATGCTTTGATTTTTGACCTACTAAAACCAGAGCACAATCCAGAGCAATAATCTACTCTAGAATGTGATCCAATTTTAGTAGGTCCAGAATTAGAGCAAACACTTCAGTATACTCTGATTCTTAACCTACTGAAACTAGAGCACAATCCAGAGCAGCAGTCTGCTCTAGAATGCGATTCAATTTCAGTGGGACAAGAATTAGAGCAAATATAGTGCGTGCTCTGATTCTTGATCCACTGAAACCAGAGCACAATCCAGGCCAGTAATCTGCTCTAGAATGCGATCCAATTTCAGTTGGTCAAGAATTAGAGCAAATACGTCGCTTGCTCTAATTCTTGACCCACTGAAACCAGAGCACAATCCAGAGCAGGAATCTGCCCCAGAATGTGATCCAATTTCAGTGGATCAAGAATTAGAGCACACAGCGTCCTCTAATTCCTGCCCCACTGAACTAAATCACTTTCCAAAGCACGGATGCCTCGGAAGGTGATCTAGTCAGACCACCAGGTCGGGGAGGTACTAAGGCCAAAAGGCCAAACAACCTCCCCGGTCTCCCACCGAAGCAGGAGTCAGTTATCCTGACGCAGGACTTCCCTTATATACCCTGAGTTGCGCATTGCGCATTGTTACCTGAAATGCCGTTATTTGATTGGTTGTTACTCAATCATTAATTGTGACTATACTAGTCGGAATTTTGAAACAAAAATTTGTACACATATGTATTTTTTCATGAGGAATTCAATGGAGATATCGTCGAAGCTGTATCTCATACCCATTTTTGGGTATGGGTCAATTACTTTAAATAAGGTGGACATATAAAAAATCTAATTATAGTATTCGATTCCATGGGTATTCTAATGAACATTTTTTCAGGTATTCTGGGTCGGCCCAGTTTTGGGTGGAATTGCTGCTGCCTTATTGTACACCCATGCCTTCTCTGCACCTGTACCCTC
Source organism: Stenolophus ochropezus (assembly GCA_035578165.1). Classification (NCBI taxonomy): domain Eukaryota; kingdom Metazoa; phylum Arthropoda; class Insecta; order Coleoptera; family Carabidae; genus Stenolophus; species Stenolophus ochropezus. The sequence goes on from JAQOWZ010000002.1 coordinate 2,667,199, forward strand.
TGTAAGAATCGTCGAAAGATACACAGCTGTTCAACAAGGAGATGAAAAAGAGGTACGTCTCACTTCTATCACCAAAACATCTGTGTAAAACTTTTATATATAAAACCAAAATCTTTTGTAATGTTAGCCTATCTCTGTTTGGAATATCAGCAGTGACCCAAATGTAAGTTAAGGTTATGTACGATGTAAATGTTAGGTTATGTTGAACAAAATGGCGCTCGCTTTCTCACTTTTTTTAATAATTTACATTATTTTTGTGTTCATTTCTTAAAATACTCAATAGTTTAAATCTGAAATAGTTATAACAACACTTAATATATTTTTAATGTATATTTTCTTGAGTATATTATGTAGGGTTGAGCTCATATGATATTGTAAATAATAGTGGCTTGTTATTCTAACCAACTAATGTCTTATGTCCTTCCTTCCAGCTGAAGAGACTGGACGGAAACGGAAGCAAGACGGATGTGGCGCTGAATGCTTGAATCTCATCTCATCACATCTTCATAACAATCATAATTAAGTGTATCATTTAGTTCACATAGCCATTGCTAGTGCATTATTTAGCTTTTAACGTTGCGTGTTCAATATATTTTTATATTTAAGCGTTTTATTTACTATAGAACAAGTGTACGTTATAGTTATTGCTACGAAATCACGAAATCAAGTACCTCATGTCACTTTATTTATAAATGAGACGATTATATATTTGTATATTTTATTTAAAAAATATAAAATGTATAAAATTTAATAAATTGTTTTGAAGAATTTTTATTTTCTTTGCGTCCTAATGTCCTGAGCTGAGAAGACTACAATTATTGACCTAGCACCAAAATATAAAGCGCTGGTAAGTGATAAGCGAAATTGCTACATTTGAAACCAGTATGATTTGTGTAAGTAATTACAAAACGAGACGAAGGCAAGTTTTGTTAAAAAACAGAAGTGATATAACCACCCAGCTTCCTTACGTTTTACAATATTTTTTCTACTTCCATTTGAATATGTACAAATATATATTATGAATTTTTGACATTTGCAAAATACACAAAAAAGACAATACCAAGGTCTCCTTAATTTTGTGCGTTACTAAGTTTCTGGAACAAATTTTATAAACAGAGAAACGATTTAATTAAAATTATCATTTAAGTTTTTTGAATTGTAAAATATGAGTCTCTGTAAATCTCATAGATGTAATAACTGTATTATTAATATTTGTAAAGATTATAAGAGCTAAATAATTTATTTTTATAGCTGTTAATGTTTCGATATATGTATAATTTAGAAATTGGATTTTGCGTGAAATAATGATTTTATAATTTACAAGTGAAGTAATGGAATCAACAACCAAACTGAAATTAGGGAAATCAAGAGTCTCTTATTAGAGGGTAGTGAAAAACAATTTTTCATGTCAAAGGTAATAATGTTAAGTGTCTTGTCTAGCAGTGAAAAAAATATTTATTTGAAACACAACAAAATATCAGTGATATAATTTCAAAGAATTACAAGTATAATTCGAAAAATTTTATAGTTATTTACAATAAATTTATTAACTTCTTGATATAAATTGTACACTGAACAAATATGTAACATAGATAATCTTAAAGATTAATATAATAATTCTGTTTCTGGTATAGTTGACGATACATCTTCAGTATTTGTAAGATCTATATTACTATTTATCATAACTATTCTAGGTTGTTCTTGAATGAGTTGTTCCTGATTGGTTTCATCTCTTTTAGCTGTGGTTTTCTTCACATAAGTGCGAACTGGAGTTTTGGGAATTTGAGTATCAACATTTGGACCGATGTTAACTTTAGTATCAGCAATGTCAGGATTGTTAAGTGGGTTTGGTACTACTCCTTTAGTTAGTAATTTCTTCAAATCTAACCCAACGTCTGGGTTTTTCACGACTACTGTACTTCCCTTCATTTCTAGTCTGGTGTTTTTGGATATGGCTTGATATTCCGCTTTAGTCATCATTAGTTTTTGAACTCGGATGACTTTTTGTCCAACTTTCATTTCTACAACACCGGATTTTTCTGTCATTGCGTCTAGATCTTGTTTGGAGAGGCCTAAGTTTTCAAGGGTTGTGATTTTTGTGACGGCTTTTGGTGCTGTTTCTTTTGGTGGGTCTGGTTTTGGAGGTGGTGGAGGTTCTGGGATTTGTATTTGTGGTAGTTTTGGTTCGGATTTTTCTTTAATACGTTTGTATACTTTAATTGTTTCGCTACGGATTACAGGTTGAATACTTCCAATTTGCACTTTGGGTATTTCTGGTTTGATATCTTCAGGTTCATCGATTTCTTCTTCGGAATCTGAGCCTAGTTCATCTTTTAGAAATTCGGCGTAGTTTTTAATTTTACTTTCGCGTTGAGAACGACGTATTTGATCGTTAGGTACAATTTCTAAAGAAGAGTTTTCTAAGATGAATTCATCATCTTGTGGAATTTCATCTTCTTCAAGTTCGTTCTCATCGCCGTGTTTTACTTCATGATCTTCCAATTCTTCTTGAGTTTCGAAAGAATAATCGCATTTATCGCACGGAAAAGGTAAGCTAGCTAAATGTGTTGAAACGTGGATTTTTACTGTTTTGGCATCTCCAAATTCTTTGTCGCAAATTACGCATTTTAAATTGACCATTGAATGAATTGCAGTGTGGTTTATTAAAGAATCTTTTCGGCGGAAAGACATGCTACAGAAATCGCATTTAAATTCGCCTTTTTCATTTTCCATTCGTCTTTTATACTGACCATGATTTCTCAAATGTCGCGTCAGGTGATGCGAAAGTAAAAACGTTCTAGGGCATAATTTACAAGGATATGGCCGATCTCCTGCATGAGTTGTTACATGCCTTGCTAATTTTCCCGGAGTTGTAAAACTAGCTTCACAATAATTACATTTATATTCTTTTTCGTTAGCATGAACTATTTCATGTCGTTCCAAGCCCTGTTTAAACGCAAACGACTTTTCGCAATGCCCGCATTTAAATGGTTTCTTTCGTTTATGAATTTCCATATGTGTATCTAAATCGCCTGCATTTAAATATCCTTTATCGCAAAAGAGACATAGAAATTTCGGAACGCTTTTGTGAACTTTTTCGTGTCTGTGTAAAAGTGTGGCCCGGGAAAACTGTTTATCGCAGACGATACAAACGAAAGGTTTTTCACCCGAATGAGTTAATAAATGTTTAGAAACGTCGTGTTTGGAAAAGAATCGTTTTCCGCACTCAAAGCATGGATATTTTCTCTCACGAGTATGTTGTCGCATATGTATATCCAGAAGTTGTTGTAAAGGAAAAGCACGTTCGCAGTGTTTACAACTAAAGCAGTTTGTGATAACTTGTTTTGGTTTATCGGGTATTTCACCTTGTTCGATAACTTCTTCTGTAACTTCGCATATTAGTGGTTCAGGGTGGATAATATTTTCGTCGAGTATATCTTCCCGAATTATTTCAGTGTTAGTTCTCTCAATTTGACTTTCCTGTGCTTCAAGTCTAATTCGTTTAGATGGAGTTTGTGAAGAAGAATCTCTGACTCTTTTTTTTACAGGTGGTACCGGCTGTGAATTCTAAAATAAAAATGTAGTGTACTCTTTTATTTTGGTTTGTAATTATTTACTAAGTACTTTATAGTGTTTTAATAAATAAATAAATAAAATTGCTATATATAATATGAATTTGCTATGTAGATGTATTCAAGATATGTAATGTGTAATAATATAACATTGTAAGTATTTTAAATTTTAATATTTTTTGCCAAGTAAAAACATTCGACGCTCAGTAGAAATAATGTATAATAATGAAATTGTATTTTAATAATTTTGCTCTATACAATTAATTGATGCTTGACGAATATTTTATTCGCGTGATAATAATGGCAAAAAATATTTTTACAATAAAGTTATCATTTATTTATTTAATTTATCATTTATTTATTCACCTGTGCGTCTATTATTATAAAGCTATTGTCTATTATTTTACTGAGCATTCGATATATAAACCTGTGCCTGTTATTTCTACTAAACATTAAAAAAAAAAATATTAACAGAAATTATTGACTCGCTAAAACATAAAGTAACATAGAAATATTTTTTTTTAATTAGTATATCTAATTTTAACATAGCAATAATTTTTTATACTTAGCAATGTAACTTTACAAAAAATTTCTGTGCGAATAAATTGTTTTGTTTTATTTTATATGTAAGTAGGTATACCTTTAAAATTTCTTCTTTTTCCTGTTCCTTTAGAATTCCTGTTGATATATAATATTTCAGAGCATCGTCTGATTTTTTACACATTGTTTTAAATGCGTACGATTTTTGAGTTTGTAGTCGGCAATCATCGCATATTAATTGGGGCATCCCATCGTTTGCAAATACCTTAAAAGTAGGTATGGTTTACATAAGGTTTACTAGCAAACTCTAGGTGGCAGTAGGAACCAGGATTTATTGGAATTAGGTTTCTTGGTAAATATGTAACTACAATACTTATAGAGAAAACATTTAAAATTAAAGATTTTGTGTGTGAAATAAATTATAAATTTCTGTAAAAGTAATTACTTTATATGTTTTATTTCATAGATACTTACTTACTACATAGTTACCAGAAATTTTAGTGTTGATATTAAAAAATCAAAATTCACACTTGAAATTACAGTATAAGTAATTTCAAAATAGGAAACTTTTTAAGTAAGGAATTAACCGGAATACAAACCTCAATAGTAACACAAGCCATTATTTGCAGAGGCAGTGGGATGGCATTCTTGTTGTCCCTTTCGTATATGTTACTTAAGGGATCTTTTTCAGTTAAGCAAAATCTGCATATTCTCAATTCACGCAGCTTAGCTTGTCTCTCTTCCATTGTAATAGACACAAATTCACAGATTATTTCAGAAATCTTGAAACTGTCATCTATACAACGCGCAAAATGGACACCAGGTCAATACAATACACTGTAATATCGACAAGGAGAAATAATGTGAACAGCGCATCACATAGTAGTTCCACTTTTACATTACAGAGGGACATACGTGACAGTATTGATGTCTTGTACTATATATTTGCATTAATATTTGTACTGTTGTTTAATATAACTATTTACAACATTTAAAAAAAATAGTAATTCTTATATTATACATATATTTTTTTTAAATAAATTTCAACGTCAACAATACACAAAACGACGTTAAAAGTGATATTAAACAAAGATATTTAATTATAAAATCAATGAAAATAACAATTGTAATGCATTATTTAAAAAATAATAATTTAACATTCAAAGATTATAATAAAAATATTTAATAAAAGTAAATTTTTAGATTGGTGTAACCGCTAAAAGATGTTACTTCAAAACATGTTATCCTGATACTTATATCTTCAATATGCAGATTTCGAAGCATTCATATTCTTTAATTATCTTCTTAAATTTATAATTTATGAAAATAGAAGATTAAGAATGCAGAAAAGAAAATGAAATGTATATTATAAATAAAAAAATAAAATATGTATTGATCTGATAGAACAGGGATGTATTATTTGAAATTCCAAATACAAATATACAAAAATTAGATTTTTTGACATAATAATTAATATTATACTATATAGAGATAAAAGTATAGTATTATTAAATCATAATAATTAATATAACACAGAGTAGATAATATTTTCAACTGTAAAATTTTCAGTTTTAACGTTAAGTAACAATTATCTTGAAGAAAATTATTTAACGAAAATATATTTTTTTATAACATCTCAAAAAGATAGAACTGAAATGAGAAGACATGATATTAGTTTTTTTTTTGCTATTTATGTTAAGGAGCTAAAATTACATGAAACATTTTATGTTATCTTCAATAGTTTTGTTAAATATACACATATTTAAGAATAATGTAATATGTATTTATTTATATTATAAAATAAAATTTATTTATACAATTATATTTTTGTTTTTATTTCTAGATAATACCTAATGAACTTTCATTTTCAAAATGTGACCAAATTTTGATTCTTACGTAGATACTAGCAAAAAATAAAATACCCATGTCTCTATAAATCGATTCATTATTCGTAGTTTACGAGAAAATAATTATAAAAAAATAGGGGGAAGGGATGCTGTCACGTGTGGTAAAATCGCGAAAAAAGACAGATAGATCTGTCTTTTTCCACGATCCTACCATGCTGACATCACATATCCCTTCTCCAATACATTACATTGCTAATAACTACATTACTGAAAACTAGTATTCACTTTTTATTATTATAATGAGAAGCTATAATGGTTAGTTTTCATATTTTATGAATTTATCGAATTTCGATTATGGTCCAATTCATGTAAAAATGTGTTAATAAATATTTTTTTTTATTATTATTATTGCAATTTTTTTAAAATCTCCCATTGAATTTCTTGGAGTTTGTTAGCACGAAGGTCAGACACGCTACCTCGAGTAACGGATTACCGCTACCAGCGTAGCGTACAGGAAGAATAGAATGTTTCTTTGTAACGCGACAGTAAAGCAACAGTCTGCAGCAACATGAGGAGCAAGGTGGTTCTTCTACTTCTTGTAGCCGTCGGTAAGTCACATTTTTTTATTGGTAATTGGTAAAGAATTAACAATTTTGCAATATCGTATTAATATTCATGGATGCATCAACATTATTGCAGTACAAAAAATATAATTTCAAAATTATTAAAAAAATCGTATGGTACTTTTTTTTTAATTTATATATGTATTTGTTTTTACCGTATTTCTTATTAAAGTAATTTTTTTTTAATTAATATGTTTTATATTCCATGCATTATTTACAATTGCAATAATGTACAAATTTTAATATTCTATGTATGTGCGTTTGCTTGTATTGCAAATTTGGTATGCAATTTGAATAAATAGTATTGTTACAATATTTCAGAAATAAATTGCAAAATATTGGCAATACATTATGCGAAATTAAAATTTATAAGCTTAAGAAATTATACTTAGAAAGTCTGTTTTTGTTTAATATGAAAATTAGATCATTTCTTATCAAATTATATAATTATTGCAAAATTAGCATTAATATTATAAATGCTCACAAAAATATAAACTATTTTTTAAATGTCCTTTTTTTCGAATGCATAAAATTGTTAACCTTGATTTTGCTTCTGTCTGTCATTTTCAAGAAAAAAACCTTCAGTTGATAAACCAGTTCATTTTTTTAATTAATTAACTTTCATTTACAATACCGAAATGTAGTACGGATATATTTATAATTATCTTAAATTATTAATTAGTTGAAAGGAAATTAACTGTCTTAATTTATACAAATATATTTCCCACAATCAAACTGAAAGTATTTTGAAAAATAAACTTTCAATTTTCATGTTAGCCATAAAGTACGGACCAATACCTGTCTCTATTGTCTGATGAAATAAAGCTGAAAATACAGCTTGTGAAATTGTGAAAGTGATCTTCAAGAATCCAACCGCAAAGGTTAACTGGTTAAGAATAAAAAAGATGTATGCTCATTTTGATATATTCTTACAAACAGGTGGTAGAATATGGTTATTTACCATGAAAAAATTCATAGAAATGCAAGTCTCATATGATTATATTTGCAATTTAAATATTTTAAATGAGAAAATAATTGTAAATGGCCTTGAAATAGTGTCTTTTAAATTAATACAACAGAAACGTTTTCTAAAGAAAAGTATGGTTTTTGTAAATAGACATAAATTTCACAGCGTTAGAGAAGTAGGTTTGCAATGTGTATTCAACAATAGGCAGTGGCGGTGTTAGGCTCTTTTTATAGTGGCTCGAGCCACTATAGAAATTTTATTTCCATAAGGTCAGAAAAGAGCACAAAAATTTACAAAATCTTTCACTTCTTTAGTTAAAAATAGGTTTATAGTACGTAATCATTGTTAAATAAAAATTCGCATTTCCAATTGACAATTAATTTTTTTTATATCTCCACGTTATTTCCGATCACAGTTAAACATGAAAAGTTACAATTTTGTTGTTTTTATTCCAAAATCTTGGTTTCTGACAATAGTGTATACAGATAGTCGCGATGTTTATTTAAAATTTGCAAAGAGAATTTAATTATTTCTTTTTGTTCTCGAGATTTTTACTCTCAAAATTACCTCAAAATTTTATTTAGGTATACCTCTTTAGTGATTAGGTTTACGACTCACCAATCCATTCTACGGGCAAAATTACATAAGTACACCAATTTTTTGTTTTATTGCAAAGGATATAATTTGAAGAAAGGAAAATGGCAAAATCTTAAAAAAATAGCAAGTTGGTAATCTTAGTTTTTTTAGCCATTTTCAGTTTTTTTCTTTCTAGAAATTGTATCCGTTGAGATAAAATCTGAAAATTGGTATACTTATGTGATTTTGCCCGCAGAATCGCATGGTGAAGTCACCAAAACCTTAAACCTAACCTATTTAAGGAGCATACCTAAAAATTTTCGATTTTTCGTTTTTGTTGTTTATAAGTGTTAGTGGGACAGCTAATTAATATTTTAAAATAATAATATTTAAATTGTTTCATTTTACCACCCCCATTTTTCACCAAATATCAATGGCTTCTCTGATTTTCTCAGATAATTTTTAATTTTAAGCATTATTTTTTTGCTCTTTAGCAAATTCACATTACAATAAACTCTGAAAGTTTTATAATATGACTTCTGATAAATAATTCACGATATGTTTTGTGTTTTGACAAAAACTTTTTAATTTTTTAGTATCGGCCCAAAATCGCAAAAGCTCGAACAAAAAGCCTCCACCCGCAGACGATGGAACAACAGATCAATGTCCCGAACCTAACGGGTACTTTGCCGATGCTGAGTTCTGCGACAAGTACTACGCTTGTGTAGAAGGCGATATCACAGAAAGGATTTGTCCAGATGGCATGGTATTCAATGATGCAAGTACTGAATATGACAAATGTGACTTGCCTTTCAATATTGACTGCAGCCACAGACCCAAACTCCGTAAGTTTCTTATTGTAATCAAGAAATCAAGTTCGTTGTTGTAATCAAAAAAATAAAATATCCGTACACTTGCCTTTTTCTACGGTCCTACCTTGCTGACGAATCATATCCCTTCTCCAAAATATTACATTACTAATAACTATATTATTTCAAACTAATTTTTGGTTTTTATGATTACAATGCAAAACTTTAGTGGTTACTTTTTATATTTTATGACTTATATACCCAGGCTTGAATATGTTCTAATGAAACTAAATATGATAAATTTTTAATATTTTAGAGGAACCACAACCCAGTCAACATTGTCCAAGAAAGAATGGTTACTTTTCGCACGAAGAAAAAAATATCTGTGATAAATTCTACTACTGTGTCGATGGAAAATTCAACATGATTACATGTCCAGATGGTCTTGTATACAATGAAAAAACCGGAATATGCACATGGCCTGATGAAGCCAAAAAGAAGGGGTGTTCTTCGGAAGGTCTGTATTTGTGCTAATTTGTTTTTACTTCAGTACTAGACAATTCTTTAGTTGGATCTTCAGCAGAAGAAGAAATTTATAAAGATGTACTTCAAATATGAACACCTTTATAAATTTCATCTCCTGAAGAAGACCAATGAGGGAAATCGTCTTTGAAAGAAAAAAGTTGCAGAATTCCAGAAACCATTGACCATTTAATATTTTACTTTGTTTTTCTCTTGCAGAGGTGTTCCAATTCGAATGCCCCAAAGTAACTGAACAAGAAGCCTTAACACATCCCAGATACCCAGATCCTGACGACTGTCAGTTTTTCTATGTCTGTATTAATGGAGATACCCCCAGAAGAAATGGATGCAAGTTAGGTCAAGTGTTCAATGATGCTACTAAGAGGTGTGACTGGCCCAGACAAGTGCCTGAATGGTAAGATCAAACAACTTTTTTATCCTTATTCGAAAATACCATATCTCATAAATTAATTTGAAAATAAAAAGTAATCAATTTAGATCAAAAATTAGATACAAGTATAAAAAAAAAACAAAAGTAGGTATGGGTAACACGCCGGTTTCAAATAGGAACATTTTCATAATAGGTCTATATTGACAGAAATTTCAAATTTAGTTTGGTACAATTTAAATTGTGTTTCTTTTCTTCAACTTTAAAAAAAATTGTCTACGATTTTTAACCGGTGAAATAATTCATCCTGATTTTTCTCTGAGTAATCCAAACATTAAAGCAACTAATAGTATGTCATGATTCTTCTCTATTTTGAAATTTGTATTTCTTTCGACTCGACCATCAGAGTATAATAATAGTACTTGTGCAACAAGTGCAGAAATTCGCATATTTCCCATGCAAGCGCAGTGTTGGCAAATATTGTGAGAAATGATTTCTCACACGTTAACCCACAATTGTGGGAAATAGGAGGCTTTCAAGATTTATATAGTGTGAGAAAATGCCAGTTTCCATAGTGTTCGTAGAAAAAAAAATTCTGTTATTTTCTGATAATAATGAAATTTTAATACTGATTTGTTCAATACTTAATATAAGAGAAAAACTTTTGGACTAACAAATTATAAAATTTAAAGGTTTACAATAAAAATTATATTAAAATAAGTTTTTATCTTGAATTACGAATTTATAAATTTTCAATAATCTATTATTATAAAAGTTAAATAATTTCTAGAGAAATTTGAAATACCAAATTATTTTTTTACCGGGAAATGTACTACCAAAGAGATGTCTAATGTTTTTTTTTTTTATTTTTCTATATGTATGTAGGTATATTAATTTTCAAATAAAAATAATGACACTCATTTTTTTGTAAAACTCCCAATAATAAACAAGTGATATACTAATAAATTTTCGTGAAGTAGCTCAGTACAATACACCTTTTTTTTAATGTTTTATTTACAGCTATTGAACAGTTTATAATAATTTTTACATTATTACAGTGTATTTAACTGTAAAATTAATTTCCAATTTAAAATCTTTTAGAAAACCACATTGATGTTTTATATTGCAAAATTATTAATTGATTTCTCATAAATTGAGCTTGACTGGACAGCTAATTTTGATGTTATTTTTATTGATATCAGACATCGAATGTTAATGTTCTGCATAGTTACCTTGTGAATCAACTGCAGATCTTGTTTTGCAACTTATGACTCAAATACATCTACTTTTTATACCAAACAAGTCTTTAAATCAACTGCAAGATTAAATTATTCAACTTGACTGCAACGATTAATTTCTATCATAGGATATTTCATTAATATCATTCATCATTTATACATTGGGTTGTCAGGTTTAATATTTTTGTTTTGAATGAAGAAACAAAAGAATTTTGCCCACATTTAAATTATCTAAACCCCCACATATAAATCTACATAACCACACCTAACCTTTCTTATGAATCATAACCTTACTTAACTTTTGACCTTGGATTGTCTTGCAGCAAGGATTGGTACAAAGGACAATTCACTGAGGAACAACTTTTGGCTTTGGAAAATCCACCAACTCCAAGACCAAACGCAACACCCAAAAGGAAGGTTTCTAGGAGGCCTTCTCAAAAGCAAGAAGCGTAGAAAAAATAAAAACATTGTTTTCCAAATAGGTCAACAATAAGTCAAAAAAAAAGTTTACTTATACTTTTATAATTATGTATGTTTTGTATTGTGTACATGTTTTATAATAAAATATTTAAATCCAATTTTTTACAATTTTCTATACCTATTAATATTGTTTCTTTTTAACTTAGCAAAGAAAACGAATTTATAGCCAATATTGTTACAATATGTAACTTTCTCTTAAAAGTGAAAGTATTTTAAAATTTTGTTGAGCATAACTGAATGAATTTGTATAAGTTAATTTATTTTTTAATTAGGAAAAATATTCTTCTAGTTTCTAATCTATAAACTGATCGATTTCAACATTTATCGTAAATATTTTACAGAGAAAATTTTCTAATTTTATTGCCAGAAAAATACTCCCATTAATTTATAATATGCGAAAGTACCGCATCTCAATGTCAAATAAAAAATAACCCAAATTACATTGAAGTCTACAGTTTTGGAATATTGAAGAACATGAATATGTACTTTAAAATTTTATGTAGAAAGTTTAGGAAATTAAAATTGAAATTTTTAAATAACGACCTTGCTAAGGTCTGTTTAAATATCACTAAGACACTGACCTTCTGCTGGTTATAGTAATTTTACCGTAAAATGTCATATTAACATTACAAAGTAAAAGTTATATAAAATTGAAATAAATAATTCTTATCCCATACGACGACAGGGAATAAAAAAATTGATGAAATCGAATGGCATGTTAGAAATAACTCCCTTTGAAGTTCTTTTAGATTTATGGATTTTGGTACTTCATACTTTACTGTTAAATCTAGACGTTTAATCTTTTTAGTCGTCTAATTTCTATAGAAATGTCAAACAATTTGCAAATTTAGAGCTGAATGTTTAACATGATTGTTTAAAGGTTTTTTATATGTAGTGGAATATATTTTTATTAATTTTATGTTGATTCAATATTATTTCACCTTTAATAATAGAGAGTAAATATTTCTCAGCATATTTTATTTCAGAATGATAATGATACATATTATTTAAAGTATTATAAAAAGCGTAGTGTCAAAATATTTCTTGATAGTATATATGTATGTATCCACATTAATCAATTAGGTTACAATTTTTTTTTTAATTTGGTCCAATGAAAATCTAATATCAGTTGATATACTGCATATGTGCATAACCTGAATATATTTCCCGTTTATCGAGTATTTTAAATTAATGTCATAAATGACGTTTATATGACAGTTTAAAATAAGTATTAAATATTTATAAAAATACTTTATATACAGGGTGGTGACTCGAACCCCTGAACATAGGAAATTAACATGTAAAATCATATTTTTGTAATTTTCTGCTTAAGTTAAAAAGCTTCAAATAACAGTTGCAACAGTAACAGTAATAAGAAAAAAAAATACTGGAATTCAATGAATGACGTGTTCAATTCTAGTATTTTTTTTTACATTATTTCATTCATTTAAATCACCAGTTAAGAAATATTTATCCTTTTAATAAACATTTAATTAAAGTAACTAAAAATTTTCAAAAATACAACTGTATCTAATAGATAAGGTCATAAACGACAGAATTTCCTCTTGCAATTAAAAAATTAAATACCTTTGAAGGATAGTTGTGGGTGTGTGTTAATTAAAACCTTTCTAGATGTTTCAAAGAATAAAAATAAGTTGTAAAATTCTAAGGAACAATGCCACCTTAGGAAAGTTTACAATTTACGGCAAATAAACCAGTCTTCAAAACAATTATTTTGTCCCAATTTTTTGTGAGTGTAATTATTTACGTAAAAGAAATTATTTTCTCTAAAATACGTGCTACTCAACAAATGAAGTGCATCGATAATAATTACACATAAGTTTATTTACTGGAAAAATAAATTTCTCTTTCTAGAAAATGTTTATTCAAAAACTGCCGTGAAAGTAGGAATAAAAATCAGTATGCATTTTGATCAAAATTTGCATAGATCTTTTTGTTGAAAGAAACACCTTTGCAAAAAGTTTATGGTAATCGTTGAATCATCTAATAATAGTTGAGAACGCACCTTTTTATGGAGGTAATTTATTCTTTACCGCTAGTATTTTCAAGGATACATTCTTTTTAAGTTATCTGTAAGCATCTTAAATTATTTTTACTCCATAGCTATTAAAAAGGAATAAAAACAAATGTGATACTATTTGTCAGTATTAATTTTAATTATTTTTTCTAAAAACAGAATGAATACAAAATGTAACGTATACCGTTAATAACATTTCTTTGAAAGTAAAGTACCGTTCAAAAGAAAGGTTTCTATAGCAGAATATTAAGTGTTTTCCGTATTTATTTGTTACACTACATATTCTGAATATTTTTTCTTAATTAAGTCATATGATTCATTTCATACTAATTATTTTTATACTTAATGCAAATATATGTTATTATAAGTCCATCTATTGTTCCTTACATATTTCCTGTATCCTTTTAAAACTTTTATAACAATTTTATTTGCCAATTATTTTATTAAAATCATCAACACATATGTTTTCTTAAAATTATGATAACTAACCAATAACTAAAAACAATAAAATTAAATTAATAACGTTTTATTTGTATAATAAAAATTGTTTTTTGGAATAAAATTATTTAGATTGTATCAATAATATTATTTTTACAATATTAAACTAACAGGAAAATATAAAACTTATAAAATTTACTTAGATTTAAATCAGAGATTTCAATGCATGTAAAGACAAAAATTTACTTAGATTTAAATCAGAGATTTCAATGCATGTAAAGACAAAAATTTACTTAGATTTGAATCAGAGATTTCAATGCATATAAAGACAACAAACCGCAAATATTTTCTCTTAACACATAAAAAACTAAATAATATTTGGAACATATTGTATAATTAGGTATATACCTACAACACATTTTTTTAGAAAAACAATTTAGAGTTTTCGTATTTTTCTCGATGTAATAATGAAAGCCAAAATATAATACATTGTTTAGTACCTAAGACATATCAAAACGTTTACAAATAAATATTCTTTATTTTAGGTTTAATAGTAATTAACTCAGAGGGCTTACGTACACCAGTAGCGTAGACAAGGAAGGGTATATGGGGATCAATCCCTCATCTAATTGAGAATAAATTATATACTATTTTTTATATTGTAAGAAAAAATGAAGGTTACATTTTAACTTACAAATATTTGCTATTATATTATTAGAGTTATTGTAAATATCATTATAATTGTAAAATTATAAAAGGTGGTAAAAAATCTAAGATCATTTCAATTCACAAGAATGCCAAAATCTTGTAAAAACAATGCCATTATAGAAAAAAATGTAATATAACAAAATAGTAATTATAATTATTTCTTATATTTTTTAAAAAAGTATTATACCTACTATCGGCGAAATAATTATAGTCAGTCGGAAATAAACACTAATAACTTTTACAGTAGGAGTTCGATTTTTAAAATTCATACCTCACATTAAAGCCTGAACATCCCTCTTTAACATATGTAAAAACAAAGCTATGTTTTAGTAGAATATTTATATAACATAAATAAATATTCAAAATGATCAACATTTTATACAGCTTTTTTCTTACATGCATATTAAACTTAATATTGCTCTTAAACTATATGGCCAAAAAAATTGATTTTTACTTATATTGTTCTTTATACAGTACACTTTTAGACAGTACATTTAAAATGATATATTTTATTATAATAATTGTTTATTTGACATAATTATAAATAATGTCTATTCGGGAAACCACTCAACGGTTTTATTTGAAATTAAAATATGTTATATAAAACATTAAATCTAAGAATATTTTATTAATTTCACGAAAGAAAACGACATTGTTTTAAAAATATTAATAATTTTCATGGCCGGCGCGTCTAAAATGTTGCCATATAACCTTAAAAAATTATTATACTCGTAAGTAATGTACATTTTTTTATATTTTATGTTTAAGTATTAATAAAAATGTGCACATTAATAAACTATTCATGTTTAAAAGCGATATCACGGACAATAAATGAAGTGTTGTCTTTTTCTTTTTATTATTATGTAAACAATTCTATGGCAATTTTTTACTTTTTGTTTGTACATTCCTTTTCTAGGAAGATGCATTTATAATATTCTAAAATTTGAACGTAATAGTACATCCTGTTTATTAGTAATTTTAAGTTGAACTTCCTCATATTCGAATTTGTATCAAAAAATGCTGTCTTTTTATACATTTATTCTATTGTTTTTTAAATGGCTGTACTTAAAAAATCCTTATCTTTCATATATATCAAGAAATGAATGATGATCATTTTAAAGTTTACCGCAATTTTTTATATGGATTATTATAGAAAATATTCACGTTCAAAGTGAACTGACTATAATTATTTCGCCGATAGTAAATATTTTCGTTGTATTTAAGTTTACTTGGTATTGTTAATTAATTAAATAAAAAGTTTAAAGTGTTTTAGTTTCGTGCATCTAATTTTGCTCGTATAAGAAATATAATTAAATGAAATGTATGAAATATTTATAGTTTACATTTTATATTCATTTGTAACCAAGCTACGACCCATCTTTCAATATTCTCCTCACATCAAATTTTCCACAAAAAAACAAGTATGTAAATCTGAAATAAAAGGTTAACTCTTACCACCTCTGGTAGTGGGGAAAGAAATGTAACTCCCCAGCTAAACCTTGCCTGTCTCTCACTGTTCCATTCCCTCCAAGAGTGCGTTGGTCGACTGTAGCGCAAGTTATTAAATGTGGTAAGGAGCTTGAGCCCATACAGTCTTCCAGAGGTGGTCAGTGCATGACTTTCCGCAAAATGCAGTGGCACTCCGCAGTACTACTCGTCGCTCTCGTCGCAGGCACAAGTAAGTCATTGGGCTTGAATTTGAGAGGTTATGTATGCGTGATGTAAGTGGCATAATAAGTGAAAGCGGTGTTAAGTATGAGGAATTGAGCTTGCTTAATTGGTGCCATAAGATTTATGATTTTAAATTTTAAAATAGAAATAAAGGATTGGTATTATAATTAGGGATGTACCGATACTACTGATACGATATTTGTATCAATACTTTTTTTTTCATTAACAATCTTTTAATATTTTATTAATATTAATACATATAACCCAGTACCATAACATGTAAATTTTAATTTTTGATTAATTATTTTTTATTATTTCTGGGAAAAGGCTTATTAAACTGCTTCTTTTTGGTGCTTGCAATGAAGAAGAGTGGCGCATTTAATTTTCTTATAAATGATATTTTTATTATTTATATTATTTTTATGTTTCATAAAAAAATTCTATTCCTACATTTTTCTTTCGATTCTTGAAAGTACCAATGTTTTTTTTCGATCCGATACTAAAATTTTTGATACCTAAATATCGACTCTCAGTATTGCATAGAATATTTTCGATATAAACATCATTATCAATATTTATCATAACGAACATTAGCACATGCAAAAATTGGTAATAACCCTATAGGTGATATATTTATATTATTACTTATCAAAAACGTCTTAATGTTAATTTACTGAGCAATTAGAGTTACTGTCTAGATCTAGACATTCTACACTCTTGTCTTATCTTGTTTAGATTATCCAGACAAGACTTTCTTACTGTAGATAACAGCTTTGAGTGTCTGTTAGTTATACCTCGTAAATATTTTTTACAGTACTTACTACAAAGTATTGACAAAAGCAGTAATGCAATATGTTGTTATATAACAAATTTTTTTATTAAAATTATATATGGTAATAAAAATTATTTTATTACTTTTTAAGTATTTCGAATTTATAATCTTTTATTTCAGATTTTAAAATTCTTGGTATTTCAAAATAATTATAAAATTATTGAATAAAAAATAGCTTTTATAAATTAGTAAAACAATAGAAATTTATAGATTGTTTACCCACATTTATTATAAAATATAGTTACAATTGTTTCGCCCCTTTGAACATCAATAAATGATGTTTTTATAAAAAAAAAATGTAGCCATTAATAATTTAATAATACTTAGATATTTAAAATAATTTTCTTGCTTACAAATAAATTATAATCCATTGTATTTCTTGAAAATAAAATCCGAACATTTTGAACTTAAATCAATATTTTTTTCATTGATTAAAAGTTTTAACTAGAACGAAATTCGGATTAATTTTAAAGTAATATTTGTAACGTGGTGTATATTGTGTGCTGGGTAATTTTGGCCTCATTCCTTGTCAATCCAATCAATTTCCTATATTTTTCGTTGTAAGGTCGGTGACTTAGCATAAAGCAGTGAGTTACGTGAGACGAGAGTCGTGGGTAGAGTACGTGAAGGTAGCGTGCAATACGTGCGATCGTGTTGCACCTTTAGAAAGTTCTAGCTACACAGTTCCTACCGCTTATTTCAGCTATGCTGTGGGAACAATATGATGCCCTGTAGCCTCGTTATTCAAGCACAAATATTAATGAGAAGTTAAAATAGAGGCAATAACGAAATCAGTCATTTATATACATGAAAGTTGATCGACCTTAGAAAATATTTTAAATTTGTAATGTTGTTTTAAAATACATAATTCATTATTTTGTTAATTCATATTTTTCCAGTACGAAAGTAATTAGAATTTAATAAAAATATTTTCTAAATAACATTTATCACTTTTCAAAATTGATTGCCGTTTTTAAATGTCACATTTTACATAGGTCAAATAATAGTGGTACAGAATGTAACTTGAATAATAATTATTTATCGATTTATTTCAGGGTTGGGAAAAATCATGATTTTTTCTAATTTTTAAAGATGTCAATATTAGAACTGTACTTTTTTCATTATTTTCAAAGCAATATTTTATTTCATAAATGTAAACGGAATCTGTAATAAAACCAAACGAGTCGTTAATTTATGGGGAAGTAAAAATGCTAAAACAAAATAAGATTTGGAAAATATTGTTGTTTTCGATAAGTTCTATCACTGATTAAATTTAATGTATTTATTTCTCTAACATCCTGTTTTTTAATAGTACTGTCAAAATAAAAATGAAAATTTTTAAATATTTGCTTCTATATATATTTTTTTAATTTATGGGGAAGTAAAAATGCTAAAACAAAATAGGATTTGGAAAATATTGTTGTTTTCGATAAGTTCTATCACTGATTAAATTTAATGTACTTATTTCTCTAATACCCTGTGTTTTAATAGTACTGTCAAAATAAAAATGATTTTTTTTAAATATCTGCTTCTACATATATATTTTTTTATTTATTAACTAATTAGGAATCTTGTATCACAGATGATAATAATTGCGATAGATAATGAATCATGTATATGTAGATTTCAATCATTATTTTAATAAATAATGTATTCAATAATGAAAATAGATATTCTATGAATATTCAATACGTCTAGGAAACATAAATATTCATGTATTTCTTCTTAGTAATGATATTATAATAACGCCGGTAACCGGTAATATAAAAACAACTTTTTACTATAGATACCGCTATTTTTTGTCAAATATTAGATAATTTTTAAATGTCAACCTCATTCACAAAATGTGCAACGAAATTTTATTTTCGTGTGACATTTCACTGTAATTACAAATATTTGAACGATGACAATAAGTTATTCAAATGTCAAACAAACAATAAACTTTGTTTTTCTCTGTCATGCACAATAATTAATTTTCTTTTTCTGTATCGACGTTGTAATATAAATCAAGTCTAAATTCCAATGTCCGCAAAAAATGTGACAAATATTCCGAGGTTGCATAACGCCGGTGTGAAAAAGTAAGAAAAGAAGAAGAGTTGCTCACCTCGAAGCTGGGTTCCCGACAGTCTAGCTTCGCCTTTCACTTTCTGCCACGTTGATGTGATGGCTTCGGCGAAATGAACTGGCGCTGTGATCTCATCTGAAACAATAAAACAAAAATAACAATTAACAATTAATTTGCAACAACAATATAAACATTTTATTTAATATCAAAGCCGAAACTAAAGTTTTGAGTACCTATATAAATATCAAGTTGATTAAAAAGAAAATGAATTTTTGATAAAGAAATGTTTTTTGTTCTAAGACATTAAATGTACCATTTATTAAATTTAAAAATCCCAACTTATTTTCACTGATAATTTCATTGATTTAAATAAGTGATTTCAATCACTTTTTCTGCAATTATTATTAACCATCCTACATTTATGAAAATTTTGGGGAAAAAGCGTGTGGGTAATATTACCATGTGGCAATACTTTCAAGAGCTTACTAAATATGTTCAACTTTGTCGATAAAACGACATTTATAACTGAGTCATTTCTTGTTAAATTTACTTTGAAATGTGTTACAGTAATAAACAATTTCATCGCTACATCCAAAAGTCGGTATAACAGATAAATATAAAATACATATCGTTAGCGTATATGAGCTTTCAAACAAGTGGTCATAATTTCGACGTTTTTGGACAAAATTCTAAATTGTGCAAGAACTCTTAAAAGTTTCTGCATTATTATATTATATTATAATATTAATATATAGTGTGTTAATTTCTTGGAGCAATGTAGGTTAACAAAAAAAAGTTATAAAACATGTAAGCTACTCTACTAGCTTTCTTACTATTCTTGGGACGCCGAACAGATGCACAAGAAACTTCTCTCACTAACGAGCACTCTTCCTTTGTCAAATATTTTTATTGTTTTCATACGATTATCTTATTTGAAATTAATATTATAAATAGTATTTATTAAAATACTTCAAACAATAACTTCATTTCAAATATAGACAGATTTGTTTCACATTTATTAATTTGAACGTGTAAAGCGGACTTCTGCATATACTGTGCTGTGCAAGTTAAGCCCTGCACATTAATTTAATTAGTGCATCTGTTCTGCGTCCTAAGTATATTAAGAACATCAATAACATTATTGAAATTTAATCTGTTTGGATCTTTTCTTTAATCCAACCCTGAAAACTGCAAGTATTCTGACAAATCTAGTTTTTTTATGTCGATCCTTCGATTTTTCATGACACAACTATCTATATTACATTGTGCTAGATATTTGCTTATTTATTTCCTTATACTACTTCTTTATATATTTGTAATCTAATGAAATATTGTAATTAGGTTTGATTACATTAATTATTAATTATATTTTGAATCTAATCTTTATTAATGATTGTAGATTTTATTTAAAAAATATAATATTTCAACACCTATTACCAATTACAGTGAATATATATTTACAATAAGGTGTTTATTATGTATCACTCTAGCTGGCATGAAGAGTGCACCAAAATGTTTATTTTTATATAAGAAATAAGATTAATATAGTTACTACACTGGAAATGTACTTATGTTATTATTTATTTAATTTTAGATGCCCAATTCAAATGCCCACCAAAAGACGGTCAATACGAAGACTCTCGCCAATGCGACAAATTCTACGAATGTGTTGACGGAGTCCCCAAAGAAAAACTATGCCCCGATGGCTTAGTATTCGATCCCCTCATTCGTAAAATCAACAAATGTGACCAGCCCTTCAACGTAGACTGTGGAGACAGAACCGAACTTCGTAAGTTATAACCTTACGTGAAATTATTGACAATTAACCTTACTTTTCGTTTGTTTTCAGAGCCACCGAAGGCTAATAAACTGTGTCCGAGACGCAACGGTTTCTTCGCCCATCCAGATGAGAATGTCTGCAATGTTTTCTATAATTGTATCGAAGGAGAAGCCACTGAAATCACCTGCACTGCTGGGTTGCATTTCGACGAATACAGTGGCACTTGTGTTTGGCCTGATGCTGCAGGCAGACAAAACTGCAACGCTCAGACAAGTGAGTACATAACCATTCAATCACGGTCCCATTGATATTACACTTTGTTTATATGGACTGATTATGCATGTTAGATAAATGAAGCTAACATTAATATATAAAACTGAATTATAAACATTACTATTTATTTAAAATATAGGGCAAAAGTGTACTTCCAAATTTTAATTTCAAGTTTTTTTTAAAGTTGCTTCAAATTGTAAAACTTTTATTATAATTCCAAATTTTAATTTTAAATGTTTTTATAGTGACATCATATTTTAAAACCTATAGTATATTATAGAACAAGCAAGAAATTTTTCTATGACCACGATATTATTTCTTAATTACACCAATATTATTTAAGTTTTAAGTTTTCCTTAAATAGTCATTATTACATCGAAATAAAATGTCAAAAGAATTATTGAATATTTATGTCAAAATTGCGAATAACTTTTTTTTGTATTGTGTTACTTAAAAATGAAGCCTTGTTGTTGAAACTGGGCATAATTTATTCATATTTTACTACTTCCTAGCAACTAGCTACAAAACAAAAATTAAACTATTTTTTGACAAAACTGTGAGATATGTATTTATACATTAACGTTGTCTATGGTTACTATGAGAAATGAAAATGTGTTAACAATATACTATGTATCCGTAGCAATAACAAACAACAAGAAAAATCTTAATGGTCGAAGAAAAATTATTTATCTGCACTAAAGAATATTTTTGTTTTTTCTATATTAAATTCTGAAGATGGTTTTCGCAAGTCCATATTTCAATTTCTTTTTAAAAATTGTCCCTAACAATGTTATACATCCATTTCTAGGAAAATTAAATAGAAAATATTATTTTTTGCCATTTTGTTCTATTTATCTAATCAAACCAAAGAACTTATATTTTTATGTATTTATGAATATTTTTAAATGTATATCACATTAATTTTATTATATAACTACGTTATGTACATAGGGAAATTCGAATTAATTTTTTTCATATAATAGATTAATGAAAGTGAAATATGCTCTAGTTTCATAACTCAAAAATGATACTTGTTCCAGGAAACATTGCTGACCTTATTAGATATAATTCAGGCCTTTAGTACAACAATTCAAGAAATGAAACAAATTATTTTGTGCCATAGTCGATGTAGTTTTCATAATAAAATTATATTTATAGTTGAACTTGTGTTTCATTTTACATATTACAAGTCTTGAAAAGAAATAAAATATTTTATTATTAATTTGGCCTTGACCGAGCCAATTATGGTAATAAGACATTGTAATATGTAAAAATGGGCATAACTACCCCTGACCTACTTTTAATGCGTAACAGCATTTTTTATAAAAATCAGAGCACGCGAAGTATTCATAAAAAAGAAATGGTAGCATTGGTTTTTAACCTTGTATTTTACTTTTTAAAATGATTTTTAAAATTTTGTGTCTTGATCTATCATTGAAGTTTCCACTATTTTCTTTTACAGACACTCAATTGAAAGACGGATTCACCTGCCCCAAAGACGGTCAAACAGATGCAAATGGTCAACAGGTAGCTCATCCTAAATACGCCCACCCATCTGACTGTCAGAGATTCTACGTTTGCTTGAACGGAGTCGAACCCAGAGACTTAGGATGCCAAGCTGGTGAAGTTTACAATGAAGAGACACAGAGATGTGATGCTCCCGAAAACGTACCCGGATGGTAAGAAAAAATAAATACAGTAAAATTAGAGTGAATAGAATAGGGTTTTCCAAGAAAACGTATATTAAAGATATTTATATTGCAAAGTAAAATTTGAGTTAAATATAGTGATATAATTCAAAATTTATTATGAAATGTTAAATATTTATAAGAGAAATTGGAAAATTAAAAAAAAGGCGTGTCCCTGTGATAGTCTGTGATTTGTGACATAGAAATCTGAATGGGCTAGGAAGTTTAATTTCACAGGAAATTTTTATTAAATTATTCCTGGTATATTTTAAGTATTTTTAAAAATAAATAAAAACGTATCTAATATTTTTAATTGAAGAATAAAAATATAAAAAAATGATGGAAAGCCGCATTCATATTATCGAATTGTTCATATTATCGAGAGTCTGTAGTTGCTAATTATTGCATTGTTGAAGAAACCATTTATATAACACACGGTTGTTTCCATTTTGGCACTTTAGTTTAAGTTTTAAAGAATATTTTTTTATCTGGCATCATCATTTAATTTACGGTTTTATTCAGTAAATAAAAACTTATTGAAATGACATTAATTTATCCGAAAATTAACAATATCATCAGTGCTGCGAACGTCATTTATTATTTGCATATCAGAAGAACTGCAGCCTTTTTAAAAAAAAAAAATTAAAAAATATCCAGTGTTCATATGCACCCACACTACAGCAACCAAAATTTTTCTGAAGCAGGTCAGCACAGTCGTACACACATATTGATGAAATTTGAGGCAGAAGAATTTTTGCCTCTGTTTTTCTGTAGACGGCACTGCGCTGGTCTTACGAATGCTTCGACAATAGGATAGGAAAACAAAAATTATTTATTTATCACTTTGTTTTGCTAGATTTCTTGGATAAAATAGTTTTACTAGTAATATTTTGCATTCAGACAAAATTTGAAAAAAAAATATTGAGTACAATAAAATTATCGCAGCAATATTACGCTTATAAACTTTTTGTGTTTCTTGGATTTACAAGTAATATGAGGTCTACAAGATTGTGTTTATATTAACGAGAGCTAGGTTGTCACATTATAAGATAGTCAATGTTAGAAGATATCTTGTTCGATCTAAAGAGTAATTCACACAGTACACTGCAAAAAGTATATTAAGATAATTATGCAAGAGTTGCGAATGAGTAAATGTCACTAAAGGTGATTTTTCTGTTTCAGTGAGGACTGGTACAAAGACGAACCACCTGCAGGAGCCCCGTCCAAGCCAGCCAAAAAGGCTTAAACTAGTTTAATAAATTATTCTCAAAATCTGTGAATTCCCGTATCGGGACACATGCTTTATTTGTATTTCTATGTATGTGTGTGCAAAACAAATAAATGTTTATATAAATACATGCAACACTTCATTCCATTCATGGCTCTGATCTTTATGTAATGAACCCGTTTAGAGAAAGTGAAGTTTGACTTTAGCTTAATTATAACTCACTTAAAAACAACTTTCAAAAATGATCTTTTTGGGTGTGGGTAGACACGGAAAAATGTATTACGCAAAATCGCCAGACTCGTAAAAAATTTGGAGAATATTATGGGAATTAATTAAGATGAAAATTATTTCACTAATGTACATAATTAGCTTGAAAGAAAATTAAGTTATGAGAGAACATATATGTCAAGAATTTATAAAGGTTTAGTTGTTGTTGTGATACCTTCAAATTGACATAATTTATAAACGCCAGACCACTAATCTTCCCAACCCTCTATAAAAAGTTGTAAACCTTGCATAAGCAGTTTCAAATATGTCTTTATACAACTATAATTACATAAATCTTTATCTGCGACTTCAACATTATTTGATGAAACAAGTACTATACATACTTAAGGTATTAGTTTCCTGACAAATTTTACTTGCATTTTAGTGGTGTATGATGTTACCCACAGCCTTGTCAATCGGCTTAGAATCTAAATTCTTCTACCTATGTCTTCGAACATCATCTGTCTTTAAGATTTATTTGAAATTTTCTGTCCACTAAACACCATATTGTTTCATAGAGCCAGTTGCTTTAGTTTTTTGATATTCCAAGTGTTTTGTTGGTTCATTGTTTCTCTGGAATATATAATCTAAGTATCTGAATTAAGTATATTACTTTTTCAATGTTTTTATTACACTATTTCCACATTACTTTTGTCCGTTCTCTTAGAGATTCTAATGGATTCCGAACCTTTTGGATACAGTAGTATTTTTACTTCAATAAAAGACTGGCGAAGATGAGACTTAAATCTCAGATGTCACACAACATTAAATTCGAGTTGTATTTAGATAAATTATTATTACAATTTGGCACAAAACCAATTAGTAATTTTTAAGATTAAAAAATGAAGACACCACTTATTTTGAAATAGACATAATTTTAAAATAGAACACTACTAATTTTTAATACTTTCCTCTATATACATAATTTTGAATGTAGTTTATAGTTGTGGCAAGGAAAGAAGAGCTATGCGACAGAAGAGAGGTATAAAATCATAGTACAAACTAATAAATGTTTTGAAATTATAGGAAACTTTAATCTGTTATATTTTGTTTCTTCATATGTCCCAATTGAAACTTCAATTACAATAAATTTGAAAAAAATCTATCAAAACGTTTTCGTTTCTTAACAGCGTTAAAATCTCCAGGCACTACTTTACTCAGTATTATTAAATATCATTTTTTTTACTTTAAAAACAATAAAATTCTAGGTAACTGAAAAGGTACGTATTCATAAAATTTACTAATTATGACCATGTTTACAATTTTCTTGAAATATGTTTGTATGTACTTATTTTCTAAAAATAAACGATTTTAAGTGTAGTATTACAAAGTACTTATTGAATTCTTTGTACATGTACAATAATATTTATTGTTGAAATTAGTAAAATGTATGGTGTATTATTAAAGAAAAAGTCATATGCGGCAACAATTATCATTTCACATTAAAAACTAATTATTTATGAATACCAAGAAAAGCAAATACCATTTTACTACTTATTTATATGTATGATGTTATTACCATTAATTAACATAAAGTCAAAGGTAAAAGTTAATTTTCTACCCATCGTTAGTTACAAAACAATAAATAACTATCTACCTTTTAAGAACAAATCTATTTTGAAATACACAGAACACCATAACAGGATAGGTACAATCTTACAACTATTAAATTAAAAAAAAGAAATGAAGATCTCCATGCGAAATTATCGTCAAGTATTCAAAGAATTTTAACATCGATCATTGATTGTTAAACTTTCGAACATAAAAAAAATATATAAAAAATATTAAGACAAACAATACGAACATATAAAAATAAAACAACACATTTAAAAATATCTTCAACCATTCAAAGTATTTGCAATCAATCATGTTTGTTTTCAATCTATTTTTTGTTTTTGTACTTGTTATTGCTAAACGAACAAACAAAAAATTAATGGAGAAAAATGTATGTGGCTACAAATAAAACTAAAACAAATATTAATATATTTGTAATGGTAAAAAATTGTGTGTCAAATGAAATGAAAGAAATTTAATACTAATATATAATAATGTCTAAAAAATCAATTAATTTTAAATTATAAACGTACCTATAGAAATAATACCAGAAAAAAATAGAGCAGGTAAATATGTAATTCTTGTTTTATTTATTATTGCTTGGGTTTAACAGATTTGTTGTATTAAAGATTTTGACTAGCACTCTATCTGGTGTGGAAAGTGAGAACGTAAATCAATTAAAAAAGAATGTAGTAGCCATTTTTTATCAATTTACATTAGTTATTAGCATAAAAATAAATCCACGATATAATTTTTTGAACCACAAAATCTTAAAAGAATTTTTTCTACGACCACTATGGAAGGTGGCGTTTTTCTCACACTTTGGTTTAAAGTGTGAGAAATCATTTCGCACAGAATTTACCAACACTGCGCATGTGTAGTGTGGGAAATATCATTTCTCACAGAAATTGCCAACACTGCGCATGTGTGAAGGTACTCTTTGTGAGGTTACCTGCGCCAAATTGTTTTTCATGTCAAATAGTTTTTGTGCATATATTTTTGTTCTATAGCGTTTAACAGTGTGGTCGTAGAAAAAGAATAGTATGCCACTCGTGCAGAATCATCTATTTCCCACCTTGTGTGATTTCAGTATTCGACTTCGTCTCGTGCCGAAACTTTCACATCTCGTTGGAAATATATTATTAATGCAAATATTAATAAAGAAGAAAACGTCACTTTTATGAATTTAAAGTTTTGTTTGACTTTTTATTTCTTTACTTTCTACACTGTGTCTTCTAATTCTTGTCCAATTTCATCATTCATTTTAGGTCTATATTCTACTGGACCTAAACCTTAGATGGTTTAAGATTGGCAGTGAAACCACTTAAGTAAAGAAATTTTGGAAAATTCAGAAAATTTATTAAAATACAAATACACAACATTTCGACTTCAAAAACATATTCTTAATGGTGATATTTGTTAAATTTTAAGAAAATATCAAATTTTAGGAGTCTTTCAACATAAATGTTTTGTCGTTAACAATGTTAATGTCATAAGTATTTTGAGCGACAAAAAAATGTACTAGTTGTATTCTTGTACCTCTGAATGCAAAACAATGGTCCCGATGTTTAACAATAGAAACCACAGTCGTCTCCGTCGCATTTCTCTAGGGTTCAGTCACTTTCTCTGGAGGGGGAACGCGAACCCACTCCTGCTCGTCGTTTTGGCGCGCTCTCATACCAGCTGTGCTCTTCCACCGAACAGTAACTCCAGGGGGATCATGGCCTCCTCGACAATCCAGGCCCTTCTCACGCTGTCCGTGCTGGGTGAGTACACTTTCACTTGTTGAACAGTGGGTGATTTTAGAGGAAAGTTGAATTAAGTTTGAGATATATGAGGCATTTAAATTTCATAAACAATGTTGTTTACTGTGTTGTAGGTTTGTTACATTTCCAATTGTCAACTGTTATCATAAAGTAATATTCGCGTATTTAGTCAAAAAGTCTTTATTATCTAAAAAGACGACCATTCGACATCAATTGTGTTTTCCTCAAGTCTAATAGATGTCTGTCTTTTAGCATATTCGAAATTTTTAATTTTAATTCTGACTACCTTTCTGTTATTGCAGAATTAATTTTGTATTTAAATACATTATTTTTATACTTTCCTAAAGTTGCCATAATTATAAAACATCTACAATGTTATTTACTGCTCTGTAATTTTGTTGCATTTTACCTAATAGTTTGTGAACTTTTATCATAAAGTTGATCGTAATATCGGGTATTTAGTCAAAATGTTTTTATTATCTTCAAAGACGACCATTCGACATCACTTGTGTTTTCCTAAAGTCTAATAGATGTCTGTCTTTTGGCTTGCTCAAGTAACATGTTCGAAATTTTTAATTTTAATTCTGATAACCTTTCTGTAACTACAGAATTTATTTTGTATTTAAATACATCATTTTTTTACTTTTCTAATATTACCACATAAAACATCTACAATGTTGTTTATTGACAACGTTTCTGTGATTACAGAATTCATTTTGTATTTATGTACATCATTTTTGATACTTTTCTAACCTTCTCATATAAAACATCTACAATGTTGTTTAGTGCTTTGTAGTTTTCTTGAATTTTACCTAATAGTTTGTGAAAAACTGTTATCATAAAGTGGATCGTGATATTTGAGTATTTTATTAAAAAGTTTTTATTATCTACAAAGACAAACTTTCGATACAATTTGTGTGTTTCTTATAGCTAGTAGATATATGTTCTTTGGCTTGCCCAAGTAAAATAATATATATTATAGAATACTTTAAATAGAAGAAAGTAGGAAAAAAATTTTTGGAGTAGCAGTCATTTAATAAAATTCTCTAATACACCAACGTTTCGACTGTAAATCAGTCATCATTTGGGTGATAAATGGTATTAAAAAATATTCAAGTGTTAAACTAACAAGTTATGGAAATTTTTTTCTTTGTTCTAGCTATATGATTTTTGTTTCTTAATATTTATTTAATAATAATACATTATTCATTATTATAAGAAATATATTTGTTAATTCACATTGATATTATCTGAACAAAAAAATGTGTACGTGTGATACAAGATTATTTATATGTTATATTAATATGCAAGAAAAGAAATATGCAAGAAAATGACGATCAAGACAATATTTTTACATACAAGAGAAATGAAAGACAAGAAATTACTAAATAAATGTCTTGTTAAATACTACTCATCAGAGTAATTAATAAAAATTAATAAAGAATAATATGTAAATTACTTTGTAGACATTTTTCGTCAAATGTGGATAATAGATATACATATGCAAAGTACTTAACTGTTAGCAACTAATTGGTAAAATTTATTAAAAGTTTTTGTAATTATTAAAAAAATGTACTTTAGATTTATACCACTGGCTCTATTACCTATTCTTAGTAGTTCTAAAAACTGAAATAATCTAAGTAATTTTATATAATTTATTCAGTGGATTATAAATTATATGCTTTAATATTCCCTAGTAATCGTTGTACACTTTAATGTGAACTGTTACTTAATTACATAATAATAAAATCACTTTTCATCTAATGATCATACTGTTACATTTTACATTTTATGTTGTGAAGAACAACAATATACAAATTTGTCTGTAATATTCTTTTATTACTCCAGAAACCATGATTTTTCTCATTGTTAAGACAGTGTTATAATTCTTTTAATGCACTTTCTGTTTCACCGTAAAATGTCAAATTTCAACATCTTTGTGAAACTGAATCACCGTGTCGAATGTAGTGACGTTAAAAGTCGAATGCTTTAAATTTAGATTTTAAAACTTAAGAATTTGGTACCTGAAGGCCTTGATTTAATTCTGATCAACCGGTTGCAATTTTGATTATGCAACTTATATATCGCGCATTGATTCTTGGAAAGATTTTTTGAATTACGAAATCATGTGTTTAGAATCGTACATTATACATGTAGACACATACAAAGATAAAAGACATGAAATAAAATATAATGTCAAACAATAAAGTTGTTGTCTGTACCTTCATTGAAATCTCTCACGATTTTGTATTTTATATATCAACAAATATATATTTATATCATTAACATCAATATTTTTTGAGTATTTGTGTCATGTTTAATAATAAATTTGGAAAATTTCGTGTTATATTATTAGAAATGACAATTGCATGTGTAAAATTGAATACAAATAACTTCATTGCGTTGTTTTATGTACAGTACATAAACAAATGAACAGAGATATTACATTCAACCGCAGAATGACTAAAATATATCGTCTTCCACGAATGACATGTTTAAGTATACATTTACATTCAAGTAAAAAAATAATAATATGTTTATATCAGTTTTCAATAACACAAAATCAAACAAACAAAAGTTGTTTACAAAATTAAATTAGCAGTTTCTCTCATAATTGATCACTTGTCAACTTTCTTTAAAACTTAAAAATCAATTCACATACCTTATAATTATTGGACTATGGCCAGTTGTATAAATTACTTAAATTTTGAGTTACCCTTAAGTGAATATTAGAATAAAATAAAAGTGTTGCTTAAAATTTAAGTCTTCTTAGGTAGTCATTAAGTACTTCAATTTTAAAAAATATATTGACATAGACGTAGTTACAAATAGATAATAATTTTAGTTCATACCTAATTTCTGAACTTACAAGGCACTTAAAATAATTTTGCTTATTGATTGATTTGACAAATGCTACAGAATATTTTACATTCGGCTATATTCAGACCAACTTCGGAAAATATCCTACTGGCAAATTTTTATCGGCAGCATAAACTAACTGTTAGATTATCTTCCTGTCATCTAAGACTTATCCTCTTGGTAACGCGAAATTCGTAGTTACCATGAGGATGAATTTAATAGACTTACCAGCTACTTATCAGGACAATGAAAAACAGGACCTTTTTGTTATTAAAATATAGTTTTGATCAGACTATGACAGATAAATGGAATAAAAGAAAATTTATTCTTGTTAAACTTTACAATTCAGTATTGGATTCAAGAGTACTTGTTTGAAATTTAAAGTAACCTACTGGCAAAATTTTATCGGCAGCATAAACTAGCTGTTAATTTATCCTCCTATCATTTTAGGTTTATCCTCTTGGTAACGCGACCCAGATATTACAAAACCGAAATTCGTAGTTACCATGAGCATTAATTTAACAGAGACTTTATTGTTATTAAATTATAGTGCCAATCAGACTAAATAGATAGATAAATGGAATAAAAGAAAATTTATTCTTGTTGAACTTTGCAATTCAGTATTGGTTTGAAGAGTACCTATTTGAAATTTAAAGTATTTTCTCTTTCAGCTCTCGCTTGGGGCCAGGGATTCAAATGTCCGGAGCGAACCGGATATTTCCCCGACCCAGACGAATGTGATTTATATTGGGTCTGTTCCAAGGGCGTCGCAGAATCAAAGTTGTGTCCAGACGGTTTAGTGTTTGTCGACGGGGATCCCAATCATGAAAGATGTGACATTCCAGCCAATGTAGACTGTGAAGACCGACCTAACTTACGTAAGTAAAAAATTACTCTATTTTGTAGGTTAGTGTAATAAATTAAAAATTGTAAAGGTTATGGTGCAATTCGGTTAATGTGTCATTGTAACACTGAGATAAACATATCCGCTTGTGTAAGTGCAAGAGCATTATCCTACAAGTTATATAATTCGCAATGTGAGAGGAAAATTGTAAATTAATTTTCATTTGCTAATTACGCTTAAAGACAGGATACTAATTAAATTTTAATATGATTTACTTTCTTACACCTTTTAATAAGTAAATTTAATTTCATAATTGGCAACAAT
This sequence comes from Stenolophus ochropezus, assembly GCA_035578165.1. Taxonomy (NCBI): domain Eukaryota; kingdom Metazoa; phylum Arthropoda; class Insecta; order Coleoptera; family Carabidae; genus Stenolophus; species Stenolophus ochropezus. The sequence continues at coordinate 2,699,096 of JAQOWZ010000002.1, forward strand.
ATTGCTTACTTAAAAATATTAATTTCCTTCCTCAAATATTTTTTCGGTCTAGTTATTTACTTTATTTCCGACAAAAATAATAAGAATCAATACTTCCCATGTACTGACAGCAAAATTTATAAAGGTTTTTAGTACGGTAGATAAGTTGAGTAAGCTTAATATTATATCGTAACACTTTTCTGTATAAAATTAGAAAATTGAGATCATATTTCTGGAAATTTATGGAAGTATTATTATTAATAGAGTGGGAATACATTGACCAATCCAAATTTAAGGTTCTATACCTAGCTACCAAAATTTATTTCGATAAAACACCGTAACGAAAATTTTGCATCCTTTAAACTAATAAGATGCTATATATTATAAAAGAGTTTTGTTAATCGAAAAATTGTTGACGTTTTAAGATGCCTAGAAACATAATGTTTATACATATCTTAAATCGGAAAATTTATCACAATAAAATTTAACCACGACTGGTATTCGGATGACTATTTCCAAAAGAAAAATAAGTGAACAAAAAACCAAAAATATATTTGTAAACATTCTTACAACGTCAAAAAAATTTCGCTTAACAAAAGTCACTTGTAAAATATAGCATCTTATGGCTTAAAAGATGCGAAATTTTCTTTGTTACGGTGTTTTGTCGAAATATATTTTGGTAACTAGGAAGAATCTTGAATTTGGATTGGTTATTAATTTATTGGTGAAATAATCACATTAAAATTTTAGTCAATATATTGAAGAAATGTGAAGTAAAATTAAATAAATAGGTACTGGATCTGATAAAACTATTAAGAAATATAAATAAATGAATTCTTTGCAATAAATATTGTATAATTTTATCATGTTTCTCATCATTTATTTTTGTATGAATAAGAAAAAAATAGATTGTAATTGTAATTTATACCGAATAATTTTACTCCAATAAATTTCTACTATTATTCTGGTTTAAATGGTTTCATAAAGTAGAGTATGAAATTAGAAAACCGGCTTGCTTATATAACCATATAAATGCCACAACTAATACTCTACTACAGAGTACCTTTTTCAAAGATAAATATATTTTCAGAGGAACCCAAGCCTAGTAAAGGATGTCCCAGAGCAAACGGATACTACCGTCATTCAGACCCAAGAGCATGCGACAAATTCTTCAATTGTGTTGATGGAACACCCCATGAATTACCTTGCCCACCGGGTCTCATTTACGATGATATTGCTTCGACATGCGCTTGGCCAAATGAGAGTCATAGGAAAGATTGCACTGATGCCAAACGAGGTAAGAACGATAAATAAAAAACGCCTAATATATTTCTTTCCTTGAATCGTGAAATTTAACAAGTATTAGAAGGAAAAGTATAATAAAGAAAATAGAGAAACAGAGTCAAATGCATGGGACAAGTACGGAAAAGAAAAATATTATCTGTTCTGGATACCAAGAAGGACAAGAAAATGAGGGAAACCTAGATCTAAATGGTTGAGAAGATTTAAAAAGAAAAGGAGTAACAAAGTAGAAGGACATAAAGAAGAATCAGCAATCTAACGTAAAGAAACGAGGAGAGATTCACCTCAAAAAAAGGTTCTAGTGAGCTTCAAAGAAATAACTCTAACTAGGGGTGTCTAATCTGTAATATTTCTCATTTCCTGCATATGCATTGGAAAGAGGATGATAGAATATAATGAAAAAATCCAAGTCAAATTTTAATAATCTAGCTGTCTAAGTTCTATTTACATTGGAATGGATTAATCACATTTGATGTTCCTTAGATGTTCTTTATGATCTTCCACAAATCCATACTTCTGTCTGGTTTTAGGTCTTCTTCCACTTCTTTGAGCCATGTTGACCTGGGTCTCATATTTCTTCTTCTTCTTCTTTTTGGACTTCACTCGACTATTGAATTGAATTAGAAAAAAAATATATAGATAGATGGGACACGTATGGAGATCAAAAGAAAAAATCATTTGCTCTGGATATAAGGAAGGTAAAAAAGATGAAGGAGCCTCAGATCTAAGTGGCTATGAAGATTTAAAAATAAGAGGAGTAGCAATGCGGAAGGATATAAAGAAGATTCAGCAATCTAACAAAAAGAAACGAGGAGTGATCCACCTCAAAAAAGGATATAGAGAGCTTCAAAGAAATAACTACAACTAGGGATGTCTGATCTATTATATTTATCATCTCCTGTAAATGCATGGTAAACAGGACAATAGGATATAATAAAAAATATCCAAGCCCAATCTTAATAATTTTGCTTTTTGTAGATTATATTTACAGTGGAGTGGATCGAACACCTTTGATATTCCTTAGATTTTCTTTATGATCTTCTACAACTCCATACTTCTGTCTGGTTTTAGGTCTTCTTGTACTTCTTTTAGCTATGTTGACCAAGGTCTTTTCTTTCTTCTTCTTCTTCCGTTTGGACTTCACTTGACTATTGATCTTATTACATCCCTTTCGTCTTCTCTCCATACATGACCAAATCATCTCAATCCTTGCTTTTATAATTTTCACTGACTATTAATATAATTTTATATTTATTTTTTATAAAATTTCAGCTATTTCTCATGTATTGTTTGTTTCTAGATGCGTTAGACGACGGTTTCCAATGCCCCGAGGGCGACATTATGGGCCCGAATGGTCGTAAACTCCCACATCCAACTTTTGCTCATCCAGAAGATTGCCAGAAATTCTACATCTGCAGGAATGGAGTCCAACCTCAAAGAGGATCCTGTGCACCAGGGACTGTTTATAATGAGGATACTTTCACCTGTGATGATCCTGCCAATGTACCTGGCTGGTAAGGAAAAATATTTTTAAGGAATATAAGTTATATTACAATTACCGAAATCTACAAATGGGACACAAATATATGTTTTCCTTAAATGGACTATATCGGAGTAAAACGTCAAATGAATTATTTAATAATGCAGTCAAAATTTCGATTACAGTTAGAAACATTGATAGCTTCAAGTATATATTTACCTAAAGGACGTGATATATTTAAATCAGTTTTCAATAAGTTGTTTACAAAACTAAATTAGTAGTTCTCTCATAATTGATCATTTGTAAACTTTCTTCCACACTTAAAAATCAATTCGCATACCTTATAATTATTGTATTAGGCCGATTTACTTAATTTTTAAATTTTCTTTATGCCTTGGTCATTACCAATATTAATAAAAATTAAAACAAAAAAAGTGGCTCAAATAACATAAAAATGTAATAATAAAACAAGTATTCATTATCCTTGAAATTGGAGCCAGTGTTTCTCATAGGAATGTCGTGCTTATAACTTATAACAAAAATTTACTTCACAAAAATAAAGTGCATTGTTTAATACAATACTATAACAATTTTAGAATAACAAAAGTTTCTTAACTTTATCTAAGAAATAGATACTAGTACAGAAATATTTTTTTTGTAAAAAAATCTGTAGAACGATTTTACTAATTGTTTTTTTTTTGTTTCAGTGAAAATTATTACAAGAAGAACTAAGAATGGTGTGCGTGTGTGTTTATTCTTTACTAATTAATTATTATATAATTGTGTATAAACTTTTTGTAAAATAACCACAAAACACATATGATGAAATGTATGTATTGTTGCAATTGTCATGTATTGTACGAATATTGAATAATATATAAATTTCACACATTTAAATGGCTTGTTTATAATAATACATCCTATTATACAAAAACAACTTTAATAACAACTCTAACTTGTTTATTAATTTAAATTTGTTGACAATCATCTTAAGAAATTTTCAGTAAAAACAAAACTTTCTTGTATTAAATGTTATTGTACTTTCACTTTTACGACGCGACAAAATGTAATAATTTCTATTTGTTTTTTCTAATTGTTAATTTCCTAGTGAAGTCAATAATATTCAATTAATTAATAATAAGAATGTAAATCGCTAAAATATTTTAATATTTTAAAAAGTATAATTAGCGTGTAATTAAAATTCAATGTAATTACGAAAATATCTGAAAAATGTACACATTATTTTTTATTGGGTTATATTACAATAAAAAATTAATTGCAAAATTTTTACCGTACAAGTCAAGTTCCATTTTTTTTTGCTCTTTAAAATTACTGTGTTACTTTCGCCTAGTAATAGTTACGTTTAAGAATTACTGGTTCAAACATAATTAATTGTAAGTTATAGATCATTTATTTATAACAATTTAATTTATTGAAAGTTGAATAATATGTATTACAAATTTATGTAACTATTTATAGTTTATAGTTTAAGAAAATATGCGTCTTGAACATTATATAACAAAAGTATAAATATTTACATGTACAAATTATTAAACAAGTTTATTTAAAAGGTTCGTTGTATATACATAGGTTAAAGTCTCCAGAAAATATCACATCTAATATATTTCCCTGTTTGATTTTTGTATCCATTTATATTTTCTGATATTTTCAATAATGCGTAAAGGATTTTTAAAATTTAAACTACATTTGACAACAAAAAAGATAATATATGGAAAAATTCTTCTATATTTATTATATATTCGGAGAAGTGAGGAATTTTATTGTAAACAAAAATGTAACATATTGAAACAATTCTGCTGTATTCATTAGGAGACCTCAATGCTTGTACAGAAAACAAACTTTTGTTTTAAAATGTTTTATTTTTGTATCCATTTATATTTGCTGGAATTCTCAATAATGTAAAGAATTTTTTATTTAAAAATTTAGTTGATTTTAATCATGATTTAAAACATAATTTAAATCAAATGATTTTAATCAGGCCAACCCTGATTATCAATAAATAAAAATTGTGCTTTATTCATTTGGATACCTCAATGCTTGTACAGAAACAAAGTTTTGTTTTATATTATTTTATTTTTCATGTCAATTTCTATTTTCTGGTATTTTCAATAATGTGTAAAATTTTTTCGAAATTTAAACTGTATTTAACAATAAAAACCACTCTATTTCCTATATCCAATTTTGTTTCCAGCAATTTTTTATTTCTTGAATAATATGTGAGGAATATTACTGTAAACAAAAATGTAACATATTGAAACAATTCTGCTGTATTCATTTGGAGACCTCAATGCTTGTACAGAAAACAAACTTTTGTTTTAAATTTTTTTTGTGTCCTTTTATATTTTGTGGTATTTTCAATAATGTGTAGAGAATTTTAGAAATCTAAACTATATTTGACAACGAAAAGGTAACATATGGATGAAATTCTGCTATATTTATTATACAATCAGAGACTTTAATGAATGTACATCTAACAAACTTTTGTTTTAACTTTATTTCCTGTGTTTAGTTTTGTTTCCTGCTATTTGGAATAATATATGAGGAATTTTATTGTAAACAAAATCTAACGTATTGAAACAATTCTACTATACTTATTTAGAGACTTCAATGCTTGTGCAGTAAAGATACTTTTATTTTAAATTGTTTTATTTTCTGGTATTTTCAATAATGTGTAAAGAATTTTTGAAATTTTAAACTGTATTTGTCAACAAAAAGATAACATATGGAAAAAAATTCTGCTAAATTTATTATATATTTGGAGACACTTGGAGACTTCAATGTATGTACATCCTACAAACTTTTGAGTTAACTTTTTTTAGTTCCTGTATCCATTTCAGTTTCCTGCTATTTTGAATAATATGTGAGGAACTTTTGAAACTCAAACCATGTTCATATTTTGTCACACCTGACCAACCAGTTACCGAAGGTTGTTCGGTAGCGTAGAGGAAAGAATTGTTCTACATTCACAACAAGAACTGCTACATTTCCTACAGCTCAAGGCTGCTTCGATACCAGTCGTTTAATACCAGACCGATAAGGAACCAGATTGTGAATTGTAGATCTTTTGGCGGAATTTATAGACCAGTTCTTAAATTTTCCTTATATGTCACATAGATGTAAAAATGAAAATTGAGATTTGTTGCTGATAATTTTTACTTTTATTATTATTGAAACTTTGTCTAACCTACAGCATAAGACATGTCACTGCGACCTAAAAGATTTATTGTAACGTGTCCATTACTTAATTTTCTGGAAGTAGTTCCAGTATTTTTATGAAGTCTATTACAACTCCAGGAGTAATTAAATAATTTTAATAACTTTTATTATTATTATTATTATTATTATTAAGATTCTGTCTAATCTACAGTATGAGACATGTCACTGGGACCTAAAAGATTTATTGTAACGTGACCATAACTTAATTTTCTAGAAGTAGTTCCAGTGTTTTTATGAAGCCTAATATTGCTCCAGGAGATGATCGAGTCTATTTTCAGTTAAAATTTCGATATATATTATTTTCAGTTTTTTCAATCTTATGATATTTCGGCGGGCATTGTCCAGTATAATTTCAACTTATTATTATGTATTTTAAACATTTTACTGTAGCTTGTAATAAATTATAGCATTTACTAAACTATAAATCTACATACATAAACTACATATCAATTAAATAAAAATTTCTTTGTTGTACGTCGCTATTTTAGTGATATGTCGATGATCTAATCTCAAAAGTTAAATGAAATGTATTACAGATAAATAAATAAAAAGGTACTTATAAAATGCATTACTCTTGATTAAAATTATGTATGTACTTAACTATTTACATAAGTGAACTGATTATAAATTTTCAAGTATCATAAAATTATTACAAGATACTCGTATTAAATGAGATTTGTTGTTACGATAGTATAATAAATGATATATCTATAAAAAATGAACTAGATTTGAATCTATTAATTGTGGTTATTTGATTTAATTATTATGACCTCTATTATACTCCATGTATTCAATGAACTAAAAATTATGAAAATTTTCGCACTAATGAAAATATTACAAAAGCGCTTTATACTTTTTTTCCCAACTCGGTACAAAATTACTCCCTAAGGAATAAAATTAAAATAAGTAACAAATATCTTTGACTACCATTATAAACTTGATTAAAATAAACTGTTTAAATTTACCAGTCCGGAGAAAAGTTTTCTATGCATTTCGGGAATAAACATAGTTTAATTCCTCAACTGAAAATGTCCTAGACTCCATTTCGGTCATTAATTACAATATTTCGAGAATAAATGTTAAGGATATTTCCACAAAATAAACAACTATTCAAAAAATTATATTCGTAACGAAATTTTAATTATTGTTATTATTGTTGTCTTCAAAATCTGATTAACTGAAAAACTGAATCACTTAAATTTTATAGAAAGTTATGGGGTTGCGTTAAAATATCAAATTTATAGATTTCAAAATAAATGTCTACGATTAACTGTAAATGTTTCTTGGTATGTCACAAATGAATCAATACACTCAGATTTAAAAATTGAAGACATTAGGGAACTAATCAAAACATACTCTACTACTACATATTAATAAATAAAAATATAGAAACAAAACTCAATTTTGGTTCTTTTTAAGAAAATAAAGCATTAACACATTTATATACACCCCATGGAGTGGATCAATATCCGTTACTATTTCTTAGATGTTCTTTATAATCTTCCTCCACAACTCCCTATCTCTTGTTTTGTTCTTCATTTAAGATTGATATTTTGAAGGGTGTCGTATCTATTCTACAGTAGGTTATTCGTTCGTTTAATAGTTATTTATGATATAAGTGTTAAAAGTGACATTTTATGAGTGAGTGGAGAAGTTTAAAACGAGGCGAAGCCGAGTGTAACAAACCCCACGAACGAAATAAAATCACTTTTAACACAAATATCATACACTATTTTTCCTCCGACCCTAGTTATGTATTAGTAAATAAAAACTAAACATTATAGAATGACATTTATGACAGGTAACTAGATTTAGTTCCTTTTTAACACAAGTGTTAAAAGTAAATTTGTTTTTCACTTTTAATTCGTTGTCAACGACAACGATTTAAAAGTATTCACTGTGTTATAAACTGTTATTTTTAACTTTCTAAGCAACCGTTAAAAATACTATTTTTAACAGTGGTCGTAGGAAAAATCTATTAAATTATTTTTCAGTTCATTTAACATAATAAATGGCACTCCGTATTGCTCTTGTTTTATATCCCCTGAATATTATACAATATAATTGTCTTTTACAATTTCTCCATTTTTAGACATCATGTTGACTTTATTTTTATAATGACCTATTTCTCTTTTAATTATATAAATATTTATGTAAATAAAATACATGATACTCATACATATTGTTGACAAATTTCCAACATTTATTAATCATCAAATTGTCAAAAACATTTGCATAAAATCTGCGATTTGTCAATCAACTTCCACAGCACAGTACCTCACATCCTATTACACAACCTCGTCTAATTCTGGGACTCCTCAACTGTTTCCCTCAAGCAGTCCCTCACGACTCCTCTCGACTCCTTACCGAGTCCCTCCTCTCGGTAAATACCGCAAGTGAAGGGTATACACGGTGTCTCGGTCAGCTATGTCTCGTAGTAGAAAGTTCCCGACTTGACGAAACAGTACCGAAACAGTGCAGTGTGGTTCCACCATGAGGCAGTACGTGTGTGCGGTTGTTCTGCTTGCTGTCACAGCTGGTAAGGTTGTTGTTGTTGTAAAAGTTGGAAAAGTTGTTAATGGAAAATTGAAATTTTAATGTAAATTTTGAAGGTTGGGGAATATGTAAAAAAATGTATGTGTAATAACTGTCCTAATTTTAAAATAATTTATGAAAATGGACGCAAAATTTTAAGTAAAGTTAGAGATCTATGGATGTTGTTGTTGTTATTGTAAAAGTTGTAAATCGGGGAATTAATATATTCATTTTCAAATTTCAAAATTTGGATAATATGTTTAAAAAATGTATGCGTAATAACTGTCCTAATTTTTAAAATAATTAATAATATTTTTCAAATTTTATTTCCATAACAGCATATACAAAACAGGGTTGCGATTAAGAAAAAATATATTCTTGATTTTATTAAAACATTTAGTATATTGAATAAAACAACTTTCTTAGTTTTAGTTCTGTAATTATTCTGTAAAGTAATTTAAATTAATGCAGTCCTGATGTAAAAAATTTGTGAAAAGGTGTCTGATGAATTAGCAATTTTAATATAAATATAAATATACATATTTATATTTTATAGTTAAAGCTTATTTATTTAAAAATGTTATTTAAACAAAAATATTTATTTGAAAAAATATTCTGATGCAATTTGCCCGGCACAAGTGATATATTAGTAGAATATTTCTAGAGAAAAAATATTCCATTAAATATACATAAAGTATAATTATAAATATTTAATATTTATTTTTAACTTTCATATAAACGTTGCTTATGACTTTAAAACACTTGATATACGTCCAATATACCCGCGTATTTGCACATATGCAAACTTATATTTGATTTTTATTGGTTCAAATTAAAAAAAATACTGTAAAATGATTGCTTAAATTATTTCCAGGGAAATACATTCAATAGTAATATCACAAGAATATAAATATGTATAAAGTATTCCTATAAATATTTAATAAGAATGTCAAATATATTCAGGTTATGCACAAGTGCAATATATTCACTGATATTCGATTTTCATTGGTCGAAATTCAAAAAATATTCTTATTGATATATTTAACAAAAATGGACTGTTATATTTATTAGATTTTACATTTCGTAAACGTAAAAAATTAGAACATAAAATATTTATCAATAAACTATATTTGACTTCAGCAATATATTTAACTGAAGTATTTTTAATTCTTTTCTAATTTTTAAGCTATGAAATAATTTAAATTTGCCAAACATATATTTATAATATACATTTAATAATTTAATTTTTATTAAAGGGCCTTAGTGTGAAGTCATATTTGTATAGCATCTATTGAAATTTATAGTTACTAAAAATTACTATTACTATTTGTATAACTAGTAAATGACAGTATGAATAAAGTAAGATACCATGAATTCTTCTAATTCTAGGAAAAAATAAGTATCCATCATTAGTATTTTTTTAAATTGAATGCATCACGAGATTATTTAAAATAATCACTAACAACTTTTTCAATTAACAATTGCTATAATTAAACAACAAATCTTCAACCATAAAATAGTAATTTCATGCTCAGAGAAATATATAATTCTCACTTAAATCTTTATAAAAAACAATTTTCTCTGTGCATTATGAAATTAATATGAAAAACATTTGCAAACAAAGAACGGAAACGCAATCTCTTGTTTTTGCAAGGCTTGAATTTCCTGTTTATGTTCGGAAAGACAAAACAGCATCAGCATCTGATAATCTCCATAATTAAAACACGCAATTATTCACTTGTTTATAGCTGATAAACAAATTCAAGATATTAACTTTCCTTCGAGTTGACACTTAAAGTGAAATTGCACAAGAAGTGTAATTGATTTTAATTGTGAATTGGTGTAATTAATTAAAGAAGACTATAAATCACAATAACAAAACACTTTATCTGAAGTAAATAAGTTCTAAATTTATTATTTCTGTAGTCTAGTTTCGGTTGCAGAAAATTATATAAACTATGATTATAGTTGGCTTAATTTAAATTGAAAAGACAAGTGAACGTTTTGTATCTGGAACATATGAAAGTCACATATTCACAAAGCAATAATAGCAGCATGTGGTTTATGTGTCTGAATTGATTCAGAAACTTTTAGAAACCAATGAATATAATTTACGACCTTGTAAATTTTAAATTTGCGATGAAAGTAACGTCTTCACTGAAGAGAAAATTGGATGAATTTTGAATAAAATTTCACTACTGGTAGTGGTAATTGAATATTGAGAAATTATTGTTAAATATGTAACTAGTTGCAAAATTAAATTACAATATTGCTTTTTTTTGATCTAGTTTTATTGTATAAACACGTGTTCAATGTTATACTTTTAAATTAATTTTTTGCGTGTAAGAAAATGTTAAACTATTCCTTTTATAGTCAATTGGAATAAAGGTTTTCTAAAAGTTTCTAAACACTGTTATTGTTCATTTTCTAATAGATTTTTTTGGCAGTAAAATTTATTTCTTCCGACGTTTCAACACTCAAATAAATTTATTATTTCCTTTTCTAATATATGAATAAGTTTAAGAATAAATACACCAGTCTTAAAAAAAAAAGAAAGTTCAAGGATGCTAAAAATCATTTAATTTTAAATTATATTACCTATACAAGTACGAAATGTACATTCCAAGCGAGTTGTACACTATACTTTTTCTACGACCACGATATTATTTCCGAATTCATTTATACTTTAATAATAAAGATGTCATTATTTCATTACTTCCTACCAATTAGCTAAAAAACAAAAATTATACAATACGATTTTTGACAGAACTGTGAGATATAAATTTATAACTTAACGTTGTACCTATATATATGGTTACCATGGGATATGAAGATGTGTTTCCTATGTGAACTAAGTATCCGTAGCAATAACATACAACAAGCAAATATCGTAAAAAATGAATTTACGATACACAATAATTGTTTGTTTAACTGTCAGTCAGTAAAAAAATAAAAATTCCGATTTCCAATAAAAAATTATATATTTTTACATCTCCAAGTTATGTCCAATCACTGTTGAAAACAAAAAGTTACAATTTTTACTTTTTCACTTCAACATTCATATATAGGCAAAATAATCCAAAAATATCTATTTTTGGGTCCAAAATTTTGTATTTTGAAAATAGTCCAAGGAGATAGACGTTCTTACGCTGATTTCAAATTTTCAAACCAAATTTAATTATCTCTTTTCTTTCCTGAGATTTTTGCTGTCAAAGTAGCACCTCAAAAAAGTATGTTTTTTGGGTATATCTTAAAATAGGTTAGAGATACAATCTCAATGACTATATCAGTCGATTCTACGGGCAAAGTTACATAAAGAAATGTTTCCTCCGCATATAGGTCCTTTGGAACGATTTTGTGAAAAATGAGAAAAATGAAAAAACCTAAATTTCAATTTTTTCAGTCGAAACTTTTTCTCTTCAAAATTATTCATTTTCTGGACTTAAGTAAACATCGATGCGCTGATTCCAAATTTTCAAACAGAATTCAATTATCTCTTACCGTTCTCGAGATAATTGAGTTCAAAGTTATACCTAAAAAATCAGGTTTTTTAGGTATACCCCTTACATGGTTAGGTTTACGGTTTCGGTGACTTCACCAATCGATTCTACGGACAAAATTACATAAGTGTACCAATTTTCAGATTTTTATTTTAATGGATACAATTTTTAGAGCGAAAAAACGAAAATTGGTGAAAATCGGAAAAAATCGCAAGGGGTTCATCAGGCGTTTTTTCAAATTTTCGTTTTTCTTATTCGTCGGAGAAAAAATTTGAAAATTGGTATACTTATGTATTTTTTTCCGTAGAATCGAATGGTGAGGTCGTCGAGGTCGTACCTCGACCCATTTTAGGGTTATCCCCTAAAAACCCTTTTTTTAGTCTAACTTTAAACATGAATATCTCGAGAACGGTAAGAGATAATTGAATTCTGTTTGAAAATTTGGAATCAGCATATCGATATTTACTTAAGTCCAGAAAATGAATAATTTTTGAGAGAAAAAGTTTCGACTGAAAAAATTGAAATTTAGGTTTTTTCGTTTTTCTCATTTTTCACAAAATCGTTCCAAAGAACGTATATGCGGAGAAAACATTTCTTTATGTAACTTTGTCCGTAGAATCGACTGGTGTAGTCGTTGAGATTGTATTTCTAACCAATTTTGAGATATAGCCGAAAAACACACTTTTTTGAGGTGCAACTTTAAGAGCAAAAATCTCATGAACGAAAAGAGATAATTAAATTCTGTTTGAAAATTTGAAATCAGCGCATTGGCGACTATCAATAAAGACTATTTTCAAAAAACAAAATTTTCGACCCAAAAATGGGTATTTTTGGGTTTTTCGGGTATAAAAACACAAATTTACCCCAAAAACCTAATAATTGTATTTTTGAGGTTTGTTCTTGGTCTCCTTTATTTCGTTTTCCATCAAATTTATAATTTACATAGTTTGTTGAGGCAATCTGTCCTCTGCCTCTGTTTTGACACTTGAATCGATTCGATATTTATTTTAATTTCTGTTTCCTTTGTAGTGCAAGGCGGCCTAGTGCCCGGAGTATCCCCGGAATGCCCGGAGCAACACGGAGTTCAAGCCTACGCTCACCCGGAGTCCTGCAATCTGTTCTTCTTGTGCACTAATGGCACTCTCACTGTAGAACAGTGCGAAAATGGTTTACTTTTCGATGGTAAAGGAGCAGTACACAACCACTGTAACTACCATTGGGCTGTTCATTGTGGCGAACGTAAAGCTGATCGTAAGTATTACAAAATACATATATATATATCATGAGAAAAATACAATATGATTTAAATTTGAAATTGACATATTCACTTTTGCTTATTTACGCGCTAGTGTATCTTGTATTCATTGCACTTTGAGTTTTAAGAAGAATAAGTAATAATAATAAACTGATTGTAAAAAAAGTCACGTACACATTTGTATGCAAAATAAGTAAAAGCATGAAGTAATGTTTGCAGTACGTGCAATTATTTATAGAAATAAGTAGTTATATTATGATATTATTATTATCATAGTTGTTTTTTAAAAATACATTAATATAAATATATTGTAAAAGTAAGTAAAAGGTATAATTATACACTCACCGAGAAATGTGATCATTTGAAGCTGCTTTTTCCATTTTTAAAAGGTCCATGAAGAAAATTTTAAAATATAATAAAATATGTGAGTAAAAAATATATAAAAATGTTTATTTGCTGTTTACAGTGTACAAAGTGAAAGATTATTGTGGTTATTGCAATTCAAAATAAATTTATAGAATTTAAATTAATATTGAAAACCATTATTCAAAACTTTAACAATAGAAAGTAGTTATGAATGACTAAACTGTTAAAGTCAAGGACTAAAATTATTATTAAAATAATAATATACTATAATTAATAATTACTCAATGATTTATTTTTCATAATCATGACATATTTGATAATATTATAGCTGATAACATATAAATCCATCCATTAACTGTTAAGCAATGACTCAATATGCTATAAAATTTTTGAATTACATACGATGATATTTGGGCAATTGTAATTTTGAGAAATGTTTTGAATTTGAACTTTCAATTCAACTATATATTGAAGATTTTCCCACAGTACAAACTTTTGATTTTAAATGTCACCATAAAAAATATCTAGATGTGTAAGATTGAATAATCTAGCAGACAATTCTACTATTCTACCATTTCCTCTGAAGTTATTAATAATTCGTTCCATATGTTTCATTTTAAATGAGACATTCAAATAAAGAAAATTCTACACTGATGTGAAAATATCATAAATATAGTTGCTATTGTCTAACAAAATACCTATTTCGATTTGTAAGCGATACTTAACAAAAGTAATAGTTCTTTGTATTTGTTACGACTTTGGAATCTCACCCATACTTCAGAATAATAATGAGACAATAGTTCATTGATACAGCAAACCATGACAATGATTGATACCATTGCAACATTAAACATTATCTTATTCTTCATATCTACAATAATAAATAGCAATACATTTGAAAGTCTTGATTGCATTGCAGATATTTATTTCATAACTTTTTCTAGTGACTCCGATCAGCTCACCGGGATGCGAATACCAGTTCGGCATTTACCCCAACAGTGCTGAGTGCTCCACCAACTACGTGAAATGTGCCCACGGTGAACCTTTACCCAATGAGTGCGAACCTGGATTGGTCTATGATGACCGCATCCATGGCTGCAACTGGCCTGATCTTCTCTTGGAGCAGTGCAACCCTGAAGGTAAGTCAAAAGCGAAAAGGAACTACATTTAGGCACATTTTGAACCAGGCAGTGCTTAATTGTTCAATGTAGTTGTAGTTTATTACTTTAAAATGAACATAATAAATCGCTGACAGATTTGAGGTCTAGGCACAGAATAGTTACATACAGAAGCGACACTCCGTGTCGGTACCTGTCATATTACCCTACTCAGTTCTATGACCTTGAAGCAATGTGTAGACCTTTAAAATTGTGCTCTTCCCCTATCTCTCTCTAAGATATGAGGAAACTTTCCGATGTTAAACAATGAGCCTTTTAGAGCCTTACTGTCGCTTTTGTATAAACCTATTCTGTGGTCTAGGGTTCAAATACCAGCTTTAAGTAAATTGATGAAGCTGTTAGCTCTCGGTGAAACATCTTGACCAAAAGTTTGAATAAATAAAACACATGTTCAAGTTTCACAAATTAAATTTATTCTGTCTTTATTGCAACTTCGGCCACCATAAGAAGACTCTCTGATATATATCAGATTTTTTTTGGTAAAATAATGGGTCACAATTTAATCAAATCAATCACTTTATTGCCCTCGTCGCTATCTGAAATCATGTTAATAGTATTGAACAACGACCTATTGAAATTTTGACTTCAAAATTGATTTGATTTAAATCTATTTCTTGGCTTTCATTTAACTATTTTCCACCTGACTGTTTCTACACCACATGTCACGTCCTCAGACAAATAGATAAAAAAAATGTACTTTTATAAATTTGTTTACTGTTTAGATATTTAAATGAATAATGAAACAATTTAATTTTTCTTATTGTACCGGAAAAACTAGATCACTTTTTGTTTTAAAATAACGGTGTCAAACTTTTAATTAGTTTTTTGAATTTTATACCGCAACAAAAATCAATTACAAAAGTTCAAGGTTCCGAAATCACATGAAAAACAAAACTTTTACTTAAAAATAAAAGTCCCTAATGTCTTCCATTGTTTTGGCATTAAAGAGCGTAGAAAAACCATTAGAATTGAATTAGATTAGGGGTTCGGCTTGTATTCGCGAGTAGACCATCTTCAAAGAGCGAATTAATGTACTATTAATAACAACCTCACGCGCAAATGTTATTTTCGTAAAAAGAAATTTAAACGCAGGCATTTCATTTGGACATAGGCCGTGTATTTGTTTTTAGATGGAGAAAAACCGTGTAATTTTCATTTCCCGTGACACTGCGCTTGCCAAAAAATTAGCGCAAGTAGTAATTTTACTTTTGTTTTGCTCCAATGTTTGTCTAGACGCACTGTGATTATTTTTTGAAAAAGAAGTTAAGTTGAAGTTTGAAGATACGTAATTATTACTACTATTTTTTAAGACTAGAATGATAGTAATTTTTATTTACGTTTCTTAGAGTTTCATTCTCAAAACACTACAATTATATACGACTGGTAGGTCCTTAATATGTATAACTTCTAATTAAATGTCTTTTACTTATCAATAAAATATTAAGATTTTTTAGTAAAAGACTATAGATATCCATGAAATCATATTCGTGATCTTATAAGTGTAAATGATTCGTACAAGTATTTCTACAAGATATTAGTTATCAGCCTACAGCTTCTGCAATGGACCTACAGTTTATAGTAGGTTCTGAATCACTCGGACACAGTAGTATTTTATTAGGACAAAGATTGTCGATGGTGTGATCTGAACCCCAGACCTAACACTTCACTCAAATCGAAGCGCATTAAAGTGAGACACCGTTGCCGTATTCTTTTAATATAACAAATTATAAATTCCCCTGTATTAATCTCCTGTATTCTATTTTATAACAAATAATTTCGGTGATATACATATGTATAATGATTCTTTTCACATAGAATAGATAATTTGCATAGAAGACAAAAAAGAAACCAAATAAATATATTGATCTTCTTATTGTTAGTAGAAGAACTCTTTTCCCATCTTTTCTAAAAATCTTCCTGAAGATGCTTGTCCTTGTAGTTTACTGTTTTGCCTTAGTATGATACTATTATTATTATCTACAGCCGTACAATATCCTTCCTCTTCTCAATTATTTAGTCTTGTCCAGACCCCAAATCAGCTCACAGAACTTCTTCTTCTCTTCTTTCTCTACAAACTTCCTTACACGATGTACTTAGATGCCTCTTTCCTTCTCCAAAGCCTACACCTTCTGTAGCTAGTACTTGCTGGTTCTCTATTTATTACCACATTTGAATTTAGCAATCATCTTGATGATTTCCTGGTCGTCCAGTACCTAGATACCGTTGTATTGACGTTGTTTGTATTACTTTATATCTGTTTATTATTTCTTTTGTAGTTAAGCTTTTCTTATTTGTCCTCCTTTCTTAAGACACTAATTATTATTCTTTTCCTATCCAGCCGTGGTAGATCTCTTCATTACCTCATCTGAATCTAGCAATCTTCTCTATGTTTTTCTTTCCGCCAAGTAGTGCCTTAACATTAACGTTTGTATTACTATATATCTGTTGTTGCTGTATGTTCCAATCTCTCTGATGCAGTTCCTAGTAACGTCCAGTCAATACCATAGTACTGACATTGCTTGTATTATTTAATATCTGTTGTTATAATTGGTGTTGTATGTCTCAATCCCTCTGTACTGTCAAATAACCATTTCTCTCTTAATATGCCTTTCTTGCTTGTCCTTTTTAAGCCACTAATTCCTATTCTGTTCCATTCCAGCCGTGGTAGGCTTCAAGTGTCCAACCAAGGTGCCCTCCAACACCATCGCGGCGAAGTTCTGGCCGTACCCCAGGTTCGCGGTACCCGGAGACTGCCACCGTCTCATCACCTGCGTCAACGGCTTCCCTCGGCTGATCACCTGCGGGGAGGGCAAGCTCTTCGACGCCTCTTCCTTGACGTGCGAGGAACCCGAGCTCGTCAACTGCGGCAACCATCTTTAAATTAAGTGGTGGCCCGAATTGTAATTGTTGTATAAAAATGTTAGATGTGTAATATTTACAGCACCATTTGTTTCTCCTTTCCTGTGTACATGTTTTTACTTTTATATCAAATTGTAAAATGTGAAAAATTATAAATTTGTCTTTGTGTTTACTTTATTGTTGTTTATTTACTTTTCTTTTTCATTTTTTATATTTTTGGCCCCCTAAAGTGTAAATATGACAACTTGATGTTGACGTATCCGCTAGTTTTGATTTTACACACTGTGGTGCGAAAAGAATACCAATATTTTTTAGCTTTTAAGGATTATTAAAGAAAATAATTATAACTGTAATAATAAAGAGTGGTAGGTATACCTACTGCAATTTATCGTTCAGTAGACTATTGGAAAAATATTTTTTTCTTCAAACGTCATAAAAGTGACATCTTCTGTGACGTGATTGAGAAGGTTGAAGTTTAATTTCTATGCCAACGTAATATAATTTTTTATTCTAGCCGCCGTATAATATTGTCGCCGCCGTATAATATTGTCGCCGCCGTATAGCCAATAAGAAGTAACTTGTAATATTGTCGCCGCCGTATAGCCAATAAGAAGTAACTTGTACAATAGAAATCTGTAATATCGGCCTAAATGTCACTATAAAAACTAGATAACCTAAGAATAAAGTTACTAAAAATTATGAATAACTGACAGGTAACCTACATATTAAACGTCAAATAGTAATTTATTTTTTAAAATTTCTAAGTTTGAAGAAAAAATAGCATGTGTTATTCAGAGTAAAAGTGTCTTTGTGTGTCTCGCATGCAATTGTCCGACTCGCTTCGCTCGTCGTGCAAACTTCCATGCTCGCCTCACAAAGTATCACTTTTACTCTTAATAACACAATATACTATTTTTTTAACTTTTTACTGATTTTGAAGTTTCATTGTTTCTCAAAAGTTGTAGAGCATACCATGATTTTTTTCAAAGCAGCTCGATTGTTGGATTCATTTGTTTCATGATTTATTTTAACGTAAAACATGGGACTTGTCATGTCCATGATTACGACTTCACATTTGATTGACAGCAATTTATCAAAGCGTTTACTTTAAAATGAAACATAGGTTGTCAAATTCAGGTTATTATTAACTCTCAAATCGTGAACTTTTTTTTAAATAACAGATTTCCACGTCTTGGACAAATAGAGTGTATTAAAATAAACTCACGGTTTGTCAGCCAAGAAATATAATACGTTATGTGTGCGTTACGTATTTGTACATCGCTCAGTTTTATAATGGAACCACACGCTGTAAAATAATACGAATTACCGCACTTGTAATATAAATAAATATTTACATTTAAGTATGAAATACAAAATAATGTAGATACGTAAATTTTATTTCTTGCTAATCCTTATCATTTTATATTTATTTTATAACTTAAACTATGTTAACATTATTCAAACAAAACTATAAGTACCTACTTTAAAATGTGTATCAACGTATACATAAAGTTGTTTAATAATTATTTTATCGTATGATAAACTATAACATTACCATATGTTTGGTGGTCTTAATTTAGTGATGTTCAGATAACAAAATTTGTTTGCTAAATGATAACAAAATTTTTTTGATATCATTTTAGAAACTGTCTATTAATATATCACAGTTTATTACCCATTACAAAAGGCAGTAACAATATGTAACAGTATCTATGAAATCTAAGTTAACCTAGTTATATTTTTAGAGACAGTTCAACGGCCAAAACCAAAATAAATCACAAATACATGTCTGAAAAATTAAAACGAAAACGTCGTCTGATTATTACTACAATTGACAATTCATTTACAAATGTGTAATTGTTAACTTAATGAAACAATTAAACTCTGTCTTTTTCTAAAGTTTTCATTGGTTTATACACTCACTCAAACAGTTGCTAAACGACCGTGAGAGGCTACAATCGCCTCAGGATAGAAAGCTACAACCGGTATCTAGAATAAGAATCGACAGTTAGTTGGGTGCAGTTCTACATACTGAAGACCGGCAACAAACACGTAAGTAACACAAACTACGTTTTTATTATTTGCTTTAAATAAGGGATATTATACCTACTCGTATCTATAAAAATCTAATCATATCAATATTCATCTGCAATTGGTTTTTATTGTAATTTGTAACGTTATTTATTTATTTTCAGTTTTAAAAGTCACTAGTATTTCATAAGTATATTTCTATAAGAATATTATATATATATATATATATATATATATATATATATATATATATATATATATATATATTTAAAACTAAAAGGTACATAATTTTTAATAACCTTTAAAATTGTTTTTGTTCTATTTGCCTTGATTTTTTGTTTCAATTAATAACAAAAACTTATACCTGTTAAATTTAATCACAATCTTGACCTTGATTAATTCAAATAATATATTGATAAGACAAATATTAAGCATGGTTAGGAACCAATTTGCTTTATCAATTCATTTAGCTGGAAAGGAAAGTGCACTACAAGAGACACTTTTATTTGAAAAATCTGATTTGGCCACCACATGACTTCCTTGTAAAAAATTTACAACTAGATATTATCACAGCAGCCAATTGCAATAAAATAAGAAAGATGTATAACTAGATGGTATATCAGTTCCTCATACAAAATTTCAATATTCTGCGGCTAATCGTTTTCGAGTTGTGCGAAAAATTAAAAAAAAACCCTTCCAGTAAAGTGTCCTTTTGGCACTGCCGATTGCAAATAAAAGGGAGGAGCACAACGAGATGTTATACCGTGAGTTTTTTTTTTAATGTGAAATATAGGATTTATCATATCCATAGCTACAACTCGATATTGGATTGACAGCGATTTATACTTGCTTGTCTCATTTAAAATAAAACATAGGGAAGGATTTTTTTCCTTTTGATATTTGCTTTTTGGTAATAAAATTTTTTGAAAGGCCTACACCAAGTACAACAACAATTTTAAGAAGCATTAATAACTTTAGAGGAAATTTGAAAAACGAAATTTGTAGTGATTACAATACTTTCTTTACTTCGTACATGGAATTAAAGGTAGATGCAAAAAAATTTGGGACTCAAAATCAGTACCAGAGATCACACATAAAATCAATTAACATTTTTATTATTTTTTCAGAATGCCTTTAACTCTTTATGCAGTTTCTGATGGACCTCCATCCTTAGCAGTTCGACAATGTTTAAAATACCTTGGGGTTGATTTCACCCACATCAACGTAGACTTTGGATTGGGAGAACATATGACAGATGACTTCGAAAAAGTAAGATATGATTTTCCTTGCCCCATTTTAAATATTTAATATTGTCAAGGATAATTTTATCTCATAATCTTTTAATGAAACAATACATTTGCCTGAGACATTTCAATGTCACAAGGTGCTTTTCAATTCACATTCACTGGTAATATATGGAGAGAACAAAAGATTTTAATATTCATATTATCAACAGCAATTAATGTCATCCTCTTTGGAATTCTTGTAGATAAGTAGGTGTTCATTCATTAACAACTATTTGTTATGCATTTTTATTTGCATTTATTTATTAATTGCTTCAATTGCTTATAACTTGAGAATGAGCTCCATTTACCCATCTTTCTGATCTATCTCTATCTAATTTTATGTGCAATTACATTAACTACAATTTGCTTCAGAATTTGCTTTAGTTTATATAAATATTGAGTTTTTCTTTTTATCGTAATCATCCTTTGTTTAGCTAATGAGTAATTTAAGAAACTAGAAATTTGAATATTTTCTTAGTTTTCATATTAATTTTGGTACCATAAAATTGTTCACAATGTTAGATATCTATGAGTCAAATTTTCAAATATAATTAAATTATATCTTATACATACTAAGATATTTGTCATTAAAGTTGGATCTGAAGAAGTGTATCTTTTTAGATTATTTTACAAATTGATAGAAATACAACCTCAATGATTTTTTTTCGCCTCCGTCCCATTATGACTAGTATTAAAGAACTCAAAATCGTCCAGAAACTCTCTGTTTGTCGACCTAAGCCGACAAAAGAATGCCAACTTATATAAAAAAAATATAAAAATGATGATGATTTCAAATTATATTTATATGTAATGTATAACATAAACACTGTTAATATTTTATTTTTATTTCGATTCTAGAAAAATCCACAGAAGGAGATTCCAGTGTTAGATGATGATGGTTTCTACCTAGGTGAAAGGTATGTAATTATATCCTATTCGTAAACACCAAGGTCCCTCTACCGCAATTTACAAAAAAGTAGAAAAACTGCACGCACCGAAATTTGATATTCGTTATCATAGAATCAGAACTACTAGCAATTTTTATTAGAAAATCACTTAGATAATGTTACTAAAAAAATATAAAACTGGTATTTGAAATATTATTTTATTTTTCAGTAATGCAATTCTGCAATATATTGCTGACAAGTACGCAAAAGATGAAACTCTTTACCCAAAAGACCTGAAAACAAGAGCGATAGTCAATCATCGGTTGTGCTTCAATTTGTCAACATATTATCGCTACATTTCAGAATATGTGGTATGTATGATATTACTATTTTATATATTAAAATTGAATTCCTTTTTGTATTGTAGATGGCACCCATCTTCTTTGCATATGAACGTACTCCTTTAGGACTGAAAAAAGTTCATATTGCCTTGTCCAATTTTAATACGTATCTTCAAAGACTAGGCACTAAATATGCTGCAAGCAGTAAGTATTAACAAAAAAAAATATATGGAAACGTTTATGAAAATTACAATAAAATTTAAAATATTTTACATTAGTTCTGAGATATATATTTTTAATATAAATATGAAAAATAGATATTTATGGTATAAGTGTGTTACGTTACAAATAAGTATAGTATATTATAAATATATAAGTAAGGGTACTTTTCTCAAGTGATTTCGGTAATTAACACACCTGTGCCATATTTTATACAACAACTTTTAATCAATGATATAAAATATATAAAGTTTTTTTGTCAGTTGATATTTTAAAATAACATTTAATAAAAAAAATAGTATAGAAGAAGGTTTTCTAACGTAGTTACCATGATACGAACCTATAAACAGTGTATTTTTAACTCAATAGTGAGTTATGACATACTTTATTGATCTAGAAATACCATAGTTATCGCGTTATAAATACACAGTGTTGAATAAATAATATTTATCCACAACTGTCAAATAATATAGCTAGAATTTTATTAAATTTTGATTGACTGTTCAGTAATTAATTCTATGTGATTAATTTATCAAAAAAGTTATTGTCTTTTTTTAATTTTAGACAATGTAACAATTGCGGACTTCCAATTGGTGACATCCACCATGTGTCTCGAAGCCATCAACTTTGACATTAGTTCTTATCCTCTGATTCAACAATGGTATGCTAACTTCAAGAAAGATTTCCCACAATGCTGGGAAATTGTTGCAGAAGGAATGAAAGAAATAAGCGAATTTGAGAAGAATCCTCCAGATCTATCTCACATGGAACATCCCATCCATCCTGTCCGCAAATAGGATTTTTAATAATTTTTAATATTAAAAAAAAATCTGATTTCAAATATCCTAATGGTTAATAATTTGTAACTTGGCAAATTATATTTAATAAAATAATATTTTCATAACAAAACCTAAATTTTTTTTATTGTTGTTGTTGAACTAGTAATTGTTTCATTGAATGGTATATTATATTATAAGCGAATGAAATAAGTAATTATCGACGAGTTAGATGAATGTACATTTCATTTACGTGTGAAAAATATAATAAACGACTTAGAATGTAAGTACCAAAATACCAATTCTCGTGCGGTAATATGAATTTCGGCTCCACAAACTCCGCCTCAGTTCATACCTTGTAGAAGATTGTAATGTATTTACATACCTTGCAGCTTAAAGAACTATTAAATGTTTCATAATACATGTAACAACATTTTTATTAAAAGTGAAATTAAGTGAAATATGTGTTGCATTTTTTTGTTAAATATGTAACTTTATTACCTACATTACAATTCCGTGTATTACATATAATAATGAATTCTGCATGATTGACATATAATAAAATAAGAAATTTCAATTTATTTCCCATATTATATAATCATATACCAGTAACAGATCTGCAGTAAAAGTTGCCTAAATTTCTGGCGAAAGATCTACCAATAAATTTTTTACTTCGATTTTCTCTATTCTCTTTTTTCTTTCTGATGTTACATTTCTTTCACTTTATACCGTATTTTTCTCTGTCACTTTCAAAGTGAAGGTACGATAACCCTTCAGTAATGGCCTTATAATACTCGATAAACGTTCAGACACTTTAGAAACGACACGGTGTTTGTGATTACAGGGATGACACAATCACGTGGATACGCTACATTAACTATCAAGATTTGTCCAAAATATGACGGGGATAAATTTTACACAGGGGCGTCTTCAGTAGGAATTCCTAATATTTTGTATTATACCACTCCAAAAAATATATTTATAATTATAATTATATAATATTTCTCTATAAATTATGTACAGAAATTTATTTAAACAAATTCGACTTCACCATTCCTTAATCAAGGCATCATCCACTGATCAACTCTGATCAATTCAATTCACCATTTAAAAAAGCAATAATCTACTGATCCGATGTATTTTATTAATCAAGCTTTGATCATTTGATTTGATCCTCATTTTGAAATTTTGAAGTATGTATTTATGTACACAAGATTTTGGCTGTTAAGATTAATCTAAAATATTTAAATTTGCACAAATCCATATGAATCTATGTAAATTATAATTGTCCAGAAAATTTAATTCACATTCGTAAAACGATATGAACTGCCAAAAACAAAAACAAAATTTAGAATCAAGTTGGTGAATTAGAAATAATGTTGATCTACGGATCAGCTTAATTTTTGAATCAGTTGATCATTATCAATCGACTAATGGTAAATTCGATTATTAGTGGCGTTTTTGTTGAATAAAATGAAAATTTAATTAGTACGGATCTCACATCAAATTTTTGGAGGCACATCAAAAAATGATATATTTACTTTAAAGTACAAATAAGTAAAAAATTGAGAAATGGACTGTAAGTGATCCATATCATTTTTTACTTGCATTTCTTGTGGATTTCATCCTACAGCCAATATAAGCGACTTACAGTTTATAATGGGTTATGAACTAACTGGACACAGCGGTATTTTTGTTTGGTTAATAGTTGACGACTCTGAGAATCGAACCTCAGAACTTATAGTCAGTTCAATTTGGAAGCAGCTAATCAAGTGAGCCATCACTGTTCGTACCAGTGGGATAATCAATATTTTTGGATTATTAAAACTAATTAATGATTTTTTTTGAATAACACAATGAGCTGACTTCAGGTCATCTTAAGAAGGTGATTGAAGTTTTTAAATAAAGTTTCTTAATGAAGAAGAATCCATCACTTATGGAAATTATGAAATTAAGAAATAATATTTGTCCATTGGGTTATTTCTGTTACATTTCTAAGATTTTATCAAAAACTTATTAAGAATAATCCGGATTCGATCCATTTGAGTCTCGTCCAACCCCAATTTTATTGCGATTATGTTCTCAATTATTCTGCACTCAAACCGCGTGGGTTAACAAGCTGACAAAATTAACACATTCTTATCTAGCGCATCTATAATAAAAGTATTACATTAAGTCGCGCGTCAGTGGCGTGGGGGTGGGAAAAAAGCAGGGGGCCCTTCATTATCCCGCAAAAAACCCGGCAAAGTAAAGGGTACGCGCCGCAAGATGGACAAACCAGGGCAAAAACGCTGATGTTATCCTTCCGTGGAAATGCGCTGATGCTGCAAAAACCAGAGCTGTTGGCGCCCCGACTGACCGCAATGCGACACCGCCGGTAATGGAACGAACGGGACAAATATTTCATCCATTACGGAACGTAATATACACTTAATAAAAACTCCGATACCTTCCTACCAATATATTGGTCTTTACAATAACGTATTTACTATTTCATTTATATTTTATTTTTGAATAAGACATTCATAATATTACAATTAAAATTAGTACCTACTTTATTTTCTTCTTGTTCTTACAATTACAATTAAAATTAGTACCTACTTTGTTAGGAATTATATAAAAATAGAATCTAGTTAACAGACATTTTAGAAATAACAATTGATATGTTGTAAATTTTGACATTAATAAAACTTGACATAAAACTAAAACTTTAGTTTATTCTGAAATTAAGAACATTTTGGTCCTTCGAGCCGGATCTGAACCAGCGACCTATGGATCTACAGTCCAATCTACAGATTTTCAAATTATAATCGTCTAATTAGAGCAACTGCATGGATGTTACGATTTTTAAAGATATGTCTAGCTAAGATAAACAAAGGAATGAAAATTCAAGAAGAAATACCGACTGCAGAAGAGATGAACAAAGCTGAACTTTTATGGATAAAGCAGACACAACGAGAAGTATATTTAAAAGAAATTTACCTACTGAAGAGTCACGAATATGTCAACAAAAAAAGCCCTTTGTACAAGTTAACTCCTATTTTAGAAGACGGAATCATTAGAATAAAGGGGCGAATAGAAAACGCTACTGAAGTTAATATTGATACGAAACGGCCAATAATCTTATGTCAAAATCATCAATTTACATGGCTTCTGATTAAAAATTATCATGAAAAGTTTTATCATTTTGGACAGAATTACATTATAAACGAAATAAGACAGAAATTCTGGATCCCGAAATTGAGACAAATGGTAAAGAAAATATGTCATTTTTGCTTAGTATGTGCGCGAGCAAAAATCAAACCCATACCTCCTCAAATGGGACAGTTACCGAATGTACGCTTAACGTCAAGAATACGACCTTTTTCATTTGTTGGCGTTGATTATTTTGGACCAATGCTTGTAACTATTGGCAGACGTCATGAAAAACGTTATGGCGTGTTGTTTACCTGCTTAACTGTAAGAGCGGTACACATAGAATTGACAGAAAACTTAACTACAGACAATTTCATTATGACATTACGTAGATTCATCGCACGAAGAGGTTATCCAAAGGAAATTTGGTCCGATAATGGTACAAATTTTGTCGGTGCGGAGAGGGAATTGAAGGATTGTATTAAGAAACTTGATCAAACCAAAATTGCTGATGAATGTTCCATCAAGAAAATATTATGGAAATTTATTCCACCTGGAGCACCACATATGGGAGGTTGCTGGGAACGCCTCATCAGATCGGTAAAGAAATGTTTACAGGTAGTTTTGAAAGAACAAAAACCCAAACAAGAAACATTATCCACGTTTCTATGCGAGATAGAAAGTTGTCTTAACTGTAGACCTCTAGGAGAAGTTTCAATCGACCCTTTAGATGAAGAGACTTTGACTCCAAATCATTTCCTACTGGGCATGTCCTCAACTCATAATCAAAATTTTACAAATTATGATGAAAATATAAACCTTAGAAAACATTGGAGAATAGCTCAGAAATTAGCAGATAACTTCTGGCGAAGATGGTTGAAAGAATATATCCCTACACTGGTAAACGCAACCAAATGGTTTCGAGTTAGTAACCCAATCAAGATCAATGATTTGGTTATTATTCTTGATGAAAATTCTCCTCGAAATTCCTGGTTGAGGGGACGAGTGACCGAAATCTACCCTGGGAAAGATGGTGTTACCCGAACAATTAAAGTTTCAACAAAAAATGGTGCCTACACAAGACCAGTACATAAAATCTGCAAATTGGTTACTGGCGACAACTGAAGGAAACATACTTTGTGGAAGGTGGAGAATGTTAGGAATTATATAAAAATAGAATCTAGTTAACAGACATTTTAGAAATAACAATTGATATGTTGTAAATTTTGACATTAATAAAACTTGACATAAAACTAAAACTTTAGTTTATTCTGAAATTAAGAACATACTTTATTTTCTTCTTGTTCTTTATATTTTGGCTAGATTTATAATTCAGGCTATAGAAGAAATAAGAATAGAAATTTGAAAACTATGTTTTCTTGTAACTTAAGCACAAAATAAAAACAATATTTAATTTTCATTGTCTAACGGCTTGTTGCACAGTTGTTACTTAAATTTCAAATTTTCCTTAAACGGACAATGTCACATCCGAATAAAATATCAAACAAATTAATTAACATTGTTGTCAAAATTTCAATTATATATTTTTTGGTTAAGTTTTGCTTAAATTTTAAGCTTGTTGGTGGAACTGGGCATTACTGAAATATATTTGCAGAAGAGTGGGTCTATTCACATTTATCTGTAAGACCTGTAAGTAACGTTTACGATCGAAATGGCAATTTTGATGACGTCTGTAGCTAACAGAAAACCTGTAAATCCTTACAGATTCTATAAATTCTAACGGACAAAAACCTGACCGTAAGCTTTTAATTGTCCTATTTTTTATATTTGCTTTAATATGTGTTCTAATTTTCTTTCTAATTCCTCTTGTTACTAACATAAAAATTAACTCTATAGTTTATCTAATTGTTGTTCTTTTTAGGTTGTCTCACGTTATTGCTTCATTATTTATCATAATTACTTCTTACTAAACCCTATATGTTTCATTTAGAATGTACTCTAATTTTCCTTATAACTGCTGTAGTATCTTGCACCAGAATTTTCTCCAGTTTATCTGGTGCCCCACATTTTGATTTATGATTTATTCTAGTTTATTTTTAATAACTAATATTGTTCTGGCTATTTTCCTTAGTAGTGATAATAAATTTGTGAATCTGGATACTTCATTTAAAATATAAACCATTAAAATTGATAAAATGAAGCTTCTATCAAAACCAGAGAAGAAACCCATCCCTGCGTTTTAACCACACATTCCAATTTGATATTTACCATTATCCAGTTAAAACTTACACTAATCACACCAGTTCGTTAAAAATCCATCAACATATTCCCAATTCAAAACCTAGTGACAAAAACTGTAAAACCAGTAGCCCTAATGAATGCTAACCAGACTCCTACGATCTCGTTGTTAAGTGGAAACAAATAACAGTGATACACAAACGAGGATTCCCTAGTGCCGATGTTATTTGGAACTTCCTGTTGGGAGATTGTGCTGGGAACTAATCCAATTCGTGATTTCTGGTGTCAATGGAGGAATACCTTTGTGTTTTTGCTTGGATGTTACGGTTTCTCTAACTGGTAATTAGATAGCGGGACTGAATTGTAGAAACTGTTCCTTTTCCCTATTTCAATCCTAGAATTCCCAAATTCGTTTCAGTTTGCTCTAACTTGGCACATTGTTCAGAGTTAATTACTAAATAAAAAACAAGTTAATATAAATTGTTCTTTCGGTATTGATTGGCCAAATGTAACACAAAATATTTTGAGAAATATATTCACATATAAATAGTAAAGTTGTTCGAATCTGTAGCCTACATTATTTATTGCGTAATAATTGAAAATATTGTTGTGATCATTTCGTCCTTTCAGATATAACTAAAAGAATATGCGTATTTTTATTTCATTTACTTTGAAATTTAATATAGTAAAACCCGGTTATTATAATAACTTCAAAGGGATCCCAAAAATTTTGTAGCTATAGCCAAAAATCGCTGTAACCGATGTAAGTAAAATAAAGTCATCGTTTTGATATTATAATCCGTTTGTCTTTTGTTTCTTAATCTTTGCATTTTTTTTCATAACAAATGTTTGTTTCTCTAAACGTCACAAGTTAAAAGTGACATATTTGTAACGTGATTCACAAAGTTGAAGTCTAATTTCAACGTTGCTGGAGTAGAAAATAAATAGTATCATCCAATAATGACCTAAATGTCATTATAAAACTAGATAACCTAAGAAAAAGTTACTAAAAAATAACTAATAGAATTAAATTAATAAGCTACAAATTGAACGGGAAGTAGTATTTTTTTTTCAAATATCTGCGTTTGAAGAAAAAATAGAATCTCTTATTCAGAACACAATATACAATTTTTGGGAAATTTAAATTTGAAAAATGTTTTTTTACATATTTTTTTTAATAAATGGGATTTTTTTTACAATCCTGGTAATTAATAAGTTAATTTTAACTCCTATTTGCGAATTTTAGGTACTTATATTGTAACTAGTATTGCATGTTGTGCCCAAAATCGAAAGTTGTATAATCGACAGACTATAGGGTTACATTTCGTGTGAATATATTCTGGTTAACCTTCAATCTTCAATCTCGGCAGTTTTGGCAACGAAATCACTTTTCATTATTGCCGAAAAAACTTTAGGAAGCGGCAGATAATGGAACGGAAGTAGCTAATATTTTTTATATGCCTCATAAAAAATCAAAACCGCACTGCAACATCGCATGTGAACCATCTGAATGAGTAGCGTAAAAATTACCAGTTAACAATAACAACCGCGCGCTATTGATAGAAGGAAATTGGGTAGAAATCCAGTCCATTATTTCAAACATTCATCATCATCTTCATAGAAACCCATAAAGAAGGAAGAGAAACCAACTGGACGACTATGTTTGAGGATATAATGAATGAGCAAGCTCAACCAAAATTCAATTTCAGGTGGAGATCACAACGGTCGGTGTATCAAAAGATGCACATCTATTCATATTTAAATTTTGGAAAAATTGGAATAGAATCTATTGTGTGAGAGCAGTTTGTTGATTTTGTTTTATTCTAACGAAATTAGGTTAGAAATTTGAATACAGGTGCAAAGTATAATAGAAAAATTGATCTATTAGCAATAGCCAATAGGTCTCACTGAATAATTCATGAAAAAATAATAATTATATCAAAATTACTAGTACACAACCGTATTTAAGGAGAAAGTAGCAAAGTTCGAAACTGATATTTTAGGCATTTAGTTTTAATGAGTAAAACATGCACTACTTCTAATTTTTTAATATATTCTTGAAACTGTGGTAGGATTTGGTTTAGGACGGTCAGGATATAAATTATCGAACATGTCACAAACACTTTTTAAACTATATCCACTATGTAGTATATAACCATTTTATTTTTTGTATTGGTAAACATTGTATTATAAGCTTATTTGACAGTTAATCTCAGGGCATTGATAACCCATGTTCCCTATGTTGCATTTTATCTAGAAAGATACCGTGCCATATAATAAGTGGTATCCATAGTAACGACTAATGACATATTCGAATATGTTGCATCTTAGCTGAAACTCACGGTACCTATATTAATAATACTATTAATTACCTCGAAATCTTTTTATTTAATTTAAATATTTATTGTATTTATATTGCAGCGACTAGACAAATAAAATATATGCATGAAATATTTTCTATAATCTTTGTTTTTACTTAGCGAAGCAAAGTATAAGAACAAACACAGTCTATGAGTTTTTGCGTTAAGTTCAAATTAAATTAGATCTGTCGTCTGGTATTGCAAAAACTCGGCAAAAGTCCATATAGGATTTTTTGGCTCGGCGTTTGATTTCTCGGTAAAGTCGGTCACTTTTCGGCATTCTTTGCTAAAATTTCATACTTTAATACAATTTGAACGGAAATATGGATCTGACACGACAAATTGGCAGCGTTGCAAAAAACTTAATCTAATTCTGTCAAAAATCCACAGTCATGTTTGCACTCGTGTGGGTTTATGAGAGCAGCCCGGGATGTCACAACCGCTTCACACTTTTTTGCGGGAATGCGAACCTTAACGAAAATCGACAGGCCTTGTTAAAATATGATTAAAATTTTCGCAAAAACAAAACACTAACAAGGTTATCGCCCAAAAAAATAATTGAATTATGAGATGGGAAAATATTAATATAGATATCATAACTTCCCCGACAAATATGCTACTTATTAGAAGAACCTCCATATAATGGACTAATAAGGATGAAAGGGTGACCGTTAAAGCCGAAATTCAGTTATATACTTCTTTGATTGCAAACGGTAATTAAACTTAAACATGTTTATAGGGTAAGTGGGGAGAGATGGACTTTTGGTTTTAAAAGTATACAGGGTGTCCCATTTAAGATACGAATGCATTGGTATTTCGAGAACCGTAAGAGCTACGAGGTTGGTTAAATTAGACAAAAGTTGCCCCGTTAGGAGGCTATTTTAATAGTGTTTTGTTATTTGCGAAAAAATGCATAGGTCACTAGATATAGGGAAAAATGTAAATTTAGCGATTTTTTTTTTTGCTTATAACTTTGTTATATGAAATAATACGAGATTCTGGTTTACACTCTCTTAAGGCACTTTTGTATGGTGAATTTGCAGAAGTACTCAATTTTTTTTTATATCTAACCATTTACGAGTTATTGATAGCAACTTTTATTTTTCATATGGAGGTCATATTAAGCTGTGGTATTTTTAAATAGAGATTTTTTTTAGCTTTACAATGATATAAAACAGTAATACTTTATTTTTATAATTAACAGAAAAATGAACAAAAATTGTTATTTATACTAAAATTGCATTAAAAAAAGTAAATTAAAGGCTGCAGTCTAAGAAAATAACTATTTCATAACATATATTGCAACAAATTTATTTAATTAAAGTTAAAAATTCAAAAATAATTTGTGAAAACTTCACAATAAATTTAGTTAAATTCTTCCACAGCAGCCTTCGATATACTTTTTTCTAACTAAATTTATTGTTAAGTTTTCGCTAATTATTTTTGTATTTTTAACTTTAATTAAATAAACTTGTTGCATTATATGTTATGAAATAGTTATTTTCTTCCACTGCAGCCTTTAATTTACTTTTTTCAATGCAATTTTAGTATAAATAACAATTTTTGTTAATTTTTCTGTTAATTATAAAAATAAATTATTACTGTTTCAAATCATTGTAAAGCTAGAAAAAATCTCTATTTAAAAATACCATAGCTTAATATGACCTCCATATGAAAACTAAAAGTTGCTATCAATAACTCGTAAATGGTTAGATATAAAAAAAAATTGAGTACTTCTAAATTCACCATACAAAAGTGCCTTAAGAAAGTGCAAACCAGAATCTCGTATTATTTCATATAACAAAGTTAGAAGCAAAAAAAGAAAATCGCTAAATTTACATTTTCCCCTATATCTAGTGACCTATGCATTTTTTCGCAAATAACAAAACACTATTAAAATAGCCTCCTAACGGGGCAACTTTTGTCTAATTTAACCAACCTCGTAGCTCTTACTGTTCTCGAGATACCTATGCATTCGTACCTTAAATGGGACACCCTGTATTAGAGTGATATCTCTCACAGGAAATGTTAATTTTGTTGTTTAGAGACAGTGTAAGTAGCTGCTTGAAAACTAATGCAGTAACACTAAATAACCCAAGATTTGCTAAAAAATTGCTAATAATTTTTTGTACCTTTTATACACAATTAGTTAATTACTACTTCAGTAGGTTTAAACTATTTCTTTCTGTACATACTTTATATAAACAAATGCATAAGACTTAACGTAACCAAAAAATGTGGTCCTATCTTTACATAGTCATAATTTAGTGGTCCATTTAACCTCTGCTTTGAGGACAGATGGACCACCTAATGCTGAGGAGAGATGGACCAAAGGATTTTTATTGTTAAAAAGATCAATTGAACCGGTAAACAATAAAAAAAAATTCGCACTTACAAAAGTAGACAATCTTGTTGCTATTCCACGATTTCTGAAGAATTATTGTTAGATGGTTAATCAGAAGGTGATAATAATGAAGAAGCTAAAGAATATATAAACGAATATGTAGGATGCAAGAAAAATTATTTTAAAAAGGAACGATAAAGACGGATCATTGTATAAAATGTGTAATATGACAAATGATAACAATCTGTTAATCATTTCTTTTCCTATGGCTTTGGCCCATCGCAGTTCTGTAGTGGAGGAGTATCCAAATAAAATATTTTTTTATATTTTTCAGAACACTGTTTTTCCTTATTTTATAAATAAACCTAGATTATATGTTGTTAAAAACAAATTTAGTTTTTTTAGGGAGTATTCAATAAAACAGAGTAACAATTATTTTTCCAAAATGTGGTCCATCGTACTTCAACTTACATTAATAGGTGTCTTTAAAATATTATTTTATATCCGTTATATCGAAATTATTGCACTTTATATAATTGCATGTACATATTGAATACTGTAGGTGACAACTGTATAAGTAACTAGTTTAATAAAATATCTTATCTCATATAAATTAGATAAAAGGATGTAATAAATTAATGTCTTTTTATAGATGACATGACCTCATCTCTACAGTAAGGTAGTTTTCCAACGTTCCTATGGGGAACATGACAAATGAAGTCAATATGATAATTGTTTATATTATTTCACACGCGTCATTTTCACCGAATCGAAATGCTTCATTTAAAGACAGGTACTCAGCGAAAAAAATTATAAAACACCAATAGGATCATTATGGTTACATATAATACATACATACAAAAATATAATTCCTGCGAAGAAATATTTTTACTGTGAACAAAAAAAAACATTGCCTGATCAAAATTATCAATTTGGTATGTCAAAGTAAAATTTTAAAATATTTATTCCTGTTATTTCAAAAATATTCTGCTCTATTAAGTCCAAGAAAAACCGACCATTTCAATGATAAAGAAATATTTCGTCTTGGGCCTATTTTCCTGTAATTTAAAATAATAAAAATTCCGAGCTGTCAAATTTCAAGTAATCTCCATTCTCATGCAAACAAATACGAAATTACATTCCGAAAGAAATGCGTTGGGTCATTTTAAAATGCGCATTTCAATTTAATTTATTCCTACGTCTTAACGAGGCTGTCTTGAAGTTCGCGTGCGGGATTCGAACCCGTCACTGATCGCAAGATCGCTCGAAGCAACCGCCCAACAATAGAGTTTGTCCACCCTGGCGAGTCAAAGAAACCGACCTGCGGTCGAATTTAGTGTTATTATAAGTTCCCTGCAGAATAAGAACCGTTTAATACCCTCATACCTTCAGGGAGGAACATAGCGAATGTAGAACGCGTTGCTCTTCTTCTACTAGAGAAAAAATTGCACATGTTGCGAGGAATTTTGTGCTGCAAATATACAAGCTGTTGTCCTACTGTCTTATATTTTTTCGCTAATAGTTTCTTTTTTCCCATATGAATACAACAAATTTTACTTCAAAACAATTTTATTTGCATTTCAATAGTTAGAATTTAACATAACCCAACTGGAAGTACGTCTGTCATTCAAATCGAAATCATTAACTTTTTTGTATAAGTCAGTCAAATTAATATATATTATAATTAAAATCTATTAGAGTTTAATAATTCATTGCAATCTTCACAAATATTTTTTTTTCTTATTGTAGGTCTTTATCCAATTTTATCTATAGAATAAAATTGTGAAATCATTCAACAAACATCTTTAAATATTTTATGTATCAAATCTAGAAACTTTAATTTATAGATTCTTTCTTTGAAAATCCATATATCGGGAACAGAATTAGTTATTTTAAGTATCATTTGAAGTTTGAATAAAATACAAAATATATTATTGGCCTTCTGACGTTTAATAGATTTTTATGTATTAAGGGCATAATCAAAAGATTGTAGCACGAGGGAATGCTTAAAGCTCGACGCGGAGCGGAGAGTTTTAAATTTCCTGAGAAAATATAATTTGTTATGTGTGCGTCAAGGTATTTGTAAATCGCTCGGTTCTATTAAAGTACCTTCCGTACTTACAGCGCAAATTTTTAAGTGTAGAAATTATATTACAGAATTTTAAATTTTTTACACTTGGAAAGCAAGTACCTTGGTACTAGAATCTAGTTAAGAACGTCATGCTACAGATGTGATAATAACTGTCTTTGGAATATTAAAGAAGCATTTCATTAGTAACTTATTTATAAATCATCTATTGTAAATAATATTAATAACGTGAATTTATTAGAATATATGAATTTCAATTTACTGTGTATCTTGGTACGTGTTGTCTTGTTCCTACTAAGAATGTCGTGGCAGAGATGATGAGGATGATGATTGTCTTAGGAATATTAAAGAAGCATTTCAGCAGTAATATATCAATAAATAAACTATTATAAATAATATTAATAATCTGAAGTATGTATTTCATTTCAGGTTAACATCCTTATCACGTCGTGGCACAGTTGATAATGATGGTGATTGTCTTAGGAATATTAAACAAGCATTTCGTTATCTTTAAATCAATAATTATAAATAATATTAATAATCTAAACTTATTCAGCATGTATGTGCGTATGTATTTCATTTGAGGGTAACATCCTCATCATCTTGTCCGCATTACAAACACTATTTTGTTTAATTTCCATGTTGTCCCTGTGTCGGTAAAAACAAAAGAGTAGCGCGTGTCGGCCAGGCCTACTAGAGCAACTGTTGCGGTTAGGACGCGCGTCACGCCAATCATTGGACAACGGCCAGTAGACAGTAGACAATCGCCTGCCACGGCCTACTGTTCCAGAGGAGATAGTGCTTACTTACAAATCGGAAATACCTGATTCTACATGGGAGCTGTTAAATTCAATCAACGCATTGTAGCAAAATGGTAATTGGAAGGAAAAACTCACCGATTTTGAAGAGGTGATCTTGAGGTTGGTCGAAGACGGAAGAAATCTGAAACAGAAAATTAGAATTTTAATAAATGGTTTCAAATAGTTAGGAAAAGATTTTATCGAAAAAAAAATTTCACAAATACTACTAAATCATGTTTCGGTTAGGTTTTGATTTCCTATAACTTTTATTTGATAAACGTTTCGTTAATTATATATACTATCATGAGTTTCGGCTAAGATGCAATGTTTTCTAATGTCATTAGAATTACTAAATCATCGTTCTGGTCCACTTAAAATGCAACATAAGATATCAATGGTTACTTGATACAATTTTGGTTATAGTTTGTGAAATGTTTATAATAGACCGAATCCATCCACAATTTCGAGAACATTACATCATTTAAAAGTCATGGATGTTTATATATAAAACATAAAAAAGAACTGCGCGAAATGATGAAACTAAAAATAGAAAAATCAATTGTCTAGAAAATCTTTGGCAAATCAATTAAAAGATAAAAAATGTTATTCTTATCATTTTCAAAATCACCAAGATTAAACTATGATGACAAGTTTATGCGATATTGACAACCTATGTTCACTTTATCTGGAACATTACGATGGTATATATAATATATGTATGCAAAGAAACGTGGAACATAGGACTTTAACATTGGATTTTAAAAAATTGCGGATATTCTCTCTCCTAATAGATTTAGAGCAAAATTAGAAGGGTACAAATTCTACACCAGATAAGATTACAATTGATGTAACAGCAATTCTGCAATACGAAGTTTATAAAATATAAAATGTAACACTCTTGTTCAATTCTGATAGCCATGGACATAAAAGAAAATACCTATCTAATATTTGTGACAGTTAATGACATGTTATTACAGATAATTATATATTTTTGTAATATTGATATTTAAGAAAAATAATGTAAATTCAACTTACATAATATTAAAATACAGATAATAAGAAGTAAAATCAGGGATACTTCAATAAACATACCTACTTTTATTTTCAGGACTGTCTGATTTTTAAAGTATCTGTTACATTTTATATTTTGTCTCTCGTACTGCACACTTGCTGTTAAATCAATGATGATCTTATCTAATGCACAATTTAATTTTGAACAACTTCGTACCTACTATTGTAGTCCATGTTAAAGTCCTATGTTCCGCATTTCGTTGCATTCAGTGTATAACTGGTACCATAGTAATGAAAAAATTAACGGTATACCAATTTACTTTATATTATATATAATATATAATGTAAGTACATACATATATGTACAAAGTAGTGTGCAAAATAGGTATAATTAAAATATAAATTATAGGTATATTTCAACAAAATTTACGATATTGTTTTATGTATAATATTAAGTTAATATCAATAAATTAATATTTTCAGCATTTTTCCTTGTAATTACAATCATCATGCATTCCCAATACTAACTGTAAACAAAATTTGGGAAACAATTGCGCTACAACAAAACAAAAAACGGAGGAACAAGTCCTCCAGTAGCCCAGCGCTTCGCTTGTTTCGGAGGGCGTACCCTTGTCGAACCGAGCTGCCGATTGGCTGGGTAGCACGCGCGCAGGGTAGCTTAAGGGGTGAAGAGGGTTGACTACCTGCCCAGCCCTATAAAACAACCGAAGAGCGGCCGCTACGCATCAGTCGTCTGTTGACGTTCGAGAAAAAAGTAGCCAAGTTCAGTGCAAGTGTAGTGCCATGGAAACCACCGACGCTTATAGATATATTTACCTGTGTAGTGGTCAACAAATGCAGAGTTACTACCCAACATATGATAGCTTATCAGAAGGGTATCATACACCGAGTCCAACTGCGAGTTTAAAAAGTTCGAGTCCACCACCGGCAGAACTTCATTATACAGCGTTAAGTGCACCAGTTAATCAGCTACCACAACAAACAATTGACAGTGCGGAAGACAGCCAGGATGAAGATTCAAACAGAAGACGATCAAAGTCTAAAGTCAGTCCAGTAATCATGCGGAAAAGAAGACTAGCAGCTAATGCCAGAGAACGTAGAAGAATGCAAAACCTCAACCAAGCCTTCGACAGATTAAGAACTTATTTACCATCGCTAGGCAACGACCGGCAATTGTCCAAATACGAAACTCTTCAAATGGCGCAAACTTACATCACAGCTCTCTATGATCTACTCTCGCCTGCTCATCACCAGTAATTGTTTTCGTTGCCATGTTATTGTTTGTACAATTTGTTGAATAATTATAAGATGTAAATAATTTAGGTTAAGTTGTACATTTGAACCGACATACCGATCAGTATTGTAACATGCCATAATTTGTGTCATTTAGTTAAGTATTTATTCGATGCCAAAATACTTGTAAGACTCATAACGCTTATTTATAGATGAATAAATCAAGTACACAATATTTCTATTTTTATTTTCAAACCTTGTGAGTAAAAGCAGTGAAATTTTCCTACAGGATGTCAACAAAATTACTAACATACAGTTCCTGTTTCCTCGTTCATAAGGTAAGTATAATTCAAGTATTTCAATTTCGAAATGAATGGATTAGTTTTGCAAATAGCTTTTAATTTAATTTAGCAATACTTGCAAAAATAAACAAATTAAAGTCATTGTCATTAAACCAAAGGAAAAATGAAATATTTAAGAAACAAAAGACTAATGAAGTTGAACGTTTTTTGTGTGGTCTATTTTTTGCCCAATTTAGAAAACGATATTATGTCAGTAGTACAACACTGTCTAGCAGACAGGTTCAACAAAAAATTCAACACCTGTGGTAGACGAACAAGTAAAGGATTTTTAGCAGCATATCACTTTTTTTTATTTAAAAGTAGCATATATTTATTAATACATGATGTACATTTTAAGTTGTGCACTATTGATGCAGTTCTGGTTATAGTATGTGAATTATTTGTAATAGACCGAATCTTTTCACAATGTCGAGAATATTTACAAAATTTAAAAGTGATAGATGTTTAGATATAATCTTATATAAAATTATAAGAGATACAAAGTTGGTCAAATTACCAAACAAATTTTAAATCAAGAGACTACTTTAATACGTTAAACAAAATAATTTTCGACAAATGGTTTTCAAAATATGTTACCCAAATTATTTATTATAAATGGCTACATCATTCGATAGAGATTTTCTTTTCTGATTTTAACAATAAAACTTTCATCTTAAAAATAATCAACGTTAAACAAAATAATGTTCGACAAGTGCTTTTCAAAGTATGTTACCCAACTTATTTTTTTTAAATGGCAACATCATTTGAAAGGTATTTTCTTTTCTGATTTCAACAATAAAACTTTCATCCTAAAAATAGTCAACAAATTAAAACAATTTACTCTCGCATTTGACTTAATTAAATAGGTATATTTTCTTATTTTTACATTTTTTCTCGAAGTTCTATGCTTTAAATTTAACTATGAATTCATATTCTCTAAGACATAAGGTTAAAGTCAGTCGTTATTACAATATTATTGATAGTATTTTAGTACTTATCAACTGTGTTTGTATTATTGAATCTACATGTATATGTACTACCATTATATTTTTGTCTAGTAAATTTTGGTTTTTCATTAGGTTTTTTTGATTTATGTTTTTATTTGGTGCGTACCGGTAAACTAAAATATTTTTTTGTATACTCATATTGATTGAATAACATTATTTAGGTAGCAATAAAATCTAATATGTACATATTTTTTTACTCAGTATAGATTATTTATATATGTTAGTCTATAAAATATTAGAAGAAAATTAGTTTTTCTTTAAAAGTCATAAAAGTGACATCTTCTGCGATGTGATTCACAAGTTTAATTTTTACGGCGCCAGAGTAAAAGTAAAATAAATAAGTATCCGTAGGAATTATGTACAGTCAGCGAATAAGAAATACCTTGTATTATAGAAACATGTAATATTGCACAAAATTACACCATAAATTTGTCAACAACTGACAAATTTAAATTGATAACCTGCAAATCGAAAATCAAGTAGTATATTATTTTTTAAATATCTACGTTTGTGTTATTCAGAGTAAAAGTGTGTTTGAACTTTCAATAAAAATACAAAAATATTTTCAAAATAGTATCACTTTATTTTTCCGCTGTACAAAAACAAAAACCATGAAAAAACATAAACACAACAAATTAAAAAACAACTTTTTAATGTCCATGGCCGCCATGTCCTCCAGAACCACCATGTCCGGCAGCTCCCCAGTGGGTTTGTCCCACGTAGCTCTCTCCTCCATGTCCTCCACCATGTCCGCCACCTCCACCGCTGCCACCATGTCCACCATGCCCTCCGCTGCCACCATGTCCTCCGTGACCACCGCCTCCATGACCACCGCCGTACACAGCGGGGTGCTGAGCGTGTCCGATGCGTCTCACCACAGCGTTGAAGCCCTTCTTCTTGTCAGAGGTGTAGTCCACAACACGGAGGGTACCGTCAGCTTCATGCAGGCTGTAGGAGCCCTTGACTTTGTCTCCGTCGCGGTGTTCCCATTGCTGGTGCTTGTCTTTGGTGTGGGGGTCGTTTACTCCGTAAGAGAATGTGTAATGGGCCGGAGCCTATGTGCCAAGAAATTGGAAATAAGATAAAGAAATATAGAATTATATTTCTTGTACTGAAAGACTCGTATGTACAGAAGGAATAGATATAAAAGTATAATA
Source organism: Stenolophus ochropezus (assembly GCA_035578165.1). NCBI lineage: Eukaryota > Metazoa > Arthropoda > Insecta > Coleoptera > Carabidae > Stenolophus > Stenolophus ochropezus. Next base: position 2,740,024 of record JAQOWZ010000002.1, read on the forward strand.
ATACTTGTGTTTGAGTGTAAGATAAGAATAAATCAGAAAAAGTAAAAGAAGACAAATATAAGATAAGTGAGAAAAAGCAAGAAATCTTGATATAAAGTTTAAAAAATTTGTTATCAAAATAAAAATTGTGTAGTTTCAATTTGATAACATTGGTGAAAAAGTCAAGCAAATATAATGCGAACTATCAATTTAATGGGCAAACTTTCCTCATAATTCCTGCGAAGTAACGACAACTCGAGTCAAAAATGATTCTTAAATCACCCCAGCTTCGCTGTCGTGATCTAAATGTCATTTTTAACATTCGTTTGTCTGTTATTTCACAACAACTGTTCGTAATTTTTTCCAATAAATTCATGGTTCTTAGGTAATTGTTTTGAAAAGAAAAGAATGTCAATTTATCGTCTTATTAGCCGGCTGATTTCGCTGATGTAGTGGAAAGAATTTACCAATATGATTTTTTTAATATTATTGGCCATTTCTTTAAAAATTTCAAATTCATAAGAAAGTCAGTGGGAGTCCGTAAGGGAAGAAGAGATTTTGTTACTTTGGACGAAAAGAAGGGTCACAATAAGTGATAAAAAATAGTTAATGAATAAAGTGATTTCGTTCTATAAATCACAGGTAAGTGCTTACATAATGTCCTCCATCGCCATGACCACCCCCATGACCACCTCCGTGTCCACCGCTGCCTCCGTGTCCACCACTTCCTCCGTGTCCACCACTGCCTCCGTGTCCACCGCTGCCTCCGTGTCCACCTCCGTGTCCACCGCTGCCTCCATGTCCACCTCCGTGTCCACCGCTGCCTCCATGTCCACCTCCGTGTCCACCGCTGCCTCCGTGTCCACCTCCGTGTCCACCGCTTCCTCCATGTCCACCTCCGTGTCCACCGCTTCCTCCATGTCCACCTCCGTGTCCACCGCTGCCTCCGTGTCCACCTCCGTGGCCACCGCTGCCTCCGTGTCCACCCCCATGACCACCATCTCCACCATGACCGCCGCCGTAACCGCCATGACCGCCGCCATAACCACCGTCTCCTCCATGACCGCCGCCATAACCACCATGACCGCCATCGTCTCCTCCATGACCACCGCCATAACCGCCATGACCGCCATCGTCTCCTCCATGACCACCGCCATAACCGCCATGACCGCCGCCATATCCACCGTCTCCTCCATGACCACCGCCATATCCGTGACCACCGCCTCCTCCATGACCACCGCCGCCTCCGTGGCCACCGCCGCCTCCATGACCACCGCCGCCTCCGTGGCCACCGCCGCCTCCGTGACCACCGCCATAACCGCCATGGCCTCCACCATGTCCTCCGGCTCCACCATATCCGTAGCCATGACTGGCGTTGCACACGGCAACGACCAGACAGATCGACAGCTATAAAGCATACATTATATATACACGTCTATGGAGTTCTTGTATGGGATATTTGAAAATTATTATAAAACAAACGGTTGCCCCTTATAAAGATTTATAAGATTTGCGGCAAAGGTTCCAATAGGTAGGTATTTCTTTCTGTATTGGATCGTATCCGATATTTAAGTTTAACATGTTTCCTAATTGAGTATTTTTAAATATAAAGTAAAGCAGAAAGCAGAGACTAATAGTAATGCTTTTTAAATGTGATTCAATTTGTAACGTGAAAAGAGATTAGAGAAAATTCCCTTCGGTAAAAACAAAAAGAGTGCATTATTTACTATTTTGAAGCGATACTTTTCTAATAACCGATGGTTAAGGAAACAGGCGGAGATAAAAAAATCTGCCCTAAAATATTATGGCATTAGAGAAATACAAAAATTTAGTGAAAATTTGTTTAGACGTTTAGATGAATTTGATTAATACAGCCCATTTCTTTCTCTTCAAGCGATGTCTTTTATTTGAAATAAGTTATCCGATTTCGAATGGAATTTCCCGATTTTGGTACAAAAATCTCGCGTTCTGCATTGTCTTCAAATAATTAATTGAACAAAAATATCTCACAAAAAAATATGTATAAATTAAAATTACAAATAAAATCAACGCAAGACATTTAAATGTGAGAATTCGTTTTCGCTTTCGCTACTTCCATTCAATTTGAATGATTGCCGAAGTGCAAAACTAGTCGACGAAGAATATAAAAATATTGTTAAAGAATTTGTTTTTGTTATATGAATTTCAATACATAAGTTATAAAATTTTAGCAATTAAATGTTAGGGAGAAGGAAAAAGTGATATCAGCATGGTACGATCATGGAAGACAGGTAGACTGTCGTTTTCCGTCTACCTCTCTTCTCTCAGGATTCACCAATATTTTAATATATATTTTCTCGTCAATAAGGAATAATGAATCGCTTTAAAAAAATCAAAATTTGGTCACATTTTGAAAATATGGCAACACTGTACCCAACCCTCCATAAAGATTATAAACCCTTCATAAATCACTTTCAAATATCTCTTAAAAGAAATATAACTGCAGAAATGAAACAACAAGAGCGTGAACACTGACTCATACTTACCACAATGAGTTTCATCTTTAGTAGATCACTAGATCTCTTCGATCGATCAACTGATACTGTTGTCAAAACACCTCGGGTTTATATACAATCAATCAAATAGTGCAGTGGCTTACAACATATTAGGTAACGATTGGTAACGTGATTACAATACTTACTTTTCTTAAAAACTCAGCGTTTAATCGGAACCTTCATAGCGAAACCAACATGCATTTAGATTTATGAAATCCAACATAAAAATTAAGAATTTTAACTTCCTCGCCTGATTAAAGATTCGTGTGCGATTAATTTTTATTAACCATAAGAAATTATATTTCTTATTTACATAACTGGTTTTATGGTCAATTATATCAAAATTACAATGAAAAAGTAAATGAATTCTGAATGCATGTATGCGCTACAAATTTCCGCCTATCAAATTTTTTACATGGTTAAAATTATTGTATCCACCAACAAATTCCTTTAAAATTACTCTTAATCTATAATATATAAACTAGGTACATTAGTACTAAATTTCTCTGTATTGACACATTCACATTAGTGAATTTTTAATATCACTCAGCGCAAAACCTAAATCTAAATTGGGCACTCAAACAAAATGACAATTACTTTTTTTTATTTTAGGTGCATGTAACCAATTATTATTACTATTTTTCTCAAATAAATTTTGCTGGAAGACATTGATGAGTGTTTAGCTAGAATATTGTCCTATGTACCATGAGTCCTGGGGTCAAATCCCGACTGACGACCAAGGTATGGATGTTTGTGTGTATGTGTGAATTTATCATTTCATCCGCATCTACAAATGCGTAGCAATGTAAATGTTTTAGTAGAACTTTATACTTCATCCCCATAAAATTGTAGAGTTAGCATGCCCATAATGTACTGTGTATTTTCCAAGTGTTTTTTCTTAATTATTATAAACTAAGATGTTTCAACGAGAGCCAACATAAGCTTCTATCAATCTTATCTACATAATTGAAAGTACTCAGTTTGATTTCAAGTGTGGAAGTTTGTTATTATTATTCTGCAGATTTTTTTCCTAATTGTAGGTACATTTAATAAATGTATTTGTTAATAAGAATTCTAGATTATTTCGGTTCACAAGTTGTTTATTAATAAATTTGTTTAATGTATTGTTTCTTTATCAGCCAAATTCACTATAATATTTATATTTATATATATTTTTTTGTTTTCTTTCTGTCATTTTTTGTTGACATATAACGTATAATTATATTTTTCCTACCTAAAAAAAATAGCAAAGAAGAACGAAAAAGGGAGAAATTGCATCAATTCATATAGATATGTAAAAATTAAAATATTTTATATTTATCTTAAAATCCAAAATCTTGTGTACATAAATACATATGTCAAATGTCAAAACGAGGATCAAAGATCAGTTGAATTGATTCGTGAATCAGAGATGATCAGTGGATTAAGCCTTGATTTAAGAATGGTGAATTAGACCGCTAATCTTTATATTTTGATTCATTTAATTATTTTTCTTTAAATATATTTTACAAAACATTAATAATTTTGTATGAACATTACAGAAACAGAAAGCATTATTTAAAAGAAAGGTCTACGATAGGACTCAAACCAAATGATGAACCATGAATAAAAACATTTTCAAATATCGATGAATTATAAAAAGAAGTACTTTGTATTAAATAAAATCTAGGAACACATGTAGTACATTCTTCTTCAATATAGTGACTTTTATTAGTCGGACAATTTTTATTATCAAAATTGTCTTCCCATATAAAATTACTTGTCTGAGACATGTTGAAATGGTCATGATCTTGTCCTTTATCATGAATTAAAATTAAAATGATATAACTCCTTTACTAAGTCTTATTACAGGACAATTCTAAAAACAGAAATGATTTCTAGATATTTCTTTCTTTTGTCTTTTTAGGGGAAATAATCAGCACGATTACTACAAAAGCTATTGTATTAACAAGCTTGACATCTTAAAATTAATGATCTGTAAAATTGCAACACTACTTGCAAAATACTTATCGACTGTTCCGAGAATGATTCTTAGTCTTAGGAATAAGTTATGTTGATAATCATAACAGTATCTGTAATGAAAGTAAGCCTATGCATATCCACGCCCTATAATGAAATATGCAGAATGAAAGTGGAAAAGCAGCTTGATCTAAGGAAGTTGCAACTGCACCGATTTGCCCATTGCAGTGCAGTGCGTCCATGGCAACCGATGCGCAAACATGATCAACAATTACGTTAGTGTTTTTTTCTATTCACTAATTCTAACCTAAGTGTGTGGTAAATTTTGGCTGTTTGTGCAACAGTTTTTTGTTTTTCCCACCGTGAAAGTGATCGCAGTGACGGGTGTAAACAAAGTTTTTCAGAACGTGTTATTAGTTATAATTAATTTTTGGCAAAAAACTCATGTTGGTTTATTAAATTATAGTTTGAAATTTGATTAAAAATGAAGTTATTAATATTAAAAATAGTTTAATTTAAAATTTTCTAGCTATACGTGATATTTCTAAAGTCATTTAAGCGTTAAACTTTCGTATTTAATCTATGGTTTACACTTTCAAATGTTTTTGTTAAGAAATATTTAAATGGGACATTCTTCAATTACAATACAATATACAAATGCCATTCACAACAAAACTAAATCACAGACATTACAAAATAAAATTAAATAAGTGTATCAAGAAATAACTACATAATAACAACACTTTATTTTGTATCAATTCAATTAGTTTTTTTCAATAAAACAAAAAATGAAAAACAAAATTTTAATAATAAACAACAAATATTTTTGTAATTCATTTCAAATCTTAATATGATACTCAAAAATTGTTTTAGTTTTTAACATATTTTACTACTGTCTTTAGCATCCAGGGCATTTAAACGTTTAAAAAGAAATGGTTAATAATAACCGGTATTCCATATTTTGAACAAAATTTGCGAACTTTAACTGTAATTTTAACCGATATTTTTAAGGCCGGTAACCCTTAATAGAAAAAATATAAACAGTTTTCGCGAATATTATCCTTTTCTTTTAAATATTATTAATCGCGAAAAAATAATAATATTTGTTAAGTATGTTATATTTATAAATTAATATGACTATATGAGAGTGAATATTTCTAAAATTTACATTTTATTGGAGAGTCAGAAAAATGTTTACAATTGAAAAATCACTTACATTTCTTTGACTGTATTATTTTTGTGAATATTCTTGTTTGATTTTTTATACAACACGAAACCTAATCGCTATTCATTGGTCCATAATATATATTTTTTATTTTTTTTTAACCGATATATTAACAGGTTTCCAATTTTTAAAAACCAGTTTTCGAATTAAAACCCTTATTTTTATAACATTTTCAATATGCGTTACCCGTTAATCAGGATTTTTTTTCGGTTACATGCCCTAATTGAATCAATAGGTACTTAATACTCTACTTGATATAAAAATCGCTTACATAACCATATTAATAATTTAGCACTAAATTTATGAGATAATTCCTCAGAAAGAAGAAGATTGAAAAAAACTAAAACTATACAACTGTACTTAAGAAAAAATTGACAATTTTTAAATGTCATTATAAAAATTGTAATTAGTTGTTATTTTAATTAATAAAAAGCTGCATATCTTCTTTTGATACAATTAAAATTTTAACAATAATTAACACATCACGCTTTCTAAATATATATGTACTTAGAATTACATATTTCAATAATATATATTGCAATATGGGAAGTAGAATGTCCGTGAATTTATTAAAATCATGGTTAAAATATTCAATTAACACTTACATAGTTCATAATTATGAATAATAATGTATAATATTACCATATCTTATTATTATTACTATAAATATTTCAGACTGTATTATGACAGATTTTGAAGACAATGACATTTTAACCACATGTACAGATAAATTATAAAATGATCTGTCATTTATTTCTGTAAACATAACATAATGTGTACCACAATATGAATATTCATGCAATATATAACCTTAACAAAAACCGATATTTCTGCACTCGATCGCATAGTGTAATATTTCCTGCTGTTCACTATCTAACCGCTCTAGTGGGCATTTTTCCGTTGCACTTGCAATTAATCTATATGTAGTGCTGTGCGCGTAATGTGAAAGGTATAAAATGGATTGTTTTTTGCAGAGTGTGCTGTTGATACTTCTCGGTCTTGGGCTGGTGCGAATTCATGCGATCGACCATGACAAATATGTAAGTAATTGGGAATTATTGTCGAGAAAAATGACAGAAAATTAATATAATAGCAGCTTGTAATTGAAATGATTGGGTTACAATATGTGTGCTCTAGTTTCAATAGCTAATATGTCAATCATTTCAAATTAAAATTGATAATAGATAAATACAGTATCACATGTCTCGTAACGTGATTTGAATAATCATGTACTACGGATAATATTTTTATAATACATCTAAAGCTTGCTTCAACATTGTCAAAATATAGACCGACATTTAATAATAATAATTCTATAAATAAAAATACATATGCATATACAAGAACATCATGTAAAGGAAAAAATCCAAGTGTGTCATATACCTTCATTCATCCTTTTATATACAAGAACTTTCCATCTATATTTCAGATCAAGGGTAAAGATTTCATATCTCGTAACAACTACAAATAACAACTGTTCTTAATAAGTATTAAACAATTAATTTATAAAAGTTGACAGTATTAGCAAGGTTAAGTAGAGTAAAAGCCCGCTTAAATTCAAAAACTTTTCCAAGGAGTTTTTTTCAAAAACTTCATTTTCTAGACTTAAGTTAAATCTTATTAGGCCTTTTTACTATTATTCTGTCGCTTTATTATCTAACTTTTACTTATTTCCAAAACCTATAACCCCATATCACAATTCTGTAGAGTTAAAACAGACCAAACAACAGTATTAAACCGAAAATTGTGTTGACAAACGCGAAATATCCCAAAAATACTCATTTTTGTGCCCAAAATTTTGATTTTGGGAAATAGTGTGTATTGATAGACCCCGATGCGCTGATTTCAAATTTTCAAACGGAATTTAATTATCTCTTTTCGTTCCTGAGATATTTGCTGTCAAAGTTGCACCTCAAAAAAGTGTGTTTTTTGGCTATATCTCAAAAATGGGTAGAGATACAATCTCAACGATTATACCAGTCGATTCTACAGGCAAAGTTACATAAAGAAATGTTTTCTCCGAATATACGTTCTTTGGAACGATTAGGTGAAAAATGAGAAAATCCAAAAAACCTAAATTTCAAAATTTCTCCGAGGAACTTTTTATCTCCAAAACTTTTCATTTTCTGGACTTAAGTAGATATAGATGCGCTGATTCCAAATTTTCAAACAGAATTTAATTATCTCTTCCCGTTCTCGAGATATTCGTGTTCAAAGTCGAGTTTTGGCAATACCTAAAAAAACAGGTTTTTTAGGTATATCCCTTTAAGGGTTAGGTTTACGACTTCGGCGACCTCATCAATCGATTCTACGGGCAAAATTACATAAGTATACCAATTTTTAGATTTTTATTACAAAGGATACAATTTTTAGAAAGGAAAAACGAAAATGGCTAGAATTGAAAAAAACGCCTGATGAACCCCTTGCGATTTTTTTAGATTTTTGACCATTTTCAGTTTTTTCCTCCTAGAAATTCTATCTGTTGAGATAAAAATCTGAAAATTGGTACACTTATGTAATTTTGCCCGTAGAATCGAATGGTGACGTCACCGAAACCGTAAAACCTAACCATTTAAGAGGTATACCTAAAAAACCTGATTTTTTAGGTATAATTTTAAACCCAAATATCTCGAGAACGGAAAGAGATAATTGAATTCTGTTTGAAAATTTAGAATCAGCGCATCGATATCTACTTAAGTCCAGACAAAGAAAAATTTTGGTGACAAAAAGTTACGAGGCGAAAAATTGAAATTTAGGTTTTTTGGTTTTTCTTATTTTTCACCTTATCGTTCCAAGGAACGTATATGTGGACAAAACATTTCTTTATATAACTTTTCCCGTAGAATCGAATGGTGAAGTAGTTAAGATTGTATCTCTACTCATTTTTGAAATATACTAAAAAAATACACTTTTTTGAGGTACAACTTTGAGACCAAATATCTTCGAAACGAAAAGAGATAATTAAATTCTGTTTGTAAATTTGGCATCAGCGTAGTTAATTCTTCAAAAAATACTACCATCGAAATTTTGTAAAATTTGAAAATTTTCGAGATAAAAAGGCGATATTTTCAATTTTTTTCGGGTTTATGTAAAAATACAGCATCAGCGGTTTTGTGAATTACATTCCCTGTTAATACTACATGCATATATTATTATAAAAGAAGAAAATATATCTTTTGTATAAATTACTGTAAAGTCAAACAAAACGCCAAGATCTGATTTTAATATAAAAGTATCTAATCCATTCTTATTTATTTGAATTTGATATTTTCAATAGCAATGTTGTAATTGTAACATAGTTTTGCATTTTAATACAAATACCTCATTACCGCGTTGAGGTATAAAAGAAAAACGGTTTTGGTACTTTTTAAAATATAAAACTAAATTTGGACGTTTTGGATGTCGAAGTCTCGAAGTAACAAAACATAAATTAAAACTGTCCAGTTTTATTGGTAAATTTAATTTAGTTTTGGTAAAGCCTATATATTTGGGGGTGCCGAAATTTTATATATATATATATATATACAGGTACAACACGTGTAACTCTTGAAAAGGTTTCATAAATAATCCACCCTGCATAAGAATCTCAAACAAATACCAAACGCTAAATAAATAAATCGATAAATATAGGGGAAAATATAAAATTTACAGCTTTTAATTTTTACAAATAACTTCCAAGTATTTTTTTTGCGATTTTTTTTTCATTTATTTTTTTATTTTGGAGACATAGCGCCCCTCACATCTTGCGCCCTTCCCTGTAATGCAGTATATTTTTATTGATTTTAAGTACAAGTTTGTGTTCTGATCTATCGTTAAAATCTCTCATTTCAGGAGGCGTTACAGATACGTACAGTACGAGAGGCATCTGAAAATCAAAAAGGCGTACGAACTACAGTAATAAGAAGAAGATTACATGCAGATCAAAATGCGTAAGTATTTGTACTTACAAATAAATAAAATATTAAAGATGCAATTGAAAATTTCATTAAAATTTTCACAATTTTTGTATCATGATAATTTTATTTGTTTTTTTTTATTGCTGTTTATCTATAATTTTTCACGGAACCTACATCTTATACAGACAAAAGTTTTCCTCATTTTTATGGGTTCACAGAAATATACATATACATAACATATATTTTTATATATTTAAATGTTAAATTATTCGCTAAACTAATGACTAACACTTAATTGCGATAAGTGCAGAAATGTTATGAATGATTTATAAGTTTTTTGATTTATTTTCAGAACGGCACATGACATTTCAACAAATCAAAGAGCAAGACAAGCTGTAGGAAATACCCAACCAGAAAAATCTAAAACCGATTATGTAAATAAAGAAAGTGAGCAATATGTAACAACTTTGAGACCAGATATTCGTAGTTCTCGACGACGTTCTAGACCTGTTAAACAAACAGACACTCAAAGTCAAAGTGGAGAGAGCACTAGTCAAAAACAAATTGTAAAGAAAAACGTGGAGTCTGATTTTGGATTTCAGCCACAATTTGCTGAAGGAACTGATTATATTACAAATTTTAATTTAAATCCAATAAACATAGATCAGTTAAATATACCCAGAGGAGAAAAACAAATATTACAAGGATTATCAGTAAATTCAAACCCATTTATACATAATCCAATTCCAACAGTTTATCCAGCTTTACAAAACCTACAACAGAATGTACCAAATCAATTGTTTGGTTATAAAATTATACCTAATGTTCAAATTCAACCAAGTGGTAGCCAAGGACATCAACAAATTGTATCAAATAATGATCAAAGATTAGAAAATACTTTGAAAATTACACCTAATGTTCAAATTCAACCAACTGGTATTCAAGGACATCAACAAATTGTATCAAATAATGATCAAAGATTAGAAAATGCTTTAAAATATATTCACAATGAACCTCAAGTAAAACTTACATTACAAAACCTACCAACAGGAATTCCATATGAACATGTACAAGAACAACCACGTATAGTAAACCAAATACATAAAATACCTGTTTATACAAGTACAGAAGACTATACAAAAGAATATCAAGGATATGGTGATTATCAACAACAACATCCAGAAGTATCCTACAGGAAAGCTAACCTTAGCTCCCAAAACAATTACCCTGTTATTCTTCTAGATCCAGACGCAAAGTTAGGCCTTCCATTTTACCCATCATCAAAAGAAATCCATAAAATACCAGACCAAGAATTCAACTATGAAGGTATCCCTGTCTTAGGAAGACGCTACAACAATGAAAATCAAACTGAAGAAGAAAAAGAACAACAACGTCGCTACCTCCTGGGACTAACATTCGGTTTGGGGATACCTCCTCCTGTGGGATACACTCGGGAAACTATCTGGCAAGCAGGCGATCCTGTTGGAAACCCTCAACCAGAAGAATTAACCCTACAGTTAAATGAAACTTGTGCGTATATCACTTGGAATGAAACGATACCTGGAAATGAAGACCATAGACCTAATATTTGGCAAGCTGGAGATTACAGCGCTCAACTTCAAGAGGAAGAAGTTATCAGAAGTGCCAACATTACTTGTGAAACTTACAACCAAAATATATTAGAAAATGTTACTGGACCATACACTCTTTTCGATTATTGTTGGCAATGTGTCAAAAATGATGGAAATTACGCTTATAAAAATTTTCAAGATAAATTAGTAATACCGCAATTTATTCCAGATACTTATGGACCTAACAACAAACAGATGCAACAAAATCAACAACAAGAAAACAATCAACAATATGACATCCAACAACAAAATCCCCAAAATGATAACTATCAAGAAGTTGCAGAAAATTACGGTTTAGGGCATATTGAAAATAGTCCCAACTTTCAACATAATCAAGACCCTATGAGAATAACAGTGTATCCTAATTTAGGTTATAGGAATGATCCAGAAACTCAACATTTGGGACTACAAAGACGAAGTACGAAACGAGGAAATAATAAGAAAGAATAATATGCTTGTATGCTATTTGCTCAATAAATTGTAAGCCATGTATTGCCAAATGTAGAAAATCTGTCGGTGTTTAGTTACCATAATAAATATTGTTAATTTTTTTATAAGTGTATATTTTAACCTTGATTACATTCATAGTACAGGTACACTTTCACTCATGTATATTCATACATTAGTATACCATTTGTTGTATTTATTAACATAAAGAAAATTAATAGAAACAAAACAATAATCAGAGGAATTTGTAAGTAAATGTAGATGACTACTTAATTAGCAATAATATTTAATATACGAAAACAAAAAACAAAAAAAGGGAAAAGTATATAGCGGCAAATAACGAAAACGATCCACAAGTATGAAATAAAAAAAAACATTCAATTCCAATATATTATCACTGAAACAGATATTTTGGAATAGTCCAAAAGCTCAGTAACATTTTGTGTAATAAATATAAAATTATAATAATAGGGCAAGCATTTGGAGTATGAATAGAATTATGTAGTATATTAATAAAGTTTTTCATAATGAACCAAATGAAAAAAAGCATAAAAACTTTTTTTTAGAATAATGTTACATAGAAACATTTGTAATATCTATATTATGCACCAACATCGACCAGTCAAGCAAAACTTCTAATAACAAAATAATAATATTTAATACAATTTATGTGTAACATTTGACTCTTCAAGTTTTTATCTTCTCGCGATCGAATACCGGTGGAAATTATATATCATTAATCGTCCTAAACGTTGGAATTACATCTTCGGAAATATTTCTGTTAAACGTTGATAAACATCATGCTTAAAAAATCCGACATCCAACGGAATCCCAGGCCAGATTCTAGATTACGAAGGGTTGGAATCAAAGGGCAGTGGATAATTAAGCAGGACATCTCTGTTAGCATTAACGTCTGTTGTATTTATGTAAACACCCCTTCGGTTGATCAGCCTAGGTGTGATTACCATTTCCAAACTGTTATTACTTCGTCAGTCTCGAAGGAATGATTATAATTTTTATTCTAATTCATTAAATGACTATTTCCTTGGACCTGGACTAGTTATAAAGACATTAGAACCGTTTATAGAAGTGATTATACGTTTTTGATTATTTGTTTAACCTACTTTTGAATTATTCATTTGCTTGCAAGAATTTTAACATTTCCGGTTAATCAAAATTAAATTTACCTTATGTATTGTTTTACAATACTTTACCATTTTTTGTCACATCAAAAAACTTTAAAACTATAGCATCATTAATCTAAAAGGCGACACATTTGGGTTGGAGAATTATAAACTAATTCATCACTAGGTCGTCCTCTATCAAGAATTCGCTAATTATGTCTATATTAGCGGAAACGAACGTGCGGAACGAAGCGGTAACGGTACATAACCGATTCGGAGACACCAGGCCACCCACAGTGCAGGCTAGAGACACTAATAGCAAAGGCTACCCCTAGGATCATAGACTCTAGAATTGTGGATCGAGGAAAAAGCGAAGACAGTGAACATCACATCTCTAGCGATGTATGTTGCTGAGAAACTATCGATACTAAAGTAGCAAAAATATCGAAAATAAATTATCGATACAAGTATCGGATTAAAGGAATAAAATCAATATTTTCAAGTATCGAAAGAAAAATGTAAGAGATTATATTTTACTCTTATATGTTTTACAATAAAATTAAATGCTACAATCTAACTTAGTAAACCTTTTCCAAGAAGTAGTAAAACAGTTAATTTGAATTTGATGTTCAAAGTATTATAATAATAAAAAAAAACATTTATATTTGTTTGCATAATTTAAAGTTTTCCGATTGTAGCTCAAATGTACTGAAAATATCGGTACAGTACCGTATCAGTAGTGTCGGAATATCTCTTTCTCTACACCTTACAACTAAGTATTTGTTAAACTCACTCAAATTACTGAAGCTCAAATTGTAACAAAATAAAAAGAAAGTAAGAAAATCTTTAAAACAAATATAAGGGACAATAAGAACATGAATTATATGAAATGATAGAACTTACAGAATAAATTAGAACGTATTATGAGGCAAATAAATAAAGCAATAATCAAAAAGTGAAGCAAATACTGGAGTAAAAATGAGATGCGACAAATAGATCAAGAAACAGATTATTATATTATATATATATATATATATATATATATATATATATATATATATATATAAGAAGTAAGTAAATTCTTCAGTACATAATTAGAGTAATTATTATTAATTAAAATAAATAGACATATTGTTATAAATTATGACGAATACTAGAGTAAGAATTGCAACTACGTTTTGAAGATATATTTTTGATCCATCTTGTGAGGTCTATTGTCAAATCACCCTTAGCAGAATAAAATTTTAGGCGGCAACATTAAATTCAGATCTAAAGAAAAGGTTCAGTTTTGATTTGATTGCATCCCTTTGTTATCTTTAACGATATTTTTATGAAAATTGGTCATTTACATTTTACAACGTAACATATTGTTCTCCAGATCAGAACAGATGTGATGTCTTAATTTTAAAACAAATAAACCATTAGTCAAAAACTATAATGAACTTCATAAATCATAAGTAAAAAATATTTCGATTCTAGAAAAAAATTAGCAATTTTTTTACGATCAAAAAATTCCAAAGGGTGTAAGGGTTGAAGGTATTATAAATTTTGCACGGCACACACAGTAGGGAATTTTATAAATTATGTTGGTATCTCACCACTAACTGTGACGCAACAATGAAATCTTCATCAGGGTGTGATTATAACGTTACCGTTACTACACACCGTCATAAATAAGTCAACGCAATTTTCATCGCCAAATAATTTAGGCGGACCGCAGAACACCCACAGACAGGTAGAAAAAGCGAACAGTGTTTAAATATTTGAAATAATTTACTATACAACGCTGCAAAAAATGCTTATTAATATAACACAGATATAACATAGGACATATAGAATAATAAGCAATTATTTTAATATAAATTCAAATACGATTTAAGAGCTTGTGAAATATAAATCAAATTAATCAATCAATCTTTTACTTAATATATTTCTCAAAACATTCTTTTGCTTATCAGACTTTTTGTTATAAATATTATTCATAAAAATGCAGTGACGATCATGATGACCTACTATTAATTTGTACAATAAATATTGATAATTCAAATGTAAATTTGCATTGTTTTATAAAATAATATTTTCTATCAACATAATTTTTAATTTAAATTTGTAATTGTACTTCAGAGCTTACTATTGTTATACATTAAGGTTTCCAAGCCTGCAGTCTTTAAAATACTAGGTATTTATTGGGTACCAATAAAGAGGACATGTAACTGAAAAAAAATCTGGTTAACAGTTAACTCTTACAGAAAAGACTGGTTTTTAAAAATGGGAACCGGTTAATATATCGGTTAAAAAAAATAATTACATTACATGTATGTAAAATTTATAATAAGTGAACTTTACCTGTTCCATGATAATTTTTACTTGCATTTGCAGTAAATTATCGGCCAATTGCCTCTACTATCAGTCAAACATATAGCGGTATTTTTATTTGCAAGGAATCGAAACCGAGATCTCAAGCTTCGCTCGTTTCAAGTCCAAGCGCACTAACCAAGTGAGTCACCACTACCTGTGCTGTAATATTCAGTTACAGAATTTAATAACTTAAAGTGTATCCGTTCCAAATTACTGTTTTTTTATTTAATTTTTGGAAATTCTTTTTCCGTTATTCGAAATGACAGTAATAGAATAAACCAAATTAATAAATAATTTCCTCTGTGTTTATCGTATTCTAAGGCTCTAAGGCTTTCAATTTAGAGTAAATGACATTTGTGACCATTAGGATATTCAATTTGGGGCAATTCTCCTACGGTACATTATCCCCACGGAATGACACACTAACGTTTCTGAACCTCGAAGACACGGACATTTTACGGTATTAATTATAACCCCTTGATATTATAGGCCACTGGGAAGACTAGGATTTTATATAAATGTGATTCTCCTTCTGGGTATTGTGGCTACGGTGAATTTGTCATTTCCGGAGATTTGGACTTATTTTTTTGGGAGAATTATTGTTATTTTCCCTACAGCGTATTTTACGTTCAAAGGATGTTAGGGTAATTAGAAAAATTAATTAAAAGGGTGAAATATCTTTCGGAAATTATAAAATCTTGAGAGAGTGGTTAAGAAAAAATTAATGATGTTAATTTTTCTTAAAACTCAGTTGCTACTTCTTTAAAATATTTAATGACTTATATTAGAAACCCATAAATAAATGTCAAACCCGTTTTCTAAAATTATTAACATATTTAGTTCTAACGAGGTGCCCAAATTAATCGAATACTGAAGCTATTAATTTTAATATAAAGATTTAGCTAAATTTCTACCTGTAGGTAGAATCTAAATTTTAAAACAACAAATGAAAGAATGGAAATAAATAATAATATATTCTTATTTTTCTCTTTTTTCCCTCGTCTCGTTCTGGGCAAGACGAGAACAAATCGAGAATCTCGAATTTCAATTATTTCTCAAGGTTTTAAAATTAAATTCGAGACCGCGATATATTTTACATTTGAAATGAGACGATACGAAAAAAATAAAAATCTCGTCTCGTCTCGTCTTACAGATTAACTAAGTGTGTTTATTTATTTCATCGCTACGATATAGAGCTTTTACTTTTTCAGGCACTTGTATCTGATAAAGAAAGTGCACTACAAAGATTTTTTTGTGAAATAGTAAATAATAATAATAATAATGAATTAGATACGTTACTGTTATTTTTTACCTGCTCCATTAAAAAATGAGTTTATTCAAATAAATGGCATTATTAAAAACTCTGTATTGTTTTAAAATTCGTTCTTTGGCATATAAAAGATTAATGCCAATGGTAGCCAATATATACAGTCCGGCAAAGATGATAAGGGTTCTAAACATCTATCAAACAAAGAATGCTTTGTAAATGTCGAACCATTTAAAAAAGGCGTTGATTATTTTTTGTCTGTCAAATCTATGAAAGGGTTAACTTAATTTTTTTGGGATTTACGGGGGTGTTTATTACAGAATCTATAATTATGTAAGATACAAATGACTTGAAATTGACAGCCGAAATCCTCTCACAAAAAAAGAGATTACACTTTAATGTGTATCATCAAAAAAATTGTAAAATTACTTTATGAAGCAAAACACCGAACAGGAATATTTTATATTTTGTTAGTTATCTATACAGTTTTCTAATTTAGTTATCTATTTTATTAAATATAATTTTTATTTCATCATATTTTGTGCAAACACTCATATTTGTCATCTAAGGTAATTAAATCAATCACATTCAAAAAACACTGACAATTATCACTAGTGGTAATTGCCGCAGAAATTAATAACATAAAATACATTGTACTAATTCCGTATTTTGACAATATTGTCAAAAACTGTCAAATACTAGAGAATATTTTACGTTCGACCATATTCAGACCAACTTCGTAAATTTATCCTGCTGACAAAATTTTATCTGCAGCATAAACTAGCTGTTAGTTTATCCGGCTGTCATTTGAAAATAGTAGCCATGATGACAAAATTCCCGGCAAAATTCTAATCAATAATTATATCATCATATGTTAATTTTTTTTGTTTCCATGGTTATACATATCTCTGCTTTGTTTTAATAATTTATGAAAAGAACCCAGCAAAGCGTAAACAATAAAAAATGATCCACTTGTCAAACAGAAAAATTAAAAATAATATCTTAAGTAAACAACGATACTGTACTGTGAACAATTACCCGAGTAATGAGAAATGCACACAGCAGCGTTTACATATTCAGTCGCCACATATGCTGCACAAAACACCAATTACGTCCCATTGTAGTCGGGACTTTTGTTCCGGGTATGTTTTTCATCCACCGTTTATATTCCTCGAGTTTCGACCATGATTGGAATATGGATAATTTATTTGTGAATAAATATAGACATGCAGATTATCTATTTCATGCTCAATTATTTACTGAGTGATTATTTATAGATAATGTATTGATTTATTTGAATTGGTACTAGAAGTATATGGAGTGTTCCGGATTTAAAATAATTTGCAAATTGATGTACACTTATTATAAGTACATGATAATTCATTCAAATGTGAGAATACTTAATAATATAAAAATCTTAATAGACACTTACCGATAGGTGATATACTCAAGGATTTGATGATCCCCGTCTTATCTGCAAAAAATAAAATTTAAATGCATAAGTACATGTCAAGCACATAATTTTATAAGTAGTTGCTATCGATAGGTAAGACAATATGTAGATATTTAAACATATTATGAAAAAATAAGTGATAATATGAAATAATTTATCAAACAAAACAATTTATTAAAAATTAATCACTTGCAATTGTTTACCGATTACTAAGAGTGTACCAAATATATTTATCTTATGTTACATTTTATATTATATTTTTTGAAATCCCATGTTAAAATCCTATATTCCGCGTTTCATTGCTTACAGTGTATACATATTATATAATTAATATATTGTGTAACAAGTGTAAAAAGTCGCCTATTTCCCACGAAGAGTAAAAGTTTGGACACGAGACGAAGTTGAGTGTTGGAATCATATATAAGTTGGGTTGCAGATGATTCTGCAAGACTGGCACACTATACTTTTTCTATGGACATCCTGTGGCGAAGGTAAAAATAGTTATTTCTGCAACTAGTATGTAAAGTAAGTGTTTTTAGTCGGGTGCTGTTTTATTTTAAATTATAGCACGAGATAACGTGTTACACACTTGTTGACACAACATTTTTCCTATAATCGAAATATAAATAAAAGTTAATTTCAAAAGTAAATTAAACCATTGATAAATGTGTTTACTTTGCCTAGCTAAGTAGCTCTTTTAAACTCAAAAGAAGGCATAATGTATGTACTTTATGCCCGTTTGTAGGAAAATAATATTTTGTGATTTTCGTGTAAGGAATATGGAAAAGTGCAATAGTATAGGAAAAATGTTGCCACGTACTAGCAATTATAGTAATTGGTCCCCTAAAACAATGGTGTCCAATTAGCACAGCAAGTAGCTTGACCAAAATAATGCGGTAAGAAAGAGCCGTTGGCACCGCTAAGCAAGCGGTAATAACCAGCTCGTAATAACCACAATTTCTGACTGCCAAATGTCGAAGCTGGCGCATTTAAATGCCTCGCGAGATCACCCCTAGCGGTATGTATTTCAAATATTTGCATTACTAAGTACGAGCGAGCACAGACAAAAGATCGCGCAGTACTTTACCCTGCTCTAGGCCAGCCTCAAGGGCCCAGGCACAAATTACAGCACGGCCAAATCTCATTGCTGAAATGAGATGTCATTATTCCCAATTGCCAAAGAGTACTTCCTATATTGCAATAATTACTCTGCGGTCAAAATACAATAGGTATATTAATATTGAATTGCATGAATCAGATTTGGTCTGATTTAAATCACAATTTAAAAAATATTTATATTAAATTATATAAAATAATATCTACGAGCATATCAAATTTTATAAACTAATATACAGATTGTAACAGAAATAAGTTCATTGAATTTAATTCGTCACAGCTCTCGGCGAGAGCAGCAAAATTTATTAGTACCTATATTTTTTTCGAAATCTCAATTCTATTGAGCATATTTACTCCCCCTTAATTTAATTAGTCGTTCGGGTATTTTATTTTAATAAATAGTAAATTGTAGATACATATACCATACATATCAAAGAAAAATGAATTTAGCCCATTGGTAAAAGAGATAAACTCCAAATTCCAAACTATTCCAAATTAATGAGTACAACTACTCCTCTTTAAAAATATTTTTGAATTATAATCATTTCGTCTTAGATACGTAATAAGTCATACGCGACAGAACATATAAAAAGGAAACTCAAACACAAGTTTATAATTTTCAGGTTTTAAAGTATAACTAAGATATATCCACTTTAAATATTTAATTTTAAATGTTATTATTTTTGCAACATTTAAATAGTTACTTATATCGCTAGTCCAGAAACTGAACTTTTGCGAGAGTAGTTTATAGTGTGATACACAAGATTTTTTGCGGCGATGACAGTTTTAACTTTTTAAGAAATATTATTACTGCTTAAAATTTTATATACTCTAGGTTTTTATGTTGAGTTCCCACATTGCTGTCAAAATTTCGATATGCTTTTTTTCATTACATACTCATTTAAAATTAAATATCTGTTGATAAAAATTTGGATACGCTTTTTTCATTAAATACGCATTCAAAATTAAATGTCTGTTGATAATAATGCAGGTTAAAATAACAGCAAATTAAACGTCATTTAGCAAAAGGTAATATCTTGTAGAAATCAATATTTAACATTGTTGTCTACATATGGTGAAATAGTAATTGTTTAATTGTAATAAATAAGTAGGTGTTGTAAGAGATTGAGAGCAGGAAGTCCGTTTCTTACTCTGGCTGCTATTTTACACCTGTTCTCTGGTTTTTCACTGTGTTTGCAAATCAGATTATTCCATAAGGAGGTAAAAACGTTCGGTACTTTTCATCTCACAAATCTGTTCCCGTCCGGTAGTCCGTTTTCAATTTGGAACGTTTGCAAAAACAAACAGAGTCAACGTGATTAATAACGATTTAGAATGCAACTCGTGAATGCAAAAACCGCACAATCTGCAGAGTCACACAGCCGGTAATTTACTTACGCTGTTTTACCGACGGGGCA
Organism: Stenolophus ochropezus; assembly: GCA_035578165.1. Lineage (NCBI taxonomy): Eukaryota > Metazoa > Arthropoda > Insecta > Coleoptera > Carabidae > Stenolophus > Stenolophus ochropezus. The sequence goes on from JAQOWZ010000002.1 coordinate 2,760,431, forward strand.
GGAAAAACAAAGGGGTGGTTTGAGGACTATTAGCCAATTTCCGACATAATAGTGCACGAGGATTAATGGGAACGGCAAATAATGCGGACTAAGTCAACAAACTATTATCCGAGGAGACCAATTTTGCAATTAACCACAGGCAAAGTTTTTAGTTTTAAGGGTTGTGCCATTGGAAATAACATACAAACTGCTATGCCCAACACAATACGAATCCACTAATACAAAATGGTTCTCTTCTGCATTTCAGATAGAGCGAAATATAATTTTAAAATATTTCTATTTCTTCCGATCGGAGAGATTCTATGCATGTTTGACAATTGACATATAATGGACTACTTGATTTTTTGGCAATAAAGTGAGAAAATAAATGAAATGACTATTACAACTTTCGTTACAAACTTTCATACTTGTTTTAAGCGCATATCAATTAAGAATTAAGCATAAATGTATTAAATTATTTAAATATAATTATCGGAAGAAAAGTTTTTTAGGTATTTCAGATTTAAACCTTCGTTTAGGTTTTATTACATATTTAATTTTCGTTTATGAAATAACATATTTATATGGCTGTTAGTGCAGTAACACTTGGAAATCTTAAAAAAAAAAAAATTAAATTAAAAAAAAAGAATAATTTTAGCTAACTCTGTGCTTTAATATAAAAATAACTATTATAAACACTAATTTTTAAATAATAAGCATCAATCAAATGATTTAAAAACTTAAAAAATAGATTTATAGGTTTTATTTTGATTTGTTATCAAATTGCAATAAAGGTGTTAAGATACAAATTTCTATTAGTTTTAAAGCAGTAATTTGTGCAAGAATTTAGCGAGATAAACGTCTAAAAATTCTTCGAATGTAGGATTGGCAACCATACCTACTTGACAAGTTGAAGTGACGTGCTATCCCTTTAGGCAAATATTTTGTAAAAATAGCAACCGTTTTCGTTTTCTTTGAATTCTTTTGTACTAGTTTCAAAATATGACAGATATAATTTAAGCCAACTTGGAAAATGAGCTCTACAAGTGTGAAATTCCTTTGAAATTGCAACATCACTAAAACATTTAGACCACCAAGTTTTAAGTTGAAATTAATAACTTAAACGAAGTAAACGTTTTAATTTGACATTTACTACCGAATTATTACAATTTACATGACAAATAAAAATACTTAACCTAAATTCTTTTCTTTCGTACCTTTCCCATATTTAATCAGTGAATGCCTGATAGTTCGATGAGAGATAACACATCACACTAACACTAACACTAAACCATGGAATCAGAAGACTAAAATTCTTAACAGAAACAAAATGTGACAAATATATCGCATTTCTTCTGCAGTTTAGAACAAGGTGATCAGACCTCCTGGGATGGTACCGATGTTATCTGCTGTACCGATCAACGAACGTGTCGTCGAAGATCTCAGGAGACAAAATTGATTGTTTTTGAAGGATATTTATACTGGGAAAGGATTTAGGAAAGGTTACTGTGAATGATATTCAATAATTATTTAAATAACGGTGTTTATAAAATGACTTCCTGAGTTTGTATACAAGTGCGGTTGACTTTTCAAAGAAAAATTAAAATTGCGTGACTCTTTCTTGTGGTTAGTTATGATTTGTACCCTGCCACAACCATATAAAACAATAATTTCTATCCTAATTGATTTCCGATTATAATTTTCTAAATATTTGTTGAAAAATTGATTATTATTTCGTGAGGGTTGCAATCAAATCCAAACTATAAGCTTAACAAGGATAATTGCTGGCCAAACTGTTTGGAAACAATTTTGTTGATGTCGGCGATTTTTCTAACGAGCTTCGTTGTTCTATCTAATCGAATGACTCGTGGATTCGATGAATTTGATTAGCAATTATTTCGGGAATTGTTTTTGTCTAAACAAGCGAAATAGTGATTTGTATTTTTGTTATTGTTAGAAGTTAAGAGTAGGAGTTTATGATAATGAAAGCGAATATTTTGTTGACCTCTACAAGGATGAAATTTTATTTTCGTGGGAAAGACATTTGATAGTAGCGTGTAAACATCTTTGAGGATACGTTGTTTTTCCAGAGGATATAAGCTAAAATGCACGCTCATTTTATACCACGTTACTAATCTCACGTCTTGAATTTCATATTCATTTTTTGATACGTAAATCTCCAATTTTACGCTACAATAATAAAAACGAGAAAATAAAAAATAAAGACTAATTAATTGAATTGTTTTTGAGATAAGCAATAAAAAATAGGTTCAATTCTTAATGTTACAAAGATGCAAGATAAAAGTGTAATCAATCTTGCAGCAGAAATTGATGATATGAGAATCAACTGCGGGAAATATAATGTATATTTTCAGCAATAGATCTACAGATTGTAGTTGTTTCCGAAAGTTGAACACAAGTACATTTTTTATTTGGTTCTAGATTGGGTCTCAATCTTAAACCTTCTAAGGTTTTGGAAGTGTAAAGGGCGAGGTAGCAACTGGGCTTCTTCTTAAAATAAACATTTAATCTATTGTATACATTAGAGAGACATAGTACAAAGTTGCAATAATTTGACAATGTTTTATTTATTTGGAAAATGTTAAATTTGAAGACAATTTAATGGTATTACTAAACAGCATTTTGGCTTATTTAAAGGCTAGAGTGAACCACCTTAATTATATAGATATCAGTTTCCTTGAAATGATTATCTTTATATGAATATGCATATATGTGCGGTATGGATCTTTGCCGAAGCTTATATCTCAATCTAAAACAAACACCAATTTAAGATTTATGTGTCTGTGTAGGCTTTATGATCACTTTAAAAGTTTGAAGCTTTTAGTAATGACATAATCAAACACACAACCCCATAAATAACTCCAGGGATAAAAAGCCCGAAGTGCGATCGTCGGGCGATGGCTCGCTCCCGATAACTCGTCCGATAATATCTATAATACGGCCGGTAAATTACCAGTTGGCGAACCCTCCTGGAATTAGGGCTGGATGGGGTTCTACTCTGCTCCAGTTACAGGGAATGGATAGCCGAAGGCGGGATCGGGTTTCCTATTTGTTTTAACAGGTACAGTGAGAAAGCTAACAGCGGAACGTTTGAGCAAACTGTGTTTTCATATGCTAATCCTGCATTTGAATATTTTGCTGGTTTAGATTTAGAAATTATGATATATTTATTTTAATGTAAACATGGGCGTTGAATAATAAATTGTGTGGAATTGATCCTACCAATTTGATAACTCTATTATTAGTAAAAATAAAAGTGGTATATTTTATTCTATTATAAATGCCGCTGTGAATTCTATCCTCTTTTCCATATTAAATATAGGTTGAAATACTATGTTGGCTTGGATAACGTACTACGATTTGGGTTTAAATTTTAACGTCGCAAATATTTAAATGAAAATACCAATGTATCCAAATGATTCGGAGTAATATGTAAATTACTTACAGAGGATATTTGCTAACAAAAATGTAAATGTTTATTTGCCCTACATTCTTCAATTACCTAGTAACATAAATCGTAAATTGTTCCCCCCTTGACAATTCTGAGTTACCTCTAAAAGAATTGTTTCATTTTTAAATTTAAATATTGTTATTTTAAAGTTATTAAAAATTTCTAGACTGGAGTTTAAATGATATATATGAATAAAAATTACTAGATTTCAGCCAGTGTATAAAATGTATATTTCTTCTCCTAAGTGAGGTCGAAACCGTAATAGTAGTGTAGTGTAGTGTAGTAGTAAACCTAGTCATTTTTATCCATTGTTATTTTGTTTATAATAATATTGAAGATACTATATTTGTAAATTAGTTTAAAAATGACAATTTCAAATTTATAACAATGTTTTAAATGTATCATTAGGAACACCTTGTCATTAAATGAAGCTATAAATGATTTGAGTATTAATTTATATCTAGCTCTAAAAATAGTGCAGATTTTCAAAGATAGTTCACTTTAAATTGAGGTCAGATGAAGCTAATAAGAAAAAGAACACGACTATAATATTAATAAACGGGTAGCGGTTGCTCATTTGATTGAATTGGGTGGAATATGAGATCTGCGGTTCAAATCCCAGATAAACTGAACCCACTATAAGTTTGCAGATGCTGACAACGTATACCACTACAGTTCAAGTAAAACTTTTATGAATCAAGAACTGTTCCATCTAGGAATGAAGTGCCATATTGCCCCATTGCTTTAGTGCTACAGTAAGCTGTAGATTATTTACAATTTACAAAGACTGAAGTCAATGAACAAATATACTTTCTCTAACAATATTGTGGTATAGACATGAACACAGATTAAACTTCTTTTATTCTTTACTATTATTCTTGCGGTAGGAAGAACATTTATCTACTTTCTTTATTAATTTCAATCATTAGCCTCCAACAGTTTCCATTAGGAAACTTTTAGAAGTTTTACAAAACATTATCATTCTACTCCCTGTAGCTCTTGAAATCTTTCATATCTGTTCAGTGGGTCATTGTGAATCGGAAGCGAGATGGGTAGCACCAGGGGTTCGAAATGGCGGACCTGAACAACTGAAGAGAAGACCCAGAACGACATATGTGCGCTAGACAGAAGAGAAAATTGCTGGCACGTGTGCAAGCGAAATTGGGAGCTTCGAATTGATTGTCAGAAATGAAACACAAGTTTCCAAGCAATATTAAACTGCCATTTCATAAATTAGGTTATTCCATTCAATTGTGATATAATTATTTATTACTGCTTTATGGAATCAAAATTAAAACAAGATTTATTTAGATAATGAATGCCGTAGGTTGTCCCACGTTAAAATAATATCAATTGGGATATAATTATTTATTGGTAGGTACTTGATGGAATCAATATAAAAATAATAGTTATTTACATTATAAATACCGAAGGTTGTATTATATAAAAAATCGATCAATTTGCAAATTCCTAACGCGTATTTATATCAGGTTGTACCAACTTTAAAGAAAATTTTAACATTGAATAGTTCATTTGACATTTATTTCGACATGATATTGTCCATTTAAAGGAAACTTAAAATTTAAATAATATTCATCAAATTTTTCCAGTGTCAGTTGAAAAGAAATATATAAGGAATAGATTTTAGTTACGCCAAAAATACCTTTTTTTCCGATACAGTATTAGAAATATGCTGCAAGAAAATTTCAGGTATGAATTGAATTAAAAATATTCTGAACAAACTAATTTTAAAACTAAGTATTTAATGTATTTTTTTATAGAATATATTACTACAGTAGCATGAGGTAATCTGTCGGACACATCAGATTTTATTATTTGGCTGTCGAATGAGTTCTTGCGCAATGCATGAAAAAAATATGGTAGACTTTGCAACAAGATACTTTGAAAAACAATGAAACGTCAAAATCCAAGATTTTATTGAACGATTAATTGCGGTAAACTAGTATTTTTGTAGGCTTTATTATTATAAAGAAACTTTTTTAATAAACTCCAAAAGTTAAAAAAAAACACTGCAATAGTTAAAATTGCTACTACCATACCTTAAAGATGTGAGATTTTCATTTTTACAGTTCAGAAACACACTTAGTTATATTATAACAGTCTTTAATAATATCCGAAAAGTAAATAATATATAATGAAATAACCATGCAAGGTTGTTACTTTTAAAAGTGAGTATATGACTAGTATTATATTAATATGTGCAAGACTGTACTTGTACTTCGTTACAATTAATTGTAATTAAATTAAAAGTAAATAATCACACCAAACAACCATAAAAAAATCAGGGTAATGATTTTATTCGGAAAATACGATTGTCCTGTAAAAAGTATTTGTTTTGTCGGTAACAAGGTTACTACATAAAAACAAGTATATAATTTTATTCTAACAAACAAGAGACAAAAACTAAAACAAAAGCTATCGTGGTGTTTTTACCCCCAGTTGTTCTTTTTTGGCGCGGGTCAGAATTTAACTTATTTTAAACAACAGTCGTTTTTACATCCCGTCCTAAATAATCAAGAAATTTAATGTTATCCGGCAGAACATATGTTAGAGGCGGCCCGGTACTAACCCTTTCATTATAATATGTAGCAGACGGGGGTGGTAGGCCATAATACAACTAACGGTGTTGAGATTCATTCATCAGAGATGAGGTGACCAACACAAAAAATGGAGAGAAAAAAAAAATACGAAAAAAACACGAGTAGTGTAGTAAGATTAGGATTAGTACGCTTTCTTACACAAAATTCATTCATATATTTACATCGATACTTTTTTAAAATAAGTTAAAACAAAATTAAAATAATTTACATTTTTATTTGATCATATTTGAATATCATTTATCACCATGATGAAGACTGATTTACATTTGAAACGTTGATGTATTAGTGGATTTTTTTAAACTTAAAGAACTCTAAAAGTATTTTCCTTATACCGTGAGTTTCAGCTAAGATGCAACATATTCGAATCTATATTAGACATTACTATTCATAATACAATGTTTACCAATGAAGAAAAAATTCAAATGGTTATATGGTACAATATTAGGTACCGTTTAAGAAATGTTTGTAACATGTTTTTAAATTTATATCCTGACCGTCCTAGACCAAATCCTACATCTTTATTACTTAGTATATTCTTGTATCTGTAATAACTTCCGAGAAAAACCATGTGCCTAATTTTCGATTCCACCCTGAACATATATAACTTCTGGCGATACAGAAAGCATATAAATTATAATAATTCTATTCATATGTTCATAAAATTGGACATATTATACTGTTATAAAATTTGATGTAAGTTATTTTAAAAGATATACTATGAAGTAGTTTTATTATAAAATTAACAAAAATGGAAGTGATTTATTTGGAATAGGTATATTTGCATGCGCGAATCAAGGTAAATTCGGTTCTGGTTTTAATAATGCCAAAAATAGCTGCTTTAAATTTTAGGTATGAAATGAATTTAAAATATTCTAAACTGTCATAACAAATTGAACTAAAAAAGCACATCAGAATTTCCGTATCGATTTAAGTAAGCGGAATACATTTTCCAACGATGTCACTTGTAATTTGTGAGATAACGGTGCGCACATAAATTACTTGCTCATTTATTTTCCGTGGTGTTAACAAGCAAATAATTATGAGTTGTCCGGTGAGTTTGTCAGCGACTCCTTCATCACACTGACCGCTTCATTTGGAATTGAGATATAATGGAGTAATGCCTACTCTACTTGCAGCCAAGTGAGGAATTTAAATTGTTTCAGTGGCCCTTGTCATTATGTCTTTATAATTTCATTAGTGACGCTTTACACACGCTCGTGGAGGGCGGAATATATAAATACCAAACGTCGACAAATAAAAGGGTAAGGGACATGGATATGATTTCATATTTACACACATTATTATTCGTTTACATGCTGGCGGTACGCCGCTTTTTGAAGCTCTATAGATCTTTATTTTTTGGTGGATCGGTCCCTGTTTCTTTACATTATTTGTTAATTTTTCTCCATACTCCGTTTTTCATTTTTCTTTTCCATTTTATTACTCCTCATATTTAAAATACTTTTCTATTTCTTGTAGCCATTTAAACGTTTCCCTCGTCTTCTTTTCTATCTTATTTTCTATATCAGTATTCTTGTTCTTTTTTTTTCTCAATGTGTCCAAGCTATTTTGTTGTTTTTCTGCTATTCTTAGATGTTAATATTGTAAAATAAAATACGCTTTGGTGTCAGCGGATGCTGCCGGGTACGGAAAATTTGTGATTTTTTAATAAAAATATTTAGTTGAGAAGAATGGTATAATTTTGTATATTGATATTTTACTGATACCCTTACAGTCACATATAGAATTGCGATGAAAATTTGTATACCGTCATTTAAGAAAGATAGAAGAATAGATCTAAAACCTATATTCAGTTCAAATGTATATTTCAAATTATATAGGTTAAAGAAATGAAAAACCATATTATGTTATTGTATCTTAAGGAACACTAGATGCAGTTAGTTATAAACGTGGTTGAAGCTGGTGTGATTTGTGCTCCATTTTCCTTAAATCCTGCGCTATGACATACGGCGACATTTGTCGGCAGAAGTCGAGCACGTATCACATCTCGGCAGCCAGCTGGCGTGGGGCCCCTGCGAGGCGCCGCCCCCGGGAGGGGCGCTGGCACGCGTCACACTTCGGGGAAACTAACCAGAGCAATCACAGATTAGATAACCTCCATTTCATTACCCAGACATGAGATATCACACAGAACTGGGTGCCTATTCTGTAACTTTTCAACGATTTGAAGTGTTATATTGATTGACGTCTCGTGTCAAATGTACAATGTTGTAATCTTAGGAACTTTTGTATTTGAACGTTTTATGCTTGCATTCATACTCGGTACTTCGCCTTGACTCATACTTGAGTACTGTCAAATGCTGTCAATTTGTCTAATTTACAAATATTCCTAACACAATAATTAAAATTTCTCCAAATCTCTACCTTGAGGTTAGATATTACTTAGCTGAGAATTCTCGAAGTTTTAACTACGAAACATGTCACTTACTAAAACACTAATACGATCGGAGTAATGCTTGGCGAAGTAATTTGAGTAAGCATTGAAATGAATGCAGGCATTAATAAAATAAGTTTTAAGTTCGCACTACTCCCTGGCACAACTTTCAAATTGTGCAAAATTGTGTTTATTGTCAATTGCGTACATTTGCATAATTTCAAAATTCTCTTTAATAATTTGTTTGATAGATCTTAATTTGTTCTTCCAATACCGCCAAGCGCATAAACCAAACGTCAGTATAACACTAGTGAAATGAATATAACACTACCCTTCGCGATAGTGAATCGTTTACAAAATGAGTGACATCATATTGCCCTGTTGCACTCAAAAACCGCTAGATAGGATTCCATAACCCATAACAACTACAAATAACAATTGTACTTGTTATTATATCAATTATAAACTTCAAGCGTCAAATGTCACCATGGCGGAAATTCAAATTTTCAACGAATTTAAGACATTCCCTTAGCAGTGTAGACTTGTAGAGTGTTCTTTAAATATGTACGAGTATATGTAAGTACGTATCAACCATAAATAACCATTACTGTTATAGAACAGCAAATATACTTTGTAGTTGATATTTGCAATTGATATCATAACAAGTCCAAATGATAGCAACCAAAGTTATAGAATCCCCACCATGATTTCGTATTCTCTCAATTATTTCTGATGTGAAAACTTTTGCTACTGAAATCACCCCTAAAATTAGTAATTATTTGGCACCTTTTGAAACATTTCACACAGCAATCTGTCGAATAAAGAACACCCACAATTTCTATTCACAGCTAAATGACAAAAAATATTTAGACATAAATTAGTTACAATGTGTTATTTTTGGGTCGGATACCTGAATTTTGAGATCGATTAAGTCCTCAATGGTACAATTAATAGTTGTTAAACATGGTTTTATTCTTGAGTTTTGCAAAGTCACCACTGGGATTCGATTAAAACGTTTAGAGTGAAAAGCGACGTAGGATGCTTTTGCATTGTCAATAGGAGATGAATAGAATTAACGGTGCACTTTCAAGGTGGTCCATTACCGCACAGGATGATGGGATTATTAACGAAATGGGGATTTCCATCTTCATTTCTAAATAATAATATTACAGAAGTATTGCTACTCTATAAAAATCCCATTAGTTAATACAATTTTCTTAAAGTAACTGTCAGCAATAGATGATAGAGAAATAGAAATAGTAACAAACTACCTAAGCAATAAGCGAGAATTTGAAATCAGAAAGACACGATCACTTCGTTTGTATCAATGTTCAGTGCTATATTTACTAGAACTGATTGATGAGATAACTTATTCAACAGATAGATATGTATAACAATTATAATTTTATGTACCTATATAGTGGTCGTAGTCTCATTATAAATTATATTGTATATTAATATTTCTTCTAGAAATAATGTTGTTCCAGCTATGAAACATCCTTGTAAGTTCTTCTATGTATGCCACTTTTGGCATTGAACATAATTATAATTTTCTCCCAGAAATGTTCCTTATCTTTAGTTGTTGTTACATCTGTTTTTTTTTAGCACCCTATAATTTTATCAATTTGACAACAATATAATGCATTCTTCATCTAAAAAATTTGCACTTCTGCTACGTTTTTGTCATTATTTGATATTGTGTCATAATAACCTTAAAATATAACTAAACAAGCAATTATAAACTGACAGATCTAGTAATATGAAAAAAATAGTCGTATTTTTCTTGCCAACCTAAACTAGGAACTTGGTAACCCGGGTTAATTTAACCGGATATGTCTACATGATTAAAAAACGTTCTTTGCTTTCACCATGATTAACTTGTGCTGGTTAAATTTAATCATAGTTAAGCTAACCGTAACTTAACCAGCTAATGAAAAATTGGCTCTTAATGATTATAACATTCGTTCGAATATATGCACGGTCAAACATATTAATTTATTCTTTCATCAATATGATTCAAATTCATTTAAAATTTGATATTATTTCGAAGATATCTAAATTCTATGAGTATCTTTGTTAAAACATTTTGGTTCTAAAGTCCCTGAAATTATAAGACCCTTAGTCCTTCTCAACTTTTGCTCAATAGTATGCCATTTCGATAAATATAATTTAATATATTTTCTGTGTGAGGTCTATCTAATGCACAAATAATTCATAATGTAATGACAAACTACGCTGGGATTTAATAATAAAATGACAGTGTTTATTATGTTCTCACACGCAAGAAAACAAAGAGTAAGTAATTAGTGCTAGCGAGGTGTAACATCTCCAAAGTCCCTCTAATTCCCGGTGTCTAGTGCAGTCTACCTGCTACAGTCCGGTGTCCAATTATCCAAACCTGACGGCACTACAAGGGTTTAACAAAACAAACTCGCGTCTGCAGTAGGCGGTGCACGCGTTGTTTCAACTGTTACACAGATCAATGTGTCACTAGGTGACAAATGCAAACAATGCCAAGACTGATGATGATTGGTGCCTTTTGTTCGACAAGAATGGGAGTCAAGGATAGAAATTCGATTGGTTAATTGGAATGTAAAGGATACCGAATGGTTTCTATAGGAATTATATGTTTATATTAGTCCTTACTATAGTTATAGTTATTCCTCATCATCTTCATTTCATTTGTACTAGACAGTACAAAACGGTTTTATATTACATTAGACAATATGCAAAGCTAATCAATAAAATCTATAGAAATGAAACGAGTTCGATTGATTAATTGGAATGTAAAGGATACCGAATGGTTTCTATACGAATTAAATGTTTATATTAGTCCTTACTATAGTCAGCTCTGATCATCTTCTTTTCATTTGTACTAGACAGTACAAAACGATTTTGTATTTCATTGTTCTAGTTACCTCTGTTTGTTATTTATATAAACTTAGACAATATGTAAAGGTTATCAGTTAAGTCTATCAACAGAATAATATAATCATTTTCATTGTAGATCGGTCACCAACATTTTTTCTATTAATTAAGTGTCCTAACAAGTGCCTGTTAAGTCTCTTAATTAATTAAATCCTCAATAATCCATGCGTGGAAAAGTGTACATCGGTCTGCAAGATTAACTAAATATCAATGACCGATTAGATTGAACCAGACTGAGAAATCATCAGTCGCAAAGCATGCCTTGGAAGATTTTCATGAAATAAAATTTCAAAACACGAAAATTATTTCCTGATCTACATCTCTTAACACAAGACTAATTAGAAAAGCCATTGAGATTTTTATAACTAAGAATATTGATCTCAATCACAACGATGATTTGGAAATTAGTAAAGCATGGCTTCCTATATTACATATATTACAATTAGATTCTTCTGAAGAAGGTAAAAGTATATGCTGCCGAAACATTGGGTTAAATAAAGTTTGCAGAACTAAAACTAAAAAAGTTGTTTTATTCAATTCAAGTCTTGACGACATAACGATAAACTAAGAGTTAGTTTATGCTGCCTATAAAATTTTGCCAGTTTTTGATAATATTACCAATGTATGGAATTAGTACGATGTATTTTGTGAGAGTGACGACAAAGAAGAATTAATAGATTTTATTAATATGGTGCATAGAAGACTTTACGTTGTAAGATGTCAACTAGATCATTTTAACTTCTGGTGTGACCATGATTTTTTCAAAAGATTTATATTAAGTAAAAATACAGCAATGTATATATTACAAAATGTAGAAAATATTAGTTTTTCTACTAGCAGGTAAATAAAATTAAGAGAAGCACATAATATTCTTAAATTAAGTACCAAAATTATTACTAACGCGGTTTCGTTACTATGGAGTAACATTGACAGACGATTGAAAAACCAGCCCTAAGAAGGTTTTCGTTAAGTTAAGGAAAATGGAGGTATAGTTCCTTGACTGATGTTTGCCTGAATAGAAAGAATAAAAATATTGGAATTATTGGAATCATTTTTAAAAGTTTTATTTTAACTCCTACCTTCTGATGATGACCTACGTGAAACCGAAATAGATCTAGGTTAATTGAATCTTTAAATAAAGTTCATTCCATATTTTATTTTTCTATAGCTAATTATATTCCTGGTCTATATAGGTAATAGTCCTGACCAAATAGAAAATAGAAACTTCATTTTGTCTCTCTCCGCTCGTATTAAACATGAAACCATTTCTATCGTCGAGGTGGTCCCTTCAACCCTTAATAATTGAAATCTTCTCTCCAGGGGTGCTATATGAGGTGTAATATCCACCACCTCGGCCATTAATCGCAACGCCTCTGCCGGCGGAAACTCGACCTAATCTTGATAATGACCATAGCGAATCCGGGACTAGAAACCGCAATGCGGTGACTATGCTGGCTCCCGCGAATGATGGAAGGGTTTCAATCTCAAATTCATATAATTAGGGACACATAAAGATTCAAGTTTATAAACAAAAGTGTTAAAGTCTTTGTTTGGAGGGAATGTTTATGAGGGTATAATAAAATTTTCAACACAATGTGGAGGAGGCCTGTTATTAAATAAAAATTTGTTTGCTAGGTTTAGGTTTTGGGAAATAAATAATAAAAATGTGGAGCTTTTTTGTTGGTTTCTAACACGTTTCTAAAGTAAATGCCGCTATATATAACTACAGGTAAAAAAATTCGTATTGCAAACACCTACATCAGTGGTGGTTTTACTATAAATTACGTATATTTTTTTGTCTCATTGACTTTCAAATCAAATTTAACGGAATATAAGATTTGGGTTCAATTGTCAATCAAATATTTACCAAATAGAAAATTGCTGCATTGAACTAATTTTTGTAACCTTTTAGAAGATTTAAGATCATTTAAAAATTCAGACCATGTGTCTTACAAGAAGCAAAAAAAAATATGAAATGGTGACATACAGAACAGAATTCAGAAGAACGCGCGATTTCCTTCAAATTAAGGACCAATTCTTGGGTGTTCGAGAGATCCGTTGTCGTCCATTTCTTTTCATGATACACACTGTTTCTTTGAAGGGATTTGGTAGTGAGTAATAAACGCGATTCAGTAGTTTTTCAGTTCCTTAGGAACTTTAAAGTACAGATGCAATTAATATCATAACAGGTTTAAATGTTAACAACCGAAGTTATGTAATCCCACTTCTCTCTAGAATGCAGAATTTAAATTTCAATTCATTTTAAAATTTTGTGTTTTTGATGTAAGTAACAATACAAAAATAGAACATTAGTATCAGCGAAATTCAAAGGATATAAGATTATATTTTTCCTTAGGAACTTTAAAGCATAGATGTTCTTGCATTTTCGTATGCTTTTTAGTTTATTAAATAAGGTTTATGATATACCTACGTATAATAAAAACTTTTATGAAAATTTTATGAAGCGTCAATAAGACAACTGTCAAACTTGTTACATAAACATCACCTTAAGTCCCGAAGAAAGACAATACGCTTGTATTAAATCGCCATTTATGTAACAGTACAAATATATTTTTGCACGTGTCTCGCAATTCTCGTATCGGCACGAGTCGAAGGCGCATCCCCTCATTAGTAGCCCCGTCTCTGTCGCAGGTTCCGGTTGGACGCGAGCGCTCGCCAACTGTTTCCCGCCTGACGCTTGTTTTCCAGGGGATGCAGGAAGGAAGAGGGGATAGGAAGTGTCTGGCACGTGCGCACGGCACGAGAGAACGAGAGATTCACGGGAGAGAGATTATAGGCATTTGCATATCAAAATCATAGCCAATTTCAGGGGTTGGGTTTTTTCAATCGGTTAGCGGCAATTTAGTAATCTCTTTAGTCTAGGTCTTAAATTAGGAGAATACTTTTACTACGGCATAACCAGGACTTAATTTAAAGCGTGTACTTCTTCAAGCTTTCAATTTTCAGGATAATTAACAATTAATTAAACTATTTTTAATACATTATTAGTGGATTCATCAGCTGCAGCAATACATTCCTAGACGAAAAAAGATCTCAAGTAACTGAAGTACTTGTTCCAGGACAAGTTTTATTTGAATATTTGCTGGTGTAAGTTGTTTTGCAAGGGTCCTACAGCTTATAGTGTCTTTCGAACAGCTCGGACACAGCTGTTTTTATTCGGATAAAAATTGGCGAAGCTAGGATTTTAAACCAAGACCTATTAGACTCTGAATATAAGGGCTGGTATTTCAATGTCTTGATTATTGTCTGATAAGTTTCAGTTAAATTAATCCTCATGGAAACTAAAAATTTCGGTTTTTCAATATCTTGTTAGCGTTACCAAGAGGATAAGTTTTACATGCAAGAGGATAAATTAACAACTGCCCATAAAATTTTGCCAGTAGGATAAATTAGAATTTTTCAAATGTTGGACAGTTTTTGATAATCTTGTCAAAATATGGAATTAGTACAGTGTCATACAGGTTATTTTCTGAGAGTGACGACGAAGAAAAATTATTAGATTTTATTATTGTAGTTTATAAAGGACATTTTAAGATGTGAATCAGATCATTTAAATTTTTTGATTTAGATTTAGTAAAAATATAACAATATATTACAAAATGTAAAAAATATTATTCGGATTTCTAGTAACAGATAAATAAAATTACGAGTAGCGTATCATATTTCGTAAATATATTTAACATATTCCATACGATTAAGTGAAGTAGTTCATGTTAATTAAATTGTGTGAAATAAAGCACTACTTGGTGAAACATAATATTGTAAAAAATGAACAAAATTAAAGTCAGACCACACGTATGAAATTGATTGTCAAACATTGTATTATTCCAGTTAATTGGTTGCCCTAAACACTATAACCACGAACCATAGGCGTCACATTGTCACATACTGTTTGTACATTATTCCAAAGATGATTAACTATAAATTTCAATAAATAATAGGTTTTTTACTTTAGACAAGTTGTTAATATTTTTTTTAATAATTATAATACTGGAATGGACGTTGATTTAAAGGAGGAATTGCTGGGTTTCAGTAAGTAAAAACGAATAATTCACATCGACGTTTCAATCCTACCCGTGATCATCCTCAAGGTGTTAATCTGTATTTTGTATTAGACTATTAATAATATACATAAAAAAATAATGTATATTAAATTAATAGTCAAATACAACAGATTCTCATCCTGAGAATGATCCCGGGTAAGATCGAAACGTCGATGTAAATTATTCGTTTTTACTGGCTGAAACCCAGCAATTCCTCCTTTAAATTATAATACTATATATAGATAATGTTCTTTCCAGAAACACAATTAATTTTTTAGAATAATTATTTTGTCTTTAATTTCTAATACTTTATTATTACAATTAGGACGAATTTATCCTGCTGACTATTGACTTTATTAGCAATATTTTCCGCGACGCCCATGTAAAATCAAGATGTACTCGCTCCTTGGCCCCTTTGTTTACTAGGGCTTCTGATCCCGTTGGAAGCTGCGTCCTCGCGAGGTATGCGCCACACGCACTCGGTCACAAGGGTAGTCGTCCAGGGCGTCTGCTGCAGGTCTGGCGTGTGCGCTACCAGCAAGCTTTGTTCTCGGCACTGCTACGGCATCTCATGACAGATGCTACCATGTGACAAATTGCCATCTTATTGCCAAGTGTCAAATGGTGGTAATTGGAGAACAATGTAAGTGCCATATTGGTTTACGCTTGCACACTGGATTAGTTTTCGTGCATGTAATATAATGCATAAAATTTATTGGTAGTAATAGAATCAAATGTTTTATACTCAATATAAATACTGAATATCTTCAATTCAATTAAAACATGAGTCGTAATTGACTGATAACATTTATTTTTTGTAGTGATTAGGGTGAGACGAAATATTTCTCGAATCTCGCTCGTCTCGACACAAAATATCTCGTCTGGGACGAGACGATAATGATTTTAAAAACAAAACTTCGAAACGAGGAAATAAAATCGACATTCTCGAATTTCATAAATTTTGTCGAGATTTCTTAACGTTTTAAAATAATATTTCTTCAAACGTCGTAAATGTGACATTTTTTGTGATTTGATTCATAAGGTAGAAATTAAATTCCTACGCCGTCGAAGTAGAAATATAGCTACTTTTACGCTACCGGCGTAGAAAAAAATAAGTAAATAGCAGTAGAAACTATGTAGAATCAGCGAATATGAAATAACTTCTATAATAGAAACCTGCAATATCGTCCTAAATATCACTATACAACTAGATTACTAGATAACCTATAAATGAAGTTAAATCTTCAACAATTGATAGATTTAAATTAATAACCTAAAAATTCCATACGCCAGCGAACTGTATTAATAGTGTATCAAATAAAACAAAATCAGAACCCTGAATTTTCATAATTTTAGTGCATTTTTATATGACTGTATGTGTGTAAGATAACTTTTTTCGCAGATTAAAAATATGCCTGATAAGAGGTGTGTAAAATTGAATGTAAGCAAGATACAATGTCGAGCAATATTACATATGTAGAGAACAAAATGTATAAGTCTCACTATTTTACCTCACAACAGAAATATTTTTCCTTTTCTAGAATTGTTTTTATGTCAACCGTTAAATAAAAACGAAAACTATATAAGCTAAAAATTAACTTTATGAAACTACAGTTGAAATTAGCATACAAAAAATGTGAAACACTTTTTTCTATGGATGTGATTATGAGAAAAAATCATTATAATGTTGTATGTTTGCATAAATGTATCTCTGAAAATTGTATGGGTAACTAGCATAAGAAAATAATAATAATAGATTCAATTCTGTGCGTACTATATAAATAAGATAAAATATTGTTCCGTAGTAAATCATGTTTTTAAAATTAAATTGAAAATAAATTCAATAAACCATGAGGAATAGTTATACTTCATTAGACCTCTAGTTTTGTGTGGCCTTTGTCAAAACTATTATTAAAATTTTGTCCTCTGCCAATATTATCCTTTACATGAACACGAAATGTCTCCTTTGTCGTTGTTGAAAATTCATACTTCATACTTCCTATTAGTGACATCCGTTTTAGAGTTTCCAGCGAATGAGCAGGACAGAGTATGACGTACAGGAGTTGACTTGGACTTCCTCCATCCTTCCTCCGGAATATGAAGTGTATGACGGAGGGGGAGGATATTAGGGTAAGTTAACCCGACTGACCTGCACGGCTTCTCACAGGTTTCCGGTGGAGCACGCGCTGTGGTCACGGGGTTTAACCTTCGCAACGCCCTTCGGCCTAGGATTGCGCACTTGTTTATTATCGAAAATGTATATTTTTTTAAATTGTTTCTTTAAATGCACACTATACTGTAGAATTTCCGTTTAGTGATTAGAAGAAAAATTTTGTAGGACAAGCACTGAAGAACAAAAACGAGTTGTTTTATTATATTTAAATTATCAATACAAATATCATTTAAATAATGAATCCGTAATAACAGAATATCGAATTATATTTGCTTCTGATTTCGTTAGCAATTTAAAATTTTACATTATTATATACCTAGGATTGTTAAGAGTATCATCTTGTTTAATAGTTAACCGATTTCAGAAAAAATAACGTTACTGCCTAGTGCCCGACTTTGCTTGGGTGACAGATAAGGTGTAACATTTGTTTTTGAAAATTGTCTCGAGAAGTTAATATTTACATGACAACTATCAACATGCGAAATTATCGTTTTTTGTCTACAGTATGCAAAAGACTTTTCCAATATGGACATACAAGTCTTTTGCGTCTAGCATTTTTTTAAGATAAAATAAAGGGCCACAATGTAATTAAATCTATCACTTTATTATCTTTGTCGTATTCTGATATCTGTTTAAAAGTATTGAACAAATAAATATTGAAATATTTCACTTGAAAATTATTATACTTTAAAACATTTGCTTGATTTCTGCTATCAAATGTATATTTAATTTAATACACGTCAAATTTTTTTATTTGCATTTTTACTAATTTTGGGATATAGTTTTCGAAAAAATGTTGTTTGATACTTGATTGAGAACTACTTTTGCGTTCTCCATTTTTTTTCTCGAATGCAAAAATAACATTTAGCAAGCTAGAATCTAAAATAACTATTTGTTAAACACCAAATAAATTTTAAAAAGAAAAAGAACGTCTGGTAACTCTATCTAGATCAAAAGGATAATAAATATAATAAATGTGGATCAACCAAGTATATTTGTGCTGCTAAATGCAACAAGTATAAATATCACTTTAGTTACAAAGTGCCAAAAGGAACACCCACATACTGGAGCAATATATTCCAAATTAGCGTCAAGTGAGACACATGCCCTATATTCACACATAAACCTCACTGACCTACTCCTTATAAATTATTACCTAATAATTTAAAAACTTAAAAAGCTACTGAATGACTAAACATAAACAAAAATTGTTCACACTAAGGTGCCGCGTGTTGTCGGCGTGTCTCTAACGAAGCGCATCCAATTAATCCCCAAACCGGACAAAGCCAAGCAAACAGTGCTAAAACTATACAACGCGTCGTAAACTGCTTTTGTTCCTTTTCCAATTAAGTTTTCTCGTTTCTTTGCACTTTTTAAATCAGTGTTATCTCCCCGGTGATATACAGTGGCGCTACAGTGGCACGGCGTCAAGAACAAGTTAAGGAAGGCTGGGACATATTTATGAGATGGTTTGTCACCTAATGGTGTGCAGTGAGTGTAAAGGGGACATGTTTCGAACTCCCGCTGGGATTTATTGCTGGTTAAGGAGTTTAAATTCTCGTGTTTACCTGCGCTTATTTATGACAGGAAATTAACAAGCAAGTGATAATTGTAACACTAACGATTTGCTGCAAAATTTGCTAAACTTTTTCACGGAATTCTAAATTTATAGGTGTCAATGTCTAAGCGTTTAGTTTTTGTTCTAATTGCTTACGTCTCATTATTGAATACAACGAAGATATTACGATAATACATTCGAAACCAATAAAATATACATACCGTGAATATTTTTAACGTGAAACTTAGGGATTTATTATATCCATGGGTACGACTTAATATTTGATTGACAACAATGTATATTTGCTTGTCTCATTTAATATTAAACATAGGGAACGAATTTGACGTTTGCTTTTTTGGTTATATAATTTTCTGACAGGTCGACGCCAATTGCAACAACAATTTTAAGAATCATTAATAATTTTAGAAAAAATAGTAGAACACTATGATACAAACCAACAAAAAGTGAGTTATAATTTTTAACCCACTAGTGTTTTATGACCTACTGTATTTATCTGAAAACACCAGGCGTATAACGTTATAATTACATGGTGTTGGATAAAAAAATATAATTACTCTATTTATGATGTGAAGATTTACCTTCTTTTTCTTGTCAAATTGCTATATAACAAGGTTTTGTTTTGTAATCATCAGAAATTTATCTGGCAAAATAAAAATCTCTTGTTATTATAGTTGACAATTTATAAAAATATAAAATATATAAAAAATAACAGGAGTACTACACTTTTCATTGACTGATTCATACGAAAAGTTGAACAGTTCGAGCAATCAATGTCAAAAAATTAAATATGAAGTTTCTTTATTATCCATTAAGCTGAATATTATACTCGTTTTATACGACGTATTGTTCTAAAATCTTAAAAATAATAGACTGTAATCTAGGCATATGAACTCATGAACTATATACTATATACTAAATTATCAAAATCGGTTTGGTTACATATATAGATGTAAAATTTATATAAAAGAATATAGAAATGAATTATTTTGGTTAATAATTATCAAGTACCTAATGATCTTGCACCTATCTATTATTTGTTGGGCTACCTCCTGTATAAGGTACCGTATCCCTAAATCGAAATCTTGGGCTTGAAAATGATTGAAGTTTGAGAGTTTCTCACCTCGTAAACTTGCATCCAAACCACTATCCACCTCCAAATTAACCGTGACGACTTCAAGCATCGGCTTCTCCCGAATAAGTTATAAATTCTCTGCGAATCTTCCCCTAGGCGTAGTGGACAGCGAATTAAAATCCTCGCACTATTTTACGACGTGGAGACGCTTCGTGATTATAGGGCGCTAATTTCATTGCAACGCGGAAACAGATGCGACCAGTCAAACGTTTTCAAACAATGGAATTAATTTACGATGTTTGGAGGAACGTTTGTTTTCAGGAGTAGTTTATTCGCAGGTCGTTATGCATTTCACAATTGTTGAGATATGGTTTCATTTACTAAAGAATTATAGAATCATTTCTTTGGACTTCAAAAGATTTTATGTTTGCTACATTGTAAGAGAAATAATAAATAGTTTTCAACAAGAAATAAACTGGCCTACTTCACAATTGTTACAAATATGTCAAGCAACAATGGATTAAAAATATTTATACATGTACTTAATAAAATATGAATTTTGAATTAACGGAAATCAAAATGACGAAATACCACATGAAATAGCATCTTGACAAAGGACTCATTCGGAAGAAACAAAAAAAAATAACAAACACATTTAAAAATTATAACTCTATTGATTTCTAGGAAAAATTATATAAAGTCGCAATTATTCCCATATGGACATAAGGGATACAATTGTTATAGAGGTGGGGTAAACATTAATACTTAAATAAATGCCTTCGCCTTATTGTAAATGAGCCTTGATATGTCATGAGAATAATTTAGCAATAAATTTGATTGATAATAAGAAATAACAAGAGTGTTTCTGTGTTATCTGGTAATGTTGTTTTTACCTACTGAATTATTACAATCAAAATAGTTAAGATAATCAACAAAAAAATTGATGAATTTTTTGTAATCAAAAATGATTTGATTACTTTTAGGAGTTATTTCTATAATAATAATAAATTAAAATATTTTTGACTGTGTAATAATCACCTGCAATTATTGGTGCAAGATAATTTTAATTACTATAAGTGATTTTGACGCACGCTGTGGAATTAACATGGAATATGATCTGATTGTTGTAATCAAATAAAAATGATTACTAAAAATATTTCCTCTTCTTTGGTGAAGTTTACACCTCTAATTCTCTCTTTTGAAGTAATATTTTTTATTTTACTTGAGGTTATAATGACTTTAACTGTAATTAAATGTAAGATTTTTGGACCAACATTATTTAAAATAGCTTAAAATATCTCAACTGACAACTTTAAAATGAAGATAAAGTTATAATGTCACTATAATTAAAGTCAAACTCTTAAAGTATATATGATTATAAAAATGGGCAAAAGTTAGCTATATTTGTTACTTTGTTACATTACTAAACAGTACGGTGTTATTTTTCCTAGGAATTTAAGTAAAATTATTGCCATATTCAACGAAAAATAATAAGCAAATATTACAGGTTACAGTTTTTATTAACTCTTATTTTATAATATTTTAGGTAGCATTTCATTTAAAAGCACTCTATTCAACATATAACAATACAATAATTATAAGTGTGTTCCTAATATTTATCTTTATAAAAGCGTGGTACATCATAACCCTTTTTTGTGCAAACCACACAAAACAAAGTAATTTTAGGTAAAAATAAATTCTCACGGTAGCCCCTATTCTAGGGTCGGAACCTACGGACCCACCCTCTTCCTTTGGTATGCTACCCTGGGTCCAACAAAGCTATGCCGCTTGACATGGGACCGCTAACCTCAACTCGGCCAGGTCATTAGGGCCATTTTATGAAGGAGTTTAAAACTAAAGACTAAACGTTGAATTTAGGGGTTAATTAGGAATGTAGAATGCTGTAAGGGACAGGGAAGTTATTGCGAAATGTTACGCGAAAAGTGGAACGAATCTAAGTCGATAAACGCTAGAGGTGAAAAAATGATTTATAAATTAATTTGCCACTAATTTCATTAAGCCTTCCAGATATATGTGTGTGGTATCTCTGATTGAATATTTTGCAATAAGTGTTTTGCAATAATTAAAATTAAAACAGTCGGTCAAGATAAAAGAAAATCAGATAAACAGTATATTATAAACACTTTCTAATAGTACGAGTATATTGAGTATTAAAAACGGTAAGGATATTTTACCGATGGAAGGCAATTGTTTGGAAGACGAGCAAAGCAACAATTCAAAATATTGTCTAAAATCGGTATACCTTACCTTTTGTAATGCTTATTCTATATTTGCATGATCAAAATTAAATTTTCTACAGCTATAAAAAAATGTTTACCTTTTTATTCTAATAAAAATGCATAAATTACGAATTTTTTCACAGCTGTTTTTTTAATGATAGAAAAAATTTCTTCACTCAATTTATAAAAATAAATAAAAATATTATAATTAATGGTACAAATATTGTATGTATATTAAGAGACTAATAGAAATAAGAACACTGAAAAAACTAAACTTCTAGATTTAGCATCTAAATTGTGAAAAAGAAACAATATAAAACTGGAAGAACACTGGTAGTTATATCTCGTACGTTATTATTTAATTTATCAGATTTAATAAAAAATCTTGTGCGCGAAACATTTTTACTACTACAATTAATGGAAAACTAAAATCTTTTCAAACTCTCGTTTGTGGTTGTGTTTTTTTATGTTTTATTGGAGTTATCGTCGACATTGAAACATCACGGAAAATAAATAGTAAAATAGTATTCGTGAAAACTCACACTCGAGAAATTTGACTAAAAACAATACCTCCCTTATCTATATATTGATAAACGGGAGGTAAAAATCAAAATTTGGTCACATACCCCATTAGTCGAATATAGCGATATTTTACTTGGAGACACATAGTCATGGAACTGCAGTATTTTTTTTTAATTGCGCTTGAATTTATGTTGATAGCAAACAGGAATTGAAATAATTGTAATTTATCACATGTTAAGTATTTCCTACAAGGAATTCTTTCATGCTGTCGACTAATTGTTAGCGTAGTAGTGTGGATTTAAATAATATGTTAATGGCATGCGTGGTGGAGCGGTGAGAACAAGGGTCTGCGATTCGATGCATATCTCACAGTGACAAATTTATGATTCCGCCTCCACCGCCTTCAAGCAGGTGAATCCCAATGATTAATTCCTCAAAACTCACCTGATAAATTACCCTAACTGCACGCGTTACCATAAATTTCAATTTTCTTATCACCGAATTTGAATTTGAAAGAGGATAACAAGTACATGGACAACCAAAAATAATAGAATGAATAGATGATAGTCTATTTCACGGTATCAATTTCTGCTGCAAGAATTATACTTTTATCTTGCATCTTTGTTGTATACGCATGGTATAGATGACACTTTTATTCGCTAGATAGAGGGGTATATGTGCTTGTATATGTGCTATCTATGTCTAACGAACGACAAAAATGAAAGAAGATCTTTTTTGGAGTTGCAGTCATTTAATAAAATCCACTAATACACCAACGTTTCGACTGTAATCCAGTCTTCATCAGGGTGATAAATGAAATGAAATACCATGCGAGTATTTTTTATCGTGAAACATTGGGTAACGACTTCATATTTGATTGACAGCAATGTAAATTTGCTTACGTTATTTAAAATGAAACATAAGGAATGAATTTAACTTTTATGTTTAAAGTAGCATGTTTTTGAAGTTACAAATTTTCCCTTTCGGTTTCCCAAAGATTCCTTCAGAACAGCACATTAGATTGAAGCTCTATACCTAACTCATAAAGTAATTCCTAATTCTTCCAAAGTATGTTCAAACATATTGACAATTGTGTACAATGTCAGATACGTTATAATGGGTTATAATGGGTTATAAATTTGACGTTTAATTCATACTTACGCCTCCAAAAAAGATGGAAATAGTATATTCATCTTTCTATGTTTAGCTAAAAATTTAACACGTACAATATATGCAAGTCTGTATCTAGTGATATATGATCTAAGCATTCATGTAATTTAAGAAGGTGATTTTAGCGCTGAAAATTTGTGCTTCATTGGGTGTTGATAGTTTCGATAGTTTAATCTACCATTTTTTTTTATGTACATTTGCATAAAATACTCTCACTTTTGATATTTATTTACTTCGAATTTCACAATATGATGTCTTCAATCTTTCTTTTCCCCAAACAATTTGAATCACATGGCAACGATTTATGACGTAAATATCAACTCCGAGAAATAGATTGTACCTAAGATTCAACATTCAACTTTTGTTCATTTATTTAATGACTATTTTTTTGTACGCCCCGGAAATAAGTTTTCTCATTAGCAAAAATTAAATTACCAGCTAGGTATATATTTCAGTGATAAACTACTGGTAACACCTCTTGTTTTTTAGGTGTAAATTAAATTAAATATAAAGTAGAAGTAACACCTACCAACTTATATCTTTCCACTTAGGTCAAATTAACCGAAATCTGAGAAATCTCCCTTCAGAACAGTGTAATTTTTAATATTTTTTAACCTGACGTGTAAAAATCACCCCGGGAAGACAAAGGGCAGAAGGGTAGAATTCTTGAGTCGCCTTAGCGCCCCAATATTTTACATGTGAAGGAAACAAGCTGCAAAGTTGAAATAACTAAAATTGCTGCTTCATTCTGAATACGTTGCATTGTAACCGACCGAAGCACCTGTTTCTTGCATACGTTTGTTGTCTGATGAAAGGGAAATGATAACATCGGAGAGAAATGCACTTTTCATTCTTCTACAGTGAAGTCTGAACGAAAGCCTATTTGCATTCAACATGGTTTGCTATATCCGAGGTTCGCAATAGAAACAAACAAGTTCTGCTTGTTAATAGGGTTTCATCAGTCAAGTAGCTTGATGTTTTTGTAAATTACTTGACTTGACTTGATATCAAGCATTTTCATTCTTCCTACTGTGAAGTCTGAATATAACAAACGCCTATTTTGCGTTCAACACGGTTTGCTATAACCGAGGTTCGCAATAAAAACAAGCGAGTTCTGTTTATTAATAGGGTTTCATCAGTCAAGTAGCTTGATGTTTTTGTAAATTACTTGACTTGACTTGATATCAAGCATTTTCATACTTCCTACAGTGAAATCTGAATATATCAAACGCATATTTTGCGTTCAACACGGTTCGCTATATCCGAGGTTCACAATAAAAACAAGGCGCGAGTTTTGTTTTTTAATAGGGTTTCATCAAATCAAGTATCTTGATTTTTTTGTAAATTACTAGACTTGACTTGATATCAAACATTTTCTTTCTTCCTACAGTGAAGTCTGAATATAACGAACGTCTATTCTGCGTTCAACACGGTTCGCTATAACCGAGGTTCGCAATAAAAACAAGGTGCGAGTTCTGTTTATTAATAGGGTTTCATCAAGTTAAGTAGCTTGATGTTTTTGTGAATTACTTCAAGCTTCTTGATATTACTTTAAGCAGATGGCATTTTAAATTTATCACTAGAACTGGAATGAAGTAATGGGGAAATGAAATAACTGATGTGAACTGAGCAAGAGCTCAAATTACCTAGGGATATTTCATTGCATTGTAGTTATCACTTACTAGATTACTAGAGTATTGCAAGCTCTGCTATTTTGACTCCAAAAATTGGTAGGTAACCTTGCGAGCTTGTATAAAAATAGGTTGTTATACCAGCAATATATAATTTAATATGTGATTTAACGAAATGAAGGCAGGTATATAATAAAACTACTGAAATATTATTTATGATAATGTATAAAAATTAGGTTTGATATTACCATTTCCCTATTATTTTGTATCCTAATGTGATCTATTTACAAACAAATTGATTAAAATGTTAATTATAATAGCCAATAAATTCTAACAGAAATGATATCCATTTTGAAAATTAACTTCTCAGTCTAAAATGCAAATCCTAAAAAGAGGTAGCCATAAAATTCATAAGGTTCTGGTGATTAATACAAATTGGATGTTATATATTCTATTCTTGATTGGACGGCCACCCAAGATGATACAGCACGAAATCCCAACAAGAATTTTTTACCCAAGTGCAAATTTAGTCGTTAAGATCTGTTATTATAAAGTGTCAAAACATTTATTCAAATAATACAGGAGTCAAAAATTCACTGATTTTTCAAGAGTAATATCATTAAAAATAACCAAAGTTATCATTATGCGATGACATACGATAATATTTTCTTAAATATATAATCAAAATTATTAAAAATGCTGGACATACCAAAATATTTTTTTAATTCTATTTGAATCGAAATGGCATCTATATAATCATAACATCTGACGGATGACATTGACAGGAATCGATTGGGGTATGTGTCAACATCCTAGTAGGCGGAGAAGAGAAGATCGAAGAAAGGTTTAAGCAGGTTGTTATTAGTTCTATTGAAAGGTTGGGTTGGTAGCGAAAAAATTGTACCTTGAGCCAGGTCCGTCCACGAATACTTTTCCAAACAAAATACATACAATTTTTTACAGAACTTTTATGTATAACGTAAAAAGTTCTTATTTTAAATTAAAATAATTAGTTAAAAAATTAGTTTAGAATGGAAATGACAGCGAAATAAATTTACTGGATGTACCAAGATGCTTCATTGAAGATTTTGGTAATGATATATTTATAACGTAAAGAACGTTTCCAGACATACCATTACGGGCATTTTGGCTGACATGGAGAGTATATAAGGAAGATTTTTATGTAGTATTAGTTTATTATTTATAAATTCATGTCAAATCATATACAGCCGAATTCACCATTCCGTAGCCAAGATTGATTCACTGATCAGCTATGGTTCATGAATTAATTCAATTCATCATTAAAAAAAATTAAAGATCAACTGATCCATCGCATTCCATTAATCAAGCTTTGATCGTCTAATTTTATTCTTGTTGTTTTAGCATGTTTTTGGATGCTAACATAATTCTAAAATATTTTAGTTTTCACTAATCTACATGAACCCATGTAATTTCTCCTTTTTTCAAGGAAAGGGAACAACTCAAATTTATCTGTGTAATTTAACAGTATAAAAAGAAAGTAAAACCTTGAGTCTTAGA
Organism: Stenolophus ochropezus; assembly: GCA_035578165.1. Lineage (NCBI taxonomy): Eukaryota > Metazoa > Arthropoda > Insecta > Coleoptera > Carabidae > Stenolophus > Stenolophus ochropezus. Next base: position 2,787,816 of record JAQOWZ010000002.1, read on the forward strand.
CACTCTGTTCTTCAATAACTATGTATTTTTATTAGTTTTTTTATGCCGTTTTTTATTTATTGTTTACTTGATTTTTTCACTTCGGTGCATTACAAATTTTTGACTGAATCTATTTTTCGGTTCCCTTTATGAGTTAATTATTTTTGGTCATTTTATTTTTCTTTTTGGCATATTGTTTATTTATGTTTTAACATTATCTACTGTATTTGTTGGATGATCCTGTAATTTTTAGCAGTTATGAAAAAAACCTACTACAAAAATTGAAGGAAATCTATATTTCGAAAAAAAAAACAATTTAGGCCTCAATCAAGCAAGAATTTATTTCTCCAGCTACGACAAACATCAAGAAGCTACTAGTTCTCAGCAAATGACAGTAGTTCTTACTGATCATTGACTTCTAAAATAACATTTATACAAAATTGGCAAAGCTGCAAATTTTGAAGAATCATCGAAACACATACTATGTGAATGTCCAGCCGTAACTAAATAGATTCAACTTTAACTTAACTTCTATAATTGGTATCATTAAAAAACTGGAACGGTTTCCAGAAAACTAAATAAAGGCTGTGTCACAAATCACAATAGATCTCATCTTCTTCAATACAATACAATACGAAAAGAAAGTGTTGCTGTCGAAATCCTAAGGCATATTTGTTATTTATTCACCGATTCCTCATTTTATTTTTAACCTAAAAGCCTACTTTGCAAACACCCTCCCACATAACCATACGTTTGTTACACTTTCCATAAACCACGGCTTTCCTCACTGACTCCAGCTCTGAATGACTTCAGAGCCGAATTCACATCCACTCACTGGGAGAAGTGAGTTCGACTTTATTCCGCAGAACCACTGTATTGTGGCTCCACCAATTGTGCTATACACGTAATTATTATAATCAGACCTTGCCGGCTTCTCAGATGGAAAAGCGGGTTTGAACGACGCGTTTCGTCCGAAGATGTTTTCTACAAATTTTTATTGACAATAAATATATAAATTATCACGGGTTATTAAAATTTTATAACAGGAAAATTCTAAACCGTATCAGCTTGGCAAAAGATTAAAGAAATTTTATTATATGAAAGTAATAAATTTCATAAATAATAATTTTATTGCTTTGAAACCATGACTAACATTATTATATTTAATATTTTTCTGAAATCATCAAATATTAATATTAAACGTTATCATAATACGAATGAAGCCTAATTTTAAATTTTATGAATAAAAATTTTTATTTTATAGTAATAATAATTTTTTTTAAAGAATAGAAGCTCGTTTTTTACAAACTTTTAAATAAGAATTATCAATGTGTTCGAGTGGTTCGATACCCACTGTAAGCTTACTCTGTCCCTTAGATGAGGTATAACATAGACATATGCCACACTCCTATAGCTACGTACTACTGTATGGTCGAGAATCGCTTAACAGTGCACACTTACAGTTAGACGAACGAAATATTGGTCATAGTGTTAGTCACCTATCCTCATTATTTGTTTGGTTGAGTTTTCCATATAACTACTCCACTGGTCCACTGTTCTCAAACAGGGGGCTGCAAGCGATTTTAAACCATAGATCTTTCGACAATATATTTGGGCAAAGCCATATCTCTATGTTATACATCATCTAAGCTCTGTCCTGTAACCGAAACTTTACAATATTCAATCATTCTATGCAGGGAATGTAACCGAAAAAAATACTTACGGGTTAACGGTTAACCCTTATAGACAACGTTATAATAATAAAGGTTTAGACCGAAAACCGGTTTTTCAAAATTGGAAACCGGTTAATATATCGATTAAAAAAATTAAAATAATAAAAAATCATGTAAAACAAATATAACAAATAAAAAAATGCAATTTAATTAGGTAACGAATATTCAAGAAAATTCTCGTAATACCATCAGAAAAATATTGTTATCTATTTTTGAAAACCACAGTTGTTTTTAACTAGACCAGACAATTTAATTTTAGCTATTTTATCAAATAATTTGGTGGCAGCAACTAAGATTTTAAATTAGTATCAAAAGCCTGCTTGTTACAATATATAGAGATGAGTGAAAGACGACATTGCTGATTGTTGTTTTTTTTTAAAAAAATGTGAAGTTTGGTTGAAACCCGTCGGACTGGTCGATAAGGGCCGTGAGACATCCAGTACGTATTGTTCGGATAACTATATGCATTGATACATGTAGATTATAGCTGTTTCCTTGATTACAGCGTGTACCCAGCGTTTAGAGCCACGTGTGTTGCATTCTGTACAGGTGTATTCCCGCAGTACAATACCTCGGATTCCACAACAATATGCACGAACGTTCGCCCCGCTCTCAGCTATCAAATTTCCAGAACTCCGGCCAAAGGCCCGTGATTATGTAATTATCCCTCAATGCTGCTAAATGTTTTCATTGTGCAATGTTTGATTTTTGCCTTTCTAAAGTGGTAGCAATGCTGTTATTATATTTATTTAGGAGGCAACGTACAACTATTATTTACAGTTATCACGGAAAGCCAAAATGAACAACTTATTCCCAATTGTACTCTTAATTAATATAAGGGAATACTTCTAAATTGAAAAGGATTCTTTTATGCTGCAATTTATGGTTCTTACAATACCAGTTCCTGAATATGCTTTATAATTTTACTTCAATTAAATAACATTCGTACACGGAACTATTTTCATCAGTACGATTACAGTAAATATAAAATAGTTCCTACTAGTTTCTATACTTACTTAATTTGTAATATGCTCTAATTTCTTCGACAATGTGAATTAAACCAATCAGCTTCAACAATAATTGTCAGTTACTGGAAATTGCCGCAATATTTACATAACTAAATAGGCGTTGCTTAGATACGTCATATTCAAAAACGTAATTTATTTATTTAAACAAATGACTAAACAAGTTAGAAAAACTGTTCGAAATAAATAAATAAAGAACGCAAAAGATTTTTGAAGTATTGACAGAATTTTGACAGAACAATAAATATTAACAATGTATGTCTTCGATCGCAAATATCAATATTTCTACGAAATAAACTAAACTCACTTCTGTTAGTTGTTTTAGAAAATCAGTCGTGACCATGACGACAAAAATTACTAGCAAAATTCTAGTTACTAGTGGTATTAGGTACATATGATAATTGCCTCAGTTACCTTACTTTTTACTCCACTTGTCCTGATTTCTAGATATTTGTCTATTTATTTGCTCCAGAATGAGCTTAAATTTGTTTGATATTTCTTATTTACTTACTCCAATTTATTTAATTTTGTGTTCCAATTATTTGACCTACATTGTATTTTGCCCCAGAATTTAGTGTAGTTTTTGTTCTACTTTATTTTTTATTACCCTATTTACTTGCCTTAGAATGTGCTCTATTTATTGCTCTAGCATTAATTACTTCATGATGTAATTTGTATACCTGTTATTTTTGAGTTTCTTTAGTAGATAAACTAATTTTTTAATTTTTTTAATTATTAGACAACTACTTCAATAAACCCCGATCTTTTATTTGTATTAAGAAACGGTATGTCTATGTTATAAAGGATTGTTCAGTAATAAATAGTTACAAATTACTATATGCTATTTAGAGATCTTCTTATTATAAATTTCATTTCTTTAAGAAGACTTACGTGGGTTCGAAACTGTCGACGTTGAACAATGAAGTTAGCTATTCAAAAACTAGCTCCTATAGATTACGAGTACAATTTATATTTTCTGTTATATCTGTAGGAATATTTTTACAAAAATTATATCCTTATGCTTTTCGCCCTAAAAATATTTTTGTAACAATTTACAATCCAGTTCTATTTTGTTTATAAAATAATATAAATATGTTTTTTTTTTTATTTCAACTAATTCACATTAAAAAAATGTGTACTAACATGATTGGTTTACGATATCGTAAACTATTTTCGTTAGTAATTAGCGTGTAATTAGATCTGGGGTTAATAGCTAACCCATCCCATCCGATGGTGAAACACTAACCGTCGGAGAGGCTCGCATTACACTGACAACCTAACCCAGTTCTCCACGTCACCGGTGCCACATTCTAATTTGTTCAAATGTGTAAAATCGGCCGAGATGGCCCAGACCTGTGGTTTACCTGCCCACGGGTCGGGGAGTCAAAAACGAACCGTCATTATACAGGAGACTCTCAGCATTCCTAAATTAAATACGCGAAGGATACGGCGCACGAATTATACAACAAGGCATTATAGTAACTCATTTTACGCAAAGTAAGATTTAAAAGTAAGTTTAAAAACAATTCTTATTTTACTGTTTAAAGAATTGCTATAACATAGTTCGTTTAGTGAGAGTGTCCATAATTTATTATTTTTCTAAGCAATATTTATTTAGAAAACACGAGTAAAGTATTAGTATTAGTATTATAGGCCTTTGGTATATGAAATAAAAATAAAAAATTACAAATTGTTTTCCATTTTAACTTGTCTAGCTTTATTACTGCAATTTATTGAATGTCATGTGGAAATTCTAGTTTAGTAAAGGTAGAAGGATGGATTGCGAATAATAAACTAAAACTAAACAGTGATAAAACTTAATATTTAACAATATACATGAATTCGAATGGAACAAAAGGTAATTCTGTAAAGATCTTAGGATTGTATATTGTTGATGGCATAATCTAGTTTCTAGTTTGCGCATATTGATAATATACTTCCAAAGTAAGCAAGTATGAAGTTTCTAAATGCCTAAATTTAGATATTTTAGTTTTATCTTATTTCTCTCTTTTCCACTCAATTATTAGCTACACTGTTCATGCTATCCAGATTTTCATGACACAGGCTATCATAGTATTCAAAAGTAATATTGCAAGACAAAATCTTAAAAACATAGATTACTTTATTGCACGTCCGCAAATTTAATTCCAATACCAAGATCTAGATTAGATCGATCACAAAAAAACTCTAAACGTGTATTTATATAAATGCTTCACCACCCTCATTTAAAAAAACTGTGTTTTAAAACATTGTTTCTTTTCTTATGGTGACTTATTTAACCAGCATTGTTGAAAACAGTAACATTCATTGAATCGTATTTATTGTATTTTAACTTTACGTTGTGTTTCTTGCCATAAACATTTTTTTTTTGTGAAATGGCTAAATAAATGTACTATGAAGGACAACTTGTAGGATATGGCACGTTTAATTTTTGAATGGTTCTCACAGTGTTGATGATTGAATATGCAGAAGGAGAACTCACCATGGCCACCTTGGAGGAATCCTCGTGCGAATGTGAAGACGAGACGATGAGTTGAGATTCACGGCTGGATGAAGAAGCATCCAGTTACCACCGAAAGACCACCTACAACACAAAACGTACAACATATACATTAACTTCACCCGTACTTAAGTAAACATATCAATAAACATTAAAAATATAACAAATATTATAAACAAAATTATTTTTAGCGCCCGTCCCATTATGACTAGAGGCCGTTCAAATATTACGTAAGCAGATTTATTACAATTATTTTCCCCCCCATCCCCCTTGTCTGCAAAAGTAAGCAAAGCTCTTACCCCCTCCCCCCATGCTTACGTAAACATTTTTCAATTAATTTTTTTTTAATATTATAATTAAAATGTTATAATTATAATTTTAAAAATAAGAAAATAGATTTAGAATGGCGATTAGATTTTACTAATAAAGTATTCAAGATCGATTTTTACACGATTCGGAACTTAGCCAATGTGAGGGTTGCCATTCGTGTTAAAAAGTTAATAGCTACCGATGACGTAATCATCATCTAGACTCCCCTACCCCCCATGTCATCCAAAGTAAGCAAAACAAAGACCCCTCACCCCCCGTAATACTTGAACGGCCCCCTAGTACTGTCAAAAATATTAATTTTATTTTATTGGATGTGTAAAACGTTAATGAAAACAACTATTTTTGATTTATTATTCATATTATATTAGTCTTGTACTATTATGATTACGTTAATTGTTGAAAAATAGCAATTCAAATTCGTTCATTTTTTAGGTTAGAACAAATATTACTAAATTTTTTGAATAAAACATGTAAATTGTTTATATATGAATGTGAACCGAAAATGTTTCTGACCTAAAAACCTATAGTGTATAAAATTTTAAGTAGTAATAATATTTCTTTAATAAATTAAAAATGTCATCGGCGCTAAAAATCTTATGTATCACAAGCCCAGAAAGTCTTTTGCGAAATATCGCATTATTTGTCAAAATAAGCTCGCTCTCGAAAAAGTTTAGTTTCTAGATTAATGATTCAAATAACTATTCTAATACGCTCACAATTCATGAAAGGTGAAAATATAATTGTGGTTATTCTTATACGGAAAGCTGAATCACTAAAAGTTATAAAACTACAGAATTTCTACTTCTAAGTAAGAACATTCAAAAGTATTATTTTAGAAACTACGCCTAAGTAGTTGTTAATAATATGCTACAAAATATAACATGACCGTAGATATAGGAACAGAACTTCTCGACTTTGTGTTGAAGCCAATTTAGTTCACCATCTTCCTCTTAAAGTTAATCGATTAGGAAGGCGAATGCTCAGATGTCACTACTTGTATTATCTTCCAAATTCATCTACAACTTCCAAAAATTAATTCGTCTGGAAAATATCCCAATTTGTACTTGATAAACAAAAAATACGCGTTATAAAAATAGATCACCTACCCATAATAAATATCTCTAAATATAATCCGACTCTCGAACGTTTAGATTACCTCATCCGCGTTGAAAAGTAAAATTTTTAAAAAGAAAAGATTTATCATCAATAAATTCAACGAAGTTATGATTCATGTGCAAATTCCAAGTGTTTCTTTTCTCATTAATATATTATCAACGTTTTTAATCTTTGATCCAATAGTTTAAATTTACGCGTCATATTTCTATTATTATTTTAAAATTATTTATAAAATACCTAAAATACTTTACTCATATCAACAAATTGTAAGAAAAGATATATTTTATCTGTTTATTGAAACGCAGATAATAGATATATTATAGTACAAAGTACAAAAAGTTAATTGTGCTAATATTATCATAATATTATTTGAACTTCATACTACAGAACGGAAGAGTATTTTTTAAGGCTATCCAAAGTCAAATAAATTAGTATATGTGTAACATGAAATTATGACTGATTTGTAAATTATTATGGTATCTTATTTTTTTCCTATTTCCAGTATTAACAATAGCTAGTAGAGAAACCTAATCTTAGACTTATGTTGCAATGAAATAATGAAATTTTGTGCGTTATTGCACAGGGGTGGAACTTAGTATTTCCAAATGTTTCTTTTCTCATTAATATATTATCAACGTTTTTAATCTTTCATCCAATAGTTTCAATTTACGCGTCATATTTCTATTATTATTTTCAAATTATTTATAAAATACCTGAAATACTTTACTCATATCAGCAATTTGTAAGAAAAGATATATTTTATCTGTTTATTAAAACACAGAGAATTGATATATTAGTACAAAGTACAAAACGTTAATTGTGCTAATATTATCATAATATTATTTGAACTTCATACTACGGAAGGGAAGAGTATTTTTTTAAGACTATCTAAAGTCAAATAAATTGTAAGTGTAGCATTAAATTATGAATTATTTGTAAATTACTATAGTATCCTCTTTATTTCCTATTTCCCAGATTAACAATAATTAGTACAGAGACCGAATCTTAGACGTATGTGAGAAATAATGTTTCCTAATTTAATTTGCATAATAATTAATACAAAATTGACATTACCTTCAAGGAAAATGATGAAAGTTTGCGTCTCTAATGATATATTTTTGAAATTGTTTTACACAGATGGTAGAATTTGTCTAATATAAGAAAACTTTAGGGGCCGGATTTTCCACCTCTGGTTAAAGTACTGGTTACCTTAATTATCGGTTAAAAGAAAAAAATCACATGGATATAGTAAATAACGTATATTTTTGACTTACATCAGTTTTTCGGTGCGATATTTTTCTGTTAACCGATGATTAAGGTAACCGGCATTCTAACTAGAGACGGAAAAACCGGCCCTAAATGAATAAAATAATAAAAGTGGATAAAAATTTAAAAATCTACCATTAGAGAGACATCGTACGAAGTTTCAACAATTTGACAGTGTTTTATTTATTTTGAAAATGTTAAGTTTTAAGACGATTTTTATAGTATTATTAAACAGCATTTTGGCATATTTCAAAGGCAAGTAGTAAAACCCCCTTAAGTTTCTGATCTTGAAACTGAACAGCAGAAGAGCCAAAAGAGAAAGAAGAAAATAAAGATAGGTGTCCATCGGAATGATCATTACCCAGACAGAGTTTTATTTATTTTGAAAATGTTAAGTTTTAAGACGATTTTAATGGTATTAATAAATATAATATTGTGCGTACTTCAAAGTCTAATAGTGAACCCCCTTAAACTTCTGATCTTGAAACTGAGGAGCAGAAGAGACGGTAGAGCAAGAAGAAAATAAAGATAGGTGTCTATCGGAGTGGGCATTGGCCAGACAGATTTTATTTTGATGACTTTCCGGGCAAAACAAACAATTGAACCCCGAACCGTGGCCAGGCGCAACTTCTCACGCCGAACAGCTCCGCAATTACCCAATATCCGGTGCTTGCGTGGGTGGACCAGACGGGTCGGAGGTCATCGCGATAACGCGGCCCGGACCCGAACGCGCCCTCTACTAATATTTACTTTAAAAATCATAATTGGATCCGCTCTATGTTCCAATTAGCTAAGTGTAAGTATAGGTCCTCGTAATTTGATGGCTCAATATAATTTAACAACAAGGGTTATGAGATACTTCGGAAAGGATATTTTGGCAAGCGACAATTCTTCCCTTAAAATTCAACACTGATTTAGTTCTACTACTTCCTCTAAAATTATTTAAATACCTATTCAACACTATCTTAAATTTATTAACGACGATCTGAGGATCTTAGAATAAATCAATATTTGGGAAAATGTGTAAAAATTTTTATCAGCCTGCATTATTTGTAATTTATTGAGATTTTTAACAAAGGAGGTTTATGTGAATGACAATTTCAAAGAAGTGTCAAAAGATACAGTAATTCCAGAGATGAAAATGAACAGCAAAATACTAAGAACGAGTAACAAATACCCAAAATTTAATTCTGTAAGAATGCTGGCAAATAATAAATATAAGAATAGAGGAAAACAATAAATTAATAAAATGGGGACAAGCAAGAAAAGCTTACTACGAAAGAAATGTGTATTTTATGGTACAAATAGAAATGTGACATATAAATGGAGAAAACACACAATACGAACTGCACAGTAAGATAAAAAATTCGTATTATAATGACAGATATATGTAAACTAATACGAACAACATCAATACTACGTTAGCTATACAGGGGGTCTATTCTAATTCATATAACAACGTGATATACTCAATGTGTATTGTTACCCCCCTGGCGATTTTTGTTAAAAGTCTCATGTGATGTGATCCCTATATATTATTATACATATCAACGTCTTATGAGGTCATCAACGTCATAACCGATAGCAACCTTACATCTTGTTATGAATTAGAATAGACCCCCTGGATGAAAAGAAAATCATCAAGATTATTGCTAGATACAGATGTGGTAATGAAGAGAAAGCAACAAGTACTGGCTATCAAGTGGTAACATAAGGTGGAGTCTTTGCGAAAATGAAAATGAATCTCTCGGAATCTCTAAGACATCTAATGACATCGCGCAATTCAGATAGAAGGAAGAGAAGAAGAAGAAGATCATTCAAATGACGATCGAATGACGTCATTCCTATATGGGCTGACGGCGACGATACCTTTGTATTTTCTTATTTAGTGACTATTGTGCGGGGTGTACCTAAGAGTGGTTGTTTCGAGAAGGGCTGATTTGTGGCTAGTGCTGTGTCCGGCGCCTCTCGAGTGTCCAATCTCGCCCGAGCCGCCGAAGCCGCCACCTGATTGCTCTGTTTTTAACAACCGATATTGGGACTGCATCAATCTATACCTGACCGTCCAACCTGCCCACTTGAATTGCTTTATTCCGTACCATATGCTGCCTGCACCATACAATCACTACCGTTTTATACAAATCATAAACAACATAAATCAACCTGAAAACATGATTGCTAGCTGGAAACAGTTATAGCGGATTACTAGAGCAAATAGACAATTCTATCAAACTGTTCTAATTTCATAACTATCTGCAATCATCTAATCGGTCATTTCCTTCCACATTTTCTTTCCAATAGTAGAACATATACGGATTGTTCTCAAAAAGGTATAATATAATAATAAGGTGTTTCATATTTTATATAATAACTGACTGTATTACTACATTCAAAATTGTCATAGCAACCATTACGGCGTAGCAACGAATTTTATTTATCTATTGTTATCACTATAAATATTAAAAATACAGTTATATAAATGCAAAAAAGTAACAGCACTTGTATTAATATGAAGATAAATAGCAGATTACTGTAGTTCAGGAGACAAAATAGTTATTTGTCAAACTAGAGAGGAAAACATATATTTTTTACCACTCGAACTCGAGTACCTACAATTCATTCAAGTAAGAGTGGAAAAAAGTTTGCTTTTTATGTTAGACATAACTATCTTGCTATCACTAATGACTAACCAATCAACATGAATCAAATCGTATGTCTATTACCACTCAAGTTCATGACAGTTCTCACTTATTTCAATCTAACCTAGCTGTTTTGTTAATGCTATTCTGAGTTTTATAGCACGTTTGTCTGAATTAATGCATTGTATTAATTAACGACAATGATTAGAAAATGTTTGATATGTAAAACATCAAAAGAAAAGGATTCAATTTCATATCACAGGTAAATTATAAAATATATTACAGGTTGCGTTTATTCGCAGGGAAGGTTTCCGTACTTGTTTTTCTGAGATGTCTTTGTAAGATGCCCGAAGATAATAGAAATTTTGAGGACACAACAGTAATGTACAACCAAAGAATATATGTCCCACATGGCTTCCTCACTATTTCGCGAGAAAAAAGTATAGCATGTCGTGAAAAATGTTTTTCTATTCTGCAATATTAAAAATTATTTTTGATATCTTTATTGTATTTGAAATACTTTCTTCTATCCCTCTGCAAATTAACACCATCCAAAACAATTTTACTTTAGTTTTATAATATACCTTTTCAGGGAGATAAAATGATAAAAATATACACAAACTTCCAAAGTCTTGCTGAAATTCGATCCGACGCATTCAAAATATTTTTGTATGAAAAAAACAAACATTGTTTAAGCTTCTGGGAATTTGAGTAATTGTTTTAAATAACAAACTTCTAGGAAACATTCTAGTTCATGTCGAATTTTTATTGTGTAAGTGTCAAAATTTTAATGTTTTCAACGAAGTCAACTGGAAAACAAAATTAGAAAAGCAAATAAAACATTCCAGTTCTCAGATTCTGGTAGTTTCTGAAAAAACTATAATTTCTATAAGACAAATCTATAAACATGGATTTGTGTTTGTATAAGGTTGTGTTTATGTTTAGAGGCCAAAGGAAATAACATTTGTTTTAAATATAGACTGCGCAATGAGATGAAAGACCATGTGCAAGTAATGTTTTCGTTTATTTCGAAGTAAATATAAAATAATAAGCCGAATCAATAAAGGGAGTGCGTTCGTACACACATGTGCTCCTGTTTACTTATATGATTTGGTACTTGGAATATTTTATGAGCAAACTTTCATCGTAATTGCTTACAAGCATAACAGATTTATATTCAATTAAATTCAATCTTTTCATATATATTTACATATATGATATCATACAATTTTTAAGAATACAACTTATTAATATATAATAATTTCATAAGATTTTAACGTTTTTCATATTATCAAGAGTATAACAATTTTTGGACTTAAAAGTATATTAGAGTGATATATCTCATACGAAATGTTAATGTTAATTTTGTTGTTTATTATTTGCTGTTAATAATAAGCAAATAAGAAACGTATGTTGCCAAATGTAGTTTAGAAAAAGACTATCTTAAGGAAAGTGGCAGATTATAGTTATAATTAACACCTTCATTACACATATAGACCGTCTCTAACTAAAGAAGACTTAAAGAAGGAGATAAAGACAAAGCTGAATATGGACCAGTGTAAGTAGTAGTAAATTAATGCAGTCAACACTGAATAATTTAAGATATACTTATAAATTGCAGAAAGGAATCAACTGATTAATTTGACGTTGTTACCATGGTCACCTATTAAAAATACATTGCTGTTAAAAAAATAATCAATGATTAAAATTGATGAAGCTTTGTGCAACCCGAGCTTGAAATTATTATTTAAGTATTTACTTTATAAACATGTGCATAAAACTTAACGTAGTTCTAATTGTAATAAGTAATTTGATCTGAAGATGGATGGACTATGCTGAGAAGCGATGGACAAGAGAATTTGTACTGTTAAAAAGAGCAATTCAACCGATAAACAAGCAATGACAACAATCTGTTAACCTGTTCATCTCCCCATAACCTTGATCCGTCTCACCTATATAGAGGAGAGTTGGACTATTTTGAACCCGAATAAAATATTTATTTGTAGTTTTCAGATCATAATTTAAAGTAGTTATAAATAACTTTTATTTTTTAAATATTATTTAAAATTATAGAGTATTTATTTTTTCAAAAAGTGGTCCATTTCACTCCCACATACCCTATTGTAAATATTATTTTTATGACGATGTAATTAATACATGATTGAATATTTTCCCCACATCTCATTACCGATTCTACTTTGTATAGGCGCGTGTCGCTGTAATTGAAACACTATTCTCAGGCAATTACAAGTATCCACCCTGTGTGGAAACAAGTGGCCGTGTCCCCTAGAGCAAGACGTGCACGTGCACGTATACACGTGGTTTGAGCAAGCTCAGACGCGTGCCACCAACCACCCGTGACGGTAGGGTGCCGCGGTAATTCAATGTTGTCATACAGAGAATACCGTCGTGGGATACTTAGTAACGCATTAGAAAAACAGTGGCGTAGCGCTGGACAGTTCAGTTAGAATGAAATTAGTCAGATTTTCTATAAAATAAACAAAAAATAAATAAAATCTTTTTAGATAAATAAAACTACAGGGTGATCAATAGCAAGTGATATTCACAAGACTACAATTCTAGAAAAAAAGTTTGATATTTAAGTTCATGGACGTGAAAGTTTATATTTAAAAAAAAAATATTATATCTAATTTATAAGTGAAGAAGTTAAAAAAAACTGTTCGAAGTATTGACCGTAAAAAGATATAAATGTAAAAGATATTTGAAGTATTGTCAGTTATTGACAGAATAAAATTTGAGAACTATACAGGTGTCCGTTTTAAGAGGCTAACAATGAGGATTTCATGAACCGTAAGAGATACGAAGTCGGTTAAATTGGGGCAAATATGCCACATTAGTTGGCTATTTCAATTATAATTTTGTTTTCCTGAAAACATGTACAGGTCACTAGATATAAGCAAAAAACTGATTTTGGTCAATTTTCTTTTTGACTATAATTTTCTTGTTTCAATTCATACAAGTTTCTAATATGCACATTCAAGACACATTTTTACTGGGACAGCGTCCCTCAAAATTTTTGTAGCTCCAACATTTTTCGAGAATTTCATACTAACATTACTAACTTTCAATTTTCATGAGGCTCAAAGTTGTCTTTAGTACTATTAAAAAGAGATTATTTTCCTCTTTCCAATGATATTAAACACATATACATTAAAGTGAAAATAAACTAAGAAATTAGAAAATTATTAGTAGTATGTACTTTATATTTAAAGACTTATAATTTGTTTCATTATTTTCAGCAATTTGATAGTGCTTTATTTATTTTGAAAATGTTAAGTTTTAAGACGATTTTAAAGGTATTACTAAAAAGTATTTTGGCGTAATTCAAAGGCTAGTAATATTGAAATGTCTTGAATTTGAAATAAATTGTTGGTTTGAAATCGAAATAAAAAGGTTAGATAAAAAGTTCTGGAAAATAAGTGCTGAAAATTAGCTTCGCCACTGGAAAAAACAAAGAATCGGTTCTCAGGGAGTAACGTTGTTGGTTAGCAAAGAGGAAGCAAAAATATTATACCATATTGCATAATTATAATCAGGTTAAACCAGTTTTTAAGTTGACATTTTTAAAATCTAAATAACCTATAATTCCCAGCAATTAAATCCCGTTAATGAATATAATTATTGTAGGTATTAATGTTACCTTATATTAACATATAATTAATTCCCAATGATCTGTATCACTTCTTGGAACTGTAATTAGTTCTGATTCAGACAAAAAAATAAAATGTGAAGCAAATCTAATTTTTATTGGAAAGTCGATTTCTTTACAATAATTGGCGGATATCACCAATTATGTAATTGCAAAATCAGTAAGTCATTTGCAGTAGTAATTTCAATATCCGAAACAGTAAGAAAAAATAAACATATTCCTAAACATTGAGCAATACATTTTAGGTAACTCTAAAAACAGAGGAGGATTAATTATAAATTTTTATTAAATAGATAATTTTCAAACATACACAAAATATCACATTTGATTAAATTAGGTTAGATTATTTCAGATTAATATAGGTCAGTATACAGATTAATATGTATTAACAGATAACAATAGGTATACTTGTATTTCAAATATGAAGGAGGTATTACTAAAAATAACACCATATAAACAAATATAAAATATAAAATATAAAAAGAGCTTAGTCAGTTTACTTTGTCGCAAATTTTAATTTAGCACAGATAACAATAAAACGTCACAATAACACACTATTATTTTTTAATTGAAATTTTTTAGATTTTTATTAAATAAATGAAGCAAAGTATAAAAAATAGTATATCATACTCGTTTTATACGACCTATCGTTCCATTCGTGTTTTTGGAACACTCTTTGCTGCGCTCGTCGAGCCCCAAACAACTCATGGAACAATATATCGTCTTTTAAAACTTGAATAATAACATATTATAAAAGTAAACATTATTAATGTTTATTTTTTGTACTTATTTTTTTTGTCCCATTTTTGTCTTTGTTTTGGCGTTAGGTCAATAATGATAGTCTTCTCGTACTTGGTGTATAATATACTATTACATGTCACTACGGTCATAATATTACTGATAAGATATAGTTATCATTTAATAACTCAACTTACTTTTGTAAATAAAGGCTGAATTTTATATGTTTATAAATTATATGTTTTACATGTACTATAATTTTGGTAATATTATTTTTATGTGAATGTTACACGAATGTACTAATTTTCATATCGTGTAAAAAGTCCATAATTAAGCCCCATAATTACTTAAACATAACACTCTTAGTAATTTGTGAATTATGGTATCTAGACTTCCAAACAAGTTTTAATTTTCGCAATTTGGGTAAAATTACGTTACAAGAAAATTGGCAAGTTTAGAGTGTACAATAAACAGACATCGGTAATCGTTGCCGGTTCGGCAATTATCTGCTAGTCGTGTGGGAGTGTGTGTAATTAGGGGGCGGGCAGGGCCCCTGGGACATGCCTCTGAAGGCCCCGGGCAACGGTCAGACCAAAGGATTAGTCCACGACCGGATAGTAAGGGAAAATACCCAACTCTTCCCAAAAATACTAATGGTTTTATTTTTAGATACGAGTTTATTTGTTGATGTTATCTTTTGCGACATTGGAGTTTAGAATAGATAAATAGATAAGCTTATTTGTTTAAAAACAATTGCTTCATAAAAATCGGTTGACAACAATCAAATGTAATATTAAATACAAAATGAACTATACTTATAAGAAATCTACAAGTACATCATCGTTACAAAAACACATGGCGTAGAAACTTACAATTACATACAGGAAGTCTATGTAAAGTCGGTATTCTTGAGTTGACCAATTTCTACTGCAAGAATTATTAAAATTTTATCTAGCATCTTTGTCATATACTCATGCCATAGATGAGACTTTTATTCGCTATCTCATTATCATACATGTTATAGAGAGGTGTGTACAACGAAATGCGGAACATAGAACTTTAAGATGGAATTTAAAATTTTTTTCATAGTTTATGTTTCATTTCATTAAAAATGTACATATTAATCAAATATTCATGTTTAAAAGCGATATCACGAAAAACAAATGAAAAGCTGTCTTCTTACTTTTATTATTATATAAACAATACTATGACACTTTTTTACTTTCTGTTTGTACATTCTCTTTCTAAGATTTATAATATTCTAAAATTTGAAAATAATAGTACATGTTCATTATAGTAATTTAAAGTTAAACTTCCTCAGATTCGAATTCGTATCAAAAAATACTGCCTTTTTACACATTTATTCTATTATTTTTTAAATGGTTGTATATCAAAAAAGTGATGATCATTTTAAAGTTTACCACAATTTTTTATACGGATTATTATAAAATATATTCACGTAGAAAGTGAACTGACTATAATTATTTCTCCGATACTAGGGTTGTAGCACCAATGGTGAATATATTTTTTCTTCTAAAAATCTTGTGATTTATTGACATGACCACCAACAAACTCTGGTCTAATCCCCAAATTTTCATCACGTAATATTAGCATAATTATCTAACAACAATTTCTAACCTATTCCATCCCCTAGGGTTCAATTTCCTAACCTTTCAACAACTGAATTATCATATTCACACCTCGCTTGTCAAACTCGCCGTCTTTGATTACGAATTTAATAATAGATAAACAGCCACCGTCAAAACAAAAGCCCTCAACGTGTTATTTGCATCTTCGTGCGCTTTTGTTTCTAGGTTAGGATGTAGGTCACGTCAACGTAGAAAAAATATCGATGGATAAAAAATTATGTTTTAGGTAAAATCTGATCTTGTTAGGGGAATTAATAACTGGGCAGTGGATTCGTTATGGTTTGAGAGCTATCATGAGAAAATTTGATTTTGTAAACTAGATTTTTATAGAATCTATAAAGGGTTATACAACCGACAAAAGGGGAATAGATAATGGATTATTAACTATAAGCTTTCACCAATTTTGGTGTTATGATCTTTTTTAAAAATTTCACACCTTTTTTTTATTTAATTATAGAAAAGTAAGAGAATATTACCTTTAGAAAACTGGTAGCCGAACTCTAATATAAATTGTGAATAATGGAATGTTTTTTTCTTTGGTGATCTTTAAAAAAATCATTTATTTAAATCACTTGTGCATTTGTTATTAAATATTTCAGATATATGAAAATTGGGGATAAAATGTGTGGGCAATGTTACCATGAGGCAATACTTTCAAAAACTACTAAATCTATTTAACTCCGACGGTAAAAAGGACTTTGCTGGTACATTATTTTGAATTTAGAACAAAGAACACTAATGTGTGGTTTTTTTATTAAATTTATTTTGAAATGTGTTAGAGTAAAATACGGTTATAACTAAACAAAAAAGATACTATAACCGATAAAAATAAAAGAACGTTAGAGTATGTGGGCTTTTAAACAAGTTAAACGTTATAACCAGTTTATCGATATAAGCGGTATCGTTATAAACGGGTTTTACTGTAGTTTTTTATTGTTTCTATAAATTTGTACTTATTTTTTACAATATGTTTTTTTCTCATAATAAATGCTATTTTGTGAAACCCGTTTTTAAAGAAATATTTTTTTTTTAATTCCTATCAACAGTAAAAACTGTTTTACCTTGCTTATAATATAATCTTTATTTGTATATCAAGGGACTAAATCATAATTTTTCATAACGCATAGGTATGGAATTTATTCTACGATGCGATAGGCGAGGTGAATAAACCTATGAGTAATAAAAAAATAATTTAGCTCTGATATACATTATAATTTTTCCGATATTGCTAAATTATTAAATAAAAACACAAATAAATAGCATTATGTGTTTGTAAAACGTTAGCTAGCTAGAGACAGGGATGGCTGTGATAACAAACATACTGTCAACGTGTCAAATATTTCTTTATAATTTTCATTTATGTTTATATCTGCTTACATGTCGTTTGCATGAAATCAGATAAATTATTATCAAAAGTACATAAGTTTGTTATTTTAGATAGTGCTAAAATAAACTGCAACAGTATAATACTATTAAAATATAGGTTAATTCTGTTTGACAGATGAATAAAGAAGATAAATTTTACATAAGAGTCTGTGAAGTTTTACTTTAGCTACAACATGGTTAACTTCGCTGAATGATAGGTATCATGTACTTTAGTATCGGTTTCGAATAAAAATATATCTTATCTATAATTTTTGTTGTTTAGCACATTTTCATCCCTTTGTCTTATACGTAATATTTACGTATTTATAGAACCCTATTTTGCGTACATATCATTTGAGATATATATTTCACAATCCACAATTTTTATGTAAATGTACCTTCAAAACCTCAAACTGTGCTACACTTATACAATTCACAAGGTAAACACTTGTATGATGTGTATGATCTGTTGGACTTGTAAGGAAATGACAATGTCTCGTAGTAGTGTTCTGGGAAGGTGTATGTCCGAGACAGCACATGTTGGGGCGGCGTCCCGGCCCACCTGTGCGGCACGCGACCTCCCCCCGGCCCCACGGGCCAGTTGGCAGGCGGACAGAAGCCCTACTCAGCACGCCGAATTCGGGAACTTCCAGAACCAGGGTAGGGATTGAGGTACTGATTGAGATCTAATCAAAACTGGAGCAACGGATTTTGGCGTTTGATTTTGATTGGAATTTAATTATAATACAATTAATACTGATTCGAAAAAAAAATAGATCATTTCTTGGACTGTAGCTATAAATTTAGTTTTCTGTTTGAATCTTTGCATGTTTTAGCACTTAATCCCTTTTCAGGAGATGATTTTATTTTACAAAATATATTACATTGAAGAACAAGTCCTAAGTAATACACATGTGATTATTATTTATTATTAATACAAGGCATAAAAATATTCCCTTCAAGGAAAAGACATAAGAGTTGTCGTCACCAATAAAAACTGAAAATTAAATTAGTTTTGTGATTGTAATTGGTCGATTCTGTTCACTTCTATAAAATCTGTAAGCAAATCTGTAAGACCTGTAAAGGTTTCGATCCAAATAGCATTTCTGATCTCGTCTGTAACTTACAGAAAATCTGTAGATCCTTACAGATCCTTTAAACTTTTACGGTGACAAAAACCTGGCCGTAAGCTTACAGATATGACTTTTGGTCAAAAACGAAACAACAAAAAGGTTAAATTTATTGGAATTTTGTTGAAAATATTTAATGTGAAGTTAGTTGCAGAAAGCATAACTGAACATTTTAGGTCTGTAACTCAGCTCGTTACACACATACGATCAGAATTGCCCTATCTGTAAATTTGTAAACGTATACGAACAGATCATATGTAAGTTAAAAATTTACAAATTTGCTGGAGCGTAAACAGAATGTACCAATAAAACTGATAAAATTACCCTTGATCCTTAAAATTATTTTTAAAAAGTAAATACGTATTTGGAAAACTAATGGGTCGATTTTATTTTAATTTTAACTTTATTTGAAGTTAATTGCTGCTGGTGGCGCGAAAAATATAATAATTTAATACAAGTATTCTTTTACGGTAACATGAACTTCAGCTTCGCAAACTCCGCCTCAATTCAAACCATCTCGAACGTTATAACGTGCATACATTCTTTGCAACTTTATTAACTAATAAGTAGTAATCAAAATACTAGTTCTAAATCTAATGAGCTTTATCATGAACCACACGACGATCGATATATGCACCCAGATGTTAATTCGAAAGGACAATTCCTATTTAGTATAATTGTCGTGTTTAGGCCGTGGGGCGTCGCACACCACCTGTGACGCTCGCGCCCGCGCCGGATTTGGGTCAGGTCCTCGTGCACAGGAAATGAAAAGCTCATTAAGCTCGATGATCCTCGCAAGGGACAAGTGTCATCAGTGTCACTCTCCCGCACAAACAACGCTTTATTATCTTTATTAATACGGAGGCTGCCATGGTAAAAACACAGGGTATGATTTTCTGATTTCCACATTTTTTAGTTTAACCCTTTTTAAAAATAATTTGACAATGTATTCTCCGATAAAATTTATCAAAATTGAGACAATAATTAGTAATAAGTAAATATATAAATAAAAATAATTTGGAATCGCATTGTCAGATAATATTTATCGAAGCTGGGACGGAAATTGATAATAAGTAAATAAATGATAACTTATTTGAGCTAGTAATTATCGCACAAGCATCGCAATCCAGGTGTTGCGAATTCAAACCACTTTAGAAGTTAATCGGTTAAACATAAAGAATAGTAAATTAATAGGAACAGTAGTTGTGTTTAAAAATGATACATTGATACAAGATAAAAAATATAATAATAATAATAAAAATTTAATTAATCGCTACGAAATAATTAATAATATCTGAAATATATTCTTTATATAATAATAACTTAAAATTAGATGGTGTCTAATCATTTTTATTCTCATGTAAAGAAGGAAAATATAAGAATTTAAATATATAACTAAAAGTAAAAATTCTTTGTTATCTTTCCTAGTTTTATTCAGATGATTAGTTTTGGTTTTCATTTAAGAAATAAAATATTTATATTGCTTTTTAAAACAATTAAAAGTGCAATAATACTCAGATATCTTCAAAAATAAAAAAATAAAAAAATCATAATTTATTTGATTTAAAAAAACAATGATTTTTGATTTTTTTTAAATAAATAACGATTTTTGCCAATTTATCAGCTTAGGTATAAAACTGCAATCTCTACAAAAAATCTATAGCTTATAGTAATAGAACACAGCTGCATTTTATTTGGTGCAAGATCAGCAATTTTTTTAATAGAACACCTATAAATATGCAGGTGTCATAAAAAAATATGTAGTTATTTAAATATAACAAAAAAGTAAGTATATAATTTATATAAACTAATTTTGTGCATTTATTGAAACGACGTATATAAATATATGTATTTGTGTATTATTTTTACTTGTAATATCAAGGATATGCCTAAATACATACGTATTGTATCTCTTTGATATCAAGCAATCATGTCTCCGACTGTATAATTTTCTTTTTATCGTAAAGACCAATAAAAAGAGAATTAAACCATCTTAATTATACATCTCTTTATTCGTTGAAATGAGTATTGTCATCTCGTTTGGAGAATTAGGTCACAAGGACACTACAAATTATATTCATAAAGTTTTTCATCTTACAAAGAAACATTGTTCTATCTATGTAAAAAGGTAAGTGCTATAATTGTCTGTACAATAGTTTCCGAATAACGCCGAGTAAAAAATTGGTGGAGTCAGATGTTGAGATGGGCTCGGCTCTCAAAAAAATCATACGTGATTACGCCATATGGCGCAGGGATGTCCTTCTTCAACGACCCAACGTATTTTCAACACCGGCAGACGGAGGAATTGGTTGCTGTTTATTTGCCAAAGAATAACATCGTCTAACACCGATTTTAATTAAAAACAAATATCACAGAAATTACAACTAGGAAGGATTAAAAATACATCGTATTTATCATATTTAAATAATATATTATTATACAAGTTTTATAGGACGGTATGCAAGGAGTGTTCCAAAACACGAATGGAACAATATACGTTGTATAAAACGAGTATAATATAGTATTTTTTATACTTTGCTTCACTTATTTAAATAGCAGATTATTATCTAAGGATAGGTATATAAATGTGAAATATAGTAACTCTGTTGGATGAACCTGGGCATTAACTGTCAATATGCATTTAAAATATTATGAAAATATGTTTGAGTTTTATTTTTCGGTTTTCATACTCAGAAATAATATAAATTGTGTCAAAAAACATTTAAAAATATTTGAGGATATCAATTTGACATTTAAAGTGGGGTGCAGTTGTTAGAAGTATTAATTTTACAACAAAAATACCAAAAACAGATTAACAAATATTTTATATTACTAAACTGTTTTCAATATAATAATAGGGCAATTGTTAACGCAAAGTATAAAAAATATATAATAATATTAAAAACGAAAAGAATCGAATATGGAAGTCAAAAAATATAAAAACTAACCATAACTTCTCATTATAATAATGAAAAATAAATATTAGTTTTCAATGATATAGTTATTACCACTTCAATGTTTTGAAGAAAGGATAGGTGACGTGGAAAAAAACAGACTGTCTCTTTCGCTCTATCTCTATCTGTCTTCTTTCATGATTCTACTACACTGACGTTATAATATACCTAAATTTTTAATAATTATTTTCTCGTAAACTAGGAATAATGAACCTATTGAAAACTACAGGTATTTTATTTTTATGTCTAGTTTCATATACGTAAAAATAAAAGTTTTCTGGAAACGGTGCTAGTATGTTTAAAAAAATATTAATTTTGCTCACAGAAAATTTAATGCAAGAATGCAGATTATATTCTAAACTTTTTAAGTGTTGTTTATTCCTGGAAAAAGTTTTCAACATTTATCAATTGATGCAGTATCAGGCATTTTCGATAATCTCTTGATATAAATAGATACTAAAAGCAATACCTAGAAATGCCGGTTATTGATTAGTAATATATAAACAAATAAAAGATAATATTAATGTATTATACACTAATTATTGGTTGTTTCCGTTGTATATAGTTTTAAGCCGCAAATAAACAATGTTGAAATATATTACCAAATTTTTGCTGTAAATAAGATTGTCATTCAACAAGCAATGATAAAATTCACCATTTCAATATCGATAAATCATAATAGGAAAATAAAAGTTCATAGATTTCCAAATAATTTTTGGTTGTATTGTAGTCTTAAAGACAATTATATTACAGGGTTATTTATTTTTATTTTGGAGATGATCACAATTCATTATGTAAAATTATTTTTTATTTATTTTTGTGGGATCTTTCATCGCAAGATAAAAATCATACGTGCCACTATTTTTCTTGCATTTTAACGATTATCACCCTGTAGTTCCATTTATTGAAATGATGGTAGAATATTATTATTATTATTATGTTATTTTCACCCAATCAGATTCTTTTATATAAAGGAGGAAGCCAGTTTTTCAGCGATAAAATTTGATAACCGTCATGGTTACATGTTTTTTATATTAAAAATTTTATGTTTGATGTGTGGTTTTAAATATTATCAAGTATAATATATTTTAAAACCATTTAAGTAAGTCTGTTCCCTGAATCGAATGTATATGTAGGTATCTGATTGTATGTTTTGTATTTTATCAGCACCCTGATGAAGATTGAATTACAGTCGAAACCTCGAAACGTTGGTGTATCAGTGGATTTTAATAAATGACTGCAACTCCAAAAACAAATTTCATTTGATTAATAACCAGTCGAAAAAACCAATTCTGCATTATATTATCTATGAAAATATTTATTGCGCTGTAGAATTTTTGTGTTGAAAAAATTCCAATAAATATAATTATTTTAACTATTTGGTAAGTTTATTACCTCAAACGAGCTGCTAATAGTACAAATCTCCTCCATCCCTATTACTCGTTTTGGACCACCAGGCTGGTGGCTGCCTACACCTCCGCTACTAATTTGCCTGGACAAACAAACAGTTGTAGTTGGGGCCTGTAATCTAGGGCGGCGGCGACACAGTCCGTGTGATGACAGCCTCGTTGCCATGCTAATCACCGGCTCGGTGTCCAGACGTGGTCAGCGAGTGGCTAGTGTCTAGCGTGTCATTACTACGAGGGGCTTTGACGTGTTCCGCTAGGGGGGGGGGGGGTATTAGGGGGGGTTAGTGTAGGCGGAAGTGCCAAGCAGAGGAAATAGGAGATTAATAGAATATTGGTTTCCGTTTATTTGCAGGTTATTTAGATATTTCGCAGGAATAAATTTTAAAATGGTCAAATTTAAAATTCAAATAATTAGAATACCGAAACAAATAAATAAAATAAAACTATCATGCACCCAATGGTGTCTACATATAATTTTTACATACACCTAGGATACTACACAAAATGATAAAATACCCTTGTCATCAGCAGATAATTTTCATTATTTTTTCATGAAAATCATGTTATTATTGTATTATAATGTTTATCATTATAGCTTTCCGTCCAAAGGGCGTTTTAGACGATCATAAGTTTACATCAATTTCTACAACTTCGTATTGTTCAATGTGATTCTGACAATTTACACGTTCAAAGAAATTTGACTGTTCATAGTTCATATGCTATGACATAGAAATTCTCACTTAGAGCATGTCCTAAATTTCAAGGTCGTTTACTTCAAATTTTAGTTAATTCTAGGGATTATGTTGTTATCAAATGTCAAAAGTGAAAAATAAACAAATGTGAAATCATATATCATTGTGATCAACCTATATTTTTCTTTTCTTTATTGATACCCCTACTTTATAAGGGAAAATAGTTAAAAAAATTTGAACGTGTAAAGCGGAGCCATTTGATCAAAGAATATGATGTAAAAATATGACAAAATAGTTTAAATTCTTTGATCGTGTAAAGCCACCTTAAGTCGTATCTATCCCCAATTTTGATATATCGAAGCAGGTTGGTTTTGAAGAAACAAAAATTAGCCAAAAAATATTTTTTCTCAGAAATTTATGAAAAGTTGTATTAGATGCGTAGATTTCAAATTTTAAAGTTTGATATCCGTTACCTTTCTCTAAATATTTGCATGCATATTTGAAAAGCGACTCCACCATTTTTTACGTTGAAGTACAGCGTAGAAACGTGAAGATATGTTATCTATATGTTATAGAAGAATAAAGAAAAACAATTTGGTATATATGTATATGTATACTGTAAAAAAAAATTAAATGTTATATTTGAAATTTCAATGGAATTCTCTCATTTTTTATATTTTGCACTGTAAGTAAAAAATGAGCAGAGATATAGATTTCTAAGTATTATTATTCGATTCTATAAGAAAAATTTCATTGGTATGTAAAAATTCATAAGTTTTGAACAAGAATTACAAAGTTTAAAAAAAATTAAAAAAGATTGTTATAGTTATAGTTAAAAGTGGGTCAGTAACTATGATAACTATATTACAAATTTAATAAACTAAAGCAAATTTTGAGGTACATATCCAGCGACGTAACTAGAGGGGGACCCAGGAGGGCCGGGTCTCCCTCTTCGTCCCAGAAAATGCAATTTTTATGTATTTTTTATTACAAATTTGTAATATGTCCCTATATAGGTATAGGTATTTTGAATTTTGATAAATTTCATTACCTTTACAATATTATTTTGAATTTGAATAAAATATTTCCCTTTTCTGTTCTGGATGGTGATTTGGTTTCCGGTAAGTGGATTAGTTGTCTGGAAGGCGACGGCGGCAGAGGCTAATGAAACCCTCGGACTGACCACAAAGTAAGCACGAGCGGCAAATAGAAAGAGCTTTACGGCTGTTACAGGATTATCTCTAAATACTACCGGCTATTAGCAGCGGCTCGTTTGCTTAAAAGAACATCCAAACATGATTTGCCGAATTACTAATCACTCTACAAGATATACCTACAGATATACACTATCACCAATACCGCCAGTAAAAGCAGTACCGAATTAAAAATATATTTTCAATTTATTTTTAAATATACGTTTCAAATGTATTTACAATCACAGTAAATAAATTCAAATTTGTATTTTAATTATTAAACGTTAAATATCTAAAATATTTTTATGCATATTAATACAATGAGGTTTTGCAAAAAAAATAATTGAACCTTATTTTGTTTAAATCAAACCTGCAATGTCTAATTTGTTGTTCTATATGATGTAATTCTCTTTTATTTATATTTTATGTTATATAATATAGTTTCAAAGTACCATACTAAAAAAAAAGTCGTAAAAATTGTGCTGTCCGTAGGTTCTGGTGTGAATTTATATACGTGTGGATGCCAGATCCCAAATATTGTGGTTTGCCGTGTTTAAAAGTTGATAAAGTAGACAGTCTGTGATTTAAAACATTGTAAAGCTTTCGTGTGCCACTATATTTGGACAAGATTATTCAATTTCTAATTTGGTTTCTAGTTAATAGATTATATTTGAAACGAAGTGAAGTTGGATAAGATCCTTGATACGTCACTGGAAAAGGGAGGAAGTGGGGTAATTCTGCCGCATTTGGAGGATATCTTTTTAATAGCAGTTTTTTTTCATTATTAAAAGTCAATTTGGGGAAAAATAAAAAATAATAATATTTTTTATAATCCTATTGATTAAAGCTAAAAATGAAAAATGCTGCAAGACGTCATTCGAGTTTCTGAGACTTTTGTCCAATCAATGATTTTACCAATATATTCAGTTTTTATTTTTTTAATTCTTTATGTAACTTTTTTCATAGAATCGAGTGGTTTTATTAAGAATATATATCAGTGAACTCACTTTTGAAATTTTAATGATAAATATTTCAGAAAAGAAAAGGGATAATTAAATTACGTTCGAAAAAATAAAATCATTGCATCGAGATTATTAATAAACATTAAATTAGGTATCTGCTTTGCTTGTATATTTTTTTTGGGTTCATCTAAAAATGTATTTAAATAGAACCACAAAGACTGAAGTAATAAATCTCTCTCGTGTCTACACAACATAAAGAAATTTTCAAGATGTTTAAATAAAAACATATTAATTCTATGTTGACTAACAAATGTAGGTACTCATTTGTCATAAACAAATACAATTGAACAATTCTTTCTCTAAAATAAAAGTCCGGATTTCTCTGGGGACTGTTGATCAGTGGCCTTATCCAAACACGATTTGAATGGCGAGGGCCCTCCACGACAGTCACGTGCGACTGTCACGTGCTGCTCAAACACTCAATTGTTTTGTTGCGGGGAACACAGAGGGTGGACTCGCTCAAGAGCTCTTCAGTCAAATGGATCCTTTATGCAAGGATATGTTTGCAAATTGACGAGCTTTGTACATTGTAGGGAAGTATTCAATGCGAAAATAAATAAGAGACGTAAGTAGACATAAGTCAGTAATGGGGATAATTGGCTTTAGAACAGAATTTGTAAAGCCAAAATCAAATTATATTAATAAATAAATATTAAATTAAATGTAACACTACTAGAGTTTTACCCAGTACTGGGTGTATCAGTTCTACGTCATCGCAGAAATGGGTGAAATATTTAAACCGTAGAAAGCAGTTACCAGACATTACTACCCAGAAACTCTATAGCTGACTTAAAGAATTTACCTACCATAAAAATAAATATTCCTTATTGCATCTGTTTTATAATATACTGGTAGATACATATATTTAGACAATTTATCAGACCTCAGGATCTCACCCATCAGACAATTTAACTGGAATGAAAAATATGTATGCAATAAAAACCACTTTTATATTAGGTTGTAGAAGTTAAATAAACATCACCATTTATCATTCTACTCATCAAACGCATAGATGCTATCATTAATTATTTTTATACCTAAATTTTATATAAATATTAAATATATTATTAAGATTTATTGTTTAAAATATATAATCTAGGCAAACTTTGAGACAAACATTTAAAAAGCAAAGAATATCTACGCTATATATTGATATATTTTTTTTTCAAGTATAGTATAATTTCAAAAATATGTTTCATAAAATAGCATTAATTATGAAAAAAACATTGTAAAAACACGTCAAAATTTAAAGAAATAATAAAAAACTACAGCTTATCCGGCTATAACGACGAAATTTTTGGAATCCCATCGATACCATTATAACCGGATTTTACTGTAGCAGATTTCAAAGTAAATGTAACAAATTAATGTGATTTAAATAAGTGCAATTCTGATCAAATTAATTAAAATCATGCCATATATGAAGTATATTATAAAACTACGTGAATTTTTACAGAACCACGAGAAAAATACTTCAAATATTTGTTTATCATTATATTTTCTGTATTTCTTCCTACATAATTCTTGTTTGATTGTTTTTAATATAATTTTAAAAAGTTTCTCATTTTCTTAACATAGTCTTACTACATTTCTATAATTCTCTATTATAAAAAGTACTCCCATATAATTTTATATATTGGTAAATAAATATTATTAAGTAGTAAAATTCAGTCGGAAAAGAATTAAGAGTTCAAATATATAAAATGCTTCTTAAAATAATTAATTTATTAATTTCATATTGATTTAAATCAAGCCAACACTGCATATATTATGCCCTGTATCTAAACAGTTATTTTTAAACTACACGAATCTATTTATCTACCTTTTTGTCATGTTTGTCGACCACCCATCAGTTACTAATATTTTAATCCCGTAAGCGTGTGTCTGGCGTTGTGTCGATGTCTCCAGGAGTCCTATTCAAAGCTAACCGTCCCGACCAAATGCTCTTTGTCCCGTTGACATGAAGTGACGCATATACAACGATTACCGGGATTAAATACACAAACACCGCCCAGCTATGCTAATGCTCAATGATTTCCTAAACCACAAGTATACAGTATTGTTAACAAAAGTATAATCGTTATTATATAAACACGTATGAAGTTATTTTACACTTTCAAATGTTTTATTAATTTTAGTTCATGTTATTTTCATTACTAAAATAGTAGACTTTGTACTTTGCAGGCAAACGTTGTAAAACGTTCTGCTTTATGTCTTAAATTTGTAGGTTACAATTTTCTACTACTATTCGTCAAACACAAAACATCCAAATTACTTTATAATGTTTGTAATCTTTTGTTTTAAGACTTAATTACTTTTTGCTACCTAAATTTCTTAATTTTTCAAACTTAAAAATATCATTAATCATCTCAGAAGAAGCTGTTCCTGGTTATCATAAAAAGGTTTACAAAGTAACAAATGAGCATATTATGTTAATAAATAGATGAATGTTTACCCTAACAACATTATTATACATAGTTTTTATGTTTAATAAATCAATTTACCTTATTTTCACGATTTTGATTGAAGATGACACAGCACACACAAAAACAATTGACACTACTAAACTGTACACAGACAATGGCGTGGCAGGCGGAAATTTATCGAAACCTAATGAACTATTATAATTGTGAATTTGAATTACAAAAATGTGATAGTTATTAAAAATAAGTATTCTATATTATCAAGTGGATTAAATAATTAATATGAGATTAGTATTATAATTTCTTTAAACTGTACATTATATTATATAACTCGTTATTACTAAATATTTTATATAAATAAAATTGTATAATACAGGACAAAAAATCCTTCTTTCCAAAACAACCTTTTTTAAGAAAAAACACTCAAGAAAACCAAATAAGACCCACATAAAAAACAATTGTAAGGAAGTAGAGCACTTAGAAGCAGGGCATGTAACCGAAAAAAATACTGGTTAACGGTTAAACCTTATAGAGAACGTTATAATAATAACGGTTTTAGTTCGAAAACCGGTTTTTGAAAATTGGAAACCGGTTTAAACCGGTTAATATATCGGTTAAAAAATAATTAAAATTCATTAAAACAAATTAATGATAAAAATTTGATTCAAAAATAGAGAATAATTAATTAAAATTTTTTTTTTTTAAATATCATCTGAGAAAAATATCACAATTAAAAAAAAGCAATTTAATTAATGAATATTTACAAAAATTCCCGTAATATATTCAGAAAAACGCAGGTCACTTTTCAATTTTAAACTTGTCTGTGTTGACAAAGGCCGTATTTATTTGGGACTTTTTAAGTAACCAAAGAAACTACCTACATTTATGACTCTCCAATAAAATGTTAATTGTAAAAACTGTGATGACTCATGTTCAAATACAAATAGAAAACACAGATATAAAAAAAATATATTAAAATATTTCCTCGCTAAATGATATTAAAATAAAGGTTAATGTTCGCTAAAACCGGTTTATTTTTTTTTTTGGTTAACGGTTACCGGTATTTTCGACCTGAAAAATATCGGTTAAAATTACGGTTAAAGTTCGCAATTTTTGTTCAAAATATCGGTTACCGGTTTTTATTAACCGGTTTTTTTAACCGGTTACATGCCCTGCATACTTCTGACAACTTTTTGCCAAAAACAAAAGCTGATTGACATGGTAATTATTTGTCATTTTTTATTTACATTTAATACCAAACACGACGTACTTCTGACAACTTTTCTCCAGAAACAAAAGCCTGTTGACATGATTTTTGACATTTTTGCACGCCAAACATAGTCGAGTACTTACATTTGATACCAAGCACGACTTACTTTTGAAATATTTTAGCTGAAAACAAAAGACATTCGACAAGGAATTTTTTTGTCATTTCTACAAATAATCAAATAATCCTTTCATTTGATACCAAACACGAGTTACTTCTAAAATATTTTAGCAGAAAACAAAAGATAATCGACATGGAACATTTTGAAGAATACAACGGGCGTGATCTTGAGTAATAGTACAATTAAGTTGTGTACTTTTAAAGTGCTATTAGTTTGTGTCTTATATATTAACTTTTATTATTCCTTTTACATCTGTGACTGTTTTATTTACGAGATTATAAAAGTATATTATCCTATTATTTCGGCCCTCTACGTTAAGGGAAAAATACTGATATTCGATTTTGTCATTTGTTTAAGCCTACTTGATTGCAATTTTAAACACCTGATAAAATTTGTTTTAAACGATATTTCTCTGGAACTAATGATCGGATTTGAAAAATAAAAAAACTGTTGAGAAGAGAATTGAAAGGCCTTTGGAACTGTGTCATGTTTGCCACTCTTTTCCATTTAAAATTTTTGAGGTGCAGTCCACCCCCATTTTAGGGTTGAAGTTATGCCATTGGAACTAATCCATTCAGGTGTTCCCCCTTTATACTAAAAATGACGTGTTCGAGCGTTTTTTGCAAAATTGATGTTAAGTGGCCAAAAATTGCGCTGATAATTTTCATTGAGCCAACCTGTAGGTAGGTATATAGAAGGTGGAAATAATAATATAAGAAACAGTTAATAAACAAATAATTAGGACAAATGAACTTTATCTAAACAAAAGGATGTCTGTAAAACAATTGATAGTTGTTAATTGGACCACGAACCTTGACCTACAACGGAAATGATGACCGGAAGTACTTATATTTGGAAATTTTGTTTTGATAATTGTTATATATATTCTTTTCTCATCTCCAAGTAATTTACAATCATAGTTAATCATGAAAACTAACAATATTTAGATTTGCACCTTAAAATTTTGATTTTACAGCCGAAAAAATCCAAAATGACCCATTTTTCGGTCAAAAATTTTGGTTTTTTAAAATAGTCCAAATTGATAGTCGCTGATGATCTGATTCTAAATTTTCAAACCGAATTTAATTATCTCTTCCCATTCCTGAGATATTAGGCTTCAAAGTTGCACCTCAAAAAAGTGTGTTTTTTGACTATATCTCTAAAATGGGTAGAGATACAGTCTCAACGATTATACCAGTCGATACTACGCACAAAGTTACATAAAGAAATGTTTTCTTCGCATATATGTTCTTTGGAACGATTTGGTGTAAAATGAGAAAAAAGAAAAAAACCGGAATTTCAGTTTTTCGCTGGAGAACTTTTTGGCTTCAAATCATTTCATTTTTCAGACTTAAGTAAATACAGATGCGCTGATTTCAAATTTTCAAACCGATTTCAATTATCTCTTACCGTTCTCGAGATATTTGGGTTCAAAGTTGGAACTGAAAAAAATCGTTTTTCAGGAATATCCCTGAAATGGGTCAAGATACGATGTCGACGACTTCACCAATCGATTCTACGGGCAAAATTACATAAGTGTACCAATTTTCAGATTAATAATCCAATGGATACAATTTTTAGAGCGAAAAAACGAAAATCGCGAAAATCGAAAAATCGCCTGATGAACCCCTTGCGATTTTTTTCGATTTTTGACGATTTTCGTTTTTCCTCTATAAAATTTGTATCCATTGGAATAAAAATCTCAAAATTGGTACAAAAATGTAATTTTGCCCGTAGAATCGATTGGTGAGGTCGCCAAAGTCGTATCTGAACCCATTTCAGAATTATTCCTGAAAAACTGATTTTTTCAGGTCTAACTTTGAACACAAATATCTCGAGAACGGTAAAAGATAATTGAAATCGGTTTGAAAATTTGGAATCAGCGCATCTGTATTTACTTAAGTCCCGAATATAAAAAATTTTGGTGACAAAAAGTTTCCAAGCGAAAAATTGAAATTCAGGTTTTTTTAGTTTTTCTCATTTTTCACCAAATCGTTCCAAAGATCGTATATGCGGAGAAAACATTTCTTTATGTAATTTTGCGCGTAGAATCGACTGGTGTAAACGTTGATACTGTATCTCTACCCATTTTAGAGATATGTTCAAAAAACACACTTTTTTGAGGTGCAACTTTGAGGCCAAATATCTCAGGAATGGGAAGAGATAATTAAATTCGGTTTGAAAATTTGAAATCAGCGCATCGGCGACTATCAATTTGGTTTTTTTCAAAAAAATCAATAAATTTTACCTAAAATGGGTTTATTTGGGTTATTTCACATCCTGGAATGGGTTTAAAGTGCTTAACAATGATTTAGATGTTCATAATTATAAAATAAGTTTAACACGATTATGTGTTGCATTTTATACCCAAAAATGAGTTGAAAAGTGTCTAAACATATTATATAGTACATTTGGAAAATTGTAACACCTTAAAATGGGTAAAAAGAAACCCAAACCTGACCTAAAATTGGGTTTAAAGGGTGTCAACAATCAAAAACCAAAATTTTGGACTCATACATGGGTATTTTTGGAATATTTCAGCTGTATATGAAAAATTTTACCGTAAAAACCTAAAAATTGTAACTTTTTATATTCAACTGTAATTAGAAATTACTAAAAGTTAGTAACAAACAGGGAATGTAACCGAAATAAATACTGGTTAACGGTTAACCCTTATAGAGAACGTTATAATAATAAAGGTTTTAGTTCGAAAACCGGTTTTTAAAAATTGGAAACCGGTTTAAACCGGTTAATATATCGGTTTAAAAAATTATTAACATTAATTAAAAAAAAAAGTAATTATAAATATTTGATTAAAAAAAATTATAGAATAAATAATTTAAAAAAATAATAAAAAATTACCATCTGAGAAAATATAACAATTAAAAAAAATAATTTAATTAATAAATATTCACAAAAATTCCCGTAATTTATTCAGAAAAACGCAGGTCACTTTTCAATTTTAAACTTGCCTGTGTTGACAAAGGCCGTATTTATTTGGACTTTTTAAGTAACCTTAACGGCCAAAAAGACCTACATTTATGACTCTCCAATAAAATGTTAATTGTAAAAACTGTCATGACTCATGTTCAAATACAAATAGAAAACACAGATATAAAAAAAAATATTAAATTTTTTTCTCGCTAAATGATATTAAAATAAAGGTTAATGTTCGCTAAAACCGGTTTATTTTTTTTTGGTTAACGGTTACCGGTATTTTCGGCCTGAAAAATATCGGTTAAAATTACGGTTAAAGTTCGCAATTTTCGTTAAAAATATCGGTTACCGGTTTTTTTAACCGGTTACATGACCTGCTTAGAAGTGTTTGTTCCAATTCTAGGCCTGCTGAAACCACAGCACATTCTAGAGAAAATTTAGCTGCTCTGGCCTATACCCTGGTTTTAGAGGATCTGGAGTTAGAGAACTTAGAATTGTATGCTTTAATTCTAGGCCTGCTGGAACCAGAGCACATTCTGGAGCAGATTTAGCTGATTTGGATTGTAGTCTGGTTTCAGAGGATCTGGAATTAGAGAACTTAGAATTGTTTGCTCTAATTCTAGGCCTGCTGGAATCAGAGCACATTCTGGAGCAGATTTAGCTGCTCTTGATTGTACTCTGGTTTCAGGGGTCAGGAATTAGAGCATTTAAAAGGGTTGCTCTAACTCTAAGCTTGCTGAAATCAGAGCACATTCTGAAGTAGATTTGGATGCTCTGGCTTGGCTCTGGTTTCAGTATGAGTCAAAGCATTTTAAATCGTTTAATCTAATTCTTGGCTTACTGATAACGGATCACATTCTGGAGTGGATTTGGCTGCTTTAGATTGCGCTTTGGTTTGCTGAAACACAAAATAAAATTAATTAATATTTTTAGTATTTCTTTTTGGTAACAATTTTGTATTTTTATTTTGGTCATTATTAGAAAATTTTCCCATAGGAAATTTTGAAAAGTCGGCGCGCATATGGTTTCAATGTACATAAATAATTGTTTATACAAAAAGTAATGATACATGCAATAGGGAAAGAATCTGAAATTTTTATTTATTGGTACCTCATTATTGCAAAAAAAGAAATCATGATTGTTTGTTTATTTAAAAATAATTATTATAAAAACATGCTTTTTCCAATCCTAGTTTGTATTATATAGAGTGTAAGTTAGAAAATATCTCAAGAAGCAACTTCATTTCATTTAAGATGATTTATTTATTTCCCCATAAAATTATTTCCAAAATTTAAGACTCTATAATTATCTGCTGTAGGTATTCGCCAATGAATTTATCAAAAATTCGGAAGTTTTGCAATAAACTAGGCTGATTACCTGCGCAATTAATTCACTAGGCATAGAAGAGTCGTTGTTCCTAACCTATAATTTGTTGTGGTAATGATGCGCGGTGGTTTAATTAGTTTCCTAACGCCGAGCAGTGCCGTGTGCGGGGCATTCTCTGCCCCATACCCGCCTATGGACCTACCGCACTGCCCGCACTCATTAGTGATTTAGTTGTTTATTTAGGGGGCAGTTAGATCTGCCTCCACGCTTTATTTATGATGGAAAATGACCAGTGGGTGGATGATTTCAATTTTCTACTTCCAAAATTGAAATGGAACAGTTTCTATTTTGTTGGTAATACACTGCTGGTTTTAATAAATTTTGCCTCTAGAGTAATAAAATATTTGCTTAATTTTTAAAAAATTATATTTATGGTACAAGTGTTTTACATAAAAATAAGTCACTTTTTATCAACACCTTTTAATTATTGATATAAAATATATAAACGTTTTTTGACAGTTGATATTTTAAAATGACTTTTAATAAAATGAATAGAATATGTGCTATGTTCCATTTTAAATTGAACGCTCTGATACATTGTTGTCAATCAGATGTCAAGTGGTAGCTATGTTTCATTTTAAAATAAATTCACAGTATAACATAGATACAGTAAAGCAATTAGGAATTTGATCTTTAATTAAAATTGCTTCTTACTTGATTTTTTTTGCAGAAAAATGTTTTATAATATCACTAAATAAAATCTTAAGAACTATTTAATTAATAAAATAAATCTTTACTGTTGATCACATTTTTTGTCTATTTATTAGCTAATAATGTATTTCCCAGGTTATTTAAATTTTTTGCATGTTACCTTTTATCATTACATTAAATTAAATTTCTTGGCGCCCTCAATAGTTAGCGCCCCTAACTTTACTATTTTTTAGGTAATCTTAAACAATAAGCAATCTTGACAATTCTATAAGCAAATATTTATATTGTCTACATATAGGACACGCCTTTGCACTCCTGATTTATTTATTATTATTTTCAAAATTTAAAACCCATGTCTCTCTAAAAGGCGGCTGGTAAAATCAGCACTGAGAATTACGAATAGTTGGATTTGAACCAAGATAGATTTTCCCAAAAAGATTAAAAATGATCAAATTTCGCTAGGCAAAATCGCTGTCAATATTTGTCAATCGTACAAGACAATAAAAACAATATGATATCGATTTCTGTATATCTCATTGACAGTAGAATGGTAGAAAGGTTGATAGGATCGGTAGGACCCTGTTTTGGTCTGACTTCACACTATCTCCTACACTATCTCGTACGTTGGAGCTGCAAGCTGTAGCAGTAAAGGGCACGTGCTGTATAACTTTACCTTTGTACGACAGGGACATATTCAGGAACATTTGTTTCATTAAAAATGTTCCCAACACAATTTTAATCTCCAAATAATAATTAAGGATAAAATGAGGCGTATACATTTTATCCTCTATACATTTTAGGTATATTGCACTGATTCAATCTTGCACACCTTTTATCGTGCATAGTTTTAAATATAGGAAAAAAATAACAAAAAAAAAACAGCTAAGCAAATTCAACTAACTAGATTTTAATATTTTTTTCTCTAATTAACTATAACAGTCAAGAAACTACCAAATTAAAATAATCTTTGAAAAAACCACATAATATTTTAATCACTAAATAATTTCTTCAGATTTTGAACATACGTTTAATTACACTAAATTAGATAGTAATTAAACAGATCGTTTTGCGCGTTGTTTACAATAATTATTAAAAGTATGAAATCACTATAGATAATATATATTTTTAATAAAATAAAAGTAATTTCGAAATACATATTTTAACAATGCAATGACAAACTTAATGGAATTATTATCAAAAAATGAGTCATTAATAATCACCTATTGTTTGTATTATTATAAGGAATATTTGATAAATTATTTTTATTTACTATTATTATAATAATTATAATAACATTCTGAATCGCTTATTAACTTCAAATGTTTTTTAACTTTTTATAGTTATAATAAGATTTATAATTTCGTATGGAGATACGTATTGACTATATTTGGTATATGCAATTACAATGAATAATGTTTACTGATTTTAAATTTCAAAGTCCTGCCCTGTATAATAAATAAAGTTTCGTGCAGAGCACACCTTGCCTGAAGATCTATTTCTCTCTCATCACCTTTCTTTGAGAGGACCGCACGTATAAAAATAATTTGAATAAAGTCGAAGCAAACATTTGAAATTCAAATATGCAAATGTACTGATATAACGATACGGAACAAGGAACATGAATATTACTTGGAAAAATTATTTACGTATGTAGTAATAACAAGGGAAGTAATTCCTTAAGCCGCTGATACTGTGTTTTTGCGTAAACATGAAAATATTTGAAAATATGGAATTTTTAGTTCGAAAATTTTCAAATTTTACAAAATTTTGTTAGAAATATTTTTTATAGAATTAGTTACGCTGATTCCAAATTTACAAACAGAATATAATTATTTCTTTTCGTTTTTGAGATATTTGCTCTCAAAGTTGTATCTCAAAAAAGTGTGTTTTTTTTAGTATATTTCAAAAATGAGTAAAGATACAATCTCAACTACTTTACCATTCGATTCTACGGGAAAAGTTATATAAAGAAATGTTTTGACCTCATATACGTCCTCTGGAACGATTAAGTGAAAAATAAGAAAAACGAAAAAACCTAAATTTCAATTTTTCGCCTTGAAAATTTTTGTTCTGAATTTCTTTCACTTTTTGGAAGATATTGATGCGCTGATTCCAAATTTTCAAACAGAATTTAATTATCTCTTCCCGTTCTCGATATATTTGAGTTCAAAGTTATACCTAAAAAATCAGGTTTTTTAGGTATATTCCTTAAATGGTTAGGTTTATGGTTTCGGTGTCTTCACCATTCGATTCTACGGGCAAAATTACATAAGTGTACCAATTTTCAGATTTTTGTCTCAACAGATAGAATTTCTAGGAGGAAAAAACTGAAAATGGCCAAAAATCGAAAAAAATCGCAAGGGGTTCATCAGGCATTTTTTTCGATTTTGGTCATTTTCATTTTTCCCGTCTAAAACTCGTATCCCTCGGATTAAAAATCTAAAAATTGGTATACTTATGTAATTTTGCCCGTAAAATCGATTGGCGAGGTCGCCGAAGTCCTAAACCTAACCCTTAAAGGGATATACCTAAAAAACCTGTTTTTTTAGGTATTGCCAAAACTCAACTTTGAATACGAATATCTCGGGAACGGTAAGAGATAATCCAATTCGGTTTGAAAATTTGAAATCAGCGCATTAATATTTACTTAAGTCTAGAAAATGAAATGTTTTGGAGAAAAAAAGTTCCCCAGAAAAATTTTGAAATTTAGGTTTTTTCGATTTACTCATTTTTCACCTAATCGTTCCAAAGAACGTATATGCGGAGAAAATATTTCTTTATGTAACTTTTCCCGTAGAATCGACTGGTATAATCGTTGAGATGGTATCTGTACCCATTTTTGAGATGTAGCTAAAAAACACACTTTTTTGAGGTGCAACTTTGACAACAAATATCTCAGGAACGAAAAGAGGTAAATAAATTCGGTTTGAAAATTTGAAATCAGCACGTAGAGATCTATTATTGTACACTATTTCCTAAAATCAAAATTTTGGACACAAAAATGACTATTTTTGGGATATTTCGCGTTTGTTAACACTATTTTTGTTTTAATTCTATTGTTTGGTTTGTTTTAACTCAACATAACTTTGATATGGTGTTATAAGTTTTGGAAATAAATAAAAGTTAGATAATAAAGCGACAGAATAAAATGTTATTATTATTCTACAAGTGCGTAATTGCTTTACAATTCGAATTATGAACTATACTTTTTCTAAGACCATTATTTGACTGTATTTCGATCACACTACAATCACATAATACACTGTAATATTTAACATATCACTAGTAAATAGCGCTAACTACAAAACATTAAAACAGCTGTCAACCTCAAAATAATAAATTAATTGTATATTGTGCAACAAATGCTGAAAGTCGCTTATTTCCCATGAGCTGTTAAAGTTTCGGAATCACATAAGATGGGAAATATGTGATTCTGCACGAGTGGCACACTATACTTTTTCTACGACCATAGTGCTAAACGTTCTGAATAAAAATACATGTCTGAAAACTGTTTGACATGAAAAACAATATGACGTACGTAACCACACAAAGAGTACCTTCACACATGCGCAGTAGCAAATACTGTGAGAAATGAGTTCTCACACTATTGGGAAATACGCAACTTTAAAGCTTTATATAGTGTGAGAAAAAAAAACAAATTGTAATCTAGAGATATATAATTGGAAATATGGTAACTCTGTTGAATGAAATTGGGTACATTTATCTGTCAATATACATTTATATATTTATCTATATTTTATGAGATATGAAATTTTAATATCCTTTTAAATTAGTTTTGTTTATTAAGTTTTCCTAGTCAGAAATAATATAAATTGTATTGTAATACATTTACAATATTTAAGGTTATCAATTTGACATTTAAAGTGGGGTGTAGTGAAACCAAAAATAATTTAATAATATTTTATATTATTAAACTGTTTCGATATAATAATAGGGCAAATTTAATGCAATGTATAAAAAAAATATTTTATTTATTATAAGGCACGATCGAATAAATTGATTTTATGAAAAGTGTTTTCAGATGTTAAATATTTGGAATTTTTGAGATATATTAAGCAACAATTAAACTAGAATTCTATATCTTTCCATCCGCCTTCATCATCCCAATATGCATTTATCAAATCTTATTCCGCCCTTGGTACGCCCTTCTACTATCTTTCGCAAAGCCGCTTACCTGCCCTATTCGCAACTATTAATTACCTAAAAGTCCCTAAATGCACTCCGTCTCCCGAATCAATCCCTGCAATTATCTTAAAATGATCCTGATGCCAATCCTTTTCGCGACTAATCATAACCTATCGAAGTATTAGTGAATGACAAGTGAAGTAGCTATTGTTCTACATTGGAGGTTATGCGGACATGATGATGATATAGATACCTTGTTAAAAAATTGAAAGGGAAAGTATATACTGTCAATTTAATATTGAAGTTGGTGTTTAATTTGTACTTTGGCCAAAATTAATGTAGTTTTTGATGAACAGGCACTAAAAAGACCATAACATTTAAAAAGCTATAAGTAAAACTGCTTATTTTGTTAACATATCGTTGATTTCAAATATATTATGTCACTTATATCAATGAAAATACAAGGTAATGCTGGGTCGTCGGTATTAACAAATTAACGCCCCAGTAAGTCAAAAATTATATACTTCTAGAAAAAATTGAGCCATATAAAAGAAGATTGTATACAACAAAAATAATTATTTGTCTATCAAGGGATTAAAGTATAATTTTTCATTACGCATATGAAATTTATTCTACGAGGCGATAGCCGAGAAAAATAAACCATGTGAATAAAAAAAAATACTTTAGTCCTTGGATATAAATTATATTTTTTCCGAAATCGTTAAATTATTAATTATAAACATAAATAAATAGTTAGTAAAACGTCAGTTAGCTATAGAGACGGGGATGGCTGTAATAACAAACGTACTGTGAAAGTGTCAAATATTTCTTTATAATTTTCATTTATGTTTACTCCTGCTGAGATGTCGTCTGCATGAAATCAGATAAATTATTATCGAAGGTAAATAATAAACTCATTTTAGGAATTGCTAAAATAAACTGCAAAATTACAATACTATTAAAATATAGGTGTTAAATCAGTTTGACAAATGAATTCGTTAAGTAAAATTTTGACATATTCAGCAAAGTTTTACTTTAGGTACTACATGGGCTAACTAAAAATATTTCTTGTATTGAAATTAAAAATATATACCTATTACCTAATAATATAAAATTGAAATATTTACATTTTTGTATATATCTAGACATTTTTGCGAAATTTGTAAGAAAAAAATAAAAAAAAATACCAAAGAATAATTAATTTTGTGCGTTACTAAGTATTATAACAAAAATGTTGGTTATAAACAAATAAACGATACAAGTTGTCATTAGAGTTATTATGAATCTAATATATCTAGTCACCCATGTATTTTTTGGGAAAAATAAAAACATAACCGATTTCGTATCTCTTATTGTTGTAGAGATTCCAATGGTTAAACAGTTTCATGAGTATACCTATATACATGCATAATATAAGTTAATTTATTTTTCTATAAATCAATGTTTAAGTTTTAGCTTTCTATGAAATTGAGTCTATTTACTTTATTATAATGCAATTTATTCTGATTAAAAATATTAATTTTATTGCTGCCGTCTATATCATCCAACTGTATTATCAAATCCCTTTACGATCGTTATATGCGACTCTCGCTGTACTACATGTTTACTTTAAAATAAAAAGTATATAGATGCTTCAGATAATTTTCAAAATAATATTTTTTATAAGAACGAATTAATAACATTTTATCTTAAAATATTTTCGGTTATAAAACAATTATTCATCTTTTGAAAAAGTGTTACAATTATAAATCGTTCTTACTACACTTAATTTCCCACTAATTCTCTTGTAGCTCCCCTATGGTTTTGCTATGTTCCTTCCTTGCTAGATTCCTTCAAACAAAGCTTTGTAATCGGTACGATTAGCCTATTAATTCGCAGTGTTTATGCCTATGCGTGTGGTAGGTTTGCGATCCTTTATCCCGCATTCGTCACAAGTGGAGACTTGCTGTGCTATTCTCAAGCCACGCGGGACGTTGGTGTCCTATAGTGTCACTGAAAGGTGCCGAAAACTACCTGTGGATTGCCAAATTCTGATTTTGTAGGTGCAAATTAATGTGGGAATTTTATAAGAGATCAGGGGTGGGATTCTATAACTCATAACAACTACAAATAGCAACTACATTTGTTAAAATATCAATTACGAACGTCAAATGTCAAATGTTGCCATGGCCGAAATTCAAATTTGCAATGAATTTAAGATATTCCCACATCAGTGTAGACTTGAAGAGTGTTCTTTATATATGTATGAGTATATTTAAGTAGGTATAACCATTATTGTTACAGAATAACAAGTATACTTTGTAGTTGATATTTGAAATTGATATCATAACAAGTCCAAATGATAGCAACCGAGGTTATAGAATCCCACCCCAAGAAATAAAATGCATTTATCTTATATTCGTAACTTATTTATAGCATAAAATTGTGTTGTCTAGAAATTGGATGAGTTTGTTTTGACAGTAACTTTTTGTAAAATTACTACAAAAAAAGTGTAAGCAGTTCCTACAGGTCATAAGTTTTAAGTTCTGAATTTTTATTTTTAACGTATTTAATACATTTGTGAAACTATTTCCAGAATTATCTATTAAACCAAGGGTAGGATTCTATAAGTCATAACAACTACAAATAACAATTATACCTATTATAATATGAATTACAAAAAAAAATTGTAATGAATTTGAGACATTTCCATATCAGTGTAGGGGGCCGTTCAAGTATTATGTAAGCACTATAGGGGGGTGGAGGGGTCTTTGTTTTGCTTATTTTGGATGACATGGGGGGTAGGGAAGTCTAGATGATGATTACGTCA
Source organism: Stenolophus ochropezus (assembly GCA_035578165.1). NCBI lineage: Eukaryota > Metazoa > Arthropoda > Insecta > Coleoptera > Carabidae > Stenolophus > Stenolophus ochropezus. The sequence goes on from JAQOWZ010000002.1 coordinate 2,829,966, forward strand.
TCGGTAGCTATTAACTTTTTAACACGAATGGCAACCCTCACATTGGCTAAGTTCCGAATCGTGCAAAAATCGATGACAATTGAATCGTGGATTCGGGTTTCATGGACTGAAGACTGTTAATTTTAATTTAATATGCGTACCAAAAATTTAAAATAAGTTTGTTATGTTTATAAGATTATAATATTTTGTCCCTTACTCTATCTTGAATACTGTATCAGTAAAATCTAATCTCCATTCTAAATCTATTTTCTTATTTTTAAAATTATAATTATAACATTTTAATTATAATATTAAAAAAAAAATTTTTAATTGAAAAATGTTTACGTGAGCATGGAAGGAGGGGGTAAGAGCTTTGCTTACTTTTGCTGACAAGGGGGATGGGGGGGGTAAATAATTGTAATAAATCTGCTTACGTAATATTTGAACGGCCCCTAGACATGTAAAGTGTTCTTTATATATGTATGAGTATATGTAAGTACGTATCAACCATAAATAACCATTACTGTTATAGAATAGCAAATATACTTTGTTGTTGATATTTGCAATTGATATCATAACAAGTTCAAATGATAGCAACCGAAGTTATAGAATCTCACTCCAATTTTATTTATAAATCTGTTTCACATCTGTTTATTTATTACAAATCCTTCGAGACATTTTTTGTGTCATTATGTCGCTAAGGATTTGTAGTTCATTCCATTAAATGCCTATGACAACATTTTTTGGAACACACGGTATATATATATATATATATATATAATTGTATAGTTAATTGGTTATAGTAATGTAAAAACTGACATTAAAACCTGTCATTGATGTAGTGAAACTGGTACCTTGTTCATATTGTACAATAGTTTATTTGCTATAAAATTGTAAATAAAATTAAAATTACTACCGAATACTTGTGTTAACTTTGAATATATAATAAGAGTATTGTATATTCAAAGGTATTAGTGTCAAAAAAATTATCTATTTAAAGTAATAAGGGAACTCAATAATTGTACATTTTAAAACTCTGTATGATAATAATTAGGTATACAAAAAAATTTAACAATGGAATTTAATTTTGTAATACTTAAAAATCAAAGACATATTTATATTTTATATATTATGTATAGTGTTGTTTTATAAATTTCTATTATTTTTACTATAATAATGTATATTTTATTTTGCTAAATATTTTTTGCAACTGTTTTGGGCTTATTTATGACTTCCTCCAAATCCCCAAATTTGATTCAATTAATAACCCCTCACCAATTAGCAAGTATCTCTGCAAAATGTCCTCCCACTCATTAAGGGAAAAAAGGGCTCATTCATTACCGTAAAAAGCTTCCCTAGTTAATCTAGTGGGCCATGACACACACCTCTTAATTAAAAAACGGAACAGCGAGTTCACATGTTGTTTTCGCAAAGATTAACAGATCATCCGTCGTAGGAGGATGGAAACTTGGTGGTCTATGGCTTCAATTATGAGAATGCGTTTGATAAATGGCAAGGAAGAGTTACTCGAAAGAAATATTTATCTTACTAATTCAATGAAATATCAAAATTTTAAATATTTCGAGCAATCAGACCATATTCGTGGATTAATAATTATAACTATTATGGTTAAAAATACAAATGTACGATGTTTATTCAACGCATGCGAAAATTACAAAACCAGACGAAAATGAGTTTTCTAAGAGTAAAAATTAAATGACCAACCAGATTCCTTACGTATTTCATAATTATTTTTTTAATTCCGTTTGAATAAGTACAAAAATGTATTTGAAATTTGGATTTTTTGACATTTTTACGAAATTTGTAAAAATAATAAAAAATACTACCAAATATTAGTTAATTTTGTGCGTTACTAAGTATTACAACAAAAATGTTGGTTATAAACAGATAAACGATATAAATTGTCATTCGAGTTATTTAAATTACGAAATATGAGTCATTATGAATCTAATTGTGTTATTAATATTTGTAAAAAGATTTTTATTTTGATCTTAATATTTCACTAGTGAAATACTGGAATTAATAATCTATCTGAAATTAGTAAAATAAAGTCTCTAATTAAATAGAAGTAGAAAAATGTATTTTTTCTGTACCAGGAGCGAAAATAGTACTTTTCCTGACAAGTCATAAAAATATTTAAACATTTTTTATTTTTTGTGCAGCAGATCTGCTACAATCTCTACTGCCGCTTTTTTATATCTATAGGAACCATATCGCTGTGATTAGTTTCGCAAGACATTGAAATTACTATTTACAGATAGTTTGATTTTTTTGTTTAATTACAATATTTTTTCTGTCACCTTGGAAACGAAAGAAATACACTACTAAATACTTATAGATAATCTGATTTATTATAATAATATTTCAGAAAAAAAATAAATACATGATTCATCAGAAAAATATCTGTACTCGACTCGGAGCCATAAAATACTCGACAATAATGTATCATTTTCCAGACTCTTATGTAAATATCTATTACTAGTTTCAGGACATTAAGATTTTGTTTACTGAGAGTACAGTAAGCAGGGTAACTGCTCATTATAATTATATCCCATGTAATTTTATTAAGTCAGTAGGGTAATAATATTACCGTACAGTGGAACAATTGGATAATACAGCTGTCATATCAACCTATACAGACTTGATCACGAAAACATTACTCACAAGAAAATTTTATAAAATAATATTTATTAATACCGTGAGACCGGTAAACTATTGAACAAACCACGGATGTCTTAAAATCCTCGTTCTCCGAGCTCGGAATTCAATTGACATCTGCGGCGGTTATGATAGTCATAACTAACCTAGTTATGTTAATACCTATAACTTTTTGTATAATAATTAGGGAAGCCAATTATTTCAAATTTAAAAAATTTCACCACCCTGTATATATTTCTTATCTTCATTTTTCAATTACCCAATTTGAATACACTCGGCAGACCCTAAATTAATTTTCCGCTATTTAAGACAATAACCGTTGTTGTAGATGTTCTTGTAATGATTATTTAGTGCCCCTTGTAACATTTTATTGCCGTTGATTGCATCGTGATGTCCGGTGTAGTGACACTAATCGGATCCACGTGGTCTTGGTCTGTGTCAGGCAGGTGTAGAAACAAAACGTTCAAGACACCCCCAAGATTTGAATAAGATAAAGAAATTAGGTGCCTACTTGCTTATCAGATGGATTTATTCTTATTGTGGGAAGAGGTGTTGATTGTTGTTTTAATTGTACAGTACAAAATTATTCAACGTTGATAACAATAGATAAAAAACAATTAATCGAAATTTCAGTTATACAGCATTTATTCCTACAAAACCGACGTTTCGGTATACACTTATATATAATTTCATAAAAGCACATACGCATCTAAAATTTAGAAATTTATTTTTATGAAATTTGTACGATGTATGTAATACTGAATGAATCTACGAATGTATGCTGTGTACATGATTGTAATCTATAGATTCTACTTGTAAGTGATTGTTATGCGTGAATTTGTAATATATTGATGTTTTTTGAATGTTTGTAGACCCTGATGAAGGTATAAGTGTATACCGAAACGTCGGTTTTGTAGGAATAAATGCTGTATGACTGAAATTTCGATTAATTGTTCTTTATCTACACTACACCACAGTCGAAAAAATCGCATCCCTCGTTGATAACAATATTTAATTTTAAATAATAGTCAGCTATATAATACCACTAGAGACAAAAAATTTATCGGCCATTTTTTCTGTCATAACCATGATTGCTTGTTGCGGTGTGGGCACTGTCAAAAAAATCATTTAAATATGGGGTACCTTTAGTTTAAATAATAAAGTATACATATGAATATAAAAATGAAACAAAATTTTTCAACATAAATATATTAACATATTACATACATACATAATGGTGACTCGAACACCCAAACATAGAGATTTAAAATGTAAAATCATATTTTCGTAATTTCCTGTTTCCGTAATTATTTTAAGAAAAAAAGCTTCAATAATAAACAAAATTAATTTTACCTGCTTTGTAAGATTAGAAATTTAGTATGAAAATAACGTAAATTATCCCTAAAATATTTTATTTTTTTATTATTTGTAATTACTACTTTGTCAAGTTACGCTAAAAAATATTGCAATCTCGTTTTATAAATTCAAATTTATGTAATATTTTTCACTTAAGTAAATAAAAAATATACTAACGCAGCCAACTTCACAGATAAACTGAAAAACACTTATGCATTTTTATCTCAATTCCATGGCTCCTACTATTTAAGGGGTAATTCACATTTTCAAACCTAATTTCTGAACTTACAAGACACGTAAAATTAATTATGCGTAGGTATTAATACAGATGCAAAATTTTATGCTCTCCCTGTATATCATAATGTAAATACATACATGTGCATTTGTAACCAATAATCTAGGATTTTTTATGGGGATATTAATTTACCATTTTCTAATTCCAAACTTTCGGCAATGTACAAAGAATTATTCAAATATTTTTTATCTGGCATTGTAAGACAAATGATACAGTTTAATTAGTAAGTACTTATCATTTCTGTTTACTACATTCAATTAATAACTATGATGTTATTTTCCAGATCGACGCCGACAAAGTAGCAATAATAGTATAACAATATAATAATATCAGCGGTATCTTTTATAACTGATGAAGCCTAATTAATTTTCTAGGCTAGATAATCAAATAATGACAATTTTAAGTCAAAGATTGTCAAGGCTCTAAGCTCTACTCGATCGGGGGGCACTATCAAATAAATCATCTAAAAAAAATGCATATTGTTGTATACAGGATCCCAATTTTATATATATTTTAGAAAGCTTATTATCCATATTAATAAATTAAAGAAATATATTATATTTCTACTTTTTTTTTATTTTGAAATAATTTGTAAGTAACACATTAATTGTGTGTGTCCCTTATAAGTTTAATAATGACATTGATCCCAAGTAGTTCAGTTATACCAACAAGGCTTCAATTTTAAGCATCACATGAACAAAAAATACTCACCAAATTTTAAAAGCAATGTTGAATAGTTCATTTGATATTTTATGAAGATGTGTCCATTTAAGGAAAATTTAAAATTTAAGTAATATTGGTACAACCGGTCAGGAATTAAAATTTTTGACTGTATTAACAAAGATAAAAACAAAATAATTCATAATTCATTATAAATAGTTAACAGTTTCATCAAAATAAAATTAAAATAAAAAACAAATTATATTTGCAAGAAAAGATTTAAAACATTTTTAGTTGTGAAATTACAGGGGCAATTTGGACTAATGAAAATTCTCAGTGGAATTCGAATCTGATTGGTTTACTGTGACTTATAGTTTCTGAAAGGAATTGTCACAGCAATAGACAATAACAAAATAGATGTACGTAATAATACGTAGTAATATGCGAATAACTTTTGACCGTTGACATTGTCGATTTACATTATCTGATTATTTATTATTTATTATACTATTACTGAGTATTGCATTTTTATAGAAATTGAATGAAAATGTTATCAAGCCTGAACTCATGTTTCTTTTTACAAAAAGGCATTTATTTTTTTAATGATAACAAAGGAAAAGTAGGTATATAAGGTTCGATAATAATAATAAAATTTATCAATCAATTATTAAAGATTTATAAGTACAAATCATATAAAAAAAATATGGGTGGAAAATTTTTGCTATTGTTTTTGGCATCCGTGTGTCTCATTCAAGTAAGTACAATAGTTACAAGAGCGTAAAGTGAATCTTTATTGCTCGCGCTTGTAAATTGAGCTAGAGCAATAAAGATACTTTACGCTAGAGATGCACACACATATTTTTTTCTACGACTTTACTAACGAAATAAAAAAATAATAATACCTATTTAGTAAGTTCAATTCAATCTTAACAAATTTCCTGTTTTGTGTTGCTGTAACCATCGCGATATGAGTAAATAAATAATTCTAAGCGAGCAAATTAAGTACTTTACCGCTCGTTGCTATGAAGACGCGCCGTAAAGTATTTGTTTGCTCGTTCCTCAGTAATCATTAATTTTACAATGACAAAAGAGAGCATAAATATCAACTTTTCATGATGGTCGTAGAAAAAATATTTTTTTTTTAAATGAAACAATTGTATCACTGCGTATTATAAATTGATAATCAATATTAATTAAACTAGTAATCTTTCAAATATACGAGTAGTTAAAATTAATTTCAGTGTAATCAATCGAAGACTATAGAACCTCGAGGTATAATCGAAGACATAATCCAAGACATCAAAGATGTTATCACAAAAATCACTGATGCAATGGGGTATTCCAAGTTTTTTTCATTTTTTAATATGTTATTCTATGCATAAAAATATTAGACCCGTATTTTTTCTTTTCGCCGAAAGGTTTCAAACACGCCAGAAATAAATTTTTAAAGTTTCAATAAATTACACACTAGAAAATCGGCCGTGCGTGTGACGTCACAGGCACTGAGAATCAGCTGAGAACATCATTCGTAGGTCTGAGTCAGAGGCGTGGCGCGTTCGAACAAGAGCCAATAGGCTGACGCGAGTTCCTTCTTCGTCACAACAAGGCGGATACTGAATTTTACGTACTCTATTCAAATGCATTACAATTTCATTTTGATATTATGGTATTAAAAATCAGAAAAATAATGATTATATTCACTTTAATATTACTTATATATGGTAAACAATGATATCCAATAAGAATTTCTTTAAAAGCCGTAGGCTTGGAATACCCCATTTCTCAAATGATTCACCAAATCCCAGACATTATTAACAGTTTAAAAGAAAAAATAAAAGACATAATCGATAGTATCCACATAGACGAAATAGTAGACAACATTCGTCAAGCGATCCAAGAAGCAGTTGACAATATCCTTTCACTAGTAGGCCTTGATCCTGAAGCAGTGAGAGATTGCATAGACGTCGAGAAAAAACAAGTGGATGAACTAATAGAAGACACCATTCAAGGGTTCAAAACATGTGCACAAGATGCTGAAAACGAAATAGAAAAACTGGGCAATGAAATGGAACAATTGAAAAAACGTTCGGATGAGTTGATATCAAATACTGTTAGTAATGTCAGACAATGCATTATTGACCATGGTATAAATATAATCGAAGGAGCAAGATGTTTAAGAGGACATCTTGAACAATTGAAAGATGACGCAGATGCGTTGATTGATCAAATTGTCAAAACAATTGCTGTAGCCAATGATAAGTTGATTCACGTTCCTATTGAACTTACTAAGTGTAACACTGAAGTTAATATAAATGCTATCAACGGTCAGAAACAAATTATTGATAATTTCAAGACCTGTGTTGATGCCTATGTTAAAACTACTACTGCTACAGAAGAACCAACTACTGCAAGTACAGAAACTACCACTCCTAAACTTGAAATCACTACAAAAGCTTCTTAAACTATTATTAACTACTATACTCTGTTTTTAAACTATAGACAGTAACTAGAAATTCTAGTGAAAAAATCAAAGCCTGTGATTGGCTGCTGCGCCATTTTATGAAGCCACATTTAACCAGACAAAATTTCAAGTAAACCTTCTCAAACGTAATTGAAACGTCAAACTCTCAGTAGTTGCCAAATCACTTGTTGAATTTGCACGTGTTTCTTGTTTTATTTCTCTTTTTGTGATATTTCACGATTAAAACCAGTTCTATTCAGAACTACTACTATTTCATTAACGCTGTGGTGTAAATGTGACTTCGTCTAGTGCTGTCTATAGTTTAAAAACGGAGTATAGTATATTAAATTTCATTATTATAATGTATGTATATATGTATTATATGTAAAATAAAATCTGTACTTAATTAACATTTATTTTTACTTCCTTGATAAACTCTGAGATTTTTAATTAAACAAACCGGGATATTGACAATACATTGTTAAATACGAGTAGCTTCTACCGTGTCACAAGATAAGTTACGTTCATCTATCCATTTGATTAACCAAAAAATATGTACCACATTGGTATTGTCGCCCGGAAAAAATGCTGTTTATATAATATGTAAGGAAACAAAGTTGGTTATTTAACGCGTGCAGAAAATTACAAAACGAGACGAAGGCGAGTTTTTAAGAGCAGAATTTAAATATCCACCCAGTTTTTCTACTTCCGTTTGAATAAGTAGAAAAATGTATTTAAAATGATGAAATAGGAACATTTTCATAACATTTGCAAAATAAACAATACATACAATAACAAGGACTGCTTAATTTTGTGCGTTACTGTATTTTGTAAATTACTAAGTTATTACAAAAAAATCTGATGTGTCCAACACATTACCTCTCGCCACTGTAGTAATATATTCTTCCACCATTTTTAATTTTAAAACAAAAGTTTCACATTTACTTATTTTATCTTTTAAACCTACTTAAATTAAATTTGACATCATATGTCAAATTTTGTGAACATATGAAAAACTCATCTGTTTTCTAGAAATTCCTGAGCCTAAACGATATGTAAAATTATTACAATTTATATATTTTTTCTGTTTTGCTAGAAGTTATATATAAACTTAATTATCCAGATTGATAGAAAATTTAAAAAAAAAATTATATTTAATAATAAAGCAATTTGCGAAAAAATGGTATTTTGAGGTATTTTTTAGGAAAAAAGGTTTAAATCTTCAAGTAAAGTACTACTTCCGGTCAACCAATTGTAGTCAAAATCTAATCAGTTCATCAAATTAGAATATAAGTATTAAATACCATATATATATTATATAATTTACATGTACCGTATTGGAGTTATCGTGGACGAAAAATCGTCACAGACATAGCACACGCACACACATACACATACAGGGTAAAAATAGTAAAATCGAATTCTAGGGACCCTAATTCCTGCTCATATGTTGAAAACTCATACTCGAGAAATTTGACCAAAAACAATACCTCCCTTATCTATACATTGATAGGCGAGAGGTATAAATCTAAAAGAACTATAAAATTAATTAAGATAAAATAGTATAAAAAAACATGTTTCATTAGACCTGTTATCGGTACACTTTCTTTGTAAAACTACTTGTCCACACTTACGTTGAAGGATTACCTTAAGGATTTTTTTTTTAATATACTATTATCGCTGAAAAATTGTCTCCTTAGATCAAATGATGCATTCCGATTGGGTGACGAAGACGATGATATGTGTGTAATAAAAAATGATAACAAAATGAAAGTATATAAGTTTCGATAATAATTATAAATGTGTCAATCTATTAACAAATATTTAGAAGTACGAATCGTATACAGTAAATATGGGAGGAAAAATTATACTATTATTTTTGGTGTCCGTGTGCCTCTTGCAAGTAAGTAAAAAATAATATTTTATAAATTTAATAATTGTTAATTTGTAAAAAAAAAGTAATTGTAGTTTTTTATGTAGGCTTTGGGATCTGAAATGTTTTAGAACATTATTTTTTTTTATCTTTTATTGAACATATTTGAAGAGAATTCCATTTCTTCTTCAGCAATTTATAATTTGAATCGTTTTAAATTATTGGACATTTTTAAAATTTTATTTGGAAGTGGTGTTTATAGTTTATACCGTGTGTTCCAAAAAAGTGTTGTCATAGGCATTTAACTTGGGAAATTAAATTAAAGAAATTATAAATTATTTAATAATTTTAAAACTCTTATACCCACATTCGTAAAAGGGATTAGCCACTAACCCCGATTAGATAGTAAAAAGTTGTACCCCTTGTTAACATCCTAAAATGTCAAACTAATACCAGTCCCAATTCATAAAATGGATTGTACATTATTTAGTTCCAAAGATAATTCCACTAGTTTGGTGAAATTAGCAATATTTGTTGATGATTATCAGCATTTCTAAATAATAAAGAGGAAGAAATGTAGTGTTATTTGACAATCTAGAAGTTACTTTGATTACACGCTTGCGCAAAGCGTTATAATCAATTTTTTAAATATTTTTTATTAAATTCGTATTACATAGAACAGAAACGTTAAGGTTATTTTTTTTATTTTATAATGTAATAATGATTTTTTTTTTCTGATTCTTAATATTCATTTCGATCTTCCACTGAACATTGTAAAGATCAAACCATTTCGAACTGAAATAAATAAATACATATATTTAATCATGCCTACTCTTACTTTTTCAAGTTATTTTTGTCCAATTGATTGTTAAATGTGATGAATTTAACAAGTATTCCCTATGTTTACTTATAAAATAAACGCTTCAATACATTGCTGTCATTCTGTAACTATAGTAAAGAAACCATAGAATATATACAAAAATTTTGTGTACTATAGATGCGAAACTGCAATAATTTCAATTTTTCAACTCGGTGTTTGCTCCCCCAACTAATTGTTATATAGGCACATGAGCAATACATGTTACAGGTTACAGGCAAACCATTTATGCTTTCAAGTAATTTATTATACGTATTTAATTAAATTTATATTATGAATAATAATTTCAAAAACAAACAAATATTTAATTTTTATACATAATTTATTTAAACATCAATAATACATTTTCATTTATATGTTAAATGTTTAACTGCTTCTCCGATTTTGATTTCTGGTGATGTGATCTACAGGCTTATTCCATTTGCACTTTGAACTTAAGTAACTTACACTTTTGAATCCGGATCACTTATTTTTCATTCCATTTGATTGAATCACTTTACCCCCTCTACTGAATGAACTGATCTTAAGTAATTCATTCCTTGAGGTAAATCCGAGGGTAAATCAGTTGGTTCATTTCAAATTGTCGCGTGATTTTGTTGTATATCACAAACAAAACTTTTAGCGAAATGTATTAACATTTCTACTTCCATCCGTTTCATATCTTCAAACTTCATGTCCAAATGGATCAAATTTTGCAAAATTTTATTAAAATATTTATCACTAAGAAAAAGTTGTTGCTACATATTTCTGACCAAATATATTTTGAAGTTGTCAATTTTGCCAATCGTACTCAATTTATTAACTAGAAATCAAATGTTTTGTATTAAAATTAAAGCGAACTAAATTATAATTTCTAATAAGTTGCTGGAGAGCAAAAACAGAACGAGCCCAATGTCACCCATTTAAGTTACACTACCCTGAAAGAAACTACTCTATATTTACTTATAAAATAGACTTCCGGTATAAGTACATTTGGATTTAGAATAAAACATTTCACAAGAAAATAGAAATTCTGTAGTGGCATTTTAATTTCAGGGGAACCAATCCAGGATTATCAAACCTCGAGACACAAACGAAGTCAATGAAATGCTTCAAGAAATCAATAATATTATCACGAAAACCAAACACTATATTGTCACAGAGACCGACAATTTAAAACAAATTTTTATCTATGTTTATGATACAATTGAAAAAATAAATATCGAAACAAATGACACGACAGTCAGAGTTCTTAAAGCTATCCGAAATGAAGTTGACAAAATTCTTTCTGAAGTCGACCTTGATCAAAAAGCAATTGCTTTTTGTACGGACGACGAAAAAAAGGAAGTGGAACAACTAGAAGATGACATTTTCCAAACGTTCAAAAAATGTGAAAACTATGCTGAGGACGAAATAATGAAACAGAAAATAATAGTTGACGACTTGCTTAAACATTTGGATGAGTTCCTTTCAAATAATGATATGGTTGTTAAAAAATGCCTTGATTCAATCGAACAAGAAATATGTTTAAGCAAACATATTGATGAATTGAAATATGAATCTGAATCTTTGATTCAACGTCTTTCGAATACAATTATCGACAACGATAAAATAGTGACTACTGTTGAAACTGCTCTCGAGAAGTGTAATGCTAATATTAACAACAACGCTAACAACGGTCACCAAAAAATTATTAAGAGCTTCAAAATATGTGTTGATTCTTTTGGAACCACTGCTACAGAAAATTCAACTGAAGTTTCGAATTCAACCACTCCTTGTAGTTCAATGAAGATTATTAATATAAATATCTCAATGTAATAAGATAATAATAAAATCTTCTTTTATCAGTAATTGTTTTCTATCTATAAATCAAACATAATTAACTTACACCATTTACGTATGTAGCTATCAGTATTCTTTTAATTTATGATTAAAATTGTCAAAAATATGATAAAATCAGCTATATAACTATCACTTCCACAGTATTCTGAGTATTATCGTGAAAATGAGCGGGAAATTTGTTGTTGCCTTATTGGTTATTGTCTGTGTTGGCCAGGTAAGTAAATATTTACATTTACATGTTTTGTAATAAATGAAAAAAAGATTGAAGGTAGAATACAACTATTTTCAGATGTAATTATACTTTGGCAACGTTACTATCAAATCAACATTGATATTGTTATTAAGTTGACTAAATTTAAATTTAATTACAAAGTAAATTTAGATTCATTCCTTATAGGCTGTTTGCACATTAGTAGCCAGCATCGATGTAGCGGTCAAAATTGCATTAACGTTATATAAAAATTCATGTATTATCCCTATATCAACTGTAATATAAAATTGAAAAATATAATGTATTAGACAGCACTTAGTACAATTCGAACACTTCTGCCAGAAGCTTTTAAGATACATTACCCCAAATGTAAAGTAATAATAGATTCTGAAATAAAAATTAATTGCCCAAATCAAATAGATCAATGAATTTATACCTATCCGAATTGCAAGAACAAAAGCTGTTATAAATTATAAAATGTAAATTTTTAGCATACCGATAAATAAGTAGTTCTAGCATGTCTTTCTCATTTAATGCCATGCTCTACATATTTATTAGTGAATTGTCTTGAAAAACAACATTTGTTGCCCCAGTCTTTAGAATCGGTGAAAACAAAGTAACCTCTAGACTAGACACTGTTATTCTGAATCTACTTTCATTGGTTTTTATCAAAAAAAAATTTGAATCAAATATATCAACAATATTTCCAAAAATTATTCCATTAAATATGTCGAAACAAAAAGCACCAAGCATTTGTATTGGTTTCGTATATAATTCATTTTACTATACAACTACATTCTAATTCCAAATTCGATTCTATCATTGCGAAGATATGAAAGATCCACTTTTTTAACAGAGTTTAAAAGTGTCTGAGAGCCAGAATGTATTGTTGGCACTATGTTTCTTATTAATTTGTGTGTTGATGCGTTATAAAAAGAATTAAAATAAAAGTGATCTTCACAAAGAAAAGAAAATTATAAATTCTCATTTGAATTAATTTTGCAGAATTTCACTCCTTTTATTCCCGCAGCTGGATTATTTACAACCATGTTTATCTGCTAATCTATAAGTACTAAATATTGTAATTTATTTTTCATGTATGTAAGCCAAATATTTTCGATAATATTACTTATGGTGAGTGTATTATCGATTCTTAACTTTTGTAGCGATTTTTGTTCAATACAATATTCAACTTAGGATGAGTCATTTTTTTAATTTTTAAAGGTATCTGAGTATTACTGTACTTTTTAATTGTTTTAAAAAGCAATATGAATATTTTATTTCATAAACGAAAATGAAATCTGTAATAAAATCAAAACGATTCATCTGAAGAAAACTAGGAAGAGAAACAAAAAAATTTTACTTTTAGTTACATATTTAAATTCTTATATTTTCCTTCTGTTATATGAGAATTAAGAAGACACAATACCATTTAATTTTAAAATATTATTGTATTCAGAATACATTTCAGTTATTATTAATTGTTTCGTAGGAAATAATTAAATTTTTGTTATAATTATTATATTTTTTATCTTTGATAAAAATCAATTTCTGGTAAATGAACAATTACCGCAAGACCCATAAAACTTTATAAGGGCCAACCGGCTTATCCGAAAGGGAATTTTATATATCTATTCCTCTACTATACATCCTGTCCACTTCCCGACTATATTTCAACTTTAATTATTTGATTACAATCGTCTTTTTGTGTTTTTAGCAAGGCATGTAACCGAAAAAAATACTGGTTAACGGAAACCCGTATAGAGAACGTTATAATAATAAGGTTTTAGTTCGAAAACCGATATTTGAAAATTGGAAACCGGTTTAAACCGGTTAATATATCGGTTAAAAAATTAATTTAAAAAATAATTATACAAATTTAATTAAAAAATTAATTAATTAAAAAAATAATAAAAATTTACTATCTGAAAAAATATAACAAATAAAAAAGGCAATTTAATTAACGAATATTCGTAAAAATTTCCGTAATATCTTCAGGAAAACTCAGATCACTTTTCAATTGTAAACTTGCCTAATGCTGACAAAGAGCCTACATCTAAGAACTACCTACTTTTATGACATTCCAATAAGATGGAAATTGTAAAAACTGTCGTTACTCTTATTCAAATATAAAAGTAAAAAAATATATAAAACATTTTTCGTGCTAAATGATATTAAAATAAAGGTTAATGTTTGATAAAACCGGTTTTTTTTTGGTTAACGGTTATCGGTATTTTCAGCCTTAAAAATATCGTTTAAAATTAGGGTTAAAGTTCGCAATTTTCGTTGAAAATATCGGTTACTGGTTTTTATTAACCGGTTTCTTTAACCGGTTATAGGCCGTACAGCGAGAACTGGCGGGTGAATTACCTTTGCGCAGACACACAAATTCGTCGTGGGAGGGGTTATTGAGCCCCTCTTCACCGCTCTTCATTTATTGCTACGCTAGTATGATTTACGATTCTTATTTGTGAAGAGTACAAACAACGTAGAAAATTTTGCTAGGAAGTATTTTGGTGTGACATCATAATTACTGTGATTTTTTCTATTTGTGTTGTGATATTATTGTTCAATATGAGTTGACATGCAAAATAAATTGTTTGGAACGCATATTTGTAACAACTGAACGACCGCTGGTTTCCAAACTTGTATCTCATACTGTACCTCCGATTCCTAAATACCGCCTAGTTAAACTTACTTGCGCGGCTCCGCCCGGCCAGCCGCCAGTTCTCGCTGTACGGCCTATACATGCCCTGGTTTTTAGTTCAATTTTGTTTGTAGGCCTACCCTGCGTCGATCCCCCCCACTGGGGCATTCGCAGCGAGTAGATCCGCCGCCGACGAGATCATCCACGAGCTGAACATCCTCATCGACCGCATCGGACAGGGCATCAGCGAGCTGTCCGCGCAGCTGGCCGACCTGGAGCAGCGCATGGCGACCATCGTCAGCGAGGCGGACCTGCCGGGCATCTTCCAGCGCGTGTGGGACCAGGCGGAGGACATCGTCCACGACGCCGGAGTGACCTGGGAGGCGGCCGCCGGATGCGTGGACCAGGGAAGGCACGCGGTGGAAGAGGCGCTGGGCAACGCCACCAGCGGAACTGGACAATGTATGGACCTGGTGGACCCCGTCAGGAGGCACATTGTGCAGCAGGTTGCTGAGATTAGTGCAGATGGTGGAGGTATGGTTTGGGTCTTCTGGTTAGGTAGTTTCTAATGCTGCCACTAGGTTATTTCTAAAGTTAAAATAACCAAAACTAATTTTGGTATTGAATGGTGAGGATTGCAGGTTATTCAAAATTCAAGTAAAACTTAACAACGGTATATTAAAATATTAAATAAAATATAATCTAATTTTACATATGAGATACAGAACAAGTTATATGCACTCTAATTGTATTTACAAAAAAACCTTACCTACATGAACATAAAAATACACATCATTTACGCTTTATTAATAGTAACTTAAAGTAAATTCTTAATTTTTACTATTAAAATAACCTCAGTACGCCTTTATAAAGCAATGCGTGTATTTGGTGTCTTTTTTAGAGAATATAGAAGAATAAAACACAATTGAAAAAAATATAAAGATGTTTAGGGTGTAAAAAAGGCATACAATTCTCGTCGAGCCATAATGCAACACTCTGTATATGTGAAAATCATTTTTCGTATTTCTGAAGACAACGAAGATATCGGAGACGAGCATTTCGATAACTTAGCATTTATATTAAATTCAAATGTTTTTCATAATTACCCTGCTAGTAAGACAGTTATTTTCTTTCCCGTTGACAATGAGGAAGTTTAGCGTATTTTTTTTATTTTATCAAGATTGCCCTCAAAAGTGATATTCTACATTTTATTTCACCCAAAGATGTCTAGATTTCTCAAAAAATGAAATTGTATACAAAAATGACGTCAGAGTGGCTCGCGAAGAACGTTTCGTCTATCTTCACCAGCGCGCGCTGGGTTCCCATGGCAACAGAGAAGCATGTGGTGTAATGCCTCAAGATACAACCTACGTTCAAAAAGTCAGGTCTCACTATCCCTTCTGCGCAAGCGCATATCTCACTTGTAACGTCAGAGTGGCTCGAAGATAAATCATTAATTATAAATAATTGGCAACATAATTTTAACTTTCAATTACATTTTAAGTTATAATTACTCATATACTTACGACTAAAAGATATTTCACATATAATTTCAACCACGCTAAACTTCCCCATTATAACCAAATAATAGAAGTTATCAGGAATTTACGACTTATGTTGCTATAGAAGTAAGTTAAACTTACGTGAACGGTATCGCGAAAAAATGTTTACTATTTTAAATAAGAAAACCTAATATTCCATTAGCTGAAATATTAAAAATACAAAATGATATTTGATATTAGAAGCAAGATCGAAAACAACGTCAACTCCCTAAATAGATATTACTCAAATAGATTCAAATTCGCTGATTATTTCCACAGCTATCATCGCGTCGATCAGCCGAGGAATCGGCGGTTGCTACAGAGACCACCCCCTGAACCCCAGCAAGCTGCAAGCGTGCTTGCGGGACCTGGTGGACCCGGCCGCAGCCCAGACCAACGAGCTAGCGGAGCGGGTACGACAGGCCCTTGAAGAGGACCGCGTGCTCGTCACCCAGGTCACGGAGCAGCTCACACCCTGCATGCAGGCGGTCGCTGGAGATGCCACCCAACAAGGAGAGGCCATCCTCCAGGTGTTCAGGCAGTGTGTTAGCGAGATTCGCAAGAAGCATTAGGGAGAGATGAATTGTTGTTATTTGTTGTTGATAAATAAATTGTAATGCTATAACATTATTTATTATAATTCCAGTCATAATTTGTCATCCAATTAAATCATAGTATTTTGGTGAATTGAACCAAACATATCCGGATTACACTAACAATTTTCATTAATGCAAATTGCCGTTGTAATTTTACCTGTAATTGGGAAGTTAAAATTATGTTTCCAATTATTTATAATTAATTTATCATTGAACTTTTGTTACTTCACAAGTGAGTTATGCGCTTGCGTAGAAGGGATGGCGAGACTTGACTATTTGAACGTAGGTCGTAGATTGAAGCAAAACTTAAGTTCTTGCAAAGACGGCTTCCTCCAGATCTTCAAAGCACATGTTGAACCCCGAGATAATAACCGCAGAATTCGAACAAAAGCTTGATGATGTAGCCAATAAAGTAAGTTCTAACATAGTAACCAGCTTACGCTGCTTGGAACATGTCCAGCCATTATTGGAACAATTAAAGGATCTGACTCTTCAAGGAATTGACCAATGTCAACAAAATCAAGACTGTTTACAGAAACTACAGGAGAAGATTGCACAGATTGAATTCAGAATCATAAATGATTTCGAAAAATGCCTGATTTTACGCACGTCTGTAAAATCAACCTCTTTTAGATCTTCAAAGAAAACAGATTTAGGGCACGTTCTCACAGACCTAGAACGACAACTAGAAATTGTTGCCAAAGAATCAGGAGGAAACTTAGTGACCAATGTCCGATGTTTAGAACGAGCACAGCCATCTCTCAGAGAGTTAGAATATACTCTTCAAGTATTTGGAGAATGCCAAGGAAAACAAGATTGTGAACAACATCTTTTGGAGAAGGTGTCCATATTGCAAGTTAAAATCTTAAATGATTTCCACAAATGTTTAATTTTCCGTCTACCAACTCAAGTTCTTATAAGAACAACTTCCTCTAGATCTTCAACGGAGATGTTGGATTCAGAGACAATATCCGAAGAATTGGAGCAAAAGCTAGATGACGTAGCCAATAAAGTAAGTTCCAACATAGTAACCAGCTTACAATGTTTGGAACATGTCCAGCCATTATTCGAACAACTAAAGGATCTGACTCTTCAAGGAATTGACCAATGTCAACAAAACCAGGACTGTGTACAGCAACTACAGGAGAAGATTGCACAGATGGAAGCCAGAATCGTAAATGATTTCGAAAAATGCCTGATTTTATACACTTCTGTAAAATCAACCTCCTTTAGATCTTCAAAGACGGCAGATTTGGGACACATTCTCACAGACATAGAACGACAATTAGATCAGCCGAGGAATCGGCGGTTGCTACAGAGACCACCCCCTGAACCCCAGCAAGCTGCAAGCGTGCTTGCGGGACCTGGTGGACCCGGCCGCAGCCCAGACCAACGAGCTAGCGGAGCGGGTACGACAGGCCCTTGAAGAGAACCACGTGCTCGTCACCCAGGTCACGGAGCAGCTCACACCCTGCATGCAGGCGGTCGCTGAAGATGCCACCCAGCAAGGAGAGGCCATCCTCCAGGTGTTCAGGCAGTGTGTTAGCGAGATTCGCAAGAAGCATTAGGGAGAGATGAATTGTTGTTATTTGTTGTTGATAAATAAATTGTAATGCTATAATATTATTTTTTATTTCCTCATATGCTGGTACTATTATTTAACAACATTGATTATTCCAGTCATAATTTGTCATCCAATTTATTTTGGTTGAATTGAACCAATCGTATCTGGATTACACTGACGATTTTCATTAATGCAAATTGCCGCTGTAATTTTACGACTAAATAGACGTTGCTTAGATATAACGTCTGTTAAAATTTTTTATTATGCATGGAAAATGTCATTTGTGACTATAATTTTACCTGTAATTGGGAAGTTAAAATTATGTTTCCATTTATTTATAATTAATGATTATTCATCGAACTTTTTTTACGTCACAAGTGAGTTATGCACTTGCGTAGAAGGGATGGTAAGACTTTACTTTTTGAACGTAGGTCGTAGATTGAGACAAAACTTTATATTGCCATGGAAACTCAGCGTGCAATTCTTAACGAAGACGATACGTTCTCCAACTTTCGTGACTTAATTTTTGTATAAAATTTTATCTTTTGAGAAATCTAGGCATCCTTGAGTGAAATAAAATGTAGAATATCACTTCTGAAGACAATCTTAATAAAAAAAAAAAAAACGTTAAACTCTCCCATTTTAGCCTAGCTCTCTCCTGCTTGTTGCTTTAGAAAATCATCATTCGTCCAATGTCCTATCGCAAACTTTTTGATGTCTTCATAAAAAAAGTACCGATAAAATCTAGTAACTAGTGGTATTATATATGACTATTTCTTCAATCAGTTTAAGGCAATTTTTTATTAAAATATTATTTTTGAAAATATATAAAAACACCCTTATTCTGTACTTACAAGTGACAGTTTCTAAGTTGAAATTCGCGACCTAAAATTTACTTACAATTCGAGGTAAGTAAGCTAATTTTTCCACTAAAATAAAAAAATTAATTTTGGTGATAATGTTAATAGTATACAGTATATTTGTCCATTTTTTACACTATAGTATATAACTTATAAAATTTAAAAATATCTTGTGACTAAATGAGATGTCAAAGATATAATAATTACAAATTTAAAAACTACCTATCAATAATTCCTATTCATATTTTTTTTAAATAATTTCAAAAGTGCTCTAAAATTCAAAACAATGGCAAGGAATTCGGAACGTAATTTTTCGAAGAGTTTTTTTTTACACTTATTTATTATAATAGATGTACTATTTTGTAAATAATGATTTGCTCATTCTATTTGCCACTTGGATCAAAGATGTGACTTACATTTTAGAATCAAAATAATTTATTTTTCACTCCATTTGATCTCTCCCTTCACTCAATATATTTATCTCTCCCTTCACTCAATATATTCAAGTGATCCACTGCCCGAGATCAGAAAGATGAGTTCCAACTGATCTGATATGAACTGATTTTAGTGATGTGATCTTATCTAACAAGCAAAAAGTTTGCTCATAATGTGTCAACAAACGAATAAAATGTATGTAATCTTCCATTTCGAGAAGCAGACACTTCAATGAATCATCACATCCTCTTATTTTCTCACAATCTTTTATCTAGTAAACAAATACCTTTCATGAACCAGTTTTGAATCATTGTTCTAATAATATGATAAACATAAAATTACAAGAAGATACGATAAAATGTAGTATATAACATACAGGGTTTCGTCGTCAAATCAGAATCAATTTTGCAGTCTTGAAGATAGCAAAAAGAAACATCTACAATGTCTGGGAAGATCTACTTAACAATATTCATCACTCTTTCGATAGCACAGGTACTGTTATTATTTATAATTGCAATCGTAAAATAAAAATAATTTGTTTCTTTTCAGATTTTAAGTGCTCGAACAATCTTCAAAATTCCAAACACCTCGACGAAAGTAAATCTCGAACATGTCCTTACAGACTTAGAACGACAACTAGAAATTGTTGCAAAAGAATCAGGAGGAAACTTAGTGACCAGCATACGATGTTTAGAACGAGCACAGCCATCTCTCAGAGAGTTAGAATACACTCTTCAAGAAGTTGGAGAATGCCAAGGAAAACAAGATTGTGAACAACAACTTTTGAAAAAGGTTTCCATATTGCAAGTTAAAATCTTAAATGATTTCCACAAATGTTTAATTTTACGTACACCAACACAAGTTCTTACAAAGGCAGCTTCCTTTAGATCTTCAAAGAAGATGTTGGATCAAGAGACAATATCTGAAGAATTGGAGCAAAAGCTAGATGACGTAGCCAATAAAGTAAGTTCCAACATAGTAACCAGCTTACGCTGCTTGGAACATGTCCAGCCATTATTGGAACAACTAAAGGACCTGACTCTTGAAGGAATAGATCAATGTCAACAAAACCAGGACTGTGTACAAAAACTGCAGGAGAAGATTGCACAGATGGAGACCAGAATCGTAAATGATTTCGAAAAATGCCTGATTTTACGCACTTCTGTAAAATCGATCTCCTTTACATCTTCAAAGAAGACAGGTTTGGGAAACATTCTCACAAACTTAGAACGACAACTAGAAATTATTGCTAAAGAATCAGGAGGAAACTTAGTGACCAATGTACGATGTTTAGAAAGAGCACAACCATCTCTCAGAAAATTAGAACACACTCTTCAAGAACTTGGAGAATGCCAAGGAAAAAAAGATTGTGAACAACAACTTTTGGAGAAGGTTTCCATATTGCAAGCTAAAATCTTAAATGATTTCCACAAATGTTTAATTTGGCGTACACCAACACAAGTTCTTACAAAGGCAGCTTCCTTCAGATCTAAGGAGATTTTGGATCCAAAGACAATAGCCGAAGAATTGGAGCAAAAGCTAGATGACGTAGCCAATAAAGTAAGTTCCAACATAGTAACCAGCTTACGCTGCTTGGAACATGTCCAGCCATTATTGGAACAACTAAAGGATCTGACTCTTCAAGGAATTGAACAATGTCAACAAAACCAGGACTGTGTACAGCAACTACAGGAGAAGATTGCACAGATGGAAGCCGAAATCGTAAATAATTTCGAAAAATGTCTGATTTTACGCAGTCCTGTAAAATCAACCTCCTTTAGTGCTTCAAAGAAGACAGATTTGGGACACATTCTCACAGACTTAGAACGACAACTAGAAATTGTTGCAAAAGAATCAGGAGGAAACTTAGTTACCAGTGTACGATGTTTAGAAAGAGCACAGCCATCTCTCAGAGAGTTAGAATACACTCTTCAAGAAGTTGGAGAATGCCAAGGAAAACAAGATTGTGAACAACAACTTTTGAAAAAGGTTTCCATATTGCAAGTTAAAATCTTAAATAATTTCCACAAATGTTTAATTTTACGTACACCAACACAAGTTCTTACAAGATCAGCTTCTTCTGGATCGTCAAAGATAAGAACTAATTTTTAAAAAAATGTTATGTAATTAGTTTTAAGTTATTTATTTATTTTTTGTATTTATTTAAAAAGTCAAAAGGAAATATACAATTAACAACATTTTTATTCATTTGTTAGTTTTTAATTGGCCCACCAAAGAAAATATTAATATTTAATTTAATAATTCAAAATACTATAACCATATTACAATTATGGTTGGTTTTATTCCAAAATTCCTAATCTTATAAAAATTATGGATCCTATAAGTGAAATCTCTTGAAAATAGATACAGTGTCTCAATAACTCAAGTGTAATAATATCAATTATCTTATAATCGTAGTCCGAATAATGTGATTTATAAAAAATTTAACTTTGCTCATTCTTCAGATATTTATGTCAATAACAAACACTTGTTTTTGGATTGCATTATCTATGGACAAATAAAAAAGATCTGACATTTTTCTATCTGATAAGAAGTAAAAAGTAATATAAATAGTGGACCGAGATCAAATAATTTTACTTTACATTTTTTGTGAACTTCAACATGTTTGGAAAGTTCATTGTTGTTTTCTGTTTGGCGCTTTGCGCTACGCAGGTAAGAGAGGATTTTCTTTATTCATAACTAATATAACTAGAGCAATGAATTAATTAGTAAACTTTATGAATAATTATTGCGTAGTAACAAACAAACGAATGTAAAAAATGACATTTAGATCACAGCAGCGAAGCTAGTGTGATTTAAGAAAAAAAATTAAGCCAAGTTGTCGTTACTAAGAATTATAAGTAAATTTTACCGATCAAATTCATAGTTTGAATTATATTTGCTTGATTATTTCACAAATGACAACAGTTCCAATCATAGATTATATATAATATTTTTGTCTATTATAAATAGATACGAAACTGCAATAATATAAATTGGGACTGTTTTTATCGCCACTCAGTGTTTGCTCCCCCAATTAATTGATATATAGGCAACCGAATAACACATGTTATAAGCAACCATTTATGCTTTCAAATAGTTCATTACAGTTCAATTTATGATATGAAAATTTATTTTATTAATTTATTTTGATTTCTGGTGATATGAGTCTATAGACGTATTCCATTTGTCACTCTGAACTGATCCACTTACACTTTTAATCCGGATCACTTATTTTTCATTCGATTTGACTGGATTACTTTACGCCCTCTAGTGAACGAATTGATCCTAACTAATCCACCGAAATCAGTTGATTCAGATCAGACTGGCTCGTGACTTTGCTGTATATACCTTCAAACTTCCCTTCCAAATGGATCATCTTTTGCAAAATTTTATTAAAATATTTATCACCGTTCCTTATTGCACTAAACAAAATTATTTTTATCGCTAAAAACTTGTCCAAGAAAGCATTCTGATTGGGTATAAATGACGTGTGTGAAATAATCATTAAAGATAATTTGAAGAGAGAGTAAATGAAGAATTAAAAATAATTTATTTAAAATTTATATTTTCAGGGTTTGCCTGCTAACAACATTCCAGAATCCCTTTCCCTGAGTAGTATTATCCAGGATATCAAGGACCTCATTGCGACGGTGGAAGCCATTATCAGAGATCTTCCAGGTTTCATTGCCAACTTGATTACTGATTTGCGCAACAAGATCCAAGACGCTATCGCAAGCATTGACATTGCAGGCATCATTAATAGCATTGAAGATAAGATCGAAGCCATCTTGAATTCTGCAGGTATCGATGTTTCAGTTGCTAGGCATTGCATTGACGCAGAGAAGGCTTCTGTTGTTGAACTCCTGGAAGGTGTTTCGCAGAGGGTGGAAAAATGCAGACAAGATGCTGAAGAAAGGTAAGAAACAATGAAATAATCGGATCCTTTACCATATTTTTTTGTGAAAGAACAGAGTGACTGAAAAATCATTCGTGACAAGTGAGATATCAATTTTTAAAGTGAAAATTTGGTTATTTGCATACTCATCAGGATAAAATATGTTTCTACATTTAGCATGAGAAAACTGTTTTTGGTAAATAAAAGCTGTCCGGCTAACAAATAAGTTATCATATTGTACAGGATTTTTACAAATCAAATTATTGTTTTAAAATTCTCTTTTGTTTTGCTATTTTTATTTCATAAATAAGCATCTGTTTTTTTTTATAATTCCTGCTCCTTATACCGCGAGTTTCAGCAAAGAAGCAGTATTCTCTAATTTATCATTAATCATTACTATGGATACCACTCATACCGTGTGTTCCAAAAAAAGTTTTGTCATAGATATTTAACATGGGAAAACAGTTTCAGATCCTCTGAACCTCCATTTATTAGAATTACTTCCTTTTAACGGTTTGTCACATTTTCCACTAATTTTGGGAGTCAATTTTACCCAATTCTTCTAACTTAAACGTAGTACTTCTTTTATATTCGTTGGGCGTCTTATTTTATAATATTTTTTTTTAAATAAATCACAGGGATGTTCAATGGGATTCATATCTGGACACTGTGGAGGCGTTTTTAATTGTTGTCTACAATTGTACAATAGCTGTTCTAACAGTTTACGTGTAATATGTTTGGGGTCATTATCTTGTTGAAAGATATATGAATTCCTTAAACATAATTTTCAGCACATTCCGAATTTTCTTTTAAAAAATTTAAATAATGCACTTTCCCATCTATAAAAATTATGCACTCATCTAAGCAAAGAACCTCCTCCATATTTTACTGTTGGCCATATTTGTTTTGTTTTCATTTATTCATTCTTCTTTTTCCAAACAATAATTTGTCCATTTGATCCAAAAAGGTTTATTTTGGTTCATCTAAAACAATTACTTTCAAATTTCAGGGTGGTTTATATATTTCAAAAACAAAGCACAAAGATGTGTGTACGGAGACAACTTGGTTTGAGTGTAGATGCATTGCCATTTGTTTCTATACGGCGTTATACAAATGCAAATTCGCAATTATACTTCGTGTCGTAGACTCTTGTTCCGCCTACCAATTAGAGTTACTGAAGCTATACCTAGCCACATCAACGAATATTCAAAACCGCACAGATCCAATAAACTAGAGCCGTAAATCCTACATACAAAAATATTCTACCAGTCATCAAAATATATTTTTCCTACAACTGTCAAAAAAACTTGACATTTCTTCATTGTTTTCGATGTGCAAAACATGTCATTTCTAAACTACACTAATGTTTCCATGGCAACCACGTGCGGTAATGTAGTATCCCTAGCAACCACATGCGGTAAAGTAGTTTCCTTAGCAACCACGTGCGATAATGTATTTAGCAACCTAGGGTGGCAATGGCAAACACTTTAGATTGCTTAAAAGTGGTATTTTGTAAATATAACACACAACTGCAACTGATGTGATGTGATGATTGTGTTTTGTTTTTGTCGCTTAGTAACATGAAATTGTTATGAAATAACACATATTAGAATGATTAGAATATTACACTTATGTTATTAATTCCTTTTTTAAATTTTAAAACAGTTGTAGGAAAAATAATGTGTATACCATGAGTGCAAAATAGCATTGCCGATCTAGCATAACTTTATGCACGTGCGGCCATGTTGCATTTTGCACCCTTGGTACACAAATAACTATTTCCTTACGCGTACGGTAGAAGTGCCTATTTCTCCCACTGTTTTGCGTTGGAGAAGTGCATGCTTCTCCAACTGTGGGAGAAGTAAATTAGTGGGAGAAGTCCCTACTTCTCCCACTAGTAAAGTAATATACTATATATTACACAATATTTAATTAATTTTTTTCTTCTTTTTTTCTAGCACGAAGAAGTTGGAAGAAAAACTGAACAGTTTGGCCACCAACGCGTTGTCCTTAGTGAAAGAAATCACCAGTGGAACCGCTCAATGCTTCCTCGACCATCCCTTGAATCCCATCAAGCAGACGGCATGTTTAACTGGTCTCATGGTAGAGATGACCCAGAGAGCTGCCGCGCTCACAGTAGAGGTCGCAGAAACTATGTTGGTAGCTACCAAAACCGCCGCAGAAATCAGCCTCAACGTAGTCTCCTGTACAGCTAGGATCAACGCAGATATAGTCAAAGGGCAGATACAGATCATTGAAAATTTCCAAACTTGTGTTGAGGAAATTAATCAATAGGGAAAATGTACTGCAATTTAATAATAAATGTTTGTTTATAATTCGTAATAAACGTATTTTACTTTCCATAAGTTTTTACTTAAATTAATTCCATGTGTATGTTAATTACCTAACTAAGATTATTATACTATACTCTATTTAAAAACTACGAGGAGTGAATGCTGTAGCCACATTTACACTGAGATAGATCACAATAAAGTTTGAAGCACACAAAACTTGTAAAATATCACAAATGAATATAAAATACAATAAGAACGTGATAATAGTAATAACCTAAAAAAAAACTAATAACAGTGAAACGAAACTTAAAACCCTTTCGATACGATAGCTGATGTGACAAATATCGTTAATTGTAAAACTGGCGTTACGTCAACCAATCAGAAGCATTTATTTTAGTGCGCCAACTTCAGGTCACTCTTCTTAGTTATTAAATAGATTATAGTGTTTCACAAGATAAGATCTTTTGTCTTGTTTTGTTATTTCTTGTCTTGTCTCGAAAAACAAGACAAGAAATTTAATTATATCTTCTCTTTCATTATTCTTGTACATAAAAATCATGTCTTGATCGTCCTTTTCTTTCTTGTATCTTGTCTTGCAGGATATAATGTAGTGAGGGATTTCTTTTGCAAATGAACATAATATTAAGTAAAACCCATCCCAGTTGCAAGGTTATTTCTTAAATCATCCTTCCTTAGATTTTATATTCAAAGGAGCCAAATAATGCAATACCGCGTTTTAAGAGACTGGCGCCATTAAATTGTAGCACATCTTTCAACGACTACCGTTGTTCTTGTAACTTGTAATAATCGTACAGGACCATTGCTACCAATTTGTGACTCGTTTCTCTAGGCATTACAAAATAATATTTAAATGTGTTCTTTATTAGACCGGACACGGAATAAATACTAGGAAGAGAATATAGAAATAAACAGAATACTCACATTTGTATAAAAATATCAATATATATATAATTAATAATGGTTTGTTTTGTCCAGCACTGCCATCTACCGTTACATTATACCAGTCTACTTCTACTCTCCTTGTCCATTTCTTTCTCTCTCTGTCTCTAACAAACATTACCTTACTCTATATATATATATATATATATATATATATATATATATATATATATATATATATATATATATATATATATATATACTATACACATAACACAAGTACTATGTCAGCAAATATTAGTTATACTGTACTATTTATGAATTACATCAATTGCCCTACTAATATACTTTATTGGTGCCACTAGAATGTACTATCTAGGCTAGTAGTGAAAAGAATAATAATAAACCCTTCGTAAAATTATTGACTGTAATGCTATGAAGTATCCTAATTCGTGTTCTAATGTAATTAGATTAAAATCACCCTCTGTAGAAAACCAGGCATTGTTATTGATATTTTAAAGTTTAAATTATGTGTTAGTTAGGTTTCCGTTCATTGAATTTATTTATTTTAAACATAAGTGGTCGCTCTATTATAGTTTTCCATGGCTGATAAAATGTTTCCTTACTCCACTTTACTTAAGTATATAATGTAAAATAATTATTGAGTAATTTTCGTTTAATTTAAGCTTACTTATCTACATTGGTAATCCAATTTAATTAGACATTAAATATAATTATCTAAATTAGTTAAAAAATTTAATATTAAAGAGTATTCGATAATTAAAGTAAGAACAATCCATTCTAGTTCTAATCATAATAATCTGTTTCAGATTACGTTATTTCTGAGTATCTTTTACTTATAAGAATTATTATTCCGAAGTATTGTTTCTAAGTAATAAAAATTTCAGATACTTTGATTCAAAAAAACTGTAGCTGTTTCAGATAATTTTGTTTACTTTCCTATCATTAAAAAATTAATTAGTTAATTTATGATACCCAAGTTGTAAATGTTGCTAAATGAGATAAAAGTATTGATTTATTGCTATGATATTATTATAGGCCTTGATTATTTTTATAGTTGGAATATATCTGATGCGATAAAATGCACTTGTACTGTTTTGAATTATAATACAAGTACTTGTTTTCCTATAAGCCAATTATTATAGATACGTAGAACATCCTACTCATAAAATGTTTTAATTTTCATACTTTTTAAAGTTCAATAAATTTATATATAAATATAATCAAGATGAACTTTTCAGAATCGTTCATCGTTCAAAATATGATAAGAAATACAATGCGTAGTATTTTCTGTTTCCAAGAGAATGAAGCATACTTTACAAATTTTCCCATTGTAAATAACAAGATAAATATGTTGCCTGTATAGTCAAAGTTCATTACTATAAGAAATAAAAATCTGATAAACTTTTTTTTAGTATAAAACTGAGATGACAATTACGATCATCCTCTTAATCACAAAGTCGTTCCAAGAACAAAAATGGAAAAAGTAGCTTTTTTCTTACTTGCTCTAGTAGCCATTCAAGTAAGTAGTAAAATCTAATCAAGCTAGAACTAGTAACATCATTTTTTGCTTTCTTCTTAGGGTTGCTTTTCGGCTTCAATAATTCATCCCAAACTCAACGATTTAGAAGATGTAGTTCAGGAATTTGCAACAGCTATGAGAGAAGTTCAAGAACTCAGTTCTTTCATATCTGGTCACTTAACATCCATTGGTAGAAACTACGAGTTAGATATAACCAATATTTTAGAACAACATCCCGTATATCCATTCATTGAAGATCTTAGAAACTCCATTTCTAAACTTGAAGCAGAATCTGGTGACTCTAAGAATTGTTTCAGTAGTGCATGGATGCAAACAACAAGTGTGACTGAAGAAATAAAGAAGGGAGTAGATGATTGCTTGTCTGAAGCACATATTGCTAGCGGAAATATGAAAAGTGTTCTAGAAATTGTAAATAGAAAAACTACTAAACTTCAAAATGAAATTGTTGCAAGTTATCATAATTGCTTACAAGACCCTGAGAAGGTGGTTTGTTTGAAAAAAGCTATTGAACCATTAAAGAAAAATTTAGTTGATTTGAAACAAGAAGTTGTATCAGCTGATAAAAAGTTGCAGAAAGAAGTAACAATTGCTACAAGACATTTAAACATCTGCTTGCAACATGTTAAAGAAGACATCATGAAAAAAAGCGACAACATTCTTACAACACTTAACCAATGCTTAGAAGAAGATACGAAATCATTTCGAGGAATCTTTGATTTTCTAAGAGAACTAAAAGACAAACTAGATGCTATTATTGACATCGTCACAAATCTTCCTTCTTCCATTGAATATATCTCAGACAAAATCAACGAAATCGTATCCCACATCAATATTTCAGCCATATATTCCCAGCTGAAAACTGAAGTTCATGATATTATTGCTAACGGTGGTCTTGACGCACAGAAATGTCTTCCCGAAGCTGAAGAAAAACTTAATGCCATTGTGAAGAATGCTGAAGACACCAACAAGATCTGCATGGCCCAAACAGAAGAAAAGGTTGAAAAAATTGAAGCACAGTTTCATGATCTACTCAAACAATCAAAAAACTTGTTAAATGAAATGAATCAGAATATAAATAATTGTTTCTTGGACAATAAACTCAATCCAGTTGGTTTTGAAAAATGCATAAATGATCTTGTAGGTCAATACAGAGTGAAAATCTCTCTTCTTCAGAAGGAAGTTGAAGAAACGATTGTAGATGCGAAGATGCAAGTTATGGAATTATTGGAAATTTTTGCTGGTTGTTTAAATGAAGTACAATTGGGCACCATTAGAAAAGGACAAAGCCTTATCGCAGAAGTTGAATCTTGCGTTTCCAATTCTTATCTTTTTTATAAGTAATTTGTAAATCAGTGATAAGAATCAATAAAAATATATAAATGTCATTAGTAAATAATAACAAAACACTTACATTTTTAACTTAACATTTCGAGGTAATTAGATAGATATCATTGAGTTTATTAATCTAGATAAGAATTCTAATTAATATAATGCCTTGCAATAAACGATTTAATTGAATCATTGCAGTTACTTGTAATTGAAAATGAAGGCAATTTTCTTGTTATTTGGTGCTTTTGTGATTCTTCAGGTAAATACATTAACTTTGAATATTTAACGTTTTCGTACTTTGTTAATTTAACATAAAATTATTCGTCATACATTTTTTACAATAGATTAAAAATAAAATAAAGCTTTTTCCTGTTGCTGGGTGTGCTAATCTGCTTTGAAGCAGATTTGGGCTGATATATTTTTATCGGTTACCACGTTCGTTACAATCGATAAAAAACACTTGAAAGTATGTTTTTGGAATTGTTGTATTTTGCAATATGTACACAATACAACATTCAACAAGTATTTATTAGAAATGAGCAATTAAAATTTCGAAATAATTTTACCAAATGTCATTTCGAGCTTGGAAATATAAATATCAAAATATGCGCATATAAAGAAGTTCAAAAACTGATTGGGTCACCCTTTGGATTAAATTAGCGATTTCAAATTCCAGTTTGACAGTTATTAAAAAAAAAAAAATATATCGCGATTTTAAATAAAATTAATATAAAATGTAAGAAAATGTTTCATACAAAACTTACAAAATTTGATGTGGAAAACTTAAAAATTATGACAGAATAAAATTCAAGATGGCGGTTTCCAAAATATTCCGTATTTTAAACGGACGCCATATTGATTTTTTTTCTTTTAATTTTTCAACGATATATTTCAAACTGCAATGTGGGTTTCAATTAAAATTTACTTAAGATATTAATTATTTTAATTTTAACTCTGTATGTGCACAAAAAAGAGATATATTTGTACAAAAATATTCAATTTTTAATTACATAATTATAATTAATTTAAGCCCAATTTTCCTAAAGTAAATTTGTTTTTATCGGATGGTTCAATAGATATTATTTTTATCACAGAAAATGTAAATAATCAAGATTGACCTAATAAAATAACAATTTGTATAATTTGTAGTTTCGCTACATGTTTTACAAAACCTTCGCTTTCGTCTAACATTTGCATTTTGGTAATTATTTCTTCATTGGAAAAAAAGTTCTAGAGCGAAAAACTGAAATTTCGGTGTTTTCGTTTTTCTCATTTTTTACGGAATCGTTCTAAAAAATGTATATGCCTTTAGAATCAACTGTTGAGTTTGTATCACTACCCATTTTAGAGATAAATGCAAGTACACACTTTTTTGAGGTACAAATTTCAGAGCAAATATCTCAAGAACGAAAAAAATATTTAAATTCTGTTTGTAAATTTGAAATAAATGCGTAGCTTCTATAAATATGCAGTATTTTCAAATAGCAAATTTTGGACTAAAAATTTTAATTTTTGATTATAAATGCGAATGTTTATATCTTTACTGTCTCATCAGTTAAACATACAATGATATTTCTTCTATTTGGTTCTCCTATATCTTTTTTGGTCTTCCTCTTTTCTTCTTATTTTTAGAGTGCACATTCCACTGTAAGTCCACGAGGAATTATAGACGTAATCCGAGACCTCAAAGAGAAAATAGAAGAAATTATCTACATCCTTTCTCACCTTCCAACAAACATAGAAGAACTGCAAGAATCAATCAATCAAATTATCTCCCACGTAAACATAAAAGCAGTTATCAATGCTCTCAACCGCGATATCGACGATCTTATAGACGGGGGAGGAAGTAATGCGAAAAAGTGCCGCGCCTACGCCAATGAACTCAGCGAAGCCCTCGAAACCTCTTCAGAAGACACAACCAACAAGTGCCTTAAACAGGCAGAAGATGATGTCGAAGAAATCAAGTCTTCCATTGAGGTCCTGACAAATGAAGCACAAATCATCTTACAGGATGTGAGAAATACGGTCAGTCAGTGTTTCCAAGACAACAAACTAAATCCAGAGGAGATCTACAATTGTTTGGATAGCCACGTGGATGACTTTCAGAGAAAAGTCGCCGATCTTCAGGAAAAAGTCAATACGACTGTAGAAAATGTAAAAGATCAAGCTAAGGACATTACCTCGAAACTTGCTATCTGTATGAACACAGTTAGGAAAGACACAATCAAACAAGCTCAGGATATTCTGAAAGACGTGCAAACTTGTCTGCTAACTTCTCCTTTGTTCTTTATGTAGACGATACTAAATTTAAAATTACAAAAGTTTTAGGCCCCAAATAAAAATTATCAATTAAAAATAAACTATTAATAAGTAACTCTAAAACCGATTTAGACCTATGGTATACAATTATAAGGAACAGCCAGCATTTTAAATATAAATTATATACAAAAGATTCCAGTCAAAGATATTTAAAAAAAAAACGCTTCTTGGTACATAAGTGATCATGCAATACAAACCAATTTAAACATGTGTACAGTGAAGAAAGAATCAAAAACTATCACAGAAAAATACCTGAAGAGAATAGAGGTTCACCCCAATTACAATACCATGAACCTTCTGGACAATAGCCAAGACATTTACAGACTTAAAAGACACATATTAATAGACATTCCTTACAGGTTTTAATTTTATTTTAATATACAAGTAAAGAAAACACAATAAACTATAAATTTACTTATTATACGAGCTGTACATATTATAAATAATAAATTATCATAACAAAAAAAATGCCTGTTATAAATTTAATTATTTATCTCACAAGCATACGAGTATTGATAATACTTCGTTATTAATAAAATAATACAATTTTTTTACAACCGTCGAGATATTAATTTATTGTATGTTTATTATTGCTACGGATACATAGTATATTAACATTAAGGTATAAATTCATAACACACAGTCTGTTGAAAATTGTGTTGTTTAAATTTTGTTTTGTAGCTAGTTGCAAGGAGTATTGAAATGAAGACATCTTTATTATTAAAATATAAATTAATTAGGATGTAATATCATGGTCGTAGAAAAAGAATAGTGTACAATTCGCTTCGAATGTCCATTTCATACTCGTATGAAATAAGTATGATTCCATGCTAGTTGTACAATATGCTATTATAATATTTTATCAATAATGTTGGTACTAGGAATAAACAATCATATATTTTTTTTTATATTTTGCATTAATAATTGCTTTATTGTTATATCGAAAACAGTTTTATAATATCTGATACTTATTGTTAAACTGGTTTTGGTATTTTTTTGCTGTAAAATTAGAATTAATATAAAATTAATAAAATTTCGTCTTAACGTACAAATTTGTAATTTTTTCACAATATTATACATGAATTATGACAGTTATAAATGTCCAATTTCATTCAATAGGATTACCATTTTTTATAAATACCTACACTACACTAAATGAATTTTTCTAATTTAAATTTTCAGAAAATAAGTGACGCAAAGTATAAATTGTACTCGTTTAATACGACGTATTTTTCCATTCGTGTTTTTGGAGCACTCCAAATCCAATAATGTACCGTCCTATAAAATTTGTATAATAATATACTATTAAAACACATACATATTTATCTTCCTCTTTTATTTTTATCTTGTTACTTGGTTTCTTCTTCCTTATCGTTGATTTTTCCTTTTCTACTTTTCTTACTCTTATTCTCCACAAGTGTTTTTATTTTAGATAGATATATTTTTCTACTTCCGTTTAATAAGAGGCTCATTTTACTAACTTTAATTAGTTAATTCCATTATTTCACAAGTCAAATAATAAGATTTCACTAGAAATCGAAATTAGGTGTATATAAAAACACTAACAGCTAAAAAATAAATATTTAGTTCTTATATATATATATATATATATATATATATATATATATATATAAATAAATAGGCAAGTCTGTATCTAGTGATATATGATCTAAGATTCTTGATCAAAAATGTCAAAAATCATCATTTTAAATATATTTTCCTACGACCACTGTTAAAAATAGTCCTTTTAATGGTTGCTTAGCAAGTTAAAAATAACAGTTTATAACACAGTGAATACTTTTAAATCGTTGTCATTGACAATGTGTTAAAAGTAAAAAACAAATTTACTTTTAACACTTGTGTTAAAAAGGAACTAAATCTAGTGACCTGTCATAAATGTCATTCTATAAGGCATAGTTTTTATTTACTAATACATACTTAGGGTCGTAGGAAAAATAGTGTATGATATTTGTGTTAAAAGTGATTTTATTTCGTTCGTGGGGTTTGTTACACTCGGCTTCGCCTCGTTTCAAACTTCCCCACTCACTCATAAAATGTCACTTTTAACACTTATATCATAAATAACTATTTTGTACTTATTCAAACGGAAGTAAAATAGTATTGTATGAAATACGTAAGGAAACTGGGTGATATTTAGTTTTTGTTCTGACAAAACTTGCCTGCCTGACAACTTTTTTTCTTATTTCTTACATAAATTGCTATTATAAATTATATATGTAATTTATATAATTATTATTATTATCAAGGGTAATGGAATATATAAATGTAATTTTTCCATTTTTTTGATATGAAGTTTTCATCAAAATTAGGTATTTGTGAAAAAAATTGAAACGTAGTTAAACATTTTTTTCGAGTATTGACACTTAGAACATAGATAATTTCAATCAATATCTAAAAATTAATAAGTTTTATCACCAATCTGTTTGTTCATTTCGATATAAACTGATAAGATAGTAGTTATTAAATATTTTTTTCCTTATAATGATCACGTACAAAATACGAACCTGTCTATATTAACATCATGATTAAAATTTTAAAAATATCCTTATCGCATTTAATTCTGGGGCACACATATTCAAATTGACTCGGCGAAAGAAAATGAATTAAATTTTAAAAACGTGAATTTTAATAATCTACCCGACAAGTTATTTATAAGATAAATTTCACAGAAAAATTAATTTTAAAAGTTTGTAAACAAAAATTAAAACACTAAAAAAAATACCACATTGGGGCATAGGGGCTCATGCCCCCAAGGAAAATTTACCAGTGAATTCCTCGCAGCAAATTACTTATGTTTACAAATTTTTATTTTAAAATTCTAACTAGTACAGCCACAATTACAAATTGAATATCAGACAATAAGAATCCATATGACCAGTAATAATGCGCGTCTTAGGATATAGCAAGGATCCTGAGACGCTAGCACTCAGCCCCACTCAGCGGGGCGCCGTGAAGTCAGCTTCAGCTTGTGCTCTAATTCTTGACCTGCTGAAACCAGAGCACATTCTAGAGCAGATTTAGCACCTCTAGATTGTGCTCTGGCTTCAGTGGATCTGGAATTAGAACAATCAGATATGTTTGCTATTTTCTAGAACTGCTGAAACCAGAGCACATTCTAGAGTAGATTTAGCTCCTCTAGATTGTGCTCTGGTTTCAGTGGATCTGGAATTAGAACAATCAGATATGTTTGCTAATTTCTAGGACTGCTGAAACCAGAGCACATTCTGCAGCAGATTTGGCTGCTCTGAATTTCTAAAGCGTTTGCTCTAATTGTAGCCCTGCTGAAACCACAGTACAATCTGGGGCAAATAAGCTCTGGATTGTGCTCTGGTTTCAGTGGGCCAAAAATTAGAGCAAATATTGAGAATGCTCTGATTTTTAGCCTACTGCTATCAGAGCACATTCTGGAGCAGTTTTGGCTGCTCTGGATTGTGATTTGGTTTTATTGGATCAATACTTAAAAATTATAAAGTACTTGCTTTAATTCTAGGCCAGCTGAAACCAAAGCACATTTTGGAGCAGTTATTGTTGCTCTGGGTTACTGGATTGTGCTCTGGTTAGTATTCTAAAATGTTTCTTTTTTCTTGTATGTTTTGATTTTAATCATTATAAAAAATCACCCCCCCCCCCCAGGAAATTTTAAAAAAACGGCGCATGTACTTGTATTGCAAATAAAATAGAATTATTATGTGAAACTATTTCTAAATGTACATTAAGAACAAATTGGAAAACAAAGTTTTTCAGCAAACGATTATTTTATGATTTAAAACTTAAAAATCATGATATACAGCTTTTTTTCCATTCACCATAAAGAAAAGAAATATTTGTAGATGATAACTGGTTAATGATTACATTTTTTATTAATTATATACATACTTGACATTTCCAATTTATCAATAAATTAGATAATCTTTCAATAAAATTGCTTAAATCATTATTCATTTTTTATCAATTCTGAAAACACTTGAATGATTATATTGAAGACGTGGAAATGTACCAATATTTTTTCGAGAATTTATTTTATCGCACTATAATTTTTCTGATTTAAGCTAAATGGTTTTTAATTTACATGAAATAGGTTGTAAAAATGTGATAATTTTTTCACCAATTGTTAAAGCCTAGGATTATAAGGGCTCTTTTCCCTTTTTTTAAGAATTGAAGACAAATAAGTGAGAAATAAATTATTTTAAATTGCATACAAATTCAAATTAGCTCGTGATAGGGCATAATATATGAAAAAGGGAAGCCTGTGGCGGTCATTTTTCTGGGGTCTGAATCTGATCCAATTGGCGCGTAATATGAATAACATATATAACGAATTATAGGAAATCTTTTTAAATTTGATTTTAGGTACCTATCGTATTATATACAGATTAGAAAGTACTATTCTTGGCA
Source organism: Stenolophus ochropezus (assembly GCA_035578165.1). Classification (NCBI taxonomy): domain Eukaryota; kingdom Metazoa; phylum Arthropoda; class Insecta; order Coleoptera; family Carabidae; genus Stenolophus; species Stenolophus ochropezus. The sequence continues at coordinate 2,866,541 of JAQOWZ010000002.1, forward strand.
TGTATATTATAAACTCAATAAACAAATAAACAAAGTTTTAAACAAAAAAGCCACTTTCATGAATATAGTACTAGATCGGCCAATTTATTACGAAACCTCAAATTAAACTTTAAATCTTTAATCTGGATTTTTATAATTCATTGCCAGACAGTATCAAAAATCTCAATACTAAAGAATTTAAAGAGTTAAAAATATTCTTATTAAAATGGTTTCTATTCAACGGAAGAATTCTTACTAACGAATTTATTAGATTTGTGAATCACAGATAGGTTTGCTTTAAACCTAATTTTTGACGTACTGAAACATTAAACAATGTATTACAGTCAATAAAAATCTAATCCAAAAATAGACAAAAATAGCGATTTTTATTTTACCGAAATAATTCCTGTAAATCAGACTTTACATTTTTTTTCTATGTATGTCATCGAATATTGTATATTTAATATAACAAAACTTTTATATACAGAAATTTTTCTATTCTTCCTAAAAAAATATTAAGGGGTGGTTCATATTCGTAGATACAACTTGAATCATGCACACATAATTTACGAGTACGTTTCCAACTAGCAGACGTATTTCGCAATAATATTTTGTACTAATGTAGATAAATTTTTATAAATTTTACAAAGTTCACATTATATTTGATTTAAAGATTAGCTGAACTTTATTTGCTCAGTAATTTATTTTTATTTATTTTATTTCGTCATTGCTTTTCAATTTATTGAATAACAGCCTTTAATGAATCTAGATAAGGACATTGATTTTTATCAAAAAACTGCTATATATTGGTACCATCTGTAGCATTTACGTCTCATAGTTGAAACCACAATGGATAAAAGTGTGTTTTATATTTTGTGCTTTCTAATCCTACAGGTATGTTTTTAAATTATTAGGTACTATTATTATATCACGTTTTTATATTGCATTTATTATATTAGCATTTAAATAAAAAAATTAAATATATTTTTTATTTACTTAATAGTTATTTTTCTATTAATGATTTTAGTTCCCGAATTTATTACAGATTTCGTTTTCGTTTATGTAGAGAAGTAAAATATTTATATTGCTTTTTAAAACAATTAAAAGGTGCAGTAATAATCAGATACCTTCAAAAATTGAAAAAATAAAAAAAATCATGGTTTATTTGATTATATTTTTTTAATCAATGATTTTTCATTTTTTTTAAATAAAGAATGATTTTTGCCAAGCCTGATTAGTAGTGCTGAATAAAATGTATTAAAAAATAGGAACAAAAGCAAATAGCAGTTTTCTCGTTAAAGATGATTTTTTTATGTTTGTTTCAAGAAAGAGCTTGAAGCTTTTTGTGAATTTGAATATGAATATTAATTCGAATTTTTTTAACACCGTATGTTTCTTTTTATTTTTGTTAAAAGTACTTGTGATATTTATTGTCTTCATACATTTTATAAAATGTTTTAAAAAAAAACTGAATATAAAAGTAGAAATAAGAAAATGATTTTAGTAAAAATCAACTGACATTATTTTTTGCATATTTTTATTTTAAATTGCTTTTTAGTAATAATATCTCATATATTTTAAAAATGTTTCATTTAATTTTCCAATTTATCAGTAAATTTCAGTATTTAATATAAAATAGATCAATGAAAATACAAATACAATTAATTCCACTATATGTGTTATATTGCTATATTGAGTTAATATGTTTTTAGAATGTCAGTACCGTTCTGTGTGCGGAGGATCCATGCAAAACAGTAGAGACTTGTAAAGAAAAAATTGTTGGATTAACGAACAGGGCTGATACCCTTTTAGACAATATAAAGGATGAATTGAAATATATCAACGATGAGTTCGATGAAGAAAAAGAAGGTTTGTTAAAAGCTATTGATAAAGAAAATGATGAGGTCCTGGGAAGCATTACAACTATAGAAACGGCAATAAAAAATGATGATATAAAAAAAGAGTGTGTAAAAAAAGCTAAGGATGATTTAACAGCAGAGAAAATCAAGGCAGACCCGGAAAAAGAAAAATGTGGCACGGATGCTACGAAACCCTCGGATGTCGAATTGAAGAATATAGAAGGCAAAACAAACGACTTAAAGTCTAAAGTAGAAGATGAATTAGAAGAATGCAATAATTTGAAAACAACAAAAATGTTTAGAAAAATCATTTATCGACATAAAGAAAATGATGTATTTGCAGACCCTGAGATAGAGTGTTTACAAAATATACTTAAAGATAATAATATTGATAACTTGGAGACTAAGTTTGTAACAGAAAATGAAAATATACATAAAGTAAAAAAAGAATTAGAAGGTTGCTTAGAAAAAATTGATTTCAGTAATAAAATTAAAAACATTGTTCCAACGCTCGAAGATTGTGTGAGGGTAAGTTGTTGTATTTACACTATTCAATTTAATAAATAACAACATAATTCTACAATTAAGATTTATAAAATTAAAAATCATTCGTTCAAAAACCATCATACAATGTATAAAAAGAAACAACAAAATAATATGTTTATAATTTATATTTATTTAAGATTTCAACACATTACCTCACCGGGGAAGTATAATGTATTCTATAAAAAAAATCTTTAGTACATTAAATATTTAATTTTACAATTAGTTTGTTCAGAATATTTTTAATTAAATTTATACCTGAAATTTCCTTGCATCAAATTTTTAGATAATGTTGTATCGTAAAAACAAAGAAAACAGTTATTTTTGGCGTAACTAAAATCTATTCCTTGTATATTTCTTCCGTCTTTTTGTACTTTACAATAAAAACCTACATACTTTCTTATTTTATCTTTGAAAATTATTTACATTAAATTTAACACCATATGTCAAATTTTGTAAACATATGAATATCTCATCTTTTTTATAGACATTTCTTTATATATATATATATATATATATATATATATATATATATATATATATATACATAAAGAGTAATTATGCAGGCCGGTAGAAAATTGAATTATCTTTATATTTAAAAATAACGTAATTTAGAGGCGTCTTTTTCATGTAAAGTACTACTTCCGGTTAACTAATTGTAGTCAAAACCTAATTAGTTCATCATATTTGAATATAACAATTAAAAACCAAATATTATATTTTTTACATCTTATTGGAGTTATCGTGGACGAAAAATCGTCACAGACACACAGACCCACACACACACAGACCCACACAGACACACACACACATGCACACACACACACATGCACACACACACACGTACATACATACTTCACTGTAAAAATAGTAAAATCGTATTCTAAGGACCTTAATTCGTGCTCATATGTTGCAAACTCAAACTCGAGAAATTTGACCAAAAACAAGTCCTCCCTTATCTGTATATTGATAGGCAGGAGATCAAAAGAAAACAGTTACATTTTGTTTATACAATTTAACTTTTAAAAATGTATAAAAAATTTCATTTTTAATGAGTTGACTTATTGATACTTAATATTAACAAAAAAGACATTGTGTATACTTTTCTATAAAATTTCTGTATTTATTTTTAGAGTGACTATGTCAGCAAAGTAAAGGTAATAAAACAAAATGTAAAAGATACAAGAGATATCGAGTTTCCGAAAAAGACAACTGAGTATAGCGAGGGCAAAACAGATAAGATCACTGAAATCGTAGAAGATGAAAAATACCAAACAACAGTAGCATGTAAAACATTAACAGATGAAATACCTCAAGAAAAATCTGTATGTACTGACAATGCTAAAAAAGTGACTAAAAATCTTTGCAAGAATAATGACAATTGTAAATCTTCTGCTACGGAGTCTGTTAATGATAATGTTAAAGAATTAGTTACGTTCACAGCCCAATTAAATGTCCTAGATGGCAAACTGGATAATAAATGCGAAGATAAAAAAGATTTCGACAAAGAAATTGCATGTTTACAAGGTTTACTTGAATTGGAACAAGAACTAAATACAATTGTCGAAAATTTTGATAATACAGTAAAAGAATTTACATCTGAAACAGAAATAACAGATGCCTTGGAAACTTGTTTAATAACAAAAACCAATTTTGAAACAAAGAGTGAAGTAGTTCTTGGTAACCTAAATACTTGCAAAAAAATACAGGTTTGATATAAAATAAATACTTTCTTTTACATCTATTATCTAAACATTTTTCAGGGTTTGTCTACAAGGACAACCAAATTGGAAGCAAATATTGTTAAAGACTTAAATTATGTCAATGAAGAATTTGACGGGGAAAAGACAAAAGCTCTCAAAGATATCAATGAAGAACTTGATGTTCTCAATACAAATATCATAGAAAGCAGTAAAGATATTGGTGAATTGGCACAGAAATGCGTTACAGATGCTAATAAGGAAAAATGTGATATTGACAATGAAAAAACGAAGTGTGAAAATAAAGCGACAAAGCCAAACACAAAGGATCTAGAAAAAATTAAATCTGAAGTAGACAAATTGAACAATATAAATGTAAAGAATTGTCTTAGTGGAGATGATTTGGAAAAAATACAAGCGTGTTTAAATGATTTGGATACTAAATTATCAGAAGAGAAGGTATCAGATGTAGAACACAGGTTTAATGAAGAAACAATAAAAATAAACGGTGTAATACCCGATTTAGAAGATTGTTTGCGTGAAATTAAGTTCGACGATTTAAGTGCAAACATTATTCCAAACCTTAATGAATGTATTCGGGTAAGTTTTCATAATGACCCTAAAACAAACCTAAAAATTTGATATTACACACATTACCTCCCGCCATTGTACTAATATATTCTATATAAGTTTCATACTTAAAATTTCATTCATAAAATTTGTATGACAAAAAAACAGCTATTTTTGGAGTTACTAAAACCGGAATCAAACTTACCTTGATTCTTTTCTTCTACCTTTTCTAATTTTACAATATAACAAATTCATATTTACTTATTTTATCTTTTAAACTTACTTACATCAAATTTGACGTCCTATGTCAAATTTTGTGAGCATATGAATAACTTATCTATTTTATAGAAATTCTTCATCCTAAACGATTTGTAAAGTGATTATGATTTACATATTTTTTTTCGTAATTATGCAAATCGATAGAAATTTTTTTTTTTTTATATTTAATAATAACTCAATTTGCGAAAAAATGATATTTAGAGGTACTTTAGGAAAAACGGTTTAAAGCTTCAAGTAAAGTACTACTTCCGGTTAACCAATTGAAGTCAGAATCAAATTCATCATATTTGAATATGTCTTAAATACCAAATATTATATTTTTTACATTTATCTTATTGGAGTAAACACACACGGGCATACAGACATCACGGTAAAAATAGTAAAATCGTATTCTAGGGACCATAACTCCTGCTCATATGTTGAAAACTCACTCGAGAAATCTGGCCAAAAACAATACCTTCCTTATCTATGTATTAATAGACGGGAGATAAAAAACAAGTTCATCCAACACCGTGTAATTATAACGATATAAGTATGCTGTTTTTAGATAAATAAAGTAGGTCATAAGTCACTAGTGAGCTAAATATATTAGCCATTGTTTTTTTGTTCGTATCATAGTAACTACGTTATAAAAACTTCTCTACACTATTTTGTTTCTAAATGTCATTTCGAAATTCCATCTGTCAAAAATCTTATATATATTTTATATCAATGATTAAAATGTGTTCGATAAAATGTTGTATGGCACACGTGTGTTCATTACCTAAGTCACTTGAAAAATACCACACTCGGCCTAACGGCCTCGTGAGCTAAACTTTTCCCACGTGACTTATCTGTAATGTTACATACTTTTACCATAAATAACTATTCTTTACTTATATTATTAATTTTAGTTTTGCTCATTAATCACAGTTCAAGGATTATTTTTTTTTTCAGACATTATCTTTAATAGACACATTACAAAATAATACTGAAATACTTTATGATAAAATACAGAAAGAAATAGAAAGCCATGAGAAATCGATTGACTATGTTGTCGACAAATTTGATATTGAGGCAACATATAAAGCTCTGAAAGAAGAAATAGAAAAACGTGGAGAGAATGTCACAGAGGAAAGAGAAGGATGCGCACCAAATGCAACAGAAACTATGGAATTGGCTTATAAAGGATATAAAGAAAAAATAACCACATGTAAAAATGATGCTAAAAAATCAGATGTGTTTACTAATCTGGAAAATTTAAAGACTGAAATTAGTACTCTAAAAGATCATTTAGAAAATAATGTGACCGAAGTATGTGAAGAGTCAAAACTTACTGATAAATGTGAAGATATAATTGAAGATTTCAATACCGCTTTTAATAATTTATCCGAAAATTTTGAAAAAATACGTGAAGATGAAAAAAAGAATTTAAAAACATTAACTGATTGCTTAACACCAATATCCAATTTTAAGGATGAACGTACAGAAATAATCACTGATTTAATTGATTGTATTGTAAGTAACTTTCAATTATTAAAAATATTAGTGTTAGAATACGACTGCTAATTAGCTGATGAATATAATAAGAACCATGAATATATTGGAAAAATTTACGAATAGTTGTTGTGTAGTAACAAACAAACCTGCGAAGTTGGAGTGATTTAAGAATCATGTTTGACCCGAGTTATTACTACGCAGGAATTATGAGTAAAACCAAAAATAAACTGTCACTTTATATATTTGACAATTGAAACGAATTAGACTTTTTTTATTCCTCAGGTAATATAGTGAGGAAAAAGTAAATCAGTAACAAATTTCCTGGATTATATAGTTTTATAAAAGTATTCATAACAAACTTGATTATTTCAGCACATGTCAATTAAGAATTAAGCTTAAATAAATTAATTAATTTAAATTAATAATATTCATGTCGGGTAGTAGCCTTTGAAATACTAAAATACTGTTTAGAAATACCATTAAAATCATCTTAAAACTTAACATTTTTTAAATAAATAAAACACTGTCAAATTATTGAAACTTTGTACTATTTTTCTAATTATGAATTTTTAAATTTTTGTCCAGTTTTATTATATTATTTCCTTAAAGTTTGCTTACAACTAAATTTAAAAAATATGTTATTAGAGAGCAAAGTTTCATCATTTTCCTTCTAAATAATGACAATTTTGTATCAATTATTATATAATTTATTACATTTTGAACAATATTACAATATGTCATTTCTCATAATTGTCGGATACTTCCTCGTAAAATAGAGTGACCATTCGTACTAATTTCCAGACTCTTGTACTGATAAACAATTTGTAACATAATTTGTACTGATTTTTTACACACTGTACTGAATGTACTGATTTTCGGGTTTTTATAATTATTTATTGATAGCTGTTTATACTTTTTTTTATATAATTTATGCACCTATTAATTAAAATTTATATCTACTGACAGTAATAAAGCAATTGATTTAAGATTCGATTAGTAAGTGATTTGGTTATACTAAACTTTAGCAAAAGAAATAATATTGTTATAATTTTTCCATTTGCCCTTAAATGTGGTCTAAAAGTCTAAAAAGAATATAGAAAGGCAGAGGTTTGTAAAGCTAATATAGAAAAAGCAGAACTCTAGTTTTCATCAAATAATCTACTACTTAACAAAGGCAAAACGCAACAATTGATAATTTGAGCAAATGATAAAATAGTAAAAGTTATATTTGGATTTACAAAATGTTTTGCCTGAGAATATTAAAGGCTTCGAAGATATAAAATTAAAAAACATATAAAACTGTATTTGCTAAGACTATGACAGATTTCATTAGAAAATTAACCAACACTCCCCTCCCCCCAAATACAATCCAGGTTACGCCACTGCTCTTTTGAATAATTACAGTCTCGAAAATAAAACCATTTTTTTCTTAATACATAATAGTTATTAATGTATTAAGAGCATAATCAAAAGGAGCTTTAATTTTTCAAAAAATTTATATGAAAAATAAATTGAACAGTTCTGTGAATGCTAAATACTTACTTAATCAAAATTAAAGTTTATTGTATTGTTTGACATTTATTCATTAACTATAATTTTAATTTGTTTGAGTAACTATTGCTTAGCAACTTTATACGCCCTCGGGCGATAAAAGCCAATTTACGCCCGTATTTGAGTTCGTATAAACAAGTTTATGATTCCAAAAAGAAAAAAATAAGTATTATTTTCACACCCAGTTGTAATTATTGCATATTTTTTTCATAAAGTCTAAGTTTTTATGTAGATTATATTTTTAAATTTATTCTTTTTTTCAGAACTCTGCAAGCAACGTGTACTTGAATAGCATGCTGTACATTTCTTGTTTCATATTAATGTTATTTCGTCTAATGTAAATCACATAAATATATATAAATATTCCTACATATGTATATGATTGTTCATTTAATACAAATTTAAATAAATTATATAACTTATCTACATTTTTATTAAAACCCTTAATTTCCAATTTTTTCTTAGAAGGTTTGTTCTTGTCTGTCCTCATTTTATTAACTGCATTTTGTATTTTTTTTTAAGAATCATTATTGTTGACTTCTAAAGAAGAAAATATTTGTACTATATTCAAATTCAAAATCTCCAGCTGTACTATTTAAGAAAAAAGTAAAATCGAAATTTTTAATAAAAAAAAATACGATATTTTAAAGTTTAAAATCTGTACACCGAATAAAACAATAGTTATGTACTATAAACTGTAATATGCAGGAACTATAGGTAGACAACCAGACCTTCTAAAAGGCAAGTAAATTATCAATAAGCTAGGCGAAATTATTATCTCTATTATACCTTTTCCATACTACACAAAATAATTAATTTTTGCATTAAACATATACTTCTGAATAAGCTGCAAGGATGTAAGTGGATAATAACGTTCGAGAAGGTACGAAGGGAGGCTGAGCTTGCGGATCAGAAGTTCATGTTACTGTACGAGAATAGTTGCATTTCGCTTATTTATTTATGTTTAATTAACGAATAATAAATTATAAAAATATAATAAAAATAAATAAACTTAATACCTTGCTATATTTATTTACACGATATTTATACCACTAACTGTTTATATTTATTTCCACAATATATTTACCGATACCAACTTCCACGAGTCGCCAACTGCGACCCTTTTATACCTGCGGGAAGCTAATCTCGAACATACCAGAGCCTTTCGGACTATAAATTTCTGCACAATAGCGAACGTTTAGCGAGACTACCTAACCAGACATCTGCGGTGAGTCACGTTAGTTACTTTTCGGGCCACCAGAAATAATGACACTATTTTTGTTTCCGTTGCTAGACGACCAAAGGTATATGAAATTAGTTGACAATGGTAACCATACAATAAATATTATTAGAAACTTACGACTTAATAATTTCACTTACATTCCTAGGAAAATAATACGAGAGTGTAACATAACTTAGATTAAAAAATATGAAAAATTAATAATGTTATTAATAATCTAATTTTTCAGTGGCACGAAAAATAAAATAAATAACACGTAGAAGGTCAAACAATTTTGGATTAAGTTATTGTTTATCACATAAATAGTAAGCAAAAAATAATAATTTAATTGTTTTTGAGCTTTAAGGACAGTCAAAATTCAACCAACAATTATTATTTAAATTGCTTATCGACACAATGAAATGTAAAAATTTCTTTAATCCCTATAAATCTAAGACTTAAATCATCTAATTCAAATTTGGAAAAAATAAATGATTCATCAATTAAGATAAAAGTTGTTTGTTGCGTAGAAAAACAAAGTTCATTTTTGTTATTTAAAAAAGATAAGCTTATTATAGTATAAAAAGAAGTTTCTGAAGTCAGTACATCATATTAGAAACAACGTGAAAATGAGAAAGTTATTATTTTTGTTCCTCAGTCTTTTGTTTGCGGTATGTACACTTTTTTATAACTATATTTGTATTAAATTATTGCATCCTTATTTATATTTTTTTACTTGTAACTATCATAATTGAAAAGATTTATATTATTTTTAATTTTTGACTGAAGTCAATAAATTTAAATATACACGTCTTTTTTTTCGATAATATAAAAATGCCGTAAAATTATATAAAAATAATGCAACCTTTAAATGTAAGACATAGAAAAAACAATTCTTCTTCTGCTACAGGCGTAGTTATACAATTTGCCGTATGTCAAAATATCCGAGTTTATTTACTTATTTAAATAGAAAATTGAAATGACGCTTACAAAAAAACGTACATATTTTTTTAAATTTTTATTATTTAAAAAAATCTACAAACTTTTTCGTACACAGAAAAAAGAGATAATTTTTATTGGATTTATTTATGAAATTTCATATAGAAAGAAATATTATAACATAATGATAATATTAATAATCTTAAATGTTTTTTTATTATCTTTAATATTCGGAAATGACTTTTGTAGTTAGTAAAATTCACTAATATATTAAAGAATTCTTTACAAAACGGTAAAAGTGAATTCAGGAAAAATGAAACAAAATAAGATTGTTTAAACCAGGGTAGAGAAAAACCCAAGCTTTGTATAAAAAGTACAACCTATCTGTTTTTTGGGTTTTATATGTTTTTTTTTTGTGTTTCAAGTGTTTTTGTTCAAAAATATAGTTGATGATAAGAATAATAATGGATTGTTTTATTTAATGTGAGATAATATAAATACTGAAGAGGATGACGGAATAATTTATTTTATTTAACCCATTGAAGATTAAACTAGTCTCCGTACACACATCTTTGAGCTTTTTTTTAAATATATAAACCATCCTGAAACTTTCTGGAGTATTTGCTTCAGATGAACCAAAATAAATCTTTTGGATCAGATGGATGAATTATTGTTTGAAAAAAGAAGAATGAAAAAATGAAATTAAAAAATTTATTCCCATCAGTGAAATATGGAAGCGGATCTATGCTTGTATGGGGCTGTATGAAATTTAATTTTTATTGATGGGAATGTGGATTATTTAAATATTTTACAAGAGAATTTGAAAAATCTTTCAACAAGATAATGACCCCAAACATACTACACGTAAACTGCTAGAATAATTATTGTACAATTGTAGACAACAATTAAAAACGCCTCTACAGTTTCCAGATTTTTTCATCTCTGTGATTTATTTAAAAAATTGCGTTTTTTCTATAACCTATATGAAGTGATGACATTTCATACCTCCTGACAGTTGCAGAAACATCACATTTTATCTCAACGGACAGAAGTATTTCCATCCCTTGAGATAGAAATACTTCTATCACCAACACAACAAGTTGAAAAATGCGATAACATTAGAAAAAGTAACAACCTGCTATTCTATAATTAATTTAAAAAATATGTTTCGCTTTTCTCATTGAACTTATTTTTAAATATTTTACAACGGTTACAGAAAAAAATATTGTATTATATACGGGGTAAATAACAGATTTTAGCGCTCTGTGGTGACACCTTGCGCTAAAATCTGTTACTTTACACCTTATATAATAAATATCTATTCTTCCATTTTTTCTTGTTTCTTGTCTTCTGTTTCCTAGTTCTTGTAAATCTTTTTCTACTGCTTCTATCCATTTTATTTTTAGTCTCCCTCTTCCTCTTCTTTCTGTTATACTTCCTATTAGTACCTGTTATGTTATTCTCTCTTCCGGTATCCGTGACCTAGTCATGTCATTCTGTGTGCTCTGATTTGTATTTGATTAACCCTTAAGAATAGTACATTAACTAAGAAAGATGCATTTTCTTCAGGCATCTTCAGGATCCGCAATCCTTCCTTTCGATAACCACAAGGACATCATCCACGAGTACGTTGCTATTATAAAGGAAACCAATCAAATCATATCCTACATTGGATTCCACCTTTCCTCTGCGACCAGGGACTACGAACACCGCATCAGCGACAGTGTTTCGCACGCCAATACATTCCCCGTTTTGGAAGATCTTCAGAATGCCATCCACAACATCGATGCCCAAACTCCTCAAGACCACAAGAACTGCATCGACCTCGCCTTGAGAATGACCATGCTTACCACTGAAGAGCTGAAGAAAGGAATGGATTCTTGCGTCGCAGACGCTAGGACAGTTGTCAGCCACATGCAAGGTCTTCTGAAGAACTTGGACGGCAAGGCTAACAACCTCAGGGAGCAAATTCGGGCTGGCATACGCCAATGCTTAGATGAACGTAACATTCAGTGCTTGGAAGATCTTCTTGTTGTACTGAAGAAAGACGTACAGGAAGTAAGACAAGAAGTGGAAGATGTACAAAATGATGTTACCACTTCAACTGAAGATGGAATTGAGGGTTTGGATGATTGCTTGGATAATGTTCAAAATGATTTACAATTGAAGAGCAGGTCTATTCTTCAGAATCTTGATCAATGCACTCAGGTAAATATTAATTATAAATAGTTTATTCTCTATTAAACAGAAAGACATTAAATGTTCCTCAACATCAATAAAACAATCTGATGAAATGTAAACATTTTAAAATGCCCCAATAATTCAATAATAAAGTGCTTTGACACCTTTAAAAATACATAATACCATTAATAAGAAATTAAACTTTGATAAATTATATCTTAATACCTACAAAAAATCTGATGTGTCCAACTCATTACCTCCCGCACTGTAGTAATATATTCTATAGGTTTTTCAGTACTACTCAATTTATAGTTTTAAAATTAGTTTGTTATGGCTGTTCAGAATATTTTTAATTCATTTCATACCTAAAATTTCCTTCATAAAATTTGTAGGACCAAAAAAGAGCTATTTTTGGCGTTACTAAAACCGAAACCAAATTTACCTTGAATTACGCATGCATATATATTGCTTATATATTTCTTCCACCTTTCTTAATTTTACAATACAACTACTTCATATTTACTTATTTTATCTTTTAACTTACCTAAATCTGACATTATATGATATGAACATATGAATAACTCATCTGTTTTATAGAAATTTCTCAGCTCAAACGATATGTAAAATTATTATAATTTTTTTTTTTCTGTTTAGCTACAAGTTATATATATATATATATATATATATATATATATATATAAACGTAATTATGCAGATCGGTTGAAAATTAAAAAATCTTAATATTTAATAATAACGTAATTTGCGAAAAAATTATGATATTTTTAATTTATTAAAGAAATATTATTTCTTCTTAAAGTTTTAAACACTACTGGTTTTTAATTTGGTAACATTTTTATTTAGATGGATATATAAACAATTCACTGGTTTTATTGAAAAAATTAGTGACACATGTTCTAGCCTAAAAAATAAAACAAATCTGAATTGAATTTTTCAATAATTAACGTAAGTCTAATCGTACAACACAAGTATGTGAAAAATAAATGAAAATTAAATTAAAAATTTTGACAGAATATGATGCTAAAATATTTACGTTGGCATTTTTAATTTTTGTCGGCCTAGGCTGGCAAACAGAAAGTTTCTGGACGATTTTGAGGTCTGTAATACTACTTATATCGGACGGAGGCACGAAAACATCATTTTAGTTTAAATTTCGTATCTAAAGTATTGATTTTATTCTGGTATCTACAAACAAACAAATACAAAAGAACCATTTTTATTCACATCATTTTCTTTTTGTTTATGTCAGTGTATTGTAACCTAATGAAAGGTTTTTTTTAATAATTAATATATACTTTTCAGCATCGAAACCGAATTGCGAAGTCAGCAGATCGCGGAGTTGCAGACTTCTTTAAAGAACTTCTTGAAACTATCGAACGAATTATTGAGACAATCACAAACCTCCCAGCTTTAATCGATCAAATTCCGGACAAAATCCAAGAAATTATATCGCATCTCAACGTAGCCCTCATTGCCCGTCAGATAGAAAAGGAAATCAACAGTGCCATCAACGAAGGAGGTCCCAGCGCTGAAAAGTGCCGACCTGAAGCTGAAGCACGCCTAGATACCATCGTAGCCGCCGCTGAAACAACTGCAAAGGCTTGTATGGTAACCGCGAATGAACAAGTGGATGCAATCAAAAACCAAATAAGCACCTTATCTGAAAGAGCTTGGTCTTTACTGAAAAATCTAAACATGCAAATACTGGAATGTAACTTGAGTAACATTCTAAACCCTGTAGGATTAGTTGCCTGCTTAACTTCTCTTCACGACGAATACAGAAATAAGATAGCAAGTCTTCAAAATGACGTGAGTAACGCTTTGGGTTCTATTGCTCAACAAAGTGACTCTATAATTCAGGATCTTGCTCAATGCGTCAACAAACTACAGCTTCACACTGTAAGACTGGGTCAACAACTAATTAAGGATGTAGAACAATGTGTCCTTACTATTTCATAATTGTTTATTTATTAATATGTCAAACTGTGATAAATGTTCTCACAAAATAAAGTGTTTTTAATTTCAAATCTAATCTCTAAATCCAATTTTGAACTAGATAAGTATCACCTTGAAATATTACGCAACAAATTTCCTAATTCCATCAATAATTTCAATAATTTTCTTCAATCATGTAATGCGAATAATAATGCGAAATTGGTTTAAAGAGAAATGTGCATTTCCTGTGTTAAATTGCAGCAGGCACGAGTTCTGAATGTTTTTAGTTTCGAACAGAACTCAAAATGGTGTACATACAATTTACGTGTCTTCTCGTTTTTGTAAGTAAACATATTTTATTACATTTTATATATATTTTAAACAAAATCACATGATCTACGTCAAAAACACTTCTGAAAAAGGTTGTAAATATTTATTATTAATATATATATATATATATATATATATATATATATATATATATATATATATATATACAATCTTATTTTCATGGATGATACCAATGCCGGAGGTCAAAAGACTGTAAAAAAACATAAAACATCTTGGTTAAAGTTTTATAGTAATAAAAATATATTGTTTTTAGTTTTTATAAGGGGGCGGAAATTAAAAAAAGATGTAGAAACCTGATAACTAACATATTTAAATTTAACAAGTGATAGACTTCGTTGAAAGTTACAATATTTTAAAAAACTTTTTCAATTAAAACTTCTAGAAATTGAGTTAAAATTCCTTAAAATATTGTTATAAATTTCACTACCCACGTATTGTTAAATAATAGCTATTTAACTAGTGTGTAAAGTAAGAGTTTTTTAATCGATTACTGTTTTATTATAGTACGAAATAAAAAACATTATGTTACACACGTGTTGCGTACATTTTCCTATAACCGAAATATTAATAAAAATTAATTTCAAAAGTAAATGAAACCATTGCTAATACTCTTTGCAAACACAAAAGATGTTGTAGGAAAATTATTTTTTTCTAATTTGACCAATACAGTCACTTAAAAGTTGATGAAACATAATCACAATGTCTGTTTACTCTCTATTCGTAATGGCAGATATTTTTACAGATTGTAATATTTATAATAATTTTTAATCAATTTATTTGTTATTGTCAAAATTTATTTGAAAAAGTCAACTCACATTTATCAAAATCAATTATGTCATTGTTTTTGCTACTGAATCAAATTATGATGAGAATACAATTCTTATGAAAAACAACCAATCACAAAGTTTGAAAATGTTGTACCAATAAATGGATAGTATATTGTACAAGCTTGGAATGGTACTCAATTCATACGAGTATGAAATGAACATACCAAGCGAGTTGTACACTATACTTTCTAAAAGAAAGGTTTTTTCCCTTAACGAGTTCTATAACTAGTTAAAAATATGTATATTGTTGTTACACCCTGTTGTAAAACTTTATATTTCATATTTATATTTGCAGATAATCAACAAAGTGTCGCCCGTAACAATACATGAAGCGCGTTCAACAATCAACCACATTCACTCTCTTCAACATCGATTAGAAGCCAGCATTTCCAACCTAAACCATATTCCCCTCCTGACTAGATCTTTAAAAACAAACATACACCAAGTATCTTCCAAATCGCGCATTCCCCGAATTATATCTTCCTCGAGATCCCAACTCTCCGGTTCTTCCCAATGCAGTCGTCAAGCCAGAGATCTTTTCAACTCCCTGGACGATTCTTCGAAAGAAGAAGCTACGGCTTGTGCTGTTGCAGCCATCAAGAAGGTAGAAACCCTGTCCATCGAAGTAGGGAGACTAATCCTGAAAGCCACCGACGTGAAGAACGACGTTGTGGGGAGGATTACCAACTGTATACGCAGTAACGCCCCCAATGAAGTCGGGGTAGCGTTGTGTCTAGTGGCTCAGGTCTACCCAGTGCAGGAATCAGTGGCCCAGTTGGAATCTGCAGCGCAGAATATGCTCACTTCAGCAAGGGAAACTGCAGATGATATTCTCAGCGTTCTCAAAGAGTGTGTTTCAGAGGCGGAAGAACTGACGGAAAATAGAAGTAGGAGTATTTTGACAAACTATCATAATTGCTCGAAGTCTCCTAAATAAAGCGATGCAATGAAATAAAAACTACTGATACGCAGCCATGAAAATTATTGCTCCAAATTTTGTTTTGTTTTTTATTTTTATTTTATAAATACGCATATGTTTTTTATAATTCCTGTTCTTTATACCTTGAGTTTTAGCTAAGAAGCAATATTCTTTAATCTATCATTAAAGATTTCTATTGGTACCACTCATACTGAATGTTCTAAAAAAAATGTTGTCATAGGCAATTAGGTACCATTACCATGGGAAAACTGTTTTTGGTAAATAAAAACTGTCCGGCTAACTAAGTCACCATATTGTACAGGATAATGCTACATGTACATGTACAACTACATCTTATGTAATACAGATTACTACATTTTAATAGCACAATTCAGTAAAATTTACAAAAAAGAATTATATTTTTTCGCCTGATGTTTTTATTGTTTTTCACGCGCAAAATGACAGTTGTCAATTCGTAGTTATGAAGTTAAAATGTCGGCCTACAGAGTTTTTATATCATTTCTGTTTTTTTTTATGTTAATACGTACTAAATTATTACCTACTATGTTTTTCTAAAAATATTTAATGATACATAATTAACATTAAAAAAATTACAAAGAAATAATACACAATGCAGTAAATAAACAAATAAACTATCAACATTATTACTCAAGAAATTTTTGTAAATAAGTCGGAATCGAACTGAAGACTTTTGATTCTGTATGCCGTTACTCTAACTACTTCTAACTTCATAACCAGGAATTGGCAACTGTCATTTTATGAATTAAAAACTTATTCAATTGCGAATTCAGTAGTTTTTATTTTTCTCAACATTAACAAATTGAAAAACTTAATTTTAAAATAAACAAGTTTTTAGACTCAAAACTAAAAACAGAATAACTTAGAAGATTATCTAGCTTGAATAATTGTAGTAGAGATATATTATTAACCTAAAATATTAGAAAATATTTCCCTGTTTTTTTTATACAAATCGGCTGGTCCGATTATTCAATACAAACTTACTTTATAATTTACAATAATTTATTTTATAATTTTAACAGTACAAATGTATCAAAATAATATTATATTTTAATTTCTGTACTTATTTTTAGTAAAATACTTTAAACTCTGTTTTTAGTAAACAATATAATTTGAAGTAGATGATTCTATTTGTAGCTCATTAAAATATACGAAAATGTTATTTTAATTATTTTTAAGAACCACTTAAGAACATTTATTTTGAAAATACGATAAAATTTTCTTACCAATCAAAACAAGTTCTGTGATAATATCATTGATAAAGCTAAAAGGTGATAGTCATACTTTATTGATAAAAAGTGAAATACGTGTTTAATGTTACAAATCTTCAACTATGGAAAAATTTAATGTATTACTTTTGACATTTCTTTTCTTCTCACAGGTAAGTTAATGTTCTTCCATAAAAAAATATACCTCTACATATACATTTACAATAAACTATAAATTACGGTTACGGTGTCAATGTTTAAGTAAATAAAAATATTGCATACATCCTAGCAGTTCGAAAAGCAGATGTAGAAGCTATTGGCAGATACCTTCATTAATAAAATGCAAGTAAAACTTGTAAGGAAGCAAGTACTCTACGTACTGAGGTGCTGTTCCAACTAGATGATAAAAAAAATATTTGTTTCAACATTTATTTTCTTATAGTTGGATGGGTGAAAGATAATAATAAAATTACTTCTCTGTTTTACAGAATTTGGGTTTTGGTTTCGCTAAGACCCCAGAAGAACAAGACAGCATCAACAACATTGTCAAAATAGTTGAAGATCTTACCAACGATATTAAATCAATTGTAGACGATATATCAAATCGTCTTCCAATAGTTCTAAAAAACCTAGAAACAAACATCCAAGACAAGGTTACAGACGCCAATATCGCACAAATCTTCGAATCAACGAAAGAAGAATTCGAAAGTATCATCCAAGATCCTTCCATAACGTCCGAATGTACAGAAAACGCCGAAGAAGAACTTGAAGAACTCAACAAGTCAACAGTATCCGGGATCAACAGTTGTGTTGTTTTAGCACAGGATAAAACAAAACACATCCAACCGGAAGTGATGGGACTGATGGGAAAGTCAAGCGAGCTTGCTCAGGAAATGGCGAAGCAAATAAACAAATGCGGAAATAGTCACGGAACTGATGCTGTGGGATTGTCACAGTGTCTAACTGATAAGATAAATAAAATTAGAAGCACGCTTGGACAGTTGAAAGACACCATAGAAGAGAGTATGAATGTTGCTGAAAATATTGCAGAAGAGGTGGCGACTGAGACAGCTCAATGTCTAAAAGAAGTGCAGATTGAAACCGAAGAGAATGTTGAGGATATTCTTCACAGACTCAAAAACTGTAATACTCATGAAGAATTGTAATAAAATTTGTTAATAAAAAATTATTATTATTTATTTAATTTTGCCTTACATACATTTTATGCAACGAAATGCGGAACATAGGATTTCAAAAAATTGGGAATACTCTCTTGAAATGCTACAAGTAAACAAAATAATATATATTTATACCATGGTTAAGAAGACCATTATTGACCAGCGCCTTATGTCCCTCGATTGTTTCATATCTCGGGACACAACTTGGCACTAGGACAATAATGATAGATTTCTCAACCTTGGTGTGTAATATATTATTATTTCATTAGCGGTTTAAATATGTCAATATAAATCTAAAATTTATGAAATAATTATACCTACATACATTTCAGATATTAAAAAATTCAAGAACGAAAACATTATAGTAATTTCCATGGCTGTCTGATTTTTTAAACGGTTACTTTTAATATTTATTAATTCTGGAATTATCAATTATGATTTATGTTCTTTACTCATGTAGAATTATAGTTTTGCTCTAAACTGATCAGAAGAGAGAGTATCCGCAATTTTTTAAAAATTCCATGTTAGTCTTATGTTCCGCGTTTCGTTGCACATACTGCTTATACGAGTATATATATAATATATATATATATATATATATATATATATATATATATATAGTTAAATTTTATGGAACCTTAATATTCAATTTCCGTCTCGTCCAATCTGTGTTTTCCGATCTTCCTTTCCTTTTCCAATTCCCTACAGCACAGTCGCTTATGTTCCAAAATTTTCTCTTCTCTTCCGTAAAGTCTACACATGCTATCTTCAAGATTGAACCAATATTTGTTGTTTTTTTCTAAATATATTGGGTTGTACAATGAATTCTGAATATTTTCTTATTGATTCTGGATTTGATTTTTTTCCATCGTTGTTGTAATAAGGACTTCCATGCATTGTTTCTCTTCTGTCATCTTACTTTCATTTGTCTTCTTTCGTGGCCATTTATTTCGTAATATTATATTGTATATTTATTTATTACGATTACTCAGTAAATTTTCAAGTACTATACTCAAAATACTTAATTATTATAAAGTTCATACATCATGTAATATTTACTTTAACGACTTATGTAGATAAGTGTAGTTTTTTAAAATAAAATCTAATTAAATTTATCTTGAAATGTAAACATCTTAAAATGCCCCAATAATCAAGTAGTTTGACACCTTTAAAAATAAATAATACTATTAAAGAGAAATTAAACTTTGATAACTTATTACTTAATACGTACATAAAAAAGGAAAAGTATTTCTTTTTTAACGTTTTAATACTTAACAATTATAATGTAAAAGTTAAAAAAATACTTAATAAATTTTCGGATAAACAATTGTAGCAAATTTTAATTAAACTTTTTATGCATCATTACATAACAAAACAAATACAAATTTAAATAAATTCCGTTTAATAATTGTTGATCAGTCAAGATTCTTACGCAACAATTTGTGTTATTATTTTTCCAAACTAAGTAAATACAAACATATTGTTGAAACTAATTGCGCAGCTATCCCTTATCAGAACTGCACACAAAGATTAACCCAATTAAATGGAAAAAGTAATTAAATAATGAATTGCATATCTAAGAAAGGATAGTAACAATTGACCATTAACTTTTAATAATATAAATAATCTATTTCCATTGAATCTCTTTCCTCCTTTTGACCTGATAAAGTCACACCTGTGCGAAATTAGTTCCAAAAGTGCATAGGGTAAGAATTCAAAGTTCTTAGTTATCAATCAACTCCTTATCATATATCAACAGTGAGTATTTTGATAACACAGAACTCAGGTGGTATAAATACAGTGGCGAAAGTTGTGGGTGTATCATTGCAGTTTTGTGGTGAATTATCAACATGAAGGTCGTTCTTTTGCTTCTCTGTGCCTTCGTAGCCGTTCAGGTAAGAGTTCAAGCATTTATTAAAACAAATTCATTTTATATTTCAATTTTTAAAATGACTGTTTTACGGGGTATGTGACCAAATTTTGATTTCTACATATATGATACTAAACAAAAATTAAATACCTTTCTTTTTTAAAATCGATTCATTATTTAGTTTACCAGAAAGTAATTATTAAAAATTTGGGGAAGTGATGCTGAAACGTCGGCATGAAAGAATCTTGAAAGAAGAAAGAGAGACTGAGATCGAAAGATTATTGTTTTACAGAAACATTTACATGTTTTACTTGATAATATTTTAATACCATTTATGTAAGTCAGTTATCTGAGATGAATGTATGTCTATATACATGACTATATGTTTGTATGTTATCAGCACCCTGATGAAGACTGATTTACAGTCGAAACGTCGGTGTATTAGTGGAATTTATTGAATGACTGCAACTCCAAAAAATACTTTCTTTAAATTTAAATAATAAATCCAATCCTACATAACACATTAACCATGTATAGTAGAGGCATAGACATAAGAAATTCACTTTCGGATAAGCCGGTTTGCTCTTATAAAGTTTTATGGGATTTGCGGTAATGGTTCTTTAGGCAAGTACTTTCTTCTGTCGTATTCTGTTAAGGACTGTACCAGAAAAAACGGTGTCGTAAATATTTACACTATGACGAGAAGAATATGATACGGCCCTGTTCTTACTTTTCAAGTGATACCTTTGAGTTGAGATAATTTATAACACATGACCACAAAGCTTCCCATCCCTCTATAAAATGATGTAAAATCCGCATAAGTCAGTTTCATGTACATCTACTTCTACTATACCTAACGAGAGATATCTTTATACGAGTATAATACTAAAAGTATTTTAGTCCTGAAAATTGAATCCTTTTTGCAGGGCTACAGCGTCCACCCCGTGGCAAAGGCTCCCACAA
This sequence comes from Stenolophus ochropezus, assembly GCA_035578165.1. Classification (NCBI taxonomy): domain Eukaryota; kingdom Metazoa; phylum Arthropoda; class Insecta; order Coleoptera; family Carabidae; genus Stenolophus; species Stenolophus ochropezus. Next base: position 2,888,148 of record JAQOWZ010000002.1, read on the forward strand.
AGGACCTGGACGATGTGATCCAAGCCATTCGCGCCATCATCGAACGCATCCGTGAAATCATCGCCGAAATCTCTGCCAATCTACCCGAAATCATCCAGAGCATTCGAGACAGAATTAAAGAGATTATTGCGCAACTTCCTGAAATTGTCCAGGCAATTCGTGACCGCATCCAGGAGATCATCAACGAGAGTGCCGCTGCCAGAGCATGCGTTCAGGCCCAGAGGGAACCCATTGAACAGCTTCTTCGTCAAGCTGCTGCAGGAGTCCAGGTAAGATGATATTAGTAACTTCAATGGCTAGAAGCTAAAAGCAAGAAATAAATATGTTGGAAGAGAAGTTTAAATTTCTTGCTTTATATTTCGCATTCATTCTTTTCTTCTTTCCATTTATTTTTTGGAAAGAAATTAGTATCTTCAATCGCTAAACTAGAAGCAAGTATACAAATATGTTGGAAGAGAAGATTAAATTTCTAGGTTTTGATTTAGCAATCATTCTTTTCTTCTTTCCATTTATATGAAAAAATAGTCTTTAATAATTTGATCATTTTTCAATGATTCCATTTCTGTTTGAAATACTGGAAGATCAAAACCTTTCAATCTTCTAAACTAGAGAGTTGGGTACTAGAAGTTTATGATTACGGATTCGGTTCAATTTGTTTTTCAAGGTTTTTACAGTGGGAAAAGCGAGAAGTTTAAATTTCTAGTTTTAGAACTCGCAATCATTCTTTTCCTTTTTCTATTTATTTTTAGAAAGAATATTTTTTAATAATTTGATCATTTTTTCAATGATTCCATTTCTGTTTGAAATGCTGGAAGATCAAATCCTTTCAATCTTCTAAACTAGAGTGTCGGTTACTAGAAGTTTATAATTACGGATTCGGTGCAATGTGTTTTTCAAAGTTTTATGCTCCAAATAATCCAGCAGAAAAATAATTTACTAGGATGCGCATATTAAGCCGTATACTTTATACATGGAATGAAACTTACTTCTCGAACACCGATATAAACGTTCCAATAATCTCTTTTAGAACATAACACAAACATGGATAGGTTTTTCAGTGATCTTTTGATGCATTTATATTAACTAAAATTTAAAGCTCTTTATCAAAATTTATATTTATTTCAATGTACTTGTATTATAAATTACAGGTACTCAATATATAAATGTAATTTAAAAGGAAAATAAATTAATAAATTAGAGAAATATTGATTTTATTAAGTTTGGTCAAGTGTGCTTTGGAAACAAAATAAAAATCAAAATAAGCAATTACGTCGGGTGCGGTTGCAGCCTTCCTGGATAAAGCAGAAGTTATGTTAATTGGCCAATATCGGTTTTTGGTCATATCTAGTGACTTATATATTTTTTGGGAAAATAAATATATGATTAAAATGTCCAACTAATGCGGGCAACTTTGCCCCAATCTCTTACGGTTATCGAAATTCCAATGGTTAGACTCCTAAAATGTACACCTATATACCTACATACAAGTACGGTAGATCTGTAACGACTATGCTTAAGACTAATTATTATTCTCTTTTATTCTAAAACGTAGTATAGCCATTTGAACCACACGTATCATTTGTACGTTCGACGTTATCTAGTGTTGTCTTCAATAATTCTTCATTATTATTTAGTGTTAAGAAAGAAGATGCGTTCTAGTTTCTTCTCATCAGAATATCCAAGAATAGAAAAACATTATTTTTCTTAAAGGGAAATTCTTGTATTTTCACATTCTGAGGATAATCCCGGGTAGAATCGAAACGTCGATGTGAATTAATCGTTTTATTGACTGAAACCCTGCAATTTCTCCCTTTAAATCAACGTCCAATCAATCTTCCATATTATTATCCTTGTTCCTAGGGTTGCATCCAGGCAGCAGAAGGCCAAGCCGACGTCCTCCGCGAGCAACTCGAAGCCTTGATCACTACCGCCCAGTCCGTGGGTCAGGACATCGGGAGCCGCGTGTTATCCTGCATCAGCGACAACCAGGCGAACCCCGCCGGCATCGTGAGCTGCCTCCAGGACCAACTCGTCGAGATCCGCCAGGAGCTCCAGGAGTTGGAGGTGCAGGTCCGCGCCGTCCTCGAAGCCGCCAGAGAGGTCGCCGAGACCGCAGGACGGGACCTGGTGCAGTGCGTGGCTGCCGTCAGGGAAGACATTGCTCCGCAAGAACAGGCTATTGTTAATGAAATTAGAGAGTGCATCCAAAATAGCGAATAAGTCATGACTTGTATATAGGAATTAAATAAATAATATTATTATTCTACAACCTGTAATGTAATAATGAAAACCTTGACATAGGGATTTAACATCTATTAACAGAAAAACGGAAAAAACCTAAATTTCAGTTTTCGCCTAGAAACTTTTTGTCATCATTTTCTTTCATTTTTTGGACTTAAGAAAGTATCTATGCACTGATTCCAAAATTTCAAACAGAATTCAATTATCTCTTCCCGTTCTCGAGATATTTGAGGTCAAAGTTATACCTAAAAAATAAGGTTTTTTAGGTATATTCCTTAAATGGTTAGGTTTATGGTTTCGGGGACCTAACCATTTGATTCTACGGGCAAAATTACATTAGTATATCAATTTTCTGATTTTTATCTCAACAGATAGAATTTGTAGAAGGAAAAAACTAAAAATGGCCAAAAATCGAGAAAAATCGTAAGGGGTTCTCCTTTCTACAAATTGTATCCTTTGGAATAAAAATTTAAAAATTGGTATACTTTTGTAATTTTGCCCATAGAATCGATTGGTGAGGTCGCCGAAGTCGTATACCTAATCCTTAAAGAGTTATACCTAAAAAACCTGTTACAAAGAACGTATATGCGGAGAAAATATTTCTCTTCAAAAGTCATTTCAGCATTTTTCTTTTATTCTTTTTTTTCATGTTTACATTAAAAATATACAATACTTTTCTACATTACTGGCGTACGGAGACTTTGTTTTGAGTGTAACAGATTCATTTAAATATAAATTTAAAATAAATTATTAATTTATAATCGAATGCGTTAGCTAATACCAACTATCAACATCACATATTAATTTTAATACAATATTATATATTGAATAACTCGTAGCTATTTCGTAACCTCCCTACCTTTATTCATTTATTTAAATGATAATTAACAACTCAGAAATCTTCAGTAGTCTTTAAGCAGTCATGAAGTGAGTACCGTTTATATTTTTTTTAACTTGAACTTCAATTGTGATCTACTACTATATATTCTTGAATCTAGTGTACAATGGACATATATTATTACAATGCACACATTTGTTCATAATTATTAAAAACGATTTTTGTTATAAATAAACTAATTTATATTTTTATTGTTTCAGACGAGGTCGAGCTACTTTCTAGATATAAGATATAGATATAGATATAAGGTGGGAAGCAGGTACTTCTTCAGTTTTTTTTCACAACACTGAAATATGTAAGTCCTATTTTAATATTTAAGAGCAATGTCCTCCCTCAATATTTTACCACTTGTTTTTACAATTCTCTATTTAAATACACATTTAATTTATATTATTCACGTGATTCGTAAATTGTTGACATTTTTTAAACTTAACTTTAACTTATGCCTTTGTTTTGTAAAAATAGTACATTATTTTTTTTCAACTAAATGAATAAAACGTGACACATTAGTATGAGATGAGATCTAGATATAAGGTATGAGGTTTAGATATAAGGCGTGATGATTAATACGGTATGATAGCTAGATGTAAGGTGTGCTGGTTAGATAAAAGGTATGATGGTTAATTATAAGGTGTGATGAGTATGTATGATGCTTAAATGTAAGGTTTGATAGTTGGATGTAAGGTGTGATGATTAGATATAAGGTGTGCTGATTAAATATAAGGTGTGATGGATAAATATAAGGTATGATGATTAAATATAAGATGTGATGATTAAATATAAGGTGTGATGATTAAATATAAGGTGTGATGATTAAATATAAGGTGTGATGATTAAATATAAGGTGTGATGATTAAATATAAGGTGTGATGATTAAATATAAGGTATGATGATTAAATATAAGGTATGATGAATGTGAGATGTGATGCTTATATATAAAGGTATGATGATTAGATATAAAGTGTGATGATAAAATATAAGGTATGATGATTAAATATAAGGTGTGATGATTAAATATAAGGTGTGATGATTAAATATAAGGTGTGATGATTAAATATAAGGTGTGATGATTAAATATAAGGTGTGATGATTAAATATAAGGTATGATGATTAAATATAAGGTATGATGAATGTGAGATGTGATGCTTATTTATAAAGGTATGATGATTAGATATAAAGTGTGATGATAAAATATAAGGTATGATGATTAAATATAAGGTGTGATGATTAAATATAAGGTGTGATGATTAAATATAAGGTGTGATGATTAAATATACGGTGTGATGATTAAATATAAGGTGTGATGATTAAATATAAGGTGTGATGATTTAATATAAGGTATGATGATTAAATATAAGGTGTGATGATTAAATATAAGGTGTGATGATTAAATGTAAGGTGTGATGATTAAATATAAGGTGTGATGATTAAATATACGGTGTGATGATTAAATATAAGGTGTGATGATTAAATATAAGGTGTGATGATTAAATATAAGGTGTGATGATTAAATGTAAGGTGTGATGATTAAATATAAGGTGTGATGATTAAATATAAGGTGTGATGATTAAATATAAGGTATGATGATTAAATATAAGGTATGATGAATGTGAGATGTGATGCTTATTTATAAAGGTATGATGATTAGATATAAAGTGTGATGATAAAATATAAGGTATGATGATTAAATATAAGGTGTGATGATTAAATATAAGGTGTGATGATTAAATATAAGGTGTGATGATTAAATATAAGGTGTGATGATTAAATATAAGGTGTGATGATTAAATATAAGGTGTGATGATTAAATATAAGGTATGATGGTTAAATATATAGTGTGATGGTTATATCTGAGATGTGATGTATAGATATAAGGTATGATGAATGAATGGAAGCAAATCCGTACTGCAAAACTGTCCGGGAAGTTTTCAGTTAGGATTAGCTGTTAGGTACTAGTTAGTTTAGGTTAATAATGTGTCACGTTTTATTCAGTTTTTGCTTTTATTTATTTATTAGTATATTCTTTAGTTCACTACAAATATATTTTTCTCAAATATACACGTCTCCAATATGGTCAATATGAAGTGTTTCACATGAGAAAGAGGTGAATTAATTATATGTTTACAATCTTTTGTTATTACTTAACTTTTAAATATCCCATTTTTTTGTGCAAGTATTACCTACTAGACTTACATTTTTAATATACCCCAATTAACCATTAATTTTTCCCTTACAAAAACATTTTTTGATTTTAAAATCCTCTTTTTGCATAATTTTTTCATAATTATATTATTTAAATGTTCAATACCCCACAGTAATATTTTATAAGTCGGGGGCACTCCTTTCTCTGCTTACAGCATTCTTTTCGTTGGTATGGGTTGCACGGAAGGGTTGTGATACCGCCCTCGTATTAGCGTGTCTATAAGTTAGAGTTACGGATGTGCTTTGTGCATCTTGCTGCCCTTTTACCATTTTGGGCGTTAGTATGGAGGGCCGGAAGGGTGTCTGACCGCTAGCGTGTTGAAATGTCTAATTGTGGAGTGAGTTTGTACGTAGACTATAATAATTAACACTATATTTTCATTTTCTACTTCTTTCTTGGCTTTCATGCCAATTCCCCTGACCCTTTTCGCTGAGAAGTACACTGCATTAGTTTAAGTTGCGCCAAAATAGTGTTAAGTCGCGGTTAGATTTAAGTCGCGATATAGTTATAAGTCTTCATCCTCTCCTTAAACCCAAAACCATCCCTTCCCCCCTTGCCGACGTGGAGAGACCTTGTCGTGGTGGCAGGGCTTAACCATCCTCCAAACATGAATGAAAATTCAAAGAGGATGGAACCAACATCTCCACTTTAATATTATAATCATTTCATTTACAGATGAAGCAATTTTTATTAATTTCTCTCTGCAGATATTTTTAAGGAATAATAGATGATATGCAGCAGGATTTATTTCAAATTGTGCATTTTCTTACGGAAGCCGCAATTTTTAGGGGTAAGTGCTATTTTTTAAATAAAGAATAAAAGAGTAAATATAAAATAAAATTATACTTGAATTCATTAACATTTATTAATAATAAAAATAACTGATGTTTTTTTTTTATTTCATTAAATATTTATTTAAAAATAAATCCTTCTTTGACAACCCTCAAGAAATTAAGAAAATAAGTTCCTCTAAATATGACATGAAAATTCGGATGGAACTAACATCTCCACTTTAATACAATAATCATTTCATTACAGATGAAACAATTTTTATAAAAAATATTTTTGGGACATAATAGGTGATATGCAGCAGCACCTATTTCAAATCGTATATTTGACAGGAGAAAGCAGGAATTTTATTGGTAAGTGCAAAAACATTTTTTAAAATGCATTCGGAAAACTTAACTTTCTACTATTATTATTTATGATTTATTAAATATAAATGATCATGTATTTTGATTGTAATTGGTATTTCCAAAGTAAACACATTATAATAATCGATAATAATCTAGCAAACTAGATCAGCATCAACAAATATACTCTTCCTGTTGATATAAATAATAATAACTAAATTAGATTAAATGCGGGTGAGTAAAGAGTGCAACATTTTTATGATTTGTTGCACACAGAGGCATTATTAAATCTACCATCCATATGTGCCATATTCAGTTTTGTAGAAAATTTATATTTTGCATAAAACGATTATAATTTCGTCGAAGATTTACATTTATTTTTATATTGTAAAAGTACACTTACATTTTATGTCATCTTTCCATGTTATCCTGAATTCTGCATCACATCTGAAAGAATAAAAAATAAAATTAAACGCGAGAAATTTTACATACAAATTTTCAACTAAGTAATATGTGCATGCATTATGAATAATGTTTTTATATAATGACACTAGATACAAAACTAAATTGTATTTGTGTAATCGACACTTACGTTCTTCAAAGATGATAGATTTATATTGTTGTCAAATTCGTGCAATTTATTTATTTGTTTATTGATAGGTAAATTATTATTTTTTATTCTTAACAAAGAAATATTGTAAACATTAAATGACTGACGAAACAGTCTATGAAAAAAAATCAATGATTAAGGTAGATTATCTTTGTAGTATTTGTACAGCCTAGACTTATTTTTTTCAAAGATAATAAATTAATATTGCTATTAAAATTGTGCGGTTCAATTAATAATTGAGAGATAAATCTAAGTTACTTTTTAACAAATAAATAGGAATAATAAACGACTGACGAAATAGTATATGAAAGAAATCATTTTAAAATGAATTTTCTTGTAAGCAACAATATTAAAATATCTGATGTGGCCAGCACGTAACCTCTCGCCTTTTATTAATATTTATATTTTCCATGCGTTGACAGCTAAAACGATAAAATTAATTATTAAAATAATTATTACTTGCAATATTAGTATAATTCCTTTTAGAGTATTCAATAAATATTTTTACTGTTTACTAATTGTCTCTGTCAAATATAAAACATTTATTTCCATAGGTAAACAGATTAACCGCAATTGTAACAAATTTATCGTATCATTAATTAGATACTAGTAACAGTTAAATGTAGAAACAAATTTGCAATAAAAATTTTCAGCTAATTACAAAATATTAAATTATTATTTATAAAAATTATCATATATTCATAATTAATTAAGATTTTTTATAAAAACCACTACCGGTTGCATGATGAACACCAAAATCTAATAAGATCTAATCTAGGGTGTCAGAATGTTATATCCAAAATTTATTATTATCCGATTATTAGCATGATTCTAATACCATTCTTATTGAGTGGCGAGAGGTAAAGAAGATATTAGAATATACTGATAAATATCAAAAACATAATATATATTCACGAAAAAATTTAAGATTTATTAATAATCTTTGTTCTCATTGCTAACTTCTTAAAAATTAAAATTTTCCATTTAATACATTTAAGGATTATAAATTTATTACACTTTCTTTATTAGATTGGTGAAAATGAACAATTCTAGAAGGAACATTTTCTTTATCTAATTATTTATGATGAAATATGAATATTTTTATTTAAGGAATCATTGACATCTGAGTCTGAATCAGAGTGAAGACACCACTAATCCGAAGGTTTTTGTTATCATAAAGATCTTATCATTTGTTGATTGTTTTTTAACCAACTGATAATCAGAAGTTAGTATAAAAAGGGTAAGTGATTTGAAGAAACATAGCAGTTATTCTGTGAACAGCAACATGAAATTCGCACTCTTCATTGTCTGCACCTTATTGGCCGTACAGGTAAAGATTTTTTTTTTTTGATCTCTTGAAATGAAAACATATCATCAATCAACTAACTCAATTTTTTTTAGTTTGTTATAAAACGCTACTTTCATAATAATTGTTTTTTAAAATTTAAATGAGTTTTTAAGGTACAAATAAGATTTTTCCAGAACAGGCGACAGATCTTAGTCAGTCAATTTTAAAATAAATACAAAGTTTTATTTCAAACCGTGCGTCACTTTTCATTTTCAATCATATATTTTATTTTGTTACTTTGACAATTATTAAGAAAGTAAAATAAAAATCTTAGTTATCACTGCAAATTTTAAGTCACTTATGACATGTACAAATATTTTAAAATCATTTAAAGTACGTATAAGTAAAAGTTTTCTTAGTAATGGTACAGATCATAAAAACATTTTCAAAATAAATAAAACACTGTCAAATTGTTGAAACTTCGTACTACGTCCCTCTTATGATGGATTTTTAAATTTTTGTTCAGTTTTATTTATTTAAAGTTTGCTTTTATTAGGCATACTGTATTACAAGTTTAAAACAAAATTTTAAAAATATATTATTAGAGAAACAAAGTTTCATCATTTTCCTTTAAGATAATGTCAATTTTGTATCAATTATTATAAAATTTATAACGTTTTTGACGATATTACGAAACATCATTTCTCCTAAAATCTTGCTTGTAGAACTACTGCCATGTACACTAAACTACTAAGCTCCACCCCTGTAGAATAATATACAAAAGTTCATTATTTCATTCATCCGAACATAAATTTGGGATATTTGATGTTGATCTGTCAATCCGGTAAATAGGAAAAAATAGGATACCGTAATAATTTATCATTCATAATTTGATACACTTATAATTTATTTGATCGCGAAGTGTATATAATGATTATAAATGATTATTTTAAGAAGCAGGGGAACGATTTAGGGTCAGCCCACTTGCTAACTCGCCCTTTACACTTTCAAAACCTTAGATGATTTAAGATTGGCATTGAATTCAAGTCAAATTTTGATGAGTTAAATACTTGTAGTAGTTACTTGAAGCTTTCACTTTCCTGTGTTTCTACTATTATTTTGTTCTCTTCCATAGCATTGTTTCTTTTCTCCTCTACATATTTCTCTGTTTCTCCCCAGGGCCTTCAAGCACGCTCGGTGGAAGTAGAACCCGCGAACGTCCGCGGTATCTCCGACATCATCGCCGGGATCGGAGACGCAGTCGCCCGTCTGGTACAACTCATCGCTGACATCGCCGCTCAGCTGTCTCAGATCATCGCTGGTATCGCCAACCAAATCCAGCAGATCGCAACGCAAGTAGGACAAATCATCGCGGGTATCCAGGAGACCATCAACGAGCTCATCGAACAGGGAGAAATCGCTGCTGCTTGCGTTGAAAGCCAGAGGGAACAGATTGAAGATCTGATCAGCTTCGCTAATCAGGGACTACAGGTATGACTTTACGATTAGTACATATCTAAATTTATGAGTTTTAAGTAGACGTCTCGGAAAACCGGGATTGTCCCGATTTTGAAGTAAAAGTCGTGATGTCCCGAAACAAGGACTCGGGACGCCTATTTGTCCCGGATTTGTACATTTTCATATCTCACTACTTAATTGAGTTTCATTTAGATCTTTCTCAATAGTGAACAGATAGAAGAACTCATTGGCTTTGCCAATCAGGGACTTCAGGTATAACTTCGTGATCAGTACATATGAAAATGAGTATTAAGTAGGGTTCTCAGTAGTCCCGAAAAACCGGGATTGTCCTAATTTTGAAGTACATGTCCCGATGTCCCGAAACAAGGACTCGGGATGCCTATTTGTCCCGGATTTGTACATTTTCATAACTCACTACTTAATTTAGTTTTATTTAGATCTTTGACAATAGTGATATTTTGTGATTTTAAGAATTTTCTACATCCGTTTATCAAGAGACTCTACTTCCCTAATTTCCGTTAGGTTATTGGTTATTATTTTACGCATGACTTCCAATTTTCCTTCTCTTTTTTAATTCCCTACAGCACTGTGTGTCCTACTTTTAAGTAAATTATTGCAACAATAGGTAAAACCCACATTTATTAATTTTGTATGCTACTCAAATAGCTATAAATTTCTAATTAGACAAAGTAGTGCAAAAACTTTCAACAATATTTGTCAAATAATCATATCACCTACACTTCTTATCTAACTATAATATTGTCCGTATATATTTGGGACTTTTACAGTAACCCGGTAGGTTAGTTTTGTTTACTTGGCACTATTTAAGTAATCCGGAATATTTCCCGAACTGATCCAACTGCCCCAGCTATTTTGGAGGGTTGGTACATTCAACCTAAGTTCAACCAATTTGATATATCTTTCTTTCAACTTGTTTATTTTTACATAACAAAAATATGACATTTACTAACATAAAATGGAACATTCATTTCGAAGTAAACAAATTACTTCGAGATCATTTTAGGGTTGAACCTAAAGGTACCAAATAATACGGACATTAGTAGATGGGAATCCATATTAAAAACCAAACAAGATGCAATTTTTACGAGTATATACAATTAATATGTTAATGAGTATTTCAAGTGATATTCAAATAGTGTTTGATTAAATTTCAAAGTTTATCTGAATCATCCAACAATAAATAAAGAACTGGAAAAATAAAACAATTCTTATGAAATACATTATCAATTTAGATAATCATATTTATTTTGTTGTTTTTTATAGATATCATTGAACTAATTTAAAACAAGTTTTTTTTTTAAGAGTGTGTCAAAAACTGGTGTTTTTTGGTTAATATATTTGAACGAAAAGTTAAACTTTTTAAAAGAGCATTAATGTATAGTATCGTTGCTAGGTGAATAATTTTCGGACTTTATTGTAAATATCGATGCGCTGATTTCAAAATCTGCAATCCTATTACACCTTTTCCAATTTATTCTGTTGTTTTTATTAATTTTCAAAACCTATAACCCTATATCAAAGTTGTGCAGAGTTAAAATAAACTGCACAACAGTATGAAACGAAAAATTGTGTTGACAAACGCGAAATATCCCAAAAATACTCATTTTTGTGCCCAAAATTTTGATTTTGAAAATTAATGTACATTGATAGATCTCGACACGATGATTTAAAATTTTCAGACGGAATTTAATTATCTCTTTTCGTTTCTGAGATATTTGTAGTCAAAATTGCACGTCAAAAAAGTGTGTTTTTTGGCTATATCTCTAAATTGGGTAGAGATACAATCTCAACGATTATACCAGACGATTCTACGGGAAAATTTACATAAAGAAATGTTTTCTCCGCATATACGTTCTTTGGAACGATTTGGTGAAAAATGAGAAAATCGAAAAAACCTAAATTTCAAAATTTCTCCGATGAACTTTTTTTCTCCGAATCTTTTCATTTTCTAGGCTTAAGTAAACATCAATACGCTAATTCCAAATTTTCAAGCCGAATTGGATTATCTCTTACCGTTCTCGAGATATTCGTATTCAAAGTTGAGTTTTGGCAATACCTAAAAAAATAGGTTTTTTAGGTTTACCTCTTAAATGGTTAGGTTTAAGGTTTTCGCGACCCCACCATTCGATTCTACGGGCAAAATTACATAAGTATACCAAATTTTAGATTTTTATTCCAAAGGATACAATTTGTAGAAACGAAAAACGAAAATGGCCAAAATCGAAAAAAATCGTCAGGGGTTCATCAGGCATTTTTTTCGATTTTTGGTCATTTTCAGATTTTTCCTTGTAGAAATTCTATCTGTTGAGATAAAAATCTGAAAATTGGTAGACTTATGTAATTTTGCCCGTAGAATCGAATGGTGTGGTCGCCGAAACCGTAAACCTAACCATTTAAGGGGTAAACCTAAAAAACCTAATTTTTTAGGTATAACTTTGAACTCAAATATCTCGAGAACGGGAAAAGATAATTGAATTCTGTTTGAAAATTTGGAATCAGCTCATCGATATCTACTTAAGTCCAAAAAATGAAAAATTTTGGAGACAAAAAGTTTTTGAGACGAAAAATTTAAATTTAGGTTTTTTCGTTTTTCTTATTTTCCACCAAATCGTTCCAAGGAACGTATATTTGGACAAAACATTTCTTTATGTAACTTTTCCCGTAGAATCAAATGGTAGAGTAGTTGAGATTGTACCTCTACTCATTTTTGAAATATACTCAAAAAACACACTTTTTTGAGGTGCAACTTTGAGAGGAAATAAATCCGAAACAAAAAGAGGTAATTAAATTCTGTTTGTAAATTTGGCATCAGGGTAGCTAATTCTATAAAAAAAAGTTACAAATAAAATTTTGTAAAATTTGAAAATTTTTGAGATAAAAATTCGATATTTTTAAATATTTTCGAGGTTATAGAAAAATACAGCACCAGTGGCTTTGGGAATTACTTCCCCTGTTGATGCTATATACATAAATAAATTTTCCAAGTAATATGTCCGCCCCTTTTAAGACATTTTTTTTAAACTGTCAGATTCATTGGTAAATTAAATTTATTCTTGATAAAACCTATATATTATATAAATAGCTATAACACGTGTAACTCTTGAAAGAGAGAAAAATTCAATACAATGACGAGTAAAATAACATATGTAGAGGATAAAGTATAAGTATGTTAATTGCAGGAGCAATAAAATGAATAAAAGGTATAATTACAATGTTTTAAAGATGAAACATTGGCGAAGATAATATATAGGTAACATAAAATGAAAGGAAGATAAAATGTGTAAATGATAAAATGTGCGCATGATAAAATGTGTATAACATAATTCTTTTCGCGGATTAAAAGTGTGCACGATAAAAGGTGTGCAAGATACAATGTCGAGCAATATAACATGTGTAGAGGATAAAATGTATACGCCTCAGTTGAATGAGTGTCACAATAAAACTTGTGCCTATTGTTATTGTTATGGAATATTACTATGGGGTTCCTCCTCAAAATGTAAAAGAGTATTTAATTTACAAAAAAAGGCAATCCGTATAATCTCTAAAGTTAATTCAAAGGAACATTGCAAACCACTTTTTGAGTCAATGAAAATAATGTCACTACCCAATATATATATTTACCATTGCTTGCTCTATGTCAAATTAAATCTCAAGAAATATATAACACATACACATGTACATAATCAAGAAACAAGAAATAAGAATAATATTGTACCAAAACTAGTTAGGCTTAATAAAACTAAAAACTGAGTTGATTATTGACCCCAATAAGCTAAATAATGATATAAACAATTTGTCTATTGTTAAGTTTAAAAAGACTGTTAAGAAAATTCTTACATCACACTGCCTATATAAAATTGAGGAATATTTTTCTTTGTAATCATTTTGTATAATTTAAATTGTGTTAAATTGTACTAATATTTTGTGACTAGGTTATACATTTATTGAATGTGTCTAAACCGAATAAATTATTATTATTATTATTATTCCAGACCTGCACTGCAGAAGCCCAAGCCCAGACAGTAGCCCTGCAGGAACAAGTCTCCATCCTGATCGGTCGTGTTCAGGCCCTTCAGAACGACATCGTTAACAGCACAGCCGCCTGCGTGAGAGAAAGCAGCGGCCCTATCTCTCTCATCCGCTGCCTGAACAACCTCGCCAATTCCATCGCCGAGCAGATCACCGCCATCCAAGCCGACGTCCAGACAACCATCGCAGAAGCCCAGAATGCTGCAGTCAACGCCATCAACGCCCTGGTACAGTGCTCGCAACAACTGCAGCAGGATATAGCCGAACGACAGAGGAAACTGCTTCAGGATATCAGACAGTGCATTGCTGATAATCAGCCAGCGATGAAGATTGCGTATTGAGATTGATATATTTAACAATAAATGGTTTTTACTCTGTATTATACAACTATTGATATAAAATAAAATAAATTAGTATAATTTCAATTTTAGCTTATTTATAACAATATTTTAAAATCAGCCAACGTTGTAGATTTTGTATTGAGACTGATATATATTTACCAACAAATGAAGCTTCTTTAACGTTAGAGACGGGATAAGAATACGGGCCATTATCTTTTACACGACATTTTCATAGGATTTTTTTAGACTCTAACAACCACTGTTTTGAGTCTGTTTTTGAACGTAAATATCTCAAGAACTAATTCGAGATCTTATCATATATTGTTATATTGTTTCGTGTTGATTTTTAATATTTTATATTTTGAATTTAAATAGGCACTTTTTTGAAAACGATTAGAACTTGCACAAATTTAAACATGTATCAAAATATAAACATTTTTCTTTTATACAAATAACTTTTTGGTGATAATACCAGCGTCAAATTAATACATAAAGAACTTTTCTGAAATGCAATGGTTTTTGTTATCATAAGGATCTTATCATTTGTTGATTGTTTTGACCCAAGTGTTAAAAAGAAATTAGTATACAAGGGGTAAGTGATTTGGCGACCCATTACAGTTATTCTGCGAATAGGAACATGAAATTCGCACTCTTCGTTGTCTACGCCTTAGTGGCCATACAGGTAAAGATTATTATGTATTTTTTGGTATCCTGGAATATAAACATAAGAATTACACATAGTGTTTCACAAGACAAGATTTCTTGTCTTGTCTCGAAAAAGAAAACAAAAAATTTAAGTATATCTTGTCTTTCATTATTCTTGTATATAAAAATCTTGTCCTGATCATAATTTTCTTGCATATTCTTGTCTTCCAAGTTCGCCAATAACCTTGAAAATATAATTATCTTTGAATCACATGTACATTTTTTTAATTTAGATAATAGAATTGTCAATGATCAAATATATATCTTATAATCTAATTATTATTAAATCCTGCACAAATGTAAGTGTTTTTTAGCATAACAGTAACATATGTACAAGTATAGAAAACCTTTTTCCAAAGTCATATAAAAATCAGGTTTCTGATGTAGTTTTATTGATACACTGTTAATACTGTTCAATGGTGTATGAAATTTGTGGGTTATCAATTTAAATCTGTCTGTTGTTGATTGTTTTTAGTAATTTCATTTTTAGGTTATCTAGTTTTATAGAGACATTTGCGATGATATTGCAGGTTTCTATTGTACTAGTTATTTCTTACTCGCTGATTCTACGAATACTTGTTTCTTTTCCTTCTACATCTACAGCGTAAAAAAATATTTCTACTTTATAAATTAAATCATAAAAGTTGTCACATTTATGGCGTTTGAAAAAAATAATTATATAACCTCGAGAAATCTCGGCGTAATTATTGAAATTCGAGAATTTCAATTGTTTTCGTCTCGAAGCTTTGTTTATAGAACAGTTCTCGTCTCGCCCGAGACGTGACGAAAGATTCGAGAAATATTTCGTCTCATCCAAATCTCTATAGCGTTCTCTTCCATTCCATTGTTTCTTCTCATTTCTCTTCTACATTCCTTACTTCTACTTCTTCTCTAGGACTTCCAAGTACGCTCGGTGGACGTACAACCCCCTAGCATCCCAGCAATCATCTCCGACATCCAAGAAGCAGTATCCCGCTTGGTACAGATCATCGGAGCCATCGCATCGCAGTTTCCAGGGAATATCACTGGCATTGTCGACCAAATCGAAAAGATCGCAGGGCAAATAGGTCAAATCATCGCGAGTATTGGACAGGCCATTAAGGATCTCTTCCAACAGGGAGAAGTCGCTGCAGCTTGCGTTGAAGAACAGAGGGAAGGGATTGATGAATTGATTGACTTCGCCAACCGGGGACTTCAGGTATGACTACGTGATTCGTACAGGTCTAACAATTGATGTATCATTGAAATTTGTGAGTTTGAAACAAAATAATATATGTTAGTAAATGCGGAATTCTAGCTCAAAAAAATTAGAAAAAATGTGCATAAAATGATATAATTAATTCTGAAATACGAAGGCTTTTTGTTACAGCGTGATGTCATCTACAAGAATTACATCAATATTTTGATTAGGGACTTTAAAATACCGCGAATATTTTAATTGACAAGTAAAAAATCTCACCATCTGACCTTGATATACATACGTGTACAAAATCATCCTTTATTATGCCTGTAAAAACTATAACTTAAAAGTATAGTTAAAGATGTAAATGAATTTAATTCGCAATAATCTGAAAGTAGACGAACCTACGAAAACTAGTAAAAATGAAAAAAAAAATATGTGAACCTTTTTTGTTTAAATCGAACCTAAAATGTCTAATTTGTTGCTCTATATGATGTAATTATTTTTTATTTATATTTTATATTATATAATATCGTTTTAAAGTATGATACTAAAGAAAGTCGTAAAAATTGTGCCGTCCGTAGGCTTTAGTGAGAAGTTATCCACATATAGATGCCAGATCCCAAATATTGTGGTTTGGCGCGTTTGATAAAGTGGACAGTCTATCTGTCATTTAAAGCATTGTAAGGCTTGAAACGAAAAGAAGTTAGGTAAGAAGATAAAGGGAGAAGTAGGGTTATTCAGGCATGCTATGAAGGATATAATTTTAAGTAGCAGTTTTACATTATTATCTTGATTAAAGCTAAAAATTAAAAATCGGCAAGACCCCATTTATCAAAATTAATAGAGGTGTACGTTTTATATTAATTCCACATTAAATGGATCATTTTAGTCACCTTTCCCCTAGTATTCCATTTCTATGATTTCTTTTAATTTCTTTTTGACCCATTAGAATAAAAAATACTGTATGATAAACGTTTCCAAACTCGAACGATCTTGAAATAAATAACTATTAAATTAAAGTTTTCCCATTCCAGAACTGCACCGAGCAAGCCGAAGTCCTGACCCTTCGAAAGCAAATCTCCGATCTCGTTAGCCGCGTGTTGGACCTTCAGATCAACATCGTGAAGAGCACAGCCACCTGCGTGCAAGAGATCAGCAACCCTGTCGCTATGATCGACTGCCTGGTTCAACAGGTCGGTCCCATCATCAAACAGATTGGAGACATTCAAGCCGAAGTTGAAGAATCCATCGCAGAAGCCCAGGCTGCTAATGCCGCAGCTGCCCTGACAAAGTGCTCCTTACAACTACAGCAGGAGATTAACGAACAGCAGCAACAACTGTTTCAGGATATTAATAGTTGTATTAAAGCAAATCAGACAGAATTGTAGATTTAGTGTTGAGATCAATAAATGGTTTTTAACTTGTATTATACAGAAATAAATGTTTTTGTAGAGCAAGTCTATCGAGTAATTAACTAAATTGAATATGATTTAGAGAAGAAAAACATTTATACTTAAAATCTATATCTGTATTTAGTTTAATAATAATTATACAGTCATACTTCATGCACCAACCTTAATATTTTCAATAACTTCTTTCATCCAGTCTTGTCCTGATCCAAATCGTCTAACAAAACCTTTTCTTCTTTTGTTTCTCTCCAAACTTCCCTGTCTCATGTCGTTGGATGCTTTAAAGATTCCTTTTCCCTTCTGCAAAACCTACTCCTTCTCTCGTCACTTGAAAACTAGAACTTTTTGTTTCTGTCTTCATTACCACATCTAAATCTAGCAATCATCTTAATGTTTTTCTTTCGTCCAGTATATACCATCGTATTGCCATTGTTTGTATTACTTTACTCCTTTTGTTGTTGTATGTCCCAACATCTCTCAAGCAGTTCATAGTATGTGTTTTCTTCATTAGCGTAAAATACATACATCTGACCCTTACTAACAATTAACATTGAAGAAATGTGCCAACGAACACCAAAGGGAGTTATTTCTTGTATACGATTTTTATTTCATCACATTTGCTTCTTAGTTTTATTTTTTACGTTGTAAAAAGATTCACAGAAATTTAAAAAAAATGCAACATACTTAAGATTACAAAAGAAATTCAAAGTTTATTGAAATCAGTGGGGTTCGTGACCAAATTTTGATTATTTGCAATTATTAAAATTTTTCTGATTTTATTAAATTACCTATTAAAAATACATTATTCAAAAATTTACATCATAAATAAATAACTAGATAATAATAGTAATCTGGTACATTTGTATCATTGTTAATAAATACCTATATAATACAATAAATTACGATTCATTTTAAATATATTTAAAATAATCCAACCCTGACTACCCCGCTGAGGTGCGGAACACCTAACGATTAGAAAATCAAAGCCATAACCTGAGAAAACATATACAGCATTTGACTCCATGGAACTCGAATTTGGGTTCCCAGAATTACAGTCATTGTACTCATTAAACCAGGAAACCCATTGTATCTTTTATGTAAATGTGTCTATAGTCAAATTAACAACAACAAATAATGGAAGATTTTTTTGGCAAAATATTTATACAGTATTGGAAAAGATAAAATATATTTTTTGGAGTTGCAGTCATTTAATAAAATCCACTAATACACCAACGTATCGACTGTAAATCAGTCTTCATAAGGGTGATAATAGTATTAAAATATTATCAAATAAATCATGTAAATTATTTGATAATATTTCAATACCATTTATCACCCTGATGAAGACTAATTTACTGTCGAAATATTGGTATATTAGTGGATTTTATTAAATGATTGCAACTCCAAAAAAGACCTTCTCTTATTAACATCCAGTCAATAAAACCAATCCTACATTGGAAAAGATATTCTTATAAGTATTACAGCCCTTTGGTTGCGAAAAATAATGCAATTCAAATAGAAAATGTAGAACAGTAAATGTGTTAAGCAATGCAAGGATATCAAGTGCATTTCAAAATAAAACAACTTGTAAAAGTACGAGAAAATTTCCAGTATCTTGCTACATAAACGCAGATAAACCGGTGAAATTTTATTACGTATGTCAATATGACATTGAATGAGGTCACTCCCACATTACTATTGTAATTTAATTCATATTTGTAACTAGAAAAACCATTGTTTTAACTTCTAAGAACTCTGCTATAATTTTCGCCAATTTTACATCCGGATTTGTTTACATACGCAAAAAATAAAATAATAAATCTTTCATGCTTCACCTTCAAGAGCAAAAACAAGTAATTCTAAATAATTCATTCAGTAGTTTCCAATGCGTCATGCAGTGAAGATATTCACACGAGAGCATGACGTATAAATTAGCATCTTCATAAGCAGTCTGAATCTGTGCCATAACATATAACATTGACACAAAAAATGATCAGACTTATATAATTTTATGCAAATAACATCTTGTTTTTCTTATAGTTCCGAGAACTTTCAACACTTGACTATATAAGTGAAGAAAGATGATTTCGCTCTCAGTCGCTTATCACACAGTAACCATGGCATATCAAAATAAGTTGTTTGTTTTTGTTCTCTTGTTTTGTTTAACTCAGGTATATGTTATTGTTTATACGAAATTATTTTAAATAATAAAATATGTGTTTTAGAATATAAACTGTAGAGATATTAGTGATGAAACAAGAGATAGAATTACTGAAATAATTGGAGAAAAACAGCGATCACTAAGATCGTACTTGGAAGGATTAAAGTTCAATTTTCAAGGAATGGAATATGAAATTCGTTTTGGTTTTAATAAAGCCAAAACTGATTTGGAATTAGAAATGGATGATATTGTCAACAAGCTTAAAACAAAAGAAGGTAAGTTCTTATTATATCAATTGTAATTAGGTAATTACACAAGTGCTTTTTATTTTGTCGGATGAATTTCTGTTAATCACGAAACCTTATTATCTAGCAATTTTACAAGAAAACTCTCTTAATAAAATCACGACACATGCGGTGTCATTATTTTATTATTTAAACAGTTATCGAGTCAAACTACTATCAGGTGACAAGGTCAAATTAAATTATCAAACAGAAATTTATCCGAAGAAAATAAAATGCTAGAGTATTTTTCGGCGACATAATTTAATAGCAAATAATATGAATAACATTAAAGTAATTACTACACTGTAAATTATTATATATTTGGAATCTACATAAAAATACAAATCATAACAAGATTTGAAGTTAATAGTTAAAACATTAAGTTTGAAAACTTTTATCTGAAAATCTGCGTTCTCTTCACTCTAATTTTGTCTTTAACTTAAAAAATCCAGAAAGAAGAACGCAGATTATGACGTTTGATATTAATTTTTTATAGCGACTGCTATTTTCAAGTAACATTATACTACAAACTTATTGCTAATAAAGGAATTTTTTTTAAATAAAAATTAAAAAATATATTTCATTTTTCCACTGGCGCGTTAAGAACTTAAGATTTGTGTTTCTTGACAAATTTACTTGCATTTTAGTGGTGTTTTTTGCAAGCCTACAAATCTTATAGCCAGTAAAGAAATTACAACTTATAGCTCGAACAGAACTATATTTTTTTTATAAAATTTAGCAAACCTGGAATTTGAAATCCAGATCTCACACTCGGGTTGATATTATTCTTGCCAGTATTCTCAAAATTTAAAATAATCTTGCCTATTAAAAGAACTGTTAGTGTTGATAAACTATAACTAAATATTATCTTTTTTAGGTCATCAAAAATGCGCAACGAAGATAACAAACGAAATAACTCAACAATCACTAAATAACTATGACACATGCTTCTATTCTGTAAAACCCGATCTTTCGGCTGCGTATTCCTCCATTTCCAAGTACGCTGAATACATAACGACAATAAGCGAAGTCCCTAGAAGTTGTATTCAATCACATACCGAAGTGGATTCCATCGTACATTGCGTCCAAACATCTGTAGACGAAATCGGAAAAGAAATGAGCAAAGATCAGAAAGACATTGAAGTCAAAATTGAACAAGGAAAGGAAAACATCAAAGGATTGGAACCTTCTCTGAAGAAATGTTACAATGAAGTCATTATTCAATTTAAGAGTGAATTGGAAGGCGTTAAATCTAAATGTGTTTAAAAATAGCTATTAATATACCTAAGATAGTTATGAGTATCATAACCGCCGTAGATGTCAATTGAGAGAGCTAGGATTTTAAAACATCTAAGGCCTGGTATGATTCATAAAATCCGTGGTTTGTTCAATACTTTACCGGTTTCACATTATTAATATTATTTTATAAAATTCTTTTTGTGATCAAGTCTGTATGGGTTCATATGATATGACAATTGGCCCATGTTATTTTTACAATTCTGTACGGTAAATATTAATTACCAGACTTGCAAAATTACATAGTATAGATATAATTATGACTTAGTTACTCTGCTTACTTTTGTTCATGTAAACAAAAACTTAATATCCTGAAACCGGTGAATATGAATTTCATTACTTAGTTAAATAAATATTTGATTATTATTTATTGAATCGATTTAAAACATTGACAAACTTCTAATCTAGTGATATTTAATTTTGCTTCTGCATTTATTTGTGATATTTATTATGATTACAATTTTTATTAATTTTTGAATATTATATAAATAAATAATAACGAAAACTATGATTCCATACATTGTCTTTATTTTTGTTTCCCTGTTCATAAAGTTAAGGATAATTTAAATCATTAATTTTTTATATTATATTATTTAAGTAACTTTTTTTTCTTTATATGAAACAAAAATAATTTTGTGTGTGTGTTTTGTATATCTTAAAATAGTAGATCAAGTAGCATTTTAACCAAAAGTGTAGATAAAGTAACATTTAACAGCAAAGTACATTCCCTTAAAATATTTTAAAATTGTTCTCAAATAACAATTTATTTTGTCAAACTTTTAAATAAATGATCTTAGTTTTTAAATTTTTATTAATAATTATTATTCTTAAATTATTTTATATATCTGTTCATAGTGTTACTATTATTTATTATATTTTTATAATTTTTTATTCGTTTATTAAACTATCCAAAGTCACTTAAATAAATAAACGTTACAGTACGAATTAAAGGTCAAAATTATCATTCATATATATTAACAATTCGTTAATATAAATAATAATATTATACATAATAAAATGGATATTCAATTAAATAAGAAGTCAGTTTAAAATTCAAAATATGTATTTCTCGTCTTACATTTTAAATATGTACACATATAAAACTAGTTACTAAGATGACTGAATTCGTTTATTGTTGGATGTTTAGCCAATTCTGTCATCTTCACAGCTTACTCTCAGTTCATAGAACCTTCTATAGGCTGCACCGCAGACGTCATCGATCTAAAATTATTAATTTTATTAATTACAGGAATCAAGTAAAATAAACCAGACTTACCATCTCAGAATCGCAACAGAGCTGAAACAGAAATATTCAAATTAATTATTTTGTTATTAAAGACGCTTATACATACTTACAACTAGGCATGTATGGTACTTAGAATTATTTTAGTAAGTTATTTTTTTAAAAAAAATTGCAAAATTGTTATCATCTTTACGGCTACAACTTTAAGAGAGTAAAAGTGAACTTTAACCGTTCCATAATAATTTTTACTTGCATTTTTGGAGAGGTAGTTACAACTTCGAATCTATATAATTACAATTTTTAGGAATTAATTGTAAAATTGTTCATATACAGCCAACATTATAAACAAATCCAATTTTGGGTAAAAAAATAAGTTTTGAAAATAGTCAATATTGATAGACCCTATTGCGCTGATTTCAAAATTTTAAACGGAATTTAATTATCTATTTTAATAAATTTTATTCCATTTTTTAACGTTAATTTTAAGTTCCCATTAAAGTTAAACACAAGATCGTAAGTATGTTGTCAAGTCTTTTGAAATTCCAAATACTATACTACCATCTCTACCGGGAAAATGTACTAGAACGTAATCCGCATGTAAATTCAAATCGGATTTAAAGTGCAAGCTTGGATCTTTCTAGCTTTGAGTTCAAAGAAATTCAGAATAGTTGTGCGCTGATTCTATATTTGTTGTAAATAGCAAAAATGAATTCGTACGCTTAGCGTACAATTTTAATCTAACATGAAATTGTGCTAATTTTGAATTTGATTGTAAATGCACCTTAATTTGTATCCTGCAAACATTTAATATTTTGACAAATATGTACCAAAACGACACTTTTCTCTAGGTTGAGTGTTACTTTAAGTACCCACTTGTTATATGATTTTTGTTAATAATAGTTTGTAGTAGTAGTATAGAAAATTCGTCAAGGTAATCCCGAATTACATGAAGTATTTCAGTGAAATTATATTTACCGGTCCAGTTATGCCTGGTCTTGATCCTGATCCTAGTCCTGAACTTGATCCTGGTCCTCCTACTGCAGCCACCTTAGCCAACAATAATATTACGCATTCATTAATAGTTATTTTTTATTCTAGATTGCAAAATGTTACTTTTTTAGTATTACTATCAGTTGACAAGTTGAATGTTTTGAATTAAATCAAATTTCGAGTGAAATATTTCAATAAGTCGTTCAATACTACTAAAATGTCATCAGAAAGCGACGAATAAAGTGACATATTTGATACATTTGTGACATTTTAAAAAATTATATTGAGTTGTCATTCTACTAAAAAGACATATTTTGGAAATAATAAATAATTCGTTTTATTATTCTATCTAACTTGAATATTTTAAGCAAAATATAAAACTAAATTAATTTTACTTTCTGGGTTGAATCTACCCTAGAGTATTAATTCATATCCTGGATTTTTTTATCGTGCATTCTAACAACGTAATCTTGTTGTAACGTTGTTGGACTGTACTCGAAAAAAAAATTCCGGAAAGAATCAATGGGCTGGGAAGATTATAAGTGATAATTGAATAAGAGTCCTGAATTTATTGGATAAATTTACGAAAAGTTGTTGCATAGTAACAGACAAACTAGTGTCAAAAATTTCAAGAATTATATTTCTTTGATTTATTTTTTATTTACAGTTAGAACATAATTTTTTCATATCAACAAAATATTGCCATGACGACGCTACTGCGGTTTTATCAAATTTTTTCACTAAGAAACTGATTGAAGAATAAATTTTGTTTGAAATAATCAGCGAAAATTTTGATAAAACCACAGTAGCATCTCCATCTCAATTTATTGATATAAAAAATGTTTGAAGTATTACCATTCGTGAAATAATCAGGCATATTTAATTCGAGCTACGAATTTTATCGGAAAAATTCAAGACTCTAGTTATAATATTTTTTTTTAGTTCACTATTGAATTACAAACAACAAATTAATATTAAACAATAGTAAAGAAAATTACACTTACCTGTGAGATGCAGATGATTGCAAACAAAAATATTAATAGAGACTTCATTTTTGATGATTATTCAAGAGTGCAACCAAGAATGATTCTCATCATTGTACTCCCAAGTATTTATACTCAAATCCCGAAATATTGATTAGAGCTAGTTTAAAATATTTTATAAAAATTGTCACGAAACATTTTTTCTAAATAATTTAAATGTATAACAATATTACTTAATTTTTGGCACGTGCATAAATATTTTCAGGTCCGTGATTTGTTAAAAAATATATTAGGAAACACTAGCGTAATATAAAATAAAAACAATTTAAGAAAAATTTCCAAATTTTAAAAAGATTAGATATTATTATTCTATTTTTAATTCATGCAAATAATTCGTTAATTAATTAATTATTATTGTGACTATTTCTCTCATTAAAAAGGTTCTGTGGTACACTCTCTATGCCAGCTAGAGTTCTCGCAGAAAAAGTCTAGTAAATGACTTCTTCTTACTGATCCATATTGCTTAACACCTAACTCACTTATTCGATGTAAATTAGAATACGCATCCATTATAAATTAACATTCAGATAGTTGAAAATATTAAAACAAAAATCCTGTATTAAATATTTTGTAGCACAACTGCGACATTTGTCCAAGCAGAAAAGCTTTTCTCCAAGACTCCCTGCTGGTTATAAGAAAGCATTTTGTTCCTAAATCTTAATAATAATTATAATATTGAGCCAATAATTATTATTATTACATATTTCTAAAATGAAATTTTTTCAATGCTTATATATTTTTGTACTATTAGGTAAAATAAATAAATAAAATCTATATGTTAATGTTACTACATTTTAAAAACATAAATTTCATTATTTTCCTAATCAGTAACATATATTTTTTTAGATAGATTCTTATAATAAATATAGATTTCAAATTAACAAAAAAAAAACCATAAGAGTACAAGAACTGAAGATAATCTTACTTTTCTTGCACATTTATTGCATGATAATTTCTTGCTTTGAAATTTGTAGCTCTTGTTTTATTCTTGTCTTGCATTTTTTGCAAGACTGATGCAAGACCAAAAATAATACAAGACTCTCGTGAAACACAAGCAATAATACAAATTGACAATACTCAGCAATGGCAGTAACCAAATTTTATTAGTTGAATTTCTTTGTTTTGCCGTTATATATTTTACTAACTAATATATTTCCTTTCTAAAAAAATATTCATTGATGTCCTTCGTACTTCGTACACAAATAAACAAATAAACGTATTTAAATTCGCGATATGATTGTTCTCATAACTCATAAAAGAGTAAGATTTCCGGAATTTTTCATTTTAATTATGCGTCCTCATGCGTGAAAAATAGTTTCGAGGATAATATTTAGTATATAAAGCCTTATTTGATCATACCAAACATATATTTCAACCATGGCTCTATTCTTCAAAGTTATTTTAGTCTTAACTATAATCTACATTCAGGTTTGAATAAAATAACACTATATTTGTTTTTATATACATAGTTAATATTTACAGGCGGAGAAAATAGAAGCTAAACCATGTTTGGTAAGAATTTTTTATTTCTATAGTGCTGTTAAATTTTGGAATTAAAAAATATTTTATTTCATTTAATTCTCTTTCAGATGGCAATTCTTGACTACTTCGATGATGTAAGTAATAATATTTTAATCTATTTTAGCAAATAGTGTATCAAAATAGTTGTTCTTGATTCTAGATTGCGAAATGTTAATTTTGCACTAGAGTATGCAAAAGTATTTCACAATCAAGTATCAAACAATATTTTTTCGAAAACTGTATTCCAAAGTTAGTAAGAATGCAAAGAGGAAATTTTGACGTTTATCAAATTAAATATATATTAAATATTGTTCACAACAAGTTGACATGAACAATCAAACAAATCAATTTTCAAGTGAAATATTTCATTGTGTTACTATTAAAATAATATTAGAGAGCCACAAAGACAATAATGTGACAAATTTGATTAAATAAAAAAAATGCAGGATTTAATAGCTACTAACACACTTATGATATAGTTATAAGTATCATAATCGCCGCAGATATCAATTGAATTCAGAGCTCGGAGAGCGAGGATTTTAAGACATCTAAGGCCTGGTATGATTCATAACATCCGTGGTTTGTTCAAAAGTTTACTGGTTTCATGTTATTGTAAATATTATTTTATAAAATTTGTTTGTAAATTTTGACAAAACTGTAGAGTAATATTTTTACTATACTGAATTGTCCACACAGACTTGATCACGAAAACGTTACTCACAGGAGAATTTTATAAAGTAATATTTATCAATAACGTGAAACCGGTAAACTATTGAACAAACCACGGATGTAATGTATCATACTAAGAGTAAGATGTCTTAAAATCTTCGCTCTCTGAGCTCGGAATTCAATTGACATCTGCGGCGGTTATGATACTCATAACTACCCTAGGTAAGTAAATAGCTATTGCGTTCATATTGCATGTTGATAGTTGTGATGTAAATATTAATTCTCAAGACAATTTTCCATAAAATTTATTGTGATATATTTTGACCTACTTTTTTCTAAATAAACCAGTAGTGACATCATATTTAAATGTAACAAATTAATAAAAATAAATTCACAACTAACAGTTTGATTATTTTAATTTTTCCCTTTTTTAAAATTATTTTTTTGTTGTTTACCATTAATTATTTAATTATTTTTGTTGTTCTGTTCATAGTTATTTGAATCCGAGTCGGACGAAGGGTCAACCCCTCTCCCAATAATATTTTCTTCTATAACAACTGCAGCACCAGTTACTGCTCCTTCTACTGCTGTTAGTTAGGTCATCTTCTTGTATACAACTGAAGGGATATTCGTTTTTAAATACATATAATGTAATAATGCATTTTCGTATAAATTTATCAATATGATTTTATACTAATATTGAAATAATAAACAATATTTTATTTCTACTGGAATATTTCATTATCAGCACTCCACAAGGGTCTATTGTAGGACCTCCTCTTATCAAAATCTATACATATGATATTCTCTCTTAATCAGTTCTTTCCATACTTTTTGCATAAATACAACATGATTCATAATTAGGGTTATCAATTATCTTTGATAATAAAAAATGTAGTCTTAGAACATATTTTTCCATACATAACAACATTTTTTTCGTTATTAAATACACAAAATGTACCAATAAATTTTCATATGAACTTATCAAAATGATTTTATAATAATATTGAAATAATAAACAATAATTTATTTGTACTCGAATATTTCATTATCAGCAACCTTAACGGCCAAAGAAACTACCTACATTTATGACTCTCCAATAAAATGTTAATTGTAAAAACTGTGATGACTCATGTTCAAATACAAATAGAAAACGCTGATATAAAAAAAATATATTAAAATTTTTCCTCGCTAAATGATATTAAAATTAAGGTTAATGTTCGCTAAAACCGGTTTATTTTTTTTTTTTGGTTAACGGTTACCGGTATTTTCGACCTGAAAAATATCGGTTAAAATTACGGTTAAAGTTCGCAATTTTTGTTCAAAATATCGGTTACCGGTTTTTATTAACCGGTTTTTTTAACCGGTTACATGCCCTGCATACTTCTGACAACTTTTTCCAAAAACAAAAGCTGATTGACATGGTAATTATTTGTCATTTTTTATTTACATTTAATACCAAATACGACGTACTTCTGACAACTTTTCTCCAGAAACAAAAGCCTGTTGACATGATTTTTGACATTTTTGCACGCCAAACATAGTCGAGTACTTACATTTGATACCAAGCACGACTTACTTTTGAAATATTTTAGCTGAAAACAAAAGACATTCGACAAAGAATTTTTTTGTCATTTCTACACGCCAGGCCTCATTAAATAATCCTTTCATTTGATACCAAACACGAGTTACTTCTAAAATATTTTAGCAGAAAACAAAAGATAATCGACATGGAACATTTTGAAGAATACAACGGGCGTGATCTTGAGTAATAGTTCACTTAAGTTGTGTACTTTTAAAGTGCTATTAGTTTGTGTCTTATATATTAACTTTTATTATTCCTTTTACATCTGTGACTGTATTATTTACGAGATTATAAAAGTATATTATCCTATTATTTCGGCCCTCTACGTTACGGGAAAAATACTGATATTCGATTTTGTCATTTGTTTAAGCCTACTTGATTGCAATTTTAAACACCTGATAAATTTTTTTTTAAACGATATTTCTTTGGAACTAATGATCGGATTTGAAAAATAAAAAAACTGTTGAGAAGAGAATTGAAAGGCCTTTCAAACTGTGTCATGTTTGACACTCTTTTCCATTTAAAATTTTTGAGGTGCAGTCCACCCCCATTTTAGGGTTGAAGTTATGCCATTGGAACTAATCCATTCAGGTGTTCCCCCTTTATACTAAAAATGACGTGTTTGAGCGTTTTTTGCAAAATTGATGTTAAGTAGCCAAAAATTGCGCTGATAATTTTCATTGAGCCACCCTGTATATAGAAGGTGGAAATAATAATATAAGAAACAGTTAATAAACAAATAATTAGGACAAATAAACTTTATCTAAACAAAAGGATGTCTGTAAAACAATTGATAGTTGTTAATTGGACCACGAACCTTGGCCTACAACGGAAATGATGACCGGAAGTACTTATATTTGGAAATTTTGTTTTGATAATTGTTATCTATATTCGCAAATATATTCCAAACCATATCCAAATAAAAATGAATATCTTTTCTCATCTCCAAGTAATTTACAATCATAGTTAATCATGAAAACTAACAATATTTAGATTTGCACCTTAAAATTTTGATTTTACAGCCGAAAAAATCCAAAATGATCCATTTTTCGGTCAAAAATTTTGGTTTTTTAAAATAGTCCAAATTGATAGTCGCCGATGAGCTGATTCTAAATTTTCAAACCGAATTTCATTATCTCTTCCCATTCCTGAGATATTAGGCTTCAAAGTTGCACCTCAAAAAAGTGTGTTTTTTGACAATATCTCTAAAATGGGTAGAGATACAGTCTCAACCATTATACCAGTCGATTCTACGCACAAAGTTACATAAAGAAATGTTTTCTTCGCATATATGTTCTTTGGAACGATTTGGTGTAAAATGAGAAAAAAAACCGGAATTTCAGTTTTTCGCTGGAGAACTTTTTGGCTCCAAATCTTTTCATTTTTCAGACTTTAGTAAATACAGATGCGTTGATTTCAAATTTTCAAACCGATTTCAATTATCTCTTACCGTTCTCGAGATATTTGGGTTCAAAGATGGAACTGAAAAAAATCGTTTTTCAGGAATATCCCTGAAATGGGTCAAGATACGATCTCGACGACTTCACCAATCGATTCTACGGGCAAAATTACATAAGTGTACCAATTTTCAGATTAATATTCCAATGGATACAATTTTTAGAACGAAAAAACGAAAATCGCGAAATTCGAAAAATCGCCTGATGAACCCCTTGCGATTTTTTTCGATTTTTGACGATTTTAGTTTTTCCTCTATAAAATTTGTATCCATTGGAATAAAAATCTGAAAATTGGTACAAAAATGTAATTTTGCCCGTAGAATCGATTGGTGAGGTCGCCAAAGTCGTATCTGAACCCATTTCAGAATTATTCCTGAAAAACTGATTTTTTCAGGTCTAACTTTGAACACAAATATCTCGAGAACGGTAAAAGATAATTGAAATCGGTTTGAAAATTTGGAATCAGCGCATCTGTATTTACTTAAGTCCAGAATATAAAAAAATTTGGTGACAAAAAGTTTCCAAGCGAAAAATTGAAATTAAGGTTTTTTCGTTTTTCTCATTTTTCACCAAATCGTTCCAAAGATCGTATATGCGGAGAAAACATTTCTTTATGTAACTTTGCGCGTAGAATCGACTGGTGTAATCGTTGATACTGTATCTCTACCCATTTTACAGATATGTTAAAAAAACACACTTTTTTGAGGTGCAACTTTGAGGCCAAATATCTCAGGAATGGGAAGAGATAATTAAATTCGGTTTGAAAATTTGAAATCAGCGCATCGGCGACTATCAATTTGGTTTTTTCAAAAAAATCAATAAATTTTACCTAAAAATGGGTTTATTTGGGTTATTTCACACCCTGGAATGGGTTTAAAGTGCTTAACAATGATTTAGGTGTTTATAATTAAAAAAATAAGTTTAACACGATTATGTGTTGCATTTTATACCCAAAAATGAGTTGAAAAGTGTCTAAACATATTGTATAGTACATTTGGAAATTTGTCACACCTTAAAATGGGTAAAAAGGAACCCAAACCTGACCTAAAATTGGGTTTAAAGGGTGTCAACAACCAAAAACCAAAATTTTGGACTCATACATGGGTATTTTTGGAATATTTCAGCTGTATATGAAAAATTTTACAGTAAAAACCTAAAAATTGTAACTTTTTATATTCAACTGTAATTAGAAATTAATTGAATCACATCTTTTTCATTTGAAGCTGTATTTTAAGATTCTGTAAACAATTCTTTTTTGTAAAATGGTTAAATAGATTATCTACGTACTATCAGATTCCAAAATAATATATATATATATATATATATATATATATATATATATATACATAAAAATAATTAGATATCTTATCACATATTGTTATATTTTTGAAAAGCGTGTTAATTTAAAAAAATATATTTTGAATTTAAATAGGCACTTTTTTGAAAATGATTAGAACGTGCAAAATTTTAGACATGTGTCAAAATATAAACATTTTTCTTTTAAACTAATAATTTTTTGGTGATAATACTAGAGTCAAATTAGTATATAAAGAACTTATTTTTCGGTGAAAGGACATTCTCACAAGAGTGCAATCAAAATCACTATGAAGATCTTCATTCTAGCCTTGTTCTTGTTCGCTGTTGTAGCATCCGTAAGTATTTTGAATTTTTTTATTAAATAGTTTAATTTTAAATATGCTTAAAATTTATTACTCAATAAATTCCAAACAATGGGCAATGAAAATTTAAAAAATGATTATTTTTTATTGTTACTAATTAAGAACTATTATTGAGTACAATATTTGAAAATAAAATGGTAATAAAATAATAATATCAAATTGATTATTCCATTTATTTAAAATTTAAGCATTGTACCCTAATTTAATTAAGTATATTAATCCAATAGTTATTTGTCAAACTAGAGAGGAAAGCGTATCTTTTTATCACCCGAGTTCGAATTTGACTCCGAGCGTAGCTAATGAGGTATTCGAGTAAGAGTGAAAAAAGTGCTTTCCTTTTGATAGAGACAACTTTTTTTTACATGCTTTAAAAACCGATTTATTCGGACGAAAAGGCACAGCAACATAATAAACTAGAAAATGGGGTTATGTAAATGTAAAAGACAGAATTGCCATATTTTTTTTGTAAAGAATATCATTATGAAATAAGAATTTTTAATATCATAAGGAATTTTTCCAATATTTCACTCTAAAACAATATCTATCTTGTACTTTTGGTAACACTGTGCTTTTTCCTCTCAAGAGAGAGAAAAGTAATTTTTCTCTGTATTTCTCTGAAGAAAATAGAGCTTTCTAAATAGGTTTTGAAAAAAGAACAAGAATTTAGTTGACTTCAAATGCATGAGAGACATTTTCTTGTTTTTGTTTTTGTTATTTCGTTGCGTTGCATTAGCATTTTTTTATTTGAATGTTGCTTGAAATTTAAGCCTTATTAGTGCTTTGTGAAAAAAAGGAGAAAAGAAGTATGCAATTCAAATCTGTTACGCCCTTTAATATAACTTAATTTTGAAGTATGAAACTAATCGAACATTAACATTATTATTTTTTTGGAAACCTAATATAATTTTATTTTTTGTTTTGTTTCAGATCTCAGCTACTGGTGGTGTAAGTATATCAACAAACAATTAAAATTGTAGCAATCATTTGTTTCTGTTAATTTAAAAATTTAAATTTTCATGTCATTCATTCATTTTTATTTAATTATAAACAGAAATAAAAAATGGTTACTTAAGCTAATTAAGTAAATTATAACATTCGAGTTGGTGGCTATAAATGCAGCATAAATCGTAAGTGACTTTGTTTTAATTTATCCATTGTCAGCGAAGTGATGTAGAAAATAACAGTCCTACTATAGAGTAATTATTAAAATCATACTAATTTCCTATACATTTTGATCTAGTATTTGGTAAAGTTGACAATAAAAAGTTGCAAAAAAATATTTTTTACTGGTTTACCTTGCAAATAATGTAAAATACTATAACAATTTTTATAATTCTTGCTGACGCTGGCGCGAAAATGATGCTATGCGACTCGGAATGTAAGTAAGAGTATAAATATTCTCCGCAAGCTCCACCTCATTACATACCTTCACGAAGGTTATAATGTACTTACATTCCTTGGAGCATAGGTAATTATTAATTTTGGTTATATTTACAGCCCGCGCCACCTGGTGGTCCACCATCTACCCCTCAACCCCCAAGATCGACACCGCAACCTCATGTAAGTTACTCCCATTTCAACATTTATAAAAAATCCTGTCTCACATAAATTTCTGTAAAAAGTATATTAAATATTACGAACGGTAAAGTCGTTTTACCGATCCAAGACAATGGGGACCTCCACTATTTTTATTTTATATTTTTATATGAAACTTTATCTAATTTGAAAGCAAGGTGTAGTTTCAGAAAGTCTTCGTTTAAGATTAAGGTAATTCGGTTTTCAAAAAAAATCAATTACATTCATTGATCTATTTCAACTATCAACCTTTATTTGACATGAGAAATTGTTTTTCACTACCACTAAATACATTCTTTTTTAGGGAGGAGACAGATACGGAAGTGTCAGTGACTGCAATGTAAGATATTACTCAAATTGTCTCTTGACAAAATACTAATTGTTTTGTTTCTTTTCAGTGCTGCAATGGAGACTTAGTAAGAACATTTTAATATATTTTTTAATGAATAATTAATTTGCGTCTAACTCAGATCCGACCGCTGTTAAGAAAATGACTAGATTATTATTATTATTATTTTTAAATTAAAAAATTCACAAAATTAGTTTACTTAATGTAGACATTTTTTGGACCACTGGACTAGCTATTAATCACACAATATTAAACCTTTATTAGTATTACATATTATATAAACAAAAAAAATAATATTAAAAATAACTTCCGACCAGTGGCAAAAAAAAAATTGCTTGAAATGCGACGAAATTTTTAAAAGTTTATTGTTGTTTTATAATCAGCACGACGTACAATATATACCCTTTAATTTTTTGTCCTAAGTTATGGAACACCTGTACATGTTAAGTGATTACAATTTTACTGGAAATTTTTGTCGTCATGGTTACGACTGATTGTTGCGAATTTTCTAAAGTAACAAGCAGGAGAAAGCTAAGCAAAAATTAAATTAAAAAATAACGAATGGTATTCTACATGACAATTCCTCGAAATATATATTTTCAATTAATTACTTATCATAATTCTGACGGAAATTGTATCTATTCAAAGCTTATTCCAATAATTTTCATGTACCACTAACTGATATTTGAATGTGATTTAATTGAATGACAAATTATGAGTGGAATTGTATGATTAATATTTTGACTCAGCGGTCGGTATAATTCCCAAATTGAAATTTTCCGATGTTACATTTGTTTTTACTTTCCACAGTACAAGAGTATCTGCGACAGAATCCTGAGAAGCATCGAAAGAGGCCCATATGAGTGTATCGATAACGACTGTTCTTTAGGCAGATAAGTGAATAGAACCTGACTTCATAGCATCTCGTCTTACTTCTTTTAACTTATGTACATATAAATAGTTACTTATAAGATGACTGAATAAATCAATTATTATATCAAATCATTGGTTTCATGTACTATATACCTACACTTTATTTCTCACAGTTAGTGTTTCACAAGACAAGATTTCTTGTTTTGTTTTTCAAACACTGTTAGATTTGACATTCACAAGATGATGTCATCAATCACATGGTTACAATTGATGACGTGAGGATCAACTGCGGAAAATAGAGTATACGTGAATTATAAATTGTAGTTTTCTTAGGTATTCACCTAGAAGACATTAAAAGCAAATTTTGGGTAAAACCCATAGTATTGACAGAAAAAAGCACCTGCCTCAAGAAATTTTCACCACAAGTCCCATAAAACTTAATAAGGGACAATGTGCTTATTTTATAATGAATTTCAAATCTCGTTTTTTACAACTACAAATTAATATATGAAAAAGATGCCAACAGAAAAATTCTTCACATAAATTTATCGAATAAATAACTATTATTTCACAACATTCCTGGAACAATGCTTCTAGTAACTAAGGTTTGATGACAAGTTTAACTTGCATTTTAGTGATGACTGTGCAAGAGGCATACAGCTTACCTATATTCAATTTTGAACAAGTCGTACATATTTGGATAAAGATTGTCGAAGCTGGGATTTGAACCTAGTCGATTCAAGTCACGCTAACCAAGTGAGCCACCACTGCCCGTTATTATTTCGTATTACATATAATTATTACACACTTGATATTTTTAAGAAAACAAAATCTTTACACAAGATAAAATATTCCATGTATGTTTGGAATAACCTGATAATAAATCTTTTTAGTTTAAAAAAACAAATATTTTGTTTAATGAACAATTGCACAATATGGAAAATATATTTGTGCAAAATAATATCATTGTTTTAAAGTAAACAAGTATTTTCTAAATTTATTTCTAAATTTAAAAATTTTATTGTAAAACTATATTCTGTTATAACGACCAAACGTGACCTACTTTTTAAAACAAATATTTTGTTGCCAAGTCATATCCGTAAAGATTATTAAAAATAAAATGTTTATACTTTTAGGAACATTTAGAACCTTATTACCATAAATCCCAACTAGGACTGAACCCAGGTCCCTGCCATTTTCAAATCTATGTTTTTTTTAAAATTCTTCGATATAAAAGTTTTGAGAACCAGTATAGATGTTATAAATTCAGTGTAACAAAAATAAACAAAAATATGTAAGTACGCTTAAATATGATGTATTTTTATTTAGAAAATAAAGCCCACGGAATATTCTGACACATCCTAAGAACTACGTTACCAATGACGTCTTTGAGATAAGAAACTTTTGTCGTATCATTAACATCTGATGCACAGAACAAACAAAAAAATTATATATAAAGTAATGTTCAAGTAGCAGAACATCAGAATCGAAAATTATTTTGGTTAATCGACTCTAACGAAATTTCCGAAACGAACGAAACAATGGAATCCAAAGTGGTTGCAGTTTTCTTCCTTCTGTGCCTCAGTCAAGTAAGTTTATTATTTTTATTATATTAATTTAACTTTACATTATTCTAATAAATGGATATAAGTTTTATTTATAAATAAAAATGTAACAATTATAAATAATAATTTTTATCCTTCTAGAAGAGCTTTAGTTTATTATGTTTCAAATTATTTTTTTAATAAATTGTAGAAAAAATAAAAACACAGATTGAGTAAATAAGCAAAAGCCAAGTTTCACAAAATTAAAATTAACTTTTATTCATCAGAATGTATAATTAAATAATTACAAAGGGTGTTTTTTCGGAAACTTCTAGAAACGTTTTATTAATGCCCGGTTTCACCATTGTAGGTTAAATCTTCAAATAGTTATCTGACGAATAAATTTTATTCATTGAATAGTCAAAGTTTCGTTTCATCAACCAAAATCGTTGAATAGTTAGTCATTCGTAGAATAATACTTTTCTATAATATTTCTGCATTGAGTGTACAACATCGTCTAGGCGATGAATGCAAATAACAAAATAACAACTGTCATCGAAAATTTAAATTTGTAAAATATGTTGAACATTTTTACTGGAATGTATCCCAATTGTCCATTTCGTAGATCATATTCACTTCATCATTAATGAATTGATTTGAGTGTTATTCTTACCTAAAGAATTGTTATAATTCATTTAGTTGAGATATTCTATGAAAAATATGACCAAATTTGTTTTAATCAAAGAAATTATTTGATTACTTTTAGGAGTTTTTTGCACAATGAAAATATTATTGCCTTTGTAATAACCAAATGCATTTTATTGGCGCAACACAATTTTGATTACTATAAGTGATGTTGACACATGGGGTGAAATTAACATAAAATACGATCCATTCATTGTAACTATACTCCGTTACTTATAGGCAGCACTAGACGAAGTCACATTTACACCACAGCGTTAATGAAATACTAGTAGTTCTGAAAACAACTGGTTTTAATCGTGAAATATCACAAAAAGATAAATGAAACAAGAAACACGTGCAAATTCAGCAAGTGATTGACAACTACTGAGAGTTTGACGTTTCAATTACGTTTGAGAAGGTTAACTTGAAATTTTGTCTGGTTAAATGTGGCTTCATGAAATGGCGCAGCAGCTAATCACAGGCTTTGACTTTCTCACTAGAATTTCTAGTTACTGTCTATAGTTTAAAAACAGAGTATAGTAGAAGTAATTTTCAAGTTCCTAACTCAAGAAGCTTTCACCGTTTAACAAATAATGTTTGTTGTGGTTTAGGGCATCAATGCCAAGGCTCTAGGAGGCGTAGGATCTTTCTGGGGAGGAAACCCCTTCCTAGCAGCAAACCCCTTCTTCGCTGCTATGAACCCGGCCTACGTCCCAATGAACCCAGAACTAATCCCCATCGTTAGCGAACTCCAGACGCGTCTATCCCAGGTCCAGCAAATCTCCAAGTCGTCCATTGGGATCTCCGTTGGAATTGCTTCTAAGACCGTTGCACTGTCCTCTGCCCAAGCTAAACTATCGGTGAAGACACTCATCAACGGAGTGAAGAATAACCCTACAGCTACAAAGGAATGTCTGACTCTAACCAAGCCGAATGTGGAACAAGTGAACACACAGTCCAAGACGCAGTTGAGTTTCTGTAGCAAGTCTGCGCAGACGCAAATCAAAGGGCAGAGTCAACAGCTGAAGACTATTAGTCTCCAGGCTGCTACACTCAACCAGGAACTCAATGCTGCTGTAAGTATTACTTTATTAACTATCAAATACTTTTCACGCCACCGTTCAACTAAGTATAACTTACTGCCATAGCAAAATAAGTCGTAAGTTTCTGATAACATTTAGGTATTATTTAGTTACTGTCAACGGAAAGTTATAGAAATTAATTGTACCACTATACTTGCGGCGCCGAACAGATGCACAATAAACTCTTCCCACTAACGATCGCTAAATTTGAATAGAATATTACAATTGGTAAATAGTTTTTAGCTGCATGAATACGAGTATTAATAGAATTGGTGCTAAGTCCGCAATTACGTTTGGTTTGCTGTTTGCATTCGTACCTCTGTCAAATATATTTGTTGTTATTATTATTATTATATTATATACTTAAGTATTACTCGTAACTTAATTTCAAATATGAACAGAATTGTTTCACATTTGTTAATTTGTAACTTTTAAAGCTGACTTCTGCGTACACTGTATTGCGCAATTTAGGCCCTGCCCATTAATTTAATTAGTGCATCTGTTCGGCGTCTCAAGTATAGCAGGATAATGGGGTCCTCCACCATAACAGACAATTGAGTAAAATGTTAGTTACATTGAAAATAGATAAGACAAAAATATGCTTGAGACGAAAAAAGTAGCATTCTCTCTTTGTACCTTTTTCTTGTACATCTATCCTAATAGAAAGAGCGTGAGTAGTCAACCTTACAATTTTTTGAATGGCTATTAACAAATGAGCAATATATTTATAGTTTTGGTTTAATATTTTTTATTAGTTTGAAAAGACATGTTGAATAAAATAAATGACATAATTATGTTAGTGGCAATCAAAAGCAGATTCAGACTTTATACTCCTAAATTGTAAATTCATTTCTATAAAAAATATAATACGCGGCTCGGAATGTAAGTACCTAAAACAAATATTCTCGTACGGTAATATGAACTTCGGTTCCGCAAGCTCCACCTCAGTTCATACCTTCTCGAAGGTTATTATGTACTTACTTTCCTTGCAACTTAAATAAGTATAATTAACAAAGTTTTTATTTCTAGGTGAGCCAATGTCAACTTGCAAACCCGGCACCTACCGAAACATCCAACGTGACTTCTTGCGTTTCTGCCAGGGCTGACGAACTTAGAGAAAGGATCTCCGCCTTGGAACAAAGCGTTCAAGATACCGTGCAACAAGTAGACGCCAACATTGCTACAATAACCACCGACGCCAGTAGCTGTACTCAACAAGTTCAACAATCGGTTCAAGAACAAGTACAAGCCTTGCAAGAACAACAAGAACAATGTAGTACTCCTACAACCACTGCTCAATTATTGTAAATTAATTATGTAGAATAAAGAAGCATCCAGAAATTATTGGTTATTTCTTACTACTAACAATTTAAACTACCTTACTTTCAAACTTCAATACTCACTTTTAATTTCTTTTTTTGACTAATTCATTGAGGATGATAAAAATCTGCGCAAAAATGGTTTTAAATAATAAGATTTTGGCCAGTGAAAACATTCCTGTGGCTCCTCAGTCTCCTTATTCGCCTCACATGAGTTTTTGTGACTTTTTCCTCTTCTCGAGATTGAAAAATCACCTCAAGGTAACTCATTTCTGGGACACTTCAAAATATTTAAACAGCAGTAACCGACCAGCTGAAGGTAATTCCAGTATCCGAGTTCCACCACTACCATAAAGATAGGAAGAACCGTCTCCAACAACGTGTGGCTTCCCAAGGAAGTTATTTTGAGGAAGACAATATTGAATTGTAATTCTATTCCAAAAAATTTTTTTTTTAATAGTCTTATTTAGACACCTCGTATTTATTTTCTAAAAAAATAATAATACAAGATCAAATCATTATTTCTCCACGACTTTATTGAACAAATAGATTGAATAGATAGCGTTTTTGTATATACTCTTTATTATTACAAAAAAAAATTGTTTTCTTAACAACCACTAAAAGCGAAAAAAATATCTAGTTACTTAACTAGCGTAAACGACAACGACGTGTGATTGTTATGTTTAAACTTCAGGGGGCAAAAAAAAAACAATACACACATTCGCATTATATATTTTTACTTATCATTATCAATTTCTGGGATGTGGGCTTCAAATCCCAACTTCGTCAATTTTTAACCAAATAAAAATGCTAGTAAAATTATGAATAAACATATGAAATTTTCAATTCGATTTCATTTATCTTATTTCCTTGAATGGAATGATGAGACACTATTATTTATCATGGGATTGAAAATTGGGGTAGATAGATGATTGAAGAAGGATCTGACTCCACAGTGTTTTGTTTTATAATGTCAATCAGCTTTCAGTATGACTTGACAGATGTCAATGACAAGTATAATGCGAAATATAGAAGATATTTTGAATCAGACAGGATGGGGCACACACAACAAAATTGCAGTATTTTTCTCCTTATTATGTACGTTTTGCGCATCTTCTGCCCTTACAATTCATACCTTCGCCCTTCCGATTGCCCAGTGCGACATTAAATTATCTCAGAAGGAAGTCTTATGGATTGGTGCTATAGTGTCACTTGGTACATACTTGAATAAGATTATTAAAAGTTTGTATCACAACTAATTTCAGGGGAAGCCTTTGGGTTCTTAATGTTTGGACTCTTATCGGATTTATGTCAAAGGAAAACTATGTTAACATTTAATTTGACTGTATTTTTCATAAGCTGTTTTTCTAGTGGATTTTGTTACGAATTTGTCATGTATTTTATTTTAAGTTTCGTTATGGGAGTAAGGTAAGACTCCAATTTATTTAGTCCAAATAATTTTTTAAAATACCCAACAAAACTTTGTAGTGCAAGAGCAATATACATGCTTTCAAAGGTACATTTAAGTGAAATATTACCAATTAAATATCGAGGATATTATATAGTCATGATCGATGTATTTTGGATATTTGGATGTATTATTTCCTCCTGTAATTCGTCCAGAATGATATATAATTTATTTTTAATTGAGCTGTTTTTAGGTACCTACTGGATTATGAAATGCAAACCAAATACAGAATATAACTCTGGCACTTCTTGGAGATTACTATATGGATTTTCATCCATGATGAGTGTTCTTTGTATTTGTTTTCACGGCGTTATACAGGTATGATTATGTTAGGATAAGTAGGGGAGAGATGGACCGGTAAAAGAGATGCAATGGTATTCTACTGTCACTGTTAAATTTAGAGATCGTCTCTAACTGAATTTGGAGATGATCTCTAAGAAAAACGTATTCTACGGTCAAATTTTACTGCTGTTAGCGCTAACATTATTCCGTTATAGTAGAATTACATCACCTATAAAAACTAACAGTCGCCTCTAGCTAGAGATCGTCTCTCAGCAACTTTAACAGTGAATGTAGAATACCAATGAGGGACTTTTGGTCTTAAAAGTACATTGGAGTTATATCTCTCACAGAGAATGTTAATTTTGTTGTTTAGTGTAAGTAGTCGCTTGAAAAGTCAACACTGAATAACTCAAGATTTACTTAAAAATTGCCAAAAAAAAAATGTACCTTTTATACACAATTAGTTAATTATTACTTCGACAGGTTTAAACTAATTATTTATTTGTACACAGTCAAATAATTTTTAGCTTAAAATTTAACTTGAAAATTTGATTACAGCCAAGTCCCAGATATTTAATAGCAAACAGAAGAAGAGGAGAAGCTTACATACTATTTAAATATATTTTCTCTCTAAATAATTCGGATCATATGGACAACTTCAAATTACCATTATCAGCACTAGATAATTTAATACAAGATATACCTCTAGACAGACCTTACATGAGTACTTGCAGAGAATCTATTTTACTTATGAAGTATAAAATAGTTAAAATATTCCAAAGGATGTATATACCGAAAACACTGTACGCTATTATTTTTATCATGGTCATCAAATGTAATTTCTACAACGGGTAAGAAGTCAATTGAACAATAATAATGAATAAGAAAGTGAAATACTTTCTTAAAAATTATATAAATGTGCATACTAAGGGCTTTTTTAACTCTCGTTATAGACCATCGTACACTGTTCGGAAACGACCGGCACAGATCGGCAGCGCAGCGATCGGCAGAATCTGA
The DNA here is from genome assembly GCA_035578165.1 of Stenolophus ochropezus. NCBI lineage: Eukaryota > Metazoa > Arthropoda > Insecta > Coleoptera > Carabidae > Stenolophus > Stenolophus ochropezus. Next base: position 2,929,809 of record JAQOWZ010000002.1, read on the forward strand.
AAAGTATAGCAGACGATTGATAAACAGCGAAAAAATCACAAAAATATTCATTTTTCAGATGAAGAAACAGTAATTGTAACTCTAGTTTGCAAAGAAGCTGAAATAAAAAAAAAGAAAGGAAGACAAAAAAATGGAAAAAGAAAGGAAACGGTTTTTTTCCTTTATCGCAGCGCTACCAAGCCGACTAGTGTGCGCACTTCTATGAGAAACTAGGGAAACTTTTTCTGCCGATCTTGTCACTGCCGGTCGGTGCCGAATAATGTACGATACCCTTGAAGTATCTGTTACCTTTACTATCGGTTAAGAGCATTGTGTACACTTTATGTTAGGGCTGCGGTCATCGGTGAGGAATGAGAGGGGTAAAGCAATGGGCGGAGTCTATCACTGTAACGTCATAAATTGCTCAGCTAAATACTAAACATGGTCCCATGCTTCTGTCTGCTACTACCTGCCCTATTCCGCTGAACACGATACGTATTGTAGACAACAAATTAAGAATTTTAAAATTTAAATTGGGAAAATCAAATAATTTTATTTTTATTAAGAGTCAAAACCCTTTAATACATATAGGTAATATGCAAGAAAACACAAATTATAAATATTATTAATATTTATTTGACAATAAGTTCGTTGATGTTACAATGGTTATATATATATAATACAATGGAAAGTAACAGAAAAGTGGAATAACTTTTTATATAATTTTAATTGAATAAATAAAAAATTCAAAAACGCAACTTTTTTACACAAGTTTTTGATGGCGACTTTTTTCTTTTAATGGCGTCTAAAATATATTGTGGTTCGCGCAGAGGCATATTCCTTATATATCTCGGATCAACCAATTCAGGAAGCAAACAATTCAAAAAAAATTTTTCTAATTTCGGTTGCATATTTATCCAAAAATTATTATCTTTTTCGATATATTCGGTTTTCATTCTGTGATTAGGTCCTGTCCATACACTGAAAATACAACTATTTCTTTTTGTTATGTGCAGTTGTCCCTGTACTTGATAAAACCAGTTATGGTTTTTATTAATTACATTTTTTTTTCTTGTCTGCTGTAGACCCAGAATTTTATTTTATTCTGCCTGATTGCTTCATCTGGATCCATATTGTATGCAGAAAATGGACATTTGACTTCCACAATTCTATCATCGTCTACAATTCCGTCAGGTGTAGCCCCTAAAAAACAGAATTCATCGTCTACAAATAGACCACAGGGTTCAATTTTTATATCTTCCTCAATTTCTAGTTGCTGTAAAGCTTGTCGTTCATTATTTCTTCCATGACACAATGATGGTATATTATTTAAATTTGTTTTGTATAACAACTGCTTTACTAATGTGCCGCATTTTGTGTCGATACGACGTTTGCAGATAATTCCAAAATTGGACGCTGTTAAAATTTGTCTTCTTGTCTCAAGCCAGATCCCACTATCAGCTTGTAATACGGTATCTCTTTCTAATTGAATTAATTCTTCTCTGGTTCTTTTCATTTTAAATAAAAAGTTTTTCATTTCTTCCTTTAGTTCTTCATCTGTCATATCGGGTTTCTCGCAGTTTTCTCCATAGTCTGGATCATTTTTAGTTATCATTTTTCTTCTTTTATTTTTGTTTATAGATATAGAACATAAACGTTTTTTCTTAATCTGCAATCTACGTCGTATCTCTAATTGTTTTGTAAATTTACCTGGACTTTTATTATACATCGTTTTATGCAATTCATAGTGAGGACGTTTCGAATTAAAAGATACTACTGCAGCATAACATCGAGATTCGTATGATCCACGGCTAGAATAATTAATTCTTTTCCCTCCCACAAATTTTGCAATAATCGAATTAAATTGTTCTACTCTATTGCTGTTAACATTGTGTATCAAACTTCTTGAATTTAGGGATAATTGTTTAACAATTTGTTCTAGTCTTGTGTAAACGGCTTTATAATCTTCTTTAAGTTTTTCATAAAGATTAGGCTCGGTTTTCTTTTTACAAAAATAATCAGCACATTTCGAATGCTCTCCGAAAATGTGACATAAGGAATTATTAATATCGTCTTTTAAATTTAATATTGCATTTTCTAAATTATTTTCAACTTTTCGGAAATTAATGGCACCTACTATTGCGTTTCGGAATCTAATAATTCTATTTGCAATTTCCTTTCTTATTGTTTTATCGTGTCTAGTGTCTTGATTCAAAGTTAACAGTTTGTTACAAAAGTTACGCAGAAGATGGTTTGTGCATTCAATTTTTTTTACTGTTAAATCTTTGTAAGGTCTCCTTTCCAATATTTTTTTATAGGTGCTGCTGTCTCCATCAGCTATCATTTTGTCATACTTTATCCCATACATTTCTAGACTGGACTCAAATCCCTGCGATAATATAGCACTTTCCATACTAGTTGAACTACCATTATAATTCTTAAAGCAAGTATGTTGTTTGGGATCTTTATTATTTGTAGCTGCTCGTGCGCATACACAACAAAATTTATTTTTAACTCCAATATACAACACTTCACCAAATTTTTCTCCAACTATGGCTGCTACACCTGAAAGGGCGTTGTAATTCTTTTTATAAGATCGTTTTGACCAACAGCCATCTGCAATAACAGTTACTAAAGGAATACCATTAGCATCTACATTATTTTGTTCTCGGGCATATTCAGCTTCTCTCATAGCAGCCTCCTCCATATTTCGTACAGCAGCTTTGTGCCATCCTTCATTGACAATATTGTGATATTTTTGATATGTCTTTGATGACATAGGAGGAATATTTACTGCACTTAAAAATTCTTCCAAATTGGACTGTCCACATCCAATACTCATTATGCCAGATATAGTAGCTGTATTAATATCCATTTCATCGGCACTTTGTTTATCAGTAGATATTTTGAATGTTTGATTACACATGTTACATTTTAAGGAAATAATTGAAATTAAGCCATTTCGTTTTTCACCAGTTATTTTTAAATTATTAAAAGTGCAGCCAAATTCTGGAGAATGATTTGAAATATTAAACAACATTTCAAAAATGTGCGCTAAATTTACAATTCTTCTACCAGTAAACTGAAATTCAGAATCATTTGTGGCGGTCTGAGATGAATATTCAAGCGTTTCCATATTATCAATGTTTGAGTTTGTGTTCGATTGTTCTGACAATTCATCGTCAATTGTTTCATTTCTGTAACAACAAATTATATAACCCATTATGCTGCATTATAGAAGAAAAAATTTATTTACGTACCCAAAATTTGTATTTTGCAAAGATACTTCGTTTGACGTGTTTCCGGATACGTTGTCTGAGAAATTTGAAGCAACGAACGGAATATTCAGTTTTTTACATCTGGAAAAAAATTAAAAATATGTATCACATATGCTAAATGCCTTTTCAAATTTAAAATTGATCACTTACCTTAAATATTTTTTCAAATTGGAAGGCTTCTTGCGTTTTGCACTTAGGTAGAGTTTTGTCTTGTTACCACGTCGACAATCCATTTTTATGTATATGTAGGTATATGTATTATAAAAAGGTAAATAAACAACACTCGGCTAAGTTTCGATTTCGGCTTTTACACCATCGTCAGAAGACTAATAATTTTACAAAGGAATTACATGAATATATATACATTTGCGACAGGGATGGAGATGGAATAATACAATATTAGGTAAAGCTATTGGGAAAATACAGTAATCCATAAACGGATTAACAAAAGTTTCCCTTTGCTATCATTTATAATAATTCGGAATGGAGAAAATCTATCTGGTCATTCATAAGCTTCTCATTATGCTCAATGGCTTTATGGATTTCGAACGCTTCTAAGAAATTTAGTTTTGGGCCTTTCTTTTCCAAATGTAACACTTTTAAATTTTTAATTGAACAACTATGGTTAAATAAGTTAAGATGTATTGCTAAATTTGAATCATTTTTATTGATTTTCCAAGATCTCATATGCTCATTGAATCTAATGAGAAAACTTCTGCCGGATTGACCTATATATTTATAATTACATTGATCACATTGAATAGCGTAAACACCTGATTTGTTTAAAATATTCTTAGTAATAATTTTGTTGTTAACTAGTTGCTTTTTTATGGTATTAGTATTGTAGTAGGCTGGTCTAATGTTGATGTCTCTAAATTTATACATCTTAACTTATTTAACCATAGTTGTTCAATTAAAAATTTAAAAGTGTTACATTTGGAAAAGAAAGGCCCAAAACTAAATTTCTTAGAAGCGTTCGAAATCCATAAAGCCATTGAGCATAATGAGAAGCTTATGAATGACCAGACAGATTTTCTCCATTCCGAATTATTAGAAATGATAGCAAAGGGAAACTTTTGTTAATCCGTTTATGGATATTGTTTATTCATGTAATTCCTTTGTAAAATTATTAGTCTTCTGACGATGGTGTAAAAGCCGAAATCGCGATTAAGATAAATATATCAATTGTGAAACTTAGCCGAGTGTTGTTTATTTATCTTTTTATAATAATGTTTCACCTAGTGCCAACGACGGATTCAATCAAGTATATATGTATTATACCAAAACGAAAACCAAATCAAATCCAAAAAATAGCCACAAAAGTCGTCTATGTATAAATTTATCCACAACAAATCAAAAAAGCAAACCACAAATCAAGTCCAGAACAAAGCCAAGTCAATATAATATATCACAATAAATCCAAATCGCAATCCAAAAATCAAGTCAAAAACGTAACCAAATCAGAAAACTAAAAAAACCAAAATTCGCAAACGACACAGCACTGACAAAAGACAAAACCGAAATAAAAATATGTGCGGTTCTTTACGATCATGTGTACAAAATTCGATGAAAGTAGGGTAAGCTGCAATTTAATTAATTTGGAGAATGTTTTAGCGCCCTTTCTTTCCCATCTTCCATGTATAAATAAAATTGATTTTTCATTAGGATTACTCAAGATGTAAAATAATAGAAAAATATTATTCATTTTAATAACAATAACAAGTATACTATAAGAAATATATATATATATATATATATATATATATATATATATATATATATAAAAAGGTTGTGTACATATGTTATGGTGATTTAGACGTACGAACAAATTTTATCTTCTACTATACAATATTGTTGTAAGTTTTTGAATACATAATTATATTATTATTAATGCTATATGAGAAAAGTATCGCATCGAAATAGTAAATAACCTAGGTACATTTTTCACAACTTAGTCCGTTTTTCGATGCGATTATTATCTATTAACCGACGATTAATGTAACCGGCACTTTAACCAGAGGTGAAAATACTGGCAATAAGTGCAAAAGTACAGTAAATATGGATAATAAATACAGTTCTTTTTTCTTCAAAATATAATATTTGTTAATTACAATGTCATTTTTATATACCTTAAACTTCCAATCTTTTTCAGATTTTTTCACACGAATATATTACTAGCGAATTCGTTACACTTAGGTATAAAAAACTGCAGCATTACTCCTCCGTTTATTTTTTTCTTCAAGGATGAAATATTATTTACTAATTGTACTTATGATATAAATGCTGTAATTTTTCGGGATTTTATAATTATTGGTATGGGTGGATTTGCTGGCTTACTTTTATTTTGCTATATAGTGGACAAAATTGGAAGACATATAACATGTAAGTTGAAATGCCTTGAAATAATAATAAATTTCATTAAATTATGCTACTAAAATAAAGTAATCTGTATTAAATAAGATGTAGAAATACATGTAGTATTGTCCTGTACATGGTGACTTAGTTGTTAGCCGGACAGTTTTTATTTACCAATAACTGTTTTCCCGTGTAAAATGCTTATAACAAGACCTTTTTGGAACACATGGTATATTTAACAGTGCTAGTGACACTTTTTGTTTAAGTATCAAAATAAAATAAAACGTTTTATGTACTACGGGTATAATCAAAATTATAGCTCTCAGGTAATTTAAAACTCTCTGCTCGTCATCGAGCTTTAAACATTCCATAAATACCTATTATTCACTAAAAATAAATGCATAAAATTTATCAAAAAGCGTTACTGTATGATGAAAGTTTATAACATTTTATATTTAATATAGAATTTTAGTAAATTATGTAAAGCAAATCTAATATATTTTTTTCTAGGTGTATTTTTAATTATCTGTGGAATAACATTAACAATTTTTCTTTATCATAAAAATTTAACCACTCGGTATTTATTAGCAATATTATATATTATATCATTTGCAATAGCAAATTCAGTATCGGATTTAATAATAATTGAAAATTTACCCACTATTACAAGGTATATATTATTTAAATATGTGATCGTGTTTTAATTATTACTTTTTTCAGAATGACAGGTTTAGGAGTAGTAAATTTTATTCCTCATTTTTTAAAATTTTGTTACTTGATTCTTCTAAATATGAACTGTTTGATGTATTATTACATTACTGGAGCTTTTTTATCAGGTAAATTCAATAAAATAGTTATTTATATATCAAGGGACTAAAGTATATTTTTTTATTATGCATATGTAATATATTTATTTTTTCCGAAATCGTTAAATTATTAATTAAAATATAAATAAATATAGCATTATGTGTTTGTAAAACGTCAGCTAGCTATTGAGACGGGGGTGGCTGTGATAACAAACGTATTGTCAAAGTGTCAAATATTTCTTTATAATTTTCATTTATATTTACACCTGCTTAGACGTCGTCTGCATGAAATCAGATAAATTATTATCAAAGATAAATAATAAATAAATTCACCAATTATATTATAGAATGATACGTTTGTTATTTTAGGTAGTGCTAAAATAAACTGCAAAAATATAATACTATTAAAATATAGGTTAATTCAGTTTGACAGATAAGTTCGTAAAGTTGAATTTTGACATAAGTGTCTGTAAAGTTTTACTTTAGTTACTAGTTTCGCTAACTTCGCGGAGTGATATCATGTACTTTAGTATCGAAAAAAATGTGATATAAAATTTTTCAATATAGAAATAGAAAATAGATATAGTATATATTTTTTTTTAATTATTAATTTTGAAAATATAAAAATAAAATATATTTATAAAATGTGACAATTAAAGTTTCGACTTAACAGACATAAAAAATAAAACATGTGTTGTACAAAAACCAGTACACGAAAGAAAAGTGTAGATGGGTATTTTTAGCAGTGAATTTCTATTCCAGTGATTGGAGTATCGAGTTATTTCCTGCCAGATCGCAGAAGGAAACCCATGGTAGAATGATGTAGCTATGGCAACGGCCCCAAACATAAACAAACAAAAACTACATTTTGTGAAAAATGTATATAATGTAAATAATTTAATATTAAATAAATATTTATCCCTAAGATTCATTGTTTATCATAATAATTGAAAATAGCTAATATAGAGTAAAATATCTGCCATTAATTAATATTAGAAATTACATATCCTCTATTTGTTTACTATGCGAAAATGTTTATTAACATAACTTTGACTTGAAAATAGTTTAACCTAAAATAATGCGATGATCTCATTTTAAACTACATGAGAAATTAAATGCAAATGAGTACTAAGTGATTCACGAAAATGTTCATGGTATGATTTAATTTTTAATTTTTGAAGTAGGCACCTTTGAAGAAAGCGAACTAAACTGATTATAAAATAGATTCGGGTATAAATATCTCTGGTAAATAATTTACAGCACACTTAAAATCGAAAGTATCAAAGTTAAAATTAGCATTCCGCCTTATTTTTAGCGCCCTCAATAAAAATGTACCTACAACAGTGACGCACAAATTCGTCCCCTTCTAATTCATCCTGTTTCCATAATTTCACTTCATAACATTTTTTTTTTGTAATTTAAAAAGGAACAGCAGATACTAAATAATAAGTATAAGCCAGAAATAATGTGAGAGTATTTAAAGGATAACAAACATAATTTATTTTGTAAAATATGTTGTAAAAAGTTTGTGTGCATGGTTATTATTCTCAAAATTTGAGTATTTATAATTATTCGCTGATATTTTTCCTCAATTTATTTTTGAGAGAGATCGAAACATCGTATTAATATATATTTTCTCTGTTTCGGAATTAGAATATCATATTCCAGCACGCTTATTGAAGTTAGAAGGAGCTTCATTCTTAAACGATTTTTGGTTATATTTTGTTATTTGAGATTGGCATGACTGCATCAAATACACAAAATATCTAGGCAACTGACAAAGTAATTCTAATTTATTTGGGAGGCCATGACACAAATTGCTTGTATTACAATGTATAAACGAAACAGAAATCACTGTCACCAACCTAACTATTCTATCAAAAAAATCCCTTAATGGAAATTGTCAAATATTATTATAAAAAATAATGTAAATAAAAGCCGAAACAGAGAAAATAGTATAAAACATTCGTTATAGAAGGTAATTCAAGCACTCGTTCGTTCGGGCACTCGCTGCTTCGCGCTCGTTCCCGAAATTCAAACTCGTGCTTGAAAAGGTTGCCTTCTACAACTTGTGTTTTAATATACTATTCTAAAATCATTCATTTTCATATTTAATATAAATATAGATAAATGATTTAGTATATTTATACATTGCTATTAAAATTAGAAGTATATTCTCTATATTATAGTAATATAGTAGGGTCCTCCACCACTTAAAAAAAAATTATACTCAAGAAAAGACAGCCTACTTTAGTTTTTTGAATATTAAGATACAAGATAATATTCAGGTCAAAATATTTGTTATTGTCAATATAATTATTTTAATAGAATTGGAATTTAAATGTTAGTAATGAAAAAAATAATACATATACCACGATTGAGAAAACCATTATTGACATCACATCTCAGGACTAGGTCAATAATGATAGTCTTCTCAACCATGGTGTATAATGTACCTACTATTAATAGGTACATCTCATTTTGGAATCTTTTTTATTGATGTTGAGAAAAAATTCATTTTGATCGTGCAAAAATTATGTAATATATAACTTATGAACGGTAAGAAATTATCTCATATAATATAATTGGAGTTATTCTTATCGATCTTAATACTTAATATACCATTAATTTTATCAGATAATGGTACAAATATTTTGTACAGTTATTAAGTAAGGACGAAACAGCATGTGGTTAAATCCTAACGTCTAAATCTTTTCTATGAATGCGCAATAAAGCTAGCGAAAATAATCACATGGAAATTCGCTCTGCGTCTATATCTCATATAATGGAAATGTGGAAATGGGTCAAAATAAATAAGCTGTTTTTAATATTCAGCAGATGGCGGCGATGGACGCTGACAGAAACAAAATAACATCGCCGGCGTCGGCGTCTGTTTATCGCTCGAGAGGAACCACCGATCACTAGATCTCAGCACAGCTGTTAGCAGCGTTTCACCAACTATTCATCACTGATCATCAAAACCTTTGATTTTTACAAGAAATATGTTTCCTTCTTGACAGATATTATTCAATGTTTTTATAACAATAACCGAATATTTTTAGGCTACAACCCACTGAAATAAATTTCAGTTTTCTATTAATAAAAAATTGTTTACAAATTTCTATACATGTGTATTAAAAAAAAAATGACAATAGGGTAAGTGGGGGAGAGATAGACCGATAGAAGGGATGGTCTTAAAAGTACATTGGAGTGATATCTTTCACAGCGAATGTTAATTTTGTTGTTTAGAGACAGTGTAAGTAACCGCTTGAAAATTAATACAGTCGACAGTAAATAATCCAAGATTTACTTAAAAAAATTGCCAAAAAATTGTACCTTATATACACACTTAATTAATTACAACTTCGGTAGGTTTTAAATATTTATGTACATACTTTATAAACATGTGCATAAGACTTAAAGGAACCTAAAATGTGGTTCTATTTGTACACACTTGTAAGTAATTTAGCGGTCCATTTAATCTCTGCTCTGAGGACAGATGGACCATCTATGCTGAAGAGAGATGTACCAGAGGATTTTTATTGTGGAAAGGTAGACAATCTTGTTTCTATTCCATGAATCCTGAAGAACTGTTGTTCAATGATTAATCAGAGGGTGATGATAATGAAGAAGCTTAAGATTATGACAACGAAATGCAGGCTGCAAGAAAATGAATAATTCTTCTAAAATCCCCGTCAGTACAAATAAAGTTATGATAGAATTTGGTACTGATATTTATTTATAAGTAAATAAATTAATAACAATATTAATAACGTTACCTGCAAGTGTGTCTACCACTGAACGTATTAAGGATATTAAAACTCCTTAAAGGAGTTTGATTCGACGAAAGTTTTGACCAGATTCGTATCGACGAAAAAAAATTGGTTATAAATTTAGTTATTCTTTTGTATGTAGATTTTTTATTTTTAATAATTTTTTCTAATTCAATTTTATGGTTAACATTATTATATATTTAATTGTTTATGATTACCTAAAAAAAATTCAGCCCCCTTTAGGAAAGTTTCTAAATCCACCAGATAGAAACAAAGGCTTAAGATCATAAAACCTTTAAAACTATATACTTTAACTAAATATAGCACATAGTTATTTATATCTTATGTATATATTTTGCCTACAAATTTCTAAAAACCTATTTCTAACTCATTGTGCGCCTAGGTATGCGATATTCGACCTCTTATTTTTAGTAACAGAACTAATATTTCAAAGAAATGTTTCCTACAAGAAAACAATGTTCCGATAGTAATTCAATAATTCGTATGACGTCAAGTGTAAAGTTTAATAGCAGCTTGTTTTTGCTTTTTGTGTGAATTAAACACAGCAGTATTTAGATTTGAATGGGAAGCTAAGTGCTGTACAACTTTCATTTTAAACACAATCGCGTAAACATAACAAAGAATTTTTCTTTTTTGTTTCAACGAAGTGCATGAAATCCCAATAATATAAATATTTAGTTTAAGACATCGTTGCTATGTGTAAATACTGTATAGCCAGAATTATTTATATTTCACATAGACTGACACCGTCGTTTTATCGCATACTCAACTAATTTATTTTCTATTAGTTTATATTTAGTTCCGCAATTATTCATAACGTTTGCTATTCAATAGAATAATATTTCTGATGATAGCCAGATTATGCAGCAAGGTCGAAATAATTTTATCTAATATATATTTCACATTCCTACGTATCTGTCTTAAAATCATTATATCTAATTATATTTTTCGTATCTACTCGTAAAATAAATACCTATTTATTATTTCTATCAGATCTAAAAAAAAATAAACAAAATATAACGTTCATTTACCTTTGAAAGTATAATATATATTTACCAGTTTCAGGATATTAAACTTTTGTTTACATAGACAAAAGTAAGCAAGGTAACTAAGTCATAATTGTATATCATGTAATTTTGACAAATCTGTATTATAATAATATTACCGTACAGATTTGTCAAAATAACATGGAACAAAACATTTTTTTATTAACACAATTTTATAACTTATGCAAGATGACCATGAAAAACAAATCTCTCAAAATATTTTTTATTTGTAATATTTTTATATTTTTAAAAATAAACTTCAATCATGTTTTTCAATTTGTAAGAATATAAAAATTTATTTCAACTAAAATTAAAAAGCATTTTTAATAAATCAAAAAAAAAAAAAATACTAAAGGCTTAAATAAAGATCATCAAGAAAAAGTATATATTATCATGCTGTATATTTGAATTTGTAGTAATATAGAATTTAAAGTATGTAATGAAATAAACTTCTTTTTATAGCCAGATATGATGAGAGTAAGTTGAGAAATATTGTTCTAATTATGAAATAAATGGGGCGTATAAAACGTTGGCCTATTTTCAACTCTAAAATGGCGTTAATATCCCAAAGTATTTAAAAAATTTCAATATCCAATTGTTATGGTTGGACGATCGTCCGTATGCAGGCTGGTGAAGTTGGCCGCGTGCCCATAGTGGGGAAGTGAAGCGTCGGCGTCTATATCGAGCACCGCGACGGCAGTCGGCGTACCCAAGTGCTCGCGATATGTCGCCGTGAACGTAATTCTCAACACGTTTACGCTCAACATGATTCATTCAATCATTTGACAACCGGGAAACAATTGCTGTTGATAAACAGTTTGTTTATTTACGTTGCCATCACAACGCGCTTCAATTGTCAATAAAACAATGTTAAAAAATGAATAACAGTGCGTTAGGAGTGAGTGAAAACATTGGAGAGTGCGCGATGAGTAAAACACCTGAAAAGCGCCCAAACCGAGAATTCATTCGAACTCAAAGTGTGCGTCTTCCAACTCCCCCACCAGATCCAAACCAACCGGAACTCACCGAGAAAGAAAGCGAATTCCTCGAGTATCTCAACTCTTTACCACTTCCGGTGAAACATGATAAACCAACTCTACAACGAACAGGTTCCATATTTGCCCCAGCTATGGCAACCGAAGATGCATTTGACCATTTGGATAAACTTTACAAACTTATGGAACAATTACTCAACCTCAGAGAACAAAACGCCAAACTACAAAGACGAGTCAGAGACTTGGAACACTTACGAAACTTACAAAATTTAGATCAACAGGTTATCAGAAAAGTTCTTCGAGGAGAAGACGCTGAAATACCTGACTTAGACGACGATTCTGTTCTTGCTGAAGAACTGTTAGATAACATGTTTACTAGAAACAAACGAAGTAGTAAATACAAGTCAATTCTTCGCCCTCAGCGAGATAGAAGTTTATCCATAGCTGAAACATCTTCCGAATTTCCATCTCGAAAGTCAATTTTAAGAAAACCTTCCAAGGTGTCGAAGTGGACGAAAGTCAAAGCGGCATTTAAATGGGAAAAGGCATCTCCTACCGTTTCTGGAGCAAAGAGTACGGACAGTGGTATTGGAGGAATGATGCCAAATAACAATGAGATCGCAAGGTACTTACGAGTACCTTCGACTTGTGACAACCCTACAGAAATGGGGACAAGTCCTGCAGATTCGGTGTTGTCGGGATCGTGGAACCAGTGTAATTCTACGCCAGGAACTATGTCACCCGCTTCCTCTACCGATGATATGAATGCCTCCGCCGCTTCTGGTAAGAAAGAAAAACCTTTTACGTTCAGTTTCATCGACACGTTCAAGACATACAATTCAAAATTAATGACTGTTTAGACTTTAGACTGTTTTATGTTGTATACCTAAAAACAAGCAGCGGTTAGTTAGTTCTAGGGTTCAAATCCTAGCTTCGCCAATCAGAAACAGAACAATGTGACAATTTTAGAGAAGCATTAGAAAACAAAAATAATATCTTAACAATAATTGCTATTGTAAGTAAACAAAACTCATACATTACAATCGTATTAAGACTCGAGATGTTTTAGCACCTCAGGAGTTAATTTTATATTGTGTCCCTTTTTTATATATATTTTAAATAGCTTTATTTCTTTGAATCATTATTTTATTTATCTAAGACAGTGTTCTAATTTGTAATTATCACATTAATTTGACTATCATTATGAGATTCATAATAGCATTGATGCACTTCCAAAGACAAGGTTTGAATTTTATGCAACACCTAAGCACTTATCGAAATTTTGACAGCAATGTAGAATAGTTCATTTGGCATTTTATTCCAATATGATATTGTACATTTAAGGAAAACTTAAAATTGGTGCAACCGGCCATGAGGTTCATTATGAATTATTTATTTTGTAAGACAAACAACAATAGAAATTTTGTCAAAATTTATATTTTCAATGTACTCGTACTAAGGAACAATATCTCAGACTCATTTATTTTATTTGAAAACTGAGGTAATATGTATCCGTTTTAAACAATTTGAGACAACTGAAAGAACATTTCAATTTTTTCATTATGTCAAAAATTATATAAAAAATATATGCCAGTATGAATTGAAGCTGTCGTAGATAAAATACTGAAGGATATACTCGTACATTTAATATATCCTCATACTGAAACTTGTGTGATTAAAATACATGGGTCATCGCAACGTAATTTAACATCAAACATGTTTCATTATGAACGCTACATCAAACTTGTACTTTTTATTATCTATTACAGAACGTAATATGCGTATATAATACAACATGTAAATTATTTAACCAAAGCTAACAATATTGAAATATTGTCGTTGCTTTTGCTTAATTTTAAGAATTAAAGAAATCAAGTCAAAATGCGCCCCACGAACGATTGCGCCCCAGGCAGTCGCCTGGTTTAACAAAAAGTAAAAACAAATCGGGCATATTAATGTTAGTACTCATTTCATTATAAAAGTGTGATAATCTTATGATAGTAGATTTTATGATAGAGTTAGTACCATTATGTGGTACTCTAAGATAAAAGATGGTAATACAATTAAAGACTCAACAGAATTGTTAAGCAGTTTATGTAGAAATCCTCATCACTTAACTTTCTTTTATGTTCTTATCAAAGTATTTTAATTTGAGAAATTATAAAAATCTTATAGGTCATTTGTGGATTTTTAAACTAGACATTATTCGAATTAACAATCCTTATGTTGCCTGTTACCCAAATAAAAATACCGCTATATCCGAATGTATAAGCTGTAGGTCCCTTGTAGAGGCTACAGACTGACAACCTACTAAAATGCAAATAAAACTTGATATAAAAACAAGTACTTCAGGTAATTCTCTGTTTCATCTAGAATTTTTATACTATATATGATTTATTTTATGTCAGGACATACAATAACATATTATAAGGACAATTAATAAGGTGTCCCATCTGTTGTATGTTTCATTATAAGAAATGTAAGTGTATGTAATGAGAATGAATACAGTACAGTGTTTATGAAAGGCTAATGACCCTCTATAGAGATTTGATCGCAATCCAAATGTCAAAATTCTATTTCTGAACTTAAAATTACACATGTACGAGTACTTCCGCGATTTCTACACTGATAAGTGCAATATGCAAACGAGACTAATATAACTTCCAAATGAAATCAATTTAAATTTAAATACAAAGTAAGAAAACTAGATAATTAGTTTTGATAATATATGTTGAATGAAATTTTAATATCATAATTTAATAAAATATATCTCAAGATCTCAACATTAAAAAATTAATTCGTGTACAACTTTGTATTTTGAGCACTACCAACTAAAATTATAAATATTTTTATTAACACGGGTTTCAATTTTGGCAAAGAAAATCTAATTAATATCAGGTGCTAATGATCTATTAAAGTTTAATGTTCAAATTTTGCCAAAAAAAAAACTATATTTCGTTTAGACGTAGACACAATGATCATAACAGTTTATTTCTTTAATATAAATTAAATATATTAGTTATTTATGTATTAAGGGCATAATCAATTATAGTACGAAGGAATGTTTAAAGCTTTAAATTTCCTAAAGCTTTTAATCTCGATTATGCCCGTGGTACATACAACGCTTTATTTCATTTTGGTACTTGATATTCCATGTTTTTTTATAAACTGTTGGCATTATTAGATTGTTTGTTCTTAAACAAATTTAATATAAAGTTATTAAAACTACAAAGAATGTAAGTACATTATAACGTTCGAGGAGGTATATGAAATGTGGCGGAACTTGCGGAGAAATAGTTGTATTACATACATTCCTAGTCGCTTATTATTATTTTTTTACGCCACCAATTAACTCCAATTAATATTAAAGTATTTGTAAAACGTGGACCAATTGACTTTTTATAGATAAATTTGCCCGTTGCTAGACGACCAAGTATGATATTTATAATTACAGTAATAGTAGGACTGTTATTTTCTATAACACTCCGTTAAATAATAAATGTTATCAGTTGCTTACAACATACGTATCGAAGTAAGTTATGCTTTCGTCGATTGTGGCACGAAAAAAAATTTGGGGCGGAAAATATGTACGAATACAGCGACTATAATACTTATCTTGTCAATATCATCTGCATCAGATACATTTAAAACTCTCTCATGTTGGAATAACAAACATAATCATAATTCTTTTGCAAATTCTTGTAATTTTCTTTGATACCCACGTAGAGATCGCGCCAAAATCGTAAACGAAAACGATCGAAATAATTCATAATTATGTGTTGCTAACAAACATGTAGTGCACAATTGAAAAATTTGCTGCATGTGCGTAGAACATTGGAAGAGAATTATTCGTGTTTATTGCTGTATTTTGAAGGTTATTTTAAAATTTCCGGGACAATTATGCGTAGCAACGCTAGAAACCGTGCAATGTGCAACGTTTGTAAATGAAGATAACGTCTGAAATAATTAAATATTTATCTTTTAAAAATGTGCTAATGTTGTAAGCAAAACAATTCATGTAAGAATGTCTGAGTCTTGACATAAGAAAACGAAGTAAACAATCTGTCTACAAACATGAAAATGCAATTTACAACATTTATTTGCTAAGTAATTTTAACAGATGGTAATAAATCTGTAAACCATTTGTGCATGGATTTAAATAAATAGTAGTAAATAAATTTAAAAATAAACGTTATAGACAATAGTATATTGTAGTAAAAATAGCAATGAAATCATGTTGAAGTTTACTTCTACTTATTTACTTTCCAGATCTTCACATAATCTAAATAAAATATTTAATCTGTTAGACTTAAATATTACAAATATTTTTTATTTTATTTTTATATTCGTATAGAAACAAGAACAGGTGCTAAAATGTCATTTTAATATATCAGCTAATTACACAATGGGGTTTTCCAAGATTAAGACAAGTAATGTTATCCTTTATTGTACACGAGTGTGTGACAATTTTTTTGTAATTCTCGTAAATTATATACAGAAGCAGATGAAATTTTCATCTCGATTTCATCTGCCCTGCAGACCCATATTAATCATATTTCTTAAATGGAAATATTCAATATCAAAATTTCGGTTAGCATCGTTTTGTTTTAGTGTTATTCAAAATTTAATGGTAGACGGATTTTTCTTGACTGGTCAATTACGAAGGGAAAGAAAACTACTGGAATTCAGTCAATAGGATAAAATTTTATTTCTTCTCCTACCGGTTTCGACCCCACATGGGTCTTCCTCAGGGAGTATAAAATGACTTTCACTCCCTGAGGAAGACCCATGTGGGGTCGAAACCGGTAGGAGAGGAAATAAAATTTTATCCCATTGACTGAATTCCAGTAGTTTTCTTTCCCTTCAAAATTTAAGTTTTGTTATTGCAGCTAGGCATAAAAGAATAAACTAACGTTTTATTCTCCGAAGGAAATAAAGTAGTCTAATATTTGTCAATTGTCAATCATTTAAAGAAACAGTTTTTTAACGGACAAGTGTAGAAAATCGCTTATTTGCCACGAGGTGTGAAAGTTTCGGCACGAGACGAAGTCGTGTTCTGGAATTACACAAGGTGATTCTGCACGAGTGGCACACTATACTTCTTCTACGACTAAACTTTATAGGACAAAAATACATGCACGAAAGCTATTTGACATAAAAAAAACAATATGGGTTAGTGTTGACAATTACTGTGGGAAATTAGATTTTTCCACACTGCATATGCACAGTGTTGGAAAATACTGTGAAAATTAATTTCTCACACTTTAGCTCACGATTATAGGAAATACGCTACTTTCAAGCTTTACTATATAGTGTGAGAAAAGTGCCACTTTCCAATGTGGTCGTAGAAATCACACATATTATTCTTTCTCCAATAGGAGGATTTATTATTTTATGTTTAATTTAGCTATTTATTTTTCGGAAACAAGTCAAGAAGTGATCACTTTTCTTAATAGCTATTTACCGAACCAGGTAGAAAAAGCTTCATTTTCTAACGTGTTTCATAAAAGATTTTTTTCTTATTTTGATAAAATTATTTTTTTTAACATTGACATGTAAACTATCATTTTTAAAATTGACTTAGGTTTGGAAACGGCACACTTAAAAGTTAAAAGTTAAAAAAAATCATTTTTTCTTCAAACGTCATAAAAGTGACAGCTTCTGTGACGTGATTGACAAGGTTGAAGTTTAATTTCTATGTCTCCGTAATATAATTTTTTATTCTAGCCACCGTATAATTTTTTCGCCGCCGTATGTAGAATCAGCCAATAAGAAGTAACTTGTACAAAAGAAATCTGTAATATCTCCATAATGTCACTATAGAAACTAGATAACCTAAGAATAAAGTTACTAAAAATTATGAATAACTGACAGGTAACCTACATATTAAATGTCAAATAGTAGTTTATTTTTTATAATTTCTAAGTTTGAAGAAAAAATAGCATGTGTTATTCAGAGTAAAAGTGTCTTTGTGTGCCTCGCATGCAATTGTGCAAACTTCCATGCTCGCCACACAAAGTATCACTTTTACTGTTAATAACACAATATACTATTTCGTCACTCAGTGATGAAAAATTTTGAATTTCAAAACGTCAGTCAGTTCAGCAAAATGATACTTTATATGCAAAATTAGAAAAAAAATGTTACTACATTGCAACAAGGATGCAACAATATCGCTGTCTCAGCAACGCGTTTGAGTGAGTAACCATAACCACCGAGTGCTTCCTCTTGACGTTGATCGATTTAGAATGGAGTAAGTTGGTCCGTTGACACTGGCGCATAGTTCCACACGTGAAAGAAATAGAGCAGTTCACGAATATCGGAAAAAGGTCGGCCGAACGCCAACGCGGTATAAATAGCCCTCCGCGGCAGAGACATGCAACAAGCACACGGCACTCACGACTCGCGACATTCTCAATGAACCCCGAGCACCTGGTGCCCGGTTCCGCGTGCAGCACTCAATGGGGAATGAAATATGGAATCACACATTTCCGCCATTAAATGCAAATGTCATATGTTCATAGCTATAAAGTAACTAAAAGGAGAAAGATAACTATAAAGTAACCACAACAACTTTGAAAATTCCTGGGTTTATTACAAAGTACACAGATTTAGAATTAGGCAAAGAAATATGATCTATTAGATTGAGTTACCATACATCTACAGTAACTTACTTCAATTTATATATTTAATAATTAACTCATTTCAATATTTTTTTTATAACCTTTAATTATTGAAAAAAATATACTTTTCCCGTATAATTGAGTGGTATAATTGTTAAGATTGTATCTCTACTCATTTTTGATATATTCTCAAAAAAACACATTTTTTGAGATTTAATTTTGAAAGCAAAAATGCAGGCGATTTACAAAAACCAAAATTTTGGCCCCAAAAATAGATATTTTTGAATAAATTCAGGTGTATAACCACAATTTTACTTTAAAAATATGTTATGATGAGCAATTTTATCAGAATTTCTACATAATTAAATAAATAAATAAATCAAACCTTTGCGTCGAACACCAACCCGAAACTTCCTGAAAAATAAAGAAAAAGAAGTTAAATAAATTCTAATAATGTCTTACGATTAATAAAATTAACAATATATATTGCACATTAAAAACACTATTTAAAAATAATTACTTTAATTTTAAAATTATAGGGAAATATCTACTTTATTATTTGTAATGAGGAGATATATGTAAATTATCAGAAGATATATGTATGTAAATTATATCTTTATACTTAGCTTTAACAATTGCTATGTTGTTATATCGAAAATGATTTGATAATATCGGATATTGTTAAACTGTTTTTGGTAATTTTATTGTTGAAAAATTGGTCCACGATGAATGTCAAACTGATAACCTCAAATATTATAAATATGAAATGCTAATTTAAAAGAATATTAAAATTTCATAAGTCTTAACGTACAGATTTGATTTGACTGACCACAAATATTATAAATATGAAAAGCTAATTCAATAGAACATTAAAATTTCATAAATGTTAACGTATAGATTTGTTTTTTTTTTCACAATATTATACATGAATTATGACTGTTATAAATGTTCAACTTCATTCAATAGGGTTACCATATTTTACATAAATCCCTAGATTACACTTTTGTAATTTAAATAGTACATTATACTCGTTTTATATGACGTATTGTCCCATTCCTGTTTTGGACTACTATTGCTAAAAAAAACAGAATAAAAAAATGTAAGAAACTTTTTCCTTATAGATCACCGAAGAAGCGTCTCCCGCACGGGGTCGACGGGGACGCAGAAACACCGAGCGTCGCGCACCTCCGACGAGGACGACGGCGAGCGTCGGAGTCGCTCTCTAGACTACACCTCGGGATCCTACTGCGATAATTCCCAAACAATTAGTAAGGTATCCGAATTAGACACAATCATCACTTTATTTACACTTTCCAAACCATCAAAATATTTTGAAGAATGCTTAGTTTACACCACAAGGAATGTTTGCACACCAGTTCTTTTCAAACAGGATGCAGGAATGAGGATTAGTGTAAATAAATTTTTCAAAATATTATTGAAGCGCGCTTTATTTATTTATCTTGTTAGAATTTATTTACAGAATTGACAATTCCTTCCACTATATTTAAATATTTGTTTGTACTACTAAATATAAATTAAATAAAAAAATATTGTATTTGTATAAATATTATTTTAAAATAGATGGAAATTTGAAGAACATATAGGGTCTTTCAAATGGTAGCCTGATCTTTAAAATTTAATAAAAATATCTTTCCATTTATTTCTATCTTTGGCCCTCTCAGTCCAGTTTATCACACTTTGTTCCCGTAGATCTTCTTTTACTGCATTTAACCATTTTTTCTTCAGTCTTCCTCGCCTTTACCTTTTCTTCTTTACTTCCTAATAATGCTCGCTTGGTAGCTCTATTCTCTGACATCCGTGCAACATGTCCTAGCCATCTTATTATTTCTGCTCTAATCATGTGGCTTATAAATGGCAATCCGTACTTATCTTGTATTTCTCGGTTGGTTCTTCTTCTCCATGTCCCTTCCAAAAATTCTCCTCAGTACTTTTCCCAAACGTCTAGTTTCTTTTCATTGTTTTTACTTAGCACCCATAATTCACATCCATATAAGACTGTCGGTCGAATAACTGACCTAAATATTTTTTTTTTATTGTTCTTCCTACGTTTTTGGAAAATATTGAATTCAGAAACATTCCATACTCTTTACTTTAACAAGAGAATATCTTTGTTTAAATCTTCATCTTCATCATTTAGATTGGTAATTATGACTCCCAAATATTTGAAAGAGTTTACTTTCTGAAAGTTATACACTTTGTCTTCCATTTCCAACTTTATACTCTCTTCCTTCGATTGTTGCTTTTTCTCTATTGCCATATATTTAGTCTTTGATTCTTTAATGGACAGCCCATATGTACTTGCACACTCTGCTAACGTTATTATATAAATATTAAACGTCAACATGGTAGTCTAGGATATTTTATTCTAAACGAAGATTTCATACGAGAGTTTTATAATCGTTAAATCACCATTGCATGTAATAAAGGTTAAACGATTTGGCATTACCTTAAAGAAAGTCCATTCATTTCTGATTCGTGCCAAATAAAAAATAGTATTCAAAGAAACGAACACCTGGTATCTAAACAAATATATAATTAAATGGTTTACGTATAGATTAAAATATTTTAGTATGACTAATTTTCTTGTTTTTCAAGGATGACTTGATAAAACTATCCTCAACCAAAACCCACAAAACTCCTTGGGGAAAAGTGAAAGACATAATTCAAACCCGCAAAGATAGTCTGAAGAAGAAGCAACACCGTTTAAGTGCTCGAAGTGATGATTGTCGTACGGACTATAGTAACGGGAGTGACCAAGAGGACGTCTTCGAAGCTCCCCCATCTCATGACACTCCTACCGTCACCATCACCAGCGAGGATAACACCAAGAATCAAGACACAAGTAGGAAAATACCTGCAGACATAGTGGCTCGGTACCAAAGAGTTGCAGCTGAGGAAGAAAAGAACCAGGTGATATAAACATCTTCAAAAGGTAAACAATTATTGTTTATATTCTTTCAGGGAAAATATATGAATGGAAGTCCTCGAGGACAAAGAAGAGTGTCAAAATGGACCAAAGTCAAAAAAGCATTTCTTACTTCTGCTTCTCAATCAAGAACTAGTGATGAAAGTAGATCTATGCCTTCTAGTCCTACAAACAAATATGGAAATTTCTTCAATGATATTCGTGAGTTATTTCTTCAAATATTTACCTAAAATATTAAATAAAATATTATGCTTCCTCTAGCTCAAATGGGTTGGAAAGCCACAACAACAGATGACAAACTGTTCTTTCGAAAAGCAGACGACGATGTAGAAAACCGTAAACTCAAAGAAGAAATCCACAAAAACTACGAACAACTTCAAAAGAAACTCAGTCAAGAATTCCAAGAAAAATTACAAGAATGGGAAAAAGTCAAAATTAGTAACTCATCCACAGTTATTCCCCAAACATCAAATACTGCAGGAACAACAACCGAAGAATCTCGAGATCCAGAATTCGCAAGAAAAATGGAAGAATGGGAAAAAATAAAAAACCAAAACACCACTGAAGCAAACAAAAGAAGAAATCTACAAATGACCAGTGAAGAAAATCTTCCAGCCGATTTCAGAAAAAAGCTTCAGGAGTGGCAGAAGATAAAAAAATTCGGAGGCAAAGAAGAAGATAATTCGAGAAAGAAAAAAGGTGAATGGCAATTATGGAGATCAAACAGTAGCAATAAACAAGAAAGTTTAGCACTGGGACAACCAGACAATCGACAATATAGCGAAGATTTCTTGAAGAAATTGGACGAATGGAAACAAATGAAAGCTTCGCATTCTGCTGAAGAACACGAGCATCGCAAATCCTTAAAAGAAAATAAATCGCCAAGTCCTGGACTCAGCAGAAAAAGCTCTGGAAATAAACTTATCCGCCAAAACAAAAACCACAAAATGCAAGAATGGTTAGAGAAAGAATTACAGAAAATAGAAAGAGAGAAGCAGAGACTTGAACGAGAAAGAGAAAAATTCTTAGAAAGAGAAGAAAGGTAACTTTTCATTTTACATTGCTTCATTTATGAAGACATTATTTTTAGATTGGCAAAATTAAGAAGAACTATAGGAAATAATCCCAACAAAAAGGATGTTTTAGTTCAAACATCAACAGGGTTCTACCGTTTTGAAGGTATTTCTAGAAAATTCACTCAAAAGTTATACGAATGGGAAAAGGCAAGAGGTATTGGTCCAGAAGATTCTACTTTTACCTTACTTAGTTCTGGGTACAATCAAATGGTACCTCATCCACCCAGAGCTTCCACATCTAATTCCTACAGACGTAACTCTAAAACTATCTTCTACATATTTTCTACTAACAATTAATGTTTTTAGATGAACCTACAATTAAAATCACACGATCAAAATCAATGGATAGTGTAGCCAATTTAACATCGGTCGGTTCTGTAATAACTCATCAACCTTCAAGTTTATCGTTAAACGATGTTGAAGAACTAGAAATGCAATGTCTAGCAGAATCACAATCGGAGAGAAATCTCAACGAATCGGAAGACAACTTAGATGACGCAGAACCAGAAGCTGTTATTGTAGAAGTAGAAGATTTTGTTGAAGAAACTGCTGCACCGTTAGAAGCAGTTAAGGAAAATCATCATACTCCTGTATACCAAACAGAAGTCTTAAAATTATGGTGAGAAGATTTAAAGTATAATCAATGAGTAATACCTATAATATTTTCTACTAGTTTTTTTTATATCTTAATTGATATTTATTAAAGTTTGTTGTTTCTTTAGCGAAAGTGAAAAATGTGAAGCACCAGAGGTTAGAAGAAGCGAATCAGCTAGAGCGTTATCCAATTATAATCTTATTCAAGAAAGTCTCAATATATTGAATAAAATGAAAGACAATGAAGAAACATGCAAGTAAGAAGTCTTTACTCTTTCTTCTCTTATTGGTATATTACAACTATTCTAGTATAGTCACAAGTACATCGAAATAGCAAACTTCGCCACTGTTCATATCTTTTATTAGGTTATAATTAGTGATGAGAAAATTCCCGGGAACGGATATTTCGGAAAATTTCCCAGGATATTTCCCGGGAAGTCTTTGGGGAATTTTATAAGGAATTTCTTGGGATATTTTCCGGGTAATTCCTGGAGAAAAATTAATGATAAATTTCCTTATAAAGGCACACCAAAATATTTATTTCATAAAAATTAAAGACAAATAACAATTATACCATAATCTTTACTAATACTAAGAATATTACAAATGGTGACCCATCACTAGTTACAATAATGTACTTACATTCATTGCGACTTAAATAGCTACTAAGTGTCCGGTTTCGTTCTAGTATAATAAAGTGACTTTATGATTTTTTACTTCCTATAATGTACTCTTTTCTCAGGGTAACAGAAGCAAAGATAATAGATTCAACAAACAACCAAGACAAAGGTATGTACTATCATTTATTTACTGATTAAAGAATACTACAATTGTGAATCTTATTATTAGAAACATACAAGAATACAGGGGCAATTCCAAAAAGACAAAGAAGCACAAAAGCCAGTAGCTGTCTTCATGTAAGTAATTGAGTACTTGACGCCATCAAGGATATCTGACTAGTTACGTACGGTGCTCCATAGTTTTGTACTGCATCCATAGCTATTAATAACTTTACCCGATAGTTTACCAAATCTATCATAGTATCGAACGCCTCTGGGTTCGTACGGACGGCGTTCATAAATACGTCTCTGTCCATGAGGTATATATCGCATATTTCTATGGCGGTACATATGTAACTTACATTATGCGCTACTCCGAAGAACTGCGTATCGTAAAAATGCATCACCTAGTAACAATTCCCTAATCAAATTATCTTCAAGTTAATCTTATACTTTATTTTTTAAAGTACAATTTTATCAACTCAAAATAGTGAATAAAGTAGCACTTTAACCGCAAGGATAGATAAAGTACTTTAACTTATATTTATTTGAAGTACATTTCCATAGCAACTCACACTACTGACGTTTTAAAATTGTTCTCAAATAAAAATTAAATTTTTCTAATTTCAATTTCTTTAAAATCAGATACAGAAAAAAATTGAATTTTATACACGACGATAAAATTTAATTATCGACTCGCGAATAATAATTCACGAGTGATATAATCAGATACAGAAAAAAATTGAATTTTATACATTACTCTTTAAAACCTGCTATAGAAGAAAGATAAAATTAAATTATCGACTCGCGAAAAATAATTCACTCGCGATTATATCGCTCGTGAATTAACACTTTCCGCTTATCGATAAAATATTATGTTATCGTCTTGTATAAAAAAATAACTATTTTCCTACAACCGAGCATAAAGTACAAACTTTATATCGTCTTTTGAGTTTGTAAAGAGTTACTCTTCACGCACTAGTGCTTGACAAGTAATTTTCACACACTTGTAAGTGGAAAGTACATATTAGTGGACAACGTAAACACATTTATCAATAGTTAAATTTACTTTTGAAATTAATTTTTATTAATATTTCGATTGTAAGAAAAATGTGGAATACAACATGTGTGTAATATAGTGTTTTTTATATCGTGTTATAATTTAAATAGATCTCGACTAAGAAACACTTACTTTACACACTAGTTTGTAGATTGTTGTTTAATTGCCTTTAATTTCTAAAATTTCTAATTAAATTACCTCGGCTCCACGTTTTGTATATGCGGCAACAGTCCCATGATTTATGAAATGTACATATTTATTATGTCTCACTAGCTTCAAAATATGTTCTTTCGGAAGAAAAATCCTGGGTATAAAATAGTCTACTAAACCATCAACAACTTTCTTATCTAATTTTTTAAATATATCTATTTTGGCTATCATATTCAAGATGCTATACGTCTTCAAATCTTTTATAATATTTTGTGGCAAAGTAGACAAAATAGCTGGCTCTCGGAAGTATGTCTTATGATACCTGTACTCGTAATAAAGAAACATCCGTTGCTGGATGTTAGCAGGGAGTTGATTTTGATGTATGTAGCCTCGTAGTTGATTTAAAAATTCGTCATATTTTGTTTCTGTTTCCATTAAGTATCTGATTACATCCAAACATTGTACTACAATTAATTTGACATTTTATCATTTTTTCAACGCATGACAAAAGCGCACCAAATTGTATTTTTTATTACAAAAGCGCACCAAATGAACATTGCAAAAGTGCATCAAAATTGTTACATAAGCGCACCAGTGTCTGTATAATTGAAATGTTCATATATTAATTAATTTGATGTATAAAATAAAGATAAAATAAGGTTAGATTAGATCAGGTTAGGTTAGGTTAAGTTAGATTAAGTCAAGTTAGTTTAGGTTAGGTTAATTTAGGTTTAGTAAGGCTAGGTTAAGTCAGGTCAGGTTAGGTTTGATTAGAGTAGATTAGGTTAGGTTAAGGTTATATTAGGTTAGAATATGTTAGATTAGATTATATTAGGTTTTGTTAGGTTAGATATGGGACGAAAGAGGAAGACTTAGAAGCATATCTCTGCCAATACTTTAAAAAATGCTATCCGCGAGCAGAACGAATTCACTCATATTCTGATCTAATCAGATAATTGAAGCGCCTTTGCTACGTTTTTTTGGTGCGCTTATGAAATGTTTAAAAATCTGAACGATGCGCTTTTGTCATACAGCCGATTTTTTATGGCGTAGTAATGACCACAACTGTTCATAATAGTACATTGTGCAACGAGTACAGAAAGTCGCCTATTTCCCATGAGGTGTGAAAGTTTCAGCACTCAACTTCGTCTCGTGCTGGAATCACAAAAGATCTATGCCTTGCATAGTAAAAGTTAAATAATTCTTACAGCAGAAATTAATGACGTAAGAATCAACTCAGGGAAATGGACTTTATAATAGACTATCTTATAAACACAATATACTAGTTAAATATTGTAGAAATACATACTGAGAATAAAACATTGATAAAGTATTCCCATAACTAAGAAGAAAATAGATAATCCAAATTCCATGTAAGTCTCAGGCCTCAGTTGAGCAGCACTTGCTAAAATATTTTATTACTGATCAAACTAGCTTCTGTTGGTTTTAATTGTATGAAAGGAGAAAATATGATACAAACCGAAAATAAGGTTAACCGCATTCATAAAACTCTTGAAATAAAATTCGAATATAGAATAACCATGCACATCTTGGTCATAAGTATGAATCCACAAATCAAATGGAATATATTCGTTTGAAACATAGTAAAACGTGCAAGGTATGACGAACATAAGACAGGCATTAGTATGAAAGAATAACAGGGATAATGTGATTGTCCGAATCACGTTAAGGTAAATCCCATACATTTCAAATCTCTGGAAACAACTTTTTTGATATTATTCAGAATTCTTATACATGTAATGGCTTAATGTAATATTGGCAATTTTATATACTTTTTATTTTAATTACAAACATTCATTAGAGACTGGAAAATTTCACCGGTCCCTGTAAGATTTTTTAATGGTTTTTACGGATAATATTTTTGATCTTATTACATTAGGGCAAGAATTAAATTAATTAGATAATTAAGGAAGTGAGCACCCTCTCTTAACGGTGACTTGTTCTTACGGAGGGTATATTGCCATTTAAGATTTAAAAGTTGTGGGTAGTTGAGGTGAGATGGAAGAATTAAAAAAACAAAAGTGTTTGTAAAAAGTGGCCCCCTAGATATCAAAATAAATAGCGTAAACCGGGTATGCCTATCATAATCCGTTTCGAATTTTTTAAATGGTTGTACACTATGTATATCAGGAAATGAATGATGATAATTTTAAGGTTTAAAAATTACTTCGAAGTGAACATTGATTTTAAATAATATACCAATATTACATTAAGCGACATTTAAATAACAATTCTTACAACTGCAAAGTTGCTGCTGTAACGCAAAAACAACCAAATTTTCCATAATTTCAAAAAGTTTAGTATAACAATTGGATGACATACAACATCACTATCCATAAAATACCACGGTATTAAATTTAAAAATATTGTTGTTGTCGATACTAAATCGAAGATAAAATATGTTTTTAAATAATCCCTGTAAAATAAATATAAAATATAAAATATTTTTTATCATTAATAGTTACCATAAAATTTCCTTTTTCTCAAAAGAAACAGTCTTTGTTTTTTTCCTAACCATACCAGTAAAAAGATTTAAAATTATATCTAATAAAAACATTACATGCAGAACAATGAACACAACTCCGAAATCTCTGTAGTTTTCAGGATTCAGTTTTGTGAAAAATATTACACTTGCTTCGTACGGAATGAAGATAAATCCGAAAAAGTAAATTAAAATCATCAAAGTTTCCCAGTAAAATCTACAACATCAAAATATGAGGCGAATACAATTTATCCTCCATACATGTTATATTGCTCGACGTTGTATTTTGTACACCTTTTATCGTGCACACTTTTAATCTGCGAAAAAAGTTATCTTACACACATTTTATTTTTTTATCTTCAGAACACTGAACATTTTATTCTATTATAAATATATTAATTGCATGGACAATAAAATGAATAAAAGATGCAATTGCAATGTTTTAAAGATATAACGTTGGCGAAGATAAAATATATGGGACATAAAATGAATGGAAGATAAAATGTGTGGATGATAAAATATACGCAAGATGAAATGTGTGTAAGAACTTTTTTCGCGGATTAAAAGTGTGTACGATAAAAGGTGTGCAAGATTGAATGTTTGAAAGATACAAGTCCAAGCAATATAACATGTGTGGAGGATAAAATTTATACGCCTCCAAAATATGAATCATAATCAGGGCATGTATCCGAAAAAATACTTGTTAACGGTTAACCCATATTGAGAACGTTATAAAAATAAAGGTTTTAGTTTGAAAACCGGTTAATATATTAGTTAATAAAAAAAATATATATATAATGAACCAACCAACCAAAAAAAGATACCTACAATACGTTCAGAGAAATGTAAGTCGTTTTTCAATTGTAAACTTGATGCCTACAGCTAACGAAGAGACTACCTATTTTTATGATTCTCCAAAAAAATGTAAATTTTAGAAACTGTCATAACTTATATAGTCATATTTAAAACAAATTTAACAGATATAAAAAAAATATTTAAATTTTTTTCGCGCTAAATGATATTATTAAAATAAAGGTTAATGTTCGCTAAAACCGGTTTATTTTTGGTTAACGGTTACAGGTATTTTCGACCTTAAAAATATCGGTTAAAGTTCGCAAATTTTGTTCAAAATATCGGTTACCGGTTTCTATTAACCGGTTACATGCCCTGATCCTAATTTTAAATAATGAATATTACATACCTAAATGGACTAAATGGGTGTATAAGAAAATATGGTAATGCTAAATGTCGTTGAATTTCAAGTACAACAGATGCCTTACTTCGAAAACAGAAAGAACGCAATGCTATAATCTCCGAAACTGTATACCACCTTGTAAATAAGGGTAACCGTTTTCCCAAATGCAGTGCTATCCAACTTTCTGCCGATATTTGACATGCTTTATGTTTCTCTTTCAGCATCTAAATTTTAGATTATTGTATAAAATGTATTACAAATAAATTTTGACATGACACGTCAATAAGACAGTTCATAGCACTTGTTTCAGGTGAACAATGTCAAAATTATAATTTTACTCTCACCTTATTTTATAACTACATATATTTCTTATGAACTAATTAGTTTGATGCTTAAATGTTACTTCTTTAAGACTTAATTAAACAACGATCACATTTCCAGTAATTAACGTAGAATTATATTTTAGGATTCTTTAAATGGTTCTTACACTCAACAATCTGAAATGAGCGAAGGCTTAGCTAAGAAAATATTACAACTACAAGAAACCATCATGATAGATGCTAAGAATCTTACCGAAAAAAACAGTGGATTCACAATCTCACAACTGAATGACACTTTAAACATATCTCAAGATTTATCTGCTGAACTTGTTACCATAGTGAGTAATTTTGTTTTTTTAGTTTTTACTACTTTACTCCAATCAAATTAACTAAAATAGGAGAAAAAAAATCCCGAAGATCTGAAACTTAATAAGAGTATTCTGCACACAGGGTTGAGAAAAATCCAGGTTTTTCACAAAAAACTCAAACCAACTGGGTTTTTTAAAAAAACCGGTGTTTTTTCTGGATTTATTAGAAATATCAAAAATATATAAATATTTATTTTAAATTATTTTAGATACCAATAGTTCACATTCATTTTTGAAAATTAATTATTTAATTATTTTAACACAAAATACGAATACCTGTTAATACCGTTACATATATTTTTCGTGTTTTCTTTTACGACATATACCGACTGTGTATCTTATTATAATCGAAGTTTATTTGTTTTTACCTAATTTTTTGGACATACCGAATAATTTTTTTTTCAAAAAAAGTGACCTTTTTAAGGATAATTTTTCGAGAGGTTTTTTTAGGTTAATTTTTTGGGTTTTTTTTAAGCTTAACTTAAAGGTATATGTTTTCACCTTTTCTTAAATATCTTGGGAATTATTGAGTTTATCGAAAAACTAACTGTTTATAAAATTAAACTAGAGTTTCAAAACTTCGGAATTTTTTCTTCTAATTGAAGATTTTTGCATTCTTTTCAGACAGAAAAATTAAAACTAATTATATTAGAACGACATATCGAATTCAAAACTACGAATAGAGAAGTGGGCACCGATAAAAAAGTAATTATTGTAAATATAAAATTATATTTGAATATAACTATTTTTTATTTCAGTACGGCCAAGATATTTGTGAAATGGTAGATCTTCTTATATTAAAAATAAAAGAACTGAAAAGAAGTCTGTCGTATTTATGTGCAGCATCTGGTATATTTTTCTTATTTCTCCTAAATATAAACTAATTATAAAATTTTTAGATATGACTGCGCCTGGTCGTCGAAAGAAAGGGTCATTTAAAAATCGTCGTAGTTCCTTTCAAAAACGAGCTTCTTTAGATCAAATATCATTACCAGCTGCAGATTCATCTGACGAAGAAGATCAAAAAAATAAAGTCAAATTTCCAAGAAGAAAAGATCGTCTAGTTAAAAGCAAATCCGAAGATAACCAAATGTTAAATTACGCGAAACTTCAAGTAACATCTTACGGTGATCATCGAAAAGAGAGAAGCGAACGAAGTTACCAATTAAATCGGTCTTTACAATCTTCTTCACAAGCACATCTTCATAGAAGTTTAGACAATGAAGATACCAACGAACTCAGAAAGAATAGATGTCAAAGAAAATTAATTCGTACAAGAAGAATATCCGACTCACAACCTGACAATAAAGACACAAATTCACCTGAAGAACAAATTCCTGAAGCAATTGTATCAAACACAAACGTTATAATTCCTACTCAAATTCAATACTTAGATGCTTCGAACATAAAAGATAATATTCAACAATCACCTGTTTCTGTTTTTGTGCATACAACTAGAAAACTTTTCACTCCATTTGCTTCTGAAATATTTGAGAAGAAAAGCGAAACAAATGAAACCAGAAATTCTCCACCGAAAAACAATGAAGAAACAAACAAAAACTTGCTTCGTCGAAGTCATTCGCCTGCCGATTCTCCAATGTTACCTCGAAAAAGAAGAATAACGTTAACAAATGAAAACAAAGAAGATAGTGAAACTCCACTACCGGAAAACTCAAGACCGAGTACTCCATCCTGTTTACCCCCCCTACCAAATTCACCAATAGCTCAACGTAGGGAAAGGCATCTATCGAAAGAAACATCACCTGCTATTCGACTCATGATTGCAAGATACAATCAAAAGCTATCTGAACAGGATAATGGAAATAAATCAGCTGGAAGTAGTGGATCTGCATCTCCAGTTGCTTGGAGATCACCAGTTTTCGAAAGAAGAGTAAAAACACAAACAGAAAAATATGAAGAAGAAATGAACAAAGTATTAGTAAACACTAGTGGTTACTCTCCTTTGTTTATGAGAAAACAACTTGAAAAATCAGCTAGTATGGGTGTTATTCTTCCAACTAGAAAACAAATAACTGCTCCAGAAATCTCCCAAAAAGCAGTAGATTCCTCAGAAAACTCTTCTCCTAAGTTAATTCGCGGTATTTTAAAATCTACAAGTGTTGGGTCAATAAAAACCAGCCAAAATTTAGAAGCTACTAAAATTGAAGAAAAACAAGACCTTGAAGAAACAAAACATAAAATTACCGAAAAAGCACCATCTTTAAAACTATCTATACCTCCACCAAAACCGGCAGATACTTTCAAAATGAGTCCAAATTCCAGAGAACGAGCCAACAAACTACAAAAAGCTAAAGAAGAATTTCTTCAAAATGCAGATATTCCAACTGGATCAACTTCAGCACCCCTATTCGAAAAGGAAAAAGAAATTAAATACCCAGCTAGAAACAGATTAAGTCAAGTCAGTTTCGGAAGCGAATCAAGTTGTGATGACGTCAAATATTCAGGCATGCTAGTCAAATCAGCAAGTGCAGGAATGATTAATGTAGATGAAGCAACATACGAACAATTTCGACCTGAAATGCACTCCCAAGGCTATGTTTCTCTACCTCGAGCAACGAAGAAGAAAGACGGGAAGTTTGGTATTTCTAGTTTAGCTTCTAAATTCAGAAAAGTCAAAATGAGAAGAAGCAAAGATCCACAAATGAATACAGTGTCAACATTATGTCGACAAAGTCTTGTTGTTGATATAACAAATGACGAAAATGGAACTGGAAATGAGGAAAATAAAAAGAAAAACTCTCAAGACCGGGGAAGCACAGCTTCTGATATACAATCTCCATCAACGAGTAAAACTAGTTGGATAAAAAATCCAAGCAAAATTTTCAAACAAAAGTAGCTCATATTTTTAATAAATAAGAATTTATATTTTCGCTAGTCAGTATAAATACCTGAACTGCCTTTATTGCTCTTAAAATATAGTTTATTAATTGTAGTTTTCTTTATTTTAGTTACTTCTGAATTTTACTATCAAGTAATTTTTCTACTTGTAAAAGTTTTGTATTATTTATCTGTTAATAAATTAACATTTTTAAATATCCTTTGAAATAACTATTATTTCAGTAAAATCCTCATATTACAGCAGTGGTCCTCAAAGTTTTTTGATGTGCCTTTCATTACTTGTAGGGGTGTCGCAGGCGTGGTGTGAAATTACGATTCTTCATACTGATATCAAATAATTGTGCAGAGAATGAGTATTGAATCGTATTTACGAATTAAAAGCAGAATTATCTACTCATCTTTTCGTTAAGCAAACTTGAATTTTGTGAATTGTTGAAAAATGTATTTCAAGCAATGAATAAAGTAAATTCCTGCATGCAAAAAATAAATAATGAAAATTTCTTAATCTCGTCCGATAAAATTAGAGCTTTTAAAGAAAAAGTTGGAAATATTTACAAGAACACCTAAAACACTTGTTAACGCTAAGAATACAGATTTCCTACTATTTTCCAGATATATCTATTGATAGTTTTGACTGGATACAATGCGAAAAAAATATTACCTATGACTTTTCATTAGAATCCTTTTAGATATTTATTCACAATAAATATCGCAATATAAGACCCAGAGCACTTCGAATTTTAGTTCGATTTTCTACCTATTGTGTGAATGTGACCTAAGATTTCTAAGTTTGTTAATATTAAAACTAAAAAAAGAGAACGATTGAAATCGGTAGAACATGAAATGCGAGTATGTTTGTCCAAAATACACCCAAATATAAAGGAATTATGTAAATCACATCTAGCTCATATATCACATGTATTCCTAAGATTAATAAAATGTAATAAAATTTTATATTATCACATGTTTCCTAAGATTAATAAAATTTAATAAATTTTTATATCAACACATGTTTTATTAAGATTAATAAAATGTAATAAAATTTTATATTATCGATTTGGGGTGCCTCCACATCAAAAAGTTTGACAACCACTAAATTACAGACTCGGTAAATCGCAATTTAATTACCAATAGACCACACAGGTCAAACCGGAACTGTTCAAAGTGCGGTCTCAAACAAATTACAGGTATTGATGCGTTATCGAATAGTTCATTTCCTCTCTTCGTCACTTTGAAATGATGTCGTACACACCTTTGTGGCGATTTAAACCACGAGAAAAATTAAAAGATCGTTATGTATCGGACACTTTGCAAACCTCGCAATATTCACAAACCGCAAATAGTGCAAAAGACCGAGAAAATGAAATTTGGAGACGCTATTATTTAGCAAATTACTGTTTTGATTGCACTGACATAAATGTAGGTGGTGATTATTATTAGTTTTTGGAAGGACAATTTATTAAACACTTGCAGGTTGGAGAACACGTTCACTTAAATTTTAGTCGGGTTTTTTCTTATACCAAATATTAGTTCATCTTAGCTCACCTCATTTGGCACACTTATTTGTTCTTTCTTTTTCTTACAACTGAGTTGAGATAAAGTGAGATAAGTTCTATTTCGCTTATCGCAAATAGTGCAAAGTGCGAGAAAATAAAATTTGGGGACGCTATTAATTAAGAAATTATTGTTTTGGTTACATTGATATAATGTAGGTGGTGATTATTATTACTTTTTAGGAGGATAATTTATTA
Organism: Stenolophus ochropezus; assembly: GCA_035578165.1. Lineage (NCBI taxonomy): Eukaryota > Metazoa > Arthropoda > Insecta > Coleoptera > Carabidae > Stenolophus > Stenolophus ochropezus. The sequence continues at coordinate 2,964,287 of JAQOWZ010000002.1, forward strand.
AACACTTGCAGATTGGAGAACACATTCATCTGAACTATAATCGGATTTTTTTTATATCAAATATTAGTTTATCTTAGCTCATTTCATTTGACACACTTATTTGTTCGTTCTTTTTGTTAAAACTGAGCTGAGATGAAGTGAGATTAAAAGAGAAAGGAGTTTTACTTGCTTGCCGATGTTAAGTCATCTCGTAAGAGATGCATTTATTGTCCTCAGTCTCACTTCACTTATGCTTAAAGTGAAGTGAACTGAAGTGATATTATTGAAATAAGATTAAAAAGAATGACTATTGTGGTGAAAATTTGTACTTTTCTTCGAAAGAAAAAATATCCGTATCATTACATCTTCATTTAATAAATAATAAATTTAAAATATATTTAAAATTAAAATACTTTTTACTTCTTTGTAGGAAGTAAATGACTTTTGGCAGAAACTTTATAAAAATAATTATTTATGTCTTTTAATTTTTGTACGAAACATTTGATTTCTTGTTAACAAATTGAAAATATGAATGACAACTGTTAGAATATATTTTGTGAGAATTATATAGGAAATAAATGAAAAATAATATACTTTTCTATGCAAGTTTTTGAGCGATTATAATAAATTGTAGGTACAAGTGCAGAAAGTTCTCATTTCTCACGAGGCGTGAAAGTTTTGGAACAAGACGAAGTCGAGGGCTGACACAAGATACACGACTGGTACACTATACTTTTTCTACGACCAAATTGCTAAACGCTTGTAGCAAATATGCAACTTTCAATCTTTATATAGTGCGAGAAAAGTGCCACCTTGCATAGTGGTTGTAGAAAATAATATATTATTATTATATTATTATGATAATCATTATTCGCGAAAACGTAGTTTGAATCACGAGCCCTAGGCGAGTGCTACAGATAACCGAATGAATAATGACCATAAATTCGAATATAATACTATACTTTTTCTGCTCCTGTAAATTCGGAAAAACGCATACATATTTTAGAAAATGATAACATAAAAATACATAATGACAAATGACTATACCGTTAGCTGTCAGACGGTCATAGGAAGGATGATCTACATATAAAATAAACGTGAATAATTGATTTCTGGTACTGCGATTGGCAAAGAAGAGTAAATTATGAATCATATATCATTATCCTGAAATATGGCTACTATAATTAATCAAGAAAAAATAAATAATGGCGATATATTTATATAGAAATAAAAAAAAATACGTGTAGGTAATGCAATAAGAAGGTCACGTGATGTCTACAACAGATTTTTTTTATAAAGGAATGAGATAGGAAAAAATATAAATACATATAACACATTTCTTTTTTATTGAAAATTAACACTTGCATAACAATACTAAGAATTTATCATACTTGCAAGTAAAAATTTGAAGAAACAATATATTACCATATATTGCAAATACGTAGAACGCAACACAAAATTTTGTTTGACTAAGAATTGCACCAGTTATTGTAATTGAGGCAAATTAGGAAAGATTCCAAGCAGGAAGGCGAGTTTAGCTGTTGTTAAACCATCCGATGGTACAACTTCCTGTCTGTCTGAATCTGGCATCATCTACAGAAAAATAGTTTTAAAATGACGAAATACGCATAAATTAGTTACATTACTTTGTCTGCCACATGTTTTCGAATTAAGCCATCGCCGCCAATATAGAACGTCGAGAAACCATCGTACCAACTGAAAAAATGTTTGTTTATAAGTGTTTTATAAGTTATTTGGGTTCACGCCAATCAGAAAATGTGGCGTGATTTTATCGGAGTCTCCAATCAGAAACAAAGTAGGACAAAAAATTGGACACAAACAGATTGTTTTACATTAATATAATGATGATATAAATATGAACCCCGATTTTTATTTTATTACCTAGATTTATTTTTTGTAACATAAGTTAAACCACTTAAAAAATGGTCAAAATTTCGATCCTGTTCCCTTACGCAGAATATTTGAATAAAAATTATTTGATGTTTCTGATTTATCTTATTTTGCTCGAATTTTTTTAAATTCATGGATGACAAGTATAATAATTCTACAAATAGGTTCCCATTTAAAAAAATAAAAATTGATAGTACATATCAATTTTTTTTTTCTTTATAATGAAATACTTTGATTTATAGTTTTACAAAAACATACAATGTGGTACACGTCATAATTTTTTTTTTTAAATCTTTAATTTTATTTTGTATTATTATGTTAATGTAAAGTTTAAGATTATTAACTGCAAAGTCGGTTTTCTATAAGTACGTTTTTCAAAGAATTATGATTTGTTTTATTTTCGTGGTGCATTAAAAGAAAACAAAATCAGTTACAGCTGTGATGAAACACGTACATAACACAACGGCGTGTTAAATTATTTTATCCGAATTAATTTTACTATTGCAACCGATAAAAACAATCTAACAAAAAACAATTTTTGCTGTTTGTGTCCTTATATTTTAATTACTTTTTGATAATGAATAGTTATGTAGATAAAATATTAATTATGTATAATTTTCTGAATATTTTTACTCACGCTTCTTGACTTTCGAACATGTCTCTAATCTTCCATAATTTGTATTTCCAAAACATGAACATAACTTTCATGCCTGAAATGCCTCTAATTCGCCATCGAACTTTAACCGTTCCATCTTCTGGATGTTGCGTTATTTTAAGAACTTCAAATTTAACATAAGCGTATTTAAGATGTCCAATCGTTCTAAGAACAGCTACTTGTTTCACATATGCGTATAAACCACTAAAATAAAAACACTTAATATGTTTCTTGAAGATAAATCATATTTCATACACTGTTCTGGTGCCTTTGATATTATTTTCGAAGATTACGTCTGGATGATAAATAGAGTAATCCATTGGTTGAATAAATAGTTTTGGTAAGGTGTCTGATAAGACAGTGTACACTTTCAACATCTGTTCCGCGTTTGGTCTGTTGCTTTCTGGATTAGATGTTTCATTTCTTTGGGGCAAAGGCCCACCGCTATATAACAAATCAGTGTTTGTTATCCATTCTAAATTATTTGACTTTGTATTAACCGAAATATCGGTTTGTGGATTTAATAAATAGTAGTTTATTCTATCACTTATACTGCATTTCGTATAAAAATCATTCCCATACTGGAATGATTCTGTGCTGTCAAAATTGTCTCTTTTAAATGCATATTTCTCATTGAAAGAGCTGGTCTGTTTTATTTCCGATCTTGTTTTAATTTCGGTTGTTGAATGTCCTGCTCCCGCACACAAAGAGCTTAATATTATCTAAAATGTGCTAAAATTAATATTAATTTATAATTAGAAGTTATTACATACATCGTCGAGGTTATGATGTTTGGTTAAAGCAATAGGACTTATTTTAAAATTAATACCATTACTGCGGCTTGATATAAAACAACTAAAATGTGAAAATTTATTCGAAATCGTTTTAAAACAGCACGCCATTGTCACTTAAAACTACAAAAGTAACAATTTATATTATCATATTTTGTATGCTTCGTAAAATGACATTCAACAAGCATGAGAAGTTAGCCACATGACAACGAGGTACCAGTAATACCAACCAACATTCCAATAACAAAAAGAAGAAGATAGCAATACCAATTGACGTTACTAACCATACTTTAAAGTATAACAAAAAGAAGATATCAAGGCTGATGACCTGATATTTGGCGGATATCATTTCATTTATAAATTTTATAAGCAAATATTTTTATTTACTATTTACATTTGACGTCACTGTCTGGCCGACAGACCTCAAAACGATAGAAAAGTACAAAATGATTTACATAGCGCACATATATTAGGATATTAAATTTAGATGAATATTCAGTATTGATTTTTCTCACGGCGGAATTCACTACTTGTGCAGAGTCTGTCTCAATTGTCAAAAGTTGTTGCAAAAAATGTAGTAACGTTATAATTACTACTTCAATATGTCACGCGTAATTGTTAAATAAATATCATGGAGATCTTTAGTATTATATTTTTATCATGTGTTTCTATCTTATTTGGTATGATATTAATGATTTTTTTGCAATATTGTATTTTGTTAAAATATTTTAAACAAAGTCAAGTGAGTAGTGGACAAAAGAAAATATTATCTGAAGCCTATTGTTTACCAGAGGTAAGTATTAACAAAATATTTTTGTTTGGGTTTCTAGGTTACCTATTATTTATGTAAAAAATAAACAACTCATAATAAAGAGTGCATTGACGCTCTTTCTCTTATCTCTATTTTTAGGCATTGAAGAAACATCTAGACACAGAAGATTATAATAATGAGGACTCAAAACACTGTAGTATTCCAATTAGTCTTATGTTGCAATTTTTATTTCATGAGCTCCGACATTCCGATAACATAAAACGATGGTTGTATAAAAAACTTTCCTTAGAATTTGATGAATTGTTAACAAAAACCACCACAGGAAAATTTTTTGAGGCAGTAAATGTAGGTTTTTTTCACAGTAATGATTTCAAATCAATAACATTTATTTTTGTAGATTCGTGACATGAATCTGGGATCGCAATTTCCTGATATTAAAAATTTAACAGTCGAAAATGTAGTTTTAGATAAAACTCATGGCCACATAGATGTTTTAAATCTATGTGTCCAATTGGATTATTCTGGGAATTTTTTATTATCTGTTGATGCTAAAATGAAGTTCGGTAAAACTGCATACTTATCTATAACAGGTGAGATTTTTAATAATTAATACTTATAAATATTAAAAATATTTTTTTAGTGAAACGTATAAGTGGACTTGCAAGACTACAATTTACCAGACTACCTTACACACACTGGTCTTTCAGTTTTTATAGTGATCCCCTTATTGAACTAGGCGTTGAATCCCAATTTCAAGGAAGACAACTTCAGTCTAATATCACTAGTTTAATAATAAATCAAATCAAAAAAGCTATTAAAAGGAAACACACTTTACCGAACTACAAAATAAGGTACGAATAATTAAAATTAAAACAACAACCTGTTGACTAATACTCATTTGTTCTAGGTACAAACCGTTTTTCAATAAAACCGACCCAAGCCAACTAGATAACGATGACTGTGACGTTGTACCAAATGGTACACTAGATATAACTTGTATTGAAGTTTCTAGACTTTCAGTAACACCAGAAGTAGCTAATAATGTTTTCTGCACATTTACAATAGGTAAGACACTTGTTAGAACTTGAATAAAAATATACTTAATTGTAGCATGTGCAGTTCTAAAACTATATAAAAATCTGCCTACGCATGCGTGAATTTAAAATAAAGACAGTTCCACTGATTTTTTTTTATAATTTCATATAAAAGTATAAGTCAAAGTAAGACTATTGATGAAAATCCAAGGAAAAATTTTATATTAATAAGCAAGATACAGGAGCTCCAAAGTTTGAAATAATCAATGTGACATCACGAACATGTATTTTTATGTTAAACTGTTTTCTTTGAGAACCAAAATGGTCTTGAAGTATGTGCTATTTCTAAATTATAAAAAATAAATTTATATTACTCTACTGTTTAAGTCTACTTTCTTTATAATTGCATGTGTATTTAAATTATGTTTAAAAATGAAAAACAAGGTGAAAAAGTAACTCGCCCAGCAGCGCCTCTGTCGGGAAAAAATGCACTAAGCTTATTAGAGCATGCGCAGTTTTGTAACTCTGTAACCATCTGCTTGCGCATGCAATAAAAAAAAATAGTGGTTCTTAGTTAGATTTTTAATCATTTCGACGATTGGTTTACTGTAGATTCTAATCCATGGGTCCGTCTGTGTCAATCACAAAACACAATTTCCATCGTAATGGACCTAACAATAATGAAAAACCGCTCGCAACAACTGGGCGTAGTATTTAAACAAGAGCCGTTGGACAGCAAGGGCTCCGTATCGTGTTCTGTAACGGTAGAAACCGTGATGCCGCAGAGCCCTGCATCAGACGCAGGCCTTTGCCCCGGGGATACTCTCTTAGCGGTGGATTCGAAGGTGGTAACCAACATGACACAAGTCGCTAAAATCATCAAGTCCATAGCAGCTGCCTCCTTCTGCGTTCGAATCCGACGCGTGGTGAAAAACTACCTCTTCACCTCCAAACTGAGTTCCTCCAACCAAAAGACTGAAACCAAGCCACTTCCAAAGTCGGACAGTGCCGATGACTTGGACGAGATTCAAGATTTCGAGAAAATTGATAAAAAACCAAAAAGTATTGCTAATCTAGAATCTAAGTTTAAAAGTAGTGATAAATTACCAAAATTACTGTCGAGCAGTAATGAAAACGTTTCGAAACTGGCTCAAACGATCGGAAACTTCAGCCTACGAAAACGGAAGACTTCGGTAGAGAGAGTGAGTAGTGACGGTACTAAATCGCAAAGTTCGTCAACACCGAATACTCCTCAGCATACTAAACATTCTTACTCATCGAGTCTGTTTTCAAAGAACAAACAAATTGATAAGACAATAACAGAAGATGTAGTTTCGCTGATTTCTAGTCCAGTTATAGCGAAACCCGAACCAGTAGAAATAGACCAAGACGACCTAGTCGAATGTTACGAAACACCAGTATTAGAATTAGATTCTCTCATAATTTATAATGATGAACATTCATTTTCTTTAAAAGATACAGATAAATATTTAAATATTAATGTTTGGGGGAGAAATAAATTAAATGAAGATATTTTATTGGGATACGCAAATATTCCCTTGGTGCATATTTTAAGCGAATGTTGTAATTCCATGTTAGGTCACTACGTCAACAGTTATTCTTTTTTACCACCAGATAATGTAGTTCCAAACAGGTATTTTTCCTTAGAAACCAACTTAGAAAAATATTTATTAATAAATATTTGCAGCCAAACTCATCCGCTCTTATCACACTCAGGCTTCGAACATTGTTTTTGTTACGGCGACATACTTTTATCATTTGTTTGGCTAAACGATGAAAACACCAACGTTAAGCGTAAATTATCAACCACAATAGAACCTGTCGCCAAAGAGGAATCTCTAAGGTCTCAATACTCTAAACATGATTTCATTCGCACTCAATTTCACCGGACGACGCATTGCGATTTCTGCTCAAAAAAAGTGAGAAATCAAATTCATCACAATATAATTAATAAGATAATAATTTGTAGATTTGGCTGAAAGACGCAGTCCAATGCCGAAATTGTGCGCTATGTTGTCATAAAAAATGCGTTTTTAAATGTCAGACAAGTACTACTTGTAATTCTCTAGAACCTGTTAAAAGTGATAGTCAAGAATTTAACAATCAACCGGAAATTACAATGACTGAAGTTGGAGATGATCAAATTGGGGAAATGGATGCAGAATTATCCAAACAGTATTCAAATGACAGCTCAAATTATAATAGTAATGGTATGAAGAGAGTTAATTCAGTCAATAGTCTGACTATACCAGGCAAGAGACTATTTCAAAAATTATTAAATAAATGTGAATGTAGAGATGAGATGAATGTGCATAATAGAGTGCTTGTGCCCTTGGCTTTGGATGAAAAAGTATAAAAGGAGACTGATTGCTGTGTAAATGAGAATGAATAATGAATGAATAAAAAAAAACTTGAAACTCTCCAAATCTGATCCCCTTTTTATGTCAGATTGTTGATTGAAACTCTCCAAATCTGATACCCTTTTTTATGTCAATTTGTTGATTCTTCTCAATATCTTTCTATTTTCTGTTTTCTCCTCTTTTGTTCATATTCCTTTTTAATCCTCTTCTACTTCTTGTATCCATATAAATTTTGGTTTTCTTAATTCATTACACAATAAATTTGTTTTACTTAAAACAGAAATAGTATATTTTTTATTTGAATACAACTCGATTGTTGTTCGTACATATCAGCCACCAATAAATGTCTCGCAAAGGTCCTTAAATCTTCGGCAAATATGATTCACTTTGGATTCTATTAAATTCATAGTTCGAAATTGTGAAGAACTGAAAAGAATATTTCTGGATATGTGTTCTTTGAATAAATACGTTGATTTAAATAAGTAATATAATAACTGCCTTGCATTTTACAAATTAAATTCATAGCTCGAAATTTATATTTGCTTAATTATTTCACGAATGACAACAGTTCAAACATAAAATTTTTCACCCATAAAGATCAATTTTATCACTGAAAATTTGCAAATGAAGCATTTTTATGGGATAAAAATGACGATAAATATTTAATTTGCTCCGTTGTACTTCTTGAAATCAATAGTTTCCTAATTTTGTCCTATTCTCTGTGTCTTCCCCAACTCTCTCTCTTTGTTTTAGTCCTATTTTCTCAATATGTATTTCAAAGTACTAGTATAAAGAAAATGATTTAAAAAATGTTGAGAGTGTGGAAGTTATGCGAGAAGAATGGTGAATGTGCTTGGAAAAGAATGTACAGAGGGTGATTATTGCACAATGTGGGAAATGGTATAAATTTATGTATTTTGTAGGTTCCTCCCCATTTTCAAATTCTCAGTCTAGAAGTTTGCCTCCTTCGCCTCAACATACACCCGGTAGAAAACAATCTATCGTTAATTTAAATCCATTTGCATTGTGTCCAGCTTTACTAGAATCGTGTTACATCAAACCAACCGATACAACTACACTTGATAGTATCACACAAATAATAGATCAATTACTGCAATGTAATCAAAATGATAATCTAATGGATATGGCGAAAGAAACTGGAATTCAATTCTATTCTACAATTCCTCACGAACAGCGAACAGACAAGATCAATATTTTGGTAAGTAATATTTTCTGTTTGTGATTGTTTTGTAAATAAAATTTTAAAGATGGCGGAGTTGAAAAAAACGTTGGATACAATGACATTGGAACATATGGACCTGTCAAAACAAATGAACGCAGAAGAAAACCCAACGGAAAAAGCAAAACTGGCATTTCTTGTTGGGCAAGCAGATGCAAAGGTACACGCCCTTTCTGTTCTCATGCTGCATTACTGTTCAGGTTTACAGCAAGTGCAAGAAAAGATTGTTTAGTAAGAGTCAATTAAAATGCTCATTACCATTTTCTTTCCATAGATTCGTTTGTTACTAGGTTCTAATTTTTTTTCATGTTCAACAGTAGAGGTTACAGGTTATATGGACGTATATATTTTATTGTATAGTTGACGCAAGGATAGCGTTAGAATAGATTGTGATGACGCTTTTGTACAAAAGATTTAAAAAATGTGATCTGTTTTGATATACGTATTTTTCGATTTTTATATTTAGTTTGTATGGTGATTGGCCTAATATCAAGATTTATTTATTATTTTATTAACAGACTAATCAATTATTTATTTACAGAATATATATTTACAAATGTTGCCGAAATTAAGATAAATTTTACTTGATATTTATTTTAACTTATATACCGATAAAAGAATCTCGATATTTTATAGTTTATCGTTGTTCAATAGACCAGTAAATTGTAATATCTATTGTACATAATAAAAATAGTGATACCAAGTAATTTATATTTAACTTATAAATCATTTTACTGTGTTTTACGTTTTCAAATGTTTTATTTATTGTAAGTATAAGTAATATTTTGTGCACATGGCTATTATACACTGTAACATATATTTTATGAACCTATTATTTGTTACTGTAAAGTTGGACACATATAGCCACACACACACCTATCTGTAATAGAATGTACAACGAGCACCAGTCTGTCAATAAATATTAGTAAAAAAAAATATCTTATTCTTTTTTTTTACAAATTTGCACCCTTTTACAATATCACATGCTTAAACTTTTCACCTACAGCCTATTTTCTATAAGAACGTAGTGTTGGTAAGATAGGACCAAATTTTAACCAATCACAGCACAGAAAACCCGAGCCAAGTTTACAACAGCGAAAAATTTAGAGTTTTTCGTCAGGATCAAAAAAATTATTATTAATTTACTTTCATACCTATTAACATTATTATTTTATTATATTATTAATATTACATTCCATCAAATAATATTTCTTTTTTTTCATGGTTGAAATCAGAAAAAAACTACTATTTCATTGGAAAAAATATAGGTTACCATTTAGAAAAATGTATCTTTTGTTACTGGTTTAGAACTACTGATCTTTTTTATTTAAAACAATCAGTCCGTTTGTCCAAAATATTTTTTTCCTGTAGTTTAGGTCGAATACGTTACAAATACCGAAACTTAGGTAGTTTAGTTAAAATTTAGTTAATTTTTTATTAATCACAGAAATCTAGTGTTAGTGTTACCTTTTAAGGTATTATTCGATTATTAAATTAAATAAAAGACATTAATTTATTAGAAAACCACTTTATTTTTTTTTTGTAGTGACACTATTTTTACTAAAGAAGTAAAGACTTTAGTTATCTATAACCACCTCACTAATATCACAAAGAATCACAATCAAATAAGTAGTATTTTCAAAAAGTATTTAAGTAACCGGTTTTTTTATAATGCCTGTTATTTTCTTAAAATAAATAAAAAAAATCTTAATTCTACAAACGAAATTAAAGAGATCTTGTTCCATCTTACATTATGCATCTTTGTACTAAGAGCATGAGAATAACGATAATAAAATTATAATTATAACTTCGAAAAAAAGAAAAATAAAATAATATACAAAACAATAGTTTCGACCAATTTTTGGCTGAAATTGACTGAAATCAAAACAAAATAGATATGTCGGTCGGCCATTTTACTCCTCCCACTAACAAGCGCTAAATTTGAATATCCGTAACCCGTTTTTATACAGCTGTATGAATACGAGCACTCAGATCTCTGTCTATTTTTGTTGTTTTTATAAGATTATCTTATTTGAAATTAATATTATAAATAGTACCTATTTGTAAAAATACTTCAAGTATTAACTTCCTTTTAAATATAAACAGAATTGTTTCACATTTCTTAATTTGTAATGAGTAAAGCTGATTTCTGCGTACATCATCTTGTCGGTGTTCCAAGTATAGTCCAGAACATTTCTTTTAAATAACATTTTTGCTAAAACCAATAGTTTCAGAACAAACCGAGGAGTTCTATTTCAATGAAAAACCTGTATACTCTGTTCACGTTAAAATAATAGTGCAGACTACTATAGGGACTACAATTGTGGCTTTGTGATTTGGTTAAAATGAAAACCGAGTTTACCTCGAGAAAATTCAGACAATTTTCCAAGGTTATCTTACAATATTAGCTTTTTAAATATTAAAACTTCTATAAAATGAATAAAATAGTATATTACGCAACAAGTACAGAAAGTCGCCTATTTTTCACAAGGTACGCAAATTTCGCCACGAGACAAAGTCGAGTGCTGGAATCATACAAGGTGGGAAATAGGTGATTCTGCACTAATGACGCACTATATTTTTTCTACAACCACGCAGCTAAACGTTACAGAACAAAAATACATGCGCGATAACTATTTAACATAAAAAACAATATGGCACAGGTAACTTCGCAAAGAGTACCTCCACGCATATGAAGTGTTGACAATTACTTGAGAAATTATATTTCCCAAACAATGTACGAAATTATTTATCACACTTTAACAAACGATTGTGGGAAATAAGCAACTTTCATGCTTTGTATGGTGTGAGAAAAGTGTCACTTTCCATGGTGGTCGTAGAAAAACGTAAAAACTATACAAAGGTATAATTCATTAGTAATTTAAATGCGCGCGCCAATCAAATATATTTTGAGGTTGCAAACGGCTAGCTTCGAAGCGACATCTACTACTTTCTTATAAAAAATAGACAATAAATACAGACCTTAACCTTTCCCAACCTAATTTTTTTTTACCCAATCATATTTTGCGCATGTTCTGTTATCTTAGGTCGTCCATTGTAGCCATGGGCCACCTTACAGTTCCGGTTGTTGTCAACATAAAAATTCCCTGTTTCGCCGCCACTGGATCTAGTTAGTGAAACTAACGTTACCTGTGGGGGGCGCCGAAGTACAGGTCATCTGCGCTAGCGAAACCAACACAAGTTGAAGTTGTATTGTTGTGTACTGTGTATTGTGTTGTGCAGTGTCTCAATTTTGTGATGTTTGTGATTTATATACTAATGTATGGATTAAAATAATTATAATATGTTTACAAGGACTTATTTTGCTACTTCATCTCTTATATACATAATTTGTAAGTAGAAAGTTTTTATTTAGTTGCAGCAATGCGGAAAAATTAAGATTATTTAATTAAATTATTATATATTTTTAAATATTTATTGTTCTAGTAACAGAAAACAAAATTTGGATATCGTTTTAAGTTACACCTACAAAAAATTATAATTATCTAACGGCTTTAAAAAAAAACTGGAAAAAACTTAATTATTACTACTGTACACTAACAATCTGAGAGCATTATTCTTTATTCAAACAAATTTTTGTTTGAAGAAAAATAGATATAAGATTCTGATTAAGCAAGTAAATCTTTATTCAACGTAATCAAGCTGTACCTGTTATGAATCACCGTATAGGTGTTTGACTATACCTATATGATTATATATTCTTTGTCATACGTTACAGAAGAGATTTCTACTTTCCGCTTCAGATGAATTGATATTGATATACACTTTAACATAGCAATGTTTTTCGTAAAATTCGAAACAAGGTTATATTGTTTATGACCGAATTACAGGTGTGTTACAGTGGCGCGCCCCCTATTTTACAGGTGCAGGTGGTTGAACAAGGGAAGAAAAGATTATATACGAAACGAAAAAAATGAAGAAAAAGAACTGTTTTGTGTATATAACAGGGTTGACCTAATTTAAATCAACTGATTTTATAAATAAAAATCACTGAAATTTAATTATTCGCTATGAAACTCTTAATAATTACCATAGTTTGTTCTGTATATAATAATATCTTAAAGTTAAATGATATTTAATTGTCGTATAACAGAAAAAAAATATAAGTATTTAAATGTATAACTAAACGTAAAAATTCTTTGTTATTTTTCCTAGTTTTATTCAAATTAATCGTTTTGGTTTTATTACAGATTTCGTTTTCGTTTATTAAATAAAATATTTATATTGTTTTTAAAACAATAATGCAGTAGAACTTGTGTATGTTTAAATTATTTTTAAAAAATCAGGATTTATTTGATTTAAAAAAAATCAATGGTTTTTGCCAACCCTGGTATACCATTTTATAATGTTTTTTGAAATTGTCATAAAATAATGTAAATAAATTGTAAATAAAATACTATAAATTGATTCTCAACTATTTTACATAAAAGCGAGTGGTTAAATAAAATTAAAGTAGTATTCAAATACTTATCTTCAGGGGAAATTTTGAATTTGGGATTAACATTTTAAGAAAATATTGGGAAACCCCAAAACATGATATTTTCCTAAATTTTAATTATAAGTGTGTAATAAACACGTGACACTTAAGTAAGAAATGTTTACAATAATAGTCTGCATATTATTTTCTTTTCTCAAAATTAAGTCTTAAATGCAAAAATTTTCGAAGAAACTGCGGGATAATCTTAACGACTTCTGCGAAACTGACTCATTTACGATTTACCTGTCCAAAATTAATTTGGAATTTCATCCTTAAGAAAATATTCTTACAGTTCTCAACCTCGACATGTAGGTATCTAATTATAAGTTTTACAATAGAACCTTGAGGATATTTTCCTTGATACAAAATAAAAAATTTGATGATTAATTACAGAAACTTTTTATCACTGATATTCCTGAATCATTTGTTTCATCCGTAATCTATTACCGTATACACCGTACGTTTATGAAATATTAACTCATGTACCACAAATGGAGTGGAAAAGTTTTATTAGAATTGCGATGTTATTATTGGCATCAATATGTTCGCAATGAGATAGTATTACGTAACCGTTATAGCTTATGTTAGTACTAGTACAAATAATAATTTACATATCTTTATATTTTTATGTTGACATGAAATTATATGTGCATTTGCAAACACTCTTTCTTAAAGTTATGCAAATTAGTTGCGAAAGGATACTAAAATAAGTTAAAATATGTAATAGTTTCATAAACTTTCAAACTATGAATGTATATTTGTATATGAAAAAAATTGTTTGTTATTCAAATGGACAAAAACCTTTTTATAACTTTTGTTGTTTTAGTCATAAAGTATTCAAATTTCGGTAGTAATATCGTAAAAAGACATATTTTTACTTTTTAATAATAAACCATGTGAGTAATAAAAATACTTTAGTCCACAGATGTACAGAAATCGTTAAAATATTAATTAAAACCATAAATAAATAGCATTACATTTTTGTAAAACGTCAGCTAGCTATTGAGACGACGATGACTGTAATGTAATAACAAACGTACAGTCAAAGTGTCTAATATTTCTTTATAAATTTCAATTATGTTTACACCTGCTTAGACGTCGTCTGCATGAAATTAGATAAATTGTTATCATAGGTAAATAATAAATAAATTCACAATAATATTATAGAATGATATGTTTGTTATTTAGTTAGTGCTAATTCAGTTTGACAGATAAGTCCGTAAAGTTTAATTTTGACATAAGTCTGTAAAATTTTACTTTAGTACTTTGGCTAAATTTACGGAGTGAACTTTAGAACCCATCTCGAAAAAAATGTACCCGTGGGAATATTTCTCTTTTAAAGTTTTACTCAGGTACACCCATTTTTGGATCTTATATCATAAATAAAAAATTAATGGAGATACATTTATAGCGGTATTTTTATTGCATATATAGGAAAAATTATTATTATTTTTTAGTAATAGAAATTTTAGAAACAAATATATAAAATTGTTTATTTGGTATTATTTTCATAATATGCCTTATTGACAAAATATTTATAAATATTTACTATTGACACGTAATTAACTGAAAAATATTTTGAGAAACTTTTTATGTAGAGAATGAACTCAAATATATTTAAGAACAGTTAAAGTTAAGTGAACCAGTTTAAAACTTGTTATTTCTCTAAATCTGTCAACCTCCCACTTAATCTTAAGAAATCTGTTCAAGAGGTCTCATGGTTCAGATTTCAGTGTCTTCCAAATTTCCCCTATAAATCTTTTCCTGGAAGGCGTCAGACTTGTCCTTAGAAATATAACTGTATAACTGTGTCTGCCCCATTGGGCAATAATTCCTGCCGCCGCCACTGAGTCATATTTCACAGGCCTGGGACACCGGCTCTTATGACTAAGTGCGAGGGGCATTTGGTTCGTGTCATTCAAAACTCAGATTGTGGCTGTGATTTAAGTACAGTACGAGCAAAATAAACAATGCTCTTTTCCTTTTGTATGGTAATTTTGTATGCACAAGATAATAAAAGTATTAACATTTATATTAATGTTATGTATTCTTCTGAGGACGAGATATAATTATAGGATAGCGTAACAGTACTATAGTTTTTAAAAACTTTATGTCCAGTTTTATTTTTGTACCGTACATTATTTGAAAAATGTAGACGCGGTAAAACTGAAAGGTATCGTTAACTGTCAAAATATAAGTAAAATTGATATAAATACTCGTTATGATTTTTTTACTAATTATAACTTTTAAAATTTTAAATCATGTTTTTTAAAATTACTTGTATTCAACAGACTTACTTTATTTTACCATATAATATGGAATGTTTTTATTACCATAAGGTTAAAGAAACACATACAATAGTACAAAATCTTTTCAAAAAGTATTTGTATTACTTTTTGAGTTGAGAATAAGTTTGCAATACGTAATAATTGTCTGTTTAATGAAGGGGTCAATAAAAATTTAAAAATTAATATTTCCAATTAAAATTTAATATTTTTTTACATTTCCAATTTATCTGCATATTTCCAGTTTTAGTTTTTAAAAGCAATTCTTGTCAAACAGGCGAACTTTTATATGTTTTTAACGTAAAATTAGGTTTATACACCCAAAATATTTCAAAAATACCTAATTTTTGGTCAAAATTTTTTGTTTCTGGAAATAGACAAATTTGATAGAACTTAATGCGCTGATTTTAATTTTTCAAACGGAATTTAATTATCTCTTTTCGTTTCCGAGATATTTACTGTCAAAGTCACACCTAAAAAAAGTGTATTTTTTGGCTATATTTCAAAAATGAGTAGAGATATAGTCTCAACTATTTCACCAATCGATTCTACGGGAAAAGTTACATAAAGAAATGTTTTGTCCACATATACGTTCTTTGGAAAGATTAAGTGAAAAATTAGGAAAACGAAAAAACCTAAATTTCAATTTTTCGCCTCGAAACTTTTTGTCTCCAAAATTTTTCATATTTTGGACATAAGTAGATATCGATGCGCTGATTTCAAATTTTCAAACAGAATTCAATTATCTCTTCCCGTTCTCGAGATATTTGAGTTCAAAGTTATACCTAAAAAATCAGGTTTTTTAGGTATACTCCTTAAATGGTTAGGTTTACGACTTTGCTGACCTGAGCAATCGATTCTACGGGCAAAATTACATAAGTGTACCAATTTTCAGATTTTTATCTCAACAGATAGAATTTCTAGAAGGAAAAAACTGAAAATGGCCAAAAATCGAAAAAAATCGCAAGGGGTTCATCAGGCGTTTTTTTCGATTTTGGCCATTTTCGTTTTTTCGCTCTAAAAATTGTATCTATTGGAATAAAAATCTGAAAATTGGTATACTTATGTAATTTTGCCCGTAGAATCGATTGGTGACATCGCCGAAGGCCTAAACCTAACCCTTAAAAAAGTATACCTAAAAAACCTGTTTTTTTAGGTATTGCCAAAACTCAACTTTGAATAGGAATATCTCGAGAACGGTAAGAGATAATTAAATTTGGTTTGAAAATTTGAAATCAGCGCATCGATGTTTACTTAAGTCCAGAAAATAAACGGTTTTGGAGAAAAAAAGTTCCTCGGAGAAATTTTGAAATTTAGGTTTTTTCGATTTTCTCATTTTTCGCCAAATCGTTCCAAAGAACGTATATGCGGAGAAAACATTTCTTTATGTAAATTTTCCCGTAGAATCGACTGGTATAATCGTTGAGATTGTATCTCTTCCCAATTTAGAGATATAGCCAAAAAACACACTTTTTTGAGGGGCAACTTTGACGGCAAATATCTCAGGAACGAAAAAAGATAATTAAATTCTGTTTGAAAATTTGAAATCAGCGCGTCGAGATCTATCAATGTACACTATTTTCCAAAATCAAAATTTTGGGCACAAAAATGAGTATTTTTGACATATTTCGCGTTTGTAAACACAATTTTTAGTTTAATACAGTTGTTTGGTTTGTTTTAACTCTACACAACTTTGATAAGAGGTTATAGGTTTTGAAAATAAATAAAAATTAGATAATAAAGCAACAGAACCAAATTGAAAAAGTGTAATATGTTTACAGGTTTTGAAAGCAGCGCATCGATGTTTACTTAAGTCTAGAAAATGATAAATTTTTGAGAAAAAAGTTCTTATGAGCAAATATTTCAGAACGAAAAGAGATAATTAAATTACGTTTGAAAATTTGAAATCAGCACATTAAAATCTATCACTTTTATCTGTTTTCAAAAACAAAAATTTTGGACCCGAAAATAGGTACTTTAGGATTATTTCGCGTGTATGAACAAAAATATACGTTAAAAACATAAAAGTTCTCCGATCTATCACTTCTTAGACTCAGAAAAAATATTTTGAAACAGATATTTCGACAAATTATTTCATTATTAGGACATGTAAGAGTGGCAATTATTAAACAAATTAAATATTACTATGCCAAAGTGGTTCTTAATTTGCAATGTGTAAAATGTACGAAATATTGATTTATATTAAAATAAAAAATACCAAATGAATTGTTAAAATTACTGTCAAAGTTTGTTCAAATTAAGGACAAAGTTTTGAAACATGTGTATGACTGTACTGGTCCAAACCCAGCATCACTTCTGGGAATTTCTCCTCCACATCCACACAAACACGCATTCCAAACACAATAGTATTTCGTGCCTAGCAAGGCGTGTACAGTTTAGGCTTACATATGTACATACGAGAACAGACATATTGCACATACATGTGCAAACAGATGAAAACTAGAGCGTTCGTGCGATTTTCTACGGCATCGGATAGAGGTAATCCTTGGTTTGATGAGTCGGCGGTTGCGACATTGAAGGATGAAGTATGACATAGTTTGATTTTGCCCCGTACGCATTTTCAAAATAAGCAAATTTACAGCTACTTGATATGCATTATATGCAAGTGAAATACCATTGTCAACGTTACGTATTTTAATTGCTAGTATTAATCTTGCACATTCATATGTCGATAAGTTTATTATTTCTTAAGGCTAGCCTTTGAATTTGAAATATGCCGAAATGCCATTTAGTAATATAATAGAAGTAGATGTATGTGATACTGACTTATGCGGATTTTGCAACCTTTATGGTGGGGTGGGAAGCTTTGTGGTAAGAAGTTATAAATATAAACTCAAAGGTATCACTTGAAAAGAAAGAAATTAGAAGACGTGCGTTTAAAATGCATTATTATTTAAATATTTTAATCTAAATTTAAAAGTACCTAATTAGGAAACATTTTGAAAGTAAATTTCTGGTACGGCCCTTAACAGCATACGACAGAAGAAAGTACCTGCCTAAATGAACCATTACCGCAAGTCTCATAAAACTTTATAAGGGCCAAACAGCTTATCCGAAAGTGAATTTCATATTTCTATGCCTCTTCTATAAAACTTAACATTTTTAAAATAAATAAAACACTGTCAAATTGTTGAAACTTCGTACTAAGTCTCTCTAATGATAGATTTTTAAGTATTTGTCCAGTTTTATTATTTTATTTATTTCAAGTTTGCTTGTATTAGGCATACTGTACTACATGTTTAAAACAAAATTTTAAAAATATATTATTAGAGAGACAAAGTTTCATCATTGCTATGATTACACTTTGTTGTTGATTAATTATTAGGATTGTTTCTTATTTGGCATTTCATATTTGTGTTATCTTAGCGATAATTTGCTATGACTACATATAAAGATATGTTGATTGTTGATATTCACTTTATTTCTACAAGATGGCGCACCGCCCCATTTTAGTGGAAATATTAGAACATATTGTAACGTTTATTTATATGGGTGAAGTGTAAAAGGCACAAAACACGAATATTTGTATTACAAGGTTATTAAATAACGAAAATACACACTTAACACATTAATTATTAACTAATATTCTTTTTTTATATATTTATATTCACCTTCTAGAGTCTTTCGGACTCTATAAAATTTCCCAACAATAGCGGCGTCGATCTTATCTCATTTCACCTATTTAGTGAGATTACCTAACCAAACAGGTTGCTCGCGATGAATCATCGGCAGTGAGTCATGTTCGTTACAAAATTATCCAAAT
Source organism: Stenolophus ochropezus (assembly GCA_035578165.1). NCBI lineage: Eukaryota > Metazoa > Arthropoda > Insecta > Coleoptera > Carabidae > Stenolophus > Stenolophus ochropezus. Next base: position 2,983,617 of record JAQOWZ010000002.1, read on the forward strand.
AACAAATTTGACTTTTCTAAACGGTGAATTCACAACAGGATGTAAACTTTACATAGTTTCAAATATTTCTTACAACAACTACACTATAGTAATTAACTAAATGTTATAATTAACTAAATAAATGTAAATATATTCTCTATTATCCGTCAACATTTTAATCTATTTTCAATGTTACTAATTGAATTACACTTAAAATGCATTATTATTAAAATATTTTGATCTGAATTTAAAAGTATATAAATTTAAACATTTTGTATACAAATCCAGGACAGAAAAAAGAACTTGGCTAAAAGAACCTTTACTGCAAGTCCCATAAAATTTTAGAAAATACAATCGACTTATTCTATAATGAGATTCATATATCTCTTCATATAACTATACCTGTACACCCTGTATAATTTTTGTAATGTTATGAATCAACCTAATATGAAAAGTTTCACAAATTTTATTACATATTAACGGCTGCAAATATAATAGCATTCTTTTCTATATTGAGCAAGAGATCATATAGGTCTTTGTTTTATTAGCATTATATAAATTTCTAACCACAGTTCAATGAACAAAGTGTCTGCAAAGACTACTTTAAAGTCACGCTTAAAATTTCAAATGAATCAACTCGTAATTGATTGGTTTTAGCAATTTGCGTCAGGAAAAGGAACTGTAGTTGAATAACTTTTCTTGAGAATTTCGCCAATTCATTTGTTGTTCATTTAAAATCAGTTACATTTAAAGTATAATGTCTTTAATCTAAGTACTGTTGTTGAACAATAAAATTACTATAAATATGAGTATGGTCTGCAGAAAGGCAATTGACCAAACACTATGTAATCATACAAATGTAATTTTACAATTATTTTCCTCTTTTCGTACACGCATATCTACTTTGTGTACTTCTTAGATTGTAAATAATTTAGCTAAATTTTAGCTGAATACATATTATCTACATATAATTTTAAATTGTTATAACGATGTAGAAGATTATACAGGGTGTAACAGAAATAAGTACATTGAATGTATCCAGTGATACTTGTCGGGAATAGGGATTTGGGTGAGACGAAATATTTCTAGAATCTCGCTCGTCTCGTCTCGAAATATCTCGTCTCAGACGAGATGAGAATGATTTTAAAAACAAAGCTTCGAGACGAAAAATACAATCGAGATTCTCGAATTTCATTAATTTCGCCGAGATTTCTCGAGGTTTCTAAATTATTTTTCTTCAAACGTCATAAATATGATATCTTTTGTGACTGATTCACAGAGAAGAAATTAAATTTCTACGCCGGCAGTGTAGAAGTAGCTATGCTTCTACTTCGGCGGCGTAGAAAAAAATAAGCAAGTAACCGTAGGAAGTATGTGGAATCAGCGAATACGAAATAATTTGTATAATAGAAACCTGCAATATCATCCTAAATGTTACTCTACAACTAGATAACCTTAGAATGAAGTTAAATCATCAACAATTTAAATTGATAACCTATAAATTACATATGCTATCTAATAGTATTAACAGTGTACCAATAAAACAAAATCAGAAACCTGAATTTTCAACATTTTAGTGCATTTTTATATGACTATCTGGTACACAAAGACAAAATATAGGTGGAGTAGATAATTGTATTTGTCCTTACATATTTATAATAACAATTATAGTCTGAATTTTTTTCCTAAATATACATTTTATTTCTAATTTCTGAAAAGAATGTTATGACTTATGAGTATCATAATACCAATTGAATTCCGAGCTCGGAGAGCGAGGATTTAAGACATCTAAGGTCTGGTTATGATTCATAACATCCTTGGCTTGTTCAATAGTTCACCGGTTTCACGTTACTAATAAATATTATTTTATAAAATTCTTTCGTGAGTAACATTTTCGTGATCAAGTCTGTATGGGTTGATATAATATGACAATTGTCCCATGTTATTTTGACAATTCTGTACGGTAAATATTAATTACCTTACTGACTTGCTAAATTATATGTTATACAGTTATGACTTAGTTACCCTGCTTACTTTTGTCTATGTAAACAAAAGCTTAATATCCTGAAACCGTTAAAAAGAATTAACATTTCAAAAAGAAGTTATTAATAAATATTGTAAGTCTCAACGAGTTCTATCAGTGGTTACATTTAATTTACTTATTTCTGTACAGCCTGTATTTATCAGAAACAGCTGAAAGTTACTTGGACGTCAGAAAAGTAATTGTTTCACCTACTAACAAAAAGTAAATCAGCGTTTCAAAGAAAACAAATTAAACGTGTATATGAAACTAGGAAAAGAAACAGTTAAATGTTGGTAAACACGTTTGTCTTCATCATAAAATGAACAATAAAGTGTTTACTGCAAAAAATGTTAGTTTCTCACATACTGGCAATTTTTTTCCTCATTTGTCAGATTAGGAGTCAGGTGATAAGCAAACCCGACCGTAAGATTCATGTTTAAGTAAAAGTGCTGAACCAATTAACATCACCGTGAGAAAATTTCAATTTCAACTGTCAAACAATGTACCGAAAATGCCTCTCAGATTCTTTATTAACTCTAACTTTTTCTTTCGATGCATCTTTCGTGAAATATACACTTTTTATACAGAGAAATCTCCAGTTTTATAAAAATGTTCCACATGTTATTGCATATTAAAGATATAGAAAGTTAATTTATTCGCACATGTGTAACGTATGTCTTATAATTAAGAACAAATATTTTTAGTTATCAGTGCATCATTGATTGTTTTGTTCGTGTCCGCATTTTACTAAAAATATGTTAATTAGACGTCATTTTCTCATTACACTTAATTTTTCAACACTTGGCCTAAAATTTATTTTTAGAATTGTAATTAAATATATAGAGAAATCGTTTTGTCTCTGTTCTCTAATTATTGTCTCATTATATTTAATTCACATGAAAAACTGAAAATTGTAATAAGTATAGTTTTCCAAATATATATTTAAATAATTTATTAGTGAAGTATTTTGAAATACTAATATTTATAAAGTCCATTTTTGGTATTTTATATATGGCGATAAAACATTTTCAGAAATATTTATTTTTATATCTTTATAATTTAAACTTCAATTCTTTAAATTTTTACATATATACGTATTTAAAAAATACTTATATGTTCAGGTGTTTTGAATCTCATAACTGGCATTTTATAAAATACACGATATCACTCCGCGAAGTTAGACAAAGTAGTAGCTAAAGTAAAACTTTACAGTTATATTAGTATATGATATGTACATATCGTTGAATTCAGAAAAAAAATACTCTATCGAATAACCTAAAAATAAACATACGTTCTCATTTAAAATAAGAAAGTTGTGTCTCGTATTTTGAGAACCACTGGTTGAAAAAAAATTTTTTTGCTCATTGTATTAGTCTTGTAAAATGGTGGTTCTTTGCTAATTTAATCAACCTCGTAGCTCTTATAGTTCTCGAGATAGCAATGGTGGCACTTTTAAATGGAACATCCTGTATATACTATAATTTTTAATGTATAAAATATTATGATTTATTATTAAAAATTATTATTATTTCAACCCTCTCCGAAACATTCTAAACTTATAATGTATACTACTAAAATATAAATAAAATTGTGTCGATGTACTTTTGATTATTGAAGTCATTTTATTCCTTTAACTTTTGCATTAAAAATGTGATACAGAAAAACAATTTCAGATGCAAGATTTCAGGTCAAAAGTAAATCCATCTAAGTATATTAGCAAACGATTGCAAACTCATTAATTTCTCATTCTCATTGTTCCTATAGCGGCCTTTGAACTTGCCCCGCCAAATTGTATGCGTCTTTGTGTGTCTTCCTTTTCGAGACAAAAACTTCGGTTATAACCGGAAGTAATTCTCGAGGGCAAGGAGCAGAAAATCTACCTGTCTGCCGGTAACACAGGATGCCGTGTTACCGACGCGAATAGAGAATAGATGAGAATACAAGTGTGTATGACTAGCATACACAGAGCTGTGTTTATTCCGTATCCTCTTGTTTTATTTGCTACGCATACGGACTTGGGTTATAGTTATGCGCATAATGTCAGTAATATTCTAACCGCAGACCGCATCTATGCAATTTTTTTGCAACTCGAAAGGGGAAACTACGACACTATAGACAATGAAGAAAGGCAACTTGAAATAATGACTGTATCTATGAACCCGAACTTAACTTTTTATTGTAATGAATAGAAAAATATTTTATGGGTTAATTCAATAACCATTCATGGTTTAATTAATTAATTTATTAAGAGTTTAGCATTAGATACTTTTTTTGAATAATATTTATTATTATTATTTTATATATTTTTGGCAACTCTATTTTTATTCTCACTATTCAATTATTATTTTTCATGGATAACTATCAATATTTTCACAAAATATGCGTTGTATAATGTTTTATTATTTATTATTAAGAGGGTTCGCTGCCTATATTAAACCATCTAAGGTTTTGAAAGTGTAAAGGGCAAGGTAGCAAGTGGGCTGGCACTAAATCGTTCCCCTACTTCTTAAATAAACATATAATTTATTATATACAGCTGCGGTCAAATAAATTATAAGTGCAACATGAAATTATGAATGATTTGTTTTTAGTGAGACAAGAATTAGAGCATTCTAAAGTGTTTGCCCCCAAGGAAATTTTGGAAAGTCGGCGCCCATGGTGCCAGATAAAATTTTCCGCCCCCTAAAGTTTATTTTATTTCTGGTAATAATAATATAAGACAAAATATAAAAGATAAAATAGTATTTGAAAATGTAATAAAATATAAATTAATTTTTTTGGTTATTATCCAGGAAATATATTAAGTTAGTAATAAAATTTACAACACAGAAGTTATTATCTACTATTTGTAAATTTATTTTCATATCAGTTAGGTATAAAATAAAAAATAAAACTACGATATTACGATCAGAAAATAAGATCCAAAATATTCCAAGTGTTCCACGAATGATATTACAGAAAACTAAATTGTGAGCGTCGAAGGACCACCGACGAAAGGGACCGACGCCAAATTGCAGCACAATAAAAACTGTTTCTCTTATAAAGATAATACAGAACGAAAAGAGAATACGAATTTGAAATGTAATAAAAACGGCATTGAACAAATACACTTTATTTTAATCTAGCAATCCGTGCCTTATCTATATGTCTAAAGAAAAATATATGAAAAAAATGGAGATTTTTAAAAAGAGCTACTGGCACACATTGTTTCTATACCGGATTTTTTGGGCTGTGACCAACGAAAGTTATTTTCACAAATTCCGATAGGCGTACAAAATTATTTACACACTATTTAACGCATAATCGCTACGAGTGTAACTTAATAGTTAGCAGTAAGCGAAAATTGGTCTACTAACTTCACTGCTTTGTTTCGTCATAAACAAAAAGCAGTGGAATGCGATGTTAACATGAGATGCACTAGTTTTACGCATGTTGAGCAGATAATGAAAGAAAAAATATTCCATTTCCACTATTTCGTACACGGTGCATTTCCGAAACTTTCTCGCTGCGTATGTGGCTTTGTTTCGCAAATTTTACAGCGGAAAACAAAGAAAATAGAAGAATAATTAAATGGCACTACTATTAAGCAAATCATACCACATACCATAATTGGCAAAAAAAAATTATACCCTCACTGAAATGATATTACAAAAATAATATCGTAACTCGTAAGTTAACTTAACTAAAATGAATTAAATTTTATAATAATTATATTAAATAACAAACTTACATTACTCAGGAAATTAAAAGTTGAGGTTCGAATCCAGCAACTGAAAAAATAAACAAAAAAACATTTAAGCGAACAGTTTAATTAGCACTAGTTAATAATTAGAGATTAGAGTAGATAAATATTACAGCAAATATACTTAGCAATTAATAGAACAGGGATTATGTATTTGGGATAAGTAACTAGAGCAGTTAGAAGAAATTTAGAGTATATTTTAAAATTAATAAAACAAATATGTGGGACTAAAAATAGATTGGGTATCAGATAAATTTAATTTTTTTAGGGGTAGTTTCTGTATAGTCCGTTTCAATGTGAGAGAGTCTGTCAAAGACATTCCAGTGGCGTGCCAAAAATTGACAGGGGTAGTCGAAAAACTAAATTTAATCTACGGCTATGTTACGGTTCAAAAAATAAACCGATTTTGAATTAGTTTTTTTTGTTGGAAAGGTGACTTGATCGACAGTGTTGTTAGCTAAGATTCAAGAAAATATGTTCAACTGTTTGAGGATTAGGAATTAAAGCAACTTTCAAAAGTCTGATCCAATCGAAATTTGGTATCAGATATTTAGTGTCGGTGGATTTTAAAGATAAATTATTCTGGTGGATTTATTTCCCGTATAGCCACATAAACCTATTCTGTGGTATAGCTGACAAAACTCTAAAACTACTCTTGGAAATTTTGACTTATTATTCTCTCTCATTTCGAAACGGAGTCTAGTAGAGATTGTTACCGTCTAGACAAGACATAGGCGTAGATAGTCCTTAAAATTGAGGGCTGCTCCAAAAAAGTTAGTTTTCAAAATAAAAATGTATATTTTTTTTAATTTATAAACAAATAGTACTAGTTTTCTATACAAAAGAATAAATTCTTGTAAAATATCTTCTATTATTTTTTTTGAAAATTAATTTTTAATATTTAATACAGCCAAATTAGTAATGCGATTTTGGGGGTGCTAATTCACGTACCCCTGTAACTATGCCTATGAGACAAGACAAGACTTTGTAAAATCTTGTTTTGTCTTGAAATTTCAATACAAATCTTTTGTCAGTCTAGTCTTGATAATCTAAATAAGACAAGACAAGAGTCTAGAAACTCTAGATCTAGACGGGAATACTAATAGTAGAGAATTAAGGCATATTTTGAAGCAAATAAATAGATCAATTTCCAAGAATTAGCAAAAATACTAGTGGTAATTTGTGAAACAATAAATAAATCCAGAATTAGAGATATATAGACCATAAAATAGAGCAGTTTATTGAATTAAGAATTAATGAACAAATTGAAATATTTAATGTATACTATTTTTTTTAGAATCCGGGTTGATAAATTTATTACGGCTATTTCTTTATGAATATGTATTGAATTAAACCCTCATTAGTTTGCGGAACATGTTATTGTAATATAAGGAAAAAACACGATCATGTGGAATTTTGAATAACAATTAATCTGTGGTTTTTCTTTCAATTCAGCTAAAAATAATAACAGTTTCTATGACCTTCAAGGTTGAAAAGTTGTAAAATTAAACCTTGTTTTGTACAATTATACTGTTATAATTAAACAATTACAATATCGAAAATGATCTGATATTATCTTAATACTAGTATTAACTGTACAATTGGTGTCTGTATGAAAAATAAACAATGTATTTCTGTTTCAGTTCTAAGTCAAATATGGACGACAAAGTCTTCCTACCCTCAACCTATAAACCCATTTTTGGGCCCTTCAGATCACAGAGAAGCATATTTTAATGGGTCGTCATACATACGACTTCTATCTACAATATCATTAGAAAAACATACTGGACTTAGTTTTAAAACATGTCTAGGTAAGAAAATAAATATTTTTGGTTCATTGTAATACAAAATGATTTTAGGAGGAGAATTATTTTCTCAAATCTTGAAGAAAACAGAGCATATCATCAAAATATCAGTAACAAGTTCTGGATTGGAATTTGAAGCTGGATACATTGCAAATCGACACAAAACAAAAATAATCGGTCGATTTATAGACAATAGATGGCACACCGTCAACTTACAGTATCAATTGGGAAATTTAACTCTATCTATTGACGGGCAAACACAGGTAAAATAATAATTTTCACTACTAAAATTTGTTTTAAAAAGGATTTCTATGAGTGAAAAATATACAGGGTGTTCATTTTAAATGGACCACTATGAGCTATACGACCATTGTGTCTACAAATAATAATGACCAAAAACTATATATTATCTATATGATGTTGATTATAAATTAGTCATAAAAATAGCCAACTAATGCGACAACTTTGACCCAATTTAACCGACTTTGTATCTCTTACGGTTCTCGAGATCCCAATGGTTAGCCTCTTAAAATGGACACCTTGTATTAATAATTTATGAATAAAATCAATAAAATAATTATTTGTAACCATAACAGTTGATTGCGAACAAATCATACAATACGGAGTTACTGACAAACGCTGAGTTAACCAACGAAGCTATACTACTCGTGGGGCAACAATTTTCCGGATGTATCCTGGAAGGACCTTCAATTGTTTTCGACCAGAAACTCACAAATGCGCATGGTGTCTACTTTGGACCTTGTCCTCTATTGAATAATTGTGAGTATTTTAATTACCAAAAACATTCACTGATTTGTCACGTTTTTTGTTAAATATCTTTTTGTAGGTACTGTTCGACCAATGTACATAGATTACTGCGAAAATTTACCGTGCTTACAACAAGGAGAATGCATATCAAGATCGGACAGATACGAATGTAAATGTGCACCAAGATATTCTGGAAATAATTGCGAACAGGATAGTGGCCCCTTGTGTGAAAAACTACCACCGTTGTGTCAAAATGGCGCTAAGTGTATAGAAGATAACAGAGGGGATTTTCATTGCCAGTGTCTTCAGGGATACACAGGTACATTCAAAACCCCCCTCCCCCCCAAAATTAATTTACTTTATTAATTTATTAAAGTAAAAAAATATATAATGATTATAAAATGCATCTCAATTTTATGAAACTGGTAATATATATTCTCTATGAATTGTACTCATTTTTTGTTCTGATTCCGAATTATTATTTTTTTTAATTTTAAGTAGACAATTGGTTGTAAAACTTGATGTGATAATGATCTACAACATAAAACATCGGTTTATTGTAAAAATGTACGGTTCAAATCAAATACTTAGATTCATAGCAGCATAGTACAGGATTTTAAGATGCCATTTAAACTAAAAAGCAGAAATTTATGAATCCTTATAATAGATTGAAAACGAAGCTAAAGGATTTTGGAGTCAAATGGAACGTTTAGAAATGATTTCTCACATTTTAACACACTATTATGGGAAATATGCAACTTTTAAGCTTTACGTAATATGAGAAACGTCAGTTTCTGTAGTTGTTGTAAAAAAAATACAGTAGAACTTCCTCGATATAACAGACAAAATGTCCGTCAAATTCTTAAGAACATCTTTGTTAATATTATTTATATTTAAATTTAAGTGTCATCAATCGGGAAAACAGCGTTGACTTTTGCAAATAAATATATACGGGAATCCCCGAATTGTTTTACACATGTACATTGTTATACTTGGGACGCCGAACAGATGCACAAGAAAGTTAATAGTTTACAGCTACAGTTTATAAATATTAGGCATTTTTTCTAGTTCAGCTTTATATTAATTTTTATTTTCCACTTTTACTTTCCCAATTAGTAGCTAAAGAGTTGCTTTAGATCAGCTTTACTTGGGACGCCGAACAGATGCACAAGAAACTCCTCCAATTAACGAGCGCTAAATTTAAATAGAACATTGCTACTGGTAACCCGTTTTTAAACAGCTACATGAGTACGAGAACTGAGATCGGTAATAACGGAATCGGTGCTAAATCTGCAAATTACATTTCGTTTACTGTTTGCATTCCTATATTGTCATACAAATACCGTATTTGAAATTAATATTGTAAATAGAATTTATTAAAATACTTCACTATTAACTTCCTTTCAAATATAAACAGAATTGTAAAGTGTGAAGTTGACTTCTGCGTACACTGTACTGCACAATTTAGGCCCTGTCCATTAATTAATCAGAGCATGTGTTCAGCGTCCCAAGTATTATGTAGTTTGAACTCATTTTTTTTCAAATTTTTCTGTGATCTAATGTATGAGTGATTCATTGAAAACCACCATAACGGATATGAAATTACAGTTACAATTATTGCTTGAAAACGGATGTACTTCTATTTATTTTACACAATAATTGTAATACAATAAAAATGTTTTTCCCAGGTAAACATTGCGAAACAGAGATCCCTCATCACCCTATCTGCGAGCCAAACTTCTGCCACAACAACGGCACATGTCGTTTATTACCCGGAACCACCGAACCAAGTTGCGACTGCACCTCAGGTTTCACTGGCGCGCATTGCGAGACCGACATCAACGAATGCTCCCCGAACCCTTGTGAAAATGGCGGCCGCTGCCATGACAACCCCAACAACTACACTTGCAACTGCGCCAACACGGGCTACGAGGGAAGAAACTGCGAGGTCAACATCAACGAGTGCCTCAAACACCCCTGCTTGAATGGCGGAGTTTGCTTTGATACATACGGAGGGTTTACGTGTCAATGTTCGGATGGATATGGTGGAGATAGGTGTGAACAGAATCTGAATGAGTGTGAGTCCACGCCTTGTCAGAATAAAGGACTCTGTGTGGATAAAATCGGGGGGTATGAATGCGATTGTCCAAATGGATTCACAGGGGTTAATTGCGAACTGGTGGTTTGTGATGGGGTACAATGTGTACCAAATGCAGAATGCCGGGAAGATAAAGGTGGAAGAAGATGTGCTTGCAAAGCTGGGTACCCAGGTAAGAAATTTTTATCGTCCTTATATCATCCCTCAAAAACGCCAATCTTAATATAAAAAAACACGAAGTTTTAAAGATTTTTAATTTAACCCCTCCATGAAAATGGGGTCCTCCACCATTTTTCTTATTTTTTTAAATGAAACTTTATCTAATTTAAAAGCGAGATATAGTTTCAGAAAGCCTTAATGGGGAAGTGTAGCGTATTTTTTAAATTTTTTTATTTTATCAAGATTGCCCTCAAAAGTGTTATTCTACATTTTATTTCACCCAAAGATGCCTAGATTTCTCAAAAAATGAAATTTTATACAAAAATGACGTCAGAGTGCCTCGCGTAGAACGTATTGTCTATCTTAACCAGCGCGCGCTGGGTTCCCATGACAACAGAGAAGCGTGTGGTGTAATGCCGCAAGATACAACCTACGTTCAAAAAGTCAGGCCTCACCATCCCTTCTGCGCAAGCGCATATCTCACTTGTGACGTCAGAGTGGCTCGAAGATAAATCATTAATTATAAATAGTTGGCAACATAATTTTAACTTTCAATAACATTTTAAGTTATAATTATTCATATACTTACGACTATTTCACATGTAATTTCAACCACACTAAATTTCCCCATTCTTATTTGTTAAGCCGTACTATTTTTATAAGTGTTCTGTGACGTAGATGTTAAAATAATCTTTTCTGATCGATCAAAAATAAGGATCGATCATCGATCACAAATTTTCCTGATCGCACAGCCTACTTGAGGCACGTTAATATGTGGATTTATAACTGACACAGAACATAAAATATATTTAAGTATGATTTAGTTCACCATCTAGTAGAATTTAATTGTACTACCACGAAGTATACCGAATCCCGCCGAATATACACGAACATAGAAAACAAGACATAGAAAATCAACATTGGTCAATTTGTAATTGCAAATACATTACATCAATTTTTAAATTATGTTGAATAATCTATGTCACTTATAAATCATTTTTACGATATATATATTTTTTTCAGGACCATACCCGAACTGCAGTTTTGAAGGTGGCGCATGCGCACACCAACCGTGCCAAAATGGTGGTACCTGTACTACTATATTAGATACATTCAACTGCACATGCCCTCCGGGTTTTACAGGTATGTGTTAGTTTTTTTATTTGCATGAATAACTAATCAAATTAATCCACTCTTGCATGTGTCTGTTTGCATGTCACATTTTTTGGCTTTGGGACATTTAGGTAAAGTTTGCGATTTTCGCATTGATGTATGCGAATCAAATCCGTGTTTTAATGAAGGAATTTGTATTCCAAATACGATTTCTTATAAATGTGTTTGTGATGAAGGATTCACTGGGGAAAACTGTGAAAGATATGTGCAATGTGAAGATAAACCTTGCCTGCATGCTTCTAATTGTCAAGATTTCGTGAGTATTGTGGCCGATATATTATTTTTACTCTTATACCAAATTAATGTGCTTTTTATGTTTTTTATATGTATTTTAAAAATAATAAGGTAATAAATGTTTTATTTAAATGGTATTAAACTTTATTTATATATAATTAAAATCGTAGTTCATTTTGAATTTATTGCTAGCAAGAAAAATATGAAATATTTATTTTATTTAGTACAATTTACGTTTTAGTACTTGTATTTTGTTTGGCACGAATTTGAATAATAAATAAATACATAAACATACTTATCTTAATGAAATTCGCTATCAGTTCGTGTTGAAATATTGTAACAAAATCAATGCAAATATACTTTTAAGTTTTACAATATTTAAATTTTATTTCAATACGTATTTCTTGTACACTAGTCACCAAATTAAAAAGAAATTAGAGTCTATAAACATAAACACTGTATGTTGTATAAAAAACATTCTTTTAACCAATACATTAATACAGAAAGAGAATTTAGAAAAAAAGCGCAATAAGAAATATAAAGTTTCAAAGTGTCTTAGTTGTTCTTGTAAATATTTTCAACTTGCTTTAATTTCTAAAATTCTATCTTTTATTTAAAAGTTCTAATTTTATAGGACGATTATAAAAAAAATCTCTTATTTTTACATGCTGGAATACTTAATACAGTTCTTCAAATACATTTTTCAACAATTCACAAAATTCAAGTTTGTTTTCTTGTTCAAAAAAAGTGAATAGGTAATTCTACTTTTAATTCATAAACACGATACAATACTCATTCTTTGGACAACCATTTGATATCAGTAAGATGAAGAATGTTCAAGAATTGTTAAAATACAATGCTAAATTTCACACCATGTCCGAGGGACCCCTACAAGTAATGAAAGACAGCCCAAGGTAACGCGGCACCCACTTTGAGAACCATTGCCTTAAATTAAAAAGAATTGTCTTAAGACCTGTCCTTAAATTACGTAACGCTTCAAGGGGGAGGGGGTCCAGAGAAATGCTACAAGGGGTTTGAAGGGAATAGAGAAGAGAGTTAACGTAACGATAAAATTAAAAAATATTTTTAAACTTTGTTTTCACATTTAGCTAAAAAAACTGTAGATTGGTTTATATAGAATTAGGTGGGGTGGTCAAGAACTACATTACGTAATATTAAGAAGGGGTGGGGTTATTAATATACAATATATCTCAAAATATATATAAATGTGTAATAGTTTATTTGTACCACAGCGTAGAGAAGACTTTTAACTGTTGCCTCCTAAGCAAATAGTAATATTTTCACTAACATGTTTCTGCTTTGCACGCTCACTAACACTTGGCACAGATGGGCGGGTATTACTGCACGTGCCAAGACGGCTGGACAGGGGATAAGTGTGACCTAAGCACGGACTACTGCATTTCACATCCCTGTCGAGTTGGGTCCACCTGTATTTCCACAAGTCAAAGGTTCTACTGTCGCTGCCAGCCCGGCTTCACAGGTAGAGAACCTTATTCACCTTATACACATTAATACGCTTCTTTAATATACTAATATATTTATTATCAATTATACAGGCTGATCGTTTTAATCTATTTCCTTTTTATCTCGAAAACAATGAATTGTAAAAAAAGTGTACCGAATCAAAATATGATTCTTGTCTGAAGGCTTTTCTTGTACTCCCAACAGATGGCGCAGTAATCGAATATTTTTTTTCTCAGAAATTACACAATTAGTATTGTCTTAATAAGTGGATAAATTTTGTTTGTTGTTTTAATAAATACCCAACTCTGTAATAATATTACATCAACACTCCAGGGGGAAGAAAAACAGAAACGTTTACTCTTTTTCTGATCTGAAAAAAATAGGGGTTCCCATTTAATATTTTCGTTGCCCCCTTTTCCCGTCCTCTTGGGGGAGAGGTCATTTTTTCAGAATTGGATGTCCCCTTTTAAAATTATGAATTTTTCATTTATTTTCGGGATATTCTAGGAAATAGGTTAAAATGTAACACCCAGTATAAATTATGACAAATTGAACGTTGAAATTGTAGGGAAAACATGCCAACAAAATATAAACGAATGTTTGTCAGACCCTTGTTTCAATGGAGGTACATGTGTTGACGATATAAATAAATTTTATTGCAATTGCACCAAAGATTTCATGGGTACTTTATGCGAAAAACCATTCGATATTTGCGAAACTAAACCTTGTGAAAATAATGGTACTTGTTCGACTACGAACAAGAGAGACTTTTCCTGCAATTGTATACCGGGTAAGTTTACACTTTATACAATGCAATCGCGGTAGTGCGAACAATAAATTCAAATTTGTTCACATTATCGAACTATTCAAATCACCGAGGGATTATTATATTTAAGCACATTTTTTAATTAAATACAAAAATATTCATACATATGTTTAACTGCTCTGGATTGTGCTCTGGTTTTAGTAGGTCCAGAATTAGAGTATTTTAAAGCGATTGCTCTAATTCTTGACCTACTGAAACCAGAACATAATCTGAAGTAGTTTTAGCTGCTCTGGTTTCAGGAGATCAGAAATTAGAGTATTTTGAAGAATATGCTCTAATTCTTGGCCTACTGGAACCAGAGACATTCTGGAAGAGTTGTAGCTGCTATGGATAGTGCTCTGGTTTCATTAGGCCAGGAATTAGAACATTTTGAAGCGTTTGCTATAGTTCTTGGCCTACTGCAACCAAAGCACATTCTTGAGCAGTTTTAGGTGCTCTGAATTGTGCTCTGGTTTTAGTAGGTCAGGAATTAGAGCATTTTGAAGTGTTTGCTCTAATTCCAAGTCTTCTGAAACCAGAGCACATTCTGCAGCAGTTTTAGCTGCTCTGAATTGTGCTCTGGTTTCAGTAGGTCAAAATTTAGAGCATTTTGAAGTGTTTGCTGCAATTCTTGCATTAGTAAAACCAGAATACATTCTGGAGCAGTTTTGGCTTCTCTGGATTCTAAAATGTTTGATCTAGTATTTCTTTTTTCTTGGTATTTTAATTTTGGATTTTGGTCATTATAAGAAATTTAGCTCTCAAGAAGATTTTGAAAAGTCGGTGCCCATGCTTATAGTTTTCAAGACAGCAATAGTGGTCCACTTAAAATAAACAATCTGTATACTAATTTAATTTTAGGATTCACGGGTACAATTTGTGAAACAAATATCGACGACTGTCTACACAACACATGTCCAAAAGAGCGTATTTGCAAAGACTTAGTCAATGGCTATGAATGCCGCTGCCGTGAAGGATACACTGGAGAAAAATGTGTGGCTGACCCATGTACACCAATGTATTGCAAAAATGGTGGCAGTTGCAGTTCTGATGCAGTTGGGACGCCATCTTGTACGTGCCCGGCAGAGTTCACCGGCAATACATGCGAACTGGATTTCGATGAATGTGAGAATGATACCGCACTTTGTGAACACGGAATATGTTTGAATCATCACGGAGGATATCAATGTTATTGCAAGCCTGGCTTCACTGGAGAAAGGTGCAATTTGGATGTAGATGAGTGTTTGTCACAACCGTGCAAACATAATGCTACGTGTGTTAATAAAATTAATAATTATGAATGTCTCTGCACGCCAGGTTTCAAAGGTAAATATCCAACTTTTTAGTAATTTTATTAAACTAATTTATATCGACTACTACTTTTTTTTTATAAATTAAAACACGCGTATCCCATAATTGTATTTTTTTATGACCACTATGGAAAGTGGAACTTTTCTCACACTTTATAAAGCTTCAAAGTTACTTATTTCCCACAATCGTGGGTTAAAGTGTGAGAAATCATTTCTCACAGTAATTGCCAACACTGCGCATGCGTGAAGGTATTCTTTATGAGGTTATCTGCTCCATATTGTTTCTTATGTCAAATAGCTTTCGTACATGTATTTTTGTTCTCTAACATTTAAAAGTGAGGTCGTAGAAAAAGTATAGTGTGCCACTTAATATCATCAGAATGTACACTGATATACAAATTGTCTGAATATATATATAAATATACAAATTAAGTAAAGGAGAATAATTATGTAGGTTTGGTTACGGATTTTTTATTTATTTATTAGTGGTGTTTTATATACCCAGATATTATACAGAATCTTTTGATTTGAAGCAGAATTGTTAGGAACAAAATTTATTTGACAAAATAATGTTTTGAAAACACAAATGCTCAAACTTTTAATGAATGTAATAATGTAGTATTTTTGCGTAAACCCAAAAATATTTGAAAATATCGAATTTTTAGCTCGAAAATTTTCAAATTTTACAAAATTTTGTTTGTAACAATTTTTAAAGAATTAGCTACGCTGATAACAAATTAACAAACAGAATTGAATTATCTCTTTTCGTTTCTGAGATATTTGCTCTCAAAGTTGTACCTCAAAAAAGTGTGTTTTTTGAGTATATTTCAAAAATGAGTAGAGATACAGTCTCAACAATTTCACTACTCGATTCTACGAGAAAAATTATATAAAGAAATGTTTTGTCCACATATACGTTCTTTGGAAAGATTAAGTGAAAAATAAGAAAAACGAAAAAACCTAAATTTCAATTTTTCGTCTCGAAACTTTTTGTCTCAAAAATTTTTCATATTTTGGACATAAGTAGATATCGATGCGCTGATTTCAAATTTTCAAACAGAATTCAATTATCTCTTCCCGTTCTCGAGATATTTGAGTTCAAAGTTATACCTAAAAAATCAGGTTTTTTAGGTATATCTCTTAAATGGTTAGGTTTACGACCTCGGCGACCTCACCATTCGATTCTACGGACAAAATTACATAAGTGTACCAATTTGCAGATTTTTATTCCAAAGGATACAATTTTTAGAGCGATAAAACGAAAATCGGCGAAAATCGAGAAAAATCGTAAGGGGTTCATCAGGCATTTTTTTCGATTTTGGCTATTTTCGTTTTTTCTTTCTACAAATTGTATCCTTTGCAGTAAAAATCTAAAAATTAGTATACTTATGTAATTTTGTCCGTAGAATCGATTGGTGAGGTCGCCGAAGTCGTAAACCTAACCATTGAAGAGGTATACCTAAAAAACCTGTTTTTTTAGGTATTGCAAAAACTCAACTTTGAATACGAATATCTCGAGAACGGTAAGAGATATTTCAATTCGGTTTGAAAATTTCAAATCAGCGCATCGATATCTACTTAAGTACAGAAAATGAAAAGTTTTGGAGACAAAAAGTTCCTCGGAGAAATTTTGAAATTTAGGTTTTTCCGATTTTCTCATTTTTCACCTAATCGTTCCAAAGAACGTATATTGGGAGAAAACATTTCTTTATGTAACTTTGCCCGTAGAATCGACTGGTATAACTGTTGAGATCGCATCTCTATCCATTTTAGAGATATGGTCAAAAAACACACTTTTTTGAGGTCCAACTTTGACAGCAAATATCTCAGGAACGAAAAGAGATAATTAAATTCCGTTTGAAAATTTGAAATCAGCGCGTCAAGATCTATCAACGTACACTATTCCCCAAAATCAAAATTTTGGGCACAAAAATGAGTATTTTTGGGATATTTCGCGTTTGTAAACACAATTTTTGGTTTAATACTGTTGTTTGGTTTGTTTTGACTCTCCACAACTTTGATATGAGGTTATAGGTTTTGAAAATAAATAAAATATAGGTAATAAAGCGACAGGATAAAATCGAAAAGGCGTAATAGGATTGCACGTTTTGAATTCAGCGCATCGATGTTTAAGACTAGAAAATATATTCTGTAAAATAAAAATTTAAATAATACTATGTATTACATATATTTTGTTAAGAACATTGATAAAAAATCTATAATCTTAAACCGTTAAATCAAAATAATAATTATTTATTCTGTTAGTAAAAAAATTTTAGATTTAGGAAACAGTATGAATGATAAAGATTGGGTAGCATGTAGCTTCATACCATAATTTTCGTACTATAATTTTGAAAAAACTCAATATATCTAGCAGTATTTTCATGTAATTAATTATCTAAATTAAGTAATTCATAAATTATATATAACTATTAATAATTTTGCGCGAAGTATCTTAAACAAATAATTCGATCCTGCTGATTACAAAAAAAATAGTGAAAAAATTCTTATGTGCATAGTTTTTGTAATACAGAAGCAAACTGCTAAATATCTATAGCGTAAATCATCCACTTGAAGTAAATAGCTAATGTTCCGGCCACTTGAGTTTTATGTCTATAATCCTATTAGGTGGTTAGGGCCTAAAGATAAGAAACCTGTTTTGGAAGACCTGCCTCCTATGCTTCTACGCGTTAGACAGAGACAGACGAAGTCGTAAAATTTCCCCCTTCAAAGATAATTAAGTAGACTTTACAGATGATTTGAAAATATTTAAATATTATTTGTTGAGCGCGAAGTATGTTAAACAACTAATACCAATACGCTGATTATGGATAAAAAAAATTAAAAATCCCAGGACACTTCTTTCTGAGAAAAGAGTGTATCTTATTAAAATTTATAACAAATTTTATTAACAATTTTTTTGTACAAAATATCTTAATCAACTAATTCGACTCTGCTCATTACTAGTAAATAGTCAAAAAAATCCCATGTTTATAGTTTTTGAAATACAGGACCAAAATTTATTTGTAATAAATTGCCTATGTATAGTGATGCCGCGAGATCTCGTTTAAACGAGATCTCGTCTCGAAATTTCGAGATTTTCGAGACGAGAGTAGCTTTATTCTTGTCTAGATTTTTCGAGACGAGACGAGACTTATGCTACTCTCGTCTCGATTTTTTCGAGACTAGACGAGAATAAAATTCGAGATCTCGAAAAATTGAGATATTTAAAAAAAAGTAAGTAGGTTGCTACCTAAATATTATGAATAAACTACAATATTCAAGTTACAAATATGTGAAAAAATTTATTATAATATTTTTATCTGTTTAATCGCTGAAATACATATTTGTTTACATTTGAAAAAAAATGTATTAAATACCTGAAATACAGAAAAAAATGTATAATTCAAAACTATTAAAATTAACTTGAGAAATATTTAGGACACATTATTTTATTTTATTAAATTGTTGTTTTTCGTATGTGCTGGCAACCTTAAAGTATCAATTTTTATTTGACATCAGTCAAAGTCAGAATTTTCGGCCGCTTGTTTGTTCATTATTGATTTTGATAGTCCATTTTAATGGGATTGTTAATATTTTAGAATATAATAACAAGTGTAAATCAAATTTTAACTATTTCTTTACAAATATTAATGAAAAAGTAATGAATTTGCGAGTAACAATAGCGGCCGTAAAGTAAATTCGGTCGTAAAGTAAATGCGGCCGTAAAGTAAATTTTGACAGATGTCAAACATAGATTTTGAATGAAAATTCATAATTTTTTGTTATAATCGCCTAAAAAATGTTGTGTGCACCTCGGCTAAAAGTTCTTTTTTGGCCTCATCTGATTTGTAGCCTCGGCTTTGCCTCGGTCTCAAACTTCGGATTCGGCCAAAAAAGATCACTTTTAGAACCTTGTTACACAAATAACTATTTCGTAACAAAAATAAAAAATTCTAATAAATACGGACGTGCGATTGTCAGGCAACCAATGAAATTGCTAAAGAGTGATGATCTGAAAATGTATAGCAACAAGATATAATCTCTTGTAGCTCGCGATCGAAAAATATTTAATTAAACTATTTTGACTAAAAAATACTCATTAATTGTTGAATATTTTCATATTCTTCTGCAAAATGGTATTATTATATAATATGCGAGACTCTCGATCGAGATCGAGACTCTCGGTTCGAGATCGAGACGAGTCCGAGAGTAATTCTTTCGAGACGAGAGTGACTTCAATCTCGTCTCGAATTTTCGAGACGAGACGAGAATACATCATTTCTCGTCTCGTCTCGTCTCGCGGCATCACTACCTATGTACAATAAATTCATAAACCATACTATTCATCATTTCAAATTTTCAATCAACTACACTGTTATGATTACAAGCATATATTTTATTTTATAGACAAGAATTTATTAAAAAAATTAAATCTATAATTTCTAATGTATACCTTTTATTGGTAAAAACACAATATAGAAAACTAAATTAGTTATCTATATTTATAACTTCAAAAATTATTGTTAACTGTACCTTTTATATTTAACGAGAAAATTATACCTACATCTGATTTTTTTCGTATTTCTATCATATATGGGAGTGTTATTTTTACCTAAAAAATCGTTACAATCAAAATAGTTGAGATAGTCAACTAAAAATATTATTGTATTTGTTGTAATCAAAAAACTTTTAGGAGTTTTCTCCACAATAATAATAAACTAAAATATTATTGACTTTGTAATAATCAACTGCAATTATTACTGCTATATTTTTTAGCGGAATTTGACGAAACAATAATTGTAAATAATAATAAAAATTAACTAACGCAGGTAACTTGAGAGATAAACCGTTAACATTTGTCATTTTTATTTCAATTCCATACAGCTATTTTTGGGATGATTTACATTTTCATAACTAATTTCTGGAATTACAAGCCATAAATTAATTTTGCTTATTGATTCAGAGGCAGAATTTTATGACATAAAATTGTTATTTGATACTTTTTACTTAAAATAATTAAGGAAACAAAAATTACAAAATATGATTTTACATGCTAAATCCCTACGTTCGGCTGTTTGAGTCACCACCCTGTATACTGACAATTTGTATTTCAATGCACAGAACGAAATGATGGATGATTAATGAAAAAATTGTACTAACTACAAGTTCTCTTTTTTGTTTTTAGGAAAAGACTGCAGCGAAGATATAAACGAATGTGAAAGCACACCATGTCACGGCAATTCTCAATGCATAGACGGAATAGATTCATTTACATGTATTTGCGAACCTGGTTATTCTGGAAAAGTGTGTGAAATTGACATAGACGACTGCAAATCATCTCCATGTTTACATGGAGGTTTATGTATCGACGGCCTTAATAACTATACATGCAATTGTACTGATACTGGTTATTCTGGTTCCCATTGTGAAAATAACATCGATGATTGCTTGAGCAATCCTTGCCAAAATGAAGCCCCTTGCAATGACGGAGTCAAGGATTATTCCTGCGATTGTTACCCTGGATTTACAGGAAAGAATTGCGAGATTGATATTGACGAATGTGATCCATCACCTTGTCAAAATAATGGTTCTTGTCTTCAAAGATCAAACATAAGTTTATATAACGCTCCAGCTAATTTAAGATTACCGGAATTTTTTTCCCAAGATTTTTCCATTGCTACTGCTAGTGGTTACGAATGTATTTGTATAGCTGGAGTAACAGGAAAAGACTGTGAGATAGATATTAACGAATGCGATAGTTTTCCGTGCCAAAAAGGCGGTACATGTCGAAATTTAATCGGAGGATTTAAATGCGACTGCGAAGAAGGCACAGAGGGTCTATTATGCGAAATGGAAATCAATGAATGCGAAAGAGATCTTCCATGTGTTCACGGAAACTGCGTTGACATGCGAGCAAATTATTTCTGTGATTGTGAACATAATTATGGTGGGAAAAATTGTTCAGTTTTGTTAAAAGGATGTGATCCTAATCCTTGTTTGAACTATGGATCATGTAAACCATATGTGGAAAATGAAGTTAATCATAAATTTAATTGTTCTTGTTCTAATGGATATCATGGAGATATATGCGAAAAGAAAACAACAATGTCTTTATCAAAAACATCAAATATTGTTGTCCATACAAAAAGAGACGAAGGTTATGATATTCAGTTTAGATTTAAAACTACTTTAGGAGACGGAATGCTTGCAGTTGGAGAAGGATTGACGTATTATTTCCTCGAACTTGTAAACGGAAGACTGAATTTACATTCTAGCCTACTTAACAAATGGGAGGGCGTTTTTATCGGATCTAATTTGAACAACAGCGAATGGCAAAAAGTATTTGTAGCAATCAACACATCGCATCTGGTTTTAGCCGCAAATGAAGAACAAACTATTTATCCGATTAATCTAAACGAAGGATCAAACACAACACATACAAGTTTCCCTACGACATATCTTGGCACGTTCCACGAACTTAGTGGGGTTTCTCATGCTTCATTCTCCTTCATAGGATGTGCTCAAGATGTTATTATTAATGGAGAATGGGTCTTACCGGAAAATACAAGTTGGATGTCAATTGTAAATGTAGAAGTAGGATGTTCAAGGACTGAACAATGTAATCCCAATCCTTGTCATTCGGGAGGAAGATGTACTGATGAATGGAGGACTTTTAGTTGTTCTTGCGAACGGCCTTATTTAGGACATAAATGCCAATACAGTAAGATTTATATTAAGAACCTTAACAACTGTATGTTCGGACGCTCAATAAATAGACGCTTATATTAAAAATGTCACATGTACTAACAAATGTTGTTACATATATCAAAAAATAGCTTTAATGAAGCTATATAGGCTGTTGGCACATTAGTAGTCAAAATTGAATTAACGTTATGTAAAAAAATATTTTATCTACAACTATTGAAATATGGGTACGTTATACGTGTGATACTACATATAATATACTACTCATATTACACAAGTGTAATATGAAAAGTTATATTACACGCTACACTTTTCTGTAAAAAATAGAGCATATAATTTAACATATAACATTTTAATAAACTGTTAATTTATTAATAATATATTTTTTATCATAAATATCAATATAAATGATTATAAAAGTATAATAAATACAATTTCAATAGTTATTTTGACATTTAAGTGCTACTGTGGCGCCATCTGTTAAGCTATATATGAACTACTCGCACCTAACTGAATATTTAACAAATAATATCAGATTTTTTATATGCCTGTTAGCTGTAGATAAAGTATATAGTATTTGACTCGCATAATATGGCTACATTAAACTCGGATGATTAAGAATACTCGCTACCGCTCGTATTTTTAATTACATCCTCGTGTAATATAGCCTACATATTATGCTTGTTAAATAATATACTATATTATCCCTGTATCTACTGTAATATAAAATTTAAAAATGTTCAATTCAAACATTTCTGTTAGAAGCTTTTAAGATACATTACCCAAAATATAAAGTAATAATAGACTTCTGAAATAAAAATTAATTGCCTAAATCAAATAGATCAAAGAATTTATACCTATTCGAATTACAAGAACAAAAGTTGTCATAAATTATATTTTTCTAGTATGTCTTTCTCACTTAATGCTATGCTCTGTATATTTAATAGTGAATTTTATGGAAAAGCAATATTTGTTACCCCAGTCTTTAGAAACAGTGAAAACAGAGTAACATCTAGACGCTGTTATTCTGAATCTTCTTTTATTAGCTTTTATCAAAAAAAGTTTTGAAACATAAATCAAGAGTATTTCCAAAAATTATTCTATTAAATGTGTCTAAACAACAAGTACCGCGTTGATTTCGTACATAATTCATTTAGAACTACTAATAAATCTCGTCGCAAAATAAGAGCCTCGAAAAAGCCCACAATTTGTTGATCAGCGTCCGAATATATAGTTGTTAGGAAATATATAAATAAATATTAAATAATAATTATTTTTTAGATTACACTGCGGCAACATTCGGTTACGAAAATATAACAAATTCTTTAGTAACAGTTCAAGTGTGTGACACTTGCAGAAGAATTGTCAGATCAGTTGCAGCTATTTCTATGTTTATGCGAACTAGACAAAGTGCTGGCCAAATATTATATTTGGGTTCCTTTTTAAATGGTGCTACCTCAAACGAAGATAACTTCGTTTCTGCAAAACTTGAAGGTGGAGAATTAATAGTCAGTATTTTATTTAACGGAACCCGCGAATCTTATACTGTTAGTGGAGTCAAACTTGACAACGGTTTCAATCATTTAATAGAGGTAAGTTTATATAATGTAGTAAAATATTCGGTATTTCATACTTTTATACTTTTGTAAATAGGTGACCAGAAATATAACGCTAGTTCAAGTCAGAATAAACGATACGGAATATTTCCGTAAGACAATTGGAGGGATAGGACAACTAGATGCTCAAGTGTTGTATTTAGGAGGATTTCCTGAATCTAAAAGACCTGTACGTCAAACTGATTTATCTAGTCTAAGAATGGATACAGCCACATCAACTTCTGGACCTTCTGCGATTACTTCTCAAACTGTTAATTTCAAAGGAATTTTACAAGATGTTCAGGTAGGAAACTAAAACGAACCTTCAGTCCAAAGAAGATTAATTTGTTGTTTTATAGATAAGCAATGGTACACGTACAATGGTAGTTCAGTTTTTCCCGTTAGAAGTAAACGATACTGTTATTCTTGCGCCGTTTGGAAAAGTATCTTTTGATAGTAATACGTTATTAAAAGGAGTAGTATCTGATGATTTATGTCGGAGCAATCCGTGTGAACATAACGGCACTTGTACAGTGACTTGGAACGATTTTAAGTAAGTTTTTTTTAGCAATTTTTTTCTTATATGTAGGGTTTGCAACGAAATGCGGAACTTAGGACTTTAACATGGAAATAAAAGAAAATATCTATCTGTCATTTTAGTTTTCTTTTGTACGTTATTTCAATTTTCTTCCTTTCGAAGACATAATTGTTAATTTATTATCGTTATTCTGAGCCTGCTAGTACAAAATTAATTTGTAGAATTTAGACAAACACTTATAGAATTAGAAAAAAAAGTAATTTGATTTTAATAGATTAGAATACAACATAACAGAACTTGTTAGTAACAAATATTTTTTTAAAAGACTACTTATTTCATTGTGATCTTTAAAAGGTGGTGATAGATAAGAAAAGTCTTTACTTCTTTGGTAAATATCTCTAAAAAAATATACTGATTTTCTAATAAATTAAAAAATATTCGGTTACGGTTTCGGTTTTAATGTTTTTTGTCACTTTATATGTTTATTAATCGATGCATACTAGATTACTAGTTCCCTAGAGAATAAAGTGAGGGAATAGAGTAAATGATTTTTATAAAGAAGTCAATTAAGAAAGCATAAATAAATTAAATTATTTAAGTTTTGTATACATTTCGGGAATAACTTCGTTAAGTGAAAATGCCCTCGACTTCACCTCGGGCTTAATTACAATCTCGGGAATAAACATTCAGTTTATTCTCTTAATTCATTAATAATTATTTTTCTGTTATTGTAGATGCGAGTGTGAAAGAGGATTCAAAGGCAAAACATGTTCAGAACTAGAATTTTGTGAAATGAAAGGATGTCCAGAAATGTCCGAATGTCGAAATTTAGAAGATGGATACGAATGCATAGCTGATGCTACATTTACAGGAAAAACTAAACCTCTTATTTATAACTACATGACTACAGAAGACATTAATTTACTTTTCTACAAAATTGAAATAAACTACCGAACTAAAATCGGTGGTACTGTTATGTACGTTCAAAACGACCTAAATTACTTCTTCGTGTTTGTAAATAAAAATGTAGTTACGGTTCAGTGGAACATTTACGGAAAACCAGAATCTCATAGATTTAGCAAAGATAATCATAATGGAGACTGGAACACACTTTACTTCATAGTAAGAGATACTACTTTCCATGGTGGATTTAAAGAAGTAGTTTTAGATGATATTGAAATATCGAGTATAATCGTTAACGATTTTAATGTAACTGCATTTAGTGAATTGTTCAGCAAAGGAACAGTATATTTAGGAGGCAGTGAAAAAAAATCGTATGAATTTTTAAGTCTACACAATCAATACAAAAGAAATAATACTACAACTTACATTACTAATAATGTAACAGAATCAAACACAATTGATTTCCCAATAAATACTTTCACAACGGATATACCATTAACAGAAAATATTAGAGACAAATTTAAAGGATGTCTTGGAGAAATAAGAATTGGTGATCTTCTTTTACCATATTTTACAATAGAAACAATCTACAACAATAACAACACAGCAAAAGAGTTCTTTTCTCTTTCACCAAATAGCACCCACTCTGTAGGCTGCAGAGTTTGTTTTGATGAAGACTGTCTCAACAATGGACATTGTCTGAACGCCGAAAAGAGTTATAATTGTAGTTGTGCACCAGGATACACTGCAGAAGATTGCTCAGTGAATATTGACGAATGTTTGGAAAACCGATGCGAGAATAACTCTACATGCATCGATGGAATTGCAAACTTTACTTGTGAATGTAACAGCGGATATGAAGGGTGGTTATGCGATACTGAAATAGACGAATGTCAAAGCAATCCGTGCAGAAATGGTGGAACTTGTAAAGATCTTTTAGCTAATTATGAATGCATTTGCACTGATGATTTCGTTGGACGACAATGTGAAGCAAGAAGACTTATCACTTGTGATAATCAACCTTGCAAAAATGGATCAACTTGTACTGATGGAGCCAGTAAGTTTTATTCCTTTGATTGATTTGTAGAAATTAATTATTTTTTTATAGATCCTAAAACTCAAAACAACTTTACATGCTCTTGTATGAAAGGAATGGTGGGGGCGTTATGCGATACACCATTCTGTTTTGCGGAACAATGTAAACATGGAATATGTAACATAACAGGAATTGAACCGTATTGTCAATGCGATAGAGGATATGATGGACGATTCTGTGAAAATGACATCGATGATTGTATTTTGACAACTGGAGACAGTCCTTGTCTAAATGGAGGACAGTGTATTGACGATGTAGATAAATATATTTGCAACTGTACCAATACAGGTAACAATTATCAAATTTCAAAGTCTTTACAATCTAAATATTTAATTTTTTCGCAAGCTAAATTTTTACAAAAGTCAAACTAATTCATTTTTCCTAATAATGAATTCTAAAATAAAACTATGAAGTAGTCTAAATCTTGTCCTAATTTAATTAAATTAACTACCCTCAAATCATTGTAATGTTCCCCAGCTGTAAGAAGGGTGCTGAGTCACTGTTGAATACTCTAATTCTTACCCTAAGTAGATCAAAGTCACCCTCCGTAAAATCAGTCACCGTAATGTTTACTACCTGAGAGGAATGTGAAGTACTCTAATTCTTACACTAATGTAATAAGGTCAAAATCACCCTCTGTAAAAAACCAGTCACCGTAATATTTACTACATAAGAGGGGTGCTCACTCACTGTGAAGTACTCTAATTCTTACCCTAATTTAATTATTTCAAAATCACCCTCCATAAAAACCAGTCACCGTAATGTTTACTACCAAAAAGAAGGGTGCTCACTCACTGTGAATTGCTCTAATTCTTGCCCTAATATAATTAGTTCAAAATCACCCACCGTAAAAACTAGTCACCGTAATGTTTACTACCAAATAGAACGGTGCTCACTCACTGTGAATTTTAACTCTAATTCTTGCCATAATGTAATTAGTATAACTGTTAAATATTCTAATTCTTACCCTAGTTAGATCAAAATCTCCCTCTGTAAAAGCTAGTAATGTTTCCTATCTTGAGAAAAAGAGTGCTTGATCCTCGACTTGATCACTCTGACGTAACACATTTGAAACGAAATAAAAACATAATCAACTCATCAAATTTGGTTGAATTGTTAGACATGCTATAATTCTCAAATTTTATTAAAGATGTTGATTTGTTAATCCTGATTTATTATTTTTCAAAACAGATAATATCTGTTCGTATAAATGAGTACCCCCCAACATAGCTAGTTAGTATACAACGTGCAACTTTAAGACAACATTTTTGGATATTTATTTACAGATAAATAATTGTAAAACTATAAAATTCCTTGCAATTTTTGACTAAGTTGACTAAGATAATCCTTAGTATCCACAGAAAAAACTGTCGATCTTTTAACTCTGAGCATACTTTACGACTGAAAAGCCACCAAATTTACGTATAATATGGTAGGTCGGTTAACTCCATCCCTATATTTTCCGTTTGAGACTCTTTTTCATAAAAATTTACAATAAAACAATTGCTGATGCTGATATTAAGGGAAACATAATGTACATTTCAGATTTTTATTTCCTCCACAGGTTACAAAGGCCTACTATGCGAGTTAGACGTAGACGAATGTGAAGACGACTATATATGTGGAAGAGAAGGAACATGTAATAATACCGCAGGTAGTTTTACATGTATATGTCCTGAAGGATTTTGCGGGATTCATTGTGCATTACCAGATCCTTGTCAAACCCTCACATGCGGGGAACAAGGCACTTGTATAGCAACTTGTACAACTGAATCATCCTTCAATTGCAATTGCAGTATTGGGCACTATGGCACATATTGTAACGAAACTATGGTAAAAAATATCAATTTGTAAAATTCGAATGAATGCAAATATGTTTTTATGTTTAGGTAGCGAAAGGCATATCGGACGATTCGATAAACGTGTCTCTTATAGTGATCTTAGTAGTTGCATTTGTTTTGCTGGGACTAGCTGCTGTTTTAGCAGTGCTAATAACAAAAGCCCGTAACAAAAGAGCAACGAGAGGAACCTACAGTCCTAGTGCTCAAGAGTTCTGCAATCCGAGAGTAGAACTTGACCATGTATTAAAACAACCCCCTGAAGAAAGACTCATATAGTGTTTACTCATGTTACCAAAAGACTGTATTTTATTTATTTACCGATCAACATTCCAGGCAGTTGAACAGTGTTGTATATATTATTAAATATTTTTTTATATATTTTTATTTTACGTTTTTGCAATAAGTACTTAATTTGTAAAAATGTAATAGTACAAAAGTGATATCTCTACCAGCATTTTAACTCAAAATTTTAATACTTTTAGATTTTATAAGTGAGATATTGTTTAATATTTTTATTTTTAACGAAAACAGTTTACTGTTAGAAAAGTTCCGTCCGATTTTATATGTCCGTCCCTATCTATAATTATAGTGGTATTGGTTTATATAATATTAATTGTGATTAATGTTTTCCATTACATTTCACTCATATAACATTTATAAATATATTGACAATATTTCGCAAATAAATACGACAATAAATTATATTTAAAACATGTCTTGTCTCTTTTATATTGAGGTTAAATTCAAATAATTCAAACTAATTACAGATTATTTACCTTAATCCAGTGATTGTAGTTTTCGAATGATGCACTATAATTTACACTATATGTTCTATTTGTTTTCAACTCACTTTTTATTAACAACAACAATTTTCACAAATTTATGTTCACACGTAAAACACCCGCGTAAAACTGACTACCGTCTCTTGTTAACACAAGAGTATATAACTCGCAACTAGAAACAAGTTTCAACCGACTGATTGTATTCATAAATAGTAAAATCATTTATTTAAAATTACCCGTAAATAAATTAATTTTCTCAAAATACAAATATTAATTCTTTAGGGGCGCAATAATTTTTTAAAGGTGTCTATTAGTTTGTACACTCTGGATTAAAGAGTTTAATTCAAACCGCCTAATAAGGGCATAATAATTTTTTTACAGGAGTATTTTGGTCTGTAGCGTAAATTTGATTTACTCCTTTATTCGAATCACTAAATATTAATTCTTAATAGGGGTTTTCTAATTGAAAAATCTAGACTCTTTAGAACATGTGAAACAAATTTCCTCGTAAATAATTAAAATATGCAGAACTAACAGAAAAGAATAAAGATTCTATAATTTATTTATTTAAAATTTCTGAGCAAAATATGTACAATTCTGACAAAAAATTTGGAGACTAAAGGATAATATATATAGGCGCTCTGAAGTTTTATATTTTATTGTATCTAAATTATGTGTCCTTAAACTCTATGCACGATATATCCTTGAAAATCCAAACAAATATCTGTAAATTCTTTAACATCCTTAATTCTAAAAATAATTTTCCAATACCAGTCATCTATGGGAACAAGAAAAGCCATATTTGGATCCATCGTTTGATTTCTTGAGGTATACAGTCCCTAAAACCAAATATTGTAAATAGGAACTTAATTTAAAGATTTCTTGTAACGTAACTGCTTTCAGAGGACATTTGAGTTCAGGTTCAAATGCCTCGACGATTCCAGTCCATACCATGCCTTTCATTTCCAAAACTGTGCAAGTATTTAGAGGGTTCAATTTTGCAAACGGTTGACATGAATCTAGAGATTCTTTTGCAGAACACCTTTTTACTATCACTTGAGCCTACAAGAATTAATTTTCAAAGTGTTACAGTTTACATTTTTATTTACCGTAAATTTAGGAACATCGCGAGTTATTGTTCCTTTGGATTGAACTCTAACTGTTCCATTGGGCAGATTTTCGTATAACACTTCTTCCCAAAGAAATGGAGTTTTTGGAGTATATTTACAAGATTCAAATCTGTCTATTCGAATTCCAATTCTTTTCTAAAATAAAATAAATTTAAATTTTCATTACTTAGGTAAAAGATCTTGTTGAATATATTTACCCCAATTCCAAACGAAAAAACTGAAATAAATAAAGAAAAGAAACACAAACTTAACAAAATATTGTGCCATGAACACATTTTTCAATACGTACCAATTACAATATTTTAAGCAATTTATAGATTCGTTGCTCGTTAAAATGTAAATCAGATAAACAAGTATTTATAATAATCTAAAAATCTATAAAACTGTGCAAAATCATTTGTTTGGTTTGATTGCGATCTATTTTTATCTAAAAACCGGATACATTATCCTCATAGATAAAATAATTCTTGTGAAAATTACTGAGATATTTATTGTTTTGTATTATTTTTATTTCCCAATGATTAATACATGATATAAACATATTTTGAAATTTGTAACCATATACAAAAATGTAGCAAATCATAAATATTTTTGCAAGAATTATTATTAAATTGAGCAATTCTTGCAAAATAAATATATAGTATAAACAGTCTACAAAATAAAATAAAGACACTTATTTTATAGAGACAACAACTGTAGATTCGTCTAATATAGAATTCAACAGAAAAATGTTTTCTATTGATTTTTAATATTAAATATAACATTGTTGCCGATGACAATTACATATTTTATAAAGAGGTAGTAATTTTAGATTTTCAGTACTTATAAATATTTTTCTGTCTTATTCTATATTTCTCTTTCATCTTACTCTACTTGCGCGCCATTTAGCACACTGTTGGTGTACCTATGCTGGTGCTGCACCCTGTATTGTTTAGTAGTAACAGGGGAAGCAGGTTGGACCAACACAGCTTGGTTGCTATGGCCTCCATGGT
Organism: Stenolophus ochropezus; assembly: GCA_035578165.1. Taxonomy (NCBI): domain Eukaryota; kingdom Metazoa; phylum Arthropoda; class Insecta; order Coleoptera; family Carabidae; genus Stenolophus; species Stenolophus ochropezus. Next base: position 3,014,783 of record JAQOWZ010000002.1, read on the forward strand.
TGCCATGGTGCCCGTGGTGTCCATGGTGACCGTGGTGGTTGTTGCGTTGTGGCTGCGGCATTGGTTGCGACGGTGGGGAAGGCGCCACTTGGTTCTGTTGGTTCGAGGGGCGATGCTGTGGTTTGGATGGGGATATTGCTGAGCTTTTTGGATCAGAGTGGCCTGCGATGGACAGGGCAAGGCGCTCCTAAAAACCGGAAAATTAATTTTGTTTTTTTAAAACATATGAATTAAAGTTATTCACAGTTTTGGAGTAAATACAAGTTATCATGCATACATTATTAATGATATTCATTTGCTAATCGCATCAAATCAGATCACTAGAATTAATTTACTTAATTAGTGGTATTCCCATGGCTAAAACTAATCTCATAAAAAATGTTTGATCTGATCGTAGTGGCAAATGGAATAGATATATTTTAATTTAATATATCTTTCTTTTGAATAAACATACAAGAACGAATACAATGCAAACCTTATTTTACTTCTTGGCCATTGTCAAAAGTTACATTTTCACATTTATATACAAAAATAATCTCACTATTACGATTTTCGTTCTTGATGTCGTTTTTTCCTCCTTAAAAAGATAAATGGGTAAATAGCCACATAATTGTAGTTATTTTTCTATAAATAGTTGAATGCAGTACTCACCAGTACTAAATTGGCGAAAGAATTAAGTTCCTGGAATACGGCACTCATTCGGCTAGCGCGAACCTTTGCTGTATCCGTTGCTGCGTTTGTCAGTTCCTCCAAGTGAATGTTCTACACCAATTTACTTATTTTACCATCGGTATCCGACTTACAATAAACCTCAGACCAAATAGCCACAAAAATACTACATTGTTTTCAAACTTCTTCTCGAAATATTGACAAACAGAAATCAAAAGAAACTAATTATTAAATGAAACGTTAATAAAATATTTTATTATATTATTACTAGAATTATTTATGAAGATATATTCAAAAACAAATTTATAAAATTAATAGTTTTCCTATCAAAAGTTTGTTAGATTTGATCCAAGTTCAAATAGAATACGTCTATTAAGTTATTTTTTATTCGAATTTATTAAAAACTGACATTTTTTGAACGAAAAGTTAATTTTTTATATTTTGTCTCGTTGCTAGGTCACTACAATTTGGACTTGTACCCAAAAAGTAGAAAAGAAACCAAAACTATTTAATTTATATTCATTTTTATTTCTTTACTTTCATGTTATTTATGATTTTAATTATATTTTTTTTGTGTTTTTAACTATCAACATGATGTGTTACTTCTTTTGACACATTTGAATAAAAAATACACGGCCGAAAACAATTTTGAACTCTTATGGTTGTCAAGTCATCCGAGAAATTGCATTTTTTGTCTTTGAATCATAAATAACAATAACTCTACTATTTTTTTTTTTTAATCGTGAAACCCATTGTTGTAATTATGGCTATTTAGTCCTCGTACCAAAAATGAGCAGGAAACTAAACCGTTTTTCAAAATTTCTACTCACTCAAACTTTATTCACAAAAAAATATAAATAATGTCACAACTAAATTTCAATTATTATTGTAAGTATTAAAATACCCCATGAGTATCAAATGAATCCTAGAAGTATGCAACACGGTTCCACTTATCCCATACTCATGACAATCATCATACACTATTCTATCCCCGCTTATAAACAAGCTGTCAAACAAGCTGTCTCCATATACCTTGACGAGGTTGTCCAGGATGACTCTGCAGTGCTGGGAGGTGACCTGCACGCCTCTGGAGATGGTCACGGGCAGCTTCCCCACGGCCGACCTGGTGAAGTTGACGAAGTGGACCACTCTACGAGCGGATTCTCGCGTCAGCATCACGATCAGCTGTTCGAGGGTTTGAGGTCTCGCTTGATTTTCTGGCTCGTTTTCGCTCAAAGTGTCCCATAATTCACGGGCTTTGATTAAAGCTTGCTTCGGGTCGGTGGCAATCTGGAGAATATGACAGGTGTAGGAGGAACTGAGTTCAAGAGACACTAAGTGGGATAAATTTAATAGTGATGTGATCTTGATTATTATAATCAAAAACGAGTATCAGTATTTGACGGTTAAACAAGAATAAATGTAGACAAATAAATTGTTCCGGATTTAAGATCATACCATCTTTCTCGTAAACCCATCAAATAAATCCAGCGTCGATTTGTTATTATTTTTGTTCTGGTTCAAATAAAAAAATATCTGCTCAGTTTTGACTTTCGTTTAAGCCAAAATAACAGTTTTTTTCGATTTTTGATTTTAGGTTCAATTTCGAAAGATTATTTTTTTTTAATTATATTTATACTAACAATTTATTTTCTACCATAATTTTATTCCTTCTTTTTTAAGAAGCAAATAAAGAAACAAAGACAACTGAAGATGAAAGTAAGTTTGTGTTGTGAACCCAGGCTCGGATTTAAAGGTGGGCAGACTGGGCTGCAACCCAAGGCAATTTTGTCAACAACTTACATTACTGGAAAATAAGAAAGAGCCAACCAGGAAAACACCAAAATTTATATACTTATAACTTTACTAATGTACAAGGGAATGACTTAATTTTTACTAGAAGAAGAAAATAATAATGTCTTTATTTCTTAAAAATATTACTGTCACGTTCGGTTAATTACTAGTTGATCAGTTCGTTCAGAATTTTATTAAGTTCCATTCACATACATCCGGATAGATAAACCAATAGAAAGCATAGTAAAAATAGCCAAAAGGTATTATTGTAAACAAATATATAACATCCATTGAAATTTAGAAAATAATTATGATTATAATGATTTACTCTGTAAGATATGGCGATCGATTTCCAGTGAACTATTAACGAATGGTTCAGAACCCACTATAAGCTACTCTACTCCACCAAAATTAAGTTAAATAGTTACGAAACATAAGATTTCTCAATTTCACTCTTCTAGGTTTCTTACCAGTTCAGCGACGTACAGCAAAACATTAATGGATTCCTGACTTCTCGCCTTCAAAGCCTTGGCTTCTGCTAAGGTCCTCTTCGTTAATCTACGCTGCAACTTCCTGGAGAATCTATCAACGTGGTGAATGGTTTGTACGGCTGGTAGAGCAGATTCATCTGCTGTTTTGGCACGACTGGTTTCTACTTCTACAAGACATATGTGTAGAGATATACAATAATGAGAAATATCGATACTCGGTATCAAAAATATTGATACTTTCTGAACTATCAAAATATTGATTAAATTTATCGATAGTAATATCGGATCGGAAGAAAAGTATCGATACTTTCTGAACTGAACCAACTGATTTACCTCGACGAGTGGATACTTAGGATTAATTCGTTTAATAGAGAAGTAAAGTGTTCCAGACAAATGGAAAGAAAAATAAGTGATCCGGATTCAAAAGTATAAGTTGGATCAGTTTAAAGTGACTATAGAATCCGAAATCAAAATCTGAGAAGCATTTAGAACATTTAACATATAATTGGAAATTTAAAAAAATAATGTTTAAATAAATTATGTATTAAAGATTAAATATTTGTTTGTCTTTGAAATTATTTTTTATAATATAAATTGAACTAAGTAGCTATAATAAAATAAATGAAAGCATAAATGATTGCCTGTAACATGTATTGCTAGGTTCATGTATATCAATTAATTGGGGGAGCAAACACCGAGTGGCGTTGTAAGCAATATTATATATAACTTATAAATAGTACCGATACTAAAATACCAGTATCGAAAGTAAAATATCGATACAGCTTCCGAGTTAGTTAACAGACCATCCCTACAAGAAGTGTGAATATCTTTTAGATTTTGTTCTTTCTTACCATCTAGAGCTTGGTCAGCAGCGTCAGGAAGAAACTTATCCACATACATGTCAGCAACACTTAAAGCATCATCTAGTTTATGTGCGGCAAAGGATGTGTACTTGCTTTCAAGAACGGAGTTTCCGATTTGTTTTACGGAATCAGCACGTTTGAGCACTGGTTTTACAAATGTGGTGGTTACGTATTCTTTGGTCTGCCAGTACATCTATAAATGATTAGATAAAATAAGTTTCTGATGGAAAATGTAATCATTTAAACGTACTAAATGTGGTGGAAGATAAATGTTCGGGACTCTGTGTTCCACGACTTCCAAACTTTTACAAATTATTTTGTCAATGGCGTTGATAGGTCCTCCAAATATAGCTACGGTGGGTGGAACAGTCATCTCCATAGCTGTGTTGAAAGAAACTTCAGCCCTTCTTAACGTCCAGTACATTAGAGAGTTTGAATTCTACAAAATTTAAATTAAATATTGTCAGTTATCTGTTTCATTCTTGTAATCAACATTAAAAATCATAGGAACGACCGTTACATATTTGTACGTTATACGAGAAAAAATACTCTATTATTTTGTTAAAATGTAGTATAGTATTATATTAGAAATTAGGATAGTCATTATTCATGAAGATAAAGTTTGCGTCACGAGCCGTAGTGAATAATGACCCTAATCCCAAATTTAATATTGTACTTTTTCTTCTCCTGTAAATACGGAAATAACATAAATATTTTAGAAAAGGACAACATAAAAAAATACAAAACAAATGACTATCCCGTTGACTGTCAGATAACCATAGAAAAGGTTCTGTAATTGACTTATTGGTCCATAGTTCATTCTCGTGAATTATGGCTACTATAATTAGTCGAATAAATTGAAATAACAGAGATACATGTATACTAGAGTTGAAAAATATTATTTCCTACAACCGGGCAAAAAGTACATACTTTGTATCGTCTTTAGAATTTGTAAAAAGTCACTTTTCACGTACTAGTGCTTGAAGAGCATTTATCAATGATATTATTTACTTTCGAAATTAATTTTTCGGTTGTAGGAAAAAGGTTGTATGAAACACGTGTGCAACATATTATTTTAGCATTCGAACAAAAAACCACTTACTTTACACACTAGTTGAGTAAGTAACTATTATGTACATCAATTATCTTCAAATATTATATATTTATATTATTTAATTTATTATATAATCCGAATTCTAATAAGTATTATTGATTTGATCCAAATGGCAAAGCGAATACGCCATTTTTTTCTTATTATATGTGACGGTCGGATTACACTCCAAATATAAAATTGAATTTATTTTATGATTAAAAATACCTTGATTCGGGTGTATATATTGCCAGCCATATTCCATCCGCTTTCCACAATGGGTATGTTACTAATTCTAGTAACACACTCCAATTGTGGGTATATAGATTTGGGTTGATTTGATCGCCGCACTAAAAAAAATAATCATTGTTGTAATCAGAAAAATCTGAATCGAAAACTTCTTACTTATATGTATACAAGTATATACACAAACTTTTATGATGTTGTTTTCTTGTTGAAATAATATCAAAATAAAAGGTAAATTTTGTTTTCAACATTTAAATAAGAAATATTATCAATGACTCATGAAGGAATTTAAAAAATACAAAATTAGCGCAAATGATATCATATGCTAATTAGCAAAAATTCGTGGTTTACTTCATTAGGAAAATAACGACCATAATTAAATTCACATCCGCTAGACATCCAAAGTACACGAACTTAAATATTCATTATCAAGAAACAAATTCTGAACTGACATTTTGACATAATACGAGATAAATTCAGATAAATACAGAAACTGACTCATTAGACAGATATGTAAATTTGTACATTCAAATGCAGCTACAGATGCATAAATATGTACCTTCTATAAAAATAACTTCTACAATAATATTTGAACAAATATTATTATTTTTAAATCGTCTACAGTTGTTAGATTATCATGAATAAATAGATAAACAACTTTAGTAAAAGTTTTCTCGTATGAAAAATAGTTAAACAATGAATGAAACAAAATAAAAATATGTTAATGATATCTTTAATGCTTTATAAACAGTTGTACATAAAAATAAAATTAATCTTTATTATTTGTATAATTCTTTTTTCATTGTTAAATTTTTGCATATGCAGAATTATTATAAATTTAAAATAATATACAATATTTATTTATTTTTTTCGATTGGACGAAAGCTGACACCTTTCCGGTGTGTTTTCAAACCGGAAAATGCATTATTCCGGTATTTTACAAAAATAACAGTCCGGGAACGTTTTTTCGGTTCCGTAAACAACAATACAATCATATTTACTTCTTAATTATTGAATGTAAACAGATAAAAAAAATAATATGTGTACCACGTAGGAAAAGTAAGTTCTGGTGTTACTGGCCTTGCCTACAGCTCGTGCCACAATTTTCACTATCGTCCGGGAATATATAACTTTTCTTACTAGATACACAATATATTATTTTTTTAATATAAAAAAATATTGAACTAGTATTAGGTTCTATGAAAAAAAAGTAATATTTATTAGAATAGATTTTATTTTCGGACCGATTTTTTCACTTCTGGTTAAAGTGCCGGTTACTTTCATCATCGATTAATAGAAAAATATCGTATCGCATAGTTGCTTTTTTATTAACCGATGGTTAAGGTAACAGTCTCTTTAATTAGAGGAGAAAAATTTATTTTAAATGTTTTACTGGCTACAATTAATTAATTTACATTTCTTTTTTTTTCTTGTACTTTTTTTTATAAATAATAGTAAATTTTAACTTCAGTTAGTATTTGGTAGTTTATTTGTACCAAATATTTATTTTGGACAAAAATACTAAAACTTCTAATATACATACAGGTTTTTTTTACTGACTGTAAATAAATAAATTTGTGAAACACCTTTTATTAACGGTAGAAAAAAAGTTCTGGAAGTCAGTCGGTTATTTAAAATTTTATTTTTCGGCTTTTACTAGTTTCGACGCCTATTGGGTCAAACTAGTAGAGGCCGAAAATTTTTAAACAACTGGCTTCCAAAATATTTTTCTACCGTACCTTCATTTCAGTTAGTACCAGAACCCAATACCTTTAATTAAGTTGCGGAAAAATGTCTGTCTGTGTACGTGTGTGACTTACTTTTTCACGGCGGTAATGTTAATGTGCACGTAGAGATCACGCTCACTGTTCACGACCACTGTACAACTGCTGCTGACTGGCGACCACACAACGGTAGCTCCGGGTTACTGTGACCCCTAACCCCACGACCTCTGACTCGAGATAGACTCACCATAACAAATCATTGTTGATGAAATGTGACTTTGATCTTCCTCACAGGGTGAGGTTCATTCTAAATATCCAACGGGAAGAAAAATACTATTGGCTTTCTTCATTTCATGTCTTCTAGATTCCCAAAATCAACTTTTAACCAAAAAAATATATTACGAAATTGAGATGTTTGAAAAAATTGTATGAATCAGTAAATTTTTACTTCCGGTTTTTTATCCACATGAATTAACCGACACAATTAAAAATAGTTAAATTATAAATATAAAACCAGAATATTTTTTAAAATCTAATACCTACATAATTTCAAAATTCACAATTTGCATAAAATTACATGAATAAATTATATTGGACAATATAATAAAAATAACATTTAACTCTTCAACGAAATATTTTCATCATTTTTAATTAATTTTTAAGAAAATAATCTTTTACAAATTATGAGCGAGTATAACAAATATTACACAAAATAATTTTCCTACGACCACTGTTAAAAATAGTTTTTTTAACGGTTGCTTAGCAAGTTAAAAATAGTTTATAACACAGTGAATACTTTTAAATTGTTGTCATTGACAACGAATTAAAAGTAAAAAACAAATTTACTTTTAACAAAAGGAACTAAATCTAATTACCTGTCATAAATATCATTCTATAATGCTTAGTTTTTATTTACTAATACATAACTAGGGTCGTAGGAAAAATAGTGTATGATATTTGTGTTAAAAGTGATTTTATTTCGTTCGTGGGGTTTGTTACACTCGGCTTCGCCTCGTTTCAAATTTTCCGACTCACTCATAAAATGTCACTTTTAACACTTATAAATAACTATTAGAAATTTGATCGTATTATTCAAAAGCCTTAAAAATATATCAACCGCAATATTTTTTCATGAATATAATTTTGTTTTTTTCAATTAAGGACTAAAATTACAAACATTGTCTATTTACAAGTACAAAATTTCGAATCGGATATGAAAATCAAAACAATTACGTATTCCGAAAGGTTCTTCATCACACCGGGACAAAAGATTCAAAAAGGGACGATTCCGGAAATCTAGCACGTCTGGAGTCCCGAGTTATAATAATATAAAAAAATGCATTTCTTTTTCGTCGTCAAATATCAAAAAAAACTTAAAACTATAACATGTATTTTTATTGATTATTGTCGTCCAAAATACCTTTCAAACTCTGCGAAAAGGACAAAAAAAATCTGATATGAAGCTTCATAAAAAGTCTGGAATTACTTCCAGAAAATTAACTAAGGGAAGAGCAATTCAATGCCTAATTCAATTCGTGAACATTCAAAGTTTGAAATATTTTATTATATTGTGGCAGTCGGTAAAATAATCTTATCTTTGAATTTCTTTTAAATGTGAAACATGTATATAAAATATAAAAGAGAACCGCTTATTTAAAAAATACCTTTTAATAGATACCTTAAAATGAATATATTGTAGTTACATGTACACATTTGCATACTTTTTATCTGATAAGATTAATAAAAATAGTAAACTTTTTAATCAGTTTATTATTATCTACAGATATTAACAAATATTTAATAATATCATAATTGAAAATATTTTCATTAAATATGTAAAATCACAATTCAATTTAAACTAAAAACAATTTAAATTTATATTTTTATCTACAAAGATAAAGAAAAAAATGTATTCCACAGTAATTTATTTTAAAGTTATTAACAAAATAATCTCTTTATCTTTTTGCATGATCGATAATAATCACTTTCATAAAGTATTATCGAAGTATGATAACTGTAGTATCTATCTACATCATTGTAGTGCAGATATTTTAGCAAGTGACAACTAAATTGTGAAATAAAAACGCTATTATTGATTTCAAATGTAAAGAGGTAAGTAATTCAATTGATATTATTTTAATATTTGTAACTTCCTAGTAAAAATTAAACAAAATTAATAATTAATTAATCTTCGAATTTTTTAAGACATATGACTCATAGTTTTTTGTATGACTTTTTAATAACTAAACTTAACAGTGAAGTAAAGTATTTAAAATTTTGATAATAAATAAAATTTCTAAAGATTATTTTTTCTGAATGTTTATCATAGTTAAATATAACTGTGATTTAAAGGATTGTAGCTCTAGCTCTATTTTGAAAATATTGTTTTTAATCTATTAAACTGAATAAATTGAGGAAAAAAAGTCTATGTCAATATATTTTTAAAAATCTATATTATTTTTACAACTTTTCAATATATCTTCCATATAGGGAGAGTTATCGAAATGCCCGTCTTCGATATCTCCCTTGTTAGAAATACAGCATAAATATGGTACAGAAAAAAAATTTAATTTTTACTATTAAAATAACTTCAGTACGTCTTTATAAAGCAATGCGTGTATTTGGTCTTTTTTGGAGAATAAATGGAATAACTTGACAACGCCGCGGAAAACTAAAACAAAATTCATATGTCCGTATAGAACAATAAAATACAATTAAAAAAATATAAAAACATGTAGGGTGTTCCATTTAAATAATGCAAGCAATTCTCGTAGAGCCGTAGTGCAACACCTTGTATATGTGAAAATAATTTTACTTTACACTCCTTGAGTTGCCGTATAAATTCTGTGAATAAATTTACGCTGTTTTTCTAACGACAAGGGAGATATCGAAGACGGGCATTTCGATGACTCACCGTGTATATTACAATCAAATTATTAATATTGTATCTTTTTTTGCAGAAACAATGGCAATTAGATTACTTTTAATTTTGTTATTGAACATTGGTCCTATATTAGGCGCAGGTATATTTGTTATCTTTGTTATCAGTAAATTAAATTAATCGGAATACATAATTAAATCCGAAATTATATTGTAGAATGGGGAAAGCCACCCGCTATTAAACCACCAGAATGTACTTTACCTAACGGTGAGGCATGTTTAAAAAAATGGGACTATACCGAAGGAACCGGAATCAGGCAATTATTCGTGGATTTTGATGAAGAACTAACAGAACCAATAATTATTGCTGAAATTCATTGTACTGATTGTTCTGGAGAAAATGGTAATTCTTTCTAAGTGTAGCAAATGCAATGATCAAAAAATATGACGTTTCAAATACATTACCTCCCAGCACTGCTGCAATAAGTTTCTATAATAGAGGACAATTACTTTTAAATCCACTGCAATAATACTAGTCGTTGCCACTGTGAAATTTTTTTGCTTTCGACGTAAATATAGTTTCTTTTCATTTTACATTATATGTCTATGAAAATTGAAAATTGCTTGAAACTATAAATAGGCAAAAGTTATATTGGGGTTTCGAAGGACCATTATGACAACTAGTTACAGGATATACAAAACTATATTTGCGTGAAATGCAAAAATTTTTACAGTGACAACAATTAATATCAAAACGGAGGATTTAAAAATCATTGTTCTAATGAATTCTGGACGATATATATAGTACAAATCTTTTAATGGACGTTTTATTTCATACTGCATCATATTTTTTTCAATTTTAAACTAAGGTTTGATTTTGTTGCATTAAAATTTAATAAAAAAATAGTACGAGATTAATTAATAGCCAATTGAAACATTGTATTAAGCATGGTTACCATGGTAATATAAACATTTCTTAAAAATTTTTCGTTAGTTACCTTACCTTCCTAAGTAAAATTAATAGGTGGAAAGTTTTTTCTATCAAAAATGTCACTTTGACATTTTAAAAAATTATATTGCATTGTCATTGTATCAAAAAGACGTGTTTTAGAAATAATAAATAATTCGTTTTATTATTCTATCATTACTTAAATATTTTAAGAAAAATCAAAATTAATCTAACTTAATTTTGCTTTCTGTGTTGATGTCATTACGATTTTCTTATTAAATGCATTGATTCATATCTTGGAATTTTTTTATCGTGCATTCCAGTAACGTTCCACTTAAGCAGATTATAACGTTGTTGGACAGCAATCGAAAAAAAATTCTGAAAGAATCAATGCGCTGGGAAGATTATAAGTGAAAATAAATTAAAAATCTTAATTGTCATTTAAGAAGATCTTACGATATGTAAATCACAAACCTTTAATAGAAATATATTAAAAGAAGGTTAAATTTAATTAATTTAAATTTAGTACTACAAAACTTAAAAATAAATAAATATTTTAAAATCATTTAAATGGCTTTTAAGTAAAAAATTATAAAATTTATATATGGACTAATCCGAAAAAAATAGAAATGTGATATAATATGAAATAATTATGTTTTATTTTCAAATATTATATTTTTTACATTTATCGTATTAAAGTTATCGTGGACGAAAAATCGACACAGATACAAACAGACATACAGACATAAATGAAAAATAAAAAAATCTAGAGACCCTAATTTATGCTCATATGTTGACAATTAATACTCGAAAAAAAAAATAACTCCCTTACTTACATGTTAGTAGGCGGGAGGTAAAAAACAAAGTGTGTGATAGTACATAATAAAAAAAAATTTTTAGATCTACAAATCGGAAAATTTGAGATTGGAAAAGAAATTGATTTGGGACCAGAACTACGAAAAGATAAAGAAGGTGTTTTTTCGTTAATTATAAACAACAGACTGGATTATGAAAACAAGGCTCATCAAAAATTTAGGTTTCTATTATCACTCAAATCATCATCGGATCATATTATAACTTATATTACGATACTCGATATTGACGACAATGCCCCAACTATAATATCAGATGACATCCCGTGTATAATTGAGGTACAATCAACAAAATTAAAATAAAATTTTATTATGAATTTAAATTCTAGGAAAATTGGGTTGGTGAAACCTGTTCATTATCCATAAGTGATCCAGATGAAATAAATACTGTAGAAAAAATTACATTTGAATACCCGGTACCTATAAATATAATATTAACTCGTACTAAAATACTAATGTGTTTTGTTAATAGGACGACATTAGAAAAAATTTTACAGTAAATTTAAAAAAAATAGACGATAAAAACGCAAAAGCAGTGCTGGAAATTGAAAAGGGCAAAGAATTAGATTTTGAGAAAATGCCAGTATATTTTTTTGAATTAACTGCAAAAGTAAGTATAATCCTATGTATGTATATAGTGTAACAAACCGTTTAAAGGAAGTAATTCTAATAAATAACGGTTCAAAAGATATCAATGATTCCATATAATTTATAAGTGTACGGAGACTATGTTGACGTACATATTGTTATAATAAATATATTTTTTGCACATCCGGGCGTAAAAGTCGGACAAATAACATTGTTTTAAGGGCGAAATGACACTCTTTTTCGCCCGAGGGCGAAAAAGTAGTCATTTTCGCCCTAGAACTTTTCGTGCCCAGTTTCACCCATTTTTATAATAAATTTTTGACGTGTCACCACTTTTTTGCTGCTTTGTTTACTTACTACTTGCTTGTTTTCATTGTTATCCATGACAACGTACATATGTCAAATAGACTACTATGATCTGAATTTGATTTGAACATCGTTTTACTTTGATCACGGTGATGAAGTAATACTACTTCGGATGTGCAAAAAATATTGTATGTATTACGAGCGAAATATATTTTGGCCCTAGGTGCATTGTAACCCTCCGCTGCGCGTCGGGCTTCAATTTTGCACCGCGGGCCAAAATCTATATCATTTCGCCCTTAATACATAAATAGCTATTATGTATAGTTATAATATAAAATTAATTTCGTGTATATTCAAAAAAAAACTTTTTTTTAACTGGTGTATTGTCACTTGGTTTGAGTGTATATATTTTATAAGAGATATTTGAAAATGACATACAAAGAATACAACCATTTATTGAGGATTGGGAAGCTTAGTGGTCAGGCATCACTTGAAAAGAAAGAAATGGGCCGTATTAAATAAATTCGTACAGAATTTACTTTGTATAAATTTAGTTTCTTGCATGTACCTACCTCTAAAAAAATTTCCGTAACTGTTTATATTTCTCTTATCCCGTAATATTTTTTTCTCTTTTCAAGTTATAAATTGAATCCCATTTGCATTATTACTAGAAATTAAAGGAATCATTACCAAAAGTTCTATAAAACTTTATAAGGAACAATTGGCTTATTTTATAATGATTTTCAAATATCTTTTATAAAAACTATAGCTTGTTACTGTTCAGATCCATTGAATTTGTTAATGTATTATAATTTTCAACAAATTATTATTTGATTACCTAGGACGGTGGTGGGAATCGTGGAAATACATCTGTTATGGTAAAAGTTAAAGATGTGAATGATATGCCACCAAGATGGGTTGAAATATTCGCAATGGAGTCCTTTGAAGAACACACAGATCAAGTAAGATTAAGTTACATTCGCTATAATTTTAAATTTGCAATATTATTTTACAGAAATTCTCAGTTTATGCAATAGATGGAGACTTAGAACTGAATGAAAAAATAGAGTACGAACTAAATTGTCCAACGGAATGTATGTATCATAATGAAATGTGTTTTTAAAGGTACATTAATATTTTCATTAGTTCAAGACACAATTCAACTCAATCCTGTTGGAGAAAAGGCAGATATAATAATAAAAGATATAGATCGAGAAAATCCTGCTGTTGAAAATAATGCGAATACAATAAAATGCACATTGATTGCAAAAGATTCTTTATTTGATATAGAACAAGAAATTAATTTTATAATCAAAGATATAAATGACAACAAACCAATTATTACTTTAAGTAATAATAATAAATATCCTATAAAATTAAAAGAAGAACAGTCCATTTCATTAGATCAATTGTTTTCTGTTGATGACAAGGATGAAGTATGTACAATATTTAATTGTTTTTCAAAGTAACATAAAATAATTTTTAGGGAAATAACGCTCAATTTACTGTAACACTTCAAAACAGCAAAGGAAAAACTTTCGAAGTAGACTATACAGAACCATTTCAAGTTATACCCAACAACGGTTATAAATCCTGGAAATTTTCTTTTTCAGTTTCTCAACCAGAAATATTAGATTTTGATAAAGATACTACTTGGCGTAAATTTTCTATAATTGTTAGTATTTTTTAATGTATATATGCAAACATTATAATAATTTGTTTCAGATTCATTCAGCAGATAAAGGAGAAGATAGTAATGGAAAAGAAAGCATTTTAACTGATGATAAAGAAATACAAATAGAACTAATAAATTTAAATGATGAAATACCAGTATTTCAAGATCAAACTGCTGATTATACAGCCAATATTCTAGAAACAGCTACACTGAAAAAAATAATCATGTAAATTTACACAAACAGTATCTGGCAACAAAGTGACCATATACAGTATATGTAAATATACACTGACGTGTAATTTTACAGAGCACATGAAATTATTTACAAAATAAAATGTAAACAGTTCCATATCAAAATGTAATATTACATTCCCAAATAAAAAAACTGTATTTTTTTACATTCTACAGTGGAATATTTTACATAAATATATGTAAAAATTACTACTTAATATGTAAAAATTACAATTTAATATGTAATATTTACATAACTGACATGTATATATTTCAAGGAAAACATAAAAATATGTAAATTTTTACATTATACCTTGTAAAATATTACTTACTGATATGTAAAATTTACAAACAAATCTGTAAATATTACATGTTTGTACTAAAAATTTACATTGCAAATAATAGATTTACATTTAAATATGTAAATAATTTTTCAGTAAATTATGAAAAATATTAACCTGAAATTATAAAATTGGGTTACTAAAAAAAAAATTAGACTACGCATTATAACTTTATTTTAATTAAGAAAAATACAAATTTTGTACATGTAGGTACACATAAACTCATAAGTTAAAAAAAAAACATTCTTGTAGATAGAAATACAACAAATGAAGTAATAAGTAAAATTAAGACAAATTAAAAAAAAAATATAGTTTTCCTGACAAAGTGTCAATGCAATGACATTAAACACTTGTACAATACAAAAATTATTTGTTTTCTATTATCAAAACTTATTTTTTTAATTTATTTATTAAGCTGATAACTTTAATTCGAGAAATTGCTTGTTTTTTACTCTTGCTCCCAGCGTCCGGGTGGATTTTCAGAAAATATCTTTGAATAAATTCTAACGTACAGCTAAGTTCTGTCGGGTATGCCATGTTACACATATAATAAACAGAAAATAATTGTTCGAATATTTTATGAAAGCACATAGTGCCTTCGTTTATATTTATACCCTCTACATAAATATGATAAAAAACCCCATTTCGGTTTTCTGTAAAGAAAAAAAAAAATTAAAATATGATACACGAGATTTGGCAAGATAGTCGTATGTTTAAAAAATTTTGTTTAAATTTGAAATAAGTATTTACACCTTCGATCATATAATACTATAGATACAGTGTTCCCTATGCTGCACGTGTAAATTTTGCGGCAAAACATACAAGGATGAAACATATTCTCCTCTTGTCATTTGCGACGGAAGTTGATTTTGGATTTTGTCATAAATGTCAACTTGACAAATTTAGTGTCAACCCTAGTCAACTTTTTCATGAAGTCAGAAAATGGTTAATACTTGAATTGTATGTTCCTGTACAAGTTCCAAAGGATCTCCAATATCTTTTCACTCGTAATAAAAGGGTTAAATAAATTCTCGTATATTATATTCATATTTTAAAGTGGCATGTTTTTTTATGTTTCAAAATTTTTAATGTAGCTTTCCAAAAGATTCTTACCTTACGAGTGAAAAGATATTGGAGATCCTTTGGAACTTCTACAGGAACATACAATACAAGTATTAACCATTTTCTGACTTTATGAAAAAGTTGACAGGGTTGACACTAAATTTGTCAAGTTGACATTTATGACAAAATCCAAAATCAACTTCCGCCGCAAATGACAAAGAGGAGAATATGTTTTGTCCTTGTATGTTTTGCCGAAATTCATGATTCATTGTGTATCTATAGTATTATATGATCGAAGATTTAAGGTCGATTCACATTTTACGAAACGTCAACGTCACGTCACCGGCCGGCAACGTAACGTCAAAAGCTTGTTTAATGGATTTGTTATGGTAGCATTCACAACGTGACGTTACGTCTCTATGTGAATGCTACCATAACAAATCCATTAAACAATATTTTGACGTTACGTTGCCGGACGGTGAAGTGACGTTGACGTTCCGTAAAGTGTGGATCGACCTTTACACACACAATACACCAACGGAAATTCAATTTTATGTATTCATAGTTTCATCTCTAATGATATTTTTCAGCAAATAATGAACAAATACTTCATTAGAAAAACAAGTCAAATTTGATTTTGCAGAATACAAGGTATGGTGTTAAATAAATTATTTTTTCTCCTTATGACTTAATATTCTTAGAAAGGAACAAGGCCTCAAGTACTACGTACTTGTTTCGTGACCGAGTTTTTCAAGGAACCGACGGCTTATAAGGATCTCCAAATCGCTCAGACTCAGCTGTATTTTTGGCTAATAGTTGATTATAACAGGGCGCGAACCCACATGTGCAGCATATACCAGAATTACCAGGCAAGCACGCTAGCCACTAAACCACACAGCTGACTATTTATATAAATATTAAAATTTAAAATATTAACTCACCGAAACATAAAATGGTAGGACTGGAACTTACAGTTTTTGCCTCTTTTAAAGATATTCCTTCCTACAATTTAAACAAATTAATTTCACTAGGAAAATATTTTTAAAACCATAAAAAAATATTACCTCTATATAGGTCATGAAGTAAGAAAAATCTTCTTTAAAGATTTTGGTTATTATTTTAATGCATTCGATAGAGACATCTTCAGTCTCATTTTCATCATTTACTTCAAATTTGGTCAAATTTTTACTTGAACCATATTCAATTATTTTTCTCTGTTTGCGAAGTAAATTGTCTATTAAAGTAGAGACTGAATGTCCCATTAATTTTTTGTAGTGCCATTGTAAAAATGGTTCTTTGAAAATTATTGGCCATTCCTTTATTATATCTTTCATTTGTACATTTGTAGCTTCGTTTAAATTTTTTCGCTGAATAGAATAAGTTTTTTCTAAATTTTCTAATATAGTAGATTCTTCTTCTGAAGTGTAATGTTCTTTTGCAGCGAATGTTTGAAGTATTTGCTTTGAGTTTTCCATAACATCTGGTTCATCAAGTTGTTCAGGTTGCCAGTTTGAACAACCAGCTTTGGCAGACAACATTTTTTTACGATCTGGAAGTTTAGAAGTTTGCGCTATAGTGTTCAGTGGTCTCTTATGCGGGCGATTTAGGTAATTGTTACGGTCTACCAGTTTGTGTAAAACAGAATGAGTCCCATCGCCTAATACTACCCCATCATCATCAACATCTTTAAATATAAGTGGATATTTATCAATCATCTTCCGAGCAATGATTTTAAAACATTTCGTTGGTATTAATGTTTTTATTTTTCGGACCTCATCTACAACAAAATCTACGACTCTATTTATGAGGGCTTTACTTTTAACATTGTTTTCTAATAAATTCCTAAAATCCGGATATAAATTTTCCCAAGGAATACAGTAGCTGTACCAATAATCTTCCGTGACCGTGATACATATTTCTGAAATTTGTTGATGCTGCTGCTCGCTATCAGCGATAACTATTGGAGTTTCAGATGAGATTTGCATAAACGATGAATTATTTTCAACGTAACTTAGTGTACTGGATGATGTTGACGGGGACAATATTGTAGCTGGCAGCCATGTCTCATCTTCGGCAAGCATTATTAGTGGTTCTTGATTAAAATAGGCAACTGTTTCTGAATCTAATTCCGTTCCATCTGTCTCAAGAACCAATTTTATTCCGTTTTTGCTTAATTTTTTAGAAGCTGTAAGTAAAATATTTAATTAAATCATTGTCCTTTCAAAGATATTTTATCAATCTGTATGTATCATAAATTTATTATAAATAATACAATACCTTGATTTAAAATTTCCGTATAAATATTTGAATCTGACGTCACAACTACAGCAATTTTGTTATTTCTATCTGCAGACCATACTTTATATGACTGTTTTGCCATGATTGTCGAAAAGTCTTAAACAGAAGAAATTAATTAGGTTAATCAATAATATACTTCAGGCCGGTACTTTCATCTCTGGTTAAAGTGTCAGTAATCTTAATCTTCGATTAACAAAACATATCGCTGAAAAACTAATGTAAATTACCAAATTTTTACGTTGTGTGCTATTTTGTTCTGTTAACCGACGGTTAAGGTAACCAGTACTTTAACCAGAGATGAAAGTATCGGCCCCAAATTTAGTTAAAAATGTAATCATCTATGAAAAAATACAACGATTTATTGAAAAACAGTGCAAAAAATTACTTTACCATTATTAGCAGGTAGTCACAAGAAATCCAGAGGGGCATGTTTGAAAAGGAAAAAGGAATTTTGTTTACATTTAAAATATAATACAGGTTCTGGGGATAATAAATTGGAGTAAGGGATGCAAAACAGATTATATGTTCTATAAAATTGTTCATATAGTCCATATGAGTTTTTAAAAATAGAAATTGTACAACCAAGAAAGTATAAATTTTTGTAGCTGGTATCAAAAAGTACATAAGAAATTTCACATAATGTATTATGACCAAACTGATCTTTTTGGAAACATAAAAATTGATTGCTTTTATAAATTAATCCTCTATATAAACATTTTTTAGAAATATACAGTGTCTGATGTTTTAATGATAATGGTTTTACCGCATTTTGAATTTCGGTACTGTAACTTTCTGCATCAAATACGTTCGCTTGATCACATACTATACTTTCTGTGAATTGATATTTTTGGGAAAAATAGTAAGCCTGTAAGTACTGATGTCTTTCGCTTAAAGAAAAAGTTATATTTTTGAAATTAGGGCTGTGCTTTAAAATATTTTTAAAGTATTTGTGTTTACTTTCGTATCGTAGTGTCCATAAATACTTCAATGGTCCAAACATTTGAATTAAACGGGGATAATGTAGAATGTAATGGTGTTTGGGTCGAAGCTTTATATTTGGAAAATTTACTATTCGGAGTTGAAAATATTCATTTAATAAAACTTTCAAATATGCTATTTGACCAATGGTTACTGAAGGAGCTAATAATATTTCACAAATTTCTCTTAAAGTTAGTATCATTACCCAAACATCATCATTCACATTTATAATCTTATCATATATTGCTACTGGAAGAATTTGTATTAATCTAATATTTTCACTTGCAGATCCTATTAATTTTTGTCCAGGTTTTATTATTGGAACAATTTCAAACTTTGATTCTCCCTTAAATCGCACTGATTGTAAACGAGAGTTTAGTAAAGAATACGTAAACCATTTTTTTATTACAAGATTATTTAATGCTAAATTCAAATCGTAAGCAACGACTCCCTCAAACATATCATGTGCTAGGCAAGGGGGTAAACCGGTACAAACATGATAATGCTGCAATTTGTTGAGGCATGAATCATTTTTCAAACCATTGTAAAAATTATTATCACTGTTTTCTAAGCTTGTTATATCAGTTTTATAGTTCTCAACTGTTCTTAGTTCTTTTATTGAAATGTCTCCTCTTTGTAAGTCACTTCTTGTAGCATAACAATATCTACAATAAAATTGTGTTGTACTAAAATTTTCTGTAAAACCTCCGATTTGGTGGCTACCTAAATTATCTCCCAACATAGCCACCAAAGTCCCTTTAATCGTTTGTAATTTATTATTAATAATAACCGATATTCCTTCATTTTCTAATGTTTTTAAATCTTTGAGAACAATTTCAAATATTTTCTCAAATTTAAAATATTTAACGTATTTCTCAAAACACAGTAAAACTAATTGTATGTTGTCAACCTTTGACCTGTGATATGTAGCAATATTTCCTAGGGTCATGTACACACCTACTACCTTGTACTTAATTCTTGATGATCCTAAAGGGTTACAAATTTCGAATGAATCTTGATACATAATAATTTGTAGTCCATTATTATTATTTTGAAAAAAAATATTGTTTCTTACAAATGAACCATCGGAAATATCTGAATAAACATTCTGTAACAGATTAGTTTCATTTACAGTAGAAAAATCTACGCTTTTAATTAAAAATTTTATTGTTTCTAAAATTGGCACATAATAAAAATGGCATAAGTTATTTTTATCATCTCTACCTAAAAATATTTTTGTAGGATTAATCAGCATAAAATGTTTTTTATAAAATTTATTTCTACTGTATGTATTACGCAAAGTTCCAGTAGTCTCATTATGAGCTTTATAGATAAAGTCATTTGAAAAAGGCAGATCAGATTTTTCTAATTTATTTCCAGACGACAATCTACTTATATCATAAATTCCTTCCACAAGTACTTGCAAAGTATTTTCCGGTAAAAAATATTTTGTCTTGAGTAACAAATATAATTTTGAAAGCGATATGAGGTCATTTTGTGAACTTTCATTTGAATCGTTTTCCTCAGAAACATAATCTGCTACGTCCACATTTTCCAAAAGATCTATACAATTTTCATTTTTTTCCGTTTGTGCAGTTTGTGTCAAGTTACTATTGGTTCGTTTTATAATACTACATATTCTCTTATGATTTCGACAAATATGTGATCGAAATGTCGAAATTTTGTAAAATGTATTACTGCACGACTTAAAAAAACATTTTAATGGTGTGCCATTTTTTAAATGATTATAAGCATGTGATATCATTTTTTTATTATTGTTCGTAATGTAAGAACAACTTAGAACATTACAACAATGTTCATAATTTGAATTATATGGACTTGTGGCAATATTACTATTTTTATGCGAACGAAATATATGTTGTTTAAAACTATAATATTTTCGAAATTGCATATAACATCCCGGAAAAACACAAATAAATTTTGATAATTGATTTTTGTGTAAAATTTGATGTCGATTATAACTATTTATAAAACTTGTTTGAAATTTGCAATTATAACACTTGAACATAATAAAGGCAGAAGCAGGGTAAATATGGATAAGAAAAACAGGTTATGTTACGTGTAGAAAAGAACACAATCTGGAATAAAAATATAAAATTAGTTTAGTACTTACATATATGTACGTAAATGATTTTGAATATTAATCACTGATTGATTACTTTAATTGTTCAATAATTAATACTTCTTGTAAGCACGTGTGAACATCAGCAATTACGTCCAAGAAACAATAGTTTACTCAAAGCTATGGCGTATAATGTTATGTACGTTGTTGTGAGCACGTTGTGAGTTGCAGAAGGTTGAAGGTCATATGATGAAGCTAGTAGCTTGAGCCCTAATTGGCGGGAAATTTGAATATGTACTAGTCTGGAATATTTGTCAATGAGCATGTACAAGCAAAGAAAAACAATAATGATCAATAAATACACACGAATAGCAAAAGATAGCAAGTAAATTGGATTACATTCCACCAATTTAGGCCTAATCAACTAGTTTCGCCATTCGCCGTGCAACCTCTCGTAATTCACAGGAAAACTGTATTTTATGTAATAAGAAGTAATATCATTATAATTTTTATAGAATTCATTTATTAAGTACAAAAGTTAATCCTGTGTTGCTTTCACTACAGCATACATACATGTCCATAAGATGACGTTTTAAACACCCCATAGTTTAATCATAATTATTCATGTTTGCTTGGACTGCATAGACTAATAAAGTGTAAGAAGGGAAAAATTACATGATATTTATCTTTGGAACAAACTCTTTACTAGGTAGTTCAGAAATATACTATTAATACAATAAATTATAATAGTACTTACCAGTTCTAATTATTATAGAAAGCAAATAAATTCACAATAATTCACGTTCGTTGAGACAACAGAATATTACGTCTACCTATATGCACACATATAAGGCATACATGTGCTAAGAGCATCTAGAATTTTCCAACACATTTACATTTTAACATGAACATTTACCAAATTTATGTATTTTTTACATAAACTTTGTAAATAATACACTATTTTGTAAAACTACACTATCCTCTCTGTAAAATTCCTAAAAAGTGTAATTATTACAGAATTTTGTAAATTTTTTGGTTTAAAATGTAAAAATTGTTTGATTTACATGATAATTTAATTTTACACAACTTATGATGTAATAATTACATTGAAAAACAATGTAAATTTACATGGATTTTTTTCAGTGTACTAAGGGTACAGATATTTTAAATGTTTTAGCAACAGATGATGATTTTGATGATTCTGTTATGTAAGTAATTCAATAAACAAAAGTACATTTTATTATGAAAATAATAATCACTTATTTCATACTGTATGTCATTTCCATGTTACCGGACTGCAGATATAAATTTAATAAATTTTTACTTACATCTCCTTTAAATGATTTTAAAATATTTGTACATTCGTTTACTTAATTTTACTTTAATTATAGTGTATTATTTAATGAGCATGTAATGTGTGCTATTACTCATGAGAATGAAGTTTGCCAACACGAGCGAAAGCGAGTGTTATAAAACATTCGAATAAGTAATAGCCAATACATGCGATTAGAATAATATACTTTATACTATACTATAACATAGAAAATATATGTTTATTATAATAATGTTATTTAGCTACAGTTTAAGCTTAAAAAGAAAAAAAGACATGCGTAAGATTTATATTTGACATAACAATTGTATAATATTATTCCATCGAACTGTCAATATTATTCAATTAGCAACAGTAACAAAGGTCATTAATTAATAAAAAACGATTGAATTATAGGTATATTATTTGACAGTTGTGGATAAATTTATCTGACCTTATTTTAACATATTTCTAAGTTTGTGATTATCATGTCGTAAGCGTCATAAGAAATTATTTTTACAGTACTCATTTCGTCTTATTCGTACCGTAAATTCTCATTTACTGGACTTATAACTATTACTTATTACAGATATAAATTAGAAGATAACGATTTTTCCCTTTCGGACATATTTCCTAATGGATCTGTAACAATTTCCACTACTCGAGACAATGTTTTTGACTACGAAAAAATTAAAGTAGTTTATATACAGGTTTGAATATAAATTACACATTTATTTGAAATATTTTTATACTTGTTTATTTTTTAGATCATTGCGGAAGACACATTAAAAGATGTAGACAATTCTGCATTACACTCTGTGTCTCAACAAATAAAAATCAACGTTATTGACGTAAACGATGAAGCACCAAGAATATTTTTGGTAAGATGACATTTATCTATTAACAAATTTACATTTGTAAAATATTACAGCCTTTTGAAACAATTGAAATTGAAGAAAATAGTAAAACGGGTACCGAACTAATTACAAATGAAGCAGATACACCAATCAGAGCAGAGGATGTAGATACAGAAGCAAAATTAAAGTTTGAAATAATATGGGATAAATGTAGGGCATCAAAATCAGGATCACCAGTCAGTATATCAAAAATAAAAGAGTAAGAATCATCTTTACAACTATAAATTGCTTTTTTCTGCTTCCGTTTAACAAGAGACTCTTTATTTTACTCATTTGAGTTGATTATTAATTCCATTATTTTACTAGATAAATAATGCAATCATTATTTCACTAGTAAAATAATGAAATGAAAATGGAAAGTAGGTAATTATAGAAACATTAACAACTACAAAAAATAAATTTAGTTTTTATTTTCTTTAAAATAATAATAACACCGTTACTACATTTATTAGTAGTGTACGACCGAAATTTCGGTTTCGTTTTCGGTTTCGGACAGTTTCGGCCAAAAATGTTTTGTCCCTTATAATGTAAAATCAGGCTTCCTAAAAGCGATTTTGTCATAAAAGTGAGCTTGGAATCTAGGCCATTATCTCTACAAAAATAAAATAATTTTCTAATAAATTGAAGGTAAGAAAAAAACTATATATCCGTGTTTAACAAAAATTTAACTAAATTTAAACGTAACATAAGTTTCGGTTTCGCCTGAAAATCGTATATCGATCGGAGACTATTTATTTGATTCACAATCGCATATACTCGTATTTCACAACTCAAATATCTCGGATAACAACTTTATTTATATCGTTTTCTACTTAGAAACAACAATTTCAACCTTGGTATTGTCTTTTTAGTTTATTATCATCAAAATCTCAAAATTTAATAATTTCAAATACATTTTTATACTTATACAAGCGGAAGTAGAAAAATATTGTATGAAACGTGTAGGGATTGGGTGGTTATATTTTTGCTCTTACAAAACTCGCCTGCGTCTCTTTTTGTGATTTTCGGATGCGTAAAATAATCACCTTTATTTTCTTACCTTTTATAAAGTTATTAAAAATGTTTAATTTTTTTATAGTGTATTTTCTATAGAAACAGAATATCCTAATAAAGAAGAAGCAAAAACATTTTGTTCTAATCCCAATTTAGCTAAACAAGGATGTGCCCGTGGAGTTTTAAAAGTGGGAGACAAAGAAAAACTAGATTATGAAACATTTGATACTATACTTTTAAATATAAAAGTTACAGACGAAGATCAAGAAATAAATGTTAAAACTGATGAAGGTATTTTAAAAACTAACTTTAAGTATTTTTTGGGCTACATCACCCAAGCAACACTTTCGACCATATCCGACGTAGTTTAGTACATATTTCTGGTCATAGGACCTACAAGACCACATCTATGCGTGGAACATTTATTTTTGACGTCAATTCGACGATTTTTTAGACGTCTGAAAACAAGATTAAATAAACATTGTATGTAATGTAAACCTGACAGAAATTTAACGCACATTATTTATGCTGTATGACGTTTTGGGTGTAGTTATTATAGGTTGTGGTTTAACAATCCAAATTTATTAGTTTTCCTTTATAATTTCTTTCTTATCTTTTCAAATAAAACTATAATAATTATACTAAATTAAAATTCTTTCTTAAATCTTATTAATATTTCTGTTATTTTATACACTAATTTAAAACGTCAATATATCAGTCACAGCAACGTTATTAATCACCGGTATTTAATGCCTTAAACATTACTACATTTATCTACGTTGATTTTTGGTCGACATACCAATTATAGGATGTCACATTCACATTATATTGGCTTCTAAATATGACGTCAATAAGCGATTTGGATGTTACTAAAAAGAGACGTCATAACTTCGCGATTTTAACTTCATGGTCAAAATGACATCCACAATTACGATACTATAGCTCGTCCAAAATAGAAAAGGACCTGTCTATCATTCTCGCGCATATAATGCAACAAACAAGTTGAAGGAGACGGCAACATAAATATACTTTTTTTCTAATGGTGTTCAATGTGCCGCACAGTACATACTAAACGTATCGTAGACCCATGCCTGGCCTACCAGTTGCCCTGTGCAGTTCTGGGTTATAGTAGCTATACCTACCCCATGTCAACCAAGTTCAAAACTGCACTGATCCAATAAACTAGGGGCGTAAACCATAAATGGGAAAGCAATCTACCATTGGCGTGGGATTATTTCAATAACAAATTGAATTCTTGTAAATATTTATATTTTAAAATGCATAATGTTTATGAATAACAAAAGAAAATATCACATTTATGAACATCATAAAAAAATTCTAATTAAGTAGACGCGAATGGATTACATCGGTTTGGTCACTGACAATATTTTCCTTTGAAATAACAGCTTCTTTAATCTCTAGATTTTCAAGCCAAATTATAGTTAATCCTTTTTCTGTTACATGTAAGATTACGAATCACCCTTTCCATAAATGATTATTACCTGCTAATATAATCCTCGGCAAATCCTATGTTGTTTTCTGTTCATTGCAATTATATGTTCTTTAAATCTTAATTTCGAATTTCCTTAATATTATATAATAATTTCCTAATATAGTTTCCCCATATGAACTAAGAACTAAGTACGTCACTGGTAAAAAACGCAAAATGCGTCTTTTGCGCAGGTTCATTTCTATATTGGACGAGCTATAATAACGTCGATTTTTAGTCGACCGTCAGTCTGTTACTTGGGCAGTCTTAAAATTTTATGCATTATATTATTTTCACTGCAATAATTACGATCAATATGTTCTAGGAATGATGACTATCACACTAATAGACGAAAATGACAATCCTCCAATATTTACAGAAAGTACAATCAAGTCTCTTAAAAACGTAGTAGAACATTCAGATAATGATGTGGTAATAGGAGTTATCGAAGCGACTGATGCAGATGGACCACCATTCAATGAAGTTGAATATTATATTAAGTATGTAGAGTCGATTTTTTTTGAGTTGATACTCACATCATCAATTTCTGCTGCAGGATTATTAAACTTTTATCTAGCATCTTTTATTCGTTAGTTTAATCTATAACTATTTTTGCATGTTTCATTTACTATTATATTTATATACATTATGTCCACGGATCGAGTTGCAAAGAGGGATTTTTTTTATTTTACGAGAAAAATGTATTCTTGATAAAAGTTTTTCTTGTTCCAAAACGGCCAATTCAGTTTTAACCTTCTAAAATTTTCTTTTAGTTTCAGAGAAATATCGAAAATAAGTGGACTTAGTTAAAAACATTTCTAAATCACAAAAAACAAGTTCGTGTTGTCATAGTAATAATTGCTAACATAACTTTCATAAATTTAACAACAAAAATAATGTAACAATAAATATTCTACTCAATTCATTCACCGCCTTTAAAGCGCACAATTCTTTATAACTTTATAACTTCTTCGAATTTCTTCCAATTACGTTACAACGTCTTTAATCCTATTCTTTAAATTCTCTACGATTTCAACAAGGTGTATACATTTTAACCTCCACACATGTCATTGTATCTTGCACACATTCAATCTTGCACATCTTTTATCGAGCACACTTTTAATCCGCGAAAAAAGTTATCTCACGCACATTTTATCTTCCAAATCATTTTATCATCGACACATTTTATCTTTATCTTCAGAAAAATTTAATACTGAATATTTTATCTAATTATAAACATGTTAATTGCATGGGCAATAAAATGAATGTAAGGTACAATTACAATGTTTTAAAAATGAAACGTTGACGACGATAAAATTCAATTTAACTAAATAAATAATGTCAGTTACTATGACACTGCAAACTTGCTTCCCTTCTTTCAATTTTGACATTTATTGGGAAATCATATAATTTCCTTGACAAGATGATATCAATCTCCCTTTTTCTATTGGTGATTTTTAATCTCATCAAAATAAATATAGAAATAGTTCGAATCGAACGACGAATTAGTAAAGCAATTATTTATCATTTTTAGACCTCGTGATGATATAGACGATGATTTGATTACTATCGATATAAAGACTGGAGAATTAATAGTTAAAAATGGTGAAAATATTGATGCAGATTGGCCAGATTATGTTACATCTTTAAATTACACTGTTATTGCTACTGACTCTAAATTTGAAACTTTTGCTGATGTAAGTATACACTAATATTTTTGTTGTCCTTTAGTAAAATATACAGGCTGTCACAAATAACTTGTTAAGCATGGGGACATCGAAAACGGTAAAAGGTACGAGGTCGATTAAAAAAAAATTGACGCTTGAGGTGTATTAAGGAACCATTTTACAGATGTCTTTGTTTCTTTAAAAAAATGCATAGATTACAAAATATGAATGAAAATGTAAATTTTACAGTTTTTAATTTTTGTTCATACCTTCCGAAATTAAAAGTTTAAGTGATTTTGGTGTGCACCTTCTTCAGACACTTTTTTTATAATAAATTTATGGGAGTTACATTTTTTTTTATTTTTTATCGGTGCCAACTTTAATTTTTCATATAGAGCTTTTTTTACTACTCAACCATATAAAAAGTCCTATTTTATTTTAATAAATGATATGAAAAATTAAAAAAAAAAACGTTTTTTGTCTATCTCAACTAAGTTTATTCTTTTAAGACCATTTTAGTTTTTGATCTTGATTGTAGAGATATTTGGCAGTAAAAATAGAGTAAACAAATTTAGTTCAATATTTCGTCATTCAATTTAATATTTTTTTTCCTCATGAAACACTATTCCACCGTGTACAATTTATCGTTTGAAATAGTAATTTACGTTATAAGTCCCGTAAATGAATTTTTACGGTACGAATAAGATATTTCGAAATGAGTACCGTGAAAATTATTTAACGGACGTATGACGTACAATATTTTATTTCATATCTGTGTTGCATTGTTGGATGAAATTTTGCTTACCTTTAATATTTTGCTTTAAAACAATCAGGTCGTCCGGGTTATAATAAAAATAAAATAGGCATGATAGCATAGCAATCAATTTTGTTTTTTTTTTGACATTTCTAACAACGTTTTGCAACGTTTTCAAAAATGAATGCGATACTTCTCTTAAAAAAAATAATTAAATATAATTATTTCTTTAAATATTACTAATTAATTTCGTTTTTTTATTTGTATTCTTGTTTGAAAGATTACAAATTATTATAAATTTGTTTAATTTGAAACGAATATTATGACAAAATGTTCTAGTCGTAGCTTAGCAACGATACAGAACCGTTAAAGTATAATAGTACCGTAAAGTCCCATTTACCGGACTGAAATCACAATTGTAAAAACGAAAATGCAACACAGTATGAAATAAAACATTTTTTCTACGAAGGATTAATTTTGATGTTACGAAAATATTTGTCCAAATATTTTATAACAGCTGTGTAAAAATAATTTCAGATTAGTATAATTGTCGACGATATAAATGACGAAGTACCATTTTTAAAGAAAGATGGAAAACCAGATTACGTAGATGTAATAGAAAGAAAGTCAGATGAAGAAAAACGATGTTTCAATATTATAAAAGGAGATGATTATGACAGAGAAAGTAAGAATTTTTAAGCGTTTACGTAAAACGAAAATATTTTAAAATATATTATTTTCAGAGCCACATAATGTAGTAAATTATTATATCAATGATGATTTCAATGATCTACACCAAAAGTTCGAAATAGACGAAAACACTGGAGAATTTTGTGCACATGGAAATATTCAATGGAGCACTGCTGTAAAAGAAATTCAGATTTACTGCATTTTAAAAGATAATCTTGGAAGCAAGCCCAACGAAATGAAATTTAATTTCATCGCACGCATACAAGACACAGATAATAACCCTCCAGTTTTACCCACAAAACCCTCAGACGAACGCACAATAAGAGAAGATACTGCAAAGGTTTCTGAGTTTTAATTATAATAACATTAATATTAATTCATTAAATTTTAGGGGGGAAAAGTGTTTGATATTATAGCTACAGACAAAGACGAACCATGTACTTCAAGATCAAAAATTGATTATTCTATTACAAAAATAATGAACAGTAAACAAGAACCAGTAAAAGAAAAACTTTTTGCAATAAAATATAAACAAGGAGATTCTCCTGAGTGTGAGCAAATTGCAGAAATTATAGTGAATGCAGATCTGAAGAACTATTATGGGACATTTACTATAACTATTCATGTAGGTACTGCATTTATGTAAAAAAAAACTTTCAATTTTATGTGATTAATATTTCAGGCACAAAATCCAGATACAAAGGATAATTCTGACGAAAAAGATTATGAAATAAAGGTCGAACCAGTCAATTATGCACCTCCTTCAATAATATTTCCAAAAGAAAAACTATTTGTTTTAAAAGATGTAAATATTAAATACAGGTGTAGGTTTTATGAGGCTAACCATTGGGATCTCGAGATACTAATGGCCGTTTGCACCAGCGTAACTTAAATTTTAAGCTTGCCTTAAATAGACAATATCGAATCGAAATAAAATGTCAAATGCATGATTTAACATTGCTGTCAAAAATTTGATTAGATTTTTTTTGTTTAAGTCTGGCTTAAAATTTAAGCCTTGTTGGTGCAAACGGGCATTACTCTGTTAAATTGGGGCATTAGATGGCCATTTCAAGAGACGTATACATTTTATCCTTCACACATGTTATTTTGTTCGATTTTGTATTCTTCAAACATTCAATTTTGCACACCTTTTATCGTGCACCCTTTCAATTCGTGAAAAAAATATCTTACACACATTTTATCTTGCGCACATTTTATCATTCACACATTTTATCTTCCATACATTTTATCTTCGCCAACATTTCTTCTTTAAAACATTGTAATTATGAAATTAACATACTTAAAATTAGATAAAATATTTAGTTAAATGTTTCAGAAGATAAAATGTGTGTAAGATAACTTTTTTAGCGGATTAAAAGTGTGCACGATAAAAGGTGTGCAAGATACAATGTCAAGCAATATAACATGTGTAGAGGATAAAATGTATATGCCTCCATTTCAATCATGTATTTATTTTCCTGAAAAAAGCATTCTTCATTAGATATGAGCAAAAAAAATTGTTTTGGCAAATTTACTTTTTGACATAACTTTCTTGTTTCAATTCGTACAAGTTTCTAGTTTGCACATTCTATAGACAGAATTTTTGTAGCTCGAACACTATTGAGAAATTCATACATACAACTAATTCGGTAACTTTGCCCCAATTTAACCGACTTCGTATCTCTTACGGTTCTCAAGATCCCAATGCTTAGCCTCTTAAAACGAACCTCATGTAAATTAAAATTTCGATGTTTTTAATAATGAATTTCAGAAACAAACGGTTGGAGAAAAATTAAAATATACTGACGGTTCAGATTTAAATGATTTTGAAGCAACGGATAACCAAGACGGAAAATATGAAATGACATTTTCAATCAAAGGAGATGCTAGTATTAAAGATGTATTTGAATTAAAACTAAAACCCGAGGGTAATAAAAACAAAGCTAGATTAACAGTAAGAATTGAAAATCCTGGCAAAGAATATGAAGTATGTGTTATTATAATGTTTAGTTGGTTTGTAACACTTTTTTATTTTGAAATAGTTAACACTGAGAGCAGAACATAATGGATTTGGAAGTTCAGATAATTTTGTTGAACAAACCATAACATTACAGTTCGTAGATGAAGCATTACAACCTTTCTTTAAAAAAGACCCAGAGCCAATTAGTTTTGTAGAAAACAGTACAGATATACGATGTAAAGAAATAGAACCAGCTATTGATCCAAAATGTGACTCGAGCAGTGATCATTGTTACTTCCAGATTTACTATCATATTTTAACTCCACAAGGTATAATGAAATATTTAAATACAGCACTGGAAACCTCATTAGCTGTCCAATCAATATTAATCTGGAATAATTTTTTCCGACTTTTTTTGGTACCAAATAAAATGTCTCAAAGCTAAATACACTCAATCTTTTTCTTTCTCAAGATATGTGATTTCACTCGTCAAAGAATTACTGCAAAGTTATTGTAAATTAGTGATTGTAGAAAAAATAATATTTCATATCAAACTGTATTCAGCGTAATCGTAACATCTGATATATTTGATCGGTCATATTGGATACGCGACGCCATTTTTAATTTTATAATTTTGATGTCAAATTCATATTCAGCGACCCAAAAAACATATGAATCTGCTTTCGTCATTAAAATACGTTGCTGAGTGAAATATGCAAAATTTAGACAGATTAAACAATTTCAAAATCACATATCTTGAAATCAGTCAATTTGGGAAGACTTTATTTCGTCTCCGACCAATTACAACCCCACATGGGTAATTTGACTGATTTCTAGAAATTTTTTGTCTTATTCCTATTCATCAACCAGTCAATAAAATCTTCTAATGATCAGTACTGAATGATACATTTTTTTACAGAAAACTTTTACTTAAAAAGTGATAATCCAAAAAAACCCGAGATTTGTCTACTTCAAGATTTAGATAGAGAAGAGCAGGAGTATCACTTTTTGGATATATTAGCTTCGAATTACGAGCAAGCTCCCAAACCACCACCTAGCAACCCAGGACAATCGTTAGTGAAACTCACTGTTGAAGTTGAAGACATTAACGATAATCCTCCTTCATTTCCGTCTTCCAAATTATTCCAAGGATCTTTACTTGATTCTAATGAGATCGAAACTGTTATTATTGAATTAAAAGTAAGTAAAAAAATACCTTCCGCTACTTTAGTATATTGCGTACGTGAAATGTGAAAAATATTATTTTGTACGACCACTATGGAAAGTGGCACTTTTCTCACACTATATAAAGATGAAACTTGCGTATTTCTCAAAATCGTGGGTTAAAGTGTGAGAAATATCATTTTCCACAGTAATTGCCAATCATGAATATGCCTGAAGGTACTCTTTGTGAGTTTACCTGCGGGATATTGTTCTTTGTCATATAGCTTTCGTGTATGTATGTCAACAAATGTCAAATTTGATGTAAGTTAATCTAAAAGATAAAAAAAATAAATATGAAGTAGTTTTATTGTAAAAGTAAAAAAGGTGGAAGCAATACATTTGCATGCGTGAATCTAGGTAAGTTAGATTCCGGTTTTAGTAATGCCAAAAATAGCTGTTTTTGGGTCATACAAATTTTATGAAGGAAATTTTAGGTATGAAATGAATTAAAAATTTTATAAACTACAATAAGAAACTAAAACTACAAATTGAATGTACTGAAAAACTTTTACAGAATGTAATACTACAGTGGCGGGAGGTAATGTGTTGGACACATTTTTATTTTTTAAATGGGAACCTAAGAATTATTTTGGTAAAATAAACGAACATTTTATCCTCTACACATGTTATATTGCTCGATTTTGTATTTTGCACACATTTTATCGTGCACACTTTTAATCCGCGAAAAAAGTTACCGTACACACATTTTATCTTCCTCTCATTTTATGTTCCACACACTTTATCTTTTACATATTTTATCTTCCGAAACATTTAACACTAAATATTTTATCTAATTATAAGTATGTTAAATGCATGGACAATAAAATGAATGAAAGGTGTAATTTCAATGTTTTAAAGATTAAACGTTGGCGAAGATAAAATGTGTGGATGATAAAAAGTGCGCAAGATAAAATATGTGAAAGATCATATTTTTCGCGGATTAAAAGTGTGCACGATAAAAAGTGTGCAAAATTGAATGTTTGAAAGATATAAAGTCGAGCAATATAACATGTGTGGAGGATAAAATGTATATGCCTCAAATAAAATCTGCAGTGTTTGTCTTTTCAATTATGTATTAGTTGTCATAACGGAATGTACAAAATATTAATAATATAGTCTACAGATTAAGGCCATTTCACTACGTTGTAAGTATTTTTAGCTTGTTTTCTATCAATCCGTCTTTTCGTATGTGTGTGCATGAGTACTTCCACTAAAATAATTTTATTTAAGCTTTAAATTTAAGTTTCTGTCATCAATGGCACAAACTGACCAACTTTTAATAAAAATCAGTCAAATGAAAGATTTGTTCTTTTTTGTTTCGTGATAGATACTTCGAGAAAACATATTGAATAAAGTTGCTAAAAATATGGTAGAAACAAACTGTGTTTGAAAAAAATGAATAACATTTATAACGTGTAACGTCTGTTGTATGATATCCATAGCTGATTTTTTTTTCAGGCTTTTGATCCAGATTCTAGTGACGAAGGGAAACTATGGTATGAGTTAGATGAAAACTCAGTAAAAATATCGGATCTTAGTCTGGAATCTGTGAAAAGTAATGCATTTAAAGTAAAAGAAGGCACTAATTTTATTATTAACCAATTTGCACCAACACAAAAAATGCGAGGATACTTCACATATGATGTATATGTCTATGATACCCTTCCGTTGAGTAAGTCAATAATAATAATAAGAACTTTATTTAGCATCATTGCTACATTAATAAACAATATCACAAAAATAGATACGTAGGTACTGTGATCACTTAAAACTAGTCTATAAAAGTATCTACATTAACATATAGCTTTTTCTAATATATGGACATATAAACATTGTAATGTAAACATATGAAATATTAGGAACATTTATTTATTTGTTTGGCTTAAATAATAGTGTTTTATTTGTCTCTTAAAACTTAAGTATTTTAATTGCTTAATATTGTTGGGAATACTATTATATTCTTTGATTGCTTTGAAGAAGATCGTGTTTTGTGCATGTTTTGTGTTAGTGTGTTTCAATGAAAAATTATTTTTGTTACGTATGTCACGTGTATGAATTTCAGTGAAACAATTTATACAACTATTAAAATACTCCGGCAACATTCCTAGTTTAAATTTATGAATGAATATAATGGCTAACATTTTAAGATGTTCCGAAATTGGTAGCCATTCTAATAATTGTAACATGTTTGTAACGCTTTCATATCTGCTAGTTGTATTATTTTATATGTATTGTTTAAACTAATTTAATTTTTAGTTCATTGGGATAAGGCACAAGTTAGGATATATGTGATTTCTGATGAAATGAGAATTACTTTTAAATTCAATGAAGATTTGGATTATGTAAAAAACAAGAAAACTGAAGTAATGCATTGTTTTAGTATTTATTCTTGCATTAACATATTTAATTTTAGATTGAAAATATATTTACGATAACGTTTGAATATGGTTGCACGATTGATAAATTTGAAAAGAAGTCAAATACTACCTCTGACACCAGAGAATCTGTATTTATAACAGAAATCAAAACACATTTTATAGATAACAACGATGAGCCAGTAGAAAAGGAAATCATTTCTGAGTAAGTGCTTTCTACCGGTTGAGAATGATGCCTGTTATACATATAAAGTTTTTTGCACATTCGACTCATTAATAAAATGAAAATTAAAAACTATTTACAATATTTTATATATTTTATTGAAGTAAATATCTAATATATTTAGGTTTTTGCTGAGTCAAAAAATTGGCATCGGAAAAAAGGAGACCAAGAACAAAACCAAAAATACAACTTTTATATTTTTTAATTTAAAATTGGGTGTAGCATCCGAAATAATCCAAAAATACCCTTTTTTGGGATCAAATTTTTGGTTTTTGATTGGATGCGATGATTTCAAATTTTCAAACGGTATCTCATTTCGTTCCTGAGATTTTTGCTCTCAAAGTTGCACCTCAAAAGTGTGTTTTTTGGATAGGTATATTTTAAAAATGAGTAGAGACAATCGCAACGATTATACGAGTACATTGAAATTAAAAAAAGGGTTTTTTCGTTTTTCCCATTTTTCACCGAATCGTTCCAAAGAATATACTCGTATATGCAGAGAAAACATTTCGACTACATATGAATAATTGTAGATTGAAAAACTAAAAATTGTATTTTTTCGTGTTTAGCTGGGATTGTAAATAAAATGGAAATGTAAAAAATTATAATTTTGAATTTAAAACTCTCTACATTTTATGATCAATAATTTGTAAATCCAATCGGCAAACCTTAAAAAATATGTATTATATTGTACAAAAAACTTATTTCATATAAATATAAGTATAACTATTTATTTTTCAAATTAATAATAATTGTAGTAAATTGAAAGACCCTGCAATTGTTGGTACTCTACGTCTACGATTTAAAGATGTTGGATTAACTCTGGTTGATATACAAGAAGAAACATCAGTTACTAATGAAGCAGAAGACTTGAATTATTTACTTCAAATACTTTTGATAGTCGTATCTGTTGTTCTTGGAACACTGTGTATCATTCTTATTGTAGCTTTCATTCTTCGTACACGCAGGTAATATTATAAATTTCCAACAAAATACAAAAAAATGATGTTTTTTTCTTTTTAGTCTGAAGAAACGATTAGATGCAATGACAACTAATGTATTTGGATCTACTAAATCAGATCTTAATCGAATTGGAATCAGTGCTCCTGGTACAAACAGACATGCTATTGAAGCAAACCCTGTTTGGAATGAAGATTTAAATAATGTTAATCAGTTCGATACAATAAGGTACTTTCAAATAAATTATAAATAATAAAATATAATTATTATTAATTTCAGTCAAACAAGTGGTGGTTCAGATTTAATTGGAATTGAAGATAGACCAGATTTTGAATATAATCGGCCGAGAGTAAGTTCTAATAAATAAATTTAAAGAAAATATATTTTTAAATGATTTATTTATAGGCTAGCATTAACCCAGTCGTACAACAGATGTACCAAGAGAATGAAAATTATGAAAACGGTTTTATACCAAGAAATCACTCAAAATCAACTAATGAGGACGATGATGAAATAAATAGTTTACCAGGCTCTATCAATAGAGCATCAATGTTCTAATTTTAAAACACAAACAAAAATTGTCAGTATTATAACAATGTGTTATTCATTATATTGTATGTATATAAATAAATAAAATACGTATACTAACATTAAAAATATTATCATTGTTTTGAGAGCACATTTGTATGTTCAATATTTCCTTAGTGTAAATCGGGTTGCCAGATATTCTATTAAAAAAAGATGCTAACAGTTAAGTGGGTTGCCATTGGTGGAATAACATGACGTATAGCATCCTTACGAAGTGTAAACGCAGCTTAACATCAGCTGTTCTTTGTTTTCAACAAAACTGGTTGATGTGCATTTCAAAGCGTGATTGCTTTACATATTTTGTCAACATGAAAGAAGGTTATATGACGCACAATTATTGTTAATTTATAGAAACGTTGTTTTATTTTAAGGTTGTTTTCTTTATATATATAAATGAAGCTACCAGAAAACATGACAAGTGAAAGAGGAGTCATAAGTTTGAAATTCAACCAAGATCAAGGTTTCAATTGTTTTATCTGAATTATATTTTGTTTACTAATATTAATTTTAGGTTGTTTCGCTTGTTGTATGGAAAGTGGGTTAAGAATTTATAACGTAGATCCTTTAGTGGAAAAGGCACATTATGGTAAGGTACAAGGATAATCTCTT
Organism: Stenolophus ochropezus; assembly: GCA_035578165.1. Lineage (NCBI taxonomy): Eukaryota > Metazoa > Arthropoda > Insecta > Coleoptera > Carabidae > Stenolophus > Stenolophus ochropezus. The sequence goes on from JAQOWZ010000002.1 coordinate 3,051,681, forward strand.
CTTTTTGTATAAAATATTCTTTGCAGATATAGAATTAGTAGGCAGTGTATTACAATGCGAAATGTTACAAAGGACGAATTTGCTTGCAATAATATCAGGAGGATCTCGGCCAAAATTTGCGGATAATACTCTTTTAATATATGATGATGCAGCAAAAAAATTTATATTAGAATTAACATTTTCTTCATCAGTAAGAGCTGTACGAATGAGAAAGGATAAGTAAGTTAATTAATTACACTTTGAACTTGAGTTATTAATATTCTTACAGATTAGTAGTTGCTCTTATGCGACAAATTCATGTCTTTTCGTTTCCTACACCCACACAGAGATTATTTTCATTAGAAACAAGAGAAAATCCTAGAGGTTTATGTGAATTAAGTCCTTTAGCTTCTGCAGAAAGACACTTACTGGTTTTTCCTGGTCACAAATTAGGCAGCATTCAACTTGTGGTAAGAATGATATAAAAACAGTTTTGTACATTTTAATTATGTTATATTTAGGACTTATCAAACACAGAAATGGGTATTTCAAGCGCTCCTGTTTCCATTAACGCACACCAGGGAGAACTAGCTTGTTTAGCTTTAAATCAACAAGGCACTTTGGTTGCTACTGCCTCAAATAAAGGTACTCTAATTCGGGTTTGGGATACAGTAAAGAAAACACTTTTTGTTGAGCTGAGAAGAGGATCAGATACAGCTACGCTTTACTGGTATTTATTTAATAATTTGTTACTTCTTGTAACTAATGTTTTTTTTTTTAGTATAAATTTCAGCAGAGATTCGGAGTTTTTATGCTGTTCAAGTGATAAAGGCACTATTCATACTTTTGCATTGAAGGACACACATTTAAATCGGCGATCTACGTAAGTTTTTATTTTTTTTTATGGAATTTTTAAAGTTCCATACAAAATGAGATATGGAATTAAGATTGGGATGTTATTGTAGTTTTTCCAAGATGGGAATTTTGGGTAACTATGGCGATTCTCAATGGGCGCTTGCTACTTTTACAGTTCCACCAGAATGTGCATGTATTTGCGCATTTGGGTCCAACAAATCTGTTATAGGTATGTCTAAATGGACAAGAAACCGATATTATAGTCTACTTGTTATAAGAACGAAGTGTGGGGAAGATAGGAGTCTATTTTTTCTACATTTCATTCTTATAAAAAAGTAGACTACTTATATACATCGTAACATGCATTTTTCTCAAAAATTTATTATCTAAAAGTAAAATTATCTATCGAATAAGCATATGAAAAATATATAGTTCCACTTAAATAACTAATTTCATCCCCATAGTTGAAAACTGGTTGAAAATGAAATATTAAGATTCTTGAGCTAGGGATAATGGACGAAATAAATTAATCATCTTGTATGTAGGCTTTTGCTAAGTATTATATAGTGTTCTTCCAAGTAAATAAATTAAATTACTATGTATAATAATATAACATTCAGTATTTTATCATTGTGTAATAACGAAATTTTTCAAAGTATAATAATTTTGGTCTGTACAATTAATGGACGAATATTTTATTCGCATGTAAAAATGGGAATAGCTATTTTTAAAAGAAAGTAAACTATGAGTTAGGTCCTAATCTAAACTAACCAATATGAAAAAAAAAAAAAACGAAAGCTCTTATTTTGCCAAATTAACATACAAATATGTTATTGTATAGAAACTACTATAGAGGGAGTACTAACTCACTCCTTGGGTTCCTACAAAAATGGCAGACAATTCGGCGATAGATATAACTCTTATGTTCGGTTTTTACAACCCAATGCCGCACTAAGTAGCGTTATATTTATAATTTTAAAAGAAAACTGTTTATATAATACACAGAAAAAAATTGAATTTCATATAACAAATGAAAGCCTGGCTCCTACAAAAATGGCGGATTGACACTTATAAGCTGATGAAACTTGGCTTCACTAATTTCTGCTCGAGTTTCCCTCTATAGTAGTTTCATTTTCAACTTAACATTTATTTAAAAAAAAAATATAACACTATATCGGTTTCTTGTCCTGTAGTAATAGATAATAGAATACCAGAAAGTATTACTTTGTTTATTAATTGCAGCGATATGCTTGGACGGAACATTTCATAAATATGTATTTAATGCAGACGGTAATTGCAACAGAGAAGCTTTCGACGTATTTTTAGACGTATGTGACGATGATGAATAAGTTGTACATATTTACAATTTTGTAATATTTTGTACACATGATTTAGTAAGGGATAATTTCTTCCTAGTTTTGTACTTTAAAATAAGCTGTATATGATATTTTAACAGTTGAATATATTTGTTTTAAATTACTAACATATACACAAATGTAAAATAATTGTAATATATTTTAAACTTATTTTTTTCTATCAAATGGATCACTCCATACTTTCATATCTGAAATTATATTTAAAATTAGTATTTATTATTAAATATCATGTAAATACATACTTCCTGGTTGAATGTCTTCTTGTTTAATTCCTTTTCGAGTTTGCTCTTGAATACGTTCTATAAATTAATAATTTTGAGGTTATCTTAAATGCCATCAAATTTAAGGTTATAATTACTATAATATTCAGGATTCATCATAGGCTGTACAACTGTAGGATATATTGCTAGTCCTATAAAACCCACAATGCCTCCAATAAAAGCTTTATATCTCCATCCTTTTAACGTAATCATTACAAATCTTTATATAAGTTTACTCTCACACTCACAACACACTTGTCAAAAATAACGTATCAAGTTTAAAATTTTATTAATATATAAAAAAATAAATATCAATAATTACTATACTTAAATAACATTACAAATACATCTGTTACAATTACGGGCAAAAGTAGCCACACTGGAATTAACATATGATAGATAGAGATCTGCAAAACAGGATACTCTAACTTTAAACAAATTACAATTTGTCCTGCCATTTTTAAAACAATTGCACAAACATACAATATATTTTTATGCAGAGAACTCCTTATATGTTCTATTCCATGTTTACAATGAGAAATTAAATGAAATAAAACATATATTAGCAAAATTGAATCATATACCCACATAGGCAGAAATATTATAAACCAATTCCAATGAGTTCTTGATTCTAATCGTAAGCAAAGGAGAACTAAGAAAACTAATAATATAAACCATGTAAATAATGCTCTGTGCATTACAGCCATGGTTTTATTCCAGTATAATCTAAAAATAAAACAAATTTATTATGACAATTTTAACTTTATTTATAACAAACCTATTTCATAATAAACAAAATCCAAGACAAAATCATCTTTCGTGTTTTGTTTTGTAAATTGTGAGGTTATGGTTAAGTTAAACAGGTTAGGATAATTGATAACAGTTTATGGTTCTAAAGGTGTACATACTGTTTTTGGTGTAACGTCAAAATTGACAGTATCGTTTGTTATTTAATCACATAATTTGTTTCAATAGTTGTAATTTTCATCTAAAATCCTTAATATGGGTGGTAAACACAAACAAGCCCAAAGGACGAAAAATAACGTTAGGGTAAGAGTTCAATATCACCTAACCATGTTTTCCATATTTTATATTTTAAAGCTTTAAATAATAAATTATAATACAGCCGTCTAGTAGTGGCCGAACCGCAGAAAAATTAGGTGCAGCTATTCATCCATTTGTTGGATTTTCTACTATAAAAGATGCACCCATCCCAGTCTTATCTGGACTTCCCTTTAGTTCTACGTCCAATGATGATATAGATAACATCATGGATACAAACTTTCAGTTAGTTTTAAAGAAAATGAACAAGAAGGATTCGACAACAAAATTGAAAGTAATATATTATTATATGTATTTAGTTTTATATTATTTTCATAATCTTTAAGGCTTTGCAAGAGTTCACTGAATTAGTACGATCGAGTCAACCCGACGCAGTGAAAGCAGTTTTGTCTGTTTGGCCCCGTTTATATGGAGCCCTAGCTGTCGATACCGAACATAGAGTTCGCGAGGCAACACATATTGCCCACAGAGCTGTTGTGTTGAAAGTAAGACGGGAACTTGCACCCCATTTAAAACAACTTGCTGGTCCTTGGTTCACTTCTCAGTACGACACATATGCTCCAGCTGCTACTGCTGCTACACAATCTTTTCAAGTAAGATTTAATTTTAAACCATAATCCCAAATTTTAATCGTAAATTATTTTCATTTCTATTAAAATCAATTATAAGTTTTTAACATATAAAAATTAAATTATGTGTAACATAACATTTGCTATCACAAAAAAAAACAATTGAGTACCACTGGTGGTGGTGTGACGTCACAACACACCGCGCAACTTTAGACAATCTATTTCGATCAAAGCTGGATTTTTAACTGACACAGAACATAGTATGGTTTAGTTTAAGCATAGAAAACCTAGAATTTTGTTTGGGGTTTTATGTAACATAAGTCCCACTTCGTACATGTATTTGATTGATCACATGTTCAGCGGTTCACGTGCAATGTTGCCAAATAATATTAAATAAAAGTCTCAGTTTTGTCAATAAAAAATCTTCAGATTATCTCTACATGTTTATTTTCAAAAACCTCCAGATTTCTTTAAAAAACTCAAATACAATTTTACCTGAACTGTGTTTTTATTAATAATATGTTTAAAGCGAACCGCCTTAATTTACAACTTGAAATTGGGGAAATTTATAAATTGTACTGTATATAATACCAACACCAAAAAACAAATAACCGGTACAAAGTAAATATTATATATATTTACATATATTTCAAAGTTTTTATTTGCAGTGTATTCGACGTATTAATAAAGTCGCTAATGTGGTATTGAAAACTCTAGATTTGAGACATGTCGCAAACTGATTTTAAAACTTTAGATTTAGCTATAAAAGCTAAATTGGAAACACTGGTTCATGGTCTGCTTTTTCATTTTGTTTTTATAATTAGCTTTCTTCTTATCATATAAAATTAGCCGATTTTTTTACTAAACTTTAATTTTACATCTTCCATTTTCTCAAACACATATACATAATAAACAGTAACACTAGAAACACGTCTTCCCCATCCCTCTAGTGGAATTAATTTGTACTGCTACGAAGTATACCGAATCGCTCCGAATATACACGAAGATCTGTATATCTCATAAATGGATAAATCAATGACAAATTCTATATTTTCTGTGCTAAATTATGTTCTGTGTAATCTATACATAAGCAACACAAAAAGTCAAACTGGGTTTCCAATAATTGTCATTTTTTATTCGTTAGGATGCATTTCCTTCAAACAAAGTGACAGAAGCAATTGTGTTTTGTCAAGATGAAATACTGTCTTACATCTGTGATAATATTACGGTACAAACTCCACAAACATTGAGCAATCCTAAGTATATTCCAATAAGAATAACTAACGAGCAATTTTCTAAATATATTATTTTAGAATAACAACTCCAGAAGATGCAGAAGCAAAATATGAAAGATTAGTTATAGCTAGTTTACAGGGTTACACGTTATACTTAAATAAATTAACCACCGAACAACTAAAAGCAGCACAAGAATTTAATATTCGTATTGTGTCAAATCCAAAGTTTTGGAAACTTTGTAAAACTAAAATTCCGTTAATTCGAGGCGCTTGGTTTGGTTGCATTGTGGCTTTATTCCAAAAAGCCCCGTTTCTTTTAGAAAATGAAATACAAAAAGTTACTATGTCTGTGTTTTGTAATCTTGACGAATCGGAGCCCAGTGTTATGGGCGCTACATGGGATGCTGCGCTTTACATTATTTCCAATATAGAGGTATATTATCAAATAGGAGGTTTTTCTGGTCTATAGTCCGTATATTGTAGGAATGGTGGAAACACGTAAGCATTGAGAAATTAGTTCTGCCGAAGCTTTGGAAAGTTTTGAAAGAAGCTGGCCAAGGAAGTGCAGCTGTAGTGTACCCAAACTTATTACTTCTTATATCTCGCTTTCCTACAACTGTCGATACTAATCAACTATACAACAATTTCTTTGAAAACATTCGCGTAGGAATGAAAAAACGAACGATTATTCAAAGTCGCATAGAACTTGGAGCGATTGCAACTTCGTTTATAGAATGTTTCCGTTTTGTTATAATGAAAAATATCACCGATTTACAATTGTGCCAATCATTAATAACTTCTCATTTGATTCCAACTCTGGAATGGTCATTTGTAGAAGACACTGTCATTACAAAAATCTTATACTCTGAAATTTCTGCACTTGTGCAATATTGGGGACAAAATAGAAAAAATCCGGAATATGCCAACTACAATGAATTAATTGAATGTTTTTGGGTCAATTTACAAGAAATTATTAAGTCTAGTTTAAATTCTAAAGATCAAAACTTTAACAAAGAAAAAGTATTATGCATAATAAATAAACAAATTGAATTGTTTTTATCTCTGAAACGTACGACTGCTTCGAAGCAAAAGAAACATAAAGTTCAATTTATATCGCCTGAAGAAAAACCTGAAAGCGGTGATTCCGTTCATGAAACATTACATTCAACTGAAAACCCTATTATTGAAGAACTAAATTCTCTCGTGCACAAGACTTGTTTATTTTACTTGAAATTTGAAATGGATAATAAAAGAAGTGAAGTAATTGCTCCGTTTTGTTTGTTAATACAAAATTTTGAAACTGAAAACTTATTTAGGTTTTTAAGTACTCATTACGAATCGGGCGATCAAACAATTAATAATCTTGTTGATTTAATAAAAAATGTGTTTTTGAAATTTTTAAAATTAAAATCCACTTGTTCTGAATCGGTTGTTGATATGATTTTCATTATTTACAAATATTTAACAGCAGAAGAGAAGACCGCAGTTTTGGAATGTTTAGTTAAAGTAAGTATTCTGACGCTTTAAGCAAAAAAGTGGGTAAGTGATTTCGAAAATTGAAAATACGAAAAATATACTTAGTTAGGCCACTTTTTAATCTATGATAATTGATTTTTTTTAATAATTTCGGTCGAAAAACTGTAAAAACATACTATTTTTCATAAATTTACAAAATGATTAAAAATTAATATTATTTTTCAATAATAAATTCTTTTTCGCGTATGATTTTACATAAAATACGAATAAGTAAGACACTATTTTACATTTAAAATATTACCATTGTAAAGATGATGGAATATATAGGGTGTTTCAGCGAATACGAACCGCTTATTAACTTTTTTATTATACCAAAAAAAATTTGCTTCATATAAAAGTTTTATTATATTAAAAATGCTATTTGTTGACATACATAAAAAATTGTAAGCCTGATTTACACGCTACAATAGCAATTTTTATTTTTTAAATGGAACCTAAAATAATTTTGGTAAAATTAAAACCACCATTATCGTCTTCATTGATACACTCTGTATATTTAGTTTTCAAAATGATAAATATACTTTATCATCGATTTATGGCAAATACAACTTTTTACTTTTTGTAATTACCCACTTTCTTGCAACATAACAGTATTTTGGGTGACTTCTTTATCAAAAAATATCTTATATTTTTTAGTTAAAAAATGAAGATACTTTTTGTTGGTGCGTTGCTAAAGCCCTTTCACATCCTTTGTGCAATGATGTTATTGTACAAAAATGGTTATCTACTGCTCCTATTACTCAGTTATTAATTAATATTGCTTCTAATATGTTAATTGATGAAATAACGACCGATAAATCTTTATTACTTAAACAAGCTTTTAGTCAGCATGTAGATGGAGGTAAGAAAATTAACAAAACAGTTCAAATTTTTCAAAATTTTATTAATTTACTTGTATTTTAGAACTATACATTAACAAAGAGGCCTGCACAGAAATAATGTTAATATTCTGTAATTGTTTATTGTCGCCGTCTGAATATCCGTGCACTATTGACGTTTGTGCAAGTTTTGCGGCTCAATTAGCTTCAACTTTATACACAGAGCAAACTCTTTTAACATATGGTGACCAATTAGTTTTGGCTTTATTTTCTATGAGCTGCAACAGTAATTATGACCCAGAAACAATTTCAGCTGATACTTTATGGGAAGTTGAGACTGCTTGGCAAGATGTTCTAACAATATTCATTTCCGCAAATTTAACTTCGGAATTTGAAAATATTTTGTGGAAATTCACAAAAGTTTTACAAAATGAATTTATGAGCAATGAAAATAGTGCTGAACGATTGACTTCGGTTACTGTAGATTTGATTAAATGTGTACAGCAAAATGATGATAAAATGGTTAATGATATTACTAAATCATTTTTAAAAATTCCTGAATCCTTAAGGACAATTAGTCAACATTTAACTGATATTTGTAATAGTGCTAGAGTTTTAAACGGTGATATTACTTGGTTTGAAAGTTGTCCTGTTGCCGAAAATATTTTGGAAGTAGATAATGAAAATACAAAAATTGTTAAGTATCTTACTTGGAATCAGTTTGTTATGAAAGTGATGAGTGCTTTATTTTCTAAAAGCGAAGAAGATCCAGATGAAGATGAAGAAGACAAAGAAGCTATTTTAGAAGAAACTACAGATGATATTAATAAAATTATTGTTTCTGCCTTACATTCATATTCTATAGCAAAAATATTTACACAAAATTATAAATCGTCTAAACTTTACAAAGAAATATCGAGTTTATGTACTGTTATACAAACTGAATATTCTAATTTCTTAAATAATATATCGAAGGAAACACTAGACAATATAATTCAAACAATAGAAACTTATAACTACGATACAATTTATGTGATTTATAACGATTTAATTACAACTGAGAAGCAGAAAAATATTTATACTAAACTAAAAACAAATTGCGATGTACCTAATAGTTTGCATCTAATTCAAATATTTTCAAAACATATTACTTTTGATGATATTAAAGAAATTAAAAATCCCGCAGAGAAGTTTACGATAACTAGAATTTTATTACATAGTGAAGATATTGATGTACAAATCGCAGAAGCATTAAATGCAGCTATGAATATGAGAGAAAAAAATATTTCATCGTTATTATACAACAAGTTAGTATATCAAAAATATGTATCATAAAAAATTAACAAATATTCTTTCAGAGACGTGTCTGCATGCCAGTGGCAAGAAATTCAAATCGTTGTAGAAATTATGCGATTATTAAAAACTTTAATTGAAAAAAATCCTCTCTATTTTTCATCACAGCATTGGGATTTTATTTTAATATCTTTGACTTCTTGGGCAAACAGTGTAGACAGAAGTAAAGATAAATATAAAACATTAAAAGTTGCAGAATTTATTTCTGCAGTATGTGATTTGTACATTTCGTTCCACAAATTTATTAAAAATAGTGAATTGACTTCACAACTCAATCAATCGTGTTCAAATATAGTCGTTGAATACTGTGATATATTTGCGCATGATGTTCATGTCTCGCTTATAAATACTTGGATGGCTTTAGCAACTAAAGAATATTTACAAACATCTATTACTTTATATCCAGCCTTGGAAATAATTGGAAGTACGGTTGCCCATTTCGAAGACAAGTATCTCATCCAAGTTGGTAATGCAAGATTGCCAAAGTGGCAGATATTTGTGCAAACTTGTGGTAATTTAATTCGAGCGAATGTTTCCGTCTTGCAACTTTGGGGATATCAAGGTTTGAAGAAAGCCGTGCCTGCTCTTATTATTTTAGATGAAAAAGCAGCGAAGGAAGATGAAAATCGAGCCTATGGATTGTTGAGTTCTCAACTTGGACATGTTTTGAGTTCCGTGCAAGAAGTTGTACAAACCATGCTCATGGATTTTAAGTAAGAATTTGTTTTTTAATTATTTGAATTTCTGATTGAGAATTTTAGATTGGGCGAAGAAAGTTGTCGTGTGGAACCTTTTACTGATTCATACACGTTTACTTTAGCGTATTTATTACTTTGGGATATATTTTTATCATTTTGTCAGCTTGCTTCAAATGATCTCCGGTATCAGTACTCAGATTGGTTAAGATCTGGTGATTATTTAAACAATTTATTAAATAATATATTCCGATTAATGCCTACAGAAGTTCTTCACTGTTCAGAGACAAAGAAAAGCAATACACTTGAATTATTCACAGAAGAACCATCGTTCAGTCTTTCAGGTAAATACATTTTTGTCGTTAAAGTTTGATAAGTCGATCTGCTTTTCTGTTTGCAAAAAACTCGTCGATAGTATGTCGTATTTGGTATCAAATGAAAGCACTCAACAAGGGCTGGCGTGTAAAAATAACAAAAATTTAACAAGGCGACCGGCTCTTATATTTTAATAAAAATTATCAAAAGTATACCGTGTTTAGAATCAAATGAAATTATTTGACGAGGGCTGGGATGTAAAAATGATTAAATGTTGTGTTTAGTATCCAAGAAAGGGTTTTACAAGCACTGGCCGTGCAGAAATAACAAAAAATTTACAAGTTGATCGGCTGTCGTATTTTGCAAAAAGTTATCAAATGTATGTCGTGTTTGGTATCAAATGAAACATTTCGATAATTACTAGCGTGTGAAGTTGTTAACTCTATGACATGTTGATCGGCTTTTATACTATTTCGCAGAGCCGCATACTAGTGAATTACTAGAACACGCAGTGTGCTGGGTATACACCAGAGCGTTGACGCATTTACCAGCTCTTGTGCGCCAATGGTGGGCAGAAGCGGAACCAAGAGTTGCGCATACGGCTGACCAAGTAACAGCCGTGCATGTAAGTCCAGTTCTATGCGCACATGAGCTACGTGACGTCACAGAAAGGAGGAAAACTGCCGGAGAAAATATGCGTGTTTCTGTGCACCCCTCAGCTCGAGAAGTGGTAGCGTCGTATATAGTCGACGAAGCACGAATGGAGCTGGTGGTAACTTTACCACCGAACCATCCCCTTAGCCCAGTGCACGTAGAATGCAATAAACAAATTGGAGGCACTGCGCAATGGCGTAGTTGGGTTATGCAGCTTACTGTATTTTTAACTCATCAGGTACTATTGAATCATTGTGTTTGTGCTGTTTTTATTGTGATTATTTCAGAATGGAAGAATTTGGGATGGATTATCATTGTGGAAGAGCAATTTAGATAAAAAATTCGATGGAGTAGAAGAATGTTATATTTGCTTTTCAGTTCTTCATAATGCTACATATCAGTTACCTAAACTATCGTGCCAGACTTGCAAAAAGAAATTCCATTCGCCCTGTCTGGTAAGATATTTCAAAATTTAAAATTTACAATACTAATTTATATTTTTCAGTACAAATGGTTCAGTACAAGCAACAAATCGACGTGTCCTATTTGCCGGAATTTATTCTAAGTATTCTATTTAGTTCGTTTATGATGTAATAATTTGATTGTTAATAAATGTAGACTACATTCTCATAATAAAAGTTTATTTTTAGAAATTTGTAATATTTTTTCCCCAACATTAGCAACGGAGAATAATTTGAGTAAACGTCTCACTCTTGAAATGTTATAGAGGGATAAACAATCTGTCAACTCACACACCGACATTCAGAATGTCAGCTCCATATATTCTGGGATTTTGAGAAAACATTATAAACAATTGTATTAATTTGATTCCAAGAAGATTATAAAGTTTCAGATTAATTTATAATAGATTTGATGTTGGTATGTAACAGGTTCGAGACAAGCGTCGAACATTAATATCCAAAGTAAAACATTTTATCAAATGGCCCTCTGGTAATTATATTGAGGACGTAAAAGATGGTTTTAAAAGAATGTCCAGATTTAGGAGTTATTGACTGTCCTACACCTATAATCGGGGGATACACACATTCTTGTTTTGAAGATTCTAGGACACGTAATTCTGGATTTGAGTTATACGGTGTTTGAAGACTCTAGTTTTGCGTACCTAGCAGAGATATATCTCTGGTACCTAGCCGTCTATTTTTTATAAGAATGAAGTGTGATGAAGATAGGTGCAGTTAGCTCTTGTTTTTTGATTGGATGGTATATTAAACTGCTCCTATCTTCACCACACTTCGTTCTTATAAAAAATAGACTATAGACAGTAAAATACCGGTATTGAAAGAAAAGTATCGATACTATACCAGTAGTATCAAAATATTTTTAAAAACAATTCGCATTTTTAATTTTTAATGATCTATCATGTTGGAATGCAGTCAAATGAAGATGACTGATGATTTCAAGGTCGACAAATAAATGTGTAATTTAATTTGCAGTTATTATACGAATACAAGATTTTCTGCACGTAATTATTTTGATAACGTGATCCTGTACACGTCAGTAAATGTAAAAGGAGAGCAAAACGTGAGGTCTCTGTTGTCAGTTCTGAGAAGTGAGGTTAAGTAATCTGTTATAAAAGAGGTAAACGTCAATTTTTATTGCACTTTGAGATAAAATACTTGTAAACATAAAATTTGTTGTTGTGTCACTTCAAAACAATCGAGAATTTTCTAATTTGGGAATTATTTATAGAATGTTTGGTTTACTAAAGCAGTCTGCGAATGGTTATATTTCATCCATTCGTTTATTTTCGAAGAATGCAGTACAATTTGAAAAAGAAGTCACCCCCTCTAACCCAACTCCTGAATCCCAAAGCGGTAAATTAAGCGGAAGAACCCACAAAGTTAACAACATGGAAAAACGGTTTTTGGTATGGACTGGAAAATTCAAAACTGTGGATGAAATCCCGTCTTACTTATCGTAAGTGTGTAATTTATTTATTGTTTACTGAATTAATAATTATTTTCGTTAGTCCGGAAACTGTGGAAAAAGCTCGTAGTCGAATTCGTATTCGCGTTGCCAATTTAATGATGCTGTCAGTTGTTTTTGCATGCATTGGGGTGGTTATTAGTGGCAAAAGAGCTGCCCAAAGAGGGGAAAGTGTACAAAAAGCCAATCTTGAGTGGCACAGGCAAGTTAAGGAGGAAGATGCTAAACAGAAAGCAGCTTCTGGGTAAAGGCGCACAATACAAAATTAGGTATTTGTAGATACTCTACTATATAGTCTTATTTTACAATCATTGTAAAAATTTTAGTAAATCTAGTCTGTATTTATTGTCATTGTTAATAACGACTTGTTTATATGGTATTTTGAGCTAAATAAAATATTTTTAATAACTTTATTCTTACAAATTTATCAATATTTCAGACTTGCACAATATTTTCCAACATGTATAAATTGTATAAAATGTGATTAAAATTGATTTACAGTGAATAAAAATTGTACTTTTATACATATAATTGGAAAATAAAATATACAACAATGACTACAATGTACTAGAACAATTAAGTGTCCCCAAATATTTTCAATTTTTGGTCATTTCTCTGAATTGGCGTGAAAATATCCCCTGCAACGTTCATGGAAGACTTTTGTAGTTCGTTGCTTGACTACCTCTTCTACACTCAGTTCCACTTGTAACATTCGGAACTGAAAATATTAGAATAAATACTTTATTTTTAATAATGTTTGTATGTACCTTTGATTGTTCAGCTCGTAATTGTTTTAATAAAGATATATCATCATTATTCTGCTCCCTCAGATTTTTTAAACTAGATATTTTATTAGCTGATACTGTTATACAGTATTTTATTGCATTCTCCCGTTCATTGCGTCCTGTTTGTAAATCATTATATAGAGTCCTACAAGTGTTGTGGGCATCAATTTTATTTTTAAATGAGTCTGTAGGTATGCTAGTATTCAATGCATATATAATTTTATCATCTATGGTGCGCATATTTTTTAATGCTTCCTAAAATTTTCATGTGTTTTGAAAACAAGGTTATGTATTATCGGCATGTTATTTTTGAATGAAAATTATATAAACTAGAATGTAATGATGTTTGGCAATTTAATTCATGTATACTTGCCTGAAATTCTAAAAAATCTCCGCATTGTACAATTACATTTGATGACATTTTCAGAGTTCGAAGTTAACCTACACAGAGAAAAAGTGCGCATGCACTGAAAAAATGCAAACAATTTAACAAATACTTTTATTTAAAAAAAAACTAAAAATAAATACATTTGTATATAAATACGTTTAACATGGTAAAAGTTCGATGATCAAGTATTTTTTCGACTAAATATTGGTTACGTCAGAGTTTCTCAAAATGTTCCGTCAAAAACTTAGGTAACAATAGAGTCCTACGCCATTGCCGAAATATTACCATTTTGCAGTAGAATATGAAAATATACATTAATAAATTAGTATTAGTGAAAATATTTTATTTAAATATTAATTCGTTCGCGAGCTATATGGGATTAAATTTTATTGCGACGTGCTGCATCCTGAACAATTCCATTGGTTGCTTGCATGGAGGTAAGAATAAATAAATTTATTCTTACCTCCATGGTTGCTTGATTTTAAGAAAGATAATCGCAACACCCGTTTGTTACGAAATAATATATTGTGCAACAAGTACAGAAAGTCGTCTATTTCCCACGAGGTGTGAAAGTTTCGGCACTTGATGAAGTCGAGTACTGGAATCACACGAGTTGGGAAATATGTGATTCTACACGTATAACACACTATACTGTGAGAAATGTTTTCTCACACTTTAATCCACGTTTGTGGGAAATAAACAACTTTTTAGCTTTATATAGTATGAGAAAAGTGCCACTTTGCTTAGTGATCGTAGAAGAAATTAATTTCAATTATGCATAATAATAACTTTTTCATTCATATACAAATAAATTTATATAAATATATTTTAGCTAAGCTAAACGAATATGAAAATAACCAATACCCTGTACAAGTAACAGTTTGTTCATCACCGGCGAAGACATTTTACGTCACAGGCCAAAATTTTCATTTTAAAAATTGATATCTCGCTTAGCACGAAAGATTTTTTATTCGCGTTTCACTAATATTTCTATATTACTGTTCTTTCAGAAAAAAATAATATAAGACCCCATTTTAAATTTTGATTATTTTTTATTTATAACACATTAGTTCTTGGTTGAAAATTTTGCGAAGTTCTTCGTCTCCAGTGAATATCACTAAATGTTTCCCTTTGATTAAATTCGGAGGAAAGTGGATTTACAATTACACTTTTTTTAATTTCATTAGAAAATGTGTAATTTTTATTGTCATTGCTTTGTGCGTTATTTATCTCATAATTATTTAACACTGATTTTAATTCGGTATAATTGCTATTATTTTCAAAGTTAGAGTTTAATTGCGAACTATTTTCTTGCGAATTATTTTTGATTGCGTTATTGGTATATGTTGAAGGTAATTTGAATTTGATATTTTTTATATAAGCATGTGGTTCATGCTCAAAAGATGTTTCGTAATGAATAGGTTCATTTGGTGCAAATATTTTCTTACATATTTCAAGAGAATCCTTTTCATTTACTTTACCAACACTCATTATAACATTCTTTGTTGTACTAATGGGGGTTTTTGCACAGTCTATTGGATTCTCGCACTTTGCAGGTGGTTCACTATTGGGATTGAATATTTTTTGGCAAATATTTAACGATTCCACCATGTCATGTTTCTTAGTTTGAATTCTAGGCGGTGGTTCGCTTGTATAGTCTCGGTTTAAGATGTTGTAATTATTTTTAAAGGCATCTGTTTTAAATGCTAGTTTAAATGGTCCGTTTATCACAGGTACCGCATTTTTTACAGAGTTAGAGACTGGTAACTGTGATTCGTTCATTTTTATTACATGTATAGCGTTTGGTTTTTCTTTAAATGTTTCATTTTCTTCGGGCAATGGTAACACTTCTTCAGGTTCTATATTATTTTTAGTTGTAATTGAATCAATTATTTTTTTATTGATTGTTGTTTTTATTGATGCAGATTTAATAGCCTTTGCATCTTTCATTGAATGTGTGTTTTTTAAATGTCGTTCTAAATTATCTTTCCTACAGAATTTCATGTTGCAAATACTACATCCGTAGGGCTTTACATCTAAAACATTTATTATTAATGACTAAAGTGTAAAATAGGAATTATATTTACCTAAATGAATCAGGCTGTGTCTTCGAAGATCTTTAATATTTGTAAAAGATTTGGAACATTTTTGGCAAGAGTGTGGCCGGTCAAAATTATGACACTTTCTATGCGACGCTAATGTCCATTTATTTCCAAATTTCTTTCCACATTCTTCACACATGTACGATTTTTCTTCTGTAAAGTTAAAAATTTACAGACTATTTGCAAGATTTTTGTCTAAGCTGTGTTTTTGAGAAGTTCCGATTTTGTTCGCTAGATGACTATCTATGAATTAATTTTAAATGCGATCACTGATTGAGTACTACTGGTGTTGCAAAGATGACGTCACAACTCACCACACAAATTCAGAAAATCATTTTATTTCCATAAAATTTTCAAACCTAATTTTTACTAATTTGTAATATTGATAAATAAAAAAATACTTACTAGAGTGTGTAGCAATATGTTTTGATAAATTAGATTTGTTGCTAAAGCGACTAGCGCAATATTTACAAGAAAATGGTTTGTCCCCATTGTGAATTCTGATATGTCCATTTAAAGCGTCTTTATTTGTAAAACTTTTTCCACAATTCGAACACACAAATGGACGTTCACCTAAAAGACAACATTTTTAATTTGTTGTTTCTAACAACTGAACCTACCTACCTGTATGTAATTTCAAATGTCTGTTAAGTTTACTTTTCTGTAAAAATGATTTTTGACAATGAACACAAGTAAAAGGCCTCAAATCGGAATGTTTCAACTTATGAGCTTCTAAATGGGAACGACTGATAAAACTTTTTTGGCATGTTTCACATTTCAAGGGTTTTTCTGTTCCTCCACAGTATGAGTGATATTTTACACTATTGGAAGTGCTGAATGATTTGGAACACACATTACACTTATAAAGTAAAGGAGACTTGGACAAAATTATAATATGAGGAATACTTTTATGTCTTTCAAAATCTTCTCTTGTTGGACTATCTTCATCTTCTTTGGGATCCTCTGTGAACTTTTCTTCTTCTGTACATTTTATTGTGTTTGCAGGTTCAGATTTTCTATCATATTTAATAACACTAATGTTACACTGCGTTGGTTCTTTGTTAGTATTTTCCAAACATATTTTGCAACCAGAATCTTCCTGTAACAAACAGGAACGACATTTTTTGTGACCACAAGTATCTTGAATTAATCTTTGTGTAGATTCATTTAACTCTTTTTTGCATTGTGGACATATATTGGAGTTCATTATACTGACATTTTTCTAACCTTCATTTACACAAACGTCACATTTCTTTTGAGGTTATGTCAATGTTTTGTGATTGAGGTTAAGACTTTTTAAATCTGCACGCATGGTGTTGTGTTGTATTTAGTATAATTTATTTGTTAATATTCAATTTACACTATGGATGTATTTCAATCAACTCCAGGATTTTGTTCTGATTGTGGAGCAATTTTGCCTTTATTAACAGACAAAGGAAATGTTAAATGTTATACTTGTAATCGGGAATTTACTCCTGAAATTTTTGGAAATATGGAAATAAAGTATACGATACATTTTAACTCTAGAGATTCATATGCAAAAAATGTAGAAGAAAGTAAAAAACGTAAGGACAATGAAGAAGAAGGACCTGTTGTTGATAGACGTTGTCCTAAATGTGGTAATGAAAAAATGTCTTATGCCACTCTACAGTTAAGATCAGCCGATGAGGGGCAAACTGTATTTTATACTTGCACCAAATGCAGGTAATTTACTAATAAAAAAATAATTTTCTTGTTACTAATTAATATTTTTATTGCAGATTTAAGGAAACAGAAAACTCATAAATATTTTTATATCTTTATCTTGTAATTCTTAAATTTAAATAAATAAAATTGTAATTGTTACATGAAGTATATTTCCACGAATAAATTCATTTCTCCCGCTATTTCTCTTGTTTTCCTTTCTTTCCGGTTTGGTGGCGCAGTGGCTGCTTCGTTGCAAGTTGTAAGCAAACGACGCTTCTTTCATTTCCGTTTAACAACGTCTGGTTTGTGTAGAGTTGCGGTGATCGTAAATTTGTAGTATTGTAGTTAGATAGATTTTTAAATATGAAGAGAGAGCCTGGAACAGATCTGGAGGTTAGTGGTATTGTAATTTATTTATATTGTTTGACGATGTCTAATCAATAAATAAATATTGCACTTTCCTGACTTGGATGTATTTATTTTTAAAATTTTATGTTATATTGATGAAGATCGATATATATTTATTCATTTAATCAATATATTTATAAATTGCCAGTTTGTGAATAGTAAATTCCTTGCAGCGTCATTATCTTAGCAAGACGCCATGTCATAACAAAGCCGGTAGCCATTAGAATGCTATGTACGATAATCGTAATATGTACAAATATTAGTATTTTTTTGTATGTAGGACCATAAAGTGGAGCCCGAACATGTTAGAAAGTTATTCATTGGGGGGTTAGATTATAGAACTTCGGATGAATCGTTAAAAAAACATTTTGAGCAATGGGGCGAAATAGTAGACGTAGTTGTAATGAAAGACCCAAAAACCAAGAGATCGAGAGGGTTCGGTTTCATTACTTATTCGAGAGCGCATATGGTTGATGATGCTCAAAACGCACGCCCACACCGTGTTGATGGAAGGTATGTTTATTCTTATTTTAGCACAACAATTGGGCGTAGTCTCAAAATGTAAAGCTACATGACCTTGTATTAATTTCCAGGGTTGTTGAACCCAAACGCGCTGTACCTAGACAAGAAATCGGCCGACCTGACGCTGGAGCAACAGTAAAAAAATTATTCGTCGGTGGTTTGAAAGAAGATGTTGAAGAAGATGATCTGCGAGATTATTTCAAATCATACGGCCAAATTTTATCCTGCACCGTTGCCACCGACAAGTCAACAGGCAAGAAGCGAGGATTTGGCTTTGTTGAATTCGATGACTACGATCCAGTTGATAAAGTTTGTCGTAAGTTTTTACCACATTTTGAGAATTAGTTTTAATGTTTTACTACAGTCCAAAGGAATCATCAGCTGAAAGGAAAACACATAGACGTGAAGAAGGCCTTGAGTAAATCGGAAATGGAGAGAAACACAGGCGGGGGTGGCGGCGGCGGCGGCATGCGCGGAGGCAGCGGCGGCGGTCGCGGAGGCAGCCGCAACATGAACAGCGGCGGCGGCGGTAACTGGGGCGGCAACCGCGGGGGCGGCGGCAGCGGTGGCGGAGACTGGGGCAACAACGGCCCCATGAACCAGGGCGGCGGCTACAACAACGGCGGCGGCGGCGGCGGCGGCTGGGGCAACAACGGAGGCAACCCCTGGGACAACAACTGTCAAGGCGGCGGCAACTGGGGCGGCAACAACCAAGGCTACAACAACGGCAACGGGGGCGGCGGAGGTGGAAGCTGGGGTGGAAATGATGGGTTCGGAGGAAGCTACCAGCAGAACTACGGCGGCGGCGCCATGAGGAATAATTTCCATGGGAATAACAGAGCTGCTCCTTACGGTAACACTCATTTCTTTATCTTTATTTGAATTCTTAACGTACAAGAATTAAATAAATATTAAATTACTAATAATAATTGATAATAATGAGGATGAGTTTATCAAAGATTTAATTCGTATAATAATAAAAAAGAAAACAAATATTCTCGTACACTTGTACATAATATTATCGCTAAAAAACGAAATAAGGTATCCTTGAATTATTGTTTATTTTGTTATATTTTTCTGCTTGCATTTTCGCGATATTAGGAATGTCATTTAAATTGTTGAAAAAAAATTTTGTTATAAAAAAACTGCAAACCGAGTTTACTCCGAGAAAATCAATAGATTTTCGATTTTGTTTCCAAAGCACACTTGACCGAAATGAGTAAAAGAAATAATTTCCTAATTTCTTAATTAATTTTCATTTTAATGTACCTGTGTTTTATATCATTGGAAAGAAAAAAAACTCTGTTTAACAGGACTAACGACAACTTTACATTTAAAGTTAGTATGAATTTCTCGAAAAGTTCGACCTACAAATATTCTGAGGTCTGCTTGCTTTCAATTCCTCATAAAAAAAGTGTCTGTAAAATATACAAACTAAAAACTGGTATGAATTGACACAAGAAAGTTATAAGTCAAGTTTTATTTGCTTATATCTAGTAAGATACTCATTTCTTCATTTCTTCAACTAATGCTACAATTTGATAAAATACCCTAATTATAATGAACCTGGGTTGCTACTATTTATGACTTTGCTAATTGTGAGAATGGTGTGTGTTTGCAGGAAACTCGGGCGGTGGCGGCGGCGGCGGCGGCGGCTACGGCAACAGCGGCGGCGGCGGCGGCGGCGGAGGATACGGTAACCAAAATAACATGGGTCGGCGCTACTAAACCGTGCTCATGTAAGTTGCCCCGATTTCATCTCACAAACGGGCAGGACTTGAAAGGCGCAATACTCATGTCAGGGTTTTAGTGCAATTGATGAGGTGTGCGATACATGGTCGAACAGGGACTCGAACCGCAACTCGGTTCGAGCCCCTGTTTTCAAGTCCTGATCGCCGCATTCCGAGTCGAAGCGAACGCGACGCAGCGAGTGTGAAACTAACCGTTGTGCTTTTGAACTGTAGGTTCTCCTTAGGAACTGAAAGCAGACAGGCGCGTTGGTTGCTCAAGTTAGAGGCAGGTCGATAGGTCTCTTGAGGTTCATTTGCGAAAGTTATCAACGTGGCCTACTGAGTTGCGAAGTTATTGTACAAAATCATTTTTAATTTTGAGCGACAGTTTATTAGGTTAATTTGAATTTTACTGACTTAGGTATAATTTATTTATTATGAACATTTTAGTCTTTTAGTTCGTTGACGCATTCAGTCAATGGATTATCAGATAGAACCTAGTTCTTTACTATAATGTAGTTAGTGGATGTATAATTTAAAGTGTAAGGGTTTTCGCGGCCCAACTGTGGCGTCTCATCACTGGTCACTGGTTTTTGATACGTCACTGTTTAGTTAGTGTTAGGGTAATCACCTGTTTTGTAAGATTGAGGATGGCGTGGATAGGGCCAGGTTGTTAGGCCTTTAGTCTATACCGTCCCCAGTATCTCTGTGTAGGTGTTGTGTAATTGATGTATTTCCATTAAACCTCTAGCTAGGACTCACGGATTTGTTCATTCAGTACAGTTAGCTACATTAACACATAACTAGGTTTCATTATATTCCACCATTACAATGTTACATGATTGTAGATTTTTAATAAAGCTAGATATTTACGACGATGTCTTTGTTAGGTTATTGCGTTTCATTTTTGTTCGTTGCAGTTTTGTTTTCAAGATGAAATGCAGTTAGGTAGCTATCACTACTTAGCTCTCCGGATATTTATCATTTTAAACTTAGCAGTAATTCTTCATAGGTTTCTCTCCGTTACTTCTAATCAATTTAGACGGGTAATACCGTATACAATGTTGTGAAGTAGAAAGAGATGTACGCGGCAAAGACAGAGCCTTAAGTTGATGTCTGACAACTATCACTTAATAATCAGAGAATTTTGCCTCCGTATCTCCCCCTATAGTTTAAACATAATCTTATAGGAAAATTTCCGACAAATTTAGCGGTTCTAATTACAGTGTTCTATCACATTGTACAACGTTGAAAAATCAAATTTAAAAATTACGAAAGTGGTGGATTCTAAAATAAAATTTCAAGTCCTTTCTCTAAATATGTCCCGCTGTATGTTAGGGTACATCTCTTAAGGGCGAAAAGTTTGTCGTTGTGTGAAAATTCTATTACAAAACCAAAAAGTCTGATGTAGACACCACTTGACTTCCTTGTATGTTAAATTACATATTTTTGCTGCACTTCATTTAAACTTATTTCTCTTGAAAGTGAGATCATTCTTCATTTTCCATTCATTTCATATCTTCGAACTTCCCTTCGAAATGGATCATCTATTCCTCATTACACTACACAAAATTATTTTGATCGCTCAAAAACTTGCAAAGAAAGAGATTTATTTATTTCGTACATATTTCTAACGAAATATGACAGTTGTCAATGTTAATTAATTAACAAGAAATCAATTGTTTCCCACAAAAATTGAAAGCCAACTAAATTATTATTTTTATTAAGTTTCTGTCAACAGTAAACTGCCCCTTTAAAAAGTCCTATTGGAACTATATTGGAGGAACTAGAAAATTTCAACATGCTATGGCTAATCGTTTTTGAGTTATGAGAGATATGTATATATTTCCGTTGAAATCTGAAAACTAAAATTTTTCGTGATTACAATACTTTTTTCCCTTTGTACGAGGAAGTAAAAACAGAATTTAATAATAAATTATTTTCCTGTTTCCCGTAGGAATGGCCTTAATGTTTCAATTAATAATTAATCTATGAGAAGTTATGATAAAAAAATGTTTTTAATTTGAAATGAAGTATTTTCTTGAGAAAATGTGATTATCACCATTAAATTAATAGGAATATTTTCTATAAGAGTAAGTTTAAACTATCAGCAACTTAAGGCATTTTTTGTCGCGTGTCCGTCGCTCCTGTAAGTTATTTTCCTACTTCACAACAAATGATGATATGCGGAGTCTAAATTGTTTAGAATTCATTGGTTTTCTTCTAAATTTCATTTCCTTTTTATTTAGGAAGACTTATCTTTTCACTGCACATCATGGACATGTTTCTAATATTATGTTATGTTTGTTTATTTTTATGATCCTATCGTCCTGGCCTGAGCTCGCATGGGGCATAGCGAAGGTGAGTAATTTGCATGTTTTTACTATTAAACTTTGCCGTATGACATGCTTAAATTTTTGTGTTAATTCGGTGTGGGTAAATTTTATAGAAATAGATTCATTCATTTAATTCATAGGGAGGTGGTGTTTCATTATTAATAAACATTTAATTTGGCCTTAGAGCAATAAAATTTGTTTTTGCTTCATAGAGCATAAAGTAAAAAAAAAATTAAAAGATTTGAGCATGTTTCTAGTTTAATGTATGCGTGAATAAAAATATTTATGTTATGTATATTGCATAAAATAAATATATTGCATGTTCTTAATATTTTATTTATAATAAATAAAATACATTATACTTTGCATGAAACAAATAAAGATATATACAAAATGGAAGTGTTATATTTATTTCTATCCTTCCAACGTCTGGTGTTTTCATTACAAAATACTTTTGTTATTATGGTTGTTTCATTAATATTTTTATTTTGAAATAGCAACACAGATTAAAATTGTGCGTTCAGATGGATTTTCTTTCAATCAAACTTCTAACACTTGAGTGGTCATTTAATTCTCCCCGCAAAATCTTAGGAGCTGAATTGTGAACCAGATATTAGCAATCAGTTATTGCTTGAAAGATTTCTTTCATGGAAATTACCCTGAATTGTAAGATAACGAAAATAACGAGCCACTAAGTTTCCCTTCATCATTCACACATATTTACACATTTTAATTTAGCATAAAAGTCATAAATAATAAAATAATTTACAAGTTAGCTGCAAAATGTGAAACAGGTCTAATAATAAATATTAGAAAAAAATCTGGTGTGTCCAACATATTACTTCCCGCCACTGTAATTTTAAAATGAATTTGTTATTGCAGTTCAGAATATTTTTAATTTATTTCATATCTAAAATTTCCTTCATAAAATTTATGACAAAAAAAACAGCTTTTTTTGGCGTTACCGGAACCGAACTTACCTTGATTCACGCATGCAAATATATTCATTATATATTTCTTCCATATTCTTTAATTTTACATTAAAATACTTCATATTTACTTATTTTATCTTTTAAACTTACATCAAATACTCTGATATATTAATTTGCACCATAGATTATATATATTTTTGTATACTATAGATGCGAAACCAATTTTGATTGGGACTGCTTTCAGCACCACTCGGTGTTTGCTTCCCTAACTAATTGATATATAGGCAACTGAGCAATACATGTTATAGGCAACTGAGCAATATATGTTATAGGCAACCGAGCAATACATGTTATAGGCAACCATTTATACTTTCAAGTAATTTATTATAGGTAATTAGTTCAATTTATATTATGAAAAATATTTTCAAAAACAAACAAATATTAATTTTTAATACACAATTTATTTAAACATTAATATTACATTTCCATTTATATGTTAAATGTTCTAACGCTTCTCCGATTTTGATTTCTGATGACGTGAGTTTGTAGGCGCATTCCATTTGCCACTTTGAATTGATCCAACTTAAACTTTTGAATCCGGATTACTTATTTTTATTCCATTTGACTAGATCACTTTACCCCCTCTTCTGAACGAACTAATACAAGTAATCCACTCACCGAGGTAGATCATTTGGTTCAGTTCAGATCTTCACCTGACTTTGCTGTATATTACAAACAAAACTTTAAGCTAGATGTTTTAACACTTCTACTTCCATTCGTTTCCGAATGGATCATCTTTTGCAAAATTGTATTAAAATGTTTATCATTATCATTATTCCTCATTGCACTACACAAAATTATTTCTATTGCTCAAAAAATCGCAAAGAAAGAGTTTTTGCTACATATTTCTCACCTTTCAAATCAACAATGTTAAATCAGAAATAATAATTATACTTTTATCACAAAGAACGCAAATGAAATAGCAACTGTTGCTTTAGTTTTTTTGAGGTGTATTCATTTTATCCTCCACACATGTTATATTGCTCTACTTTCTTTCAAACATCCAATATTGCACATCTTTTATCGTACACACTTTTAATCCGCGAAAAAAAATGTCTCACATTTTATCATGCGCACATTTTATCATCCACACATTTTATCTTCCATTCATTTTATGTTCCATACATTTTATCTTCGCCAAGGTTTCATCTTTCAACATACTTGTAATTAAATAAAATATTCAGTTAAATGTTTCGGAAGATAAAAAGTGTAAAAAAATGTGTGGATGATAAAATGATTTGGAAGATAAAATGTGTGTAAGTTAACTTTTTCGCGGATTAAAAGTATGCACGCTAAATGATGTGCAAGATACAATGTCGAGCAATATAAAAAGTGTAGAGGATAAATGTATGCGCCTCGTTTTTTTTCTTCGGTTGAATTGTGCGTAAATTATCGAAACAATTAAAAGAGAAATAAAAATAACGATTAAAATAATTAAAAGTAAAAGAGAATATTTTTATATTAATTGGTTTTATCTCTATGTTCATCTTTATTGTCATTTTGAAAGGATAATCTGTTGAAAACGTGGGTTTATTTTCGAGGGAACCACACAGCTGGACGTAATCTGTAGACATCTCTGCTCTCTTTACAACGATCATTAGGACAGATTGCCTTTCCATTCATTTCCAGCGTTCTCATTCGTGGATAAACGATTGTTTATCACGATATATTTGTGTAACATCAAGTACCTTTTTAAATGCTCTTTTACTTCAGAGATAGAACACAAAAGGGCAGTTTTATCATGTGTATTTATTACCTTAATTTTATATACAGATGTAAAAGTCGGTACTAATTATAATTGAAATACAGTGCATCAAAATATCACACAAATGTGCAAATAAATATATAAATAATTATATACATAATAACAATTCTATCCTTTTTACATTATTAACATTATCTAGGAAAAAGATGGATCTGAATTATCACTACTGTGACTTTCACTGGTTGGTGGTCTTGGTAGCAGAAAAGAATTCGTTGTGTTCATTATTGGTAGTCCTGTAGAATGTATGCAAGGACCTTCCATCGGATCCTTATACAGGCACAGTCCGCAAAATCTGTTGTTTGTATAACTGTTGACTATTCCTCCAGCAACAGCTAAATTCCTGTCCCAAAAAACGTAAATGTCAACATATAATTAAAGGGAAATAGTTTCGTGTTGATTACTGATAATGTCGTTAAGCACCTGTCAATTTGGATTGTATTTAACTGTTATTACGTTTTAAATGAAATGGAATTATACTATTTATGTGTTTGTAACACGAAGGGTATTTAAGTGTTTGTAATTGAAAATAATTTTGGTAGCTTACCGATAATGTTGATCGATTTGTGCTTTTTCTATGCGTTTGTCTTTAGCTCGGCGGTTTTGAAACCAGATTTTAATCTGGGTTTCAGTCAGATGCAACGCTTCAGCGAGCTCAAATCGACGTCCGCGGGAAATGTACTCGCTTCTGTGGTATTCTACTTCCAGGCGCATGGTTTGTTCGCTGCTGAACGTCGTTCTCTGGCGTCGAGGGCGTCCTTCTTTCCTTCTTCTTCGGGCCACTGCAAATTACGACTTGTTAATACACCAGTTAATAAGTTACGACGATTCAAATTCAATTAATGATGAGTATTTGTAGTCGGATATTGGTTATTGGTGGAAAACATTTTATAAATTATAATAGAATTATTTTTTTCCAAAAAAATTTATTCACTAAACAACGTCGTTTCGAGTTTTCATAATTTCAGTTTTAGAAACAACGTTGTTACCGTAACCGAATATTCGGCTTCTCTTCTAGTTTCGGCCGAAAATGTAACAGAAACAAGAACTTATGTAGTTAAGTTAAAATTTAATTAATCTAGTGTTTTCCTTAACATTTAAGGTATTATTTGATTATTAAATTAGGGTGCTTTTACATTATAACATTAGGTCAGACGTCACTTTTAACAAAAGCGCTCTATAAAAGTGAGCTCGTAATACTAAAGAAGTAAAAACGTTAGTTATATATCACCACCTCAAAAATATCACAAATAATCACAATCAAATAAGTAGCAGTCTTTTCAAGTAGTATATATCAAAAAAAAAGAAAATTGAAAAAACTTACAAAAAAAAACTATTAATTAAGTAAGAAAAAAAACCGTTCCGAATAAACCCAACAGCACTCCCTAGTTTCGACTAATTTTTGACCGAATCCGAAACTGCTGCCTAAACCAACATTTTTGGCCGAAACCGAAACAGAAATTTCGGTCGGACACTAACTTTAACTAATTTCAGCTTAATTTATATGAATTTCAATGTATATTAAGATTGAGCATATTCAGAAATCAATAGCTTGATAAAATTATGTTAAAAATCGGTCAAACGAAAATTATTACCGACCATCAATTTTAATAAGGAACTTATTGTATTTATATCAATATTGAAATTTCGATTTTAAAAGATGTCCATTAATTAAGGTCTTTAATTAGTTAGATCTATTTTTAGAATGAGGTCTATTAGTTTGAGTGTTTATATGTACCTATTTGTAGACATATTTAGTTGAACAGATTTTAGTGAAACTTTATATTTAAAGCTTCTGATATTAATGATACAAATTCATCAAATTCTAGTACAAATCAGTCAAGTGGAAATCATTTTTAATTTATTGCAAATATATCTTCAAAGTCAATTATTTAAAAATATATTTACTGTAAAATATAGAACAATCTTTTATTTGAAAATAAAAATCGAATTCGGTGTCATTTTATAGTATAATATTGTAAAATCATATCTTGCAGTGATTCCCTTTGCATATGTTGCGACGTGATTGACAGGAAGTGCAGAGAAACCTAGACGCGGCGTCCGGATGCCCAATGACACCCTTCGTACGCCGAAAGTCTGTCATCTGGCTGACGAGTGTCCACTTGACCGTCACATCCGTGATTGCTACATTTACCTAAACCTACATGAACCTACAACCCTCTTCTAATATGAGTGTGGGAAAAGATACATACTTCCATCATAAGCATCATACCGGAAGCTATTAGACTGCTTCACAAATTTTAATTAGGTGTATAGGTCTGTTATAATAGGGGAGAACACATCACAATATGACAAATATTATTTAATGTGTTAAGAGAAATTGGTTAAAGAAAAATGTTTTTATTTTGTACTGTGTCGCATTTTCATTTTTCAATTATAATTTCAATTTCAGTTCAATAAATGAAACTTTACTGGTTTAGTTTCGGGATATTAAGCTTTTGTTTACATAGACAGAAGTAAGAAGGGTAACTATGTCATAATTGTATACCATATAATTTACAAGTTAATATGATAATAATATTAACGTATAGAATTGTCAAAATAATATGAGACCATGTTCATATTATACAGACTTGATCACGAAAATGTTACTAACAAGAGAACTTTATAAAATAATAATTATTAGTAATGTAAAACGGGTAAACTATTAAACAAACCACGGATGTTATGTATCATACCAGGTCTTAGATGTCTTAAAATCCTCATTCTTTGAGCTCGGAATTCAATTGACATTTGTGACGGTTATGATACTCATAACTATCTCAGGTATGCTAATAGCTATTACCGGACTTATAACGTAAATTACTATTGTGATTTGAATTAATGAAATTTAAAACGATACAAATTTTCTGGTTTGTAAGTATGCACATTTAAAGAGTAAGTATTACAAGAGATGTTCCGATAATACTGATATGATACTACTATCGATACTTTTTTTGATACCGGTATTTGTGTATCGATATCAATCTTCCTATATTTTATTAACATCTGTAAATTTAACCCAATATCGCATAACTTTAATTTATTTAATCAAATATAAGTGTTTCTTTTTGATTAAAATTTTTTCAACGTAAAACTAACTTTTTTATTATTTTTGAGAAAAAAGCTTAATAAACTGTAATCAAATATTAAATATTTTTACATTTTATAAAAAAAATCTCATTACTTCTTACATTACTTTTTCGATACTTTAAAATATTGATATTTTTGTTTCGATCCGATACTGATATCGTAATTTTTATTCGATAATTTTGATACCTAAATCCAAGTATAGATCCTTTCTCAGTATTACCAAAGAGTATATATATTATACTTCGTATAAATCCTCTTTGGTATTACACTGTCTGAGTGTTTAGTGCAAGATGTAGATGGTAATCTATTAGTGATTTTTACGCCAGGCTAATAAATCGTGTCCACATAGGATGATAGGATGCGTCACATGAATTAATAGCATCTTCCATATGTGGTTGTGGATTGTTTTCACACGAGATGCCCTTCAGCGTAGGATAAGAGGGTGAAGCCAACGATGATGTTCGGAACAAGCGATACATCATCTAACCGTGAATAATCCACTAACATCCGGTCTTGCACCTTTGCTTAATCATCAGGGGGAGGATTTTATAATGTATAACTGATTATTTTTAAATCCAATCTTAAAAATACATTTTTATCTAGAAGGAAATAATTGATAATAATTTCATATGTTGATTACAATAAATACATTTATTTGGATATTTTTAATTTAAATACGTGTGTATATATTGATGTCTTTTGATTACAATAATCACACGAAAATGCAGAAAACAATATGTCAATTTCAAATGCTGATTACAGAAAAATCTGATGTGGATACCACATGACTTCCTTGTACGTCTATTAAATTATAAACGTTTCACGCTTGCATTGATTTAAATCAGATTTAAATAACATAGATTTTTTTTAAAAAAATATTAATTTAAATAACTTTTTCTGGAATTGTTATTTAACATTCCAGATTTATGAAATTTAGGGGAAAAGCATGTGGATAATCTTACCACATGGTAATACTTTCAAGAACTATTAACTCTGTTTAACATCATTGGTACAACGACTTTACTGGTAGGTATATTATTTTGAATTTATAACCCAGAAATATTTTGCACTAATGTGTGATTTTTTTTATTTAATTTACAGTAACATCTGGTTATAACAACATCGAAAGAATCCTAAATATTTCATTACTGTAGTCGGAAGTTGCTATAACAGTAACAGATAAACGTAAATAACGTTAGCGTACCTATTTATGGTCTTTCAAACAAGTGGTCACAACTTCGACATTATAATCAGTTTGCCGCTATAAGCGGTATCGTTATAAACGGATTTTACATTGTTTTTTTTTCATAATAAATGCTATACACGTTTATAAAATTTTACTATATCTTTTTAAACAATCAAAAAATTTGATTAAAATAAAAAAAACAGGATTTAAATGAAAAAAAAAAAAATATTTAAAAAAATCCCTGACACATTTATTGCTACACTTCATTTAATCCTATTTCATTTGAATGTGAGATCCTCCAATCTATCGAATATGCAAAATAATTTTTGAATACGTATTTCGTACAAGAAATGAAAAAAATAAATATTTTGTTATTTTTAACTTCAACATGTATAAATTTAATAATACGAAACTGATTTTTATGGAGTATTATTTATGATTCTGGTGTCTTTTGATTGATAATCACACGAAAGTCAATTTTAAATATAGAAATGCCGAAAGAAAATATCTGGTAATTTGAAACCCTAAATACTTGTACATTAAATTAGGACAAATGAATTTTATAAAACATTATTTAAGTTTCTGGTGTTTATAGTACCAGTTGATTAAATTTGATTACAATACTCAAAAGTACCCAGCAGTTTTTGTGTGCAAATTTTGATGGTTGCAGCTGTAAGTTACGACTGTTTATTTGTATTAAAATGGGGTAAAAAATCATCTTTCGTCTCTGCATCGAAGTTGTGCAAAATCCTGAGTTGGGGACAAAGGAAGCCACTCGGATGAACGAATCGCAAACTCACCGGCGTCGAACAATAATCTCATTGCTATTGTCATGCGGTATCAACAAGCCCTCCACTAAACCGCCTATTCCTCACGAATTACTCTTATCCACTGTTGATATTGTTATCGCTCTACATTCGTGAGTACACGAGAGTTCTTCTTTTTCAACGCTGCAGACAAGGAATCTAACAGCTTTTACCTTACATTGCAAAACTAACAAAAGTGGATCCAATTCATCAATATGAGAGTTGTTAAATTTCAATACATGTCAGGAATTGAAGTCTTTTCTATTGCTATTATTTCTATTTTAGAATAAATCAGTATTAACATGAGTTCAGTTATATATAAAAACTATTTTTTAATTGTCAGTAATTTCTAATTTTTTAATATTTGCTTCCGAAGTAAAGGAAGTATTGTGTAATCGCGATCGTAATCAACGGAAATATCCATTTTGACTACCTCTAAATCAATTTTTGACTAGTTTCGGCGTGATGTCTGTACATACGTACATATCTCGCATAACTCAAATATGATTACCTCACTTTTTATTGCAATCCGCAGTATCAAGTGTCAAAAGGATAAATAATAATTTAGATGTCTATTAATTTTTGTAGGAAACATTTAATTTCTTCTTAATAAATTGACATTGACAACTGTCAGAGTATATTCCGTAATAAATATGGCCAAAAAATTAAAGTTAAAATAATTTTGTGTAATGCAATAAGGAATAGTGATAAACATTTTAATAAAACTGATTGAAAAATGATCCATTTCGAAGGAAAGTTCGAAGATATGAAACCAATAGAAGTTGAAGAATGATTAGCCTTAGAGTTATCTCACTTTCAAATGAACATTTCTCATTATAAACGTTAATTATTTATTCAATTTCAATATTTTCATGAATGATTTAATTGATATTAGTTTTATAGTAATAAATAAAAAAATACATTTTTTTTCAGTTTTTTTTTATCGGTGAAACTTTTTTGAATGTATACCTCGCGTTGACCGGAGTATTACTGTAATAAAAATAATAAAAGATTAATTTTGATGACAAGTAACAACGTTGTTGCATTTTGTTTCATTTCATTGCAATGTTATAATAATTTGTGTCCATATTATACGGTCAATATCCAAGCAGTGAATAGCTGATAGCTATAATCACATTTGCATTGTGGCATATGTGCAATGGAGTGCGTCATTAGATCATTACAGCACAATCTCAGTGGGCTTGCCTAGACGAAGGCGTCGCAACGCCGGAACAAGAACACGTGACGGCGCCCCCCTCCAGAAGTCACTGGTGGGGGTAATTCCCACATTGTCGTCGCAGCGCTAGCGTCGCGTTTGGATTTGTTCAACCGTGGTTTGTAATCACATCATAATAATATTTTACATTTTAGAATCGATGGAGCTCATTGTTGCCGATTGTCAACCGAGCGAGGATTTGCACAAGTACACATGAATTGTGCTGACGCAAAACGCGAATTTCAACTGGAAAAATAACAAAAATAGTAATGCTATTATTACCGCGAATTTATGCATGGGAATATATTTTAAAAGGCTTTTGTATGTTGTTATTGTTATTAATATTTGGATTTTATTTTTTATTGCATTCATTGAAAATGGATTTTACTGCAAATTTCCAGATTTTCTCAAAATTTCTACTTTTTCAAAAACTATTGTTACAATTCTATATTATGAGAATATTTTCCATACAATTATTTGAGATAATATCTGATAGTTATACATTTATCAAAACTATAAAAAAATTTTTACTTGTAATTAAATTTACTATTTCACTCATTCATTTATAAACCAATCCAAATTCAAGATTCTATTTAGTTACCACGATTTATTTCGAGAAAACACTATCAAAAAGAATATTTTGTATTTTATTCTGTCGCTTTATTATCTAACTTTTATTATTTTCAAAACTTATAAACCCATATCAAAGTTGTGTAGAGTTAGAACAAACCGATCAACATTATTAAAACAAAAATTGTGTTGACAAACGCGAAATATCCCAAAAATACTCATTTTCGTGTCCAAAATTTCGATTTTGGGAAATAATGTACATTGATAGATCTCGTCGCGCTGATTTCAAATTTTCAAACGAAATTTAATTATCTTTTTTCGTTCTTGAGATATTTGCTGTCAAAGTTGCACCTCAAAAAAGTGTGTTTTTTGGCTATATCTCAAAAATGGGTAGAGAAACAATCTCAACGATTATACCAGTCGATTCTACAGGAAAAGTTACATAAAGAAATGTATTCTCCGCATATACGTTCTTTGGAGCGATTAAGTGAAAAATGAGAAAATCGAAAAAACCTAAATTTCAAAATTTTTCCGAGGAACTTTTTTTCTTCAAAACATTTCATTTTCTAGACTTAAGTAAAGGTCGATGCGCTGATTTCAAATTTTCAAACCGAATTCAATTATCTCTTACCGTTCTCGAGATATTCGTCTTCAAAGTTGAGTTTTGGCAATACCTAAAAAAACAGGTTTTTTAGGTATACTCCTTTAATGGTTAGGTTTACGACTTCGGCAACCTCACCAATCGATTCTACGGGCAAAACTACATAAGTATACCAATTTTTAGATTTTTATTGCAAAGCATACAATTTTTAGAAAGGAAAAACGAAAATGGCCAAAATCGAAAAAAACGCCTGATGAACCCCTTGCGATTTTTTTCGATTTTTTGCCATTTTCAGTTTTTTCCTTCTAGAAATTCTATCTGTTGAGATAAAAATCTGAAAATTGGTACACTTATGTAATTTTGCCCGTAGAATCGAATGGTGAGATCGCCGAAACCGTAAACCTAACCGTTTAGGAGGTATACCTAAAAAACCT
Source organism: Stenolophus ochropezus (assembly GCA_035578165.1). NCBI lineage: Eukaryota > Metazoa > Arthropoda > Insecta > Coleoptera > Carabidae > Stenolophus > Stenolophus ochropezus. The sequence goes on from JAQOWZ010000002.1 coordinate 3,084,952, forward strand.
AATTTTTTAGGTATAATTTTGAACTCAAATATCTCGAAAACGGGAAAAGATAATCGAATTCTGTTTGAAAATTTGGAATCAGCGTATTGATGTTTACTTAAGACCAGAAAATGAAAAATTTTGGAGAAAAAAAGTTTCGTGACGAAAATTTGAAATTTAGGTTTTTTCGTTTTTCTTATTTTTCACCGAATCGTTCCAAAGAACGTATATGTGGAAAAAACATTTCTTTATATAACTTTTCCCGTAGAATCGAATGGTAAAATAGTTGAGATTATATCTCTACTCATTTTTGAAATATACTCAAAAAACACACTTTTTTGAGGTACCACTTTGCGAGGAAATATTTCCAAAACGGATAGAGATAATTAAATTCCGTTTGAGAATTTGACATCAGCGTAGCCAATTCTTTAAATAACGATGTGAACAAAACTTTGTAAAATTTGAAAATTTTCGAGCTAAAAATTTGATATTTTCAAATATTTTCGGGTTTACGGAAAAATACAGCTTCAGCGGCTTTGGAAATTACTTCCCCTGTTGTTACTACATACATAAACCATGTTTATAAATGGTTCCACTTACATTTAATACTTTTATTAATAATAATTATAAAAAATTATTTTGGCACTCCCAAAAGAAAAGTTCTGCACACACCTACGGTCTCAAGTATCTAACATACTTGTTTTATGACATGTTTACTTGCATTTTAGAAGAGTACGTATATTGTATTACGAAACAATCGGGGACAGCGGTATTTTCATTTGAATAAAGATTGGCAAAGATGAGATTTGAACTCGAAATCTCACACTAAACAAATGAGCCACCGTTGCCCATCATTTGAGTAGTTTGTACAAATTGCAAATTTTTCTACATACTAGTTGTATAAAAAATACAAAATGTAAATGCAAAAAAATATATTTGTTTTAAAATTTAAAGATAAATAAAGATTAGTTTAAAATTTTTAAATGATTTATATAAGTATCTTTATAATATGTTCACTGTCAATTATAATAAATGTCACTGTAGATTTACCGTAATTGTAATAAATTTACCGAATAATTAATTGATTTAAATAAAATTATTTATATCAGACAACCCTGTTAAAGAATTATTAACTTTTTAAGGCAAGAATATAGATTATCTGTATTTTTAATAGTATATTATTCAATGAGCATGTGATGTGTGCTATTACTCATGAGAGTGAAGTTTGCCAACACGAGCGAAAGCGAGTATTGTAAATCATTCGAATGAGTAATGCCATTTCATGTGAATAGAATACTATACTTAATCCACAACTATAACATGAAAAATATATGTTTATTATATCATCCAAATAAGTTATCACACTTTGACAGATATATAACAATAGCTTGCGTCACTGTCTCACTGCATACTTAACACAAGGAAATTATTTCTAGTGTTATTTAACTATAGCTTAAGTTTAAAAAGAAAAGTTTGAAAGAGGACAAAACTAATGTAACTTTGACTTTTTATGTAGAAACACTTACTTAAACTTACTGTGTCACAGCATACTTAACGGAAGGCAATTATTTCTAGTGTTATTTAGCTACAGTTTAAGCTTAAAAAGAAAAAGAATGTACGAAAAATGAGAAAACTAGTGTATCTCTGGCTTTTTATGTAGAAAAAATATTTAAAAGTAATTTTGTTTTTACTCTTTTCAAAGGTAAGATTTAAATTTGACATAACGGTTGAATAATATTATTTCATCGAACTGTCAATAATATTCAATTAACAACAGTAACGAAAGACATTTTAGGCATATTATTTGACAGTTGTGGATAATAGTATATTATTTATTGAGCATGTAATGTGTGCTATTACTTATGAAAATGAAGTTTGCCAATGGCTATTACACATTCGAATGACTTACAATAAACCTAAAATTCAATAGTTTTTTTTTATCAATTAATGACCTTCGTAACTGTTACTAATTGAATAATGTTCGCAGTTCGATGGAATAATATTATTCAATCGTTATGTCCAATTTAAATCTTACCTGGCAAAAGGGTAAAAACCAAATTACTAAGTTTTTCTATATAAAAAGCCAAAGTTACACCAGTTTTGACATTTAGTGTGATGACATATTTATAGTTGTGGATAAAGTATAGTATTCTATTTGCATGTAATAGCTATTACACATTCGAATGACTTACAACTATTGAATTTTAGGTATATTATTTAACAGTTGTGGATATAAAAAACAACAAGAAGTTAAAAAAAAACTTACAAAAAGCGGAGAATCCTGCAAGATGAGCATCAGGAGTCGTAGCCAACGCAAGTCTCAGCGCCGCATCATCCCTTTGCGGAAACCCAAAGGGAAACCCCCCAAACACCGGAAACCCTAGCCCGGAGGACACCATCGGCTGGGGCCGACATACACTCTCCTTCACGTCCTTGTCATCCTCCAGGTGGCCGTACAACCTGGCGAAGAACTGCCGAGGAGACGACGGCTTGGACTTCAACTCGCTGGCATCCTCCGACACTTTCTCTGCAGACATGGGGATCATTGACGAGTGACGAGGGACAAAGGATAATGTGGAACTGACCTCATAACAATCAAAATGACCGGAGGAAAGGATGCGGGGGAGGAGCTAAAAAGGGCGGGACTTCAAAGGACCAATCAGGAGGAGGATGTAGTGGTGCGGAGCTCTAACCGGAATTATCATCCAGTGAAACAATTACCTACTAATGTATCATAATTACGCTCAAGATGGTTCTATTCTGTTTCAGATACAGTATACAACAATTGATTAAAACAAATACTGATTATTGTTTAATATTAGCTTTAAATTGAGCAAAATTAAACCGGAGAAAAATAAAGTTTTCATATTAAATTAACAATTAGTTTCAAAATCTTTTGCACATTCCAAATGTACAATAAGAAATTCATCTTTTGTTCAAGAAAAATAAAGTTTAAATTTTTAAAAAATAGTTTGAATATTATATTTTGTACAATAACATTATTAATTTATATTGGAAAATAAACAACTGAATAAAATTGAACTAGAAAATATATGAAGGTCGATAAAGGTATTAAAATTTCTTGACTTGACGTGGTATTGAAACCGGTAAAAGAAAAATATTTTTTTTATAATTTGACTGAAATCTACTATTTTATAATCATCCATCAGAAAAGTATCTCTTTAAAACATACAAATTTTTGAATAACATATGTAAATAATATTTCTTTCTGCAATTCATTTAAACTTATTTCGTTTGAAAGTGAGATCATTTTACAAACAATAATTCTTCAATTTCTATTCGTTTCATATCTTCAAACTTCCCTTTGAAATGAAACATATTTTGAAAATGTTATTTAAATTTTTATCACTATTTCTTATTGCAGTACACAAACTTATTTTAATCGCTCAAAAACTTGTAAAGAAAGAGATATTTCATACATATGTCTCAGGAATATATTCGGACAGTTGTTAATATCAATGAATTAGAAAAAAAATCAGATGCTTCCTACAAAAATTAAAATCCAATGAAATTATTATTTAATTTTTTAGTTTTTGTTAAAAGTAAACTGCCCTTTTGAAAAGATCATTTGGAAACAAAAATGGTGGTGGAGGTGCATAAGTAGATGTAATAGCAATTCCCTAAACAAAATTTCAACATTCTGCAGCTAAAATTAAAAAAAAACACAACGAGCAAAATGCCCTTTTGGTACTGCCGATTTCAACATAAAAAGAGGTGCATGCACAACTAGATGTTATAACAGTCCCATATACAAAATATCAAAATATTGGTACTAATCATTTTTGAGAGTATACACTGCAAAATGGAGAATGTCTCATTTTATAATAAAATAAGTTATAGCATACAACTTGTACATCATTTATGATAGAATATTATGTATAAATGTCCAATGTAATAAAGTATATAGTTTCAGTATTATTTAACTTTGAAATATAGGCATACAACGGTTATATAACATGAATTCACTTGATTATAGTGATAGTTTTTTAAAAACTTAATCTGAAAACTTATTTTCTTAATTTCTTAAGATGTACATAACCATGACATTCTTTTTTTTGCAATGTTGTCAAAGAAGATTTTTTTTTAAATAAATATGTAATGAAATAATGTTCATAATCAGTTATTTTTACTATTACTGAAAGTTAATGGATTAAATTATAATTTTATTCTACATTTACTCTACTATTCTTTATAAAAAAATAGCACTTACCCCTAAAAATTGCAGCGTCCGTTAGAAAATGTACCATTTGAAATAAATCCTGCCGCATATCATCTATTATTCCCTAAAAATATCTGAAGAGAGAAATTAATAAAAATTGCTTCTTCTGTAAATGAAATGATTATAATATTAAAGTGGAGATGTTGGTTCCATCCTCTGAATTTTCATACATGTTTGGAGGATGGTTAAGCCCTGCCACCACGACAAGGTCTCTCCACGTCGGCAAGGGGGGAAGGGATGGTTTTGGGTTTAAGGAAAGGATGAAGACTTATAACTATCGCGACTTAAATCTAACCGCGACTTAACTATTTTGGCGCAACTTAAACTAATGCAGTGTACTTCTCAGTGAAAAGGGTCAGGGGAATTGGCATGAAAGCCAAGAAAAAAGTAGAAAATGAAAATATAGTGTTAATTATTATAGTCTACGTACAAACTCACTCCACAATTAGACATTTCAACACGCTAGCGGTCAGACACCCTTCCGGCCCTCCATACTAACGCCCAAAATGGTAAAAGGGCAGCAAGATGCACAAAGCACATCCGTAACTCTAACTTATAGACACGCTAATACGAGGGCGGTATCACAACCCTTCCGTGCAACCCATACCAACGAAAAGAATGCTGTAAGCAGAGAAAGGAGTGCCCCCGACTTATAAAATATTACGGTGGGGTATTGAACATTTAAATAATATGATTATGAAAACATTATGCAAAAAGAAGATTTTAAAATCAAAAATTGTTTTTGTAAGGGAAAAATTAATGGTTAATTGGGGTATATTAAAAATGTAAGTCTAGTAATACTTGCACAAAAAAATGGCATATTTAAAAGTTATGTAATAACAAAAGATTGTAAACATTTAAATAATTCACCTCTATCTCATGTGAAACACTTCATATTGACCATATTGGAGATGTGTATATTTGAGAAAAATATATTTGTAGTGAACTAAAGAATATACTAATAAATAAATAAAAGCAAAAACTGAATAAAACGTGACACATTATTAACTTAAACTAACTAGTACCTATCAGCTAATCCTAACTGAAAACTTCCCGGGCAGTTTTGCAGTACGGATTTGCTTCCATTCATACATCACACCTTATATCTACACATCACATCTCAGATCTAACCATCACACAATATATGTAACCATCATACCTTATATTTAATCATCATACCTTATATTTAATCATCACACTTTATATTTAATCATCACACCTTATATATAATCATCACACCTTATATTTTATCATCACACTTTATAACTAATCATCATACCTTTATAAATAAGCATCACATCTCACATTCATCATACCTTATATATAATCATCACACCTTATTCTTAATCATCACACCTTATATTTAATCATCACACCTTATATTTAATCAGCATACCTTATATATAATCATCACACCTTATATTTTATCATCACACTTTATAACTAATCATCATACCTTTATAAATAAGCATCACATCTCACATTCATCATACCTTATATTTAATCATCATACCTTATACTTAATCATCACACCTTATTCTTAATCATCACACATTATATTTAATCATCACACCTTATATTTAGTCATCATACCTTATATTTTATCATCACACTTTATATCTAATCATCATACCTTTATAAATAAGCATCACATCTCACATTCATCACACCTTATATTTAATCATCACACTTTATATCTATCCATCACACCTTATATGTAACCACCACACCTTATATTTAATCAGCACACTTTATATTTAATCAGCACACCTTATTTTTAATCATCACACCTTATATTTAATCATCACACCTTATATTTAATCATCACACCTTATATTAATCATAACACCTTATATTTAATCATCACACCTTATATTTAATCATCACACCTTATATTTAATCATCACACCTTATATTTAATCATCACACCTTATATTTAATCATCACACCTTATATTTAATCAGCATACCTTATATTTAATCAGCATACCTTATATTTTATCATCACACTTTATATCTAATCATCATACCTTTATAAATAAGCATCACATCTCACATTCATCATACCTTATATTTAATCATCATACCTTATATCTATCCATCACACCTTATATGTAACCAACACACCTTATATTTAATCAGCACACTTTATATTTAATCAGCACACCTTATTTTTAATCATCACACCTTATATCTAACCATCACACCTTATATTTAACAATCACACTTTATATGTAACCAGCACACCTTATATTTAATCATCATATCACACATTCACCATACCTTATATTTAATCACCACACCTTATATCTAATCATCACACCTTACATTTAAGCATCATACATACTCATCACACCTTATAATTAACCATCATACCTTATATCTAATCAGCACACCTTGCATCTAACTATCATACCGTATTAATCATCACGCCTTATATCTAAACCTCATACCTTATATCTAGATCTCATCTCATACTAATGTGTCACGTTTTATTCATTTGGTTGGAATAAAAATAATCTATTATTTTTGCAAAACAAAGGGATAAGTTAAATAATATAAATTAAAAGTGTATAGAGAATTGTAAAAACAAGTGGTAAAATATTCAGGAAGGACCTTGCTCTTATATCGTAAAATTGGACTTACATATTTCAGTGTTGAGAAAAAAACTGAAGAAGTACCTGCTTCCCCCCTTATATCTATATCTATATCTTATATCTAGAAAGTAGCTCGACCTCGTCTGAAACAATAAAAAAAATTAGTTTATTTATAACAAAAATAGTTTATAGTAATTATGAACAAATGTGTGTACTGTAATAATATATACATTGTACTCTAGTTTCAAGTATATATAGTAGTAGATCACAATTAGTTATTAAAATATAATAAGTTAAAAAGGAAAAAATATAAACGGTACTCACCTCATGACTGCTGAAAGACTACTGAAGATTTGTAAGTTGTTAATTATCATTTAAATTAACGAATAAAAGTGGGGAGGCTACGAATTAGTTACGAGTTATTCAATATATTATATTGTATTAAAGGTATAATTAGACATTAATAGTTTGGTATTAGCTAACGCTATTAATTATAAAATATTATTTAAATAAATCTGTTATACTCAAACCAATCAGTCTCCGTACACTAGTAAAGGAATAAAGTATTCTTTATTTTTAAAGTTTGTCATTAAATATGTGTACACGAAATAAAATTTATGTTATACTTACTATATTAAAAAATAAAATAATGTATCAACTTCCTAATTTTTCGTAATGAAATCGAGAAAAAAAATTATATTTATTGGAAGAACTTAAACGGTTTGTCATATTAGCCTCTAATTTTCTTGGAGTTTGGGAGTCAAATGGAATGAAAAATAAGTGATCCGAATTCAAAATTGTAAGTTGGATCAGTTCAAAGTTCAAACATTTAACATATAAATGGAAATGTAATATTAACGATTAAATAAATTGTGTATTAAAAATTAAATATTTGTTTGTTTCTAAAATTATTTTTCATAATACAAATTGAACTAAGTATTTATAATGAATTACTTGCAAGCATAAATGGTTGCCTATATATCAATGGCGCTGAAAGCAGTCCCAATTGATTTCATAGCAATTTCGCCAAAAATATTATATAATCTATGGTTTAAATGTATATTTGTTAATAATAAGATAAAAGAAGGCTTTGTTAACGAAGAAACAAAATGAACTGTCAATCTGTCAATCTTGGATATGATTATTATGAGTATCGTGGTCAGCATTTTTGTTTTCTTGACATTTTCTGTGGCAGCTATAAATGATAACAACTATGTATTAGAAAAATATACCATAACACCAACCAGGCAATTTATACTGAAGTCAAGACTGTGTAGATATTTCAACTTATTGCCATTCTGTCATGAAAATTACCGAAATAGAATAACCCGAAATTACTTAGGACCTTATAGTCGTCCTTACGAAACAAGGACTTCATACCTCTATGATCCTTGGGAGGAAAATTCGCAGTATTGTATGTGCAAGTGTTGCAAATGTAGACCTCAAAATACAAGAGGAAATTATTTAAGAAAAAAGCGACACACAGAAGAACATATCAGAAAGAATAAACCTTATTATATACCATTAGTTAGAAAGAAGTACAGTAATTTGAAACAGAAACGATTGAATCATTTTATTTCAAGAAGATTTAATCTTAATGATGCTTTAGATTCAGTTAAAAATACTGCAAAAAAAGGATATAACGCTATTAAAAAAACAGCGGAACATACATATGACGCCGTTAAAGATTCTGCTGTAGAAGGTATATTTTTTTAAAGTTTATTTTTTATTATTTGTTAATCATTTTTAATTTTAGCCTACGACGAAAGCAAATACCAAATTAAGAAAACTGTAGGGCATCTTACTCCCTTAGAAAAATGTGTAAGATATTCCTAAAAATCCCATATCAAATATAATATTTAATTCTTTTAGACAGAATTTTTAAGAGGCATAAATAACAAGCTACAGATATTATACAATAACAATTCTTTAGCACAATGGAACTACGAAGCAAATTTAACAGACTATAACAAAAAAATATCTGTAAATATCAATAAAGTGTTCATTTTGAATAATACATAGTAATTTATACAGGTTCAATCTGACTTATATTTTGCGAATATGTTAAAAGAAACCAGTGATAATGTTAAAGAATTTGATTTGAAAGAAAATTGTAGTTCCATAAACCGCCATATTAAAAGAGAAGTTAATTTTACATCAAGACTTCAAGAAGCTGCATTACCTTCTGCCGATTACTTTGAGGTATTTAAATATACATTTTTTCTACTACATCTTTGAATAGTTATTGTAGAAAATATATTCTTTGTTTTTACTATTTTCTAGTTGCAAAATATTCTTCGAAACATGGAATCAATATTTAGTAAAGCTGTAATACCCGATTTTAAAAACAAACATAAACATTATCATTTAGATCCAGGTAATGCAATATTTATTTATTTATTTATTTGAATTTTATACTCTATGATATGCAGATATTTCCTATCGAATGGCTCACAGTAGAAATCCTGCTGAATTAAAATATATTTGGGAAAAATGGAGATCAGAAACTGGAGATAAATTAAAAAGATATTATCCAAGATATATTGAATTAATGAATCAAGCCGCAAACTTAAATGGTATGAAGAAATTTATTTAAATATTATAGTAATACAGCATCCTCTTACATCAATAATAAAGCCAGAATTGTAATTATTTTAAAGAATTATTGTACCTCCTTCCACTTTTTTATAAGTGACTACTACCATAAAATGGGTGTGAGTTACACCCTTAAAAATATTACCAGTGAAATCCTCGTATCAAAATACCTATGTAAACAAATTTTCATTTGGATATTCCTATTAGATCAGGCGCAATTACAGATTGAATATCAGCCAATAGGAATCCACATGACCGTTAATAATGCGCGTCTCAGGATATACCGGGGATCCTGAGACGCTAGCACTCAGTCCCGCTCTGCGGGGCGCCGGGGAGGCAGCAGGCCTCTGGGCCTCTTCCCCGCCTGGTGGTCTGGCTAGACCGCCTTCCAGGACATCTGATGCCCTGAAGGTGATCTAGTTCAGCCGGCCGGGAATTGGAGCAAGCTTCGGCGTGTGCTCTAATCCTTGGCCTGCTGAAACCAGAACACATTCTGGGGCAGATTTAGTTGCTCTGGATTGTGCTCCAGTTTTAGTAGGTCAGGAATTGGAGTACTCATAAGTGTTTGCTCTAATTCTAGGTCTGCTGAAACCGGAGCACATTCTGGAGCAGATTTAGCTGCTCTGGATTCTGCTCTGGTTTTAGTGGGTCAGGAAGTAGAGCACTCAGAAGTGTTTGCACTAATTCTAGGTCTGCTGAAACCGGAACACATTCTGGAGCAGATTTAGCTGCTCTGGATTGTGCTCTGGTTTTAGTGGGTCAGGAATTAGAGCACTCAGAAGTGTTTGCACTAATTCTAGGTCTGCTGAAACCGGAGCACATTCTGGAGCAGATTTAGCTGCTCTGGAATGTGCTCTGGTTTTAGTGGGTCAGGAATTAAAGCACTCAGAAGTATTAGTTCTAATTCCAGGTCTGCTGAAACCAGAGCATATTCTAGAGCAGATTTAGTTGCTCTGGATTGTGCCCTGGTTTCAGTGAGTCAGGAATTGGAGCACTTAAAAGTGTTTGTTCTAATTCTAGGTCTGCTGAAACCGGAACACATTCTGGTGCAGATTTAGCTGCTCTGGATTGTGCTCTGATTTCAGTGGGTCAGGAATTAGAGCACTCAAAAGTATTTATTCACAATCATTATAGTAATATGCCGATTCCTAACTTTTTGGAGGTTTGGAAGTTAGTCATTCCTAACTGTATTGACAAATCTCTTGGGTTGGAAGTAACAAATTGCACTTCCATCTCTTGGGTTGGAAGTATTAATGTAGAGGTTGCCTAGTAACATTGTCATAAATTTCTACAATAAAATAGGTTAAAACAAATTATAATAGTTGTCAAAAAATACTGTACCTTATGTAACAATTAACTGTAAGGATGATTGTGAATAAAATAGTATACATACCTCGGCGGGAGTTTCATTTCGCCTCGCGCTATATCTCACCTCGAGGCTTCGCCTCTCGGTAGTATATATAAGCCCTCGGCTGAAATTAAACATTTCCCACCTCGCATGTAAATAACTATTCCTTTAATTCTTGGCCTACTAAAAACATTACGGAATAAATTTGGCTGCTTTAAATTGAGCTCTGGTTTCATAGGGTCAAAAACATTTTAAAGTGTTTTCTCTAACTTTAATCTGCTGAAATCATAGCACATTCTAGTGCAATGAAACTCTATATTGTGTTCTAGTTTCATTGGACCAAAAATCAGACCAAGTATTCAGGATGCTCTGATTCTTAGCGTGTTATTTTTTCTAATTACTATGTGATCATTTTTTGGGTAGCAGACCCATTTTTGATAAATAATGCAAATATACATTTTTATTATTAGGATATAGCAACGTCGCAGACATGTGGTTATCAGTTTACGAGACGCCAAATTTTGAGCAAAAAATACATCAAGTTTGGAATAAAATAAAGCCATTATACCAACAATTACATGCTTATGTGAGGAATAAATTATTATTGTATTATGGAAAAAGATACGTCAAAAGTACATATATACCTGCACATTTATTAGGTAGGGTTATTATAAAATAAAACGAATTTGTTAATAAGTATCTCTGATAGGTAATGTCTTTGGTCAGACATGGATAAATATTTACAATCTTACCATGCCATTTCCTGAACATAAATTTCCAGACATAACAGCACAATTACAATCAAAAGTAAGTCAAATTATTGTAAATAAATAATTTATTTATCAGTAATTCTTAGGGATATACACCTTTAAAAATGTTTGAGGAAGCGGAAAAATTTTTCACTTCCATAAATTTACCTGAAATGAGTCCAGACTTTTGGAGCAACTCAATATTGGAACAAAAATCGGATATTCAAATGGTTTGTCACGCTTCTGCCTGGGACATGTACAACAGAAGAGATTTTCGGTAAAAAAAAATACAAAAATATGTCTAATAATATAAATTAAACGTTTTGTAGGATAAAAATGTGCACGCATGTTACATTTGAAGATTTTATTGTAATCCATCATGAAATGGGACATGTAGAATATTATATGTTGTATAAAAATCAACCTGTAGTTTTTCGCGAAGGTGCAAATCCAGGTTTGTATATTTGTAAATAATATATTATTAAATCATAACCTGTATTCAGGAACTTTATTTTTGTTTTTGTTCTTTATTACAAATTAAAACTATAAATAAAAAGAACATCTGTTTGAGTACTACTCGTATAACATTTAAAAAAAACCGGATTTTATATATTTTTATAAAAATATAATAAAAAAATATTTTAAAGAATAATTAAATATAAAATGTTATATATTTATGTATGATATAAAATATTGATCAATTTTTTTTTCAAATAAAGTACTGTTTCCAAATATTTCTATATTCTTAAGAAAATACCAAGAAAAAAATGAGATTTTTGATTAACCATTTTTTTCAATATCAACTAATGCTATTGATGCCAGGAACTTAAATTGAAGTTTAATTAAAATCTGTTAAACCAATTTATTTACAAGTGTACACATATACACAGACAGATGAATATATAGTCTTCACGTTTAAAATAGTGGGAAAACGTATTGACGAGAATTTAATTCGAGGATATCTGTTAAAGCCTCGAAATATCAAAGTTGTTTTGAGTACAATTCCTTCCTTATTATATATGACATTAGATAATGTTTCTATAAAGATAAAGAAAATAAAATTAAGTTTATTGATAAATTTCATGCCAAATTTTCAGTTGACTTTAATTCGTTGACATAGAAATCCGTTAAATTCAGTTTTCGAATAGTTTATTGTGAAACCATTTAGACACTCCATTTTATCCAAGCTCCACAATTTTTATACTTCAACACAATTTTATACAAATCTGACTTTCACTTTTTGAGGAAGACCCATGTGGGGTCGAAAACGGTCGGTGGTGAAATAAAAACTTCCCAAATTTGACTGATTTCCAGAAAATTTTTGTTCTATTCCCATTCGTTGATAAGTCAAGAAAATGTTCTAAACAGTAATTTTATATTTTTAGGATTTCATGAAGCAATAGGAGATACCATAGCATTATCTGTAGCAACACCAGAACATATCCAGTCTTTAGGATTACATGTGGATGATAGTACAAATAGTTTTGAAAATGATATAAACTTTTTATTTTTAATGGCATTACAGAAAATAGCATTTCTTCCATATGCTCTAGTTGTAGAAATATGGAGATGGAGTGTTTTTCGAGGTACCATCGATATAGAACACTATAATAAACATTGGTGGGCACTTAGGTACGTTATAGGCATTTACTTATAATTTTATTAAATACAGCTTATTTTTAAAGAAGTAAATACCAAGGAATTCATCCTCCTGTTCAAAGAAGTGAAGAAAATTTTGATGCAGGAGGAAAATACCACATTGCTGCAGGAGTTCCTTACATTAGGTAAACAAACAGATAATTTATTTTTGATTTTATAATTTTCTTAGGTATTTTGTGAGCTTTGTTATACAGTTTCAATTTCACGAAGCCCTTTGTACAAAAGCAGGAAAACTAGACGATGATAAACCTCTTCACAAATGTGATATTTATAAAAGTCAAGAAGCAGGAGAAGTTTTGAAGTAAGAAATTTTTTACAAAATACGCTGAATTAAAATTAATATAATTTTAGAGACGCATTATCCTATGGTAAATCATTACCTTGGCCGGAAATTATGTCTAAACTTACTGGTAATGATGATATAAATGCAGAATCGTTATTAAACTATTTTGAGCCGTTATCAAAATGGTTAGAAGAAGAAAATAAAAAACAAAATCTTAAAATTGGGTGGGGTAAACAAATTAAGAATAAGTTAAAAAGAAAATAAAATATTATCGTATAATGTTAATGCTGAATTGTTAGTATTGTAGATAAAATATTGCATTTATGATATTTCTATTTTCATTTCTAAATTGATAACGTATGTAGATTTAACTTATCGACTACTTTGTAGACTCATTGGTAATATTCATTTTGTTTGCAAGAGATGTGAGAGCAGAGAAAGTAAGTGGTAATCAGAAATAAGTAAAATTATATAAGCATCAAATAGCTATTAATTAAACGGTTTGAGTGTGTTATTGTTATGTAATGCACAGAGTAGATAATATACACTTTATTTACTCTGCGATTTAAAGTATTTTGTTTAGAGATACAGAATAAGGTTAAGGTCAAGTAATCAGCAATTAGATTCCAAATTTGTTAATTGTAAAAATATAATTTCAAAGTAGTACATATACTTTTCTATTTTTTTATAATGCTCTAATTTTTGACATTGTTTTTTTATTGTACTAACAATTGACTATCATATGTACGACAGCAGCGCCTTCTACAACAGCTCGATATTAAATGTAGATTTCTACAAACGACAAATCGCAGCGACGGCAGCGACTGAATCGCGACATGAATCAATCTTTTTGATTTTAGATTAGGTAGGTATATATTTTTGATTTATTATTAATTATTCTTCTTTCTTTGATATATCTTCCAAAGCAATTTCTTATCTCAATCTTTTGCTCATATTATCGCTGACGCGACTCAAGTCTTGTCGCATAAATAGTTGAGTAATCGTGCGACATGTCGCAAATAGGAACTACTTTTAAAAATATGTTGTGCATGTTCACAAGTTAAAACTTGAAATTATAAAATTATATTTATATATCGTTATCACTTATCAATAACATGATAATATTATTTTTGTAGACAAGCAAAGATAAATTTTGAAGTACATTGCTCCTCAAATATTCATAGCTGTGGGATTCCCCTACTTTTTTCATGAATAGAAATAGAAAGGCTACTTATAGTTTCAACCAGTCTTACTCGTACTTCGACACGTTTGGTGTGTAAAATGGATTTGGATTCGTGGTCTGAAAGTGACAGCGAAGAAATAGGTAAAAATGATAATTAAGTTTTAATAATTTTTATGTACTACATATTTTAAAGCTGTCGTTGAAAATGAAATTTCTGCGGTAAATGAAGAAAATTTATCAAGTGAAGATGAGGTAAGGTACAATATGAAAAAAATTGAGAAATATTTATTATTTTCTTTCAGTTGGAAAATATATTCACTTTGGAAGAAACTGAAAATGAAGGTGGAAATGAAGAATTAAATTTACAAAAGGTACGGAAATGATTGTTTAATATTATTATATTAATTTTTTTGTATTTCAGAATGAAAATGAACAACACTTTTTAACTTGGCTTGATAAACGTATTACTGATTGTCAAATTCTTCGCCCTATGTTCCAAGATATAACACCAGCAATTGTAGATGGAGTACCGTTTTTCGTCGATGGTGATTCTTTATTGCTAACAATGATGTACGACACAAACTGGTCTTCACAGTTGGGTGGCTCATCTTTACATTTGGTTTACTTATTTGAAAGATTCTTGAATATATTTGTTGAAAGGGGAGGAAATTTTCATTTAATATTTTTCAAAAATTGGCGTAACGTTTGGAATTCGCATTGGAATGTTTTATTATACAGATCAATTTTAACAAATCACTTTTCTCAAAATGTTGAAAAGTATCCAGTACATGTTTTTGAAAATTGTTTGGATACAGATTTTATTCAATTGATTTCAACTCTTCGACCAGGATTTATTTTAACTAACTTGGAAGCTCATGAACAATACGAAAATTTATTTAAAAAGAAAAATGCTAATTTAAAGCATATCATGAACGTAAATCTGTTATTTTGGCTTAATAATGATTTGCCTTGTATAGATACAAATCATATAAATGTGGATGTTTCAATAATTCAAGGATTTTATTTGGATTGTCAAATAAGAGTAAAAAGAATGGTACATATTTATAAACAAAGATTAGAAAATTTTATGAAAAATTTGCCAAAAGTTAAAGAAATTTTACAAATTCCCAAATGTATAAAATTTTCTAAAAATGACGATATAAGAACTGCATCTTATTTAACAGCAGCTTTCTTTTTTTACAAAGAAAATAATAATGAAAATGTACTAAAAATATTTTTTGTTAATTACGCGATGATGGAATTCTTAGATTTAAAAAATCGTTGTTGTCCAAAATTTGTAACTCCTCTTGAAAAATTAGACACAATAATAGAGGAATGGCATAAGTGTATGTTTTTTGCACTTTCTGCTCTTGAAGACAGATATCTTAATAGTTCTCTGGTATCTGATTTGTGGCAAGGATTATTATTTGGACATGTGTATCGTTTTGTATCACCTTTAATTGCCAAGCCTAAACATTTGGGTTTAGAAGTAGCTGCTACTTATGAGAAAATGATTCAGGATTTTAATAAATTCGGATTTTCAATAAAACCTTATCCAATTGAATTGTCAGATTTTGATAGTAATTTTGAATGTATTACATCTTTATCGCAGTTTCAAAGAGGTAATTGTAAAAATGTAGTATTTATGTTAATCATTTCATTTACAATTTTTTAGATCCAAAACCTCTAATTCCAATTAATAATCCTTTGATTTCAACGTTTTGTGGCGATATTTTACATAATATAAAATGGGTAAATCCTCCACAGAAAATGCTTTCTAAAAAATTTACCGAATATCATCATTATCATTCTATGAAAGTTATGTCTGATGAACATGATCAAATTCGAGACAGTATTGGAATTGTACCTACAAATCAATGGGAAAAAACAAAGTAAAAAGGTTTATTTTAGTAATTTATGTAAATCTATAATAATAATTTTAGATTTGTGAGGCAACGAGAAGTACACGCAAGATACATGACACTATATGGCTCCAGTATTTTGGGAAGACCCTTGGAAACAAGTGGTGTTATTCGCAACACAAAACCTAATAAGAAAGAGGAAAAGAAGAAGAATTCTAAGAAAAAACAAGATATCCTAGACGCCAAAATGCAGAAAGACGCTATTGAAAAAGAAAAGAAAGATAAGAAACTGTTTGAAGATTTAAAATATCAGTTTAAAAACTATGATGTAAATTATGAAAAATTATTAGGTCATGTAGATTTAGTTCTTAAAAATAAAGCATTTATATCGGGTATATATAAAATAGACACTTTGATTTTAAAATTAAAAATAATGCGTGAAATCCTAAAACTTAATAAAGCAAGAAAAATAGAGATGGAAAAGTCAATATTTTTAACAGTTAGAGACATTCTAGCTTCAAATTGTGAACTAAGTCCAAAGAACAAACTTCTATTATCAAAATGTTTATCTGTTATTAAATGCACAGAAATTGCCAAAAGAAACGAATTACCACTCCAAGAAGATGTCTCTTCTGATGATCACTGGATTCGTTTTCAACTTGAAGAATTAGGCCCAGATTTAATTAGAGAAACGGGAGGAAAACCTGATCCCAGAGTTAAGAATTTCATTCCCGATCCGTGGCAAAGCGAATTGTTTGATATAGTTGACAGAAAACAATCTGCATTTATAGTAGCTCCAACTTCTTCAGGGAAGACTTATGCTTCGTATTATTGCATGGAAAGTGTGTTGAAAGAAGACACGGAAGGCGTCGTGGTATATGTAGCTCCAACAAAAGCCCTCGTCAACCAAGTAGCTGCTTCTGTTTACGCTAGTTTTAAAGACACGAAGATGCCGGATGGCATGTCTGTTTACGGTGTTTTCACCAGAGACTACAGAATGTTTGCACTTAACTGTCAAATATTAATAACTGTTCCCCAATGTTTGGAAATCTTATTGATGTCTCCTCGACGACACGCCTGGGTGAAACGACTTCGTTATGTGATTTTCGATGAAATACACTGTATTCAAGGAAATCTAGGTGGTGCTTCTTTTGAACGCTGTTTATTACTTATTCGTTGCCCATTTTTGGCACTTTCTGCAACTATTCGCAACCCAGATGTAATGAGAAAGTGGCTACAAGATGCAGAGAATTTTAAACAGGAACGAGATATAAAAGATGGATGTCCGAGAAATGCTGATACTTATAAGTAAGTTTTAAATTAAATGGGGTATGGACAATAATCAAATTTTACTACCTAGTTATAAAATATAAGAACTAACAAACTTTAACTAAATTTTAACTTAACTACATATGTTTTGGCTTCGATTACGATTTCGGCCGAAACAAGAAGAGTAGGTCGGACATTAATAAAAAGTATAAACATTAGTTTGCTATATTATAGTTATTAGCAATTTAATGTTTTCAAGAAAGGATATGTGCTGACCTTACAATCATCAATTTTAAAATTATGCGGTTGTTTTATTTTTTGTCTAGTATCATATATGTAAAAATCATAATATGGTCATATACTTTGACTCAGTTCATAATTTAATTTTAGAGTGAACTTAGTAATACACACAGAGAGACATTCAGATTTAACAAAATTTACATTTGGGAATGGGCAATTACATCATTTACATCCCTATGCTGAATTGGAAAAGAGCGTTGTAGAGCAAAATAATGGAATTCCGGCTCACATGACATTATCGCCAGCCGAAACATTAAAATTATTTGATACTATGTGCACTGTTTATCCCAAATGTAAAGAACTGGAAATATTATCTCCCATTAGGTACTTTTCTTCTGTACCTGAAAATGGTTAGTGATACTTGTATCTATTTAATTTTTTATATCACATTTTGTCGTAATTGTTTCAGGTTTTATTAGTAGAAATCAAGTTCGGAAATACGCATCTGAATTATCTAAATTGTTAGAAGATTGGTATGCTAAAAATCGGTACTATTTTCAGTCTACTATTAGATCTTTAAAGCCAGTAAAAGTAGATCAGGTAGTAGGTACCGGAGTAGAATATATTATGGATAATATAACTAATTTGATATTACATTTAAAAAAAAATAATATGTTACCAACGCTTGTATTTGCTTATAGTCGCAATTTAATTAGTTGTATGACTATAATTACTAATGAATACTTTGAAGAGAATAAGGTAAGATTTAATTTTTATAGTGAAAATATAAATACATTTGTAATTTTTAAGAAAACTTTGCCATCAAAATCAAGCGTTTATTATAAACAAAAAGAAAATGTATATGGTGTTAGAGGAGTAGAAGATAAATTAGATTCAAAAAAATACAAAATGAAAGCATTAAACTCATTTTCTGGCAATGCTCAACAAAATATAGACAGTAAGTATTGTTGTAATGAATTGAATATATTTAATACGTTTATATTTCAGTCATATCAAGCAACAGAGATTATGTAGATCGAAAGAATAATCCACGAAGACTTAGGTTTGTAGACAAACCTTTATATTTAATTTCTGATGATCCTGAGCAATCTTTGCAAGGTAAGGAAATAAATACGCAAGTGTAAAATCCAGACAGACAAGTATTTTTTTTCTCATTTTAGGAATTGGTGTGATTGATTCTGAAGATATAAAATTCATAGAACAACGTTTAGGGAGGGCTGGTATAAATTCTGATCATTTAATTTCCAGGGCTATGCGAAATGGTTTATGTTTGCATCATGGAGGTTTAAATGCTAGAATAAGAGGTGCAGTTGAAATGCTGTTCCGAAAGAAGTTCTTGAATGCAGTGTTTGCTACAGGAACACTGGCTATGGGTAATATATTTTAACTAGTGGAGGATTTACATATAAGTTCTCTGGACATTTGACTAGGAGCGGTAAAATTTAGGAGATGGTTAATATTCTAATTATAAAAAATACTGCAAGCAAAAATTGACATGTTTAAATATAAGTTAAAACTTTTTTCTCTGGATTCTGAATTATTGTTTTATTTTTGGATCAAATCTAATGTATAGTTTTTGAATCCTTTTCGCTAATTTTTCATTCCATGTGATTTGATCATTTATCCCCTTTCACACAACATGTACTGATTCAAGTAATCTACTTGCTGAGGTAGATTAAAAGATCAGATACAACTGATCTAAACTGAACTACTTATAGTAATCTTATCCGACTGGTAAAAGAAATTTCTTTATTAGCTGTAAAACGGTAAAAATAGATCAGCATATACAGGATGTTAAAAAATAAGTGTTTAAGATTTAAAGGACATGGAGAAAAAGTCACATCTACTTATTGATTTGTAATAAAAACAATAAAATTCAGGGTTCAAGGGAAAAAGGCAGCATGGAATTTAATGCTAGGGCCTCATTCGTAAATTCGCCACTGCTTTTAACAATTATGTTCAAATATGTAATAATACTGAATTTAGGTATTCATATGCCATGTAAAACGGTGGTCGTAGCTGGTAATTCAGCGTACCTAAACTCTTTGGAGTACCATCAAATGTCTGGTCGTGCAGGACGCCGTGGTTATGATACCGCTGGTAATGTTGTTTTCTTTGGAATCAACCCTCGAAAACAGCATTCTCTTATGACTGCTAAACTGCCACATATACAAGGAAATTTTCCTATAACTGTAACTTTGATTCTGCGATCTTTACTGCTTGTGTCGGATGTAACAGAAAAAGGAAAAGAATCAGAACAAGCGAGAAATATTAGTATTTCTCGAGTTTTAACTATGCTTGAACATAGTTTATGTTTAATGCACAATAAAAATTTGAAAATTAATATTAAACATTTCTTCAGTTTTACTTTGCAGCTTTTAAAAATTCAGGTAAATTACAAAATCATGATTGATGTCTTGATATAAGTATAAATTTTAGGGATTTATAAATGAAAAAGGCGAGCCCTTAATGTGGTGCGGTCTAGCTACTCACTTACATTACCATGAACCGGGCAATTTAGGATTTATTTATTTGTTAAAAACAGGAATTATTCGGAAAATTTGCACAGATATAAAAAATGATGAAGATGTTGCTTTTACGTTGTTAACAATTTTGAGTTATCTGTTTACTAAAGTTCCTTTAAATGCAGCTTCTAAAGAACCATTTAAAAATTCAAAAGTGGTTTTAGATCCGCTTCCAGATTTAGTATATCAGGTAAAAATAATAAATATGTAAATAAACATATCTAATGAAAACTTGTAGGGCTTGGAAAATTATAACAAAGAAGTTCGTTTTGTGTTTGAGCAATACTTTATAAATGTTGCAAATTATTTTAAAGAACCTGATACGAAGCTTCCTTTATCTTCAGTAAATATTGCTGATAAAAATTCTAATACTGATCCAACGCAAGGTACAATATAAATAATGAATTTTATGTTTTACTTAAAATTATTTTATTTTTAGAAAACATACAAAATAAATTTTTAAATATGTGTGTGCCCAAATTAATATGTTCTTCATTTGCTGCTTTATCAGGAAATGATGATAACAACGCATACACTGAAAAATCATTAATAACTAATTTAAAGCGAAAGGTTTGTTAATTTATGAGAATATAAAACAATAATAAAATGGTTTTTTTTTAGATGACAACAGATGTAAAAATTATTCCGCTAATTCCCTTAGATTTGGAATTAAATGGATACGCAGTTGATTTTTATAGACACGGTATTGTCGATAGTATTAAACGTGACAATGGAATTAAAGAAGGAGCAGAATTTGCGTTATTAACAGATTTTCTCCTTATTCTTAAAACCATTCGAGTATCTTTAGAAGAAATGGGACTCAAGAAACAACATGATATAGTATTTTATCATTTTAAAAGACTTGAAAGTGAATATGAAGCTAAACACAAAAATGCATTTCAGAGAGAACATTTGTAAGAAATTAGAAATAGTTTTGAAAAATAAATATTTTTATACTTTGATATCTTTTATTTAAAACCTAAAACTTACAGTTTTTGGGCAACAATACATAAATTTTCTAAAGTTATATTTTGTTCAACATAATAATATAAATTACAAGTAAAATTATGATTTTGTAAATAATTCATTCTACCGTAATCAATTAAAAGTTTGCATTTTCTCCCAATCAATTCTTTTTCTTCTCTTGTGTAGTTCAATTCATTTCTGAAACAGAGCACATATTTTAAAGAAATTTATTTTGAAAATTTAAATTTTAATTAAAATGTTAAATATTTATAAAAGAATTTTGAATATTAAAAAAGGGACGTGCCCTGTGACTTCATTACCCGAACTATACTCTATTTTTTATAAGATTGAAGTAAAAGGAAGGTAGGTGCAGTTAGATCTTGTTTGATGATTGGATATTTGGGTAATAAATAAATAAAAATCAAGATAAAACTGTACCTATCTTCCCCATACTTCCTTCTTATAAAATATAGACTATAGTTTATTTTTTATAAGAACGGAGTGTAGAGAAGATAGAAGCAGTTTGATTTTAATTCTTATATTATCCAATCAAAACACAAGATTAAACTACTCCTATATTCTCCACACTTCGTTCTTATAAAAAATATATTAAATAAAAATTTCTCGTGTATTATTATGTATTTTTAAAAATAGAAAAATTCGCGTCTAATATTTTTATTTTAAGATTAATATATAAAAAAATATAGAAAACTTTAAATTTATTTCGAAATACATACCGATCAGAATTAGTTTCAACTTTTTCTGGTTTATTTTTGTGGTCTCTACTTCGTCCAGTTCCACAAGTTGCCCAACTTACTAAACCGCATATTATATCAAATTCAGCTTTTGATAAGTGATGATTCTAAAATATAAAGATTAGTATAAAAAATAAATATTGTAAACTGGAATTTTACTTCGAAAAATGCTTTTCCGGTATAATTTGACCATTGGCACCGATGGTGGCAACAAAAAGCCATAACTAATCCTTTTACATCCACTCCTTTTTTCATTGCGTTTATCAGACACTTTAAAGCTAAATCTACAAAGAAAATATTAGAATTTAAAAAAAAATTGTTATTATATTACCTGTTGCTCCTCCACAGAGATGTTTTGTGACTGCGACAACTTTTCCCCCCTTTTTAATGACTTCTACTTCATTTAAAAGTAAATCAGCGATATCTGCTTTAATTCGATGAATATTTTCCTCAGATTTATTCAATTTATTGTCCATTTTATGGCGTAAAGATGCACGTTCAACTAACAAAATAGTGGATTGTTCTAACGATTTAATTTTTTGTGACAACCAGAAACTAAATTGTCCTTTTCCAGCTCCAAAATCCACATAACAAGTATTATTATCTAGTAAATTTGCATTGTTTAAATGTTCTATTAAAGATGAAATTTGTAAAAGATGTTTTCTAGTTGATGCTCCGTAGTCTGGTCTATTTATTTCGGTCATCATTTCGTTGTAAGTAAGTACTTTATTTGTTACAACCCCAGATATGTAATCTAATTAAAAAAGAAATAGAATATTTCAAAACACTTTATAACAAATATTACCTTCAAATAAAGTATTAACTTTGTTAATAACTTTTAATATCTCGTTAGTTGGAATACTTGATAATTGTCGAACGCTTTCTTCATTTTCTTCACAGTCATCCAAATTTACATTTTTCAGTAAATAGGGCTCTGTATACGTTAAGTTAGCATTACATTTTTTTAAGTGTTTAGCTAATTTATTTGCAAAACAGGTACTATAAAGATGTTAATAATAAAATACAAATATGGAAGTATTGCATTATACCAACTGTTTACTGTCTAATGGACAAGGAATCCGAAGTCGTGAATTTGTATCCTCTGTTTCTTGTTTTGGTTCATGTTCTCCACAATAAAGAAATCCGGATTTTACTGTCATACGACAATATCGTTTCTTTCGTACAACAAAGTAATTGCAGTGTCCACTGTTATTGATATTTGTGTTGTCTGTAATATTAACGTCCATTTTTATGATACTGAATTGTCAAAGAAGCTTTAAATTGTGTAAAAAGTCTTGTAATATTACAACACGTGTATCTCAGTTCATTGACATTGACAGCTGTCATTCTGTCATTAATAGTTCATGAAGTTGCTACGAGATGTCGGACCCCATTCTATTCTCAAGTGATTCTCAAGAAAAAGTAGTTCATAAAATTGCTATTAGATGTCAGACCCCATTCTAAACGCTTAAATAAACGCTATTTCTGACTTGTATATTTACAAAAAATTGGTAATAGTTGTTAATTTTTGGGATTTTCTTTATTACAGCCGCTGATTAGAAAAAACAAAAAGAAGGCTGCATATTTTATCTATAATTAGTTTTAAGATCATAATTTCTCAATTTTTATTTATATCAAATGTAGAGTGGGATTTTAAAAATAATATAATAAAAATAGGGTATATGACCAAAATTGAATTTTGGTATATAAGTCATAAAATATATAAATTAACTATTATATCTTCTTATTATAATAATAAAAACTAAACATTAGTTTGCAATAACATAGTTATTAGAAATTAAATAATGTGGAGAATGAATATGTGACACCAGTTTGATAGGATCTTATTTCTATGAATAGTGTTTATATTTTTTTTTATTTAAAGTATAGAGATCCTACATAAGGGCTGAACTTTTTTGGAGACTTTGATGATTAATAAGGTCTTGCACGATATTTCATTTTTAGGTTTAATCAATAAAGTAATGAAAAATATTAGACCCATATTTTTTATTTTTCTCCAAATTGACTTTTAATAACGAAAAAACTGCTATTAAAAATATTTCCTTCAAAACCCGGATTGCCCAGTGACGTATCAAGGATTTTTCCCAACTTCACTCAGCTAATAATTACATCATATAGAGCAACAAATTAGAAGTTGTAAATTCGATTTAAACATTTTTTTTACACTTCGCGTTAAAATTGCTCTATTATTACATGGAAAACAGTTTAACAATATAAAACATTGTTAAACGTTTTTAGTACTTTTGTTGTTGTAAAATTGGTACTTATAACAATTGTACCCCATTTTAAATGTTTAATTGATAACCTCAAATATTTTAAAATGTTTTTTAATACAATTTATATTATTTATGAGTAGGAAAACCGAGTAAACAAAACTAATTTAAAAGGATATTAAAATTTCATAATTGATAATGAATAGATTTATAAATATTTTCATAATATTTTAAATGAATATTGACACATAAATGTGCTCAACTGCATTCAAAAGACTTATCATATTTCATATTTATATATCCCTGGATTACATTGTTGTATTTTTATGAAATAAGTGAAGGAAAGTATAAAAAATAATATATTATACTCAACTCATGGAACAATATACCGTCATAAAAAACTTGTATAACAATATACAATTTGTTAATATGAGAAATTAAAATGTTTATTTTGCTAATAGTGCGTGTAGGCAGATGTTTAATGAAATGACGTGTCCGCATCGTAACGCTCGGTAGACGCTCGACGTCACAGTAGAGGGTTCGGTGGTCAGATGTCGTCGGCGTCGTTGTGTGCCGCAGCGTCGCAGCCACCCTGTGACGTAATCAACTGCGCAGATCGACCAATCAAGCGCCAGTATTGCCCGAACCGCCGTCGGTGTCACTTATGCTCGCCATCGCCATATTGTATGACGCGGTTCACTGTTGTTGACCGTCGAAGACGTTGTCCACATTGCGTGCTAGTGTGCGTAACGTAAACCTACCAGTGCTGTGTGGTGCAGTGCCATCTACGTCGACGTCACGGACTGTTGTCACACGTAGGAGTGATATTAGTCAGCAACGTTTTCCTACCTGGCCGGGGTTTTGCTGACCATGCCTGTGCGGAAACAAGGTGGTAAGATTATGGATATTGTGTTTGGTTTGGGTTGGGACACGGGGTGTTTGCTACGCACTCGAGTTGCTTATTCTGCAACTGTCACTTTTTGTCGATATCGGCGTGGACTGTGCACGTGTTGGTAACTGGAGTGGGGGGCTATGACGTCATCGTTAGTTTCCTTACTGTTTGTCCTTTTCAAGTTGACTGTGACGGTTTGATAATATATCGATCATTGATGTTCTCTTGTCTTTTCAATTACAAATTGACACTTGATAAGCCTTCATTTAAATTAATTTAAATTAAGGGTTGTCTTTACATTTATATTTATTTGGGAATTTTGAATACAACCCTATACTGATCCTAAACTTACCCATGTTGATACCAAACAATCAAATTTTATACTTGGTGAACATTTTAAACGGTTAGTTTAAATTATTTAGGTATTACAATTATTTATTTAAAATTTCCGTTTTAATCTATAAACCATATAGCAACTGATAGATATATGTTTCTGTTAAATAACAAATAGGTAATAGGCAAAAATGCATATTGTATGTTTGAAAAGTATTATCCTTATCACTTAACTATATTTTTAAACTTTTATCACTTTTGCCATAACGTTTTACATTATGAATGTCATATTATCTTTGTTTTACTCAAGTTTGACTAATACATGTTACAAGTTACAATTTTTATTAAATTCTTTAAGTTAAAAATAGGTCATTATACTTGGCAAGCAACCAGAAGTGACATATAAAGTTCTATTTATCTTTTATTGGGAAAGGTTTTTATAGTTTGATTATTAAACTTGTAGACATCGTTATTATTAAATAATTTTTGAGCGGGTGTAAAATATGTACCAATTTTTATTTATCTCAATATTTATTTTATATTACTATTTGCAAGCAATAATTTTGTTTGAAAATGTTTTCATGTTTGTTTATGAAAGCCAAGCGTACTTATTTTTATTGTTGGTTATAAAATAAATAAAAAGGTACATATTTTGTAGTATGAACCACAGTATTCTTCCCGCGCAAAACTCGTGACGTCATTAATCTTTAAACAATATTTATATATCCGAAATCCGAAATGAGGTGCACTTTTTATTATTCTTTTTAGCATATTTACATTTTGAAGTAAAAGTATATTTAAAAATTATAAATAGTGTACATATGAAATTTATTATTTATCTTTTCTCTCTGCTTCTTTTTGTTTAAGTGAATGTTGATATCTGAAACAAATTTAATTGTTAAACACATGAAGGAAATTAGAGTTAATCAAGTTAAATGTTTTTGATTATTACAATCAAATCATCATTATTGAAACAGACAGTTGTTGACAACACAGACGCAATTTAAATAAAATAAAGTTGTAAGAATTGGCTTCTGTAGCGTAAAAAATAAACAAGAAAAAAAGATAATTGTTCAAAAAAATAATAAAAAATAGAGATAAAGAATATACTTTAGGATAGACCAATTTAACAAAAAATAACCATTTTATGCAAAATTATTGTATTAACATTATTGTATTATATTTCTAGATATTTGTAGCAAATCAAAAATACCAACAATAAACCTAGAAATAAAGAAGAAAATAATAAATGCTCACATTTATTTGGATTGTTCGAAAATATTTTAAATAATAATTAAATAATACTAGTATAATTTTCTTTTCAAAAATTAATTGTTGTATTACTTAAGTTGATAGATTAGTGCCAAAAATTGTAGTTAATATTAAATTGTATAAAAATGTATAAATACCTATCATTAAATAATTATAAAAAATCTAAAATCTGTACATTCTAATGTTTCACAAGACAAGATTTCTTTTATTATTTACATATTTATGTACTTTTATTAATTTATAGGTAAGTTCTTATAATAAATATAGGTTTAAAATTAGCAAAAAAAAGCGAGAATACAAGAATTGAAGAAAATCTTGTTGTTCTTGCACTTATATTGCTTTGAAATTTGTAACTCTTGGTTTGTTCTTGTCTTGCATTTTTTGCAAGACTGATGCAAAACCAAGAATAATGCAAGACTCTTGTGAAACACTAGTACATTCAGTACAGTATCTAAATATTAGTACAAAATAATGTTTGAATTTGTATATCAATATAAGGGTCTGAAAATCAGTACTATTTTTGACAAAATCAGTATGAATGGTTACTCTAATTGAAGTATGTTGTTTATATTTAGAATGTCATACTTACATGATACAACGAATAACTTGTCGAAGTTGTACAAGTGCCAAGAACATATTCACACTTAGTAAAGAATAATTGACAGGGATGATAACCAAAGAGTATCTAGACCAAATAAAACCCGTAAGCATCAGAATGGAGCATTGTGAAATACTCAAACGGTCAGGAGGACGGTTTAAATCTCCTATTCCAGCTATTACCAAACCCTAAAATATTATAAATTTAATTAAATGTTCATAAGTACTTAATTTCTCTAATGCAATATTCGTTTATTTATTAATTATCAATTGCTGTCCTTAATTTTAATTTCTCTAATCCTTTAATCTGTTTTTTACTGCTCATTTTTCTCTATTCTTTTCCAATTGTAGTTTCACAAGATTCAATTGTATTGTAATCGAAAAAGTATTCAACGTGTATCACATTTTCCAATTGAAAATCAGAAATAATCAAATGTAATTCAAATTTGCCAATTGTAATTCAGAATTGATAATATGGTATATGACCAAATTTTCGTTCTTTCATATTTGGGTTGGATTTGTTTTGGTGAGGGCCCTTCTTCAACACGAATACCATTTGTCAAACTGGTGAAGACTGATTTACTGTGGAAACTTTGGTGTATTAGTGAATTTTATTAAATGACTACTACTCCAAAAGTTTTTTTCTAATTACTAATAATCCAGTGAAATTAAACCAATTCTGTATTGATAAACATAAAATTTAATTTTGGCACTTTTCTTGTTTTCTTTTTTGTAAAATATTAAATATCTTCATATTTTAACACTCTTAATGATATCATTGTTGATGCTCAAAACAGTTCTCAGCCTATTTTTTATTATTGTTAATTTTGAGAATGATATTTCTGCGGTGTAATTTGTTATCATTAAAACAAAATAAATTCTCAAGTTTACTTCCACTTTTTTCTATTATTAAATTATACATAGGTAATTCTCTATAAGACACTATTATTTTCTTCTATTAAAAATTAAGTCATTCCATTGTAACGTAAGTAAAGTTACAAGTACATAAATTTTGGTGTTTTCCATGTTGCTTCTTTTTTATTTTCCAGTAATGTAAATTGTTGACAAAATTGTTAACTTAGTGAGGGCCCCCTTTTGGTGGAGGCCCCTGGGCTGCAGCCCATGATACTAGAAAAAAAATACTCGTATTTTTTTTAAATCGATTCACTATCGTAGTTTACGCGAAAATAATTATTAAAAATTTGGGAAAGGTAGCTTGTGACGTCAGCGTGGAAGAACCGTGAAAGAAGACAGATTTTTGACATTTGTCTTCTTTTAAAATTTGCTCCGTGTTATTAATTTCTTGATCTATATATTGCCTCACATTTTTGCTTTTATATTTGTTCTAGTATCTTCTTATTGCTCTATTTATTTGCTCTTGAATGTGCAAAATATTTTATCAAATTTTATTGCACACTTTATTTTTTTCTAATCTACCCTCCTTTTGTATTTCATATTAATGAAATTATAAACTGCTTGTTTCAAAGAGAACATTTTTACGAAATGATGAATGTGTAAAATGACATTTATTATTATTATAATTTTATTCTAATTGAGAATTAAAATTATTGGAATGCAAACTTACCCATTTGCATACTGGGGCCCAGAAGAAACAAGTTTTAGGACCTGCAAAAGTTTATTGAATATTGAATATTGGATGGAAAGACATTTCAGTAAAATATGGTTTACCGGCAGGATGTTCCCATAATGGCCTTAATTTACCAGGTACAAATTTATCAAATACTGATATAATAAGATGGTATACTCTAGACATTACTTCGCGAATTAAATTTGGAAGAAGACACTCTAAAATTTATACTTGCGCA
The DNA here is from genome assembly GCA_035578165.1 of Stenolophus ochropezus. NCBI lineage: Eukaryota > Metazoa > Arthropoda > Insecta > Coleoptera > Carabidae > Stenolophus > Stenolophus ochropezus. The sequence goes on from JAQOWZ010000002.1 coordinate 3,114,376, forward strand.
GTTTTGTATTAAATGTCATTTATTATAAAGATTGTCAAAAATGTTTTTATTTTTTTTGTTTCTCAATTCTAATACCACTATGTTTTTAGTTTGCTATAACCGTTTTTGCATAGGATATTTTTTAATATCGAATTCCATTGAATTTCTAAACTATATAATTTGGTGAAAATAATTATAATTTTAATTTAAAAAAATTACCAGTAACGTATTTTGGAAATGTGTTATATTATTATCAATTATAGTGTTTCTTGTCTTGTTTAGTAATTTCTTGTCTTTTCTCGAAAAGCAAGACAAAAAAATTAAGTATATCTTGTCTTTCATATTCTTGTATATAAAAATCTTGACTTGATATATATTTCGTATAATACAAGTACCTATGTATTATTATTAAATAAATATTTTAAAAACAAAAATCGTATAGCTGCATATACTATACGTATTTTTTAGCGACATTTGTACAAGTAGAAAAGCTTTTTTTAAAGCATCCCTTGTTATAAGAAAGCTTTTGTGTCTTTATATTTCTTGGCTACGTGATTTTGAAGAATCATTATATTATTTAGTCAATAATTTTTACTATTATATATTTTTTTGAAAATAAAATTTACATACGTATGTTAAACAAAGTGTATCAATGTGTTTAATACTTACATATTTTTGTACTTTTATTTAATTATAAAAAATCTAGATTTAAAATTAGCAAAAAAAATCCGAGAGTATACATGAATTGAGGATAGTTTTGCTATTCTTGCAAATTTCTTGCCTTGTCTTGCTCTTATCTTGTTATTGTCTTACATTTTTTACAAGACTAAGGCAAGACCAAGAAAAATACAAGACTCTCGTGAAACACTAGTTCTCTATAAGGGTTAATCGTTAACCAGTATTTTTACGGTTACATGTTTATATGCCCTATGCCCTGATTTTGTGTGAGACAAACTAGGCAGAAGTAAAGCTAGTTACTACTTCACAGGCAGACCAGGGTACGCCCCCTTTTTTAATTTTTTAATTTCTCTTGTAAATATTTAATATTTTATAATCATTTTTGTCACAGCCGATATTAATAAGTAATTTTGATTTATATTTTAATTATTATTTTATGTTATACTGTATACATTTAAACTCGAATTTCATAGATCATCTCATCTCTCTTTAATTTTCAAACTGTTACATTTTTATATTACATTCTATTGAACTGAAATTTTAATTTGCAATATAAATTTCTTTAAAATTATAGTAAAATATATTACTGCGCCAATATTTAACCGACTATTCGTTATTAGGCTGTTGGTCACAACAGTACTAAAGAACCTGTCCATACTCCATATAAGAATGTTTGAATAAAAACCATGTAGAGTTACCGTTGCTTGCCCTATTATAAATTTCTTTAAAATTGTAGAAAAATATCTTATTGAGTTAAAGTTTGTCCGACTATTTGTTATTCACAACATCACAACACTACTAAACAACCTGTACCATACTCCATATAAGAATGTTTGAAAGCGCTGCGCTTGGATGTTGGCAAGCACTGGTCGGCGTCGGGACGCTGGGCTGCGCCAGGCGACGCCGTGGCAGTGTCCTTGACGGCGCGCTGCGGATCAGATGGCCCGAGCTAGGCCCCAGTGTCACGTGTAGGCCCGGCTATGAGCCTGTACATCGACGACGACGCTCTGTACCACGCGAGGATCTACAAGGTCACAGGTACCGAGGATTGCAGTGTTGTGTTGGTGGTGCAAGGCTCATGGTCATGTGGTGGTGTTGGGGCTAACAGAAGGAGGGTAGTGGGTTGTTGTCAGTCAGTGATTAGGATAAGGAAAGGAATAGTATTACGAGTAGTTATTGTTATTGGTTTACTGCCAGTTCAGTGATGAGTATACAGAGTTAAGTATAAGTGTAAGGATAAGTTTGCGTTGTTGGTTCTGTCACAAGGAGGATAGTGAGGTTGTTGTCAATGAGTAGGACAGGATTAAGGATAAGGATAAGATAAGCAAGAAATAATATCAGTTATTGTTTTTAGTTTGTTACCAGTTCAGTGATGGGTAGACAGAGTTAAGTATAAGTGTAAGGATAAGTTTGCGTTGTTGGTTCTGTCACAAGGAGACTAGTGGAGTTGTTGTCAGTCAGTGATTAGGATAAAGAAGCAAGAAATAATATTAGTTATTGTTATTGGGTTATTACCAGGTCAGTGTTAAGGATAAGGATTCTAGTTCAAAATACAATATTTTTTTTCCATCGCACGCGTTCGTTCTTCGGGTTATTATCTGTCAATGATTAAGATAAGCAGTTAAGCAAGAAATAATATCAGTTATTGTTATTTGTTTATTACCAGTTTAGTGTTAAGGATAAGGAGTCTAGTTCAAAGCAAAATATTTTTTTTCTATCGCACGCGTTGGTTTTGGGGTTGTTATCAGTCAATGATAAGGATAAGGAGTTAAGCAAGAAATAATATTACTTATTGTTATTGGTTTGTTACCAGTTCAGTGTTAAGGATAAGAAAAGGATAAGGATTCTAGTTCAAAATACAATCATTGTTATTTCTATCAAACGCGGTCGTTCTTCGGGTTGTTATCAGTCAATGATTAGGATAAGGAGTTAAGCAAAAAATAATATTAGTTATTGTTATTGGTTTGTTACCAGTTCAGTGATGAGTATACAGAGTTAAGTATAAGTGTAAGGATAAGTTTGCGTTGTTGGGTCTGTCACAAGGAGACATTTGGGGTTGCTGTCAATCAGTGATTAGGATAAGGAAACAAGAAATAATATTAGTAATTGGTTTGTTACCAGTTCAGTGATGGGTAGACAGAGTTAAGGATAAGTATGTTGGTTTTATCGCACAAGGTGGCTCTTGGGGTTGTTGTCAGTCAGTGATTAGGATAAGGAAGCAAGAAATAATATTAGTTATTGTTATTGGTTTATTACCAGTTTTGTGATGAGCAGACGGAGTTAAGGATAAGTATAAGGATAAGGAGTCTAGTTCAAAATACAATCATTTTTTTCAATCGCACACGGTCGTCCTTCGGGTTGTTATCAGTCAATGATTAGTATAAGGAGTTAATCAACAAATAATATTAGTTATTGTTATTGGTTTATTACCAGTTTAATGATGAGCAGACAGAGTTAAGGATAAGTATAAGTATAAGGAATCTAGTTCAAAATACAATATTTTTGAAACACAATTCTTTAGCTATATTTTTTGACTTCTTATACAAGAATTGATATTAGGAAATTGTAAATTTTGATGGGATTGTTTGTTTTCCAAATTCTGTTACTACAGTTTCTGTATTTAGGTTAGTAAGTAACAAATTTTGTATTTACACTTAATTTATCCACATTTATTTGAAATTATAATGATGATCATTTAGTTGTGTCAGGTAGATCTTATTTACGAATACTTTTACTTTTAAAAATTTTATTGTATTTACGATTTCCAAATTCATTGACTATTACTGTTGAGTTCATACATTCTACATTTAAAATAACAAGAATCCCTTAATCTTTAGGATTGTTACATTATCTACTTAAACTCTAGTCCAATGATTACAAAATATCCAACAATTTATCTTATTTCGAATTCAACTGATACCTCTATTAGATTGTCCAAAAGTTGATAATAATAATTTAGAAATAACTTTATAAGTACCTATATAGAATTACACTTAATGAAATCTGAAGTTAAATTATCCACAACAATAAAAACTTTATAATTAAACATATTAAACTTTCTGAAACAAAATTATGAAATTAGTATTACAACTCAATATACATTTTCTGAAACATAATTTTATAATTTGGATAAAATGTAACTTCTTCTAAGAAATAATAATGTTTGAGTGTAAGCCAACTCATTTGAATTATAAAAGAATTCTGAAATACACCTTAGAATGGTTTAGTCATCCAGTAAATCCTCACATTTATTACTTGGAAATATTTATGGCACACGTGTTCTTATTTATTTTTCTGGTGCGAAATATGAGACTAGAATTCTAACTCCTTTTAAGAAGATTTACTTATTTTATGGCACAGGTTGTACTATAAGAAAACACTATACAAACTGTAAAATATTGTTATAGTTACAGCTTACTTATTGTAGTTTATGAGTTCCAAATTTTAAACTATTTATGGGTAATGGAATCATAGTATACAATCAGAGTACATAGTACAAACAAAACAATAAAAATACTATATTTTACAATAATTTTCCAGAAGTGTTTTCCGGAAACATTTCCACACTTCCTGGCATTTAAAAACGCGGTTTTCATTGTGAAAAATTAACAGCCGGTAAATTCAAATTTAGTTGAAGTTCATAACCAGATAATCGTTTCATTTTCATTCATAAATGGCAACATTAAAATTGATTTCATATTCTTTAAAGAATATCTAATGAGAATACTCATACAAATTACATTTCAGAGTCAGGATATTTATATAGGGATGGACTTTTATTACGTGATTGATATAAATTGGTAATTGATCTTAATCTTGAAGTAGATAATAAAAAACAATATTTAAAGAATACATTATATGTATATGTTATTACATATATTTATAAATATGTCACTGATTCCTATTACCCTTTTCTGTGTAGGTATTTTTTTTCCCAGATATCGGTAATGATTTATATTGCCAGATTGAAACTGGAGTGAAGAGTGCACCTCAAACTTTAAGTATACGATATTAAATAGCTCTTGCGTTCGTGTATATATTAAATTAATGTATCACTTACAGGTTGTATAAAAATCTGATTTTTTTAAGATATAATATAATTTCAAAATGTTTCATAAAATAGCATTTATTATGAAAAAAAAAAACATATTGTAAAGAATATGTAAAAATTTAAACAAATCATAAAAAACTACGTTAAAATCCATTTATAACGATATCGTTTATAGCGACAAACTGGATATAACCTCGAAAGTGCAACCACTTGTTGGAAAGTGACTTTAGCTGATGTGGAGAGAGCACCCAGGAAACATTTAACGATAATAATTATGAATGTAAACGTTGATCTATATCTATTATTATAATTAATTTATATATAGTATATACTATTTATTATTTATTGTACAATTAACTGTTTTAAGTATTCAATGATGGAATGAATAGAATATAGCAAATAGAAAATATTTTAAAGAGCGTAATTGTTAAAATAAAACGGAATATTTTGGTTTTGTTTTATTACTGCAGATGTACAGTTGAGTAAATATCTAGATTCTTCCCTGGTAAGATTATGTTCGTGTTTCCGGATAGCAGTCTCGAAATCGATAACATTTGGAACGCAATCTTAGGCAACAGACTACGATTAGCAATAAAGAATTGGCAATTCCGGTCGATCGAACATGACGAAGTTCGGATACTGATTGATTTATTCCAAATGTACACTAGTTTCTTCTTATTTCTACTTATTATCCACTAATCGAAGCCATTAGTTGTACGACAGTCCTTGAAAGGTCGGGTATTGTCACGTGACTGATTGGTAAAGTTCATGTTCCGTGCGACATGCAATTTACTACCAATTGCAAAATTACGAAAAATATAAAAATGGAAATTCTTACATAACTTCTCTAATATTGCATGTAAGGAACTCAAATTTGCATATTTACATCATAGTATCACATAATTTAATTTTTGTGAAAAAAATGGGTGTTACACCCAAAAATGGGTCACACCTAAAAAATTGAGATTTTAATATTTTCAGATACTTCTCAATGCGCTGATTCCAAATTTTCAAACCAAATTTAATTATCTCTTTTCGTTCTCGAGATATTCGTCTTTGAAGTTGAGTCCCAAAATACCCATTTTTGGGTTATAATCCAAAAATGGGTTGATATACGAATTCACCGACCTCGCCATTCGATTCTACAGACAAAGATACATAAGTGTACCAATTTTCAGATTTTTATCTCAACAGATAGAGTTTCTAGAAAGAAAAAACTGAAAATGGCCAAAAATCGAAAAAAATCGTAAGGGGTTCATCAGGCATTTTTCCTGTTTTGAGCCATTTTGATTATCTGTAATAAAAAATGTATCCTAGTGAATTTTGTGATGAAAATTTGTATACTTATGTTTTTCGGTACGAGGAATCGAATGGTGAAGTCGCTGAAGCTATATCTCTTACCCATTTGTGGGTATGACGGTGGGCCAATTTTCAAAATGAGCAAAAATCTTTAAAATTTTCAAAATTTTATTTTTGATGATTTTTTATAAAATTTGATACGTAGATTCCAAATTTTCAAGCAGAACTTCGATATCTCTTTTAGTTCTCGAGATATATGATTTTAAAGTTTTCATAAAAATACCTATTTTTGGGTTTTGTTAAATAAATAAAAAATGAGAACAGATACAGACTTGGCGATATCACCATTCAATTTAGTGGATGAAATTGGGTTAGTGTACCAATTTTCATAATGTTTGAATATGTAATGCAAATTTTAGAAAGAAAAGTCTGAAAATGATATTGTGGAGTTTTTCATAAAAAAATCTTTTTTGTGCAACTATTTTAATAAAAATGAATAACAAAAATATACTGTAGAAAAATGGAAATATAATTAATTAAAGAAGATTAAAAATATTAATAACATGTAAAAAATTCAGTGAATGTGAATGTAACGCCGATTTTGGCGCTCTTTTTTTGCGCCCGAGGCAAGTACCACACAAATGTGTGTTTGAAAGAATGTTCTGCTTTATGAAAAACTTATCAAAGGATGCAAAATCAACATTTGTGAAGATTCATGATTCAGCTTTGATTGTAAAATTGTCAGTGGTTCAGAATTTAGTAGGTCATGTGAATTTATGCCACATATAAAAGTGACCTACGGTCGTAGCGACCCCAGCGCCGCCTATCGAAACCTGACCACATAAATTCACACGTTGTCTCATCAGATCGGGGCAACTACCTTCCAACGCCCTACTTCGCTTCTTCAATCGCCAAAACCAAAACTACACGAAATTAAATAGTTCTTTAGTACATACATTCATTAAATATACGAGGGATTTATAACGACTGTATTAAACTTTAACAGTTTGATAGGGAAGTTGTTTCAAGTAAAAAATGTCATAAGAATATAGGTTTTATTCTATGTACAGTATATTTTTCGCAGTTGATCCTCACGTCATCAATTTCTGCTGAAAAAATCTTTGTCGTATACACATGGCATTGATAAGATTTTTATTCATCTTGTCATTATCGTATGTGTTACAGAAGGGTATATACACTCAAACCAATTAGTTTCCGTACACAAGTAAAGGAAAAAAGTATTCTATTATATTAAAGTTTTTTATTGAATATATATACATGAAATAAATTTTATATTATAGGTACTTACAATCAGGGCATATAACATATAACCAAAAAAATAGTGGTTAACGGTTAACCTATATGGAAGACGTTATAAAAAAAGGGTTTTAATTCGAAAACCGGTTTTTACAACTAGGAAACCGGTTTAAACCGGTTAATATATCGGTTAATAAGAAAATTAATTAAAAAAATTATATTATGGACCAATGAAAAGCGATTATGTTTTGTGCTGCATACAAAATCAAACACGAATATTCACAAAAATTCCTATAATACATTCAGAGAAATGTAAGTCATTTTTCAATTGTAAACTTGATACTTAAAGCTTACAAAGAGACAACCTATTTTTATGACTCTCCAATAAAATGAATTTTTATATATTTTATAGACTGTCTAAACTCATATAGTCTTATTTAATTACAAATATAACAGTTATAAAAAAAATATAATCTTTTCGCGCTAAATGATATTAGGTATTAAAATAAAAGGTAATGTTCGCTAAAACCAGTTTTTTAAAACCGTTATTTTTATTTCGTTCTCAATATGGGTTAACCACCATTTTTTTTCAGTTACATGCCCTAATTCTGAAGAGTATCAAGTTCAAATTGCATGGATATAGCTGTAGTCATAATGTTATGAATTCAATTATTCCTGTCTTGAGATTTTTATGCATAAACTAAAGTATTGTTGTGTCCCAAAAAATAATAGTTGAGAGGCATCGATGGCCAGAAAACTGGACTGGACCAAAATAAGGCGGGGCGCCATTATTTTTGACTTTAAAGTACCTAAGGAATACACCGTTAATGTTATGTATATTCATCCTTTCAACCTGAAATAAAAATATTACATCCATTTATGTTATTATACATAATTCTAAATATGAGAAAAATGTAGTACATGTAATTTTTTATTTATGAATTCAGTATAAATATTTAACATTTCATCATAATTTACAAAGCACATTAAAACATTTTTCAGCTTAATACTGAGATGTATGATAAGATTTTATTATCGTGTATTTTAAAATCAACTTTCAGCTGTTATTATTTTAGTAAAAGCTATTTATAAAAATGTTAGCCGTTTTAACGGCTGATAGTTTGATACGGAAAGACTTGGGTCATAAAGTCGAAATGAAAGGAACTAGCACTTTCACGGAGAATTACACGAGAGAACGTGATAAAAGATTTAATATTTTCTTTTTTCCAATACAATTGAGTTGTCGGCAATAGTCGGGATGAAGACGACAAGAAGAGAACACCTCGGAGAACACTTAAAAGAGTTTCTATTTCTTTTGATGAGTCTTTGAGAAAAATCCATTTGTTTCAGATTCAATTTTCAAATAATAATGTACATAAATAGTTTTAGTGCTTCTCCAATAAAATGAGATTTCTTCACAAAAGGGATTTACGAATAAATAGAATTTTATCTTATATTATGTCCATTTTTTACTTTATCTATTTATAACTTATAACTTTAGTACTTTACAAAATTATTATAGTTTGAAGTGTTAACGGTTAAATATCATATTTTAAATATCCCACTAATTCAATAAATAGATGGCCATGCTAGTTTCACAAAAGGGATTTACGAATAAATAGAATTTTATCTTACATTATGTTCATTTCTTACTTTATTTATTTATTACTTTTGACTTCAGTACTTTACAAAATTATTATAATTTAAAGAGTTAACGGTTAAATATCGTATTTTAAATTTCCACTAATTCAATTAATAGATGGCCATGCTAGCTTCACAAAAAAGATTTACGAATAAATAAAATTTTATCTTATATTATGTTCATTTCTTACTTTATCTATTTATTACTTTTGACTTCAGTACTTTACAAAATTATTATAAGTTAAAGAGAACGGTTAAATATCATATTTTAAATTTCGCACTAATTTAATTAATAGATGGCCATGCTAGCTTTCAGTTGTTTTCGTGTAGCAGGCCGGCCTGTTCGTGCTCAAAGTTGTGCAAAAAATATGTGAGAAAATTTATAAAATCAGCAATAAAAACTATCACAACTATTTATTAACATATTGTTCTTTACTTTAAGTATAAATTTAATATTGGAAATTGTCATATTTTTGCAGAAACTTGAAATATATTTGTGAAAATAACGGTTACGATTTGTTTCGCGTCGGAATTCACGATCGTGCCCGAGTGAAGCCGAAGGTCGATTTTGACGTTTGTGAAGTGAAAAAGTGTTGTTTTGAGTTTGCTGGAAAGAAATACTGTAGTTAAAGGTAAAATTTATTAATTTTTGAGTATATATTTAATATATAATGCTTTATAATATATTGTAAAGTGTCCCAGCGATATTTATTTTGATTATAATCATATTGTTGTGTCATTATTTTGTTTTCAATGTTCTTGGAACTTGAATTAGAGTTCCTTATCCTTACAAGGGGTGTTGAGCCCTTGATTGTTGTATCATTCAATCATCCCTAATCACCAGGTTGTCATCTACTACGGCTCTTTGTAAAATAAATCAATAATGTTAAATCTTGAGTGTGATATGCACTTTTTCTACTCATGTTACAAACAAGTCGAATTATAATAAAGATGCCATTCAAATCTCAATATTAACAACAATTAAATTTTAAAAACAGTGTGTTCACGTTGTTCAGTGTTCACTTGTTCACTATAAGCTATAAGTCTCTTGCAGATGCTGTAAGGTGATAATCTGCACTAGAAAACATGTAAAATTGTTTAAATGTTATGGAATTCTAAAATATTATTTGTTATGTGTTACGCAATGAATCGGCATGTAATGCTAATTATTTTGAGTATTTATTTATGTTATTCTTTATAACATACCTTTGTTTTTACACATGTTAAAGTGGAATGTTCGGGCTTTAATGTGACGTATGAATTTTAAAAATTGCACGCGTACTGTAAAATTTATTGATGTTTATTTCCGAGTGACTATAATTATTTTTCCGATAGTAGTTAATTATGAGAACAAATTCTTTTGACATTGACAATGTATATTGCATTTTTTGGAACGGTATGGTGTTATATACATGTAAAAACATATTTTCGTTATTTCCTGCGTCTCTAATTATTTTAAGCCTTTTTACCTTAAAATAATTAGGGAAGCAGGAAATTGGGAAAATATGATTTAACTTGTTAAATCCCAATGTTTTGGTGTTCCAGTCAACATCTCATATGTAACTGGTATTTATAATAATGATACAAGTGGTTATGTTATGTTAGTTTTTCTTAAGAATAAGTAACGGTTGTAGAGCTTGGTCGGTATTTAATATTCGGCGGAATTTGTGATATTGCGTTTGTGCACTAGCGTGACACTTCATTAAGCGACCATTCTGGAGCGACGCTTTGTGGAAGGCGTCAGTGTAAACGCCTGCAGGATCTAATTACGCGCCGCACTCCCCTTTGCATTCGTCCAAATTATCCTCCCGAAAAACCTATGAATTTCAACCACCATCTCTCATACACAGCCCTTTAATCTAACACTGCACTTCATCCATATTACTCAACTCTTCTCCTAATTTATATCACATACGTCAGGATCGGTTTATACCGTGAGTATTTTTAACGTGAAACATGAAGATTTATCAAATCCATGGTTACGACTTGATATTTGATTGACAGCAATGTATACTTGCTTGTCTCATTTAAAATGAATCACAGGGAACGAATTTGACATTTACTTTTTGGGTTACAAAATTTTCTGCTACACAACAAGTAAAACGAACAATTAAAAAATATTCAAAATAAATTTTCAAAAATCCGTCCATTATCTGCTAAGCAATGACTCAATTTGCTATAAAATTTTGGAATTACATAAAATAATATTTTAAGAAATGTTTTGAATTTGCAGACCATTTTACTATTCTACCTTTTCCTCTAATGTAATTAATGATACTTAAAATGTTTGTTGCATTTGGTATAGGCCTGTCAGATAATTTTATAACCCAAAAAGTAAATGTCAAATTCGTTCCCTGTGTTTCTTTTTAAATGAGACAAGCAAGTATACATTGCTGTCCATCAAATATTAAGTCGTAGCAATGGATATGATAAATCCCGATGTTTCACGTTAAAAAATACTCACGGTATTATGCTAGTTATCAGTATTGTGTCAATGACAGTTGATAAACATAATTCATTATACGTTAATTATGTTGCGAAGGGCGAAATACAAATAGTGGAGTAATCAAATGTTTTATTAATTATCAATTCTTTAGTGTTTCTGTCTAGACAAGACAAGATAAGACTTGAATAAGTTTTAAGTATCATTCCCAGCTACTGTTTTAATTTTATGTTTTAGTCGTCAGAAAAGTACAGCGTATGCCTATATGTGTAATAATTTTAATTAATAATCTCTCATACACAGCCCTTTAATCTAACACTGCACTTCATCTATATTACTCAACACTTCTCCTAATTTATATCACAGGACAGTATCGGTTTATATTATACTGGTTATCAGTATTGTGCCAATGACAGTTGATAAACATTAATCATTTTATGTTGATTATGTTGCGGGCGAAACACTGAATAGTGGAATAATCAAATGTTTTATTAACTATCAATTCTTTAGTGTTTCTCTGTAGACAAGACAAAACAAGACTTGAATAAGTTTTAAGAATCATTTCCAGCTACTGTTTTAATTTTACGTTTTAGTCGTAAGAAAAGTACAGCATGCCTATGTGTGTAATCATTTTGCATTCGTCCAAATGATCCTCCTCTAAAAACCTATGAATTTCAACCACCATCTCTCATACACAGCCCTTTAATCTAACACTGCGCTTCATCTATATTACTCAACTCTTCTCCTAATTTATATTACAGGACAGGATCGGTTTATATTATGCTAGTTATCAGTATTGTGCCAATGACAGTTGATAAACATTAATCATTTTATGTTGATTATGTTGAGGGCGAAACACTGAATAGTGGAATAATCAAATGTTTTATTAACTATCAATTCTTTAGTGTTTCTGACTAGACAATACAAGATGAGACTTGAATAAGTTTTAAGTATCATTCCCAGCTACTGTTTGAATTTTAATGTTAGTTTTAATTTTATGTTTTCGTCGTAAGAAAAGTACAGCATATGCTTATGTGTGTAATCATTTTGCATTCGTCCAAATTATCCTCCTCTAAAAACCTATGACTTTCAACCACCATCTCTCATACACAGCCCTTTAATCTAACATTGCACTTTATCTATATTACTCAACTCTTCTCCTAATTTATATCAAAGGACAGGATCGGTTTATATTATGCTAGTTATCAGTATTGTGTCAATGACAGTTAATAAACATTAATCATTACACGTTCATTATGTTGCGAAGGTCGAAACACAAACAATTAAATTTAAAAAACTGTTGTGTTCAAGTTGTTCAGAGTACACTATAAGCTGTAGGTCTCTTGCAGATGCTGTAGGCTGATAATCTCTACTAGAAAATAAGTAATATTTTTTAGAAATAGTTGGAGTTCTAGAATGTTATTTGCCATATGTTTCACAATGAAATAATGGGATGTTTTGACTACATTCATACATGAATTGAGTTAAGAAGTTGATAAACATTAATCATTATACCTTTATTATGTTGCGGGCGAAACACTGAATTGTGGAATAATCAAATGTTTTATTAACTATCAATTCTTTAGTGTTTCAGTCTAGACAAGACAAGACAAGATTTGACTAAATTTTAAGTATTATTCCCAGATACTGTTTTAATTTTAATGTTCGTTTTAATTTTATGTTTTCGTCATAAAAAAAGTACAGCATATGCCTATGTGTGTAATCATTTTAATTCTAGTTTTAAAAATTAAAACTTTTAGCTGTCACAAAATGTCAAATTTACGTCTCTGAAAATATAAAGAAAATCAGTGGCGCATTTATACTTTTGCCGCCTGGGGGCTACCAACAACATAAAATTTCAAGGCAAGACTTTTGCCAGAATCTGCCATCAAATTTAAAGAATAAAGTAATAAAATGCTGTTTTTTTTTCTAAAAAACAATATTATATTACATTTCATCTTTTGTGTAACATAATTCCTTTGTGGAACTGGGGCTCAAGTACTAATGTGTATGCTTCGTAACAAGTTTTATTTGTATTTAATGGTGTAGGTTCTCTGCTTATACTCTTTGAAACAGGCCTTCACCTCTCTGAAATCTGTCCGGTAAACATGAAAATGTGATACTTTATAAAATAACAGTTATTTAAGTTACAAGTGTAAATATGTCTTTATTTTCGAGGAAGTTGTAATAAACTGAAGCGTCCGCTCAGATCCTATTTACTTTCGAGGATGTAAGATTTATGTATATTCCGTGTTGCTTGTTATATTTTTCGCGTTACTGAAAAGTTAGATTTAAATATTTCAAAACAAGCCTGCTTGACGTCTGTTATCAACTTTATTTATTCTTATTACATTTTTTTTGTAAGTGAAATTTTTAAGTTCCGTCGTTAAGATAAAATTATAGACAAATATTACAAGTCACATACATATCTTGTAACTACGAATAAAATACCTAGTTGCAATGTCGCCTATTTCCTACGAGGTGTGAAAGTTTCGGCAAAAAAATACATGCACGAAAGGTATTTGACATAAAGAACAATATGGCGCACGAAACCTCACGAAGAGTACTTTGAGAAATGATTTCTCACACTTTAATCTACAGTTGTGGAAAATACGCCACTTTCAAAATTTATGTAGTGTAATTGAGTTGATTCTCATCACCTTATCAACTTCCCATGACTCTTCAAGATTAGCGTGCGAGAAATTTTGAAAAAAACAGTCATATTTATTAAAAAACTATATTTACAATAAAACTCTATAATGTTTCAAACATGCTTTTACCTAATAATAATAATAATAATAAAAGAAAATAGTGGGTTATTGAACGAAATTTAATTTAGAAAAAGTACAAAAAAATAACAAAGAATAAACCTGTTGCGTGAACTTTTTTCCCGGATTCGTTCTATTCTATTGTTGCAAGCTCACGCAACAAAATACTCATCCGGGAAGGTGGCGTTCCCGTACTTAATGTGTAAATAACTATTACGCACTACTGCATTTTAAATGTTTGTTCTCATCTTGGTTACCACGGTGGAATCGAAAAGATTGCTACCCACTGGTCGTAAAGTCAGCCGGATGGTAAAGTTATCCAAGTTTGAAATAACTTTTTTTTGTTTTCATACCTATCCTTTGATTCGTCAGGACATTAATCTATTAAAGTTTTATTAGTTTCTAGCAAAATTTAGTAAAGACTTTCTTGAATGAAGCTCCAGGCAAGACATTTTTCTTGACATTTGATATTTTTATTTATTTGCAACTTGCTTAGGTAGTTTAACTAACACCCATACTATTAAAATGCAAAAAAAAGTTATGTAACAGATAAAACCTTATTTTGGGTTTATATCGCTAAAGATAATTTATCTATTTTGTATGTAGCATGAGATTGATTAACGCTAAGAATTAGTGCAGAAGTCAACACCTTGAAAGAGCGCATTAGCATGAAAATGCAGGTTTAATTGGCATTAGTGCCGGCATTTAGTGAGAGTTCAGTGGCCACTGACAAGAGAATGTGACATCGGTATCGGAGCGCGGCCATTGATTCCTCGCGTCCGTGATATATCATCATAGGCAGCCGTGGAATTACCACCAGCGCTGTTATTATGGCCATCGACATGTTTGCATGGATAAATTATGCCATATTTTGCATACAGTTCAATAGGGTAATAGAATGCTTGTCACCTAACTAGTAATTCACGGCCTTTGTAAGTGAAATAATCGACGGCCCAACGACCAAACTTTCCGCATAAAGATCCAGGTCCATCAAAAATATATCTTCCTTGCTGGCCTGGATTTCAAGCGTAAATAAATATGTTTTCTGTCATACGGGAAAATCGTCCATTGTCAATATATTTCCAAATAATTTTATGTTTTTAAATCATTTTATAATAAATTATATTTCTTGGGTTTGTTAAACTGATAATGTATTTTTTTTGCATTATTTTACTGTTACTTACAATTAGCCGCAGCGGTATGAGATCTGGGATTCATTAAATAAAATACTACTGTCTCTTATGATACGAAATTCACTATAAGATGTCATATACATGAAACTATAGTCCTGAAAAAGTATCTCGAGTAATTGAGGTCCTGTTTCCTTTAGGTATATTGTGTCATAGAAAATAATGATATGTTAATTTATGTATAAATGAAATTAGAGAAAGTATTTATAAAAAAATACCTACACTCTATTACCTACAGTTGATCCTGACGTCATCAATGACGTCTTGCACGATAGAATAATATAAAATATTAGACACGTATTTTTCATTTTTCCCCTAATTGACTTTTAATAATGAAAAAAAAAACTGGTAATCTATTGAACAAACCAACGGATGTTATGGATCATACTAAGTCTTAAGGCCGTTTTAGACTAGCCTATATATGGGAAAAAAATGGTACAATATCTTGAACCAAAAGTTGTTAGATTTTGACAAAGTTTTGTATGATACATGAAATTTCTTGTATAATATATTGGCTCTGATTCTGCGCACTTTTCTTGAATATGTCAATGTGACAAGCAAAATTAACCATAAATTCGTTTAATTTAAAGTTTGCAATACTTACAACTTTACCAGTAGAAACATTAAGTTTTCTATAACCACACTACAAACAAAACAATAAAAACAAATAAACGTTAGAAACGCATGGAATCACAATATTCATATATGCGTATGCTCATAGCCTAATTGGCTAACAGTTTGTATGAATAACAGAACGTGTTCTGTTTTTTCAACACATTTATGATCGAATACAATGTTTCAACCAATTTGCTGTTTGATACTAGCCAATTTAAATTATACCAAAAATGGTGCAAGATCTTGTACAATTCATAGGCTAGTCTGAAACGGACTAAAACGTGAAACAATATGTTAACAGTTACAACTAACGTTACCTTGCGGACACTTTGGCCTGGAAATATATTATTTATGAACGTTTTGAAATCTTGTTTATCTGTCATATAAAAGTAGTGAATACATTTTTGTTTTTGCTGATTTCAGCATTTACTAAGTAATTTCCCAAAAATTGAATATAATTTATCATGATTTGGCGTGCAATAAAGTGATGATTGCACCGATTTTAGAAAGATTGTGAGTGTGAGGCACTTAGACTGTAGGTATTTGGGATGTAAGTGATATTTATGAGCGAGTTCGCAACAACAACGAGATCGCTAAGTGGCCATAACCACTCGTCAAAGAGCGCCTCCGTCCCTCGCATCCTGCTGAGACTGCTTCCTGCAGTGGGATGTTTTCAGATTTATTACTCGCTGCAGTCGGGAATTGGAAATTAACTCTGGCATCAGTGCGGAAATAGACCTACAACATTTTATATTAAATATAAGGTGTATTTTTTGTCATCCGTTTTATTGCAGTTTAGTGATTCTTTCAGACAATTTGCTCCAGAGGAGGGGGGGGGGGGTTCTGTATATAGGAGGGGGTAAAGTAAATGAAGTTAAAGATAGGAAAACAATACAACTCTTAATTATATTTATCCTAGGATTTCATCAAGTCAAGTAGCTTGATGTTTTTGTATACTTGACTTGACTTAAAAATCAAGCTTTTCCTAAATTCACTACTTGACTTGACTTGAATTTCAAGCTACTTGGTAGGGCCAGATTTATGTTGGTGGAGGCCTCGGGGCAAAATTTTGGTGGAGGCCCTTTTTCAACATGGAATAAAGATTGAAAATCTATATTTTTTGATATTTATTAAATTGTTATTTTAAGAAATACTTTTATTATTAAATAACTGCTACCCCAAATGTTTTTCTTTACTAATTTTCCAGTCGAATAAAATCATTTCTGTATTGATAAATATAAAATTTAGTTTTGGCACTTTTCTTGCTTTCTTCTTTGTAAAATATTCTATAATATCTTCAGATGATAATACTCTTAAAATATTATTGTTGATGCTCAGAAATAGATGACGTTTTAGGCGTTGTTCGATCATAACAGTTCTCAGCCTATTTTTTAATATTATTAATGATCTTTCTGCGATGCAATTTATTATCATGAAAACAAGATAAATTCTTTTTTCTATAGCAGATGTTAAAGTGAAATTTTATCAACTCAAAATAGTGGATAAAGTAGCACTTTAACCGCAAGGGTAGATAAAGTAACACTTCAACAGCAAGGCTAGATAAAGTACTTTAACTTTTGTTTATTAGAAGTACATTTCCATAACAACGCACACTACTGATATTTTAAAATTGTTCTTAAATAATAATTTAATTTTTCTAATTCTTTTCTCTTGAAAACCTGCTATAGAAAAAAATAGAATTTTATACACGACGATAAAATTAAATTATCGACTCGCGAAAATTAATTCACTCGCGATTATATTGTTCGTGAATTAACACTTTCCGCTTGTCGATAAAATATTATTTATCGTCTTGTATAAAAAATAACTATTAGATGGCTTCCTCGTTTGGAAAAGGATCTTGCATTTTGTCTTTTATTAAATTATACATAAATAGTGCTCGACTAAAGACACTATTATTTTCTTCTATTAAAAATTAAGTCATTTCGTTGTACATTAATAAAGTTACATGTTCATAAATTTTGGTGTTTTCCAGGTTGGCTCTTTCTTATTTTGCAGTAATGTAAACTGTTGACAAAATTGTTAACTTGATGGGGGGCCCCTAATTCATGATCTTATGTTGAAAACTTTCATTCGAGAAATTTGACCAAAAACAATACCTCCCTTATCTATATATTGATAGGCGGGAGGTAAAAACAGCGGCCTATATTCCGACGTCACTTTTATAATAAAGTAATATTTACAATATGTGGCACAGTTTTGCGTAGGAACAATATAAAGTAATTTTTCTCTTGAGGTCATATTGAATGTGTAGACAATGCATAAGTGGAATACTTAAAGACAAAAGCTACTTCCGTATAAGTGTTTCATTTTTCTGAAACACTTGTAGTTACGAGTTTTTTTAACGTGTTTCAACGTGGCAGTTAGCTTTGAAACCACAATGGGGTCATTACACAAAAATGTTACAATTTTAAAACAAACGTTAAATGTAATATATTGCATTAAGTACAAAATGTCCACTAGTTTTTTAATTGCATCCCATAGAAGCGAAAATGTGCTGTATGTTGGATTTTTTCGGTTTTATTTAAATTGTTTAAATTTTACATGTTAATAAATACCTACCTAAAAATAAAATATGATTTTTTTCTATTTTATTGTTCGGGAAATAGTTCAGTTTAATCTGCAAAATAATGACTTTATTACTGATGTATATATAATTGGTGTAATTTTTCAGTAAGTTAAGAACCAGATTATTCTGAAGTACTTGTTCTAATTTTTAAGTTACTGAAACCTCAGTAAATCCAGAGCATCCAGAGCATTCTGGTTTGAGCAGGTCAAGAATCAGAACATTCTGAATACTTGCTCTAAATTTTTCTCCAGTGAAACCAAAGCACAACCAAGAGTTTCATTGCTCCAGAATATGATCTGGTTTCAGCAGACATAGAATTAGAGTAAACACTTTATAATGTTGTAATTCTTGACGTAATCCAAAGCAGCCAATTTGCTCCAGAATGTGCTTTGGTTTTAACAGGCCAAGAATTAGAGCAAACATTTGAAAATTATCTAATTCCTAACCTGCTGAAAGAATGTGCTCTGATTTTAGAAGACCTAGATTAGAGCAAACACTTCTGAGTACTTCAATTCTTGACCTACTGAAACCAGACCGCAGTCCAGAGCAGCTAAATCTGCTCCAGATTGTAGTTTCAGCAGGCCTATTAGAGCAAATTCTTCTGAGTGCTCTAATTCCTGACGTATTGAAAGCAGAGCACAATCCAGAGTAGCTAAATCTGCTCCAGAATGTGCTCTGATTTCAGCAGGCCAAGAATTAGAGCACACACTGAAGCGTGCTCCAATTCTTGGTCGGCTGAACTAGACCACAAAGCTGGGAGGGACTTGTAGGTAGCTTTATTTTCTAATAAATAAATATTAGCACCAACTTGTTTTAGAACTTCATTTGCACTGACGTAAATATTAGACTCATTAAAAGTTAGGCAGTATTACCACAACAATATTTCGTCAAATAGTTTTTTTTCTTGACATTTCTGCTCCAAATCAAACAAATCTTTATTATGTCTATATACGAGACACCTTTGCGCTCTAGATTTATTTATTATTATTTTCGAGACTTAAAAACCTGGCCTGTTTAAGGGGGGCAATCGACACATAGCTTCTGATTGTCCATAAGAAAGATTTCCGCGGACATTTCTAAATCAAATAAATCTTTATTATGTCTGTGTATGAGACACCGTTGCGCTCCAGATTTATTTATTATTACTTTCGAAATTAAAAAACCTGGCCTCTTTATGGGAGGGCAATTGCCACATAGCCCCTGATTGTCCATAAGAAAGTTCTCCGTGGATATTTCTAAATCAAACAAATCTTTATTATATCTATGTATGCGACACCTTTGCGCTCCATATTTATTTATAATTATTTTCGAAATTCAAAAACCTGCCCTGTTTGAGGTGAGGCGATTACCCCTTCGCCACTGATTGCCCGTAAGAAAGTTTTCCGTGGAGACATGACCCCGATGCTACTGCACTTCCCATCGCACTTGTTCCTTGGAGCAGAGTTAATTTCCGTGTTTGTCACCAGAGGCGCACCGTGCGCTGGAGCTGCTGGAAGACTACCACTCCAAGCTGATCAAGCCGCAGGACAAGCAGCTGCGACTGGCCATCGAGCGAGTCATCAGGATATTCAAGTCGCGCCTGTTCCAAGCTTTGTTAGGTGAGTTCCATTCACGCTAATCACCGACTCGGCCCTGTTTTTCTTCTCCTAGTTTCTAATTATAATTAAATGCCTAAGCAATTAATCAGCCCCGATTCACTGTACTGACAGCTCGAGGATGTTAAACACCAAAAACCTATTCTCCTGTCCCCATTATACTCTTAGATAAATGTTTATTTTCAACTTTGTGCAACTCATACTCACACCAAAATGTCGTCACAATTTTTATCTTTCCTTAAGACTATCAAAAAATAAATAATACTTTCATAAATAGCTTCTATTTAAGCTCCTTACAAAAAATAATTACAATTTCTCGAATAATTTTTATGATTCTTTAAAAAGAACTAAGAATAACTCTGTGTTACATATAAAAGTACTTATAATGTTTAAATGTATTAGAAATAAAATTTTTATAGCGAAATAAATCGCAAAATTTGTTTAATGCACCTTTTAATGATTTGCAGTATGCACATTGAGCTAATTTCTATTGAAAGAGTTTTGGTTTTGTCTATCTCTATTTTAAAATTATTTTAAAATTTATTTGTTAATAGTTTACATATGATCCCTCATCCGATTTTACTAGTGGCGTACAGTTCATATGTGCAAAGTGTGCAGTGCATACCTACCTTGCAAAAATGGGAAATAATAATTATATTACTTACTCTTATTTCTAATTTTGAAATTTAATGTGAATTGAATGTGAGCGCGTAGGCCAAGTGCACTCATCTCTTGTGCACGGTTAACGCAGCTTCTTCGAACGGGCAAGATACCAGCATAGTCACATTGCGCAAAGAGAGATAGAATACTACAGAAACTTAAGAAACCTATTTGCCGCATCTCTGTCCATCGCGTGCATTGAAAATTATGCACTTTCGTAGAGTTATATTATTCTGGCTTGCGTATTCTAATTTATATCTACATTTTATTATCATTTTTACGTATATGAAAACATCTTTATATAAAAATAAAGTTTACAATACTTTTAATTTGCATTTTAGACAACTCCATTTTACTGCGTATTTAATTATTATTTTATTCAATGCTATTGAATTTTCTACATTGTAGAGGCATTATTTCTTCAAAAAATTAAATTATTAAAGCTTTGAACTCAACAGCTAAGATTCATTAGCTACAAAAATAAGAAATGAAAAACAAGAATGTATACGTCATTTTCAAAGTGAGCTAGTAAGAATTTTGAAGTTAAGTTCTAGAAGCACATTTCTCATGCAATCTATTTTATGCACTACATGAGTCAGTCATTTATTAATAATTACTAAATAACAAAACCACAGTTCTTATATTAAAATTTTGTAAATAATAAGACAGAGTCAATTTCAATAGTTGTGAAATAATATATTCTTTGTTAAAATATGAACTGAATAAAATTATAATAACTTATAATTCCTTAAAGGGGGCAAATGCCACGGTGGCCCCACTCTTGATACACCTATGTATATGTGTTTAATATATTCTATAGAGATCCTAAACGTGGTTTCATTTTAAAATTTAATCAAAACGTTACCTTAGGTGTATAGGTCGGAAGAATCAAAGTATTTGTGATTTTTCCTCACGTAAATCGGTAAATCCAATCTCAAGGTTACTAAATCCGAATCTGGCAAGTTTTAATTTAATTTTGAAAAAGAATATTAAAAGGGAGGCATGAAAATCCTTTAGCATAAATTATGGAATGAAGCGGATTGAAGCGTTAAAGAGTAAAAAGGCTTTACATTTGTGTTTATCCAACGCTTAAAAAGTTTAAGAGAAATGTTTGGAGCGTAAGATCCGAAACAGTAATCCAGGCGGAGATGCACATTTACACAGCATCTGACAGCACTTTTAGCGGTGCGTGCCGCGAATGACGAGGGCTCGCCTGGAATATACACGTCAGCCTCACGACGTGTTTGTCAATAAACATCCCGGCCCAGAAACGCCCCGCAAAACTTTCTCTCTTTCATTATATTTTTTCAAGTTGAGAACTACATCTCGGACAATAGACACAGAAAGCACATCTTGGACGGATTATCTCTAGAGAAAGACACACTGGCCTAGTTTATATCATGAATTTATAGGCAGCAGATGGTTTCAAACTTTTGCAAAAATATTTTTGAAATGACATATTTATCTTGTAAAAGAAGGCTAAATAAAAAGGATCTTTCTATACCTCTGCTAAGAAACTAAAATTAAAAAATAAATTGAATATTGTTTGATTAATGGATTTCTAGTTAATTCAGGCTTTACTACCGATTTTAGTTTTTGAAGAAGAAGTGATTCGGGATATATAGTTAATTTTTCGTGTGATAGATTTTACGTTATCATTTTGTTAACGTCATATAACGTCACAGATAATTCGAAGTGGTTGTAAAATAGTCAAGAAAGTAATAGATATAATGTTTGTTTTAATAAGATATTTCTAACGGTTTGTGATTAGATCATGTTACCGTGGTTTAAAAAAATGTATTTCGCCATATTTACTATTATTTAGTATTTATAGAATATGCCCGTCTATTTAATTAACAATTTAATTTTTCTATACAACCGACAGCCAACATGACTTCAGAGTAGTTCTTATTGAATATTATCATTTATCAGGAGCGCTGCCGAAAAAACAATGTGTGCGCAGAAGAGAGTGATACAACTTAAAAAATGAAATTTTTAATTTAAAGCTGTTTGACATTGAACTGAAAAAAATTGGTTAATGTACGACAAGTTTCATAAAAAAATATTCAAATATAAAAAGGGATCCTACGTTCACTAAATATCTAAAAATATACCTAATGTATAAAAACTGCGTAATAAATAACTTTTAACAAAGGTTTGAAATCGGTTTTAGTCGTACGACTAAATATTTTTAGTTTTGAATGAAAGCTATGATTATTTTCGACATAAACTTGTCTAAGGAATACCCTTAATTTCATTAGGATTTATTATTATTAATGGAGATTTGATTATTGTTGAGTAGATTTGGTAACAGTTTTTCTTTGAAAACTTTCTTTAGTATTATTCATCGAATAGATGTTATTCTATTTATGACACGTCGGATTTTCTTCCAATGTTATATTTAAGAGGAAGACTAACACAACAGCAAGTTGTCCCAACCTGAGATTGATAACCCTAGCCTAAGTGAATCCAACAAAATTGACTCTTTTTCGGGTAGTATTGACGTATTGTGTGATGAAAGAAGGGTTCTAAAAGAGAGATAAGATTGTCGATATGTACTTTGTTTTGTAGAGTGGTCACTAGGAACTTTACTATTCACATTATTAGATGAAGTCTTAAAAACTAGATAAAGTATGAAGTACGAGTTTCAAATACACTTTTAGTACTTTCGTCAATTTGCTTGGAACCTGGGGCTTTTAAAAGTTTCAAGACTTTATCAAATGCCTCCGTCTCAGTTTGTTATGCTTGCTAGTCACCAGCCTGAAAAATTTACTCGCACTCTGCTACTTGCAAATGGAAAAATATCATTTGCAACTTTAATATCAAGTTTTTAAATTCGATATTTTCTTGTTATCCGCCAAGCATAACAGTCTACCAATAGAAAAATTAAGTATATTTCCTCTGTATTTTTTCTTCCTAGAAACAAAAGGTTTTGTGACAGAACATTTTTAAAGAAATTTACTTTCACAATTAATTTTAACATTAAATAGCGAATAATGATATAATAGTATATTATTCAATGAGCATGTAGTGTGTGCTATTGCTCCCGAAAATCTTTTCATTTTAAGATTAAATAAGGAATAATCATATAATAGTATATTATTTAATGAGCATGTAATGTGCGCTATTACTCATGAGAATGAAGTTTGCCAACATGAGCGAAAGTGTGTGTTGTAAATCATTCGAATAAATAATAGCCATTACATGCTAATAGAATACTATATTTTATCCATAATTATAGAGGCGTATACAGTTTATCCTCTACACATGTTATATTGCTCGACTTTGTATTTTTCAAACATTAAATTTTGCACACCTTTTATCGTGCACACTTTTAATTCGCAAAAAAAATTATCTTACAGACATTTTATCTTGCGCATATTTTATCACCCACACATTTTATCTTCCCCAACGTTTCATCTTTAAAACAATGTAATTATAACTTTTATTGCCCATACAATTAACTTATGTATAATTAAATAAAATATTCAGTGTTAAATGTTTCGGAAATAAAATGTGTGGAACATAAAATGAGTGAAAGATAAAATGTGTGGATGATAAAATGATTTGGAAGATAAAATGTGTGTAAGATTGAATGTGTGCAAGATACAATGTCGAGCAATATAACATGTGTGGAGGATAAAATGTATACGCCTCTTCATAAATACTGAAAAATATTGTAAAATACATAAATTTCGTCACTCACATCTATGAATTTGTTAGTTATTTATGTATTAAGGGCATAATCAAAAAAATATAGCACGAGGGGAGGTTTAAAGCTTAAAATTATACCCGTTGTACATACAATATGTGATATACATATAATAATAACATTAACTATAATAAGTTCTGGGTATAGTACCTATATGTACATACTTTATTTTGCCTGTCCTTATTTATTTATCCTATAGGGCTAAACGTTAATAAACCAGTAAATTAAAATAATAAAACGTGAGAAATCTTTTTAAATTCTCGAGAATAATTGAACTTCCATGTTTTCTTAATCAGGGTCGATTCCGCACTTAAAGTACAAAACCCTCGCACTGCGTTGAACTGATTAAGCCGTTAATAAATGTTCTAGGAAGTGTAATAAAAGCTTGGATATCTTTTTAAATTGTTTCTCGTGGATAATTAAGCTGCTGTGCTTCCTCAATCAGCGTCGATTTGGCGCTAAAGTACAAAATAAAAACCCCGCGTTGAGTAGAGTTGATTAAGCCGGGCTGTGGACACATACGTTTCCTTGTCGTCAACTGGAGTGAGTAATTCGTTTGCAGCGTGATTGTTAGCCAGTTCATTGAGTTTTTGCTGCTTTGTGAATGACCAGCAAACTACGGCGACAAGCCTCTCACACCCTTCGCTGCTGACGTTCTGCCTCGCTGTTAATAATTTATCTTTTAATTAATGTAAACGTGTTTGGGAACTATAAGTGCCGCTCTACGCTCAATACACATGATGGAGGGTTGCGAGGATTTACTTTCCGTACGCATTCGCCAATTTATACGTGCTGCTTATTTCATTATTACAAAGCACAAACTCAAATCTCGGAATTCGGATCGATTTCCAAAATATAAATAACGATATATTCACTGGGCTGCTTCAACGTGCCTTGACGCCAGATAAAATTTGCCGCCCCTAAAGTTTTTTCATTGTTTATAAATAAAAAAAAATAATATTACGTGCTGCTTATTTCATTATTTCAATATAGAAACTCAAATCTCGAATCAATTCCCAAATCCCAAAATATAAATAACGATATTCACTGGGCTGCTTCAAGGTGCCTTGACGCCAGATAAAATTTGCCGCTCTCTAAAGTTTTTTCTTTGTTTACAAAAAAAAAATCATATAAAATAAAATATTGTAGCGATTGCATTAATCACCTTTCTGTTGTACTGACGCATCGAAGCCGCCAGAATAGTCGAGAGTTTAATTGCTGGGGTATATAAACCCAAGCAGGAAAGACTGTGAGGACTGTCTGACGTTAATACGAGAGGTAAACATAAATAAAAACTATCCGGCTAATAACTAAGTCACCATATTGTACAGGACAAAACTTCATGCATTTCTACATCTTATTTAAAATAATTTTCAAAAATAAATTATAATTTTTCGTCTCATATTTTTATTGTTTTCTACACGCAATGTTGACACCTGTCAAATAGTAGTTATGAGGTTAGAGTAACGAGCTACAGAGTCAAAGGTTCTCAGTTCGATTCCAACTTTTTTTTTGCTTTTGTTTTTTTGTTACTTTTTTCTCTTTTCACCTAATCGTTCCAAAGAATTTATATGCAGAGAAATTATTTCTTTATGTATCTTTGTCCGTAGAATCGATGGATATAATCGTTGAGATTATATTTCTACCCATTTTAGAGCTATACCCAAAAAACTTTTATTTTGAGGTGCAACTTTGAGAGCAAAAATCTCAGGAACGAAAAAAGATAATTAAATTCTGTTTGTAAATTAACCAAGTGAAGTTCTTTTATTAATTTTACCTGTGGCTAAAACTTGTAGCGCCAATGAGTATTATGATGGGATTTTAAAAACTGGTTGCGAAATATAATTTATTTTTATTTTACAAGTAAAACATATATTAATAATCTACTAGTACTAGCATTAAATATATAATTGTGTTAAGGAAAATAGTGCAGTTTAAAAGTATATATAGTTCCATTCAATTATAATAAGCCCTACTAAAAATATTGCATTCAACTTGTTTCTGAACAGGACAGGGAACAAACTTCAGAACTGATATTATCGTCATATTAACTAATAAACTAAATACAAAGTTGTGATTTATAAATTTATGATGTTCGTAATTTGAAATATAAATTTTCTATTCTTCGGGTGTTTCATTGACTTGTCGAAGTAGATTAAAATAAGACCATGACGACTTTCCAATCTGAAAACAAATTTGTATTAAATGTTGTACTGAAATTGTTGTTAAAATTTATATTTTGCTAATTTTCCAGAAAATGTATTAATAATATGAACGTAAATAACAAATAATAAAAAATAAAAAATATTAAAGAAACCATAATTAATAACTTTATAAAATTCTTGCTCAGTAATGAAGACATATTTATTGTTGACATTTTCTTACACCGTGAAAAATAAAATAATCTTTGTTAACTAGTTCTCCGCAAAAATGAAAACCTTGTGGTATTAAATATTTCTTTTTATTCAAGCAATTAATCTTCATTTAACGGGGCAGAATACATTAAGTAGATTCGCAAAATAAATTCTGTGTTAGTTGTGAGATATATCTTTTTAAATCTAGTTAAGCTGGCACAGTGGCCATTCTTACCGTCATGAAGGTCTCTATTGAGAGGGGAATGAGCTTT
Source organism: Stenolophus ochropezus (assembly GCA_035578165.1). Classification (NCBI taxonomy): domain Eukaryota; kingdom Metazoa; phylum Arthropoda; class Insecta; order Coleoptera; family Carabidae; genus Stenolophus; species Stenolophus ochropezus. Next base: position 3,141,480 of record JAQOWZ010000002.1, read on the forward strand.
CCTGCTCTCACGACGATGGGTTTGTGAGAACGCACCATTAGCAACAGCAGGATTCGCTTGTATTTCTCAAACCCACAAACGTGCCAGTCGCATTTGTACGCCGCTTCGCCCACTTTCCAACTCTAAAATGCAGGAAAACTCGGTTATAGATACACCTGAAGATTAGTCGTTATAGCCGACAGACTGTGGTTCTCAGAATCTGAATTCGATTCGAGTCAAATTATTGTTACTGTGACTGAGAAGTGACGTTTGTTAAACGTTCTCCATTAATCTAAATCATATATATATATATATATATATATATATATATATATATATATATATATTTATGATAAATGGTATGATGGTACTACAGGTTTATATGAATTATTTTTTAAAAAATCCTGTAAATTATAAAAAAAAACTGATCTGAAAAATTATATTTTATTAAAAACAAAAGTTCATATATATATATATATATATATATATATATATATATATATATATATTATAAATATGGGTAATATCAGCTAATATCAAATATTTTCTAATCTATCATTATTCATTACTAAGGATCGATTAATTAATTAATAGAAGAAAATAATAGTGTCTTTAATCGAGCACTATTTATGTATAATTTAAAAAAAGTGCAGGATCCTTTTCCAAACGAGGAAGTCATCTTGAGAATATATCTTGTTTTCATGATAACAAATTGTACCGCAGAAAGATCATCATAAATTATTGGTTTTAGGCAGAAGATACCCTTAATATAACATGAAAATAATACAAAATGATATTCAACTAAATTGTAAAATAAACATCTTGTATAATTACATTTCTCGAAAAGTGTTCGAGTTACAAATATATTAAAGACCTCGTAAAAAGTGTCTGTAGAATATGCAAACTAGAAACTTGTATGAATTGTAACAAGAAAGTTATAAGCCAAAAAATAAATTTGCCAAAATCAATTTTTTGCTGTTATGTAGTGAGCTTCACTTTTTTCGGGAAAACAAAAACATCATTAAAATGGCCAATTAATGCGGTAACGTTGTTCCAATTTAACCAACTTCGTATCTCTACGGTTCTCGAGATCCCAGTGGTTACCTTCGTAAAACGGACATCTGTATATATGCAACATAGCTAATTAATGTGAAGTTAATTTGTAATTGTTTCTTAACTCTTGGTGATTTTTTAAAATGAAAAATAAAATTTCTTCTTTATTTAATTGATTTGCAAAAGACTTTATAGACTTTCTACTATAGCAGTTAGCAAATTATTTTTATTTTCTTCACTTCACGAAGTTTTTAATCTTATTCCTTTCTTATGTTTTATATCTAAACATTCATCACTTTTAAATATTGTAAATATTCTCGAAATTGTGGAGGGATTTGGTCTAGGATGGTCAAGATAAACAAATATATCACAAACATTTCTCAATCTATAGCTAGAATTCAAGATTTTCTTTTTATTTGAAGCATCTTTAAATTATGACAAGTTTTTTTGACAATGACAACGTATGTAATGTTACCTGAAACAGTACGATCATAATTGGTATCCAAAGTAACGATTACAGAGCGGAAAATATGCTTGCAATATGAATTTAAAAAATTATTAAAATATGCACGATATATGCAAAAAAAAATGTAAATATGCATTTTTAAATAAATGTTTTTATATTCAATATTTTATTTAGAACATTTCATGAAATGCATAATTTTAATAAGAATAAAAAACGTACATAGTCTGAAAAAAATCCAATTAGATAAACATCTAGTAACTTATTATTGTTTCGAAATCATAAAAAGCTCAAACTCTTTCTTGGAATTTTATGTGAAAGCTGCTTTTTCTTTTTGTTCATTTTTATTAAATATTTCAATTTTATTCGACATTATTAATTTTTGTTATAGTTTCAAGTATAAAAAATTTTAGTGACAGCTACTATTTACTAACCTTACTTACAAAATAAGAATTACTTAAGCTGTAAGCAATTCTAAAATACTGATAAAAACACATTTTTGGTCTAATGAGAAATTAAATACGATTGTAATGGATTCAAAATGTACATTGAATATATATAAAGAGTCATTTGTTAAAAGTTCGACTAAAAATTACATTTCCCGTAATGTACTGTTTAAAATAGAAACAAATTTGTCAAAATTTATTATTTTTTAAGTATTAAAATATACACTAATATGTAAAAAAATTCAAAATATGCAGTAAAGTATCATAAAATGTAAAATATGCATTATTTTTTATATTTGGAATTAACTTTTGATGAAACGAGAACATATGAAAAGAGTTTCTTGGTATGCTTAATAAAATCGACATATGCAATTGCATAGAATCCGCTCTTTAGTAATAATGTATTAGTAAATATTTCATCTTAGCCGTTCTGAGAATTTTATTTCTACTAAATCAAATTATTTACCATCTATTTCCTACATAAAAATAGCTCATGTGGTGCTTTTTCTATACCAGGTAAAGTGATAACCGATAAAGTTATTTTTTTGTGATATATATTAAAATTTTATTTTAAATATTATTTTACCTTAAGAGTGACTTCATTTCCAAACCAGCAGTACAAAAATAATTCAAACATAATACAGGAGAAGTATAAGGCAAGCATAATAAACTCGAAACTAGCTGGAGAGACCTGAAATATATTATATTATATTACTAATTGGATCACATTAGAATTAATTGGATAGTGCATTTGTAATTTAAAATTTTGTGCATACAAATTCTATAGTTGTTCCACTCTAGCAATTAATTTATGTATTTAACAAATGTCAGGTACATGGTATGCTACAATAACTGTAATTATTAATTTTTAAGATTTTACGTACCAGAGTCATTTGAAATAACGTAACCACAAGAACAAAACCAGTCGCACCGAATCCAGCTAAGATTCCAATTGATACAAAATCTTCCATCTCCTCTGTGTATCTAAAACATTAATTTAAATTTCAAACACTAAGTAAGTTTGATAAATTTCTTCAAGTATTGGATGAAATTATTTCGATTTGTCATAATGACATCCATTCCCTTAAGCATTCTTTCGATTTATCAAACTTATATCATGAAAAATATTTTTCATTAGAAAATAAAACGTGTTTGATTCTTACAACAATATAAACTTTGGAAATTAATTTGAAAAACAATAAAGAAAACTTCGAATAAAATTATTGTATGGATTCAGGTAATACAATTGAAAATGTGTGTACAAATTATTTATTTATTTGTGTTTACATAAAATGATCAATAACCATTTTCAGTTCATACTTATGAAGTTCAATATGAGAATAAAATTGAGGTTATTGATTATGGACTTAAAACAATTTTTGTTGACTTATCAGATAATGGTAATTCATTCATTTCGTAGACTTTTTAGTTTTCAGTGAAAAACATGCTGATAAATTTGATAATATAATAAGTTTACAAGAAATTAAGACACAGTTTTTTCATTTCCGGTTAGTGTTGGTTGCCTTAATCACCGGTACCGGTTGACAGCAAAATATCGCATCGAAATATTATATAACTCATATTTTTCGACGTAATATTTCTCTATTAACTGATGGTTAAAGTAACCAAAACTTTAACTGAAGGTGAAAAAAACTGGCCCTTATTTATTTATTATATATTTATTTTATAATAACACATAATTGTATTGTATTATAAGAAATATATTTGATAATTGAAATTGATGTCATCTAAATAAAAAAAAATATACGTGTGATACACACATATGCTCAAGCTCATTTGCGAATATTAATACGCAAGACAAGAAATATGCAAAAAAATTAAGATCAAGACAAGACTATTACCTATATACAATATTAATGAAAGACAAAACACACTTAAATTTCTTGTCTTGCTTTTCCAGACAAGATAAGAAATTACTAAACAAAACAAGAAATCTTGTCGTGTAAAACACTAGTGATTGTCAAGAATAAATAATAATAATAATACTTACTTTAGAATTTCTTGATGATGTTTAACGCAATTTAAAATTCCTTCCATAAATTCTTCTTCCATTTCATTGTCCATTTTATCATAATAGAATTTAATGTTAGCCAAATTATCAGATAGAATATCTAACTGAGCACCAATGTGTATCATGAGACCAAAGACAAATGAATCATAAACACAATTAACTAATGCGCTCATAATAACACCACAATAATTATAAAAGTAGAAAAAGGGGTACACCTTATCGTTGCGAATATCAAATGGCACCCACATAACCATAGGTACATTATATTCCTTGTAAGACCCGTCTAATATTGGAAACATTCCCCAGAATACAGACACGTAACCACACATACTAATGAAAAATTTTGAGATTTTTTTACATTCTTTAATTGCATTGTTGATGATATTATGTTGATCAAAATTCTTGACTTGAAATCGTGGATGATATAAACTACTAATTAACTTTCGAAATCTTGCAGAGGTAGTCAACAATGGATACATTTTAAAATACTGACTTACGATTATTACCATCAAAAATAAAACGCCAACCATCTCTTCAATATTTCCCCACATTATAATCAAATGGGCCATGAGACCAACAAGAAATGAATTGTAAAATACTCCCAATGTAAAAAACGAGTAAAGAAAATAAATTTTCTTTAAAAATGGCTTTTCTTGAGGAACCCACAGTCCCATAAACTTAAAAAACCAAATGTTTAGTGAAAATGATTCTTCTATGTTTGATACCAATTCGTATGCAGCCATATTTGCAAAATGATATTGAGTTTATAATCGTCCCTTTATATATCACAATTTTGATGTTATTATGTTATTAGCAAATTGAAGGTGAATATATAAGTACGTGAAAATATAGTGTATTAAATAATTTTGCATATATTTATTTGTAGGTGTAATTGTAATAAATTTCTAGTTTGAAAGCATTGTTTAGATTTGTGAAATTATTATTAATTATTTATTAATCTTCACTGTGGACTTGACGAAGTAACGCGTAGTAAGACCATGATGTACGCATAATCTAAAATTAATTATATTTTGATGACATGAATTTATACCATTTTCTGAAAAAAAATTGAACCATTTATACTTCATTTCTTAGTTATACTTTTGTTTCTATTATGATCAGAGACCCGAACTAAAAACGTTTCTTTTGTTCTTAATTGTGTGTTATTAATATTCTGGAGAAAGATAGGTATATTAAGATTTAGAGCGGGTTGTTCATTATCTGATTAAATTTCGGTTAACTTAACTATGCTCAGATTTAACCAGCACAAGTTAATCATGATTAAAGCAAAGAGCGTTTTTACCCTGGTTTTCAAGTTTCTAGTTCAGGTTGTTTACTTATATTTTAAGGTTATTATGACACTACATCGAATAATGACAGAAAAACGTAGCGGAAGTGCTAATTTTTCAAATGAAGAATTCATTATTATGATTAATTTGATAACATGATGAAATTAAAACGACAATTAGAGACAGAAATATTTCTCGGAGAAAATTTCAATTATAATCATTGCAAAAAATTGTGTACATAGAAGAACTTGCAAATTAGGACCTGTTTCGTAGCTGGAACAGCATTATTTATAAAAGAAATCGAGGAAGAAATATGTAGGTATATGCAATATAATTTATAATGAGACTATGACCATTACATATACAAATTTATTTTTCAGACGACCACATATGAAAGTAGCCATATTTACACTGTAATTAAAACCAGAAAATGTAACATAGCATGCGGCGAGTGTTATAATAACACGCTAGTGTGTTATATAACCGGATATGACGATTAGTGGTCAATAAATGGAACTTTGATAATGAAATGTAACATAATTAATGAAAATTTGCTTAAAACTACGATTTTAAAATTGGTAGAGAATTAATACCAAAAATGAAGAGTCAAAATGTACTGATAGTTTTATTAATTGTTCAAATAATACGTACTAGACTTCTAAATCAGTTTCCGGTTAACTAGTGATACTTAACCTTAAACCCAAACGTCAATGCTTTCGTGAGTTGTGTTTGACATTGACACATTTGTATAAACCCTGTTTTTATTATAATATTTTGTGGTCGTCTGAAAAATAGTGTACATTACTCGCTTGAAAGTGCATAGCAACGCTCGTGTATTAAATCACTCGGCGCTATACGCCTCGTTCTTCAATCTCTACACACGCTTGCTATATACCACTTTCCACGCTTGTTATGTAAATAACTATTACCTCATCAATCAGTTTCAGTAAATATAGCACTGAATGTTTCTATAATTGAAACCTTCGATAAAATGTTATTTTTTTTAATTTCCAAATTCTTGTAGACGTTCAACGGAATTTTGGGGGTGCTCGAGCGCCTACAAAAAGGGTTCTAGCTACGCCACTGGAATTTTTATAATGTCTACTTATATGAGGCGTTTTTTCACTCCATATTTATTTATTATTATGTTCGGAGGGAGGTTGCGATTAATGAAATTAAAGCTTTTACATAAGGTGTAATATATTTGATTATTTGATATCGAAACGTACCGATGAGAAAGTAGCGAGGGATAAAGTGAAAAAGTATCCTCCGCTAACTTTGACATCTTGGCTCGCCCTCATCATGATGAATCTAAGCGAGCGGCAATATCTGTTTCCTTGTTCATACCAGTCGGAGAAGTATGCGGCTTGGGGAATCTTTGCGCACTGTAAAAAATTCATTGTTATTCACTTCAACGCCAAGGAAACTGTTTTAGAATAAATAACATTCAATGGCTTTAAGCTTTCTACAGCTTTTTATTTCCTTTTTATTGCCTGTCCGCAGACCAAATGTAATACAGGAGAAATATTTATAAATACTTTTCACTTATAAGCTCATCTTGCTATAATTTGACAAGTCAAAGGGAGTCTAATACCTGCAGCAAAGGTGTCGTATGTACTTTTCTAATATATCATTTTTGGTACATTTTAGAGAAAAATGTTATTTGAAAAATGATTTTAAAATAATATTCTTCATGTTGAACAGTTTTTCAAATTTTCATTTCTCAATAAAAACCAAAAATAATAAATAATAAATTTATAAACCTATCCAGATTGAAGATTCTACCTAGTTACCAAGATTTATTTCGACAAAATACCGTCACAAAGAAAATTTCGCATCCTTTAAACCAATAAGATGCTATATTTTACAAGCGAGTTTTGTTCAGCGAAATTTTTTTGACGTTTTAAGAGTGCCTAGAAACGTTATTTTTTATACAGTGAGTATTTTTTAAGGTGAAACATGAGCTTTGACATATCCATGCTTAAGACTTGATATTTGATTGACAGTAATTTATACTTGCTTATCGAAAAATAAAAATCGAAATATAAGGAACATATTTGAATATAATTCATACCTTCAGTGATAGTTCGTTCCCGTACCACGAATAGATAAATAATTGTGTCACCATACAAGTCTGGTACAAAAATGTTGAAAAGAACATGGCACTCATTGGATTTACCTAAAATTAATTATTATTAATAATTTAAATGTTAATTTGGAAAATTATACGTACAAGTGATGCCTGAAACATTGTAATGCATATTATTATACAACCAATTACGAATTGTGGAACAGCTATGTAGCTTAGAATTTCAGTCGCTCTTCGGACATACCTGAAAATAATTTTTCAGTATTATTGAATGTTTTACATATGTAGGTATTATATATTTGCTTTTGATTCGCAATATAGGTAATTCCCATTTAAACTTTTCTAGTTCGCAATATAATAACAAAAATAAATAATATTATATTTAATACAAAAAAAATAATACATCTTGAAAAAATATATCTCTTTCTATGGAATACAATAGTTTATTGTACAACAAACTGGATTGGTACGAGTATATAAAATGAACAATCCAAGCAAGTTGTATTCTATATTTTTTGTGCGATCACGATATTATATCCTAATTCTTTTAAATATTTATAATAGAGATATCTTTATTTCACTACTTCTGAGCAACTAGCTACCAAACAAAAATTAAACAATACTATTTTTAATAAAACTATTAGATATAAATTTATATCTCACTTTGTCTATAGTTATAGTGAGAAATAAAAATGTGTTTACAACATACCTACTATGTATCGGTAGCAATAACAAACATACAACAAGACAATATCTTAATGGTCGGAGGAAAAGTTTGTTTTCGTATAATACTTTCATAGAAACACAGGTCGTTTATAACACATACAAAAATAATCTTTCTTCCTTGTGTGCCTATCAAATTGTACACAAATTTTTTTGCTGCACGTTTGAAAGTAAACGGAAAAGATTTTTTTCTAAAGTACCTTAAAATAATGGTCACTGTTCGCTAAAATCGGTTTTATTGTTTTTGATTAAATGTTACCATTATTTTCAGCCCTTAAAAATATCGGTTAAAATTACGGTTAAAGTTCGCATTTTTTGTTCAGAATATCGGTTACCGGTTAATATTAATCGTTTTTAAATCGGTTGCGTCAATTATAATAAATAGATGTGAATAAAAAAATGACAGGACTGACTTGCAAAATGCAACGAATCTTTGAAAAATATCTTGGAAATAGTCTTTAGTTTCTCATAAATGAATTTTAATAAACTTCATTTTGGGTATTTTTTTTACTGGTAATGAGGGTAATTAAATTTTGCTCGTGCAAAAAATTATATAAGCTATACGAACGGTAAGTCTTTGACCGGAAAAATGTTACCGTTCTTAATACTTAATACTATTATGAGTTACAGATTTGTAAAATACTTACTGAATGATTAATTCGTGTTCGGTAGCAACTTGCTTCAAAAATTCCATTTGTTGCACCTCGACATTTTCCTCAGCGTTGCTAAATCTCACATATCCTTTAAATCCTTGTGATATCCTTTGAATGAGAACATCGACTCGAATAGAAATAAGAGCAATGAGAAAAATGGGTATTGTATCTAGGGCGACATCCAGCATTGAAAACAGACAGGTCACAAAGCACTGATGAAAATACACAAGTTCATAGGCAGGAGTAGCATTTACAGCGAAAGGATACCACGCAGAAATGGGTAGACTGTAACTGTCCACTGCAAACTGAGGCAACAGGCCGAACATCAGACCTGCGGAGTTATACAAGCTGAAAGTTATCCAAAACAAAGTTTTGTTTTGCTTATAAGTTGAAAAATATATTTCTCTTTCTTTCGTATCCCTCGGAGCAAAGCTATCTCCATCTAATTCTACCAATAATTGCTTCATTGTGTTTTGTTTTAAACTAAACAAATGAGCTTTTATTAGTTCTAATATAATTGTCAACAAAACGTAAGTCGCTTCTGCAAATTTTTCCAAATCACCAAAAACCAAATACGTATTTACAATCAATGAGATGCCAAATGGTATCAGTATACAGTATCGCATAAAAAATATATGCAGTTTAAATAAAATAGATTTAGTACGAGATTTTTTTTCGGGGTACCAAAAACTAAATAGTTGTAATATTAAAAAAGGATATTTTAAAAGCTGGTTTGAAGTAAACTGTTGCTCCATTTTAATGACTACCTTCATAAAATTATTTGTGTATTTATATACCTGTACATAAACAAAGATGAGAATATAATTTATTATTCATCACCAAAAATCTTGATACCTCATATGGATTATTTAAACAGAATGAATTAATTATAATATTTGAGTCAGATTTAGACCAAAGGATATAATTATGTAAATTAATAAAATATATTCCTGACCTCATAATGCAAGTCAATATTTATTTTTATTTTTTTTTGACCCGACAAGCTTCGTCAAAAAAGCTATCGAACGCACTAAAAACAAACTTCATGTACCAGCAATATTTTTTTTTCGTTCGGACGAAAATTGACACCTTTCCCGTGTGTTTTCGAACCGGAAAGTGCATTATTTTGGTATTTTGTGTAGTTGCTAGTCTACGAAAAATTACAGGCCGGGATTTTTTTTGGTGGTCGTAAAAAAATATATTTTACAATGACATGACAATATGCTTACACAATTTATTAATAATAAGTTTTTTATTCGAATGCGTCGAAAAATGACGATTTTTTTTTAATTAAAAGTTTATTTTTTTAACTTAGTATTAATATTTGGCCTTATTACCACGTTACTAGGTATTTTACGTACTAGTACAAAAAATGCTCTCACTCTCCAAATTCGGCTAGTCATCCAAGAAATTGCATTTTTCATCCTTGTACCATAAATTTTATCATAAAACGTATAATATACGTGTATAGGAGTCTTTGCAGCATTAATATCATTAAAGGTCGTCATTGCCTTGTTGTGTAGAGACTATCTTTTCACTTCTATCATGATATACTATTCATTAGAATTAATGGTATAATAAAAACAAAATGTGACAGACATTATTTTTGAAGTCACATTAAAAGTGAACATTAAAGTTTAATTTAACCTAACAAAGCTTTTAAAATTAAATATTAAATTTAAGGAAAATAACTTTTAATATTTGATTTACATTTTAATAGTATTAACTGACAAATTTATTATATTTCAAACATTTTTTATTTAAATATATTTAAATTTTAAGATTAATTTACCATAAGAATGTCTTGAAAAACAATCACTTTGGAAAGCCTTTTGTAACAGAATTAAATTTTAATAAAGAATCTTTTTATCCCCATTATAATATTTTGATTTTGAAATTATCAATTTTCTTTTTCCATCTTTTAAGATTCGTACAAAGAGTCTTGAAAAATTTATACAGAATCGTTTAAATCGTAATAAAAGATGAATAATCTAACTAAGGATAAGTGTGCACACAGTTCAAGTTCCTTGAAGAATTCGGGAGATAGACTGTGCAAATATCCACATCTTGGAGTATTAAACAAGTTCGATTACTTTCTTGCTGAATTTGTTCTGTACTGAGTAAATGGTTTCAACATCGTTTCTGATTCGATAAAATACCAAAAAGTGAAAATACATCACTTGTAATTTAAATAATTGGTAATTCAATGAATAGAAATAAGGTTATCTTTTTTTATGGTTATATGTAGTGTACTTTTTTACGCAATGTCGAGTTTAATGAAGTTATTAAAATAAAACTTTATATGGAAAAACTTTCATAAATTATCATTATTTATTCAAATAACAATAAAAGGTATTTAAAAACTTTTGAAAGAGCTTTTTACGAAATGACGTAATTAAAATTCTTTTTGTTTTATATAAAGTTTTTTAAGATTTATTTTAAGGAAAGTAAAATGTTTATTTATTTATTTAAAATTAGTTCCAGTAACAGAATATCAAAATCATAAGAAAATAATATAATAATTTACACAATACATTTCAAAAACAAATATACGTTAAACATGAAAAATTAAAAATGAATAACACATTTTTATTTAGGGAGAGATATCATTTTAAAATTTAAAATTGGTACTTCAAACAACTGCACCCCACTTTAAATGTCAAATTGATAACCTCAATTATTTTTAAATGTTTTTTAATTCATTTTATATTATTTATAAGTATGAAAACCGAATAAATAAAACTAATTTAAAGGATATTAAAATTTTACAACTCATAATGTATAAATTTAAAAATATTTTCTTAATATTTTAAATGCATATTGACAGATACATATGCCCAACTTCATTTAACAGAGTTACCATATTTCACATTTGTATATTCCTAAATTATAATCTGTTATTATTTAAATTAAAAGTTTTAAGATTTTTATTAAATAAATGAAGCAAAGAATAAAAAATAGTATATACAACTCGTTTTATACGACGTATTGTTTCATTCGTGTTTTTGGAGCACTCTGTGCCCCAAACAACTCATGGAACAATAAAACGGTATGTCTTATAAAATTTGTATAATAATATACAATTATGAGAAATCTAAAAGCTTGTTGAAAGCGCTATTATAAAGTCTTATTTTATGCGAATAAATCTTCCTTATCTATAAATTATGATTGGGTAATTTAGTTGTTAGTATGACAATACAGATACGAATAAATTATAACTCGCTGCTAAATAATACAAGTGGCAAATTATGAGTTAACTGTAACAGTTATATTAACATCTGCGAATGAATAATCACAGTAATCATATGTTTTGCTATTCCATTCAAACTGCATTAGATCGCACATTAATAATTTGGTACAATTCCTGCAATGTGGAACCGAGAACACATGTCACTTCTGATATTTACTTGAACATTGCTTTGAATTGGATACGAACGGTGCTATAATTAGTTAATTGCTACTCCATATTATTGTTTGAATAAAGGGACTTGTGGCTAACCGAAATTCTGTTTTATCATTGTTTCAACAAGGAAAGTTAGCAGATATTTTAAACTAATATTTGGGGGTTCTCAAATTAGGTTGGAATATTTGGGATGGTAATTTTCAGAATATGTTTACTTATTCTAAAATATAATTGACATTATCTTGTCGGGTGAAATCGTGTGATTTTCGAAGTAAATAAATGTCAAAACTGACAGTATTAGATACAAATAAAATAGAAACGAAAATTTAGGGGTTGTCGTATTAGATTGGAATATTTGGCATGGTAATTTTCAGACTCTGTTTACTTATTCTAAAATATAATTGACATTATCTTGTCGGGTGAAATCGTGTGATTTTCGAAGTAAATAAATGTCAAAACTGACAGTATTAGATACAAATAAAATAGAAACGAAAATTTAGGGGTTGTCGTATTAGATTGGAATATTTGGCATGGTAATTTTCAGACTCTGTTTACTTATTCTAAAATATAATTGACATTATCTTGTCGGGTGAAATCGTGTGATTTTCGAAGTAAATAAATGTCAAAACTGACAGTATTAAATACAAATAAAATAGAAACGAAAATTTAGGGGTTGTCGTATTAGATTGGAATATTTGGCATGGTAATTTTCAGACTCTGTTTACTTATTCTAAAATATAATTGATATTATCTTGTCGGGTGAAATCGTGTGATTTTCGAAGTAAATAAATGTCAAAATTGACAGTATTAGATACAAATAAAATAGAAACGAAAATTTAGGGGTTGTCGTATTAGATTGGAATATTTGGCATGGTAATTTTCAGACTCTGTTTACTTATTCTAAAATATAATTGACATTATCTTGTCGGGTGAAATCGTGTGATTTTCGAAGTAAATAAATGTCAAAACTGACAGTATTAAATACAAATAAAATAGAAACGAAAATTTAGGGGTTGTCGTATTAGATTGGAATATTTGGCATGGTAATTTTCAGACTCTGTTTACTTATTCTAAAATATAATTGACATTATCTTGTCGGGTGAAATCGTGTGATTTTCGAAGTAAATAAATGTCAAAACTGACAGTATTAAATACAAATAAAATAGAAACGAAAATTTAGGGGTTGTCGTATTAGATTGGAATATTTGGCATGGTAATTTTCAGACTCTGTTTACTTATTCTAAAATATAATTGACATTATCTTGTCGGGTGAAATCGTGTGATTTTCGAAGTAAATAAATGTCAAAACTGACAGTATTAAATACAAATAAAATAGAAACGAAAATTTAGGGGTTGTCGTATTAGATTGGAATATTTGGCATGGTAATTTTCAGACTCTGTTTACTTATTCTAAAATATAATTGATATTATCTTGTCGGGTGAAATCGTGTGATTTTCGAAGTAAATAAATGTCAAAATTGACAGTATTAGATACAAATAAAATAGAAACGAAAATTTAGGGGTTGTCGTATTAGATTGGAATATTTGGCATGGTAATTTTCAGACTCTGTTTACTTATTCTAAAATATAATTGACATTATCTTGTCGGGTGAAATCGTGTGATTTTCGAAGTAAATAAATGTCAAAACTGACAGTATTAAATACAAATAAAATAGAAACGAAAATTTAGGGGTTGTCGTATTAGATTGGAATATTTGGCATGGTAATTTTCAGACTCTGTTTACTTATTCTAAAATATAATTGACATTATCTTGTCGGGTGAAATCGTGTGATTTTCGAAGTAAATAAATGTCAAAACTGACAGTATTAAATACAAATAAAATAGAAACGAAAATTTAGGGGTTGTCGTATTAGATTGGAATATTTGGCATGGTAATTTTCAGACTCTGTTTACTTATTCTAAAATATAATTGACATTATCTTGTCGGGTGAAATCGTGTGATTTTCGAAGTAAATAAATGTCAAAATTGACAGTATTAGATACAAATAAAATAGAAACGAAAATTTAGGGGTTGTCGTATTAGATTGGAATATTTGGCATGGTAATTTTCAGACTCTGTTTACTTATTCTAAAATATAATTGACATTATCTTGTCGGGTGAAATCGTGTGATTTCCGAAGTAGATAAATGTCAAAACTGAGAGGATTATATACAAATATAATAATGGATGAAACATACGAAAAGAGTTGTAGTTTAAACTAACGAAACATCCAACACAAAATGAAACACAAATTGTCGACGCCAAAATCACCGTAATAAATGACATGGATGACATTTTCAAACTTTTTAAATATTTGAACATATCCGATACCGCGGTTACACTACTGTTTTTATTTTATTTTTGTCGTTGGTTAGACGCAAATAGTATTATACCGTGAATATTTTTTAACGTGAGACATGGGATTTATCATATCCATAGTTACGACTTGATATTTGATTGACAGCAATGTATTTGCTTATCTCATTTAAATATAGAGAATGAATTTGACAGAATTAGAGAATTTTCTCCAGTTTATCTATTTTGAGATCTATTTGTTGTCCTAGATTCCACTATATTATTTATTTACTTATTTTTATTTATTTACAAATCAATCCTACAGGAAAAAAATCCCAATTACAGGATGATTATAAGTAAAAAATTATAAAAATATAAATGCTTTGACGTAAGCAAAACAAAAGAATAGAAAAAAAAAGTTTTGCTAGTTTTCAATAATTGCATTTATCTATTTCCCCAATTTTTCAATTTGTTATTTATTCCTCAATTTTGCTCTATTCTTTTTGTTCCCACTATTTGCTTTACTTATTTACGCCTAAATGAGTTCTATTTTCTCTGTAACACTTTTTTTGGGTTAGTAAAACGACTTCGATGTGTAGGAAGGCAAATATTTTAATTTGGACTTTTTTCCCCAATAAATATGATTTACATATAAATAAAATGATTTTGATATTTGAGGAGCAAGAAGTATTTTCTAAAAATATGATTTTATGAGATTAATATTGTAAACCAATATTATGAGAGAGTTTTGTGTAATGTAATTCGTTGGTGTTGTAAGTTGGGGCAGAGAAGTATTTACTTTCCCGGTGGCAGATTGAAAATCATGTTCCAATCTTCAGCGCAATTAATTACTGAAGTTCGACGCTTCCTCGATTAGATCATGCGTTATCTCCCAAGAAGGAGATTAGCATTTAACAACCGATATAATATATTGGACAAACTCAATCCCGGTAAAGTCCTCCTCGACATACATAACATTATCACCAATATTACAACAAATTCATGTGACCTTTATAATTTGCATCATTTTGTTATTTAACTAGCATAAAATATGGTTTAATTAGGAGTAGCTGATGTCCAAATTATTTGAATGTATGAATAGATCTGACCTATTTTTCAAGAAAAGAACCCCTATTTGCATTGTGATTAAATAAAGATCATTACTAAACGTTTGTAATTCTTTATGTAAACTATTAAAATTTTTATACCTTGAGTATTTTTTAACATGAAACTTAGGATTTGGCATATCCATGATTATAACTTGATTGACAGCAAGTTACCTGTCTTATTTAAAATGGAACATAGGGAATTAAGTTGACATTTGCCTTTTAGGTTATAAAATTTTTAGGTTGTAATTTTATTCTACGACCTAAATTACATAAGTGTACCAAATTTCATAATTTTTACATTACATTTACTTCCTATTACAATTTTTAGGGAGACAATGACTAAGAACTGAATACATCCTTCATTTTTTTGTTTTTGATTTTGATTAACTTTAGTAAAAAATATACCAAGTGGATATAAGCAACAATTTCTAACTATGAGGAGAGGTCAATTTGAAAAATGAACAAAAATGTTCAAAATTAAAAACAATTGTTATTGATGTTTTTAGTTTTTAGAAATTAATCCATAGATTTTAAATTTTCAAACAGAATTTTGATATCTTTTTCAGTTTTCGAGACATTTGCTTTGAAAGTTTTCTAAAATACTTTCATTTTTGGATTTTATCATTCTAGGGATGAAATTACATTAATATAATAATTTTTATAATTTTTATAACATAAAAGAAAAAAATATTGAAACTGCTGTTTTAGCAAATTTAAAATTAGTTTTAATATAATAGTAATTGTTATTAGTTTAAATACTTTTTTTGATTTTAGTACGGTGGACGTATAAAATAACGAAAATACCTCATTACCTTTGTAGAAATTTAGCTATTGTAGACTGCTTTAAGAATTTTACTTTGCACTACCGTTCGCAGTTTCTAATTAGCATAAAGTTTCAGCAAACTTAATAAATCTTCTTTAATATTTAATATGTCAAAAGGACGCTTATTTGCTCGTAATCACGGCATTTGAAACTCAAATTACAAAATTGAAATTTGTAATTGAGATAAATTTACAGCTAAATACCTATCGAGGTTTATTGTAAAACATATTGATTAATAAAACAAATAATCATGAAAATTGATATATAAAGCGCATATTTTTATGAGCTTGTACTTTATTGACAAATATGTACAAAATTGCATTTCCAATAAAAGTGAGCAAATGATTAATGTCATAAAAATCTTGGTGGTATTTGCAATAGGTATTTTGTGAAATTATTTAATCAATACGCGTGCAAATATTAATTATTGTTGGCCGCATATAGACTGCACTTCAGCGCTGATAACATAACAAAAGCTGAATGAAAAGTCAAAGCCATGGGCGCCCATAAGGGGGGGCAAGAGGGGGCATCTGCCCTCCCCTGGCTTTTTGCAAATTTGAAAAAGACGGTATATTACTTAATTATTTCACTACCGTTATGTTCTATAAGAAATTTATTCATGTTTGCTTAACTTTGGATTTGGGTTTTTTATGTGTGCCACACATTATTTCATTGATATTTATTGTAAATTATTTAAACTGGAAGGAATTGCCTTTACAAATCAATAAAAAAAAGAATTTTTTTCTTTGTTTTTTTTTAATACAATTTCATTTTTTTACTAATAAGTATATGTTTGCAGTTTTACACTGTAATATATATTTTTTATATTATATATGTATAGTCGATTGCTCATAGTATCCTGAGGATGTTAGGGTATTTTTTTATAAATATCTATAATGACCGGATGTTATTTAAATTTTTATGTTTTTCTTAAATAGTCGGAATGAAATCTACTATAACTATTCAATATTGTTGTCAAAATTTCGACTAACATTTTTTGTTTAAGTTTTTCTTAAAATTTAAGCCTTGTTAGTATAAGTGTGCAAAAGAATATAATATATATCTTCTTTTATGATAATATTTCTTTTTTTTGTCCCTCCCTGGAAAATACTTTATGGGCGCCCATGGTCAAAGCTATACATGGATTGTAAATTCATAAACTTTTGTTTCTCCGTTCCGTTCGGGCGTCGCTATCGCCGTCTGCTGTCACCATTGTTGTGTTCTTAACTTCACATTGTCATAAACTTTCAGTCAGATTTCAGTTTTAATTAGGTGTTGCATTGTGAGAACATTCATTTGAGGAGAATTAATTTAAATAGAATATATGAACGTTACAGCTGCCTCATTTGTTTTATTCGCACTGTCCTGCATTTATACTTTTATACTTTCATGCATAAAACAGCTTTACGTCATTTACATAATAGTAACGTTTGTACGTATATTTGCAAATTGCTACGACTATTTTTCATTATTTTGCTGCATTTGTCGCAAAGGAATATGAAATGACTCGCAGTAAAACATTAATTTGATACATTTTCTGTCGACCTCTCAAAAAAATAATGTTTTCTTATTAATTTCCGAATGAAAACTTTTTTCTACGACCACTATACAAAGTGGAACTTCTCTCACACTTTATAAAGCTTCAATGTTGCGCATTTCCTACAATCGTGGTTAATGTGTGAGAAATCATTTCTCACGGTATTTGCCAACATTGCGCATGTGCAGTGTGTGGAAATATCATTTCTCACAGTAATTACCAACACTGCACATGCATGAAGGTACTGTTTGTGTGGTTATCTGTGCTATATTGTTTCTTATGTCAAATAGCTTTCGTGCATGTATTTTTGTTCTGCAATTTTTAAAAATGTGGTCATGTGTCTTGTGTGATTCCAGCACTCAACTTCGTCTCGTACCGAAATTTTCAGACATCGTGGGAAATAGACAACTTTTTGCACTTGTTGCACAATATACTAAACTGGAATTTGTTATTTTTCTACTAGCCTAGACAGCCACAATTATTAACCTATATTTGTCATGAGAATTTTTTTTCACTACCGCTTACTTGGCACCCATGATCACCAAGGTCTATAATAACTTATTATTAACCATAGACGATAATGAAAACTGTCACTTTTTAAATAAATTTGACTCCAAAACCAAATATTGTTTGAATCATTTAACTCAAAAAAAGTGTAAAGTGTGGATTCACAATATAAATATGCCGTCTAAATTAAATAAGTAAATTAAATAAAACCAAATTAAAAATTAAAAGGGAAGTTGATAAACTGAAACGTCAAATATAAAACATGCTACTTTATTTTTTTTTGAATATTAAGAAAAAAGTTAATGTTCATGTCAAAATATTTGTTATTGTCAATATATTTTTTTTTTTAGGATTGGGTTTGAAATGCTATTTTATTTTAAATATATAGTATTAAAACTTGTAGAAATTTTGAAAATAATTTTGGAAATATGATACAGTATTTATCATTTAAATATTATAAACTAGTAACTATTTACTATTGTAATAGTTCGGAAACAGTAGTTTTAATAACCGATTTTACATCGTGTAGATAAATAAGCTCTTTTGTTACTCACATGTTAATAATAGTTTTTGCTGGAATTAATATCTATGCACCGAAATTTGCTTTTAGTAAATAAATGCAGCATTATAGCTTTTATCCATCGCTGGATATATCATTAATCTGCTTTATAGAGATTTAAAATCATGACATATTTTTACATTTTATCGTTTGTCATAAGTCATTGGGAAATGAGAGAACAGGTTGATCAAAAAAGGAATTTGTAAATAATATACTTTTATAAATTTATTATTTTTTTCTTCTAACTTTGATTGATTATTGGTTAGAATGTTGTCTTGATTCCAGAGCTATTTTTATAGTCGTAAATAATGTAGAAACAGGTTTTTTAAGTGAGAAAACTTATGTATTCTTGAGGGCCGTTTTTCCTGTGTTTTATTCATTTCGGAATACGAAATGCACATTAAGATCACTGCACATCTTGAACATTTCAGTATGAATTTAAATATGATATTACACCGACGTGCAGACCAAAGATAAGCAGCTTTTTACAAATATATTTATATGCAAATGACAAGCGTTTTACCGTTTTTATAAGGCATTTCATCACTCTTTATGTTTAGTGAATTCTTTCTTCAGCTGCTTGTCAAACATTTCCATTTTAATGGAAGCCTTGATATTTGTTACTTATATAATAATGACTTTTAACATGATTAATGTATCTTCTTTTTCATTGTGTTCTTTTCAATCAATTGTTATGCAGAATATTGATTCCCACAATTTTTAACATATGTAAATAGCATAATAAATTACAGAACTGCATGTTTTGTTAGCAATAATATAAATTAGAATAACTATAATTTAATATACATTGTAAATAGTTGTAAATAGACACTGTTAAACATTTCAAATAGAAGAATGTTTAAATAAATATATAATTACGGCTTATTATATATTAATATCAGAGTCTGTAATTAATAAACGGTAGATAATAAACTATAGATATTACAATTGGCTCAAGTCGAATAGGACTGCACTTACCAAGACAGCTACCGCTGCCCGTTTATTTATATACTTTTTAGATTAGCCTATATATGGGACAATAAATATTACAAGAAATGGTACAATATCTTGTGACAAAAATTGTCAGGTTTTAACGAAGTTTTGTATGATACTATGCAATTTGTTGTACAATGTGACAAGTAAAATTAACCATAAATTCATTACCATTTACAGTTTTGCTTAAAATTTTACCATTTTTTCATACCCACTTAAGAAATAAAAAATTTCATCACTGAATGATGAAAAGTGAATTGTTTTTTTAACTGGTTATGAAATGTGTGCCTTTTTCAGTCAGTTTTGTAAAGTGACAGTTTATATGTCAAAACTAGAATATTGGAAAATTCATTATTGTATTAAAAATTCTTATTTAGTTAATAATTATGGTAATAATATTTTGTTATTTTCTCTTTATACATTGTTCTATAATTTAACAACTTGAACTTAAATACTGTAACAATTGCACTGCTAAACGACAAAGTTTGCATAACCTAATTTTTTAGGTTATCATGTTTTTGTGCCTTTTCGTCCGAATAAATAGATTTTTGAAACATGTCGTGAAAAAATGTTGTGGCTAACACGAAAGGGAAGCACTCGAGCTCGAGTGGTAAAAAGATACGCTTTCATGTCTAGTTTGACAAATAACTATATTACTTGTTGAAGGGTTTCTCATGTTTAAACTGATAATAAAACTAACTTGTACTCTTACAATTTTTATTGGGAATGCATGTCACATTTTTAAAAATATACAACAAAATTATCTACACGTTTACCATCCACTGGAAAAGCTGCTTCCGAAGTCACCTCCCTGGAAAGATCCCTGAGAGCTCTGGAAATGTCCTCCATGAGAAGACTGACTTCCACTTTCATAATGACCACTGGTTCCATACTGGGCACCACTGTGACCACTGTGGGAAGAAGCACCTTCAAAGGATCCATAGCCACCATCCAAGCTTACGGAACCGTGGTTTGATTGGTGAGAACCATGAGAACCATGTTGAGCACCATGTTGCTCATGGCTGCTTCCTTGGAAATCATGAGTACCGAGAATGGTATGACCAATGAGTCCACTGTCGAAGTTCACTTCGGAGTGGGTATGAACTGGTACATGTACTGGGTATGGCTGAGGTACTCTGACGTAAGTTGGTACATGGACTGGGTACGGTTGTGGTACGTTTACTTTGACTGGAGTTGGTACTCTGACGTATACTGGAGTCTTAACAGCAACAGGGACGGTTTTGGTAACAGTTACAGGGTATGGCTTAGGTACTTCAACAGGGTAAGGCTGAGGAACGTTGACAGGTACGTGTTTGGTAACAGTAACAGGGTAAGGTTGAGGAACTGGTACAGGTACATTCTTGGTAACGGTGACTGGGTAAGGTTGGGGAACAGGTACGGGAAGAACTCTGTTTTGGATGCTGTTGGTGTGGGTGTGGGTGTGGGTGTTGACTCCGCTGATGAAGCCGCCGTCGAAGCTGGTGCTCACACCGTGGTTACCACCGTAGTTGCTTCCATAGTTGCTGCCGTAGTTGCTACCGTAGTTGCTTCCAAAGTTGCTTCCGTAGTTGCTTCCGTAAAGAGAGCTAGCTCCGCTGTTCAAGACAAGACCGCTGTCCCATCCATTACCGTATTGGGAAAAGGAGTTCAGAAGGCCAAGTCCCAGGTGACGCTTTTCTACCTTTTTGTCGGTTTTTTCTTCTACTGTCTTTTCTTCTGCTGCCTTTTCTTCCGCACCGCTCACCAGAGCTGCGCACAGCAAAAGAGCAATCACCTGAAAGAAGAATATTTCTTGTCAATTATAATAACTCATATGTTTCAGTTTTTTTATGAATTGCTTGTTGATATGAAATAAAATACATCATTCTCAAATTAATAATAAGTCACAATAATATATCCGTCTTCATAGATGTTACAGATACCGGTATTAGTTATGGAATTGATGATATAAAATAAAGTAAAAAACTCGTGAGTAGATTGAGAGCTTTAATATAAATTGAAAATAATTGAAATCAATTTAAAGAGACACAATACCAAAATCCAATGACTTGTTAATACCGTGAAACATGAGATTTATCAATCCATGGTTACGACTTGATATTTGATTACAGCAATGTATATTTGCTTGTTTCATTTGAAATGAAACATAGGGAATGAATTTGACATTTATTTTTTGAGTTATAATATTTTCTGACATCAATTGCAACAATAATGTTAAGGATCATTAATAACTTACTAGAATATCAAATTTTATTAAAAACTTATTGATGACCAAGAAGTACTAATTATAAAATAGTTCACTAGGTAATTTAATACCGTGTTTACTATGTTAATAAATAAAACAAGTAGGTTATATTATATTATAAACTATTGAACAAACCACGGATGTTATGAATCATACCAGACCTTAGATGTCTTAAAATCCTGATTTTACGAGCTCGGATTTCAAACTGACATCTTTAGCAGTTATGATACCTTAAAAATCCTAGGTATGTTAATAGATATAAATAACAACTGTAACGAAGATCCAACTTTTTAGTTATTATTAGATTATTACAAGAATACCTTAGCAAATACTTAATTATACAATGGATTACAGATTTAATAGTATGAAATCTCTTATTTCTACCTGTCAATTTCTAACAATAGTACTAAATATATAATCCACCTTATAAATATATATAAGCTAAATAGTGTTACCGTCTAGACAAGACAATACTTCACTAAGTATAAGTCTACATTAAAAAGTCTTGTCTAGATATGAAGACTCTAGATTGTTTCAAGACTCTACATTAATATGCACATACATTTTAGACAAACACAGATAATTTCGGCAGCGTTTTTTTTTCTATTTTACAATCACTGTTTCAATTAAACTTTTTTTATTAATTTAGTCTTGAAAATTGTATAGAATTATCTCGTATTATCTCGTCTTGATCTAGAGTAAGAAAGGCTTTTGCCAATGTTGTCTTGACTTGTCTAGATTATCAAGACAAGAGTCTAGAAAATCTAGATCTAGACGGTAACATTATTGCTAATGTATTGTTATATCAATTTAATGATTGAAAAAGCGAAATATATAAATTGTAACTACACATGCACTTTCAATAATGATAATCCATGAAACTACAAGCGTTGATGATTAGATGATCTAGAAAGTCTAGATCTAGACGGTAACAATATTACTAAAGTATTGTTATATTAATTTGAAGATGATTGAAAAGTCGAAATATATAAATTGTAACTACACATGCACTTTCAATAATGATCCATGAAATTATAAGCGTTGACAATTAGATGAAATGAAATATAGCTGAGTGTGTTTGTAACATACCGTGTAGGTCCTCATATTCCCGCAGTGAGGTTCGAATACAACAGCCTTCCTCAAGCCGAAGCTTATATAGGTGGCTGTGGAGACCTGTGTGACGTGATGCTCAGGTGTTCGGGAACCCGGACTCCGGTTCATTGTCCCGGTAGTTCCTGTTCGCTGTGGCTGGAAATGTACTCCACTGAAAACTTATTTACTTCAGTACTGCTGTCACATTTGACGTGACCTCATTTGCTTTGATGAGGGAAACTTATTACGTGTTTCATTTTAATATATGAGAATTTTGCAAAGCGCAGTTTAATGAGGGAATGGGGATTAATTAACGAATTTGTTCACAATAGAGATCATAAATAAATTTTGATAGATTCATAACGCCTACATCTTTATCAATTTAAATTTCATTGCGAAGTTTGAGTAAAACTCCCACAATTATGTTTCTTCTCGAACATGTTAATAATTGTCCTTAAAGTAGACCTGAGAATATTATAGGCATATCCACATTTTGATAGTAAACTATAAGCATATGTTAAATATTTTAAAAAAATATTATCTAAATGGCATAAAAAACAAAAGCAATTATAAACTAAAATTTGCAGTACTGATTTCTAAACGAAAAATGTCACCTTTCGAAGGTTGTTACTCATCGTCCGCAAACACTTTTTGTAAGCCAAACCTACTCCAATTTTATTATTGATTTGTATGGACTATCAAGATGGCACATTATAGAATAACAAATAAGTAAATACATAAAATAGTATATTGTGTTATCTAGTAGGAAAATTGATATATTCCCGGACTATGGTTGACACCAGGAGTTCGTCACTTTTCCTACGAGATACACATACTATTTTTTTTTTCGTTCAAAATAAAAAGACACATGGACAACGATGGTCGTTTTTCTCTATAAACCAGCATCTTGTTTAAAAGGATATTTTAATAACCACATTCAAGAAATGAAATAAAATAAAAAAGTAGGAACCTTTAAGATATATTTAAAAATTAAAAAATATATGATTTAAATAAAACACTAAAGATATCTTTAAATTAAAAAAAGAATATTTTAATAACCACATTCAAGAAATGAAATAAAATAAAAAAGTATGAACCTTTAAGATATCTTTAAACATTAAAAAAAAACAAGATTTATTTGATTTAAAAAAAACACTAATAGATATCTTTAAATTCAAAAAATAAAAAAGATCTTGATGTATTTGATTTAAAAAAATCAATAATCTTTGATTTTTTTTAAATAAATCATTATTTTTGTCAACTTCGAAAAGGTACCAGTTTCCGTCCGATCGACAAAAAAAACAAATATTTTTAGATTTAATTAGCTTAAATATTTGAACGATTAATAATGAAATTAATTTTTTTTTTCGAATTAAAATTATTATTTATTATTTATTTTTTCTCTTATACAGTTATTTGTCAAATTGTGTCAGAATTTATCTGCTGTCGCCTATGTCTATTGTTTTATTAGACATTACAATAAAAGTTCGTCTTACTTAAAAAATTAGAATTTATTTCCCTGTCCATTTGAACTTATAAGGACAACAGAAAACTTTAATATGCACCTCGACAAAAAATATACATTATAGTTCCTCGTTTATATATAAATAACTATTTTCAAAAACTAACATTAGAAGTTATTAGTTACATGATAACTATCAACATGCAAAATGATTGTTTTTTGTCTGTAGAATATTTCCGAAAAAAACTTTGACACTTGACTGCGAAATGCATTTGCATTCTAGAATCAAAAAAATATTAAAAACAGATGTTTATATTGTATGTCATTGTAAAATCCTTTTTTCTTGCTGATCCCTAATTTGAGTCTTTACAAAAAGGCGTCTTTTTTCGCCAACCTTTTACAGTATTCCGTACATTGCTCCCAACATTGACTAATTGTTTGCTTCACCGAGTTGTGTTGGTTGCATTGGATAGCCTGTCGCCTCAGTTACAATGGTAATCCCTAATCCAAAGGTAGTCACACGAATTAAGGAATCTCGCAGCTCTGACACAAAAACAAATTGGTCAGGAGATACGAACAAGGGCGGGACTCTGATGATGTTGCAATTTAAAGGATTATGTTCCAAAATAAAACAATTCCAAATTGTTTCGACCAATCTCGTTGCTATCATGCATTCTACAAAAATAAGTTTAGTATACTCAATAATAAGGATTGTGTATTTATTAATCTGGCAAACAGGTGCAGAAATACCGGAACTACCATAAAATATTTTAAAAAATAAGCTGACATAATCATGTTGTCTGTTCTTTTTTTGTTTTGGCAATGGAATGCTCATCAAATTTGGAAATTCCTAAATTAATTTACATAGAAGTATCGGTTTAGTTTACCGGTTGCCAACACTAGAAATTTATTCATTTCTGTGAAATATTTCCATAATAACCTATGCAAATTCATATTGTTACATAACAGATACAGATACAAATCTAATTTTCACTAATTTTCAAATCGGCACAACTGTGAGTAAATAGAAATAATCACATTTAATATATTTAAAATTATTACATACAGGAGTAATAGAAATAAGTGCAATGAATTTAACCGGTGATAGAACCACTGATCTCTACATATAATATCTGGATAAGGTATTGCACATATACCTATTATCTAGTTATTAGGTATATGGTATTGCATATGAAAAAGTGAAGCCTGTAGCGGCCATTTTCCTAAGGTCTATTCCCTATCCAGGTATTACGAGTATATAGAAATCAGTGGAACATCGGCTCATGGCTTGTTAATTGGCTTTGAACAGAATGGATATAATAATAATTTTCCTTAAATATGATTGGTATGGCCAAGACGGAAATATTTATTTCTATCGCCTAATCGTAAATCGTGGGCAATTGTTTCTAAAAATAGATTATGAATGAAATCGCAATGTGGGACACATTTTTTAATGTCTTAAAAAAAATATATTTGTTTTATCAATCAAAAATTAAGAAAAAAATGTATAATGTATAATGCAATTTTGTTAGATATCGTAGTATAAAGTGCTTCACAAAATAAATTTATTAATTTAAAATTGTTATTTATCTCACGCACTTTTCTTCCAAATTTCCATAAATCAGGGTAAATGTCAAGGTTTCTAAAATTTGTCTTGTCAATCTCATTTTGATAAACAAATTTTAAAACCCATTAATATAAATAACATCTTCTGAGAAGAATGTGATAATTGTTATTTTTAAAAATAGACAATAGATAAGTTATTTTTTGTGCACAATTTAAATGACTGGAGAATTTAAATAAAAATGATTAAATATAAAAAAAGCAGTATTTATTTTCATCACAATACAATTACAGGGATAATGATTTACATTTAATATCCTCCTCTTCTGTTCCAACCCTGATTGTTGTTATTCCAACCATGATTGTTTTGCCCAGTAGTGATTTGAATATTTCCTGGACCACTGATTCCAGTGTGGGAATGACTTTCATGGCTAGAAATACCATGGTTTTGTTCTATTCCTGATATTTCTGCTTGTCCAAAATTAATTTCCCGACTTTGTTGAATAATTCCTTCAAACCGTCCGTGATCATGTCCATGAATGTTTATTCCTTCTATTCCTTGAATTTGTGTTTGAATTCCGCCTCCAATATGACTACCCTCAATATGTCCACTTTCAATATGTCCACCCTCAATACGTCCACCCTCAATGACTCCAATTTGTCCGTTGACCTGTCCTTGAATGACATTTACATTACCAGTCTCAATCTGACTGCTGGTATGCGAATGTACAGGCACTGGCACTGGATAAGGCTGGGGCACCCTCACCACATGTGGCACTCTAACTGGGTAGGGCTGGGGCACTGGCACCTGCACTGGAGTAGGCACCCTGACGTAGACGGGTTGCTGGACAGGCACAGGCACGTGTTTGGTGACAGTCACAGGGTATGGTCTGGGCACTGGGACTGGATAGGGTTGAGGTACGGGCACTGCCACTGACCTGGTGACGGTTACAGGGTACGGTTGTGGGACTCGAACGTGGACTGTGCGGACTACAGGCACGGGGTAGGGTTGGGCAACTGGGTAAGGGACTGTGTTGGTGCGGGTACGTTGTGAGTGGGTGTGTGTGTGCGTGTGTGTGTGGGTGTGGGTTCGGCCACCTTCGATGATTTGGGCAGGACCTCTGCCGATGTTGAGAAGTTCGGCTGAGCCACCGGTTACTGAACCATGGATGTCTCCCTGAAAATAAATTCTTATTGTTATTTAAAGTACTTAAAGAACTTGATTCGTGACATTTTTCTTGCATTTTATTAGTGCAGTTTGCCGTTCTACTCAGAGCGGGGGTGTTAGGAGAGCTCAGAACCGCGGCAAATAATATAAATTAAATTTACTATTTTTCTTTTATTGTTTTACAAGTAGTTATTTCATAGTAGTAGACAAACGAGTGTCAAAAGTGACATTTAGCGAAACTGGAGTGATTTAAAAGCCAAAGATTTTGTCAGTCAGAATTTTTAGACCCGTAAGATAAATATATGTATCTTGGAAAAATATGTAGTAATAACAAAGGAAGTAATTTCCAAAGCCTGATGCTGTATTTTTGCGGAAATTCGAAAATATTTGAAAATATCGAATTTTTAGGTGGAAAATTTTCAAATTTTACAAAATTTTGTTTGTATTATATTTTGAAGAGTAAACTACGCTAATACTAAATTTACAAACAGAATTTAATTATCTCTTTTGGTTTTGGAGATATTTGTTCTGAAAGTTGTACCTCAAAAAAGTGTGTTTTTTGAGTATATTTCAAAAATGAGTGGAGATACAATCTCAATTATTTTACCATTCGATTCTACAGGAAAAGTTACATAAAGAAATGTTTTGCCCACATATACGTTCTTTGGAACGATTAGGTGAAAAATAAGAAAAACGAAAAAATCTAAATTTCAATTTTTCGCTTCGAAACTTTTTGTCGCCAAAATTATTTATATTTTAGACTTAAGTAGATATCGATGCGCTGATTCTAAATTTTCAAACAGAATTCAATTATCTATTTTCGTTCTCGAGATATTTGAGTTTAAAGTTATACCTAAAAAAATAGGTTTTTTAGGTATATCCCTAAAATGGTTAGGTTTACGACTTCGACGACCTCACCATTCGATTCTACAGGCAAAATTACATAAGTGTACCAATTTTCAGATTTTTATCTCAACAGATAGAATTTTTAGAAGGAAAAAACTGAAATGGCCAAAAATCGAGAAAAATCGTAAGGGGTTCATCAGGCATTTTTTCCGATTTTGGCCATTTTCGTTTTTTCGCTCTAAAAATTGTATCCATTGGAATAAAAATCTCAAAATTGGTATACTTATGTAGTTTTGCCCGTAGAATCGATTGGTGATGTCGCCGGAGTCGTAAACCTAACCCTTAAAGAAGTATACCTAAAAAACCTGTTTTTTTAGGTATTGCCAAAACTCAACTTTGAACACGAATATCTCAAGAACGGAAAGAGATAATATAATTCGGTTTGAAAATTTGAAATCAGCTCATCGATGTTTACTTAAGTCTAGAAAATGAAAAGTTTTGGAGAAAAAAAGTTCCTGGGAGAAATTTTGAAATTTAGGTTTTTTCGATTTTCTCATTTTTCACCTAATCGTTCCAAAGAACGTATATGCGGAGAAAACATTTCTTTACGTAACTTTTCCTGTAGAATCGACTCGTTTAATTCATAAAGTTGTATCTCTACCCATTTTAGAGATATAGCCAAAAAATACCATTTTTTGAGGTGCAACTTTGACATCAAATATCTGAGGAACAAAAAGAGATAATTAAATTTCGTTTTAAAATTTGAAATTAGCGCGTCGAGATTTATCAATATATGCTATTTCCCAAAATCAAAATTTTGGACACAAAAATAAGTATTTTTGGAATATTTCGCGTTTGTCAACACAATTTTTGGTTTAGTACTGTTGTTTGGTTTGTTTTGACTCTACACAACTTTGATATAGGGTTACAGGTTTTGAAAATAAATAAAAGTTATAAAATAAACCGTCAGAATAAAATCGAAAAGGCGTAAAAGGATTGCAGATTTAGAATTAATATTTACTGAAGTCTAGAAAGTGAAAAATTTTGAATTTGATAATGTAGAAAAATATTTCGGATGTTAACATAGCAAAAACTTACAAGTAAAGAGATATTTAGAACAATTATAATTGTTTTTCGTTAAACATTTATATATTTCAGAAAAACCTGATATATTAATAAAATGTACAAACGCATATTTTGATTATTTTTTGCATAAAAGTATCAGCTTTAATTATAAATTTAAATCACAGTCTGAGCTTATAAATGCCTGCACTTTTGTGCATAGTATTTGAGTATATTTGATATTTTTAAAACAAATATATGCAGATTTTGTAAAATGAAAGTTAGTTTTAAAAATAAAAAAAAAACTATTCTAAAAATGTAAATGAATGTAATTATTTTTAAAAAATTATTTTACTAAAATAAAAACATATGTACTGACAAAAAACGAAAATCCAAACAATAACAAATGAAAAGAATAAAAGAGATTTTTTTTTGATATTTTGACGTCCAGTGGATAGCCGGATAGAATCAAAAAAGAGTACGTCCGGTAAAAAAGAGAGCAGTTGGTATCCCGTATGCTGTCGGTTTCATTGATTTCATTTTGTTCCTCCCGCCTGCATTGCATAGGGAGGCACGTGAAAGTTAAATTGAATTTTTATCAAATTAAATATTAAATTCCACAGAATTCATTTATTAAAAAATGACTATTATAAATGCATTAATGTAATGCAAATAATAAAAATAAAAATATATATGCGAGATAAAATAAATTGAAAAGTTAATTCTTTTAAAATGTGTTTTACAAAACGATGACAATCAATGGCTCAGCTATTTAACCGAACTACAATTTATACAAAACTGTTAAACTCATGAATATTTTACCGCAGTATTTAATTTCGTGTTTTAGTTGAAATTTAAATAATGATTTACAACTTTAACGTGGTACGTTATTAAAACTTTTAGATAAAACCAAAATCAAAACATTGATCATTAACTTTACAGCTGATATAGTTGCCAATTTTATATATGTATCCATTTTATGATTAGTAAGATCACTTTGAAGGTAAATATATAATAGTCAATATAAAAAAATTTTGGTAAACTTTGAAATTATCGTTATTCCATTTCTTAATATGTACGAAAGTTAAGGATTTTTTAAGTACACCCGTTTTAAAAATAATACAATAAATGTATAAAAAGACAGCATTTTTTAATACGAATTCGAATATGAGGAATTTTATCTTTAAATTACCAATGAACATGTACTATTATTTTCAAATTTTAGAATGCTATAAATACATCTTCTTAGAAACGGATTGTACAACAGAAATTATAAAAAGTATCATAATATTGTCCATATAAAAATAAAAACAAAAAGAGAGCATTTGAATAAAGAATAATGTAAATATTATTATAAAATATTATCTTCATGAAAAGATATCACAATTTTGTTTTCTTATTATCTGTTGTAATAGTTCACTTTTTTTATTATTTTATTAGTACTTTAGTACTATTCTTCGAAACCATTCGAATAAACTGGTATTTTTTATCGAAACAGTTTTATTTTGGGTATCTCACCTGAATTCCAACAGATCCTATATCTCCACCAGTGATACCTCCAATATGAGTATTGCCGCCTCCAATAATACTACTGCCGCCTCCAATAATACTACTGCTGCCCCCAGTAATACTACTGCTGCCACTAGTAATACCACCGATGCCACCAATGATACTGCTGCCACCAGGGAGAGTACCGCTGCCACCAATGATACTACTACTGCTGCTACCTATATTGTGTTCAGAGCTGCCACTGGTAATACCGATACCAGATGGCCCTCCACCAATATGAGATGCATCTCCTATAAAGTTATGGGTGTTGATGCTTCCGTGTTCGTTGGATATTATTCCTCGTTTCTTCTTATCGGAATCTTTATTTTCTATTCCATGACTTAAGGTGGTGCAGAGTAGCAAACCGGTGGTTAACTGAAAAATGAAACATTGAAGTATAAAATGGCATCTTTTGTGGCACAATTTTTCAAGACAAGGACTAATGCCTTAACATATAGGTTTAAAACAAAACATGGTTGTAACAAAATATTTGAATTGTTATACACAATATATTTCTTAGGAGTTTAATGTTTTATTTAAATTTTAAGAAATGTAACCAAAAATATGATTTATTTGAACTTTTTTTCGCCAGGGAAACTAACATTTACAAATTACTAACCTGTAAAACTATCTGTTAGTTTTACTGGTTAGTAGTTGTATTGTTTCATTGTTGAAAACTGTGTTTTATCTCTGTCATATAAAATTTTCACGTAACATTAGTAACTGTCAGAACTTGGTTTTAATTTCAATTTTATTTACAAGTGAATAACAAATAAACTATTGTACAACAAACGCTAGGTAACAGTTTTTACTAGTGATTGAAAGTTTTACCTCGCTAATACTGTAAAATACTATACCAAAATCTATATTTAATAGAATTTACCGGTATCATGATATAAAAGGTCCAATTCTGAACAAATCTGTAAGCCTTACAGGTTTGTAAATCTGTAACACACTGAGAAAAACGCATCAATTTTTGTTGATTAATGTAAAATTATGCATAAGAGCGACTGATTTCGTTGCGATTTTGTTCATTATTTACAGATTTACAGATCTGTAAGACTTACAGATTTGTTCAGAATTGGCCTATAAGCATTTGTTTACATAGACAAAAGTAAGCAGGGTAACTAAGTCAGAATTATATTCCATGTAATTTTGACAAGTATGGTAATAATATTACCGTACATAATTTTCAAAATAACATGGGACAATTGTCATATCATATCAACCCATATAGACGTAATCGCGAGAACTTTATAAAATAATATTTATTAATAACCGGTTAACTATTAAACAATCCACGGATGTTATGAATTATACTAGGCCTTAGATGTCTTAAAATCCTCGCTGTCCTAGTTCGGAATTCAATTGACATCTGCGGTGGTTATGATACTCATAACTATCCTAGATATGTTAATATTAGGCAAAATTGTAGTATTCAATTGTATGTAGTACAATATTATAAACATTCGACACATTTTTTTTCTTTAATTTCGTTCTTATTTGTAACAAATATAAATAAAACTAGGTAAAAGTACCGTTACATTCTTTTTTAAAAAAATGTAGTATTCTTCCACTTACGCATAGAAATATATTGATATTTGTAATGTGGTATATTGACTCATTACGATCCCATGTCATTTGCAATAATTTTGAAACAAACTATACTTTTGAGATAGATTTTACTTGTATTTCAAACAGCTTACAGTCATTGTAAGGGACTTACAGCTTTAATGATATTTTTATTGCTATTCGAACCCCATACTTTACACTTCGCTTAAGTCGAGACGGAGCGCGCTAAATAAGTGAACAACCGCTGCCCGTGAAATGTAGAATATAAGAAACATTTTTTTGAGTACTTACAATTAGCAACTTCATAGTTCCTCTTGTTGAGACCACAGGAAACTGAATGATGCCTACCCAAAATCTTCTTCGAATTTTATAGGAAAACAGTGGGGCTTAGATTCATCTATAGCATTGTTGCAAAATCTATGCATTTTTAAATTATTGCCAAATATTTTATGTAAATAATGTTAGACCTCAACCATATTCAAATTGTGATATTCAACCTGAGTGAAATTTAGTTAACTTTCTTCATAAATAACACAAAATATTTATGGCATGCTCACATTAGTTGAAGTTTATCTCATTTCTACAAATTTCTTTTTGATCTTGCATATGTACATCATGTTACAGAAAAAATTTCTCATGTCATACATATTTTAATGCATTCAGATGTATGTCGCGTGAAGATATCTCGGAAAATAAAACCGCAAGATATCTAAGCATGCAAATACATTTAGAACACACTTTGTGATATTGGACAATTTATAAAATATGATCAATTTAAGGCAGATTTAAAATTGAAGATATATAGGTGCAGATGGACATAAATCCTTTGTATCCCTTTGGGAAAGGGAGTAAAAATAAGGCATTAGTTTTCAAGAAAAGGGACTGACGTAGCACTTTTAGTCTCAGGAAGGAAAGAAATATTGCTATCATTTGGTAGTAATTATAAAATGGAATAAAGCAGATAGTTTATTGTTATTTAAATTAAACAATTGTTTACATTAATATAAAAGCAATACAAAACAATGATGTACAATAATAAAATATTGTTTAGTTAGAAACATATAAATATGAAATATCAGGTTTTATAAATTGTCAATGCATTGTGTTGTAGTTTACAGATGTACAATTTTTTATTGGGTTTATTAACATAACAAAACATGAACACATTTCAATAATAGAACTTCTTCACAAAAAAATATTACAGTTATATTTCAGTGTTGTCAATAGTAGGTTGATGAATATCCAAAATCACTAACTTTAGAAGATGATTTATGAATTTAAATATTTTGGAGGGAAATGGAACATTTATATTTAAAATATTAATATGAAACTTACTTTATATTATTCATACATAAAATTTAACTTCACTAGCTGATTTAATATTAAATTAACAATAAAATAACCAGCGATGATAAATTACGGAAAACAATAGATACAACAAATTTTGTAATAAAGTGTAAGCTAGAACTTTTTTTTCTACAGGGTAATCGCGTTAGTGCGAACAGAATAAATTTAGATTTGTTCATATAATCGAATCATTCACATCATCGAGGATTTATAAAACTTAAGATAATATGAGTAATAAAACACTTGGGCTTATGAAATACATATACCTATTAAATATTACGTAGTTGAAGAAACCATTTATATATAAGGCTGCTTCCATTTTTCTCAGTTTTTTTTTTGTATCCGGTTACGGTTGTATTTATCGCAAATTATTTTTTTCTTACAACTGAAAATAGTGGACTAGTAGACAAAAAGCTTATACGACTAGTACTATTGTTGTGTCCATTCAAAATTTTTGCTTTTTCGCACGTATATATTTAAAGTTTTTCTTTTAAATTTTGATGCATTTTGAGAAGAATGTTCAAAATAATTTATATAATATTGTATACTTGAACAGCAATTTCAAATTTGTTCACTTTTTCAATTCTATGGCACCGCTATTTTTGGAGTGATTTACGTCACTTTCATACCTAATTTTTGAGCTTGCTAGACACTTAAAATTATTTTTGCTCATTGATTCAGAGGTAGAATTTTATTCTCTACTACTCTTATTTGAAGAATTTTACTTAGTAATAGTAGTAGTAATTAGGGAAGCAAGAAATTATGAAAATATGATTTTACATCTCTATGAGCGGGTGTACGAACCACCCTGTATAATTCTGTTCAAATGAGTAAAAGGGAAAGATAAATAAGAGATAATATCAATAACGTATTATTATCGGCGTATGTGTATTAAACATCCCCAACTTCGAAACTTGTTTCTTGCTCCGAAAAATTGCACATTGTGCTAAATTTATGTGTAAAGTTGAGAAACATTCTGCATAACTATAGATTCCTGTTAGAGTCATCGTGCAGGATTTACATATTTGATGCGTAGAGTGAAACTTTGCTCATCTTCTGTTCCTACTTCTATTTAATCATTTACATTTTCTCAAATTTATAACAGGTTTATACATGTTTAGTGAAAGTAATATCACTCCAGAATATTAACTTAACTATAACAACAAACACAAAAACATATGACAACAAATATAACCAAATTAATAAAAATTACTTTACGCTAAAAATAAATTCGCTTAGAGTTTTAATGCCTGATTCGGTTTGATCAAAAGCAATTGGAAAATAATTCGTTTTCTGCCAATGAAGTAATATATAGTCCTTTCTCGATAACAGTGAATTCGCGTCATCAATAAAAAGTCAAGAATTAATCACGTATTCTGCGCCTAATTTATATGAAAGAGAATCGAATCATTTTTTTGCACTTCTGTTTAAAAATTATAAAATAGTAATTATTTATATAATTTTCATATACTTGGTTTTGGTAACTAAACACCACTACCCACGCAAATTTTTCTGGGTAACCTAATCTACGTGACATACATATACCTACTTGTTTCTGTAGTAACATTCTGCTTGTTTAGTTAATTTAATTACCTAAGGATTAAATTCATATTTAATCACTCACACCCAGATTTATAAAACGGATTAGCCACTAACCCGGATTAATTATACCCCTTGTTAACATATTGAAATGTCAAACTAACTCCAGTTCCAATTCAAAAAAAGAATTAATATATTGTTTAGTTCCAAAGATAACTCCACTAGTTTGGTAGAATTAACAATATTTGTAGATGGTTATCAGTATTTCTAAATGATACAGAGGAAAATTTGTGCTGATATGTGACAAGGTAGAAGTAAAATATTTTGATTACACGTCTTCGTAAAGTATTAACTGAAGTATGATTATAATCAATTTTGTTAGTATTTTTTTTTTCTTAAATTTGTATTACATGGAATTGAAACGTTAAAATTATTTTTTTTTTAATTTTAAAGTAGTAATTATTTTTTTCTGATTTTAATGTTCATCTCGATCTTCTACAGAGATTGTAAAAATCAAATAATTTTGAACTGAAATAAATAAATACATATATTTTATTACTACATTATAAAATAAAAATGATTAACTTCAATGTTTCTGTCCCATGTAATACGAAAAAAAATATATTATAACCATACTACAATAAATGCTTGGCGCATGCATAATCAAAGTATTTTACTTTTAGGTTTCAAATATTCTTTTTATGAATTTTAAGAATCTGGGATTAAAAGTGCTACTTCACTCTTCGAAAATGAAAATTATAAGTAGGCCTTTCTTCGTGGAAGTGCAAGTAATATTATTTATTTCTTTCCATCATAACAAACAAATAATACAATGAGCAAAATAATTTGAGTAAAACATATACATACTTTTCAAATCATTTTTATTTGTTTTAAATAACAATCTATGTATAAATTTTTGATTGAATATTCACCTAAATTCTAAAAAATGACATTTGTAAAAGTAAATATTTGCTGTAAAATTTATTTATTAAATTTTTGAATTTATATTTGAATGGGTTTTCCACTACTATTTCATAAAAAAATTATACATGCAAAACTAATAAACTATTGGCTTTATTACCGTAAAAATATCATATTTCATATTTTTGTTCTATGTTACAATATTTATATTAAAATTATTAACATAGTTTGTCTGGTACGGGCAGCAGTGGATCACTTAGTTACCTATATTTTTTCTCCCCAATTGAGCATAAGATCTGATTTTTGGGTTACAAAATTTGCAACAACAATCATTAATAACTTTAGAGGAAATAGTAGAGTAGTAGAATGGTCTGCTACACAACTATATATGATAAAGAATAATTAAACAATAACTACAATAAATTTTCAAAAATCTATTCATTAATGCTCAGCAATGACTCAATCTGCTATAAAAACCTTGAATTACATACGATAATATTTGGGCAATTGTAATTTTGAGAAATGTTTTGATTTTGAACTTTTAATTCATCCAAATTTTTAAGATTTAAAACAATAATCCTGATTAAATTTTCTGTTCGTGCTTAAAAAGATATACGTTTCCTTTCTGAAAATATATTAGATTCAGAGTTTTGGACACTATAAATTTATTGCTTGCTTACAAATGAGAGTCGTAGAACGATAAAGAAATTCTAAGCATTAAGATACAAAAAGCAGAAATTGTACAAGGTATATTCTTCTTAAAAGTATTATGCGAAAAGTGAGTTAAGTGTTTTGTGCAAGAGAATTAATTAAAAAATTCTTTTTAAACTGTGCCACACGAGATACGAAACTTCTCAGATTCCGAATTATGAAACTTTTTTCTCGCACTCGGAATATTAAAACTTTTAATAATGCAAAATGCAAGGCATTAAACATAGTAATAATGCCTTTAGAAAATCATTGTTTGGAGTTCCTGCACATTTATTTTAGTGTTATATAAGATCGTCGAAATTAATATCGAATTCCATTTGATTCAAAACTGCGTAAAATGAGTAGGCTGATTTGATTATCTGAAAAAAAGAAACAAAAAAATCATAACCGTATAATAATATCTATGTTATACTGTTGGTAACACTGTACATTTGCCTCTCTAAAGAGAGAATAGTATATTGTGCAACGAGTGTAGAAAGTCGCCAATTTCTCACGAGCTGTAAAAGTGTCGGCACGAGACGAAGGTGGAAAATAGGTGATTTTGCACGAGTGGCACACTATACTTTTTCTACGACCGTACTACTAAACGTTACATAAAAAAAATATAGACACGAAAGCAATTTAACATAAAAAAACAATATGGCACAAATAACCTCACAAAGAGTATCTTCACGCATGCGCAGTGTTGGCAATTACTGTGAGAAATTATATTTCCCAAACTGCACATGTGTAGTGTTTGCATATTTTTTGAAAAAATGATTTCTCTCACTTTAACGATTGTGGGAAATTTGCAACTTTCATACTTTATATAGTGTGAGAAAAGTGCCACTTTCCATAGTGGTCGTAGAAAAAAGTAATTTTCCTCATTATTTCGCAAGAAGAAATTAGAACTTTCTATGCATGTGAAAAAAAGTACTTCATTATCTCGGCGGTCGAAATAAATAAATAATTTATAAGATGACTTTTACAATTTTTAAGAAGATGTTACCAATAAATTATTTATCTATTAATGAAATTTACAACATTTATAGATATATGATTTCAGATAAAATTTTATTAACAATCTGTAAATTTGGAATACAAGAAAATGTAAATGAATGAATAAATTTTCTAAAACCATACCGAGGTGAAAGTGTCCAATGACAGGTGAAACATTTTTCCTGCTGTTATTCTCACAGGTATCTTTGACCTTTCCATCATGGTGAGCATTAATTTAGTTATCCGGGGACTGAACAAATACCAGTCCGAGGAGTATATGGCATTATTAACTGTGGTACTCTGCAAAATATGAAACTAATTAATTTCCTGGATTTATTACCTTCATTCTTTTTCTTTCTTATATCTTGGAATTTTTTTATACCTGTACGCATTTGTAATAGAATATTATTACAGTTTTATAAGACGGTATATTGTTCCATAGGTTGTGTTTGAATGGAACAATATGTCGTATAAATCGACTATAATATACTATTTTTTATACTTTGTTTCACTTATTTAATAAAAATCTTAAAAAATTTCATTTATAAAAATAACAGATTGTAATCTAGGGATAAGTGTGATGATGACTCTGATGATTAAAGTTGGGCACATTTATCTGTCAATACATTTAAAATATTATGAAAATATTTATAAATCTATACATTATGAATTATGAAATTTTAATATCATTCTAAATTAGTTTTGTTTATTCGGTTTTCCTACACAGATATAATATAAATTGTATTAAAAAACATTTAAAATTAATTGATATTATCAATTTGACACTTAAATTGGGTGCCGTTGAATGAAGTAGGTACCAGTAAAAATATATTTTTTATACTTTGCATTAACAATTGCCCTATTATGATATCGTATACAGTTTAATAATATAAAATATTGTGAAACTGTTTTTGGTATTTTTGTTGATGAAATTTGGAACTTCTAACAACTGCACCCTACTGTAAATGTCAAATTGATAACCTCAAATATTTTAAAATGTTTTTTAATGCAATTGATATTATTTCTAGTATGAAAACCGAATAAACAAAATTAATTTAAAAGGATATTAAAATTTTATAACTCATAATATATAGATTTATAAATATTATCATAATATTTTAAATGCATATTGACATAAATGTTCCCAACTTCATTCAACAGAGTTACCATATTTCACATTTATATATCCCTAGATTACAATAAATTTTTATTAAATAAGTGAAGTAAAGTATAAAAAATAGTATATTATCCTTGTTTTATAGAACGTATTGTTCCATTCGTGAAACACTACACCGTCTTACAAAACTTGTATAATAATATACTATTGGATTACAAGGAAGATACAATATTAAAAATAATATACAAAAATCATCTTACCATAAAATATAATTCATTGCCGTACCAACAATATAAAAAAAGCTCTATTACCATATTAATCATATAAATAGCTATAATAAAGAATAACAGGGTAAAAGGTGTCATCTGAAAATATTTTTAATTATATTTTGAATATTTTAAATATTTCAAAAGTTCTTACCACAGAAAGCTCAAAAGCAGTAATACAAATAACTGCCATACTTGATGAGAATTGAAAAAATGTGCTTTTTGAAAAAGTTTCCTCAATTTCTTTTATAAACCTTGGAAAAATGAAAAGAAAATATTTATTTTACGTTTATACACTGAGCAAAAACAAGTAAAAATATTTTAAGAGAAAATATATTAATTTTCCGATAGGTTGTCTCAAATATTGAAATATTAATTCTTGCAAATAATTTTTAAATAGTACAACAACAAGTGGCGGATTGAGAATTTTTTTTCTTTCAAAAATGGTTGGCTAATTAATTATAAATAAATAAGTAACTCATGACTGATAGAGAAAAAACCAAATGCCGGAGGAAAGATTTTTTTTGAGTTTGCTTCAAGGTAAGGAGTTGAATCCGAAGAATGTTTTTACTCGATTCGAATCGACGAAAAGCCGTCCCTTAAATTTGATTATATAGTTATTTCTACAATATTTTGATATCCTTCTGAAGCTAGTTTAATGGATATTAAAAAAATGGAAGTGCCGATTCCTAATGTTACAATTAAAATTGTAATCATTTTCGCTAAATGCGAAAGTTTTTCTTATTTATTTAAATTTTTATATGCAGTAGGTTAGGAAAAAAAACCAAGAAGCGAATGGGATAAATTAAATAATAACGTGCGAGAAATTTTTTAGTGTTATGTTGTTTTTACTTCATAATTTAGATGCCAAATCTAGATTTCAAGATTTTCAATCTTTCAATTTCTGAGGAATTGTCTAATAAATTTAATGCTAAATCTCTAGGAGAGTTTCTCGATTCGCTACTGACAACGAATTGATCAACATAAAGTTTTAAAACTCGTGAGATGTGTAGACATAAAGAAGAAAGTAAACTTTAAGTTTTTTAAATCTAAACAAAATGCAATTTAAATGCACTACAAAAAACATGTTTTTTAATGTTCGTGTTTATTTTACTAATGCAATGCTGAGTCGTAGGTTGCAGTTCTTTGCGTGTTCATGTAAATTGCCAACTGCTACATATTTTACATCGCAAATTTATTTGAATCGTACAGTTATTTAAATACAGATTACAGCATTAAACTGAAAGGGCACGTCGTAAAGTTGTTAGAAAATGTATAGAGAAATACTCATTTATACTATATTCGTAAGTAGTTATAATTTCGAATATGCCTTGTTGTCAGTAGCAGGATTTGGGGGACAAGGGGTGACAAAAGATTTAGTTTTTCTTTTTTTCTTTTACAATTGGTTAGTATAGATTAGGTTAAGTTAGGTTTGGTATGGTTATGTTGGGATAGGTTTGGTTAGGTTATGTTATGTGAGATTTCTAAATCATGCTTTACTTTCTTTTAAAAATAGCAATTGCCATTTTCACCAGACGAATAAAATATTAACAATTTAATATTGTATATAGTAACTTAATTTATTTACTTTGAAAAACACTATAAAATAAAATACTTAGCATGTAACCACAAGCCTTAAAATTATGGTGAAATCAATTATTTCATACTGATTCCAGAAAACAATTCTTTTTATTGGATAAATTTAAATATCAATACTATGTCATTTTACATGCTTTTGCTATACGTTCAATAGAAATAAAATCAAATTTGTAATGAAAAAGCAAACGATTAGAGAAAATCACTGTTATTAATTTTCAATTTTTGAAAGTATTAATACTATATTCGGTAAGGAATAATTCTCATACAAATATTTATTAAAATAATTGGCAATTAAATTCGATAATATGCTACATTTTTATTGTTCTTTTTTTATAGATGAAGTAAATTAGCGTAGGTACATAT
Source organism: Stenolophus ochropezus (assembly GCA_035578165.1). Classification (NCBI taxonomy): domain Eukaryota; kingdom Metazoa; phylum Arthropoda; class Insecta; order Coleoptera; family Carabidae; genus Stenolophus; species Stenolophus ochropezus. The sequence continues at coordinate 3,182,834 of JAQOWZ010000002.1, forward strand.
TTTTTGTATCCGTTATACCCTTTATTGTATAGGAAATAACACTGATAATCTTGAAATCTGTGAAAGACCAGCTGTTCTTTTGTATGCAAAAATTAATTATAAAATACCTAACAATAGCCTGGTGATGTTCAATGCATTTCTTCATGCCTTGATAGACCTCTTCTTCTAAAACTGCATCATCTTTTAATAGGTGTACCTCATTATTACAATCCCATTTACGAGTTTTTAAGCAATGTTTGCAAGTTTTATCATTGAAATTATTAAGCTCTTTTACTTTACTCAATGCTCGAATTCGGAGATTGCTTAAAGAATGTTTAACAATTTTAAATTGAGCTGTGGCTAATACAATTACTCCAGCTACTGTAACATCTATGGCGCAGTTGAAAAGGGCGCCACACCAAATACCTGAAAAAATCGGAAAAATAACAACTTGAATATTATACTCTTTAGATATGAATAGTTTTTTATGTAGGGTGTAATAACAAAACCGACCACCGTCATTACTTTCTTCATTGTTGTAGTTTAAAAAAAATGCTATAGAAAAAAAATGTAGGAGACCAAGGGGGACATCCTATTAGAGAAGAAAATATTTTTTTTAAACCAGTGGTTCTCAAGTTACAGGAAATTACAAAAATATTATTTTACGTGTTAAATGCACCTTATATATTTATTGCTCTAAATGTATTGTTACATCAAGATTAACTATGACCAGTAAGTTTTGTCTCATTATACTGCATATTCTATTCCTATTGGAGTTAGCTCGGGTTGCACAAAGATTCATCACATTTAATCAATGATTAATTTTTTGACAGTAATGTATTCTTAATACGTTGTCATGGTAACAACGTCAAATTATTCAGTAGATTTTTTTTTATTAGCCCTTCTGCAACCGGACTTTGTTTTATGATTAAATAAGGACCGACTGATATGATTAAAGTCAATTTATTTCAAATTCAGCAGAACTTGTTAAGAAACCGCATTATACCAGACATTTATTGGCATTGGCGCATAAATTATGTCACTTCCACATTTTCACAGTCTTGTAAAATTATAACCAATTTTATCCAATCATAATCTTACAAGTTCAGAAGCTTCTTTTGTAATATTTAAAAGGTCAAATTTGATTGGTTGACTAGGTCATTGGATGTCACAATATAATTGGATTTTAGTGTTTTTCAACTGTTTTACATTTTAAATATGTTTTAATTATGAAATATTCATATTTTTGTTTTAAAAAAATATGTCTACCTCTAAAAAAATAATTCTTTACATATTAATTTCCGGATGTAAATTGTAACTTTGTTTAATGTTTTTATATTTGTCTGCAGTCGTCTGTAAAGCCATTTGGGAATTTATATTTGTGTGTTTTACTGAAATGAAAATAACAAAAAACAAGTGATTAAATAAAAAAAATCTTTATTTTTTAAACAGTGGATTAAATTTGATTAAATACATGCACGAAATTAAAATCTACATTAAAATGTCAAAGTGACTGAAATTGTTGTTATATTTTATTGTCATCTAGAAAATTTTATGAATTTTAGGAAAACATGTGATACATGGGCTAGATGTAATTTACATAATTCCTTTATATTTGGGTGTATTTTGGACATCGTATTCGCATTTCATGTCCTACCAACTTTAATCGTTCCCTCTTTTTAGTTTTTATGTTAACAAACGTAGAAATTTTAGGTCACAATCACTCAAGAGGTGGAAAATTGAACTAATAGTCGAAGTGCTGTGACTTCTACATTACGATATTTATTTTGAATAAATTCAATTTCCAAATTCTGTCTGGTTTTTAAAAGTTCTAATTTTATCGGACGATTTTAAGAAATTTTTATGTCTTATTTTTTGCATGCTGGTATTTGCTTTATTCAGTTTTTCAAATACATTTTTCAGCAATTCACAAAATTCAAGTTTGTTTTCTTGTTAAAAAAATGAGTAGGTAGTTATAATTTTAATTCGTAAACACGATTCAATACTCATTCTTTGGATAATCATTTATTAATATGTACTAATACTAATAATAGTGTAAAGAGTGTAAAGGTAATCGTAGAAAAAATATAGTGGGCCACTTGTGCAGAATCTTCTATTTCTCACGTTGTGTGAAACTTTCTGCACTTGTTGCACAATATACATTATCGGTGCCGCATTTGCGCGATTCAATCTGCTTAGCAAGTAGCAAATGAAGAGTAGAGAAAGCGTGTTAGTAGCCAGCACAACAACCCTTTTAGCAAGTGAAACAATAATGAGATAACAATGTAATAAGTCCGTTCTAATTCTGTCGGCAGTGTAGTAGTTGTCACATCAAAGAGCTGTTCAGAACGCCTAGTTAGTTCGTTATGTTTCTATATTTGTTTTGTATTAAATTGTAAGCTTGTTTAACAGAGATAACGCATGAACTGCACAAGACAAATGTCAAACACTTGCAGTGTGGACAGATGTCGCTGAGGCTGCATGTGAATATTATTACACTGTATTACGGACTCAGACAATAGGCTTTGCTGCTTGCTCATATCATCTCGTCACACATACCTGCTCTGTTCTAAACTAAAGTTTTATCATAGATAACAACAGATTATACAAACTGATTAAGGGCCGGTTTTTCCATCTCTAGTTAAAGTGTTGGTTACCTTAACCATTGGTTAATAGAAAAATATCGCATCGAAATAATAAATAACGTGTATTTTTGACAACTTAAATCAGTTTTTCGATGCGATATTTTTCTATTAACCGAAGGTTAAGGTAACCGGTACTTTAACCAGGGGTGGAAAAACCGACCCTTAATGTTAATAATAATCATTTATCATTTGATTTTGAGTCAGATTTAAATCGCATTGAGATTGTTTTTTTAATCATGGATTTAAATCACTTGTTCTGCAATTGTTACTTAACAATCCAGATTAAGAAAATTGGGGAAAAAGCATGTGGGTAATGTTACCATGTGGCAACACTTTCAAGAACTACTAGATCTGTTTAACGTCGTTGGTAAAATAATTTTAGTGATATATAATTTTGAATTTTAACTCAAAAACTTTTTGCCCTAATTTGATATTAAAAAACAAAACATAAGTACACAAATTTTCACCAAAAATTCCTATGGGTACCTTTTATGTTGAAAACAACTAAAATTTCTCGATTCTTAGCAATTTTCGAGATTTTCAGACTTTCTTAAATAAAAATTGAACCAATTAATCGATTCATTTGAAATTTGGTACACTTATGTAAAAATTTTCATAGAATTTAAAGATGCAGTCGCTATATATAAATCAATTTTTGTAGTTTGACCTATTTTTGAGGGTATACTCATTTTTAGCCAAAAATCAAAGTATGTTTTAATATGAGATTGTTACCCAAATTTGAGATCGTTGTAAGGAAAATTGCAAAATTTATGTAGGTATTAATATTTATACTTTCAAATTTCTTCTCGATCGAAACTAAAATACACATCACTCCGTGAATATAGCTAAAATAGCAGCTAAAGTAAAACTTTACAGACTCTTATGTCAAAATTTAACTTTAGGGACTCATCTGTCAAACTGAATTAACCTATATTTTAATAGTATTATATTTATGCAGTTTATTTCAGAACTACCCATAATAACAAACATATCATTTTGTAATATTATTTGTGATTTAATTTATTATGTACCTTTGATAATAATTTATCTGATTTGATAAAGACGACGTCTAAGTAAGTGTAAACATAAATGAAAATTATAAAGAAATATTTGACACTTTGACAGTACGTTTGTTATCACAGCCATCCCCGTGTCAATAGCTAGCTGACCTTTTACAAACGCATAATGTTATTTATTTAATTAATAATTTAACGATTTCGGAAAAAATATAATGCATATCTAACGACTAATGTATTTTTTATTACTCACATGGTTTATTCTCCATAAGCATAAAAAAATAATACTTTAATTCCTTGATATATAAATAAGTTTTACAAAATGTACTTTTATTGGTTTTAATTATTACATATACAAAAATACTGTTATTTTTTTTTTCATATAGAATATTAAAAAATGCAAAAGTATTATGTTTAATACTTACCCACAAATTGGTAAAGATATGCAATCTCATAATAAGGAGAACGAGTATACGGAAACGGAAACCAGGCTCTGATTGGTAGAATTTTCATGGCGAAGGCGCCGGTAATAAAGGGTATTATATTCCAAGACCAGCAAACAAAAGTACAAGCTGAAATATACCCAATAGCATTTCTTTTTGCTACACGCATATGTTCTCGTAAGAAATGTTCCTGATCTTTCGTGTAACTATTTAATGCTGGTGAATCTATGATGTCGAATATATTCTGCAGTTTTTCTGCATTCAAAAATCCAATTTTAAAGATCATACAATTTACTGTTGCTAAAATATACATCCCATCTATGACCTCAGCTAAATTGTCTCTATGAATTATTATATTTATCATCATAGATAACGCAAAAAGGACAGATACTAATAAATAACATATTTTCCCATGAATCCAATATAAAATCTTGTGTTTTCCATTATATTTCCAAATGCCAAATATTTTTAAAAAGAAAACAGGAAAGTTTAAACAAGCGGATACTTTTAGTTGTTCAGTCATTTTGAAATGATAAGTTTTGTGGTAAATACTATTTATATGCAGAAATTATGCATTCTGTTTGCTCGTAGAAAAAACTATATCCTATAATTAATTCTTAAATTATATATTCTAATTGAAATTCTATGTTCAACTCTTTGCTCTTTATAAAGGATTTAACATTCAACCTTTTAATTAAATCAAAACATTTTAAATTTCTGCAATTTCCTCCTGCATTATGAGCTTGTAATGAATTTAATTTACAAATTTTGATTAATTATTTATGATCTCTTTTCTCAGATGGTAATGAATTTTTAAATTACAAGTTCACTAGTTTGGAAAACAAATGCTAATTTAAATATATCGATATACATCTTATAAAAATTTCTTGAGTTATATACATAGTTTATTACATATTTTTTCCTCCCGCCTATCAATAAATAGATAAGGGAGGTACTGTTTTTGGCCAAATTATTCGAGTGTAAGAATACGATTTTACTATTTTTACCGTGATATCTGTATGTCCGTGTGTGGTGTGTGTATCTGTGACGATTTTTCGACCGCGATAATTCGAATACGATACATGTAAAAAAATATAATATTTTGAATTTGAGAGTCATATGATGAACTGATTAGGTTTTGACTACAATTATTAATCGGTAGAAGTACTTCACTTGAAGCTTTAAATCGTTTTTCTCTGAATACCACATTTTGTCAAATTACATTAATATTCAATATAAAGATTTTTTAATTTTCTACCGATCTGCATAATTACATTTATATATAACTTCTAGCTAATCCGAAAAAATATATAAATTATGATAATTTTACATATCGTTTAGGCTGAAGAATTTCAATAAAACCAATGAGTTATTCATATGTTCACAAAATTTAACATATGATGGCAAATTTGATGTAAATAAATTTAAAAGATAAAATAAGTAAATATGAAGTAGTTTCATTGTAAAATTAAAAAAGATGGAAAAATATATAAGGAATATATTTGCATACGTGAATCAACGTAAGTTCGGTTCCGGTTTTGATAATGTCAAAAATAGCTGTTTTTTTCATACAAATTTTATGAAGGAAATTTTAGGTATGAAATGAATTAAAAATATTCTGAGTTGCAATAATTAAACTAATTACAAAATCACAAATTGAATGTACTAAAAAACTTAGATAGAATATATTACTACAGTGGCGGGATTAACATTAAAATAATATAAAAAAATGATTTATTTTAATATTTAGTTATATGAAATAAGTTTTTTTATGGTAGATTCACATTTTCATTTATACTTTACCTTAATCCTTTTAGCATTCTTTATAATTTTCTTGAGGAATGAAAGTCATGTAGAACTTATAATTAATTTACACCCCCTCATAATTATTTCCTAAACTTTGTTTTCCACCACGTAATTGCTTTAATTATTCAGCGAATTATAATTTCCAGTTATAATCGTGGTAATTATATACCCGACTTATTAAGCTGCGTATATTGCATACATCGGTATTTCATTTATTTTCTATTACAAAAATTTATTGAAATACTCCTTTATAAGTAGATATCACTCACTTTTTACACATTTCTAAGTATACCAAATATGCGTCATAGCAGATAATAGTAATGATGTATTTATAACGTAATAGTTATTTGTCAAACTAGAGGAAAGCGTATCTTTTTACCACTCGAGCTCGAGTTTGTCATTGGAGTGAGAGTGGAAAAAAGTATTTTCCTTTCGTGCTAGACACAACATTTTTTTACGACAAGTTTCAAAAATCAATTTATTCGGACAAAAAGACGCAGCAATAAGTTAGAGAATTAGATTGTGTGAACTTTGACGTTTAGCATTGAAATTGTTACAGTAATGCCAAGATGTCAATTCAAGTTCAAGTTGTGAAATTGTAAAAAAAGAAAAGAACAAGACATAATTGCAATATTCCTATAATTCATTCAGAGAAATGAAAGTCATTTTTTAATTTTAAACTTGATGTTTTATGACCCTCCAATAAAATGTAAATTTTAGAAACTGTCAACTCTGTATGAGTTGACAGTCATATTCAAAAACAAATTTAACAGATATAAATAATAGTCAAAATTTTTTTCGCTTTAAATAATAATAATAAAATACAGATTAATGTTCGCTAAAACAAGTTTATTTTTTTGGTTAACGTTTACCGGTTCAAAATATCGGTTACCGGTTTTTTTTAACCGGTTACTTGCCCTGGTTATAAAAATAACTCTGATATTTTTGTGAGAAACCAGCATAATTTTATTATTTTTTTCATTATATTTATTATAATTTCTGTAAGTAATTTTTATATCTATTCAATATAGAATTTTTTTAAGGACTATGTAGTATAATCGAGAAATTGGGATATAATTTTAGGAATACCCAGTAAGGATAATAACAATTAAAGATAATATTGCATTTTTATTTTTATTGGGACAAATATTTATGAGTGTACTTAAAACCTGAATAAGTTTTATGATTTTCCGATAAAGAAAATAAAAATCATCGCCTTTTCGTCTGACGTAATTGTTCTCATTGTTTAGTACTGCATGTTAAAGTCAATACTTTTCGTTCCACATATTCTGGTGTTACTGACCTATATTTGCGAAGCACGTTGTTACGTAACTGCATACAGCGCCGCCACTATCCTGGCAGTGGTCCTAGCGCTGATGCTGCCATCTATCCCGAGCGGAGCAAGGCTGAAGCTGAAGCTGAAGGAAATCTGCAGGAATCACAGCAGGAGATGCGCCGGAACTGTAATGTGTAGGGGTTAGTTCGCAGGATAGCCGGTAGATTGCAGTAGTGAGCTTTAAACTTGCAGGATTCTTCGGTATTTCAGGATTCCCACAGGTCGGTAAAGGGGATATCTGTAGGTCCTGAAAGTTTCGCTACTCAACACTACTTTATTACATGGTTTCTTGGTTTCATTATTATGAAAATTAATTCAAAATTTCTAACTTTAGAATTCTGATGTTACTAGCTTATTCCTAATAATATTTAATAATATTAAAGAAATTCATCATCATCATCATTATCATTATCATTATCTATGATAAAACATTCTTAGTAAGGACAAGACCTTAAGTACCAAGGTACTTGCATCCCGACTAGTTTTACATGCATTTTAAAAACAACAACATAACCATACTGTCTGAATCTAAGTTAGCATAAATTGGCATTAAGTTTTTTGTTCTTATATTTAATATTCAAATATCCAATATGTATTATTCTTCTGCAATATCTTAATATGCTTTTTTCTATATACTAATTTAACTTCTATAGATGAAAGATAAGATTAAATTACAAAAAATGTATTGCATATTTTTTGTATGGTATTTGAAATATTTTTTTATTGTTTCAGGTGAGTCCAATTGTTTCATTTCGAGATATTGGTAAGAAAATGTTTTTCATACTTTTATAATATGTACTGAATAATCTGCACTTACATGTTTTAAATGCTAAAGAAAACGCGATCTAGTGGTTACATGTGCGCGTTTAGTAATTTGAAACACAGACCATACATACTTGCGAAAATAATCACAGCAACGAGATTCCTCCTGATATAAAAGAAGCGACAGCAGAGGTCGTAGCAGACCTACTGCCCAAAAAATTAAAAATGAGGTACAACAAAAATGTTTAAATATTTTCATGACTAGTTAGGGAAATGCAACTTTCGCGCCGCATTTTAGGAGCGAAAATATTTTTTTCGCTCCGGATTCAGAAAAATAATAATACAAAAACCTCTTGTATATAAAGTCGCCTTAGTCTCGGAATATCTACTTCAGATATATAGATATAACTCGTCTTTGATCTATATAGGTATTTTAAAATTATGGCTATTAATATAAATGGGATTGTTATTGTTATGAGTATCATAACCGCCGCAGATGCTAAATAAAAGTCATAACATCGTTGATTTGTTAAATAGTTTTCCGATTTGAGAAATGAAGAAGTAAGTAATAAATATCATTTTAAACTCGTAAAATTTTTTATTAATAAGTTTCAGTTATTTTGTCGCATGTTATTTTAACAAGTTATGACTTAGTTACCAACTTATTTTTTTATATTTAGACAAAGCCTTAATATCCTGAAACCAGTAAAGAAATAAACATACCTCCATTTTCTTATTATACATACTGGTCTTCTATACATATGCAAAGATGTATTCCAATTGAAAAGTGGAAATTGAGTGAAATGATATTTAAGTGAAATAATTCTCGCGAGACAATGGAAGTGGAATGGAAGAATCTGGATAGCTGCGATAGCTGGGCAATTTTCCGCTGCAAATTGCATGCAGCATTGGTTGGGACGCCCCCCCTGTCCCCCCTGGGGGGTATGCACGGCACGAGCGACGAACATTGCCAGGAAATTGGGCGCAGATTCAGCTTCCACCGCGAATTCTCACGGATCATGGCGACACTGTCACTTGAATGTAAATCTATTTGCAGTTTTTTCCCAGTTTCACGTCCAAACGACCGACGAGGAGTTTATCTTTCGATTCACGAAGGCGTGGTTCTCTAACGTGGCCTACAATCTAAATCTTCTGAATTTGCTGACTTCATATTGCCTACACTATATTAGTAAATAACAGGAAACATCGAATTATTAATTAAAATATATTTGACCTTTCATGGCTATAAATAAATATTATTAGTATTATTTAAATTAGTACCTGATGTCCACAAAAAAAAATATTACTAAATTAAGGAAGAAAGGGGACTTATCACCTTTACGAGTGCAATCTTAAATATACATTCCAAAAGATGTGTTCCACTTTCCGATGTAGATTAGAAATCCAAGATCCGATTATTAATGTGTTCCAAAAGGCAAAAGGAATGGCAGTAAAATTATCATAATATTAACAGTGCATTTGAAGATACCTGTCCATAAAAATAGTTGGAATAAATAACATAATAATTATATAGATATTTTGAAATAAAGAACGATGAAGTTTGGATAATCACATTATTAGAATTCATTATATATGCGCTATAGAAAACTAGTTCATTTTTATTGTGTGATATATGAGTGTGTTGTTTATTAGACTAAGCGGTTTATGATGATCTGCAATTATCTCTTCGTACACAGAGAAAATAGTGGTGAAGTAACGAACTACAGAGACTCCGAAACTCGTGTTTAGTAGATCAGAGTATCTAAATATCTACAAAAAAAGCAGAAGTTGAAATGTCCAGAGAATCTTCTGTCTATTTTTATAGCATAGACAGTTCATCTAGATGATTATATTCCACGAATTTCCACGATTTAATTAATTATAAGTAAAAAAAAAAAAAAAAGAAAATAGCTAACTATCCATTTAGAATTGTCCTGTATAATATGGTGACCTAGACAATAAATATTATTATTATGATTTGTAAAAAACAACCTGTAATTGGGAGCAGTGGCTCACTTGGTTTAACGCGCTCCTACTTCAGTAAAAAAACCACTTCGTTCCACTTCCTTTATAGAAGCTGTAGGCTGACAACCTACACCACTAAAGTGCAAGAAAATGTTATCAAGAAACAAGTACTTTAGGTATTTGAGGTTCAGTTCCATCTAGAAATGTAGTAAATACGTGTGATGATATTACAATTACATATTTGAGTTGATACATTGATGGTAATGATTATTTCGTATGAAATACTATAAATGTTTATGAAAGAGCATTCCCAAGTTATCGATTTTCCAGTTAATACTTCTTTTTCACCAGTTATCCTCCTGTGTGGTCCGAGAGATACAGAAACAACAAAAGCAGAATTGATATTCAGCTGCACAATGCACGCACAGTGCTTATCGTCCTCCGCCTTCACCATTTGCCGGTTGGTTCGATTTCCTCTCGTGCGAGTCTTTTACGAGGCTGTCGCTGATGGCGGTGGACTGTCAGCAAATATACCAGTGTGGACTGTAACTGGATCTGGCTGCTGCTGTTTATGGCCGTGTACACTCAGGCTTCTTACGCTGCAGTTTGCTGAGCCGGCACTATCGTGTATGAAGCGGTGATGTTGGTTCGAGGTTTTTCATAAAGAGAAAGAGATGTTGCTTCCACAAGTCGTCAATGTTGAATTACATGAACGATGCTATCTTCACGTGAAATAGAATATTGATATAGAACAATGTACAAGAATTAAGAATTATAGGAAAGTTGTTTTTGCAATCATTTAATAAAATCCACTGATACAGCAACGTTTTGACTGTAATTCAGTCTTCATCAGGGTGATAAATGGTTTTAAAATATTATTACAGTTGAAACGTTGGTGTATCAGTGGATTTTATTAAATGACTGCAACTAGAAAATAACGTTCCCTTTATTAATATCCAGTTGATAAAACCAATCCTGCATTAACATTCATAAAAAAATATGTCGCTCCAAACTAATCAGGCATTGTTTATCTAATTTACTTAAAACACGACTGGATCATTTATATTTCATAATGAAGTTGGCAATGATATACACATGTTAAATACAAACTAACATTAAAGAAATTTGTCATAAAAGACATCACTTTGATAAATAAATACCTCTATACGGAGAGTAGAATAAAGATTTATTAATTAATAGTAAGATCACTATTGACCTATTCGCAGAAACAGTAGAACCAGACATTACAAAGGACTGAAATGAATATTATGTGAAAAAGTAGAACAGGCAGACTAAGAAAAAGAACCAAATTATACGAGAAGAATGTAAGATCCAAGACATATTAAAACTAATAAAAGCAAGAAAGAAATACTGGATAAATCATGTAACAAGAGCAGATGAAACAATTACCTCAATTCTGTAAGGAAGTTACTAGCTCTTAGCAACGTTTCTAACAACATTAGCCAATAAAAATTGTAGACACTAAATAAAATATGAAAATGACAGCTCTTACAAATATTTCTAGATAGTGAAAGATTCAAAATCTCGAAGGAAAAGAAACCATGGGAAACCACCAAAAAATTGGTGATAGTTGGATATCCTCTTCAATAGAAATCATGAAAAAGGATTGGTCTGAAGAAAAACAAGGCTACCCTTACAATAAAATAAAAAAAAGAGGAAAATTTTAAACATTTGGTCGTTCTACAATAACAATGAATTCATATTTTGAAAAAAAGAAATTCATCAAATAATTTTTGAGATAACAATATTAGCTTTCATGATTTTGAGAGTAAAATAGTATATTGTGCAACAAATGCTTAGTTGTCTTAATATATTGTCTAACTGGTCTTTTAAGCAAACTATTTATTTGGTCTAAAGTGTAAACTAATTACAACTTTAATTGCTGCAGTTAAAATATATCTCCAATGTTCTTTTATTTGCTCTATTTATTTTCTGATCTATTGATCCCAATAGAAATTAAATATAGTAATAAGAATAAATATTGATTTTCACAAACATTTAAAAGTAAATAAATAATAAATATTGCTTAATTTGATATAAAGTATATGTCTCATATAATGTGGATGTGTAAATATTAATTGTAAATCAAAAAGAATACAGATTCCTTATTCATTATATACATATTTCATAAGATTATGAGTTTAAATAAAAAATATTTAACCGTGGTACGGCACAGGTACATTGAAGGCGTGAGACTCAGTAGCAATCGCATTAGATTCGCCAAAAACAAAAGACATCAAACAACTGATCAAACCCTCACAAACCAACACAAATTTATAAATATTAAATATATCTATAATATATTAGATGTATTAAAACATATTTCATAAGATTAATTTAAAAAAAAAAAATACTAACAAATCTTGATGTATACAGCAGTATTAGTAAATAAGGATGATCTGTTCTATATCGACTTGCGATTTAAGTTCTTGCAATATTATTTATGTAAGTTATTCTGTTTGCCACCTAGGTATAAATAAATAATATACAATATACGGTGGCAATCGCATTAGATTCGCCAGAAACAAAAGGCATCAAAACAACTGATCAAACCCACTCAAACCAAAACAAATGTATAAATATTAAATATTTCTGTACTATATTAGCTTCATTAAAACATATTTCATAAGATTAATTTATGAAAAAAAAAACTAAAAAATCGTGATGTATAAAGCAGTATTAGTAAATGTGGACGATCTGTTCTATATCGATTTGCGATTTATGGAAGTTCTTGCAGTATTATTTATGTAAGTTATTCTGTTTGCTACCTCTCCAGAGAAGTAAAAAGCGCTCAGGGCGGTAGATGACAAAGGATGTTACATTAACATGCGTCGCCACGAACTGTCGCACTTTCGTCGTCAAGCTCATAAACACCGGCAAATGTTTCCCCGCCGCAAGCTCTCTGTGCAAGCTTCTTATCTTATTCTTACTTCCTGCTACTTCTACTACACTATTATTGTTATAATCATGGCTTACTCTAACTCCTGTAATCAGCATTACGCACGAAATTCATACCGACATGCGGGAAAAGTCTTCATCTCACAAACAGGATTAACAACGGAAAAATGGAAAGTTGTATGTAACAAATTTTCAACGAAAAGTCCTTGTTATTTATTGACAAATAAAGTTGCACTTAAATAAACCCATTTTTGGGGGATTTTATTTCATATACCAAAAATAAATAACAACGCAGTCTACATGAATTAATATTCGATTATATTAATAAAATAATTTTAGATAATTTTTAATAATAATAATAATAATAATAATAATATAGTGAAAGTCATTTATAATACCGTCGCTTATAACGACAAAAATGCAAAATAGTGGTAAATCTTCGATATGAATTAATTATAAAATAATTCTGATTTAGTTTTACCGGTTTTGGCGATGAAGTCTCGTATAATTAATAATAATAATAATAATCTTTATAATTCGTATAGGTATTAGACACTAATATAATTTTATATTACATGCGACTTTCCATGTAAAAGGTACACTTAGTTATATATACACATGTCTTAAAAATAAAACAAATTCAATTAATAAAAAACAAAGTTGCATTGATTAAATCACTTGATTTATAATGACATCGAACCTTTCGTTTTGCCATTAAAATCGTACTTAAATATTAAAATTATTTCATATATTTTTTTTATTTTAAAGATAAATTTTTATTTTTCTGATCTTTAGTGATGAAATTTGTATTATATGTTTTTACATTCTGTAAATTTAACCTCAATTTGCTTAAGTTTAAGATCATTTAAAATACGAACCAAGGTGAAATTTAAAATTCTATAACTAAAAACCAGTAGATAGAGTTTTATATATGGAGTACTGAAGACAAAATTAAAAATATTAATTATTATTAACAATTTTAATAGGACAACGAAATACATTTTTCGCATATTATCTTCAATCCGTGACGCTTCTAGCGTTATCCGTTAATGCAACCAACAGTACATATTTGTACTGCAAGTTACTATTCGGTATACAGTACATATTTGTACTGCAAGTTACTATTCGGTATATTAGAAGCATTTTATCTAAATATACGTACTAGAAGTATACCTATAATGTTTTACAAAGATTATGAATATGAACAAGAAATATTTGTTTGGATTTATTGTTAATTTTAAATTTATAAAATTGTAATTCAAGAATATATAAATCTAAAAATATATAAAGGTAAATCTGTTTTTATTAAAATATATTTTGGAAATGCAATAAGCCAAATGAACATTTTTGAAGGTAAATTGGGAAGGCCCTTCCCTCGTGGATTGTAGTGAAAATTGCAATTTTATTCCTCCTCAGCATTTTCCACCCATACGTCAGGTTGGGAGACAAAAGATGGCGATGGCGGTGTCGAATGTAGTAAACTAGATTAGGGTCGGTTTTATTTTGTTTTGGACGCGACGTGTCGCATATTGATGTTACTGCTGTCTACGAAATTGTCCAGGGTGGCTACAGATTCCGATTTCTCCAATTTTTACCGATACTTCCAGACGGCTTTGTCGCGATTATGCTATCGAATCACGTTTACCAGCCAATTGGAGCAGAATCAAGCTTTACCTTGTTCACGACGGAATTTACAGTTTTGTTGTTTGCTAATATTGGTAATTTCCCATAATTTTTCACAGGGGACTATTGCTCTTTTATTAGTTAATATTTTTATTTGTTACTCCCTTGTAAATCGTAATTTATTTGTACTGGTTATTCGCCAGGGAAACTAATAATAGCTACCAACCAGTAAAAGTTTTAAAAATTAGTAATTGTATTATTTACACTATTGACAGTTGTGTTTTGTTACTATTGTTCAAATTTTTTACATAATATTATTAATTGTCAGAAATTTGTTTTAATTTTTTTATCTACAACTATTGAAATATGGGTACATTATACGTATGATACTACATATAATATACTACTCATATTACACAAGTGTAATATGAAATGTTATATTACACGCTACACTTTTCTGTAATAAATAGAGCATATAATTTAACACATAACATTTTAATAAACTGTTAATTTATTAATAATATATTTTTTATTATAAATATCAATATAAATGATTATAAAAGTATAATAAATACAATTTGAATAGTTATTTTGACATTTAAGTGCTACTGTGGCGCCATCTGTTAATCTATATATGAACTACTCACATTTAAGTGAATATTTAATAAATAATATCAGATTTTTTACATGCCTGATAGTTGTAGATAAAGTATAGTATTTGACTCGCATAATATGGCTACATTACACTCGGATGATTAAATATACTTCGCTACCGCTCGTATTTTTAATTACATCCTCGTGTAATATAGCCTACATATTATGCTTATTAAATAATATACTATTATTTGTTACTCCCTTGTAAATCGTAATTTATTTGAACTGGTTATTCGCCAGGGAAACTAATAACAGCTACCAACCTGTAAAAGTTTTACAAGGTAGTAGTTTTATTATTTACATTATTGACAATTGTGTTTTGTTATTATTGTTCAAATTTTTTACATGATATTATTAATTGTCAGAAATTGGTTTTAATTTTTTTTATTTACCCATTTCAGTATATCAAACTTTTGTTTACCTAGGTAAAAGAAAGCAGCGTAACTAAGTCGTAATTGTATACTATGTAAATTGGCAAGTCAATATGATAATTCATATTTACAGTTGAATAACAAATAAACTATTGTACAATATAAGCAAGGTAACAGTTTTAGAGCTTGAAGGAGGTAACAGGCTAGCTGGGTATTTCCTTCTACAGCAACTGTTTTACCTTGCTAATAATGTAAAATACTCTATTACACATCAATGTGCATGGTACATGAAAAATGGTAAAATCAAAATAAAAGAAAACGAATTTCTTTCATTTCAAGAAAGCAGATTATTTTAGGATTTATTACCATGTTTTCTTCTTTCAAACTGACCCTGTCTTAATTCTTTTCAAGTCGTGGCCGTCTGATTTATAACAGCAATTTTTTCTTTTCTTTACTTAGATTATACTAAATGTGATTTTTCCGAATTTATATCGAAAGCAATTATTCTTTTTATACGCTCCGGTTCGAATTTAACGAACTATGAGGCCTGAGTTCGAGTTCGAATCACGTCAAATATATAATAAATAAAATATTGCTGTGTCCGAGTGGTTCGTAACCCAATATAAACCACTAAAATAAAATAAAAAAACGTTGGATACTTTTGCAGAAAAATACGAAAATATACAAAAATTAATTAGTATTAGTGAATATATTTCATTTATATACTATTATTTCATTCATAGAGCTACAAGAGATTACATTTTGTTGTGTGGTCCTGTCAAGTCATCAGTCTTTAGCAATTTCATAGTTGTCTGATGTTAAAAAGGCAATTTTTAGATCACAACTGAAAATTAAAGCAACTATACTTTTACTAAAAAGAGTTACAATTTTAACCGAAACCGTAACGAAACCGAAATTTATTTGTTTATTTTAACCGAAAAGAAAACCAAAATAATATATTCAAAAAACCGTTACCGATAACCGAAACCGAATTTTCATTAATGAAAAATCTGTTAACCGTAACCGAATCCCAAAATTATTCGGTGCAAATCTCTAATTTTTCAGTCGCGTTTTTACTACTTTTAGAGAAAAAATTAAAACAAATGGTGGAGGAGCCCAAGTTGCTTATTGCCATTCAAATATTCCCGCGTTGACTCAAAAGTGCTCAAAATTTACTTCCAAAATCAATCCGAAGTAGCGCACGCGTACTTCATTGTGATCTGCAGCATGCTGCTATATTCACATAGTTTTGGTTGTTGTTATTTCATATAATTTATTATTGTTATATGTAAATATTAACAATTATTTCGTAATCTGTAAATGCGTTCAATATAAATATACAATTTTTAGTCTTTGAGGTTATTTTCAACCGACATTTCTCATCACTGGTAAATCTAACC
Organism: Stenolophus ochropezus; assembly: GCA_035578165.1. Taxonomy (NCBI): domain Eukaryota; kingdom Metazoa; phylum Arthropoda; class Insecta; order Coleoptera; family Carabidae; genus Stenolophus; species Stenolophus ochropezus. The sequence continues at coordinate 3,199,753 of JAQOWZ010000002.1, forward strand.
TCACTTTTGTAACGTACAAAACTTTAAATATATATTTTTCAGAAAAATGGCTCATATGTCATTAACACATTATCTGCAACTAGTCGACAGATGTTGGAGAACACAGGATGGCCAAATAGTTGCGAGTTTATTATCTCTGCGACATGATCACGCCTTGAGTCCAAATCTACATCTTCAAAAACCAGATACGATGGTTGAAAGATTTATCGAACCACCTTTAGACGATATAGTCACTTGTCATTTAAAATGTTTAGCTTCAATTAGTGCTAAACAGTTTGTAGAGGCATATCAGAATCAAACTAACATGATTCAGTCTCTGACAAAAGTTATCCAGTCTCAGAAAGAGGAAAACTGGTGCTTGCCTGTTATGTACGCGGTTTGTCTCGATCTGAGACTTTTAGCTCAGAAAGTAGAGAAAATTAGGTCTAGTAGCTCAGACAACCCAGGAGAAATTCTGGAAAAAGCTGCCGAATGCCTCATGGGTTGTTTTCGAGTTTGTGCAGCTGATAATCGGTCTTCTGAGGAAGACACCAAACGGTTAGGAATGCTCACACTTGTAAATCAATTATTTAAAGTATATTTTCGTATTAATAAACTACATCTTTGTAAGCCTTTAATTCGAGCAATAGAATCATCTGCTTTTAAAGATAGTTTTTCTCTGAGTCAACAAATTACTTACAAATATTTTGTCGGTCGGAAAGCAATGTTTGATAGTGATTATAAATCAGCTGATGAATACTTAACGTTTGCATTTGAAAATTGTCATAAGTTAAGTAAAAAAAATAAACGTCTAATCTTAATTTATTTGGTGCCTGTTAAAATTTTGTTAGGGTATATTCCAAGTAGATATGTTTTAGAAAAATATGATGTAATACAATTTTGGGAACTTGTACAAGCTGTTTGTCAAGGGAATTTGTTATTACTGGAACAAGTCATTGAAAAATATGAAACGTTTTTCATTAAATCCGGTATTTACTTGATAGTTGAAAAGTTAAAAATAATAGCTTATAGAAATCTATTTAGAAAAGTTTATCTAATTTTAAATACACATCAGTTGCCCGTAGAAGCTTTACAATCAGCTTTACATATGATGGGCCAAACAGATGTTGACTTAGATGAAACTCAGTGCATTGTTGCAAATCTTATTTTCGAAGGAAAAATCAAAGGGTATATTTCTCATCAACATAGAAAAGTTGTAGTTAGTAAACAAAATCCATTTCCACCTTTGACTAGTTTAACATAATTGTTATTGTATACTTTTGTACTTTTACTTATTTTGAATATAAATACATACGTATATAAATATCCTTTTTTTCATTTTACACATACTAATTCCATATGAAAATGTTTTATAAATTGTTTTTTGTTTAATTAAATTCTTAAATGCATTTTATACTTTACTTTATTGTTAGAAATAAATAATTGTGTTGTGTGCAGAGAAATATTTTCAATTTAAATTTATTGTAATTATTGTTTTATCACAATAAATTTCATTTTATTTATTAATTTGCAATTTTATATAAGTTTTATCGTTTTAGCCTGAAGTGATTTTTAAATTTACCCATATTTCTATTTATTTATTCATTGAATTTATTAGTTTTCACTATTTTTTGCACTTATTTTCCACAAAGTTCACAGAATTGTCTATAATTTGTAAAAAATCTTACGTGATTATTTGGTTATTTATTTTTCATTCAATTTAATAAATAAAAAAAGTTTCTATTTTTCTAAAATTGCAAAAAATATAAGACAAGAACAAGACAAGAGCTGCAAATTTCAAAGCAAGACAAGGCAAGAAATTGTCTTCCAAGAAAAGTGCAAGAATTGCTAGATTCTCTGTAATTTTTGTTTTCTTTCTATACCTATTTGTAAGCGAATTCAAAATAATGAAGTATATATTTATTAAACGTAGTGTTAATATATGATTTTTTTTACATACAAGTAAAAAATGTGTAATTATTAAAAAAATAAATACAGATTTTTTTACGCAAGAAAATGACGATCAAGACAAGATTTTTATATACAAGAGTAATGAAAGACAAGAATTCTTGTCTTGTGAAACACTAGTTTTTAGTAATTTTTTGCGGGTGTTCTAATTATTGCATCAACTTAAGTTAAATGTATTTTCAAATTTTGTATAGGTTTCTATTTCACAATTATAACCATAAGCTATATAAATTTTAAAATTAATTTAATTAAGACATGTTTAATGTATAAAGATTATTTTGAATTTAATAATTAAAGTGATGTTTCTTATTTAGAAAGTGTTTGATATAAATTAGACCGAAGAGTTGATTAAAAAAACGTAATTTCTTAAAAGCTTAATTTGATAAAAATCAGTATACAGCCCTTTCTGTTCGCGATATAAATTGGGAAAGAAAATTTGTGCGCCTTCCGCTTTGTTTGTTTGATCGTATTAGGCACCTGGAACCTGAGTTATCCGTCTTATCCGGTGTATCTGTGCATTATGCCGTTGCAAATGCGGAATATCAGCAGAAGAGAAAAACGTGAAAGACCCAGCGAGAGACTGAAGAGAAACCGCGAAGCACAAAGAGTGAATTGTATAGAGAGGACGGTGTAACAATCACAATCACGTCGCCTTATCAGAAAACGCTTTCATTACCGACACCTCACGTTCACATTCACGTTCCGCCTGCTCCGCCTCACGCTGTTATGGCTGCAGAGAGCTCTCTGTCATTTAGATAACGCGTCCGCAGATTCTAGATAACATGTAGACACCTTTGTCATACCCGACTTAACTTGCATTACCATATTATTCTATTAATACTACTGCTGTTTCATCTAACCTCGATTTGATCATTACATCACGTTTACTACCAAGACTACATATTTTTGTTATCAGTTCTTACTTTTACCACAGAATAGTTACATAAACCTATTCTGTGCTTTTACTAAAATCTCACACTGACTTTTAAACGCATACTTTCCATTTATATGAAATCAAGTACGTATTTATATCTATTGTAATCAATCTTTTTTCAAGTTAATTACTGCCAATATTTATTACGATCAGTAGATATTTTTTTAATCACTTGATAAGTTTACCAAAGTCACACACAAACTTAATTTGATATCTAGTATATCTACAGTATTTATAATTTTTGTATCAATACTTGGTTATCAAAATGTCGAATAAAATACCATAAAGAAAAATAAAATACTTTCAAGTATCGAAAGAAAAAGGAAGCTACGAGATATTTTTTATCAAAAGTAAAAATATTGTATTTTCATAAGATTTACAATAAAATTCAATACTCCACTCTTCTTTATTACAATTGCCAAGAAAAAGCAGATTAGTAAGCATTTTCCCAGAAGTAATAAAAAATTTAATTCATATTTAAAATATTTTAATCAAAAAGAAACATTAACGGCCAAATTCACCATTCCTTAATCAAACTTTGATCTATAAATCAATTCAATTCTCATCAACTGATCCTTTGTATTCTATTAATTAAGCTTTCATTATCTATTTTGATGGTAAAATATATAAATTTTCACAAATATAAAAGAATCATTGTAATTTCTACCTTTTTTGTTTTTCTTTGCCATCTTTGAAAATATAATTATAACGTAATATTGTTTTATATTTTTTAGTTAAACATACTCAGTTTGTTTCGAACGTATCACTACAAATTTTAAACAGAAATTAGGAAAAATGTTTTAAAACTACAGTAAATGCTATTTGTTTTGTATTGTATATATCATTTTTTGTAACATTTACACTTTTATAAACTCATAAACATGATATAATTTATATGTACAATAATAAATAATATCAACCTATGTAATATGTGACCAATATTACATATATACATTCAAAAATGATGTGGCAGCCTACATTACAGTTAAATTTATTGCCATATTTTTATTTGACTATTATATTTGTGATTTTGTTAGTTATATAAATTGTTTAAACATTAAAGTACAATTTACTCGATTTTCTACTGACATTTAACTGTAACAAGAGATACATTTTCTGCTATTAGTTTTGACAAAAATATTAAACCCATATTTTATAAAAAAAATATTGAAATTGTTATTTTGTGATTTAAAATTGGTATTATCTCTGCGAGTATAAGCTCTAATCCATTCGATCACGTACCTTACAAGAAAACTACATGTTGGAACCGTACTTTGTTTTTACATTCCGAAGGTGTTTGGTTTGTTTTAAGTCCCTGTAGTATACAAACCATGAGTACGAGCAGGATAAAACTCCTACGGAAGTAGACAGTTCAATTCAGAAGAGAATTGGGACTGAATCGAAGCAAACATATAATGAAACTGTTCTGAAATATACGCCGATTGGGGGTACCAAACGTAAATATTCTTTTAGAAGGATACAAATACAAATATATAGCGCAGGAACACGAAAACGAATAAGGATATAGGGCAACAATCGTTTTTACTTAAATATATATATAAATAAATACGGAGTAATACTATAAAAGTTAAATTTAATATTTAAATTAAATTTATCTACATAATACAACAAGAATATATTAATCTTTATGAAAAGATTTACAAATTAACTTTAGCCCCTTATATTCTATCGGCTGATCTCCTGTTACACATTTGTGTATTGATGGTTGCTTTTGATAATAATCACTAACTTTCCATATCTTGAAATGAATATTATTAAAATATTGTACATATAATAACTACAATTGCGATAAGAATAATATCAAATTATTTATGAAAAATAAGAAATGAATAATGGTATACATTGAACATTAACATTAATTAGTAACTATTGTTCCTGAACTTAATATTTTACAATAATTAACAAATTGAAAATTAAGAATTGTTAAAGTATAAAACGAGAATACTTTTTTTGTACATTAGTAGTATAAGGGTTTATAATCAGAGTTTTTATTAATTAATTATGTGTCTCGGAAGCCACTATAAGCTATATCTACATAATAATAAATAATATTGATATACAGGACTTATTTGTATTACTTGTTTTTTTTTTTTGCTACGAGGATATGAAATTTAATTTCTATTAAAATTAAAGTTAATTTTATTCAAATTATTCAAAATGAAAAGAATACGATTGATAGATAGTAATAAAACTGTATTTAATTATCTGTTTGCGTAGATATTTAAAAACCGAAATTCTTGGTTACCACGTGGATTAATTTAACAGGAACTTATCAAAGACTTATCCTAACATTGAAAAACCAGCCTTTAGTGAGTAATACTTTTTAAGTATCTGGGTGCGCATAATAATAGAGGCCCTGTTCTATCTAATCTAGCAATATTGTAACAGAAATGATGATTAATTTCCTTCTAAAATTGTCTTCCCGGAAACCCCTACGTAGTTCGTAAAAAAATCTTGTGTACCGTTTTAATTGTCAGCGAAACCGATAATTGTAAAATTATATATTCGGACCAACTTCATAAATTTATCCTGTCATCTAAGATTTATCCTCTTGGTAACGCTAACAAGATATTGAAAAACCATGAGGATTAATTTAACATTTATCAGAAACTTATCAGAATAATGAAAAACCAGCCCTTAGAAAGTAATAACTTTTATCTATCTAGGTGCATAGTTATTGAGGCCCTGTTCTATCTAATCTAGGAATATTGTAAGAGAAATGCAGTGAGATTCCATAATTCATAACAACTACAAATAACATTTGTACTTGATATTATATTAATTACAAACGTCAAACGTATGAGTATATTTAAGTAGGTACGTATCAACCATAAATAGCCATTACAGTTATAGAATAGCAAGTATACTTTGTAGTTGATATTTGAAATTGATATACAAGTCCAAATCACACACACGATGATTAATTTCAATTAAAAAATATTTTCCTACAAACTCCTGCCTAGTTCGTAAAAAAATCTTGTTTGCGCTTTTAATTGTCACCGAAAACCCAAAACCAAAACACCTTCACTAACCCAATAACCTTACAACATACAAATAATTCCTCTTTAACACTGCACAAGTGCACAAGAAGATATCAGTCTCCCATGGTCCGCGAAGCCTGTTCCTGTATTTTTAAGTCTTGATGCACGAATTCGCGCATGCTTGCCGGTGGCGCCCTCTGCGCTCGACTTTCAACTCCGAACTCCGGAGCCGCTCCGGACAGTCTTTCCCGCGTTGGCGGCAAAGGGTGTTCCGGTGAACCGTTATCCTACGTGAGCTCAGTATAAACATACCTGCTACCTGTGCTTAGTGTGTGTAGTGCCCTATGGGTGTCAGTGTTTATTGTTTCTTGTGCTAGTGATGAATTGTGCTTCTGTATTTTTTATCGCCAAGGATTATATACTACTATCTAGTTTTATGTGGTGAGTAATGTTGTAATGTTTTTGTTGTATATACACCACAGCATATGGTTCTAAAAATATTATTTTTTTGTGAAAATTCATGATAATCGTTGCTAGGCAATAAAACAGCATTTATTAATTCATCGTCCGGAGAATAATGTTTGTTAAAAAATGTAAAAAACATATGGTCCTTTATTTACCTGATGAAACCATTATTTGTCCAAAAAAATGGATATTGCTATGACAATATTTATGTACAAAATATAGACCGATATAGACACATGTATTTACAAATTTAGAAAAAAATAGAGCGTATTGAAGAACAAACTAGTTATTTTTAAACTTCGCGATAACAATAGTTCTATTGTTATATCCAAAACGATGTTAGTATAGGATATTGTTAAACTGTTTTTGGTAATTTTTTTTTGCTGTAAAATTGGTACTTCTAAGTACTACACCCAATAAAGTAAATATCAAATTGATAACCTCAAATATTAAGAAAAAAAATTAATACAATTTGGAATGATTATAAATATGAAAACCAAATACGCAAAGCCAAGAATATTAAATTTTCGTAAGTGTTAACGTATAGAACTATTTTTTTTTACAATATTATATATGAATTATAAAAGTTCTAAATGTCGAACATCATTCAACAATGATACCATATTTTACATAAATTTCTAGATTACTCTTCATTCATTTTTGTTATTTAAATTTTTGAGTATTTTATAAAACAATGTCGCAAAATATAAAAAATAATATATTATACTCGTTTTATAAACGACGTATTGTTTCATTCATGTTTTTGGAACAATATATCGTCTTATAAAACTTTTGTAATAATATATGCAACCGTATAATTGATGAAATAAGTATACATCAAAAAATATATTTTAGAAAATTTATGATGAAAGTTCCAAATTTATAGACTATACCGTTTTTGTTTTTGGAGTAAATAAAAATATGTTGAACGCTAAAATTACTTTTCTGATGATGAGTAGTTAAATGATTTAATAAAAGTGTACTTAATTTAAACACAATATTTTAGAAAAAATTGTTGTTTTTAATAGAAAACTGTATTGACACTATAGACAGTAATGTATATGCTATTATATTATATCAATATTAAATATTATTTTAACTTTGAATATATGAAGCACGCATATACTTTAAACACTAACTACCGCTATGGTACAATAAGTCGAGAATTTAGAGTACAAGAAAATAGTCGTAATATTTAAAAGTACTTAGTATAAAAAAATAAACAATGAATAGATGTACGTATTTTTTTAAAGTATGTATTACCAATCTTGTACTTTATTGTTCTATTCAGTTTTGATAAAAATATAAAAAAACAATAGTGTAACAACATTTACATTTTATATTATAATAAATAAGTCCTATGATAAAATAAGTTTATGTTATATTGCTAATTTCATACAACTAAAAAAACTTTTGAATTATGTATGACTATAAATAAAAACTTTGCTCTATAATATGTATTAAATTATACAAGAAAATAAGAATAGGAAAAAAAATTCTCCAACAAAACTTTCGAACTTGGAACATTAATTAAACATAATTCATTATTGGTCTCTGGTGGTTCGATGTTAGTTCCTAACTGAATTATTCAATCATTTCTAGTTCAAACTCAATACTCAAGGGATTGCGTATATTTCTCCCAGGTTAATGCATATAATGTGCACTTTTTATTTTTTTTTTGCAGTATTTTCAATCAGCTTACAAATATGTTTTCAACTTGACATTTAATGTCGATAATTAAAATTTGCTGATAAATATTTATTTATTTTGATACTCATGTTTGAATATCGGCTTAAAATGAGCAATTTTAATGCTAATAAACTTTTTTTACTGGAAATATATTCAAATATTCCATTAAGCTTTATCAAATAAATATATTTTATTTTGTAATTTGATATAGGTATTAAAAATGTAGAATATAATTTATCTATATTTATGTACCTAGAATACTAGTTTTCCAATAATTAGAAAGTTTATAGTAAAGTATTAAAATATTATTTCAGTGTATTATATTGAAACGAAAATAGATTTGGAATAGAAGACGATTGACTATGTTTCAAATACATAAACGTTAAACGAAAATTTTAGAACATAGGTATATTTATGATAAATTAAAATTAAAATATATAAAAAATTTCAAATTGGTATCTACCTATATTGCTCGACATTGTATCTTGCACACCTTTTATCGTGCACACTTTTATCTTCCAAATCATTTTATCTTCCACTAATTTTATCTTCCGAAACATTTAACACTGATTATTTTATCTAATTATAAGTATGTTAATTGCAAGGGCAATAAAATGAATGAAAGGTATATTTACAATGTTTTAAAGATGAAACATTGGCGAAGATAAAATATGTGGATGATAAAATATGCGCAAGATAAAATGTGTGTAAGATAATTTTTTTCACGGATTAAATGTGTGCATGATAAAAGATGTGTAAAATTGAATGTTTCAAAGAAACAATGTACAGCAATATGACATGTGGAGGATAAAATGTATATGCCTCATAATTTTCAAATATTTATTATAAGAACAATACCTCTAAAACCCAATCAGTAAATGGTAAAATATTCGATTTTCAATTGTGAATATTTTTTGTCCAAACGATGTTTTCAAGAAACCTTTTCCTTTCTCTTTATTTTTCTTGTCCCTTTTCTGAAATATTGTTGTCTGAAAGCGGCGTGTTTGTAGATTTTAAAATCCCCATTATAAAATGATTAGCATATTTGCATTTGCTAAACAAATCGTTCTCCATTTGGTGAAAACTTAATCCTGGAACTAGTAATAAATCAAGTGGATGTTGGAATCTTTCAATTCCTTTAAGTACGGCGTTCCATATTCATGGGCCGGAAGTTCCGTTTCCGGTTGTCAGGGTCCGTATCCGCCGTGTCGGACAACCATCGCCAATCACCCCCGACACCCATTATACTTTCTAATGTACCTGGGGGTTTCTCTGCTATATACCCCCAACTACCTTCGGGGTCATCGCTCAAAATAAATCACAGTAGTACATTCGTAAACAAATTATTTTTATTTAGATGTAATGTATTAAGAATTAATAATTTTATTTTGTGAGGAGAAAATTTGGAACACGAGACGCATTTGCAATTGAATTGAATTTATGTGAATCTTTGTACAATTTGAAAGCGAGATGTAGTTTCCGAACGTCTTTATTCTTATTTGTTAAGCTGTTAAGTGTTTGTGACGTAGATGTTAAGGCAATTCAGTTCTCAAATAGTGCGGTTCACTAAAAATTTCAATTACATAAATTGGTCCATTTTAACTGCAGTAAAAACATATAAATATTTTTAAATAATTATTGTGTTTCTTATGTGGAAATATGCATAAATAGTAAGCATTTTAATAAAATAATTTATAAATCACTACGAATATTACAGTCCGAGTTTTGACAGCCACTGATATGATTTTGCTGCCTTATGTCATTCAAGATATCTTTCATTTTCATATCGTAAATAGGTATACTTTTTCACAAATTTTCCTGATTGCACAGTATTTAAAATAATTTTTTTCTAATTTTTTTTGTCAAATATGATATCTGATACCCACTGACAGTAGGATTAGAAGTAGCAAGAATTTGTAATTGAGTAGAAGTCCGAATTGACTTTAAGTGATTTATTTCCTAATTTGTTGGAGGATCTCATTTAAACCGTCATATCTAAATAATAAGCAAGTATCGATGCGCTGATCTCTAATGGGTCGAGATACGAATTTTCAATTTTCAAGAACATTGTTAAAGATCCTACAGAAATTTCGGTTTCGTTTTCGAATTCGGTCAAATTCAGCCAAAAATACTGGTTTCGGTCGCTTTCGGGTTTATACGAAACAGTTTCACTTGCCTATTTTTTTAGTTAATAGTTTTGTTTTGTACGTTATTTCAATTTATCTTCCTTTAAGATATGATTACTATTTTATTATCGTTATACTTATAATAAAATTTTAATTTAACTTCATAATTTTCGGTTTCGGAAACTAGAAGAGGAGTCGAATATTCGGTTTCGGTTTTATTTTCAATAAACATTGTTAATATCTTTACAGAAGTGTCAATGATTAGAAGTTATACAAAAAAAATCTTGAAAGCTCTCATTGTACGGGTTGTAAGACATGATGGCATTGTCCTGATAACACAAGTTCTGATTACCCGTATGGGCCCTTGCTAGTTCCACCTTGCGCCGTTCCTGCTGTGTGTGAAGGCGCTTCAGTCGCAGATTCGCATTAATCTTGCTCATATATCGCTGGTAAAAAATCTTCTTTTTAATTTCAACACGTCCCGTATGATGAATGTATTTTCGATATAGTGCGCGGTGTTGTCGATCGCCCTCAGCGAGGTGGATTAGACGTTTGTGTCGGATGCTTTGGTCGGGATTTCAGTTGTGAGGGTTTAGGAAAATGGAAACTTTGAGACGTGAATCCCGTATGTGATTTGAATGTTTAGTTCCATTCTGCACAACTCTAATGCCGCCTTTCATATTCTACTTTGTTTTGGACTGTAGATCACTATTCATTTCAACTGTAATTAAGCTTTGTACAAAAGTTTAAATAATGCTCAGTTTTAGGGGTCATTCAACTCCGTTACATGGACTACAAAAAATTATATTTACTTCATTTCAAACGTCAAATATAATGTTTTAACTTTCAAACTGACAAATTGGGTACTCTTCTGCAAATATAGTGGTACAAAAAGCCTTACAATGCTTTAAATCACAAACTACCTACTTTACCAATTTTCAAACGCGGCAAACCACAAAATTTAGGTGGCATCCACACGTGGATAACTTCACACCAGAACCTATAGACGTCACAATTTTTGCAACTAAAAAAAAGTACTTCTTTTAGAGCAATTAGACATTGTAGGTTCGATATAAATAAAAAAGGTTTACTTAATTTTTTTGTACAACGTCATTGGAAATAACTTGGAGATGTGAAAAGATATTAGGTAATTTTTATTTGGAAATGTAAGATTTAAATTTTTTGCTGACCCATCAGTTAAACAATGATTGTCTATCATAAACACATTCTTAACCCAAAAAATGAAAGAGCAATACCATAATATGAAATGAATATTATATAATACATTTTAGAGGGGCAACTGTCTAAGTGTCTACCCTATAGATTTTACCGGAATTTGAGTCCAAGTATTTTATCTAGTTTACTTATACATATAGGTATAGTTGGGTATGATGAAATAATTTGTAGATATTCAGTAAAGGGAAGTATTTAATAAATGCAATAAATATATATGAACAACATTTGATTATATAAACAAACAATAGTATATAAAATGACATAACTAGAGTATACAACAATTAACATATGAATAGATACGCTATAATGTAAAAATATTATCACAGATATCTAACTAACTAAACTAATATCTAGATATATACAATACCTCTACATGTGCGTATCGATGTTGTTAAATAGCCATTCCCATTTTCTAGTTAGTTTGGTTCAAATATCTGCCAACTGCTTTTCATCACTGACGTGTTATACACGAATTTCGCCCTCCAAATACTTTTCTCAAATAAAATAATAACACACACACATTAATATGTCTTGTGCGGTTGTGGAATTCAGGGTTCTTTGTCAGCTTAATAGCAGTAGCATTTTGAAAGTTACAAATTTCATTAAATAGACATTTGAGCCAAGTCGCTTCTTTAACTCCTTCACTAGCTGTAACACACTTTGCTTCAGTTGTTGAAACAGCAATAGTCATTGAAATCAGAAGTCGGTCTTCGAGTTTTAACATTTCCTGCGTAGTCTGCATCTGTAAAAATTTCTCACGATTCACGAAAGAAGGAGGAAATACGCTATAATGTAAAAATATATTCAAATATATCCAGCTAACTAAACGAATATCTAGATATCTTCAATAAGATAGTGGGTTGAAATTCCAGTAATTCATCCTCGGTAGTAGTAATTTACCGCGCATTGAATACATGTAAGACTAGGAGTGTGTAAACTTGTACGCTATAATGTAAAAATATAATGAAAAATATCTAAGTAACTAAACTAATATCTAGATATCATAATAGAGTACTGGATTCAAATCCCAGTAATTCATCCTCGGTAGTAATTTGTCGCCAGTGAATAAATCCGCGACTGCGAGTGTGTAACTTGTACGTTTGGTATTCGCGTTTTGGCCGTATTTCTTTATTTGTTCCGGGTCCAGCCGGCGGAGCCCAGCGGATGATTTACGTCGAGTCCGCAGGACGTGGCTTCAGCAACTCTTGACCCGTGACTTTGTTTCCGGCTTTCCGCAACCCGGCCTTCGGTTCACCATCGAATCTCTTACTTGCAATGTGTTGTTTGCTGGGAAAAATTGCCCAACAGTTGTTATTGGGATTTCATAATAGATATTGAGAGACGTGACAAGACGATTTACAGATGTGATTCATGTACCAAACTTGTACTTCTTAATAGGATCAGAGTCGCCTCCACCATTTAATTAGGCATGAGTTTATTTATTGATTAAAAATTATAAAGATTGAATATGTTAAGTATTTAAAACAAATAATACTTAACACAGTTTCATAAAAAAAATTAGCCACTAACCCGCATTAGTTAAACGTTACACCCTTGTTAACAACCTGAAATATCAAACTTACAGTCCCAATTCGTAAAAAGAATCAAATAGGTATATTATTAAGTAATAAATGTTGCCGTCTACATCTAGACTTTTTAGATTTCTGTCTTGTCAAGACAATATAAGACTATCGTATTTTAGAAATGCTAGATCATTTCTTAGAACGCTTTATATTAATTAAAAATTTCAAATTTCCGAAATTTAAATATATCATGCGAAGTGCTAGGTCATATAAATTATAAGTGCAACATGAAATTATGAATGATTTGTAAATTTTTAGGTTACATATTTTTTCCTATTTCCAGGATTAATAGTAGCTATTACAGAGACATAACATTAAATATCCGAAATTTATATTCGAATAAAATAATGAACTTTTCTGCGTTATTTTATAGAGATGGAGCTTAGTAGTTTGGTGAAAATGGCAGTAGTTCTACAAGCAAGTATCCGCAAGATTTTACGAGAAATGATACAAATACAAAATTGATATTATCTTGGAGGAAAATAATGAAACTTTGTCTCTCTAATAATATATTTTTGTAATTTTGTTTTAAACATGTAGTAAAATTTGTCTAATATAAGCAAACAAACAAAAAAAATCATCATTAGAGAGACATAGCAATTTGACAGTGTTTTATTTATTTTGAAAATGTTAAAATTTAAAACGATTTTAATGGTGTTACTAAACACTATTTTGAGGTATTTCAAATGCTAACAGTGAACCTCTGTTGGAACAAACCTTTAATAAGGTTTGTTACATTGTCATTCAAATTTTTTAAATATTATCGAACCAATGTATAAAACATAGGTATGTGTTGCACAGGTAATGAAAAATAAATATGATTGTTGCTCCAATGAACAACATTATAATTTTATGAGTGCATATTAACTGTGGTGAAAAATTATCATAAAGCGATCAGTTCACAATCAATATTGACTTGCTATTAACCAATTCTCAATTAACAGCAGCATTTTAGTATGATATCATTATTATAAATTCTACTTTGTGTTCGCACGGCTACGTCGTAAACTTGCCCGCAAATCCAATTTGTATATGGAATTCTCAACGATGACGTACAAGTACGAACTCCATATAATTTAATTAGTTTTTGCTAATATGTATAATCACATTTAGATACCGGTCTGGGTCTGGAAAGTTTTACGCGTTATTTAGAATTTATTGTGCAATTAGTACTCATGATAATAATGAAAATGAAAATGCTCTTCGCAACAAGGTACACCAACAAAATAATTATTTAGAAATATCTTTATTACAAACATGATTGGTAAATTAGCACAATCGGAAATTAAAAGGATTCAGGGTCATGTTTTTCAATTTCCGGGATACCATTTTACGTGTACTCCCACGTTAAGTACTAAACTTAGAATTTGAATTTAAGAGAATGAAATAAAAATATCTTTTAGAGGTAAAACGTAAATACTTCGTTCACAATATTTAATCATAAGTAATATGTACAATGAGATATAAATAGATAGGTTAGCTCGGCGAACCAAGTTTTTTTTCCCTCCAATTATGCTTGATAATAATAGTTTTGGTGTCCTTGTTATATCCATCCTTTCTATATGCTCTTACCAACGAAATCTCTGTACTTTTATCATTCCGTCCAAAAGAAAGCATTGAAACTAGGTTTATGTATCAAATTGCAAAAGACAGTTTGTGAGTATTAATTTGATATTATGTTAAAATATAAATAATCAGACATCAAAATAATTTTGTACCAAAACAATTTCACCTCACTTCAAAAAATATAAAACCAACAGGCAAACATAAAATCCATCAGAAGAAAAAATCTAAAATTAAATTAAAATAAATTAATTAAATCTATGATAAACCAGCCTTAAATTAATAGTTGGTTTGTAAGACTAGTTTTAAGTGTATGGATATTCCTAATAAATGGTGTTTAATTAGAAAAAAGAAATGGATACTATGCACTTCTGAATCTCGTTCTGACGTCATGTGAACTTTATGTTGGAACAAACCTATTAAAATATACATCATGTATATTAGATCCATTTAGTTCCATTATTTCATTATCACCATTAAATGCACTAGGAAAAGATCATCAACAATCCGATACAAAACCTGAAACTGATTAAAAATTTGCTGGGTCCATGCCGCATTCCTGTTTTATAATTCATGTGTAATTTGGTTGCTCTGTTGGTGCATTTGCTTATTCACGTCCTTTGCATTTTGCCCGGGTATTTGTCTCACACCTACACGCAGGTAAACCGTAGTCGACTGAGAACAACGAACAAAGGAAGGGGAGTGTAGTTCGTCGAATAAATTAATTGAACTTAAGCGCTGGGTGGATACTTAATCTAAGTTTATTGGATGAAGATGCGTGAGACTTACCTTAATAGCATCTGGAGAAGTCATTGTTACACGCTACAATTCGGTCTTTACCTCATTTGGTTCATAGTATTTTTTAAAGAAACTGATCTTATTTGTAAAGTACTAGCGAAAACTCAACTACGTTGAGGATTCCCTAGGCCTCCGGCGTCAGTGATGTATTTACAATTTCATGGCTAAATTAATTTCTTGTCGAATGATTTAATTTGATACCAAACACGTCTTACTTCTGACAACTTTTTGCAAAAAATAAAAGCCAATCGACATGTTAAATATCTGTCAGTTTTGCATGCCAGTTCTTATCAAGTACTTTCATTTGATACCAAGCACGACATATTTCTGACAATTTTTTGCATAAAACATAAGACGATCGATGTGGAACATTATTGTCATTTCTGTACGCCAGCCCTTGTCGAGTTCTTGCATGTTATACAAATTTTAGCAAAAAACAAAAGGTAATCGACATGCAACATGTTTTTTATTTCTACACGCTAACTCTCATTCATTCCTTTCATTTGATTCCAAGAATGACATACTTTTAACAAATTTTCGCAAAAAACAAAATTTGGTCGGCGTGGCAAATTTTTATTTCTGCATGTCAGCCTTTGTCATGTGCTTTCAATTGATATTAAACACGACTTATTTCGTACAACTTTTAGCAGAAAACAAAAACCGAACGACATGGGAAAATTTTTGAATACGTTCATGCCAGCCCTTGTAACACCCTTTCATTTCATACTAAACACGACTATTTTTGATGATTCTATTCAAAGTAACAAAACCCAGTCGATTTGTAGTTAATCAATATATGAACTCATTTGGCAACACTGATTGGAATAAAAAATATTTTTTTTGTTTTTTATAAATTTGTTAGTAAAGAGTATGAAAAATAAATAGATAGAACATATTTAGATTTGGTTTTTCCACATTTATTACGGGCAACGATGTCTCAGTTGATCAGTGTGCTCCAATTCGAACTGTGCAAAGTATGAGACCTAGAGTTCAAATCTCAGTGTCGCCAATTTTTAATAAAATAAAAACAAATACGTTAAAGTTCTTTTTTTATTATATAATGAAGTAAATAATTATATGCATTTATTTATTTGACTTCAAAATGGTATGATTATTTGCTATGTCCAGTGGCGTATTATCCTACAAGCCCACAAAGCCCGGGCTTGTAGCGCAAAATTTTTAGGGGCGCAACAGCAGTTTATTTATTTTTTAATTAAAATTAATTTTAAACATAACTGTAACTGTAAAATTTATTAAAGTTTTGAGCTAAACCGCAGTTGACGGACACTTATGAATTTGGGGTTGATTTTCGGTGATTGTCGGGCGACTGAGCGTTGAAGAAGATTTTGCGCTGATTATTGAAACGTTTGCGATTAACAAATCTCGAAAAAAGAGATTTAATTAATATAATATATTTCTATGTTTTTTTGTTTTATCACATAATGTGGCTGTGTTTATATTTCTTATGTTCCTGTTTGTCTTCTATGGTATAATTTTTGTTACATTCTTTATGTATATTGGAGTTTTTGTTTATTAAACAATAGTAAGAAACAGAAACTGAAAATTTTATTTAATTAAATAAGGATGCAATAAAGTCTATATGGCCATATATTTGTACTAGGTTAGGTATATCTTACTTAAAACATAAAAAAAAAACTATAATCAAAAAGGGCGCAAAATGTTCCTGGCTTTGGGCGCTTATATTGCTTAATACGCCACTGGCTATGTCCAATAGAAGATCAAAATGAACGTTAAATGTCAGGAAAAAAATTAAGGTGGTTTTCATTTCTCCTCTCTTAATAAACCGTATTAAATGGCACACAAATATATACATAACAGTAATGTTTTCGTAATGTAAAAAATGAGTTGATTCTCTATTTAATTATTAACGATATATGAGTTTATATTACTGTTTGTTACACACAAATAATTGTTTAGTGTGCCCTATATGAATTAGTTAGTATTGCTTGAATTACGCAGTATTGATAGTTATTGTTGAACATACAGAATTAACCATTCTATGTACAAACATATGTTAATATTGATACACATAACTATCCTTAAAATAACTTGTTTCTCTTTCATTAATTTCATAAATGATAAAAAAAAGTGAAAAGGTTTTTCTTTTTCATCATATTTAGAAATAAAATACCGGAATGCATAGTTCAATGTATAATTTGTTCCTAAATTTATTTGTTTTTAGTACCACAAATAATCATCGTAAATAACCAGCAATTTATGGTGGAATACAATTCAACAGAACATATTAATTTTTGATTATTAATTGCCTGGGATTCGAATCCCAGATCTCACGTTATGCTGATACATTTTAATGTTTATTATCAACGATTATATATCTGCAGTTAAATTTTACGTGCTCATAAAATAATTATTGTGATAGGTACTAATTTAATTGGAACCAGAAGATTATCTATAAATTGCGTGCATTAAGATAGAAATCTCATTTATCTTGTATTATTAGCATATTAAGTTAATTACATTAATTTTAGTTAATATACTGCTGGATTTAAATTAATTATTAAAGCAATATTAAATATATAATTTGAGATAAAAGATGAAAGTCTCAAATTAAAAAATATTTTCGGCATAATTCAGACGCGATTATATTGAAATATTATTTTACAAAGAAATTGTGACAAAAAGGATGAGCTTCTTTCAAGTTTCTTAATAAATACATAAAAGCAAAAGATCCGAGAAAGCTGAGATCATATTTGACTTTCCTACTTTGTTTTTGTTAGTACAAATATTTCAATAAGCTGACGTTCACAGTATGCCGATAATGCGAAAGTTTTCTGCTTAAATATAAGTTAATCAAGTTCAATTCATAATTCAGTACAAAATCAATACATATTAAAAATATGAATCCAACACATTACCTCCCTAATATTATATTTTATATGTATCGTATTCGAGTTAGTAGTGTGGACGAAAAATCGTCACAGACGGTAAAAAATGGAAAATCCCATTCTAGGGACCATCATTTGTGCTCATATGTTGAAAACACTCACTCGAGAAATATGACCAAAAACAATAGTAAAAGTACTCGTAAGATACAAATTAATTTGTATGAATTTATAGATAGAATTTATTATAATAATACAGCCTCCAGTTTTAAATAAAGGGCAAACGGGTATCTTGAATATCCATTAAATCCACGAACGATACATTATTTTCCCGTTGGTAATTGGTAACGCCCTTGAAGAGAACTTTGACTGTGATTGCCCCCTGTTTTCTCATTAATTAAAGCGTTAACGGTTGTCAAATTTATGAGGCCTCTATGCAAATAAATCTTAATGTACAATTATTGTGCTTACGGAAAAAAGAAAATGTGCAAATCAAAATTAAAACGAAAAATATAAATCAGGATTTTATCAATCTCATCACAAATACGACAATTCCTTAAGTAATTTCTAGTCTAAAATACCTTTTTCTAGTTATAACTGAAACTGATACTTTTGAATCACAGTGTGATTTATGATTGCTACTTTCCAGTAACTGTGATTTTAAAGTGTGATTGCGATCACAGTTCATTCAGAGCTGTAGCCCTTGTAAAAAAATTGTTCTACATTTACAAATATATTACTTGACATTATCTTGAAGAAAAATGATGAAATTTTGTCTCTCTAATAATAAATTTTTGAAATTTTGTTTTAAACATGTAGTACAGTATGTCAAATATAAGCAAACTTTAAATGAATAAAATAATAAAACTGGGCAAAAATTTAAAAATCCATCATTAGAGAGACGTAATACGAAGTTTCAACAATTTGACAGTGTTTTATTTATTTTGAAAAAGTTAAGTTTTAAGTCGATTTTATTGGTATTACTAAACATAATTTGGGCATATTTCAAATGCCCTTAAGAAATACATGTACCGAGCATTAGGACACCTATATAATTAGTTATATTGCAAGGACAAATGCAGAAAATAAACTGTAAAAGTATATTGAAGAATATTTTAAAACCGTGACGCTATAATTCTGCCGTGTGACAGTCTGATGAGACTTGCAGCAACCATTAGAATTCAGGAGTCATTTCTCTTGGCAAAAGGAAGAAATGAAGAAAGGAAAATCCCTCTCAGTGAAGTCCTCTGGGCCGGTTCCCGAAGGAGCCGCTGTGTAATGAGCTAAATTCCCGACCGCGTCCTGCGTCCTGCCGGGCCCGCCACCTATGAGATTTGCCGCGCGCCTTCGATTTGAAATTCCTATGAAGGTGGGATACGCATAAGTAAAATCTTCGGTCGCGTCGGGACACCACTTCGGGGAGTAATGGAGACACCTGCACTGAATTTACATTCCAATCAGGATTGTATTCTATATCAGAAATTAAAAATTTACATAGCTATCTCGGTTTCGCATATACCAGTAAAAATATTAATACTCTTGTGTTCTCTACAAAAAGACTGAATTTTTGAATATTTCATTGCTTGTAAAAGTTACACATGATACCTAACCTAGAAGAGAGTAAAATAGTTTTGGAGTTTGAGTTGGACAAACGATGCCGGATCGTTTTGATGAATCCAAATATAGATAGATAGAGAGATATATAGATAGTGAATCAATCAAAATAGTATATGTCTAGAGAATAACCTAGATCATTTTATGACGATACCCAAAAATTATATTCCTGCTATCGTCTCTTGGATTTATTAATTTGTATATTTGTGTACCTATATATTTATGTGAAATTCTAGTTGTTTGCTATACTTACAAATCCCAATATAAAAATTAGTGTTGCCGTCTAGACAAGACTTCAAAATCTTGTCTTATCTACAAATTTCAAGACAAGAGTTGACTAAGTCTAAATCTAGATAAAAAGTCTTGTCTAGATTCCAAGACTCTTAGATTATATTAAGACTCTTTATTAATTGTTGCATAGGCTTTAGACAAGGACAGATAATTCTTCAGCAGGGTTCTTTTTCTATTTTACAACACTGTTTCACCTCGGATGGAACAACCTTCTCATGATATAATTATTTATATTGCTATTTTTTTTTTAATTAATCTAAAATTTTGAAAATTATTTAGAATGTTCTCTTCTTGATCTAGGATAAGAAAAGAAAAGACAAGACAAGAATCTAGAAAATCCAGATCTAGACGGTAACACTTATAAGACATAAAAACAACTAGGTATATAACTATATAACAACTAAATATAGGGAAAACGAAGACAATGGCAATAGGAAATACAGATATGAAACACAATACAAAGATAGAAGGAGAAGAAATAGAACAAGTAGATAAATTCACGTACCTGGGAGGAATTATAAACAGTAAAGGGACTATGGACGATGAAATTAACGAAAGAATTGTCAAAACTGGATGAATTTTCAACATTATGAAATCAAAATTTTTTCATCGAGAGGAGATATCTGCAGAAGTAAAGGCGAAAGTCGTCAGAAAAGTAGTAAAATCAACTCTTTCCTTTAGGTGTGAAAGTTGGACAACAACAGAAAGACAAAGAAGTAAACTAACGAACACTAAGATGAGATTTTTGAGAAAAATTCAAGGAAAGAAGAGATATAATAAGGAATGAAATATACAGAGATCAGTTAAATGTAATACCAATCGAGTTGACAATACAAGGTCAGTTAAAGTGGATGATAGGACATGTATAAAGAATGGACCAACATAGGCTAACAAAAAGAATATTTGAAGCGAGAGAATCCGGGAAAAGAAATAGAAGTAGGTCAAGAAAAGCTTGGAGGGATGAAATAAGAAAGACAGTGGAGAATAGAGGAATCAAGTGGGAAGATATACCAAGGCAGCCAAAGGACAGAAAACAGTGGAGAGACATTTGGAAAAAACTACCCTAAATCCGCTCTACTCCAATAACCTTACACCGAAAAGTAGAAATTCCATAAACAGTACGCGAATATGAAAGCAAATAATTTGTGCGATATCGCGAAAAACCGAAATGTTATTGCTTGATTTAAATGAAAATAAAGTATTGTAAAAGTGTGTTGTTTTTATGACAGTAGACATCAATTATGCGAGAGTCCTTTGACACAGGAACATCTACATAAACACATCAGCCCAGAAAACAATTCCAATCAACATGACAATATTCGTTCGTTAGCGCCACATAAAAATGGAGAGAATTAAACACAATGAGCGCGCGAATGTGAATCGGAGCCACACCCGCATCACGGAATGAATGTGTCGATCCGCTGATGAATCGCGAGATCGGGAAGCGACGATCCCAGCTCCGTCGCTCGTTCACAGATGTCACTACAACGCGGCGTGTCAAAATCACCATCCTTTATGAGAAAAATCTCATAAGGCCATTAATCACCGCCATTTTAATCAAAGCCACATCCGTCCCACACTTTGTTTTGTTTTTCTTGCAGCAAAAAGTCTAAAATAATCCAAGAGTTTTAATTAAGTTAAAGAATTCAAACACGATTTGTTGCAGTAGTGAAGGTGCTGTTAATACTCTTAATGAGAATTTAATTAATTCACTTCACTTCTTTTATGATCTTATTTTATATCGCCAACACTGACATATTGCTGGCAATTCATTAATAATTACTTAAATTCTGTAATTATTACGAAAGCTTATTTCTTCTCCGACCGGTTGTAATATTGTATTACAAGTGCAGAAAGCTGCCTATTTCCCACGAAGTGTGAAAGTTTTGGTATGAGACAATACGTGTTGCCAAGACAAGATTTGACTAAGTCTAAGTTTAGATTAAAAAAACTTGTCTTTATGTCAAGAGTCTAAATTGTTTCAAGGCTCTACACTAACCTATGCATGCGGTTTAAATAAGGGCACAATCACTGTTTCAGCTCGAATAGAACTTCGCACGTTTACATTTCGAAAAATTAAAAATTTTAATTTATCTACAATTTTCTAGTCTTGATTTAGAATAAAAAAGTTTTGTCTTCTTTTGAAATGTCAAGACAAAATTTTTGTCAATCAAAGAACATAAATTCTACACTTAAAAATTAAATTATTTCTTCACTGAAAATAGTAAACTTATATGTACTGATTTCAGAACAGAGTTTTATTATTAGTTCAATGGTTTTAAATTAGATCTACGATATATACACCTATATTCAATATTTATTATTATTTAAGATATGTAAGTAGATTATAACATTCTAGGTTGTATGAATTGAGGCGAATTTTGCGAAAATTATTTTTATCCTAACCCGGGATAAACTGTTATTGTATATATTTGACAATTGACACATAGTAGATACTAGATACTTTATTACCTAGGTAATAAAGTGAGCGAAATAACAAATCTCCTTGAGAACAGAGTTTTATAAAAAAAAAACATTACTAACTTGATTCTTTCAGCACATGTCAATTAAGAATTAAGCAAAGATAAATTAAATGATTTAAATATAATGATTATTATTAATATTGTTACTATTTCAAAAGAAATTAACATGATTTTTTGTAAACAAATAATGTATCTGAGATTTTTTGTTTTAATTAATTAAAAATAATACTTAAATTTTTTGTATGTAGATCATTATTATTCAACAATGTTAAGAGGGAGAAAACCCTTGAGTGATAATAATTAATACGTAGCGCAGGAATTTGATATTCAGGGTGGCTGCAACAAAAAGAATATTTTCCCAGCAAGTTGGCACTGGAGGCGATATTTTACTTTTGTCCTTTTCTTTTCACTGCAATAAAAAGTAGTGAATCCATCTCTTGGAGATAAAATATTGATGCGTACATTTTCATGTAGATATACTTGAGTGTAGATAAGTACAGTTCTGCGTCGAACAGTTACTACCTCGCTTATTGAATCATATCTGAAATATTGTTCGTTTTCTCTCCTCTCTTCTTCAAATCAAATCTAAATTTTATTGCACTGCAAATGTTTCCTATGTTTTCGTAATGTGGAGTATTGGAATCAAATTTCCAAACGATGCTACGATTCGAATCACTTGATTGAATTCAAGTAAATAAGAAAGAAATAAATTTTTACAGGAAAATAATATTGATCAATTATTGTTGCATTTCCATTATAATGGATTGATGTTTCAAGACGAAAGATAAAAATCACAAACTTGACCTGAAAAATTATAAATTATATTTTTAGACTTCATTGTCACTGATTCCAGTGAATAAAAATATTTCTCATAAATTGGAGTCTACATTCCATATTCCAATTCAGATCAAAATAAATTATGAAAAAATTTACAAGAACGTATAATGTATATAAAAATTCTAAAACATGATTTTGTAATATGCTTAATAAGCAAATGAAATGATAATTTGTCATCAAAAAACATACCAAGTTCTTTAAATTGAGACACGCGTTTGAGGTAAGAATTTTCCGTGTAAATATAATTTTTTTACTAACTGACTGAAAATTTTATGTTTGCTGAAATTAAAGAACAATTTAGAATTTTGATACCACGCTAATAAACTTTTTATATCATCTTGAAGATGATTACAATCTTCTAAAGAATTAATATTTCGGAAGATGGTTATATCATCAGCATAGGGCAGTACTTCAGAGTTTTTTACATGAACAATATTATTGATAAACAAAATGAACAACAGTGGACCAAGATTTGAACCTTGCGGAACACTAGAAGTGACAGTGAATGGTATCCAAAAATTTTCCATTTATTTATATTTTATTGTGGTATATTAATACAACCACAACGTGATAGTAATTAGTTAGAAATGAAACATATTTTTTATTAATAATATTGATAAAATACATTTGTTTTTTGATGTGAAGGCACCCCTAATCGATAATATAATCTTAATGAAGCTTATGAGAACATGTGACAACTACTAAAATAAACTATGATTCTCAAAATCAGAACAGGACACTGATTCCATAAACATTTTTGTTGTTTTGACCACATGCTTGTTGTTGCCAACGACTATGACAGGTGATTTACTTGCGGTGTGAAGTTATGTATGAACGGGGAGTTGTCGCTTGTCGAGGTGTCAAACACACGATTGTTTTTCCGGGCATGTATCACTCCGTTATCACATTACCGCGACATGTGCACTGCATATTTGCAGCGAGAGCTTCGCTTTACAGCTCCGTATTTCTAACTCTTACCGATATAATAGGATTATTCAACAAGTACGCCGCTCCTCGTGATGGCAGCCGGATGGACCAGTCCGCCGTTGTTTGCGCAGGCTGGTTATGTGGGAATATGTTCTGTTGAGATAATATTTGCACACAGGATTCCCAACTGAAATTTGGATTTGATTCTCTGCCTCTCTGCTCTGTCCGATTTTTACAGGCCGTATTGATTCGACATCAATGGAATAATTGGCTTGCATTGTGCCGCAGTTTTTTGCTTTACTATCAATTATTGTTATTTGTTATTTATGTGCACTATTAACTACTAGAATCATATAAACTGAAATATCAGAATGAATCGATGGATCCCACTATAAGTAGTAGATTCCTTGCAGAGATTGTTGACTGACACCGTACATCACTAAAATGCAAGTAAAATTTGATACTAATCAAGTAATGTAGGTATTTGAGGCACAGATCATAATTAAGTACTAAAATAATATGAGCTAAAAATTTTTAATGAATTGTTGGATGAAAACGTAATTTCTGTAATTTAAAATGTAGTTTCCAAAACTGCAAACAGAGCTCCAATATCTCTTTTTAAATATAGATATATCCGTTTTCAAAGTTTTATTTAAAATTTTTAGGTTTTTACCTCATAAAAACGGGCTGCGGTGAATCATATGGTTAACGCAGTTTTATTTGAACTAATTGGAAGTGAAAAGTGAGATTCAAATTCCTGTTTTATCAATTTGTAACCAAATTAAAAATACCGCTGAATTCACTTAAACTGCAGGTTCCTTGCAGAGACTGTTGGTTTTGACTACCAAAATGCAAGTAAAAATTTTAAAATAATTTCTAAATCTCAACCCTTAACAGGAAAAGAGACCATTGAGAAAGAAGTAATCAAATGAAGAATGAACAACGACATTTTTTTTATTGCTCGTCTACTTATATGTTCGTCGCGACCCTATAAACATGCCGGCAATTAATCTCTAGAACATTCCAGAGCCTTCCGGACTCTATAAAATTCTCGAACAATAGCAGCGTCACTCCTATCCTACTTGACCTTTAGCGCGACTACCTGCCCAGACAGGTCAGGCGTGATGACTCATCTACAGTGATTTTCGCTCGTTATATTGTCGAATGGTTACCTTTTTAACTTTCATATCCTGCGAAACTGCTTGTACCAAATTATTTTGTGCCTGAAACTCAAACGAAACTTTCTGATAGGCGATAGTAATAGAAAGGATATCTGATTAATTAGCAAGAAAAGTAAAAAGTGGATGATAAATATTTCTAGGCAAGTTGAAGACAGCGTGCAAATTTGCAGTGGAAAAATGATTGTGGTGGGAAGTGCTTAACTAGATTAATTTACAATTATGAAAGATTTATAAAGCGCGATGCAGTTGACTGTTGGTGGTATTTATCTGCATAATGTAAATTTAAAAAGCACTTGAATGCAAAACCCATTTAGTTATCTCATTGTAGGAAGAAGTGTGCAGTACGTAAACAAAGCCAAGGCAGAGGCGCTTCTTTATGTCGCCGTTAGGCGGCGTCGGCGTCGTTCTCCTCCGGCTTATCTGGCCACAACCGTCCTTCATAAATAGTTTTAATTAACCCCGCCATTTGCTTCCAAACTCCTATCAACTTCTTCTGTACTCGCGAATAAATCCAGCGATAAGGAATGAAAATAAATTATCCATGGTTGCTTGCTGAAAGACCTACTACAATGTTTATCTTGATCGATGACGAAGTCTCTTTCACGATTTCAACTTATTTCTATCTATACCCAACTGCTTACAATCTCTCAATATGATTATTTAAAATATTAGGTTATTTATATTTAAAAATTCGGTTTATTCTCTACTGCTATTTTAGAATCAATTTCTGCGATTTTGAAGTTTGATAATAGTGTTATTCTTTTTCAAGTCAGATCAGGTCAGATCACTACAATCTACTTCCACTAGTAGATTACTCGAACCAGTACATGTTGTGTGGAAAAGGTACACTGATCTTATAAATGAAAAATAAGTAACCCGGATTTTCAAAAATATAAGTTAGCTCTGATCTAACATATATATTTGGAAACAATCTGAAGTTGACTAAATAAGTATCAGGAGAAAAGAAATTAAATTGGTTCGGTCATCTACGTAGAACGAAAAAAACAAGACAGGTAAAAAAATATGGGTGCCTAAACTCATATAGGGACAAATAGACGAGGAAGACCAAGACCCACTTGGTATAGTTCAATTAAAAAACTATTATCAAATACAAGAGAACATTGAATATAACTAACTGAACCCTAGATGTCACAATTCTATTACTTAAATATTACGAAAACTATAACTTGGAATGAAAAACTGAAATGGAAGTACGTATTGTCTATTTTAACATTTTTTTTTTATTTATTTAAATCTATATTTACAAACAACAAGCAAATGTGATTAATTAAAATAACGCGCAAGAAAAAATGGAGTTCTTTCAGTTTTATGTTGTTTTTCAATCTTCTATTTCTGAAGATTTATCTAATAAATTTAGTGCTAAATTATTAATATGGTTATGGGTATTGGATAGATGATATGTCTTTTTTTAAATATTACGTGAACAGTTTTATTTCTATTAATATTAATACGCCAGTTTTTCCCTCATTCCACCAATTCATTTAATGCAGTTTGGAGATTTCTTCAAGTTTTCACTAGGTTTTTATGAGATATACCTAAGTATTGCATTATTATCTGCATATGTAGCTACTGTAGTCTTCTCCAGAGAAGATAGATATGCCGTTTATATAAATCTATTTTAAATATGATAGATATTATCATTGTTTGATGTTTAGTAAAATTATTGGGTTTTGTGATATAATAAAGTCAGGTATTTTTTTATAAAATCAGAGGCAAATAAAATACGTTTCCCAGAATTGGTAACAAACAAACTGGAATAGAATCGAATGAAAATATGGAACAAAGTGGCGTTCGGCGCGGAAGCAACAAGAAGGAGCAATTTCGGAAGTGTTGACATTTGTGAACCGCACACACTGCGAAAGTTTTTTCTGATTTTTCACAGGAAGAGCTTCGTTATTCATTCCTTCTGCACTTGTCCCTGGTCTATACTTCCCTTTGTAACGAAGCGCTCCACAGAAATATGGAGGAAATAACCTATAACAACCGCATCCGGTTTCAGAATTCTCCTCAAAAGATCCAAGGCGGCCGCGAGAAAGACTAACAAGCGCCTTAGCAAAGCCGCCTCCCACTATTTCGCCCGCCAAAATAAAACACGAACTGTTCTCTTACAAGTTTTATGAAGTACAATGGCGTACGCCCTAAAGGGTACGCAAAATTTCATCGTGTGTATCCAGCAAATAACTCGTTCAAACAGTATTGATCACAGCTTTAAATTTACATTACAATAAAAAATTAATGTCATACATTATTAATTCTACTACAGGTGAAAATGAATAACTAGCAGTTGTCTAGCAATGTAGCCCCGGGCTTATGTTTCTGAGTCCATCCTGGCTCCAATGTAGGATTAAAAAAAGGTTTTAATGAATCTATGACAGGACAACTAGCCCTCTATCATTTGCGCAACTTTAAAACTGAATCCTCATGTTTGGTGACAGGCGGTTGTTCGGTTATGTTCTTAAGACAAGAATACACGAGGCAGCTGATTTCATAATTCGAAATGAATGGAAGTTAAAGAATGATTAGCCCGTTGAATGATCTCAATTTCAAATGAAATAAGTTTAATTGAAGTGTAGCAAAAAATGTATATAATTTAGAATACAAGGAAGTCCACATCAGTTTTTTTTAAATGGGTTTCATTCTTTATTTTCCATATGTAATAGTATACGAGTATTATACACCAAGGTGGAGAAGATTATCATTATTGAAATAGTGCCACTATTAGCATTTCAATCTTTCTTAAAAAAATATATTAATAATAACAAACATTTTGCCTTGAACATTAACATGTTTCTTAATATTAACAAAAATACAGTAGTCTGTATTTGTTTTTATATTTGACGTTTCAGTTTGTCAAATTCACTTTTGATTTTTAATTTGGTTTTATTTGATATACTTATTAAATTTAAACGACATATTTTAATTATGAATCCATACTTTATATTTTTGTGGAGTCAAATGATTCAAACAATATTTGAATTTGGAACTTGAGTTTCTTTAAAAAGTGACAGTTATTATTATCGACGATGGTTAATAATAATTTATTATTAATCTAGGTGACCATGGTTACCAAGTAAATGGAAGTGAAAAACAATTTCTCATCTGAAATAAAAAAAATGATATTCTATAACTAGTATGTAATAGATAATTTCTGTAGAAGGTACAAAGACTGGGTTCACATGAGAATATATTTCATATTTAAAATACCTCTATTTCGATTCTGGGTCTTTGACGTCAGGTGATGATAACGGAGTAATGTTATTGCATATAGTGAATTTAATATACGGATGCAATGAACTCAGGTATTCTGATATGTATTTGCACCCAACTATAGAGAGATATACAGACAGAGATCTATTACGAAATGAGGCAGGTGAATCCATAGACCAATAGGTAATTACTGTACTGTCTATAAATCAAAGGCGGATTCTCTGTTACTGTTGCTATATTACCTACACATTCATATTGCGTACCAATTGATT
The DNA here is from genome assembly GCA_035578165.1 of Stenolophus ochropezus. Taxonomy (NCBI): domain Eukaryota; kingdom Metazoa; phylum Arthropoda; class Insecta; order Coleoptera; family Carabidae; genus Stenolophus; species Stenolophus ochropezus. The sequence goes on from JAQOWZ010000002.1 coordinate 3,228,793, forward strand.
AATTATCTTCCCTACATATTCAAAAAATATCCCTCTTCACTATCTATAAGACTTTATGATTAACAAAGCAAAATGACTAGAAAATTTAAACCGCAAGCCTTAGAAGCTGAAACTGCAGGTAATTATAGTTCAATATATTATCTGCCAACGCCCAATCGAGAGAGAGCCAATATTTGCTCAATTTATTACAACGTGATGAATAGACAAAAGGTAATATATTCAAATTGTTTTATTTATAATCGGAACGTATGGAAACCACATATTCGTAGATTAAACATTAAAAATGAAAAAGGTAGAAAATATGGAATGAGTTATATGAACATCTAAGCAAAAGCGTGGTGTAGGCAATATAAAGCATATTTCAACACTTGTGCTGTGGTCACTAACCACAAGTCACTGTTATATATACTGCACGGTCAACCACAACTGGGAGTTTCAAATATTTTTTACACTTTATTGCAACACATGTGAAACAGTTTATTCTTGCTGTATTTTTTCTGCAGGGTTACAATTAGAGCAAAACAAATAATTTTCCTTGTTTTATTACGGTTGATACAACCAATTACATTCGTTCTTTATTATATATTATTATATATTTGTAAGAAAAAACTAGATAATGCTCTTTGTCATATAGTTTAAACTAATAATTTAACTGTTAAGTCGTCGTTACATAGGTATTAGTGAAATTTTATTTGAAATAGATGTTTTGTCCATTATTGCCTTAGAACTTTTATTACATATCGAATGTTTTCTTATTTCTTTTTCTAGTTTTCAACTAATATTTTCTATGATATTTATGTTAGAGGGTAACCCTCTATGAGTCTTTTATAAACTTTGGGGGTAATTATAGAGTAACCAGTTTTAACAATGTACTATGTTTGTTTCGGACTGTTTCGTAATCATTGTTGACCTAAAAAATTGATTTGTTTGATTTTCGAACAGGATCTCTCTGTGGAGGCAATCAAAACAGATGACAAAAAATGTAACACGCAGTTTAAATTTGACTAAAACTGCTGCATGAAATTTTTTTTTAACAAGATGAATTCGGTTAATTCTCTAAGGAATTAATTTTAAATACATCTTCTTGAAAACAATATCTAAATGAGAGAACTGGGATGAAATTGAATCCGTAATATTTGCCGAATGTATTATATGTATCTCTTGATATATTTGGGACAATTCATCGTCAGAAATCAAACCATACGATTTTAGAGAACAAATGTGAAAAGTTGTATAAAATTCATTTAATACAAGACTTATGGTTTTAGTCTTTAGACTTCGTTCGACTCTATTTGAAAATGATTATGAATTTCATGAAAATATGACGCTAATTTGTCCTATCGTCGCATACTTCATATATGGTCCACAGGATTACATACATCATTCAAAAGGCAGCGCGTCGAGTCGGTCGCTGTTTGAGATTGGGAAAATAAATAACATCCTTTATTACAGATGATCCGGTTTTTGCCGGTTAGGGTATAAATGTTAAAATGTATGTTTATTACCGTTGTCGTTTAGTAATTTCATTTTTTTTTTGTTAAAACTGTGATTATTATTTCGGTTATTGTAGGAATTTGCAATTTAAATGCTGGTGTATCTGCATGCATCCGATATCAACTTTTGTGTTTATTTATTTAAATGAATGTATATCCTTCGCTTTGCATCACCAAAAATGCTATTTACATTGCAAACCTGTGACGTATCAATTAAAAAGCGACCTAAAATAAACAACAATTAACATTAACAAATCACTTTTCGGTGATGTTACCGCATCCAAACATGTCCCGACAAGCAAAACAAACAAAAACATGCAAGGCTTTATTCCCGCCTTATCATCATCATCGTAAATCATCGTGCGTGATGATGGACCGTGGCGGTCAGGCTTGTAGGCACGGGTCGTTAGAGCGGTGAGTTATGTCGGGGGCGGGGGCGGGGGTGGGTTGTCACTGCGTGCGTCGCGACGCCGAGACGTAATCGTCGGTGCCGATGTCGTCCCACACGTCACACATCAAAAGGTCACTGGCTCATTTTGTTATTGCTATCGGTATAGGCTAATGGGATTTCGTGTCCGTGGTTCACAACCAAAAGGGGTACTTAATTGCAATGGATCTGATCGAGGGCTTATCTGGATGTAGATATATTTAGAGTAACTGCATTTAGGAGTGTTTTTTCTAGGGGGAGACGTTTAAATTCTATCTTCTGATAGTTGGTTTTTCTCTTTAAAAACTAGGTACTCTATAAAGTCCACGCAATATAATATCGTGTTCAATAGATTATACCAGACAACACATCACTAAATGTCATTAACATAATTACAATGTTTGTTTAATGAGATTTGTGATATTGTACATGTTCTGAACCAGATATCATTTGCAAATTAATTTCTAAACCTAAGCCCGTATCTTTAAATTTTTGTGTACATTTTTATGAACTTAAATTATTGAAAGCAAATTTTTTGATAGATGCCATGTATAGTTTGGTGAACTCTAACTAACTGACATTTTGGTGATCTGCTTTGGTTATTTGATTTTTAAATTGTATTGTATTGCTTTAAAGCAATATAAACTATGGACACCCAAGATCTTTTTATTTTAGTTGCTGTAACGACAAATTTAATAATTAATGCAGTAAACATAAAAAGAAGATACATAAAAATGAAAAGTTTTTGACGTAGGCTCTGATTAGAAAGTAGAGAATGGAGTCATGATATTTTAACAATATTAAATAAGGAACTACTGTTACAAGATAGAGATTCATATAATAACATTTTAGGCCTAAAATATTCAATATTTTATATTGGCCATATTTATTTGGGACTTTTAAAGTAAAACTAAAATAGAAAATATATTGTACAGATGTCGAGCCACTGTTTTAATCACCTTTCTATTAGCAACGCTTCAATTGTTCTGTCGCCTCGAAGGTACGAGAATAATCCCAAACTTAATTGCTTTGATATATAAACCACGAGCAGAGCAGACCGGAGGACAGTCTGATATTAATACGCGTAGTGAACATAAGTAGTTGGTGGAAATAATATTTCAATTATTTTTATACTTCACCTATATAAATAAACGTTACAATATTTTATTCATTTCTTATGAATGCAAGGATTATTAGAAATATCAGAGTAATAGTAAAATTGATTTATGGTAAAGGAGTCATTCCAAATGAAAGGTATTGTTCCGAAAGTATTAAGCTGAAACGCCGTTTGTGAAGAGTTTGGGAACATTGACCGAACAAGGGCTGCAGCTAACGACGTAAAAACCTGAAAAAGTTAAAAATGTAATTTCGAAGTTAACATAATTACAAGCAAACTTCATTTAGTCGCTTAAGGAATTGACATTATTTGTATTCCGCGCGAGGAACAAAAAACAACGTGCTCCTATTAAATATTGCATAATTAAGAAGAACGGTGATTCATTTTGGCCAGCGTCATAATTGAGAAAACTTTGTTATTTTTACCACGGAAAACAAAATTTACATATTCATAGAGAAAAGCCCCCGCTCTGATAAATGATTTTTTCTCTGTGGAGAATCCGTGCAGCAAATGTCACGGTTAACATAACCGTACTAATTTAAATGAGTAAATTAACTCATGTGACTTGTTATCGTGGCTATGTTCAAATAAAAGCCCGCATTAAATGTAACGTGCCTTGGCTTTCAACTAATTTCATTTAATTACTTTCTGTCATCGTCCTTTGCGAGGACGCAGGATAATATTTTCGGTATAAATTATTATTTTCCTTTACTTTATTATAAACTTTCTGTACTTCCCTTTAATAAGACCATTATTTCACGCGAAATCACATTGAAAAGTAGGCAAATATAGAAACACTAACAGCTATCATCAGGTAACTTAAACTTACGATTTTTCATATTTTGTTATAGATATTAATGACTATTCATATTTCGCACCAATTGGATTAGATTCAGACCTCAGGAAAATGACCACCGCAGGCTTCACTTTTTCATATGCTACGCCCTATCCAGAAGTATAGAGATCAGTGTTTATTTGTATATAACCAACAATTTTGTTATCGTAACTTAGTAACATACAAAATTGAGCAGTCCTTGTTATTGCTTTTTTTTTATTTATTTTGCAAATGTCATCAAAATGTCTAAAATTTATAATTTCAAATACATTTTTCTATTTTTTCGAACGGAAGTAGAAAAAATATTGTATGAAAAACGTAAGGAAATGGGAAATTATTAAACTTCTGCTCTTACAAAACTCGTTTTCGTCTCGTTATTTAATTTTCACATGCGTTAAATAACCATCTTTATTTCCTTACATAAATAGCTATTATATTACTAGATTTTAATATTTAGAATTAAAACATAAATCGTTCTTGTAACGATTACAAGCCCGGAATTTATCTTTTATGATTATAGTGCGTTGGATGAAATATGTTTAAAAAGAGGGGAAGAATTTTATTTATCATCGGATTTGAATTCTTTTTGTATCGTGATGGATCCGTTTGAAAAAATATGTTATGAAATATTGAGAGAGGCAGTCCGTTAGAATTTCCGGTGACCTGTAAATATATCACGTAGCATTCAGAAAATCGAAGGGCGATAATATTTAAATCAACACGAGCTTGTCAGGAGAGTCTTTTTAATCGATAACATTGAAAAATTTCCATTTAAAGAGCAACTCGCTTTCCGTTGCACATATTGAAATTCCGCGAATCAGAAATGACACTAGCTGAATGAAAAATGAATCTCCAAATTCAATAAAGTTTTACCTTTCCGTTAAAATTCCTCCGCGCACATCATTTATCTAAATAAACCGAAACAGCGATGGGGATCGCCGATCGGAAGGCCAGGGCCGGTCTTACCTAAAACCAAAACCAAAAATCCCAATTTTGTAAATATATAATAATACCGTTTATTTTAAGGTGCACTTGTTTCCCAAAAAATAGAGATTTTATGAAGATACTCAACAACCAACAAAAGCTCTAAATGTCTAAATGATATACAATCTAAACGAAATATTTTTTTAATATTCCTTTATATTTTTTACACATCCCACTTCCTCAAGTTCACAAGGATAAAAGTCGTAAACAATTATTTATTCGCATTTTCAACAAAAAATATTGAATATAAAACTAAATAAGTAATCATTTTCTTCCCTTAGGAATAAAAGTGATATTTCAATAAATGCTTGGCGGATGCGTGTAATCAAAGTATTTTACTTGTACGTTATGAAATATCACCACAAATCTTTTGTATCATTTAGATACGCTGATAATCATCTACAAATATTGCTAATTCCACCAAACTAGTGGTGTTATATTTGGAACTAAATAATATACTCAATTCTTTTTATGAATTGGGACTGGAGTTAGTTTGACATTCAGGATGTTAACAAGGGTTCACTTTACCTACAGTTCATAGTTTATGTTAAGATTTGAAAGACTCATACAAAGTATAACTTTTTCTTTAATGATGATTGGGGAATCGAACTCCTTTGAATTGTTCTTCGTTAAGTAGTCAGCAATAAAATCGGAAGAGATAGCGAAAGTCAAAAAATCATATTAAGAATGATACAAAATAAACAAGTGTTCTGGTTTGGAAATAGAAGATTGGAACAAGATAGATTGACAAAATTACAGAAATAAAAGAACTATGGGAGAATGTGAAAGAGGTAGATGAATGGAATCAAAGAAGTAAGAGACAATAAGGGAAGAACGAAGGAAGATAAGCAGGATATATTGACAAATAGAAAGTATTTCAGCATTTCATTGAATAAGATAGCTCAAATTAAGTAAAGAAGATAATTCCATTTATTTTTAGATATATTTTAATAATTAATTTCAAGTAATTGCTCCGATTCTTAACTACTGAAATAAATCTAGAACATCAATATCAGAAGTGGGATTCCATAAATTCAGTTCCTTACATTTGAAGTTATTATGATATAAGTTGCAAATATCAATTGCAAAGTGAACTTACAAGTTTACTCTGAATTGAGAATGTCTTAAATTTAATTTGCTATTTTCAAATCTCACTCCTGATTTACAATATGATCTTGATTTAGAAGCATTCTAGTTTATAATTCAAAATATAACAGTGGAAGAAATGGGCAAAAACAAATGAACACTTCTTCAGTTTTAATAACCTTAATGTCAATTCTCGTTAAAATGTTATTTTTTTTTCTTTTGATATTATTTTATTGTTATTATCCAGCCCGGTCCTGTAGAGGTCCTGGCTGGCATGACGCAGCGAATATCAGAGGCCTGGTGAAAAAACTTCGGAAAGGGAACGCATGTACACTAGCACTAGGTGGGCGACGCATGTTATATATGGACCAGCACATCCCCTGAATGCCCAACGACTGATAGACCACTGACGTTCCAGATACACTTTATGGAGAGCTATTTATCTTATGCCGGGATAAACTTTGAATATTTTGTTTCCAAAAGATGGAGATTTAATGGAGATACTCCAGAACCGACAAAGCTCTAAATGATATACAATCAAAACGAAATATTACTTTTTTAACATTCCTTCATTTTTTACACATCCTACGTCTAAAAGTTCACAAGGATAAGAATCGCAAACAATTATTTATTCTCATCAGAAAAAGGCACTGATAAATACTGGATACAAGAATTAATAATTAAATATTTTTTCTTCACTTGGGAATAATGTGGGGAAAATAACATCATTCATTGAAATCCATGAAAAACAAAATAAAAATATTATAGTATATTATTTAACAAGCATAATATGTAGGCTATATTACACGAGGATGTAATTAAAAATACGAGCGGTAGCGAGTATTCTTAATCATCCGCGTGTAATGTAGCCATATTATGCGAGTCAAATACTATACTTTATCTACAACTATCAGGCATATAAAAAATCTAATAATTATTTGTTAAATATTCAGTTAACTGTGAGTAGTTCATGTATGGCTTAACAGATGGCGCCACAGTAGCACTTAAATGTCAAAATAATTTTTCAAATTGTATTTATTATACTTTTATAAGCATATATATTGATATTTATAATAAAAAATATGTTATTAATAAATTAACAGTTTAATAAAATATTATTTGTTAAATTATATGCCCTATTTATTACAGAAAAATGAAGCGTGTATCATGACATTTCATATTACACTTGTGTAATATGAGTAGTATATTATATGTAGTATCACACGTATAATGTACCCATATTTCAATAGTTGTAGATAAAATTATATACCTTACACCCAGATTCATAAAGTAGATTTTTTTTATAATAATTTTTTTATCTGATTTTTATGTTCATCTCGATCTTCCACTGGACATTGAAAAATTCAAATAATTTGGAATTGAAATTAACTTTAACGTTTGTGTTCCATGTAATAGGAATTTAATAAAAAAAAATATTAAAAAAAAATGATTATAATCATACTTTATTGAATGCTTTGCGCATGCGTATAAGCAAAGTATATTTCTTCTAGTTTATCTAATATCACCACAAATCTTCTACAGTATCATTTAGAAATGCTGATAATCATCTTCAAATATGACTAATTCTACCTAACTAGTGGAGTTATCTTTGGAACTAAATAATATACTTAATTCTTTTTATGCAATGGGATTGGAGTTAGTTTGACATTTCAGGATATTAACAAGAGGTATAACTAATCCGGGTTAGTGGCTAGTCTTTTTTATGAATCTGGGTGTAAGAGTTTACCTAAAGGGTGAAATTATATTTAATAAATGAAATATTTAATTACACAACATTCATATTTAAAAATTCAATTTAATACTACTTTTTACTGTTATATATTATAAATTTATTAAAATTAGTTGCCTCATATTGCGAATATAATTACTTAAAAATTAAATTCAAGCTTTTATAATTGCATTCATGATTTTTAATAAATGCAAATTAGTTTCTCTTTTTATTACGAGGAATAAAAATGCATAAAATTGCAAATTTTCAAACAAAGAAAAAATGAAGTTTTATGAAGAAATATGAAATCCCAAATTAACAAGGGTCTGGGTTAAATTACGTCGATATATGAATGTCGAAGTTTTAATATTTAATTTCATGCCTACGATTAAGTGATATTTGGTCAGTAACGGTGTAGCTTTATTTCAATTATCAATATTTTATATTAAACTTCAGGTTTCATTTTAAATTCAAACTAATATTTTATATAAACAATGTTGGTTATGGTGGAAAATTAAGTATTTTTTTTTGTAAAGCAAACAGTATAAATGTACGAATATAAACCGAAATATTTATGTAATTTTAAAGTTATGCTCAAAATTTTGTTGATATAGCAACGATGTAAATAAAGTTTAAAGCAATATTTTCCAGCTATGTTTATTTTTCGAAGCATATTTCCGTTTATTTTTCTTAAACAGCAAAGTTTGCTAATTAACCCAAAATACGAGAAACTTTCGTGCATGCTGAAATCAAAAAATATGTAGCGTTATGACGCATGTTTATTACGCTTCTTATTACACAAACAACTCCATTTGGGGGCCGTTGGGAAATAACCGTAAAATATAAGGGGCACTTGCAGTCTAAGCCCTGCTGTATGTTCACAGCGTGCAATGCTGGAAGCCTTGACACGCGTTATAATCCTGCTCTGCTCGGACGAACGCATATTCGCAAATCCCACCTACGCAAAGGAAAAATGATCTCATCACCGCATTTGTTTCTTTCTACATATTTCTTTTGCACCAACACACATATTTCTTTATTATTATTTGCGAAACTGTTATTTCTTTTTATTTCTACTAACCTCCATACATATAGGTATTATTATTATCCTTGCCATTGGTGAACAGATTAACCACAATTATTGTTACAAATTTACTGAATCATTAATTAGTTGTAATAGTTAAATGAGTCTAAGTAGAATCAAATTTGATCAATAAAATTTTAGCTAATTCCATAATATTAGATTATTATTTACAAGCATTCTCATATATTTATAATTAATTTATAATTATCTTCATGAAAATACCACTGCCGATTGCACGATTAACATCAATGTAATCAAATCTAACTAGGGTGTCAGAATGTTATATCCAAATTTTCAACTTTTTTTATTCACAAGTATTTGAGAAGTCGTTACATCCATCCATCCATTCATTCATTCACACACACGGACAGACATCATCTTAAAAATATAAAAATCATGTTCTAGGGACTTCAAAATGTGCTTATCCATAGAGAACCCACTAACCGATTTTTAGCATGATTCTAATACCTCTCATACTGAGTGGCGAAAGGTAAAAAGTAATGTTTTATTTAAGAACGAATTATTTATCCTACAATTTAATTTAATAAAGAATTGTTCATTATCAATAGCTTCAAAAGAATTTGGGTTTCAAAGAATATCATGAACAATATTAAATCGTTATAGAACAGGGCAACGTAGGTTTATAAAAAAACAAAGAAATCTGTTAGTCATACGATTGTAGTCTAAATATATTATTGATAACTGTCTCATCTATCAATTACACAAAATTTAAATGCCTGTTCTAAAATAACTAAAGATTCGTTTGCAATTCGAATAATAATAATAAGTGGATAAACTATATATAAATTTGTATTATATTAAGAAGATGAATCTGAAAATTGAGATAGGTATTTTTAGTTGTGGTTATCGGCTAAAAATTTCCAACAAGAACTTAAAAGTACTAACCTCACGTAAACTCGTGTGCATACCAGCACGCAGCGAATTAACTGCAACTTGGCTTAAACTTGAACTGTCAAGATTTAGCAGCAACTTGCATAAATGAAGTTTAACTCATTAATGTCTAAGTGGTGCGCATTAGGTCGAGAAAGCGAACTACAACTTCTCGTGTTCTTCACTCTCTGTTGCCTTGTCTAGAACTAGGAGGTACTAGTACCAGGAAACTCCTTTCAGCAAGTACGTGTTCACCTTTAAAATACAATATGAGCTTATAATCCTAGGGCAAACTTGTGATAAAACAATTAGGGATAAAAATCCTTCTTGTGTCGTACCTTGTAATAGATTTGGGAACATTTCTGTAAATTAAAAATGAGTGACAACGTTTCAGAATGAAAGAAACTAAAAAAATCAGTGTGTTGAAGACATTTCAAAGACACGTCAATATTTTTTTTTACATAGGGACACATTTCTTTATACAAATTTCTGGTGATAGTTTATTTGTTAATAAATTTATTTAACTTTACTTATTTCTCATTACATATTTTTTACACAACATAGTCATAATTTTCTAGGTATTAACATAAAAAAACAGAAAGCACATACAAAAGAAGTCCTAAGTCGGAATCGAACTGACAGCCTTTGACTCTGTATGTAGGCATAACCACGAATTAACAGTTGTCATTTTGAGAGTGTAAAACAATAAAAACAACAGGCGAAAATTTTACTGAATCGTGCTATTAAAATGATGTAATCTGTATTAAGTAATGTGGAAAAATCCATGTAGTATTGCGATGTGCAATATGGTGACTTAATTATTAGCCGGACAGTTTTTATTTACTAAAAAATAATTTCCCATATTACGTCTATGACTCTATGACAACACTTTTTTCGCTAGGTAAATTGAAATAAATATAAATTTTGATAATGAACTTTTGTTTTTAATTAACATAAATACATCAAAAGATAATTCTGAATAATCCTATCTACGTTTATGTTACGTTTATAACGGTGTTTCTATTGTTCTAGAAGTAAGTTTCGTTCCAAGTTTAAACAATGCTGCATTCTAATGGCAAAATCCAATAAACAACAAATTAACCTATAGAATTTATAGAAGTTTCTTGAATAGGAACTATTAAAAATTAGATTAAATATTAAATGATACAAACTTCAGTTTCAATAACGTTTGCCATTTTGTTGTTTTGATGTTCGATTTAAAATTTGTTGTACTATTCCTCACCTGCAAATAAACAATAAACTCGAACGAACCACTTTGCGGTTTACACCAATGGTGTCGCTCATTGACAAATAGCGTCCCAATTCCGGTGGTAAGTGATCATCAAAAACTACCTGGTCTGTCACCTGTCCAATCACCGGCTTATATTGGTTAACTATCAATCAGTGGACGAAAACCGAAATCCAATAAACCGTCGTAATTTCAATGTGATTGCTCATTTACTTTGCTCTGCCAAACCGTGATCAATACTGTGATTCACGCACGCATATTCCACTTATAATCACATTACATTATCGTAATCAGAACCACAATATTACCTTACTAATACCGCAACATTTTGTCTAAACTCTAGAATACAATATATTATTGAAAATGTTAGTATATCTTGATTAGTGATTTTATACTTAACTTGATACCAATATGCAATATACGTCCTATATAACTTAGTGTTTTCAACATATGTAACATACTTTTTGGCGCCATCTCCTTCGACAGTGGTGTATACATGTTATATTGCTCGACTTTGTATATTTCAAGCATTCAATTTTGCATAACTTTTACCGTGCACACTTTTAATCCGCGAAAAAATATCTTATAAACATTTTATCTTGTGCATATTTTATCATCCACATATTTTATCTTCTATTTATTGTATGTTTCATACATTTTATCTTCGTCAACGTTTCACCTTTAAAATATTGTAATTATACCTTTCATTCATTTTATTACCCATGCAATTAACATACTTATAATTAGATAAAATATTCAGTGTTAAATGTTTCGAAAGATAAAATGTGTAAAAGATAAAATGTTTGAAACATAAAATGGAAAAATGTATGTAAGATAACTTTCTTCGCGGATTAAAAGTGTGCACGATAAAAGGTGTGCAAGATTGAATGTGTGCAAGATACAATGTCGAGCATTATACCATGTGTAGAGGATAAAATGTACACGCCTCCTTTTTTAACAGAATGTTTATTGGTATCTTGTTATGTTTTCTTGGTATCGCTAGTAACTAACCAATCGTATATCTATTATCCCTCAAGTCCATGACAGTTCCCGCTTATTTCAACCTAACCTAATAGTTTTTATAAGGCTGTTCTGAATTTTATAGCGTATTTTGACTGAATTGATGCATTATTATGATAAGAAAATGTTAGATATGTAAAACATCACAAGTGAAGGGATTCACTGTTTTCATTCTACATGTAAAATATTAAAACGTTATAGGATGTGTTTATTTCCAGGGAAAGTTTCCGTGGAAAATAAGTTAATTTCTGCACTTGTTGCACAATATACTATTTAATTAATTACTATTAAATGTCATTTTAAAATGTCAACTGCTAATTTTGTTTTATATATTTAATACAAGAAAAGTGATCAGAAAATATTTGAATATGGCCGTCGAAAAACAGTTCATTATTGGACATTCTTAATATGCATTTTACAAAGTTAGATGTATCCTAATTGCATGGATTCAACATCCAAACCAATATTCTTGCATTACCAAGTAAACTATATGTATTAATTACAATTTTGCATGGTGTTATACAAATATTTGTTTATTTTATGAGGTAATTAGTGTTTGGTAACAGGTATTTAAAATGTAATTATTCAGGTTAGTAGAGCAGAATTGTATTATTGCAGTAATCGAGGTCCGGCGCCTAACGTAGGCAACTAAACCAAGCGAAATTACATAAGAAGCTATTACGGCTTGTAATTAGTGTAATGAAACTGTTGAGAGCCCCTGTCCCTCGGCCCCTCTTATCAGGCCCTCCAAACTCCTAACTTTGTCCTAGACTTCATTTAACCATGTTTATCAGCCTACAGCACATATCTTATACGATAATCACTTATTTCTTGTAATCTCTAAACTTTCGCATACATGTATATTAAACAATATTATTTTGCTTGTAACAAGGGTAGATTATAGCTAAATGCTGAAACTTAGCGAACTTGATTACACTGTCATTAGGTGATTACTATAACTGAATTTAAAATAAACTAATGCAATAAAATCACTTGATGTAAGTTTATTTATTATTATTCTTTTAAACAATTTGTCTGTTTGACTGTTTATAGAATATATTACTTAATGTAATCAGACAGAGGTTGTCTCAACGTATCCTGTTGTAATCAAGTATTTTAGATTTTGTTTTGTATTTCGAACTGTTTTATTAAAAGGAAAAAAGTGTATGCTTCTAATATTAAACATTTATTTAACTAAATTGTAAAGACATTAAAAAGTTTCCTGGCGAAAAATTGAAATTTAGGTTTTTTCGTTTTTCTTATTTTTTACCTAATCGTTTCAAAGAACGTATATGTGGACAAAACATTTGTTTATGTAACTTTTCCCGTAGAATCGAATGGTAATGTATTTGAGATTGTATCTCTACTCATTTTTGAAATATACTCAAAAAACACACTTTTTTGAGGTACAACTTTGAGAGCAAATATCTCCTAAACGAAAAGAGATAATTAAGTTCTGTTTGTAAATTTGGTGTCAGTAAAGATAATTCCTTAAAAATTATTATAAACAAAATTTAGTAAAATTTGAAAATTTTCGAGCTAAAAATTCGATATTTTCAAATATATTCAGGTTTACGCAATAATACAGTATCAGCGGCTTTGCTAATTACTTCTCCTGTTATTACTACATACTTGAATTATTATATTAGTAATTTTTTATTTTATAAACCCTCTTTTAAAAAGAAGAAAATATGTATTTTGTATAATTTATTGTCAGTCAAACGATACACCAAGACCTGATTTCAGGAAATTCAGGAATATGTTTGGTTTTATCTATTTCTGTTTCGCTGTTGTAATTTAATTTAATTTAGTATTGTTGTTAACTAGCAAAATACCTATTAAGGGTCAATTTCTTCACCTGTGGTTAAAATGCCGGTTACCTTAACCAATAATTAATAGAAAAGAACGGAATCGAACTAGTAACTAATATAATTTTTATTATTTTCGTCATTACTTCAATGCAGTACCTTTCTATTAACCGACGATTAAGATAATCAGTATTTTAAAGAGAAAAAAAACGTCCCTATGACCTATGAGTTATGATTTTCTGATGATGATTGAAAAATTTCAAGTACATTGTATCATAAATTAGGAAACTTTTAAAATAAAAACATCAAAGATTTGGTACAAAATTACTACTTAATTGTAAGATACATATAGATAAGTTATGATTATGATGCATTGCCTAATTTCCTTGTACGAATTGGGTACCTTTTTTCGGCTTTTTGTTGTTTTTAAAATAGTCGTTAAATAATGATTAGGTCATCACAATTGTAACCATTGTCATTCAACTGATATGGTAATCATCAAAAGGTATAGCAAATTTCTTGTTAGAATTCAATAGCTTCTTACAAAAACTGTGTTGTAATCAAGTAAACTGCCCTTTATAAAATCAAATAAAACTTTTACTTTATCGATATTAGTAGGTAAATGGAACAATACACTGAAAAGTGGAGAAGGTGTTTTTTGCTTTACGAAAACTGTGTTGTAATCAAATAAACTGCTCTTTATAAAATCAAATAAAACTTTTACTTTATCGATATTAGTAGGTAAATGGAACAATACACTGTAAAAAGTACATTAGGTGTTTTTAATTTACGGGAAAAGATATTGTGTATCGGACGTAACAAGTAACTTTTAGAGATAGAATGGAGCTGATGTGTAAATGAAAGTACGTATCAGATTGTAAAAATGATATTGCAAAGTTAGTTTTGGAATGGAAGCGACCCGCTGTTCATGAGCAAGTTGAAGCTTGAAGCCGAGTTGGTGTTCAGTTTCCTGTCAAAGTGGCGCAGATGTCCTCAGCGAGGCGTGACGTCATACATCATCCCAGATAGAACCCGTCTGACAGTTTTCGATTGATCTGTGCTCATGACAAGCCAACATCTACATCTTTTGTTTCAACTCGCTGTTAATGGCCTGTGAATGAAAAACAGGCACGGAAACGCTTCAAAATGATTGTATGTCTGGAATTCAATTGAAAAAAGTTGTTTAATTTTATGACTCAAAACAAAACCAGTGCCATCAGCTATCGTTCCATGAGGCTATTATTGGATTTGCGTTTGTCGTGTTAAAATTTATGGTTTTTAATTTCTTTTTATACCTTTCGTTAATTATTCCAATCTAATACCTAGATTTGCGCTCTTCGACTCGAATTGAACAGAATGTGAGATCCGAGGCTCAAATCTCATATTCGCAAAATATTTTGAACACAAAAATTTATATTTTTGGATTATTCTGTTCTGAAAACTATAAAAAAATATTTTATTCGGATTCAAAAAAGTTAAAAGCTATGAGGAGATGAACTGGTTAACATATTATTGTCTTTTGTCAAATGTGGTGCACTTTTCGTGACCACAAATGATACATTTTATCCAATCATCCTTCTTAATCGTGTTTTTAAAATATTTTTTCTTGCATCCCGCATATTCGTTATCATTATATTTAGCTTCTTCATTATCACCACCCTCTGATTAACCATTTAACAACAGTTGTTCAGAACTCGTGGAATAGCAACTAGATCATGTACCTTTCTATGTGGGAATAATTATTTCCTATTTGAATCTATATTTTTAACAATAAAAATCCTCAGGTCCATCTCTCCTCAGCATAGATGGTCCATCTATCCTCAGAGCAGAGATTTAATGGACCACTAAATTACTTATGACTGTGTACATATAGAATCACATTTTTAGGTTACGTGTTTAGCACATATTTATAAAGTATGTACAAAAAGAATTAGTTTACACCTATCAAAGTAGTAATTAACTAATTGTGTATATAAGGTACAACATTTTTTTGGCAATTTTTTAAGTAAATCTTATTCAGTGTTGACTGCATTAATTTTCAAGCGGCTACTTACACTGTCTCTAGACAACAACATTAACATTCCCTGTGAGAGATATCACTCTAATGTACTTTTAAGATCAAAAGTCCATCTCTCTCCCACTTACCTTAACTTTTTATGGTAGAAAATAACTTTCCATGTAAAATTATGTTACTTTGGAGATATTTAAACAAGCATTGATAAATAATTATTAACAATTTTCTTTTTGTATGAATATAAAGAAGACATTTTAAGGAAAGGAAACGTAGGAAGGGATGAAGTAATAAAAGCCAAGCAATATCTCATGGCGTCAGATGAAACACATTAAATTCATCATTATTAGGAGGATAAATTTCGGTAAGCTCCAAGAAATGAATTTTTGACAGAAACTCATCGTTATCGAACGACGTTGGGTTCACGCGGTTCAAGACTGAACATCTTAGTGTCGGCCCAAGTTATAAGTTAAGCTCGGAAGATTAATGAGCTGTAACATTGGGGCGATGACCACTGAAGAATCTACGCATGGAAAGTCTTCACTCAACACTAACTTTCCCTCTGGTTAAATCCTTCAGGAAAATAAAATACGATACTGGAATGCACTCAGATTATTTAAAAATTATGAGAATGCTTCATTTGATGACTGTAGGTAATTTTTTAGTGAAGATACCCTAGGGTTATATTCTAAACATATCACTTCATCTCATATCATCTTAATGATAAATAATATATCACTTGTTTTTATAACACGCTATTGTGTATTGTTATGATTAGCATCAAATGAAAGAAGTGATTTTTATTTATTTCAATTATTTTCTCTATAGTGATAATTGAGAATCGAGCCCATAGTCATGGTTACTGATTTTGAACTGTTGTGATTCGTGAAATAATCAAGCAAATATAATTCGAAGTATGAATTTAATTGGTAAAATTTACTCAAAAGTTCTGCGAAGTAACTACAATTCGGGTTAAAATCGCTGTCGTGATCTAAATGTCGTTTTTGAGACTCGTTTGTCTGTTACGACTATTCGAAAAATTTTCCAATATGATTATTATATTACTTATGATGACACATTTTATTTATATTTTTATATTATGACTTTAAACGAGATGTGTGAATTTAGTAATAAAACTGATTTAAAAAAAAATTCGAATAGAATTATAATTCAATATTGTCTCCCCTAAAATAACTGCCTTGGTAAGCAACACAGTGCTGGAGACGTTTCTTCCAATATTCATGGCAGTGCTGGAACTCGGATACTGGAATCACCTCCAGTTGGTAGGTTGCAGCCGTTTAAATGTTGAAGTGTCCCCAAATAAGTTATCTTAAGGCGATTTTTTTTAATCTTGGGAAGAGGAACAAGTCACTAGAACTCAAATCTCTTTTTAAACCATTTTTGCGCAGATTCCTCAGTCAAGAAGCACCCATTAGTAAATTATTTTGGGTCAAAGCTTTTCATGGTGTAAACAAATAAATATTGAAAGCACTACATTTCTACTTTTATTGATCCTTCTATTACAATAAATAGTTTTGCATTCAATAGGAAAAAAAAATATGTACTTTGTGGAATGCGACATTTCATTTCAAATAATGTTATTTTATTTGAAACTCCCGTATTTGATGTTCAATTAGATTCGTATTGTTAAACTAATTTGAACTTTTTTCAGTTTTATCAAATGGAATAAAAGTTTGTTTCACCTGCGGTATGTCATACTTTTTCATGGGAAAACGAATAATAAATCAATAAAACGTTTTTATGTTATTATTGTTATCAATAATTTGTGATTATATCTTTTAATTATGTACTAAACAGTGTAAAACTATGTAGTTATTACTGTGTTAGTACAAAATAATATAAATATTATTTAAGGTAAAAGAAACAATTATTATGGAAATAAAATATTTATGTGTTTGCCAGAATCTTCAACAAACGTTCAAAAGGATTGCTCATCAGAATAACGAATACTGATCTATAGATTAACGATAAAATAGTTTTATTGGCAGAAATTTTACGGGCAAAAAGCCAATCAGAGCTCCACTGATATAGATGCACATAAACTGCTTAATATGGGATTTTTGCCTCGGATTCGAATGTTAAAAGTTATTTTTTTGCATAAAATACGCATTAATTTGCAAGTATAATATTTGTATTAAACATAGGATTGAATGACACAAAATATTTACTTGGTTTTGAATTTGAAATAAAACGGATGAAATCAGGCTAATGTTATTTAAATTTATTTCATTTGATATGAATGTAATCTCAAATATTGTTTGTTATTTTTGTTTTTTTAATTGATATATGTATATCATTGATTTTTAATTATTTATTTGTTTTCAATATTTTGATTTGTATAAAGAAATATGATTTTTCTAGGACCACTATGGAAAGTGGCACTTTTCTCACACTATACAAAACTTCAAAGTGTTGGAAATCATTTCTCACAGTAATTTCCAACACTGCGCATGCATGAACATACTCTTTGTGAATTTATCTGCGCCATGGTGTTTTTTATGTCAAATATCTTTCGTACATATAATTTTGTTCTGTAACGTTTAGCAGTATATAGTGTGCCGCTCGTGAAGAATCATCTATTTCCCATCTTGTAAGATTTTTCACCTTGTGAGAAATAGACGACTTTCTGCACTTGTTGCACAATATATTATTTAATGTTTTATATTCATTTGTAATTAGGTATTCAATATTTGAAACACGAATATTTATATAATTAAATTTAATGAACGGATAATAAATTATAAAAAGATAATAAAAAATAAGTAACACAATGAATAAAGACTTAAACACTAAGAATATTTATTTAAGCGCACCACGATTTTTATATCACTTTCTATTTATGTTCACGACTCGTATTAATATTCGACTGTCGTCCAGTTCTTTTCTGCATGGGTTTATATACCCGGCGAGCTATTAAACTCTGGAATATTCTGGAAGTTTCGTTGCATCAACACAATAGAAGGGTTCCTAACGTGCCTAGACCTGTCATTCTACAATATTATTCATTGCTGGCAAATATTGAAAAATAAAATTACTACTCAACATTTCTCGACCAATTACACCTCTGAATAATAACACACATTACATACTCATTGAATAATATACGAGTTGTATTATTGTAACTTTTTATAGTTATTACAAAGTGATGATATTTATTCATTTGGAAATAAAATTATAAACAGTGTGATAAATATTTAATATATTTAATTATTCTCTGTTTAAATTCTATGTAAAGAAGCTTGAGATAAACCCGATAATGCATTTTTTCATAATTGTAATCTCCGTGCCTGTAATCCTCTTTCATATTCCGAGTAATTTGCAGATGTAGCGTTGATAAACAAAATACTAAAATACGACAACGACGAGAAAGGTGAAGTACATTCGCTAAAATATCTGATTCATAAATCCGTGAGCTGAGCTGGTTGCATCATGGATTGTGCTGTACCGTGTAGTGTACCAAATGTAGAACTCGCATTTGCAACGTAGGGACATACAAAACTAAGTGGGGTAATATGTCAGTGCTATCATCATAGCCAGGACATTATCACTCGTGAAATGTATTTTTTTGTGCAAAAAATCAACCCGGCATTTGCGGAATATTTCACTCAAAAAATTTCTGGATTTGGGCATTGTTTTCTCTGGATTAAAATATTCATTGTGTGTTATTATATGAATATTTTTTTGTTTGTATGTGAAGCAATGTTTAGAGATGTGAATAACAAAAATGTAAAGACATAAAGGCGTAAAATAGTACATAGCTTTTGTAAAATGTAACTATATTAACGAAGACACAACAAGAATTCTTGTCTTGTTTTCTTGGCTTTTCTTGACAAACAAGACAAGAAATTTAAGTATATCTAGTCATGCATTACTCTAGTATATAAAAATCTTGTCTTGATCGTAATTTGCATTTTACTTGTCTTGCACATTAAAACATAGTCATGGTCATATTTGTATTTCTTATTTTTAATAAAAATCAACGATTTGTATTCAAAAACACAATTGATTTAAACCATAATTTAAATAAAATGATTTAAATCAGGTCAACCCTGCTTCATACTTCGTACATGTAAAAACATGTATAATTTGATGGTTAGAAATATTTTATAATTGTTTTTAAATTCGTAAATGTTTTCCATTATACAATGTTATATGTATTGTAAGAAATAAATCCCATTGAAAATTCGGCCGAATTTAATTCCAAAATACCTTTTATAGGTCAGTTGTCAATATACCTTTGAAAACCTTTTGTCGTAGAATCTACGGGACAAATATTTTAAGTCTTTGAAGATTTCTGCTAGTAGATAGTATTACTTTTAGTGTTCCGCATTAAACTGTGGTGATCCGAAGACACAAATGGTTTAAGTAAACAAAATTGTAGCGTAATAATAAGTTATTTTTTTTTATTTTCTCGAAATAAATTGGGTATAAAAACTGTATATTTAAATTATTCTATTATTACATAGAGCAAAATATATTCATGATTTAATCTCATTTTTTTCAATTGATTACAAGAATCATTTTTTTTAATGATTAACAATTTATTTCAAACTAAAATATCATCTAAATTTGCTAATATACTTACATAAAAAATGTAAAACTTTCAGACTCTTTCAACATCAGGTAAAGTGTAATTCAGGTTATTTTGCAAACGATGTGGCATGACATGTGACATAACAAAGAGTGTTTAAATTGAAGGGTTAATTACAGGTAACTACCCACATGCGTCATTTATAAGTTAATCAAAACGACATTTCCACAACTCAGTTTACATTAGTAGCCATGAAACGCCATTTAAATTACTCATTTTCAACTTTATTTGCATTTTACTCACATGGCTTAAAAATTATCAGTTATTAGTTAACCATGTATATAAATATTGGGAGATTATTTTATCAGTAACATAGAGTAGTTTCATTACCATAGTTACTAAATTTAACTTTTCATTCTTTGTTTTTACTTTGCGGCTTAATATTAAATTACAACAGCGATGTTCAAATTCATTTAAAAAATATTTCAAATAACTTTTTATAAAAAGTATTTTTCTATATTATAGAGTACGATACAGGATAGATGATATTTATATATAATAATAAATTAATATTAATGCACAAAGTATATATTAAATACTTTAAATAATTTTAATATTCTATTTATATAAAATTTCATTGTTGGTTTTTGCTTAATTAAATATGTATATTGTTAGTTTATAATTAATCATAAATATTTTATAATATAACACTGTGATAAATAAAATTCACAAGCAAAAAATATGTATTCCATATATTAAATTCGTATATCGTATTATTCGACACATTTAATAATATATTCTCAAAAATAAATTATGAATTCTTTCAAAGAAGTACATATATTCCGATTTTGCGATGTAATATTTGTCGTATTTATTTTTTTGTGTGAAATAAATAAATCTGATATGAACTCAGAATTATGATTCTGAAGCTTTTAAAATGCAATGAAACGTAGAAATTTTATTCACTATATTCCAGAAAGTGCTCATATTTTATTTCTAGAAATCAAAGCAAAAGTCTTTCTATAGACATAATTTATTTTTTAATAATGACTATAATCCCGAATGAAATACTTTCTACTCCTTTAAATTCGGAAAAACACATAAATATTTTAGAAAATAACAACATAAAAATAAAATATGACAAATGACTATACCGTCAGCTGTAAGATGGGCGTAGGTAGGGTAATCCATATATAAAATAAACGTGAATAATTGGTTTCTGGTTCTGTGATTGGTCAAGAAGCTTATAATGAATCGAAAAAAATTGAAATAATGGGGATATATTTATACAGGATTAGAAAAACATTATTTGTTGCATTTCATTTAAACTTACTTCATTTGAAAGCAGAGCAGAGTTTGCTTAGTGTGACTTATCATATAAATTAAAGTAAACCCAAATTGTGGTGTAAAACTTATAAAATGTTATTGAAAGGACAATCACATTAAGGCCGTATTTATTTGGGAAATTTTAAAGCAACCCTAAACTGATCCTAACCGTTCCCGGGTTAGTACCAAGTAAACAATCAAATTTTACAGTTTGTGAAAATTTTAAGCAGCAAATTTCAGTTATTTTATTAAACTTATTTATTTCTGTTCTCCGTTATGACCTACAAAACATATAACTTCTGACAGAAATAGAAAGAGAAAGCAATGTGTAAATAAAGATAGAAAACGGGTTCAACTCACCAACCCAGCAAAATAACTGGGTGAGTTGGGTCAGTTCGGGATCAGTTATGGGTTACTTTAAACGTACCAAGTAAACAGAACTAACGTACTAGGTTACTTAAAAACTCCCAAATAAATACGGCCTAAGTGAGATAAAAAAGAAATCTGACTTTGATGAAGCTTGCTACTGAATTTTGATGACAAATTGCTTTGGGCAATAGTAATCGGGTGCGTTAGTCAATATATAATTTAGAGATTATTTCGTGGCTGACCTTTGCGCGGGTTGTTAGGGGAATTTAGAGCACATTTCGCTCGTATTTCGGCGCCCGCCGAGCTGATCCAGCCAAGCGGCAAGCGACGACGCCTAGTGTTATCGCTGCTCCAGCCGTTTATGATAATCTGCCAAGCTGTTGGATATCGGAAATATTTTGGGGTTACGCGTTACAGCAATCTGGTAGCGTGATACCAATGGATTCTTATTACTCAGCGATAAATATATATTCGTGCATTTGTGACACGTTTTCTTTATTAGCAAAAGCTACAT
Organism: Stenolophus ochropezus; assembly: GCA_035578165.1. Lineage (NCBI taxonomy): Eukaryota > Metazoa > Arthropoda > Insecta > Coleoptera > Carabidae > Stenolophus > Stenolophus ochropezus. The sequence continues at coordinate 3,251,288 of JAQOWZ010000002.1, forward strand.
TTCTTAAATTCTGTTCTTAAGGGGTTCACTGTCAAACCATCTAAGGTTTTGGAAGTGTAAAGTGCGACATTAAATCGTTTCCTACTTACTAAAAAAACATTTAATCTATTATATGTTATCCTATTTCCAGGATTAATAGTAGCTAGTACAGAAGCCTAATATTAAACAGATCAACATCAAGTATCCCAAATTTATGTTTGAACGAAATAATGAACTTTTGTATGTTATTGTACACGGGTGGAACTTAGTAGTTTGGTGTAGATGGCAGTATTATTATTAAAATAATTAGTACTTTCAGTATTAGTAGAATTTCTTTTAGAATATTCGATAATTATGTTAATAATTGTCTCTGTCAAATATAAAACATTTATTTCCATAGGTAAACAGATAGAACTTATAATTGTAGCTAATATAATATATAATATTAAATTATTATGTATAAAAATTCTCATTCATTCGTAATTAATTAAGATATTTCAAAAAATCCCTTACAATCTCCAAAAAACACTTCTGGTTGCACAATTAACATTAAAATCTAATCAGATCTAATCTTATTATCCATAATTTTAACCTTTTATCCATCCACACACACGGACAGACATCACTGTAAGAATATTATAATCTTGTTCTAGGGACTTCAAAACGTACTTATTCATTGAAAACTCGCTATCCGATTTTTAGCATGATTCCAATACCTCTTACCGAATGGAGAGAGCAAATTTGTATTTGTCTTACACTTTATTGAACGGTAAAAATGCTTGCTAACATCTGGCGAGAGGTAAAAAGGATTGCATTTCATAATTAATTTAATATTTCATTATTTCATAAATCGAATGCAATACATTTTCTCACTGACAGTGGGATGCGTTTACATTCGTGTTTTATTATTGAAATTACTAATGAATTAATTTCATTATTTAACAGCTAACAAATTTAATTACAACTCAAATGTAGAACTATTGAATTTTAATTTTAACAATGATTAATTTCACTCTAAAAATTAAAATCAGAATTCAGCTGGACTAAAAAGCGTTCACATAAAAGTGTGCCAAACAAAAATAAAAGTAAATGAACAAGAAGAGATTTATGTTTGGAGGACGAAGCGTGTCTATAAAATATTAAAGCCCACTTCATCAGAAGTGTTCGGCGTCACCGAAAATTATTCATCCCTAAACATTTGTCGCACATGGGCTGAACAGAGTTGTTCATCTTTATTTAACGCAAGCCAAAACCCGTCTAGTCATGTTTATATTTATACCCCGAACCCGGCAACTACAAAAGAGATATGATGACGTGGAATTCAAAAGCATTTCAGCCCTCCTGTCTGAGCCTGTGTAGCAAGATGACGTGTCTGTTTCGCATTCAGAGCGTGAAATAACGTCCAGTCAGATTTCAAGCTTCACTTGAAAGTAATTCCATTAAAGCAAACGGAACGCAAAGATTTTTCTTCTGTCTACGCCTCCCTTTTTATACAAACCACCGCTGCTTTTTAAACTTCTATCAAACTTTCTAAAATATTACTCTAAATATTTTACTTCCCTGAATTGTGTTTGCAAGGAGATACCTGTGTTTTCAAGTTATTATTTGAGTTTACTGAAAGCAACATTTTACATATGAATATACTTTCAGCTCAGTTCAAAATAAAAATGAAACACTATCCTCTTTTCTCATTCATCTGCATCTATGAAACATAAAATTTGCTTGAAATTTATTTATATTTATTTAATGTACAAGGAATGTAAGTACATTATAAGATTCAAGAAGGAAAGTTACCATAAGAGAATAATTGTAGTAGGTACTTATACATTCCGAGTCGCTTATTATATCTGAAGCAATTAACTTCATAAAATATTAAAGTATTTGTAAAATGTGAACCACTTGACAGCTTTTTATAGCTGAAATTGTCCATTTTTAAGCCTGGTTTATTCAGCTTTATCATAATCATTGTCGTAATCATAATCACTGTCATAATCATAAAAATAATCATAAGAATGTGAGTCGTTTATTCAAACATTTTGATATGATTGTGATTTAACAATTATAGAATTGTCTAATGTGACAAATTTAAACCTCCATTTTAATAGTAGGTATTGTAAAAATATTATATTTTATACTAGAAAATATGAAATGCATTCACAAAAACATAACTTTAGGTTATATTGGATACACCATTGTCATTTGTAAGGCATGTGCATTGTCATCTCATCGTAATCATAGTTACAGAATTAAAATTAGGCCAATTTTAAGCCTGGTTTATGCAACATTATCATAGTCATTGTCGTAATCATAATCACTATCATAATCATAGAAATAATCATAAGAAAAGGAATCATTTATCCAACAGTTTTGATGTGACTATGATTTGACAATTGTAGAATCGTCAAAATTGAAAACTTCAAATTTGCATTGTATTAGTATTGTTCAAATGTTATCACATTTATTTTCTATAACACTCAGTTGACAATGGTAACCTAATAATAAATGTTATCAGTTACTTACGGTATATATTGCCTTAGAAGAATGTCTTAATGTTCTATCAAATTCAAATAGCACAAATAACTATTCAAATTCTACCTTAATATGAGACAGTTGTGAATGTACTGGGATGTGATGTATGGTCAGAATGTATCTTAGTAAAGAGAATAGTTACTGTTGCAGTTTCGACATACCAGTTTCAAAATTCGAATACCTAGCCAAATATGCAAGTTACATTTTAGAAATGACTAGAGTCAGATGCGAATCCAGATATTTTTTCAGAGGGGGTTTTCAAATACAGATTGTTCATTTTACGTTGTACTCTTTTGCTATCTCATAGAACTTTATTACAAAATAATAAATAAAATAAAAATATGACAGGACAAAGAGCCACTGTAGTCTATCTTACCGTCTCGGTTCTTATCATGATATTTTCTCTTATATTTTCAATAGTTTACAGGCTAATAATCTTTTTTGATTTATTTGCAATTTGAGCAACTCATCTTAAAGATCAATAACTTGAACAAGGCTCATATTCTCTGTAGCTTTTTTCCTTCTAAATGGAACCTCGAAAATAAAAATGACCAAATTATTTTCATGAACATAGAAATTATACGTTCCATTTGACTGCAAATTCATTTTTTAGATGTGTCATTTTTAATCTTCAATAATGATTAATAAATTTTTGCTTTTTAATTTAAATGGTATCTTAAAATCCTGTGTTATGAATCTATGTATTTAAACCCTACATTTTATTCTTTGTAGTTGTATATCATTTCAAATTATACAACCAAATTTAAGATCGTCCAATCAATTGCTCGCTATTTAGAATTAAAAAAAATAAGAACATAATTCTAAATCAGGAGAACAAAAAATTAGTTCATTACATAAAGGTAATATATTAAGGATAACATAAAATTGGCATGCATTATTTAATCATTTTTTTTTACTTTAATAATTGAATAAACAAATAAAAAATGAATTAGTCAATTCTCTGTATTGATTTTCTGAATGTCCAGATTTGAAAGCCAAACAAAAGTTCTTGGCCCTAAGTACAATAAAACAATGAAACAATTAGTTGTTGAGATTATGTTTCTTTTAAGAATGATCTGGCATAAAAGAAGAAGATATAAATAAGATACATAAACATACTAGAAATGTTTCATATGTACCAAGAAGGACATTCATGTGAAAATGAAGTCAGTAATAATTTCTATAAATAAATAAACATGAAAATGAAACGTAATGGAAAAGTTATGCATGTCAGTAGGGTAAGCTAATTATCAAGCCATTTTCCAGTAGCTGTAACGTTGCTACAGGCCGTAATGCCACCCGGACTCCTTGTAAGAGTGCGATAAAACCATCAAGTTCGCGAAGGATCATCCCATCTACGCAATGCGTTATCCTGCCCCAGGATGCTTCCCTTAGCGCTGCTTAGCTTTAAACCTTTATGGTTACTGGTTACTGTACAAGGAGTGTTCGCTTTTAGGATTCAAATAGTTGCCATATCTTGGGAACATCTCTGCCGCTGTAGTTTTACAAGAAACATTAACGCTTTGTTCACATTTTTCTTGATTACAACAATAAAATATTGGTTAGCTATGTCATTGATGATAAAATTACATAGATTATATTAAAAATAATAACGAGAATGTTGATCAACTTTCAGGATTCAAATAATTGTCAAATATTTCGAACATCTCTGCTACTGTATTAACTAGTATACTAAAAAAATAAAACATTAATGCTTCAAATAGTTGCCATATCTTTGGAACATCTGTGCCACTGTAGTGTCTGTTATAACAAGAAACTTTACCGCTTTGTTCGCATTTTTATTGATTGCAATATAAAAAACTGATTACAATAATTAAATATTGGTTAGATATGTCATTGTGATTACATTACAAAGATTATATTAAAAATTATCAAGTTGATCAACTTTCAGGATTCAAATAATTGTTTAATTTTTCGAACATCTCTGCTACACAATTAACTATAATAATATAATAAAACATTAATGCTTTAGAAAAATGTAATTGAAATTACAATAAAGAAAGTAGCTTGTGTTGGCTGTTGGCTGTCTATGTTTAAGAAAATGTTCGCTTTTTCCACAAAATAAGATTTTATTTATTTTTTACTGTTGTTTCGGCTATAAGATCATCATCAAAAGATTGCCCAAAGTATAGTAAAAAGTAAATAAATTTTTATTTTGTGAAACATAAGCAAGTGTTATTTCTTAAACCTCACAATAAAGAAGTTATTGTGGAAAACACAGATTTTAATAACTAAGGAAGCGCTTTTAAAAATAATTAAGATTGCACCGTAGAATATAAAAAAATCGGTTCGTAGTTTTTCAACTGATATAATGTGATATGATTAATTTATTTGTGATCCTTATTTCTAGATGGAACAAGGCCTCAAATGTTTTATGACTAGTTTTACTTGCTCATGTTGTCAGTTTACAGTCTACATCCTCTGTATGCAAGGAACATACAGCTTATATTTAGTTCCAAACCACTCATTATTTAATAATCAGTCTTTCCGAATTCATAACAGAAGAATGTTATAAAAACCAGACAGACAGCAAGCAATATATTTATTATTTGATTAAACTGCAATACGATTGTCCTGGGTCAAATATTGAAAGAGAAAGGCAGGAAGGAAGCTATAGATCAGAAGTGATTTAGCAGGTTTGCCGCGCAGTGTTGTGACGTTAAGCGCGTCGCGGCGAATCTCGGCGTCGGCGTCGGCGTCGGCGTCCGCACTGGCAGGATTACGCGCACGGCCGCTCCAGATAACGGCGTACTTTACGAGGATTAAAGGAATCCCGTTTCGCGGTTTAGGCCAGCCCTACACACCAGATTCTGCAAAAAACTACTGGTAATTTGTGCCGCGTTACGGGATATTCCCTAACTGGTTAATGGTTTTGGGATGCTACTGCTCTGGTTTATTGCAACACTTGCTGATTGCGTGCCTCGAGTAATCATATTAACTCGTATTTATGGTCACCCTCTACTCCTAAATATGATTAACACTATATTATATTACTACATTAGTACTAAAAGTTTTCTTACCTGAAATTTCGCAAAACATAAATTGTCCTTATTCCCATTTTGACATTTTAAATTGAACACAAATTCATAAAACAGGTTTAGCTCTCAAATCGGTTTAAACATGTCAAATTAAAGCTAAATTTGACGTATTTAAACTGGTTTAAGAGCTAATCTTGTTTTGTGAATCTGGCTGGAAGTTTCTAAGGATTTGACTAATAACTAGTTAATGGAAGGATAACATTTTTGAAAGTCAGTCAGTGTTTAATTTGTTTAATTTCTACTTATTATAGTGTTATAATTACACGGTATTGGATTAATTTCATAGTTACACTTCTGTTTTAACCGTTTTTTTTTCGACAATATCAAATAAGATATCAATGCCTTTATTATTTTGTTAAATAATTATTTTCTAAAACTGATTTTTGTAATTTTGAGTCGTACGATTGTGTATTATGTGCAATATAAATTTTTTATTTTCATCCTTTAAATTAAGTCGTCTAATTGGCCTAAAAATAATATTTGAAGTTCAGCTTCCATTATTATCCAAGTTTGCGTTGTTCGAAGAACAGAATACAAGTGGTTTATCATATTTTACAAAGGTTTTTTGTCGAGACATGATTGTTGAGAACTAATTCTTAGAACATGAAGAATGTTGTTAGAAATCGTATATAATACATTCGAAATTCTTTCATTCCATGGCAGAGTCATGCATTATTTAACAATTTAGTGATTGTAATTTATTAATTATTATTTCAATCTCGTTATTTTCACCCAAACAGAATACTTCATTTACATTTTTTCAATAATAAAAAAAATAATAATACCATGGTTACATTTGATATCATAACAAGTCCAAATGATTGCAACCAAAGTTATAGAATCCCAGACTACATCGTTTGGACTTGTTATGATATCAATTGCAAATATCAACTACAAAGTATACTTGCTATTTTATAACTTTATAGGTTATTTATGGTTGATACGTAGTTACATATACTCGTACATATTTATATAAAGAACACTCTACAAGTCTACACTGATAAGGAGATGTCTTCAATTCATTGCAAATTTGAATTTCGGCCATGGCAACATTTGACGTTTGTAATAAATATTTTAACAATCTTACCTCAGTTTTCTTACTATATTGCTGGGTAACATTTTTTCATGATCATCAGCAATTTATCCGGCAAAATAAATAGTTGTTGTGTAATTAAGTTGATATATTGATGTCTTATATTATTTATGTTAAATATGTGAAATTATATTAGTGGTACATATTCGGAAAATCCTATTGTGCGTAGTCCCAAGCGTGCACATATTTGCTAGGCAACACAAAGCTACCCTAGCGGCCCTGGTCCATTTGCGCAGTCCTGATCCTTTACTCCCACGCAGCGCGTAAGTAGATGAAATGGTAAATTTCAAAGCTAGCCCAGCAGTAATACGTTATTGTCGTAACGGCGAGCCGGATTGTTTATTTATGGCGCACGAATGGCCGACTGCAGGATTTACTGGGTCATCGTTTGTGAAGCAGGCGGCGACTCCCTTATGGCGAATTACGTAATACGGGGATTTGTCTTACTCGCACGTAAATTATTTTCCACTTGCTTTTTCACAGCCGTTCAAGTGCCGCAATAAAATATTACTATAGATGTAGGTTAAAGGCGCTTCCACTTCGATTCATTGCAGCTTCACTATCTACAATTTTATTTCCACGACTCAAATCGCCAACAAACTATCTTCATCAAAAAAAGATTTATTTTATATTCAACTCATAAGACCATTTCATAGTTAAATCTTGTCAATAAATTAATTAAGTGATCTTCATCACTATGACAGATTACATTCTTTTTATATTTTTTTCACTATTAGCTTAGACACCTACTATAATTAACCTTTTTTTGTCATGAAAAATTGTTTTTCACTTCCGTTTACTTGCTAAGCATTGTCACTTAGATCAATAATAAATTATTATTTACTTTGGACGAAAATGAAATCTTTCACTTCAAGAACTCAAGAAAAGTGTAAAGTGTGAACTCAAAATTTAAATCAAATAAAACCAAATTAAAAATCAAAAGTGAAATTGACAAACTAAACGTCAAATATATTTTAGTTTTATATTATTCACTGACATACCTACAACCTACATTGTTTAAAGTACGAAATATGTTTTCATACTATTTCCTCTTAAAACATCATGATAAATTTGAAAAATGAAATTCAATTTCTTAGTAAAATATTTGTTCGACTTGGATAGTAGGTAGATTGTAGACGTAACAATATTATTTTCTTAAGATCGTATAAGTAAATTTCCGGTTTAGGGAAAACTGAACGGAAATACTTTTGAAACTCCTTTACATTTAATTTCAATCCTTATTCGATTTATGTAGGTATATATTTTTATTTTAAAATCGTGAAATGATATTTTTGAAGTCATTCAATGAAAATCGAAATAGCTAAGATTTTTGTTGTAGGTAATAAGTATTTTAACATTGTCAACAATAATTTTGTTATTGCAATCACTGTTTTGTTATATTCTGTGTTGTAAAGGACTTTTTCTTATCAATAACCTCTTTATTATTTTCAATTTGTCCTTCGTTGTGACTTTTCTAGCAATTATTTTATTATTTTATTCAATGTTTTCTATATTGTCATCTATAAGAGAGAGAGTATCCGCAATTTATTGAAATCTCATGTTAAAGTCCTATATTCTGCGTTTCTTTGCACATATATAATAAAAAAAATGTTAGTAGGTTTAGTTAACCATTCCATTTTCTGATTGGATAATATTGGGGTATCCAATAAAGAAACAAGATCAAACAATCGTTTTTATAAAAAATAGATTATAGTAAGTTAAATTACAAATATCAATAGTCAATATTAAACCGTAATAAAATACATATAACAACAATAAAGGTATGGAACATATGTACATGATAATACAGGCCATTTCCATTTTGCTGAACCGGTCGTTGGTTGTTCTGTTTATAATAATTCTCTGGAAAAACGTCATTACTGGAAGCTCTGTTTGGCTCGGGTTGATACGAGCATATGAGTGCCATGCGTACACAGAACACACGCACTGGCCATATGAATAGTTAATTTATGTATCTTTCCACTGCTGAATTTCAACATAGCTCATTACTTTTTATGGCTGCTTCGCTCGTATTTCATCTAAGCCTGCTTTTCATTTGATTTCAGTTGCTATTTTTTAATCTGCTTCGTGGTTTTTTGACGGGTATAATCGAGCTTGTGTAACTCCAAAAGTTATTGAGGGCCTACTTCATTTCATGTCACAATACATTCGTATTGTTTTCAACTTTAGATTCAGATAGGTTTTATATATTTTATCATTTACTATTATTTATTTATGTTTACGAAATTGTTCGCAAAATAAGTACAACAATAAATGTTTTTGGCTAATTAAAACAAAGAAAGTATTGCAAATATTAAAAAAAATTATGATTAAACAACAGAAGGAAATTATTGATGACAAAGAAAAACCAATAATAACAATGGAAAAATAGTTACAAGTATATATATTTTTTATATGGGATTATACATATTTTTATGACTATTATCAAATAGTATTTTTTTTCTGAATTCTACGATGTATTAGTTTTTAATACATTAATATGACAATCAAAAAAATTATCAACAAAATTTAATAACGTTTAAAAAAAATGTAATTTGTGTTATTTATGACATTTTTCGGCCAGCATTTAAACTAAAATTGAACAAACTATTTTTTAAAAAGGCAGATAACTGAATAAAACATTTAATACTATGTAAATTAATATACATTTTCTCAGCTTAACTAAATCCTAGTACAATTTTTCCTATTTTCTTCTTCCATTAAAAGGACTTTTTATACTATGCTTTTATCCATGAATTTATAAAAAGATTTTTCTTTTATTTTCATGTTTTGAAACACTTAAAATTAAATCTATTCCAAGGAAAAACAACGTATTAAATTTAACATAAGGAAAGAGAAATTTAATTAAAAAACAAAAAGTGGTAAGAGGCAAAAAGCAAGAACGGAATTAGTTGTGTTTTTTTTCTTTAAATTTTTTGAATAATAAAAGGAATTTGAATCAAAGTAATTAATCTCCTTTTTAGAATAATTAGCTGTAATTTGCAATTTATCTGTTTTAGTTAAATTGTTAGAAGTCTGCTCGCTATCTCTTTATATTTAGGTAGGATATATTTCAGTTTAAATTTAATTTTAATTAGGATTTGGGTAAAGGGTCTAAAATTCTAAATTATAATGTTCAAAGTAAATATCCCAGATTTTCCAAAACAGAAATGTAAAAGTCATTAATGTGAAGTAATTATTTTCAAATGAACTTAAAATTATATATTAACTTTTACCATTTTCGGTTTTGATTCTTATTAATAAATTTATTAACGGGAGACTTCGGCAGAAATTAATACTTGATGTAAAGTAAACACTGCGAGATATTTTAGGAGGAGGTAACTGGTGAAACAATATTTTTTCTTTCTAGTGTTCTAAGTTTATAACTCGTACGAAACTTGTATTCTCACTTTAGCTCTGAACTCTGCAGAAACTTGGATATAATGTTCTGAAAAAGTTTCAGATTTATTTCTTGTTTTAAAATTAACGAAACATGTTTCTGTGTCTAAAAATAATAGTTTCATTAATTTCAATTGAGGAATTCAAATCTTTGCGGAAATGAAACCAGAACTTTTATTTTTCATTGGAGAAAAATTGAATAATTAACAAAAAATTCCTTTACATACAAGCTGTCTTTATTATCGAATGAATATGTAATGGAAGTTATTGAACTTTTAAATTTTTTTAGAAACTAATATTGTAAATGTTTATTAAAAATTTTCAATCACAATCTTGATTTATAATAATAAAGATATAATTATCAACATACATATTTATAAAACGGCTTAGCCATTAAATCAACGTTTAGTTCCGTTTTTGATTCCATTTCGAATTAATAATTTTTTTTTTAAACTTTTAATTGTCTAAACCTTAGTAAATATCTATGAGCTGAGCAGCCAGTACGGTTGTGTGGTCGTGGCGTGTCTTGTCTGATCGTGTAGATAAGCAACATAGCCCGCCCTGTCCATTTGGATGGGTTGCCGCACAACGGCTCGGTGTGTGCTGGCCTTGCAGAGACTGTAGGCTGACAACCTTCATCGCTAAAATGCAAGTAAAACATGTCACGAAACAAGTACTTCAGGTACTTGAGGCCCTGTTCCACATAGGAATGTTGTGCCATTGATGATGATGATGATGCTTTTATTCTGTCGCTTTATTATTATCTAACTTTTATTTATTTCCAAAACCTATAACCCTATATCAAAGTTGTGTGGAATTAAAACAAACAAAACAACAGTAATAAACCAAAAATTGTGCTGACAAACGGGAAGTATCCCAAAATTACTCATTTTTGTGCCCAAAATTTTGATTTTTGGACATAGTCTACATTGATAGACTTCTGCGTGCTGATTTCAAATTTTCAAACGGAATTTAATTATCTCCTTTCTTTCATGAGATAGTTGCTGTCAAAGTTGCACCTCAAAAAAGTGTGTTTTTTGAGTATATCTCCAAAATGGGTAGAAATACAATCTCATTGATTATACCAGTCGATTCTACGGGAAAAGTTACATAAAGAAATGTTTTTTCCACATGTACGTTCTTTGGAGCGATTAGCTGAAAAATGAGAAAATAGAAAAAACCTAAATTTCAAAATTTCTCTGAGGAACTTTTTTTCTCCAAAACATTTCATTTTCTAGACTTAAGTAAAGGTCAATGCGCTGATTTCAAATTTTCAAACCGAATTGAATTATCTCTTACCGTTCTCAAAATATTCGTGTTCAAAGTTGAGTTTTGGCAATACCTAAAAAAACAGGTTTTTTAGGTATAACCCTTTAAGGGTTAGGTTTACGACTTCGGCGACCTCACCAATCGATTCTACGGGCAAAATTACATAAGTATACCAATTTTTAGATTTTTATTACAATGGATACCATTTTTAGAGCGAAAAAACGAAAATGGCCAAAATCGAAAAAAACGCCTGATGAACCCCTTGCGATTTTTTTCGATTTTTGGCTATTTTCAGTTTTTTCCTTCTAGAAATTCTATCTGTTGAGATAAAAATCTGAAAATTGGTACCATTATGTAATTTTGCCCGTAGAATCGAATGGTGAGGTCGCCGGAACCTTAAACCTAACCATTTAAAGGGTATACCTAAAAAACCTGATTTTTTAGGTATAAATTTGAACTCAAATATCTCGAAAACGGGAAGAGATAATTGAATTCGGTTTAAAAATTTGGAATCAGCAGATCGATGTCTACTTAAATCTAAAATATGAAAAATTTTGAAGACAAAAAAATTCTAGGCGAAAAATTGAAATTTAGGTTTTTCGGTTTTTCTTATTTTTCACCTAATCGTTCCAAAGAACGTATATTTGGACAAAACATTTCTTTACATAACTTTTTCCGTAGAATCGAATGGTAAAGTAGTTGAGATTGTATCTGTACTCATTTTTGATATATACTCAAAAAACACACTTTTTTGAGGTACAACTTTGAGAGCAAATATCTCCAAAACGAAAAGAGATAATTAAATTCTGTTTGTAAATTTGGTATCAGTGTAGCTAATTCTTTAAAAAATATTACAAACAAAATTTTGTACAATTTGAAAATTTTCGAGTAAAAAATTCGATATTTTCAAATATTTTCAGGTTTACACAAAAATACAGCATCAGCGGCTTTGAGAATTACTTCCCCTGTCATTACTACAAACATAAACTATAATATTATTAATTATTGTGTGTATTATAATTATTTATTATCGTAATGAAATGATTATGTAATCCTATTCCAATTGTTTTTTCATTTCTAGTAATCAGCAGCAATGTTTTCCTTATTTTAATACCACAACAAATGAAGCACTGTCTGTTATGAATATTTAGGTACCTTTGATTTGATCTAAACAGAATCTGTATTCGAACAGATCAATATAGCAGTAGGAGGTACCCCAGAATTTCAGTATCGACTGAAACTGTCAGCTGCAACTCAAGAGAAATGTTCATAGATAATTAGTTTGTTGGAAATAGTTTCAGTTTGATTCGTTGTTCATTTCGATCAAAGCTTTCCGGCTTAATAGTTCTTGACAACAAGAATGGAATGCACAAATAAATAAAATTGTTTGAAATATTGAAAGAAGCTTTCAAAAATCATAATTAATCAATAGACAATATTTGGGTTTAAAGTTCTGTATTTTTTTTTAATTACAATGTTTCGACAGCTCAGTGCTGCCTTCGTCAGGTAACAACACTAAATATAAATAAGTAGTCAAGACAACATGTAAATATTATCTATTGATTAAATAAAATTGTATATTTGCCAACATTCTTTGCGGGATAAGTTATTAAATATTAATTTGTCTGCAATACTGCATTGCAGAACTTTAAATCTCATGTTTTTATTATTCGATATTTATTTATCACGAATCACAAATAATGAACTACATAAATAATTTTAATTAGTTTAATTTGATTTCAGATTATATTAGCTTTTTTGTTATGAAACTAATATTCAAATTTCAGGCAATGTATTGATAAAAAAGTTTATAAAACTAATTTAACTTTAACGTCTATTGTAAACACATGCCTCATGTTTCTCTATTAATTATGTAAAATACAATTTTATTTTTATTTAGTATCTATGAATATTGTATGCATGTTTTCCATAACTGCATAATTATGAGGAACATGTACCATAAAATAAATCCTTCAATAAAATAATTAACGACGAGTTGGAAGAAATAATGTGAATTTATAAAATTTTTATGAAAGGTTATTATTTTTGAAATATTAAATTGAGTTTTTACAATAATTAAAAATAATAAAATTGTTATATATGAATTAGTATTTCATTGATTTTAATAAAAATAATTGCTTTTACCAATGAAATAAAATGCAGTTTTAAACAATAACAATGCATTTTGAATTATATTAATTTTCAAATTTTAATTTCAATAAATTACTAAATGTACAAAACATATGTTTTGAAAAGTTTTATAAATTTTCCAATAAATTTTATTTTGTTTTTTAATAATAATAATAGTAGTAGCAAAATCATAGCCAATATATTATACAAAAAATGCATTAGTGTCAAACAAACTGTATCAAATTCAAATCCTAACAATTTTTTGTACAATATATTGTACCATTTCTTGTACTATTTATTGTCCCATATATAGACTAGTATAAAACAGACTTTACATAGTTGTAATCAAAAGTTTTATTCTTGTAATCAATTATTTATACATTGCTAGTATTTAAGTGGTGTTTAATTTCTCATATAAATTTATTGTTAAAAATGAAATATATGAATAAACAAATTCGGTCTTTTGCATTTTGGCGGAGGCAGAGGTAAATTAAAAGCTAGAAGCAGGAATAAAACCGCAGATAAATCCAGCCCAAGGGCTGGGACCTCTGCGGAAAATTAATTGCTCAATTAAAGCCAAAGACCAGTTATATGTAATCCCTAAGGTTCATTTTTTAACTCTGAGGAGAAATTGTATCTACAACGGCACTGGCCGACAGTTTTCATGTAAGCGCAGATTTTTAATGCCCGAAAAAATTAACGAGGTCGTGGGTTAAATCTGAGAATGCTTGAAAAAACCGACGCTGAAAATTTTCCACACAAACATCATTTTGCTTTGCGCGTTTTATATTTTTCTCCTATTTAAATTTCATTATTATGCCATGGAACTTTTTCCTTTATTATTCTTTGCCATTATCATCTTCATGTTCTTTAGCTCTTTTACTTTTATGTTTTATATTTAGTCTAATTTATTCTAATAAATAAAATTAATGACAGCTTTATTTGAATATATAAAAAGTTGAATTTAATGAATCAAAATTAAAACAGAGGTACTGTATATATTATTTTTGACATAAAAAATTAATGGTAATAATGTACTGTCAATTCCAACAACGTATTGGAGCAAAAAATTACATGACTTTTATAAAACATATCAAAACTGTTGTAGAACTAATTTAATTTTAAAACACCAAAAATTTTGCATGTACTATCAATTATATATTTTTTGAGTGCATTTTTTTTGTTCTAATTTGAACTACGCGGTGTGTAAATTAAGTATTAATACGTTTTTTTTAATGTTCGCCGTTTAAATGTTTTGGAGTATCTCACATGAATTTGCTTGAGGTGATCTTTCAATCTTGGATAGAGAAAAAAGTAACAAGAACTCAAGCGAATAAGGAGGCTGAGGAGCCATAGAAATGTTTTTACTTGCCAAAATCACATTTTTTAAAACCATTTTTGAGCAGATTTTTCTCATTCTCAATGAATTAGACAAAATCTGATAAACGGTGGTGTGAGTCAACCGACGATCTGAATGCATAAGATTCCAAATTCTGTCGACATTTTTATCATTTTTTGAAGATAAAGGTCTTCCGCTGCGTGTTTCATCTTCAATCTACTCTTTTCCTTCTGAAAATGCCTAAAACCTTTGAAAAATCTGGCCCCTTGAAATAACACTGTGTCCGTAGCTCTACTTAAGTATTGTAAATGTTTTCATTGCACTGTGACCAAGTCTGAAGCATAACCTGATAACACACCGTTGTTTGAAATTGACGTTACTTATTTTTAGATCGCAATGTCTTATAAGATGAGTCCTTCATATTATTTTAACTCTTTTACATACTAAAATTAAAAAAAAAACTACTATATAAACCAAGTTGATTTAAGGAAATTTGTATGTGTATTGTTGTAGTTGGTAATATAAGATTGATACTATTATAAATTTAAGTAAATGGCACCCAGTACCTAGCGAAATGCAGTCTCTTTCGATATGCATTTGGGTATCGCAATGACTTCATGATACTAATGTATGTACCATTGTATTCGAGTGGTTTAGAAACTATTATAAATTAGAAAGATCTTCTTGGAAGTTTTACAAAAATAGACTAACAATTAAATAAGTAAATGTAATGGTATATTCATGGTGGTCTCTTTTAGTTGTTATTGTCTCCAGACATGAGAAATAAATTTGTTGTTTAAAAATTCATCTGAAAGAGAGAGTACGGATGACATGAAATCAGAGAAGGGATTCATTTCCAGGGAGTTGTTAATTACTTTCGCTCTGTCATCTAAGTTTTATAAGGGTCATTTTTTAATATTTAATTATTCCATTACAGTCTCCAGTACTGCGTCTTTGTCTTTATTCTCTTTAAAATTTGAAATATAATGTACAGACTTGGAGTATCATGTTACTTATGAAATTATTCATTTACTTGCCTTCAGTATTACCAAAAAAAATAAAATGAATACATTGTACAATAGAAATTGTATACATTTAATAAAATAAAATAATGTTCTCTACAGTTCAAACAAAAAAATTGTCAGGATTAAATATTTATTTATATTTTATGTACGCCTACATTTTGTGCTGTTGATTAACAATGTGTAGTTGAATAGGAAATAAAACAGAAATGGACAAAACATACACACTAGTTTTTAACCTTTAAACTTTTTGCTAACCTTATTTATATTTCAAAATAAAATGTTTGTTTTTTGTTCTTATTCTATTTCTAATATTAGTAATCAATTTCATAAATTTCATTAAGCTTAAGTTAAATGTCAAATTATTCAGTATTCATAAGATGTTTATATTATTTTATTATGTTGTTTTGTTGTGTAGGATAAAAATAGTGTGTGCTACATGGTAGTAAAGTTGTTTTCTGGTCCTCAAGATGTATCCTTCGGACCAAAAATGAACAACTTTCCTATCTAGCAGCACAAATAACTATTCTTCCTAATTTCCCTACATCTAAGGAAATTTTCCTAGGTATGGAAACACTGTACTGAAACAAAGCTTGCAATATTCGTCCTTGAAAACTCGAGAAATCTCAGCGAGATTCGAGACTAAGACGAGGAAATAATATCGAGACTAGAAATAAACGAGACGAGATAAAATATTTTACATTTCAAATGCGACGATACGAGAAAAAGAAAAATGTTGTCTCGTCTCTTCTCGTCTCACAAAATTACTATATGTCATCATCCATTTTAACTTGATTATGTTTCTTGAAAGAATAAAGAAATAAAGGAAAATAAAACATACATGCAACAATGTGGTTTAGGAAAATTATAATGTAATACAATGTACGTCTTGCGTTTGATTATTTTACATTTAGAATGAGACGATACACAGAATCACTATATGTCATCAACCATTTCAATTTGATTATTTTTCTTGATATAATAGAGAAATAAAAGAACATAAAACATAGATGCAACAATGTGGTGTTGGAAATGTAGTAATTTAATTATTGACATTATAATGTAGTACAATGTATGTCTTGCGTTCGATTAATGATGTGATTTGCACGAAATCAACCAACAAGTTCTGTCCGGTATAACAGATGGGGTAATACGTTTGGCCAGCCGAAGTTAGCAAGTTTCAGTGCTACCAACGGCGTGGAACAGAATCTCTGATTATGACAGCTTGCTATGTAGTTCGAGCACGTCCCAGTAAAAGTTTTAGAACTGTTGTACCAACGCCAACGTATGCTGTTTGCCAACGCCGTTAATTTTCAAATACACCACTTAAACATCGTACGTGGTCCTTGTTTTCTTTTCTACCTCACTGGCCACATTTTTCAGGTGTTTCACTACGTGACTCGAATGTTTAACTTCATAAATGCTCAAAATCTGCACTGGAATAGAATATTTTAAACATTTATGCTATACCTGCCAAGAAAACTACTTATAGGCTGATAAAATAGAATGTTTATACAGAAACAAAAAAAAAATCACAATAATTCCTAAAGTCTCTAGTACGCGAAATGTAACTTAATTTGCGTTTTCAATTCTACGTGTTATAAAAATTGGAAAATTATAAAAAAATAATATATAAAAATATGATAAATAGTGAGAGGTAAAAAATTTGAAAAAATGATAAGAAGGTTAATATTTAAAATTTCACGGCTTGTTTTATCCAAAAATGACGGCTGATTGAAATCCTGTATATTTCTAGGAACTCTAGTAGCTTTAATATCCAGTGAATCTATTTTAATAATTATTTGATCTATTTTTCGATTTAAATAAGTATACATAAAAAACAGTACAAATTTATTTTCTTATTCATAAAATTACATATACAAGATTATTAATAAAACAAAACTATAAAACAGAATTCGTTTTTGTAATCAGCAAGATTGAGTGGAGAATTCTTTTCATTCTCGTAATCTCGTACTTTTATATTGATAACTATATTTACGAGGGTTGGTTACGGTTCTTCTTGTACAATAAAATAGAAAATGTATATATCGAAACAAACAGAAATTCAATTTTAAAAGATAACAACGACGAGGTTTTGTGGTATTTCAGTTTCAATCTTTCATTTCTACGTTGTGGAGAAAACAGACAGGATATTGTACAAAATAAAATTCTTTTTAATTAGTTATTTACCTAAATATAAAAAGGAAAAGTGATATTACGGCAAAGATACTTATGTTATTAAGATGCCCAAAATAGCTTGATTAATTAAGAAATTCTAAACGAGAAATTCCAGAAAAAATATTCCATTTATCATATTCCCCGAAACAAATATCGGAGTGTTTAATGAAATAACTGTGTTGAAATAACTTTATTAAACTTTTCAATTTGCAGTATAGACTAATCAAAAGCATTCCATTAATCTAATTTTAATTACAAAACAGTAATGAAAATTTGGTCCAGGTTTTTAATTTACTTTCAATTAGAAAAGAAACAGCCTGCAGAATTCTCGGCCTCTGACGAAATTAATTCTTTCTTCGGGGGTGTTGCGGTCTTAAAATGGGAGGCAATTACATTGAAACGTATCTTATGTATGCTGCTAGCGGCTACTGTCATTTATTTTACACGTTAAATAATCTAATTCCCAACATTGCGTTCGCCTTTTATTAAATACTCTCAGGAAATTTACTTCAGACTCATTAGCTGGGGAAAAAGATATTTGTGTGCACTCCATTTATCATTATATTGAATTAAGAACCGAGTAAAAACAAAATTGTTTTCAAAGCGACTCGAGAGAAGTAAATGAGAAAATGAAAACTTCAATTAGATATTGAAACCAAATTTAAGGAATTATTCATTTCTTTATCAACACTGATTTCATTTCTTTTTAATCAAGATAAAAAGTAGTTTATGTGTAATCCATCAATAAATCTACTTTAAGAAATGGAATTAGTTGAGAATTGAATGATATTGATTTCTCTATGAAATTGAATTGAAAAATGTAAAACTCTAGAGACACTTATTCTCTACAAATGAATTTCACGTTTGCGACGAGGTAGGATTAAATATATGCGGTTTAAATATCCTTTGGATTTTAAATGCCTGGATGTAATTTATTTGAAGTGGGTACATTAGAAGAAAGAAATTCTTCGCTTGAATGGAATTACGATTCATTTATCAAAGGGAAACACACTTCACGCGTAATAAACGCCAAATGCGTGCAAGTTTATGAACTCCCCAGTGATCGGGACCCTACGAAGAGGTTGTAAACTAGGTTAGGAATTATTAGGGTATTACCATTCGCTTCGATTAGGTGTTTCCATTTCCCTACTTGCGAAACCCATGATTATTGCTGTAATAAAATAAACGTAATTTAATGCAGAACAGTTTTTTCCGTGATTACAACAAGCAAGTTATCATCTCAGTTGATTCAGTGATTCGGAGCATTTAAAAAGTCATAGTGATTGACATTATTATTGCAATTTTTCCATATTATATTCAATGTTATTACCATTCGCTTCAAATAGGTATTTATATTTCTTTACATCAGAAATCTATGACTATTGTTGTAATAAAATAAGAGTTCTGTAGTTTAGAACATTTTTTTTTATTACAATAAGCAAATAGTTACCTCAGTTTAATGAATGATTTTTTTTAAGTATTTATAAAAATTCACACTGATTGATACAAAGGTATAGAATATAATTCATAGAATATTTTCACCTAATTATTTACAATCACTATCTATTTTGATGTTTTACTATTAGACTAGTCATTTCTTTGAAATACTTTTCACATTACAATACCGTACTTCACTACTAGCCTTTGAAATACTGTTTAGTAAAACCATTAAATTCGTTTTAAAACTTTTTCAAAATAAATAAAACACTGGCAATTTGTTGAAACTTCGTACTACGTCTCTCTAACGATGGATTTTTATATTTTTGTCCAGTTTTATTATTTTATTCATTTAAAGTTTGCTTTAAATTTCAAAAATATATTAATAGAGAGGCAAAGTTTTATCATTTTCCTTCAAGTAATCTCAATTTTGTATCAATTCTTATAAAAATTATTATAATTTTATTATAATCTGTTAATATTAGGCTTCTGTACTAGCTACTATTAATCCTGGAAATGGGAAAAATAGGATTAGATTATAATTTCATTTTGGCCTTATAATTTATTTGACCGAGGAGTATATATAATAAATTTAATGTGTATTTTAAGAAATGGGTGAACGATTTGGAGACAATTCACTTGCTACCTAGCTCTTTACACTTCCAAAACCTTAGACTGTTTAAGATTGTCAGTGAACCTTCTTAAACTTTGATAAGCTGATGTAACAAGATAAAAAAATCGTGATTTTGAAAACAATTGCCTTTTCCCAAATTTTGTAAATGAATGAATTGAAAAACTAGTAGGCTTTGTGTTTATTCTGTAATAGTTTTCAATTACAGAATATGTGGAAACCACGGTAGTGTTAAAGAAAAGTTTTATAGCTGTTAAAAAACTGTGTTGTGCGAACGAGCAAAAAATTAATAATTAAAAGTTTTTAACTAGTGTGATAAGCACAACCACAACAAAGTGAGACCTCCACTGTCGTGAATAATAATTAAGAGTGAATTTAGGAGACAGTCGATTTGGAAACAAAGGAAAAGAGAAAAGAGTTGTATGCTCACATCGTGGTGGGCGCTGAAAGGTTAATTTGCATGCGACGTTAGCATGGCGTGAGTTCATTACCGTTACCGTTACCGTTCCGGTAACTAGACGCCCGACCCGCATCCAACTTCTTCCCTTCCGGCCCGCGTTATTCTGCTACGATGCCCCAGCCTCGTCATTTCACTGCGACTTGTGTGTTGAGGTCCGATACAGCCACTTTGACGAGATACAATCTGCTACCGCTCGAGCGGAACATGGATTCTTTGGATATACTGCCGGAATAAACTTCAGCAGAGGGTTGGTGCTATACACGTGATAAACATGTGTATAACAACAACAAAACAAGCTTAAATATTTCCAGGCAGCGTTTATTAGTCGAAATTTTTATGGAATATTTTTAATTTATCATTGATTATTACAAAAACGTCATTTTCACTCAATCAGAATGCTTCATTTGATGGCTACAGGCAGTTTTATAGTGAAAAAATATGAAAAAAAACACCGTAGCCATCACCATGGTTATATTTTGTTGATATCAAATATTTTATGTTTGAACTGTTGTCATTCATGAAATAATGAAGCGAATATAATTCGAGGTATGAATTTAATTGGTAAAATTACTCACAATAAATTCCAAGTAACGACTACTCGGTTCAAAAATGATTCTAAAGTCACTCCAGCTTCATTGTCGTGATTTAAATAACATTTTTGACTCTCATTTGTTTGTTACTAAGCAACAACTCTAGAGTGAGTCATAAAGAAAAAAATAATTTTGTCGTTTTGGCAGTGGATAAAACAAAAGGTAACTTTTTGATTGTTTTGTGACTTCTTGCAAGTGGTAAAACGTTATAATACTGTAACGAGCATGACTCATTGTCGATGACTCATCGCGGGGGACTTATCTGCTCAGAATCCGGAAGAGTCTAGAAAATTCGAGATTAAATACCGGCAGGTATAAAGTATCCCGGCGAGGATCTCGAGTTAGTTAGTGTGTGCAAAGTTACAATACCTTTCCACTAGATTAAAACGAAACTACATAATTATCGCTTGTATTATTTGTCGTGAAAATATTTCGCCAAATTTCACTTTAGCATTTTATGATCTTTAGGTAAATTTCAAAGTTGACTTTGCAACTTGACAGTAAATTCGGAAACTGTTTAAAAACTAAAATCACTATACCTGTGATGTGATTTGATTCATATAATAACAAGGTTTTCTTGTCAACAGAAATTTACCAGGCAAAATAACAAACTCTTGTAAAACTACTTTTGATAATTTTTAAAAACACAGAGATACTATTTCTGTCATCATCATAATCTGTGACACAACATTCCTAGATGGAATATACTTGTTTTGCTTACCTTTTTGTGGTGTAATTTGTCAGTCTACAGACTACATGAAATCTACAGTTTCTAGTGGGTACCGAACCAATCTTACCTATTTACTTGTTTTGGTACACTGTGAATAAAATAACTGTTGTGTGTCGAAAGCCTTACAAGTTTTGTTTTTGATTAAAAGTGATGTGTATAAATCACATCGATAGCAAAGTTTGAATTGTTTATAAATTGCCGCAACGGACTCTATTCTTTGTTCCTTATATTTTTGGGCTTTGTTTTGGAGTCTGGGGCTTACAAGAAATACATGCACTCCCACGTGAATTTCCTGCAAGGTGTTGTTTTATTTTCATTATTTTTTTAT
The DNA here is from genome assembly GCA_035578165.1 of Stenolophus ochropezus. Lineage (NCBI taxonomy): Eukaryota > Metazoa > Arthropoda > Insecta > Coleoptera > Carabidae > Stenolophus > Stenolophus ochropezus. The sequence goes on from JAQOWZ010000002.1 coordinate 3,273,461, forward strand.
TTTTTAACTTGTTCATGCAATATTCCTTACACAATTCGGAACGAATATTTATACCGTCCTTGTTCTTGTTCTTCTATTCAGTTTCGAATAAATGAATCGATTCTGCCATCAGAACTTGATACGGACGAACTAAATTGCATAAAAATGGAAAGAATTACAATTGAAACTACTTTATTTTCTAGTTAAATAAAATAATAAAAAATTCATTTCAAGTATTCCATTGGTAATTTCTAAGACGAGTTTCTACAGAAAAATTCAGGAATAAGAACTAGAAAAATAGATGTATTTGTTCTAAGATACAATATTTTATGCAAAATAAATATATATTATTTCATTTTCGAATTATAAACTTGTTTATATGCCCTCAAATGCGGGGGTAATTTGTCTTTTATCGCCTAGTGCGTATAAAGTTGCTAAGCAATAGTTACTTAAACAAATTAATATAAATTTTAATTTTGATAAGTAAGTATATAGCATTCACAGAATTAGTCAAATTCTTTTTCATATGATTTATTTGAATTCTTAGAAACCAATTTGGTCTGTGCAGCCTCAAATTCCAATAATATCTAGCTAGAATAATCAGTTCATGACGTTCCATATATATTTGACAGTGACAGTAATAGTGAATAACAATACCAATTATCTATACCGAAACCACAACATGAAATATACATATACCTCCAGATTTTTTTCATTTCAATTTTATATCCTTAAACATAAATAACTAAAACAAAATTAAAGTTTTATGAATCTCTGTAAAAAATAAAGTATATACTAGTACATTATACACATATATACATATCTGGTAAAGGTAATTTATATTTGCTTGATTTTTTTCGTTTTCCGTCAAATGAAACATTTTGATTGTGTGAAAATGACATGTGTAGAATAATCAAATCGAAATATTACACACGATTTTTTTTTTAATAATAATTTAATAAATGTTTCGTATTGTAGTTTTATCAGTAATAATAATAAGGTAAAAGGAAACAGAAATAGAGACACACTTATTTTTTTTTATAAATATTGAACATTTTATAGTAATTATCCAAAAATGAATATATATTTTTTTAATTATTCTCTTCTGTGATGACCTGCAAGTTCTGTGGACTAGAGTCCCCATTGTATACTAACTTTATCTGTTTTATCCATAATTCACACAGTGATGTTTAGTTAGGTAATGAGCATGTTATGTTTTTGAACGGAGTCTGCAACATGGCGCATAGTCAATTTATCAACTGATGTTAAAATCCATACTGCATGTTATGCTGTGCAAAGTTTGACTGCACTAAAACAAATACCACTAATAAATTCTTGTTTTGTGGAATTCGCAGCATGAATAACTAGTTGCTATAATTCTGACACTCAGCTGCCTCTAATTGCATAGTCGTTGATAATGTTTTATCGATTATTCACTCAATTAAAATTCAATTCGTACGGCCACCGCACGTCATTTTCCTTCACAATGCGAAGAAAAAGAGACTGTGATTGTCAAATCAATTTCGTCCGCTCCACTCATTAATTGGGAATATTTTAATACAAATAAAAAAACTTTTCAATACTGCGACTCTACTCAAATCATTTCATATTCATGAGGTGATTTTATATTTTAAATCTTGGAACTACTCTCTCAGTAAGAAGATTTTGTCCAATAAGAGAAAATAAAGTTAAATATAATACTATTAAATTTTAAAATTTTATCGTGTACTGAATTATAATCTGACATCATCGTTTTACGCTTCGCCAAAATAATATTTGATCTTGTGAATTTCACATTTGCTCCCAGAGAAAATTAAATTTTAATTCAGGCAGAAGTGACTCATTTGATCAACGCGTTGCGATACAATTTTTTCTCGGATTCGTCAAATAAAAAAAATACCGTTTTATCCGAGTGCTCAAAAATCATTAGTCATAGAATTTTGAAATTTTGTATTTGGGCCTGGGCTTGCTATAACATCTAGTTGTGCACATACCATTTTATTACAATCGGCAGTGCCAGAAAGTCACTTTGCTCGTACTGTTTTTTTATTTTTTCGAGTAACTCAAAAACGATTAGCTGTAGAAAGTTGAATTTTTTAATAGAAATTATTATAATATCTAGTAATGCACCTTTATTGTTAGTTCCAATCGACCTTTTTAAAAAGGCACTTTATTTTTGCTAGAAACTTAATAAAAAAAAAAATAGTTAGCTTTTAATTTTTGTATGAAATATTTGATTTTTGTTTATAAATTCAATATGAATATGTGATTGAGATTGAGAAATATGTATATTTTATTATGAAATAATATATTCTGACAGTGTCAATTTATTATCAAATGTTTCTTACTAAAATTAGAAGCCAACTATATAATTTTTTTATTAAGTTTTTAAGGAAAAGGGGAGGTGCACAATTAGTAGTTATAGCAGTCCCATATAAAAAAAATTCAACATTTTACGGCTAATAATTTTTTGTTATACGAAAAACGTACGTACATGCCGACACTAATAAAAATGGATTCAGGAATGCTTAAAATGGATATTTCCGTTGAAACCTTATATACTTTTATCACAATATAAAATTAAAACAACAAGCATCAAAGCAGCAAGTCGCTGAAAAAGTCCTGAAAGCAACAAAATATTTATAGAAGTATTGTTTTTTCGTTGAAATTTGAGATGTTTATATTTTATTGATATTTCATACACAAAGAAATAAAATGTTTTATGTTGGTGTATTTATTCTAGACAAATTAACATATTTTAATAATGTATACCTGCGGAATTTCCCCGAGCAAAATTTACTTCACGGTGTGCGAGTCTGAATGGAGGTTGAATGTGGAAGTGAGGATCTATCTACATTTTCGCATCCACCTTATTCTGCTAATGACGTTTCATTTTCACGAAACTCATAACCTTAAATCGCGGTGGTACTGGTTCTTTTTAATAACACCGCCAAATTGAATCCAAGCCGTCCATCAAATAAATTTCGAAGTTATGATTACGCGCTACGACAATGTAATTAAAATCTGATTTATAGGCAAGTCGACAGAACTACGCGCGATTAATTCACAGACGAATGTTTCTGCTAGCTGACAATATTAATAACCGATAATTCGTCTTCCCGCAAATAAATTGCCAATACACTATTTAATTTTCTCATTTGCGCTCTCGTTCCGTTTACACATTCATCAAATCGGAGGAATGGAAACACTATTTCAAACAACTATAACACATTAATAACCTAATTCAGGATGTATTTCAATAAAAGATGTCTTTAAAACAAATTCCACATATGTAGGTATTTATAGTGGTAAGTAGGGCATGTAACCGGTTAAAAAAATCTGGTTAACAAAAACCGGTAATCGATATTTTGAACGAAAATTGCGAACTATAACTGTAATTTTAACCGATATTTTTATTAGAAGCTCTTATCCAGAAAATAATGTGTAGGTGTCTTTCAAAGTCACTTTACCCACTGGATTATTATTCTCTAAATTAACATAACAAAAATAATTTCCAAGTTTGTTGCAATAAAATACTGATTACACGTTAGAGAAGGATAAAAAAAGTGATTTTCATTTTTGTATGTTCCTATTTTTGTATATTGTATCGTTGATTGAAAGTATACTTTTCAATCAACGATTATATCTATTATTAAGGTACCAATTTTAAATATTTTTTTTTGTTTTTTCAACCAAAATGATATAGATATCGTAATGGAATAATAAATATTCATATTTTTAAATTACCTATTTAGTCTTTTGTAAAGTACGAAAACTGAACAGCACATAAATTAATTATTTTCAAAATGTTTGTGTGAAGAAAAGAGCATAAGTTTTTACGGACCAATATCTGAGAATTCTCATTAAATTAAATTTACCCGCAAAATTCTCATCGTCGAAAGTATATTAGATTCTGCCCCTGGGTCACCATTCACAAAGTTTGTAAGAATAGCGTCATTTAGAAATTCCACTTCCTTATTACGGGGGAAATACTTTCAACAATACATAATTAAATACAATACTCAATATTTAAGGAAGGTAAAATGGCCTTTTTAACGCACACAACAGGGGAAAGAAACTCGTTTCGCCCGAATAGAAGAAAACTTTATTGATGAATGCTATAATTATTTTTTCCGGAAAATTTCTATAGCGGTATATTTAGACGGAAACTGGGGAAGAATGGGAAAATAATCCTAATTTAGAAAACCTTCTCGGGTATTGATTCGGTGGTATTTTCTAAAAGTCTACAATTTTTGAACTTTCCAATTCAATTTATTTTTATTTGTCCACGTATTGGTATTGAATTTCTGGGTTTTTCAAACTACGTATTAATTTTCAAAAGCAATTGTTCCGTAATTTGAGTTTTTGTACGATTTACTGTAGATAATGTAGTGAAAATTTTAGTAAATCAAAAAAAAATCTCAGTATGATTAATTTAAAAAACTTGGAGTCACTTTCAAATCTAATTAAAATTTAATTCCTACATGAATAATTACTCATATTTTTTCATTTGTCTGAAATGAAATAATTTTATTTAAAAACAATTTTTGTTTGGAAAAGTCTGACAGCTCATCTAAAATACTGGAAAAAGAAACAACAAAATATTAACGGCAAACTTTTTTAATAAATAATGAAAACGAACTTTTGCACCGCACTTTTTCAGCATGTTTAGGTGAACAATTTCAAAGTTTTTCTTTTTATAATTCCGTATCGAATACTTATCAGTGATTTTTCATGCTGGTGCCATTATTAGCTCAACTTTCAATGCTTCGTTTTTGTAATAAATATATACATTTTCATTAGGTATAAAGTACAATACTTATTTTTGTACCACTGATAAAAAATGCTACATTACCGCACGAGCATCAATATTGAAGCAAGAACCGTAGCTGCAACTGCTTTAAATATTAAAATAAAATGATTTAATGACATAAGTATAATATTCTAATAAGTTTCATTTGCTTACAATAATATGTTACTAAGAATAAGTGACAAAAACAATCGTCACACAAACAATTAATTTTTAATACATAATTTTAATTAAACATTAATATTACATTTCCATTTATATGTTAAATGTTCTATCTCATCTCCAATTTTGATTTCTGATGACGTGAGTATATAGGCGTGTTCTATATGCTACTTTAAAGTGATCCACCTTTCTTATTTTTTATTCCATTTGACTGGATCACTTTACCCTCTCTACTGAACGAACTGATCCTAAGTAATCCACTCGTCGAGGTATATCAGCTGGTTCAGTTCAGACTGTTACGTGACTTTGCTATATATCACAAACAGAACTTTTAGCGAGATTTTATAACACTTCTACTTCCATTCGTTTCATATTTTCAAACTTCCCTTCCAAATGGATCATATTTTGCAAAATTTTATTAAATGTTTATCATTGTTCCTTATTGCACTACACAAAATTATTTTTATCATTCAAAAACTTGCAAAGAAAGAGTTGTTGCTACATATTTTGTTAATTCTACTCAGTTTATTAACAAGAAATCAAATATCTTGTATAAAGAGATGGCAGGACAAAATGAGCCCAATGTCACCCATTTAAGTTGCACGACCCTCATGTAAACGTGGGTAAACTAAACAATCTTTCGGAACCAATAGTAATGCTTAATAATTGATGACGTCATTGATGACGTGGTCTTTCCTTGTCCGATCTGACTAAAGTAAATGGAGGTCCTCAACATAACATCACAAAAGATCCCTTTTGATTTTGATGTTAAGGTTACAACAATAGTGATGAGTAGTTGTTGGAACTTGGTGACCTACATGTTGAGATTTCTATCGTCAAGCCTTCGATAACAGCAGCCTGTAGGTAACCTAAACAATTTTTCGGAATCAATAGAATGCTTAAAATTGATGACATCATTGATGACATCGAGTCTTCTTCTTATCAAATTTGACTATATATAAAGTAAATGGAGGTCCTCAGTTGCATTTATGCATTTAATTCACAACAGATCGCTTTTGATTAGTAAAGTAGTTACGATTACAACAACTTTGATGACTAGTCGCTGGAACTTGGTGACCCACATGTTGTGATTTCTGCCTCCGAGTCGCCGACCAAGCCTTCGATACCACCAGCGCTAAGCACCGCCACTGCAGCGGAATTTGCAGCTCGATTTACCGGCTCACAGCTCGCTGCTTGCTCGGCGACACGAATCCACGCCTGTCGCTGTCGCGGGAATGTGATGGACTTCCAACTACTTCCGAACTACTCACTACATCCAATCCAACGCTGATATATTGCTCACAGTTCAAAGGAACTAAATTATTCTACTTACACGCCGAGATGGATTGCGAGACCAGTATTGACTGCACATGCACTTGCACTGTGTTTCTGTTTCTAATATCCTATCGGTAATATCAAATAGAAGCTATGGATTATTGGAAAAATTACCAAACGTACATTAAACAAGTATATACAATAAGGTCATTCAATCAATAAAAAAAATAATGTATTTATTACTGGAAGTCGTTCTTCTGTACTGGAGAAATGATTTATTAAAAGGGATGAAATGTTTTTGTAAGTAAGTCGGTGATTAAAGTTTTATTTCTATTCCAACCGGTCAATGATTGCTCACAGTTCAAAGGAACTAAATTATTCTACTTACACGCCGAGATGGATTGCAGGACTCCAGTATTGACTTTCCATGCACTGTATTTGTGTTCCTAATATCCTATCGGTAATACCAAATAGAAGCAATGATCTACTGGAAAAATTACCAATTTATAATAAAAAAGTATATACAATAAGGTCATTCAATCAATCAAAAAAATAATGTATTTATTACTGGAAGTCGTTCTTCTTGACTGGAGAAATGATTAATTAAAAGAGAAGAAGAAATGTTAAATCAACTAGAAAGGAATTGTAGAAAGATAGAAATATAAAGAAAAGAATTACGATGGATTACGAAGTATTTAGATGAGGATGATTTCGCAATCAGCAAGAGACTTTATATACTGTGATTCTAAATACTAGATAAAAAGAGATGTATGTTTTGGAGCTCAGACAATCAGTCAGGTTTAAAAATTTTACTTCTACTCCAACCAATTTCTGACTCCTTCTTACTGATATAGGAAAAAAACACAGCAATATTTTTATTTGAATAAAGATTGGCAGACTGGGATTTGAACCTAAGATCTCACTCTTCTCTCAATTATAAATGCTCCATGGTATGTCACAAAGAATCAATAAATTCGGATTTAAAAATTAAAGATATTAAAGGACTAATAGAAACATACTCAACTCGATAATAATCGCTTACATAATTATATATTTTTTCACTAAATTTATTCAATTCCTCAGGGATAAGAAGATTGAAAAGAACAAGACCTTTAGATTTGACATCTAAATTGTGGAGTGAACTCAATATAAATTCTGCAATCTCCAAAAGGAATATAAAAATTTCTAAAGAATCTCCAAATTTGGATGCATAACAGAAAAAAGATAAACGAGAAAAAACAAAATACCTTAAAAACTAATTATAAATTATTATTACAATTACTTGTAATATCAATATGTTTTGTGTGCCAATCCAGAGAAAGGTTATTTTATGTTGATTATCTTTATTGAAATATGTCAGTTCATAGCTTAGTAAATATTCTGATCACGCTTCTGTATTTAATATTAATGCCAAATCAATTACTTCCATACATAATTATTGCGAGCATTTTGATCTTGTAGCAATATAATCTCCTGTAATCTCCCATCGACTGACCGATGTTATTGAACACGGGCGACCTGTAATACCGATTAAGTTCTGCTTGTCCGCTGCAAACTCTGATTGAACCAAGCAATTCATTAAATAATAATTGATATCGCAAGCAAACTCGGAATGCTGCTGTTTTGGTTCAGTCGTAAAGATGTTTGTGACTGATATATAGGGCCATAAATTCGTGGTTCGCAATATCTTCAACAGCAGTAAGAGTTACAAACAGTTTGGTTTTTACGGTGAGGTACGTTCTTTGATATATCTCGACGAAATATTTGGGTGTGGTCCAGATACATGTAAGAATAAACAGCTGTAACAAGGTTGCTTGGCGGCTGTGCATTTTTGTAAATTTTTGATAATGCAATACTCCAAATGCTACGAAATGGACAGATTTATGATGAAGGACATTTTTTGCGCTTTCAAGCTTGTTTTCAAATAAGTAACTGTCCGTTTCCAGTTCCATGTAAAAAGATTTTCAAAATTGTTTGCAAAGTAGAAAAGTAAGAATTTAGAGTTTATATAGAATCAAGTTACGCGTTGTAGTTTATTTGAATTGTATAAATGTTTTTGATCGCAGTAGCACAACGCGTAGGTAAAACTCTATTGTTCTAAAATTACTACCCTGCACAAATTTGACCATATAGTAAACCGCGTCTGTTATCATTATTATCATTCCCATTCTGCTTCTGTCACGGCAGACATTTAAATAAAGTGATAGTGATGGCAGCGACTATCGTTAATTGTTCATTAATATAATTCGTGGATTACTTTTGAGTCAAGTAAAACTCTAAATTAAAACCCTTGTATGTCAGGTACTAGATTTCGTCATAGGCGACCGTACCTGTTACACAGCGAAATTCATATAACCTTTTTATTAGTTTGAGTCATTACCTAACAGTTCATGAGTTATGAGAGATCTGTACTTGTGACGATACTTCGATATTTGATTTATTAACTATTACGGAAATTAGCTGTCAATATGATGTACATACACTATCCATAATTCAAATTGAAGTGATTATCATCTTACAACTGTTAGAATGACTGAAGTTTGAACTACAATCAAAATCATGTCTAGTCAATATTTGCTGGTTAAAAATAAATTAAGAAATAGGATACTATTCTCTCATTGGGTGTCTGGCTACAATGCAGTATTGATTCTATACAAGTATCCAATTATTACATTGTGTGTAGATATTAGTAATCATTAATTATTGTACATACATAAGGGGTTTTATTTTATTAATAGCAAACGGTCCTAGAATAAGTACTAGGAAGGATATGCAAATATATTGCTTATGTATTTCTTTCATCTTTTATTAATTTACAATAAAACTGCTTTATATGTATATATTTTATCTTTTAAACTTACATACATCAAATTTGACATCATATGTCAAGTTTTGTGAACATATTAATAACTAATCTGTTTTATAGAAATTTCTCAGCCTAAACGATATATAAAACTATTATAATTTATATATTTTTTTCCGTTTAGTTAGAAGCTATATATAATCGTAATTATATATAATTGTATATAATAATTGTTTTTACTTGCTAAAAATAAATACATAAATATATTCAAAATACCGCTATCTTAACAATTATTATAAAAAGTTCATTACTAATGAATAAATAAAATGAAATAGTGTCCCTGTGAGGTCAAAAATCTCGTGGTGAATGCTATATAACGAAAATGTATTCTCAGTTCACTCGTAACAATTTTATTTGAAAATAATTGCATACAAAAATTTAAAAATCTTGTAAAATCCCAGTAGCGAATTCAAAGGAAAGAAATTAATAAAACTAGCACAGAGATATACACTTGTGTTTATAAAAATATGTATAAAAAGTTTTAAGATATACAATTTAATATTTATTTAAAAGAATGGTAAACATAAATATATTTATTCATTATTTAATGAGTCTGATAAATGAAAGCATTTATGCTCTAGTAAAAACCTGCAGAACGTATTTAGTTAATATAAAAAAATAGGAAAACAAAATTCCAAACAAGTCTCATCCTCTCATCTTCATTCCGGTTAAACAGCAAACTCTTATCCACAATTTAAAACATTCCGCACATGAAGTAAAACAGAGGGAAACCGACGAAACAGCACCGTTGCAACAAAAACAACGCTCTCCGCAGTAGCTCTTTATAAGGAAGAGTTGGGAGTTAGCATTCAGCAATTCCAATTCAGCACATCGGCGCAAATGCGACGCTGGCCGAACGCCGCGACGCCGGGCGTCCTATCTCACCGCTCTTCTCTTTTTTACGTATATTTAGTTTCAATTGAGATCCAGGTTTACTGCAAATAAATTCTACTTCTTCGTTAGAGGACGTTCTAGGATTTATACCAGTTTGATTGGAATGTACTTCATTGACGAATTGTATTACTTCTTTATTTGCTGCTTTTTATTAACGTACTTATTCTCTAACCAATTTCTTCTAGAATTGTCTCATCTTGTCTTGCTAATTTCATTATTGGACTTTCTGACGTTTTATGTTCATTGTTTCCACTAGTATCCCTAAAAACCTTTTCGTATATCCGTAATTGTGCCGGTTTTACTAACTAGCGATATTTTTATAATATAGGGTAAGTAGAGAAGAGGTATTTTAATTAATTTCATATAGTAATCCACTAATGTAAGATAAAACATCGTATATCACATGTTCGTGATTAAACATCTAACTCATGACTTATAATGACTTATTTCACTTATCTATAATGTAATTTACTATTTTATCATTATTAAAAATTGTTTTCTTAAAAAACCCATAGCAATTTATGGTTTTGAGAAAATATTCATCGAATATTTATAATAAATTTATAAAACATTTCATCTCTATGTCGTATAAAAAATTCCTGAAATATTTTAGCTGAAATTCATGGTCTGCGAACGGCTTGATAAAAAAATCTAATAATATCCTTCTAGGCTAAGAATTCCTCTAGAATAAGCATTATCATTTGTCTGCCTAAGAAGCAAAAGGAAGAGGAAATCTTAAGCCACTGCCCGTGCACATAATTCATAGTCAAAGTGAGAAAAATGTAACGGGCAGTGATATATGAAAATTTCAGTGGGTGATATTCATTAATCATAACCGTGCATGTGAATTCCAAGTGGAGAATTTTTAGGCTCGTTCGTGCGTGAACTTATCTGCGCATCGTTAGAGTTCGCTTATTATTGGGCATCATTATATAGGGATGCGTACTGGGATGTGAATGTATTTGGGATTCGGATCGATCAATTGAAAGAGGATAGCAAAATACTTCCACTCTTTGTTGGAAATATATTGTATTTTACAAATAGATTTCATATTTTTGATGTTACATTGAAATAATAATTTGACAAGCAGCCTCATTTACGTAATTTGATCTTTAATAAGGAAAATATATATTGTGCAACAAGTGCATGAGGTTTGAAAGTTTTGGTATGAGACGAAGACGAGTGCTGGAATCACACAAGGTAGGAAATATGTGATTTTGTACGTGTAGCACACTATAATTTTTTACGACCATATTATAATATGTATGAAAGATATTTGACATAAAAACAATATGGCGAATATAAATTTAATTATCTTTACGCTTTACGCTTGGCAATTACGGTTAGAAATTATATTTCTCACAATGCATATACGCAGTGTTGGAAAATTCGTCCTTTTTCAAACTTAATAACAAACTAACATTTAAAAAATAATGCTAAGCAAACCAAATACAAACTAAAAACAAATTAATAGCCGTATACCAAATCAATTGCCAATATTGCGATGCAATATTGGTTTAAGAGACAGGGTTTTTGAATGTCGTAAGAAAAAACACCTAAATGCAATGGGGAAGTTAACGATTTTCTAATTTTGCTTTTATTTTATTAATATTGTCTTCAAAAATAATATTCTATATTTTATTTTGTTTCAAAGATACCTACATGGCAACAGGAAGTTTTGCCTCAACCTACGAGCTACGTTAAAAAAATCAGCTCTGACCATCTCTTCTAGACAAACACATAACTCACTTGTGACGTCACAAAATCGAATTTGCGGATCCTTTATATTAAAACGAACCTTAATTCAATGTGGATATCAAAATTGTGTATGCCACCGATAAAAGAATGCAATTGAACTATTTAGAAAAGTTAGAAATTAGGAAATCTGTTATTTCAAATAAAAAATATGAAGATACAAATTGATGTTATAATTATTCAGTTTTGAATATAAATATGCATATAAAACAAACATAGTTGTTTAATGATGTTCTAGTTCGAAATAATATTAGTGAATAAACCAAAAAAAATATTTTTCCAGTTAATTTTTACAACTCTTGCTAATATATCAGAACTTTTAAATATAAATTTATGTATTCTCAGAAACACAAGTAACTGTGGGATTGTAATGTTAATTCATCAATTCATCGATTGTAATGTTCCCTATGATCCATAAAAAATTCTTAAATAGTTGACGGTTGGTAAAAATCAGCATTATTTTAGCCAACAACGTATTAGAATTGTGCTACTTATTGACCAAAATCTCAAAATTGATTTCATTCTAGAGAATTGAGCTATACCTAAATCGTGTATTGAAATTTGGTGGGATCCAAATCCCAAATCCAAGTTAGCAGTTCCCCGTTCCCAGTTGGAAACTATCCCCAGACGAGGGCATCAACGCCTGGAGATCTTCCGCAGCTCCGATCATTAGCTGACCAGCGCGGAGTACAAAGTTTCCATCTGAAAGCGATCCGAGACGCTGGGGACGTGCGGATTTATTCACCCGGTCTTCAAAGCGAATGCCAAACCCTTGTTACTCGATCACGCCGTATTCATTAGGCGCTGCTATCCAAACATCGTACATAATATTGTCATTATTGTTAAGCATTGATAACATACTCGGCTTGATAAAGGATAACAGCAGGATTACTAACTATGCCCATTGTTATGCCATGGTCTAACCTTTGGTTTTGGTGATTCATGTGCGAATCTTGTTTCCACTCAATTATTTACATCTCTATTCATGCTGACCATCAGTCCTCAGAAATAGATTACTGCTAAATGCATTTATAAATAAAACATGCACTGCTTATTGCAGAGGTTGGTAATAACCGCTCAGGGTGTTTACCGGACGCCTAGCTAGATTGGGGAGAGCACCACAGAATAATTATATACAGAAGGGACAGTAAGACAGAGAGTTGTGGAAGATCATAAAGAATATCTAAGGAATAGAAAAGAAGATTGATCCACTCCAAAAAAAAATTAGATCTAGAATGCTTCGGAAAAAGCGACGTAACCCCATGGAGGTGTCAATATATATTATACACTACCAGTGACATAAGTATTTTTGTCTGTTCTGTCGAATATAGCATTGAATACAATAAATAAAAATCTGATGTGGATACCACTAACTTCCTTGTACCTATATTAAATTATATAAATTTTCAACATTTTTCGCCTAATCGTTTATTATTATTACAATTACAATTCTACAGAGACACTACAAAAGCTAGTGATCATTAAGAGTTAATACTTAATTTAGTTGCCTTGTTTTATATGATATTTTCGAAAATGATCATTCAAACTTGCTAATGCAGAAAGTACTGATGAAGTTTAAAAACCGATGATCGGAAGCATTCGGTTGTCATTGTAAGTCGAATGGCAGTTGAGGTTGTTGATGTTGAGGTTATTGTTGATATTAGTTAAATTATTTTTAGTTGGGTTGACGATTGACAATGAAGTATAGTTGCATAGAAAATAGTCTAATGTCCAGTTGAAAAAAGTGTCGTTAGCTAACCAAATGGTTAACTTAACGTTGTTACCATGGTAAGGTATTAAAAATACATGATATCAACGTGTAGTTAATCATGTGATTTAGCTAATCATATGATTAACGCTTTATGCAACCTGGTATTAAACTTCTTTTTTGTCAAGGGTACATTACATTTGCGCATATGCAAGACATTTCAAGTAATGTACTTAATGATAATTACTTATATCGTGTGACTCTGGCATAAGAAAATATTACAATTGATTAGCATTTCAATTTAATATAAAATTGAATTTAATATATACAAATTTACTGTTTTTGAACATATTGTAAGGTTCCTACCCAGTTAGCTGAAGTGAGAAAACATAATAACTAATTCAATTGTCAAATAAATAGAAAGGAAATAAAAGGTTTTCTGTAATTATCTATTCATTATTTTATTATAAACTGCCCACCGCTCATCATCCTTACAATATTTTGGCTTTGTTCAAATTCTGTAAGTTAGCTGTTCTACATTTATTATTTCTCAAAGTCTATTGTCAAACTTTGAAAACTATTATAAAGACAAAGCTAAAGTTTGAAAAAGTACATCACTGATTCTTGTTCCTGTAACTATCAGAACAGAGGTTTAGCCCAGGACCCCCTTGCTGGGGATTACCTTGTCCGCATTTGCATCCATCCGGGATCGATCCCGTGGCTCGGACACGTGTTACCACGACAAGGTAATAACCGCTGGAGCAGCGCGACCGCAGGCCTGGAGTGCTCTACACGGAGCGCTCGTGTCATATTAGCGCACACCGCAATCGCCGACGTTCCGATGTTTGGAAACCGTTTCCAATCATTACTTGCCTTTCAAAGGTCGGCTGCGGCTGCTACACTCTGTTTGTGCCACTCATTATGATTCTAATCTAATCAGGAACACTCAAGTTTCTATGAAAAGCTTTTACTTTACAGATGTATTGATTTTGTGCATTTTGTACTAGCCTAGATACGCACTATTATTAACCTTTACATGAGAAATTTTATTTCACTACCGTTAACTTAATAATAAATTGTTATTAACCATGGTCGATAATGAAAATTGTCACTTATTAAAGAAACTCAAGTCTCCAAATCTGAATATTGTTTAAATCATGAAGTAACAACTTAAATATGTCGTCTAAATTAAATAAGTAATGCTCGGTTTTATAAAAGCCAGTTAACTAACTTATCCGGTTAAATTAATTTAACTGGCCCATTTCTGTACTAGAAACATTAGTTAAAATAACTTAGTGATTAAATCTACAGATTAAATTAACTGGAGAAAACCGAAGTATTAAATTTTAGTTGGGAATCTAATTGACAGTGACACTCACATTTCAAAGTTCAATTTCTATCAGGGCATGTAACCGAAAAAAATACTGGTTAACGGTTAACCCTTATAGAGAACGTTATAATAATAACGGTTTTAGTTCGAAAACCGGTTTTTGAAAATTGGAAACCGGTTTAAACCGGTTAATATATCGGTTATTTAGATTTGCACCTTAAAATTTTGATTTTACAACCGAAAAATCCAAAATGACCCATTTTTCGGTCAAAAATTTTGGTTTTTTAAAATAGTCCAAATTGATAGTCGCCGATGAGCTGATTCTAAATTTTCAAACCGAATTTAATTATCTCTTCCCATTCCTGAGATATTAGGCTTCAAAGTTGCACCTCAAAAAAGTGTGTTTTTTGACTATATCTCTAAAATGGGTAGAGATACAGTCTCAACGATTATACCAGTCGATTCTACGCACAAAGTTACATAAAGAAATGTTTTCTTCGCATATATGTTCTTTGGAACGATTTGGTGTAAAATGAGAAAAAAGAAAAAAACCGGAATTTCAGTTTTTCGCTGGAGAACTTTTTGGCTCCAAATCTTTTCAATTTTCAGACTTAAGTAAAAACAGATGCGCTGGTTTCAAATTTTTAAACCGATTTCAATTATCTCTTACCGTTCTCGAGATATTTGGGTTCAAAGTTGGAACTGAAAAAAATCGTTTTTCAGGAATATCCCTGAAATGGGTCAAGATACGATCTCGACGACTTCACCAATCGATTTTACGGGCAAAATTACATAAGTGTACCAATTTTCAGATTAATATTCCAATGGATACAATTTTTAGAGCGAAAAATCGAAAATCGCGAAAATCGATAAATCGCCTGATGAACCCCTTGCGATTTTTTTCGATTTTTGACGATTTTCGTTTTTCCTCTATAAAATTTGTATCCACTTGAATAAAAATCTGAAAATTGGTACAAAAATGTAATTTTGCCCGTAGAATCGATTGGTGAGGTCGCCAAAGTCGTATCTGAACCCATTTCAGAATTATTCCTGAAAAACTGATTTTTTCAGGTCTAACTTTGAACACAAATATCTCGAGAACGGTAAAAGATAATTGAAATTGGTTTGAAAATTTGGAATCAGCGCATCTGTATTTACTTAAGTCCAGAATATAAAAAATTTTGGTGACAAAAAGTTTCCAAGCGAAAAATTGAAATTCAGGTTTTTTTCGTTTTTCTCATTTTTCACCAAATCGTTCCAAAGATCGCATATGCGGAGAAAACATTTCTTTATGTAACTTTGCGCGTAGAATCGACTGGTGTAATCGTTCATACTGTATCTCTACCCATTTTAGAGATATGTTCAAAAAACACACTTTTTTGAGGTGCAACTTTGAGGCCAAATATCTCAGGAATGGAAAGAGATAATTAAATTCGGTTTGAAAATTTGAAATCAGCGCATCGGCGACTATCAATTTGGTTTTTTCAAAAAAATCAATAAATTTTACCTAAAAATGGGTTTATTTGGGTTATTTCATACCCTGGAATGGGTTTAAAGTGCTTAACAATGATTTAGGTGTTCATAATTTAAAAAATAAGTTTAACACGATTATGTGTTGCATTTTATACCCAAAAATGAGTTGAAAAGTGTCTGAACATATTGTATAGTACATTTGGAAATTTGTCACACCTTAAAATGGGTAAAAAGGAACCCAATCCTGACCTAAAATTGGGTTTAAAGGGTGTCAACAATCAAAAACCAAAATTTTGGACTCATACATGGGTATTTTTGGAATATTTCAGCTGTCTATGAAAAATTTTACAGTAAAAATCTAAAAATTGTAACTTTTTATATTGAACTGTAATTAGAAATTACTAAAAGTTAGTTACAAACAGGGAATGTAACCGAAATAAATACTGGTTAACGGTTAACCCTTATAGAGAACGTTATAATAATAAAGGTTTTAGTTCGAAAACCGGTTTTTAAAAATTGGAAACCGGTTTAAACCGGTTAATATATCGGTTTAAAAAATTATTAACATTAATTAAAAAAAAGGTAATTATAAATATTTGATTAAAAAAAATTATAGAATAAATAATTTAAAAAAACAATTTAATTAATAAATATTCACAAAAATTCCCGTAATTTATTCAGAAAAACGCAGGTCACTTCTCAATTTTAAACTTGCCTGTGTTGACAAAGGCCGTATTTATTTGGACTTTTTAAGTAACCTTAACGGCCAAAGAGACCTACATTTATGACTCTCCAATAAAATGTTAATTGTAAAAACTGTCATGACTCATGTTCAAATACAAATAAAAAACACAGATATAAAAAAAAATATTAAATTTTTTCTCGCTAAATGATATTAAAATAAAGGTTAATGTTCGCTAAAACCGGTTTTTTTTTTGGTTAACGGTTACTGGTATTTTCGGCCTGAAAAATATCGATTAAAATTACGGTTAAAGTTCGCAATTTTCGTTAAAAATATCGGTTACCGGTTTTTATTAACCGGTTTTTTTAACCGGTTACATGCCCTGATTTCTATATAAATAGTGTTTCATTGTAATTCTGGAGAGCAGATTATTTATAAAATGCATTTCTTGTTTGAATATCTTTTTCATGTCATCTATAACACATCTTTGTGGTTCTTAATAAAAACCATTTCTTCAGTTGAATTATTTTTTTCAACGGCTAACGAAATTGCAGATCAAACACCAAGACAGTATGTACAATTAATTAGACTAACTGATTTCTTGGCTTCCCCGGGAGAAGATTACATACAGGTGTCAAATACAATTCTACAACAAAGCAAAATTTGTATTTCCTTATAAATATAGAGTCTATCACGTTCTTTATTAATTTTTATTAGGTCTACACCGTTTTAACACTCCAACCATGTACATATCTTCTATATATTTCTAACCAACTCTATTTGTTTAATCTAATATTTGACACTATTAAAATCAAAATTATTTTAATCCGACTAATTTCAAGTTTCACATTTTATCATTCTTGTAATTAATGTAATGAATAACTGATTTATTATCACAGACAATTAGTATTCAGAAAGAGACTCACCGTTCAGAAAACTTTAGTGATATGAAAAATAAATATTTGACATAGATAAATAAAAATACATATAGAAAGGAAAGAAACATTAGTGATTATGATAAAAATACGTCCTGGAAAATCATTAAAGTTAGAAAAAGTCCACATTATAAGTATTATTTCATGTAATATTTTAAAAACGTCCAGATTTAATTTTCAAACCATTTTATGGTTCGTTGTAAAACATTTTGCCACAAGTAAGAAAATCCATTTCCCTGTTTCAAATGTCGTAAACCTGTATTTGTTTTTAATAAAACATTGCAAGGGCTTGAGGATGGACAAAGAAAGAAAATGATGCTTTTCTTCTCCGAGCGCAATTCTTCACACAAAAGGAAAAATAAAATATGCATAACGCCGAGCAGTTTTTATATACGGACCCGTATATCTTGTTTTTGACACGTTTACGCACAATTTGTGTGGGAACCAATCAGGACTTGGCTTCAAGTTCCAAGCCTTCTGAGATTCCAACACTGAATCATTCTCGGATGTGGAATCATCCCCTTTCATTTTATTGCACTTGCTGTTTCAAGTGCAACTGCGAAACGTTTCAATTAAAATCATTTTTAATTAACAACCTCTTCTGTCAGGTACTAGTAAGTGCAGAAATTACAAACATATGTCACAAGTGTCAAAGGTGACACGTATCGTTTACGGATAGTACATACTTTTGGAGAAAACTAATAAAAGAAGCTGATTGACTTATGAAGTTAATAACGCTTGCTTGATCTAAAAGTGCATGAAATACTAATTTTAATTGCAGATCTATAATAATTGCTAACTAGCAATAAAGTGGTCATTAATGTAAAGAATTTATTTTTCGCTTTATTAATAAGTAGTCAAACTATTATTTTTTTTACTAGGGAAATCTTGATATTTCTATATGTGATTCACAAGTTAACCTAAGTTCTTTCCGAATATTTCAATGAAAAATTATACGTAGGTATTTTGACTCAAGGAATTCAATGGTTAAAAGGTATAAAAGGTGTATGTCACATCCATTTATAGGTGGGTCGAAAGTAAAACATATTTTTATCAAAAAGTTACAAATATTTAAATTTTTAAGACAATGTATATAACCTGTAGAGAAAAATAAAGTTAAATTTGTTTCCACTACTTTTCAATTAAGTAAAAGTTAGTACACTAATTGCAACAGTTTGTAAAGTTTTTAATTATAACATTCCTTCCTCACATTCCTAAACTTCTTTCTCCATACCAAATTTATACTACAGCTTAAGTAAACAATTAGATACATCACTGTTAGTACGTACAAAATTTCAACATTCAGACTCTAAAAAAATCCTTCTCTGTCGCTGTTTTGGAATCAGATTCGACAGAGTTATCTCGTTCATAATTCCATGAACTACTTTGCGGAATTAAACAGACAAATTATCAGATAAATAAAGATGTTTTACATATTTACTGATTTTTTTGGTATCTATTAAAATGTTTCTTTTAATAATTCATTGGTATATTTTAAAATAGAGCTAATTTGTATTATTAAATATTTGACGTTTGCTTTTTTTTATAATATTTGACAGAAACGCCTGACAGTAATCCAAATGCAACCACACACAGTTATGCAGGTGAAACGAATTTTCTCATAAGTTTTCCTATCTATATATTTTTCAATCAACGGTTCTACTCTTAAATTAAATTTGAATTAGACATCATTCGCAAATGAAACACCTTCATGATAAATGGTAGGTAGCGTATCCAAGCATTAGTTAGCGTGTGTTAGTTGAAAAACTCCTCCCCAGATGGTGCAAGAAGCACGCAGCAGACATAGTGAGAACAATAACTGGAGTTGGGTGCCGGCCAGCGATAAGGCCGGGATTTATTGCGTCGTCTTACAAACTACGACTTGGCGCACATGAAGAGGTACACACCGCCTCCGCAAAAACCAAAACACAAACAGATTACATACGGATAAAACTTAAAACTAGCTGCAGACTGCTAATATTCTCACATTACTACACGGGCTAGCACAATGGAATTACACTGTATATATCTCTGCTAAACCGAAACTACTTACTTCGGGGTGAGTTATCGCTGAAGTGTAGTGCTTTAGAAACAGACGATTTTAATATTTTGTACTTGTATACTAAAGAGACAGATAAACATACGTATAAAACTTAAAACTAGCTAAAAGATTGCTAATATTCTCACATTACTACATGGGCTAGCACAATGATATTACATTGTTTATATCTCTGCTAAACCGAAACTTCATACTTCGGGGTGAGTTAACGCTGAAGTGTAGTGCTTTAGAAGCAGAGGATTTTAATATTTTGTACTTGTGTACTAAATAGGCAGATAAGTAAAGTTACTATCATCCTCTGTGGCACAACATTCCTATCTGGAACAGGCTCTTAAGTACCTGAGGTATTTGTTTAGTTACAGTTTTTAATTGCATTTTGAACACATACAGAGACGTTGTGCGGTATCTCATCCAATTGAACAGTGACGTGCAGTTCGTGGAAGTTTTGGAAGCGTTTCCCTTGTATGTTCTAAATATATATACATATTGAGGTAAAAAGATGTTATTTTAAACAGAGTGTTTAAATTAATATTATAACTGAGATGATGATAACTGTTAAGTATTATGTACGTGTGAGTATTATCTACGTTTGACGAAAGATTTCTGTAAAATATAGCTCAACGGATTATATTGTATATTTTGTATATTCGTATATAAATTTGTATATGCCTAATCTAAATGAAAGCACTGTGCAACGTAGTTTCTCGACGAACGTAATGAATCTTGTAAAATAGGCAGATGAGCTTGTTGATGCTACACTACAAAATATGGTATAGCGCTTCCAATGATTCTATTCATCAGTCACTCACATCTCGTAGGAGTTACTTGGATTGTTTTTTGATTTAGCAAATAATATTTTATATTTCATGTTTAATAGAAGTTATTGTATAATATTTAAATGTATATTTGTAAATCATAAAATATTAGTTACCAGGTAATGATATCCACCACAAATTTTCATAGTTAGTAATTTTGTTTCCTCTATTAGTCGTTCAATATACTGTTCCTAGTATTTTGCTTTTATTTTTCTATACATGCGATCTACTTACGGTAAAATAAGTAAAAAATTTAATACGTTTTGAATACGACTGTAACTTATTCAAAATGTTTTTCAATAGATATTCGATTTCCCGAACGTAATTCGTAGAAGATTAAATTCAGTACGAGACTTTTTCCTATCATTCCTTACAAAATGCAATCAACATAAATAACCTGGTAATGTTCAGGTCACAGATTTAATTTTTCGACATTGCAATCTTGTCACTTTAAGTGATTATCAAGACGACAAATGGAAATTTATTTGTCTCGTCTCGTACTAATGCGGGTACATGAATTTTAATATCTATTTGTAATTGAAATTCGGGTAATTAATTTACATTTAAATTTGATCTCCTTATAAAAAGCTTTTACAATGAATTTTAAAATGAAAACAGAACAAATAAAAACGATTTTTTAGGTTTAATATTCAGAACTTATTATTTTTAAAATTAAAAATTCACAACAGCAATTATCTGATACATAATTAATATGAAACAGATACCTATTTATGTGGACAATTTCACCCAATCATATTGCTTTTCCTGATTAAAAAAACCTCATTTTCTGTCCTAATTACATATACAAAAACCACGTTAATTAACTGTTGCAGTTTGAATATAAATTAACAATGTATTAAAAATTAAATTGACGCTGAAATGAAAATTAAAATCAGTATAAATGCACATTTTCATTACCAGAGCAGGAACCAATGTCGCATTAGCTGTAACGATTTTAATTTTGGATTGGGAATAGCCGAATATTAATTTTGTTTGAATACTTACGACACCCAATATTTGAGCAAAATTTAACCTAATAAGTAATATAGATATTTACCTCCAATAATGCGGTCAGAACATTACGTAATTTTATCCCTACACCCATATATTTCATTACAGTCATCTTTTCTTTTTGAATATATAGTCAAATTTAGATTTCAAGCTACGCTATATAGGTACATAAAATGTAAATTTTATACTTTTAGGTATTTCCAATAATCAAAGAAAGATCGCTATCAAAACTTGTTTGAAAGTTTTATATGTACTCATAGAACTAGAGCAGAATTATGTTATTTGTATTCAAATTGTTAGTATTTGAAGAGGTCGATACCGTAAGAACTTGAGCTAGGAACATGGAAGTAAATGTTTGCATTATGTGGGATGTTAGTTTGCCTTTTGAGCGCGGTTACCAATGTACGATACAACCCTATAGCTTACAGGACTTTCCATTCGAAGGGTCTTGAGAAATTCAATACCTTTGTAGGTCTCTATGTAATTAATTAGTTTCTTTATAAAGAACGTCAAATTCAATTTCATTTATATTCACAAAGAAAGCAGTGATTTTAAATATTAATCGTACTATTGAATAATATTTTATGTTAAAATATTTGAAAATAAAATATCTAAATTTTTATGTCATAAAGTGCACTGTTCCCTATAATTTGTTTAAAAAGAAAGAACACTAATTAAATAGACAGTCGAAACCTAAACAAGATACTTACTGCTTATATTGGGTTCCAAATACAGCGGTATTTTTATTTGGTTAACAGTTGACGACACAGGGAACCAACCAGATGTAATAGTTCGTTTGTGTCATTTTAAGTAACAAATTTCTAACAAAAAATATATGGGAACGTCGAGGTTCATGCCCCCAAGAAAAAATTTCAAATGTCAAAGTCCTGAATTGTTATTATTTTAAAGAATTATTGTACCTTCTTCCATTTTTAAGTACCTTACTCCTACCCTAAAATAAGTGTGAGTTACACCCTAATAATACTACCAGTGAATTCCTCACATCAAAGAACTTATATATACAAATTTTAATTTTTAAATTCCCCCTAGTACAGCCACAAATACAGATTGAATATCAGCCAATAGAAATCCGTATGACCAGTAACAATGCGCGTCTCAGGATATATCGGAGATCTTGAGACGTTAGCACTCAGTCCCGCTATGTGGGATACCGGGGCGGAAGTGGGAAGCAGATTTAACTGCTCTCGATTGTGCTCTAGATTCAGTAGGTTAGGAATTAGAGCACTCAGAAGTTGTTCCTCTAATTCTAGGTCTGCTGAAAGTAGAACACATTGTGGAGCAGATTTGGCTGCTCTGGATTTGTGCTGTAGTTTCCGTGGATCAGGAATTAGAGCAGTCAAAAGTATTTTCTCTAATTCGAGGTCTGTTGAAACCAGAGCATATTCTGTAGCAGATTTGGCTGCTCTGGATTACGCTCTGTTTTCAGTGGGTCAAGAATTAAAGCATTCTAAAGAGTTTGCTTTAATTCTTGCATCCATAATAAAATTGTGATCGATTCTGTGGGCTAATTTTTTATAATTATGTGTTTATTATTGCTAACGAACAATGGATAGTTAATCTATTGTAGTTATGTGTATGCCCTGTGTTTACACAACAAATATTTATGATTACATACTACTGTGCCCAAACGAGATTATAATGAAGTTAGTACTAAACAATTCCAACAATTACGATCCATCATTTCATTACAAGTAAGTACTTGGCCCACTCATCCGCTATTATTCCGGATTCTAGGCTGATGGGAACAGTGTTTACATAGTTCCACGTTAGACAACTATTCGCTACACTATCATCATTCAATCCATATTCATATAATAGTGCCTGCTCGAGTATATGCAACACCAACTACGCTACGTAAACTCTATGTACAGTCGCATTAATAACCATTTGTATATGTCACATCACTTAGTACACAATTGAATAGTTTTTATAGCACCAAGATATATCATTAGTAGAACTAGTTTTACGAGAACTCACACCAAAACTTAGCGAATCAGTTCTTGAACTTGGAGTTCACAAATTAAATGTATGATAAATAAGAAAGAATTATTTATTATTTAATTTTGCATACATATAATACGTGATCCGTTACTTTAGATGAACAAATCAGCCGTTTGCTCTGATGTAAGTGCGTCTGACTTCATTAAACAATAGAACGCGACTATTACAAAATATGATAAATTTTCGAGGACTGAGCGGATGAATTCTCTTTTACCCTTACCATATTTTGTAAAACTAATCAGCTGTAGACACTTTCTCACAATTTCATAATGACAGCTAAGCAATAATTTTAATAAAATAAGGTATTTTTTGGAGTAGCAGTCATTTAATAAAATCCACTAATACACCAACATTTCCAATGTAAATCGGTCTTCATCAGGGATGTGATAATATACAAAACATACAATCAAATAAACGGACATACATAAATGGTATTAAAATATTTTCAAGTAAACCATGTAAATTATTTTTTTCGAAATTACTCTTAAAGTTTTTGGAACGTACCTCATATAATATGGTTGCCAATTTTAAAAATATGTTAGGTTCGAAACTCATTACAAGCTGTTGATTCCTTGTTAATAAAAATGCCAGTAAAATATCCAGAAAATTACCTATTATTGACCCCTTATAGAAAAAGAGATTATTGAGAAATAAGGAATCCTAGGATAATATCCCGGATTACACGACAATATCATCCAACTTTATACAAACACCTTATCAGACTTGTGATATTCTTCGAAATTAGAAACGACTTCCCGAACTCTATGCACGTGTAAAATGTAAAACTTATTACTTTCATCTCCTGATGCAATTACTAGCCGTGAGAACTCCCGTATTTCGATTGTCATGTGAATGAGTGAATGCATTTGAATAATAAACAAGAGATGGAGCAAACAGAAGGTTGAAAAGCCAAGAGCGGCAATGAAATTAGTTCGGAACTATTGAGCGACAAACAAATTCGATCACATATTTGAATAGTAATCGAAAACTAATCAAGGATACCCAACGGGAAATATTTTCCCACAACAATATTTGCAAACTTTTTTAATATATCTGCTGACGGAAGTTCATTACTTCTAAAAATATCAATATCATCGAAAAAATTGCTTATATGTTTTCTAGTAGCTTCTTATTAATTTTAAGAACTGTTTTATTTCTAAGAGTCGTCGAATATTAAGAAAAATCTGATCTAAAGAAACACATTATTAAACCGAGAAAACATTAATAGCTCATCATCATTTTGTTCTTTCGGACATCTTCATACGATTATTAATAGGGAAATAATCAAGTACCTATATTATACAATTTATTTTTGCACGATTGAATACGTTTGCTGCTTGTGTTTCCAAGGCAATAATAGTATATTGTACAATAAGCATGGAATTGTTCTCATTTCATACGAGTATGAAATGGACATTCCATTCTAGTAGCACACTATACTTTTTCTATGACCAGGATATTATCTACTGTCACTTTAATAATAAGGATGTCTTCATTTGACTATTTCCTAGCAACTAGCTACAAAACAAAAATTAAACAATATGATTTTTGACAGAACTGTTACATATAATATACTATGTATCCGTAGCAATAATAAACATACAACAAGCAAATATCTGATCCTAGGAAAATATTACCATACTGACTTATCAAAATTACATGGCATACAATTATACTACGTTACCCTGCTTACTTTTGTCTATGTAAACAAAAGCTTAATATTCTGAAACCGGTAAAGTCTCATTTACTAGACTTAATTAGCAATTGTAAACAAGAAATACGACAAAGTATGAAATAAATTATGTTTAAAAATTGATTGTCGATCAGAGAATTGGTAAAATTGGTAACATAGTAATGATCAGAGTTATTTTAAAAATACATTTTTAGTACAAATTACTGCAAAATATTAACTTTTGAAGACAGGTTCAACAAATAATGAAAATAGTAAAATAGTATAGAAAAATGTGTTGAATAAATAAATCTAAGTTTAAAATCTAGAGGAGAAAATACGAGTGGATTTGGTATTTGGTTATTATCGAAGTTTTTAAGTTATTGGAGTTGCGATTATGACGACAAAACCGTAGTGAAATATAGTGTATTTCGATAGTAATTAACGGCGCAGTGAGAAAACGATATAAGCGCTGGCCAAACTAACCCATAAATTGTACTTAAAGTTGCACAAAAAATTGCCATTATATTTGAAAACAAGAGCAGAGCATTCGAGGCAATATCGTTAACTTGCGTTATTTATGTTCCAATATTTCGTTAATTTCGAATGTAAATATCCAGCGAAATGATTTAACGCCTGGACCTGATTTATAACTCTCATTTATCCCGCTTCATTATCGCTTAATTATGAGAAGAATGTTTGGTCTTAATCAATACCTTCCACTTTCTCAACTCTCTTGGTTTTCCAGATTTAAAACAAAATTTATGTAGCATCAAAACAGCAAATTGCAAATTTTCCATAAATTAAATGAATATGCAAGAATAAATTCACCCGCATATAG
Organism: Stenolophus ochropezus; assembly: GCA_035578165.1. NCBI lineage: Eukaryota > Metazoa > Arthropoda > Insecta > Coleoptera > Carabidae > Stenolophus > Stenolophus ochropezus. The sequence goes on from JAQOWZ010000002.1 coordinate 3,299,744, forward strand.
TTCCAAGTGTCAAAACTTTGAATATTCATAAAGGTGTAATTGGAAAGCCTCAACTCCTAGAATCTCATTATAAGATTGGTAATAACCGAATAATAATACTGCACAATTTTACACAACAAATTCGTATGCAGATGGAATATCAAAGATAACACGTTTTTCATTTCTACTTCTTACCGCTATCCAGAAGAAAATGTGCTGAAATATGATTTTTCATTCGCTTTATAAAAAGTTTCTATCTGCAAGTTTTTCTTTTCTAAGGTATTTTCAACCTTTTAATACAGAAACGACACTTCATCAAAAAGTATGCAAGACATCTATCAATACACGAACTGATTGTTTTCTGCCTATAGAATGTAAAACTCACCAGAGATACAAGACATCTAACAATTTATCGGTTTAACATTATTAATAAATATTATTTTATAAAATTCTATTGTGAGCAACGTTTTCGTGATCAAGTCTGTATGGCTTGATATGACAGCTATATTATCCAATTCTTCCATTTTATTTTGACAAATCTGTATGGTAATATTATTACCATACTGACTTGTCAAAAATACATGGTATACAGTTATGACTTAGTTACCTTGCTAATTTTTGTCTATCTAAACACAGGCTTAATATCCTGTAACCGGTAAAAAGATTTAGGGCCGGTTTTTCCATCTCTGGTTAAAGTACCGGTTAGCTTAACTATTGGTTAATAGAAAAATATCGCATCGGAAAACTAATTAAGTTGTCAAAAATACATGTTATTTACTATTTCGATGTGATATTTTTCTGTTAACCGACGGTTAAATTAACCAACACTTTAACCAGAGGTGAAAAAACCGGCCATTAGAATAAAATAAAAATAATCTGACAGATAAAGGTCAAACGCCAAATATTAGTTTATTTTTTTGTTCAAATACTATGGCTATTACTATTATAAAATTTATACGATTAAAATCAGGGCATGTAACCGAAAAAAAATATTGATTAACGGTTAACCCTTATTGAGAACATTATAATAATAAAGGTTTTACTTCGAAAACCAGTTTTTAAAAATTGGAAACCGTTTTAAATATATCGCTTAATAAAAAAAATAATTAAACAAGTTATCATCTGAAAACAATAACAAATAAAAGAATTTAAATTTATTAATAATTTTTATTATTTATTTTATGTTAAAATACAATTATTCTCGCACAATACGCTTAAGTTCATATCTCCTCGAATGTTATACTGTTCTTACATTCCTTGTACCTAATAAGTAGGTATTATATCAGCATCACTAATTTTGTAAAGTTTTCGATTTTAAGCCTTAAATATTTCATTTAAAAATTTTGTTACATACGAGTACATTTTCAGAACATGTTAAATAAGACTTACGTAAAGAAAAGTGAAAAAAATATCAACTTGCATATTATTTTCAGCATGTACTCCAACTCGCTTATCGTAAAATAACTGTAGAAGGTACTGCGTTCTTCATATTTGTAAACATATTTTTCTCTGAAGGAGACCGTATGTTGATAAATCTATTTTTGTATAGACTGCAATACATCATAGAAAAACGTTTCGGTTGTATCAATACAACATATTTTCGTGACATATATGGAATATCTTTCAAACGTAACTGTTCAAGTCAAATTTCAATATAACAGCGAGCTGTTTACATTTGCAAAGTAGGAAATATTCGATACTCGTGTGAATTTGCAAGAATATTTTTTACAAAATCAGAAGCAGCGCCATTCTGAGTTTGCGCCAGGGTTTTCAATCGTTGATGTAATAAGATTTATTGATTGAGGCCTTCGGCATTTTTGCTTTGTTTTTTAAATTTTTATAATTTGATATTTGCAAAAGCCACCGCAATATTTCAAAAATGTTATGATGTTAAAGAATTTGTTTTCAAAATGCCACGAATATTGGAATAACAAAAGCTTGTTATATCAAATACTAATTTATTTTTTACAAAGGGATTATATTTTAATGATTTGAAGTAGAACGTTCATTAAACCATGAATTAAATTTCGTTCTATTTATTCTTCAAGTAGTAGTCTTTAATTTATTTTAAATTAAATTTAAAATCCAGATATTTTCCATTCAAACGCAAAAACAAATGTATTGATTCTTTGTATTATTTCTCGTACTGACATTTCATTATTTATCAAGAATTAATGATAATAGGAAATATTTGCACAAAGTGCTCCTATTTCACAATGAACAACATAGTATGTATGCATTTTCTCATTATTCTAATTAACAATGTTGTCTGACTTAATGCATGCTTAAATATTAGATCTTATGTTTCTATTTAGCTTCTATTCGTCTCTAGAGATATTGGTCTGTATTTTGCTCTGGTCTCTAACGTTAAAGAAACTTCACTAAGATATCGTATTCACTTCATTATTAGCGATAATTGAAATTTTTAGCGAACCACAGATAACTTCAAAAAATATTACTGCTTAACAAATATGAATTTAGACTTTCTGAAAATACATCACGCTTTCAAATTAGATAAGTATCGTATAAAAAAAATGGAGGACCTCATTCGACTCGTTTACAGATATTATTATAAAAAAATTATAAGGATTAAGGAAAATCTCGATATGCAACATATGGCACGATTTCTAGACCACACTTGCAATTAGTATAATTTCCAATTTTTTAGATAAAATAATAAAATTATCTGAAAAAATATTTTTTCGAGAAGACAGATGCTTGAATGTTGTGGGTGACCCAATTCCATTAGCAATACGTCAGAAGCGATTTTCGTCAACATGATAAAAATTAATGAATTTATAAGCAGAAGTTGGAAGTTTTTTGCGAGGGAAAATAGAATTTCAATGATGGAAGACGTTAGACAAAGTGAAACACAATTACTTGTCTTTTGCGTGTTCATTTTATCCGCGCAGTTATTATTCGGTTCATTGGACACATCTTTAGTCATCAATTTCGCCTTCTTACTACAGTCGTGACAGGAATCCGAAGCCATGGTGTCATGGGACGGAAGGATCAAATAAGATCAATTACTGTCTCTACAGGTCTAATGGTACTCCTCACATTTCCACTGGAAATTTTTCCCTAAAATTTTTGTCCAAATATTTAATGGAAACTTGCATTTCATAAGATATAGTAACATTAATAAAACTAATACCTGCAAAGTTTTATTAGATTCTTTACAAATTCGAGATATAGATTAAGGAAAAAGCTTGTTATTTTGTGAAGTAGAGTGCAAGATATGCGTGGTAGTTTATTTCGGATTTAATATTCTTTGATCTTGTTTGATTATAAAAGTTTGTAGAATATTGTTATCGGTGAAATGTCGTACATATATATAATTTTATGTATCACATGTACATTTTCTTTCTTTAGATAATATCAATGTCAATTATATACATGTTATAATACAATTATGTATTATTATTAAATAAATATTATAAAAATAAAAATCACATAGCTGCACATACTACACGTACTTTTAGCACATCAAACTGTACAAGCAGAAAAGCTTTTTTCAAAGCATCCCTAATTATAAGAAAGTATTTTATGTCATAACTCTGGTTTATAGATTTCGAAGAATAATTATATATTTTAGTCAAATTTACGTACATATTTTAAAAGCGACATTATTACTTATTAAGTCAAGTATAAAGTAATTTTAAAAAATTGTCAGATCAAATAAAACAATATCACAGTTTTCGACTTGTTTGGAACTCACTGAAAATTAAGCTCACTAAAATGTAAGTTAAATCTCCTTACCCATTTGAAGCTCTTTTTCATTTAGGAATGTTTTTTTCTGTTATCCTTCCTTCCTTTCCATTTTTCATTGATTCAGAAACTAAACAATAAGAGAGAAAAATCTTTTAATGTAGCAGAGTTTATTAAGTTAATTAAAAGTTTTCAATTACAATTAATGTACGAAAAAAAGAATCTGGAATCTGTAGGTTAGAAAAAGAATACATCTAAAATATGTTTACTTTTTTAATATTAAATTTGGTGTGGGGATGAAATACAAATGTGGAAATCCTCTGAATTTTTTGTTCTGTAAACTTTTTGTTGTATAATTTGAAGTTATACACAGGTGTATGTAGATATTCAGGTAAGAAATCCCTGTTCGATGATACTAAAGCACTAAAAACTTCCTCTGTGCTGAAACTTCCTTCTCATCTCGTAGTCTGTGAACAAACTCTAAATAACAATTTCTGAGTTGTAAATAATGTGGAGGGGTCCTCCATTTACTCACACCCAGAGCAAAGTTCGTCTTCGTCGAGTTCTTCGCCTTCCTTTTCTTGTTGCCTCCGCGACAAACATTTGCTATAAGTTCTCTACTTCAAAAAGCGCTGCTGATTTCGCCGGCTGCATTTTTTGCTTCTTGTTGCTAATCACTCTTATTTAAACACCCTCAACTTGTTAGGGATTCGAGTTTCAAAGTTCAATGCTTCATGTGGGCTCGGGAATAAAACAGAATGTTGTCAGATAAATGGGTATGATATTTTTATAATAATAAAATAGTAGATACATACAGTTTTCCTCATGTAAGTAAGTAGAAATAAATATCGAAGGAAGCTTGTGAATATCGAAACACCTCTTAATAAAGTCTTCTAATAATTATTCTTGTAATGTATTCTAACATCAACTGTTTTCTTGAATATATTACAATCTAAACAAATTTGATAATGTACTTCATTTATTACCTCTCGCCACTCTGTAAGAAATGTATTGGAAGTTATACAAAAATTTGGATAATGAGTTTTCAATGGATACGCACGTTTTGAAGTCCCTAGAACACGATTTTAAAATATTTACGGCGGTGTCTGTCCGTGTGTGTGGGTTTTGGTGTTAACCGTATAACCGAAAGTAGTGTTTTCATGAAGATCTGATGTGTTTTTTCTGAAATATCTTAACTAATTTTGAATATATGAGAATTTATATAAATAATAATATTATGTCATTAGCTAAAATTTAGAGTTCAAATTTGTTTTTACTTAGTCCACTTTAACTATTACACGTAAGTAATGACTCGGTAAATTTGTTTCAATTCCGATTAATCTGTTTACCTACAGAGATAAATGATTTATATTTGACAATGACAATTATTATAATTGATGGTGAAAATATGAAACTAATTATCGAATATTCTAAAAGGAGTTATAACAATACTGTCAGTAACAGGGATGGGAAACGTAATATAACGATACCCGATAACGTAATAATGACGTTTCATTTGCTATTTCTTTGTTATTAACGCAACTAAAGCAAAATAACGTTATGTTACCGTAACGTTACAAATAACGATACACTATAACGTTATATGACATTGAGAGAATATAAATTCTAAATTTACCGTTATTTTAATATTTGCCATTATAATGTTTTATGTATACAATATATAGATGTCACTAGTAGTGTTTGAAGTCTGTTTCAAATGCATTTAGTTTCTTTTTTTTATTAAAAATTTGAGAAAAAGAGAGTTTTTTTTTTATTTTTACGTTATACTCATAATAACGAAATAAAAATAACGTTATTATAACGATAAATAACGTTACGTTGTTGATTTTTTTTAAGTTATATAACGTAATATAACGAAATTTTTTTTATTACGTTATGAATGAATAAAATGAGCGTAGAACAAATGAAATGTTTAATGAAAAATGAAATTATTAATATGTAGAGTAAAAGGAAGATGGTTGATATAATATAATATAGCAAAAGTTGTAGCTGCAGTCCATATTGTAATGTTGGTACATAAAACAAAAGCAACAACGCCACAACAAAGAAGGAAATAAATGAATCTTCTTTGTGTGTTCGACAAGTTCCCGTATGTACAGTAACAGCTGAAACGTCTATTGTGTCTTAAAACATTACGGTGTACGTTGTATGTCTGTCGCACTGTTCATGCACTTACTTACAGATAAGTGCATTTCCTGGATATTTACAGGCAACATCTGTTACTCGCACACTAAACTTATTTCACCATAAATTTCACCATTTTACAGATATAGTATAATAGCTGATACCACTTATTTTTATGTCCTTACAGATCTTTCTAAATATATTAACCATAGCAAGAATAAAACCACCAAGTTATCACTGCAATGTTACTTACTATTATTACCTTTTCAGATACTAATCGTAACGTCTACAATGATAAACACCGGAATCTCTATTTTATATTCATAAAATGAACTACTATGTATCCATAAAACCAAAAAACTTGTGGGTACTCAAGCAAGTGGATATATATTACAGTTATTACACTACATAACATCAAAAATATCTTATGATTTACGCACACAATGTACCTAAAACAATAACTAAGATAAAGTGAACGACGGAAGAGCAAAGTGTATGGACAATTTGTATGCGGAATGTTCCGGTCTATGCTACAAAAGTCACGTGCCAACAAAATAAAACACTATCGTACTGCTTATTGATGGGAATCAATTTGTTTAATTAATTCCGTTTTTCCGGTTCGCAATTTCAAAATTAAATTCGCCAAATTCAATATTTAATTAGATTTAAGATCCAAACCAACAAATATATTAATTTATTGAATTTTAACTTGAAAGATAATTGAATGTTTTTAAAAATTTGGTTCGGTCAATACGTAACAGATTGAATTCGAATCCCTGAAAAAAAAAAGCTATTAACATACCTAGTATAGTTATGAGTATCATAACCGCCGCAGATTTTAAGACATCTAAGCCCTGGAACGATAAATAACATCCTTGATTTGTTCAATAGTTTACCGGTTTTACGTTATTAATAAATATTTATGTCATTCAACATAACTTTCATTTCCATATCGTGAATATTTTTTTTTTTCACAAATTTTCCTGATCGCTCAATATTCAACAACAATTTTTTCTAAATTTAGACCCTGAAATATGCTTGGTACTCTGTATTTTATTACTAGCTATAGATTAATTGTCAATCTGACATTAACAGTAGGTTTAGAAGTAGCAAGAATTTGGAATTATGTAGATGTGTGAGAGAGAAAGGTGTAATATTGTGAGATAGATGTTAATGATACCAAAAACTATAATAATTTAAAAACGAATTACTTTTTTAAACTATGATAGTTTGTATCATATATAATTAAGGTCTGGATTGTCTATAAGTGATCAATTTCTTAATTTTCTACTATGGTGGAGGAGCCCATTCTGTAATTTTTGACACTTTCTTACTTCGGACATCACACGATTTCATCCAATAAGATTTGAATCACATGGTTGCGATTGATTACGTGAGCATCAACTGGAAGAAAGCGACTTTATATTATAGTGTATATTACCCACCTACGGTGATAAAGTTTAGTAAATAATTCTTCATGTACCCACCACGTAAATAAATGTATTTTCATCACCATATCTTATTTTAATGAGAGCGTGAAAATGTTTACTTCGTGCGAAGAGAATTAGGAGTATATTCATGCAGTTCCATATCCCATCTGGAGTAAATTCGAGTGTGCAATAACTTCTTGTTTAAGGGAACAAGAAGACGGTAGTTGGAACAGCGTTGATAATACACGAAGACAAGAAAATTTATCAGCTCGGCTCGTGCTTATCGCAGATAAAATGGGAGCGCGAAGGTAATTGAGAATTTAAGGAGACAGCACGTGTGGAGAGCTGAACCACTTTAAAAATGTTCTCTCTGCACTGCAGTCCGGAGAATGTCCTGCGGTCAGCGTTCCACTCCGGATTCTCAGGCTACACACCGCACATATTTAATCAGAAACTGTTACACACAACTTCACACTTTGGAAAATTATCTTTCCTCCTCATTATTGTTTCTCCACTCTAGTTTTTATTCTGTAATGTTCCCTATACCTGGCAATAATGGCCCAATACCAAACAAAAGTATTGTAAGTGTGTAGTAAAATACTACATATTTTTTGTATTTGAAATATTGTATTTTGACGAAGTTTACTATAGATTCAATTACAATAAGATCGTGGTATACTAAAATAAGGATTTATGTACATTCTTCGTATTTTACTTATACCTAAGTTATAGCACAAGGAAACTAAGGTCTGATGTCAGACAACATACGACCTTTTACAGTTTAGAGATAAAAATACATAGTATTGTATTTCAAATACTAATATGTATTTCAAACATTTTTGGATTATTTCGGTTGTATTTGAAATTTTTTATAATGAAAAACTAAAAATTGTAAAATTATATATTTAATTGTAATTGGAAATGACTTGAAAATGTAAAAGCATTTAAATTTTCTACTGTAAAACCATGTTAACACAAAAAATGAAAGATTTTATAAAATTTTGTGTTCTTCTTTAACCTTATGTAAATGAAATAAAGGTTACTTAATATTTGGTAAAATGTAGCAAGTCTGTTAAATAAATATACGCAAATTGGCCTGTAAAAATCTGAATGCAGTTTTGAAAAACAAGTATAAACGTGGCATAAAATTTTTAGCTTATAATTAATAGAAAATTTTTCATAACAAGTATAAAAATTGAAAAATACAATTTACTAATTGGATGAACAAAATACTGTTTAGATATTTTTATTATTCTAGCGCAGAAATAATGAAATCTAATGAAAAAGGTCTTTCGTAGCCAGCAATAAATCCCTGGACAAAACGAATTTTTCTATACCTATTCATAATTAGACAATGGAAGGAAACCCCGAGTAAAAAACAAAGTCTGTTAAATACGTAGAATAAAAGAGGAAGAAAAAGTTTGCGTTTCCTTCACCACGTCTTACTTCATTAGCCATTGTCCGCAGTTCTGCCAAAACAACGGGGCTGTTTCGTGGATAAATAGTCGTCGGAAACTTCTCCGAATATGGCCATTCGCGCAGCCATTCACTCAGCGGGCTATGAAAGCAAACGATGTTAATCACACAAAAGACAAACGGTGCTGCAATCGTGCACAAGTAATAGATGGATTAGGAAAAGCCCTGGAAATATTCACCCTCTAAAATCCGCTAATGTTTTCTTTCATATTGTTAGTTAATTGTTGTTAAGTGGCAGCAAGAGGGTTTCGATTCGTTCGAAAAACTTTTTTCAACCCCTAGTTCAACAAAAACAGGTACTTTTTATACCGCAAATTGTCAATGAAGAATAGTAGAATCTCTTATTTTACAAAGAGTGTAACATTACTTGATAGTCATAGTTTAAAAATGTATTTTTCAGGAAATTTTGTCAGAAATACTTTATACACTAAATATTTAGGATCAATAATAGATTTATAATAAGAAAACATCTGATGTGGATACCACATGGCTTCCTCTCTACGCTAAATTATACACATTTTTTGCTGCACTTCATTTAAACTTTTTTCACTTGAAACTGAGATCATTCTACGGCTAATCATGCTTCAACTTGCATTCGGGTCTTGTCTTTGAACTCCCTTTCATGGATCAGCTTTTGAAAATCTTATTAAAATTTTACTATTCCGTATTGCATTACTCAAAATTATTGTAATCGCTCAAAATCTTGCAAACAAAGAGATACGGTTTTCACTGCCGATTGCAATGAAAAAGGGAGGTGCACAATTAGAACAGTTCCATATACAGAATTTCCTAACGTTGCTGCTAATCATTTTTTAGTTATACGAGATATGTACGTAGGTAAAGATGTACAGGTTTATCGGGGTAACAGAATTTTATCGAAATCATAATTGGTTAAAAACTTGTCTTAGGAATTTATTACTAAAATCGCTTTCTCGAAATAAATCTATTGTAAATGATCTTGTACTGTTTCTTTTATGCAGATATTAATAGTCAACAATAGGTAATTATCTAGTAGTTAAATCGTAGAACTTTCGTACTTCTAATCGTAATCATATTTACCTCAAATAGCTTTTACGATTATTATATTACGAACTGTGTGATTTGTCAGTAGCATAGTAGTGCTGAGAGTAATATTTATGATAAAATGATGATCCAAGAAATATAAGAATAAAGTACAAGAAATGAAGAAGAAGCATCCATATTACGCGCTATATAATCTCCTGGTAAATTTAGTAAATTGCATTTCATATGCAGCTGTTTGTCATTGTCAGTGCACAGTCGTCACGTACAGACGACAAAAGATAAAATGAAGCCTTGGAGCAGGAATTATTAATATATACCGTCTCCGCTTGCTACGACACACTGTTCGCATCAACTAGATATTCCAAATGTTTCTTTGTAAAGAATGCGGTGCAACAATTCTTCCACACATGACGAAGTATGAAGCATGGCGAGATGTAATAGCGAGCATGTCTCGCTGTATTGTCATCGCGTATTACTTTAATGAAATATTCCATTATATCATTGCCAGCTTGTGCCAGCAGCCGATTTCGTCATGCATTCATTTCAATTTTCAAATTGAAAAATTGAAATTTTATCAGAGAGAATTTGTTATAATAAAATGCATTCATCCACTACTTCCATTCAACTATATTTGCACTATATTTATGTACCTCAACCCTAACAAAACAAGTCTATTTTAACATTAGTAATAGTGTTTTCGAGAGAACACTTTTAATGAAATTTACAAGATTAAGGTCCGGTCTTTCCAAGTATGGATAAAGTTTGTAATAGAGATATCTGTCAAATAAACGTCAAATCCGTCTTACCACCACAGTATAATATACATTTGTAGAATATCTAGCTTTATCTGATAGATAAGTTGTTGGGAACTTGAACTTCGAAACACTCTAGTTCAGGATGTGAATAGTTACCGTATTATGCTGAAAAGCCACGAGTCCTATCTTTTTATTTATAATTGTCTATTCTAATCTATACATAAAATAACATTCCATAAGAGATATCAATGATTTAAAAAAATATAATGACAATTACAATGCAAAAGCAAAATATATGTCACTTAGAAATGCATAATAAATTTAATACAGGAAGTCATGCTTTTCTTATTTCCAAATTATCGTTGTGATTGAAATTAATATTTTTAGTTTTAAAAATCTCAACACAAGATTAATTAGAGAAGCCATTAAAAAGGAAATTTAAATTTAATTAATTCCGTAATGGTAATCATTTCTCTGATGGCCACATCCGATATTTTTATTCTACAAAAACATAAAACTTTTATTTGCTACTCACTTGTAAGGTTCTAGTATATTTAATATCTAGTTTCTATAAAACAGATGAATTATTCAATCGTTTACTAAATTGGACATATGTTGTTGACAAAATTTGATGTAAATAATTTTCAAAGGCAAAATAAGTAAATACGAAGTTTTTGTTCCAAAATACAAAAAAAAAATATACAAGGTACAGATTTTAGTTAAGCCAAAAATAACTGTTTTGTTCGGTTTCCGATACAGTATTAGAAATTTGATGTAAGGAAATTTCAGATATGAATTGAATTAAAAATATTCTGAACAAAATAATTCCAAACTAAAGATTTTTTTATAGAATGTATTACTACAGTGGCGGGAGGTAATATGTTGGACATTTTTTTAAATATCTTGAAAAACTGTAATCATTTCATACGTGGAAAAGGTAATCCGGAAAAATAATTTTGGGGATTTGGCAGAGTTAAAATCAATTGCGTTTTTAATAGCGCCACCTCGTATATCACAGTGACAACCGTAGTGAAATCGCCGTGTACCGGAGCTGAATCGGTGAATGCCGATAGGTCATAACTCACGTGGTGCGCCGTGGCCCGTGACGGCCGCAACCATATTGTACCGGAAAACACTCCAACATGCCAGTTAAGTGCGGCTTTGCCTTTGCAGCGGCCGACATCGACTATTTTTCCAAATTACACCTATTGGCAACTAGTCACAATACTAGTTCGACCTAAACCGCGCTATATATGTGTCAACAGGAAATTGTTGTTTACTCTCGTGAAATATCAATTGAATTGAGATATAATTTACAGGAATTATAGCAGGGCTTTTGTAGGACAAATTACACCTATTGGCAACCTACTAGCACAATACTAGTTCGACCTACACCGCGCTATATATGTGTCAACAGGAAATTGTTGTTTACCCTCCTGAAAAATCAATTGAATTTCGACCTAATTTACAGGAATTATAGCAGGGCTCTTGTAGGACAAATTTGCGGCTTTGCCTTTGGTTCAGCCGACATCGACAATTTTTCCAAATTACACCTATTGGTAACGTAGTCACAATACTAGTTCGACCTACACCGCACTATATATGTGTCAACAGGAAATTGTTGTTTACTCTCCTGAAAAATCAATTGAATTGAGATATAATTTACAGGATTATAGCAGGGATCTTGTTGGATAAATTTATATTTTTCTTTTTATTCTAAGATGTGTAATCAATAGTACTGTGTGAACATATTTTCTTACAACAGAGGAGAATAATAAAACGTGTTTTCATTTGAAAATATTGTTACATAATTTATTTTTTACAGGCACCATAAAATATGCTTCAAGTTTATTGTCATGATATTTCAGTAAATCTAATAAAATTGTAATTATCTCTCATAATACCTACGTTATTTTTTATGGAAACATTTTTAGTTCCTTGTACGAAGTAAAGGAAGTATTATAATTGCGAAAAATTTCGGTTATCAGATTTCAACGGAAATATACGTTTTGACTATCCCTGAATCTATTTTGACTAATTTAGGTGTACGTCTGTACGTATGTATCTATCTCGCATAACAGAAAAATGAGTAGCCGTTGAAATTTTGTATGTGGGACTGCTATTAACATCTATAATTGTACAGCTCCCTTTTCTATTGAAATCGGCAGTACCAAAAAGGCACTTCGTTCGTAGTGTCTTTTAAGAACGATTAGTCGTAGAATATTAAAATATTGTTTACAGAACTCTAGTTACTCTAGTAACTTAGGTAATTAACATACAATATTTTATCCAACACCTTTTAATCATTGATATAAAATACATAAAAGTATTTAACTGTTGACGTTTTAAACTGGCTCTTAATAAAAAAAAAATAGTATGGAAAGTTTTATAACATAGTTACTATAATACGAACTAATAAACAGTAAGTTATAATTTCTAACACACATGTGTTTTATGACCTTCTTTATTTACCTAAAATCACCAAAGTTATAGCGTTATAATTACATGGTGTTTGATAAAATTTTTAATTTATACCTATATGTTATGATGTATTACCAAAAGGTGAAATTTCGAAATTTGAAAGAAATACTCATGAAACAGTTAGCGCCGTCGGACGTGAGGCAAAACAGTGGAACGGTACAGTGAGTTATGAGCCGAGCGCTCAATGCCGGTACCGGTATTCACCGGTTCAGCTCCCCAATCCCCGCTGAATTCCGGATTCAGGATTTCACAGCAGTTGTCACACTTGTTTGATATACTGCTCTATATATACGTCACTTTCTGATTTTCTTTTTCTTCTTTGAATTTCGTACTTGGAGATTACGGTTTGATTTTTATTTGCTCTTGTCAGCGGTTTTCAGTTTTAATATTTTCTGTGATATATGGCGAGATTTACAGATTTCGCACAGAAATGGGCAAATATGATTGTAATACCTGTCGCCTCGTGGACTCCAACCAATAAAATAAAAACAGCAATTTAGATTTCGATGGGTAATCTTATATATACACACATATACTTACTTGTTTCTGTGGTAGGTAACATAATGCTTGAAGTTTTCGAATATATACAATCGTATGAAATAATAATACACAGTTTCAATTTCTCTAACCATTCCAAAACATTGAGTAATATTGTATACATCTACAAAACCATGTTCTAATTTTTCTTGATACATCAAATCCCGGTACTTCTTTTGTCGTATCTTTCAGTAATTTCTTATTAAATGTCTAAATGTTTTGCTAAGCATTCTTCCAGCAATCATCAACCTGAAAAGGTTGATGAATGAAATCTTCAAAAATGAAGAGTAAAGTAAGCTTTTACACCTGGAAGTAAAAAGAAATATAATACACATACTCGTTCATCTATAAAATTTCAAAGTGTTATTCATTTGATATAAAATAACAATGTTGTCATATACTTTTTTCATTTGCGAGTGATGCAAATATATTGCTATTTACTTGCGAAGGATGTTCGGGAATACAAATTTTATATGCAAAATTTAAGTATACTTATTCCTAGTCGCTGAGTTACAGTAACATATGAAAAACATTCTATATTGTTACATTACACATAAAATAGTTTAAGAGGTAATTTTATGGTTACTTTGTAAAATATTTGAAATGTTGCAGTAATGCCCAATCCATAGTAATTTAAAAGAAAAACGCATTAAAGAAAGTACTCGTAAAATCTCTAAAATCACATTGTGCTGGAAACAGCCGAGTAGTTTAAATCAATAGATTTATTCGTAAAACATTTAACTTGCAATAAAAAATGCAATCACGTCGCTGTTATTCCTCCTCCACGTGTTGGAGCTTTGAAAAAAGCTATTTACGGGAGTCGCATTCCATCGCCCAGCGAGGTCACGAGGCTGACACTGCGTGAACAAAATGTGAAATATCTCCCTCATAAAATATTCGGATATGGATTGAATGCGCGCCCAGTACAAGAGCACGACACGTACAGATATCTTAACGCGAGTGGGATCCTCTATATGGGCCGGCCGCTTCGGTGGCATTAAACGCGAATATAAATTCATCTCACGTGTCCGACAAAAATACGAATAAAAATGATATGGAGATGCCCAAGTATTATTTCACTTGCCTGTGAAAATTGAGTTTCGTCACCCATTTACCCGCTGCATATTTCTAACCCGCTTTCATATCGACACCCAGCCGGCTATATAACACTAGGTGACGGGATATTTTAAAATTGGAAATTCCTCGACACTGCATTTGTACCTACATCATATACCCTCTTGAAAATGATGTGACATCTATTCACCGTACTATACAACTCACTTTATCATATCTGCTTCCAAGAAGACTCAAATACCTGAGGTAGTTAATTCGCAGCAAAGAAAGAACGGTATTATCGCTCTTTACATGCAGTTTATTACATAAAATTATGTTGATATGTTTTGTAAATCAATGCAGCAATTGAAGACTACTATTAAAAATAATTTATGTTAAATTTTAAGTACTTATTCTTTATTGTATTATTATCTTGATTATTCCACACACGTCATTTTCAACCAATGAGAATTTTTCAGTGAAAAAATTTGATAAAATCATCAGTATCGTAGTCATGGTTACATTTTGTTGATATAAAAAATTTATTGTTTGAACTGTTGTCATAATCAAGTAAATATAATTTGAGCTATAAATTGAATTGATAAAAATTACTCATAACTCCTGCGAAGTAACGACAGGTAAAAATGACTCTTAAATCACTCCAGCTTCGATGTCGTGATCTAATTGTTATTTTGTATCCCTTGTTTCATGTTAAAAATACTCACGGTATAAGAGATTAATCCTAACTCTTATGGATATAAATATGGATCATTGTTTTCTATTTTCTCTGTTTTTTAATGGTGAATTGAAATGATTCGTGGGTCAGAGTCAGTCAATCAAGCTTTGATTAAGGAATGGTGAATTCGGTTGTACCATCGACAAATATTATAATCCTTCTATTTTATGAATATATTCTAAATGAAAACATCCTCAAACAGTCACCACAAAATATTCCTCAAAATATCTTTCTCTGTATTTCGTTCAAAAGAATGTTGACCCATATTTTTTTTAAAGTAAGCGTCTTCCTCAGGGAGTGTACACTCCTACACTCCCTGAGGAAGACGCAAATGGGGTCGAAACCGGTAGGAGACGTCGTTTTCCAACAATAAAATTTTCACTGAATTCCAAAAATTTTATTCTTCACTTTCCATCCACCAGTCAAAAAGCTTAATTCTCATAAAAAATATAACTCAAACATTTCGTCAGTAATGTACCTATATGTTTAAAAAAATCAACGAATTTAATATTTAAAACAATGTGTAGTAGCATTGCTGTTCCTCGGTGATTTAGCAATGTTGCTGCATTAGGTAATTTCAAAGTTTGGTTGCAATGTCTGCATATAGCGAGTTCTTAATTATTTCCAGTATTACCTTAATTATGCAAGAAGCATAACTTTTGTTTCAAATGTCATTACACAGTGCTTAACTTCTCGTAAAAGACGAAAGCTTGGCACTACGTTTTGGATTTTAATTTGCATCGCGAGTATCCCGAGCTTTGGAACATTCGAGGCAGCTTCGTCCGTCAAACTATTTAGCAATATGTTTACGGAATACGTTACATGCATTCGCAAACAAACTTGCGAGAAACTGGAATAGTGAATGAGTTGCTCATTCTAGGTCGGTTTGCGTTTTGTTTCTCGGTTTAACTTTGTCTAACTTTATTTTATTGCAGGCTATTTTATATGTAATTAATAATTAATTTACTTGGAACGCTGTCAGAACTAGGAATGTCAACCTTTATGTTTATATAATTGTTTCAAACAACTTATAAACAGCGAAATATATCTTTATAATTTCATATTCACAGTTAATTATACTCATAGTTTCATGGGCGCCCGCACAGTTTATTACAAGGTGGGTCGAAATTTTTGAAAAAGACATTATAAAACTTCAGCTATTTCATTTGTATTTACATATATTAATACATATTAAAAATAAAAAAATATTGTTATCAATAATTATTATAAAAGAAGAGATACATTAGACTGAAAAAATATAATTATATGTTTATTAAAAAAGGTATACAATTCATAAATGAAAGGGGGGTCCATCGACCCTTTCGACCCCCCCTGCGGGCGCCCATGCATAGTTTTCTTATAATTATAAGGTTACAAAATGATAAACAATATGCAGTGCATTATTTAAAATTCATGTAAGAATAATTGAGTTTCAAAAAAGTTGATAAATGTTAATATAGATTATTCCACACACGTCATTTTCATCCAATTAGAATGCTTCATTTGATGCCTTTAGGTAGTTTTTTAGTGAAGAAATTTGATAAAACCATAGTATCATAGTCATGGTTACATTTTGTTGATAACAAAAATTTTACGTTTGAAGTATTGTCATTCGTGAAATAATCAAGTAAATATAATTCGAGCTATGAATTTAATTGGTATAATTTACTCATAATTCTTGCAAAGTAACGACAACTCGGATCAAAAATGACTCTTAAATCACTCCAGCTTCGCTGTCGTGATCTAAATGTCATTTTTTACACTCGTTTGTCTGTTACTACGAAACAATTATTTGTAATTTTTTCCAAAAAAATCATGGTCCTTATTATATTACTTATGATTAAATAAAATTGCTTCATAAGAATCCATAGATTGTAAAATACATTTGATGTGGAATATGTATTTAAGTTATTTATTGATTAGGCATTCCAATGTGAGAGATATGATTCATTAATTAATATCACATCATCATCAACATCAGTTGTGTCTGAGTTGACAGCTGTAGCATAGGGTAAAGTCCTCATATATCATAGCTACTTGTCTCATGACACTATAACCTATCCACATTACCTCTTTATCTCTATGACAATCCTGTTCATCAACTTCATTACAAATATAATATTGGGGGTCTTGCAAATTTAAAAATCAAAAGTGAGATTCACAAACTGAAACTATAAAAACAAAGATAGTCTACTTTATTTTTGTGAAGTTAATGTTGATGTCAAAATGTTTGTTATTGTCATATGTAATACCACTACGTTAGTAGTTATAAAAGTTACTGTCATATTTTTATTATGTTAAAATACATATCAAACCTTGTGTCGTTTATTTCATTTTGTATCTAGCTATCAATATAAAACTTAAAACGAATTGATATTGGGTTGAATCTATCAAACCCTTGAAAATAGCTGGTTCAGTTGGATCAATTCGTTAAATAGTGCCATGTAAAGAAAACTAACCTACTACGTTACTTTAAAAGTCCGTAAAAGGCTTATGTTGCATTTTATCTGGAACGGTACAATGATATATTTAATTATAAATGGTATGCATAGTACGTGAATAATAATACCTATTATTATTTAATATGAAAGAGAAAATACACTGTGGTACTTCATAATATAGTAATAGCATAAACAGAGTATTAACATTTAACAGGAGTTAATGCATTGCAGAGACAATAAGCGTATTTAAGTATTATTATGGTTATTTGATTTATTTGTATTGATGCTGGTGTGAGTGGAATGTTTCGGTTGATCGGTGATTGTTAATACCCCTGATACCAGCAATTAATGATAGTTGATTAGTGTAATCTACTTGGCTAGGATCGGGGCACGTAGATACATCGTCGGACAGGGGCGTCTCCTACTCTGTTCAAGTCCCTTGGTGGTGCCTTCTAACTTACCCTCTAGAGGTATTAACTATTACTTCATCTCATACCATTACCGCAGTTATGTAAATTGAAAATAGTGACTTGAAAGACGATAAATGTTCTTAAATAAATCTTGGTAATTACAATTTTTCCTATTGTCCAATTGGTATAGTAGGTCTATAGAAAGTAGTGTTTCACAAGACAAGATTTCTTGTCTTGTTTTGTTAATGCTTGTCTTGCCTTGAAGAACAAGTCAAGAAATTTAAGTATATCTTGTCTTTCATTACTCTTGTTTATAAAAATCTTGTCTTGATCGTCATTTTCTTGCTTATTTCTTGTCTTGCAGGTTATAATGTACTTAGGGATTCTCTTTTTGCAAATGAGCATATCTTATAATATAATAATAATTATTAATTTAATATCTTAAAATCAATAAATCGTATAGGTGCACTACTTTAAGTATTTTTTAGAACAACTGGAACATCTGTACAAGCAGTTAAGATTTTTCCAAATTTCTGTGGTTGTAAAAAAGTATATTGTTCCTTAACTTTTCGTTATATAATTTCGAAAAATAAATATATTATCGACTCAATAATTATTATTGTTACATATTTTTATTATTTTCCCAATACATTTAAAAAATATAAATTTCACTATTTTCCTAGGCAGTAACATATTATATTAATAGGTAGATTCTTATAATAAATATAGTTTTCAATTAACAAAAAAAAAAACCGCAAGAGTACAATAATTGAAGAAAATCTTGCTATTATTGCACCTTTCTTGCAAAACAATTTCTTGTCTTTTTTTGCTTTTAAATTTCTAGCTGTTGTCTTGTTCTTGTCTTGTATTTTTTTTCAAGACCAAGAAAAATACAAGACTCTAGTGAAACAGTAATAAAAAGCTGATAATCGTCAAATGGATACAACAGAATTATTTTTCTCCTTTCAAAGTACAGAAAGAAATTTAAAGCTTCCTGTGAAGCTTTTAAAATTAAATATAAACACGCTTTAATAGAATCAAACCAATAAACGATTAAAGCGAACGAGAACTCTGAAATTGAAAGAAATGGGAACTCAGTGTTTTGAAATAATCAACCTGAATTCGATTCAATCAATTTCAATTCAGTAATTGGAACTTTACTAAAAATAGTTTTTGAAATGTAATGACTTCAATTGCACGTATAAAACTATTAACATTTTGCAATCATTGATTTCATTTTCAATTACTATGAACTCTTATTTACATTTCATTTGCAACAATGTATCCATTGATTAAAAATGTATTGCATTTTAAAGTAATGTTTAATATGAAAGAGTTCATTGCCTCTTTAATAAAAGTAGTTAAGTGGACTGTGAACAACAAGGAACAAAAAATACGCAAAAGGTTTAAAGGAATTCTTTTAATCCTTTGTAATATATTAAATAACTTTCTGCAATGCAGTTGCGAGTAATTTTAAAAAACAGAAAAAGGAAAAACAGTAATTGTAATTAAAAGGAAAGTAAACTAGGCGAAGTTATAAAGTTTGTGTATATTTCCTGCGGTTAAGTTTACTGGATTCGATACTCCTACGGCCCTGATGCTCATTTAGTTGCACGGAACTTTCCAATTCCCAGGAATACGAATTCCCGAACATTTTAATTTCAAATTTCAAATACTTATAGTTATATTTGTATTGGTCCTTATATTCAGAAAGACAATGTAAGTCTCATAAGAATTATTAAAACATAAATAAAAAAAAATCTGTTTTTATCTTACATATTATTCACCTAAAAATATCTACCTATTCGGTTATAAATATATGTATATAACACAAATAAAATTTTTTGCGTACTGTATTATAACTTCAACTTCCATTCATTTCATATTTCGAGCTTCTTTTTCAAATGCATCAGCAAAATTTAATTATAATTTTTACCACTGTTCCTTATACCAGTACACAAAATTATTTTAATTGCTTAAAAACTATGGTTTTCTATATCAATTTATTATTAAGAAATCATATCATATCAAATATCATAAAAGCCAACTAAATTATTATTTTTATTAAGTTTCTGATAAAAGAAGCCTGTTGAAAAGGCCGATTGGAATCAAAAATGGAGGTGCATAACTAGATGTTATGTTTATTTTAATAATCTACGGCTAATCGTTTTTGAGTTGTGTGAAAAATAAAAATAAAAACCTTCTAGTAAAGTGCTCTTTTAGCATTATCAATTACAATAAAAAATAGTGCAATATAGTAGTTTGGTAATATAAGGATTAAGGATATACACATATGTATTTGTGGGAATTTAGCACGTGGATTTTTCTGATAGAAAAAGAGTCTTAATTGAAGAACAGATATCATCTATATTACTAATGAAAAAGGGAAAAAGAATATATTGAAAAACGACGTACGATTCGTTAGTTTAGGAATATTCTTAATTGAAGAACAGATATTATCTATATTACTAATGAAAAAAGGAAAAGCATATATTGAAAAGCGGCGAACAATTTAATAGTTTAGGATTATGGGGATGTTTAATCGTGGGAATTTACTATATGGGTTTCGGTGATTGGAACATCCTGATCAAGGACACGAATGGTTTGGAAATGGCAGTTATCCAGAGCCGCGTTCGCGTTGTACCATTACAGCAGGTAATTAGTCGACATACTAGCAAGTAGACATGATTTATATAAGTGTATGTTACCATTGGCATGTGATATTGTCGATATTATTGTTGTGTGCTGGCTCAGCGATTACCTTTGTGAAATATGACAATACTGGAATTTCATTTTGCCTTGGGCGCTTTAATCCAACTGGGATATTGCTTGTGACAGATTTGTGTGTCAATTTTAAAATTGAGAAATCAGAAAGCAGGTTATAATTCCTCATGAAAAGGATGGAATCCCAGTATGTTGTAATATAAGAAGAAAATATAAAGGTATAACCTTACGTCTTAAATGTGGTTCTAATAACTTTATTAAGTGACCGGTTTCGACTATTTAATAGTCATCGGACCGGGAGTACTAAAAATTATTACATTATTTTTAGATAATTTTTAGTGCACTTGTGGCCATATTCATAAACGTTCGTTATACTTATAACGCTTCGTTATCCTTTAAACGAGTCATTGAATTGAATATTCATATTCATAAATATTCGTCAATAATGTTTGTTAAATTGATCCTTATATTTAATGACTGCATTTTCTTTCATTAAAAATATAACAAGTCGTTATATATTGTCGACTGCCAAGTCATAAGTCCTTTTATGATAATTGTAAATAAAAATTTTCTCAAATTTTTCAAATCATATTTTATAATTTTAGCAATGTCTCCATTTTCCCAAACATCATTTTCGTCAGATTCTTATGAAAATCTTATACCGCAAAAATAAAATAAAATAAACAAAATTTTAATATCATGAAGATATTATTCCACAAAATCGAATACCATTACTAGAAGCAAAGTGAAATACATTAATAATTTTTATCAAACACAATTTTTTCTTTCACAGTCACTGTATCTGTCTTCTTATTCTAAATAATTTTAAATTTCCAATATACTTATAAAGAATTCTATGTCCTATCTATTTGATATAATTTATTGTATGTGAACATGGTTAACAATTTGTTTTGTAATAATCGCTATAATGCATTTTATGAGTACGAGTGCTACAGAAAATCGTGTGACATTGTTTTAAGCATATTTGCTATGGTAATTTGGAAATATTTCATTATTTTGCTTTCGTACTTATGCAAACAATGTTCATTGTAAAAAATGTGAGTTCAGTATTTAAAAAAACACATTATTGAATTGCCATTATATTTAAAATATATACATATTTTATTTTATCGTACTTCAATATTTTAAGCAAAATATAAAACCTAAATTAATTTTACTTTTTGTGTTGGTGTTGGTATGTGATTAGTACGTTGCTGAAATGCATTCCAAAACAATTCCTGGAAAGAATCAATGCTTTGGGGAAATTATAATTGAAGAGATCCTATTATTTTTTGTCTTTACTGGTACCCCCTATAATTTTTAGTTCTCTCCATTTTTATATTGACTATTAAATAGTCGAAACCGCTCACTTCATAAACTTATTAAAATGTTGTGTTTAAGACTTAACCTTCCACCTTTCCATTTCCCCGTGAGATTATAACTCGGTTGACGCGCTATTAGATGGAGTGATGAATGCATTACAAGTGTTTGCTGACGGTATCAGCATCCAGTCCATGTAGCAACGTCATCAGGCGAGATTGGCCCTCGTCCATCCCTTGAGCCCTGGGGAGGCAGATCATGAGCACGATCACGGAGCATGACTCCCATGCAACGCGGCCATCTACGTCACGTCCGGCCATCCCAGTCCGGGTCCGGTCTCCGGAGCCGAAAAACGGGAAACGACGGCGATATGAGCGGGCAATCATCGGAGTGGGCAACGGCATGAGAATGTACATGGTTTGTTAAAGGGACGCAGAAAGGGAATTCACTTTGTGTATGCAATTGTTTATTCAGTTATTTTTGCTTATTATACATATTACGGAACTGTATAGAACTCATGATACAATTAGAGTATTTACAATACTACAAAACTGCACATGACATTCTAAACAAATGGACATCTTTCTGAGATGTTTACATACAATTAATATTCTTTATTGTATATCTTCTATTACAATTACTTCAATATCATGATTATCACAATATCTCTCGTTGCGCATTGTTGATGAGAACAACATGAGACAAATGCCTACTTTCCACATGAGTAGATTTATTATCTTATCGGTTTCAGGATATTTAGTAATTGAGTCATAATTGTATTCCGTGTAATTTTGATAAGTCAACCCGTACAAACTTGATAATGAAAACGTTACTCATGAGAAAATCTTATAAAATAATATTTATTAATAACGTGAAACCGGTAAACTAAACAAACCACGGATGTGAATATCCTAGATATATTAATATGTTGAACAATCTTCTTTCTTTGGTACAACATTCATACAAGACCTCAATCACTTAAGGTACTTATTTTGTAACCTTTTACTTGCAATTTGCAGTGGAGTATATTGTCAATTTACAACCTCTGCTAGAGACCTATAGCTTATAAGTAGTTTTCAACTAGGATTGAACTCCAGATCTTACAGTTCCGCCTCATAAAAATATTTGAATAAAATAGTTAGATAAATAGAAGGAAAAATTCCTGGAAAACATATAAAACTATAATTTTATAAACAGATTACTAGTACTTTAGACATTTTTTTTACAGTAATCTGTTCAAATGATAGATATTTTACTAGTCTTGCAAAGTTGTATGGTTAATCGAAGTTTCTACGAAATTCTAGTTCCAGATTTCAGGATATATATATATTCGTATTCTTATTTGCACATATGTGTATTAAAATATACGTAAAATCTATTGGGTATACAAGTTAAAAGAGATTCTATCAAAACTTATGAAAGTTGAGAATGACACACACTTTTCGAAAAGTTAAAAAGTTCAAATATTTAGAAATAATCAAATAATGGAACAATAGATTTAAACAAGGCATTTCAGCAAATAAAAACTCACTGCAAATAAACTTATTTCAAAGAAAACTAAAATAAAAATTTATAAAACCGTATTATAACCTATTGTAATGTACTTCGCAGAAACAATGACTGTGATAAAGAAGAAGAAGATCTAAGAATAGCAGAAAGATAATACTCCGAACTGTTCTAGATCAGTAAAAGTTGCAGAAAACGAATATAGACCTCAAATGAATCATGAAATTGAAAAAGAATAAGAAGAAGAAGACTTAGAAAATGGAGATATATTTGAGTATGTATGTTTAGTTACATGGTTACATCTAAAGATAATAATAGATAATGAGTACGGGAACCATACACTGTACCTCGATGTCCTTAAATAATTCTTTTTATAAATCCTAATTATAAGTATCGTACGCTTTACTGCGGAACAATGGAAGACCAAATTGGAGCAGAATCTAAATTGCATCATTAAAGATTCGCTATCATCCTTTCTGCTTTAATTATTAACAATCTATTATTTTACGTCCATAATAAATTCAAATCACATATCCTCCAGCCCGGGTTGCAGTTACGCTGATGATCAGACGCTTCACAAAGGAGCCTCCCGCTGGTTATGCCTTGAGATTACCCGGTTAATATTGGTTAAAGTATCACGAGCGGACAGTGGACAATGCATCACAGATGGATGGTGCGCGCGCCAAGGAGAGATAGGGTTTTGTTGGGATATTTATACGTTGTTACGTGCTGCAGAAAAGGCATTGTCAGGCCAGGCACAACGTCCAGGAAGTTGAGCTATTTGTTGGGGCCCAACTTTGCGATTTAGGTTAGCTGGAAAGCTGGAAAATGGGCTCGTGGATTAATATCGCAGTTTATAAAAACATTGAGGTGTAGTACAGAAATAGCAACTGAAGTTGGAAAGCGACAATCTAAAAGTAATCTTCTTTTTCGAATTTAAATTATGATTGTTTTATAATAATTCTTCATTTTGAAATATGTTTCACAACCCAAATTTGAAAACTTACAAATAACTTAATTTATCTCATGAAAATATCAACTTAATTTTATTTATTAACACTTACAAAATAAAGACAAAACAAAGGTGATTTAATAGCTATTTATGTAATAACCAAAAGGTGGTTATTTAAAGCATGCGAAAATTACTAAACGAGACAAAGGCAAGTTTTGTAAGAGCAGAAATTAACCTACCCAGTTTCCTTATGTTTTTCATACAATATTTTTCCTACATCCGTTTAGATAAGATGCAATATGTATTTGAAATTATGATTTTTTAACATTTTGATGACATTTGCAAAATAAACGAAAGAGACAATATTTAGTTACAACACCAATATTGTTGGTTATAAACAAATAACCGATATAAAAGAAAGTAGTCATTTAAGTTTTTTGAATTTTAAAATATGGATGTCTGTGACTATAATAAATGTAATAACTATATTATCAATATTTGTAAAGATAATAAGAACTAAATATTCTCTTTTTGAGACTGTCAATGTTTTTATATATGTCTACTATCCAATTTGATCTTGCGTGAAATAATGATTTTATTATTGCTCAACCTTGTCAACCAATTACACCTTTGAATTTTCATTACTAATATTATTTAAAGTGTTTAGTATTTATAAATTAATAACTAAAAATCATATATAAAATTTAAATAACATAGAAAACCACATTGCGCGCTACTTATTAATGAATTCAGTTCGAAATAATTTATAAATATTTATTATTACGTATGAAATATCAATTATATGAGTATTAAACATAAAATTATGTACAAAGAGGATTAATAAGTACTTTTGCAAACTAAATTTGTGTAATTATTGATTTGTATTTTATGTAGGATAAAACAACAATAATTCCTAAATATTTAGATAATTATTCAGTGACCTATTCCCAAACATTAAACCCAGTTGTATTTATATCCCAACAAATATTAGTTTTACTGAAAACACAAAATCAACGTAACCTATACATATTTAAATAGAAATTCAAGCCAATATGTGAGTAACATTGCAGTCAAATGTTTAAACAAAATTATTTATTTATTACGAATAAACTATTTTCATAACCGTTTATGAACTCTACAAAGCATAATAGACTGAAAGTTTTACAGCCTCGTTGAAATTAATTTTTTGTTAAATTTTGAATGATGAATCGTGTGGACGGATAATGATTCAGTTTCCATTGTTTTATTGCAGTTTTTGTAGCTGGTTTTGCGTGAATGGAAGAATAAAAACATTTAAAGGGAATAGTACACAATTACCATAAAAAGCTCTTCACCTTAAATATATATTGTTAGTAGACTCATTAAAAGAATTCTCTACACCAATTATGAGTGTCTAATAAATGTCCTCTGCAATGAAATTTATAGGTAAAGTAATAGATATTTATGTAACAAGTTGCGAAATTATAGTGTTTTAAGCATGCGACGTGAGATTTGTTCCCATGAGCACAGTAAGTAGTACGTCAAGTGCCTAAAACTCATTTCGCAATGTATTAACATTCAAGATTTTTTATAATTTCATTTCATGTGACATAACATTAAATAAATTTTAAAAATAATTTAAAATGTTTGTACATTAATTTTTAGGTGTAATGTATGCAATTTTTTAATATGCTATGTTTTCAATGCATTACCATGACAACCATGAAAAACCTTTTCGCATGGTTATAAATAATAGTTATTTATGATATAAGTGTTAAAAGTGACATTTTATGAGTGAGTGGGGAAGTTTGAAACGAGGCGAAGCCGAGTGTAACAAACCTCACGAACGAAATAAAATCACTTTTAACACAAATATCATACACTATTTTTCCTACGACCCTAGTTATATATTAGTAAATAAAAAATATAGAATGACATTTATGACAGGTCATGATGTATTTGTTATGAACAACTGAACATAAGTGCTGTTAAAAGTATTTACTGTGTTATAAACTGTTATTTTTAACTTGCTAAGCAACCGTTAAAAAGACTATTTTTAACAGTGGTCGTAGGAAAACGTTTTAATATTTATAAACTACTTCTATTTTATTTTAATTATAAAGGTAACTATGATATTTTCGAGAGATAACAGCAAAACTTTATAATTTTTTATTTATTTTCTATATTTATAGATTTATATTCACCTAAAAGTAATCTAACACAATTGACAGTCATGACTTTGACAGTTCAGAATTCGTTCCAACAAAAACATGATCCGGAACTATCCATAATCCGCGCATGCGCAAACTACTGATGAACTGATACATAAACTTATCACAAATGGTCAGGAATATCTAGTTGGAACAACCTATTAGTTTGGTAGTAATATTTTGCAGATAAAACTTTTGTACAATAAATGTTCATTATTCATTAATATTCCTATCAGTAGAGTACCAGAACTTTTTTTATGTAAATTAACATGTATAAAAAAGTTAGTTACCCTTGTTATTATGCATTTAAACAAAGTTTGCTTATATGAAAATTTGTGTTATCACACATTAACAAATAAAATGTTGTTGTCATTATAAAGTTTATAAATAATGATAAACATAAACTAGGAAAGTTTTAATCATAACATGTAATTATTCACATTTTTAATTGAAAGTAATCGTATTCAATTCTTACAAAAGCGAAACACCTGAATATTTCAAGTCCTCTTTGCAATAAAACTTTATCAGACTAATTTGTAGTGGAAAACCACTGGGAAATACACAAGACCCATGTATTATGACATTATGAGCCACATTAGTAAACATTAAATTCCCGTAAAAGTTTTTTATGAGACAAGCCAACTTTGTAGGTGTGCCAGAAAAGTAATTTTAATAACAATTGTAAGTGAGAGGGATAAAATACACCAACAATATTTTTGAAAGCTCTAAAGAAATAGACATAAACTGAAACGGTAAAATGTAAAAACGAAACTACATTAAAAGCGCAAACTTCGTTGGTAATATTCAATTATTTATAATCTCAAGTTTTCTCTTCAGATAGTTCAGTAAATTTAACAAAACTTCCAAGCCACTTATGAAAATTTCCAATTCTGTTGAAACTTCTCATCAACAATAAAAGTCTCTTATAATAGGTTTCCTATTAAATTATATCTTTAATACACATTTTTTTGAAAATCTTATTTCATAATAATACTTCATAAATAAATATATATAAACACTAGAGACTATTAGAAGAATGAATTATAGTAACGGTTTGTTCTAAAAAATGTCGTATATCACACGCGAGTGAAATGTCATTATACATTCGTGAGAATTTGCCACACATCTAACTCATTGATAATGATTTATTTCACTCACTTATAATATAATGTACATTTAAATATTATCCCATAATTATTTCCTGTTAAACATAAAAATATAAAATATTCTTTGCTAAATCAAAAAACAATCTAAATATCTCCCTCCGAGTTACGGGTGGCAAATGAATAGAATCATTGGACGCGCTATGCCATATTTTGTAGTGTAGCATTTATAAGCTCAAATGCGTGTGGGTTGGTACTTAAATAAATAAACAAATTATTTTATTTTATAACATTCTGTTCTGTTATTATTTGCATCCTTTAGTAATAATTTATAGATGAAATAACATAATTGATTAAACCTTTTAATTTAAATTTTATTGAGTTGAATATTTTTAGCGAAATTAGTTTTTCAATTTTAATGAAACTTCCGGGAAAATAAAAGCATGAAGCAAAGTAGTACTTAGCCAATTTATTCCCTTGAGTGGAGGTAAAATAAATCCATAAATTCTCGCAGGAACTATACGAATACTCAGGATGTCAGTATTAATCAAACAAAGCATTTTTCATTGTACTCGTAGCTGCAGTTCGCAGGATGTATTGGCACTAAAAAACAAACAGTTCACGCCAACTATTTTGACAGATAGTAATAGAATATATATCCATCCATTTTCCATTGTCAAGACAGCGTCTGTAAGCCTCGCGATATATCTAGTTAGCGTTGGGTTGTACTCGTATCACGAGAAGCAAATTCAGATGAATTGCTTTTACTTTTCTACTTATATCAACTATTTTTCATGGAGACATATAGTCTTGCATTATAAACTTTGAATTGTGTTGCTTTCATATGAAATTGGTTTCGATTTGTTACATTCACTCATTGTAATTCATTTGAATATTAATTAATATTCATTTTGTTCAGCTTTTAAATTATCTCTTTATTCCGAAGTATTTACTTTTCATTCCATTTCTGTACAAATATGTAAATAAAAAAATATTGTTTTATTTCTACACAACGATTTTTTTAACAAGGTGTTAAAAGGGTCGTTATTCATTAATTATTAAAGCATTTTGATTTAAATTTTGGTTTTCATTTTCAAGAACCGATAAAATGTCGACCGAATCTGGGATCTTTTGCATTTAGATTTAGTACTGAATGATAAGAGAAGAGTTAAATTTGATTGACACATATATTATACTTAAATATTTATACTAATAATTATAATCTGAAAAAAAAATCAGTTTTCCCTAAATATATTTTCTTCCTAATTTCCCAAAAGAATATTAAATTTCCCAAGATGGGTGCCTGACAAAACATGCGATATTCAACCTTGAAAACTCGAGAAATTTTGGCGAGATTTGAGACCGAGACAAGATTAATATTCGAGACGAGATAAAATATTTTACATTTAAAATGAGACGATACGAGAGAAAGGAAAATCTCGTCTCGTCTCCTCTCACAGAGTCACTAAGGATCATCTAGTACAGATGGTATCAACATGAAAGTTAAGAAGGGAAAGGCATTCAGAATTTTAAGATTTTAAGATGAGGGATAATGGTAATAAATGATATTTAATGTAAGTCCTGTAAAGAAAGAAATATATTTTTTGACTTCTAATTGACCGTGAAATTTGGAGTTTAAATCAAAGCTTTGCTAGTCTTTATACAAATAAAAATACCACTGTGATCGAGTAGTTTGGAATCTATTACAAACAAAATACAATTAAAACTGCTACGAAAATCTTAAGGTACTTGATGAATGCGGTTAACGAAATACCTGTTGTAAGAACCTGATATTCAAGAGTGACGCACGTGTTGAGGCATACTGATAATAAAAAGGATATTAGTGGTAAATCCTGGTGAATGAATGAAGTATAATTTTTTGGTTGGTGCGAGACAAGGGCGATCGACCCACGACCCGCCCCCGCTATCGAGGCATTTGCCCCGTCAGAGAGATATTAACGACATATATCACGTAGTGCCCGCCATTTATTCTGTTTTCTTTTTCTCAAAACTTGTAAAGAAGCCGCGAATGCCTTGTCTCGTATGCCGGATTCAGCAACGCAATTTTCAAGTTTATAAATGCAATTTACAAGCCCAGACTCGCTGCTTCCCGCTAGGATATGTATGCTTCGTATTCATTTCCCTTTGTGTGGTTGCTGAAGGTGACTGATTGGGGCTCGAACGTGGCTTGAATTAAATGCAGCAACATGCTTCAGCTACATGCATTATTTTTCTTCCAAAGAAACTGATGAATGGATTCTACTCAAGAACTCATCAAATTAATTACTGCTGATTCAAAAAAGAATATCTACGTTATTATCACAAAATATATTTGCTTGTTTAAAACTTAAAGGTGTTTTTGATGAAGATATAATTCACCAATGTATTGTTTAGGTTTTGAAATCATACAGATTTTGAAATTTTTAATGAATGTCCACGAATTAAAGTCTGTACAATACGTTTCTCTTAATTTTATCGTAACATCTTTTGTACGACAAAATTGTTTAGTTTGGGGCTCTATTCTCGAAATTGTACGTAAATTTTAAGTATACTTATTTGTACTAGTTGCGCATACTTTTCAAATTACTGTATTATCGAACGTTTATTTTGTTAAATATACGTATACTTTTCATAGTTCCAATTTTACGAGTGATATTTCTTGTGAATAACTGTTTTAAGTATACGGTATAATGTCATACTTTCGATAATTTTGATCAATTTTACAAATGGTTAATTTAATTTAGCAAATTTTGGTACAATTATGCAATTGCCATTCAATTGGACATCTACTTTGTTAATTAATGCCCCAAGAATTTTTTTTTTCTAGAGAAAAATCCCTAATGAAACATTTCCCTTTAGCACAGCATATTAACAAATCAGTAATGATACCATAAATTATTATTATTTTAAAGATGAGCTACATCATTTACTGAGCGATATAACGAGAGTTGGAAGTTCAGTGCACTGTAACTTATGGTTCAATTAACGTAGACTGGAGAGATGCATTTACGTAGAAAAGTAAAGAAAATGAAAATAATTTAAATATTTTTCATTGAAAATTAGGTTTTTAGTTTCCTTTCAAACCTTTCCAGTAGGAACTCGGAATTAAATGATTTTTCTTTTTGTATCGATTTAGTTCTGATAAAAATAATTTAGTTTCGGTTAATATCGTTCCTGCTTAAATAAAATTTCGCCTGCGTTTGAACGAAAAATATTTTTTTCCGAACTGGTTATTTCGTTCAGAGACAGATTTCGTTTCGTTTCTGTTTCTGTTCCGGATTTTATATCGTTTGGGACGAAATTATTATCGTTACATCTTTATAAATAATAAACAATAAGTTAAATTAAGGTAAGGTTTATAATGCTCTATTATTGAAATGAGTGGTTAGATTGAATAAAAAATGCACCCAATGCTTTTCCATTCTGCGATTAAATGTTTTGTTGTCTAAACAAACGAGTATATGTCAACAATACTCGACTATATTGTACACTATCTACGTGCACGTGCAATTTAATTCTCCAGTAGTAATTGTACATTGTAGTACTGTTTGTAACGATGGTGGAGTAAACGTAACAAAGGTTCTAATGCAACGCATAAACAACTACTGACGTTGAATTTACATCCCTGTCAACTGCAATGTCGGAATTTCTTAATATCACGCAACCAGACACCTACTTTACCTACATTGTACAAGTATAATCATCTCCTGAATTTGTGCCAGGAGAGGTTATGAATATCAAATGCAATCCTTGATTTTTCATGCATAGAATAATATACTACAAAACAGACACTTTGCGAAAATTATATAACATTATCAAATTTATTGCGATCTTTGTGTGAATCTAAATATTAATCCAATTGAATGATTATTATCCCGACATTTGTTACGATTTGCTAATTGTGTTGGTGTTGCATTAATGGTTGAATCGATTTAATTTAATTTTGGTTAAACAGTAACTTTACGGACGGCATAAATTGTAAACCAACGCTTAATAAGGTCATTTGGTAGCAGGAGTTGCACATTGTAAATTAGGTCCATTATATTCGAAATATGAGCTCCGAATATTATATAGTTAATTTAGAATTTAACCCGAAATCTGGGAGTAATAAAATGTTACCTCAGTACCACTGTTTCAACTCATTAATAAATGAAAGAGTTCATACTAAAATATAAGTAAAACAATGAAAAGAAACTTGATGTTTGGGAAAGAAAAATACTGATTTTTGGAGGGGTTAAAGAAGAAGACGGGACATGGAGAAGATATGTACGGATTTCTATTTATAAGCCACACGATTAGAGCAGAAAGAGTAAGATGGCTAGGATGTTCCACGGATGTCGGATAGAGCTACCCAGCGAGCATTATTAAGAGGTGAAGGAGGAAGGAAAAGGCGAGGTAGACCGAAGAAAAAAATGGTTAAACGCAGTGAAAGAAGATCTACGGAAACAAAGTGTGATTATAATAAATGGGGTATTCCAAGTTTTTTTCATTTTTTAATATGTTATTCTATGCATAAAAATATTAGACCCGTATTTTTTCTTCTCGCCGAAAGGTTTCAAACACGCCAGAAATAAATTTTTAAAGTTTCAATAAATTACACCCTAGAAAATCGGCCGTGCGTGTGACGTCACAGGCACTGAGAATCAGCTGAGAACATCATTCGTAGGTCTGAGTCAGAGGCGTGGCGCGTTCGAACAAGAGCCAATAGGCTGACGCGAGTGCCTACTTCGTCACAACAAGGCTGATACTGAATTTTACGTACTCGATTCAAAAGCATTACAATTTCATTTTGATATTATGGTATTAAAAATCAGAAAAATAATGATTATATTCACTTTAATATTACTTATATATGGTAAACAATGATATCCAATAAGAATTTCTTTAAAAGCCGTAGGCTTGGAATACCCCATTGTCAATGTCAAATACAAAACATTTATTTCCATAGATAAACAGATTAACCACAATTGTAACAAATGTACCGAATCATATAAATAATAATTTTGTAGGGAAAGCAGAAATATGTAATGACGGTATTCAACACAACATATAGATCAATATTGACATACACGTGTGAAATCATAGATATTGTCAAATAGAATGAAAAGTAAAATATAGGTGATAGAAATGAAATATCTAAGAAGAATTAAACGAATAACAATGTAAGATAAAATAAGAAATGAGTCCTTAAGGGAACTTCAATCCATACCAGTACTAGATTTCATAAAACAAGACAATTAGTTTGGTGGGGACAAATGATGCGAATGAACAAAAGAAGACCGGTACGCCAAGTATGGAAGATTAACGTTACAGCGAAAGGGAGAAGGAGAAGACCGAAGAACATATGAAATAAGAAATAACTTAATAAAGAAGATACTGACAAAAAAGAAACATTCCCATGCAAGAAGCAAGAAAAACTGCAAAGGACAAGAAACAGTAGTCAAAAATATAATAAATAGTATTTTGTATATAATATAAAGTGAGTCTAATGTTTTATACTATCCAAAAACATATAAATAAATAATAAAATTTCAAAGAAAAATATATATTATTTGGTAATATGAAAACAGTATATTCAAGAGGATGCTAATGTAATATAGTTCTAAGAAGAAGATATTGTGTGCTTTGTTCGTTCATTATATTTTTTCATGGAACACTAAGAAGCATAATGTTAGGTGAATAAGTAATAACTTTTTAACCAGCTAAAGAGAATACTTTATTTATATCACTGACTACTTTTTGCTATTTTTATTAACATTTTACTCACAGTAGATGAACGATCTATGTCGAAATGCAAGATCAGGACTTCAACTAGAAAATTAGCAGCCTGTGCGCTGAAGCGCAAACTCTATATGTGAGTTGGGAACACACGTTCCGTTGTTTCTGTGAAGGAGTGAATCACGTAATCCGATATTTGTTAGAGATCCATTACAGTGAAATCCGAGCGAAATATCGGAAAGATTCGACTTATTCTGCGATGTTCGATAGAGAATATTCTTGCGGGTAAACCATAACCATGGATTGCTAATTAAATTCTAAGGCAGCACTAACTTTATGAATAATAATGGCCGCTTCGAGCTCCGCCAGTCACGTATTTGGCGGAGATCCTCTTTGAAATTCAGGTGCAGTTCCCAGTTATTACCTCACGGTTATGTACTGTGACAGGTCGTCCGACCGGTGCAAGCGTTGCTGCAAACCTCCCTAGCCCCTATTGTGGCTTTCAAACACATATTACTTTCCAATTTAACTTATCTGTCTCCAAGATGCAGCTTCATTACAGGAATAGAATCATTTAATGAGGATTACAATAAGTTTAACCTTCATTTGATCAGACTTATGGTATAGTCCACAAGATCATCAAATTCATCTTGGTTTTAGAGTACCTAGAATTATATTGTTTTAATTTTAGATTACGAGTAATATTAATATATAACTACAATAGTATAGTTGCACAAGAGCCGCCAAGTGGCATGTTTGTAATTCCACAAGTGCGTTATTGCTTTACAACTCGAATTATGGACTATACTTCTTCTCCAACCATTATTTGACAGTAATTGGATCACATTACGAGAAATGATATATCATTAGTAAAAACAAGTATGTATACCTCTAAATAATAAAGTGAAACTATTTACAACTCAATAAAATACTATGTAGAACATTTCTTGTCTACTTCTTCGTAAATCGTAATATTTCAATTAGATAACCTTTAAGTTGTATAATAATGATTACCTACATTAGTGGCCTTAGAAAAAAATCATTTAATAGGTCGTTAGTATTTCAAGTAAATTTTTCTTTTTCTTATACAACCAGTCCAAGGTTGGTTCAGTGTGTTAGTTTTAAATGAATCCATAATTTAAACGCTTAATTTAGACAATTTTTTGTTTCGGACCGTAAGGGTGACTGGTTTTTACGGATGGTGATATTGATCTAAATACATTAGGGTAAGAATTAGAGTACTTATAGCGAGTGAGCCTTACGGTAACTGGTTTTTACGAAGGGTAATTTTGATCTAAATACTTTTGGGCAAGAATTAGAGTTCTTTATTAGGAATGATAAGGTAATAAACATTATGATGACTGGTTTTTGCGGAGGGTACTTTTGATTTAATTACATTAGAACATAAATTGGAGTATTTCACAGTATTTCAGTGAGTGAACACACCTCATATTCTATGAGGGATGAACCAAAATGGATTATTCTCAACGTGTTCCGATTAAGAGAAATTGACTCTATTATTCATTTTTGTCTTAAAATGTACTGCTCACCCAAATTTTTTACTTTTATTGTTCAACTACTATATTTATATATATTGATGACACCATCTTGTTTGGCGAAACCGTGTGATTTATTATATAATATACCCTTATTTTTTTGAAAACTTCACATATAAAATTTAGAAATGGATCATCTACTCCATTGGAAACGCTTCGGTTTAAACGGCACGTAAATAAAAAGACAAAGCGATCATTCCGAGGCATACGTGCCACTATATCGGCATTTTGGATTAGTAAACAAAACAAAATGGCGTTCGCCAGGGATTTCATTTGTGCAGAAGAACGGAAAACTACGTACAAAACCTAGCACTGGTAATGCTAGCACACGCTATTATCGACACGAACTAAAAAAGCAAACAGATTGAAAAACACGCCAGAATTAACACACAGTATGATGGTACTTTAGCCTTTTTGTGAACTGACACAACTCACAGAAAATTTTGTTTTTTGATGTGGTTAGATCAGTTTTTCACAATAACGTTTTATTTATTTGTAATTAGTTTATTTCATGTTTTTCTGTTTACATTTTGTGAATTGTAAATCTCGTTAAATTTTTTTAACGACTATTTTATTTTTATTCACAAATATTTTTTTATTGGAAACTACACTTGTGTATCCTACATGTTTATTTAACTTATATCCGTAATGAAAAGCATATCATTATTACTTTTTAATTAGATACTTTTTTACAAAAGTCATTAATGTCCAATATGTCAACAAGCTTTATAAAATATTACGCATATCGTTTTTTAAATTATAAAATATAAGTTGTATTAATGCACAAGCCATGATAATAAAATACAGGGTATTAATACTAAGCTGTAACACGGGAAAAGGGCAGTTAGAACTCATTGACACAATTTTTGACACTCGTTTGTTTGTTACTACGCAACAACTATTCGTAAATTTTCCCGATAAATTCATGGCTTTTATTAATTACTAATGGATAATAGTTATTTTTTATACAAGACGATAAAATAATATTTTATCGACAAGCGGAAAGTGTTAATTCACGAGCGATATAATCGCGAGTGAATTATTTTTCGCTAGTCGATAATTTAATTTTATCGTCGTATATAAAATTCTATTTTTCTCTATAGCAGATTTTGAAGAAAAAAGAAATATAAAAATTAAATTAATATTTAAGAACAATTTTAAAATGTCAAGTGTGCATTGTTATGGAAATGTACTTCTAATAAACAATTTAAAGTACTTTATCTACCCTTGCTGTTAAAGTGTTACTTTATCTATCCTTGCGGTTAAAGTGCTAATTTATCCACTATTTTGAGTAGATAAAATTACACTTTAACATCTGCTATAGAAAAAAAATATATGTGTGTGTGATATATGAATGCAACAATAATATAATAGAGATACATATGTAATTGTTTCATTCCAGTACGGTGGATAAAATCATTAGTGGAAGACGCATTAATGTATTACTATCATGTGTATAATTAAATTCCGCAATATCAGCGAACTAATTTCACAACACATATTGCAAAGATTAACAAGTTCCCTGAGACAACTGACGGTAGTGAAAATGGCGTCGACTGCTGAGCGCCGAACTCCGGAAATTCGGAGCAGGAATGCAAGTAATGCAAAATGCACAGCAGTTCCATTCAATTTATTCCAACAGGAACGAAGCCCAATGCTGGCTACGTATTTTCTCAGCTAAATTATTACATGGGAATGCTGCACTTGGATACTACTAGTAATTTGTGCTTAAACTGTATCACATTTCGCTTACGGTAATCAAGGAAGATCTAGATGTAACAAAAATTATCAACTAATACTCTTTCCGCAGATAATCGTGAGGATCATCAATTTCTGCTACAAGAATTTAAATATTTAATTATTGAAAGAAGCTTTCAGAACTCATAATTAATTGATTAAATATTTAATATTGGATTGGTAGTATCGACTGAATGTTAACAAGAAGTCTTTTTTGGAGTTACATACAAAACAAATATACAGACATACATTCAACTCAGTTAACAAACTTACATTTATGGTATTAAAATATTAGAAGAGCCATGAATTCATTGGAAAAATTTACGAATAGTAGTTGCGTAGTAACTGACAAACGAGGGTCAAAAATGGAATTTAGTAAATTTTACTAATTATAGTCATAGCTCGAATTATATTTGCTTGATTATTTCTCGAATGACGACAGTTCAAACATAAAATGTTTGATATCAACAAAATGTAACCATGACTATGATATTGTAGTTTTATCAAATTTCTTCACTGAAAAATTCTTAAGGCCATCAAATGAAGCATTTTCATTATTTTACAGAATTCTTTGGTCAAACAGAGATAAAATAAAAACACATACATGTTACTTAGCAGTTATCAACCAGTATATATATTATAGAAGTTTCTAGTTGAGTAACAGTCAAAAATTGTAAAAACCTACCACTAGCCAATCAAGAAACAAGAAATGTAACAATTTTCCATAACGTTTTCTCAAAATCCTAGAATAAATGGAACTGATATTCTTAATGTCGGTCAGTGCGTTTAAAATTTGTTGATCCCTCTGTATAAATAACATTTCGAGAGTAAGGCGTTTGTTCAAGTTCGTCTCTTTAGCCAGTATCCTAGTATCTTCAAATTGAAAAGTATGGTCTTCATTTTGACAGTGTTCAATGTATGTCTGTATATTTGATTGATGATGTGTATGTTATCAGCACCCTGATGGAGACTTATTTACAGTCGAAACGTTGGTGTATTATTGGATTTTATTAAATGACTGCAACCCTTTTAAAATATTAAAATTTTTGCAATTCATTGTTTTTTCATTAAAATTCTGTTATGGTCACCGCCCCAGTTGAAGTCGGGGAAAATAATTGAATTTTCAATCTTGTCTAGTTCTTTCTTTGAATTGGAATCAATTACTGGCAACTACGTGTTTGCTACAAGTGCGGTAATTAATTTAGATGCCTAAACTTGTCAGATGAAATTTACAGTTAATTAATTTTCATTTCTTTCTTTGTTTTCTCTTGTATTGTGCACGTGTTGCGCACCGTTTTGTTATTGATCAAGTGAGCGTGAATTGTTTTTGATTACCTTTCGTTTGTCTTTTCAACAACTGAATTAAATTATAGTCCAGCTGCTTCCGCCAAGTCAGATAAAGTTTCTTTAAAATTAAATTCTCAGTAATTTAACATTCATTATCATAGTTTCCACATCTTAAACAATTAACTTCAAACTAAAAATGTAATTGTTTTAATTGGACAATGAAATTAAATAATTAAAAGATTAAAATTTAATTTACAATAATGTTGAGGATATTAATCATTTTTTTAAAAATCTACAGTTTCAGCGCCACATCAAGTGATCAATCCTTTTCAGTTTTATTTCTTTTTGCCGATTGACTATCTCAGTCAAAAAGTAGCAACAGTACTAGATTATTGTACAATTCTTAAATATCTTGAAAAAAATTGTAACTTCAAAAACTACTTTAAACATTAAATAATAAAGGTATTTATAAAATTTACGCATAAAATGATAAATTTGATTCTTTTGTTATCTACTCAAACAAACAATGCAACTGTTAATCATTTTTTGGAATAATGTCTGACATACATATTATGTCGATGACATAAAAAATGTTTGACATGCAGTGTCACCAACACTTGCAATAATAGATGTTTATGTTTGAGTTGGTGATGCAAGCAAGTTAGGCATGTATATCGAATACTTCCGCCACATATAATAAAGAGGGGAATATGTTTTGTCCTTCTATGTTTCATCAAAGTCTGGACTGTCTAACATATCTGGTAATATATAATCTAAGGTTAATGTAGAATTTTGAAACAATTTTAAGTCTTGATATCTAGACAAAAGTTTTATCTAAACTTATACTTAGTTAAGTATTGTCTTAAAATTTCTAGACAGCAGCAGTAATATAATGATACGATGATATTTACTTATTTAGTATGACCTTTTTACCTTCCTTATTAGATAGAAAGAGATAAATATGGAAAATGGAGGAGAAAAGCTTGTTTTAGTTGAAAGATGCACTCATACGAAGATAACAGGATTGTGTTACACACTTTACATTTGGTGTAGTCGTGGGTAATTGAGTTATACTAATTAGTTCCATATCTAATTAAGAGTAATGATCCTAGGTTAGATGTAAACTCTTGTGTAGCTAATTTCTCCACACTTAAATAAGCTTTGTGTACTCTTACACATGCAAGCAGCATGCACAAAGCAAGTTGCTAGCTGAAAAGACAGCTTTGGGTAAAAGTTGCGTCTCTTTGACGGCGCCGCGCAACAAAGTACATGTTAAGAGCTGCACGCCGCCGTAACACGGTCTAGTAAGTGCAAGCTATTGCTCCTGTGATGCTAGGAATAAGACATGTCTGTGCATTACCAGGCGCGAATATGCAACTGGGGTGATATTACATACTTGTTACTCCTATAACGGATCGTTTGCTTATCTATACTACTGCACCACCTTGAACATTCTGCCGATTACTTTTCACTTTATCAAAAATATATTATGGATAAAATGGTCATTAAATCTAAGTATCACCGATCAAGCAGTTTATTTGAATATCCTTTGAAATTATGCATTTCTAGTTTATGCGCATTTGGAAAGACTTGTTTTTATAAAACGGATTTTTAACTTGTACCGACATTAGTCCGTTATGTCGAGATACTACTGTACTTCCTTAGATCTAGGGTTCATATAATGAATAGTGATAACAGACGCGGTTACTTTATGGTAATCGTACTTACACAATTGAGTTTCAGCTACGCCAATAACAAAATTATATAGGTACTTTAAATACTCAACTGCAATTCTTCCTTAATTGAAATAGCTGTTAACATACCAGGAATAGTTATGAGAATCATAACTGCCATAGATGACAATTGGATTCCGAGCTCGGAGAGCGAGGATTTTAAGACATTTAAGACTTCCTATGATTCAAAATATCCGTGGTTTATTCAATAGTTTACCAGTTTCACATTATTAATAAATATTATTTTATAAAGATCTCTTGTGAGTAACGTTTTCATGATCAAGTCTGTATGGGTTTTCGACAATTCTGTATTATTATATATTAATCACTATACTGACTCGACAAAGTACATGTTATACAATTATGACCTAATTACTCTGCTTTATTCTATGTAAATAAAATAAAAAATATCCGTTGACATAAGTATAACTTACTTCCATTGCAACATTATTTGGTTTCTATTGATACTGGAGTGTTATAGAAAATAACAGACCTACAAGTAAGATAAAAATAATACGCAACTTAAAATGTATGTATTACAATTATGACTGTTCGGTATCATGACCTTCTTGAAAGTTATAATGTATTTACATTCTCTGTCGCTTGCTTAAATAACTATTATAGATCATTCTACAATAAGAAGGTACAATGAATACGTTCTTCGCTATAAATCTATTAACCTAACATTGGAATATTCTACTTCTAAAAAAATCTAAAAATAAACAACCGCAAAGCGAACATGTAACACGTGTATTAATGAAAAAGAAGAGCAATTCAAGAAACTGTTGACAAAGCTAGTTAGGAAAGAACTAACGCCAGTCAACTGGATAAGTATTTAACTTTGATAATTGGACGGAAAGTAATTTGAAACTATTTGCATAGGTAGTTATTTAGGAGTGAAAATTATTCGGAATTTAATGGTAGCTTCCCATTGTTATGTGCAAAAGTGATTTCGCCTCTTGGCGAGGTATTTCGCTAATTACGAAACTCACAAATGGAAATTTACCATTGCAAATATCCCAATAAAATCACATCAGCTGGGAATGGTATAAAAACCTTAAAGGGGGATGAATTATTTGCCGATTTCATTAATCATTGTCCCGTTTGTCATATGTTCGGAATTTTCAATGCTGTACATATTATTCACTTTCAACGCTTCAAATATTTTTTCCCTATAAAGGCAGCCTTTCACTGACAAATGAACGTTGTACAGACTATAGGATCAAAATTCATTGAATGTTTGTAATTACTTATATATTTCAATGTATGAACTCAACATTTCAAACATAACTTCTTTATTTGTTCTCAAGAATTTTGTTATTAAACTTATAGTTTGATTGTTGAATTTTATTTTGTATTAGAAATATTATTAGTTACATACCTATAATAAACTAAACAATACTTTTCATTATTTTCTTCCAGAATTATTATTTCTATTGTTATTTCAAAGTTAAACTTTTCATTAGTTTATATATTAATTTATATAATAATATTAAACGTTAGCGTAATAACAATATTTTCATTCGGTTATAAAATAATGTTTTAACAAAAATCGTTATAATTTTTCTATTATTAAAAATTTAATTATTGTTTACAGAATAGCACTTTAATGATTTTCGTTATAATAACGATGTAAAAAAATGTATGGCCAATTTTACTATTCAAATTTTAGTACCAAATAAAAATTTGGTGGCAGCACCAACCTATTTTAAGTACTTATTTATAAATATTTTAATAATTAAATATATCTATCCTTTTCTACGGTTAAACGTGCATAAATGTTACAAAAGCTACAATGAACAGAAGGGTGAAGCGAACTAGTCCAAACCGCGATTCTATTTTTATTGCAGCTAACCAACTCACGATTTCAGTCAAAATCTCTATATTTCGTTGCCGAAACATTTTTATTTGTCCAGACAAGTTGAGTTTTTAAATTTTTTGATGTTTCGTAAAATATTTAGCTGGTCCATACAATTACAAGTTCTGGGACGGTCAAAACATGTATATTATATTTATTAGGTTAACAGTGTATAAATTTAATATAAAATGAACAGAGATTCGTTATATATCTCGTTAAAAATTGGAATTCTTTCAGTTTTATAATTATACAAGAATAATTTTGATTTTCTCAATGAATAAAAAAATTCACAAAAAAGTGTATTTAATATGGTTAAAATATAGAACAATAGAATTGTGATATAATAGTTATAACAAGAAATATGTAATAATCGAAATATCACGAACTGTGATATATACACTCATATTGAAAAATTACAAGTGGTGAATGAATCTAATATTTTCTAAACGTGCAATTCGTGATTACCTATACAACCACCTTTCGTTATTGTAAACGTTAAAGTTTTCACAAATTATCAATTCCCATTAATATCGAAAATTCCCAACCTTAACCGTACAATAAACTGTAATCGAATTGATTCAAAAATAGCAGTTCAGCTCACCACTAATAAATATAATAATTATTTGGACGCTCCTTATTTATTGGTTTTCTTGACATAAGGTGTAGGATTTGACATGGTCAATTTAAGGGAAGTAAATAAACATGTCATTAAAAGAACCAATTCGAGATGAACGTTTTTCTCAAATGAGTTGGGTAAATGAAGGCACAATATTGTTTGTTTTTCTTGACATAAGGTCACAGCATAGTTATATATAGAAGCTACACTCCGTGTCGGTACCTTTCATGTTACTCTATTCAGTTATATGACCTTGGAGCAGTGTGTAGACCTTTAAATTTGTTGACTTCCCCTACCTCTCTCTAAGATGTGACGAAACCAATTTTAAACAATGAGCCCTTTAAATTTGTTGCCTTTCCCCATCTCTGTCATTTCTCTGTCTTACTGTCGCTTCTGTATAAACCTATTCTGTGATAAGGTGTAGGATTTGACAAGAACAACTTAATGGAAGTAAATATGTGAGTCATTAAAAGAACCAATTTCAGATGACTGTATTTGTCAAATGAATTGCTTAAATGAAGGACCAATATTGTCTGTTTTTGGCGCCCGGTTTTCTTGACATAAGGTGTAGGATTTGACATGGACAATTTAAGGGAAGCAAATATGTGTGTCCTTGAAAGAACCAATTTGAGTTGAATTGGGTATATAAAGGACCAATATTGTCTGTTTTTGGCGCCCGGTTTTCTTGACATATGGTGTAGGATTTGACATGGACAATTTACGGGAAGTAAATATGCGAGTCATTAAAAGAACCAATTAGAGCTGAATTGGGTATATAAAGGACCAATATTGTCTGTTTTTGGCGCCTGGTTTTCTTGACATAAGGTGTAGGATTTGACACGGATAATTTAAGGGAAGTAAATAAGCATGTCATTAAAAGAACCAATATGAGACGAATGTATCTCTCAAATGAATTGGGCAAATGAAGGACCAATGTCTGTTTTTGTATCGTCATTAAAAGAATCAATTTGAGATAAACCTGTTTCTCAATTGAATTCAATACATGAAGGACCTATATTACTCGCGGTGTATCTACGAAGGAACCATATGCTGTGCCACTGCGTACGACCCCGTAGATAACCTATATGTTTGTAGCGCTATGTGGGTGAGTTGCGCTTGTGGCGGATGATGCTGCGGCGACATGCCCTCAGCGGGATGAGCCCTGCGCGCGCGGAGATGGCGCTGTTCGGCATGGTGTGGCTGCTGCGCGTGCGGGCGGAGATGCGTCGCTGCGCCAAGTGCCGGCGCGAGCAGGCCCGCTCGGCCGACGAGCGCGCCTCGCAGGCCACCTTCTTCACCATCGACGCTCCCGGCCCGGCGCCGCATCCGGACCCGCCGCCGACTACCTTCTGTGAGGTGCATGGGTTCATGCCGCCTAAGGATGGTAAGGAATTCATGTCTTTCATTCCAGCCCATGTTCCATCATCAGTCCTCCTTAAGTCTACCTTTAGGCATTCCAAGAATGACACAGGAACCACTTTCCTCTATCTATAAAATGACATTTAGACTACGTTCTGTGAGGTGCATGGGTTCATGCCGCCTAAGGATGGTAAGGAGCTAATCTGTCTTTCATTCCTTCCCATAATCCAGTGCTCCTCAAGTATAGTCTTAAGCTTACTAAGGGTGGTACATATCATACCACAGAAACCACTTTCCTCTATCTATAAAATGACATTTATGAAACCTTTACCTAATCATTTCAGTTTCTTCATTTCTTCCTAAGTTTAACAAAAGCAATTCCTGTGTTTTTAGGGTAAGTGGAGAAGAGATAGACCAGTATAAAAAATAGACTTTTGGTCGTAAGAGTACATTAGAGTGATATCTTGTTGTTTAGAGACAGTGTAAGTAGTCACTTGAAAATTAATTTAGTCAACACTGAATAACCCAACAATTACCTAAAAAATATATTGTACCTTATATACACAATTAGTGAATTACTCCTTTAGTATAAACATGTGCATAAAAATTAACGTAACCTAAATATGTGGTTCTATTTGTACACAGTCGTGAGTAATTTAGAGGTTCATTTAACCTCTGCTCTGAGGACAGATAGGCAACCTATGCTGAGTTGGAGAAAAAGGTCAATTTGACCAGTAAACAGGAAAAAAATAATTCACACATAGAAAGGTCCATGATCTAGTAGCTATTCCATGAGTTCTGAAGAATTGTTGTTTATGGTTTAAGTTGAAGATTATGAAAGCGAATAAGCGAGACTCAAGGAAAATTATCTAACAAAAAAAAAACGATAAAGAAGGACGATTGGATAATAGTATATTGTGTTATTAAGAGTAAAAGTGATACTTTGTGTGGCGAGCATGGAAGTTTGCACGACGAGCGAAGCGAGTCGGACAATTGCATGCGAGGCACACAGACA
Source organism: Stenolophus ochropezus (assembly GCA_035578165.1). NCBI lineage: Eukaryota > Metazoa > Arthropoda > Insecta > Coleoptera > Carabidae > Stenolophus > Stenolophus ochropezus. Next base: position 3,344,591 of record JAQOWZ010000002.1, read on the forward strand.
CTTTTACTCTGAATAACACATGCTATTTTTTCAATCAAACTCAGAAATTTTAAAAAATAAACTACTATTTGACATTTAATATGTAGGTTACCTGTCAGTTATTCATAATTTTTAGTAACTTTATTCTTAGGTTATCTATTTTTTATAGTGACATTTAGGGCAATATTACAGATTTCTATTGTACAAGTTACTTCTTATTGGCTGATTCTACATACGGCGACGACAATATTATACGGCGGCGACAATGTTATACGGCGGCTAGAATAATAAATTATATTACGGAGGCATAGAAATTAAACTTCAACCTTGTCAATCACGTCACAGAAGATGTCACTTTTATGACGTTTGAAGAAAAAATGTGTATTTTGTGGTTCTTTTTCGTCCTGGACTTCACTAATCTTGACTTTGATCCTATTATATTATCTAGTTATCCCCATTCATTCGTATATTCCATAAAATTAATTTCTGGGCTCTCTATTTATTTAGGATATAATATTTAATTATATTTTTCTCCTCCATTTGAATCCATTTATACTTGGTTTGATTTACTAAATTCTTCCTTTTCTTCTTATCTTTTGAAAATATAAAATCTCAATAACAAAGCTAAAAAATGCAATAATGAAACCATCTAAACCAATTATACATTAGAACCAACAATCGCTGAAACAACTAAGTTTTTTTATAAACTGTTCCTAATTTGCCATTTATTTTTTATACCTAAATACCAATAATATACATTAAAAAAATACATCCTTGTAGTGATGTAATTATTACCGATTAGTTGTAAAAACAAAAATGTGAATAAAGTATTTGCTTATTGAATATTGCTTTTGGCAATACTTGCATGAAACAGTATTGATGAATTTATGAAGGTTTGTCAAATTTTCAGAACTTTTTTATTCCCGTTTTCAATACAGTACACATAAATAGTATTTACATGTTTTCAACTAAAAAATGTAAAAACAAGTTTTTGTGAACATAGTAGAAACAAAACGAGAACTTTTTCGGATTTGTGTTACAATGGTTAAACAAGAGAAATTTTGAATTAAATCATAGATAAAAAACGGTTTGCCCAATGGAAAAATCGTGTTTATATTAAGTATTTAATTACATTTTACAAAAAATATTTTAGTTGTACAAACAATTTGACATTAATTTATTTTTTATTCGAAAGTCAAATAACAGTATTACACATTAAATTCTTATTGTGTGGATGAATGTATTTAATTTTCCCAAATGCTTGAAGTACCCGTTTGGTCTTTGTGTTTTTCTTTCCTTCGGATTGTTGAGTTAATTTCTCTTCCAAAAGCTTAGTCCACTGTTTCCTGTAATTCCTTTATGTCGCAATCCCAATGTTATGTTATCTTGTCTCTCCTCTCCTCATTAAGCTCAGCGTGTGTTCTTTACTTTGTCACAATTTACAATCTACATTATAATCTGAAGATAAATTACAAGTTGTCCATGCAATTTTGTGGCGAACTTATACTATATTTACATAAAGGACAGTACACAAAAAGGACAAGTTGATCGTGAATTCACATCAACAGCGAAAAGGCATAATATACCTGCTCCTAAAAATGAAGAATGTTAATAATTTTCATATTTGTCTTAGATAACCTTACAAACTAAATGAATACATATAATTATACATTTATTGTTTTTCGAATGATTAAATTTTCATACATTTCCTTGGGGGTAAAATTTCTTATGATGATCAAAACATAAAATTACAAGAAAAAAAAGTACAGCAAATACTTTAGAATGCTTTATAATTCTTGACCCACTATAACCAGACCACAATCCAGAGCAGCCAGAATTTGCTCTGGTTTTAATAGGCCAAGAAATAGAGAAGATACTTCAAAATGCTCTAATTCCTGATCCACTGAAACGAGAGCACAATCCAGAGCAGCTAAATCTACTCTAGAATATGCCCTGGGACTAAATGCTAGCATCTCAGGATCCCCGGTATATCCTGAGACGCGTATTATTACATGTCATATAAATTCCTATTGGCTGATATTCAATTTGTATTTGTGGCTATACTAGCTGGAATTTTAAAATGAAAACTTGTACACATTGATACTTTGATGCGAGGAATTCATTAGTAAAATTTTTAAGAGTGTAACTAACACCTATATTAGGGTAGTATTCAGTTATTTAAAAAAAATGCTCCGTTTAGGGAAATGTCTCTTTGGGGAAATTTCCCTTGGGGGCATGAGCCCCGATGCCCCCATCTAGTCTGCGCCCATGTTTTCATATCGGTTATGACTAAACACCATTCTATGTACGTACGTGAAAACTACAACACTATTAAGAATACCGTTAAGTTCATTTTGCTAAACAATTACATTTTACCTGCATACAACACTATTTCCCATTTCAACAGTTGCAAACAATTTTCACCTAAATGATAATGGTTCATAATGTAGTTATGAAAACGACCACATAAAATTTTACATACAACAGATATGTACAGTAAAAATAGTTTTTTTAACGGTATTACAGATTACACCTACCTAAACATAGCGTGGAAGGTATCATTACAATACTTGCCCAATAATGTTAACAGGAATGATTCTGATGATGAAATAATATCGAAATGTACATCAATGTTTTAATATATTTAATTTTTAAACTTATCGAATGTTTTAATAAAATTCTTATTCATGATGAAATTAACTTCATAAAAACGATTATTTTTTGATCTCTATAAATATAACAGTTCCTATGTTGATAAAACGTATGGTAGATAGAAAAATATTATATTACTAAATCGTTTTACGATAAAGCGTCCGATTCATATGAAACACTATACAATGCATTATCGCCGATAAACTTGTATTTTAAAGTGAAAATAGTTTTATATCTGGTCATACATTCACATAACATTGAGCGATAACATTCTACACCCCGAAGACAAAAATAAACTTATGTACCTATCATACTCAGCATGAAAAATGATAGATTGAGATCGGGCAAACAAATGAGCGAGTTGAGTGAGATACTGGCACAGGCCCAGCGTCCGACCGAAATAAAGCCCGTAAAGAGAAAACCTAAACAGAACGTGCCTCCTAAAAGAACAAAGGTTAAACAAGATTACAGCGGAGAACACAAAGAAGACAATGACACTAACTCACCCTCGATTCCGCTATTGATTTTGTTTATCTCAGTAAAAATAATTAACCTTGTTAAGAAATACTTGTCCTGATACAAGTTTAGTAATTAAAACAACTTTAAAACGAATCGATCTCCAATATTTGTAATCTAAAACATTTTCAACTCTTCCTTCCATTTGATACTTATTATTTGCTTATTATCTTCAGAGATAAGAATTTAATGTTTCGTTCTAATTCAGGAAGTTATTTGGTAATAAAAATCTGATATAGGTTATACAAAATTTCAACGCTTGAGATAATCCACTGTTCAGCAAAATAATTACACAAACAAAATACTCTGTCAAAAACAATTACACTTTAACTGGCATAGTAAATGGAAAAAGAAATTGCGAGAACAACAACAAAGAAAAAATCGACTAATTAATTTAGGCAACTGAAATACAAAACCCCTCGTTATTTTTTAACCGTATAACGAACACAGATTACGCCTCAAATTAAAGCCCCTTTTACATCACAAAATTTCTTCAATATTCAGCAACAAACTCTATAAAATACAGAACAGTCTGGATATAACGGACTAATGCGGGGTGGTCGATAAAACCGAAAGTTTTTGGCTTTTATAATTATTTCACAACATTAAGACTTTGTTTACATAGACAAAAGTAAGCAGGGTAACTAAGTCATAATTATATCTCATGTAATTTTGAAAAGTCAGTATGGTAAGAATATCACCATACAGATTTGTCAAAATAACGTGAGACAATTGGATTTGTACAGATGTCATTCAACCCATATAGACGAAAACGTTACTGATAAGAGAATTTTATAAAATAATTTTTATCAATAACGTGAATCCGGTAAACTATTCAATAAACCACAAATGTTACCTATCATACCAAGTATTAAATGATTTAAAATTCTCGCTCGACGAGCTTGGAATTCAATTGACATCTGCGGAGGTTATGATACTCATAACTATTCTAGTTATGTTATTAGCTATAACATAGCTAGGATTGATATGAGTATCATAACCGCCACATACGTCAATTAATTTCTGAGCTCATAGAATAAGGATTTTAAGACATCTAAGGTCTAATATAATTCATAACATCCATGGTTTGTTAAAAAAATTACCGGTTTTAGAAAATGAATACGTATTAATATTTTTTTTACTACTACTCTAGATATCCAGGTAATACTGTACTGTCAATTCAATTGATCCAAGATTTCTATTTCAATATATTTATTATTTTCGTAGTAAAGCTAAAGTGTAGAAGGGAAATCTAGAGTGAATACAAATAACTAAAATTAGTAGAAGCGACTAGACTTGTAACTTGTACACCAGTAAATTAGTTTACCCCACATGTTGTACACAAAATAAATTTCCAACGCTCATCTGAATTCTGAATAATTAAACACAAACACGGTTAGTTATCTTGTGATGTGTTTTGGTGTAAATTACGATTACGTTAACCCGAATCAATTATGCAAACGATAGAAATAGCAGCTACTAATAATCCACTGCATATGCTATTCTTTATTAAAGAATTCATATGGTTTATTGCTGAAACAGACTCCGAAACTGCGCTCAAAACTTCAGATAGATATTCCAGACAGCTGAAGCAAATTTATAATTAATAAACCTACATGTTCCTTTAATATTTCGAGGAGTGAATGAGGAATCTATATTATTCTTAATTCTAGAGTAAATAAATAGAACAATTTCCCGGAATACATTAAAAATACAGATAGAACACAATAAAATACTAAAAAAGTCATTAAAGAGAAATGATACTAAGAAGAAACTAAAGTAACAATTTGGGATAACAAATAGATCAGGAATTAGATAAACTAGAGCCAATTCTAGGGTAAATAACTAGTGCAATTGCCAAAAAAATAAGGACACTTTCAACGTCAGGAAAAAATATTTAATTCTTTTTTAAAAATTTCTCTATGTTATTAAAATGAAGAAATCTATATTAAATAACATGAAAGAATACATGTGGTATTGTCCTATACAATATGGGGACTTAGTTGAAAATTGTAAAAAACTAATACCAGCCAATCAAGCGCCAGAGAATAGCAAAACAAGATTGTGCAATTAATGTAAAACTAATTACATATCACAGATATATTATATGAAATGTAACTACATAGAGAATAAACTAATGTAACAATTGTCCATAATGTTTTCTCAAAATCCCAGAATAAATGGAGCTGAGATTTTAAATGTTGGTCTATGCATTTACAGTTTGTTGATCCTTCTGTATAAATAACATTTCGAGAGTAAGGCGTTTGTTCAAGTTCTTCTTATCACAGAAATGTAACTACACAGGAATGAAGAGGAATTATAAACATAATCTATCTACTCCTTTGCAACTTTCCTCTCTTTTCTACGGTATACCCTCCTTGTAAAATTACTTATTGATTTAAGGAGTTACTGTGTCCCACTCTGTAGATACTTTGAGAAACATTTTGGAGTAAATATATTAATTAGAAAAACAAATAATTGAGAACAGTTTTTGTTAATAGCAGCAGAAATGCAGATAAATACGAAACTCAGAGATTTAACTAAAGTGGTCAAAATGTGTTCGATTTGGCAATATGACTACTTAGTTTGTAGAATGGCAGTTGTGAAAGCTGAGCGAATATTAGGGAATATGTAAGCACCTGGGAGATTCGATCGAGCATGGAATGTTTTTATAAGAAATCGTAAAATGCAACACAGGGTATTATTGGTCGCGCTCCGACTGCGGTGGAAGACAGCTTGGCGAACAATAAAACCCACAGCTTCTACTTCCGTGTCCGCTTCTTCCGTCCGCGATAAACATTTCGTTAAAAATTGTGCATCGTAAAATTTGCCCTTACCTCGCGTACGTTTTATACCTCTTCTAAAACAAATGCATTAGTGATTCATTTCTACTTAGTTCATTAGATCAATAAAGACAATTGGTGAGATTGGTAGCACTTCGTGAAATAGCATTTTAATAAATAAATAAATAAAAACAGTTGGTTTTGTTTCATAATTTTGAACAATTATCTTTTGTTGTACAACTTTGATAACTATGCCATCATCAGAAGATATGTAATATAGATTGACATCTGACTTAACTTAATATAGATGCGCTGATTTTTTAAACTTGCAATTCTATTTCGCCTTTTCGCTTTTATTCTGTCGCTTATTATCTAACTATTATCTATTTCCAAAACCTAAAACCTGCAATTCTATTACGCCTTTTCGTTTTTATTCTGTCGCTTTATTATTTAACTATAATTTATTTCCAAAACCTATAACCCCGCATCAAAGTTGTGTAGAGTTAAAACAAACCAAACAACAGTATTAAACTAAAAATTGTGTTGAAAAACACGAAATATCTGAAAAATACTAATTTTTGTGCCCAAAATTTTGATTTTGGGAAATATTGTAAATTGATAGATCTCGACGCGCCGATTTCAAATTTTTGAACGAAAGTTAATTATCTCTTTTCATTCCTGAGATATTTCGTGTCAAAGTTGCACCTCAAAAAAGTGTGTTTTTTGGCTATATCTCTAAAATGGGTAGAGATACAATCTCAACGATTATACCAGTCGATTCTACGGGAAAAGTTACATAAAGAAATGTTTTCTCCTCATATACGTTCTTTGGAATGATTAGGTGAAAAATGAGAAAATCGAAAAAACCTAAATTTCAAAATTTCTCCAAGGAACTTTTTTTCTTCAAAACTTTTCATTTTCTGGACTTAACTAGATATTGATGCGCTGATTTCAAATTTTCAAACCGAATTGAATTATCTTTTACCGTTCTCGAGAAATTCATACTCAAAGTTGAGTTTTGGCTATACCTAAAAAAATAGGTTTTTTAGGTATATCTTTTTAAGGGTTAGGTTTAGGACTTCGGCGACCTTACCAATCGATTGTACGGGCAAAATTACATAAGTATACCAATTTTCAGATTTTTATTCCAAAGGATACAATTTGTAGAAAGGAAAAACGAAATTGGGCAAAATCGAAAAAAATGCCTGATGAACCCCTTGCGATTTTTCTCGATTTTTGGCCATTTCAGTTTTTTCCTTCTAGAAATTCTATCTTTTGAGATAAAAATCTGAAAATTGGTACACTTATGTAATTTTGCCCATAGAATCGAATGGTGAGGTCGCCGAAACCTTAAACCTAACCATTTTAGCGGTATACCTAAAAAACCTGATTTTTTAGGTATAACTTTGACTTTAAATATCTCGAGAACGGGAAGAGATAATTGAATTCTGTTTGAAAATTTGAAATCAGCGCATCGGTATCTACTTAAGTCTGAAAAATGAAAAATTTTGGAGACCAAAAATTTCGAAGTGAAATACTGAAATTTAGGTTTTTTCGTTTTTCTTATTTTTCACCTAATCGTTCCAGAGAACGTATATGTGGCAAAAACATTTCTTTATATAACTTTTCCCGTAGAATCGAATGGTAAAGTAGTTGACAATGTATCTTTACTCATTTTTTAAATATACTCAAAAAACTCACTTTTTTGAGGTACAACTTTCAAAGGAAATATCTCCGAAACGAAAAGAGATAATTAAATTCTGTTTGTAAATATGATATCAGCGTAGCTAATTCTTTAAAAAATATTACAAACAAAATTTAGTAAAATTTGAAAATTTTCAATCTAAATATTCGATATTTTCAAATATTTTCAGGTTTACACACAAATACAGCAAAAAAGTTATCAAAAATTGATTGGTCAATTGAATAAGACTAAACAGTTCTTGATGATGACTTTATACCTTTTGGAAAGTTATAATGTACATTCATTGTACCTTAAATAACTATTAAATAAATTGACTGCATTCTAGTAATGTTTTTTCCTTAATTACTGAAGGGTGTATATAGGAAAAGAATCTTGCAGCTGAGTTGGAATCAAACGTAGTTGAGAAATAAAAATGTTGGAAAGAAGAACACAAAGCATTGATAATGAAGCTTAAGACTTGGAAGAGCAGTAAATACCAGCAAGTCGCCATTTATTTTAAAATAAGTCTCTAGTTCACAATCGTACCACGAACTTCCTTTATTGAGCCGTACTTTATCCAGCTGCTGAAACCATGAAATATTCAAATAACAAATGCCCATAGTGGCTGAAATAAGTGCGCCTCCGCCAGAACTGACTGAGTTTTTGCGGCGGGAGGATGATGTAAATCCAGTTTATCTTTGGTACAAATCTTGTTTTCCATGGGCCCACAGCAGGCTAGTGTGTTACTTTGAATAATGCATTTGCCCATTGTGGCAAAACACTCGCTGTGCATGTACGTGCAATTGGGGCTAGCATCTGCTCTGCAAAAACATACTTCCTCTACAAGCGTCGCGTATTGCTCCTTCGTACTCACATCTTTGCAATTACATGAGCCGGTTTAATTAATACATGTGATGTATTCCACAAATAATTTCCTTTGCATAATTTCGAAAGATATATCAACGAAAAAAAACAACCTTTAATATTTGTGGCATAATATACTTACTTGGAATAGAGTCTTTAGTATCGAAGGTACTTGTTTCGTGACAAATTTTGCTTGCTACCTACAGAACAAATGATCCATCGATGCCACCAATACGTGGTAATAAAATAAATTAAAATAAAAAATATCTGAATTTCCAAAGTAAACTGTCAGCATTAAATTAAAAAATGTAATTATTCCTTTAAAGATCTCGTACGTAAGTATTGTATTCGATACGATATATAATATAAGGTTTAGAGCAAAGATCATTGTAAAAAAGAATCAATGCAATAAACCAAATATAATACTACACGGAATACAAATACTTATACCGAATTTTGTTTTTATATTTGATTTATTGCATTGAATCTTTTTTACAACGAATTTAAGGATGATTAAAATGGATATTTCCATTGAAACCTAAAAACAATACTTCCTTTTTTGGGCTACGGCCTAGCTACGTGCGTTGGTACCGGCCACGGTACAAGACATAGTACCGGCCACGGTACAAGACATAGTACCGGCTCGCTCGATCACGCAAGTTAGCCACCGTAGGCGCGTCTAGTAGTTGGATGGGTGACCACCAGCGAAACACTGCGTAGATCTGTAGCCCCAACATCTGTACGAGCGAGCTGGGGCGGCATATGACCTTAGCAGTTGGTCCGCTTAGCCACAATAAAAAAAATACTTCTTTTACTTTGTACAAAGAAGAAAAAATATATATCATATTTATACATAAAATTGATACATTGTTAATGATAGTACTGTTTATTTTCTAAACTAAATTTTATATTCGGTACATTTGGTTATTCCAATATTTATTGTATGGATTGTTTTGTCCTTCCAGACTGCAAAATCGTTGGTATTTTACTTAATTTTGGCATTAAAAGTGTTTGTTGATTATTTAAGTGTTTGAATTTGTGCCTTTCGGAAGTTTAAAATGGGTGAAGATAAATGATGCCCCATTTATCTGAAATTGGGCCAAAAACAAATAATTCGCTTGGAGCAAGGTCAGTAGTGCTGTCATTACACCCCAACAAGAGCAATAAAAACATCCTTCTCCGGAGCTGTCTCCCCTCGTCTCTTTGTCGGAGTATATTGTTTGTGAAATTTACATCCTCCGACCTCCCATTCCTGCGCGTCGCTGCCATTCCACAGACGAACATCTCGCGTTATTGTTTATTCGCTATAAATTGAAACGGAAAGTCGTCGCTGGCTGCCATGGGAATTACATACGCAGATACATAACGGTCGTTGTAAATAACAAACAATAAAGAACCGGAATCGTTAAAAAGTTATGCATCTAAGATCGTTATCCAATGATAAGTTGCCTCGTAAAAAGACTGATCTCCATACTCCAAACGCTCCACTTACACTTCCAAAATTGAATCACCCGGATATCAACTCGCTTGTTTACCAAGTTTTACTATCGTAAAAAATTTGCAAACATCAAAAATTACATCCGTATTTACAAACAGAAATGCGAGAATCGATTCTAAATATTATGAGGTATTCATATTACAATTAATATTGTAATATTATTTTATAAAACTTTTTATCCACACCCGTCAAATAATGTACCTATAATTCAATTTTTTTTTTTATCAAATATTGACCTCCGTTGCTGTTGCTAATTAAATAATATTGATAGTTTGGTGGAGTAATATTATTCAATCGTAAATTTTCTACGTAAAAAGTTAAAGTTACACTAGTTTTGTAATTTTTCATACTTTTTTTTTTCATTTTAAGCTTAAACTGTAGCTAAATAATACTAGAAATAATTGCCTTACGTTAAGTATGATGTTAAACTGTGACACGAGCTGTTGTTATTTATCTTTTGTCTATAATTTATCTGTCAAAGTGTGATGACATATTTGGTTATAATAAATATATATTTTCCATATTATAGTTGTAGATAAAGTATAGCATTCTATTCGCATGTAATGGCTATTACTCATTCGAATGATACACAACACTCGCTTTTGCTCGTGTTGGCAAACTTCATTCTCATGAGTAATAGCACAAATTACATGCTCATTAAATAATATGCTATTAACGCCTATGAAGGAAAACATGTCTTATAAAACTTATTCTTTCATAAAGGTACTATTTCTTGCAGAAAATTTTTAAATGTTACGTTTTGTTTAAAAGAATTCTTGTCCCAAAAATTACGACAACTTTTTAAACATGTTGAAAATTAATACATTTATAGCTGCACCACAGAAATTAAGTCGTTATGAAATTCAGGAAAACTTTTTAACAGAGTGAGAAAATTTGAAATGCGTGATTAAAATATATAATTGAAGACAGTTGTAGAAAATTTCACGAACGTTAATAAAATACCTCAGTCTTAATATCCCGGTTGGAAAGTTTAAAATCTACGCGGCAGATGCTTTATTTATCGTAATTAAAAACTTGAGGAGTTTCGTTAACTTCCCGTCTGAGCTTCACGCAACTTAGTCACTTTGTATATTTTAAATTCCTGCGAATTCGCCTCGCAGGCGGCGCTGAAACTTCAGATAAATCGTGTTACTCCCTGCCACAGCGCATCGTGTTTCAGGTTCGGTTTATTCTTCGCGCACGGCGATACGCCAACACTCATCTCTGTCCTAGCTCTAGGGAAGTGGAAATTTGATGAGAAGTATTGCTAAAATAGCCGCATGCTTCCGCAAATGTAACGAACCGGGACTGGAGATAATGTCTAACGTCCTACAAATGAAATGTGGCAAGCACATCGCCAATAATTATCTCTTACACAACGCTTTCAATAACCATGTTCCTAGTCTGTAAGTTTACAATGTACAGAGTCATGTTTAATGCTACAATTTTTTTTTTGCCTACATATCATACATAATAAAATTAATAATGGTCCTTACTTATATTACTAGGTCCTGAATTATTAGACACGGAGCTTTTATAAATTCTGCTGCTTCATAAGGACGACTGAATATTTTTAAATGAAATATACATATTTCATATGAAAAAGAACGACATTTGACAACCAAAAAAAATCTGATGTGTCCAATACATTACCTCCCGCCACTGTAGTGATCTATTCTATAAAAAACTTTTGTACATAATTTACTTCTAAAATTAGTTTGTTCACAATATTTTAAATTCAATTCATACCTAAAATTTCCTTGCAACAAATTTCTAATACTGTATTGGAAATCGAACAAAACAGTTATTTCTGGCGTAACTAAAATCTGTTCCTTGTATATCTGTTCCATCTTTTTGTATTTCACAATAAAAGAACTTCATATTTACTTATTTTATCTTTGAAACCAACAGTATATGTTAAATTTTGCAAACGTATGAATAACTCATCTGTTTTATAAAAATTCCTTAGCTTGAGCGATATGTAAAGTTAATATAATTATTTTTTTTTGTTTAGCCAGAAGTTATATATAAAGTGTAATTATTCAGGCAGGTAGAAAATCAAATAATCTTAATCTTTAATAATAACGTAATTTGCGTAAAAAAATTTAGAGGCGTCTTTTTAGCAAAAATGGTTTAGTGCTTCATGTAAAGTACTACTTCCTGTTAATCAGTTGTAGTCAAAATCTAATCAGTTCGTCATATTTGAATATAACACTTAAATATCAAGTATTATAATTTTTACATGTAACGTATTAGAGTTATCATGGACGAAAAATCGTTATAGACATACACACACGGACATATGGTAAAAATAGTAAAATAGTATTCTAGAGACCTAATTCGTGCTCATATAAAGAAGAAGGAAAAAGTATATAGCGTTACCTGAAAAAAGGATTACATTCTGTAAAATGTAGGTCTAGGTATTACTAATTGAACCGTCTTGCATATACAGAGTGTACCTCTTGACTTTCATTACTCTGTCGATTGAGCAAATTCCCCGATGAAGCGAAAAAATCCCGTCTGAAACCACTTTAAAATTCCAATAAAATTTCCTTCAAAATTTGCGCCATTAAGATTAAAAGTTTCACATGGGCGCGTCGTTGTTTTCTAATTAAGCGAATAAGAAAGAAGGCAAAGTTTTTCGGTTCTTAATCACATTGTATCAGGTCGGGCCCAGTTCCAGGAGTCATTATCTGGAGCAAACAGCCGTCGAGTTCGACAGCGCAGCGAAGACACGGTAACGAGAGAGACAGGCCCGGACTGGAGCGATCCTCACCCACGCAGTTTCACGATCGAGCAGGAAACGATCAGACATCAACGATCTGCGCCGTGTTTAATGGCTGTTTTTACCGGCAGATGCACCCACAGTATCACAATTTCTCAGGTGACGTCCTTCCTCTTCAAAATAAACTACGTCGTAGGAAATGTTCCTTGCCAATCTTCAGTATATAGAGCATAGGTTTTTATAACTTCTTTAATATCTTATTTGAGCTACAGTAAATATGTAGAATTATTACATAAAACGATATGGGATAACATCCAAAGGATCTCGAGGAGCAAAATGTAATGAATACCTTCACGATGATAATGGTATAGATGATACAACAACATTCGATAATTCGAAAAGACATAATTTACTTAAGTTAGACGTTACTAAACCTGAACATTGAAATATAACTAATGTGACTCACAAAATATGGCATTCGAGGCCATCCTCTTCCCTTCTTACAATATTTTCTAAAAATTAACGCTCATATGTATAGAAAAATATTCCATATTGCTACAAAGGAAACACAAAAACATGACACTCATTTTCAAAAGAAATACAGGAAGAAGACAATGTACTATGAAAAGAAAGAAGTTTGTGTTGCAAAAAAATAAGAGAAAAAAAATGACAAGGAAGACCTATCAATGAATAGATTATGGTGAAGAGAATATGAAAAAGCTACACATAATAAATTAAAGAGACTTGCTGCATATATATACAATTCAAGTTTAACCCTAGATAACTCCAAGATCTCCTTGGTATCATAGTAGCCTACAAGGCAAGAAACATCAAACTGAGCAAAGTAAAAAAACTGAAATTTGATTCTCAGATTTTCCAATTACTAAAATAAAATATGGATCTAGGACCAATAAGGAGATTATAGACTGGCAATAATTATAGATATTAAGGATAAATGTTTGAAGCTATATCAAATGTGTATCCTTCAATATTTTATCTAGGACAGTTTAAATTGAATTTAAAATCTTAGATCATATATCACTGGATCTAGACTTACATTCATTGTACGCATATACGTGTTAAATTTTTGGTCAAATATAGAAAGATGGATGTATTATTTCCATTTTTTTTTTGGTGGCGGAAGTATTAATTTAACGTCAAATTTAAAATCCATCATGACATATCTGACATTATATACAATTGTCAAAATTCTTTCAACTTACTTTGGAAGAATTATGAATTACGTTATCGGTTAGGTGTAGAGCTTCAACCTAACGTGCCTTTCTGAATGAATCTTTCGGAAAGCTAAAAGGAAAAAATGTAACTACAAAAACGTGTTACTTTAAACAGTAAATAATAATTAAACAATTAAATGGAGTGTAAGGATAAATAGATAAAATAAAATATACCCCTTACCTTAATAATAATTTTTAAAAAACTGTATAAGTATTTTGAGAACTAAGTTCTCATCATCAGTAGACAACTGTCGAAGATAAAAATTTTATTAGAATAATTAGAATTTTTATCTCGATCTCATTGAAGTCAAATTCAGATTAAAGAATATTTGTTCCTTGGAACGAAAAGAATCAATAATGTATGTATTTTAAATTTATTAAGTAATATAATAACGCTATATTTAAGTACAAAACTTTTAAAACTTGTATACTAATATAGAACTTGTATGATACCTATCAGAATAGTTTATTCAAAAGCGATTGTTATAGGATTGGTGTTTCCTGGTTATGCTTTTCAGTAAGCACAAAAATAAATTCGTGACCCATCCACAGTGATGGCCGCACCATCAACCCTAGCCGCCCCATTTGCTAGACTAATTTCCACACCCCCCGCAAAAAGCGCCACCCTGCTGTTGCTCTGTCATTTTCCCTAAGCGTCGCTGCGCAGAACAAAACCAATTTTGCTAGAAATTGTAAGTAGATAATGAAGGAGAAGAACAAAGAAGCTCTTAGAGAGTAAATAGTCCAAATGCACTTGTTCACTACTAACTTCTATGATGAAACTTGTTGAATATTTTGCTAAATATCCAGGATAATCGGACGAATATGATAATGAAATTGCTGCAGTTGTACACCACTAGTGAAAATAGAAAAACTAAAAAATTGTAAACTTACACAGAGAATGCTGTATACTTAAAAAAATAAGTTTCTTTCATGGTAGCTGTTTGCATAAATTTTTAATTAATTTTTTATTACCACAGGCGATGAAGGTTAAACGTAGGATGATATATTTCATTATAACAATTTATTAAATATAAAATAAAAATTTTATACTGTACCATAAAACTTTGCTATCGCTAAAAGTGTAGTTACAGAGATAATTGCATAGATTAAAGGATTTGAATATGATATTACGAATGCAAAATAAAAAACTTAGATTTTTAACAAGTCATAAAATATTAAATAGATATTAAAATCACGTTAATGTGAAAACTCGAATATGTAAACTATTTGGTAGTTTGATCAAGATATTTTTTAATATTGGCTGTCTTATAACCACCTAGCTCTCGTTAATATAAACAATATTGGGAGGAATCTGCCATATCTTCATTTTGGAAAAGAAATTAATTTCTCCAGCTACGACAAACGTAAAGGAGTAGGTCTTTGCAAAAAGGACCTTACAATAATGTCAGGAGTCCTCACTGGTCATAGTCCTTTAAAATACCATTTTACAAGATTGGTACAGCTGAAAATGACCTCTGTTAACTCTGTGAAGAGGACGAAGAATTGTCGGAACACATACTGTGTGAATTCCCAGCCATAACTACATAGAGACTCAACTAACTAGGTAAGAGGTATCTTACGGCGGAAGAGATCATGAACTTGACCCCTGGAACTATATTTAACTTCATCAGAAAACTGGAACTGGTTCCGGAAGACTAAGTAACGCTTGTGTCACAATAGATCTTCAAGGACGCGGTGACAAAAGCGATAAAACGCTTAAACATAGAAATGTTAAAAGCTTAAAATATATCTACTCCTTAACGATGTGTGATTTTTAGTCCAATCTGTAGACCTCCCTTACCTTGTGTTATTTTTAATAAGATGAATAGATTTTTGCATACTCAGAAATTATAAAAGAAGATCATTTTTGGAGTTGCAGTCATTTAATAAAATCCATTAATGCTCTGGTGTGTTAGTGGATTTTATTAAATGACTATATATAGTGGCTTAACATCCCCATGGGGTTGCGCCGCTTCCTTCGAATCTTTCTTGATCCAATTTTATTTGAGTGGATCAATCTCCGTTACTGTATCTTATATGTTCTTTATAATCTTCCTCCACAACTCCCTATCTCTTGTTTTGTTCTTCCAGTTGCTAATTTCGGCTGCTTTTAGATCTTCTTCCACTTCTCTCAGCCATGTTGATTTGGGCCTACCTCATCTTCTTCCGCTTGGGCTCCACTCGACTATTGATCTATTAAATGACTGCAACTCCAAAAATAACCTACTTTTATTAACATCCAAATAAAACCAATCCTACGCAGAAATTATTTTTAATTATAAAAATAGGTTAGATATAATGGCATGATTATGAATGCCTCCTGGGGCCGCCACTGTCAGTATCCTTGGAGAACAAGAGCAGGTCTTGTATAAAGTAAACTCTAGTTCAATAAGCAGGGAAAACAATGGCTTGGATGTCATCTCGTGTTTGCGCGGAATGAAAGGTGAAAGACGAAATGTAGGCGCTGTAGCAGGCGAGAATTGCCTGGAATATTTCAATTAGCCGGCGTCACGGATGTGGGTTGCCGCACCGCGACGCCCACGTCTCGCGTCTTCGTCGCGACGCCCGCTCGTCGCACTCCCACAAACAACAAAGGCAACTATCGCAGCGAGCTGTGAAATTCTAACTGGAATTCCCAATGGGGGTTAATCACTCATTCCGTGCCTATCATCAGACTTCAAACGGAGAGCACAAAAAATTCCAGGCCAATTCATCAATGACTTCCACATCTAGCGAAGCAGGCAAAATACTTCTCTAAAATACAAATAAGTATCTTATTCTTTTTATTTGTATTAAAAAAAATAATTTATTGACTGGTTAGGTTTTAATTGAAATAAAAAGTTGATCTTGGGCTCATATGTTTCATTTATTGAAAAACAGATGTACAAATTGGATGTTTCGGATTTTAATTAATTGTAATAATGTAGATTTGCAATTAAAAATGCTTTCTTCGATGTTAAGTTCAAAAAAGTTTTTTATCTACAACCATTAACAATATGTTAAAATATTTTTATCTTCATTAAATCTTCATTGTTATATTTCTATGGCGAGTGTAATTATTTGTATTATTTTATTTCATCCTATAGTAACAAATTTGTAATTTTTATTGTAGCTTATGTAGCTTCATAATAATTAGGGTTCACGGCTTGATTTGATATTCAAGCTACTTGACTTGAAATTAAGTCAAGCTTAAGTCAAGTAGTAGTAGCCGAATTTGAAGTCAAGTCAAGTAGTAATATTTCAAGTACTTAAAAAAGCAAGTAGTTCTTGATTGTTCATAATTATTTTAATGTAGTTTAAAAAAAACGCTATGAGATTTTCAATAAAGACTTTTATTTACGAAACTAAATCATAAATAATTATAACCTGCAACTTGTAAATATAGAATAATATAAAGATAAAAAAATACAAATATACATGAGGCTTCCAATAAAATTATCACCAAATTATTGCTACGGAAGAAAAATATTTATTTTGTAAAATTAACTGATACATAATATATTGGAAATTTGTAATTCATAAAACGATTTGGAGTAGAAACAAACAAAAAGTGGAAGTATAACTCAGTGGAAAGTTCTAGTCTCACAATAACACAGAACTAATTTCGCAGGGGTTTACTGCGTTAATATTTTAACACACTTAATAATCCTAGTTCTTAGCGACATTACATCGCGTCCATTACCCGGGACGCCGATGCCGACGCCGAGGTCGACGCCGGCGCCATTTCTCTGCCACGTGCTGCTAAGGTCACGTTACTTCTACGCCATAGCAACGTCGCATTGTTATTCATTAGATACCGGTACAACGCTCTTGTCTCAACTTGTGGGTGGCTTTTGTGTTGTTGCTGGATGCGTATGTTTTTGTGTAACGATTGTGTGAATTTGTTGAGATGGCTTCCTTAAGAAATTTTTCTTTGAAAGAGAAAATATTACAACGGGTTCTTGTAAGGTCGTTTATTTTTTATGTTATTTTTCCCAGAAGACTGTTATGTCCGTGTGTAACTTTTTCAAAATATGCACTAACGTGAATATAACAATAATCGTAATTCTCTCACAATTTTCAATTTTGCAAACGTAATACATATGTATAAATTGCAAAAAAAACGATCTTGTTTCATTTCAGAACACAAAACACAATTTTTTATTTATTTTTCGCACCACCGTTAACTAAAGCAAACTTCTATAGGAGGATAAATCATAAATTTGTAATAACCTTTATTAATTGGTTAATATTGTCAACAGAGTATTATAAAAAATAAGTTCTCCTAGAAGGAAAATCATACCAATTTCATATAAGTTGCCTAGTAAAAGACAAAGTTAACAGTAAACAGTTACGAATAAATAAATCTGAACTGTTGGCCTACATATTATAAATCCTTTAACATTATTTCATGTTAATTGCTGCTGATGATGCGAAAAATATAATAAGCAAGTCAGTATGAAAAGGTTTATTCCAACTAGATATTCCCGATGGTTTATGATTAGCTCATGTATCAGCTTTAAATAATAAATTTATTTAATGAAGAACAAAATGAAATTTTGATTTTATCTTTGTTAGTAATTACATTCGAGCTAAAATGGAGTTGAGGTCCTTAGAGCGGTTCATAGTATAGTGGTCTTTGATTATTATTAACCAACATGGCATTGGAACAACTTTGAGCCACTAGTTCTACATTAATAGTCTGATCTAGGTGTACGTGACATCGTACTTCGTAAAGCCATTTGCACAAATTATATATCTTCCTTATTCTCATTAAAGTAGGTCATATGAAGTTGAATTAATATCTGCAACATATGAATTAACTTATTTAGATCATATCCTTGAATCAGTGTTATTTGGATTCAATTATACTACTAGTAAATTCAGTTAATGTGTTTGAAATATGAAAGGAATCACGAAGGAAATTGAAATGAAATAAATATAAACTTGGAGTTAGATATATGAAGCTAATTAACTCTACTTATAAAATATTCAGCAACCACCAATTTCCATGGAGAAAATAAATCATCAAAGCTACATTTTCACCATTTGAGGTATCAAAGCTAGTTACTATTTCATCGCCGCTCGTTAACTTTTCAAAAACTTGAACGTCAGGAATTGCAAAGATGCGGCAGCTAGACACAAATAGATCGTCAATTATTAAGCGCACAACAGGTTGAGAGGCGAAGGCAACACTTTACCGGCCGACACGTCCCAATGAAAGCGGCGATGGCCTTTTTTCTTCTGAATTTTACATGTGGAACCCGGCAGCGCTCCGAGGCTCCGTTTGTCGTAGTTTACGTGTCGCCGGCTTTAACTGCCCCTGTATTCCCTAAGATGTTTCTAAGACTCCCTCAACAAGAAAGATGATTTTTATAACGCGATTATTTATTCATTTCACCATTTCAGAAATTCCAAATTTAGTGCTACACTGGATTTTGCTTACGTTTTATCAAGACATATGTTGCAAAATATTTTATAGTCGCCCACGATGAAATCCTTAGATCATGTATCACTAGATACAGACTTGCCTATATTGGCCGTATTTGTTTGGGAAATTTAAATCCAACCCTCAACTGATTGTAAACGTACCCGGGTTGGTACCAAATAAACAATCAAATTTTACAGTTGGTGAAAAATTTAACCAGTTAATTTAAGTTATTTTTTAAAGTAACCTATTTAAGTTTTCCATTTTAACCCATAAAAGACACATCAGAAAGCATTGTAAACCAGGATAGAAAACATAGAATAGCTGGGTGAGTTGGATCAGTTCAGGATCAGTTCTGGATTACTAAAAACGTACCAAGTAAACAGAATTAACCTACCAAGTTACTTAAAAAGTCTCAAATAAATACGGCCATAGTACCTATGTGTTAAATTTTTGGCCAGAAATAAAAGGATGGATATACTATTTCTATCTCTTTTTGGAAGCGGAAGTAGGAATTCAATGTCAAATTTAAAACCCATCATAACATATCTGACATTATACATAATTGTCATTAAGCTTTAAACATACTTTGGAAGAATTACTTTATAAGTTAGTAGTAGAGCTTCAATTAAATGTGCTTTTCTGAAGAAATCTTTCGGAAAGCTAACAAGGAAAACTTGTAACTTCAGAAACGTGCTACTTTAAACATTAAATTATAAAGGTATTTATAATACTTACGCATGAAATGATCATTTTGATTCTTTTTTACATCTAATCACATCATTTGCAATAACTTGCAATAATAGATGTTTATGTTTGAATTGGTAATGCAAGCAAGTTAGGCATGTACATTGAATTCTTCCGCACCATATAATAAAGAGGGGAATATGTTTCATCCTTCTATGTTTCACCAAAATCTGGCATGTCTTACGTATCTAGTGATATATGATTTAAGGTGAAATCCCACCTTCACTTTTAGAGTTTCTTCAAGTCTAGTAACTCCATGTTTTTATGAATTTCTTTACTTGATATAATTTAATAAAGAGATCGTACTAGAACAAGAATGGAGTGAGGAAGAAATGGAAAATAATTGATGTGAAGGGAACAAGGGACAGATCACTTATTCTAGTTACCTAGGAATATTTCATTACATTGAAGTTATCAATTATGTACTCCATTTTTAGAAACACGAACAAAATACGAAGTTACATAAACTAAAGTACAAAAAACTTAAGCGACAAGTCTAGTAAGTCTCTTGTGCCTTAAATCTTGGTGATACATAAATTATTATTTTTGTAATATTTTTATTTTTTGGCACAGCAATAATTTATTTATACATATTTTCTTTGCATATTTCTTGTAAACAAGTTGCAGATTTGAATTATTTATGAATTGAAATATTTCTACTTGACTTGATCTTGACTTGATTTCAAGTCAAGTCAAGTCAAATAATTTATTCAATTAAATTTTAGTTAATTCAGTAATTTATTATATTACTCATAGTTAAAGAGAAATGCATTATTTAATTATTATTATTTAAGGTGGTATTCATTTTATGATTCTAACTACAAAAATATTAGCATATGAGTAGAAAACAATACAGGTCGTTATTATGCAGTGTTTTTTGTTCGCAAAAGAACATTAATTTTTTGTTTAAATAAACATAGTATATAGACACAGTAAATTCAAGGATATAAAATGTTTAGTGTGCCTGCTCTAAAACCATGTACGCGTCGCAAATACGGCCACTATAAAATTTAAATAAATAATTTCTATTCACCCGACCGTTCCCGTAGAATTGCTAAACAGTTTTACTGAAACATTTCTTTTCGTAGCTGCTGGGTCATAAAATTAGAAATGGCTATTTAAATTTAAAACCAATCTTCAGTTGTGGTTTATAGAATAGGGTCAGGTTAAAATACTAGTAAACGTACCTTAATTTATAACATGTTGGAATTCGAATTAAATTTTGATACTGTACTTTAATCGATTGCAATAAAAATAAGATAAATTATGTTACATACTTCCCTATTTATTTTAGTATTGAAATAAATGTCTTATAATAGTTATTTATGTATTAAGGGTATAATCAAAAGATTGTTGCACGAGGGAATGTTTAAATTTTCTGAGGTCTATAATATTGATTATTCCCGTGGTATATATAACGTTTTTTTTCATTTTGGAACTTGAAATGAAAAAAATCTTTAGGTATATATTCCATGTTGCATTTTCTTTATAGATAATTGGCATTGTTAGATTATTTGTTTTTAAACAAATTTAATATAATCAAAGTGTCACTGTCTCTGTCAAATATATATGGAACGCCACGTACTGATTATTCTGGCGAAATATTAATAGAATTTGAGGCTGTACAGACCAAGTTGATTTCTAAAAATTGGGAAGATTTATATGAAAAGGAATTTGAATATTTTTGTGAGTGCTAAGAAATTAAAATATATTATATTGTTTGACATTTTTTTCTTAACCACAGTTTTAATTTGCTTCAGTAACTATTTCTTAGCAACTTTATACGCCCTCGGATGATAAAAGCCAAATTACGCCCGCATTTGCGGTTGTATAAACAAGTTTATGATAGCAAAATGAAATAAAATGTTGAATAGTTTTTATATATTTATATACAAATACAAATTAAGATAATAAACAGAAGAAATAAAACTCAAGTATCTACAAATAGATTTATGTACTTTGTATGAAAAGATTTATTTTTATTTGTGTGGTATTTGTAAAATTTTATGTTCAAAACAAAATACAAAAAACGTTATTTATATTTTGATAATTGCTGTGTACATATTGAGAGTTTTGCAAGAATAATCCTCTTTAAAAAATCATTATTTATATAAAAGAAATCTAAACCAAAATAAACTACTCTGAATAAACGTGAAAATAATTTGAATGAGTAATATCGTTATCTTCGGCTTACCGGTGAAAATAAAAAAAATGAACGCTAGTAAGAGGATTACAAAAAATGTCATTAAGCTGCTGAAGGGTGTCTTGTAAGAACACGTTTAATCCTCAATTTTCAACAAGGATTTAGCGGACTGATAGCAGCAAAGTCACTGCTAAGTATTCATAGCCTCCTGCAAACTTACTATGCAATTTATTTTTAGGTGCTTTCCAATGCATTTGCAGATTAATGAACTGATAAAGACTGCCAATATCGCCTGATGATGTTCAATTTAATTCTAGAGTCACATGCACGATGTCGTATATGTTCATTAAGACTCTGATAGTCTATTACACTTTTATTTTTATTGCGAATTAATTTCCGTCTTGCATAATGCAATCTTTATTGAATTAAATTCTATCATAAATTATTTATATGAGGTAAAAGTGCATTCATTTTATCAACCTTATGTAATATTACATTAGCTCTTAAAAGGTTTGCTTTCCAACCAAAAGAAGATATTGTTTTTGTTAAATAAATATTAATCTTAACTAATTAATCAAATTGCTACCGCTAAATCGTTTTTTTCGAAATTACTTATTTCTAAAAAAAGTGTTGTGTTTTGTGTTATATTCGGTACAAATATAATAACTCAATGTTTGTTGTTTTGTTGAATATGATTTTCAGTGAATAATCAAATATTGTTCATCTCTGACAAATTTTAATTGTAATTAAATATAGCTAAAACAAATTGATTAATTAAATAGCACTAACTTTATAATTACAATATGCATTTAATTTTCAGTATAGTTTTACTCAATTTCATTTCATTTATAATTAGAAGCTAAAAGAGTTACTCATTATTATGATAAACATTGATGAAATATCGGAAAATTATAATATTGATAAATGAATTTAGTTGCTGAAATATTCTAATATTTTGCTTATATTAAAGCGACAGTTTTCCATTAAAATATCTTTAGGAGAAGCTCATTTCAACGGTATTTTCTGAAAATAGAATAACACGTATTAACTTTAGCACTAATCTAATTTTCCCGGACTTTGTTTCAAGTTTGTTATTTTTTACAGATAGAACAAACAAGTGAAAAAGTTGAACAAATGTTTACTTTTCTTACTTGGTAACTTGGATATCTGTACCTGAAAAGTTTAAAGCTGAAGAACGGAATGTATTCCTCACCCTACTCTGAAGGGAATTTATATTATTCTCGTTTTCATTCATGAAATTTTTTACATACCTTTTATAATCTGTCTTAAAGAATAAAATTACTATAATTTATTCATATTACATTTATCTATAAATTGTTCAATTAATTCCTCATTTTTAAATTCCAATTGTGCAAACAAAAGAATATAACTATTATGGGGAAAATGTATAATAATTATATTTTGATATCCGCAATATTTATTGCACCATCGTTGACGTAACCTTAACTTTCCAGGAAAAATAGATCGTAAGTGACTGATAACATTTATTAGATATTTGCTTACCATTGTCAACAAACAACGTAAAGTTTTTTGAGTTACAAATGAATTTACATTACACAATAATATTCTGTTTGACTGAATAATCAGTAATAAATTGAAAATTCACATTTCCAATTAAAAAGTATAAACTTTTTTACATCTCTACTTTATTTCCAATCACAGTTAAACATCAAAAATAACATTTTGAGTTTTTCAATAGAGAGAATTAAATTATGGTTTCAAAATTAGAATCTTCTCTTCAATGTCTATCAATATGGACTATTTTGGATCCAAAATTTGGTATTTTTAGATTACTACGGTAGCAAGAAAACAATTTAACGCAAAAAACCTAAAAGTTGTATTCTTTAAAGTTCATTTTGGTTTTCTTAATTTTTTTAGCAGGTTTATAATTAATTATTGTTTAGGCATTTTTTCTTTTAGTAATAATGACCTCCAATAAAATTTATTAAATCCGCCACTGTAATATACTTGTAACATACTTCTATGTAGCTTAAAAACATATTAATAACTACATTGTACATTTAACTGTAATGCTTTTTTAATCATGTAATATGAAAAAGGAATTAGCAATGTGATATTCCGTGACTGTGTCGTTAATCCTATATCAACACATTTCATTACGCTTTGTGAAACATATTCACAAGTGCTCGTTTGTTTTCCGCTGTAAACATAGTGTCAAAAGAGAACGTGATTTAAATAAAATGCTACTTATTCTCTCGAAGAGGATTATGAAAGCAGAAATAATAGATAGTTATTACACGCGCAGGAATAAATAGTCCTGGAAAGGAAAAAGGAGGCGTCGTTTCCCCGGAATCGGGTGACATTTCGAGAGGCATTCGGCAGGATATGACTGCAATTACCTCACAGGTGTCGTGGAATAATTTATCCGGCTGCGAGCCGCTTTTTAAAGCGATGTAAGCGGGTAATTTTAAACACTCGGCGCACAAGATATTATCATCCTATCATTACGGACTTGTTACGTCAGGATAAATTAAATTCTGTACGCGCGGGAACTTAATTGAGATTTGAAAGATTCAAGGAATTAATTACTTCTATTTATGAGTGAACTTCACACATTTGTACCTATATCTAAAAAGTGTAAGTGGTAAATACATTTGCCGAGAAATAAGGATCACAAACGGTACTACAGAAGAAATACTATAGTTTAACCTATAGTTTTTGTTGTAACTAATAGAAATTTTATTGTAAAACTATCGTTATTATGATAAAATTTTGTATGAAATATTGAATATTATAATTTCATATGTGTTTCAGTCATAATCAATTATTGGTTTTATCCTTTATATCAACATATTGATGTATTAATTTTTGTAATTTTTAATTTCACCAAAATAATTGATTGTTTGAGCAATTGAATGGAATATGTGACCATAATTGAATTTCAGTATATAGGCACGAGATGTGCAAATTACGTAATGAGACTGATTAAAAAAATGTTCGAATAGAATTACAATTCAATATTGTCTCCCTCATAATAACTTCCTTGGAAATCCACACATTGCTGGAGTCGATTCTCGGACCCTGTATATCATAAATACATAAAATCTAACCACTATAGCTCCTCATTATAATAATAAGAATTAAACATTAGTTTGCAATAATATAGTTATTAGCAATTAAATGTGCGTGGCAGGATCGTGGAAAAGACAGTCTTTTTCTCTCTTTCGCTGACACCTATCTGTCTTCTTTCACAATTTTACCATGTTGACGTTACAATTTATTTATACTTTAAAGTTTTAAACAGTTAATTTATGTTTCAAACTTGTGAGTTTTCAAACAATTTTAATTGTTTTTCTTGTTACAGGTATGTCTCTCCCCCTTCATGAATTAAAATATCAATCGCGGGTCGGTGAGTTATTCATTTCCTTTTAAAAAGCACATTTTAAATAAAAATCCGAATAAATTTTTGGTCTGTCAACTCCTCTGAATTATATTAAAATTAAATCACCTGCTGTGCTGTGACAGACACTTTGATTAGAACAGTTACAGCACTTAATGCTCATAAAACGTTAAGGGATTTGAGGCTCGATTCTACCTTGGAATGTTGTGGTACATATGTTGAAGTAATATAGTTGAATATGGTAATGATTTTAAGGATTGAAGAGTGTTCATAAGAAACAAATGACGATCGGGATTGATAATAAAACTTCTTAGAAATAAGCACTTTAAGGTATTTGAGGCTCAGATCCATATTAGAATGTTGTGGTACATATGTTGAAGTAATATAGCAGAATACGGTAATGATTTTAAGGATTGAATAGCGTTAGTACGGAACAAATGACGATCGGGATTGAAGCTAAATCATGAGGTTAGATTATGAAGTGAGTGGAACAAAGCAGGATAAAGCACAAACATTTAGTGCTAATCTGCGCATATGTCTCGGTGACACAAATTAATTACTGAAATATTGCGTGTAATTCATCGTATTAAAATACTGCGGGCAGTAAGCGGCTTAGAGCTAACCTCAAATTCAAGATTGGGAGATAGGCTAGGCGCGAGGGATTAGTGACTAGTGGCGGGCAGCCGGAGCAGCCGGAGCACCCGGAGCAGCCAGGTCACCGGAGTCCACCCGGAGCCTTGCCCTGTTCATCTGTCGCTGCCGGCTAGCGAATGATTAGAGTAATTAGTCACTCCGCGGCCAACTAGAAAGCCTCGCTTGCCCTACTATTGCGGATTCCAACAGGGATGGTTTGTCCTAGCTTTATAACCAAAGCGTCTTCAAAACTGAATTACATAAAATATCACGAAGACGAAACTGTATTTGTCCCAATATTTCGAAATTCAATGAGAAAACTTTGCCCTAGCTTTTATCCAACCTAATTGGAACTTGCTTTCAAAAATAACTTCCTAGTATCACCTTTCATAAACGACGACATATTTTATATATCATGTCATAACTAGGATTTTTATTTGACCTAGGTTTGCTAAATCAAATGCGGACACTTCAGGGCAAATAGAAGAGAGATGGACGTTTGGTCATAAATGTACATTAGAGTGATATCTCTCATAGGCAATATCAATTTTAACGTTTAGACACACTGTCAAGTAGCCGCTTAAAAATTATTGAATAATCCAAGATTTACTTAGCCTAAAAATGTGGTTGTATTTGTACAGACATAAATAATTTAGTGGTCCATTTAACCTCTGCTCTGAGAACAGATGGACCAATTATGCTGAGGAAAGATAAACCAGAGGATTTTTATTGAGATTGAGATCAATTCAAACGCTAAACAGGAAAAAAATCATTGGCACATAGAAAGGTAGATGATGTAGTTGTTATTCCATGTTTCTGAAGAACTGTTGTTCAATGGTTAATCAGAAGGGGATGATGATGAAGAAGCTGAAGATATGGAAGGAATATTATTAAAAAGGAAAAGACGATAAAGATGGATGATTGGCAAAAGTGTGTAATTTGTGGTCGCTGTGAGCACTACAAATGTGAAACCATCTTAGTAATAGTTATTCAAAATTATAATTGTATCCAAATCTTTATATTCTAACCCTAATTCATTGCTAGAATTAAATAGCAGGAATTTAACATTACAGAATGTTTATTACAAAATTGTCCCATTTATTCGGTTTAACTCAGATTACACAACATTTATGAATACACCTGTGTAAAATGTAATTATTCCATAAAATAATTTACTTTGTTAAGAGCAGCTTATTCATTTTTCAGTGAGTAAAATGAGGTCAATTCCATTGATATTTATGTATGCAACACATACATGTTCACAGCAACAGACTACATTATTATGTATATTAGATATTTCCATTTTAAAACACAATCAAGTTGACATGTATTTTTACATTTGAAATTCAGTGAAATTCATCGGATAGTAACACAATATTGGGGCTTTCTATTCTTCCAATACGAACAATAGGAAATTCAGAATAATTCCCTTTCATAAATAACATAATAAATTGATATAATATATACTTTATTTTTTTAATTTACAATACCTTTGATCCACACGTAATAATGTTTAGTGCAAAATTATATACGAAATGTATGTTCTGATTTCAACAGAAATTAATGGTTGTCACATAAATTAAACTAATTAATAGCCAGAATGAAATAGGAATAATGATTTGTTTATAAAACAAGAGACAATTTATTCGACAATCACGTGTAGGAAAACCTGAAATGTGAATCATAGATATTTTCAAATAGAATGAAAAGTAAAAATGAAATATTTAAGAACACTTAAAATAATAACAATTGTAGACAGAATAAGAAATGAATTTTTAAGAGAAGAATATCAATGCAAACTATTTCTAGACTTTATAAAAACTGACTTGATAGGAACAATTAAGATAATAAGAACGAATGAATTAGATCGGTACCCCAAGTTTTGATAACGAACGTTACAGCAAAAAGTGGACGTGGAAGTCCAAAATATGGAATAACATAATACAGAACAGAGCTGGGAGTATCTTACAAAAAATATACTCAATAGTATCTAAGATACAAAAAGTATCTAAGAAAAAGTATATAGGTACTTTTGTTTCTTAGAGGACGTATTTGAAAGAAATTTATATTACCAATGAAAATTTATGTTAATTAGATTGTAATGACTCAATAATTATTATAAAATGTTAAATATTTATAAGAGAAATTCGAAAATTAAAATAGGTTGCGTATCTCTCAACTTGCAGTTATTAGAGAGATACCTACCTATTTATAAGTATCAAAAGGTGGATATCTGAGAGTATTTAAAATATTTAAAAGTATCTAAGATATTTAAACGTATCTTAAGATATTAAAAAGTATCTAAGATACTTTCATGTATTTTATGTATTTATATTAGATACATTTAAGAAATATTTGTATTTTAAGATCTCAAGATAAGAATAAAAAGTATGTACATACTTAAGTATCTTTAACAAATTTATGTAAGTATCTTTTAAAAGTATCTAGATATTGACGAAAAAAATATTTTAGAAGAAGCATGTTGAAAAATATTAGTTGCACCAATATCATTTTTTAAATTTCCTTTAAATAGACAATATCCTATCGGAGTAAAATGTCAAATGAATTATTCAACATTGCTGTCAAATGCAGGTGAAAATAAAAAGACGTTTTCTTCCTGTTGCTGTCAAAATTTTGATTTAATCTTTGTTGGTGCAACTATTCAGTGATTTATAAATGTCAGGAAACAATTGATTCCGATTACCCAC
This sequence comes from Stenolophus ochropezus, assembly GCA_035578165.1. Lineage (NCBI taxonomy): Eukaryota > Metazoa > Arthropoda > Insecta > Coleoptera > Carabidae > Stenolophus > Stenolophus ochropezus. Next base: position 3,373,550 of record JAQOWZ010000002.1, read on the forward strand.
ATTTAACAAATCTGTTTCATTTATTCCCATTTGAGCAATGCAAATTGTCTTTGCAGGACTATAGCCGTAGTTTGAAGAGAAACGATAATATTTCATTGTTTGCGTGAATGGAGGCCATGTTGCGTGCACGCACTGCGAGTAGTGGGCTCTGGAGCCGAACAAGCGAGAGCTTTCAGAGCTTAATTAAAGGCCTGCGCTAAACTGCACTAACAACCTCTTGCCTCTCATATAGCCGGATAAAAATCGCCCAACTGTTATCGTATACCGCTCATTCATTACACAAACTTCCTCTAATGAGAAAATCATTTGTTTTTGTTTTATTTGCTTGCTTAATTACCTGTTAACCTACTTTTCTCTGCTGAATTAAATTTGCGAATAATTGAACTTAATTAAATATAAAGTTTGCTATTTCTATTTCACACTCCACTTTTCTATGAGGTAAAATTTGAATGGATATTTACAAGATGTCATGTTACAACTTCTTTAACTATCTAAGTTCTATTCCAATCTATTACAGAAATATTTCGCACATAAAATAATTGTTAGTTTTACAACTCAAATTTCCACTGCTTTTTTATACCGTGAGTATTTTTTAATGTGACACATAGGCTTTAACATATCCATGGTTACGTCTTGATATTTGATTGACAGCAATGTATACTTGCTTGTCTCATTTAAAATGAAACATAGGGAACGAATTTGACATTTACTTTTTGGGTTATAAAATTTTCTAATAGGTCTACACTAAGTACAACAACAATTTAAAGAATCATTAGTGAGAAAATGGTATAATGGTAGAATATTCTGCTAGATCACTCGATCTTACATATCTAGATTATTTTTATTGATGATCTTTAAAATCAAAAGTTTGTACTAGGGAAATCTTCAAATCTTAGATAAATAAAAGTTCAAATATGTGAAAATTCCTCCTTCTGAAAGAGATCCTTGTGTATTTAAAGTTGTCGGTGTTGGACTATCTACCATACCTAGAAACTATCTAATTCTTACTATTATTATTATTATTATTATTATTATTATTATTATTATTTAAAAATGATAAACATTCCATTATTAAACTCTTGATGTATGTAAAAAGATGGAAGATCAGCAAGACATTATTCTGTTTATGACACAACTAGAACAAGTCTAGCTTCTATTTCCATTTGTCAGCATAACTACATGATGGAAATGATTGGAAATTGTTACCGACGTGAATTGCTAATTAGAGTACAGGCGAACTCGTCTATGAATGAATTTGTGGCCAGTTGTCAGAAGATATTACATTCTGATCAAGTCAACTGTGATTAACCATTCACCATGATTTATTACGGATACTACATGGCTATACACAAATGTATACTTTTTGTAATGTAGTTAATTGTTTTACGAATTTTATTATTATAATTAAGATATTATAAGTGGATACGAAGTACATTTGTGACAAAATTTAATGTAACTATTCGTAGCAATGATATAAAAATGGCAATAATTTATGAAAATAAATTGTCGACAATGCTGACAGATTAATGGACTTATTTATTTAATAGATTAGACACATTATATAAAAATATTTTAGCTTTACAGATCTTTCCTTGATTTTTAGTTTTAAATAATATGTACCTTCATATGAGAGAGACACAAATAATTGATTTTCCATTAAAGTGTATAATTCCTGTTAATATTTTTACAAATGGGATCACAAAAGTGTGAAATCTGTTTTTACAACGCTTCAGGCTTTCACGTTGATGAAATATGTACCGATTTTTTTGTGATTTAAAAGGATTTTGTTTGTTTAATGTCATTTTAATTTTCTTTGTTGGGTGAAAGTAATATTTTAATTACCAAAATCATTTAGTTTGGTTTAGACATTTCATTGGGTTGCCATAATAAAATGCTTACTAGCTTTTATTGATCGTCTTTTATAATAAACGACTAGAGACTTAGAATACGTTGCAAATAGCTTACACGGATAGAAAATGTAATAGATACCTGATACCTTAGATATTTGTAGTTTTTATCCATCTAGAAATGTTTTGTCAATTGCGTTGTGTCAAAGATAAATTATATAAAGTTATTAAATTATTACGGGATTAAAAGTGATCCCGAATGTCTACTTTCAAGACTAGTCAAGTCAAAGATAACAACGAATTTGAAATAGTATGTTGTACAATAAGTGCGGATTTTTTACGAGATGTGATAGTTTCGGTATGAGACGAAGTCGAGTACTGGAATCACACAAGGTGGAAAATAGACAATTGCTTTTTCTACAACTACACTCATTTATGTTATAAAATAGAATCCACGATTTTGCGGAAAACGCATCTTTGAATCTTTATATAGTATGAGAAAAGTGCGAGTTTCCATAGTGGTCGTTCGGAAAATGTTCTCTAAGATATAAATACGTATATTATTACCGGTACCAATACATAAAGTAGATAGGTACATTCAGCAGTGAGTGAAAAATAGTGAGACAAAGATTTATTTTATTTTTGTGTATTTGTTGTAGGATTTAAATCGCTGCCAGATTTGGATTGAATTGTAAATTACCCGTAATTAAATTTCAATTTGCGTCAGAATTCAATAAATCTCCCCTTTGAAGCACTTAGGAGAAATGACTTAACGTTCCCTCCGTCTCCGGCACTTGTCAGAAAAATCTCGGGCGATCACGCGTGACTGGCGAGATTTTTCACGCAGGAATCAATCGATTATCGCGAGGGTCAGGTTAATTGAAGCTAAGAGAGAGGTCAGGCGTCTTCCCGACATTTCCATCTCGACGATTTGCCGCTTCGCAGCGTCCCTAATCATGGGACGTGTTTTTGTGTCCCCAAGCTGTTCGGAGATTAAACTTACTCATGTGTTTTTATGCTTCCCTCTCCCTGTGCAATTCTCTCACATACTAAATATTAAATCTTCTTTGGCAATAACCCCAGGAGGTCTGCTTGTTAATTTATATGTTATCTATTCTGGTGTTCTGTTCTCAAATTTTGAAAAATTTAATTAAATCTAATAACGCATTAGTTTTCATTTTTATTTAAGAAGAAGAAGGCAGAGATTTGGAACTAGAAAGAGGTATAATTAAATATATAACAGAATACAAGGATTTAGGAATGACAATTACATAAAATGGAAGAGATGACGGATTAGAAGTATGGGTACTAAATAAGACTCTCCAGAATCTACTTGCTTCCCTAGAAATAGATTTTTGGAGAAAAAGTGCTAGTATATCTCGCATCCAACATATAAAGAGCGAAACAGTAAAAGAAAAAATGAATTTAGAGGAAGACATTTTAGAGGCAATTGAAAGGAAACAGCTAGTATAGTACGATCACATGAAACGAATTTGCGAAGATAGAATCCCAAGAAAAACTTTAAAGATTTTGAATTTATGGAAAATAAACTACAAAGTTCACACCTAATCTGGAAGTAAGTAAAAAAATATGGAAAAGGATTGAACGGAGTAGAGAATGAAAAAAGCAATAAAGAAGAATATTTATACCGAATTAATACTAGTAACAATAACGGAATCATGGATGTATTATGAGTATATGCGTGTTTTTCACTCAATTTCATTCATTTGAGTACTAGATAATTAAATATTAGAGGAAAAAATATTCATTGATGTCTATGGAATAAGTCAAAAGAACAATAATAGACAATGTAAATAAATCAAGAGACAACAGAATAATTCTTCTACGTATAATGTGTATCGAGTGCAGAAAGGCATTCAGATCCATGCGAGTAAATTTTTGCGACCCGAAACGTAGTCGTATAAAAAAAATAAAAAATAGGGGTCTAATAGTTTTCAGTACTCTATTGATTAAATCTAAAAATGAAAACTCGTGTAAGACTTCAAAGTTGTTTACAACAATGGGGTAGGTGACCAAGGTAGAATTTTAATGAAAAAACTATTGAATTATAGAAAGTATATTTATTTATTAACGTTGACATTAAAAAAGTTAAATATTTATCAGCAATTGTTTAGTAATTTGCGTTAAATAGAAACAGCGTCCTTTACTATGACGTTCACTAAGTTAGCACTGTCTCACTCACACCACCTATTTCCGTCTGTCTACCTTCGCCGCTCTCATGAACTTCGTTGACGTCATAATCCCCTCCCAAGTACTATATTATTTATTTACTTCAAAACAACATATAATTAACAATTTAAAAAAAATACGGGTATATTATTTTTGTACAAGCTATCACATATACCAAATTTAGAAATTGGTCACCTACCCCATTCTGTTATTTTTAGAAATGCTAATGAAAAATTAAATGTAGTCCTTTGCTTCTTCTAAAGAAAATAAAACAGTCTGTATAATTAATAATGTCCACAAAATGAAGTTATTATTAGTAAAATTATACTCATAAAATAAAGTACGTTGTGAATGTAGGTTCAAAGGGAAATGCTTGTGATGCCTCTTGCAGCAATATTAATTTCATTAAAACAAAACAATAATAAACATAACCTAATTTCCATATTAATTACACTCGTATAACACTTGTAACTGTATATACAAATTTGCTTTCTGCAGAGATATATGTAAACAGCGACATAATCTAATAGAGTGAAAGTAGTAGTAAGTACGTTGGGAGCAAATTCCCATAAATCCCTGGCTTGGCTGGCTTCATTATCGTCCGAAAATGGAAATTCGCAGCAACGGATCATTTTGTCTTCGTGACCTCCGCTAAAATAATTGGAACAGTCGTGCCGTGAAATTTACACTGGAATTAATGCGCGATGCGTCGTCGCTCCCCACGTCTAAGGTTCGCTCGACGCATACACGGTAAGGGTGGAGGAATCAAATTTCACACCAACCCTTTTTCGATAGTACTTTATTGTGTTATTATGCGTTAGTGCTCAACAGGGAACTTGTTGCTTTATAATTTGATCTTCAATGTCACTTAAGATGCACTGCAAATCTATTTATAAATAATGGAAGTTTAAAAAAAACCTTCTAACCTTTTCAGAAACCTTTTTCGTTCTTTTTGTTTTTTTAATAAGAATGGTCGCCTAAGACAAAATCTAGTAGCTGACATCTAAGATAAATTTATAAGTCTTACGTACCTTAAACGTAATAATATTAAATAATTTTATATGAGACAAAGCAACGATAGTTCAGCCACCAATATTAGTTTATTTAAAATCTACCGTAAAAGAAGCAGATATATTAAGACGCGGTTACTTTTTTTTAACTTTTTGTTGTGGTATAGTCGCCTCGCTGAATCAATGTACAATATATATACACGAGTGTATGACAGTGACAGTAGATATTAAGGTTGTTGGTTATCATTTCAGAAAACATTGACACAATATCATTGATACAGCGAGACGATTATACCCAAGTATTACCAAATAAAAGCTGGGATACCGCAGGGTAGTATACTAGGCCCAGTCTTATATTTAATATACACGGCAGATCTACCTTGTTCGGAGAAGACATAGGTTCAACTCAGGTAAACAGACTTACATAGAAGTATTAAAATATTATCAAGTAAAACATGTAAATTATTTTACAGAAATCTTTTATCAAACATAACAATAAAACACTCACACGTACATGTTACATGTGTGTCCAGGGTGTCATGTTATACCCAAATTTCAACTGTGTTTATTTACTAGTATTTGAGTAATCGTTACAACAACATTCATCCATCCACACACATGGAGAGACATCATCGTAAAAATCGTTTTCTAAGGACTTCAAAACGTGTTTATCTATTGAAAACTCAATATCCGATTTTTAGCATGATTCCAATACCTTTCTTACTGAGTGGCGAAAGGTAAAAAGTAAAATCTCCGAAATAAGGATAAACGCTAAAGATATCTCAACTACTACTACTTCATCCTTCGCCATAAATCTATCCATTATCTAACATTTGGATTACTTAACTACCAAATAAAATCTAAATTAAACAACCGCAAAGCAAGAATATTACATAGTAAAATTCCTATCTCCCAAATATGGATAAACGCTAAAAATATCCCAACTATATACACTACATCTATCCTTAGCTAACATTTGGATTATGCAACTACCAAATAAAACTTAAATCAACAACCGCATAACAACAATTTCATACGATTTCATTCCGGGAAGTTCGGTTGATTTTCGCTTTTACCCTTCATCTGGCTGATTGTTGAATGTTGACGTTGGAAGAACATCCACCCACGCACAGGTAATTGCGAATGCTCGATGCGAAATCGATTTCCACACTTATTTATTTTAGAGTGTGGGACTAAATCAATGCTGGACAGCCGAATCGGCATGATACTTGTTGCTTTGTTATTGGAATTGGAGTTGCTCTGATTGGAACGAATGACAAACTGTAATTATTCGCGATTGGAAACTGGACTACGTTTCAGCTTTTGTGTCATGGGTAAACAAATATGTAATAAGATAGAAATCTATTCTCAACGCCTACACGCAGATCTACATCCGTTGTATAGTTTAAAGTAAACATTTAAATTTATGAGATTTGTTTTTATTACTCCAGATTGTTAATGAAAATAAATGAATATTTACAACAAAAATCATATTTGGAGTTAAAATGGATTATATAAATAATGAAAATTCGGGATTATTATTATTCTAGAGAAAATAATAATATATCTACATATACGAATTGTTAAGAATCATTATTTGTATATTTGATGGTATGATACAATAAATAAAAATTAACTTTTATAGAACGTGGGGCTCTCTTGTAACTTTTTCATTTAGAGACAGCAATGTTTTGTCACGTATTTGTCATTGTCAATGCGGTATTTTTATATTACTAATATTTTGTATAATGTTCTTTTAATACTTCACTTTATTATCAGTACTAAAAAATTAGGTAAAAATGAGAATAAAGAGAGTACTCATTATTTTATCGCTTTTGTCACCACGACCTAGAAGATCTGTTGTGACACATCCCTTACTTAGTTTTCCAGAAACACTTACAATTTTCTGATGAAGCCAACTGTAGTTCCAAGAGTCAAGTTCTTGATCTCATCTACCGTAAGATATCTCGTACCTAGTTGGTTAAGTTTGTGTGGTTACGACTGGGCATTCACACAATATGTGTTCCGATGATTCTTCGTCCTCTTCACAGAGACGACAGATGTCCTGTCATTATTCTATGGTCCTTTTTGCTGAGGACTAGTAGCTCCTTGGCGTTTGTCGAAGCTGGAGAAATTAATTTTCTTGTCTGACTGAGACCTGGCGTGGTTTTCCAAAAGTCCTTCCAGTTTTTGACCACCTTCTAATAGTGGTTTTGTAGAGGACTACATGAAGGTTGTGGCCTCCTTTTTTTAGGATTCCCACCCTAGAATGATATAGTTTGCCTTGGGTAGCAATTGAAGGGAAATTTATCCCGTTCCACCCCCTTGGGGTTACCGATTTCTGTATTATTATTCTCATCAATTAAGAAAGAAACACAGCCCCTTGTAAAATTTGTAAATAAATAGTTATTATCAGTTACTATTTTTTATTATTCACAATTTCCCAACATTTTGACTCAAGAGGTCAATTCAGGCATGATGTGTGCGGTGTTTTGTCTGGATAAATGTGGAATTTGAACCCAGACTTCTCAATGGCCGCGTTACCATGTTTTGTAATAATTAAAAGCTTTTATCGGCACATAATACTTTTAAATCGTGATACTGGTAGGTGTTGTATTAGGTACATCCCCTGACAATGAATCTCCAAATGAAATATCAAAGTAGTTAGTTAGCTCATCAGGAAATCCAGCTGTAGGAGAAACCGCAAGCTGATTGAACCTCGGCAGGCCCAGGGGTGCTGCGTAGCAAGCATTTAAGATTGTACGAGGGCGGTTTAAGTTACCGGGAATTTCCCTCGTCGCAGCTGCGTAACGCACGCCCCGCATACTTCCACGTCAGCCTGACAGGAATGGCTGGAGAAAATAACTCTAACATCTCGTCTTACTCTTTGTACGCTAGGTATATGTAGGTCACACGTGCTACTAGCGGATTTTTACGCAAACAAACTTGCTTCCAGGGAGTACATTACGGAATGTTTTCCAGTTGCTGAAGACCTTTCGATGAGGATAGGATTAACAAATTTAAAATGGATTCCTGTCAAACCGGAGACGGAACAAGTACTAGGATATTTTTATTTAATTAAACAAATACTCACCTTTGCATAAACTATAAATAAGTACAGTACATTTTCTCTAACCAATGACAAAAATGAAATAGAAATAGTACTGTAACCGCAGTAATGGATATTTTCAAGTCAAATCAACAACACTTTTTGTATGTTTCATCCGTTATTATATTTGTATATAATACTATCAGTTTTGGATGTAATTGATGACGTGACGATCAACAGCGAGAAAAAGAGTATATATTTATTGATGGTTTACAATTTACTTTTCTAAACGCTGACACTTTTGTCCATTTTGTCCACAACAGCTACTCTGCTTTTCTACTTACTTCTCTCTACTTCTGTGCCTTGTACAACCATTGTCTTATTCTATGTATACTATTAACGCAAGTACTAAGTCTGCAAATATTAGTTTAGCCTTACTCAATCCTATTTAGGAATTACATCAATTAACCTAATGAGATACTTTACTTGTGCCACTTAGTCTTAGACTTGATACATTTGGACAACTGATCTGTATCGAAAATTGACGGTTGTTTAGTTAAATAATAAATTATCAATCTTGATTCGTCAGAAAGTGTCTAAACAGATTAATTTTTACAAACTATGGTAAGGAGGAAAGGTGGTGATTTCTGCTTATCCCTTTAAGATTTACCATATTTTGTAAGAATCTCAATAAAATGAAAGTGATAAGTTCTGATCGCGGTATGATCAACCAAATGAGTTAACCATACAATGTAAGAGTCGGTCTCTATCCTTTGAACACGTTAGACTCACGAACATCAAAACAGTCTGCTTTGATCTTCAGTATGATCATATGATGTTTATCTAATGAGGTCTGATCACGGTAAAATCATACAATGTAACTTCAGCGCCTATCTTTTGAGTATATCAGATTCACAAACATTAAAACAATCAGCTCTTATTCGCGGTTTGATCATACAATATTTGGCTCACAAGATCTGACCGCGGTATGATCAACCAAACGAATTGATCATACAATGTAAGAGTCGACCCCTATTCTCTGAGCTCGCAAAACAAACTGCTTTGATCCATACTATGATCATTATATGATCAACCAAATTTTATCCCAAGGGCTAAACGACATATTTATTTTTTATCATGTTGTAATTTAGTTTCTTAAATGTAATTCATGTAAATAAATTATTTCTAAGCAAAAAAATAAGTTTGTACCTTCTCGTGTCTCACATCTTATATATGTTATGTTGTGTATCATCATCTTACAAGATAAGTTAAGATAAATCATCACTATATGTTCTTCTCCGCATCCATTCTGTTAGAATACTTGCTCATAATAATAACATTCTTAGATCTTAGGCATCTACAACTTATAATGGTTCGAATAATTTGGGAACAGTGACAAGATATACTCACGAATTCAATAGAGGTTTTCAAACGCTTTAACCTTACTATATTACTAAAGCTTCATTTTTAGATTTGAGAGTTTAGATTAGATCTTTTCTCATTGTTTTATAACAAGAGACAAAGATAAATTTAATTTGGTTTTGGAAAGACAATACCTCTTAGGCGAAGATTTCACAAGAACAGATTTAAATAATAGATAGTTATTATAGAAATACCATAAGTCATAAATTCAGTTCTTTAAAAAAATACCTAATTTCATCTGTGACTAAAGGTACGACGGTACGAAGTCTAGTTTTCATATGGGCTACTGCTACTATTTCTATTTTTGTTTCATTTATAATAATATACATGCATGCCTTTACGAAACGGTTGTATCTGTTACGATGGTTTTTTGATAATTATTATTCAGCTGCAGTTGCTTTGAAACTTTAAATTAGTATTCTGGGTAATTCTGCGGTATAAATATTAATTTACTTACGGAATGAGCTCACTAACAATACCTATGGGAGACCTAAAGGTAAAAAGGTTAAAAATACGTAGATTAAAATCCGTTTAATATGCAAGAGAAGACAAAAAGTTTTAATCAGCAAAAAAATTAACTCGGCGTTAACTTTTCCCTGATTAAAGGAAACCGCGAATCTGCGATATGAAATTTTCTTCGGAATGAAAGAACTTTTCGTTTCTTTGATCGGGACTTCTCAAGAACGATCACTCGTTACTAAAATCTTTTAAAGGTATCTCAGACTTGCTGTAGTTATATTAAATATTAAATTCTTCCAACCGAGATATTTATACACTTCCTCAAACTTTCAGTATGTTTCTGCAATTTCTTTTGAGTTCTGTAGTAAATAATAAAAGACATTTCTAAAATCGTCTTGCGGGTAATAAAAAAGAAAAGATTTATTTTCTACAACTCCAAGAATCTACAGAAACAAATATACAAAGTTTATATTAATGCAAGCAAAATAATAGTACTTTAATAGTTACTCAACATTATTGTAACGTATCAACTGTTATTATAGTAAATAAAGGATATTTGCATAGTTAACACTATTATTGCTCCCAAACCAGCAGTTAATAATGATACTATTCATAATTTCGTGTATTCAGGATTCTCTGCTAAATTAATTCATTGCGGTGAAGTTCTATAAGTGCAATAATCTTCATTTTGTATTCCACATTGTTCTCATAATGCATTGATCTATCATTATTGATAATTACAGGTTTATAATCAAATTAGTAAGGAATTAAACTACAAATATTTAGAGTATAAACTGGAAGGAAGTAAAACAATATTGCAAATATAGTTTTCTAAAAATAAAATGCAAAAGGACAAGATGAAACTTAAATGAAATTTAAATAAATACAAGATATGTGATAAGTGATTTAAAACTTCCCATGCTTTATGTATGTATTACTTTCAATTACTTTCAAAATTAGGGAATTTGCTTACCCCACCTGAGTAAATGAGTAGTCATGAGAAGAAAAAATATTGAACCATTAAAGAATAAAAGTTAATGTTGTGGAATTATAGAATTGTTTTAAAATAAAGAATAAATCAGGGTTGTAATTGAGGTTAGGAATTTCATTGGTTCATCCATTATGTCTCTCTCTAGCTTTTGTTTTCATCAAAGCACAGTGGATTTAAACTTTAGAAATTTAATTTATCGTCTACGACAGCTATAAATTCCGCTAAATCTCTAAAATTCTAAGTAGGATTAAAGTTTAAATATAAAACTATTTATTTCCCAGGAGCACATGGTATGTAGAGTGCATATATCACTGTCAACTTTCCAACTCGGTTTGCGGCTTTTACATTTAGTTTTTCAAATTAATCAAAACCGCCTGAAATAAATAACCGAAATTCCAGATTGGCATTAATTAATTGTATTGTTCTTGAATGACAATTACGGATTGAAGTGTGACATTAAATTTAAATTTTTGGGGTTAAATTTTCCGGAATACTACTAGTATTGTTTGACTAGTTGGTATTGGGGTTTCATATGTTTTCATTATAACAATTCTCTTTTTCCAGCCACATTTTGAAAAATATATAAAAATTTATGAGAGAAATCCTCTTATGTGACACGTTCGATATAAATTCAAAAACACATATTTGCTCCAGGAACGTTATTACCTGTAAATCCCTTCAAAGTATACGATAAACCTTATGAATATCAAAATTGCTCACCAATTTTCCCCTTACACGATATATACTATGAATTTTTACACACATGTTTGTAAGTGGTTACGGCGTGTGATGAAAGATGAAAAGATTTTTATACCGAAATTAAACATTTCAAATTCTTTTTCAGATATATGTTTTCTTGATCATTTTCCTCTTTCTTCCTCTATTTAGAGAAGCGATTTTCTACAATTATTTATTATATTTTATTAAAAAAAATCTGGTGTGTCCAACACAATACCTCCCGCCACTGTAGTAGTAGTTTGTTATTGCAGTTCAGAATATTTTTAATTCATTTCATACCTAAAATTTCCTTCATAAAACTTGTATGACCAATATGACAGCTATTTTTGACGTTACTAAAACCGGAACCGAACTAACTTTAATTCACGCATGCGATTACATTCCTAATATATTTCTTCCATCTTTTTAAATATTACAATAAAACTACTTCATATTTACTTATGTTATCTTTTACATTTACTTACATCAAATTTGACATCATATGTCAAATTTTGTGAACATATGAATAACTAATCTGTTTTATCGAAATTTCTCAGCCTAAACGATATGTAAAATTATTATAATTTATATATTTTTTTTTCTATCTAACTAGAAGTTATATATAAACGTTATTATGCAGATCGGTAGAAAATTAAAAAATCTTTATATTTAATAATAACGGAATTTGCGAAAAAATTGTATTAGAGGTATTTTTTTGGAAAAACGGTTTAAAGCTTCAAATAAAGTACTACTTCCTGTTAACCAATTATAGTCAAAATCTAATCAGTTCATCATATTTGAATATATGTCATAAATACCAAATATTATATTTTTTACATGTCTGGTATTGGAGTTATCGTGGACGAAAAATCGTCACAGACACACACACACACGCACACACACACGCACACACGGACATACAGACATCACGGTAAAAATAGTAAAATATTATTCTAGGGACCCTAAGTCGTGCTCATATGTTGAAAACTCATTCTCGAGAAATCTGACCAAAAACAATACCTCCCTTATTTATATATTGATAGGCGGGAGGTAAAAAGGTCTTATATGTCTGATATTCATCATATTTTTTTTTGTATGCATTTATGTGAATAAAATGAAAAGATTTATAATTTTCCTTAAAAATAATCACTGTAATAATTAGATCTTACTAATAAATGGAAAATTTAATTTATTATGTTATAATTACAATAAAAACATTAATAAAAGGAAATGAAAAATTCCGATAATATTTACTGCTGTATTATCTTATGATATGATACTTATACCACTTTTCTTATTTTATTAATGTAGATTATTTTGTTCCAGGTAAGACCTATCTCACACTTAAAGAACAGTTTGTAAGTAAGACAACAACCTGTAATATTTCAATAAAATTACATGTATTTGAGTAACAAATAATGTTATTGTTTTTGCTACTAAGTTTAATGACTACTGTTTGAATATTTATAAAGTTATCATTTGCGTACCGATTTCCCGGTAAGGAATACTTACAAATTAGTCATTTGTTACTGTCTTGGAAACACAACCTTTAAACATTAAAAAATGCCTAGCAAAATATACCTATATAAAAAATATTTATAAATTTTTATTACGCAACTAACTTTTATGTCTTCCACTGAAGTGTTAAATTTTGGCAGTTCTTTGAGAACTGTATTTCGCCTTTACAGGTAAATTTTAAAACGATAAATCTTGAAAAATCTAGTGAATTACAAGGATATATTAGCTTAATTATATCTATTACATTAAAACTTTATTTATCTATATTTCTTCTTTTCATTTTAAACATATTAAATTAAATTAAATAAAAATTAAAAATTTATTTAATGCCAAGTAACATAAAATATCGTAATAGTAATTCTTAAAATGAGTGTTTTAGGCACTTGACGTTTTGCACCACATTCACGGTGCTCATGGGGACAAATCTCACGTTGCGTGTCTAAAACACTATCATTTCACAACTTATTACATAAATATTTATTTCGTGATCATATCTGTATGGGTTGATAGGACGCATTTGATACAGTTATATTATTAAATGATCCCACGTTATTTTGACAAATCACGGTAATAATATTATATGATTATTTAGTAGTAGTATTTGTCAGCTTACTTTTGTCTACGAAAACAAAAGCTTAATATCCTGAAAACGTTAAAAAATGTAAAAGTATTGCAGTTAGTAAATTATGTACCGGTTTTGAATTATCTTCAACTGTTAAATAAATTTTGTACAACGTAGTTGTAGAAATTTTAAAATGTTGTTCACCAAATTTTTTGAAGTTAACGTGAGTAAATTAATTTGGTAGAGTAAACGGAGATAAAAGAAAGGAATAAGTATATTTAAATGTGGGTAGAAGAGTCCATAACAAATTAGTTAATTAAGAGAGAAAATGCAGCAAGCCACATTTGCGACGGGGGAGGGGATGTAAAAATGGCGCAAACAACAGCCAGCGACAAGATGTACTTTATCTCTTTCAGCGAAGTCATGTACGAAACGTGTTTAATAGTGATTACTTTTTTAATTAAAAGTTTCCCAAAAACACACGTCATTCTTGTTACGATAACGAACTTCGGAAATCCCGTCTTTACGTCCGCGTCTTTCGTGCGGAACAAGAAGTGAAAAACTGCGAGAAAAAGGCCAGACGGCACTAACGATTTATCTTGACGAGGGATAGATAAAATTTTATTTAAATGCGCATTTGTCAATAACGGTGAAACGATTAGATGAAAAAGTTATCGTGACTGAACTTCAAATGTTTCACGCGGACTTTCTCCTTTTAAAAAGGAATTTTCTTTCCAAGGTTTTATGGACTTATTCACAAAATTAATTTTGGAACAACTTCTATTTAACTGAATGTAGTAATCACCTATTGTTATTGAAGTTTTTTTCTAAATAGGTACCTTGCTCAATAAATATATATTAATATTAAATATCACATCTGGAACAATATTTTTAAAAGGAACATGACCTGATGTACCTAAGGTACTTGTTTCATGATAAGTTTTTCTTCTATTCTAGTGACTCTTAAAACTTATAGCGGGAATCAAATATCAATATCAAATTTTTAACTCGAAAATTTTCAAATTTTTCAAAATTTTGTTTGTAATATTTTTTAAAGAATTCGATACGTTGATACCAAATTTACAAACAGAATTGAATTATCTCTTTTCGTTTCGGAGATATTTAATCTCAAAGTCGTACCTCAAAAAAGTATGTTTTTTGAGTATATTTCAAAAATGAGTGGAGATACAATTTCAACTACTTTACCATTCGATTCTACGGGAAAAGTTACATAAAGAAATGTTGTGTCGAGCTATACGTTCTTTGCACCGATTTGGTGAAAAATAAGAAAAACGAAAAAACCTAAATTTCAATTTTTCACCTCGAAACTTTTTGTCCCCAAATTTTTTTATTTTTCTGTCTTAAGTAGATATCGAAGCGCTGATTTCAGATTTTCAAACAGAATTTAATTATCTCTTTTCGTTTTCGAGATATTTGAGTTCAAAGTTATACCTAAAAAATCAGGTTTTTTAGGTATACCCATTAAATGGTTAGGTTTAAGATTTCGGCGACCTCACCATTCGATTCTACAGGCAAAATTACATAAGTGAACCAATTTTCAGATTTTTATCTCAACAGATAGAATTTCTACAAGGGAAAAACTGTAAATGGCCAAAAATCGAGAAAAATCGTCAGGTGTTCATCAGGCATTTTTTTTGATTTTGGCCATTTTCGTTTTTCCTTTCTACAAATTGTATCTTTTGCAATAAAAATCTAAAAATTGGTATACTTATGTAGTTTTGCCCGTAGAATCGATTGGTGTGGTCGCCGAAGTTGTAAACCTAACCCATAAAGGGGTATACCTAAAAAACCTGTTTTTTTAGGTATTTGCAAAACTCAACTTTGAATACGAATATCTCGAGAACGGTAAGAGATAATTCAATTTGGTTTGAAAATTTGGAATCAGCGCATCGATATCTACTTAAGTCCAGAAAATGAAAAGTTTTGGAGAAAAAAAGTTCCTTGGAGAAATTTTGAAATTTAGGTTTTTTCGATTTTCTCATTTTTCACCTAATCGTTCTAAAGAACGTATATGCGAAGAAAACATTTCTTTATGTAACTTTTTCCGTAGAATCGACTGGTGTACTCGTTGAGATTGTATCTCTACCCATTTTAGAGATATAAGCAAAAAACACACTTTTTTGAGGTGCAACTTTGTCAGTAAATATCTTAGAAACGAAACGAGATAATTAAATTTCATTTGAAATTTTGAAATCAGCTCATCGAGGTCTATCAACGTACCCTATTTCCCAAAATCAAAATATTGGGCACAAAAATGAGTATTTTTGGGATATTTCGTGTCTACTAACACAATTTTTGGTTTAATATTTTTGTTTGGTTTGTTTTAACTCTACCTAAATTTGATTTGGGGTTATAGGTTTTGAAAATAAATAAAAGTTAGTTATTGCACGCTGAATATAATATTTCTAGAACATTGAAAGTATAATGCAAAATCCCATACTCACACTTTTAATTCGAGTAGGAGCACTTTAACAAAATGACCTACCGCTGTCCGTAATATTTGGATAGGTGAACTAATATAAAATAGGATTAAGTGATAACTAGCTTCTATATTAGTTAAAGCTTAAACTCTAAATCTGTACTTATATTGTATTAAATGATCATTTTATTATTCAGTAAACATAGAGTTATATCTATTTAGGTAATAGTAAGTAAATTAAAAAAATTAAAGATATTTGAAACTAGGTAAAATGATAAAATTTAGCGAAAGACTTATATACAACTTCTTAAACTTGTTATAATCCAAATACCGAGGGAGGTTGTTAAAGCAACTTCTTTTATTTTCCTCAAGACGTTAACTTTATATTTCAGGTAGTAAATTGGAAAGTAAATGCAAACATATTTTATGAGACCATATTTTGTGGGCGTAATTTATTTTATACTAAAACGTCAACCCAGCACAATAACAAACACATATATTTCAATTTGGAACTATATGTGTTAGTTTAACGAGTGTTATTTCAAAAAGGACAACTACTTACTTCATCCATAAAGAACACCCCATTGTATCAATTCCAACAACTTTATAACCCTTGGAACTATTCGCGTAAGAAAACAAAGAGGCCATATTTTATTTCCTGCTGACCGATACGTTCTCGCTGCGAAATAAGAAATGAGAAAAGAATTTCAATTTTCTACCAAAAATATATTATCCTCACTCAATATCAAACAGATATGGATGGACGTTGTCAAAGTACAAAGGATCTGTTAGGAATTCTCTGGAATTGGATTGGGAAAATCACGTCTGACGTTTGGCCCAGGGCACGTCGTAGACCCCGGTAGATAATGGTCATCCCGAATAAAGAGATCCCATTAACAGATGCTCGGAACGCGACGCTTAGCGCCTACCGCGGGTCATCAGCGACGCCGGCGTCCTATCGTCTCGATGCCCAAATCTATCTAATTACCACAACGTCTCATTATTGAAAAACTCACTAAAATAAAAGCGAAAAGGGACGCGAGAAATAACTTCATTTACAAAACTTATCTCATTATCTTATAATGATACAGTTGTGTACGAAACGAGGATTTAAAAATATTGTGGATACTCTTTTTCGTGATAGATTTAGAGCAAAACTACAACAGTACAGTTTAAAATTAAATTCTACATCAGATAAGATCATAATTGATGCAACAGCACGTCTGCAGTACGAGATTTATTAAATATAGACTGTAATACTCTCCTTAAAAATCAGACAACCATGGAAATAAAAAAAATCTAGGTGACAATTGTGACAGTTAATGAGATATCATTATAGATAAATTTATGTTTTTACCGGTTTCAGTACATTAAGTTTTTGTTTACATAGACAAAAGTAAACAGGGTAACAAGTCTGTATGGTAAAAATATTACCGTACAGATTTGTCAAAATAACGTGGTACAATTGGATAATACAGCTGTCATATCAACCCATACAGACTTGATCACGAAAACGCAACTTACAAGAGAATTTTATAAAACAATATTTATTAACGTGAAATCGGTAAAGTATTTAACAAACCACGGTTGTTATGAATCATACCAGGGCTTAGATGTCTTAAAATCTTCGCTTTCCGGGCTCAGAATTCAATTGACATTTGCGGCGTTTATAATACTCATAAATACGTTATGTGTATGTTAATAGCTATTACCGTAGAGAATTATCAAAATAACATGGGACAATTGACAATTGTCATATTATATTAACCCATGCAGACTTGATCACAAAACATTTCTTACAAGATAATTTTATAAAATAATATTTATTAATAATGTGAAACCAGCAAACTATTGAAATCCACGGATGTTATGAATCATTCCAGGCCTTAGATGTCTTAAAATCCTCGATGTCCGAGCTCGGAATTCAATTGACATCTGCGGCGGTTATGGTACTCATAACTATCCTAGCTATTGTAATATTTTTTTATTAAAAAATAAAAGTAATATAAATTCAACTTAAATTATAATAAAATACAGACAATAAGAATTATAATCTATGTTACAATTTAGTGAAGTATAAAATTCTTACTGTACAGGTATATACTTAATACTTATCATACTTGAGACACTATACCACGTAAGATTATTATGCCACAGATGGTAATCATAAAATTTATTTCCATTTTGGATTTATTTCGTAATTGATGTCAATCTCAATACAAAGTGCAATCCATTGTTACGATTGCAACCGTATGAACTGAACACCAACAAATAAACTTGTAGCGCTTGAGTGTAATTAAATGGTTGATGTACGAGTAACATTTTTACGACAGACACACTTGCTGCCGAAGAAGGTAAACTTGAAGCAGTATAGGGAAATCTAACAGTTGCAATATGCTCGTATATTTTTTATTACTTTTACGACCGCAAAACTGCTTGACGTGCGGATATACCATCGGGTTCTTCAAGAAAGTTTTGTTTTCAATTTAATTTCTATCCTAATATACTTATTTCTCAAAAAATATTTTACTTATAATATTATAATTTCTTGTTATATATTAATTTCTCATAGTTATTATACTGAAGTAGAATGGGGTCTGACATCTATTAACAATTTAAGCAATTATAAACAAGTTAGTTTAAACGTGTCTTTGCAAAACTCGTTAGTGTAAATCGGAGAAAATCAATAATGCATCAATAGTTTAAATAATGGACATAGATGACACTAGCGTTATTAAATTTTTAATATTTTGTAAAATTTAGTTTAATTTAATCGTACAGATGGCACTACCGTTATTGTTTTTTAATAAAGTGTTACAAAATGAATCGATATTATTGAGTTATTCAACAAAACAATATATATTTATATAAGAGATAAAATTAATTAAAATTATTTAAATTTATACTAAATAAGCAGGTAATTATTTTTTTAATAAAACAAGAAATTTTTATAATGCAAATATAATAATTTTTATTAAAAATATGTAATAATTGATTCGGATTGT
The DNA here is from genome assembly GCA_035578165.1 of Stenolophus ochropezus. NCBI lineage: Eukaryota > Metazoa > Arthropoda > Insecta > Coleoptera > Carabidae > Stenolophus > Stenolophus ochropezus. The sequence continues at coordinate 3,392,760 of JAQOWZ010000002.1, forward strand.
AACATTCACCCCAATTCTGTAAAGAAGTTACTAACTCTTAGTAACGTTACTAAAAATTTTAACCAATAGTATTATTTGTAAAATCTGTCATTTTCATTTTTTATTTAGTGTCTACTATTTTTATTGGCTAATGATGTTAGTAACGTTACTAAGAGCTAGGAACTTCCTTACGGAATTGGGGTAATTGTAAGTACTACAATTATTATCTTACGGTAAGAAAAAGGCAATAGCTCCTCCAATATTATAATCTTCTAGTATATACCGTGATTTTTACTTTAACCATTGTTTCCTGTGTATAGTGACCATTTACATATTTTTCTAATGAAATCAGTATAAAACATATATTCTATGTTCTAGATTTATATTATTTATTGAGTATATTACATTGAAATGTTTATTAATGTCATATACAATGATTAATATTTAAATTGTAAAAATTCTTGAGTTTTGCTTTTGTTTAGAAGCAGATTATACCTTGGAAATCAAAGTTCTGCTTTTTCTAGATTAGCTTTCCAAACCTGTACCTCTCTATAATGTTTATGTTTTTATTAGGTCATATTTTCGGGAAAATGGAAAAATTACAGCAATACTATTACTATAATTTTATTACTGTAGCTATAGTTTAAAGTTCTTCTCAAAATCAAACAGTGTACCCAAGTCACTTACTAGTCAAACGATAAATCAATTGTTTTATTACTGAAGTCGATAGTTAGAAATTTTAGATAAATGTATAAACATCTATAAATTAATAATTATAAAAATCAAAAATCAATACATATAGTATTGTACGTAAAAAATCAGTACTGTACTGACAAAATCAATAAAATGTTCACTCTACCTGCTTGACTCAATCTCAATTTTTACCAAATTAATTAATTATAAAAGCCGTTTTAAAACATTATGTTTTAAATTTTATCATTCATAATTTGTTCAGTATAGACTATTTAATTTTCTGGGATACAATCTGTTAAAAAGTAGATACGTACAGAAATGGGTAATAGAGTGTGATGTTTATTTTATTTATTAAAGAGTGTCTCACTTAAACTTACATTCAGGCGTATAATATTAGCAGCTCAGAGAGAATAATTAAAAGGTTTGCCTGATACGTGAGATTGAATTAAAATAGTAGGTATTAGTGATACGTCATGTTATTTTCTGCAGGCGAATTGAATTAGACATCCACTTGCAGAGTTCTAAATGAATTAGGGAATTAGAAGCTACTCCAGAGTAGCGAATGATGCTAGCTTGGCGTACCATTAATTTGCCAAATCACGACTTGGGACTTACGCGAAGATAAGCCGACAGTCTCAAATCATTCTTGTAATCAATGACTGCTCTCATTTGTAGCCACATCTGATTGTTACTCGATTGACTTCTCTACATTATTTAATACATCTTTTACTTCATAGATTAAGGGTAAAAATACATACTTAAATAAATTTTTATTTAATTATTTTTTCTGCAATGATTCTTGTAATCAAAGATTGGTCTAATTTGAAAGCCACGTTCTTATTGTTAGGTACTCAATTGACTCCCTCCATTTAATACATCTCTTACTTTATTGATCGAGGTTAAAAATATGGAGTTTAAATAAAATTTATTATTTATTCACTTATTTTAACTACAATCATTCTTGTAATCATTTATTGCTCTTATACTGTAGTCTTCTTGTTTAAGTGATTAAATTATTTATTTTGTTGACTATTATATACATTGTTCAATATTTCGTCCAAAATACAAAATATGTTACAAATATAATTATAAATAATACATTTAATTTAAAGAAGTATTGTTTTCAATTATAAAATAAACCTAACTGTGATTCAAAAATAAGAAAAATTTGATAGCAAAAATTTTTCTTTGAAATTCTAATATATTATGTTTGAAAATGCATTACAAATATCAACATTTAGAGCGTTTTTAAAGAGTTTTCTTAATCTAGATTTAACCGATTCAGTACCATTTTCATAAAAATGGCTATTTTGCTTAAATCTTTCATATGAGGCAGTATCATAACTTTTGCTTTAATAAATTTGGATTTCCAGTAACTTCTAAAATTTAGAATGGACATTATTTTAAATTCTAATTATTTTTTGTAGTACAAAACTAAATGAACTATATGAGAATTTTTCTATAATTAAATTCTATATTATATGAAATAAAGAAAAATAAACTATCTTAATTGGAACCGTGTACTTAGTAGCTAGTTATAAAAATATGTAAAACGTACACCGCTGATGCGAGAGGGCACGATAAGGACCAGTTTATGTAGGAATTAATTTAAAGAATTTGATTGGATGGAATTCAAATTCCAGTTTTCAGAGTCGGTATAATGAAATATTTAATTGAAAATCCATTAGCTGTTCTCATTATAGTTACAGTGCAATTAAATTTTCATTTACAACATTTCATATGTATTATTAATTTCATAGCTATGTTTCCACGAATAAAGTATTAATAAGGATTTAAAAAAAATATTGTAATTTTATTTGATGTATTTATTTCTATCATGCATTACATTTATTCACTTAACAATTCAATACTATAATATGTAATATTAAATCATTCCATTTCGAGCAAAAGCAGGTTCCTCATTTGTAGTTAAATAATAGATTCCCCTGGCTTTAACGCTGATATTTTCTCCCATCACAGCGGTTCGGTCACTAGTGCAAAGTTTTTGTTCGTAGTCCTCAAAACTATTGCATTGCGTTCCAATAAATTCTTTGGTATTAATACTTTCTGTGAAGTAGATGAACGATCTTGAATGACTGCAGGTCACTGAAAAAGATTTGAGAATTAAAATAAAATAAAGACCATTACTTTATAATGATCGTAAGCTAAAATGTTTCTTCAAGATGATAACATATTGGGGAAGTCAAAAATGTGTTTCAAGTAAAAAGTAAAATATTCATTCCCTTATCATAAGAATAAGAAAAAGTACATTAGATTATATATTCTTTGCAATAGAATTTATAAAATATTTGATGGCTTATTAGAAAATTATTACTTATTAATGACATGAATATGGGGTACATTACGCCTTATTAGACATTACGAGTTGCTGTTGTAATAGTAATTATAAACTGTTTTTAACATTGATATAAAATGTACAAAAAAGCAACCGCATTCATTCATTATTTTATCTTTTTTTATATGTGATTTATTAGGTTAGTAAAATGCTCTGCAATTATTATTTGGCATTCCATATTTATGAAAATTGGGGGAATAAGATTGTGAGTAAACTTACAATTTTGCAATTCTTTGAAAAACTACAAAACTAATTTAACTTCATCGGTAAAATGACTTTACTCTTATATTATTTTGATTTAAAAACGCAGATTTTTTTTACACTAATGTGTAATTTTTGATAAATATATTTTGAAATACCGTTGTAACGACCTAGAAGGAAACCCATAAATTTAGCTTTAAAAAAAATCAAAGAAATCTGATATAAATAAAAAAAAATCAGATTTTTATGCAGCACTGAATTTTGACGATTAATAGAATTAAATTGGATATGTGAACTTATAAGAAACAGGCTTCGATTTTAGTTCAAAATATTCATTTTTTTGTACGGAAATCAGTTTTGCCATAAATTTCGTTGATTATTATTATTATTATCATTAAACTATCAAATAATAAAATTGATATGTACAAATGTTAAAATCAATTTGAAAAGACCTTGCCATGATAATGGAAATTAGTAATGTCATAATTGAAAGCAAATTGGAATCGTAAATAATGGAATAATGAAATTCTTACCAAATTTGAACAAATTGAGTGTTTTTGCACATCCTGGTTGTATCGCAATCCCTCCATTGGGGTAAAAATCAGCATTACCTAAGGGGGGTAAATACCCCGCGACCATACCATCGGTATGAATCACATCAACAAAGCGGGCATCAGACTTGTCCAACCTATCGTACAGTGATTTATCCAGGAAATACGGGCCTGCTGGGTCCATGCCTGTGATCCTTCCCAGCCGTTGTTTCTCTTTCTGGAACACGTACTTTCCTGCAAAGCCGGACACATGGGCTCCCAAGGAATGACCAATTAGATGGAACTTGCTATACGAAACGCCAAACACTTTCTTCAAGTGAATTAGCAAGTTGGCGAGGAATAATCCGACAGGTTTTGTCAGGCGGGCACTTGTAAGGTAGAATTGCTTAGCAGGTTCAGACCAGTCTACGGTTATGACATTGTAGTCGCCTTTTTGCAAGTATGCGTCTTTCATGTCTAGAACCCATGACTTATTAGCGCTATGAGTGTATCCATGAATTATTATTTTAATTGGTAATGTAAAATTAACGTCTTTTATTGTTGTATCTGTAGGTAACAGTCTGTTTGGTAAACTTTGAAATTTTTTGTTGTATAAATAAAAGGTAATATCCTGTGATGATAATCCGTTAAAGTCATCGTCAATCAATTCAAGGTAATCGGAAATATACGATAAACGATTTTGTGCTAAAAAAATAAACAATATTACAACAGATTTAATTTAATATTTGTATAACTTACCATTTGTAAGTGTGATTAAAGAAACACAAAATAATATTTTTATATACATTTCTACAGATGAGTGAAGACTGTCTTATGACTAAATCAAATCGCGTTTTATAATTTTTCAAATAGCCCCTCATTTTATTGAATTGTTTTGAAAATTATAATGTCGTTATGTCTAATTTCATTGTTTACCATACTTTTAATGTATTTTTCAAAGAATAAGTAATAAAATATATAACATTTCATTTTTTCTTGTTCCTTTCACTTGTATATTCAAGTAAAATCACTATGCGCAATTAATATAACGAAAATATTACTATTTATTATGCATTTCAATAATGACTTGGTCATTAATGTTTCAACTAATAGTTATTTCAATTATTGCTTGTCAAAAATCATAGCGATATGAAAATAGAAACAAGTAAATTACTTCAAATAAAAGCAATATTTGAAATTGCATACCTTTGTATAAAATTGTATAATTTTGATATATATTGTAATTTATAACATTCCTGTTTACCAGTTCATTTATTTGTTGAAATATATATTTCACTTAAAACGCCAGGAAAATTAATGTACCACATATTAAATTTGATAAATAATTTATTTCTTTAAATTATTTTACTTCTAATATTAAAATTTATTATTTCTTATAAATGTTTTGCTCAAAGAAGCTTATTTATTGTAAAGTAGAATGGGGTGTGACATCTATTATTCATTTAAACAATTATGAACAAGTTAGTTTAAACGTGTCTTTGCAAATTTGTTTAGTGTAAATCGGAGAAAATCAATAATGCATCAATAGTTTAAATAATATACATAGATGACACTACCATTACTGAATTATGATTTTTTGGTAAAATATAGTTTATTTTTTTCATATAGATGGCAGAACCATTATTGTTTTTTGGTCATTTATGAAATTAATCGATATTATTGATTATTTAGCAATATAAATTTATGAAAAATATATATTTATATGGAAATGTTAGTTACAATAATAAGATTATTATAATTTTAGACAAAAAACGTTAATATAAATATTTATGATTATCTGTTTAAATCCTTTACTAAAATAGTTAACTAAGAATGCATATGATTAAAATATTACCCGTACTGTTTCAAACAAAATATATATTTCAAAATGTATAACAAAACAAATTGTTTCAAACGTACAGTAATAACTTTCAACATACCTAGTATTGTTGTGAATATCATAATCGCAGTAGATTTAAGTGAGAAAATATATAAAGCCTAATATGATTCATAACATCCGTGGTTTGTTGTAGTTTACCAGTTTAGGAAACTGAAAATTTTATTAATAAATATTATTTTATAAAATATCTATATTAAGTGATCAAGTTTCTATGGGTTGATATGACGTCATGGATATAGCTGTTCTTATGTACATTTGAATAATTTTACAAGCCAGTACAGTAATGATATTACCGTACAGGTACAGATACAGTTATTATTTAGTTACCAGCTTACTTTTGTATATGTCAACAAAGGTTTAATATTCTGAAAACGGTGAATAATAATACCGTCCCCTACACAATTGCATACAATAATAATAATAATAAATAATGAAATGTGATGTATGTATTTTATTGTGACTTGGAAACCCGAAACTGTGTGAAAGCAAAGTCGAATTTCCCGCTTGTCCGGCTGGGCATCAGTGCCGGAGCATCGGGACGCCTAGCGACGGCATCTTTTTAATCCTGGCCGCACACCGCATCGGGAAGCCGTCTCCAGGCCTTCCAGATCCGATTGTAATTACAGATCCGGATTTGTTCGGGAGATTTTGGGCTCCATGTCGCTATTTTAATTAATATCTTTATTTTGTCTCCCATGTATACAGTGATTGTCATTTTGTCAGGCTAATCGGATTTGTTGACGGGGTTTAACAATAAAAGAGTTTGGAGGAAGGATTAGTGTTGGGAACGATGAATTTGCTTTAATGTTTGGATCATTGTGTGATTTTTATTTACAAGTTTAAATAGTGGTAAATGGAAGCAATATTTACAAAAAAATGATCAGCAAAATATATACATTTGTGAAAATAAAACGGGATATTTAATTTAAATCGTCGGTTGACAATACCAAATGATTGGGGAAGAGTTACATTTGATTCACATCAGATTTTGATTAATTCATGGGGATGAGAAAAATCTGCACCAAAAATAGTTTAAATGAAAAGATATTTTGTACAACAAAACATTTATGTGGTTCCTCAGTCTCCTTATTTGCCTGACTTGAATTCTCTTCCAGAGATTGAAAATTTATCTCAAGGTAACTCATTTTGAGACACTTTAAAACATTTAAACAGCTGAAACGAAGATACGAAGAACTGTCTTCAGCACTGTGTGGTTTCCTTAGGAAGTTATTTTGAGGGAGACAATATTGAATTGTAATTCTATTCGAACAATTATTTTTTTTAAGTCAGTCTTATTTAGTTATTTGAAATTGATTTATGCAAGGTTTACATTTTTTATGAATGATTAGGAAGCTTAGCCAGTTGTCATAAATGCCCTATTTCAACATAAAAGCATCACTTAATGGGAAAGGAATGGGCTGTATTAAACAAATTCACACTGAATTTAATTTAATTTGGAAATACATAACAAGAAATAAAATACAATACTTGTTCGAAACTTATTGTTAGAATAATTTTATCTACCTCTGCATAGAACTATTCCTATGGATTCATAACAAAATTAAATAATATTAATTATTAATTTCAACTATATAGAATAATATTAATAATTTTAGTGGCAATGCATATTACAATAAAAGCGACAAAATATTTTTGGAATTTATGTAAACAGTAGTTATTACAAATTGAATGCCACTAAAATGAATGTAGGTGGTTAAATATTGTAATGATTCTAATGTATCTAATTTAATGAGGTCAATAGATTCGCGGTTTTGTGGGGTATAATATAATATGTGACGTCAATTAGTTTGATATAGAGCGATATTATTATTTATTATATCTAAAACTAATATTATTAAAGGCAATGAATTTCAATCAACATTAGAAAATGAAAACTATATTAACATAGTTAATTTCATTTTGGAATCAAAAACTTATTTATATGCCTTCAAATGCGGGTGTAATTTGACTTTTATCGACATTATTAATATTTCGCCAAAATAATCAGTACAAGACGTTCTATGTACTCGTATATTTGACAGAGACAGTGACAATTCGAATACCTATCTTAAATTTGTTTAAGAACAAACAATTTAATAATGCCAAGTATCTATAACCACATTATGTTATATGTGCCACGGGCATAATCAAGATTATAGCCCCTAGTAAATTTGATTGTTTTTTGTCTTTCGAAACAGTTGTCAGAAGTAAATCGAGTTTGGTTTCAAATAAAATTACTAACAAAAGTTGGCTGCAGAAGCAACTAAAATTTGCCATTCCTGTCGGATTTTATATTCTGCAAAAAATTATCAATTGCCATCAAATGTAAATATTTCACTGACGCTGGAGGCCTAGGGAATGCTTTCGCTAGTATTTTACTAAAGGTAATTATTTAATAGTAAATCGCATTTCACTTGTCATTTAGTATGAAATAGATACTTTTGGGACACGTGTTGCATGTAACGGGATGCATTCTGTTAATATGCAAACTATTTTAAAAAGAGCAGAGAGACGTCGTTCTCATTATGTTTTTAAATTATGCGCCGGCCGCGTCTGCCCGCGTCGTAGCTGGCGCTGACAAAAACTAAATTGAAAACGAAAGCATCTAGTCTGGCTTTCTTTGTTCTTGAGAAAATGCTTTCTGAAATCATCGTAAGAAGTATTCTTAGTTTATTGAAAACATAGAAGAAAAGGCTGCAGTCAGAAGAACTTTAACCTTGTTAACAATTTTCCAAGAAATATAGTCACGAGTTTGTTAAATTATTACCTCTCATCTTAGTATCATTCCATCAAAATTTATGTATAAATAAAAAAAAATTGTAATAATCTGTAATAACCAATTTGTTGTTACTAATGCTAAAATATTCTACTTCACAAATAAATTATAATTAGTAAATATAAATTCCCCATAACTTAAATGAAAAATAATTCTATTTATTTATTGCAAATTAGCAATAATTTATGACCTGAATTTTAGCAGATTAATTACATAAATTGTTAGATTCTGTATTGGAAAAGAACATTAATCTAAATTATGTAATAAATGTCGTTTAACAAAAGCTATTATAGTTTGACAAACATATCGTTCAAATGTAATTAATGCCTTGTTTTCAATTCCATACAATGTATACTGATAAGTGATACGAGCTCAATTTCAGAATAAAATAACAAAAAAATTATATTACACTATGTTATCAAAATATTTATGAATCTCTTGTATCAAATTATTTGCAATAAATTTTACATACGTTACATTTCATATAAAATTTACTATTGCGTAGATTTGTTTTGCGTTTATTAAACGTTTTACTAATTAGAAAACAGAAATAAAAAATAGTTAGCGACTGTAGCATATCATACAAGTATGAAATGGACATTCTAAGCTACTTTTTCTACGACCACGAAATTATTTACTAATTCATTTATATTTTAATAATAAAGGTGTCTTCATTTCACTGTTTCCTAGCAATTAGCTACAAAACAAAAATTAAACAATATTATTTTTCACAGAACTGTGAGATATGAATTTATACCATAACGTTGTCTATGGTTATGGTTACCATTGAAAATGAAAATATGTTTATAATATACTATGTATCTGTATCAAGAACAAACGTACAACAAGCAAATATCATAATAGTCGTAGAAAAAAGAATTTAACAATCAAGTATCAAACAATGCTTTTTTAAACCCTATGTTCCAAAATAATTAGATCGTACATATATTTTAATAATTTTTATTTATCATCTTGTAACATACGAATGAATTAACTGCAATAAATCAAAGGAAAATGCTAGCTCTTTTACAATTAATGAATTTGCTTCTAATTCTGGACTACATTTTAAGGCTGTAATATTTTAAGTTGTTCTGCAGACTTATAAATCTGGATTTTAAAATAAAATTAAAAAGACAATATAATTACATTTAAATAATTGATTGGAATCACCAAGAATCACCCTGTGTCTATTTGGCGTCTGGTTCGATCGGATTGGTTCTTTATGTTTAAAGTTTAAAGGCATTTTTTATTATTTTCCCAATAAAATGCATCTTACATTAAAATACTTTTGAAATAAAAAATCCCTTGACCTGGAACATGTTCTTAATAGACAAAATCTGTTTGATTTTGACCAGCAACCAAAAAAGTTACCGTCCATTAAGGATCAAGTTGATAAAATGAATATATCTACACTATTGTGTATTTCTTGTTTTAACAAATAGTTGAATGAAAATGAGCAAGAGCAGACCATATAGATTACAATGAAATTAGAGATTAGAGCAAATGCAAACAGTTTAGCAACAGTAGCGACCACAACTCACAATATTAATCAGAGCGAAACAAAACAAGAGCATAATGATAAGAACCGTTGACGCTTGAACCTGCAATAATTATTAATAATTTAGGGTGGGTATTTGCATTAGTGGTGGTGCGCTGGATCTAATTTGCTATCTGGCTGCGTACACTTGGCTATTAGACGCCGGCGTTATTCTAAATGCTTTTGTTCCGTACACAATCACACTAATGTTGTAAATGAATAACACCGCGACAAGAAAATGGAAATGGAGCGAAGCTACAGATGCTTCGCGCAACTTATTTGCTCCGCTGGGATCTCAGGCACAGACTACTTTGATAATTACTGGAATTTGCCAAATGAATTTCAAATATTTGAAATAGCGAATTTTAACCGAATTGAATTACACGAGTGTAGCATACGTACCTTCTACATTTCACAACTTGAATTAACAATACACACCAACCCTCTTCACAAAGTTTCAGCAAATTCACGTACATTAAAAAAATACACTCAGCTCTTAACTTCTTACATCATACAATAATATAGATATTAATCCTGTACTTTCCTTTTTTTTTACCCATTACAGTACTTTTTCTTTCTACTTACTTAATATAATTTAAATTAATTAGGATATGTGATTATATGTGACGAGACGAGACGAGATTTTTAATTTTTTAGTCATAATAATATTTAATGGTAGGGACACTTTTATTACTGTTACGGAATTTTTAGGTTATCAATTGTAATCTGTCAGTTGTTGATGATTTTTAGTATCTTCATTCTTAGATTATCTAATTTTATGTGACTTATTGGGCGATATTTTAGGTTTCTATTGTACAAGTCATTTCTTATTCACTGCTTTTACATAGTTCCTATGGATTTCTACTTTGACAACGTAGAAATTTAATTTATACCTTGGGAATCAAGTTACAAAAGATGTCACATATATGACGTTTGACGAAACATAATTTTAAAACTTCAAGAAATATCGATGAAATTATTGAAATCCGAGAATCTTGATTCTATTTTCTCGTTTCGAAGCTTTGCTTTTAAAATTGTTCTCGTCTTACCCGAGATGAGAGGAGCGAGTTTCGAAAAATATTTTGTCTCAGCCGAATTACTAATTAGGACAATAACATGGTTTTTACGGAAGGTTTTTTTGATCTAAATACATTAAGTCAAGACTAAGAGAATTTCACAGTGAGAGAGTACCCTTTTATCAGGTAGTAACCATTTTGGTAAATAGTTTTTAATCAGGGTGATTTTAATCAAATTACATTAGGGCAAGAATTATAGTGCTTCACATTGAGTAAGCATTCATCTCATATGTAGTAAATATAACGGTGATTGGTTTTTGTAGAAAGTTACTTGGATCTAATTACATTAGGGTAAGAATTAGATATCTTCATTGTTTTATTTTAGAATTTATTATTAGTTCAATCAATTAGAAAAATCTGTATAGACTCTACGACTGAAATTATGGAATTTGATGTTGACGTAATGGTAGATCAGCTATTCCAGAGGTGTGTGATATACGATAAGAATTTCTTTAACAGTTTAATTGCTAGTACGTTGAAGCTGTTTGTTACTGTCACCATAAATAAATCGGAATGAAACATGGTTGTTAAACAATCGTTAACGCCCCCATTGACAAACAGCCACAAAAGTCGACTAGCTTGTACAAGATCCAGAGATCCGGAGCAAGTATCATGTAAATACAAGCCCTTAAGTTAAATGGAAGTTAGGTTTATAACTTCCACTCGTACACAAGTATAGCTAAATGGGCAAAGAGGATTAGCATAATGCAGACGTACGTGGAGGCTTTGTTAGCATAGCTGCCGTTCCGACGCCGGAACGAAAACGTCTGCAGTTGATCTGGAGGAAGTAATCGGTCTCTTGGAATTTAATATTGTGCTGCTGGACAGCTGAAGCATCTGTGTGGAAGAATCTGGAGGGGTATTGTACGTACATCTAACACCAATATGATGTGTTCACTGAATTATTGACGGGGAGAATCGCTCAGCCTGAAAATCTCACGACGTTCAATGCTTCTCTTTGTCGTATCTCGGATGTACCACTATATGAGATATCCATCTTAATAACTGCACTCTATTTTATTTATCAATATCCATGTCAGAATATCCTTAATATACTATAGCTATGGGGCGTCCCTATAAACTTTAAAATAAGTACTGAATACAAGGCAATAGAATATACCGGCCAACAAACGAATTTTCATGAATCACGAACAGGAACAATTAAATAATGGCATCAATATTGTAGCATACGTCAAGTAACAACGATGAGGTGGACGAGTCACTTGATTCGAATGAATGAAAAAACAAATACGTGAAGAATATATCATAAAATCCACTATATCCGTACCAGAGGACAACTCAAAAGTCGATGGAAGCATGAAACAAAAAGGATATTAAGAAAGAGAATAGTAAAGCCAAGTAAGAAAGAAAGGAAATAAAATTGCGAGTACCAACCCAATATTTGAAAAACGATAACAGACAGTTATCAGTCGTCAGCATACATGTGATTTTATCTATTTTACCTAAAAACGAGTTTTTTTAAAAAGAGACCATATTTACAATCTAAATCATCGTTTTAACATACCTACATATAACTAATTTACAATATTTATAAATTTGAAAGTGGCAATTTTATATTTCCAATAATTTAAAACATAATCTTAAAACTTGCTGAACTCTTTTGCTCACAAGTATAATCGAAAGATTATAGTTGTTCCCTATAAGAATTCGGTTTGCATAAATTGCTAAATTTATTGGAGTAATAATTAAGATTTCTGTTATTATTATTACTTTCTACAAAACCAAATACATTTTTTTATCTTACTGTTACTCCACTGTAGCGGTAGGTATGTCCTTTTCAGAGGTTTTAGGCTGACAACCTGTTCTATCAAAATGTATGTATTAATAGTCAAGGAACAGGTGATGTTCACTTCTCAACTTCACTTTCTAGCGTTGTAGTGACAATGATATATATTGAGAAAACAAGATGGCTTGCCGCAATTTAAGTTATATAAAGTGTAACTCTGAAATATATAGTCAACGTTTCTTATAGAACACCCAAATATTCTTGGCACAGCAAGTAACCGTTAGATGTTCAAAAATCTGAACAGAGAAATGTTCGAAAACGTTGAATCAACAACCGAATAACAGATAAAATTGTATTTGGAATGTTGTCGTTCAATAACAATTAAAGCTAAATGATTTAGGTAAATGAATACAGAGCTAAGACACGGGCAAACCATATCTAATTTGTATTGTGCAAATTGTAAACTACGCCAACGTTGAGTTTCATTTACATTGTAGCATATGCAGTGTCTGAATAAAGTATAAAGACGGCATTAGCATGGCTTGAAAGCGCGGATGCATCTGTCTGCTTATCCGCGGCGCTGGATAATGGAGTCGACGCCTGGCGTCGCTCGCCACCCACACCGCCGAGCTTTTTCTCCACGTGGCTACAGACGCTGTTTACTTCACCACAAATATTGATGGGAATTGACAGTGACAATGAATTATGTATGTCTGCTTGTCAATACTTGATTGAAACGAACGTTTATAGCCGTTTGCAAAGGTTGGAATAAGTAGCAAATAAAACTTGCATGGAAACACCACGCTAGCTACAATGGAAATGGAAATTATGTACTGCATTTATAATAACTTTTCAGTATTTTCAATATATCCGGCCACATAGACACTAGTACGCTATGTTCGCTAAGTTCGCGATGTAAGCCACAGTACATCATGTTTGATTGTCGTCTTTCAACATTATTTTCAATAATGACTAAGAGTTATTCAAACTCTGGTTTCATTCGAAAGTACTTTTTAAATTTGTTTTTATCTTATCGTAACTGGTCTATGTCTCTATGATGATAAAATTCGCCAAAATCATTCCTCATTAGGTTGACATCGTGAACCTATTCCCTCTTTTATTTTTGCGTAATGATAACAATAAAAGTAATTAATTATCGTAACTATCATTATCATTCTCCCAGGCAAGTTCCTTGGTATCGTGAAAGAAAACTGAAAACGTACTATACATAACTTTCGATGTAGCCACTGGTTATAGTAAACATCGCGTACCTAGCGAACATAACATATATAGCAAATGTAACATAATACAATAGTTGTGGAAGTTTAAGAAGAAATAACTAAATTGTAAAAACTGTTTCATCCTTTCAGACATCATCAGATTCAAATGATTATCGATAGAATGAAACTACCGTCATTATATTTTAATGGATACATGTAACCCATCAATGTTTTCTTAAAGTTTTTCTTGCTTGTCTTCATTTTGTTAGTTTGTTGTTTTCCTCCCTTCTTCTAATTACTCACCAGCATTTTTGCAGGATGAGTTTTGGGTATTTCTTACTCGGTCCTCGTATTTCACTGCTCTTTCTCCTTAATTCTTTTATTTCTGCTATTACTAGATATTCTAGTGTGTATAATTAATTTTTTGTATGGTAGGCTTTATGTCATTGTCTTCTGAAGCTAGAAATAACATGTTGTATATCTACTGTCTTTGTCATATACAAGTTTGCGCCCTTTAAGAAAGTTGTTATATAGATCGAAGCATGTACTGTTAGTCAGAACTTCTGACAATTTAATTTAATTAACCACCTTATTGTACTTAAGTTTCCAAATGAGCTATTTATAAAGGAGTCAGTGAGATTTTTTATTTATCTTCCATATTTATAGATTTATTTTCAGGTAAAGGTAAAACTAACACAATTAACAGTAATGATATTGACGGTTCAGAATCAGATTGCAATTCATTCCAACAAAAACATACTACGATACTTGAACTGACACATGAACTAATCACAAATCGTTAACGGAGCTATACCGCAGTAACTAACAGACACAGTGTCTCAGTTAGTTGTACATATAAGGTTTGTTCTAACTACATAAACCTTATATGTACAACTAACTGAGACACTGTGTCTGTTAGTTACTGCGGTATAGCTCCGTTAACCACCAAGTGTGTCAAGTCGTCAGCAAGTATACTTGAATAGAGAGTATACTTGTAAACGCCGCAAAAGACAGGAGAAAGAATCATGAACTTCTCAGTTGGTAGAGTATGCTACTAGAACTGGGAAGGCCCTGGGTTCAAATCCCAGTAAAGTCTTATATCTACACTTTCGTGACAGTTCCAAATACAATGACACACAAATTTCTTCCTTACTACTTAGTACCAATTTGATTCATAAGAATATGATGTCATGTCGTGAAGCCTATCACATGAAAAATGAACTATATCTATCTATTTTATGCATCTTGCTTGCATATCTTCAATTACAACAACTTGATATTTTATAATTCGTTCCCGATTGACTCCCGAAGATCGGTTTGGTTTTTATAATCCTCCCTTGGTGTAAACCGATCACGTACATTTTGCCAAACACCTAGAGTTTATAATGAAGTCAGAGTTTCGCAGTGGGAAGTGGCAACGTAGCAGAAAATTAAACACGTCGAGATTGCGGAAAGTGAACGCTGTTGCCGAACGACCACTATATCGAAGTTATTAATTGAAGTGGTGGGTGCGATTTGCAATAAGCGCCGTATGCACTGCGTGTTCGCACGCTGCAAATTGCATTCTGGATGTCAAGTTTCGCTAAATGGATGTTGTAGATTTGTTTTTACGCCAGCGCAAAGCGCAGCACTAACTATTGGATTGAAGTTGAAACGTTATTGTTGTTCCAACACAACATAAATATTTTGGATATTAGATTTCCTGTTTTAAAATACATTTTCATTTGGGATAGGTCTACTAAATCAAAATAATGTAAACTAGTTTTTTTCTGTTGGTTGTGTTTATCTTAATAATCAAAACATGGCATTACATTTTCCATTCCGAATGTATACATTCGTATATAGACGTTTATAAAATTTCAATTTTGTGGTATATAACGATGATAAAATACCCGAACAAATTTAATATAAAATAAGACCATTACCCCTTATAATCAGAGCCGCTACAAGGTGTATTCACATCGTGGTGTCAAATACAATGGGCTATATGATCATTTCTCCTGAATTATCAACAATTAAGCTATTTTAAATAATACGGGTATTCTTATTTTCTGTACAAAATCCAAAAATGAAAGAATTTAATTTTTTGCCTTTCTCTTTATACTAATGCCTTCAATTTAAAATAATTTAGGACTTTTGATTACTAAACTACCAAATCTTCAATAAAAGGTTGTAAACCCTAAGTCAATGTTAAATATCTCTTCTTATTCAACTACATATGTACTTTGGTAAGTACCTTAACAAAGAACTCACGTATGGAACTACCAACCAAAATTAAATAAAATTTAAAAATATTGTATTTTTACTTGTCATTTAAACAACTGTTATATTTTAAGACATACTGATATTTTTTAATAATTGAAATAGTATTTCTTTTTTAAATCATATCATCGTCATTCGACTGCTTTATAATCCTAGTCTTGTTTTGTTCTTGTTAAACATGAGAGTAAGTAATTAAGATATTAATCTATCAATAATGTCAAAAACATTTAACAAATGATGTTTAACTACGTAATTAGTTTACAAATTTAATATACATGCATTAATATGTTCTACATATATGTAATACATATTTGGTAAATATTCATTACGAATAGACAATCGA
Source organism: Stenolophus ochropezus (assembly GCA_035578165.1). Classification (NCBI taxonomy): domain Eukaryota; kingdom Metazoa; phylum Arthropoda; class Insecta; order Coleoptera; family Carabidae; genus Stenolophus; species Stenolophus ochropezus. The sequence goes on from JAQOWZ010000002.1 coordinate 3,409,380, forward strand.
TTTCTCATCAATGCCCATTAGATGTAAATGATCTACGACTGTATCATTAGTGATAAAGAGAGCTTTGATTTATATGTATAAACATTTTGATATACTTCAAAGAGAATGTAGTAATTAATCTGCCAAATGAAAATTTGCTCTAGGTTCGTTATTAATAGTAATGATAATTTTAGAAAATTTATCTATTAATAATATTTTATATATTTTCCATAAAATAGTAATAGATTTTTTTTATAAAGCTTGATCTACAATGTACACACAAACATGTTATTGTAAATGTAATACAAGGTATGTAGCTTGGTAAATAAACAGCTCAAGGGTTGTAACAGGTGTTGTAAACAACCTAACAAAAGCTTTACCCTGTTGCGATTAATCTGTCCTTATTATTTTACCAAATAACATTGTTACCCAGTGTTTTTTACTTTAAAATTGTGGACGAGATCAAATCGGAACCGACAATACAATTTTAATGGTTACTTTTTTCAAATCTATGTTATTACTAACAAAAATATTTCGCAAATTCAACTGAATTATTTCTCTATTCAAATATCTTTTTACCAAATATTTTACCTTTAAAAGAGTGAATCGCAACAAATTGATCTAATCATTATTTCTTTCTAACTAGTAAGAATTTATTGCACCTAACTAGAAGATTATTTTCTCATCCTTATTATTTTATTTTACCAATTATTTTCATAAGAAATATAATAAGAGCTATGAAATAATATCAAAAAACCTTTTGATTTTATCGATAACTTTTATTTTGTACGATATCTTTTTTGCTTAGCAACACAAACTGCTTGATAAATCCCGACTTCGAAGAAGGAAGGCTTTTATCTAATGTATGCTTGCTTTAGTAATTTTGCTAAAAAGCAAAAAAAAGAATACTTAAAAGTAAATGTTTATCTATGAATCATTTTTATTCCGAGTTTTGGTTACTCTGTAGAAATTATGAATAAATTTTACCGATTATTGTTTCACAAATTACAAGAGTTAATAATTAAATATGTAGTTTATTTTAATACAATTCAATGTGATTTAATTTTTTTTTAGTCATCAAAATACTTATGTTTGTAATGTTTGTTAGGACGTGTTTCCTTTTTGAAGCTGAATAAGAATAATTGTCCTTCTTTCCATGAAATGGATTTTTGGTGGATATTCTAATGAATAATTCTGAATATATTTTTATTTCACCAAATTAGGTACTTGGTACGCCAGAATTTAAAAATTTGAAAATAAAAAAAAATGGGGCGTAAACATACACAGGTTTACCACACCTGAATTAGAATATTTCGCAGGTACATGTAATTTCCCCAACAAATATTTTCTTGAAACAATAATAGTTTTATGCTACCCGATTAAAACTTTCTTCCCAATGCACCTCCAAAGAATTCCTCGGGATCCAGCGTGCCTAGAAAGAGAATCTCCCAAGTTTCTGTTTTCAGACGTCGATACATTTTTCACTAAAACTTTAATAGCGTTTTTGTGGCATTTTTTATGGAAGAAACTTGTGGCATTTAAATATATAAATACAAGAGTTTCGCCATATGAGAAAAGTTGTAAAGTACAAGTTATTTTTTATGCGACTTTGAGTTTCATAGACAGATCGATTCAAGTTGCAAGTTGCATGCTAGAGGGAATAATACTCCCAGGTTATGTCTGCTCTAAATATTACATTTTCTGCTACATGAATTTTTGCATAATTTTACACATAAGCATGCAACTAAATTGTTTTGCTTACTGCATGCACTTTGAATAAAATTAAAAACATTTTCTTTTTACTCACAAAGTTTCATGTGTTAATATCTGAGCTTCGAACCAGAACAGAACGAAAAACAAAAACGAAAAAAAAATCTGCAATAGGCAGCGAAACGTTGGCCTGGACTAGCCAAATAAATTATTTCCGACTGCAGTCCTGTTTATTTATTTATTCCATCACCAACTTCAGTCGCTTATTCCTCTCTTCAAGAAAAAAAAAACATTATTTTTTTTAACAAAAATCTGATGTGGACATTACATGACTTCCTTGTACGGCTAATAAATTATACACATTTTTTGCTGCACTTCATTTAAACTTATTTCATTTGAAAATGAAGTATGATCTTCTAATACCCTGTCTTATAAAAGCCCGTTAACTAATCTATCCGGTTAAATTAATTTGACTGGCCGATTTTTGTACTAAAAACGTTAGTTAAAATAACCTAGTGATTAAATCTACAGATTAAATTAACTGCAGAAAACGGAGGTATTAAATTTTAGTTAGGAATCTAATTGACAGTGACAGTCACATTTTAAAATTCAATTTCTACTTAAATGTATTTCATCACAATTCTGGATAGCAGATTAATTATAATATGCATTTCTTGTGTGAGTAAAAGTTTTGCAACAATTTTTAAAGGGCATATAAATAAATCTGTTGAATTAGTTTTTTCAATAGACGACGAAATTCCTGATCAAATTGTAACACCAATAGAATCGATACAATTAATTACAATAACCGATTTCTTAGCTTCGCCGGGAGAAGATTATATTCAGATGTCAAATACAATTCTACAACAAAATAAAATTTGTAATTTCTTATAAATATTGTTAATTTATCTCATGACATTGATAAAAAATCAATCGTTTCACAGCTCTCGTAACAATGTGTTATACTAAAAAATTATAAATAAATATTTAAAAAATCGAGCATTCGAAATTGACCTGAAAATGATAGTAAAAAATGTTTATTAATTTTTCGAATATTTAAAGAATTAGAAACTAAGATATTGTAAAAAATCATATCTCCATATTTTCAAATTAAATTAAAAGAAAATAATTTAAAATACATATTTACATATTTATAATAATAGAGGGCGTATCTGTCCTTTGCCTGTATTTTGTTGTTTATACGGACGAGTCTACTAAGGTTGCAGGTTAAAACCGTTAGTATTGTATAAGTGTTTGTGACCGGTGTATTGAATTTGCAATCTAATGAATATTTTATTTTTTGGGACATTATTTTAACAATATTTTATAATAATGATATAATATCGATGATCCAATTCACGTGAAGTAATTATTTATTGTTAATGTTGCAAAAACAAAAGTGATGGACAAATATTTTGAAGTAAACAAACGCTAGTGAACCTAACCAACAAACTGTTAGTGAAAGGTGTTCAAAAACATGCAAATATATAAAAATATACTTTAATTTTTATAGTGTTAATAGTTAAATATGAAAATGTGTAAATTTTGTGCGTGGTTAAAGCGTTGAATTGTTTTGATTTGATTAAACTTGATTTTGTGGTGCAAACATATGAGTTTCTTAAGTGTTCGGACAATCTTTCGACGATGAAATTATTATTTATACACGTGGGACGTTAACGTGGTACACCCAATAATTGGTAAAACCGTAAAACAATAAAATTAACTTACTTAACATTATATTTTTTATAATTTAAATTTTTAACATATATGTATTTAATATGATTTAAAATATTTTCACAATAGGATATAACTAAGATGATAAGCACATTTGTATAATATGAATATGAAGTTAATTCTTTGTAGTTACATAGTAAATAAATCTGGTGCGTTTTATGAAATATGAAAAATAGCAACAGTAACAATAAATTAGTATTTTTGTGACAAATATTATAAATATTACACATTATTGGGTGTGCCAATTTTCTTCAATTGAGACAAGTGTTAGTTTAAGTGGTAAGTTAATATTGTTTTATAAATATAATAATAGCAATACTGTAAAGGTGATTATATTTGTACATAGTCATAAGAAATTTAGTGGTCCATTTAACCTCTGCTTTGAGGAGAGATGGACCACCTATGCTGAGGAAAGATGGACCAGAGAATTTTTATTTAAAAAAAAATCAATTCCATCGGTAAACAGGAAAAAACACATTCGCACATAGAAAGGTAGACGATCTAGTAGCTATTTCTCGAAATCTGAAGAACTGATGTTTAATGGTTACTCAGAGGGTGATAATGAAGAAGCTGAATATTATGTATATTTCAGAACTAAAGTAATTTTTATTACTCATATGATTTATTCACCTCGGCTATCGACTCGTAGGGTAAATTCAGTATTCGACCTAATAAAAAAAATTATACTTTAGTACCTTGAGTTAGAAATAACTATTTTTGTAGCCTAGATTATATGTTGTTATAAATAAATTTTGTTTTTTAAATATTATTCAATACTATATAGAATAATAATTATTTTTCAAAAAAGTAGTCCATCTCACCCTCACTTACCCAACTCTACTTTTAGTTAAATTTTAAGTATGTTTATTACCGATTCATTAAGTATGAATGCGAATAAATATTAATCAAACTCACATTTATATGAATATCACAATCAGAATTGGTATTTCAATGTATTAATATAAAATGAAAAATTTTGTGAATATATTTGCAAATGTTTGTATTTTTAATGAGAATATTAATTGCGGGTATTTTATTTGAATTAAGTAGTAATTTTAATTAACTTTCTGTGTGCGTTCATTTCCATTTGGGACATATAAACCTTTTTTCCTCCGGCATTAAAAATTATACAGTCGCCGGTCTCATAACATATACGTCTCATCTTTCTGTCTCTGCAATTTTCACGAAACATAAAGCATATAGTTACTCTTTCGAGCTGACGACCTGCGTTCAAATTTTAAATAAAAAATAGGTCCTCGTTTCCGAATTTCACCCGCCGCGTTGTAAAAAAGTCGTAAAAGATGAGGCAAGGATTGCATTTAAAATGATGATGGCTGCTGTATCATACTAGACGGTTAAAAAACACGCCATGGAAGAATAGAATACATTAACTCTGATGTGTAAGAGTTTCTGAATTCGCTTGTAAATTCTTCCGCTGTGTTATTAAATGCTACACAATGTGTATTTATTATACATTTATAGTTATTTAAGCTACAAGGAATGTAAGTACGTTCTAACATTCCAGGAGGTATGGAGTGAGGCGGAGCTAGCGATGCAAGAATGGGGTAGGTGACCAATTTCTAAATTTGGTATATGTGATAGCTTGTACAAAAATAATATACCCGTATTTTTTTAAAATTGTTAATTATATGTTGTTTTGAAGTAAATAAATAATATAGTACTTGGGAGGGGATTATGACGTCAACGAAGTTCATGAGAGCGGCGAAGGTAGACAGACGGAAATAGGTGGTGTGAGTGAGATAGTGCTAACTTAGTGAACGTCATAGTAAAGGACGCTGTTTCTATTTAACGCAAATTACTAAACAATTGCTGATAAATATTTCACTTTTTTAATGTCAACGTTAATAAATAAATATACTTTCTATAATTCAATAGTTTTTTCATTAAAATTCTACCTTGGTCACCTACCCCATTGTTTTTTCGTGGTACCGAGAGCAATGAGGTCTTGCACGGTTATTCATTTTTAGCTTTAATCAATAGAATAATGAAAAATATTAGATCCTTATTTGACTGTTAATAATGAAAAAACTGCTATTAAAAATGATCCTTCAAAACGCGGCTCAATTACTCCACTTCTTCCCTTGTCCTGTGACGTATCAAGGTTCTTACCCAACTTCACTTCGTTTCAAACTTCAAATATATTTTAACTTCCGTTATCCGTTCTGACAAATTGAATAATCTGCAAATATAGTGGCATACAAAAGCCTTACAATGCTTTGAATTACACTGTCCACTTTACCAACTTTCAAACGCGCCAAACCACAATATTTGGAATCTGGCATTTACTTCACACCAGAACCTACGAACGTTAAAATTTGTGCGACTTTTCTTACTATACTTTAAAATTCTATATAACATAAAATGTAAATAATAAAGAATTACATCGTATAGAGCAACAAATTAGACATTGTAGGTTCGTTCCATGTAAACAAAAAATAGTTCACTTAATTTTTTTCCAAGATCCCATTATCTTCAAATTATGTTAAAGTAATTGACAGTACAAATTAATTTATTTGTCACTTTTTATATGTTATACCTACATGACCAAATGTATATACGAAATTATTTTTTATAACAATTCGTTGACAATTGTAACCAAATAATTAATATTATTAATGAGAAGTAATACATACGTCAACAGTGAAGTAAAACAATGTAACCATCAACAATTATAATAATTTTATCAATATTTATCGCAAGAGCACCTCCACCATTTTTTCGAATATTTTTAAATCAAAGTTTCAAAATGTGCATCGAGTATATAGTTATAAAATTATGTATTACATATGCAAAATAAAGCTTGCTAGTATCTTTCATGCAATAATTATGCTAATATAATATTAACGATTTGTTGCATGAATTATGAACCGTTCAACCGTTCGGATATTATATGAAACAAAATATTTGTAAAAAGTTTTCCAATAAACTACATAAAGCTTAGTCAACTATGATTAAATTATTACTAACTGTAGTTTACATACTAGACACAATTCAATTTAAAAATGAATTAAAAAGAGTTGTTAAACAAATGGGTCAATCAATTTTCATCTTTTTTGTATTTGTTAAAAATATAGTTTTTCACGACATGTATAGAAAACTCTACTTTCAAATTTAGGTACACGTACGTAGTTTTATCTAGAATAAAATAATGAATTCTATATTGTTTACGTGAATTAAATTTTAAATTAAAAAAAATATGATAATAAAAAACGGTTGAATTTTATTCAGTGATATTTAATATGTATGTTTTGAACATCAGGGATTAAAAAAGATAAAACCTGAAGTAAATTTTAAAAGATATAAAAGGTATTATAAACAAATCCGCATTGTCTGTACCTAGAATTTATTTAATTAAACAATAAATGTAAAAACCAGCAACTTTTGATAATAGTTGAGATAAAACTGGAAGCCGGGTCACAAAAAATACCTTCCGTTTAAAAAATAACCGTAAAACAATAGATCATATATTTCACAGAGATATGAACCATTTGATTCTACATTTTGTGACTCTAAACAGCACAATGGGATGTCATGAGCAAAACAAAAACGATAACATGCGAAAGATTAATTCAAATTTCATTTGGGATGTGCTGAATATTTCACGTTCCAAGCAATTCGGGTGACATATTAATAAATAACTCATCATCTCTAACCTCAAAATTTAAATATAAATACAATATTAATAAATATGCCGAACAATCATATCAATATAGCCATTGTTTTATGTGAATAATAAATTTTATTCCAATGATACACATTCATGTATTAATTGGTTTTGTGTATTGTTACACATTATTAATTAATATATTTTTTAATTCAAGTAGTCGTTACATATTTTTTTTCCGTGCACCATATAAGGAACGCATCGGCGCCGACTTTTTAAAATTTCTTTGGGGGCAAAAATTCTTATAATGACCAAAATCAAAACAAATTAAAATGCTCTAATTCTTGGCGCATTCAAAGCAGAGCAAAATCTAGAGAAGCCAAAACTGCTCAAGAATGTGCTCTTGATTTAATAGACCAGGAATGAGAGGAAGCATTTCAAAATACTCTAATTCCTGTCCCACTGAAACCAGACCACAATCCACAGCTTGGATGCTACTCCAGAATGAGCTCTGGTTTTAGCAGACCTAGAATTAGAGCAAACACTTTTGAGTGCTATACTTCTTGACCCACTGAAACCAGAGCACAATCCAGAGCATCCAAATCTGCTCTGGATTTAGCAAACCTAGAAAAAAATTCCTATGACTAAAATCCTATGTTTTCTGAAATGTTTTCTGAACTAAATTATGTTCTATGTTATTACTTATAAATTAGCCCGAAGAAATTGACCAATGTTAATTATTTGTATCTCTATTTTGTATGTTCGTGTACATTCGGCGCGATTCGATATACTTCGTGGTAGTGCAAATGAATTCTACTAGAGGGATAAAAAAAAATTAGTAGACAATCAACCAATTTTGTATGTGCTAAACAAAACGATGCTAAACTATGTGTCAATTATAAATCCAACTCAAAACGATTTGACTAACTTTTAGTAAAAATCTATCAATACCTCCTCGAATGTTACAATGTACTTACATTCCTTGTATCATAAATAACACTTAATTGAAGGACTATGTGTTAGTTTATGTTAGGTATTGTATTAATATGATGTGTAATTAGAGTTTGTTTTTTGTGTTTCAGATATACAAGAGTTTTATGAACTGACATTACTCGACGAAACAAAATCAGTGCAACAAAAAACTGCAGAGACAATTAGAATCGCGAACAAGTGGGAAGCAAGTGATGGTCCAATTGCCCCCACCTACGGCAACAATGATGTAAGTCATTCGTCTTTTTATTTATGTTAAGAAAATTTAAAACCACAGTGTTGATATTTTTTTTCTTTCGGGCATCAATAAATTTTAATGTATGTCTACTAAGTTCGACCGACTATTTCTATTGAAGGTACACAACAATATATCAATTCAGTCTCTTGTGTTTTGCACTTCATCGCTGGAGTTTATGATACAAATTACAAATACTCGTAAATAATGCAACCAGTGTAACTGACATTGTCGAAGCTAGAAGCAATTAATTTTGTTTATTTTATTGTTTATATTCAATTAGGATATTTATGTCGTTTGACATACATCGTTTTGTTAAAAGCAATGTTCAGAACATTATATGCAAATAATTTTCCACGTGGACAAATTATTGTTCCTTAATTTAAATTAGTTCTAAATAAATTATGAATTTGACAATGATATATGACATAAAATAATTACAATTGATTACTTTGTAAATAATTTATTTTCTGAATTTATTTTATTAACATTTTCAAACAACTTCGCAAACATATTTTTTTTTACTTAATTGAAATATGTCACTATTATTAAAAATTGCTCTTAAATAAAATTTAGTTAAATAAATAATTCTGATGATACATTAATTGATTTTAGACTATATAATTTTTATAGCTATTTGTGATTTTCAAAAATAAATACAGTGTCGAAATGTGAGAAGTATTTCATTTATTATGACAGAAACGACTAGACCAATAATCATACATCGAAATTCATTTTTTTATAAATATATTTTCTTAAACATTCTGCCGATTATATTCTGCGGCAAATCTGATTTGAAATTCATTGTGAACTGTAGATTCTTAGAAACTGTAGAATAATGATCTTCATTATTAAAAATGCAAGTGAAAAAAATAGTGAAAAATATAAAACTGCAAGAATATAAAGAATTATATTTTTTTCAAATCTTAGTGATTCGAAATTTACTGTGAATTGTTGCTTCCTTTTAGAAGTTGTAAGAGCATTAGTAGAAATTCAAGTATAACTTATTAATAACAAGAATTTCAAAAAGGTTCTAGGAATTATATTTTATTACAATTCTTAAGTATTCGAAAACCTCTTTGAATTCGTGATTCCTATTACTACGGGAATATTAAAATATTTATAAATATTCGAATAATAAAAATTCGGAAATCACTGTAAACTGTTCATTCCTTTTATAAGCTGTAGGTTAATGATTTACGTTATTAGGAATTCGAGTATTACGAAGAATGTCAGATATTTTACAAATATTCTACGAATTATATTTTATTCCAAATCCTAGTGATTGGAAATTTATTGTGAATTGAAGCTTCCTAGAAATTTAGAGATGATAATCCACATTTCTTAAAATGCAAGTAGATATTATGAAAAATACGAATGACTGGAGTTCACTGGAAGATAAATGCATTGTACAGATATCATGTTTTGCAAAAAAATGTGTAAGTTGTGGAGTTATTTACCCGTCGCTATTGCAGTCCTGGAACTTAGACTTTCAGATCTCATCGTGCAATAAACCAGTATTGTCACGACTTAATTTACTAGAAAATTATTCGTTCCCAGAGCCAGACTGAGTAGTTTTTCACGTCTTTACATCCAATAAATATCTGGAAACAACGTCACGCCCAGAGCTTCCAACAAGCAGCATCCAGCAGCAAAAATAGATGGAATAAAGGACAATCACACTGTTCGGAACCGGCCGGCACAGATCGGCAACGCGCCGATCGGCACAATTTGATGCTATCGCACATTAGTCGGCAATAACTGACAGAAAAGAAAAGCAAATGTACAGATGGTTTATAAAGAGCGAAAAAATACAAAAATATTATTTTTTTAGATGAAGAATAATTATTTACGCAACTAGTGTGTAAAGTAAGTGATTTTAATTGAATGCTGTTTAACGCATGAGACGTAGACGTTGCCTACAACAATTTTCCTACAACCGAAATATTAATACAAAATAATATCTAAACTAAAATAAACCATTGATAAATGTAGTTACGTTGCCTAGTAGCGGCTACTTTTCAAGCACTTGTGTATGAAAAATAACTCTTTACAAACTCAAAAGAGAGCATAGAATATGTATGTATATATGTAAGAAGAAGAGTAAATATGAAAAAAAAGGAAACAGTTTTCTTTCACATCATGATTTGAGTAATGAGATATTGTTGGGAACCGACCGGCGACATGTCGTTCGGCAGAATCTGATGCTATTGCACACTAGTCGGCAGTAACCGGGAGAAACGTATAATAAAAGGTTTATTAAACAGGGAAGAATAAATAAATATTAATATTTCAGATGAAGAAATAGTATTGTGACTTTAGTTTGTAGTTGAAGCTAAAATAAAAAGTAAAGGAAAATAGAAGAGAAAAAAAAAAGGAAATAGCTGTCTTTCACATTATGATTTGAATAATTCGAATTCACTAAATCAATAAATTTTACTTTTACGGCAGACATGGTTTAAAAATATAATATAATGAAAATCTAAACAAATGATTTTGGTATGTTAGTTAAGATATACTGCCGATCTGGTCATTTCCTATTGCACCATTGTCTTCTGCGGCGCGATCGGCTCGGCACAGTCTGGAAGAATATCCTCTGCAGAGAAAGCCGAGACGTCTGGTCGCATCTCCGTGAAAGTGACGTTCAGAGCAAGCATCCAGCAGCAAAAATACTCGTAGATGGAATAAGTTACTTGTCTGGCACGCAGGTTTAATATTCTCTGCAAACAATGCCGAGGCGTCCGATCGTTTCCTATTGCACATTTGCTGACTAGTGTGCGCACCTCCATAAAAAACGATGGAAACTAAAATTATTCTTGCATAGAGTGAGACTGAATATATTTTCACGTCTTTACATCCAATAAATATGTGGAAACAACATCACGCTCAGAGCTTCTAACAAGCAAGCATCCAGCAGCAAAAATACTCGTAGATGGAATAAGTTACTTGTCCGGCACGCAGGCTATCGAGTCGACTAGTATGCGCACCTTCATAAGAACCTACAGAATCTAAAATTATTCCTGCATAGAGCCAGACTGAATAATTTTTCACGTCTTTACATCCAATAAATATCTGGAAACAACGTGACGCTCAGAGCAAGCATCCAGCAGCAAAATCCTGGTAGATGGAATAAGTTAGTTGTCCGGCACGCAGGTTTATTCGCGGTGTAAAACACGGCGGCTGCATTTAGTAGTCGGAATCCGTAGTGCACTTCGGTGTCCGCCGCCATTTGCTTCCGCACATAAATACGCCACGGCGCGATCCTACGGGACGCCTGCCTGGGATTTGCAACCAGATGGCTTTTATAATATTGTTTGTTGAAAACTGGAATATTCATTACTTTAACTACCGGATCTAAAATTCTAATGTCATTTTCGCTACATTATTTTTTAATCCTACTTATGCATATTTTATTTAATTAATCTCTGCTGTAGTATCATCTGCGGTAGACTATTCCTATATGAGTCAACATCTCGCTCATAGGTTGTAAATTTTATAGGGAACAAAAAGGGTTAAATTGTTTGAAAGCAGTCAATTTACCTATTGATAATTCTTCATGAATTTCTTATATCCATGTCTTTTAATTCTGAGGAAGACATACTTAGGAAACTATATCTCCGTTAAAGGGTACGGTTTTTATGGATGGTAATTTTAAACTAATTAGATTAGGTCAAGAATTAGAGCAATTCCTAGTAAGTGAGAACTCTTTCTCAAGTAGTAAACATTACGGTGACTTGATTTTACAGATGGTGACTTCGAACTAATTACAATAGGGTAAGAAGCAGAGTTGTTCACAATAAGTATGTAATAATAATAAAAATTATATTTTATTTATACTTAAATGTCTTACATACATGTGAATATCGTAATGAGTTCAACATTATAAAAACATATATTACATTAATAGCATGATCCCATCAGCTTTTCCGCTTTCAAAATATTCTTCTACAGAATAGAAGGTTACATATTACATTGGTATGACAAAGGAATACAAGATATCATATCTATGGAAAAATGTTTTTGACAATTTCTTTACCGCTCAAGGACGTAAAATAAAAAAAGCAATTGTGATACAGTTGTATGTAAAAAAATTCTATATAATTTTAATTTAAAAAATATTTACGATTATTATATATTTGTATGATTTCCTAATGTAGGTGCTAACTTAAAATAACTTAAAAGTAATGAAACAGCAAGTTTTATAATTGAAAACGAAGGGAAAATGTAAAAGAAAGTTGACGAAAAAGAAAGAATTGATTGGCGACAATTTTTATAGTGTGAAAAGTATAATCGAAATTTGTACTACGAGTAACACGCTACAAAAAAACCACTTAGTCGGTATAAATTGGTGCAAAAATGTTTATAAATAGAAGTTTGCGCGAAAGCAGGAAAATATAATTACGAACTTGAAACATAATTAAAATTTTTAAACATAAGCTCTCCTGCCTGCTTTTTTCCTGTTGTTCATTTGGAACTCTATTCAGCAGCAGACCAAAAATTGTGTATTTTTTGCATGGAAGACAAAAGCGACAACAAGCCGGGGCGTAAATTCGCCGCTGTGGGACATCCGAGCATGTTCTTTCTCTCGTAAATAGCGCCTGGGTGCAGCGGCGTCGCGGTGCCCGGTCGCTGAAACAAGGCCACGGCGACAGGCTTTGTTGCGATGACGTTGCGCATTTGTCTCGGCCATTGTTTCTCCCGCGCACGCACTGGAAGAGGGCAGCGATGTCGCTAGCTACTGAGGGCAGCTGTGCTGTGCTGGTTTGTTCCTGAAGCGATGTCTCTACAATGGTCTTCAGAGGCACCATTGTTGGATTTCTGTGATCGTTCGTCTGACTAACTGGACCTCTGTGACCTAAGACATTCATTTTGTATTAAGGCTTATAGCAACCTGAAAATCGCTAACGATGTAGGAATATTGTTTCATAGATAAATTAATAACGACATTTATGGAGTTTCCCGTAAGACGATTGCTACACCTGTTTTTAAATTTATTTCTTATGTACAGTATAATATACAAACTATTAATATGAAGACAAAAGTTGAGAGACAGTTTAGTTAATCTTAGATGTGATGAAATATCTGAGAAAAAATCTTGAAGGCAGCTCTGCCGCAAATACCTAAGGACAGCTGTGCTGTGCTGGTTTGTTCCTGAAGCGATGTCTCTACATTGCTTTCTGCGACACCATTGTTGGATTCCAGTGATCGTTCGTCTGACTAACTGGACCTCTGTGACCTAAGACATTTTGTATTACTGCTTATTTCAAACTCAAAGTCGCATGTTCCTGTTACAAATAGATCAAGCCAAATTCTCTAACAATGGACATTGCATTTTGATTTTCACTTTCAACATGAATCGACTGCCACCTTGAAATGTTGACGCTAAAATAATCATGGTGCCTGCTTTTCCACCTTCATTATCTGTGGTCCATCAACCCACTATGTAGCTCTACTCTGAGAGTAGGCTGATTTCACCTAATGTACGTTAATCTTTCGGCTTCGACTTTAACATACCCATCTAGAATGTATTGTTGGGTTAATTTACCGTTTTCTAAACATGGGTTAAATGTGTTTCTAACCGCTAATCTGTTCATGTAAAATTGTGACCTGCTTTCTTTTTAAACACCGTCAACTTGTTTTGAATTCATGTGCCAGCCACATTCACCGCGAGGAAATAGTAAAGGATAGGACATGGGGTCGCAGTTTTCACTAAACTGATTTATTCGAACTAAACCGCCAACTTTCGGATGAACACAAATATCTCTATCTATTGGTGGCTCACCGTCGTTGGATGTAAAAACAACTGCCACCTCATTACATGTGGGTATATTGTACCTAAGTTTATATTTTTTTTCTATCATTCACAATCCACAAATTTATTTCTGGTATTGACTGATTTGTTTGGTTGGCTTTGGCTATTTCCCTCTGCTCTACTTCTTTCAACATCATATACGCCTGGCAATATGAAGTAAGCTCCCTAACTATTATATCTAATTGACCCATGATATTTGGCTTACAATGTTTATTATACTCGACGTTCATTCGTTTATCTAACGCTTCATTTGAATTGATTATGTATAATTGGGCATATTTTTCTGTTTCATTTGGTTTAGAGTACATTGAGCTGGCAGAATCATGATAAATTTGACCGTATGTACGGAAACAGTAGGGCCCTTTGCCTGGAGGCGCACAAATTTTAGCCCCAAACGATGCGAATGCTAACGCGTTATTGTATTGTCTAATATTTTTTCTAAAGTTTATACTGTCTGAATCTTTACCTAACATTAGATTTTTGATATATTCAGGGAACTCATTTAATTGATCTGCGTTTAATTTTCCTTTCCGACGGCTTTTCATATGAATAATTATTCATTAAATATTGTAGAAATATTTTTTCATAGATAATATTAACGACGTAGGATTGGTTTTTATCGACTGGATGTTAATAAAGGAAGGTCTTTTTTGGAGTTCCAGTCATTTACTAAAATCCACTAATACACCAACGTATCGACTGAAAATTCATCAGGGTAATAAATGGTATTAAAATCATGTAAATTATTTTACAGAAATCTATTTTAAAAAACAAAAGTTTTGGTCCTAAAAATGAGTATTTTTATATTGTTTTTTGTATATGAAAAATTTTAGAATGAAAATCTAAAAATTGTATATTTTTATATTTATCTGTAATTGGAAACAACTTAAATATATATTCGTATCAGAAGGTATACCAATGAATTCAGAGTTAAGAAAAGCAACCAGCAAAATACTTATGTGTAGTTCACAGTATAAGTGATTAATTTTAGAATGAGATCTCCTTTCTTTGGAGATATAACAATATTTATATAAGTAACCATTATCCTCTAATGATATTTAGCAATATAATAATAAGTGCCTATTATTAATAAAGAAACAACACAAAAAAACACTTGACACTACAACAGTTTGGACTTAATAGAAAAGTAACCAGACAAAATGATATTCAAATCGGATTAAAGGATCATTAATCATATATTATTATATTCAGCTGAATTTGCCGTCAATGTGTATTAAGGATAATGATTCCATCGTCCTTGAAACACTCAACGTCATAGAATTAAAAACATACAATCAATTACCAAAATGAGTTTTAAAAATAACCTAGTCATACGCTCGATTGAAAATTAAAGTAGAAATGTTCGTTTATGTTAATTTAAAATAATATTTTATTCAGTAGAACCGATTTTATATCAGTTTCAAATAAATAAAATTGTAGACACTATCGGTCTATCTATATTGAAATATGAATCTCTATTTTTGATATATGAAGAATCCGTGTGTCAATAAATATGAATAAAGATATCTACGAATCATATTTCACTCTATCGAAATTTATAGTTTCACTTCCCGTATTCGAAATATCGGAAGTGCAAAACAATGAGTACTTATGTATTTTTATAGTTATCGAATGAATAATAGTAATTTTTATTGACATTTTTACATGTTTTAAACATTAAACATTTGATAATTGAAAGGTCATTCATCTCATCGATATAAATAAACATGTGAAAACTATAGTTTGCTAATTTTATCTGCAATTTTTGCAGTGATGAACGCTTTACTCTTTGTTATGTAATGTGCACATGCCAGTGGTTGTAAATTATCGGTGTGTAAAATATCGTATCACTCTGTTTTAACGATAATAGCTGTGCTCATTAATGAGATACACTACAAAATTTGGTTTTGTTGCATATCACATTTATTTTTACATACATATGCAATAAAAAGGAAACAGTGTCTACTAAAACTAATAAATCACAAAAATATGATTTATACTTTGAGGTTCTTTAGTTACTGATTCTTATAAACAGTCAAAATTTTGGAAACGTCTTAGATTGCTCTCACTTTCCATTGAATAAAGTTTAAATGAAGTGCAGCAAACAATGTATATAATTTAGCGTACAAGGAAGTCATGTGGTGTCCACATCACATTTTTTTTTTATTTTGTAGAAATATCTCTAGTAAAAGAGTAATAAATTAATAACTAACAGCCCACAAACACGGGACAAAATTAGTGATGTCCTTTAGTGAATATAAACTTAAAGGAAACCACTCTCTATTGGGCACAGGAATAGGATATTTTTTTTTAATTTTAATTATTTACTTATAAATATTGAACATATAATAATTTTGACATCTTATGTACCATATTTAACTCTATTTAATATTTTTAAAATTGTTCTCTTGAAAAACTACTATGTAGGTCTTCTCGTAGCATATTAGTACTAGTAGTATTTATTATATAATTAATTTTTATTATAAAATATAGTGACCCTTATTTCGTCCTTTCAACTACTATCAGATTATGTTCGAAAAGACAAATTATTCATTTCTAATTATTAGTTTTATTTTATTGACTTTTTTTATAATTATATTTATTGTATTTTCGTGTTGGCAAGGTCCGTAAAATTTATAAAAGGAGCAATGGTTTTATCAGACTTAAGTCCTTTTTTATTACTTTTTACCTTTGTACATTGTTTTATAATTGTTACGCAGACCGAAACAAAAATTTTCTGATGTCTCCCTGAAAAAAGTTATTAATTAATTAGTTAAAACTATTTTATGAGAGTCTTTTGAAACCTAAATTAAAATTGCAAATATTTTAATTTTGTGTGTGAAACAATTGGTTAAAGAAACTGTGTAAAATATGGAAATAATCTGCGTTGATTAAGGCAGAAGAAACAATTTGCGCAGACTCCTTTGATTAGTTGATTTTGTTCCACGTAACTGGCTTGCGACCCGAACGCCAAATTTGATTTAAAGCAATAAACGAAATGTTAATAACAGGGAATGGGGCCATCGGAGGCCGTAGATTGCTGGGTGTAATTAATTCGCTGCCTGTCTCAGCCCCGCGAACAAAGCCGGGAAATTGTGTTAAAAGTCGCTGCCGCCCTCCGACAGATAGAATAACTTTTTGATGGTGTATTACAACTGAAAAGTTGAATTTGTCTGTGATTAAAACAATGAGATTTCAACGCTAAGCAAATCTGATTGGAAGGGAAAGAACGTAGGTTGATCCCTTGCTGCCAAGTTAAAGGTCATTGTTTTATAGAATTTTAGGCCAAAGGGAGTTGTCAGAATTTGGTGTCAAAAGAAATCAATTTTCCATTGTATAACGTTTCAACTATATATTTTTTTTACATATGACTATAAAGTTATTTTCCTACGACCACTGTTAAAAATAGTATTTTTAACGGTCGCTTAGCAAGTTAAAAATAACAGTTTATAACACAGTAAATACTTTTAAAACGTTGTCATTGACAACGTGTTAAAAGTAAAAAACAAATTTACTTTTAACAGTTCTTATGTTCAGTTGTTCATAACAAATACATCATGACCTGTCACAAATGTCATTCTATAATGCTTAGTTTTTATTTACTAATAGGTACATATCTGGGATCGTAGGAAAAATAGTGTATGATATTTGTGTTAAAAGTGATTTTATTTCGTTCGTGGGGTTTGTTACACTCGGCTTCGCCTCGTTTCATAAACTTCCCTACTCACTCATAAAATGTCACTTTTAACACTTATATCATAAATAACTATTATGTAGTTCGTAAAATTATTCGTCATTCGTTATGTCATATATTGATAAATAGTTTTGTAAAGAGACGTGAATTTACCAACCGCAAAGAAAACAGGGCTGAATTTTAGAAAACTGAAATTTCGAGATGTTTCAGTTTTTCCTTCCTTTCTAGGCTAAACACTAACTGAATTCAAAATTTGAAATTTGTGATCGGTGAGTGAGTGTGTCAGTGACAAAATTAAAACTTCGACTGGCAATAGTTAGAGTATGTTCTCTTGGTCACTGAATATTCAGGTTTCTTGCTTTATACACATTGAAGTTTTAGGGGATCGAAAGTGCCCTGAGTGGCTTCAAGAAATAAGAAAAGGTGGCTCGACATTATTTATATCTAGGCGCATCAACGGGGCTTAAATTTTAAGAAACACTTAAAGAAAAAATTATAATTGAAATTTTGGCAGCAATTTACCTCTCTCTACAACTAGGGTTACCAGAATAATACAACGAAAGTGCAACACAAAATACTTCAGGGTCCAAAAGAAAAAAAATGTTACATTAAAGTAAACCTGTTACATTTGTACATTCATTTTATTTGTACATTTTTTTACAAAAGCAGTAGGTAACTAAAATAGTAGCCTCAAATAAGAAATTATTGTTTCTATTTATTGTAATTTACTGTGAAATTGATTTTCCTGTGCTTTTTCTGCTCTAACTAAATAGATAGATAAACAGGATGTACTCGCATATACAGGGTGTTTCAGGACTAGTGTAACAAACTTTAACAGCTTATTCCTGAGGTCAATTTGAGCCAAAAATGTCATATGAATATAGATCCTATTCCTTCTAGTTACCAAAATACAAGAGGTTGAAGTTTTATAAATAACACGAAATTTTCTAATTTTTTTAATCAAGGTACTTTCGGAAAACAAGATTTATATTGAAACGTCATACCTTATTTGTATTAATTAATTTTATTTTGGTAACTAGAAGGAATAGGACCTATGTTTATATGACATTTTTGGCTACAAATGACCTCAGGAATAAACTGTTAAAGTTTGTTACACTAGTCCTGAAACATCCTGTATTAATAAGAAACGTAGTTAGAATAAATAGCATTTTTAAGATTATTAAAATTGTTTTTACAAGAACGGTAATCTATTCGAAATGAAATTTCCGTTGCAAGTAGTTTATAGTAATGAAACTCCCGCTCTATTTTAATCCGGTTTTTAACACAACGAGTTGAAAGTTTGAGAGTTGGGATGTTACCCAGACCCAGAGAACTATCAACTCGGAGTGACACTCCAGAACCACGTACCGGGGTCTCACATTTCGACTTCTCGCTTCCCGTTCACCAAGTTTCGCGGATCCAATTTCTCGCCCACGCCCAGCGGGATGCTGACAGCACAATCCCTTCAGATTCCCGCGAAAAATGCACGACGTTTAGATTGCATTAGTGTTTCAGGTTGCGCTTGATAATAAATAAACCTAAACAAGGATTCTGTTGAGATCTAATAGCTTGCCTAACTCTTCCACTCTTCTTTCCTCCATCCTCCGACATAAATGGCTTTCGATGGCTTTCCGTTTATTTAAAATTAAGGTTATTACACAATAATATCAACGACTGAATTATACCGAAGACTTCGAAATCGACAATTTTGTCTTTTACAACTTGAGTATTTAGTTCTTCTTGGTTGGCAGTATTAAATACCAAATTGTCATTTATTGTTTTTATTCTTAACTAAATCAATTAAAATATTTTCATATTCTTTTTAACTGGTAAAAGATATGAGTGTCACTTAAAAGATTTTTTTATATAAATGATATTTTGTTGTTTTTATTTGAATTTAGGCATATTTTCACTATTCTGCTGTCAGAATCGACAACACTCACCAAAGTTTTCGAACATGACCGAAAACTAGTTGCTCGAAATAAATCACACTATCACACGAGAGAAGTTCCTCGAAATGACATAAGTTGTCGGAGATCGACAATAAGTTGTCGATATTAAATACCGTGTGATAACACCTTTAGACTGACTACAAGTCGGATTTCTATTTATTTACATGTTTTACATGATTATCCATATCCTAAGATTACGTGGCGGGCGACGGCCGCTAGCAGACCTGTCAAAACTTATTCGCAAACTTCTATTATGCTAACGCTCGAACATACGAGAATATTCTCGAATTTAATTGCTCTACTATTTAAGCCGAAGCAGAAAAGATCGCGAGGACAGTCTGATATTAATACGCGTAGTGAAAATAAATAATTTGTGAAAATAGATATCGTGTAAATAAATAGTGCGTAGTGTTAAATGTTTAAATAAATAATCTTAGTATTTAAGTCTTAATTAATAATTATTATTCGTAAATTAGTGTTTATATTTGTTAATTCATAGTGTTAGTTATTTTTATTATCTATTATTATTATTCATATCTCGTTTATTAAATTTTACTAAACAAAAGATATATGTATAATATCTACAATACGAGTAATTAATTTGTCTGATTATACTTTGGCGAGTAATCATTTAATTTTTCTTGAATTCGGCCGAATATTCGATTAAAATTTCTTCGAATATTCGTTATTCGGTTATTCGACTGAACTGCTATTCGTCACATCACTAGTAATTTACAGACATTTCAATTAAATTTTCAGTTCATTTCGCGAAAAATATGTACTCATTAGTTTCATCAGTATAATTTATTCATAATTAGAACTGCATGTATAAATACAATTCCAATTTTGTATCTAGAAAAGTAAAATTGAAATAAAAAAGATATAACGAAGCCAATTGCAATAATTTATTGGTTGAGTTCCAATTTTACTAGCTGAAAAACGTGATTTATTCCAATATTAAATTATTGTTGAGATAAAATTGAAATTAATCACTTACAGGCAAAATTGCGAGTATCTATTGCGTTGCACATTTTTTATTATTTACTTCAAATGGTTCCATTTAAAATGTTTTTTTGTTGGAAGTTAATTTTTTAAATAAAATACATGAATACACCTAATTAACTGGTGGAAACTAATAAATTTTTTAATTCCAGTTCAGTTTACCAGCTGCAATTCAACTAAAAAGCGATCTCACTTTAGATCAAATACAAAAATTAATTACTGAAATGCATTTAAATTGCATTTGCTGGGTGTGGCAGTTTATTTTTATTGCAAATATTGCTAATGATATATTCATATCGTAGAATGCGTTTATGAAAAGTAATAATATAGGTTATTTTATTTTGCTCGATTTTTTTACTTAGTAACAAACACGAAAGCAGACTGCATGGTAAATTCCGACTCAGAAAGAAGAGCGCTTTTACCTAATATCTGTTTGCTTAAGTGATTTTCCTGAAAAGCAAAAAAAGTGTACTTAAAAATAAAAGTTTATCTGAAAAAAGATCGTGCGATATTTGGTGAGATAAATTCTAAAGACAACGCAAAAGGAAACAATTTTGAAATAAGAATTAATTGTTGTACTGACAACTATAAACAATAAAAATTGTTTATTTACTTGATAGTGCAAATTAATCGAAGCAAGGGAATTTTATCATTTTCTCACTGGTTGAATTTTCAAGTATTCTGTATTATAATTGATTACAAACTAGTTATTGAAATTTATCCAGTTTAAAATTCATGAATAAAAATTTTTAGGCAGAAAGTTATCTCAAAACTTCTAGAATCTTCCGAACAATAGCGGCGTCGTTTTTATCTCACTTGACCAATATAGCGAGATGAGTCGTGATGAATCATCAGTAATGAGTCACGCTCGTTACAATATGTATTGAACAAAACACTAACCGTAGGTAATAGAAATAGTTATGCTGATCAATAGATGTAAATAAATGATTTGTTAAAAGTTTATGTGGAAAATAAATATTAAATGATGTTTTACATTTTTAATGTTTTATTGGTGAAATATTCATAAAAACATTTTTAAATTGGAGGAATAAATGTAAATACGAAATGGAAAGGTAAATAATTCAAATTGAGGATGATATGCTGGATATATTGAATTGTTAATAAGGCTTGACAAAAATTTAAAATTGTGCGTTTATATTTTTAATATCAGATCCTTTTTTATACTTGTAAAGAAAATTTAAAAAGCATTTACGAAATCCGGAGTTTCTTTAATTATTATTTTTACTTGAAAATGTAATTTTCTCTTTTAACTGAAATGACAGCTAATTTTAATAAATGCTTCTTATTTGAGTTGAGAAAGGCTGCGAAGCACAATGGGTGTATCCTCGTTAGAGTTGCTCCTTTATTCGGATTTTCTGGCTGGATTCAGGTGCGTTGAGGATTTAATTCTCGTCTGGGAATTTGTATGGGTGCTGGGCGTTGTAGGAAATGATTGTTTTTCACCTTCATCAAGTCTGTCAACATCAATTTTCATTTGGTCGACTCGCTAAGCCCCGCCCCGTCTCTCTCGACGCCCGGGTTGATGCTGAACGAGCGTTGTGTTAAGATTGTCCGACAGATGTATCCTGTCTACCTCAATTTTACGCTCCTGGTTAATTACTTGCAATTCATCATCTGACGGGCTGCTCTAACTACCGTCTTCTCGATAACACTTTACTTTTTATTACAACTTGTCGATTTTCAGAACTCAGCAGGACCTTAATTAGGATCTGTAGAACACTAGTCTGAAATTGTGGCGCGATTTTATAATTTTAAGTAAACTTGTTAGGAAAATAAAGGAAGATAAAAAAATCAGTAGTGGGACTCTGTAAAATTTTGCTAAGTGTTTAGCTATAGCTAGTTTACAATTATCAATTGTTGTACTCTGAAACTCATTTGCTATATATATAAAGTTTGTTTCATATCTGTCAAAAGTATCTCGTGACACATTTGATTTATTCTACATTTTTCGATTCCTCTTATATAAGAATACTAGACAATATTACTTTTAAGGATATTATTGTTATTGACGAAAAAGGACGTTTATTCTTTTGAATTTATAGAAGTGAAATGAGATCGTTACATACTACCAGATAAAAAATTTGTTGATATATGTATACATAATAAAGATCTTACAATGTATTTAATAATAAATGACCACAGAATAGATTTATACAGAAGCGACAGTAAAACAGAGAAACGAAAATTAGAGAGAGATGGGGCCAATTGTTTAAAATCGGAAAGTTTCGTCACATCTTAGAGAGAGATATGGGAAGCCAACAAATTTAAAGGTCTACACCATGCTCCAAGGTTATAGAACTGAATAGTGTAACATGAAAGGTATCGACACGGAGTGTCGCTTCTGTATGTAACTATTCTGTGAAATGACTTCATCTACCTATGTCCCAAAGAATCACAAATCCTTCACTGAAAATATTGTTTATCTAAAAAAATCTGCTATCACTTTTTGTTGTTGTAACTCATAATCTAATAAACTATATATAAGTATTTATCAGAATAGTCCGGAAAAGAGAACACTTTAATTTTCAGTTTTTAGATGTTTCAAATAAATTTTGATTAAAAAATAAAGAATTTTCAGTTAAATTTATAAATTTCCTGTAAATTTTAATCAATTCCATCGCCAAATGACCGTATGTTGATAAATTTTCCGTTCTCGGTCCCGGACTGCAGCTGCCTGAAAATGTTTAATTAGGAATTTATTATTAATGTTAATGACAATACATAAAAAATATATGTACCTAATGAAATATTTCTGGATGGTACTTTAATAATTTTGAAAACAAGTTCACTTTGGAAAAGGATAATGAGACATCTAAAATTCTAGTCTTCAATTTTAAACCGTTTTTTTCTAATAACGGTGGTTGAATAAAAATAAAACTACATGTATTCCAAGGAATAATAAAATTGTTCATGTATACAAAATCCTGTTGTTTTGAAGATGTTCTTTTTATTATATTATTTTATTATTCTCTGAAAAGTCAAATAATAAAAGTAATATCAAAATAAAATTCTCTGAAATATATTATTATACACTCTACTATATTTGATGGAGATATTTATTTTTGTACATTGTTTAAATATAAAAACATAATTTTGTCATTGAAATTATTTAAATCCACTCATGATTTCCAGGATGAATGTTTGTAATTTGTTTTTAACATGTTATTAATTTTTAATATACTTGCAATTTTATTCAGCATGAATATTTAAATGAATTGTTTATTTATTATGTTTTTAGGTGAAGTTCAATGCATATTAAATTGTAATAACAATAAATATTAAAAAAACAAATACATTTTTAAAATCTGCAGTTCCTATTAATATTAACATGTGAAGAATTATTTTAATAAATGTCAAATAGGTTATTTATAAATAATAACGACAAATAATCTAGGTTTACATATAACAAGAAAAAATTCAAACTAAGTCCTGAAAGCTACAAATTTTCAAGCGACTACTTAGTATCAAATAGAAATATTTTAATCCAACTCTGATATTTATAGTATATTGTACCTTATTTAGGATAATCCTGTTCTAATGCTAGTAGAATACTGTTAAACTT
This sequence comes from Stenolophus ochropezus, assembly GCA_035578165.1. Taxonomy (NCBI): domain Eukaryota; kingdom Metazoa; phylum Arthropoda; class Insecta; order Coleoptera; family Carabidae; genus Stenolophus; species Stenolophus ochropezus. The sequence goes on from JAQOWZ010000002.1 coordinate 3,433,696, forward strand.
TCCCAAATATCAATTCACTATACCTAGCTCTTTTAAAATTATACTTTTATAACAATCTTAATATTTTCGATAGTTTTTTAATAAGGCTTCGCTTATTAAGACTTCAATGTATGTCTTTATACGTTTAAACTTAAACTTAAATACCGAACTATGAATTATTTCGATGGTGTAGTTTGAAATGTAAGCTACCTAGCAAGAAGCAGTATAGGATTGGATTAGGGTTGCAGATCTCAATTATCGCGGATTCTTGCATTAGAGTTGAGTAATTTTAATTACAGTTTTGCGCTAACGAAATAAATTACGCAGGAATCTCATTTCGTATATTTCGACATTATTTTGCGCACAGGATCGCAACTTCAAAGTAGTTTAGAATGGTTTATGAAGATTAAAGTTAGTCATGACAGGATCTCGTATATAAAAGATTTAATTAAGCGGGATTGAAACTAATTCGTTCGAAGTTTAATTAGGGATCAACTGGGAATACCTAAGATCTAATTTTTCTTGCACAATATAATCAACTTGCTTGCTATTTTCATTCCGGTTCAATTTCTCGTTATATTGTGCGGCTTATATCCCAATATTCTCATTTTCTTTTTCTTCTTTTACCGCTTATTTCTCGAATTTATTTAACATACCAGACCATTTTCCTCAGTACGTTGTATTGAAGATGAGATTATACTCAACCGCATTATACATAAATTTAATCTGAAGTATATATTCTTTATTTTCCACATAAAATGATCCATGTGATGTAATCTATATATCAGCTAGACGAAAAGTGACGTCTGGTAAACTATCTACTATAGCAGATAAATAAATAATCACATATTGTAACGGTACCTACATTCTTGGTACGTCTAGTGGAAGGTTTAACTTACCCTACGTTGTGTTTATTTAAATAAGTAACCCTTCTTGATAATACAGAGTAGCTTTTAAAAGTGTGGAATCTAAATAGGTATTTGATAAAATAAAAGAATGATATTCACTCCAAAAGACAGACAAAATATCTGATCTTATGCATTTATTGAAAACGTAAATTGTTTAATTTACAGTCTCTGGTATTCATCTTATGAACCTGAGAGAAACTACATCCAAAACCATTTACTATTATAACCAGCTTTATATCTCTTATAGTTTTCAAGATCCCCATGCTTAAACCTTTTCATTGGTCACCCTGTTTATTGTAAATTGTATTTGGAATATAGTTCAGAACTAAAATGTATGATAATGGTTAATATGATTTTCGTCAATTTCACATTAATGTACATATTATTAATTATTTTGCTTGGAAATACATAAATATTTACTAATGTATTTCGATTTATAAATCTATATACGATAATAAAATTATACTAGCTGTTTAAAAAAACACTGTTAAAATTGAAACATCGGCAATTTGCTTCTTGGAATAACAAGAGAGTTATTGTGTTTTGTTTACATTATCTTCACTTTTCGCTTCGCCTTGTCGCATTCAATTTAGCATCGTGGTACATAAATAACATTTGGTGAAATAATTTGTTATGTTTTACCATCGTCAAAGGGAACATTGGGAATTGGCAATGGCGGTTTGAAATACACCTCGGAGTACATTTACGACTAACAGTGTTAGTGTAAGCTAAAAGGGTTTTTCAATAACTTATAATAAAAAGTCAATATCTGTGCAAAACACTACTAGTCCTCGCTACAAAATGTATTCTCTGAAAAAATTAACAGCGACAAAATGCAAACATTAAACTAAAGTGTTTTTCTTCTCCTGTATAAATACATTCCCATTATTTATTATTTCTTTTTTTTTATTAATTATAGTAGCCATATTTCAGGAGAGTAATTATGACTCATAATCACAGAACCAGAAATCAATTATTCACGTTTATTTTAAATCTACCGTGCTGTGATTCACTCTTCCTACGGTCGTTTGACAATTGACAATAGTCATTTGTCATTGTCATTTTCTAAAATATTTTTGCGTTTTTCCGATTTTACAGGAGTAGAAAAAGTATAGTATTTTATTCGGGATAATTGTTATTATTCACTCAGATGATTTATATTACTCGCCTACAGCTCGTGCCACAAACTTCTTCGAGAATAATGACTATCATAATCCCTTATATATTAATAAACTATTTTTTAGTTTCCTTGAATAACAGACTTTTTATTTTACTAATTTCAGTGATTAAAGTAATGTTATTATAAATTTCATCATTTCACTAGCGAAATAATGTAATCGTTATTTCGCTAGAAATCAATAGAAAAAGTAGACATATGTAGAAACATTAACAGCTACAAATTCTCTGTACAAATATTAATATCACAGTTATTATATTTACAGATTCACAGTGAATAATATTTTATAATTTGCAAAACTCGAATCACAACTTTATTTATATCATTTATCTGTTTATAATTTACAATTTTATTATAATAACTTAGTGACCCACAAAATTAAGGAGTCCTTACTATTGTATATTTTAATTTATTTTATAAATATCCTTAAAATGTCAAAAATTCATCATTTCAAATACATTTTTTGTATTTATTTCAATGGAAGAAGGGAAAATATTGAATGGAACACATAAGGAAACTGGATGTTGTTATATTTATCTTTTGCTCTTACAAAACTCGTCTGTGTCACGTTCTGTAATTTTCACTTGCATTAAATAATCACCTTTGTTTCCTTACTTATTACCGAAATAGCTATTGTAAGATGCTATAAATTAGATTCAATATTGCAACTGAAAGCTTCAGCTATAGAGAAGGGCATTAGGAAAAAATAAGAAAAGTTTCATAAAAAAGAAAGCGAACCTGAAAGTCATTTCAGAGAGTTTTCAACAAGGCGAGACGCTTTAAACCTGAACAACTTCAAATAAAAATGAAAAAACTTCTCTAAGGCCTGCGTTCATGCTTGAGCAAAATATGAGACAATTCTATTTACTTTTTTCAATTGTTTTACATGAATGACTTGGTGAAGTCAAAGTTGCGACTTATAAACTTAGTTCCGCGTTTGGACGAAGGGAGATGAGTAATCTAATTTGTGACGGGTCTGGAAATTCGACTTTTTCATTTTAATTTTACTTAAAAAAGAAAACGATAAACCTGTATGGGGAATATTCTTTCATGTGTGGTATAACTGGTCTATAAGATCTGAAGTTTATTTCTCAAGATCGTCAAGTATTAAAGATCGTAAATACTATTTAATTATAAGACTTAAAGAAAAAAATACAAAAAGGGAAACAAAAATGGAATGAAGAAGAAATGACGAAGAAATTGGATCTGATGTGGGATTCCATAACTCATAACAACTACAAATAACAATTGTACTTGATATTATATCAATTACAAACGTCAAATGTCTTCATGGCGGGAATTCAATTTTGCAATGAATTTAAGACATTCCTTTATCAATGTAAACTTGTAGGGTGTTCTTTATATATGTATGAGTATATGTAAGTACGTATCTACAATAAATAACTATTACTGTTAAAAATTAGCAAGTATATTTTGTAGTTGATATTTGCAATTGATATCATAACAAGTCCAAATGATAGCAATGTTGTAGAATCCCATTCCCTGGTATGTTATGATATGAATAATAATAAATATAATCTAAATTAAATATTTTTGCAAGTATTGCAACGATACTACGGAGGAATAGTAAGATGAAGCAATGATGATTGACTTACTAAATGATGATGACCAATAATGATATAACAGGATACTCAGGAACACAATACGATGAATATGAGCACACACACACACTTTGATTATTTAATTTAAATGAAAATATACGATAGTTACTGGGATTCAGCCACTCTTTATTGAATTCACACTCGACAGTTTCGACCCCACATGGGTCTTATTCTTGAAATTACATTCCATTACAATAATAACACCACAATTATTTAAATTCAACTCCTAAAGAAGACCTATGTGAATCGCAGTATCTATCGTATATTTCCATTTAACACCCAGCGAAGAAACATCCCATCTCTCATTTAATTTAAACTTTATTTACTAATTACAACTTAAACTCAACCTGGAAAAAAACTTAAATCGAAACTAAGTTTCTTGTGGATCAGTACACGAACTGATCCATCCACTTCAAGAGCCAAGTGCTATGGTCTAAAACTGAACTAAACTAATTTAAAATTAAACAAATTAAACTAAACAAATTTTTGTTGAGAGGAAAATCTGCACTCTAAAAATCTAAATATGTGAAATATGATCTCATCTGGCCCATTAATTTCCAATTTTTATAACCAAGATGTCAAGGTTTAGATGCCAAAAGCGGAATCATAATTCACAGAAGAAATGCAGTTCACAAACAAAATATAGTAAAGTGAAGTATAACACTTCACCGACATAATATAACTTTCTTACCATTAAATCATACATACTAGCAGTGCTCTTTCAGTAAATCTTATATTTCAGAAAAGGTTCTGTTTTCTATTCTAATTTAAATTGTAAATCCCATCAAATTCATTTCAATATCTTTTAAATACTTAATATTAGATCAACAGTACTCAAGTATATTTTATGTAAATAATTGGTTACTTTTTGTCGAACAGAAAGCTATTGACCTGAGATAAAATCTAGGTGTAATATTTTACTTTTAACTTTGCATTACAAGAAATGTAGGAATGGTGCCTTACGACAATTATATTTGTAGTTAAAGGTATTTAAAAATCAAAGAAATGAACTTTATGTGATCAGATCACAAAATCCCTAAACAGCGACTTATAACTTTCACAACAAATTTTCCTTTAATCCTTAGATAATCCCTGTAGACCTAAGAGTTCAAAAGTTGTTCAGATTTACGACGTGTGGTAAATCATTTATAATACTGTTTTGTTTGGTATTTTGTGAGTACTTAAATCGTTTTATGTGGTGACATAACATTATACAGATTTTATTGTACATCTGAAAGTTTTTCTTGACCAGATATAAATTTATTTATAAATGCAACTCTTTCTATTTTAATGGGCGAAACATTGTGTCAGAAGCCTGCAAACAGACCATAAAAAGTCGAATTTAAAATATTATTCTCCTTGATATCGTGTAAACGGCTCTTTATACGAAGTTTGGGAAAACTGCGTAACTTCGACCATTTAAACCAAATTTTATGTGTAGCACCAGCGCGCTCTGTTTTCGCGGCCAGGACAAGTACTAACATTAACAGCTCCTGGTTTCCGGTTCTTTCTCTGCACCTAATGTGTCTTCATTTATCAATTTACTCCCATGTGGGCAGGTACAATAAAAACAACCGAAGAATTATCACCCCAAATTAGAGAGAGTGAAATTAAAAATTTATTGACCGCAATTCAATTTTGCTGGTTTAAATTTTACGAAATTAAATTTAGGCACTGATGCACAATTAATGAAATTACTAATTTTAAATTAAAGCAAACATAAATGAGCCGTAATTGTGTTATGTTTTATATGTGATATTATTTTCAACAACATCGCACTAGCTATATATCGGTAACCTACGACCCGCGTGTAACCAATGACCCATTTGATAATTTCATTTTACCCACTTGAGTTTCGCAAGTAACTTGTAGTCTTCCAGTATTTAATAATAATTTATATATACATTCAACCAATTAGTCTCCGTACATCAGCAAAATAAAAATTGTGTTATTCTTTTAAAGTTACTTTATTGATATACAAAATAAATATTATATTATAATTTACTATATTAATAAATAAAATAATGTATTTACTTCCTAACTTTTTCGTAATGAAAAAAATAATATATTTATTATAACAAGTAAATTCGCCAATTTAGTCTCCGTACTACTGAAAATTATATAGAATCAGTGATCCTTTGAACCGCAATTCAATTAGAATTACTTTTCTTAAACGGTTTATCTTACTTCTCACTAATTTTCTTGGGGTTTTGGAGTTAATTTATCCCATTCTTCTACCATAAATGTAGTAGTTCTATTATATATTTCGGCGGTTTGTATTTCACATTTTTTTAAGTAAATCCCAGAGATGTTTAATGGGATTCTTATCTGGAGACTGTGAAGGCATTTTTAATTATTGTCGAGCAGTTTACGTGTATTATGTTTGGGGTAATTTTATTGAAAGATTTAAGAATTCCTTGAACCAAATTTTTCAGCATATATTCCAAATTCTCAAATAATATTCAATAACCCACTTTCCAATCATGAGAAGCTACAGTGGTTAGTTTTTGTATTTTATGATTTATGTATTGAATGAAAAGTAAGACTGATTTATAATGGAAATATCTACTGACACGAAACGTATTCTTAATAGTTACATTTTGGTTGATTTTGACCTGCAACTAAAAAATGATGTCAATGTCATTCCCAAAGTATTCCTTTTTTTGTTTGACTGTGGTTCAAACTTCAAAGAAACCATATATGATTCACAGTGAGTAGATATATTTCTCTATCTCTTAAACTATTCTACGGTATTTATAATATCTCCAGCATTGTGTACATTACGGGAAATTTGTTCATCCCTTTACTTAGGAAATCGTAAACCCCTCTTTATATAAACACTATAATTCGCAATTGAGTTCGCTGAGATATCAAGCAGCTTGTAAGTTGTAAGCTGAGGCAACATATATCTTGGAGATTAAGATTTACATCTCGACTTGCATATGATGCATGTTATCAACCTAAGTCAACACGAACTTACAATTTGAGGGGAATGTTAATAATTAAGCTCATTCTAGCAAGTATAAACTTGGTGTAAGCAAAAGCTATTTGTTTACTGTAATATGGTACTTCCTAAATTTGGATCTGTTTCATATAGTACATTTTCCAAGTATGTACAGAATTTAATTTTCAATACTCAACACATATAATATTTAGTTTCTATGTATCGCTGTTTATTTTAAAATTGTTTTATTATTTATTTAATATTCTGAACTTATTACCCATTGTTGGGTGTGCCAATTTGCTTTATCGAAGATATCGGTTAAGATATATAACAATCCAGAGGAGAAATATATACTCTCCATTTATTAAACAGTATGAAAAGAATATAATTGTATTTTAAGGTACAGGTGTAAAATATATCATTTAATATATTTATAATAATTGAAATCACAAAATTATATTTTAAGACTATATATATATATATATATATATATATATATATATATATATATAATCTCTTAATAATTAAATTATAAATTAAAGCGTAGACTAAACTCTTTCAATAGTATGTTAATTGCTTTACTAGCTGGTGACAATCAACCGAATAGAAGGATGTGCTTTAAATCAAGTGATCGTCAATTTCACTCAAAAATATATATATATTGTTCTGTCAGTTCCCTGAAATTGGAGTAATATTTTTGTTCTGTAATGTTTAGCAGTGTGGTCGTAGAAAAGGTATAGTGTGCCACTCGCGTAGAATAATTTAATTCCCACCTTATGTGATTCTGGCACATCTCGTGGAAAATAAGCGACTTTCTTCATTTGTTGCACAATATACTATTGTCATATTTGGTGAGTTCTACAAACTCTTCATATACTTATGTATTTTGTCACATGCAGAGCAGAATTTCATGTCAACAGGCGATCTTATTCTCATAGAAAACAAAACCAAGATTCAGTACTACTTGATTTCTTCTTCTCTTCTTTGGGAGGGCCTTGTCTATTGTCTCCTTTGGATGGTAATATTTGGAACTAGTTCACAAGAACAACACATACAAATATGGCGATTTCTGATTAACATTTAAATTGAATTAAACGAAATTTGAATTACGAAAGCAGATGAATATACCTACCTTACAACGTTATCACCATCTAATAATATGGAATAGTTTTATAATAGGAATGGACGAAATACACACTGCTATGTTATAAAGACTTTTATCGAATGGTTGTATTTGCATGGTACTTACACTGTTTTAGGGAAAGAACTGACAAGTTTTGAGATATGGCAATATATTGAACATGGCAATAAATGATGCACCTACCTTAGATTATATTATTTTTACCTCTTTGAAGCAGTACTACTGTTACTTTTATTATATTAAAATTATAACCATACCCTGTCAATTAGTAAATTTGTGTCAAAAAATTGTATGACAGTAATAAAACACTACGTTAAATAAATATATATAAACAATGCAACTTCTAACTTACAAGTTACTTCTCAGTTTCCTTTTAAATAAATAACAGTTTATAAGAAAGTATCCTAATAAACAAATGCTGATTATAAGATCATAATATGAGTGAGACTTATTGATCAAATACTTGTTAATAGCATTAAGGATGGAAAAGAAAGGATTCCTCAACATTCAAATCGTGACAGAGATCAAAACATCTCGTAGTGGTAATTTTAATTTTAATTATTATTATTAATATTATTATTAATATGACTTTCAAGTCAACGGAGTTGGACAACTATTTTAAAGTCATACTAACAACCGTTGAGTACGGTGCTTACAGTTAAAACTTCCTGATCGAAAAGTTAATGGCAAAGTCCAACAACAACGTGTCGTTTTATTTCGACATTTGAAGAGAACGTGAAATGAAAGTTATAAGCAATAAGATGTTCAATGTGGTATTAAGGAATATGTTGTGATTTGAAATAAAGCTGAGTATCGGTTTCCGATTGACGGAACTGATAGACCCTTGAACAAACTCAGCAATCCGCAAACATGTAAAATCAATAAACATATTTGGACGCATATCCGTTGTTTGTTCGTCGCCCGACGCGTTACAGCGGCTTAGCGTCGGACACGGCGTCGAGGCGTCAGCGTCGGCTTCACCGGCCAGCTAATATTTCATCAGGCGTCGCTCCACTGATGAGATCAAGCGACGCCATCGTATCTAATTACAAAATGGCGACAACAAAGACGCTATTGGAAATTAGCTGCATCGGACAAGAAGCGTTCCCACGGCGACCGTTATTAAATGGATTATTGCTGAGGTTTCATCGACCCGATTTATTTTTCATTGCACTAAAAATTGCATCGGTTTTTATTTATGGACATTAATTAATGTAATCAAAATTTCATAAATCATTCTTCATATGTGGAACAAAATTCAAAACCGTACTTCGAAGGATAAATTAGAGAAATAAAATTTCTGAATTGGACTAAATTTTCAACATCTACTTATCTCTGGACATTCTGTATCTTTTACAGAAGTTGTCGAAACATGAAAATTATACCTCCTATAAGAATTCAAGTTATTTTTATATAACAAATTTTAATTGTATTTAGTGACTTGTAGTGACTGTAAAAATCTTTAGTTTATACTTATACTGAATAGAAGCTCTGCTGGTACTAAAACCTTTTTTCCATTTAGGAATGTTGTATTATAGATGATTAAATAAAATAAATAATGTATCAAACCAATGCATATTTTATGCTTTATTTGTAATTTGTATTTTGTATTTGTTGTTTTACTGTATATTTTAAATTTTATTATTCATGAGTTTTAATATATATTTTCTTTTTCAGGTAAGTCCGAACACATTACCTGTTCTTGTACTCTGTAGCGGTACGTGTAAGTCCTATATTTTTGTTTTATCAAATCAAAACCTATATGTACCATGATTTCAAAATCTGCAATCTTATTACGCCTTTTCGATTTTATTTTGTCGTTTTATAATCTAACTGATAATTATTTTTAAAACATATAACCCCTTATCAAAGTTGTGTAGAGTTAAAATAAACCAAACAACAGTATTAAACTGAAAATTGTGTTGACAAACGCAAAATATCACAAAAATATTCATTTTTGGGTCCAAAATTTTGATTTTGGGAAATAGTTTACCTTGATAGATCTTGACGCGCTGATTTTTAAATTTCAAACGGAATTTAATTACCTCTTCTCGTTTCTGAGAAATTTGGTGCCAAAGTTGCACCTCAAAAATGTGTATTTTTTGGCTATATCTCTAAAATGAGTAGAGATACGATCTCAACGTTTATATCAGTCGATTCTACGAGAAAAGTTACATAAAGAACTGTTTTCTCCGCATATACCTTCTTTGGACCGATTATGTGAAAAATGAGAAAATCGAAAAAACCTAAATTTCAAAATTTCTCCGAGGAACTTTTTGTCTCCAAAACTTTTCATTTTCTGACCTTAAGTAGATACCGATGCGCTGATTCCAAATTTTCAAACCGAATTGAATTATCTCTTACCGTTCTCGAGATATTCGTATTCAAAGTTGAGTTTTGGCAATACCTAAAAAAACAGGTTTTTTAGGTATATCGCTTTAAGCGTTAGGTTTACGACTTCGGAGACATCACCAATCGATTCTACGGGCAAAAATACATAAGTATATCAATTTTTAGATTTTTATTCCAATGGATACAATTTTTAGAGCAAAAAAACGAAAATGGCCAAAATCGAAAAAAATGCCTGATGAACCCCTGACGATTTTCAGTTTTTGCCTTCTAGAAATTGTATCTGTTGAGATAAAAATCTGAAAATTGGTACACTTATGTAATTTTGCCCGTAGAATTGAATGGTGAGGTCGCCGAAACCGTAAACCTAACCATTTCAGGGGTATACCTAAAAAACCTTATTTTTTAGGTATAACTTTGAACTCAAATATCTCGAGAACGGGAAGAGATAATTGAATTCTGCTTGAAAATTTGAAATCAGCATATCAATATCTACTTAAGTACAAAATATGAAAAATTTTGGAGATAAAAAGTTTCAAGACGAAAAATTGAAATTTAGGTTTTTTGGTTTTTCTTATTTTTCACCTAATCGTTCCAAAGAAGGTATAAGTGGGTAAAACATTTCTTTATATAACTTTTCCCGTAGAATCGAATGGCAAAGTTGTTGAGATCGTATTTCTACTCATTTTTGAAATATACTCAAAAAATTTACTTTTTTGAGATACAACTTTGAGAGCAAATATCTCCGAAACGAAAAGAGATAATTAAATTCTGTTTGTAAATTTGGTATCAGCGTATCTAAGTCTTTAAAAAATATTTCATACAAAATTTTGTAAAATTTGAAAGTTTTTGAGCTAAAAATTTATTATTTTCAAATATTTTCGGGTTTACGCAAAAATACAGTATCAGCCGCTTTGGGAATTTTTTTCCATGTTATAACCATATACATAAACTATTATAATATTAATTACTAATATTATAAACCTACCTTTAAAAAGGAAGAAAATATATCTTTTGTATAATTTATTGTAAATTTAAACGATACGCCAAGATCTTTATTTAAATTTATAAGTATATCTAATCCAATCTCATTTACTTGAATTTGATATTTTCAATAGCAATATTTTAATTCTAACATAGTTTTGCATTTTAATACGAATACCCCATTACGATGTTGTGGTACGAAAGAAAAACGATTTTGGTTCTTTTTAAAATACAAACCTAAATTTGGACGTTTGGCGCCTTTCTGCCACGCTTGCTTACCGTATAGCGTAAAAGTATTTTTTTTTTTAACAAAATTTCTAATTATAAAGACACGAGCAGGATTCGCCCGTAAAAGACTGCATACAGAATTGCATTTTAATTCTCCTGAGTAGTTGTATAAGAAGATAAAATTTAATCCAAAACTTTTCTCGGTAGAAATAACTTTCTAATGTCTTCTTCAATCTATTCCCATAAAATATCATCTCACTTAGTTTCCATTTTACGAGGAAATATTGATGAAGATCGTTAAAAATTTTATCGGTTATATTTTAGTGCTTCCGTGATCCTACATTTTGCTGCAAAAGAGGTAAAACTGAGTGTGCATTAATAAAACAATATAATGAGAATTTTATGTCACATAATTTAGTTTAGATTCTTTGAATAGTATTAAATCCAGATAAAATATTATTTGCAATTTACCCACAAGTATCGAAGGTATTATAGTTTACGTCAAGTTCATTTCTAAAAATTTCAAAACATGAAATCAAAAGTATATTGTTAACAACAAATGTAACAATAATTAACCAGGAAAAATATCAAGTTACACATTTTTATAGTAGTTATTTACGGAGTGTAGTCTTATATAAAATTTTCATTTATTTTATATTTTATTTCTTAATTAAGCAAGAAAGAAATACTCAAGGAAAATTTTCCTAGGGGTAATTAATGCCTCCAGGTAGGGATTTTTCTTAGCGCAGCATTTTTCTCACATCAGTAATAAAGCCTTGAATTGTTATTATTTTAAAGCATTATTATGTCTCCTTCTATTTTTATATAACTAACTACTACTCTTAAATTGGTGAGGCACACCCATAAAAATATTACCAGTGAATTTCTCGTAACAAAATACCTATGTATATAAATTTTCCTGAAGGTGATTTAATTCAGCCGGCCTAGAATTGGAGCATGCTTCAGTGTGTTCTCTAATTAATGAATTGTGCTCTGGTTTCAGTGGTTCAAGAATTAGAGCATTCAGAAATATTTGCTCTAATTCTAGTTCTGCTGTCTGAAATGAAACACATTCTGGGGTAATTCTGATTACTGTGGATTGTGCTCTAGTTTCAGTGGATTAGGTATTAGAGCACTCAGAAGTGGTTGCTCCAATTTTAAGTCAGTTGATAATAGTACACATTCTGAAGCAGGTTTGGTTGCTTTAGAATGTGCTCTGGTTTCAGTGGGTCAAGAAATAGAACATTCATTGTCTTGTACTTTTTGATGTTGGTTATTATAAGAAATTTTTCCCCCAAGAAAATTTGGAAAAGTCGGTGCCCACGTCACAGTATAGATGATTACAATTAAAAATTATGTATTGAGTACATTTGAAGATCATTTGAATGATAATTAGGATTTTTATTTACGCTTATTTATTTTTATTAATAAATATTATTATTAAAGCTTGAATTGAATTCTTGCATTTATATTTCTGCTAATTTTTCCTTTTGAATTTTATGAAGTGTAAACATAATATATATATATATATATATATATATATATATATATATATATATATATATATATATATACCACAACCAAATAACCTATAAGTAATTTATATGTTGTTCCTGTTTGTATTCCAAATTAATGCTAGTCTTGATTTTTTATATGCACTAAGTAATTAATTACTTCATTTGTAATTAGCAATTACTGAAATATAAGATACGATTGTCATGTGGACATTAGAAGCCTAACCTATAGTAAACGCAAGTGAAACTGATTCGTAGGATTGTCACACTTATTGTTGGCTGACAAAGGAATATGAAATGAACAGTGAACAAGGTGTGCTGGTTGCGCAAGTATATACTCGCCGGTGACCCATTTCTCCGTTTGCTCTCGCTCGCCAATTCGACAGGTTTCAATCCGACTTGCACTGCAGTGAATTACGCAACGCTCTGATCCATTTTCCAGCGCCTCTCAAATTGTTGCTTTCCTTTGTTTCCTAAACAAACTCGTTAGTAATTGTCCATTTTACAAACATTCAAACACGTTATTCGTTTGGGTTTTGTATACTCTGAACTCGTATGTTGTTATTTTACTGTTCACATTTTAGATTTTCAGTACATCTGATGTTTGTTTTTTTATTGTTATTATGAAAATTTAATTAATTCTGAAACGATAGAAAAGTTAATCAGCTTTACATTTGTTTTCTTAAAATTAAAATCTTTCTACTATATTAAATGGTGAGATTTTTAAAATTTTTTTTTTTAGATGATAAAAGTCTAATAGCATGTAATGTACACTTTATCGTAATATTTATTTACATTAAATAAGTGCTGTAAGTTGTATTCTACAGCGTAAAGTTCTAATATTGAAGCACAAGTGAAGCACAAATACTTAATGCAAAAGTAATGTATATTTTTTTGACAAAAATAGATATAAAGTTTTATATTAATTTGCCATGCCATGAATGAAAAAATTGAATATATTTTTTTTACACATGAGACAGAAAGAAGTGAAGAAAATAACGAGTGAAAAAAAAACTGTTTGTAATTTTTATTTTAATATTTACTTATAATGAAGAAATATTTACAAAAATTATATAAACATTTTCTGTTATAAATATATAAGTACTATTTAAAATTGCCTCCATTGTCATTTATACAAAACTAATAGAACTCTAATTCCAGGATAAAAATTACTTGTATTCAGTTTTTCTATTTATGGTTCTATTAGATAGTGTTGTCATATTTAATGAAATTTATATAAAACTTGATATGCCTTTTTCTAAAACTATTATTTCTCCCATTTAAAATAAAAAAGTTCGGTTCCGTATTTCGGGAACCTTTAGCAGAGATAATATTTTTTTCTGTTCTTTTAATTTGTCTAGTATAAGAAATTGTTTGCCCAGCGTTTTTGTAGCTCTTATAGTTCTGGACGTAGCAATGGAGGTCCATTTAAAATTAACATCCTGTATAGTAGTTTCTACAAAAAGACTTTGAAAAACGTCAAAATAAATTTAAAAAACATTTATTTAAATAATAATAATAAAAAATTTAATTAAAATAAATATAAGTAAGTAATTAAACTTTCGACTTCGATACAAATCTGTACGTAACTATATTTGATCGAGTTTATTCATTCAGATGAATATGAATAAATTTGTGTATTAAAGCTACTTATATGCATAGACATTTCAGTGAGTATTGATTTATTCAGCTTCAGCAACTTCAGTTTCATATAACTCAGCCTTCATAACTTCTCAGAATAAATAATGAAGCTCACAGCTGCAACTATATAATTTGCAAGATGCGGGTTTCTTGTACCTGTAGATTGACAACTTCATCATCATATTCAAACACGAAACATGTTAGCGAAAATATGCATTGGCGAAAATTATATTCTGAAGTACATAAAATTCTGAATGTTGGTAATCATTATAATATCTTGTTAATATCAGAGATCATAAAGTCAAGTAATTTAGTCCATGCAAGTTATAATACTTATCTTATTTAACATTTAAACAACTTAAAATAATAATAAATATTATATTATTTTACCCCAATTCTGTAAGGAAGTTACTAGCTCTTAGCAAAGTTACTAAAATCATTAGCCAATGAAAATAGTAGACACTAAATAAAATATGAAAATGACAGCTTTTACAAATATTTCTATTAGTTAAAATTTTTAGTAACGTTACTTGTTGAACTTGTGTGAATTGTTATTGTCAGAGTAATATTGGTAAGCAACGTTGTCGTCCAATTGCATGGGTTACCGCATATCAGCGTTTCCTTAGATACATATTTGTCAAAATATTAAATGTTTGCAGCAAACAAGTTAGGGTGCACTATTTGCATTCAAATACGGCTGTATGACAGAAGCGCACCGTTCATATTTTTAAACATTTCACAAGCGCACCAAAAAAACGTATCCAAAATAAAAATGTTTTCCCACTTTGAAACTCGATCCGTGGACATACTTTATATTAATTAAAGGCAATAAGAATATTTTTAAAAAGATTCACGATTTTGCAAAAGAAAAAATTATAATAAATTTATTATTTTATGTTTATTATAATGTGACCCCTAAAATTATTTGTCCCGGATTGTTATCCAAAAATCTGATCACCTTTTCTTAATATTTTACGGACTAAGAAAATGACACGGATTATATTTTTTTTTATAATATAAATGGAAAGAAAATCACTGAAAAACAATTTCGTAACATTGCTACCGGCGTCATAATTTGAGAACCACTGTCGCGCCAATAAACATGTTGTCATGAAGTCGCAATCGGAAATTAATTGGAATAGTATAGTTTTACTTTTCTGTCGTATTGGCTATTCTGCCAACGTTGTAGCCTGACACGTAATAATGTTTGACGTCTTACTCACGGAATAGGAATTAGTTTATTGGAGTAGGGTCATATTGAACATTTTAATTAAATCCGGTATTGAGCGAGTACAATTATGAACTGAAATGCAATACAGGAGATACTTGGATTACATTTTTCAATTTACATATAAATTAATAAACAATTGATAATTGAAAATGAACTAGGTATTGGAAATATTGTCTCCCCAAAAATAAATCCATGTTTAGACGAAATTGCCTTGTATTAGTTTAAATTGAATCCGTTTAATATTCTAGAGCCGGAAATTTGAATTCATTTCGTTTATTTTTTGTCGTATAATAATGTTTTCATATACATATTATTTTTACGATACTCCAAAGCCAGAAATACTACAATTTTTTCGTATTATATGATCCAACAACCTCTGAAAAACCTTCAGGTTTTACTAAATTGAAACAATTTGTATTCAGCTTTTATTATATACTCATGGAATTGAATCTCATTTATTCATATATGGAATATGAATAAAACAAACAAACAATAAATATTATAGTACAGTATAGTAAGTTAGTGAACAACAAATTAATAAAAATAGGGAATTTAATGGTTCAATTAACATAGACTAGAGATTCATAACAACTAAGTATAAAAATAAAAAAAATATAAATAATTTCAAATAGGTATATTTTTCATTGAAAATTAGGTTTTTAGTATCCCTTTTCAATATTTCTTTCAATATGTTTTGATTTTGCTTATTATTAAATAATTTGTATCGGAGAAAATTTTGAAAAGTTGGCCCTCGTGAACACGAATGAAATATTCATCATATCTCAAGATCTTCAAAACTTGCAATCTTTATACTCTTAAATCTGTAATTCTGTTACCTGTATTAATATATAAAAGTGGTTGTCATAAACTTTCTTGCAAAATGACACAATAATAGCTACTAACATACCTAGGACAGTTATGAGTATATAACCACCGTAGATGTCAATTGAGTTCGGAGAGCGAGGATTTTAAGACATTTAAGGCCTGGAATGATTCATAATATCCGTGGTTTGTTCAATAGTTTACCGATTGTCCGTTATTAATAAATATTATTTTATAAAATTTTCTCGTGAGTAATGTTTTCGTGATCAAGTCTGTATAAGTTGATATGACAGCTAAATTATCCAATTGTCCCACATTATTTTGACAAATCTGTAGGGTAATATTTTCACTATATTAACTTGTTAAAATTACATGGAATATAATTATCACTTAGTTCCTTACTTTTGTCTATGTAACAAAAGCTTAATATCCTGAAAGCGGTAAAGTTAAATATACTTTTGAAATTGAACCAATTATACATTATCATTTTATTTCTTCAATTTATTTCACCGAATACAAACAGCTTCTTTTATCGAATTAATTGAAGTAAACAATAGTTATTTATGGTACAAGTGTGTTACATTACAGATAAGTCACGTATGAAAAGTTTAGCTCACGAGGCCGTTTGGCCGAGTGTGGTATTTTTTTAAGTGACTTAGGTAATTAACACACGTGTGCCATACAACATTTTATCCAACACATTTTAATCATTGATATAAAATACATATAAGATTTTTGACAGGAACAAAATAGTGTAGAGAAGGTTTTATAACGTAGTTACTATGATACGAACCAAAAAACAGTGAGCTAATATATTTAGCTCACTAGTGACTTATGACCTACTTTATTTATCTAAAAACAGCATACTTATATCGTTATAATTACACGGTGTTGGATAAATATATTATTTTGAAATACTCTATAAAAAGAAAGTGTCTTATTAACCCACAGCAATAAAAATTGTTAAATGTCACTTACCATATAAGTTTACGTAAATTAAAAATATGTTTTTAAAGAAAACAAACATGCTCACCTATGAAGTGTCTTAACCTTGATGAAAACTAGGTTGGAAAATAATCTAAGGAGGAGTTGTACCTGCTCTCATTTTTAAGTAAATATGTTTTCTTGAATCAGATGCTCACCTTGTATCGTGTATCACACTTTTAAGATGACCTTTAAAGTTTATACGTGATTTATTTCAAAAAAGTTTTAAGGTCGAGTTAGATAATATTACTAGAAACTTTGTAGTGATGTATTACCCCTAAAAGGTTTAGTTTCTAAGTGCTTTTAATTGCTTGTCTAACAATGGGAAATTTGTCCCATTGACCTAATTTTTGATATAATATTATTTACCCTAGGATTTCATTAAATATTTGATATATTTATTGTCCCATTTTATTTAGTGTTTTTCTAAATTTCCTGGAAATAATTGTTACTTGTGTTCTAATTTAAATTTATATATAGAAATTATTCTAATTTATAAAATTCTTAATCAATTTATTACTCCACATTTTTGCTTTAATTTCCTCTCTACATTTGCTTTAAAAATACTTCATTTGTTTAGAAATTATTTTAATTATTTGCTTCAAAATTTGCCGCGGTTTATTAATTTTTTTATCTAACTAGGGCCCAACACTTTTGTTCTAGTGATTTATTCAAAATATGGTCTCAATTGTCCAGTAATTAATCTAGTCATTTATTTCAGTACTTGTTCCTTTTTATCTATGTCCTGGTATATTTACCATCTATTTTTGATATAATTATTTGCCTCAAATTGCTCTTGTATTTTATTTTCAGGATTTAGAGTTTGTCTGTTTTTATTTATTTACTGCCATATAATTTTGCCTTATTATTTCCTAGAGTAATTTATTCCAAATTTGATCTATTTTTTTCTAAGCAAAAAGAAATGTTAAAAACCAGAGAGGCACTAAAATTGTATATTCTAATTAAACTACTTTAATGTTGTGAAACAAAAACCTTCCCTGCGAATAAATACATCTGATCATATATTTTATAATTTACCTGAGAAATGAAAGCATTGAATCCTTCACTTGTGATGTTTTACATATTAAACATTTTTTAATAATCGTGTCTAATTATTACAATGTATCAATTCAGTCAAAACTCTCAGAATTAACAAAACAGCTAGAGAACTGTCATGAACTTAACTGATAATAAATATTCAATTTGCTTCATACTAATTGATTAGTCACTAGTGATAGTAAGAGAGACAAGATACTAATATAGATACTGTAGAAAGATATGTCGCAAAAAAGTATGTTACACCTATTGGAAACACAACGTTTATAAGAAGTATATTGCATATTGGTATCTAGATAAGTATAAATATTGAATTTCCACGTTCAAAGTGATTTCTGATTAACATATTTTTATTTTGAATATGAAAATTTCGTGTGGATTTTTGAGTAATTTGTTACCCCTGGTTATGAATCAATTTTAAATCCAATATGATTTATTGTCAATTAATTCAGATATCGTTGGGCAGCATGTCAACTGTGTATCACATATTAATAATACCGACCAGATGATTGATTATTTGTTTACATTTTTGTGTGTATTCATCTGTCAATATTTTAAAATTCTCCTTAATTCACAGCCAGTAGAGCCTATTCAATTTCCCTGTCCATGCAAACTCCTGATAATGAAAATGCTTTCAGAAATTTAGAAGCTTTTATAATCATTCAATTAAAATTAATTCTCTTATAATGTAAATATTTTTTATATTGTTGTTCTATATTTTTCAATATAATATTGGTACGAACAATTGAACAAATTGAACCATACTCCAAATAGAAAATAATAAATAATATATGTAGATAATTATGAAAATTATTCATTCTATTTTTGTTTATAAACAGAACAGTAAATAACTGTATTTTCGTTTCATACAAACTCGCTTAAGGGTAATGAGATGAAAAATTAAACAGTGTTATCTCTTATTGTTTATATTAAAATTTGTAATTATAAGAGCAAAATATTTTTGGTTCATTTTAGAGTTACAATTAACTTATAATAATAAATAATAAAATTTACTTATTAAAATGATGGTAATTGTCGTTTCTTATTTCGTTTTAGATAATTTGCAATGTATAGTTATTCCAAATTTATAAATCTTGTATCAATCTGATTTGGAACATTTTATTATTTTTCTATTTCATTTTTGAGTTCATATTTTCAAACGAAAATTGTCATAATTATAAATTTCTCAAGAACGAGTAGAGATATTTGAATGCTGTTTGAAAATTTGGAATAAGCGCCTCAATATGTACTTAAGTCCAAAAATTTTGGAGACAAAAAGTTTCGAGGCAAAAAAATTGAAATTTAGGTTTTTCTTATTTTTCACCTAATCGTTCTAAAGAACCTTTGTTTTGAAAACATTTCTATACGAAATTTTGTCGGTAAAATCGAATAGTGAAATCATTCCTAGAATATACTAAAAAAACTAGTATGTCATTTACTGTATGTTATAAGACCAGACGTCATTTTTAACAAAAGCGCTCTATAAAAGTAAGTTTGTAATATGGTCCAATATCTGTACTTTAACTATAGTCGAGAAAATTGACTCTGTCTGTTCTAGCAATAAAACTATAAATATCGCAATTGTGATAAAGCGGCTAACATGATTATATTTAATAATAGTAATACCATCTCTGATGTTTAATATTACCTAA
The DNA here is from genome assembly GCA_035578165.1 of Stenolophus ochropezus. NCBI lineage: Eukaryota > Metazoa > Arthropoda > Insecta > Coleoptera > Carabidae > Stenolophus > Stenolophus ochropezus. The sequence goes on from JAQOWZ010000002.1 coordinate 3,453,928, forward strand.
AACGAAATCTTTATACATACGAACATTCAAGTGACGATCGAATGGCGTCACTCCTATATATTATTATTTAAATTATCCTCACAAATAAAAAATCAAGTTTGCAATTCAGAAAACAATTTATTAACTAGTCAAAATATATACAGTACGATTGAGCAATAATAAATAATGGTGAATCATGATAGGTGGAAGTTAGTGGAGATATTTAGCGATGGGGGCGGCGTAGGCGACGGGGGCAGCAGCGACCACGGGGGCGGCGGCGACGGCCTTCACCAGGGGCTCGCGGTGCACCACGGCGTTGAAGCCGTTGACGGGGTCGGCGGTGTAGTCCACGATACGACGCGTGCCGTCGGGGTCCACCAGGCTGTAGCTGCCCTGGACGACGTCGCCGTCGCGGGTTTCTTGCATGGCTTTGCTGTCTCCGGTCAGGGCATCCTACAAGGAAGAAAAGTTGAATTATAGGACTATAACTGTTATAGTTAATCAAGCATACAGTAATGATTTGTAGAGTTGATAATTTTATGCAAATGTATATATTTATGTGATAGGTATATTTTCAAATTTTGTAAATTTCTGTACAAATCATGTTCATAGAAATTTAAATTTTGAATTTAAATTTGCATGTTTTGCATATTTTAAGACATGTTGCAAAGGGCCAGATTTATATTGGTGGAGGCCTCTGGGCAAATGTTTGGTGAAGGCACTTTTTCAACATGGAGTAAAAATTGTAAATCTATATTTTATGATCTTTTTTTTAATAAATTGTTAATATAACAAATACTTCAATAATTTTTATACCATTTATCATCTAGATGAAGACTGATTTACAGTCGAAACGTTGATGTATTAGTGGATTTGCTAAATGCTGCTTTTTAATTTTAATTACTCAATCGAATAAAACCAATTCTGAATTGATAAATATAAAATTTAGTTTTGGCTCTTTTCTTGTCGTTTGTAAAATATTCTACAATATATTCATATGATAAAATTCTTAAATATCATTGTTGCTCAGAAGTATTGGATGATACTTCAGGCGTTGTTCGATCATAACAGTTTTCAGCCTTTTTTTAAATATTGTTAATTTTGAAAATGATTTTTCTGCGGTACAATTTGTTATCATGAAAACAAGATGACTTCCACATTTGGAAAATAATCCTGCACATTGTTTTCTGATATTAAATTATATATAAATAGTTCTCAACTAAAGACATTAATATTTCATTGTACATTAGTAAAGTTAAAAGTACATAAATTTTGGTATTTTTCAGGTTGGTTCTTTCTTATTTCTCAGTAATGTAAATTGTTGAAAAAATTGTTAACTTGACGGGGGTTTTCGAGGAGACCCCTGGGCTGCAGCCCTGTCTGCCCACCCTTAAATCCGGGCCTGTAGAAGCTTATATTTTGAATTTAAAAATGCATATTTTAAGACATGTTGCATACTATGAGTTCTTGTGAATATTCTTGCATATTTTGTGACTTTCTGTATTTTTTTTAAGAATGTGAGCGAGTAAAAATTTTCATTTAAAATTTGTACACACGAATATTTATTGAGTAAAATTTATCTTTCAACTATAACTTAAAATATACTCAACAGCTTGAAGATATGTGTTTCGTAAATCAAATAAAAATATGGTTACTCTTAAATTAAATTTCATACTACCTACAATGTACTCGTAAGTACCTCCTATAAATATAAGCGTAATGAAAAGAAGATTTATTAGAATATTACTCAAGCAAATTGCAACAATGAATAAAATTTGCATACAGCACTATTAATTAAATGTGCAATCAAATGCATTAATAATGTTGAATAGAATACAATAACGATTAGCAAAATTGATTGCAAAATAATATTTAAATGAATAAATCTTTAATTTAGCAATACATATTAAATATTTCATTCGTACAAGTTCAAAAGTGTTTCATTGAATATATTAATTACTACTAATCGTAATTTTGATTTGACCATAAATTGTATATTGAAAATATGATTAATTAATTTATTTAAATATTATTTGATATAGAAAATCACATTGCTACAAATAATTAAAATTGTTGTTTTTGCATTTATTGTTAATGATCTATTATTTTATGTTAACATGTAAATTTATTTAGAAAATAAATTTTGTTTTCGATCGACTAAAAACTGACACTTTTCCGGTGTGTTTCCAAACAGGAAAGTGTAGGTATTGTAGTTTAATTGCTAGGCTACGAAAAATAACAGTCCGGGAATATTTCTACCGGTCGGTGATAAAGCATTCCCGTACAGTATTCAGTCTACTGTTTTCCATAAATAAAATACAATCATATTTATTACAATATTATTGGATATAAATTGATTGAAAAAAAATAATAGTATGTGTACCACGTAGGAAAAGTGATTTTCAGGATTCCTGGTGTTGCTGGCAAATTTCCACCACCGTTCGAGAATATATCACATTTCCTACTAGATACACAATTTACTATTGTTTCATAATGTGTTGCATTTTAATTTTTACAATTGTGATTTTAATCAGGTAAATGAGACTTTACGGTATTATTATTCTTTACGGTACTATAGATACTTATACGTAAGTATGTTTTTAAGATATTTGTACATTTTGTAATACTAAATTTAAATTCTTTTACCGGTTTCAGAATAATAAGTCCTTGTTTACATAGACAAAAGTAAGTAGGGAAACTAAGTCATAATTGTATCCCATGTAATTTTGACAAGTCAGTGTGGTAAAAATATTATCATACATATTATTTTTATGTCAAATAGCTTTTGTGCTTATATTTTTGTTCTGTAAAGTTTAACATTTTGGTGTGCCACTCGTGCAGAATCACCTATTCTCCACCTTGTCTGAATCCAGCACTCGACTTCGTCTTGTGCCAAAACACACCTCTTGTAAAATAAGCAACTTTCTGCACTTGTAGCACAATATACTATTACCACACATGTTCAAATTCATCTATGCCCTATCACGAACAATATTACCCTTATATGAATAACTCTCAGCATTAATAACAAATTATCAATAACTGTCCCATATCATCAACCATCCTTACCTCAACATTGTACGCGTAGCTGTACTGAGGGTGCGGGTCATACTCCTCGGCCACGAGTGTCTTGGCCACGGCGACGGGGGCGGCCACCTTGGCGTAGGCTAGGGGAGCGGGGGCGGCGTAGGCCAGGGGGGCGGGGGCGAGGCCGATGGCTCCGGCACGGGCCATGGCGATCACAGCGGCGAAAGCGAGGAACTAGAAAGAGTTAATCAGGAATTAATTGGGGAAGAATACGTGATTATTTTCTAGAAAAGTTGGCAAAAATTTTAATTTATTTAAAAAAAATGAAAAATAAAGATATCTAAATGTTTCTGCCCTTTTTAATTGTTTTAAATGTAATATAAATATTTTATTACTATACACATTTAAATACTTGTATTTTTCTTGTGTTATATGACAATTAAGGTGAAAAAATATCATTTAATTTTAAGATATTATTATATACAGAACATGTTTTGGTTATTATTAATAGTTTTATATTTTTTCGTTTGATAAAAATCAATGATTTGTATTAAAAAATCAGTTGATTATTTGCTGTTTACAAGTGAATAATAAATAAAGTATTGTACAATATTTTTTTTACTGATTTTGTTTCCATATATGAAATAAAATATTTATATTGCTTTTAAAACAATTAAAAAAGTGCAATAACACTTAGATATCTTTAGAAATAATAAAAAAAATAATTATTTTTACCATCCCTGCTTGTAAATAAAATGATTACCAAATTCTGTCAATTACTAATTGCAACTTCTAACTTGTAAAAGTATAACAGGTTAGTAGCTTGTAAAGATTAATTTTCAAGATTAATAAACAGTTCAAATTAATGACGATCTACAAATGAGTAACAAATACAAAAAAGATTTTCATTAATGAATACAATTTAAATTGTATGAAAAAAAAAAAATTCTAATGTTCAACCACAATTTATATTTTTCTAGAATTGTTTGAAATTCAAAATCGTATTGTTAATACAAAATAAAACTAATTCTGATTTTAACCGCCTCCAAAAGAACAAAATACTTAATTAAATACAAATTTAATGTTTTAATATATAATGCTTGAAAATCAATGTGGTTAAAACCATTAAACCATAATAGCTTTATTATAATTTAAAATTAATCCATAAACCTTTATTGTTTATTACATTTCAAAATATTTAAATTATAAATTTATAATACAATGCGAACATTTAACCACAAAATTAATATTAATTTAGGACAATCACTCAAACAGAAGTTCTATTTATAATAGGGTATTTATGAAAATATTAATATTAGTTTTATGACATGTCAATATTGCTTGATGGAGCAATACAATATCAAAACAATATTATTGATGAAATTTAGCAAACATTTTTTATTCATATTAACCGTTATTTGACATGAGAAATTGTTTTTCATTATTGCTTAACCTAGGTTAATAATAAATTATTATTGATCTAGGTCGATAACAAACACTGGCATTTTTTAAAGAAACTCAAGCCTCTAAATCCAAATATTGTTTAGCACATTACTCACTAAAAATGTTGTGAAGTGTCTGATATAAAAATAAAAGGAGCCTACTTCATTTTTGTGAATATTAAGAAACAAGTAAACATTTATGTCAAAAACTTTCTTATGATCAATATAATTTTTCTAATTAGTAAAGTAAAGAATAGTTTCTTTTGTATTAAGAGCGTGAAGAAGGTGTTTTTCACTTTCTTTCGAACGTTCTAATAACACAGTTCACGCTCAAAATACAAACAATATTTTTTTTACAACAATTTGTCCAGAAATTACAATTAAAATGAAAAAAAAAAAATAATAAAATTATGCTGAAATTTTACCATAATATCATAATTACTTTTATAACTAAAGAATAATGAAAGTTCTGTTTAAATATTAAATTGTTAATTTATAAACTAATATAAATATAAAAACTTTTCACTTTTGATTTGGGTATTATTCGAGTAACTCCAAATCAAAAGTGAAAAGTTTTCAAAAAGGCGCAAATCACAATCTGTTTCCATAATATCATTATATTTTTTCTAAATATTATAATAGTACATTATACTCCAAGTTTGGGAAAACTATTATTATTGACCTATCGATAAGTTTTGTCTCGAGGTGCGAAGCAACCGACGGATGTAAGGCGCTGGTCAATACTGATTTTCAACAGTGTTATATATATATATATATATATATATATATATATATATATATATATATAGATATATTTATATATTATATCCGTCGGTTGCTTCGCACCTCGTGACACAACTTGGGGATAGGTCAATAATAATAATCTTCTCAAACTTGGAGTATGATACTATTACAAGATTTGGAAAAAATCTAATATTATTGTAACAACTTATAATTTGAGTCATTTTAAAAACGTTTCACTTTTTTTTTGGCTGTTACTCTAAGTTGGACACTTAGAATGCAGACCGTAAGAAGTATTGTTTCGGTTGTAGTTAACAAGATTTGGAAAAAAATCAAATGTTTTTTATTTTAGTAATTTTAAAATCGTTTCACTTTTGATTTGTAACTCGAATTTGTCCACGAATCACTTAGAATGCAGACCGTGCTAGTGTAGTTTCGGTGTAGTTAGTATGTGGTACGCACCTTGGCTGCCATTGCTGGTAGTGGAAGAACGTTGGGAATGATGCCTCGGAGTAGAGCCGCGGCTTATATACCCGGGTGGCCCAGCTGGGCTACGGAGGTGTCGCAACCGGCCCAAGCACGTACTGCTTTCACGCACATGTCGCATGAGAGATCGGAAGGGGCGTAGCTGGTGCTGGTGCTGGTGGTGCCTAAGTGCATACAAATAATAACACTCATTCATAAACTACAACTCTATAATTATAACACAAAAGATTAGATTAGATGTGAATTGAACATCAATATATTTTACCCCAATCAATTGTAACACTAACTCCTATATATGGTGGTGCCTAAGTGTATACAAATAATTACCTTAATTCTGTAAGGAATTTATTAGCTCTTAGCAACGTTACTAACATATTAGCCAATAAAAATAGTAGACACTAAATAAAATGTGAAAATGACAACTTTTACAAATATTTCTATAGGTTAAATATTTTAGTAACGTTACTAAGAGCTAGCAACTTCTTTACTGAATTGGGGTGAATATCACTCATTCATTAGCTACACTTCTATAATTATAACACACAAAAGATTAGATTAGATTAAGTACAGTTTATTGACATCAATATATTTTACCCCAATCAATTGTAACACTATCTCCTATATATATGGTGGTGCCTAAGTGCATACAAATAATATCACTCATTTATAAACTACACTTCTATGTATAATTATAACAGATAAGAGTTGGGATTCCATAACTCATAATAACTACAAATAACAATTGTACTTGTTATTATATCAATTACAAACGTCAAATTTGCAATGATTTTAACACATTCCTTCGTCATTGTAGAATTATATAGTGTTCTTTATACATATATGAGTATATGTAAGTACGTATCAAGAATAAGTAACCATTACTGTTATAGAATAGCATATTTTGTAGTTGATATTTGCAAATAATAGCAACAGAAGTTATAGAATCCCACTCCAGATTTCATTAGATTAAAAACAGTTTATTGAACATCAATATATTTTACCCCAATCAATTGTAACACTATCTCCTATATATGTATATGGTGGTGCCTAAGTGCATACAAATAATATCACTTATTCATAAACTGTACTTCAATAATTATAACACATAAGATTAGACAAGATTAAGAACAGTTGATTGAACATCAATATATTTTACCCCAATCAATTGTAACACTATCTCCTATATATAGGGTGGTGCCTGATGTTTATTAATATTACAATCGTCAATATATAATACAGGAGTTTTCGGGCATCGTTAGCCTAACATCAGCAGATGAAATAAAACCGAATTACAATATGTTTTTACAGTACATTTGATGAGTTATAGTATTGTAGAACATTGTTATGTTATACAATATGTTGATAAAAATTCAGAACCATGTTCAAAGGTAATTCTAACACCAATAGTTTAAGCATACTGACAGCATGTAATCTAGGAAAACTGTGATAACAAAACTGAAACAGATTTTGTGGTTTGTGATTCTCATATTTTAAGATATCAAGATCATTTATGTATATAAATTATTTATGTAAAGCATATTTTATAATGTCTTTTTTGTTGTAAGCCTATAACAAAGCCCAAATCGGCTTACATTTCGTACGTAATACGTCATTTATAAGAGTATTCATTTTATGAAATTAAAATAAAATAATATTCAAATTCATTTTCCTCTTTTTACATTATTATTATTATATTTCCTAAGGACAAATAATTATGCTTCTTACAGTAAATAGGCTTTGAAATATTATTTTTAAAATCAGATTAATTTTTACAACTCTGTAGGTAATCAAATACTTATTAAGAATTTTCAATTTTTAATACTAATTTATATATTTTTTTAAACTACGTAGGCTTTGTATTTTTTTTTTTATAATTTATTTGTTAGGACATTTCGGGTTAGGAATTAACCCATCATCAGCAATTTGAAATTTGCATTTTTTTTATGAAAATACCACTTTCAGTTGTACGACTAACACCAAGATCTAATCAGATCTAATCTAGGGTGTCAGAATGTTATATATAAAATTTTATTCATTAGTATTTGAGTAATCCGGATTCATTCACACAGAAATTATCATAAAAACATTAAAATCGTGTTCTAGGGACGTGCTTACCCATTGAAAACTCATTATCCAATTTTCAGCATGATTCCAGTACTTCTCCTAATGAGTAACGAAGGGTAAAAACAATTAGCATTTTAATTTTTGTTCATTCATGATCTTTCATGATGAATTAATAATTACAAGTAAATACTATCGTAAATAAAATTGTAAATGTATCAGACTATATTAACATAAAAGAAATTGTGTGTGGTGTTGAAAACTAAACCTTTTATATAACTAAACGGCGTTAAAAAAGAGATAAATATCTGTGTAACCTATAAAGATGAAAGTCTGCATGCAAATTTGCAAATCATAAATACAAATCCAAAGATATAATTATTAAGTGATAGTTCTTCGAACTGTTGAAACGTGAACCGCCTTCATCAAAGTGATCTAATTTGTCGCATGTGAGCTGCAGATGACAAAACTGAAAACTCTCTATATCGTGCGCAGCGAGTTTCATTGGTCGGGTGTGAAATACGAAAACTTATGATTTCCTACTGTCAGGGCAAAATGTGACTTGGGAAAATCACTGGAGTTGGAGTTGAGATGAGACGGAGCATTCCACGTCGAATGTCGCAGGATTTATCGCAAAACAAACAAGTTTTCTACAAAACAAAACACTAGTATGATATTTCTTAGTTGATATAAAATATCTTATATCATCTGTGGACAATATTCCTAGAACAGTGCCTCAAGTATCTACAGAACATGTTTCGTTTAGTTACATTCTGGAGTTACAGAATTTTATTTCATACTATATCATATTTTTAGGTTTAAATTAAATTTACCGGTTTTAGGATATTAAGCATTTATTTACATAGACAAAAATAATCATGGTAACTAATTTATAACTGTACATGTACGGTAATATTATTACCGTGCTGACTTGTCAAAAATAATATGGGACAATTTGATAATACACTTGTAACTATGGAGTCATATCAACCCTTACAGATTTGATCACGAAAACGATATTGACAGGAGAATTTTATAAATACACAAACCACGGATGTTATGAATCATACCATTAAAATATTTGCTCTACAAGCTTAGAATTCAATTGATATCTATGGCGGTTATGATAGTCATAACAAGGTTCCTAGGTATATTAATAGTTATTATTTCATACTGTATCGCGTTTCCATGTTTACAATTGTGATTTCAGTCCGGTAATGAGACTTCACGTTAATATTGTTTACGGTATTGTATATATGTTTCATGGAATTTATATTTATACGTCGTTTAAATGATTTAAAATACTTAATTTCTTTAAATCTTAATAAAACTATTGAAAGTTTATAATTCACATGTCAGAAGGGTCAAAAGTGAAAGATGACAGCGTTTTTCGTCTTAAATTTTGAATGATATTTAAGATTTTATTTTGCTTGACTCGGTTTCTTTATCGCCTCGTCTGGAAACATCTTATTCGTACCGTAAAAACTCATTTACCGGACTTAACGTAAATTACTATTAGTCCTTTAAAATAATTTCAGGTATAAATTTCATGTTTTCTTTTTCATAAATCATTTAAATTATTCTAAAATATTTCTATATTTATATTTTGTAGTATTAAATTTAAATTCTTTAAATCTGACCTAATTTTAATATATTTCTATTAAAACTTTCTGATGTCAAAAGTGACAGATGACAGCGTTAATACTGTTTCAAATTCCCAATGGAAACTAGGATTTTTATTTTACTTTCTTAAATTTTTGAAAGCTTCGATTGAAGTTGAACAAATACTACATCCCTTAAATTATTTTCGCAACATTTGGAAACATCTTCTTCATGCCGTAAAATCTCATTTAGCGGACTTGTTACTTATAACTATTATTAGCGAGGTAAAACAATTTTAACCGATGGTATTTGGGCGGAATTTATTGACTACCATATTGCCAATTTCATATATATTATTTATTATTGTTTTATTAATAAAATTAAAATTATGAACAAATTCTTTCAGATATTAATGATTGCTAAACATTTTTTATTGGATAAATACATCATAATTGATTGGAGTTTCTACCAAAGTATAATAAGTAGTGAATGATATATTAATTTATTTTATTAGAAATAATGTTGTGGCAAATTTAGTGTACCTTTCGGAACAGCTATTGCTCATATTTTGAAATATTTATGAACGTGTGTAAGCGTCTGGAACAGCCTGTATAAAATGCAAATTGAATATATCCTCTAATAAAAAATATCATAGTTGAAGATTTATTGGTTTTTTTGTGAGTGTAAATAAAGTTGGAGATTTTCTTCCGCTTACATTTTCTGAAAATAAGGAACGTATCAAGAGCGAGCTAGATTGTGTATCGAGCAGACGAGAGGAGATTAAATATCTTTTGATTGCTATTGAAATGAGATTTCAGAGAAGGATGTGGAGAGAAACTAAATAAGGAATGTATTGATGTTACTGCCAAATCGGCAATAGCACGGAATGTGGTGTTGGGTGCCATGGGCTTCAAATTAAATGTGTTTATGGCAACGATATGCAGATTGAATGTTTCGATTTACAAATAATCAATTTAGACCCGCATTTACTATGACGTCGTTACTAAGACTTAGTTATCATTCTCAAGATGATGTTCCTTCTATTCTTATTGGAAAACAATCTTAAGCATAAGTATTTTTCAATGAAGATAAGTATAGTATTATTATTTATTATTAGAGAACTATGGGATATAATTTGGTGTTCGAAATTTGAAAATTTGCAATTCTATATTCTTTTGCAATTGCTTTCACTTATCTCTTTATTATTTATTATTTAATGTGTAATAATATTAATAACTTTTTATATCTCTAAGCTATATCTTATTATAATTGAACATGAAAAGTTTTTATTTTTAGGTTTTTACTCTAATATTTTTCGTATACAGTCAAAATAATCCAAAAATTCTTATTTTGGGGTCCAAAATTTTGGATTTTGAAAATAGTCCATATTGATAGACGTCGACGCGCTGATTTCAAATTTTCCAACGGAATTTAATTATTTCTTTTCTTTCCTAAAATATTTGCTATCAAAGTTGCACCTCAAAAAAGTGTGTTTTTTGGATATATCTCCAAAACATGTGGAGATACAATCTTATCGATTATACCAGTCGATTCTACAGGAAAAGTTACATAAAGAAATGGTTTCTCCGCATATACCTTCTTTGGAACGATTACGTGAAAAATGAGAAAATCGAAAAAACCTAAATTTCAAAATTTCTCCACGGAACTTTTTTCCCCCAAAACTTTTCCTTTTCTAGACTTAAGTAAAGATCCATGCGCTGATTTCAAATTTTCAAACCGAATTAAATTATCTCTTACCGTTCTTGAGATATTCTTATTCAAAGTTGAGTTTTGGCAATACCTAAAAAAACAGGTTTTTTAGGTATATCCCTTTAAGGGTTAGGTTTTCGACTTCGGTGACCTCACCAATCGATTCTACGGGCAAAATTACATAAGTATACCAATTTTTAGATTTTTATTCCAACGGATACAATTTTTAGAGCGAAAAAACGAAAATGGTCAAAATCGAAAAAAATGCCTGATGAACCCCTGACGATTTTTCTCGATTTTTGGCCATTTTCATTTTTTCTTTCTAGAAATTCTATCTGTTGAGATAAAAATCTGAAAATTGGTACACTTACGTAATTTTGCCCGTAGAATCGAATGGTGATGTCGCCGAAACTGTAAACCTAACCATTTAAGGTGTAAACCTAAAAAACCTGATTTTTTAGGTATAACTTTGAACTCAAATATCTCGAGAACGGGAAGAGATAATTAAATTCTCTTTGAAAACTTGAAATCAGCGCATCGATATCTACTTAAGTACAAAATATGAAAAATTTTGGAGACAAAAAGTTTCGAGAAAAAAATTTTAAATTTAGGTTTTTTCGTTTTTCTTATTTTTCACCTAATCGTTCTGAAGAACGTATATGTGGGCAAAACATTTCTTTATGTAACTTTTTCCGTAGAATCGAATGGTAAAGTAGTTGAGATTGTATCTCTTCTCATTTTTGAAACATGCGCAAAAAACTCACTTTTTTGAAATACAACTTTGAGAGCAAATATCTCCGAAACGAAAAGAGATAATTAAATTCTGTTTGTAAATTTGGTATCAGCGTATCTAATTCTTTAAAGAAAATTACTAACAAAATTTTGTAAAATTTGAAAATTTTCGAGCTAAAAATTAGATATTTTCAAATATTTTCGAGTTTACGCAAAAAAAACAGCATCAGCGGCTTTGGAAATTACTTCCTCTGTTATTACTACATATATAAACTATTATATTATTAATTATTAATTTTATAAATTCACTTTTAGAAAAAAATATATACATATATCTTTTGTATAATTTATTGTAAAGTCAAACGATACGCCAAGATCTGATTTTTACATATAAATATCTAATCTATTCCCATTTATTTGTGTTTCTAATATTCCATTACCATTCTAGTAAAAAAGAAAACACTTTTGGTGTTTATTAAATGCAAAAGTAACTTTGGAGACTTGCGATGTCGAAGTCTCGAAGTAACAAAACAAATTAAAACTGTCAAGTTTCATTGGTAAATTTAATTTATTTTTGGTAAAGCCTATAAATTCGGGGGCGCCGAAATTATATATACAGGTATAACACGTGTAACTCTTGATAGGGTTTTTTAAATAATCCACCCTATATAAGGATCTTAAAAAATGTCTTAGGTAAGCTAAATAAATAAATCGATAAATATAAAAGAAAATATAAATATTTATAGGTTTTAATTTTTTTAAATAACTTCTAAGTATTTTTATGCGATTTTTTTCATATATTTATTTTGGAGGCATGGCGTTCCTTACATCTTAGCGCCCTTCTGCCACGCTTACCTTGTTTACAGAATAACGCCTGCCCTGAATACAAATTAAAAATTATAAGAAAACAAGTGCACTTCAATTTTTGAAGTAAATCTTTAATACAATTTATATTTAACTGATGTTTTAATTTTGTGTACCGATAATACTAAAACATTAATTAAAAATAACATTTTTACTTTTTTTGTTACTTACCATATGCAACCAAAAAAATGTTAATTAAAAAGTTGAATAATGACGTAATTGTGTCACTCATGACGTTTTCCCTTTGAAAGTAATTTATTTGAAAAGATCCCGAATATAATGCAGCGCGAATTAAGAGCGTATAAAAATAAAAGAAGAATTTGCAACACAATTAATAACAGAATGAGGCCACAAACAAGTCTGGCAACAATTGCAATAAATAACAGCGTTCAGTGGCCACCCAGAGCTAGACACTCCACTGGATCGATTCTTCTCAGGACATAAATGTCCCGATCGTATTTACAGCACAATGCTATCTTTTATATATTTACAATTGATCGCCCAGCGCTGGGATACGACACAAAATAATTCCCAGAAAAACAACCCGCGAACTTTATGCTCTTGATTTATCGCAATTTTTAAGTTTTCTAGCTCGGATTTGACGCTATTCTTTACGAATTTTTGATTTATAGCTCTTCCAAAATAAATAGAGATGTGAGGATGTGGTTTTCGCGTACCTGGAAAATACGAGGAATAAATAATGGCTATAAAAATTTTATTGATAAACTGTTTGCTCTACAATTGATTTGAAATGTACTATACTTGTTGGAGAACTTCTGACATATTGGGAAGATAATCTTTTATTTATTTTGAGAGTTGAATGTATACTCCAAGGAACAATGATCATTTAAAATTTATTATTAATCTTAAATTTGTTCCTATACAGATAAACAAGGTATAAAATATATAATGCTTTGAATTTTCAAATTATACCACTTGACTACTCCTACTTCTTAGTAATTTAGAAAAAAAGATAACAATCATACAAATTTAGGGAATAGGTGTCTAAAACAATCCCTTTAAGGGAAAATGTACACAGGTATGTAGTAAAGGATTATTCAATTCGGGAATGCAAAAGAATTTCACAATCAAGTACCAAACAACATTTTTTTTAAAAACCATGTTCCAAAATTAGTAAAAATGCAGAAAGAAAAATAATATTTTTTGACAGTTGACTGTTAGTTGACAGTAGAAATTAATCAAAAACTTTTATAGTACTAGTCAAAAGGAAATTAAAAAGTATATATTAATTAATAATAATTTCCCCTAGAATAAATTATTTTAATAATCTAATTATATTTTAGTGTATTGGCTTTTTCATGAAATTTAAAATATGTGCACCAGATCACTACAGTGGTCATTTTACATGAAAACAATTGTTTTATGTTTTACAAGCTAATTATATTTATAAATTTTAATTTTCCCAGGAAATAATTAGGAAAATTTTAATTTTAATAACGATGACATAGTTTTAATTAAAGTATAATAATTGGTTTATTAATTTGTAGTTATTAATAATAATGAAAGTAATAATTAATATATATTAATATATAAATAAAATACATATTTATTTTAAGTTTCACCTGTACAAGATTTTTGCACAAACCTATAATTTTTGAAAGTTCACCTGCAGGTAATCAATGAAAAAAAATAATGCCCGAACAATGAAATTAAGATCAGGGCGGATGATGTAAGAATTGCAGAACAAGAATAACGTGTTTGGGTATTTCAAGTGCACTTTGTGTCTCAATTGACCAACACAATTTCTCCAGTGGAAGTGAAATGTCGCAGAACGATTTCAAGATCACGTTGCATAACGCTCCGTAACTGCACTCCATTCTTCGCACGACCCGACACTTCATTAGAGGTTTCACTTCATATCCATTCCGAGCAGGTAGTTCCTGTCATCCAGTCGTCACTGTGACGCGACGTGGTCGCTCTGGACTTTGATTTGGTGGTTTCAGTGTTTGGGATTGTAAAATTAAAAGCTCTTTGCCAACAAGTAAAAAGCGCTTTAATGGGATCCTCCACCATAGTAGCAAACTGGAAAATTGATCATTTACACCCAGATTCTTAAAAAATATTAGCCACTAACACGGATTAGTTACTTATATGCCTTGTTAACATCAAGAAATGTTAATCTAACTTCAGTCCCAATTCATAAAAAGAATTAAGTATATTATTTAGTTCCAAACTAAAACATTTGTACATGATCATCAGCATTTTCCAAATTATACGGAGGAAGATTTGTGGTGATATTTGACAACCTGGAAGTAAAGTACTTTGATTATACGCATGCGCAAAGCATTTATTGAAGTTTGATTGTAATAATCTTTTTTTAGTATTTTTTTTTATCAAATTCGTATTATATGGAACATAATCGTTAAAGTTAAAATTTTTTATTTCATAATGTAGTAATTAAAAATTTCATTTCTAATTTTTCAGGTTCATCTCAATCTTCTACCGTAAATTGTAAAAATCAAATAATTTTGAACTAAAATAAATAAATACATATATTTAATTACTGTATTATAAAATAAAAAAGATTAACTTTAACATTTTTGCTCCGTGTAATACGAATTTTAAAAAAATATATTAAAAAAGAAATTGATTACAACCATACTTCAATAAATGCTTTGCACATGCGTAATCAATGTATTTTTCTTTTATATTGTCAAATATAACCACAAATCTTTTGCTGTATAATTTAGAAATACAGTAATCATGTACAAATATTGTTAATTCCATAAAACATGAGGAGATTAATTGGGGTTTTTCTTATAATTCTTGTTTAATTTTATAGTTCATACAAGATTCAAATTCGTATATTACATTTTTTTCTTTTCTACTATTCTTAGATCTTTTTTGTCTTTCATTTGAAAGGCTCCTTAGATATATACGAGTAGTTACTTGCTACTAACGTCAAGTTTTATTGAGAAAATGCCTAAATCATATAATTTTTTTCCAAACAATATTTTCCCTTCGATGTCAATAAAAACAGCAATGATTGGATAAGGGCACTTATACTGAAATAAGATTACTGATACGATTATTGTCCTTCGTAATTACATTCCGATAACCTACAGAGATTGTGCGTTGAAAACTTGTATCATTAAATTAAATGGTTGTTGTACCACCCAAAAAAATTCCTGTCTCGCGTTGAGAAAAGGAATGTAATTTCTTACGATTGCTAAATAAAAAACGAATCAAACAACAAAATGTTTCAAGTTTCATGTGTAATTAAAGATAATAAAAATTGTTTTTACTTTTGTATATTTTACGTTATCCATGAGTACTAATATCTATTTTCTTTTTCAGGTAAGTCGAACACCATTATCTTTAGTTGGATTTCGTACCAGTGTATGTAAGTCAAAAACATTAATTTAAGTAGTTATTTTTAACCTAAAAGTAAATTACATCAAATATTATGTTCTATATCTTGAAGTAATTATTCATATTTATTGACATTATTTTGAAATATGCTAAGTAATAATAGTAGTAGTAAGGGTTTGCCTCGTTGAATTGTATGTTCGCCTAAAATTTATCGGCTGAAAGAAAAAGAATGAGAAAAAATAAAGATTTTACCTTCTGCAAAGTTAGCTCAAAGTTTGATGGAAGCCAAAAACTGACGAATAAAATTGTCAGAGTTCAAGCCATTTAGTCGTTTTACAAAAAGTTACTAAAGTTTGTTACCATGAACTATGTGATTGAAGTATACTAATTAGTGCGGTCATTGCACAGAAGTTAAAATATTTTTATGCTTTTTACAATAAAATGAATTTATGACACACGGAGAATATTTGAATAGTTACTTAAAATATCTTTCATTCTTTGACGTTATGATAATTTTACTTTGTTGCATAAATGAATATTTAATACCATAAATCATTTATGTTAATGTTCTATTTTATTTATATGGATAAAGTTAAATGGAATGCAATAAACAACTGATTGCTTCATTCTTGACTTCAATTAATTGTTGAATAAAATGGTTAGTTCTCTTTATAAATGTCTTCATCTATTTCCAATTGGAAAGAAACAAAGGAAAAAAAAACAACTTATTTATTATTTAGTTACTTAGCGTACGGATCTGGATTTGGGAACAGGCTTGTTTTTCTACTTTGTTTTCCTGTCCCGTTGAAATTTATTTCCCAAATAGGTACATCAGCTGTCTACAGTAACAAGTATTAGTGTTCTTCCTTAAATAAATGGAAAATTACTGGGGAAGAAAACAGAATGATGGATGCACAGGTGTGTTTTTCTACGGTTAATCTTTGATTTCTCACCGTGAAAATCGCAGCTTGAAGAATTTTATAATATGAAAAGCATCTCAAACGAAAATAATACACTATTGGTAAATCATTAATCATGTGCATTGTTCTTGGAAAATGAAATTATTTTTGACTTTTCATAAAACGATTTGTGTTAATAAAGAAATCATTACACTATAAGTGTCAATTAAAAATATTATGGTACGCATATATTATGAGGATGGAATAAAATAAATTTAGAAGAAAATTAACAAAAAAGGTTCAAGTAAGGAACGAAGAGATGAATATGGGTAAAAGTAGACACACAAAAATAAACTTCTAAAGTGGATAAAGTAAAATAAAGAGATGTTTTGTAATGCTATTTACTGATGACACTGTTACATTGAAAAATGTTTTTGAAATAAGAGGAAAAGATAGGAAAACCTTTAAAACGTGGATGACTAGAAACGAAAAGGAGACAAAAGGAGAAAATAATGGAAAATATGTACAATATACAAAGATATAGACAAGAATCTTTTCTTAAAACATAGCTAAATTTAAAGAAACATACTGCATGTAAAGTTATTGTACAATTGTAGAAAACACCTCCAGTCTCCAGATATGAATCCCATGTAATATCTCTGTGATCTATTTTTTTTTAATGTGTAAAATAAGACGCCCAAAGAGTATAAAAGAAATACTACATTTATTTATTACAAAATTGTGTAAAATTGACTCCCAAATTCAAAACAAATTAGTGGGAAACCGTTTAAGGGAAGTATTACTCATGAATGGCGGTTCAAAAGATTATTGATTCTATATAATTTACAGGTGTACGTAGATTAAATAGGCGTACTTAGTTGTTATAATAATTTTTTTTCTCGATTTCATTACGAAAAATGTAGGGAGTCAATAATAGTTATTTATGATACTAGTGTGTGAAGGAATACTTTTAGGCATGAATTACGGAGTTTAAGGCACGAGCGAAAGCGAGTGTCTTAACCGTAATGAGTGCATAAAAGTACTTCACACATGAGTGTCATACAATATTTTATCTACGAACCAATTAGAAAAATAAATAGAATTGTAATAATTTATTATATTTATATAATATGACAGGTAGACAGGTGATGGTAGGTTGCGTTCAGTATACTTCTGAGATGACACCGATGCAATGTCACCAATTTGAGATAAAACTCTTACATAAAATCCAAATACGATAATTTGTACTATATTTTTCTGCGATACTATAGCGTTAGCAGTACTAACCGGTGTTTTACATTACCATTCTTTCAAAAACATGTTTTTCATTTGTTAAAAGAAATGTTATAATAATGAAAGTCCCATTTAATTTACATTGTTCTTTTAGGCATGATTTAGTTTCATTATTAAACGATTTCATTAATGACACACTTCACATGCAATAACTTGCAAAATAATGGAATCATTATAGGGTGAGAGTAGATAAAATATTTTATTTATTAATAAAGTAAATATGTAAATATAAAAAAAATTAACTGGTGACTAATTGATTGGAGTGTATATAGAATACACTAAGAAATAGAAAGGACTAGGAGAAATGAGTAAAAGCCGAGGTAAAAGCAGACTAAGTTTCGATCTGCATGGGTAAATGGATAAAATGAAAAAAGAAAAAATAAAGGAAAAAAAAAACGTTGTTATTGTCGAATAATTGTACCTGTATAATATAATAGTGAAGGTTTATTATATGTATGAAAATAAAACAAAATAATTTTACTCATTCATAATTTATTGAAAAAACTTAATAATATATACACGCAGACATATCCAGTTGACAGTGAGATGATCAATAAATAAATAACTTAAGTGATTTAAGCGTGGACAACAGTGCTAGAGTACGGGGAGGAGTAAGAGTAAGAAAGAGGAGCGTGCACAACGGGAGCAGCAACTGGAGCATGAGCAATAGGAGCAGAGTAAGCCAGAGGAGCTGGAGCAAGACGAGCAATAGGAGCAGGAGCAAGACGAGCAATCGGAGCAAGAGGAGCAAGAGGAGCAGGAGCAAGACGAGCAACGGGAGCAAGAGGAGCAAGAGGAGCAGGAGCAAGACGAGCAACTGGAGCAGCCACAGCTAAGGGCTGAGCGAAACGAGCAACGGGAGCAACAGCTACAGGAGCAGCAACTTTAGCAACCACCGGAGCAGCTACGGCGGCCTTTACCACCAGGGGTTCACGGTGCACCACGGCGTTGAATCCGTTGACGGGGTCAGCGGTGTATTCCACGGTACGACGGAGACCATCAGGGTCCACCAGGCTGTAGCTTCCCTGGACCACGTCTCCAGAGCGGGATTCGACCTGGTTCTTGTTGTCGCCGGTCAGGGCGTCTTGGACGTCGTAAGCGTAGCTGTATTGGGGGTTCGGGTCGTAGTCGGCGTCTACGGCGACGGCTTTGGCCACTGGGGCGGCTACCAATGGTTGGGCAAGACTGGAAACAAATTTACAAATTAATATAAATATTAAAGAGCTAATTAAAAAACTGATATATTCATAAAATTCCTAATGAAATTGAGAAAGAAAATAAAAAAAACAACAATCTTCTATCTACATATGACATTGAAACATTTTTCCAAATGTGTTTTAGAAAAGATATCCTTGAACTTGTTCTATAAAATTTTATAACATTTTTATTTAGTAACCATTTTTGTACTAACAGATGACAAAATATTAAAAGTATGAGTTTTAATATAACATGATTAATAACTATTCACATACCTAGGATAGCTATGAGTATCATAACCGCCATAGATGTCAATTGAAATTCGAGCTCGGAGAGCGAGGATTTAAGACATCTAAGGCCTGGTATGATACATAACATCCGTGGTTTGTTCAATAGTTTACCGATTTCACGTTATAAATAAATATTATTTTTTTAAATTCTCTTGTGAGTAACGTTTTTGTGATCAAGTCTGTATGGATTGATATGACAGCTATATTATCTAATTGTCCCAAATTATTTTGACAAATCTGTAGGCTAATTTTATTACCATATTGACTTCTCAAAATTACGTAGGATACAATTATGACTTTGTTATCCTGTTTACTTTGTCTTGTAAACAAAATATGAATACACTATTCTTGTTATAATTTATGACTGTTTACCTATAAAATCGATAGTAGTAAATATAAGACTGCAATTCATTTACAAGGGAACGATATACCGTGAGTTTATTTTAGCGTAATATTTTACATTATTAGCTAGGTTTATTTGTTATTCACTTGTAAATAAAATTAAATTAAAAACCAAATTTTGACAGTTACTAATATTGATTTAAAAATGTGTATGACAGTAACAAAAAACAAGCATCAATAATATAAACAATGGAACTAGTAACTTGTAAAAGACAGGTTAGTAGCTTGTAAAGATTAGTTTCCATGGTGAATAAACAGTTCATGTAAATGACGGTTTACAGAGTAACAAAAAAAGTAATAATCCCCTTATAATACAAAAGGTCTCAAAACGTTATTTTTAATTTGAAAATGAACGTTAATAGTATTAACCTATATGGAATTATATTGTGATATAAATCAGGGCTTACAATATGAATATAGACAAATAGAAAATAGAATAGTTGGATTGAAAATTGAAATACAGGGATGCAGAAATATTATTGCATTAGGTATTTACGGGAATTATTCAGACATATTCAAATAAAATTTTGTTGAGCATTATCAATACATGTATAGAATTAGATTACAATGTGAAATATATCAGGGCTTATGAAGATATGAGTGTAGATAAATAGACTGGATGGATTAAAAAATGAAATTGGTGATACAGAAATATTATTCCATAAGGTATTTACGAGTGTTATTCTAAATAGTTAAATAAAATTTTGTTGAACATTATAAAAACTTAAATAGAACCAAATTACAATATATCAGGACTTTTAAAGCTATGAAAATAGACAATGATTAAAATGAAAATTTATTCATATCTATGAAATGATCCCTACACATGTATTAATAAGTAAAAACATTTGATCTTGAATAAAAAAAAATGACAATTGCACACAAAATGTAAATAATATAATTTATTAATTGTCAATTTTGAAATAGCGCTAAATTAAGTTTATAATGAAATTTTCTTTTACAACGCTTTAGTCAAGGAGATTTGTTATTTATTTTCAGTTTATTGAATGAATTACAATTTTTTTTCATCATTTTTTAGATATTAATCATCAAATAATTATTTGTAAAACTAGAATGAAAAACGTGCTTTTCTTTCGTGTTAGACACAACATTTTTATGTTTCCAAAATCGATTTAAAAAAGATAAGTTAGAAAATTAGGTTATGTAAACTTTGACGTTTAGCAGTGCAAATTTTACAGTTGTCAATATGCTAATTTAAGTTCAAGGTTCAAGTTGTCAAATTTTGTAATAATATGAAAAAAGGAAAGAACAAGACATTTTTTTCTTAAAAGAATATCGTTTTTAAATAAGAATTTTTAATATTATAATGACTTTTTTCAATATTTCATTGTGTAATAATATCAATGTTATACCATTCTAGTGAGGGAAAAATAATTTTCCTCACTATTTCGCGAGAAGAAAGTAAAGCTTTCTATGGATGTCGTGAAAAAAAATATAAAAAAGGATTTTTTTAAAAAAAATACTTAATAATACACGAAAAGTATATTAATAATTTTCGAATTTCTCTTACGACATAAATTGTTTTATAATAATTTTACATCATTACACTGCATTCCCATTTGAAACCCTGAGAGTTCATTGAATGTAATTCTTACCGAGCAATGGGGGCTTGAAGGATGGGGGCGGCTTGAAGAATAGGCCCAGGGGCAGCAGCAATGGGCACCCCAGCACGGGCAACGGCCACCACAGCAGCGAACAGAACAAACTTGAACGCCATTTCTGCACTACACTGTTGTACTGTACTGAGATGTACTGAGACACAACTGATACCTTGCTGAATTTTCGGGCCGGCTTATATACCCCGAATTCAGTGAAACCGCTGCATTCGCGCTGATCCAGTTCGGCCGGTTGAAATGTCAGCCGAGGTGGATTCGGTTCATCTGTCTTTGTTTTACTTATCGATGTAGGGCTGCATGAAGGTAACCCATGTGTGGCTCTCGCATACTGAGTTACCTTGTACGCAAGATTACGATCTACTTGTAATACTAAACTGTGTTAAATAACAAATGACTTAGTAATCAATGAGCTTGTGTCACTGTAATTACTAATGTGGGAACATTGCAAATGTTACAGAAAACAAAAATGGTAATTGTCAACCTTATCACTATCTTACACCTGTATTACATGTAATACCAAGTTATCTTCATTTTTAAAAAGTCACCAACATTGTATCCATCATAATAATTTTTTTTTTGTTCGAATATTTGTTATATTTATCAATTTTGCCAAAATTGTAACTATAATTACATAACGCAAACCAAAAAAATATCAATACAAGATTTAACATATGTCTAATTTAAAAAATTAAAAATAATCATTTGAAACGTATACACCATAGATTATATATATATATATATATATATATATATATATATATATATATATATATAATATTTTGGTCTATTATAGAAATTGTAATGATATCAATTGGGACTGCTTTCAGTGCCACTCGGTGTTTGCTCCCCCAAATAATTGATATACAGGGAACCGAGCAATACATTTTATAGGTAACCATTTATGCTTTCAAATACTATAGGAACTTTTGTTGAATTTATATTTATATATAGTACTTTTTTATTTATTTATATATATAGTACTTTCAAAAACAAACAAATATTTAATTTTTAATGCATACTTTATTTAAACCTTAATATTACATTTCCATTTATATCTTAACTGCTTCTTCGATTTTAGTTTCTAGTGATGTGCCAATTTGAACTAATCCAACGTACACTTTTGAATCTGGAACTGATCCTAAGAAGTCCTCTCGCAGAGATAGATCAGTCGGTTCAGTTCAGAACGAAACTTATCAAAATGTTCTATTTCCATTCGTTTCATATCTTGAAACTTATTTCTAAATGGATCATATTTTGTAAAATTTTATTAAAATATTTATCACTGTTCCTTATTGCACTACACAAAATTATTTTTATTGCTCAAAAACCAGATAAGAAAAAGTTGTTGCTACACATTTCTCACGAAATAAATTTTGACGTTGACAGTTTTGGCAATCATACTCAATTAACAAGAAATCAATCATAATAATCGTTACTGTTAAATATAAAACATTTATTTCCATAGGTAAATACATTAACCGCAATTGTAACAAATTTATTGAATCATTAATTATTTGTAATAGTTAAATGTGACTAGGTACAAACAAATTTGAACTATCAAATTTTAGCTAATGACATAATATTAAATTATTATTAAGATATTAAGATATTTTAGAAAATCATTTCCGATTGCACAATTAACACCAAAATCTAATCAGATCTAATCTAGAGTATCAGAATGTTATATCCAAAATTTCAATTTTTTATCACGATTATTTGAGTAATCGTTACGATTTCAATCCATCCATACACACGGAGAGACATTATCGTACAAATATTAAAATCGTGTTCTACGAACTTCAAAACGTGCTTATCCATTGAAAACTCACAACCCGATTTTTAGAATGATTGCAATACCTTTTGAGTGGCGAAAATGAAAAAAATGAAGAGTTATAAAGTTGAATAGTTATATAGTCCCATGAAATACATGAATCTTTCACAAATTTAATTCTTTATTATTAAATGTTGAATCGTCGTTCTGTTCTAAATATTGTAACATTCTTTTCATTGTATCGTGCGTAATAAATAAAACATGAGATAAAACGATTGAAAATATTTTGTGATAATACGCAAATAATTCCATAAATAACACCGATATAGATCCTGTATAATCCTGCAAAAATACGTATTAATTATATTTTATGAGCGAAAATTTATTTTTCAAACAATGTTCACATGAATGACTACACATAAATTATCGAATCTATAGATACATTTCCAATCCTGCTGAAACAAATAAATAATTAATATTGTATAAGAGCAGTATCCGTTTATGAATATTAGTTTTTAATAATAAACTGTCAACGGATAAATGTCACGTGAATATAAATTTAAAATAATAGATACGCCGCATAAAGTTTTAATATGTTAAATGACAATATTGATTTTGTATTTTCGGTCATGTTACTTTTCATATAAATTCATATAAATTGTATGTTTTCAATGTGACAAATAACAATTACTCGCATTTGTGATTTTATATTTTTAACAGCGTATCAATATATTTTAATTTTTGTCATGCACTTTAAAAAATTACTCATATTTTATGTATGAAATGATGACAAACAATATTTTTTACATATATTTTTAACTTGTTAATATTATCACAATTTGTCATCCGTTTTGTTTCCGGTAGTGTTGAAATCTTCTAAAACCATTTAAAGTTTTGAAATCAAATGGAATCCAAAGACCAATTTATTCTGTGACTTTTGAAACTTAAAATATATATAGAAGAATAAAAATATATCTACATTTAATAGATAAGAAGATGCGGATAGCTATATTCTTACTATCTCGAGAAATTTTGGCGAAATTATTGAAATTCGAGTATCTCGTTTTTATTTTCTCGTCTCGAAGTTTTGTTTTTAAAATCGTTCTTGTATTGCTCGAAATAAGATATTTCGCAAATGCAAATTCTGATCATTCTAAAGTTATTTTAGAATTGTGGAAAAACCATTTTTTTTCCAATTTTGACCACAATGACTAAAGGTTTTTTTTCAACACCAGCATCATCTGCTGCTGTTGAAAGACAATTTTTTAGGGCTGCTCTAACTGATACACAAACTCGCAAAAGATAAGATGATGATAACTCTATTAGAAGCCTCAAGTACGTTAGATGTTGGATGGCGAATGATATCATTAACTGATTTTAAACTATAACAGAATTATTTACATTCAATACGGGTTTTATTATTTTGTTTAATATTGAAGAATATTTTATTGTTATGGACAACAATATAAATATATTTGGTTTATTGGAAATATCATTCTAATTTCTTAATATCACAATAAAATTCATGACTTGATATTCGTCGATTCTTGTTTAACGTGAAACTTTATTTTCATTATATATGTCTTTTTTATTTCATTGCATAATAATAATAAAAAATTACAAGAATTTATAGGAAAATTTTCGTGTCTTGACCGACTGTTGAAGTCTCCCGCATTCTGCTACGCTACCTATCTTTTTACTATAAACAGAAGAGCGAGCCATGTACATTTTGATTTGAAATAATATCCCTGCATTAGTTACATTAATGCCTGATGCACGGATTGCGAATGTGAATATATCTGATTGAATAGAACTATTTATGTTCCGGAAATTAGTTTCATTAAAATAATATGGGAGTTTAATTACGTAATATTACTACTAATGGTAAAATACGTACTGGTTTAATTATTGTTTAAATAGATATCGGAATAGTGTGAACAGAATATAAAGCATGTATTGAATTGTTTAAATAAATAAATGTATCACTTACGGATTGTTACCAGTTGTTAGGTGTTACAATCAGTTGTACATAGATACTGTAATCATTAGAGATCGGATTTATATTTATTTACATGTTTTTCTTGATTATCCATATGCGACACTAGTAAATTAAGTCTATGTTTCCTTTGAATTGAACCCAAGTACCCCTTTTTAGAATTTTTTTTTAGATCTTGTTTCATATTTCGAACTCTTTTATTAAAAGGAAAAAATGGATGCTTCGAATATTAAACATTTATTTAACTAAATTGTAAAGACATTTAAAATGGTTGTCAGTAAGGACACAATAATATAAGATTAAGATATATTAATTTTATATACTTACTTTTAAAAAGAAGAAAATATATATTGTAAAGAATTGTTTTCTCCGTATAGACGTTCTTTTGAACGATTAGGTAAAAAATTAGAAAATCGAAAACACCTAAAATTCAAAATTTCTCTGAGGAAATTTTTTTCTCAATATCGATTTTATTATGTCGTTTATTACCTAATATTTGCTTATGTTTAAAACCTATAACCTCATATCAGAGTTATGTAGAGTTAAAACAAAACAAAGAATAGTATTAAACCAAAAATTGTGTTAAGAAACGCAAATTATCCAAAAATTACGTATTTTGTGCCCAAAATTTTGATTTTGGGAAATAGTTAACTTTGATAGATCTCGACGCACTGATTTAAAATTTTCAAACAGAATTTAATTATTTCTTTTCGTTCCTGAGATATTTGCTATTAAAGTTGCACCTCAAAAAAGTGGGTTTTTTTGATATATCTCTAAAATGGGTAGAGATACATTCTTATCGTTTTTACCAGTCGATTCTACGGGAAAAGTTACATAAAGAAATGTTTTCTCCGCTTATACGTTCTTTGGAACGATTAGGTGAAAAATGAGAAAATCGAAAAAACCTAAATTTCAAAATTTCTCCAAGGAACTTTTTGTCTCCAAAACTTTTCATTTTCTAGACTTAAGTAGATATCGAGGCGCTGATTCCAAATTTTCAAACCGAATTGAATTATCTCTTACCGTTCTTGCGATATTCGTATTCAAAGTTGAGTTTTGGCTATACCTAAAAAAATAGGTTTTTTAGGTATACCCCTTTAACGGTTAGGTTTACGACTTCGGCGACCTCACGGATCAATTCTACGGATAAAATTACATAAGTATACCAATTTTTAGATTTTTACTGCAAAGGATACAATTTGTAGAAAGAAAAAACGAAAATGGCCAAAATCCAAAAAAATGCCTGATGAACCCCTGACGATTTTTTCGATTTTTGGCCATTTTCAGTTTTTTCCTTCTAGAAATTCTATCTGTTGAGATAAAAATCTGAAAATTGGTACACCCATGTAATTTTGCCCGTAGAATCGAATAGTGAGGTCGCCGAAACCGTAAACCTAACCATTTAAGGGGTATACCTAAAAAACCTAATTTTTTAGGTATAACTTTGAACTCAAATATCTCGAGAACGGGAAGAGATAATTGAATTCGGTTTGAAAATTTGAAATCAGGGCATCGATATCTATTTAAGTCCAAAATATGAAAAATTTTGGAGACAAAAAGTTTCGAGGCGAAAAATTGAAATTTAGGTTTTTTCGTTTTTCTTATTTTTCACCTAATCGTTCCAAAGAACGTATATGTGGGTAAAACATTTCTTTATGTAATTTTTCCCGTAGAATCGAATGGTAAAGTAGTTAAGATTTTACCTCTACTCATTTTTGAAATATGCTCAAAAAACACACTTTTTTGAGGTACAACTCTGAGAGCTAATATCTCCGAAAAGAAAAGAGATAATTAAATTTTGTTTGTATATTTGGTATCAGCGTATATAATTCTTCAAAAAATGTTACAAACAAAGTTTTGTAAAGTTTGAAAGTTTTCAAGCTTCTTTTTCGAGCTTTAGTAATCTTATATTTATATGTAGAATGTATATGCTTAAAAAGTAGAGAACTATCTTAGAGGTCATTATTATTCGTTTTAAAGCACAAGAGCACGGAACTTGAATACTTACATTTTTATTTGTTAATGTATTTGCTGTTCCTATTTCATATTGTTTATTGAAGTATTTATTGTTATTCAATATTATTTTTATAATGAAACAATACATGTATTAATAACATTCAAATTGTACAATTGTCAAACACTCCCTAAAATGAAGGTAAATATAGATAAGTATCAACTATGAACTTTATTAATCAAATAATTATAATATATAAAATTGTAATATCGTTCATTGTTTTATTAACATTTTACAACTTAAAATATGCGTATTCATAAATAACAATGCCTTTTGAAGTATTGTGTTCATATTATATTAAAATTTACAAACTTAACAAGAAGTTGAAAACTTAGTTAATTGATCTATTATGCTACACGTGCTAATTAATTTTCTTTGACATGCTCATTTGATATTGCTCATTTGTTCATTATATCTAAATTCGTACACAGAACTCTGTTCTGCTGTGTAGTGCTTACTATAGCGTTAATTAGTAGGAAAATCAATGTTAGACAGTAAATGTAACATAAGTACACATATAGTATTGATTATAAGGCAGCCAACAGGAGAGAACTTCATTTAACTACAAACTCTACTCCGAAATCAGAGTACAATGCTGGGAATTACAGTTTGCAAATATCCCTTAACTTGCATTTGGAAAGATTGCATCAAAAATATTTATTTTAAGAATATGATCCATTTAATTCATTTTCTTCATAATTTTAATCAACCTCTTAATTTTTAAATAGAATGTTGTTACTTTGGTATTTATTGTTTGTACTAGCCTTTCTATAATTCTATTTGTTCTACGATCAAGTTATACTAGATATCATTACATTTTAGACTTATAATTGATTAATATATATTATTTTTTTACGACGATAGACAAATATTGGTGGCTGATTAAACACAAACTTGTAGATCTTTATATATTTATAATTTTAAACGGACCTTGTGATATTCCATTGAAGCAAGTATATAAGTAACAAAATATGAATGAAAATAAAATAAATATATTTAACATCAATCACTTTTAGATAATGATAATACAGTTTTTCTTAGTTCATATGAAATAATTTCAATTAAGTACACACTATTTTCATTTTCATATATACATGGATGCTGATTTTTCAAAATTTCCTTATGGCAAAATTACTTGTAATAATCGAAACCAAAACATAAAACTGCTGAAAATGGTGAAGAGAAATTAAAAACCTTTAATTAACAGGTATGCCTGTGTAAATTAACCCAATTCATTGCTGCAGAATGTGCTCTGTTTTCAGCAGACCTAGAATTGTAGCAAGCATTTAACAATACTCTAATTTTTGACCCACTAAAACCAGAGCACAATCCAGAGCAGCTAAATCTGCTCCAGAATGTGTTCTGGTTTCAGCAGACCTTGAACTAGAGCAAACACTTCTAAGTGCTCTAAATCCTGATCCACTAAAACCAGAGCACAATCCAGAGCAGCTAAATCTGCTCCAGAATGTGCTCTGGTTTCAGCAGACCTTGAACTAGAGCAAACACTTTTAAGTGCTCTAAATCCTGATCCACTAAAACCAGAGCACAATCCAGAGCATCTAAATCTGCTCCAGAATGTGCTCTGGTTTCAGCAGACCTAGAATTAGAGCAAACACTTGTAAGTGTTCCAATTCCTGACCTACTGAAACAAGAGCACAATTCAGAGCAGGTAAATCTGCTCCAGAATGTGCTCTGGTTTCAGCAGACCTAGAATTAGAGCAAACACTTGTGAGTGTTCTAATTCCTGACCTACTGAAATAAGAGTACAATCCAGAGCAGCTAAATCTGCTCCAGAATGTGCTCTGGTTTCAGCAGGTCAAGAATTAGAGCACACGTCGAAGCGTGCACCAATTCCCAGCCGGCTAAACTAGGCCACCTTCAGGGCACAGGATGCCCTGGAAGGCGGTCTAGCCAGACCACCAGGCGGGGCGGAGGCCCGAAGGCCCACTACCACCCCGGCGCCCCGCCGAGCGGGACTGAATGCTTTCGTCTCAGGATCCCCGGTATGTCCTGAAACGCGCATTATTATCGGTCATATGGATTCCTATTGGCTGATATTCAATCTGTAATTGCGGCTGTACTAGAGGGAATTTTTAAATGAAAATTTGTATACATAGATAATTTGATGCGAGGAATTCACTGGTAATATTTTAAGAGTGTAATTGCCAAATGTAGATTATTCTAGAATAGATGAATTTTTATCGAAGTAATTCAAAACCTATATCTAATCTTCCTATGTGACATCACATATCCTCTTTTCAAAACTTTATTATTTTTCTCCGGATTTATCAACAATTAAGCGATTTAAAAAATACCGGTATTTTTATTTCTCGTACAGAATCATAAAATGGTCATATACACCATTATTTTTAATATGGTATTATATATTTATTCTCTCTAGTTTTTCCTTATTTTTTAGGAGTATAAACTATATAAAATTAATAAAATATAAAAGCTTTCAACTAGTTTAATGGTTAAAGGGTAAATGTGTTTATTAAATATAAATAATCGTAGTCGTATATATTTGATATGTTTCTACATTTTTAGAACAATTCATGATTATCTACTGAATTGGCTACAATCTTTCTAATTAGAATTCATATTTGAATCCATTATAAAATTTAGATCTTTTAGCAGTTAAAAGAATGAAGTTGAAAATATAACATTAGTAACATGATGTTCGATGTTAATGTAAATGTAATGTGGTGTGGATGACAAGCCTGTGCAGACTGGTTGATTCGTGTTCGCAAAGCCTCTGCTTTCACTTGCGCACAGTGGGTATTTTAATGTGGTCCAAGGTCACTTCACCGGCTGCCAAAAGCTCCAGTTTCAGAGCCGGCTGCTGACATTTCTGCGTAATTTATCAGTGATCTCCGTTATGAAGGTTGGGAGACATATAATCGTTATTCACTTATTGATTCAATCAAGAATACCTTATAAAAATAAGGTCAAGAGCCTACTAGATATGTTTCAATTTTCTAGTTAAACTGGAAATGGGCGTGTTAAACATCATTTTGTTTATCATTTTTCTTCATTAGTAATGCAAATTAGTTCTATTAATAGTTAAAACTAATAAATAAAAACAACATAAAATGTTTTTAAATAAAATAAATATTTTTAATTAATAATTTTTAGTAGCAAAAGTTTTCATTTATTTCATTTCCTTTTCCAATTTGTAATTAGTGTTCCATGTGTGTGTATCTCAATATTCTATTTATTTATATGAAATATTAATAATAAAATGTAGTAATTATTTGCTTGGGGCAATATTCAAAATTAAAGATATTTATTAAACATTATTTAAAATTTTACTATTTATATTTTTATAATATATATATATATATATATATATATATATATATATATATAAACAAAAATAAAGTAAAATGGTAATATATTAATAGACATCTTCATCAGATGTTACAATGAAACATATTTTTATCCACAAGGTTTTCTTCAGAAGCTCATTGAGACGTCAGGTGCATTTTTTTTTTGTCATCCTCTTTACTTAAACTATAATTGAGCTAAACTTCAGAGCTTTATCTAAAAATCTGTACTATCCTTCGAATAATAATAACTCACTCCTGCTTGTTGCTTTGGAAAATCATCACTCGTCCTGCGTACTCGTTTGATTTTTGTCGCAACAATCAGTTAGGACTATTACGACTAAAATTTCAAGTAAAATTCTAGTTACTTCTGGTATTACATATGACAAGAACCAACAAACAATGAGTTATAATTTCTAACCCATATATTGTTGGATAATATCATTGTCATTACCCTGTGATTAACAATTTAACAACAGTTCTTCAGATTTCGTGGAAAAGCAACTAGATTGTCTACCATTCTTTGTGCCAATATTTATCTTCTATTTACCGGTTGGATTGATTCTTTTAACAATAACAATCTTCTGGTCAATCTCTCCTCAGCAGAGATGATTCATATTTTTTAAGTAAATCTTGATTTATTCAGTATTGACTGCATTCATTTTCCAGCAGCTACTTACACTGTTTTTAAACAAATTAATATTCCCTATGATAGATGTCACTCTTATGTGATTTTAAACCAAAAGTCTATGTCTCCTGCCGGTCCATTTCTCCTCCACTTTACTGTTGTTATATAGCCAACAATTTTCCTATTGTAATGGTAACAATTGATTGTTAATGTTGTTGTGAACTGCAGGTTTCTTGTAGAAGTCCATAATGTGATTAATAGCTTTGAGTAAGGGCTGTGAAATAATAGTAGTATGTTAACTGTTGATTAAACTTGTAAATGAAGTTATTATACCTGAACAGGCTGTTCTGTGTTCAGTTTCCTCAATACGTTAATTCAATATCGATATCCAAATGGAATGAAGTAGCTACTTGAACTTGGTGAACTTCTACGTGCCATTTCACTCTATAATTATTATTAACCTTATAAGCAAACTCTAGCGTTCGGTCTAGACATGCTGACTACGAACGCAACTTTCTACGTAATTCCTACTTACAATTGAGTTTGATTTCGACTTCGATAAGCGGCGGGAGTGCTTATCAATGACGTCATTTCCTCAAATTAGGCTAACGCCTCTAAATATTCAAATGGGACAATCAGGGAGGGGTGCTATGTTCCCCCTTTACAGAAAGGAATGGTAATTTTAGGTTAGCATTATTTAAATTTAAAGTAATTTCTTTTATCTTAGTTGATGCCTTTATTTATCATTATTATTATTACTGAATCAGCCTAATTTAGTTTTCTAGAAGTAGTTTCAGTATCTTTATAAATCTATTACAGCACCTGGACTTAAATATGCTGAAAGGTTTTTTTTTACCTAAATAATGGCATGATTTTGCTGCTTCATTTTTGACAAAAAGTCGTATCTAAAGCTTGTGGCCAGGTTTTTGTCACCGTAAGAATTTAAAGAATCGTAAGGATTTACAGATATTCTGTAAGCTACAGACATTTGGATCGTAAGTGTTCCAAGTGTTACAGATTTTCTTACAGATCTTTCAGATGTGAACAGAATCGATCCATAATGTTTACTATACCAAATTTTATTCTTATTTTAAATTGGACTAAAATAGAAATTCAAATATTAAAACTTTAACATTTGGGTATCGCATCAGTTCGGGTAAGATCAACGATTTTCCCTTTTCATTTTTTTTGTCCTTTTAAGCATTTTCTAGATATTTTCATTAAACAAAAATATATACCTTTCCATTTATTGATGAACTTTTAGGTTATAGTATGTTATATTTACTAAACTACTGAGTCATATCCATATCCTATGTACACCTTTATTGAATTTGAGGATTCAGGATTATGATGTACAACAATAAACATCATCATTCACGCTTTTGCAGGATAATTCTCAAATCCTTGAAACAGAAGTGACATATCAGAACCGACAATATTAGTTTGGTAAAATGAACAAACAGTCAATATTGAATCAATTTGTTATTGTTTTGTTGACTTTATATTGAAGTAATATTTACAATCTCAGAATATAAACATCACATCAATTTTTTTTTATAAATTTTCTTCTCTGATTTTTCATTTTTAAATCACTTGAAACAGAAATTATAAAATATACATCAAATTTCGTTATCAGTTCATTCTCTATGTAATTTTAAATCCAGTCAAACCTGGATTTTGATAAATTCGAAAAACATTTCACAGGTTGTGGTTGTTCTAGAATAATCCATTTTGCAATTCTCAGCTCCATTATAATACCTCCCACATAAGCAGGCGGTTGGAGTTAGATATAGTAGGTCGACCAATTGCAAAGAAATTAAAGTCTCCATCTATCAAGATTTGTGTTAGTAGAGCTGCCACTCCTAACATTAATTGCTTGTAATACAAATGACAAATACCTATAAGTGCTGTAATTTTATATCTGTTTATTAACATGCAAATTTTATTTTCATCACGTGAAAATGACAACATACGGTTTAGGATGAGGAATGATTTACTTTCTTCAAATTTTGCAAAATTGAATTAATTTTATTTAATTTAAATGGAACTCCTATAACGAAGGGATAATGCATATAGGTATGTGTGATTTATTTTAAAATGATTAATATTTAATAATGTAACAACTATAAGAAAAAAAATCTGATGTGTCCAACACATAACCACCCGCCATTGTAGTAATATATTCTATAAAAAAAATTCGGTAGTACATTAAATATTTAGTTTTAAAATTAGTTTGTTCAGAATATTTTTAATTCAATGCATACCTTAAATTTCCTTGCATCAAATTTGTAATACTATATCAGAAACTGAACAAAACAGTTATTTTTAGCGTAACTAAAATCAATTCCTTGTATATATCTTCTATCTTCTTGTATTTTCCAATAATAAACTTCATATTTACTTATCTTGTCTTTGAAAATATTTTACGTGAAATTTGACAATGGCATATATCAAATTTTGTAAACATAAGAATAACTCATCTGTTTTATAGAAATTTCTCAGTTTGAACGATGTGTAAACTTAATATAATTAATATTTTTTCTGTTTAGCCAGAAGTTTTATATATATATATATATATATATATATATATATATATATATATATATATATATTGTAATTATACAGGCCAGTACAAAATTAAATAATCTTTATGCTTCAGCTAAAATATTACTTTCGGTTAATATATTGTAGCCACCCACAAATAAATATTCACAGATGTACAGATATAACGGTAAAAATAGTAAAATCGTATTATACGAACCCTAATTCGTGCTCATATGATGAAAACTTACATTCGAGAAATTTGACAAAAACAATACTTCCCTTATCTATATATTGATAGGCGGAAGGTAAAAAATATATCAATAAAACCTACATTATTTTGTTGTTGAATCGTATTATACCTTCGTAGGTACATAGACCAACAATCAAACAGCTAACAGCTAAGAAATCCTAATTCCGTTTTATTATATGGAGATGTTTATTTCTCCACTCGTTTAAAATACCTCCCTTATCTATATATTGATAGACGGGAGGTAAAAAAAAAATCAAGGATTTTTGTCTTTCCGGCTTTTCATTTGTTACCAAAAGAAGTCAAAAATGTTATTGCAAATTGATATCAATTTGGCGAGCAGTGAAGTTTCCTTTTTAGTTAACAATACCTGTGAATCAATTAAACGTAATTGACTGTATAACAATGATATTTATAGCTACATTGTCATTGCATTTTTGCTATTTTTCCCCGGTTTAGTTTTTGCGGTGAAACAATGCATGGTGTAAGGAGCAGCTGGAAAGTAATGTCTCCACTTTTACTTTTCGATGGAACAAGTTTGGCGGAGACGACCACGCCTGATCCGTGACATTGACACGGATCCGCTCCAGTATCGCGAGCGGGAGCACCACACCCGAATTACGCGCATGGCATGTGTACGTCGTGCGGAAACCTATTCTCTTCTAACGTTTCATCAGCTTTTTCCACTGGCTGATGAAATGCGCCTTTCGGCTTAACATTGTTTCATGAAACAGGGTTTTTTCACATAATCGCCACAAGAGTCGATTTCAAGTGCGTGGAGTAACACGCATAAGACATTGCATGATGCTAAAAACTAAAGTAGATTTATGATTTAGGTTAGTGTACGGGTAACATCTTAAGGACAGGTTTTCACCTCAGGTCGTATATTTTTGACATCTTAATTATTTTTTCGATGCAATTTTTATTAACCACGGGTTAAGGTAACCGTCACTTTAACCAGAGGTGGAAAAACTGGTCTTAAAGGCATTGTCTTAAATATTACAAGGACTACCATTTTTAGATCTCCTCAATCTGATGATGACTACGAAATAGTCAAAACCTATCACCTGTAAAGAATTTAGAACAGGGTGTTTACAATATCGTCTTAAATTACATAATCACACTTGGGTTTTTCTCCTTTCCAAGAATACTGATTTATTATCTAGTTTTAGGTGTGAATATAATTTTAATTAAATTAAAGGGATATTTATAAAATAATATAGTTTTTTAAGTAATTATAGATTGATGTTCCAATTTACTTTTTTAATTAATAAAAAGATTTTATTAGTTTATTCGATAGATAACCTCTTGTTAATATACTACCTCTACAGTGTAAATATATCATTACAAAAATCTTTTAAAAAATAGATCAGGTTAACTTGTCTCAAACAAGGGATAATAAACTATGAGTAAAATATTTACTTATTTATATGATACAAGAAATCAAAGTATGGTACAACCTCGATAGAACAGACTAATGTGTGTGTAGAGGTTTCCATTAAAGCTGAAAGTCAGTTATGTAAAAATGTGTATTCCAAATGCATTTAAACTAAATAGACTATTAATGCACATGTGTAAAGCAACTCGAGGATTCCCGTATAATCTTTTTGATTACAAACGTCAGTGTTGTGTACATGATCGATGACATTTCTATTGAAATATTTTTCACATTTCACTGGACTTCTTATTCATTGCTTTATCCGAAGTTTGTTATATTATAGTCTTCTGTTGTGTAGTTCTGTTTCTGAATAATTTGAAACTGTATCTAAATTGTTGCAATAAAAAAGAGATGACTGTATTTTAGACTCTTCTTGTAGTTCTGTTTCTGATGATAATAATAGATTTGAAAGTGACGATTCATGAGGTTTATTGTAAAAGTTAAGTAATAATTATAATACAAATAAAATTATTATGATTTATATTTCTTCTAAAAATTAATTCCAGTGATAATAATATTTAAGTAATAAGGATTACCTACTTAGAATTTGCTAATATGTAATGTACTCGTAAGTACATTACATATAATCTATTATCATCGCCACATATGTGAACATACATGCAATTAATTAAACTATTAATTCATGCAAAAGATAACACACCTGTGTTGGTGTTATCATATTAAACAGATTGTAAACATAACAGTTACTATTCAAATAATTATGAATATTAAATGTACCGGAAACTATCAAGGTCTTTAAATTCTGAACGGAAATATATTCTATTTTTGATATATCTGTACGTACGAGTCCACTCGTGCATTTTTGTTAATTTTATTTTAAGATGTATTGATATCTCTTAAACCTACGTGTCGGAAATTAATTATTAGCCATATAAATACATAACAAAGATTTTGGTTTTTCCATAAAAAATGAACATATTACTATTTATAACGCAAATAATAAATCAACGAAACAAAAATGATTTTTACCGGTTTTAGTACATTTA
Source organism: Stenolophus ochropezus (assembly GCA_035578165.1). Lineage (NCBI taxonomy): Eukaryota > Metazoa > Arthropoda > Insecta > Coleoptera > Carabidae > Stenolophus > Stenolophus ochropezus. The sequence goes on from JAQOWZ010000002.1 coordinate 3,490,594, forward strand.
AGCCTTTATTTACATTTATAAAAGTAAGCTAGTAAATCAGTAATAACTGTATCTATACGGTTAATATAATACCTGCATTGAATTGTCAAAATTAAATAAGAAAATATAACTAACCATGGCGTCATATCAACCCATTTAAACTTCTTTAAGAAAACGTCTTCTTCTTTTTCCTTTCATTCCTTATTGGAATATAGGGCGCTTTAGCGTTTCATTGGCAGTTTTAGTACAGTTATTTGTTGGTAGAGTTGCCAGCCCTACGCAACATTAGATTGTTCTTACTTGTAGCACAATGTTTTATTTGTTTTAAATTATTTATTACACTTATTTAGTTGAGGAGTGAGAATAGTTTTTATGTTTTTGTTATAATATTAGTATATAGTTTGGTATATGAAATGTTATGTATGGTTTTATTTTTAAATTTTTTTAACTAATATCTTCCATTCTTCTCTGTTTGATGCTATATTCTTAACTTGTTTCCATGTCAGATTTTGTGTCTGTATTTCTTTGTTGATTGTTCTTCTCCATGTTTCCGTTGGTCTTCCTACTTTCCTTTTACCTCCTATATTGAAGTCTAAAGCTTGTTTTGTGATATTATGTGGTGGTTTTCTTAATGTGTGTCCTATCCATTTCCATTTCAGTTGTTTTATTGTTTCGGCAATTAATTCTTCGTTTGTTCTTTCCAAAAGTTCGTAGTTAGAGATTTTTTGAGGCCAGTATATTTTGCATATAATTCGTAGACATTTGTTTATGAATGTTTGTATTTTGTTGATCATTTTTTTGTTGCTGTTCCATGTCTCGGCTCCGTATAATAGTATGCTTTTTACATTACTTCGGAATAGTCTTAATTTTGTATCTTCTGAGATGTTGGAGGCGGACCAGATTTTTCTTAGCATGTTAAATGCTCTCTGTGCTTCTGTGATTCTTCTTTCAATATCCCTCTGACTTCCTCCTTCGATATCTATCATACTTCCTAGGTAGCAAAATTCTGTTACTTCTTCAATATCTACTCCATTTATTTTGATCATTTCGTTGTGACTTGTTTCTTTGGTTAATATTTTAGTTTTTTTTCCATTTATTTGTAATCCTGCTTCGGAGGCTGTTTGCATAAGTTTATCTATTTTCTTTTGCAGGTGTTTCTTGTTTTCTACAAATAAGCACAGGTCGTCAGCGAATTCTAAGTCCTCTAGTTTGGTGAATGGGTCCCATGTTATGCCTGTTCTGTTGTCTATTGTATTCCTCATTATCCAGTCCATGACTACAAGGAAAAGGAGAGGTGATAAGATGCAGCCTTGTCTGACTCCACTATCTATACGTATATTTCCGATTAGTTCTCCTTCGTGTTCAATTTTGGCTGTGAAATTATCATAAAGTAATTTAATGATTCTTATATATTTCTCGGGAATATTGTAGATTTGTAGAATTTGCCACATTTTTTCTCTGTTTACTTTATCGAATGCTTTGAGGAAGTCAATAAATGCTATGTGAACTTCGCTTTGCATTTCATTTATTTGTTCTAGTATAATTCGCAGTGTGCATATTTGATCAATACATGATCTCTGCGCTCTGAATCCTGCCTGGTTTTCTCGTATGCAAGTGTCTATTTCGTTTTTCATTCTCTCTAGCATTATCCTTGTGAGTATCTTACTTGCTACACATAGTAGTGTTATAGGTCGCCAATTCTCACAGTGTGCAAGATTTCCTTTCTTGGGGATCTTTATTATAATTCCTGTTGTCCATTCTTGAGGAATATCTTCATCTGTCCATATTTTATTTAGGAGAATAAGCATGACTTCTGTTGTTGTTTCCAGGTCCGCTTTTAGTAATTCAGCTGTTATGTTATCTATACCAGCAGCTCTATAATCTTTGAGTTTGCAAATTGCTAGTGATATTTCTTCTTTTGTAAATGCTTCTTCGTTTATGTTTAGTATAGTCCTGTTTTGCACTTCTTCACTGTTTATTTCATGTATTATTGGTTGTTGATATATTTCAGTAAAGTATTCTACCCATCTCGATTTTATTTCTTCTTTAGTTCCACATATGTTTCCCTGTTTGTTTTTTATATTTCTTGTTATTGTGTTTTTCTTTCCTACTAGTCTTTTTGTTATTTCGTATAGTTCTTTACTATTGTGTTTGTTTGCCGCCTGCTCTGCTTGCAGTGTTAAGTTTACAATATATTGAGTTTTATCGGCTTTTGCGTTTTTCTTTATTTCCTTATCCTTTTCTCGGTAGTCTTCTTCCAGTCTTGATTTCAAATTGTAATTTTTTGTTCTTAGAAGTTTTGCCTTTATTATTTTCCTTTCTTCTATTTTCTGCTTTGTATCTGATGATATCCATGGTTTGTCATTTCTCTCTATTGGCTTAATACATGTCTTCGCTGCGCTTAATAGTGCATTTTTATATTTTCCCCATATTGTTTCAGTCTTATATTGTCTTAGTTCTTCTGTATTACCTATATTTAGTCTGAGAGTTTCTTGAAAATTGCTTAAGGTTTCCTTGTTTTCTTTGAGAGATCTAGTATTAAATTTTACCCTCCTTTCTGTGTTGAATTTATTTGCCTTCAGACATATCTTCAGTCTTGCTCTTACGAGCATGTGATCTGAGGAGATATCAGCTCCTCTCATTGTTCTAACGTCTTTTAATGAGTTTTTCCATCTTCTGTCTATTATCACATAATCTATTAGGTTTTTTGTTCTTCCTCCAGGAGAAATCCACGTTTCCTTGTGTATTTTTTTGTGTTGGAATAGAGTATTGCCAATGACTAGATTATTTATAGCGCAGAAATCAATTAATCTTTGTCCATTGTCATTTCGTTCTCCTATACCATGTTTTCCCATTATTTCTTCTATGTCCTTATTACTTCTTCCAACTTTTGCATTCATGTCTCCTATTAGTATTTTGATATCTCGCTTGTACATTTTCTCTATTTTAAGGAATGTTGACTGCAGTGTGTAGTAGAAGTTTTCTTTTTCTTCATCTTCACTAGTTTCGGTTGGTGCATATATATTTAAAATAATAATGTTGCGGAATTTAGCTTTAAATTTAAGAAAACGTAATTGATAAAAAAGTTTTATAATAGTATATTATACACTGAAGGAGTAAAATGCATGATTTAATCCTGAGAGTGTAGTTTATTTTACGAGCTGTTGGCGAGGGAAATAATCACTTAAGGAATTACAGGCACTTTAGTCCTGTGGTATATAAACTATTTTTTGCATCTCTGCATATAAATTTTAAAATAATAATTATTTGGTTCAATTTGTATAACTGCCAAATACATGTCATACTACTATAGGTACTTGCTTTTCTGGCACTAAAATTCTTGTGTATTAATTTAGTCACCTAGGTATTAAATTCATATTTAATCCCGCGGGGATTAAAAGTATAACTTCAGTCTTCGAAAATGAATAGTAAAATAGGCTTTTACTCCTGGAAATGCAAAAAATAATATTTATTAATAACCGTTTCTATTGAACAAACTACAGATGTTATGAATCTTACAAGGCTTTAGATGTCTTAAACAATTCTTCGTAAGTTAATAGTTAATTTGAAGTAATCTTCAATTTCCTACAATTGTATCGCCTTCTCCTAACACACATGTCGTAAAAACAATGTTTATCACCATTATCCGGCAATATGGCAGCCCTTTGGGGTTGAATCCTCCGGATGCTTGTTTCAGAATCGATTTATCTTGGTCCTCTCGGTCTCAATTCAAGCGACAGCTAAGATTACTATTGCTACCACAGCGGTGTGTAGTAGATATTTCTTATACGACCAGCCTTGCAGCCCCGACCTCCGTGTTGTCAGCCGATGGTATTTTAAACAGTGGATTTATCATTCGATGCCGACAAAATACTTAATAGAATAACTCAATTCATTGTTTTTCTTTATTAACCTAATGTATTCAGTACCAATTGGATTATTACTATTAATTTTCACGCCACCGTTAATGTAAGCATAACTTACTTCCATTGCAACAAAGAAGTGACTGATATTTTTTATTATGTACTTTATTTTTTTGTCATATACGTATTTAACACGTACGTAAATCCAAAAATATTTCTACAATACCTTAATAAAAAGCATAATTGATTGCCAAAATGATCTGGAATAGAATCTAAAATAAGGAATAATCAACTTATTCTTTCACGTCCTCGCTAAATTTCTTTTTCAATTTCTCTCTTATTAAATTAATAAATTCAGAACAAACTTTGTGTTATAAATAGATAATATTATCTTTTCCTTTTTGTTATTGTTATAAACAAGTTAAGAAATTCCCTTTAAATTTGAGGCTAAATATTCGTCAACTACCCAATTACTTTCTGTTATCTGTTGCTTTGTTTAGTGCTTTTTATTTTGATATTAGTTTTGTGTTTAACTTTATATTAAAACAATATAATTAAATCCTTTGGGGTTTGTATTTAGTGGAATTGTCTGTAAATATTTATTATAATTGATTTGGTCTTGAAGGGTTAGAATAGATGAACATGAACTTCGGAGTGGAAACCGCATAGCTAACCGATTAACCGCAACTATCTCTAACTTTAATTAAATTATTGATTTGTTTACGGCACCATATAATTGACAATTATTAACTGATTCGATATAAGCCACGCTGTGTACAGGTAATGATGAATACAAGATCCGAAATTATAAATAAATAATAGTATCACGAGATTTACAAAAAATAAGTATAATTTGGTCAGTTTTTTATTTATTATATAGTGATATATACTATATTTAAAATCCTATCAAGTATTTCAATACTGAAATAAATTAGTACCTACTCAACCAGTTTTACAAATGTGATTACTGATAAGGAAATCTCAGGCGCAAACTTGTAGCATGTTGTCTTGAACAAGTAACGAGGCGTATACATTTTATCCTCTACACATGTTATACTGTTCGATATTGTATCTTGCACCATTCAATCGTGCACATCATTTATCATGCACACTTTTAATCCGCGAGAAAAGTTCTCTTACACGCATTTTATCTTCAAAATCATTTTATCATCTACAAATTATATCTTACACTCATTTTATGTTCCACACATTTTATCTTTTACACATTTTATTCCGAAACATTTGATACTGAATATTTTATCTAATTATAAATATTTTAATTGCATGGGCAATAAAATGGATGAAAGGTAGAATTACAATGATTTAAAGATGAAAAGTTGAAGATAAAATGTATGCAACATAAAATGAAAGGAAGATAAATTGTGTGGATGATAAAATGTGCGCAAGATAAAATGTGTGTAAGATAGTTTTTTCGCGGATTAAAAGTGTGCACGATGAATGTTTGAAAGATACAAAGACGAGTAATATAGTTTGTGTGGAGGATAAAATGTATACGCCTCCAAGTAACATTAATTATAATTTTTCTTGACTGGAATGATAGTAAAATGAAGTTCTGATATTCAGTCACATTCTAAAATTTATTTTCAGCTTCTACCAGTTTTCAAACCTGAATCCTCTTTTTCAGGAGATACTGAAATCAGTAGAGTCTGAAAATAAATTTCAGATTGTGTCTTCACTTCATTTTCCCATTCCTATAAATATCATGAAACTTTAAAATATTCCGGAATATGAATAGAATAGAATCCTGAATTGAGCAGTTACATTTATCGTCCTTTGACCTTTGCCCGTGTGAAAACCGGAACCGGATGCAAGGCTCGCTGTTTTTCACAGGCAATTGTTTCCACGATGTTCACGTATTTGTTACATTTTCCGTGATTTGTTTGAAATCTCATCACAAGATGTAAATTTCTGATTGTACGTTTATTACATTTTGGTTGAAATTTATTTTTGTCCATACCCTTTATTTTTTAATGAAGGCTACTAATTATTATAGGTTATTAATTCCTTATAGCTTTTGTATTCTTATAAATTTATATAAAAACTATGAATAAATAATATCGTCTTGAAGTGTCAAATAAGTTTTGAAAACATTACGGTCCAAAATTCGATAAGTATTTTTTTGTAGTTCCCAATCGAATCCTTGTTGATTCAACTAAACATAAGTAATGTTGTTTTTCTAGTTCCGGTTTAATAAATAAGTACCCGAAGGCCAGTTCCTAATAATCGAACAGTCTCATGGTCGAATCGCAAAGTATTTGGTTAGTGGGATGTGTATAACCATTTAGATTATAAGTACACCAACATAAATCCGTAAAATTTATGTATGTCAAAATATTTTGTGAACTTTAAGAGCACTATTCAATTTGTTGGTTTGTGATTTATAAGTTTCTGAAAATACAATCTAAAATTCATTTAATTTTTATTATTCGAGACGACGTTGTCCAATGCATCGAGGCGTTATTGAAGTCGGTAACTCAATTTAAAAGTTTCAATAAAATATCTCGTTTAAAAGTTTTCTCTGCTCAATCACTTACATTTCAGTCCAGTTTTCTGCCAAATCTATTAAAAAATTAATTGTTTCAAACAGGTGTTATTAGCATACAAATTCTATATTTACCTCCGGTAAGGTACGGAGATACAGGGATCCTACTAAAAAAAAGGATTGGAATAAATATACACAATTTAAGAAATTTGTATTTAATAATTTAGTTACAGTACTGTGAATTGTTAAAATGAAATATTAAATGTATTTGCTGGTAGTATGAAATACTGATGCTATCAGACGATTATAAGGACGAGATATTTTATATACTTGTGCTAGTCAAGAGATAATCAAAATGTAGTAACTTGGTAATATTCAATCAAACTACTAGATGTGGTAGTTATTAATATTGTAAAAAATATAGTTGCTACAAGCAATAATATAGGTATATTGTCAAGAACCATTCTACCATTAGGTATAGGGTTGAAACACTGATTGTGCACAAGCTTTGTCCATTGTTTTTTATCTGTAGCACACACATTTGCTTCCTATATGGTACTTCCTCTCATGCTGACGATCTTCTGTATGGTCCCATTTCAGTTTTCTTTTAGTCGTCCTCGCTCTCTTTTTCCTCTGATTTTGGCTGTCCACACTTCCTTCACTGGCCTTTTCTCATCCATACTTACAAGATGTGTTCATATATGATCATTGTCTATTTTCTATAAATTCTAGAATTGGTTTTGTATCTAGATCTTTCCTTATGTCTTCCTTTCTTATCTTATCAAGTAATGTAACCTTTTTACTCTTCTCAGATACTTCATTTCTAATGCTAGTATTTTACTCTTTATTCTTCTTGATATTACCCATGTTTCACATCATTAACCTTTGTTTTGCGTAACACTTATTTTTTGTTTATAAAAATATTTTTCATTATGTGGTATAACTATAAGCAATGTAAGTAAAATACAACATTCAAGGAGGTATGAATCTAGGTTGAGCTTGCTGAGAAGTTCCTACTTCCTTGAGTCAAATTTGAGTCGCTTATTATAGTTTTGCACCACTCGTTTTGAACCACTTTACAGTTCAGTTTTATTTATTAGCAACTTTTTATAGTTCATTTTGCCATTGCTAAACGATCAAGGTGAATTTCATAATTACTGTATTAATAGGACTATTAATTTCTAAAACATTTCAGTGAAGATTGTAATCAAATAATAACTGGTATCAGTCACTTATGATTTATGGTGTCGTAAAAATAAATAATTTAAATTTGGAAAATAAAGATTTAAAATTATGAAATCTCTAGATTTGACTTCTAAATCATGAAATACCAAGCACCTTAAAACTAAAACAACTCCAATAGGAGTCATCACATTCAATAGATTAAAATATGTGTAGAAGAAATGAAGAACAATGTGATTATTTTTTTAGAATGCTATATTTATAAAATATTTTTCTGGTATATACATAGCTAAAATAAATATTCCTACAAGATCAGGTCATTTCAAGTTGATTTACCAGGCACGGACAGCGGGGGCAACGTGAGCGCTGTAAGCTACAGCGGGGGCAGCGACATGGGAGCTGTAGGCCACAGCGGGGGCATGCACGGCTCTAGCCACCACTCCGGAGCTGTAGGAGGACACTACAGAGGGAGCGTTGTAGCTGGACACTACAGCGGGGGCATTGTAGCTGGAGACTACAGCGGGAGCATTGTAGCTGGAGATGACGGGAGCAGAGTAGGAACGAGCGACTACAGCGGGGGCAGCAACTCTAGCGGCGACGACTGGAGCGGCGGCGGCGTAGCTCACAGCGGGGGCGGCAGCGTAACGGACAGCGGGGGCGGCCACCACTGGAGCGGGGGCAGCGTAGCTGACAGCGGGGGCGGCAACGACAGGAGCGGGGGCAGCAGCGTAGGTCACAGCTGGGGCGGCATAGGTCCTGGCGGCGATGACAGCAGGGGCGGGGGCGGCAGCGACCACGGGAGCGGCTACAGGGGCGGCCACCACGGGGGCGGCGCGGGCCTCCACGGCCACGGCGGCGGCGGCGGGAGAGCGGCTCACCACGGCGTTGAAGCCGTTGACGGGGTCGGCGCTGTAGTCCACCACGCGACGGCTGCCGTCAGCATCAACCAGGCTGTACTGGCCGGTCACTACGTCTCCAGAGCGGGATTCAACCTGTCACAACAACTTTCGTTAGAAAAATGTCTAATTTATAAAAATGTAATACGTTTTCCAAGAAACACTCCTAACAGATTTCTTAGACTAGTAACATATTTATCAGGTTGATATACATATATTATGCTTTTAGACTGATTGTCAAAAAAATTAATCATGGAGAGTCATGCCAAAATTAATTTATAACAAATTTGTTGAATTGGACAATAAGTTTGTTGCCAACAGTAGAATGTAATGTGGTTTTCCACTAAAACTTTGAAGAAAATCTACTAGAATACTACCAACCTTCTATAGTCTATTTTGTTATAAGAATGAAGTGTGATGAAGATAGTATCAGTTTGATCTTTTCTATCTTCCTCATATTTCGTTCTTATAAAAAAGTAGACGATAGAAGGTCAGTAGAATTCTACTAAATACGCAATTCAATTATGGAGTGCACTAAGAAATCAATTTTAAATATTATAAAAAATACATACGACTAATTGTAAATGTTCTGGAGTATGTCATAAATGAATCAATACATTTAAATTAAAGATATTAAGCGACTATTAGGAACATACTGTATTCGATATGAAAATCACTTATGTAACCATATTAATAATTTAGTACTAAATTTATTAGATAATTCCTAAGAAATAAGAATAAGATTGAAAAGAACTAAACCTCTAGATTTCGCATCTAAATTATAAAGTAAAAACAACATAAAACTGAAAGAACTACAATGGGAGTTATTTGTCTCATCGGTATCGAAATAAAGTACCGATACTGGTAGTAGTATCAGAACATCCGTAAGTACATTTATCATAATTTCATGTATAAGGAAAATAACCAGAAATGTACCAAAATTCAGTAGTGATTTACCAGATTTTCTACCATCTACCAAAACAAAATAGTCACTAAATGAGTACCTAATCAGATTTAGTACAAATTCAACTAAATGGACAACACTGCCTGAATACATATAGTTTACATTAAGTTAGTTTTACCTGTCCGTGTTGGTCTCCGGTGAGAGAATCGTGCACACCATAAGAGTAGCTGTACTGAGGGTTGGGATCATATTCAGTGTCTACCACAGATCTAACTTCAGCCACAGGAGCGGCAATGGGCTGGTGCAGCACGCTAGCGCGAGCGATAGCCAAGCAGGCGACGAAGGCAACGAACTAGAAAAACAAATCCATTAACTCCACTGCCTACACAATTAACTTGTTCAACTTTCAGTAATCGTATAAAATCAGCTTTGCGCAAAGTGCTTGTTTATTTATTTGATTAGAGATTTCAGCAACGGATTTCAAAATACAAATTCGGAAAAACTGTTTGCTAACCAGAAGTCAATACAGCGAGTAATCGAGCCGAACAGTGTTTTGGCAAATAAATAAGTCTACATTTCAAACATTTGCACAAACCTAATTGACTATTCTCGATGCACGTTGTGAAATTTGCCGAAAGTTATTGCAAGCGTGATTGTGTTTGGCTATTGCATTGCTTATTGTCTTTTGGGACTACATCGTACTTTTGTACGATAATGGAACGTCCAAAAAACACACTGCATCTGCATCAATTTATTATTCAACGATCGAGGAACAAAATTTGCTACGTGTTCAATTGTGAAAAGTCTATCTTTTTTAAATTTCGCATATAGTTTGAAACAATTATTAATGATTAAATCATTTACTGATAGTCAACAGCATTATTGTTGATAATCCCAAGAGATTAATTTAAATAATTTAATAACCTTTATTTGAATACAAATCAGTTAAAGGTTTGCACATTTAACTCTATGGACGATAAGTATATTAACCGTAATATTATTTTTAATTGTATCGACAATATAATTACTTACACCCAGGTTCATAAAAAATATTATTAACTAATCTGAATTAGTTAAACCCTTTGTTAACATCCAATCCTAATTCATATAAAGTATTAAGTAAGTATATTATTTTGTTCCAACTATAACTTTACTAATTTGGTGGAATTAACAAGCTAGAAATAAAATGCTTTAAATACTCGTATGCGCAAAGCATTTATTGAAGTATGGTTATAATATTTTTTTTTTATTAAATTCGTATTACATGGAACAGAAACGTTAAAATTAATATTTTTTATTTTGTAATGTATTACTTAAATATATGTATTTATTTATTTTAGTTCAAAATGATTTGATTTTTTAATGTCCAGTGGAATATCGAAATGAAAATTAAAAAAAAAATACTACGTAAACTAGTAAAGATATCTTTGGAACCAAATAATATACTTAACTTTTATACGAATTGGGACTGGATTTGACATTTAAAGGTTTTAACAAGAGGTGTAACTAATCCGAGTTAATGGCCAATATTTTTTATGAATCTGGGAGTTATTGTTTTAATAAATAAAATATACAAAGCAAAAAGCATAAATAATATGATAATGTTGTTATATTTAAAGTAAACGAAATTTGAATTAACTATATTGCAAAGAAACAAAGAATGATTGATTTTAAATAGGTACTATTTATTAATCCTTAATTTAAAATGGAAATGTAGATTTTTAAAAGCTGTTTATAAACAAAGAATTCATATTGCACTAGTTATTAACCCTTAATTTACTATTAAAAGCAGTGTTCAAAAAAAAATATGCAATTGTAGTTATTATTTGTAATTATTGATTGAAGTTTTAGATTTATAATAAATAATTGCAAAGAAACAAAGAACTATAACAAGATAATTGACTCAATTTAAATTATACTAGTTATAAACCCTTAATTTAAATTAAAGCAGCATTCATAAAAAACTGCAATATTAAAACAAACTTAATTGATTGAATATAGTTAGATTAATAATTACTAGTTGTAAGACAAAATTTAGTTGAATTACGAGCACCATACCTTGAAAGCCATTGTAGTAGTTCACAATTCGGACTGAAACTATGATACAGCTAGCAGTCCGGCAGGGTTTATATACCCGGGTGGAGGTGCCGACCACGTCAGGCATCGGATCCGCCGAGCGGCCTTGGGAGGTCGTCCGCAAGGCGTGGTCCGGCCCGCGGACAGAGTCGTCAATGCCAAATTCTGGTTCACTTGCAGATCACTACCGCGTCGAGTGGATGTGGACCTCATGGGTTTTGCAGTGATGTCATGTGGGTTATGAAAAGACGAAAGGTGCTGTTCTCACGGATATGGATAAAAAAAATAGTTGCCTTAAATCCGGAAAGACGAAAAACAGTAAATAGTAAATAGGAGAATAACCGAAATATTAGTAAAAAGGGAAAGTCGACGAATTGACAAAAGAGTGCTGTTCTCACGGATCCATACAAAAAGTTCACAATGGTCAAATAAGACTAAAGTCCGGAAAGATGAAAAACAATAAATAAAATAACCAAAATATTAGTAAAAAGGGATAATTATAACGATGATAATGGAATAACCAAGAATTATTCTTTATTTATATAGTGCTTCATTACGTTCCCTCATGTATTAACTTATAATGCTCAAGAAGAACATTTTCGAAACTCACGAATCCATAGATAAAAAGTTAACAATGCTGAAATCAGCCTAAAGTCCGGAAAAATGAAAAACAGTAAATAGTAAATAGGAGAATAACAGAATTATTTGCAAAAAGGGACAGATGTAACGATGATAATGGAATATAAAAGAGTAATTCGTTATTTATATAGTTCTTCATTATGTTCCCTCTAGTTCCTATTAACTAATAATGCTCAAAAAGGACATTTTCGAAAATCATTCAACGATTAAAGTATTCTTCAATATTAATGAATTATCCATTATGACACTACATTCCTGGATAAAACAATAAATAGGAGCATAACCAAAAAGTTAGTAAAGAGGGAATGTCGACGAATTGACAAAAGAACGAAAACTTAACAATGGTAAAAAGACAATCGCTTAAGATTCGGAAAGACAAAATCAAAAGACAGACAGTCATCGAATTGACGAAAGGACGAAACAATTCTAACAATAATATTGGAATAACCAATTGTTATTATTTATTAATATAGTGGTTCATTAAGTTCCCTCAAATATTAACTAATAATGCTTTCTTATTCATGCCAGTATTTTAATCTGTGAAAATTTTCAAAAGGACATTTTCGAAAATCATTCACCGAATAAAGTATTATTTAATACTAATGATTTAATCATCATATAACACAACATTTTTAGATGAAACTGAGCCTACATACTTAAGTCTTTTATTTTCCGATAATTTGCCTTGCATTTTAATGTGCTAAGTTGTCAGCTTATAACCTCTGCTAGGGACCAACATCTTAGTGAAATCTGAACAACTCGGTCACGGAGATATTTTAATTGAAATAAAAACTGATAAAGCTATATACTTAATTCTTTTTAGGAATTGGTACTGGAGTTTGTTAGTAATTTCAGGATGTTAACAAGAGGTATAATTAATCCGGGTTAGTGGTTAATAATAAAATGATAACTGAAATTTTAATCTTTTCTATTTTTTTCTTTAGGTTATTAACATTGACATTAATAAACAATTTGTTCCCTTCAATTTTATGTGTATATAATCTAGATTTTATACAATTTTCATTAATATTCCATATTCTTGAATTTTGAAGTTTTTCTTGTCGACAGTTAATACAATATTTGATGTATATATATTTTTTTTAATTTTTAAATACAATTTTTGATTTAATTTGAAATAAGATATTCGTAAAATTTGAATAAAATGCTAATATCTATAATATTTCTTCCGGAAATGCATCTATATGTGACATTAATATATCAATATATAATTTAATCATGTTTTTATATTAAAGTTCTAGAATAATTTAGATTATTTTTCTACATTAGGTACCTTGAAACTGGTTTTTGTTAAAACTATTTTAAATTTGAATAATTTTATGTATTGTTTTGAATTGATTAACTTTATGTATAACAAGTTAAAATTATAAAAACTCACATTTTTTATTTACATGTAAGAAAAATATAAATATTTTGTGTTGACTTATAAGCAATATATAGTAAATGTAATATACATTTAGGAATTACATTTTTATGACATGGTTATAAAGAGAAAAACAAATTGTTATTGTCGATAGATAGATTTGAAAACTCAACAAGGCAATAGTTATAAAAGTCAACACTATAACTATCTTATATCTTTCCAATAGAAAAATTGTAATAGTGAATCGATAAAACATAACATAAAATAGCCGTCGAAGTAAGAGCACTAGGGAACAATATTGCCAACGTAAACGACTGGAGAAATAAACATCTCCATATAATAAAACGGAATTAGGATTCCTTTGCTGTTAGCTGTTTGATTGTTGGTTTATGTACCTACGTAGGTATAATACCATACCATTCAATAGGAAATAGTGTAGGTTTTATTGATATATTTTTTACCTCCCATCTATCAATATATAGATATTTTAGGTACTGTTTTTAGTCAAATTTCTTGAGTGTCAATTTTTAATGTGTGAGAACGAATTAGGGTCCCTAGAAAACGAATTTACTATTTTTACCGTGATGTACTTATAGCTAAATAGAAAAATATATAAATTGTAATAATTTTACATATCGTTTAGGCTGAGGAATTTCTATACAACAGATGTGTTATTCTTGTTCAAAAAAAAATTGTCATTTGATGTCAAATAAGTAAATATGAAGTACATTTATTGTAAAATTAAAAAAGATGGAAAAATATATAACGAATATATTTGCATGCGTGAATCAAGTTAAGTTCGGTTCCGGTTTTAGTAACGTCAAAAATAGCTGTTTTTTTGACCATACAAATTTTATGAAGGAAATTTTAAGTATGAGATGAATTAAAAATATTCTGAACTGCTATAACAAACTAATTATAAAACTACAAATTGAATGTACTGAAATATTTATATAGAATATATTACTGCAGTGGTCGGAGGAAATATATTGGACATATTAGATTTTTTTATAAATATTTAAACCAAAAATTAAAAAACATTACAAAAGGACTATACTTAACGTATTGTTCACGTAACAGTTGCATTTACTTTCTAACCTAATTTTAATTCAAAGTGTTCCCCAAAATGTAACATTTTCTTAACACCGAATTTTAATTCCCACACCTACTACATCGCAACAGATTACGTGGAATCTAATTTTGACCTTTTATTGTACCAAATATATTCGCAAATACAATGAATTATTTATTCAATACAACATATTTGTCGTTTAGAATTCAATACTTCATTAATATGCGACATGTGTTATTCTGATATAACAATTGGTTGAAATGTAATGCAGCCCGGTAGTATAGTAGGAACAATAATTATAACTTGTTTTTGTTTGTCATATTTTTAACCTACAAATTTTGTACCAATTTTTAATACGAATACATACATATTAATTATTAATTTGTAATTATTTAAATATGTTATGAAAATTAAACGACATATATTTTAATGTATTTAAACATGTTTTATATTATTAAATATGATGAAAATTTCATTATCCATAAATACTAAAACATAATTTTCGAAAATGTTGAGACTCAGCAAGATTTCAAATAAAAATTTTCAATGATACATTTAATTAATTAATGGATATATTTACTTCCTTGTATATAAAATTTTATAATATTTTATAAACTACTATGCAAAACTCGTTTTTATATATGTTCGTCATTCTAATAATTATAGTGATAAAAGTGTAACATAAGTTGTTCGTAAAAGTGTTTCATATTTAAATTTTAAATTCTAGTAGGTTCGGAACATTTGAAATACTGTGTCATTTTATTTTTATTTCACTTACGAGAATTTCTTGTATTGTTTTATTTTATTGATGTTTTATAATTGAATGTTGAGTCGTTCAGTGTGTCAATCTGCTTTATCTCAAATATGAATAATGATAAATATGATAGTAATTTTATATTGTGCAACAAGTGCAGAAAGTCACCTATTTCCCATGAGGCGTGAAAGTTTCGCACGAGACGAAATCGAGTGCTGGAATCACATAAAGTGGGAAATGGTAGTAGTAATAATACATGCACGAAAACTATTTGACCTGAAAAACAATATGGCGCAGGTAACCTCATAAAGAATACCTTCATGCATTCACAGTGTTGGCAATTACTGTGAGAAATGATATTTCCCAAACTGCACATGCGCTGAAAAGTGCCACTTTCTATAGTTGTCGTAGGAAAAGATATTTTCGGAATGTTTTCTCTCTGGTATTTTAGCTGATGTGCAATATATGGATCATTTTTATGTAGGAAATAGTTTATAGAATATTGACAGCATTAAATTTACGGTTAAGTAAAATAATTCCAAATATTTTTGAATATACTCGTCGTATGTAAAGCTCATCTCAATCTTAATCATCTACGGTTGACAGTAATCATTAGTTCAGCTTATTTCATGTGGAATATAAATATTCATCTTCTGTGGTACAATACTCCCAGATGGAACAAGGACTCTACAAGATTGGGTACTTATTTAGCGACAAGTTTTACTGGTATTTTAGTGCTGTCGATTGTCAGCCTACATATTTTGCAAGGGACTTATACCTTATAGTGGATTTCGAATCAATCGGATACAACGATAAATTTCTTTGGGTAAAGATTAGCGAAGCCTCTTTATGAGAAGAGTTCACTTTCGCACTGTATGCAAAGTTAATCTTAATCCTAATAATTTTGGGTAAAAACCGCGATTATCTGGAATATGGAAGTAGGAATTGCATTTTATTTTCCTATATGGAATATAATAAGGAATAAAAGCAAAATAGTTGTTTACAGTTGCATTGATTCAAAAACGAATCATTTATTGGAAAAATATTACAAATTAGATATGGCTATTCAATATAAATAACATGTTTAATAAACGGATCTGACGATGGGGGCAGCATAGCTGTTGTAAGCCAAGGGAGCGCCGTAGTGAGCAGCGTAGGGGGCAGCATAGGACAGAGCGGGGGCAGCAGCCACCTGGGAGGTGTAGGCCACGGAGGCAGGTCCAGTCACGTGAGCGCTGTAAGCCAGAGCGGGGGCAGCGACGGTTCTAGCGGCAACCACGGGGGCGGCGGCGTAACGGACAGCGGGGGCAGCCACAACTGGAGCGGGGGCGGCGTAGCTGACAGCGGGGGCGGCCACAACTGGAGCGGGGGCAGCATAACGGACAGCGGGGGCGGGGGCAGCAGCGTAGGTCACAGCGGGGGCGGCAGAGACCACGGGGGCGGCGCGGGCTTCCACGGCGACAGCGGGGGCGGCAGCAGGACTGCGGCTCACCACGGCGTTGAAGCCGTTGACGGGGTCGGCGCTGTAGTCCACCACGCGACGGCTGCCGTCAGCATCCACCAGGCTGTATTGGCCGGTCACAACATCTCCGCTGCGGGACTCGACCTGTCCGTGCTGGTCTCCGGTCAGGGAGTCGTGCACGCCGTACGAGTAGCTGTACTGGGGGTTGGGGTCGTACTCGGTGTCGACGGCGGCGTTCACGGTGGCGATGGGCTGGTGGAGGACTCCGGCGTTGGCGATGGCCACGCAGGCGAAGAGGGCGACGAGCTAGAGAAAAAGTATATATAAATTTACGAAAAAGTTAGCAAAATTATCAATATCGTATTTAAATTGAAAAAACAACATTTAAACAAACCGAAAATGTTTTGTAAAAGTTAGGATTAATATTATTAAGTGACAATAAAAAGATATAATAACCGGAACAGATTACAAAATTGTATATAACTTTACCAGTTTCAGGATATTAAACTTTTGTTTACATAGTCAAAAGTAAGCGTGGTAACTATATCATAATTGTATGCCATGTAATTTTGACAAGTCAGTGTGGTAATAATATTACCGTACAGATTACAAATATTGAACAAAACAAATTGCTCTATCATTACGACTATTACAGAGCATAAAATTAGGATAACCAACTAACAAAATTTTTGAAGCAAGAAGTTAAAGAGAATTGAAAATGAACTCTATTGACCAGTAACAAAATTAGAATCACTTATTGGTAAAAAAATACTACTAATGGACGGTTGCACCAATATTATTTAAATTTTAAGTTTCCTAAAATTTTAAATAAAACAGAAATTAAGCATTTTTAGCACAAATAGGTATTAGATAAACGTTTTGTTAAAATGATACAATTTTTCTGTCAAGAAAATGTGGATTGTGAACTGGTACAGATTGAAATGGGCTTTGCAAAAATTCTGTAACTAATTTACCGGTAACCCAATTACAATCACGAATCGGTACACATTACTAGTATTTATTTGCAAAATTTTAGAAACACGCAATTGATAAATTTTGAAAACTGATTTGAAAATTGAAATGCCGAAACGGTACACTTTACTAGTATTGAAATCAAGTTTTGCAAAATTTTAGAAGCACACAACATTTAAATTTCGATAACTAACCGATACTAAATTTGCAAAACTGAAATCCCCCACAATTAGATACCCCAATCACGTCCCGATATGCAACTAGACTACGCTATTTACCTTGAAGGCCATTGTATTGTTCACTAGATCGCTGTAGATGCAATGATGCGGATTGCCGGGCCTGGAGTCTTATATACCCGGGCCGCGAAGCCCCCGACGGGCCCTGCGAAGGTCACGCGGGTATCCGGAGCTGCGTGGACGACACACACGGCGGCGGCGGCGCTGGTGTTCACGGAACGGAAGATCAAGGCTGGCTCTGCTCTCGTAACTCGGATTAATCTCTTTTCGTGACCCTGCATATTTTACCAGAATTAGATTTTAATTTCATGAAATTGATTTTGGATTTTGGACTTTTCTGATGCAATTCCATATTTCCATATTGAATGCTTCTGCAATGTTTAGACAGTTAATTCCAACAAATATTGCTTCAAGAAAAGATATGCGTTATTTTTTGTGGCACATATAAAATGCAGTTTCAATTAACGGAAATAAAACAATGCACGTACAAATTCCAACTTTGTCAATCTTCATACATCTAAAAATACTGCACTTGTCCGAATGACTCAAAAGCACACTATAGAGTTCTTGCAAAGATTGTAGGCTATAACCTACAAGATTAAAATTAAAGTAAAACTTTACACGGAACGAGTACCTTAGTACCTAAAGCCCTGTTCGATCTAGGAATGTTGTGCTACAGATTCACAGTGAACATAAGCATAAGAATAACGTAACATAAATGCACTAACAATATTGTCTACGTCACTTTTAACAAAAGCATTCAAAAGTGAGCTCGGAATACAGACCACTATCTTTACTAAAGAAGAAAAGACTTTACTTATCTATCGCTACTTCAAAATGTCACAACAATCATAATCAAATAAGTAGTATTTTCAAGAAGTATTTGTTACTAACTAACAGGATCTTTTATAATGTATACTATTCTCTTAAAATAATGTTACCTACTTATTTTTGTTAATTGTAGAATAAGTTGTTGTCTTAATTTTACAAATTAAATTAATAAGATCTTGCCTCATCTTTCACTTGGCACATTTGTACTAACAACTTCAGAATAATGATAATAAAATAATAATAATTATATCTTCCAAAGGCAGAAGTGAAATAACGTACGAAACAAAAGTATTAACTAACAAACAAACCAAAAAAAAAAAATAGGTAAAACAGTTCCTAACAAAACGCTGGACATACGAATACTAGTTTCAAACAATTTTTGGCCGAAACCGAAAACGAAACAGAAACATCGGTCGAACACTATTTATTATTATGATGAAAATGTTAAAATAATTGCAAGGCAATTATTATTTTATCAAGTAGGTCGTCATAAGGAATTGAATATCAGGAAGTGAGACCGAATCCGATAGTAATTCCAATAATTTGAACCAAACTCCAGTCAAGAAACTGCATCTGTGTTTATTACTACATTTCAACAATAGAAATATATAACTTTGAACCTCACAAAATATGTGACATTTTTTATAATTCAGCTTTACAAACATCAAGTGAGCATTCGAACTTCGAACAGACGAACCGATCATACCAGGCAATGAATCATACTTTATTGCGTGTGGTTATCACTGCAGTTATTTATTATTACTCCATATTATTCGATCTTCATAATCGTAAAAACCAAATGTGGTCCAACACGATCTCCCGCCGGTCCATTATGCCGTACACACTAATTTATGAACTCATTATTGACACAAATTTTTTATTGCCAGTTTATAAATTTCTACACATTTAAAATTTAAATTCTCCGATGATTTCTAGATTATAAACTACTTTTTATGCAAAATAGCGCGATCCGATAAATTTCGTTACATAACGAAGAAAAAACATTGCTATTTAAGATTAATCTAGATCAGGTTCCATAAAGATTTTAAATACCATTTTGAAATTTATAATTCTATTGTTGTTTAATTGTTCCAGTTTTCAAATTTAAATCTGTTGCTATGGAATATTGATCTCTAAGAGTTATTTTTTATTCTAGATTGCATTTGACTATGATTTTTTTTCTAGCAATAAAAACATTCCAGAATGCAGGAACATTTTGCAATCAAGTATCAAAGACATCTTTTCGAAAACTATGTTTGAAAATTGGTAAAAATTCAAAGAAGAAATATTGACGTTTATCAAATCAGATGTTCTTTGAATAACAGTTTATAACTACCGTTAGTATTTTTAACGTGAGGCATGGTATTTATCATTTCCGTGGTTTTTACTTTTTTGGATTATACAATTTTTTAACATGCCTTTACCAAGTGCAATACTTTTAAGAATCATTAATAACTTTAGAGAAAATAACAGAAAAGTAAATGGTCTGCTAAATCACACGATCTTACATATCCAGATTCCTTTTGTTGGTGACCTTTAAAATCAGGAGTATGTATGTATTAGGAAAAATCTTCAAAATTTATATGAATTAAATGTTCAAATTCTAAACATTTCTCAAAATATTACAATTGCCAAAATATCATCATACGTAATTAAAAAGTTTTATATCAGATTGAGTCATTACTTAGCAGCAATGGATGGATTTTTTTTTCATAGAAAATATTTCAATACTTCATTGTTCAATACTGTTAAAATGTAATCAGAAAACGACGAATACAATAAAGTAATAGACTTGTTTAAATTGTGATCCTTTATTTTACCAAAAAAATTACACTGTATATAAAAACCATCGTTGATATTAAATTCTCATTTTTTTCGAAAAACGAATTTTAACATATTGTTATTTAAGATATAGTAAATACCTAAAAAAGATATGAAAAGTGAATCAAAGTTTTTATGAAGCAAAAACTTGCGGTAATAAAGTGAAGAAGGAAGAGATGTTTTTGTTCCTGTTTGTGAAACAAGTTAATCGAAAATGTTCTCGCGTATTTACAATAAGCAATGTTGTTGACCATTCAGCTTGACCTTTCATGTTTAATTTTCAATTCCATTCAACGAAAACTTATCCTATTGTTGCGGAAACAAATTTAATAAGAAAAGATTCAAAATAAATAAGATTTGGAAACAAATTTTGTTTCTCTTTGTATCATACAAAACATCCGCATTTTTCTATTTCAAAATATTCGATATCAGATACAATTCGTTCCATGACATCAATAGTGACGAAGATATAAGATGTCACTTTCAATTTGTCTCCATATTTATTACCTTGCGGAAAAAACTGATTCGGATCACGTTCTCTCCAGAACTGTATTGGACGGGAAAATAAATTGAAATAAAATTTAAAATACAATAATAGCAACGCAGGAAATAATACAATCGGATATTTACTTTTCATGTTCCCTCGTGTTGTAATATTTTGATTATGCCCTTAATACGTAAATAAATATTATGTCTAGCAGAAAATAATTATTGTGTAATATTTAAAAGTATATTTGTAAATCATAAAATGTTTTGTACCAGGTATTGATATTCACAACACATTAAGTTCGATCAAGTTTTAATAGTTTAATTTTTAATTTTAGCCCTTATATGATGGCTAGTGATAGTAGTGATACAGAATGTAACTGTGATATTGAAAATTGATTTAAAAGCAATTTTGGCTCAAGACCATTTAATAAAAAATTAAATTAAAAAAAAAAATAGTACCGAATACTACAATAAAAAAATCTTTGACATTTTCACAATAAAATTTTTGTTTGATGCCAAAGTATATATTTTAGGTATTAAAATAAATAAACTGTATTTTTTTGTAATTTCCAGTATTTGTTTATAAATTGTATGAAACAGATACTCTATCATCAAATGTCACTACCAGTTACTCATTATTATTATTATTATTATTATTATTATTATTATTATTATTATTATTATTATTAATTCTTGCACTCATTATTATTTCCATAAAATTAATATTCTAAAATGTTAATAAATACAGCGCATCAATGTAAAATACTATACTTTATTTTGCAAATATTAAATTTCTACCATAAAGGATCTGTTCGTGTTTTGTTATTTCAATAACAATAATTGAAACTTTTATTGCTAAAGTAAATGCAAAGCATAAGGGAGTAACAATAAAGAAAAGCGGCGAGATTGTTTAAAATTTAATTAATTTTGCGCATGTAATCTGTGGATTTTGATATTAATCCATGCGAAACCTATAAAATTTAATCAAGTTTTTGTATGAAACATAAGCAAGAGTGCGCTGGGCACGGATGTTCAATTTCTTGTGCGGCTGCGGGAAAATTTAATATGAACACAGGAGATTTCAATACATTTTCAAGTGGATTGTTACATGTTTTCAAGTAATTGCTACGTGTGTACATCATTGATTTCATTCCGCTAACCTTGTATTCCAATGAAAATTTAACTGAGGTAACCGAAGCTTTAGGTTTGTAATGGAATCATTTTAACGCTAACACTGGATTGTTTTAGCGATTAATTCATGTTTTAATTATAACTATAAACAGAATCTCGGATGATAAGCGGTAAATATTTTTCATTGGTTAATAATTAACAGAATATACTCATAAGTAATACAACAAGTATTATACTCTATATCTCGCATTTGATTCTCACGTCATCAATTTCTGCTTTTAGAATTATAAAACTTTTATCTTGCTTCTTTGTTATATTAAAAAAGTTATTGTAATAAAATAAATTGTATTATTTTGAGACGTAATATTAAATTTCATTCGGTGAGTAATTAGCAAAATACTATCAAAAATTTTACTTGATACAAAGGAAAAGATTGACCGTAAATGAAGTACATAATAAGATTATCGAGAAGGAAGATCTTGCACACGACAGAAATAACTATTGAGCAAATTATAGAATTTTAAGAAACGCTTTACATAATGGTTGCAGACAGTGAAATCTTTCAGGATACATAACTCTAAAATTCTTAAAAATATTTACTGTAAATCTTTTTCCTAAATAGACTTGGTAAATTCTTAAAATTTGAAGGAAATTCTTAGAATCTGATAACACTTATTTAAACTAAAATCTTAGCGTGTCGTTGGTTGCCAACTACTGATCTAGTAAATTCTTTACCACATATTTCCTTCTCCATGTCAGCTAGAATATTTAGGTGTTGACGTTTGGTAAACACTTTCTACGGTTTAAATCTATTATTACCAATGTTCGGTAGCAAATCTGACACACCCAGTCATGGGTAATAAGACGTGATTGATATAGTTTAGGTACAAGATGAAATAAAAATATATAACTTGAAATTCGTTTATTGGCAATATGTACAAGCATAGTCAAATTCCATATAAACACCTTAGAAGAAGTTGTAAGAAAATTGAGCAGGATAAGTGAAAGGAGCAACAATCTTAGCAGGAGCAGGAGCAACAACAGGAGCAGCAAGTTTAGCAAAAGGAGCAGAAGCAACTAAAGGTGCAGGAGCGACTACTTTAGCTACTGGAGCAGGAGCTACAAACGCAGCAGGAGATACAAACCTAGCGAAGTGAGCTGGAGCAATAAGATTAGCAGGAGAAACTAAATTAGCAGGAGCAACAAAGTTAGCAGGAGCGGATCTAACAGGACTGGATCGGGCAGGAGCGCGAGCATTCAATCTAGCAGGTGCAGGTTCAGCGTCCTTCTCATTAGCCGCTGCTCTCGCTGGCGCCACCACTTTAGCTGAACTAACTGGTGCTGCCACTCGAGCAGAGGCCACTGGGGCAACAACCCTTCCGGAGTCCACGGGCACGGGCGCCACTGGTGCCACCGGTGCCACTGGAGCTACTGGTGCGACTGGTACAGCCACCCTAGCAGGAACAACCACGGCAGGTTCGCGTTGTACCACAGCGTTGAATCCGTTGACGGGATCAGCGGTGTAGTCCACGATACGACGAGAACCATCAGGTTCAATCAGGCTGTAGCGACCAGTGACGATGTCTTCTTTACAGGTTTTCATTGATTTAAACTAAAATTTTAGGGTGCTATTCCAAAAGTTATCTCGTGCCACTTAGTGGTACGCGTATCGTTGGTTGCCATCTGCTAATCTAGTAAATTCCTTACCACATATTTCCCTTATCATGTCAGCTGGAATGCTTAGGTGTTGCTGTTTGATAAACAACTTCTACGGTTTAAATTTATTATTACCAATGTTCGATAGCAAATCTAGCACACCCTGTAAAGGGTAATACGACGTGATTGATATAGTTTAGGTATTGAATGAAGTAGAAATATATAATTTGAAATTTGTTTATTGGCAATATGTACAAGCATAGTCAAATTCCATATAAACACCTTAGAAGAAGTTGTAAGAGTATTGAGCAGGATAAGTGAAAGGAGCAACAATCTTAGCAGGAGCAGGAGCAATAACAGGAGCAGCAAGTTTAGCAAAAGGAGCAGAAGCAACTAAAGGTGCAGGTGCGACTACTTTAGCTACAGGAGCAGAAGCTACATAGGCAGCAGGAGCCACAAACCTAGCGAAGTGAGCTGGAGCAATGAGATTAGCAGGAGAAACTAAATTAGCAGGAGCAACTAAGTTAGCAGGAGAGGATCTAACAGGACTGGATCGGACAGGAGCGCGAGCATTCAATCTAGCAGGTGCAGGTTCAGCCTCCTTCTCATTAGCCGCTGCTCTCGCTGGCGCCACCACTTTAGCTGAACTAACTGGTGCTGCCACTCGAGCAGAGGCCACTGGGGCAACAACCCTCCCGGAGTCCACGGGCACGGGCGCCACTGGTGCCACGGGCGCCACTGGTGCGACTGGTGCAACTGGTACAGCCACCTTAGCAGGGACAACCACAGCAGGTTCGCGTTGTACCACAGCGTTGAATCCGTTGACTGGATCAGCGGTGTAGTCCACGATACGACGACTACCATCAGGTTCAATGAGGCTGTAGCGACCAGTGACGATGTCTCCGTTGCGGGTTTCGAACTGGCTCTTGGAGTCCCCGGTCAGGGAGTCTTGGACATCGTACGCGTAGGAGTATTGAGGGTTGGGGTCGTAGTCGATGTCTTCAAGACGGGCGGGGACTGCTACAGGAGACACTAAGGCCGAATGGGCTACTGCCACCAGAGCGAAGAAGGCGATGAACTGAAAATAAAATTCATTGTGTCATCCACAGAACAAGTATTTTAATAGTATATTGTACAAAAAGCATGGATTGGTACTCATTTCATATGAGTATGAAAATTTGTAGAATGAGCCTAACACGATTTTTTTTTCGTTATGTCAACTGAAATAGTAGCTTATATTTTAGGTCGATCAAAACTAAATTTGTGGTGTCCAACTTAAGTGATCTTACTTAAAATTGAACACTTTGTAGAAATTTTTATATTCTTAATCTTCAAATTAATATTTAATATCAATTTCTTAAAAAGTACATTGTGCTTTGTGGCTGATCTATCATTTAGAATTTCGTAATAATGCAGTTTTAAATTTTTACCTTATATCAAGAAATAGAAGTTTTTAAAAGAATGTTTTAAAAAACTGCTCTCAAAACTAATGTGTTCGGAGTAAAGCTATAAATTCAATTTTTAGGATTTTCTGCCTTATAGTATTTTTAAAATCAGTTGTGTGGAAATCCACTTATATTCGAATGTACAGATCTACAGAGAACTAAAATCAAATTTTTGTTATTATTTTACCTACGTTCATCATGATATGACATCCGATACCATATTTCCAATTTTTGTAATTGGTAATAATATGAGAATTGAAAATAATATTTGATAACACCTTTCACATTTTATTTAAATTAGTCTTTTTATTAAACCACAAATTTAGCTTAATAAAATGTTGTTTTTAACAACCTCATTTTATTACTATTAAATTATTACAAATTGAGACACAAATAATTATGAGTTGTAAATAATTTCTATATATTTTATTGATGTTTTTTCAAGTTTATTATACCACATTATAAAATTTGGTAAATAAAATCTTAGTACAAGCACATTTGTTGTTAAATTCGATCAGTATTAAATTCCAAGTAAAATATTTCGCAAAGAACTTCTAAATCCACTAAACTAACTAACATAGCACTGCACTATTTCGAATGCACTATAATTCACGTACCTTGCAAGCCATTGTAGAACTCGATGTGTTCGAAAAGATCGAATGATGACCTATCGAAGCAGCCCTGAGTTTATATATAAAATAATCTTGCAATCATTGCACAAGCGATTGTAACACGCTAATGTAAATCAGAAATCAGTGCTACCCTAGTGTTGGTAGATTCGTACGTGAACTGGGTAGACAACGTGGACATTAATATGAGACGCAGTGCGTGCGTGTGTGTGTAATATGCGTACGCCAAACGCATCATGACTTTGACCCATTTGTGGATGAAATCAAAATTGATAAATCTGTTATTGTATATCGGTGTCGCGTGCCAAATTTGTCGTTTCATAATTGTTGATTGTGTGCAAAGTCATGATTCATGCAATTGCAGTGTTAAATTATTTAAGTGGCATATACAGCTAAATTATTCGACAATTAACCGTTACAATTGATAATAGGATTGGAATTGGTAACTTAGCTTTAATTGGCGATTAATTGTTTGATGTTTTGAAAATTAATATAGAGCAATAAAATTAACTGTAGAAAATATCATATTTGATCCATATTTTTACTTGTTATTTATGTTATAATGTAGGTATACTTAACATCGATTATATTAAAAAAGACGAAGAAGATCTAAGAGTAGCAGAAAGAAATATACTAAGAACTAGGGACTCGAACTGAAAAATTTTGGGGTTCGATTACAGATAACAGTTTTTACATTAATAATAATTCATTAACATATTGGTATTCGTTTCGGTTAAAATACACAAAAAAAATCTGTTTCGTTACGGTTTCGGTTATAATTGTAAGTTGTTTTAAGTAAAAGTATAGTTACTTAATTTTAAAATGTGATCTAAGTAAGACTGACGATCGTACGATCCAAGTGTGTCTTACAATTAGAGTTAAGACATATGGCTTAAGATGTCGCTAGTTTCGCTGATTGTAGCTGAGATTTACACTAATATTTTCAGTTTAGTACAATATTTATTTTTATACTGGTTTTAGTATCGATGTTTCTTTGTATCGGTTTTCGGTTTCCGTACTTGAAGAAATAAAATATAGATTTTGGTTTTCAGTTACCCAGAAGTGGATAGAAAGAAAATAATCCTAAAAATGGATTTATGTATTCAAAACGCGCACATCTAATTTTTTTTTAAATATCCTTTTAAAAAATATAATATTCTTAAATTTATAAGTACATCATTCAAAAAACATCCATTGCTAACTGGTAACTGGTTGAACTGCAAAAAATGTAGTCAGAATTTTTTCCAATTTATATTTATTATTGATGAACATTCTGGTTACACCAGTACCTCAAATTTTTGATTTAATATAATACATGTATATAAAGCCGAAGAAGAGGATTGTATATTATGTAGAATGGAAAATAATATGTTAGGACAATAATCATTTTGTTTTTTTCTGTTTTCATTTACGGTATCACTGTTTCCTATTTCAATTAATGTTATTTATTTGAAATTCTGTTACACATTAGGGTCTAAAAATAAATTCTATTTACAGTAATATTGTGAATTTGGAATTAGTGAGATTGAATTTATTCTATCAAAACAAACCTGAATTTCATGCAACGTGATTTGGACTGAGTTTCATTTCACAACAAATAGTAAAATCTGTTTAGAATGAAATTTAATTTTTGATTAACTATATTGAAATTTATTTTACTAATTCATTTTGGTTGTTTCAACGATTTTAGTTAAATTAGAATTATGGTTTACGAATACAAAACTGAAAAGTATAAAAACAATAATTAAATGCGGCTCAATTTTTTTAAAAATAAGAATTAAAATTCTAGGAAAGTTTTTAAAATTTTTAAATAAATTTTTAAGTTCTGAGTAATTTAATTAACATGATACATGTTTCACTGATGATAATTTTCCATGAAATATATGTATGTATACGTGAAAGAAATTAGAACTGTAATATTTTTATTCGACCATTATGATATTTGCTTGATGTATGTTTTTTATTACTACGGATACATAGCATATTGTAAACACATTTTTATTTCCCACGGTAAGCATAGACGTTAAGGTATAAATTCATATCTCATAGTTTTGTCAAAAATCATATTGTTTAATTTAGTTGTAAAGAAGTATTGAAATGAAGACATCTTTATTATTAAAATATAAATGAATTAGGAAATAATATCGTGGTTATAGAAAAAGTATAGTAAACAACCCACTTGGAATGTCCATTTCGTACTTGTATGAAATGAGTACCATTCCATAATTGTTGTACAATATATTACATTAACATAGCAAATTTATTAATACACTGATAACTGTACAGGTTTTCTTTATTGCTTGTTATTATTTAAGTTTTAAGTTTCTCTTATATAAGTTATTACTGAATATTGTTTATCCTTATTTTGGTCTAAGATGACCTATGTCCGATGTATTATGTGTAGATTTAATAAAAACAACAATGTTTGTTTCATATTTTTTATTAACATAGCAAAATCATATAATACAAACGGAGGCACAGTTAACGGTCATTTTTAAACAACTGGGTATCCAAAAGGAGATACATATTTAGCAACAGGTGCAGAGTAAGCTAGAGGTGCTGGGTAACTAAGAGATGCGGCGATTTTAGCGATTGGAGCTGGTGCATTTAACGGAGCTGCTACCTTAGCCAAAGGAGCTACAAAAGTAGTAGGAGCAGGAGCAAGGAACCTGGCAACTGGTGCAGGAGCAAGGTACCTAGCAGGAGCAACAACTGGAGCTGGAGCAGCAATGAACTTAGCGAAAGGAGAAGCAACTACAGGGACAGGACAGTGTTTACGTACCCTACGATATGAGATACTTGAGACCTGCTATCAAATGGATGACCTATGTTGGATGTATTATGAGCAGATAAAATAAGATCAACAATGTTTGTTTGATACTTTTTATTAACATAGCAAAATCATATAATACAAAAGAAGGCACAATTAGCGGTCATTTTTAAACAACTGGGTATCCAAAAGGAGATACATATTTAGCAACAGGTGCAGAGTAAGCTAGAGGAGCTGGGTAACTAAGAGGTGCTGGGTAACTAAGAGGTGCAGCGATTTTAGCAATTGGAGCTGGTGCAACTAACGGAGCTGCTACTTTAGCCAAAGGAGCCACAAAAGGAGCAGGAGCAGGAGCAAGGAACCTGGCAACTGGAGCAGGAGCAAGGTACCTAGCAGGAGCAACAACTGGTGCCGGAGCAGCGATGAACTTAGCGAAAGGAGAAGCAACTACAGGAGCAGGAGCAACATACTTAGCAACTACGGGAGCGGGAGCAGCCACGAACTTTGCCACAGGGGCAACTACCGGCGCGGGGGCAAACACAGGGGCGGGGGCAACGACCTTAGCCACGGGGGCAACAACGGGCGCCGCTGGTGCAACCACGGCGGCTTTCACCACGGCGGGCTCCCTCTGCACGACTGCGTTGAAGCCGTTGATGGGGTCGGCGGTGTAGTCCACGATACGACGGGTTCCGTCAGCTTCGATCAGGCTGTAGCGACCCTGGACGATGTCTCCGTTGCGGGTTTCGAACTGGTTCTTGGAGTCGCCGGTCAGAGAGTCTTGGACGTCGTACGCGTAGGTGTACTGCGGGTTGGGGTCGAACTCAGAGTCCGCCAGTCTCGCTACAGGGGCTACTACACCCGCTTGGGCTACCGCCATCAAAGCAGCCAAAACGAAGATCTGGAAAGAAGGACAATATAAATAAACAACTTGAACTTAATGGATATCGAAAGAATCAAAAGAACGTGTTACTAGTATTTAGAAATAAATTGCGACAAGAATACGTCAACCGCCGAGATTTGAACCCAAGACCTGCATCTTGCCGGGATGTCGTTGTACCATCTGAGCTATTGCTCAATGTGTAAGTTCTTATCACGTCGGTTAAAATATTCTCTCACAGAATTATTGTTAAAAATTCTTATTTGAATATAGGCACTTTAATAATTATTTAAATTATTTAGATTAAAATTGAGAAAATTTTGAAAATCGAGAGTCGAAATCTCCAATAATCCGAACCCGATAAAACACTTACAGACAGCAATATCTTTAACGGTTCTACCAAGATAACGTGACAACATCTTGATGTATCGAACGTAAAGACAAAAATACATTAATACAAAATTAGTAGTTGATTCTTGATGGAACATAGTAAATCATTATAAAATATTGTAATATACTTAATTATTCTACCTTACTATTTACTGTCCAAAACAACGAAACGATCATAACATTAAATAGTAGAATAATGAAGAATGTTATTTTATTTTTAATGTGCCATACATTATATATTTATGACAGAATTTAAAATTTGTGTTTTTGTTATTGTGGAAAACAAAGCGATACAGCAAAAATATTTTTTAATAATTAAAGCTTATGAATTATGCGTATATAAATGCGTGCGAATGAAATGAAATGAATCACGAATTATTCCGTGATGAGACAAAGCGTTTTAATGAGCGCGAAATCCAGGAATTTTAAATCAATAGCGGAAAACATATCTGATCACTTTCAAAACTCTGACTTTCGTTCTTGATTAATGAAAACATCTTTGGCAAATGCTTTCGCTTAAAAAAAATTGTGTTTGTCGAAAACAAAGCGATACAGTAAAAATTTTAATAATTAAAGTTTATAAATTACGCGTATATAAATGCGTGCGAATGCGAATGAAATGAAATGAATCACGAATGATTCCGTGATGAGACAAAGACAAAGCGTTTTAATGAGAAATTGACCCGAATGGCACAATGGCGTTGTCCGCACTGCACCGCCGTCTTACCTTGCAGGCCATTGTTGCTGGTTGATTGTTGTGTTGTGGGATCGAATGATAGCTGCCGGCTGTCAGCGGCTTATATACGGCCCGGCAGCGTTTCTCCGCCCCGGTATTGTGTACGTGCTGTGCGTGCCAAGAGCCGTGCGTGAATACCTGACACGCAATACAGGCGCTGTGTTTACGCACTAAGTGAATCTGTCACGTCCTCAAAGGTCCTGACATCCACTCGGAATGCAGAGAGTAATCATCCTTGTTAGAAGTACTTCTACTTTTAATCACCGTCCTTCTACTTGTACATTTATTACTTTACACACATCAGCTCAAGTAAGGGTAGTGTACCTTTTTATGTTCACGTGCCATTTTTTTTTATTTTCAAAAAGGTCGGGCCGAGATCTCTGACTTCCACTCTAGAATTCCGTAATCATCCTTGTTCATCATACTTCTTCTACTTTGAATCACCTTGCCTTATACATTTATTACTTTACACGCATGAGCTAAGGCAGGGATTGTGAATCTTGCCATTTTTTTTTAATTTTCAAAAAGTTCGGGCAGAGCTTTTGGACATCCACTCTGGAATTCCATAATCATCCTTGTTCATCATTCTTCTACTTTTAATCACCTTCCTTCTACTTATACAATTATTATTACACATACATCACCTAAAGCAGGGTAGTGTACCTTTTCATGTTCACGTGCTATTTTTTTTTTAATTATATTTTGTAATTCTTATATGCCAGGTAATATTTTTAATAAAAAATATATATTCAGAAGTATTCATTAGAATATCCACCAAATATCTATTATTTGGAAAGAAGAACAATTATCCATTTTCAGCTTCAGAACGACAATATGTCTCAACGAACTTTACAAACATAAGTATTTTTATGACTGAAGTAGTTATTTGTATTACTAGTCCAGAAACTGAATTTGTATGAGAGCTGGTTCATATTAACAGGCCGAGCTGAAAGCAGTTTCTGGACGTTTGATTCAAAAGATTTTTTGCGTCTATGACACTTTCAGTTTATTAAAGATATATTATTACTACTTAAAATTTTATACACTGTAGGTTGCTATGTCATAGATACATAAAGTAACCTGCGGTGACGATCAAATAATCATACTTCTTCAACTTTTAATCACCTTCCTTCTACTTATACAATTATTACTTTACATGCATCAGCTAAGGCAGGGTAGTGTACCTTTTTATGTCCACATGCCATTTTTTTTTATTTTCAAATTTTGTAATTCTGAGGTGCCAGATAACATTTTTAATAAAAAAAATATATATTCAGAAGTATTTATTAGAATATCCACCTAATATCCATTATTTGGAAAAAAGGATAATTATCCTTATTCATCTTCAGAAAGAAAATATGTCCAAACGAACATTACAACATAATTTTGATTAAGCTCTAAATCTAAAGCATCCTTCCTTGAATTGATTAAAGTTCCATGTTAAACACATTAATCTATCGTTCGAGATAATAAACATACACTATGTAAAGTTAATATTTGAGTAACTACTCACAAATTTGAGAGTAAAGGTGATTGATCTAGAAAATACGTATTGGAATATGCAACAACAACAACAAAATAAGATAAAAAATTCGAATTGTAACAACAGATATGAACTAATATAAACAAAGTCAATACTGCAGTACCTACTGGACGAGGAGAAAAACATCAAGACGTTTTCTAGATTCAGAAAAAAGATAAAGATAAGAAGATAGTCAAAACTGAGTGGAATCTGCCAACCCTCATTTTTGAAAAACACTCCAGGCTTCTGTCGAGCAAGAAAATTCATTTCTCCATGTACGATAAACGCCAAGAAGCTAATAACTCTCAGCAAAAAGGACTTTAAAATAATGACAGGATTCCTAAATTGTCATTGCTCTTTAAAATACCATTTGTACAAAATTTATAAAGCTGAAAATGACATCTGTCGTCTCTGGGAAGAGGACGAAGAATCGTCGGAACACGTACTGTATGATGGCCCAGCCGTAACCACAGAGAGACTTAATCAACTAGATAAGAAGTATCTTACGGCAGATGAGATCAAGAAGTTGGCTTCTGGAGCTATAATTGGCTTGATTAGAAAACTGGAACAGTTTCCGGAAAAATAAGTAAGGGCTGTATGAAAATAGATCTTCTAGGTCGCGGAGACAAAAGCGATAAAACGCCTAAGCCCTCGTTTACATAAAATACAATACGAGTACAATAGAATTTCGAGATCAAATAATTAGAATATAGCAAACAATAACTAAAACTAGAACAATTACTGGAAAAAAATTGTGTGGCAATAAATAAATCAGCAAATATATATAAAAAGTACCAAAACTACTACTAATTGGAGCGCAAGTTGAGAAAATTACTAGAAATTAGAACAATCCTACAAAATGAATATGAAATTAAATAGAACAGGCATTGTCTAAAATTTGAGCAAAATCTATGAAAAATAAATAGAACAATTACAAAAAATGACAAATTACCATGAAAGAAAAATTCTATGAGTAAATATCCTGTTACATAAATAAAGTTTGGTAATAAATAAGATCTTTTCGTATGGATATGGTGATTCTAGTAAATAATCTGCCCTTAAATTGTTGTAGTATCAAAAACCCATATACCTATTTTACAATTTGGACTATAAAAGAGAATATAAAAAGATGAACATAACTCAGTATCGCTAATGGCTAATAAGCGCTTATAGTGTCTTCTTATTTACTGGCTTTTAGTAAAATGGTGCACTTTATGGACAGTTATATTTATCTTTGCGCAGGCTCCATACTAAAAATGTTGCATCTAACTTTCGTTCCACGTTATAAAACCACTATACTGCAATACATTAAATGTCCTATTAAAATATTAATGCAGATCGTACGTGATTCTTAAAGAGCTGTAATCTCTCGAGTCATTTCAACGTACTCGAAAGTCAAAACGTGGAAACTTTATAACGTAACAAGAATTACTGACACTGGTCTATTGCAGATAATTTTCATTACTTATATTCGTCTTGGAGTTACTAAAAATATTAATAAAGGAAAGGTAACTATCGCATACAACAGCAGAATCTTGATATAACGGATTAATGCTGATGAAAAGTGTCTCTTAAAAATGAAATATTAAAAATATCCAAAAATACCCATATTGTGGTTCAAGATTTTAGTTTTTAAAAATAGTCCATATTATTAGATATCGATGCGCTGGTTTAAAATTAACAAACCAAATTTAATTATCTCTTTTTGTTATTCACGTACAAATTAACAATTTTACATCCAACACATTATCTCCCGCCACTGTAGTAATTATATTCTATAAAAAAATTCTTTACTACATTAGACATTTAGTTTTAAAATTATATTGTTCAGACTATTTTTAATCAGTTATTTTTGGCGTAATTAAAATCTATTCTTTGTACATTTCTTCCATGTTTCTATAAAAAAATTATATTTACTTATTTTATCATTGAAAATTATTTAGTTCAATTTGAACTCATCTATTTAATAGAAATTCCTAAGCTTGAACAATGTGTGACGTTAATATAAGTATTTATTTTTTTCTGTTTAGCCAGAAATTCTATATAAAACGTAATTATGCCCTTCGGTAGAAAACTAAATAGTCTGTGTGTTTAATAATAAAATAATTTGCGAAAAAAAGGAATTTAGAGGCGTTTATTTCTAATGTAATCAGTTCAAGATTTTTTAACTTTAATTTGTAAATATGATTCAATCATTAGCACACTTGAAATTACTAACTAACTCATTAGCTAGTACACTGCTAATAAACCAGTAATAAATATTTTCCGACGTGATGTTTAAGAATGGAATATGTTTTCTGAAACATATTTTTTGTTATAATGCAGCATAAAAAGTAGAATAGTAGAAGCGTTGAATATATTTCCATTACAATTTGTTTGGAATGTAAATCCAGAAAAAGATTTACGCACTTGTAGATAGACTGAGAAAATATATCATTACAAGTCAAAGCAGTTTATTTACCGCATCAGAATAATTTATAACAAGATATGCAGTTAACCCAACCTACGTTCAACCTACCACCGTAGTACAAACTGGAAGTTTGTACATATATTATCCCTTACACGCCGGTCAAAATGAAAGATACTATCTGCTAGAATATCGTAGCTGTAAATCCACGGCTTTTTTCGGTATTTAAACCGTCAACGCGTATCGTCAGTGTTTACGATCACACACTCAGATAACTTGTATTTATTTGTGAGCTAAATCAAAAAATGTTACGCGCACATAAACGTAAATGTATATTTTTGCTCAACACATGTGGGATGGGACACAGGGGGAATTTTTTACTGCAATAGCTGCAGGATTTAACTTGCAAAATTTCACACTGAACGTTTTCATTATATACAATAATAATATATTATTATATAAGGGATTAAGGTAATCAATACGTGTCCATTATAACCAATAATAGTATATGATTATATAAGGGATTATGT
This sequence comes from Stenolophus ochropezus, assembly GCA_035578165.1. Lineage (NCBI taxonomy): Eukaryota > Metazoa > Arthropoda > Insecta > Coleoptera > Carabidae > Stenolophus > Stenolophus ochropezus. The sequence continues at coordinate 3,525,747 of JAQOWZ010000002.1, forward strand.
GTCATTATTCGCGAACATGACATGAAACATTATTTGAGTGATAATCCTGAATGTAATACTATACTTTTTCTACTCCTGTAAATTGGGAAAAATGCATGAATATTAAAAAAAATGATAACGTAAAAATACACATAGGAAGAATTATCCACAAATATAATAAACGTGTATAATTGATTTCTAGTTCTGTGATTGGTCGGGAAGAGTAAATTATGAGTCATATTACACTGTTCTAAAATATGGCTATTATAATTAATCAAAAAAAATTAAAATAAGTGGGAGATTTTTACACAGAAGCACAGAATAGGTTTATACAGAAGCGACAATAAGACAGAGAAACGAAAATTAGAGAGAGATGGAGAATGTGCACAAATAAAGGGCTCATTGTTTAAAATTGGAAAATTTCCTCACATCTGAGAGAGAGATAGGAGAGGAGCACAAATTTAAAGGTCTACACAATGCTTTAAGGTCATAGAACTAACTAGGGGAACATGAAAGGTACCGACACGGAATGTCGCTTCTGTGTGTAACTACTCTGTGACAGGAGTAGAAAAATATAATTATACGCAAGTTTATTATTTTAAAATTGGCTAAAATGTTCATTAGTTAAAGTGTACCTAATAAATTTTATTGATACGTGTTCAGTGAACGAATTTTCAAAACAAAGCTTATAAAATTTCTATTGAAAATTATGATATTTTTGCATTATCGAGCATTAATAATATATGTCATGTTAAGAGTTGTAAGGTGCTTATTACGCACGAAGTGGAAAAGTTACTCAAGAGTAATATGATATAATACGCAGTCAAATATCTAGAGAACTGCATAAATGAGATATCGAAGTTCCACTTATAAATTTGGAATGTTCCGAACGATGCATAAAAAATAAAATAAAAAACTTTATAACAATGTCTATTTTTATTGAATATATTGTCACTTAAAAATTCCATAACCATAACTAATCTATGTCTATATTATTATAGATGTATTAATACCACAAACCACAATTTGATTTTAAATGCTGAAATTTAACGAAACGGATGGTTAAATGAAAAGTTATAAGCTGTATCATAAACACTGGAGATTTTTGCTCTTGTGAACAATACGGGTTGACAAGTTAAGCAGTTTAGCAATGGTTTACTTGTTCACAGGATTCATGTTAATATTCCTGTTTGCATATGAAATTAACTGTAGGAATGATTGGCATTATGCTCTCATTGGACGGGTTGGATTAGCCACAGTTGTTGGACTAGAGAGATTTATGTCATATCGACATACATTTAACGATATTTATTTTATTTTATGTATTCACAAACGTTTCTATCCTTTGTAATTATGTTTTTGTACAAGGTATATAAAAAAATTCATAAAATTTAAGAACATACATTAATCCACAATCAAAAAGATTAACAAATATTAATGTGCTATAATATGTTAATAATCATAATAGGTGTACAAGTATTTCAATACATACACAGACTAGTTTATGTATAATGATGGATGGGTTTTGAATTGTCTTGTAAAAGTTGTAACAAATATATAAATAACTGTGAGTTCCAAACATGTGTTGTCATAGAGATTTAACAAAGAAAAACAGTTTTTGATAAATATAAATTGTCAAAATAACTAAACCCCATAATCGCAAATGAACAAAGATCTTCAATCTACAATGTCATGATTCGTTGTTCCAACCCCATCACCATAAATAGACAGTTTTTTACTTGTATAGCAAAAACACATGAGGCGAAAAAAAATGGAGAACCGTTTTTGCTAATTGCTAAAACTGTCCAGCTAAAAAACTAAACCCCCACAATCGGATTCGAACTGAAGACCTTTGATAACATAAGTCATTCTTATAACTCCATAACCATAAATTGATAGCTGTCATTTTACGTGTAAATCAGTAAAAACACGATTTTTTTTTTGTAAACTTCGTTGAATTATGTTTTTAAATATTAAATAATCTGTATTAAATAAAATGCAGAAATACACATATACCGTGTGTTCCTAGAATATTAACAGAACATTAAATATTTTCGCCTGATGTTTTTATTGTTTATAATTGTCCTATTAAAATGCAGTAATCTGTATTAAATATATTAAGATACGCATTGTCCTGTAGAAAAAGATGACTTAGTTTTCCCATGTTAAATGCGTATGACAATACTTTTTGGATCACACGGTATGTACCATTTTCTGTGCTTTGTGCAATATGGTGACCAAAAACTATTTTCCCATGTTAAATGCTTGTGACAATACTTATCTGGGACACTCTGTATATATACAGTGGTTTCGTCTTTAATATTTTCAAATTACACATTGAAAAAAATTGTTAAAACATTGTATCGGTATTGTTAAAATTAAAAAGTAATGTTTTATAAATAACAGACCGTTTTCGAATGGTTGTTTAATGACTTTTTTTGGTGTGCTACGTATTTTTTTGTTCCTTGTTAAGACCGTGTGTGTGTATGCAGTGGCGGCTCGTCATATGGGGCAACCGGGGCACGGCCCCGGTTATAATTTTACAATATATATATATATTTCATTTTTATTATCTACATCAACAATAATTCATATAAAAAACTAATTTATAATTATTACTGCTATTTATTTATTCATGTTTAATATTATATTCTGCCTACAATGAAGTTTAATGCCGATTTGGGGCCAACGCGCGCTGGCCCTAAACGCTTGGTTTGCGTAACGTAGCGGATCGTCAAAGCAGTGAGTTGTGACCTTGAGCTAGCGAATCAGTGTAGATTGGAAAAGCCTGCATCGGGGCCCGGGCTATCTTGGCCCCAGCGCATCTAAAGTGACTAGCGGCTAGCGAAGCGAGTGCATGTTTACAAGTAAATACTATAAATTTATAAACAAATTAAAAAGCTACTGGTACCGGACTATTAATAAGTAAGAATATTTTCTTCTAAATCAGAACGTTGATAATACCTATATTCTAGTTTTATTAGGCATGGAAAATCAAAATCAATCAAATTTAAATGAAGTTGACAATTTACTAAAATTACCATTCGAAAAAAAATCACTAGAAGAAAAATTGTATACTTTTGGACCACATCAGCCCCAAAATTTTAATTTTTCACAATTTATTAATATTCTTGTTTTTGAATAAATAAAAGTTACACTACATATTTTTTTATACTTCCTTATTCTGCCCCGGTCCTCATGAAGACCACGAGCCGCTACTGTGTGTATGTATTAATGAATCTTGATTAAATTTTCATCGATTTATTTGGCAAAGTTTGAAGAACGTGAAAATTGTCTCACACAAGCGGGGAAGTTTTAATATTAATGGCCGCTTTCCAAACTCGTTACGTTACAAACTTTGACTTTGCTTGTGAAAAAAATTACCCCTTTATTACAGTATCACGTTGCCTTATTAAAGTAAATAATGGACATATATTACAGATGAGACTTTAGAAAATAAACCAGACAACTGGGGCACATTTTTCTACGTGTTGCTCGCGAGAACATCAAAGGCGGAAATTACTACAATTAAAATATATTTTCCACTGAAATATTTTTAATATAAAATGTAATAGGGAAATATTCATAAAATTCCAATGATATACAATATTTTGAAATAACACAATTAAATTTTATTCACTGCTATAGTGAATAAAATTTTTATAATTAAAAATATCACAATTATTGACATTGTTGTATTATTAAACTCGACGATGATTTAAATTATTATTACTGGAAGTAGTATAACATATAATAGATATAAATGTTTCAACTGTTTCGAACAGTATATTTATTGGATAAAAATACTTTCGTAGGTACTAATTTTTTTATATAAATTATATATATATACAGGGTGAGTCTGGGAAGACGCCCCCCCCCTTTAACTTTTTTATTATAAGTAATAGAAAAAAATGGCTCATATAAAAGTTTTATAATTTTACATATACTATTTGATGGCAGATGTAGATATTTTTTATAAAGTCAGGTTTACAAGATACGACTATCAATTTTATTTTTCAAATGACAACCTATAATTATTTTAATAAAATAGAAACCGCCATTTTTTTCTCTTTTCAACGATGTATTCATTTTTATTAATGTATTTGAAAAATTTCGAGAAAAATGAGAATTTAGAAATATTAGAAATCATTTTTAAACAAATATTATAGGTGGCCATGTTTCTCGAAACCGGATAAAAATCCTTCTCAGTGTTCTTAAACTCGGTTGCCAACGTCTAGGAAACAGCTCCCGGTAAATTATTTTTGCTCTTCTTATGATGCAAGTCAATTAACCAATTATTAGAATCATATCAATTAATTCGTTCTTCGTGAACTTTTCAAAATGTTTTTTTTTTGTTTACAAAATAAGTTAAATTAAGTAACAAACAAATGTATACATTTTTGACATTAATTTAATTGTTTTACATTGTTACGTTTTGTTTATTTTGTGTAAAAATGATTTCTAATATTTCTAAATTATCTCATTTTTCTCGAAATTTTTCAAATACATTAATAAAAATGAATACATCATTGAAAAGAGAAAAAAATGGTGGTTTCTATTTTATTAAAATAATTATAGGTTACCATTTGAAAAATAAAAGTTGATAGTCGTATCTTGTAAACCTAACTATATAAAAAATATCTACATCTGCCATCAAATAGTAGGTACATGTAAAATAATAAATTTTTTATATGTGCCATTTTTTTCTATTGCTTATAATAAAAAAGTTAAAGGGGGGGGGGCGTCTTTCCAGACTCACCCTGTATATATGTATATATATATATATATATATATATATATATATATATATATATATATATATATATATATATATATAATGAAAGAATGAAATGAAGTTTATGGAATAAATATTATTATTTCAGCGTTTTCATAACGGCAATGCTTTTTCTGTTTTTCTTGTTATTTCTACGATGCAGTTATATGAACCTGTGAATAATTCTATTAAGCAAACAGCTTGTATTATTCTGTCTCTGTCTGGGCCTAATTGTCTAGCATGTGTCGTGAATACGTAAATAGGAAAAGTAGGAAGTGCTCCTAAACAATTCGAACCCAAAAACAGAGACACAGTTGAAGCAATCAGTTCGTTATTCGTACGGTTGTCACTTGCCCAATTGCTCAAATTTCACCTTCATACGTGATTCGATGATTCACTGGCATTTTCCAATGTTTTGCCAATAGTAGTTAATTGTTTTAATAATACAAAATTTTAGGTTAGGTGCAAATCTAGTGGAGAAAGCTTAACAAATAATTCGTTGTAATCAACGTGTTATTTTAAAATGCAAAGTTCAAAATTGTTTTAATCCGTCTGATTTCAAGTTTCAGATTTTATCATTCTTGTAATTAATAACTGATTTATTATCACAGTAAAATTAATATTCAAAGTGAGATTCATAGTTCAGAAAACTTTAAATGATATAAAAAATCGATTGATACATTTCAACGTCTTATCATTGAAATAGCAGCGAGATTAATATATAATTGTTTTGATAAAATATCGTACTACAAAATGTAGGAATAGAATAGGAAATGTATATCACTTTTATCTGTTCAATTTTAGTTTAAATCAAAAATATTATTTGTTACATACAATAAAATAAACAATAATTTTCATTATTATCTTCCAGAAACTGATAAAATATTAATATTTCAAATTATTATTCATATATTATTAAAATTTAACTTTTTCATTAAATTGTATTTGAAATTTAATTATCGTTATAAAATAACGTTGTAACGAAAATCATTATTATTTTTTTTCGTTATAAAAAATTGAATGATTTTGACAGAATACAACTTTAACTATTTTCGTTATAATACCGATAAAACAAATCGTTATTCCATAACGATAGCTTACAGAATAGGTCTGTAAGTCTATATGGGTTGAAATGATCCCATAATTACAATTATTATGTCTCATCTAATTTAGACGATATGTTTAAATATTACCGTAGATATACAGTTATTAATTAGTTACCAGCTTGCTTCTGTAGAGGTATTTCAATTGTGAATTTTAGAACACAAAAATTACTAAAGAATTTTAATAACCTCCTACTCTGTGGTAAAACTCTGATTTTTCTTTATTTTACGTATGCTAGCATAATAACCATTTAACCATTACTCTCGATTGAAAAATACTAATTAATTTTAAAATATCAGTAACATATTTATTTGTTTAGAAAAACAATGGATGTAGTTCTAGAGTGGTATTTTATATTTAGTTATTAAAATGGAAAAACAAATATGTATTATTTGTATTAATTAATGCATATTAATTTTATTATACTTCAATAAGAGAAACAATAAATATATCATGTGATTCAAAACACTGTTATTTTATTGCAAATTTAATTAAAATATATACTTTATTAATATTTCTAAACAAAACAACAATTTGATATTATCAATACTAATTATACAAATAAATTTGATCCGTTCATGTAAAAATTAATTATTATTCCTTTCGAAGTAAATTTGTTTCAAAATTTCAAATATGAAATGTACATGTAAAATATAAAATAAATATAAAGGATTTACTTTCGTTTTATATGTTTCTTTTATTTACATGTTTCATTTGAAAAAATTGAATTGAAATCCGTAAAAGAAAAGAATAGGCAGTTGTGTTTACACTGCAAATTGGTTCGCTTCGTAATTTGATTATGGACCCACTGGTGTCATAGGCCTAGGAAAATTGAAACAAACAAAAATTTAATTTCAACAGAAACAGGTACAAACACATTGCATGAAATTTCACAAAATCAAAAGCTGAAAAGCGATTTTCAAATTTTATGAAAATTTGTAATTTAAAACGTTTTATAAATGAATTTTTAATATTTTATTCTTTAATAAAAATGTTTTCCATGCCAGGCTAAAATGAATTTCATTTAATTTAAAATTCATTTGAAAACCTGCGTACTATACATACATAATTTTGCTACGCGTACCGCAGAATGAACGTAAACAGCAAATTAAATTTTCGGACCAAACCAAAATATTCAACATAAATTATTTGCTCTTGTTTGCAGGTTAAGCGGATGAAATAGATTCATTTAATAAACATTTTTTTGTTATTTTTATCTGATCACATTTCTCATATTTTTAATGCACTGTAATGAAAATATTCAATTTATTCAAATCATTTTTAACGCTACATTAAACGAATTTTTTCAAGAGTTAGAGTACTTTACAGTGAGTTAGCAACCCTCTCTCAGATAGTACACATTATGTTAACTAGTTTTTGTGAAGGGTGATACTAATCTACATAATTACACTAGAGTAAGAATTAGACAATTTCATAGCGAGTGAGCACCCCTCTCCCAGGTAGTAAACATTAAGGAGATTAATATTTACGGATGGTAATTTGGTCTATAAGGTAATTACCTAAGGGCAAGAATTAGAGTACTTCACAGTCAGTGAGTACCCTTTCTCAAGCGGTAAACGTTACGGTGACTAATTTATACGAAGGGTGATTTTGAACTAATAAGAATTGGACAAGAATTAGAGCACTTCACATTAGGATAGCAATCCTCTCTCAAGTAGTAAACAGTATGTTGACTAGTTTTTATGGAGGGTGATTAAAATCTACATAATTACAGGAGAGCGTGAATTAGAGATAACACAGTGTGTGAGCACTCTTATCTCAAATAGTATACATTTCGGTGACTAATTTTTACGAAGGATAATTTGGTCTACATAATAACATTAGGGTAAGAATTAGAATATTTCGAAGCGAATGAGCAGCCATCTTTAAGGTAGTCAATATTACGGAGATTTTGAACTAAAAATAATAGGGCAAAAATTAGAGTAGTTACTTCCCAGTTTTATTTTAAAATTTATTATTAATTTTTTAAATTAGGGCTGCCGTTTAAATAGAGCCAAGTAAAGGACAAACAGAAATATTTACTTTTTGGTCGGGATTTGTAAATTCTCTAGACAGTTTTAATTGTTGTCAATTACAGCTTCTGCATGGGTTCTACAGCTTACAGTGGATTCTAAACCATATTTATTTGATGAATAGTTGTCAACACTGGCATTTGAACCATTATCTCACTCAGATGAAATCGGACCGTGTTACCAAATTGAAAATTTTATTATTAAAACCAAAATACATATAGTTATTTTCCTTTCTGCTTTTTCAAAAAGTAATAGAAACTAGAGAGTAAGTCTGTTCCATTTCCCGTTGAAAAATGCTGTTTGTAGTTTGTCATAGACCATAGAGCGACGAAATTGAATCACCGCACTGGCATTCATGTTCGTTTGACTTGACTGACTGGAATGTTTAATAAACATTTGAACGCTGTATGCTTTTAATTACGGCATTAATCGGATGTGAATGCGTCGAAGCATCTGTTATAGGATTCAAAATGGACTCTTTCCACTTCAGTTCAACTTCCACACCATATAGTGCTCTCAATACAATTACCCTGCAATACCGAATGCATCAATGCTATTTTCCAACAGCTAATAATTTGGAAATTCGATTCCGATAATTATATGTCAAAGAACAGATGTTTTTGAATTGTTCAGAATAAAATACACTTGCATTTCCCTAACTCGAATCTCAAGGTAAAAGGAAATAATTCAAATCAGAAAACTCCGAGTTATAGAAAATACAAAAAATGTATTATTTTATTTGAAAGTATTCAGTAATTCCTTTTTAATTATTTTATAAGATCACCTTTCTTTATTTACAAAATCGTCCACTAAATTTAAAGGTTTATAGATATCAGAAATATTTTCCCTGGATTCAAAAAAGGTTCTTCTTTTTGTAAGGGTTTTCTCGCTTTTTACACCGCGATCTATAAAATCTACAGTGACATAACTTAGTTTTCCGGAAACAGTTCCAGTTTTCTGATAAAGCCAATTATAGCTCCAGGAGTCAAATTTTTAAAATTGTTGTTACACTTGGTGTAGGCCTATCAGCAAATTTTATAAACCAAAAAGTAAACGTCAAATTCGTTTCCTATGTTTCATTTTAAATTGCTGTCAATCAAATATCAAGTCGTAACCATGGATATAATAAATCCCCAGGTTTTATCTTAAAAATGTATAGTATAGGAACTTCCTCTAAAAATCAAGTTAGAATGAAATATTACATCGAATCAGAGAAATATTCCAGATATAGAATTGTATAAATATAGATTCTACTGTGGGAGATAAAAATACAAGGAAAGAACTTTAGTAACCGTAGCAAAAATTCGACTTACAGAAATTCGTGTTATAAGTAAATATTGTTACATCTGCATCACAATTGAAGATTTCTTCATTGTGGAACAACAGAATAATATATGTACAGTAATTAAATATAAAATATATTTGGGAGAAAAGGTAAAATGGATATGACAGTTATTATTTCAGTCTGAGAATAATACGTATAACGCGCATTGTAATAATTAGAATAATTTTATAAACTCTACAGCGATAGTAATTAAATTTATATAGATAAATTAGTTTAAACTAATAATTGTTAATATATTTTAGTAATATAATCCATATTCATGCCCACCGTTCACATATCAGCTAGGAATGTTAATTAAAATCAATATCTAAACTAATATAATGCATTTAATATTTAAATTATTCCTAATTTACAACATATTTAAAAATTAGAGTAATTAGCAATTCAAAACATGTTGGTGAATCTCAGAATTATAAAAAGAGATGATTTTAGCTAATGAATATGAAAATAACTACGTTGAAAGCAAATTTCGTCATTAGATGTTCCGCATTAACTGTTTATCTGTATTAAAATATACTTGAATGTTAATTTCAAGGATGATTTCCAAAAATTAAGATCTGTATCACACGCTTGAATCTATAGAGAATTAATTATAAATGCCATACATGATATATGAAAATATTAATTTGTACATTAAATAGGAAATGTTCACACCTACATTTTATTCATTTATTATTAATAATTCTGACATGTAATATATTTTCAATAAGCTCTTGTCGAAATTAATTATGCAAAAATTTTGTAGGTTCACATCATGCTATATAAAATTTTAAAATGACTAGTTGTTCAATTCAGTTTAATAATAAACGACTCACGCATAAAATGGTAATGACATTGCACTTGGAATAATATTGAAAGTAAATAATAACCTTTATTTATTTTAAGAGAGAGTAATTATAAAAAAATAGAATTGCCTTGACCGTAACATAGATTCCTAACAATTGCAACATTGAAGAATAAAAATATAGTATAACTAATAATAACTTCATAACGGGAAGCGGTGGCTCATTTGGATAGCGTTCTCTCACTCGAATTGAGTGAATAATCTGGGAATCCCAGCTTTATTAATTTTTATCTAACAAAAATACATTTGTGTCCATATGGTTTGTAATTGAAACTCACGGTAGGTGTCGTAGAAGATGTAGCTGAGAACATACACCATTAAAATACAAGTAACTTGTAACGAAAGAATTATATTAGATCTGTTCTATCTAGGAATGTCGTGCCATTGATGATGATACTTTCATTAACTAATACATTAAATTAATGAAGTTTATTTAAATCAGTTTTCATCAGCACCATGATGAAGACTGACTTACAATCGAAACGTTGGTGCATTAGTGGATTTTATTAAATAAATACAACTCCAAAGAACACCTTCTTTTATTAACATCCAGTCGATAAAACCAAGCCTACATAAAATATTTGATATCAACAAAATGTAACCATGACTGTGATACTGTGGTATTATCAGATTTCCTCTCTAAAAAACTATCTATGGCCATCAAATGAAGCATTTTAATTGGGTGAAAATGACGTATGTGGAACTAGAAATTTAATACAATATTAATGTGCAGTGTTGACGGAAGAAGATTGGAATTACTTAAGAAAAGCAGAGGTTTGGTGTATACCATCAGTTTCTCGAATGATGCAAAGGTGTAGAGAGACGAATGGCTATTTCAGAAGACCTGGACAAAGTCAAAATCGTGCAAAAAGTTGTCACCTTAAGGGAATGTGTAGTATTGTCCAATAAAAAAGAGGAAATAACACATAACGTTAAGAGGGTGTTTTCCAAATTTTATCTGTTACATCCGAAATTCGTTATATCGGAGTTGTACTGTATTATTCAGGTTTAAGTTTATTGTTCATGTAGCCAGGAAATACATAATAAGTTTCATTCTGATTGGATGATAATAACATGTATGGAACTAGAAATTTAATACAATATTAATGTGCAATATTGGTGGAAGAAGATTGGAATGACATAAGAAAAGCAGAGTTTTGGTGTGTACCATTAGTTTCTCGAATGATGCAAAGGTATAGAGAGACTAATAGCTATTGCAGAAGACCTGGATAAGATCGAAATCGTGCAAAAAGTTGTCACCTTAAGGGAATGTGCAGTATTATCCAATACATAAGAGGAAGCAAGATATAACGTTACGAGGGTGTTTCTCCAAATTTTTCACATTTTATCTCTTTCATCCGTAGTTCGCTATATCGATGTTATACTGTATTACTTAGGTTTAATTTTATTGTTAATGCAGCGAGCAAACATATAATAAGTTTCATTCTGATTGGGTAAAAATCAAATACATAAGACAAAGTAAGATATAACGTTAAGATGGTGTTTTCAAATTTTATCTATTACATCTAGGTTGTTCTGTATTATTTTAGTTTAAGTTTATTATTGACGTAGCGAGGAAACACATAATAAGTTGATGTATTATGCATGCAAAACGGTCCGACAAAAAATTCGGTTTTTAGTCCAGCTGGAAATCACGTATGATCCAGTTGTCCGTGGCATGATGAATCCTGGTGGAAAAGAAAGTAAAAACCCGGGCTGGAGGTGCCGTTGCCGTTGTCACCCACAAACGATTAGAATAGCAATGCGCGTGTTTGTGACGTGCACGCGTAATGGCGATCGATGCAATCGGACGAGGACGACGCGTTGTCGCACGCAGGCCGGTGTCGGATATTGCTCGTTGCGACACGTGTGTAAATACTATCACTGCAACGCACTGCTCTTTGCTCTTTATTCACCCTGTCCTCTAATTAAACTTACTCTGCGCTTTGCTAATTCAGGCTCCAATAGATGTTGTCATTTGTCTAGTTGATTGTTCCAAAAACTTCCTCATATGTTCATCACATTACACTCATTTATCCTGATAGTTATTGTTGCAATTTTACTGAATACTTAACTTGCAAGTTTTCAATTTTTTGCACTACTCTTTGCCTTTATTCACCTTGTCCTCTGATTAAATTTACTGTGGGCTTTGCAAATTCGAGGGGCTCCAATAAATGTTGTCTTGCACCATTTAACTACGCCCATTTGTCTAGTTGATTGTTCCAAAAACTTCCTAAAATGTTCATCACATTACACTCATTAATCGTACTAGTTATAATTGCACTTAATACTTAACTGGACTTTCTAGTACTGTAGTGCAAGTTTTCATACTTTTTTGAAATTTCTTTACCTTTACACTAACTATTGAAACTGTATATAGAGTGTCCCACTATCACTGCGTTGCACTGCTCTTTGCCTTTATTCACCCTGTCCTCTAATTAAACTTACTCTGCGCTTTGCAAATTCGGTCGGTTCTAATAGATGTTATCTTGCATGATTTAACTAAGCCCATTTGTCTGGTTGATTGTTCTAAAAACTTCTTCACATTGCACTCATTATTCGTAATAGTTATTATTGCACTTAATAATTAACTGGACTTTCTAGTTCTGTATTGCAAGTTTTCGTACTATTTTAAAATTTCTTTACCTTTACACCAACTAATGAATACAGGGTGTCCAAAATAACTTATTAAGCATGGTTATCTCGAGAACGGTAAAAGGTACCAGGTCAGTCATCGCCGAATTTATGTTGGTGGAGGCCTTTAGGCAAAGATTGGTGAAATTTCTTCTTCTCTTCCAAAATCTTCTATATATAGAAATGATAGAAGCTCAGAAGTACTACATGTTTTAGGCGTTGTTCGGTCAATCGTTTTCAGTCAATTTTGTAATCATATTAATTTTGTGAAAGATCTATCAGTAGTGATATTTGTTATCATAAAAACAAGATAGATTTTGGAAAGACATTTGGAAAAAAAACCTGCACTTTTTTATTTTAATATTATAATTAATGAAACTAAAAACTACACTTCAGCATGTGCTCAAATAATTCTCCATTGTTATCAATGAATTTTTTTGTTCTTTAAATAGTACGTCACAAAGCTGATGATTTTGAGACTGCAATATTGTATTCTATATGGTTATTTTAATAGACAAAAAACTTACGAAAATGACACAAAGTAAATTTAAAGGCATTTTAATTTAAAAAAAAAAAACATGTAGTTTTCTTTTGAATATGTAGTTGTCTTTGCAAACAATAGTATAATTAATTAAATAAATAAATGTATGACACTGGCAAAGAGCTAATTGCAATGTTAAGTACAAAAGCAAACGTGAAAGCTTTCGCAACTTGCAGAAGTTAATCAGCGGAAAAGCTTCTCTGCACAGAATCCAAGAATCATTGTCAGCAGTCCCCAACTTGTTTTTCTACAACAAAAACTCTTACTACTAATTGTTTTTTATTGGTACAAATTAAAAATTACTAATTTTATAACTGTAATTAAGTTCACGTCATTATAACCAGTTTTTTTCTATCCTCCAGTTTGTTAGAAAAACTAGTAGTTATTTTTAATCACAGACATTGCCTTCTGTTAAGAATACTTGTTTCTTATTCTGTTGTTTTTTGTTAATTATTTTTAATTAAAAAGAAGGTAATAATGAACTTTTCTGTTGCAGGTGCATGTAAGTTTCCTTGGCGTAATTTCTTTTTGAAGTTGACTGGTAAGTCAAAAAAGTCGGTAAATACACAACTCTTATTACGAGAAAATAAAAATATGAAAAAGAACTACGAAAGAATTCATATTTTATTTATGTTTTTTTGTTTACATTTTTCCATACTAACAACAAATATGAAACGATTTTAATATTTCTGGAATATTTGATAAAAATATTTATAAAATTATAAGTTACTTGAAATAACACTATTCATTATTAACTTTGAGAAGACTAATAATGGTAATAATGTATATTATTTTTTCACTACTAGCATTTAAATTCCAATCCTACTTAACAAAATATTTTTTCTTCAAACGTCATAAAAGTGACATCTTCTGTGACGTGATTGACAAGGTTGAAGTTTAATTTCTATGCCAACGTAATATAATTTTTTATTCTAGCCGCCGTATAATATTGTCGCCGCCGTATAATATTGTCGCCGCCGTATAGCCAATAAGAAGCGCCGTATAATATTGTCGCCGCCGTATAGCCAATAAGAAGTAACTTGTACAATAGAAATCTGTAATATCGCCCTAAATGTCACTATAAAAACTAGATAACCTAAGAATAAAGTTACTAAAAATTATGAATAACTGACAGGTAACCTACATATTAAACGTCAAATAGTAATTTATTTTTTAAAATTTCTAAGTTTGAAGAAAAAATAGCATGTGTTATTCAGAGTAAAAGTGTCTTTGTGTGCCTCGCATGCAATTGTCCGACTCGCTTCGCTCGTCGTGCAAACTTCCATGCTCGCCACACAAAGTATCACTTTTACTCTTAATAACACAATATACTATTGATAATAACAAAGATTTTTTTATGAATATTCCCTTGTTTCTTAATATTCTCAAAAATAATGTAGGCTGCCTTTATTTTTATACTTGACGTTTCAACTTGTCAACTTCACTTTTGATTTTAATTTGTTTTTATTTGATTTACATATTTAATTTAGACGCTATATTTAAATTGGGAGTCCATACTTTATACTTTTTTTGAGTCAAATAATTTAAACAATACTTGGATTTGGAGATTTGAGTTTCCTTAAAAAAATAACAGTTTTCATTATCGACCATGGTTAATAATAATTTATTAATGACCGAGTTGAGCATGGTTACCAAGTAAGCAACAGTAAAAAACAATTTCTCTTGTCAAATAAGGGTTAATAATACTGGGACAAATTTTATATTTTTCATCGTTTTGTATTACAAGTATACTTTTGTTTGAGAGTGAAGTAATATTTCACTTGGTTTTATTTTTCATGTTTAGGTTTTATACTTTTTCTTCATGAAATTCCATGTCCGTAACAAAAAAATCCTGAAATATACCACAAACAATGCAACCTCAGAAGGGTGTGTTGTTTAGCTGTAATAAAAGCTACAAGACTGGCGATAAACTTTAATCAAATCTGTCTTTATTTGATGCTTTTATAGTGGGGGATGTAATTGTAATTTATAGCAGATATTAAAGTTGTAGGTACTCTAAGTTTGTTTGTAAATAGTTCATTTGTTGCATGAAGAGTACCTGAAATACTAAAATATCATTTTATATTAAATTCCTAAAAAATTACAGTTATTAATTACAGTAAAATTTTTTATTGTAGATAAAAGTTTTCATTGCGGAAAATAAATTAAAATTTTCATATCCAGAAAATTTTCTGTACATATACAATTACAGTAAAATGTTGGATAGGGAATCTGCTTACAGCGACAATAATCTGTTTTACTTTCATCTGTTATAACGTCCTCCATCCCGTCGATGGCCTTATAACCGAGGTTTATTGTAAATTACTACATACGTGAAGTTTAGGATAATTAATAATATATGAAAAATAGAGCAATCAAATATATATCTATAAGTTCGGAATATGCTAACTTTATTTTACTTTTATTGATATAAATCCACTAAATTTCTGGAGTCTCTTCGATGTCTTTATAAGTAAGATTTACTGAAAATAATGTAGATAGTTTAGGGTATTTAACAATATATGAAAAGAGGGTAATAAAATATTTTCTTCAACCTTTTTAAATTTATTGTTTTTTCTTAATAAGTGATGGAAATCAGAAATATATATTCACTAGTATTAGTATTTAAAAAAATCTTTTGCATTATATGTTTTAATTGCATTTTAATTTTTATTTATTATTATCGGAAGAAATAATCGACAGTATTATTTTAATGAGTAATGATTAAAAACCAATACTCTTTTTTGGAAAACTGTATACTCAAACCAAAATTTCATATTTCATTACAATTACAATTACAGTTACTTCTTATTACCTTTCCTGAAACTTATTTGTTCGTAAAAACCGGAATAAAAATCGGAATTTTACTTTTATACCTAGTCTGATAACGTTAGAAGGGACCAAACAATCGTCACATTATTTCAATAAATAAATATGGATTATAGTATATTATTATATAAGGTATTATGATAATCATGTAAGTGAATAATGACAATAATCCCAAATATAATATTATACTTTTTCTACTCCTGTAAATGTGGAAAAACGAATAAATATTTTAGAAAATGACAAATGATTATATTGTTAGCTGTCAGACGGCTGTAAGAAGTGTGATCCACTTAAAAAAACGTGAATAATTTATTTTTGGTTCTGTGATTAGCCCAGGTTCTGTAATTGGCCGAGAAGCGTGAATTATGAGTCATATTTCACTATTCTGAAATATGGCTACTATAATTAATCGAAAAAATTTAAATAATAGCGTACGGGAGTAGAAAAATTATGTTTATTTATTAAATAAGTTCCACCAAATTTGAACTACGAATTCTCTGTATTACAGTAAAGGACAAAGATGAAATATAAGTCGGTGAATTCATGTATGTTATAATATTATTAGAAGCTGTGGTCAAGCGAGTTTATCTAAATGGCCGTGGTGTGCAGCTTGAGCAGCACTGATCCACATAGGTGAAATTGAAATGAGGTTATTTCCTCCGACTGCGAGCTGGTTAGCTGAAGCTGGAAGCCTTTCCGACTCCCGGGTAGTTTGCCCCGGTATTTGTTTTGGGTTTACATCCCTTTGTACGGAGAAAACTTTTCTTTTTCGCGAATTCCGAATCATTTATTATGATTTCAAATTGCTTCAACTTTTCTCATCTATAACTTTCTTCACATTGAATTCGACGTTGTGTTTTGTTTAATATCTCATTCAAGGATTATTTACAAATAACTTGTTATCTTCTATTCGGTTTTGTTTTCCAAAACAAAAGCATGAATTTTCCATTCAAGGTATGAGGTATTTTCACGGTGATGTTTATTTAATAAACAAATTCTCATCTCAAATATTTTATTATTTACGAGAGCAAACAAAAAAAAAGTTACAGTACAGAACAGATGTAATACCTATATATAACTATATAATATTACCAAGGGTATATTCCTTAGGTAATTTGAAATCGGAAATATCTCATACATTCATGTTTTTCTGATGGGTCAGTAAATTCAAAGTTAAAAATTCACATTTCCAATTAAAGTTTAATATCGTTTTACATCACGAAATGATTTACAATCGCAACTGAACAAGAAATGTTATAATTTTTCGTTTTTTACATTAAAATTTTTAATTTATAGCCGAAATAATACAAAAATACCCATTTTTGGGTCAAAAATTTTTGTTTGTCCAAATTGATAGTCGTCGATACGCTAATGTCAAATTTACAAACAGAATTTAATTATCTCGATCCGTTCCTGAGATTTTCGAGCTCAAAGTTGAACCTCAAAAAAGGGTGTTTTTTGACTATATCTCTAAAATGGGAAGAGATACAATCTCAACGATTATACCAGTCGATTCTACGGGAAAAGTTACATAAAGAAATGTTTTCTCCGCATATACGTCCTTTGGAACGATTAGGTGAAAAATGAGAAAATCGAAATAACCTAAATTTCAAAATTTCTCCAAGTAACTTTTTGTCTCCAAAACTTTTCATTTTCTGGACTTAAGTAGATATCGATGCGCTGATTCCAAATTTTCAAACAGAATTCAATTATCTTTTACCGTTCTAGAGATATTCGTATTCAAAGTTGAGTTTTGGCAATACCTAAAAAAACAGGTTTTTTAGGTATACCCCTTTAAGAGTTAGGTTTACGACTTCGGCGACATCACCAATCGATTCTACGGGCAAAATTACATAAGTATACCAATTTTCAGATTTTTATTCCACAGAATACAATTTGTAGAAAAGAAAAACGAAAATGGCCAAAATCGGAAAAAATGTCTGATGAACCCCTTGCGATTTTTTTCAATTTTTGGCCATTTTTAGTTTTTTCCTTCTAGAAATTCTATCTGTTGAGATAAAAATCTGAAAATTGGTATACTTATCTAATTTTGCCCGTAGAATCGAATGGTGAGGTCGTCGAAGCCTTAAACCTAACCGTTTAACAGGTATACCTAAAAAACCTAATTTTTTAGGTATAACTTTGAAATCAAATATCTCGAGAACGGAGAGAGATAATTGAATTCTGTTTGAAAATTTGGAATCAGCGAATCAATATTTACTTAAGCTCAAAATATAATAAAATTTGGAGACATAAAGTTTCTAGTCGAAAATTTGAAATTTAGGTTTTTTCGTTTTTCTTATTTTTCACCGAATCGTCCCAAAGGACGTATATGCAAAGAAAACATTTCTTTATGTAACTTTTCCCGTAGAATCGACTAGTATAATCGTTGAGATTGTATCTTATCCCATTTTGGAGATATAGTCAAAAAACACACTTTTTTGAGGAGCAACTTTGAGATCGAATATCTCAAGAACGGAACGAGATAATTAAAATCTGCTTGTAAATTTTAAGTCAGCACATCGATTTCTATCAATGTGACATATTTTCAAAAACCATAATTTTTGATCCAAATATGGGTGATTTTTATTTTTTTTGGGTGTATAACACAATTTTTCGATTAAAATCTAATAGATGTACTTTTAAGATTCATTTTTAGTGTGCTGTATTCATTTTTACGCAACAAAAAGTTAAGTTCAAGTTCAAGATCTCATCTGTCTTAAGGTACCTCTTACCTAGTTGGTTGAGTCTCTGTTAGGTTACATCTTAACATTCACAAAATGTGTTCCGACGATTTTTCGTCCTCATCACAGAGTTAACCGATGTCTGTTTAAATTATACCAATTTAAAAAGACAATGACAAGTATAGGTAAGGATTGTAACATCCTTTTTGCTGGAGAAATAAATATTATTAACATAATTATGTATTGTAATATTTTCATTGTTATTCCAATTGTTTTTAATTACAATGAAGGATATAAAGTGCAATGATTGTAACTATTAGTGCTTAATTGCTCGCTATTAATTAATTGACTTGATGGCTAATATGTTTATTTGATGAAACAAATGAGATGCAAAAATAATGATTAATTGGTTGCTTTTAGGGGCAGTTAGTGACCGTAAATCTAATGTCTGTTTAAATTTTACCATTTAAAAAAAAATGACAAGTATAGGTAAGAATTGTAACATCCTTTTTGCTGGAGAAATAAATATTATTAACATAATTATGTAATAGAATATTTTCATTGTTATTACAATTGTTTTTAATTACAATAAAGGATATGATTGTAACTATTAGTGCCTAATTGCTCGCTATTAATTAATTGAATTGATAGCTAATATGTTTATTTGATAAAACAAATTAGACGCAAAAATAATGATTAATAGGTTGCTTTTAGGGGTATTTAGTGACCGTAAATCAGCAAACAGATACGAACGCACGCAAATACAATTCACAATTCATATCACCGAACAACAGCAGCATAGCTAATTCGCTTCGCGAACGATGATTTATCAAGCGTGCTTTGGCCGGCCTTGCCCGCGGTAAGATTTACCGAGAGAAAAACTACCGTTAAATGACTCAGGTGCTTGTACGGCTTCGCATTAGCCATGCCGTTTTTCTACTGTTTTTAACTCTTGTTTTCATTATTTGAATATTGCAAATCATCGAATCACTCTCCGTTTTAAACATTTTTTTCTATTCCAAATATGTTCGTGGGAATTATTAATAGATGTGAATCAAAATTTAATAAATGTTGCAATGTTTCAACAAAAAATTAACCACATGCTTCTCACCAATTTTTTATTACAGTTAGAACAATAATAATTGTTTCATTACTGGAATATTGATTTTATTTTGAAAAATAAACCAGATACCAACACTACTAAAATGTTTATTGTCATAGCAAAGATATACTTTGAAGCATTGTCTTTGTCTAAACTATAGAAATACCAATGATGTTATCTCACTTGCTATCACTTTTCAAAATAACCTCAAAAAAGTATGCCAAAATATACAGACTCTGATGCGCTGTTTTTGACTGAGATGTACATCTATCTATAATGTTACCTCACTTGAAATCAGCTTTTGTCATAATCTCTAAAAATGCACTAAATTTAAAAGTCTGTCATTAAAATAACTTTAATTTAGTATTGATAGCGACGTCCTCTGTAAATGCCAAGTGGTCGAAGGTACACAACACTCCATCATAATCTTTGTTTCAAAGGCCAGGACTTAATATGGAGCCCTGTGGAACATATATTCTTTGGTTGTTCATTACACTTCTGTCCTCAAAATTTTCATTATCTTACGGGCACCTTACAGACTTATAGACATATCAGAAAAACACTTAGGGAAACCTTTCTTGGAAATAAACACATCCTGTAACATGTTTTATAATTTACCTCTGAAATTAAAGAAGTGAATCCTGCACTTGTGATTTTTGACATATGAAACTATTATCTTAATCTGCTTTGTGAATCGCTCTAATTCCAGAAAGCAAAAAAGTCCTAAGTAAGAATTGAACTGAGGACCTTTCACTCTATAGCCCGTTACTGCTACCTTATAACCACGATTTGACAGGTGTCAACATTGCGTGTAGAAAGCAATAAAAATATGAGGCGAAAATTTTAAAATTATTTTTGTAAATTTATTGAATTATTCTATTACAATACATTAATATGTATTAAATAAGAAGTAGACATACATGTAGTATTGTCCTGTACAATATGGTGATGTAGCCGTACAAATTTTTTTACCAAAAATTGTTTTCCCAGGTTAAATGCCTATGACAGCAGTAACTTGCTTTTAAAAAGAACTATGAATAGCAATAAAACTATACAAATAATCGTCATAATTTTTGTATTATTTCTTAACATGTGGCTCAAAAATTCTATATAGTACATACATAGATCTTGTATAGGTACTAATTTAAATATTGTCATCAAATAGATAAATGATCACTCTAGTTTTTTATTAATAATAACATTAAATTTATATGGCAAGTAAAACCAGAAATATGTTTTTACATTTAAAGAAAAGTTTGCGCTTAAATGAAAGCAGAGAATAACTTCACATTCTCGCTCGAATAAATATTTCACACATGCAACAAAGTGCAACTCTGGTACGTCTGAAATAAAGTTTAATAGTAATTCTAGTCATACACACCTCCCACAGATGGTGTAGTTTTTACTACGCTGTGTTTCTCTTTGAGAATATCAGTGTGAATATTATTCAGATGTACATACAGATATTTTTAAAACAGCTGAGAAGAAGTGTATTTGTTCCATTTCTTGCGCTACGTTGATTCTTTGTAAATCTCTTTTCAAAGTGCGGTAAGGAATATACAAATTACATCGGGTATTTCTCGCGTTCATTTTATTCTGCAACAGCAAAAAGCTTCATTGTTATGTAGCACAGTGCGTATTGCATAAAACGCACAAATACAGAATTGACAATGAAGGTTACGGAATATTGCCACAATTTAATGACGCTGAACAAACAGTTTTGTAAGTTTTCAATGTGAAATTTTTAAAATTCTTTCAATGCACTCTTATAGAATATAATTACAATACAGGGTGTCCGATTTAAAAGGCTATCCAATGGGATCTCAAAAACCGCAATAGATATTTTTGTTTTGCATATTAATGTTAAAGATTTATTGTTCTGTCCCTATATTTTAGTTTCCCTAAATCGAAAGTAGTTGCTTTTTGAGAACCAAATAATTAGCCTCTTAAAATGGACATCCTGTATAATTCTTAATACTGCACATATATACTATCGTAAAATATATTCTAAATTTCGATGTATGGAAACTAAAATTCAACAGAACATAAATCTATAAAATTAACATATAGTATGTATCTATACATTAATATCGAAAATATATATTGCTAAAGAGTTTTTCCTTTTTAATATTGTATGTAATTAATTTCAATTTGTATACACCTTTTAAAACAATGATTCTGTAAAAGAATTACAACAAAGTAATCATGTATTGTAAAAAGCAAAACCATTTGTTTACCTGTTTACATTTAATTTTAAATCCTTTTATATTTATTCCAAATATCAATAAACAAATATTTGGTAATAATTATAACCAGGTAAATATAGGCTACTAAAATATAGATCTATAAATACCACCAGGTATCAATACTGGAAAATATTAATTATAACAGGTATTGAATTTTCAATATTTGCAGTATCGAATATATAATTTTGTGTGGGGTGCTGTTGAAACATTTTCAGGAATTTCAGGGACAATATAATAATATTTTCAGACTTTATGATTAATTGCTATATGTATAATAGCAACTAAAACATTAAATTATTCAAACATGTAATTGCATATATGCGATTGTTTTAATTGCAGACAAATTAAAAATGAATTTCTGCAATTGTGAATAAAAATAATGAGCACGGATTTGTGTCATTACATGCAAAAATTAAATAAATCAGTCATGTATTTTTTGACACAATTTTTTACAATTGAATTGTTGCACTGAAAATTATACATATTTTTGTTTTAATTATTAAAATAGACAATTTGTACTGAAAACGAAACTAATTGAAACAGATGCAAATCAAAAATAATATTTATTTATTCTTTGCGTGCACAATTGCTGTATTGTTATATCGAAAACGGTTTACTAAAGTAGGATATTGATAAACTATTTTTGGTATCATTTTATAACACAAAGCTAATTTAAAATGATGTTCAAATTTCCGTGGGTCATAACGTACAGATTTAAAAATTTTAAATGAATTTTATCAGTAAAAACTGTTCATTTAAATCAATAGATTATACTTTAATTTTTATAAAATATGCGAAACAAAGTGCAAAAATTGTATATTATACTCGCTTTATCCGACGTATTGTTCTACCCCACTCATATAACAATGTATCATCCTATATAACTCGTATAATAATATACTATTTTTTTTACTCTTGAACATCTTTTTTTATAATGATTCAATGTTGTACAGTATTTGAAATATACATATGTTTTTGAAGTGATAAATTTTTAAAAATATTTTTAAAGTATTTTATGGTATTTCAAATACATCTCAAAAGTATTTTATATATTAATACATTAAAAAATTTTTGTTAATACAAAATACTAATGTTCAATATTTGAAATGTATTTTGTATTTGAAATACCTGTGTATTAATATTTCAAACACATATTAGTATTTGAAATATATTTATATTTGAAAGACATATTAGTATTTAAAATATTGGTCTATTATCAAGTCACGTAAGTTTTACACTATAGAGCTTAGTTTCTTTGTACTATAACTCAGTTAAACGCAAAATCCGAAGAATTTACATAGAACCTTTTTTTGTATCTGAAAACCTCATTGTAACTGAATCTAAGTACAGTTCGTAAAATAGTTTATTTTTACTTTTACTTTTTGCATTGTTTGATATTAATTAATCTTTTATAAAATTATTAAAAGTATTTAAAATATTCAAAAGTATTTTAAATACTTAATAATATTTGAAATACAATATTAAGTATTTTATTATTTGAAATACTGAATATTTCAAATAGAAACAATAGGGAGTATTTTACTAGAGACTTGTAATACTATTCTTTTGTATCTTATTTATTTTTTTACGTATTTTATACAACAGTAATTGGAACGAAACCGGAACCAAAATTGAATCATGATTTTTTTCTTTTGCAATGACGTCAAAAATTCGTTACGTATTTCATTTAAATATTTTACTTTATATAAAAAACTTTAAATAAATATTTGTATGAAAATAAATTATACAGATTATATTATTTTAGGCAACAAAAATAAGGTTTCCAAGAAATAAATAAACCAGCTACATAGTTTTATAAAAAAACATATATAATTACCAGAACAGTTGAAATGTTTTTTAAACAAAGACCGCCAAAACTGTTGTTAACCTTTGGGAACAAGTTGTAAAGTTGGGCGTGGTCCGAGGATGTAGGTTTGCTCTTTAAAATGATCTGTGGGTCTCAACTCAGATTACGATTACGCAACGCTAGTAAAGAATTTTTTGCTGGCAATATTTAGCAGCCTAGAAAAAATAAATGACATACATTTACATAAAGAAACTATAACTTCGCTCGTATAGTACGATGATACGAATTTGATTTTGTTTCGAGGACCCAATATTCATTTATTTAATGCAGAAATTTCATCGCATTGACATTTGTGATTTATAAAATTGGTTATGCAAATTGGGGAATAATTATAGCAAGCAAATTATAGTGGGAATATACTGTATCCTTGTTGAAGTTGTTAACATTTTGAAATATGGTTATTGTCATATTTATCTGTGTTCGACACCTTCTAATTGAATTGGAAACACCTATTCTATTTTTCTAATTATTATAATATCCATATTTTTATTACCAATGATTAGATACGTAAGTCTCCTTAGCCCATATTTAATTTTTTCATTTTTTCGATAACAGTATCAACTAACTAATATGCATATCATATTTAGTTGAAAATTACTTTAAACAATAATTTAAGTAATAGCATATAATTCAGTGAGCATGTAATGTGCGCTATTACTCATGATAATGAAGTTTGAATTACATGCGAATAGAATGTTATACTTTACCCACAACTATAACATGAAACATATGTTTTTTCAAAATCATTACTAAAGTACATGTTATTACTCCGCGAATTTAGCTAAAGTAGTAGCTAAAGTAAAACTTTACGGACTCATGTGTCAAACTGAATTAACCTATATTTTAATAGTATTATATTTTTTAATTTATTTTAGCACTACCTAAAATAACAAACATATCATATTATAATATTATTGGTGAATTTATTTATTATTTACCTTTGATAATAATTTATCTGATGACGTTTAAGCAGGTGTAAATATAAATGAAAATTATGAAGAAATATTTGGCACTTTGACAGTACGTTTGTTATCACTGCCATCCCCGTCTTAATAGCTAGCTGACCTTTTACGAACACATAATGCTATTTATTTAATATCTAAGGACTAAAGTACTTTTTATTACTCAAAATTTATGTTAAAGGAGAGTATACTTATTAAAATGTTTCGGCGATACTAATATTTTATGCATTGTGTTGGTAAATTCAGCGGAAAAATTTTCAAGTCATTTAAACCTAAGCGTTTTTCGCAAAATAAATTTGAATAGTTTTGTCACATCTTTTAGAGTTTTTCTTATATCATGTACACTTATACAGAGTACCTCTATAAATCTAAATTCTGATATTCTGAATTTCTGGCAAACATTTTACAGAAATTTATGTTTTCTGTTTTGCACTTTACATTCAAGATATTTCATTCCACTTTTTATATTTTAAAACCAAGGTTGCAAAATGATACACAAATTAACGATTTTTTAAAAAAAAATAACATATTAAGGAAAACATTAATTGATAATTTGCGTATTGAGATTTACAACACTGTGGTCGGATGTAGATTGTAGTAAATTTTGTAAACAAACACGTAGACGTACAGAATATCCGTTTCTCAAGGTTAACTTATTCGAAGATTACTTCATTCATTATAAGATACGTGATCATTTTTAACACTTAGGAATCATGGGCGGATTAACGAAATTGCCGCCCTTAGGCAAACTAAAATTTGACGGAAACCCCCACCCCCCTAAACTTAATTTTCTTTGTTGGTATAATTATTCTTATTATTTTTATGTTAATATGAAATTAATGCAAACAGATTAAATTATTTTTGTTATATACAACGTACAGAGTAGGCCTATTATTTTTCCCTCTCTTACGCCTGCAGTATCCACGCTTATCATTGCCACGCACAATCCATTATTTCTTTATGTCGATGCAACTGACGCGCCTAACTTATCCGCAAAGAATTATTTTAAAGACATGGCGCTGCAATCTTATATTAATGAAAGATGGTGCAACTTTTGAATAATTATTAGATTATACGAAATGAAACTCTTTCATAAAAATAAAATATTCTTAATTTTCTAATTTTTGAAATATTCTCATTGATTTTGTAATTTTTTGTGAAAAAAACATAGCGACCCGAAAAAATTGCCGCCCCCAAAAATTTGCCGCCCCAGGCACGTGCCTGTTGTGCCTGTGCGTAAATCCGCCCCTGTTAGGAATACTTTGCAAACCTTTACAATAAGTAACTGTTACATTGATATACTATATACCTACATATTATTATATCACATATTGTCAAATCAGAAGATAATGGATTGGTTTAAAAATCATTTAAGATTAATATAACAATGGTATGAAAATCTTGTGATGATTACTTTTTTAAACAAAAATCCAGAGAAAGTAATTTGGGGTGATCCATTTCGCTTATAGGAAGACTTACTTGTTACAAGATAAGACAATGAGAGTGTAACTTTGATTGAAATAATTTTTAACCTCAATTATATTGCAACGTTTATTTGTTTAGGTGAAGTGTAAAAATAATTGAAACACGAATATTTATATTACTAAGTTTAATTAAGTAATAATAAATTATAAAAAGATAGTAAAGTAAGTAACAATATTAATAAACAAATATTACCACTAATTTAGAAGTAATTACTATTAATAAAGACATAAACTACGAATATTTATTTCCGCAATATATTTATATCACCAACTATTTATTTATATCACCAACTATTCATGTTCACTACACTTATTAATATCATACTGTCCTTGCGATCTCCTGTTCGGGGTTTATATATTAGAACAATTAAATTCGGGAATGTTCTCGTACCCTCCAGATAACAGAACAATATAAGCGCGCGAACCAGTCGTAATAGGTCCGCTAGCTGCCGTCGCCCGTTACGTGACCTTCGCTACAATATGTAGTAAACAATACCTATATAAACCATCCCCCACGTAGAGAATTATGAACACACGAAGACGAGCTTTAATTCTGCATGCAGGAATCCGGTTCTTTGGCGCTAAACACATCGGCAAACACGCGTGAAGGAAGTGTCGACGCCCGGCGTCGCGGTGCAGCAGCGAGCTGTGTACACAGACTTACACCGCTGCGACGCAAGTAAATATCGCAACTAATCCCCGCGGGATGTGACTTCACGCGAGGATATAAATCCGTTTTCCGTTTGTCATAAGATGCCGGATCTGTGAGCTGGCTGAACGGAGCTACCGTCGAATTCCTGCTCCGGATATTCAGGCCACTGCTTTTCATTTTCTTTTCCTACCGGAGTAAAAAGCACAAGATTACTCCAAATAAGCTTCAAGTTTGACTCTTCAAAATAACGTATTAACATTTATATCACATCATCTGTGATACAACATTCCTAGATCGAATAGGACTTCAAGTACCTAACGTACTTGTTTCGTTACTATGTTTACTTGTGTTTTTAATAGAGAGGAGACAAAAAGATTTGTAGAATAATCACCAACTATGGTACAACATTCCTAGATAAAACAGGAACTCAAGTACCTAAGGTACTTATTTCATGACAAATTTTTCTTGTATTTTAATGGCAATGGTGTCAGTCTGCAGCAAGGGACTTTCGCACACAAACGTGTTTTGTTTGAATAAAAGAAAAAGGACCCAGGAAGATATGTAGAAGATTCACTAAAGGTGGTACAACATTCCTAGATAGAACAGGATCTAAAGTACCTATGGTACTTGTTTCATGACAAGTTTTAAGTGTCAGTCTACAGCAAAGAACATTCGTACACAGAGGTGTTTTGTTTGAATAAAAAGAGAGGAAACAAGAAAATATGTTGAAGAATCACCAATTGTGACACAACATTCCTAGATAGAACAGGACCTCAAGTAGGTATCTAAGGTACTTGTTTCATGACAAATTTTCCTTTTATTTTAATTGCCTTAGTGTCAATCTATGTTAGCCAGTACGGTTGTGTGGTCGTGGCGTGTCTTGTCTGATCGTGTAGATAAGCAACATAGCCCGCCCTGTCCAATTGGATGGGTTACCGCACAACGGCTCGGTGTGTGCTGACCTTGCAGAGACTGTAGGCTGACAACCTGCATCACTAAAATGCAAGTAAAACTGTCATGAAACAAGTACCTCAGGTACTTGAGGCCCTATTCCTCAGAGGAATGTTGTGCCATGGAGATAGTGTCAATCTATAGCAAGGGACATTCGAACATAAAGGTGTTTTGTCTACTGAAAACGTTGTTACATTTTTATTATTCTTCAGTTTTTATACAATGTGCAATAATTATTGATAACAATTATAAAATAAATCTAATTCCAATTGTCTTCTGTACGAATTAAACAGAAATATAGAAGTTACAATAATGAATTTAATAATATATATATATATATATATATATATATATATATATATATATATATATATATATATATATATTTTAATCAGAATCTTAAAAATAGCACTACAATTTTTACCTTTTGCCACTCAATAAAAGAGTTATTAGAATCATGCTAAAATTTGGATAGTGAATTTTCAATGGATAAGCACGTATTGAAGTCAGAACACGATTTTAATATTTTTACGATGATGTCTGTCTTTATGTGTGGATGGATAGATAGATGGATGGATATTGTCGGAACGAATACTCAAATAACTGTAAATAAAATACTAGCGAAAAAAAGTTGAAATTTTGGATATAAAATTTTGACACTCTAAATTAGATATGATTAGATTTTGGTGTTAATCGTACAACCGAAAGTGGTGTTCTCATGAAGATGTGAAGTGTTTTTCTGGAATTCTTTAATTATTTATAAATATATGAAAATTTCTGTAAATAATAATTTAATTTTGTCATTAACCAAAATTTTATAGTTCAAATTTGTTGCTACCTATAGCCTCATTTAACTATTACAAGTAATTAATAATTCAATAAATTTGTTTCAATTGTGATTAATCTGTTTACCTATGGAAAGGTTTTACATTTGATAATGACAATTATTTTAATTGACGGGATTGGCAGTGAAAATATCAATAACTATCGTATACTCTAAAAGGAATTGTACAAATACTATAAGTACTCATTATTTTAGCGTGTCCGCAGTTAATAAAAAGAGGACAGGCGAGAGGTTATGTGCTGGCAACATCAGATTTATTTCATTTGCTAATATATTTTCGTTAAGAACAAATCATTTGATTTTGTTAATAAACTAAATTATGTGGCGGATGTATTAAGATGAAATTGAAGCAATTATTCCCAATGATTCCTCGTGATGTATTCATTTCAATATTGGAAGATAATTTTGGAATTGGATAGGCCATTGTTAGTAAATGGGAAATTGGTTCAGGGATTTATTGATCACTAACCCTTTGACCGCAAATCCATCACCAATTTCCAAATAATGGTAGGCACTTTCACGAGCTTCCAAGTAATAAATAAAAATAAATCTCCATCTAAATACATTCTGCGCTCGTTTTTTACCTTTCATTTGCCATTACTTTTAAAACTGGCTATTTAATGGGTAAACGGAAACTACTTACTACCTACAGTACATAATTGATTGAAAATTAGAATTATTTATCAGATTTAGTCGTGTAGTTCTCATTTTTTCTTTAAACTGTAAACTATTTTTGTTTTACGAATATTCAGACGCATGTAGCCGACACAATTTTTGACATTTTATTGACATGGAGTAATATTTCATACATGTAACAAATCAATGTTATTTTTGACAACCAAGTCATATATTTTGAGATGTATAACGTAAAATATAAAACAAATATGATATTACATTAGGGCAACTTTTTTTATTTTTAATATGTCACTTGCCTAAAAATAGTTCAGTGTCAGTCAATCATATTGTACTTTAGTATTATATATCGTTTTGCTGTATTATACAGTTTATATGTTTCAGTTTTAAATGTTCTTTATACTAGCACCTTAGTAAGGTCTTCTATTTTCTTTATCCAAATAAAAATATGGAATCGCACTATAAACTGTAGGTCCATTGTAGAGGTAGTAGTCTGTTCATCATACTCTACTAAAATACAAGTAAAACTTGTCAAAAATTAAGTACCTTAGGTACTTCAAATCCTGTTCCATTTAGGGATGATTATTATGCTCTGTATCTTTCTGTCTCCTATTAGTAGTAGAGTATGTTAATAAACTACACTACTGAAATTCTAGTAAAACTTGTCACGAAGCAAATAATTGAGACATTATTCCATGTAGAAATATTGTGGTACTGATGATTATGATTACATTTCTTGTAAATAATTTTGTCCTTTAAATCGTTAAATTAGAAGAACCATCTCCAGCACTGTGTGGCTTCCCAAGGAAGTTATTTTGAGGGAGACAATACTGAATTGTAATTTTATGCGAATATATTTTTTAAATCAATCTTATTACTTAATTTACACAACTCGTATGAATTAAACGAGCGAATTGAATTTAGGACAATGATAAAATATACCAAATATGTAGAATTGATTTTAGAAAAGTTATACGAATATACAAGTGAAGAGTGATTGTATTTCATTGCGTTTGTCGGTTTAGATATGTTTGTACAATTCCAGTAAAAGTAGCTTGTGATAGCAATGAATAATTTTTAATTTCTGGCGAAGGAAATAGCGAGGAGGATGTGTAATATAGAAGATATTTGTCTGCGTAGCGGTAATTTAACTAACGCTTGGTGACTGATGAGCTTTGGAGAAGATTTGTTGTTTTAATACTGTGAAATGACTGGAACAAAGACTATAATGTACAGGCCCCATAATTCCACTGTTACTTGTTCATTATCCAAAGTGAAATATGAAAGCCATTACTTTGTTTTTTCATTCACAAAGTTGTAAGAACACAACTAGTGCGAATTAAAAATAA
Organism: Stenolophus ochropezus; assembly: GCA_035578165.1. NCBI lineage: Eukaryota > Metazoa > Arthropoda > Insecta > Coleoptera > Carabidae > Stenolophus > Stenolophus ochropezus. The sequence continues at coordinate 3,556,604 of JAQOWZ010000002.1, forward strand.
AATTTCTGTTAATGAGATGCAAAAATTATTCTACAACTTTGTATTCAAAGCATGGAAACATTTACATATCTATTCAGTAAAAATGTATTGTAATATACTTCAATTAAACTGGAAAAAGCTAAATGAAAAATCATTTATGCATAAAGAATATTAATTTACTGTCTAGAAAACAGATTAAAATTTATTATTTACATTTAAAACACTGTGAAAATTTTTTCATAAACTCTTCAATTTTTTTCTGTTAATGATTGGCCATTATTATAAATAATTTCTTGCTTTATGTGATTGTTGTTTTACCATTTGTTTGAATATCAATTGTTTAGCTGTTTAGCTGGGTCCATTGTTTAACAATTGTCATTTGTAAATAAGGGTACAACCCTAATTTACACATTTGAACAACAATGATGAATAAATTTTGCTTAAAATTGAATCTGTGTTATCCATTACATGGACTGCTCGTCTTTACAAATGATAGATGGAAAAATGCTGTTATTTTGATTGCTTTCTGCGAACATTGATAGATTACTTATTTAAATTTGAATTAATTCTTTACAAAAAAAGTTTTCACTTAAATAAATACTATATACTTTATAACGCTTAAATTTTATACATATTGCAAACAGTAACAAATTATTTCTGAAATTATTTTCTTATTTCTCTAATATTTCCTGTTTAAATTAACCGCTCATTTATTCAGGTAAACTTAGGGTATTTAGAATCTAGTTATCTGTTTTTAACGGTCATGACTTGTCAGTACCTTCTTGTTCGTTGTTGCGGTGGTCGTTGCTTTTGTGTTTGTGTGCAAAAATACTTATAATAGTGATAACTAACATTAATAACTATTTTAAATATATTTGTAGTGTTTAGCAATTACTTTAAAGTGTGTTTTGTGTGTGTGTAGACAATAAGTATGTGATTATTTAGACCGAGAATTTTCAGATGGGCATATCAACTGAGTCAAGGATCAAAAACATTTTTGGACTATCCTTGGAGAGTATTGGACATGAGGTTTGTTTATTATAATATTATTTATTTGATATAAATTTAAAATTAATAGTATTACGTTTTACAATAGTTGTTAATTTCTTTTAAAATTATGCAACTGAATCATGTAGAAAAGTTCATTATTTCACAATAATTATATTTGTTTATGAAATTTTAAAAAAACTTGGTTTGAACATGGTTAAAATGTATCTTATAATTCACATTTAAGAGCAAATAAATACAATATTTAATATGAAATATTCCAAGTAAAACATAATTTAGATTAGAAAATAAATAAATTTTATTGCAAGTAGATATATTACTAGGTAATAATAATACGAATGTAAGACAATAAATAGATCAGGTATGAGATACATTGGAACAAATTTTGGGACAAATAACTAAAGCAATTAAATTATTTACCAGGGTAAACAAGTACATAGTACAATTTCTAGGAATAAAAATAAGTATTGGAGTAAGAAATTGGGCTTATAAATATAAATACACAAGAAATTACAGCAATTGCAGAAAATTCTGGGACAAAAAACTAGATCAGTTCCTCTAATAATCGGAGTATGTTTTGGCACAAATAAATAGAACAATTTCTAAACAGTAGGATGAATACTTTACTGCTTCAGCAGATGGATGTATAAATAGATCAGGAATTAAATAAATAGAAGCAAATTCTGGGTTAAAAACTAAATCAATTAATATAGAAATTGGACTAAGCTTTTGTCACAAATAGGAGAACAATAAATAGATCACGAATTAAATAAACTTGAGCAAATTTTTGGACAAAAATCTAGATAAATTCCTATAGAAATCGAACAATTTCTTGGACAAAAATCTTGTTCACTGACTCTAGAAATCTAAATATCTTTTGGCACAAATAATTCTGACTATAACTAGAAATTAGAATTCTAAAGCAAGAATATAGAGTAATAAATGAATGATGACGAATTTGATGAAATAAAGCTACTATTAGAGAAAAACAAAGTGTGAAAACTAGGGCAAAAAAATAGGTAGCTTTTAACTTTTGTAAGAAACATGTGATAATAAATTGACATTGACAACTATCAGAATATATTTCGTGAGAAATATGTGTGAAATAAATGAAAACAACAATCTCTTTATTTGTAAGTTTTTGAGTGATTAAAATAATTTTGTGTAATGGACTAAGGAATAGTGATAAACGTCTTAATAAAATTTTCAAAAATGATCCACTTTGAAGGGAAGTTCGAAGATATGAAACGAATGAAAGTTGAGGAATGATTAGTAGTAGAATGATTTCACTTTTAAGTGAAATAAGTGTAAATTAAATGCAGCATGTGGGCAATTGAACGTACAAGGAAATCATGTGGTGTCCACAGCAGATTTTTTTCGTGATCTGCCTTAGATCTTTTTTTTTGGTTTTCTTGATTTCCATATTTCATGTACTATCCTTATGTGTGTGTTTTATTAAGATATAGTAGTCTTAATTGTATATCATTCTTTATTATTTCAACAATTGTCCGTAATAATTCATAATATTTTTTCTAATGTTCAGCGACCACTCTATTACTAGTTAAATCCATTAAATTCTAACTGCAATGAATCCACGAACGCATTTATTCTCTCATATCTCTAGTCCGCATGCAGCTACGACGAGTAAAATGCAGTGAAAGAAGCGAATTTAGTATCGGAGTCACTGTGCGAAAATATGAAACGATTAGAAGTTGAAAAATGATTAGCTTTAGAATGATTTCATTTTTAGGTGAAATAAGTTTAAATGAAGTGTAGCAAAAATGAGTATAATTTAGCATACAAGGAAGTCATATGGTGGCCACATCAAATTTTTTATTTGGATTAAATCAACGTTTTGATCAACATCGTGATCTACGATTTTACTCTGACAATGATGACATTGATGATCGAAACGTCGGTTTAATCGAAGTAAAAAACCTTACGACTTCGTCCCGATTATTATTTCTTCCCTACGTTATACTTTTAATTTAATAAAGTTTAATGCGTGTAGAAAAGCTCAATATCATATCTGGCTCATACAACTCAAGAACATGTAAGTAATCGTGAACTCCACCAAGAACAATAATCTGTTTGAGACGTTGATTAGGCGAACAATGAAGGCGATTAGCGGCCTCTTAATATTTATTGAACCCACAATTCGCGCCGCGAAGTTGGAGTATAGGATACGGGGTACACGATGTCAAACATTCTCAACAGATAATCAATCAGTTAACACTAAATAATCCAAGATTTACATTAAAAGTTGCCAAAAAATGTTGTACTTTATATACGCAACTATTTAATTACTACTTCGGTAGATTTAAATTAATTATCTATGTGCATAGTTTCTAAACGTGTATATAAGACTGATGGACCTGACGATTTTTGTTGTTAAAAAGATCAATTCAACCGGTATGTAGGAAAATAGTCATTGGTACATAGAATGGTAGACGATCTAATTGCTATTCCCTGAGTTCTGAAGAACTGTTGCTAAATTGTTAATCAGAGAGTGATGATATTGAAGAAATTGAATAAAATATTTTCTTGTAGTTTTCAGAACATAGATTATTTTTTTCTTAATTCTTACAAGTAAGTCTAGACTATATGTTGTTATAAATAAGTTTTGTTCTTTTCAATATTAAAAAAGTGGTCCATCTCACCCCCACTTACCTTATCTAAATAAAAATACAGCTGTTCGATATCCACTATAAACTGTAGGAATTATGATCCTTTATGTTTGGATCAAATGTAATAAAAGATTCGCACTTAAAGGAGTTTGGATTCTTTAGATTTTAAATCAAACTCACGCACTTCTCTTGACTTAAATGTAGATGTTTATTGAATAATTTAATAACTATTTACACTACGTCTAATTCTACTCTCTACTATTCTCACTAGTCTAGTATATTATCTAGCCTAGCGTGGTCTATAGATATTATATATACAAAATACAATACAAAATGTAATGACAGGATCAGCATTTCTTATACCCCTTCTACTATTTACGTGACTAAAACAGTCTTTCTGCAAGTAATAAAAACCACTTCAATAAGAACACGTAATTTCCATTAATTTAATATTTGAAAAACAAGTGAAACAAAACAAAACTGAGTTAATTCACATGTAAAGAATTTTTAAAACTTGCTTCGGACATAACATAGGTACCTTACACAGGCATCATGTCTGAGTCTTACAACTCAAAAACATGTAAGCAATCGTGAACTCCACCAAGAAAAATAATCTGTTGGAGACGTTGATTAGACGAACAATGAAGGCGATTAGCGGCCTCTTAAGATTTATTGAACCCACAATCCTTGCCCGTTTGAGGGGGTACAGGGTACACGGTGTCAAACATTCTCAACAGATAATCAATTCCTGGAGGTATGCTGCGAGATACGGCCGGCAGTATATTTCCCGCGCTAAGCGAACTGTCTCACACAGGTGCGCTCAACAACTTGTTCAAAGATGTAATTTACGACAAGGTGGATTTAAATCTACATGGCTTTGCGTGTACGCTTGCCCTGCTGTTTAAATATCGCTGCTGCTTGTGATTCGTGTCGTCGCATGTACATCCTGATTTTTCTCACGTGAAAACAAGCAGAAAATCTTGTTCAACATAAATAAATAAAGCTTTGTGTTTTAGTACTTCTTATTAAAAAGAAAACCCTGGCGAAAAGAAATGATGATATTGAAAGGTTTCTAATAAAGTCAGTTCTTACAAAAATAATAAAAACAAGCAGTGGTATTCTATATTAACTCTTAAAGTTGCTTAAAGACGATCTCTAGCTAGAGGTGACTTCTACTATTACACAACTATGTTAGCGCTAAGAGCGGTAAAATTTGACTGTAGAATACGTTTTTCTTAGAGATCACCTCTAAATTCAGGTAGAGACGATCTCTAAATTTAACAGTGACAGTAGAATACCACTGCAGTTTTTTTAATCATCTTTATCTTTTTAATAAATTATATTTAGAGTTAAAATATATAAAATTACTCCTTAACCTTAAAATAAATTTTATAAAGTACTAAATACGTATTTCGATAACTAAGTTCTCATCATCAGTAGTATAACTGAAAAGGATTAAACAGAGTAGTTAAGATTACTCAACATGTCAACCATGCCAGAGATCCTACCAACTCTGAAGGGCAAGGAAGGGAACTGGGAATATATAGAAACCCAAGTTTCAGGCGAATGGATACCTAATTAAAACTGAGATTATTTGTTCAATAATATATCATTAAAATTAAAATCGTCCAATAAGAATCAAGTTTAAGACTGCATTAAATCAAACAGTTTAGAGTTTGGTATAGGCCCGAGATCTGCATTCATTAGTTTATTTTTATATTTGTTTATTACTATACTTTCATAAGCATCTAAGTATCTGTCATTATTAGTATGTTTTATAAATGAAATGTTAGAATTGTCAATATTATGGTTATTTGTAAACATTTGTTGTGCGACACTAGATTTTTCTGGGAACATTAAGTTTCAGTAAAATATGTATTTAAATAAATATACCCGAAAAAATGTAAATTGTCATTACAAAAAATTGTATTTATCTCTGCTAGACTATATCCGACAATAATTATCTTCAAGTTTAGGTCAATTAAATTCTATTTAAATTAAAGCAAAAATTTTAGTAAATTTAAATTGCCCATTTCTGAGTCTATCAATCTTCTGGATTTATGGGATAAACTGTCCTATGTCCTCTGTTTCCCGTATATATAGCCACATCCTGCGTTAGTTTAGTTAGTTTAGGCATAAATCCATCATATTTCGGAACTTCCCTACTGTAGGTTAGACTTAATAAATATATCATATATATTTATAAATTATGTTCACGCTGATATTTTCGAAACAAAATTATTTAGGTCAATATAGCTTCATAAAAAAATTAGAAAAGGATTCCCAAAGTAATTAAACAATGTAAAAGATTGTCCATAAGATTTTCTTCTTTTTACCTCCCGTAAATGTCAGGTATGAATTGAATTAAAAATATTCTGAACAAACTAATTTTAAATTTACATATCTAATGTACGAAAGAATTTTTTTATAGAATTTATTACTACAGTGGCGAGAGGTAATGTGTTGGATACAGGAGATTTTTGTTATATTTGTTGATATATGAATGAACTAAATTATCTTCCCTTTTTAAAAATACAACTAATTTTGTTGTGTGAAATAAATAATAGAATGAAATATGAGTTGTACGACAGATGCCCCTCATTGTTTATATCTCCGATGATTCCAGTTCGTGGCGAGGCACAAGCAAACTTTAAAACTGATTTCTGGCATTCGTATTTCAAACAGCAAAAGTAAATTGCTATTTTTCATTCTGGTGGATTTGCGGAAATGAAATATGATTATAAAGTAAATCCGGTCTGCAGAGTTTATTTTGTAGTTTGGCACTCATTCATTTTTATTTTACTTTATTTGAAAATGTAATTTTTATATTTTGTAACAAAATGCAGTGACCTGATTTCTAAATTTGGATTTAGATTTATTTTCAACAACATTATATTTTATACAGCAATATAAAATTTATCTCTAATTTTTTCAAATTATTTATATTATTTTGCAATGTACACTTGTACTTGTATTTCATACACAATTTTAGTTACTGGAGATTATTTTTCTCCTAGAAATGTTGTGCTGTAGAAAAAGGAACATTACGGAGAAAAATTATAGGTGTTGTTTTTTTCTCAAAAACTTCATTTTCTACACTTGTCTACAAAATCGATGGTCTGATTTTATTTATTTCCAACAGTATTAAACCAAAAATTGTGTTGACAAACGCGAATTATCACTAAAATTCTCATTTTTGTGCCCAAAATTTTGATATTGGGAAATAATGCAAATTGATAGATCTCGAGGTGCTGATTTCAAATTTTCAAACGGAATTTAACTATCTCTTTTCATTCCTGAGATATTTGCTGTGAAAGTTGCACCTCAAAATAGTGTTTTTTCGGGCAATATCTCTAAAATGGATAAAGATACAATCTCAACGATTATACCAGTCGATTCTACGGGAAAAGTTACATAAAGAAATGTTTTCTCCGCATATACGTCCTTTGGAACGATTAGGTGAAAAATGAGAAAATCGAAAAATCCTAAATTTCAAAATATCTCCGATGAACTTTTTGTCTCCGAAACTTTTCATTTTGTGGACTTAAGTAGATATCAATGCGCTGATTCCAAATTTTCAAACATAATTCAATTATCTCTTCCCGTTCTTGAGATATTTGTGTTCAAAGTTGACTTTTGGCAATACCTAAAAAAACAGGTTTTTTAGGTATACCCCTTTAAGGGTTAGGTTTACGACTTCATTAACCTCACCAATCGATTCTACGGGCAAAAATACATAAGTATGCCAATTTTTAGATTTTTATTCTAACGGATACAATTTTTAGAGCGAAAAAACGAAAATAGCCAAAATCGAAAAAAATGCCTGATGAACCCCTTACGATTTTTCTCAGTTTTTGGCCATTTTCAGTTTTTTCCTTCTAGAAATTCTATCTGTTGAGATAAAAATCTGAAAATTGGTACACTTATGTAATTTTGCCCGTAGAATTGAATGGTGAGGTCGCCGAAGTCGTGAACCTAACCATTTAAGGGCTATACCTAAAAAACCTAATTTTTTAGGTATAACTTTGAACTCATATATCTCGCAAACGGTAAGAGATAATCAAATTCGGTTTGAAAATTTGAAATCAGCGTATTCATGTTTACTTAAGTCCAAAATATAAAAAAATTCGGAGAAAAAAAGTTTGCGAGCGAAAAATTGAAAATTAGGTTTTTTCGTTTTTCTTATTTTTCACCTAATCGTTCCAAAGAACGTACAAGTGGACAAAACATTTCTTTATATAACTTTTCCCGTAGAATCGAATGGTGAAGTAATTAAGATTGTATAGTGCCAAAACACAGTTTTTTGAGGTACAACTTTGAGAGGTAATATCTCCGAAACGAAAAGAGATAATTAAATTCTGTTTGTAAACTTGATATCAGCATAATTAATTCTTTTAAAACAAATACAAACAAAATTTTGTAAAATTTTAAAATTTTCGAGTTATAAATTCGATATTTTCAAATATTTTCGAGTTTGCGCAAAAATACAACATCAGCGGCTTTGGAAATTACTTCCCCTGTTGTTACTACATACATAAACTATTACATAATTGATTATTAATTTTATAAACTCATTTTTAAAAAGAAGGAATATATCTTTTGTATAATATATCTAATCCATTCCCATATATTTGAATTTAATATTTTTAACATCAATATTTTAACATAGTTTTACATTTTAATACAAATACGTCATTATCGGATTGTGGTATAAAAAAAAGAATCAGAGCCACTATATTATACAAGAAATTGCATTAGTATCATACAAAACTTCGTCAATATCTATCAATTTTTGGTACAAGCGATTATACCATTTCGTGTACCATTTATTGCCCCATATATAGGCTAGCCTAAAACAGCGTTAAGATAAAAGATATTGTTACTATAAAACGCAATGGTGAATTCAGTTATACGAGTATTGTTTTAATAGAAAGTTATTTGTGCACATTTAGAAGTTTTATTTGTTATGACGAACAGAGCAGTGGAAATAATTGCATTTAAAAACGGTAGTGAACTACAAACTTTTCAACTTCCGCTGAAATGTCAGTGGTGAAGTGGCAAAGCCGAACAGTTGAAGAGCAAAACTGTTGATAAACGCGTTGGTGAAATTACCGACGCATTGTAGTGAAAAGGATTTCACAGATAAAACAATCCAACTTAATACGGAGTTGGCACAATACAAGCTAACGTAGCGCGGATATTTCAATGTCTCAAACTTTCGCAATTTTATTTTCTTATTTGAACAGTTCTGCTACCATCAATTTTCATTTCAAGACGGAATATTCAGCATAATCAGATGAAAATTGCAATATTTATGCCGCGAAAGTTTGGGACTTTCGGTGTTTTGCTTACTTACGCTCGTAAACTAGAACGTTTGCGTTATTCGAACCTTGTTCGACCAGCTCCAGATTGTCGCTATTCCGACCCTTTTACTACCTTTGCCAATCAATAAATTCTCCTTTATTGGTTCGCTAGTTGTACCTGTATCGTAGCTTCAACTCTATATTCATTATTGTAATGCAAGTTCATAGCTACCGTTACCATTACTATTAACCAAGAGGATGTAGTAACAAACTAAAATCATTTTGTCATCTGTGGGACACTATTCCTAGATAGAACATGACCTCCGTTAACGTATTTGTTTCGTGATAATGTTTTTTGTTTTTAATTAATTTATAAGTTACCCTTAACTTTAAAATTATAAAAAAAAAAAATCTGGTGTGTCCAACACAATACCTCCCGCCACTGTCGAAATATATTCTATATAAGTTTTTCAGTACATTTAATTTGTAGTTTTAAAATTAGTTTGTTATTGCAGTTGAGAATACTTTTAATTCATTTCATACCTAAAATTTCCTTTATAAAATTTGTATGACCAATATGACAGCTATTTTTGACGTTACTAAAACCGGAACCAAAATTACCTTGATTCATGCTTGCGAATATATTCCTTATATATTTTTTCCACCATTTTTAATTTTAGAACAAAACTACTTCATATTTACTTATTTTATCTTTTAAACTCACTTACATTATATTTGACATCATATGTCAAATTTTGTGAACATATGAATAACTCATCTGTTTTATCGAAATTCCTCAGCCTAAACGATATGTAAAATTATTATAATTTATATATTTTTTTCTATCTAGCTAGAAGTTATATACAAACGTAATTATGCAGATCAGTAGAAAATTGAAAAATCTTTATATTAATAATAACCTAATTTGCGAAAAAATGGTATTAGAGGTATTTTTTTTGGAAAAACTGTTTAAAGCTTCAAGTAAAGTACTACTTTCGGTTAACCAATTGTAGTCAAAATCTAATCAGTTCATCATATTTGAACGTAAGTCTTAAATACCAAATATTATATTTTTTACATGTATCGTACAGGAGTTATCGTGGACGAAACATCGTCACAGACACACACACAGACACACACACATACACACACACACGGACATACAGACATCACGTTAAAAATAGTAAAATCGTATTCTAGGGACCGTAATTCGTGCTCATATGTTGAAAACTCACACTCGAGAAATCTGACCAAAAACAATACCTCCCTTATCTATATATTGATAGGCGGGAGGTAACAAAATAGTATTTCAAAAAGTAAGTTCATCATCAGTAGTAAGAGCCAGGGCATGTAACTGAAAAAAATACCTCGTTAATGGTTAACCCTTATAGAGAACGTAATAATAATAAGAGTTTTAGTTCGAAAACTGGTTACGGCTAATAATTTTTGAGTTCTGCAAAAAAATAAAAAAAAATACATACAAAATTTCAAATAATAGACATATGATACAAATATGATACAAATAATTTGCTAATGAACTTTATTAAATCTTAGGTATTCTTCTTCGGAGAAACATATCCAGTAAAATTCAGTAAATATTAGTTGAAAGTCTTGTTGATTATTACAGTTAGTTGAACTCAGACGAATTTGTAGAAAGACAAATTTGTCGTCTATATTACTAAATCTTTGTTTGTTGTTTTCGCTGTGTAACAATGTCCATGTTTCTTGTATTGCAGTTTCTCAGAAATAATAAGGTTGAAATTGAAGCTAGCGAAGCTATGTTCATGTTATTAGCTTTTCTTGAAAGTTTTTCTAGTTCTCCGAACTAATATATAGTGGAAGCTGTTTGCTTCGATTAAATTGGCGTGCCTTCCAATTATTGGATAGGTAACTAATAATTTCCGGTTATTAATTTAACCTGAGTTCGCCAACAGAATGAAATATATTTTATTAACAATCGGTTAGTAACACGTCTGTTTCTAACCAACCAAACAATTGGGAAGTGGCTCATTACTTACCTATTTCACTTCCCGGCTAATTATTCTAATCTCTTAAATGTTATTATCATATTGACAAGTCAATCTTAAGGTAATAGAACGTTTAGTCACTTTTTTTAAACAGCTCTCTCATTCTTCTACGTGACGTCAGAGATATGGCGCCGTTACACTAATTTTAAATGTATATATGTACCAATTCACGATTTTTTTTTCCAATCATTATTTTAATTTCACAATTACATATAATTTTCATAGAATTTTGTAAAATATAATTAGGTACCAAAATAAATACTCCTTTTATTTTTATAAATGTGTGTTTTTATTAGTTATTAATATCAATATACATTTTAATGAGTATTGAAAAATATGGATTAAATTTTTATCACAATAGAGCAATATAATAAAATGAAGAGTTTGCATATTTTAAAATGACAGGTCAATTTTAATTTTTAAACAAATCATATGTTTATTCGTAATTTGCTTTTGTAAACATGCGTAGCTTGGCAATGGTTTGAAAATAATTAAAACTGTTTTTAAATTATTTTCGATTTTTGTTGTCCAGTGAATGTAATTTGCGGGAACAAAGAGATATTTGTATTTTTTGACATTTAAACAAATTTATCTCGTTGCAGCAGGGACAACAATTGATCTTGACATTTACTACTGGAATTTACAAAACTCAATTTAACAAAACCAGTGCACAGTACCATGACCTTTCTCGTTTCATGGCAGTTGTTTTCTCGTTCGAAAAATAAATTAAAATTTCCCAGCTGGATTATTGGCAAAGCTATCAGATAGTTGAATGTATCGCAAAACAATTCATGTCGGTCGGTCGAGTAAAACTCTAGAGGATACTGGCCATATGTAAATAAAACAAGACAAGTTTACATTATTAATATCCGGTTATATTGTAACTGAAGTACAATAAACTTTACGAAAGCGTATCAATTTTGAATCCACTGTTATTATTTCAAAACGTACAGTTATCTAACTAGCTGGATAGTTTTAATTGAAGTTTCTATTCTATTCAGTTCTGGAAATGTAGATTAATATGCTATATAACTCATTACGAAATAAATAAACATTGGAACATATTCGGACGAGTCCATTTGGGTCCAATTAGTAAAACTGAAAAGAACTCTAATGCTTGCCATAATTTAATTAGGTCAAAATTACCCTCCGTAAAAACCAGTTACCGTAATGTTTACTACCTCTGAGAGGTGTGCTCAGTCACTGTAAAATACTCCAATTCGTGCTCTAATGCACTTAGATCAAAATCACCCTCCGTCAAAACTAGTCACTGTAATGTTTACTACCTGTGAGAGGGGTATTTACTCGTTGTGAAATACTCTAATTCTTGCCCTAATAGTTCAAAATCACCATCCGTAAAAAACAGTCACAGTAGTGTTTTTTTACTGAGAGAGGAGTAGCCTATTTTTACCCTAATTTAATGATATCAAAATCACTTTCCGTATAAACTAGCCATCGTAATGTTTATTACCTATGAAACGGGTGCTAACTCAATGCAAAATAGATACTCTAATTCTTGCCCCAATATATGTACCTAATTACTGCAAAATCATCCTCCGTAAAAATCAGTCACCGTAATAAGTATATACTACCTGAAAAAAGTGTGCTTACTCACTGTGAAATACTCTAATTCTTGCCCTATTGTAATTCGTTCAAAATCACTCTCCGTAAAAACTAGTTTCACTAATAATTACTATCGAATGCAGTGTGTTCATCATAATAAAGTAATCTAATTCTTGCCCTACTGTTATTAGTTCACAATCGCTCTCCGTAAAAACCAGTAACCGTAATATTTACTACCTGTGAGAAGGGTGCACACTCATTTTGAAGTACTCTAATTTTTACCCTACTGTAATTAGTTCAAAATTACCCTCCATAAAAACCAGTTACCGTAATAATAACTATCTGAAATAAGGGTGTTCTTCATAATGAGATACTCTAATTCTTGTCCTTTTGTAATTAGTTCAATATCACCTTCCGTGAAAACTAGTCACCGTAATATTTACTACCTGAAAAAGGTAGCCAACCCACTGTGAAAAAAGTCCGAAAGAAGGGTGCTCAGTCACTGTGAACTTCTCTAATTGTTGCCCTAATGTTATTAGTTCAAAATCTGAGAGAAGTATGCTCACTCACTGTTTAGTATTCTAATTCAAGAAAAAAGAAGGGAACTAATCCACTGTGAATTACTCTAATTCTTGCCCTGGAGTAGTTAGTTTAAAATAACCCTTCGTAAAAATCAGTCCCAATTAAGCGTTAAAATTATGTATTAGTTTATTAGTTTGGTTCCATTCTTTGACATAAAATTAAAAAGTGAATTTTGGACGAAATAGTTTCTATTACACACATAAAACAAGTAAGTGATATCAAAATAGCGAGTTTGCAGCATCGTAGCATACTTTAATGCATGTTATATTATTATACCACTATAAAGACTGACAAGCTGCAAGAGTGTATAAACCCTAGAAAACCTCATAATATAATGTGATGCAGTAAAGAGACTACAATGTACACTCGTGTAGAATGTAATTAAATATTTATACAAGTATGAGATAAACAGTGCGATATACAATGCGTAGGTATGTCTTTTAATGTTGCTTTACTTTATTAAAATAACCTGTGTAGATACCAGGGTATATTACTCGTATTTTCATTTAACATAATTGTTATGAAAAATATGTATTTATACATATATTACAATTTATTTAAATACTGTAAAAATCTAGATATATTACAATCATAGGCGTAGGGAGAGAAGAACCACGGGGGGCAAGAAAATTATGCATTACTATAATTTTATTTAATTAATATTTTAAAAAAGAATACATGTTTTAAAATTACTGAAATTGATTCTGTTTTAAAATGTACAAAATGTAAAATAGAAACTCTGCTGTTGCACAAAGTTTTTTTTAACGCGATTATAAATATTTTTATGTTATGGATGAAAATATATATAGCGGCTGTAAGTAGTATTGTTATTCTAATTTTATTACTTACATACCTATCTGATCTATAATCAAATGGCCCCCTTGGTCTCCTACATTTGTTATATAGTATATTTTTGTATCTGTAACAACTTCCGAGTAAAGCCATGTACCCAACTTTCAATTCGATCCTGTATACATAAATGAGTATCCGTGCGTTCACTGCTGACACGGTAAAATGAATTATTAAAATTATTAATTCTTACAGTATTAGTATAATTTCTTTTAGAATATTCTATAATTATTTTTATAATATTGTCACTGTCAAATTTACCAACATTAATTACTTAAATAGTTAAATCAGGCTATAGGTAGAAACAACTTTGAAGTAAAAAAAATAGCTAATGACAGAAATGACATAATATTAAATTATTATGTACAAAATTTCTCTTACATTAATAATTAATTAAGATATTTCAGAAAAACACTTCAAATCGTCATGAAAATACCACTTCCAGTTGCACGATTAGCACCAATATCTAATCAGATCTATTCTAGGATGTCAGAATGCTGTATCCAAAATTTTAACTTTTATAATCACTAGTATTTGAGTAATCATTAGGACAACATGGTAAAAATATTAAAATCGTGTTCTAGAGACTTCAAAACGTTCTTGTCTATTAAAAACTCAGTATCCGATTTTTACCTCTCTTACTGAGTGGCAGAGGTAAAAATACAGTATCATAGAGGATGCTCTATAAAAATATATTATATATTATATCTTTCTCCAAGTTAGCAGAATAATTTAATCTTGCCACAATTATTTATAATATTATTAAACAAACACTTGTTAACTTTACAACATATTTAAGAAAATAAAACGTGTGTATCTCCGACAAAGCACTTATGAAGAAGTATAAAGGCATCCAATTATCCAGCAAGCAGCCAACACAATAGTAGCTGTTGGGGCTTTGGCCTATAAGCCGCACGTGTTTAAAAGTCAGCTCAGCAAATAAACAACGGCGGTTTCATTTTCCCGGAACTCGGAACGCAAATCGTCACCCGCCGCCCCCGCTTCCGCCGGAAGACCTCCCCCGCTGCTAGGTGACGTCACTTCCGCCAGCGCTGCACGATTCGCACCCTGAATTTCATATTCTCTAATTTCTTCTATTTGGAAATAATACGATGTGTTTTCCGAATTAAACTACGATAAAGAGCATAGGAAGCTTCGTCTAGACAAATGAAATTCTTTTTGTTGCTTTTTAAAACAGGGAATTCATAGTTGTTGGTGGAAAATATTATTTTGTTAAATATTCTTCAAACTCCTGGTGATATCCTAAAGGACAAATTTATCACAACTTTTTATAAATAAATATAGATTAAGGATTATTTAACGATAATAATCCATTGCACACTATTATTGACCAGCGCTTTAAATCCTTCGATTGCTTCGCACCCCGGAATACAATATTGGTGGTAAATCAATAATGATAATATGTTTCGTCCTCGGTATATATTTTTTACAACTATATTTTAAGTGAAATAAACTAGATTTAATATTCAAGTTGAACGACCGTATACATTTTTATTATATTGTCAAACATTTCAATTCAATTAATTAACAGTTAATAATGATGTGACTTTGACAATCTATATTCTATATTTTATTTAAAAAAGAACCTTCTGTTACATTACTGTCAAATTAGTATCAACGAACAAATTCCATGTTTCACATTAAAATAAATACAGAGTATACAAAAAACCGCATCTGCCAATAAAGAATTAAAAAAATATATTTCTCCACAACTGTCAAATAATATACCTACAATTTAATCGTTTATTTATCAATTAATAACCTTCGTTACTGATGCTAATTAAATAATATTGACAGATCGATGGAATAATATTATTGTTCTGTCAAATTTAAATCTTCACCTGTCAAAAGAATAAAAACAAAATTACTTTTATGTAAGTTTTTCTACAAAAATCAGAATTTTTATTAAATCGCATTTTAAAATCCTATGTTCCGTGTTTTGTTGCAACCACTCTATATACAAAATGAGATTATATTTATTAGTTTATATCTCAAAGTTTGCCTGTATTTGTAATTAATCTTAAACCTTTTATACTCTATCCTTAATTTGATTTTATGTTCGTGAATTATTGAAAATTTATTATAGAAAGCTTTTTACTGTAATATGATTAAAAAGCTTTTCTGTTATTATTTAATTAAAGTAGTCATCATAAAACGTGCGCTAAAATCAACGTCTGTATCTATAAACAAAATCTTGTAATTTACTGCTGATACAATAATGTCGATAACATATGCCCGAATATCTCACATCAAATTTCTATAAAAGATAAATATTTTATAGACTTCTACACGAAATTCCCGAAGCTCTCCGTAAAGCACTCCTCGATATTTTAACCCAGGAAACGTGCTTATCCATTAATATCACATATTGATTTTACTCAGGGATGCAAAAATAAGGTAATATCTTCCAACTAAACTCATACTTCTAAATTGCTGTAATATATAAAATACAAATATCTTCCACATAATATAAACTCAAAAGAAAAACTCAAACACGTATGAGAAGATAAATTTTGCAAACAATATTCATAGTATAAATGTTGTTTTAATTCAATAATCAAATAATAGACATGTAATTTGTGAATTATAATAATTGGGATGAGATGAAAATGATATCTCGAGATTTTAGTAATTGAAGCGTGTTACTTTTTTAAATATTTCTGTACTATCACCTGGATTTATTTTAGATACTTTACTCCAAGAATCGCATTTAGTAAGATTAGTTCTATCAAATTTGAAATGAATGAATGCCACCATTCACTGTGAATAATATTTAATAAATTCTCTACAGCAATATTTGGAAAATAACTTTGCTAATATATTACAAATTTGTGGAAAATGTAACTTATTTCTGTCAGAGTAGTAACATTGAAAACTGAACGATTGAATTGTGAAAAATGTTATATGTTAAAATAGAAAAAATACCGAACAAATATCAAGAATTCCATATGCCATCGAACAGTACAACAGTGTACCATTAACAAACAAAACAAGAAACCTGAATTTTCGTTATTTTAATGCCCATTTATATAACTGCCTGGTACGCAAAGATAAAGTGTAGGTGGAGCAGATAATTATATTGTGCTTACATATTTATACTAATAATTTTATTTTGATAAAAATAATTTGATTTTTCCTTAAATAAATATTCTCTTTCCAATTTCCTAAAAGAATGTTCAATTTTCCTACATCTAGGAAAATTTCCATAGGTATGAAAACACTGCAAATAGATGGCGTGCGTTACAAATCCTGCAATATTCGTCCTTGAAAAGTCAAGAAACCTCGACGAGATTTGAGACCGAGACGAGATAATAATATTCGAAACGAGAAATTAACGACGCGAGATAATATATTTTATTCACAATTGGTCAGTAATATGACGATTTCTGACTTTTAAAAAATTGGGAAATTAGTTATTGTTAACCTCATTTTCTATGAAAATATGTATCAACAGCAAAGCAATCGTTTATTCATGTGAGATTATTAATTTCAGATTGTTAATAAAATAGCATAAAAACCTCGGAGAAAAGTTACTATTACCTGTAAAATGAGACGATACGAGAAAAAGAAAAATCTCGTCTCGTCGCATCTCACAGAATCACTATACGAGTATTTGTCTAGTAATTTGGTTATATAAACCCTATTTAATTATGAACTCTAAATAGCAAAAAATCTTTAAAAACGTAAATGAACTTAAATAAAATATAATAATAAACATATAATGTTTCGCGGGGTGAATCAGCAGGGTGCGTTTTGAGAATTGACTTGGTCCCGCAATGACCGTATTGGTGGCTGTCTAATGGCTTTTTCAGCTTCTTCCTTACCGCGCTAATGACCGTGAGAAGTCGCACAGATGCCGAATGCCTCCCACCCCCTGACACGACACTGAACTTTGAACTCTTCATATCTCAACAGCAGCCTCTGTTGGAGATGGCGATTAAAGCCTATAATGATTTTCATGAACCGAATACCAAATCGTTTTTAATTAAATTTGCATGTTGTTGTTTGGAGTTCACTTTAAGGATGATAGAAAAGCTCAAAATTGAAAACATAAGTACAGATTTATATTCTCTTCGCTTCTAACAAACTGAAACAATAACGAAGTACTATGTCTTCAATTTAACTTTAATTCTCTAAAGCCTGATTTTAACGGACAGAACACAATTTAACATAGAAAACATTGGAAATTGATTAATTCATTTATAAAAAGATTTTTTATTTTTTTATACAAATTTTTGCTGCAATTCATTTAAACTTGTTTCACTTGAAAGTGAGATTGTTCTATGGTTAATCATTCTTCAACTACCATTCGTTTCATATCTTCGAACTTCCCTTCGAAATGTTATTATCTTTTAAATTTTTTACTAAAATATTTAACACTATTCCTTATTGCATTACATAAAATTATTTGTTCTATGACCACTATGGGAAGTGGTATTTTTCTCACACTTTATAAAGCTTCTATAACAAAAGATTGCATTACCGATCAGTTAAAAAAACATTAGGTAACATCTTGAAATGTTTTTAGTTTAGCTTTTTAGAGCCATAAATATAATTTTTATATTTGTCATAAAAATTTTCCTGTCCTAGTTGTTTTCTCATTACATACATTTTCATAATTAAAATTTATATTTTTAAGTTTAATTAATATGCTGTTATAATGTACATTTCATGTTACATATACAGCAGGAAATATGTAGATCCTGAATTTATATTCTCAATATCAAGATTGTATTTTTCATTGATATGAAATGTATTTATACCAATGATATATTCGTTCACATCATGCAAAAATATTCCGGATTATATTTGGTCTACAAAAAGCAATTTTCTGTAAAATCTGCGAATGAACGTCTTGGGATTCATTATAAAGAGGAAATTATTAAAGAGAAAAATATTTTGCTGGTTTCGTATTTCGGTGCGTGGAATATTTAAGTTGGAAATTGTATTTATTTTTATCTGAAAAAGCTAAAAGTGTTTGCACGTGTAGTCTCATATTTTATCTATAAATAGTTGATAGATAATTTGTTCTGAAAAAATCTTTTACCTATTATCGGTTTTTAGTCATTTCCTTGCTTCGAGAAACTTTAGATTTATTTACCGGTCTTTACTTTGATGGAAAAATTTCGCTTCAGAATATTATTTCAAGACGTTCTTTTACTTCTCATTATAAATTAGAATTAAAAAAAATAAACTAAGCAAAGAAATACCTGTACACAATAAAATACTAAACATACTTTTAAAATACCTATATCATTCCCAACATAGTTTTTAATATCTAAAGTCTGTAAAATAAAAATAAGTAGACAATTAATCCGAAAATTACACAAGTTAATGGTGACATAAGTCATCATCGTGATAGTCACTTATGCAGAATAGGGGATCTTTTGTTTAGGGATATGTATAAAAAATATCGAAACCAATATTGGATCGAAAAAAAATCGATATTTCAAGTATCGAAAGAAAAAGGTAGCAATAATGAAAATATAATTTTTCTACGCTCACTATGAAAAATGGCTTCAAAGTTGCGTATTTTCCAAAATCGTGGGTTAAAGTGTGAGAAATTATTTCTCACGGTATTTGCCAACACTGCACATATCCAGTATGGGAAATATAATCTCTTACAGTAATTGCCAACACTGTGCATGCATGAAGGTACTATTTTGTGGTCGTAGAAAAAGTATAGTGTGACATTCGTGCAGAATCACCTATTTCCCACCTTGTGTGATTTCAGCACTCAACTTCATCTCCTGCCTTTCACACCTCGTTGGAAATAGGCGACATTCTGCACTTGTTGCACAATATAATATTCTTATATTCTTGTTTTTCACTCTTCATTGTAAGCACCAAGAAAAACAGTTTAGTAAATCTTTTTTTAAGAAGAAATAAGTTAGTTTCGATAGTTAGAATCAAAAAAAATATTTATTTTTGATTAAATAAATTTAAGTTCTCCGATATTAATACAATATCGGAAGATTGGTATCAATCAATCAATCAATCAATGGCACAACATTCCTATGTGGAACAGGGCCTCAAGTACCTGAAGTACTTGTTTCGTGACATGTTTTACTTGCATTTTAGCGATGCAGGTTGTCAGCCTACAGTCTCTGCAAGGCCAGCACACACCGAGCCGTTGTGCGGCAACCCATCCAAATGGACAGGGCGGGCTATGTTGCTTATCTACACGATCAGACAAGACACGCCACGACCACACAACCGTACTGGCTGACGGAAGATTGGTATTGATACTAAAATACCAATATCGAAAGAAAAGTATGGATACTGGTATTGTGTCAGTAGTATCGGAACATCCCTACTTGTGTTATTCCAGCACTCGACTTCGTCTCGTATCGAAACTATCTCGTTATTAAACGTGACTTTCAGCAACAATATACTGCTATATGGCTTCATTACTGTTACGATATTTAGAAAAACATATATTAATAAGTATATACAAAAATAAAATACTATGATGGTACTAATATCTACGTCAGAAATATTTTAAAACTTTGTGTAAACACAAGTAGTTCGAATCGTTGCCAATCTTAAAATTGACAGCAGAATTGGAGACTTTGAAAGTTAATGGATGACGTGGCTGCCGGCCAAGTAGATGTCGTCAAAGTACTACAAAAGCGAATGACAGACTTCGCGAAAATGTTTTTATTTAAATTACATGTTTGGCCTATAAAGATTTAACGACAACATTTTATTAAATTTTACGACCCATTTCCCATGTTGAACTATTTTTTCGTTACTAGAGAAAATATTAGTAAAAATCGTACAATCTTTATCTACAAGTCGAAACACGTTTCCGCAGAATTTACGTTTGCTGGGAACATTTTCTGCGGGCACTTAACGATAGAATCGCCATTTTATTTTAGATAAAAGTTCAAAACGGTCGCTTAAAAAGAACAAAAGAATGGGAAAGCAATATACAGGCCCCGTAATTGACATGATTGCTCGTGGATACATACGTGACAACCAGAGCAGAATTCCAAGTATTAATAATACGATACCGTTTATATGTTGCGAACAAGCGATTGAAAAAATTTACGGTGAAATACGATCCCTCGCAAACTCAAAGTACAAACGAAATTTCCTCTAACTCAGTTTTTTACGATTACGAGTTGAATCCATTTTTTAATTCAGTTCAATGAAGATATGTTTTCAGAACTCCATTGCGTTCCCGAATTATTCGCGAAGTTGTAATTTACCTTGGCTCGCCAATTTTCGAATACGTGATGTTAGGTCTGAGTTATTGATGTTGGAAATTTTCAATTATCTTCGTACATCGAACCATTACACTCCGGTAAATGCTTTTACTTCAATAATGTACAGCCGAAATTATTCACAACAGAAATATTACTAATATTCTATATTCAGTTTATATTAGGCTAGTTACCGAAATATAAAACGGTTAATAAAATTTAAAATGAATATGCTCTGAATATTTTTTTCCTAGGATTTTGGAAATGTAATTAATTTTATATTTTATTATACCTACAATTATTTTGGTGTCAAATTTTGTAAATCAGATTTTTTTCGGATAAACTACAAGGGATACTTCTAACTGAAAATATTTTTTTTCGAAATTGTTACTAAAGTATACGAAATCACTCAGCGAAGTTAGCCGAAATAGTAGTTAAAATAAAACTGTACAATTTTTATGTCAAAATTTATCTTTACGGACTCAACTGTCAAACTTGCATTAACCTATTTTTTAACAGTATTATTTTTGCAGTTTATTTTAGCACTACCTAAAATAACAAACATATCGTTCTATAATATTATTGGTGAATTTATTTATTATTTACCTTTGATAATAATTTATCGGATTTAATACAGACCACTTCTAATCAGGTGTAAAAATTAATTAATTTATTTAATTATAGAAAAATATTTGACACTTTGACAGTACGTTTGTTATCACCGCCATCCTCGTCGCAATAGCTAGGTGACGTTTTACAAATATATAATGCTACTTATTTTTGTTTTTAATGAATAATTTTTTGATTTCGGAAGAAATATAATACTTACCTCGACTATCGTCTCGTAAAAAAAAAATACTTTACTACCTTAATAAATAAATAACTATTTTAATATGCAGATTACTTATCTGTTACATTTTTATAATTGTATTTTATTCATTTAAGTTTATTATTGTTGTTCTCAAAACGAATTTTATTAAGAAGATATTAACATTTCTATAATTGTTATGATATGTGGATATAGTTCAAATGTATATTCGTTTTTATTGTAGAAAAGATATTTAGAACCCCTGAATTTTTTTGAAAACACTTTATCGTTTCTTAATCTGAAGTTATTTAAGTTTAAAGTTAAACTTCCTTAAACAGTTTAGTGTAAATACCGATTTTTTTTACATCGTACATTATTCAAGCAATTTTCTGCTAGAACTATAGAATTTTTTATCCTGCTCCCAGCTATTTGGGTTATTTCCAATGTTGGTCTGTCGGCCTTAAAAATTTAAACGTAAATAAAGTGCAAGTCCGTCCCATTTGTAAGTTAATTCGATTTTGAGTGACCGTTAAAACGGGAGGAAGAAGAGAATTCCAGAAGCAAACGACACTTATAAATCTTTTGTTATGGTTCCCTCTAGTCCTGCGTCCCTCTAGTCCTGCGTCCCGACGTCCCGCGTCGTCCTTTCAGAGCTTTCAGCCCGGCGGAGGAATTAGCTGCACATCTCCCGGCAAAGTTCCCCGCAGACAAAAACGCGCTAATGTTCACGGTCATTTCAAATAATTAAAAGAAATGTTTGTTCTTACCTTTTAGCGTAATTAACCATGTAATGACGAGGGCTTGTATTCTGGACTCTGGATCTCACTAGTAATGATTTTATTTAATTATAAAGTACATGGCTATGGCTTTATTTGACCAACAAACTTACCATTTAGCTCTCATTGTACATTTATACTTATCAGGATAAGACAAATAACTTAAGTTAATTTAAGTACAGTTAATCTATAGTAATAGTAAATTTTCTTTACAAAATTAGATTGTTGTATGACTATAATATTTATTTAATTATTACATATGATCAGCACACTCGAACACACTATAAGTTGTAGATCGATCTCTTGTGTAGATTTGTTGGCTGACAGCTATCCCCTAAAATGCAAGTAAAAATGTTCAGACATATTTTTATTCATAAGCCAAGTAAAATCAATCAATATTAAAAATTAATTAAATTACTTTTTTTAGGTAGGTATTCAATAAAATTTTATTTCATATTAATGAGGCTTTGCAAAAAATTTAATGAACTTTATTTTGTAAATCGAACCTAATATGTTTAATTTGTTGCTCTATATGTGACGTCCTTAGGTTCTGGTATGACGTTATTCACGTGTGGATGCCAGATCCCAAATATTGTGGTTTGACACGTTTCAAAATTAATAAAGTGGACAGTCTGCATTGTAAGGCTTTTTGTGTGCCACTATATTTGCACAAGATTATTTAATTTGTCAGTTTTGAAGATAGAACAATATATTTGACGTTTGAAACGAATTGATGTTGGATAAGAACTTTGATACATCACTGGACAAGGATATTATTTTTAATAACACCTTTTTTTCGTTATTAAAAGTAAATTTTGGAAAAAAATGCGTATCTAATATTTTTTATTATTCTATTGATTAAAGTTGAAAATGAAAAGTCGATCATTTTATTTATTCTTCTCCTTTGTCGTAAAATGTAGCATCTTACTATTAATATTTTTTTTAATTTGTACACCTTCTGCCTAATATTTCTTTTTAATTTTTTGATTATAATTAGTCAGCAGAATAAATTTATTTAAAGCTCTTTTTAAAGTTAATCTAAATAAAGCTCTATATCAAATATTGTTATTGATATGAAGTAGTATAATAAATATTAAACGACCTTTATTTCAATACATCATTAATTTAATGACTTCATTAATTTTATATAATGCAATTATTATATTTTCAAAATTTAATTTTTTTAATGAAATAATTAATGTTGCAAAATATTAAAATTATAAATTATTAACCCAATATCAATTGAATTCGGTACGATAAAAGAGGATGCAATTTAAAATTTGTGACTTTCGTGAATATTTTCCAAAAGTTAAAACTTAGCTTAATTCTTGCATTACAAATAAAAAGCATAGAAGTTTGCAGAATTTAATATTTAAGTTTTCAATGAAACTCCAAGAAAAATATGAAAGTTATACTCAAGTTTAAATTAGTCACTAGTTAAATAGTAGAAGACTTTCATATTTTAAATTTTCAAGTAATTTACATTAAGATATCATAATCTCATGAACAGCTTTGCTTCATAATAATCTCAGGGTCTGAATAATGCAAGAACATTATGAACTTTAAAATTAATAATGAATATCGAACAATACCTAATCAAACATGCAGAGCAAATAACCTATCTACGGCCTTGCGCGTATTATAAGATTAATAAAATCTGTTAATGGGCTCACATGCGTTTCCTTTTTGGAGATTTGGTGAGTCAACTCTACAAACACTCGTGGGCTCAAATAATATTCCTGTTCTTTGTTGTTATAATAACAGACTTTGTAAAATTAAATTGGATTGTTTCAAAATGTCAAAGAGCAAAAAGTTAAACAGTATTCTTTCAGTATATCTTAAACAATAAATGCTATGAAGAAAATACAACTTATACATTATTTATAGAACGCAAACGTTTTCAATTTCAAACAAAAGTTGTAATATTTCTAACACAAATAACAAAAGAAATAATATGAAACTATGTTATTAAATTTTCACAGATTTTTTTCTTTACTAACATAAGTGTTCAGCACATAATAAATGTTTGTTTAACGACGGGTTGGTCCGTAATTTAAAATTTACATTTTTTTTATCAAAATTTTAATATTTCTTTCCCTTTCTAAGGTAATCCCACTCAAAATTTAACCTTTAATATTAAAATTTTTAAGTTATAACGAAAAATATGTATCTACATGTAAAATATTTAAAAAATAATGTGTATTATAAATCTTGATGTACTGTTTTCATATTTTCAAACATTAATTACCTCTATTCGTTCTTGAGATATTTGCTCTCCAATATACTCTTCAAAAATAGTTATTTTTGATTATAGATTGCAAAATGTCACTTTTGCATTCGAAAATGATTTTTTTTGCGAGCACAGAGAGAATATATTAAATAATATTTGTTTTTCCAAAACTATGTTACTAAATTAGTAAAAATGCAAAAAAAAAATACGTTTATTGAATCAAATATTTTTGACAGTTGACAATTAGTTGACAGCAGAAACCACGCGGAAACTAAATAATGTTTTAAATTATACCTATTTTTAAGTGACACATTTCAATACTTCTTTGTTCAATAGTTTAATACAATTAAAATGCTATCAGAAAGCAACAAAGTTACTAAAGTGATAGATTTTTTGATCAATAAAAATGTTGTTTTTTTTTTGGTATATTAAAAAAAATGTTAAGACCAAATCTCATCGAGATAATAAGATTCTACGAGTAAAGTTAACTCAAAGAAATATTATGAGAAAATAATACGAATGAAAAAAAGGACAAAAAGTAAGATTAGCTTTTATTGATAATGGATTGTAAATAAAAAAAAGTAGTAAGTGCAATTTTTTTCATTATAAATAAATTAATAACACAAATAAAACAAACACCTGAAAAATAAAAAAAAGCACTGTATATTAAAATAACAAAATGTATACACATTTCAATTTTAAAATATATAAAATGTTTTATAGTAACAATTGACCCATAGTAAAAAGTCCATAAAGTTTTTATTTGAAGTGGGTAACATTTTAAAATTAGTTATATTTGTAGGGCAGATTCTGTTTTATGTTTTAAAATTTTGACATTTTAATTGCATTGTGAAGCGTAAAATACACAAGTGTTTAATCTGCATTTCTGTGTCCGGTGTTATTGTTTTCACCAATTTAATTAAAGTACATTTTATAGTTCAATATGTAATTAACTTGTACAATGTAATAAATAAATTAAAAATCATATGCACACAATGGGCACGTTTGCTCGCGATAGGTAGATGTTTTTATATTTTTGGGTAATTCATTCCGATAATCGAATTAAAAGCATATGTCAAAGTTTGGAGCTTCGCTGGTTCCGCTATATTGATGGTATGTTGGGAGTTAAACCTTGTGCAGTGCATTTACTAATTTGATTTATATTTATCGCTGCGAATTTCAAACTAAACATGATATAAACCCAATGTTTTTGCTAACTGCACAGGTAGCAAGTTTAGAATGAAAGATTAAACTAATTTAAACTTGAATTACACATAACTGAAGTTTAATTCTGAAGGATTACACCTGAATTGTGTAAACTAAAATTAATAAATGGCAGACTAAAACTAATTCAGTGACCAGATATCCCGGATTAACTAAGTACTAACTTGATTTAATCATTTAGACTTATGCAAATGCAGAACACACATAAACTTTTTAAGTATTAACAATAACTATGTATTTTAATGTACATTAGTTTAGGATTTGGACTCGGATTATTAGTACCACAATCCATCGTACACATTAGTCCAAAATAATAAGTCCAAAATTAGTGCAGGAAATTTCAAATAAGGTTTGACAATTGTCTCATGTTATTGGGTCAATTCTGTATAGCAAATATTGTTACCATGATGACTTGTCAAAGTTACTTGGTATACAATTATGACTTGGTATCCTGAAACCGGTAAGAGCTATTAACATACCTAGGATTATTATAAGTATTGTAACTGCCGTAGATGTCAATTGAATTCCTAGCTTGTAGAGAGAGTATTTTAAGACATCTACCATCTGGATGTGATTCATAACATCCGTGGTTCGTTCAATAGTTTACAGGTTTTATAAAATGTAGACGTTATTAATAAATATTATTTTATAAAATTCTCTTGTCAATAACGTTTTCGTGATACATGTTACAGTTATATTATCAAATTGTGCCATGTTATTTTGACAAGTCAGTACGATAATTAAATTACCATATAGATACAGTTATGACTGAATTACCCAGCTTACTTTTGTCTATGTAAACAAAAGCTTAATATCCTGGTACTGGTAAAACTCTTTACTATTTATTTCCTTCATAAAAATGGCACCTGTGGTACACTCTCCACGACAGCAAAACATTCAAGGGAACCCGGGAGGTGATGTCAAGTACACAGTTTCCATATGTTTTTGTGTTTATGCAGAACTGATGTACTTAGACATATATTTACTTGTTGTTTACAAATGTACGTATTTTCTAGTGTGAGATATGAAATGATTTTCAACTTGAAGCCCTTTCCTTGGCAGTTCGATTTGCCATTTCCCGTACAAATGTATACTTTGTCGTAAATTGAAACAAAGTGCGAGGAAGACATATTGGCAAGCTCGTTTATTATTCGAAGTTTTAAAGTTGTGAGATTTTTGCAGGAATGGCTCGTAAAACGATCGCGTTCCTGCACAGCAACACGCAGCAGGTATAATTCGCAATGAACAGCGATTGTAATCTTCCCTAAATTGCACGAAATTAACTTGAAAAGTAAGTTTTAAGCTCGTGAGCTCTTACAAAATTACATCCAACCATTACGAACTTCACAGTTCAGCGTAAAAATGAAAATTAACCTTGTCTTTTCAGATACATTTATCTGCATTATCGTCTCCTGCTTGTAGAAAATTTATTCAATAGAATGGATTAGCTTTATCTAGTTACCTGGCAAAACTTTTCATTGTAAACAAATTACTCAAACAGCTGAACAACTGTCGTTTCCATTATTTAGTTTGTTATTTCAAACTCAACATGAAAAGACAATTGACATTATTATTTTAACTAACACTAGTAATTGAATAAACTAACTTTTTTTTAAACTATACAAAAGTTCTGAAAATATTTTATTAATTTAATAGTAGTAATCTTTGCAGACGTGATTGTTATTTTAAACACATTTTGAATGTTGCATTAATTTTGAATAAAAAATATCAATAATTGATATCAGTGGTTGACATTTCAGATCGGTGACGTTTCTGTAAATAAAATTTTGGAATTTAATTTTAAATATATTTACGAAATATTATATTATTAATTTTAATTAAAAAAAATATCAATGGTTTACAGTTTGGATTGGTGACATTTCAACGGTATAATTGGAAAACAACATTTTTGCATTTAATTTAACATATGTACGAAATATTATATGCTACTCATAATAATATTTACCTGTTAGTACAAAACAGAATAATATTTTCTACATTTTGTAATAAATACATTACAAGAAATTAAAATGATCAGGTTGAAATCTTTTATCATAAGGTTTCTTATACAGAAAATAATAATTTTAGATAATTTGACAGTGATCAAAAACAGTCAAAAATTTTACATTCCAACTTCGTAAATTTATCCTACTGGCAAATTTTTATCGGCAGCATAAACTAGCTGTTAGTTTATCCTCTTGTCACCTAAGACTTATACTTTTGATAACGCTAACAAGTTATTGAAAAACTTATTAGAAACTTATCAGGACATTGAAAAACCAGCCCTTACTGAATTTTTTTTAATGACTGCTATTCCAATTTTTTTTTCTAAATATTAATATTTTTATTCTTCACTTAGATGCCAAGTAAATTTTTCTTAAGTATAAATTCAGATAATAAATGTTCCCTAATAGAAGTTAACAGTAAAATTTAAGTATCCATTTAATTTGCATTTTGTAAACGATTTAAATGTTTATTTATAAAAGTTCTGAAGAAATTATGAAAACTAGATTAGTACGAATTTTGACATTTATGTTTTGAAATAATAAAAACAGTTAAACTATTGCAAAATAAACACTTGTTATATATGTCAACATTCACCTTGATATTTGCGTATTCGAAATATTAACACATTTAAACAAATTTACTAGAAAATCAAGTTTTTAATTTATGTTCTAAAACCGCATTTTTAGATCATATATCATAAAACTGTATCACTTAAAGGTTATTTTTTTCAAAAGAAACAATAAATAACCAAACCTGTATTATGTTCCGTTGTTTAACAGGTTTCGGTGAAGCATATTCTATTCTTCTAATCTGGAAACTATTTAATAAATCTGGCAACAAAAACCGAAACTCGCTCGAGTTAAGTTCAAGGCAAGTCGAGTGACAAGCCAAGCAGTAATTAATGAGATGTAATCAAAGTAGCTCATTCGTGTAAGAGCCTTGAAGTTTTTCCTGCATTAAACTTTAATTGATTTCAAATTTCATTTGGGATAATAGATTGAAATAGCGAGGTTATTTTCTAATTGTCAAACACATAGAACAACTATTTTTGAACTTTTATGCTGTCAACATTATTGAGAAAGATATTATATTACATTGCAGAATAGTTTTTATGTATTATAAGCTTTAGTTTGACATTTATAAAATATTAATACTAGATAATTCTAATGGCATTATAATGGACGAAGCCTACACATAACATTATATTTATTGATAATGTCAAAAACCCGATAAATAATTGTTAAATGAACAAATATTTCAACGAATTTATTAAATATTGTATTAATTTTTTTTATTACTTACATATCTTAATACTTTTATTAATTTATAGGTAAGTTCTTAAAATAAATCTAGGTTTAAATTTAGCAAAAAAAATGCGGGAGTACAAGAATTAAAGAAAATCTTGTTGTTCTTGCACATTTATTGTAAAATAATTTCTTGCCTTGTCTTGCTTTGAAATAAGTTACTCTTGTTTTGTTCTTGTATTGCATTTTTTGAAGACTGATGCAAGACCAAGAAAAATGCAAGACTCTCATAAAACACTAATTTGGTTCAAAAATGATTCTTGAATCTCTAACCTATTCGTTGTGAATTAGAAATGTAGATGAGATGGAAAGGTATTGATTTATATGTTTTAATATAAATTAGATAAAATGAAATATAAATTTGTCGAAAATAACAATGATTAATATACGTGCTTATATTTTTATGTAAAATTTTACCCTGTAAAAATTTACATTGGAGAGTCATTTGTTAAATTTGAGGCAAGAAACTGGAAAACAAGATGGAGAAAATATAGCCACCCCTGTCAATTCACTGATCTGGAAATGTTTGATTGAGATCATTTCAACAGACAATCTCTCATAGGGGAGCATCAACCTGATAAAAACGGCACGTGTCTTACACGTGCTTCTATAAAAACTAAACATATTTGCAAACAGTGATAGTAATTTTACAATAATAATTGAAGTGAAAACTTTTCCTCATGAGACTTGTAAGTGCTCTATAACATTCTATTATTATGTTACGTTGATGATGGAACTTAATATTTCCTCTATATTCTGAAAATAGCAACAAATCGATATATCGTATTTATAGTAAATTTTCTGGTGATGCGTAATATATTACAAGCAAGCTGAAATGTTATTAGAGTCCCTACAAAATTGGCATTGATGAGTAATTTTTGTAAAGGTCATATCGGGAACTATTTTAGATTTAAACCTAATAATACAATATTCCAAATATGAATCGAACAATTTGTGTTCCTCGTAGCATAAAAGTCATAAATCCATGAAAATGTGTTTAATTTTATAAAATACATGTAATATTAAAAAATAAAACAATAATTATATAAGTTTTATTTCATAGCCTAAACTTATGACATGTAGTTTTTTTCATGAATATTATAATTTGGCCTCCTCTTTAATATTCTTATACAGTGTGACCAATGAAACTGTTTAAATATTAATTAAAGTAATCGAGAATTTTCAATTTTAATATCTACTGCGTTATTTTCTTTTGAAGAAAGTATATTCAGAATATAATTTTTATTTATTATAATTTGATTTTCTTGATATGTAGGGGCGCAAATAAAAACCCTAGTTACTGTTCTGGTAAAAATGGAATGTATGGAATAATCAGTATAAAAAAAAACTATTATTCATTATGTATTAACTAAGTCAAGAAGAAAGATATATTACTGATTTTGTTTAACAAAAAGGGGGTATTTTTGAAAAAGTAGGATTTCTGTACGAACATGGTTCGTGGCAAGACTGACAGGGGTACACCTACCCATAGCAATTAACGAGGTTAAAGCTGTCGAGATGTGCAGAAGCCTGAAGATTTTTTCCGGATCTAGATCATACTAAAGCGACTTGAAATCCCATTTGATGTAACAAAAGAATTGTGGATGTCAGCGTTTGATCGTCATATATCAGCGTTGGCCAAGCCAGCCGCTACAAAAAGAAAGTTCTCCGGAAAAAACTTCAGAGATGAGAAACGAAGGGATGAATTCGGACGATTTTGATTCCTTAGCAAACAAAAAAGTATTTAAACTGCTACAAAGAAACTCATTAATTTCACTAAGTGAATTTACTTGCAAGTTTTCTTAAAAATGAATTTTACAAAATTAAAAACTCTTTAATATTGTATCAATATAACCTTACTTCTTGAAAATTTAAACTTACAATCAGAAACAAAATTTCTTCTTAGAAGCTTTTAAACTAAACTAAACTAAAACCTGTTGCAAAGTCAAGTACTATAAAAGTAATGAAAACAAAACACTTTTATTTTATAAAAATTTAATTTATTTAAAGTGATGTTTGCTTCGTCTTCTTTCTTAGCATTTATGACTTTCCAGGTTTTAAAATCTCCAAAAGATTTAACCTTAATCCCTTATTGGAAACATGTATGGTACTTGGAGAAGAGATGGACCGGTTGGAGAGAAAGAATTTTGGTTCTAAAAGTACCAAAGAGTGATATCTCTCCATTATTAATGTTAATTTTGTTGTTTATAGACAGTGTAAGTAGCCGTTTGTAAATTAATGCAGTCAATACTGAATAACTTAATATTTCTTAAAAAATTGCCAAAAAAAATTGTACCTTATGTATACAATTAGTTAATTAATTCTTCGGTAGATTTAAACTAAGTATTCATGTATTTACTTTATAAACATGTGTATAATATTAACGTAACTTAAAAAGTAGTTCTATCTGTACACAGTCATAAATAATTTAGTGGTTCATTTAATTTCTGCTCTGAGAAAAGATGGACCACAAAATTTTTATTGTTAAAAAGATCAATACAACGAGAAACAGAAAAAATATCATTGGCACATAGAAAGGTAGACGATCTAGTTGCAATTCCACGAGTTATGAATAATTATAGTTAAATGGTTAACCAGAGGGTGACGATAATGAAGAAGCTGAAGATTATGAAAACGAATAAGTGGGATGAAAGCAAAATTATTTAAAAAGAAACTATAAAGAAGATGATTGAATAAAATGTGTAAAAAAGTAAAGAGTAAAAGTGCGTTCATAATATGGTCTATTATTTTTAATGAACAAACTAACTCAACGTTGTCGGTATTAGATTTATTACATAATATAAAGTGACAGATGTCAGTAACAATTACAATTTTATTGAAAAATGGTGCAGTATCAGGTGCAATATCAAGACAGCTTTATTTTCCGTTCCATTTTAACTGGAAATAATGAACTTCTTCAAAGCTCTCTTTACGTGAAAACTTAATAGGTGCTACTTTAAGAAGAAATCGATATTTGGCAAATAAAAAGAGCGCGATAAATGCAGAGTACTAATCCTTTTATTAAGCCGAAGAGTGAAATTTCATTTATAGCAAATATGAACAAATAAATTGATATGTTCACTTTGACGTTTCTTTAATTACTGGCGTTAGCAGTAACCAATTAACCCATGTTCTGGCAGGATTCAGTTCTTTTATTTTGGGATCAAGAAGCATGACATGGAAGACTTTTTGCAATTACCTTAAAAGCACAGTTGGCTATTTTTTCCACAGCAAGCTAGACAATAGACAATGTAAACAACTCTGACTTGTGAAGTGGATAAGTTGGAAAGGATTAGTGATAAATTTATGCAGTGTTGTATCCAGGGCTGGACTTATACTAAACAAATTAAAATGTGCTTAGGGTTTCAACTGAATTGGGGCCCCCGAGAATTTTCATCAAATATTTTTTTCGCAGATGTATAGATACTTCTTTTACTATCCTTGAATCCATTTTGACTCAAAAATGATTAGCCTAAAAATTTTGAAATGTTGTATATCGGACTGCTATAACACCTTCTTTTTATATTGCAATTGGTAGTGCCAAAAGAGCATTTTGCTTGTAGTGTTTTTTTTTATTTTTCACATAACTCAAAAATGATTAGTTGTAGAATGATAAAGTTTTGTTTATAGAATTGCTATAACATCTAGTTTTGCACCTCATTTTTTTGTTCCAATTAAACTCTTCAAAAGAGCACTTTACTTATGGCAGAAACTTTATAAAAATAATAATTTAGTTAACTTTTAATGTTTGTAAGAAACATTAAATTAATTGTTAATAAATTTACATTGACAATTGTTAGAATGTATTTCGTGAAAAATATATAGGTACGAAATAAATGAAAACAATATCTCTTTCTTTGCAAGTTTTTCAGAGATTAAATATAATAATTTTAGCGTACAAGGAAGTCATATGGTGTCCACATCAGATTTTTTATTAGATTATTTTAACAAATAGATCGTTAAAACAATTACTATTCAATAAATACTTGTTGATTCAAAATTTCTGCACCAATAGAATAACAAAACATCAAACGAACAGAATTCAACATTAGTTTGCAATAATATAATTGTTACCAATTTATCGTTTTGGAGAAGGACTCTCTTTTTCTTTTTTGCTTCTAGTCTTCTGGTCAAAAGCCCTATTCCAATTTTTATTCCCAAGAATATCTATAAATACGAATATCGGTAATAAATTACCAATAAATTCGCAAGCGCTTGTTTTATCTTTTAAGCATTAATATGCATTTATTTTGCTCCAATGACCTAAATTCGTAAATGAAAATTTACGTTGACATTACCTGTGTAGAGTAATAAATATATACAATTTATGTTCTCGTATTAATTTCGCCTGTTCGCACTGCATTCATATTCCAAAAACAATAAAATAGTAATAAACGAATTTATTAAAAAATACCAACGTGAGTAAAAATCAGAATTCTGTTTTAATAACCGCAAATCTCTATTAAATATATGTACGTGTATTAAACTGTAATTCCAGTGAAATTTTTTACTCGAATAATAATTTTCCCCGAAATTAGTATTG
Source organism: Stenolophus ochropezus (assembly GCA_035578165.1). Classification (NCBI taxonomy): domain Eukaryota; kingdom Metazoa; phylum Arthropoda; class Insecta; order Coleoptera; family Carabidae; genus Stenolophus; species Stenolophus ochropezus. Next base: position 3,590,663 of record JAQOWZ010000002.1, read on the forward strand.
AAATATGCAAAAATAATCACATACTCGAAATACCACAAATTATAAAAATATATATTCATCATTTATATGTAGAATTTGTTTTAGTTTTTCATTAAATATTTATGTATTGTTTTTCTATATACTTAAATCTGGAGGGCAAAGATCTTGCCATTACTTATAAGTATGGGTAACACAATATTTTAATTTTATGAATTCTAATATTTATTTTCTTTTCAGGTGAGTCAAATGAGATTTTCCTTCTTTCTGTACCTGTTCATGTAAGTTACAATTTACAATAATAATAATAAATATTACATATGATGTATGTTCTAATTTTATATTAAAATCTTCGAGTAATGCCAGCGAATATAATTTAACTTTATTTGAAATTGTTTACTGAAATTAGAAACAAAATCGTTTACAGTAAAAATTTGGAAAATAATCTAAACTAAATATAATCCGAAAATTTTTAATAAAATCTCATCTGTATTGCAATCCTTGTCCGCAAAAACATAAACCGTAATTCTAATTCTTAGTAGCTAAAAAGTTAATAGGAATATAAGTGATAACATTTATCATTTGGTTACCATTGTCAACGGAGTCTTATTGAAATAATAGTTTTACTAGTAGGGTAATTATGAAAATCTTACTAATTTCATACACATTTGATCGCCTAGCAACAGGTAAAGTTACCTATTAAAAGTTGCAAATAAATCTGAATTGTCTTACATTTTACAAATACTTTTTTCTACGACCATTATAAATAAGTAAGTAGTACAACTATTCCCGTACGGCAACGTCCTCGAATGTTACAATATACTTACATTCCTTGAAGCTAAAATAACAATTTACCCTGAAGTATCATTAAACTTGGTGGATATTATACACATAGTAAATTATAAACATGTCTACAACTTTTTAAACATTTTTACGCAACGTTTGTAAACAATGCTACTTGTTTTTTATAACACCCAAATATAAAATGAGGTTAAATCTACTGAACGAGTTTCCCATCGCTTTTTCCTGGCCTAGTTAGAATGCGATGCCTGTGGGAATGGCTGACCATCGCGTGATTCCTTGGTGCTCCAGAGCATCGATAATCGACATTTCCTGTTCGTTTATAGCGCTCATTTGCCGGCCTCACACCCGCGCCCGGAAATCATTCCATCATGGAATGCGGATGCTCCGTAGGGTTTTCCCGCTGCATTCATGTCACCAGTTATTAGGTTAGTGCAACGCATCCAGCGACTATTAATTTTTGTTTGCATCACGCGTTATGGAAAATGGAATAATAATGGATATAAGCCAAGAATAAAAAGGCATATCATTTTACAGAAATGTGGCCGAACTACAGATCACCTTAACAAGATAGAATGTTGTACATAGTGTTTGGACACTTTATCTTGTATCCAGAATCGACACATGTTAGTTTTGGTACTTTAAAATTTATCGCTTAACTGTTATTCTGTATTTGTGTGAAAGTGTCCAAAGGGATATTGACAAAATATGGTAAAGAGAGTAGGAAATGAAACTAGTGAGAAATAGAAAAATAAACGCCTGATCCGAACCAAAATCCAAAAAAAAATACTACTCCATTTCCATTCTACTCAAGGAATTCTAACTTCATACACAATGAAATATGTGAGGTACATTTGACAGACACAATTCAAGATTGAATGGAAAATATAAGAAGGTGATGGATCTAGAAACTCTTTTAAAGAAAAGCGAATTATCTGTTTTTAGATAATCATAAAAAATAAAATATATAAGAAGGTTGAAAAAAAAAACATTATACATACGTACAACAGAATAACCACGGATATAATTAAATTTACGTGACGGTTTTTCGTCTATGTGAATCAAATCAAAACTTTCTTTGAATCCAATTCCTTATTTTTTAATGCAAATGCAAAAGGGGATGACCTAAATGTCTTTCTCAGATATTCGAATTATTTTCAACTACAGAAGCCACGTTGTCATAAACGACCATTAGCAGGCAACGATTTTTTAAATTTTTAATAATTTTTTTGAGATTGGTTGTCGTCCCATCACACTTTTTTTAGATCTGCCACTGATATTTTTAATCATAGATACAAGACTGATCTGATGCTCTTTCTATTAATGTTAAAGCTGCACAAAAAAACATATAATAAATATAATAAACAAAATATATTGCCAATATGGATTTACTTGCCTTATTTAGAAATCCAAAGTCTAAAGTCATACGCAGTAAAATGTGGACCTTTCGATGGAGTGAAACACAAACACAGTTTCTAAGTTAGTTGGTCTCTGTTTTTGGTCCAATGTGTTTCTATTATCGGATTCGTCTGTGTTTTGCGTCGTGGTGAAATATAATAAATTTATGTCAGGATTTGACAGACACGGTGACAAATAAATCTGAGGAGTGCAAGGTTCAGTTGATACCATCAGTCTTCCTATCGCGTTGCGGGTGAAAAACAGAAGAAAAACAAAGGATCGACGTGACACAATGACGTCAGGGACGGAAGTGACGATTCAGGGAGATAGATACTGCCGCTTTCATATAATGAGCGCGAGAATTTGTAATCTTTTGTGCAACTGCACTTCTCCTCAAAATTCTATTACATTAATGGATTACATTTCCATCAGAAATTACTTTTCCCGCAAGGAAATTCGTACTTAAAACAGACCATAGGGTTAGGTTTTTATCTTGTAAGTTAAGTAAAACCAAAATATTTTATATTTAATTTACATTTATATAATCGGAAAACAAACCCAAAAGTTCTTTTTATTAAATTAAAGTTTCTACTTTACGGGTAGCGATGACTCACTTTCCTTGTTCGCTCCAACTCAAACTAGCAGATTGTGATATCTGAGTTGAAATCTCAGCGTCGTCAATTTTTATCCAAATTAAAATATCGCAATATTAGAGTGGTTTGAAATCCACTATACGTGTGTAAATGTAATTTCCTTAGAAACCCACACAGTGTTGGAGACGGTTCTTCCTATCCTCGTGGCAGTGCTGGAACTCGGATACTGGAATCACCTTCAGCTGGTCGGTTACAGCTGCTTAAATGTTTTTATATGTTCTTAAATCATTTACCTTGAGATAATTTTTCAATCTCATGAAGAGAAAAATTCACAAGACTTCAAGTCAGGCGAACAAAGATGTTAAGGAGCCATAGTTTTTTAAGTTTCCATTGCACTAGGAACAAGTTTGAAGCAACATTTAATATCACAACGTTGTTTGAAATTGACGTTACTTATTTTACGAAAACAATCACTACGGACAACCTGTCTCCTTTTCAAGTCTCGTGTCCCAAATTTTACCAGATCGAACGCTACGTTGCCAGTTGTTTAATTTACAGACCTCGTAAATTATAGTTTGAATTTACTTCTAAAGTTACAATGTCTAAGATAGAAAATAATTATGTAAAATAAGCAGATTATAAGCATTCGCGCATGCGAGCTCGTAGATGCTACACTAGAAAATATGGCATACCGCTTTCAATGATTCTATTCATTATCCACTTGTAACACGCAATGAGTTATTTGGATTGTTTATTGATTTATCTTGTTAAATGTTAATCTATAATTGGTCAGAATTGACTATTGGTTTTCCTACAAATAAATAAATTAAAATATCATTAAATTTATATATTTGGTATATTTAGAAAGACCAGTCTGATATGAATAGGTAATATTGAAGCATAATAAATTTAATATTATAACTAGTTCATTTACATTTTAAAGTACTACACATATTACAAATTAATGCGTAGGCAAAACATAATTTAATTATTTACATGAATATTAATCGCAGTATTTGACAATGTACTAATATACAAATAATGTGCTGTGAACGAAGGTAATAAGTGCGGCACGAATTATTTACGAATAGTTTCCATTTGAATAACTTGTGGTACTTCAAAGTGTTATTAAAATTAGCAGCCCGTTTGTTGAAATACACATCCCAGATCAGATAATGTAGCCGTCTCTTTGAACGTGCGTTTGTGTGTGATTGCCTTGCGCAAACATAATTAGCTTTAGTGGTTTCGATGCTTTATACTCCTAGTAAATGAAAATCTTTTTAGCAGGAATTTTGATAAAGTTGGAATTTTAAACAGTTTAATCGCCGAGCAAAACCGCATATACATAATTTTGCGATCATGTGAGAAATTTTGCTTACAAAAACTAAACCAAAAAATGTCGCATAATGAAATTTTTTATCATTTTTTAATTCAGACGGAGGATGTTTAATAATATCAAGCAAAATATGTAATTTTATTCTCAAAAAAATATTGGAAAATACTACTATATTTAGCTTAGCCACTAATAATAAAATACCAGTGGCGTGCGGTGGTATTTGACAATAGGAAACCTGTTCCAAAATAATATATAAACAAATACTGGAAATTACAAAAATAAGAAACTTCTTTTAAATAAATTTTCAATTTTATATTTACATTCTGTATCACTAGCCAACATATAAGGACTAAAATTAAAAATTAAACTATGAAAACTTGGTCAAATTAAATTTGTGCTGGATATTAATATCTGGTACACAATATTTTATGATTTACAAATATACTTTTAAATATGATCCAATAATTATTTCCTGTTAAACAAATATAAAATATTCTTTGCTAAATCAAAAATCAATTTAAATAACTCCCTACGAGTTACGAGTGACTAATGAATAGAATCACTGAAAGCGCTATGCGTTATTTTGTAGTGTAGCATACGAATTGGAGCACGCTAACATATTGAGCAATCACTGTCCGTTCGTTATATATTATGTCGAACGAACAATGAATTTTTTATTTATTTTAATTTATAATTATGTTGAATATTATGTATGTAGTAAGCATAAAAACTATTGATAAATTCCAATATGAAAACTTGTTTATAATATTAATTCCATTGTGTATTAATTAGATATTTATTATATTTGCTAAAAAAACGATTTAATTATTTGTTTGAATTTCAATGCAGAACTTACATATTTAAATTTTGTTTCATTAAACATTTAAATCAAACAAGTATAAATAAAATAAATACATCCGAAATAATTGAGCATTATTTATCCTGTAATAAATTTAATAAACGTTATTTATTATTTTCAAGTTTTTTACAAATAAATATAAAACTCATTTTTAACTTATATTTTAATTAATTTTGTTCTGCTCTTATTATATTTACATAATTATAAATAGAATCAGATCTACAGTGTAATAAATAACAGTTATTTAAATTAAAATTTATTCGTATTTTACCATTGGTTTATTAACAATTATTTGAAAAACGACTTTTTTATTCGTATTCAAACAATACTTTATTATAAATTAGTGTCCGACTGAAACACGATTTTCAGCCGAAATCGAAACCGTAACCGAATATGCGAAACCGAAACTTTACTTAATTTTTTTTAAAGCTAAAAAATATGAAGTTAGTTAATCACATGTCCAATTGTAAAATCCAGATATTCTGTCGAGAACTAGTTGTAATATAATATTACTTTCACTCCAAAATATTTCCTGAAAAGAATACCTGCGTTTATAAATTTTAATGAAATTATTTTTTTTTGTAGAAGTCTTCTTTGTTTGAATTAAACAAGCATGCTAACTTTAAAATTATTTTTCTACATGAAACAACCGTTTTAACTTTTTCGCTGGGTTGTGTCTGACAGAATGAAACATTCGGAACAACACTTTGTGTCAAGAACGAGGTCGGAGTATCCAACGAACATTTGCATTGTCTTGTGTTACTAGCAGCTAATTATTAAAATTACATGCAAATATTATTCCTTCTGTCCATGGAATTTATGGCAAATAAATACGGAGACCTATTAATGAATTCATTTGACACATTGCTGAAATACTTGTAATTAACAAAGTTGATTGAACAATATTTCAATTTTAAAAAATAAATTATAATAATAATTAAATGTGCCCACATGTAAATGGAGTATAACTAAAAGCTAATTAAAATAATGTACTATTCTGCAATTTATTTTAGTAATGTTGTTAACAATTATTGTCAGTATCCTTACTGTTCGTAATGCTTAGACAATTCTTTTAGCAATAAAATTTAAATTTCCTTCGTCATCAGTAAAAAATCATATTCAAAATAAGTTACATATACCGTCAGTTTATTTTATCAATATATCAGTATATCTTACAAAAAAATATACTGAATAGCATCTAAATGCCGTTTTAAAGTAGCCTATATGTGGGACAATAAATAGTATAAGAAATGGTACAATATCTTGTAACAAAAAGTACATCTTTTTTCTAAAAAATGTTTCTTTTGTCTTACAATAGTATATTTTATTTTAAAAAATATCTTATTTACCTATATTTAAAATACTTTACTAAATACAGCCGAAGAATATTGATATGTATTAAAACTAGGCTGCGTACATTGTACTTCTGTTCATTTTACCTGACTGAATTAGTTTTAGTATAAAACAAAAGATTTTCGATTTTGTGAATTGAAAGAAGAAAGTTATGCCAAATAGTAAATTTGCCAAAATTAGTTTTTTTGCTTATATCTAGTGAGCTATGCATTTTTTCGGGACAGCAAATACTTCATTGAAATGGCCTCTTAAAATGGACACTCTGTACAGAGTGCATTTCTGTACAATTTCGTAATTCATCTATAGTTGTGACGAAGTCGAAATGAAAAACCTTTTTAAATTATGCAAAGTAAAATCTAGGAGAGTTAAAGGAAATTACAATATTAGAAGAGAATTTAAAATTTCATAACTAGTTTAGTATTCATCGTGCTAATTAATCTCTCTTTAGAATTTGCGCTATTATGATTTTGAACTTAAGTGCTGAATAAATTAAAGACTAATATGTAGAGTCCTTTGACGCATGCAAGGAGATGAAGTATCATATACTCAGGGGTGCATTAGAGTCTTTTATTACCTATTTCAGATTTCCTCTTCCTTGGAAAGCTTTTTCTTGTTAAGCATGGTATAAAAACTTTCCCCATCGGATTTTTTGTCTTGACCCTTCAAACTGCTGTTTCCATTTTTGACATATTGACAGTTGAAACCAATAACACTTTGAAAGAGCTGTACTCAATAAAAGGTTTCAAAGAATTTTTCACCTTTGAATACATTTCAATGTTTCATTTATTCATAAATATGTTTTACATTCCTGTTGCAGTTTTTCCGATAATGCGCATTGCCCGTGTTACTCTTTCTGACTTGAATCCAATATACTACATATTTATTACTCATGTTTTGCAAATAATGTCTTCGGGCTACCACGGGATTATAAATACAGAATAAAAAGAAACATTTGTAGGGAAATATATGCAGTCGTTAATAACAAGTTCTGGTTAACAAACTTTTGAAGTATACATTACATTTTTTTAATTTTTGTGTCTCTTTAATAAATGAAAACTTATTTGAAACAAATGTAATTTTATACTTATCTAGATACTAACGTACAATATACGTCCTATATAACTTTGTGTTTCCAACATGTGTACCATATTTTTTGCGCTATCTCTTCCGTTTTCAATGCTATCTTTTGATATTAATTATACAGATTTGGAAGCTCTCTGGATATTTTTACTTGCATTTAATAGTAGTTGTCCTTATAATTGCTTTCAAACCATTTTAATATAGCAGTATTTATTCTTAGTTAAAACTTTAAAATATGAACCAGAACAAAATCCAAACCGTTATTTCTTGCGATTCCTAATAATCAAGTTACTTTAGGAAAATAAATGAAAATCTTACTAAACGTCATTTAAAATGTCAGAATGACAAAAAAGTGTCAAAAGATATAAATGAAATTAAGTTCATATTCAAAATGAATAAACTTAATATTTTGAAACACTTGAAACGTTATTATGGCAAATCCGCAAAAAAATCAAAAGAAGAACTAGCAAAAATTATAAAAGTAATGGAAGAAAAATATAAAAAACTAGAAAACTCAGATTCGAAATCATTGCTTAAAAAGCATTTAACTCGAGAAATATTTGATAAACTGAAGACCAAGCAAACGTCCTTTGGTTCGACATTGTTGGATTGTATCCAATCTGGACTTGCAAACCACGATTCCGGGGTTGGTATCTATGCACCTGACGCAGACGCATACACGGTATTTGGTGATATCTTCGACCCGATTATTGAGGACTACCACAATGGTTTCAAATCCTCAGATAGACACCCGGACAAAGATTGGGGTACACTAAATGCTTTTACAGATTTAGATCCTGATCAGAAGTACATAGTCTCTACAAGAGTTCGTTGTGGTCGATCCGTAGAATATTATCCTTTCAATCCATGCATGACTAAGGAACAATACCAAGAATTAGAAAAAAAGGTTTCTGAAGTTTTATTATCTCTAGATGAAGTTCATAAAGGGAAATATTATCCACTAACAGGAATGGACAAAAAGGTACAACAGAAGTTAATTGATGACCATTTTCTTTTTAAAGAAGGGGATCGTTTTCTTAAAGCAGCAAACGCTAGTCGATTTTGGCCAACAGGTCGAGGTATATTCCTCAATGAAGAGAAAACATTTTTGGTGTGGATAAACGAAGAAGACCATATTCGCATCATCGCAATGGAAAAAGGAGGTGATTTGGGAAACGTCATTCGTCGGTTAGTATCAGGAGTTAAAAAGATAGAAAAATGTCTTCAATTCAACAACGAGCCGCACTTGGGATTTCTAACGTTCTGTCCTTCTAATTTGGGTACAACAATCAGAGCGTCAGTGCATATTAAGTTGCCAAACCTAGCAGCAAATAAAGAAAAGTTGGAAGAGGTCGCAAAAGAGTACAGTCTACAAGTACGAGGGACTCGAGGTGAACACTCCGATGCAGAAGGAGGTGTCTATGATATTTCAAACAAACGGCGACTTGGTATAACCGAGTATTGCATCTTGAGAGAAATGGAAACGGGAATTTCACAGCTTATCATAAAAGAAAAACAGTTAGAAGAATGCAAGGAAGATAATAAATGTTAATAAATAATTTTTTATTCTAAATAAATATCAGTTTTATTAATATTTCTAATTATAAGTGTTTTCACTTTCTCATATTTTAAATGACTATGAATACTTTAGCATGATCTCAGCATGTATGTGATTTGTTAAAAAATAATCAACCTTTCGTCACTCAAGTATTTCTAATCAAATTGGTTCAGTTTTCCTTTTGCAAGTTATTTCGTAGCAAACAGAAATTGATTTCTTTTCTATTAAAGATTATTGAAAGCTACTTAAAAATTAATAACTCAATCAATAAAAACCCGCTGTAAATCTCAGCAGTAAGCTCCAAAAGAAAAATCATTTTCCTGAAATAAACTGAAATGTTTCTTACAAGAAATGTGATCTAAAAGAATTGTAGCACCCTTTGTAGATATGTGATTAATGGTACGAGTATGTGTTGTCCTATGAAACATGTTAATTGTTTAACAACAAACAGAAAAATAGAGAATTGATGCTTTAACATTTGTTCTTGCAAATAAATAAAGCTTTTGGAAATAATACAGGGTTGGCAGACTAATATCTTTAGTTTTGAAGGTGAATTAAAATGAAACTAGTAGACATATAAAAGTTTTATTTTTAGTTTCTTCAAGTACAGTTCGGGAAGTTTTAAATTACCAAGTTTTAAAAATAATTTCTTCGAAGTGACGGTCGTTGCAGGCAGATTTCAGGATTTTGCATAGCTCTATGAAACATATCTTTTCTTATAAGGACTATTTCCAAATATATTTATCCTCCAGGGTTTGTAAGGTTGTGGAATGATGCTTAAATACTTCTGTCTTTAATTACCCCTATAAAAATAGTTACAGGGCGAACGCATGGTCACGAAATGTTGTCTCTTAAACAGGTCAGTTTGCCGGGGAACATCTCCATAAAAATAGTCATTAAATTTCGAGCTGTGTGGGCTGTGGTTCAATCCTGTTGGAACCAAACATTTCCTGCATTAAATTAATAAAGAACTGACGCAAAAACTATTGGATCATAGTGACATACCAAACAGAATTCACGGCAACGTAAGATTTATTTCATAAAAAAAGTAAAGACCAATTCTTCGGTGTTAGAGAGGTCGGTTGTCGCCCTTCAGTTTTCATTCATTAAAATTAAAAGTATTTTTTAAATTAACAATTTATTGAACAAATCATAAAATATAAATTTTCAATTTTTATTCCATGTTGGAAAAGGGCCCCCACCAAACTTTTGCCCAGAGCCCCCCCACCAACATAAATCCGGCCCTGTTCAAAGCATTACTTAAAAGGAAAGAAATGGGTCGTATTAAACAAATCCATAATGAATTTTCAATAACTGTTTTTCAAGTTACAAATTGAAATATCCTAAACACAAATTTTGGGTACGGTCCTTAGAAGAAAGCAGCTGCCTGAAAAAACCTTTACTGTAGATCTCTTAAAACATATAAATGGTAATCGGCTTATTCTGTAATGAGATTTAATTATCTCTTCATACAACTATACGTACTTTTTTACAATGGAGAAACTTAAAATTTGCAACAAGAACATGTTCTCTGTCTATTTATGACTTTGAGCAAGAAGCGCACGTTAAGATTCGAGGAACTAAATTAATTGTAACTATAAGTTTAACATGATTCGAGCTTCCTGTGCTTTGAGGCAACCTCGAGGCACATAAGTTGGTTTAATTCGACTTCCCATATCATTTCCGTGCTCTGTACTGCTATACACCTTTTTCACATTCATTATGCCGCTCAGTTAGTTAGGAAACTATCCCAAACTCAATTTGCAACAACATTTTAAGTTCTATTAAACATTGACCTTAAAGGGCAATTAGTCGTTCCTGAGTTCTGATAGACTTTTCAAGTTAAATCTTAGTTTCAAGTGATATTAACTCTTTGTAAAAGTTTTCCTTTCCTTTCTTACACGACCAAGTTTTTATTTTGATTACTACTGGGAGCTACACTACGAATTTCCAAATCATTTACCAAGATTAAAAAAAGATTCTGCCGAGATATTTTACTTTAGTTTTCAGAAATTATTACCTACGTTTACACTTTAGTTTTCTTTGGACATAAATCTGCGTTTTCTTTATCCAGCTAGACTGATAACGCCACTCCTTCATTTTAAGCACAAACATCGCCTTTTTAATTGACGCAAGAATTTCATTTTCCTTCAACAGATAAAAAATTCTTTTCAGAATTTGACATTCTTCTTTAATTAAAGTCGTTATATCCTATGGAATAAAAAAGGGCCTTACAAAAATATAAAAAATATTTATATAAAAAAATAATAACATTGTAAAGTGCACAATAGAGCACAATAATTTAGGGTTAGACACATACTGGAAAAAGATCCAGAGCAATAAATGGTTTCAGTTTTAAATAAATTGAAGTCAATTCTAAAGCAAATAAGTAGAGCAATTAATTAATAAAAATTACAACAAATATTATAATAAGAATGTATATAGACAATAGAGTAATAAGGTCTGGAATTACCTAAATTAGATACAATTCTAGTAAAGTATATTACGTTGTAAGAACTATAAGGACATATTACTGATAAAAGACAATTCTTTATAAAATGAGCGAAACGACAACTCTTTTTATAGTATGAGATCAACAAAAGTAAAAAGAAGTATCCAAAATGGGATGTATTAAAATATATATCAAATAAACAAAGTAAGCTTTTACGAGAAACGAAAACCAGGTCCATGGTACTTTTCAAATATCAGAGAAATTGAAAGATGTTTTGAGGTAAATATGTTTACTTAAAGAAATTTAAAGATATATTGAGGAAAATAAGTTTACGTAGACAAATTGATAAATTAAAGTAAATTGTATCAAATTTACGTTAAACGTTTTTTTTTCTGTTACAACGGTATTAAAAATGCAGAAACATTAATTATATTAATAATTCGAACTTCTGGCCAAAAAAAACCATTAACATCTTCCGAGCCATTTAACGAAAATAAGATTTTAAATTTGAACGTAGTGCCTGCTATATTTCAGCCCTCAATATTCATTTGGGCAAAAAACAAATCATCAATTTGAGACTAGATACGTATTATTAATAAAATTTAGTATGCTATAAAGTCCCGCTCTCTCTGAATTATTTGGAAGTCCCCTTCGCTGATAAGCAGTCTTAATCGAATTTTCTATTAAAGAAGACTTGGAATCCATTATTTATTTTTCCTGCAAGTGTTTTATTTGACTCGTTAGTTCTATCAAATTTCAACAATGCACTTCCCTGGCAATCCGTTGCCGTGGAAACGGACTTCAGCTGTTCGTTCTGGAGCTAGACTTATCAGATCTCCAGTCGCAGTGTTTCACACTAGTTTACTCCTTGAAATGTTCATTCGCTCGCCGAACTCGCCGGTTCAAGTGCAGTGAAATATGCACTTATCTACTGTAAAAGTTTGGACATGACGCGCTTTTCAATTACACTTAAAAATGTGCTTGAAATGTTCGCGTACGACTAGACAAGTTGAATAACCTAAATATTATCTCCATTAATTAAAAGAGTGATACTATGTTCATGGTATCACGCTTCTCAATAATGTATTCCTTAGATAATTTTAAGTGGAAAATACTTTATACATATACTTATTTTATTTATTTGTAGCTATTAGCATACCTAGGATAGTTATGAGTATTATAACCCCCAACCCCCCCCCCCCCCATAGATGTCAATTGAATTTGGAGATTGGAGAGCGAGGATTTTTTCTAAGGTCTGATATGATTCATAACATCCGTGGTTTGTTCAATAGTTTACCGGTTTCACGTCATTAATAAATATTATTTTATAACATTCTCTTGTGAATAAAGTTTTCGTGATCAAGTCATTATGGTTTGATATAATAGGACAAATGTCCTATGTTATTTTAACAAATTGTGATATTATAACCATACTAACTTATCAAAATTATATGGGATACAATTATGACATAGTTACCCTACTTACTTTTGTCTATGTAAAAAAAGGCTTAATAACCTGAAAGTACTAAATTATGTTTAACACAAAGTTCATTACTAAACTAATTGTCAAAAATGTCCTCTTTTTATCTGAATATACATTCTAGCTCTTGAAGAAGTAGCTCTCTGAAAACTATAAGGTTTGGCTCGCAAGGATGTTCATGTTATGAATTAATTCATCCTTGGTTTAGGATTTTACTACACAAACGTCATGTGTCCCTAAGGTTTTAATAAGGTTATAAGAATATTTATAATATAAAAGATTCAAATCACTTTTGTGTTAATCGGTTTGAATTCGAATGATTAATTCAGTTTAATTTTTTGTTTCGGTTAGCAGTTTTAAAATTAAGAAAGGTCGAAACCTGGTTCCTTTCAAATAGTTTGGCTTTATTTTCTGGTTTGAATTTTATAAGGTTATAAGGATATTTTTGATGTAAAAGATTTAAATCACTTTTGTGTAATCGGCTTGAATTCGGTTTAAGATTTTACGAATGCATTTTTAGGTAAGTTCAGATTTTAATTCCATTTGTGTCTTTGAACTTTCTATTATAATGGGATTTAATTTTATAGTAAAGTAGAGAATAATGATACTCATATGCATATATATTATTGAAATGTTGAATTTTTATGAATAAATAACTAAAATTCAAACAAGACAGTTTGACCATGTACTCGTAGTTTTTCTGTGGTCTGTGTTGAGGTAGTATAAAAAATTAAATCCTATCTTTAAAATAATAGGAAGAGCCACTTTAAATACTTTTTATTTTTGCATGCGTAATAAAATTCCAGCAGGCTTAAGAATAAAATGAAAAATGTTTTCCATTCCAAGTAATTAAAATCGTGAACGCAATGCTTGTAATTCTCAGCACATTAAACAGCACAAAAATAACAAGAAAATAAATCCTTTAGCGGTTATAAATTCGTGAGCAGCGTCAGAGCCGTGGGACCCACTTCGCACACGCAGACTTGAAGATGTAAAGAACATTGGTAGCTCGTTCAATCTTCAAGACCGATCGGCCGATTTATAAATAATGAAGTTTAAGCCCGGGGGTTTTGGGTTCCGTTTGACCGCAATATTGCCGTTATATATGGAATTTGCGGTGCGGAGAGAATTCTGCTCAACTTGGAGAGTTAGCGGAATTCATAAAACAACTCTCAACTCAATGCCTTGCCAGATTCTTCTCATCCCCCAAACATTTCCTACGATTCCTTCTTTCTTGATCTTTCACCTCTCAAATCTTCCCAAAATAACTTAGAAAGAATTAGTAGTTGAATTAGCCGAAAGGACGAAACGATTAAACAATAAATATTGTTGTATAAATTTTTGCTCAATCAGGTATTAGAAAAGGTATATTGATTGGGTTTTCAAGACAGTAAGAATTACGGTAAGAAGATATATACCTGTAAGAAAGTTCATGGTGAGTTCAAATGTAGAGAAGTGATTTAGTAAATAAATTTTTGTTATTAAAATTTAAAAAAAAAACACTTATTAATACTACAATAATAGTTCACGGTTAGTACAAATGCACAGAAGTAATTTAGTAAATTATTTTTTGATATTAAAATTAAAAGAATAGTTACAATTATTAATAAATAATGATACATACCTTGTAAATTATTTTCGCAACTATTTCAGAACCACATTTGTCTTGACTTCAGTTTTCCATGAATGGATTTCACAGAGCTCATTTTGAATACTTTTTACTGATATTGAGGGAAATTCAATTTTGATCGTGCAAAAAATTATGTAAGCATTACAAACAGTAAGGAATTTCGATTTCAGATAATAATTGCAGTTGTCGCTTACCTTACCGTTTTAAAAACTTAATATACCTACTATAAACATAGAGTTTAAGGTTACACTAATAAAAAATTCTTACTTATCTATTCATCCTTTAATGCTACTGGTGATAGGATCTTATATTTAAATAATTAATTATTTTTGTTTATTATTTTTTAATATTGACATATCTACATTTCGGGTTTTACACCATCAGTAGAATAAAGTTTATTTTTGTGCTTAAATATATACATTTTTAAAACAGAAGGGAGAACAAAATTAAAGAAGATCTAACTGCTCATTCTTAAAATTTTGCATTCGTACTGGATTCTTGAATTACCTTTGCTTCTAGTAAATTCAATTCTAATCCTTCTCCTTATTAATTATATTAAAATTTTCTATTGAATTTTTTAAAAAATATATTCTATTTATTTTGTAACATCTTATATCTCGAAACACGTTTGAAGTGTTAAGACTTTTCAGATATTTAAATATTTTTCTTTAATTTCTAACAGCCTGAACAATATTTTTATTTTAAAAGTGAAGCACAAAAAAATATTTAGAATGGCCTAATTGCGATCATTTTAAATTTTCAAAAATAATTTAATAGACTTTTTTGTTACCAAAATATTATCCTGCAAAGTTTAGCCTCAAAATTTAAAAAAAATGTATTTACCCCCAAATTACTCGTATGTATAACACACTGTATGATATATAAATTATGATCTTCAATGACTGATGGAACTATTGGAAGCTTCAATACACATTGCTAACCAAATTTCAGGATATGTGTCTATGTACTCCACAGCATCCATGGAACACATAACTGAATTTCGTGGAATTATAACAGGATTGTCCTGTTAGGACGAAACAGGAGGGAAAGCTGGTCCACGCACAGCAATTGATGTTCCTGATCGCCTCCGCTCTAAAATACGGTTTTCAATTTCGAGGGTTGTTATTTCAATGATACGTAGTAAACACAAGTGAGCTGCTATGGAATTCCTTTTGTGAAATGCGCCCGGATTATGTAAACTCTTCCATACACAGCAAATACAGCAATGCTGCAGGGTTTAGCTTGTTTAACTAAACAATACTATGGACTTCTGGATGGAATGATGAGGGAAATTATAAACTGTAAGGGTAAGTTGGGGAGAGATGGACCTTTGGTTTTAAAAGTACGTTACAGTGATATCTCTCATAGGGTTTATTAATTTTGTTGTTTAGTAACTGTGGAAACAGCCACTTCAAAACTGAATAATCCAAGATTTACTTTTAAAAATTGGAATGGGGAAGAAAATTATAAACTGTAAGGGTAAGTGGGAGAGAGATGGACCGGTAGGAGAGATGGACTTTTGGTTTTAAAAGTACATTTCAGTGATATCTTTCATAGAGTTAATTAATTTTGTTGTTTAGCAACTTTGTAAATAGTCACTTCAAAACTGAATAATCCAAGATTTACTTTTATAAATTAGAATGGGGAGGCAAATTATAAACTATAAGGGTAAGTGAGGGAAAGATGGACCGATAGAAGATATGGACTTTTGTTTTTAAGAGTAGGTTTGAATAACATCTTTCATAGGATTCATTAATTTTGTTGTTTAGCAACTGTGTAAATAGTTACTTCAAAAATGAGTAATCCAAGATTTACAAAAAAAAAATACCAAAAAAAATTGTTCCTTATAAACCCAATTACTTAGAGTAAGTGGGGGTGAGATGGACCATTTTTTAGAAAAATAATTATTACTCTATAATTTTAAATAATATTTAAAAAACAAAATTAATTTGTAACAATCTATAATTTAGGCTTACTTAAACTGTGTTCTGAAAACTACAAAACAATATTTTATTCGGGTTCAAAAAAGTCCAACTCTTCTCCACGGTATAGATGAGACGGACCAAGGCTATGAGTAGATGAACTGTTTAACAGCGTCCACAAATTTCACATTTTATCTAATCATCCTTCTTTTCCTTTTTTAAAATAATTTTCCTTGCATCCCGAATATTCGTTTTCATAATCTACATCTTCTTCATTATCATCACCCTCTGATTAACCATTTAACAACAGTTCTTCAAAACTTATGGAATAGCAACTACATCTACCTTTCTATATGCAAATGCTTTTTACCTGTTTACCGGTTAATATTTTTAACAATAAAAATCCTCTGGTCCATCTCTTCTAGCATAGGTGGTCCATCTGTTCTCAGAGTAGAAGTTAAATGGACCACTAAATTACTTATAACTGTCTACAAATAGAATCACATTTTTATGTTACGTTAAGTCTTATACACATGTTTATAAAGTATGTACATAAATAATTAGTGTAAACTTACCGAAAGTAGTAATTAACTAATTGTGTATATAAGTTACAAACTTTATAAAGTATTTAAATAAATAATTAGTTTAATACAGGGTGAGTCTGGGAAGACGCCCCCCCCCCCTTAACTTTTTTATTACAAGTAATAGAAAAAAATGGCTCATATAAAAGTTTTATAATTTTACATATACTATTTGATGGCAGATGTAGATATTTTTTATAAAGTCAGGTTTACAAGATACGACTATTAACTTTTATTTTTCAAATGGCAACCTATAATTATTTTAATAAAATAGAAACCGCCATTTTTTTCTCTTTTCAACGATGTATTAACTTTTATTAATGTATTTGAAAAATTTCGAAAAAAATGAGATAGTTAAAAATATTTGAAATAATTATTAAATAAATATTATAGGTTGCTGTATGAAAATAAACAAAACATAACAATGTAAAACAATTAAATTAATGTCAAAAATGTATACATTTGTTTGTTACTTACTGAGAAGGATGTTTACCCGATTTCGAGAAACATAGCCACCTATGATATTTGTTTAAAAATTATTTCTGACATTTCTAAATGATCTCATTTTTCTCGAAATTTTTCAAATACATTAATAAAAGTTAATACATCGTTGAAAAGAGAAAAAAATGGCGGTTTCTATTTTATTAAAATATTTATAGGTTGTCATTTGAAAAATAAAAGTTGATAGTCGTATCTTGTAAACCTGACTTTATAAAAAATATCTACATCTGCCATCAACTAGTATATGTAAAATAATAAAACTTTTATAAGAGCCATTTTTTTCTATTACTTATAATAAAAAAGTTAAAGGGGGGGGCGTCTTCCCAGACTCACCCTGTATATATCTTTTAAATATGTGCATAAGACTTAACATAATCTAAAAAATATTATTCTATCTGTATAGAGTCATACGTAATTTAGAAGTTTATTTAAACTCTGCTCTGACGACAGATGAACTACCTATGCTAAGAGGATTGTTAAAGTTAAAAAGATTAATCCCAATCGGTAAGAAGGATAATTAGATAAAATATGTAATGAGTCGCACCTGAATAATAAGTACCTGCATATAAGTATTAATTTAAGCAAAGATTAAAATGTGGTAGTTAATAAAAAAAGTAGGTATATTGAAATTTATTCAGCAAGCAAAAAAGTTAATTGTTAAAGTGGCGTTTTCAAAGCGTGAGATATATCACAGGGTGAATAGACTAAGAAGTTCCGAAGTCGATATTTGACCCGAGGGAATCCGAGTTCGATTCCCTTGTTTGGCAAAACGACAAGAGGAATTTTCAGCGCTGTAAATCATCACCGAGGTTCATCTTTCACTTAAATCCCTTGATACTGTAATAAGTTTAGACTTACCTTCATTTTATCTACCTAGAATCTCCTCTAATGCTCTACAAAAACGAATAGCAAAACACACATCTCTTGTGGCATTATGTAATTGGACGGAGGATTCTAAAATAAACTTTCTTTCCCTAAGTTCTCATCCTTTTTGTGGAAATAATGTTAAACATATTTGCACGATTCTCTTAGTTTTAATACAGCTACGAACAATTATAATTTAAGATTGGTATTAATAGTTCTTGTTTTGTTATTGATCTTTCATTAAAGTGAAGTAAACGCAATTTGAAAACCAAATTAAAAAATGTAAATTCAAAAGAAAAGTAACGCATTAATAAAGTTATAAATTACCTCGAAATATAACACGGATAAACGGAATGAAAACGAGTTGGACACTAAGTAAAAGTATAAATCAATTGACTTGATTTAATGGTGAAAACAGCAGTATATCAACTGATCATACGCTATTTTCCAGTTCAAAACTTAATGAAGAATTATCTTCTCTAAATCTAAATGTATATGGATATCTGCTTTTCAAAATTAATTTCAGAATTATAAATTTTAATGAATTAGATGTATTTATTGTCTGTTGAATTCCAACTTGCAAGTTCGATATGAGCTTTATTTTCAGCTAGTTAAATTAAAAAAATAGATTATTACCTGAAAATAATTAATTTACCAAACGAACTACTCTAAATAAATCTAACTAAATAAAAATAAAAAAAAATAATCTATTTCAAAATTGTGGCTTGAGATTTGTTTTTGGTGTACGTAAATTTGATCATATCTCCCTTTACCGTTCTAAAATTAGTCTAAATTTCATTGGAGATCGAGTAAGAATCTTGTTTCTGTTTCATACATAAAATAGTAAGTACAGCAAGTCCACAATATTTACATGAAAAACTTAATTTAAAACAAGACAAATATAATTTATGTGAAAATAATGTATGTGATGGCACATCTTTCACCAAAATTAAATATTAAAATTCTTTTTCATATTTAGGTCCTAATCTGTACAATAAAATTCCATTCAACTTAAAATCTCTATCATGTGGTTCTTTTAAATTTTATACAAAAAAAAAAAAAATATCTGTAAAAGTTAAATTATAAAATATTTCTGCTTTACTTCCGCACTCATTAAAATTGTAAACATTGTTTGAATTTAGTAATGCTCTTTATATTGTTACTAATTTTTGTAATGTTTATTATTTTGTATGTATTATTATAATTTGTAATGTACATTTTGTTTTTTATTTCTTATGTATTTTTTTCTTTTTTTTATTGGTTTAGCTGAACCTCGTAATTGAGTTTACCCCAATAAAGTTATATATTATTATTATTAAATAGGAACCCCTTCTATAATTCAGAATGTATTAGGCCAAGATCAGATTATTATTTCAGTGTAAGTTATTAGAGAATGAAAATAACCCCCGCACATGAGCCGCCTCTGTCCCATACCCCAGCGAATCCAAGTCAGAATGAGGTCCTCGGCACATCATTAGCCGAATGCACCTCAACCTCTTGAGCACGGAGACACGACGGTCGCAGTCGACCTCGACAGTTGATTCGTCTTTTGTCGCATGCATAGCCAGCTTTCTTCCTCCCTGCGAGCTTTTTATGTCGGTGACAGCGCTGGCAATTTGGCTGCATGGTTTTTTCAAGAATTTACTCCAACTTTTCACGAACCATGTTTTGAGATTTGCTTTGCGCGTACTTTACAGAGAGCTTTTTCCGGTTTTTATAAATTTTTGTTAGAGATTAAGAAATGCTGCCACCAAAAAAGTTCAACTCTCAATAAATAGGTGCGATGAGCTAAGGCTATGAGGAGATGAACTGATTAACAGATTTTTGTCATTTATAATATGTGGTACATTCTTCGTGCAAACATCGACCACAAATTACACATTTTAGCCAATCATCCTTCTATATCATTTTTGTAAAATAATTTTCCTTGCATCCCGCATATTCGTTTTCATAAATTTCAGTTTCTTCATGATCATCACCATTTGATTAATCATTTATCAACAGTTCTTCAGAACTCATGGAATAGCAACTAGATCGTCTACCTTTCTATGTGTAAATGATTTTTTTCCTGTTTATCGGTTGGATTGATCCTTCTAACACTAAATATCCTCTGAAACATCACTTCTAAGAATAGGTGGTCCATCTGTCCTCAAAGCAGAGGTTAAATGGACCAATAAATTACTTATGACTATGTGCAAATAGAACTACATTTTTTAGTTACGTTAAGTCTTATGCACATGTTTATAAAGTATGTACATAGATAATTACTTTGAACACATCGAAGAAGTAATTAACTTATTGTCTATATAAGTATATAATTTTTTTAGTAACTCTAGGATTATTTAGTGTTGACTACGTTATTTTTCAAGCAGCTAATTACCATGTTTCTATACAACAAAATTAATATTTCCTATAAAAGATATCATTCTAATGAACTTTTAAAACCAAAAATCCATCTATCCTACCGTTCCATCTCTCTCCCACTTACCCTACATGTGAGAAATTTAATTTAACTTACTTACAATTAAGATGTACAACGTGAGTCATGATTGACTCTCTTCTGATCGACTCTGTCACCCTCGCATTACTGTTTTCCACTGACTTTCGACTAGTCTTGCTAATATTCAAAGTGTAGTTAAGACGACACATCCCTTTACAACATTTATCCCCGTTTTCTGATTCTCTCAATCTAACTGGTCGTCTTCTCCGTGGGTGTGAAAACAGACCACGCACCAAAAGCATCTAAGAGAATGTATTTGACACCCTAAGATACCACAAAAAAAAGAGAAAGTTACTAGTCTACCAAGAAGTCAGAAAATGGTTTCTTGACAAAGAAGGAATTTTGAAACTAATCAACAGCGAAATAATAAAACGATGTATTATTTATTTAACTTATTTAACATTATAATTTGTTTATTATTTGTGGAATATTGAGTACGAGCGAAGTGTATGGAAGGGATATAGTAAACGATGGCAGCGCACGGTGTGGCAGAATTGTGTAACAAAAGGGGTTAGTGAAACTTGTCAAACGCTGTTTTGAAAATGGGTCATTATTCTTGTTGTGTTATAAACTGCAAAAATACCAGTGGAAATAGTCAGTGTAAATTTTATATTTTTCCAAAAGCAGCCTGGAAAATAGATCAAAGAATTAAATGGATAGCTGCAGTTAAAAGGAAAAAGTAAGTGATGTTGGACATAGCCTTAAATACAATTGCCTACAATATTAATTTAAATAATGTTATAGGATATTTACTAATTATGGTATTATTATTTGTTGTATAGTGATGATGGATCGCCATGGCATCCAAAACCCGACGACAAAATATGCAGTGACCATTTCATAGGAGGCAAAAAATCAGACGCGCAAGCAAGTCCAAGCTATGTGCCCATGATACTACCCAAAGTATATCGGAAGAGGAAGGTTAACGAGCCACATGTACAAGCTAGATATACACGCCTGATTAAACGAAGAACCACAAAAGCTGCAGCAGATATCTCGGAAGTCTCGGATACCACAACAAATGAAATAATAATGGAAATAGGAAATCAAACTCAACCTCGTCTGGTGAATCAAGGATGTCAAGTTAATATCTTTTCTGAAATCAATTTATGGGAAACAACCTTTATTTGCAATAGTTTTATTTACACTGATCACTGTGATGCTGAAATTCAAGTAGATATTGCAACAACTACAAAAATTGTAACAACAACTAATCCCAGAAAAAAAGATAAAAGCTGTTGCACCAACAAAAAATCATTTCAAGACCAGTCTTCTGAAACTACAAGCCGAGAATTTGCTGGTATCTCATCAATAAAAAATGACTATGAACTGCTAGATCTTGCTGGCGTGTCATTCAATAATTTCGATTTTTTACTAACCAAATTAACTGTGACAAAATGTACAGTTTCAATTAAAGACCGGCTTCTAATATTTTTAATGAAAATGAAAACTGGCTTAACATTTTCAGCTTTGAGTGTGTTATTTGGTAAACACAGAACAACTATCTCACGAATTTTTCATTCAATCTTAAAAAATTTAGCTTCTGCATCTGCTAATTTGGTATTTTGGCCTACTAGGGCTGCAGTACAGGGAACAATGCCAGAATGTTTCAGTCCAGATTACACCAATACAAGAGTAATTATTGACTGCACCGAATTCAGAATAGAAGTACCATCAGCAGTGGATGATCGTGTTGCTTGTTACTCCCATTACAAAAAAGGTTTCACTGCAAAAGTTCTTATAGGAATTACTCCCGGAGGATTTATTTCATTCAAATCCAAAGTAGCGGGTGGGAGAAAAACAGACTCACAAATAACAGTAGAATCTGGTTTAATTGATCTTCTAGAAGCTGGAGATGTAGTTTTAGCAGATAAAGGTTTTCCTGCGATTAAACAAGTTCTAGATCAAAGTGGTCAAGAAATTAGAATTATTATGCCTCCATTTTTGTCAAAGAAAAAAGAATTCTCTCAAGAAGAAACTGAAAGGACTTATGATATTGCTCGAGTAAGAATCCATGTCGAAAGAATTATGCAAAGATTAAGAATATACCGGGTTCTTGATAAAATTCCACATAATTTATTTAATTGTATTGATGATATTTTACATGTATGTTGTGTTTTAGTTAATTTACAGCCTCCAATATTCTCTAAGAGTAATACTGTTGTAAAAGGTAAATAAAATCAAGATTACAATAACATGTTTTTTTATTTTATAAAGTATTGCACTTTACAGATTTAACTATTCCTTAAAGTTTAAATATATTATTATAGGTACTATATTATTATTTACTTAAAGCTAGATATAACCTTTAGTTATCACTTTGTTAACTTACTTTGGTACTGTTACAGTAATTTATTGATTTATCTTTGGGACACTTTGGGTGAGAAGAAGAGAGATAATGATATTATAAATCATAACTTAGAATAAATTTGAGATATTTTTTCCTGTAAAGGATCGTTTCTGGAGATCAATACAATAAGTTTGGTTATCTTTCAAAAATTCTGTAAATAATGCAGGCAAATAATGCTTAAAGTAAAAATGTTCACTTTTCAAAATAATTTCTTCAATGAATTGTTCATCACGGTTAACTTGTACAGCCACACTGGCATTTCTCAATGGTGAATAGACAAAAATATCACATATTGTCATTCCAGTCACATACATTTGTGACTGGACTTGAGTGTAGTATGGATGGCTTTGCCTTATTTCTAAAACATTGTTTATAAGAACTAAGTAATCCATATTGCATAAATTATTAGCAAAGTCAACTACAGGTTTTTTTTCACATGAAATTGGACATTTCACTTCGACAAGCTTTGTCACACATCCATCCTCAACCACTACTCCATCAATGCTAACGCACAGCCAAGGTTGCTCTTTACTAATAATTGCACCAACAGTTTTCACTTTACAGAAATTTATTTTTTCGTAAAGTAATATAGCATCTTTTTCATTACATAAGCCATACCGGGTTGCAACACAATCAATTTTCTTTGGTTTTAAAATACTTGACACTAAACTTTCTATGGATTTGGTTTTACGTGATTTTATACTATGTATATTTTTACTTGCAGTTATCCTCAAGTGTCTAATTGCATACCAGTTTGGACAGTCTGATTGCTTCATTGTATTACAACAAATGTTAATTATGTCTTCATTCGTTACAGCTACATATTTCTTATAATATTCTTCTAGATTTTCTGCTAGCGGGTAATCACGTTTGTATAATTGAAATTCACTCCTAACTGTAAAAAAAAAGTTTAAACAAGCTAAGCAGTCTTCTTTTTCCAAATCAACTTTGTCCGATGTTTCAGACACAACTTCAGTTACTAGGTTTGAATCTAGAGTCTGCTCTGTTGCCTGTAATATTTGTTTCAACGATGACTCTTGCAATAATTCATCATGCCTTATTATTGATTGTGGTTTACAACATTCAGTCTTGGATACTGATGGAAACATATCTTGAAAGTACCTCCCTTTGGAGTATTTACATTGAACAAATTGACGAATGCTGGGTTTGCCCCATTGTTGTTCACAGCTTGTTTTTGAATGACTAACTTTGTCGTTAATGTAACATATTAGAGCAGCAACATGTTTGCATTTGCCGCTTTGGTTGTAAACGCAGCTGCACTTTACTCCGGTGACAACCCGAGAACTATTTATCTGTAATAAATAAATAAAATCGTTAATAGATATATACTTTAACTACCGTAGAATACTAAAATGTGTGAATGTTTTTAGGTTAGAAAAGTACTTACGTTTAAACTTGTGTTATAGGGTGTTACGGTCACCGATGTTTGACGAATGATGTTTGCTCGTATTAAATAACTATTGCCATTAGTTCTTAGTTCTTCGACATTCCTTACGTGTTCAGCTAAAACCATTTTTTTTCCCTTCAGCATAGTTTGGGGCTGGAAACTTATTTCATGTTTTACACTCTCAAAACCAGTTTTTATAATCATATCCATGTTCTCCTTAATTGTTTTTAACATATATCTATAAAAACACTATTTATTGTCTTTCTATATATTTACTTTATTTATTTTAGAACAATAAACATTATGCACTTGTCATTCACTGTTTGACATACTCCCCTTTTGTTGCGTTTACATGGTGGCGCTGGTGTCGTGCACGTTCCGAATAGTAAAATGTGAAATATATTAATACAATAATAGATACATGTTTATCAAAGCATGGATCTGTATATAGATTCCTAGAACGAAGTAAACCATTCGCAATATGTGTTAATGCACTAGTAGATATTAATTTAATCAAAGCTTGCATGTTGTTATATTTGTGGTTCGTATATCAATGATTAAACTAACTAATTTAGTAATCGACTAAATACGCCATACATTACTTACCTATATCTCTTGTTGTCTATTATGTTGTCTTTGATCTAATAAATGCATATAGTACGTACCTTGTTTAATGAATAGTAGTAGTGGGATATTATTGATAATAACGCTCTCTGTTGTTCAGAATTTAATGTTCAATATCTGCAAGCACTTCTACAAAATTTAATTGTTTATTTTAATTTCAATGATAATCCGATTTAACAATGAAGTAAAATGGATATATAAATTGAAATAAAATATTTTATGAAGTATTCAATTTCAGTTGAAGTTACGGTTTATTATAATAGAAGGATTCTATTATACGGATAATAAGCTTTATCGTAGATTTTAGTATTGTTACATTTATACAATAACGAGCGTTTACCAGACTTACTGGAACACCGAGAGAAAATCTGATTTTATTCAGAACTAGATTGAAATAATACTCAAAAAATTCAATTGTATCAATTACCAGGAAGTATTGGAAATTTTCACTTTAATTGACGACTTTGGAGCATAGGTACCGACATCTGTATGCATAGGAACATACAATTTTTGTCAAAAAATTATAAAGATTGCTTGTGTTTACTGTTACTAATTAATTGTCACTTTGTCAGACATTTGCCAGTTTGTGGTTGTCAGATTTCCAACATGAACGAAAAATGTAGAATTTTGACAGGCATAAATTCTAAATATTTGAGACATAAATAAAATAAGCAAAATCTGACTGACAAAGAATAAAATATTATCAGTGAAATGAAGATATTCTTTCCTTCTTATTTCTGCATTATTGCAATGTTATGTATAACTTGCGATTTTTTTAATGACTGACTTGGCTTTAGTTTTCAATTTGGATATTATAAATTATTTAACGAAAGTAATTTTATTTGTTAAGAATGTATGATAAATACAGGGAGTTAAATTTATTTTTTGATTTTTAAGTGTCTTTACCTTGTTGTGTTATTTTTATAATAAGCAGAGGAATCTAAAGTTTCCCAACTCCAAAACTAATCTATTGCATTGGAAATATATGATGAATAACACGGATTTTATGTAGTATATAGTATGTGTTTTACCAAATTATGATTAAAAATCGTTCAAAAAAAAATAACTTTCCCGGTTCTTGTTCTTTTTCTAAGGATAAGGATGCTAGAAGTACCATTTTTATGCAGCAAATGGTTAATGAATAGTGTGAACTTAGGTTTTACAATTACAATCATTTTATTGAATTAAACAACTTTTTTAGTTTTAGGTCTGTTATTATTTATTTATTAAACCCAAAGATGCTGCCGAAATGTTGGGTTTAATAAATAAATAATTACAGAACTAAAACTAAAAATAGTTGTTTTATTCAATAACTATGAGTTCTGAAAAATATTTTATTAACAATCATTTTATTCGTTACTACAATTTAATGAAGTATTAAACAAAATATTAATAAAATATACTTTAGACTAGTAGTTAATTTTGATTGATTGGATTTCTTGTAATGAATCGAGTAGAACGCGTTTAGAATCCTTTAGGAATTTACTTTGCAAATAGCCTCATCCATATTTCTATGACATTTTATAATGAAATCACCATCAAATGCGCCATTTTCCCTTTTTCTGCAAATTGAAAACTTGTTTTATTCCACGGAGACAAGAATTTCATTTCATATTGCCAGTTGCCTGAATAGAAGCGTTCGGAGTCTACTATAATAAAACAATAGTTCTACAGTCTAATAAATTTTCTTACAAAATTTATCCACATCTAATTTCCCACAAAGTATATTTCCCGGCTCTTGCAGAAAGACTGCCGAAATGTAATTTATTACAAACAGAGCGAAAAATAACAAGGATGTAAAAGGACGATCGGAGCGCCGCTAGTGCGATTTTTTCGCATTACCAATGCTGATCAAGTTTAATTTATTCCGACGTGGAAATCAATTGTTGAAACCGTGTCGCAGGCCACGTTTTATTACGATTGCAGCCATTACGTCACTGCTACAATTCTCGGATTTTAGTTTTGTTGCAATATCGAGGTGTGAAGTATCCATAGCTATAAAAACAAATGCTTTTTTATGCAATATGCAATAGCTTCGCTATGCAACTCTTGCTAAACTATTTTTATTGTAAATGAAAAGTTTTTCCGGGAAGTTGAAATTCACAATTTAATTTTATTCTGTAGCACTGTAGGTATAGAGAAATGCTTTTCATGTTTTTATAATGAAAATAATTTTTAACGTTTGACAACAAATTGCATTGTATCTACAGTAGCATAAAAGTATAGTATAAATAAAGGTATGAATGTCAATAAATAAACTAGAACTTTTTTGTCAAACTCTGACAAAATTAATGTTTCCGTATTGTAGAGATTCCAAAATTATGCCGCGGGTGACGGCTGCATGTAGACAGGTCTAGATACGTGACCACCCTTCTATTGTACTGCCACATCGAAGCTACCAGAATATTCGAGAGATTAATTGCTTGAATATATAAACCCTACCAGAAAAGACCGCGAGGACAGTCGGATATTAATATGAGTCGTGAACAGAAATAAGTGGTGGAAATAAATATTGTATAAATAAATAGTGCGAAGGGTTAAATATTTAAATAAAATAATTATATTTTTTTAGTTAACGGTTACCGATATTTTCGTTATTAATAATATCGGTTTAAATTATAGTTAAAGTTCGCAATTTTCGTTCAAAATATCGGTTACCGATTTTTTTAATCAGTTACATGCCCTGTATTTTATCACCAACTATTTATTTTCATCACGCTTATTAATATATAACTGTCCTCGCTGTCTTTTCTGCTCACACTTAAATAGTAGAGCAATTAAGTTCAGCAATATTCTCGCACCTTCATTGCGACAGAACAGTACAAGCGTTGCTTAAATAGTAAAACAATTAAGTTCTGCAATATTCTCGCACCTTCGACGCGACAGAACAATACAAGCGTTGCTAATAGAAGGGTGACAAAATACATCTCGATCTATTTGTGTATACAGACAAATAAACAATTATATGTTTACACAAACGAATGAATTGTATTACGAATATAAACATATAAATATAAATGAGGGTTCTTAGCAATAATCGTCATATAATGATCATATAACTACATTTCCCTTATTTAATGATTTACGTAAATTATGTAGAAGTTGGAATCTTGGAATGCATTATAGATACTCCGCATCCGCAAATAACCTGCATTTACCGCTAACCAAATACGTGTGAGCTTGTAATGATGTTGCTTGTAGCTAGTGTTTAGCACATAAATATTGATACGCAAACAATTAGACGGAAACGTAAAGTAGAGTAGGAGTAAGCAAGTAATTGCTAATGTAGTTGTGGTCAAGTTTGCGCATTAGATTGTTTGAGACTGCACAATATTGCGCCATTATTGTACATTAATTTTAGTTTATTCGAGCATTAAACTCACTTTGCTCCAACTTTAATGCACTTGCACCATTTTATGTACTAGGATACCTTACTTGGCAGACTTAGTATCATCGTAAAATGCGTACTTTTACTGATTTTAGCGGAATTTTACAATTGCCATCACAGTTTATTATATTATCATAATAGACTATTAGAGTAACATTAAAGAGTCGACGATATATAAGTTGAAGCTAAATATAACACTTAATTTAATTATGTGTTCACGTATTTCAAATTTCATTATATTTCAGTATACAGTTTAAATCTGAAATATGAAGAATGGCATAATATTACAATAGGGTATTTCACCGAAATAAAATTCTACATTTATTATTTTTTAAATTATCCTAATATAAAAAAAATAGTGAAATACCCTATTGATTGGCAATTCTCTCATCTTATCTCTCTTTTCTGTAGAGGCCGTCCTGTCACAACTAAATATCGATAAAATTTCATTCAATTAATAATTTATTATTCAAAACATATTCAAAATATGTCAATTTTGATTTTTGGTAAGAGCACATTGTTTTATAGCATGTTGCTATCCGTTCCAGTAAATTAAATTTCAATGTATCATATTCATCCCCAAATGAATATGATGTGGGACTTTTGAATCAAAATAATTTCATAATATAATTAATATATTCTATATAATCGCATTATATTCTACAAATATGGCATTGTGTTTAATACGAGTAATTGAAATTAGTTTAAATATATAATATGGGTTATTACAATAATGTATTCTGTATCTAAATATATCTGAATCATAGGTGCAATATCGAAAAATAAATCAAATATAATTTAAAGTGGATATGTACCAATATGTTGATACATATTCAATAATTTTTTCTTATGACTGCGTAATAGTTATTTTTATTATAAGTGCAGTAGATTGTATTTTATACACATAATGTGTTATATTTTTTTCTAAATAAATTTTGGCGCCCTTTTTCTACGATATCGTAATGTATAATATAATTATATTGTTTCGAAAATAACAAGTATTTGAAATACTTAAAAGAATTTGAACAACTTATAAGTCTTTGAACTACTGACAAGTAATTGAAATACAATATTAAGTATTTTAGAATATAAAATACTGAATATTTCAAATACAAAAAATATAATGTATTTTGCGAAAGAATTGTAATACTTTTGTTTGGTATTTTGTATTTTGTATCTGAAATACTTTTTTGAAGCACTTACAACACTGTCAAAAATTTGTATTTCTCCAAGAATTTATTAAACAATAAATTGTGGTAGATAGGACTTTGTAGTCAGTCTTTATTATTACAAAGCTACTCTTTTTTAATAAACTGTAAAAGCTAAATAAAATTAAGTTAGTTTCCCATACTGTAATGCAATATATCATGTCATGTATGAAATCACAACTTAATTTACTTTATGTAATTCTTTCTAAAAGGTTATATAATAATTCTAAGAAACTAGCTCTACATTGTCTATTTCAAAACAAATTTAATTAAATTTTTTCTATACAACTACAAAAGAGATATTACCAATATTACTTTTTCTCGAACAAAACATGACTATCACGAGTACTTATTTAAATAATTTTAAATTCCTTGAACTTTCTGGAGCTTTAAATAGAAGTTATTTCTTTATGCCATCAGCGATTCTCCGAAGAGAAAATATCCAATATTCTATATTTTTTAGTCTATTTCCAGAAAAATATAAAATCAGGAAATATCACTCAATATAATGATACTTTACGAGTGGAGTAACTATTCAAGTATGTATTGATATAGCCGGGCATATTGCCAAGAGTAAAATTGGAACTTCTGTCGTTATTACCAAGGCATTAAACTGTCAATTATGGTTTTTATTGACTTATAGTATAATTTTACTTTGTCTCT
The DNA here is from genome assembly GCA_035578165.1 of Stenolophus ochropezus. Classification (NCBI taxonomy): domain Eukaryota; kingdom Metazoa; phylum Arthropoda; class Insecta; order Coleoptera; family Carabidae; genus Stenolophus; species Stenolophus ochropezus. The sequence continues at coordinate 3,621,188 of JAQOWZ010000002.1, forward strand.
TCGCATTACAGCGACTGAGTGCTCTTTTTTTCTTTTTTGCTGATTATGTATTTTCATGATGAAACTTTGTATGCAAGAAAAGAATGTTTTATGATATCACATATTCATTAAAAATTCATTTTGAGACTCTTTTCACTCATGAAAATTTTAATTATAATAGGAAGATTCTACTTTAATAAATACAGGATGTAACAAAAATAAGTACATTAAATTTAACAAATGACAGAACTCGATGAGAACAACAATATTTGTTATTAATTTTTATTGTTGATATATATACATGTTAAGAATGCAATCGTTTCTTTACCGAACATTTTGCTCATATTTATTTAACAGACTTTTTGCCCCGTATTATGTAATGATGATTTCATTACCAAAAAGTTAAAGAAAGAACAAGTTTTAACAAATCTTTCATTTTAGATATTAAAATGGTCATCAAAGAATTTTTTTTTACATCTCTCAGTTATTTCCCATTACAGCTAAACTAAAAGAGTTACAATTTTTAGATTTTCACATTAATTTTTTTTTTTATAGACAGCCGAAATACTTCAGATTCCTACTTTTGGGGCTAAAATTTTGTTTTTTGCAAATAATTATTATTGATAGACATCAATGCCCTAATTTCAAATTTATAAACAGAATTTAATTATCTCTTTTTGTTCCTGAGATTTTTTCCCTTAAAACTGCACCTCAAAAAAGTATTTCTTGGGTATATCTCAAAAATGAGTAAAGATACAATCTTAATTATTATAGCAGTCGATTCTACGAGAAAATTATATTAAGAAATTATTTCGAATTTCTAATAAGTGGTTTGCGCTTCGCAATTTTTTTTCTAACATTTTTTATTATCTCTTACTGTTCTTGAGATGGTAACATTCAAAATAATAGGTCAAGGTATAAGGGCGAATTTATCAATTAATTCTATGGTCAAAATTATATAAGAGTACCAATTTTCAGATTTTTAGATTGACGGCTACAAATTTTAGAGCAGAAAAACAAAAATCGAGAAAAATCTAAGCTCTCCATTAAATTCTATTTGAAAATTTGTAATTAGCGCATCGACTGCTATCAATATTCTAAAAAACCAAAAATTTCGATAAAAAAGTGAGATTTATAAAATTATTTCAGCTATATAAAAACAAACATTCTATTTTTAAGTTTCATTCATAAATGTGAATGTTCTCTTCATTTCAACCTTTCATTGAGAATTATTTTCCGGATCTCTATCTAAATAGTTGGTTATTAAAATTGCCCTCCCTCGTGTTTATTAAATGAAAATGATATCTTATCCTGAAAGCTCAGTTCCGGCAGCTCCGGATTTCCGGAACATTGATGAAGGTGGCAGCACCCACCTGAAAAGCTCGAGCGCTCTCTCACGACAATGCGTTGAAACTGTATTGATCTTCCACGAAATAAGTTACAGCGTGGAATCACAGGTGGCATAAGTTTACTCAATTTAAATTTCAACTGTGTGGAATTTTCAGCACTTTATTTATTACATTATTATATGTTCATATTAGTCCTTATTTTCAGCTGATTTTTACAATACATTACCAGTACTTTATCAATTTTATTTCGAGCAATTTTTATTGGAAACATTTTAAAAGGCAATAATAAACAAATGTATTAAACAAATGACGATTGATAACAAACAATAAATAAATGTACTTACTTTATTCTTAAAATCAACTGAAAAATTTTGTATTAGATAGTGTTAAGTTACAAAGTAATCATTGATAACAAATGTAATAATGAGAGGTTAGAGTTAAAATACCTGTTAATCAAATTGGATATACACAGAAAATTCATTAGTATTAATCTAATCAAAATTATTTGAATTTCCGCGTAATTAATTTGATGTTTTATCATTCTAATTGCAAGGGAATACGCTCTATTTAATTAGTATATATGAAATCATCAGGGAAAAGATAATGTAGATAAATTAAATAAAAATCTAGGTAAATATTTAGTAACAATTTTCATATAATTAATATCTGTTGCTATATAAATCACATTTTTTCTAATTTTAACGTATAATGTATATAACGTATAACTTTTCAGAACTGACTGACGTTTTGAAATGCCAAATTTTTTATAACTAGTTAAAAAAACAAAAAAAACTTAATTTGAAAAATGTGCCGTTTTCAAACTAAATTTTAAAAAGTGCAGTTGATATGTCAAAATTCAAAATTAAAAGAAAAAAATAAAATTAAAAGAATTGTTGTAAATTTCATTTACATTCCTAGGAAAATAAAAAGCAATGGGTAGATATTTTAATATTTAATTTATTTTATCAATAATATAGCTATAAGCAATCTGCAATATACGTATATAACTTAGATTGAAAGAAAAATGTAACATTTTAATATCTTTTGACAGTTGTAGAATAAAAATTGTTTTACTAATTCAATAGAACTCGATAATAGACCGCGATATAATGGACTTCGGATAAAACAGATAATAGTATATTACGTACCGTGAACTGTAAGTGACAGTTTTTAGGTCGAGAATGTTGTTTGGGAAGTCGAGACCCGAAGGGTCGAGATTTCCAAAACATTCGAGACTTCAAATATCACTTACAGTTCAAGGTTAGTAAGCTATTTTTTGCAATACCTACAAAAATAATAGAAAAAGAAAAATAGGTTTCAAAATTAACGTCTGTCAGATTGATGTCAAAAATAAAAGTTGAATTGCAATTGAGAGTAAGAGTGCCATGAATGTTTATGATGATGTGGAAACTAAATACTTACCATCCACCATGAATTGTAAGTATAGTACAGGACAAGATATTTGGTTAATCCCTTAAGCTTGGTAATGGATGCGGCTAACCCTCACAACGGGTGATGAGTCGAAAATATGTAGGGGCGGTATTAATAAAAATTTCATATTCTTATAACTGTGATGAGGATCAAAAATGGAAAGAAAATTAACCATTTCCCATTAGGCTGGATTAGTTTTTACATAAATAAAATAAAAATTTGTTTGTTTTAGTACGTATAAACCAAACATTTTTACCTGTATTATATATACCTATTTAAAAATTTGAAATCAGTCCCTGCATTTCTGTACCATAAATTTGAGGATAATCCCATGTTTACGGTATGCTAGTAGGGGGTGATGTAATCCAATTCTCAATTATGTTGTCCAGCACTATAACACACTTACTGTCCACCGTGCACGGGAAGTGTTTACTATAACAATGGAAACCAAATCTGCAATAAAAGTTCCACTTACTGTGTTTAAATTTTGTTATTAATGGGTAACTTACTGTGCAGGTATTGCAAAAAATATATTAACATATTGTTAATTTATACATGTTTTTTTATAACTGACTTCGGATTTTAAGCCAGGGTGGGAAAACGTAACGTAACAACACCCGATAACGTTACTTTACATCTTCCTTAATATCCTCAATATAGTTTGTTTATTTGTAGTATTATATCTGTTATATATAATTTATAAAATTAATTTATGTATTTATAATGTGCCAATATGGGGAGCAGAGATAAGAGGGTTAGATGGGTGAGGAAAACATGAGGCATTGTTTCACTCATGATTTGATTAAACAGGTTGTATGCGAAGCCAAAGAGCCAGCAGTGAAGCGTGAAAGTAAGCCTGGTTGCCTAGCAACCACCTTTTCCTTTGCTTTTCTAATCACATTTCTACCATCTTGCTTAAGTGCTGAACTGATGAAGTTAACGATGACTGGTCAATACTGTCATGTTGCTATCTTTCTACTTTGCTTTGCTTCAAGTTCCCTTTTGTTCTTTAAGACATCAGTTTATTTATTTAGGTGAAGTGTAAAAAAAGATTGAAACACGAATATTTATATAACTAATGCACGTTTGCACCAACAAGGCTTAAATTTAAGCCAGACTTAAACAACAAAAATCTAATCGAATTTTGACAGCAATGTTAAATCATGCATTTGACATTTCATTTCGATTCGATATTGTCTATTTAAGGCAAGCTTAAAATTTAAGTTATGTTGGTGCAAACGGCCATAAGTTTAATAAACGATATATGAATTATAAAAAGATAATAAAAATAAGTAACACTATGAACAAACAAATATTAACACTAATTTAGGAGTAATTATTAATAATAAAGACTTAAACACTAAAAACATTTATTTAGTTACTTAAAACTACCCAATATTTATTTATACGGTATTTATTTCTCCAGCTATTTATTTATATCACTAACTATTCATTTATACCACAACTATTTATTTATTTCAGCTTTACATGTCGCTGACATGCACTGACTGACTTCAGTGATTCTCTGCACACTCTGACCAATACTAACTTCCTCGAATCGCCCGTCGCATCCCTTATATACATGCCGGTAATTAATCTCTAGAATATTCCAAAGTCTTTCGCGCTCTATAAAATATCCCGAACAATACCTGCATCGCTCCTACCCCACTTGACCTTTAACTGGATTACCTGACCAGATAGGTCAGCCGTGATGACTCATCAGCGATTAGTCTCACTTGTTGCAGTGTTGTGAAATGAAATAATAAAATAGGGAAATACAATTTAGTAATTTTATTTAAACTTCCCTCATTCTAATCTACATATCATACTTTCTAAATATTTTTTTTCTTATTTATTTTCCATGTCAACTACAATATTTAGTAGGTGACTTTTCTACTATAAATATAAATATTACTGCCTTTTAAGTTAAATACTATAGTTAATAAAAGTTATTATTCCACTATAAAACCATTCTCCTTCAGTATTTTTTATCACGGACATTTGGCTTTCATTTTGTTTATAATACAAACAAATTTTTACTTTACTCCAAAGATGTTATTCTTAGAGGAATCTTATTTATTTAACTTTAATTTATTCACAAAGATCAAAAACCTTAATTTAATTTCAGAATGTTTTCAAATTTCGCTGGCTTTATAAACAAAATTCAATCTTTCATGAATTCCGGAGTTAAATAATACTTTATTTTAAACTACTTTGGCTGGTGAATACTATACAAATTAAATAAGACTGCGCCACAAATAGAACTTTTATTGTTGCTTTTTGCCATTCAGAAATATTTACTGAAGGAGCGCAACACTCAACAAAGTTTAATAAATTTTAATGATGATTTTTCTTTTATAAATACTTGTTATAAATTGCATAATATCTTACCCGTATTCTGAAGTAAAATAAAATAAATTTCCTTAGAGGCAAAATTACTTATAATAACCGAAATCAAAACATAAAACCTCTAGAAAAAATAAATACTAGAAAGGGATGCAGGAAAATTAAAAACCTGTAATTAACTGGTTTACCTAAATAAATTAACACAATTCATTGCTTCAGAATGTGCTCCTTTCTTCTGAGTGCTCTAATTCCTGACCCACTGAAACCAGGGCAGTTAAATCTGCTCCAGAATATGCTCTGGTTTCAGTAGGCCAGTAATTAGGGCAAACGCTTCATAATGATCTAATTTTTGACCCATTGAAACCAGAGCAGCTAAATCTGCTCCAGAATATGCTCTGGTTTCAGTAGGCCAGTAATTAGGGCAAACGCTTCATAATGATCTAATTTTTGACCCATTGAAACCAGAGCAGCTAAATCTGCTCTAGAGTGTGCTCTGGTTTCAGAGGGTCAAGAATTAGAGCACAAGCTGAAACGTGCTCCAATTCCCGGTCAGCTGAACTAGACTACTTTCAGGGCACCAGGTGCCCTGAAAGGCGGTCTAGTCAGACCACCAGGCGGGGCGGAGACTCGATGGACCACTACCACCCCGGCGTCCCGCAGAGCGGGACTGAGCGCTAGCGTCTCAGGATCCCCGGTATATCCTTAGACGCGCATTATTACCTGTCATATGGATTCCTATTGGCTGATATTCAATCTGAAATTGTGGTTGAACAAGAGGGAATTTGTAAATAAAAATTTTTATACATACTATCGGCGAAATAATTATAGTCAGTCGGAAGTAAACATCAATAACTTTTACAGTAGGAGTTCGATTTTTAAAATTCATACCTCACATTAAAGCCTGAACATTTCTCTTTAACATATGTAAATATGAAGCTATTTTTTAATAGAGTATTTATATAACATAAATAAATATTCAAAATGATCAGCATTTTATACAGCTTTTTTCTTACATGCATATTAAACTTAATATTGCTCTTAAACTATATGGCCAAAAAAATTGACTTTTACATATATTATTCTTTATACAGTACACTTTTAGACAGTACATTTAAAATGATATATTTTATTATAATAATTGTTTACTTGACATAATTATAAACAATGTCTATTCGGGAAACCACTCAACGGTTTTATTTGAAATTAAAATATGTTACATAAAACATTAAATCTAAGAATATTTTATTAATTTCACGAAAAAAAACGACATTGTTTTAAAAATATTAATAATTTTCACGGCCGGCGCCTCTAAAATGTTGCCATATAACCTTAAAAAATTAATATACTCGTAAGTAATGTACATTATTTTATATTTTATGTTTAAGTATTAATAAAAATGTGCATATTAATAAACTATTCATGTTTAAAAGCGATATCACGGACAATAAATGAAATGCTGTCTTTTTGTTTTTATTATTATATAAACAATTCTATGGCAATTTTTTACTTTCTGTTTGTACATACTTTTCTAGGAAGATGCATTTATAATATTTTAAAATTTGAACGTAATAGTACATCCCGTTTATTAGTAATTTAAAGTTGAACTTCCTCATATTCGAATTTGTATCAAAATATGCTGTCTTTTTATACATTTATTCTATTGTCTTTTAAATGGCTGTACTTAAAAAATCCTTATCTTTCATATATATCAAGAAATGAATGATGATCATTTTAAAGTTTACCGCAATTTTTTATATGGATTATTATAGAAAATATTCACGTTCAAAGTGAACTGACTATAATTATTTCGCCGATAGTAGATACTTTGATGCGAGGAATTCACTGGTAATATTTTTAATGAAGTAACTCACACATATTTTACCTAAATAGTTAGTTATTAAAATATGAATTAATGAAACTGATAACATGGATAAAAAAACAATTGTAATAAGTTGGAAATTATTATTAAAAGAAAGCCAGAAGGATAAAACAATAGAGAACTGTCCTCCCAAATAGAGGACGATTAGTAACCCTAAGTGGGTTCCGAACCACTCGGACACAACTTTATTTTTATTTGGATAAAAATTGACGAAGCTGAGATTTGAACCCAGATCACTCATACTGCGCTTTAAGTATAATACCTTGAATGATATTCTGGAAATAGAATAGAATAGGCCAATAAAATATAGATAAGAATTCGAAAACAATTTAACGATAATATATTGGGAATATTAAATCTAAGAAAATTATACATAATATATTGTTTAAGCTTTACAAACATGCAACATGCAAGAGCAACCATATATCGAAATAACATAACAACATGACGTTGCATGTTGCAAATACCATAAAATTTGTGTAGTAATTTAATACATGTTTCATTCTCTTGGAATGTAAGTTTTGAAATTTTTGCCGCACGCAAACCTTCATTTGTTTATATTCAGAGCAATTTGTCTGCAGTAAAAATTAAAACACATGTGCAGAAACCAGAAGCACGTCAGGCGAGAAGAACTTCTTCTTGAAAAGTTAAATTAAATACGCTTCAGAACATGTACCAGACCATCTCATTACTATTTTTAACTCGCATTGAAAAACAATATTTCTGACGTTATTAGACCGCGTGGGTAAAAATAGTGCATAAGGCAAAAATCTTCATACTAAAATGCAAACTTTAGTGTTGTTTATATTTTGACAGTCGGATTTCTTTGATTCTGGGTAAATATTATGACTGCGAATTGTAAACAATCATTTCATTGAAGTGTACATTAAGAGGTTGCATTTATAGCAGTATATCTTTCGTTGAGTCATAGTTTTCACTTTTTAAATACTACGACAGTTTTAAGTTTGATTCTCAAAAATTGATTTTGATATAAAACATATGTAGTGTTCGAAGTGTTATTGACTATGATTTTATTGAACGATGAATTGAGTTTTTATTTTATGAAGTATATAATTCTATGTGTTAGAATAATTTCTTTCCTCTCTCTGTGAAGAATACTAAGATTATCTCGTTGACAAGAATGTTTATTGTTTAACAGATGTTTCGCTAAATTTGAATGAAATTTGGTATTTTTGAAGGCTGATATGTTCATTATATCTAATTTGAAAAATTCGACCTGTTTGCCCTATATATTCATAATCACAGCTAGAACATTTTATTTTATATACACCTGAGTTCGATAATAGGTTTTGTGTTATTAATTTGTTATTAACTAATATGTTTTTTTAGGGTATGTTGATTGGAAAATCCAGCCGTAATGTTGATGTTTTTAAAAAAAAAATGTACAATTAAAGCAAATATACTTTTTTCTTGTGAAACTAAACCGAGAGTTGTTTTTTAGCAAATTAATATTATGTATAAAGAGTAACACCATAGCATCGTAACAAAACAGCGTTACATGCGTTGTCGGTTTTCTATTTTCTAGCGTCGCAACAAGGAAATTTAATGTTACGCGAGCTTGTTGCATCTTCAGTAATTTAATTGGTAAGGGTAAATGTGAACATTAGTGGAACGGAAAAATGTTCCAATATTTATACTTGGTGAGGTTACGTTATGATTAGACACAAAAAATTAACTAACTTCGATGCGTAACAGAAAAATGTTACGTGACGGTGTTCTGTTACGATATTTTGTACATGTTTATACGTTGCAATGCTGGCTAAGATTATACAATCTATTTCTTGGAATCAATACTCAATTTATCAATTTCTGCTGCAAGAATTATAATCTTGCATTTTTGTTGTATGCGTATCACTTAAATGAGACTTTTATTTCCTCTCTCATTTTTGTCCTTGCTACAGAGAAAGAAACATCTTAATAGATTTTATCTGAAAATGAATTTAATATTAGAAGTTAATCTAAAAATGGTTAAATTTTATTATCAAGGAAAAAGTGAGAAAAAAAAACATTTTTACTGGCATGTATACTAATTATTGTCAACATTCATCACGTTATCAAATACGCTATCATTTAAAAATTTGACTCTTTTCTTTGTACAAATATAATTTATATTCACATCATCATTAATAAATTAATCTGAGTGTTATTTTTACTTAAAGAATTGTTACAATCAAAATAGTTAAGACAATCAATGAAACATATGACTTAAGTTGTAATCAAAGAAATAATTTGAGGACTTTTAGGAGTTTTTACTACAATAATAATAAAATCAAACATTATTGATTTTGTAATTAATAATCGCAATTATTGGTGAAATGAAATTTTGGTTATTCTAAGTGTTTTTGATACAAGGTGTGGAATTAACAAAAAAATATGATCCGATTGTTGTAATCAAATAAAATCTTTTTAATAAATGTTTCAAGAGTCTCAATTATCAGTATGTAATTTATATTTTAAATTATTATTATCTTATTTTATCTAATATTTTAATTAAAATACGTCCTTTTCCATAATATTTGATATCAATAGAAGCAATATTAAATAATCTAACCAACGAATCCGCAGATATCATATTAAAATTTTAAAAAATATATATTTTCTTATGTTAATTCCTTGTGTGAAGGTTTCTAGTATTCATCCTGTATACATATTTATATATTATACTGTCAGTTTTGACATTGCTTCCTTCCAACGATTTAAATTACATGATTACGATTCCAATTTCGGGAAATAAACTATAGTACAGGTTTAGTTCTATTATTTTTTCTAAAAATGCTACAAAAATATAGTTTTTCAAAAAACAGTTTGATAGTTACAATAAAATTTGTATCTGTGAATCCCGAAGTTGAATCCCATGTGTAAGCTCGAAAACGGGGCGGAAGGCTTTATTTTCCGGTTCAATAATTTAACGCATGAAAAATATTTTGAGTTTGACTTTGAATAAACAGCGAATTAAAATGATGTTTAAACTGTGAATGTATGCAGTGCAAATAAACACTTCTATTTCTGCGTAACGCGTGCGTGAACGGCGGCTCATAACAGGATGCGAGGCTGGAATCTGCAGGATAATCCGCCGGCGTCTTGTTTATAGTTACCCCCTCAAAGGAATTCTATTTAAAGTAATATACAACACATCGATCCAAGCCCTTCCACTTCCAAACGGAATTGGGACAAGTTTTATTTCGGAACAGTACTTTACTCCGGGCACAACATATTGTCCTCCAAAATACCTCAGAGACTTCTCCTAATATATTTTATGTCTCAATAGGGACAACCAAGAGTATTTCTTGATTATCTTCAAATAATGTTACACTGAAATGATACGTTTGAATAAATAAGTATTGTTGTAAATTTAATGTTGAATTTATTTTGTACATATGACAAAGAATATTTTTCTTTTTATTCTTCCACACAAGCCATTTTCAACCAATCATTTTCATTTCGCTTCTGCTTTTGTTATTGTTTTGTGATACTAACCAATCTACATGATGTTAACCGTTACCATAAATATACAAAATTAAAATCGTGTATTCTAGATTTTTATGTAGGTATAATAAAAAATAGGGTATGATACACGTAGTGGTGGATTCTTAGGGACGATAAAACTAATTATATTGCATAAATTGTACCAATAAATATAATATACAAAAGTAGAAACAAATAAAAAAGAAAGCACATGTAACATAAAATTGTCAGAAAAAGTTACAAACAAAATAAATATCTTTGATTCATAAAACAATAAAATACATATATGAGATAGGTACATATTTAAATATAGCATCAGCTATATTATATTATTATAATATTACTACTTATATTGTGTAACAAGTGCAGAAAGTCGTCTATTTCCTACGACGTTGAGAAAGTTTCAACACGAGACGAAGTCGAGTGCTGAAATCACACATGGTGGGAAATATATGATTCTGCTTGAGAGATACACTATACTATTTCTAAGACCACACTGCTAAACATTACAGAACAAAAATACATGTACGAAAGCTATTAATATGGGGCAGGTACCCTCACAAATAGTATCTTTACGCATGCGAAATATTGGCAATTACTTTTCCTTTTCTAGACTTAAGTAAATATCGATGCGCTGATTTCAAAACCTGCAATCCTGTTACACCTTTTCGATTTTATTCTGTAGCTTTATTATCTAACTTTCAATTATTTCCAAAACCTATTACCCCATATCAAGGTTGTGTAGAGTTAAACAAACCAAACAACTGTATTATAGCAAAAATTGGGTTGACAAACGCGAAATATCCCAAAAATACTCATATTTGTGCCTAAAATTTTGTTTTTAGAAAATAGTTCACGTTGATAGATCTTGACGCACTGATTTCAAATTTTCAAACGGAATTTAATTATCTCTTTTCTTTCCTGAGATATTTGCTGTCAAAGTTGCACCTCAAAAAAGTGTGTTTTTGGGCCATATCTCTAAAATGGGTAGAGATACAATGTCAACGATTACACCAGTCGATTCTACGGGAAAAGTTACATAAAGAAATGTTTTCTCCGCATATACGTTCTTTGGAACGATTAGGTGAAAAATGAGAAAATCGAAAAAACCTAAATTTCAAATTTTTTCCGAGGAACTTTTTGTTTCCAAAACTTTTCATTTTCTGGACTTAAGTAGATATCGATGCGCTGATTTTCAAACCGATTTGAATTATCTTTTACCGTTCTCGAGATATTCGCGTTCAAAGTTGAGTTTTGGCAATACCTAAAAAAACAAGTTTTTTAGGTATAACCTTTTCAGGGTTAGGTTTACGACTTTGGCGACCTCACCAATCGATTCTACGAGCGAAATTACATAAGTATACCAATTTTTAGATTTTTATTCCATAGGATACAATTTGTAGAAAGAAAAAACGAAAATGGTCAAAATCGAAAAAAATGCCTGATGAACCCCTTGCGATTTTTCTCGATTTTGGCCATTTTCAGTTTTTTCCTTTTAAAAATTCTATCTGTTGAGATAAAAATCTGAAAATTGGTACACTTATGTAATTTTGCCCGTAGAATCGAATGGTGAGATCGTCGAAGTCGTGAACCTAACCATTTAAGGGCTATACCTAAAAAACCTAATTTTTTAGGTATAACTTTGAACTCATATATCTCGCAAACGGTAAGAGATAATCAAATTCGGTTTGAAAATTTCAAATCAGCGTATCCACGTTTACTTAAATCCAAAATATAAAAAATATTGGGGACAAAAAGTTTCGATGTGAAAAATTGAAATTTAGGTTTTTTCGTTTTTCTTATTTTTCACATAATCGTTCCAAAGAACGTATATGTGTGCAAAACATTTCTTTACATAACTTTTTCCGTAGAATCGAATGATAAAGTAGTTAAGATTGTAACTCTACTCCTTTTTGAAATATTGTCAAAAAACACACTTTTTTGAGGTACAACTTTGAGAGCAAATATCTCCGAAACGAAAAAAGATAATTAAATTCTGTTTGTAAATCAGGTACCAGCGTATCTTATTCTTTAAAAAAATATACAAACTTAATTTTGTAAAATTTGAAAATTTTCGAGCTAAAAATTCGATATTTTCAAATATTTTAAAGTTTACACAAAAATAAGGCATCAGAATCTTTGGAAATTATTTTCCCTGTTGTTACTACGTACATAAAATCTTAAAACTTGACATTTATGATAAATAATATTGTTTTATTTTGTCACTAGTTGCTAGGTTACTCATTTTTATACTGAAATAGTGACATAACGACACCTTTACTATTAAAATATAAATTAATTAGGAAATAGTATCGTGGTCATAGAAAAAAATATAGTGTAGAACTTGCTTGGAATGTCCGTTTCATACTCATGCTAGAAACTTTCGTACTCGTAAGAAATGAGTAATAGAAGAAAGCCAGGGTTGTGAGTAAGGAATAACGAAAATATCTCATCAATTAAGCAGGTTCATATCTCAAGTAGATTCATTAATCCTTCTAAAATATAAATTAATTAAGAAAGAGTATGGTGGTCATAGAAAAAATATAGTGTACAACTCGCTTAGAATGTCCGTTTCATACGTATGGCTCATGCTAGAAACTTTCGTACTCATACGAAATGAGTACCATTCCATGCAGAAAACTGAAACTAAAAAATCCAGAGCCGTGAGTTTGTAAGGAATAACGAAATGATGTGATCAATTAAGCATGTTACAATCTCAAGTAAATATCATTAATCCTTCTGAAATTTAAATTAAAATAGAAATAGTATAGTGGTCATAGAAAAAAATATAGTGTGCAACTGGCTTGGAATGTCCGTTTCATATGTATGGCTCATGCTAGAAACTTTCGTACTCGTACAAAATGAGTACCATTTCATGCAAAAAATTAAAAAAGTGTCGTGAGTTTGTAAGGAATAACGAAATTATCGCATCAATTAAGCAGGTTCAAATCTCAAGTAGATTCATTAATCCTTCTAAAATATAAATTAATTAAGAAAGAGTATGGTGGTCATAGAAAAAATATAGTGTAGAACTGGCTTGGAATGTCCGTTTCATACGTATGGCTCATGTTAGAAACTTTCGTACTCATACGAAATGAGTACTTTTCCATGCAGAAAACTGAAACTAAAACAGCCGAAACCGTGAGCTTGTAAGGAATAACGAAATGATCTCATCAATTAAGCAGATTTACATCTCAAGTAAATCCATTAATCCTTCTAAAATATTAATTAATTAGGAAATAGTATCGTGGTCATACAAAAAATATAGTGTCACTCTAAAAAAACTACCCGTCTTCTAGAGTAATGTTCTTTTTATTAATTTCAAAATAGAAAACTATTATTTGTCATACAGATTCAAGATGAAACAGAAGTTTTAACAAATCATAATATCTGTCTTTTACATCACTATTGAAATTTTAGGAATATTACGACAGTTCATCTCAAAAAAACATTCATAGTTAACTCGATTAAAAATTAATTGATAAAACTATATGAAAAATAGAAAAATGTGTCCATTGTTCCGTTATTAATTTCAAAATAGAAAACTAAAATTTGACATACAAGATGTAACATAGAAGTTTTGACATATAGTGTACAACTGGCTTGGAAAGTCCATTTCATACATTGACTCATGCTAGAAACTTTCGTACTCGCACGAAATAAGTACCAGAAAAAATCCGTCTTCGCGAGCTTGTAAGGAATAACGAAATGATCTCATCAATTAAGCAGGTTTACATCTCAAGTAGATTCATTAATCCCTGTAGAAATAACTCATTTGAAACATAACCTAGTTATTTGACAGCGGCTTTGGCGCCGTCACGTGTACGTCGGCGTCGCTTGTTTTAATTTAGCTGCACCGCCGAGCCATCTCGCACGTCCCGCCGAACCTGCGACGCCGTGAACGCGCAGTCCTCCGTCGTCCACGCCGCCGTCCGTGCTAAACACAAACAAAACTCTGTTGCCACGCGACGCAAACGCGGTATAAATACGCTAATTCCAACATTTACTACACATTGTCATTTCACAGTGATATATTTGCAAACTTTACAAAGTTGTAAGTTCCAAACATTAAATAAAGTGCAAATAAAAGTGACAATGGACAAAACTTTTAAACAACAGTGCGAATTTATTTTTCTATGTTAAGTTTTGTCAGGCTGAGGCAAAGTGTAAACTAGGCGGGAAATTAGTTGAGGGTGAATTCATAGATGGCAGACAAGCATGCGTAAAAATGGCCGACCGCACCACTAGTACAATTTCATATTGAATTAAATACTTTTAATTTTGTTAAGAAGTAGCTTAAAATTTAATCTTGTTGCTATAACTGTTTATTTGATAAATACTGTGTTATTTTCAAATCTTACTGTTTAAAAAAAAATTTTTTGGTATATGATATGAACTACTGCTTAATCTTAATTTTCACATTCATAAAACATTATATAATTTTTCTGTTGGTTTAAGGAAAGTTTATTAAATATAGTTTGTGTTTATCAACAGAATATGGGGGAACTTAAGCTGTAGTGGAAAGTACACAGGAGTAATTTTTTTGTGACAATTACTAAAGAAGATTTATGCAGCGTCGAAACGTTGAAGTATAAATATATACAACTTTCATTTGTTGACAGAGTTACATGAATTTTATTTGTTATCATTTTTAGTCAAATTTACAAGTGACAATTTAAATTCTTTATTCTTGTTATATAGTGTAGGATAAAAAACAAGCAGATAGTATGATTGATTGATTATCTCTTTACTAGTGTTCACATCCTGATATTTGTTTTTCTTTTTTTTAACATTCCATTTTTATTTCATCGCGTTTGTGTTTATTTTTCGGATCAGAAAAATATTATTTTCCTGCCTAGTAGCAAAATAACAATTAAATTACAAGCAACATCACTTTTCTAACCTAAAGAAGCAGTTTTGATTTTGTTGCAACTGGATGTTAATTTTTCGGATCAGAAATAGTTATTTGTCAAACTGGAGAGGAAAGCGTATATTTTTACCACTTGAGCTCGAGTTTGACTCACGAGCGTACCGAGTGGGATATTCGAATGACAAACACAATATTTTTTTACGACATGTTTCAAAAATCGTTTGACGTTTAGCAGTGCATTTATTACAGTATTGCCAATTCAATTTCAAGTTATCAAATTGTAAAATATTGTAAAAAAAAGAAAAAGACAAGATATAATTGCTATACATATATTTTAAAGAATACCATTGTTAAATAAGAAATTTTAATATAATAATGATTTTTGTTTTAATTTTATGTTTTTCTATAATAATATACATATTCTTCTGTTGATAAAACTGTAAATAGAACTTTCTATGCATGTCGTGAAAAAGTACTATTTTCCTGCCTAGTAGCAATAACTACTAAGAGACAAGCATAACAGCTTTATTTTTCAACCCTACAGATTCAGTTCCGATTTTGTTGCTATTAGAAAAACTCATTTCCTGCCTAGCTGCAAAACAACTATAAAATAAACCAGTTTCAAACCAGTTTAAAAACCCCCATTTCGAAAAAGCTGCATACAACTATTAAGCCCGAAGTGACAGCCCCATCAGGTGTACAATGCAACAAGGACGTTAATCAAATAAGTTGTAAAGAGCAGTGCGTATGAATAGACTTTGTGTTTTTAATTAAAAGCAGTGAATCGTGCAAAATGATCGACTGGGTGTCAATCGTACGCCATTCCAGGCGACGCTTCTCAAACTACATGTACGCTGTGCCCAGCAAAGTGCGCAAGCGCAGACGGCACCGCTATAACGAGTCCCCCTTGGCCCTCACAGGAGAGGGGAGCGATTCCATGTTTTGCGGCTTCTGTTGGAACGACCGCGCACAGGTAGATAGCTTCAATTTATGTTTTTTGATAAACACCTCCACCATGGTGTTTGAATGGTAATTGAAAAGATCAAGGTGCCATATGGTGCTAAAATAACTGTAAGCAAACTTATTTTAACATCAGGTATTGTTATTATCAATTTACTAAATTCTACATGATATGAAACAAAATATATATTGTAGGATTGGATTTATCGACTGGATGTTAATAAAATCGAATCGATTTCCAATTGAAACGTTGGAATATCAATGGATTGTATTAAATAACTGTAACTCCAAACAAAGATCTTCCTTTTAAAAAATACCTACTAATATTATCCTTTCTTATTTTATTCATTAGTTGTATATTTTTTATTTCATTTCGTCATTACACATTTTTGGTCGTCAGTTCTAGAAATATTGTATTAGCTGTCATCAAAGCATAAATGTCACTAGACTTATTTAAGTGATTAGGAAGAGTTTATTGGAATGGCAACCATTTAATAAATTCCAATAATATGTCAAAAGTTTCGATTGGAAATCAGTATTCATCAGGGTGATAACTGGTTATGATGAAGATTGATTTACAGTCGAAAAGTTAGTGTTTTATATGAATTTATTAAATAACTCCTACTCCAATAAAGTTTTTCTAATTATTATTCAAGTGAGCTTTTGGAAATTGTAAGCATTTTATTCAACACAACACCATGTAATTATAATGCTAAAACTATGGTGTATGTCATAAATGTTATAACTCACTATTTGCTGGTTCTTATCGTAGTAACTACTTTGTAAAACCCTTTCTACATTTTTTTTTTATTAAATGACATCAGTTAAAAAAACATTTTTTTATTTTACATCAATGATTAAAGGTGTTGGATAAAATATTTTATCTACAACTATTGAAATATGGGTACATTATACGTGTGATACTACATATAATATACTACTCATATTACACAAGTGTAATATGAAAAGTTATAATACACGCTACACTTTTCTGTAATAAATAAAGCATGTAACGTAACATATAACATTTTAATAAACTGTTAATTTATTAAAAATATATTTTTTATCATAAATATCAATATAAATGATTATAAAAGTATAATAGATACAATTTGAATAGTTATTTTGACATTTAAGTGCTACTGTGGCGCCATCTGTTAAGCTATATATGAACTACTCACACCTAACTGAATATTTAACAAATATCATTTTTTTATATGCCTGATAGTTGTAGATAAAGTATAGTATTTGACTCGCATAATATGGCTACATTACACGCGGATGATTAAAAATACTCGCTACCGCTCGTATTTTTAATTACATCCTCGTGTAATATAGCCTACATATTATGCTTATTAAATAATATACTAGTATGGCACATGTGTGATAATTACCTAAGTCACTTGAGAAAAATATCCCACTGGGCCTAACGGCTTCGTGAGCTAAACATAACAAACACAATCAAATGTTGAAGAAGTTGCGGAAAAAGGTCTCGATTTTTCTTAACTAAGCTTAAAACAAAAAAAAAAACAGCATTAAAAATAATACCTTTTTAAGATGGTTGAAGAATAAAATATTTTTGATTTATTTCCGTACATAAATTTCTGTCAGTTTTAGACTAAAGATAAAATATGATGGGCATTATACCTTGCAATTTATTTCCTATTTCACTATCGACCAAACAAAAAAGTAATAATAGTTAAACATGAATAGAGCCAAGTATAACAACTATGAGATCCATCTGATTTTGTTGACAAACAGCGAAATACTGAAATGTTATAAAGAAATGAAAACTGTACGAATCGATTCGTACAAGTGGTTACAATTGCTAGCATTGTGAATGTGGCAGCAGTGGTCTCAAGTGTGTCACGTGCGCACTTCAGCGCCTCCGGAGCCTCCGGAGTTTCTGCTGCATAAGCTCC
This sequence comes from Stenolophus ochropezus, assembly GCA_035578165.1. Lineage (NCBI taxonomy): Eukaryota > Metazoa > Arthropoda > Insecta > Coleoptera > Carabidae > Stenolophus > Stenolophus ochropezus. Next base: position 3,639,410 of record JAQOWZ010000002.1, read on the forward strand.
GGACTTCGGACTCCGGACAGCAGATCCGGTTAATAATTCCATTCTTCTCAGCAGATTTGCTGTTTGCAAATGTTATGGAAAGTTTCGGTTTTATTGCATGTGTACACATTTCAATGCACTGACGACAATCGCGAAAATAATGTTTGTTTTGGAGACTCACTTTCGTTTGTTTTGTTTTCCACTGTTGTTTCCTGCTTTCATGAATTTCATATTTTTTCAGGATCTGTTTTGTTTCAAATTCTTAAATCTTTAGCTAAAGCTAAAGAATACAATAATAATATAATTTTATAAGCTTACTACCAGATAGTTACTGAATATTTTACCATACGTTACGTGTGATGATAATATAATGTTTAAAAATTTTGCCAAACTTTACTAATATTGCTGAAATAGCATTCTTTTCTTCACATTCCCAATAAAAATTAAAGTGAAAAATAACATATGTGTATATGTATAAAGTAAATGCGTTTAATGAAACAGTACAAATTTATACCTAGCTACATTTATTTGTAAAAATATAGTAACGATTGTATTGACCTTTTTGACATAATGATGAAATGAACAAATTAAGTATTTCTTTTTAAATAAAATAAAACACATTTGCACTAAGTTAATTAATTTATTATTAGTTTTTAACATAGGCTTAAAAATCAATGAAACAAAAACCAAAATTATGCTGCTTGGAAAGAATGTTGAAAAAAAGAAATAAAAAGTTGGAGAGCACACGTTTGAACAAGTTGACATATATAAATATCTAGGCAATATGTTGCCAAGTAAAAGAGAAAGAATAATAGAAATTAAGGAAAAAATAATAGCAACAAATAGAGCTTTTTACGCAAATAAAAAAATATTAAAAATCAAAATACTAACAAAAGATACCCACTAAGTACTGACAATGAATTTTCATTTTTATTATTATAATTTATTGATAATGTATTTATGGCCAGTAACACCAGTAAAGCTTGCATTTAAATTTCACATCGAAGTAAAATACACATGAAATATTCAACATTGTTGTCAAAATTTCAATTAGAATTTTTTTTATTTAAGTGTTGTTTAAAACTTAATCTGCATTGGTGCAACGGGGCATTATGTAAAAAGCTTTGTTAATTAAGCTTTACATGCTTTAATAGTTCTTTAATTATTTAAAATGTACTTCAAATAAATGTATTGACTAAAATCAATTAATTGATACCTTTCTTTTCTACTTTGTTCATCTCTTATTATTATTTATTTATTCTAGCCAATAGGATTAGAATCTACATTTATGTTTACAGTTTAATTTATATATAAGACATATTAATATACAGACATACACCATACATTATCCTTCCTCTTCTTAATACTTTCTTTTATCCAGTCTTGTCCTGGCATCAAATCCTATAAGAGAGAAAGTCTTCTTGTCTTCTTTTTCTCCCTACCTTTCTGAATGATCTCCTTAGATACTTCACAGATTTTTCTTTGCGTCTGCAAAGCCTACATCTCCTATCAGTTGAAAGTACGTGTTGTTGTTCTTTTCATTACCACATGTGCATCTAGCATGTTTTTCTTTTCGTCCAGTTGATACCGTTGTGTTAACGTTGTTTTTATTAGTTTATCCTAATACCAAATTGTATATATCTAACTAAACCTCTTTTTTTGTTCTTTCTCTCTTTACACGATATTCTTAGTTACATCTTCCTTTTCACAAAGCCTACCATTTCTATCACTTCTTACTTGATAACTTGTTATTTGTTTCTTCATTATCACACATGTATCTATCATTCATCTTGATATTTTTTTTGTTGTTTTTTATATTTGCATATGATGACAATTTCCTTAAAGAAATCGCGGTACATCTGACTGCAACACAAAATCTAGTCGATAAAACCAATCCTACATTTCTGCATGATGTCCTTAGATACTTCAAAGATTCCTATTCCTTCGGCAAAGCCTTTACCTTCTCTCATCAGTTGACAGTCAGTACTTGTTGTCTCTTCATTCCCACATCTAAATCTAGCAATCATCTTGAAGTTTCTCGTCCAGTAGATACCATGATATTGACATTGGTGTTCTTATATTGAAATGTTTTACAACAACTGTATGTTTGCTTATCTTCTAAAGTTTGTTGTTCCTGCCAGAAATCGCGGTTCGTGGAAGATGAGTCGGTATACCTTGTTTTATCCAGTCAATCCATTAACAGAACCTCTACTTCTCTTCTTTTTCTCCGAACCTATTGCACTATGTCCTTAGATACCTCAAAAGTTCCTCTTCTCTTCTGAAAAGTCTATACCTTTTCTCGTCATTTAACAGTTAGTACTAGTCTCTTCAATACCAAATCTAAATCTAGCAATCATCTTGATGTTTTTCTTTTCTGCGAATCTTTCTACATGATGTCCTTAGACGTTGACGTCAGTACTTGTTGTTTGTTCATTCCTACATCTAAACCTAGCAATCATCTTGATGTTTTTCGTCCAGTAGATACCATGGTATTGACATTGTTGCTCTTATATTGAAATGTTTTATAACAACTGTATGTTTGCACATGTTAACAGTATTGTTTCTTCTAGAAATCGCGTATATATTTGCACATATACAATTTTGTTGTTCGTTGCAGAAATCCCGGTACATAGTGGAAGACGAGTCAGTGGTAGGCACGGCGTCGCCGCCGCCCGCCGCCCCGAGCAGCGAGTCCCCGGCGCCCGGGACGCCGCTGCCTCCCGCCGACGGGCTCTCGCGTCGCGACTCCCTGGACGCCGACCGCGCGCTCACCCCCAGGCATGTCAACCACGACCAGTCCATCTCCACCTACATCGGCACCATCCAGGTCAGTACTACAGTGTGAAATCATATAGGGTTGGGTGTATAGTGATAAGGTTTGTAACAGAGTCAGTAGATATACAAAGGAACCTAAACAGACTATTTTCATTCCCTAAATATAAATATGCAAAATATTTTAGATGCTTAAATGGAAATAAGAATAGTAGACATACAGTGATCAGATTTATAGTAATTTCAGCAGCTTTTTCAAAGGAACCTAAGTAGTCTTTTTTCATTTCCCAAATATATACATATGCAAACATATTTTAGATGCTTAAATGGAAATAAGAATAGCACTTACTGTTGATAATTTTAAGTGCTTCTATTTTGTCTCACCACTGAATATTTATTTGAAAACAATAAAGATAGTAAAGCAAAATATTACACAAAATTTATATGTAATTCAAAAGTTTGTTCATGGAGTTTAAAAGCTTTAAATCACATTACACACACACACACACACACATATATATATATATATATATATATATATATATATATATATATATATATATACAAACGTCGGCATATAATATAGGTTTGCAAAAATGAGAAAAAATAGCCATCAAATGTAAATGTTTCTCTGACGCCGGAGGCCTAGGGAATACCCAGCGTATAGTATTTAATTTCGAATTGGGACAATGGACCCTCGTTCTATAATTTTTATTATTATTATTTTTTTCGAATTATAAAAATACTTATATGAATATGCTCCATATTTTCACCTCTGTTTGAAGACAAATAAATAAGCGAGAAATAAACTGTTATAAATTTCGATAGCCTCAGTGGACCTGTACTATACCTAGTGATGTGCTATTTTAAAGTTTCACATTGAAAATTTCAATTTGAAATTTTAATTTTTGAAAGTTTCAAGCCTTTTTGTTAAAACCAATTAATATCTATTTTTTTAATATTATTAATATTATATTCATTTTTGTTAATAAATGTTTTGTTTTCTTAATATATTTCTTCATTATTTTTATAATTAGATTTTTTTTTGGTAATTTATGTAAAACTTTCATAATTTTTTTGACACATTGTATGAAACTTTCAGTGAAACTTAAAAAAAATAAGTTTCTGAAATTTAAACATCATTAACTGTACCACAATAAAAAGAGAGCAAGTATAAAAATATCACTATAATTGTATGGAAAAATAACAACTGTGTACACCCTGTTGACAACAAAAATAATGGTTTTGTGTGTTTACATAAAACACATCAAATTTTGTACACAATGTTATAGGTTTGTCCATCTCATCTTAGCTGTCGTTTTCTGTAGTCTTTCATATGTCACAGTTAAACAGTGAGAAATCTCTTATTATATAGTTTTGTAGTGAAATGATATGTTTTGTTTACATTTTGTTGTAGAAAATTATTCAAAACACATTCAAAATATGTTAAATTTGAATATACGGTTCCTTAGGGCATTACAACAAATGTCATAGAACAAGAAAGTCTGATTACTTCAATTGTATCAAATTTTATGTTCAAATTGTATTCTGATTTATATTTGCCTACATGGAGAGGTATGGTTTATTTTACACAAACGATTTTCTACATATTTTAAAAAAACATTTTTTTGCTGCAATTTTCGATGTAGTAAATATTTGTTTTGGAAGAGAATGTGACTCATGTGATGATTGACACGCAATTTGACTCTTAAACCTTTGAAATATATTGGAATGCTTTGAACAAGTTTATCAACCAAAAGTTTGTAGAATAACTTTCAAACTTTCGACCGTAGAATAGTTAACTAGTGTAAACTAGTTCAAACCTTCAGCACACGGAAGGTCACGAAACAGGTCACTATTTCAGTACAATACTTTAACGATGTTCTATTTCTGATAATCTGTTCAATCATTCTCTAGTAATAACACATGGTTTCATTCAACTTGAAATTTGAAATCACTCAACACATGTAATGACGAAAAACTCCTACGCTTCATTGTAGAATAAATTAAAATTCCACAGCCCTAAATATCACTGACAAAATTTCAAGTATGTGAAAAATTTATATTTAGAATGATAAAAATAAAAAAACTTCCAATTAAAAAGTAATTAAATGTAGTTAAGATCTAATTGCACTTTAACGCAACAAGTTGAAAAATAATTTAAAACTGAATCGGAGTTTTATTAGTCTCCGGAAACACATGCTGCCATCTGTTGTCGAGTTGCTGGACAACTTTCTGGGACTCCGGTATTGATTTTCCAGCAGAATTCCCCGGAAAATATAGATGACGCAGTGGTGAAAATTTCCAACGGTCATATAAAAGGAAACTGTTTGAAATATCAACCGGTAAATTATTTATCTAGTTCACCTATTTTGTTCCGTGTACGTTTTAAAATATTTGTGTAGTAAATGTACTATAGTAATGCATTTAATTATTGTGAAGAAGAATAAAATATGACATCTATTATTAATTTAAAGAATTACTTTCAATATAGTTAAACTGTTTCTCTACAAAAACATTTAGTTTAAATCGAATAAAATCAATACTGCATTAATAGTTTAAACAGTTTACATAGATGACATGACTGTTATTGGATTTTATTAACTGGTATAATAATTAATAAATTAATTGTCATAGATGTCTCCACCATTATAAATTTATTATAACCTATGCAAAAATTATCCATATTATTAATTTTCTCAGCAGTGACAAATTATTAATCTATGAATATTTTATCCCTGTTATTAAAGACAAATCATTATTTGGCATGGTTGAGATGCGACCCTTATATATCTGCCGCCAATGAATTTCTAGAAGATTCTAGAGCCTTCCGGACTTTATAAAATTCTCGAACAATAGCAGCGTCGCTCCTATCGCACATGACCTTTAACGCGAGGACTTTCCCAGACAGGTCAGCCGTGATGACTCATCAGCGTTGAGTCTTACTCGTTACAATATTATTGACTTTCTCAACAGTGAAAAATTATTAAATTATGAATATTTTGTCCCTATTATTAAAGGCAAATCATTATTTGGCCTAGTTGAGATGCGACCCTTATATCTGCCGCCAATTAATTTCTAGAACATTCTAGAGCCTTCCGGATTTTATAAAATTCTCGAACAATAGCATCGTCGCTCATATCGCACTTGACCTTTAACGCGACTACCTGCCCAGACAGGACAGCTGTGATGACTCGTCAGCGTTGAGTCTTACTCGTTACAATATTATTGACTCTCTCAACGGTGAAAAATTATTAAACTATAAATATTTTGTCCCTATTATTAAAGACAAATAATTATTTAGCATAGCTGAGATGCGACCCTTATATCTGCCGCCAATTAATTTCTAGAACATTCTAGAGCCTTCCGGATTTTATAAAATTCTCGAACAATAGCATCGTCGCTCATATCGCACTTGACCTTTAACGCGACTACCTGCCCAGACAGGACAGCTGTGATGACTCGTCAGCGTTGAGTCTTACTCGTTACAATATTATTGACTCTCTCAACGGTGAAAAATTATTAAACTATAAATATTTTGTCCCTATTATTAAAGGCAAATCATTATTTGACCTAGTTGAGATGCGACCCTTATATCTGCCGCCAATTAATTTCTAGAACATTCTAGAGCCTTCCTATCGCTCTTGACCTTAAACGCGACTACCTGCCCAGACGGTCAGCCGTGATGACTCATCTGAGGTTAGTCTCGCTCGTTACAATACAAAAAGTTTATAGCGGCATCCAAACTATTCGGACACAACGATATTTATTTTATTATTTTATTTACATAAAAATTGGTAAAGTTAAGTTCTGAACCTCAGATTTCATAATCCTCTCAAGTCTAGTCGAAGCGCGTTACCAATAAATATAAAAAAAAGATAACAAACAAAACATTGTTGAAAAGGTCAACAAAAAATGGTAACTAAAATACTGTTTACCGCGAACATTTATTTAATTGTCCCCCATAATTTCCTGCTGAAAAAGATACACAAGTAACGTCTAGATAAGACAATGTTTTGTAGACACTTCCTTCTGATTTTATCTCGTTTCCTCTTGATTATTTGTTCTTGTATGATTTCTTTCGCGGAAATAAGAATGAGGAGACGTTGGCACGCTAGGAAATTTATGTTGCGTCTCTGGTGAATCCATTTGTGCCCTCGGATGCTTTAGGGGGGGAAGGGGGCGCCGACAAAGAGGCCGAATTAAGCACGAATTGAGGAGCCGACCGTTTTATGTTCGGTAAAGGATCGTGATGTCATAATAACGTTTCTCTTGAAGTTAGTGTCACTGGAATGCTTTCACGGCTGCGAAGTTGACAGGATAAATGGAAATTTTACGCACCTAAAGAAAATGAACTATGAGGGGACTGCTTTTAGCAGGAAATATTCCTCTTAAATGCAATAAATTTGAAAATATTACACTTTTTATTACACTTTATGAATATTGAATTGAACAGTTCCTTCCACTACATTTAAAAAACCTTGATCTGTATTTTATTTATTTTAAATATATCACCTTCTTTCTTCAAAATTTACGATGAATTTTATAAAAAAAACATTACGCTTTTCTGGGTATTTTAAAACTGACCACTTCTCCATACCCAAAAATGGGTACGAGATACAACGTTAACGAATTCACCATTCGATTCCTCGTCCTGAAAAACGTATGTATACTAATTTTCATCAAAATATTGCCACGTGTTCAATTTATATTAAAAAAATACAAATTGAAAAATTTGGTGGCAGCGTTTTGAATTTTAACTGCAAATATCTCAAAAATGATTAAAATTATTGAGTTTCTGTTTTCGAATTTGAATTCCATGTGTCATAAACTATGTATAAATAATTTTTCATAATTTTCTGAGAAAAAAATATTTCGACCTATTTTTGGGTCTTGGAAAAACCATCCACCTCTCATACCCAGAAATGGCTTTACCATTCGATTCCTCGTGCCGAAAAACATACGTGTAGCAATTTTCATCAAAAAATTCCTACTGATACATTTTTAATTAAACATTAAAGAAATCCGAAAAAATCCTAAGTATATTACCTTAGATTTTTTCCGATTTTGAGTCATTTTTCGGGATTTTCAGACTTTTCTACATAAAAACTGAACCAGTTTACCGATTAATTTAAAAATTGGTATACTTATGTAAAATTTTCCGTAGAATCGATTGCCGCTATCTGTGATGACGTATCTTTACACATTTTTGGGCTAGGGACCATTTTTGGACCAATGAGGCCCAGATTTTGAAAGCGAATATCTCGAAAACGAAAAGAGATAATTTAATTCGGTTTGAAATTTTGGAATCTACGCATCAAAATCTATATGAATATATGCATATCTCATTTTTTTTGTTCGGCCCATTTTAGGATGTAGCACCCATTATTCCTCAAAATTCAAGAATAAGTTTCATTGTGATGTCATCACGCAAGTTTGAGCTTTTTACGATTAGAATTACAAAAGTTACATAAGAATATATTTTTTCACTTTTTCTCATTTTTCTTCTAGTATCATGTGGATCCATCGATCCATGTAATGTGAAATAATTTAATTTGAATTTAATTCTTGGTAACATACAAATCTGTAACCCTTGTTGGAGATTCTAATTTTATTTTGGATGGTCGGGCATGTAGGATTGGGAAGTAAATTAAATAGAAGAAGATTTAATTTTGTGGAAGATCTGGGAAAAGCAGACAACAATGATTTATTACTAAAAGAAGTAATTTAAAATCCTGTATCCTTTACTTCATCTCATCAAACAAATGAAACCCAAGTCAATCTTTTATCCCACTCTACCATTTATAATATATAAATATATATCAGTATTGTTTAGAAGAAAATTAGAAATGTATTTAAAAAAAATTTCTATTTATCTGGAATTCAAATATATTTTTTATTTGAGTTATTAATTTCAATTTATTTAAGTCGTTTTTGAAGAAAATGGGATGCTATTATTTAAAAGTAAATTTATATTATAAATCTTAACTATATTTATTATTAAAAGAATAATGAATTCAGAGTTTTAGACAAAAATTTTAAATAAATTTTGAACGATAATATTTCGATACAGTGGTTTTTTGTAGACTACTACACAAAGTATAAAAAAAAATTCAACGGGTAACTTACAAACAACATATGTATTATGTATACAATACGATATAGAACTAGAGAACATTTAATCAGATATATAGATATATAACATAACCTCCGGTATTATCAACAGAATCAGAGAAAATTTTGACGTCTTTCAAATCAGATATGATTTTGACACTTGACAGCTAGTTAATAGCAGAACTTAAAAGAATATTTTAATAATTATTCGTTAATATAGTCAAAATGATATCAGAAAGCGACGAAGAAATTAAAGAGACAGATTTGACTGAATTGTGAACCTTTATTCTACCTAAAAAATTACTGGATACAAAAGATAAAAAATCTATCATTTTGCATGTTGATAGTTGTCATGTAAATATTAACTTTTTTTTTCGAAAAAATTTATTTTTTTGTGTTGTGGGAAACATCTGAAATCTTCCAAACTTTGCATAAGTCTTAATTTAATCATAAAATACTAAAACCTCATCCAACCACAACACTTGAACAATTGCCAAATTACATAACGATGACAAATAACCACACATACCTGTAAATTATGCATAGAATTGCGTACTTGCTACACCTACTGGCTGCATTCACAATATAAACACACCAGCTGGCTCACTGCCATTTCAAGCCATTGTCAAAATCCCAAGCCAACTATCTGCCACTAACAGACTTGCAGCATGATAGTGATAGTGTAATCTGACTAGGTTTACAAATGCTCTTTCTTCCATGTAGATGCAACCATCTTGAAGTCATATTTCAGCTGCCCTGAATGAACAGTGAGATTTAAAGCTCAAATGTGATGGATAAAAATGGTCCAATTTTAAAAATTAAATTAAATTTTAGTTCAATAGGATAACTAATGGTGGTTTCTTTGGCAGGAAAATGATAAGTTTCTGAACATGTACCTAAATAATGTTTGCCCAACACTGTGTAATTATAACGCTATAACTATGGTGTTTTTAGATAAATAAAGTAAATTGTAAAACATATGTGGGTTACAAATTATATTGTTACAGCTACTTCGGCATTTTGTCGTTTAAATAAATGATTGTGGTTTTTTAAAATACACGAGAATAATTTCTATAGTATTATTTAAAACAGCCTAATAATATTACAATTATAAACTTATGGAAATTAATACACTATTTATATTGTTATTCTACAGACTGTTATAATATGACTTACAGCTTATAGGTAGTGCTTTCAAACCTTGGTTTTATTTTAAGCTCAATTCAATTTGAAGAATGTTATATTTATAAAAAACCAGACCTGCAAATATTAAAAATATTTGTTTTTATATTTTTTATTAGCAAAATTTTACAATGTTTATAATGAGATCCGCATTCTACTCGTTATAGTTTGCTATATAAATAAATATTTTTTATGGTACGAAATTTTAGAAAAAAACTATATATTAATTTATGTCTAAGTTTTACTTTTATGTGCAAATTATATTCTTACAGCTTACAGCTTATAGTAAGTCCGGAACATTTTGAAAATAAGGAATGGAATTCATGTGTTATACATTTATTTTAAAAGCTTTAATAATAGATATTTGTGCCAATATTTATTCATAACAGTTAAAATATCATATATTTATTTTTATTACAATCTAATGTTTATTGAAGAATCTAAAAAATACCGATTACTACAATTACTTATTATCACACGGGAAATAAAAATAGTATTAGCCCTAAATACCATATATTAAATATTGTAACACTTATTCATTTCGGTGAAGTATAAAATAAGTAACACTATTAATAAACACTAATTTAAGACTTTAACACTAAGAATATTTATTTAAACATTTAATACTAAGCACTATTAATTTACACGATATTTATACCATCAACTATTTATGTTCACCATTCGTAATAATATCAGACTGTTCTGCCATCTTTTCTGCTTTGGCTTATATATCCGAGCAGTTAATCTCTCGAATATTCTAGTACCTTCTAGCACAATAGAAGAGTGAAACGTTTGACCTTGAAATCACTACAATATATAAAAAAATGCATCCTTTCGCATTTATTTAACTTTATGCAATAATCTATCACAGACAATTCACAAGTTACCTTAAATATATTTCAATAAAAAAATAAAGATTATTTATTGCAAAATACTTTTTGTAATGTCAAAGTATTTATGAAAATGAAATTTTCAAATGATTCTCATTATTTTATATTCAATTTTCTTATCCATTACTGTGTAAGAAAAATTGTCAAGGATAGTGTTGAACTAAGCAAAGCAACCAACAAATCAAATATGTATATAGGTAAACTGACTTTTATTTTGATCCAGTGTCTATATTTTCTTCTAGAAATATACACCACTAGATATGAAAATCGATTATATAATCATATATTAATAATTTAGCTGTGAATTTGATAAACAATTCTACAGAAATAAAGACTAAATTTGACATCTAAATTATGAAGTACCAAACACTATAAAACAGAAAGAACTCCAATGGGAGTTATTTTTCGCATGACATTTTATTTTACCACATTTGTTTGTTAGTGTTTTTTTTTTAATCAGTTGTAATTAAAATTTTAAATGAAAAATTTTAAAAATATATATTCATATTATTTTATTTAAATTTATTTATTTCAATATTATTTATCTTAATTTTTAGAAAATGTAGGTATACAATCCGCTGTTTTATAAATGAAAATATAAAAATCTGAACCAAGCAAATAAAATTTCGTGCTAGAATTTCGTGACAATTTAATATTTTCGTTGGAATGTTTAGACTACAAATACGAAATATTTTTTCAGTTCTGATTTCTCAGAGCAAAATCAACACGTAACGCCAGCAAATTCTTAACTTGAAAAAGAACTTTTATTTTCTTCATGGAACAACTTAATTCAATAATTCTACGAAGAAATGATTGCACATTTTCAGTGTAATTTTATTACAGTTCATAATTTTTATTAGTTGTTGTGAGAATATTATTGTTTGTTGTTATTTTGTACAGAAACTTTTTATAATTGTATTGGATAAAAATGTCAACCTTGACTGCAATTTCGTTTACCTACAATCAATAAATTATCGTTATTGGAGTAATTGAAATGCTTTGGGGAATTATTGTTCTCTCGTGAAATAAATGGAAAACATGTAATTTATTAATGCGTCCACTACACGCTAGCTTTGTAAATATTAATGAAATATAATCGCAGTCGTTCCGTATGAAACATAAATTTAATTTTTTATGTCATTTATCTACAAACTCACACACATTAACTATATATGGAACAGTCAAAAGTATTGGCGTGTATAAATAATAAAAAGTTTATTATTTTTATCATGAAAAAACATTCGATAGAAAAATCGTATTATAATGATTATTTTTACATCCTGCCAGCATGATAGATTAATAAAAATAAATAAATTTTCGAAATATAAATATACTATGTGAAGCTTGTTCCATCTAAGCTGAAGCAGTGATTTTAAAATGAAATAAGAACGCTACCAAATAATTATCACACCACGATGAGAGATCCTTTCCATACAGTAAAATAACTTATTAGTTGTTTCACTAAGAAATACCAAGACATGTCTGACGTTCAGTCAAGACATCCACAACAGTCGAAGATTACAAGAGAGTGAGATTTTAAACATTAAAGCACCATTTAATGGTAAAAATCCAGAAGTTGTCAACCTATGTTTATCCGGCTCTTCTCATCCCCTAAGTATGAACTATGCTAAAAATAATCCAAATATTGATGTCCACCGAGGGCATCACGTACCGGAAACTGACAGTTATTTCTTTTAAAACAAGCTTGAAGGTTCAAAATGTGCGTCCTTCACCATAAATCTGTCCACTTCGTAACATCTGGAGTACTACAAATACCAAAATTTACAAAAATGCACAGGTGCCAAGCGACCGTGTTACATTTTTGACAGTTCGTATAGTTTTACAAGTGTCAATTTAACTTTCTTGTTGACATAAGACGTATAATTATATATTTTATATCTAAAAAAAAATAGGAAATAAATACGAAAAAGGGATTAATCTTTAGTCAAAATCTTGAGACCTTAAATACATATGTCAAAACGAGGGTCAAATCAGATTATCAAAGCTTGATTAATGGAATACGATGGATTCATCTGTTAGTCTTTCAAACAGAATGGTAATTCAATGAAATTTTTGATATTGAAATTTTAGAAGGTAACGACAAACGGCTTTAATGAGGTCTCTATGTTAACTTAACGTAAATATATATGTCAAAACGAGGGTCAAATCAGATGATCAAGCTTGATTAATGGAATACGAGGGATCAGTTGGTCAAACCTTGATTAAGAATGGTGAATTCAGCTGTTAGTCTTTCAAACAGAATGTTAATTCAATCAAATTTTTGATACTGAAGTTTTTGAAGGTAACGACTAAGGGATTTAAGGAGGTCTGTATGTTAACATAAATCTTGAGCCTGTAAATATATATGTCAAAACTAGTGTCAAATCAGATGATCAAAGTTTGATTAATTGAATACAACAAATCAGTTGACCAAACCTTGATTAAGGAATGGTGAATTCAGCTGTTAGTTTACCAAACATATATTTGTTATTGAAATTTTTGAAGGTAACGACAGAGGGTTTTAAGGAGACTAGTGTGTTGGCAAAATGTTATGTCATTTTGCGCCAAACCTGTAAAATGTTGCGTAGTCGTAAACCCTGAATTGGCATTCTGGTCTCGTAGCAGACGCACAAGCGTACCTCGCGTCATCGCATTGATTTTCTCACCATGCGCACATTATTAAATACGTAATGAACAGAAATACTTGATCGTTTAAAAATTCATCACGCATCATATCGAAAATTCCTATAGGAGTTTAATCGCCTATCGAATATCCATTAGGCCTCACCTGGCGTCGCGTTGCGGAAAGGGGCAGTTCTTGTTCGTCCTGCCACCTAGCGGGCGTCGCGCGAACTGGCTCCCGACCTGACAGCCACAGTCGTGTCAGTGGTCATGGTGTTCGGAATCAGCTCAGCTGTTTTCTCTGCAATTTGTTTAGTAAATACACCGTCAGCTGTTCTTGCATCTTACCGCTCGAGTGGTGCAACGCGGTGCCTATAAATTATTGATTCCTGCGGGTGACAGTTGAGGTTAAGTTCAGGATTTTCCTGCAGAATGTGAGTGGGTTTTGATTGTTCTTTCTGACAGTGGCTCTTGTAAATATTCACCTTCTCATACATCTGATACTCTGTTTTCATTTCATCACTTCATATATTCATGTCAGGAAGATTAATGACCTACTTAATTGTTTACGTTTTTCATTTATTTTTGGTACAGTTTCATTGCACAATAACCCAATTTCATCATTAAACATAATAAAAAAAAACTGTTTTAAAAAATTTATTTTGTTTTCCATAAAAAAATTATGAGATAAAATATACTATTTTAAGTGGAGCAGGTAACCATTTATTTTCTCATTAATCTTTGTCATGATCTTTTTCGTGACCTATTCTTATACTTTTCAACAAATTCGTTTCTTTTAATTTGTCAGAAAATATACTAAAAATCCTAATTTTATTACCTACATATTGTATTGATTATAGTTTGTAACTCAATTTTAATTTCATATTTTTATGTTTTATATTCATGTCGTACAACAAGTACATGTAATACGTTAATGTATTACCTGATAATATGAAACGAATACATCAATTACTTAATTAGAAATCGAAATGTTTTATTGATATTTTGCATGGGATTAACTACTCATTTGTCATTAGTAATATAAAGTAATTTTTAGTTGGAATTACACAAACAACTATTGTTTGTTGCTTTTGGGTATTGTCATATCTTACATTAAGTGTGCCACTAAATTTCCTAAAGTAATTAAAAGATAAATTGTATTTTTAAAATTATATATCTACGACAATGGTCTAATATGTAATTAATACACTAATTTGAGTGATATGGTTCATGTAAAATGAAAAATTGAAAGTTAAATAATTTGACACATCTAAATTGTTTTTTTTTCTTCAAACAAACAAACACCGTAATTATAACAATGAATAAATTGCACATTTCTTTGTTTCCTATTATGTAAAAAAAATAATGAAAAATGTATTTTAAGATCAATTTAAACTGTAGTAGATAAAATATTAAAGGATACACCTGCGTGATTAAAACACTCGGTTTATTATCTCACGATTTAATATCAT
The DNA here is from genome assembly GCA_035578165.1 of Stenolophus ochropezus. NCBI lineage: Eukaryota > Metazoa > Arthropoda > Insecta > Coleoptera > Carabidae > Stenolophus > Stenolophus ochropezus. Next base: position 3,654,441 of record JAQOWZ010000002.1, read on the forward strand.
ACACGTTTCATTATGAACCTTATATAAAAAATTCTTTGTGATTATTATACATTGTTAAGTTTGAAACTATGATTATTGAAATACATATGTTTATTGGATCATAATAATAACATAATCGTTCTGATTTTAAAGAACATTGAATATAATGATTATATCCAAAAATTTCAATAATTTCGAATTGAAAAATATATCTATGAATTATTAAATGTGATAATTTTACAGTAATGAACATTAACACCCGGATTTATAAAAGTATTAACCACTACCCTGGATTAGTTATACTCCTTGTTAACATCCTGAAATGTCAACTAACTCCAGTCCCAATTTATATACGGAATTAAGTATTTTACTTAGTTCCAATTTAACTCCACTAGTTTGGTGGAATTAGCAATATTTGTAGATGATTATCAGCATGACTACATGATACAGGGGAAGATTTACGGTAATATTTGATAATCCAGAAGTAAAATACTTTCAGCATGTTAATAAGGGGTAAAATTAATCCGGGTTATTGGGTAATCTTAGTGTGAATCTGGGTGTAAGGTAATATGTGAAATATTTTGTAATTTCGAGGGAATAAACAAATGCAACTGAAATAATTTCAGGTTAGGTATTTGGCACATGTTAATTTTAATGAATAGGTACTTGAAATTTTTAAATATGATTTGAAGATTGAGATAATATTTGCCAAATTTTTTAGTAATTTCAGAGGAATAAACAAATGCAGATGAAATTAATAGTGAGATTAGATATATGTATGATGAAATTAATTTTAATTGATAATATGAAATGATGAATAATAACATATTCGAAGATTGAGGTAAAGTCCAATGTCAAAACTTGGAGTATAAACAATTGGAACTAAAGTTAGGTTTACGATGGAAGTTAATTTATTAATAGTATATTATTCAATGAGCATGTAACGTGTGCTATTACTCCTGAGAATGAAGGTTGCCAACACGAGCGAAACACATGCGAATAGAATACTATACTTTATCCACAACTATAACAAGAAAAATTTGTTATATTATAAACCAAATATGTTATCATATTTTGACAAATAAACTACAATAGCTTGCCTCACTGTTTCACATTATACTTTAGGCAAGGCAATTAATTCTAAAAAGAAAAGAAAAGTTTGAAAATTGATACTGGTATAATTTTGGCTTTTTATGTAGAAAAACTTACTTAAATGTATTTTGGTTTTTATTCTTTTGACTGGTAAGATTTAAATTTGATATAACTATTATCGAACTGTCAATAATATTTAATAAGCAACAGTACCGAAGGTCATTAATTGATAAGAAATGATTGAATTATATAGTTTTGGATAAATATTATTTTTTTGTTTTTAATAATTACATATTCCTTGTTTTCGAATTGAGATATTGTTTGTGTAAAAAAATTGAATAATTTTGAAAGAATAAACAATTACAACTGAAACTAATAGAGAGGTTAGGTATGTGGTTGAAGTCATTTATGATTTACCGGCGGCGCCAAACCACCGTGGGTCTGACAGGCGTCGCGGCGTTGAGGCGTCGAACCGGCGGTTCGGTAATCGGTGACCGGACGTGACAACTGTGAAATGTAGGTTTGGCCGGTTAATAATTTATAACCGCATTGGCATTCGCCCGTGACCCGAGTATAAACATTTCATGACCCGCGGTGCAGCTGCAAAATCCAACTTTATTACGCCTCCAGTCGTGCCTGGAGTTTTTACGACTATAGGGATTGTTATTGTTGATACACATGTCTTAATGTCATTCATATCCAGCAACTGGTTGATTGGAGTCGTGCCAAACTATGTTTTGATTTTCATGATTGCTGCCGGATTTTCCTGTCTTTTTGATACATGACCTTATTTATCTTTTCGCGGATTAGGCCTTAATAAAAAAATATTTCTCATTTGACAAATTACTCCTGAATTTCTCCCCCATTTATAAAAAAATAAAACATTTTTTCTTGTTTTATTGTTTTCTATCAGGAGTCTAACCGAAATTACAATCGAAATAAAACGTTGTAGAATTTTATTATTTGTACAGTCAAATATTTTAAATTTAATGGACTTCTCAAAAGTAAATATTAATATGATAGTTGGATCCACTAATATTTTAATTTTGTAAATTATGAACCAAATTTTAGATGGCTCTCTATAATAGCGTCAAGATTGTATCCTAATGTGTAATGCCGAGGGATACAAGGCGCTGGTCAATAATAGTCTTCTGAACAGTGGTATATACATGCGTTCATTTTATTTTGTTATTTTATTTTTATTTGAACTATTTTTAGGTGAAAGTTTACAAAGTTAATGCTAAAATAAAATATTATTTTTTAATTTAAAAATTAACTTCAGACATATCACTGGATTTTTAATTTTATGTAGATTCCAAATATGTAAAAATATACAGGATATTCTATTTAAAATAAGAAAGCTGGGTCCCATAAATTGAGAACCTCTTGTTTGGTTCATTTTAATAGTCTAGTAAAATAAAAATTGTTTGCTAATTTAATCGACATCGTATCTCTTAAAGTTCTCGAGATAGCAATAGTGGACAAAATAAAATGGACACCCTGTATATCAGTTTTTTCACTACTCTCAATCCTAAATATATAATTATATATTGATTTGTTATTATTCAAAAAAGTCAAATTGACAGCGTTCATTTTTATATTTGACATTTCAATTTATTATCCTCTTATCCTTGGTTTGTTTTTATTTATTTTATGTATTTAAATTAGAGGGCAAATTCAAATAGTGAATCCATTATTTACACTTTTCTTGGGTTTTAATTAGTTAAATACTCGTATTATTTGAATTTGGACTTTTTGAACTTCTTTAAAAGCGGAAGTAAAAAACAATTTTGCTTGTCAAATATAGGTTAATAATATTGGGACTCTAGGCTCTTTGTGAAAGAAACTTTTTTTTAATTAATTTCTCGTAAATAAAATAAATAAAGAGTAATGCTTTGTTCTGAATTTAATGGATAATCAAATCGCATTAAATATCTCAATTTATTTAAGTTGGCAATGCGGTACGCAGCGTAGTAAAGTTGGCTTCATCAATAAACAGTGCACAAGAATTTATTTTAAGTATAAACAAATTCAATTAATCATTTGTTTATTTCAATCAACCGAAATTAACTCTGGTTCGACGTTAAAATATTCGCTGAAAAGCATCTAAATATAACCGCGAACAAAATATTTAAATGGGCCTAAAAATAAACAGTAAACCAACAGTGAACTCTGAGTGGCATTGGAATCAATAACGTTTAATATTGTATAAACAGAGGAGAGCAGGATCGATATTTAGTGAGTTAGTGGCTTTGTCGGCGCGTGCTGACATCTCACGGGCGTCGCTGGAACTATTTCCTGCTGCAGTGTTCCTGCGACGGCCGCTAGCCTGCGATCCTGATCCTGCCATTCAGCTTTTCGGCTACTATTCTATTCTTACATGATTAATAGTGGACCTGCTTATATTGCCTCACTTCCTCAAACAAATCGCTCTGTATTTTTAGCTATAAATATATCTTTGTCTGAATTCATTCATGGGTTATATTTAGCATATTAATAAAGTTCAAAATTTTTTGAATAACTCTATTTTCAAAGGCATCTCAGTCCTATTATGGTTCACTTTTCGTAAAAAAATTACTTATTATTCTAAAGAATAGATTGTAACTGTATCAATAAAAAAAAATTATACATTCTGGTTACAGTAATAATGAATTCATACCATTATCTTGCACAAAATATGCTAATATAATCAAAACTTAAAAGTTTTCGTATATTTTTTTAAATCTAATAAGCTTTTTCAAAAAGATGGTAGCTAGATAGTACATTATATCATAGGCGAATGAAATAAATCATTATGCAGGAATTATATTTTTTTAAATAATATATAATAACATCTCACTCACATGTGCTTTACGACAATTTATTGTACAATAGCAGTTTTGTATATTAAATTAGTTTAAATAAGGTAAATTAGCCAAATTTTGCTTTGTTAAGACATATTGTTTTTTATTTCACTCAAATTTATTTTTATTAGACTATAACTTCCCTTCATTAATAAATAACATCTTGGTATAAAAGTGTAAAGAATAATGGTAGTTCCATTATTACTAGTTCCAGAGCAACTAAATCTGTTCCAGATTGTGCTCTGGTTTCAGCAGACCTAGAATTAGAGCACACGCTGAAGCGTGTTTCAATTCATGGCCTGATGAAATAGACCACCTTCAGGGCGCAAGATGCCCAGGATATCCGGTATATCCTGAGACGCGCTTTATTACTGGTCATATGGATTCCTATTGGATGATATTCAAATAATTGTGGGCTGTACTAGTACTAGAATTTTAAAATGAAAATTTCTAAATTACGGGTAATTAATATTGTTATTAAACTTTTTTTTAATTAAAGCTAATTAATTAAAATTCCTCTAAAACTACTACTGTAAGATAATAATTTTAAAAAATAAAGAAAAATTAGTGTATCTAGATAGTGGTTTTTTATACGATTGTGTACACTACATAGAACATCATTATTTTAGTTACACTTTTACCTATTATACTGATAGCTTTATCATTTATTAATTTCTTAATAGTTTGGTATAAAATAAGTACATTATTACTTACAAAATAGAATGGCACACTTGAAGGCATACTTAAAAAATAACTATAATAATAACGGATTGGTTTTATAGAGTGGATATTAATAAAAGGAAAGTTGTTTTTGCAATTGCAGTCATTTAATAAAATCCACTGATACACCAACGTTTCGACTGATTCAGTTGGTTGATAACTGTTAAGTAACATGAATGTGTGTGAGTGTTTTACCTATGTTTGATAAAAGATTTCTGTAAAATAATTTACATGTTATCCTCGATAATATTTTAAAACCATTTATCACCCTCATGAAGAATAAATTACAGTGTTGGTGTATCAATGTACTTTATTAAATGACTACAACTCCAAAAACAAATTTCTTTTTACAATAATTAACTGATATTTAATGCGTAATTGGGCTTTAAAATTGTACCAATAGATAAATATCATATCTTCTCCAATGATGAGTGATTGTGAAATGCTATGAGATATTGGTATCCATGGCTGATGTGATTTAGCGGTGTGTTGTATAGCAAGAGCCATTGTGCGAGAGCCAGAGTTGATGCATGAGTGAGTGTGACGGTGGACGCCCAGTGGCGTGCTGAGGGGCGGGGGCAGCCGCGATGCCCCCCACCACCAGCCCCGCGGACATGTGTTCCTTGTGCCCCCGCCGGAAACCGCCGCCCAAGAAACTCGTGCGCTTCGACTCTCTCGTGGATACCTTCTCCATCTCCGAGTGTAACTCCAACCAGAAGGTAAACCTCACTTTCTTCATTCTACACAATTACATCGCTTAACATATAGAATAAAAATCAAATGTGGCTACCACAGTGACATACAAGGGTTATAATTTATGAGTTTTACTTGCCTCAAAAGAAATGAAAGAGGATATTGAGTATAAGGTAGTGTTTGTTACAAAACCAAACTTTTAGTAACCATATTTCGTTAAAGTAAGATGTAACAGTTCTCTCTCCTTTGTATCTGCGGTTTAGAGAATTATCAACTAATGTTAGGGTTGTAAAAGTTAAAGAAATGAGAGGTGGTATTTCTTACATTACTAATTATACATTCAAACCAAACCTTCAGTAATGCAACAGGTACGGTCGCCTAAGACGAAATCGAGTACCTGACATATTGTAACACTTCCTCGATGAGGATAGGATTGACAAAATATTTAAAAGGGAGTTCTTTGGCAGATTGGAGACGGAACAAGTACTAAGAGAGGGATACTAAAATGAACAGAATACTCATATTTGTATAAAAATATAAATAAATATAATTAATAATGCTTTACATTTAGTTTCGTCTCCAATGACATTTCTGTCCACCACCGCCGTCTACCAATACACTATACCACACTACTTCTCTACTTGCTTCTCTCTTTTTCTTTTTTTTAAGAATCATTACATTACACTGTATATACTACGAACACAAATACTAAGTCAGCAAATATTAGTTTTAGCTTATACAATATTATTTATGAATTACAGCAATTTACCTATTAATATACTTTATTGGTGACACAAGAATGTGCTGACTTAGACTTGTTATAATACAAGGGTTTTAATTTATGAGTTTTACTTGCCTCAAAGTAAACTACAAATTATATTAATGCACAACTTTTATATGAGACAAGGGTAACGATAGTCGCTGTCACCACTATCAATTTATTTAAAAGTCTGCCGTGGTAGAAGCATACAAGGTATTGTTAATAATGATAACAGATGCAGTTTACTATATAGTGAAATTGGTGCAGAGTAATATTAGAACAATAGAATTTTACTTACGCGTTGTGCTACCATGTCACAAAGACAGGGGTTGGAATAGAATGGGCTGAATCGATTAAAAACATTTATATAATTCAAATAAACTTCAACACGTAATTTGATTCTATATAAATTCTAAATTCTTACTTTTCTAATAGCAATAAATAAAAACGAAAAATTTATTAAATTTACATGAATTTTATTACTCGATTCCACTTAGTAGATATAACTAAATATTTTAATCTAAAATTTTCTATATATTTCTTACTTACTTCTTGAAGAAGAGTACGTTGTACTACTATTAAGTAGTTATAAAATAAATACAATAACAATACATTTCAGATGATTTATTTTCGTGTTTGTATATGTTTTTCTTTTGTGCTCTACATAAAGAAGAAGTATGAAATACAACAGTTTAAAATTACTTTAGAGATAAAATGTTTTGACATAAATTGCATAAATAACGTACGTTCCAGCTCGATTCCATTTGAATATAAAATGCATTCTCAAAATTGCTCAATTTCCAGAAGACCAATCTTTAATAGGAAAATTATACTCAATCATGTAGATGCAGACGAAAATGAATTTTTAGTAATTTTTTATGCAGCTGAAGCCTCTTGCCATTATATTATCATAATTTATGACCAAATCGTGTCGAAAGCCATTACAATAATAAAAATATTCACATAGTTCAATCCCCCTTAAGACGGTCCCGTTGCCGGAGTTCAGAATCCGGAGTCGGGAATCAGATTCCAGAGAGGAGAGACTTTCTCCTTATCTCCTCCGGGTGCCGAAGTCAGTGGCGTACCAATTTTCAAAGAAATGCAGAAATTAAAGGTTTTTTTATCACTTTCATTAAATTAATATGAATGTCCAAAATTTTATTAATTTTGTTTATAGAATTTGATTATTATAGATTCAATTAATAATTTAAAGCATAGTCTCAAAATTACATTTATCTAATATTGGCTGCGATGCACTTTTATTGTATTTAGGTATAATCGAATGATCTTGTACTACAACGGTCGGTTGTTTCGAAGAACAAGACAAGGAATTTGAGTATATCTTGTCTTTCATTACTCTTGTATATAAAAATCTTGTCTTGATCGTCAATTTCTTGCATATTTCTTGTCTTGCAGGTTATAAGGTAGAGATTCCCCTATTCACATGTATATTTTTACTTTTTTTTTAGATAATGGAACCTGTTCTGTAACTCAGTGATTAATTTTTAACTAGTTGCTAAAATTTTTGACTAATAAAAACAAACATGCTACCTATTTTATTGGAGAAAAAATTTAGAAATTGGTTAAAATTTAACCACTGAGTTACAGAATAGGGGTATAATCAATGGAAATTATTAAATATGTATCTTATAATACAATTACTATTATTAAATTAATATTATAAAAAAAATAGCATAGCTGTACTACTTGTGTTTTTTAGCACAACAACGGCATGTTTACAGCTTTATTCCAAAACTCCCTAGTTATAAGAATGCAATAATAATTGACACAAGACCTAGAAAAATACAAGATTCTTGTGAAACACTAATCTAAGATGTCGTCTGGCACATATCCTCTTCGATATATCATTACTGCGATAAAACATGTTGCTCTATCAAGTAATTTATAATAAGGTCTGATATACTAATTTATTTGTTATTTAAAAATGAAATACAATAGGCAGAGTTATAATATAAATTAAAGTTGATGTAGAAGCTAAATCAAATATATAATAGGCATAAGAAATCACTTCTGAAATATATCCTTAAACAAATATTAAAACAATTGAATTTTGATTGTAACTCTACATTGTCGATTCAGAAAAAAGATTATATTAAAAGAAAATTTAATAAGTTCCTTTGAAAATAAAGTAACACACTTGATCATTTCGGATATCATTAGACTAAGCAACCGCAACAATAAACAATTAAAAGTAGAGTAATTCGGATGTTCTATATTTGTACAATAAAAAGGTTTAAATTAAAATTGAAATGTTGTCTGATGGTATGTGATATATCTAGCAAGTTCCATAAGTATCAAGTCATCTGAATGTGACCCCACTTGCGTATGATGAAGTGTATAAAGTTTGTAGATGAATTGAGATAATTCCCGTTGGTGCGCAATTGGAGTGCACGCCTGTGGCAAGAAGCAGTCCCGCTTGGGGAAAAATGATCCGAAATCGTAGTTTAAGGGCCCATCCGTTTATGCAAATGTCAGCCATTGTCCTGGCATATAAATCATTGCATAATATCTTGGCGCTCGGCGGCGTCACGCGTCCCTAAAAAAGAAACGGACGCCGCAAAAAACACATCACTTGCAGGTGCAACCGTAAATTCCTGCACGTTACCACGTTGCTGTTGCTGCGAGGATATTGCGAGCAATCAAACACATGCTGCCCTCCTCACGTAACTACGAGTATACCCAAGGATACTAGTATTCTTTTTTATCAATTCTTGAATAATTCATGTTATAGTTGTACATATATAAAAGCGTTTGAGATGACGAAAATAAATAATTATATTTTATGTGTCCTATAACAGAGAAGATCAGACAAAATAAAATTAATGGGAATATAAAAAATTTAATTGAACAGCTACATCGCCGTATAGTATGTGTTTCAGAAATGTGTTGCTGTAGGTTTTTAGCTAAAGTGAGAAAGAAATAATTTCCTTGTAGGCCTATTAAATTATGCACATTATTTGCTGCACCTCATTTAAAATTATTTAATTTAAATTAATCAAAAATATATTTTCTTGATTTTTATTAAATAAATCGGATTTTTTTCCAAATCTATTTGATTATTATTATTTTATGGCTAATAATTTTCGAGTCACAAAAAAAATCGAAAAACACTTCAAGCGTTGTGCCTTTTGGCACTACTGATTGCAATAAAAAAGGTGCACAACTAGATGTTATAGCAATCCTGCTTACAACATTTTAACATTCTGCGGCTAATCATTTCTGAGCTAAACTAGATACATACCTACGTACTTACAGACGTGATGCCGAACCTAGTCAAAATGGATTCAGGGAAATCGGATATTTCCTTTGAAATCTGAAAACTGAATGTTTTCGCCATTGAAATATTTCGTTTACTTCGTACAAGTAAATGAAAATATTAAAAATAAATGCATACTATTAAAATAAATCCATATTTAAAAACATGTAGAAATATACATATGTAGTATTGTCCTGTACCAATACAGTGACTTAGTTATTAGGCGGACAGTTTTTATTTACCAAAAACTGTTTTCTTATGTTAAATGACTATGACAAGTTATAAATTCAGAATTAAAGAATATGAAAATGAACTAAACAAAATACTTAACACTGATTTTGTTGACCATTGTATTAGTAGCAATTATTCATTTAATGCTGAATATAAAATATAACATGTAGCAGTTAATAACGTTATATCTTTATTAAATGCCTAGAAAATGAAGATATTAAAAAAGGTTTTATTTCAAAGAAAATATTGTCAATAACTAAACCGATGAAATCCTTCGACATCTGGTTAATTTGTCAAAATTGTTTATATACAATTTGTATACGAATGTAGTCTGAATATTTTCGAAATAACAAAACAGTCGTCACATTAATATAAAAAATGTGGGATAACTAAGTGTTTCAATTTATTATTATTACATAATTTTAAGATGTTCCACCAAGTACCAACTATAAGTTCTCTTTCCGAAGAACTGAGAATCTATTTTCAGAAACCGTTATCTATTAACCTAGTAAAAATCTCTTCGTAAAAAATGTGTCAACAATCAACAAGCCGGTGAAATTTAATAATTAATTAATCCATTTTTTGTGGTGGTGTTATACGCGTTGTCAAAGTGCGGTCCCTATGAGGGTGTTAGGATTCAGAGCGGATCTCAAACTATTGGATACAGGGCGAGGATTTGATTATAAGTTATTTGTTGTAGGATTTGAATGGAAATCCTCTTGTACCAAGTTGCGAATTTACGATCATCCGACTAGAAACCGGACAGCCGAACAATGCGTCAATTCATAACTACCCATGGGAAGGGTAGATAATGGGGATCCGATAAAAAAATATCACATGGATACAACTACACTCAATTTGTAATTTGAATTTTCAATATAAACATTAACAATTTTTTTTTACGACCACTGTTAAAAATAGTCTTTTTAACGGTTGCTTAGCAAGTTAAAAATAACAGTTTATAACACAGTGAATACTTTTAAATCGGTGTCATAGACAACGAATTAAAAGTAAAAAACAAATTTACTTTTAACACTTCTGTTAAAAAGGAACTAAATCTAGTTACCTGTCATAAATATCATTCTATAAAGCTTTTTATTTACTAATACATAACTAGGGTCGTAGGAAAAATAGTGTATGTTATTTGTGTTAAAAGTGATTTTATTTCGTTCGTGGGGTTTGTTACACTCGGCTTCGTCTCGTTTCAAATTACCCCACTCACTCATAAAATGTAATTTTTAACTCTTATATCATAAATAACTATTATTTTCTTGTCTTGTATCCAAATATTTAGTATGTTCTTTCGTATAATAGTGCTTAAATTATATAAATACCAAAAATGCATGCTTGTTGCATGGTTCAAATTCCAGTAAACTGTAAATTACTTGCGGTTGCATAGTAATTGAACAACTTATACTATATATACATGCTGACATGCAAGTTTCTATTATCAAGAAATATCAAACTTTATACGTAGTTTTGAACATAAATAAAACACAAATAATAACGATCTTACTACAATAGCGTTACAATATAATGATAACATTAACATTCCCACATGGAACAGAGTTTCAAATACTACTGCAAAGTTTATTTGAGTATTGTGCAATTGTATGTGCCAAATCTAATCCAAAAACACATTTTACAAAATTCCTGTTTAAAAAATGTGTAAAAAGAATAGAAGGTATTGAATTACGTACTAAAAAGTTCTACTTATGTCTTGTTCTCAAGATAAAAACATCTCGTATTCTAGACTTTAGAGTATTTATTCTACAAACTTATTTCAAAATCTTGTAATTATAGTTTGCGCATCGTACGTTATACAAACTTATAAAAAATCAATATATAAAAAATCATTTCCATATCTTGCTCCTATACATCGAAGAATGAAGTTTCTTTCTGTAATTTTTTTTAATAAAAAAATTAAAAATTAAATACACTTTAGAAATACAATTGTTTTATTTTTTAGTAACTATATATTTTTATATATTTCTATAGCAAAAGGTTTATTAATTTATTGTGTTTTTAATGATTGTCAGTCAATAAAAGTCAAAAGATAAAGTAAATAAAATAGTTATTATTATTAATATTCTTGTTATTATTATTAAGGTACTTTTTCATGATATGTTTTACTTCCATTTTAATGAATTTCGAACTAATTCTAAACAATGGTATTTTTATTTGGTGCCCTCTGACTAGAACTGAGCGAATTGTGAAATGGGAGGTTCATATATCATCTTTACTGTGTCCGAATGGTTCGGAACCCACCACAAAATGTACGTTTCGTGCAGAGGTTGTAATTTGATAATCTAAACAACTAAAACTTGTTTAGAAATAGATGGAATTCTTTTCTTAGATTCCTTTGTCCTCAATTCCTCAATAATTAAATGATAAATTAATATATTCAGCTTATTAGTATAGCAAAAATACTGACAGTGTTACGAGAAATATTGGAAAACTTGTTTCGTGAAATGATTTATTAATAAATATAAAATGTTGTCGTTTGGGCGATGTCGTGTTACCAATTACCGTTCTAAAAATAAACAGCTACACGTGTTTCTTTTTGAAAAACGAACAACTGTAAATGAAACGAGAAGTAATTGGCACTCACTGAATCGAATTAAGTGTAAAACAATAAAATTGGCAGATAATGGTCCTAATTCCATGTAACAAAACATTCGTTGGAGCTTTTTTCTGTAAAACGAAAAGCCTGCCAAGCAAAGATTAAAGTACGTATGCCTTTGTAACAGGTTAATTACGACAGTGAAATCCCTCTGGTAATTATTGCTTTATACTTGGAGTTCATTTTACCTTTGGAAAAATATTTGCCTTTGCGAAATTAGAAAAATGGCGAACGGAAAATTGAAATTCTAAACTAGTACTTGAATATTCCTGCTATAAAAGTAAAGTTACATTACCGTGAATATTTCCCTCGAATAATTTTAACCAATCATGTTAAAGTATTTTTCCAATTACAACCAATGAAAATCGAATATATAATTCCTGTGAATTAAATATTAAGTCGAAGCCAAGTATATGTCAAGTGCTATGTTTCACTTTAAGAACTACAACAATTTATTCAAACAATATTATAATTTTTTGCAAAGTTACGTTATTTAGTATAATAAAATATTGCTAAGTACAAATCATTTGGTAAATAATTATATAATTACCTATAGGTATATTTAAAAATTTGTCATTGCAATTAATTCGCTTTCTATGTTACTATATGTTTTGCTTAGTAAAATAATAGACGCCTAGTTTATATAATAGATTCACAGTAAAATAATAGACACTTGGTTTATAATAATGGATGCACAGTTGAATAAATAAATGCTAAATAGAAAAATTTTAGCTATATTTTTTATGTTTTCCATAAATAATAGGAATTTATATTGCGAAGCACTAAATTTTTTAGACAATTCCTCAGACATAAAAAAGGTTGAAAACAACTAAACGTCTATATTTTCCATCTAAATTATGAAGTAAAAACCACATAAATCTGGAAGAACTCCAATGGGAGTTATTTCTCGCACTTTATTATTTAATTTATGAAATTTGCTTGTTGGTTTTTTTTTTTTCGTAACTAGTTGTAAATAACGATTTGTATAAATAATAAAAAAATATATTGCAAGGTTTGTTATTTTGACGAAATAAAAGCTCTTGTTTCTTTTTTTTTCTTTTACTTTTGATTAATTTAAGTTATGTTATGTTATGCTTGGTTAGGATAGGTATAGTATTGTTAGGTTATGTTTAGTATGGTAAGGTTCCTAAATCATACTTTACCTTCTTTTAAAAGTAGCTATTGCCAGTTTTAACATGCATATAAAATAAAAATTATTAAATTAGTTTTAAAGAATTGAAGTGATACTTCTACTAAGTATCGAATTTTTCTAGTCGGCAAAAAGTATTAAAATACTTAGAATGTTATATTATTATACATTGCATATCTTCATTATATATTTGTAAAATATACTTAGCAAGTTAATATTATACATAGCAATTTAATTTACTTACTTTGAACAACACTATAAAATACTGTATTGTACTGTATTTTTGCTATCGTTACGTTCATTTGGAGAGGAAATAATCAAGTAGGTAATTATTCCTGAGCTTTTATTTAAAAATAAAACACTGACGTACAATAAAGAAAAAAATAATTGTCACTTATCAACGGATCCTTATCAATCCATTTATCTATATGAATGAAATCGCAGAAGGAACCGTGAACAAGTGCGTCGCATTAGTTTTAATCTAGGAGCAAGAATCAGCGTGGAGAGACTTGCTTCATCCTGTCTCTAATGCTATCTTCATTACTGCCCGAACGAAGAAAAAGCCGAGAAGAAAATTATAATAAATGAAGAGAAGGGATATTGTATCCTCTTAAGTTGAGAGGGTGGCTCGTTTTTGTCGTTTTAATTTTAGTAGAAGAGGTTTATTATTATGAAGTGCTAACTTGTTAAGGCTAAAACTTCACGGATATTTGCTCATTTCTTAAGTCGCCGGGGAAGTTAATTCGCGACGAATGATGTCGTTTTATTATTCATTACGTCGCACTACATAAAAATCCTCCTTTCTCTGCCCCGACCCTTTTAAAAGCAACGCCTGTTATCTTACAGCGAGCATAAATTGATTCATAAATTTTTAATTGTGTCCTGAAAGAATTGCCGAGTTATCCTTGGAACCAAGACATTTATTGTTTCCTTTGCAAATATTTTCTTCGCAAACAATTTTGTTCTTAAAGTTGCTGTTAGCATTTTATAATAACTAAGATATTTTAATAATAGTTTGTGTTTGATAAAACGTTATTTATCATTATTTTTATTCCAGTTTATAATGTTTGCAAACTAGTTTATGAGTACAATATTACTGGATATATTATCTAGCGTTTAAATTTTGTAATTATCTTGGTGTACTATGAGACAATAAACTTATTTATGATCACTAAAAAGGCATGTAACCTGTTAGGTTTTATATTAAAGATTGAAGAACATATTTTAAAAAAGCTATTTTTACTGTGTTATACCTTAGTACGTTTTTTACCTGAGAATGTTGTTTATACCTCATTTTGTCATTTACATGAAAATAATTGAACGTATTCAAAATAAATTTATAAATGTGATGAACCAGATATTTCTGTGCAATTTTTTTTACATTATTGTCTTGCAGAAAACTAGGAATTTTTGTAGATTTATCATTCTTACACAAAATTATTATTAACAATTTTATTGACGGTCCAGATGTTTCGTGTGTTGCATTTTATCTGGAACGATACTGTGCCATATAACAAGTGGTATCTATAGTTATGTAAATAATAGAAATTGCTAACCTTATTTATATGTCGAAATAAAATGTTTGTTTTTTCTTATTCCACTTTTGTTTGTTTGTTGTTTGTTATTTCATTACGGGTAAGTTAAATGACAAATTATTTGGTATTCCTAAGATGTTTATATTATTTTATTATCTTGTTTTGTTGTGTAGAATAAAAATAGTGTGTGCTACATGGTAGTAAAGTTGTTTTCTGGTCCTCAAGAAGTATCCAGCCTCAAATACGCGTCGGCCGTATCTTTCAGACCAGAAAAAAACAATTTTCCTACCTATCAGCACAATTACTATTTTTATACGTAGATTATGTTATACTGTAATGAAATGTTCATCCTGTTGTATGGTTAAAATATATAAATAAGGAAAAATCAATCTTAAAATAATAAATATAGTTTTTTTTTAATGTTGATAGATGGAAGGACAATTATACGTAAATATATGTGAATAGTATATGGAACAAAGCTGGCGATGATTAGAGAATCCTTAATGACCACTCTCATCTGTTTTGCAAATCCAGCTGTACATATTAATCACACTTGAAATTGGTATAACTTGCTTGCGTGTCCAGGGAATTACTTTTCAATAGCAAAATGGTAATGGGCGAATTGGGCGTCCAATATCGAAACTGAGGCATGTTAATTTCGACAATATTAATCCCGGCACATTCATAAATTCGTTGGCGGTCGGTTTGGCTGCGGACAACAAAAACATAGCTGCTTTAATGAGATCATAAATCACCCAGATATAAAGTTAGTAGTGGGGCTATCCCAGCTCATATCGAAGTGCGATTAAACGATCAGGATGATTCGGTTTTTTACCGGAAATTAGTACCGATTCCGCGCTAATGAAAAAAAGTGTTGGGTTGAGACAGCGAGGGCTGTGATTCCCTCGCTTATCTCTTCCAGATTGAGATGTACTGCGGGGGTTGCACACAAATCAATATGTGGGGTTACGTGCTCAAGGGCAAGTGCGTTACACTACATCACTTCCCCGGGTGATAACAACGAATTTAGCACCCGCTAAAACAAATTTATCTCACACAATAACCCACAAACGCAACTCTAATCTTTCTTTTCTATAAAATTTTATTATTTTAACATATTGAGAGCTACGATTTGACTGTAGCAGAGGTTCTCAAATTGGGTGCCGAGGCATCTTGTGGGGTGTTTTTAATACTTGTAGGGGTGCCGCAGTCGTGGTGTGAAATTTAGCATCGCAGTTATTTAACAATTCTTAGATCTGAGCATTTGGACCTTCTTTTTCATACTATACTAATGTCAATTGGTTGTCCAATGAATGAGTATTGAATCGTGTCTACGAAATAAAGTGGAGAATTTTTGAAAAATGTATTTACAGAACGGAATAAAATAAATTCCAGTATATAAGAGATGAAAATTTGTTTCCAATTTGAAAATTGAGGCAAGTTGGAAATGTTTACAAGAACACTTAAAACACTTGTTAACACTTAGAGTACAGATTTATTTTCCAGATGTATCTATTGATAGTTTAGACTGATACATTGCGAATTAAATATTCTGAATTTTCATTAGAATCTTTTTGGATATTTGTACTTGATAGAATAAACTAAAAGATAATACGAAAATGAAGTACAGAATAAAGTGTTCACGAAGGAAGCTCTTACAGGACATAAACACAATCACGATAACTATTGAGCAAATGATGGTATTCCAAGAAACGCTTTACTTAATGTTCATAAACAATGAAATCTTTCAAGATACCTAATTATAAAATCTTTAAAGGTATTTACTGTAATCATTTTCCTAAATGAAGTTGGTAAATCCTTAAAATTGAAAGAAATTTGAACTAAAATCTTAGTGTGCCATTATAAAAGTCATTGTGTACCACCTAGTAGTGCCGACCACTGCCTTAGATAGTTAAAAATTATCTAGAAAATCTAAGATTATCGAAAAGGATTAAGCGATTGAAGCAATAAATATTAAGGCCTGAGGTTCAAATTCCAACATCGGCAAATATTAATAAAACAAAAATTTGTAGGAACCATACGAAGGTTTTAGGCTGACAATCTTAGTAAAACTTGTCATAAAGTAAGTATCTAGGAATGTTGGTCACTTGGTATCCAAAAGGACGAATCGATGGAATCAATAAATTTTAAATACCTACTTCTTTTTCTTATTAGCTTCAATATGTCTCTCCATACATTTCTTTCTTTGGTCGTATTTCTTCAAGTGAGCGAAGTAGGAAAAATATGTGGAAAGTTTTTTTTTTAATTTGCTATATCAAGAATATAGTACCACTTATTTTGTTAGACTAGTTGATGGTGAAGTTTTAGATTAAAAATGATGTATTTGATATTTAGTTTTACTAATTACAAAAATGCAAATTAGATTTAGTAAATAAACTGACAAAAATACGAGTATCCAATAGCAAAAAGGATATAAATCTTTTTGTACCGGAGTTGAAATGCATTACTGTACTTGTTTGTCGTAAGCTTTTAATTTACTATATTTAAACTTGCAAAAATGTAACTTGCATGAAATTAAGAAAAGTTTTTCATGTAATTTATGTGGTGTTATCATAATTTATAGGTTGCGGAAAACTAAATTTACACGCTAACTTAAAGTAATTAAATAAGTACATTAAAAGTTGCTGCAAATATATATTCCAACACAATAAACTTTTTAATTTAAGTTAGTTGTCATGTTTGCTTGACTTGGAGCAGCATTTATTAGATTCACAACTAATCACACTTATCAGCATCTCATTGGCTCGGGATTATAAATGAATCGAGAGTTTGGAACGTATGCGAAGCGAGTGCGCTTATACAGATGTCGATTATTGGAATATAATTATGAATTCCACGTGCGAATTACGAGCGTAACTAATTTGCACAATGCGAGGTGTTCAATTGGAGCGTACTTTTCGTTTTTTAATTCGGCAGATGGCTTAATGAGATGCATTGTCCGTGTGGCGTATATATTACCCGCGTTCATTTCACATATTGACGGTTTGTTAAGTTTTTTGCGATGAGCGCTTTTTGTGAACACACCGTAATTGAAGTGCTCGTGGTTGTTATTTTTTCAGGAAGAATTTCCCGTGATATTAAAGTAACTTATCATGGTAATAGTCATCGTTATATTGCTAGACTGGGATAATACTGCCACTTTTAGTTATGAGAAAAATTAATTTTTCTTTATGATATCCTGGAATGATATAGAACTCCGAGGTGTACATTTTACAGATATTTTCATGTTATACAGCGGCGTGGAATATATCTACGAAGAGAAGTTATGAACGTTCAAAGTCGATATATTAGTTTTTATATTGCAATTTTTATTTATTACACCTAAAACATAAGTAATAACAAAATATTTCTTTAATAAAACAAAACTTTTACTTCTAAACTTTATCAGATGATAATGTCTGAAAAGGCGAAACGATCATAAAGATTTAGTATGTTCCATTATGTACTGTAACGTTTATTAATTTAAGTGAAGTGTAAAAAAAATTGAAATACGAATATTTATATAAATAAGTTTAATAAACGAATAACAAATAATAAAAATTAGTATCACTAAGACTAATTTATACACTAATTTAAAAATAATTATTATTACTAAAGATTTAAAAACTAGGAACATTTATTTAAAAACTTTAAAACCACCAACTATTTATTTATTTCTACTTTACATGTCGCTGACATGCATTGACCGACATTGATTTCCTTCATCTCGCCCGCTACACTACCAATTACTAATTATTTTTCAAAATATTCTATTATAGAATAGAAGGAAAGATATGAAAGATTTTTTTATGTAAATTGAAATCAGAAGACGAAACAAAAACGTAAAATTAAAACACATTGTTCCTTAAAGTAGCTAAGCAATAAAATAATAATCAATCTATTATATTTCACATTGGCCTATAGTATTGTCAAGCTATTAAATTTACGGATTGTAATAATATAACATTTATCATCGGTAGTACGAACACATATTTACTTTTAAATGTGCATTTAACGAATGCATGAATAAAAGTCTCATCTATGCCACATGTATACGACAAAGATACTAGATCAATTGGTGACTTGAGTATCAACTGGGTAAAACCGACTCTAGGTAACAATTTTTTGTCATAATTTATTTTTAGAAACGAACTTCTTTCCTGAAAAGTAAATTATTTATCTTTTAGAATTTTGGAAATTCTAATGTACGCTATAGAGCAAACACAATAGCCATGCAATAACCCCCATTTTGTTTGAATTAAAACCTAAATTGGTATTCATTAGGGACACAAAACATTGGTTGCAGAGCCATCGGTAGCTGAAAGCCCCGGAGTACAGAGTGGCTCGCAATGTTCCACGGAGCGTGAGTAACGTGTGGCTAATGTAAAGAAAACATGACGGCGTCGTTTCTTTTTCTTGGCTTCCGCTTCCGCAAGTGTGCGCTGCGATGCCAGCGCCACTCGGCGTCACCACGCAACATTGTGGTTAGGTTGCCTGACACAACCCACTCACGTTATTCTTTTTCTTATTTTTAAATGTGTAATAATACAGAGACAATTCTATTATGGATTGACTATATAAAAGTTATTAATTAAAAAAAATACAGATTTCGTAGATTACTGTTACGGACAAGCAATGTACTTGAGGAAATAAATTATAAGTTATTTATCTATGATCAAAGAATATTCTGTTGAAATTTTTTTGTGATTGCTCCAGGGGTCTAGGGCAATTATCGCACACGTAATTATAAATACATAGTTCAATTGGATAAAAATTTTCAGTATATCATTAGTAATACAAATCTTAAGGATGTGAATTTTGTGTAGCAAGGTTTGAAATTAATTCTTTGTTGATTAGAGATGATAGATCGAGCGAAGTGAGGACTAAAGTGTCCTGTTGGCATTGCCGATAATTTTGAAGTTATGCCACTCACTATGCTACTAGTCAAAATGGATTCAAGGATGATTAAAATTGATATTTCCTTTGAAAGCTGTGTAGCGAAATTTTTCGTGATTTCAATATTTCCTTTACTTTATACAAGGAAGTAAAAATTGTTTACGATCGACCTGTAAATATTACCTTGATTTATTATTAAAATCTATTTTGTTTATACTATTTTGTATAAGCGGTCTGCAAATGTTTATGAAAAAATATCTGGTCTGCACTAACCAATTTGTCTTCCTTACTTCACGACTATACAGATAATTTCAACCTGAATTATAAACAAAATTTTGTATAAAATGAAACAATAATTTTATTATTATAATGATTTGTAGTAATATTATCCTATATTTCATGAAAACATCAAAAGGTTTATTGTCATATTTTATTTGAAAGTGGTATGCCTACGTTTGCTAATAGTAACGGTATAAAAATATGTTTCATCTTCGAATGACAACTTTCTGTCAATAAATTAAGTCTGAAATTATGAAGCTATAAAGGAAACCAGTAATTACAATAACAAATTATGAATGTAGATCAAAGTGTAAATGAATATCATGTATTGCAACTCAGGTATTTGTATTTTCGCTGTAATTATCAATTCTCTTGCATTTGGAGTATGTGGGAATAAATTACCGATCCGATAATGCTGTAATTAAAATGATTTTGATTTGATCTGGTGCAAGATTAATTTATGCGTAGTGCGGTTCAGCGGATATAGAGATTTATTTATAATCGGTTAACGCGGATACAAATCTCAGTACTCACTAATAAATATAGATGTGTTTGGGTGTAATGCACTTCGTAGGCACACATTATATACACTACACTGCCCTAATAATTGCTGATATGCACACCTATCATCTATACGAATTAATTTCATTATTAAAGCTAACTAGGTATGTTCAAACTAATATATTTTAATATAATATATAATATATATAATCTAGAACCAAATACCAGTTTTCTAGAATTATGAATGTTGGTGTGTTCACTTAAAGAATATTGGTAATTATGTTAAAATTTATTTATATTTATACTGGTTTCAGTACCAATATTTTTGTGTTCAGTTATGCTTCCGGTTACAGAATAAAATATTTTGTCATATCGGATTTCGGTTTCCACATTTGAAGAAATGAGACACAGATATTGGTTTTCTGTAACGGTTTCAAGAAAAATCAAATTTTGGTGCGTTTTTCGGTTATGATTTCTTTAAGGTTCGAGTCACTTACTTTATTCATAGATTTGAATTAACACCCCCTTACAAAATTTATGTAAATTTTAATAAAAGTTTTCTTCTTCTTAATAGGAATCAGCGATATAGAACAATAAAATGCCTCTATATTTATAGAATGATAAAAACATGTTTTTTCTTAGAATCCAAAAATTGATTTATATTGCTAGATTTATTGTAAATAAAAGTTTTTTTTCCTAATTAATATTTATTACTGTATAATTGATACTATAACCATATAGACTTATTAGGTAAATCGATTTTCCTTACAAAATTTTAAAGAAAGTTCCAAATTTATAAACAATTATATTACTTTTGGAGCAAATAATGATATTTTGAAAACTAAAAAAACACAAAATAGTTTAAATGAATCATGCTTTTGTTATGTGATATTAAAATGAAACGTTATATATTGTTTTATATAAATAAAATTAATGAAACAAATAAACGCTTTTTATTTTCTTTTAAGGTAAAGATTTAATCACTCCTCAATTTTAAAGTTTAACTAAGCCTATGATTTTATTATATCTAGTAGCATTCAAAATATTAGGAAACTGGTGATAGGGGCTAGGGTACATATAAACATAAATCTATGTTTTAAAGTAAAATGTATTGATTTTATATATATATAGTTTGTGTGATATGTATATAATTTGGACTCCATTTTAATATTGAGATCAAAGTAAAATATAGTATTATAAATTCTTGTATTTTTTTATTTTTTTTTTTATTATTTACTAAAAAGCACAGTAAATATTTTTGAAATATCTTTTCCTTATTGCTGAAATATTTCAAAAAGTTTTAGGAAAGAATTAAGTTATTTATATTTAAAATTTTCTATTAAAATTCCTGAGACATAGTTGCATTTTTAGTTTGTTTTCTATTTGCTGGAAACTTCTGTTGCCAAGTGGGCATTTTGAACTTACACATAACTGACTATAAAATCTATCAATAAAAGTGATGAAACTTCGGCTCCATGTTACACTTGGGAGCAACTCGCAAGGTCCTGGAACATTCAATAACAATTTTGTCCTGCTTTCAATAAGGATTTATGGGTCCTAGTATGAGCAGTTAAGATTTTCAATATTTCTAGATTTTTCGCAAATTTCTATCAAGGGTAAAATAAAAAATAATATTGTTTATTCATATTTTTGTATTAAAACTCAATATATACTCTCCAATTCAGCTTTGAGTGCTTGTGTAGGATCTAGTAAAGGGTCTTCATGTTATAAAAATATAAGAAAACCTCACTATTTCAAATTAGATTTTCTTTCAAATTCAATTTAAACCAAGAAGACTGAAAACGTCGATTAATATAATAAGATATTTAGAATATGCTTTGTTGTATTTGTAAGGTTTCGGATTTTAAACTTATTTTAAGAATTTTTGTATTATAAAAGAACTTAAAAAGAAAACATAAATGTATGAAAGATATATTTTAGAAAGAGCTTTTTTGAAACTAATGAATTTTGCCTTTAACAATACTATAATATTCTGCTATGATTTTAAGATTAAAACACTGATTTCTATAGTTCGAAATAACACTTTCTTTACAAGTTGTGACATTGTAATTTTTTACATAGGTACGCCCTGAACGGCTACCTAAAAATAACTATATAATTAATTTTTTCTACCACCACTATAGAAAGTGGCACTTCTCACACTATATAAAGCTTGAAAGTTGAGTATTTCTCACAATCGTGTAAAAGTATAATTTATTTATATTTATAAACTCTTTTCATACTTGTTTTATTTGTTCTCGTAGTTAAGGGGACGTTTTTCAATCTAAGTTTATTTATTAGGGAACCTGAAAGACAAAATATACAGAAATTATTAATTGTACATTTATAAAATAACTTGTAGTGGTTATGATGAAATTTATGTTGGACAACTAAGAGACACATTAATAATATATTTAGAGAACATATTTACTGATAAAATTAAGTTTTGGAATTCATTTAGTTTTGAAATTTATATTCGATTTCTGATTTCGATAATTGATAAACATATAAATAATTCAACGAATTCTGATCTCTGCTTTAATCATAATAAAAATTGTTTAAGTTACTATAATTTACTGTTGAATGATTTAATAACATAAAGATTTTCTTAGCTTTGAGATTCCCTAAATCGTGACTTCCATTCCTATAAAAACATAGCCCCTATTCCAAACACACTTTTAGAACAAAATCGCTTTTATGAAGTCTAATTTTATATACTAATCTTATGAGGCCAAACGTCACTTTTAATAAAAGCACTCGTAAAAGTGAATTCGGAATACGGGCCATAGATTTTTTCTCCCTATCCTCAGAATTGATAGGACCTTTGGCATTGTTACATGTTGAATAATTTTAATTTTTCTATCCGTACTACTCAGGACAAGAACATAGTTCTCGAAAACTGAGTCTAGTTTTAGACTTTTTCAATATTTAAGATTAAGTTATAACTTTGTTTGTTTTATTACTATGTCTACAGTATAATAGTTAACTCGATTGTTGAATTAGTTGCTTGGATCTTGTGTAAATGATTTCATTTCACCGAAGATTCTCCGTGGCCAAATGATTGAATTTCCCGTGGAAATCCACTTAATACACCCGATCGTTCGGCTGTGCGTAGAGGCAGCGTTAGGGCAGGAAAGCATCAGAAATGGGCCGTAAATCCATGTTTGAAAACAAACACAAGTGTTACAGCCGGGCCTGCCGAGCGGAAGAAGTCCGACTCGGAAACAGAACAAAGTCGTTGCGGTACGCGTGCGCACGTGACCTGCATGCAACAATTCCTAAGGACCACTTGACCCAGACGCAACCGAGGGGATATATCATAAGGAACGTTCTTTCAATTTTTAAATGTATGCATTACAATGTGCTCGTGAAGAAGTAAAAGTTTAATGGTTCTTCTACAATAACAGAATACGCTAAATTATTGCACACCTTTAACTTATTTATCAGACAAGGGAGAAAAAAACTTTTTATGTTATAGTCGCGGTTTTTGACTAAAACTTTTATTATGAGTAATATCAACAACAAATTTTTAAAATAGAATAACCAATGCTTCCGAATAAAACGTTTTATATTATTATATTTATAACAATTTGACGAGAAAAATTATTGAACTCTCGAGTTGTATATTATTATTTAATTAGATTATTTTTTTGACAGGAATAGCTCTAAATTGAACTTTACCGTTTACTTATAATATTGTTCTCGCGAATAATCTCTAGATCTTTATTCTCTATATAATAATTATAGAATTGGTTAAAAGAATTATACTAGAAAGTTTTATAGTAAAGCAGGAGTGAGCTACATAAAAATTATAAGTAAAATTAATTCGGCATGATATTTCCAAAATTTATAATTTTCCATTAATTACTTGTCACAAATTTGGCTGATCTAAGCAATGCTTATTTATTTATATAATTTCTGTAGCAAATACCAGAATCTGAAGATAGTCAGTTAAATTTGAATCTGATTCGTTCAATTCACCAAAATACTATCATAATTTGATAACAAATTATTATTGCAATTGAAATTTTTCATAAATAGTTATTTTTGTATTATAAGCGTGAAGATGTATTTAGTATTTAAAAATGTTTCTTTTTTGACGACACTTGCCGAGTCAATAAACTCATTCAAACGAACAAAAAAAATCAATATTTTTTCTACAACAATTTGTCCATAAATTATATTTATAATAAAAAAAATTGATATATTACGAAAATATCATAGCTACTTTTAAAACTAAAGAACAATGAAAGTTGATTATAAATATTTAATTGTTAATTTTTAGCTGTGAAGCAACAGTTGCAGACAAATGTCGTTTTCATATATTTACACTAATTTCATATACAAAACCATTACTGTAAGATAAAACGTCGTTAAAAGTTAAATATCATATTACTTATAATATAATGTATTATTAAAACGAGCCATATTTGAGAGTTAAATGAAATCGTTTCACGATAACAATAAGAAATTACCTTCTAAATTAAAGACGTAATGTACAAATAGTAATACGTACCATGTAATAAAACCATTGAAAATGGGACAACCATTACGAATGTTGTGTAGTAATTATTTCCAACAGAAGATAAGCACCATTGTAGATGTAGGTCAATATGTGAGCATTTTTCTTAACAACGTTGAAATTTTAATTTATGTGTTTACGCACTTAGCTTCCAAGATGTAGGAACACATTTTTCCCGCAAGGAGAGAAGGTTAATGGGTTGTTCACATTTGTGTAAAGTAGGCTCTGGATGTGTTACCCTCTAAATGTATTCACAACACATAGTCATCTTACAACTAACTCAAAATTATGAAAGGAATTACAAGATATTTCGGCTTAAGTTCCTATTGCTACTAAGCTTACATGCAATCGAAAATTCTTGTGATTTTAGATAGATTGTGTAACAGGTATGGTCGCCTAAGATCAAATCTAGTACGTGACATATATTATTATAATTAATGAACAACTTTTATACGAGACAAAAGTAATGTTAATTGCTGCTACCACTATAATTTTATTTAAAACTCTGCCGTGATAGAAGCAAACAGTGGAATATTAATAATGATAACAGACGCGGTTACTTTAGAGTCGAATTAGTGCAGCGTAAAGATACTAAAACAATACAGTTTACTTACGCGTTGTGCGTTGTACTATCACATCATAAAGACAGGAGTTGGAATAGGATGTTCCTACAATAACAAAATTACATATTTTATCTTGAAAACCTTTTTACATCGATCTACAAATCAAAGCTACTTAGGGTAAGTGGGGAAGAGATGGACCAGTAGGAGAGATAGACTTTTGGTTTTAAAAATACATTAGAGTGACATCTCTCATAGGGAATGTTTAGTTTCTTGTTTATATATCCAATGATTTTATTAGTACTTCGGTAGTATTAAACTAATTTTTTATATAAATACTTTAAAAACATGTGCTCGCAAGATTCAACATAACCTTAAAGTGTGATTCTATCTGTAAACAGTCGTAAGTAATTTTCATTTCATTTAACATCTGCTCTGAGGATAGATGGACCAGAGGATTGTTATTGTTAGACGATTAATTCTACCGGTAAATAGGAAAAAAAAATTCTCGCATAGAAAGGTAGACGATGAGAGACGTTGAGTCAGACATCTACAACAAGAGAGAGATTTTGATCTCTGATGTCCTACTTAATAGTAAAAATCCAAAAGTTGTCAATCTCTATTTACATAGCACTTCCCATCCCCTAAATATGAACAAACAGGTACTCTTCTGAAAACAAACTCGAAGGCGGAAAGTGTGAGTCTTTCGCCAAAAACTGGAATGTTCCAATACCAAAAAAATACAATAGATTTGGGAAGGTGTTGACAATTTTTAGGGTGATAGTTGTAGATGTATCTAGACAGACCATCGCCCTCTATAACAATTTATCTTTTCATCAGTGTTTAACACGAGTGATGAATGAAAGCAATCTCGTCGGGATCGCCGCTCTGGTTACATATTCGGAGAGGGTTCTGTTCGCGTGCGAATGAGTAGGTGTATCGATTAATCCGTGCGATCGCCGGTCGCCGGCAGAGTTTGTATTTTTTATCGGTGAAGATTGATGACGCCGGTCCTGGGAAATATTAGTTCGCAAAGTTGAAATGTATCCCCGAGCTATCCCGCACAGGCTACAAGGAAGGACAAGCGATTTTTTCCTTGTTTTACAAACGACAAATCGAACATATCACTTCGGAAACTTTGGGCTTTTTGTCAGAATTATCGAGGGATGGTCTTGCCTGCGCAACATAAGTTTTTCTATGTCCAACTTGGATACAAGCACAATACACCAAATTATAGATCTTCACCTATACATAGAGGCAGTAGTAGCTTACTTGGTTAAGGTGCTTCGACTTTCTAAACGGAGGATGAGATCTCGTGTTCAAATCTCAGTGACAACAATCCTGTAGTCTTTCTATAAACTTATCTTTCTTGTTTGGCACGATGCCTGTCATGTCTCTCTTGTAATATTCACCTGTTGTACATGACTGACACAATATCAACCGTATAGTTATTTTACTGTGTTTAAAAACTTTCTCATCGTTGTATACATTGGCCATATTTATTTGGGATTCTTAAAGTAACCTAAAAGGTTAGTTCTATTTACTTGGCATTATTTTAAGTAACCAGGATCACTTGCCGAAGTGAACAGTCCCAGCTGTTTTGGAGGGTTGGTAGATTCAACCCAGGTTCACCTTGTTTGCTATTTCTTTCAATCAACTTATGTTCCTTGTTTCCCATGACAAGCATGACAGCAGGGCGGTTTGTTTTGTAAGTTTTATATTCAAAAGTAGATATAACATACAAAATGAAATAAACGACAAATTAATAAATAGTAAATAAATAAGCAGGAATGCAGTCGGAAATAATTTATTTGGATAGTCTAAATCAACGTTTCGCTGCCTATTGCAACTTCTTCAGGGCAAAGACTAAACGTGTATGTTTGTTTCTCTCCTCCAGAACTGTGGTGACTTCATCTGATGGGTCAGTAATTTGTTGAAGTAATAAGGCGAAAAGTATCTACAAGTAAAATGAAAATAATTCGCAATGAATTATTACAATTGACATATTAATGTTTATTAAAACATAGCACCATAAAAGAAGTCATATTTGCTGAGAACTAAGCGGAAAGTTGTTGCTCGAAGACAGAAGTTGGGGAAAGTTTGTTTAGCGTGACATATGAAGTTTGGTTAAACAATGACTGTAACCGAGAGCGTCGCCGACCTTCATCCCGTGACCCAGGGGACGAAGCCGTCGGCGTCGAGACGCGCAGATGCGTCGCTGCGCAGTAATTGAATCCGTCCGCCGTGCGCATTGTTTCTCCTGCAGAGGGTAATATACGACGGCTTATGCGTTGAAAGCACGCGCAGCTAGAATTATAACCTGGCCCGCGAAATCTGCCTTTTGTTGTATCTCGACAGCGGGGATTATGGTTTTATTTGCCGGGAAAACCTACCATTCCGTAAGGATTTCACGGAATTGTACGCCTACGATATTTCTTACAACTCTTGTGCCTATATCGAATTGGAACTATTATTTCTTATTTATAAAATCTTCTTTCAAACGCAAATTTAAAGGTGACCCATTTATTTACTCTTCTAGGGACCGTGACCGAACTAATTAAATTCATATATTTTTTTACCGGTTTCAGAATATCAAGCTTTGTTTACATAAACAAAAATAATATGGTATATAAGTTATAACTTTATTCTTCCCGTACTAATTTATTAAAATAACATGGGTCAATTGGATAATATCACTGTAACCATAGAGTCATAACAACCCATATGGACTTTATTACAAAAACGTTATTGACAAGAGATTTTTTATAAAATAGTATTAATTAATAACATCTTTCTTTCTGGATCGGTACAATATTAAATAAACCACGGATGTTATGAATCCTCGTTTTAAGAGCTCGAATTTCGATCCGATATCTGTGGCAGTTATGATACTCATAATGATCCTAGATACGTTAATAGCTGTTATCGATTGGGTTTTGAAGGCAGTAAGTACTTTTTATAAATTACTGATCGATAATTAATGTTGAACACGGTGATTTTGTACTTATTTAGATATCAATCAGTCAATATGTTCTTTGGTTGTACGTTTCACTTCTGTCCTTAAAATTTCTATTATTTTACGGGTACCGTATGGACATAATAGACATTTTAGAAAACACTTACGGAAACCTTCCTTGGGAATGAACACATCCTGTAATATATTTTATAATAAACGAAACACCTAGGTTAAATTGAAATAAGTGGGAACTGCCATGAACTTCGGTGATAATAGACTTACGATTTACTTCATGCTAATTGTTTAAATACTACCAGCAAGAGAGACAACAAGTTACTAATAAAAAATACTGTAAAAATAGATGGCACAAAAAGGTATATTACACATGTTGGAAACACTACGTTATATAGGAAGTACATTGCCTATTGGTTTCTAGATAAGTACAAAATCACTGATTGGACATTATATATTAGAAACTCTCGTCAAATAAAATTTTTCAAATATTTCTAAATTGTAATTTCGTTATCGCGTTGATTGTAAAAAAAAGTAATAAATATTACTGGCAGAAGTGCTTCTTGTGAAGGATGATATTGAAAATTAAAACAAACTATCTTACTGAAACAATATACCTATTTACTAAGAATTGTAGGTGTTTTGTAATGAAATGATACTTTTACCTTTGAGCTGTAAGCTTTTTTTATTAAATATCTGTTCAGTGGTTTCCTTTGTAGCTTTTGAAGCTTCATTTTCTCTTATTTGTATTGTAGAATTTAATTAGATATAAAGATACACATAAAGTTTTTAATAGATTCTCATTGAAATTTTAATACAATGAGAAATTCAAATATTAGAAATATAATGAAACAAAGAAACTTCATAAAATTAAATTTCGCTCCACAAGATTTAAAATTCAAATTTGCCGTGAATGAAAAGACACCCATAAGAAGTTTAGCAGAAAATATACATTTCATATTTACGTCGGAACATAAAACTAATACACTCAGCTTATTCATTCCATGTTTATCTTTTCATAAACTACTGACGTATGACAGAAAATTACTCGGCTGTATTGAAAAGGCGAAATGCCTGCCCTGCGCTGCTCCAGGGTCGTAACCAGGGGATCATTTTCTGATAAACGATGACAGGTTTAATGGCACTCGGAAAAATTATTCCCAAGTTACGTATACCTCATAAAGTGGCTGCAGTCATGTGAGTCTCATTCCAGGTCATGTGCTGCTTGCTTTACATCACTTCTAATAACATATTGATGAGCTTTCGCATTCTACATTTCAAATTTATTGTTTATCTTATTGTAGTTTTGTATGTAGCTAGTCATGATTTTGTTGTACTTAATTTTAAAGAACAATTAATGAATACTAGAAATAAATGTGTGATGAATAAAAAAATATGTTACTAAATATACCAGTTTTTAACAACTAATCCAAAATTTAAAATGTCTGAAAATATTTTATGTTGTGCCATAATTATGATAAATACTTTATTTTCGAAATCGATACTAAAGTACACGATATCACCACAGAATAGGTTTATACAGAAGCGACAGAAAGACAGAGAAACGAAAATTAGAGATAGATAGAGAATGTGCACAAATTTAAAGGGCTCATTGTTTAAAATCGGAAAGTTTCCTCACATCTTAGAGAGAGATAGAGGAAGAGCACAAATTTAAAGG
The DNA here is from genome assembly GCA_035578165.1 of Stenolophus ochropezus. Classification (NCBI taxonomy): domain Eukaryota; kingdom Metazoa; phylum Arthropoda; class Insecta; order Coleoptera; family Carabidae; genus Stenolophus; species Stenolophus ochropezus. The sequence continues at coordinate 3,684,748 of JAQOWZ010000002.1, forward strand.
TCTACACAATGCTTCAAGGTCATAGAACTGAAACGGGGAACATGAAAGGTACCGACACGGAGCCAAAGAAGTAGCTAAAGTAAAACTTTACTCAAAATTTGCCTTTACAGACTTATCTGTCATACTGAATTAACCTATATTTCAATAGTATTATATTTTTGCAGTTTATTTTAGCACTACCTAAAATAACAAACATATCAATCTATAATATTTATGTATTATTTACCTTTAATAATAATTTGATTTCATGCAGACAGGTTGACAAATAACTATTTTGTCATAACGGCACTATATCGTTATTTTTCTCTCAGTTCCTCTATGTGTTGATAAATACATGACACATGTCAATAAAAAAAAATCGATCTCGAATGGTACAAAGATTCGCTTTCCTCTCTAGTTTGACAAATAACTTTTACAATAATTTTTAATAATTTTTCTTTTTATTACAGGTGAGAAACATTTTCCATTCTTTACTACAATAATTTGGTAAGACCTTTAAAATATAACTAAACGAGAATATTATTTATTGGTAATTGTTTAACAAGTTTTAAAGTTAATTTTATAATACAGTATTTTCACTTGAATTGCTAAAGTAAAACCCTGAGTTGAATAAAATTTTGAATAGAAACATATACTCGTCAATATTATTTCATGTATAATTAATTACTAAACTGAATATTTTATATTGCTGATTCAAGAATATCAAAGTATTTATTGTTGTAATGATTCCTGTTATTCCTGCTGATATTAAATTCATTTTCCTTTCCATATAACTTCACAAAACAAAAAGTCATTTCAATTTTCAAGAGAAATTGATGAACAACGTAAGCATTTATTTCCCAATCTTCTTATCAGCTGCAGTCATATTCTCATTACTTCTAGTCTGGTGGTCACTCTGGTTGTATATACATACATATATTTCAATTGTATTATTTCATACTCTTTATATTCTTTTATCTTTACAAATGAATAACAATTTGATTTATACATTTTTAGTGACTAGAAAAGATAAGAAGATTTATTGGGTTTCAATTTCGAACAATATAAAAGCAAAATTATCTGAATTTCATTTTCAATTTTTAAAAGAAAATCAATTGCGGTATTATTAAAAACGTGTCAGTTTTACAAAATCAAAATATATGGGGTGAAACATTATCTAAACAAAAGGATGTCTGTAAAACAATTGATAGTTGTTAATTGGACCACGAACCTTGGCCTACAACGGAAATGATGACCGGAAGTACTTATATTTGGAAATTTTGTTTTGATAATTGTTATCTATATTCGCAAATATATTCCGAACTATATCCATATAAAAATTAATATCTTTTCTCATCTCCAAGTAATTTACAATCATAGTTAATCAGGAAAACTAACAATATTTATATTTGCACCTTAAAATTTTGATTTTACAGCCGAAAAAATCCAAAATGACCCATTTTTCGGTCAAAAATTTTGGTTTTTTAAAATAGTCCAAATTGATAGTCGCCGATGAGCTGATTCTAAATTTTCAAACCGAATTTAATTACCTCTTCCCATTTTTGAGATATTAGGCTTCAAAGTTGCACCTCAAAAAAGTGTGTTTTTTGACTATATCTCTAAAATGGGTAGAGATACAGTCTCAACGATTATACCAGTCGATTTTACGCACAAAGTTACATAAAGAAATGTTTTCTTCGCATATATGTTCTTTGGAACGATTTGGTGTAAAATGAGAAAAAAGAAAAAAACCGGAATTTCAGTTTTTCGGTGGAGAACTTTTTGGCTCCAAATCTTTTCATTTTTCAGACTTAAGTAAATACAGATGCGCTGATTTTAAATTTTCAAACCGATTTCAATTATCTCTTACCGTTCTCGAGATATTTGGGTTCAAAGTTGGAACTGAAAAAAATCGTTTTTCAGGAATATCCCTCAAATGGGTCAAGATACGATCTCGACGACTTCACCAATCGATTCTAGGGGCAAAATTACATAAGTGTACCAATTTTCAGATTAATATTCCAATGGATACAATTTTTAGAGCGAAAAAACGAAAATCGCGAAAATCGAAAAATCGCCTGATGAACCCCTTGCGATTTTTTTCGATTTTTGACGATTTTCGTTTTTCCTCTGTAAAATTTGTATGCATTGGAATAAAAATTTGAAAATTGGTACAAAAATGTAATTTTGCCCATAGAATCGATTGGTGAGGTCGCCAAAGTCGTATCTGAACCCATTTCAGAATTATTCCTGAAAAACTGATTTTTTCAGGTCTAACTTTGAACACAAATATCTCGAGAACGGTAAAAGATAATTGAAATCGGTTTGAAAATTTGGAATCAGCGCATCTGTATTTACTTAAGTCCAGAATATAAAAAATTTTGGTGACAAAAAGTTTCCAAGCGAAAAATTGAAATTCAGGTTTTTTCGTTTTTCTCATTTTTCACCAAATCGTTCCAAAGATCGTATATGCGGAGAAAACATTTCTTTATGTAACTTTGCACGTAGAATCGACTGGTGTAATCGTTGATACTGTATCTCTACCCCTTTTAGAGATATGTTCAAAAAACACACTTTTTTGAGGTGCAACTTTGAGGCCAAATATCTCAGGAATGGGAAGAGATAATTAAATTCGGTTTGAAAATTTGAAATCAGCGCATCGGCGACTATCAATTTGTTTTTTTCAAAAAAATCAATAAATTTTACCTAAAAATGGGTTTATTTGGGTTATTTCACACCCTGGAATGGGTTTAAAGTGCTTAACAATGATTTAGGTGTTCATAATTAAAAAAATAAGTTTAACACGATTATGTGTTGCATTTTATACCCAAAAATGAGTTGAAAAGTGTCTAAACATATTGAATAGTACATTTGGAAATTTGTCACACCTTAAAATGGGTAAAAAGGAACCCAAACCTGACCTAAAGTTGGGTTTAAAGGGTGTCAACAATCAAAAACCAAAATTTTGGACTCATACATGGGTATTTTTGGAATATTTCAGCTGTATATGAAAAATTTTACAGTAAAAACCTAAAAATTGTAACTTTTTATATTCAACTGTAATTAGAAATTACTAAAAGTTAGTTACAAACAGGGAATGTAACCGAAATAAATACTGGTTAACGGTTAACCATTATAGAGAACGTTATAATAATAAAGGTTTTAGTTCGAAAACCGGTTTTTAAAAATTGGAAACCGGTTTAAACCGGTTAATATATCAATTTAAAATATTATTAACATTAATTAAAAAAAAAGTAATTATAAATATTCGATTAAAAAAAATTATAGAATAAATAATTTAAATTTAATTGAATTAATAAATATTCACAAAAATTCTCGTAATTTATTCAGAAAAACGCAGGTCACTTTTCAATTTTAAACTTGCCTGTGTTGACAAAGGCCGTATTTATTTGGACTTTTTAAGTAACCTTAACGGCCAAAGAGACCTACATTTATGACTCTCCAATAAAATGTTAATTGTAAAAACTGTCATGACTGATATTCAAATACAAATAGAAAACACGGATATAAAAAAACGGTTACCGGTATTTTCGGCCTGAAAAATATCAGTTAAAATTACGGTTAAAGTTCACAATTTTCGTTAAAAATATCGGTTACTGGTTTTTATTAACCGGTTTTTTTAACCGGTTACATGCCCTGCTTGTAAAAGATGAAATGTATCTTCTATATGTTTTGGTGGTAGGTTTATATCAAATTTTCAAAAAGTATGAACAGCCGTATTTTGTGACGTCTCTTAACTTCCTTAAAAAAATACTATGGAGAGTTTTAAAAAAGTATGTACGGTATCAATATTCGGTGTTTTCTTAATAAAGTCATGTTGTTTTAAATTCGGTTAACGTCTTGATTCTATCAAGATCGTAAAACCATGAAGCGTGTCACGCGTTGTTTCGGTGTACCTTCGGTAATTTAAACAGGATTGAAATAAAGCAGTGCGTTTCTCCGAGTGGAACAAATTCCTGCAATCGTCGATGTTTGGGTGACGGAACCCGGACGGGACGTAAATTGCAAACCGCACATCGCCAAATGAAACGCAATTGTTAAAATACGTGACATTCTAGCCAGCGTCGCTACTAGTGGTCGGAACATGTCCCGGGCAACATGCCAGGCGGCGTCGGCGTCGGCGTCCTCGGCGTCACAGTCTCAGCGTAATCGAAAAATCGTGAGCTCGGATGACAAGTTTCGTAATTGAGTTTATCACACTTGCCTGTGACATTATTGGACACGGTATAAAACCGGATACAAGTCGGTACTGGCCAGCAATTCCACTAACTTTTATCGCATCAACGCGCCATTTTAACGCCTTGATCTAATCTTTTATCTACCAAGAAATAATCTCATTATCCAACTTTCAAATGATCTTTAGATCTGCCACTATGTCTCAACTTTTTATTGCTGTGTACTTGTTTCCAATTTATTAACTAAACGTTATTACTACTAAATCTCATAACTTTGATAAACGTTACTTTGAAGATGGAAAACAAAACTATTAAAAAAAAAAATAGTTCAAATTAAATTATTTCATAAGGCGGGTTGCGAGAAGATAATTTTTTAAGAAATTTATATTGAAAATCAATTCTTGCCTTAAGTAAAGTACAATTACATAAAATTGTTGTAGAATGTTATTATTGTAAATAAATAACAAAATTGGAAAATCTTTAAACGTTTTATTAATATTTATATTGCAGACATGGTAAAATGAATTATTAAAATAATTAAATTTTATTTAAAGTATTCGATAATTTTTAATATTTTCACCGTCAATCCTGTCAATTATAATAATTGTCAATGTCTAATAAAAGAATGAGTTTTAGTGAGATCCATGAATTTATCAGCAAAATTTAAAAATAGTTGTAACTGCATAGTAACTGACAAACGAAAGACAAAAATTATATTTAGGAATCATGTTTGATCTGAGTTGTTGTTACTTCGCAGAAATTATGAGTAAATATTATCGATTAAATTAATAACGTACTTTTATCAGATTTTATTGCTGAAAAACTGCCTCCATCAAATGAATAGCGTATAAATAAATATATATCTTACGTCTTATTATCATTTCTGGGTATACCAATTTGCTTTATTGCAAATATCAGTATTGACATATTTATACCATAGAGACGTATATCATACGTCACATATTAGACATTCTAGCTAGGCTAGAATGCTACTATAATGATAAATTTAAAAATATAAATAAAATGTATCGAAAATAGTAAATAAGTAAAGTAAATTCAATTTGTGAATATATTAAAGATAGAAGAATAAGTAAACATCATTATTTTAAATGATCAAATGTACAAATAGAAATCATAGAACCTAGACGACGGTATATATTATATGAATCTACTTATAACTGTTTCTATAATCAAAGGTGAGTTTCGCAAAAATCATTAGTGGAATCCCTTCGATTGAATCGTTATCAAGAGGTCATTAGAAATTGGTCTGAACGGAAATAACATCGAGCAGTCGTGGCAGATAACAGTTCCATTTGGTGTTCTGTTATCAGTATCTGTGTTTGGTACGTGCGCCGTGTCATCACGTGACAGCGTCGGTGGCGTCGCTGGTGTCGGAGTTATTAACAGCAACACTGCCAGGACATTTTGCATATTCACTTAACCATACGTGACCGAAATGCACAAGCCGCAAGTTATCTGTTACTGTAGTTTTGAGCTGCTGAATGGACTACATTGCCAGATGCTTGTAAAGTACTTTACTTCATATGCTATTGTTGCTACTTAACGCCTCGGAGACAAGTTAAGGGTTGAATTGTTTAGCTTTGTATCTATATTCCAATCAGAAGTCAATTGGTTTCACCGTTTTTGTCAACCACCGAATATATAAGCAATAATCATAACGATTTTGAAAGAACATTTTAATATTTAAAAGATCCGTGAACTAAGTTCTTTTTATTTTAACAGTTCTGTGTTGTTTTGAGCTTTTAGTTTATGTGAATTTATTGTAAAATAACAAATGATTATTATGTTTTTAAAGTTCTAAATGTCCATCCGTCCAAAACTAGACACACGTGCAGATCAAATAAACCTCTACTTTAAATACCAATACAACTTAATTTATAAATGCAACAATATTAGCGACAAACATATAAGTATTTAAACAAAAGGGATGAAAAACCGTATTGTAAATTTAGCGGAGTGTGATATCTGAGATTCAAATACCAAGTTAACTAATCTTTAACTAAATAAATATACTGAAGGTCCCATGTATCACCAAAAGACAAGTGAAACTTGTCACTAAACAAGTATTTGAGATCCTGTTCCGTCTAGGAATATTATGTTATAGATGATGATTTTATTTATATATTAATCGGTGAAGAAGATTCATTTCGTGTGTTATTAATTAACAAATGTTCTTAAAAAAATCACACCTTTTGAGGAAGGCATATGTGATACCAAAAGCGGTAGAGGCCGAAATTTAAAATAAATTATTGTGACTGACATCCAAGAATTTTGATTTACTTCTAAAGAAAATTAATGTTTATGTAATTAATATAAGGGCGCAGAAGGTAGAAGATGTGTAGTGTACGCATAACGCGTGGCAAATTAATCTTGTGTTTCTTTCTGGAGAAAGTGGGTCGTGGTGTATTAGCCCGAAGTACAAATCCGTTGACAGTCCGCGGCAACAACCCGGTAATGGGAGCGCATTGTCGCGAATACTTTGTTAGCGTTTCCCGCCATCTAAGTGGTGTATTTTTCACGTCCCGGAGATATATAGTGGCCGTGGCTTGGCCGTGAAGCGTAAATCATAACAATCACGCAAAAAACACCACCAATTTTTTCATGCTGCTGTAGGTAAACAATCCATCAGCAGATGGCTCTGAGCGATGGCCTCTTATTCCTCCCTAGTCTTCTGAATTCATTTGTGTCTGCTCGGCGTTAACATGCTGCTTCTCTACGACTAAATTTATTAGATAAAATATCTACAAATTTCTATGTTCTTACAGTTTCCATATAAATAATTACGTACGAGTATAACAATATAAATTAGTAATAAGTCAATCCTCATTTTCTCCAAATGTCAAAATTAAAATTTTGTTTGCAAAATCGATAGGTCGTATTTCAACCCACTAAGGCTATCGCATACTGTTCGGCACCGATCGGCAGCAACCAGATCGGCAGAAATAAGTTTCCATAGTTTCTTATAGAATTAAGCACACTTGTTGTCTCGGCAACGCGATGATGTGACCACAAGCCTTGGCATTCTTTGCAGAGAATATTTTTCCGATCTGTGCCGAGCCGATCGCGCCATAATTGACGAGAGTGTGATAGGAAACGACCGGATCGGTAGTATATCTTTACTCGAGCTATTTTCATTTGTATTGAGTTCTGAATACGTTATATTTTTAAACCATGACTATTGAGGAATAAAAACTAAAAACTGATTGATTTAGTTAATTCTAATTATTCAAATCATAAAGTGAAAGAAAACTGTTTCCTTTTTTTCCAGTTTTTTCTCTTTTTTCTTCTCTTTTATGGAGTAAAAAATTTCCCGAACGAAAATCTTAAATCAAAGAACTGACTGGTATAATAGTTGAGATTGTATCCTTACCCATTCTAGAAATATACCCAAATAAAACTCACTTTTTGAGGTCTAACTTTAAGAGCAAAAATCTCAGGAACGAAAAAAGATAATTAAATTCTTTTTGTCAGATTAAAATCAGCGTACCGACGTCTATTAATCTATTTTAAAATTTTATAGTGAAAAACTAAAAATTTTAACATTTCATGTAATAAATATGAAGATTAATCCATTTTTTTACAAAAATATTTTAATATGACCCTCGAAATTATAAAGAGAAAAACATCTTATAGTTCTTTAATGATATTTTTTTTATCTCAAGTCAACTGTTTTCTGATCGATAATAAAATTATAACTAATAGTCTATAGTGTCAATAACGGTATAAAATGGAAATATTGAGAAAACAAGAACTCTAGAACTACAAGTATTGTATGTACAATACTGGCTAATATGTGGAATCCTTGAATAATGCCTGTTGCTAGATTATTGCATTGTGAACAACTATAAATCGGACTTACTTTTTCTACTATCGGTACTTCAAACTCCTCTTCACTGGGGTTTATTGCCATAGGTTCTTCAAATATAGAATGCTCTGCTCAATCAAAAAAGCATTCATCGGAATAAAAGTCAAGTTTTGAACAGCGAAACTAATTGTAAATAATTATTACAGATGTGTCATTTCAATGATTATTTTTTATCGTTTCTGTTTTTTTTTTATTAAATATGTTGCAGTCTTTGTGACATGTCTGCATTTGATTTAATCCAGTTATTATTATAGTAAGAATAAAGTTCTAGAGATTATCCATATGTTTACTTATAAAATAAACGCTTTAATATTTTCCACTGTAACTATAGTAATGACATATTCTCTATGTTGACTGATTAAATAAACTCCCGGTATTTTTAATGATAATAATCTTTTTGAGAATAAGTAATAAAAATAAAATTTATTTATTCGAAACGTTCACCTGTTTAGTAAACACTTAAACAGCAACATTAAAGTAGAATAGAATTAGCATTTTGTTTGTAAATGTACTAAACATTCACCTCCGTCTAAATAATGTAATTTTATTGCAAGAGGAAACAAAAGTTAGCACCCACGTATTTCTAGTTTAAAAAACGTTGCCCCTCTGAATTATTTGTTTTTCATAATGGTTCCCGTGGGTTAGAGTCCTGAAGGATTGTCAAGCAAACGGACAGTTTTTGCTGTTGATAACGATTCCCGTTAATATATAAAAAGGCACCTCTCTAATGGAAAACGTCACGAACGTCCGGTAAAAATACTACATATCTGAAATACTTTTTGTGCTTAATTACCAAACATTACTTTTACATTTATAATTTCGCTGTACAAAATTGTACAATGCAACAAATACTTTCAGATATATATTTTTATAATATTTCTTTGGTAGACTTGGAAGACAATAAAAAATTATAAGTAATTCTTTTAAAGAAATTTTTAAAAAGTTGTATACAAAAAAACTTTTTCCTATAAAATTCTTTTTATCACGAAACAAAAAGTTTATATCAAGTTATTTACAACAATATACTTAAGCTGCTATAAAAATAATGACAGTTACATATTTCGTTTCTTTTTATAATTAAACAAGAAATATTATATTTTTTATAAAAGCTACAACAAAATATGTAAATGTATCATTTATAATTTATATTTTAATCCAGTTCAGTAATAAAATATGCATATCTTGATTAGCTTTTATACATTTTCATAATTTTGTATAATATACAGTATGTTTGAGAAATTATTATTAAAGATATGTTTTTTACTTATAGAAGATTATTTATTCAGTGAAATAATTGAGATTGAATCAAGTAATAAATTTCATAGTCAACATACAACCTGTAGGATTTTTTCATTTGTTCGGAATGTACTTTTCATTTTTTTTTCGTTTCTTTTCTTAAATAAATAATATCTTTCCAATCAAAATTTCCATAATTTTTCAGCACATTTTTCACGATATTGTTTCCTATATTTAAGAACTTGTACAATATTTATCGACCTGAGAATCGGTAAATGAATATGATAACAACAATCAATATTTATTATAAAAATGTCCATTTCTACTAATTAAAAATTAAAAAAAAAACTATTATATACAGTATTTAAAAAAATAAATTATATTTAAAAACATGAAACATGTTTTAAAAATATATTTTTGTTTATTTTACATAACAAAATAATAACATGAAAACATTTTCGTAGTCATTTTTAATGAAATAAAATGTGAATATTTTTAAAACAATAAAATATTGTAAACATGATTCAAATTTCAAATAATTGTACGCATATTTCACCGATAATAAATCCTTTTTGTGTTATTGTTTGCAATTTAGAATTGTTCGCATAAAACGTAATTTTTTTAATACATCTGCATTTATTTTATATTTAATTAACCATTGGAGTACATCATTTGAACTATTTTTTACATGTTAATAGTTTTATGTGCACATCTGTATATTTAGAATTGCGCTTATTGTAGCATTCATGCAAAATTTAATTATTTTTATGTATCGTACAGTTAAATTTAGTAAATTTTTGCAGATGTTGCATGTTGATATAAAAAATGAACAATATTTTGTAACATTGAGAGAATAAATAAATCAATTTGAATACAAATTAAAACAGTCGAAAAACAATCCATTTGTAAATTTTTATATTAATAATTTAATTTTAGATTGAAACGCCATTTAAATTAACAGAATATATATTTTTGTTTATTTATAAAACCTATAATGTAGCCTGCAATAATATACTTTATTTATTCATCCATTCTATTTATTAGAACTGCATATTTAATTGAAATTTTAAATAGTAATAATTAATATTTTTTTATTTACTTATAAGCTCCAGCTTTTACAATGCAGTTTTGAAAATATTGTGTTGTTATAAACGATATTAATTTTATTCTACATTAATTAAATGTAACAGTTTAATCCAATGTACTCGTACCTGTGGCTTCGTAACAATCGGATTTAACTCTAAATTCTCTGTGTACTGTAATGGTTATTGAATCCTCAGTAGTCTTTAGAGAATAGACTATAAAGGAAGATTTACATGTTTCATGACAAATTCCGGCTTTTCTGCGGTGTACATCATCCTATAATCATTCAAAGGGGTAAACATGTATTAAGTTCAATTTAATCGGAATTACATACAGAATATATTTTGCTTCGATCACAATGGAAAACTTGCCAATCAGTTTATTTCTTGTGTTCTAAAAATGAGTAACGTTAATTTTAAACAACGGTGTGCTGTCAGGTTTTGCTTTAGACATGGGCACATTGCGATGATATCTTTTACAAAACTTAAGCAGACCTACAAAGACAGTGTTATTTCAAGAAACCAGGTTTTTCGGTTGTTTTAGACATTTTCAGTACGAAAAGAGTCGATTGAAGACGAAACACACAGCAGAAGACCTTCAAGAACTGATGAAAATGTCGACAGAATCTAGGATCTTATGCATTCAGATCGTCGGTTGACAGTACTGAATAATTGGGAAAGAGTTAATTTTGATTCACATCACCAGAAAAATCTGTGCAAAAATGGTTTTAAAACTTGAGATTTTAGCCAGTAAAAACATTCATGTGGCTTCTCAGCTCTCTTATTTTCCTGACTTGAGTTCTGTGACTTTTTCCTCTTCCCCAGACTGAAAAGTACCTCAAGGTAACTCATTTTGTGACGCTTTAAAACATATAAATGATTGTAACCGACCAGTCGAAGGTGGTTTCAGTATCTGAGTTACAGCAGAGAGACAATTTTTAATTGTAATTATAAACGAACAATTTAATAAAAATCAGTCTTATTACTTAATTTACACACCTCGTATAGTGAAATATAGTTAACTATAAAAAACTAAAATATGATTTCTTGTCTTGTCAACTTTTTTTAAAGAATTTATAGATTTTAACTTTATTGTTCAGCATTGCATGCAGTAATTGTTCTACTGGTTTCGAATTAACTATTAAAAGCTATGTATACATGATATGCATGTTCGTGGTGGTTTTGTATGTTGGAATGTTTTGGAAACGACCCCCTTCCCTAAATTCGGCCCTGATGGCCAATACTCAATCCAGCATCAACTGGGGACGTGAAAACATGGACCAGTTATTCAAATTCGTGCATTTTAATGGGCTGGAAAAGTTCCACAATTGTCTTCAGTTATTTACTTCCAAAGTTAAACAAAACTTCTGGCAATTGAGTTTTTGCTGTGGAAATTAAGTCGAGGCGTCATCTCCACACTTGGGTCCTTCACGACCTCTCATCTCTCAGACAGGAACGGGAACGGGAAATCGGGAACGAGGAACCGGGAACCAGGAATAAGGAACCACACGCGCCTTCTGTTGCTGTTGCTTTCGTTGACGTGTAGAGAATAATTTCATTCTTGATATAAATTTAAATTCCCACCGAACAGAAACCAAAGCTGAATCTTATATGACTCAAAAAATATTCTCAAGGAAATACGAAATGACAAAAAATTAATTATACAATTAATTTTCGCTGAATGAATTATTTGGAAATGTGGTTAACCTTAATTTATTTATATATACCACAATTTTCTTTAGTAATACCGTTTATCATATCCCAGGTTATGACTTGATATTTGATTGACAGTAGTGTATTGCTACTTACTTGCCTCATTTTTGGGTTATAAAATTTTCTGAAAGGCCTACATCAAGTGCAACAACCATTTTAAGAATCATTAATAATTTTAGAAGAAAAGGTAGAAAAGTAGAATGGTCTGCTAGATCCCTCGATCTTACACATCTAGACTCTTTTATTGGTGACCCTTAAAATCAGAAGTTTGTAATACTGAGGGAAATTCAAGTCAATTAAATTTAAATTCAAAATATCTCTCAAAATATTACAATTGCTTAAATATCAGCATATGTAATTCAAAAATTTTATAGCAGAATCATTGCTTAGCAGTTAATGCGTGGATTTTTGAATATTTATTGTAATTATTGTTTAATTTTATTATTCTACCATTTCCTCTAAAGTCATAAATGTTTCAAATTCGTTCCCTTTGTTTCATTTTAAATGAGACAAGTAAGTATACTTTGCTGTCAATCAAATATCAAGTCGTAACCATGGATATGATAAATCCCTAAGTTTAACGTTAAAAAATACTCACAGTATAATGAAACCCATGAATTCAGAGAAAAAAATATTTTATTGTAAGCTCAAAACTAATAAAAATAGTAAGTAATATACAATGGACAAAGGTGTGAATCTGTGTATGAGTTTAACATTTATTTATTTGTCGATAGTTTTTCCTTTGTGCGTATTATCTCACACCCGTTTATAAATATGTATGGCGGGAAGAAAATAATGTTTATATTATACGCAAGGAATGTTCATGTATTAATAAAATCTTTGAATATTACATTAGCTTTACGAGGTTTTGTAGCCAGACACATTGGAACCATAATTTATTACTTCGCCAAGTGTTTTACTAAGCCACACAGAATGTATATACATTAAAGTTGATCCGTTGTCATCTGTGTCTTATAACGAAACAATTCAATTTGTATCTTCAATGTAATTCAAGCAATTTGCAATTAGAACTAAGGTAAATGTAGCACAAGTACTGATGATATAGAAATATAGAGAAATAAGTAATATACACTCAGATTAATAAAAAAAAGATTAGCCACTAACACAGATTAGTTATATCCAGGGTCGTATTACTTAAATGAATGACATTGGGATCGTTTTGTCATGCCATCTCTTGGTTGTTTCCCAGAAGCTTAATAAAAATAATAATTTAGTTGGCTTTACTTTTGATATAAATGATTTGATTTCTTGTTAATAAATTGAGTACAATTGATAAAATTGGCTTATCTTTGAAACTAAATAATATACTTACCTTTATATATATTGGGACTCGAGTTAGTTTGACTTTCAATATTTTAACAAAGGGTATAACTAATCCGGTTAGTGGCTAATCTTTTAAGAACCTGGATGATAGAAAATGAGGTACAATTATCAATTACCTGAGAAATTGAACACATTGAAGAAAGAAGATAACAAATTTTAAAATTTCTGAACGTGTATTAACATTGATGATTTTATATGGTAAAAGAAGACATTTAGTTTTTAGTTTAGTTAAATTTATGTAGGATGAAGCTATTTCACTAACTATAGTCATAGAACATTTGTGCAAAACGCTGGGATGAGTAAAAATTGTGCGATATTATTTGTTATATTAGTGTAACTTGTAAGCTTACAGCTTCTGCGAGGAACCTGCAGTTTATAGTTAGTTTCAACCACCCGGTTACAGAGAAATTTTTATTTAGATTAAAATTCGAATCGGAGCTCGCAAAGCAAATCTACTATCGTTACCCTTGTGTAGAAAGAGTTCAATTCGAAAAAACTCAGAGAATCGCAATTTTGAATAATGAATACTAAATAACAAAATAACAAAACATTTATAAAATGTAAATTATACATTCTTGTCCACAAATATGTAAAAACTAAATGTACATTATATTTCATAAAGTTTTGTTATTTATTTCACGGTAAAAACCATAAAATAGTTTATTATATTATAGATTAGTATTTTTTATTGCTGATTATAGAAATACATTTGCAATGAGTCAAATGACCCGTGTAATGTATTAATATAAATATCGGTTCGATGAAATCATTATTTCACACCAATAACTGCTCCAATTCTGTCAACATGAGATTCGTTCTTAGTGTTGTGTTTGCCATTTTCTTCTTCGCTTTGGTTCAGGTATAATATAGTATTTTAATTTTTTGGACAAAAATTATTTAATAATATTTTAGAGTGGACCAAGCTTAAACAAATTTAAAAAAATGAAAAAGAATTTCCAGGATTGTGCAGCAGAAAATAACGCCCCAGATAGTAAGTTTATAAATATTTAAAGTAAAAAAATATTTTTAAAAATTGCTTGAATTATTTTAATAGTAAAATGAATAAAGTTAGGTTAAATTACGTTTTTCAGTTCTGTATTATTAAGATGTGCACTTTTATTGTCTATTACTATTTTTTTTTTAATTTAAATTATTTGACAGTCAGATGAATACATTTATATTAAATTACGTCTTAATTTTGAGGTAAATAAAATTATAGTATATTATAAACCAAGGGTGAGAAGACTATCATTATTGACCTAGCGCCACGACTGTATCCAGAAGTGCGAAACAATTGAAGGATACAAGGCGTTGGTAAATAATAATTTTCTCTCTCATCTTGATATTTGATTGAAAGCAATGTATATTTGATTGTCTCATTTAAATTATTAAAATAAAACACCAAGTGCAAAAATAATACTAAAAATAATTAATAATTTTAGAGGAAATGGTAGAATAGTAGATAATGAATAGATTTTTGAAAATTTATTGAATTTTTTTAAATGTTCGTTATTACACTTACTTGTTTCGTCGTTTGTTTATTAATTCTTTATTTTGTAATTTCTTACAATATTAAAATTTTATACTTCTCTAAAATTCATTCCCTATGATTTATTTTAAATGAGACAAGCAAATTCATTGTTGTCATTCAAATATCAAGTCGTAACCACGAATATGATAAATCCCCATGTTTCACGTTAAAAATTACTCACGGTGTATTATTTTTTGGTACTAAGCACTTAAAGTGAACAGTAGTTAAAAATAATTTCTCAAGTCAAATAAAAGTAAATAATACGGGATGACTAGGCTAGTAGTGAAAAAATGTTTTTTTTTGTATTCTAGATAATAATTGCATTAATTTCTGAACTACTGTGCACCATAAGATACGTGGAAATGATATGAGAATTTCATTTGTTTATTAACAATTTTATTTGCATTGGTATTACAATTTTTTATATCAAAATTTTACAATTTTGAGAAAATTTCGTGATGATGTTTAAAAATTTTAAATTTGTTTAATTTTTAATAATTTTACTGAAATTCTACAAACATTTATACTGCGTAGTCTGATGAATGTATTGCATATCATGTTGAACCATTCATTTTGAGTTAGAAACACAGAAACTGTGATTAGTGGAGAGATGCAAGTTCTACGTCTGAATGTATAGCACAGATTGATTACGAAGCAATGTTGATTTGTAGCATACCATATCACTCAATTTGAGTGATGATGTGTACACGATCATTTGTTTTACAATCAACAACACCAATCAAATCCTATTGAACAAATAATATTTTTATTGCAAATAATAAATCAATACTAAGAAATTGTCGATAGTTTTTATTTATTTTTACTTTTAAATTGAAAACAAATCAAGTTTATAAATATTTTATTCCCAGAAATTATTGTTACAAAAATAAGCTTTAAACTTTAAAATAGTTCAAGCAACAATAAAAAGTTTATGAATTCTAAACAAGCAATCATTTCAGTTTCAAGGTTATCTTTGAAAATTAAATTATTAGAAAAACTTTTAACTGCTCGTAAATATTAGTAACGATAGTATTCCAAATTACTATTGGAATTTTTGTAATAAATAACTCATAAAATAGTTAAGAATGAATTATGCATTCTATAACTATTAATTTTGATTTATTTAAAATAAAAGAAATAATATATAGATATTTATTGTGTAGCGATTAATGTTAAAATTATTTTTCCAATGATTTCAACAAAATAAAGTGAGGCTGCTTATCTACAGAAAATAATTATTTAATAAATAAATGAAATTTTCATTTCATAGCACTGATTATACCGTGTATCTCAAAAAGGTGTTGTCTTAGTCATTTAACATGGGAAAAGATGATTTTTTTAATGATCTATAAAAAATGTTACCATTTTTATTCTAATAACAATGCATAAAATAGACAGTTTTTTTTTGTTATGTTACTTACATGTTACACCGAATTACCTGGAAAAGGTTTATTTACGCTTTTGGAAAAAAGTGACGTCTCACGGACTAAAGAACAAGCTTGCGCACTTTATACAAATATAACTATTTCGTACTTGTGCATTTGTTAATAATATTTCTTACTTAATTCTGTTTAGAAGTAAATTGTTAATAAGGTTAATTACCTTTTTCTTTATACCTCGATTCATTTTAAATATTTTTAAAATATTTTGTAGAAAATATATTCATAATTTTGTATTAACACTAAAAAACAGAAAATATTATAAAAAGGAAACTCCCACAATCGGAATCGATGTAATTTTGCACATAGAATAATAAAAGCTTTTTGGAACACACGGTATACTTTAAAAAGTTCATTTACTAATATGTAGATAATAGAACTTGATCAGTATTTTAAATATTTTTGACAGATTTAAAACAAACTCTTAAAAACGAAGAAGTTCCAACAGATCATGCAAGCCTTTGCACCATTGGTTGCTTCAATTTAAAAATTGGAGTTGTAAGTATCTACTTATTTCATTTTTTTTAATAATTTATTCATCATTTATTTCTATTTTCTATTCCAATATATTTAGATGTACCCTAACAATACATTAAACGTAACTAAAATGGCTAAATGGTTGCCATGGAAATACCATGTTGATGAAGCCAAGGCAAAAGAAGTATCAGACACTTGCAACAAAGAGAGTAAGTTCTAGCAACATTTCCATTGTTGTTTCTTTAGTTTATTTGTTTTGTAGTGACTGATAGTGCAGATAAGTGCAGTGCTACTGAAATCTTGCTGAAATGTCTGAAAACCAATTTGGGATAAACATTTTATAATTACAGAAGGAAAGGATCATATTTTAATATTCAGTTGATTGTAATATTTGTTTAGTACCAATATTGAATAAAAGTATACAAATAAAATAATACGAATTTTACTAGTAACTCAGAAAAAAAATATTGTATAATAATAATAATAACTCTTTCAAAGTCAGTGATTCATAAAAATTTAGATTATTATAATTTGCCATATTAAATAATTTAATTCGTCAAAAAAAATATTATCAGAATGTGAACCCCAATAATAACTTTTGTTTTTACTTAATATAGTATCAAATAATGAGTACGAATTATCACATTATTAAATAGTTTTGCGAAGGATTATATGCATGATTCCATTATTTTATTATTTTAATAAATTGAAAAGGTTTAATAGTTATTAAAGCCAATAGGAATATAAGTAATATATAAACTTGATCAAAACCTAAGCCTAAACTGAGATAAAGTTTGCAGTCGAAGTTCATGTTACCGTACATATAGTTGTATAAAGTACTTACATGTAACTTCGTTAAATATGAACCACTTAACAGGTCAGATTTATTTATTTGAAACTTTTTATTAATAAGTATGCCCGTTGCTAGGCGACCAAATTTATTTGAAATTATTATTACTTTCACAATTAATCTGCTTGTAGGACTGGACTGTTATTTTCAATATCACTCTGTTGACAATCGGAACCAAATGATAAATATTATCTATCACTTACATCTTATGATCTATAGAATTAAGTTCAACGTCAACTTTGTCGCGAAGAATGCCAGTTTATTATCTAATGTCCTCCTACCAGAAATTCAAAAGAGAATTACGAGCAAAGTGCCCTTTTGGCACTGCTGATTGCAATAAAAAAGGAAGGTACACAACTAGATGTTATAGCAGTCCCATATATAAAATTTCAACAATTTACGGCTAATCTTTTTTGTTTTATACGATATACGTACGTCACGCCGAAACTATTAAAAATGGATTCAGGGATGGTCAAAATATGTATTTTCGTTGTACTTGCTGCAAATGCTTATCCAAGTTTTAATTTTTTCGAGTGATTAATGTAAATAAAACTTTCTAAAGATTGTCCAATTTATATTCATTTGACTAATAACAAATTTTTTCATCAATCCATAATCCTCCTTCTTGCTGGCATCAACTTTCCTCGATTTTTCATATCACTAAGATTACTTAATTAAGCTTAAACAAAAAACGCGCAGTCATCAGTCAATTAATCTCTCGATCAGCAATCCGTCATAAGCTCCATGGAAACAATGCACTTTCTTTTTTTAATCTGCGAGGAACAATGACGGTCCTGCTAGGTACCCGGTATCGGGATTGGAATGAAGGGTTCGTGGGGAAAGTTGGTTGTTGTCGCGCAGCGCGCGCTGCTTGTTTTCGGCTCCAGCATCACCGGAGCCGCTCCGGACCCGGAGTCAGTTCGCGCGCGGCCCTCCTACGGTCCGGAGCTGCCGGCTCCGGGAATGTCTCAAAATGAACGCGTCTTAACTAGTTTGTGAAGTGCTAACAGTTATGTTCATCGTTGTAACTTTTCAGTTGTTTTTATTTCTTCTTCTGGAGGAAAAATGTGCGAAACAATTACCAAGGCAATAAATATGAATAGTGGAAAAACTTGGAATTTTTTACTGAAAATTTTTTAATCAACTTAAAATACATATCTAATATAAGTGAAGCAGTGTGATATTTAAGTGATTAGTCATGGGTTTCAACGATAAAAAACTACAACGTCTTCGCAAATTTCGGTTTTTTGGAAGAGCTAAAGTGTATCTAATGGTGCGATGGCCTTTACTGGTACGTTCACTTTCACAAATGTAATTAATTCAACAATACATTTCGGGTATAAAGACAAATGTTTTACATTAACCATTATCCTTCATCCCGCTTTCATTTGTTTTCACACACTCCGAAAGGTTTTACATTTTTGTGTAGATATAAATAATAAAATGTTTGGTTATGGGCTTATGTGGAATCCTTCACAATGCCAAAGGATACGTTGTGTTATTATTTTCAAATTTTGTCAGATGAATTTTAATTACTTTTTCTCCCTCGAATTATTTTGTTTGTTTTGTCTTTTTTAATTTACCCCTAATTATAATTTTACCCTTAAACGAACTAATTTCGCACAATTAAGAAATGAAAATTTTATAAAACGTAACTGTTTTCCGAAGACATTGTTAATTGTGTTAAATGCATTAACTACGTGTATAATAAATTTACAATTTACAAACAGTGCATAAGTAAATTACAAACAAAATTGTTTATTTACCGGTTTCAGTATATTAAGCATTTGTTTACATAGACAAAAGTAAGCAGTGTAACTATGTCATAATTGTATACCATGTAATTTTGAAAAGTCAATACAGAATTGTCAAAATAATATGGAACAATTGTCATATCATATCTACCCATACAGAAGAGAGATCACGAAAACGTTACTCACAAGAGAATTTTATAAAATAATATTTATTAATAACGTAAAACCGGTAAACTATGAACAACCTACGGATATTTTGTATCATATCAGAGGTCTATTCTCGAAACGTTCGTAAATTTTAAATGTACGTACTAGTAGTGCATACTTTTCAAATTTCAGTAATCTCGAACGTGCCTTTTGTTAAGTATACGTATACATTTCATTCGCAATACTACGAGTGCTATTTCATGCTAATAACTGATTCAAGTATACGTAAGTCTACGATCTATCATGGTAACACGTTTATTTTATGTTGTCATTCTTTCGATAATTTTGACCAATTTGAGAAATGGCAAATTTTGGTACAATTGTAGCCTTAGAAGAAGTAGAATTGGTATATATGCATCTTAGGCGATTTTATATTAAAGATGATGGCCCGTATTACAAGTTCAATTTTATAGAGCGCATTTCTTAAAAGTGACATCTGGCCTCATAACATTATAATGTGCATGCTTCCTAAAAGTGCTTTTATTATAAAGGTGCGTATATAATATGGGTGTTGAAATGATTAGTAAATGCATTCCAAAAATTATCAGTTTACATCATCTGCCTTTATTTGCCCCGTTGCAACTATTTAAAATTTGGGATAATTCTTACTACAAACTTTTTGCATTCGAATACTAAGTTTTCATTAAATTTTGCACGTAATACCTGTGTCTGTAGTATTTCTACAAAATTTATTTCTTAAATTATCCATGATTTCATTTAACTTTAACATTTATTGATTTTAACATAAAAATATAATACTTATAAAAGAAGACACATACTGGTCGACCTATAAAATCCCGATGTGTCATTCATTTGACGTAAAATTACAATGTTGTCAGATACTTTTTACCTCCCGCCTATCAATATATAGATAAGGGAGATATTGTTTTAGGTTAAATTTCTCCAGTGTGAGTTTTCAACATTTAAGTACGAATTAGGATCCCTAGAATATGATTTTAGTATGAGTTTGACGTAAATAAACTTGAGACAAGGAAATTTCGGTATAAATTGAATTAAAAATATTCTGAACAAACTAACTTTAAAATTAAATATATAATGTACTAAAGATTTTTTTTATTAAATATATTACTACATTGGCTGGAGGTAATGATTGGACACATCAATTTTTTTCATTTTCGAATGGTGCAAATATAAGTAAACATTTCTGTTTGCAAAGCCTATTTGAGAATACAAATTTAATGTGCAAAATTTAAACTATTCTTAACGTACGTATACGTAAATTTACGAACGATTTCGAGTATAGAGTCCCAAGCCTTATATACCTTAAAATCTTCGCTCTATGATCTCGAAATTCAATTTACATCTGCGGCGGTTATAATACTCATAACTATCCTAGAATCCTAAGTATGTTAATAAATATTCGAAAAATTTATTAGTTAGTTTTTGTAAAAAGAATCTTACAAAGAATGAGTTGAAACATAATAAATTACAAGTTTTATTATTAAAAATGAAGAAACGTTTGCAGAATTAGAGAGTTCCAGTAATGAAATAAGCATGAACGTACTCCGATAGGTGGGAAGATAATGAAAAAGGAAACTAGTAGCATATCGAGTAACTCAATTCTAAGTAAATTGGCAGTAAGTGATGACAGGGCGTACGGTCTATATTTCCTCTTGACTCGGTCTGTACGTAAGGTTTAACTAATTATCTCGTATATTTCAACGAGTGAAATTAATTTAAGTAGAAGGTTCGGTAAATTGGCGCACATTTGGTATCTTCTATGTGTGATGTAGATATAGAGGGGTACATCGCGTTGTACGAAGAAAAGAATGATTCATCTATATCTATTCCAAAATCCAATCACAAACAATGAAGTATTTATTAAAAAAATTAATATTATAGCCAAGTCGAGCAAGTAAATAGATGAAACTATAATTTGGTATCTTCGATGTGTGATGTAGATATGGAGGGGTACATCGCGTTGTACGAAGAAAAGATTCGTCTATACCTATTCCGAAGTCCAATTACAAACAATGAAATAGTTATTCAAAAAACTATAGCCAAGTCGAGCAAGCAAATAGAAGAAACTATCATTTGGTATCTTCTATGTGTGATGTAGATATAGAGGGGTACATCGCGTTGTACGAAGAAAGTGAATGTTTCGTCTATACCCAAATATTCCAAAGTCCAACCACAAACAATGAAGTAGTTATTCAAAAAATTAATATTATAGTCAAGTCGAGCAAGTAAATAGATGAAACTATTAAAAGCATTTTTCTCGCGGTACATATTAAATTTTTCGTACACTATTAAACAAATCTAGAAATAAATAGGTAAATGGACAAATCGTAATTTGAAGGATGACAATAAAATAACACAATTCCATAATTACCGTATTATAAATTTACAATTTTTGTGCCTTTAACATTCACTATTTTAAAAATAGTATTAAATCATGCAAATATTACAGTTATTTTTTTATGAATTTTTTGTTACAAATTTGTGTTATTTTAACGTTACAATAACGAAATAAAAATTACGTTATTAATAAAAAAAAAGTTGAATATTATAAATGTGGATATGTTTTGATGTTTGATGAAAATTAAATAAATATTTCAATTTTTTCATAACAACGTTATCATATATATTATCCGCATTTAAAATTTTGTTATCCCAATATTAAATATCAATTATAAATATGAAATTAAAATAAATATAAAATTGTATTTTTCTATGAAGGACAAAGTAAAATATGAGTTTTAAAATAAAAATAATAATTTATTTTAAAAACTTTTAAAACATAAAAGGGACATAAATTAATATTCAAAAACACACAGAACAGAAATTTTTTATATGTTTTTATCATGCAAATTTTAGCTGAAATATATTACTTTAAAATATGTTTTTGAAAGTATTTAAATGAACATGTTAAAAAATAATAAATTATTGGATGTGTTTTAGGGATAAAATTATAAAACAACTAAAAGGCTATATTGCAGCTTGTGTAAAACATCAAATAGAATATTCTACAAAAGGGAATAATAAAATTTTGATGATGGGGAAGAATATACTTTATATTGGATATGAAAATCATATACGATTTTAATTATATACGCTTTTATCTTGAAAATTGTTTAAAAAATATATTTTTATTTTTAATGAAATGTAATCACAATCTATCATTTAAATGTCGTAGTGTTTACAATAAAAAAAATATTAATGTCATACATATTTTTCGTCGACCTTTAAAAAAATAATGTTTTCCTTCTAATTTCCGAACGAAACCTTTTACTTTTCATTTTTATTATTTTTGTCCGCCAAGCCAATTGTAAATAACAAATGATTAAATATAAACTTTCTTTATATTTTTAAGGTTGATTTAATATTTTTTCAGGTTTCAGGATATTATGTCTTTGTTTACATATACAAAAGTAAGCTGGATAACTAAGTTACAATTGTTTTTGTCAAAATAATATAATATATTATCCAATTATCCCCTCTCTAAAATATTTAATTACTAATAACTATATTATTGCAAAGTAGGTATTATTATAATGAGAAGCTATAGTGGTTAGTTGTTATATTTTATATGGTCATATACCCAATGGGATTGTGCTCTTGTTTAGGGATCAGGCTTGTAACCCAAGTGTTCTAGGTTCAAATCTCGTGAAGACATGTGAATGTGCATTTTAATTTGATTGTTTCATCCTCATTAGATTAATTGTCTAGAGGTTGTTAAACATAAAAAAACTATTTGAGTGAACTAACTATAGAATAATAGAGTAAACTTCTTTTATATGCAAACCAATTTAAAGTTGGAAAAGTATCATTATTCGAAAGTCCATTAAATTCATAATTTGCCTGTAATAATGCTTGATAAAATTGGTTTTTATGTTGCAATTACAGGCCGTTGCATAGTAATTTTCCGCGAACAAAAAGTATTAGTCAGTGTCAGAATAATCCGAGACATATCGTGACTGAACATAATGCCGTAAAACAATATTGCCAACAATACGCAATGCGCCTTCGCGAATGCCGAAATGGACGGGCAGCAGTCGTACCAACCCGCGGAAGTTACGATCAAATATAAGCAGAAAGTTGGAATTTAAAAGCTACTAAATCACGGTAGTTTATTTTTCGTTTTCTTGTATACGTTATGAGACACGAAGGTTCAACTTAGAACTAATATTTCATTTCTGAAAAGCAAATATACATTTGAATTGCGTTCAGATGTCCCATGTGTAGATTTCTAAACTTGTAGAAATTGTTTCACGTTGTTATGTCTAGTTTAAGTATTCTATTATTTTTTCCAAGTTGTAATATGGCAAATAAAATACAGGCACTAATTTCCTAAATTGTAGGACAACTCTTTATAATTCTAATATATTGTACAAGTATGGAATGGTACTCATTTATTAGTATGACAGTTTTTTTTTCAAATCATACCAGTAGGAAATGGACATTCCATTCATATTTTAATAATAGTCTAGCAACAAAATAATAATTATACCGTGCGAAATAAAAATGTGTTTACTATAAACTATGTATGCGTAGCAATAACGATGGATCCTGAAAATTTTAAGAAAAAAGTAATCATTGTCCACCAATTCAAATGTTGGCACTGTAATGTTTTTTACATCCTGCCTATCAATATATAGTTAAGGGGAATATTATTTTTGGTCAAATTTCTCGAGTGTGGCTTCTCAACATATGAGCATGGATTAGGGTTCCTAAAATATAATTTTACTATTTTTACTATAATGTCTGTATGTCTCTGTGTGTGTGTGTGTATCTGAGACGATTTATCGTTCACGATAACTTCAATACGATACATTTAAAATATATAATATTTGGTATTTAAGAGTTATATTCAAATATGATGAACAGCGTCATTATTTTTTTTCAAAATTGTCTTTTTCAAGATAAAGCTTAAGTTCAGATTATAGTACTTCAATAAATTTTATAGAAACATAATTTCATGGCTTTATTTGTTCATTAGAAATAGTTTTAAAAAAGTTTGAGTTTAGTATTTATTATTATTAATGCTTTAGCGCGAATATTATTATTTAATACTCTATATACAAAGTCTATAATACGACAAATACCTCTGACATGTTAAACCTTCATCCGTTTCAAATTCGCTGCGAAATATAAAATTTAAAAAATTGACAGATGTATATTATCCACAATTTTCCAACTAAACAATTCCGAATGGAGCTATTTCCTATTTTCATTAAAAAAACCTTGTACAAATGACAGCAAAACATATCGGTAACCGAAAAAACCTGATGTTGTCATTATTTCGCCTCCCAACATTTCATATTGCTGGTACTCGTTTTTTTGTCAATCTAGACATTTTATGAACAATTGTTGACAAAAAGCAAAGCTGAAACTTTGGCAAAATGGTTTATTTTTCGTGCCGAATACTTATTCATAATTCCGACATTCAAAACTTTCATATTCCTAGTTAACATGACGTGAATAAAATTTAATTATATACTTTAAAATCTAAATGAAATTCCTGAATAGAAATATGGACGGTTGTAATTAATAATCAAAACTTGTATAAAAAATGTTTTACTCTAATACCTAACCAAACAATTTTTCTTCGTTAAAAGTAATTGTCATTTTTCTTGGAAAATTTTTCTTTTATCACTATTTTGTTTTAAACTTTTCAAGTTTTCTTGAATACAAATTAGTTCAAGTACCTATCAACACTAACAACAGGTTTTATTTTATGTACATACATTTTTCTATCTCTTAAAATCAGTAACTTCCACAAATATTAATTTAAAAAAATCTGCAATTGTAACAAATTTTACTAATCATTAATTCCTAGCAATAGTAAAATGAAGCTAGGTAGAAACAAATTTAAACTAAAAATTTAGCTAATGACAAAATATTTAATTATTATTTCAGAAACTTCAGATCTTCATGAAAGTATCACTTCCAGTTGCACGATTAACACCAAAATCTAATCAGATCTAATCTAACTTGTCAATATTATATATAAAAAAAAATATTTGCTAATATTAGAGTAATCTTTACGAAAATTTATCTGTCTATCTATCCTTCCACACATACACACACACACATACGGACAGACATCATCGTAAAAATATTAAAATCGTGTTCTAAGAACTTCAAAACTTCCATTGAAAAATCACTATCCAATTTTTAGCATGATTCTAATAATTCTTACTGAGTGTCTAAAGGTAAAGAACTACTGTATTCGAGTGGTTCTGAACCCATTACAAACTACAAGTTTGTTGATGAAAATTGTTTACTAACAACAAAATAAATAATTAGTAATTTGTAAGATAGTAATGGTTAAATGACTTTTTAAGGTTTGTGTTGCATAGACTGAAAACTTTGAAATAGTCGTAAATTCTTGTATAACAAATTATTTATGTTGAAGTAATAATAAGTTTACATTAAGCCGATTTAGCGTAGAGTACTAAATCCAGGATTACTCGAAGACACGTGAGAGAAATGATGATGAAGGTTAGGTACAGATAAACCATTCACAAGCCCTACAAATCCAAAGACTAAGCTAATTCTTTAAATTGTAATTTATTCCTTTCCCTCCTCAAAAAGAATACTCTTCATCATCATTAGGGAACAACAGTCCTTGAATTGTCCCTAGATCTTTGGACAGTTTAGTATCCTCGAATCACCCAAACAAAAAATAACAATTGTTTCAAATAGAAAACTGTCTGTTTGATTGACAAATAAACAAATGAATTCAAATATGTTTGTTATCTTTTTCAAATTAACTAGCTTAAAAAAGAAAAATAGATAAAATTATGGTTGGTATACAACCAAAAGAATACGATCCGAAAAGTAGGAGTTTTTGCTGGCTATTGTTCTTTGCAGTACCATTTGTACAAAAATTATTAAAGCTGAAAATGACATCGAATGTGTGAAGAGGACGAAGAATCATCGGAACACATTGTTTATCAATACCCTATCAACACAGAGACTCAATCAACTAGGTAAGAGGTACCGTACTTCAGAAAATATCATGAACTCCTGGAACTATAATTGATTTCATAAAAAATCAGGATCTGTTTCCGGAACACTAAGTAATGTAGTAATAGATCTTACAGTTCGCGGTGACAAAAGCGAAAAGCGCTTAAATGCTCTTTCTTAATTCAACAATACAATAATATCTGAATCATAAGGTTCTTGTAATTGTAGTATATAATTAAAATCTAATATAGATTGATATTTAGAAAAATGTTCCAACAATTAAAAATACATCCATGTTCTGTATTACAATGTTGTTATCTATTTAGGTAATTTGTATCTGTCCGTTGCATTTAAAAATCAGATAGAATAAATTATACAGATAAAAAAATACTATTCTATATCTACATTAATGTACTATTGTAATAAAAATTTAAGCTATATGTAGTTCATTTTTTCTGTGGTGGCTTTACGTCATTGTTTTCCGAACATAGAAAAAACAAGTATGTCTACTGTCTTTGGCACACACACAAGATTGCGCCCTTTAAGAAAGTTAACCGTTTATCTAATCAGTACATCTCTTTCTTACTTATAGGATAAAAAGCGATAGCGTATATGAGGGGGGATCAAATTTCTTCCCCTACTACTAATCTGATTCATACGAAAATGAAATGATGACGTGAAACCTATCACAGAAAAAATGAACTACACGTGCAAATTCTGTCATACACTTTCTTTTTCAAATGTACACTTTTTAAATTCATTATGTCAATTTTTTAAAGTCCCCGTTTTAGATAATCCTTATATTTTACTAATGATCTGTGCTGTTAACGAAATGGTTGTGGATTGTTTATTTTGAAAGAGTTTTCCTTACACTTATTTCTTAAAGAAGGAAGGTATGTAAATACGAAACGATGATCGTATCACTTGCTGGTTGTAAACAGATACTTGACGTTGCCATGGCAACTAATATCATTTTAAAAGATGTTTCAAATTTTCTTCAAATATAGATCCACTTCGCAAACCCAGCTAAAACCATATTCGTCTTGAATATCAGTTTATAAAACTCTTTGTGGAATTTGGAAATATTGCGTTTTTGTGCTCAGGTTGGGATGCTATTGATTTATGTGCTATGTAGCAGGATGAAGGATTTGTTCGGCTTTATTTATTCAAGTTCAAAAATATAAAATTGAAACATATTTATAAGTGGATTACCTAGTTAAGAGACACTGATACGAATATATCAGTTCTGTAATCTGTTAATAATGAAGCAAATCACCTCTGACCACAAAACTGATATAACAAACAATAAAAAATTATCTAAATATTTTTTTATTTCAATTATAGCTCTTTTATAAGTGCTCTTTACTAGTCGAGGATGATTTTGGAGAACAAAATGAAGTAGTTAGAACAGATACTGTCTGCAATGTTTATTAGATTTTTTGCACGATCGACCCAATAACAAACAATTTAAAAATATTAAAACAATTTATTTGATCGTTACTAAGTTTCATACAATTTACTTACAGTTTCCCCGGACGGTAAGAATAACTTGCTGATCAGAAATTTATAAAAATGACTTACTGTCTTGGTAACCCAAAATATAGGTATTTGTATATCAAGGGACTGAAATATAATTTTTTATTATCCCTATGAAATTTATTCTACGTGGCGATAGCCGAGGAGAATAAACCATGTGAGTAATAAGAAATACTTCAGTACTTAGATATAAATTATATTTTTTTCGAAATCGTTAAATTATTAATTAGAAACATATAAATAGTATTATGTGTTTGTAGAACTTCAGCTAGCTATTGAGACGGGGATGACTGTGACTTTATTACGTTAAGAATTAATTTACTAAATCTGTTACTAGGTCACTATAAGTATAGAGTTGTAAATTTTCAAATATGCTACGAAATTTTGTAAATGAGATTTATTTTATTTGAGGGTAAATTGTGTTTAAAACACCAAACTAGATTATTCCTCGAGCGAAACGTGAAATACTGGAACATGTCTTATTTAATTGCTTATAAACTTTGGTAAACTCATCTACCTCACTTGATCTAATTACTGACTTCTATTTTGTATTCAAATAGATACACTACACTATATTACAATATTTTAGGGTTAAATCTTATATAACATATACATACTTCTACAGATGAAATAATTCAAAGCTAAAAATGTAAAGCTAAAGATAACACCACTAAAATTCAAGGTTGATGTAAAAAAATGTGTAATCATTCCTGTCCCTTCCCAATAATGATTGCAATTCGCAATAAAATATTTCCACGACCAAAAGGAATTGAGTTATGTTTTTGTAGTTGTGAAATTTCGTATTGAGATCTGTGGTCGCTTTCACCATTTCTCGCCAATATCATTCACATGCATGGAAATAGTCATATGCATTTGAATATACAATATTTTCTAGTGGAGGCGCAGGTGTATATGCACGTCATTTCGCAATATTTGCTTTCATATTACGGAGAACTCGTTTTTTATTCTCAAATTTATACAAACTTTTATCTAATTTTAAGAGAACACTAAAGAATGGTATATTATTGCAAATAATTTAGGAAAGAAATTAGGGATAATGAAATAAAAACAACGATACTAATTTGTAAAAACGATACCTTTACAAATTTTTTTAGTACATTTTGTTCTAATTACGAGTTTGTAAACCAAATCTTTTTTATATTATAAGGTAAAGACTTACGCAACTAAGGTACTTATTTCATAACAAGTTTTACTTCCATTTTAGCGGTTAGACTTAGTATTGTCAGTCTATAGACAGTGCTGTATCTAGAATAGAGGCAGTGCAAATTCAAACTATTTCTTCTATTTCGAAAAGACTCAAACCTCTCTCTCTCTCATTCGGTGAATGAGAGGGAAATACATTATATCATTTGATGAATTTAATATTGTACTGACATTTTAAAAACATACTCTTGCTATTACAAAATTATGTAATATATGGTAAAGAATTAAGTTTACCCGGAGCTTAAAATTGCCTAGATATGGTACTGTTTATAGCTTTCGTAGGAAACCTACAGCTTGTAGTGAGTTTCGAACCACTCGGAAAGCGGTATTTTTATTTATTTAAAGATTGGCGAAGTTGAGATTTGGACCTCAAATCTTATACCCTGCTCAATTCAACAACAAATACAATTACTAATTTTTCGTTTTCTTATATTATCACTAACACCTTAGCGCATGCAACATTAATGTTTAGTAGTACATTTTCTTATTTGATATATGTTGAATTTTATTTTATTTTTTATTATGAAAGACAAAATTTACTAGGCCATAAGACATTAGTTAAAATGATAACAGTAACAGTGTTTTTGTATTCTAAATGTCTGAAGTTTATTTCATACATTTGTTCTCATATTAACAACTTGAAGCGATGAACATGAAAATAATGTAACATACTCGACGCTGGTGTTATATATGTAATAAACTAGAGAACACGTATGTTATTACCTGTAATAACACAGCAAATAATGTGAGTATTTGTAGCTAATGCCCTGCTGTAAACAAATTACACGTGGCACCGTTGGAAGAACAATGGCGTTTCGTGCCATGTGCACCGCTTCAGCTACAGTTACAGTTTTCAGCGGAGTATGAAGTTCTTTCTCTAGCGCTGATGAAGTTGACATTTCTAAACAAAGGGCACACAATAATGCAGCAGCATAGTGGCTTGTCAAAGCTTTTTAATCATTCTTCCTACGCGAGAAGAAGTCGGGAGCAATCGTAACTTTTGTCCTTTTTTTTTGGGAAACATTCGACGAATGCTCTGTCTATTATTACTGTATTTTAATCACCTATTGTCTAGTTATCTAGTTCTCACAAATAAAACAATAGTTTATAAGATTTTTTATTTGTTTGTATACTGTTTATAAACAGACATTTATATTCATTATTCAACATAAAAACTTGCCTGAAATTTTACATCTTTACATTTTGTCATATGTGTCATTGTTATCGACGAAAAGAATTCATATAGGATAAGTGGGGGTGAAATGGACCTCATTTTGAAAAAATAATAATTACTCTATAATATTGAATAATATCTAAAAACAAAATTTATGACAACTGATTAACAGATTGTTGTTATTTGTCATATGTGGTAAACTCTTCGTGCAAATAGCGACCACTAATTACACATTTATCCTATCATCCTTCCATCGTTTTTGTTTGAATAATTTTCCTTGCATACTGCATATTCGTTTTCGTTGTCTTCAGCTTTTTCATTATTATCACCCTCTGATGAACCATTTAACAATAGTATTTCAGAACTCATGGAATAGCTACTAGATCGTCTACCTTTCTATGTGCGAATTTTTTTTTAGTTTACTGGTTGAATTGAAGATTTTTACAATAAAAATTCTCTGGTCCATTTCTTCTCATAGGTGGTACATCTGTCCTCAGAGCAGAGGTTAAATGGACAACTAAATTACTTATGACTGTGTATAGATAGAACCACAATTCAGGTTATGTTAAGTCATATGCATAGGTTTATAAAGTATGTATATAAATAATTACTTTAAAGTTACCGAAATAGTAATCAATTAATTGTGTATAAAAGGTAATTTTTTTTTTAAGTAAATCTTGGGTTATTCAGTGTTGACTGCATTAATTTTACTACTACGGCTACTTACACAACAAAATTAACATACATAGAGATATCACTCTAATGTACTTTTAAAACCAAAGTTCATATCTCCCCCACTTATTCTATAAAATTTAAATCTTTATAAAAAAATAATAGTTATTTTTGCACGATCGGGTATTTTTTAAGGTTTACTGAGTGGGTTTCCAAGTCAGTAAGTTACGAATTAGTAATCGTTAAGTGATATATTATCGAATGGTGAATCGGTAAGAAATTGCTAACTTAATAATGGTTAAAATTTTAATTTCAAAAAATGACAACTCATTTCACATAATTTTTGAACGGAATTAGTTGAGAAAACTGTGTTATACTTAAAATTTTGAAATAAAAAGTCTAAATTGAAATTCAATTAACTCTTCAGAAAAATAGTTCATGTGAATTACAAGAGAGGTTTTAAAATCCGAATAGAAAATGAAATATGCGCAAAATATTCATATGAAGTAGAAGTTTGAAACTATAATCCGCCCATATTAATTTATGCTGTAACTCTGGCAAACCTTAGAAAACATTTCCCATGAAATCCACAGAAGCGCTTGATACAATTATAATCCCGAGGTAGAATAGTTCTTTGCGGTAAAGTGAAACTTTCATTTACTTTGTCGCAGCGAAAACTAGCAAAAGACGATAATGATCTCCGTATGCGACGAATGCGAGCTACACACGAGCGTTTTAGACTTGCTCTCTTTGTGAGCGCCGTTCGTGCCTCGCTGGATGTTTCTCTTCCGACGCCGACGCCCGCGTCGGGTAACTGCTGCCGATTATTCTCCACCGGGTACAAGGGGTTTTTCATTTTATTTAATTTGTAAGCGAAAACAGTGATGTTCAATTAAACTTCAAGTAGTTTTGTCTCCTTTCTACAATTGATACTGTGTTTATATATTCCATATATTACATTTTTTAAGAGTACTAATTTTAATTGCAACTGGCTTTAGTCAATGAGCCAATCTGATGAATAGTTGTAGATGGTGTGAGGGGTTCTTATGGTTTCTTTCTGTTTTGTCTTCTTATTTTATCTTCGTTTATAAATGAAGCTTATAGCGATATTTATTTGTTTTTATTGTTGTACTAATATTCCATAATTCCATTTGTATACTTAAAACAAATCCAGATGATTATTTATGTTTCTAGATTATTTTATTCATTTTAAGATCTCGTCAATCTCTATTAAAATCATTCGGACACAGCAGTTTCATTAATAATTAACGACAATAAGATATATGTCTCATATACATTTAGTAGATGGTACGTTACAATTTTTATCGACCGCCATAAATAACAAAGGAAGTGTATAGCAAATTAGATTGAAGTTGATTAACATTTGATAAAATTTAGTCAATCAAAAATAATAGGTTTGTTCCAACTAAATATTCCTGATTGCGATTATTTCATGTATCAGTTCATGTACCGTGGTATGCGCATGTGCCAATGCTTTTGATGGAACTAATTTCGAACTGATTCTGAATCGTCAATGTCATTGCTGTCTGTGTTAGGGTAGTTTTACTTTTACCTGAAAATAAATCTATAATTCTAGAAGACCATATTTTTAAATTTAAATACAATTTTGAGTTTAATTAAATTAAATTATTAAAAGTTGTGACTAACAGTACATACTCCGATCCTCTGACTGTTTTGACCGTCAGAGAACTGATTCGGGATAGTTAAGAGTAAAACTGGCATTACGTCAACTAATCAAATTTAATTTAGTGTGCCAATTTCAGTTCACTCTTCCTAGTTATTACATAGAGTATAGATCTCTTTTCGGGGTGGAGCGGTCCCCGTTTCTTTATGGTTCTTCTTCACGTCTTCCTATTTTCTGTTTTCTCCTTCCATTCATTAAGAAAGTCTCTTCAGTGGTGTCCACAATTTTAAATTTTATTAAGTAATAAATAGGTATAGCGTCTAGATATAATTCAATGATTATTTATAATTGAGAAGAAAACTACTGAATTCTTCTAATTTGGGCATCTATTTTGGTCTTTTTCATTCTTCAAGAGATGTGGAATGTAGAGACCGATATATGAACAACTTTACCAGTCAAGAAAATAATAATTTGCAACGCCAGAAGTATGAATTCATTTCGTAATAAGCAAGTTAACAAACTCCAGCGTCCACGTTCCATTGTGTGCGTCTATATTGTATTTGAAGGCGGCTCTTAGAAAGAAGATGAATAGACTTGGTTGTGAAATGCTTGTAGACCGTCGTGTGCCTGGCTCATCACATCGCTAGGGTGCAGCTTGTGAAAATGTCTCTTGTTGATACCAGAACCCAGTGTTCCCTCACAAAAGAATTGTGGGACCGAATGTCGCAAACACTGAACGCGCACCTGTGACGAGATTCGCCAGTGATGCTCAGCATGATTATTTCACGCTACGGGAACAAAAATAGTTACAATGAAAAGCACAACAAAACATTGCAATTGTCACGACGTACAGTCGTACTATTTTGTATATTAACATTCATATTTGTATCTACTAGCGTGCTATATTTATTACCTACTTGTATTCGAGAATACTGTAACGTTTGTTTAGGTGAAGTGTAAAAATAAGCGAAATACGGATATTTATATAAATAAGGACCGGTTTTTCCATCTCTAGTTAAAGTACCGGTTACCTTATTCGTCGGGAAATAAAAAAATATCGCATCGAAAAACTAATGTGAGTTGTCAAAAATACAGGTTATTTACTATTTCGATGCGATATTTTTCTGTTAACCGACGGTTAAGGTTACCGGCACTTTAACCAGAGGTGGAAAAACCGGCCCTAAGTTTAATAAACTTCCTTCAGTGACTCTCTGCACACTCTGACCGATACTGACTTCCATTTTTCCCCTGATGTGACCCTTATATATCTGCCGCCAATTAATCGCTAGAACATTCTAGAGGCTTCCGAACTCCATAAAATTTCTGAACAATAGCGGCGTCGCTGGAAAAATAAAAAAAAACGAAAAAACCTAAATTTCAATTTTTTGCTTCAAAAATTTTTGACTCCCTACTTGAGTAGATACCGATGCGTTGATTTCAAATTTTCAAACCGAATTCAATTATTTCATCCCGTTTTCGAGATATTTGAGTTCAAAGTTATACCTAAAAAATTAGGTTTTTTAGGTGTACCCCTTAAATGGTTAGGTTTTAGGTTTCGACGACCACACCATTCGATTCTACGGGCAAAATTACATAAGTGTACCAATTTTCAGATTTTTATCTCAACAAATAGAATTTCTACAAGGAAAAAACTGAAAATGGCCAAAAATCGAAAAAAATCGTCAGGGGTTCATCAGGCATTTTTTTCGATTTTGGCCATTTTCGTTTTTCCTTTCTAAAAATTGTATCCTTTGCAATAAAAATCTGAAAATTGGTATACTTATGTAATTTTGCCCGTAGAATCGATTGGTGAGGTCACCGAAGTCGTAAACCTAATCGTTAAGAGGGTATACCTAAAAAACCTGTTTTTTTAGGTGTTGCCAAAATTAAACTTTGAATACGAATATCTCGAGAACGGTAAGAGATAATTTAATTCGGTTTGAAAATTTGAAATCAGCGCATCGATGTCTACTTAAGTCTAGAAAATGAAAAGTTTTGGAGAAAAAAAGTTCTTCGAGAAAATTTTGAAATTTAGGTTTTTTCGATTTTCTCATTTTTCACAGAATCGCTCCAAAGAACGTATATGCGGAGAAAACATTTCTTTATGTAACTTTTCCCGTAGAATCGACTGGTATAATCGTTGAGATTGTATCTCTACCCATTTTCGAGATATAGCCAAAAAACATACTTTTTTGAGGTACAACTTTGACAGCAAATATCTCAGCAACGAAAAGAGATAATTAAGTTCCGTTTAAAAATTTGAAATCAGCGCGTCGAGGTCTATCAATGTACACTATTTCCAAAAATCAAAATTTTGGGCGCAAAAATGAGTATTTTTGGGATATTTTGCGTATTTCAACATAATTTTTGGTTTAATACAGTTGTTTAGTTTGTTTTATCTCTAAACAACTTTGACACGAGGTTATAGGTTTTGGAAATAAATAAAAGTTAAACAATAAAGCGACAGAATAAAATCGAAAAAGCGTATTAGGATTGCAGGTTTTGAAATCATTGGGACACATGAAGCGTTTAGTAAGTGCAAAAAATCCCAAACCAGGAATGAATTAATTCATAATATAATGTCTAGTTACATCCATAGAGTAGAACCTGTATAAATTTAAAAAATATATATCAAAATTTTGACTGCAGTTTTGAATGTTTGGCATTTTATTTCGATATATTACTGTTAAAAACATATGCCATGTGCAATTTAATATTAATGTGATTATTTCAACTAATTCCATAAAACCTGCAAATGAAAAGATTAAAATGTGTCAAATTAAATATGGAGCATATGCAGAAAATGGTAATCCATTTTATTTAATGAAATGTTTCATGTAAATAAATTTATTGAATCAATTAATTCTAATACTTCTACATGCCATATTAATAATTTAAATAAATGCATTTGAATTAATAAAATTTTATGTTGTGGGAATGAATACAAATGATATTCAAAATTTCAAATTTAATTAAGTGATAAATAGCTCCATTTCAGAGTGATATTAATTTTTCAATAATTATATACACAATAAATATATTTCGCGTTTCATAACTAATTATTAGTTATTCATTATTTAATTAAAGTAGCTTTCAAATATTGTTGTTTCTATATTTACATGCAATTTTATATGCGGAAAATTTATTTGCATATTTATGCATCCTAATTCAATTTTCTTTTCTGCTTGTTATTTTATTCATAATAGCAATTCATTCGGAAATATAAATCTTAAAACGTAAATATTATATTTATTAAACTTTAACATTAAGAACCGTACGACGATTCAACATTTTTAATAATGAAGAATAAAAATAAATACAGTAAAAAGATATCGTCAACGAAAAAATAGATACTAATAAATGGACCTATCGATAAATTTAAAATATAAATACAAATATCATTTATTATGAGGAAACCATTTTTTCAGCGAAGAATCTTTATTCTATTCAGCTTTCTCTCAGTAAATTTCTATACTATATTTTCTTATAAACAAACAATTCAACAACTGAATGTCAAATTTTACTAACTTAAGTTTAGTAACAAATTGTCCTTAACAATTACTACTTACTGCTACGTTCAGGTTAATTCTCAAATTCATGGTTAATATTCATTGCAGGAATTGCCAATCTGCTTTATATAAAATAAAGAGCGTTTATCAAATGTCACTTTCCTGACACCCTACCTCGGGTGCATAAGAGTATCCATATTTATGTGCGAAATAGTTGATAAAGAATATGAGTCGATCAAGTGAGTCACCATTATCATAATACAGGGTGTTAAAAAATAAGTCTTCAAGATTTATAGGACATGCAGAAGAAGTCAAAATATCTTGAAAAGTATACATGTGTCAAAAAATAAAACGTTTCAGAGATATGTGAGTTTTAATTTAGATGTAATCCTAAGTAAATAATGATAGAAATTGAATTTTGATTTATTACGTACAACATATGAACGAAAATAGGATAGTTAAGAAAATAACAGAAACTAAGAAACAAAATATAAGAAAGAGGGGAAAACCAAGGAAACAGTGGATACGACATATTGAAGAAATTGACACTAAAAGAGGAAAGACCACACAAGAACTCAGAAATCTAACTCAAGAAAGGGCAGGATGGAAAGCGTGGGTAGTAGAGAACTCAAATAATATAACTCAACCGACGCCCTAAAGGGCATACGGTCAACTGTGATGAAGAAGAAGAAGAAGTAAAGATTAAAACTGTTCATAAAACTCTCTTATATCTGAAACGGTTCATTTTTGGCATTTTCCAAGTCCTGTAAATCTTGAACAATTATTTTTTTACACCCTATATAAGGAAATCTTATCCTTCTATTGAGAAACATAAGGCAAATGAAATCGAGATGAGAATTCCATAATTTTTACTTGAATGGCTTATGGTAAAGCTGGAATTTGAACCCCATTTCTCACCGATAATTTCTAGTCATAGCGTGCTAACCAAGCCACCGTTGTCCTAATGTGTATAAAAAAATAAAGCATTGAGTAACAAACGAAGTGGCATTAACAAAAGCATGACATAGTAGCAGATAAATACAACGTTAATGCTGGAGTGAAATTTTCATGAATTTTTTACCAATAATTCATGTTTAAATTGAGCAGGCATAGCGGAACGGCGCCATTGTTTCGGTTGACAAATGCAGGCGGATTTGCAGGGCAGGGATTGTTCGAACTCGCGTTTCAATGTTTTTGCAGTACGGGGAATTTTTGTCCGGGGTATTAATTGTGAATTTGAGGCGATACTTTTTCTGCCACTCGCCACAATCGTGTTTTCCTTTAATCTCGGAAGAACGATCGATTCTACGACCGGGAAATTATCTTGGGGTATTATTAAGGAAGTAAAATAAGATTATTATTTTGCTCCAACCTTTGATGTGGACGAGGTGTACAGGGAATAGTGAAAAACTGAATTTTCAATGATAATACAATTAACTAGCTTCGGCAAAAAACTATATTTAAGACTTGCAACTTAATATAATATAAAACAAAACTAAAATTCTCTCCTTTGTCTCTTATAAACTTAGAAGTGTCATAGACATAACGAGTTTAATAAGTTTTTTTGTACAAAAATACAAAAACTACAATCTTACACAATGTAGTTCATTTCTTTTGAAATGTCCAATATTTGAAACTGCTTATCGTAGCATTTTTCATTATTAAATTCTACTCGGTGATCCGATACTGATCGTAAATAAGTAATTTTAACATCAAAGCTGTTAATATGAACGTAACTTTACTTTATAGAAGCTAGCATATTTATTGCTACTTTCTGTTAACTTGTATTTTCTTTATATTTACTTCAGTATTTTCTGTAACTGAGTTCAATAAGTTTTTAAATTTTGGTTTTGTGTGTTGTAGTTTATTCGCCAGAAATTGGTTTCCAACCAAATTATATAGTTGAAAAATATATCATATATGATATGGTGTATGTTATACACCAAGGTTGAGAAGAGTATCATTATTGACATAGCGCCAAGTTGTGTGCCGAGGTGCAAAGCAATTATTTTTTCACTACTAGCATTTCAACTTCAATCCTACTAAATATATTGACATGTAAACATTGTGACATGAACCTTAACTTGTTTCTTAATATTCACATAAATTAAGTAGGCTGTCTTTTTTTTACATTTGACGTTTCAGTTTGTCTTCTTCTCTTTTGATTCTTAATTTGGTTTCATTTGATTTACTTATTTAATTAGACGGTATATGTTAATTGTAAATCCATACTTTTCTTGAGTTAAATGATTCAAACAATATTTGGATTTGGAGACTTGAGTTTCTTTAAAAAGTGACAGTTTTCATTATCGACCTTGGTTAATTATAATTTATTATAGACCTAAGTGACCATAGTTACCAAGTAAGCGGTAGTGAAAAACAATTTCTCATGTCGAATAAAGGTTAATAATAGTGAGTGGCTAGGTTAGTAATGAAAAAAATAATATATACCGTTACCAATAAATACGTATACTAGTTGTTTAAATATAAAAAATATAAACAAAGAAGTTTTATTTTTTACATTTAATAATTATATTCCCTTATAGAACTCAGGGTACAGTGCTAAAAGACGCTTAAATCCACATGTTAGGTATATGATACTTCGTCCGATTTATTTTATAATTAAATTATATCGAAGACCTATAACAACATTGTTGTGAACAACTTTCACTGTATCACTGTACTCCAATTAGTATAATATAATCCTTAAAAATTAATTAATAAATTAAAGTAAGTATCTGCAATAAAAAACAAAAATAAACAAAACATGCGCTTAACAAATCGGAGGCAGAAAACGTTTTTTCATTACAAGCGCACATTATTAGTTTTTCAAATCAATCCAGTTAGATGTAGGGCGTTTTTCCTCGAGCATCAGACAACATTTATTTTGTGCGTGATACAAGGGAACTGCATTGGGATTGGGAAAAAATAAAATGCCCAAAAACACGCTCAATAACAATCAACGCCTGAGAAGCAATGTAGCGAGCGCTGTTCATCAATGGAATTGATTCGCCCACACTTGCGTACAATGGGACAACTTCTCTTCTCGTTATTACATATGTTGCTTTTTATTTCTTACAAAATGCTCTCCAATCAAAACATCGTTTTCAAATTTACTTTTTAAATTACATTTCATATACTACTTTTTGATCTAAAAATAAGATAATCCTGAAAAATCGGATTTGAAATATTCTATAAATACCGTCTTCTCTCATGACATATTATTATATCTTGGAAAATACAACCCTTAGATTTTCTTACTACTTTTCTCATATGTCATGAGTCAGACAACACTAGGTGGGGTTACTTTGCATCTTTGAAGCTGTCTAGATCCTTTTTTGAGATGAATCGGTCCATATTAATGTAGGGTAGGTTGAAGAATTTTTCTTATTACTTCTTGTTATAATTTAGATTTGGGTCTTCCTGGTCTTCTTTTCCCTCCTGGTTTCTACAGCAGTATTCATTTTATTGTACTTCTAAATTTCATCTCCAAAAAAGATCCTTGTGGAGTTAAATAATTATTTGTCAAACTAGAAAGGAAAGCGTATCATTTTACCACTCGAACTTTTATTTCACATGTTTCAAAAATCTATTTATTCGGACGACAAGGCGCAGCAATATAATAAGCTAGAAAATTAGGTTGTGTAAACTTTGACGTTTAGCAGTGCAATTTTTGTAGTATTGCTATATTGCTAATATGAGGCAAGCAAATATATATTGTTGTAAATCAAATATCAAATCGTAACCATGCATATGATGAATCCCATGTTTCACGTTAAAAAATACTCATGGTATACCTATAGATTTTTTCATTTCAAGAACCAAAATTAAATAACACGTTGTATGTACCACGGGTACAATGTGTCGATCTTTAAACATTTCCTCGAGCCAAACATCTTTTAATTAAACCTTTAATACATAAATAACTATTGCAGTTAGTTTTTAATTGTATGTGCTGTTTAGCACTATTATGTTTTATTTATTTCCATTTCTTTTTCTATTTATTTAAAAATATGATTCCTAAGTATTTGAATCTCTTAATTTCTTTAAATGAGTAGCCTCCTACTTTTTGTGTCCTAAGTCCCAATGTGTAGGATTGAAAAATGAATCATTTAGATTTCGTCAAAAATATAATTTTGTTAAACTAAATATTCTGTTAATGGTTTTATACTCTGCGTACGACTATACAAGGAGAACTATTCAAAGAATATTTTCAAAAATGTGAAAATGAAAGAGAAGGATATAAAAACGTGTAGTTATTAAAGTAATGGGTACATGTATTATACGAGAAGTGTCCTTCCCTTTACATGGAACATGTTTATAAATTATAATTTGTGTGAGTGAGAAACCATTAAAACAAACAAATGATATGAATAATGAACGCAAGTAACACTCGAAACATTGGTCCTTGCCGTTTTAATTAAATCTCGGAGCGAAGAATAATCCAGGCAGCCTTGGCAGAGACAAGTGACTCGCTTCGATTCTGCCGTCAGCAACTTTCTGCACTAGTCATTATTTATAACTATACGTACAAACAATCGGTCCTGTTATTATTTATGTTGCGTCTTAATTGCTTGCAAAGCGGAAGGTTTTATACAGATTCGTGGAAAGTGGATTTCGCTTCCAGTTGCAA
The DNA here is from genome assembly GCA_035578165.1 of Stenolophus ochropezus. NCBI lineage: Eukaryota > Metazoa > Arthropoda > Insecta > Coleoptera > Carabidae > Stenolophus > Stenolophus ochropezus. The sequence goes on from JAQOWZ010000002.1 coordinate 3,725,768, forward strand.
TTAAATCGGGTCACACTGCGAAAATAATCGGTATTAATTTGCGCAAATCTAATGGCATTTAATGATCTTTCGTTTCAAAAACAAACTAAACTAACGCTTTGTTTTTGTTTACTGTATTTCCAGCTCAATTCGTTCGTGCTTTTTACGAGTCAATAATAAAATCCTGAAATCTGTAAAACTCTCGTAGATTATTCACAATAATACATACAAATCCACTTTTAAACATTTTTTTACAATTATTCTGTAAAGACTGTAATTATAAATGAAATACAGGTAGAAATTACAAAACAAAAACAGGGTGCTGAATTTTGGAAAAACGTAATACCTAACATTTTAGTAGATTTATATTTACTACATTTATTATATTCTTGGTATAAAGTACTAGGGTTGTCGATTTTCGGTATTTTGGTATTCGATTATTCAGTTAATCGAATATCCGAATATTCGAATATTCAGATAATTGAATATTTGAATAATTACTCATATTTAACAAAAATAATTGAGTCGACCACATTATCTCCTACTTTACATTAGGTACGAATTAAATTTCTTTTTATTACCTACTAATATTATTATTTAGTTAAGTAAATTAGATTATTTTAAAAATTACATTATTATTATTTTTTATTTCCGCGGCGTGAAAAAGTATTAATTTTCAGTCAATGTCAAATTATTTGTCAGTACCTACTATATTTTTTTTAATTACTTGTAAATTCATGACAATTTCCATATAATTCTGATAGGCTAATAAAATTAATATAAATCAGTCATGAAACATTATACTCATAAGAAGCTTAAGCTTATTTCGCTTAAGATGTGAAGTGAAGTGATGATAAATATTAGCTACTACACTGAATAAACAAATATGATTTATTTAAGCTTTATTTTAATTAACGTTGAGTTTCTGAACTGAGATGAAAAATATTTTCAGTGAAAATACACACAAAAGATACATCATGCACTTAGAAATAAATACACAAAGCTTTCATACTTCAACTTTTGAATCCTTTTTCTATATTAGCAACAATATCGTATATTGAGAAACTATTTTCTTGGAGACATATAAATGGAAACTTGTTTCTTTTCAATGAAAACAAATAGTCAAGTGTAGTTACATGCGACATTGTATCGAAAATTATCTCCGTATACCAATGTGAAAACTATATTGTTAAGAAGAAAAGCATGTTTCACGGGAGTTCAGTTCCAATAAGAAAAGTTTATAGGAAACTAGAAAGATTTTATGCTTGTGTTGTACATCCGATGCAAGGGCTAAAAGCAGAAATAGATAATCTGCTAGTAACATAAAACTACAATACATTACACAAGACACTGGCACGCGACCAACTGCGTCTTATGCTAAGATAAAACTTTTCTTTTCTCCAACTTTAACTTATTTATTAATAATTTAATGTCAGATTTTATGCTGATAGCCTTCACGAGTAATATACTCTTGACATTGCTATTTATCTATCAATATCAGTTCCGTATTTCAATATGAGATATCCTTGCGTTGGGAAATTGTACCAATGAAAGTTTTCCGAACATTTTTAAAAATTCCATGTGTTTAAATACTTTGCCATTTAGGAACGAACTCTAATATTTCCGAACAATAGTAGAAATTAATACTCCTTAAAGGAATTGGATCCGAAAAAAGGTTTGACCCGATTCGCATCGATGAAAAAGTTATATTGATTATAAGTATATTTTTTTGTACGTATAATTTAAATTAATTAATAAATTTAATTTAAAAAAAAAATACAAAACCGTAATTCACCCTTCCTTAGTTAAGTCTCTAGATCCGCAACTGTAAGAAACACAGATCTGATAAAATTGAGATGAGAATTTGATTTGTTTGTAGTTAATTTTTACTTGCATTTTAGTACAGTAAGTTGTTAAACTAGATTTTCTGTAAGGGACCTACAGCTTATAGCTAGTTATTCTTTAGAATTCATTGATAATATCAAAATTAGTTTTTTTCCGATCAGATGAAATTTTTTGTATAGCTACGAAAAATAACAGGCCGGGAATATTTTTGCCGATCGGTGACAAAGCATTCCTGCATAGTATAGAGTCCATTGTTTTCCGTAAATAAAAATGCAATCATATTAATTTCACTATTGTGAATAAAACTCGATCGAAAAAAAAATATATGTAATACGTAGGAAAAATGAGTCTCCATACATTTGGTTTTACTGACTTCGCCTACGGTTCGTCCCACATTTTCTCCGTCCGAGAATATATCACTTTTCCTACTAGACGTACAATACACTATTAAAATAAATATAAAGTGAAAATATTATTATTTCATCCTAAAGCACCTGAGGTAATTATTCCATGACAATATATAGGTACTTGCATTTTAGTGATGCAACCTGCAGCTTATTGTGGGTTCCGAACCTCCATATACTGGGATATTTTTATTTGTAAAATTGGCGAAGTTGGGATATGAACCCAGATCTCAAACTCCCTCAGTTCAAGACTAATTAAATGTGTCACCATTGCCCGTATATTGTATAATAAATGTGAATAAATCAAGTATAAATTTGTATTGTTTTACCAAACTATATCAATCAAAATGATTTGAAATTTATGTTTATCGCTTTCTATATTTTACTGTTGACGTTGTGAACCACCATAATTCTCTCCGTCTCGCGTTTTTTATCAGAAGAGACCAATTTTTCAACATTTAAAATCGCAAGGCATGAGAAAACAAACATTACTTTATTCAGAGCACGTTCATCAGGCCGCTAGACAATTGGAAATCATTGGAAACAATTTGCGGATTCCTTAAAGACGTGCGCGAAAATTAAAAACTTGATTAAAAATGGGATGTGCATTAATTACAAGGCGAAAAGTGACGGGGGAGAGGGGGTGAATAATTAATGGCGTCAAGCTCGTACTGGAATGCACAGGTCTACGCCTGCGCTTGAAAGAGCTTTTAGAAAACAGAATGCTACACAAATGCGACTCTAGAAGAATTCAAAATTTGTCCCATACAGATATCAAAACTCTGAAAGTGCGACAGCTTTGCTATTCATACAAGACAAATGATAGTCTCTAGCTGGCCCATTGTCAAATACAATAATAATGTGAATATTTATTGTACTACATGTTAGATTCTGAAATAAATGTATAAAACAATTGCAGCAACCATAAATAAAAAAAATGAGTATAATACTTTTATTTGAAAAACTATTGAAATTAATGTAAACAAGATGTGTCACGAAATTTTAAATTAAAAATATCTTATACCGAAACTCAATATACACCATATTTCTCGCTGTTGATCCTCACGTTATCAATTATAACCCTGTGATTCAAATCATGTGGTTTCCGAAGTAAATAAATGTCAAATTTGACAGTACTAGGACCTGCGCTATACGGTAAGCAAGGACCATGGCAGAAGGGCGCCAAGATGTGAGGGGCGCCTTACACCCAAAATAAATAAATGAAAAAAAAAATTAAAAAAGAAAATACTTGGAAGTTACTTCAAACTTATCCTGTGTCTGGGTCTTTTCGTCCGAATAAATCGATTTTTTAAACATGCGATAAAAGTTGTGGCTAACACGAAAGGAAAGTACCTACTTTTTCCACTATTACTTGAATGCCTCACTTGCTACGCTCGTGAGTCAAACTCGAGCTCGAGTGATAAAAAATATGCTTTACTCTCTAGTTTGACGAATAACTATATTTAAAAATTATCCGACCTATATTTAATATAAATTATAAACTTGTTACTAATTTTTATCACATGACGTTAAAATGTTCAGAGTGAGCAATTAAAAGTTTATGAGAGTCATATAATTACTTAAATGCATACGGCGTTGCAGATATCAATATAATTTGCCATATTTGCAAATTAGTACGTAAACATTAAGTGCTTAAACTAATGCTATAATTTTTATTTTTAGTGGTTATTAAAAAGTTTTCATAAATATACAATGCCATGTTATTTTGTTGTTGAAGAATCATTCTTTAATTGATACGTACAAATGATTAATATATTTAATATTTCAGGATATTAAGCTTTTGTTTATTAAGTCATTACTGTATTTGTACGGTAACATTAGCGTACTGAGTTGTCAAAATAACATGGGATAATTGGGTTATATAATTGCATACAGATTTGATCACGAAAACGTTATTGACAGGATAATTTTATAAAATAATATTTATTAATAACTATTGAACAAACCATGGATGTTATGAATCACACCATGCTTTAGATGTCTTAAAATCCTTGCTCTATGAGCTCGGAATTCAATTGACATCTGCGACGGTTATAATACTCATAACAATCCTAGTTACGTTAATAGATATATCATTACAAACGAATATCCTTGTGCTGCGATCGGTAACATAACCTCTTCTGATCTTAAAAGTATCACTTATCTCTTATCTTAAGTGAACTAACAATACTGAATGTTATGTGCTAGAGAAGAGGAAACATTATTTTTAAAAAAGGAGCACAATTTCTACGGAAGTTCCTTACTGTTGATAAGACAAATTTATGAAGATTACGCTGTGGTAAAATATGATTCCAGCGTGTTTGATAAGACTTATTATGTAAGTGGATGAATATGATAAGTGCCTACAAGGAAAACTTTGCAAACCTCAACAACGGAAAATATTTTGGCAAGTAAATAAGGAAACGGAAACTATGTTTGGCAAATATTTATATTGATTAGTTATGTAATAAAATGAAAAACAATATTTTAATACGTATGTATTAGTTTGTTAAATCTGAAGTGTTAAATTTAAATTCATATAAATCATAATAAACAATTTCGAATTCATAAAAGTAGAAAGTTTCAATACGTCAATATTTTCTAAAAAGGTAAGGTAATTAAAAAAATAGATCTGGATGGATATTGGAAGTAGAATAACAGTACAAATAAAAGGAAAAAGAAGGAAAGGAAGATGGAAGAGATGTTGGAAGGATTGTCAGAAGACCTGAGGGAGACCATTTGGATAACATAGTACGAAAAATAGAACAAGCTCTGTTTTTTCAACATAATTACGATCATATACAATATTTCAACCAATTTGCTGTTTGATACTAGCCAATTTAAATTGTACCAAAAATGGTGCAAGATCTTGTACAATTTATAGGCTAATCTAAAACAGCCATAAGTAATATTCAAAATCATTTATCGATCAGTTATTTCTTAGTATAACTTCATGCTTTAGAAATCGGTACTTGCTATTAATGTATCTAGAAGTGTTATGAGTATCATAACTGCCGCAGATGTTGATTTTAAAACATCTAAGGCTCGGTATGATTCATAACACCATTCAGAAAATGAAGACATTATTAAATTCTCGTCATGGTTACATTTATTTTGCCTCATATTGATACATATATTTTAAGAAATCAGTATGGTTATAATATAACATGACAGATTTAGTTATTACAGTTCCCAGCTTACTTTTGTATAATGTAAAACCTGTATACATTAAAAATTCCGGAACGTGTAAGAAATATTACAATATAAAAGAGAAAATGTTGAATCGTTCAAATTTAATTCGAGGTTGGAAAATAATACTTTTTTATGTACCAAGAGACTACACCAGGTATTTTACTACTGAGGGTAAAGCTTGTTTTTCAAATTTCGCAGTACTAATACAAATTGTAAATAATGCTACATTGAAATATTTGGAAGAATTGAATACATCCATAAGTTGTTTACAAATAAATCTCAAACAAATGTTATTATTGCTTCGGTGAAATACTTGTAGAGAATTGGTGGAAATAAATTCGGAACCGAAAGATAAATAACGTATAATGTGCGTGCGTTGTTTATTGTTTATTTGGAGGATTCTCTCGAAAAGTTAACACCTTTTTCGATTACGTGGCCACAAGAACAAATATAAATATAAATTGTAGCAGTAGATGTCAAAGGAGGATTGTTTATTTGCGGGAGAGAAAAATGCTGGAACCGAAGCTGAGTGATAGTGGAAGTTAGGCAATGTTATGAAATTTGTTCCTGTGTAAGAATTCGTTGTTTGTTTGGGAAATTTTCCGAGGAATGCGCATCCGCCACTCAGCCGCCTGAGATATATGTGAGTGTTTTATCACATTTAAGTGACAGTTTCAAATGGACTGTTTTCCGCTCCTAAAATGTTTTTTTGTCTACGCCGGAAAAGGAACTTGCTAAAATGCATTTTTTGTAAAATAAATTTATGCAGTTCCATATTTTTTCTCTAGAAAAAAACCTAATAAATTAGAACAATTCACACCAGATTCATACATATTTATTGCCTGCTATTTTTTCCCACAAAAGCGGAAATATCGCTACAAAATTAAGAATAATTTTCCGCTTCTGACAGAGACACATTTCCAAAACTATTTTACTTCTATATTGCCTTTGTCTTTCAGAAAAATTTAAAAACTTTTATACATAAATTATTTTTTATATCTAATTCTAATATAAAATGAAATTTGTATATATAATTATAAATTAATATTATCAAATAAATCTAATGAAAGATCCATTTAATACTGAAACCTATATAACACATAAAGAGGCTTATATTTATGATCAGAATCAAAACAACTTTTTACAGTTTACTGGGTGTGACATATCTGTTTTTTTCAAATATATCGCTAATTATATATTTTACGCACAACTGTATCCTAACTGTTTATTTACAATACGGTTACTATGGCGGAAACTGTTACTTTACGAATTTTGTGATCTCACGCATTTTAACGTTTATTTGTTTTTATTATTTGTAGTGTGGACTGTAATTTTTATCTAAAAAATATCATTTTACGATTTTTCTAATGAATATAAGTATCTTATTGTTTTTGTGATATTTATATAGAAATAACAATTAAAGTTTGAACGAGAAATATTTAAATAAAGTAGTAAAAAAACCACAAATAGAATAAAGGCCACAAGAAATAAAATTACAGTTTCCTCTTTATGTTAGAAGTTAGGGTCTTTACTTAAGCAAGCCAATCAATTGGTGGCAAAATACGAACGGGGTATTCGAAATTGCCTTCCAAATCGACACAAAAACTCCCAACTCACTGACCTCGTGGCTTTATTACTTCCGTTGCCCTAATGACACTAAACCATCGCCCTTCACGACCTGCATTAGAATCCTCTCAAATCCGGCTCTGTTCTCCACCCTTATACGCCAATTACGTCACTAGCATGAACATCCCCCATGTTGCATACGTTATAAAACATTTGAGATTCAGTTCTCAGCGTCGCCAACTACGAACCAAAATAAACTAGTTTGTCCTAACTAAAAAAAATTAAACAAATGAAATATTTGAAGCCGTGTTTTTTTAGGAATGTTGTGCTATAGAATGAATAAATATTATCTGTAATAATTAAATTGAAAAATTCCCAATAATCATAAATTCTGTGGTTATTGGATATTAAATTTATTAATTAATAATATGTTATTATTATTAATTAATATAACGTTATTGAAAGATTTCAATTTTCAAGCCCATTTTAATAATTGAGCTATTTTATTGAAAATAATTACAAATATGGCTGAAATATATTTTAGCATATTAATTTTTACATTGAATCCTTTATTAAATAATTTGTAACTAACGTGAAACATAAAAGCATTGGAACAATGAAAGCAAAAAACTCTTATATTTGTCTTTTTGATAAAGTATTCAATAGTTATATCAAAAGTGCTTAAAAAATTCCTAAATATTTGTAATGCAAGAATGATACATTAGTAGAATATTTCTAGAGAATAATTTCTCATTAAATATATATAAAGTATTGTTATTGTTTTATTTTAAAGTGTTATAGAAACGTCATTTATGACATTAAAATACTCGATAAACGTCAAATATATCCAGGTTATGCACATGTGCAAAAATGCTGTAACCTGATTGGTTGGATTAGTTAAAATGATTTGAGGGAAATATTCATTATTAATTCAATTTGGTGTAAATAATATTACTTTTTATTTTTATAGCTCAACACTACTATAGCAATCACTTTTTCAAATTTTCTTTATTATTGTATTATGTGTTGGTGTTATATTCATTTTCATAATACTTTCTGAGATTACAAGGCACGTAAAATTAATTATGCTTATTAGTTCAGATGCAGAATTTGATGCTCTGCAACTGTTATTTCAAACTTTAAAATAAAATAATATTTAAAATAATTAGAAAAGTAGGAAATTACAAAAATATGATTTTACATGTCCCTTATGTTCGGGTGTTCGAGTCACCATCCTGTATATTTAATTTCATAGTCGTTGAAAAATTAACTATGAAACTATTTTTAAACAGTAAAGTTACAACATTACGAACCTTCACGATTCAACATTTAATAAAGAAGAATAATTTTGTTGAAAAATTTATGGATCTCACTGGAATTTAAAACCAGGTTCTTCTATCAACTGAGTCTCAAAAAGTATATGAATCTTTTACTAGTTTCACATACGATTCTTAATGTTATACTTTATTGTGTAAAAAAAAAAACAGTTTTATATTTATTAACTGGACGTGGTACTTTAACTATCAAGTCTGTCTGTTATTAGTAAAATGATAAACTTGTGTAACGTGGCAAAGATTTGTGAAAGATTTCTGTACTTCATGGGACTTTGTAGCTAGTTGGTGGAACATCCTACAACCTTCTGGGTTCAAATCCCAGTAATTTTACAAAAAATTAATTTTTCATGATTAAAATGTATAATACACTTTTTTTCAATACTAGCTATGAACCCTTCAACAAGCCCCATACCTCAGTCAATGATGCCAGAAATTCAAAATGCGACAATAAATATAGGAAACACTCAAACCTCATTGAATACGGATTCTGCAGCAATAAATTTGACTTGTCACAATTGCACTATCAATTTCAACTATAAATAACAAATAAATGTTACCCGTTTTGTGTTTTTACATAGAAATGTAATTATAACCCTAAAAAAAATGTACAAAGTAAGATAATTAAAATGATATAACAATTAACACTTACCTTTTCAAAGATTTAACAATAAATATTGCAATAAATAAATGAATACATAAATTAACATTTTGCATTGTGAATATAATGTGAACGCTTGAAAAATTTGACAAGAAATAAGATCACAGAATAAGATAGTTAATTTTTAATCTGAAATTTAACTATTGCCAACTTGAAATTAGGCGGCAAATTTAAATATAATATTTTCCTTGCGTTCAGTGAGTTAAATAAATTCAGAAGCGTGAATTTTTTTAAAAAGTGACAGTTCGCATAATTGACCATGGTCAATAATAATCCATTATTGACCGTTGTTAAGCGTTGCTAAGGAAGCGGTAGAGAAAAACAATTTCACAACTCAGTAACAGGTTAATAATGATATCTTCCTAGGCTAGTAGTGAAAAAAATAGTATATAAACCACGGTTGAGAAGATCATTATTGACCAGGCGCCTTATATCACTCGGGCTTCGCCCTCGTGTTACAATCCTGGCGCTGGGTCAATAATGATTATCTTCTCAACCTTGGCGTATAATATACTATTTCACTCTAGCAAACATATCACATGCTCATTGAATAATATACCATTATTCGATTAATGTGAAACACAATGTACTTTGGCATCTTGGAATGACAGTGTAAAGTTTATGAGCTGCTAATACCTTCACTCCTTGTCTGTGAAGGATATTTCCTCCGCAAGGATGCGGGAAGATCTTTGCTTACAGGAGAAACAGACTGTTAATTATGCATGTAACTTTATGTAATCATCTGGGTAATTATAATGTGTATTAAGCAGCTGCTCTTTTTCATCACAGGTAATGTAATGAGAGGTAAACTGGAGGAGAATTCGACGAGTTGTATTATTCTCCAACAGCTCTAATTACTACAGTTTATTTACATGAATACTTCTTGTTATATTGTACTACATAATTCATTAGTTACATTTTCTTGCTTAATATTCTCAAAATAAATGATCTTTGGAAACATTAGTATTATATTTCTTTTTTTATTTCTACAGAATTTGCTAGCTACAATTCTCACTTTGGTACTTTGGTATAGTTCTCAACAACTTCCTTTCAACTTTTACATCATTAATAGTAGGTTAAGAATTCTTAGATATATTTGTCATACAGTTACCAATATTGCACAAAATACTGTAACACAACCATGGGCGCCCATAAGGGGGGGCAAGAGGGGGCACTTGCCCTCCCCTGGCTTTTCGCAAATTTATTATTTAATTATTTCACCACTGTTATGTTCTATAAGAAATTTATTAATGTTTGCTATATCTTAGGGCTTAGCATTTTTGTGTGTGGGACAAATAATTCTGTTAGTATTTGTGTTTAGTTATTTTAACTGTCATTAAAAAATAGAGAAGTCTGAGACAATTAACTACAATAAACTTCATTTTATTGAAGAGGTTCCTAATTAAATTTCTGAGGAAATTTCGGAAGATGGAATGAATAATTACATTATGTCTGTTTATTATTTCATTTTTTTGAACGTTTCAATTTTTTTACTAGTAAATATAGGGTATGTTTGCAGTCTATCTCTATAATAGAAAAGTTTCCCTTGAATGGACAATATCACATGGGAATAGAATATCAAATGAACTATTCAACAGTGCTATAAAATTTTAGATTAGTATTTTTTGTTAAGTGCTGCTTAAAATTTAAGCCTTGTTAGTACAATTGGACATAAAAATATATATCTTTTTTATTGTTTTTTTTTTTGCCCCCCTTTGAAAAATATTTTATGGGCGCCCATGAACACAACAGCGATTGACTTTGGTTGATGCTAACTTACTAACTCTTTTTGCTTGACATACACTTTACTTATAAACTAAATCTTTATTTAGATTGTTACTTATTAAAATAAAACAGAATATAACGAAAACTACTGAACTGAATTACATTCTGTGTGAATCAGTATACAGACTAATTCACCCACTTTCAGAAGCGGTAGCCCTGACCTAAAATGCGTCTGCAGACGCCCAAACTAAACAAAAACTAAATAAAACTATAGTAAAACTAATAAATTAAACGGACTATATTTTGATTTTTGTCAAGACCATTCTACAGCTAATAGAGTCAGTCTAGGTAAACAAGTTTCTATTTATTTTTTAATTAATAATTTAACGATTTCAGAAAAAAATATATAGTATATCTAAGGACTTAAGTATTTTTTATTACTCACATCGCCTTGTAGAATAAATTTTATATACGTACTAAAAAAAATATACTTATATATCTAATTATATATTTTATATAAATAATTAAAAGGTGTTGGATAAAATGTTGTATGGCACACGTGTGTTAATTACTAACAGCCTCGTGATCTAAACTTTTCTCACGTGACTTATTTATAAGGTAACACACTTGTACCACAGAATATGTTTAAATAGAAGTGACAGTAAGACAGAGAAACGAAAATTAGAGAGAGCACAAATTTAAAGGGCTTATTGTTTAACATCGGAAAGTTCCCTTACATCTGAGAGAGAGATAGGAAAAGAGCACAAATTTAAAGGTCTACACAATGCTTCAAGGTCATAGAACTGTATAGGGGAACATGAAAGGTACCGACACTGAATGTCGCTTCTGTATGTAACTATTCTTTGTACCATAAATAACTAAATTTCATAGACGGTCACATGACTGTCAATTATTTCTGATGCATCTAGTCTTACACAAAACACATAAAATATGTATGAAATCTACACCATAACACTTCGGAATCACTCTATAAAAGAGTAACGGTCCATATCCGAGGTTTAACTGACCATAAGAGTAATAACATAGATAAAGTTTAGTGTTGGTTTTACTGCAGACAGGCGGGTGTTTCTGCGATGAATGATTAACAAGACTGATTTGTTGCAGGGGAACGACAGTTGGCAGGGTCACGACAGCGATCAGGTATGTCTATCTCCTTTTATGTCCTAACCTTAAAACGCGGTACTTGCCATTTCTCATCTTTATTTTACTGGAAAACTTCCATTCTTCTGTCTTTTGTTCTCGTATGGTAATTCTTGTACGTGCTAGAGTTTTTCATTGTCGAGATAAAGTTCACGATTTGTTCTTTTTATTCAATATAAAAAATTGGTGTACCTTTGTCTAATTTAGTTTTATGGGGAAACACAACGTAAAATAGCGGAAAATACATAAAATAGACAATATTTTGCAATTGTTTTGTAAATTATTCAGATAGAAAAATAAAGGAAAGAATTATGGACTTGAAAATCTGGGTCCAAATGTAGATATAAAAAATGTTTAACCAAAGCATGTACAAAATATTACAAAAAAAAACAATCAGAAGGTTAATTCGGTTAAATTCTTTAATGGAATTAATTTTTGATAAATCTTTTAGAAAATAATTCATACATGAAGGTATGAACTAAGAAAAGAATATACGGGTTGGCCTGTTATTTACTTCATAATTGCAACGTATATATCATTCAAAAGGCAGCGCGTCGAGTTGGCCGCCGCTTGAGTTTGAGAAATGATAACAGAAAATATACCATAATCTATTTTAAGAAACAAATTTTAGGAACATGTGGCTAAATTAAAATAATAATAATTCAATGTGTAACATTTTAATTAACTTTTGTTACCTTTTTGTTTTTATATATCTTCGACATAAAATTTTTGATAATGTACCTACATATTATGCTACAGTTTAAGATACATATTTTACATCATTTACACTCGAATGTAAAATTATATTTCAAGATAATAAAATTTGAATTGTTAAACACTCTAAAATCAGAATAAGAGGACATTAAAATTCTGTTTTAATTATGATCTTTTGAAATGAACTGACAACGCCGAAACAATTTTAAGTCTTCAAGTCAAATTGATAGGTTAATTATCGCGAATTGTTTGCGAAAACGAAAAGGGCGAGAAAGTGGTTACTGTATTTAAACTCGAAGAGGATTGTCTCTTAAACTATATAGTTTAAATTTAAAAATTCTTACAAATATCTGTGTTCCTGCGACAAACGGGATAAATTTGTAGGAATACTACAGTTCTTTAGGTACTGGTACTTATAGAATTTCCGAAGTTCATTGTCACAATTAAATTGAAAAATGTAATTGTTCCTTTATAGAACTCTTCAGTAAGTATTGTATCCGATACGATATATAATATATGGTTTAGAGCAAAGGTCGTTGTAAAAAAAGATTCAATGCAATAAACCAAATATAATACTGCACGGAAAACAAAACTCTGTAAAAGTTGAGGTACGATGCGTTTCGATTTTTCGATCATCATCATCAGTAATTGAATCCTTTTTTTACAACGACCTTTGCTCTAAACCTTATATTATATATCGTATCGGATACAATACTTACTGACGAGTTCTTTAAAGGAACAATTACATTTTTTTTTAATTACTTATAGAAAAGTTATTCCATAGAATGAAGATAGGAAAACAATATATCCCTGGAATGTATCAATGTAGATATGAATCTAGAAATTGTTAACTAATGAGTGTAAAGAGGAAAGAGGTATCAGTTAAAGACAAAAGTCCGTTACATAAAAAATAGTTTTCCGAAAACATTTAAACTACAAAGACCAACAAGCCAACAATGCATATGTGCAAAGCAATTCGAAGGATTTAAATATAACCTTCTTGACTGGGAAATGTCAGTGTTGCATTCACCACCGGTGACACGTTAATTTTGCCCGTTATATTCAAAGTCCGTTATATCGAAATGCATTAAATCATGAATCTACTGTAATTTGAATTAAAGAATATATTATCCAAATTTGTGAACTTAGCTGTTCTTTCAAAGAAAATCGTTCCATAGAATAGGATAAAAAGTATTAGAAGACACTTTAATTTTGTCCGTTATATCGATATCTATTAAATCAAGCATCTACTGTAATTATATTAAATAATCTTATCCAAATTTGTGATCTTACCTGTTTTTTAAAAGAAAATCGTTCCATAGAATGTTGGATAAAAAGTATTAGAAGAATTTCCATTTTTATATTCCAGAAGTGTAGAATTTGAAGTCACAAAATAAATATTTTTTATTCGTGACTTCTTGAAGATGTTAAGAAGTAATTCAAATATTTTCTTTCGCGTATGAAAGAGAATAAAAAGGGAGAATTTGAGTTATGCTGTAACGAAGATGAATGAGCACCACACGAGCGTGTTGCCGTGCATTTTTATCGCTTTATTACCCCTGTTGTCTAGCTCTTGAATAGTTCTCAATGAATTATAGATTTGCCGGTTGGTTACGTGACGGAACTGTACCGGTTTGCGCTGCTTCGTCGTAAATTATTTCGCTATTTGCTACCGATACCTCGCGTTTCCGTTTCTATTTCGTAGAAAGAAAGTATCGTCTTGTAATCAGAATTGCAAAATATGTGCTGTGGGTTTCTTTCTAATGGATACAAACGTTTCGTGCTTATGCAGTCGTTATTTAAATTTTATATGCTTTAGTTTAGACTGGGAATTATAATTCTACATCGATTCTGTTTCATCCAACTACGTAGTAGAATATAAAAAATATATTACCTGTTGTCTAGTTGAAGCTACTTGAAAAAAGATACCTTTTAATATTTAATAGTATATGTAATTTTCACATAACTATAGGATTAAAGGATAACATATTCATCAATATCTTTATTTGTGACACAATATTTTTAGATGGAGCATGGCTTCCAGTATCTAAGGTATTTTATTGATAAGTTTTACTTGCATTCTGTCTGCGTAGGTTATCAGCCTGAAGCTTCTGCAAAAAAACTACAGTTTGTAGTGGTTTTCGAACCAACTTGACAAAGTAGAAAAAAGTTATAAAATAATAAGAACGTTTTTCATTGTACGTTATAATTTCAAAAAAACATTGTAGTCATTTATATGTTTACAAATATTTAGAAATCTCTACATACTGGCCTCATCATTTTGTTATACTTAAAATCAATTTCTGTTTCATTGCTTGATTTATTTTCTAGAATTTTTAAGGGATCCTCCACCATAGTAGCAAATTAGGTAATAGATAATCAATTCAGACCTTAATTCTGTATGATACGAACTATCAAAGTTTAAAAAAAGTTATTCAAGTTTTTACTGTTTTTAGTACCCTTAACATCTAGGTCACAATATTCTACTTTATCCCAAATTTTTGTTACTTCCAACCCTAATGTCAGTGTCAAATGTCAATTGGTAATTAAAAATAAAATACAAATCATTTGTATTCAATGTAAAAGACCAAGAACAACTAACTCTACATATAAGTATTGAAGGTTACCTACCATTTCATTTGGTCACATAAAAACAACAGCAATGTTTGTAGGTGTATGAACAGTTACAGTAACATTTTGTCATTTTATTTACACATTTTATTCTTCTTTATCATCGACTATAGTAGTGAAAAATAAGTCTATATTAATAAATGTGTATTAATAAAAATTAAAAAAAAATAAGTAACGCGTAGGAAAGATTTTATTTTTAATATGTAATTTGTAATTAAAAGTAGGGATGAACAAAAAACCACATTTTAATTATTCCCTCAAATGAAAATAACTCAAGAATAGAATTAATTTCCATTAATTTCGTTTATAAAAACGATTTCCAGTTGAAAATTTTAATTCTAGACTAAATTTACATGAATATTGTGATTAATTGCTCTCCAGACAATACAGATTCAATTTTCTTTCACTGCCTTCATCAAGTGAAATCAGTACATCTTAAAGTTAATTGAAAAGTATATTTAATCTGAAAAAGTAAAAACATCTTAACCAGGTCACAGCATTTCGGATTCTGTCCAAATTCTCGGGTTATCTGTTTTATTCCATTGGTTCGCCGATAGCAAAAGTAATAATCACAGCACGGTTCGTTAAGTTTTGGAGAAGTTTATGTACCTTGCCGAACATTCTGCCTTGCTGATTTCTGCTCTGTAATTTTAAACCATGCTGGGATGTCAACGAACACAAGGTCTAACTTTAAAATATAACGCTTCTCCACATCATAATAAACAAAGATGTTTTTAGAGTTATTCTCTCGGAATAATGAACATACTTTAACTACACGCTTATATATGTAACAAATATTTACACAGGAATCTAATATTATACTTTGTTTTACAAACCAAATATATGTACCTACCACAAACCTTACCAAGTAAAATCAAAGAAATATGAAGAAATAGAAAAATTTAATACAATATAAATATTGAATTAAATGATTTTACTTTTGCACATTTCTAGATGGAACTGAGTCGTACGTACCTAAGGTACTTATTTCGAGATAAGTTTTACTTGTATTTTCAGTGGTGTAGGTTGTTACCCTACCACTTCTGCAAGAAACCTACAGCTTATAGTGTGTTCCAAATCATTTGAACATAAAGGTATTTTTATTTGAATAAAGATTGACGAAACTAAGATTTGAACTCAAGATTTTACACTTCGATCAATTCGATTCAGATCGCGCTAAAGAAAACTATTCTTTAATGTGTAGGTAGAGTTGTATAGGTAGATATAAAAATAACAATAAGATATCAATTCGTATACAAGGAGCGTAAATTATAATACAGAATTAAATAAAAAGAGGAAATATGAGTATGATCTGATATATCAAGAATCAGTAAACTATCTGTAATGAGACTACACTGGATTCGTCCATATTTCTTTTAAAAATGTAATATTAATTGTTTCGTCCCAACAGATATCATCTAATGACATTCGAAATAATAAAATGGTTATCAAAATATTTTATAGAAAATAGGGATATATCATCTGTATTTTAATTAAAGAGAAAATTCAAAATATAAAGAAAAATCACAAATCGTGTTTAATGAAAATGGTTTTAATTTTCAACTTCAAACTTCAGATGTCAAAAACAAAACTTTGCAAACTGCTTGGGTGAAGTCGTTTAATATTTACAAAATATTTGAAATAAAAAATAAGTTCACAAACAAATATAATGGGGATAATGCGTAGAATTTGATTTAGACAGAAAAAATAAGGTAAGAAATTTGACCAAAAACAATACCTTCCTTATCTCTATATAGGCGGGAGGTAAAAGAAAATTGAGCTTTGGAAATATTTAAAATGTGCTGCCGGTAAATTTAAACGTAGCGACAACACATGAAATTTATACCAGGTTATAAAATAAATTCCTCACGTCTATAAATTACCATAATTCAGATTTTTGTAAATCGCGTTTTAATATGACGACAAGTGAAGCTTATAAATTGATAGGAGAATTGATGAGGAAGTTTATAAGTGAATTTATGGTAAAAGTTAGTGCATTAAGTAGGTCAGGTGATATATGAAGGCCTGTAAATCAGTTCCTCGGACAAAGGCGTTACAGCGTTACACCGTTACTACGTCCCGGACAGGTATGAAGCCTACGCGTGAATAGAATCACATAACTTAGGAAATGTGAATGTTGTGATAGCATCGGGTATTGTTGTGAGCCCCATTTGTTACCCGATACTTTACATCGCTTGTAATTTTAGATTAATTTTGATGGAGGTATGATAGCGATACTGTTATTGTTTGTGATAGCTAATCGCTCAAGGTAATACAATAGCAAAAATTATTTCATACAAACATATATTTATTAACAATGAACACAATTCATATCTGCTGTATTGTTTTCTTCAATATTTTTTTCAAAATTTGGAAGTAAAACTGGTTTAATTATAAATATTTATGTAAATTTATTATTTGGAATTCCGTACCGTTCGTAATGCTTCTATTGTGTTCTGCACGGTCAAAATAAAATATCCTTCAACATCAGTAAAAAATAGGGCTGTTAACTATATTCCAGTATTTGAATATTCGAATAAAAATTTGGCGAATATTCGTAATTTGCTATTCGAATAACTCGAATATACATAATTCGAATATTCGATTAAATCGGATATACGAATAACGCGAATATACAAATAAGGGCTGGTTTTTCCATGTCTGGTTAAGTGCCGGGAAAAATATCGCATCGAAAAACTAATGTAAGTTGTTAAAAATATACGTTATTTACTATTTCGATGCGATATTTTTCTATTAACCGACAGTTAAGGTAACCGGCACTTTAACCAGAGGTGGAAAAACCGGCCCTAACTCGGATATTTCAATAGTTCGGATATATGAATAACTCGGATATTCGAATAGCTCGGATATTCGAATATTCGAATATTTGAATATCCGGATATTCGATTAAGCGAATAATCTAATATCTGGATGGTCGATTAATCGAATATATGGCTACTCGAATATTTATCTATTTAGTATCCGAATTATCCGGTTATGAATATTTTTGTAACCGAATATTCGAATATCAAAGTTCCAAAAATTGCCAGCCCTAGTAAAAAAGTATCCAAATGAGGTGTATTAAAATTCATTTAAGAAAAACGAAAATTCGTTTCCATATTTTACAAACATTCGTTCCGTTTCCAAAGTCTTGACATTTGTGATTGTTGTTTTTTGTCAGAAACAACTGATAAAATAATTCGTTAAGTACCAGTATATTTCAATAATTATTGTAATAGTTTCTGCACTTTTAATTTTTCTAGCACCATAGACAAATCATTACTTTGTGCTAACACGAAACGAATAATATTTACAAAAAAAAGTAATCGGCACATATTTATCGTACTTGAATATCGAGTATTGTAGTTATTCTGTGGTGACCACAGCTGATATTTTTACACACATGTTCATTTACTAAAACAAACACAGCTAATTATATGAATGTAAATATTTTCAGCTTCATTATAGCACAGCGTTGATTATTTTCACAAACGCTATTATTCCAATGACATTCAGTTTGTTTTTGTGATCCAATTGGGAAATGTCAGTTATCGTGCTGAACTAGTCACAGTTAAATTTCATTTTGGGTTTTATGTTTTATAATTTAGTTCATACATTTTGTTATATGGAATCCAATTCTGTACGGTATATGGAATTTGGAACACGTATATGTATTTGGAATTAAAATCTTTATTAATAATTCGTCAAAATATTTTAAAGTTATTTATTAATTTCCTTTCACAGAAGCGAGGAGCATAGGAAAGATGAAATGGACATTATAAATTAAGATAACTTTACTTACACTTTAGTAGTGCAGGTTGCAGAGAGTAATATACATATTTGGAACACATATTAATAGAAGCAACCTTTTTTGGAGAAAAATCGCAAAGAACTAATAATATAAACGCTTAATTCTGAAAGCAACGGCGTCTATTTTTTACGGAGGGTGATTTTGATCTATTTATATAAGGGCCAGTAAACATTACGGCGACTGGTTTTTACAGAGGGTGATTTTGAACTAATTACAATAGGGTATGAATTAAAATACTTCACAGATAAGAGAATCCCTTTTACAGGTAGCAAACATTACTAAGACTGGTTTTCACAGAGGGTGATTTTGATCTAATTGGGGCAAGAATTAGATTACTTTATAGTTCTCAGAGAAGGTAAATATTAGAGTGACTGGTTTTCAGAAATAGAGATTTTTATCTAATTAGACTAATTCATAATGAGTGACCACCCCTCTCACACGTAGTAAACATTACAGTGACTAGTTTTAACTTAAATTAGAGCAAGATTTAGAACCACCTAATTGGGCCAAAATAAAATCGGCTATATACAAACGTAATAATAAATTATTATTTAATGGAATGTTATAAGTTACCTATATGATTTACTTGTGTGAACAATGAAAGCTACAAAACTGTTTTTGTTTTAGAAAGAATAAATCGTAGAAATTTAACCTGTGCTCCACCCTGACTTAAACCTACCTGTCGATATGTAATGTTAAGGTGCAGTACGATCATTTTTCACTCGTTCATACCACAGCACAAAACGTAAAAATAGCCAATGTGTGCACAACGTGAAAATCTGCACTGACAGATAAACATTTTTCTACTTCTCTACTTGTATACAACACATTTTTTCACTGTTTGTGAGAGAAATTTAACGCTGACATTAAAGGATATTGACAAGCACAATTTGAAACTATTCCATTTGATAAATGGGTGAGTGGCGGTTCATTTTTCCTCAAATTAAATTACTTTTCACATATGTAACAATCAGATTAAAATGAACCTATTTTCCACAATTCTCAGTAATTGTAAAAACACTTCGTAATCGACATTTGATGCAATATTATTTGATAAAATAGTCATATCCATATTTATTTATAATATATATTTTGAAATAAAATGGTTTCTCTGCATATATTTACGTTCTTTGGAACAATTTTCTAGACTTACATACTTATCGATGCGCTGATTTCAAAACCTGCAATCCTATTATATATTTTCGATTTTATTCTGTCGCTTTATAAACTAACTTTTACTTATTTTCAAAACATAACCTCATATCAAAGACGTCGAGACTTGAAACAAACCAAATAACAGTATTAAATCAAAAATTGTGTTTAGAAATGCGAAATATCTCCAAAAAAACTCATTTTTGTGCCCAAAATTTTGATTTTAGGAAGTAGTCTACATTGATAGATCTAGACGCATTGATTTCAAATTTTCCAGCGGAATTTAATTATCTCCTTTTGTTCCTGAGATATATGCTGTCAAAGTTGCACCTCAAAAAAGTGTGTTTTTTGCCTATATCTCCAAAATGGGTAGAGATACAATCTCAACGATTATACCAGTCGATTCTACGGGAAAAGTTACATAAAGAAATGTTTTCTCCGCATATACGTTCTTTGGAACGATTAGGTGAAAAATGAGGAAATCAGAAAAACCTAAATTTCAAAATTTCTCTGAGGAACTTTTTGTCTCCAAATCTTTTCATTTTCTGGACGTAAGTAGATATCGATGCGCTGATTCCAAATTTTCAAACAGAATTGAATTATCTCCTCCCGTTCTCGAAATATTCGTGTTCAAAGTTGAGTTTTGGCAATACCTAAAAAAACAGGTTTTTTAGGTATACCCTCTTAAAGGTTAGGTTTACGACTTCGCTGACCTCACCAATCGATTCTACGGGCAAATTTACATAAGTATACCAATTTTTAGATTTTTATTGCAAAGGATACAATTTATAGAAAAGAAAAACGAAAATGGCCCAAATCGAAAAAAATGCCTGATGAACCCCTGACGATTTTTTTCGATTTTTGGCCATTTTCAGTTTTTTCCTCCTAGAAATTCTATCTGTTGAAATAAAAATCTGAAAATTGGTACACTTATGTAATTTTGCCCGTAGAATCGAATGGTGCAGTCGCCGAAACCGTAAACCTAACCGTTTTAGGTGTATACCTAAAAAACCTAATTTTTTAGGTATAACATTGAACTCAAATATCTCGAAAACGGGAAGAGATAATTGAATTCTGTTTGAAAATTTGGAATCAGCGCATCGATATCCACTTAAGGCCAAAAAATGAAAAAAAATTGAGACAAAAAGTTTCGAGGCGAAAAATTGAAATTTAGATTTTTTCGTTTTTCTTATTTTTTACCAAATCGTTCCGAACAACGTATATGTGGGCAAAACATTTCTTTATATAACTTTTCCCGTAGAATAGAATAGTAAAGTAGTTGAGATTGTATCTCTACTCATTTTTCAATTATACTCAAAAAACACACTGTTTTGAGGTATAACTTTGAGAGCTAATATCTCCAGAACGAAAAGAGATAATTAAATTCTGTTTGTAAATTTGGTATCAGCGTATCTAAATCTTTAAAAAGGAATATAACCAATATTTCGTAAAATTTGAAAATTTTCTAGCTAAAAATTCGATATTTTCAAATATTTTCGGTTTTACTCGAATATACAACATCAGCGGCTCTGGGAATTACTTCCCCTCTTGTTACTTAATACAGAAACTATTTTTCCAAGTAATATTCATGTCGGGAATATAAGGTTTATTATAATTTTGTAAATTTGGGCAGGGAGGTTACTTTAACCCACCCAGTATAAATAAATATTAATAAACTATATGTATTGTAGTACTAAATAATAATCTTTCTTATTAAAAATGAATATTATAAACTTGTTTAGTTTACTGAAAACTTTTATTCCATCGCAATATTGTTTTATTCTGAGATTGTTTATTTTTTAACCTCGTAAAGTGTATTGGAATTCGCAAGCTTTAAAAGTTTGTGCGTAAAATAACATCAGCGTTCTTTAAAATTGATAGAAAATATTTGGTTGCTGTGAAAATGCATAAAAACTGTAGAGAAAAAGAAGTAAACATGATATTTTTTATTTTCTTGTGCAAAAGCGAGCTTAATTTCATCGCCCTTAATGGAAAAGTTATATAATGTTACACGATATCGTTCCGAAAGCAGATTATTTTGCGCGAGATCGAGTAATTCGCAATAGCTTCGTAAGTTCGCAACTTCGTTGACAGATTAGGTACGCGAGGTAACATAAATTACTGGCGTAAATTGCACTTAAAACTGCAATCAATTGTTAGTCAATAATTTAAATTTTATGGTACTTACAGGAAATTTAAACCAAACAAAATAAAACGCAAAAATATATAGTTCAAATTTAAATTTTAAACTCATTTAAGGAATTTAAATTTGTAGAATTTTACATAGCTTGGTAGTCATTGTAAAGTTTTTATTATGTACAAAAATATATTTAAATAGCATCGTTCTTTTTTTTTCATCCGCTATATCTCGTTTTAATTTAAAGTGAAAAGAGATTACATATTTAAGTACAATTAGTCTCAAATAGAAATGGAAAATCATAAATGGGAAAGCATTCTACCAGTGGCTACCAGTGGCGTGGGATTATTTTAACAATAAATGGTTTGTCCTCTCCGATATTATCTGTCCGGACATTTATTTACAAATTAACTAGAAGAGAAAGGCTTATGTCGGTTTGGTCATTAACAGTATATTTCTTTGAAATAACCGATTCCTTAATCTCTAGATTTTCAAGCCAATTTATTGTTAATCCTTTTTCTGCTACATGTAACATCTTATATTGGTTTTTGTTTATTGTATTTCCAAAATTTTTAACCTAACCTAACCTAATCTAACCTACTCTAACCTAACCCAACCTAATTTAATGTAACCTAGCTTAACTTAACCTAACCTGATCGATCCTAACGCTAACCCGATCTAACATAACTTAATCTAATTTAACCCAACCTAATCTAACCTAACCTAACCCAAACTAACTTAACCTAATCAGATTCAACGATAGGGTAGGGGGGGGGGGGTTTCTTTTACTGCATGTTCAAAATATGTACGAAAATGCGTCTTTCGTTCCGATTCATTTCTATATGAGACGAGCTATAATAAAATAATGACAATTGTGATTACATTCAGAACTATATCTGAAAATCTGTATCTGTACTATCATTTAAGGAAGACATAAATAAGAAATAAATATTTGTATAATTTTCATCTTTATTTAATAATTGACTTCAATGACAAATTATATATAAAAAAATTGAACCTTATTAATATAATATCTTCAATATTATTTCTGGAAAAACATAACCCAAGTCTTCAACTGAGATTAAAAACCTTAGCAAGCACAATCTTTCGAAGTGACGCAGCATCGGCAAGAGGGGGAAACTCTTCTCTTAATCTTAAATCTCAGTTCAGTTGAACAAAATCAACGATCAAAATAAGCGACCCAACTGAGGTGAATTAATATTTACTGAGATTTGGAGTAAAATGAATAAGTTCAATGTTAGAAATGAAATAAGTTTGGAGTAAATTATGACACAGCTGTACGGTTGTACTGTACATCTCGATGCTCCGTTGTCTTTATCGTTCGTGCGTGGCCGGTATAACTCGTGCACCGCCGACACCGGTATGGTGACGTTGCACGCCATGCATAGAGCCACAAGTGGCAAGTGGTTTTGGAATGTTTGGAGAAGCCATGTTGTTGTTTTTATCTAGAATAGTGCTGTATAGTGATTAAAATTGTGTGCTCCGTACGTGTGTGATAATGTATGCGTATATTTGTGCCCGGGAATTGTTTGTTCGTCGTATTTCACAAGTTTTACGAAAAGGCGGTTATAAAGTGCATAAAAATTTAGTGTAGTCATGATTACACTCTAGAAATTTTGTTCGCGGGTATGACTGTGATTGTGAAGGAATTTCTTTAATATCTACACGTTTTAGAAGAATATATATTTGGTGCTCTTTGTTTTACATACTAGGTATTAAAATAATTAATATTTACAAAACAAATGCAGTGTTTTGTTCTCAAGAAACAGTTAAATTTAAATAAAATTATTTTTTATTATTTTAAACAAAATATAATCACGAAAACGAGTCAAAATTATCTTGTAATTTATTTGATTTGTAATCAGTTTTATGTAGGACATTTAAAAATGGGCGTAACTTGTCAATATATTTATCTTTATTTGAAATTGCAAATATCATAAAATGAGTACATAAATACAAAATTTATTTTGAATTACCTGTTAGTGATTCATTCATTGTAGAAAATATCTGTGAGCAACAGCTTGTTTTGTACAAGGTATCGTGTGAAACTGACTTCGGTGTTATTTTTAGATACACAATTAAAAATTCTGATTCCAGTTTGAAATTTGTACTATTTATAAGTTTTTTCGTGTTGTTTTCCTTATGATTGTTAACGGTATCAATGGTTCTTATGACTTAGCTTCGCTGTATGAATAATAGATGAAAGTTGGCAGTTATTTGAGAATATCTCGCTGCTCTCTTTTCTCATCGTAACAGTGTAAATGCAAAGGCATTTGACCTGGCTTTACCTTTACCCGCACTGACAGTTAGTTTAGATATTTTAGAAATTCCATCAACACCGGAAAAAGAACTGTGATTGCAGTAATCAAATAAGTGATTTTATTTCGTGTGTGTTAAAAGTGAATTATTTATTTAACTGTTTTATTAATTGATGACTGAAAATGACTACTAGACGAAAGAAAAAACAAGAGAAGGATGGATTTATCAAAAAAGTTTCTTCTTTATTCAATCTGGACACCGAAAGCACCAAGGTAAAGAAATATTTTCTCTGAACTTCTGTCTCTAACCAAACTTTTTTACTTGTCAAACTTGATTTAATATTGATACAATTTGCCGCATACAAACTTTTTGCCGGTTTATTATTAAATTGCATTTAACTACAAATTTTATGAATAATATATGAACTAAATATTATTAAAACAATTTATTATTGGTTATTATTTATTTTATATCGATTAATGTCAAATTATTAGGCTCATATTTATAATTACCATATTTGCATTTGTTATAATTAAACTGCCATATATTTATAAATAATTCAATATAATTGTTGTAATTATATTTGAATTTGAATGGCATAAATAAATTTTATAAAATTGTATTCAATCATTCTACATTCAATTTATTTATGTATAATAACAATATTCTATTTTTTGATTCTCTAAACAGCAGTGTCCTAAAAACTATATTTTTCATGTGGATTAAAAATAAACAATATTTTAAAATACAATGAATAATCAAATAGGTAATTGTTTATTAAAAATTATTTTTATTATCTTTGCTAGTCTAGTTCACAAAATGCGCGAACTCTAATTTTAATTTATTTAAGCAACCAGCAATACTTCGATGAATCACTGTTCAAATCACAGACTTGTGTTCAAAGTGAGAATTTCCATGTTTTTTGTGTCTTTATATGTATTAATTTTCAATTAAAAGTATTAAACATTAAATTTTTATTTTCTAAGAAAATAATAAACGGGTAATAAATAATATTGTTATGACAGCAGTACATTAATAGATACAAAAATACGATGTTGGGGATTTGAAGTCACCGAGACAAATATTTTTTTTTTAATTTTAAATATTTATTTACAATTATTGAACATTTTATAATTATTATTATTATCTATATAACATAAAACAAGTTTGTAAGTTAAAAAAAAATGTTCTTGGAATATTTTCGTTTTCATAAGTAATGTGATGCGAGCCATTAATTTATCATTATTTTACGAATGACAACATTTCAAATATATTTTTTTTTGCACTTCATGCCTACACAAAATTTTTGGAAGGTGAAATAGTGTAACTATACAAAACTTAAAATTTTTATTGAACAGGTTTATAACAATACTTACTTTACAATGTTTCCATTGAATTGAATTATAGCCTGTCGTTAAAATTGTAAGATTTTCCATGACGTGACAAAGTGTAGAAAACATATTTAATATTATATAAGTAAGTCCAAATGCAGACGCTGGTGATAAAATTTTCCATTGTACGCTAAATAATTGACGGATTCGTCGTTGCATGTCACCGTAAGATGTTTGCGCATATCACTGGCATTCGTGCCGACTAATAATATGCTAAGGATGCATGCGATTTCCGTACTATGTCGCAAAGTTCACTCGCGTCCCGTGACGTCACGGGCACTGTGGGCGGCGTCAGATTGTGCACGTGTCATGCCAGACGCGTCGGAAGCGAATTTGCAAATTGCGGGCATTTCACCAGCAAGACTACATTCCAAATTGAAATATTTGTTCACGTGGATAAACTCCTGGGAAATTTCTCCTCTAGTTGCTTGTGTCGCATACATGCTATCGGCTTGTGCAGACATGTTTGGTTATTTGGTGTTCGTGACGTGGGTTAGTTTGTACCGTAGTTGACAAGTGACAACGTGTTGTCTTGTCTCTTAACATAACCTAACTTCACAAAAACTTACGTCGAATTTAGTTCTGCTAGTCTATGCTTATATTTTTTTTTATCAAATAAATTTTACAGTCTCTTCAAATTATTTTTAATTATTAAGCGAATTATAAGTTATATTTTAGAATTTAGAAAGGTAATATAATGATAACGTGGTTACTACAGTGGTGATATTAGAAATTATTACCGTCGAATTTAGTTCTGCTAGTCTTTGCTAGCATTTATTTTTTTATCAAATAAATTTTACAGTATCTTTAAATTATTTCCAAAGGTAATATAAAAAATGGAGATCTTATTGTCGATAATATTTTCAAAATGTCATGAATGGTAGTTCCAACTACGAAAATGCAACGATTGCGAAATTACATTTTCCAAAAATTACGAGAGAGAAGAATTATTATTATACGAGTTATATTTAGATTTAGAAAGAGAATACAATGATTACGTGATTGCTATAGCGTTGATATTAGAAATAACAAATTATTACAGCGGCAATATAGTATATTGTACAACAAGCATGAAATGGTACTAATTTCATAAATCATACGAGTATGACTGTTGGTAGCATGAGCCGAAAATGAATGTTACAACTCATACGAGTTGTACAGTGTACTTTTCTACGACCACGGTATTATTTCCTAATTCATTTCTATTTTAATAATAAAGATGTCTTCATTTCATTACTCCCTGGCAACTAACAAAATAAAAATTGAACAACACGATTTTTTACAGAACTGTTAGATATGAATTTATACCTTAACGTTGTCTATGATTACCGGAAATGAAAATTTGTTTACCATATAATATGTATTATACATACAACAAGCAAATATCTTAATGGTCGTAGAAAAAATAATTTAAACTTATTAGTACAACACTTTAAAGCCTTTTGATTGGCTGATTTTCATAAGCATTGTATTCTCTGTGAAGTTTTATATCTGTTATGAAAAATTCAAAAATCCTAAAATTGACAGAGTAAACTCACTTCTGGTAGACCAATTTTTATGAAAAGCAGATCATCTCTTCCTAATATCATCAAAAGCTGAAATATCAAGTTTCATTAAAATCCGTTCATCCGAATCTGCCCTTTTGTGGAGACTTGTTTACACAAAACGTACAAATAGAATAATTAAACGTATTGTACAAACTTTTGTTTATTTCTCATTTGTAAACTATCGTACATTTGAACTGTTTATTTACTTAGCAAAGTTCATCTTGGAATAAAGAATAAGGAAATCAACAATGGTGCATTAAATTTTTCTTGACATATGGAATATTAAAAAATAAACATTTACTTCGTTGCTTTATATTTTACTAATTTAACTTTAACAAAAACTGATATCGAATTTTTTTTTGTGTTTTTTCCTTCAAAAACCAATATACTTTCAATGTACACTTATTAAAATTCGAGAACAATAGTTTCAGTGTTAATTCGAAACATAAATTTGTTTTATGCACTACACTTATGCCTTTTAAATATTACGGTTCTCTGTGAACATATGTAATGTTGTAACTCTGACTTTTAACCTATGTTATAGAGGTTAACCGGTTAACGTATCAGACCGTACATAACCTATAAAATAAGCCGAGTAATATTCATTGTACTTCATGAAATGAAAATAATCTATTACTGGCCTTGAAAATATTGACCAAAGTAGAAAGTTTTCTACATCAATAGTCATAATTGACATAATAGTAATTGTATTTTAATGACATATATGTGGTTGCTTGGAAACAATTAGCAAATTACATTTTTGCTAACTTGCTCATAAAAAAATCATTATCAGTATTCAATGTAGACACTGCTTTATCGAAAAATTATGATAATTTATTTTATCATGTACATTTTTATCAGTCTGGTATTTAAATTTTATTTTTTAAAAATATCAATGCATCATTAATAAATAGGACAAAAAAAACTAATAACCTAAATATAAAATTACTATAAGATTTACAAGCACATGTTATTACTTGAAGAGTATGTAGTAAAACATTAATTTCATAACTCCAGATAAGACAATGATAAGATAATACAACTATTTTTGTAATATTTCCGGTAAATTTATTATTTCGTATTTTATATGATAAGAAAACAAAATGAAAATTTTTATATTTTTCTATTCAACAAGTAATCATATGTTTTGTAGTTATTTATGGTATAAGTGTGTTACATTAAAAATAAGTCACGTGAGGTACCTATTCATCTCAAGTAATAATAACGGAATAAGAATAATAATAATAATTATATATTATTTTATTTTATTTATTTTTTTAAGTTATATAACATTATATAATGAATTTTTTATTTATTAATCTTTTATTATTGTCATTCCACTCGTCCAATCGTCATATCTTCAAAATTGAAACACACATCATTGAAAAGACAGCGCGTCGAGTCGCTTGAGATTGTGAAATCCTCACGATCTACTAAATTTAGTTTTTTATTTACTATTTCTATACTAAATTAAATTTTCCCACTTTGTATGATTACAGCACTCGTGTCTTGTGCCAAACTTTCAAACCTCGTGGGAAATAAGCGATTTTTAGCACTTGTTGCACAATGTTGTTTATTCAGTGTGTGACCTATTAACAGTAACGGTTTGGTTAACAATGTATGTGTACATATTTCTGAGTAATTTTAATTACGAATGTACACGGAGAGAGATTTTCTATATTTTATGTGCTTGTTGTAAGAACAAGATAATTGTTATGTTTCGGAAGATAGCTGGTTTTATTGTTTTTAATTATTGAGTAGCGTTACTTGGGGCGTCTTGTAACAACCGGGCGTCTCCATTTTACATAGCTGATTACTGCCATTTACATTCAATATCACAGGCGGCTTGTAGTGCCGGGAACACATGCTTTTAATATAATGTTCGGTATTAGCGCACAGGTCGCGATTTCTGCGACACTGGGTTCTACCTCACCGCGTAATTACAACATCCTTGTGCTAGAGCCGCTGCTGAAAGCTGTAAACACACCCAGAACGTCAACTGTTTATTCCAGGGTTAATAGGGACAGACAAAAGAGCACTAGGGTATTGTTATTACGCGCCAAATTTAAATAAGCTTTGTAATAAGATCGTTAAGATGCACATACGGTACAAGATGGAATTTATTTTAAGAGGCTATCACACTTACTTGTGATATAAACTTTATATGAAGCTCCTCATTAGAATTTTGAATGAATAATACAAATGATGTAATAATTTCCCGATCTGGAGACGAAGTGAGTCATTATTATAACCTGTTCGCAATGTTTTAAAATGTAAATTGCCAAGAACGGAATAAATCATTTACTTTGTATCTATTTATTCATACCGTTCTGCCAAGTATTTCCGCTTTTCTTATCTTGTAACTCAATAAAAATGTTTTATAAATTATTCAACTAGAAAATGAACTGAATTCTATGTATTTATGAAACTCGTGATTCCTGGACTCAAAAGATAAATTAATGTTTTATATTAGTTTCAGGCGGTTTCAGAAACAATGACATGAAAATAAATATTTTATTCATGATTCATATTGGTTACTATTCCTATTTCTATTTACGAATAGAAATGCAATTTTCAAGAAAAATAAAATATATAGATACCTAACAATTTTTCTACTTGATATCAGTTTATTTTAGTAATACCCGAGGTACTACTTAAATTAACAAACATATCGTTCTATAACATTATTGGTGAATTTATTTATTATTTACCTTTGGTAATAATTTACCTGATTTCATGTAGACGACGTCTAAAGAGGTGTAAACATAAATGAAAATTATAAAGAAATATTTGACACTTTGACTGTAGGTTTGTTATCACAGACATCCCCGTCTCAATAGTTAGTTTTTTTTATTAACACATAATGCTATTTATTTATTTTTTTTAATTAAAAATTTAACGATTACGGAAAAAATACCTATAACGTATATCTAAGGACTAAAGTATTTTTTATTACATACATGGTTTATTCTCCTCTGGTATCGCCTTGTAGGATAAATTTCATATGCGCAATAAAAAATTATGCT
The DNA here is from genome assembly GCA_035578165.1 of Stenolophus ochropezus. Classification (NCBI taxonomy): domain Eukaryota; kingdom Metazoa; phylum Arthropoda; class Insecta; order Coleoptera; family Carabidae; genus Stenolophus; species Stenolophus ochropezus. The sequence continues at coordinate 3,756,321 of JAQOWZ010000002.1, forward strand.
TTTGTCCTTTGATATACAAATAACTCTTTTGGAGCAGAACAAATACTAGACTAAAATGGTAAAAATTGCTTTAAATAAATAGAGCATATTTTAGAACAAATAAGTAATAAAATATTGGAAGCTAGAACAAATTACTAGAGCAAAATGTAGAACAATAAATAGATCATGAGTTAGATAAATTAGAGCAAATTCTAATGTAAAAAATACTAGTAAAAAGGAAATAAAACTTGCCACGAAAGAAATAATTTAGGTCCTGAAAATCCTATTCCGTCTATATAAATATTATACCATAAAAATAATCTAGTTCAACACCAAAATGTGTTACAGCAACACTGAATTTTATTTTAATTTAGAAATGAGCAAAAAGTAGTTTTATATTTCCTTTTATTTTGTTCCAACTGCTGAAGAATTGATTTCTCAGTTGCATTCTTCTATTACTAAAAGGATGTGCACTACAAACTTCATTTCCTGCATTGGAGTATTAGGGCAAACAGTGTTAATTAAAGGTTATGTTTTATTCTGGCAACTGCGCTATTATCCTTCCAGTGAGTATGAGTTCCATTATTGGATTTCCAGCTGTTGCGTACCAATATCATATGATGTTACATCTGCGAACTCGGAGCTGTAAGTCTCGAATTCAAAGATGATCCTTGCTAATCCTGCGACGCCAGCGCCTCGTTACGGCCGCGGCGTTAAGCACAACGACGTGTTATAATGACGTGGACGCACATTCGCCGGGACCTTTTGTTTCTTTTATACTTTTTGTAATGTGAAACCTTGTACAATTGTCAAAGTACAAAAAATGTTATGGTTCTTCTTTTATATCTGCAGAATATTTCTTACAACTCAATGGAGTTTTTATGGAGAGGATATCTTTATCTAATGTTTGCTCACAAGGATTTCATATTCGTAATAGAATTTTTTTTTTTGTTAAAATTTTCTCAGTTATATACATCCTATTTTTTGGAATTCTTTATACAATTTTTTTCCTCTATATTATTTACATATAATATTAATGTTATAAAAATAACGCTGTGTCCTAGTATTTGGGATCTTATTGTAAGCTGTACGTCCCTTGTTGATGTATGCTAAAACACAAGTAAAACTGAAAAAAGCACCTAATTAATCCTATTTGTTTCCAGATATAATGTATTTGTTATATTTTGATGTTTGAAACAGACGATAAGAATATTTCATTTCATACAATACCTATATAAGTAACTACACTAGTGTCCGATCGAAGTATTCGGTTTCGGTCAGTTTCGGCCAAAAATACTAGTTTCGGCAGCAGTTTTGGTTTCGGAAAAAAATTGGCCGAGGAAACTAGAAGGTTCAAGATTAATTACCCACAAACGAGCCTGTAAATATAAAGTGTCACAGCTTAGAGTGTGTGAAGTGAGACTCAGTAGAGTTTGTCGAGTAGACTAGAGTGAAATGAGTTAAATCGAGGCAGACGGTCCGAACTGCGACATATAAAGTAGAAATACATAAATATGTATATCTTGCGAAAATAAATAGCCTAGAAATAAATGGGTACTGTCATGTGAAAATAAATGAATATTATTTTAAATTAGTTTGTTAAGCGTGAAGTTACAAGAGCACGGCACCTTTATTTAATTTTCGAATTTCTCTTAAAAATATTTAACATTTTTAAATAAATTTTTAATTCCATTTTACTTGCGGCTATAATTGTCCTAGTATTCTAATGTCAATAATTAGTATTAAGTAATTTAGGAATTTTATAATAAATTAGTAACCCACAACAATAGTGGACAAATAAACAATAGGAAAGTTTGCACCTAAATAAAATGAAGTCATGCACATAACTTGAAGTTGTGAAGCTATCATGATATGGGTAGACAACAATGGTGGGCAAATAAATAAAATGTAGCACCACAATGAAGTTAGGTCCAATCGGTTTACTAAGTCAGAGACAGTCACAGGAGTACGCCCCCTTTTAAATTTTCAAATTTCTTTTAAAAATATTTAACATTTTTAAATAAATTTTTAACTTCATTTCACTAGCGGCCATAATTATTATCCTAATGTTCTAGTGCTAATGATTATTGTTATTATTACTATACTTGACACCCTCTCGAATTTAAGAATGTTTTAGTTTCATGGTTTAAGATTTCACAATTAATAACAATGTCAATTACACATTATAATAAATTAGTAACTCACAACAATAGTTGGCAAATAAACAATAGGAAAGTTTGCAACTGAATAAAATAAAATCATGTATATAACTTGAAGTTGTGGCGCTATGATATGGGGCAGGATTCCTGCGAGGTCCTGCCACCCACGCACGCACTCCGCGCCGGCTGGCGGCCGCTTGCCGAATCAACGACTCATTTCGCGCCAAGGGTTAACTATCGATGGATCGAGTGTCCAACCGGGTCGTGGGTCGTGGGTTATGACGGGCACAACGGATGTCCGGACCCGAGGCTTTGACCGCCGGCGCCGGGAAATTATACAAGGGTTGTTAAATATTTCTACAGAAGCCGTTTTCACAGTTGTGACTTGTGACTTGGGGTCTCATGTTGGTCTCTATGTGATAATTGTTCTAATTGCGAATACTCCCACATAAAACTAGTACCTATATCTGTATATACCTAATTTATATTTTATGTAGTATATATTTTTTACAATTTATGTGTAAAATATCAAAAATATCTAATATCGGTCCAAAATATTGGATGTCAAATATTCATATGTACATCTTTTCGTGGCTTAGATGTTTGTCTTCAATGATACATCTCAAAATGCGTATTTTTTTGGTATATCTCGTAAATGAGTAGAGATACAATCTTAACTATCTAATTTAAGAGTTAGTATGTAAGGAAAAGTTACATAAAGAAATGTTTTCTCAAGATATATGTTCTTTGGAACGATTATTTAGGTGAAAATGAGAAAAACAAAAAAAATCTAAACTAAATTACAAATTTTCACTCCGGAATTCGTTGTCGTGTTGTTCCCAAAAATTTGATTTAAAAAGGACATCCGTACTACTATGGCTACCTTCGATTCTCAGAGACACATTACATAAATGGATAAATGTACCAATTTTCAGATTTTTTGTTTCCAATTTAACTGGTACCTATCAAAAAATTTGATTTGGAAAGGACATCCGTACGACTAACCTTCGATTCTCAGAAAAAAATCAGCTTATCAATATTTAATTAAATCCAGTTTTTTTTTTCATTTTTACCTAATTATTCCAAAGAATGTAGGTACTTATTTATGCGGAGAAAATATTTCTTTACATATTTTTTTTTGTAGCATCGACTGATAAAAGAATTAAGCTTCAGGTGTATAAACTCAAATTTATGTAAAAATCTTCAACTGTTACTGAAGATAGGTATGGACTCAAAGAAATATGTATGTTTAGTTGAAAATATTAAGTTTTAATTCTTTAGTGATATGTTAGGTAATCAAAGACGCCGAGTAAATTTAGGAGGTTAAAATATATGTTTTATTGTCTGTTTATTATCATATTCCCTGATGGAATTTATTTCTTAAAACATGTTGCCAAACTTTTTGTTTCATTCAAAGAAATACACATTCATTGCAAATGCAATTCATTTTCTTATTATGCAAATCATGATAGAATTCGCAACAATGCAATTTCTATTTGCGACGAATAACTTCCAAGTTCTTTGGACATATCCATAAAGCATGAAACGATTTGTAGAGCATATTAAAATATAATCCCTGCTGTACACACTGGCCAGTAATCCGGGGTGAACTCTCCGAATAAGATGTTTGTAGGTTACGTCGCGCGGTTGTATCTGCCCCTTAAATCCCGGATGACTAATTGCGAATATATCCTGTTGGACGTTTTAAAACTTGGGAAATCTACACACCTAAACTACGCTCGTTTATAACTACATGACATCATTCCATTCTGGATGTTGGGATGTAATTAATTGCAGTTTGAGCTTCTGCAGGTGAAGATGTGCTTACCAATATTGCATCAGTATACGACCATGCTTAGCGATTAATAATCCCAGAGAAAATACTCAAAACCTGTAATTACTTACATCTGATGTGGTAAACACAGAAAAAAATAATAAGTAAATAAATATTTTAAAATGTATACATTCTATTTCTCGCAGTTGGTCCTCATGTCATCAATTGCAACCACGTGATTTAAATTATTGAGGGGGAGGGGGATTGATGACATCATCTTGTCAGGTGAAATCGTGTAATTTCCGAAGTAAATAAATGTCAAAGTTGACAGTATTACTTGTATATACAAAAATAATAATGGATGAAACTTACGAAAAGAGTTATAGATGAAATTAATGAAACTACCAACATACAGTAATCCACAAATTGTCTACACCAAAATTTATGTTATTTATGGTACCTACTAGATGGAACAGATTTTTTTTACTTTACTTCCATATTAGTGTTGTATATAGGTTTTCAGCCTATAGTTTTAGCAAGGGATCTACAGTTTCTAGTGCCTTCCGAATCAGTATTATATAGAGGTATCAAAATTTGGGTAAAGATTGCCGAAACCAATATTTGAACATCAGATCTCAACGCTCAATTTGAGCCAGAGGTCGCGGACCATTTGAGCTATTGCTGTCCGTAAAATGTATACAATTAGCTTAAATTGCTAGAATAAATGTGGAACAATAAAAACAGATGAGAATTTAGAGTAAATTCTAGGACAAATAAATAGAGCAATTATGGTAGAAATTGCAGTATGATCTAGAACAAATACGTAGAGCAAAAATTGGGTACTAGGACAACTACTAGATCGACAATATAGGACAATAAATAAATCGAGTTACAAAGTGAATTATGTGCCAAAAAAAATAATCTTGTGAAAGTAAGTAAAGTAGAGATAATATTGGAAATTAAAATTAATATTAATAAAAAAATATGGGATAGAAATAGTGAATTAAATAAATTGGAACATATTGTAGAGAAAATACAGTATATTCTGTAGCAAATAAATAGAGCAAATAAAAGGTAATAAAGCAAATGCCACATTAATAATGTGCTGCAAAAATAGATAAATAGTATTATCGAAGATACTGAGCAAATTCTGGAGAAAATATGTAAGGCAAACACTGAGATCTATTACAAATACTACAATAAGTACATTTGCATTTAGAAAAATTGGTGGATATTTTAAGTAAATATATACAAGGAACATAAAAATAGATTATTTTTTAATGATTGTCATATCAATACACTGTCAACAATAAAACAAATATCTCAATGCCACATCTGTGCACTGAAGATTCATCACCATTATCAACTAATACATATTTAGCTGGATATTAACTGTGGTAAATTACCATCGGGACGTTGGTAATAGTAGTGTAGCAGAGAAACCACAAGGGAAATTTCCCACATATAGGAATCGAATATGGATTGTCCAATTCACTGTTTGTCACTTTATTCATTGGCTACTGGCCATTGTTTCAACCAGTGCTTCCCAAAATGTGAGAATATTTATTACCTTACATTAAATTAGTTTATATCATTGTCCTTTTTGGCACCTGATTTAAAAAGGATAATAAATAAAAGTTTTTTTTTTTAATTTATTTCAATTCCAAAATTTAAAGCGTATTTATGCATCTACTACCGAGCACATAAAATATGTTTTTAAAATTAATATAATTTTATAAATTCCTGTTTTTGCGTTACGGTCGTCGTTTAACAAAATCACAAATGATTTTATACAGCAATTTATAAATGCTGTGCATCCGTGTGATAAATGATAACGATGAAAGCTATTTTAAATATTTAATGCGTAATGAATATTTATCTTTATTATCATGGATTTATTTATCATTACATATTTTATGAATTATTGTACCGTGTTTTCTGTTATTGAGATATTCGATTGGTAATACCTATAAACATATTTTATCAATATAATTATTGTTGTAGATAGAATAAATCCATTTTAGTTTTATTGATAATTCAGCAATTTCATTTTGTTATCAGGACCATAAGAGGAAAACTAATAAGCGATTTCCGATAAGCTTGATTTTTACTCGGAATTTATGATTTTGCAATGTTATCATTTATATTGACAATATCTACTCTATTGATATATATTGATGATTTCATTTTTACTGTAAAATTGGAAACAGAACAAAGGACATAGTTTAGGATGGACGTAGTTTATTAACGTAAAAATATGGAATTATATTTGGGGGTTTTATAAATGTTAGATATGACAAAGCTGATTTTTAACTAAACTGATTCATTTTACATTCATCATTTTCTCCTCAAACTCGATGTCATGCAATAAACACAAAAACTTTTTCCTTCCCTCTAGTAGAATTTTTTGTACTACTACCAAGATTACCGAATTGCACCGAATATGAACGAACAGAGAAAACAGACAGAAAATAAGAATTACATTGTGTTTCTTATAAATGAGTATAACAAATTCGAATTCCTATAATTTATATCGAGTATGTGACCAATTTTTTACTTTTACAAATATTTTGTATTACATAAAAATATAAACTACCCAAATTTTTTAAGTATCGTTAGGTCTTATGCACATGAATATAAAGTAGGTACATAAATAATTAGTTTCAACGTACCGAAGTAGTAATTAACTAATTGTGTATAAAAGGTACATTTTTTTGCACTTTTTTAAGCAAATCTTAAGTATATTCAGTGTTGACTGCATTAATTTTTAAGGGGCTACTTACTCTGTCTCTGAAAAACAAAGTTAACATTCCCTATGAGAGTAATCGCTTTAATGTACTTTTAAAACCAAAAGTCCATCTCTTCCCCACTTACCCTATATACTGAAATTTGATTATAGTTATATACTTCATTGTATGTTTCTTGTGCTGTTTTTGATTTAAGGTTAGGTTAGGTTGTGTCCTCTTTGTTTGTTGAAAGCGTTTGAAATTTTCGACATTTAAAAACATATTTCAGAAAATAAATTTGTTTGAAAGTATAAGCGATTAGCTTGGCAGGGTATCCTGCTGAAATTGAAAAAGTTAAAAGTTTATTCAGGGTAAAGTAAATGAAATGTAAAATTATTTCCCATTTCATAACATTCCATTTCTCATTTAAAATACATCAAAGAATCAAACATCTGCAGTCGCAGTCGCCTATGGTGGGGGTGGGGTACGTGTGAAGGCGTCTCGGCGTGTGACAGCGATAAGCTATCCTTCGGGAACACCGCCGTCACGTGACGGCGAGTGTAAACTCGCAGGAACGAGGATTTAATGTGCACTTGATTTCGCACTATAGAGGACAGACGTTCCAGGAAATGGATTTAAATGCTTTCCAGGGTAAATAGTTCGAGGTGCATTGTTGGAGAGATCTATTTTTCACTGCGTGTGTCAATTCATATAAGTGCCAATAAAATGTAGCTGATTTTGACAGAGTTGTTAACAAATATCACTTCTTTCATACAATTCAAAAAATATTTAATAACTGCCGTCACAACGTAATAGTTATTTATGGTACAAGTATGTTACATTACAGATAAATCACGTGGGAAAAGTTTAGCTCACGAGGCCGTTAGGCCGAGTGTGGTATTTTTTCAAGTGACTTAGGTAATTAACACACGTGTGTCATACAACATTTTATCCAACACAATTTAATCATTGATATAAAATACATATAAGATTTTTGACAGATGGAATCTCGAAATGAAATTTAGGAACAAAATAGTGTAGAGAAGGTTTTATAACGTAGTTACTATGATACGAACCAAAAAACAGTGAGCTAATATTTTTAGCTCACTAGTGACTTATGACCTACTTTATTTATCTAAAAACAGCATACTTATATCGTTATAATCACACGGTGTTGGATGTAGTAATTTAATTTATAAATATATTATATATCATCTACACCAAATTAGCTATATATTCTATATGTTTTTGTTTCATTTTTAATTTTGTTTTCTATCTACAAAATTTTGATTGTTACTAAATTGAATACCTCGAATACCATTCACTTTGTTTTTATTTTTTATTACATTTAAGGAATTTAATTCACAACTCTTTAAGAGCAATGTACTACGTATAAAAAAAACTTCGATTTGTAATTAAATACCTTGAAATACCGCCAAAAAGCACAAAAAAATAATTAAAGATAAAAGCAAAATATTTTTCCTGCATACACTTTTTACCTCTTTTCACTCATTAAGAGAGGTATTGGAATCATGCTAAAAATCTGATACAGAGTTTTCAATGGATATGTACGTTTTAATGTCCCTAGAACACGATTTTCACATTTTACGATGATGTCTGTCCTTGTGTGTGGATGAATGGATGGATGGATGTTGTACCGATTACTCAAATACTGGTGAATTAAAAAAGTTGAAATTTGGGATATAACATAACACCCTACATTAGATCTGATTAGATTTTGGTGTTAATCGTGCAACCAGAAGTGGTATATATGAGAATTTTTGTAAATAATAATTTAATATTGTCAACTAAAATTTTGTAGTTCAAATTTATTTCTTCGTAACCCCATTTAACTACTACAATTTATTAATGATTTGTTACAATTGCGGTTTATCTGTTTATCTATAGAAGTAAATGTTTCATATTTGACATTGACAATTATTATAATTGACAGGATTGACAGTGAAAATATTAATAATTATCGAATAATTTTATTTTCTGCTATTCTCGGACTATATCGTCGGACATAAAGACGTACTTGCATTCGTTTTACTTTAAATAACTATTATTTTATAAATTATTAATTTGAAAATCATGATGATGTTTTTGTTTTGAGAAAAATAAACAAATATCAATTCGAGTATATCCTACTGAGACTAGGATGAAATATTTTAGCGCTGAAAAAGAGGGTCGGTTATTTTGATCCGTATATTCGTTGTTTTCGCGTTGGTAGAACAACACCATTTAAGCCTAGGCTATTTTTCGTGGTTGATAAATTTAAGAAATTTTATTGTGAACTATTCGTCTTGTGTCTGGTACGTAGGTCTCGGAAATTGAAAACTGAATTCTCCGTCGGTTTTTCACTTCTTCCCAGAACCGGAATCGGCGGGTTGTGTGTGAATAAGTTATTAAATAACGTTACGCAGCAAGTTGGCTCTGGAATTCGCGAATCGAACTGCAGCGATTGACTTATTCAAAGCTCAAACCAACCAATGGAAATTTAAATTTGTTTTACAAGTATTTACATGACTCATGCTTGAAATTTTAAAACGTTTCTAGAGAAATCTCACAAGTACGTGATTTCTAACCTGAAATTAGTCACGAATATCGCTTTTTCTGCTTTTATTACAAACTACGAGGTCGTAAATTTTTTTAAGACTTCATCGAGTTAACAAAAAAATTATAAAATAAAATAAAATAAGCAAATGGTGTTAATATTTAGAAAAGCGAGAAAAAAATATGCTTCTTTCACGAAAGTCTTGTATTTTTCTTGGTCTTGCCTCAGTCTTCCAAAAAATGTAAGACAAGAACTACAAATTTCAAAGCAAGATAAGGCAAGAAATGTGCAAGAATAGCAAGATAATAAAAAAATAGTCAAGATATACTATTATAAACCCCTTTCAGTCAATAGTCCACTGAAATTCAAGTAAAATAAATGAAATGTTTTTGATAATATCAAAAATTCCATGCGAACAAATAAACAATAACGTATTTAGTTTTTCTATTAATAAATTTTGAAAATTTTAAAATTGGTTTTTATTAATTTTATTTGACAGAATATAATTTTATACAAATGTCAATATTTTATTTTAAAATGAATAAACTTCGAGCCAATAATAGTAAAAACAATGTTCATACAAAAAATGTATATTTTTATAATGTATAAATAATAAAAATGAGCAATAAAATGAAGTACATTATTTTTCTGTTTCAATGTGAACGAAAATATTATGCATATCAATTTCAAATGTTGGTGATTCATCTTGCATGGAGTATATTATCCGTATGAATATTTAAGGACCTGTATAATAAATAGTCAACAATAAAAATGCCATTTCCTTTACGATCTGAATTTCATAAAAACCGTTATCATCCAATCCACAGATGTATTTCAAAACAATAAAAAAACATTGAACATATTCACGAATCACAAACTTTGGGAGTATAATAAAACCCACGTTAAATTCACTGAGGAACACATTTTGACGGAAAAAAAGAACGCTCCTTATAGTCTCCAAATCACTGGTCTTCAACATTTTTCCATTTACGAGTAATATTTCGAACTATGATATGATATTAAGATAAACGAAGCCAATTTCATCTTGTTGGAGAATAAATGAAGATGAATAGAATTCAATTTGTACCTCATGAACTAATACAGTTTACCTAAGTGATTTGAAATTCATTACAAGTTGTAGATCTAGATTCTGGAACTACAAACTATGTCCAAAGTGCAAACTACTGTGAACAATGGTTCAAGTTCCTATCTTCTGGGTATTCTAACAATTAATTCAGAAGAGTTCCTAAGACATCTTTCATTACTTTCACAATTCTAAGAAAATTATTTTGTGACTTCATTTTATTAAGAGTCGTTTAATAAAATAATGGATATGAGTATATACGATGATCAAATAAAATATTGCGGTGCCCATTTTTTTTCAGAATACACTATAAATTGTAAATAACTTACAGAGATTAAGAGTTATTTGTAAAATATTTAGCGAATTTCTAAATCTCAAGAAAATTATTAGTTGGTTCTTGATGAAAACTACTTAGTTATTCTACTATTTGTTATTTATTGTTCCGATAATTTCGTCCTTTCAAATATTATCAGTTGATTGTAATGTTGTGAATATAATGTATTAAAACCCAATAACAATAATATTGTAAATGTTTTGGCAAGAGATATAGAAATCACCCGATCTAAACAAAAATATCGTATCAATTACAGGCAAGATCAATCTATACAACCACAAACATCGAAATATCAATCAACTCTTCAATTCTTGCTGGCCCGTTTTAGTAAAGATATTGTACATATACGAAGGATTCCTTCAGAAAAGCACATTTGGTTGAAGTTCTACTTGTAACTGATAAAGTTATGTCATGATTGACTTCAAATTTGACGTTTAATTGGACTGATGTGTATGTGTACTGATCTCGGTGGCAACTTTTGCTAACGTACGCTGATCTTGTACCGTGAGGAAACAGGATCTTGACGTTTTGCATGTCGAACGAAGCAAAACTACATGAAAGCAAAATTTCAAGTTTAATTATTTTATTATTTTTCACGTTTTTATTCGCTTAGTTTAGTTCAGTTTTTCGTGTGGAGAGAAATAAGTAAGTGTTTGATCTGCAGTGTTTTGTATACTCTTGTCACGTCGTTCGATCGAACGACTGGATAAATATGACAAATAAAAACCTACAAATTTTAAATTGACTACCAGTAAAATTTAAAATACTAATATATAAAACAAAAGGGTATACTTCTAACTGAATATAGTAATATGACATTAACAAATATTTAATCCCATACCATTAGCACAGAAATATCCTTAAGTACAGGTATAATATACTTTCAAAATTTTCGGTACATTCTCGCGTCGTTCCAGATTTTTAATAGAATAAACATGTTTATGGGCATAGTTTCATAAACCGTACCGTAAACCGTAAAATTGGTATTGTAGGAACGAAAATTCATAATTACCAGTTGGCGTAGCATCAACAATCAGATTCATATATCTGATCTGGTAATTTCAGATTATTGTCTTTTCATCTCTCTGAAGTAGTTTATGGATGGCAAAAGGTTTTCGACCTACAATGAGGTCCAGAATGTCGTCAAACAATGGACCCATAGGTGGCGGGATTACTTTTAATGAAAGTATAAGAATCCTCTTTTCTCGGCTAACAAAGTGCATTGAAAAGGATGGCGACTTCGTCAAAAAATAGTGTTTGATATATGTATATGAATTTTTATATATTTCAAATAGTATATTGTGTATCTAAGGTAGTAAGAAAAGTGATATATTCCTGGACGATGGTGGATATTACGGGACGAACCATAGGCGAAGCCAACAATACCAGGAGTCCGGAAAGTCACTTTTCTATGAAACGTAGTACACATCCTATTTTTTTAAACGGTTGGTACCTTAGATGAGGTATAACTAGAGATATGACATAGCCCAAATATATTGTCAAAAGATCTAAGGTTTAAAATCGCTTGCAGCCAGCAGTGTGAGAACAGTGGACCAGTGGAGTAGTTATATGGAAAACTCAACCAAACAAATAATGAGGATAGGTTACTAACACTATGACCAATATTTCGTTCGTCTAACTGTAAGTGTGCACTACTCAGCTGGCTCTCGACCATACATGTTTTGCTTGCACAGTAGTACGTAGCTATAGGAGTGTGCCATATCTCTAGTTATACCTCATCTAAGGTTGGTACTCAATAATTATGAAATAAATATGATTGTACCATTATTAACAAAAAACAATGAAACGCGTATTCTACGGGAATACTTTGTTACTGGCGGGAAATAATGTTCCCGTTACTATTATTTTTTGTAGCCTAGCAACTACACTAAAATACATTGTATGTTTGTATCTGGGGTGACTTGTTGAAGAAAAAATGAAACAAATGTGTAGTATGTTGAGAAACACTGTTACGGCGCATCGTTTATATTTTTCTGGAGAAGATCCTAACTCCCGTGTGCGTAGCGGGTAAATCGGCCCGTAAAATTGACGTACGAAATTCCATTTGTTTGAAGGGCGTCTGATCCCACCGTAGTAGAAGGGGGAATGACTGATTTAAATCCATTCCACGGCGGCACGGGATATGAACTCGGCCCAGCACCTTGTGATAAGATTATCAATTCGCTTCGATGGTTTGTTGCTTCATGGCCTATCGAACACCCACGCCAAATGAAATTTGCTCTAAGAGGAACAGCTTTTTCTTCTTAAACGGGGATTTATCACAGGGAATTCGATCCCGTAATGAAAACATAAAAATTTAATACCGCTGCCACTTATAAACAAATAAAGGAGCTATATTTCAAGGATTCAATCTTTTTCAGCGTTAAAGTAATAGGTCATTTATTTCTTGATAGGAAAATGTTGAACGTCTTATAACCTTCCATTAACTAGATAAGGGATCTTACAGAAAATTTTACATTAGGAACTTATAGCATTTAATAAAATACATAAATATGATTCGACCAAATATCAAGCATTAAATTTTAATATTGTAAGAAAGTATAATAACGAAGAATTAAACAATAATAATAGTTTTCAAAAATCCATCTATTAACTGAAAATCAATGACTGGATTTGCTGTAAAACGTTTGCATTACAAACGATGATATTTGAGCAATTGTAATACGTTAAGAAATGTTTTGAATTTATCATTTAATTAATCTAAATTTTAAAAATTTCTCCCAATACAAACTTTAGATTTTAAAAGTCACTAATAAAAAGAATCTAGATATGTCAGGCCGAGAGATCTAGCAGACCATTCTACTATTCCGCTTTCTCCAAAGTTATTAATAATTTTTAAAATTGTTGTTGCAGTTGATGTAGGCCTGTCAGAAAATTTTATAACCCAAAAAGCAAAACTGAAATTCGTTCCCTATGTTTCCTTTTAAATGAGATAAGCATGTATCCCATGATTCACATTAAAAAATATTCACTGTAAAATATCTAGAACTGAATTCCTCATCAATTTAATGACATTATTATTGATTTGGATTTACTTATGTAAATGAGAGAAATATTGTTTTAACTTTTCATAAAATCTAAGTAAACTTTACAAAAAACGTGGTATTTAAATTAGATAACATTTGATTCATAATCTGTAATCCGTTGTATTATTATTTTTCGTCAAAAAGCAACATAGAATAAACGGAACAGAGATAATGATTTCGCCACAAAGTTCTTTCTGTATGATAAAACACTAATCCCCAAGCCAACTGTAATGACTTTGAACTTGCAACAAGATTAAGTCGAGATCATCGTATCCCGCGCAGTGCGCCTAATAATTAAAAATTGTAATGACGGCATTAGGTATAAAAAGTTTCATAAGTCGTCATTAAAGTGAGCTAATAAGTACGAACCGTTTAAGGGCGGAAGTTAAGCGCTGCATAAGTCCTCGGACGGATGTAATTCCTGACCTCTAGTGGCGGGATTACGTTGGCTTTGGCCAAGATTAAAAAAGTTTTACCGATAACAGACTACTTACTGCTGTTGCAACACCAACTCGCGTTTACTCCAGATTTTTATCAGACTCTGCAATTTCACCACGAACTTGTTCAAAGTCTATAATGTTGCTGCACTAATTTGTAAATACTAATTAATTGTAAATAACAATTTCTTTTCAGTTTTACTTCTCAAATCTCTACAAATGTTAATATTATAAATCGTTGATATAATTACTTTTATATACAAATTTAGTAAGCACACAACCCTTAAGTTTTCTTCTTCTTCTTAATTGATGATGATTCACCAAGAATTTGTTCCAAGTCTATAATGTTGCTGCTCCATTTTATAAATATTAATGAATTATAAATATAAATCTCTTCTCAATTTTACTTTCTTAAATCTCTACAAATGTTAGTATTATAAATCGTTGATATAATTACTCTTATATAAAAAAAATAGTAAGTACACAACCCTTAAGGACAATCTGAGGACAATCTTCTTTCTATTATCATTAATTCATGTTGCGGTGCCCTAATAATCTAGCGCTGATCAATTTCTCACCGTGAAAAGCGTACCGTGAAAAGCACAAGGTCAAAATCAGACTTATAAAACCTTTTTTTATCAATCTTTAAATTAAACCCAATAAATATCCAATTACATTCTTTAATAATACTTTGCCGGCAACCAAATTTATGTGCGTTTATATATAAAAGAATATTACAGAAGTTCAAATGTTTGGAATTTTCTATCACAACGGAAACTAATATTCTCTAACTGGTCAAATTTGTTGTAATATATCTGATGGACTGTTTTAATTACACTCCACTATAATTAAATTGTAATTAAAGCAACTGTTAAACTACTATTATATTGTTCTCAGTTTCACATAGTTATTATATCAGCATAAATACCTTACAAATGTGCATGTTAAATAACTATACAGACAGAAGCTGGAACAATTACTGTAAATTCCAACTTTATTATATTTATAGTTTATGCTGGATTCCAAACACATTGAGAAACAATTCGTATATTAAATAAAAATATTATATTCACACAGGTTAAAAATATTTTTTCTATAGCAGATGTTAAAGTGTAATTTTAAATAGTGGATAAAGTAGCACTTTAACCGCAAGGATAGATAAAGTAACACTTTGACAGCAAGGGTAGATAAAGTACTTTAACTTTTGTTTATTAGAAGTACATTTTCATAACAACGCACGCTACTGACATTTTAAAATTGTTCTTAAATATTAATTTAATTTTTCTAATTCTTTTCTCTTCAAAACCTGCTATAGAAAAAATAGAATTTTATACACGACGATAAAATTAAATTATTGATTCGCTTGTCGATAAAATATTATTTTATCTTCTTGTATAACAAAATAACTATTAGATACTTTACTGGTATTTTACCCATGCTTAACAAGTTATTTGTGATCCCCAGTATATTATGTATAGCATGTTATAGAAATGAGCGTTTCGACATTTGATCTTTCCTGCAGAATCGACACGTGTTATCGCCTGTCATTTTGGTTTCGTGAGAAAGTGGTCAAAAGCAGGGAGGATGCATTTCTCGAAACCTTATCATATTTTGTAAGAACCCATTCTACCGTCAGATCACGTACAACAGAGCAATCTGCTCTGATCACGACTTGATAGTTAAAACAACCGTTTTAAAATGATTTAGTTAATGTAGAATATGTGAATAAACTTTAACTGTTATCAGTTGTACATGTAAAATAGTTATTTATTTATTAATATTTATTCTTGCCAAGTGGCTTAGAATCTACAGAAATAATATATACATTTTTATTCTACATTGTGTGTGTGTAATACATTTATGCTACTGTTTTCTTCTTAATGATTTCGCTCATCCACTTCTCTCCTTAAAATAGTTTTAAATTGAAATCTACTTTAGATACAGTATCAATAAATGGACGGATATTCCTTCAAAAGTACTATTCTTTGCGGCACATTTCGCAAACGTACAAGCCTTTGATTTTCCTGTGCGTTTTCTCCATCGTGGAGAATAAACTCTATCGATATTCCTCCCGTATCCATCCTTCCATATCCAGGGTGGTGTTTGAAAATTTGCATCATTAGAATGATAAATCGTTCTTTATAACAGAGTTATATCTTCCGCAAACATCCCGGTGCCCGAATCGTTTATTACCTATCGCGCCGAATGTTTGCACTTCAAACGGATCACGCCTTCAAGAAAAATATGTTTCCCACAGAAATAATCATTCTTCACAACGCCCAGAAATTTTCTGAATTTTTTATGACCGCCAACCGAAAGAAATAGCTTGGAAATATGAAAAATTTACACGCTTTCAATGCTGATGATGACTTTGATTATTTTGTGAGCTCGATTGGTTTTTCATCGCATGAAAAGTTGAAAATGAGAGTTGTTATTGCTTGCAATAAATTTTGTTTTTATTGATATTCAAATCTACATAAAAAGTTTTAATTGATAAAATTGTTTTCATAACAGTTTTGCTAGCACTTTATGAGAGACTTTTTATAAAACTTTTTCCTACTAACATTTTCAAAATATACTTTCTAAAATTTGTCTGTCTCGTTTAAAAATTATGAAAATTGATATACATTGATTTAAAACACATATATACAATATTTATTAAAAAAAATATTAATGATCAACTGATTCAAAAATCAAGCTGATCCGTATATCAACATTTGTTTTATTTCATCAACTTGATTCACAGTTTTGGTTATGTTTTTGACAGTTCATATAATTTTACGACTGTAGTCAAAATTCCACTGTTATAACCAGTTTATCGCTATAAGCAGTGAATTTGTAAACGGAGTTTATTGCAAATTTTTTATTGTTCCTTTTATTTGTTATTTACTTTTTATAATATATTTTTCATAATGAATTATTTTGTTAACACGTTTTTGAAAATGAGAGATATATTCAATTTTTCGTACCATATAACATAAGTATATCAATTTTCATTTCTTTAACACACAAAATTATAAAAAATTGTATTAGTGTAAAGATGGAAACTGGTAGCACATTAATTACATTTGAGAAT
Organism: Stenolophus ochropezus; assembly: GCA_035578165.1. Classification (NCBI taxonomy): domain Eukaryota; kingdom Metazoa; phylum Arthropoda; class Insecta; order Coleoptera; family Carabidae; genus Stenolophus; species Stenolophus ochropezus. The sequence goes on from JAQOWZ010000002.1 coordinate 3,773,494, forward strand.
ATACCTGGTTATTTATCATCAGATTATGTATATTAGGAATTATATCTAATTTTTCTTATTTCAAAATTTAAGCAAGCGCATTTTAAAGAAATTAATGATAATTTTGCGGAATATTCACGAATTCATAATTCAGGAACCGTGAATTAATCTTTGTAGAATGCGGAGGATGATATCAGGAAAAATTCACTTTGTTGCACGGTTCCACGCAAATCTCAGTTTAGAAACGCATTGAGCAAGCGGATAAGGAAGTATAAATATTCATTATTACGCCTAATTCGGTTACTATGTATATCCATTACGGACCTCTTTCTTTATCCAGATGTAATTTGGATGCATAAATTTTCATTTGTTAAGGAAAATTTCGCATTCACTGAATTCTTTTGATTCCTCGGTGATAACTTTATTACGGATCATTTCTTTAAATTTATCCCGGAATACCATTTGCGGATTAACATTCATTATTCACCACATTAGCCATGCGTTTTAAGGTAATTTGAAAACGACAAAAAGTTTTGACAATGTTTTACCTACTTTTGTTTATGTATGCAATAATACTAATATATTTCTTTTGTTTTCAGGTGAGTCATAAGTGGTTACATTTATTCATATGCTGCACATGTATGTAAGTTAACAATAACGATATTATTTATAATAATTATATTAATAATAAGTCTTAAATATGTATACTACCGACATGAATTTTGATGCATTTTTTGAATATACATTTTAAATATAATAGTTTAAGGCTCAAAATTTGAGTTTTTGATCAACACGTAGAGATTATGTTTGAAGATATTCTGACGAAAGACATTAAATTATTATGAGAAAAGATATGTACCGAAATATACTGGATAGACCAAGTATTTATTACCATCTAAGAAGTTATTCATTTGTTTAGTATATTTTTAAGAAGTTGATGATTAAATCAAACTTAGTGGAGCAAAATTTAATGAATGAAAAAATAAACTAATAAAATAACATTGTTTCAAATGTGCTAGTAGTAAAGTAGGTCTTTTCTGGCACTATTGCAAGTATACTCTTTAACTTATATTGATATTTAACTGGAAATTTTATGCCATCAGTGTTAAAAATAAAACAATGACAATACATCTATATTCTTAAAATCTATTTAATTGTAATATAAAAAACAAGAAATTTAAGTATGTCTTTATTTCCGAGGTAGTTATAATAGGTCCTAATAACTTGTTTCTATTTTGTTTATACATTTTTTGTGCTACTGAAAAATTAGATTTAAAAAATTTAAAATACAATTATTTAACATATGTCATCATTAATTTTTTAATATATTTTTGAACTCAATGTTACTTAAATTTGTTGCTATCTTAATCTATTAAACAGTATGATATTATTTCCAAAGGAATATTAATGAAATCCTTCAGATTCATCATCAATACAAAATTATAAACGATTGTTACAAGTTATACTTACATATCGCGTAGCTATGGATGAAATACATATATACAATACAAGCAGCGCCAAAAACATAAAAGAAAACAATAATGTGCTTAAATGAAACTTGATCATAATTATTATACTAGAAATAGAAATAACATCAAAGTTAAACCACATAGTTACATACAGAAGCGACACTCCGTGTCGGTACCTTTCATGTTCCCCTTTTCAGTTCTATGACCTTGAAGCATTGTATAGACCTTTAAAATTGTGCTCTTCCCCTATCTCTCTCCCTCCGATTTTAAACAGTGAGCCCTTTAAATTTGTGCACAGTCTCCGTCTCTCTCTAATTTTCGTCTCTCTGTCTCACTGTCGCTTCTGTATAAACCTATTCTGTGGTTAAACATAATAAAATCGGAATAGCAAAAAAGCTCCTATCAAATAATTACTGTTATAATACATATTTTCTACACTTGTTTTATAAAAATATTCTTTCGGTTCTCTTCCACCCATACCCTTATGCTTTATCCTTTCATCATCGTAGCCTCCGCTGTATACTTTCGGCAACAAGACATCTACAACGTAGTGCTTTGTTTGCGCGGAGATGGAGCTTATTACTAGCGTGTCCTTGGAACGTGTAAACACACCACCTTAATTAAATCTATAACATTCTGGCTTCAGCAAACATGATTATGTTTCAATAAACACTGCCTGCCCATGTGACGGCACAGCATGTGTGAATAGAGTTATTCACAGCAGATGTGACATTGGTTATACAACAGCAAATATGATTGTAAAACTATATTTGGTTTAGTTGTAGTGGATTGCGATAAGCACAAAATATAGAAAGATACAGTATAGAGATTTATAAATTAGGTACTAGATGCGTGCACTTGGGGCCACAAAATCTCAGGGGTTTCATTTTATAAAATACAATTAAGTTATGTAAATGAATTTTTTCTACTCGCAGATAAGTACAAACAGATTATTCATTTGTTTGGGACAAAAAAAAAATACAATAAATTTGAGAACGATATTAATTTAATAACTATATACAAGGAGACTAGACGTAAAAGAAGAAAACTGCCATTTGAGGAAACAACTTATATCACTCATATCTGAAATATCCAGAAGAAGATGCATTTACAGGGATGTGTTAAAGGATTTTTAGTTATTTTCTAATGTAAAACTGACTGATGCTGAATTTAATGAATTTGACAGAATAATTAAAAAATATCATACAGATATTAACTAGATATTTTAAAAATGAAATTCTTCTTACATTACATTAATAAAAGAAGAGAATGTTACACATATTATTGACATATACAGATTATTAATTGGTGGTTGCAATCTACATTTCCAAATGTAGAAACTATTCTTTATTTTTCTTTTGACAATGTCTATTTATAACGACAGTGACGATCGATTGTAATAATTTTATATATTCATTTTCGTACGTAAAATTTACTCATAATTCCTGCGAAGTAACGACACCTTGTTTGTCTGTAACTTCTTAGCTATTCGTAAATTTTTTCTCTAAATTCGTGGCTCTCATTTCTCATTTTATTACTTATGAAAATAAATTATCAGAACTAGCAAATTTACAGAGGGGTAAATATGCTCTCTGCGTCCAACTAATGACTAAAATGAAAAAGAAACAGTAGTGTAACCGCGGTAACGGATATTTTCAAATATTTAAAAATGTATGTCATTCGTCATTTACGAAGGTAATTTTGACGTTGACATTATGGGCTTCATTGTGTGATGGTAGTTTCGTTAATTTAATCTACAACTCTTTTTGTATGTTTCATCCATTATTATATTTTATCAGTTTTGACATTTAATTATTTCGGAAATCACACAATTTCACCAGACAAGATGATGTCATTAATCCCCTTCCCTCCAGTCACACGATTACGATTGATGACGTATATGAAATTTGAGATTTGATTTCTAGTATTGTCAATATTAAGTATAAAACAAACAAAATACTGTGTCCAGTAGCAACAAATAACAAACGTATGATTAAAAATCGAACGGTAAGTACCAAGTTTAACTCTCGATTTCACCTGCACTTACAGGAAACCGATTATTTAATGAACATTATTGTTATCCAGACAAAAAGTAAATAGCAGTAACGTGAACTTCAGTAGTAAACAGTGGAAATAATAAGCGAGTTTACATAAACAGCAACATTAAACAATAAGCAATATCTCACCTCACCTGGTATGAGATACAAGTTGAAGCTAATTCAAAACAAGAGCTTTGTTATAGGCATTGCGCAGAAGGGGGGGGGGGGGGGGGGGCAAGCGCCGCCATTCAGGGCCAACTTGACTTAATTAACTCTGTGTGTGGTGATAAACGTAAATGACAATCTAGTAACGCTGTGTGGCGAACGTGCTTACGTGTTTACGGGCTAATTCGCATATCGGGGAGTTATGGCACATTGGGATTTTGTCACATACGATATACTCGGATTCACTATTTTTGCCTGTCAATTATAACGCATCATACGATATGAAATGATGATAATGAAATTAGTTTTGGATGGGCCGCTAATTGGGAAATAATTGATGTACTTTTTTATGTTAAACTGAATTTTATTTGAAGGATACTACTGGTTTAATTGATTTTATGCTTTTGAATTGAAATAAAAATTGTTTATTAATCATAATTAAACTGTGCTATTATATGCTCTGAATTGTATTCTCTTCCCCAGTTTTTCTTACTTACCTTATTCATTGCAATCTTCATATTTATTTTCATCTTGCTTTTATTTTTACTAAAATTAGAGAACAATCCAGAACATTTGAATATACTCCGGATTGTGATCCAATCTCAATAGGGCAAGAATTAGAATTAACACTAAGCGTGCTCAAATGAACACTTATAATTTTGACGTCACACGCTTTAGATAGATCCGCCTTTAAAAGTAAAGGAGCTTTTAGAGATAGTTAGTTAATAGACCAAGGCCAATGAAATCAATCTTTGTCTTAATGGTCTTGGTATACCGTTCCCTTCACTGCACTACGGCTTACAGATCCTGAGATTTCTCAGATGTCAGTTTCTTGATTAGTTGTCAAAAAGTCTCTTTCATATTGTTTGATGCCTGGCAGTATGACTGTAAAATTGAGTTTAAGTAAAAACGTTGCAGTGTTTCGAAATATTCAGAATCACGTCAAACGTTAAACTTAATTAGGCTAGCACTTGCCAGTATGCGCCACTCAAATTTTAATTTTATAAGTGACCATTCCTGACTTACTGAACTAGATCACTTTCCGTATCATCCAAGATTGTCCTTGAAGGTGTTCTAGTCAGACCACCAGGTGGGAGGAGTATAGGATCGAGACCAGGCATCGTTCCTGGACCCCTGCCGGAACAGTAGTCAACAGTCCTGAGGCAAGACTCTCCTTATATCCTGAAGTCGCATATCGCGCCCATTTACCTGAAGCACTTTTGTTTGCTTAGTTCACTAGATTCAATTTTCCAACAAAAAATTATACTTATTTATATTTAAACACGAGGAATCCAATGGTGATGCTGTTGAAACTGTACCTCCCATCCATTTATGGATACTGGGTATGGGTCATTTGCTTAGAGTGGAAATAATTTAAGAAACTTATTATGGCGGATATTCTAACCACTTCGTTTCCTTATTTCCACTTCAAAGAAATCCATCTTGCTTGCAGACTTTGAAATGGTTGCATATTGCTATTTCTGTTGGTAGCGTAACTATTAAATTTCATTAAAGAAATAATTTCACACCAATTCCGCAAACAATAAACCATTTAAGACTTCAAAGCAGTTATGTTGAGCGCAGAAAACAAAATATAATAACCATGTTTTCATCCGCAGCACGTAGAGAGAAATATGAACCAGTTCAGACCTGTTTGTTACTAAGGGATGTTCTCCAAATCCCAGAAAGAATGATTGAATAAATATTATCAACAGAAATTAAATAGGAGTATATATAAAGGATTAATTTCTGTTGATTTCTGCTGTCCATATGTTTTCGAACCAGAAAATCCGGTATTTTAGTAAATATCCAATCAAAAATGATTAGTCGTAGAATGTTGAAATTGTGGGATCGTTTCTTACTTCCAAATCTAGCAAAAAATGGGTATAATAGGCGTTCATTCTTTATGGTTTATTTTGTATTCAAGTTGAATTATCGTAAAATTATTATCATCTGTAGCAATTCCTAGATTGAACAATAACTCAAGTATTGAAAGTGCCTGTTTCGTGGAATAATTCCTGCAATTATGAATTTCCGATAAATTTCCATTTCCAATTTTGCATTAAACTTCTAAAAATACGAATTCCTATTTGATTTATGAAAATATGTTAATGGAAGAATAATATTTAATTTATCCTTTCCGTATCAAATCAACGAGACATTCTAACCTTCGTCTAAATAATGTATTTAAATCACTTGGAGGACTGATAAATGGGACGTTTTTTGTTTTTGTTTTGCATTGTTTGTGCAGGGGTGGCAGGAGAGAATCCTGCTGCCTCCTGCGTGGGAATCAGCGCCTGCTTCGCTAATCCATTTCCCATCAGTGGCGTTCGTGCGGGAACATCCCCTCAAGAAACAAAACTGATGGGGTGACAGTTGTAGAATTTTAAAACTCGGATCAAGTGGCCGGCTCATTCGTCATTTTTTCATCGCTAGCTTATATCTCATAAAACATTTTTTATACTTCTGTATAAATATATCCTCAATTTCAATTTTTTCGATTTACAATAGTGAATTGTAGACTCATAATGAATTCTTCTCGGTCAATCACAGAACCCGAAATCAAATATTCCTGTCTATTTTAAATCTGCCATGATATGGATCACCCTTCCTACGGCCGTTTGATCTTAAAACATTAACAAAACGGTGAAATTTGTGGAAGGGATGTTCTTTCGGTGATATTTGTAAAATGTTCTCTCGGTGCTATTCGTGATAAACATGTTCTTTCGGCGAAATTTATAGAAGAGATGTTTTCTCGGCATAATTACTAGAAGCTATGTTGCTTGGCAAAATTTGTAGAAGATATGTTCTCTCGGCGAAATTTTTGGAAGAAAAGTTCTCTCGGCGAAATATTTGAAAATGTTCTTTCGTTGTCACTTGTGGAAGAGATGTTCTTTCAGCAAAATTTGGGGGAAAGATATTTTCTCGTGGTGAAATATTTCCAATATGGCACAAGACTAGAATAAGAGAGATACTTACTAACATCCCAACTGTGTACCTAAATGTATACAGACTTAATTATGAATTAATATCAGAATGATTTTCATAAAGAAAACTAAAAGAATGTTAATTTTGTAAGCCGCCGACATTCATACTTCTTTGATTTTTGTTATTTTTTTTTTATTCATTTTAAAGTTGTCTTTTCTAAAATATTTATGATTTATTTCCGAATATATAGGATTCCAAAGTTTATCTTCAGATATAAAGACTATCATAATGCCTTGTATAATAATATGCTATTATTATTTGTGGATAGCTTGAAGGATAAGGTCTGTAAGAAATAAAAAAGAACATCTAATGTTCGAATGCATTCCGCTAATGTAATTTGTGAAGTAGAACGAGAAAAAGAAAATAAATCTAACTTCCTGTGTTCACTTATTTAAGTTTTGTAGTTGGTAGCAAATTAAGTCCAAAATTTACTTTAAGTTGATACGATCTGTAACGAATTTTAGGTTGTGGAAACTCTATCTCCAATCTAACACAAAATTAAATTCTTACAAGCACGAGCAAAAAAGTTTCCGCAATCTGCCACACGGATTTGGGTCTACTTCCTGTGTTCTGATTAATTTGAATCTTTTCAAACTTATTTTGGAAAGTACCCCGCTTTTACATCAAATCTGCACAGGTTAAATGCTTTACGGAAAATTAAAAAGTTAGGGTAACTTCATATTACAGAAAATATAATTATTATAACAAGAAAGTAGTGATATATAATTTGTACCGCAATTTTCATTACAATAAAGACATCGTTATTACTTAACTTTCCAAAGTATAACAAATTGATCTTAAAGTTTCTGTATACATTAGTTATTTTAATTTCATTACAATTTTTTTTTAAATGGCTAATTCAAAATTAATTCAACGTTTCACAGTCGCAATTGTTTTAATTATAATAATGAGAATTCTAAACAGAGGTACGCTATATTTAACAATTCATAGACAAACAATAAATAAAACCAGGTTTTAAGTGTAGTAATATTTGTAGCATTAAATAATTAACATATTTATTAGTAAAACACACAAAGCAGTTGCAGCAACGTTTCTGTATTTACACAATAAATTGTCATCAATTATACTTCGTCACAATAATGCAATTGCGTACATGAAGCTAAGTGATGTATTTGTGGGATATTAGTTGCAGTAAGTCTAAAATGACCCAATTGTTGCTGAAACGAGTAAAGTTTGAATCCCAGTTAATTCATTATGAACCTCACTCGATTTATTGTGAGGTAAACCGATGCAAATTAACCATTTAGGGAATTATGAATTGGTAGGAATTATTACTATTCGTTATATACGACCTCTCCTTTAAATTCATTATCCTGCAAAGATAATACACAAACTAATCATCATAATTACTCAATTTAATTATTAACAAACGTAGACAATAAACTACAACACAAAACCAACGCAATAAAGCAATATCCACAAAATTGGAGTACTCAACAATTCTTGGAAAAGTGAAAATAGAACCAATTGAGAATAAAATGGAATAAATCCAGCTAATAATAGTTTACGAAGCAAAAATAACACAAAACGAAGAAAACCAATGAAAGAAGAGGTGAATAAAGCCAAGAGAAACATCAAATGTAAGAAGGCAAAACAATTAACAATGGAAAGAGCACAATGGAAAAAAATGTGGAAGGAAAATTAAATCAACCAAAGATTTTTATGCATGAGTATTAAAAATGTTATTTTCGTGCAACAATATCGTTTAATATTTTCAATTACAGCAATAGAGAAATTAATTGATATCACACAAATTTGATGATTGAATATTAAATCTCAGTACTTATGAAACTTATAGAGAAATATTGGAATAGTTTGGAAACTAATAGCTTTTAGCAAATCCATAATTTAATAAGTTTCCCATCCAACAAGCATTGACTATTTACATAAAATTGTAATGCAAATTTAATTAGGATTGCAAATTACTATTTTGAGATCAGTCTGGTGATATTATTGGTGAATTTATAATGGCATGTTTTCAAAATAATCCTACAATGTATAAACTGTTTAGTTGACATATATTAGGTTCAATTTGTAAATGAAATGGTAAATAGCTTCTCTTCATATTTATTACAATAATAGAATGAATATTCTTTGTAACCCATCTGTGATATACATATATGATAAATTAGTTTATTTGACAGAAATGTTAAAACTTGAAACTAAATTGTAGAGAAATAAAAAAAAAAGTTTGAAGAATTTTATTTGCTAAATTACTAAAGGGAAAAATTTGTACATATACTTAATTGTAATGTAATTGTATTTACCGGTTGCAGCATATTAAGCTCTTGATTATATAGACAAAAGTAAGTAGGATAACCCAAGAAAATTGTATAAAATAATATTTATTAAAAACGTGAAATCGGTAAACAATTGAACAAACCACGGATGTTATGAATCATACCAAGCCTTAGATGTCCTAAAATCCTCGCTCTTCAATTGACATCTATGGTGTTTATGATACTTACAACTATCCTAGGTATATTAATAGCTATTAGTATCACAAGACTTTAACAAAAAAATACTGACCGAAATTTTGATAGCAATGTTGAATAGTTTATTTGACATTTTATTCCGATTTGATATTGTCCATTTAAGGCCCAGTATTACAGTGGAAGTTTAAACTCGATCCTAGGTTTAAGCCACGGTTTAGGTAAATTCGATGTATTACAGTTGGAGTTTAGCATTTATTTGTTAGTTTAACTTAAGCGGTCGATCCTAGCGGCTTAAACCTTAAGGTGAAGTTTAACCTTTTTTTGTCAAAATAAAACTATCAAAATGGACGTTGTGGAGAATTATAATACGGAAATTTAAGAAATGAGCAACAGCAGTCAAGTCGAAGTCGAGCAAAATATTCTCAATATAATTAGATGACCATAACGTATTCTTTCTAGGCACTAGGCCTGATAATATAAATATATGATCTGATAAAGATTTTTTTAATAAATTTCGTTTAACAAAATCATCTGTTTGTTTAATTTATAACGTACTTAATATTTAGGGACATTAAAAAAAAGTAATTGGTAAGAATTCATTAATAAAATGCATTTTAATTACACTCGATTTTAGTGGCAATTTCTGAAGAATATTGATTTTTGTAAACTGTTAACTTTGATTTTTGGAATCACGCTTTTTATTCTATGAATGCATCAACAACAATTAACAATAAGATATTATATTTTTATTATTTATTTTATTCTTTACACAATAGGTCAAAATTTTTGTACGGTAAGCTTTCAATTTCTCTATTTTCTTCAATGTAAAATTAAGGTGCCCGTTCTCTTTTATCTATAATTCTGAAAAATAATCTGTTTATTCTTATTTTTAACTCTTTTGATAGGAAATTATTGTTACATACCTTTCATGAGGATATAAAATATGTAATATATGTAATAAAAATTATTTAAAATGTAAAACTTTAGTCACCCTTATAGTATTTATCTAATACAAAGACAATAACTCACAACAGATATACCAATAATGTGTATATACCAAAATACATGTGTAAATAATTTATCTGTCAATGTCAAAAACAAATATTCTATTGCCAACATAAACGAAAATATAATCGAAACAAGCTTAGCTAAACTTTGTACTGTAATACTGCCAATTGGTTTAAGTGAAAGTTTAAGTTTAGCTAAACCAATATTTAAGTAGTGACTGTAATACCGGGCCTAAGGGTAACAAAATTTAAGTCGGTAATATTGATCTTAATTTTATTTTTATAAAGTAATATAATGGTAAAAACTGAAAGATTTGAACCGTAAATGATGTAGAGAAGCAGAGCCCGAAGTCTGGAGACCTGTTTGTCGCTGGAGTTGTCTCCCAGAAGGAAATAAATCTCATCTTTGTTTGCAGTTTAATAGAGCTCCTCCACTCCTTTCCAGGACTGTTTTGTGCGCTCATTGATAACTCCTCGTGGCTGTAAATCGCTTCCAGACTGTAATTGACTGAATAATTCTCTACGGCTGGAGGTTGCTACAGACGTAAAAGTTAAGTAAATTGGGAAAATTTATGGCTATTAGACAATAATAGCTGCTATTCCGTTTTATTTTGCTGTTCAAGGAGAAATCTAACAGTTCATCATTAGTTTCAACCACTTTATTACTTTATTTATTGCAAATATACTGCGGTTAATAAAAATTATTTAGCACTAAATTTGAACGATATACAAAAGTCTAGTTCTTTATGTCATTTTTCTCTTCACCTCAGTGAGATGATTTTAAAGTGAGATGAGCTGAGATGACAATTGTAATGTTTTTTAACGAAGACTTCTCTTGTAAATCAAAGTGGTATATGCCAGCACACGAGAGAAACCTAGAAAACGAGAAAGTTTATGAATGTCTTTACAAGCTAAGCTTCCATACAACAAAGTGGAACCTTCATGTGGACATCCAGAAAACCACTATAAATAGTCGGTCAAAAACTAGAAAAGGTCTACCATATCCTTATTTTGTAAAACTATTTAGTTCTTAGTCAAGAATATATCGAATAATTATCTACCAACGAATTCATAATGATCGTCCGCAAACAGTAAACATGGGAAACAAAACAAAGTATTCTTCTCGTTACAACCACAAATCCATTTGTGTCTTAAATATATATTTTTTTGAATTGTCTTTTAATGATTTATTGCGGCTTTTACCCGAAATTCCTATGTTTGGACGACCTGACTGTTTAACTGCTAATGCTTATTAAGACACAATATAATGTAAAATAAAGAAGTAGTGTGGTTATTTGATTTTTACATATCCTTTAATAATGTACGTATTGCGATTAATTAATAATGGACATTTTTATTTTAAATTTCTGGTTATGACAGAATCTAAGGATTTACTACCTCCCAGTAACAATGATCTTGGAATAATGACAGGATTTCTTATTGATCATTGTCCTTTGAAATAACTTTTGTACAAAATTGTGAAAGCTAAAAATAAATTTGTAAACGAAAAGTCATGGGAATACATATTTATTTGTGAATGTAAAGCCATAATCATAACATAGACTCAACCAGGTATGAGGTAGCTTACAGCAAATGGGAACCATGAATTTGACACCTGGCATAATTGATTTCATTAAAAATGTTTCTGGATATCAAAAGCGACAAAACGGTTAAACCTTCTTCCTTAAACAATAAAACAGTAAAATTGTTAATAGCAAGCGACATTGAGAATCAAACTCCTGCGTTTAAGAAGGGAGGTCTAACCACTGTCCCATTTATACTGGATTTAAATTCTCTCCGTCTTTACTCCCCCATTTGAGTTTTTATCTTTGGGCCGCAAGTCCATGCATTATCCTTGAATACATTGTCCCCGGCTCACGTACGCCGCTGGGGTGGGAGAAAGAACGAGAGGCGGAGCGGCGGAGAGCGTATCTGGTAGGAAGCCAACGGCTGCGGCCGCATGCCGAACGATATTGTCAATTTAATAATAAATGAGGGAATTCTGTTAGGTCCAGAGAGACGGACGGAGGTCCATTTCCAACGAGGATACTTCCTTTAGTTTCATTTCCACTAGTCCGGAAGTCAACCCGTCTCAACACAAGCGCAAATGTCGTAGTATTACCGGGAAATAGTTATTTTATGGTTACATCGTTGTACGGTTGTGTGATCGTGTAGATAAGCAACATAGTCCGCCCTGTTCAATTGGATGGGTTACCGCACAACGGCTCGGTGTGTGCTGACCTTGCAGAAACTGCAGGATGACAAACTGCTTCACTAAAATGCAAGTAAAACATGTCATGAAACAAGTACCTCAGGTACTTGATCGAGATGGTTGTACAAATAAAAATATATTTATTATATTGAGATAACATTTGATGAGGATCAAAACAAAACTATACTAATTGTTTACCTTTTTTTAAATTTTATTGTCCTATATGGTCATATGAATTTTGTTTTACTTTTCTGCGGCGTTGTCAAATTATACTGTTTATTCTCTAAAAAAGACTAAATACATGCATTGCTTTATATAGACTTACTGATGTTACTTTCACAGTAAAAATTAGGATTTTTTTTGTGTAAAACTGTAACTATACTCTATGTTCTCCCATATTTTTTTTAATGTAATTATACAGGGTGTTCAATAAAGCGAGTCAAATGTACTTAATTTCAAATGACTATTACTATGACTACTACTTTCAAATGGAACACCCTATATTTTATAATTCAGTTAGGTGTCGTTTTGTATTATCTTCATATATTATTAAGGGTACCCTATGCCTAAAATAAATATTTTCTAATAAACAGTACCATGGTATCTACTGAACGAAATAAAAAACAATAAGATTATTGCTAGATTCAAATATGGTAATAAAGGAACAACAAATACTGGCTATGTGACGAGAGAAGGGCAGAGAAATCTCAGAGAGATCTAAGGACATTATGTATGGTTCGTCGAAAAAAAGGAAAGAAGAGGATCTTTTAGACGATTTTAAGATAAGACTTGATGAAAGAAGTAATTCAAAAGAGGAAGGTTAATGTATGTCTGATGCTTGACTGTGAATCACTATGTACATACAATACTGTAAATATAAATATAAATGTGGATTAGCAAGAATAAATAAATAAATATTATTATTACTATCATTTACGAAGAAACTGTGACATATGGTAAAGAAAAATGAAGACCAATAAATAGATTGAGACTTAGGTAAACTGCAGCATATTATTTGATTAATAAATAGAGCTAGAACTATTGCAGAAATTCTGGAATACTCTGCAGTAAATAAATAGAACCATTATAAATAATCTGCTATAATAAACTGAAATAGTAAATTAAATATCCTCTGTTATATCTTTACGCTGTATGAATGAAATATACCATCATTTAGTTTCATTAATATTTTAATGTACTTAAATATTATTTATAATATAATAAATAAGACAACTCATATATACAGTTAATTTATTATCTATTGTCACGCACCCATATATAAAAATTTCATAATAAAAATGTAACATTATCTAGCAATTTATTACTATGTTCAATGATGTATGAGTATATTACCGAAACAAAATTTGCCAAAAATGTTTTCCTACGCAATTTTAAATTTATCTTCTGCCAGTTGGTGTAACTGGAATGATGTAGGTGAAACCAGTTTACCAATAATTTGGCAAACTTTTACTTCCTAATTGTTTCACTGATCGCTATACAATTACAACTTGTTTGACCTAAAGTTATCTAGTGATGACTAGTTTCAAACCAGTGGTACCCAAAATTCATTACAAACAAAAAGACACGAAAGTTATTTCAATATCTCAACACAAGATTAATTAGAGAAGCCATTGAGATTTTTAAAACTAAAGAATATTGATCTCAATCACAACGATAGTTTGGAAGTAGAAAGCATGGCTTCCTGTAGTAAATATGTTATATTTCGTTACTTAGTTACTTTTTGCTTGCTTTGTAGCAGTTGTCATTACCCTGAAGAAGGCAGTAGTTTATGCTGCCGAAACGTAGGATTTAATAAAAAAAATACAGAACTAAAATTAAAAAGTTGTTTTATTCAGTTACTATGAGTTCTGAGAAATATTTTATTAATTAAGTGACGTTTTTAGGGAAAAAAGTGGAAAGAATATTGGATTCAGTGTTGTTATAACAAATTGAATATTGTCATTTCAGATTAAAGAAAACACATTGCTATGTTTTAATTATTTCCAAAATATTTGTTCCACGCTATTCCTAAAATTCCAAATACGTTTGTTCTTTATTATCCTCATTGTAAATTGAAATATCACATGAATTCTTTATTCCATAATACATTTTTCAGTCCAATGGACATATGTACGTCTATTAATTAAAAAATCCATAATGCACGAACCAATAATTCATTTTTATTATTACTTTTTGTTCAGTATGAATTCTATTATACTATAGTATCGTGTATCATTTGAAATGCCTCATGGTTTTAAAAATCATACGATTTCAATTGTATGGACCACAAATATTGTCGCGATTTAAATTTAATTTTTGACACACGTTTGTCTGTTACTAGGCAACAACTATTCGAAATTTTTTCCAATAAAATCATGGCAATTGTTATTCTACTTTCGAGAAACATATCGGTATTTTGTATAGTATGTTACGGTCTTATGACATGTAGTCTACAAAAACCGAAAATTAAACTTTCGTCATTTGAAGGTGAGACAAAATAAAACACAAACTCAAATCGTTCGTGGAATTTCATAAATTTATATGAAATTTTGCACGTAAAAAGAGAAGCCATCAGCTAGCTTGACAAAACTGTCAGCAGGATCATGAAAGTTCCATGAGTTTAATAATGTAGCAAGTTGACTGCATCAGCACGGGGTCCTAGCTAAATAATTAACCACTGTTCACGAATACGGCAGACTAACAGTTTCATAAAACCCGCGAATTAAGCGGGCACCAAGCGAGAATATCAAGCAGTTTAAATTAAACGATTTTTTAAAAGTTAACTCTTTTTACGAGTATAATTCAATCTAATTTTTATTGTATCACATATAGCGCACTTGCGCTTATTAAGCCACGATATAATATAAAATAAGGAAGTTATTTGGTTTTTTAATATACATATACATACTTTAATTATAGGCATTTTTGTTTTAAATTTTTGGTTAGTCGCCACTGGTTATGACAGGATTCTAAGGAGTTACTAGCTCTCAGTAAAAAGGATTTTGGAATGACATGAGTTCTTATTGATCATTGTCCTTTGACATAATTTTGTAAGCTTTTGTTGAGGTAAAAATGGAATTTGTCGATGAAAAATCATCGGAATGCGTACATGTGAATATATACCTAGCCATAATCATAACGTCGACTCTTACTGGTAAGATGTTGCTTACGGCAAATGGTACCATGAACTTGACACCTGATCACAGAATAGGCTTATACAGAAGCGACAGCAAGACAGGGAAACGAAAATTAGAGAGAGACGGAGACTGTGCACAAATTTAAAGGGCTCATTGTTTCAAATCGGAAAGTTCCCTCACATCTTAGAGAAAGATAGGGGAAGACCATAAATTTAAAGGTCTACACAATGCTTTAAGGTCATAGAACTGGATAGGGGAACATGAAAGGTACCGACACGGAGTATCGCTTCTGTATGTAACTACTCTGTGATCTGGGGCCTGATTCACAAAACTACAAGTCTTGTAATATAAGTGTATCACTTGGCAACGCTTGTCAAATTTTCAATGTGCCAATAGAATTTATATAAGAGTTTCCTAGTGATACACTTGTATTACAAGACTTGTAGTTTTGTGAAATAGGCCCCTGGTATGAATTAAGCGGGCACCAAGCGAGAATATGAAGCAGTTTAAATTAAAACGATTTTTTAAAAGTTAACTCTTTCTACGAGGATAATTCAATCTAAGTTGAGGAATAGATGCGAGTGTAGTTCGTTACGGTAACTACTTCCCTGGGCGAGTGCTTTTTAATTTGGAAATCATTAATTTTTCACAAACGCCCGCGAATTTGCATTCTAATTTAGACTCCCAGAGCTGTGGACGCTGAAGCTATCATCAGCGCGAGAAAATGTGTCATGCAAAATTAAAAAGGGCTACAAACTCAAATAACCAAATGTACTTTTATAACAAGGTAGACAGGTGTGCTATAATCATAAATAAATATATTATCAGTGTTTATTAACCATTACCCGTGTTGCTTCTTTACAAAATAATACATCGAGAAAATGGAATCACAATTTCAAAAATTACTATACACTATTTTTTTAATCCAATTTAGGTTAGATAAGATACTACGAGTAGTTATTTGATTTGTAATTAGCTATAACCGTGGCGTCCCCCTCTTGAAATTTGTTTTAGGGAACATAAACCTTTATTTTATTAATATCACTTAGCGCGAATTTTTTAATAATATTTTTGTTAATCTGTTATTTTTGTATTTGAATGTGACTATATGAGTTATGACAGTTATATACTACAACTTACATTTTATTGGAGAGTCATAAAAATATGTAGTTTCTTTCTTTAGGCATCAAGTTTATAATAATATAAATATAAAAATTTAAAAAATTAAAACATATTTGAGGTTATTAATTTGACATTTAAAATGGGGTGTAGTTATTAGAAGTACCTACTTTACAACAACATAAATAATACCAAAAACAGTTTAACAATATTTTATATTATTTAACTGTTTTCGATATAATAATAGTGTAATTGTTAATGCAAAGTATAAAAAAGATATTGGTAATATGTCAGTTTATATTAAATAATGAAAACTTAATGAAGTAAATATTTTCAATTTTGTTTGTTGCAATGTTGGGAACATAAACGAGTTTACAAGGATGATATAATTTTACGAGTAATAAATTCTGCAGCAGTTTCTTAATAGCTGTAAAACAAGTGCAATATAGGTAGATATATAGTGACTTGCATTATTTACTTACCGCAAGAGACATGCAGTAGTGAAGTCGCCTGAGTTGTTCACTCGCATGTGAAATTGCATTCGAGGTAACCTCTCCAATTTACGATATAATTTATCTTCTGGTCGTCAGGTTGCCCTAATGCCGGTTCCGGCCGAATTTGCCATCGGCTATTCGTCTTGGCGTCGATGTTTGCTAGCACTCATCGCCAATTTATGGACGACCCATGCTGTCTCAAATGGTTTCAACCTCTATTCGTATTTCTTGTACCCAGCATTTTCAATCACCTTACAAGAAATTCTTACAAATCAACCTAATAACATAAGAATGGTAGATATGTAATAGTGTATAATATACTAAGGTTGAGCAACAAAATTGTATTTCGAGGTTAGAGGCAACCGAGGGATACAAGGCGATGGTAAAGTTGAAAAAAAAATAATAAGTGTCTAGGATATTAGTGAAAAACACCAATTCATTCGTCTTTAAATTTATGTTAATATTGTTCTTATATTTCGTCTGCCCTTCTCATAAACTTATTCATTCTTATATTTATTATTATTCCAATTTTAAGATAAATATACTACACAAGAAAATAATATATAGTATTTTCATATATGATTAGCCACAATTCTAGGGGAAAATATTTTAATATTATCTTGTGAAAATATAACAGTATAATTACAATTCATTTACATAATATAAGCAAACAGATGACCTGTACCTAATTCTAATTTATATCAAATTCTGCATATTTGCTTTGCACTCAATAAATTCAGCATTCAGTATATAAATACATTACTGTTCATAGATTATAATGCAATAATTTACCTTGACAATTTGTGTTTGCGTGATGTTAACATGGAATATAAATATTTATTACAATGTTTTTGAAGTAATAACTATTAATTTGACTCTGTATAATTCTATCAATCTCTCTAGATTTTATCATTATATGTGGAGGCAAGCCTGTATTTTTTAGATAAAATTTACTACATATTTTTATGTACCTGAGGATTCGACTTCACAGGGACATAATTTTTAATTATTTATTTAAACATTGTATACGTGATTATAATTTTTGTATTGTAGGCACGACATGTAACCGAAAAAATACTGGTTAACGGTTAATCCTTATAGAGAACGATATAATAATAATAGTTTTAGTTCGAAATCGGTTTTTAAAAATTGGAAACAGGTTTAAACCTAGTCATATATCGGTTAAAAAATTTATGAAAAAAATAATAAAAAAATAATGAAACAAATAAAAGAACGCAATTTAATTAACGAATATTCACAAAACTTCTCGTAATACCTTCAGAAAAAAGCAGATCACTTTTCAATTGTAAACTTGCCTAATGTTGACAAAGAGGCTAACTATTTTTCTGACTCCTCAAAAAATGTAAATTTTAAAAACTGTCATGACTCATATTCAAATATAAATGGATAATACTGGTATAAAAAATATATTACATTTTTTTCTTACTAAATGATATTAAAATAAAGGTTAATCTTCGCTAAAACTTGTTTATTAATTTCTTTTTCGTTAACTGTTACCGGTATTTTCGTCCTTAAAAATATCGGTTAAAATTACGATTAAAGTTTACAATTTGGATTCAAAATATTGGTTACCGGTTTTTATTAACCGGTTATATGCCCTGATTGTGGGTAACATTAAAATTAATATTCGATATAAATTTCTTTAAAAACTGTCTTCTGAGAAAACGTCATTGGTCTTAAAAGCAACGACCTATATATTTGTCATAAAAGTCGTCCGTCTTTTCAATATTCAGACAATAAATATTTATTATATGCCCCGATTGTAGGTAGCTTTAAAATTAATATTCAATATAATTTTTTTTAAAAACTGTGTTCTCGGAAAACTCATTGGAATTAAAAAACGACCTATATATTTGATTGTCCTATTTTGTCAGGAGTATAAAATGCAAGACTGTTATCCTTATCATAATTTGTTGTCATAAAAGTCGTCCGTCTTTCAATATTCAGACAATAAACAATTTATTATTCTGCAAGAAGTTCTCGTATATTGATATATTCCTGGAGGGGTAATATCAGACGTCGGTGGCATTAGTAAAAACGCGGTTGATCCGGCCATCCTTCAGCAACTTCCAGCAACTTCCGAATATTACGAGCCGCGATCCACGATCCGAATCTCTCCAATACGGGACGTGAGCGAACTACAGCACCCGTAAATTCCCCCATAAATAACTAGCAAATTTACGATGAATGATACTAAACATCGACGTACGGAGACGAATTGGCGCCAACCCAACGAAGTATTAACGCGGACGCTACGGAGAAGAGAATTCATTGCCAAGTTCTTTCTAATATCTAGATTCTACAGTACTACTACTATAATTTTTTTTAGTATAATTTGGGTTAGATAATAGCCTAGTTATTCGGCTGCATGACAAGCGAACCGTTCAGATTTTTAAACATTTCATAAGCGCAACAAAAAAAAAATTAGATCAAAATACGAGTAAATTCGTTTTGCTCGCGGATAGTACTTTTTAAATAGATACTCGCAAAAGTATGCGTCCAAGTTTTCCTCTTTCGTCCCGAATCAAACCTAACTTAATATAATCTTATCTAATCTAACATAACCTAACTTAACCTAACATAACATATAACATAACTTAACCTAACCTAATCTAATCTAATCTAACATAATCTAACCTGACCTAACCTAACCTGACCTAATCTAACTTAACCTAACCAAATCTAAAGTAATCTAAACTAACCTAACCTAAAGTAATTCAATCTAACCCAACCTTACCTTACATTATTTTATTCTATCATTAAATAAAATCTAAACTAACCTAACCTTACGTTACCTAACCTTATTTTGTTCCATCATTGAATAAATAATTACATTAAATTTAATGATATATAAACATTTCAATTGTACAGACACTGGTGCACTTAAGTAATATACTTTGGTTCGATTTTGCAATTTTCTTTTTGTGCCCTTTTGTCACACGCCGAATTATTCTACTTGTTATTTCTTTTTACAAAAAATAAAAATATAATGTGACCAACACATAACGCTATGCCCTCTATTTTTTTTTTCAGCAGTATATGCAAAATTTTAGGATGAAAAACTAAAAATTGTAACTATTCATGTTGAACTGTGATTGGAAATTACTATGAAATGTAAAAAGCCTTTAAATTTAATTGGAAATGCGATTTTTTAATTTTTACTGCCTTATTAATTAAACAGACAAATATTGTGGTACCGTAAAACAAAATTTACCTCTAAACGTAAAAGATTTTGTAAAATTTTATCTTCTTCTTTAACCTTATGGTAATAAAATAAACATTACATAATACGTTGTAAAATGCATATAAGCAAAGTGGCTGTTAAAGATCTAATTACTGTTTAAAAAATCTTGCTGTAAAATATTGAAGCTAATTTTTTTTTCTTAATTAATATATATCCTACTACAGAAGAAAATTAAACAATAAAATCTACTTTGTACGATTCAATTGCGACTGAAAATACTTCGGGAATTCAACAAGAATTTAAAATAGCGATAGTAGTTATATTTTATTTTTTAAATGAATAGTGGAATCCACTTAGTCCCCAATTAAATAACCGAATTTATCATCCCAGCCTTCATAGCCTATTTCCATCAATACACAATTCAATCACCGTTCCCCGGGGCGAGTCCGGGCCTGTCTGGCTGAAAACAGCTCCTCCCGCGGGAAATCGCCGAACGAAGCGTCGCATACATTTTAATAAAACACGACGGTGGCGTCACGACGCTTACCCCTGCCCAAAGGACCCCGCCAATTAAAGAAACACGTAGTGAGGGGCAAGTGTTTATGACACAGCCAACTTAACGCGAGAATGTGTGAAAGGGGAGTTTGACCTGATTTTTCTTCGCGGAATTTGTTAAGCAAATTAAATGTTTTGCTTTTCATGAGCTTGGTTATTCTATGTGTAATAAGATTGCGAGAAAAGTTGGCGAGGTTAAATAAATTTATTCGTTTTACTCCTTTTTAAAATATAGTCACCCCTAAATTAAAACCGAAATGTTTATCAAATTTTAAAATAGAATCAAAAATAAAACAAAATCTTTGTTATCTTAATATAATATGAGCGTTATTACTTTCAGAAATTTAATAATTTTCAATCTTTATCAATGCAGTGAACATAACAAACCAACAGAAATAAATATGAATGTAATACTTGTATCTAAAATTAGTCCTAACCGTAAAACATAAATAGATTTGTATTTCGAGAACAAAGTTCTCACCATCAGTAATAACTAAGAAATGTTAGAGATCCAAAGGCCTTGTGATCTGCTAATGTTATTGTAATAAAAAAAACTTTATAAAAATAATATGCCAATGATATTTTTGTAGCAATCGAAACTGAAACTAGAAACGTTAATTCATAGTTTTTTTTTAAAATAGTAAATTTCAAAAATAATTAAACATAATAGTAATTGTATTTTTTTTAACAAAACAACTAAATAGTGTTTTTGTAAAGAAATAAATTATGAGATACGTATTTATATATCAAACTTTCATAATTTTACTAGAATAGTATATTGTACAACAAGCATGATATGGTACTCATTTCATACGAGTATGAAATGGACATTCCAAGCGAGTTGTACACTATACTTTTTCTGTGACCACGATATTATTTCCTAAGTCATTTATTCTTTAATAATACAGATGTGTTCATTTCACTACTTCCTAGCAACTAGCTGCAAAAGAAAATTTAACAATACGATTTTTGACTGAACTGTGAGATATGAATTTATACCTAAACGTTGTCTATGGTTACCGTGGGAAATGAAAATATATTTTTCTACGACCAATAATGTAAATAGCAATTATTGTACAACTTATAGGTTATCTAAGTGTCACATTACGGGAGGTCGTGTGATGTGTCAATTTTTTTCAATTGTGATTTGATTAAAAAAAACACTTAAATAATAGTCGTACAAAAAGTATAGTACATAATTTGAGTTGTAAAATATATGCATCTTACAACTCTTAATACGTAATATACTATTACAATATACAATAACAAACATACAGCAAGCAAATATAGTAATGGTCATAGAAAAACAATTTTTACAAGTTTCTATTTGAAAATCCTATAAAACTTTTAGAAATAAGTTTGGGAACCGTCGGTTAAACAATTTAGATTCCAGAAAAATAAATTCAATCAAAATGTTAAAACTTTTTTTCACTTTTCAAATCTCAACACCATATGAGTTCTAAGTTGAAATAAAGTTTAACATATCCACATTTTTTTGAATTTATGTCCTGGATTTTCCAAGCTTTGTACAAGTTACTTTTTCACCAAATTGGTCTTTAATTTTAATTGAATTTAAATGCAAATATAAAAACAAATACGCACCTTTGTTAGGTCCGTCGCAATTTTGGGGTGAAAATGGTTAAAAATAATTAAATTGTAGCTTTTACAGAATGTGCGAAAAAGGAGCTTGACCTGATTTCCTTGGAATTTGTTTTGCGAATTAATGTTTTTAATATGTAGATAGTGTAGAAATTACGTTGAAATATGCATTTTACAATTTTTGTTATTGTTTCAAATATGAGATTTCAGATGTTTGTTTTCTTCCTCACGTTGTTTGATAATTAGTAGTTTATTTTTCATTATTCATTATGAATAATTAGAAGTTTTTGCATTTCTGCAAACTAATTAATAAGTAACAACGCAATTCTGTAATTGACTAATTAAAAGTCTGTCTAGACGCACTCTATACAATTCCCTATTCTCATAAAGTTGTACAAGTTTCGATGTATAATTACTTTAGTTGTATAAAGTAATATGCTCCAATTTTACTATTCTTAAAAGCATAGATGGGAAAATGAACTATGAAGTCGTAATAAACGAGTTGGACTCTAAATTCAAGTAATATCACACTTCTCTTCCTTTTTGCTTTAAAATTTTTCACCTTCTTTTCTGTCAGATAAAAAATATCCCTCATCAATCACGAAAATACAACATATAAAACGGTCATCTTACAAAAATGAAAAATAACTCAATTTTTCACGGTGCTTCCAGTGTTTTAATAACACCCTTTAATTTATTCCCAGGGAAGCTCACACAAGTCATAAGCGATTTTAATTTTATAGGTTTTCGCCGTTTTCGGTTTGTTTGAAAGTCAAATAAATCATAGAATATTATAAAATGGACGTTCTGTGTTTTAGTTTACACCACTAAGCAGAATTCATTTTGGATTGTATACTTCTCTCAAGTAAAGCAGAGGACAGGAATTTAATTTGGTTCAGTTAAAATTTATTAGAAATTGTAGTGTTAAAACCACTTGTCTCGCGGAAGCTTTATTCCTCTGGCTTGCGTTTGGTGTTTTTCCTAAAATATTTAAGCTACGAATCCTAGGTTGTAGTTTGCTCTGGGAACCGGTTTAAAATTCTTTCCAGTCAATTTATAAAATGAAGCATATAAAAAAACAATTCAATTCTTAAGTCCCTTCTAAATTCTATAGTTATTTAAGCAGCTAGGAATGTAAATACATTATAACCTTCGAGGAATTATGAACTGAAATGAAGCTTGCGGAGCCGAAGTTCATGTTACAGTACGAGAATAGTTGTATTATAAGCACTTATCCGAGTCACTTAGATTTATTTGTTTATCCAACATCCAATTATAACACCATAACTATGGTGTTTTAAGATAAATAAAGTAGGACATAAAACACATGTGTGTTAGAAATTATAACTCACTATTGGTTCGTATCGTACTAACTACATTATGAAACCTTCTCTACTCTTTTTTTATTAAATGTTATTTTGAAGTGTCATCTGTCAAAAATACTTTTATATGTTACATCAATTATTAAAAGGTGTTCGATAAAACGTGATGTGGCACAAGTGTGTTAATTATCTCAACTACTTGAGAAAATACCTCACTCAGCGTGATATAATAGCTATTAACATATCTAGTACAGTAATGCGCATCATAACCGTCGCAGATGTCAATTGAATTCCGAGCTCTAAGGCTTGGTATGATTCATAACATCCGTGGCTTGTTTAATAGTATACTAGTTTCACATTACTAATAAATATTATTTTATAAAATTCTCCTGTGAATAACGTTTTCGTGATCAAGTCTGCAGAGGTTGATATGATAGCTGTATTGTCCAATAGTACCACGTTATTTTGACAAATCTGTAGGGTAATATTTCTACCATACTGAGTAGTTAATATTACATGGTATACAATTATGACTTAGTTACCCTGCTTACTTTGTCTATGCAAACAAAAGCTTATTATCCTGAAACCTATTTGTGGGACAATTATTTTCTATAATTTTCCATTAGCAATGGCAACCAAATAATAAATGTTACCAGAAACGATATATGTTGTTATAAAGTAAGTATACTTAATTGTAAGGTGATACGAAATAGTCTTTTGTCTGTCGACTATAGTACTAAAACTAGAGTTTACTGTAGAATGACGACATGTATTGAGAACTACCCATACGAGATAATATCTCGATACATAGCGATAGTATCGGTATTAGATCGAGATCCAGTCCTGGTCGCCTAATGCAGTGCTCATATCCATGTTAACACAGTGCGATAATCAATTTGCAGTAGAGGCATTAGCAAACAGCTCATTGATGGGCAATCTACAAAGCATGATCCTATTAGGACAGGCTTGCTGCAAATCTGGGTGTTTTAACCTCGAAGGGAAACATTGGGCGGCCCTCAGCAGCATAGCAGGTATGCAGAGTAATTTCCCGGCAGATTGGCCCGACTTTGACATCGCTAAGCTCGGTAATTCTGCAAAACCCACAAAGTTTTAACAGGCTAAGCGAAAGTACGCCCAAATAATCGCCTATGAACTTCTGTTAGATTACACTCCGAATAAATTTGGAGTGTTATTAAACAGGACACTGCTGCTTGGGTCTCATCCTCTCTTCTTCTGTTTTCAGAATAAAAACTCATTGTTACATGGAATTGTCATAAGATATTTTTCCTACGACCGTTAAGATATTTGCTTGTTGTTATTGCTACGGATACATAGTATATTGTAAACACATTTTCATTTCCCACGGTAACCATAGACAACGTTAAGGTATAAATTTATTTCTCACAGTTCTGTCAAAAAATTTTCATATCTCACAGTTCTGTCAAAAATTAATTGTTCCAAATTTAATTAATTAGAAAATAATATCGTGGTCGTAGAAAAAGTATAGTGTGTACAAACTGTCATATTCGTATGAAATTTATACCATTCCATGCTTGTTGTACAATATACTATTTATAAATTATATCAACTTACACCAGAGCTGGCCATGTATTTAATAATGGAAATGTACTTAAATAGCAATTTATATACTTTTAATTTTAATTTGTACTTAAATACATTTTGTTATCAGGGTATTTTTATTCATTTTTCAATGCATTTATTTTAGAGTACTTATAATTTGTACTTGAATTGACGATTCTGAAGTACTTAAATACTTATCGTGTATTTAAGTACTTCTTCATACATACGTATTTTTAAAGCTTATGAAAAATTTTGCCGAGACATTGCTGAAACAGGAGAAAAATTTTGAAACAATTGTATAAGATATCACTTCATAGAATAAAGTAAACATATTTTGATTTCATACAACAGATTGGTTTGGTATAAATTCGGTTGGCGTGAAATGTCAACTGTCAACATTGACATTTTCTATGATTTTCGAAAACTGTTTTTTGTTTACATTCATAGTTTTAAAAGTGGAACCTGTGTAATCTGCCAAATGTGGATTATTCTATGATAGATGATTTTTATCGTATGAATTAAAATTTTCTACATAATTCTTCTACGTAACGTTACATATCCTCTGTCCAAAAGTTTATTATTGTTTTTCCCAGGAATTACCAACAATTAAACGATTTAGAAATATACTTGTATTTTTTTGTACATAATCATAAAATGGAAAAAGAAATGATTATATACTCTATTGCCCCATTTTATTATGATGAGTCCGCTAATATTATCAGGTTCAGTTATGACAAAGCAGTAAATATTTGTATTTTATTATATACACACATGTGTTTTGGTTGCATTTCAATACTGCCAAATACTGTCAACATTGACAGAATTTGTTGCCAACATTGTAAACCAAATAAATTAAATTTATTATTCCAAATTAAATTACATCCAATTTTTCATTATTTTCTCTTATTATTATTAGGTAAAAGGATGTTTAAATTATATTTTTTTACTATATAGTTTGAAATAAATACTTTGAAAATAGGATTGTTTCTCCAATGTTTCTCTCACGCTAATCTGGTGGAGTTGTGAAACAACTGATTTTATTTTAAGAGTACTAAAAGTAATATTTAATAACCAATAATATGATATGAGTATGTATAAATATCAAGTGTATTCCGTAATAAATAACATGAATTAATAGATTGTAACATCATATATCTTGTGCATAACTGGGTGTGTAATGGAGTGCAGGTTACTCAGGTCACTGGAGTAATTAGTTTAAGTAATTAAGATGATAATTAATTTGATGTCACCTTGTCATACATTTGACCTTTACTCGTATGAATGGTTAATTACTACATAACCGTTTGGGCGCCAGATATATCATATTTTGAAAAACAAATTAACTCACATAAAATTGAAAATTTGTGGAAATGTTTAATCTTTTTAAAATTGTATTTGTGTATATAATGTTAATATAATACCAGTTATTTGTTTTGCAGGTGGCTTAAAATTGGGAATGTAATTTCATAGTGTTTTAAAAATAGCATCAAAAGTACGAATTCAATTAAATTTCAAAAAACACGTGTCATAAAACCGCCAATAAAACCACAAAAACATTTCATATCCTCACAATTTTAACACATAAATTGAAGTATGTTTAAAAATTCGCAGCCCTCTTTTATTTGTTCCTGTGGTGGTAGAAAGTACACAGCACAGACAAACATGAAATTTAGTAATTTGCTCACCCCAGCGTGGCAAAATAAACCGCTGCGAACGCAGAGTGCTGTGACAATAACAAACAATGCGGTTTCAATACCTCACTCGAACGTTAAATACGCCGGCCGAGGTGAGTTCCGGATCTGGACCCCACTTCCGGTTCAGACGCTCGCTCGATAAATCACGTGTCTGCCGGAAAAATCACCCTACAAACTATACTTTCTTATTTCTTTCTTGTTAAAATTATAAACTTAATTCACCTCTTTTTAGAAACATGTGATACTGAGTAGGTGTCGGTACTTGGGTATCAAAAATATCGAATAAAAATTATCGATACCGGTATCGGATCGAAAGAAAAGTATCGATACTTTCAAGTAACTTGTCTGCTGAAAAAATCGCCCTTTCTTATTTCATTCTTATTAAAATAATAAACTCAATTCACCTATAGGCAATACTGCGAAGATGTCGGTACTTGGGTATTAAAAATATCGAATAAAATTATTGATACCGGTATCGGATCGAAAGAAAAGTATTGATAATTTCAAGTAACGAAAGAAAAATTAAGAAGCAGTGAACAAAATAGTATATTATATATTTATAAGTCGGTACATTGTTCCATGAGTTGTGCTCCAAACACACAAATGGAACAATATGTTGTATAAAAAGAGTACAATATACTATTTTTTATACTTTGCTTTACTTATTTTATTTATTATATATTATCTCAAATATTAAAATTACAAAAATTAATCAATCATTCTAGAAATTTATGTAAAATTTGGTAATCTTGTTGAATGAAGTTGGACACTTATAATTATAACTGTCATATTACATGTGAAAAAATCTATACGTTAAGACTTACGAAATTTTAATATCCTTTTAATTTAGTTTTGTTTATTTGGTTTTCATATTTATATTAATTCCAAATTGTACTAAAAAACATTTTATAATATTTGAGGTTATCAATTTGACCTGAAGCGCAGAACTTAAACCATTTAAAAATAATATACCAAAAACAATTTTACTCTTAATAACACAATATACTATTTTTATAAGGCATGAACTTTTTGTTCCATTTCTAGTAAGTTTTACAATAAAATTAAATTATCTACTTTTCTCCATAGCACCCAAAAACAGTTTAGTCAGCGTTTTTCCCAGAAGTAATGAAAAAGTTAAATTTTTAATTAAAAATAATAGTATATATGCATAGGATGATTGGAATGAAATATTTACTTCTTGTATGGCCTATATGTCATTTACAATCCAACCTATAATTAATATGTAATGTACGTCAAATATACAAATATACTTATCCAATTTTTTGTTTCAGGTGAGTTCTTCTATTATCCTTCAACATTTTCCAAAAGCTGTGTTAGTAAGTTACAACAATAATTATTTTATATTTTCATAAATATTCTACTTATATTACATATTTTAAACTAATATTCAAGATATAATATTCGGTCTAAATACATACAATTATTAATCAATATATCATAATAGCTAATAAAAGCATTTGATATCACGAAATTATATTACCTATCATTAAACATCGTGTTACAAAGCAATTTGAATAAGATTATATAGATATGTATATCTAATTGTAGCTCGTCTTTATTTTGCGAAATACAACAATTGTAATCATAATAATAATTGTCTATATCAAATTGACAATAATTCCAAATTCCGTTTCAAATGTATATTGTTAGAGTTATCTTCATATCTAGTACTTATTAAATTGTGAATTTTATTATTAGAATTTATTGATATAATTGAATTTTGACTTAAGTTTAAGTACCTCTTTATTAGTTTTCATGAAAGGTTCAATAAAGGATAAAATGTTAGTACAACTGTTGGGATTTAAGATGTTAATCAATAAATGAATGTCGACGACTACGGAGCTATTTCAAACAATTGAGTTACGCGTGAGTTTCAAATGTTTTAAATTTTTCAAAGTTCTGCTTTTATTTAAAAGTTTTAATACAATAAGCGATAAATTTTAGACTCTTTTACTACTACAGAAATTAATTACTAGTTAAAGCCCAATATTATTATTATTATTTTATTATTAAATGGCCAAAATAAATTGTTGCTTTATTGACGAAGATTGATATTGCTACTCATTGACCTGTACCATAAAATCGTTTGATCGTAACAGTTATGAGTCATGATATGATTTCCAATTTCAGTAATTATTAATTGATTTTAGGCGTACTCAGTATCCGTCAAATTGCACACATTAAAAGATTTCTGTAACAAATTGAAATTAAATTTAGATAATTTCGCTGAGTAATTTTGGTTTAGTTCGATACTATATTTCGATTGCAATCCATAGAGTTGTGGTTATGGTTAGTTAGTGTTGTAATAAAGGAAACCGCTTGGACACGGTGGTTATTTTTAGTTAATGAGTGCCAGGCTGTTTGGTTTAAATTTGTGGGTGTTTGCAAACTATTAATGAGCGTTTCAAACACTAATCTACCTTTAAACATTAATTCGGTTAAATGTTTAAATTTATTATTTACGAATAAACGACAATTGCATTGTGCTCGTGATAAAATTTAAATTTAAGTGTCTATTTTTTCTTGCCAAATGTCTCCATAATATTTTCATTATAGCTTGTTATACAAATTATGCAACGAAAAACGGAACATAGGTCTTTAATATAGGATTTCAAAAAAATGTGGATACTCTCTCTCCTGACAGATTCAGAACAGAATAACAGGAGTACAAAGTTAAATTCTACATTAGATAAGATCATAATTGATGCAACAGCAAGTCTGCAGTGCGAGATTTATTAAATTAAAAATCATACAGCCATAGAAATTAAAGAAAATATCTATGTGACAATTTAGTGAAATATCCCCGATTATAATTCCTATTCCCTGAATTTCAATATTATTTATTAAGTCATTTATTTTCACAATTGTTAATTTCAAAATATATTGAATGAGAATGTAATTAAACTTTAAATAGCTTCAAACTAATAATAATAATAAAAAAACAAAGTACAATCCAAATCTGCTTAAATAAAGAACAATCCAAATCTGCTTCAGAATGTATTCTGGTTTCAGCAGATTTAAAATTAGAGAAAACACTTCTAAGTGCTCTCATTCCTGAACCACTGAAACCAGATCACAATCCAGAGCAGTGAAATCTGCTCCTGAATGTGCTCTGGTTTCAGCAGGCCCAGAATTAGAGCACACGCCGAAGCATACTCGAATTTCCAGTTGGCTGAACTAGATCACCTTCAGGGTTTCAAATGCCCAGGAAAGCGATCTAACCAGACCACCAGGCGAGGAGGAGGCCCGAAGGCCCATTACCTCCCCGGCGCCCCGCAGAGCAGGACTGAGTGCTAGCCTCTCAGGATCGTTGGTATATCCTGAGACGTGTATTATAACCCGTCATGTAGGTTTCTATTGGCTGATATTCAATTTGTTACTGTAGCTGTACTAGCAAGAATTTCAAAATGAAAATATGTATACGTACTTTGATGTGTGGATCATTGGTAATATTTTAGGATAGTAGTTAGTTACTTAAAATGGAGGGAGGAACAATAATTCTTTAAAATAATAACAATTCAGGGCTTTATTACTGATGTAAAAAAAAAATGGTACGTTAAGGGAAATGTCTACTTGGGGGCATTGCTCCCACAAAATTTTTCCTTGGGGGATAGAAGCCCCGATGTCTTCATGTAAATTTGATGAACAGAAGGACCAACAAACATAACCGTTTTGACATTGTGATCGTCACATACATTGCAACACACAAAATAAAAACCTATAATGTTCTCAACTATTTCGTAGAATCATTATCTATTTCTCTTCGTTTAGAAGAGTGTTGAAAAAGTACTAGTGTTTGTTAATATTGGTAAATACAAAATAAAAACCTGTAATGTATCCAATTATTTATCTCATCGTATTACGTAGAAACATTATCTGTTTCTATTCGTGAAGAGTTTAGAAGCATGTTGAAAAAGCAGTACCATTTAGTAATGACCATTAAGTAAAGTAGAATATATGAGACGAACCTCCGACCGATTCCCTTGCCTAGAGCATCGAGCGAATCGAGGTTCACACACCTTGCAACAACAAGAGCGATGGCTCCGGTTTCCAGGCAACCAGACACAACAAACAGCCGGCGCGAATAACTCCAGAATTAATCGCATCAAACAGCCACGCAATTCCAATTACAGATAGATACCTTGGCGGGAGGCAGGTGATAAATACGGCGCCCTGCGACCCGACGCCGCTGACTAATGGTCATCGTTTGTTCCGGTGGTGAGCGGTGGCAGCGTCAGACGCCCGCCCGGTCTTTGTTTAACGGATTAATGCGATTAAAATTTATCTGCCGGATTTATAAGAGTTAACCTTCTGCAATGAAAGTGAAATTTATCATATTTCCAGACGCAGGAATGAAGCCATTATTCTAACTCTTTGCAGTCGCATATGATTCAGATGTCGACAATATATTATACTCGAGATATTGCACCCTGGTCCTTGAATAATAGTTATTTAAATGAAAGGAATGCACGTCTAACATTCTAGAAAACTGTAAATTTTCAAGACATTACAATGTGTTTTCGTTTTACCTGAAATAAACATAATAGTTAGTTAGCTACAAGAAATGTATAAGTACAATATATTATTCGAGAAGATATGAAATGAGAGACGCCATCGGCAACAGCTAACTTGGAATAATCTTAGAGTATTTGTAAAACATGAGCAATTTGATAGTACAGATTTATTTGGTTGCAACTTTCTATAGTTCACAGACGACCAAGTATATACTAAAAGACATATGGCCGGTTGCACTAAATTTACTTAAATTTTAAGTTTCCCTTATACGGAAAATACAAATACCGAAAAACGTAGCGATTAAACGATTATATTATGATTAGGGTTAAGCCATCGGACTAAACATTATGCATTCAACTTGTTTTGTCTGAACATCCTCTGTTCTTCTTAGTATATTTCGTAAAAAGTAGTCTGTTTTTGGACAATTCCTTACGAATTCGGGACGACAGTTAAAGGCGATAAATTTTAATTAATTTCCAAAAACGTGTTCGTTTTTTTTAGTGGTAGTGTAGATTTTGGATGCAAGATGAAATGTCCAAACGCTCAAGTTTGTAATAATTTTTTAGATGAAACATGGGGATTTATTATAATCATGGTTACGCCTTGATATTTGAGTGTATATTTGCTTGTCCGATTTAAAATGAAACATAGGGAATGAATTTGACATTTGATTTTTTTGTTATAACCAGGGCATGTAACCGAAAAAAATACTGGTTAACGGTTAACCCTTATAGAGAACGTTATAATAATAACGGTTTTAGTTCGAAAACCGGTTTTTGAAAATTGGAAACCGGTTTAAACCGGTTAATATATCGGTTAAAAAAATAATTAAAATTAATTAAAACAAATTAATTAAAAAATTTGATTTAAAAAAATTACAAAATAATTAATTAAAAAAATTCGAAAAAAATACCACCTGAGAAAAATATAACAATTAAAAAAAACCAATTTAATTAATGAATATTCACAAAAATTCCCATAATATCTTTAGAAAAACGCAGGTCACTTTTCAATTTTAAACTTGCTTGTGTTGACAAAGGCCGTATTTATTTGGGACTTTTTAAGTACCCTTAACGGCCAAAGAGACTACCTACATTTATGACTCTCCAATAAAATTGTAAAACCTGTCATGACTCATGTTCAAATACAAGTAGAAAACACAGATATAAAAAAATATTAAAATTTTTCTCGCTAAATGAAAAATAAAGGTTAATGTTCGCTAAAACCGGTTTATTTTTTTTTTGGTTAACGGTTACCGGTATTTTCGGCCTAAAAAATATCGGTTAAAATTACGGTTAAAGTTCGCAATTTTCGTTAAAAATATCGGTTACCGGTTTTTATTAACCGGTTTTTTTAACCGGTTACATGCCCTGGTTATAACATTTTCCGACAGGCCTACACACCAAATGCAACAACAATTTTAAGAATCATTAATAACTTTAGAGGAAATGGTAGAATAGTAGAATGTTCTGCTACACAACTAGTAAATATAATAACGAACAACTAAAGAATAATTTCAATACATTTTCCGATAATCCATCCATCAACTGCTAAGCAATGACTCAATTTGCAATATTTTGAGATATATATTGTATACAGTTAGTCGAATCCATTTGCTCAAATAATTACTTATTCTGTATAAAAACACTAGTTTCTTGGATTTTTACAGAAATAATATCTTCACTAAATCTTAATTTACTATCAACTAACACTCCCAAATATTTGATTTGTTCAATAAATTATATATTTACTCTATATAATGCTCGTGGTATTTATAGTAAAATATGGAAAACATTCCTTATTGTTAATGTAATGAACTATAGAATATTAGTAAGAGTACAAGTACTTTAATAATCGTTGAAGTAATGGTATTTGAATGCATTGATTGGAACAAACTAGCATTCTTGCCTGCATTAGACTTGCTTTAGACCTCGAAGCTGCATTGTTCTCCATCCTGCATCCTCCGTCGTGTATCGAGAGGAGACACGCGTGCATACTGCATTGCCGCAGGAGGTAATTCTTGCGATCACACCGAGCGATGCCGCACAGACGCCTGCAGCGACGTCCCTACAGCGAGCTAATGGAAGGGTTTAATGTGTACCGCAAATCGCATTACGAGATACTCAACGTCAAATGGTGCATGCGTTTATATCAATTTGTGGACTTGCCAAGTTGCATTGCAATCCAATTGCTGGAATTTCACGAATCTAAGTTCATCACTTTTCTCATTGCAGGGTTTGCATTCTCTTGTAATCATTAACAGTTAATACTTAATTTAGTTGCCGTGTGTCATATGATCATTTAGGTAATGATCATTTCAAACGTCATAACGTGGAAAGTGCCGATAAAGTTTAAAAACCGATGATCGCAAGTCAAATGACAGTTGAGGTTGTTGATGTTGAGGTTAATGTTGATATCTAGTTAAATTATTCTTATTTGGGTTGACGATTGGCAATGAAGTATAATGGCATGGATAATACTCTAAATCTAGAAACTACTACGATGTCTATAATGACTCTCTATCTTCTTTTTTTGTCAAGGATACATTGCATTTGCGCATGTGCTAGAAATTTCAAGTAATGTCCGTGTGTCTGCATATTTTTCTAATGAACATTAACATCAATTGAGAATTTACTTAATGATCATTATTTTATACCGTGTCTCCACTGTATAAGAGATATTAGAAACTCATTATAAAATAAGCTTATTGCACTTATAAAGTTTGTGGCAGGTATTTTTTTCTGTCCTCGACCGTATCCGATATATTTTCTAATTATGTACTTTTAAATCTACATTAAAAACTCTAAAGCTACGTTTCCACCTCTTAAGAAGATTCTCGCTGTCTGTTGGTATATGGTACAATACATGCTAAGCATTTTTCTTTTTCTTCAAAAACCACAAAAGAAATTAATATACAATAAATTCAGATATTTTTTTTTAATTGAAACGCATCCGCCTGTATCTCATATATTTTAAAATTTGTAATAAAGTCGCAAAAGAAGAATAATTATCAGACATAGATGTACTACTTTATTTTATTGTTTAACATAGACTTGTTGAATAAAGACCTACAATTCAAAATTTTTAATCAGAAAATTATTTGAATTAACCGTTCTTTTTAAAAAAGATAACTTGTAAGGGTAATGTTCTCCAACTCCTAATTTTCATATTTCTCTCTGATCTGTCTCATTCTAGAAATAATTTAAAAATATTTGTTTCCTATTTTTATGATTAGTGGGATAAAAAAAAACATTTTCAATAATAAGTATTGTACTGGCTTAGAAATAAACAACCTGTATTTTTTTCATTTCAATAAAATGAAGAATTTAATTTATTGTACTTATTTCAAAAGTAATGAAATATTTCTGTAATAAAATTCTTAACAAGAAAATATTTAATTTTCTTTCTGTTCATAGAATTTAATTACATAGAGATTTATATTGTTGCTAGGTACATTCAAATTAAAAAATAATTAGATATTTAAGTGATATGGAATGTTTCATATATTCTCTACCTGTTATTGTTGTCTAGAATATAAAACAAAAGTACATTCTGCTTCAATTACAATTTTTTTTTCACTTTTGTACAATTATGTTGCCTTTTATATAACGAGTATCGTTTTCGTGATGAAGTATGTATGGATTGATATGACAGCTGTATTATCCAATTGTCCCACGTTATTTTGAAAATTCTGTAGGTAATATTATTACCATACTTGTCAAAATTACATGTGATATAATTATGACTTAGTTACCATACTTACTTTTGTCTATGTAAACAAAAGCTTAAAATCCTGAAACCGGTAAAGTAATTTTCCGGATTGTAGAATTTGAAACATTTGAATAACTTGAGGGTTCATCCAGATTGCACGATTCCACATTCTCATTTCTAACGTAATTTGTAAATATTTCATGTAATATTCATCCGAGAGTGGAAGTTAGCAAATATAATGAAAATAGATTGGTAATGAAATATTTAAATCATACAAGGTATCTGTAGCACTCACCACAATACACGCAGGTATAAAACAATTTCCAAATTGCTGTAGTAATGAAATTGCAATGGCAATACCATCTTCCTTCCTGATAATTTGAAAGCTTCATTTCATAAATTATGTGGAATGGACAATACAGGAGTATTACCTGTATCCTCCAAGAGCTTTATCCCACCGACTCGTATGAAATCATTTATTCTGTAGATTAACAGCTTATTTAAGCAGTGCAATCCGAGAATTACTGCCGTACTCTGTAATTTACTCTTTCATTGTTCACAACCTCATATTCTGCCCAATTATCTTCAGTACACACATGTAATTCACATTTGTTTATCGGTATTATCCACAAAATATTAATTTATTTTCATTACTACGCAACTTTTTGAGAATCGCAGAAAAAATCCATATCAAATTTCTAAGAATTAGTAAGTTTTAAGGTTCCTCTAATGACAGGGGAAAGTAGCCTAATTTGGACCAATTTTATAATATTCACTATATAAAGGCACGGAAGAAGTGTCAATAAAAATTAAGTGATAGAAAAGAAACTCCCTAAGTGTACCTTCAAAATAAAACCATTTATTAAATTTTAAATACCATTTTTAATAGTAAAAAATAAATTCAAAAAAATCTTGTCATCGGTCCAATATAGGAAACCGGTTTCCTTATTTGGACCGCTAACTTCCTAAATTGGACCATTAGCTTTCTTAACGAAAATTACAACAATAGAACCTTTTAACTACAGCTAACTCCAGCACACTGAGAATGAATCCAAGTGCGACATTTCATATATTGTATCATATTTTCTTCCTTGGTTTCTTCACACAATGTACAAAACCATGAATTACCATTTTCTTTTTTATGTTTCGCATTTTGTCAGAGCGATGGGGAAAGGCAACAAATTTAAAGGGCTCATTGTTTAAAATCGGATAGTTTCGTCACATCTTAGGGAGAGATAGGAGAAGTCAACAAATTTAAAGGTCTACACAATGCTCCAAGATCATAGAACTGAATAGGGTAACATGAAAGGTACCGATATGTCGACGTGTCGCTTCTGTATGTACTATTCTGTGCCGTAATCACAATTTTTGTCGGTCCAATTTGGGCAACTGTTTTCGGTCCAACTTGGGCAACATGAATATTTTATACTTAAAATTATACAAAAATGTCAAAGTAACATAAACTCATAAAATTGTAACAGGAAATTATAGTTAGATAAGTAAGCTTTGTGATGATATAAGAGGACTTGTAATTACTTACCTTTGGACGAACTAACCCTTCTCTTAATGTAACCATGAGACTTTTTTTTCACAAACACGATTACATTAATCTGGTCTACCTCTACGTATAACAAGTAGTCTATCTAAAATCGCACAAATTTTGTCAATCTTTGGATACCACGGCGGTCCAAATTAGGCTTCGGTCCAAATTAGGCTACTCTCCCCTACGTGGATGCGAAAGTGTGCCGAGATTGATATTGTGTACCGTGAATATTTTGTAATGTGAGACTTGGGATTTAACATAACTATGGTTACGACTTGATATTTGATTGAGAGCAGTGTATACTTGCTTGTCTCATTTTTTTTCCGTCATTGAAATTCGTGTTTTTAAAGTGTTGAAAATGAACTTATTAGATGTAATAAAAACTATTTGGAGTCTAAGGTTAAATTACAATTAAAATTAATAAAAATACCCCTTAACCTTAAAATTATAATAAAACACTATATACGTATTACGAGAACTATGTTCTCATCATACTTATCGAGAGAAAATTTGTTGTTTTATATATCTCTTGATTTCGAGTGTCCAAAATTAAACCTTCGTTAAATCAAATTCCTATTATAGTCTTTTAGAACAGCACAGAATGCAATCTGTACTTCTTCCCTTAGATTGAATCCAATTGAGTTGAGTTAGTTTACGTGGATTGTTTTGGTGTATGTGATGGAACCTCCGTTGTGAAGCCAATCACAAACTTTTAATTAAATCGTAAACCCAAACATCTCAAGTGCATCGAATAAAGAATAACCTCTTTCTTCCTGTTTATTATGCAGATGGTCCGGAGCGGGTCCGGTAATCCGGGATAATTAAATCCGGAATGTGTGCCTTTGGCCTACTGTGCGTGCATTCTGTTCGTTGACATGCTACACTGATCATCCTAGAAAGACTACTCGCTATGCAAGCTTGGTTTCTCTATGAGGATTTGTTTGTGCACATGTTTGTGAGAAAGGAAAAATGGATTATTACGATGTATGCAAATGGTGGATTATTTTATTGTTGCACTTCTTGCAACTTTTGCATCTAAATGACGGAGGGGAAATAAAAAGATATGGAGCATAAAATCCAGCTTCGCATTTCAAGTGAATCATGTTTTCTATCGTCTTATTTACAAATAGAAATCAAAACTGTTTTACATGTAAAATGCAAATGTCTTATGTACCAGGAGGCATGACTGGGCACTCTAGTTAGCGTGGAGAGTGCACTGTAGAGGCCATGATTTTTTTCAGAATTTTAAAAAAAATCACGTGGTAATGATTGTACAATTTTTACTTCCTTGTACAAAGTAAAGAGTAGTTTACTTTTGGCAGAAACTATATCTCATTCTTTGCAAGTTTTTGAGCGATTAAAATAATTTTGTGTAATGCAATAAGGAATAATGATAAACATTTTAATAAAATTAAAAAACGAGTTGAAGTTGAAGAATGATTAGTTGTAGTATGATCTCACTTTCAAATGAAATAATTTTAAACGAAGTGCAGCAAAAAATCTGTATAATTTAGCATACAAGGAAGTCTTGTGGTGTCCACATCAAATTTTTATTATTATATGAATTAGAGCAAATAGTTATACAAGATCCTTTAATTAGATCATGTGTTTGTATTTGCTCTAGTTGTATTTGTATAAAAATATTAAAACAAAGTCTAATTATTAAATCCATATTTTTAATTTGAGGCTCATGCCCCCAAGGAAACATATTCATTAGCACATCATTTTATTAATCAGTGTATAAAACCCTGAATTGTTTTAAACATAATCTTACATCATTTACTAAGCGATGGTAACTTGAACTAGAAACTCAGTGCATTGAAATTAGTAGTTCAATTAACGTTAGGATAGAGAACTATAAGTTATTATATAGAAAAGTAAGACAAAACAAAAATAATTTTAAATTTTATTAAAATATTGTTCATTCCTTTCCAGGTAAACTTTTATTTTGATTATTCAAATATTTGCCCCCAAGGAAATTTTAAAAACCGACGCTCTTCATCGTATCATTCAAATCATTCATCCATCCCTTGTTACATTTTCTCAGCAAATAAACTTAATTTGTAATGAAACTTAGATATTTTCCAAGTAGCGAAGTTAAGCTAATGGGTTTAACTATAATGCAGACATTCATCTTCCTCCATATTTTTATCTTTTAATAAATATCGTGTAGTGGGTTTTTGCGGCGGCAGAAAAGAAGGGGCTTAAAGTAGCACGGCACTCGTGGTGATTAATGGCTATAATGAGTTCTGAATTGTGCATTACACACACCTGGTGCTGCAGGATATTTTGTTGTGTCGTAGCTCGCTGGTCAGTAAGTTTCTTGGCACTGTTCCTGCTTCTGTTTGCTTCGTCGGCAACCAGCGGAAGATATAGGGCACTTATTGTTTGTTTAGCTTTTTGTTTCACTTCTTAACCCACGACTTGCTGCACAATTTTTTAATCAGATGGAGGTTTTACTCTATTTTCCTTGTGGCGACGATTTATTACTGGACGCCCTCGCCATACATAAAGAGCAATTGTTATAGTGAAAACATGCTACTAATATTTTCAAATGGAACGAAATAAAATGTACGTTACAGTATTTATCATATTTATTTGAGATCTGGAGTTATGAACGATTCTAAAAATCAAGAAATGGGACTTTATGTTTTACATTTTTGGTATCCTATAATAATGGCACCAAGCATCAGCTTTTTGTGTCAAAGGGCCGGTTTTTCAATGTCCTGATAAGTGTCTGATAAGTCTCTATTAAGTTAATCTTCAAGGTAACCACAAATTTCGGTTTTTCAGTAACTTTTTAGCGTTACCAAGAGGATAAATTAACAGGTAATTTATGCTGCTGATAAAATTTTGCCAGTAGAAAAAAGTTACGAAGTTCGAATTTGGCAGAATGTAAAATATTCTGTAGCATTTGTCAATTTTTTTACGGTATTTTATAATATTGTCAAAATATTTTTGTATAAAAGATTATAAAAATACATCTAGCAACACTAAGAAGGGCGAAAAATGCTAGCAGCACTGTGTTTATTGCACTGTCATACAAGATATACCGATGCGCGCGCAAGTAAGAAGCGTAATTCGGCACTGCAAAACAAACAGTTTGCTAAATCAGTAGTGTAACAGCGTGTTCATAATATTTATTGTATTTTTATTCATTTTGTTTACATATTGAGACATTACAATTAAAGAAATAAAATATTTCATAGTTTATATTTTAGAACATTATTATGACTTCAGAAATGCAACCTCAAGAAATAACAAAACAAAACAATAAACCTATGCACATTCATGTTTACAGTGTTTTAGAAAATTTTGTAAGTTGTAGCACCCCCATGATTTAAAGCCACGAGCCGCCACTGTTAATGTTAACAAATCAATCTTATTGTATTGCTTCTATCATTTAAACACTGTTCTTTCATTTGAATACTTTTTGACTATTTTCCTATAAAGTGAATGTAGCTATTTCCTGGATATACGGTAAATGTGAAGACAAAGTGAAGAGGTAAATATGTATTTTGTATAGGTTTCGATAACGGTTTTGTGCGAATTCTACAAATAATTTCTTCGGAGTGGGTTGCAGTGAAGCATAACGTAAAGAATTCCTCTTCTGTCTTTGAGATTGTGCGAGCAAAGAAATAATGCAGGTTGTCAGTTTGCACCTGTGTTGAATTTAAAGCTTTCCACCGTGAAGTAGATTTGAAAATACTGGGAATGTATACTCGTCCACAAATATTTTATTAAAAAAATATTTATAGCGATATTTCTACTTTAAAAATAAATATATTTATCCAACACTGTGTAATTATAACGATATAAGTATGCTGTTTTTAGATAAATAAAGTAGGTCATAAGTCACTAGTGAGCTAAATATATTAGCTCACTATTTTTTGGTTCGTATCATAGTAACTACGTTATAAAACCTTCTCTACACTATTTTGTTCCTAAATGTCATTTCGAAATTTCATCTGTCAAAAATCTTATATGTATTTTATATCACTGATTAAAATGTGTTGGATAAAATATTGTATGGCACACGTGTGTTAATTACCTAAGTCACTTGAAAAAATACCACACTCGGCCTAACGGCCTCGTGAGCTAAACTTTTCCCGCATGACTTATCTGTACTATAACACACTTGTACCATAAATAACTATTATTTGTTTAAGAAAATTTGGTTGAGTTCTCGTTATATATTATATTGAGAACCTAAGTTTGAGTCTGAGTCAAATACTATATTTTTTTTTAAACTTTTCATTTTCTAGACTAAGTGGATATCGATGCGCTGATTTCAAAATATGCAATCCTATTACGCTTTTTCGATTTTATTTTGTCGCTTCATTAACTAACTTTTATTTATTTTCATGACGAACAACCCCATATCAAAGTTGTGTAGAGTTAAAGCATATCAAACAACAATATTAAACCAAAAATTGTGTTAACAAACGCGAAATATCCCAAAAATACTTATTTTTGTGTTCAAAATTTCGATTTTGGGAAATAGTATACGTTGACAGATCGCGACGTACTGATTTCAAAGTTTCAAACAGAATTTAATTATCTCTTTTCGTTTCTGAGATATTTGCTGTCAAAGTTGCACCTCAAAAAAGTGTATTTTTTAGTTATATCTCGAAAATGGGTTTAGATACAATCTCAAGGTTTATACCAATCGATTCTACGGGAAAAGTTACGTAAAGAAATGTTTTCTCTGCATATACGTTCTTTGGAACGATTATGTGAAAAATGAGAAAATCTAAAAAACCTAAATTTCCAAATTTCTTCGAGGAACTTTTTTTCTCTAAAACTTTTCATTTTTTAGGCTAAACTAAATATCAATGCGCTGATTCCAAATTTTCAAACCGAATTGAATTATC
This sequence comes from Stenolophus ochropezus, assembly GCA_035578165.1. Taxonomy (NCBI): domain Eukaryota; kingdom Metazoa; phylum Arthropoda; class Insecta; order Coleoptera; family Carabidae; genus Stenolophus; species Stenolophus ochropezus. Next base: position 3,815,179 of record JAQOWZ010000002.1, read on the forward strand.
TCTTACCGTTCTCGAGATATTCCTATTCAAAGTTGAGTTTTGGCAATACCTAAAAAAATAGGTTTTTTAGGTATATCCTTTTAAGGGTTAGGTTTACGACTTCAGCGACATCACCAATCGATTCTACGGGCAAAATTACATAAGTATACCAATTTTTAGATTTTTATTGCTAAGGATACAATTTGTAGAAAGGAAAAACGAAAATTGCCAAAATCGAAAAAAATGCCTGATGAACCCCTGACGATTTTTCTCGATTTTTGGTCATTTTCAGTTTTTTCCTTGTAGAAATTCTATCTGTTGAGATAAAAATCTGAAAATTGGTACACTTATGTAATTTTGCCCGTAGAATCGAATGGTTAGGTCGCCGAAGTCGTAAACCTAACCATTTAAGGGGTATACCTAAAAAACCTGATTTTTTAGGTATAACTTTGAACCCAAATATCTCGAGAACGGGAAGAGATAATTAAAATCTGTTTGAAAATTTGAAATCAGCACATCGATATCTACTTAAGTACAAAAAATTAAAAATTTTGGAGACAAAAAGTTTCGATTCGAAAAATTGAAATTTAGGTTTTTTCGTTTTTCTTATTTAACACCGAATCGTTCCAAAGAACGTGTATGTGGCCAAATCATTTCTTTATATAACTTTTCCCGTAGAATCGATTGGTGAAGTAGTTGAGAATGTATCTCTAATCATTTTTTAAATATACTCAAAAAACACACTTTTTTGAGGTACATCTTTGAGAGCAAATATCTCCTAAACGAAAAGAGATAATCAAATTCTGTTTCTAAATTTGGTACCAGCGTAGCTAATTCTTTAAAAATTATTACAAACAAAATTTTGTAAAATTTAAAAAATTTCGAACTAAATATTCGATATTTTTAAATATTTTCACGTTTACTGAAAAATACAGCATCAGCGGCTTTGGGAATTACTTCTCTGTACATATATAAACTATTTTTGCAAGCAATCACCCGAATTCTGTAAGGAAGTTACTACCTCTTAGCAACGTTACTAACATTATTAGCCAATAAAAATAGTAGACTAGACTAAATAAAATATGAAAATGACAGCTGTTACAAATATTTCTATTTGTTAAAATTTTTAGTAACTTTACTAAGAGCTAGCAACTTTTTACAGAATTGGGGTTAATATGTGCTACCTCTTTTGCATAAAATACAAAATTGAACATTTAAAATTGTGTTATAGAATAAAATTTAAATTTCAATTATGTAGAACTTAAACTAAAACTTATAGGTATGTTAATTTTATAATGCTCTGAACAATATTTATAATGAGGAATATTTGAGATTTAATAAGAAACTATTAAAGGATGTTTTTGTTTATGGAGAAAATGACGATAAAACAAAAGTAGTAATTAACATTTGGCCGTGAATGGTGAATATTGCGTCTGCAGTGTCAAGCAGCATCATTTTTCAGCATCGTTACAGCTCTAAGATAGGTTAATTACTCACTCTAATTAACATCAAGGCACTCACAGACGGTGAACGTTCAAGTTCTAGCACTCTGCTTGAATTAATGTTCGTTTTATTTTACAGTAGACAATTTTCTGTTACGAGGCGCCTTTATTTTACAAAAATCCGACTTAATGAAAAAATGGAAGCGACTAGGGCTTATTTGTGAAGTGTATAATCCTTTATAATGAACTACCTTCGTCTTTAAAGGGTAAACTCATTATCTAGTTTTTGTTCTCTAAAAAATAAATTCGTAGTTACAAAGTTATGATAGCTAGAACAAACGGTAGTTTATAAAATATCAAATTATTACAAAAACGTGGAAAACTCTAACTTAAATTGAAGGGAATACAAGATCTGCATCTGCATCTACAAATAAAAATGCCACGTGTTTCAGTGATTCAGAACCCACTATAAACAGCAGGACCTTTACAGAAGCTGTAGGTTGGAAAATGGAAACTTGTTTCGCCAAACTTAAAATTATTGTCTCTAAAAACGGAATTTACATCCAAGTATACTATTATTTTTACGATTAAAATATTTTCTCAATTCTTTTCGAATATTTGACATTTTTTTTATAATATTTTCATTGTCAGTTATAATAATTGTCACTTGTCTTTGTCAAATATAAAAAAAAATGTTTGATTTCCATAGGTAAACAGATTAACCGTAACCGTAAAATATATATACCGAATCATTAATTACTTGTAATAGTTAAATGGAGCAAGATAAGAAAAAAATGGACTGTAAAATTTTAGCTAATGACGTACTTTTAAATTATTATTAAACAAAAATATTCATATCTTCATAATTAATTAAGATGTTTTAGAAAAATACTTCACATCTTCATCTTTATCTTCATCTACTATAAGTTTAAAGTTTTTTGGTTTGACCCATTTTTGGTTATGATACCTATTTTTTCTAATAATAATATGACCTATTGTAAAGGTAATGTCTAGATATAAACATTTTACGAACTAAATTGCAAAGTTAGACGACTAAAAAATGTTACTCAGACTTTTTATGATTTCTATTAGAATTTTTTTTCCGGTTTTATAGGCAAAATTGAAAGCAGTAAAACGATACGACAAAAATATTCTACTCTCAATTCTACCGGTTCAGTGATTCGTAAGGAACAAATTCATATGAATCTTTTATTATGTCGAAGCAAATATATATTTTTTTATCTGCAGTAAAAACGTTATCTGCTTTTAATTACTTTCCAAGATATTTTTTGCTGTAGTTTTTCTCATATGTATGTTTTATTATAAAATATTTTAAATATGTTTTGGTTGTTATATTTTTGCAAAAATTCAACATATCTAGATGGTATTAGATGTGTTCTTTTCAAAGAAAAGAATGCATTATTGGTATGCGATGGTTAATATCTTGAGCTTTGCAAATATTGGCGAATGTTCCTACCTAGCATATCCAGAACATATGATGATTGTTGACACAAACTGGCGCATGCAAACGTTGATGATTTGTGTGAACAGAGCTTGAGGTATAATCTCCTTAACTTCACACAACACTTCTTGTTATCTGAGAGAAATTGCATGAAGGTAAAAACGGATGCACATCTCCTGTGGCAATAGTGAATTACGATGACATTTCGCTTTTTACTGCATTTTCTTCTTTGTTAAAGAAAGAGATTTTGCTGCTCTAGGTATTTGTGTGACGATTATTTACTTTGCTACAAAATATACATAGTTCTCGTCACAATGTATTGTTACTGTAGATAATCTTAGCTGGTATTGTCTAACGTTAGTGTTAAAAGTAAAATATTTATCACCTTTCATTCTAAACTTGTGAGAAAGTGTCCAAAAACAGATTAGTTTTTATAAAATTACCTCAGCCTTAGAAAAGTTACCATATTTTGAAAGAGTCACGTCCCGTTGGCTGTATGTGTCTGCGAATAGACGCACGGAAGTATGTCAAAGCAATGTGCTCTGATCGCGATATGATCAATTGAATAGGTTCATTGAAATTAATTGGTTTTATTTGGTTAAAAGCAAAGGTTTATTTTTCACAAAATCATAAATAACTATAGGTAGAGATATTTAAATTTAAATTAATAAAATATTTTTTAGAACTTGTACTAATTATGTAGATCTTGAAATAATTTTCGACTGACAATTTTTCAGGCTGGTTCAATCTAATCGATCGTTTTCTGAAGCTGTTAGTACAATTACCAATTGTAAGATGAGGCAATATCAAATTAATTTAATTTGTAGAACTAAGGCAACGACTTATTGTTCAATTAAGTAAAAAGAAGTAACGTGATTTTAAGAGAATAGCATACATTATAAAAGAAGCTGTTAGTTAGTAACAAATACTACTTATTTGATTGTAATTATTTGTGACATTTGGGAAGTGGTGATAGGATAACTAAGATCTTTACTTTAGTAAATATAATGGTCCGTACTACAAGCTCATTTTTTAGGTCTCATAAGATTATAATGTAAAATAAGATTTCCTAAAAGTGATTTCATTATAGAATAGAGCTCGGATTTCGGGCCATTATCTCTACAAAATTGTCATTTTCTAATAAACTGTAAGTATGAAAAACACTAGATTTCCTCGTTTAATAAAAATATAACTTAATTTTAAGTAAACTACGTAAGATTCGGTTTCGATTACGATTTCGGCCGAAACTAGAAAGAGGACCCGAATATTCGGGGACGGTTCGGTTGGACACCAATAATAAGTAACTGGGAATGGAATATTTCGCCTCACTTCATACCTTTTTGAATGTTATTACATTTCTTTAAGGTTAAATAACTGTTACTTTTCTCTCTACGATCATATGTAGTTGAATAAGAGTGATACATTACAATAAACAACATACTTAGATGAAGTTGATGTGATATGTTAATATTGCTCTGGGATTTATCCTGTTGAGTCAATAAATAAATAAATAAATATTTAAACAGCGAAATTTGAACCTGGAACAGTTGAGTTGCGAATTCTGATTGGTATCTAAAAAACCTGAAAATATAAAATTGCGAATCTTTGCTTCTGGCAATCTGACATTGTCCTAGTTAAATACTTGTGTGTTGAGTCCATATAATTCAAAGTGAGTTGTATTACCCATCCTGCTTCCTGAGTGAGTTTTGCGAAGAGTACCCCTCGTTCCATGTGAAGTTTAATGTCGCCTAAGCAAACACGATTCCACTGCGTCCCGCGAGAGTGTTCCGAGACGATTTACGTCGGCGGGAGCTATTAAATCCCACCCGTGCCTGCGCCACTGACCCGCAGATACGGCCGATCGCGATGTGTATCTTCCCGGCAATACGGATACTCGCGTCCATAAATGCGGATTTGCGCGCATCATGCCCGGAGAGGTGCTTTATGGAGGAACAGCGGCGTGCGGAACTTTTCCCCGATTACTTTTAAATTTTTTATAACTGTACTCTGCTGTTAAAATACAGCTGATAAAAATAGTTAATCATTGACAACAACAGTAATATCGGTGACACATCAGCTGCTTAGAAGTAACCTGGGTTGTAGTAATCTGGGTAACTTTAAACTGAATTAGTTAGCTCATCTATCACGAAATTATTATTGTCAGATATTTCGCGGTTATTTCTTAACTACTAGGTTACTTTGACACCAATAAAATAGTTGGTGCTTGAGTGGGCAGGGGAATGAAACATTTAATCTGGATAACAGGAATAGTCATTTGTAACTCGCATCAGGATATAGTAACTCTGGAATAATACAAACTGGTAACTGGAAAGCAGCTACGGTGTGTGCTCTTTTTTATGAACTCCAATGCCACTAAAGGAAAAGGTAGAAGTTGAAGTAATACAAAAATTGTAGTAAAATAAATTGTACTCTTTAGGGACGTAAAATTAAATCTCATTTGGTATCAAGAAAGGGTGACTTTAACCAGGGTAACTGGAGAGGAATAACCTTGCTCAGTAACTCTAGCAAAATACTATCAAAAAATTTACTCGATGGAATAAAGGAAAAGATTGAGCGTAAATGAAGGGGTGGATAAGGTCTTCGAGAAGGAAGATCTTGCACAGGACACAAACACAATCAGGATAACTATCGAGTAAATTATAGAATTCCAAGAAAGTATTTACTAAATGTTTATAGTCAATGAAATATTTCAGAATACCTAACTCTAAAATCCTTAAAAAGATTTACTGTAATCTCATTGCCAAATTGAATTAGTAATTATTAAAATTTTAAGGAAATTTCTAGAATCTAGAAACTAGGAATGACGAAACCTGAAAATTTTGGTACCCGGGTACCCGACATGAATACCCGGGTAGAACCGGATACCCGATAATTACCCGTTACCCGATAATTACCCGATACCCGATAATAACCTGATAGCCGATAATTACCTGATACCCTTAAAATATCCATTATTCTTCCACATTCATCTTTTTATTATAAATTTTTGTTATTTGCATATAAATTTATTAAATGAAGAAAAAAATAATATTTTATGGTATGGAAATAAAAAAAAACCATTGTTATTTTACATAACATACGAATATCAGCAGTATAAAATTATAAAATTAAAACTTATTAAGGAAGTATATTTGAATTAATTATTTAGGAATATCTCATATTTCTCGCAAATATCAGCATGGATGATGTATCTGCAGTCTTGATCTTCGTGTGGTTACAATGTTTCCGGCAGCTGAAAACTGTCTTTAACTGGCAACAACAGATTTTAGGTAGATTTTGGGTAACGGGTAATAAACGTGTAACGGGTAATAAACGGGTAACGGGTAATAAACGGGTAACGGGTGCTTTTCGGGTAATCGGGTACTATTTTTGATACCCGGGTACATTATTATCGGGTAGGTTCCGGGTACCCGGGTACCCATCGTCATTCCTACTAGAAACACTGATCAAATACTACCTACTAATTTTCTTTCAATTGTTACTCCTATGGCCAATGGTCGCTGTTTATGTTTATTTTCAGTTCGTCTGTCTTCATCGAATATTCCTTGCGTAGTTCCTTTTTTCCTTCTCTTCTATGATGTATTTTGTTCCTCCTTTCAACATAGTTTTCATCCAGTTGCATCAGGGGACTAAATTTCTTCAATTTCACTTCCTTCTCCATATTTCTTCCACATCCTTCTGGTTCTTTTCTTTTGCTCTTTTCCTTGCCATTTAAATTTTTCTTATTCTTTGCCCAAATTAGATCAATCTCAATTCCTTTTCTCTCTTATCTTCTACGATAGAGTTTTTCCCCTTCTTGGTTTTTCTTTAGCTCTTCCTTCCACTACCATTCGGAGCATTTCTCTTCTCATTCCCAAACAATTTCTCTTGAAAATTATATTTCACAATTAATATGCTGCAAATATTCCACTTATTTTTAATTTTATGAATATGTGCTTGTCAGTGTTGTCATGTTAACAAAAACAAAAAACATTCATGCAGTCATGTCAAAATTTTTTTGCGGCATTGTCATTCACAATCTTTAATTCATTAAATTCATTTCATTTATCAAAATTCATTTCATTGTAATAAAAAAACAATAAAGACAATACCCGTCTAATTCAAAATCAATAGAACAAGAAAGCTGATATTTGTGGTACACTATAAATATGAATTTTGCTGAAAAAATTTGGAATCCAAAATCCTTAGGAGCTATTCTAAAGAAACAGGTAATTCTTTTACTATTTCCAACAAAATTTTGAGTAAAAAATTCGCCTGAAAATTATTTTTACCGTAACATAACTTCTATGGTGTATTCTACTTTATAATCATATGTACCTGAAAGTATTTTAGATAACATATTTAATGTAATACATATATGTTAGTTTGATAAGACATACATAGTGTTATAGTTTCTTAATTAAATCATGTTTTAAATTAATTAAAGTTAATTTAATGATGATATTAAACTTACAAATAGCTTGTCATAGTTTAAGCAGAACTTTGTATTAATAGTGTAATAACACTATAGCACAGACTATAATACCTGAGATACAGTTGTTATGGATAGTTATGAATATTATTATCCTTTACTAGAATACTTATATTGTATCAAATGTTAAATATCAATAACACAATGTGCTTCATAGTACAAAGGCCAATTTAAATATATTCCATAGTTGTAGTTTCTTATTAATACCAGAGGGAATGTTTCATGTTACATCAATTGTTTGTGGTTGTATTTCACTGCAAAATGGCGTCTATAAATGTGGAGCAGGGCATGACAGTACAGATAAATGCAAAACATACATATTTTAAATGTTTTTTCTATTGTTTTTTGTGGTTGCGCTCTATTTGTGAGTCGGTTTTTGCTGTCACGGGAATATCAACGGATTTTTCCCCGCCTCTGCGCGTGAACCTATCTACGGAAGTCGTAAAATAACCGAAGGGATAAATTTTCAATCCGGAATTATTACAGGACCAGGTGTAGACATAGCTCGAGATATTAGAAAAGTAATCAAATGAAACATGTTATTTCTACTTTATGGGTCTTTCCTTTTAAATTTAAATGCCACAAATTATTGGTTTGACCTATATAAAAAACGCTTTTTCAGTAAAATGTCATTTCAGATTTTCAAACTTTTTTATGATAATAATTTATTATGCACTTTTTATATTTTAAATTTAAAATGATACTCATTACTCATTCTACAACAATTAAGATATTTGCTTGTTGTATGTTTTGTTATTGCTACGGATACATAGTATTTTGTAAACACATTTTCATTTACCACGATAACCGTAGACAACGTTAAGGTATAAATTCATATCTCACAGTTCTGTGACAAAACATATTGTTTATTTCTTGTTTTGTAGCTAGTTGCTCTGAAGTAGTGAAATGAAGACAGACAATGAATTAGGAAATAATATCGTGGTCGTAAAAAAAATAGTGTACAACTCGCTTGGAATGTCCATTTCATGCTTGTTGTACAAGGTACTATTTTGGATTTCTTTCACAGTTTTGATATGAATTTGTAATTATTTATTTTTTAGTTTATTCCTATTATTAATAATTATAAAATACTAAATACGTGTAATGTATTTATAAATTTATTTTAAGTCTCGGAATCATTTTTTCATTAGATTATCATAACTGTTTTTTTTTTTCTTATAATTGGGTTCTCTATTATATTTGAATATTTTTATCAAGCTAAAAATAGGATAAAATACATAATATTTTACTTAAATTAATAGTATTTTGGTCCTCCTATTATTTCACTAATAATAATATTATTAAACATAGCCATACAGTGGCGTAGACAAGGAAACTTGTTTTTTGGGAAAAGATTAAAACTGAATTGGCCCTTTTGGAACATGCAAAATGTTTTATCAAGAATACATATTTCTTGTAAAGTAAAAAATAAAAATGTTTCCCCTCTTTGCAACTCGATCCGTGAACATACTATATAATAATAATAAGAAAATATTCACAATAATGAAGAATATAGTTTATAATAGTATAGTTTTGTAATTTTTTTTTTCATAATTACTAATATATTTTTTAAATATTTTACTGTCAATCTTTATTCCTAATTGTTTCTCTTACAGATTTTTAAGCGGGGTGGCTGATTTCTAAGTTGGGCTGCTTACACCTTACACTTAACCCTCTGTACTTACGAGGGTTGGGTTTAAGTAAATTAAAGAGCACGAAATAATCATACTCTGACTACCATATTTTTATTTCAGGATAACCACATAATAATTTGGTGTGTGTCTCATTTCAGCAAACTTGTTGCCGCTTGTACTTTTCTGTCTATTACTAACCTCACTTTTCCGCCGTGGTGCACTCTAACACCCTCTGGTTTGTTGCAGGCACACACCCCGCTGCTGGGCTCGGCCGACACCAAACACGTAAGTGCTCCCGTCTCGCTCGCTCCAACAATTTCAATATCATGCAGCATTTTCGCCATTCTCATTACAAGTTTATAGTCGCGAATGCACCGTCTATGAAACTAATGCAATTTGCTCTAAGCAGACACAATGAGTGCTATATTCCGCTGAGGTATTCACGTGCTATTTAAAATTAAATAGTTCTGCTAGATTTTCAATGTTTGTTCCACTGGAATGAATTTGGGACAAGTTGGGTTTATATATAATGCTGATATCATGCAACTTGCTTGTCAAATTACTTGGCAAATATTCCTCCAATTGAACACGCGCGAGTATTATTGTTATTATTTACACTTGCAGTTCTCGTATTTAAATTTAAACAAGTCTATTACGTTCACATCTGGTTCTAAATACAGTTTTTTATTACTTTTTTAATACAGCTGTTAAATGAAATATTTCTTGCAATCCTTATTTAGTATTTCGTTATTTATGCACAAAGTATTCGAAGTTGAGTGAATAAAATGTATCTTGTGGTGAATTCTCCACATTAGCAGGTGTGATCTGTTGCATACAAAAATTTATTTTAAAAATGCTTGTAGTTTTCTGTTTATCTAACGAAAATATATTCCGTGTTCTATATATTACTTTATTTCATTTTGGAATCATAAACTTGTTTATATGCCTTTAAATGCGGGAGTAATTTGGATTTTATCGCCCGAGGGCGTATAAAGTTTCTAAGTAATAGTTACTCAAACAAATTAAAATTGTGGTTAAGAATAAATGTCAAACAATATAATAAATTTTAATTTTTTAACTAAGTGTTTAGCATTGACAGAACTTTTCAAATTCTTTTCCATATAAATCTATTTAATTTTTAGAAACTAACTTGTTCTGTGCAGCCTTAAATTCTATTAATTTATCGTCAGAGTAATCAGTACGTGACATTCCATATATATTTGACAGTGACAGTGAAACTTCGATAATATTAAATTTGTTTAAGAACAAACAATCTAACAATGCCAACTACCTGTAAAGAAACCATAGCATGGAATATATACCTATAGATTTTTTTCAATTCAAGTATAAAAATGAAATAAAATGTTGTATGTACCACGAGCATAATCAAGATCGTCGAGCTTTAAACATTCCTTCAGGCTATAGTCTTTTGATTATGCCCTTAAAACAAATAACTATTATCTCGTACTATAATTTTCTAATAATCTATACTCCATTCACGTTAAGAAATAGTTATTTGTTGTAAAAGTGTGTTATATTACAAATAAGTGACGTGAGGAAAGCTTAACTCACGAGGTCTTTATTTTTCTCAAGTGACTTAAGTAATTAACACACTTTTGCCATACAACATTTTATCCAACACCTTTAATCATTGATATAAAATATGGAAAAGTTTTTTTGACAGTTGACATTTCAAAATGACATTTAATAAAAATGAAGTGTCTATGTTCACGTTAAAATAATAGTAAATGTCGCATCGAACCAAGCCAGTTGTACACACACACACACACACACACGAAATTTAGATTGTCACGCATTTAAATGATTGATTCCAATAGGTTTTCCTCGCGTATTTTTATGAAAATTCAGTTGTCGCTCATTGTGACAATAAATGTCAAAAATTTAATCATCAGAATTTTTAAATAAAATTTGCCAAGTATCACTCCGATTTCTCCTTTTTTGTAATTTATTCCTCTTTGTCTTTAATGTTCTTTATACAAAATAACTACTTGTACACTTGTACCTGACAATAATAATTTTATGAAACAAATATTGTAATTTTAATAATTTGCTAATTATAAATTTAGATACATTATAACATTGAATTTAAAATTATTATTATGTGGGAAGATGACATAATGAAAATTTCGGAAAGTTGACTCATTTGGAAATCCCTCATAACTAAAAATAACTTTGTAATAAAAATTTGAACAAGTATGCGACAAATTTATAAATAGCCAACCGATATTCAATATGCTGAAGGCTTGCTGGAAGTTTTTTAATCGAAATTTGAATATAGATCAGATATCAAGTTTGTCACAAATGTATCAAATTTCAATAATTAGCAATTAAGATTTTTTAATCTGATGATTCTCAAAAGAAATGTTTTTGGTTGTATGAAAAAAGAACTTGAATTTAGAAGGGTAGAATTTTTTATTCATTTGGATGTATCGGTATGAAATAAAATATTTTAGATCCATTGATAGCTAATAAATTAAAACAGGAAGTTTTGCAATAGGCAAAGGAAAATATTATTGTAACTAACAAGCGCGAAGTCCTGTTATTACTATTATTAGCTTGTATTGTAGCGAACAACAAAAACTATATTTAAAACAAATATTTATTTTCCATACAACATCATTGAACCGCGTCAAAATACCGAACCGTAATACCAACAATACTCAATCCATTATCTGTTCGTAGTTGGACAGCAAGACGGGAAATAAATTTACAAACGATGTATTTGTCAGTGGTTTTTAAACTTATAGAAAATTAATTGTTCCGCAATAAATTTCAACTTCAAATAATTTATAGACTATTTCCTCAGAACTAGTTATTAATTAGCTGTTATGTAAATAAGTCTATTTTTAAAACCAATTGATAAAAAATTGTTCCGTTTTCTTAGAATATTTCAAAACATTCTTTGTTGTCATTATTATTTTTAGACTTAGGATAAAAACGTTAGTGTAAATAAATATAAATCTGACAGATACTTCAGTATGGTTCAAAACTTATTCCATAGTTAAGAATAAAAATGAAAATGATATATAGTCGTCCTACAATTATTTTAGTCAATCCTCTGCAGCCACAAGAGTTACTAAATTACAGACATGTGATACAACATAATTATTTTATATATAACACATTTCCACGTTTTTGGAATCGATAGAATCTGTACTTGATTTTTTAAAGTTGGAGAACATTAAAAACGAATTTGTTTGATCAAACTTACCAAAAATATAAATATTATAAATGAGATTTATTATTGTTTAATCTCAATATTATATCTGTTAAACTTCATTTTAAGTTGAAAGCTCTGATACATTGCTGTCAATCAATTGTCTAGTCGTAACCAAAACTATACGAAATCCCATGTTTCACGTTAAAATAAACTCACGGTAGTATTTTTTTTTTGATAGTTTTGACAATACTCTTATTAATTGATACATCTGTTTAGGTTAGGTTTAAGAAAAAAATAAATTGATACCTAACTTATAAGGATAACACAATAAGTAATTTGGACTGTATTTTCATCCTTTCGGATATCTTCAATTAGTAACTTTAAGTTTAATATTTTTTTAAAGGACAATAAGGTAAATTTATAGTTGCCTTGCACAGTAATATTCTATCTTTTGAATTACATAAGAATAATTCATTCAAATCGGCGACATACTATATTCATTCCCTGTTTTTAATTTTAAATGAGACAAGCAAGTATATATTGCTATCAATCAAATATCAAGTCGTAGCCATGGTTATGGTCAATCCCCATGTTTCACGTTAAAATATACTCAAGGTATAATAAGGACCGTATGGTAGAAAAAAGCAACGGTAAATTTAATTTTAACATTTTTGTGCAGGAAAATTTAAATTAATTTTTATCGTTTACCAATTTACTTCCTTCATTTGATATCGGAGACCTAATTGAAAAGAATGACTTTATTGTTATTTGTGTAAGGGCCGGTTTTATCACCTCTGGTTAAAGTGCCGGTTACCGTAACCATCGGTTAATAGAAAAATATCACATAGAAAATCTGGCGTAAGTTGTCAAAAATATACGTTATTTACTATTTCGATGCGATATTATTCTATTAACCGTTGGTTAAGGTAACCGGCACTTTAACCAGAGATGGTAAAACTGGCCCTAAGAGAAAGACTTTAACTATACCAGTAGCAACCTGAAATAAACTAAAAAGCACACTGCGTAAAGCATCGTTATGAAAAGTTTGAGAACCACTCTCTGTAACTGTATTTCACAGCTCTACGTCACGTCAGAGCTAGGCGTTAGCATTCCTGCTAGCAGTTTCGCTCGCGCGTCCTAACCTCACATCGCGTCCGCAGGTGCTGCCGCTATCAGCCTCGGACGCGGCCCCCGGGGCCCTACGCTGATAACGTGACGGTGTCGTGCTAATTAGCCGCTGATAGCGCTGGACTTTCCGTTTCTGTTCGTGAGTGCTAGTGTAAAACATGGGCTGTGGTGTCAAGAGAAAGAATTCCAAAAGTTCGTCCAGACTTGCGGTAAAGAGGTTTTTGTTTGTTATTCGTTGTGGATGGTCAATATGTTTATATTATTAGCAAGGTAACACAGGGTTTACTACTGTTAGGTTGATGTTACCTTGCCTACTTTCTGTTTCTGTTCATTAGTGCTTGTGTGAAACATGGGCTGTGGTGTCAAGAGAAAGAATTCCAAAAGTTCGTCCAGACTTGCGGTAATCAGGTTTTTGTTGTTTTTTATCCGTTGTTGTGGATGTTCAATATGTTTATAATATTAGCAAGGTAACATAGGTTTTACTACTGTTAGGTTGTTGTTACCTTGCCTACTTTCTGTTTCTATTCATTAGTGCTTGTGTAAAACATGGGCTGTGGTGTCAAGAGAAAGAATTCCAAAAGTTCGTCCAGACTTGCGGTAAAGAGGTTTTTGTTTGTTACTCGTTATGGATGGTCAATATGTTTATATTATTAGCAAGGTAACACAGGGTTTACTACTGTTAGGTTGTTGTTACCTTGCCTACTTTCTGTTTCTTTGCATTAGTGCTTGTGTGAAACATGGGCTGTGGTGTCAAGAGAAAGAATTCCAAAAGTTCGTCCAGACTTGCGGTAATGAGGTTTTGTTTATTTGTTCATTTGTTACCCGTTGCTATGGACACTCAATATGTTTATATTATTAGCAAGGTAACACAGGTTTTACTACTGTTAGGTTGTTGTTACCTTGCCTACTTTCTGTTTCTGTTCGTTAGTGCTTGTGTAAAACATGGGCTGTGGTGTCAAGAGAAAGAATTCCAAAAGTTCGTCCAAACTTGCGGTAATGAGGTTTTTGTTTGTTACTGGGTGTTGTGGATGGTTAATATGTTTAAAGTATTTGCAAGGTAAAATGGTTTTAATGCTGTTAGGTTGTCATTACCTTGTCTATGTTATACAATGTGTTTTTGTTATTCAATTGTGTCAAAACAATAACAAAATATAATTTTCGATAATGTAAATATTGAAAAAAAAATGACATCTATATTGTAAAAGTTTTACAGGTTAGTACCTGTAAAGATTAGTTTCCCTGGTAAACAAACAGTTCAAATAGACATTCATGTAATATATTTATTAAAAATCACATTTCCCAATCGTCATCCTCATCATCATTACAATGAAAATTGTAATGTAATTTATTTTTGGCTTTATTCATTTTGTAACAATATTTCATTCTTACTTATTAAATATGTAAGTACTCTATAAAATTTGTTTATTGTTTTTCTATACAACCTTCTAAAAGTACTTCCACTTATATTCAAATGAAATTAATAAGAGGAAGTTTTATTTTATTAATTTACTTTATCAATAAAAAAGCAACAAGTATTGGTAACGTATATACAATAAATAAATTGATAACAGATTAATGATTATTTTGACATATCAAATAAATCGTGTTTTATTAATATTTAAGTTTACTTTGCCGGTAGCTTATAAACTGTCAACTGTCACAAAATGCCAAATTTTCGTCTCCGAAAATATAAAGAATTTTTTTATTGTATATCATAAATAATTAGTAATATCTAAAATCAAATATAAAATAATTTGTACTATTTTGAACATAAAAACTGTGAAAAGAAGAATTCGTGGTATTGCTGCAGCTGTAATTTTAATAAAAAACGAACAATATAAAAAGAAAAATAGATCAGAATGGTGGATTCACCCTTTAAACCAACATTGTGTCCAAAAAGAAACTAAAACTTAAAATAAAAACTGTTGCTGGGAATGAGCCTTTAATAATTGTTAAGGAGTATTTTAGTCAAAATAAATAAAGGTTAATTATTTGTAACTACGGTAATGTAAATACAGTGACATATTTTTAATTATATCTTCAACTGTTGCTCACATGTTGTTCAATTATTTTGAGTTCTTACCAGTATTCTAATTGAGATATTAATAGTAGAACTCTAGGTTAATGAGGGTTTGGTTAGAACTACAAATTTGATTTGAAATTAATGGAAATTTCATCTGAAATGTTACAAAGATGAATAATGTTCTTTTTGATAAATGTACCTCTAAAATTACATTTCATATTCAATGAAAATAAAACTACATAATGGTGAGTTGCATGAAACTGTATATTTTCGTGTTCCAATTAATATCTGATAATGTTTGTATGAAAGCAGATCTTTTGTGAACATTAAATCAAAGCGTTGCGAATTGAATGTCATTTCTTTCAATGTAGAATTTTTTATAGTTTACAACAGAAAAAATATGTTAATAAATACATATTATTTTACTTTATTGAAAACATATAATGTAAATTTAATGCACATACATTATCATTTTTTACAGTTACTGATTATGCTTGAGAAAAGTCGGCATTCAATATAAAGCGAAACAAAAATATTGTACAGTTAGATTTTTTTTCATTCTAGAATATATGAGACAATATATTAAGTATATATAGGACTTTATAACTGGAAAGGCGTTTTTAATTGTTGTCTACAATTGTACAATAACTATTCTAGCAATTTATGTGTAGTAAATTTGGGGTCATTATATTGTTGAAAGATTTAAGAATCCCAATCCAATTTTTCAGAACATGTTTCCCAATTCTCTTATAAAATATTCGAATAATCTATTTTCCCATCAATAAAAATTAAGTTTCCCACCCCTTCTGCACTCATACAGCCCCATACAAACATAGATCCTCCACCATATTTCGCTGTTGAGTATAATTTTTTTGTTTTCATTTTTTCATTCTTTCTTTTCCAAACAATAATTCGTCCATCTAATCCAAAAGGTTTATTTTGTTTCATCTGAAACTATTACTGAGTTACAGACGGTTTTAAAGTGGTTTATATATTTCAAAAACAAAGCGTAAAGATGTATGTACGGAGACAAATTGGTTTGAGTGTATATGATAAAATAAGTATAAAGATGTGAACATACAATACAGTCATATATCTAAGAACAGAAACATTTTATAAATTAAATAATTTATAAAATATTTTGAAAGCATTTCGGACATTGAACTTGTTACTTATTTTTAGGTATTTAATCCATTTTTGAAGTTATGCCGTTTAAAACTGGGACACCTTATATACATATCCCCGCAAATTTCATTTTTTGATATTTGAAATCATGTTCCAAGTACAAAATAAATAGTAATACACCGAAAAAATATAATGTAAATAGAAAAAGGTAACCAGAAATTAAATCTGAGTAATGAGGATCAGTGTTTCCGTGACATTTGAAAAAAATTGAAGTGTGATTGGTGTTTATGTACCAGTAAATAGCAACATATTGAGGTTAATGAACTACTTTACAAATCCTACTAATTAAATACATTTCCAATCTAATTAGTCTTATAAAACCAAGGAAATATAACCGTAGGTGTATCATGACATTTCCATGTAGCGTAGTTTTTAGTATGGAAGAGAGCACTGCAATTAAGCGATGTCAAATCACGGATCGCGGCTTCTGTAGGTATTCATGTGTAAATGGACCGCGGATCACGTATCACAAATATTTTCAATGCGCATGTTGCTTACTGAATTGACAACGGATTTTGCGATGAGGATTACCCGACTAGTAGCTGTTTTGACGGTTGGAATATATACATATACCGGGAAAAATTCGTACAGGGTAATGTTACAGTAGAATTGATGTGACCTTGATGTAGTGGATTTTTGATACACCGGAAAAATGTCTGGTCAAATGTGAATTTGTTTCAAAAAATCCTGTTAATGTTATACATGTATTCAAGTGATGTTTTCAATTAAGGTATCAAGAAGGTTACAAGGGAATCTATCGAGTAGCTTCGCACATAAATGTATTGTTATTAGTGTCCGACCGAAGTTTTGTTTTGCTTTCTGTTTCGGCCAGTTTTTTTTTTAAATGCTGGTATCGACCTCTGTTTCTTAACACTTTCTTTCGCTTTTTAATGTTATTTCATTTTTCTTCCTTTCGAAGATATACTTATTATTTTATTATCGTTATTCTGAGACTGTTAGTACAAAGGTATCAAGTGCAAATGAGGCAAGATCTTATTAATTTCATTTATAGAATTAAGACAAAAACTTATTGCAAAATTTAGAAAAAAAAGTAATGTAAAAGAATAGCAAACATCACAAAAAAACCTGTTAGTAACAAATACTTCTTGAAAAGACTAATTATTTGATTGTGATTATTTGTCATATTTGTAAGGTGGTGAAAGATAACTAAAATCTTTACTTGTATGTAAATATTCTGTGCTATAGTAGTTACATTCTTGTTTATTTACACCAGAACTATTTACATCGGTATCTAGGAAAATAGACCAAACACGTGTAAAATTATGTAAAGACAACTTCTAGGAAAAGACCTAAAATTGTTTTTATCGAAGTTGCGAATCTGTGATATTTGGGTCGCCACCGCTCAATTTAACCCAGTGAGCCACCACTTTATGTACTACAGCAGTTACAATCCTGTTTATTTACAACAAAATTATTTACATCGG
This sequence comes from Stenolophus ochropezus, assembly GCA_035578165.1. Classification (NCBI taxonomy): domain Eukaryota; kingdom Metazoa; phylum Arthropoda; class Insecta; order Coleoptera; family Carabidae; genus Stenolophus; species Stenolophus ochropezus. Next base: position 3,833,150 of record JAQOWZ010000002.1, read on the forward strand.
CATCTAGGAAAATAGACCAAACACGTGTAAAATGTAATGAAAAATTCTAGGAAAATTTCTAAAATTGTTTTTATCAGCGAATCTGTGATATTTGGGTCGACCAGTACTTCCTGCTGCTATATTTGAAAAATTAGCCGGGTTGTTTTTAGCGTGGGCGTCGGGAAAACTCCGGTGATAATTGGGCGTATCAGCAGGCGCGAGTCAACACGGAGTAATGGGTTATCGGATGTAATTTCATGGCTGAACGCAATTACAAGATTAGCCGGCTTCGTGTTTTTCACTTCCTGCTAATACGGGATTCGAACAGGGATTAATATGTGAATGTGTTATTTTTACTGATGAAAAACTGATTCAAGCCAACATACAAGTCAAATCAATGCATAATTAACCAGTACTACTTCTCTTCATTCATTCCCACACTAAACACAAATATGTTTTATGGTAGCTATTAAAATATAATAACCATTTGTTTTAAATGAGAAACAATCGTAATGCGATATGATTGTTGGTTTTTTTAATTACACTAATTCCTGATATAAATTTTAAAATCGATTTAAACATCAAATTTTTTTCTCACTACCGTTTATTTGGTAATCATGGTAGGTAAGCTAGGTCAATAATAGAAACTGATACTTTTTAAAGACATTCCTCTAAATCTAAATATTATTTGACTTATTAAAATCAAGATATGTGTAAAGTATAGAATCACAATTTATTTTTTCTACAGCTGTGAAGTGACATCTAACACACTAAAAACACAAACTTTGCGCACTTAATACAAAAATAACTATTTGACAATCTAATTTAAATAATGAAATCAAATATAAGTAAATCAAGAATCAAAAGTGAAGTTAACAAAATGAAATTCCAGATAGAAAATGAATGCAATGAAATACATTTATTGGGAATATTAGTAAACTAGTAAATATATATGCCAAAATTATCATTTATATCGATATAATTTTTTTTAAGTAAGATAGGAATTTAAGTGCGAAAATTATATGTTTTTGCTAAATTGAGAAAAAGCGTTATTGGCCAGTGCTTTGTATCTCTCGGTTGCTTCGAAGCACGAAATACAACAATGGCGATAAGTCATTAATGATAATCTTCTTAACATTGGTGTATAATATACTACTATTACCTATCGCCACATTTAAAAAGGAGATATTAAAATCTTATCGATTTTGACGTTTTGAGATTGTAGTACATGTCAACGAATTAAGTTCTTTACAAATTGTGTCGTCTATTGTTATTGTAATATATGTTTGTAAGTATGTACGTGCAGTAAATATTTATGCTTCTGACATTATTGGAGTTGATCAACTATTACTAAAAATCACTTAGTAAAAAATGACTGTTCAGGCTTATTATTTTTAGGTACTTTTTTATTATTTCGGAAGAAATAAATATTTCAGTTCTGTGGTAACAATAAAAAAATATTCTTAATAATTATAACAATTCGTGTAAATAAATAATAGTATAAATTTATTACTTACTATTTATATCGCTCGGGAATTTTAATATTCTTTCCAAATTCACAATAAGCTATTTGTAATCAACACATTGGTCCTTCAAGCCGGTGTAACAGGTACGGTCGCCTAGGACGAAATCTAATACCTGACATACAAGGGGTGCTTAGAAAATTTACTTGACCCAAAGTAATCCACTAATTATATTAATGCAAGACTTATTTATGATCAAGGGTAACGAAGGTCGCTGCCACCACTATCACGAATTTATTAGTCTGCCGCGATAGAAGCAGACAAAAGAAAATGATGACAGACACGGCTGTCTTCCGACAAAATTTATATGTGACGGTATTTGCTAAATTACCTTAATTCGCAACAGGAATAATTAGGGGTTTCTAAATTCAAAGAGAACTGCTCAATATAACAATTTATTTACACACAATTATTAATAACAACTTAATATTACTTAACTACTCTTGTGACATAGGAGAACGATACTAACAATTTGGACTCTCAACAATTAAAATAATAAAAATAGGGCGACCTCAGAGTTGCTATGCTATCGGCCTAGGTTCAACACCTCACACTACTACTACCAAAGTAATAATGTTAATTCTACTTACTATTCATCACTGGTCAGCCTCGGATGAAGCACTTTATTAGTTTATATTATACGACTCTACAGTTAAAAATAGTAAATTAATTAAAATAAGTAAAATTAATTAAGTTCGATTTGGACTCGGACGACGACGGCTTCAACACACAACACAAAAATATCTAAAGTCACTAAGACAATTTAGTTATCAAAATTTGGAAAGATTCGCAAGACTGTCACAAGAAGATCACTTAGATCTGTTCAGTTTGAAGTCAGCGGAGAGAATTATCTTAGATAAAATTATGTGGAAGGAACTTCGCATAATTTTACCCCTACTTTTCCCAATAAGGGGGTGTTTCTTACACCCTCATTGGTCATTTCAAATATTGTACAGCGTTAGTTTCATTAACTGACTCCCGTCCGAGCGGCAACGCTGGAAGACGCAAAAAAAATCCCTAACGGACTTTTGAGACCTCCAAGTATTTGTCGCCGGACGCTGTCAATCATGAAATGTGATCTTAAGATTGCTTTCCCATTGTATTCTCAAAAACTGCCCTTTTCTATTTAGCTTTTAAAATTTATTGCTTCCTTAACCCCATATAGTACCATTTACTTTATTGCTCTCAAATGTTCCAACGAAAAGCAATCTTAAAACCTTACAAAAAATCTACATTTACAATACTATGTTTTTCTACCATTGTCCTTTTATTACACCAGCTGCAAGTACAGCTGGCATATTACTTAATTTGTTTAAACAATTTCCTCTAAAACAAGGAGCCGCAGAGCGAGCGTGTTACAACTTCCCTATCCCCTTAAAATAAATTATCTTCCTGAAGGGCAAATAATTTATTATCCCAACTACTTAGTATTGGTAAGACCCGAGCTCCTGGGTAAGGGTCGCTGCTCTTCGGTACCTGTCCTCGACTGGAAACCGCAATGATCTTCGCCTTTTGAGTCGTTCGTCCGTAGTCCTTTCTGTGGTTACAGCCATCATTGGCCTCTGCGGGGCGCCTCTCTGGGCAGTCCTAAAACCATAACCCCACGGCAGAATCACTGGTCCTAACAATTTTTATATTCTAACATGCAACTATTATACATACAATTCTTATAATACATTACAAAATGGGAATTCTAGTGTGAATAACATTATTTGCACGAACTTGTTCTTGAGGCAATAACTTTTCTTGTACCGCAGATCTGGTACGAGAGGATCCAGCTTCTAGTGCTGCTAAACTAATTATTTCCGTTCGAGGTGCAGTTCTTGTTACATACGGTTTAATATTAATAGGACATTTTTTATAAATCAGTATTAGTGCCAATATAATTCCTCCAATAACACCCAATATAATCGAACCATAGTAAGTAATTTCTTTATGACTTTTTCTCGTTCTTAAATTCTGGATTTCCGAATGCCAATCATTTACATCTACCCCAAGCTTAAGTTGATCTAATTTGATCGTCTTAATCAATTCATTTACTTCGTCCTTTGATCCACCTTTATTACTAAAATTACTAACATGTGAAATATTTGTCTCCAATGGTGGTACGATAACATTATCATAATATCTCGACTGCATACTACTCGTGGTAATCGACTGAGGTAATAAAAAGTAACTCTGACTATGCGCTATACAAGTGGATGGAATATTAACAATTCCCGTTCCTTTTAAAACAACATTCGTACTATTAAATCTTTGAGGATCTTTTTCACTCGGGCAACTAATTGTTAGTAAGTCCCTTTGCACACTATATATCCACGAATTACTATTTTTAGAGCGATACATGACTGATTTTGATTCTAGGACAACTTTATGTTTGCAAAGTTTACTCGCGGAGTCTGTATTACCTAAGAATAACGCGGTTAAACAAGATAACTCCGAAATTTTTCTAATTGGTTTTGAAGGCGGGCAAATTTTTATAAATCCATCTCTACACATTAATAAATCTTGAGTGTCCATTTCCATATAATACTGTCCGTCCTCTGATAATGCCAGATAATTATTTGGTGTCTCTACGACCAATTTAGTATGTTCGGCTCCTGATTCATACGGTAACGGCAATGCACGGTATACATTAAAATATCGACCAGGTGCTTTTAGCGGAATGGTAACAAAAATTCTTAGAGTTTCGTTAAAATATGCTGCTCTAACCTTCGCGATATCGTAATATAAAAACGCGTTTTTATCGAAATCAGATACTATTAGCGACAAGCCCGTAGGTAACTGATTTCTAATTGAATTTAATGCCTCCTTTAATAAACTCGGACTAATAAAGACAGGACTTAATTTCTGTAAAGCAGTTGCTTCTAAAGCATTGCCTAAATCCGAAATAACTTCTTTAACGTCATTCAATATATATTCAGCCGTTCTTAATGCCGAATTTAAATTTATACTTTGAATCAATTTTGCATCAAAATGTAAACTTTCTTTTTCTTTAAAAATCTGATCTACTTTGGTATTTAATAATGCAACAACAGTTTTTAATTTCGCGAAATTTTCTTTCATCATTTTATCGTTATCTTGTAATTTCTTTACTACGGTTACTTGCTCATTCATTACACTTAAAATACCATCCGATTTTTGATTTAACTCGGTAATTTTCTCATTAACATCTTCTAGATCGGCATTATCTGCGGTACCGAACAAAAATTTCAAAATATTACCGCCCAAATTAATAAGACCTCGTTTGCCTCTCTTTACCTCATATGGTGCAATTGTTTTATACAAATTATATAATTTCTCTTTCAATTTTGCTACATCATTGCTAATAATTCCTAACTCTCTACTTACTATATCATTTAAAGCAGTCTTGAAAGATGATTCCATGTCCTCTCCAAGTCGAACGTCCAACTTCATCACATCGCGTAGAACATCTTCGAATGCCTCCAACACGAGCCGACAATCACTCAGATTGATATCCGTGGATAGGATCCAATTATCACCGGTTAGCAGTACCTCTTCCTCCTTAATAAAAACAAGTCCCTTGTCCATCCTTGGCATGGAATCTTCTGCTGTTATTGAGCCCAATAACGCGAGCAACACTAGACCTCTGAACACTGAAATCACACATGATTAACACAAGAACAAATATGTTACAATGACACTGCGGATCTATATCCGACTTTTAGCTACCCATGGTTCATCGGGAACCCGACCGTAACTACGTAATGAATATCTACTTCGCGGAGTTTCGGTATTTTCACTTGGCCCGGTATTATTATTAATTATGGGTTGACTATGCACGTCCACCTCTACATTTACGGTGACTCCGCCCGGTTCATTTAATGATTCTAAACTTACGGCTCTGCTAATCGTATTATCACTCTCTCGTTGAGTATTATCGCTCTGACGCGGCGTATACATGTAATCAAACTTTTTCATGTCAATCACGCGTGGAACTGGACTCTTCTTTACTTCTAGAGTACTATGATTTGGTTCCACATATAATTTCAACCGATTTACATTTACTAATATTTCTTTACCTCCGTCCACGTTCTGGATCACAAAGTTTACCGGACTAGTTTGTTTATTAATTCTATACGGACCTATCCATGGCTTCACAAATTTTCTACTTAATCCCTGTTTAACTACTTCATTATGTAGAAATACTAAATCTCCAACTTGAAAATTTCGGACTGCGGTCTTTTTATTGTATTGAACCTGATTCCTACTTTGAGCTTTGCTAATTCGTTCTTTTACTATTTTATACGCGTCTTTAATTCGTTCTTCGATACTCTGACTGTAATCTGTATCACTCTTTTTATCTAACGGTTCTATATTATCTTCAAGTGGTATCTCAAACTCCCGACCATACATTAAAAAGAATGGTGTTTCTCCCGTTGAGTTATGAACCGAATTTCTTATAGCCATTAATACGTAAGGAATCCATAAATCCCAATCTTTATGATCTTTACTAATATAATGCGACATTGTATCTGAAAAAGTTCTATGAAATCGTTCAATACACCCATTTCCCATAGGATGGTACGCGGTTGTTTGTAATTTTTTTATACCGAATAAATGACACACGCTCTTAAATAGTTTCGATAAAAAGTTGGTCCCTTTGTCTGTTAAAAGCTGTTTAGGTACTCCATGCCTTGCAATAATATGCGAAACAAACACATTAGCTACTGTCTCTGCTTTATCATCAGGTATCGGTATTGCCTCGGGATAACGCGTAAACGCATCAATAAAAGTTAAAATATACTTGTTACCTCGACTGGTTCTTTCAAATGGACCTACAATGTCCATAGCCGTACGCTCAAAAGGTTTACTAAGTTCATTGAACTGTTGCAAGGGTGCTGGTCTTAGATGAGGCGAAGTTTTTCTTTCGTTACACGATAAACAACGCTCACAATATTCCTTAATCTGCTTACCCATATTTTCCCAAAAGAATTTCTTTTTAATCAAATTATACGTCTTTTCGAAACCCGGATGACCTGCATACGACAGATCATGATGAATCCTTATGATTTTATTTACCATGGAGGCTGGAACCACTAATCTATCTTCGCGCTCATTTGAATCTCTTAATTTATAAATTAATCCGTCCCTGTCTTTATAAAATTTAGAAATTTGCGAATTTTGTTCATTTTCTAACAATTTATTTAATTTCAACTCTTTTTCTTGTTCTAATTTTATGGTTTCCCGATCACATATTGGCTCATAATTATCTACGCAATTAATTTCTATACGCGACAAGGTGTCCGCATTAGTATTTAATTTTCCCGGTTTGTGTATAATATCAAATACATACTCCGACAATTTTAAAGACCAATTTAACAATCGACTACTTGGGTCGTTTACTTTATTTAACCAGCGAAGTGGACTATGATCGGTTATCAATGTAAATTTTCTCCCGTATAAATAACATCTGAAAAATTTAACTGCCCATATAACTGCTAAACATTCTTTTTGTATTGTTGGATAATTAGTTTCGGCTTTATTTAAAACACGGCTCGCGTAAGCAATTGGGTGTTCTACTCCGTTGCGATTTTGACTCAAAATCGCACCTAATGCAATATTTGACGCGTCCGTTGTTAATGTAAATGGCTGACTAAAATCGGGGTATATTAATATCGGTTCTTTAATTAACGCGCTTCTCAATTTATCAAACGCAAATTTTGTTTCTGTCTCCCATTTAAATGGAATATCTTTCTTTAAAAGTGTAGTTAGTGGTTTCGCTGATTCTGCGAAATCAGGTATAAACCGACGATAAAATCCTACTAATCCCAAAAATGACCTAACGTCTCTCACGGTTTTTGGTGTCGGAAATTTCTCTATTGCATCTATTTTTGACGGATCTGGTTTGACTCCTTCTGCCGAAATAATGTGACCTAAATACGCGGTTTCTCTACGTACAAATTCACATTTACTAGGTTTTAATTTTAAATTAAATTTCCGCAATCTATTAAACACGTCTTTAATTTTCATTAAATGTTCTTCTATATTATCTCCCGAAAATATGCATATATCATCTAAATAAACATAACATTTTTCCCCAACTAATCCACTTAGTACACAATACATCAGCCTTTGAAATGTACTTGGCGCATTACATAAACCGAACGGCATTCTATTCCACTGATAATGCCCCCACGGCGAACTAAACCCAGTCTTTTCCTTATCTTCCTCGGCAATTTCTACCTGGTGGTAACCTGATGCTAAATCTAAGGTTGTAAATAAAGCAGCGCCATTCATATGCGAAATTGTATCTTGCAAATTCGGCAACGGTAAGAAATCTTTCTTCGTTATTTTATTTAACTCGCGAAAGTCTACACACAGTCTAACTTTCGTCGAACCGTCCGACAGTTCTCGATTTACTAAGACAATAGGAGCTGACCACGGTGAGTCACTCTCCTCAATAATACCGTCTTTTAACAATTCGTCAATTTGTTTTTGCAATGTCTCTTTTTGCGTGAATGGAACACGATACGGCCTTTTTGCAATTGGATGAACATCATCTGTTATAATCCGATGTTTCACTTTCGATGTGCAACCTAACTTTACTCCCGGCTGTATAAATATATCTTTGTATTCTAATAACACTTTTTCCACTTTTTGCCTATCGTTACTCGGTAAGTGATCTAATTGAAATAAGGTTCGAAAATCTACTTCTTGTACGGATGCTATTACGCTACTCGATTCGCTAAATGTACTAATGTCCTCTTTGACATTTTCCTCAAAACCCACAATGGTTTTAGCAGGGATAAACACACTGTCTTGCGACACATTCATGAGCTTTACCGGTACCACGGTCTCATCGCTCCTAGCAAGCACTCTAGCTGCTATAACTCCTTGAATTTCCAGTTCGACTGGCTCAATTAAGACACATCCTGCTTTATTTAAAACATTTAACTCAACATTCCTCTCTGCTAAGCACACAGCTTCAGACCTAGGAGGTATTGTAATATTCTTTTTAATACGAACCGATCTTATATCCTTGTTTGCATTTTCCGTACTATTTTCAATTTTAACTTCCGAAGAAATTCCGGTAATTTCCATATTATTGCCTGAACCGTTTGAAACGACCGCATTATGGTCAACCTTAACAATTTCCTCGAAATGAACCTTTTTCAATTTACTTGTTGGCACACTTTCCTTTAACAATACATCTTCAGGGTTTGTACCTGATGTTCCATCTCTTTCTAAGCTACTGTTTTGACACAGTGAGCTGCTACTTACAAAGTTACTTTGCAATCCGCTTTTTGAATTATTTAAATTTTCATCATTTTTACGGCATGTACCTACAGCTTTATTACTTTCGTCAAAATTACTTTCTTTGTTTTCACGATTACAAAATTTTGAACTATCGTGAGTGACCTCTGTACCGTACGAGTCACTGTTTTCGCTAGTGCAATCTCGCCTTTCAATTTTGATTTCTTCCCGATTAATTTCCCTACATTGCGAGTCATTCTTCTCGCTAACCGTTTCTCGATTTTCTTCACGATTTTTAGTTTTCGTTACTTCGCGATTTAATTCATTATCACGCGAATTACTTTCTTTATTCAATCGTACGTGATTTTCTTCGGGACTTTGAATATTTATACTCCTGTGAGTATCTTCCCTAACTCGCGAACCATGATCGTTTCTAAACCGTCCGTGATATTCTTCGCGACGTGGAGTCTTTTTACTACCGTGAATATCTTCTCTAACTCGCGAAACTTGTTCGTCGCTAAACCGTACGCGATGTTCTTCGCGACGTTGGGCCTTTATACTCCCGTGAGTATCTTGCTTTGTACTCGACAAATAATCGCGAACTGGGACTTCCGTGTCATACAAAGAACCTAACGATCGTTTTGTTTTATAGTTATTCGCAATACGAGGTGCTGAAATAAAATTATTTTCGATTAATTTTGGAACATAAAGTTCCTGATTCTCTGCTAGATTCGCTTTTTCGCTTAGAAATTCGTAACCGCTACTATTTGCCTTTCTTCCAAATTTATCTTTAGTGTTTTGTGTAATTGTTGAAATCGCGAGTCGTTCCGAACAAATTACTATCTCATTACATGCATAATTAATTTGAGCTTTATACTCCGTTAAAAAATCTACACCAAGTATCCCGTCGGTAGCTAAATTGATACTATCATCACACACTACAAAATTATGATAAATACTACTACGGCCTACATGTAATTTTACTCTCGTAGTCCCAACTACAGGTAATTCCTTCCCAGAAATACCTACAATACTACGCGTGCGTGCGATTGGAAACAACCGCTGTCCCTCAACTACATACCGCTTGATAATACTAACGCATGCACCAGTATCAATTAAAAATTCTAAATTTCTACCATTCACAACTAATTCTACTTTGTTACTTTTTCTACTACTAGGGAGAGTGGTTACTAAATCATTTTTTCGCGGTTCTCTATTACGGCCGCGCGAATCGGGACAAACATCCGCGGCCATATCTAGTTTAAATCTTTGTTATAAGTAATTTCTTTCATTCCCTTCTTTGGAAATTTAGACGGGTTTATAATAGATCGACAAATATCTGCTTGGTGTCCGCGCTTATTACATCTTTTGCATATTATATTGTAACGACAATCTTTTGCAAAATGCCCGAATTTTTGACAATTGAAACAACGGCTTTTATTTCTAAAATTAGATTCTGGACTCCTTTCTCGATTATTTTCGTTTTTATGCGTGTTCTTTTCTAAGTTCTTTTCCACATTTTGCATATGACTCAAAGTTAAAACTTGAATTAGTTTATCAATTGATGCCGTTAAATTTGATTCCTTTGCTCGCGTACTTTCATTTTCGACCGGAGTTTTAACTGTTATTTTATTAACAAAATCTGAATCCTCGCGACGCATCATGTTAAATGCCGATTCTGATTTCTTTGCAACTTCTACTGCTTTATCAAAAGTTTTTGGATTTTCGTAAAACACATCTCTTTGTAAATGTGGTAAAATTCCCGAAACAAATTGATTTAATAGAAGTTTTTCTATATATCGCGAATTATCTTCACGCGCTCCTTCCGAATTATCTTCGAAGCTCTCCATAAAACAATTACCTAACGCATGCAGTCTACATACATAAGCTGAAATTGTTTCGTCCCTATTCTGATAGCAACTATTAAATGCCCTTTGTATCGTTCTCGAGTCTTGCTTGGGTTGATATCTTTCCAATAATTCTCTTTTGATTACTTTCCAATCTTTCGAATCTCTAGTTTTTGAATTATTTTTAATATACCATGCCGCGTCTCCAAGTAAATTTAATTTTACTACACTAATTACATAATCTGAACTCCATTTTCCAATATTCTTACAATTCTCAATTTTGTCTATAAAATCTATTACGCTTTCATCTGATTTTCCCGAAAATGTTGGAATTTTCATATTAACCCCAGATAAGGATGAAACTGCTACTAAGTAATCTAACATCTGTTGATCATTGAATCTGAGTGAACCAGTTGTTTCACTCAAATCGGGTGAGTCAGTTGTGTTCGGCATTTTACTTGCTTTAGTTTATTAACAATGAAGCAATAACTACACGAAGTTCTTTATTGCTTTACACTTCTACCGACTTAGGGGCTCGGGACTACCTAACTGACCGTAATAAATCCACTCAGAATTTACTTACGTATATAAAACTCTTTTGTCGTTCTGCAAGTACGACAACTACCAATTTCCAAATAAAATGAACACAACAGATACTTATTCTCAACAAATGCAAATATTGACTCTACAAATACCTCAAAAATCAAAATGTAATAATAACACACAGTAGTTTATTACAATTTTGAAAACTAAATTTTGTCGGTTTAAATGGCTTAACTGGAATGAGAGGGTTTAAGTATTAAAAAAAAATATTTAGATCCCAGCGCTTTGCCACCAAAATATGTAACAGGTACGGTCGCCTAGGACGAAATCTAATACCTGACATACAAGGGGTGCTTAGAAAATTTACTTGACCCAAAGTAATCCACTAATTATATTAATGCAAGACTTATTTATGATCAAGGGTAACGAAGGTCGCTGCCACCACTATCACGAATTTATTAGTCTGCCGCGATAGAAGCAGACAAAAGAAAATGATGACAGACACGGCTGTCTTCCGACAAAATTTATATGTGACGGTATTTGCTAAATTACCTTAATTCGCAACAGGAATAATTAGGGGTTTCTAAATTCAAAGAGAACTGCTCAATATAACAATTTATTTACACACAATTATTAATAACAACTTAATATTACTTAACTACTCTTGTGACATAGGAGAACGATACTAACAATTTGGACTCTCAACAATTAAAATAATAAAAATAGGGCGACCTCAGAGTTGCTATGCTATCGGCCTAGGTTCAACACCTCACACTACTACTACCAAAGTAATAATGTTAATTCTACTTACTATTCATCACTGGTCAGCCTCGGATGAAGCACTTTATTAGTTTATATTATACGACTCTACAGTTAAAAATAGTAAATTAATTAAAATAAGTAAAATTAATTAAGTTCGATTTGGACTCGGACGACGACGGCTTCAACACACAACACAAAAATATCTAAAGTCACTAAGACAATTTAGTTATCAAAATTTGGAAAGATTCGCAAGACTGTCACAAGAAGATCACTTAGATCTGTTCAGTTTGAAGTCAGCGGAGAGAATTATCTTAGATAAAATTATGTGGAAGGAACTTCGCATAATTTTACCCCTACTTTTCCCAATAAGGGGGTGTTTCTTACACCCTCATTGGTCATTTCAAATATTGTACAGCGTTAGTTTCATTAACTGACTCCCGTCCGAGCGGCAACGCTGGAAGACGCAAAAAAAATCCCTAACGGACTTTTGAGACCTCCAAGTATTTGTCGCCGGACGCTGTCAATCATGAAATGTGATCTTAAGATTGCTTTCCCATTGTATTCTCAAAAACTGCCCTTTTCTATTTAGCTTTTAAAATTTATTGCTTCCTTAACCCCATATAGTACCATTTACTTTATTGCTCTCAAATGTTCCAACGAAAAGCAATCTTAAAACCTTACAAAAAATCTACATTTACAATACTATGTTTTTCTACCATTGTCCTTTTATTACACCAGCTGCAAGTACAGCTGGCATATTACTTAATTTGTTTAAACAATTTCCTCTAAAACAAGGAGCCGCAGAGCGAGCGTGTTACACCGGATATTATCGAATGTGTCATTATCGTTTATTTCTAAAAGCTCGCTGTCTTAATCGAAGACAGTGCAGTAAAGTAATTATAAAACGTTACCTGGATTTCTTCAAAAACGAATTGTGTTATTGAAGAAAATATTCAAGGAAGCTTTATAACTATAACGAACGTTTTATGAATACGTGTATTATCTTCAAAAAGGACTAACTGCATTTTTGTTTGTGGATGAAAGGCAACCTAAAACAATAAATTTCTTTACTTGCTTTTCAATTCCGTTACAACCTAAAGAACCTTGCAATCGTGTAACAAGTCATAAATCAAATATTTAGAGCGAATACCACTTAGTTATAAATACATGTTGATTATTTATAAAGTGTTAAAAACGTGCAGCAATTTTGATGATTAATACTGAATTTTGTTTGATTACACAGTTATTTATATCCGACTTTACATCATACACGAAAGGAGAATCGAGTATAAACCACGATCTGGCTATTTTTACTCGGGTTGCTCATCGCCGAAGAAGCAACAGGGCCCGAACAATTGGCCAACTGGCGCGAACTTTTTGCTTTTACTTTGATTCATTTACTTTACAACTAACACAGAACTTCCGACGAAAACTTTCACCCTACTTATTTTGTTGTGTTTTAATTAACACATCATTTTAAGCTTGCGCAGGGTATTAATTTTCTTTCTAAGGTAATTCTATTTGCCAATATTTCATTAGGAATTATAATGGAAAGATAATAACATATTTTCACGTAATTTTCTCATGTAACATTTTTTTAAATAAAACTATAATTATCCCCAGTGGCGATATTGGGGGAAGTTTATCTGATGGGTCAGTAAAAAATTTAAAATTCACATTTCTTATTAAAAATTACTATTTTTACATCTCCAAATTATTTACAATCACATTTGAAAATGAAAAGTTATAATTTTATGTTTTTCACTCTAAAATTTTTCATTTACATCCGAAATAATTCAAGAATACCCATTTTTGGAACCAAAATTTTGGTTTTTCAAAATAATCCACATTGTTGGATTGCTACACTGATGTAATTTTTTCCCTACAATTGATCGACGAGGTCTTAACCTATTAGAGGACTATTTTTGTAAAACCTCTTTTTTTGAGTCTGATTTTGAACATAAAAATTTCGAAAACAGTAAGAGGTAATTTAATTCTGTTTGAAAATTTGGAATCAGTGCATTGATATTAATTTAAATCCACAAAATATATAATTTTGGAAAAAAATCCCCGGGGAAAAACGTTTAATTCCGGATATTTCGTTTTCTTCATTTCTTACGGAATCATTCCAAAGAACATATATGCGGAGAAAACATTTCTTTATAACCGTTGATGTTACATCTCTATGCAATTTTGAGATATACCCAAAAACCCACCAAAAATGTTTGTTTTGATTATATCTTTTGTATGAACACCAATTTACGCTTAAAATCTAAAAATTGTGTTTTTTAAAGTTCATTCTTTGTCTCTTAAATATCATAGAAAATTATGTTACTAAGATATTCAATACAATGCAATGTTGTTTTATGAGCAATTGTTTATGACGTGTTTATTTACATTTTATTTTTACATAAACAATAAAAGTTTATTACAACGTGCAATCAATGTATGTCACAGAGCATTTACATAACTTACAAGCAGTAGCTGTAATTAATATTTATAACTCATGTTTGAGATTAGAGTGGTGAGGAAATTGATTCAGGGAAATTTAGTTAAATATAGGCATTATCTCACTGTGTTGATAAAACTGTGTCCTGCGTTTTTATTTCTGGCGTTCGGGTCATATCTGTTGAAACAAGGGCATGGCCAGCTGTAGTTCATTTAGATTTCACAGAGATACACGTCGTTAAATTTAATGTGTAGCAAAAATATCAGGAAACTAAAATTTAAAAAATAACTCTGCCCGCCATTAGCTCTGTGAGTTGGGTAAATACCTGACGAGAAGATAAGTACAGTCTATTTTCCGCAGTTGATCCTCATGTCATCAATTTCTGGTACAAGAATTATTAAACTTTTATCTTGCATCTTTGTCGTATACGCATACAGAGGGGTATATATGCTATATCTGCGTCAAACCAACGACAATGACGACCAACGAATCGAGTGTGTTATTCATGTCCTTAATGTCATTTATAAAGGTGTTAATAATTTGTGCTTCATTGTGTCTTGGTAGTTTCGTTAGTTTAATCTACAACTCTTTTCGTGTGTTTTATCCATTATTATATTTATATATAATACTGTCAGTTTTGACATTTCTTTACTTGGGATATCATACGATTTCTCCCGACAAGATAATATCATCAATCCCCCTTTTTTGTGTTGTGAAATATATTTACGTAAATTTACAAAATAGTTTGTAGCGATATCGGATGTGACAACATTACGGTTATAACTTCAGAATCATTTCCGCTAATTAATATACTTATGGACGCATATCTTTTGAGTTACAAATTAATATTTTATATAAGGCGATTCTTTCATTCTGCTGGGTATTTATTTTACGATACCTCGCTTAAAACGTCATAAAATTGCGGTCTATAAATTATCGCTATAATCGAGTACAAATTGTAACATGTTTCATTAGATTTTCTTGTTTTATATGTACAATATTTCTACAAACTAAATTTATATTTATAGGTTAGTGGTATTACAGTAATAACTAACTAAATTTAACTTTAATTTAAACTTTGTAGCAACGCAATCGTATATTAACCTCAAAACTGTGCGTTATTTATTTTACTTCAAAACATACTGAAATACCACACTGTATATATACGATATTACGTTTCGTGCAATAACCTATATATTGGAATTTATGGTCACTGAAATTTTGAATATATGGATGTATTTTGTATGCAAGACTTTTAAAATTTTTGGAGAATTAGTCATGGAAAACAAAACAGTTTGTTTTGTAGCTTTAACATTTCTATGTAAATTAAGCTAATTTAAATATTTTGAACTTATTGGAACTGTTGTGTAGAAACAATAGTAAAATGTGAAATTCTGATTCATACAAACCAGAAATTCTAAAACTAATTTGAGGTTTCAAAACAAATCCTTGAAATCTAATCATTTTTACATACATTTGGCAACATTTATCAGCTTTTTTGCTTCTCGTCATTGGCAACCAGGTAATAAATAAAGCATTTGTTTTGGAAGCAAGGGAACAATGCGGCATGCAAACGAATAAATATTTATAGTGAAGCCTGGAAACAGTAAAACAAGCAATTTTATGCACTTGTATTATTTTTATTCTAGTGATTGCTGTTTCATACAGCGTGATTTAAAAGTATAAAATCAATTTAAACTGGAACTGTCCTATAAAACCGTTATTTACGTGCAATATTTTCTGAACTTGATTTAAACTTCAAACATAAATTTTATTTGAAGGTAAAAAGTACATCAATAATGTTGCGTAACTAGGGCTGAATAAAGTGATAGTGCAGCCTATAAACTATTATTACCGGAAGATTGGCCGTAAAAATAAAATTTTAATGGATATAGTTCATCCACTATTCATAGACATTATATTCTCTAATATCCGTTTTTATCGACTACTACGTATATGTTTTTGAAAATATTTTTTACGAAATATAGAAAAAACTAAATATGACAAGAATATTACTTCTGGTTGACTGATTTTTACTAAAACTGCTACTATTGATGTCAGAAGATTTAATATGAAGTTTCATTATCAGTTCAATCAATTTTTCCTGCATTCTGACTAACGATAGATATGCTACAAATAGTCAAACTGTTAAAGATTATTTATGTAGATATATTTTATATCATTGAAAACAGAAAGAAAATATTCATAAGATAAATTTCCAGAAAAATGTACGAATCAAAAAATCTTTTAGGTCCGCTGACAATTCCTCCTCAAAAAATGTCTATAAATAAATTGACCAAAATCAGTTTTTATACATATAATAGGTGACTCTACACGAGTGACACACTATACTTTTTCTACGACTACACTGCTAAACGGTACAGAACAAAAATACATGCATGAAAGTTATGTGACATAAAAACAATATGGCGCAAGTAACCTCACAAAGAGTACTTTTACGCATGCGCAGTGTTTGCAAATACTGTACACTGCACATGCGCAGTGTTTATAAATATTGTGAGAAATAGGCAATTTTGAAGCTTTATATAGTTTGAGAAAAGTACCACTTTCAATAGTGGTCATAGAAAAAGTATATCATAAATCACTGGTAGGTTAGAAATAAAAGCGCACTGTTTGTTGGTTCGTATTATATTAATTACTTTTTAGTATCTTCCCTACTTTATTATTATTTTTTTGTTTTGAAATGTCAACTGTCATTTTTTTTGTATATCAATTATTAAAAGGTGTTGGAGAAAAAAATGTTGTATGACACACGTCTTTTAATTATCTAAGTTACTTGAGAAAAATAACATACTCAACCTAAGTACCTCGTGAGCTAAACATTTCTCTCGTGACTTATTTGTAATATAACACACTTTTACTATAAATAACCAATACAAAAATAAAATGTCTTAAAATAACCATATTTTTCATTCACTTTTAATAATCTTTTATACATTTTTAAAACACTTTTAACTTAGTGATTGTATTCTCCCCAGGTGAACGGCGACGATGAGTGGGAGTACGAAGAGATCATCCTGGAGCGCGGGGGCGCGGGGCTGGGCTTCAGCATCGCGGGCGGCACGGACAACCCGCACGTGGGCGACGACACCGCCATCTACATCACCAAGCTCATCCCCGGCGGCGCGGCCAGCACGGACGGGCGCCTGCAGGTCAACGACAGCATCCTCTCCGTCAACGACGTGCCCGTCGTCGACGTGCCCCACGCTACAGCGGTTGATGCGCTCAAGAAGGCTGGCAATACGGTCAAGCTGGTGAGTGCAGATGATGATTAAAGATATAGAAAGTAAAATCAATCTGTCGAGGGAGTTAAGAAATGGGACAGTTGTAGTGGATCTCAATTCTGGCACCAATTTGTGTGGCGATCCCTGTTCTAATACCAATTTAATGTTGTGATTTTACTTGGTTCTTTAACTGCCACTTTGCTATTTCACTGTTCACTATAGAGTATTATTTAATAGGAATGAGAGTGTGAAGATCTGCTCGTATGAGAGTGACAGATTTTGGAAGAGCGATTTTGATACAAATGACAGAATTTGAGTAAGTGCTGAGCCGGCGGTAGGGCTTAACCTAAATTTCAAATTTTTCCGATGAGATATTTCGATACGCTGCAAACCTATTACGCTTTTTCGATTTTATTCTCTCGCTTTATTATCTAACTTTTATTTATTTCTAAAACCTATAACCACATATCAAGGTAGTGTAGAGTTAAAACAAATCAAACAACATTATTAAAGCAAAAATTGTGTTGACAAACGCGAAATATCCCAAAAATACTCATTTTTGTACTCAAAATTATGATTTTGGGAAATAGTATACATTGATAGATCTCGACGCGCTGATTTCAAATTTTCAAACGGAATTTAATTATCTCTTTTCGTTCCTCAGATATTTGCTGTCAAAGTTGTACCTCAAAAAAGTGTGTTTTTTCACTTTATCTCTAAAATGAGTAGAGATACAATATCAACGATTATATCAATCGATTCTACGGAAAAAGTTACATAAAGAAATGTTTTCTCCGCATATACGTTCTTTGGAACGATTAGGTGAAAAATGAGAAAATCGAAAAAACCTAAATTTCGAAATTTTTATGAGGAACTTTTTTTCTCCAAAACTTTTCATTTTCTAGACTTAAGTAAATATCGATGCGCTGATTTCAAATTTTCAAACCGAATTGGATTATCTCTTACCGTTCTCGAGATATTCGTGTTCAAAGTTGAGTTTTGGTAGTACCTAAAAAAACAGGTTTTTCAGGTATACCCCTTTAAAGGTTAGGTTTACGTCTTCGGCAACCTCACCAATCGATTCTACGGGCAAAATTACATAAGTATACCTATTTTTAGATTTTTAATCCAAGGGATACAATTTTTAGAGCGAAAAAACGAAAATGGCTAAAATCGAAAAAAATGCCTGATGAACCCCTTACGATTTTTTTCGATTTTTGGCCATTTTCAGTTTTTTCTTTCTAGAAATTTTGTCTGTTGAGATAAAAATCTGAAAATTAGTACACTTATGTAATTTTGCCTGTAGAATCGAATGGTGAGGTCGCCGAAACCTTAAACCTAACCATTTTAGGGGTATACCTAAAAAACCTGATTTTTTAGGTATATCTTTGAACTCAAATATCTCGAAAACGGGAAGAGATAATTGAATTCTGTTTGAAAATTTGGAATCAGGGCATCGATATGTACTTAAGACCAAAAAATAAAAAATTTTGAAGGTAAAAAGTTTCCAGGCGAAAAATTGAAATTTAGGTTTTTTTGTTTTTCTTATTTTTCACCTAATCGTTCCAAAGAACGTATATGTGGGCAAAACATTTCTTTATGTAACTTTTCCTGTAGAATCGAATGGTAAAGTAGTTGGGATTGTATCTCTACTCATATTTGAAATATACTCCCAAAACACACTTTATTGAGGTACAACTTTGAAAGCAAATATCTCCGAAACGAAAAGAGATAATTAAATTCTGTTTGTAAATTTGGCGTCAGCGTAGTTAATTCTTTAGAAAGTAGTACAAACAAAATTTTCTAAAATTTGAAAATTTTCGAGCTAAAAAAAATTCGTTATTTTCAAATATTTTCCGGTTTGCGCAAAAATACAGCATCAACAGTTTTGGAAATTACTTTCCTTGTTGTTACTACATACATAAACTATATATCCAAGTCATTTTCATAAGTGAATGTACATTTTATAGTGGAGGAAATATGATTTATCTATTTCGATCTTGAGGGTAGCTCATAGAATGGTAATTCGTAGATAAGGCCTGAGTTTAGAATGGAAAAGGAATGTGTTCATATCTAAAAAAAACTTATAAAACTATACATCTAATAGAAGTAGTCTTCATCAGGATTAGAGATCATCAAATATAGATGTGGTAAAACCCATAAATAGTTGCCCTATTTGCAAATCAAATTGTCACAGGTTAAAGGTGGTTCGGTATTCACTAAAATGTAAATAAAACTTTAACGAAACAAGTAGGTACTTTAGGAACATGTAATAAAGATGATCCACAATATATGATTGATCATATAGTCATATAGCAAAATAACTATCAGGAATATTCATTTCGAATATATCAAGATTTATTTACCTGGGTCAAATAACAACACTGTTTTCTTTTTTGTTATGAAATCTGTAAAAACGTTTCATTAAAATATTATAGTATGTTGCTAATTTTGAATTGTGTTTGTTTCTAGAAATTCACATGAATGTTTTTTTTCTTGCTGAACTAATGTACAAAGAATATAAAATATTTTATAACAAGATACATTCTAATAGTCTAGATTTTACGCACTAAAAATCTTACAGAAAAATGCTGTTTCATCTAATGTCTAATGTGTATATAACAACATGTTATTTACTTGTTTTTATGAATTTATTATGCTTGTTGCATTTATCATGTAACACAACATTGTATTGAAAAAAACGTTGTTTTGCATGATGCACCATGTATGCAACAAAACAGAAGATTTATTTATAATTACAGACAATGACAGATTAATGTCAAAAAAAATCTGATGTATCTAATACATTAACTCCCGCCAATGTAGTAATATATTCTATAATATGTTTTTTTTAGTACATTCAATTTATATTTTTAAAATTAGTTTCTTATGACAGTTGGAAATGTTTTTAATTCATTTCATACCTAAAATTACTTTCGTCAAATTTGTATAATAATTTTTTTTGGCGTTACTGAAACCGGTACAGAACTTATCTTGATTCGCGCGTGTAAATATATTCCCTATATAATTTCTTCCACCTTTGAAAATTTTGCAATAAAACTACTTCATATTTTCTTATTTTATTTCTTAAAATTACTTACATCAAATTTATTTCAATTTAACTCTAGGGACCCTAATTCGTGGTCATATATTGAAAAGTCACACTCGAGAATTTTGACTAAAAACAATACATCCCTTATCCAATATCAATAATATTGATAGGCGGGAGGTAAAAATGACATTGAAATGATGCTGAATTTATTTATACTTCGTACAAAAACATAAATATTTCACAAATTTATGATATTTGTGTTCCGAATAGCTATTGTAGTATATTGAATTTTATTGTCAATGTACTAAAGACAAAACCGAGTATATAACCCAAGGCTTGTAATAAACAGCAGATTTACTGTAATGCTACATAAATAAACATGAACTCATTCAGCTATGGTTCAATATCTACTAGGTTAAATTCTCTGAATACTGACAAGACATGATTTACATTTGTTTTCCTGAAATAAACAAACAGCAGTATCAATTACTGTTGTTAAGGTCTTCAAATTGTAACGAAAACAAAAGCTATCATTAAAGAACATATAAATATATAAATATTATCACTCAGGTATTTATTAATATGGTAATGAAACAACTCTGTTTACTAACAAAATAAACTCCCGGTATAACATTGGCTAACTATGTCATTAATTTAGAAAAAAATATTAATAGTTGTCGTGCGTAATTTTTTTGTGTAATAGCCATGATAAGAAAATTGAGCAATTTTGCCGGAAGAGTTGAAAAATATAATCATATTAATGTCTTTATTCCTGAGTGAGTTTAAATGTCTTGAGAAGTAGATAACGAGTATAATGTCACACTGAAATGTGAAGAAAGTTGGAGAAATATTAAAGTTTAGATAAATGTACGATGGTATAATTTAACACAATAATGTTATCTCGGAATTTGGAGCAGAACTTCTAGTTTTAGTAAACAATTACTATATAATTATTTGCTACATTTACTCACATTTGTACGGTAAAACAGCTTGGTTACTTAATGTTAGGGAACATCCGAAAGCGTGACAGGGCAGCAACAAAAACAAAACCTAACAACACGTTATGTCGGGTCACATTTTTTAGGTTTCCACTGTGTGATTATTTGCGGTAATGCATGTTTTATGTTATCAACACAGTGGAAAAATAAAAATAAAAATCTTTGGTATGTTACGCGGAAACTACATATAATTCGTTGTTTCTAAACTTTTCTGTTTTAATCTTTTTCCAAATAGTAATGGAACCGCATTTTCGCTTCTTCCCGCGAATTTTTAATAGAAGAGCGTTGATAAGTTCAAATGGGATCTTTCACCATAGTAGCAAATTAGGAAATTGATCACTTAAGTTTTTCGTTTTTAAAATATTTGAGATTTTAGTACTCTTAACATCGTTACAATATTACATCTTTCTCTCTTACACATCTACCTAATTCCAAATTCTTGCTACTTCCAACCATATTTACCCCAATTCTGTAAGGAAGTTACTAGCTCTTAGCAACGTTACTAACATCATTAACCAATAAAAATAGTAGGCACTAAATAAAATATGAAAATGACAGCTTTTACAAATATTTCTATTGTTTAGTTTTCATTACGTCTGCGAAAATATAGAGAAAATAGATATTGTATATCATAAATAAATATTAATAATATGCAAAATCAAATTTAAAATGCATTATGCTGTTTTATACATAGAAACTGTGAAAAGAAGAAGAGTTTTTGATATTGCTGCAGCTGTAATTTTAATAAAACGAACATAATAAAAAGAAACATGGACTACGATGATGGGTTCACCCTATAAACCAATATCGTGTGCAGTTTGGATATTTTAATAACTTCATTCAAGAAATGAATTAAAATAAAAACGTAAAATTAAAACATAGTAAGAAACAGCACATCTGTACTGCAATTAAAACAGACTTAAAACAGTAGCTTTGAATGAGCTTTTACAGTTGAAATAGATCAATTTATGTCATTGAAATTTTTAGCGAACCCCATCTACGTCACAGAACACTTAAAAAAAATACGGCTTAACAAAAAGAATTAAGACTTTTTGAAACTGTACCTCGTTTTTAAATTAGATAAAGTTTCATATAAAAAAAAATACAGTAGACGACCCCATTATTGAGTTATGTATTATTTTCCATAACCTAATTTTGTATTGAAACAAAACCACGCTGACAGTGAAATCCTAGGCGTCAAGCACATATTTCACGACGTCCACGCGGCGCTAGTGTCGCTAGCAGTGATTGATGGCGCCTCCGCCAACTTGGTGGGCGGGAGGTTGCGCTCCCGCCACTGTTTCAGATCGCGAACATGATATACACTTTGTCCGGCCCACTGTGTATTAACATGTGACCAGATGGCCACATGAATTATACGGATGAAAACTGCGGGGGAGTCATTTGTTTTAATATTGAAATTGTGGGACTTAGCATTTTTTTAATTATTGTGAAAGGATTTGTAAATAAATGTTTAATTATAAATAAAACTAAATTATTTTGTTTTGCCTTAGACAAAAAATGTATGAACTGGAAAATTTTCAATTAAATATTTTATTTACAATTATATCTAATTAACAATTATACGTATGGAAATAAACAAATTAACTTTTTTCAAGTGTAACTTTTTGTTTGAAAAAGAGTAAATAAATTTTATTGGTTGTATTCAAAAGATAATTATAGATTTATAAAATATCAAGAGCTACAATTGAAAAAAGTAGCATTGTTTGAATATATTCGATACATTAAAAATATAAAGCTTAATTAAAGTATACGTTTTTATTAATTTTTATTGAATTTTATATATTATTTAAAAAAATATCAAGTAGTTATAAACATTTGCTGCACAAACATAATATTGTGTTCACCCTAATTTTGATGGTAAATTAAGAAAAAATGGTAGACATATAAAAGTTTTATTTTTAATTTCTTCAACTACAGTACAGGAAGTTTTAAATTACCTAGTTGTAAAAATAATTTCTTGCAAGTGATAGCCGTTGTAGTCAATATTCTGCTGTATGCGGATTCTAGGATTTTGTATATCTTTTCATGAGGGCTATTTCCAAGCGGATTGCATCCTCCAGGGTTTATAAGGTTTTGGGACGATGCTTAAATACTTCAGTCTTTAGATACCCTCACAAGAAATAATCACAGAGCGTTAAATCCGGCGAGCGCAGGGTCACGAAATTGTCGCCTCTTACAGAAAATACCTCCCTCAAAATAGCAATTAAATTTCGAGCTGTGTGGTCTGTTGTTCAATCCTGTTCGAACCAGACATTTCCTGCATTAAATTAATCAAGAGCTGAAGCAAAAACTCTTGGATCATGGTGACATACCGAGCAGAATTCACGATAACGTGCGATTTCCATAAAAAAAAAGTAAGGATCAATTCTTCGGTATTCGAGGGGTCTCTTGTCGCCCAATTCTTTTCATAGACACACTTTCTGTTTCTTTGCAGTTATCAACCCCCCAACAGAACAGGGGTGGGATTCTATAACTCATAACAAGTACACTTGTTAAAATATCAATTACAAACTTTAAATGTAACATATCATCAATACGGAAATTCAAATTTGCAATGCATTTAAGGCATTCCCACATCAGTGTAGACAGTAAAGTGATCTTTATGTATGTATGAGTATATGTAAGCATGTATCAACAATAAATAACCATTACTATTATAGAATAGCAAATATACTTTATAGTTGATATTTGCAAATGATATTATAACAAGTCCAAGGGATAGCAACCGAATTCCATCCCAGATTTCCAGTCAGCAACTAAATCTCAAAGGGGTATTTGGTAGTTTAGTAGTTTTTCGAAAAATAAGTTTCGACGACAAAAGTATGCTGGATTTTGGACCCCGTTGTATTTACGATTGAGAGGAACTATAAACATAACGTTAATATCGTTCATAAATACTGTAACATTGATTTTCACCATGAATGTATAAGGTATTTTGGATTTAAATTTACCTAAGGAAATACACTTCATCCACATGGCTATGGATTCTCGGTATACGTTTATACGTAGTGAACTATTTTGACCCAGTAATACTTTCTGGTAAACAACTGTCAATACCTCATGTCATGATCAGTCTTGAGTTAACTAATCAAGCAATGCACTTCCTAGAAATATATTTGGAGTACCTAGAAGTGTACTCATGTAGAGAAATAAATTGATGCATTTCGTGGAATCCGCTCTTTGTCGATATGACTTCCCACATCTTCCCTCACAGAATCAACGTTAATATCATTTATAAATCTTGTAACACTGAGTTTTCATCATGAATGTATAAGGTATTTTGGATTTCAATTTACCTAAGGAAATTCCCTTCATTCTATATGGCTATGGATTCTCGGGATACCTTTATAAGTTTTGAACTATTACTTTCTGATTAATACCTGTCAATATCTCGTCATGATCAGTCTTGAGTTAACTAACCAAGCAATACACTTCCTAGAAATATATTTGAAGTACCTAGAAGTGTGCTCATGTAGAGAAACAAATTGATGCATTTCGTGGAACCCGCTGTCGATATGACTTCCCACTTGTTCCCTCTCAGAGCAACGGTACCGGGAGTTTTTCCGGCTCGCGGTTGGATTACAGTAGTTAGTCCTGCTCTCCCGACTGGCAGTACAGTTACCCGTCACGCGAGCGAGTCGTGCCGAACGCGAGATAATTAATACGGACCCCAGCGGAGGTGACACATCGTCATTATACAGATAATTATTAGCAGCAGGCTATTCTTGCGGAACGGAAATGATTGGATACCAACAACCATAAAAATTATGGTATTTTGTCCCTTTTTGTTTTCAATTTATGGACGGTTGCAGCGATGTTACTTAAATGGACAATATCACATCAGAATTAAATGTCTTCAATTATTTAACATTCTTATCAAAATTTCAATTAGCATTTTTTGTTTGTGGAACGGAAATGATTGGATACGAACAAACAGTATTTAGTCCCTTTTTGTTTCCCATATGGACGGTTGCATCGATATTATTTAAATGGGCAATATCACATTGGAATAAAATGTCAAATTAAGTATGTAACATTCCTGTCAAAATTTCAATTAGCATTTTTTTGTTTAAGTGATTCTTAAAATTTTAGTCTTGTTGTCATTACTGTAGTTGCAGTGTAAATTGATTGACTGCAATGTATTAAAGCGTTTATTTTGTGAGTAAACATAAGGATAATTCACATAATCTAAAAAAGTATTGAATATTATTTATAGAGAATATAAATTATTTATTTGTTGAAACTCTTATACTCGGATTCATAAAAGGGGTTAGTCACTAACTCTGATTAGTTAGTCTCAAAGTTTTACCCCTTGTTAACATTCTGAAATGTTAAACTAACTTCAAACCAAATTCATAAAAGGATTGAGTATATTATTTAGTTCCAAAGATAACTTCACTGCTTTAATAGAATTAGCAATATTTGTATATAAATAATCAGCATTTTTAAATGATAGAGAATAGGATTTGTGATGATATTTAATAACTAGGAAGTAAAATACTTTCCTTGAAGTATGGTTATAATATTATTATTTTTTTGAATTCGTATTAATTAAATGTATGTATTTATTTGTTTCATTTAAAAATGATTTGATTTTTACTATCTACTGTAGAAGGTTGAGATGAATGTTAAAAATTAAAAAAGAAATAATTACTACATTATAAAATATAAAAGATCAAGCTACTAGACGTTCAGTTCGATTGATTTTAGAATGTGACAAGTCTGACAAGTATTCCCTATTTTTACTCAGAATAAATGAAAATATTACAGAAAAAAAAACTAAAATTGTTACTTTTCACAATAAACTATGGTTGGAAATAACTTGCAAATGTAAAAGTAAATTAAAATTTAACTGGAAAAGTGAATTTTTGATTTCTTATTGACCCATGAGATAAACAGACAATCATTGTGTACTGTACCGTAGGTACATCTATTTTTAAGTCAAGAATAGAAAGATTTTGTAAAACCGTATGCTAATGAAATGAACAAAATCTAATGGGGTAAAACTGAGTTTGTAGTGAAACTATGGAATATAATTATTGAAGTGAATTTGAGTTTATCAATCAACTTGTGGACAGTACGAGAGGCCATTGGCATTTCATTTGTTATTGTCATGCTTGTGGGTTATTGTTCGGATGACATTGTCCAGCAAAATTTTGATGAATATCTCTGTATGAAATTGTAAATATAACAATAAATAATGTAGGCGTTGGAATATTTTTTTAGGCATGATATGCTAATATGAGCTATATAAATGTATATCACTTAAATAAATTATGGGGTTTTTTTTGCAGTGGAAAGAATTTGAAATATTTTGCAGCATTATTTAAAATAAATATAATAATTTTATGTAGATTCCAATAGTAAATACCAATGTATTAATTTATGGCAGATTTATTAGTCTTATTTACATTCATTAAAATGCAATTAATCACGAGAATTTTATGACATGTTCGCCATTGACATGTGTCTCGAATGTCAGTGGAAAATTAAAATTTATTTCACGCTAATGAAGCTTATTATCCATACATGATACATTTTAACGTAAATTTTACACAATAATATTCATTCTTTTTATATCTATCTACGAAAGGTATAGGAATAGAAATAAAAAAAAATTAATGAACCTAAATATGATTACTCTTGGTGCAGAAATCAAATTTTCAATTAAAATTTTAATATTTATTCTCTCAATTCTTAAGTTTAAAGTTTAAATTGTGTTCTCATACCTGAAATATTTTTGGTTTTAGAAAGTAGCTCATATCAACGATTTTTGTTTTTGTAGTAGTTTAAGAAATATTCCTAAAAAGTTAGAATATCTAAAATTGTTTACAAGAGGGTGACCTGTGCTTGTTTACTATAAATAATTAATATAATCGCGTAAATAAATTAATAAATAAAGTTACGGCACTTCTAAGTGATAGTGGTGGTAGCAACTATCGTTACCCTTGTCTCTTAGAAAAGTTGATCATTAATATAATAAGTGGATTACTTTGGAGGCAAGTAAAACTCATAAATTATATTCCATATATCAGGTATTAGAAAAGTGGTGGCAGCGTTGGGTAATGATCTCACGCCTCCGAACAAACTGGTGAAAATTTGAAATCAGTGCGTCATTATTTGATCCAGATATTTTAGAAACAAACAATTTCTGAACGAATATTTGAAAAAAAAGTTCTGTTATATAAAAAGAAAAATAGATCAGAATGGTGGATTCACTCTTTAAATTAATATTGTGGTCATTGTGTTCAAAAAAGGATATTTTATGACTTAAATCATGACATGAAATATAACAAAAACGAAATATTAAAACATAGCAAGAAATTAAAACTAAAACCTAAAATTAAACCATTAGTTGGGAATGAGCCTTAACTGGACCCCAAGGAAGTATTTAAATTTTGATTGAAAAGTAGAATTTGAATTGAATACTGACCAGTTAGTTACACGGACAAGTATTACGTTAGGAAAGAATTTACACCGTATTTACTATCCTCTCATCCTTGCTACTCCGGCAACCACTACAACTTTTCGACATTTCTCGTTGCAGTGCGTGCGGCGAAGACGGTCGCCCGGCAGCATGCGGCTCATGGAGATCGAGCTGGTGAAAGGGAACAAGGGGCTGGGCTTCAGCATCGCGGGCGGCATCGGCAACCAGCACATCCCCGGCGACAACGGCATCTACGTCACCAAGATCATGGACGGCGGCGCCGCGCAAGTCGACGGCCGGCTGCTCGTCGGTGACAAGCTGGTTGCTGTGAGGGACAGTGCCGTAAGTAGTGTTTGTTATCGTTATAATAGTGTTTATTGCAGTGGCGTGCGGTAGTTTGTTGACAGGGAAGGTGTTTCTTAAAATATATAAACATATACTGGAAATTACAAAAATAAACAGTTTATTTATTTATTTACTTCCGACAGGAAACAAAAGTTTTAATGTGAAAATGTCAACAATTTTTTTTGTTGCAGTATTACTATTTTAATTTCGCTTCGTTCACTTTTATAATATTTTAGTCAAACTACTTTTAAATAAATGTTCATTGTTACAATTTGTTTTGTAACGCTAGGCATTATACCGTGAGTTTATTTTAACGTGAAACATGGGATTTCTTCTTGATTAACAGCAATATATCAGAGCGTTCAATTTAAAACATAGCAGATATAATATTGAAGTTAAACAATAATAAAACAAATTAATAATATTTGTAATTTGGGTAAATTTGATGTGTCTAAAGTGATTTTAAAATTTATGTTTTAATTCTTTAATTTTTATACATATTGCCATTGAATAATTTCGTTTTTAATGTTCTCCATTTTAAAAAATCAGGTACTGTGACATTAGGAGACCTAGCGGGCCACTCTATTTGTTCACCACGTCCATTCCAACGACGTGGAAATGTGTTATTTTAAAAAAAAAATGTCACAATTTGACTGTTAGTAATGACAATCAAATATGAATTCATAATGACAAATCCTATGTTAAACATTATAATAAATTCACAGTATAAGGGATAAAATTAAAAATTAATCTATGAAAACTTGGTCAAACTAAATTTCTGATTGATATCAATATCTGGTACAAAATATTTTACAATATACAAATATACTTTTAAATATTATACAACAATTATTTTCTGTTAAACATAAAACTATAAAATATTCTTTGCTAAATTAAAAAACAAAAACAATCCAAATAACTCTGTACGAGATAGGAGTGGCTAATGAATGGAATCATTGGAAGCGCTATGCGATTTTTTGTAGTGTAGCATCCACGAGTTAAACTGCTTGTGTTAGAGTTAGAGTTCCGTAAAGATAACGCCATTCCCGATATCTATAATTTATTCATTTGAAAATATAAAATTATTAAAATTCAATCTAGTAAAACTTGTGACCAAATTATAAATGTGTAATACCTATATAAATATATATCTGACATTTTTAATTATTTCAATTATCAATATTTGAAAATATTAAACCATTTTTCAATTATCATATTAATTGTTTAATTAGAATCTCGCATCATTTATATTATTAATATTGTTTAAGTAATTTATATTATATTTGTTTATTGGAAAATTTCATATTTAAAATAAAACTTTTAATTAATTAATTATAATTAATTTCCAGATACATAAATTGAAAATACTTTATATACGTAATTACAAATTCTAGAATTTATAGACAAAAATAAACAATGAAATTACTTATTTTATCGCACGCGTACACCTGGCATTGAATTAAACATAATTATATATGATCGTCATTATTATATAACTCTGTATACGTAGTCATCATAATGACTTCCTTTAAGAACCATTTCCATTAAATAAATATTGCATGTTGAGGTTTTTAAATACCTTGTCAAATGTGAAACGCTCAAATGTTTTTCAATTCGTAACCTGAAAAAAGTGTTACAAAAAATTTACCGCAACGCGAAATAAAAATAGCAAATAAATAGCCACGTCAAAAAAACTTGTATTGTCAGGATTCAGTAACAAGCAAAAACAGGATTTTCTATATTTTAATCCCTTCTGATCCTGAAAAACCCTCGGGCTTAATCCGAAGAAAGCGATATCTAAATCAGTCAGCTTGTGACCTAATACAGTTTTTTTGAAAACGCCAAACAAAAAATGCAATAGCTTGGTTCACCGCACGAGAAAGAATCAATTTTAAAGACATTTTCAATAGTCTATTTTCACGGGTGAGTTGCTGGGAAATCCTGCTCCTTCTGCAGGATACTCACACCTGAAAGCTGGCGACAGGACTTTGTGCTTATCCTGCATTTCGTCCATAACTTACTTCCGAACTTTAAACAATAACATTGTTGTTTGAGCTTTTTCAGACTTAGAATTTTTAATAAAAGAGGCATTTCGACACCTGACAAT
Source organism: Stenolophus ochropezus (assembly GCA_035578165.1). Taxonomy (NCBI): domain Eukaryota; kingdom Metazoa; phylum Arthropoda; class Insecta; order Coleoptera; family Carabidae; genus Stenolophus; species Stenolophus ochropezus. The sequence continues at coordinate 3,863,669 of JAQOWZ010000002.1, forward strand.
ATTCACATAATAAATAATCAAATTCTTTTTTAACAATATCTAATTTTACTCAGTTCTCTTAAATTAACTTAGGACAGGTTATAAATAATCATGGTTAAAATGCACAAATGCGTTTTTCTATTGTTAATCGTGGTTACATATTACTGTTAACCAGTGAATTCTTAACCGGTCAAAATTGATGGGATAAATAGATTAAATATGATCTAACGAAGATTTTCACTAACTGGCACGTAACTATGGATATGACAAAACAAAATGTTTCAAGTAATCACATTAAAAAATACTCACTGTCCTTATTTATAAATACCTATATAATTGCAAGAAATATGCTATAAAAAATACAACAGCCTTTTGTTGATAAACAATAATTTAGTGACTTTTTATTGCATAGCGTGCACATTCAAGTTATTATTATAAATTGCTTATAATTTTTTCCTAAAATAATAATAGTAAAAAATAACAAACACTATTCATATTGACTAAATGGATGGAAAATACGTCGTAATAAAACGCTGCAATTCATATTTTGTAATTTGGTATTTAAAATGTTTGTCTATTTATTTTTCACATTTTGTCATTATCACGTGAACGTGTTTGTCAAAACAAACAAATAGCTACGTGCTGTCCGTCAAAAACAAATAAAATCTTCGCATTTGAAACCACTGTTGCGTTCAAAACAAATTGCAATGTTTGTGTTAAACTTTTTAACATACTTGTAAATTAAACATAGGAGTGGAAGGTTTATTCAGCTTCTACATTTGTATTTCTTACTTATAAGGAGCCAGGTGTCAACTCAGTCCAAATTAAGAATACTAAGGAAAATCTCGATAAAAAATATCCATAAAAGTTCTTCTATTGAACAGTTATGCACCGACATTTTTAAGATACAATAAATTATTGTCAGGTTAAAAATAAATTATTATTAACCAGGGACGATAATTAAAACTTTCCCTTTTTAAAGAAACTCAAGTCTCCAAATCCAAGTATTATTTGAATCATTTAACTCAAGAAAAGTGTAAAGTATAGATTCACATTTTAAATATGCCGTCTAAATTAAATAAGTAAATCAAGTAAAACCAAATTAAAAATCAAAAGTGAGGTTGCCAAACTGAAAAGAAACAAATTAATGTTCATGTCAAAATGATTGATATTGTCAATATATTTTTTTAGTAATTAACCATTATTGACCAGCGCCTTATGTCCTTCGGTTGCTTCATACTTCGGAGCACAACTTGTCGCTGAGTTAATAATCTCAACCTTAGTGTATAATATACTATTAACATTTCTCTTTCGTATTAACTTCAAAGAACTTGCATTACAATTTAATAAATTTTGGGTCGTAGAAACGTAACGCTATTGTTTTTGTTGTCGCCGTATGGTCGCAGTCAATTGTTTGAATTTAAGACAGCCATATTGTTCCATAACCTGAATTTTTAGTACGGTACTTTAAAATCGGTAAGTGTGTTATTAAAAACTGCTACAGTACGATTAACTTGACACAAATTTAACGATTCATCTTGCAAAATAAAGTTTAATGAATTATAGGGTGTTTCAAAATGAGCGCAAGATTTAATTTTTCAATAAAACACATAATTTACTCATATATTGCAAATATTTTTATTTTATTATAAAGTACACATATGGCGATTATGTGTGGAAGAGAACATCCAACAAATGGCCGCCACGACTCTGCTGGCACACTCTTGCTCTTTTAGAGAAGTTGCTAAGTACATTTTCGCACATTTCCCCTCTAATTTCGCCAATGACACGTCGAATTTCTTCCTTCAGCTCAGGAATTGTGGTTGGTTGGTTAACATAGACGGAAGAATTCACAAAACCCCACAGGAAGAAGTCGGCGTGAAAGTGAGCCTCATCGCTAAAGATAATTTTTTTAACAAAATCAGCGTCCATTCTTTGGTTGTCCAACACCCAGTTGACAAAGGTACGGCGTTGCATATGATCACCTGGCTTAAGTTCTTGTGTCAATTGAACTTAATACGGATGCAGTTGGAGATCTTTCTTTAAAATTTTCTGCAAACTGCTTATCGAAATGGCCAGTTGCTGCGAACGGCGACGAATCGATAGGCCTGGATTTTCACCAACACTTGCACTAACTAAGGCAATATTTTCAATGGACCGGCTTGACCGAGGGCGACCTAATGATTTCTGGTAAACAACCGAGCCAGTTCGATCGAATTTCTCGATCAGTCTCTTAACTGTCGAACAATTTGGTACATTTTGTCGACCAAAAATTGCACGCACTTTACGAACTGTTTGCGCAATATTTTCACCACATTTGAAAAAAGTTTTCAATATTAAAATTCGCTGTTCGTTTGTGTAGCGTTTCATGACTAATAATTGCGATGCGTCTACTTGACAGTTGTCAACTTTTTATTCCTGCACCCTTGCTTAAAAAAAAATGCCGTTCAATTCCAATCTTGCGCTCATTTTGAAACACCTTATATAAAACAACGGCTGAGCCATAGCAAGTTTCCAACAGATATTAAACGTAGCCAGATCCAGCGAAGTTGCCGCCATCTTCATGCAAGTTTCATGGGCGGCCATATTTTGCCAGGACATAACTTTTTCCTAACAACTAGAATTTCAAATGGAGGAAAGCCTGTGAGACATTCGTCTTGCTGTCTTCGTTTTACTCATTCATTGCCGCCGGTGCGACAGAGATCGCAAATCGTGACAGAAACACAGGGCAAGGATACAACGGAGCAAAAATAATGATCGCCTGGATTATTAGGTCCTTATGAGGAGGAATGCTTGCAAAAAATGGGCCTGGCTCAAAGCAACGGAATTTAAGAGAATTAAGTGTTGATGGCGTATTCTTTTAATGAAAACTTTTTGCAAAAATGTCGAAATACCAAGCAGTTTATCATACTCCAACTCTAAGAGATAAACAACAATAAAACTAATAATGACGTGAATTTGACGACCTATGTTTTACTTCAAAGTGAACCAAGAATATAGCAAATTCTATGTTTTACGTTTCTCACGTTAAAATGGATATGGAACAACAATTAGATCGGAAAACAAAGGTACTATATCTGTTTTAATTGTTTCTTTTGTAGAAAACAGTTTTATTAATAATACTTAGACAAGTCTGTGGACTATTCAGTCATTTAAAAATCAACATTATGTTCGTTACAAGTAGATATTCCTGATGGTTTGTAATTATTTCATGTTTCTTACTTAACGCATGCTGAAACGATGGATAATTCGAGATCATTTTTTGTTGGAACGAATTGTGGACCGATTCTGACCGTTATTGTTATTACTTTCAATTACATTAGGTTGAATTGACTAGTACCTGAAAATTATTAATATAGAAAGGACAGTACGTAGTCCGATCCTCTAGCTGTTTTGACCATCAGGAAATCCTTCAAAAATTTGTAGGAACAGCAGAGTTTCGATATGAAGATAGTTGGAACGCTAACTTAAAAAAAAACTAATACTGAAATTAATTGCAATAAACCTATTATATTCAATGTCTGTCTTTGATCTTAACTAATCGGTCTTTCCTTCGACTGTCATTTAATTAACTACTGAAAGATTAGCCTAAATTTTTATTTTTACTCAAAAACATGTCAACTGAAGACAATTTAGGCGAATTCTGGCGACGAACCCAAACTTGTATTCGTGGGAAACATGGAACATTTCAAATTCTGGAGACAAATATAAGATTCTTGTGTTGGTCATCCGTGGGATTCATGGATGCAGATGCAGATTGCAAGTTACTTTCATACGCTCTTTCTTTCCCCTTAATTGATGTAAGAATTAGGTACTTTGACATTTGTTTCAAATGGACAATTGAATAGTGTAACTGTATATGTCAGATATCATACAAAAGTAATGCAATAGTTATGAATAATATTGAATCTCAACTGTCAGTTTGACGTTTCACTTATTGGAAAGAACTAGGGAATAAACCATTCTGGCGCTATTTTGGAAACATACGTCTTTGGAAATAAATCCGTGGATTCATGGATTTGTGTTGCTCGCCAGAATTTGCCTTTTAAATTTAGAAGCCTAATTTTTATATTCATCCATAACTTTCATTTATAAAACGGAGAGAATACCATGTGGGCTCAATGAGGTCCAGCAGTTAGTGCTATCAGTTTATAATTTCCGCTTACTCTGAAACTTGAGCGCAGTGTAGCTCGCATTGCAAGTGAAGTGAACACAGCAGCCTGAGAATTGAATTGAGAATGGAATGAGCTCTTTGCTCATGTTCATGACCGAGCCTGGCCACTGGGAATACCCAAGCGAGCGGCTGATGCATTCAAGTTGTTGATGATATCGTCATGACTGATGAGCGCCTTCGACGTTTCTCCATTTTTATTTCGTTCGTGTTGGAGCTTTCATGGATTCTGATACCGATCGTTTGTTACGGCATAATTGATGTGAATCTTCCCAGATGCCAACCCAAGGTCCAATTTAAATCATTCAGCGATTTCATTATTGCTATCGGTAGATTTACGCCAATGTCACTACGGGCAATGGTTAACACCTTAGATGAGGTATAACATAGAGATACGGCATTGCCCAAATATATTGTCGAAAGATCTAAGGTTTAAAATCGCTTGCAGCCAGCTCTTTGAGAACAGTGGACCTGTGGAGTAGTTATGTGGAAAACTCAACCAAACAAATAATGAGGATAGGTGACAAAATACTATGACCAATATTTCGTTCATCTAACTGTAAGTGTGCACTACTCAGCTGGCGGATTGTTCTCACGCAGTTGACTGTTAGGCGATTCTCGACCATACATGTTTTGCTTGCTCAGTAGTACGTAGCTATAGGAGTGTGCCATATCTCTATGTTATACCTCATCTAAGGTTAACACCATGGAGGTGTAATTTCTATAATATTTAAAGTTCCTGTTTGCTTACTCCATTACTTTTAATTCCTATAAAATCATACATAATTGATGGGAATCTTCCCAGATGCCAACCCAAGGTCCAATTTAAATCATTCAGCGATTTCATTATTACTATCGGCTGATTTACGCCAATGTCATTACGTGCATTGGTTAACATCATGGACGAGTAATTTCAACAATACATAAAGTTCTTGTTTACTTACTTTATTGCCTGATTATATACTTATAAAATCATTATCAATTTGCATTCTTCGTTATTGAATTTACATAAACTCATCCGGGAACCGCTACGTATTTCAATAATAATAAAATAAATATAATTCGTTTGTCTCATATGAAAATGAACCGGCACGAAAGACGCATTTTCGTACATATATTGAGCAACCAATAAGAAAATGTACCCCCGTTGATTTTTTACCAGTGGTGTACTTAGTTCCTAGTAAAAAGAGACATTACAATACAATAAACAAAAAACAATACAGGATTTGCTGACCATTGTATTAGCAGGTAATAATCATTCATTGCAGTGGTGATTCAAAATTTTACATGTATCAGAAAAAGGATTAACAATGAATTGGCTGGAAAAATCTAGTTATTAAGGAAGCCGTTATTTCAAAGTAATATACTGTCAATGACCAAACCAATGTAATTTGTAAATCAATGCACAGACAGATAATATCTGAGAGGACAAAACGATCCTGACAATAAAAAAGTATTTATTTTATTAATATCTATATTCAATTAGTTTAAATTTATGGAAGATAGCGTATCAATTGTACTAACTAAAGTATTTTAAAATATAATTATTTACAACAATTTATTATTAAAATAATGTCACATCATTAGTTGAATGCTTTCCCATTTTTTGCATTTACGGTTTACGCCCATATTTTATTGGATCATTGCAGTTTTGAATTATATATAGGTATAACCCTGTACTATACAGGCGAAACAAGAGTCTACGACAATTGCTGTATGTGCTGTACGACACATTGCACACCGTTAGAAAAAGACGATATGTACTCGTAGTAATTATATCAAATAACTAGATCAATTACTAGAAACTAGAGAAAAATATATGTATGTAGATAAAATAATAATAATTGAGGTAATTAATGAAGAAATAAGATCATATTCAGATAAATATATACAACTATTACTGGGAAGTAGAACATATAAAAGAACAAGAATATAGAAAAATAAATAACTAGAGTAAATAACTAAGAACTCTTCAAGAAAATTAAAATAAATTCTGAGGTAAATAAGCAGAACAATTATTTCAAACTACAAAAATTTTACGAGATTTCTTACAACCCTAGAAGAGCTTTGGTCGCAGGTGAAATTGGAAAGTGAGAAAACCTAAAAGATCTGCAAGAGAACCACTCGGACACATCTGTATTTTTTCTTTGGTTAATAGTTGGCAACGCTGGAAATTAAATCGTAGATCTCACTACCAAATGAACCACCGCTGCCCGTAAATAATTATATAAAAAATTAAAGAAACTTGAACATGAAACAAGAAAATACAACAAATAGAGCAATGAATTAAATATGATCCATATTTTCGTATGCAGGTTTCTCATAATTGATTAGTTTGCACTTAGTTCCAGGATAATTAACAAAAACAATGAATCCTTTACTATCGCGCAGGCAGCACCGGCAACAGCAAATTAGTTATTAGAACGGAATTTGCATTTTAATGAATATGTAAGGAGTCTTCTAAGTTTACAATATGGAATAATCAGGGTAATCAGTTTGATACACACATCATTTTCCTTTTAACAAATTCCTCAAACTAATTCATTCAATGAATCATTCATAAAAAGTTGTAGATTAATCAATCGAACGTACCAACAAACAATGAAGCACAAATTGTCAACGCTAAAATTACTTTCATATATGACATTAATGACATGAATAACAATACTCAATTTCTTTAAATATTTGAACCAGGGATGGGATAACCTTAATATAAAGTTACTTTATTTCATGTTATTAAAAAAATAATTCGTTATACATATAACATTACTTAACTTAAAAAATCAAGAATATAACGGTATGTAAAGTTATAATAACATTAAAATAACGTTTTTTTTTCTCAAATTTATAATAAAAATTCCTAAAAAAAAATATGTACTTTAAATATTAGTTTCTTCTTCTGTAGCTGGTAATTACCTGCTATAAGACAAGCATTACCAATTACCTTATGAACTTAACATGATATACATGCAATCGTATTGGCAATAGGATATTAGAAGGAAAAATTTGTAATTGGTGCATTTGAAACATCTATGTATACGTAAAACAACGAAAAATATTAAAATATCGATAAATTAGTAATTTATATCCTTTCATGTGTAAATAACGTTAAAGTGTATCTTTATTTATTACGTTACAGTTACATAAAGTTATTTTGTTATTGTTACGTTATTAACAAAAAAATATCAAATTAAACGTTATTACAACGTTATCGGGTATCGTTACATTATGTTTCCCATTCCTGATTTGAACACACACGATAATGAAATAGCGAATTTATCTATGTTATGCGTATTTTATTATAAATATAATCTTAAATTTTAAAATCTTGGGTGATGTGAACAGTGAAATAATATGAACAAGCTTGGATTTATTTCGTTCGCACTTACACGATTTTAATTTAAAAATTGTAGCACCTTTGGAAAAGGGATGAAGTATATGAAGTTTCCGCTTTGTTGTTCGGATTTTGTCCGTAGAAGTGCTCGCATTTTGGGTTTCCCAACTTCCATTAAAAACCATTTATAGCATTTAATTTATTTTTCTCTCTTTAATCTCCCGGATTTTCGTTGTAAGATTGTTGCCATACACTGGCGCTTGAAAAGATTTATTTTCATTTCTGTGAGATATTTGCTGGATTTTGTCAGATGCTGAGGCAGTTATGAAAGGGAGAATACAATTTTGCATCTTTTGAGCGCAAGTGAATTTATGTGCGGATTCTGTAATATGACATTTCTATACGATTTACATGTGAACTGGGTTCATAGATACCTGTCTACTATTTCACCACAATAGAAATTTATGGCGCATTAAAAACGTCATATCTTTTAAAAATTAATATTAGATTTACGATGAAATATACATAAAATAATATATCAATAGCTGGTTTTTGTTGCTTATCTGCTTTATTACTGATATTGGTAATATATATTTATATCGAACAGTGATTTTATACTTATCAATATGCAATATATGTCCTATATAAGGTAGTGTTTCCAACATGTGTAACATACTTTTTTGTGTCATCTTTTTCTACAATATGTACATTAGTATCTTGTTGTCTCTCTTGTTATCACTAATGACTAACCAATATTTTAGTAGTGCTGGTATCGAGATAAGTACAAAATCACTAATATCGAAGTTTATTAGAAGTCATCAGCTAACTGACATAAAGAGTGTACCACAGACCTCAATTTTATTTGCAATGTTAGTTATTTGTTAATAACAAAAATATAATAATTTGTAATAAGATGTTTAAATTCTAACGTATGTACCTTAATAATGACGTTTTACTCATTGTTGTGGTTTTTCTATATGAAATTAGTTGAAATATATGAAAATGACGCTTTAGGCAAAATAATTTAATTTATTGAGGGAACGTCAGTACTTGGTTAAAAATTAAAAAAATCATTTATTAATGAGTAATTTTGTTATATTTTAAAACTAACCGTATTGTCTATAATGTAGTGTAGTAGTAATGGGGTAGGTGACCAATTTCTAAATTTGGTATATGTGATAGCTTGTACAAAAATAATATACCCGTATTTTTTTAAAATTGTTAATTATATGTTGTTTTGAAGTAAATAAATAATATAGTACTTGGGAGGGGATTATGACGTCAACGAAGTTCATGAGAGCGGCGAAGGTAGACAGACGGAAATAGGTGGTGTGAGTGAGATAGTGCTAACTTAGTGAACGTCATAGTAAAGGACGCTGTTTCTATTTAACGCAAATTACTAAACAATTGCTGATAAATATTTAACTTTTTTAATGTCAACGTTAATAAATAAATATACTTTCTATAATTTAATAGTTTTTTCATTAAAATTCTACCTTGGTCACCTACCCCATTGTGAATAGTATTTAATTTTACTCACTAAAAATAAGTGTATAAAGAACCTCATTAACCACTACTGTAAAAAAAAATTAAAAAGAACATAATATTTATAAATCTATTAAAAGGAACATTTAAGATATTGTAAGATTTACGTAAATAACTTTTTTTCTTATTTTCGCGTATTAAAGTTGAATTAAATTTTTCTATCGTTAAACGACTATACCTATCTATTTGAAATTTCCAAAACTATTGAGGTATTACGCATATAGGTTTTAATGACATGTATAAAAGTGAATATTGCGATTTGCGATTGAAAAATTTCAAATTTGTTTGGAAAAATATGAAAGATAAAGTTTAGGATAAAACAACCGGCTTTTGAAAATATTAAAACGTAAATCGGTCGTTTCATGGATAATCTGTTTGGTAAATATTCGAGTTTGATGATATTCGCAAAGCTATTTATGTTCCGAATTCAGTTTCATTTTATTTGAAATCGGATTGGTTGTCAATCACATATTATGAAACGCAAAATCGATTTCCGTTAAGTAATGTGAATGTATCCGGTAAGTAGGTGGATAACGTATTTTCATTTTGCTCATTTCCTAAACTACACACACAACTTTCTATTATAGCCACGTAATACAAGTAAAATCTTTTCCCATATGCGCGCAAAATTCATATTTTGCGCGAAATTCATTGAAAACTCAATTACAATTAAAAATTGGGTTATAATAATTGAAGAAAATGATACGCTCAATTTTTTCATGAATAAATTCGAATGAATGTAAATTAATGTATGAAAAAATTTAAAAGAACTAATTTGATTCATAATTTCAAAAGAAATATCAGAAATATTTTTGACAAAGAATAAATAGGTTTTGATTTAACAAAGAAAAATGAAAGAACTACTAATTAAAATCTTTTGCTGTTTATTATTCTGCATCATGAAAATGAAATAAAGGACAGAATTTAATTATGGTAAGAATAACCTTCTTTTATATTAATAAAAGAATTAAAAAATACAAATAATATTGACTGCATCAAAAATTTAATATTAATTTTATCATCATTAATTTAGTGTACTTTTTAAGGTGAAGGGAATTCACAATTATCGTGAATATTGGTATTAGGTATTTAAAATTTGGAAACCAGACTAGTATATTGTGCAACAAATGCAGAAAATTACATACACAAGGTGGAAAATAGATGTTTCTGCACCACTCTACTGTATGTTGACAAGGAACATTATTTTATTATCCTATTACGCCTTTTCGATTTTATTCTGTCGCTTTAGTATCAAACTATTATTTGTTTCCAAAACTTATAACCCCTTATCAAAGTTGAGTAGATTTAAAAAAAACAAGCAACAGTATTAAACCAAAAATTGTGTTGACAAATGCGAAATATCCTAAAAATACACATTTTTGTACCCAAAATTTCGATTTTGAGAAATAGTGTACCTTGATAGATCTCGATGCGTTGATTTCAAATTTTCAAACGGAATTTAAATATCTCTTTTCGTTCCTCAGATATTTTCTGTCAAAGTTGCACCTCAAAAAAGTGAGTTTTTTGGCGATATCTCTAAAATGGGTGAAGATACAATCTCAACGATTATACCAGTCGATTTTACTGGAAAAGTTACATAAAGAAATGTTTTCTCCGCATATACGTTCTTTGGAACGATTTGGTGAAAAATGAAAAAATCGATAAAACCTAAATTTCAAAATTTCTCAGAGAAACTTTTTTTCTCGAAAACTTTTCATTTTCTGGTCTTAAGTAAATATCATTGCGCTGATTTCAAATTTTCAAACCGAATTGAAATATCTCTTCCCGTTCTAGAGATATTCTTGTTGAAAGTTGAGTTTTGGCAATACCTAAAAAAATAGGTTTTTTAGGTATACCTCTTTAAGGGTTAGGTTTACGACTTCGGCGACCTCACCAATCGATTCTACGGGCAAAATTACATAAGTATACCAATTTTTAGATTTTTATTCCAATGAATACAATTTTTAGAGCGAAAAAACGAAAATGGCCAAAATCGAAAAAAACGCCTGATGAACCCCTTGCGATTTTTTTCGATTTTTGCCATTTTCAGATTTTTCCTTGTAGAAATTTTATCTGTTAAGATAAAAATATGAAAATTGGTACACATATGTAATTTTGCCCGTAGAATCGAATGGTTAGATCACCGAAGTCGTAAACCTAACCATTTAAGGGGTATACCTAAAAAACCTAATTTTTTAGGTATAACTTTGAACTAAAATATCTCGAGAACGAAAAGAAAAGAGAATTCGGTTTGAAAATTTGAAATCAGCGCATCGATATCTACTTAAGTCCAAAAAATAAAAAAATTTGGAGACAAAAAGTTTCGGGACGAAAAATTGAAATTTAGGTTTTTTCGTTTTTGTTATTTTTCACCAAATCGTTCCAAAGAACGTATATGTGGGAGAAACATTTCTTTATATAACTTTTTCCGTAGAATCGAATGGTAAAGTAGTTAAGATTGTATTATCTCTACTCATTTTAGAAATATACTAAAAAAACACACTTTTTTGAGGTACAACTTTGACAGCAAATATCTCCGAAACAAAAAGAAATAATTAAATTCTGTTTGTAAACTTGGTATCAGCGTAGCTAATTCTTTGAAAAATATTATAAACAAAATTTTGGAAAATTTGAAAATTTTCGAGCTAAAAATTGCATATTTTCGTATATTTTCGGATTTACGCAAAATACAGCATCAGCAGCTTTGGGAATTACTTTCCCTATTATTACTACATACATAAACAATATTTCCAAGTAATATTCATAAGTGAATAAACATTTTGTATTTTGATCTTGAGTGTAGTTGGTACGACATTGATTCATAAATAAGGTCTAAGTTTATGCCTACAATACTTAATAAAACTATACATCTAATAACGTGGATTCGTAACACTCTAATCTTATGAATTGATATTTATTTAAAAAAAAAACAACGTTTCGAGTAATCAGTAGTCTTCATTAGGGTTATAAATCATCAGATACAGATGTTGTATGTTGTTGAAGGGTAGTTATGTTAGCAGGCAAGTAACCAGGGTTATTTGTTGCAGCGAGGAGACATCAACCTGGAGAACGTGACCCACGAGGACGCCGTCGCGACGCTGAAAGCCACGCAGGAGCGCGTCGTGCTCATCGTCGCCAAACCCGAGAGTGCCTTCCACACATCCAACTCGGAGAAGTCACATTCCCCCATACGTAAGTTCACCAAACGCAAATTATCTTATATTACTCCAATTTTAAGATTGTCTTAAATGGACAGTATCATCACAGAATAGGTTTATACAGAAGCAACAGTAAGAAAGAGAAACGAAAATTAGAGAGAGATAGGAGAAGAGCACAAATTTAAAGGTCTACACAATGCTCCAAGGTCATAGAACTGGATAGGGGAACATGAAAGGTACCGACACGAAGTGTCGCTTCTGTATGTAACTATTCTGTGGTATCACATCGAATTAAAATGTCACATAAAAAAGAACATAAAATAATAGCAATGTCTTGATTATTCGTCAAAAATCCAATAATAATGAAATATCTTTTAATACATTGAAATAAAGTCACAGTATAGAAAATGTACGTCAACAAATTTAAATTATTTTCAACAACTAAATATGAAATTAAACAGCACGATATCTTGATTTTCTTTACACAGTTTTTGAAAATATATTTTTTCAAAAGGGATGTAAAAGTAATGATAATACAAATGTAAAATAGTAGATAATGCGTAGTAACTTATTATTACATTTTAGTTGTAATAACTGCAAAATACTATAATAGTTATGTTTGTTTATATCGCATATATTATTCAGAATTTCAAATATTAATTTTCATCTTGTTTCTGAATAAATTTTGTTTTGTTTTATTTTTTTTAATAACCGTATTATCTTTATTTCAAATTTTGATGCAAAATGTCTGTTAAAAGTTATTTATTTTTAAAGATAAAAGAATATAAAATTTTATTTTTCTATGTAGCATTCTCTGGAGACACATTTAAAAATATTTGTCCTGTTTAAATGATAATTGCTCTGTGGTTAAAAGTTTTATCTTTGCGTGTTTTTATTTTATTTTAAATATATTTTCCTTGACGTAAATGAAAGGTTACGCATTGTTAACTTTACCATTTGTAGTGTATACTACAGTGAGTACAGTTACAATATAAGCAAACGTATGAACGAGGTGTTTTATAGCGTTAGAGATTATTAGTGATGTGTCTTGAATGTTCCACATTAACATGTTTTATATTTGCCTTTAAGGGGATAATAATTCCTCATATTTTCACTCGTCGGTCACCTTAACCTAATAATACATAACAATAATTGGCAAGCTTTCACAACACTTTATAAATGTCGAATGACACACTGTATTGACAGATATATTTTGTGTTTGGTTGTAAATATTGCGTAAAGGTGTTAATTAACCAATTCCTGAAGTTCTTTTCTTTTTCCAGAACATATTTACCTCTTGCCTTCCCCTTTTGCTGTGATCCACAGATTAAAATTTTAATTTCAATTGTTATAATTAAACTCAGAAATATATACTATTTAAATTAATTGTGTATTTTTTCTGTAGTTATTTCGTGTATGTGTTTCGAATCGAAGTGCTGATATTTTCTTCTCTTTTCTAAAGCACGTATATGGCTTTTATTCTGAAATTTCCAATTCTTCGATCGTTTAGCGATATTATAACCCTTTTAAGTTTAGCTTGAGCTTTTAAGGATTTCTTTCAATGTGTCGTAAAAGTTGTCACGTACCTCGAAGTCTAGTTCATTGTGGAAAAAGTACAATTCCGAAATTTTCAGTTGTCTTTTCTATGCTGGCAAAAAAAATCATTCTCGAATGCAAAAGTAACATTTCGCAATCTAGAATCAAAAAAAAGTATTTTTTACTTAAAAAATCATTGTAATTGTTTGTATCTGTGAAATTTGTTGTGAAAATATATGTATTTATTATAAACAAATCAAGAAGAGATTTTTTATGATTGTCCTTCTAATATAATTCAAAAATTATTATTCATACATAAAGATTAGATTAGGTTAGGTTGTAACAATAGTACTTTCATCTTTAAGAATTATATTTGTGCAAAATGTCCTTGTAAAATACGATAATCAAAAAATGTAAAAAGTAGAATATAAAAAATTGTCCTAGGTGTTATTATAATTAAATTAAAAACAGCTGAATAATTTTCGTACAAGGTTTTTCATTTCGTTGCATAATTTATCATAAAATTTATTATTCTTTTTAGAGTATTTCATCCATAATTACGTGCTCATGTAAATACTTATTAAAGTTATTTTTATCCTTTTCTTGTTTATGAGAAATTCAGTTTCACGGCCATGTTTTAATACGAGTACTAAAAAGTGTGAAATCCAATGTTTTTATACAGTACACTAAAAAATATAAATGTAAATAAATCGATATTTTGATTACTATAAGCGATAATTGAGGATAATACTCAAGTAATAACTATCGAATACATGATTTCTATAAGCGGTGTTCTATCGTAGTAAGATCTAAAGTTTGTAAATTGTAATGAATTTTGCAACATACATGCACTAATTTTCATACATGAACACCCTTGAGACTTAGTTTGAGGTATATTTAATCTTGTTTGTGGTATAGTTTATTTACATTCTATATTAAACGGACATTGGTGGATCACTTGATAAGCGCGCTCTGATCGAACTGAGTGAAGTGGATATCTTGGGTACGATTTTCACAATCACAGCTAAATTCCCCATTAGTGATAGTGATCAACCGATTCAAGAACCAAACTGGTCCGTACTTGATTCGCAGTTTTGTTGGTTTTTGACAGTCATATAATTTACCCATGTGAAAAGGGAGAATTTACATTGATTCATATAGATTTAAAATATTTTAAATTAATCTTAAAAGCCAAAATCTTGTACTCATAAATACGTCAAAACGATACGTATTTCAGATGATCAAAATTTGGTTAATAGAATATAACGGATCAGTTGATCAGTGGATCAAGCGTTGATTAAGAATTGGTGAATTCGGCCATCAGTTTTGCCAACTGTTAGCCAAATAAAATATACTCCTGCGTGGTGGTTTGTAACCAACTATAAACTGTAGGTCACATGCAGAAGCTTTAGGCTGACAATCTATGGTTGTTTCTTATTCATTTTTACATTTTGCTCACATGCAGAAGCTTTAGGCTGACGTAGCCTAAAACTTCTGCATGTGACCAAAATGTAAAAATTGATAAGAAATAACCAAAAGCATAAAAATGTCTTCAGCCTGATGTCCAAAAGTCCGAAAGGACGAAACTATTTTCGCTATATTTACAAAAATAAATAGCACTAAAGCATGCCTTTTTATAGTTTTGTAAAATAATAAGTTCCACTAAATACCGACTACAATTGCACTTATATGTTTGTATTCACAATTAGTTCCTACATTAATGATCAACATATTTAAGATTCAAGTTCATCCGAAGATCAACATTTGATTCACAGAATAATGTTTTTGACAGTTCATATAATTTTAGGAGCGTGAATTAAAGTTTTTGTCATTTTTTGTTGACAAATAACAAAGAAGTACGAAAAAGAAAAAAATTATATCGAGTCATGTAGATATGTGAAAATTTAAATAGTTCAGCATATTAACAACCAAAATCTTGTGCACATAAATACATATGTGAAAACGTCAAAAGAAGAATCAAATTAGATGATCACAAAATTATTAATGGAATACGACGGGTCAGTTGATCATTAATTTTGAATAACTGATTAACTGGATATTTTAATGCTCAAAGTTGATCAGTGGATCAAGACTATCTTGTTGAAGGAATGGTGAATTTGGTCGTTAATAATTAACACAATAAATAACATAAAACCAATGAATTCCAGAACCTGTCGTTTCTAAGAGGAATGTTTGTTGCAGCCCTGGACCGAGTGGACCTATCCTACGGACACGAGTCCCACCACGCCTCGAGTCAAGCGCTGCACCTCTCAGCGACGCCGAGGGCTGTCAGCCAAGAAGACATCTCTAGGTGAGTTACCAAACACCTGTTCTAATCTTCCCGAAAACAACAAAACTTATAAATTAAAAGGTTAACATATCAATTAAAAGGTTAACCTAACTTTACTTATTTAAGCTTTGAACAATAATAAAATTACAATATATGCATCATATTTTTTACAAACACTATTAAAAGTAGGAAAAGAGCTAAAAAAAATACGAAATAAGACAATTAATGTAAATGTCGTAGTGCTTACAAACTGTAATCATTACTTATTTTGATATACATAATGATACGAAGCAGAATGCTTTTAACGGCATTAGTGCTTTAATAGTATATTATCCACCAAGGTTGAGAAGACTATCATTATCGACCTGACATAGCCACCGAAGGATATAAGACAACTTTAAAGCAAAATACGGTTTTTAGTTTGCTAAACAAGAGTTTATTATGCAGTTTTATAGAAAAAAATATATTCCATATATTTTTTTTTAAACAAATTTACTTCCAAATAAATTATAAAAGAACGTAGCAGTATTCGAAAATATATTGAAAAATTTATGACGTCAGTACTATTGCTGTTACCCCCGTTTCAATTGACAATAATGGTTAAGGAGTTAAGGAAGACAAAATAAATTGGATATCAAATGACACCAAATACAAGTACATTAGTTGTATTTTAAACGTTTAAATTAATTTTTAAATTATTTCAACTTCTTAATAACAGTGATAGATAAAATAAAATGTGTGACATTATTATATTAGAAATCGGTAGCTATGATTTTTTATTAATAAAAAAGTTTTATTATCGTTGAAAATTTCGGAGGGGGTTCGAACCCCGAAACCGCCTGCTGGGTACGGCCTTGCTTCTAACACTAAAAGCAATCGTAAAAACCTATTGTTAATAGTGGTTGTAAAAAATATACTGCATCAAGTTTTGCACTTAATTTGTGCGTATTGCATCTGATCTACTTGTAACCTAAAAGTAAGTAGGTTAACCTAATAAAACACCTTAACGAGCCGTACCGCAAGGAAATAAACGCAACATGCCTAAACTACCAGCTCAAACACTTGAAATCACTCAACGTCAACCGCTTTGTAACTGCAAATAAATCATTTATCTCCTCCTTTAATGCTACAGTTCCACGTACTTGTATTTTATCGCTAATTATTTTACTCAAGTTCTGATTAGCATCAACGTTTATTTTTTGGTCGCGCTGCAGAAATAACTCATAACTCATACCGGGTGTATTAAATTTATGTGATGAAAACTAGATTATCGCTGTAGGTATAAAATATCGCATGGGTTCTTACAAAAATGATCTAGCTTTATGACCTCAACCGATAACTACATACATAAAACTTCTGAATGAAGAAGTTTCATTTCAAACTAATATAGGCTATTAATATGTTTTATTACTTCATAAATATAGATAAAATTATTTTACATATTAGCGTAATAAACAACAGTGACTATGACTTCAAAATAACTGAATTTGTGGCACAAATTCTAATAAACTTGTAATTAATTTTTAAAGGTAGCCAATATTTTTTTTTAATGTTTACCAATACGGTTTCTAAAATTACTCACAAGTGTAAGTAAGTAATTTCGAACATTATTTATTGACCGAGGAATCAGTAAGTAAATGTGTGCAGGAAACATAATAAATATTACTGGCAGTAAGTAATTTACTAGATTAGATATACATAGTTATGACAATCACAAACTTCTAATGGAGTCATATTAATATAAGGTCAGATTTAAAAAAAAATAGTACTGCAAAATATAAAACTACAAATATTTTAAAATCATTTAAAGGACATATAATTAAAAATGTATGAAATTTATATACATATTACAAATTAAATAATTATCATGAAGATTGTAAATCCATTACATTGTTAATGGAACCATATACACAAATCTATTTATTTTTTAAAACTAAAAGAAAATCATAATTTTTATTTTTATAGTAAACTGAACTTAATTTAAATGATTACCATCCCTGTATTGTTAAAATGTAATAAAAAAAGGTTAGGTGGAAATAAATGTAATGTATTACATTTTTCCTTGGATGAATGAATGTGTAGGAATATTGGTCGTGTGAGGTTACGTAGGTTGACAGAAGACGAATGAAGTAGAATTTTACAGCTGCAAAGTGTGCATTGCGAGTTATATGTTATTATATATTTCATTTGCAAGGAGTTGCATTGTTCTGGAGTGTTTGTGGTGTGAGTCGTGTTCTTATTTCTCGCCAGAACGAGCATAAGAAGATGAAGGAGCCTGAACAAATTGCAGTAATATGTCTCAACCATTCATTTTCTCTTCTTTTTAAAGCTAATTTTTAACGGTTATGTTCCAAAATGTGTATTTACATTTAAAATGTACCGCGAGATAAATAATCGTGCATAACCACTCAAATATTTTTTATAAATTGCTACTAAAACTTACAATGAAATAAACCACCACATAAAACATAAAGTCATGTTACCATGATTATGGGAATACTAAATCGATCAGTCGTAAATAAATCTTTATCATCTTGTCATTATTACGGTGAGAATAAATAACTAGAGATTATTCCCGGAATAATCTTTGTAGGTTTTGTTTTAATTTATATAAAAAATAATCTAATTAAATAAATCTCGAAAGTTTTATAAATTAGGCTTACGAGATTTCGTGACTAATACCTGGCAATTTCCTTTCACTCTCTTGTGGTATCAATTCTAGGAGAAATTAGGAAAAAAATAATATTAATTTTTGTACAGATCTGTGGCAAAAGAATCAGAGTCTCCAACGGACACTAGAGTAAAACATTTTAGCATTCGATGTAACCAGAAGCTCAAGCGAACCCCTCAGCCCAAAAATTCTGTTGCCTCTCCCAGTTTCCATATCACCAAGGACAGAAAAACCTATTTTCTTGAATATGAAAAACAAATGTTAGAGATACAGAAAAAGAAAATAAACTATGAAGTGAATAGGAAAAGAGAACTTCATAAGGAATTAATAAGACAAATGAGGATTGATAGACACACGAAAATGTTGAATTTGGAAGTGGCTGAACTTCAAAAAGAAAAACTACAAATGGAAATCAACAAATTGAAAGAAGTACATCACATTCCTTAATCGTCATATTTTATTATTTGTTGAAAATAAAAATTTATGAAATATTTGCTTAAATTTACTTCTCTCGAAATCGATACTAAAGTACACAATATCACACCGCGAAGTTAGCCAAAGTAGTAGCTAAATTAAAGCTTTATAGACTCTTATGTCAAAGTTTAACTTTAAGGACTCATCTGTCAAACTGTATTAACCTAGATTTTATTAGTGTTATATTTTTGCTTTTTATTTTAGCACTACTTATAGTAACAAACATTCTATAATATGAATGGTGAATTTATTTATTATTTACCTTTGATAATAAATGATCTGATTTGATGCAGATATGAAAATGAAAATTATAAAGAAATATTTGACACTTTGACAGTACGTTTGTTATCACAGTCATCTCCGTCTCAATACCTTAATAATGAGCTGACTTTAGGTTTTTGATATACAAATAACTATTACTATAAGTAATATAATAAAAGCCATGAATATATTGGAAAAAAAAATACAAATATTTATTTCATAGTAACAAACAATCGAGTGTCAAGAATGACATTTAGATCACGACAGCGAATTGTAGGATTGTAGAACCAATTATGATTGATACTGTAATAGTAATAATAATGATCTTATAGATTCATAGATAAAAAAGCAAAACAAAATAGCAATTAGTATTTATAAGGTGACTAATAATTCTTGTTAATTATGACAATGTTTCTTTGACTTTATTACCTATAATTAGAAATTAATCGATTTCCGTTCCATATTGGCAAATATTAATATTGTATTCGAGAGATACATATTCTCATTAGAACCAATGATAATTGGAAACTATACTTTCTAACTCATTTAACAGTTATTAATATTTCTTGTGCCATTTTTATTTCCTTGAGGAGATTATTAAATTCGTAAATAAGAAACAATGATTTTGCGACCTTTCAAATTTCATTGTCACATTTTTTTACGCTTTTCAAATATGGTTAGATTCCCAGCAATCAGTTTTCACACAGAATAACGCGTTTTTAATGTTTACCTGCAGGTAGGTAACAATTTATTTCGTATTATCAACTTTATCGCCACTGCAATACAATGGAACTACAAAAAGTAATTTCTTTGTGATATTTAACATTTGAAACTTCAATTTTCATTAATTTGTTAGATTTTTGTTTCCAATGTTTTTTTTTAACCGAGATTCATAAAAAAAAGTTAGCCACTAACCCGGATTAATTATACCACTTGTTAACTTCCTGAAATGTCAAACTTACTCCAGTCCCAATTCATAAAAAGAATTAGTATATTATGTAGTTCCAAAGATAACTTCACTAGTTTGCTGGAGTTAGCAAATTTGTAGATGATTATCAGTATTTCTAAATTATACAGAAGAAGATTTGTGGTGATATTTGACAATCTAGAAGTATGGTTTTAATCATTTTTTATGTATATTTTTTTTATTAAATTCGTATTAAATGGAACAAAAAGGTTAAACTTAATCTTTTTTATCCACAATTATCAAATAATATACTTATAATTCAATCATTTTTTTTTATCAATTAATGACATTCGTTACTGTTGCTAATTGAATACTATTGATAGTTCGATGGAATAATATTCATTTCAAATTACTTTTAAATAAGTTTTTCAACAAACAAACCAAAGTTAAATTTAAACTAATTGCCTTGCGCTAATAATTCTGTGAAACAATGGCTTGATCTATTGTTGTTTATCTGTCAAAGTGTAATGACATATTCTATTCACTATATAATGGCTATTACTCATTCGAATGATTTGAAACACTCGGTTTCGCTCGTGTTGCCTAATTTTATTCTCATGAGTAATAAAAAACATTACATGCTCATTAAATAATATACCATTATTTTATAATGTAGTAATTCTTTCTGATCTTTAACGTTCATCTCAATCTTCCACTGGACATTTGAAAAACGAATTCATTTTGAGCAGAAATAATAAGGGCCAGTTTTTCCATCTCTGGTTAAAGTGCCGGTTACGTTAACCATCGGTTAACAGAAAAATATCGAATTGAAAGACTGACATAAGTTGTCAAAAATATACGTATTTACTTTTTCGATGCGAAATTTTTCTGTTAACCGGTGGTTAAGTACTGGTACTATAACTGGAGATGGAAAAACCAGCCCTAAGAGAAATGCCCTTGACTAAATTTCTGCAAAGAATTTAATTTTCGGCTGGTGTCAATATTAGACGGGATTATTTATCTTGAAGATCCATTTCCGGAGTATGCGTAGGTTAAATCAAGTGAAAATTGTCTTAATCCCAAACTCCATTTAATTGAGTTCCAATTAAGTTAATTAAAACCGCTCTAGAATAATCGAAGCGCATCTAAAATTTCGATGGCCCGTGCAGAATGTAAATAGGATCCGGGTATCGGGCAGGAGTCGAGGCTCAAGGACACTGATAATGCAGGAACGGAGATAAGGACCAGGACCTTCCACTAATGTACCTACTTACTCTAATTAATTACTACATTACATTTTCATTTATATTATAACATTCAAACTCATTATGGGGTTTATTACCTAGTCACTATTTCCGAATGCTAACCAAATTTCCATCAGGATTTGAAAATCAAATGGTCCTGAAATTTACTTGTATGTTTTTAACAACATAAACATAAAACTTTACAGGTACAAATTAATTTCAAATAATACAAAGCATAGACAAAGAATTGTATTTGTGACATCTTAATTTGATCAACAGACTTACCGCGTCGGTTATCATTATTAAGTATTTTTCTTCATCACACCAGCTAAAGTGTCTGAGAGATGAAAAAGGAAAACATTTGAGAACCAAAAAATCCGATGTGTCCAATACATTACCATCTAATCTAATCTAATCAGTTCTTTATATTTGAATATAACTTTTACATGCCAAATATTATAAACTTCAAAACATTGAACATGTCAACATTTATACAGACTAGTAATTTTGTTCGAATCGAAATAATTTCAGGCATTTTCCTTTCATCCCTCCGTTTCACATTCATAGAGAAGACTGTTTTAAAGAACGGAAAAGAAAGTATACACTAAACATATGCAAAGATCTTACAAATATTGTCTTTCTAATTTCCTAATAAGTTCTGCCATTTTTCAAATGTTAAACTAGAAAATCCAACTGTATAAATAATGAGGACATTATTATTAAAAGAATGAAGATAAGAGGATAAAACAAAACTACTGTCCTTTCAAATGGAGGACAATTGGTAATTCTAGATCTGGTTAAAAATATATTTCTTTATTAAAATTTTTGTTTGCTTTTATTGCAACAGACTAATAAGTAATCATGATTACTGCGACTTCGTTACCTTATCCCTTATTAAGTTTTTCAATAATCTAATTACTGATCTGGTTTAGGTCAATTCAATTATAAAATCTTGTATGTCAGCGCATGTATTACGTATCATCCTAGACAACTGTTTTTTCTACATTATTGGTTTTGTTTATTTATCAAGATAAATTTATCATAAGTAAATTTGGTTCTCTTTTTATGATTTATTAATAATAATAAATAAAGAAGACAATGATATGTCAAGTGACAGCTATGAATATAAATAGATCTTTCATAATACATTTAAAAAAATTGTAACATCTGTTTGATATACAGTAACTTTACTGTAAGTCACACATTAAAAATAACAAACAGAAATAACATTTTGACATTTTATGAAGGAAATATCAAGTGATGTCTGACACTAAAGAAAGATTTATAATTTGTTTTCCGTTATAAAAATATATTTCAATTTCAATTGTGTCACACGGAAAATTATGGCTCCTCGTTACAACGCCTATTAAAGTAATAATTTAAGAAGTATTACAAGATTCCAATTTTCTATTCTCTAATAAGTAATAATTACATGGTACGGTAATGAATACCCAAAACATACACAAAAAATTGGGAACAATTTGTAAGACCAACACCATCGTTGGATTTACAAGTCATTATTCTTTTATAGAACAACACTTATCAGTATTTCGTAATAGTTTTTGCTTGATTTTTATTAGTACTCATTATTAGCAATAGCCTACAGCTTCTAGAAACCTTTAAAGGTTTAAAACGGTCGAACATAACGGTATATTTCAGATTAATAAATTGGCGACTCTAGAAATTTCACACTCTTCTCAATTGAGATTCATAAAAAACATTGCATTACATTATTACTATTTATTATCAAGAATCGAAGACGTTAATATATGCATTATAAGTATGATAATAAACATTTCACATCTCTTGACTTGATAACGGCGTCTTCTTATTCTCTCTTCATCAACGTCGGATCAGACTATTAGGACGCGTTACCCTAAGTTGTATAAAACATACATTGTCATTCCAGTTACAACAATTGTCATAAGCATACACATGAACTCATGACTTAAAAAGCATGTGTGACAGGTGACTCCCAAGTCTTAGACATGGGAAGGTACTCCGCCAGTAGTAAACGCTAATTGTATCTACACTCATTACTATATCATAACAGATGAATGGACCAGTCAAGCCTAGCTCCTGGCGTGTTTACTCCTCGGGAAAGGAGAGACATCCAGTACTTAGCCCAGTCCCCATAGAAAATACCATGTGGTCGGAAGTACGCAACAGTCCATCTTAATATTTGTTTCAATGGCCTGGACTTAATATGGAGCCCTGTAGGACATATATTCTTTGGTTGTACATTACACTTCTGCCGTTCTGCCCTTAAAATTACCAGTATCTTACGGGCACCTTACGGACATATAGACGTCTCAGGAAAACACTTCCGGAAACGAAAGCGATAAATCCTTCACTTGTAATGTTTTACATATCAAACATTTTATAACCATTGTCTCTAATTATTACGATTTGCTTCATGCTGATTGGTTATTGCAAGAGAAACACCAAGATACTAATATACATAATGTAGAAAGAGATGACACAAAAAAGTATGTTACACATGTTGGAAACATTACGTTATATAGGACGTACAATGCATATTGGTATCTAGATAAGTATAAAATCATTATATCAATAGGTCTAAATAAATTGGACTAAGCTAGAGTCTGTGTCTTACATTCTATTAAACTACTAATAATTGACGACTTTGGAAATATGTCCAGATCGCATTCACAATTCAAAACGAATCAAATAATAATCTAGTTAAAGTAAAATATACCGAAGCTGAAGGAAAGAAAACAACAGGAATCCCGTTTCATATTTTAGCATATATTTAAATCTTAAAGTCCAACACAGCAAATGGAGAGATCTGAGCTTGTGTCAGAAGAATAAGTAGGGTTGTCAAAGTTTTTAGATGCTAGTGCGGTTATCAGAAAATTGAATGTTGTTATCTGAGTGAAAAATTTGTGGAGCGACTATGATAAAGGAGAGGAGTTAGGCAGACAGGAGCCGGCTATGATCCTGTATAATTGACTTTGTTCTTTGCATCCCTGTTCGTCTTTTCAATTTAATTTTAACGGAATTATGTCGATTTTCTCCGCTGTTCTGCGCTTTTGATACGGTTATACTTATCATCTTTCCGTGATGATATTCCCGTTTGCTGCTTTTACCAACTCAACTAAAAAATTGATGGCTCCTTTGAATGTGCAGCACGCGCGCCTCTGAATTTTAAAATAGTTTCGTTTGTGGAATTTGTATTCCATGTGTGCTGCTGGAACTATTCCTTTAAGTGTGGATTTTTCTTCTCTTTCAACGTTTCTTTTTTATATCCAGCCCTCACTGCCATTTTACAAATCTAAGCTTTGTTACAAAGCGGAGAATTGTTGCAGGAAATAGTATACTTGCTCGTCTAATGGAATTATTCCGCAAACTAAACTAATTATTGGACAATGATGGAGTTTGCAAACTTGAAACTTTTCATCCTTATTACTTTATAATCTTATTTCAATTCTCTTACGAAATAAAGATATTCTTTATTAAATTCCTAAATGAAAACAATAAGAACATAGTTAAATGAAATAACAAAGCTACTTTCTTCTTGTAAATTATCACTGTATCTTCTTTTCACTTTGCAACTTAAATGTACTTTAATAATTACCTACAAAATAAATTTTCTATCAAGATACAATTTGTTACAGAATAGCTAGTATTTCTTCTACTGTTATTTACTCGTAAAATACTTTCAATCTTAACTTTAACCTGGATCTGCAGCACGCAGTACAATAAATACTTACGTGTACCAGGTTCATTTTTCTTTCAACAAGTCACATATATTTCATTCCGGACATTTAAATCTTTTCATATAAATATGAATTATTACAATGAAGTTTATATTAAATTAATTACTAACTAATCCTACGAAAACAATACTACATTAATACGGCTGCATGACAAAAGCGCATCAAAAAAAAAAAACATGGCAAAAGTGCCCAGTAAAATTTAGGAATTTAGTGTGTATGCGTATGTGCGTATCTGATTAAATCAAAATACGAGTGAATTCGTTCTGCTCGCGGATAGTACTTTTTAAATAGATACTCGCAGAGGTATGCCTCCAAGTCTTCCCCTTTCGTCCCGAATCTAACTTAACCTAACCTAATATAATCTAATCTAACATTACCTGCCCTAACATAACCTAATCTAATCAAACCTAACGTAACATAACCTAACCTAACCTGACCAAAAACTTGAAATGAAGTTAAGCTCAAGTCAAGTAGCTTCAATTTCAAGTCAAGCCGTGAAACTCTAATAACAACTGGAAAAGTGTAAAAAGAAGTGGCCTTGCAGAGACTGTAGCCTAATAACCTGCATCACTAAAATGCAAGTAAGAAAAACCTGTAACGAAACTAAGACTTCAGGACTCAGGTACTAGAGGCCCTGTTCCACATAGGATGATACAGGTGATGACTATGAAGATGAAATTAATAATGTTGATGACTGATGTCAAAAGGACTGTATTTTTAAATATTTAAGTCTATTTTTTTTTGCAATGGTTTACTTACTTAATCCTTAAACTTTTCCACTTTTCGGTGTAAGGTTATCGAAGTAGAGCGGATTTAAGATAGTTTCTTCCATATGTCTCTCCACTGTTTTCTGTCCTTTACCACTCTTGGTATTTCTTCCCACTTAATTTCTCAGCTCTCCGCTGCCTTTCTTATTTCATTCCTCCATGCTTTTCTTTTTCCGCATTGTCTCGTTTCAAATACTCTTTTTGTTAGCCAATGTTGGTCCATTCTTTGTACATGTCCCATCCACCTGAGTTGATCCTGTTGTATTTTTATCATATCTCTTGTCGTCTTTCATTATATTTTTCTCAAAAACCTCATCTCAATGTCGTTAGTTTACTTCTTTGTTTTTCTGTTGTTGTAAAGTAGTGAATTGTTGTTATTTGTAATTATAAAACTGTAAAATATTTATCTGTATCTTATCTATAAGGAAAACAGCAATAAAGTAAATATATGTATAGTTTACAATATTAGTTTCCTGAGCAAAAATTGAAACAAACTCGAATGTTGCTCGCAAAGAACAAAAACAAAAACGTTTCATTTCCTGGCCGTGATAGTTCTTTTTGTACAATCATAAAAGAAGCAAAATTTGCAAGACTTTATTCTTCTTTCAAGTTTCATGTTTGCAACTTTCTTTTGTTTGCATAGCGCCGTGATTGTCGAATAAAAATTTAAAATTCCAATGCACTCTGTGTACAGACACTATAATTCTCTGTATATTTTGTATTAGAATGTGTTAAAATTTTAATTCCTATGTAAATCTTGTATACATTATTCATAAAAGCATAACATTTACTGAATATTTATCACGCTACACTTTTGTTTTATTCGTTTACGAATTCGCAAACCACTTTTACTTACCGTATTTTCAATTTCGCAAGGTAAATGTTGCGGTAAAATACAGCGCAAGATTATTTTTTGTTTTGTAATTATTACAACAAACGAACTCAATAACTCATTGTCTTTATTGTCTGACTTTGGAGTTATTTTTAACCAATCAAGTATAAAAAATGCGGTTTTCAGGTTA
Organism: Stenolophus ochropezus; assembly: GCA_035578165.1. Taxonomy (NCBI): domain Eukaryota; kingdom Metazoa; phylum Arthropoda; class Insecta; order Coleoptera; family Carabidae; genus Stenolophus; species Stenolophus ochropezus. The sequence continues at coordinate 3,890,768 of JAQOWZ010000002.1, forward strand.
ATAGTATTTTTTAAACATTTATAGTGACGTTGACCCACAACATATTAAAAGGTTTGAGAGATTTTCTTTTATAAAAGCTGTTAAAAAAGTAATTAGAATGAACAAACAAATTGTTACAAACTTAATTTTCAATCTCAATTTTATTCAGGCTTTATTAAATATTTGCCTAAATTTTATAATACACTTTAATTACTTTTTTATTGGATCTTGCTGTCATGATTTTTATCCAATTACTTTGCCATTTTGAGGGAAAATGTTATACTTCCTTCTTCCAGTTTATTAATATAAAATACATCATATTTTTATCTCAAATTATAATTTTGCAGCTATTTGCATATCAAAGAAGGAAAGAACCAACAATAATATACTCCATATACCCAAAATTATAAATATTAGCAAACAAGAAAAAAATGAAAACTGCAAATTTGGGACCTTGAAATAAAACATGTCAGTGACAGATATAAATATAACATTTGACAAGGTAATGTTTCATCTGTAAACATTCGTATATTTTAAAAATCGTGAGGAAACGTATTATGGGCATATGTATCTTAAATAGAGACTTTACTTATATTTAATACTGTAAATTTATTTTAACGTGAAACATGAGATTTTCTATAGCTTTGGTTACGACTTGACATTTGATTGACAGTAATGTTAATGTATCAGAGCGTTCAATTTAAAATAAAACATAGCTTATTTAATATTCATGTTAAACAATAATAAAACTTGTTTATAATAATTGTATTTTAAGTATGTTTGATGTGTCTAGAAGAATTTTAACTTTTATATTTTAAATTTGTAATTATTATACAAATTGCCATCAATAATTTAGTTTTTAATGTTCCCCAGTTTAGAAATACAGCATAAATATGTTAAAAGAATAACTACGAAATTATTGGTTTTAGGTATAGGATACCGTTAATAACATATGAAAATAATGCAAAAAAACCACATGTATTATAAAATATAGGATGTTCCATTTAAAAAAGAAGAATTTTAGTCATTTGAAATTGAGTAAAGTTATCCTCAGTTAGGTTAGGTTAGTGGTAGGTTAGTTTTTCTTAAATTTATATTAACCCACTGCGTATATATGAAGTCGCGCGTGCGAAAAAATATTCCACTAACGCCGGAGGCCTAGGGAAAGTTTTCGCTAGTCATATACTATTATAGTATCTTTTTAACGATATTGATTGTATTTTAGTTGTTTCTTACATTTCGTGCATAACCCAGAAAATAGTCTAAATGAACCCCATTACGTGTAGTTAGTTATTAACAAAGTTTCGTAACTGTCGTGGAGTTTATAGCGTGTCCACGCATTTCCCAAGTAGGAACACTTGTGCTTAATCGCTGAACAGTTAACACGAACGCTTTACGCGGCACAGTCGATGGTATTCAACACCTAACCTAACTATCTCCATTGATTAACGCGAATGGCGACGCTTCATCGGCTGCCTCTATGGGAACACCTATCACTCATATAGCATATTTTCACGTGCACTTATCTACGTGATCAGCAAGCCACAGGGACGGACTGAAAATATTTTGAAAGGAAATAATTCTCTTTTCATGTTTTGTGACCTAGTGAGTTGAATGACCAAAAGTCTGAAAATTCGTTACTACCTATTTACATTTAACATGTCCTTGTGGTGCACTCCCCATACCAGCTAAATAAATGTTCTCTACAGATAAAAATATTTATCCACAACTATCAAATAATATACCCGAATATAGTCGTTGTATCAAACCAAATTAATATTAAATATATTTTCTACATAAAAAGCTAATGTTACACTAGTTTTGTCATTATTTATACTTTTCATTTCTTTTTAAGCTAGAACTATATCTAAATAACACTTGGGTTAAGTATGCTGTGAAAGAGTGACGCGAGCTATTATCAATGACTAATTTCAGTGTCATTATGAGTTTCATACTGGCACTGAGTGTTATTATGAATTATATTTTTAATGTCCTATGAAACATGACTCAAACTAACTCATTTTATCTTGAAAACTGAGGTAAAATGTACAAATTCGGAACAATTTGATACAACTAAGAAACCAATGAATAAAGCGAATATTTCAATATTTCTCATTATGTCAAAAATTAATAGAAAAATGAATTTTAAGGTGAATTTAAACTGTCATAGATAAAATATTGAAGGATTCGTTTCATTATAAACTCCATATCATTGTGTCCTTAACATATATTATAGAGATATGTGCTTTCCTTGACTATATCAATTATACACTATATAAATAAGAAATATTTTCCAAAAATTACAGCGATGAAAATACACCACTATATTTATTTTGAAATAATATATTCGAATTCAAACATTAAATTGAAAATATAAACAACTATATACGTACAATTTATTTTAAAATAAACAGCATCAAGTTTTTGTTGAACTCTGTAAATAAGTTATTTGTATATAATATGAAACAATAACAGTCGAGAGCAAAGTTTTGAGAAAGTAAAGGAATCTATAAAGCTAAGAAAATATCTAGAGGTTGAAATATATTTATTTATGTATAAATATGTAAATAGGTCATCTAATAATTATTAAACAATACAGATAGTTGTAGCAGGTCACCTTATTTGCAATTTTATTATAAGTATGTAGCTACTTAATATTTTTATGATAAAATAAAGACATCATTAAATTGTGCCATAAGAGGAAAATGTTTTGTTCAATTTCTATTTTAATTAATACACTTTATTAAGTTCCATAAATATCATCAATTTATTCATTCATAAAAGAAACAAGGTTTTAAGTACTCCTTGTAACATATTTAGATTTAAATACATATCTACGATTTTAGGTGTTTTTAATATGTATTTGATTTTTTAACACGAAGTCTATTGGATGCATGGCTAGTACTATGTGTAGAAAAATAGACAACACCCTTGACATAATCTGTCATCCAATTAAATCACAGTATTTTGTTGAATTGAACAAATCACTTTCGAATCACATTGAAAATTTCCCTTGTGTAAATAGCCGCGATAATTTGACGACAAATCTTTTAAGGACCAAGTAATCAATTAGCAAAATATATTTTCACAAAAAGTAAAAAGACTCAAAAAAACATCCATTCCTGATTTTCATATAAAAAATCACTAGTGACTATAATTTTACCTGTAATTTTTGCCACTCGTTGTAATCATAACGGCATAAATTGCTGAAAAAATTTTAGTCACTAGTATTTTATATGAAAATTCGCACCAATGGTCACCTTAAAAATCAAACAATCACAAATGGAGGTTCCTTTAATTTTATTTTCATTTATTTATTTATGAACCTTAATTTTTTCATGACATAAGTTAGTATAAATAATAGTATGACAACTATGAACACGCGAAATGTTTTTTATGTACAGAATGTTAAAGAAAGGATTACAATTTAATCAAATCTGTTATTTACCGATATAATTTAGAACATGGTTTTTGCTGTCAACTGGTAATCAAAGAATATATGATTTCATAAGCCTCAAGAATTTCTCTTTTCTTTCTTATATATTTTATTATTATTGTTTTGGTATTTGATTGCTCTTGCAATCAAGAATATATTTTTTTTCTTTAGCATAGAATATAAAAATCGTTTCACATCCTAGATTCAAAAATGACTACATTTACATCACAAGAGGGTTTGTTTTTGTAATAGTTAAACAAAATGTCTATTGATGCTATACTGAATAACCAAGCATATTAATTACAGTGTGTGTAATGAAAGGTAAATAAAGGTACGTTAATGATTATAGTCCGTCCCTGGACTCACAGGAAGTCGATTGAGTCGAATAGAAGCCTTGACTGTGACTTCATTGCTTGGTGAATGTACCGTGTAAGGGTGTAGTGTCTTGTGCTGTGAAATCTGCTAATTGAGGACAATCGCTATATGAGGTATTGTTTTTATCTTTATGATAGAAAGCACAAATGTTCCTTACTGCGTATTAATACTTACTGCATAAAATTATTAAAACATATAAAATATTTACTGTCATCTTTTAAAAATGTAGGTGAATATAGAAATCAAAACTTTTGAGAAAAAATCGTTTGACCGACTTTCATTTTTATTTTCCTGTTTTACATATGGTAATTTTCACATTAAACAACCATTAAATTTTAATATAATAACAAAATATTTTATACATTAGAATAATAACGTGTATTTAAAGTAAGGTTAATGTAAATAACATAAATCATACTCTTATGTCTAAACATTTAAATGTATAATTTATGCATTTTTAATGTATTTATAACATTTTATATGTACGTCATTATCATTTAAAATTATATATTCATAATACCACAACATTAATAATTATTGACGTACATGAATTTAATATAAGTACTATAATACAACAACAAATAATTTTGCTGTGACATACGATTATTATTGTGACCAGGGCATGTAACCGGTTAATAAAATCTGGTACCTAACCAATATTTTGAACAAAATTTACAAACATTGCCGTAATTTTAACCGATACTTTTAATACCGAATATACCGGTAACCATTAACCTAAAAATAGAAATCGGTTTTTGCGAACATTAAACTGATTTTAATACTATCGTTTAGTGCGAAAAAAAATATAAATATTTTTTTATATTTGTTATATTTGTATTTGAATATGACTTATGACAGTTTCTAAAATTTATCAATTGATCTAGAATCTAAATCAATTCCATGAGCTGATCTAAATCATTTAATACTTTCTGATCTTGATCATCATCATCTAAATAAAAAAATGTGATCTGTGATTTAAAAAAAGATCAGATATTTCTGAATATTATTATCTTTGATCTTATCTCGAACATTTAGGTCGTGAAGATCTTGATCTTGATCCAGAACCTTTTTAAAATTATCTATCAGAACACTGCGTACGATGTAGTCTCCTCGAATAAGCAACATAAACATAAACAATAAAATGTACAATAATATTAACCACAAAATTATTAATTAATACAAAATCATTGAGTTAAAAAATATATAAAAAATTTAAATTATACATACTAAACTACGAATCAATTTTATTTCGAATCGGGCCAAAACTTTCTTCGGATCCAATTCTTTTAAGAAATCGTTTTAAAATAATATTTATTAGTACCATCTTCATTTTCTAAAACCCATAAACTCTTGAAAAAACCACGATGTTATGAATCATACCAGGCCTCAGATGTCTTAAAATTCTTGCGCTACCATATCGGATTTCATACTACATCTACGGCAGTTATGATACTTATAACAATCCTAGGTATGTTAATAGCTATTACTGAATATATAAAAATTTTAGTGGGCGTTTAAAATTTTATTGAGAAATGACTATTATTTTCATCGAGAATTAATTATTTTTATTAAACCATTCATAATTTTTACTCGGCATTTATAATTTTTACTGATCAATTATTATTTTTATTACTTATGTGTTATTATATCGAGATAATATACCATACTACAAGATTAATTTACTGGGCATTTAATTTATTATTTATATTTCTGTCACCATGAGCATCCATTATAGATATTAATTTTCTCATACGTCCACGTACATATCACGTATTTAAATGTCCGTAGTTTAAAACCCACCCGCAGTTAAATTTACATAATTTGATATGTTGACGTGCGTGCGTGACGTCATCAACACCTGTAAAAGTGTCACACATGTAAAAAATACTGCACTCATTTCTCTAATTTAAAATTCAAAGCAATATGAAATGCAGATAACAAGTGCAGCACGTCACGTACTAGATCAACAGGTACACATGGTTGTGATTTTCATTTGTTTTGTGTATCTGAATTGTACGTCATTTGGTTTTTCAAAGAGAATGTGTCGTAATTAGCTTAAAAGAGAATATGAAATTTGAAATGAAATAATTAAAATTGAATTCCTTTGATTCAAATATTTTTGGTGCCAATACTAGAACTTTTCGTGATTAGACTTTGACATTTGGATATCAAAGCATACATATTTTAATTAAACATTTATAATATGAAAAGAAACACCTTTAAGGAATATTTCTCTCAATTTAACTTCTGTCAAACCAAATAAATCAATATTTAGAAAGTTATTTTAGTTTTTTCGATTATTTATTTACTTTGTTGTGAATACACTACTAAAACTTTTGATTAAATAGACAAATGTATGATATTTAGAAAGTTACTTTTATTTTTTAAATTATTTATTTACTTCATTGTAGTGTTGGATATAGAAAAAAACATTGAACTAAAATTAGAAATAAGTTTTTAATAAATAAACAATATTATATTGAAATTGTGTAATTGTTACGTAAACTATTCAACGTTGCTCTCAAAATTTTAATTTTAACTTTTTTGTTTAGGTGTAGCTAAAGTTTTAAGCCTTGTTTGTTTTTTATTAATAATAAACGTCACATTATATCCAAATGTTATTTATTTTTAATAAATATCCAAACAGAACAATAGTTATTTGTTGAACTAGACCTGAAAAAGTGCTTTCCTTTCATGTTAGACACAATATTTTTTTCACAGCTTGTTGCAAAAAATTATTTATTCGGACGAAAAGGTGCAGCAACATAGTTTTACCAATATGCCAATTCAAGTTCAAATTGTGAAATAATGTGAAAAAAGAAAAGAACAAGACATAATTGCCATAATTCTTTTTAAAATATCATTATTAAAATTTTTTGTCTTTTTATTTTTTCTCAGAGGTCTACGCAAAGACTACTACAGTTCAAATCTTTAGGCTTGCATTTAGCACTTTTTCGTTTAAATAAACAAATTCATAATTTAAATTATTTTAATAAAATATTTAACCATGATAATAGATATGCAAAATACGTCAAATTCGATATACCACTGGTAATGTTATCAAATAATTTATTGCTACTGAGAACATATGCCACATGCCCAAATACATGTACATTGTACATGTAAACAACGCAAATTAAAATGTTGTATCTCATGAAACATGAACTAGATTTTGTATTTTACAAAATGTAACACTGAATAACATTATTGTTCCATTTGAATATCTTGTTTCAGAAATACTGCTAACATATTTTTAATATGTTTCTATACCTGAACCAATATTCTTGGATAAATTGTCAATAGAGAAACGAAAGTAAAATTTCTATTTCTAAATGTTTGCACAATGGAAATACAATTTCTTCTTCAAATTTACCTGTTACCTGTCGCATACTTAGTAAAACCGGTATTTAAATTCTATGAATGTATTGTTAATTCAAATAAAGTAATAAAGAAGTTGATGACATTAATACTACCTTTGGGAATGTCAAATGACGAACAAAATTTTCCAAATTGTTATTTCCATTCATTTAAAATGGTTCATATTTATTTTTAAATTTAGAAATAATCTATAAATAAATTGGAATTCACTATTACGAGTAGTAATTAACCGTCGTTTTTTTTTTGAGTTATACAAACACTTTTACTTGAACATTTTCTGTAATAATATTGTAGTATACGATTTTCCAATTTATTTTAATAATAAGAAAATTGGAACGAAGGTTATCTAATACAAGTAAGTATATTTTTGACAACAGTGTGCCAAATTTTGGGAATGACGTAAATGTAACCTAAACAAACAGCAAGTGACGTATGTAAATACGTATGTGTGGAATGAATTATAAATATTTTTATGTTAATTATGTACCTACATACTTACTTCAATGTTGAAGTAAAAAATCTGATGTGGACACCACATGACTTCCTTGAACATATATTAAATTATGCACATTTTTTACTGCAGGGTACCTAATTAAAATTGTATCCCAAGTAATTTGGACAAGTCAGTATGGTAATAATATTACCGTACAGATTTATTAAAATAACATAACAGTAATCATGGCGTCATATCAACCCTTACAGACTTGATCACAAAAACGTTACTCAAAAGAAAATTTTATTAAATAATATTTATTAATAACGTGAAACCGGTAAATTATTGAACAAACCACGAATGTTATGAATCATATCAGGTCTTAAATGTCTTAAAATCCTCGCTCTAAAAGCTAGAAATTCAATTGACATCTGCGGTGGTTATGATATTCATAACTATCCTTTAAGTTAAATTTGTTAATAGCAATTAAAAACAACAAGTTTGTGTATTACTATTTCAAAGTTGGCAAAAAAAAATGTTGCTTTTTTTGCTTTAAAAACTTGAATTACAAAACGTTACTCACAGGAGAATTTTATTAAATAATATTTATTAGTAACGCGAAACCGAAAAACTGTTGAACAAACCACGGATGTTATGAATCATACCAGATCTTAGTTGTCTTAAAATTCTCGCTCTTCGAACTCGAAATTCAATTGACATCTGCGGCGGTTATGATACTCATAGTCATAACTACCCTTTAAGTTAAGTTTGTTAATAGCAATTAATAACAACAAAATTGTATATTAAAATTTCAAAGTTGGCAAGGAAAAATTGTTGCTTTTTTGTTTCTAAAGCTTAGCTTTTTACTGCAATGTAGATTGTTTAACAGCGATAAAATAAATAAGTACAATTAAAGTTTTTTAAATGCAGCAAATCGATATTATTCTACGTTGCATGTTTTGAATTTACTCGCTCATTTCTCCGCTTTGGCTTCTGGTTAGTGATTTTTCCGCTGGCATTTAGCACGTGTAGTGTTAATAGCTCGGCGTGAACCCATGAACCCGCTGCTAATTTTAAAGTCAACAACGAGGCGGGAAAGTATGCAAATGCTTCCAGTGCCTGGAACGTGTTGTCAATCAAGGAGAGAGGCATACGTCATTCTGCATGCTCTACTTTGCTACTGCATTTGCTGGATGATGGGTCGAAAGTAAACCTAGATATGCTAATGAAATACATAATAATATACCACTGTTCACACAAAATTACAAGCTTGATAAAAAATTGGTGTCTGTTTTTTGTTAACGTTTGTTAAGCCGAAAGGAAACCGAAGATATGCTAATGAAATTAATAATATGCTACTGTTCACTCAAATATAATAGATTAAATCGCTGATTAATATTGTTTTTTATTTTGTGACATACTTAATTTTCAAATATTTTCAAAACATATAAAAAATTTGTTCTAATGTACCACTTTTAACCTATCGTCATATAAAATAAGAGAGATATTGAAAATCGTGTTTTATTTTTATTTTGACACATTATTAACTAACAGGATTTGGTATTATATTAATTTTATTGTACATTATATGCAAGATAAGGTAATAGTTTACTGCTTCAAAGAGGTGACAGGTTTGTCTAAATACCTCACAAGTTAATTCCATCTATCAGCAGTAAAAACTGCTTTACACACCTTAATAATAATGTAAATAACAATTACATGCCTCATATATTTATTTGTCTCGACTAGCAAACTCAGGCTTAATTATAATTTGTACCTTTTTGTCCTCTACATAGAAATAACTATCGTGAGTATTTTTAAGGAGAAACATGATGATTTATCATATCCATGGTTACGACTTGATATTTTATTGATAGCAATGTATTTGCTTGTCTCATTTAAAATGAAACATTGGTAATGAATTTCACTGAAGTATTAAATGTTAATATTGTAAGAAATTACAAAATACAGAACTAAAAACTAAACTAAATTTTCAAAAATCCATCCATCAATCTGCTATAAAACTTTAGAATACTATGATATTTTTAATTGACTTTAATTTTCACCAATAAAAAAATCTAGATGTCGAGTGATCTAGCAGACTATAACTCAAGTTATTAACGATGCTTAAATTATTGTTGCACTTGATGTAGGCCTCTCAGAAAATTTATAACGCAAAAATAGTTCCCTATGTTTCATTTAATATTTAATTAATTAATGGTTCTATTGACGATCCTGTTTCTTTAGCGCAAATTTCCTTTTATTATCCAACGTCATCTTTACCTACGAGATCTACTTTTTACATTCCTAAAACTAGAACTAATATAGCATCACAATCATCAATAACAAACATGTGTAATTTATATAACAATAAGTTTAATAATATCAATGTTTTCTCCATCAACACTATTTAATGTTTATTTGTCGCTTTTATGTTATTTTCACTAGTTAAATTTTGTACTTGTTCTATTTTTGGGTTTACCTGTTGAACAATGTATTCAAATAAATAAATAAATAAATAAAAATATGAGACAAGCAAATATACATTGCTGTCAACCAAATATCAAGTCATAATCATGGATATGATAAATTCCAGTTTCACTAGAAGTACTTTTATTTTCGAGTTCCGATGAAAGTTTGTGTGAAGACATTTAAATTTATTAATTTAGAAGCGTATGTGTTAAAGACTATCCCTACCCACATCCGATTTCTAATCCGATAATGAACTCATTGTCTGGTAAACGCCTTGCCCAAGTGGCAGTCACATGGCCTGCTGGTTATCATAAACCATCTCAATTCCGTTATTTGTCAACTGTTTAACAGATCCGGCTTAGGACCGAACTCATTAGAATGCTCAGTTCTCCGACACTGCATTCAATAGACTTGTCAAAATGTTGTACACAACCGTAAAGTCATGCTACTTTGTATGAGTCGTTGGCTACCATTGTCTTGGACAGGGATCCCCAAAATATTCACCGCAGGCGTTATTTGTCATGTGCAATACCTGTTTGCAACAATACAAAAGATGCAACTTACTAGAAGAAGTGACACCCTTAGTTGTTTCACTAGTTGTTATTTCGAACGTTTCTGAGAACAAGTGCCTTACTGTATTTTTATACATTAAGTTCTAACAGAAATCTAGTGAATGGAGTAAGTAACCAAATTTTTATTTTTATATGTGAGATATTAGAAGAAAGTAGTTATTAGAAAATAATTATTTGTAGAAGGAATATTGTAACGTAAGGTTGATAGAACCGTGAAAGAATAGAGATAGACTGGGAGCGTAAGAAATAGTCTATCTACCTACCTTTTTTCACGATCCTACCCTGCTGAAGTCACATATCCCTTCTATCCCTTGATTCAGTAATCGGTGTGGTTTACCTTCTAGAGTATAGGTGCCTGATGTCTATAAAATATAAATCCAACTCTGAGTTTTAAGGTATTTTACATCTAGAAACGTTAAGATAACCTTTTGCTAATGTCCTGCCGTTCAAGTCGTCCAAAAAAATCAATTCGCTATATTTCTATTATAGCATTATACCAAGTAACACTAAAAACAATTAAAAATATATTGATATTTAGAGGATTACCAGTCATCCTGATTTTTAGTGTTTTGTCCCTACTTAATTCCGTTGCTTTGGTGTCTTGAAAAACCTTTCCGAACAAGTAACTAAATAATGTGATTGAAGCCTTAAGAACTTTGATAATGAAAAATAATAGTAACTCTAACTACAAGGAGTGTAAATACATTATATCCTAAGCTCCGCATTAGTTCTTGTTACTGTATGAGAATAATTATAATAAGTACTTGACATTCCAAGTTGCTTATTATATTTTTAGCGACACCAGCAGCATTTAACTTCAAATAGTGTTTAAGTATTTGTAGAATGTGGACCACATTACAGTTCAGATTTATTTATTCGCAACATTTTATAGTTTTTTGCCCGTTGCTAGACGACTAAATGTATATGAAATTAATATGATATTTTTATAACACTCCGTGCTTACGAGATCGGAGGCATCAAAAAAATATAAACTTATCCCAAACCTTACATTTATCTAATAGTCAATTATTTCAAGATCTTAATTGTGATTAAAAATAAACTAAAGTTGAGAGTTTAGATTACTCCACATACAGAGTGTCCGTTTTAAAACGTTAAACATTGGGATCTCGAGAACTATAAGAGATACGAAGTCGGTTAAATTGTAGCTAAATTGCCACATTAGTTGACCATTTTAATTGTGTATTTGTTTTCCCGAAAAAATGCATAGCTTAGTAGATATGAGCAAAAAAAATTTCAAGTAAATATTCGATGGTCAGACAAAAGGTATCGTCCAGATTTACACAATTAATGTTTTCATATTTTAATCTAAATTTGTTTATATGATATATTATTTTGCAAATTTAGGGTTTTATGATTTACAAATCTGGTTTTCACATAATACATAAATGTGAATGTGTTTCAACTGTTTTTGCCTGTTTTTGTCTTATCTTTGTGTCGTTTCATTTCGGGCGACTGTTAATATCAGTCGTCACTTAGATCAAGTTTCGGCTGTCGCCGAATATTGGCTTGGTATTTTCAGACGCAAAAAACAGTTGAGTATCACTGTCGTAAAGACAAGGACCGAACACTCCCCTGAGTACAGTGGCGGCTCGTCAACCCAAATATTCTTCCCAGGTCGTTCACCCTATGTTTCCAAGGGGTGCATTGCTTTATGTTTACTGTTATTAGGAAAACTGTAATTGTTTTATTTCTGGCGTCTGTTTTTTTCGTGTCTAGTCTATTTGATTGTGATATGCATTTTTTGTGGCGTTTTTTACATATGCTGGGCTGGTTTTTACTACTATTGTGATATTGTGCGCATATATCATTTATCATCATATGTTTATCACAGATATTGTGCGAATGCAAATATTGCCAATGATCCGAAAATATTCAAATGCGTGATATTACTTTCATCCCGAAAAATATAGTTGTTTCGGTAGATTTCATTTAATAATTTTACGCTTATTCATATCAAAATTTTTTGTATGAATAAATTCTTGTATCAAATCTATAATGTTTTTATTATTACTTTTTTATATACAAGTATGAATCATATTCCGTTTATATGTGACGTACAATGTATACCAATGACGTCAGTCTACTACGTTAACCTACGTCAGAATTGATGGAAATTTTTATTTAGAACAACAACAAAATTTATTTTATATTTCTGCATATTTTAAAATATGAATATAATCCGCAAGATAGAAATATATATTTTTATTTCATTTTAAATTAAGATTTCAATAAAAAATGGGTGATAGCCGAAGAGAATAAACCATGTTAGTAATAAAAAATACTTTATTCCTTAGATATACATTATAAGAATAAAATTCACCAATAATATTACAGAATGATATGATTGTTATTTTAGGTAGTGCTAAAATAAACTGCAAAAATATAATGCTATAAAAATATAGATTAATTCAGTTTGACAGATGAGTCCGTAAAGTCAAATTTTGACATAAGAGTCTGTAAAGTTTTACTTTAGCTACTACTTTGGCTAAATTCGCGGAGTGATAAGTGTACTTTAGTATCTCTTTCGGAAAAAATATAGGTGTAATGTTTGTATTTGAAAATATATTGAAAAGCATAATAATAAAAGTCAGGATGTTATTAAATTAAAATATGTATTCTGTTCAATTTAACTGGCGGATGTTTATAAAATATATGTCATAGTATACATTGAAATAAACAATTTTACTGTAATTATTATTACTTGTTTGTACGATCATTTAAATATTCGTTATCTATACCTAATTAAAATACATTTGGATACTAGTCATACCTATCAATAATCCAAAATATTTCCGTGCATTCTGACGCGTATGACTTGCATACAAATGAAGAATTCTAAAAAATAGTTTCACAGTTAGTTCAGAGAGTGAAGAAATTTCTCTATTTAAACTTGCAATTAGCTTGTTTTTACCTCGTTGACACCGCCTTCTACAATTAAGCTAAATGAGAGTCCGTTTGATGAGCTCTTGGGAAAAATGCAAGACTCATCCCATTTTAATGTATGCAAAACAGATAGGTTAGGTGTGCCGACTATTACGCATTCATTTTCATAAATTTGCTGTTTTCTTTCTAGTGCACTATGGAATATTTAACGGGATCGATTTGGAATTAATTAGTTATTTAGGTCACTCATAAATTATTAATTAATGCGAATTTGTTGTTAAATTTGATTTTTATTTATGGTGTAAACGTTTATGTTGTTAATTGCAAATTATATTCATGTTAATAATTAAATTTTTGCGGTGTAATTACTACAAAAGATTCATTCGTTTGCATAAAAATTGAAACATATTTAATAACTTCTGACATGATTTTACCCTAAGGATAATCACAATGATGATTGAAACGGCAGTTTAATCGAAATAAAAAAAATCCGTACAACTGTGTCTTGATTTTTATTTCTGCCATAAAACATACCTATTTAATTTTAATTGTCATATATATTTTCATATTTCACAATATTCAATATCAATCAAAACATCAATTTATTCTTTATTTTTTCTTATTGATTTATTTTGCCACAAAAAAAGCTTAAAAAGTACAATTTGTATTTTTTTTAATAAATAGAACGTTATGATTAAAAACATTTCATTAGTATTAGATTTTCTTGTAAAAGACTTCAAAAAAGATGTTTTTAACATATAATAATTTCAATAAATAACAATTTTCATTTTTTTTTAATGTAGTATTCTATTGGCATGTAATGGCTATTACTCACTCCAGTGAATTACAGCACTTGCCTTCGCTCGTGTTAGCATTCATTCTCATGAGTAATAACACACATACATGCTCATTGAATAATATACTATTATATAAGTTTTTTTATTATTAAACGAAAAACGTATAGAAACAAAAACATAATTTTCAAGAAAATATCGAAAAAGGTGATTTTAAAAAACAGAATTCCAATGAAAAATATCTAATGGCCCATATTGCTAGCTCACTTTTATGAGTGCTTTTGTTAAAAGTGACGTTTGGGATTATAAAATTATAATGTAAAATCTGGCTTCATAAAAGCGATTTATAAGAGTAAGTTCGGAATACGAACCAATATCTCTATATGCGAATTTTAGTACGATCTTTATACTTTTATTTGATGATACAAGATGTCAATGAAAAAATATTGTTGTACGTTAGCTATTTTTTTAATATTTTTTATAAGTTTTTGTTATTATTAAACAAGCAAAAACTATTGATTCGTCTCACTTTTCTTGTAACAACACGTGTTTATAATTAACCAAAATTGATTTTCCTGTAGCACCCAAACAATTAGCGAAACATAGCCGTCTGTTGCCTGCAAACAATAATAGGGTGCAGTCTGCAGTCAGAAATCCGTTATGAAGGGTGTACAGTACCATACAGCTCCCTGCCATACGAACCTGCCTCTTACCTACCTGTAATTAAGAGCTATAATCGCAGGACTTTCTCGGTCGATACGAGTGGACTACTTCCTATTTCCAACCAATGGCGTGTCCGCATTTGAAATATGAAACCCGCTAGTGACGACTTAGTCAGGGTCACACTAGTCTGCACTTAGCCAGCGCAGTGTGTTTAGTTGTGGTTTATGCGCGGTACGAGTGTGCTGTGAAAATGCCGATGCGAGAGTGTTTGTGTCTGTGATGTGCAGTGACAAACGGATTTCGAGTTGTTTCTTTGAGGTTATATTGGTGACTTACCCTTACACTTTTAGTACTTGTTTACTACTTTGTAAATACCTGCGTACAAATCCGCATTCTGACAATTGATTATTTGTTTACACAATCAACTATGTATGAAATCATTATTTACAATTATAACGGGTTTTTTAAAGAATATTTAAGATGCAGATATTTCTACTAATAAAATAAATTTAAGTAAATGGTTCAATCCGTTATATATAACTGGAAATCGATTCTGATGCGTAAATATTTAATTCCGTTAAATTTGATCTAATTTATTAGAAACGTATCGTATATATATATATATATATATATATATATATATATATATATATATTAAATATAAACTACTATAGTAAAAATATGTGTCTAGTGTCTGTATGTCATACTTAACATATATTTAATAACCAGTGGCGTAGATACTACACGACAATACACAGGGCTTTAAAGACCAACAGAACCCTATATGAACCCAAGGAATTTGAAACTCTAAAATATATTACGAATTTATAAAAATTATAATATACAGATTTTATTTGCCAAGTATATTCAAGGGTTTTTGATATTATTTAAAAAATATTTGGAAAACTAAAAAATATTTGCATACAATTCAATTTAAAATTATTTTGGAAATATAATAACTATATAGAATTGAAATATTGAATAAAATAATAAACAACTATCATATAGAAAATTAAATTTTATTTTTACTAGATTAAAAAATATAAAGGCATGTAATTGTTATTGAAATGAACACAGATATTAAAAAGCTGATTTTGAAATTTTGAAAATTTAGTAATTATAGCTACAAATAATGTATTAATGCTACAATAAAACTTGAGAAAACCATTTTGAAAATAACGATATTAATCGTTACTTATATTAATAGATAGAATTAATGTTAAATATAATTTTTATTGCCAAATATTAAGCACTAAGGTGCACCCTTGCGTCAATAATGACACAATTTAAAACTACGTTTATCAGAAATTGCGGTTGAAATGCAGTATACGGGCACCCGATGTGCGCATGCGTCAAAATGACAGAAACCGGAGATTCTCAAACATTTATCTGACCCGATGTTTTCTGTCTTATTGAAATAGAAAAAGTAGTTGTTTTATTATATTTTATTTAAAATAACAAATACAAATTTAAACTAATATAACATTATTAATTTGATAAATACAGTAACAGTTTACTCATATATATTTTATCACAATTTGTTATTTTATTACATATTATCGGGAATGAGGTATGTCAATTATATGCACCATCATTAGGTTTAGGTTAGGTTCAGGTAAGATTTAGGTCAGGTTAGGTTTAGATTAGGTTTAGGTTAGGTTAGGTTTAGGTTAGCATAGGTTCAGGTTAGGTTTAGGTTAGTTTAGGTTAGGTTAGGTTCAGGTTAGGTTTAGTTCAGTTTACCTCAGGTTAAGTTCATCGACATATAGAAATGGACTGCGCGTGGCAATGCTAAGTGTGTGTACTACAGGTGAGAGAGAGGGAAGATGATGAGGCCTAGTTTCCGCGTTTCTATTGGTCGCTAGTGCTAGTGTTGACGCAGCGACCAATAGAAACGCGAAAAGTCATATATTCTAACATAATTTAAAAATAATTTCAATGTACAAAAACCTCTTAAATGACCACGGTTTTGGTGCCACTGATATCGCCAAATGGCCTCCTGCCGGCAAAAAATTGAACTTCATGGTTCACGTATACTGCATTTTTACCGAAATTGCAAAAAACTAATGTATTTACAGAATACATTAATAAATAGTAATAATTCAAAAATCCGTTTTTTTGACATCTGTCACTTCGTGGGCAAGTGTCCAAAAGAACTATTTTTAAGAAAATTATCTTGAAAATTGAGTTAATTGTTCACATAGTACATGTTCAATATTTGTAAATAAGTAATTTTAAAAAAGTATGTCCCTATATCAATGCATTCCAGTTGTTTGCCTATTATTTCGCAGGAATAATGAGTAAATTTTACCGAATAAATTCATATCTTGAATTATATTTGGTTAATAAAAAATTA
Organism: Stenolophus ochropezus; assembly: GCA_035578165.1. Taxonomy (NCBI): domain Eukaryota; kingdom Metazoa; phylum Arthropoda; class Insecta; order Coleoptera; family Carabidae; genus Stenolophus; species Stenolophus ochropezus. The sequence continues at coordinate 3,908,130 of JAQOWZ010000002.1, forward strand.
CACTTTAGTCCCTTGATATACAAATAATTATTGTATACGTGAAAAGTGAATAAAAGTGGAATAATCATTAAAAAGTATTTTCAAAAGAATTTAAAAGACTAACATATATGGTGTGAAATAAGTGACAGGACAAATGAATGAACGATTTTCGTATTTATTATTAGTCATTCGCAGTTACCTTCACTTTATTTACGGTGACCGTTGTCATTCACTGAAAATATTTGTTGCCTTACAAATTTCCACTTATTGGGTCATGGCATTAAAAAGTATCGTTAAAAATTACGTAAAGCTTGCATTAGCAGTCGATGCATTAACCGATTTTGTACACATTGTCTTATGCAACAATAATTCATACATGTACCCACTCTCCTTGTGAGGTGCACATTCAATTACCTCTTTGGTTTCCAGTGCGAACCAATTACCCATTACCATTTTTAGATCCTTATCTTCCGGTTTGAAAGTAACTCATTTTAATTGAAATATCAACTTTTTTTACGGCATTCAATTCTAAAAATCCTCCAAGCGGTTTTTCTTTGCTCATCTTAAAAACTAACCTTAATTAATTTGAAAGTAAAAATAAATAATTTAGAGATGGCCAGGAGATTATTAATAGTTGTGACTATTAATTACAGCTCATTAGGATTATTATTGTTTATTTTTTACTCTTCTGTTACTGTCACAAATTCTCATGGCATCGTGATTGAAAGTGGCCTATTTTGAGGAAGTATTTGGTGCACTTTGAAAAATGCAACATCATTTATCGCATTAATCATATTTAAATCTCTAATTAAATAGAATTAAAAGCTAGAAAAATATATAAAGCAGATCATCCTAGCTCGAAAAAAAGGGTAAAGTAAAGCGAAATAAAGAATAAAAGAATTTATTTGTAATATTTATTATCAAATGTAGTATTTTTTTTAATATCAATATCGGTTTATGGTGAGGAATATTTTCCTCATTTGACGCTTTTGTTTTTTGTGGTTAGCCTTTTCCTGTTTTTCATTTTGCAAAAACCATAGCAAAAAATGGTGCGATTTCCGAAAAACCGAAATTTTACTAAACTTTTTATGTTAGAAACCTCAGAAAATAAGATAATTCGAAATAATAACTTAAGATTTAAAACAACGTGAAGTTGTACATTCATATTTCACAGAATTTAGTTTCTTGTAGTTTTTTAGCGATTATATTATAAAAGTACTTCGGAAAATAGGCCATTGTTTTTATGATTGACAAAGGGATTAGCCATTCAATCTATATTTAGTCCCTTTTTTAATACCGTTTCGAATTTATAAAAGGTATGTCACTAACTCCAATTAGAACTATTTTTAGTTTACATCTAATCCCATTCATTCAATTTTGAGAAGACTATACATACATATATTTTATGTTTATTTGATTGTTGCTGTATGACTAAAATATTACGAATGATATCACACTACAAAGATTTTACAACGTTATTCTTTCCAACAAATAATAAATTTAGTGTGATGTGGGTGTCTCAAACCAAAATATGATAAAATATAATGTGGGCACTTTGAAACATACAATAGGTATATCGGTTTATGTTTAAATAACGACACAGCAAAACCTGAAATAAAAGGTATATGAGAAGAACAATTTTTTTTCTTCCAAAAAAAAAAATATTACTAATTTTGTATCTTGTAACTCATCATCATTATGGTGTACAACCCTAGAAACGTTTTTCACCTGTTGCATTATAATCGTTACATTTTGATATAATAGGTTGTCAGCTTAAATTAGGTGCGAAAATGACTTAAATCATCCCAAAAATCATACCAAAATAGTACAACTCTCCTACACTATATAGTTGAAACGGACCAAGACTATGAAGAGATGAACTTGTTAACAGATTTTTGTCATTTGTCATACGTGGTACACTCTTCGTGCAACAACGACCACAGATTATACATTTTATCCAATCATCCTTCATTATCATTTTTTCTTCTTCGTTATCATCACCCTCTGATTAACCATTTATCAACAGTTCTTCAGAACTGAATGTGCGAATGATTTTTTCCCGTTGAATTGATCTTTTTAACGATAAAAATCTTCAGGTCCATCTCTCCTCAGTATTGGGTGGTCCATCTATCCTCAGAGCAGAGGTTAAATGAACCAATAAATTACTTATGACTGTTTACAGATAGAACCACATTTTTAAGTTACGTTAAGTCTTATGCACAATTTTAAAAAGTTTGTACATAAATAATTAGTTTAAACCTACCGAAGCCGTAATTAACTAATTGTGTATATAAGGTACAATTTTTTCAGCAACTTTTTAACTAAATCTTAGATTATTTAGTGTTGACTGTATTTATTTTCAAGTGGCTACTTACACTGTTTCTAAATAACATAATTAAGATTCCGTATGAGAGACATTATTCTAATGTATTTTTAAGACCAAAAGTCCATCTTCTCCCACTTACCTATATGAGATGTGTTTTAATGTGAGGTGCAAAATACTTAAATGTGTGATTAAAATTTATGAAGAAGATTAGTATTAGTTTACATTTTTGCTCCACTTTCCAGCGTTAATCTACTTAGCATTAATTGCTTTACATAATGGTCATATATGATGGGAATGGTATCTGACGTTTGATTTCTTGAACAAGCAGCAAGCGAATCTCTTCCTGTAATGGCTTTATCTGTTCCGATGCCGCCTGCTAGATCGTCTGTCATGCGCTGTACCACTTAATGCCGTAATTGGCAAAACTGATGCGATGTTTGGCCGCGGATCAAACCATTTCTTTGGCCGTGGAATTCTCGTTATCTCGGCCAATGCCGTTGGCCTCGATCAAGCCTTATTCAATTACATCTCAAATATTTACGCTGCTTGTACGCGTGGGTACACTACACAACTGTTCACCGGAAGTGGAAGAAGGAAGCAGATATAATAATGATAGTTTTGACATATGCAATTGTTTCAAAGTGAGTTATTGGGTATTTCAATTCAAGAACGATTGCTGATAATACAAACATAAATATTTAACGATATATCTGCATCATAGAATATCACAATTTCTCAACAAAACACAAATATCGAAAACCTGAACATAATAATAGACAGAAAAATTTAATGTAGTTGCTATTTTAATACATTTGGTTATCCCATAACAGTATATAAACAGTCTGAAGACATCCAAAAAGAAAAACAATCGTCACATTAATAAAATAATAATGGGCTAACCAAATGATTTAATTTGAATTCTTTTCAGTAAAACCATAAAGTGATACCCACTTTTACTGAAATCATTAATATAAACGTTTATCAGTTCTTTATACTGACATTTCTTATCTGTTTCAAAACAGAGAAAGCTATTATTTTCTATTATTTTGCTATTTTAAGAAAAGCGTACTCCGACTGAAATTGAACTAAATATAAAGTCTAGGGTTAAAATCCCATTTTTGCTAATATTTATTTGAGTAGTTAGTAACACACTATAAACTGAAAGTTCTTTACAAAGACTGTGGGCTGACAACCTATACTACTAAAAATATAAGTAAAACTTTTTACAAAACATGTACCTAAGAAGATACTTAAGATCCTGTACCATCTAGGAATGTTATATCTTGATAAGGATTATTTTATGAAGCAACGAAGTGTGAAATCTGGGATCAAATTCCAGCTTCAGCAATCTTTAAGCAAATTTGATGTGCATAGGGATTCGGAATCCATTATAAACTGTAAATTCCTAGTGGATATACGAATAGTAGGCTTGCAATCTTTTCTACTAAAATCGCAAGTAAATGCTGGGCTAACGATAATAGGGTATTTCACCAATTTCAGGTTTTTTAGCATACTCTATAAAATATATATTTACTTATTTTTTGGTTCACTCATACAACGTCCGATTTTGTCGTTTAAATATTTACGAATATGCTTTCTTCATATTTGGCAAAGTATATTAAATCTCGTTAATTCTGTAAGCAAAATGATGCAGAGTTACCATTACCCAAAATCTCGAACTTAAATAAGTTCAAATAATTTAAAGACTCACAGGATCGATCAGAGTTTTGAGAACACAATTGCTTCTGCAAAATGATACAGAATTACAATTACCCAAAATCTCGAACGTATTACAAATGATTTGAAGATTCGCAGTAGCGATCAAAGTTTTGAGAACACAATAATTGCTTCTGCATGTAGTAAATCGAGGTGGACACTGATTTTCCAGAAATTCAAAGAAGGAAAAAACCAAAATGAGTTTTTTCCAAACTTACCGATTATACTACAAATTTATTTTACTTTACCTGTTTCGGTAGCTTCCAGGGAAAGGAATTTTTCCAAATTAATTTTTTTTTAAGAACTATTTGTATTTTATAATGTGTGAAGAACAATTACCTGATTTGTCATTTATGTCTATTAGAAAATTATGTTTTCAAATAAAAATGAATATTTTTTTTTAATTAATGTTGTATCATGGAATAGAGCCCTAAAATTTAATTTGTACAAAGTGTCCTTTTACCGATGCGGAGGCCCTGACATCTGCTAAATTTCTCTTCCTTAAATGCAAGTAAAACTTGTCACAAAACAAGCATCTCAGAAGATACTTGACATGGTATTTGAGACCCTATTTCGTCTAAGAATGTTATACCGCAGATGATAATTATTATTATTGTACTAAGAATAAATAAGTTAGATATATTTTAAATTTAAAATCAATCGGAAAATGATGATAAATAGACATGTTTAAATTAGGAAATGGATTAAAAAAACAAAGAGAAATCAATCCTAGTGTGATTGTTTACTAATCCGCTGCGACTTTCATTTGTTTACATATTCATTTGTTTTGAAATCCCCTTCCGCAATAATTGAATCCCAGCACATTCGCTTTCCCGTCAAGGAGAAACAATTTTTCTCCCGTCGTAATATATTAACCGCCACGCCTGTTCTGCCAAAGACGACAAGACATCACGGCCTACCGTGACTCATGTCTACAAGCTATAGCACGAATGTGTTGTGTGCTGTGGTGTATGCGTCAGCATCGGATTGTGCCCAGATCACGCAACAGGGATACTCTTACCCTGCATGGCAATTAGGTGGATGTGGATGGTAGTAATGTGAGGTTAGAGAAAGAGGAACGTGTTGCATTTGTTTGAGAGGTTGCCACGTGCGGACTCCGCACGCTAATCTTGCAAGGACGACGGATATTGTTATTAAATTACGAGGTTCACTTGTTTATAGTTCTGGATTTATACAGACACGTTCTACTTGATAACGTAACTATTTCAAGTCGTTGCACTTGTACTCATGTTTCATATTATTATCTCAAATAACTTTAGAACAAAGTTTAGACAAATTCCGTAAAGGCATGTCTTGTTAAATTATTAAACAGAGGAAATCAATTCTAAAATTGATACTATTTTTTTTGAGAATGATTTTTAATAGCTATTTATGGTAATAAATAAAACAAGAAAGGGTGATTCTTTAACACATGCGAAAATTACAAATCGAGGCGCAGGCGAGATTTGTAAGAGCAAAAATGAAATAACCAACCTATTTCCTTACGTGTTTCTTACAATATTTTTTCTGCTTCCGTTTGAATAAGTATAAAAAAGTATTACAAATTATGAATATTTGACATTTTGGTGACATTTATAAAATAAACAAAAAAGGCAATACCAAGGACTGCTTAATTTTGTGCATTACTAACTTACAATAACAAAATTGTTGGTTAAGATAGACTATTATACCGGGAGTTTATTTTATCAGTAAACTTAGAATAGTTTCTTTACTATAGTTACAGAATGACAGCAATTTATTGAAGCATTTATTTTATGAGAAACATAGGGAATACTTGTCAGACTCGTCACATTTCAAAATCAATTGGATACAACGACTTTGATCCATTGGATTTTGTAAAAATCAAAATGAAAAAAATAAAGATTAACTTCAACGTTTCTGTTCCTTGTAAAACGAATGTAATAAAAAATATACTTAAAAAAAATATTATAACCATTTAAATTTAAATAAATAATTCATAATTGCTTTAATTAATATTTTTTAGTCTATGTTAAATCCCTACATTTTCTCATTAAATAAACGCTTTAATATATTGTTGTTTATTAATTTATCTTGTAATTATAGTATAGTTCGAAAACACTGAAAAGGTGTCACTTTTCGTCCGATCAAAATAAAATATATATAAAATCCGTCTCGAAAATTTTATTAGTTTATTACTAGTTCTCTATTTGCATTATTTTCGAATAAAATTACTTGTGCAATATTTTTGCAGTTCAGTATGCGAAATATTTATTTATATATCAGTATATTAATTTAATTGGCTGTTGCCAAGAAATAGTTAAAAATTATTGATAAACTTCAGCTTTCTAAAAATATTTATAAATATGATGAAACATTGCAATTCTAGTTTCTCAACAAAATATTATCTAAATCCAATTGCCTGAACTGTCAAAAAAACTTTATTCATAAACAACCGTTTCATATTTAAAAATAATTCTTTCCTATAACAGTTTTTGTCGTGACTTTTTATGGAATAGCATAAACATTTTTCTTTTTATATGCTTTTATTAAAATATTTATCTCTACTTCGTCTGTTGCTATTAAGTTTTTTGCATCATATCTTCGCTTTAAAATTTATTTATAGATCGTAGGGATTTATTAAAAAAGGTAATCAGTTATAATTTATTTCCACTTGTAGGCTATGGACTGGCTTTTGTTTCGTGCTCTTTTATTTTCAAGTGAACCAAGGCATTTATTATTTATGGCCATGTCCTCGTTGCTATTTTGTTTTTTCAAAGGTATCTTTAATTATTCATACAACATTCACCTTCAAAATTTAATCTGTTCCACTCGCAAGGATATGTGAATTGGTATTTCCATGTCTTGCTTCTGAATTTATTCCTCATATATTAAGAAATCTCGGAAAATTTTATTTCCAAGAAAAGTATCTGCATCTTATATAATCAGAAAAATATGAATATATTATAACATCGACCACATTTATGTAATAAAGTAATAGTATATTATACATACATAAATGCATTTTTTTATTATATATAATTTCTCTTCTGAGGTGTACATACAGTTTTTACAAAACATGAACATTAAAAACAAAATACATAGATTTACAGACTAATTGAACATTTACAACTTTATAAAATTTCTTGACAATCGTAGAAATTCCAATAACCAATCGTTACTAGTACGGGAAATAATTGTCAAATAAAATTGCAACGAAAGAGATATTGTTGTCAATGTCAATTCATTATCAAATTTTTCTTACAAAAACTAAAAGCTAACTAAATTATAATTTTTATTAAGTTTCGTACGTACTGATATGTATTTTTTGCGATTACAATACTTCCTTTACTTTATACAAGGAAGTAAAAATGGTAAAGAAGAACGAAAAAAAGAGAAGTTATATCGATTCTTATAGATTTGTGAAAATTCAAATATGTTAGATTAATCTTAACAGCCAAAATATTGTGTACATAAATACGTATCTGAAACAAGGATCAAATCAGATTATCAAAGCTTGATAAATAGAATACAACGGATCTAATGGTGAATTGAATTAATTCATTGATCACGCCTTGATTAAGGAATGGTGAATTCAGTCATTAATTTTGCAATCAATAATTTTACTTAAATACTTTTTCTAATAACATAAATTCCTAGAAATTTAAAATAGGTATCTACAGAATAATTTGTAATTAATATCACGATCTTTGCGTCATGAAACAAATACTGGTCATACTGATCGCGAAAACATTATTTATTCGTAACATATAATGATGATTTCATACATGATATACATTTGAGAATGATTCATTAAGGCGACATGCAAAATAACAGTTACAAGTTGATTGTGTATGTTTAATTAACAAGATAAATGCTATCTATATTTAAGCATGGATTGTTTGTTTAGCTAATGCTAGCAGGGGTTATTTTCTCCTGTTTAAAATTAGACTTATCAGTCCTATTTCCGGCCTAGCCAGCCGTCCACATTTTTTGTAAACCGTGCTAAAAGTAGATATTTATACCTTCCCTTTCAGAACTCCAGTAATCAGGAGTTACCAACAAAGTAAACACAACATTCCTGACATTCTTCCACCGGGGAATCTCCAGTGAACATCCATTTTTACTTAAAATTTAACAATGTTCCCAACATTGCAAACTAAAACTAACTTCACTCTCTGCATAAATCAAATGTGAAAGTTGTTGAAGTTGTGCTGGTTGCGAGGCAACGTTGTTTATTGTGAACTACTGACATATTTCAACAAATGGAACTGTCCGTGCCCACCAATCACAAGGTCATCGCAAGGAATCGTCAATTGTTGATCAACAAACGAATTTAGTGTTTAGTGCGCGTTGTTAGTATTGTGGTTGCTGTAGTAACGAAACTTGGTGACAATGACGAAGAACAAACAACAGACTTTAACAGCTCGAACGTTCTCTACCTTGAGTAAGAGATTTCGGAAGAAAGATAAAATCAAAAGGTACACAAACTTCAACTTTGATTGATTATTTTTGTTATTTCTTTTGTTGAACTGTCGCAGTGCTTTCAGCCAAATCCTGTTATTCTTTAATATGGAAATTCAATTATAGAGAAAAACTTTATTGCATTTTAATACCTAGAAAATGATTCTTACCTAAGAGAAAAATAAGTACATATAAAGTAAGATTACTCATAATTTATTCAAATGTACTTTGTGCAAATTCTTAATGTGACTCATAAGTGTTATACATGATGTCTTATGGGAAAATCCTTTGATGAATACAAGAATCTTATAATAGACATTTTCTTTTTCCTCCTTTTTTTTTAATCATTATAAATATTAATTTTGAAAAAGTGATTAATTAATTCATTCTATATGGGTAAAATTAACTAGATTTGCCAAAATTCGGAAAGATTTTATCTTGGGTAACTTATTAAAGGGTTACATCTACAAATATCTATAATTTTGTGATATTATCATTCCTGTTAATAGCCGAAAGAAAACCTAGATATTTGCCACTTTGAACTGATCCAATTTACACTTTTGAATTCGGATCACTTTACCCCTTGTACTGAACGAACTGAAATTAAGCAATTCACTCATCTAGGTAGACCAGTTGATTCAGTTCAGATGGGCACTTGACTTTGCTGTATTTTTAAATATCTGAAAAGAAATAGAGACATTACAAATTTATAATCCTAAATTCAACACAACTTCGGAGATAACATCAGCTATAATTTGACTTATACAATGCAATAATAGTAATAGAATGCCGGAACATTGTTGGATAAACATTTAAAAATAAACGAAAAACATGAGCTAAAGTGATTCCATTTGCTCTGAATAAGTGAACTGATCTAACTAATATATCTATACTGAACAAACTGATCTGATCTGATCCGATTGGCAAAAGGAATACCACTACAAATAACAGATTTTCTTTTGTTTTATGTTAAGTAAATTCATTGGTATATCCTTAGTTCGTTCCAAAAAAGCAGTTATAAAGGGAATGAAGAAAAATCTATTATTATTAGCTTATTGTACATGGTAATGGAGTAATGGAGTTTTATTAAATAATATAAATACTGCTTAATACAAAAATAAATAAATTGGTCTACTTGAAAATCGCCAGGTTTGAAGTTTACTAAAATCCTCGCTAAAATCTGTCCAAAGAACTTTGCACCTGCCTTCTCTTAATGATGTTTCACAAAAATGACATTGTTTGGTCATTTTATTCACTTCCATCGTTTGGTCTTTGTTGGGGTTGTATTTTTAATCCTATTTTAATCAAAGGTCCAAACAATATATCAAGTTGGACTTATTGCAAAGTAACCGTATATTGAGGTATAATACTACTATACTTGTACGAATAATATCACATCCAAAATTGAATACAGTGGAGTTTCTATTCCAGATAGGACAACCATTTCATTTCTATTTTAGAAACAAGAAGCAATTGATTTCGGCATTTGTACATTCAAATAACTGGGTATGGGGTTAATGGTTAATACTAGAACCGGAATCTGATCAAACTGGAACCGGTCCCACCATTAATTCGTCCCCATAAGAATAAGTTGAATCTACCCTACAAATAAAATTATTCATTATTTTAGATTTAGGATGTTTTCTGGCTTTTAACGTTGACAGTTTCGACTCCATATGCATCTTCTTTAGTAGATGAAATTTATAAAAACGTCATATTCATATTGCTATGTTAAAATTAAATGTAATAATGCCGTTGTATTAAAATATAAAGAAATTAAAACAAAAATAAAATTCTAACCCCTGGGGTCGAAACTGTCAAGATTGAAAGAATTGAGTTGACTAAATTCCAAAGTCGTCTGTATTAATATTCGTTTTATTTATAGGATCAAAGTGCTCTACTGTTTTTTAACTGTACCATTTAAATATTTACGTGTGCAAAAAGTGTGCCTAGTAACGGATCGATATAGTTTAAAGTAAGTTAAATATTTAACATACCAAATTTAGCTCTGATTGAATAGGCCATGAACTTTGAATTGCCCTACGCTGGCGTCAAAATTACCATAGAATTCGCATCATTCCGCCGCTGTTCTGTCACCGTGTGGAAAATAACAGCAGTTTACTCGTAAATTACAACACCTGGACTATTTTTCATGTAATTTAGCCACTAGGGCTTCTAATGCAATTATGCCACACGGCAAAGTGTCGCATGTCACAGAAGAATATGTGACCGTAATCTGGGTAATTACCCGGTATATTCGCGCTATATTTTTCCCCACTTTTAGGTTATCTCGGTTACATTTTAATAATGTTAAAGTGGAACAGCGATATTTGGTAAATGTGTTTATTTTGCTTCCGAAAATAGGTCTCTTCTCCCTTATCAATTTCCGTTATTAATGATACATTAGGGCGCACCTTCGTTAATTACCGACTCGCTTATTCTCTTTCATTGTTTGGCAGCAAACACATTACCGCGAAATTTTACTCCGGTTATCTATATATGTCACATCAAGATATGGGTTCATTATCGCCACGGAAATGGCTACTTTCCTGATATTTTTTTACCACAATACCATTCTTTTGTGAATTTTATTTAAAATGACATAAAACATGTAACTATAAATAGAATAAATCAATAGATTTATGATTTTAATTCTTGATTAAACTAATGATTGATTGCAATTATAGTAGCTGTACATAATGTTACATTTTCTCTATAATTAGACGTTATACATTTTATACATTACTTTATTTCATTGTAAGAAGTTTATAATCACTGTAGTTAGTTATATTAAACTTTCTAGTATTAATCAAGAATATGTTTAATTTATATTTTATTATTGAACATCAATAAGGCAGCGTCATTCACATGGTTAATGAGTGAGCTATATCCGAGTGTTTGAGAACTCACTGTAAGCTGTAGGTCTCTTGTTAAAGTTAAAGTTGTCATGAAAATCTTGAGATCCTCTAAATTTTTGCAATCCACCAAATTTTTTGCACACGGTAAAACAACTAATTGGTTATTTCACTAAGAAATACCAAGGTATGTCTGACGTTCAGTTAAGTCATCCACAACAGTCGAAGATTACAAGAGAGTCAACAAGACAGTTAGATTTCAAACTTTGGAGCACCATTTAATGGTACATCCCGTAAGTATGAACTATGCTAAAAATAACCCAACTATTGATGTCCACCGAGGGCATCACGTACCGGAAACGGACAGTTATTTCTTTGAAAACAAGCTTGAAGGCGCAAAATGTGCGTCCTTCACCATAAATCTGTCCATTTCGTAACAACTGGAGTACTACACTACAATACCAAAAATTTACAAAAATGCACAGCCGCCAAGCGACATTGTTTGGATTTTCAAAGCGTTTAGTAGTAAGCGCAATTATAATTTTTTATTAATTAAAAAAAAAACAAAAATTTTATTTTTTAGGAAGTTCGAAGGCACCACAAAATATTGGCCCTAAGGCCCCAAAATTTTAAATCCGGCCGTGAATCAGATCGATATTTTTATTACTGAGATCATTTCGATCGATCGATCCTATTGAACATTTTTCGCAAACCTATCCGGCACAACACTGCTGTGACGTATAAACGCTTTTGATTTTTCATTGCGCATGTCAAGTTTTTGTAAAACGTTACTACGTCACAAATCAACCAATTGAATAAAATAAAAATTTAAATTTGACGCATCTGGTTAATCTGTAATAAAATTATTGAATATGGTGGAGGAGCCTGGCGTTTTTCATTGATTACTTTGGTAAGATCAGTTTTTCGTTATTGTAATCAAGTATTTGACAGTGCAAATCCAAATTGATGCCGGATAACAGTAGGCATTAACCAATATATCATATCGACAATAGTGGGACAATTACATATGCAAACATATGTCTATTTAGCATAATACGGGAATTGTGGTAAATGGAAGTGACATAACAGCTACGATCCATTATGACCTAACCTATGATCGGAAACCCCTTCCCATGCTTCCTGCGACGCATATGCATCTCATGAGGGCTGCATTATTGATTGAGCGTGGTTGCGTGGCGCTGAATGAAAACAAGGCGTGAGCCTCTGCCATGCGCAGCGCCGCTCAGTTCTCGTCTGGCTGCCAAGCTTCTGGCGACGACTTCGCCTCTCATGTGTTGTTGTTGGCCAGGTCAGGGTCCACAGCCCACAGGCATGGCCCACCACGATCCTACATGGACACTGGCACTGTGTGTTTGAGTATTGAGTGTTAGGAATAATGGTGGTAACGCTGTTCGTGAGTTTGGTAGTGTATCGTTTATTTTAATCAGACTTTTATTATTTAAGAATCTCTATTTATTATCTAGTAAGTTTAAGATGTCTTGCAATGACAGGTATGGTTTCGATGTTGTGAATAGTTTAGGCATGTTCAAAGCAAGATTTAGTATGATGAAACAAGATGTTGAGCAAAATATGCGTGGTAGAGTCTTAGATTCCCATGTATATGTCACTTGCAATGATTATTAGACACTTTGATCGCTGATTAAACTAATGAATAGTTGTAAAATGAATCACCGGTGTGTGCAGTGGTTCATAGATGATGTGGTGTTTGCAGGGAAGTCCGCACTATAGTCCTTCACAAGGGCAATTCAGGGCTGGGCTTCAATATCGTAGGCGGCGAAGATGGCGAAGGGATCTTCGTCTCCTTTATCCTGGCTGGCGGACCTGCAGATCTGAGTGGTGAACTACGTCGAGGTGACCAGATTTTGAGCGTCAACGGGATTAATTTAAGAAGTGCTACCCATGAGGAGGCCGCCCAGGCTCTCAAGGTAGTTAAAGTATGCAAACCTTTTTATATTTTTTATCTATTCTTTAACATTAGATTTTTAAACCCCATCAAATATAGTAGACTAACAATAGACTTGTGACGTCACTGCACTCGTTCTTTTAGGCTAGTCTATTTTTTTTTTTATAAAAATGTAGTGTTGACTAAGAACTGCATATTTAACCAATCACAACACAAAAATCCTAAACCAAATTAATGACAAGAATACATATAAATGAATATTTCATTCAATAACAATAATGCTAGTAAAACCGGCATGATAAATACAAATGTTGTATAGTCTATTTTTTATAAGAACGATTCATTCAATAAGATAGGAACCAAATTTTAACCATTCACACAACAACGAAACATTTGGAATTATTTTGCTGTCACTGTCAAGATTGTCAGACTGCTAAATTTAGGAATGATAATAAAAAGTCATCTAAACGATAATAAAAAGTGTTTTATTTTTATTCCTTCTTGGTAAGTAGTATTTTTATGTTTTGTAATACATTTTTAATTATACTTTATATTATAAAATATAAAAACGGCTGCATCCGAAGTGACATCTGGATCATTCTTATAAAAAAATAGACTACAGTAACGACATCTTTGGACAAAGCATATAACGTATCTTTATTACTGAATGTGACGTCACAACACACTTATTTTTTTTATTGTGTATTTATATTCATTCATGTTATATTTATATTTATTTACTGCTTCTGGAACAATTCTCACTGAGGAGTTCTTTAAAGGAACAATTAAATTGTTTAATTTAATTGTGACAATGAACTTCGGATATGCAGATATTTTCAATTTTATTTATATTCCCTTTAAAATTAACTAAATTTAAAATAGAGTACAGTAATTTGTAATTGTTTTTTTGTCAGGGTACTGGACAAACAGTTACAATAGTAGCTCAATATAGACCAGAAGAGTACAACAGATTTGAAGCAAAAATCCATGACTTGAAACAACAAATGTCCCAACAAACTATGACAGGGACCCTGCTCAGAACATCCCAGAAACGATCTTTATATGTCAGGTAAATATGTTTTATTTCCACTTTCTATATAATTGTCACTTTACAGGTTTCTTTGTAGCTAAGTAAATAAACAATTACAGTAACTAACCTGTAAAAATTTACAATGCTAGCCTTATAAAATTTTACAATGCTCATAAAAAATAATAGAAAATAATGAAAGTTTTTTATGCATTTTATTATAAATTTTACAAACTTAATTTAATTAGGTTTATGTGAGTAATTATAAACAATTATAGTATATTTTGATTCACTGGCGAAACTCATTTGACAACGTCTAGCTATAAATTGTTCTACCACCGCCAACTACCTTTGACTCTAATTTTGGAATCAATCTTTTTTTGAAACAATAAAGTAACTTAATAAAAAAATGCCATGAAGGTAGAAATAAAATTTTGTATGTGACACGCATGCAATTAATCTTACTGGACTTACTGGATTATGAGAGCTTGCTCCTTCGTCGCTCGCCTCACAAATTTCCAGCTCGCCCTGTAAAGATTAACTAACATCATCGGCCACGTAAATAACTATAATTTCTACATTTTTAGATTTGTGTTATAATGTGTATTGAACAACAGGGCACTGTTCGACTATGACCCGATGAAGGACGACGGCCTACCAAGTCGAGGCTTGGCGTTCCAGTACGGTGACATTCTACACGTGACAAATGCCAGCGACGATGAATGGTGGCAAGCTAGACGAGTGCTGGCATCTGGAGATGAGCAGGGCATGGGCATTGTGCCTTCCAAGCGGCGTTGGGAGCGCAAGCAACGCGCTAGGGATCGGTCTGTTAAGTTCCAGGGACATATGCCTAACATCCTAGAAAAGGTTAGTCCTTAATGTTATTTCAATATCTCATGAACTGTAACTAACGCCACAATTAGTGCGGATTCATAAAACAAAATAAGGTCAGAGTTCAACTGGAAATTACGCTTCTCTAAAAAAACATATAAGTTACAATCATTACCAGTTAAAAAAAAATCATAAATTAACTAAATTTAAAATTAGTCAGTTTTAAGTTACTTTCTATTCTCTGTTTTCAACTACTCAAAGAAAATTGTTAAAATAAAAACAGAAAAGGCAGAATATGTTTTCCTACTTTTAATAATTATTATTATTATACGTTACAAATTAAGAAATGTGAAACAATTCTGTTTATATTTGAAAATAAGTTAATACGAGTTTCTTGTGCATCTGTTCGGCGTTCCAAGTATAATATATGAATCATTATAATCTAGTTTTATGAATTGACACTACAGTTAGTAGGAATTTCAGAAAGTTAAGAATGGGAATAAATACATTTTATAAATTCAAAATGGTGTTAAAAAAGGGACTAAATGTAGATTGAATGGATTATCCCTTATATGAATCTAAGGCCTATATTACGAATATACTTTTCTAATAAAAGTGCTTTTAGGAAATGTGGTTTTACATTATTATCTTATAAGAGCAGACGTAATTTAACAAAAATTCTCTATAAAAATGAGCTCATAATACGGGTTACTGTTTCTAATGGTAACAATATTAATAACAACAATATATATCAATAATTTATTTGGGTAAAATGTAAAAATAATTGGATCACGAATATTTACATAACCAAATTTATTGAACGAATAATAAATTATAAAAAGATAATAAAAACAAGTATCAATACGAATAAACAAGTACAAACACTAATTCTAGAGTAATAATTATTAATAAAGACTTAAACACTATGAACTATTATTTGCACGATATTTACGTTCACCACTCGTATTAATATCAGACTGTCCTAGCGATCCTTTTAGCTTTGGCTTATATATCAGAGTAGTTATACCCTCGAATAATCTGGCAGCTTCGATGCGTCAGTACAATAGCCGGGTGGCTAACGTGTCTCGACCTGTCTGCTAGATACCTACGATCTTCACTCGCGTCGTGAACTTGGGATCGTTACTGCGCAACAGTTCATGAGATATTGACTTATACTTTTTGATGTTACAAATAATTAATTTCTTGCAGCAATCCACACTAGACAGAAAGAAAAAGAACTTCTCCTTTAGCAGGAAATTCCCCTTCATGAAAAGCAAAGACGACAAATCCGAAGACGGATCTGATCAAGAACGTAAGTATATTATTTTTTAATTGGGTTATTTAACTCATATGATTTCGTATTTTGTGTTATCATTGTTATTATTTTCTTTTTATAATGTTCAGCATCACCCGTTGCTACTCCCAATTCTGATCCTGAGCTAAACCCTATGTGTAAGTAATATTTTTTTCCCCACTAACACACATATTTTTGAATTCCACAATAATTTAATTTAAAGCTATTTTAATATTTTCATTTTCGTATATATAAAGTTTTATGATTAGGTTGCAATTATTTTAAGTTTTGATATTTGAAGTGGAATAAAATTAATGTGTTTGGATGTTTGCAGCGTTCATGCTGTGCTATACACAAGAGGATGCGAACGCAGAAGGTAATGTAAATTTTCTAATCATTTCAATATAAATCACGCAGGGTTTTATTTAGTTTTGATTTACAAAATGTATTTTTGTTTGGCTTCTTTCTGTCTGTGAAAGCACAGGTGAAATATTGTATCGGGTTGAGCTACCTTACATGGAAGAGATCACTTTAATATATCTGGAGAATAATGATAATTATGATGATAGTAAGTGTACCACGACTGGATGTTGTTTGCATGGCGTTCGTTGCCATTATTTTATCATGCACCATTGCCATTTTGTTTACACTTACTCAAAACCATCTCAGTGCCCATTCCAAGAAATATTTGCTTGTAATAAGACCTGTTTCAATGCTGCATTCGCTGCTTCCAGTGAAAATGTGTCATTCTTATATTGGCATTCGTATATTTCAACTAAAATTTTGCTATTGCATGATAGTTTTAACTAAAGCGAATCAATTGAAATTGGAAATTTACTCGGGTTACACAAATTTTGCACAAAGAGTAAGTGTAAGAGTTACTTCAGATGGCACTGCCCCTTCCAAATGTTTGTTGCATAAACCCCAAATGCATGATGGTTGATGAAATTAACCTTTAACAATGAAGCATTTGGACCCCATCCAGAACAAAACGTCCGATGATCATTACTCATCTAACCGCATTTGTAAATAACAGCTGTTTTATATTTGTTGCCTCTCGTGGTACCGACGACATTTCTAAAATAATTTGTAAATAATACACGCAATAAAAATATATCTTTTCAGGTTCGCTTTAAAGAAAATAATAATATTATACTTTAAAATAAATGTGTTTGTGGTGTCGATATTTTTAATAACAACGATATTTTTTTAAGATGTTAAAGAAGAGTTATTTTTAAACAGTTTTATTTGTAAAACAAATATAAAAATGCTAAAGTAAAGTTTTGTTTCGCTTTAGTTTAGTAGTGAAACGGCATTTTTATTTTGTTTCATTTTCTTTGCTATTTTATTTTATTTTGTATTCTCATCAATTCTTTTAAAGATCATCACTATCACTTTAACAAACATTTCAAACATCCTTTACTTGTTTTAGAGATAATTGGGCTTGTTCTATTAGATCAGTAGAGAAAATTAGATGAGAAATTCTAAATTTATTTACAAACATTACTAGATGAAATTTAATTTAAATTAGAGATTGCACCTGCAACGTAGAATATTTTATTAAAAGTACATCTTTTACAGCTGGAAATGAAGAAAATGTATTATCATATGAAGCAGTACAACAAATGCATATTAATTACACAAGACCAGTTATTATACTCGGTCCCTTGAAAGACAGGATCAATGATGATTTGATCTCTGAGTATCCTGACAAATATGGAAGTTGTGTTCCACGTAAGTACTTTTTTATTACTATTTATTATGTTTTTCTACATTTTATTTTTAATTAGATACCACAAGAAGTAAGCGAGAATACGAAGTCGATGGACGAGACTATCATTTTGTTGCATCTCGTGAACAAATGGAAAAAGATATCCAAAATCACTTGTTCATTGAAGCTGGACAGTACAATGATAATTTATATGGCACTTCAGTTGCCTCAGTCAGAGAAGTTGCCGAAAAGGTATTGTAACATTAAATGTATAAATTTTATGAGTACTAATATTTTTTTT
Source organism: Stenolophus ochropezus (assembly GCA_035578165.1). Lineage (NCBI taxonomy): Eukaryota > Metazoa > Arthropoda > Insecta > Coleoptera > Carabidae > Stenolophus > Stenolophus ochropezus. The sequence goes on from JAQOWZ010000002.1 coordinate 3,926,537, forward strand.
AAAGGGCAAACACTGCATTTTGGATGTGAGCGGGAATGCTATAAAGAGATTACAAGTAGCTCAGTTGTATCCAATTGCTATATTTATTAAACCCAAATCAGTAGAATCCATAATGTAAGTACAAATTATATTACTGTAATTTAATTTGCTTGATCAATAAAACAAAGGAAAATAGTTTGTAATTTTTCAAATGTAAACTATTATTAAATCAAATTAATACTAGATAACAAATAGCAGATACTAAAAAAATGACTGTGTTAACAGTATTACATAGATCCACAAGGGTCTAATCTGGGTCCTCTACTTATTGTAATTTATCAGAATGTTTTTCTCTCTTACATCAGTTCATTCGTTACTTTTTACAAATAATACAACATTAGTTATATTTTATAAGTCTGTTGTATACCTTGTATGTAAATCGGAAGTTCTAGTTTTTATATAATCAACTATTTATGTTCACCAGTCGTATTAATATCTAACGGTCTTCGCGGTCTCTTCTGCTTTGGCGTAGATATCCGAGCAATTAAATTCTCGACTATTCTGGTAGCTTCGATGCGTCAGTACAATAGTAAGGTGGCTAACGTGTCTCGACCAGTCTACTAAATAAATTAAAATGAAATAAAAATTTCTCAATTTTATATTAAGAAATCTAAAACGAGACAGATATTTTAGTTTTATCTCACTTCTCATAAGAGCTACAAATAATAAGTGCACTTGATAAATATCAAATTTGCAATGAATTTAAGACATTTGTAGGGCGGTCAGTAACTGACTTGTTTTAAATATGTGCATTGCGCATCAAGCTATGTCATATTGAAACATCTATACGTTGTAAACTGTATTAAATATCTATTTTCCTTTTCTGTTGATATGTGAATTAAAATACTCGTTATAATGTTCTGGATGAAAATAACTTATATGATGTGTTTAGGGAAATGAATAAAAGAATGACCGAAGAACAAGCAAAGAAAACATATGAACGCGCTCTGAAAATGGAGCAAGAGTTTGGCGAATATTTCACAGGTAAACTGAATGAAGTATAATTGTGGGTAGGTAGTAAGAACGTATTGTTCGCAGCGATTATCCAAGGAGACACCCCAGAAGACATCTACCGGAAGGTGAAGGACGTGATCCGCGAGCAATCTGGCCCCAACATCTGGGTTCCGGCGAAGGAGCAACTGTGACGCTCGCAGTCGCCGCACGCGGCATGGACAGTGCCCCAGCGGTCTCACAATCACTAACTGACGTCATTACCCTACATACGAGTATATATAGCAGTTCACACCACGTGAAGTAGTTTCTCACTGATGTATGACGCAACAGCCATCATTACTTACCGTTATTATCATTTAGAATCGATTATTGTCCCTACGTAAACGTATTCTGTGTAGCGAGATCTCGGTTACATGCTACAGGAGGTGCCTCACACAGCTGCTTGCGTTTTTACCTATGATATTAGAGTTAAAGTCAATAGAGTATCTGCAAACCATAACCTCACTTCTATGCTGGAGGACAAACAATCCTCAAACACTACCTATTACCAAATACAGTTTTGTGCAGTATTTGGACGAGCAAAAAGGAAAGATAGTAAATATTTTCATAGATTTTTCGGGTATAAAAAATAATAAACAGAAAATATATCCGGATTTACTAATAAAAAAAGAAATATTGATACGCGCTCTGCAGAGAAGAGATCTCCGAAAATAAATTAAAATTAAAGCACGCCGGAGTATGTTCTGATTATATTGTAAATGGCAAGTTGTAATTTTAATAAAATACCTCCAATATAGGAATGCCATCAGTAAAAAAAAAATGGTATATAAGAAAACATACAAAGTTCTTCATCCATAAACAACAAAATATAAAAGTACCTACACCTATATATTCTGATTAAAAATAAAAACAAAATTTTAAAAATATTCGTATTTGGTGTTTAATATCATCCTTGTTTTTCTTTTTTAATCTACCTAGTTCCATTAGCACTTATTTATTGATTTTGATATCAGTTGTTTTTTTTCCCAAAAATCTAAAAATTGTATATTAAAATTCGTATCCCCCTTTTTAATACCCAAATACTGCAGAAAAGATTGGAATTATTCTTAAAAAAAACTCGAACTGCATATAATATGGAGTGTTTGACCTTTATTTGTCCTCCAGTATAAAAGTGAGGTTAATGGTTTGCAGATACTCATTTGTTATTATTGTTTCTCTGCAAGAGGACGACAGAGTACAGATTTCAGATCTGCTAAATTTAACACCAGTATCGCCAACTTGCAACTATATATATTTCTCCTGGATTGGAAACAGGACATATTGAATCAGTATTTAAGATTTCTGAGTCTAGGAAACGTGCAAGATGGCGACGCTGAGAGATCATTAACTAACCTAACCTAACCTATAAGTATTGTAATAATCAAGAAATCAATCATACTATATATGGATAAGATATAAAGAAGCGTAAGCATTATTATCGGAGCAGCTTGAGAGTGATTGGCGGATTGTGTTCTTCTCAGTTGAAACCTTTGTGCACCTTTTCGTCGGAAGAGCAGGACTTTAGAGAGCCAGATGTTGCGTAGTCACCTTAACATTAATGTGTTTCTTAGTGTATGTATATTGAATTTGAAAGTATTTTCTCTGCCAATAATTGTAAGTAAAGACTTGAAAGTGTACATACACAGAATAACCATCTTATATATGTCTATGTAGCAAGACCAGAATCTGTTACTGATTGTTATTTATAAGGCAATGTGACCTTAACTTATTTGCGTTAATAAAAGGAATTTTACTAAACATATGATACAATCCTGCCATTTTATTACTTCTTATTTTCTGTTTTATATCGGTTACAATAACAAACAAGCATTTCATTCAAAATCAATATATTTACCATTTGAAGTTTTTTACATTATTTACACATTAATGTTAACAAACATGTAAAAATTTGAAATTTAAAGATTGGACTTATGACTAAATTTCTACTGTTCTGTTTTGTTTGTTTCAGAACCACTATTTTCATTTTTTTGTCCTTCATCACTTCCTGCATTATTTGGTTTATTGCGATTTCGTAACATGCCGGGTTGATATATTGCCATTGTTGGTCGATCTTTATTTCTAATTCGTCGTTGAGTTCGTGGATCAGATTTGTCGTTTTTATTTTCCTTCTCGTTACATTTTTCAGTTTCGTTTTTAGATTCTTCCCTCTCTTTCTTGGGTTCATCACTTGGTTTGGTTTCTGTTTTATTTTCCTCCTTTGTGTCTGTTTTTTCGGATTCTGTGGTTTGTTCAGTTTTTGATTCTTGTCGCTTGAATTCATTTTTTCTTTCTTCTCTGCGTTCACTGTATTTTTTTACCTTTTTCTCAGTTTTCTCCTCGTCTTTTTTATGTCGTAAGGTATCTTCTCTTTTACTTTTGTATTCCGTTCGTCTCAAGTCTCTATCCACTATATTCTGATTTCTCTGCCTGATTTTTGTTGGGGATTTCTTATCGATAGACCTATGAAGGTCTTTACTGGAAGAATAGGTCCTTTTTTCTCCGTATTCCTTTAAGCCAGATTTTCCCACTCTACTTCTGTAGTCGTCCGTTTTCTTGTCTTTTGGTTTAGGGCTTGTTTCTGATTTATTTTCGTCGTTAGCATCCAGGGTTGCACTGGATGATTTTGAGGAGACAATTTTAGTTACACTATGACTTACATGGTCTATTTTCTTGCGTCCTCTCCGTTCCTCTTCTTTCAATCTTTTCCTTTCGATTTCCCTTCGTTTCCTTTCCTCCCTCTTTTCTTCTTTAATTTTTTGCTTGTCAATGCGTCTTTGTTTTACAAATTCCAGAAGTGGTGTATTTGTTATTTTCTTGTCCTCATCCACAGAAGGTTGAAAGCAATATTCAGGCTTTTCTTCTGTTTCATTGGATACTTGTTTTAAAGATTCAACAAATTCTGTATAAATGGGGTCAGTTTCGATGGAACCGCACTTAAGATCAGTTCTTATTTTATTACGTTTTTTAGGTATTCTAGAAAATGGAGCAAATTCCACAACAGCTGCATACTCATTGCCTTTGGAATCTAGGAAGACGTAATTATCAAATTTTTCTTTGAATATAAATATATCCGTAGAATTTTTAAAGTTTATATATGCTCTTGAAAATGCAAATTCACCCAAAGACATATCAGCTCTTACAAAGTACATATAATCATAATCAGGTAAAGGCGATACTTGATTTAAAAAGGATTCTCTGTTCATTGAAGGTGGCAGTCTTCGCACAACTATTTTCGTAAACAGCTTCTCCTTGCGTTCCTGTTTCGTCCCGTCTACCGATGAATCCGAATTACAATCACTTGTATCAGTCTCTGACAATGCCATGATCACCAGCAGTCAGTTAAAATTGTAAGTAATAGAAAACTACAAAATATATCGTTTAGTTCACCAATAAGCTCAAGAATTTACAACTATGACATTTTATCATTTTTAGGTTAGAAAACAAGATAAAATTCTGACACATTTCAGACAACAATGCGTCCAATTCGCAGAGAAACTAGCTACACAATATTAGGTATTGTTATTGTTAAAATATTTATTATTATTATTATTAAATAAGTATTTGAAATTGTACTTTGAGTTGTGTACTGAGTATTTAAACTTTATTTTTTATTATTTTATGGTAAATTTATATGGAAATTATACGAATAACCAGAGATTTTGCTACTGAACTTAAGATGGCAATAATATGTTTAAATTGGAGCAAAGAGGAAACTTTTTTTTTAATACACAGTACACATCTATAGTTACTTATATAGGATAATAATTTATAATAAAATTTTATATAATTTAACAAATACTAAATGTACATTATAATTCTTCTTTTTGAAATAAGTATTCGGTGTTTGTGTTTTAATTTTACACGATCTTATAAAAATCTCAAAGGTCAAAAAACACGGTAGCTCATTTATGAAAATTTAATGAACTTCCGCAATTCTTCTCTTATTTAAAATAAAATTAGCTTAAGATGTAAAATAATTTCATCAAAAAATTATAATTACTTTAATATCTGTCTATTTAAATCAAATGAATGAAACATAGAGGAACTGTGTTTTTTTAAAACAAAGATAAATTGAGATCAAGCGAACAAATTTTCTTTTCACATATAAAGTGAGGGAAAAGTTCGGAAAGAAGGAAAAATGAAAAAATTATGCGCGACAAATTTAATTAAGTATTCTAGAATTGTGATTTCCATAGCTGAGTAGCAGAGTGGGACGTCACTTTGCGTGCTCACCTGGCTGCGGTGTCCTAGGCGTCCCGACGCTATCCAGACAACTCAAATTAAAATTATTGAAATCCTGGAAGCTTCAATGTGCTTTTTATATAAAACTTTTATATTATAACTTTTATTATTTCCATGTCAACTTTAATATATATTTATAAAATTATTTAATTTAATTAAGAGTTAGCCGTTAGTTTTTATATTAAAAATGGTAATTTTTTTCAACTTTTCAAACGTACAACGTAAATAAACTTTCTATGGGGCAGTAGTTGATCCAATATTTTGCACATATTTATATTTCAAATAAAAATGATCACCTAATGAACACAGATATCGCAATTTCTAATTCAAAAAGCCTTTCTCTTATATTATAGGATATCTTTTGTTATGAAATATTTTTATGTAACAAATCTTTTTTCTTTTCGTACATATTTTTTCTGATAATCATACAATAGAGAAGTTCAGTGTATTTGTTTTCTTTTTATTATTTTATTGAGATATAATAGATTTGTCTAGATACGGCACTGGATAATATACATTGTATTATATACTGGAATTCTACAAGTCACTGTATGTACAGAAAATCTCCTATATTTATGTATCGGTGACACAAAGTCGTGTTGGGTGTTGCCTAAAATTTAATTCGAGGGGAAACGTGAATTACCCCTAAACTAGGGGTTGGCGCACAAAACGGACATCAGATTCGTTAGTTTCACGGTTGACTCTATAGGATAGCATATTTGTATTTTCTAATTTCACTAATTAGTTGCATCTTCAAAAACCCTGGACTATAGCCCACGGTTTTGAAGCGGCAAAAAACCTTTTTGTCACAATTTCGTTTCATATTTGGCATACATATATTAGGTACATGGGGCTAACAACTTCTGAAGTCAAATCCGCCAAGGGGTTGAAAATAAGGGAGTTATTGAATAATAAAGATTTAAATCGTTTATTACGTGAGAACTATAAGTCGTAGGGTAATTTGGACACCGAATTCAGAATATACGATGTCGAATTAGTAGAATAAAACCAAAAAACCACATCTTCAACACGAACACCCCGACATACATATCGTGTGCGCTACTTTCATGAATTTCTTAAATATATTTTACAACTAACTTGAAAATTATTAAGCTTTAAGAAAAAAAATATTAGGATATTTTTAAGAGAATGAAATTTTGAATAACTTCTATTTGAAACACTTTTTCGTCCGCTGGTGTTTTTGTTTCATATGTATCATGCATGTATTTAATATTAACATTACAATATTAACAACTATGGCTTGAAATAGAACAGCGATTTTAGAATTTAAATATAATTTGAATGCAGTTATGTAAGCATCAACATCAATTAACGCTAAATTAAATTTAAAAATAACGTAATTTTGCTCTATATATCACATGTACTTTACTACACATGTATTTAAATTCTGTACCCTTACAGATTTTATGTAACCCTTTTAATAAATGCACCCCTATAAACATTATGTATATGTACTTCTTATGTTGTAATATACTGTGTTATTTTCTTGTGTCCGATTTTGATGAAACTTGGCTTACATGAGCTAGGGACATAGATCTAGAAGATAACCAAATATGAACCTCTAGGGATTGATATTAAGGGAGTTATTCTATTAAATATTTTACAAGGGTGGAAAATATTAACGTTAGAGGAAAACTTTATTACAGTTTTTTGTTGGGAATAAAATTCTAAGCATCTCTTATTTAAAAAAATTTCTTATCCGAATTTTCATTATAAAGATAATTGTTTAAGTACATATTTGTCTTAAAGATAAGTTCTGTTCTAAACTTCTTCAAGAGAACTATCACTTTGAGGTGCCCTATAAAATTGGTAATTATTTAATAGATGTAGCATTAAGTTCTTAGTCTAAATACAATGTTTGAGATCTCTACCCCTAATAATATAGATAACAGAAAATAATTTGTTAAAAATCTTCAAGTAAATTACCCTTATAAGTTGCACTAAAAAGTTTATATATTTTTTTATGAATGTAGTATTGGAAGCTTAGTTTATATACAAAGTTTCAAAATTTTCACGTCAATATAATGGGAGTAACATAATGCTCTACTTGCGGAACTTCAATCGCGAATTACGTAAGAACAAAGCGAGAGCGCCAAAAACGGACACCGGCACGGGAAGCGGAAGGGTCGAATTAAGGGGATGACATGTCTAACTCCGAAAATTTGGGGTTCAAGGTCAAAAACCATGGGCTATAGTCCTGGGTTTTTTACGATAGAACTAATTAGTGAAATTAGGGGAAAAAAGTATGCTGTCCTATAGAGTCAAACGTGAAACTAACGAATCTGATGTCCGTTTTGTGCGCCAACCCCTAGTTTAGGGGTAATTCACGTTTCCTCTCGATTAAAATTTTTGTTAATAAATGTATCTATGGTTACCCATCCTAACTTACTGCACTCGTTGCTTGACTGATATTTGAAAGTCTCCTATTTTTCCAGGACAGAAAATTATATATTTATTATATACGCATGTTTCCGAATGACTAAATCCTCTGTTGAGATTTTATTGAGTTGTAAATGATTTACTTATAATAAAGTATACATTTGCTATACAGAAATATAACTTTGTATATACATAATATGTAAATATTAAGTACAAACAGTAAATTATTATCGCACATCTAAAGACAGTATGTGTAATTATTGAAAGTAATTTTTGTACTACTCTAGTGTAAATTTGTTCTTATGTAAATAAGTTACTTCCTCCAGTGCTCCTGTATAAGAAATGCTTTTAAAGATGTGCCTTAGCTACGTACCATTTTGAATATGATGTATGCTTGGTCTCTTGATTTCAAATAAATATTGTAATGCATAAAGAGATTTATCCATGTAATTATTGTTCTGCAAGTATATTTCATTATTTTTATCTCATTTCAGCACAGTTCGATTACATGAATTTATTTTTTCTGTGTGCAGCGTGCCAAACCGATTTCATTTAAAGTTCATTTAAATGGATGAAAATTTAATAATAATAGAAAATATCCCACGCAAAATCCTTTACCTTTTTTCTCTATTTTATTAAATTTCTTAACCCCAACAATAATTGAATTTTATGTTTGTTTAACAAAGAAGTATATTTTATAAGTGTAATGCGTAAATTTCAAATTCCCTCTTTTAAAAAATTGGACTTTGATCTTGATCAAGTATTGATTTTCTCCGATTTACACAGGCGAAAGTTCTGTATACAAATAAAAATGAGTTTTTATTCAAATTCAATTACAGAAAAGATTAAAATGATAAATAAACAAACGTAGATACAAAATAAATATATATTTATTTCTACATATTTTTAATTTTATATTTAAGGTTGAAGGTGATTACGTAACTCACGCTACAACGAGAACGACGCCATCAATCTCTTTCTTCGCCATTTTGTTTGACTCACACACACTCGTCGAATTTTGCTTTGTGAAATTTAGAGTAGTTTTTCGCGATTTTCCACGAGGAAAACGGATATTTTTGCTTTTCGGTAGTGCCAGTGATTGTGCCCGGAGTGCCAGTTCAGCTAGGCCCGTGAGGGTGGGATGCGAACCGTTCCGTCGTGAAACATACGTGGGGGACTGGGTCGTGCGCGATAGGGTTCGATGCTCAGCTCAGCGGAGCCAACGGTGTCTTCAGCCCAGCAGTGAAGATAAAATAAAACGAAACCGAAAACGCGCAAAGGAGCATTCGCGTTGGATTTATTGTAAATGGGGCCCGTTTGATTTCTTTTTCGAGCGCGTCGTGAGTGCTTTCGAAACCGAGTGCTTGGTTCACGTGAATCCAACCTACATGAAGAGGAGCCGGCAGCAACCAGCTGCATTTGCCATAAGCACTTTTACCGGGTGTAGTAGGTTTGTTTAGGTAGTGAAACAGGGTCGCCTATGCGCATGGTAGGTCGTTCGTCTACCTCGGGAGTTGGGCTGCGTCCGAGCTACGTAGGGTTTTCACCTATGCCATGTCTCCGGCCGTTTGGCAGTATTTCGACTTGGGCGAGAGGGAACCACCTGTGTCAGCTGTATTTTCCCGATTTTTATTCTTCGGAATTTCTTGAGGGAATCTATGGTCCGCGAATGGGTGAATGCCGAATGAATGTGTGTGTGCCAGGCGGGGTGCCAGTGTTGCCTGATGACAAGGCTATTACCAGAGTCAAACTTGTTGACGTACTGTCATCCCCTAGGCCCTTGTGGTGGTCGAGATTGACGAGTATACGGTAAACGTCTGCTAGTGCGTAGATCTCACGGAGCTGTAGGATACAAACGGCGTGCGGTCGGCTAATCCGCTCGAAACTTGCAATCAGTAAATTTTATTCATTTTGTACTTATTTAGCTTAGATGTAAGTAGCTCGTACCGTTCTCGTAGCGCGCAGGTAGTTTGTAAGCCAGAAGATTCCAATGCCCAAACATCGCCTCCAACCACCGCCCAACCAACACCCACCAACATCACTGAAGATGAACAAAGAACAAATAAAACTGTGTGCTTGGTGTGGAATGTTGTGTGAATGCTACTAATCAAATTTTTCCTTCCAGCTTCTCTTTTTTACTATTATAGGTACACCTCATCATTTTATATTAGGTATTAAAATAATCACCATTCTTTTTCAGTTCAACAACAAAATTGTTTTATTGTAATTTATAAAATTGTAATATTTTTTTTGTGTTTTCTGTAGCTAACATCAAATTCTAGCTGAACCTTTTTCTGGGTATAGATAGAGTCAGTCAACAGCCACAAGATTTTTAACTTTGGCAATATGCCGTGCTGAGACAGCTTACTGTTATTCGCCGAGTATTGTCATTGTTAATTATCCTTGTGTTTTTAATTTTTATGTTTTCTGGGAGGCGGTTGGATTAAATGTAGAGTCTTTAGACTTCACGGGTCCTTTGTCTCTGTCAATAACGATGTTGGATATTTGTTCTACCCGGACTTATATTCTTCACCTTATTGCCACAGATATATTGATTCGTGCTGTCTGCTTCCTTATTAGAGTAATCATGAAATAAATATTTGGGAATTTGAAGAAGGTTCAGATAGAAAAAGAAGTAGAAGATCAATAGACGAATTCATCTGGACAATAATGGACACCAGTTGAACTTCTTTCTGGGTGTAGTGTCATTCAGCAGCCACAGGTTTTTAACTTTATCAATATGCCGTGCTGAGGCAGCTTGCTGCTATTCGCCGATTATTGCTATTGTTAATTATCCTTGTGTTTCTTTTCTAATTGTATTTGGGAAGTGGTTGGGATAAATTTAGATTCTTCAGGCTTCACGGGTCTTTTGCCTTTGTCAATACGGTGTTGGGTATTAATTCTCCCGGATTAATATTCTTCATTTTATTGCCAAAGATATATTGATTCTTGTTGTCTGCTTCCTTGAAGGAAAAGTAACTTAAATTTGGGAATAGAAAGATGTTTCAACAAGAACAATTCATCATAGAAGAATCTTGGGCCCGCTGCTTGCAAGTTAATAGGTAAATAAATACCAGAAAATATGTTAAGTTAACTATGTTCAGATATGTTAGTTGTATTACGATGAAACTATCATATTTACAATTTTAGGAATATGATCAAAAATTATGTGATTCATTGGTTCTAGGCATTGCAGCGAAGAGACCGCTCTTCTGTCATGGTTTTAGGGAGGTTTCCCCTGACGTCCAAGGAAGAATTTCCGGGAGAGAGTACGCTTATCGCCCTCCTAGCAAATTGCGGAAGCGTATGGGTGTCTACACATCTAACTATTAGATTGGTGTATTATCTTTTAATTGTAAACTGTGTATATTATTTTTTTGTAATATTGAATAAATTTTTACAAAACTGGGTTATTTTAAGTAATGATAAAATACGATTCGATAAACAAACACTCTACTCAGAAGATATTTGGTATGTGTGGTTATGTATTTATGACCTTAATTTTCTAGGAAAGATTAAATTATTAATTACTCAGTAGTTGTATTTGTTTAAAATAATACTAAAAATTGTACATCACTAGCTTGTAGTTTAAAAAAAATAAATTTGTCTTATTTTTATTTTACATTAAATTATATATATTTGAGGAGATTTTAAATTATTTTTGTTACAGATTTTTAAATTTGAAATCCGCTGAAAAAGGAGGAAATTGTAGAAGGAATGGTTGCCAAAAGTAAGTAACTAATGTAACTAGAAAAAGAACTGTCAGAGTCAAAATTTATGTGTTTATAGAAGCATATTTTACTTTAATTTGTATATGATGAAATATAAATAATTATATTATGTTTTTTTATGAAAATTCTGGTAAAGTATTTGTACGTATTACAGGTGTGCCGAGATAAAACTTGACGATGCGAGTACTCAACTTCCGGCATCTTCGTTCTCCAAGTGCCGCGTGGAGAATGGCGGCTCGTTTCGCGTTCGTGGTTTTAATTTTGTTGCTTTGTGGTGATTTTCTTCTAAAATCACCTGTAGAGTCATTTAGCTTTGTAGTGTGATGGGTCCAACGTAAGGTTAGGCAAAATTTTCCGCTTTGCTTTGCTTTGTTTTGCTAAATACGTAAAGTAACGTTAGAGTCACTAAGCGTCGTTCCAAGTCGTGGAACCAACGTATCTCCGTTTATTTTGATGGCAGTTATTAATGCCAATGATAAAGACGCTAATACGCGATGGATTAGGATCGGTGCACGGCTGTGGTCTAGGATTCACCTTCTGTGTTTCCGACCACAGTACGTCGGGAGTGCGTGTTGTGTGGTGGAGGAGTTCATTTCCCAACTCTAGTCTTTGGTCCGAATCCGTGTGGAGGCCAGATCAGATCGCTAGTGCTGTGTTTCTCTTAATTACTCTTTGTTTTTGTGTGGGGCAACCTGTGCACGAGCAACTTGTAATTAGGAAGCTAGGTGTTAGTTGGTCCAGGTGTTGATAAACGTGCCACCTGATGCAGGGTGCATTGGTTTGCGTACCGGTCACCGGCCTTGTTGTACTTGGCGAGCCCTAGACGACCATTGCGTGAGTGGGTACTCGTGAAATCATCCTTCATGCCCGTGCTGGTGTCGTGCCAGGCGTGCTCACAACCGAAGGCGGTCCTCGTTATTTGCTTGTGGCTACGGCGAAATAGCCCTATAAATTAGAATCTTAGCTTAGTTTGTAAGTGAAAAAAGAAGAGGACACTGGGCGAAGAGGACAACGGGCGAAGAGGAGGAGTCAGGAGGAAGAGGAGATTGGACGAAGATCGAAACGTGTGAATGTTGCGTGTCTGTTGCGAGAATGTGACTAATCACTTTCAGAGTTCCTGTTCATCTTCACGTGTAGAGCCCAGCTGGGACTTACGAATGGCGAGCAACGTGGGAGACGTCGCTGGAAGCGGAACATCGGTGGAATCAGCGTTGGAAATGGTCTTAAGTAGCTGAGCAACGTTGGAACCTTCGAGGGAAGCAGAGCACCGTGGGAAGTCGTCGAAGGATGAAGACGTCGGTTCCTGATCACGAAATATACTTGTGACAACGACTACTCATCTTTGGAAAACTTTACGCCCGTCACTACATTGTTATAGGTAAATATCGATATTTTATTCCATATTTTCTAAGATAATTTTGTTCGAATCAGAAATAATCAATCATACAATAAAATAGAATAAAAATACAAGAATATTTTATAACTCTACTTAAATCAATTCAAAATATTCAAAGAAAAATAGAACTGGAAATTATAGCACAAAATTTTAATGTAGTGATTTTGTATGTAGATCTAACTTAAAGAAAATGATAGTAATATTCTTTTGTTTGTTGCAGATGTAGCAACGAAGAGATCGCTCTTCTGTCATGGTTTTAGGAGGTTTCCCATGACGTGAAGGAAGAATTTCCGGAAGAGAGTACGCCTGACGCCCTCCAAACGAACCGCAAAGGCGTACGAGAGTCTACACAGATCTGAATGTCGGATCAGGGACAATTCTGCTAATTGTATCTGTATGTGTTAAATTGTAATGTTAAAAACTAACGTTTTTTTACTTCATCTTCTGTTCAAATATAATTATGTATAATGTTCAAACACCCATATAAATGAATAAAATGTGTACGATGTCAGTAAATTATTTATTATAATACCCAATATCAAGTCTTTTAGTCTGAAATGTATATGTTTTTTATAGTGTATTTTATATTGTTAATATTATTCTATGTAATATATTTTATAAGATCAAAATTCAAGTAAAAATAAAATTATAAAAAATTTACTAATGTTTCAATTTAAAGTGAATATCTCCATATCTATATATTTATTTACAGAGTAATTATAAAGAATTATAGGATGATAATATAAGGTAAGTTTGCATTCTATGTTTAAATAAGGGGTAATAGGATATGAATATAATATTGTTTAAAATGTAGAGTTCAATGACCTTATATAAATTATTTTTTTTAACAATTTATTTCTAGAGTTAAAAGCAAAACAAATAAAATAATTTTGTTTTTTACCCTTATTTTAATAATGTATTATGTAATATGTATAAAAATCTATACCTACCATTTCTTACTATATGTAGCAACCCTGGAATTAAAAAAATAAATGTCTTAAATAAAGAAATATATAAATTTAACAATTCTTTTATTAAAAAATATAAATATATACATTTTATATTATTTTAACAACAAATTTTAAATACAGAAGACAATAAATTATTATTTACAACAAATACAAGGTAAGAAATATATATACATATAATAATTTGATAGTTGTTTTTCTTTCTGCCCTTCTGGAATTGCAGCTACCGCATCCAGGGATGAAGTGCCAGTTATCCGCCCTCTAAATAAACAGAAAAATAACAATTAATATCTAAATAACACACAGAATAAGTTCATTAACTCATACAAGTACAGCACAAGATACACACAAGTTAACATATGTGTAGGGGTGTTCCTATTAAGGGGGTGATTTTTTGGTTGTATACCCCTAATTCGACCTCGTAGATTCCGAATCTGGTGTCCAAATTTCTCTACGACTTATAGTTCTTGCGTAATCCGCTAATTAAATCTTTATTTCTAAATAACTCCCCTAATTACAACCCTTAAGGGCTCAAGTTATATTCCGCACTAAGTTTAGGTCCCTACTGCATGTATGCAAAGTTTCATCGAAATCGGAGACAAAAAATTTTTTGGAGTTTCAAAACCATGGGCTATAGTCCAGGGTTTTTGAAGATGCAACTAATTAGTGAAATTAGGGTAAAAAAGTATGCTATCCTACAGAGTCAACCGTGAAACTAACGAATCTGATGTCCGTTTTGTGCGCCAACCCCTAGTTTAGGGGTAATTCACGTTTCCCCTCGAATTAAATTTTAGGCAACACCCAACACGACCTTGTGTCACCAATACATAAATATAGGAGATTATTTCTTATATGATATTTTTCAATTGCTTATAAAAATTAAACCACTCATCGGAAAAATAAAATTACAATGTATCTTATGCCAAATTTCATGTAGAGTTCAAATTTTGAAACAGAAAGGCATTATCTTTAACCGTGTAGGAGTGGCAAGCCAAAATGTAAAATTTGAACCCATTACAAAAATGACATTTTTTTGATTTCTTATAAAAATTAAACCACTCATCGGAAAAAATAAAATTATAATGTATCTTATGCCAAATTTTATGTAGAGTTCAAATTTTGAAACAGAAAGGCATTATCTTTAACCGTGTAGGAGTGGCAAGCCAAAATGTAAAATTTGAACCCATTACAAAAATGACATTTTTTTTGATTTCTTATAAAAATTAAACCACTCATCGGAAAAAATAAAATTACAATGTATCTTATTCTAAATTTTATGTAGAGTTCAAATTTTGAAACAGAAAGGCATTATTTTTAACCGTGTAGGAGTGGCAAGCCAAAATGTAAAATTTGAACCCATTACAAAAATGACATTTTTTTTGATTTCTTATAAAAATTAAACCACTCATCGGAAAAAATAAAATTATAATGTATCTTATGCCAAATTTTATGTAGAGTTCAAATTTTGAAACAGAAAGGCATTATCTTTAACCGTGTAGGAGTGGAAAGCCAAAATGTAAAATTTGACCACAAGATACACACAAGTTAACATATGTGTAGGGGTGTTCCTATTAAGGGGGTGATTTTTTGGTTGTATACCCCTAATTTGACTTCGTAGATTCCGAATCTGGTGTCCAAATTTCTCTACGACTTATAGTTCTTGCGTAATCCGCTAATTAAATCTTTATTTCTAAATAACTCCCCTAATTACAACCCTTAAGGGCTCAAGTTATACTCCGCACTAAGTTTAGGTCCCTACTGCATGTATGCAAAGTTTCATCGAAATCGGAGACAAAAAATTTTTTGGAGTTTCAAAACCATGGGCTATAGTCCAGGGTTTTTGAAGATGCAACTAATTAGTGAAATTAGGGTAAAAAAGTATGCTATCCTACAGAGTCAACCGTGAAACTAACGAATCTGATGTCCGTTTTGTGCGCCAACCCCTAGTTTAGGGGTAATTCACGTTTCCCCTCGAATTAAATTTTAGGCAACACCCAACACGCCCTTGTGTCACCAATACATAAATATAGGAGGTTTTATATGTGTTATTTGTTAATAATTTTTTAGTTTAGAACTTCAACAACAGTGTATGATTAATAACATTGTTTCAGATGAAATATATTCATCGTTCTCTAATTTTAATGCACATATATATGTATATATATATATATATATATATATATATATATATATATATATATATAATGTACATACAGTGACTTGTAGTATTCTAGTTTCATGTATATTATATAAATCTAATATATCTTAATAAAATAAAAAATAAAACAAATACACTAAACTTTTCTATTGTAGGATTATCAGAAAAAATATGTATTTTTATTTAAAAAATAAATAATTTAAATCTGCCTACACCATTTTCAAAGCAGTGTACTTAGGTGCCAGAAACAATTTTTTTTTGTTTTTGTGGCTGTAATTTTCCCGAAGTAAATTATCATCTTTTATCCATGATGATACTGGAATACAAAAAATAGATTAAATTCAAAGATTGTACATTATTCGATCTCTTTTAAAATTACAAACACTGTTTTGAATTGGACGTAGGATATTGCAAATATTTTTTTATCTATAAAGTTTGCTAAATTTGTTTGAGTTCTTTTTAAGGGGTAATTAATTGTAATATTTGTAATTACAGCAGTGAGTATGAGTGGTAGGAGGATAATGCATTGGGTGATATCAGCATTTTTGCAACAACTGTGGCACGGAGGGTAGCTGATGCGAATGAATTCCGAGTCCGCGAATGCCAGCGTAGCCATCGCCGATCCATCCATCTGCTTATTCTTCGGCAGCATTCTTTTCACAGAGCGCGGGAACCATCAGTCAGCGTCAGTCTGGGAGCATTGTGCAGCCGGCGTCGCCCTTTGTTCCGACGCCGCCGCCGCCTCGATCGCGAAAACTTCCCGCGCGTAAAGAATTTGTCGGAAGCTAACCAAAAACTACGCTAATTTAATTAATCGACAGGCGAAAATCGCCGTCATTCTAATTCCGAAGAAAAATGAGCTTCCAACAACAGAAGATGTACGCAAATTAATCCCCCCTGATGTGGTACGTATTATAAATTACCCTTTTTTGTTTGCGCGTCTACACTAATTGAAAGAAAACTGGCAATCACTGGAAATTGCCGCTACTGGAACTTAGTCTCTCCTTCTTGCACACATTTTACTCTGAAATACAAAACCATTTTATTTTACAATATTTATTTCTATTCCGAGCTTTCAAAGTAGGGCTTTACACTCTTTGCAGATCGAAGTTAGCTATTGCCACCCTAAACCTTTGCAAAGATACTTTAAAGCAGAGATATACACAAAGGCCGTATTTATTTGGTACTTTTAGGTTCAATCCTGAACTGATCAAGAAGTAACTTGTTTTACTTCCAAATGAATGTTCTATTTTACGTTAGTAGTTATATTTAAAATAATGTCATATTTTTGTTGTCAAATAAAAAATAAACGTCAAACCTTGTGTCAATACTTTCTTATATCAAGGGAACCAAGGAACAAAAGTTGAAAGAAAGATATAGCAAACGGTTTGAACCTACCAATCCTCAAAAATAGCTGGGGCAATTCAGGACCTGTTCCAGGTTACTTAAATAGTGTCAAGTAAACAAAACTAATCTAACAGGTTACTTTAAAAGTCTCGGATAAATAAATAAATTATTTTGTTTAGGATCAAACATTAGAAATTGTTGTAATATTAACTTCATAAATGTGCATTGTTAAAAGCGGTCTGCAACTAAGTTCATGTTAATAAATTTTGAAACTAGATCTTTCAGATCGATCGTAAACAAATAATATAAATACATTTGAAATAAATACGGGCAGCGATGACTTACCTCTGTGTCCGAGTCGTTCGGAATTTACTACAAGCTGTATGTCCCTTACAGAGGCTGTAGGCTGCCAATTTTCTCCACTTAAATACAAGTAAAACTTATTACGAAACAAGTACCTACTTGAAGTCCTGTTCTATCTAGGAATGGAGGAACAAGCTGGAAATTACGGTCCTGCATTTCTTCTTGTTTATAGTTCTTCTGTTGACTATTATTCTGTTATCAGCATCTAGACGTCGACATCTTTGTCATAAGATGTCCAAGAGATACTTCACAGATAAAGTGAGAGGGTAGATTTTCGCCTCTCCCTCGAAGATTGTAATGGCAGAAATTGTTCAATCTTTAGTCGTAATCTTAGTCAAAGCTTCAGTCGTAGAGCGTAATTTTAAGTAGGAGTTGAGTGGGTAAATTTCTGCCTTTCAATTAAGATTTAGAGTTATAGTCCTAGTCATATTTCGGTGGTAATCTGTAATTCATAATTTAATTTAGGTTTCTGTTATAGTATTAGTAAGTCATGTCGCAAATTTCTTTAGTTTCGGATAGTTTTTAATTCAATTTAAGCGTTTAAAATGTATTAGACGCATTTTAGACCAGATGTATTAGTTTTGAAAGTAGTTGGGTAGTTTAAGATTCGGTTTAATTTTATAAGTGCTGTAAATAATGTAAATAAAGAAAAGTTGTCAAGTAAAATGTTTGCATCCAATGTGTTCTTGTCAGATCCTGTTGCATCAAGTGTCATCATCATCGGCATAGTTGTGGGAAGAAACGTAGAAGGTGCTTGTAAATAAATAAAGAAAGTATTTTATAGTAATTTCATTTATTTTTTGTGAAACAACAAACATTGTGTATTTATAATATTTTTAATATATCCTTCCTTTCTTATATTAATTAATTATACATTATACAGTAAAAACTCAATAGAGGCACCTGACAAATAGCGGCAATCACAAAAGACTTGGCCGCAGCCCTGCACCTGGTAAGTACTGAGGAATGCGACGCCGACGTCGGCGCCGGCGCCGGGCTAGGGCCGCGGCACCGATGAGGTAAAACAACTCAGTGATTGGAATAAACAAGCTTCGTTCTACTGCGCCCTGAACGAAAGCAGAATACAAACTGAATCCGAATCACTTTGTTTTGTGTGTAGTGATTAGCCCACAACATTAATCAACGAAAATTCATTAATTCTAATTCGTTTATTCTCACAGCAGCACCGAAATGCGAGCTCGGGACATTGGGACCAGGCTCGCGGATTCTGCTTCCCGAACCCAACTTCACTTCTTCACCCGGTAGTTACAAGTCCACTTTCTACGCAGATTCAATTACAAATTTTCCTAGTATATATCTTTCTAATTGACTAATGTATTGCCATATTCACACTGAAAAACAAATTTCCAAAAAAATAAAATACTCATATTATTTTTCATCTTTTTATGACATACAATTCTCGAGAAAATTGGTCAGTTTAAAACCACTGACGTTACATATTCTCGTGAACTATAAATGATGAATAGATTTAAACAAGTGGTAGATATTTTATTTTTTAGATAGATGTAATAACAGTGGTTTGTTGGTGTAAATATGACATGTAAATGTAATCGTTGTAAGGCGGGTTGAAGAGTAGAAGTTGGTGGTACGAGGAGCAGATCTGTCCGGGCTTGTTCTGTAGACTCCGTCAGAGTCCGAGAACGTGAATGGCCTAGCCTATGTACTCGGGTACATAACATGGTACACACGGACAGAACTAAGAGTCCAACAACTACATCCACGGTTTGTACACTAGGTTCACACACGCATGCCGTGCGGTCGTCAACGTCAAACGCGAAACAGAACGGCGCCCGAGCAGACACATACGAGACAAGACGAGACTTGGTAACAGAATGAAACGAAGACCTCCGAACACACTGATTACATCGTACTTACTTAACATGAGTTAGACACGGATAATCTGCACCTGTATATACAGCAAATAAATGGCACTTGTCGCTTGGAAGTGTCCATTGAATATATTAATTGATAACTTGTATATATTACACTATTGAATAACAATAACCTAACCAGGCCTCGCGAAATATAAAGACATAACAAAGTATAGGTAGGTGTATATAATAAAGATAAAATATAAAATCGTCTGGTAGTTGGTAGCGAATTGGTTGATGAAGGGGTGAAGGTAGCTGCCGAAGGCCTACGCTGGACGCGGCAGCACAGCGCAACACCGAGGAAGCCGAACTACGCGGTTGGGGCGCCAGTTCTGCGGGGCTGGCTCGGGCGCTCGGCGCTCGGACAGGTGATGGCACGGGGGGCGAGCTGAGATCTGAGCGCGCTCAGTGGCAGCTTGGCCGGACCTGAAACAAAAACAACACCAATCAGTTAGTTATACATGTCTAACTATATTCTTAACTAATTAACGGGACTCAAGGTTTGGTTACGTTACAAGCACCACCTTCCTTTCTTTCACTTTTAAATTCTTAATATTAGCTCTACAATTCCCTTTAGCACAAATACAAGGAAGAGGATTCAGAGAGTATCGAGAAAACTAGAACGTCTTACATCAGTGGCAATTTCAAGGAGGGAAGGGGTAATTCCCCTCCTAAGAATGGGGAAGTTTAGAGTTCTTTTTTTTTATTGTTTTATTTTATTAAGAATGTCTTGAAAAGTGAGTTGCTATATTTTATTTCACTCAAAAATATTCAGATTGACAAATTTAGAATTTTAAATTGTAAATGGAAACTAGACTACACTTTTAAACTTCCCTATTCTGTACATAAAAAGAAGGAAAAGTTATTAAATATTATTTGTCTGAAAAACATTTTATACCGTTTAATAGGTTAATGTTTTCTACACAGTTAAAAATAATATTTTGTAAATATTGCTTCATTTTTTACAAAATTTATACATAATATATTTTGATGTTGTTTGTTTGCTGTACTTACGAAATAAAATCTATATGTTTTTTTTTTAATTAGTACAACGAATAACTTGATTCTATATAAAGACTAGTTTCTTATTCCTTAATTTACAAGCAATTTTGATTACCTTTTTAAATCGATCTACAATTACTCAAATTCAACTACATTACCGACAACTAAATTACATTAATATATTCCAACTATTGGTGTCAACTAAGAGCATCATGTAATGGACAGATCTTTCTCCGAATATAAGCTTAAAGGCGCAATGAATTCATCTTTCTCCACAAATCTGTCTATTACCTAATATTTGGTATGTTCTATTATAAAATACTACTACTATTTCAATATAATAAATGAGGAGTTCGGAGCTGATCTACAAAAGGTAGGACCAAATGCTGGTGAACGGAAAAATATTATTGTCGATGTCCATGTACCTATTATCAAAAAACGAAATAATGCACTCATAATTTTGTTCTTAAATGTACTCCTCCTAATAATATTCGTACATAATAAACGAGTATTAACTAGGTATATAGTTACTTCTGTTCTAAGTAGACGTAAATTAGAACAAGGTTTTAGAGTGACAATATGAATGATTCCGCTGCGAGTAGAAGTGGTATGGCATGTGACACAAGGGCGAGCAGATTACGCGTACCTGTCGAAGCTCTGCGTAATCCAGGCAAATCGCATCAGGTCACGAACTTGCCAACGTAAATAAGTAACAATTTAAAACACACAAAGTGTGTGCCGAACGCACTTGACGAAGATTAAAAGTAGATGAGAAATTTAATTATGCCACACGTGGTCGGATCCATATCTCAGGCTCCACGCGCGTACCTTAATTCAAAGTTCACATAAATTGAAACAGCGCCATCCGTATTAATGCCGGTCTTACTTTTTAAACGACAGTTTTATTGTGGCTTCTTAAGATAACTGTAGGCAATAATGGGTAGTTTTTCTTTCTTTTGTCGAAACGAACAGTAGTAAAAAGTAAGGACGGTTGGCGGGCCTGACCACGCGGCGCCAGGACGCCGGCGCCAGTGGCGTCGGGGCGGGCGGCGGGGGGCAGCCAAGTGAAAGCTTTCGCAGTAAGCTGCGGGCAAATGGCCAAACTGATCCTAAAGCGGCGGTGAACACACGTCACACAAAAAACCAACGCTACTACCGAGATTAAAAATGTAACGGTCTTTGTCCGACATCACACAGCCTGTCCCCAATTTAATGCCCGGTTAAGGAATTAAGCACCCTCATATATTACGCCTCTTCCGTGCACACACATGAAATTCACTATTTTACCAACTAGCCTATTCTTCACTACTTCCACTTTCCACCATTATTTACATTTTCAGTCAACTTCATTTCTTAAACTTTTACATATTTTTCTGAAGTTTTCTATAAACATAAAGAAATACACTTAACCATAAATTGTATATATTGTTTGATCCTTTCGTCCGTCAGAATATCACTAGACAACTCTACTTTTTAATGGTAAACCCGGTTAAGGAAATAAGCACCCTCATGTTTACTGCCTCTTCCGTGCTCACAGATGAAATTCACTATTTTACCAACTAGCCTATTCTTCACCACATCCAGTCAACTTCGGTTCTTACACTTTCACATATTTTTCTAAAGTTTTACCATAAAAATAATAAAACATTTAGTTACTCCATTTTTTTTTTGTTCGATCATTTCGTCCTTTAGGACATCATTAGGCAAGAGTCCTAACGAAGTGTTTTACTCCACTTTTGTAATGATTCATTCACATGGAACAAAATACCAACTACAGTTCTCGTTAAATTAATTGTTTTATCACCTATACTCAGGTTTAATTTAGTTCTATAATTCCTTCGACATCTTCGAATGATAAGACATATATACAAGAAGTACAAAAGAAAAATTTAACGCTCTACTGCAAATTATGTTGTGTTTAACAAAATTCCTGCAGTTTTCAGGATTGAATGAAAGGAAAAATTTTAACATCTTATAGGACAATATCCATGTGTATTCCAGATTAAAGAACTACCCAAAGACCGAACGATACTTAAAATAAGATATTACCGAATTATTACCTATTGTATTACTATGAATAAAATTTTATTTTAGTAGTCCAACTGTGTATATAACAATGACAGTATGCCTAATTTTATTTATGACAGATACGTTTTAAATTTCTTTATCTAGATATTTATTTATGCCTTGTTACAGCTTTTAACATACCTAGGAATGTTATAACCTTATAAGTATCATAATTGTAGCAGATATAGGTATGAGAGCGAGGATTTTAAGACATTAAGGCCTGGTATGATTTGTAACAACCGTGGTTTATTCAATAGTTTACTGTTTTCAGAAACTGAGGACGTTATTAATAAATAAAAAAATTCTTATCAATAACGTTTTCGTGATCAATTCAGTTTGGTAATAATATTACAGTACGGATACAGTATGACTTAGTTACCAGCTTACTTTTGTATATGTAAGCAAAGTCTAAATATCCTGAAACCGATAAAAGTATTTGAGATAGATTTTGAAGTTTGTATCCTAGGTGTGAGTGCGACCTGGCCATCAGAAGTGTTTTCGCGGTACATCACCTTGTGCGTGGTGCGTAATAAATCCATATTCACACGTGTCCGATGTACAGAAATAACTTGTCACTACGCTGTTATCAGCGGGCAGCAGCTCAGGTTCCCACGCTGATAAACACGCGGTGCTTGGGAATTCTTTCTGCTTTCTGCTCCTCGCATTATCTTAATCGATTCGCGGGCCCAGTTGACGGCTGACCCGCCAGCTTCCAGGAAGCAGACGTACGCAAAATCATTGTGTATCGTTGACGCAGCTATTTGTACCGAACCCCCAACGCTTACTTCATAAATATTTCATCTTTTCTACGATAGGTGTTCTTCTGCACCCATTGCATACGGGAATCTATTGCAACATTGGTCATTGGTTAAATTTAAAGTACATTTCAAAAGAAAACACTTGTTTTGAGAATCTAATTTTGAGTCGTTTAAACCTAAACTCTGTCTTGTTCTACTATTTCTGTTTTCTGTCTTGTAAAATTTGGATGCTCATGTGCCCATAAAACATTTCATGTTTTCTTCGTAAACCCGATAGGTGTTCTTCTGCACCCATTTTATACGGGAATCTATTGCAACATTGGTGATTGGTTATTAGGATAGCTCAACTGTGAGTCAGAATCCACCAAAAGCAATACCGAAAAGTCCGGAAAATTCAAAAATCTTATTCTTTTGTTATAGAAACTATAGACTTAGGTAGAGAGATAAAAGTTATTAGGGGTTTTGAGAACATAATTTTGAGTCGTTTAAACATCTGGTGTGATTTACATCTTGTGTTCTTGTGTAACCTAAACTCTGTCTTCATCAAAGTATTTTTGTTTTCTGTCTTGTAAAATTTGGAATCTCATGTGCCCATAAAACACACTCTTTGCGATTCTGTAGCCTTACAAGAGGAACTGTGATGAGTCGCCTGGATCTGAACTGTATCTCATAGAACTTATTAAATAGAAGTTAGTTTCTAATTCATCAAACCAGCAAAGATATTCATTGAAATTGTAAATTGTAAAAAAATATAATAAAATGGTAAAGGAAATTTATTATTTTCAATTGAAAGGTCGGTTTATATTTCTTATTATCTTTTAATAACGAAATATTATATATTTCCAAATAGAGAGCAACGTTATAGTTTATATCTATTAAACAGAATGTAGAAGTATGTTACTTGTGAATAAATATAAACATTTTATTTTCCAGGAATATTTTCCTTACAACGCAATTTCTAATCATTTCTTTATATTCTCACGTCCTCAAGAAGTTATTAAATTGAAATTTATTCTCGATACTTTTCAAGGATTTTCATCTTAGTAAAAAGGAAATATTACCTTGGTGTTCAAAATTTGTATCAAAAGTTTATTAAGAATTTAAATATAAAATGTTTAAACGTATTTGTGTTAACAGTAAACTGACACTTTTGAAAAGGTTATTAGACGATCGTTTTCAAACGACGGAGAATCGAACCCCGAACATAACATTTAGTGAAAAATACTTTAATCAGAAATACAATTTCAGTACGACCTACCAAATTGTGAAGATTGAAACATCCATAATATACATTGCAGTACTCATTATTCTGGCAAAGCATTTTAAAGTAAGTTGAGCTGACAGTTTTTGATCGATTAAAATAATGATAAACAGAACTAGGAAATTATTTACTTATAATAGTAAACTTGATGTCCACATTTATTAAAAAATTTAATGATGGTCATTTCGTCCTTGCGGACAAAATTTTTATTGGAGTAATTTAAAATGGTAGTTTAATGTTTTAATGTTGAATTTAATTCTCCATTCCGACATGTGGAAATTTCCATTTATGATTTTCTTAGGTTTATTGTACTGCTACGCAACAAATGGAGCAAAAAATATGTAATAAAAAGAAAAGTGATACAGTGGAATTATTCAAATTCCATTTTCTTTGCAAAAACCCGGCTTTCATGTTGGATTTAGCTCATTTTATAATATGAATTAAAAAATGTATAAAGAGATGGATAAAAGTTCTCATAGATAATTTGTTTTATTTTGATTCGTTCCATTGTAACGATCGTTGAAAGTATTTTATGCTGAGTAAACCATTATAGCCGGAGTTTTGCATAAAATAAAACGGGAGGATGGATGATACTGCTAATCTACCGTAGGTATCAATAACCGACGGAATATATTACAAGCCATGATGATCAAAACCATTTGGACCAGTACGGAACCGGAATAATGTTTTACAATAAATTCCACAAATTATGAAAAGAATGCATTATTAGTTCAAAAAAACAACTAATGAAACTTTTCTTCAATAACTTTTTAAGATACGTTTAAAAGCATGAATAGTTATCATTAGGTAATTACGAAAATTACAGAACGAGACGCACATGAGTTTTGTAAGAGCAAAAATTAAATAACGGCTTGTAATTATTTGCTAAGTATTTTATAGAGATTTTCAAAGTAAATAAATTAAATTGCTATGTATAATATTAATCTGCTAAGAATATTTCACAAGCATATATTCAAGATACGCAGTGTTATAATAATATAACATTGTAAGTATTTTAATACTTCTGAAAAATTCGACGCTCAGTATAGAAATATCACTGCATAATATTGATTTTTTTTAAAATAATTTTGCTCTATAAAATTAATGGACACTTGACGAATATGACTTTTTACGCATGGTAAAAATGGCAATAGCTATTTAAAAAAAAGTAAAGCATGATTTAGGAACCTAACATTAACTAACCCAACCTAACCTAACATAATCTAACCTAATCTAATCTAATCTAACCTAAACTAATCAATATTAAAAGAAATAAAAAGAAACAATGGCTTTTATTTCGCCAAATAAACAAACTTCGCTATATAAATTCCAATTATTTATGGAAAATATTATAAATATAACTAAAATTTTTCTATTTAGCATTTATTTATTTAACTGTGCATCTACTATTATAAATTTATCTATTATTTTACTGAACATTCTATATATATATAAACCTATTGTTAAAAACAAACGATTAATAAAAACCGGTAACCGATATTTTGAACGTAAATTGCGAACTTCATAAGGTAAGAAGGCAGTCTCTTTGTCAACATTAGGAAAGTTTACAATTGAAAAGTGACCTGAGTTTCTCTGAAGGTATTATGGAAATTTTAGTAAATAATAGTTAATAAAATTGTATTCTTTTATTTGTTATATTTTTTCAGAAGGTAATTTTTAAACCGGTTTCCAATTTTTAAAAACCGGTTTTCGAACTAAAACCGGTATGATTATAATGTTCTCTATAAGGGTAATTTTTTTTTGGTTACATGCCCTGATTTTAAGTCACAGTTATTTATTTTTCCTGTTTGCATTTTGTTAATTATATGTCGCATGTCTTGGAGAGCTCTAATTTGTCGATTTGAAGTACGGCGTGCGTTAGACAACATTGGCGTCTTGGGAATGTCAAACGCCATGAGCGATGGCTCGGGCGCAGTATGTTGCCATCAGCGGCGAGACAAGTTCGATATATTTCAATCTACGCATGTATCTTCCAGCCCAATATATCAATTTACCGTGTTCCCACCAACAGAGCATTTTATATCGCTCCACATTAATCTCGGCACGGCGGAGGCTGCCGAGTGGAAGCGGAGCCAGCCTTCCGGATGTCCTTGCGACTTCGCGAACTTTCCACCACTCCGTAGAACTTACATTATGGAAATTGCTGCGTCCGTATACACTTACAATCATCTATACGTAATAAAACTCTAATTTATGTGCTTCAAAATACAACCGCGCTTTCCGCACTCACTCAAAACTACCACAAATACAGGACCGGGCCTACCAAAAACACCACGGAAAAAATGAACTACTTTTAACTATATAAATATAATGGAAAACTTCATTGCCAATAACAATAAGATATAAGAAAATACATAAAAACTTATATTTTATTTTTGGTTCCACAGTAATTTGTCCAACGCTTGCGTTCAAAGGTGGAAATCATCACTTCTATTTCTCTTTTCCTATTTCTTTATTAATCGTTTACTATTGAGATTGATATAAAATACATAAATACGTATGTAATATTTTTATTTGAAAATATATACATAAATATAGTCAAAAGTTAAGTTACATCAGTATCGGATTAACTTTGAATGCGCCCCTAGGCTAAAAATTTCTAATGTACAATATCCCCATCCTGTTAATCACCAAAATGAGACGTGACTATAAAACAATCAAAACATATAGTAAATTTTTAAGTAAATTAAAAATCATTATCTTTAAATTATTTTTTGTATCTTAATTTTTTGCACGTCAATTCGGAAATTGTATTATCGAATTTCGGAATGTTATGGTTATATATCACAGTTTGTAGACAAAATAGACAAATTTGTAAATCCTTGCTGACTAAAGGAATAACGTAAATATGTCTTCGTTATCCTTAATATCGAAAAAGACTTCTCATCACTGGCATTTGTACTTAACAATGTTAAAATATTCTGCAAGCTTCTATTTTAGAAAATATTGTTATTATTTTTTTCTCTCTAATGAAACTTGAAAGTTCCCTCATATTTCTAAAATTAAAATTATAAAATCTTATATGTACAACTGCAATATAAGCATTTCTTGGAGAATTCAATCAATTTATTAAAACACAAATACACACCAACGTTCCGATTTTCATTAAGATTTCTTAAGGGTGATATTAGTTGAAAAAATTAATACAACAAATATCACCTTAAAACATTACATTGTAAATTTTATTTATAAAAGTTCTAAGTGAGAATTGTTCGAGTTATAATGCACTGCTTGGATGTGTAAAGTTGTAAATATAAATCGCATATTTTGTGAATGAGTTGTAATAAAATATCGATGTGAAATTTGGCGAAAGCAATAAAAGCTTGCTGGAGAATTAGTTATAATAAATGATGGGTGAATCTGCGACAAATAAATAAGTTTGTTGGTGATGAGAGCTCGCGAGGCCGTGAAGCCGGCGAGCGCTCAAGGGAATGAAATCTGAAATGTAATACGACATGTACGGGTTATGGCTGTTCTAGACATGCAAATAGCAGGGGAATATAATGCAATAGCTTCGCGGTAGAGCGTCTGCACCGATACAGCCCCGGGATCGATTTTATCCCCCGTACTTGACATAAAACGCGGCCCCTATGCAGCCAGTTATTGCTTTATTAGTGTGTGTTCTTTTCACTGCGCGAAGGTTAGTCGTTTCCTTTTCATTCAATTCAGACATCTACGGACACAAACTACTTGCTACAACCAACTTGCAACTTCGAGCAAACATTTCCCCGCAAAAAATCATAATTTCGGGAAAATTTATAACACCTACGAATTTATACTCACGTCTTATGTGCTTACATAGAATAAAATAGAGAGATAGTATAACAATTATTACTAATATTTTGTTAGAAATCATTAACACATGACTTCCTTGTAGGCTAAATTATACACATTTCTTTCCTTCGAAATGGATCATCATTTGAATATTTTGTTAAAATGTTTATCACTTTTCTTTATTGCATTACCCGAAATGATTTTAATCGCTCAAAAAATTATAAATGATTAGATATTCTTTCTATTTATTTCATACATATTTCTCACGAAATATATTCTGCAAGTTGTCAATATCAACAAAAATTAAAAGCCAACTAAATTATTATTTTTATAAATTTTCTGCCAAAAGTAGTTCATTGGAACCACAAATGGAGGTCAAAACGGATTTCCGTTGAAACCTGAAAACTGGAATTTTTGCGATTACAATACTTCCTTTACTTTGTACAAGGAAAAAAAACAACAATTTATTTGTATGCTTCGTCAAAAATCTTTCAAATATTTGAAGATCATTCTTAAATATGTATAAAAAATAAATGATAATTACCATTACTTCAGTAAAGTTCTTTGGCCATAATTCTATTTTAGGTTGGATTTCAACCATTTTTAATACAAAATATCCTGAAAAAATATCCTTTACTAATAGTAGGTCCCAAATATCTCCAAACCTGAACGTATCTATCCATGAACTATTTTATATTTTTATTTAAACAAATTTACAACTAGATGTCCAAAACTAATAAAAAAAATGTTCATATTTTGACTTATCCAAACTATGAGTAGCTTTTCTGATATTATTTTGAATTTAATTCTCTACATTTTTAGTAAGATTGATTAATATAGTTTATTGATGCATATAGTATATACTGAACTTAATGACCGTGAGATCTATATCCCATTAGGCATTACTGTACTATAAATAAATTTAAGTACATTATTATAAAATTCCGAAGAGCACAAACGTAATATATGATAAACGAGAGTATTTCGTGTCCCAAATTTTGAGATATCAATTCCGCTGCCTATTGTGGAGATTTCGTAACAATTCTGCTGAGGAATGATTTAAAACGTATCCTAGGTAACAATCTCGTTAGAGCCAATCATTTTTGATACAGTGGCAAAGTGGTGCAACGCTATCCTGCGATATAAGTTTACAAGCGATTCTGACAAGTAATTCCCGATAGATGTCGTTAGAAATTTAAAGCTACCATTGTCATGTGTATTTGCATTCTTATAACTGATGAAATGCATTACTTGAAATCCAACCCTTTCCTATATAGGTTCAGTGTATTTTGAAATATACTGCGTTCTAAATATAGTTACACATTATTATGTTAATAAAACATTACAAATTAAGAAATTTAAAAATTAATTTATATGATTACAGTAGACATAATGCTATACTTTAATTCTTGACTTGCTAAAACCAGAGTACATTCTGGAGCAGATTTGACTGCTCTGGATTGTGCTTTGGTTTCAGTGGGTCAAAAATTTGAGCATTCTGAAGTGATTGCTCTAATTCTTAGTCTGCTGAAATCACAGCACATTCCGGAGCAATGAAGCTCTGGATTGTGCTCCAGTTTTAGTGGGCAAAAAATTAAGAGCAAGTATTCAGAATGTTCTAATTCTCGGCCTATTGAAACCAGAGCACATTCTGGAGCAGCCTAAGCTGCTCTGAATTGAGTTCTGGTTTCAGTGGGTCAGGAATTAGAGTACTTAGAAGAATTTGTTCTAATTCTAGGTCGGCTGACACCAAAACACATTCTGGAGCAGATTTGGCTGCTCTAGATTGTGTTCTGGTTTCAATGAGTCAAGAATTAGAGCATTCTGAAGTGTTTAGTCTAGTATTTCTTTTTTCTTGTATGTTGGTAATTATAAGAAATTTTGCCCCCAAGGAAATTTGGATTCCAAGTGTTTCAGGCGAAATCTTCGCAGAATTTATTTTGATAAAGTGTGTAACTTCCCTCTTTACATTAATCATTACCCCTTAAAAGGAAAATGAAGTTGAATGAATTATAGACTGTATTAGTAATGTTTGCAAAAAAGTTGATACTTTATATTTTAAAATAATAAGAAATCAAAATTAAATAATTAAATGGATAAGGGGGCCCTATGCCGTGGCCTTGTGGACCCAGGCGGTAATAAGGCCCTGATATGTATGAATTTATTAAAAGTAGGATAATTTGCGTAAATGATAACACAAAGTAATTTAAAAAAGCTGTAGATATTTTGAAAATTTTCCTCTTTTAGGAGTGTTGTAATATAAGATATGATATATAGGCAGTGGGTGTTAAATAGAGTTTTTTATTTAAAAGCATATTTGCCAACAAACAGCAGCAAAAAGAATCTATTTTTAAAGCAAAGAGACACCGAAATGAAACTCGGAAACAAATCTGAATATTGAATAGACTTTTGCTGCAAAAAGCTCTCGCAAGTCGCAAAAAACCTCGTTCCGGTTTTACGCCCGGATGTACCGAGCGCGCATGTTGTAAAACAAAAACATTTACATGTAGTCGGGCCGGCGAAGACGTAACAAGTGGCATTTGGCTTGGACAACGCAACCTCGCACTTAGAGACACGAGCGGCAAACAATGCGGGATGACCGGGAGCGCACACTTGTTGCGCCACACAAGGCTTTCTGCCCGGTTACCACGCTAATAGATGTATTAGACAAAGCGACAGACGTAAACGACTTTACACCCACAGCTCCACTTCGCTGTACAACATGTTCTCTTACTGCCAAACGGGGATGCTCAAAATGTTTCTACTACGAGAATAGTTTTAAACATTACCTCTAGATTGTAAAATTTGTACTTGATGTTAACATCGGCTATTGATAAAGCGATATTGAGAAACAATGAAGAAAATTTGTAAAGTTAAAAACAGAAAAAAATGAGGGTTGTATAGAAATCCGATCAAAACAATAAAATAAAAAAACATCAGATTTTTTTGACTTTTTATTAAAGATATAATATAATTTCAAAAAATAGCATTTATTATGAAAAATAAAATATATTTTATCCAACACCGTTTAATTATAACGATATAAGTATGCTGTTTTTAGATAAATAAAGTAAATCATAAGTCACTATAGTGAGCTAAATATATTAGCTCACTGTTTTTTGGTTCGTATCATAGTAACTACGTTATAAAACCTTCTCTACACTATTTTGTTCCTAAATGTCATTTCGAAATTCCATCTGTCAAAAATCTTACATGTATTTTATATCATTGATTAAAATGTGTTGGATAAAATGTTGTATGGCACACGTGTGTTAATTACCTAAGTCACTTGAAAAAATACCTCACTCTATAAGCTGTAGATTCGTTGCAAAGTTTGTAGGCTGACAACCTGGTCCAATAAAATGAATGTAAAAATTAAATAAGCGATGGTAAAGTCAGCTTTATTCATTCAACCCTTGATAGTTTTCACACGGGTCTTCTTTAGTCAATAGACGAAGATTTATACTTCTCTTGAAGAACATTAATATTGAGTCGAAACTGTTGAGGTTGAAAGAATAAAGTTGATTGATTGACTTGACAAAAAGAATCGCCTGTTTAATACTCTACCCAGTCAAGAAACATCCTAATTGTAACTAAAAATATCACCTTAACTTAAAACACGCAAGTATACAGTGATTAAAACGTTTCTTCTGGGACTGTCTAGATTCAATTTTTATTGGAGTGGATCTCTTTTATTATTTCTGAGATGTCCTTTTTTTTCGTAGAAAAGAATATTAAATTTTTATCATAAGCGGGGCAATTAAACAAAACATCGTGTATGTGAATGTATCTTTAGTTCGACAGAACTTTAGTAGGGCGTGTTAAGGTGAGGTTAAGTAGAACGCTAACCCCTGCAGATTGGTAGGCTGGGCACGAGGACGTCTCATCGTGGCCCGCGCTGCGAATGCGTGAATTGTAACGACGCTGAAGGGCCGCCGTAACGCAATTACCGCAACACTTTCCCGCTCAAGTGGTGACTGTCGAGCGGCCAAATTCTATTAGCTCATCAGCATTCCTGATTGCGCTAACTTCTCCCATTCTTCCACAAGCCCAATTTATCAAATGGGATCATTCTTTATCACGTTATTTGGAATTTACATCATCGGATAACTCGTGCTTATTATACTACTATTCCTACATTTTTTTTCAAATAATTTATTATAAAACATTCCCAAATGGAAAAGGGTTTCATTGTTCTTACGATACATATTTCGGGATAGGATATACTTGCATTTTAATGGTATAGGATTTGACAGCCTTTGCAAGGGATCTACAGCTTACAGTTTATTCAGGACCATTTAGACATATTTATATAAATTCAAATAATCAAATTGATGAATCCTATAATCTTTATTTTTTTTTCTCAGACTTGAATAGAATGAAATGTCAGATTTTATGTTCATATCTCAGATTTGTTAATTATTACCGAATGAAAAATCGCTCAATTCAAGTATTTTGGAACCTTGGACTCTTCCAGAGGTTAATCATCTCTCCACTAAATTGCAGGTAAAATTGGCTATAGCAATTCGTATACTCATTTCGAATTAATCTGTTCTACATTGCTCAATGTAGTAATAGGATACTATTGTTGTTATTATACTGTATTTAACTGTAAAATTAATTTCACATCCAAATAAAAATAAACTGACATGTTAATAACAGTGGACATCCAGTTATTTATAATATAAATGAAGGATTAAAATACTTTTGATAGAAGTACATATATATTCAAATGAATTTTGTAAACTACTAATATTTTGTCGTCACCAGTAGAAATAAAACGAAACACTTTCCATATTTTAAAAAACCGTAGCCATAAGTAAACTAATATAACCATGTCGCCTAATTAGTAAATCCAAAGCACTATATTTCGTATTCTAGATTACAATCTTAATTTTTCTTGTTGCGCACATGTGTGTAATTGCTGCAAAAAAAGCAGTTCTTGCTCATTGAGCAACTCGCAAGAACAAGTTTTATAATTTTACTGGAGTTTTATATGAATCTTGAAAAATCCGGGTTGTCTGTCCTTGTCTAATAATTGTAACACATTTAATTAAATTAAAGGTTAAGTATGAAGCCTGGCGAATCACGCAGTAAATTCCTGTTGGATTGAGTACCAGTGGCGGAACTAGGGGGAGCACACGCCTGCAACGTGGGTGGTGATGTCAATACTTTAGGATCGAGGAAAAAGGCAGGTAGACTATCTCTTACGTTCCAAGTCTATCTCTCTTTTTCTTTTTCACGATTTTTATTAATTATTTTATCCGAAACCGTTGATTGAAAAATATATAGATAAAGTAAGCTTATGAGAAAATTCGTTTCACATACATAACTGTGTGTCTTGTTGCATTTGGGTTAATATCAGGCGTTTCTGTCAAATATTATAAAAAAAAGAGCAAACGTCAAATAATGAATTATTGAAAGAACCGTAGATACAAAAAAATTCAATAAATATGTAAAACATCTTTATTTATCTGATATTTTTGTCTGTTTAATTCCGCAAAGTAGTTCATGGAATCATGAACGAGATGGCTCTGTCGAATCTGATTCCAAAACAGCGGTACGCAAAAACATACATGCTTGCCTATTTATATATTTTTCAATCAACGCCTAAACTACAAATAATGAATTCTATTAAAAATTACGGACATTTTATTATTTGTTTCTACTGTGACTGTAACTACCACTGAGCATTCTTTCAGGATATGTAAAATAATAAAAAATCAAATATTTAGCATTGTAATGTGTCCATATATTTGATTTGAAAATGTTAAATGTTGATTTTGCGAATATGAAAATTAATATTCAAGTTGAATTGTTATAAATATGGTATTAGCAGTGTCACAAATAATTCAATTATTAAATACAAATCTGTATTAATTTTGAGAAATTTCAAATCAGAATTATGTTTTTTTCTCAAGTATATTCTTGCGGAGGGACCAATGAATTCTAGTTCCGCCACTGCGTATACGATGATTGCGTTACGGAGCAGGACGAATGAAACGAAGGTTTTTACGATCCGCAAAGGATATTAGCCAGCGAGAATTTATGCAAGTGCAAACATATGGACAGATCGTCCAAGTCCACGCAAGAAATTCATTTACGTTGTCAGTAAATTGTTGCGAATGTTCCAACCATGCAAATATGGTTTTAAATAGGTCGACATTGCACGCTTATGTACTCGTTCACATTCAGTTTTATATCTAGCGTCTGCCGTTACCGTATATTTGATATCTTAATTATTATTGTGAACATATAAATTTACGCTTTTCCTCTTTCCATCTGGGATGTAAAGTACTGCTTTATTCTCTACTTTATTGCCTAGGCGTTTTTAAACTTCTCAAGCTATTACAATTTGCCGAAAATGGCAAACATAAATTTATTTATTGCTTACTACATACTGAACTCATTTGAAATTTTATACAATTTGATGTCGGATTTAAAACGAATTTTTATAATGGAATTTATTTTCCTGTAAGTTACAATAAAGCGCGAACGATTTTATTCTTTTCAACATAAATTTATTTGAATTATTCAGTTTATAATTTCCAAAAGAACAGATCCCACAATTTCAGAGGTAATATTTATATTTATTAACAAACAACAAATTTTTATCTAACAATATCTCTTCATATTTTAGTAATTTGTAGAAGTGACAAAAAGCAGTAAAAATTTTTTTTTTCTCTAGATGCTATAATGAGGTATGTGTATTAAAATGCAAAACTATTTTAGAATTAGAATACTGCTATTAAACAAATAAATGGGAATATATATTTTCTTCTTTTTAAAAGTGAGTATATAAAATTAATAATTATTATATAACAATGGCCTTTCTGACAATCAATTTTAAATGTTTTTACAGTTTAGTTAAATAAATGTTCAATATTAAATATATATATATATATAAATATATATATATATATATATATATATATATATATATATATATAATAAATAATAAAACAGTTCGAAATACGAAACAACATCTAAAATAAATTACTAAAAAGGGGCATCATTTTATAAGTTGCGGAAGGACGTCACATACCCTTTGCAGAGGTTTTAGGTTGTCAACCAACTTCACTAAAATACAAGTAAATGGAACAAGTAAAATTACATAAAAAAATATGGAAACCCTCATTTTTAAATGAATTGTATTTTTGATTCAAGCTTTATAAAGTAATAAATACGATTTTCTAAATATAGACGTGTGTGTTTTAGAAGTAATTTGCGTCCATGCGCTGTAAATGAATCATTTATAGTAACAAATGATGTAAATCTTGATCGTTTGAAAGTTGTCGTGTGGCAAGTGTTTCAATAATTCAGGCTGAATAGTAAATCATGTGCGGTAGAAACAATTCTGTTTGATTCGTAACCTACAAATGATAATTACATTACTAGCTACAAGCCACAATGCACGCACGATCTCAAGAATTCCGTTCCCACACCCTCAGGATTACATACCCGACTTGCAAAAGCAAAAGCGCATTCGACGTGCGTGTTGCTTGTGGGTGTTCTGGCGTCTGTGAGAAAAATATGCAGCAGGTAATTAATTTCCCTGCGTGGAAATGTGCCGATAAAATTCCCTACAAATATGGACATGCCGGAGCCGTGAAAGTGCACGTTGCACAATGAAGGCAAAGTCTTACGGACTCTACAGTCTAGAATAGAATAATAAAGGCATAGTCTTAACATAAACAGGACCGGATTAACCAAACGACAAAGACAAAAACGCCAAATAATTAATAATACAAATTAATTCTATTACCAATGAATTATTGAAAAAAACATTTTAATAGATACCTAAAAATTCAGTAAATATGTAAAACATCTTTATTTATCTGATATTTTTGTCTGTTTAATTCAGCAAAGTAGTTCATGGAATCATGAACGAGATGGCTCTGTCGAATCTGATTCCAAAACAGCGGTACGCAAAAACATACAGGCTTGCCTATCTATATATTTTTCAATCAACGATTATATATTATGTATGTGGCAAAATAATTATGTTGTCTTTTGTCTTCCTAGTTTTGAAATTCACAGAATAGAATTTAGATAAAATGACTTATTAATTTTATATATTTAAAATAATTAGTGCTGCCGATTTTCGAAAAAAAATAATTTGAAATTTCATTGCAAATATAATTTGAAATCCGTAATTTAAAATGCAAAAATTCGAATTCGAAATTCAAAAGTAAGCAGATAATAAAAAGTAGATAAAATAAATGAAACATAAAAAATTTTTTTGAATTATAAAATTATATTTTGACTAGGGCCCCATGGAGGCTTAATCCGGCCCTGAATACAAAGCTAGCTTTGTTCTCATACCTGATCTTTCTATGAGTTTTTTCAAAATGAATTATACCGTACTCTATTTTAACCTTTACTTATTAATAAATAATCTCATATATGGAGACGGAATTTTCTCATTCATTAATAGAAATTATGTGAGTTATTATAATAGCTCTCATTTTAAATAAATCATATATAATGTTCATTCACGGTTGCATACAAATCCGATTTTTTTTTGAATAATAAATTGAAATTTTTCTGATTTCGATTTTTTTTACATTTACATTGTAACATTACCCAAACACTTTTTCCCCATTTTTGTAAACCTTGGATGTTAAATAACAATTGCAGAACAAGTAATCAGTGCTTTAAAAAATAAGTTGATTTAAATATGATTTACCGGTTTCACGATATTAAACTTTTGTTTACATAGTCACAAGTAAGCAGTAAGTAAATTAAGTCATTGTATACTATGTAATTTAGACATGTTAATATGATAATAATACCATACAGAATTGACTAAATAATATGGGACAATTGTCATATAATATCAAACCATGCAAACTTCATAAGGAAAAGATTACTCACAAGAGAATTTTATAAAATAATATTTATTAATAACGTGAAACCGGTAAACTATTGAAGAAACCACGGATGTTATGAAACATACCAGACCTTAGATGTTTTAAAATCCTTGCTCTCCGAGCTCAGAATTCAATTGACATCTGCGGCGGTTATAATACTCATAACTATCCTAGGTATATTAATAGCTATTAAATCATTGATTTAAATCAATGAAACTCAGGTTTAAGTTATTTTTCTACAACTTGTGGTGGGTTCCGAACCACAAGGACACAACGAATGAGTTTATTTTTTATTTAGTGGTAATAATAGTGTTTATCCAACACCGTATAATTATAACAATATAAGTATTCTGTTTTTAGATAAATAAAGTAGGTCAGAAGTCACTAGTGAGCTAAATATATTAGCTCACTGTTTTTTGGTTCGTATCATAGTAACTACGTTATAAAACCTTCTCTGCACTATTTTGTTCCTAAATGTCATTTCGAAATTTCATCTGTCAAAAAACATATGTATTTTATATCAATGATTAAAATGTGTTGGATAAAATGTTGTATGGCACACGTGTGTTAATTACCTAAGTCACTTGAAAAAATACCACACTCGGCCTAACGGCCTCGTGAGCTAAACTTTTCCCACGTGACTTATCTGTAATGTAACACACTTGTACCATAAATAACTATAAATTTGAATCAGTTACGTTTTCAGAGGGTAAAGACGAATGAAATTGGCACGCATGAAAATTTAAGAATTTAATAAATATTAATGAAAGTGGATGAAAAGTTATTAGCGAGAATCGCAGTTGAGGTGGATGTGAAGGAACGAACAGAGGCGTAAGGCGTAAGCGTTCATGGTCTAATAAACTCCAAGCAGCCAGTGTATTTTTCTTCCGCCAAACTTCCAACGCACGCCGCAAACAATTTGTATTAAACCGTCGAGTTTTTTAATTGCGTTAATTTATTAATTGCTGCTGGCTTGATAGATTATATTCAGCCCTCTCCCTTGCCTAGTCATTTGTAACGTTTGACAATGTTTTGACTGATTTTTTCCCGGGAAAGTCGCCTGACTACCCAACTGTGAAAGTGAAAATTAAACTTCTTGTTTTGTAACTCTCATTTTTCAAAAACCTGGAAATCTACGCCTACTGCCTTTTGCTGCCAATAGGAATCTTAATTGCACGACCCACTAAATCTTACCGCATACAAAATTGTAGAGCGTGGTTAAAATAAATTTTATCTACAACTGTCAAATAATATTCCTATAATTCAATCGCTTTTTATCAATTTATTACCTTCGTTACTGTTGCTAATTGAATAATGTGGATAGTTCGAAGGAATAATATTATTCAATAGTTATGTCAAATTTAAATATTACCTGTTAAAAGTGTAAAATCCAAATTACTTTTTAGTAAGT
The DNA here is from genome assembly GCA_035578165.1 of Stenolophus ochropezus. NCBI lineage: Eukaryota > Metazoa > Arthropoda > Insecta > Coleoptera > Carabidae > Stenolophus > Stenolophus ochropezus. Next base: position 3,965,233 of record JAQOWZ010000002.1, read on the forward strand.
CTTTCTACATAAAAAAAACCAAAATTAAACTAGTTTTGTCATGTTTCATACTTTTCTTTTCTTTTTAAAAATAATTGCCTTGCGTTAAGCATGCTATGTCAAAGTGTGATGATATATTTGGTTATAATAAACATATATGTGTGACATATATTTCATGTTATAGTCATGGTAAAGTAAAGTATTATATTCGCATGTAATTGCTATTACTCATTCGAATGCCTTACAACACTCGCTTTCGCTCGTGTTGGCAAACTTCATTCTCATGAGTAATAGCACACATTACATGCTCATTGAATAATATATTATTAATGTTAAGTAAAATATTAACGAAAAATTATTTGCTTTTTACAACGAAATAATTTATTTTTGTATTCCTACACACAAAATATGTTGAATGTAATTTGCATTACAAATGAAATATTGGTAAAGACATTTTCTTTCTTGGTTAACGTTTTGCAATTGTTTATGAAATATAACAACATATTTCATGCTATTGCCACGCAAATAAGTAATTGCAAACTTCAAAAAATTTTATAATATTTTATTTATTATAAAATTTCTTCTAATTATCCTTCCACAATTAAAAGTTAACAATTCATTTCAACTAAATCACCACAAAAATAAAAAATATATCAGTATTGTTACTTATTAATATACTTTTCGTTTAATACATAGTACAATATAACATCAATTTGTGTATTACTGTAAAAATTATATTCGGAGTATTTTTTGTGCTATAAATTCTAACTTTAAATGAGTTACTGAAAGTGATCTGATGGCATAAAGCCAGAACATCTGAACGAGCAAGTGAACAATAAAGAAAATGTGACAAAATCTATTCGAATCTTATAATTTCTTAACTTATGGAAAATTGTACGTTACTATAATTTTACCTAATTAATATATTAATAAAGTACAAATTTTTTCACAGTGATTGTTTTATAATTTACAAAATGTAAAATATGAACAGTATGTGATTAATAAGATGACGAAAATAGTAATAATTAAATAAATAAGTAAACCTACAGTTTATAGCTAAACAAGTGATCCACCGCTGCTCGTGTGAAGCATAAACATTACAACTCCGTTAGTTTTAGATAGTACTTAGTTGTAGAACAATTTTGTTACGAAATAATATTTATTGCGTAAACTTTGTGAAGCCGTGCCTTTTGAAGTGAAAAGTCAAATGTAATAATTATAGTGTATAGTAATACAGTTTATAGTGGGTTCCGAACTACTCGGACAGAGCACGCTAAACAAGTGATCCACCACTGCTCGTGTGAAGCATTAACATTATGATTCGGTTAGTTTTATAGTAATTTTGTTATGAAATAATGTTTGTTGCGGTAACTTTTCGAAGCGGTGGTTGCGAAGTGAAAAGTGAAATGTAATAAGTGATTAAAGGAATGGCGAAGTTGGTGTACCTGAAGGAGAAATTTGTCAGTCGGGGACGTCAGGCCGCGGTGTCGAGGCGTCTGGCGTCTTGAGATTTCATCAGAGGAAGTTTTTAACGCCAGCCGGTTACGACTTGTCCTAGACGAACCGTAATCAAATTTCTATCCGCGCGAAATTGAATATAAAATTTAAAGAGCTGACAATTTGGGTGCGGTACCCGCGACGGTTGATAAGTTGACAAGTGCCCAGGGATGGAGGCATAATTGAGCAGTAAAACGCGTCGCCGCATTAAACTTACACGCATACGGCGGCGAATTATTAAAATTTGACAGTCGCCGACCTCGCGCTTAATTCCTCTCACCGAATATTCTAATCGGGGTGACGTGGCTTCTCGGCGAATTCTCCCACGCCCGGCTTACCAATTATTACAAGGGGGCCCACCAAACTGCATCTCTAACCCAACTTATAAATCCAACTAGATAGGTTTACCAATAAATACTAATGTGGAACGACATGTATGTATCTTCTATAATTCTACATAATAAAATCAAAATCATCCCAAATTATTAGCATGGGCGTCACTAAGGGGGCAAGTTTTTGGGGCATTATTGGCCAAAAGGAAAAATTTTATTGTAACATTTTATTCCATTTAAATCTAATACAATCTAAGGAATCCGGAACATCGTTTCCCCTCTTTTTAAGGGCGGAACGCGTTCCAGAAATCTGGGCGCCAAATTTAAAGGACGTTATAATTTAACAACAATATTCTATTGAAAGATTTAGATTGATTAAAAATTTATAACCATTGTTTGTTTTTCTTTTCATTATGTTTTTTTTATTAATAAACATAAAAACCTCAAAAAACTATAAAATTAAATAAGATAACATTCAATTTTTAACTGGATAAATCAGTACCAACAATTATTGGCTTTCGGAAACTTTATTTTTTACACAATTGACATATGAATGTTAAAGTTAAGTTATAATTTTTAGGCTGTTATTTCATAAGTAAAAAATCATTTGAGATTAACATTGAGATCTTTTCAATTAAAAGTCATCCAACAGGAATTAAAAGAGCAAATCGAATTTAATCATTCTATTAACGTTTATTATTACAATATAGAGTAAATAAATATATATAACTTTAAGAAATCTCTAAGAATTTACTTAATAACTAAAAATCATTTGAGTATAAACACAAACTTAATAAAGCTTACTCTATATATGTTTACCTCCTGACCTATACATTAAGTAAGTATTATTTCTTATAAAAAATTAGTAATTTTGACAAGTTAGTATGGTAAAAATATTACCCTACAGATTTGTCAAAATAATGTGTCATACCAACCCATACAGACTTGATCACGAAAACGTTACCTACATACAGGAGAATTTTATAAAATAATATTTGTTAATAATGTGAAACTGGTAAACTATTGAACAAACCACAGATGTTATGTATCATAGCAGGTCTTAGATGTCTTAAAATCCTCGCTTTCCGAACTTGAAATTCAATTGACATCTGCGGCGGTTATAATACTCATAACTATCCTAGGTATGTTAGCTATAAATCAGCTTTTTCGATTTAGTGAATACTTCATGATTTACGTACAAATAAAGAAATTCTATTTGTACATGTGTAAGAGTAAGCGATTATTGAGGCACATTTTTCCGGTGCCCCTTAATCCGGCACTGTCCTTTCCGTCGCAAGTAATAAGCGAAGCTCCGACGATTTGTTTAATGCATACCCGGCTGAGATTAATGTAGACGGAATACTAAGTTTTTTCAAACTAGGGTGCATACATTTGACATGTAAATGACTTCAACCAATGCCTGCGTCGATGATTTCTTACTGTTAACTTTTGTCTTCGTGGCCATACAACACTGCCCATTGATTTATCTACCCGCATATATTAACACAAACTATTTCCAGAAGAAAGTTGCTCGCTTGTTTTCAACTACTTATGTCAATGAGAACAAACAAAAAATGTGCATTTGTTTACGCTCAATTACACTTTTAATTTAAATATTACCTATTAAACAACTCACATATTACATTTTTTTAATATTGACTAAGATTTATTTCGCATTTTGTAATAGTTACAGATATGTAATTTGCATAAGATAAGTATCACCAGTATACCTATAGTTGACATGTTTCAAATTACATCACGAAAAGGAAAATAAAATATTTAGAGAAATTTTCTTACAGTAAGAAAGCTTTCGAACACTCACCTTTTTTATATCAAACAAATGTCACATACCGCACGGTAATTTTAAAATGTTTTGTATTTATTTTTAAATATCACTAGATTAAGAAATGAAACACTGATACTTGTTCTGCACTAAAATGATGACTAAACTGATGCGTTCTATCAAACGAAATATCAGGTGAGTTCTTGTTTGCAAACAAACAGTGGTTCTCAACTTTATATCTTAATGAACTTTATACGTTTTATTACTGCAAAATATTTTTTAAAACGTAAATAAAATAAGTTCTGAAGCATATTTGCATACTTTTGATCATTTTAAATACTAAATATACAAACAATACAAATACAAATAATAAAGAAAGAAAATTGTTCAAAAAATTTGTAAATCTAAATTGCATTCGTAATAATTACTGGAAAATAGAGAATATATGAATAGTAATTTTGTGCTACATATGTATCAAATTGTTAGTCAAAAAATGCCACAAAATTAATTGGTATATAGCGAATGTAAGCTAAACTGTTAAACACTTAAAAATAAATGTTTATTATAGTGTTACATAAAATCAACCAATTGTTTCTATAAAATAAAAAAATATATTTAGGAAAAACAAACAAGCATCCTTAAAATGGACATACTGTACGGGAAATAAAAGATGAGCTCCCGAAAGAATGTAATTATTAACGAATTTAATAGACAAAGTATTTGATAAATAAAAATATTTTAAATATTTACCGAATTTTATTGTATCTATTGAAATATTAATTTCAATAATTCATTAGTGTATTTTATAACAGAACTAATTTGTGTTATTTAACATTTCCTCTTTTTTATAATATTTGACAGAATCGACTGATGTTAACTTAAATGCAACCAGACACAGTTATTTATTTATTTTCTTTCTTTATTTATTTATTTATAATCGATCAAATCCAGCAGGACAAAGTCCCAATTAATGGATGATATTACAATGAAATATTTGGGTGAACCGAATTTTTTCATAAAATATAATTTTATTTTTATTTTTGATGTACTCTCTGAAGAAGACCCATGTGGAGAACAAAAATAAAGCCTTCCAAAGTCCCAATCATTTCTTATTTCCCGTAAAGCAGAGGGGTTGTTACGTAATATAAGGCACTAACTTGAGTGCGGGTTGCATATCTTGTTAATCATATGCGAATATATAATTCCAGTACGACGAATCAAATACAGCCAGTAATGTCTTACAAAGATGCTTTCCTATTTCTCGCTGAATACATGGGTAGAGGTAGTTATGTAATATAAGGGGCACTGACCTGAGTGTGGGGTAGCTAGTGTACCCAGGATGGCTGTGTGACGGGGGCAGGAGCGCTGTAGGGTTGCGTGGGCTGTGGGGGCGCCGCGACGGCTGCGTGGTGCACGTCGCCTTGCTGCACGACGCCGCCGGAGTGCCCGTGGCTGTGCAGGTGCTGTGCGGCCGAGAAGTTGAAGTCCAGGCTGCCGTCCATGCTCAGCTCGTGCTTGATCACCTGCAACAACACACACATTACTGTCTTCTTCTTTCTACATCATCTGCAGCACCATATTCCTAGTAGGAGCAAGGCACTTGGTCGCGACACGTTTTACTTGTATTTTAGTGATACGGGTTGTCAGGTTGTCACCCTACAGTGTCTGTAAGTTCAGCACACACATAGTTGTAAAGCGGTAACCCATCCAATTGGACAAAGAGGGCTTATCCACATGATCAGATCAAACTCGCTTCAATCATAAAATCGTACTGAGTGACATCTTTGGTTAAGGAGCCAAATACCGATGAAATAATAAAAAAAAGAGATGAAAGGGTAGATTTTCGCCTCTTCCTCAATATTTGTAATGGTAGAAGTAGTCCAGTCTTAGTTGAAGTGTCAATCCTAATAAGTCGTTAGTTAGTTATATTTAAATCGGTTTTAAAGTTTACTCAATCAAATGGGTACATAATATAAATAAAATTTAAGTCATGTAAAAGCATGTGTTTGTTAGGGGTTCTTATAGTGCCCGAATGTTTTCATCAGTCATCAGTAAAGAAAATAAGAAACCATCACCGTCAAAGCTTATGTAAAACACCAGATTTGCGGTTGTGGATTTTTGGATGCTTTTTTTTTGTTGGAAGTTGGACATTTAATATACTACGTAATAGATAGATTTATGGCAAAGGACGCATTCATTGCGTCTTTAAATTACATGAAGTCCTCTATGGACAATAATAGTTGGGATATTTTTACAAGTAGGGGATGAAAAGAGATTGAGAATTTGTAGATTCGATATGTCTCTTGGTGTAACTTCTTTAGATGACTTGACTGAATATAAGATCCTCATTGGTATTTCTGAGTAAAGTAGCCAAACAAATGTTTTACTGTATATAAGGCTCTCTCATCATGGTGTTCATTATAAGTTAATCTTCGTCAACATTGTTGAATCCAAGGGAGACACCGGGGGTTAAGGACCCCCGGTGAAATTAAATGCCTCCTAGGCAAATGGCGACAAAATATGAACATATATGTTGTTTTTGTATAAATAGACAAAATATTAAAACAGCTCTCTCTGGATTCAACACTGTTGGTTAATTTGAATGTACGTAATTGTAGATACAAACCTCATCAACATTGCAGTCGAACCCGCCATGCAGTGTCTCAATAGTCTCAATATTGAGATTAAGGTCATCGAGCAGCGTGCTTGAATTCAGCGCTCCCATGAGCTGCCCCATCATGGTGGTGTGCTGCGGCTGGGGCTGCGGGGTGGGCGGCGGGCTGCTGGACGGCGGGCGGGGCGCGCGCAGCAGCTGGTAGCCGGCCAGCGGGTCGGGCGACGGCTCGGACTGCGGGTACGAGGGCGACATGCCCGCGGGCGACATGCTGCCTTGCTGCAGGCAGCCGCACGGCTGCAGGCGGTGGATGGGGCACTGCGCCAGCCCGTAGGGCGAGGTGGCGTGCAGGGCTCCGCGGGGCCCTGGGTACGGGGGCTCGTAGTGCGAGGGGTATGGTGGTGGGGGGACTTGCTGCTGGGCGGTCGGTTGGCCGTTCGTCACGTACCTGGGGACAACTCCAGATGTTAGTACACCCCACATCCACATACAGTGCGTGCCACGTGGCATAATTCCACTCCGTATAAATGTCATATCGTATATAGGACTTAACAAAAACAAGTACATTAAATTTAACCAGGAGCTTATTTCACAAAACTACAAGTCTTGTAATACAAGTGTATCAGTAGGCAACGCTTATCAAGTTATAAATTCTATTGGCACATATTGAAAATTTGACACGCGTTGCCAAGTGATACACTTGTATTACAAGACTTGTGGTTTTGTGAAATAGGTCCCAGTAATAGAACCATAAAGAGCAACAATATTAATAGTAACTTTTTCTTGTAAATCTTCTAAAAACTGATTTAATATTTTTTGAAATTTTGTTACTAATTTCACTAACGGCTTATGGTTGATACGATTTTGTTAATAAAAATGTTGACATGAAACTATTACTTTTAAAAATAATATAGCATAATTCCACTACGTATAAATGTCATGTCGTTTATAGAGATTTTAGAAAAAGTTACTAATAAATATTGATTCTCTCGACGAGTCCTATCATTGTTTAAATGTTATGTACTTATTTTTGTTACACCCTGTATATTACCCCTCCATGTTAGATCCGCTCCGTACAAATGCCACACAATGTTTTAACATTGAAGTAGTGGGGATGGCATTTGTAGGTCGTAACATTTATACCGCGCAGAACTAGTAGTAGAGGGGCAACAATTTAAGCGACATGGCACAAATACGGTGTGAAATTAGCCCGAAATGATTTTTTTTATTTTTAAATTCAAATATAATTTACGTCAAATTATTTTATTTATATTAATTTGTACTTCATCAAAAATTCATAAAAATAATAATAAGAAAGACATTTCAACTGCAAGAAATAACAATTAGGTTCGGAACTGAGTTAGAATTTCTTGTTACGTTCGAATTTTCGTTCTGAGTTACAATATAAAAATTAAGAAGATTTGGTAACTGACTCATTTAATCGCTCCGACTACCATTTCTAACTAGTTTTCTATATTCCAAATTTAAATTTTTATATTCGTAGTACAAAAAATAAGTATTAATTTAATCGAAGTTACGTAATTACATATATGATTTAAATAAATAATAAAATTAACTGTTTTTTTAATTTGAATATTTTTTATTTGCACAAAATATTTTTTTAATAATTACTGTCATTTTAATTTACCGTATCTTATTACTATTTTAATTTAAATATTTGAATTATAGTAAACATTTAAATAATTATTTTTTACATATTTTAAATTTCCAAATTACAACGTTAACCTTCATCATTTATTCTGCTTGCCATATCAAAAATAACTCGAAATGAATAATAATTACATTTCCGCGTATTTATGATAAACATTAACCTTCCTTGTCAAACCTATGATTTTATGATCTCTAAAATTAATATGATATTTATGACACGTAAGTGAACATACATTTAACAACTCCTAGCACAATGATTACAAACTTTCTCACAATGCTCAAGCGATAACATTTTTACTACATTTGGGAATTAAGCACATGGATACATTTAATGCTTCACAAAAAATTACGAATTGTGAATTTTCATTATCAAGGTTAGAATATTGTTGGTATAATTTTATTTAAATTTATTATTTCAATATTAAAATTAATTATTAATTTATTTATTATTCATCTTAATTTGAATTTATACGCACATGTTTTATATAAATGTAATGTTTAAATTTGATTTTCATTAAATTTTAAATTTCTTTAAATAATGTTTAATACAGGTTATTCAAATTATTACATTTATTTTATATAATTCAATACAAAAAAATGTTATATAAAAATTTGTAAAATTTAAAAATGATCTCAAATCTAGAACAATGAATACGTAGAATAACGTAGGCAATAAAATTACACAGTATATTTATGGACCAAACTTTTCTTTTAAATTTAGACATTAAGTTTAGAAGTAATTATTTAATCTAGTATTTTTTATTTTGATTTTGGTTTTAGGAAAGAAATCGAACCAGTGGCATTAATAATGTTTATTTTAAGTAAATCACAGCTAATTTTGCAAATTAAAAAAGAATTTTGTTCTATTATAAATTTAGCTTGTTTTATTGATCCGTATGTATTGAAACACCCTGTATATAATTTGTCTATCATTGTTAACAGTTGAGATATTGAAAAGAAATCAACGAAAATAGAATATGCTGAAGACATCTTTTCAAATTTATTTTGTTATTTTCTCTAAAAAACAATTTTATTTTGTTATTTTTTCGTAAATAAATTGTAAAATATTTTTTGTGAAACATGAGTATGTTTTTTCTCTAGATTTTTTTTTTCTCAAATGAAGTTTTTCTTACGAATACGGTAGACGTGCTCCCACTATTCCTCTGACGTAAACGAAGTTTTAATTTTATTCTCTATCAATAAATTTTGAAAATGTATATAAAATAGCAAAACAAAAAAAAAATAATAATTGTTTTGTAGCAATTTAAACTTATATTTTTACAAAATATTTATAAAATATACAAATTGGAATAACAAAATAAATTTTTTATACTTTGCGTTAACAATTGCCCTATTATTATATCGAAAACAGTTTAATAATATAAAATATTTTTAAACTGTTTTTGGTATTTTTGTTGTTGTTAAACTGGTACTTCTAACAACTGTACCCCAATTTAAATGTTAAATTGATAACCTCAAATATTTTTAAATATTTTTTAATACAATTTATATTATTTCCGAGCACTCAATTATTAATTAAATTCAAGCACAGCTGCCGTACTTGTAAGAAAAAATATCGTACTTTAGTAGCATGAATTGGCAGGTCGTTGCCAACTTCACAGTCGGTGGGCGAAAGCCCTACTTCTCCTACTAGTAAAATAATGTACACTGCAAATAATTAGTTTGGGATACACAAATGAATGATGAATTATTAGGTTGTAGCACAGACAAACATAAACAGATGAACAGCCTAACGGTGCATTCTGTCCACAAAATTCGAAGTAGTTATCAGGATTAAACTAGATGGTGTTAGTGTGGTAACTGCAGATTACATGCGCCCAGTTGTAGTTTACCGAAACTACAGACAAACGTCATTTTAAGTTTTGGGAAACTTTAACTGGACGCACGTAATCTGCAGTTATCGCACTAACGCCATCTAGTTTATTCGTGATAACTACTTCATCTGGTTGTGTTTGTCTGTGATTGTAGAACAATCCTACAATATTACACGATATATACAATGCTATAATGAAACACAACATATACAACATAACACAACACAGCGCAGCACAATGAAACAGAAGAAGAACAGTGATGATGACGTCGGGGGGAAGACTCACCCAGGCATGTAGTCCGACTGCAGCTTCATGCCCTGCTCGAGCGTGCCGGCGAGGTCGGCGGCCAGCCCGTCGGGGGAGTAGCCCGCCGCCCACTCGGGCTCCATGGACATGGCCGGGATGGGCGACAGGCGCCCGCACGACGACGTGTTCGACGAGGCCCGCGGCCGGAAGTCGGGGCTCAGTTGGAAGCCGCCGGTGCTACAAACACGGTTATGGATGGGTGAGCTTCACGACGGACCGGATTGAGACAATTAAATAACTCCCCAAAGTAATAGTGATCAATTTGGATCATGGTATTTTGGAAGTCACATTTGATAAGAACAAATTTTAAATAAAGAGTCACTCAAACAACGCCCTTCAACTAAGGGCGGTAAATTTTGATCATGTTATTTTGTAAAGTCATATTTGGTAAAAACACATTGGAACAAAAAAATCTGATATGGACACTACAGAACTTCCTTGTATATCTGTCATCAATGGCATAACATTCCTATGTGGAACAAGGCCTCAAGTACCTGAAGTACTTGTTTCGTGACATGTTTTACTTGCATTTTAGAGGTGCAGGTTGTCAGCCTACAGTCTCTGTAAGGCCAGCACACACCGAGCCGTTGTGCGGCAACCCATCCAATTGGACAGGGCGGGCTATGTTGCTTATCTACACGATCAGACAAGACACGCCACGACCACACAACCGTACTGGCTGAGTTCCTTGTATATCTATTAAATTAAAATAAATGTATAACTAGATATTATAACAGACCCACATATAAAATTTCAACATTCTACAGCCAGTGGTGCAACTAGGGGAGCAAACGCCTGCAACGCGAGTGGGCCTCACTTCGGTTCTACGTTATTAACCCACAATAAATAGATAAATAAGCAGTAGCGACAATATATCGGCACCATTGACTTTTTACATCTTTTTCAATATCTGCATATATGGAGCTTGTTTAAAATCTGCCGCTCTCAATAATTAGAAGATTGTTGCTTCTGGGATACTACTTTCATTGAACTGATGACAATGGGGTATGTAACCATAGTCGAAATTCATTAAATAAGTCATAAACTATAAAAACTATTCATTTTGCAATAATATAGTCAACAGCAACTTAATGTTTCAGAGAAAAGATATGTGATGTCAACATGTAAAGATCTTGGAAAAAGGCTGGTAGATTGTCTCTTACGTTCCAAGTCTGTTTCTTTTTTCACCATTCTACCATGCTGACATTATAACATAGTCAACAGCAACTTAATGTTTCAGAGAAAAGACATGTGATGTCAACATGTAAAGATCTTGGAAAAAGGCTGGTAGATTGTCTCTTACGTTCCAAGTCTATGTTTCGTTTTTCACCATTCTACCATGCTGACATTACAATATATCTTCCCAATTTTTTTAAAATTATTTCTCGTACACTACAAATAATGAATCCTGTTAAAAATTAGGTGTATTTTATTTTTTGTCTATACTGTGATCTTTCAGGATATGTCCTTCTAACGCTGATTTACAAATTCCCTTTTTTGTAAGATCTTTAAAAAATTTACTTCTAATGTTCCAATGTATAGTAACTGCCTGACGTTTAAACAAATTCTAGGAAGGTTGTTGCGTAAAAATTACCACCAACAATTTAAAAAAAAATGGTTTTTTGAACAATTTTTACTAACAAGTGGGTCTGTGATTGCCAGAGCTAATTTTTCATTTATTTCATTAAATAAGATATGTGTATTGTTCCTCTAGAATTTTTTGTAATTCCCAAAAATTTGTTCTACTTATTTGTTCCAGAATATCCCATTTCATGACTTGCAATAGTTAATGTAACATTGTCTCAATCCCGGTAGCAACGTGAAGCACGGATAGGACAAAACCAAACCAAAGTGTGCTGTTGTGCTGTCTACTACTACAAGTGTCTACTGTCCTCTTTCTTCTTACCTATGCAGAGGCGAATCAGGGAAGAGATCGAGCCCCTCGGAGACCGAGGAGCTGGGGCTGGGGGTGGCGTCGGCGGCGAGGCCGTTGCGGATGGCTTCCACCTTCTTCTTCACGCGGCCGCGACGCTTCTCGAACTTGCTGGTCTCCATGGACGCCGCGCGGCGTCGGACAGACTTGCCGGGCTTCGCGTCGGGGTTGATCATCCACCACGAGGACTTGCCCGTGCCTTCGTTCTGCACGCGCATGAAGCGGTTGTGGAGGGACAGGTTGTGGCGGATTGAGTTCTGGAAACATGGATATAAATTAGTATCATGTCTCATTTCTTCAGTTATTAGTCCTTAGCAAAAATGGTCTTAGAATAGTGACAAGAGTTCTTACAAGCTATTGTCCTTTGAATATACCATTTGTGCAAAATTGGTAAAGCTGAAAATGAATAAAAAGATGGACACAAGTTCCATATCTCTTTATTTTGGAAAAACATTCTAGACCTCAGTCAAGCTAGAAAATTCATTTCTCCTGCTACTACAAACGCCAAAGAGCTAATAGATCTCAGCAAAAAGGTTCAAAAATGAATAATTATCGTAACACATCTTTGTAAATGCTCAATAGTGTCTACATAGAGACTCAATCAACCAGGTAAGAGGTACCTTACTGTAAATGAGATCATGAATTTGACTCCCAGATTTATATCTTGTTTCATTAAAAATCTAGAACTGTTCTGGAAAACTAAGTAAGGGTTAAAATACAGTAGTACTCGTACAATACGTCTTAAACTTGTTATTTTAAATAAATTTTATTTAAATGGAAAATAAATTAATTACTTAATAAATATACCGCATTTTATTAAAGTAGAGAAAAAAGTAGGCAAAATAAATATGACTAGTCAAACAATAAATACCTTAAAAATGTAAGTATTTATAATATTATACACTATAGTTATTTTATTTTAACAAATAATATGAATAATGTCACAGAATGAAGATTTAATTAAACAATGTCAACAAGTATTTTTGATACACGTGTGAAGCAAATTAGGCTGAACGAATATTAACGAAATTCATATTTTAACTTCTAGTAGCGTTAAAGAATTGATAACCTTTTGGTAATAGTAAACCGGAAGAGAACATTAGTGTCATCAAGTTTTTTCATTTGTGACTTATCAATAAACTGTGATAATAGTAAAGAGTCTTAGTTGGGACATGGTTACTTGATAAAGCAATACAACTTTGCAGGTGGTTTATTCATTTTTATTTATAAAAATATACATCACTGTTTTGGTCTAATGATGTCCTATATTTGTGGATGAACAAAGTGCACTACAGAATTGATAATGTCCGTTAGTGTAGATTATGAATTTCGGTTAGTACAGTGCGTTGAGTCAGTGTTTGAGAGTTGTATAATGGTTGGCGTCGAAGAAACGGTCACTTGTCGCCACGTGGCCGCGGCGGGGGTTTCTAACGGTCGTTACGGCCTCTTTTATGGGTCGCGATTTGAATGTTGGAGATTTTTCGATTGGGCGCCGTTTCCTGGGCTCGGCGCCGCGGGCCGTTCATCACGCGGCGGCGGCGGCGGCGGCGTCACTCCCGCCGTCTCGTTAGCGGTCGCCGAGTGCATAAATCAGCGCCCGGATAAAAGTGAGAAGCTAATGGCCGCAGGTGGGCCATAAACGCTCCTCCGACATTCATAATTCATACATTATATCCATTCCATGTCCGGAATAACAGTTCAAGTTTATATTTCAGGTAATGAGCCGTGAAGCAACGCATTGCGATGACACCTAGCCTAGCTTCTAGATCTGATCAATCCTACTTCTACTCCGGCAACACTCTTTTACACCCACATTTCTCTTCTCCTTACATCGTATTTCACTTTTATTTCCTTATAAGTAAAAATGGATGAGTTATGTCCATTATTTTAACTCATTCACCCTCTTCCATAAAAATGATAGCTTGCACAAAACTTTCCTACGCTTTATTTAAAAAGTAATCATTTTTACCACATTGTCCTTGGCGCGACTTTCCCGCAAGGAACAGTACCACAAATAAAAGTAAATTTCTGATAAAATTCTTATGATCCTTCATACCTTGACAATAGATCTATAAGATGATAAGTAGAATACATTTATAATGAAGCTAGAGAAATAATTATTAATTTATTTATCACGTTTTATAGAAAACACATAATAATTGTTCCGACCTGCTTAATCGCAAATATTGATAATATATTTATACCGATTAACCAGATGTTGTTTCTTGGACACTTTAGCAGATGAGGAGATTGCATTATAATGGATGTTTTTATAAAGGTAATTATTAATTAAACCTAAAATTTCATGGCAAGTTCAGAGTTGCAAATGATATAGTAAATCATGAAAAACTATTTGAATTTTTATAACATAGGATACATTTGTTACAGTACACTAAGATGACGCATAAAAAATATAAGATTTTATTGCTCATGCAATGTGTACTGAAGTAGGAATACAGTGGTTGCAGCATTATCCCTAGAACACTGATGATGACATAAAAGTCTAAGACGCAAGGGGGATGATTTAAGACAGAGGGAAGTGAACTCATGATTTGCATTTATTGAGGCCGCAAGAATATTACCTTAGCTTAGAACAAATAAGAATACAGTGATTAAAACGTTGTCCTTAGAAGAATACTGCTGATATAAAGTGTGATTTGCAAAGGGGTGATCAGACAGGGAACTCGGAGTTGGTGTAAAGAGTGCACCACAAAGATTGTTTTTGTATAGGAAATAGGTGATAAAAAATTAGACTCTGCATTATTCGAATATACCTTAAGTGCTCTAGTAAGTCATCCAAAACTGTTCGAATTAAGAAAACATTTGTTACTGAGTACTAAGATTACGCATAAGATTATATTGTTCTAGCAATATCGAAGTAAGCAAGAATACAGTGATTGAATTGTTGGCCCTGGAAGGTCACTGATGATGACATAAAAGCAAGAGGGGTGATTTAAGACAGAGGGAAGTGAAGGTATGATTTGCATTTATTGAATGCAGGTTGCGATGACAGACGGCGCCAGTGTATCTCGCGGTTTATGAGGCAGCGGCAAAGTTTGAATGGGCGCAGGTAACCTCTACATATGATTATGTAAATGCAGGACATTCCAATCGCGACGAGGACGTTTCAGCCGCGCCACTTTATATTCAGATGCGCTGTAAACCGGCCGCGAGGACAGGGGTTCGCCTCGCCACGAGAATTAAATTCTCAAAACTTTTTAACTGTTACCAATCAAAGTAAAAGTTGCATTTTTATACGGCTATATAACCGAGTGTATATTGCGACGCAGCCCATAACATTCAAATGTCTCCGCGCGAATATGAATCTATCGGTTGAAATTCTGGGTCGGGCAATAAAACGGGCGATAATAAGAAGAGGTGGGTCGTAATAAACCAAACTAGTCAAGCTTTTATAAGCTACTTGTTCGTGTTCACTATCCCCCCACGTCTTTCGCGAAATTAAAAAATCCAATAACGTGATGAAAAAGTTTCGGGAATTATCTGCTCCATATCCCGAAACTTTTACATTTTGATCAGAACAAACAAGCATCCAGGTTAACGCGAGAAGCTCGCTTGAGTTTTTATTCGCTATAAAAAAGGACGGATTAAATTTAATACCGATTCCAATTAGAGCGACACGATGCGAAGAAGCTGCTCCGTTCAGGGGAGGATCAGTCGTTCAAGAAATTTTCACTTTCAATCATCGCTGACCCTTATTTACATATCCAGATTCAATTAAAATACTATGAGAAAACATTAAAACAAATCCCATATATTCATATTAACTTTTTCATCAATTAAAAATAACCTGGAATCACCAGTCTTTGTTTCTCATGTTCAACAGCTGTGACATTTGACAATCGTTTCTTCACTTCAAAAGATATACCGCCTTATTATGAATAATGACTATTAGTTATCTATTCACACTTAATTAACGAAACAAGTGATTGATTTGGACAAACCTACTAATAGAAAGATTATAATACCGGAAAACTACTTGCAAGTAATTATGTATGAAGGATGAAAAAGTATTATAACCCAGTTTGCAAAAAAGCAATAAGGGATGTTATTAAGACCTTTTCTCCAGGTGAATATTAAATTTTTCTGACGACTACTAAACAAGAACTAAATAGGTAGCCAAAGACAGACAATTCCACAATTACCAAATATGAATAATGTCAATGATTTTGATATTAATAATTTTTATTATATTTAATTATAATTTCGTGTATTTAAAACTAATATTATAAGTTATTTTTATTTTTGTAAAACACAAGGATGAAAAGTGTTTGCAAAGGAATAACCCTAAAAATAGTTTTACCTTTCATAAGGAAATTAATACGTAAATATATTTCTTTCTATGACCATTAAGATATTTGCTTATTGTATGTTTGTTATTGCTACAGATACATAATACATACATTTTCATGCTTGTTGTACAATATACTATTAATTGAATATTGCCACTGAAAATGGTTATTACAGTAGTATTTCTTTTTCTACTTGAATCAGATTTCTATAATACTGTTTCTCGGAAAAGTGATGAACATCCAATAGACGAGAAATACTAAAGAAGAGACTGATTTTTAAAATTCGTTGATGAATGTAATATAATAAACTAGTGTCCTGTAGATGAGGAAGATAAAGAAGATCTCAAAGAAGTGGCTGATTTTTAATATTTGTTAATTAAGAGGATGTGAAGGAAGAAATTGTTGTTGAGTCTTGTAGAATGATTATGCAATGAGCTAGTGTTCATTGGATGAGGAAGATAAAGAAGATTTTAAAGAAGTGCCTGATTTTTAATATTTGTTAATCAATGTTTGAAGGAAGAAAGTGTTGTTGATGTTGGTAAGAGGGTGTAATGTTGTTGCTAGAAAGATTAACATAGTGCAATGAAGCTGTCCGGAGAGATGAGAGCACGCAAGGAGATAGGGTGCATGGTGCAAGGGTGAGTCAAGATTTCTTTGAATCACTTGGATGATCGATTCGCGACCGCGTGGCGCTCAGAGCAATACACGAGCATCCGCCGAGGGGAATGAATAGTTGATATCGGACAACGCCGCGTCAGCACGGACTTTTCAAGTCGTCCCTGAACAAACTTCAAAGTAATTGCGCGTACACAAATAATTCAGCGCGCTTTTGATGTCAGCCGGCGAAAGACTTAAGGTAACCGAGTGATTACAGCTAATCAGTCATCTGCAATCTGCATACATTGCCGCAGCTCACCAATTATTTACCGTGTTTTGTTGGGCGCTTCGCACGTTTTCAGCGCGGCCTTTTAAATCTTGTATCAAAGATACCGGAAACGCTCGTTCCGGGCATTAAACATTCAGCGCTATCGGAAACGACGAGACGTCATTCTCACTGTCACGGCACGAATTATCTTCATTTACAACGGACGGAATCTAATATGCACTACCTCCTCCCTTCTTTTTAAATGCCGTTTACTTCTTCAGCTAAGTACTTTTCATAAACACAGATCCTCCTACCTAAAGTGACACAATTATTATAACTCGCATTTCATTTGTCACTTGGATCATATCTAAACAGATTGTAGCGTAGGTTCACTAAAGAACGACACAGATTTTAGTGTTCTGATATGACCCGACTAACAATAGGAATTGTACTTTATAAAATATTTTAATAACCAAATTAATAGATCAAATTTTTGTTGTGGTCTTGTTTCCTGTTCTTTTAAGGAAAAAATAAAGACTGAATTCTAAAAATGATTGCACTATCCTATTCATGGACTAGTCAAGAAAATACTCTAATCATAAAAATGTATTGTTTTATAAAATTCCGTTCGAAACGTGGTCCCTAAAAATGGTCGGTTAAAAGTCGGAACACAGCAACCAAGAAATATTCCTGGTTTTCCTGGTTTTATAACCCCACTCCGTACTATCATCTAATAGCAAAAGAAAAGTGTGATATTTAACCTCATCTAATAAAATTGTCGTATTCAACGTAATCGTCTATTTTATTCATCTATATTTTTGTTATGTTATATCATGATTCAAAGTCAAAGTGTCCCGAAATAGGAAAAAAAATTGGGAACCTTGGTTCATCCCGAATCAAAATACTAGTTTTTTGGTTGAGTTACAGAACATAATATGTATTTAAATTAAGCCAACAATGATTTAAGTCTATGGACTGGAATAGAAATAGCATTCATAATTGATAAATGTAGGCGATTTTTTGTCCGGCCATTGAATATTTATTTGAGAAAATAATATATATTTGCATTTCGTGCGGATGTAGCAAATACCGGTCACGATTTAAGATAAAACAAATATTACAAATGTCAATAGTTAGGTACAAGTAGGTACTAAATTTCAAGTCGAATATAAAAACTGGAACAATGATCTTTTTCGGTTTTTTGATTTGATCACCCTATCACAACTTTGTATAATGTGGTTAAACCAATTACAATATTCCTGTATAATTTTCCTTTCTTTGTGACTACTTGGAAGTTAAGATTGCATTTCTCATCGTAGCTATGTTGGCGCAATTATGTCATTCTCCCTGACGAGCAGCGATGCGGTAGATTTAGTGCCCGTCGTAAAACCATTATGTCAATTGAAGGCTGCTACGCTAATTTATAAATATTGCCATGTAACGTCGTACAACATCGTGAACATAGTAGCGAACTGGGAATTGCTTGCAAGCTGCAACATGGCTACAAGCTTGCACTTGATTTACACGATGCGTGTCAGGTGAGGATGCTTGTCTTTGCACACTTTGTCTTGGTTAAACATGAGGGATTACCGCACGCAGGCATAACCGAAACATGAATTTTCAATCAGAATTCTATCAACGATGCCATATTCCATGGGGGATGATTGTTGAATTAATTTTTATCTTTATTAATTCTTAAATTAGAAGTATTTTAAAGTAATATGACTATCTATCACACAACATTCTTAGATGGAACAAGGACCCAAGTACCTAAAGTACTTGTTTCGTGAAGAGTTTTACTTGCATTTTAGTGGTGAAGATTATTATCAACAATAGGGTAAGTGGGTGTAAGATGGACCGGTAGGAGAAATGAACTTCTGGTCTTAACTGTACATTAGAGTGATATCTCTCATAGGGAATGTTAATTTTGTTCTTTAGAAACAGTGTAAGTAGTAGTTAAAATTGCCAAAAATAGCCCCTTATATACACAAATATAAGACTTAACCTGACCTAAAAATGTGGTTCAGATTGAACACAGTCATAAGTAATTTGTGGTTAATTTAACCTCTGCTCTGAGGACAGATGGACTTCCTATGCTTAAGAGAGATGGACCAGAAGATTTTTATTGTTAAGAAAATCAATTCAACCGGTAAACAGGAAAAATCATTCGCACATAGAAAGGTAGTCGATCTAGTTGTTATTCCATGAGTTCTAAAGAACTGTTGTTAAATGGTTAATTAGAGGATAAAGATAATAAAGAAGCTGAAGATTATGAAAACGTATATGCGGGATGCAAGGAAAATTATTTAAAAAAAAAAACGATAAAGAAGGATAATTGGATACTTTACTGACTTAAATTTTTGCAGAAGAAGTTTTACTTAACCTTCGACTTATATTTTTATTGGTATATTTCAATGTGAATGCTGTTTGTTCATTAATATTAAATATATGATTTATTAAAATACAACATATTAACATTTGAAATTATTATAAATTATATTTCTTGTTATAAATTACCTATTTGTGGTAATTTATAAATAAATGTTTAACACGGAAAATATATGTACATTCTTATAAGTGAATAGCAGTAATATATATTCACTTACACTCATATTAAGTGTGAAGGAATAATTAATTTGGCGAATGCATTAGCTTGAATGGATCTGACATGTTAACTGCTATCGGTTGTATCTTAACTGGAACTTTAAATGCTGAATTCCTCCGCGTTACACAACCAGAAGAATTACCAAGTCATGACACCGGGAAATGTTCAATAGTCACACTTGCCGTTGAGCAATTATCTCTATACCGGGCGCTTCAAGGATATGCCGCAATTACAGATATTATTTTTTTATTAACTAGTGTGTACTTATTACTTGTACAACTGTTAATTAATTATTTATATGAAACTTAGAACATTCAAAGTTAAAAATAGATAAAAGGTCGATGGGAACTTTACATATAATATACGAGGTGTGTTAAAAAAATTTCCGAATAGAATTTCAATTTAATATTGGCTCCCTTAAAATACCTTCCTTGGGAAGCCACAGTGAAGGAGATGGTTTTTTCTATCCTCATGGAAATGCTGGAACTTGGATACTAGAGTCGCCTTCAGCTCGTCGGTTACAGCCATTTAAAGGTTTTGAAGTGTCCCAAATTGAGTTACCTTGAGGTGATTTGTTTAATTTTAGGAAGAAGAAAAGTCACAAGAACTAAAGTAAGACGAAATTTCGCACTGATTTTTCTCATCCTCACTAAATTAGAAATAGAAAATATGATGAACGATTGAGTGATCAAATTTAATTCTTGTCCAATCATTCAGTATTGTCCAACCGACGATCTGAATGCACAAGATTCCAGAATCTGTCGACATTTTCATCAATTCTTGAAGATGAAGACCGTCCGCTGCGTGTTTCATTTTCAGTCAACTCTTCCTTTTAAAAATGCCTAAAACCACCGAAAAACTTGGCCTAACATTGTATCTAAGTAACACATATTTAGTCGAAAAATTACCGGAACAATTGCACTTGTGAAAATAGTCAGTTAAATTCAAACGTGATTGATCTAACTCACCAAAATACAGTGATTTAACTAGATGACAAATTAGAAGTGGAATAGTCATATAATTAATATATAACATACAAAAAAAAATGTGTACAAATTGTTCATCTTTAGCGTAATATTCCTAAATACAACAGGATTTCAAATACCTTAAGATGTTCCGTAACAAGTTTTACTTGAGCCTACAGCCTATGCATGAAATTTACAACTTGTATCCGGTTTCAATCGGATACATCTCACACTCCATTCAATTCGAGTTGCGCTAACGAAATAAACCACCACTGTCCAATATTTAAAACATAATTTTCTATTTTATTCCAATTTTGTCACCAAAGTTAATAGTTAATCTTACTATAACCTATAGGTTCCTTTCGAAGGATATTTGCCAACAAACCTCTACTAACATACAAATAAAAACGACCAGAGAATTTTTAAATGAACAGTAAAAGGAAAAAATAAGAATGTTTAGTATGAAGCAATATACAATGTATTAATAGAAGATAAATAGCAGATTATCATAGAGTATGTAAATAGAGTAAATGACTGCATTTTCTCAAGTACATATAAGGTAGAATTATGTAGAATATATGATATCTATAAATTAGATAGACATTAAGATAATTTGCAGATATAAATAAGCTGAGACAAATTTGTTTTGTTAGTGTTTTATAGGTAATAAGAGGAAAGCTAGGAGGTAGCATTTTGTAACTAGATACAGATGAAAACTGCTGCATCGTATATAATTTAGCCATAAATAACGGTAATACTTATTATAATATTTGCATAATGTATGCGGAAAAGTTCACATGCAGTCAACCGAGGCAGACATACATGAACAAAATTCACGTATTAAAAATTGTACATTCATCAAATCCAATAATTTATCCGCAAAAATATACATAACGTATTTTCATCATAAAAAAAACAAATGAAAACTAGGTTAAACAAGGCAATCGCGGATAATTTTAAAATGACAAATTTATGGCTTGTATTTTAGCTGTGAACACAAAAATTTGCGCTATCAACGTTGCGTGTCAACATATTTTAGTTTTAATTTTTATTTCTAAAATTACAGTTGTATACGAATCATAAACTATTACAATGAATCTGTCCTGTGGCAATAAATCCGGCTGAAAATCGCAAATGAAAAACGAGCGACAGATCTGGAATTCACGACGAGCCAAACCCCTGTTAATACTCGGCGACGCATCGCGCCGCGACGCGCTTGTTCTACCAAGACGCGTCTCCAACCACCGCCTACTCTCTGCTTTATTATCTTTCTTCCTACTTTGCGGTTTTTAATATTCCTTCATATTCACACATTTTATATTTTTTTCCCAAACTCACCAGAAATTGTAGTTCCAATAAATTTTCTTTCTCTCGAACTAAAGTTACTTAGAAACTTTCAAATTACAAGTAGCAAGGCACTTGTTTAACATTCCTAGAAATATCTCAAGCCTCAAATACCTTTTCAGATACAAGTTTTATTTGCATGTTAGTAATGCACGTTACCACTTACAATACCGACCGATAAGCGGTCTCCCATCTCATTAGATGATGTAGGCTATGTTGCTTATCCACGAGATGAAACAATCACTATTATTAACAATTATATTTTAATGAGCAGAGGATTTTCTTGACTGTATGATACTAGACAAAAAAATAAACTATCCGTATTTTTATATCGATTCATTATTCGTAGTTTACGAAAAAATAAATATTAAAAATTTGGGGAAGGGATATTGTCACGTCAGTCCCTTTACATTATACTTTTTTTTCTCTATTTTCTTATTAGATATTCTATTCAGATTTTTATCAGATTTTTTTTTTGATTATGTCGCACAATGTCAGAGACCTTCGAGTTATTTCGTTATAGCCATGAATACCAACTTAACAGAGCAAAATGAAAACAACGAAACCATATGAGAACGACAAATGTAGCTAACAGTTGGTAACGCATGCGTGGAAAAAATATGCGAAAGTCGTATAAAAGTATTCAGCCGGACGAATATTTCTACACTAAATTTACATTGTACTAGATTTGTCTACAAATTTCTAGAATGAATCTAGTACTATAAATTAATTATTTGACATGAGAAATTGTTTTTCATTACCGCTTACTTGGTAACCGTGGTCACCTAGGTCAATAATAAATTATTATTAACCATGGTCGATAAATAAAATTCAAGTCTTTAAATGCTAGAAATGAAATAAATAATATATTATATACTACGCTTGAGAAGGCCATTATTGACCAGCGCTTTACGTCCCTCGGTTGCGATCTTCTGCACCTAGGTGTATAATATACTATTAAACTTATATATTTTACGAAATTTTTCCACATTTGATAGCTTATGATTCTTACTATAAAAATAATATAATATATTGAAAATTTCTGTACATTAAACATGATAAATAAATGAACGCTTAGCGTGTGGTAAGGAGGCATTATCGTGCAGTTGGAAGTGGATTGAATTAGCGATAACTCCACTTGAACGTGCAGTACATCCCCTGTTGAAAGCTCCCAACCCTCTTGTGTGAGGGAGGCAAAAAACTCCAGATTTATGACCCGGATATGTAATCGCTCCGTTTAATTGATGCTGTTAAAAACGAATTAGACGGTAAGGAGAAAGATGAGTTTTTCACGCCACTGCCTCGCTCGTGTCTTCGTCATATTTCATAGTCACGTCCGTTAAACACCGCTACTATTTAATACCGCGCGAATTAGCAAAAATCACCGACTTTGACTACGCTGGAATGCTAAACGATGACTCATTCCAGCGGAGAATTACAAGACAATTTACATTTCAAATACGAAATTATACAAAATTTAAAATTACATTCTCACATATTTAACAAAAACAATAATTCTTTGGCGACATACAATTCAATTTTATATAAAGCACAATACTTTTTTGCTAAAGAATATTTTTGAAATATTTGCAGTTTTTAAATTGGACTTATTTTAAATTATAAACAATTTTTCCAAGAATATTAATAATTGCAAATACCAGTGTCAGATATTAAAACAGAATGATGCAAGTTTGATTAATTGAATGTATCTCACATACCAACTATATTTTTAATTAATTTCAAATGATTTACACAGACATAGAAATAAGAATAAACATATATAGAAAAATCTAATGTTGACACCGCTTGACTTCTGTACACTAAATTACACATATTTTTTGCTGGGCTTCATTTAAATTTATTTCACTTGAAGTGAGATCATTCTACGGCTAATCATTCTTCAACTTCCATTCGGTTTATATCTTTAGAGTTCCCTTCGAAATGGATTATATAAAATTTTTATTTAAATGCATTAACAAAATTATTTTAATCGAGATATGGTTTTCATTTATTTCGTACATATTTCTCCTGAAATATACATTTGTCAATGTCAACTTTTTTTTCTACAAAAATTAAAAGCCGACTAAATTATTATTTTTATTAAGTTTCTGCAAAAAGTAAACTGCCCTTTGAAAATGCCGAGTGGCTATCTATCTATCCAGATAAGAAATTAAACAAAGAAGTGATCCTGATAATAATGAAAAGTGTAAAGAGGATAGGCGAGAGGTTATGTGCTGGCCACATCAGATTTTTTCTATTTCCGTTTAAATGAGTATAAAAAAGTATTTGAAACTACGAACTTTTGATATATTAAGGACAATACCAAGGACTCCTAAAATTTGTGCATTACTAAATTTCTAGTACTATTGTTGATTATACACATACATACAGATACCTAAATGATACAAATAATGTTATCATTCGAATTTCTTCAATTGTGAAATATGAACCACCGTAAATCTAAAAATGTAATATCCGTGTTTATTAATATTTGTAATTTTCGAGATGATGTTTCTTTACACGCCTACTTTCCATTATTATTTCGATTAAAATAATGATTTTATTAGTACAATAATGCAATTGATAACTTAATTGATATTAGTAAAATAAAGAGTCTCTTATTAAACGGAATCAGAAAAAAGTAAGGGCATGAAGTGATAAATATAAGAAAATGATTTGGCCTTATGAAGCGGAAGTAAGATTGATAAGTAATAACAGAAGTGTGACAAATTGGTGTAATGAAGTAGGAAAAAGCCGGTGTTAATGTGCGGGTATGCAAATGCCGGTGGGGCCGGTGAGCGTCGCAGCGCGTCGCGGGCTGGCGCCGTCTGGAGCGTCTCGCTAGGTGCGCGGCGCCGCCGGTACGCGGGCGCCTGACATCGCGACAATTTACAGCTCACACTCCAGCGCGTCTGCAAATCACCGCGCACGGCTAATGGATTAATCGCGCACTTTCACTTTCTCCGGGCCTAATCATATCTCCCTAACCCGAACACATATCATCGTTTGTGTCTACTTCTCTAATTACACGCAAAGAATCACTTCCCCAACTGCCTACAAGGAACTATCAATCCTAAACGACGAACTCTACGTCTTCTACTATCTTCAATCCCGAAACTATAATTAATAACTTCCGTACATTCATGATTTAAAAGGAAAAGGGTTGTCTTAAAGTTGGTTTTCCAAAGGCGCATTTATTTAAGCTGCTCGGAATATAAGTAAATTATAACTTTCAAGGAGGTATGAACTAAGGTAAAGTCTGCGGAACCGAAATTGTTGTTACCGTACGAGAATAGTTGTATTAGGTACTTACATTCCAAGTCGCTTTTTATATTTTTCGCGGCACCAACAGCAAATAACTTTAAATAATGGTAAAGTATTTGTAAAATGTGACAGTTCAGATTTATTTATGTGCGATTTTATATAGTTAATTTTGTTCGTTGTTAGACGACCAAATGTACATATATGAAATTCGTGTAATTATTTTTTATAACTTTCTGTTGACAATGGAAACCAAATAACAGAAATTATGAGGAACATACAATTTAGTTGCTAAGGAAGTAAGTTAAACTTACGTGAACGGTGGCGAAAAAAAATCATAATCATCATCAGGAACTTGTAGGATAAAAAAACAATATTGGGATTTCGTCTCCACTTGAGTCAGTATTAGGTTGATTAATTTAAAACTTAACTGCGTCCCAGTATTTTTTAGTATTTATAACATTCCTAAATGAAACAAGGGCTCAAATACCTAAGGTACATTTTTCTTGTTGAGCTTTTAATAATGGACACAGTGTTATTTTATTTGACCGTTGGAAATCGAACCCAAAAATCAATCGATTTGAGTGATTGCTAACCACATGAGCTAATTCTAAACCGTTTTTTTTTATTACCAGGCATATCATTCGAACAATATTTTTTTGCAGTTAAATCCAGATTTATTATCTTCTGTTTAAGTGACAATTTGTTTCTATTTTCTGTTCTTATTTGTTGTTTATCTTCCCTTTAGAACGCAATGAACCGTATATTTAACCTCCGCCTTACTACACGTTAGTCGGATGATATTAACGTATCTTCCACTAAAGAAAGATATCATACATACAATTTTTTTTTTTTTTAGAAAACCTTCCAATACGATCGCTTTGGTCGTTCGAACGGATAATATTTTTAGGTTAATAATGGTATTGAAACTGGATTCTTAGTTTATTAATATCAAACATAAAAAAATATGTAATGGGATATGTGACCAAATTTTGATTGATTTGATACATTTATATGATACTAGACAAAAAAGTAAAACACCCGTATTTTTTTAAAGCGATTCATTATTTCTAGTTTATGAGAAAATAAATATAAAAAAATAGAGGAAGGGCTTGTAACATCAGCGTGGTAGAATCGTGAAAGAAAACAGGTACACAGGGAGCGAAAGAAAACCTAGGTGGTTATTTAACTTCTGCTCTTACAAAACTCGCCTTCGTCTCGTTATGTAATTTTTCGCATGCATTAAATAACTACGTTTGTTTTCTTACTTATTACATAAATAGCTTTTAAGTTGCTAAAAATGTAAGTAAACTATAACTTTCGAGGAGGTATGAACTGAGGTCCCCTTCTAGCTAGCGGAACCGTAGTTCTTGTTACCTTTCGAAAATAGGAATAAAATCTGTCTTGATTTGTAAGACCGATGTGTAAGGTAAGAAGTAGTAGACTTATTCAAATGTACCTACTGTGACATATATCGAAGATGAGTAATTGGCAAAGTCCTGGTGTAGTTTACGCTTTTGGTTGAAGTGTTATGCAAGCAGCAATAAATAGTGCGCATTGGGAATGTAGTGCAAGAAGTCAGTGGAAAACCCCTCGGAACGCGTGGGAGTTATGGGAACAAAGTGCAGACGTGGCCATTCGCAATCCGTAACGTATTCGTGAAAAAACGGAAGACAAAATAGAGCAGCGCGGAGTTAGGAGTTTGGAATGACAGATGACAGCACGCGTGGAGGTGCGAGGTGCGAGCGTCGGGACGCCGGGGTAGCCGGCGTCGCGGCGCCGCTCGCCCCCGCCCCCGCCTTAATCTCGACATACGCGCCCCGACGCCGATGCTGCTCCTGTTCCCGTAAATTAATCACCCTCTCATACATACTGATCTTACGTCAAGAATCTTAATGAATTATGTATTAATCAGCTACATTGTATAATTAAAATATGGCTCCGATGTAAATAGAGGTTCACAAACCCGGCCTGCCCGACATATTATTTAAATAAACATTCATCAGCTGCTCACCAAAACGGCGAGCATTAATTTTCCACTCCCGAACGCACATTTTTTGCCCAAAAACATTTCATCATATTTTACACTGTATTTTTAAGCGGTACATGAAATTAACTTGCTATAATTAAACTTCTACCATTCTTCATAAATTTACTAAATAATTTCATTTCTCTACAGAAAATTAAATGGATATTTCATAATATCACTCAATTTTTTTTTTCGAAATCGACTCTAAAGTATACATTATCACTCCGCGAATTTAGCTAAAGTAGTAGCTAAAGTAAAACTTTACAGACTCTTTCTTATGTCAAAATTTGACTTTACGGACTCATAATAATAATCTCTAAACAATATGTTTTCCAAAAAAATCTTGGCTCTTATTACATTACTTATGAAAAAATATAATGTACCTATATCTAAGGACGAAAGTATTTTTTATTATTCACATAGTTTATTCTCGTAGAATAAATTCCATATGTGTTATAAAAAATTATACTAGTCCCTTGGTATACAAATAACTATTTTCTGAAACCGGAGCAAAAGTACTATTTTTGCTTGTAAAATGCGGCGCGGAAGTTAGATTTTCCTGACCATTAAATCTCAAGTTTTGAAACCATTCTTTTTGACAATATTTATTTAATAATCATCGGTTTGGGACACTTTGTAACTAAATAATTTCAGTCACTTAGGACTTAGCTATGTTATATGTCAATGATTCAAAAAATAATATTAATTTTTATTTTTATTATATTATTATTAAATGTAAACGATTCAAACAAATCATATAGAAAATTTGTAGAAATGCATAAAAAGACAAGAAAAAATACGTTTGTAATAAAAATCATCTGGAATAATTAATTCCTTAATTTAAAAAAAGTATTTAACGAAAAGAAATCATTTCTGCCCTTTTTTGCAATAATTTTTTTTAAAATTTCAACACTCAAACATTTTTTGAGGTTATGATTTCTGTATGCAATAGTACGGTAACCAATTAGCAATTAACAATGATGAATCATGCAGTACAGGCATAATTAGCGAAAAAACATTTGCTGGCTAGAAACAGACAAAAATAAAATAAATAAGTAAAAAAATGAATAAAAGTGCGGGGGTTCTCGACGGCGGTGACAGCGGCGAAGGCCACGTCCGGTCATGGACTTTAATTTTTCCGGCCATCAGTATGCAAGCGTGGTGCGAAATTCTAATACGCCGAAACTTGACCGTTGCGGACGCCAGTGCACGGCATACATTATGCTGCAGACCGCTGCACTGGAAAAAACTTGCTCACCTTTCAAGATCATACCTCCAATTGCATTTTTTATTGCTGTGCATTTACAACAAAAAATGAATCATCAATGCAGCAAGTTCAAGAACGCGACGGTCGTTTCGTACGCTCAATTATTTATGGCTATTAATTAAAATTGTTATTAGTGACACCAGATTTTCATCCGCTCCAATTTTTAAAATAAATAAAAATAGTTCATCGATAATTCTAATCACAAACTTAATATTGTATGTTCATATACATATTAAAATTAAAAATAACGGGCAGTGATGTTTCACTATACTTATTTCACTTTGTTTTTTTTTTTTTTAAATTTTAGGTCTTCAAATTGCATTTTTTATTGCTGCTTAATTTACAACAAAAAATGAATCATGAATGCAGCCCACTTTAAGAACGCGACGGTCGTTTCTTACGCTTAATTATTTATAACTATTAATTAAAATTGTTATTAATGACACTAGATTTTTGAAAACACCTACTCCAATTTTTAAGTATAAAAATAAAAATAGTTCATCGATAATTCTAATCCCAGTCTTAATATTGTATGTTCATATACCTATATATTGAAATTAAAAATAACAGGCAGCGGTATTTCACTATACTTATTTCACTCTGTTCTTTCATTGAGAGATTTGGAACCACTATTTTAAAAATTTTAAAATATATAAATTTGATCTTATTTAAAATTTGAAGATTTTTATAATAAAATATATCATTTTTTTGTTTCTTAAAGTCTGTATACAATGACAATATTTTTATGAACAGGTATGCATTTTTAACTTTAAAAAATATGTTTATAAGAAATATAAATAAACATGCATTATGTTTTCTTTCAACAAATTGTTCATATTTATTTTTTTTTGTACATACATATTAAATAAATAAACTATAAAGACGGTGACATTTAAAAATAATTTAATGTCAGACTACGTACAAATAATTCGCAAGAATTGTATATTAACTGAAAGAAAAAATAACTTTAATTTTATTAGAAGTAACAAGACTTTATCTACAGTATTTTATAATTTTATGAAAATTTTAGAAGTCATATTTTTATATACCAAGTAAAATCTATATAGTTAACAATTAGTGTGTTAAGTGTGAATTAATAATTGTTAAGAATAATTTGTCTTATTGTAATTCGTAAACGACTGTTTGTTATTTTTGTTATTATTTAATATACTTGTAATATAAATATTCACATTTTGTAATTTTACATTTCACCCATATAAATAAATGTAAATTGAAATTTACTAAGGTGCCTATATTTTTTGCGCGATCGAATATAAAAAATGGAGGTACTTATATATGTATTTTCTGTCCTTTACATACATACATATATCGTCAACAGGTTATTATTACCCAAACTTTAAATTACAATTTTAATGCGTATTGTTTCTATTTTGTTGACATTTGCTCATATTGTTCTGTATTATATATTGGAAGGGTGTGTTAATTGAAACAATTTTAGATAAAAAACCATATGAATTGAATGGTTAGTTTTACGAGATGAAATAGTAATTTGCTCGCTGCGTTGATCAATTTACTGGGGTTGGAAGAAACAAACGTCAAAAAGGCAGTTTGCGGCGTAATTTATTTTAGCGTGTGTATTGCATGGGAAGGCAAGTGGTGTGGTATCAATAGAACGAATCGAACGATATATCCAATATTAGATATTGTCTGAATGCGTGGGAGGGCTGCAGCGGGCCGTTGGCCTCAGATGAATATCCCTCATCGCTACAATCAGACCCCCATTGGCTGCAAGGACAGCCGCAACCCACGTCCGCTAAATAAATGCCTGCTCCAATTTCACCATATTTACATGGACGCTGCGGCGCGGCTTCATTCAAAATCATCTCCATTATGCCTGGCTTGGTTACTGCGGTAACGCGGAATTACTTCACACGCAAATCATCAACCTCACCTAACCTCAATTTCAACTGCCGCTCACAACCTCTACCAGCACATTTACACTATATTCTTCACGGCTCCTATTTCATTTATCTATTTGCATTACATTCTTTTTCATAACCTATATTTATTTCAAAATATATATGTTTATTATACTCTATACGAATTGTCGTGGGCAGGGATGTTCCTATTCTAGTAATACGATAGCAGTATCGACATTTTGCTTTCTAGATCGGTATTTTATTTTATTGTTATACGTATAACAATAATATATATTTTTTTGTTTTATAAAAAAATATTTACTTTTTCCCATTGCTGCCTTAATTTTTCTTTCGATAATTGGAAGTATCGTTATATTTCTTTCGATTTAATAATATTATCGATAATTTTTATTTTATTTTTTTTATATCCTTGTATCGATAGTTTATGAGTATCTCACATCCCTAGTCATACGAATTTAAACATGAGAAAACAGTTTTGGGTAAAAAAAAACTGTCCGGCTAATAACTAAAACACCATATTGTACCGAACAATACTACATGTAGTCTAACATATTGTTTAATATAGATTACTTAATTTTAATAACATAATTCAAAGAAAATTATAGAAATAATTACTTCAATTCATGGTTATAAGGTTAAAACAACGTCCTAAAGTTCGATTCCAATTATGGAGATCTTCGATACGTTAGGTTGTTGTTCTAACTCCATAACCATGAATTGATAATAGACCATTAAAAATGAGACAAAAAATAATTATCTTTTGTAATTACATTGAATTCTGAAATTAAGTCTTTTGTATTTAAAAAATGCAGGAATACATATAGTGGATAGTTTTTATTTACCAAAAACTTTTCTGAGACAAACGTAGAAATCACCAAAAATCTAGGATAATAAAAGAAAATTTTACAACTTCAATATAGCTTTAATTTTAACTTGTACGAAAATTAAATCATCTTTAGCACTACATTCCTATACAACAGGGAAGTTTTATTTATTTTAGGTGGTGCAGGTTTTCAGTTTATAGTTATATATAAAAAAATCCAAACCACTCAGACACGACGGTATTTTATTTGGTTAATAGTTGGCGACGCTGGAAATTAAACTCCGGACCTCACAATCCACTTAATTTGTGTCAAAGCGCGCTAACCACTTGAACTATCAAAGCCCGTATAATAATAAAGTTAGATATTTAAGAAGCAGATGATTTCGTTATGAAAAATGTCATAGATTATTTTTTCTGTTAAAGCTATAACTTTATGCGCGCGATTCAGTGTTAATATTTCACTCAACTAATTTGTTCACACGGCTAATACGATCGCGTGTCAGAAATAAATACGCCAACACGCAATGCAAGTGGCTTACAACTTACAATTTGATGGATAATTATTCCATTCAAATTAATAAACTGTGGCATATTACGAAAAGTAAATTCCGGGACCTCTCGGGATTTCCCCCTGGGAGCAGATTCCTAACAGTGTAGATAAATTATATTCAGCACTTTTCTTGGCTGGAAAAGTTTGCAATATGATATAACCGAAATAAAGTAAGATCGCCTAGTTTGATATAATAGTAAATGACAGGAATCTTAAAAACTTAGGAAACGCTAAGTCTGCGTTTAACGTTCTCGTTCCACCTACGACCCAGAAACAATATCATATTTTATTAATGCTCGCATTTTGCACTCGCATTCATACATCGGAAAATAACATCTTTATTCTTACACAAGTGGTTAATTCTCAAGCTTTGCTATCCAATAAATGTTGGTTCTCCATTTAGGGCTAGTTGTACCAACAAGATTTAGGCAGAGATGTAGTTAGGGAGCACCTCCAAATTTTGAATTAGCACCCCCAAAAAAAGTTTTGTGAATTATAATAAAGGTTAATTTCATATTAATAGGAAGTCTCTATATAGAACGATAAAATACGTATAGAATGACATTAAAAATTTTGCTATAGTTATTTAAATATTAAATGCTTTTTACCGGTTGAAAATTATTTTGAATCGAAACCGGTCCGCATTCTTGTTACATTTTTGTACGATCACCGCAATGACAAAATAAAAATTTAGAAATATTCTTAAATATCTATTTGATAAGGTGTTATGTTTAACTTAAACCGATTCTTCGGCTATTCTGGAAACAAAACCAATAGGTAATCACAATTTTAAATATTATAAATTCATTATATGTTGAACAGATGCAATGTAAAGGTACAATCAATGACAGGAGTTTCTACGTTTATCTTTTGAAATATCATTTGCACATCGATGAAGAATCATCGGAACACATACTGTGTGAATAACCAGAGATTCAACCAAAAAGGTAAATGGTACATTACGTCAAATGAGATAATAAACTTGACTCCAGGAGCTACATATATTTCATTAAAAATCTGGATCTGTTTCCGGAAAACTAAGTAAGGAATGTATCACAATCGATATTGCCTTGATGACAAATAAAATTACAAATATACACTAGTGGACAAAGTGATGTTTATAAAACAAAGTAAGTAGTTTAAATGAAAAGTACAATAATTGTTTTTTGTAGTAGCGCCAAAGCTATATATCACTGAGTGAATAGTGATGTACAAGACTACATTATGCATACTTAGTGTCCTATTTGGAAATTCTTTACGGCATGAAGTCATTAAGTGATGGAGCTGCTTAGCATAGAAGTTGGAACCGATAGGTGTATAGGTGAATTATCATTTATAATATGTTGGGTGATGATAGTTAATGAGGTGAAAAATAGTAGTGTTTATAGTTAATTATGTAAACAAATAAGCAGTCTGGAGGCAACGCACTCGTTCTCGGCATATGTAGCCCGGCTCGTTCAGTCGACCAGGGCCGTAACTTCTACTTAACCTCACTAATTGAACCCAATTGCAACAGAACGGCGTACAGCCGCTCAAAAATTCACTTCTGTCATAGCCTCATCAACGCTCCTGCATTATGCATATAGAGGTAGGCTACGCTCACAATTCATCCCAAAAGTTTACTCTTTCTATTACGCTTACAAGAATTTCTTGACTGTTCACCAATTAATAAATTTATAAAATTGTTATTAATTGAATACAGGATTTTATACACGTTCCACAATTTTTATATTTTAACACAATTTTGTATGTAATTTTCACTCCATGAGGAAGACCCCAAGTGGGGTCGAAACCGGTCGGAGACGATATTAGAGCATTCCCAAATTTATCTGATTTCCACAAAAAAATCTATTCTCTCAATTATTCTGCTTTAATATAATGTCGTCCAGTATTATTTAAATTAAATAAAAGCTGGGGTACCGCAGGGTACTATACTAGGCCCATTCATATACATGGCAGATCTAACTTGTCCGGAGCAGATTATAGTAGCTACATATGCAGATGTAATACCTGCAACTTATAAAGACCCAGTAGAAGCTTTAATAAATCTTCAAACGTCAGGAAATATCAGATCGGTGTTATTTAATATTTAAATCATATTTACCAGACAGATGTTTTCAAGTATTACCAAATAAAATATGGGGTACTGTAGGGTAATATACTGGGTCCAATCTTATAATTAATATAAATGATAGATCTACTTAGTCAGGAGAAGACTACAATAGCTACATATACTAAAATGTAATAAAAATTACCACTGCAAAAAAATTGTGGCGAGACTCTTCAAGTAAATAAAATATTTCAAAATTACAACAGTATTAACTCAGAACTTGCGATGTTCCCTTTTAAGCTATTGTTAATCCTAATATAAAACAAGGTCGCGCGTTTTTCTTTATTTTAAAAATTCATGTATAAATATTTAATATTTCTTGATAAATTTAGCATCATTAGAACATTCCTACGAAGAAGTTTATGACAAGAAATTGATATTTTATGGACCACACCTAAATATACTTTGACTTTAAATGAAATAAGGAACTTAGTATGCCAGTGCTGTATATAGAGGTATAAGTAAATTACTAATCACCTTACTTTGAACTCAAAAAGTACTTGATGTATTTTACTCTTGCTTTTATACTTGAACCTTATGAAACTTGAACAGACTGTATGAAATCACAATAAGTACCCAACGTAGGTATGCCTCATCATTCTGTAGGAAATATTCCAGTGACATATGCTAGTTAAGTTTATTTATGAAAGTGGAATATAGGTTATGTTTAATGCAGATTTTATTCATAAATTAACGTACAGCATTAAATTTATAGCTATATAAAAATAGAAGCATGGTGTACGTTTATTTTACTAGCACTTATTTTAATTTATTGCATACCTAACCTATAATATTCCGTGTATAATTTCAATTATATCAAAGGTTATGTACAATTTCTTGCTTATTAGAAATTATAGCAATATATTTTATATACATAACATAATATATGTTTTAATAAATTTAAATAAATAATTCAATCCCACATCTCATAATTTTAAAGTTCAGATGAAAATTACTTTTCAATAGAGTATAAAGATTAAATTGTTATAAAATTAAGATCCTTTGTTTCAATTTTGATTTGACATATAAAGTACCACTTTTTACATTTGTTTGACGTTTTATTAAAAACAATTGTTTCATTGTTTTTACTAATGAATGAAATTATTATGAAAATACCTAAACAAATTGATATTTACAAAAAAATACTAATAAATATTGTTGCTCTCAACTAATTCTAGTACTAGTTAGATTTAATGTACTTATGTATTTATGTTAACCTGTAGATAAAAAGTAATGGAAAACTCCATTATCAGTATTTATAAGACTGATATAATGAATGCTCTTTTTTAATTAATTGTAATATTTTCATTCATTGACTTTTAACTTCGATTGTAATATTCATAGGTTCTTCGAAGAGTAGATTTAGAATACAATTATGGAACAATTGAACAGGGTTGTGGGTGGATACCGAAGTCGGTTCTTTTCAACTCCACAATAGTCGTCCAAGGTTTTCTACAAATGGTTACGCTTGGCATATTTTTAACTAATGCTTGCATTGATGGTCCGATAACCCTCTCAAAAAAATCTCCGCCAGTACTATTTTAACATTTGCAGGTAAGAAGCACATTGAAATGTTGCCAAATCTACTCAGGGACAATAGTGATTGTCACGATTTAAATTGTATTTTTAAAACTTTTTTAGAACACTTAAAACTAATATAACTTTTGCAATGATGGTCGATTGTTTTCTAAGTAACATCCCAATATGTTAATTTTTTTGAGAAAAATGAGTGCTATACTTAAAAATCTGCACTAATTCAATAATCAAGGGGCGTAAAAAAGGGGAAAGCATTCTACAAGTGACGTGAGATTGTTTCAATAACAAATGAATTTTGTAAATATTTATATTTTAAAATGCATATGCATTAATATTTAAATTAACGGTATTTTGCAAATTAAGTAGAGATGAATGGCTTATATTGGTGTGGACATTGAAATTATTTTTCTTTGAAATAACGACTAATCTCTATATATTCCAGGCAATTAAGTATATCAGTGGTACAAAACTCAACGAGGAGTATCTTCTCTATTAGTTGCCTAAAATATGAACGAAAACTCGTCTTTCGAGTAGGTCCTTTTTTATTTAAAACAGACTATACTTAAACAAAATCATACACTATAAAAAAACAATATTTTTTTTTGATTATATTTATTATAAAAAATCTTTTTATAAATTAGGTACTTTTGTTACTACAAAATTTTTGGTTAAAACTATACCATTTTAGTAGCCTGGAATAATTGAAGGTTTAAATTGCAGCCAGGTTTTTACTTTATGTTTATTTATAATTTAGATAATGATATTCGTTTCAAGTTAACCTTCACCTTCATATGTACTGTAATTTATTTTAAAAGTAAGATGCATTGTTAATTTACAACACTTGGTTTATGTACATATACTTGTTTATTTATACCAATTAAAACATATTGTACGCTTTATTATACTCAGATTATGCTAAACATGTGTTTATTTTAATAGACTTTTTTATTGTTGGTCATAAAAAGAAATTCAATTATTATAATATAAAAAAAAACTGAAAAATCACAATTGACAAACTATAAATATTAATAAAGAGGAGATATTTATGTACATTTACAAAAAGAAATTCTGACAAATAAAAGGTCACATATTTTTATTTTATTGTTCAAATACCATGGCTAAGAAATTGCAACAAAATAAAATTTAATTTATACAATTAAAATACGACCTAATGTACATGTATTTGGTATCATTTGATGCAAAATTTATTTATTTTCCTATTGATACCAAAAAAAATTTTATCAGTGCACCTCAAAAAAATACCTGGTATAATTACAATTCTTAGAATGAATTAAATAATTATTTAAGAAAGAGAAAATTTTGAGAGGAATTACAAACTCAAGCTAAAAAGGAACGATAGTCGAATTGAAATATTGAAATTATACATCAACAATATCTGAGAGAATAAAAAGAAAGACTAGCAAAAATGTACAAAGATTAAAGGTTATTTCGTATTGTGATACTTGAGATAAAAACATTCAAAACAATAAATTTATGAAAATTTATATAATTACAATACAGAAGGAAATTCGTAATGACATCAAAGAAGAAAGCAAAGAACTATTTCAGGAATAGAGACAAATTTGAGAAGGACCGCAAACGCAAAGTAAAAGCCGGAGAACAACAAAAAGCATAATTCTCCAAGTATCGGCTCTTACAAACACACGACGTTTACTTTATCAAAATTTCGAAATAAGAATGTGAACGCGAGTACGCGCGTTAAGCAACCCTCAGGGAATCAGATCAAAGCGAGATTAGCACAAAGAAAGATGTTTCACAAAGAATACAAAAAATTTAATTCGAGAAGTTGTACGTTTTCAGACATAATTCTTGATCGCCATACACATCACAGACCACGTATTGTCAGCTCGAGAAGCGCCTCTAGCGAGAAACAAGCGAACAATATTCATCTCCAGTTGGTGTCCAACATCGCATTTTCAATTTATCTCCTTCAATTATAACAGCCCAAATTTCTCACAGGAAAAACTCAGCGAAATCGTTCGCTAATTTTACACGGAAAAATACGCCATTGTATTAACAAAATTTCTCTGAATAGTTATTTATAGTACAAGTGTGTTTCATTACTAATAATGTGACGTAAAATAATTTTTCAGATTAACACACATGTGTTTCATTTTTTTTATCAAACACATTTTAATCATTGGTATAAAATATATTTAAAAATTTTTGACCGTTGACATTTCTATTTCTAATATATTACTAGCGAATTCTCGGCTTCGTCGAGTATTCCCTAGGCCTCCGGCGTCAGTGAAACTTTTACATTTGATTTATGCAGGCCATACTATATTATACACAAAGGTTGAGAAGACTATCATATTGACCTAGCGCCAAATTGTGTTCCGAGGTGGGAAGCAACCGAGGGACATAAGGCGCTGGTCAATATTGGTCGTCTCAACAGTGGTACTACTAGCATATAAAATTCCAATACTATTTAAAAAAAATATATTGATGATAGCTAAGACTTTGGCATGAATATTTACTTATTTTTTATATTCAGAAAAATAAAGTAGGCTGTTTTTGTTTTTATATTTGACGATTCAGTTTGTTAACTTCACTTTTGATTTTTAATTTGGTTTTATTTGATATACTTAATTTAGTTGCATGACTTTAAATTGTGAGTCCATACTTTATACTTTTTTGGAGCATGGTTAATAATAATTTATTATTGACCAAGGTGACCATTTCAAATAAAGATTAATAATGGTGTATGTCTAGGCTAGTAGTGAAAAGAAGGTTTTATAACGTAGTTACTATGATACAAACCAATAGTGAGTTATTATTTCTAACCCACTAGTACGTTATGAATTTATTTTTCTAAAGCACCATAGTTATAGCGTTATAATTACATAGTCTTAAATAAAACAATTAAATATCCATACTAGGAAATCACACAACTTAATAGGATTTTGCTGATTGGTCGATGAATAGAATAGACAATAATTTCTATAATTCAGTCAATATTTCAAGTTTTATTTCTTATCTCCCTAAGGAAGACTCATGTGGAGTCGAAACCGGTCGGAGCAGAAATAAAATCTAAGAAATATTGACTGAATTAAATTATTGCTGTATGCTAAGAACAATTTATCTGTATTCATTTTGTAAAAACGTTCTGAGTGAAATATTCAGTAAAGATTATAGTTTTATAATAAATACTTTAATAACACACCTGCATAGTTCAGGAGTAGCGAGTCTGTCTACGTAATAAACAGCCGGGGTTCGATCCCAGCGGCTGGAAGCAATAAAAAAAAACTTTAGGTGAATAACGTGCTCCAATTTCAAACGGGTACAATAAAATTAACACAGTATATTTTGGAGCACAACTACTACTACTCCTGGAACAGTAACTAAGCACATTCGAAATAAATAAATAGATAAATTGGGAACTGTAAAAACATGTAGAATAGGAAATAAGTAGAACGGTTATCAGAAACTATGGCAGTAATTGGAACACATTGATAAGTAAACAAATAGAACAATTAATCGAAAAAAAATACATCTGAAGAAGAGAAAATATATAAAGCAATTCATAAATTATAGCATATTAAGTAACAAATTACTAGAAACATTTTTGAAGAAAAGTATTCAACAAGTACTAGATGAAAATGTGTGCTTTTTTGGCACAAATGTCATATAACAAAAATAAAATTAATAAACTAAAAAAATTGACTGATTTTGAACTAAATCCAATAGCGCAAGAATTAGAGTACACAGTGAGTAAGCACCCTTCTCTCAGGTATTAAATATTATGGAGTCTAGTTTTTACGGAGGGTGAGTTCGATCTAATTTTCTTACGCAAGAATTAAGAGTATTTCAAAGTGAGAGAGCACCCTTCTCACAGGTAGTAAATATTACGGTAACTAGTTTTTACGAAGGGTGATTTTGATCTAATTACCTTCGATAAGAATTAGAGTATTTCAAAGTGAGTGAGCACCCTTTTCTCAGGTTGTAAATATTACAGTGACTAGTATTTATACAGGATAATTTTGATCTAATTCCCTTGGCAAGAATTAGAGTACTTTATAGTGAGTGAGCACCCTTCTCTCAGTTACTAAACAGTTTTTACGGTGGGTGATTTTGTTCTAATTACCTTAGGCAATAATTAGAGTACTTCACAGTCTTATTGCAGAATTATTATTTCGTTTAATTTTGAAATAAATTAGTATCAACGTATCCCAAGTAAACGGAATAAAAAGTATTTAATGAAGAAAATGAGTAGCAATAAATAAATCAAGAAATAGATAAATTGGAGAACATACTGGAGTAAATGATCAGAACTGTTGGAAAATAAAGCTTATTTCCGAGTTTATTAAGCAATTAAAAAACTAAGGATAACGAAGTAGAAATCAAACCGAAATCAATTATTTTCTTCTAAGATGACTTGAACTTGAAATCTACTTCTACCATTCTCTAATTAATTCGCTATAATTTTAAAAATGATATTTTTATAGGTAATTTAACGTTATCAATCAAAAGAAACACGAAAGCTATAGGGAGGAAAATGAAACTAATGGATGACTCACTAATGAAATTTCATTCTGAGAATAGTGTTTTTAGAGAATGCAATAGAGACAACAAAATAGTTAACATTAATTGCACAAATTTGAAGGGTTTATCCCAATTTATTTTTATTCTCTTTTGTCTTATTTTTTTGTGATTGTTTACAAAATTGTATGTACCTATGTATACATACAATAAATAATAATAAATGTTCATTGTTCTCTTTAGCCCTTAATTATCAGTCGTATGAAAATAGTAAATCGCTGTCCATTACCCGAACTACTTAAAACACTTATCCACCCCTTGCCATTTACTAAAAACTCCAACAATTTGTAGTTGACGTGTGGAGTCCGATAATGTCACCATTAATCAGGCAAAGCAACCCTTTATCGACTAGGAGGCAAACATTACCGCGGAGTTTTCGAAGTAGCTACAACACATTGATAGATGGCATCACATAAAAAATTAAAATATTATTCTTTAATATTGAAATCTGTAAATAATTTTTGTAGTACGAAAAAAACTCATTTTCATCCTCCTATAAAATTGTGACCCTTGTCTATATCTCGTGCCTCAAAAATTTTACACGCATGAATATGAATACTTTTCTAAACATGATACACAATATATTCCTCGATTTGAGTTTCTGTTCATATTGAAATAATTGATGACTAAATATCAAACAATTGTCATGTGTCATTTTTGTGGTTGTGCATTTCCATAAATTTTATTTGATAATTCTTATTTCCTAATTGATTACATAAATAATATCACAAAAAAATTATAATTATGGTTAATTTTTTTTCAAATTTAACCACATTTTGTAGGAAATAAATTACTTAGTTATAAGTCATAAAACGATTATGACCTAAATTATTTATATATGATATAATATTTTAACTATGTTTCTAATAGTATACTATTGTACAAGTTTTATAAGACGGTATATTGTACCATGAGTTGTTGAGTGCTCCAAAAGTACGAATGGAACAATATGTCGTATAAAACGAGTACATGTATAATATACTATTTTTTATACCTTGCTTTACTGATTTAATAAATATATTAAAAATTTCAATTAAAAAAATAATAAAGTGTAATCTAAGATAAAAAATTATAAACTAGATACATATATTGAAAAAAACAATAACGAAATAGTCATTTAAATTTGTAAAATATTTTATGTTTATATACAGAGCCAATTTACAATTTTGAATCATAGAAAATAATCTATTTAAATTTAAATTTTGCTTCTAAGAAAATTTGATTCATAGTGAATCATAGGCTTTAAATTTAAAAGCAGCTTTAATAAACGAGGGTATTCGGTTCAAGATCATAGTTGCATGAGGTGGGAAGAACAGGTGAATGTTCTACTGCAAAATATCTTTAAAATGTAAACATAGAAAATCTCTTGGCAAAAATCAGAACCGTATGTAAACATACGACCATATGCGCATTTTACTTCACTGTAAATGTATTTTAAGAAGAGATTCGTTTAGAATTAATACAGAGAAAATAACCAGTGACTCAGTTTCATACTGCAGCAGAATCGTTTGCTGAATATTGAAGTCTAGAACTGAAAATATAATTTCCGAAAAAAAAATTATAATCCTACTTATTTTGACGAAGGTACATGATTTTTTTTAAAATACATTTTGATTATTTTGGTAATAATTGATCAATTAGAAATAGCAATATATTTTAATAAATATTTCGAAAAAAAAAATTGAATTGAAGTTAATGTAAAAGTAGAAAAGAATGAAATTTAATATTTACGCTTCTAATAATAATAATTTTAATAGTTCGAAATAAAATATTGATTTTCTCATCGTCTGTAGTGCTCTTTCCGCACCAGATATGAGTGCCTGAAAGTAGTTCCTAAACGATTTTCAATGTGTAGAAATAGGAGAAAGCGGACAAGTAGAATTTTTTTATTGTTTAAACTCTCAAAGCTAGATGTCAAAACCAATTTATGACTTCTGAAATATCAAGATAAAATTTTGATTTAGCAGACGTATAGAAGTTATTTTACGCAATATATCTTAACTGCTTTCCGATAACATATTTCTATCAATCTTGATAAATTCCCCGCTTAACTTGAGAAGAAATTATAGTTTAAATGTTGGAGTCTGATATTAAGAATATATGTCTTTTGAAATTGCTTTCCCTAGGCTACAATTATTTATTAAGCCATTTTAAAAATATGCTCATGAAAAAATAAACGCGAACAAAACGTACAAATTTAACATGAGAACGGAAACGGAGAAGACAACCAAAAAAATAAAAATTTTATGTAAACCGGAGAAGTTCATAAAATTAATTTAAAACATGTTTCCGAAATATTTTTTACAAAGCCATTATTTTTAAATTTTCAAATGTTTCCATAATATTTGTTTAATTCAAACAATATGTACATGGAAAATAATTTCCATACGATAAAATTTGAAAATACAATAACATCCATTTATTTAGACACCAGTAAGTTATGAAATTTCATTGTTTCTTTTATTTAAAATTATAAACAGATCATTTTCGGTATT
The DNA here is from genome assembly GCA_035578165.1 of Stenolophus ochropezus. Lineage (NCBI taxonomy): Eukaryota > Metazoa > Arthropoda > Insecta > Coleoptera > Carabidae > Stenolophus > Stenolophus ochropezus. The sequence goes on from JAQOWZ010000002.1 coordinate 4,007,807, forward strand.
TGATGCAACAAAAACGAGTGGCCCAGAAGATTTTAAGATAATGATTTGCATTTTGATGAAATAGTTGTCAGCCAGCAGCCTACAGTTTATAGTGGGTTCTGCATATTCAGATAAAGTACGAATTACCTATTGAATTTGAATGTTAATCATGAATAAGATTCAGGTGAATATAATTTTCTGTTTTTTTTCCCTTAATAACAAAATGAAACTGTAATGCATTTAAATTGAGTGCGGAAAATTCAGTATCAGCCATGTTTGTGACGTGATGGACACTGGCAAATGTTATTGGCTGTTCGAACGCGCCATCTCCTCTCTATAGTTTGCTATTGGCTGTTGGCTCAGCATTGTTTACGGTAGTATTTTTATATACAGATTAAAATAAAAAAAAAAAACTTGGAAATCCCTATTTTAGTGGTTTGCATAACAGCCTTTACAGTTTGTGCACAGAATAGTTACATACAGAAGCGACACTCCGTGTTGGTACCTTTTATGTTTCTCTTTTCAGTTCTATGACCTTGAAGCATTGTGTAGACCTTTAAATTTGTGCTCTTCTCCTATCTCTCTCCAAGATGTGAAGAAACTTTCCGATTTTAAACAATGAGCCCTTTAAATTTGTGCACATTCTCCATCTCTCTCTAATTTTCGTTTCTCTGTTTTGTATGTATATTGTATTGTATATAATGAGTGTTTAAGCGTTTTGTCGCTTTTTGTCAACGCGACCTAGAAGATCTATTGTGACACAGCCCTTACTTAGTTTTCCGGAAGTAGATCCAGATTTTTGATGAAGCCGATTATGGCTCCAGGAGTCAAGTTCTTGATCTCATCTGCCGTAAGATACCTCTTACCTAGTTGATTGAGTCTCTGCGCAGTTACGGCTGGACATTCACACAGTATGTGTTCCGACGATTCTTCGTCCTCTTCACAGAGTCGACAGGTTTCATTTTCAGCTATACCAATTTTGTGCAAATGGTACTTTAAAGGACAGTGGCCAGTGAGAATTTCTGTCATTATATTAAGATCCTTTTTGCTGAGAGCTAGTAACTCTTTGGAGTTTGTCGAAGCTGGGGAAATGAATTTCCGAGCTTGATTGAGGCCTGGAATATTTTTCCAATATGAGGATATGGCAGATTCCTCCCAGTTTTTGACCACCTTCATATAGTGGCTTTGTGGAAGACCACATGAAGGTTTTGGCCCGTGGTATGAAAGTTTAGCCCCTTTTTTTGCAAGTTCATCAGCTTTCTCGTTTTCTAGGATTCCCTCGTGCTCTGGCACCCACCATAGGGTGACGTGGTTTGCTTCGGATAGCAATTGGAGGGTCTCCCTGCAGTTCCAGACTAGCTTTGATTTACATGTGTCTTACTGTCGCTTCTGTATAAACCTATTCTGTGGTTTGTGTCTGGAGTTATCAGTAGGCGACGTTGTAATATAATGTAAATATGTTAGCGATTATTTAGCAATTAAAGTGTATTGAACTTGAAGCTGCATCACAAGTACGTTCGATGGATAAAAACGTTGGTATGTTTGAAGGCGGGTGATTTGAAAGTAGAAACAGTTGCCGCGCGCCGAGGGCAGCGCCTTGAAGTGTCGGCGTCGCGAACTGACCTCATCCGTCATGTACCGGTGATGATGTCGCCGCTGTAATCGATGGGATTTTGTCTTTTTTACATCGCCGCTGTCACTAATGATATCGGAGAACAAGGCGCTGATACGGCCCCGGGCGCTGTCACGTGTTATCTCGTCCGCAACCAGCCCTACAACGTCGTGTCGTGTCGTGATTAGCGGAAAAAATAACAATAACACTGCTTGCTGGCTGATGGCCTCTACACAGCTCTATAAACAACAATACTTCTTTTTCTCTTCTTACTCGGCTGTATTACATTCCCAATTACGGACAACACAAAAATATTAATTTTAATTATAAAAATATTGTTACATATAAATCAAGGCATGTAACCGGTTAACAAAAACCGGTAACCGATATTTTCAACGAAAATTGCGAACTTTAACCATAATTTTAACCGATATTTTTTAGGCCAAAAATACCGGTAACCGGTAACCACAAAAAAAATAAACCGGTTCTAGCGAACATTAACTTTTATTTTAATATCATTTAGAGAGAAAAAATATCATATTTTTTTTTATATCTGTGTTTTCTGTTTGTATTTGTAATTTTTGTGAATATTCGTTAATTAAATTGCATTCTTCTATTTGTTATAGGTACTTTTCTCAAATGGTATTTTTTTTTAATTAATTATTGTATTAATTTTTTTTAATTAAATATTTATAATTACTTTTTTTAATAATTTCTTTTAATAATTTTTTTAACCGATATATTAACCGGTTTAAACCGGTTTCAAATTTTTAAAAACCGGTTTTCGAACTAAAACCGTTATTATTATAACGTTCTCTATAAGAATTAACCATTATTTTTTTCGATTACATGCCCTGCATATAATTCCTTGTCCTTTTGGACATCATTGTATGCATGGCATATAACCGGTTAATAAAAACCGGTAACCGATATTTTAAACAAAATTTGCGAACTTTAACGGATACCGGTAATCGTTAACCAAAACAAAATAAACCGGTTTTAGCGAACATTAGTTTTATAACGCTCTCAATATGGGTTAACCATTAACCAGTATTTTTTTAGGTTACTTCCCTGATTATATAATAACTATAACAGTTCATTAATTTTATTAGAAAATACTATTATATTTTTGGTCAGTAAAAAATAGGACTCAACGGTTTTCGATTTAAAAGTGAAATTCGGTGCGGTTTTCGATTTCGGTTTTGTTACGGTTTTGGTCTCTGGTAAAAAGATAAAAACTCACATTTCCAATTAAAAATTCTAATCGTTTTACCTTTCCTAGTTTTTTCCAATCACAGATTAACAAAAAATTTTAAAGTGAAAAACTAAAAATTGTAACTTTTTTTTACTCAAAAAAAGAAATATCTTGTAAAACTTTTTGTTCTTCTTTAACCTTATGGTAACCGAAGAAACAACATAGTATGTTGTATCTGTATACACTAAAAAGATAATTTTGTGAATATAACCATTACCAAAATATTTGGAAAAATAGATCGCTATACCCAACAAGTCATAATGATCTAATATTATTTAATAATACTTAAAGGTAAATAAGATTTTAGTAACAGTAAGTATAGTGTTGGTGGTATATGTTTAAACTTAAATCCTACAAGTAATTTATCCAGAGTGACAAGGTCATTAGTTAATTATTTTAATAATATACAAAATGCATATATGTGCATACACTCATATGAGGGTTGTACGTAACTACTACGTGTAAACGTATACACATACGACATTCAGTCGTACTAAGAATAAATATTGATGTATATCATGCAAACTTGTTGAACACGGAAGATATGTTCAAAATTAATTAATGAAAATATAATTACATACGGGTACTTTATTTAACGAGAAATTATAAATTCACTCATTATTTCAAATAATACCGCCATTTATATATAAAAAAACTGGTGTGGTCATCACATGACTTCCTTATACGCTAAATTATAAACATTTTTTGCTGCAAATTTTACACCTCGTGCGATATAAGCAATTTTCTGCACTTGTTGCACAATTTTCTATTATTATATGAGTTATATCAGTTTATATCGCCAAATAAAGATATTTATCTACAACTATTGAAATATGGGTACATTATACGTGTGATACTACATATAATATACTACTCATATTACACAAGTGTAATATGAAATGTCATGATACACGTTACACTTTTCTGTAATAAATAGGGCATATAATTTAGCACATAATATTTTATTAAACTGTTAATTTATTAATAACATATTTTTTATTATAAATATCAATATATATGCTTATAAAAGTATAATAAATACAATTTGAAAAATTATTTTGACATTTAAGTGCTACTGTGGCGCCATCTGTTAAGCTATATATGAACTACTCGCACCTAACTGAATATTTAACAAATAATATCAGATTTTTTATATGCCTGATAGTTGTAGATAAAGTATAGTATTTGACTCGCATAATATGGCTACATTACACGCGGATGATTAAAAATACTCGCTACCGCTCGTATTTTTAATTACATCCTCGTGTAATATAGCCTACATATTATGCTTGTTAAATAATATACTATTTTGTACTTCCTGGAGTAAAAGTCTTCTTTACTCATGCACTTTATTTCCTCAGTGTTTAATATACTATTTTTTGTATACTATATATCTAAAAATAAATAGACATCATAGGAAGTCGCCAATCTTTTATCAAAAAAATTCTGTGTTCGAGTGGTTTGGAACCCACTATAAGCTGTAGGTCCCTTGTAGAGCCAGTAGACTGACAACCAAAGCTGCGAAAATGCAATTAAAATTGTTTAGAAACAGATGAAATTATTATCTGAATGGAAAGATAAAATACTATTATTTTTGCTTTAAGGAATTTTATTTTAACAAATAGTGGAAATATTTATTTTAAGTATATTAATAACATTATTGTTTTACAATATGCTTGTTTCTAGTTGTGAGTATGTAATAGTAATTACGTAACAAGAGTTGTAATAAGAATATGACACATGAAGTGGAAAAGTTACACACGAGCCGCTTGTACTTGATTTATTCATATTTATTAAAAAAATATAGTGATGAACATTTTGTCTCCGGTAATATATTTTTATAATAAATTTGAGTAAACCAAACTGAGATTTATATTATTTTTTTAAATTATGGGCCGGTTTTTCCACCCCTGGTTAAAGTGTTGGTTACCTTAACCATCAGTTAATAGAAAAATATCGCATCGAAATAATAAATAACGTATATTTTTGACAATTTAAATTAGTTTTTCGATGCTATATTTTTCTATTAACCGAAGGTTAAGGTAACCGGCACTTTAACCAGAGGTAGAAAAACCGGCCCTAAATTTATTAATTTTTTTTATATACATTGTATTTTATATGATAAAATAAATATATTACGCAAATTTTATTGTGAAATCTTAAAATTATTGTAGTGGTTTTATGAAAAACTGTTTGGAAATGATTGTGGGCAGAGTCGTAAAGATTACAAATGTTTTAGACATAAAAAGTTGTGATTAATTGGAGTTTTATTCAGTTGGTAAATGAAGTAGAGCCATCCATATCTCGATACAAGACATGTTAGGGATAAAATATTTGATATTCCGGGTTTTATGGCTGCATTCTCGTCTAAGAATGCCGCCGTTGGTCTATTTCGTGAGGAATATTCAAATTGGTGAGTAGGAAGGTAGCAATTTGAGACGCTGGGAGTCTGTATCGTAAATGGAACGATCCGAACGATGGCCTTGGCTATTTGGAGAGAATATTTTAATTTCTGAGATGGAATATAACTGGTTGTGTAAGCATCATGAACCTTGGACTAAAGATAGATTACAGACATGAATACACAATACTGCAATATTTAGGCCAAGCCTTATCAGCTATCAGGATATCGCTTCGTTATTGATAATATTTTATTTTTAAATTCTATTAGGCTAATTCCACATTCAATACTCTATATCTTCAATTCCAGGAATCAAATGTACATACAGTAATTCATAATCCAGTGGACAAAACATAGATTAAAATAAATTATTGTTATTGAAGGCACAGGGAATATAAATATATCTTTTTGCACAATCGCATATTTTTTAATGTTAAACTTCGATAAATCTACAATTAATGATCAGTAAGTGATTGTTATTATTTACTGATCGTGAAAAATATCACTCCTCATTTTTTAATATTAATATTTCTATAACACTTTTTCGTAAATAAATACTATATTTTTGCAAAATAAAATCATGTTTTTTTTTTCGCGATTATAATACTTTCGTTACTTCTTACAAAGAAGTAAAAAGAAAGTAAAAAAATATCATTTTTATAATTTACTCAGAATTTATTTTTTATGTCATTTTGAGATGTCACCTGTCAGTTTTTTATGTTTTATATCAATGTTTAAAGATGTTAGATAAAATGTTGTACGACACACGTGTGTTAATTATCGAAGTTACTTGAGAAAAATACCCCACTCGGCCTAACGACCTCGTGAGCTAAGTTTTTCTCACGTGACTTATTAGTAATGTAACACACTTGTACAATAATGACTATTATTTACAATACAGTCCATTTACAATCGAGGTCTAAAAATTCAAAGAGCAATCCTGCTTATACCGATAATTGTTATAGCGAAAAAATTATATTAATGAAATATCCTTTCTCCTATTTAAAATAATGATCACAATACATTGTAGTAACAGGGAACAATTAATTAAGTAAATCAGAAATACATTCCCATAAATACAATTAGTTTTTTATACACTATTACTAATATATAGCTCATTCATTTGCATATGATATACGGTTTGGCTTGCCATTTTAATAAAACAATTTCATAATTAATGCCATTATATCTAATCATAAAAATCAAAGTTAATTTATTTGAAGGTTTATGAGCACTTCAATGTAAATTCAATGAAAGTAAAACGATTACGACTCATAAAATCTTACACTGAATTTGTTACCTTTGGGTAGTACTATTAGTGATAAATAATTCTTAGAATCGATTAATGTACCGACGTATACCTAACCTAACTTTGCGGAAAAAACAGATTATGTTCATACAGTTTAAATACAATTAAATTGATTAAGAATCTGGTATTAAAATTCTGAGAAATAATACAGTTCAATAACGATATTTAATAACTTTATTCGGTTCAAACAAGTGTAGTATATTAAGACATTAAACATGTGAAACACGTTCTAGCACTAGTGCGCTGTGGTTTTATCTAGTCACAAGATTATTGATAAATGTATGACGTCATATTTATCACTTTGTTACTAATATACATTATACAGTATACACTGTACCGTACGAGGTACATACTGATATTGTTTGTACACATAAAAAATATTTATAACTCTATAAACTTCAAATATTTGACTTTATTTTTGTTAATCTCTTACACAATTAAGAACTACTGAAACCATTTTTCTTAAATATAACCATGCATTTGCAATTGCCAAATTTTAGCGTAAATATAGACTTGAATGGCTATGTTTAGATTTTACAAATTCTTTTGGAAATTGATATATGTACTAGTATTAAATAAATACATTGCTTTCCATATTTTAAGAAGTTATTTTTGCTATCATTTAGATGTGGTCAAAAACTTTATACAAATCTCCGAAAATAAATAAAATAAAATTTATATTTTTCGATTATTGTACTTATTAAATTTTCGACAACAGAGCAGTTTAAATCTAAATATATTGAATTGTTATTCATTTGTTATCAGCAAAACTTGTAAAATATTTCATTTTTTAAACAGAATGAAATTATCTCTCACCATTTGCGAGATATTTGTGTTCAAAGTTTTACCTAATAATAGGTGTTTCTTCAAACGTCATAAAAGTGGCATTTTTCGTGAATTGATTTACAAGGCTGAAGAAAATTTAATTATTATATCGATATACTCTTTTGGCAATTGTTATTTAAATAAAACTCTATAATATCTTATTGTCATTTCTAACCTAGACAAATATTGTTTGAATCATTTAACTTGAGAAAAATACAAAGTATGGATTCACAAATTAAATATGCTCTCTAAATTAAATAAGTATATTAAATAAAACCAAATTAAAAATCTATGGCAATTGCCAGTAACTGATAATTGTCAGTGACAGTGAGATTGGAATCTGATTGGTTCAATTTACCAAAAAACTTTGATTTAATTGGATGACAAATTATGAGTGGAATTGTCAAGGAACAATTTATAAATTATATATAATAAACCAGGCCTTAAATGACTTAAATTTTTCGCTCTCCGATCTCGGAATTCAATTGAGATCTGCAGCGGTTATGATACTTATAACTATCCTAGGTATATTAATAACTATTTGTTTTCAATCAGCTATGGATGATGTATTTTAAAGATTGATAGTGATAATGAATTTTGAATGTGAAACCGTGTACTGAAAGTCGTGTGACACATCGGAGTTGAGAATGCTCGTGGCGATGATTCTCGAACTACTCATTTAGTAAATTAGTGCCCGCTCTACATGTACGCCAACAACTGCACGGGAGCGCCACTAGTTAATTATCCGTTTAGCTTAGCATTCGTAATGCGGGGTAGTAAAGAGTTAATTAGTGTTAATGAGAGCATCGTGTCGCTCAAGTCCTGCTAGCGCTGCAGCCAGTATTGTATCCACTTGCTTTTGTTACCGCTATCAATGGAATTTAAAACTCAAACATAATTCTCTCTTCAAGCTTTTGCACTTAATTCAATTATGACTAAATGGAGAGATGGTTCAGATTATTAAAACCAACTCTACATTTCAAACATGTACAGATACTTGTTCCTTTTTTTACAACGCGTATTAGGAATAGATAAAACTAGATTAAAAAATTAAGTTAATGATAATATTTTTTTAACTCTAATCGACATGCGGATTTTAAGATATATGTTGCCTCTTAGTGATCAGTTGGCCGGGGAACATCTCCCTCAAAATATCCATTAAATTTGGAGCTGTATATAGGCTGTGGTTCAATTATGTTGGAACCAGATATTTCTTACATTAAAATCTTCAAGAGCTGGCACAAAAACTCTTGGATCATGGTGACATACCGAACAGAATTCGCAGTAACTCGTGATTTCCTTCATAAAAAAGTAAGGACCACTTTTTCGGTGTTCGAGAGGTCCTTTATCGCCCATTTCTTTTCTTAGACACTTTTTCTGTTTCTTTGAAACTGTCAACCCACAAAAGAACAGATTTTCGGTCGACCCACGCTCATTCAGTAGTTTTTTGAAAAGTAAGTTTCGACGACAAAAGTGTGTTACTTTTTGGACCACCAATATTTACAATTGAGGATAATTATAAACATAACTTCTCGACTGGTCCTTTTGCGACAATCTTCATCTTTCTACGACATATCCACCCTTCACAATTATCTACTGAAAGTAGGGAGGTTACTGTACTCCACCCTGTATATCTGAATAAAACACTTCTTTATATATCATTGTAATTCTTACTCATTTTTTGGGTGTGTTTAAAAAACACAGTAATTTTATGAGCAAATATTTCAAAAATGAAGAAAGATATTTAAAAAGCGTTTGAAATTTTGAAAAAAAAAAGTCCGGTATAGCAAAGACATTACAATTTTTATCTATATGTTAATTAATTAAACAAATATCGATTGTTAAGTAGACATCAATTTTTACTAAAACAGTAAGAAAGAGATATTATATTCGAGCTGCATCACAAGTATTGTTTTGATCGTCCAGAGTACGTAGAAGAGAATGAATTAGATATTCGTTATTCGCCTATTCACATTCGCAAACAATGTTGTGTGCGTATTGGCGGTAAAAAATAAATCCAAAAATAGAATTTTAAGGTTTAAACAAAAAAATTGACATTGGAAATTTAAAATTTTATCTATACATTAAATAATTACTAAAACAGATAATGATTGTAAAGTGGACATAAAGACAAAGTAAGAACTCGATGTTATATTGTCTGTGTATAGTATTGAATGTAGGTAGGCGTATTCGCAGTGGTAAACAATGGTGTGCGTATTGGCGGTAAGTGGAGCAGTGGAGAAGCGTTGACACAGTATCGCGGCTGCACGCGCGTCCTTGGGGCCCGCGGCCCAAGGACGGGCCGCGGCCTTGTGCACCTGCGTCTGCTGCGTGCATGCCGCCCCGGGCGTCCGCTAATATGCAACCCTACTTCCTGCCACCAACATACTAGGACACTACCGGAAAACTACCTTCTTTATTTATAAATTGCAACCCTACTTCCTGCCACCAATATACCAACACACAACCGAAAAACTCTATTCTTCATTTATACATTGCAACCCTACTTCCTGCCACCAATATACCAAAACACTACCGAACTCTCTTCAAGGTTTATAAATTGCAACCCTAGTTCATGCCACCAACATACCATCACACAATAGGAAAACTCACTTTGTTATTATATCAATTGGTACGCACAAATAGCTTATTGCAAATTTATAATATTCAGGTTTTATAGCAGTGTTAATGGACATATAAATAAAATTATTCTTGTCCATTTTAGTGAATTGCAAGTATAACTATTTGTTCAATTTTTATGGAAATGCAACACTACTTCCTGCCACCAATTTTCAGTCGCCACTGAGGAAACATATTCTTATTTAATCTAATAAATTGCAAGTATAACTGTATTTATTTAGTTATATTTATAAACACGAACAGCGATGGCTTACTTGTTTAGAGCGTTCCAACTCTAATTGTGAAATTTGAGGTTCAAACCCAGTTCGTCCAATTTTTATTACATCTCATATAGAAATGAATCGGCGCATTTTCGTACATATTTTGAGCAACCAATAAGAGAAGGTAAATCTAAAGATTAAAGCCGTTTTTTCAAATAAAAATACTATCAATGACTATACCGATGTAAATCATTCCCTTTTAGTTAATTTGAAAAATAGTAGACTGATAGATGATATCCGACAGAACAAAACGATCGTGACAATAAAAAGTGTTTATTTTATTAATATCTAAATATTTATGAACTATTATTTTTAAATAGATATATACACATTTATACAATTTATTATTGCAGCTTTCAGATAGATAATATATAAATTGAATTTAAGGCATTTTTCAAATGAAATGAATAACTTTAAGAAACGCCAAAAATATAATTAATATAATTTCTTTGGTTATTAAAAATTGAAGCAAAATTTACATACGATTTTCCTAAAACCTAACGAACCTACAACGAATGATTTTTATTACGATCTCTACACAGGCGAAGAAAGTAAAATTATTACAATTCAAATCTGGCACAATATGACCTATTTACTCTGTACTCTAAAAAATATTTTTTATTTACTTACATATTATTTAAATTTATTTTTCTTACGAAATATAAATAAATATATCATCACATATTTTCCCATATTGGGAATTCTTGTAATATATTAGTTCACTGTGAACCAATGACATATTCTAGAAAGTGAATACATACATACATATGTATCAATCTACATTAATTAGGTTATATTTGTGTAAGTATGTACATAGAATCTCATCTTACAATATATTGATTTCAATCGTAGATTGGCATGCAGTCTATATTTGGAAATATATCATTGAAAAGTAAAGTACCAATTAAATAGAAAGTTCAAAACTTGCAGTAGTCAAATTTCCATTTTCATTTTCACTTTCCATATCTCGAGATCACGTGAGCAGTTGACAGTGCTTTCTGATTTTACTAAAATATTTTATACTCAAGGAAATACGAAATTGCTTAAAAGATATAAAATTTAAATTACAAGGAATGTAAGTACACTATAACCTTCGAGAAGGTATGAACTGAGGCGGAGCTTGCGTACTAAAATAGTTACATACCTACTTACATTCCAAGTCGCTTATTATATTTTTAACAATTGTGTACGAAATTTATATGATTTTCATAATTTCCTTAAAAGTAAAACAGTTATTTTCTATAACACTCTTTTGTTAATGGTAAACAAATAATAAATGATATCAGAATCTTACGACTTATGTTATTATGTAAGTTATGTTTACGTTAGTGGTGGCGCGAATATTTAATTATTATAGTAGGAGAATTAAAATGCATGTATACATAATTAAAATATAACCTATTTATTTATAAACATACATGACCTAATTTATCTTCGTAACATTTCCTAGTGCATTGCAAACGACTAAAATTCTGCCATTAGTATAAAAATGTTGAAATTATTTTTTGTACTGTAACGTTTTTGTGAGATGAAATTTTTTAAACATGTATTATTCGTATTATTTATGGTTGCAAAATAATATCTACTAAAAGTGCATGAATTTTAAAAATAATGAAATAAATCATCAGAATTAAATGAATAAAATGTGGTGACATTCTCGTTTTTATATATTTTCGTAGTTATAGCACGTAAAGGTTCAAATTTTACAAAATACCAAATGCAATAATTTATATTTTTGTGAATGCATTGCATTCACATGCAATAAAATTTTCCCACGCGGAAAAAAATAACAATTTCTTATGTTGGAATTATTTTCCTAAACTGTATGTACCTATCACCAATTAAATCCATTTTTTAATAATACTAGACATATAACAGTTTGATTTCTAGTTTCTCAACTACAGCACGGAAAGTTTTAAAAATAATTTCTTGCAAATGGTAACCGTTGTTGTAAATATACTAATGGAGGCGGATTTTAGGATTTTGCATATCTCTTTGAAGATGTTTGCATTACAATTAATTACCTTGAAAATAGAGAAGTTACTGTTACTAGTGTTACTAAATAATAACTTTAAGAAATAATTATAAAATACGGTTTTAAACTAATGTAGGTATTTATTTATATATGAATCTATTAATCTCATGATCTTATTTCCCAAATTCAAAAAAGAAAAACCAATAATCTTGAAAATCCTTGGCCAGTCAGATGTGTTTCTGAGAATGATTGAAATTGCCAAATAAGATGTTTGTTTTAAATGTGTTCGCCTTATAGTCAATTGTTTGTCAGTGTTAATTCGGAATACTATAAATTATAATAATCAAATTACTATGTTTACCGTGGAAATCTTATTGCAAGAGTTTGAAAGCCTTGGATAGCAACAATTGAAGTTGTAATTATGGCCATGTTAATTAATTAGTTAATTATATTTAGATTATGAGGAAGCCGATTATAAAGCCTTTAGATGTCCAAATTCGTGTGCCCTATCAATATGATTATTATCTATTTCAAATTTTCGAGCCTATGGCAGTTGCATGGAAAATTATTTCCTATAGCGATAATTTTGCATTATGACAAACAACAATAAGTGAAAACTAGAGTATGTTAATAATAATTAATATGCAATGCATATCAGAGACCATGTGTGAAAATATATTTGTGTGCCAGTGGTGAGATTGTCCACACGTAACGTTATCAATATAGGAAGTAGCAGATATATTGTTCGATATAGTAAAACCACAGATTATAACCGACTCGTGGTGTTGTTATCATAACGTATTGACCACACTGTGCAAGTATTGCTTATTTTTTCCTATCGAGGTTTGGAAATTATCTTCTATTGTTTTTATCTCACAAGAAACAACCCACTGCTTCTAAGATATAAGTACAAATATATTTTTCTTACCTTATTTTTCATACTGATTTGAAAACATTGTAAAAACCATAATTTTATCTGGACTTCAACAAGAAATATATTTTAGTCAAAGTACACATTGAGCATATAATTGAAATGTTTAAGTTTTAATTCAAATAATCTGAAGTATTATGTTTAATTTACAAGGTGCAAAATTAATAAAAAATAGTTATTTATGATTTTAGGTTGCGAAATATAATTTTTCTAATTTTGACATATGAATTTAACTATTATTACATATGCTGAAGTACAAAAAATAATGTATGTACCACAGGACTAAAGTGCCATTAATCCCTCATGGTCGTGAAACAAATCTCACTCTCAGAATTAAATCAAGCACTTTTGTCCCTCTGTGTAAAATATAGTATTATTTCCTGTAGACAAAAAAAAAACTATCATTTCGTTTGTTGATAACTGTCATGTAAATAATAACTTTTTATGTCAGTTTTCGAGAAAAAAATATTTATGAACAAAATAAAGTTATATTACAAGTACAGCAATATTCTTAAATAGAACAGGGCCTCAAGTACATTAAGGTATTTGTTTCGCGGCAAGATTTATTTGAATTTTGCAAGGGTCGTACATTTTATATTGTTTTTCGAACTATTCGAACACAGCGGTATTTTAATTTTTATTGAGCAAGTATATTTACGCATTTTATTTCTTTACATTGTAATTTCTACGTTAACAATTTGGTTCTTCAGACAAATACTTTTTGCTATATCATGGTGAATTATCCTTCTCAATTTCATCTGCGGCCAAAACTTTTCTAGGGTTGTAGCGCCAATGATGATAAAATAATAAGTGTCACCATGTGTCGAGTACGGAATCTGTATTATTAATAAATGATAATATTTGTAAGACTGGAGATATGTTAATAAGTGGTGCGGTGGTAGAAGATGAATTATTGTTGGGGCGGATGTAATGAGCGGCAAATTGCTAATCGGAGAAGTGACGTAAGGAGACGGCTGGTGACGTGAGGCATCGCGACGCCGTCGTGGCCGTCCGTCATGCACCTAGGCTGGTAATTAATCACGCAAATGCGCGAATCAGATCAAAAGATGTTTGCGACGAATTTTTACCGCCGAAAAATAGCAGGACATTGTCGCGTCCGGAGATAACAATATCGTGTTGTCGGCGCCTCTTCACGCCGGAAACAAAACGCGCCGGGACAAAATTGATGCTCCTGAGCGTGTATTGTAATTTGCACCTACTCAAGAAATGTATGAGTGCCCGACGGAGGAGGAAAAAGAAAAGTATTTCCTTTTCATGGCAAAAATAATTAATAACCCCGTGAACTGAAGAGTGGTTCGTCTTCGCTAATCGATGTTCGCACAATCGCCGGTGATTAATGATGGCGCGCACCAGGTTTTTATCCGCCGCTCTCTTCGGCCGGGCTGCCCTGCTCCTGTACACGCATTCATTTTACATTATTTTGTAATCTGTCCAAGTATCGTTAGCTTCCGCGGTCCGGCATTATCCAAGGAACCTAAACCTCCTTCCCGTGGCTTGGTACAAGTAGGGCTTTATTTGAATCATCTGCGGCGTGGGCCATGAGAATAGTCAGACATTATTTTGTAATCTGTCCAAGTATCGTTAGCTTCCGTGGTCCGGTATTATCCAACCAACTTAAACCTCCTTCCTGAGCCTCGGTACGTCTAGAGCTTTATTTGAACCATCTGAGGCGCGAGCCATGAGAATTGTCAAACATTACATTGTAAACTGTCCAAGTAACTGATACCTCCTTCTGAAGACCCGCTACATAAAGAGCTCTATTTCTAAAATTCGTAGTGCGAGCCTATGACTAGTCAGAAAGTATAGTCTGTTTCCATAAGTTGATCCTCACGTCATTAATTTCTGCTACAAGAACTTTTACCACGCATGGTAGTATAGATGAAACTCTTATTCGCTATCTAATATACAATATATTTTTCCCGCAATTGATCCTTATGTCATTAATGTCTGCTGTAAGAATTATGAAACGTTTGTCGTATACGTATGGCATAGATGAGACTTTTTGGCTATCTCATCATCGGACGTCTGGCAGAGGAGTATACATATATGTTGGTATCTGTGTCTAATCAATGACAAAAATGAAATAGAAACAATAGTGTAAGCGCGGTAACGGATATTTTCAAATATTTAAAAAATTTAAATATGTCATTCATTTATTATGTAAGTATAATATTATTATTATTATTATTAAGGTGATTTTGGCGTTGACAATTTGTGCTTTATTGTATGTTGGTAGATTTGATAGTTTATTTTACAAATCTTTTTGTATGTTTCATCTATTTTTATATTTATATATAAAACTGTCAGTTTTGACATTTATTTACTTCGCAAATCCTTGTCCTCTCCAACGATTTGAATCCTACCAAAGACAAAAATGAAGTAGAAACTGTATTTGTCATTCATGTCAATCATTGGGAATGAAAATCATACTTCCCCTCATTTCTTGTCATAACATAAGAAACAATAGATAGTAATACATTATTAAACAAACTTATCATAAGTTACTCGTAGGTATAATTGAAGAAGATAATTTATGATACAAAAACGAAGGTTTAAAGATTTTTAAGAGATTTTTTAATAAAGTGCCATAACGATATAAAAAAATTTAAGCAGTTAGTATTAAAAAAATCTTTACATTCAATAAAATATACTTATAAAAATTTAGAAGAAATAAATAAATAATCATTTCTTATTATTATTATTATAATTTTCCTTAACCTAACATCTTCTATTATACATTTTTATCAGAAGTAATTCAAATGTTTAAAAATTGTACTCCATTTTAGCTTTCATTAGGTATACTACATTGAAAGGTAGTTCGTAAGAGTAAGTGCGTATTACTGATTTATTTCACTGAATATAATCCATAAATTTCACATTTTTCATAGAACCTTTCAGTGTGAAACACTGGAATTTCCTAGTATAAATACACTTACGACTTTTAGGCAAATGAAGTTTTATTTCTGCGTCAGTCTAATTCAATTTAGTAGCAAAATTGTTCGACAATACTGATTGTAAGAATCGTCTCCTTTTAGTTCTCAAGTATTACAATGATAGAGCGTAGTCGGAAGGTCCAGATCCACTCCGTAGAAACAAAGCTTTAGGCTTTGCCATTATCATAGAGGGCCGAAAGTTTTATCAGCGAATGCGTAGAGGAAGTGGGTCGTCCAAGACATAGTGCAAGCATTCATGTCCATCCCCTATCCAGATCAGATACAAGATCGACGCACGACGCTGCATCGAAGCAGACGCGAGCTTATTAGAAGGGTCGCCAGTTACGAGCAAATGTGATTAGATATTGAGTTATCAGTTCCATTTTCCCGGACTGTTTGATTTTTATGAAGGAAAGTTGGTAGCTTTAGTGATATTGGCGCTGGGCGACACGACAGGTAGCGCCGTGATCGGCGCCGGGACGCCCCACTCCGACGCTAGAGAGGGAAGAAAAATGATCCATTAATCTGGAACCCAAAGTCTGTGTGGCGCCTGCAGCAGTCTCGATGCGAACAAAAGAGCAGCGGAGGCGCCGGGCGCTGGCGTCCCGCTGAGCGCCGTCACTTGTCTCTCTCTCGCGCCACTCGGCGTCGACACCACCTTACACCATATTCGTCAATTCGCACATAAACGTCCGCAGTTAGCGCGGAACTACCGGCCCTGTCCACGGGAAATACACTACTTCCAAATCATGCTGTATATCATCCCTCCCGCTTCACCAGTAATGAATGGGATGATTTAAGGTTTAAGTGGATCTCTGTCCACTTCTGCCGAGCACAAAACCGATACAATCATTCTTCTACCATTCATATGTGTACTAACTTTTTAAAACATTTAGTGGATACCAACCAATTTTCTCATTTTGGATCTTTTTTCATATTTATAAAATTATAACAATTTTGTTTTTCATTGACACGACATTTTATAAAAAACTCGATTTTAATATAGATAAACTTCACATAAAAGTGCTCTTTTGCAGGGTAGGATGATTTGTTGTTCACCTACATAAATATTTGGGTATTCAAATAATTTCAAACAATTTCAAGTAAACATAAAAAAGAAATCAGATATTTGTTCAATTGAATATTGGAATTAATAATTATCATCGGCAATAAAATGAAAGTACCCACATTTTACAGGAAAAATTACCAAACAAAAGAATATGAAAAGGGGTGTTCCTTTTTGATTTCTTATACTAACTAAAGAAAGTATTTTAATCACTGTTTTCAGATTTCAATGAAAATATCTATTTTAACCATCCCTGAATCCATTTTGACTAGTTTCAGTATGACGTTTGTATGTATGTACATACGTATTGCAATCGGGAGTGTCAAAACAGCACTTTGCTCGAAGGGTTTTCTGAATTTTACGCATAACTCAAAAATGATGTAGAATGTTAAAATTTTATACCTATGTGGAACTGATAAAGAATCATGTACTTTCAAATGAAATTAGTTAAATGAAGTACAGCAAAAAATTTGTATAATTTAATAGGCGTACAAGGAAATCGGGTGAACAAGACGCCAAATACTCGACGGAATTTTTCAGAAGGAAGCATGTTAAACACAGCGTCATTGAAAGATTTGATAAAATCTTGACACATAAAATAAATAGAATATCTTAATAAATAGCCTACCATGAAAAGAAAACTTACTTTTTATCGACAATTAATTCCACGATTCCATACTCCAGTTAAATCCCATGTAAATCTCGGCACATGTCAGGGAACAGTTCGGTGTTGATAAAGGGAGGAATAATGGGTGAGCAAGGTGCAATGACAGTGGCAACATGTGCATCACCGCGAGGTTATAAATTCGCGAAGACGTGACGGCAATTACTCCGTCGTCGCACAAGCGGCGTAATTAGCCACGGCGTCGCAGGGCACCTAGGTGCCTGCCACCGAGCCCCATAAATTATTCATTGCAGACGGACAACCAACTAATTACTCCGTGGTTCCGACGCACTGTCATATTTAGGTCACTCCATGCTTCATTTGCTCTTATCAATATAATCTTACAGTAGAATATGAAAACATACATTCATAATTTGGTATTGTGTTCCCGTATCTCCTATGTGGAGCATAGGGCAACCGAACTCACCGAGCCGCAGTTCTAAATACCGTACTGTCGGTTGTTTCATTTGCCAGTGCTACTTATATTTAACATGTATAGATGGCACCTTCTTATAGTGTCTTTTTGGAAGCCCACATGAAGGTTCCGGTCTGTAGTATGAAAGTTTAGCCCGTTTTTTTGGAAGTTCATCAGCTTTCTCGTTTTCTACGATTCCCTCGTGCCCTGGTATCCATCAAAGGGTGACGTGGTTTGCCATGGATAGCAATTGGAGGGTGTCCCTACAGTTTCAGACTAGCTTCTATTTACAAGTGAAGACATTTAGTGCCTTTAAAGCTCTCTGGTTATCTGTTATTATATTGATTGTTGCTCGTTTTAGACTTTTCACTAGGTTTCGGTGAACATTTACATTTATTGCATAAATCTCACATTGAAAAATTGTGGAGCAGGTGCCTATGTTATATACATATAAATTTATATATAAACATATTTTAACTACACGAAAATGAAAATAACCATATCCCTGTACAAATAACAGTTTGGTCATCACTGGCGAAGACATACCATGTCATACGACAAAATTTTCATTTTAAAAATTGGTATCTCGTTTAAAACGAAAATTTGTCGTGTTTTCAGTAATATTCTTGTTGGTTCTTTCAGAACAAAATATTATAGGGCCCCTTTAGAAACCAGCTCTTCCAGCTCTTAAACTTGCCTTTATATTTCATGTTATAAATATTTGTACTCATAACGTAACATTTAATATCATTCATCAAATACATTAAGTTTCTCTTCCAGTATTATGTAGGAGTAATCAAATTTTGAAATAACTTTATTACTTATTACATTTTCAGCAGACTTCAGTAAAAAACTCAAGATATTTTCGTAATAAAACGTAGTTCACTTTATTCTAAAAGCATAGTTTAGGAGCAAAAACTACATTCATTCATAATTTACATTCACCTTACGCAAGTTGTAATTTGGCATCAAACAAATCATATTTTATGTCTCACTAGTAGGTATGACGACGCATTACTTCTTATTTAAATAGCCTTGAGTTACTCTCAAATATTCCTACATGGAACAAGATCTCAAGTACTTACTGTAACAAATTTTAGTAATGTGAATTGGCAGCTCATTATGTAAAACTGTTACAGTAGGAAAAGTACTACATTGAAAATCGAGTAACAAGCAGTTTATTGAATGTCACCTCCTTGAAACTGTAAAAAATGTTATCTTGCATGTATTGTTCAGTAGTTTATTTGTTATTCACTTGCAAATTAAATTTATAACCAAATCCTATCAGTTAGTAATACTGTATAAAAACAATAACAAAATTTTCAATAATTTAAATAATGCAACAAACTGATAGCTTTTTATATGGAAAACGATGGTTTATAAGTTTAAGTAGTAAATATATTTACAGAACTTTTAGAGTGCAATTGAATATTGAAATATTTTTCGGATTCTCTTTTGATTAAATGGAGTCTTGAAGGATCAAGTATTTATCTTCGAGGTAATTTTTTCAAAAGAAGAAGGCCTTACTGATCCAATATTTAATGCTTTTATTTTATTTTTCTAATAGGACGTTTTGGACCATAGTGGTCCATCTTCAGCTATGGAAATATTTTGTAAAACATGTATGAGTATTAAAAATAACAGTACACTGTCGAAAATTTTACAAATAAGTTTAAAATGTACTCGTCACCACAATTAAATTTGTGGTCTTCAATATAATTGTAAAGAACATCGTACTATTATTTTTAATACTCATACAATAAAATAAAAGCAATCAATATTGGATCAGTAAGCTCTTCTTCTTTTGAAAAAATTACAACGATTTTCTTTTGACTAAGTTTATTCCAAATATAAGCTGTAATGTAAATCTGAGAGCAATATAAACTTGAATCAGCGTATTTAGTTTAAGCGAGTCGCATTTGTATATCCTTGGCCAAGGTCAATCTTTGGCAACTAAAAATACGTGGTCAGTGCGAAGAATCGGCTAGGTCCGGGACGCTAGCGTGGGTACCTCAGACGTTGACCGGCGGTAACTCTAACCACGTCCGGTCGAACGCCACAGATTAATTATAACGCTAATCGCGATTATTTGTTGCTATAAGATGCTCTACATAAACAGAACGAGCTATGCGGGAAATATTTTCAACGAAATCACTTCGCAGAATTGCAGGGACAATATTAGTCGCTTAACATCAAATAATCTACTTCATTTTCCAGAAAAAAAGCCAAAATTCGTATTGGAAAACAAATTCAAACAGTTATTAGTGAATTAAATAATGATTTTAATCAACTGATTTTTTAAGTATAAATATTTGGTTTTTATCAAAGATAAAGAAATACAAATTATAATAAAAAAAATAATTATTTGCTACAAAACTAGTCGTAATAACCATAATAAATTCTGTATATAATAATATCTTAAAATTAAATGATATTTTATCACTTTAATTATAATATAACAGAAGAAGTATATAAGTATTTAAATGTGTACTAAAAGTAATAATTCTTTGCTACTGTTATTAATTTTATTCAGATGAATCGTTTTGGTTTTATTACATATTTCGTTTTCGTTTAGAAATATAATATTTATATTGCTTTTAAAACAATTAAAAAAAGGGCAATAACACTTAGAGATCTTTAGAAATTAAAAAAAAAAAAATGATTTTTGCAACCTTGCCTTTGACTCCAATTTGAGTCCGTTTGATGTTAAATTGCACTCTCAACAGACTTATTATTGAAATCGGTGATTAATAATTTAAATATAATAGGTACATTTGTTTATATTCAGTTGTTTTGTCCAGACAAAAAAAATTACTAGTATTAATTATTATTTTTATTCGACTGCTTTTTATATTCCATTGTAATACTTCACTTATCTTTAATTGTGAGAATTGTGCAAACATTATATATTTATACAATTATATTGTTATTGTTCAAAACGTGACACTCATCAGTCATCATCTTAAGAAAAGGGAAGTACCTTTCGTTTTAAGCACAATCAGCAAACATGAACCAGTCGTTGCTGGTGTATAGTAATTGCATTCCCAAAACATCGCTATCAACCAACCACGATCTTAAGAAAAGGGAAGTACCAGAGCACAATCAGCAAACACGAATCATTCGTTGCTGGTGTATAGTAAGAAACTATGAGCATAATCAGCAAACATGAACCAGTCGTTGCTGGTGTGTAGTAATTGCATTCCCCAAAACAGCGCTATCAAGTATCATGGCGTGATGAAGCAGAGCTGTTGTCCACGTAGTCACGCCACCACGCACGGTGTACGGTTTCGCGTATGACGCAGCGGGACCTAGGTTAGTGCCGCTGATATGGCAACGCTGCATGAGCTAATCATTCTGATAACGAATGGGACCCTCAAACTGTTGCACAAGGACACCAAGGTGGACTTTGCACGTACACGGTTGTGTTGCGCTGGTGAATATCTCTCATCTAGTAATATTATTGTTATTATTATTACCTAGAGTTGGTTTGATGTTTTTGTGAATTACTTGACTTAAATTTTCAACTTGACGTGACTTCTATTCTCGCTACTTTATTTGACATCAAGCAATTTCAAGCTATTTGATGTTACTTGATGAACAAATTGCTCTTTAATTTAATCACTAGACCTAGAATGAAGTGGACAAGTCTTGCTTTGATTCCAAATCGTCTTATAGAACCTCCAATACCATTCTTTCTCTCCGATCTATCCTAAACTAAATGTCTATGGCTGGTTACAACAATTTTACTTTTCTAAGTTTTCAGCATTACTGTTAAGAATTTTTTGCTTAAGTGTTTCTTAAAATTTAAGCCTTGTTGATACAGCTGTGCCTTAGAGATTCCAGTGGCGGATCCAAGGGGGGGGTGATGGGGGTGATCACCCCTCCCAAGAACCAAGCACCCGAGAGTTTTCTATGATAACTGACTATAATATTAAATGAAATAATATTTCTTAGTATAGTAGTAAGTAGATAGTAATTTAGCCGCTTTACAAATATGCGACAGAGATATATTTCCAAATATTCATAATATATTAGTCCTATTATGTTCGTTACCAATCAGTGTAGCAAGTGGTGAAAGAAGCTTTTCAGCTCTTAAACGGTTAAAAACATGGCTAAGATCCACGATTGGCCAGGAAAGGTTATGTGGATTAGCGATGTTATACATCAATAGAGGTGAAACTTTAGATATTGATAATATTATTTATAGATTTGCAATGAAATCAAGGAAAGTTAATTTTGTTTTATAATTTTAATGAATTTTTTATATTTTAATGTATTTTTTTTACGTACCTATGCAAGTTACCATTATGTTATTTTTATGAGAAATTTGTAAATACATCTTTTTTTTCAGTATACATACATGTCACGGAATTTTAAAATCACCCCTCCCGAACAATATTCCTGAATCCGCCACTGAGAGATTCCTCTACTCTTTCGCAAAGCCTACACCTTCTTTCGACACTTTATAGTCACTACTTATTTATCTCAGCCTACCACATCTGAATCTAACAAATATTTTGATGTTGTCTTTTGTTCTTTTTCGTTCTCTTCGAACTATACCTTCTCTTGTTACTTTTTCTAGTACTTGTTGTTTCTCTCTTCAGTAATATATCTGAATTTAGGAATTATCTTGATGTTTCTTTTCAGTCACTAGATACCGTGATATTGACGCTGTTTTTTTAGTTTATATCTGTTGCTATATTCCGATTTCTTTATCTCACTTTACTGTTCTTGTTATTGTATGTCTCAATTTCTCTGATGCAGTTAGTAGTATGTGTTCTTTCCATTTGTACCGTAAAATACCTGTTTTTTTCGTAGTAACGTCTTTCATCTATCGTATAACATTGCTAAAATGAACTAGGCCTCAAGTAACTAAGGTACTAATATAGTTTTGTTCTTTTTTATATATAGAATACAGTATAATATCAAAATTACTAATAACATCCTCTCATCTAAGTAAGATATCAAACACATTTCCAATAATTATTACTACTACGAATAGGGCAATAATTTGTAGAAATTTAATTCATGTTAAACTGTTTCCGATAGGTTGAAAAAGCAGGGATTTTACATCCCTTACAGAAACTGTAGGTTGATAATTTATACTATAAAAACAAGTAAAATTGTAACAGGTGCAAAATTCTTATCACGATTTCGCTTATCTAGTATTCTAAAGCCTATAAAAAACGGATATGTGGTATTAAATTAGTGATAAAAAAATATATGAACAATGTCTTTTTCTAATCCATATAGATAAAGAATAAAAAATGCAGTATGTCATTTTTAATTAACAAATGACAAAATGCGAAAAAATATATTTCATTTAATTATTAATTATTTCTTCTTTCAAGGGCATTTCTATTAACATGAGGATATTTTGGAGTTTCACAAGACTGCATACATGTATTTTATGTCCCCCATAAAAATTAAGAATGGATATTTTTTTTAATTTCATGTATAAAATGTCCGTCAAAAGACGTTTACAATAATGTGACGAATGTATCTCAAAGCTTAGATGATTTTTAATCTCCGATATAAAGTTTGGGAACGACCGGCGGTCAAAAATGAAATACGGCGCAATAACGCCTGCATATGTATATAGCAATAGCAGTGGTCCGTACCTGCAGTGGGCCTCCTGAACCCGTGGTCACTCTCCTAATCGTCCAAGGCCAACGCGACTATTTTTACCCTTTGCTATTATCTGGCCAGACTGACCTAGCCTAATATTTGCCGTGCCTGCAAAAACCAGTAATGAGCGTGACGTCACCTGCACACCGGCCGCGACGCGCAGCGACCTGCATTATCCGCAGTCATGGTCAAGATCATACACAAAAAACCCCAGACGACTCGACTTAGACAATGGAATGCAAGCAAAAAATCGGCGACGTAAAAACTGCACCAACTTCTAATTGCAATTGTTCACGAAATTATTAAATAAATATAACATTCCATACGTATCAGTATTGTAAAAAGGTTTTTTTGGACCTCCAAGCTATATACTTCTTATTTAACGACCGCTCATTGATTTAATTTTTATATGCATACACTCAAACCTAGTCTCCGTACACATATCTTTACGCTTTGTTTTTTGAAATAAATAAACCATCCTGAAACCTTTTCGAATTCAGTAATTGTTTCAAATGAACCAAAATAAACCTTTTTGGATAAAAATAGACGAATTATTGTTTGGAAAAGGAAGAATGAACAAATGAAAACAGAAAATTTATGCCCAACAGTGAAATATGGTGGAGGATCTGTGCTTGTATGAGTGCAGAAGGGGTGGGAAACTTAAGTTTTATTCATGGGAAAATGGACCAAATGTGTTATTTGAATATTTCTAATATTCTAAAAGAGAATTTGGAAAAAATTAATATTTTAAAAGAGAAACCCAAACATACTACTTGTACACGTAAACTACTAGAATAGTTATTGTACAATTGTTGACAATAATTAAAAACGCCTCCACAGTCTCCAGATATGAATCGCATTGAATATATCTATGATTTATTTTAAAAATGTGTAAAACAAGACGCCCAAAGAATATAAAAGAACAACTACATTTATGATAGAAGAATGAGGTAAAATTGTCTCCTAAACTCAAAAAAAATTAGTATGACAAACTATTTATGGGAAGTAATTGTAATGAATGGTGTTCGAAAAGAGGTGTTATAATGAATATAACATTTTGTTTTTAATTTCATTACGAAATACTAAAGTTTTTAAAATTGATTCATAGTTAGAGAAATAAACTTCGAATCAGATGTAAATAACAAAATAATGTCCAAAATCACAACTTCTAATATTTGTATTATAAATTATTATCGACAGACTACTTTCAAAAATAAATTATTTCTATTTAAATTTGTAAAAAGAAATATGTACATAAACAGATATGAATTAATTTCATCTACATTTTTTGTAAATATTTACTGATAATTTCTTTTGATTAAAAATAAATGTAACAACTTGTTTTTAATTAAAATGAAATTGCCACACCATAAAGTTTATACAGTCATTGTTTAAACTTCTAATATTTATAATTTAAAACCAAACATCATCGAATATATTTCAATATATTTTAAAAACATTGGTCGTCTCGTGAGTTCACTAGCAATGTAAATACAGATTAAATTTGCTTAGATGAACTTTGAAACTGAATTTTATGTTGCTATTGACGTGCGAATTTATTTAAAACTGTAATCAATTCTTTGAATTGAAACAAGAAAATACTATTTTTATATATTTATCATATTTTTTTCTAGTTTTAAAGCCAAAATTTCTATGATTTATAAACGGACGGAAAGAAGTGTAGAAAATATATTTTAGATTTACATTTAACTTCTGTGCAACGTAGATAAATGATACTTAAATTTTTATTGTCGTTTTATTATATATTTTATTTATTTTTAAAAATACTTATGAGTTGTGTACTAAAAATATTCTCATTGAAACAATGAGCAAAAATTTAGTTTATAGCTTAAAACCACATCTTATTGTTAGAGTAATTACAAAAAACCTAGAAACAAATTTATAGAAGATTTATAAGGTAACAAGTAGATCAAGAATTAAATAAATTGGTGTAAATTTATTGGTACAGAACTAGAATCTTTACCAGAAAGGTATTAGAACATATTCTATAAGTAAAAGATATATTACAGCAACAGTATGCAGGAATTCAATTAGAAAATTTTAATGGAATTTTAGGGTAAATAATAGTATATTATTACACAAGTTTTATAAGACAGTACATTGTTCCATAAGTTGTTTGCTCCAAAAACACGAATGCAACTATAACTCGTATAAAACGAGTATAAAATACTATTTTTTATACTTTTCTTCTCTTATTTTATAAAAATCTTAAAATTTTCAATTAAAAAAATAACAAATTGTAATCTAGGAATATATAAATGTGAAATATGGCAACTCTGTTGAATGGAGTTGGGTACATTTATCTGCCAATCTGCATTTAAAATATTATGAAAATATTTGTAAATCTACATTATGAGTTATGAAATTTTAATTTCCTTTTAAATTAGTTTTGTTTATTCGGTTTTCCTACTCAGAAATAATATAAATTGTATTAAAAATTATTTGAGGTTATTAATTTGAGATTTAAAGTAGGGTGCAGTAGTTGGAAGTACAAATTTTGTAACAACATATACCAAAAACCATTTAACAATATTTGATATTATTAATCTGTTTTCGATATAATAATAGGGCAATTGTTAACGCAAAATATAAAAATGTATTTATTGCATTTAATTTAGTAATAAGCAACTGTATCTTTCGACGACAGTTCGTTGTTCTTGCTGTATAATTCCTTGAAAATTCTGCGAGAAAGTTGTGCGATAAAAAATGGGAATAATAAAAAAGAATAGATAGTTTTGGGGAAGATAGTGTGAGTGCAGCATGCACGTTTAAAAGCGGTGGAATAATCAAATTTTAGTAGCGAAGCGCCAGCAGCGATAAAACGGCAGTAAGAGAACGCATCCCATCCGTCCATCCGATCCCCAAATGATATGGAAACTGCATAATGCCCGACACATATATAACCCCACTGCATAAATCTTGTCTAAGGATGGCAGTTGCTCACCTCAAACTGGTTATGCAACACTGAATATCACTTCTTTTTCTCAATTTTCGACATCGCTGCCATTGGCGCCCGTAAACTATTTTTCAGGGAGGGGCAAAAAAAAAAACAGAAATATTATCATAAAAATAGTTATTTATGGTACAAGTGTGATACATTACAGATAAGTCATGCGGGAAAAGTTTAGCTCACGAGGCCGTTAGGCCGAGTATGGTATTTTTTCAAGTGACTTAGGTAATTAACAAACGTGTGCCATATAACATTTTATCCAACACATTTTAATCATTGATATAAAATACATATCAGATTTTTGACAGATGGAATTTCGAAATGACATTTAGGAACAAAATAGTGTAGAGAAGGTTTTATAACGTAGTTACTATGATACGAACCAAAAAACAGTGAGCTAATATATTTAGCTCACTAGTGACTTATGACCTACCTTATTTATCTAAAAACAGCATACTTATATCGTTATAATTACACGGTATTGGATAAAAGATATTATATTCTTTTGCACACTTGTACCACAGAATAGTTACATACAGAAGCGACACTCCATGTCGGTACCTTTTATGTTATCCTATTCAGTTCTATAATCTTGGAGCATTGTGTAGACCTTTAAATTTGTTGACTTCCCCTATCTCTCCCTAAGATTTGACGAAACTTTCCGATTTTAAACAATGAGCCCTTTAAATTTGTTGCCTTTCCCCCATCTCTCTATAATTTTCGTTTCTCTGTCTTACTGTCGCTTCTGTATAAACCTATTCTGTGCTTGTACTAACAAGGCTTAAATTTTAAGAAACACTTAAACAAAAAATGTTAGTTGAAATTTTGACAACAATGTTGAATAGATCGGTAGATTTCATTCCGACCATTAAAGAAAAACAAAAAGATTTAAATAATATTGTTGCATCCTCATTATACATCATTATACATATTTATAAAAAAAAAAACCTAACACCCTCAGGATACTATGAGCATATCAACTATATATTATATGAAAAATATTTATTACAGTTATAAACTGCAAAC
This sequence comes from Stenolophus ochropezus, assembly GCA_035578165.1. Classification (NCBI taxonomy): domain Eukaryota; kingdom Metazoa; phylum Arthropoda; class Insecta; order Coleoptera; family Carabidae; genus Stenolophus; species Stenolophus ochropezus. The sequence continues at coordinate 4,035,718 of JAQOWZ010000002.1, forward strand.
ATATACCTATTAGTAAAAAAAAAATGTGTTAAAAAATAAAATAAACGAACATAAAGATTTTTTTTTTATTTGTAAAGGTAATTCCTTCCAGTTTAAATAATGTACCATAAATATCAATGGAATAATTTGTCCCACACATAAAAATCCCAAATCCAAAGTTAAGCAAACATAAATTTCTTATAGAACATAAATTTATTGAAATAATTAAGTAATATGCAGTCTTTTTAAAATTTGCCAAAAGGGGAGGGCAAATGCCCCCTTGCCCCCCCTTATGGGCGCCCATGATCGCTGCCGAGTCCGCAAAAGCCGTCGCTGCGTGGGATAGCGTTATTGCTCACATATCATAAAGACGAAGCTGGCGCCGCGGATACAAATCTGTTGAGTAATCTCGACAAATAACTTAAATTTATACGGGCGTGACCTCAAAACAAAATTATAGGAACCGGCTCGACTCGAGTTTCAAGTGTAGTGTGATCTGAATAAAGTTTCAATTAAAATAAATAACGCCCTTAATGACTTCCTATGTGATACTTGCTCGATTTCGATTTCGACATGGCCAGGCTTTGCCAGATCACTTTCAAATTTAACTCTTCCAATCTTTCCTACCTCAACCTCAATTCTTCTTTATATAATTCTTAAACAACATCGTATGACACAAAAAAATATTTCCAAAGCCTTACACTACAATAAACTACCAAAATTTATAAAAATATCAGACGCTGTCAATAGTATTTTACATAATTAGCAAGGTTTTCTTGATTGGAATAAGACAACAAATTTTCTAAAGAGCCAGTCAGAATAATTATCCTTCTCAAAAATATGGCACTATTAAATGTTTAATGAAGAGTACTTCGGAAATTTGTCATTCTGATAAGAAATTGTTAATATTTTCATCAATTAAGCTTTGCATAAAACGAAGAATCCTACAAGCAAAGCTGACGATAGAAACAAGATATATGCTTCGCTTCAGTATGTTGAGAATGTCATAGAAAAGATAGGTAGAATTCTGAGCAAGAAGAACATGAAAATATACATAGTCTCATCTCTAATCTCTAAACACAAGATTAATTAGAGAAGCCATTGAGATTTTTAAAACTAAGATCTCAATTACAACGACGGTTTGGAAATTAGTAAAGTATGCCTTCCTCTATTAAATTTGTTATAATTCGTTCCATAGTCACTTATTTACTTGCTTTATTGTATTTGCAATTACTCTGAAGAAGGCAGCAGTTTATGCTGCCGAAAAGTAGATGATTTTATGAAGTTATTAATATTTTTTTTTACTTCTTTGTCATTTTCAGCTAATTATATATGTATGTATTATTAAATATTATATTATATTAAATGTACTATTCTTTCAAAAATTTGTAATGCTAGCTAAACTGTTATAAACTGATATATCAAAATAATTTTACCTCTAGAATTAAACGATAATACGAACAAATTTGTATTTTTGGTTAATATTATTTATGATCGTAGTATAATAAACAAAAAAACATAAATTGAATATATGTATTGAAAACGAATATATCGAAAAGTTAAATAAATACAACTCCAAGTTTTATTTGAGTAATTGAAATGTACCCACCAAATCTATACGAAAAACAAAAGCTTACAAATTTTCGCAATTTTTGCTTATTTAAAAAGAGGCATACCGATATTTCAAGCCGAGAAACATAATTGTACTAAATTTATCAAAAAATTCCCACTAATATATTTTTATTAAAAATTTAAAAAAAAAGTGTTTCAAAATTTTTACCGTTAATACCCAAATGACATATGAAATAGTACAGCTTTCTATTTAAAGTGTAATGTTCTTTTAATTTACTGATTAATTTATTCTTTACAGTTCAAAGAAACAATTAAATAAAATATTTATTACAATTTCGAAATTCATGAATTCAAATCACATATTGCACAGTGCATACCTGAATGTTAAGCGTAGTACTACGTCGCAAATATTCTATCTATAGTGATTAACTTATTTATCAAATATTTTGACTGCATTTTTAATTAAAGGATGTTGATATGATAACATTTTTAAGTGATATGTGCTTCATATCACATTCGTATTGCATCAAGTTACTATAATCATTTTTTTCAAATTAAAACATTTAAAAAATGTAGAACAACTGTTTGGTTTAGTATTACAATAATAGTTATCATTACTGATAATTATTTTCAGGAATATTACCATCAATTACAATATTTGGTTTTCAAATTTGGTAATTTTCGGACAATAACCTAACAATTATGATTAAACTCTTACCCAGAAATAGAATTGAAGTAGGATCTGGTCTTACCTAAAACAAAAGAAAAGTATGTTACAAAATATTCATTTGTTGTGTGAATAATGATTCTCATTATTAGATTTTTAAAATTTTTTGATGGACATTATTTGACTGACGATCGCGATTCATTTCTTTTTTTGCATTGCAAAATAAATAGCACTTTAAAATTAAATTTGAACTGCCAATACCAAAAAAACAATTTTAATTCAGGTCAATATGACTATAAAGTTTTCATAAAATTATTTACACTGCGTTTTCGAAATGTTTGTTATTCTAGGCAATTTAAAGGATACGCAATATTTGGTATATATTAAACTATGATGTTATTATTTTAAAACCTTATCTAAAGATTTTTTTCGGAATACGTAAATTAAACAATACTAATTATTTACAATCTATTTCTCTCTTATACATAAATGATCATTGTGGTGCACCATCCATGCCAGCTAGAGTGCCTGAGATATATATATATATATATATATATATATATATATATATATAATGTGATATTATTAAAATTTAATTTAGAAACTCCTTATTTAATTAGATTAACCATAGTAACCGAATATTAACGTTCTCTCAGTAATATAAGTTTTTTTTCCTAAAGTGTTATTCTTATATATTGAACTAATTTCATATAATAAAACGTTACTGTAAGATATGTCGTATGTCACATGTGAGTAAAATGTCATTGCACATTCGCGAAAATTTATCACTCTGTTAAACTCATAGATAAGATTTATTTCACTCACTTATAATATAAGGTTCTAATATTTTTTGTTCTCTAAATAATAGAAATATTATTTTTAGTGTTTAATTTTCTGTGGTGTTTGGTACATATTTTACGGAGCACAGAATCTGAATGCGAAAAATAAAATAATTATAAGTTGAGTGTGAGATCTGGGGTTCAATTCCCATAGTATATTATCATTAGTGGTTCGGAACCCATAAGCAGAGGTTGTTAGTAACCTTTATTTAAATTCAAGTAAAAATTCAGATACTTGAGGTCCTTGTTCCATTTAGGAATGATGTTCCACAGATAAGCACCTACATACTTTTATTGTTATTAATTCTTATATAAGTAATAATTTGAGTCCTTCAACAATGCGTCTTCGTGTAATTATTCCGCTGTAAGCTTAACAAAGAGTCGTAAAAATTTATGAAGTAAGAAGTGATTGAAAATGTATATTCGGTGTGTGAAATAATTAAAAGTAATGAAAATGTAAAAGATGTTCAAACAGCAGATAATTACCTTTAAAACATGTAAATTTCCAAATACCATCAATAATTATGCGTACACGTGTTAATGACTCAAGTTCGAGTATAATTATATCTGTAACCTCACCCATGGCGTTTATGCGTTTATTAATATTCTATTCAAATGGCCGACCATTCCGTTTCTACGCCTGCTACCTTGAGCTATCACTAAAGGCAGCCAGCGTACCCGTTTTCTAACTTTATTAGCTGCCTACAAATTTTCACATGAGCTTATTAATCAGCACATATTTTATTCCAATGCAAATGTTTTTTCAAAGCAGAATTATTAAAACGATTAGAGGATATTAATATTTTTAAACCTGATATTATAATGGATTATGAAAATTATCCAATGAATGCATTTTAATGCTATTTTGAAATGTTTTGTTTCTTTTAGTTCATTTCAATTTAACTGAAAAAGAATGTGAATTATGAAATGTAACTCTGTATTTATCTATTCATTTCATTTGAAAAATAATACAATTCATATTCATTTTTAGAGTATAATATAAATTTTGTAGTATGTACAAGTATAATATTTTTATGTTTAAAATTTTAAGCATTACAGACCTTGCCGTAATGATAAAATCAAATTTTTATATTGTTATTAAAATTATGTTATATTGTATATTACATATAAAATGTAACTTTGTTGCAATTTTATCATATACATTAAGATATTTTTGTAATAAACATCGTTTATTATACTTTATTACATATGTTTAACTTTCATAAATCAACGTTTCTTAACAATACTTTTTCTACAATGTACGTCAGTATTACACTACTTCCACTACAAATGCTTCAATCATCGCCAAACTTGTCCTCCAAATGTTTATTTTATGGATCCAAACAAATGAGAATAGTAGTGCAATAATCTGTACTGTATAGGATGTACAGTTCAGAACAATTTCTCAATGTTTTCCTTTGGACCACACTTTGAAGACACCTTTTCGGATCTTCAATAATAAGATAAGGAGACAATTTGTCGATACCTTTCGAAATCTATATTCCAGACTGTTTCTGTATTTTAACCTAAGAGCAATGGTTAATCGACATTGTTCCTCGAAGAGGCGGTTCTTTAAACTTTTTTAAAAAAAGTGAAGTTTGTGTAATGGTCAAAATATGTTCTTGGACCAATCTATACTTCTTCTTATTTTGATATGGTGAAACCAACTAAATAAAGAGTCTAAGGTCTCCTACAAAGGGAATTCATTCCAGATCAATGAGTTCGTACTTAACTAGATACCAACACTAATAAAATGTTTGTTGTCATCGTAACAACGACATACTTTGAAGCATTCACAAATTGGACACCTTACGAACATATGGACATATTTTACGATTGGTTAGTCACTAGTGATAGCAAAAGATATAGTAAGATGCTAATATACATAATGGACAAAGAGATAGCGCAAAAAATAATGTTTCTTGATGAAACATTATATCAGATAGTTAAAAATAAAGAAGAACACTTTTCATGATTATCCACAGAATTTATTTTTAACTTACAATTGTTTCGACTTTACAGTCGTCATCAGACATGTGTACAGAGAAAGTATTTCATTTACAGATGTTTATATTTCATTGAGGGATTACATATTGAGTAGAGGAAAGGTATGCCCTGTCCCGACATCACCGTTGCTGATCTAATTTCAACCAGCTTGTTTGAAATTCACAGTCTGGTGGTCCATATCACATTACAGCATTCTTAACCTATGAACGATTCATTTCCCTCAATCAGGCGTTCCCGGCGGGCGATCGGATTTTAATTCCAATTATAAAAGAGCAGTTTTAATTGTCTGGGCGTTCACGGTCAATCGGGCGCTAACGCGATCTGTCGGCGGTCCACCCCCAGCCTCCTACGATAATCAGATCGGGTAATTGCGCGACGCAATTACCTGGCGTGTGTGCGTGTGTAGCGCACGCGCCAAGGACGAGGAAAGAGGTACTGTTATGTCAGACAGGAATGCTCACCAACTCACAATCTTTCATTATTGCATTTTTCAATGTACTGATTATACGTTGCTTATGGTTTTATTATCATAAACTAGGAAGTATTTATTTAAATTATTATCTTACGGGCTTTCCAAACCTATTTATAGGGAAATAATGAAAATAAAGTTTATTATCAGACGTAAGGAAAATAAAAATACATAACCTATGTCTGAAAACGTTTCGGAAAAACGTTACAGTTAAAATTTGTAATTTTTTTACATTCCTATTATTATATCTATCCTTAATTAAAAATAATATTCAGATAACCGATAAAAAACCATTGTCTTCTGTGGCACGTAACTTGGTTCTTACATACATTTTGGTGCCCTTTTTAACTAATAACGTAATATTTAATAATTTATTTATTTATTTATTATAATCTATCCAACAGGATCGAAGATCCCAATTACAGGATGATTGTATAAATTAGAAAAAATACATATGGTACAAATAGATAATGAAAAAAATAACAAAATAATGGTAACATCTAATATATAAATAAAAATATTTTAACAAGCATCTAAAGATAAGAGATTAAAGATTAATTTTTTTAATTTGTTTAACGAGTAACTGAAGATATCAACGGTAGTTTTAGTCTTTTCTGCTCCTCATTTTGAGCTCAATCACAATCATATACTTTACTTGTGAAAAGAAATTAAAATTTGGAGGTATCTGTATTTTCCAAACATAATTGATGATATTTGTAGTAAAACAGTCTGTTTTTCTGGCGTTCTTATATGATGCTTGATCTTATGATAAATAGGTTTTCAGATTAAGCGTAATTTTAGTTTTTTTTTTTAATATCAACTATTTTTTTATACATTTTAATTAACATTGACATTTGAAATCCTTATTATTATCACTAAATTTGATTAATTGAAATCTACAACGAAAAGAACAAAAATAATAAATTAGTATTTATTTCGAATAGTAAATACAAAAAATGTACTTTTACAATTAATAATTTAATTCGTCATTTTATAGATTTATAGCTAATTAAAAAGTTATAAATTAGTTTCAATTTCTTCACTCACTTTTATCGTTTTATATTTTAAAAATGGTATCAATTGACACCCAATTATTTTGGATTAGACTGACGGCATATAATTTGAGGCACTTATATATAAACACACAATTTCCTTAATGAAGTCATATTTTGCGATAACTTATATTTTTCATTTGCATATTAACCTTGTAGCTGTCGGAGTATTGTTGCTATATAAAGATATATGTGAGAATATGGTTATTTGAGAGCTACATTCAATTTGCATCATTTATCTACATTCTATTATAACAAATATGCCAATAATAAATTATCAAGTTAATTAGATAGTTTTAAGAAAATTTACATCGATAATCTGAGGGTAATTAATCAAGTCATTCAGGCTGCGTTCTAATGCAATTTATTAAAGAGGTTACAGACAAATACTTGACATATTGTAATTACATTACTAAGGATAATTATCTGTACAATCGACAATATCTACATTTTCATTTAACATATTTCTATATATGTGTAGTTCATTAGCTAAGATCGTGTGTCTCGATTATTACTATGGAGCGAAATTAATATTTTATTAATAATCCTAAGCAGACAATTATTAATGGAAAATGGTTACAATAACGACAAGGACTTAATATAACTATGTATGGGAAATACTTTTATCTTTTTCCTCTACACTTCATTATAGAACAATCTTTCATAAATTTAAATGAAGAAGTCTGTCATCACCAGTATTGGAAAATGTTATTAATATTATTACGAAATATGTGCTAATTTTTGTAATAATTATCATTTACTCTACATATTATAAAAAATAACTGTAACCACTTAGAACCTGACCACCACAATATGTGATAAAAAGTTATTATTTTTAAGTGCCTAGACAAAGTTTTGTGCAAATTAAATAGACAACGGGTATCTGTTAATTTTCAGCAAGTATTTAATATATTTTATGTCATTTCTTCACCTTGATATGAATCTATATGTTGTTCAAATTTCTTTGAAGTCAATATTGTTAAACTATATAAATCTCTACAATTTTCTGAGTCTTATTTTGATTATGGTCCACAAATATGATTGAAATCAGAAGAATTTTTGGGCCATACATAAAAAAAACTGATGTACCAAATAAAGGTGATTAGTAAAGTGCTATGGTTTTATGATACCTGGATATAAAAAAAAATGTGGAGGCTTCAAATTATTACTTACGTAATTACAAGAAACTTGTAACTTAAGTAAATATTTTAAATTTACATTAAAAAAAATACTCGTTATTTAGACTACGCTACAAAAAGGTGTTTATAGAGGTGTGAGTTCTTTTTTTGAAAAGTTACTAATTGTCGGTACTAGGGTGATCAGGAAAATTTATGATCAATGATCGATCCTTATTTTTCGATTGATCGATCTTGATCAATCAGGAACCTATTTGATCTTATCTGATAGATCTTAACTGATCTCATCAATTCTTATTTTTTATCGATCTTGATAGATCAGAAAATATCCTGTTTGATCAGATCGATCTTGATTGATAAGGAAAATAATCAACTTTCTAGAAAACTATTGAAATTCTGTCAATAGTCACTCTCTTCGATCTTCTTCTTCAGGCGACGAAGAGGCAGAAAAAAAGACAACTTACTGAATGTCAATAGTTTTTGAATTGGATGATACTAGTATATGAAAAATAGAGTAGATTATTATTATTCGTACCAGGTTGAGAGAGACTTAAATTTATCTCACTTCATAAGTCTTCTTTTCTACTTTACTTATAAGCTCAAATTGTAATTAGCATTATTAAATCGTATTAAAGCAAGAAATAAGGTTAGGTGTTGCAGACAAAATAACTGCAAATAAATTTGTGAAACAAATGAATTCTCACTCTCTTCGATCTCCTTCTTCAGATGAAGAAGAGGCCGAAAATAATGACAACTGACAATATCCGTAGTTTTTGAATTGGATGATGCTGCATTATTAAGTAACAGAGTAGAGCATTATTCAGTGAGTAGCACAAAACAGTTAGTGAAATAAATGAAGTAATAATCAGTGCACAATGACACGTTGAAAATAAAGACAACTGACTAAATTTTAGTAGTTTTTGAATTGGATGATGCTGCATTATTAAGTACTAGAGTAGAGCATTATGCAGTGATTAGCACAAAACAGTTAGCGAAACAAATGAAGTAATAATCGGTGCGCAATGACACATTTACGGCGACGGCGAGCTTGAAGCAGTTATCCCTGAGCCGGGCGCGAACAATGCTTAGCATGTGCGAGCTGGGCTGCGGGGAATGTGGCAAATGTTGTATTGTCTTACCGAGGAATGCCAGCTATTGATATAAGCATGCGATAATCACTCAATGCTATCTTACGGGCCGCACAGGTGATAACTCTGCACCTGACTTGGAAGTGCTTCAAAAACTACATTCAGGACACTTCCCAACACGGAAATAACCTTACATGTACAATCAGTCAAATAACAAGGAAGAATTGAAATTGGTTTGTTATAATGTTTCGCTTACATATGTCCAGGTGTACCAATAAGTTCAAACTACAATGAAATAAATTTAGATGTGGCCACTACAGATTCGACCTTCTTCGACCTTCATTATCGAATATGTAGTCAAAATATAACCTTACAATATGATTATAGAGATAAATAATTCAATAAAAATAATATGAAAGAATAAAATTAAAATCAGTTCGGTACAAAATTTATATATTACTAGTTGTACCAATAAAACAAATTTGAAGCTGTGGCCACCATAGAACTGACCTCCTCTACTAAATATGTATGTGATAAAAAATAGCATAAAATTAATTTTGTCTTTAAAAATATTGTAAAAATAAAAACTTCGATACATGATTTCGTTGGCGACACAAAATTTTTACCCCAAAATTGAGTATTTTACCTTTTTTTTGTTTGTTGCCAGTGCCATTTCATTGAATTTTTTTTCTAATTTTTTCTACAACTCTAAAGTTCAGGTACTTTTAGAATTAAATAAAAAATAAACGAGAACGATATTTATAGCTAGTAACATACCTAGGATAGTTATGAGTATCATAAAAGCCGCAGATGTCAATCGAATTCCGAGTTCGGAGAGCGAAGATTTTAAGACATCTAAGACTTGATATGATCCATAACATTCGTGGTTTATTTAATAGTTTACCGGTTTTTGACAAAATAATCGTAAAAAATAAAAATGTCTACTACTTAATCGAATTTTGCTAAAAGTTGATCAAACCGTACCTCTAGTATTAGGACATTTAATTTTGAATGTACATTACATTACAAGTACAAATATATAGAAAAGACCTCAATACCTGAAAATCTGTTAAAATCACGAAATGTTAAAAAAGGGTAATGACACTACCTCTCTTATAAACATACGTATATAGTTATTAGTACACATTTGTTCAAAATTTTGATAGGAATATTAAATAATTCGATATGTTTTCGTCCATTTAAAAATCAATCATTTGGATAATAATACAAAAAAAATCTACAATTTATATTCCTTCAATTTTTATGAGGAACAATAACAGAAGCAGTTTCTCATACCCCCATAGAACGTAATAAGATCAGATATATTAAGTTTAGAAAGAGAAAACATTCCATCGATTCCGATAAAGTTTAAGTATCTCCAATCTAAACCGCGATTAACTTAAATTAAAAACCGGAACTGCATGTTATAAATATATCGAATTCCCAGTAGCAACTCATTGTCGTAGAAGAAAGATTTTCTTTTCACAGGTGAACGTAATTTCTAGAATTGTTAAATTGGAATCTAATGAATATTTGGACTGAAGTATTCGGATAGCCGGGGGCCCAGTCCTTGGCATGCGTTAATTGCACCTGTTATATTATCTCGTCAATCACATTGTCACTGTCCGTAGGACATGTGTTAATGAAGTGAAATTAGAAGCATAAATATACAATGAAATTCGTACCAGGTTGGAACAGACAGACCTATATTTATCTCACTTCAGATGTCTCCTTTTTCTATTTAAAAACTCAAATTATAATTATTATTAACGCCTTTAAATCGTACTAAACAATGACATAGAAATATAGGTTAGGTAGATATAACCTACTTGTCAAAAATCCTAACCTAATTCCAAATAACTGTAAATAAGTTTTCTATGCTTGTAAGAAATTAACGATTTATGTACAAATGAATGAAATTGAGCAAAAGTATTTAAATAAGAATAGCTATTCAATAAATATTTCAATTGAAAAAACCTTTATTACTCGCATTTTATCCCAGTAACATGAACTGCTTCAATGAACCGCTTTTTCAACGGAATGAAAGTAAAACGAACAAAATAAATCTATTTTCTTTTACGACTTTATTTTATAGTCTTCCTTATTCAGATGCAAACTTCAACATATTGGAATAATTTCTATTTTAAATGCTTTAAACTAACGACACCATTAGGATTTTTTTTAATTTTAAATATTTAAATAAAAATAAAATAGAATTGAATTTAGTGCATTTAATACGAATTAAAATCTATTTTACAAATTAAAATTATTAAATTTAATATTACTAAACCTAGAACCAAATAAATTTTGTTTTGTAAATATTATTCAATATTACAGAGTAATAATTATTTATAAAAGTGGTCCATCTCACCAACACTTACGCTATGATTGAAACGGCAAAAAATATTACGATTGTTCGGTAGAGAACACAACTGCGTAACAATAACAAATACCGTATATTATCGTACATTAATAGCATGATAATTCAGTCATATGGGTAAATTATATCGGCACCCATACTTGAAAGACAAGTTAATTGAAGTATATGCGACAACACAAATCATAAGTGTTAATTAATACTAATGATCTCAGTACCAATGAGTAATTTATCGGGAAATATTAGATTTACCGTTATTTACTACGTTACGTGTAATTTAAATATATTGGGACATATCAGCTAGCCGGGAAAGAATTCGATTATGATTATGTGACACTATCACACAAGTACATTTAGTCATAAATTCACTCAAAGCCTTCGAATAATGCTATTGTAATTTTTAATTTATATGCCATATAATGGGAGGAGTGTTTTTTGATAGGCATTGTAATTATAATCCACATACGAACATGCAAGCATAGAATTGTTTTGCATAGCTTGATTATTCGTTTAATATGGACAAAACTCGATTTTTCACATTATCTCCAACATGTAATAAACGGGTAAAATTAGTTCAATCATACAATATATATATAGATATCACATTCCCTTCAAACTATATTTGTACAGGTATTCATTCATATTTGAGTTTACGATTTCATTATTAAAGCTTTCAATTTTTCACTTTCTTTTTCCTACAATGAGTTAAGTATTCATTTATGTCACTTTCAAATAATTAAAAAAAATTGATGGATAACTTAAATTTTCTTATATTACAAAACGACAAAGAGTCAAAATTTGTACATAAACTTCAACGATTTGCAAAATCTCTATCAATCATGCAACTTTTACAAAAATATAATTATTAATTAATTGAAGTATGCATGCTGATATTAAATATTAAAACAGATTTGAATTATCTTTCCCAATTTTTGATTTATAAGCATTTCAATAATTCCATATCTCTATATTATTCGTGCGTCAATTCTAATAACTTTTTTGGAATCAGCAGGTTGAAATTAGCCTATTAAAATATTTTGTATTAAATAAAAAATTTTCATGAAATTTATATTTTTTGATCATTCGATTTTTTTTATTTTCCGAAATGATCAAAAATTTTCAAGGTTTCCAAAAATTCCTTTTATAAAATCTGAACTATTTGACATATTAATTTGAAATTTAGTGTATATATGTAAAATTTTCGTAGAATCGATTGGTGTAATTATTGGGTTTTGAATATATTTTCAAGAAATGGGCGTCAAAATTTAATAGGCACTACCTAGGGAATAAAAAGAGATAATTAAATTCGGTTTTAAATTTTGGAAAGTACGCTACGAGATCTATTTATTAATATATAAAACTAAAATGTTGATGGCTAACCCACTTTTTGATGTAGTATACCGTTTTCCCAGAAATTTAGCCAAAATTTGAGTAATCTAAAATGGAAAATACAAGGGTTATAAATAAATTACTTTTTTAGGCGGCTGGTACATAAATTATTGTTTTTCGTATCTACTGGCAACCTTAAAGTATCAATTTTTATTTGACATCTGTCAAAGTCAAAATTTTTGTCCGCTAGTTTGTTCATTATTGATTTAAATAGTTCATATTAATGTGATTAATTATTTTAGAATATAATAACAAATGTAAGTAAAATTTTAACTATTCCTTTACAAATATTAATGAAAAAGTAATGAATTTGCGAGTAAAAATAGCGGCCGTAAAGTAAATGCGGCCGTAAGGTAAATGCGGCTGTAAAGTAAATGCGGCCGTAAAGTAAATTTTGACAGATGTCAAAAATTTATTCTGAATGAAAATTCATAATTTCTTATTGTAATCGCCTAAAAAATGTTGTGTGCACCTCGGCTAAAAGTTCTTTTTGGGCCTCATCTGATTTGTAGCCTCGGCTTTGCCTCGGCTGCAAACTTCGGTTTCGGCCCAAAAAGATTACTTTTAGTACCTTGATACACAAATAACTATTTTATAAATATGAACGAATTTTTTTTTATAACTTTAAAATGTTTATTAATAAATAAAGTTTAAACAAATATTATTATATGTTGTCACATTTTTGATACGTGATGATTATAAAACACAAGTGAAAAACAATTATAAAAATTTATTGGTTCACTGAACGAAAAAGGCAATAAGAAAAGCTTAAATACATGTTTAAAAATAGAAAAAGCAAGTCTGTAAATCATATAAAAAGGCTGGAATTGATTGAGTCTTTAATTGCAGGTCAAAATGAAATCAATACCGAGAGCTGAACCCTCGTGTAATGAGTAAAAAGTGGGCAGGGAGACAAAAAGCGGCCGCTGTACATTATGGCGTGTTAAGCAGCAAGGCATAATTAACTAAGTACAGGCGTAATTTGTGTAGTGAATTTGACACAAAATGACACATGCTGCACTCGACAGCCTTTAATTACTAAACCTCAAACTTCATTTATTATAAATTGTTCGGCTCGTATCAGCGTTGGTAATCTCAGCGACGCACCAATTCAACCCACCGACAGATTAATATTGTTCTAATTGCGATATTGTGTGCCACTTCAGAATAAATTATTGCCTACCACCTCCTATTTATCTTTCATTGCCTACCGATTATTTTCCATGGGAAATGTTCAACCTGTTCAAAAAATTCACTTATCTACAAGGTTAGTGAATAATCGTATTGCCGGTTCAGTGTGGAGGACAACCATATATCTTCTAAAGAATGTTCAATTTAGTGGATTTTATTGAATGACTGCTACTCCAAAAGTGTTTTCCTCATTACTAATTATCCAGTTGAATAAAACCAATTCTGGTGTGGGATTTTATAACTCATAACAACTAAATATAACAATTGTACTTGTTATTATATCAATTAAAAACGTCAAGCGTCAAATATCACCATAGCAGAAATTTAATTTTGCAATGAATTTAAGACATTCCCTTATCAATGTAGACTTGTAGAGTGTTCTTTATATAACTATGAATATACCATTACTGTTATAGAATAGCAAGTATACTTTGTAGTTGATATTTGCAATTGATATCATAACAAGTCCAAATTATAGCAACCAAAGTTATAGAATCCCACTCCTGTTATAATATCAATTGCAATAGCATCTGCAAAGTATACTTGCTATTCTATAACAGTAATGGTTCTTTACGTTTGATCTGTACTTACATATACTCATACATACAAAAAGAAAATAAAAGTATTTACTAATAAAGGAATGTCTTAAATTCATTGCAAATTTAAATTTCCGCCATGGTGACATTTGATGTTTGTAATTGATATAATAACAAGTAAAATTGTTATTTGTAGTTCTTATGAATTAGGGAATCCCACCCCTGTTTTGGAATTTTCATGCTTTTTTCTTTGTAAAATATTCTATATCTTCACACTCTTAAATGCCATTATTGATGCTTTGAAGTATTAGATGATATTTTAGGCGTTGTTCTATCATAGCATTTCTCAGTCTTTTGAGAATGATCTTTTTGCGGTGCAATTTGTTATCATGAAACAAGATAAATTCTCAAGATGATTTCCAAGTTTGGAAAAGGATTCTGCACTTTTTTCCATTATTAAATTATACATAAATATTTCTCAACTAAAGATACCATTATTTTATTCTTCTAGTAAAAATTCCATTGTAGTAAAGTTACAAATACATAAATTTTTAGTGTTTTCCTGGTTGGCTCTCTTTTTTTCCAGTAATGTTAATTGTTGATAAAATTGTTAACAATTAGGAAAAAAATAAATCGTCTAGTTAAAAAATTCAAATTATTTTACACAAACACAAAAATAAAGTTAGACGTACAAGTTAAACAATTGCAGCCATTAAATATTTTGTTTGGAATTTAAAAGACGTTCAACTTTTAATGCACTTTTTATATAAATATTTGGTCTGCATTTTGTTTTTGCAAAATAGTGAAAACATATATAAATTACTCTCAAAAAGATAAATTATTATCTTAAAATTTATTTACATTCAAGTAAAAATTCTGTATGAAGCAATACGTTTATAAATTTTACAAAATAAATTATTACTTTTAAAAACTGTAATCAAAGTAAAAATCGAAGAAGTTATTTTAAAAATACATAATATTTAAATTTTCAATAGTCATGATTAAACATTTTTGAAATAAATATTTCATTTTGACATCTGTATTTTCCCATTATTAAGACGATTAATATTTTTTAAACGACTATATCATTATATTTCAATACCTACTATAAATTTGTGATCAATAGATATTAATATTTAAACTAGCTAGAAACATAGTATAAAGATTCCTAGATAAAATTCTGGAACAAAAACGCATAAAAAAATACAATTAGTTCGAAAAGCACCAGATGTCTCTATTTTATCACCGACTACATTCCTACAGTCATTATCCTATCGGATTTAGAATCTTTCAACTTCATGATTGTGTACGCAAATGACCACGGTGAAGTTGGCGTTCATGTGAAGCTATATTCACAGGCATTTCATGGCCAGACATACATGTGAGGTTAGCAAAGTGTGGGTGGATCTCGCCAAATTCATTTGAATTTTAAACTCAGTACTTAACTTAACACCTGCAACAATTACGTTTTTTTGTTGGTTACATAACAGTAATAATTTATTCAATTAAAAAAAAATTGTATGAAGTCATATGATGTGGGTGAATAGTACTTACAATAATTAACATTGAAGGAATTTTTACTCACATAACCTGATGACAAAAAGTTTTTAAAATAGCGTAATATCTGACGTTTTATTGGTTTATATTTACTAATTAATTACACGATTTTTTTATTGTGTAGTATTATGCTATGTTCATAAATTATTGATCAGTGATTTTGAAATTATTTATCGAACTAAAAAAAAGTAAGTAAATGGTAACATAGTAGAAGCAGCCAACAAAAAAATCGGCTCGATTTGTAAAATGTACCTCAACCGGTAATAATCACTTATTACCTTTACTATTTCATAGTTATTTACGTTATAAGGTGTAAGTACATTATAACCTTCGAGGAGGTATGAACTTATTGGTTCAATTTTTTTTTTTTTTCAAAATATATTTTATTCTTTGTGAAATACGTTTTTAGAAATATATTATACCTTTTTGAAAAAAAAAATCTGATTTAAATTAAAATATCTGATTTTTTCATTTTTTTTTAATTGGATTTTTATGTATCCCTGCCTTACTTGTAGGACTGTTATTTACTATAACACTCTATTGACCATGATAAGCAAATAATAAATGTTATCTGAAACTTACAATGTATGTTCTTATGGATATAAGTTTACTTACGTCAATAGTGGTGCTGAAATAACTATAATTTACATAGTACAATAATCATTATTTATAATATTTTATTAGAAATTAAAAAAAATGTTAACTTTGTAAAAATATAATACTAACAAAAAATAACTTCTTAACAGAATCTTTCAATAATACATATACAGGGTGGCCCAGTGAAAATTATCAGCGCAATTTTTGGCCGCTTAACATTAATTTTGCAAAAAAAAATTGTATTAGGGTATATATAGGTTAAATAAGTTAAATAATTACATATTTATAACGAATCCTAATAATAAACCAAAATATCTCCAAACAAATATTCACCTCTAAGAAAAGGCACAAAATATTCCTCAGTATAATTTTAACTAGAATATCTCTTGAAACATAAACTTTGAGTTTTGGTCAAAAAAGCTCAATTTTTTACCTAAATTGAGAATTGTATAAATTGAGTATCTTTGGTAATGGGAAAATAAAAGCAAAGTGCATTAAATAAATTTAACCTATTTATAAATGAAAATAAATTCCCGTTAAAAGAAAAATACTTTCAATGTCTTCATAACAGGATTAAAGTTAAAATTGGGACATGAAATAATTTTAAAGTTTAAAACTTCTCAAAATAAACCACCGTATATCACTCCTTAATTTTAGTAAAATTTGTAAGTTTCCACTTTGCAAGAGGTGAATTTATTAGCGATGGAGTGAGACGGAGAAGTATTATCAAAATTGAAATGCAGTCGCGATACCTGGCCCAAATCCCGGACTTTGGATGTGTGGGTGTGATTCTTCCCCGCCTGGAGGCGTATTCGCAAACTCTACTCCTCTTCAGCCTTTATCAAAATTCATTACATTTTCTAATAAAACATGTCATTTTCATACAGCATACAGTACTTATTACATAATGTGTGTTCCAAGAAAGTGCAGTCTTGATATTTAACTTGGAAAAACCGTTTTTCGTAAATAAAAACTGTCCGGCTAACAACTAAGTCACCATATTGTACAGGACAATTCTAAATGTATTTCTATATCTTATTTAATACAGATTACTTGATTTTAATAGCATAATTCAATAAAATTTACAAAAATAATTTAAAAATTTTCGCCTTTTATTTTTATTGCTCTGTACTACGATTTAAAAAAATACGAAGGTTTTTTTTTTACTATGAATAACACATTCTATTTTTTCTTCAAACGTACATGTTTTAGAAAATAATTTACTACTTGATGTTCAATTTGTAGGTTATCAATTTAAATCTGTCAATTGTAGATAGTACTTTATTCTTAGGTTATCTAGTTTTATAGTGACATTTAGGGCAATATTACAGATTTCTTATTTAATAAATAATTACTTTCCCATAAACTACGAATAATGAATCAATTTAAAAAAAAATCTGCTATTTTTTGCCGAGTATCATATATGCAAAAATTAAAATTTGGTCATATACCCCATTGTATATAAAGAGCCGATCAAATATTTTTACTTCTAAAACTATTTTTTAATGTTAAAAAGACAACTTTTAGTAATGACTCTGTAGAAAAACTATTCTTGAAGGTCTGAATATATTTTTAGCAAACTGACACGCCTAGAACTTTGTAAGTCGTGATGATAAATTCATATACATTATACGTATTTATTTTATTTGATGTCTTATCGTATTTGCAGTAATGTCTGTAAGTTATTTTAATAACAGTGCATATTTCGAGATAAAATGGGTTAAACGAACTAAGCACACATCACGATGGAATTTTTTGTGAACATAAAATGATGGAAACTTTTTAATATTTGTAAACAATGTTTGTTTTTATTTTTACAATGTGCTTTCTTTACTATACTCCCTGCATGCGTTTATATTTTTATTATTTTTCTATATTTGTTTACAAACAATAGTTTTTTGCTTATTATGAAAATGATGCCACTAAGTTATTTACGAGAAAGGATTTTATAAATAACACGGTTTTGTTTTGTTTGATATTTTTATTCTGTACGTCTGCTGTTCCGGAAAGCTACAAATATATCATTATAGAGTATTTTTTATTTCTTTATACCTAGAAAAATATGAATATATACCAATAGGTCACAAAAAATAATCGAAACTGTGTGTGATACATACAGTTATACAGAAAACTCAGGTCATTTGCTTATATACCTAAAATATACTTGGATTATTGACCTAATGTTATAGTATTTTACAATATTAGCCAGGTAAAACAGTTTTTACTGGTGATAAGAGGAATTGACTGGCGAGCCGTTTAGGCGAGCCCGTCATCTCTTTGAACCAGTAAAAACTGTTACCTGGCATATATTGTACAATATTTTACTTGTTATTGACTTGTAAATAAAATTAAAATTAAAACCAAATTTTGACAGTTACTAATTTTGTGTCAAAAATTGTTTTAAATGATATATCGTAAGCCTTGGAAGACATAAACAATGGAACTACTAGCCAGTAAATCTGACAGGTGTCATCTTAACATGCTAGGTACTGGTAAATCTGACAGCTGTCATTTTTACAATGTAGTAGCTTGTAAAAATTAATTTACCTGGCAACAAAGAGTTAAGATAAATGATAGTTTACAAGTCAGTAACAAGTAAAAGATTTTACAGGTTCAGGATATTAAACTTTTGTTTACTAGACAAAAGTAATCAGGATAACTAAGTCATAATTGTATACCATATAATTTTGACAAGTTAGTACCATACAGAATTGTCAAAATATGGGTTTTGATCAAAACAGATGAAAGCACTTTAAGAACATTTGAAAACAAAGTATAACCATCAAAACACAACGGAATCAAGAAATGCCAGTAAAATATACAAATCTAAAATTTCTTAAGTCGACCAAAAGGAAGACCAGAAACAGATGGTTGGATGAAGTGAAGAAAGATCTATGAACATTGAATATAAAAAAAATGGAGAAATATTGCTAGAAATCGAGAGCAATGGAAGAAAGTAATAGGAGAGGCGCATATCCTACTGGAATAGTAGAACCGTAAAAGGAGAAGAAGAATAAATCAGTTACAATTCTATATTTCTTGATTAGAAATTTTCAAGCAAAAGAAATATACTTGATAATTAATCTCTAGTCAACTGAAATATGTATTCCAGTGACAATATCAGTTGTTAATGCAACTGTCAGAGTCGAATATATTAACCGAAATAGCAAGATGAAAATTTCAGCAACATGTGCATTTTAGTGACAAGTGACAGTGAACAAGTGAAGTTACAGTTGCTCTGTTTTATTGAGCATGTATTCATGCAAGCGAAGGTTATGTCATGTAATGTGATTCGACTTGTTGATTTCATCTATAACTGTTTCATGTAAACAAACAGTGTCAAGTACCTAACATATCATTCAATAATAACACACGCTTTGGCTATTTTCAGAACAAAACGTTCTTTTTTTACCTCGCATAAATACATATTGTTTATCTATGTATTTCTGTATAGGTATCTGAGAAAAAATAGGAAGGTTTTTTCTTACATATTTTTCATACTTACAAACGTTTAATTATTACTATTTACTAACTAAGTTTAACAACACATTTACCTATAACATATTCCAAAATTTAACAAGAATGACCGAGGTACTTTTTCAATAACTAGATATATTTACGGAACACGGTTCCTGAAGATCTTGATTACTTTTTAGTAGTAACCAAACTAACTACGATAAACTGGCGGTTACGACCTGTGGTATGACACGCAAACGTTTTGGTTATTTGTAAGCCTACTTTTCGGAGGGGATTTACAAATAAAGATTATTCATTTTAAGTTGTACACTATTGCTGTCTCGTAATACCTTATTATCTTTTTAGGTAAGTATTAAATTTGTATTGCATATTTTTAACAAACTTATATATATATATATATATATATATATATATATATATATATATATATATATTCTTCCTCTGAGGTACTATCATTTAGTATAAAATTATTTTAAAATATAAACAACGTCTCCAAAATCTATGAAGAACAATAATTTACAATCTAATAAAGTATGAGTACAAGTATGAACCATGCTTTTAAATTTTTGACACCTTTTAAGACGTCCTTTGAGAAGCATTCCGTTGATGTGGCACTTACGATGATGATTTATACCATTACTAAAGTTTGTTTGTAGGTCAACCAATTGTGGTTTTGAGAAGTAGGAGATATGTCGAGTCAAATATGTTACCATCTAATTTTCACATAAAATAATCTTGTAAGATATAAAATATAATATATTTTTTTAAATTCTCAAGGTGGCAATTATGGTGATGATTTATACCATTGCTACGGTCTGTTGGTAGGAAAACCAATTGTGGTTTTCAGAACTAGGAGAGATAATAATCTTGTAGGGTACAAAACACAACACATTTTTTGACATTCTTTCCTCCTGTCTCCCTTAACTCTTAGCGACACATACGTGGGGGTGGACGTCGGTTGAACGCCTCCGGGCGCTAGTCGTGGGCGGACGCAGGTCTGGCAGTCCGCCAACCAGCGCGGAGCCAGTGTCCGCGGGCTCCAAATTCGTCTGAGTCGCCGCGAGCCCCGCCGCCGCCGCCGCCGCCGCCGCCGCCCCGGTGCCGGCGCACCGAGAGGTACGGGCCTCTTAGTAGTCCTCCGGCGTCTGGACCTCGAGGTACACCGCATGCAACAAGTTATACCAGCGAGGCGTACGAGCAAAGCGAAACATTACATATGTTAGGATCGAGGAATAGTAATACACATATATGTATAGCAAAATATCGCTTAAATGCTGTTTCGATATGTTTTCCAATTATACTTTTTCGTTATAAGAGCTTAACGTTGTTTCGATACTATGCGTTTTTTGTAAATATTAGTAAAACAGTAACAAATTTTTCGGTTTTTCGAAAATTGCACGACCTTATTGTTTTCATACTCGCGTACAGTTTAAGAAGCTTGAATAAGTTTTCACAAAATACGAAACAAGAAATGCAAACTACGCTAGATCAGATGACTCTTCACTAAAATCAAATGTCAAATGAGGAAGAACCTTCTTCATTATAAACATTTTCATCATTGTTTTTGAATAAAAATCTATAATATCAATAAAAAGTCCATAATAATATAATAGAAAAGTACTACATCTAATAATATATGTTATAAAAATAACTAATAAATTTTGTAATTCTCAGTTCTGTTTCAATTATCTCAATTATTTATGTTAAAATGACATCTTTTAAGGCTGTTTCGTTTAATCTTCTTTGAACATATCCACCGCATTTTATTGTACGTAATACCTATATTAAAGAATAAATTTCAAGTTTTCCATTATATGTATACTCAAGTACAAGACAAAAAATAACGAATTGTTATTGAAAACATTGAAACCGTTTGATTTTTAATCCAGCTAGGAATAGTAACATAATTTAAGGGTTAATTAAGTAACCCAACTAGGAATAGTAACATCATTTAAGGACAAGTACTTTTTGTGTCATAAATCATTTTTTATGACTTACTTCTTATATTTTCTAGTAAAATTACTAAAAATTTACCAGAGCAGACAGTATCATTTGTAGCAATTACTTATTAAATTTATATCTAAAATACAAGATATTCAGTTATCCTATTGCTAAAGCTTGTTCATTATTATTAAGGTTTATACAAAATTTATACAACGTTACATATGTATACGTATTATTCATATTTGTAAAATACATCCAAAAATATTGATAAAAATGAATGTTTCGTGGATATACTTCTCAATTTATTTCATTAGATTTTTACCTCTCGCCACTCAGTAACACATGTATTGGAATCATACTAAAAATCGGATAGTGAGTTTTTAACGGATAAGCACGTTTTGAAATCCCTATAGATCACGATTTTAATATTTTACGATGATGTCTGTCCGTGTGTGTGGATGGATGTTGTCAGAACGATTACTCAAATACTAGTGAATAAAAAAAATGAAATTTTGGATATAACATTCTGACACCCTAGATTAGATCTGATTAGATGTTGGTATTAATCGTGCAACCAGAAGTGGTGCTTTCATGAAGATTTGAAGGATTTTTTTAAAATATCATAATTAATTATGAATATATGAAAATTTTGTAAACAATAATTTAATATTGTCAATATTGTCATTAGTTAAAATTTTATAGTTCATGTTTTATATTTGACATTGACAATTATTATAATTGACAGGATTGACTGAAATATTTATAATTAGTTAATCAAATACTCTAACAGGAATTGTACTAATTCAGTATGTACTAAGTATTAAGGGTACAGACGAGAGCTTATGTGCTGGTCACATAAGATTTTTTTTTATTTCTAATTTGTAGTATTATTTATACGTCCATGCACTTCGTTACTAACAAACAACATATTCAAGTGCAATAAATTAAAAATTTATATATAATTGTGAAACTAACTGAATAATATTCAAAGTAGTGTGATAAAAATGCATGACTTTGAAACTGTTGAAACTAAAGCAGCAGTGTGTACGCGAAGCCAAAGTATCGCACACAATGGTTGCTTATTATTCAAATCACTACTGCGTTGCACTTTTGAAGGCTACGAGTTCATACAGGGTCTCGCTCGCAGAGACGAGCGGTGACATGTCCGACTCCCATCAACCACCGCCACCCGCTGGTGACATCACCACGTCACGGCACTCTAGATGCTATCTCCCAAAATTAAAATTACTTTTTTGAAATCACTGTGGGAATATAAAAACGGAAAATGGCTATTTAATTCCACGTAATAAGTTTTAAAACGACGGGATTACGATAACTCAAGTATATTGGGGATTTCTCATTAAATTCTAATTGTTTGGGAAAACATGTGCCCGTGGTATTTTTATTAAAACTAATTTTGGAAGGAAAACAAATCGAAAGAATTCATATATTTCTGGATTAAATTTAATTTCGTTTTTATAACGTCCAAGTTATAAGAATAATCTATATTGACATTTTGAATTAAAAGATATTGCATCAATTACTTTTTATTTTATTTTGATTGTCTGGCCCAGGGGTGCTTTAGAATTTTGGAGACATTAATGTACAATTATGGCATTTTTTAATTCTTATGACAACTTCTGCAAGACTAGGTATGAAATAATATATAGTGTTATTATAAAGATGTGGCAAAGTCAGTAAAAGTTCAAAAAGTGGATACCAAATTATCAGCTATTGTAAACATAAAATTCCTTAACAGGGTATACTTGACGGCTCTAGTACCTCAATATGATGATAATGATATCTTTGTAGTTGTAATTCATACTCATTTTAGGGTAGTAGTCAGTTTCTTAAAAATAGAAAGAGATACAATAATTCTTTAAAATAAAAACATTCAGGGCTTTATTATTGATGTGAAAAAAATGGTACGCTAAAGAAAATGTCTCCTTAGCAGCATTGCCCCTAGAAAATTTTCCTTGGGGGCATGAGCTCCGATGCCCCCATGTAATCGGCGCCCGTAGATGTAGCTATATCTACTCCGGCGGCGTAGAAATTAATGCCACTTTTTACGTTTAAAAAAATTTAATCATAATAACGTCAGGTAATTATTAATTATGTAAAAATATACGTTTTTTGTGTGCCTCGAATGCGATTGTCCATATTCCACATTCGCCACAGAAAGTACCAATTTACTCCTAAATACCACAATATATTATTTTTTGAATGTCATTTATTATTTTGGTGTTTAACAAAAGTTGATCCGTCACTGGTTTGGCCAGCTTATTTTTGTATGTGTCTGTATTTTTTGTCTTATTACATGAAGAGTAATAAGAATTTTAATGACAGTTGTATTGCAAAGTAAATTTGATAAAGAAGTACAGTAAGTAAATAAAATGGAAGAATAAATCAAGTGACTGCGAAATACACTGCTTCACCGTAACTTTATCTCTCGTGTCGCACTCCATTATGAAGAAGGCTCATAAAGCTCACTCAAGCCCATATTACACCTTCGTCGTACTTTGCCGTATAAAATAACAGCCTGCGTACAAAACATTACAAGCTTATTGTTCTCCTTTATAATTAGTGCTTATTAACACACAAACGTACTCTATTTACCCATTTTTCTTATCTATTTACATACGATAATTACTGATTTATTTATTGGCATTTAGGTTTAAAATTTAATCTAGTTTTCAATAATTATTTTACGTTTTTGTTAAAAATTTATCTTCTGATTATTTGCTTCGATTTATAAAAACTAAAATGGGACAACTATGACAGAAAAACAAGAATTCATATTATTCAAAATATTTAGTAAAATAAGCAAAGTGCCCAATGAAATTTTGGATTGACGAAAAATTAAAAAAAGAATGGAAAATAAACAGACTAGTTGAAAAAAAAGTGCTAAATAATATTAACGAACATATGATTAAGGACGATCCAAAATTGGGAAATTTTAATTTATTTAACTAAATATAAGGATTTATTTTTTAACAAGAAACTAATTTTTGCGTGTAAATTGTTTTTTGTACGACCATTAATGTACAACTTACATGTTATTTAAATGTCACTTTAGCTATGGCCGTATGTAAAGTAGCCGCTCGCACAGTTAGGAAATTTTTGATTTATCGAAATTATGTTAGCTGTATAAATAAGACAAATAATTATAACTAATTTAAAACATTACGACTAATGAATAAATAAACAAACTCACCGCTCTTGAGTAAATTTTCTACTTCGTGCATAATATGCGTCCTACAACTGTTAATATTTAATATATAATATATTTGTGATTGTAATAAAGAAGGGTGAAGAGTGTCATTTAATTTGATTGTAAAATATAAGAAAAATAGAAAATGTGTGTTATTTTACGTATAGCGGGACGATAAAGAAGGATTATGCTTTTTTTTTTAAACCCGACGCGTAACAAAAATGCTTTTATTCGTCCACAGACGTAAATCTCTTTCGGCCCAAGGTATGATATGTACCACATTTTACGCACTACTGCCACAGAATAGGTTTATACAGAAGCGACAGTGAGACAGAGAAGCGAAAATTAGAGAGAGATGGAGAATGTGCAGAAATTTAAAGGGATCATTGTTTAAAATCGGAAAGTTTCCTCACATCTGAGAGAGAGATAGGGGAAGAGCACAAATTTAAAGGTCTACACAATGCTTCAAGGTCATAGAACTGACTAGGGGAAAATGAAAGGTACTGACACGGAGTGTTGCTTCTGTATGTAATTATTATGTGCTACTGCTATCAACTGGAATGCAATTTTTAATTACAAGATGACATGTAAAAAACATGTCAGTTCAGTATTTTAGTTTCGATACTTGAACGATATATTTTTTTTTGATACATTTTCAATGTAGCATAACCCACATTTAGGTTTTGTGAAGGTTATATTATCTCTGGGCAATCCCTTTGACGCTGCACTCCGCAGGTGTAAGCTGACCCGGCGCGCTCGTGCCGGTGAACGGTGTTCGTCGGGGGTTCCCTTCCACTTGACTATTACGTAACAATGGTAGCGTGCACGCATTTTACAGCCCTAACACGGCCATTATGCGCCAGCCTCTGTCGTAAAACACAGGTAACCGCGTGCCGCCCGTGACATAAAGACCTACAAACCTGTTGACTGCGGGAATCTGATACTGCACTACCTGCCCTGCCGCTTAATTGCTTGTTGCCGGGTTACTTTAGCCACGCTAAATCATCACTATCTATAGTGTATTTGCTAACCTGCAAATATATACATGTATCGAAAATCACACTTTCGATAGGTACCGTGGTTTGGGGGAACAAAGATATGTAATTGGGTTTTCCAACATTTTTTGATTTTTTTATAAATCTTCAAATAAAATTATTATACACATATTTTTATTAAAAAAAAAATAATTAGTATACATGAGAAATAAATTAATAAAGAACAACCGAAATATTAATAAAAAAATAATATCAAAAGTAAATTAAACCATTGATATATGTGCGTGAAAAGTAACTCTTTACAAACTAAAAATAAGGCATAAAGTATGTTACTTTATGCTCAGTTATAGAAAAATTTATTTTTTCTACGATCTCTATAGAAAGTGTCACTTTTCTCATACTATATAAATGATCAAAGTTGCGTATTTCCCACAATCGTTGATTAAAGTGTAAGAAATCATTTTTCTCAGACTCTCAGCATTTGCTAACACTGCGCATGTGCAGTGTTTAGTGTGAGAAATACCATTTCTCGCAGTAACCTTTAGCAGTGTGGGCGTAGAAAAAGTACAGTGTGCCACTCGTGCAGAATCATCTATTTTCCACTTTGTGTGATTCCAGCTCTCGACTTCGTCTCGTGCCGAAATCTGGACCCCTTGTGACTTTCTGCACTTTTTGCACAATATTCTATTATTTTATTGAATTATACTACCAAATTAACGAGGTAGTGTGTGTTACTCTTTTCGTAGTTAACCACATTGATAACTTCTTTAATAAGTGATTTTCTGAAATAGCACCATTTTGAAGACAGTATTATAGCTTTGTTTCTTTGTTACCGTTTGACAATGACAGAACGAAAACAGGTTATATTTGGCTAATAATTTGGCGCTACGATGCATTTTTCAAATAGAAAGTGAGAGTATTTTTACCTAACTAAATTTAGATAATTTGTATTAATAAATGCATAGCTTTACCTTGCCAAAAATACATTTGGGAAGATGAAAATTTTGTTGTGAAAATTTAAAATCCAATCATTTATTTTGAAATTAATAAATGCATAATACCCTTACATAATACCATATTTATATGTAAATTTTATAAATAATGACCTATGCAAAAATTTTATTACTCGTAAATTTAAATCATTTAATTATATAATATCCATTTTCACATAAAAATGCTTGAACAATATATTAAACCTACCGCAGAATCTTAATTAATAGTGGGTAATTTATTGCCATTGTTAAGAAAAATATGTTAATGCGAATATATTTCAAGAAACTTTCCTTTGCAAATAAAAAACATTAATTTGACATAAATTTAAACTTATATTCACATTGCATTAACAAAAAGCTTTAGGTTACTAAAATACAAGTACAAATTGCAAGTTTTAAAACAAGTTATTGAAAACAATAAATATAGAACTAGAAAAGTCTTTTATTTGTCATCTTACTGTCTAGTGCGAAGATATCTACGTTTAATTTCAGAATTCTGATTTTATAAGATTGCGGATTTCATCATTATTGCATTATTGTCTTGTGATTATATTGTAACATGAATAATTGAATAATTTATTGAGTAAAAAAATATCGACAATGACTTTGAAAGGTATTTAGAATAGCAACATATTTTTTCTGAACTGTCTGGATATCATAAAACATTAGTTTTCTTTTGTAATCTAATGTTTCATTACATGTAATGTGCTGGCAACAAATGAAAGTATGTAATTATTGCACGTGTCATATTGGGGCACGTGAAGAAGCAAAATGTAACTGATTAAAATTTCCTCTAATGTTAAATTATATATTATTTTGTCCTATGATTTTATCCGATAAAAAATGATTCGTCATCTATGTTTGATGACCACAGAGCTCAACTTTAATTGCCAGCACTATATTCAACTCAATTCTATACCACGTATTAAAGACTAAATGAAACTCTCCCTCCTATCAATATATAGATAAGGGAGGTATTGTTTTTGGTCAAATTTCTCGAGTGTGTTTCTAACATATGAACACGAATTAAAGTCCTTGGAATACAATTTCCTATTTTTTCCGTGATGTTTGTAGGTCCGTGTGTGTGTCTGTGACGATTTTTCGTTCACGATAACTCCAATATGATACATGTAAAAAATATAATATTTGGTATTTAAGATTTATATGCAAATATGATTAATTGATTAGATTTTGACTACAATTGGTTAACCGAAAATAGTACTTGCAGCTTTAAAGCATTTTTCTTCAAAATTACCTCTAAATACCATTTGTTCGCAAATTAAGTTATTATTAAATATAAAGATTTTTTAATTATCTAGCAATTTGCATAATTACGTTTACACATAACTTCTAGCTAAGCAGAAAACTTATATAAATTATCGTAATTTTACATATCGTTTAGGCTGAGAAATTTCTATAAAACAGATGAGTTATCCATATATTCACAAAATTCGACATATGATCTCAAATTTGATGTAAAATAGCTGTATTTTTTGGTCATACAAATTTTATGAAGAAAATTTTAGGTATGAAATGCATTAAAAAACCTGACCTGCAATAACAAACTAGTTTTAAAATTACAAATTGAATGTACTGAAAAACTTTTATAGAATATATAACTACAGTGGCGGGAGGTAATGCGTTGAACACATCAGATTAATTTTTTTTTATAACATTATAAAATAACGTAATCTTATAACGTTGATTGAAAATATTTTTCAACCAACGCTTATGTTAACATTATCCCAATCCTGGTAAAAATATTGTAAAGAATTGAGTGTGATTAAGCGACATTTAAAAACGGAAGTAATAAAAAGCGTGGAACAATTAGCATCACGTGAAACTGCATCGGTGGTGCCATGCAAGAGCGATCACAGAGTGGCAGGCAGACGCCAGGCGGCTAGATCTGCAGAAAAAACCCGTTGACATTGAGTGAAACCTGTGAAATACGTAGTTCTAGCGCGGGATCATCATTCGCAGTCACACGCGCGGGCCGCGCAAAAACTAACAAGATTTCATGCCCGCCACCGCGCTGGCTCGTTGCGATTCTTTTTTGCACTTTTCACTACTTAAACTACCATGAACATCAAGAGGATTTTCATATTTAATTTGTCTGACAATACGAACAACGTAGCTAATTACAATGTTGTGTATATTGGCTCAAAAAATGTCTTGGAATAATATCAAATAATGTACATGAATATTCGACTATATAGGATGAGGATGATTGTAATATTTGGGTATTCAGTCAAAAAATTATTTTCCTACGACCACTGTTAAAAATAGTATTTTTAACGGTTGCTTAGCAAGTTAAAAATAACAGTTTATAACACAGTAAATACTTTTAAAACGTTGCCATTGACAACGTGTTAAAAGTAAAAAACAAATTTACTTTTGACACGTCTTATGTTCAGTTGTTCATAACAAATACATCATGACCTGTCATAAATGTCATTCTAATGCTTAGTTTTTATTTACTAATAGGTACATAACTGTGGTCGTAGGAAAAATAGTGTATGATATTTGTGTTAAAAGTGATTTTATTTCGTTCGTGGGGTTTGTTAAACTCGGCTTCGCCTCGTTTCAAACTTCCCCACTCACTCATAAAATGTCACTTTTAACACTTATATCATAAATAACTATTAGTCTCTAAAAACCTGACGTTGCGACTTGTGTTTTCTTCATGGCTAATAGATGTTAGCTGATAGTTTATGCTAGAATATTCGAGAGTTTAATTGCCATGGGTACATAAACCTAACCAGAAAAGCCCGAGAGGACAGTCTGATATTATTACGAATTGGTGATACATTTCATTTTTCACCTAATCGTTCCAAAGATATATGCGGGAAAAATATTTCTTTATATAACTTTGTCTGTAGAATCGACTGATAAAATCGTTGAAATTGTATCTATACCCATTTTTAAAATATACCAAAAAAACACACTTTTTTAAGGTGCAACTTTCAGAGCAAAATTCTCAGGAATGGAAAGAGACAATTAAATTCTGTTTGCAAATTTGAAATCAGCGCATCAAACTACGATATGAACAATTTTCAAAAACAAAAATTTTGGTCCTAAAAACAGGTATTTTTGGACTTTTTCAGCTGTATATAAAAAAAATTTAAACTAAGAAACTAAAAATTATAACTTTTCATGTTTAACTATGATTGGAAATTACTTGGAGATACAAAAAATTTAAATTTTTAATTGGAAATGTGAATTTCTAAATTTTTACTGACTCATCAGTTAAATAAACAATGATAGATTTTCTAAAACTTTGTATTCTTCTTTAAACCTTATGATAATGAAATGAACATTACATGATAACGTGATAAAATTAAATAAATTTGTTAAAAAAATATAGACAAACTGGCCGTTGAAGATCTGATTGCAATTTTAAAAAGGTATAAAATTATAATCAGTTGAAAAGTTTTCTTTACTGCGTTCGAAATAAATAATAGTAGAACGATTCAACGTGTAGCAAAACGTAATAATATAATAGCACGAGGTGTAATGAATAGAGTCCACAGTCAGCCTCCTACTTTCTGCATAAATTTGCGAAACATTGTGTAATATATGCGGGACAATGTATCTGAATTGCGTTGTCAATTTGAAGGTTCTGTTTACGTATTGAACTTGACCATAAATAAAAAATGACGATGTAAACAGAAATTATTTTGAACTTGACTCAATTCAACAGCTTGCATTAGTTCAGCAACACCTCAGGGCTATTTTAAGAAAAAGTAAATATTAGTAGTTCTTTACTAGTTTAAAAATATCAAACTTGGCACTCACTGTGGACTGATCATAATAAAGTTTATTGATAAATTTAATCTATATTTTCAATACAGGTGTTTTAAAATAGGTCTTATCTGTTTTCTAATCTATATTAAATTATTATCAGATAATATATCGTGATAAGGACACAATTAACATTATTAAAATACGTGTTATAAAAAATATCAAGTACACGCCAATTCTTTATAAAACGTTGGCACACATACATAATTCGGTGTTTGTTTCTAGAATGTACGTTTTTCATTCAGAAAATAAGTGTTGTACGTAGTACATATATTTTATACAAATTTTATTATACAAAAAAAAATATTCTAGAATTTTTTATTATTCTCTCTACTTAAAAATGTACAATTATAATATAACATATATCACTTATATTATAATATTTCGGGATCGAATCCCGAGAGATATGAATATGTGTATTTTTAATTAATTGTTTAGTCGGTTGCTAAACATTATATGTAAAAATACTGGTATATTTTACAAGAAATACTAAAAAATAACATATTTATAAGCATTAATATGACATTTGTCAGATCGAACGATATTTGTTAATGTTTTTTTATATGCTACCACATTTCACAATCTCAATAATTATTTTATAAAATTTGATTAATTTAATGATATAAAAAAGCATGACTTTAATAATAGTTGGGGGGTTATGGTAGTCATTCTTCACGAAGATAAAGTTTGCTTCACAAGCCAAGTGAATAATAACAATAATCCCAAACATAATACTATACTTTTTCTACTAAAATATAAAAATTTACACAGATAAATGACTATACCGTCAGCTGTCAGACGACCATGGGAAGAACAAATTTAAAATAAACGGGAATAATTGATCTCTGTTTCTGTAATTGGCCGAGAAGACGAGAAGAGTGAAATATTGCTACAATATTTAATCAAAAAAATTGAAATAATGGAGATATATTTATACAAAAGTGCAACAAGTGCAGAAAGTGTGAAAATTTCGGCAAGAGAAGTCGAATGCTGAAATCATACAAGATGGAACGCAGATGATTCTTGTGCCGAAACTTTCACATCTCATGGGAAATAGGCGACTTTCTGAACTTGTTGAACAATATACTATTTTAACTCAAAAAATGAAAGATCTTGTAAAACTTTATATTCATCTTTCAACTTATTGTAATGAAATGGAGTAAATTTATTGAATAAATATAGGCAAACTAGCCGTTGAACAAGTGCAGAAAGATGCCTATTTCCCTTTTTTCTGCACAATATACTATAAACCATGTCAACCGTGATATATAAATATAAATCTCAACGTAAAAATGATATTGTTAAAGTAAAATAATGTAACGTAGTAGATAGATCTTTATAGTTTCCAGTAACATCACAACCGCATGAGTAATAAGTAACATGCAGTTATCAATGAGTCACATGCATACCTATGCACGGCCGCTACCAGTTTACGATTACATAAACACATAATCACATTGAAATGACAAGATTTTCCGCGACTTCTGCGCCGGTTACAATCGTCGCAAGCGGGGGAACATGACACCGTAATTACGTCCTGAGAATTGAATAATTGTTCTAGCACTAGCTTCCAACTGCATGATTTAATTCTGCCACTGCCACTTAAATTTTATGTTTTCGGAATGGGGCATAATTGCGCCAATGTGGGAAACTATCTGTCAAAAAAATTTAATTCACGATGCGTACATCTCGTTAATATAAAATTAATTGTCTTTGGCCCAATCTAAAAATTTAATTTCTAGTTAATTCATATCACGTCACGTCAATAAAAATCAAATTATTAACAGTAATGTAATAATTTAAAAATGTGTCGATCATATTCAAATAACTTTACTCCTAAAAACTATAAATTAGGTTTTATCAAAACTAACTCAGACACTAAGGACCGTATCCAGAATAAGATGATGGACATAATAGCATTATAGTTTTGTAGTTTATTTTAGCACTACCTAAAATAACAAACATGTCATTCTATAATATTATTGGTAGGAGTAGCATTTTGAAATACAACTAGAAATGCGTGCAGAATTTAACGCAACAAATAAACTAATTAGTTCATTAGTAGTATTTTTGGCCCCACGTGTAGTACTTAGCATTGTTTTTATTAAATTTCCGTGTATAAATTTTGGCTAAAGCGACAAATGTCAGGTTAAAGGATATAATTAAACGGTGTAAACATTAGTGAGTCAGTTCGTTACTGCGCAAGATTCAATTACGAAGTAAGAAATAGTATGCTGTAGTGCGATATTGAATGAAGGCTACTATTAAATTTTATATCTCCGTTTTATATTTATATAATTATATGGTACTTTATGAATAACATTAGCTTTTATTTACATGTTACTAAGTAATAATACAAGTGTAAGAACATACGAAGTATAAATACTGTATTACTTTATTTTATATAACTACTAATGAATGATAAATATTTAATTGTAACAATATGTTAATCAATGAAAAACACACCTACACAAAATTGTTTCAAATTTGTTAATTTCTCAAAGGTGTCTACTATTTTTTTTTTTTTGGAAATGTCAAGACCATGACGGAAGAGAAAAAAGTAGTGAATATTTTTAAGTTTGTAGTCATTTGGCGTAAGCCTATGACAGCAAAATTTTTAAATTGCTTTATTTATAGTAAAAAAGTGTAGTTTTCCCAGGAAGAAAATTCCTTGGCGCCGCCACTGAAGAATGTTTATTAATAGAAAGCTACACACGTGTCGCGAACATCTTATTTTTATTGTCTAATAAAATAAAAATTAAAACACGGAATAACAAAATAAATTGGGTTATCAAGTTATGTAAATATTATTCCAAAAAATTAATCACTTCTTGTGCCCCAGGCAGAGACTCTTCCGTAAAAACGACAAATTCCATCAATTATTAACGAAGTTGTACAATGAACGCGCGGGTGCCATGTGTATAACCTCATTCACAACACCAAATTACTTTTTAAAGAGCTTTTGTTCCTAAAACATATTCATTACTCGAAATAATATGAAAAATTTGGTTGCTACATAAGATTAATTTAACGGAATGTAAGATCTGGGGTTCAAATCCCAGCTTTCCAAATAGTTCTGACAAATTAGCTAAAATAGAAGAAAAAAAACTTAGCCCAATTTTTTCATATTTTTCCCTAACTCTATCTTCAAAACTACTGATTCTACGACAAAAAAAGGACCTATCTTGTACAGAATTTACTCTAATTTAATTTTGTATAGGGTTAGTTTTTCAATAAACTCAATAATTCCTAAGATATTTAAGAAAAGGTACAAGATACTCGTATTAGCATTTGGGATTTTTTTTTCTGATTGAGGATTTGTTGTCTAATTTGACTGGACTAAAATCTGTAGGTTTTTTGCTGAGGCTGTAAGCTTACAACTTTAACTTACTTCACTAAAATGCAAGTAAATCTTGAGTCTTGTCTCAAAATACGTACAATAGGTATTGAGGTCTAGTTCCATCCAGAAATCTTAATTAAGATGACTTCTTTTGGAAGTACAGTACGTATTTCTGTATTTGCTTATTTTTAAATATATCCTTCCTGTAAAAAAAGTTGATACTTTTCTTACACTTATTTCTTAAAATATAGTGACAATTATTTCGTCTTTCGGACACCAGATTTAATAGAATATAATGTTCGAAAGAACTAAATGATCGGTAAATAAAAGTACAAATTTTAATCGTTTTAATCATCAGCATCATCTGTGGTATTACATTCCTATCAGGAACAAGGTCTTAAGTACCTAAAGTACTTGTTTTTAGCAGGATTTACTTACATTGTAACGATATGTAAGCCTTTGCAAAAGACATATCTTATAGTTGGTTTTGAATAATTTGAACACAGAAGTAATATAAATTAAAAAACATTTAAAAATATTTGAGATTTATTTGACATTTAAAGTGAGGTGTAGTTGCTAGAAGTACAAATTTTACAACAACAAAAATACCAAAAACAGTTTAACAACATTTTATAATATTAACCTGTTTTCATAAGTAATATAATAACAGCCATGAATTTATAGGAAAAATTTATGAATAGTTATTGCGTAGTAACAGATAAACGAGTGTCAAAAACGACATTTAGATCACGACAGCGAATCTGGAATGATTTAAGAGTTGTTACTTCGCAGGAATTATGAGAAAATTTTACCTATTAAATTCATAGCTCAAATTATATTTGCCTGATTATTTCACGAATGACACTAGTTCAAATATAAAATTTTTGATATCAACAATATGTAACCATGACTACGATACTGTGGTTTTATCAAATTTCTTCACTGAAAAACTATATGTCCATCAAATGAAACATTCTGATTGGGAGAAAATGACAAGTGAGAAATAATCTACATAATAACAGGGCAATTGTTAACGCTACATATAAAAATCTGCATTTCGGTCTAGCAACTGCAGTGCCCATTCTAATTTAGCTCAGAGAATGCTAGGGTTGGCGATTGGCAGCTGGAGGTAACAATGCGCTGGTTTTTGACTGAAGGGGTAAAATGAAACTGGCGTGGGAGTAAGTAGCAGTAGCAAGGGTTGTATTGTGGTCAAGATGGGCCGTCGGCAGATGTGACGGCTGCTTTGTGAGCCGTGGGAGACGCTGCTAAACTCACCCACTGCCCACGAATTCTCGCTCGAAATAGTCACTGACTAAATCTCCGGGCAGCAAGCCAAGCCACATTACACCGCTTTCATTTTTATACACGGGTTGGACATAGGATGGCCCAAAAACACCACACCGCCACATACCCTAATGTCTAGTGTCTAGTTCAATCACATCGACACAATTTATAATAATGTATTTTCTGGACATTTATGGCTTGATTCTGTATATGCGCTTGTAAATTCGTAAATTTTTAACTTACAGATGATCTGTATGTAGACTTTTGCAATTTACAGATATAGTAATTCTGATCTTATGTTTATAACGAGATGATTTACAGATGTTAAAATGTTCGGTTATGCTATCTAATTTCTACAACTATCTTTTCATTAAATATTTTGATGTCAAAATTAAGAACGTTAAAACTTCATTATCTGTGAAAAAAATATAGGTGAAATGTGGTGCGGAAATTTCAAACTTCTGTAATCGAGATTTCACTTTGTTATTGTTATTTGTATTTAGAAGATAGGCGGTAACGGACGTTTGAGGTAAAAATCTTATCCAATCGAACAGATATTGTTTCCGTAGTGTAATCTTTATATTACTGTATATCTTTGTATTATTTTTCCACATAAGATAATAATGATGTGATTACAGAAAAGATACTAGTACCACCTATTTTTTTTTTGCGAATTTAATATTAAATATTTTTTTAATAAATATATTTTACTGGAACTTATGTTTCTCAATAATTAAAATAAAATAATAAAAATGAAATTTAGATTTATAATAAACCAGAAGAATCTTTAATAAAATAAGAAGACTTACAAAAAATACAACTATTATAGTAATCAGTATGAAATATATCCAAATTTATAATGAATTGTAACGCTTTAGTTATATTTCTAAACATATTCTTGAAAAAAAATCATATTACTCCACTTTTTCTAGATAGATTATCCACAGGAAGGCCCGAAAACTGTTAAAATGTCAATTTTTCCGCTGTGTTTCATCTATTTCATCAATCATTACTTAAATATTAACCCTGAACTTTTTATACAGGATCTTAAAAAGTAATAAACTCTGTAATAATAATAGAGATTAACTTTGTTAATTCCACATTTCATTGCTTTTTTTCGCTTGTTTTAGTAACAAATTGTATGCAACAATGAATCATTGTAAATATATTATTTTAAAAAATTTATGAGTCGTTTTGA
This sequence comes from Stenolophus ochropezus, assembly GCA_035578165.1. Lineage (NCBI taxonomy): Eukaryota > Metazoa > Arthropoda > Insecta > Coleoptera > Carabidae > Stenolophus > Stenolophus ochropezus. Next base: position 4,072,419 of record JAQOWZ010000002.1, read on the forward strand.
ATCACCCTTTAGAACAGGCCATATGTATAAGACCACAGTCCAGCATTCCCATAAAAAATTACGATCAATTTAAATTATTCACGCTATATAAAAATATTTTAAAAGTTGACTAAAATATTAATACAAAATACATTATTTCGTTATTTGAATTCTCTGACATTTCCAACTAAAATTTCAAATTTAGCAGAACAAATACACAACTCAATTTATTCAAAGAATATGAATGTATATTTTCCAAAGTTACGTAGAAGTTAAAATTACAATTTAAATGACTATCAAATAAACTACATTTAATTATTAGCACGGAATAATGACAAATATAAAGTTGAAAGATAAATTGACATATTTCATTGTCTATTGTTCAAGAGTTAAATTAATGGAATGAGGTTAAATTTAAATATGATTAAAAGTAAATGGAAACAATTACAAATGGGAATATTTCCTCTGTATTTACATTTATTACTCTAGTTAAAGCGCATTAATATCGTATGATCAAGGTTAAAAAAGATAAGTAACGTGCTATCTGAGAGTAACACATTAGTTACCATAGAAACAATTACGAAGTGTAATTTGATCTAACAGATAAGAAAAACATAGCTGATATATCTACTCGGCGTTATCTGGCTATGTATCAGCTGCATATTCTGCCCAACCCAATCCAGCCACTGACAGGTAATTCTATACCTTCGCCAAACCCTTTTTGACACAGTTCATGTAGGTAGAGGGATTTGCAAACAAATATACAATCATCTTTGTCACAAGTCTCTTCAAAGAAATAAGACTTTAACAGCCGAATTCACCGTTAGTCTTTTGATAGAAGAAGCTGATCAGGAGATCAACACTATTTGGTCTAATTTACCAACTTCATTCACAATTTTGTCTCTTTTTGACAGTTCTTATAATTTGACGAATGAGAATTAAATTTTCTGTCATTTTTGTTGACATATTACGTATTAACTTGTATTGAAAATGCACTACAATTATTTTAAATAAATTGACATGTCATTAGAAACATAATGTTTCATTTTAAAATAAATGGAAATATCATTCATATGTATGTACCTTTTTTCTTCAAGTAGCATTTTTCATATCGCTTTTATAGATATTAACAACACTTGGTTATTTTTACAAGTTTTGTCTAAGATGTCTCTTAACTCTTCAAAATTTTTGTCTATAATTGAATACGACGGATCAGTTGATCATGGTGAATGGTGAATTGAATAGATTCAATGATCAGAATTGATCAGTGGATCAAGCCTTGATCAAGGAATAGCGAATTTGGCCGCAAATATTCGAAATACAAGTTTATTATGTTTCTTATATTTTAAATATGATGTGAATTTACCCTTTATAGTGTTTTTAATCCAGTTATTAACTCAAATAATCCTATTTTAACAATAAATTAATTCAAAAGAAATATTCCAACAAGCAAAATTATGAATTTAGTGAGTTTTTGATGACAGGAATTATTATCGAGAACTAAACTACACAATTTATTGAGTTTACTTACATTTTTGTGTAGCAGATTGACTTGTATGAATTGCATGTAACACTTACCTGAAAAAGAAAAAATAAATTAATATACAAAAAATATTTTCAACAGGTATAAATAGCAATAACAGAACAGAACTATGAACTACGAGCAAAGGTGTTTCACTTGATTAAAGCGATGTGATTCGAATTGAACGAAGTGTGAGATCTAGTATATAAATCTCATCTTCATCGTCAATATTTAACAAAAAAAATCATTGACAAAAGTTGTCAAGAAACAAGTACCTTAAGGAAATTAGGATCCTGTTCCATTTATGAATGTTGTGTTACAGGATAATGATGAAATGAAAAAAAATTGAATATGAGCAACAAGATGCATGTAAATGTACTAAAGCGATAGATGCCATTTTAATAATAGCTACTTATTAATTCTATGACCAACATCGTCTGATACATAATTTTTCTAATTGCTTGAAATTGACCGTAATTATCTCAAATAAAATCATTTTGCATTTATAAATCAACAGTAGCTGTTTTACTTTTTTTGGTATAATTAACTCATTAACTTTTAAGTATTTAACATGATTATAACATACTACAAACTTTCCCTTTTAATTTATGGAATAGCTGAAATTTGGATGCCAGAGATATCGCAAAAATACTTTGTTATTTTTCACTACCGCTTACTTGGTAACCATGGTCACCTAGATCAATAATAAATTATTATTGAACTAGGTCGATAAAGAATACTGTTTTTCCTTGATAATAATGTAAAATATTATATTTTATATATTAAATTAAAAGAAAATATAGTATAGATAATAAAAAATTGAAGTGAAGAGTGAAGTACGTCATTGTAATTTTTGATTTCAGGGAAAAGATAATGTTGACATGGATGATATAAAATGAATAAATGATAACCATATTGACAATAGCTAATCGTCTTTAGCGATAAAAATTCGCGGAAATGTTTGATTGAAAATGAAAAGATTATATTTGATATGAGTGAAGCGTAAATTGGTGCATATAGCATTAACAAAGCATCTTAATCCTGGTCCACTGGCGGTGGAAATTTGCAAAATGTGCAGAATTACTCCATTTTGAATGGACAGCTTTGTGCTACTGATTGAATAAATAGCCGGATCCTGCAATAGACTAATTCAGCGCACGAGTATTTGCGAACAATAATTTAGTGGACGCGTGCACCATGACAATAGAAAAGGCTTAGCGCAGATGTCGAAATTGTGCAAAATTTGTAAAAGGGAAAAACAGGCGCAATCAGCTGTTAGCATGCCATGGCCTCCGTGATCCGGCCATGACAGACGTTTTCATTGTTGTCAAACCTTTGCAGTCTGGATAGATTCTCGGAAATCTGTGTAAAGATCTTTCACGCATATCTTTATGATAAATGATAACCGTTCCGCTTGGAATCTGACAGCTACTTTTTTCGTTTTGTATTGGAATATTCAAATGCACAGCTACCGACTACCTCTTGCACAGCTACCGACTACCTCCTTGAACCCTAGGCAAAAGGGTTTGTCGCATTTCTGCACGAGGTACGAAGTTATCTGCTTCTAAGTGTCATCCGAACACCAGGGACTTAAATTCGCATCCTTACAAGTATTCTAAACACTCAATTCAAATCAGGATACACATTACTAATAATTAATACACATTATAGAAACTGAAGAGAGTTTGCAGAACATTTAGTAAAACGAGACACTTTGATAAAATTTGTAAAAAGGTTTAGGGAAAACAACATGATAAATCTGGAACAACGACGAAACTAGAAAAAACAACTAAAGAAAGAAATTTCATGATTGGTAATTGATAGGACAAAGTAGTAAAAAGGGTAATAAGGAAGACGAATCATTCTACCAAATGGTAATTTAAAATATATATAACATTTAGAGCCGGTTTTTCCACCTCTGGTTAAAGTGCCGGTTACCTTAACTATCGGTTAATAGAAAAATATCGCATCGAAATAGTAAATAACGTACATTTTTGACAACTTACATCAGCTTTTCGATGCGATATTTTTTTGTTAACCGATGGTTAAGGTAACAGACACTTTAACCAGAGGTGGAAAAACCGGCCCTTAATTTGATAAATGTGGTTACTTTTTAATATTCTCGTATAGAAATGTTGTTAAAGAGGATTTATCAATCAACAAAGTTTTATATGTATAACAGAAAATTGCAAAACCAAATTAATATTTTATGAAGCCTATTATTGATGGGATATTATCCTAAACAAAGATTTGTCTTCTCTCGAAAATCCTTTACATAGTTTTGTCAAAACCATTCAAAAAAGACTCATCCTTTTCAAACTATAATTTATGTTTGCTTTGCAGTCGAAATGTACATGTGACAATAATAAAACTTGTAAAGAAAGTTCATCCAATTATATTATTAAATTCCACGTAACTTAATTCGATATTAGTAAAATGTACGACGTTGAATAATAGTGTATGACGTTGTAACGAAATGGAAAAGGAAAATATGTGTTGGAATTGCATTGGGCCTAAAGGGCTGCGACCGATGGCGATGAAAATAGCAACGACTAAATTTACATGCGTAGTAGACGCATATGGCTGCATACACAACAATGCACACACGTGGTGCCGAGCAGATATTCCGGCTTTATAGGCCTGTCAACACCAGACGAACGCAGGTATATGACGTCATCCCTCAGTTAATTTAACGAACATGATAGACTTAAAAAACATCCGATTTAATTATATATTTTTAAATTACACAAGACCTACCGTGGTACGTGAATTCAGCATGAAATTAAAACCTCATTTTAAATAAGATCGAAACAGAAAACAAAATAAACCCAACGGAATGAAAATGTAAATACGCCAACTGTTTAATTTATCTCTACTGTTAATTATAAATCATTCCTCGGCTCACATAAAGAAATAAACGTTCTGGATTGATATTTCATTGTCCAAATAAACTCAATTTTAGACTCAGTTATATCAAATTATTTTCGCTTCTGTCGATTCGACATACTTAAAATTTTCCTAATTTTCTTTCATTGTATTTATTTACTTTTTCATCATATTTTTGAATCTTCACTTATTTTAAAAAACGGGTTAAATTATCCCAAATTTCATTTGGAAATTATTTATTGTTGTACCGCAACGCAATAAATATAGTTTAAAGATGTATTCCTTAGGTATTTTTAAGTCGAAAATACCTTATACATTCATATTCGAAAACAATATTAGGTACAGGAATTATGGACAATATTAAATTTAATACCATGAATATTTTTTTAATGTAACTCATGGGGATTTATCATATTTTTGGTTATGACTTAATATTTGATTGACAGCAGCAATATGTATATTTGCTTGTCTTATTTAAAATGAAACATAAGGGAAGGAATTTGACAATTGCTTTTTGGGTTATAAAACTTTCTGACAGGCCTAAACCAAGTGCAACAACAATTTCAAGAATCATTAATTGTTGATCAATTATTTCATTTGCTTTTTCTTTGACGTTTCATATTATCTATGTATCAGCATTTTATTTGAACAGGATAGCCGGACAGTTTTTATTTACCAAAAACTGTTTTAAATGCCTATGACAACACTTATTTGGAACCCCTGGTATATAGATAGAGTATCTTGTAAAATCCTGAAGAGTAAATGATTTGAGTAGGCGTTTAAATGATTAATTCCTCCCCCGTTAATTCTAAGTGACAAATGCGTGTTGGGGTAGACACAAAGAAATAAACGATTGGAAATTGAAATTTTATTGTCGGAATATGATTGAGAAAGCAGTGGAGTTGTAAAATCGATGAGCGAAGAGCGAATCTGTGAACTCTGAACGGAATACAGAGCAGTGATGGCGTGAATTTGTAGGCTCAGCGCGCACTTGGTACGCAATTACTTATCAAGTGATACAGTCGTAAGTAGCGAGAGACGGGGGCAACGCTAACCGGATTCAGGAGGATGGAGGCAAATTATCAAATGGTGACGTCGCAACACACATGAAAACAAATATTGTAAACATGTTGTACCAATCTCACCGTAGTGGTAAGATTTAAATATAAATACAGAAATAAAGGAACAAGATTGACAGGTTTATTAATTTAAGGAAATACAAATAATAAGAGTTCTCTGTACACTGTTGCATATATAAACAATAATTATATTAAATAAATTAAACTTAGCTCTAAATCGTGACAGAAAGCTGGATCTCGCAGGATATGACGGAAACAGGAACGGAACGAGGTGGATCTCGCAGGATGTTGTGAAAACAGGATCGGGACGGTGTGGCTCTGGATTTGAGCCTAGTTCACAGCACTAGCTTCACGGTTAACCGTTGACTCTCCAATTAGTTTAAATACCAGAACACTTTTTTTATGTCGGGTGTTACTATCAACATTCCCTGACTCTCTCTTGTTTCTCATCTGTCAACAAAACTCCGCCAACTCTCAATTCACAAAAATACAAATTAACAAAAAATATAATTATTTACAAAGGTGTCTACAAGTTTGTTACAATGTGGCACTTCGAAATATACTCATTCAAACAGTAAAAGAGAAACAAAAAATTCAAAAGTATGATAAATACCCATCAAAATATTTGTTAAGTTAAATATTTTGTAATGCGGTTATTTTTTATAAATAAATAAATATGTCTTAAAACTTCTCACCTACTGGATGTAGACTACATAGTATTATTTTTGTATTTAAGTATTTACTACGTACGTTCAACACACTTATTTATAGAAGTTAATTATAAATATGTTCTGATAATAATGTGTTTTCTAAATACAACATTGTGATTAACTCTATAAATGTTGTACTAAGTTCATTAAAGTTATCAATTGTGATTGACTTTCTGTAATGTTGAATATAATAAAATGCGATATAGGTGACTGTTCTTTATTTTAGCAGCTTGAATAAAATTATTTTATATAGGAGAAAATTAAAACGTGTTTTCAATATACTATGTATACGTAGCAATAATAAACATACAATAAGCAAATATCTTAATGGTCGTAGAAAAAATTATATGTACTGTCAAAAACATTAAACAAAACAGTAACTCAAATTGGTGAATTAGAACAAATGTTGATCTTCCGATCAACGTGATTTGGAAGCAGCACTCAATCAATGGAATGGTGAATTCGATTGTTAGTGTTTTCGGATAATGAGTGGTCGATGAACAGAATAACGCAATATTTTATGAAATTTAGTCAAGATTTGGTATTCCTTATTTCGTCTTCGATTGGTTTCGATTCCGCATGTGTGGTTAAAATCAGGTGAAGTCGACAAACTCTCCAAATTCTATTTTAGGATAATGTTACGTTATTAGCTGATTATGTTTGTCTAGTATATTTAGAATATGTATATGATATACTTCAATTAAATTTAATAATAAGCAATTTAAAATTGAAAAAGTTATCCGAAAAACTGTAATACAATTTTAACTGAAATTGAAACCTTTATTGAAATTTATAATAGGCTTGTGTTCAAAAACGTAATAATGACTGTTTTAGAAGTTTCCTTGTTATTGGAAATTTTTCCACTACATTTTAAATTGTGTTATATGAGTATGATAGTTGAGCCTAAAATCACAGTCGTTAATTTAAACTTAAATTAAGCTATGTACAAAATGGGATTATTAGATTGAAGTAATAAAGAAATTATTAAAAAGAATAAAGACGTCAGGTTATAAGAAGAACATTGTAATTTTTTTAACTATCTAAAATTGAAACTGTAATTCCAATTAAAAGAAGCAATGTTAAATGAAGTAATAAAACATGATTATGAAGCGTATGAAGCTGGTTGGTTGAGAATGACAGGATGGTAAATACCGGGCAATCCAGGCCTGCTTGCAGCCGTGGAAAGGGCAAGCAACAAGTGTTCAAGACATGCGAGGCAGGGGGAGCAAAGCGTAAAGCGAAATACAAGACGGCTCAATTTGCCATCAGTTGATAAAACTCCATTATCAGCCGTTCTCCGCCGTTCCTTTACACCTGTTTAAAGTTTCAAACCTACCAGATCATCTACACCAAATCTATCAACACCCACTACTATTCTCATTCATAATACAATCTATTTAGAGATTGGAACAACCAGCTGTGGTTTAAAGAACTTAAGTTCGATTCCAGTTAGCAAATTATTTAGCATTTATTTTCTACATACCTATACCTAAGTTTCAAATTTTTTCTGAGATACTATTCTTATTCATAATACAGTCTACTTAGAGACTGGAACAACCAGTTGTTGTTTATAGAACCTTAGTTCGATTCCCGTTGTCAACTTATTTATCATCTATTTTTTAAATATGTATACCTAAATTTCAAAATTTTTCCGAGTAACTATTCTAATTAATAATACAGTCTATTTAGAGACTGGAACAACCAGTTGTTATTTATAGAACCTTAGTTCGATTCCCGTTGACAAATTACTTAACATCTAATTTCTGCATACCTATACCTAAATTTCAATTTTGTTCCCAGAAACTTTTTTTCTCAAAAGCGCTTCATTTCCTGGACTTCAATAAATATCGATGCGCTGATTTTAAAACCTGCAATCCTATTACGCCTTTTCGATTTTATTCTGTCGCTTTATTATCTAACTCTTCTTTATTTTCAAAACCTATAACCCCTTATCGAAGTTGTGTAGAGTTAAATAAACCAAATAACAGTATTAAACCAAAAATTGTGTTGACAAACGCGAAATATCCTAAAAAATACTTATTTTTATGCCAAAAATTTTGATTTTGGCAAATAGTGTACGTTGATAGATCTCAAGGCGCTGATTTCAAATTTTAAAACGGAATTTAATTATCTCTTTTCTTTCCTGAGATATTTGCTGTCAAAGTTGTACCTCAAAAAAGTGTGTTTTTTGGCTATATCTCTAAAATGGGTTGAGATACAATCTTAACGATTTTACCAGTCGATTCTACGAGAAAAGTTACATAAAGAAATGTTTTCTCTGCATATACGTTCTTTGGAACGATTTGGTGAAAAATGAGAAAATCGAAAAAACCTAAATTTCAAAATTTTTCTGAAGAACTTTTTTCCTCCAAAACTTTTCATTTTCTAGACTTAAGTCAATATCGATGCGCTGATTTCAAATTCGAATTGGATTATCTCTTATCGTTCTCGAGATATTCGTGTTCAAAGTTGACTTTTGGCGATACCTAAAAAAACAGGTTTTTTAGGTATACCCCCTTGAGGATTAGGTTTACGACTTCGGCGACCTCACCAATCGATTCTACGGGCAAAATTACATAAGTATACCAATTTTTATATTTTTATTCCAAAGGATACAATTTTTAGAGCGAAAAAACGAAAATGGCCAAAATCGAAAAAAACGCCTGATGAACCCCTTGCGATTTTTTTCGATTTTGGCCATTTTCAGATTTTTCCTTGTAGAAATTTTATCTGTTAAGATAAAAATCTGAAAATTGGTACACTTATGTAATTTTGCCCGTAGAATCGAATGGTTAGGTCGCCGAAGCCATAAACCTAACCATTTCAGGAGTATACCTAAAAAACCTAATTTTTTAGGTATAACTTTGAACTCAAATATCTCGAGAACGGGAAGAGATAATTGAATTCTGTTTGAAAATTTGGAATCAACGCATCGATATCTACTTAAGCCCAAAAAATAAAAAAATTTTGAAAACAAAAAGTTTCGAGACGAAAAATTGAAATTTAGGTTTTTTCGTTTTTCTCATTTTTCACCAAATCGTTCCAAAGGACGTATAAGTGGGAAAATCATTTCTTTATATAACTTTTTCCGTAGAATCGAATGGCGAAGGAGTGGAAATTGTATCTCTACTCATTTTTGAAATATACTCAAAAAACACACTTTTTTGAGGTACAACTTTGAGAGCGAATATCTCCGAAACGAAAAGAGATAATTAAATTCTGTTTGTAAATTTGGTATCAGCGTAACTAATTCTTAAAAACATATTACAAACAAAATTTTGTAAAATTTGTAAATTTTCCATCTAAAAATTCGATATTTTTTGGTTTACGTAAAAATACAACATCAGCGGCTTTGGAAATTACTTCCCCTGTTATTACTACATAATTTTTTAGGTAAAAATTGTAATCCGTTCGTGAATGACAATTTTTTTGCTTTATTTACTTATATTTGTATCGTAAATAACTATTTACGTTTTACCGTATTCACGTGTATATATTTTTAATGAAAAATTTTGCTCGTTCACATTTTCGAAAGGTTTATCTCAAGCCATTTAAAAAAATTTCGTTCTTATGAAGTCAGAAAAACAGGAAAAATACCGAAAATCACAAAATATGCAGAACTATGCACAAAAACTCAAAATATGCAAGGTGTCGTTAAATATGAAAATATGAATTTTTAAATTCAAAACATAAGCTTCTAAGTACATAAATTGTACACAAATATACAAATTTTGAAAATATATCTAGTAAAAATAGGTATGCATTTGTAAAACATTATAAGCTCTGCTTATAACTAACGATATTTCAGTTGTATAAACACAGATTTACATTTCAAACTTAAAACATGTAATTTTTCAGGTTCTGAAACTGAATAGAAATCACACGGGAACGCAAAGAAATATAATAATGTACCTTCCAATTTATATGGAATCCGTTGTACAAAATTCTACCCCAGAACCTATGTAGATACATTGTTCGTATTTATTTTTCCATTCAAACAATATGAATTCAATGTTATTATATCGAATAAAGCGAAAAGTTTTGTATAGCATTTTCATTCAAAAATTAGTTTTACAACAAATAATTACATTACATCTAAAATTAAAATATTATTGGATGAATAGAAACAAATTGTGAAATGTACGGTAAATTTATTTCTCATAAAAGATAGTAGCAAAAAATGTTGCAATACGTTAGTGACATTGTTTTGTTTTAAAAATAAAGGAATTGTATACACACGTACAGCACATGGGTAACTGTCTCGTTTTTTAAATAAAAATGCCACTTACAAAACATTTGCCTAAGTTAATTTATTTTGTCTTTCTTCATTTAAAAGAATACTTTATTACTGTGTCATATTAATAATACGTGATTGATTCATTCGCAATTTATTTGCAATACTATACAGGTTCAAATTCCAAAGATATGGCTAGTCTACTTAAAAAAAATAGGCCATCTGATCCTATGACTCAGTTGTTGTAATTAATGCTCTTGATATTTTTGTACATGTAATTTTAAACTTTTAAAATAGTAATTCCTCTCAACAACAACAAAAAAATAATGATGTTCTTAAAATTAAAAAATTGTTTTTGTGACCACAAATCACTAACTAGAGATTTTCATTATAAAATAATTGTACTCTTTAGGTACGTACAATTAAATCTCACAAAAGTGTGACTTTATCCAAGAACAAGAATGCTTCTTATTCCGAAGTCACTTTTATAAATGCTTTTGTTAAAAGTGAAGTTTGGCCTCATAAGATTATAATGTAAAATCAAAATTCCAAAAGCAATTTTATTGTACAAGTGAGCTCGGAATATACGCCAATATCTCTTTCTATCGCCTCTTATGATGATTGTTTAAAAATTATGGAAACATTAGGTTCTCTAGGAAATAAGAAAAACTCTGTTTATGAATTGTTAACCTCAAATTTAAAAAAATGGTGGAGGAGCCATTACTATTTCAAGTAATAAATGCAAATTAGAGCAAGATTAGAAAAATTAATATTCAAAAGTAATTAGTAATAGGGATAATTAATATATCAAATTTCACTACGCCATTTAAAAGTCATGAATAAAACAAATGCATGTTATCTTGTACACGTAATGAATAAAGTAAAGCAATGACATCACGTGATCTGTTTCACATACCAACACCAACACAAACACGGGCAGTAAATAAACTATAAAGAACTCAACAAACCATATAACAACATCGCATCGGAATCGTAACACGTGCCAATCGTGCTACGCTTGCCGATGTTCGGATGTCTCTCTCCTCCACCAGCACAGATTTCAACCTATACTGCGTTCCCGCTCTTTCGGCAGAGGCTTATTCATACATTGTACTTTATGGGAATACTTCAATAATGAATAATGCTAACAAACATGTTTTCAATTGTAAAATATCAATAATTATTAATTACTATGCATATGAATCACGAAATACGAAGAAGTATTTACAATACGGAATAAAACGTCATATGTAATTTTACAATTTGTTTCCTTAGAATTAATTCATAAAATAATCACGTAAACAATTAAATTGCATATAAATATATGTGTGTTACTATTACTTTCAATTAAAAATTTCTTTTGTAAGAAATTTACTTGTAAACAAGTTTTACTGTTACATTTTTGTTTACTTTTTAATTACTGGAGAAACCGCTAAAACAGTGCTGATACATTTTGGTGACAGGTGATTTATATTTTTTATCCAACACCGTGTAATTATAAACCAATAACTATGGTGTTTTCAGATAAATAAATAAAATCATAAAACACATGTGGGTTAGATAACATACTGTTTGGTGTTTTGTATCATACTAACTACCTTACACAACCTTCTCTGCTCTATTTATTTATTAAATGTCATTTTTATATATCATGTGTGAAAAATACTTTTATATGTTTTATATCAATGATTAAATGGTGTTGGATTAAATGTTGTATGACATACGTGTTCCGCAGACTCCACCTCAGTTCATAACTTCTCGAAAGTTATAATGTACTTACTTTCCTTAAAGCTTAAATAACTATTACACGAGTGTTTATATTTGTCTTTATTGTATTTACGAGGTGTGTAAATTAAGTAATAATAAGTATAACTTCCTTGGGAAGACACACAGTGCTGGAGACGGTTCTTACTTACAGGAGAATGTTTTTACTAGTCAAAATCTCATTTTTTGCGCAGATTTTTCTCGACACCAATGAATTAGTCAAAATCTGATGAACGGTGTTGTGAATCAAATTTAACTCTTCCTCAATCATTTAGTACTGTCAACCGACGATCTGAATGCACAAGATTCCAGATACTGTCGACATTTTCATCAGTTCTTAAAGATAAAGGCCCACCACTTCCTGATTCGTCTTCAATCGACTCCTTTCTTTCTGAAAATTCTACAACCACCGAAAAACGTAGTTCTTTGAAATAATACCTGAGACACACGACAAAAGTTAATGATAATTAACAGTTAATGTTAATTTAGTGGCCATGTGACGTATAATCATTTAGGTAATGATCATTTCGAACTTCATAACGTGGAAAGTGCCGATGAAGTTCAGAAACTAATGATCAGAAGCGTTCGATTATCATCGTACGTCGAATGACAGTTGAGGTTCTTATTTGGTATGACGATTGACAATGAAGTATAGTGGCATGAATAAATCTAGGAACAACTACGATGTCTTTAATGACTCTCTATCTTCTATATTGTTAAGGGTACATTGCACACGTCCGCGTGTCTGCATATTTTTCTAATGAAAATTAACTTCAATTGAGAATTTACTTATTGATCATTATTTATACCGTTAAACTCCGGTATAACACTTTCTCTGTAGGTCTGCTTAAATTTTGTATAAGTTTCCATTGCACTGTGTCCAAGTCCGACGCAAATCTGGTAGCAGACCGTTGTTTGTAATTGACGTTACTCATTTTTATAATGCACAAGAAATAACTGTTTTACGAAAAAAAAATCGCTATGTACAACCAAATGACTCCAGTGAGTTCAAACTCATATTGAAGGCATATACCATGTTTATTTGTCTCCTCTCCAAATCCTGCGTCAATTGTTACCAGTTACACTGCCCGTCTTATTTCTTAATTTACACACCTCGTACGTTTAATTGTTGCATTGTTACAAGCTGAATAGTTTATTATTGTTGTTAGTAGTAGTTGGTGTTTTGCAGACGTAGATGGATATAGGTGATCGTTGGCCAGGGCGCTCGCGTCTTCGCTCGTGCGAACCATACGTGCCAGTTTCATTTCAATCGAAGCGTGTACGTAGCGATGCCGGTTGTCAGGACAACACAGCCGGCGGTCTCCATCTCCAAGGATACCTGGCGCTCTGGCGCCACCGGTAGCTCCAAGCACACAACACCCAGACACTACACGGTCTAACGGAGTACAATCTTAATTATCATTCAAAAAATACACTATCCGCAATTATTGCAATTCAGTGTTAATGGAAAATATTTCCGGAGGTATAATAAAATAAAAGTATGATTTTCATAAGAATATTTTAATGTAGTTCATATTTTTAAAAAGGTGTTTTCACTAAGAAATAATTCTATTTGTTGTGAAGAATAAATAACAATTTATAGAAACAATTATAAGTGTTAACATACCTAGGATAGTTATGAGTATCATAAGCGCTCCGAGCTCGGAATATATAATAGAAATAGAAAAATATTTACCTTCTATTATTTTGAAAAATCAAACAATTTTCTTGACGTATTTTATACATCAGTAAAGTCGTTTTACAGACGATGTTAAATATACTTCTTTTTTCTTAAATGTTCTTATACTTAGGTTGGGATGTTACATAACAATTGCACAAAAATTGATTTAAATAAATCACAATTTCTTTAAATCAATGCGATCTTTTAAATTAGATTTAAATCACTGACTGCAATCAATTGATTTAAATCAATGCATCCTGGTCATTACTAAATAATGAAAATAAAAAATAATGTAATTGTTTTCGATTTATAAAAATAGGATTTTTTTAAAATTTTAAATAGCAGTAAAAGAAGCAAATAATATTAAATATAGTTACATTTAGATTAGATTAAAATCAGTGTTGGAAAGATAATGTTTTTTTATTGTTTTTGAAATAATAAACAAATGTCATTTTACAGTATTATAGAATTATTGAAATTAAAACATTTCAATATAAGGTGGTTATACAGTAGATGTACTTCAAACAGTGCCGTGAAAACCAAATTTAATTTGAAATTAAATTTAATAAGAAAAATGCTAAGTACTACACGTTGAGCCAAAAATACTACTAATTAACTAATTAGTTTATTTGTTCCGTTGAATTCTACACGTATTTTCAGTGGTATCTCAAAATGCGACACTTGCAGTTTAAATTTATTTTTAAGAATCTATATTGTACTCCACAATTAATAAAAATAAATACGATTTTTTTATAAACATTAATAATTAATATATAAATTCGAGAAATTTTTGATTCATAAAAAACATATTTGAAAAGCAAGTTAGGTTTTAAGTAAAAGACGATGCGTTATTTAATTAATAGGTTAATACGAATCACACAGATAACTAGATTAGAAACGTACTTATTTTACCAATTGAATTAATTACAAGTAATTTGTACAACTTGTGTTAATTAAGTCGTTATTAAGGGCCTTTTATGTATGACGTGAACATGTGTAGTCACTAATTAATTCCGTCATTGTTAGAAATCTGATCTGTATGTAATTACTACACGCCGCAACTATACCTATTTGTTCATTATTTTACATACGCAGCATATTTTATACTATTATTATGCCAGGATCACAATTGTTCATTATTCTCACAATTAATCACATCAAATATTAAACACCGCACGGCTTGGAAACAGGTGAGAAACAAAATTTTAAATAATATTATTTATTAATTAGCAAATTGTATCACTGATCAAAATAATTTTAAAAAATATTGGTTTAAAGCAATTATTCGTATTTCCAAATAAAATATTTTTCAATATTTTGAATTTATGAGGCATAATATCAACATGTGATATTTATTGAATATTAATATTTATAAATATTATTACATATCAATCAATTCGGCAATATTTTTAAATAACCGCGTTATTTTAATTTTTTATCACATAATAAATTATAAATATATCACTATCTATATTATAACAACAACAAACCTACAGTGAAATTCAAAATTTATTTACATTTTACTGATAATAATAATCTATTGTACGAAAGATTCTAGAAGGTTCGAGATTAATTACTCGCAGGTATAAAATGTCGCAGCTTGAAGTGTGGCAGTCAGTTGAGAATGTAAGAGAGTTTAGAGCGTGTGAAGTCAGAGTCAGGAGAATGAAATTGAGTAGAGTAGAGTGAAGTGAGTCGAGTCGAGGTAGACAGTAGAAATAAATACTGTTGTATTATTATAATAAGCCTTTATTTGTATTAACATAGCCAAATATATGTGGTGTCAGTTTAAACACTTATGAACAACTGTTACCTTTGATTATAATATGGTGGTCATATAATTGATATTTTTGTGTAATGTATTATTATTATTATTTGCTTTGTGTGTAGCACATAAAAGTGATTCCATTACTGAGAGTCAAAGGAAATGAAAAATAATGTGATGTATGTTGTACTAAAATAACTATTAATAAAATGAACAAAATCGTGTTTAAAATCCACAGATATAATCCAGGCATTAGCACGATTAAAAATAAAATCCAATAATTATTTATTACAAGGTTCCAACTAATCCGGTATAACACAACTAATTCCCTCGACAATAATTAAATAATTTACAGTATTTTCATTTATATGATAATAACATTTTTAATTTGCAATTATGTGCATTTGCATTTGTGTGCCTTTCCTGAAATGTTTTTAAAAATAAAACCAACATCGTATTATGGGTATATGCATACGATTTTAATTAATTCTTTTTAATTTGAGTTTTATTGCAATTTGAATTCATTATGCATAATTAATTGAAATATATAAAATTGACTTAAAATACATATTATTAATTGAAATGAAATGATCTGAAAAATTTTGATACGTGCATAATTCATTTATGTAGTAACATAGTACAATGTTCTGATTTAATAGGGGAAGGGTTGAGCAAAAATCCATCCAATAATGTGATCAGAACACCGAGAGGGTGAGAAGTTTGCAGATCAGGTTACTCGGATTCGATTTCTCTCTAAATACACTATCGTTGCTGCTCTCAATAATCTCAAGTGCTCTTCTCGTTTCACATATTTGAGTGCTTGTACATTTCTCAAGTAACTATTTCCACTCAATAAATTTACTCATAACTGGAAAATCAAGAATTTACAAAATTATATACATGTGTCCCACAACTTAGGATAAAAGATTAAAGGGTAAATATAGTACGACGTGCTGATCATGAAACAAAGATTTTTAACAAATTCGCCAAGTTAAGGGTAGTTTACATGAAGTCGACATTTTTTGAACCACAGGAGTAGTTATTAATTATACAATATAAGACATTTTTATTAGTATTAGATAGTATTTAAAAAATTACTTTCATTGTAGAAGATTTAAAAATAAAATATTAAAAATAACTAACGACCAGTGACAAAAAATATTTGTTTGAAATGCGGATTTTTAAAAATTCTTTAAGTTTTATAATCAGCACGTCGTACAGTATATACCCTTTATTTTTTTGTCTTACGTTGTGGAACACCCTGTATAAAACAAAAAGGTCTAGTTCTTTCAAATTACATTATTAACAGAGTATGGGAGATATACATAAAAAGAAATACTTTTATTTTTACGTAATGTACTGCCCTATAAAACATAGACAATTAATTTAAATATTGCGGACAATATTCCAGAATAAATAAGCAAAGTACTTATCAAGAACTAAGATGGTAATAATAATAAATTGTATTATTTTATTAAATTCTTTTACTATAACAAAATTTTCTTTTATAATATGTGTAACAGTATGGAATGTTTTCCATATTTCATTGTAAACCTAAGCATTTGGACACTTGATATTGCATCCAAAATGGACAAGTGTAGGTTTTTGTTAATAAAGAATACACTTTTGTCGCCAAATGTTCAAAAACAGATAAATTTATACAAAATATGGTCTGGAGGAAAAGGGATGATTTCAGCACAAACCTAAAAAATATATCATATTTTGTAAGAGTCGCGACATATCATCTATAACGTACAGACACTAAATGTACTGAATGCACAATGTTAAAGGTTTTATATTTTTTTATAAAATGTCAATAAACGTTAATTATATATAAATTATGTTTTCTTTTCTTCAAGGTAAAATTCGTAGGATCATTTCATACAATATCCAAATCCCCACCCCATTTTAGAATTGGCAATTGGTAAATTAGACCACAAGCACGTGAGATAGTGATTCGAATCAAATCTAACAATCGGTGTAAAGCTATTAATTAAATAAGACATCATCGGCCATTTGCAATAATCACATCTGTCAATTCCAGAGCCTGGTTGCTCCGAGAAAAATGGAATGTTAGCGCGTTACGTAGCTGCAAAATGTCTTTTCAATAACTTCCCTCTACTGTGACAATTAAATTATCTCATCCCATTACTCCATATTTTAAATACCACCCTTTTGAAATGTCACGGAGACCGATGAGGTTATTTCATAGTTAAGTAAACATCAAACACAAATCTCACCAGGAAATATCCTAGTGGAGGTTGTTCCACGACCTGTTTTTCTCACCTGCCCTACATTTTAAGTTAAATAGTTCCAGCATAATATTTATGTTTCACTACAAAACAAAAATATCACGGAAGTGTAATTTATGAAAATGAAGACCTTCTTTACTATTTATACTACAAAGATGGAAATAAGTACCCGGTTAATTTATAATGAAAGTCGAACAGTTTTACGCTCCTACTTACATAGAGTAAAATCTGTTTATAAAAATAAATACAAATCTCTTGCACTCTATTTAAACTACAAAAACAACAATCCATACGCAATAGTATTATAAGAATTATAAAATAAAGAAATAAATAAAATAGAATTACAGACACATCAACTATATAACTGTGGATCAATTGAGAAAAATCCAAAAAAAAAAAGCTTCCTGAACTTCTGGTCGATTTTTACCATTAATTTTTTTTTCTAATAATATTCTTATGCTTGCGTCTAATTGAACAAATGGACCGACATACAGAGATGTTAAGATGTCAAGAGAATTTTAAAATTTTTGATTCGTATAAAACAAGAATTTTTGCTATTTTTTACAAATTAATAAAAAAAATCAGTTAAAATAGAATTAAAATTAGATCTCAAAAATGAATGATTATTTTTACAGAAGACGTGAATTTAACAAAAACAATTCTATAAATACTTGTCTTTATCTTTATCGAAATTTATTTATTAAAATAAAATGTTAATCATTTCATTATTCCGGATATTATAAGATTTTGATCAGTCAAAAAATGCTTTTCATTGTTTTATTAAATGATATGTTTTATCAAAAGACAACTATGATCTTTCTTGTAGTTATACAGGATATTAGAAAACAAGTGGAGAAGAAGTCAAATTAAATCAAAAAGTATTCTACAACTTGTGTAAAAAAATGTTACGTTTCAGATTTATGGGAGTTTTAATTTAGATGTAATCTTAAGTAAATACTGATAGCCATGATATCTTTAAAAATTTTGAATTTTTCACCTTTCGCCCCTCAGTAAGAGAGGTATTGGAATCATACTAAAAATTAGATAGTAATTTTTACTTATGTGTTTATGTATAATATTTTAAGCAAATTTAGATTATGAATATTATTCTATATCTGTCTTTATTTTATATCTCTTATTTTTTTAAAAACTACTATTTTTAGGAGTAGTACAGATCAATTAATTTTACTCCTTAGAAACATACCTCAAGTGCGCCACCGCTGCCTATATTTATAAACCATAACCTGATTATTAAAGCACATTTTATTTCTAATACGACACCACTGCTCGTGACGTCATTCCTACTGTGAATTTAAAGTTAAACAGTGACACATCTGTTGACACTACTCGCATTATTTACTCCACTAGCACCCTCTGGTGAGTTCTGTAGTAATAATAATCTATTTACGTTCTCCCACTCGTCCATTCACAAACCGCGTTGTAAACATGAGTTTTTATTCTGCGCGTCACCGCGACACGTGTCCCGATGTTCGGATGTTCGGCCGAGTCGCGGTCGCGAAGGCTGTGGCGCCGCAGAGCTGATTGTTGATGCTTATCGATTGATGAATATGTATAGCTTCCTATGATTAGATGATATCTTCATTATAGCTCTAGATGACAGTGTCCACGGTGCTATTTTTCATTTACTATTTCGACATTTACAACAAAAATCGTTTTTTACAACGGTTAGAACGATAAATGTGAGAGGAATTATTGAGAGGATAATAGAAAATGTAAAGGGACAATGGAATGATTATGGGTATCGAATGGATCAACATAAGTAACTGTTATTTGTAAAAATGGACGATCTAGAAGAAGGCGACTAACACAAAATGATCACAGAATTGGTAGAAAACGAGGTGTGTAAATTAAATAATAAGACTAGCAAGGTAACGTTCGATCTGGTAACACTTGGTACGCGGGACTTGGAGAGGAGGCAGATAAACATATTAAATGCCTTCACTACGAGTTTGAACTCGCTAGAGTTTCGTAAAATAGTTTTTTTCTTGTGCGTTCTAAAAATGAGTAAGGTCAATTTCAAACAACGGTGTGCTATCAGGTTTTGATTCAGATTTGCGCACAATGCAAACTTTTAAAAAACTTAAGGAGACAGTGTTATTTCGAGGGCCAGGTTTTTTGGTGGTTTTGGGTATTTTTAGAAAGAAAAGGTTTTTTCTTGTGCATTCTAAAAATGAGTAAGGCCAATTTCAAACAACGGTGTGCTATCAGGTTTTGCTTCAGACTTGGCCACAGTGCAATGGAAACTATTACAAAACTTAAGCAGACCTACAGAGACAGTGTTTTTCGAGGGGCCAGGTTTTTTGGTACTTTTAGGCATTTTTAGAAAGAAAAAAGTCAATTGAAGATAAAACACGCAGCGGAAGGATTTCTTCTTCAAGAACTGATGATGATTTTGACAGAATCTGGGATCTTATACGTTCAAATCGTCGGTTGATAGTACTTAATGATCGGAGAAGAGTTACATTTGACTCACACTACCATTCAACGGATTTTGAATTATTCATTGGGGATGAGAAAAATCCTCAGCCTCCTTATTCGCCTGACTTGAGTTCTTGTGACTTTTTCATCTTCCCGAGATTGAAAAATCAGCTCAAGGTAACTCATTTTGGGACACTTCAAAACATTTAAACGGCTGTAACCAACCAGCTGAAGATGATTCCAGTATCCTAGTTCCAGCACTGCCTTGAGGATATAAAGTACGGTCTCCAACATTGTGTGGCTTCCCAAGGAAGTTATTTTGAGGGAGACAATATTGAATTGTTTTTTATTCGATGAAAAAAAAATTTCAACTTTCATAGAAATACAATGTATGCTGGAAAGAAACTATATTTGCTTGAAATGCAAAATTGGTCACAGTGGCAACGATTAGTATTATTACAGGAGATTTAAAAGTATTTGTTCAAATGAATTCTGGACGAGATATACCAGATACTCGTTAAAGTTTGTTCCGTTTCGTTTTTAGGTCTTCGTGAAATTCTTATTTTCGCTCTTATTTAAAAAAGACTATCTTTACTTTATTAGAACGGAAGAGAAGACAAGAAGTAGAGCAAGAAAAGGTTTTTTTCTAATCTGGAAGCAAAATAATCATATTTTCACCTAACAAACATTGATAAAGTTAGTACAATAATGCACTTGATAAGATGTACTAGTATATTGAGAAGTGTGAATGAAAATCAAGAAAATTCTATTTAAAATTTTATAATACTAAGAAAAGATAATTTACTTTTGGCAATTGTTTATTTTTCTTAAAACTGTAAACAGGAAACAAGCGTATACAAGTAAAAGGCGGTAAAATGTTATCTTAGTCTTCCTCTCGAATTAAGTTATTCAAATATATATCAATTAAAAACAAATATCGCATTAATTTTTTTCCAATTTAAAATATGTGCACTATAAAACAGCAGGACATAATGTTGCTATCAATTTTTTATGTTCTCAGAAGCTTCCGCATATTTGGCAATGAGTCATAAAAAAATCAGTTCTCACTGGAGTAACATGATATGGAGTAATGATATTAAATTATAAACTAATATAGAGCTATTATTATAAATGATAAATATATAAAAATGTTAATTCGTTTTTACACGTCCAATTTGTCATTAGCATTAAATAATTAACTGATAATAATCTGCTGAATTGGAATTAAAATGAAACTTTTTAATAATAATTTATGACATGGCGTAATTATTGCCTATTTATTTTATGTATCAATTTATAATAGCAAATATGTATTGGTTTTTTTAATTTGCTAACATTCGAATAACTGTTCCGGCCACTTTTTGTACTAGAAATTTATTTCATTACCTTTGTTTCAGTCGCAATAAAATAAAAAATTATTTCGTAGCCCAGTTACTAATTTGAGTAGCATTGATAAAAATCAAAGAGTATTACAGTTTTTGTTGCACTACGCGTAGCATTCGAAATAACGGACTTAAGCAATCATTAAGATTGAATTAATATTTACTATTTATTCGATTCATTTCCTTATAATTATAATTTTTTTCGAAATCGATACTACAGTACACGGTATCACTCCCCGAAATTAACCAAAATAGGAGCTAAAATACAACTTTTCAAAATTTGACTTTACGGACTCATCTATCAAACTTGAATTAACCTATAATTTAATAGTAATATATTTTTACAGTTTATTTTAGAACTACCTAAAATAACAAACATATTATTCTATAACACAATTAGTGAATTTGTTTCTTATTTAAATATGAAAATAATTTATATATATTTGAGACTTTGACAGTACGTTTGTTTTCACAGCCATCCCCGTCGCAATAGCTAACTGACGTTTTACAAATACAGAATGCTATTTATTTATGTTTTCAATTATTAGTTCACCGATTTTGGAAAAAATATAACGTATACCTCAGAACTAAAATATTTTTTTATTACTCATATGGTTTATTCAGCTCGGCTGTCGCCTTGTAGAATAAATTCCATATTTGTACCTAATAAAAAAAAAAACTTTAGTACCTTGATATACAAAGAACTATTTTATTTTCAATTATAATTCGAAAAATCCTTTTTACAAAGTCAAACCGGTCTAGATTGATTATATTCCAATATCATTTTATTATTATATAGCGTCCATCATAAAAAATGAAAAAATCTGCTAGTCAAACTATAGAAAAATGCAAAAAAAGTTTTAAAATATTTTCCCTATTCCCAAAATTATAAGTGCGAAATAAAAACAGTATTTCCCATAACAACGATGTGGTTTTTTATCATTTATTTATTTTTCTATTGTGAAATCAGTTGCATCTTGAAATGCGTAATAGTGTTTATGTTTTTATTCTAATTTTCCAAGTTTTTTTAAAACTATAACTGGTATTTTCCTTTAAATCATTCTGTATCCTGTTACAATACTGAGAATTTCTTGTTCCTTATTCAAATACGAATGAATGAAAAACTTTTAATTATTTACAGAAATAATTATCACATTATAATTAATTATAGTAAATATTACTGTTTACTATAAACTAAACAAAAAATGGAATTTCACTTTTACTCGTGGAAATAATGATAAAAATAATTTACTTTTTTTAATAATATGTTTTGTACATTTGAAGCAAATCTAAATATATGTTTCGTTATGAACTAAAATTATACTAAAGCTATTTTAAACTGATGATAAAAATCGGTTATATAATAATAAAAACTAAAAAATGAAATTTACATGCGATTATTTAGGAAAACCTCCAAATACTACGTCCGGTTCTGTGTTGGTTGCCAAAAACTAATCAGCTTTTTATATAAATGCCAAGTTTTGTCAATTCACAACTGTTGAATATCTACCACAAAAATTAATATATTGTCGTAAATTCCTCAAAATTTAAAACGTGCACGTAAATAGATTTCACTATTTCAAAAATTCTTGTTAATTATTATTTTATTTTTTTAATAGTACGTTCCCCAAATAACATTTTATCAATTTTTTATTTTAAAGAATTATTATATATTATATTAGTTCTTATTTTTACAGTGTTTATTGAAGTATGGTTACAATAATTTTTTTAATATTTTTTTTTCTGAAATTCGTTTTATATGGAACAGAACATTTTGAATTAATCTTTTTTATATTATAATGTAGTAATCATCATTTGATTTTTACAATGTCTAATGGAAACGTTAAAAATCAGAGAAAAGAATAATTACTACATTATAAAATTAAAAAACTGTACCTACACCATTAAAATGTTAAGTACATTTCATGAATCCAATACCTCAAGATCTTGAAACCTTGTTCCTTCTAAGACTGTTGTTCTTTGGGGCTTAGATAATAACTTACAGACAAGGTTTTGATTTGCAAAATTTATTTTGAATAAACTTGTAGACTCTTGAAGTGAAAAAATAATCAAATTTCCAGAAATTCTTGGATGGGATATATTTTGCTGTTTTCAATATTCCACTATTCTTGGTTTAACGGTTTCGTTCTTTGAATATCTTACCTAAAACCTATACTTACATAATTTTTCATAAGTAATATAATAAGAACCAAGAATTTTTTGGAAAAATTTACGAATAGTTGTTGCGCAGTAACAGACATACGAGTGTCAAAAATGACATTTACATTACGACAGCGAGTTGTTGTTACTTCGCAAGAATTATGAGAAAATTTTACCTATTGGATTCATAGCTCGAATTATGTTTGCTTGATTATTTCACGAATGACAACAGCTCAAACATAAAATATTTGGTATCAACAAAATATAACCATGACTATGATACTGCGGTTTTATCAAATTTCTTCACTGAAAAACTACCTACGACCATCAAATGAAGCACTCTGATTTCGTGAAAATGACAAGTGTGAAATAATCACGTAAAAATCAAGGAAATAAAAACAATAAATTTTATTAGGTATTAGAAACCTCAATAGATAAGACAATATTATTTTCCTTACATGAAGACCGCAAGTGCATTTTCCTTTCCGAAGGGACGGTGATAGAAGAAGGAAAGAAGGAAAGTCAACCGCGTTACGCACAACCGGTGCCATGTCCTGATTGAGTGAGGCGCGTGCACGCTAATTACCCAGCCGCAGCCGCAGCCACAGCCAGCTAGATCTGGAGCACCGGAGGACAGAAGCCGCAGTGGCGTCCGCTACGGCTTCAGCTAATCAAACGCCCACTAGATGTGTCCATTTCATTATGTAATTAGCGCCGCATTTAAGGGGACTGCATAGACTACATAGAGGGTGGATGAGAATAGAGGATTCATGGTGGCACTTGTAGAATCTTTAGGAAAATAAGATACTTTGGTGAAATTTGTAAGAAGGATTTGGGAAACAATTTAGAACAAAAAGGAAATAAGAAAAAACAACTTAAGAACAAAGCAGAAAAATGTCAAATTTGCACTTGGATAAAGGAGAGTAATAAAAAAGACCAAATAAAAAAGGATAATTCTAGAAGCAACAACGACAACTACAAAAGACAACTTAAAAATAACACTTGGTAGAACATACAGAGTTGTGATTCGAACATCAAAACATAGGGATTTAATCACGTTTTCCTAATTTTCTGCCTCCTAATAATATTAAGTAAGAAAGCTTCAAATAACAGTTGTAGAGCTATTGCTATTTTAAGGATGATTAACGTCATTTTCAAGACACGTAAAATTAATTTTATGCTTTTTTACTAAAAACAAATAGGGAAGTACGAAATTAAAAACATATGATTTTACATTTTAAATCCCTATGTTCGAGTGTTCGAGTAACAACCCTGTATAATAAAACAAGACAAATTTTCATTTGGATCAAATTTGTCAGAAGGATAAAAGGGAAGTTCAAATTGATAAAATGATAAACCTAGACTCAACAACGACGAAACTGGAAAAGATAACTTATGAAGAAAGTGATTAGAGTAGAAAAAAAAAAGCCTAGATTAGAATAAAAGAAATAATAACAAAAATAGCAAAAACAATGAATGATCAAGAACCCAAGAAGATAAAATAAAAAAAAAAACGAAAAAGAGAAAAGGATAACACGAGATTATTTAAATATCTTGGAAGAAATAGATTAAGGAATTTCGTAATATAACGTCCAATTCAGTTAGGTAACTAAACTAGAAAGACAGGTAAACGAAGAAAAACTTAGGTATAAAAAGAAGAAATACATTTAAAAGGAATGAAAACCATTACATAGAATCAGAAAGCTTGGAAGACATGGATTGTAGAATTTAGTAATATAACACCTAATTCGACGTCTTAACGACATAAGAATCCAAATTAAAAGAGGAAGAAGACATATTAATAATAAAATTTGAGAATTTTATAAATGAAGTAACGTTAATAATAAAATAAAAAAATTGGAAATAAACTAGAAATGGGTTTTGAATTTAACTGTGAAATAATTGTAATATCTCAACTTATAAATATTAAAGGATGTAATCTGGTTTATTTGTTAAAATAGAAGATTATTTAAAGTAGAGAAAGTCCCGGACGGGACGCCCCTGAAGTGATTGACACGTGCGAACGTAGAATACAAGGCATTTATAATTGATGAAGAACCGTTAACGCGGACGTCGAAGGAAGTGTTCATCTTATTTTATGACAAGAGGAGGTTAGATTTTTCTTTTGTTTTATGGAGATTGTAAGATTCATTAATAAAAGAAACTTGTTCATTGGTTTATGGACACTAAATTTTCTTTATAACTACTCATGATTAGTTTTACAAGGTTCCGTAACTTCGTTTTTATTGTTTTGCAAATTCAAATCGGTAATTACTACTTTATTATAACTAGGAATTGTATACACACCTTATAACTTTACTACGCCAGCTTTTTATGAATCAAGTGTAAAGCTATAAACGGGAATTACTCATTAAAATGCGTAGCTATTTACTATTAAATAAAAATATTTTTACCTCCCAATATACAGGTAAGGAAGGTATTGTTTTTGGTCAAATTTCTCTAGTGTGAGCACTGATACAGTATTAGAAATTTGATGCAAGGAAATTTCAGGTATGAATTGAATTAAAAATATTAACACATTAACTTTAAAACTATTTTTTTTTTAATAGAATATATTATTAGTGACGAGACACGTCAGATTTTTTGGAATTGTATTCGGGTTGGAAAAACCACAAGCAGTTATATAATAATAAGGAAACTAATCAACTGTGAAAAAAAGTATGATTCGTAAACCACATTTTGTTATGATCTTTAAAATCATAATAAACACGTACGTAGGATATTATTTACCGTTACTAAATGTCAAATATTTTTATTAAGCAATATTTACCATTAATGTTCCTCATTCAATACAAAGTTTATTATTGTAAAATTATGACATTGGTTTTTCTAATGACTTTATGTTTTTCTCGAGAAGCTGTATGAATCACACCAATTTACGAATAATAAATGTCGTCATGTTATCTCGATAAGCCTTATTGAGAAATTAAATTCGGTTTATTATCAAATGTTTTGTTTTACGTTCAATCGAGGTTTTACCAGCCATATATCTAATCAACGACGCACGTAAAAAAAGGAAATGTTAAATATTACATACCTCAAGATCCACGTCTCATTTCTTAGAATATACGCCATATCCGGTCGATTTATAAATTAAATAAACTCGTTCTTACCTGAAAAGAAAAACAATCTTAGAAAACAGAAAATGTTTATGTATTAATAATAAAAGTATGGAAAGAAATAAAATTCCCACACATATTTTCTATTGTTTTAAACAGGAAAAAGGTGGAAAAATGGTATACTCATTACAGTTTATAAACACAGCATAAATATTATTCTGAAACCTACGTCATAATTACATAAATATATCACTCATGTCTTATTACCCATTGTTGGGTGTAACTGTTTTGCTTTACAAAATATAATTTTGTGATTATTTAAGACTAAGGGCCGATTTTTCAATCATTGTTTAATGTTTCGGTTAGAGATACATGTTAAATCAAATAATAGTTATTAACATACCTAGGATAGTTATGAGTATCATAACAGCCGTAGAAGTCAATTGAATTCTGAGCTCGGAGAGCAAGGATTTTAAGACAGCTAAGGCCTGATATGATACATAACATCCATGGTTTGTTTACCGGTTTCACATTATTAATAAATATCATTTTATAAAGTTTTTTTTGTGAGTAACGTTTTCGTGAACAAGTCTGTATGGGTTGATATGTTATCACAATTTATTGTTCCATGTTTTTTTAACTATTCTGAACGGTAATATTTTTACCATTGTCAAAATTACATGGTATACAATTATGTCTATATAAACAAGAATTTAATATTCTTAAACCAGTAAAAGTTATTTTATCACCCAAAGATTGTAGGATGTTTTTAAATAGTTTATAAAAAGATTCCCATTCCTAGAATCCATTTTAGTTTTGCGTCAAATGAACCAAATTGCGCATTGAAGGGTGAGCGTTATTTAATGAAATGTCTCTAAAATAACAGAACATGAAGCCAGAGAAAATGCGTGGGTACGAAGGCTCGAACTCTGCCCTTTAAATAAACTGTAAATATAATCCCACTACGGCGAAATAAAATCATTTTATTCTACACTCATTGTTTGCTTGGAAAACAAACAAAACATCAAACTACGCCAAAGGATCACACACTCTGCATGTGGTGTGTTCACTACTAGAAAAATTCATACGCTTCACAACAAAGTCACGAAATTTCATTCCACTACGTACTCGGATAAAATTCACTAACATAAAAATGTTCCCAATTGGAAGAATTAAAGATACATAAAAATAGAAAATTTAGAATAAAACGTACTCATTCATCAAATTTATCTTTGACTCTACAAGTAAGAAAAAACATTACGTCCATAATAATTTAGTACAGTTTTTATATTTTATTTGATATTCACAGTAGATTTCAAGAAAGGATTTTAGTTTTCAACTGTAGAAATCAAGGTACTATTGAAGATTGAAACTGATGCATGAAGTACGTATCTAAAAAAAATGCTTGTTCGAAACGAAACTAAATGATTTCGGAGTCAAATTTAGTTGGAAATTTTA
Organism: Stenolophus ochropezus; assembly: GCA_035578165.1. NCBI lineage: Eukaryota > Metazoa > Arthropoda > Insecta > Coleoptera > Carabidae > Stenolophus > Stenolophus ochropezus. Next base: position 4,100,810 of record JAQOWZ010000002.1, read on the forward strand.
CTTCGAGGTTCAATTTAATAGGAAAAAAATATACATTCAACATGAGCCTTGTTGAAGTTTTTGATCTTTATGATGCGTTTATCAAGTCTCAAAGATATATAAGAAATAAATTTGATATTTATCAAGAGGAAAGCATGTAAATGTTTCTAAAAAACTATTAGCCTGGAAACTAAAAATTAAGAGAAAACGTCATGATGATGAGACCCGAGATGGTGAGTTTTTAAAATCCTTGAAAATATCTCACAACGCAGACTAGTTTATTTCGAAATTCAAGTTCCCAATAACTTATCTCACAGAAAAGATAGATATTGTACTGTACGAATATATATTATATAGTATGGTTGAAAGACGGATTTGACGTTTATTTGACAGATATAATTTATTTCAATCTTTATTCGTACTTGGAAAGACCAAGCCGAGGACCAAGCGTTAGATGGTTAAGTTTATTTTCCGATTATATATTCATTTTGTTATATGTTTAATTCAATGATTTTGTGTTGATTCCTACATTTCGTGCTTAACAGTCATACACACTTACTTTCATATTTATGATTACCTAAAAAAAAGTGATCCCGCCTCGCTGAAAGAATGTCTAGATAACAGTACACTTGTAACATATGATATTTGTGCCAGTAGATTTTTGTACTAGCCGGTGTGAATTCCATCATGAGCATTTCTGTGGCAATTACGCGCCATCCAGGTATTATATAGAGATCAGTTATACCTATATATAGTTTCTCACAAAGAGAGTTTCTGTATGAAAGTAGACTAGTAACATATGATATTTGTGACAGTAGATTTTTGCATGAGCCGGTGTGTATTCCATCATGAGCATTTCAGTGGCAATTACTGCCCCATCCAGGTATTATCAGGTATTATATAGAAAGCAATGATATACCTTTATTATATAATTTCTCACTAAGAGAATTTCTAGATGACTTTAAACTTGTAACATATGATATTTGTGCCAGTAGATTTTTGCATGAGTCGGTGTGAATTCCATCATGAGCATTTCAGTGGCAATTACTCGTACGCATTGACAGTGCAGTGTAATAATACGGCGCGTCGCGCTCTGTTGACATGCATGGCGGGGGCGGGTGCGTGCGTGGGTGGCGACGCACTGCCGCCCCCGCGCCCCGCGCCCCGCGCGGCTAATTACGCGAGGTCGTCGGCGGCCGCCAAGGCTTCGCGTGACGTCACCCGCTATTCTTCACCATGTGTGCCACAACTGCGCATGCGCCACGCTTCGCGCGGTTTAGGTTTGTTTATGTTTTCTCCTACGATAGTATTGTCATGAGATGGCAGAACACAAAGGTTATATATGTGGCCAAAACATAACCTTTTGCTCTGATGTTTACAATATGATCAAAATTACAGACAGTTTTTATTTTGCAATAAAACGTGAAACAAAATTTCAGTCTAGATCTCTTTGAAAAACTTTTCAAAACTCGATCATATGTCACTAGTAGTTTCAAAATTTAATTTTTTTTTATAATATTCGATTCAAAAATTGATCAAATACCCTATTCTCATATGGATTTCATCTGCTTAAGGTGAACGTCTTATGTTATCTACATTATCAACTCAAGACTTCCTTATTCTAGATCAGGACAAGAAAATTCTAGATAATATTATAGACTACTATTAATTAAAACTTTTAAATTTAGGAAATAATAATATATCATGCAAAGCTTGTTCCATCCCTGCTGAAACAAATGAAATAAAGCGTATTCATAGATTAATATAGAGTATTGAAACAATCTAGGGTCTTTATATGTAGACAAGACTTTTTAATCTGGACTTAGACTTGAAATTTCTAGACAAGACAAGAGTTTGCAAAAGCTTTTCTTGTCTGATTTAGACAGCAACACTATTTATCTGCTTTGTGCCTTAATGAAAAACTACTTTAAACATTTTAATTTTCAGTTTCCTTTAAGTTATTACCGCAATTAACAGAATAATAGAGGCACATATATCAAAAAATATGACCAGAAATATTTACGAGTACTGTATGTAGATGCTATTTGTGATTACAGGAACGCTAAATTCAAGGACAATCAAATAAAAATTTGTCTACACACATAAATTTACTATTGCAGCAATACTAGTAGATATCTTGCAAATATTTGATAAGGCATATGTTTGTTATGTTTTCTGCATCTATCTCTTATATACGCAAATATTATTTCATTTAATAAACACAAGTATTTTAACTTTTTCTTATTTTCATATTCATTACAATGAACAAATTAGTGATCATTTTTCAACAATCACAGTTTCTTTTTTAAATACAAAATACCTATGTATAATTTTGCATAGTTATATACAGATATATAAGCATATATGTATATGTTCATAACCTTGATTCTGTGATATGCCATAGTAGATAACCAGTAAATTACGGTACCAGCTATAAATTATAAATTAAAACCTATAATCATGAAAAATATTACAAATAGAAAATCATTGGAAAGAATTCGCCAAATAGAAAAATACAAAACGATAATTGAATGTGGTTTAAAAATTCAAATTTTGTTCATGTTTTAAAATTATCATAAATTATAAAAGCGGATAATTTTTTGCTCTGGATTCTAGTTTATCAATGCTTATTACAAATTGGTTACGCACAGCAATGCATACTCGTTAAACTTTATTTTAAAACAAAAATCTTAAATTCCACAAGTATACAGAAAAGTTATTTAATCAGTGCATTTCGAATGATTAATTTATATAAATACAGATCAAAATAAATCAACGATCAACATAAACGAGATATCTAATCAGTTTAATTAAAATAAATGAACACTATTACTTCAATTGAGGCAGGAGGTTTAGAAATTACAAGGTAACCTTAGAATTATCATTTGGCAATGAAGCAAAGATAAAATATTTAATAATCAGTAATAAAGATATAACTTATAGTTAGCAATTTGCATCTTACATCTAAAATCATTATTATGATATGTTAATAGTAGTGTTTCACAAGACAAGATTTCTTGTCTAGTTTATTAATATCTTGTCTAGTTTAGTAACATCTTGTTTTGTCTCGGAAAGACAAGAAATTTAAGTATATCTTGTCTTTCATTACTCTTGTATATAAAAATCTTGTCTTGATCATCATTTTCTTGCATATTTCTTGTCTTGCATGTTAATATTCGCAAATGACCTTGAATATATAAATAATCTTGTATCACACGTACATTTATTTTTGTTTATCAATGTTAATGTATTATTATTAAATAAATATTATAAATATAAAAATTGTATAGCTGTACATACTGTACGTATATTTTAGCACAAGCCGAAAAGCTATTTTCAAAGCATCTCTGGTTATAAGAAAGCATTTTATCTCTTTTGAAAATGAAATTTACTTACATAAGTTAAAACAATTGTATTAATTCTTTTAATACTGACACATTTTTGCACCTTTACTAATTTATACGTAGGTTCTTATAAGAAATTTAGATTTACAATTGACCAAAAAATACAAGAATTGAAGAAAATCTTGCTATTCTTTCACATTCCTTGCAAGACAATTTCTTCCCTCGTCTTGTTTTGAAATTTGTAGCTCTTGTCTTGTTCTTGTCTTGCATTTTGTGCAAGACTGAGGCAAGACGAAAAAATACAATTCTATACAAAAAAATTACTTATAATCATGAATATATAACTCGGTGGTTGGGTTTTTGATTTTATGACTTATGTATTTCAACAACTCGCTTGTAACGTCCTAAAAATTGTGGTCCTCAAACTGTCGCAGTACCAAAGTATGACGGCTTTTCCGATGACGCGAATTCACTGTTATTTTCCTAGGAAAATTTGACAATATTGGCAATGACAATAGTTAAGATGACAAATAAAAAGCGAATTGAATTCCTTAGAACGATTATAAAAAGATAAAAACCCTTCCTCCCTGCTGACGTATGCAAATTAGTGTGTAATTTCTCCACGGCTATAATCACAGCTCAGATCTGTACGTAATGCCCGCAATAAGGTAACGGTGAACGTGTGCTTCAAATCTTTTATTTAATGTGTCCATCTTTAGTAACAGCAACCGACCTTGCCGGTCATCCAGCCGTAACGAAACGACGAGCCAGTGCCGTGCAGGAAAATACTCGCACAAACACGTTCAATCCTGCTGGGGCAGGAAAACTGATAAAGGGCGCCAAAAAAACCGCTTTATTTTCAAAGCTTAAAGTACATAAAAAGGAATATTTGAAATACTCAGTAGGTTCCAAAAATTTGAAAATTTTTTCTGTTCGTATTTCGATTTACTAGGCCATCTACCGAGTATTTCAATTATTCCTTTTTTTACTGTAAAATGTTCCAACGAGAACCAACAGTGTCTTCTATTAACTTTGTCAAAGCTTAGTAGGATCTAAAAATTAGAAAATTTATTCTATATGTATTTCGGCTTACTAGGCCATCGTCAGGAATATTTTGGGACTTACTGAGTATTTCAATTATTCCGTTTTTTACTTTGAAATGCTCCAAATATGACAAGAATTAGAACAAGAGCAGATTATGACAAAAACAGAAAACAAATAACTGAGGTGGTATCAACACAACGTATGGACGAAATGACGAAAACAGGATAGTTAAGAAAATAATAGAAACTAAGAAACAAACAAGAATATTTTGGGAGCTACCGAGTATTTCAATTATTCTTTTTTTACTTTGAAATGTTCCAAATACGACAAGAACTAGAACAAGAACCGATTATGACAAAAATAGAAAACAAACATTGAGGTGGTATGGACACATACAACGTATGAACGAAAATATAACAGAAACTAAGAAACAGAATAAAAGAAAGAGGGGAAACCAAAGAAACAGTGGATACACCATATTGAAAAAATCGGTACTAAAAGAGAAAAGACCCCACAGGAACTCCTAAATCTAACTCAGGATCTGACAGGATAGAAAGTGTGGATAATAGAGAACTCAAATAATTCAACTCAGCCGACGCCTTAAAGAGCATAAGGTCAACTGTGAAGAAGAAGAAGAAGAAGAAGAAGAATTTAAAATGTTCCAACGAGAACCGACAGTATCTTCTATTAAGTTTAGCAAAGTTTAAAGTTTATAAAAAGAAGAAAGTTATGATTGTCACGAAAATCACAAAACAAATATTTAAGTAACACACTGATATCTGGTCACTGAAGATTTTTCAAGGTAGTTACTTAAAAATATATTATCCAAAACCAACGTTAATCTTAAGAAAGCTAACAGTTATTTAAGCAGCAAAGAATGAAGTACATTATAAATTTCGAGAAATTATAAACGTTGAAGTTTGTAGTTCCGAAGATTATGTTACCGTACGACTATTACGTATACTTAAGACACATTCCTTCCAAATAATTCCAAGTCTCAATTTCAATTTATACTTTTAGTTCATTTTAAACTGTTGTACTGTGATACCCGCGTTTACAACAACATAATTTCACTTTCCAATTTGCACGTTCACTTCAAAACTAGCAAACTCCAAGCTTTTTAATTTTACTTTGAAGCAGCAATGAACTTCAAGTAATATTGTATTTGTAAAATATGGGCCATTTGATAGTTCAGATACATTTTTTCAAGAATATTAATCCAAAATTTATGTTTGTTTTATGTCGATAAAAATGATCATGATAAATTACAACATATAAATAATATTTTATCATGAGTTCATTGTTGATAAGAATTGAAGGATTTTAGATTAAAAATCCAGAAAATTTTGCTGTTTTAATGCGATATTAAATTTTCAATATCAATAATATTATATAATAGTTATTTATGTATTAAGGGCATAATAAAAAAAAATATAGCACGAGGGAATGTTTAAATTTCCTGAGAGCTATGTTTTCTTTATAGATAGATGTTTTATTTGGGCAATAAATAGTAAAGACTTTAATTCGATGGGATTTAATTGGCAGTATTAGATCTTAAACTCCCAAAAATAAAATACCATGATAAAAGCATGTCCAGCAAAAACAAAAACTTAAGTACAATTTTAAGTGAACTCTAATTGAATGAACTTGATTTCGAATATGTATGTATAAATATATGTCAGGTAGAAAATTTGGAGTACGCCAATGGTCAGCTATTTAGTATAATGTTGTCCATGGTATTCATGTATTATCATCATCGAGATTTGCTAGCGCTGAGCGACATAGGAAACGCAAGCTATTGAGCAAATGAGCGAAAAACTCCACTTACAAACCAGAAAAATCACTTAAATGCTAAGTATCTGTTAAGCCAACGGAAACCACTGCTGCAATTTCCAATCATGGACTATTTCCACCTCCTACAGATTCACATTCCGCATAAATGGAAAATTAGAATTTACTTTACACGTGCTTCATTCATATTACGACGAAACAATAACTTAGTTAACATTATTTAAATTGACTTTATTCTAGAAAAGTTCGTCATTGTTCAAAGTCCGGCATTTGTTCGGAGAAGAGATTCTATTGGATACCACAAGAATTTCATTAAATGATATATCTATTATTACTACCCCTACAAACGCAACAATGTACATGGAAAATGATTATATATATATATATATATATATATATATATATATATATATAATTTTAAAAATTAGAGTTTTTTATTTAAAACATTTTTTAAATTTTGTAGCATATATATTTAGTATAATTTTAAAAACGTGTTTCACAAAATTTATAATGAAAACATATTGTAAAGAAAAAGTAAAAATTTAAAGAAACAATAAAAACTGTAGAAAAATCCGTTTATAACGATACTGCGACAAACTAGTTATATCGAAATTGTGACCACTTGTTTGAAACGCTAACGTTATTTTAATATTATTGGTTGTAGCGACTTCCGACTATAGCGATAATTTTTTTGGGATCCCTTCGATGTCGTTAGAACCAAATTTGGTAACATTATCCTCTCGCTTTTTTCCCAATTTGCATAAATCTGTAATGTTAAATAACAATTGCATAACAAGTGAATTAAATCAATGCAACCTTCTTTCGGCCAATCAAGCTAAGATTTGATTCCCAGTGAGCCACCGTTACCCGTACATTGTGAATATCTAGAAATTTATATGAAATGCAAATTAAGTTGTGCATTTGCAAATGTTATATACTTATTAATAAACTGCAAGTTACCAGATAAAAATAAATAATAGTTGGTTACACAACAGCGATGATACTTCAAAGTGAAGGTTTTTACCGAAGGGCATCTAATGTAAAATTATAGTTTTATCAGCTTTTATTTAACAAGTCCATAGTACTTTTTACAGTGACAAATTTATGACATTACATGGCCAAAAGCATGTACACTATTTTATGTAGCTACTTATTCCGCAGTAACTTATCAGTTACAAATTATTGTTTCTTTTTATATGTTTTCTTTTCATTAAATATACTCAAAATAATTAACAAAATATGTATAAAAACTGGTACACAAATTTAAAGATGTACGGGAGGAAAAATAATATTCGCACACAGTGCCGGATTAAACCATGTGCAGGCCCATAGGCAATCGGAATCACGGGGCCCCCTCCCCTAATAAGTTTATGATTTTACTACCCAACAATTTTAATAAAATAATATACAAAAAAATAATATACTTTTAAAAAATTAATAGAATATACCTATACTCACTAGTGGAATATAAAAGTATGAAAGAAAATGTGTACTTTACAGTTTTAAATAAGATACTCAAAAAATAATAAAAAATATTTGGAGAGTGTATCAGTAATATTAAGATAAGCAGGGCCGTACCTAAACAATTTTGCGCCCGAGGCAAATACTGTTATTTGCAGACCAAGCGCCAACTTCTTCTCAACAACAATAATGACAATATAAAACATACTAACATACGTACCTATATTTAGGTTTTTTATTTGCAGACACTACAGTGTAAGCAATAGCTGTGGCAATAGTAAGGAACGACAGAACGACATAAATTCAAAACTAGATTATTCAAGTAAAACTCAAATTCGCTATCACACAAAATCATTCTACAGGTTTCTCTGACGAGAGAAATAATGATTCACCGAAAATGAAATGTCTATTATTTAATTCTACTAAATACTAACCGATATCTTTGTTGGTGGCCGCCTATTTAATACTTTATTATCATGATCACATCTGCTATTCTCTACATAATACGTCGATTCTTGGAAATTTCGTCAATTAAGGGAACGGCACAATTTATACAAAGGCAAAAGTTATCGCAGTTCGGCGTACTGTATGAGTTAAAAAAATCTAGACTTATAGTTAATAATAAATTTAGTTCATGTTCATTTTTTTTGCCTTTTACATCGATTTCAACATCAAATCAATATTATTTTAATCCAATATAGAAGAGCGCGGGGCCCCTAAAAGACACGGGGCCCGTAGGCAATTGCCTACTCTGCCTAATGGGTAATCCGGCACTGTTCGCACATTAAGTTGAAATATTTAATGTTTATTTAAGTAAGTTTTAGAAAACTGACCTTTCCTATATTTCTCAACTATAAAAGTTCTTTTTCTTCTTTTAAATTGAACTATGAAGTATGTTTATTTTTTGTCAGTATAATAATAGTATTTAGTACTTATCAATTGTTATCAACTTTATTGACGCTCTCTTTCGTAAAAATTTCCTATGAACCAATCTTTTTAATTTTTGGAAGTTTCTGTTTCTTCTATTAGCAAAAGTTGAATGTTATGAATGAATGTGTACATGCGTATGAAGAATATTAAAATATTAATTTGATTAATAAATTTTTTGTATTGAGATTTGTATGGAATATATTGTTTTTGTGTATAGTCCAACAGTAAAGTAAACTATTTTTTATAATCATATATATTGAATATATATTTTTTGTTAATTGAATTTTATAATTATTTTTTTTAATAATTTTTTCAGTTTTTTTTATTTTAAACCGGTTCCCAATTTTTAAAAACCGGTTTTTGAACTATAACCGTTATTATTATAAAGTTCTCTATAAGGGTTAACCGTTAACCAGTATTTTTTCCGGTTACATGCTCCGATTTAAACAAATAAAATATCCACTTTAATTAAAAAAATAAAGTAGTTCTTAAAAATATATCTTTTTACATTTTAAGCCCTTGCATTTATCAAATATGGATAGGCTCCATATTTTAATTAAATTATGTGTTAAACCCATATTCAATTCATTTTCATACGTAGAATAATAATTCGAATAATTTACGATAGTTTTTTGGCCAAGATCAACAAATCTGGTGTATTTATAGCAAGTGAATCACATGTTGGAGTATACTTTTGCTTCTAAATATTTTAGAATTTCTAATTCAAGGATAGGCAAAGACCAACGAGTTAATAAAATTAAGTAGACCATTATGCAGATCAGCTCTTATTATATGATTTATTTCCATCGTGATATGCAATTGTAAGTCAAATATATCACGAGCGAGCAAATGTCAACAGGTTCAAATGTCCATGCGACTGCGTAATCGCTTCAAATTTTCCCACTTTCTTTACTGTATTCTACTAGAATTCTTCTAGCCGCAAAAAAAATATTGGGAATCCGTATTTCTTAGGAGCTGTGGTTTCAATAATTGCGGTTGCATACATTGACCTGGTATGCATAAATAAACAATAAATTATAACTTATTGGTTCTAAGAAAAAACAAAATAAATAAATATAATTGAAGATATAAAAACTTTCTTTTCATTTATAGTAATTTACGTTACAAGATCAGTAAATGAGGTTTTACGGTACGAATAAGATGTAGATGTAAGATGTACTATGTACAACATTTTATTTCATACCGTATCACATTTTTCAATTGAAATTAAATTTTCAAATATTGAAAGAAAAAGGGTAGAAATTTTTTAGAATTATATGATACATTCTTCTTCATTGTAAAACCAAGAAAATGCAGTTTAATAAGTCTTTTTCGCAAAAGTAATAAAACAGTTTAGTATTAATTTATTTAATTAAATTGAAATTTGATTAAATTTTTTTCCAGTTTTCTGATACAGGGTTAAATATACTAATATTAATAAAGTATCGGAAGATTGTTATCAATACTAAAATACGGGTATCGAAAAAGTATCGATACTGGTACCGTTTAAGTAGTATCGCCCATCACAGTTCACTTTTTTAATTTTACTTATTTATTTATAAATATTATATCATTATTTTACCCTAAAATTAATTTTGAATTTCTTAAAATTACTGTTCTCTTGGAATTTTCATTAAATAACTAAAAAAATAAATTGTAAATTACATTTTTTTATATATTTCCAAGATATTTTATTTTCGGGGTAAATTATTTAAAATAAAACTACTTTAATAATCTGTGCAAATTCTGAAGAAAGAGTATATTCGTTTTGTATTTTAAATAAGAGAAAAATAAATACGTACTTAATAGCATTATTGCGATGGTATTTCTACATAAAAACTACAAATTACAGCCGTCATAATTTCATTATATCACTCTTTTTTGTTTATGGAAAAACTTATGACTTTTTTTAACGGTTAAAACAAAAACAACACGACGTAAATGTTCATATTTTATGGTAATAATTGATTAACATTCATTCATATTCTTATATGCTATTAATTAGATTGAATATTATTTTATATCTTTAAAAAAAATACATAAATTCGAAATAAACAAAGATTTAGTCATAATAGGTTAGCAAAGTTGGTCACTAACGTTATTATTAAATGAATTCGTTCGGAATTGAATTACTGTTTTATTTTTAGAATTTCCTTTATAACTTATTTTTATATATACCCACTTTTATTTGAAGAAGGATTTCCTATAGAATATATTAATTAGAATAGATTATTTTTATAACTGTACTATGTACATTTCAATTTTTAAATTGCAACATATTGAACAATAAAAAAATAAATAAATTTATTTATTTATAATCTACTTTATCCTACATTTGGTACTTCTTATATAACAACATTTCATTTTTCCCGTCTAACCTAACTTTTTCCTCAAAGTAAAAAAATGATATTCGCACAGGAAGTGGCAAAAACAAAAGCTTACATAATTTAAAAATCGTAGCAACGGTTCAATAGCAATTTTCATTCATCAATTGACCTTGACTACCGCTGTAGTTGAAAGTAGCATTAAAAAAGTAAATGATAGATATAAAAGCCACGCGACATATAACAACAATTAACGGACACATAGTAAATAAATGTCGAAACGTCACAGGCGTGATTATAAAATGAAATAGCTCGCAGTAGGCCTTGCACAATACAAGTCAGATTACGGCGCACCGATATGGTTAATGCAACAATCAAGAATTCCCTACTAGAACACTCTATCGGGTAACTATTTCGCAAAAATATAAACGCCGTTTAAAATATTTATCAACCTAGAAGTACCAAGTAAAAATAATATTACTTGGATTTTGTTCTGGTACAAATCACAAAATAGTGACTTAGTTATTGACACAGTAGGTAAAATTAAATAGTGATGTCCTATTTTTCGAAATTTTAATTAATATTTATAGATATGAAACATTTCATAATCATTTTTGCAGACATGAAGACACTGACCAATTTTTCCTCAGTTCATATCCACAATGTTCAGAATTCAATTGTAGTTGAAATGTGCTTCGCAAATGTGACAGTTAAATGAGAATTATTTAATCAAAAGACAATATTTAGGTTTAAGTTATTTTGATTAATTGAGTTCTGAAAGTTTTTTTCAATATTGAGAATGATATAAATACAAAAATTATCCATTTCCATTTAATACACTATTTGTCAAAAGGGACAATTGCCTTCGAATTATCATGAGGCGACGGAAATAATATTTCCGTCTTGACCAAAACTAACTGTATTTAAACAAAATTATTTCCATTCTGATCAAAAAAAAAGCTCATATTCATGCTTATATAAAATTGCGACTCTCGACTACGTCTCTTGCCACATGGATATGAATGGTTTTCTGCACTTGATACACAATGTACTGTTTTCTACTTCCGTTTAATAAGAGACTTTTTATTTTCCTAATTTCAGTTAGGTTATTGATTCCACTATTTCACTAGTGAAATAATGAGATCATTATTTCACGAGAAATCAAATTGGAAAGTAGGCACCTATAGAAACATTAACAGCTACAAAAATAGAATATTTAGTTCTTATTATCTTTACAAATATTAATAATATAGTTTAGTTATTACATTTATTGAACAAAGAGACTCGTGTTTTACAATTAAAAAAACTGAAATCATTTATTTGTTTATAACCAACAATTTTATTGTAGTAACTTAGTAGCGTACAATATTAAGTAGTCCTTGGTATTGTATTTTTTGTTTATTTTGCAAATGTCATTACACTATCAAAAATTCATAATTTCAAAAATATTTTTCTATTTAATGAAACGGAAGTAGAAAAAATATTGTATAAAACACGTAAGGAAACTAGATGGTTATTAACTTCCTCTCTTAGACCTTCTCCTTCATTTCCTTATTACATAAATAACTATTTTGTACTATTACTATAAAATCTCTTGATTCGCGTCACCTAAGAAACGTCGGAAATTTGAACTTCCCACGTACAAATCTCTTGCGCGACATTTTTCCCGGATTCGTTCTACTGCATCGCTCTTAATCTGGCGCCACAAAATAGTAATCCGGAAAAATTGCGTTCCCACACATATGTAAATAAAAGTGGCTATCGTGCTTATTATGTGTGGGTGTAGAGAACACAGTATGAAGTAAAGGAGAATGAGAGAAGAGAAGTTAGCGACTGCGGAAAAGTGGATAAGTGAGGAACATCAGCAGGGTTTTACGAGCGAATAAGCGGATTTATGCGGCGTAACCCAACCTGTACCGACGCGTACACAAATGGTCATATTTAACATTCTTAACGCAGCAATTAAAATTAGTCACTCAATTATGCGAACGGCAATCGAACAGCGTTTGTGCACCGCTAACAAGATTAATTAACAAACAACTGCAATAATTGTAAATTAATTCGCGTCATAATTTACATGCAGCTGAGAATTAAAAATAATAAAATTGGATCTGCTCCCGAATGGTTCAGACATAAATCAGTGTAGTTGTAAGGACACACAAATGGAAATTAGTTTTATGTTTTACGTTCCCCAATTACTGCGTGTCCCGCGCTGACATAAATGTAATCAAATTTAAATAAATCAATAATATGGACGCTCTATTTGCCGATAACTTAAATCAATCCGAACGAGCGCATTCCAGATAAATAAACCTTTTCCAAATTATACATTTAAACACAATATTATTATTTAGGAAATTATTATTAATCGCACTATTTATCAAATACTTTCAATAAAAAAATATTTTCAAATATTGCATGTTTTTCAAGATTAATTTCAAATTAAAAATTTAATTAATTGTTCATTGCAAATATTTTCTTTTGTGTTCAAATTTTATTATCAACAATTTGAACAAATAATTCTTTCATACACATGAAATACAATAATAGAATGATGGAACCATTTACTTTAACTTTATTAAAACTAAATTTTACGAATTAAAATTTAATTCTTGAGAAATATGTACGAAATAAATAAAAACAATAACTCTTTCTTTGCAAGTTTTTGAACGATTAAATTTTTTTTCTACCACAACTATAGACAGTAGCATTTTTCTCCCACTATATAAAGCTTCAAAGTTAGGTATTTCCCACAATCGTGGGTTAAAGTGTGAGAAATCATTTCTCATAGCATTTTACGTGCGCCATATTGTTATTTATGTCAAATAATTTTCGTGCATGTATTTTTAATCTGTAACTTTTAGCAGTGTGCTCGTAGAAAAAGTATAGTGTGCCATGTGATTTTAACACTTGACTTAGTCTCTTACCGAAACTTTCACACCTGGTGGGAAATAGGTGACTTTCTGCACTTGTTACACAATAGTATATTGTGTAATAATAAGAAAAAGTGATAAACATTTTAATAAAAATTTTAAAAGATTATCCCTTTTGAAAGGAAGCTCGAATATGAAAAGAATGGAAGTTGAAGAATGATTAGCAGTAGAAGGATCTCATTTTCAAGCAAAATAAGTTTAAATCAAGTACAGCAAAAATGTGTATAATTTAGTGCCATGTGGTGTTCACATCAGATCCATCTTTTATATTTATCATAAATTAGATTTTAAAAGCTCTATTTTTATAAGAATAAATCGAAATATATTATTTTCAGTAATGATACAAACTGTATAAGGGGGATAACATTTAATATGTTGTCGGTTTTCGGAAGGATGTTGAACAAATGTGTTCACAATGTAGTTGGAAGAGTATTTACGTAGAGCTGCTGAACAGTAGAACAGATCACAGCAGTAGTAAATTCCATTGCCTCGCTGATGTAAAACATACCGTTCGGCTCGCACGCGAATAACGGAGCAGTGAGATGGAAATCCAGAGCGTTGCAGCTCTGGAAGTGTGGTCACGTGATCCAATCAAACTGTCAATTAAGTACAGACTGGTGTTTAATTATTTTCAGGCGTTAACGGCGGCCCGCGTCGCTCGGATACCGGATCGGCGACACAGCGTCCTCCTATCAATAATCCCTTCAACATGTTCTAACACGTTGCGACTGCCATGCACTGGATGTCCGTTCGTGTCCTGTGAAACGAGTTCAGTCCCGAGCCTCGCCAACGGCGATCTCCCACTACCAATATTGTTAATTTTAAACAAGGGTTGTCTGTTTTACAAGGGTTATTTTCTTTCATCATTACGCTAAAGGTTACTTCATTAATTATACCCAAACCTGGACATCTCTCAACACAATATTTCAACGCATTACTAATCAATTATACCATGCTTTTTCCACACACCACTTTAACAAATTCGAAAGAGTTGAACGGATGATCAATCCATAACTCGGGAGATTATGACTAACTTCTAACTTCAGATTTTATGTAACTATCTAGGAAGTTTAGTATCAACCAAGAATGATATATCTAGCGAAGACAGCAGAAGAATAAAGAATAAAGATTTAAAAATATATAACACCATCAAACCGCTGGAAACATTCTCATCAGAAACGTGGACTCTTATTACATATAAAGAGACTAAATTAGCAGTCTTTGAAAAAAAATGTGTAAGAGAGTATATGACCTGTATAAAAATGAAAATAATGAATACCGAATCAGAAACAGCCACCAACTCCTTGAACTTTCAGATAAATATAAAGAGGTTCGAAGAAGAAAAGAGACCAAAGATAATACTTAGACAAAAGCTACATAAGACAAGACCAAGGAGCAATCCTATGGGAAGACAACGTGAATGCAAGATGACCAATCTGTGAGCCTCGCTTATTCTCTTGATGTGATTCCAAAGAAAATTTAATTTTTTTACTTGAAATTAATATGTTTCTTCATCCAACTTCTTTTTTTCAACCTCGACACTTTCGTCCCCCACAAATCTTCTTTAAATTTATACACACTTTTATATATTTCATCTCCTGAAGAAGACCCATATGGGGCTGAAACTAAAACCTGTCGACTGTTTAATTTAATTTTTATATCAAAAAATTATTAAAAAAAAAATAGGAAAAAGAGAAGTAAAATACGAGTAAGTAAGAAAAACCCAAAACTTAAATCTGCAAGAATGCTGCGAGTAATAACAAGCTGGGAGGAAAACAACAAATAAACAAAAAATCTACTAGAAGAAAAAATGATTGCTAGATTCAAATGTGGTAATGAAGTACTGGCTATCAAGTGAAGAGAAAAGGTGTAGGCTTTGGAGAAAAGAAGAGAAATTGATTGGATAATCTCGAAAGGTAATTCAAAAGAGTGTGCAATTTTTTTTTCTCATTAAACTGAGAACATGATTTTCTTTTATTTTTATTATTTATCGAAAACTTCAATTTTAAAAAAATAACATACGCTAACAGAAAAATTGATTCCAGAAATCCAATGATTTTTTCAAGAAATATACGAAGATACTATTGGCTCTCATGATAGCTAATAAAAGCAGTAGGAATATAGATAATAGAGGGGTAAGTAATAGGACGGAGGATTGTAAGACGAGTTGAGTCGTTGGCGTCAGGCCTGGCTGGAGAGACGGGGGGTGCGTTCATTAGACGGCCACTTCAATCAATTTAAATAAACCCCCCGCTGGTCAGCGAAGCTCCTTCCGCGTTCTCCCCGGCTATGTGTCTGCAGAGCACGTGGCCCCGTCAAGGGACGATGCTAACAAAAACTTCCAAATTCGCAACAAAAAAAATACTTTTAAATAAAATAGGCCGAATCGACACTCTGGTAAAATAATGTTAATATTTATATATCCATATCGTAAAAATTTTGGGTCAAAACAAATATATTTTACTTTCTTGTACGAAGTAAAGAATGTTTTGTAATCGCGAAAATTCTGGTTTTCAAATTTTAACGGAAATTTACCTTTTGACCAGAGTTGGCAAATATCATGATTTATTTAAGAAAATTAAAAATCTTTGATTTTTTTTATTTTATAATTTTTAAAAATATCTATTAGTGTTTTTTTTAACAATTCATGCCTTTTTTGAAATTTTAATTTTTTAAGACAACTATCAATGTTACTGCACTTTTTTAATTGTAAGGAAAACCAAATCTGTAATAAAACCGAGAAAGCGAGGAAATTGGAGTGTTTATTAAAATATTATAACCAAACTCAAAACAATTCATCTGAAGAAAATTATTTATATGTCACTTTTCCTGTCAATTTTTTTTTCTTACGTTATATGACTATTAAAGTTATAAGATACCACATAATTTTAAAATATTATTAAATGCAGAACATATTTTGGTCGTTATTAATAGTTTTGAAGCAAATAAATACAATTTTACTATAATATGTTTGATGATTTTATTAAAAAAAATCTGTTGATTTAAATAGTGATTTAAATCAAATGATTTAAATCAGGGCAACTCCGATTTTGATCAGCTCTGAATCCATTTTAAGTAGTTTCGGTAAAATCTATACATACGTACGTATCTCGCATAACTCAAAAATGATTAGTCGTAAAATATTAAAATTTTCTATATGGGACCGCTGTAACATTTAGTTCAGCACCTCCTTTTTTATTGCATTTGGCAATACGTAAGGAGCACTTTACTTTTAATTTCGCAAAATTCAAAAACGAGTAGCCATACATTGATTTCACTTTCAAATGAAATAAGTTTAAATGAAGTGCAGCAAAAAATTAATATAATTTAATAGGTTTACAAGGAAGTCATGTGCTGTGCACGCCAGATTATTAGTTTTAGAGTTTAGTCCATATATCTTAGAATTGACAAGAGATTCGCTTAAAAATATATAGTATTTTCTAATATCAAAATTTTTGGCCTAGAATTAATTATTTTGTGTGATTGTAAACAACACCTAGAACTAATTTTCTAACCTCTGCGTCGAATCAGTCGAAAAATTTCACAGCCAATTGTTCTCAATTATTAGCAACAAGCGAGAATCGAAGACCAGCAGTAAATCTCACTTCTAAACAATTATTACATCGTAAATAAGCTAATAAAATATTCATAGAATTAAGTGAATTGATCGTATCAAAATTAAAGCGAATTCAATTTGAACAGTAATGCGGGTGACCGACTAGCAGTACGAAGAAGAAGAAACACGCAGGCATATGTAGTCTGCAGTTAGCGACCACTCTGCTGATTAAATGGGGGATTAGGACTTACTTCATTTAGTTTTATTGTTCGGTGTAATATCGTAATCTAGGGAAACCTTGCGTTTTGGTTATTTTAGGACGGATATATCTGCTTATTAACCGCTGAATCAAATATGGAAAGTTTTTTATCTCCGGAATTTCTCAACAGAGACGTTACGAATCTCGGACGCTTATTGTTATAGAATATCATAAATTCTTCTTCCAGAAATAGCTTGCTATATATTCCTACTAAAACCACCACAAACACAGAAAGGAAATCAGTTCTCTAATATTTGATGGTTAGTGATTTCAATAAGTAAATTAATTCAATTATTTCAAGAATTAGAGTACATTCTGGAGTAAATACAAATTAATAGCAAGTCTTAGAGCAAAGTATGAGATAGATGAGAAAGTAGAAAATTTAGAACGATTTCTAAATTCGAGGAACAGGATTAAAAATTTGGGGCAATAAGTATAAAAGTAATCTGATAATCTAAGCAAAAATGGGTTAATAATTAGATTAAGTATGAGATGTAAATTACAACACATTTCGGAGCAAACAAATTGACCAATTATAAAATCTTAAAAGCCTGTTTTAGACTAGCCTATATATCTGATAATAAATAACACAAGAAATGGTACAATATATTGTACCATTATTTTGATGAAGTTTTGAATGATACTAAAGCAATTTCTTGTACAATATATTGGCTCTGATTCTGCGATACCTTATCGTTGTCTATGGTATTATGTATCCGTAGCAATAAACATACAACAAACAAATTTCCTAATGGTCGCAGAAAACATAATTTTTCGTTAAAATCATAAAATTTCAATTTTACAATACAACTGTGAGAAAGCTTGAAAACGTAAAGAAATATTAAATATTTACATGAAAATGTAAATTTTATAGTATCTATTGCTTAATCTACTTCACCTATTTACAATTAGGAAAATATATGTAACATAAAATCATTAAAAACACTATAATTACAAATTGCAGTCTAATTTTAATATTATATTAATAGTTAACAGCAAAAAATGAATAGTAATTGCAAATAAAGCATAGAAATAAAACGTAGTGTAGCGTATCATGTTATGAAATGTTCGATTCCCATGAAAAAACCGCCGATTAGGAATTTGGGATTTGAAACGGGAAAGGAGCAGGCACGATTTTTACCTCCGTGATGCAAAAGCGAAGGTAATTGCGTCAGTCATTAATAAGTTAATCAGTCGGTATCGGAAAAGAAAGTTACGGTTAAATTCTACGAGTAATTTTGCCACTTAATAAACGTAATTCACATTTGTAAATCATTTCAAATTAATGAAGGAAGTTGGGAAAAATACATGTTCTCATTTTTACATGTTTCGCAGTAATTTCCTAAAATTCTTTACTTAACTACTATGTATTACTACGCATTTACATATTTCTTGCTTGAATTTTATTGCAGGTAAACTAGAAAATGTTAATAGATAATTAATGTACTATTTCAACAATTCAAATTTTAATGTAAAATCGTTTTTCACTAAACTATTTAAAAAATGCATTCTACGATGATAATGATGATGAAAATAACAATGCAAATTTGCATTTGATTTTTATTCTCTTATTATAAAATAAAGTGACGATCATTTCATCCTCTTGGGATTGAGTTATTAAAAACAGTAAGTTATGTTTACAAATTACTGATCGGAATAAGATTTCAAAGTTACTTACAGATCGGGCAATTGGTAAGTTAATAATAACTTAGTAACAGTTAAACTCTCATCATTTTTTTTTATTTCTAATAAAATTAGTACCATATAAATAAATTTATTTGAAGTAACATTAAAAATTCTACCCACAATGCATTGCTAAAAATTGAGATTATATTTAAATTGTTTTAAAATGAACTACGTATTTTACTATAATATTATTTACCAAATTAAACTGCACATAGTAATTGTTTTATTGTTAATTAAAATTTACGAAAATGTTAACGATATCTGAAACAATATTCACTCATTTAATTCGCCGAAAAATGGTATGTAATTTGAACCATTAGTTAAATTTTAAAAACAAATGCAGTATTTATTAAGGACGTTAAAAATAAACCACAATACAGAAAATTTCCGAAATGAAAAGTACCAGTGAAATTGTTATGTTCCTGTTATTTTTTAATAAAATTTTAAATATTTAGTTACAACACAATCGGTGCTGACACGGTTATTTCTTTTTAATTGATCAAAAACAGCTTCCAACTCAAACGAGCAGGCAAATTCATTTTTATTTGCCACATGAACTCTACAACACTACCTAATACACACACTGATTACGGTAAAAAACACAAAACAACCATAACACGGCAAAGGTAAAAAATCTACACAATACCGGCCTATTATCTATGGAAAATAGGTCATATTTACTTCAACTCATTCCGTTTGTTTGCGATCCTATTTCGCTATGCATTATCATTGTCATTTTTCTACAGATACCGATTATTTTACAATTTTTCAAATCAGTTTGCTGTCATCCAAATTAGCTCATATTTGGAGCAATTAACGAATTTATCCTTTTACGCCGTTTAGATTTTATTCTATCGCTTTATTATCTAACTTTTATTTATTTCCAAAAGCTATAACTCCATATTAAAGTTGTGTATAGTTAAAACAAACTAAACAACAGTATTAAACCAAAAATTATGTTGACAAACGCGAAATATCCCAAAAATATTCATTTTTGCATCCAAAATTTTGATTTTGGCAAATAGTGTACATTGATAGATCTCGACGCGTTGATTTCAAATTTTCAAACGGAATTTAATTATCCATTCTCGTTCCTGAGATATTTGCTATCAAAGTTGCACCTCAAAAAAGTGTATTTTTTGGCTATATCTCTAAAATGAGTAAAGATACAATTTCAACGATTATACCAGTCGATTCTACGGGAAAATTTACATAAAGAAATGTTTTCTCCGCATATACGTTCTTTGGAACGATTTGGTGAAAAATTAGAAAATCGAAAAAACCCAAATTTGAAAATTTCTCCCAGGAACTTTTTTTCCCCAAAACTTTTCATTTTCTAGACTTAAGTAAACATCGACGCGCTGATTCCAAATTTTCAAACCGAATTGAATTATCTCTTACCGTTTCCGAGAGATATTCGTCTTCAAAGTTGAGTTTTGGCAATACCTAAAAAAACAGGTTTTTTAGGTATACCCCTTTAAGGGTTAGGTTTACAACTTCGGCGACCACACCAATCGATTCTACGGGCAAAATTACATAAGTGTACCAATTTTTAGATTTTTATTGCAAAGGATACAATTTATAGAAAGGAAACATGAAAGTGGCCAAAATCTAAAAAAATCGTCAGGGGTTCATCAGGCATATTTTTCGATTTTTGGCCATTTTCAGTTTTTTCCTTACAAAAATCCTATATGTTGAGGTAAAAATCTGAAAATTGGTACACTTATGTAATTTTGCCTGTAGAATCGAATGGTGAGGTCGGCGAAACCTTAAACCTAACCATTTTAGGGTTATACCTAAAAAACCTAATTTTTTAGGTCTAACTTTGAACGTAAATATCTCGAGAACGAGAAGAGATAATTGAATTCTGTTTGAAAATTTGGAATCAGCGCATCCATATCTACTTAAGTTCAAAATATAAAAAATTTTGGATACAAAAAGTTTCGAGGCGAAAATTTGAAATTTAGGTTTTTTCGTTTTTCTTATTTTACACCTAATCGTTCCAAAGGACGTGTATGTGGGCAAAACATTTCTTTATATAACTTTTCCCGTAGAATCGAATGGTAAAGTAGTCGAGATTGTACGTCTACTCATTTTTTAAATATACTCAAAAAACACCCTTTTTTGAAGTACAACTTTGAGAGCTAATATCTCCGAAACAAAAAGAGATAATTAAATTCTGTTTGTAAATTTGGTATCAGCGTATCTAATTCTTTCAAAAAAATTATAAACAAAATTTTGTAAAATTTGAAAATTTTCAAGCTGAAAATTCGATATTTTCAAATATTATCGAGTTTTTACAAAAATACAGCATCAGCGGCTTTGGGAATTACTTCTCCTGTTATTACTACATACATAAACTATTGTATTATTATTTATTAATACACTTTTAAAAATAAGAAAATATATCTTTTGTATAATTTACTGTACAATTAAATTATACGCCAAGTTTTGATTTTAATATGTAAGTTTCTAATTCATTCCCATTTATTTTTAATAGCAATATTGTAATTCTAACATAGTTTTGCATTTTAATACAAATACCCCATTCAGATCTGATTGATTAGACGAATAGTCTCATAATATCCTTAAGAAGGAAATAATCGTTACTATATGTTTATAAAGAAATATAGATAAACAAAGTGCTAATTCATATTGTTTTAATTTTGAGCCAACTCCAACGAAGATGTAAATACTATGTGGGCATGATATAAATAAGAAACAAACATTCCTTTTTTCTCGAATTCGATTTCATTATGAAAGTGTTGCACTGATAATATTTCTAAGGAGGAAACAATAGTTTCTTTATGTTTAAAGAAATATAGATAAACAAAAAGCTAACTTATATTGTTTTAATTTTGAGCCAACTCCAACAACGATGTAAATAGTAAATACTATGTGGGCACTGATATAAATAAGCAACAAACATTCATTTTTCCTCGAATTCGATTTCATTATAAAAGTGTTGCAACTTCCCAATTCCAACAGATGCGTCTGCAGGAGAATGGGGTAGGTATGCGCTATGGCTGGTTATATTTACGCTTATTTATAGAGAAACTGTGACTGCGCTATTTAAAATAGCTGTCCGGTGCCAAATTCATCTCATAGTACTATCTGTGTAGGCGCCAGGACCTGAATTAGAGCGCAGATATTTCATTGCCGCTAAGACAAGAGTTGCTCGCTGTTCTAATTAATAATTGTACCTCGATCATGACTTGTAAATCACTGACTTTTAATTGTTGTAGTAATTGATGGTTGGGGAGCTTTTGTAGATAATGGGCGTATGATATTTGTCATATTAGATTTAATTTACACTTTTCAATCTGGATCACTATTTTGTATTACTTTTGAATAGTTTACTTTATAACTTATATTTTGGAATTACCATTGTAGATACATTATGCTAAAGTGATCTAACATATTTGCACAAAATAATAATAAACTGATCCAACTGTATCTTATTTCGAAAAATAACTCACCTTACTGTCAATTTTTTTGTTTATTTAAGTAGTTGTAATAAGATTATTTAAAAAATACTATTTTTTTGGAATACTAGTGCCTTTAGTTCAGAAAAAATATATATTATTGCAAAATACAACAATTTCAGTTAAACAGTTTACGTTTTTTGGTAGATATAACAATGCATTACTTAATTTTTTCTAGGCAAAGAAATTAGACTTTGAAATATGTATACGAAAATTAGCAGGATTGCATTATTTTAAATCACTTGATTTAAATCACTGATTTAAAACAGATTTAAATCACATTGTTTTTTTCTTTAAATCATTGAGTTAAATCACTAGTTTTGCATTTGTTATTTAACATTTCAAATTTACGAAAATTGGGAGAAAAAGCATGTAGGTAATATTACCATGTGGCAATACTTTCAAGAACTACTAAATCTTCGTCAGTAAAACGACTCTACTGATAACTGATAAATTATTTTGAATTTATACTGCAGACAACTTTTAAACTAATGTGTGAATTTTTGTTGAATTTACTTTGAAATGTGTTACAGTAAAATCCGGTTATAACGACATTAAAGGGAGATCATTATAACCGATAAAAGTAATATAACGTTAGCGTATATGGAATTTCAAACAAGTGGCCAAAATTACGACGTTATAACCAATTTGTAGCTACAAGCGGTATTATTAAGATTTTACTTCATTTGTCTTAATTTTTGCCAATACTAACTCTTTTTCTTGTAACTTGAAATTGGTTTGTCATGAGCATATTTGAAGTAATTCCGGGTTAAGATAATGAGCTTGGCGAAGAACAAAACAGTTTAGGTTTAGAGTGCGTGAAAGGCGTAAGCAAGTAGCCGAGCATTGAGCAAAGAGTCGTACGTAATTGTGACCGTTTATCACATATGATGAATAGAGAACGCGCTACAAATGACCTCATCTATATGCCACGACCTTGGCGCAGTCTTACGGCGGCCTCTGGCGCAACTGCTAAACTAGTTTAGATACAACGCAGGATTTCTATCTGCATGTCGCACACTAAACTATTCTCACCTATACTTCTTCACAGAAATATCTGAAAACTAGTATAACATAAGCCGATTCCCTTGTGGTACTGGTTCCTTTAGCCAGGTATTTTTTTTTTGGCCCGTACCGTATCCGAAATTTGTATGTAAGACGTTTCTTAATAAGGAACCATATGAATGAAGTTGAAGTTAATGAAAATACTAACGAATTACAGAAAGTATTTGTATTTATAAATATTATTTCGCGTTAAATAGAAACAGCGTCCATTACTGTGACGTATATTACGTGCAAACGCTGATTGGCTAAATTTGAAGGCGAGGCAATAATTAGTGTTTCACGAGAGTCTTGTATTATTCTTGTTCTTGCATCAGTCTTATAAAAAACGCAAGACAAGAACAAGACAAGAGCTACAAATTTCAAAGCAAGACAAGGAAATAAATTGTCTAGCAAGAAATGTGCAAGAATAGCAAAATTTTCTTAATTTCTTGTCCCTTTGCTTTTTTTTATTAATTTGAAATACGAGTATATATTTATTATAAGAATATATCTATAAATGTATGTTATTGATTAGGAAAATAATGAAGTTTGTATTTTTTAAATGTAATAACTAATATAGATTATATTGATGAAACTTCGTTTCTCTAATAATATAATTTTGAAATTTTGTTTTAAACATGTAGTACAGTATGCATAATATAAGCAAACTTTTAAAGAATAATATAATAAAACTGGATAAAAATTTAAAAATTCATCATTAGAGAGATATAGTGCAATACAAAGTAAATTCAATATATGTTTAATTTCTTTCCTTTCAATAGATGTCTTCGATTTGAAATAATTTATAACGCTGGATCACTATGCTATCCAACCCTCCATAAAGGTTGTCAACTTTGCATAAGTCATTTCCAAATATCTCTCACTATACTTTGACTATGCAATTCCTACCTGTCGCCTTCCGATACTGATTAATCCTACTTCGTGCCTAAACGACAGGTAGTCACATGACCAGTTACAACATTTTTGAACAGGTTTCGTGTCGCAATAACTGGAAAACTAAAAAAGATATTTAACCTCAGTTTTCTTGAAGGAATTCTAGATAAAAATCGTATCATATTCGTCATCGTTTCAACACTTGATTCGGTGACGCGTTACACAATTTACATAAATTTTACTTTTTTAAGACTTGCACGTGTTAATAGCACTCTTTTAATTCACCCTGTTTCCAGAAAAGAAACCATTTTTTTAACTCCACACTATCATAAATAAACAAATACAAATGCAATTTTTTTTTTTTTGAAATATCATGTTTAGTCCTATTATAGTTATTTTTTATACAAGACGATAAAATAATATTTTATCGACAAGCGGAAAGTGTTAATTCACGAGCGATATAATCGCGAGTGAATTATTTTTCGCGAGTCGATAATTTATTTTTATCGTCGTGTATAAAATTCTATTTTTTTCTATAGCAGGTTTTGAAGAGAATAGAATTAGAAAAATTAAATTATTATTTAAGAACAATTTTAAAATGTCAGTAGTGTGCATTGTTATGGAAATGTACTTCTAATAAACAAAAGTTAAAGTACTTTATCTACCCTTGCTGTTAAAGTGTTACTTTATCTACCCTTGCGGTTAAAGTGCTACTTTATCCACTATTTTGAGTTGATAAAGTTGCATTTTAACATCTGCTATAGAAAAAAAAACATTTTTTTCCTCAAATTGACAAAATATTTTACAAAATGTGAAATTAATTTTGAGGTTAAACAAATAAAATTTCAGTCCTAAGTCATAAGGACTAAAAATACTAGTATTACTACTGGTAAACTTGTAAGTATTGCCAGCTTTAAATCAAAATGAATTAATGGTTAATTTTGCTTGTCATATTGACGAAAAATCAGAGCAATATATTGTACAAGAAAGTGCATTAGTATCATATAAATTTGGTCAAAATCTAGCAATTTTTGGTACAAGACATTGTACCATTTCTTGTACTATTTATTGTCCCATATATAGCCTAGTCTAAAACGGCCTTTAGAATATCCAGAATATTTTTGACTTGGTCCAGATTTTTTCACTCAAACAATTTAAATTATTAATTTGCAACTTGTGCCAAATTTTCTGTCTGTAGTTTTTTTTACAATTTTGAGAATTCACAAAGTAAAATTCGATGTTTCTTGAGTTATGAATAATTTTAACCGAATTGAACTCAGTCCAGATTCTGACTCATAGAAGACTTCTCTTAATTTGTATTCAGTTCATTTAATAAAAGTTAAAGATAGACGCAGCAAGAATATGTAATGTATGAGGCTAAAGCATGTGACATCATGTTGTGCAATTTGTAATAAAATTCAAATGCACCGTGAAACCATAATAGAAAAAGCGCGTTCTGTGCGTTCTCAAGCATTAAATAGCGGTTAATATTTCGCATTGTGTATGTTTTGTTTCAAATTAATATCACAAATGGGTGATTGTTTTATTGCGTACTTTCCTTATATGCAAAAACTATTTATTTTATATACAGCAAGTGTAGTGACGTTGAATCGTAATAATAATTGACATTTCTCTTACGAAGAGTCATAAACTTTTGCGTGAATATTAAAAAAATATTAAACCATACATTAACCTTTTAAGATTCAATTATAGTAGATGTAACTTATGATAATTGCAATCAGAAATTCTTATAGTTAAATATGTCAATTGCTTCATAATTTTCAATGGAGTTAGATAAAGTATTTCAATTTAAAAACTTTTCATACTTGTAGTATTGTTTTATGTCTAACTAGTATGTTAATTAATCTCGTGAGTATAGTACAGGAATATATAAAATACCTACGCGGACTTTATAAGTTATTGTAAACAACTGTTAAAGATTATATTTACTAAAAATACCATTATTTGATAAATTAATTTATCACTTTAATATTGTAGTCAAAAAATACATTAAACAAGAAATATAGGTACGAGTACCCATAAATTTATTTTTGGACTATTAATTTTTTTTTTGTTTTTTTTTTGTCTGTTTCCAGGAGAGGTTGTTACCCTAAAAGATAATTATTCACTTACCGTTCGCCGAACATTAAAGAAATAAAAGAAAAAAGTACAAATGCACAAAAATGATTTAGTTCAATCATTTATTGATATTAAAATTAAAAAAGCAGTTATTAATACTAAAATTATTGATAAAAAATGGTATCTAACGAAATAATTTCGCAGCTTTTTTCTTAAACAAAACATAACAATAAATAACAAGACCTTGAAAAATTGAAAATTGGAACGTATGTTTTGAAAATACCATGAAAATGGATTTTCTTTTTTCATTAGACTAGAAATCCAGCATTAATTACCTTTATTTGACATAAGAAATTGTTTTATACTACCGTTCTATTGGTAACCATGGTAACCTAGGACAATAATACGTTATTATTAACCTAGGTCAATATTGCAAATTGTCACTTTTTAAAAATAACTCTCTACAAATCTAAACTTGACTTCTTGCCTTAGTGTATATTATATTATTAATACATTTTGGATACTTTTTTACTGATGTTGCTCCTCCTCTAAACAATTGTCTTCCTCTTCTTTTTTTTTCTTAATATTTAATGTATGTACACACATTATTATATGTTAATATGTGACCAAATTTCTATTTTTACATATATTTTACAGGTTGACAAAAAATAAACCCCGTATTTTTTAAATCGATGAATTATTCGTAGGTTACGAGAAAATAAATATTAAGAATTTGGGGAAGAGATATTGTAACGTCAGCGTGGTAGAATCGTAAAAGAAAATAGATAGATTGAGAACAAAAGAGACTCTACCTGTCTTCTTCTGTCATCTTAAATTCCTAGAAAATATATCACTACAAACGTTTAAATTTCATGTTTAGTTTTTATATTTTATGACTTTATATTAAAATTCGATTACGGTCCTGTACCCCATTGGAAAACGTAACTACAAATTCAAATCTTAATGGATCGCTTGTCTGGAAGTTTTTAGATTAAAATAATGTTAGCAATTTTACTGTAGTAAAATATGAAATAGTGGTAGACGCAGTCAAATACGATACATAGGCAACATGAAATATTTGGAGAGAAAAATCTTGGTCAGGACGCTGCTTGTGATTAGCAGAATGGCAAATGGACGGGAGTGCGTATTGTTGAGTAGGGCCTAGACCAGACGTAATCGGATTTCATATTGTTGGTAATAGGTGGGTTTCCATGTAATCTGTTTACCAGTTATTACAATAATGGCAGTTAAATTTAGCTGTTGGTACATCGGCCACTCGTGCTGTACTTAACGGACGTTCTCGCCGTACTGCGAAAGTGATGAAATCTATTTGTCAACGCATAACATTCACACATCACCTACAGTTATTATCAGCTACCTGTTTCCATCAATATTACAACATATTTATAATATTCAGTGTTTTGTGTAAAATATAAAATACACAATGAACAATTGGCACAGTTCTTCAATCATTCAAGCTATCAATTTTTCATTCATGGTGAATTCTTAAAATAGAGTGAATCTGTATGGAATTTAGAGGAAATAAATATAAAGGGTCAGAAATTTTAAATTACTGAGATAAACAATAAAATCAACATCTACCATAAGAAGTAAAGTAAGTAAAGTAAATTTGCAAATGGATTACATTAGAATTGTGATATTCCTTTTGTCAATCGGATCAGATCAAATCAGTTGGATCTGTTGATAAATAAAACTGAAGAAAAAGTCAAATCCTTTTCTTCCGGTTTTGGTTAAAATTCTGTTGCCCGAATCTAATTCATACAGACTTATCACGAAAACGTAACTGACAAATATAATTTTATAAAATAATATTTATTAATAACGTGAAACCGGTTAACTATTCAACAAACCGCGGATGTTATATATCATACCAGGCCTTAGATGTCTTAAAATCCTCACTTTCCGATCTCGGAGAATAGCGAATTACTAGTTAGGCCGACCTACAACTTTTTGTTTTTTTACTGGTATTGATATTGTCCATCATTAGATGAGTTAGACTAGTATTAAGTGTAAGTATCTAAATTTTTTATTCGATACCACTTTCCTAGATGCAAATAAGAACATAAAAAATTATGTAATTTGTAAAATAGAGTTTATTTTTGTAAAGAAACTGTGATATAAAGTGCCCATATCGAGATGATTTGCCTTAATGGACATTGTAATGATACTTGAAATGCATATTGTAGTGGGTACTTGGTGGAACATACCTATTTGAATATAGGTAAACTAAACAAAAACACTTGGTTATTCCACAATTGATATTATATTAGTGACAATCGTTTCGTCCTTTCGGACACCATCAGTTTGGTGATCTAATATAATATCAATTGTGGAATAACCAAGTTTTTTTTTTTTATTTACCTATATTGTAATGATGTGTTGACCGACAGTTAACTTGTAAAACGAATTAGAACTATAAAATGTCGTACATATCGGAATAATATCTTAAGATTGACCCAGAGTTACATCTTTTTATGATCTGTTGCCTTGAGTAAGGAATCTACTTTGCCTAATTTTCCTCCTGTATATTCGAGCACATCAGGGCGGTTGGGCTTTAGTTGATCCGTTATTGTTGGTGTTGGCTTTGGCTGCAGTCACGCTGCATTGGTCGCCGGCCGCGTTGGTGGCACTAGCGGCTCACGCTCACACACCCCGCCACTCCATTACCGCTAATTGCGCCGAGCCACCGGATGGAGATTTATCGCCAGCCGCGAAATAAGGCTAATTCGCCACCGCCGAAGGCTCATTTCTCTAATCAACGGACCTATTGTCTTAACGTGCCGAGCTAGTTTAACGGACCAACATCTATAGCGTGGTCAATCTTGTATGAAAAAGGATATTTGATAACCAAAAACAGGACAAGACAGCGAAAGACAAACTGTTCCTAAACCGTTATATTACATTATGTACAATTTATAAAACAAGAAACACGTAGCTATAGTTGTATATAGGGCGTATACGTTTTATCCTCCACACATATAGTTGTATGAAGAGATAGAATAATAGAGGAAAATGAAACCTAGGCAGACAGATATAAAACTAACAACATGGGTGAAAAATCTAGAATGAACTAAAAAAAATCTAATGTGTCCGACACATTATCTCCCACCACTCTAGTAATATATTCTATAAACATACATTCTACAGGACATTAAATATTTAGTTTTAAAATTTATTCATATCATCATTATATTTTACAATAAAAAACTTCGTATTTACTCATTTCATCTTTGAATATTATTTACGTCAAATTTGACAACAGCATATGTCAAATTTTGTAAACGTATGAATAACTCAACTGTTTTATAGTAATTCCTCAGCTTGAACGTTGTGTAAAATTAATATATCTATTTTTTTTTCTGTTTAGCCAAAAGTTATATATAAAGTGTAATTATACACGTTGGTAGAAAATTAAATAATACTTATATTTAATAATAATAATAATAACAAGAAGATTTTATATCGAAGCTTGTTTAATACTTAGAAAGGTGTTCATGCTCAAAATTGTTTCCAATTCCGTTTTTGCAATTGTTTTAAAATTAGGTTTTGTTTTCAAAGAACAAGATTATAGTGTACAAATAAAATAATGAAATAAACACTATAATTTTCTCTTTGTATATAGATTGATATTATATTAATGGATACCTACTTAAGTCCCATTTGCAAAAATTTGTGCTAATTATAGGCCTTTAATTTAATTTACAGTTAGAGTTGAGTCCACGAGCGAAAAGGTGCTGGATTCCAGGAAATCAGTTTACTTTTATGTTTTAGTTACGGATTTAAGATTTTCATGGAAATTTGTCCCGCTAGAACTGTTAATTTATACATTCCAACCGAATTCCTGAATACTTAAAAATCTATCATGGCTTATCGAAGTCTGATAGTCGATTTGTAAAACCACAGTAATTTAGTGGAATATCCGAATCGGTAAAACTGAAGGTTAGTGGCTACAGCGATATCGTTCGATCGGTTACTCTTGTGATATGTACGGCAATGGAATTTACATTTTTAGTTGGCAATAAAACAGTCCATAAATATTTGGCAGCCGTACAGATATTTGTATAATAGTTTCAACCTTCGAATGGATTCATTTAGAACTGCTGGAACATTTAACTTCTTCTCTGAAGTTGTATCTTTTGTTCCATCTGAAGCTAACTACATATTGAAACGCATTCAGTGTTTGATATCCTATTGACCGCATTAATGTCGTGTCCTATTTAATGCGCGACTCGTTATACTATATTTAAATTGAACAAGTGCTCTTTTGCCCTAATTACAATACGCGTTCACTTTTATCTTCAAATATTAACTGTGGAAAAATGGTATGTTAATATAGATATTTATGTGGTTTGCATTTTATTAGCAGTTGCAACACATAATGAAGTAATTATATAGTTAGCCATAAGTGATATCACACAAGTGCTATTATATTTTATAGCATTTCTTATTATATGCAAGTGTTTCTTTATGGAGAATATTTTATACTTATCTGTCTGGAATGGTACATGATATTAAGACTGTGACACACAAACACTGATTTACATCTTTATAAAATATGCCCAGGAGCTGTGGGTGTTTAGTATACATCAAGTTGAACAACTTTATTGCTTCATCAAGAAGTCTGTGTTTACAATACTTATTTTAATTTATGAAACAGAGTAAACCCATACCTTTACTTCCATTTTATTGGTGTTTATTGTCATTCCATAACTTCTACAAAGGTCCTACAGCTTATCGTAGATTCCGAACAACCGGTATTTTTATTTGAATGAAGATTGAAGAAGCTGGGATTTATTTCACTATGAATGATTTGAACTCCCTTACAAGAACTATAGTTTCATATTTGAAAACCTCTAACAAATTAGAGAATGGAGTTCTCCACTATAGCAGCAAATTAGGAAATTGGTCACTTATAGTCAATCCAAAATCCAAAAAATTGTTGTTAAATAATGTGCGATCAGAACACTTTGTGAAAAAAAATGTTCACGATATGGAAATGAAAGATATGATGAGTGACATAGGCAGCAAAACCATATCAGATAATCAAATTATTTTATTAAAATGCTTACTATTTCTGCATATTTCCAAGTAAGGGACACAATAGTTATTTAAATCATATTTATATGTTTTTATAATAGTTAAAATTGATCAATTTATGTAATTGAAAATTTAGTGAATCCCACTGTTTGAAATTCGAATTACCTTAACATCTATGTCACAGAACACTTAAGATATACCTATTACGGCTTAAAAAATAGTAATTAAGACTTTGTAAATCTACACTTTGTTTGAAATTAGATAAAGTTTTATATAAAAAATAAATAAATAAATAAATAAATGGTGGAGGACCCCATTAAGCGTTCTTTTTAAGTAGGTACGTATGTATGGTGTATTCAGTGGTGTATGTATCGTTAGTACAAAACTACTGTTAATTGTGACGGTATTGAACGTCTTCTGTAGAGGGTTTGAGATGACCGCACGATCGAAGATACATTATTAGAGAAACCTTATAGTTTAGAAGATGAAGCTTTTTTTATGTATGTATGTATGTGTGTTCTGTGGTGTATGTAGCTCGTGATATAGTAAGGGTGCTATTAATTTTGTTCACGGTATTGAACGTCTTCTGTAGAGGGTTTGAGATGACCGTACGATCTAAGATACATTATTGGAGAAACCTTATAGTTTATAGGATGAAACATTCTTTTAAGAATATATGTAAGTTAAGTCAAGTAAGTCATGAAAACGTCAAGCTACTTTACTTAATAAAACCCTAAACAGGATCATATCATCGTAGGCCTGTCTTCATCGTAAATAAACCGTTAGTATAACCACTATTAATTGTGTTCACGGTATCAAGCGTCAAACTTAGAGGGTTTGATATAACCGCACAGTCGAAGATACATTATGCATTACTGAAGAAACCTTATAGTTTAGTGGATGAAGCGTTCTGTACGTATGTATGTACGGTGTATGTGGTATGGAGGCCTGGGACAGGTTTAGCAAGTGACCGAGGCCTGGGTTGCATCACGGCGAAATCGGGCAACGCGTGCCTCGAACACGCAGCAAGGCCGGTGCGTCGGCCGTGCAGCGGACAGCTAACGGTAACGCTGCTCCAACGGGATGCAGTGCGGGAGTCAGAGCTTCTCCAACTGTACTAAGGCTATCATTCACCAAGACTCAACTCTGGCAGGTCAAAATATTCGGGTGGAGTTGTAGTAAAAATGTAAGAAAAGATTGAAGAAGAGTAAAATAGTTGTTGGAGGTTTATAGTCGCTGTGCATGGTGGGACAATAATTAGACAAATGGATAATCAAACCAGTACTTTGTTACTGGAGACACACTTAATTTGTGAATTGTGATGTTTCTTGACTAGGTAGTTTATTAAATAAATGATAGTTTCTGGAACTTAGTTAACTTTATCGTTTCAACCTCCTTCTGTCTTCATTTCATCTTCTGAAGAATACCTCCAAACGGGGTCGAAACGGTCGAGATTTTTAATTTAGTTGCCATTTGTCGTATCATTAGGTAGTGGTCATTTCAAATTTTATACAGTGGAGAGAGCAAATAAAAATTGGAACCCAGGGATCAGAAATGTTCGGAAGTCGAATGACAGATGAGATTGTTGAAGTTCAGATTAATGTTTCTATCTAGTTAAATTATTCTTATTTTGTTATATATTTTCTCATTTACATGTGATACCTACATATGAAGGAATTCCAATGTCCATGTTTCTGCTAATTTTTCTAATGATCAATATCTTAAATTAAAAATTTGCTTATAAATCTTCAACATTGCGATAATTAAGTATGGACAATACAGGAAGAACAAAAAATAAAATATTAGTTCTAGAACTGTATAACTTAAGAGACACACCTCGGGTTTTGAGAGTACGAAGAAGAACAAATTAAGAAATTATAAATGTAATGCCAGCAACAGACACAATAAATGATAGAACAGAAGTACGAAGGTTAAGACGCTAAGGTGAATTGATCATCTACCAAGAATATCGGAAGGTCGATGATCAAAACCTACGTGTTAATAAATCCTGCCAGAAGAAAAAGAAGTAGAATAAGAAGATCATGTTCAAAAGGTATGAGGAAAACTTTAGAGAAATTCAGAGATCTAAAGGAAGAACAGGCTGCAGATACAAAAATCTTCTTGGAACTGGGAAGACAGATACATTTTTATAACTAATGTATATACATTATTAATACATTCTAATACTCGTAAACCATAGCTGTCCGAACTCATTTTTTTAGAAAAATATCCGTAGTAATAATATGTAGTCGTTGCCAAAATCTAAACATTGCCACACCTACCAAAGCATTTGTAAAAACCAGAATATATTTAAAGAAAAAAATGTATCGAAAAGAAACAAGAGTTATTTTTAAAAAATCAGCTTATCATTAACTAAACAAGCTTGAAAACCACACCCCTTTTCTTTATAAGCATGATAAATTCTTTTTATATTGTAGTACACTCTATAAATAAAACTCGTTTTAATAATCAATCAGATATTAAATGTTTAAATAAAAACTTGCATTTAATATTAGCAATAAAAACACAGTCGTTTAAAGATCTAAATGCATTGTGTTCAAGCAGGTTTTACTTACCGATCGGTAATTTGTAAACATTACTTATTCCTTGGAAAAGATAACTATAATAATATTTCATGCTACACTTAAAGTTAATTAGAATTTATATAGAAACAGTTTAGAAATGAAAAGTAATATAATTTCTTACAAGTGAAAATAGAGCAAAACAAAAATGAAGTTATATAAACGGTAATAAGATTAGAAATATCGATTTACATGCATGGCACGAGTAAAGAAAATCAATTACACAGTCCTTACAGTTAATAGTTACGATCTGAAATAATTGGTGATTTATATTTAGCCACGAGGCCTACTTTAAAATGTCACGCCATCAAATGCAGTTCAGAGGGTACAGCCTAACAAAAATATAGTGAATTATCTTAACTAGATAATCAGTTCAAGATTACCTTTTGCTGAGAATTTCAGTAATTTTTGTATATATTGGAATTTTGATTTTTAATATTCCAAACTTAAATCCAACATATTTTTAGAAGTAAAATGAGTACGATTCACCAATAAAATCACTAAATATACTCGTATGATTCAATTTAGGTTAATTACAACAATTATAATAATCGGAACGTTTAGGAGTCGTGGGTGGACTGAGGAAGGTATTTCATGGTCGGACTGAAATAAGCCAAGCGTAAAATGTAATTTACAAGTTATAAATTCCCAAATCTTGTCAGCCTTTAGCAAATACTTCCGCCACACACTCAACGGTAACGTCGCTCGAAATAACGCAGATATTGCGATTGACGCGACATCCTCCACAACGTCGAATCCGTGAAGAAGTCAACTTATTGAAAATTTATCTAAAATGTAATATCATCAATCCACGAAACGATGATTTCCTCATATTAAAAATTGTGTATCTTAACGATAATTAATGAAGACCAAGATTTATGAAAAACTGTAATAACTATTAACGTACCTAGGATAGTATCATGAGTATCATAACCGCCTCAGATGTCAATTGAATTCCGAGTTCGGAGAGCAAAGATTTTGACATCTAAAGCTTTGTATGATTCATAACATCTGTGGTTTGTTCAATAGTTTATCGGTTTTACATTATTAATAAATATTATTTTATAAAATTCTCTGCTAACTAACGTTTTCGTGATCAAATCTATATGGGTGGATATGATATGACAATCGTCCCATGTTATTTTGATAATTCTGCATGGTACATATTAATTACCATACTGCTTGTCAAAATCCATGGTGTACAATTATGACTTAGTTACCACGCTTACTTTTATCTATGTACATAAAAGTTTAATAAACCGGTATAAAAATACCGGTTCAAGGATATTAAATCTTTGTTTACATAGACAAAATAAGCAAGGTAACTAAATCATAATTATATCTAATGTAATTTTGACAAGTCAGTTGGGTAAAAATATTATCCTACAGATTTGTCAAAAAAACCGTTAGGTACTTACAGGAAAATTTTATAAAATAATATTTATTAATTATGTGCACCGACAAACTATTGAACAAACCACGGATGTTATGAATCATACCAGGCCTTAGATGTCTTAAAATTGACATCTGCGGCGGTTATGATACTCATAACTATCCTAGGTATGGTAATAGCTATAAATTGCCACTAAACTTACAGTATACATACAAAACAATTCTAAGATCATGTCAACAGTATAATACCAACTAAACATACTTAAACGTTAGAGATTCTTTAAAATTATAAGTTTTAAATATAAAATAAATAATTGTACTGTACACTTTAAGTGTTGGTATATATTAATAATTGATAATTATTTTTTACAATGTTAAATTATTAAAAAATCGATGACAACGATGATAATTTAGAAGATAAATATTATGTTTCAGATATTGAATCCATATTTTAATAAAATATCAGTACGTATGTGATTCTTTTCTCTGTTAGTCGGTTTTTTTTTATCAGTAGTTATATATTGTATTTGAAGGAAAATTCTCACGGAAAACGTGAATACGTAAAAATGTAAAATCATGCTTATACATAAGTATGTGGTTTCATACATAACATTATTTTATTCTATTTTTTCCTGTATTAAGTTGTTCATATACATCAATGTCAAACTATTAGGAATATAGAATTAAAAGTGTATTTAATGTAAAATTCAACTCAAAAAAACTATTTAGTATAATAATTTAAATAATGAACAAGTTTGGGTTGTTTCTGTGCAGTGTGAATGTGCTGTGAGGCCTTTTTGTGTCAGTAATGTCACACTAAGCCCGAGTTCGTGGTAAGAGAATTTTCTCGGCTACCGAGTACAGAAGAGAATTGGGTGAAAGAACGCGACAGCGACAACTTGGCGCCAAAACATTCAGCGCAGAATGCAACTCATTTTTTAGCGCTAACCCTTTCACAAAAGTTTTTTGTTTTTCGTGACAAATACGATGGTTTTAGATGTAACAAATTTGTACATTTTTTAAGACTTATCTTATTAAATCTTTCTAGAAATAGAACAGCTATAAATATTCATAAAGATAGAAATTTTACTTGTATTTTTAGAGAATGTCACAACTTCAATAAGAAATTCTTTTACAACTTTTCTAATTTTAACTTTAGACTACTTTAGATATTTTTAATTTTTATGGAAAAGTAGGTGATACCCCCAAAAATGGATGAACTCATAAAAATTTACTCATAAAAAGTATTACCTGTTCATCTCTCATCATTTAAAGATTATTGCCATTTTTACATTTGTACTCATATTAACATTAAAACATCATTAAAAAATTTTCTAATTTAACCGTCTCTTAGTATATTACGAGAGTCTTGTATTTTTATTGTTCTTGCCTTAGTCTCGCAAAAAATGCAAGACAAGAACAAGACAAAAGCTACAGATTTCAAAGCAAGACAAGAAATCATCTTGCAAGAAAAATACAAGAATACCAAGATTTTTTCAATTTTTGTATTCTTGCATTTTTTTCTAATTTTAAATCTAGATTTATTAAAAGAATTTACCTATAAATAAATAAAAATATAAAAACCTAACGAGTGTGTCCTTGAGTCACAGTAAACTTCAGTAGTGTACTTTTAATTATTAGTTGAATTTGTGTCTTATATTTAACTTTTATTATTTCTTTTACATCTGTGACAGTATTATTTCGAGATTTATTAAAAATTTGCATCACAAGGGCCACTGCTATTCTCAAACAGTTTTTATTTGAATATAAATACACGTGCAAATTTTAAGAATGTAGACTTGAATTGAATTGTAATAATAATTTCATTTTTATAAAAATAATGTAGAGACAGCATACACTGCAAGAACATTTTGGCCATTAAGAAAACAGGTTGACAAGAAAATCAATATTCGTGACGTCATATTGATTATTTCAAAATTTGGAAGTCTGTAACTCACTTGTTAAAATAAACATTTTCATCTGATTTCCACCAATATCATTAGTGTTCCTCATAATTTAAAATTATAAAAAAAAATGGTGGAAACCCTGATTGTTAATTAGGCTGTTAGTCTACTACATCTTTCTCCTAACTTTACCCTAATGTACACAATAAAAAACAATTTTCAGTTTTTCATTACAGTATAAAACTGCAGTTATTACTTGAAGTGTTGAATAATCTGAGATCTGGGAGCGTACCCTAAATACAGTATCACATTTCAGCTGTAAACCCACTTAGCCGCATTGCAAGTAGGCTTAACGGTGCATGGCAGCGTTCAAGGCCGAGCAAGAACGCGAAGCCCTCGGCTTGCACAACCGCCTCTCCTCGTGAGTAGAAAGCGATCGCTACGCCCCCTCCTCAACTCTGACCCGCGGATTCCGTGACCTCCGCCATCCGGGAATTCTAATGTGTGCTAATCATCCCAGCATCAACATATATGTGCTGCATCTTTTTGCTTGTACTTTATTTATAGCAAACCAAATAGTTTATAATTTACTAGATTCATCTAAGGCACGACATTCCTATGTGGAACAGGGCTTCAAGTACCTGGGAGACTTGTTTTCATGACAGATTTTACTTGAATTTTTGCTAATCATCCCAGTCCCAGTAACAACACATAGGTATGTACATTGTCATTTTGTTTGTAGTTATATATAATATACTTATAAAAGAGGTTGGATTTTTCTTTTTATAGCAAACCGAATAGTTTATAATGTACTAGTTATAATAAAAGATGCTTCAAATGTTTATCCCGTTCCTATTACAACTTTAGGAAATTCAGGGCCAGCAGTACACGGTAAGCAAGGTAAGCGTGCCACAATGGCTGCTGATGTTGCAAGAGGGTGGAACATTATATATTTATAGCAAACCGAATAGTTTATAATTTACTAGCAATAATAAATAAAAAATGCAATGATTCTTCAAATGTTTATCGCGTTCCTATAACAACTTTATGAAATTCAGGGTACATGGTAAGTAAGGTAAGCATGTCAGAAGGGCTGCTTATGCTATATTTTTGTTTAAACTCGACAATAATTGAAAATATCGAATTTTTAATTCGAAAATTTTCAAATTTTACAAAATTTTGTTTGTAAATTTTTTTAAAGACTTAGGCACGCTGATACCAAATTTACAAACATAATTTAGTTATCTTCTTTCGTTTCGAAGATATTAGCTCTCAAAGTTGTACCACAAAAAAGTGTGTTTTTTGAGTATATTTAAAAAATGAGTAGACGTACAATCTCAACTACTTTACCATTCGTTTCTACGGGAAAAGTTATATAAAGAAATGTTTTGCCCACATATACGTCCTTTGGAACGATTAGGTGTAAAATAAGAAAAATGAAAAAACCTAAATTTCAAATTTTCGCCTCGAAACTTTTTGTCTCCAAAATTTTTTATATTATGAACTTAAGTAGATAACGATGCGCTGATTTCAAATTTTCAAACAGATTTCAATTATCTCTTCCCGTTCTCGAGATATTTACGTTCAAAGTTAGACCTAAAAAATTAGGTTTTTTAGGTATACCTCGTTAACAGTTAGGTTTACGACTTCGACGACCTCACCATTCGATTCTACGGGCAAAATTACATAAGTGTACCAATTTTCAGATTTTTATTCCAACGGATACAATTTTTAGAGCGACAAAACGAAAATCGGCGAAAATCGAAAAAAATCGCAAGGGGTTCATCAGGCATTTTTTTCGATTTTGGCCATTTTCGTTTTTCCTTTCTATAAATTGTATCCTCTGGAATAAAAATCTAAAAATTGGTATACTTATGTAATTTTGCCCGTAGAATCGATTGGTGTGGTCGCCGAAGCCGTAAACCTAATTTTTAAAGGAGTATACCTAAAAAACCTATTTTTTTAGGTATAGCCAAAACTCAACTTTGAATACGAATATCTCGACAACGGTAAGAGATAATACAATTCGGTTTGAAAATTTGAATTCAGCGTATCGATGTTTACTTAAGTCTAGAAAATGAAAAGTTTTGGAGGAAAAAAGTTACTCGGAGAAATTTTAAAATTTAGGTTTTTTCGATTTTCTCATTTTTCACCAAATCTTTCCAAAGAACGTATATGCGGAGAAAACATTTCTTTATGTAACTTTTCCTGTAGAATCGACTGGTATAATCCTTGAAATTGTATCTCTAACCATTTTAGAGATATAGCCAAAAAACACACTTTTTTGAGGTGCAACTTTGATATCAAATATCTCGGGAACGAAAAAAGATAATTAAATTCCGTTTGAAAATTTGAAATCAGCGCCACGAGATCTATCAATGTACCCTATTTCCCAAAATCAAAATTTTGGTCACAAAAATGAGTATTTTTGGGATATTTCGTGTTTGTCATCACAATTTTTGGTTGTTTGGTTTGTTTTAACATTACACAGTTTTGATATGGGGTTATAGGTTTTAGAAATAGGTAAGAGTTAGATAATAAAGCGATAGAATAAAATCGAAAGGCGTAGGTAATAAGATTTCAGGTTTTGAAATCAGCCCTTTCTTATGAAACTCTAAAAAGATAGAAAATATCCACTTTCAATAAACTTATTTTTATCAAAAGTTGATCACCTTTGATCATAAACTTAAATGCACAAGTATCTACAAAAAGCCAGACAATTTTAGAAACAGACTATTCGTTATAGTTATTGAAGTATCATGGGTAATAACTGTTATCTATCTATCGACTAATAAATTAACTGGTCAGTAAGAAATCACTTACTGATCAGAAATTTGTAAACATAACTTTGAAGATTCAATTAACAAACTTTTTTTAAAGCCCGATCGTATAAAAATTGTAAAAACACATTGTAAAGTATTAATACACAGTCTGTTATATTATAAAAAAAACTGTAAATAAGTACTATTATTTTGATATATAGTTTGACTTACATTGGTGTTATTAAGCACATTTGAATGAATCAGCATGAAACACTCACCTGAAAAAGAAAATATAAATTAGTAAAACGAACATAAATAAATAAAATATTAATAGTTTACAATTAAATTTGATACGCAAAATTAAAAACCTATAAATTTTAATCAAGATTTATGTGCATTGAATTTAAATTCTAGGTATTCGTAGTCATTGTTTATGACTCTATATATGTAAAAAACTTTTCAATAAATTATTCATTAAAAGAACATAAGGAAAATATTTTGTTACAAAAAATGATTAATTATAGAATAATGGTAATTGTAGCAATTTAGGGTTTATATTAATAACTTAATAATGAAGTAATTGAATGCAGATTTCCCATGGAACAATCTGCTCCTGTTGAAACTCACTGTAATCTCCTTAAAGTATTTAACAATCGGTCATAAAACACCGGGAGTCTTGCAAATCCTCGGCAAGTGCTCTTCCACGAACCGAGTGGAACACGAGCCGACGCCGCCGTCGCGACGCTGGAGTGGGTATAGGCTAACAAGTCAGTGCTTGCCAAATCATCCCGAGGCCATTTATGCTCCAAGAGGAAATTGAAAAAATTAATACTTTTATATGACTTCATTATTTGTTACGGAGGGTGATATTGATCTAATTATTTTAGAGCAGAATTAGAGTACTTCACTGTGAGCGAGCACCCCTATTTACAGGTTTTTAATGAGAGTGATTTTGAACTTCACTTCACTGTGAGTGGATCACCCTTCTCTCAAGTAGTAAACATTACGGTGACTTGTTTTTATAGAGGCTGATTTTAAACTAGTACTAGTACATTAGGGCAAGAATTAGAGTACTTCATTATGAGTAAGCACCCTTTTCTCAGATAGTAAACATTATGGTTACTGGTTTTTACGGAGGGTGATTTTGTACTACTTATATTAGGTCAAGAATTAGAGTATTTCAAAGTGAGTGAGCACCCTTCTCTCAGATAGTAAACATTACGGTGACCGTTTTTTACGGAGGGTAATTTTATACTAATTATTTTAGGTCAAGAATTAGAGTAGTACACAGTGAGTGAGCACCCTTGTCACAGGTAGTAAACGTTACGGTTTTTACGGAGGGTGATTTTGAACTAATTATATTAGGGCAAGAATTAGAGTACTTCACAGTGATTGAGCAATTCTGTCTCAGGCAGTAAATATTAAGGTGACTAATTTTTAAGGATTGTGATTATGATTTGCTTACATAAGGATAAAATTATAGTTATTCAGTGTTTTATCTTAAAATTCATATTAATACGTTTAATTGGGGCAACCGATTAATTTCATCAAAATGAATTAATTCCAAAGTGTACCAAGTAAGCGGAATCGGCTGTGTTTCATTTCATATATCATTTTTCAATAAAAGAAATGGATCCATTTAATTTTAGTAATATTAAATATAGTAATTAAAAAAACCTGCTTTGGACAAAAAATACATCAAAACCTTGTGAGTTATTGTTTGATATATTTTTGACTTTGAAAGGATCCCTATATTGGAATTTTAAATTTTTTGATCAAAACATTTGATTTTCTTTTCGTAAAGATTTTAGTGTGTGAATGTGTTTTGTCGGAGGACGACTTAGCAGACGTGGAATTCCGCCCCGGGGCCCGGCTCGCGGCTCGTGCGGCTGGCTAATGGCCGGGGCGGGGGCGCGGGGCGTCGCGACGGCACCCACCTGTTGCGCCGCCCGCCGCCGCCGCCAAAGCCAACCAACTTCATATATAATTAATTCCATAAATGAATTCATGCCTGCTCCTTGTATGGTCATTAATGTCAGCCGTCAGGTACCGCCACCATCTCATCACTTAATTAGCCACCTCGCTGCCTACGTGCTTCATATGTAACGCTGGTTAATGCAAACGATTTACTCGCGCAAATCTGTCACTGTCAAACTGTCTACTAATATTTTAATCAATATTTTTTAGGGCTCATCAAACTAAACAGTTTTTAATATTGAACCCCTGTGGCCCTGTGATCGTTATCAAATAAAAAACTAATTACAAAATTAAAAATAATTCACTACCCATTTCACAAATGTTTAACGCAATTTTGTTAATAAGATAGAGTTCATATTTTTTATAAAAAAATCATTTCGTCTGAAGAAAAACTTTTCGATTTACAAAATAAAATTTAAGAGTTTGACACATCAACAACTACAAGAATTAAAACAGAGTGAACTATGTTCTAATTTAATACTTCTTTCCATTAATAACTTACTTAACTCTAATACTCTAACTCTAATACCTAGACCAAGAGCTTATTCAAGCTTATAAAAAAAACAAGAGCAATTAAAAATGAACAATATAAAAATTCCAATTGGGCGTATGACAAAAGGGTACCAAATGGTTTTATTTGTTACAAAAGGACACTAAATGAACTTTGCAAAAGCGAACCAAAGTATGTTTCTTAAGCGCACCAGTGTCTATATAATTAATATTAATAAATTTGATGTAACTATATATTTAATGATGGAATAAAATAAGGTTAGATCAGGTTAGTTTTGATTAGATTAGGTTAGGTTAGGTCAGGTTATGTTAGGTTGGGATATGTCAGATTAGATTATATTAGATTAGGTTAGATTCGGGACGAAAGAGGAAGACTTGGAGGCATACCTCTGCGAGTAGTATCCGCGAGCAGAACTAATTCACTCGTATTTCGATCTAATCACATATTTATATACGCATACACACTAAATTCCTAAATTTTACTGGT
Organism: Stenolophus ochropezus; assembly: GCA_035578165.1. Taxonomy (NCBI): domain Eukaryota; kingdom Metazoa; phylum Arthropoda; class Insecta; order Coleoptera; family Carabidae; genus Stenolophus; species Stenolophus ochropezus. Next base: position 4,144,291 of record JAQOWZ010000002.1, read on the forward strand.
CAAAAATTAATAAATATTTAGAACACACCTCTGCAATAATAATCAAGCAACCACACATCTTTTTAAAATAACACTAATTCATAAAATTTTATAAAAATATTGTTTACCTTTAAATTTGTTTATGTAAGCCTTTAATTTTATTAATGAAAATATGACGCAACTTTTTCTACAATTATAATACAATTAGAGATTACAGGTAAATTTCTTTATATTTATTTACACTTTGCTAAATTAATTATTGACTCAGGGTGTGATGCAATGTACTAGTTCAAGTAAACAATTCTCATATTTAATCAGTATTGTGTTGGACACGGTCGTGGACAGTCACAGGCCCCACATGTAAGTGTTAAATATTTATTGCAAAAATTAAATCAAATTATTTGCAAATATCCATCTGTAAATTAATTTTCTTTTTTATTTTCAATATTTTTCTAGTACCAGTATTACTAGAAATATAATAATTTATAATTTAATATACTAAAAATTTTATTTTCAAATTGCAAAGAAATAAATAAATAATCAAGAATAACGCAGGAAAATGCGTAATAAATAATTAAGCATAAAGCCATTCAGTAATAAAGATACGAGTTAATAGAATTTTCAAACATTAAAGACAACCCGTGTATTAGTAATAATGATTTATACTGGCAAAGATATGGTTGAAATGTAAAGCTGATAATTTTTTAACCTATTTAACGATATCTCTATCTGCAAGTGCATTTAGTATTAAACAAATAAACAGCATGGAAAATTACGAACATTATTTGGCGTTATCTACATTAATAACAACAATGATAAAAACGTCTGCGTTCACCGAAACATCCCGGGAAATTCAATTACACGGTGTAATGATTCCTCACGTTTTCTAAATAAATGCACGTTGTTTTAATTTTAAGATATTCGTGACGTCAAATAATTGCCATATTTAAAAAGTAAGTAAATACGTTGACGTATAAAACAAACGCATCCTGCGACTCGTTGGACATCACGTGACTCCCATAGCCATCTACGTCATCAGACTGGAATTTAATTAATTCTATTAATAAGCCTTTCATTGAAACATTAGAATATGTTCCTTACAGATGTGAGGTAAATATAAACAAATATAAATAAATGGTGGCGAAATGTTTGATGGTTGTGATTCTGACAACCATAGGATATGACGTCAGACTTTGCACCGAAAATAACATCAGAAATTTATTTTTATCTCAGATTAACTTACTGACAGCCCTCAAATAATTTTCTCTTTTATATCTCTTCATAAAAACAATAATAAACAGTGGAAGATTTTATTAACTTACTTTTTTAGTTATGGAATCTGCATAACTCAATAAAGTATTTAATACAATTAAAAAAAATTGAAATTACCATATCGACTTCTATGTGGACAATTTTCAGAAACAAAAATTTTGGAACCTAAAAAAATGTGTATTTTTGGATTATTTCGAATATAGAAGCAAATTTTTACGTTAAGAAGCTAAATATTTTATTTCGTTAGGTTTATTTTTGGACATTTTCTATAAAAAAAATATTACTTAATAAAATCACTAGATTATAAAATGTATCTCAAAGAAAATGATTTAATAATCATCCTATCCTATTTCAATTAATTCAAAAAAAATAATATGTCTTTAAATTTCAGAATGATTTCGTTTTAGATGTTTTCAATATAATAGATGTTACGTGTGTATTATAACATAGTTTTAAAGTAATTTTCCTGTTCATATTTGTAATTAGAAAAATTTTAAAATGTATGGTAATATGAACAATAATTAATAAAATACAACAAAATGTCATATCAAAGTGATATGCCACGATGACGGATTTATTTACTGAAACAAGTATTGTTCTTCTAGTAATTTGTAGTAATAAATTTCCTGACGTAAATTAGTTATGTAAGTGATTTATATGCTTATATTTTTCCGATAAATATTATTGCTTATAAATTCTTTTACAAACAAAACAATGATGTAGTTTTATTATTTAAACAATGTTTTGTTTTAACCTTACACAACATTAAAAATGTTAATTTATAAAAGTATACTACAAAAGTTTTCCGTTGGATGACTGATCATTTTCTATAAATTATATTTCCAGTTTTTAAAAAAGTACACGCAATAATGAGAGTAGGAAACAGTAATTTTCCATACAGAAAGGAAAAGTAATCATAAAATTTATTTTTATACACAATTAACATTTTTTATTTTATAATAGTTATATATCCCAATGTCATTCGCATTGTTGTGCATAGTTGCCTTACTCAACGTAAAACATGTTTGGATCTGAATATGTTACACATTCAATATTTATAAATTTTGATACGTGTCCAACAATATAAACACTAGTTGTTAAACAGAAAATTACTAGAAAGAATTACGCCTAATTTTATAAACGCTTTAAAATATTTAAAATACAATAACAAGTCTCAATATTTTTCTTTAATTTTTTAGAACAATTGTATACAATAATATTAAATATTATTTTAACAAAAATATATTATGTTATAACAGACATTATAAGCCCAACATCCTTGTTTTATTTTGTAGTGCCAACTGTCATTTCATGGACACATCTATTTTGGAAAGACCTAATACAAAAATTAGTGAGTAGGAAAATTGGCTACGTTCAAATCCAAAAAATATTAATATAGTATTCACTTAATATGTTTCAAAATTGTATTCAACTTGTCTGTTAAGGGTGCTATTATTAACTTAAATATCATTTTTGTTCCCAAATATAAAGTCATTAATTAATCAGATTATACAACAAGTAGAACAATATTTTTTTTTAAATAATCCCACATCTGTACCCGTATTATATTGCTGCTACATTTGCGTAATTTAGTAATTTGAAAATGACTATGATTATAATACCATAAATTCGAGAATTTCATTACCATAATTATAATGCTAGTTGTGCGATGACATTTTGGTCATTTTAACATCAAATAATTATCAGATCATAGAATACAATAGACAAAATGTCTAAAAATCCTTTTACCTGGATTGGCAAATCCTTTAAACGTAGGTATAATTGACAGACAACTTGTAATTGGTTAAACATGTTAAATTAATTAAAAAATAAATTAAAACACTTGGTTATCCTACAAAATATGACAATCATTTGAAAAGACTGAAGATGGCCTATAAATACGAGTAAATACATTTTTTCGAAAACTGTCGTTATTGAAATATGTAATTTTAATTTGATTTACAAGTGAATAATAAATAATAGTATATTGTACGACAAGTGCACTGTCGTGTATTTTTCATGAGGTGTGAAAGTTTCGGCACAAGACGAAGTCGAGTGCTGGAATAACACAAGGTGGAAAATAGGTGATTCTGCACGGGTGGTACACTATACTTTTTCTACGATAACACTGCTAAACGTTACAGTACAAAATTACATGAACAAAAGCGCACCATACTGTACAGGACAATACTACATGTATTTCTACATCTTATTTGATACAGATTTCTTTCTTTTAATGGCATAATTCAATGAAATTTGCAAAAATAAATTATTATTTTTCACCTCATATTTTTGTAGCTATCAACACGCAACGTTGACACCTGTAGAGTAACGGGCTACAATATGAGGCGAAATTGTGAAATAATTTTTGTAAATATATATTTCGAGGAATTGTCATGCCCAATACAATTCGTAACAAGATTTTTTCTTGTAATTTTTCCCTAACTCACTCCTGCTTGTTGCTTTAGAAAATCGTCATTCGTCCTGCGGACTTGTTTGATTTTCGTCGCAACAATCAGTCGTGACCATAACGACAAAAATTTCAAGTAAAATTCTAGTTACTTGTGGTATTACATATGACAATTCCACGATTTGTCATCTAATTACATCACAGTATTTTGGTGAATTAAACCAATCAGACTCAAATCTCACTCCTGCTTGTTGCTTTAGAAAATCGTCACTATAGTCATCAATCAGTCATGACCATAACGACAAAAATTTCAAGTAAGATTCTAGTTACTTGTGGTATTACATATGACAACACTTTCTTGGAACTCACAGTATGTTGATATTTATTAAAAATTTAAGGTTTTTTGTAAATATCTGTACAAAATGTTATGTGGTTTATTACTCGTATTTATGGTTTGTACAAAAGAATGAATAATAATGAAGAAAGATAATTTGGAATGAAATGAAGTGAGTGGAGTATATCCAGGCATTGAAGTATGAAATGTGTTTGGAGTTGACAAAGCACGCATTAACATCAAGGGCAGAAGGCACAATCTCCGGTGTATAAGCCATCATTAAAAACACAAAAAGCAAGTATCTGCGCATTTAGAATTTTTACCCGACTGATCAAATTTAACAACACACTATGTAGGTAAGGCAATGACAGCGTTCTGGTTTCAATTTGATTTGGAAACGTATGCGACAGAAGCATTACGTTTGCCGTTACCATGGCAACGTGATTGGTCTCATTCTCCGTTGCCGGTTCGTGATGGTGTGTTGGCTTCTTTCCCTTCGGCGCCACAATTAGTTATTGTTCGCTCTTCATATTCACGCACGCACAATTTCATCGATACTTATTGATTGTTCCTTTCCGTTTCCACAAATTCGCACAATTGTCCATACATCATTTGTTTGCTTCTCTCATCTCACGCATAAATAAACTCTCGCAGGAATAGCTATTTATATAACTAGTACGGAAATGCCTCATTTCTGGAACGAGTTACGCGGAATCGCATGCAAATCTATAAGCAACGCGGTATTCCTATATTTTGAATTTATAATGTAACATGGGGGATAAACAAGATGAAGCAATGAAAGATTTACTTTTTACCTCCCACCTATCAATATATAGATAAGGGAAGTATTGTTTTTGGTCAAATTTCTCGACTTGAGTTTTCAACATATGAGCACGAATTAGGATCCCTAGATTTTACTATTTTTACCGTGAAGTCTGTACGTGTGTGAGTGTCTGACGTTTTTCCGTTCACAATAACTCCAATACGATACATGTAAAAAATATAATATTTGGTATTTAAGACTTATATTCAAGATGAACAGATTAGATTTTGTTGAAACGCAAATCTGCACTCTCAATCCTTTATCTAAACACAAATTTTGTCTGAAATATGATATCATCGGCATCTGGCCTTATAATTTCTAATTTTTATAAGCGAAATGTCAACGTCTAGATTTCGAAGACAGAATCATATTCTGCAGAAGAAATGCAGTCCACAAACAAGATGGAAATGTAGAAAGCAGGGACGTAATGTCCATCTTGTTACAATAAATCAACTTACTAAAACATATTTTGATTTTTTTTCGACTTACTCCGTTGGTTTAAAACAACTAATAATAAATTACGAAAACTCTACCTCAAGACATCATTTTATCAGAAGAAAATTCATAATTTAAATTAATCTGAAATTACCCGTGTTATAGCTAAATTAATTGTTATGTATTTTAAAATTACTTCAACAAACAAGCATATACGGTAATATACTTGTTCAGTAAATTCCTACTATCAATAAAAATGTTATTACCTTTACCTAACCTATCCTAACTTATTCGAAACATAGGTCTAGAAACTTCATATTTTGTCAGCGATAATATGAAATGATGTAAACATACAATCAACAATGTATACCAACAAAATTATTTTATAGCATTTTTCCTATGACCACTAATGCAAATAGCCATTATTGTACAACTTATAGGTTATCTAAGTGTCACATTACAGAAGGCCGTGTATAAAGGATAAATAAGGCAAAATTAATTATAATTAATTTAAATTATTACGTCTAACGAAGAAATATAATATTGTTTTATTCCGTTGTAAATAGTTTTAATTTACTGTTACTGTAATATTATAACAAAACATAATTTAAAAAAATGTAAACAATGATTTTAAGTTTAAAAATGAGTAACAAAAAATTAAATAGTTGTCATTTAGATTATTTTACATCAGAACTAATTTGCAACAAAATATTATTTTATTATATAAATAATTAAAAACAAAAATATTAACTTATTGATATTGTTTCACGAATTCAAACTAAGGAAATATCTGTTTTGTTTATTACCCAATTTATCGTTATCATCATATGACAACTACGTCACCATAATACTTTTCTAGAGTAAAGCATTTTAATACTATTAAAACGATAATAAACCACTAAACAATTGCAACAATTATCATTTATTCGAAAGCTTAACGATACTAACTGCAGACATCTTGATGACCGATAAATGTTAGAGTAAATAAAATAAAAATTTGTTGAATCATTATCATTTAGTGCAATCAAGCAATCGATATAAACTTGCGACAAAAAATATACGTATTACATTTTATTTTCTCTTGCACAATAATGATAATATTCCTACACAATAATTCTAGGAATATTTAAATTTTCCTCTTAAAATTTTCACTTGTCGTTCACGGAAAAGTTTAATTGAATTATAATTATTTATTTAATTGTAAATTAAATGTTACATTTTTCAATTTAATTTTGTTATAAATTATTTAAACACAAATGCATTAATTTATGATGTATAAATATTTAAAGAACTTATAATTTTGAAATAATTTTTACTACCAAAAAAAAATTAATATATGGAATGAAACTAAAAATTACATAGCAAAAAATTAAAAAATCTTAAATAAAAATTATATTATAACGATTATAATTTCATAATAGAATTAGTTTTTGCAAAAAATTAAGTACAGTGTCTAATTTGTTGCTCTATATGATGTAATTCTTTTTTTATTTACATTTTATGTTATATAATGTCGTTTTAAATATCGTACTAAAAAAATTGTGTCGTCCAAAGATTCTGGTGTGAAGTTATCCACTTGTGGATATCAGATCCCAATTGTGATATATTTATCATTATCAATATATACTATACAAAAAAAAAACAAAAAGGCATACATAAGGTAATAAGTTTTGAATGTTAAATTAATTTCTTTTTTCAATATATTTGAGGGAACAGTTTTGGTGTTTTGAGTATTTTATATTGTATGTATAGCAACAATAGACGTTATCAGTGGCTTCATAAAACAAAATACAATTAATTAAAAATGTAATTAGTGGAACATTAACCTTTCGGGACGTATAGGTCGCGATTATCAAAAGTGCAAATCCAACAAGTCTGATAAGAACGCAAAACGAAATATTCATGTCGACTTGTTATCGCTTTTTCTAATTAGCTCTGAAAATTTTCCATTCTATATTTTCCAATAATAAACCTCATCATTAAACCTTACAATAATAAATACCTATCTGTTCCAAAAACAAATCAAGCTGTATTTTGGTCTTTACACAAACTCGGAAGTTTAAAAATTTCAAAATAAATATCGTATGAAACAAAATTTAAAATTTGAACTTTAACGACATCAGACTGCATCTAGTAGTTGTAATTTAATAATAAAAAAACCAAACTATCGTCACTGTATTTTCATTATAAATGTGAAGAAACAAAGTTCAAATAAGTATTGGCTTATTAAATAATATTAATTCCACCAGGTTCCAACTACGTACTTAAAATAAAAAAAAATTAAATGCGTCATATGCATTATATTTTTATTACTAAAATAGATAACTGAAAATTACTATTTATTACTATACTTTCAATATAGATATATAAAAGGCAAGTACTATGTACTTTTAATTTTAATATTTCATAATTTTGGTATTAAAGAGACATAATTGTTACTACAATATTTTAAAATTTTTAAAAGCAATATAAATATTTTATTTCTTGAAAGAAAACGAAATCCATAATAAAACCAAAACGATTCATCTAATAAACTAGGAGAGTAACAAAGAATTTTTACTTTTTTATTTTAAAAAATATAAAATTTATTTTGTTCTGTCAAATAAATTTTGAAAAAGGTACGTAATTAATTTAGTGACATTTTGTTGATGACGCGAATGGGCTGTTATCGTGAATGGACTATTAAAATGATTTAAACATTGAATGATATATTGCATGGATAAATTGGTACGGTTTCGCGAATTGGTTCCAAGGGTAAAATTTGGTATAAACGGTAATTTAACAGAAATGAACACATAATCCTTTAATTGTAACTGATTCCTCTCATTCAATTATAACTTTTATAATTCGCAAATAATTTAATATGAAGGTATTATCAGCTTTGGTGCATTTAAATCGCGCAATTTGTTATAGACCCAAACATTAAATTAATAACATAACTGGAATTTAAAACATACAAACATAAAATATATTCGAGTATGTTAAATATTCTGTAAATTAAAACAAACTAAAAACTTTATTAACTACGCTCACGTAAATTATTCACAACATAATTATAATTAAAATGAAATTAACAAATTCCTGCTAAAATTTCATTACTGGAGTAATTAATTATTATTAATAATAAATGAAATATTTACGTATAGCTATGCAGATATTTGTGCATTTTTACAGGGAATTTTCCGCGTTGGTTCTCGGAGCGAACTGGCAACTGTGGACATGTGATTGAACGATAACCCGAGGTTCCAAATGCTGATAAGATAAAGGATGAGCAGTTACAACTGCTCTCTGTACGCCAAGTAGCCGACCAGATACGAGTACGTCTCTCCACAATTATTTACACATCGCATTCAACGTTCGTTTTCACTTACAATCGACCATACATTCCAACAGTTCTAAAATTATACCACGCTAGATAAAAACTACTGTAGTTATACCACAAACTATAAATCTGTATGTCTTTATCATAACCTATAAAATTGAATAATTAATAGATTTTGTACATTTTTTTTAGTCTATTATTATCTAACCTAATATAGAAAAACCAATTTGTTTAAAGGATTATAATACAAAGACCTAATTTGAAATAGGAGTAGCAATAATAGTTGATAAATCTAGGCGATTTTCTTTTGTCTGACTACTAAATATTTATTTGATTATTTTACACACGTATTTTACCCAATCAGAATGCTTAAATTTATAGCCATAGGTAGTTTTTTAGTGAGAAAAACTATCAAATAAATAATTACACAAAATTTCTAATAAACGTTTAAAACAATCATTAATCCGACATTGTTTTATTTAACAATAACTATAACTTAAACTTAATTGGTAAAACTAGATATTGCGTCATTATTTTATTTGTTAAATAATTAAAAAATACTTATTTATTACTATAAATTAATATTAATTACATAAAGTAATCTTATGCAATGGTTAAACCTTTAAAAAATTATTAATCGGACATTATTTTATTTAACTATAACTTTAATTGAAACTTAATTGGTAAACCTAGATATGTATGCATTATTTCATTTGTTAAATAATTAAACTAATACTTATTAATTACTATAAATCTATATTAGTTAAATTAAGAAACCTTATGCAATGGTTGGGAAATTCTATGCCTTTTAATCTAGAAAAGACAACTTCAAGGTTTTCGTTTTAGCATCTGAAGTGCAACCTTATAATTAAATGTTGTAACAACTACCATACTCTAATTAATTGTAAAAATATTTATATTAATGCCATTACCTAATTTCACTAAGGATAGGATTGTTTTATATTGTGTTATATAGTTATGATTTACTAACTACAAGTTTGATTTAAATATAATTTTGTATTATTGTTTGTTATATTTTATATTTACAAATTTACGTTGTTTAATACACGAAATATGTGATAAAGTTTACTGTGTAGCATAACGTCAATGTAGATGAACGATATCAATTTGACCTTTAAGTGTTTGATTCGTTATCTCAAATACTGTAAATTTTATTTATAGGATGTATGGATCAGAAGTTTATAATATTATATTTAAATTGATTGAAAATATATTGCTTCATCATTTATAAATTTTGGAGAAATGAACTAATTATATTAAATTTCACTTATCATTAGTAGTAATTGCTGCGGGATTTAAAGACTAAATAGGTGTTGCTTAGATACAATTTCCGATAAAATTCGAGTCAGTAGTGGTATTGTACATGAAAATTAAATTGCACTATTTAAAAACTATTATACATCATATAAGTATGGTATACCATTCCTAAATGAAACAGAATCTAAATACCTAAAGTATTTTAAAATAAATAAATAAATAAATACCCCTTTGTCTTATACATGTCAAAAATCTAAACAAACAAAGAAATGCTAATCGAAAATTTAACAGCAATTATGAATATTTCATTTAACAGTTTATTCTGATATGGTATTGTCGATTTAAGAAAAACTTAAAATTTAAGTAATATGACCTTTGAAATTCCACGCTAAGATTTTAGTTCATATCAGTGTTTCCAGATTCTAGGAATTTTCTTAAAATTTTAAGAATTTGCCCATTTCGGAAAAAGATTTATACTAATTATTTTTAAGGATTTTAGACTTAGGTATCTTGATAGATTTCATTGACTATAAACATTAGGTAAAGCGTTTCTTGGAATTCTATAATTTGGTCAATAGTTATCATGATTGTGTTTGTGTCCTGTGCAAGATCGTCCTTCTCGAAAACCTTATTCTCTACTTCATTTAAGGTCAACCTTTTCCTTTATTCTAACGAGTAAAATTTTTGATAGCGTTTTACTAAAGTTACTCAGTAAGGATATTCCTCTCCTGTTAGCCTAGTTAAAGTCACCCTTTTGTGATACCAAATGAAATTTAATTTAGGGAATAAAAAGGATAATTTATTTTATTACATGTTTTTTAATTTTAACTTCTGCCTTTTCTTTGTAACCTTAGACTCTAAGTTTAATTTAATTAACTAAGATGACATTGGTGGTGTATAGATCAAAAAAACATACACCACCAATGTCATGTTTTTTTTCTATATTGTGACTTGGTTAAGGATTAGCAAAATCTTACAGCCAGATTCACAAAATAGGCTTACCTCTTAAACTAATTTAAATATGTCGACTTCAAGCTAAATCCAACATATTTAAACCAGTTTAAGGGCTAAGCCTATTTTGTGAATCTGGCTATTAGACTTTACTTTTGGCTTAATTTGAGAAGAAGAAGATTTAAACAATTTATTTTTGGAGTTGGACCTAGAAGAATGCGATTAGATAAGAGATGGTTTGTCGTTTACATAACCCGTGCTGGGTACAGTTAGCGGTGAGTCATTGTTTACGTTGGTGATTTGTTTATGTTATTATTTGGGAGGATGGTTCACGTACCAATTTCGTTGTTTACGTATGCGTAGTTTTTCGCGTATCATTTCATATAAAGTAGCTGATGTTTGCCTTGCATCTACACACAACAAGCACACTAGAGTTTCCCATCTCCAGTCGTGATCGAGTTCCACCGTGGAGCAGCCAACCTCCCGCCTGATCCGCTCAACTTGATAACGAGTACACTTGTACTGTTTTTACTTCGACTTTGGAGAAAATCGAATTTTTCATTGCATTGGAATTATAACTTATTGGACGCTCAACCAATTTTATACTTATTATCCACACACAAACTACACTTTCATTCCTTCAATCACTCAAGTCATCAATCGTAACCAACAGGAGAAAAGCGATTGATGACATCTTGTCGCAGAGTTAGCAAAAATTATGATTTATTTAAAAAAATCAAAAATCATTAATTTAAAACAAATAAAATAAATCACGTCATTTTTATTGTTAATTTTTAAAGATATCTATTAGTACTATACTTTTTTAATTGTTTTTAAAGCAACATCTAATTTCATAAACGAAAACAAAATCTGTAATAAAATGGAAAAAGTGAGGAAATTGGTGTTTTTGTTCAAATATTCATCTGAATAGAACTTGGTAAAGTAACAAATAATTTTTACTTCTTGTTACACATATAGAAACTTATTTGTTTTTTATATGACATTTAATTTTAAACTATTATTATATACAGAACATATTAACTTTCTTTTAAATATAAACATAATAATTTCACATGTCTTAATTTATATTGTGTGAAACTGACTTCTGCGTAGACAATACTGAGTACTTTAGGCCCTGTTCATTAATTTAATTAGTGCATCTGTTCGGCGTCCCAAGTACAGTAGGGAAATTATAAAAAATCATACGAATTTCATATACATTTGACAGTTGCAAATAAATAAATCTGAACGATCAAATGGCCTACATTTTACAAATTTTGAAATGCACATAGACATTTACCTTGAAGAATATTCTTTTTTTTCACTTGGATGGTTTTTTCCAAGTTTTTTAGATATCTATATATATTAATTATCAACAACAAAAATATTACACACGTATTTTTTATTTTGTAAAAACCGCAATAGTACAAGTAATAAATCAATCTCTTGTGACGTAGCTATCAGTACCTATAATAGGTTAAAGTAAAACAGAAATAGTTATAGGGAAAAAAATATAGTTCTGGGATGCAGTCAAGTTTTGATATTCACAAAATTATTTTTAAATTTGAAATCTCAATATACAACACATTTTTTTTTTATTGTGACCCTACACAATTTCATTAATTCATCTACTGAAGGTGATCTACATGGAGCCGAGAATATATTTTTTAATGAATTTGACTATTCCAATACAAGTTATAATTCATTTTCCTAAAGGTTCGTCAGTCAAGAAACTTCCATAGATTAATAGAAACAATGTCCTTCTTTAGAAATCATAAACATATAATAAACTAATCTCTATTCGAGGATTCGACGTCGCAAGGACGCGAAAATTATTTTTTTAACTTTATTTTTGTAATGTTTAACAACACGAATTAGAATCCCTAGTGAATCATAAAAATTAATCACTAGTGTAAATGTGATGTTTGTTATTAAAATGTGTTATAATCCAAAGAAAATTCTAAATTAAACTAAAAATTTATTTAAATTAAAACTACAAAAACATACAAAATAAACTAATAAAGGTTATTGAATTAGTCACTGAAAATGTTCACATTAACAAAAAATCTTAATTCAAAGAAAATTCAAATTAAAATCAGCCACAAATATATTTATATTAAAATTGAAAAATAAACTCAAGCAAACTAATAAATAGTATTAGTCAGTAAAACTTCCACATTAGCAAAAAACCTCCGATTCTTAGAAAGAGCGGAAAACATATCGGTTTCCAGGTTGTGTTATAATTCCACAACAATTGACATCATCACGAAGTTCATTTACTCGCGAGACACAATATTTGTAGTACGGTTCGTATTTTGCATATCTGTGCAAGGCAGATGCGGGTTTTTGCTGGCAGATCCCAGTTCTCACGCTACAATTAGAGATGACATAATCGTGTGGACATGAAATGAGATACACAGGCAAAAAGATCGCGTCGCCAATTTCAACCAGCGAGTTTATTAGAATTGACAGCTATCAGCAAATCATTCAAACTTTTACGCAAATCAACTTTTGCATTCGTAAAGTACTTTTGGAGTTGCAGTCATTTAATAAAATTCACTAATACACCAATGTGCTGACTGTAAATCTGTCTTCATATCAAGAAAAAAATGTAAATTATTTTTAAAAAATACTTCGTCAAATATAGAAAAAATACACACATACATGTTACTTAACAGTTATCAACCAACATATTTCAAAATATCACTTGTTATACATTAGTAAAGTGATGTGCAGAATATGCCGTATTTATTTCATATAAGTTATTTTAATACGATAAATATCATCAGACTGATATATGATTTATATTGTTGGAAAAAGAAAAAAAAATCTATTTTTAATATTATTAAAGACAACTTTGAGCGCCCTATAAAACAGATTTTTTTTAATGATTTTCTAGAAACGTGTTAAAGCTATAAACAACATAACAAAATTAACATCAAAAATTACTTTTTTATAATTTGCGTTAACAATTGTTACTCTATTATTATATCCAAAACGATTTAATAATTTCGGATGGAAAATGGATACGCTGTATGTAAGACAACGTTAAAAAAGAAATAAAATGGTCAATTATTACCAAATACATAAGTATTGAAAATATGGAATAAAAATACATAGAGCAAACCACATTATATAGTCATGAAAGAAATTTATAATGTATCTCATGATAAAAAAAAAATAAATATTCAACACAATTTGAACGTCATCTTATACCATAATGCTCCAAAATATGTTATCAAAAATATGAAATGGCATAAAACCAGAATAATTATTGATAACATATTTTAATATAAGATTAAGTACTGATGTACTCATTACTACTAAGAATGCTGAATAATGATTTTAATTTATGATTGACAGAAAAGCAATTTGAGATGTAAATATATTTTACTGTAGGTCATACCGTACTTTAAAATTTATTTGTTATTTTACCTTCTGCCAATGCATTTAATAATTTTCATACCTAGCAATCAATTATCTTTAAGGACAACCTGCACAAATTGATCCATTATCATCTTTACACCAGTTTATTCCTCCATAAAACTTGCTGACATTTATTTTGTTGAGGATATTTCGGTTTATTAGAAGCAATAAGTTTTTTCGATAAATAATGCCATATATATATTATTCATAGTCAAAATTGTAAAACTGTTAATGAAATGTTATATGGAAAATGAAATGAAATATTAAATCGTAGCAATTACATAGAATAAATTATCAAATAGTAATTAATTTAATTTCAGTGATATAAATCTACTTGTGTAACATTATTAATTAAAAAATAATTTTTCCATTTTAATTCTTAACCTTTCAAAACTTATTTATTAAAATTAGATAAATATTCAATTATAGAAATTTCGTTCAATTCATTAGAAATTTAATTCATTATATTTTCCAAATTCAATTTTAAATAATTAATACTTATTATATAAATGCTTACATCCACAATTTTTAAATAAATGTGGAATATAAAACTTTGTTCAATTACTTCTCATCTTTGATGCAAATTTGTTTGAGTATATTTAGAAAAATAATTAAAATGTAAAATTATGCAACACGAGAAATACGTATGATAATCACGTGAGGTTCTTCAAATAAAAACGAAGAGAAAATCTTATGTTATTAAACATTCTTAATTCATTAAGTTTATTGGGGAAAAATTAGCAGTATATGAAATTTATATTATCTATTTTATTTACTATGAATTAAGAATTTAATTATGATATTAAATTTATGAACTATCACACTTTATCACAAACATATTATTCGTACCGTAAATACTTATTTACCGGACTTATGATTTTATAGTAATTTAAGTTATAAGTCCAATAAAAAAAATTATTTCATACTGTATCACATTTTTCAAATTGAATTTTATTACTTTTAAAATTATTGAAAAAGCAAAATAAAATCTTAGTTATCATTGAAAATTTTAAGAAGAAAAACGTTGTCATCTGTCATTTTTTTTTAAGTTTAAATAGAATTATATTAAATTAATCTGAATTTAAATAATTTAAATTAAATACTACAGAAAATAAGAATTTACAAATATTTTAAAATCATTTAAAGGACCAATAAGTTAAAAAAAATTAAATTTATATACAGTACCGTAATAATACCGTAAAGTTTCATTTCAACTAAAATTAACTTACATTTGTACTTAGCAGGTAGGCTTGTAGAATTCAAAATGTGACACTTACCTAGAAAAGAAAATATATATTAAAGCCAGAAAAATTTTATACATAAAAAATAACTTAATTATTTATATGGAAATGACGTCAAGATACAGTGATAATAATTCAAAACAAAAGAAAATATCTTAATTTTAAGAGTAAATAACTTTCAATTGTTGATAAAACAAATGCGTTTTTGTTTTCTAAGATTGGCAACAGCTTGCATAGAATAGTTTTCAGGTATTATTTGCGTAACGCATGAACAAAACCGAAAGGACAAACATATTAATCGCAGTGTAGAGTAATTTTAAGTAGCAATAAACCTACAAACTACCTATAAACCCACTGCAAAATTAAACAGCGCACACTTGAGCGTATTGTGCATGTCGTAGCTACACAAGGTTGCAATAAAAATAAATACCAGTTACAGCTTCGCAAACTATAATAGACCTACTACATTATACGAATAGTAAACCCACTGTTCATTAATGCACCAGGCGACCAGTCAGTGATTTCTTCTTTATTATATAACGTGGATAATCATTTCATAACTGCTAATTGCTGATTATTCTACTATGTATAAAATGAAGGCCGAGAGATAAATTTATAAATTCACATTTTATTACATAACTATTCAAACACACGTGAGGTTGGTTTACAATAGGAAATTACTCGAACAAATGCTGTCCTAACTCAACTAAACTATTTCAAGTCACATAATCAATACTTAAATATTAATTAAGTGCTTTAAAATTAAATTACAGAATTTTTCATTACGTAAAACACAAAATTTATAGATATATCAAATAAAACTTATTTATTAAATTAATTGTTTATTAAAATTACGCAATTATACAATTATTACAATTTTATTCAATTTATTACGAATTTAATTCATTATGAGATATATTATGTACTTTTAATTAAATTAAAATAATTATACTCAGAAGTTAAACTTTTATTATTAGACCGACACAAATAATTTTCAAAATGGCAAATAATATATACAAGTTTTCTTATCGAGTCCTTAGTCAATAAGTAATTGTAAATAATTAGCAATTACCAGGCTGTATTTATGCACAACAAAAACTATTTTTTAATTTTTAAGACAAGTAAGTTATAAAGAACCCAGTTGGTAAAATAAAAAAAAATATTCAATAGTAAAACAAAAGTTTATTATTGAAACATATTAGATTCATTATCATACAATAAGCAAATTGACCCAAATTTGTATGTTATATTGAAAAAAATGGCAAACTATAACCTAAAATTAATTTTTTGTTTTATAGAAGCTGTCATATTTCTTTCCATTTTTTATGATTTTTCGGTAATATCACATGACATGTGGACATATGTAACTCAAAATACATTAAACTTTTATTATTTGTGCGTGTTCTGAAAATTTTTATGAATAATAAAATTTTTAATTATTGGTTAGCCAAAGTGAATTTTATTTATTCTGTCACATGATTTCACTGCAGATAATTGGGTAGGATTGTTGAACATTCATTTCTCGATGTATGTACACATTACTTGAATTCGAAACGAACTTCTGACAGTTTATGTAACAGCGCGTATTCAGCCAGTATTAATTAATTACTCGACAAATATATCTCTGTGCTCAACAACTCGCTTTTACCCGTCTGATTTATTACCATATATGTTCACCGCGTTACAATTATTACTACACATTTTTGATACATATGTAAGTATAAATTATTCCTCAAATTTAGATTAATCATTTAAATTTGTTAGTCTTCACATACATTTATAATTAGATCAGTGTTTACTAGACATAAATGGATATAAATATTAATAATAATCTTGTCTTATTCTAGCTTAATACAAGATAAAACAAGAATAAAATCTAGTGTTACCATCCAGATCTAGACTTTCTTAACTCTTGTCTTGTTATGTCTAGATTATCAAGACAAGACTGGCAAAAGAAATTTCAAGACAAGACAACACTTCTATTCCAGGTCATGATGAGAAAATTTTAGACAATTTTCAAGACAATCCAACCATCAATTTTAAATAAAAGAAGTATTGTATTAGATATGAAATTATGTAATAAGAAATCAACAATTTGTATTACTTCTTTTAAAGTGCACGACAAAACAGAGAGTAACAGTGCAAGCTAAGATTCCTGCTTGATGCATCACAGAAATGTCCATATTTTGTTTTGTCTTGTGTTGTATTGTCATAAAATGCATTTGTGTTTTATTGTAATTCATAAAATTGTCTGGATTTAAAGTTTCGTAACAGCAGCAGCAAAACAGAATGAATTCGTATCACATGTGAGTATCTAATAATATAAAGTAAGTATAATTTCGTATGCCGTACATCTTTCTGTTTTTCTAAATTGAAATATTTTCAATATTTATAAATACAGTTATTTTCAAAGTTGTGCCAAGTTTGTTTTCTGTGTTGGACAACACAGTGGTCAAATTTGTCTTTTCTTATCATCAATAACATGCTACTTACTAGTTCATTATTATATATATAATGATGTGGACACCATATGACTTCCTTGTTCAACAAATAATACATATTTTTTGGTGCATTTCATTTAAAATTATTTCGCTTGAAAATTAGATCATTCTACGGCTATGCCACTATACGACTAATCATTCCTCAACTTCCATTTGTTTCATTTCTTCGAACATCCCTTCAAAATGGATTATCTTTTGAAAATTTTATTAAAATGTTTATCACTATTTCTTATTGCGCTACGCAAAATTATTTTAATCGCTCAAAAACTTGCAAAGAAAAAGATATTGTTTTCTTTTATTTCATACATATGGTTCGGCTATGTTGCTTATCTACACGATCAGACAAGACACGCCACGACCACACAACCGTATTATACTTGGGACGCCGAACAGATGCACTATTTAAATTCATGGGCAGGCCCTAAATTGCGCAGAACTGTGTACGCAGATGTCAGTTTTACACGTTTCAAATTAATAAATATTTGAAATGAAGTTAATACTTTAAGTATTTTAATAAATACTATTCATAATATTAATTTCAAATACGATAATCGTATGAAAATAACAAAAATATTGGATAGACATAGGAATACGAACAGCAAACTAACGTAATTGCGGGTTTAGCATCGATTCTGTTATTCATTGAGCTGTGTAAAAACGGGTTACCAATAGCTATGTTCTATTCAAATTTAGCGGTCGTTAGTGGGGGGAGTTTCTTGTGCATCTGTTCGGTGTCCCAAGTATAGCTATATGTGGTAGTTGATAAAATTGAAAAGAGAAATTTGGACAAAGTTGAAGTAGCGGTAAGGAATAAATGCAAAGTAGGCATTACGCAAGAGTGTAGCCAAAACAAAAGGCTTTGAAAGTAAATAAGACCTATGAGTATCGAAATGAAGCAGCGCTGCAATATGGCGTGGTTCATGAAGCCGTAGTAGCCGGCGTCCCTCCGCAATTTTATACTCCGTCTGGTGGGAATACGCGATTCATTTTGAGTTACGGTGCGACATTCCAAGGGTAAATCATGTACGTCAGGTATGTCACACAGAAAATTCATTTCGAATTTGCATAAATGGAAAAGCCAGCGGTAAACATGGAGATCTGGTCCAAGGAAAAACAAGCTCTGCGGGAAATGAGATGGCGCCTCGGCTCGCAATCACGGCCTAATATGGACTTGGAGAAAATACCCATCGCCAATATCGCTGCTTATTTACAAATATCTCTCCCAATATCTCTGCTCTTCTTTTACCTCTAATTATATACACAAGCCATAATCTTAATTTAATCGTCCTTCATAATCCAATAAATTTAATCATTGTTTATTGTTAACAGCTCGTATCGTTAGAACATTTCTATCCGATAGTTTAAGGTCCAATAAATACATACAAACTTTTCGTTTACAAGAAATCATTAATAAAAATCCCATAACGAGATATTTTAAGTCATGAGCGAAGTTTCTTCATTCCATTTTGTCCTTCTATTTTCTTTATCGTTTTCACTACTTCATTTCAAGTCTTCGTGTTACTTGAAGTAATCTATAATAAATATCTTTCTGAAAATATTTTTCATTGTAAAAAGTTATTAAAATTGAACTACCGGACGTATAAAAATTTATTATGAAGATAAGCAATGAATTAAAAAAACTTCAACCAATTTTTGAACGCAATAATGTGCAAGTGAGCGTGCAATTCTTGATTTCGTACAAAAGTTTAAAGCAACTGGTATATTTATTAGTTTATTGACAAACCACAAGTCCACGATCAACGGTTCAGACGAAAATATTGCTTGCTGTAGGCAAGAAGGAATCATTGGCCCCTTTTTTTAAGGACGAAAATGGTATGGCTGTTTCTTTCAATAATAAATAAACGACTTGAACTTGAATGACATGTGGTTTCAGCAAGTCGAAGCCATATGGCACACAGTCACCTTACTTGAAACCAAGTTTCCTGGTCGTGTTATCTCGCAAAGGGGTGACATTGGTCACCGAGATCTAACCCCATTGGACTTTTTCCTTTGGGGGTATTTAAAGGAAAGGGTTTATGTCAATAAACCAGCTACGATACTAAAGCTTAAACGTTATATTAGACAATATTTTATTGTTATTCAGAATACAAATCCGGAAGTCCAATTTGGATCACTCTTAATTTTTTTTATGAAAAATTTCGACTATGATATAGACTCTTATTTTATTCATTCAAAGACCATAACCTAAAAAATTTACATTTGTCTGTAATTAGAATCTATAAAAATTAATTATCTTCTGCCATGAAAACCACATTCATTGGGAAAAAATATAAGAACGTTATTCAGCAAATACCAGTTCATCAATTATGCATGTTTCTTTTCCAGTATCTATAGGTATCATTGTTCATTCATATATTACGTAAAATTGAGTAACGTCATGCTAATTTATTGTATTCATTTTTTAAAAATCAATGTTTGAATGGCAGATAAATACTTGATAAAAGTAATAAAAGACAAAAATTGATTAAATAAGAAACTAGAACTTTTAACATAAACAGACAATACACTGACTACAATATATTTGGAAGATATCATTACCTTTTAATTAACAATACCTTTCCATTTTTTATTTAAAAAAACGACAAAAATAAATAATATAAACTAATGCAGGTGTCAGGGTACACAATTATCTAAATGTAAAAATAGAAGTAAATTGTTTATTACTCACTTTAATTTAAAATTTATGAACCCGTTTAAATATTTGTTAAATACAAAATATTACGACTAAATTCCAAACTGACAATTAGGTTGATAATAATACTGACACACAAATATATTTAAATAAAAAAAAACTCAATTCATCTTTAATTTATAATTGTCAATTATTTCAATCAAATATGTATGTCAATTTTAGCAAAATATTTTGATTTGAAAGGAAGGCTTAATCACTAAGAAATTATCAGAAAGAATAATTTATTTTTTCAACGGAAACATTTACACGTGCCTGATTATTTAATGTTTCCGTGTGCTTCCTTTACGTCCGAATGCAGCTACTTTGCACATAAATCACAATGAAGTTATCTACAAGTGCAGATAGCCGGAACCTAGACTAGGCCATGTCTGCCCTTGACTTGCTAATAGAGCATTCTACGAATCTACGATAAAACTAATTGCACCACACTAATTCAACATTAAATGTTTAAACATAATCTACTTCGGTCAGGCTAAAAATAGAATATAAACAAACGTATTCCATAAAATATATTACGAAGATTGTTTCAAAGACTTACTTGAAACTTTTATGGAGGGTTGGGTAGCTTAGTGATCAGGTGTCATAAATTAACTTCAAGGCACTTCTTGAATTAAAAGAAATGGCCCATATTATACAAGTTCATACTGAATTTCTAATAACTGTATTTCTTTATCGCTAATATACAGAGTGTCCATAAAATATATTTGAAAGATTGCTTCAAAATTATTTTTATATGAAAACATATTTGAAACTTTTATGGAGGGTTGGGAAGCTTAGTGTTCAGGTGTGATAAATGAACTTTAAGGCATTTCTTGAAGTAAAAGAAATGGGCCATATTAAATAAGTTTATACCGAAATTTTAATAACTGTATTTCTCTATCGATATATACAGGCTGTCCGTTTTAAGAGGCTAACCATTGGAATTTCGAGAACTGTAAGAAATACGAAGTCGGTTAAATTGGGGCAAAGTTGCTGCATTAGTTACCCATTTCAATGATGTTTTTGTTTTCCCAAAAAAATGCACACTAAAGCCACAGAATAGTTACATACAGAAGCGACACTCCGTGTTGGTACCTTTCATGTTCCGCTAGTCAGTTCTATGACCTTGAAGCATTGTGTAGACCTTTAAATTAGTGCTCTTCCCCTATCTCTCTCTCAGATGTGAGGAAACTTTCCGATTTTAAACAACGAGCCCTTTAAATTTGTGCACAGTCTCCGTCTCACTCTAATTTTCATTTCTCTGTCTTACTGTCGCTTCTGTATAAACCTATTCTGTGATCAGGTGTCATAAATTAACTTGAAGGCATTTCTTGAATAAAAGAAATAGGCCATATTATACAAGTTCATACTGAATTTTTAATAACTGTATTTCTCTATCGTCATATACAGGGTGTCCGTTTTAAGAGGCTAACCATTGGGATCTCAAAAACTGTAAGAGATACGAAGTCGGTTAAATTGGGGCAAAAGATGTCGCATTAATTTGTCATTTTGTTGTTTTTCTTTTCTCGAAAAAACGCATAGGGCACTAGATATGAGCAAAAAACTAATTTTGACAAATTTACTTTTTGATTTATAACTTTCTTGTTTCGATTCATACACGTGTCTACTTTGCACATTCTAGAGATACTTTTTACGAAGAATTTTCGGTGATTCTCAATATTTTTATAGCTCGTACTCTTTTCGAGAAATTCATACTAACTTTCAATTTTCATATTTGCCAAACAAGTACATCTATTAATTACAATTGCCTAGAGGCCTAGATCATAGTTTATTATAGATTAATAAATCCTATTTTTCATTAACAGAAGCATTAATTGGCGACGTAAGAATGCATCGATAACTTATGACCTATGATAATCTAAAAACGTGCACAATTTTTTGTCTGAAATGCATTTAATTATATAAACACTAATACTGTTTTGCTGAATTTAAATTATATGGGTATTAAATATTCGCAGAAATAAGCAGTTTATTTGTATATTAGGTACTTCTTAGAAGTGACTCGACAGTAGTAACAAAAAGAATAAATATGGTAGAGTAATACGTAGGTACGCAATTTATATGCAATCATTTTTATGTAATGATATGAATAATTAATTTATCATATTAAAAAATAATTTGAAGTTATTTATGAATTAATACAAATTAATTATTTATTTTCAAAATATAAAACAAGTATAATTTTAGGCAAAGGTTTTACATAAAAAATTAATTTATTTAATAAAATGTCATTTCCCCTATAAAATAATTTAAAACCAATAAAAACAAATAAATAAATACTGCAGATTAATTTTTAAATTTACATACAGAAACATAATTGGCATAATGGAAATGATAGGGGCAATTATATCTGAAAATGCAATTGAAAGTAACACCTGGATAACGCAATTTATTAATAAAGTTTAACATATTTACATGTTTTTAAAATAAATATTTTACAGTGATAATTAGGACAAATTTACTGACATAAATTATTATTAATAAAGGGTTAACTAACATAAATTTAAGATGATTATTTTTCTAATTATAAGATTTCAAAAAAATATTAATAAATATTGTTGTTCTCGACAAGTTTTATCAATGGTTCCATGTTCGAAATAATATAATATATTGTGATATTGACAACAAGTCAGATTTTTTTCTTATCCACTCTAGGATGGTTATTAGCTAAGTATCCATTCTGTCAAGCGTGCAAAAAAACGTAACCTGTACAGTAGGGAGTAGAAAATAATTATTACATATTAAGAGCTGTAAGATGCTTATTACGTACTAAGTGAAAAAATTGTTTTACAACTCTAATTATGTATTATACTTTTTCTACGACAATTATTTGACTATTTTTCGGTTACATCACGTATCGAGTGAGACTCACCGTAGATGAGTCATCACGGCTGACCTGTCTGAGCAGGTGGTTGCGTTAAAGGACAAGTGGGATAATAGCGACGCCGCTATTGTTCGGGAATATTATAGAGTCCAGAAGGTTCTGGAATATTCAAGATTAGTTGTCCGCAGATATTAAGGGTCGCATCGGACAGTATGGGTCAGAGTGTGCAGAGAGTCACTGAAGAAAGTCAGTGTCGGTCAATGCATGTCAGTGACATGTAAGTAGAAATAAATAAATAAAAAGTTAGTGATATAAATAAATATTTGGTGATATAAATATATTGTGGAAATAAATAAGGGTTGCATCGGGTGGCTCAAGAAGGTAGTATGGGTCAGAGTGTGCAGAGAGTCAATGCAGAAAGTCAGTGTCGGTCAGTACATGTCAGTGACATGTAAAGGAGAAATAAATAAAAAGTTGGTGATATAAATATATTGTGGAAATAAATATCGCGTAGTTTTAAATGTTTAAATAAATATTCGTAGTGTTTAATGCCCGGTTGCAGAAAGGCTAATCAGGCTCTAATCAAAAAAATCACTGATTAATTTGACGTTGTTACCATGGTCACGTATTAAAAATACATTGCTGTCAAAAAATTAATCATTTATCAAAATTGATGAAGCTTTGTGCAACCCGGGCTAAAAGTCTTATTTATATTGTTACTTACTTTTATTATCTTTTTTTAATTTGATATTAGTTTATTGAACTTAATTATAAAAATATTCGTATTTCATTTATTTTTTACACTTCACCTAAATAAATAAACGTTGCAGTATACTATTAATAAACAGAAACATATCTATGGACTATACCCTCTTCGATATAAATGAGTACATATCTCAATCTATATAGCTACAAAATAGCTACACCCATCAACTGCAATACACATATACGAGTATTTACACCTATATCTCCAGATTGCAAGCATGCAAGCTGTTTCTTGCCTCATTCCGTCTAGCAGCACCAATGAACAACCACAACCCATTTCATTGACTGCTGCAGCTCTGTTTACATGCGGCTGGGTCCAGAGTCTACACACCACGCAGTTGGTGTCGCTGTCGCTGTCGCTGTCGCTGTCGCGTGAGTCTAGTTTACAGAACTAATGACCTTGCAATGATACGTGACGTCACCGACTTGGCATATTACGCACTGGCAGGAGTGAGCGACACTGCCGCGCATGCGCAGCAGGAGCGCAGCAGGCAACATGTTGGCATT
The DNA here is from genome assembly GCA_035578165.1 of Stenolophus ochropezus. NCBI lineage: Eukaryota > Metazoa > Arthropoda > Insecta > Coleoptera > Carabidae > Stenolophus > Stenolophus ochropezus. The sequence goes on from JAQOWZ010000002.1 coordinate 4,169,072, forward strand.
GAAGATCTTACTCGCAGCGGTTTACGTTTAGATGGTTAGCTACTTTGGTTATAGCTTATAGCTATGACTATTTAAATCACTATGGACAGTTGTAGTTTAATTATTGGTTTTTAAAGTTTTTGTTTCTCAACGATTTTACTTGAATTTTAGTGGTACAGGCCCTGCAAAAAACTACAACATATAGTGGGTTCCGAACCACTCTGACATAGTGGTATTTTATTTAATTAATGATTTGTAACACCAAAACAAAAAATATATATTTGTACAGCAATATAGCAATGACAATTTAAATCACTATGTAAACTCGTGATTTAATTATTGTTTTTCACAGTAGTTGTTTTTAACGATTTTACTTGAATTTTAGTGGTACAGGCTCTGCAAAAAACCTAAAGCATATAGTGGGTTCCGAACCACACTGACATAGCAGTATTTTATTTGATTAAAGATTGGTGATATCACAACAAAAAAAAATATTTGTATTGTGATATCTAGTTTATTACTTGCTGTCATAGTATTTATATACCTACTTATACATAAAGTATGTGGACATGAATATAAAAATGATATAAATTCAAAAATCTCAAAATTACTAAATACATACTCTAACAAGTTAATAATTACGACTTTCCATCTTGTTTATGGGACAGTATTTCTTCAGTAGAGTACAATTCTGTTATCGGCATCTAGACGTTAACATTTTTGCCATCAAAATTTAAAACTATGGGGCCAGATACTAATGAGATCATATTTAACACAAAATTTGTATTTAGATAAGAAGTTAAAAGGGTAGATTTGCCTCTCAATAAAGTTTTGTAGGGCAGTCTTTAGATAGTTCTAATGGTAGCGTGAACGTAGTTTGTAGTTTATAATGTAGATAGTTTAATTTAATAAGTATTCGGCGTCTAAAATAATGTAGACGTACTTTATTGATTCACAAAGATTGTAATTTCGTTTAGTGTTTTGAATGTTCAGTTTATTTTAATATAAGTAAAAAATGCAAAGAAAGTTAAGTTTAAGAAATGAGTGTGTATGTGTGTGTCTTGTTTTTAAAGAAGAACCAAGAATAATAATTTCGTATAAATGTGACTTAATCTTTTTAAGAATTTATTGTAAAAAATACTACCAGTGAGAATTTAATTACTTACTCAATAAAACTACCCTTCAAACTGCTATATTTAACCTTACAGGTTAAAAATCATAAATATCTGGTCAGGTTATCATAAACATCAAACTTGTACCATTTCTTTGAACTGTCAACTTAACAATAGTTACTATATAAACGCTAATTCTTAAGCCTAATTTATTACAATAATGCTGTTTTATAGAGACGAGTTGAAATGTTTATGAAATAGTATAAATGTACATAATTATCCGAATCTAATCACCGAACTTGAACTAGATTAGAAATATGTTAGAATGAAGTGAAATTACAACTTTTGATATTTCTCTCGATAGGTCATTGTCAATTTGAGGCTAGAATTTACGTCACAATTGTGAAATCGTCCATGTCCATAAAATTCTAATTAACATACGAGTAACGACAGGAATTCTATAACTTTGCATATTTTATTTTGCCTATCTTTATTTACTTATATTTATCATAAGCACGTATCCAATAACAAAACAAAAACAAACAAAACAAAACGGAAAAAACCAACAAGCTAGATTCATTTCACTTAAAGCTAGGTTAGGATATAGTTTAAAATTATTATATAAGGTTTATTTTTAGTAAATTTAATTCCTTTTTCAGATAGACAAAACATTTTAAAAATAGAAATAATCGCATGAATTTTAATGTACAAATTTTTTCTGTCTGAAAATCTATATAGTCATCGAGTAAAATGACTAGCAATATGTATAATTTAAATTTAATTACTATAATGATAACTTTAAACACTCAAATTAAATTATATCCCAGGAAAATTCTAGTAAATTTATTTAATCTTCGTTTTATATAGTAATAATTTTGTGACAGCATAAATTACTAGAATGAAGTTGGCGCGAAAATTTATGCTAATCAATTAATTAATGATTTTACAACTGAGTTGATATTCAGGTTAGTTTTGTATATTTAAAACGTTAATTAGCTAAAATCATCTACTCTTAAATTACCTCTTCAAAAAATAATCTCTATTTCTTTAATGTTTTTTTTTCGCGTCCTCTAAAAAAATATGGATCATTATTAAAGATTGAAAATGGCACCTCTAAAAATGAATTTGGAGTCAAATAGAACATATAGTAACTGTGTTTATAAAAATAATATGGGAATTAAAATTACAAAAAATCTATGTAAGCCTTGTTGAAGTTATTAATCCGAAAAAATATCTGGGTGCGCCTCTGTGTACAATATACTATTACTTGATATATAAATTGTTATAAAATCTGGAGTACCATAAAATAAGAAAAAGAGAACTATTTTATTCAAATATAAGAATGAGAATATAAATATAATTATATGTCAAAATAACGACCTAGATTTTTGTTTTCAAATTTCAACGCCATGTTATATATCTGTCTCTCTCATCTTATCTGTCCTATTCTTAAAGGTCGTCACTTATGACGTATAAGCTAAATAGCAGTAAACATTTCGTACATTTAATTAATAGTGAACTATTTACTTTTTTAGTAATTTTTTTAATAAAAAATATATCTGATAGTGGTTACCAGGCTGATTTACACAAGAAAAAGCCTAAATTAAATTGAAATTATTTTATAAAAAGTAATTGTGACGTTTCATTTATCCATGTAGAAAACAAACCATAAATGATTTGCAAATTTACAAATAAATTCAACAAGTAAATATGCGCAAACCGTAATCAAGAACTGTTGTAGTAAAAAACAAATAAAAATATATTGTTGACTTTGGATAAAAGAGGTTGTACACGTGTATTTGTTTATTATCTTATTTATGAATCACTTATGAAGAGCTTCCAAATTTAAAAACAAATAGTTCTGTTTGATTATAGCTCGCACGTTTATCAAAATAGCAACTCGGTCGACTTGAAGCTATTTTAAAAAACTGTACGTAGCAATAGTTTTATACATCAATTTTCCATTTATTACTAGAATTTCCATAATTTCCCAGCGGGTTTCAAAGCAACAGAATCTGCATAACGTGGATTCATATACTATGCGTCATATTTGATTTTATACGCATAATGCATATTTTATTCAATAACTTTTTATGCACTTTAAATATCACTCAAGAATAAAAATTTCTTTTAGCCTTATCAAAATCAATTTTCACTATTGCGATAAGTAATATTTACTACAAATATTAAATTGTAGTATTTTTATTAAAAAAAACAAATCATTATTTTTATAATAATCTTAAAATTTCACCTTATCGTAAATTGAAATTGCAAAATTTCTTTACACAATTTTCATACTTTTACTATAAATATAATAGTTGATTAATTATATTTTGTAATAATATAAAACAATATATAATTTTATCAAAAGATAAACAATAAAATATTACGTTAGTAGGTTTCAAGTTTCATAAGTTAATTTGCACAATCTTAAAACGTATTTAAAATTATAAAAAATCGAAACCCACAGCCCTAACCAATTTATTGTTAAACTATTTGTGCCCTAGTAAAACTAATCTATTATTACTAAATACAATTGTTTCACAACAATAAGAAATATATAAATAGAGATTAAGAAACAGTATAGTAAAAAAGATTAAATAAATATTTTGTTTTAAATTATTAGTTATTGTATTTATTATTTTAGTTAAATCTAAAAGAAATGTTTATTTTAAAAAAATATTGAATTATTATTCTTCAAAAGTAACCACCCCTCTCTTCTTGGTAAAAACTATAATGTTTTATTATAAATATGAATATCACCAAATAAAATTATGATTTTCGAGTGATTTAAAAATAAAATTTCCATTTTTACGCCTTAATTTGTAACAATCTGATGAAATGTCACAAATGATCAACCGTCTCAGACACGTTTGAAATTAATTACTTGGCAAAGTTGCCAGCTTGATCTAGCAAGGTCAATCGTTTTATTAATTATTAATTTGAAACATAGTGATTACAAATTGCTTTACGTAACTGTCTAGTAATTCATAAGTTTTTGTTCCAAAACCTCAAAAGAAAATGGTATTTTTAGCTGGTACCAACCAAGAAATCCTTTAATGGAACAAAAATAAATCAGTGATTTAAATCACTTTTTTCTGAAATTGTTATTTAAAAATTCAAGTTTAGGAATATTGGGCAAAAACGTGTATATTAATACTTTCCAAAAATATTCAATTCATTGGTAAATATTCTTACAAATGTATTATTTTGAATTCATAAAGCCGAAAATTTTTACAGTAATAAATTTTGAAATGTAATACAGTAAAACCTTGTTGTACTGACATTGCTGGAAATCTGAAAACTTCGTCGCTATAACCAATGAAAGTAAAACACGATTGCGTATTTGAGCTTTCAAACAAGTGGTCACAATTTCGACGTTATAAGGGAATTTTACTATATTCTTTTCTTGTTTCTTTAAATTTTTACTTATTTTTTACAACATTTTATTTTATAACACATTTTTTAAAATGTTCCAGGTATTAAGGTCCATTCGAAATGGACACTGACATAAAAAAACATAATTCGTTTAAATAAGTATCGAAAAATACAAGTGTACACAAGTATTACGCATTAAGTGTTTATATTCGAACATAATGCGTACGTAAAGTTGAAGTCAGTTCAACTTTATGTTTATGTTATGTGTAAAATATTTGAAAATCTTCGAGTATTATAGCTTTTTTAAAAAATCAAAAAATCTGATTTAAATTAAGAAATTCGATTTAAAGAAAAATCGAATATATATGTTAAGACTTAAGAAATTTTAATAATATTTTAAATTAGCTTTGTTTATTTGGTTTTCATACTTACAATAATTCCAAATTGTGTTAAAAAACATTTTAAAATATTTGAGGTTACCAATTTGACATTAACCGTAGGGCGCAGTATTTAAAAATACCAATTTAAAAAAAGAAAATTACCAAACACAGTTTAACAATATCTGACATTATTAAACCTTTTTCGATATAACAATAGACTAATAGTTAACGCAAAGTATAAAAAAAATATTGTAATATAATTTAGTTAATTTGAAATGGTGGTAGAGATTGAGTGTATTAGACAAAGTGTACCGAAGAGGCAGCAACAAATACATTTTAAAATATTTGAGGTTATCAATTTGACGTAGGGCGTAGTATTTAGAAATACCAATTTAAAAAAAGAAAATTACCAAAAGCAGTTTAACAATATCTGATATAATTAAACTGTTTTCAATATAACAATAGGACAATTGCTAACGCAAAGTATAAAAAAATTATTATATTATGTTAATTTAGTTTATTTGAAGTGGTGGTAGAGATTGAGTGTATTAGACAAAGTGTACCGAAGAGGCAGCAACAAATACATTTTAAAATATATGAGGTTATCAATTTGTCATTTACCGTAGGGCGCAGTATTTAGAAATACCAATTTAAAAAAAGAAAATTACCAAAAGCAGTTTAACAATATCTGATATTATTAAACCGTTTTCGATAAAACAATAGGACAATTGTTAACGCATAGTACAAAAAAATTATTAATTTATGTTAATTTAGTTTATTTGAAGTGGTGGTGGAGTGTATTAGACAAAGTGTACCGAAGAGGCAGCAAAGAATAAAAAAGCAGTGAGGGCGCCAAAGATACCAAAAACCATTTAACAATATTTTATACTATTAAACCGTTTTCGATATAACAATAGGACAATTGTTAACGCAAAGTATAAAAAAAATATTATATTATGTTAATTTAGTTTATTTGAAGCTGAGAAGGACGTAGTGAGTGCATTAGACAAAGTGTACCGAAGAGGCAGCAACAAATAAAAAAGCAGTGGAGGGCGCCCGCAACAGGTGTCCCGTAATTCAGCTGAATATTCCACATGCAAAGTCCGCGCACTTGTAGTGGATATCGACATCGCCGCTGGTTTCATAATCGACGCAAGACTGCGCGAGAAAGTGACAAAAAACATGTTTATATTACGTGACGTCACTGACATCGTAGTTACCTTGACTTTTAGTTGCAAAAACTACGGGCGTTTGTTTATATCCGCTAGAATACAAGCGCCGTATCAATTGGCAAGCTATCAACGAAAACTGGAATAAAGATATGCCGGAACACACGTGCATAAATGCATTTTTGCAAACAAGTGAAAACATGCGGAAACTTGCATCATCCAGTCAAAACTTCAATGAAACTTATACTTCATGTGTTGTGATACTCTTAATATTATTAAAAGCTATTTGCATTTATATTCATATGTACTCGCACGAGTAATTATCATTTGCATATATGCGAATAATAATTTGCACGTACTGTTTTAAATTTAAAAACATACTAGCCATCAACCTATCATTACAATTTAATAAAAATGTTTTTGTACTTCTGGAACTAATAGTAATACTTGTAATCCCTGAGGGATTAAATATGAATTTAATCCCTTACACCCACATTCATAAAAAAGATTAGCCACTAACCCGGATTACTTATACCCCTAGTTAACATTCTGAAATGTCAAACTAAATCCAGTCCTAATTTACAAAAAGAATTAAGTATATTATTTAGTTCCCAAGATAACTACACTAATTTAGTAGAATTAACAATATTTGTAGGTGATTATCACCATTTTTAAATGATACAGGGAAAGATTTGTGGTGATATTTGAAAAACTTTGATTACACGCATGCGCAAAGCATTTATCATTATTTAAATATATATTTTTTTTCTTATTTTAAGACATAGCTAAACTAATTTAAATCAGATCTTATTATTAGTCAAATCTTAAACCTAATATAAATTATAATTTAATAAATAAAACCTGTTTAGTGAAATTTAATCTAAACGTCTTTAAATCTATCCTAACTTAAATCTAAGATTACTTAACTCTAAATTACTTAAATCTTATATATTATAACGAGACTTAAATCTAACATTACTTATACCAAAAAGTAAAACTTAAATCTACTCTCTTTAATACTTATTTCATGTAGGTTTGTACTCTTCCATAATTTAACTTAACTTAAGCTAATTTTATTGGATATGAAATTATTTTGAATTTATCTAAAGCCCATACAATACTTATTGCGAAATTTCTTATATATCATGTCTGCGTATTGATATAAATTTATAAAACATTTTCCAGGTAACGATACACTTAATATTATTAAAAATGAAACTCAATAAAAATAATGACCATTATATAAAGTATAAACAAAAAATGTTTACATTTCGTGTTTTTTTTATAGTCGGTACATACTAGTTACATCAATACTTTGAGATAAACATTTTTAAGTGGAGATACGACAAACGCTCTAGTTATCCTACAATTATTTCATTATTATCATTACCGTCATTTTATCATGTTGCTTAATTTGAATAGGAAACTACATAATTTCCAAAGTTTGAAAAGAAAATACTCACAAATCATATTAATTTTATAATTTGAATTTTTAACGAACTTAAAGACGCAATTAATATGTATCAATAAACAAAATACAACGGCGAAAAGTTTGTCTGTATTAATAAATTACAAGAAATATACGAGGCTTAGTCCAATCCAAATCTATGCAAAACAATTTTTTATCTCATATCGCAGCATTGGAAATTCCCAGTCACAAATTTTATCGCAAATATATCAAACAGTAGCGTACCTAGAAAATACTATTATTTCATATCAACTGTTTACTATCGAAGAAAACAAAATTTATTATGCATAAAATAAAAATTCCGCGTTTTATATTTTCAATTAATTTTATTATCTGAAACAACAATTATTAAAAACAAAATGAAGTTAGAATTACAATACTTCTTGAAAAGATTTTTTTAATTCCAATGAATTTGAGGGCGTATAAACAAGTTTATGATTCCAAAATGAAATAAAATATTTAAAATATTACTATTCTAACATTTTAACTTATTATTTAGCAGTAAATTTCTCACACTTTAACACATGATTGTGGAAAATACGCAACTATGAAGTTTTCTATAGTGTGAGAAAAGTACCTCTTTCCATAGTGATCGTAGAATTTCTTTTTAAGATTTTAATCTTTAGGAATAGTACCATATTTTTAAAATAGTTGACAATCTTTCTATTACCGATAAAGGAATTATTATAAGCACGTGCACTACGCACGGTAAATTTAAAAGAGTATTATGGCATTGTTAGCATGATAAAGTTGACATAGAATGGTTTGCCAATTAAATCGCATTGTTAATAAATCTGTGCGGTAAAAGGCTTGGCAAAACACAGTAAATACACGCAATGATGAATATATTACACAAATTACGAAGTTTTATCAATGAATAATGTAAAATAAAACACCTGTGATTGTGTTCACTTCCTGTGAACGGCGCCTTGGCTCTCAAAGACCTTTGCTACGCTGGACCTCTCACATTTGTAAATACCACGCCGTACTTTCATACATATCCCGCCATTATTTTATACTTTATATATTACGAAAATATAAACAAACATCTCAAAAAACAAATCGTAAATACTAAAAATCGGTACTATACTCGTATACCTGAAAACAAGTATATGGGACTACATGATTACAATGGAATATGTGACCAAAATAGCAGATAAAAAAAAAATAAACCGGCGATATTTTAAATTGCTTCATTACTCGTAGTTCACGAGAAAATTGTAACGTTTATTATGTGGGTGAAATGTTAAAAGTCACAAAACCCGAACATTTAGATTCCAAGTTTATAAAATAACGATATAAAAAATACTCCGATAACATAACTAATTATTACCTAATAATTGTTTATTTATATATGACAGTTTTTATTTCTATGATATATATTTTCACTAGATATCAAAACTTATTTTCAATAAATATCTATCTCTATGTCCCTATTTTCCTATGGACTGCCTCTACTAGACTCATTACACTCTCTGTCTCTACTACGACTACCGATTGCACTCTGCAGGCTGCGAAACTTTATACTCCGGTAATTAATCTCGAACCTTCTAGAGTCTTTCGGACTCATTGAGACTACCTGCCCTGCCAGGTCGTCATGAGTCATCGGCAGTGAGTCATGCTCATAACAATATTAAAATTTTGGGAAAGCATATTGTAACCTCTGATAGACTAGGAGCAAAAGACCTGTCTTTTTTTACGATCCTACCATGCTGATGTCATATATCTCTTTTACAAAACATTTAATTGCTAATAACTACATAATTACAATCTAATGTTTACTTTTTATTATTACAATGAGAACTATAGTAGTTAATAGAAAAAATATATTTTTATCAATATCAACATATCATTTAATATTTTAATGTTACTTTTTAATAACAAATAAATAAATTTACCAAATTTCAAATTAATTTATAAATCAGACATTTTCAAAATATCAAATAACATAATTTATTGACATTAAATGTCTATAATCTATAAATGAGTATAATTCAAATATTTTAAAGTAATTATATAACAGATAAAAATTTATCAGATAAAGTCCGCAAGTAAATTTGATAATTTAGACACCTGACAATAAAGTATTTAAATATATGCAGATGAATAGATCAGAAGCTTGACAAGTGAGCTAGCGATAGGCAATTGTTGATCCAATAGTGAGAGGTCGTTGGAGCAAGCAGTGAGACTTTTCTTTTAAGTTTCCCAAGGATATTTGCACGTGTCACGATTTTTTGTAGCACATAAAGGAATGCGACTGAACAGTTCCACCAGACGGATAATTAACCAGTAAACAAACGCTTTTTCAGATCAGAACCAGCCTACTTTGAATATTCTACAATAAACAATAATTCCCAAAATGTGACGTCACGGTCAAAACAAACTATTTGTTTACAAACCAAGATGATGCCACACGTTAATTTCGTATAAAAATATTATCGTATTTTTATCTAAAGTCTCTGTTTACTAACTTGTTCTAGGAATTTACGCAGTATGTCAATTAATAGTTGAAATATATGTAAAATATTAATAATAATGTGTAATGGAATACGTCATTTAAAAGCATGGAGCCATTTTGTCATTAGTTAATAAAATGTGAATTCAATTTAATTTTTAAAATTAATTATAATGCATTTCTAGTTAATATTATTCATTATATGTAAGCCATTATATTAATTAATTTTCTATTATCATAAAAATTACATATTAAATTCATTTTTAGCTTAATATTTGTGATATTTAATTCAAAATTTTAATAATTTTCATTTGAAAATGGAAAACAAAAGACACACAACACCGAAATACAAAATTAATTTGGCAATGATGAAAAATAAAAATACAATACATTTAAATTGAATTTATCAATACTTAAACAATTAGGTTAGGTTAAGTAATACAAGATAAAAGACTTTATCATTTATAAAATATGACAAATAAATATATTTGAGAAGAGATCTGTGACGTCAGTAATTTCGTACATTTTTACGCATATTATAAAAACATGTACAAATATCTAGCACACATAAATTATTTACTAAAAAAAAATCCTTTTAACACTAAGTTATAAATGCTTTAAAAATGGTAGGCTCTGAAACAAGACCTTTTGAAAAACAAGGAAACGTCAAAATCAGTCAAAATAATCAACAATTTGTATTTCTTCAAAATGTTATTGGTCGATAAATTGTTGTAGGTAGCGTTTTTATAAACACTATTGCTGTTATTATTAAGTTTTTAGTAACTCTAAACGATAAAATCTATCGGATTACTTTACTGCAGCGTAATGCGTAAAATCACTATTACCGGAGACGTTAACGATATGCGACTGTTACGTTTACACTTCACGAAGCCAAAAATTAATTATTATTTTAGTTGTATGAAGAGATATTTGAAACTGACTGATACAATATTTAAAACCTTTTATTTTTTAATTGCAGTTATACAGGGTGTTCAATAAAGCGAATCAAATTTACTCAATTTCAAATAACTATAACTCGTAATTTTCAAATGAAGCACCCTATATTTTATAATTCTGTTGTGAATCTTTTTGTATTATTTTCATATGTTATTAAGAGTATTCTATGGCTAAAACCAATAATTTCGGAGATATTCACCATTTTTTCCTAAAATTATTTATTCAATTAAAAATTAACTTTGGTATACCAGAGATATTACCCGGAGAATGTGGTTCCAACATAATTATGCACCAGGTCACAACAGTCTTCGGTTTAGGAATTATTTAAATGAAGAATTTCCAGATGTAGAAGGCACAACATTTTTTGGCAATTTTTTAAATAAATCCCTCTGAGAAATATCGCTCCAAAGTACTTTTAAAACCAAAAATCCATTTCTCCTACCGGTCCATCTCTCCCCCACTTACTCTATTATAGGAAGACTCATAAAACTTTTGTAAGGAACAATTGGTAATTCACATTATTATAATTTTTATTAAATATGGTTTATTCGGAAAATTATATTATGAAACACATTATTTAATTGCTGTAAAATAGTAGTGTGTTTAAGAAAGTTGTAATTTATTTTATATTGGTGGTGCTATCTATAAATATATAATGATAGTGTCTAAATTTGGCGAGGTTAATTGAGCAAGTGAAACCTAATATTTAGTTGTTTTTCCCGGACTACAATAGCTGCAGTGCAATGCAATTCGCTGTACGCAATGCATCGAAAAATAGCATCTCTCATGGTCAGTTCCATGATTTGAAGTAATTTATGCGTCTCCGAGTGATTTAGCTCGACGGATATTTGCGATGCAGTTCGACATTTGCTCGTGTCATAAACGAATTTATTTCAAGAGTTACGAGTTCCGGCTAACATAAAGAATCAGAAATAGTAACCAACGTACGGGTAGGTTAGTTATAGAACAATTTCTCGCTGAGCTATTAATTGTTTTACTATCGCGATAACCTCGATTCAAATAATGCGTTTGTCGTATTTTGGCTCTGGGTGCATTTGGAGGTCTTTGATAACGAACACAATGCTTTGCTTACATTCAAATGCATAAACTCTGATTACGGATTTATTGTTTTATTTTTTATTTTGCCAATGTCACCTACTTCATATTTCATTATTGCATATTTTCTTACTATTCCGTCGCCAATTATTGCGTTATATATTTCGACAATCCGATGTTTCACCATTTTACAATTTTATCTTCTACTTAGTCCTTATCAGTGATGCAAAAAATCTTTTTCAGATTAAGAACATTTTAAGATTATTCCATTCATATGATAGAGTTTTCTACTAATACTGATGAACTGATATATTATGGAATTTATTAAATGACTACAACTCGAAAAGTACATCCAGTCGAATAAGACCAATTCAGTAATGTTTTCCATATTTTTTAAATTTTTATACTTTTATTAAACAAAAACTAACTTATTTTTTCGTATGGACGTACGGTTTTGATATCAGCCACTGGCCTCTACCCACGTATTCAAATTCAACATATTTTGAATGTTTTCAATAATTTTCTACCAAACAATGTTAACAAAAATATAATTTCACTATAAAAGTATAAAGTTTACTGACAATAAATTATAAAGTTTTACCGCTATTTAGCTGTGACGTATCAGTACCTCTACAGGGTATCCGTTTTAAGAGGTAAAACGACTTTACTGGTTTATAATTTTGAATTATAACTCATTTTTTTTGTACTAATGTGTGATTTTTTCTTATATTTACTGAAAGACGTCAAAAATAAGTTATAAACCATTTTATATATATACTTTAATAGCGAGTTTATCAATTTGTGATATATTTCTCGTTTTTTTTGTAAAATGTGCAAGTAACATAAGTTCTGTGCGGTAGCCCCAATTTTCATTAATTTTTTGTTTGACAACATTTTTAAATAAGGATTTCATTTTCTTTGTGATTAAAAATTTAAATATTGTATGTGTCATTCCGAATATAGTCCTCACTTCATTCAATAATTAAGTCACCTATTTCCATTGAATAAACTATTTTAAACTGTATAAACCTATTGTTTTATTCTGCTACTTCATAAAGAGTTTGTAGAATTAATGAACCGGTTATCAGTTCACATTAACACGAACAAGAAAATATATTTGTCCAAAGATAAATCGGATGGTTACAAATTTTAGGGTGATAGTGGTAACGATAGATAGTGAGTATTTTGCGATGTAGTTGATCATGTATCGCGGATCACGTTTGTCCGAAGGCCACGAAATTGAAATACACCTGAATCCAGAGACAAAATTCTGAGTCGGCGCCACAGTTTCGTTGAACCCTGACCCTAGAATAATCGTGGTTACGACACACATGAATTTTGCAAATCTATTCATGAAATACTGATGCACTATTGAATTGGTTAAACTTAACCGTTTCTTTCCACGCACCAAAACATTTCCAGTTATATTTTCTTTTATAAAACGAAAAATATTTACTCATAATTTAAAAAAAAATATTTTAAATTAATCTGTTGATTTACAGAAACATATACCGGGTGTTAAAAAATAAGTGTTCAAGATTTATAGGACATCGAGAAGAAGTCAAGATAAATCGAAAAATATTTATATACAACATGTGTCCAAAAATTAATCGTTTAAGAGTATGGGAATTTTAATTAAATGTAATACTATTTTTTTTTAATTTTGAATAATTGTTGCGTAGAAACGGACAGCCATGTAAGTGTTAAAGATGACAGTGTTAAGTAAACAATAAACATTAATACAGCAATTTCTTGATCGACTGGATGTTAATAAAAGGAAAATGGAATTGCGGTCATTTAATAAAATCCACTAATACACCGACGTTTTACTGATTTACAGTCGCAACGTCAGTGTGTTAGTGTATTTTATTAAATGACAGAAACTCCAATAAAAATACATACATAAAATTTTAAAATTTGAGTTAAATGTAAAACTAACTTAACAAACTGTAGAACAAACATATCGCCAGTCTCAATATAAAATTCGAAAAAGAATATGTGATAATAATTAATTTACTAAATTTTTCTGATGACGGAATACATTATTATCGTAAAACAACTACAGTAACAACGTATGTAAATTCATTAAAAAAAACCCGTAATTATGAAATTAGAGACGGAAATAGTTTTGAATATTTATGTTCGAAGTAAGTCTAGTAATTTATTATCTAAAGCAAGAAACCAATCCAAAATTAGGGAAAAAAACCTCTTTCTCTACCTATTAATTGAACGAAATTGTAATAAATAATATTTCATCCACAATTTTTGTCGTCTGATGTCGATCATACAAAAAATGAGTAATTACAATGAGGTCTTGCAAAAGAATTAAGTGAACCATTTTTTATTTAAATCGAACCTAAATTATCTAATTTGTTATTTTTATAAAACAGATGAGTTATTCATATGTTCACAAAATTTGACATATGATGTCAAATTTTATGTAAGTTTAAATGTTAAAATAAGAAGATATGAAAAAGTTTTGTTGTAAAATTAAAAAAGATGGAAGAAATATATAAGGAATACATTTTTATGCGTCAATCAAGGTAAATTCGCTTTCGGTTTTAGTAACGTCAAAAATAGCTGTTTTTTTGGACATACGAATTTTATGAAGGAAACTTTAGGTATGAAATGAATTAACAATATTTTGAACTGCAATAACAAACTAGCTTTAAAATTACAAATTAAATGTACTAAAAAACTTGTACCTATAGAATATATTACTACAGTGACGGGAGGTATTGTGTTGGACACATCAGACAGATCAAGACCACATTACAATCACATCTAAAAATGAAAAATTGTGTTACAAGATCTCATTACATTCGGAATTGTTGCAGTTTAGAAGGTTTTCATAGAAGTCCACCAGCGAGAAGTCTCGGCATGTAAACGTTAGATTAAAAGTGAAACGTGTCACTAGTGTCCCCAATAGCTCTGCCTAATTTTAACCGCGCTCGGAGAACGCATACGCATACGCAGGAATTTCACAACGTTTCCGAACGCATTTTCACATTCCTGTTAATTAACTAGGCCGCAGGCACACATTACAGCTCCTGTGCGTACAACCCGCTACAACCTGCTCTTCGATGTTGCGGGATTTACACGCGCCATCTTGGATTTCCTCTCTTTTCCTCCCTAACCTTTATCAGCGTTTTTACTTTTTTATTATTTAATAATAGAACTCTTGGATTTATTTATCAATAATACCGATTTTGAAATTTAGAGATAAATATTACTAAACGTTTAGATTAGTTTCAGTATGTGTCTTATCAGACTGTCCTTACAGAGAATAAAATTAAAATAAAGTAGCTGTACAGATTGTAATAAATTTATTAT
This sequence comes from Stenolophus ochropezus, assembly GCA_035578165.1. Taxonomy (NCBI): domain Eukaryota; kingdom Metazoa; phylum Arthropoda; class Insecta; order Coleoptera; family Carabidae; genus Stenolophus; species Stenolophus ochropezus. Next base: position 4,184,359 of record JAQOWZ010000002.1, read on the forward strand.
TTCGTAATAAGTAAATATTTCGGAAAAAACTATTTGAAGGAAATATCTTCAAAATAAGTATAAAACTTTATTTCAAAAGGTTAAAATTTAATTTATTATAATATTTTCCTATTTTCGGTATAGGACTGATCGTTTTCTGTGTTGACCATAGGTGATTTTTTTTAAATATATTTCAGAAAGCAAATAATTTCTGGAGAAATAATATTACTTTATAAACGAGAAGTGATTTAACAATTCTTCATAAGGCATCAAAAATAAAATAACCGTTTACAGAAGACGTCCACAAATTAATTATTATAGATAGCACATGGAGCAAAATTTTAAGGAAAACACTCAAACGAATGTTGCGGATTAAAATAAGATTAGTATAGTGGAAATTTTAGGACATGAGACACAAAGCGGGAAACAATAATATTTGGTGTATGCATTGAGCAAAGTGTTACAGAAAGGGCAGTGTCTATTATTAGTCCATCATCGAAAGACAATGGTCTGTATTCAGCTCGTCTTTATCTCGCTATTTAAGCCTTGTTTAGTTAAAGACTGTCTCTAGTTTAATGAAGGTATTAGTTATAATTATGTTCAGCAACCAAGACAAAACCGAATTTTCAGGATTCGATAAAATTGATGGACATAATGGACCGTACTCTGAGTTCTCTTTTATACGTGCTTTTGTTAGAAGTCACGTTTGGCCGGATAAGATTATAATATAAAATCAGTCTTGCTAAAACAGATTTTATTATAAGAATACGGGCCAATAATTTTGGTGTCCACATTTAGCAAAATGTTACAGAAAGAACTGTGCCTATTATCCATCATTAAAACACAATAACGAATTTTGAGGATTCGAATAAATTTAAATTGATGGAGACAATGTATCGTACTCCAAGTTCACTTTGTGAGTGCTTTGGTGAAAAGGCACGTTTGGCCTCACAAGATTATATTGTAAAATCAGTCTTCCTAAAAGCGATTTATTATAAAACTAAGCTAAGGATAAGTGCCAATAATTTTTGGTGTGCACATTTAGTAAAGTGTTGCAGAAAGGACAGTGTCTACTATTTTATACTACTAGTCAATCACCAAAAGACAATAACGAATGTTGAGGATTCCAATAAGATTGATGGAAACAATGAACCGTATTCCAAGTTCACTTTTATGAGTGCTTTCGTTAGAAGTCACTTTTAACCATGCTGTCTAAAAGCGATTTTCCTATAAAAGCAATCTCTGCATACGTCCCATCACCGACTCGAGTCGGAGGTAGCTTGCACGTGTTATTGGCAAGGTCTGCGCGGCTGGCGGCGACCTCAATGCCACGCTCGAGGAGGAATGCGTTATGTAACGCTTGGCTCCGGAGCGCGGGCCCGCAAGGTTGGTTGGCACTGGCCGGGCCCGCGAGCGCGTCGCCGCACTGCGGCCGAGCCTCCGGACACGCGACGTAAACATCAACACGCGAGCGACATGTGCCTTGTGTTTACACCGACACACCACCGGGCTTCAGCAGGGTGCTGGTGCTATACACTCGCTGGGGTACTTTCTACACCATCACCTTCACCAGACAATATATTAAACGGAAAGTTGCCCATGCAATAAACATACTTATAATTAGATAAAATATTCAGTGTTAAATGTTTCGGAAGATAAAATATGTAAAAGATAAAATGCGTAGAACAAAGAATAAGTAGATGTGTATAAGATAACTTTTTCGCGGATTAAACTGTGCACGATAAAAGGTGTGCAAGATTGAATGTGTGCAAGGTACAATATCGAGCAATATAGCATGAGTAGAGTCATTTAATAATATCCACTGATACACCAACGTTTCGATTGTAATTCAGTCTTCATCAGGGTGCTGATAAAATACAAAACATACACTCGCTGGGGTATTTTCTCCACCACCTTCACTGCATTCACTTCATTTTTATGAGCATTTTTAAAGGTTAGTTACTGTAATTGTTTATTTACTTAGCTACCAAGAAACTTGTAAAGTGACAATTATGTAGAAGATGGAAATAAAATAAAAAACATATACTCGCTGGGGTTCTTTCTCTACCACCACCTTCATATCACCGTAACCCAACAATATATTAAACGGAAAGTTAAAAAAATTCGGTAGAACCAAGTGAAGATCTTGAGTAAACTCAAGATATATAACCTTTTCTTCACAAAACTTTATTATACTAAAGTGTGCTACTGATAATGTTTGCATAGAAATGAAATGTACATTTGGTATAATAAAGTTTTGTGAAGAAAAAGTTATATATTTTGTGATTAAACGGAAAGTTGTTTTTGGAGTTGCAGTCATTTAATAAAATCCACTAATACATCAATGTTTCGACTGTAATTCACTCTTCACCAGGGTGCTGATAAAATACAAGACATATACACACTGGGTACTTTCTCCACCACCACCTTCACTGCACCATAAACCGACAATATATTAAAACTAACTGGGACACTGTTCTTACACAGTAAAGTTATAACATTTAGAACCGCATGACGATTCAACATTTTAATAATAAATAATATTTTTTTTTTTAATTCATGGGCTTCACTGGGACTTGAACCCTCCCAATATATTAAAAGTTTATTCCAAAATTACACCAAAGTAACCGTGGTTACTTTTTTGTGACCAAACTTATCGCGATAGATTGGCGGTTATGGTTATTAAGTTTTGGCATTTTAAGGTCTGACATATAAGCGTCTTTATTTTGATGATTATAAGAACACTCTTTCAGCGTATTTCTACAAGATAAGATTTAAAAATAATATTCAAGTATATGCTATTATTAATTATCTTATCTAATAAATTCTTCATCTTCTGAGCTACTATCAGTTTGTATAAAATTATTTAAAATGAATGAAAACATGAATTCCTGCTATATATTTTATACAATAAAAATCCTCAAAGTTTTGGTAAAATAAATATTTTACTCAACTCCTACAACATTCGCTTTAAAATAATGTAATGATATATATAAAAAATAAGCACATTTTGAGCTATAATTGTACATAGTTTTTCGCAAGATATGTTATTAAAAAATGTATACATATGAAGTTTAGTATTATTATCTGTCTTAAACTTTTGGTTTACCTTTTTTCAATCAAACTATATAATTTTATGTTAAGTTGTTGATATGTTTATTTTACAATTTTACAGTCGTCATAGTTGATGTCATTGAAACATCATATTGTATTTAAACATAAAGTTTTAATATTGTCAGAGGTAAAAATATAAAAGAAATATGTACGACGCAGAAAATGTAATCTAAAACAGCGGGAAATACGGTGTTAAATTCTAGTTTTATTCACAAATCAGTCATTTCAAATTAAAAATGAACGTTTTTTTATTGTTATAGCTCTTATCAAAAAGTAAAAAGACTTGTTTTGACTAAACTTTCCATATGGTACTTTGTAGTAAAACTTGTGCATTTACGTCTGTTTTTGCATTCAAAGTGCAAGGAAATCCACAACAAAAATATTCCATAACATTATCACATTGTGTTATTATTTTTAAGAAAACAATAACATTTTTTCTACGCCTACAAGTTATTAGAAATTTGAAGTAAAAAATTGACGGGAGCAATTATGCGTAATACTTTTTTATGTTATTTAATTTAAACAATATATGATATTATGATATATATGAACACATTTTTGTGCGTATTTAAAGAAAAAGAAACAGAAACAACAACAACTTTCTTATAAAGACTTCATGTATATCTACTTACACATTTTAGTGTTCATTAAATACAAATTTTTGGCTATTTAAATTCATTGTTAATACGTCATTTTGATCGTAATCTAAAGAATTAGAATTAGAAGTTTGGTATGAAGCAATAATACGAAATACCTAGTGAAGATATTTTTTATATAATTAGATTATAATTTGTCTATGACATTCTGGAATAAAACTTGAAGATGTAAAATAAAGTTCAACGCAACAAAAATCTTCCGTAATAATCTTTATTTTTATTTATATATAGCGTTATATTTTCAGTTTTTTAAAATAATGGAATAGGAAATATTTGTGTTTACTAATTACAAATATTTAGCCATTTAAGAACAATACCAATAGGTCATTATTTTTTATTTAATGCGTAAATTAAATCAATTCAAAGATGAGACATATAAGGAATATATATTTTAGTGTGATTTTGTTAAATTTCATAACAATTTTATGCAGATTTCAACTATTTTTATTTAGCCCTGGGGTTTTACAATAAGAAGATTGGCTTGAACAATATTGCGTAGTAGTAATATTATGATATACTGTAACATAACTCAAAGATTTGACCTATAGTTTTTGTATAGATTCCAAAAGATTCTTAAGCAGACTTGACGCACATTTATTTACAAATGTATATTTAATGATTTAGTTGGTTGGTTAGTGTATACCAATATATAATATAGTGTATACCAATATATAATAGTAAGAATTACAAGATTGCTATTAGATTATTATAGATATTCTTCAAGATAACTTAAAGACGTGACTTAGTTTTTGTATAAAATCCACAAGATTCTTAAGCAGACTTCACATATATTTATTTATACATCGTTTTGTTTTTATACTTTGATTGTATGGGACGTATGTAAGCATACTTTTGAGTGTTTTTGTAAAGTAAAAGAAACTTCTATAATATTGTTATGTAGACATGAAGTATATTTATTTACAAATAATGTCTGGCAAGAGCAATAATCTATAATAGTGGTATATTTAATTATTTAGTTGGTTGGATAGTTTGTACCAATATATCAATATTTTCTAAAAAAAATAATGCGTAATAATAGTAGTATGATATTGTTCAACCTAACTCAAAATGTAACTTAGTTTTCTACAAATTCCATAAGATTCTTAAGCAGACTTCACATATATTTATTTGTACATGATGTTGTTTTTATTCTTTTGTACTTTGATTATATATGACATATATGAGCATATTTTGGAGTGTTTTTGTAAACTAAAAGAAACTTGTATAACATAGTTATGTAGACTTGAAGTTTGGCATGATCACTAATGCGCAATAATAATAGTATGATATTCTTCAACACAAGTCAAAGATGTAACTTAGTTTTGTATAAATTCCATATGATTCTTAAGGAGACTTCACATATATTACTTGTACATGGTTGTATTTTGATTACATATGTTTTTTAAGGTAAAAGAAAGTGAAATTTGGCATGACCAATAATGCGTAATAGTGGTACATTTAGTTATGTCATTATTTTGTAAAAATAATGCACAATAATAATGGTATGACATTCTTCAACTTAACTCAAAGATGAAATTTAGTTTTGCACAAGTTTCATAGGATTTTTAAGTAGACTTCACATGGTATTGTTTTTATAGTTTTGTATTGTTGATGATATGAAGTTTGGCATGTGTAATAATGCGTAATATAGTGGTACATACCTTCCAGCCAGCAGAACTGTTACTGTCGCCCTTGTCCTTGAAGTAGGGCACGTTCTGCACCATCCACTCGTAGATCTGCGAGAGGGTGAGGCGCTTCTCGGGCGCGGACGTGATGGCCTGGGTGATGAGGTCGGCGTACGACAGGTTGCCCCAGGCGTTGCGGCGGCTGGAGTTCTTCTTGGCGACGGCGGGCGCGGGCAGCTGCGCGCCGCTGCTGATGCCCTCCATGGCCGCGCCCCCGCACTTGTTGCCGTCGTCGGGCTCCACGAAGTTGTCGGGGCGCGGCAGCGGCCACGTGTTGGAGCGCGCGCGCGTCTGCGGCTCGAAGTCCAGCTCGGCCAGCGGCTCCATGATGTTGAGGTTCATCCTCGGGCTAGCGCTGGCCCAGCCGCCGTACGGAATGTTCATTAGCTGCGCGGTCGCGGGCACGAGTCACAGGGCGCTGCACTGGGCTCCCGTATCCATGTGTCACGTGAACGGCGTAGTAGCGCGGCAGAGGCAGGTGCGGACACCACGGCGGCAGAACACTGTGTGGCGTGCGAGGCGCGACGCGCGGCCGAGCGAGCGCGCGCGTGCGCACTAGCGAGCCACGCAGGCACAGCGCCCCGCCGTCCACGCCGGCCACATGGACCTCCAACACCCGCACACCACACTACATCACATACTGGATACTCGTAATAGTTAACCAAGTCCCTATGTCTTGCTTACTATTGTCTTCTAATATTCCATCGGTATGAAATACCACGATAATATATATCTCAAATCATTCTCTTTCTTCTATCCGTTTGCTCTAACATAACACTTTTAAACAGAGTTGGACAAAAAATCAAAAATCATTGCTAGTCCTTTTGAAGCACATGTGAAAAGTACCAATTGTGTCCCTTATAATAATTCTTTTATTAATTTCACATAGTTTATAATCATTATTTTTCTACAACTTTCAAAAAACATTTTTAATCTAATAACAATGCATAAAGTATGCACTCAATTTATATAAATAAATAAAAATTTATAATAATATAAATTAGTTGCAGAAAAAAAATATTGTTTGTATTTTGTGCGCTCGGCAAGACTCTTAAAAAAGTGACATCTTACGCACTAAAAACACAAACTTTGTGCACTTAATACAAAAAAAATATAATTTTGAACTACATATAATATTTTATAAAATGTAATTTAAATCATGATTTAAATTAAGTTCATCTAAATCTATACTAATCTGAAACTGCAATGGTGGACATCAGGGCACGAGGGATCCTTGAAAACAAGAAAGCTGATAAACTTGTAAAAAAGGAACCAAACTTTCATACTACGGACCGGAACCTTTATGTAGGTATTCACAAAGCCACTATAAGAAGGTTGCCAAAAACTGGAAGAAACCTGCCATATCCTGATTTTGAAAAAACATTCCAGGCCTCAATCAAGCAAGGAAATCCATTTCTCCAGCTACGACAAATGCCAAGGTACTAGTAGCTCTCAGCAATAAAGACCTTAGAATAAAGAAAGAAGTCCTCACTGGTCATTGTCCTTTAAAAAAACATTTGTACAAAATTGGTAAAGCTGAAAATGACATCTGTCGACTCTGTGAAGAGGACGAAAAATCGTTTGAACACATACTGTGTGAATGCCCAACCGTAACCACACTGAGACTGAGACTCAATAAACTAAGTAATAGATATATTACGGCAGATGAGACCAAGAACTTGACTCCTGGAGCTATAACTAGCTCTTCCAGAAAACTGGAACTGTTTCCAGAAAACTAAGTAAGGGTTGTGTCACAATAGATCTTCTAGATCACGGTGACAAAAGCGATAAAACGCTTAAACCCTGGTTTACAATACGATACAATATAAGAACTTAATTTCTCTTAATAAAAACTGTTTATCCATATCTATTTTTTATCCTGTATACTCCAACTAGTGTAAAATTTATACTGAATACATTTTTACTTACTTACATTAAAAATCTTACATCATATAACACCGAATTTTCTTAACGACATTGCTCGATATAATAATAATTAGTAGCACAACATTCCTAAGTGAAATAGTAAGAAGTTTTATTTACATTATAGCAGTGAGGGCAGGGCCCGATCTAGGGGGGGGCAAACCGGGCAATTGCCCGGAGCGGCAAAATTGGGGGCGGCGATTATATTAAGTACTTCTGTAAGTCTTAAGTTTTTCAATTTATTTTTGAATAAATATCTTAAAACACAACTTATTTTGTTTCAATAATATCGGTAGGGAAAATTTGTCTTTTTATAGGTTAAAATTACACCATCTATGGAATAACGTAAAGGCGGCAAATATTGTTTTGCCCGGGGCGGCGAAACAGCTGGATCGGGCCCTGAGTGAGGGATTTATAATTCTGTCGCCTAGGGGCTATCTAAAACTATTTTCTATTTAAATAACCAACGATTAATAAAGTACCTATATAATAGTAATAAGAATCATACTGATATAAAAAATATAATAACTGTATCCACTACATGGATACATTTTCTTAATTATTTAATTTGTCATAGTATTTTTTAACTCCAGAACATATATGCTAGTAGGAGGCTTGCCATACGTCATATGTGATAACATATGTTACGTAATACACAAGGACATATTAACATATACTCGTAGTACATCTCACAGTAACTTCAATTATGGGATGATCTTATGGTCAAAGTTCACATGTTATTAAAAAACGTTTTCCTTCGTTACCATTTACAAATTAGAGTATAATTTTTAAAATGTTTTATAAGAATCTACATAAGAAAATAATGTATCAATATTGGTTCTAATAATTGTATTATTTTTAATACTCTATATTATTTATAGAAGTACCGAGTATCTAAATTCTAGTACTTGTTTCATAGTAAGTTTTACATTAATTTTACCAATGTACGTTGTCAGCCTACATCCTTTGGAAGGAACGTACAATTTATATTGGGTTCAGGAACACCTGACTTTACATTATAATCTTATATGAAAGCAAAGGTCACTTTTAATAAAGCCACCTAAAAGAGAGCTCGGAATACGGGCCACTAACTTTACTAAAGAAGTAAAGACTTTGGTTATCTATCACCACCTCACAAATGTCACAAAAATTACAATCAAAGTAAGTAGTCTTCTTAAGAAATATTTATTACTAATTAACAGATTTTTTATAATGTATGCTTTTCTCTGAAAATAATGTTACTTTTTTTTTATTGTACATTACGTGGTTGTCTTAATTTAACAATTTAAATTAATAAGATCTTGTCTCATCTCTCATCTTTCTCTTGGCACATTTGTACTAACAGCCTCAGAATAACTATTAACTAACAAACAAAAAAAAAATAGGCGGTCCAATTTTTGGCCGAAACCGAAACTGCGACCGAAACTGGCCAAAACAAAAACGAAACCAAAAGTTTCGGTCAGACAATATTTTTTTTTATTATGACGACAAAGTGTAGTGATAATTTTTATATCTTGCGACTTATGGGTATACTGAAATTCGGTTATGGTCCCCCCATTTGAATCGATAACCAAGTGAGCCACCGCTGCCCGTTGAGAGTACTATAACTTATAATACGTCTGAAGACACAGCTTACAATGCGTTAAACGAATTCATTAAAGACTCCCTGAATCAGATATGGGACCAGTATTCGAAAAAAATACTAAATACTAAATACTAAATATTTCTAAAATTGTATTTCAAATACTAAATACCAGTATTATTTAAAGTACTTTTTGCATTCAATTGTACTTGCAGTACTAAATACTATGTAAATTCAACAAATTAATACTAATTTTACAAAGTATTTTAAGTAAAATATTTTAAGTATTTGATATACTTAAAGTACTACTTCCAGTATTTTTACTTTAAATAGTTTTCAGCATTGCCCTGAATGAATGTTAATCCTTAATAGAAACAACGGCTGAAACTGAAAACGAAACCGAAAGTTAAGTCGGACAATATTTTTTATAACGAGAACTGTAGTGTAAGTTTTTATATTTTGCGACTTATACTGAATTTCGATTATGATCACATGGCCACTATAACTTATAATAAGTCTGAAGACATAGTTTGCAATGGGTTAAAAGAATTCATTAAAGAATCCCTGAATCTCCGAATGAATGTTAAGAGTAGAATGCAGTGATAGTACTTGCTGAACCGGCGAGCTAACCACAGGCGTCCGACCGCACGACCGCAGATTCTGCACCTCCGGATCTCCAGCTTCACTCGCAACTCCCGTGATCCATTAAACACCGACAGCTTCTCGCTAACAGATAAAATACTTGAAACAATCTTAACTCGGTCCCAGGGAAGAGGATGCAATGGCCTGCGCGCAATACATCTTCATTTATGTCTCGGATTGAAATAAAGTTATTGCTTTAGTTTTCAACACTAGCGATCGCTAGAAACCGAAACTTTTCTCTGTAAATGATTGCGAGAAATATACAACGAGAACCGCCCTAGCCTAATAGCTGTCCGGATGGAGCCACTATCGCAGGATTATCTTACACGGAATCAATCACTCGCACTAATTGCTCAATCCTCAATACTCACTATCCTTAGTTCTATGCTGTCATCACACTATATAGATATATGCTTTCTTGCTAAGTTGAATTACAGATTTGTTAAATCGTATTTAATAGTTATTTAAACTATAAGGAATGTAAATGTATTGTAACGAGCGACCTGTTTAAGGAGGTAGTCGCGTTAAGCTAGGTTCACAGCTCTAACATAAACACTGTTTTTGGTCGTTGTAATTGAACTTTTGTTTTCGACGTAAGCATAAAAAATTTTATCATTCACAGCTCTTAACACAAGCATTCGTCGCTGTGAATGTTTGTTCAGATTAAATAAAAATAAAATGTAATAAATACGTTTAGATATAATATGTTCTTGGATTAATAATGATATTGCTAATATAATAACGTTATAATTTGTTTAATCTATATAAATGCAAAATAATATCAAAAAATTATGTTAAAAAATAGAGGTGAACAAACCATAATATAATTAATATAGCAATTTAAATTTCAAAATATTTATTTATTTTAATAAAATGTAGCTACGTTTCACATTTGAAATGTATAAAATAAAATGATATTTATTTAAAATTAAATAATATTTTTTTTGACATGTGGTTCTGTTGACAGAGCATCTATTCCAGCTATTCTACTTCTTTTTACAATAGAACCTACTATTATTTTCGTTCTATTATCCATTTTTTATTAAATAAAAGCAAAATACAAATGACAGATATTAGTCACACAGATTTGGTCACACTGCGCACATTTACTGCTCATGAAAAGGGATAGCCTCTTCTCTGTCCAACCGAAATACGTCGAGATACTACGTCGAGTATATGAAGTTTGCAAACTTTACGCTTGTGCGCAGCGACTACGTCTACGTCGAGAAACAAAGTTAAGCGATGTGAATGCTCAGCCGTATTCACGTTCGACATATATTTACGCTTACGTCGAGAAACAAAAACTACGACTACGTTAAGAGCTGTGAACGTACCTTTAAACGTCAAGTGGAGTAGGAGCGATGCCGCTATTGTTCGGGAATTTTATAGAGTCCAGAAGGCTCTGGAATGTTCTAGAGTTTAATTGCCATCATGAATATAAGGGTCGCGGGTCAAGGGAGTTTTTTTAGATATTGTTTCGTATTTCGAACTGTTTTATTAAAAGGAAAAAATGTATGCTCCGTATATTAAACATTTATTTAAATAAATTGTAAAGACATACAAAATTGGTTGTCAGTAAGGTCGCTATTATATAACAATTATAAATTTTATAAACTCACTTTCAAAAAGTACAAGATATATATTTTGAAAAGAAATATTTTCCGTATATTCGTTTCTTGGAACAATTAGGTTTAAGTAAATATCGATGCGCTCATTTCAAAACCTGCCATCCTATTAGGCCTTTTCAATTTTATTCTGTCGCTTTATTATCTAACTTTTATTTATTTCCAAAACCTAGAACCCCCTATTAAAGTTGTGTACAGTTAAAACAAATCAAACAACAGTATTAAACCAAAAATTGTGTTGACAAACGCGAAGTATCCCAAAAATACTCAATTTTGTGCCCAAAATCTTGATTTTGGGAAATAGTGTACATTGATAGATCTCAATGCGCTGATTTCAAATTTTCGAACGGAATTTAATTATCTTTTTTCGTTCCTGAGATATTTTCTGTCAAAGTTGTACCTCAAAAAAGTATGTTTTTTGATAATATCTCTAAAATGGGTAGAGATATAATCCCAACGATTATACCAGTCGATTCTACGGGAAAAGTTACATAAAGAAATGTTTTCTCCGCATATACGTTCTTTGGAACGATTTGGTGAAAAATGTGAAAATCGAAAAAACCTAAATTTCAAAATTACTTCGAGGAACTTTTTCTCTCCAAAACTTTTCATTTTCTAGACTTAAGTAAATATCAATGCGCTGATTTCAAATTTTCAAACCGAATTGAATTATCTCATACCGTTCTCGAGATATTCGTATTCAAAGTTGAGTTTTGACAATACCTTAAAAAACAGGTTTTTTAGGTATACCTCTTTTACAGTTAGGTTTACGACTTCGATGACCTCACCAATCGATTCTGCGGGCAAAATTACATAAGTATACCAATTTTTAGATTTTTATTGCAAAGGATACAACTTGTAGAAAAGAAAAACGAAAATGGCCAAAATCGAAAAAAATGCAATTTTTCTCGATTTTTGGCCATTTTCAGTTTTTTCCTTCTAAAAATTCTATCTGTTGAGATAAAAATCTCAAAATTGGTACACTTATGTAATTTTGCCCGTAGAATCGAATGGTGAGGTCGTCGAAGTTGTAAACCTAACCATTTAAGGGGTATACCTAAAAAACCTGATTTTTTAGGTATAACTTTGAACTCAAATATCTCGAAAACGGGAAGAGATAATTCAATTCGGTTTAAAAATTTGAAATCAGCACAACAATATCTACGTATGTCAAAAAAATGAAAAATTTTGGAGAGAAAAAGTTTCCAGGCGAAAAATTGAAATTTAGGTTTTTTCGTTTTTCTTATTTTTCACCTAATCGTTCCAAAGAACGTATATGTGAACTAAACATTTCTTTATATAACTTTTCCCGTAAAATCGAATGGTAAGGTAGTTCAGATTGTATATCTACTCGTTTTTGAAATATACTCAAAAAACACTCTTTTTTGAGGTACAACTTTGAGAGCTAATATCTCCAAAACAAAAAGAGATAATGAAATTCTGTTTGTAAATTTGGTACCAGCGTAGTTAATTCTTTAAAAAATATTGCAAACAAAATTATGTAAAATTTGAAAATTTTCGAGCTAAAAATTCAATATTTTCAAATATTTTTGGGTTTACACAAAAATTCAGCATCAGCTGCTTTGAGAGTTACTTCCCCTGTTATTACTACATGCGTACACTATTATATTATTAATTATTAATTTAATAAACTCACTTTTAAGCAGGTAATGTAAGCACATTATAATCTTCGAGAACTGAGGCGAAGCAAAAATATTTGTATTAGGTTCTTACATACCGAATTGCTTATTTTTCGAGCCAACAGCAGAAATGAAATTCAAATAGCGTTAAAGTTTCAATAAAAAGGAATTAGGGAATACAATTCTTCAAAAAATATATCAAAAATTTACTCCTATGAAATAGTCAACCTATATAACTGCTATGTTAAAAATATCTAGAATTATTTTGGTAAAGGAAGCATTTATAGATACTATAATAACAAGAAAATATAAAAGTATTACATTAAAAAACAGGTATATATTATACGTTATATCGTAAATAAATTATGTCGCTGATGGTGTAAGAAAAATACTATTACTTCTAATAAAATGAATGTTCGTACAATTTCTATCATTTCTTTTCATTCATAAAATTTTAAAAGCAATAAATCACAACATTTACTTTCGTAAGAATAAAAGTAAATTATTTTTATAGCTGTTACTTAAGAAAAGAATATGTGCTGACATTAAAATACAATTCAATATTAACCTTACTGAATTACCCATACGATAATTCAAATAAGAAAATTAGTAATTTACTACCTTTACATATTTTTTAATAACTAGTGACATTTAAAATAATATTCCTTTGAACCATTATTTATATTATAACTTTCACTATAAACTTTTTATGGATTGTAATTTCTACAAATAATAATGAAATATAAAATTGTAAAGATAAAGGTATTATATATTATATAGCGAAAATTATTGATTGTACAGTTTTTTTTTAAATACGTATTTTAGTACTCGTTACATAGTTATTCGCATCAAAGAGATTTTTGTATTATGGTTTGTAAAAAAATATAAAAGTATTTTTATTGTGCTTAATATTTTATTCAAAATGATATTTCAACTGAATGAATATCAACCTTTGGGAATTAAAAATAATAACGAATTTGTTAACCGACATTTATTTGACGAGAATTTTTTTCAAAATTTGTAGCTTTTTCTCTATTGAAGTAATACTTGTCCAAAAATCAAATGATGGTATAACTGTATATTTATCCATTTTTATTTATAGCATAAAACCCTAAAAAAGGGTGTCGTCAATAAAATTTTGAAAACAAATATCTCAAGAACAAAAAAAGGGATAGGTGAGTTCTGATTAAAATTTGTAATCTATGCATCGAATCAAAATTGGAACATTGAAATTTAAGAAATTTATTTTTAAAACAGACCTATCCCCACAGATACATTTTTTCTTTAAGATTTGATCAAATTCGAAATTCTTATATTTTTGAGATTTTCAGAATTTTGCATATAGATACTGTATTTATTGTTCAAAAGTTATGAAAATTGCTAAAGTTTTGTAATTTTATCCGTAGAATCAAATGATGAAATCAGTGAAGCAAACTAGGTTTTTTGGGGCAACCTTTGTAGGAAAATATCTCGAGAATGAAACGAAATATTCAAATTTAGTTAAAAAAAATAGAATATGCGCAATAAAAATAAAGAAATAAAATTACAAGATATGTGCAAAAAAAATCAATTTTGCACAGGGGCTACTGTTATGCCTCAAACTCAAATTTCCAGAACTAATCACAAGACTATAAACCAACGCAGTTATGTTTACAATTATGGATCAGTAAGTTATTTCGAAAATTACCGATCTGAGTTTGAGAATGGTTGCATAGCGATGATCAAAATTTCGATTAAAAATTTCAACTCTTGTGCAATAAAATTTTTCAAATATTTCTAATTTTTAATTTGGTTATTACGGCCAGTAAGTATGACAATTGACGGCAGATTTCCAAAATCTTCAACCAATAGGAAAAATTTATTTCCCTTAATGTTGCAATAACTATTCCGTTTCACTATGACTTCTTAGTCACATATCCTATTCAATTTTTTTAAGAAATTAAGTGCATATTGTTGCATAGACGCATAATAATCCCATTCTAGTACGCTTCGTGATTTCGGGGATTTCCAACTCGTTACGTAAATGACACGTCAACTGATGTGTGATAAAACACCACACAACACACACACATAATTACCTACATGTACGAACATGTAGTGTGTAGTATAGACAGGAAGTGGTCGATCTAGTCTGTACAACATCCAGGTACGTTGCCGCCTCGGAAGATTAACTAGCGGCAAGTGGCGACTTCACACGGTGTGTTAGCGCACTATTAGCGCCCTGGCGGGGGCGGGCCGCACTAAATCTACATGACGCAAATTACACCACTAAATTGAAAACTGGACATCACAAATCTCTCAAATGTATGGAGGCGACGAGGGAGAGAAAGGATTCGCAAAGTATCAATTAATTTGAAGAAGAAAGAGGAACTGAAATGAACAAGAAATTGGGGTACGACGTAAGGGAGATTCAAAACATACTGAAGGTCCAATGAAAATTACCTACGATGATAACTTATGAAACAAAATACAAGTTAAATTACGATGAAAAACTAAAGTTTTTGATACGGGTCACGGGTCTCAAAGTATGAATAGTTTCAAGATCATTCATCGTAGGTAAATAAACAATGTCGTAAAACAAAATTAATATGGCCGTATAGGAGAATAAAATATAAAAATACATAGGGTGTTCCATTTAAAAAATACAGACAATTCTCGTCGAGCCGTAATGCAACACCCTGTACATGAGAAAATAATTTTACGATAAACTCCTTGAGTGCACGAATAAATTCTATTAATAAATTTATTATTAATATTTATTTTGTATTGGTGTAATTGAAAATTAATATTATTATTATTATTATTGTGATATAATATTCTCTTCTTTCTAATATTTTCTGACTTAAAATTGTGTTATAAAATATTCTTATCATTCCATTTTAATAAACATTATTTCGAAAAATTCCTGAATTATGCTATATTGATTTTCTATTTGCCTTAGATTTTTAATTTTATTTAACATACATTTCTTTCATTCACGTTATGAAATTTAGAATTATTTGTTATAAAATATATTTTTGTTATAAAATATTTTCAAAAAATTAATGCTTGCCCACGGCACAAAATTGCCTAGATACGGCACTGAAAATTGAGAAATGAACTTTGCTTGTTCCTTTACGCTTTTACTCACATTTTAGTGAAATGGTTGTTAGATTAATACCTACGCAAAAGCACTACAGCTTATATAGTCGGACACAGTGATAGGTATTTTTTTTTATTTACATTATTAAAGAAAAACTGAAAAAAAAATTGAATAAGAGATTTAAGCACAACATCTATTTTTATCTATAAGATTCTGGGTTCGAATTCCAGTGAAGTGAAACAATTATTAAAAAAAAATTAGCCACTCCATAAAATGCAAGTTATATAAGCATAATATAGATAAATAATTTAAGTCCTTTAGGACCAACTTTTCTTAATAATATTATTCCGTTAAAATACAATTCACTATTAAAAATTTTTAGCTGTAAATAATTAATAGTTAACAATATTTTATAAAATAAATAAATAAAAAGAACATAATGTCTGACCTTTATATACATAGTTCAAGAGAAAAATTGTGTATGATATTTCAACACAACAAATATTTTAATAAAATACTCAAAATAATGAATACGATTTTTTTAGAAATCATTTTTAACGAAAAACACAATTAATTGTTATCATTTAAAACTTTTAAAATATATTAAACTATTTTATCATTATTAATTTTAGAAATCTTAAAATTATATTTCTCATTATAATATGTGAACGATTACGTATGTATGAACCAGAAATAATAAACAAATATATCAAGTTTTAGCAAAAACCCACAGTCCACATTTTACAATTAAAACCCAAAACGATAATTGTTTTTCGGTGCGCAAAATTCAACTAAGAATCTAATATTTCATATTTCAATTTAGAGAAACACGTAACAATAACACCTAGCTAATCCTAGAAACTTTTACGAGAATTATTTTTCTCATTTGCGTGTAATTTTTTTAATGCATTTTCGAACAAAAAATCATTAATTCATTAAACAGAATAATCTGAATCCTTCGTTGCTCATCACATAAGCAATAATCCCTTGCAGAATGCACGGTTTTATAAATTGATTAGGTTATTACCCCGCATTATTAAAATGCATTTAAAAAAGTCATTGAAATTAAAATTTTTATTTTCCAAACAATAAAATACATATTTAAATTTTAAAACAGTAATAAAATTCAGAATGTGAGAGAATCTGTTTTTTTAAAGTAATTTATCATAAAAATTTAAATGACTATAGACTTAACAAGGCATGTAACCGAAAAAAAATATTGTTTAACGGTTAACCCATATTGAGAACATTATAAAAATAAGGGTTTTAGTTCGAAAACTGGTTTTTAAAAATTGGAAACCGATTTAAACCGGTTAATAAAAAATATATATAAAAAAAAAATCATATTATAGGCCAATGAAAAACGATTATTTCATGCTGTATACAAAATCAAACATAAATATTCACAAAAATTCCTATAGTATATTCAGAGAAATGTAAATCACTTTTCAATTGTAAACTTAATTTCAAAAACTGACAAAGATACTACTTATTTATGACTCTCCAATAAAATGTAAATTGTAGAATATTCAAATAAAAATTTAATAGATATAAAAAATATATAAATTTTTTTCGCGCTAAATGATATTATTAAAATAAATTTAATGTTCGCTAAAACTGTTTTTTTTTTTGTTAAAGGTTACCAGTATTTTCGGCCTTAGAAATATCGGTTAAAATTAGGTTTAAAGTTCGCAAATTTTGTTCAAAATATAGGTTTCCGGTTTTTATTAACCAGTTATATGCCCTGTATATTAATAATAATAATTAAGTAATTAAGTATTAAGTAATTAATAAGACATAAGATTCGACAACAATATTAACGAAAAAAAAGGTAAAAAAGTAATTTTGTTATTTCCAGAAATGTCGCGTGTCGTATCAATCGAGGTATCAATAGAAGAAGAGATTTGCTAACCACAATCTCAGTTTGAATTTAAGATAAAATATTTTTTTATCAATTTTCGATTTTGGGAACAACAAATGAAAACATATTTTTGGGAAGATATGTAAAAGGTAAAAATCAAAAAAGTGAAATTTCCAAAATATATCTACCACTTCCTGTTTTTGCAGGAATATTATGAAATATCTAATCAATTTTTCCCAGAAAAGTTCTATTTTTACTTTAATTTGAACGGTTATGTGAACTATGCAATTATTCGATGAGCATAATTCATGTTTACTGACAATTAAAGAGTATTAATGTTTCATTATTAAGCCGCAATAATACATCTAATAAAAAAAATAATTGTGAAATAATTATACAATTGTGACGCATTTTCATCACGTAGGATTCAATTGATGGCGAAAATAAATACGTCAGTGAATTCGTATTAAAGTTTATAATTTTACACAGATAAAAATAAATCCGATTATAAATAATTCATTGTAGTCAATGGATATTTTAAAACGAGGAAACATAAAAGGAAATTTAAGTTTTCACAATAAAATTATTTGTTACCGAATGCATTGTTACCAATATTCATTGTTAAAACAATAAATAGTATAAATAATATAAATAAAATTATAATCTGTTACCTTATTTTTTGCTAAATCGGCTTCTTTCTTTAGATATTTTTCAGTTGCCGGTTATCATACAGGACCATGAAGCACTTGGGAATTTTTTCAAACTGAAACAATAGAAATCACCAAAAATATAGTAATTTATTTTTTCTACGACTATTAAGATTGTTGTTGTATGTTTGTTATTGCTACGGATACATAATATATTGTAAACATATTTTCATTTTCACGGTAACCACAGACAAAGTTAAGGTCTGATTTACATCATTTGATATAAATTTTTATTTAAATCATAGTTCCAAAGAAGGTGAAGGAAATATTTCTCTATGTAACTTAATAGAATCGACTGGTATAATTAATGAGATTGTATCTTTATCCACTTTCGAGATAATCTCAAAAAACCCACCTTTTTGAGGTACAACTTTGGAAGCAAAAATCTCAGGAACGAAAAGAGATAATTAAATTCTATTTATAAATTTGAAATCAGCGCATCGACTATATATGGACTATTTTAAAAATTAAAATTTTTTTGCCCCAAAAATGAGTATTTTTTGATTGACAAAAAATTTTACAGTAGAAAACTGAAAATTGTAATTTTTCTTGTTTAACTGTAATTGAAAATAATTTGGAGATGTGAAGAAGATATTAATGTTTATTTGGAGTTGTGGATTATTTTCAGAGACAAATATTTTTTATTGGGTATTGATTAAAAGTTGTATTTCCTAAGGTTAGTTCTTGTTAATGTTGTGACGAATAGCAGTTCAGCCAAATAGCCGAATAACGAATATTTGATGATTATTTACTCTCAACGTAGATACTAGTAATAACATATTTTCTATAATTATATATTTTAAAAAAATAAAATAAAAGCGTTGTACTTCACTTATTTCTAGTAACCGAATATTCGGTATAAAAATAGACCGAATAAGCCCAATACTGAATAGTGAAAATATGGCCGAATAGGCCGAATACTGAACAATTATTCGGCTTTTGTGCCATCTCTAAAAAGATGATATTAATTTTTATATGCCAATATAGATTATTTTCAGACAGAAAAATTTTGGTACCAAAAATGACCATGTTTTAATTTTTCCGATTTGCAAATACAATTTTACGCTAAAAACCTAACAGATGTACATATTTCCTAAGATTCGTTCTTGTGCAAATTAATGAAAACAATTTACAAAAATTTAAAGTTGTATTTGTGGGAAGAGCCTATTTGATTTATCAGTCGTAGGAGATGAGTGTTTGTAATTAGCACAGAGTCGCTGAGACAGGAATAGGCGAAGGGTCACTAGGATATAACATCGTTATCGGCAGATAAGGTCGTGGTCCATCACTGCTGTTGGTATTGCTGCTACAGCCACAGTGTATGTTCTGATAACAATCCTTATCGCTACACACGTGATTCAAATTCCGAGGCCATCGTTACTTTCATTTTTATACTATATTGTCAGTTAGTGCGTTTAGTATTTTATACACGACAAGATAACCACCGGAGGATTAGATAAAAGTTACCTCAAATCTGCTATTTATAGATCCGAGTTACAAACATTCTCAAACGGTTCTTTGTGGATCGTTTACCCAGTACTTTTTTTATTATTGTACCAGTATTCATTAAATATAAAAAATATGTATAGTTATGTGTAGAGGTATTTGAAAATCATTATTGAATAAGATGATTTTGCCTTTATAAAGTTTTATGAGATTTGTGGTAAATGATCTTTTAGACAAATACTTTCTTCTGTCGTGGATCTTATCGGAAATTTGTGATCAGGATGCTTCTCAATTATTTACTTTTTAAATAAAGATAAACTTAATAATAATGCATTTTTTAATGTACTTCAAATTGTAAAATGAAAACAGATAAAGATTGAGAAATATAAACAATTAATGAAAATTTTCTGAAGAGGTGCTTGCAGAAATCTTTATTAGTTTTGGAAAAGCCATCAAAAAGGAACATTGTTATACTTTCGCTTTTAATCAACTAAAATTTTGTACCTCTGGTTTAAGCAGGCTAAGAATCAGTGCATTTTAAATAGCAAAATCCAAAGCTTCATTGTTCCAGAATGTGATCTGATTTTAGCAAACCTAGAATTAGGACAAACACGTTAAAATGCTCTAATTCTTGACCTATTGAAACCAGAGCACAATCCAGAGAAATCAAATCTATTCCACAATGTGCTCTGTTTTCAGCAGGCCAAGAATTCGAGCTAACACTGTAGAATGTTCTAATTCTTGACCCACTGAAACCAGAGCACAATCCGGAGCAGTTAAATCTGCTCCAGAATGTGCTCTGGTTTCAGCAGGCCTAGCATTAGAGAAACTACATATGAGTGCTCTAATTCCTGACCCACTGAAACCAGAGCACAATCCAGAGCAGCTAAATCTGCTCCAGAATCTGCTCTGGTTTCAACAGGTCAAGAATTAGAGCAACTACTTACGAGTGCTCTAATTCCTGACCCACTGAAACCAGAGCACAACCCAGAGCAGCTAAATCTGCTCCAGAATCTGCTCTGGTTTCAACAGGTCAAGAATTAGAGCAACTACTTACGAGTGCTCTAATTCCTGACCCACTGAAACTAGAGCACAATCCAGAGCAGTTAGATCTGCTCTAGAATGTGCTCTGGTTTCAGCAGCCCAAAAATTAGAGCACACGCCGAAGCGTGCTCCAATTACCGGCCGGCTGAACTAGATCACCTTCAGGGCATCAGATGCCCTGGAAGGTGGTCTAGCCAGACCACCAGGCGGGGAAGAGGCCCAGAGGCCTGCTGCCGCCCCGGCGCCCCGCAGAGCGGGACTGAGTGCTAGCGTCGCAGGATCCCCGGTATATCCTGAGACGCGCATTATTATCGGTCACCTGGATTCCTATTGGCTGATATTTAATCTGTAATTGTGACTGTACTAGTGGAAATTTTTAAATGAAAATTTGGATACATAGGTACTTTGATGCGAGGTATTTACTGGTAATATTTTTAAAGGTGAAACTCACACCCATTTTAGGGTAGTAATCAGTTACTAAAAAGTAGAAGGAGGTACAATAATTCTTTAAAATAATAACAATTCAGGACTTTACTACTGATGTAAACAAATGCTGCGCTTTCCTTGGAGACATTGTCCCCAAAAAAATTTTCCTTGAGGGCACAAGCCCCGATGTCTCCATGTAGTCGACGCCAATGATGACAAGAATTTATTAAAATGTTTAAATGTCAGTCAGTAAATTTTATGCATACGCAGACACCATAAAAAATGTAGCTAAAATGACAAAACTTGGAGAAAAATTTAAATAAACCTACCCTGAAATATAATTTTAAGAAATTTTTTTCAAATAACTTTTGCTGTAAAATTTATCATTCATGTAGAAATCAACAAATATTATAAATTCTTTCTGGGTATAGAATGGGGTGTGACATCTATGATCAATGTGCGAGCTATTATATATGGCATATGGGGAAACATAAAAATGTACAAAATTTTTAAAATAACACAAATGGAGCAAAACTTTACACTAACCACAAGTAAAATTTAATTTCAAGAACTTTCTTGATATAAAATTTGTTGCAATGATTATCATTCGTCCAAAAATCAACAATGATTGTCATTTTTTCTATCATATAGAATGGGGTCTGCCATCTGTTATCAATATGGGAATTAATATGTAATATCATTGATAAATCTACTTAAACCGACCCATATGAGAGAATTGCTTCTTTCTTTTATACCAATAAATATAAACTATTACAGTTAATGTAAATGTATTCAATACATCTAAAACTTTTAAAAAAAATTATGAAATAACTTCGGCGTACTTTCTTAAGTACAATATAACAATAAAAATATAATAAAATATGAAAAAAGTATTGATTGGTGTAATAAAAAAATAAGCCAGAACGCAAAATCAATGAAATCACTACACAGTTGAGACAGTTCACCCTTAATAAATTTATGTGAACAATAAAATTGTTCATTTTGAATAAATTGATTACTCAAAAAAACTTTACATTAAGTTATAACTTTTTAGTATTTACAAACTTCTATACCTTAATAATCATTTCATTTTACTAATCATATTTTCTTTTATTTAAAACCAACTACTTTCTTATAATTATTGTGTATGCATTTCGCTATCTGTCAAATTTTACTGTTTGTAGCTGGTTTCATAATCTTTTATAAATTACTTAACTAAAACAAATCTCACAGTAATCAATTGATATACGACAACTGTAAAAAATTTCGTAACACCCCTTCCCTATTTTTTCGTTAAAATAATGGTAACCGTTTGGGCACTAGCTAGTTTTAGTTTAGTCTTCATAGAGGTAGGTGTCTTTTTATATGTTTTTTTTTTATATTTTCAAATGTTTCTCTATTCATAATAGTTCTTTGAATTATCGGATTTAGGACAACAAAGTGAACGCAGTGAACATACATAGATTATTGAAAAGTACTTATTTTATATTATTGCCCTATAATTAGAAATACTAAAAAAAAACTACGAATAAGAAAATGATACAATTTATAAATTTTACGGATAAAATTAATTGTACATAAGTAATATAAGCAATGATTTTTTAATAAATGTATATAGAAAATGTTTATGCTATAAATTATTTAAATAATATTAGTCTCAGTAAGGAATCTAATATGTTAATTTAGTTTTTCCTAATATAAAAAATAGTAAATATTTTTTTAATCAACGATTTTAATTAAAAATGATTCAGAACTATATGATAAGATTTTTATTATATTCCAGTATTTTCCAAAGAATTTATGATCCAACACAGAAAAATAAATTATTTAACAACAATTTACAAAATCTGATCTTCATTTTATTTTTAATATGCGAATAAATTACATTTTAAACAAATTGCTTACAAAATTTATTTGCCTAATTCTGAAGTAGAATGGGGTCTGACATCTGTTATTTGTTTAAACAACTATAAACTACATACTTTAAACTTGTCTTTGCAAATTGATGAGTGTAAATCGGAGAAAATCAATAATTACTCAATAGTTGAATTTATCTCACAGAGATGTCACTACCATTATCGATTTTTGATCAAGTTAAACCAGATTAATCGATTTTATTGATTTTTCTCAATAAAAAATTATATTTAGTGGTAAAAATTTGAGACATTACATATTCCATCAAAATTAATGCTTAAGTAATAGTAAGAAAAATATTTTAATTTCTTTATGCAATTGTCATTACCATTATCGATTTTAGATCAAATGATCCCAGATTAATCGATTTTATTGATTTTTCTCAACCAAAAAATAATATTTAGCAGTAAACATTTAAGACAATACATATTCAATAAAAACTAATGTATTAGTATCAATAATAAATTTATTTATATTATTTTAATTTCAATCAAACATATCTATGTAAATTTATGAGTGTAAATCGGAGAAAATCAACTTATTCAAGAGTTTAATTTAATTTTTGATCAGGAAATATGAAATTAATTAATATCATTGATTTTCATTACAATAAAATAATATTTAATAATACAATCTGGAAAATATACATTTTTATATATGACCAATATTTTAGTATGGTAATAAAATTATTTAAAAATATTTAAGGTATTTAAATTAATTGTTTATCAATAGTTCGAAGAACTAGTATTGTTTTTATAATAAATTATCAATAATTTTTGGAAAATATTATGATATTGAATTTTTCTACTTCTGTTTAATAAGAGATTCTTTATTTCACTAGTTTCAGTTATTGATTCCAATATTTCACGCAAAATCATATTGGAAACTATGGATAAATATAGAAACATGAACAGCTATAAAAATTAAATATTTTGCTTTTATTATCTTTAAAAATATTAATAGTATAGTTATTACAAATATTAGATTCACAGAGACTCGTACTTTACAATTAAAAAAACTTAAATGACAGCTTTAATTATATCGTTTATCTATTTATAACCATTTATAACAAAAAAATTTGTTCTAGTAACTTTTGTAATTTTCGCACATGTTAAATAACATTTAACTCCTTACTTACTACATAATTAGTTATTCTGGATTTAAAATGATTTGAAACCACTGTTTTACTACACTAGTGCGTTTGAACTTTATATATTTTCCTTCATAATTGAAATCGTTATCAGTTTCAATTATATTTTAATCTAAAATTAGATATGTAGCTATATATCTACTTCATGGTACAAATTTTGCATTTATGCATTTTTTGTGGTGTAGATTTACAATGGTTTCAGTTACACAAATGTTCGTTAAAAGTTTAAATCAAGCAATAAAATAAAAAACAAATATTCATAAATTTATCACAATTATGTATGTAAAAATATGATATATAGAAAAATGCATTTACGCTAGCACGTATTTTAAAATAACGATAATTTAACATATGCATACGCGGAAAACCAATAAAATGACAACTCAATGACACATTGTGTAACGTTCGATTTTTCTTTCCCACCAAATAAATTTTGTTTTAAAGAAATTTAAAATATTACATATTATCAAATTCAACTGAAAAATACTTTCAGTTCTAATAATTAAATTTAAATAAAAAATCTAACAGATTATTACCCATTTCTGAGAGTACCAGATCTGTTTTACAATAGATATCGATAATAACATACCGTAGAAGATATTTATAAAATAGAGAAAATAATGAGTAAGGATTAAATGTCAGTAATAATTTTATTATTAATAATAAATAAGGTTTATGACATTTTAAAATAAATAATTAAATTATTTTCGAAATTATAAAAGCTAAGAAAAATGGTTCAATATATTTTTTTTATATAATTTAAAATCAATTGTTCAAAATTTCGAATAGTATTTTCCTTCTTGCTTATAAAATGGTACTATATTTGTGCTAAAAATCGCATATGGGTGGATTAATGAAATAAGATCCCCATAATATGATTTATGAGTTTTTTTATTTTTTTAATTGTTAAAGATATCTAAGTATTACTCCACTTTTTAATTGTTTTAAAAGCAATCTAAATATTTATTTTTCAAAAATGAAAACGAAATCTGTAATAAAAATAAAACCAACACGATTCATCTGAATAAAACTACAGAAAGAGTAACAAAGAATTTTTACTTTTAGTTATACATAAAATACCTATATTTTTCTTCTGTTATATATCAAATAAAATTTCAAAATATTATTTAATTTTAAGATATTATTATACACAATATATTTTGGTAATAATTATTAGTTTTGTAAAAAATAATTAAAAAAGGTGATAAAATATCATTTAATTTTAAGCAATTATTCTATATAGAATATATCTGGTTATAATTATTAGTTTTGTAGTAAACAATTAAATTTTTATTACAATTTGTATTTTTGATAATAATCAGTAATTTTTAATTTAAAAAACAGTGGACTTAAATTATAATATATCAAATTATTTAAATCAGGCCAATCCTGATTTTAACTTCTTTAAATATTATAATATAAAAAAGAAAATGAGTAATCAAAGACAGTAATAATTTTATTAATAAGAATAAATGAGGTTTATTTCTTGTTAAAACAAATAATTAAATTAGTTGTGAAGCTAAAGAAGCTAAAAGGGGTGGTTCACCATAATTTCATTTTTTTCTTAATTCAATTTTCGTAAATTTACTGAAGGAATGTAATTCCTTTTTTTGATTCCCATTTTTCTTTGCTGTGTGGAAAATGAAGTAACTTTTTCTCATTCACTTTAAACTCCTACCCTTAGAAGGTGTGAAATATTGAAGTTTGACTTACCGTAACTTTAAAATGAAATTGAATACGCTTTCAACTTTTGAACTTCTGCCATTTGTGTAACTTTTTTTATATATTTGCATTCCTTGTAATCTGGTGAGTTTCAATTTACGCATTTATTGCATTCTTTTCCTTTTGTCATATTTGATTACTGCTTTATTACTTTCGGCTATATTTAACACTTCAACCATTGTCATGTCTTCAAATGTTTTACTTAAATTTTCAAAAACATTTCGTTAAATATTCGATTAAATATATTTTTTATCTTTATTTTTATACAATATACAACAAATAATTTAAATATACTATGTCTCCAACAAAAATATATTCAAAAAATAGTTTTAATTTATTGTAGTGATATAATTTATAGTTCTTCATAATTAAAACACATATTTTATTGCACACTTTCAGTTTCTGTCGTTAAAAACACTTATTTGTCGTTATTTTGTTTTACTACACAAACTTATTGTGAAAAACCGTTATTTTTAAGGGTGAAAAGAATAAGCAAAATTTATAGAAAAGAAACTACAAGACTTAAAAATTATAAGACTAGTGACATCTATATCTCAGCAGACAAACTAACTGTAATTTAAATTGTGATGCTCCGTCGATATTAAAGTTATTTTCATTTTAATATGACATGCATTTTTTTTAGTTTCCATAACCTAAATGTCATGTATATTAAAATGTAAATACAAATAAAATTTATTGTAATATTTTTGTAACTGTATATTTAAAAATTGAAATATGAAAGTTGTTCTTGGAGGTGGTATAGGTGGTTTAGCAGCCGGTTATTATTTAAGAAACAAATTTCCTGGAGATGGTATTAAAATTATTGAACAATCCCAACGAGTTGGAGGATGGATAAAGTCTACAAAACTTGCAAATGATGTGATATTTGAACAAGGACCTCGTACGCTTCGACCAAAAGGCGAAGCTGGATATAACACTTTGAAATTAGTAGAAGAACTAGGTTTAAGTACAAGTGTAAATCCTATTGTTTCAACTCATCCAGCTGCAAAAGTTCGTATGATATACGTAAATGGAAAGTTGCATGTCTTGCCGTCTAGTTTGAAGGAAATCTTTCAAACGCTTTCCCCATTTTCAAAGCCGTTGGTTTTATTTGTTTTAAACGATTTAATCGCGCGACGAAAGCAAACCAATGATGAATCAATTTATAGTTTTGTTGAAAGACGTTTTGGACATGAAATAGCTCAATATGCAATAAGTCCAATGATTTGTGGAATTTGTGCTGGAGACGCTAAAGAAATTAGTGTTAAATTTTTAATGCAGTCTCTATATGAAAAAGAACAAAAATATGGAGGAATTATTATCGGAACTTTATTAGACGCCATAAAAAATGGATTTCCAAAATCAAAAAATGCAACGTCGTCTTTAGTCGACAGAGCGAAAAAAGATAAATGGAATGTTTATTCTTTTAACGAAGGCATGGAAATTTTTCCTTTAACATTGAAAGACAAATTAATCGATCAAGGAGTGAGCATTGAATTAAATAAAACAGTCCAAAAAATTGCATTTTCGGAACAGGCGGTTTATGTAACAAAAACCGGATCACATGAACCCGATGTAGCAGACCATGTTATAAGCAGTCTACCAACTTCCCAACTTGCAAAATTAGTAGAAGAAACACATCCAATGTTAGCTTTTAATTTAAATAGAATTAAAGGCGTAGATGTAGCTGTAGTAAATCTACAATTTGGAAACACATCTTCCTTGCAAGAAGCTTTCGGATTTCTTGTTCCCCCCAGTGAAAATCTCCCAATTTTAGGAGTTATTTTCGATAGCTGCTGTTTTCCCAAAAAAGACAAAACAGTTCTAACTGTAATGATGGGAGGTCACTGGTTTAAAAAATTATTTGGAGATGATCCTAACCCAGAATTTTTACTCGATACGGCCCTCCAGCAAATTAAAAATACTTTAAATATTACAGACACGCCCGAGAATTATAAAGTGAATATTTTACGCAATTGTATTCCGCAGTATAAAGTTGGACATAGTGAAGTTATAAAAAATGTTGAAAAATATATCAAAGACAATAAACTTCCACTATCTGTTTGTGGTTCGTCTTATTATGGAGTGGGTGTAAATGATGTTATTTTATCAGCGAAAAAAGCTGTAGATAGTATTTAATATTTTTATATTTGTTAAATAAATTTGTTTTAAAAATATTGCTTAATTTTTTAACCAGGAATCGGGATTGGATATTGTGAGGGAATAAATTATTAAATAGATTAAATTTTTTTAATTGTTCTTAAATAAATTTGTAAAAAAAACAATTCATAATTAATCTTACACGTACAAATATATACTGGAACAGCTTCACTTCACGATGGCATCTTTACCTAGAAAATTGTATCGAAGGATAAGATTTGAATAAATTTTAATAGCATCTCTAAACCATGCTCAAAAAGTTTAATAGTTTAAAAGACAATAAGCTATCATTCCAGTCTACGTTTTAAAATTACTTAAATACTTCTACCTTAATTAAGAGCAGTTAAAGTAAATAAGCAAATTATTGGCAGTTCGATGAATCTGCAATGTTCCAATAATATTTGAGGCATAAGTTACATATTATTTGTACTACAAAATATTGCAACAGATCCATAAACCATTAAAATTAAAGATTTAAAATAATTTGTGACGTTATTTTCACTCATTTTAATAGACACTTTTTACAATTTACATGATAGTCAAACTTAGTTACTGCGTTACTCACCAGTATACGCATATAGTAAATATGACGTCACAATTCACTTCATGAAAAAATTAAATTTTGTTTAAAATTTAAACAAGTTTTATAGTTAATTATTAGGTTTATGGATTTATTGTTAAAAATAATGTCAACCATGCGTAAAATCAACAATATTAAGAAGTTCATGCAGGTCATCTACTACTTGTTCAAATTACCTGCATATTTAACTTCATCAAAAGCTTTTCTCGCTCGTTTCAATTCCTCGTTCATAGTTAACAGATCTTTAACGCGAGCATACTTCCTAGGATCTTTTCTTACTAGAAACACGATGTCTTCTACTTGAACTCTACCTGTTCGACCTATTTCCATAGCTCTATGTGTCATCTCAGTTATGAATTCAATAACCAAGTCTTCTAATAAATCAACACTTTCAGTGTATGGATTCTGGTCATCTCCGAATCCATACATCATGCAACGAAGTTCTTTACTAAATAAACGTTTTCTTCCACTGCATAAAGCTAACGTTTGTTCTGCTCCATCATCTTCTTCGAACTAAACAAATGAACATAATTATTTAATTTATATGTTAATAATGCTTTACACAACAAATATACTTGTTCAAATGATTCATCAGCTGCCATATTATAGTAAATAACAATAATTTGCTGAAAAATACAAATATGTCTCTTTCTCCACTGACAGTTGAATGTTATCAAAAATAAGCTGAAGTTAGCAGCAAAATACAAATGCTAAAAATTTTATTTTTAAAAGTAATACTAATATTTAATTTATAAAACTAATTGCAAACAAATAAATGATTTATATGCTAAATAAATTCATAATAAATGATTAAATAAAAGGTATAGGGTATTTCATGTTTATCGATGTAGCACTAACTTCATATTTATTATTTAATACCCGGGAATACAAGTTCTTTTGAGGTTAAATAACTGATTTGTGTGATATTTGTTTAATAAATATGTTGGGCAAAAGAAGTTCACGTGTAATAAGGAAAACATATATTGTAATTTCATCTGATGATGAATATTCGAATAGTGGAATTGAGGGAGCAGAAGAGATGGTAGAAAAATTTTCAAACTTACAAACTCGAAGTAGAAGAAGCCAACGACTAATAAAAACACCAAAGAAATATGGGTACAGTTCTTCAGATCATACAGAATCTCAAACGAGTGAAAAAGAATCTCAAAATAGTGAATTAGAATGTCCAAAAACTCCAGGAAAGCGTGGAAGAAAGAAGGCAGATTTGCCAATTTCAGAAAAAAATGTGGACGGAAATAAAACACCAGGAAAAAGGGTACGATCGAAGAAAATAAAAAATTCTTCAGATGAAGAAATGCCAGATGAACCACAATCAGAATCTGATGACCATACAGAATCTCAAACCAGTGAAAAAGAATCTCAAAATAGTGAATTAGAATGTCCAAAAACTCCAGGAAAGCGTGGAAGAAGGAAGGCAGATTTGTCTACTTCAGAAAAAAATGTGGATGGAAATAAAACACCAGGAAAAAGAGGACGACCGAGGAAAATAAAAAATTCTTCAGATGAAGAAATGCCAGATGAACCACAATCAGAATCTGATGATTTACCTGAAAATATAGAAAAACCTTCCGAAGGTAAGACCTGATTCAAATTTTCAGCCAAAACGTCTAATAAAATTGTGTTTTTAGTTCTGTTCGAAGGGCAAAATGTTTCTGGAAAGCACATGTTTGGTTTTAAATCGAACAAAAAACGAGGAGGTTTGGCTCAAAGAGTTTTTGAAGCAGTTAACAGCCCTCTTCGTCCACTTCAAAACTCTTTTACATCTAGCGCTTTAACTCCTTCAAAAAAACTTATCCGCCAGAAAATGAAAGAAAAAGTCGCAGAATTAGAAATAGATACTAGTTTTGAAGACTTTTCTGATAGTGGTAGTGAGTATAAAGGCAGCGATGTTGAATCAAATGAGTCTGAATCACTATCTGAAGAAAATGAAGACAGTGATCAAGAATTTACGGTAAAAACACCAACAGCAAAAAAGAATTTAAAAGCTATGTCATCTGTCGCGCGTAATAATAAAAATCACAATTACATAATGCAATCTGATGATTATTTCTCATGGCAAGCAAGTTCTAAAATAATTACTTCGAATCACACTTTACAAAAACTTAAGAATCCGAAACTATCTGAAGATCAACTTCAAGAACTGCTGTCTTCAAATCTAAACCAGTCTGAAGAACACGAATCTGCGATTCACAATCTGTTTAAATATTCTTGTACAAATTTTAATAAATGGCTTTATATTCTTCATGAAGGATTTAATATTCTTTTGTACGGTTTAGGGTCAAAACGAAATATTTTGAAAGCATTTCACAAAGAAATTTTACGCAATTCGCCAGTTTTAGTTGTAAATGGCTATTTTCCTAGTTTAACAATTAAAGATATTACGGATAGTATTCTAGTAGATATTTTTGAAGTACAAAATAGTCCAAGTAACGCTTACGAAGCTGTTGAGTTAATAGAAAAACAGTGTAAGCGTGAAAAAAATACACATTTGTATGTAATTGTTCATAATATTGATGGACCGATGCTCAGAAATAATAAAAGTCAAAATGTTTTGTCTTCGCTGGCAGATATACCCAATGTACATTTAATTGGGTCTATAGATCACATTAATACTCCTTTAAGTAAGTTTGCAAATTTATAATTTTTAGTAACGAATAGTGGTAGTTTTCTAGCGAGTTTTGAATACCACTTTTCTTACAAAGTTGAACAAGCTATTTTTTTCTGTACTTAATGGAAAATGTACAATTAAATTAATATTTTTTTTTATTAAATTGATCAGAACTATTCGTGGAAACAAAAACATTTTTGATTCGTATACCGTAGTGGTATTGGCAAATAATTTGATTAAATTTGTTTCATACATACAGGGTTATGACTCGAACACTCGAACATAAGAATTAACAAGTAAAATCATATTTTCGTAATTTTCCGTTTCCCTAATTATTTCAAGTAAAATCAGTTGAAGGGCATAATATTCTGCATCTGAATCAAAAAGCAAAATTTATTTTTTCTACGACCTCTATGGAAAGTGGCACTTTTTCACACTATATGAAGCTGGTGTGATTCATTCACATCTTGTGGGAAATAGGTAACTTTCTGCACTTGTGGCACCAGCTATGTGTGCCTTGTAAGCTCATAAATTAGGTATAAAAATGACCCCAAAAATATCATGGAATTGAGATATAAATGAATAAATGTGTAACGGTTTATCTGTTAAGTTAGTTGCGGCTTGTGCTATATATGAGGATGATTTACGTCTTTTTGATACCTAATTTCTGAACTTACAGATCATGTAAAATTAATTTTGCCTACTGATTCAGGTGCAGAATATAATTATCTACAACTGTTCATTAAAGCTTTTTTACTTAAAATAATTAGGGAAGCAGGAAATTAGGAAAATATGATTTTACTTGTTCGGGTGTTCGAGTAACCATTCTGTATAGTTCCGTTGCTAACGTGTAAAGTGTTGCTAACGAGTAAAGTCGCATATTACGTTACTGTTTGTTACTTACTAAAATGACTTTTCCATTAAGTTCGTAAAAATTTAAAAACTTTAATAGTTGAAATTCACATTTAATTTGTTGATTTCAGTTTGGGATCATTACAAATTAAGTAAATTTAATTTTACCTGGTGGGATGTAACATCATTCTTACCATACAGCGACGAAACATCATTCGAAAGCTCCATGCTTGTTCAAAGATCGGGAGCTTTGGCTTTATCATCTTTATCAAATGTTTACCAGTCTTTAACTAAAAATTCCAAAGGTATCTTTATGCTGATTGTAAAACATCAACTGAACAACAAGTCGGTTAAATATTATCAAGGTACAGTTTCGCTTCCTTTGTTTAAAACTTGATTATATTATTTTTTGTTTACAGGTATGCCCTTCAAAACTTTGTATTCTCAATGTCGAGAGCATTTTCTGGTTAGCTCAGATTTAGCTTTACGTACACAACTAACAGAATTTTTAGATCACAAGCTTGTTAAATCGAAGAGGACGTCGGATGGTGTGGAACAATTAGTTATACCAATAAATAATTCTTTGTTACAACAATTTGTTGATCAACAAAAATAATATGTAATATTTTCTTAATAAATTATTTTTGTATTTTTAATGCTTCTTTTGTTTTTCTTATGCGTTGAGTATCAATGCTTACTATGATAATAATTGTATAACAAATTTTTTTAATGAAATAATATATTTTTAATAAAAATTATAGTAATGTGATAAATAATTATAGCGATGGACAAAATAGATTACACTTTGAGCGAACAGAAGAACAAATATATTTTTTATATATATATTATTAAAAACGATTTGAATTTGTTTGAAAAAAACATTTGAATGTGTGAAAGCAAATTAAAATAAATACTTTTAACTTAAAATAAATTTTTGAAAATGGTATTTCTGAGTAAATCGGCCAACGGCTACTAGATGGCTCTACCAGTCTGAAATTGGTCCAAGAACGACCACCATTATATTAATTGTGTGTGTGTTGATTAGTTACAAATTATTTTATTTTGGTGTAATAATTTAACTATTTTATATTTGTGTGTGATTTTCATTGTTGTGAATTAATAAACTATTGTTAAATGTAATCAGTAACCCCAAGTTTTGTTCTTGTGTTGCATATGTGTGGTTATAGGACTAGAAATAATTCAAATATTAAAATATAAATATTATATTTTTGTTTAAAAACTGTTATTAACGTCGTTAATATGCATCTACATATTGGGCGATTAGGTATGTAATTTTTACACGTATGCCATTTTTTGTTTTGAAAGTGTAATTTAACCTTGATTTTTTACTGAAATGATACAGAATATTTTCCAAAAATTTATTTGAATTCACGTTTGAGATTTTTTAAAGGGCAATTGTTGAGATTTGTTTTTGTTTTAGTGGTTTGTTTATATTTGAAATAAAAGAAGGAACTGTGCCATGATATCTTAGTTTCGAAATCGTATTAAATTTTATTTGTTAGTTTTATTAACCCTGTATGTAGTTCATAATACTTTATGTAGGCTAGTAAATATTAATAGCAATAAATTATTGTAATCAGTGCTGTTATATTACAATATTTTGATTTCTAACCTAACTTTCTGATTTGACGTTTTGTTCATAATATTATTTTATTTTGTTATTATTGTTTCTTATCAACAAGTATTTTAAATAAATTTAATTGGGATAGAGTTAGTACAAATAGATTAATAACAATACTTCAATGAATATTTTTATTGTTGTTATAGATGGTATTGTTAAAATTTTCAGATTCTTGGAGGATGGAGAAAAATCTGCATATATGAAGGAGTGTCCATGTTTCGGTAAGTCGTTTTTAGTAATAAATTTATATCTTGTTCTATTTTTTTTTATTTATATTAACCCAGTTCCCCAAAGTGTTTGACACAATTTGATACATTTTATTATCTTTATTATAATGCTAAAACATTAGATATTAGACACACTTGTATATTCATATTTATTGCATAATAGCACTATACTGCCGAAATGATATTAGAGATATTATTGACGCATTTACTGAATAGAAAAGTCTTCCTTGACATCGTTTTTGAAACTAATATACCCTACGCAATTAAGTTACACAAAATAAACATTTTTCTTATAATAACAAATATAATTAGTTAACATTAGCTGGTGATATTAGGTAAATAGTTTCAATGTCTAGTGCCTTGAACTAAAAAATTAAACATGGTTTTCATATTCATCTTTCTATGAGCACATTTATGTTTATATGTTAATTTTTATACATGTCATATTTCTAGAATAAATTATAAATTGGAAAGTATTAGTATTAATATTTGTACAGAAAAAAAATTGAAATACAATTGTTGTAAAAGAATATATTTTTGCTCTTATATTATTGTAAGGGAGGTAAACATTTTTCAAGATCCCTTCAATTTGATATTAATTTTTTACGATGATATGTATGTGTACGATAATTAGTTTCTATCAAGTATAAAATTATAAAAATTTGAAATTAATCGTTTTGTTATACTGGGAATAGTTGATTAGATTTTGAATACAATTGGTAATTTCCTTGAAGCATTAAACTATATTTCATCAAAAAAATACCTCTTCTAAATAACATTTTTTTTCTATAAATTAAATTTGTCACACTTATATTTTTATTATTTATTTATGTGTTACGTTAATACTATATTATTTCTAGTTTAACAACTAAAAAAAAATAAATTATATTGATTTTCATTTCATTTTCAATTAAATAATAGTTATTTACATTATGAGTGCATTTTTTTTTCTATAATACTGAGTTAATTATCAACAAAAACAATTTTAAAATATTGAAGAAATATTAACATTACATATTATAAATGTAATGTGGATATATCTTAGATATAGGTACTTTAAAACACTGTCTTGACTTTATAAGCAAGGCTAATTTACTCTATAGAAATTTAGCAGTTTGCTCCTGTATTTCAAAAATTATCCACAAGAGAATTTTTTCACTATTTTTCCAGTTTTCAGCGTAGTCGAATTAGTTGATTAAGATTCTTTGCTTCAAAAAAAGTGTTAATAAAATTTGTTATAAATTTTAGCAGGGTACACTCTTTTCAAAGAAAGTAGTACCCAGGGATTTTTTTCATTATTTTTTTCATAATTAGTGGAGGCGAATTAATTGATTAAGATTCTTTGCACTAAAGAAATTGTTAATAAATATTGTTATAAATCTTAGCAGGGTACACTCTTTTCTCAGAAAATAGTACCCAGGGATTTTTTTCATTATTTTTTTCAAAATCAGCGGAGTCGAATTAGTTGAATGAGATATTTTGCGCTAAAAATATTAATGTTTAAATGTTTTGAAAGCATTTGTTTTGACTATTTAATTAACTGCGAGGGGAACTTTTACGACATTGTCTATCTCTGTCTGACTCACAGAAGCATAGGCCGCAGGTAACAAGTTTCTTATCTTGGGTCTAACCACATAATTGGCTTACAGTAATAAAACTCAAGGGCCGGAAAATTAACTGCTGACTTCAAGTGGCTATTTTACTCTATAGAATTTAGCAGTTTGCACTTGTATTTCAAAAACTATGCACATGAGAATTTTTTCACTATTTTTCCAATAATCAGCGAGGTTGAATTAGTTGATTAAGATATTTTGCAGTAAAAAATTGATAATAAATTATTTGAAATTACTATTAAAGTGAACAATATTATATAATTTAATTTTGAATTTAAAAATAAAAACAACTAATTTGAATAAATTGATATTTTTTAATAAAAATCATCGATTTTTATCAAAAATACAAATAATTGTACAAAATTTATTATTTGCTACAAAACTATTAATAATAACTAAAATATTTTTTATTCAGATGAATCGTTTTGGTTTTATTACAGATTTCATTTACGTTTATGAAATAGAATATTTATAAAGCATAAATTTACACTCTACCAATTGTTCGAATAAAGATATGTTTGTATTTACATGGTAACAGGTCAGTTATTATAATTATGGTGTACTATAAAATTGAAACAGATTCTAATAGAAAATAATACTGTAACTGCTAACAGAATAGAAGATAATAATCGATAAGTATTAAACAAGTAACAAAAATTAACACGATACATATTTGCAAAAAGAATTTGACAAAATCAATATTACCGAAAATAAATTAACTTTGAAAATAATTATATTACTTTAAATAGAATTGAATACTGAATGTAATTGCAATATCAGTAATTGCTGGAAACAATTATTCATTTTAATTATTTTTACTAATTACAATTACTTTATTTTAAAAGTAATTCAAATTCAATTATATTTCTTTTAAAAGTAATTAATTACTGCCCAGCTCTGGTCACCACCCTGTATGTATTTCAAATATAAATTTTTGGAATTATGGAAATATTATATTTGTTGAAAGATTTGAGAAATATTTCTGCAGAAGACAAATTTGAATAAAATCTGAAATAAAAAAGAACATAACATTTTTTAATGTTGAATATGTAGTTATTTATTACGTTAGATTTAACAATAAATAAATTATTATATACCCAACAAAAAATCCTTGTTAAAATTGTTTAAAGCATGATTAAAATACCAGTGTATGGTATTAGTTGTGAGCGAATAAAGGCAGTAAATCAAATAGTTGTATGCAAGTTATGTTTTGCAGCTATAAATAAAACGATAGCAATCGCTCTAATTGGTGGCTTTGCTGTCAACATATGTTCTCAATAAAATAATAGGATTTATAGGAAAGCGCATTATCCTGGCGCCTCTACTCATTAACCCAAAAACCAACTTTTATTTTGCTAAATCAGCACGAACAGGACAAAAAATTAACATTAATATCATTGAAGGTATAATGTTGATGTATGTTTATTGAATTATTATTACTATTCTACAAAGA
Organism: Stenolophus ochropezus; assembly: GCA_035578165.1. Lineage (NCBI taxonomy): Eukaryota > Metazoa > Arthropoda > Insecta > Coleoptera > Carabidae > Stenolophus > Stenolophus ochropezus. Next base: position 4,221,713 of record JAQOWZ010000002.1, read on the forward strand.
TTACAAATAATATTATTTATTAATGTGACTAAAAGTAATTATCATTTCATCTCATTACTGATGAAAATGTTATTAATCTAATTCAAATAATATTATTGAGTAATTATATTAATTACAATCCTATAATTTTGTCAAAATATTAAATTATAATTTTGTTGTATTATACGGGGAAATTGAATGAAGAATATATTTTTTGAGTTGGATACATCACCTCTACTGGAATGCAATGTTGGTTGCTGATGTGTTCCTTGCCGATTTGTTCAAATAGAAATTAAAAGTAAAATATGGAGAAAGAATTGTAGAGATAAGTTTGTGCGGCATTAATTTTTTAAAGAAAAAAATTTATAAAATATTTTTCAAAACTCATAATAGGTAAATTAATAAAATATTTTTTTAAAGGATTATTCCACACATGTAATTTTCATCCAATCAGAATGCTTCATTTGACGGAAATGGGTAGTTTTTTAATGAAAAAAATTTATAAAACCATAGTATCATCGTTATGGCTGAATTTTATTGATATAAAAAAATTATATGTTTGAACTGTTGTCATTCGTGAAATAATCAAGCGGGGAGGCAAAAAATTCCATTTTTTTAAGAAAATAAAAAAAAAACATGTTTCTTAAAATTACATTTATTATAAAAAAAATATTGTAAAGAATAAGTAAAAATTTAAAGAAACAATAAAAAACTACAGTATAAAATTCGCTTATAACGAAACTTATAGCGGTAAACTGGTTATAAAGTTATAGCAACTTCTGGTTCTAACGACGAAATTTATGGATTTCCTACGATGTTGTTATAACCAGATTTTATTGTAACACATTTCAAAATAAATTTAACAAAAATTCACAGATGAGTGCAAAAATTTTCTGCGTTTTACCGTAGAAGTTAAACAGATTTGATTATTCTTGAAAGTATTGCCATATAGTTATATTATATATACGCTTTTTTCCTCAATTTTCGTAAATCTGGAATATTATAATTGTAGAACAAGTGATTTAAATAATTTATTGTTTTAAAAGAAATCAAATGATTTAAATGAATTCAACCCTGTAATCAAGCAAATATAATTCGAGCTATGAATTTAATCGGTAAAATTTACTGATAATTATTGCGAAATAATGACTCTGGTTAAAAATTACATTCAAATCACGACAGCAACAAAATTTTATTCTCCTGTTAAAGAGAATTAACTACACATAAAAATAATTTTCATTTTAAAACGTACATATTTTGTAAAGTGTCCTGTTACGGGGTCATTGATTTTTTTTTTTATAAAATCTACCTTGAGGTCTGAATTAACTTTGTAACACAGTCCCGTACCTTTATTGTTACGCCACTGGTCAGTAAAACTTATTTGATTTGAATTGCTGCAAAACAGTAGAGATATACAATTAGAAGTGGCATAACAAAATTGACAATCGCTGCATAGTAATAGTAACAAACAACATTTTTTCAGCAGCTCATCTTTTGTTTCCAGCACTATACTTAAGAACCGATTTCCTAAGAATTTTGTGCCACAATGAATGAATAACTATTATACAGTTATTACGACAGAAAGCTCATATATTTTTTCCTTTGTTACACATCAACTATATTCCATAACCTGGAAAGCCTAAAACCTTTAGCTTTAGCTTTAGCAGCCTATGTGCTTAACCAATTAAGCCCTCGCTCAGGAGAGGGCGGGGGGCATGTCATTGTCTGGAGGCAGCGTTGTATATCATGAAATACAACGTGAAATTTGATGAGTTTGTTTGTAAGTTTGACCTACTTGGCCTATATTGAATGGCGCGCCATTGGCGGAAGTCGAGCAGGGTGTGCGGGGCCCAGTGGCGGCGACTCTGGGGACGGAAATGGGGGGAGGAAGTCCACGCTAATTTACTCACTGTTGGAGTTTGGAGTCTAGTTGGTAATAGTTATACTTGTTGCAAATGGGTAGAGAACTAGGAGATATGCAATGGATGTTTTCGTAATTGTAATAGTTATTTAAGTAGGTATTATTATTATTTATTCTTATCAGTCAGTTTAGAGTGTATATTTATGTTTATAGCTTAGAGTTTAAAACCATCTTGTTTTGATTAGTACCTTAGATTTCCTCTTATTATTACCATATAGTACCTACTTGTACAAAAACATAGAACACTTATGCTGTTTGCAATTATTTTTTTGTAAGAACGACATAATAACAAAACTAAAATTTAATAATATTTGAAATATTTTTACCTTACATATCATTTTAAAATGATAACCTAACACAAATAAATAATTAGAGACTTGTGACCTCACTATTATTATAATATATCAGATACATAGGCGTAGTTAAGGCGTACTTGGGGATGCTAAGTATTTCCTAACTTTTTATTTGTAAACCAACTGCTTGTTTTATTTTAAGGTAAGGACTTAAGAACTCCTCAATTTTAAAGACTGTTTACTCCTATGAAATTTTAATGACTAATTACTCCTATGAATAGATAGAGAGAGAAACTTAAAAATTATTATAAACATTTTCTTATAATAAGTTTATCATCTTGATTATTTAGTTAATCCTGAAATTAATTTAATTTCTTACTTTTTAAATTATATCTTTTATTGTTAAACCTAGAGATTTGGTAATTTTAACTTGCATTTTAAACCAATAAGTTACTGTAGTATTTTTATATGCTTAATAACTGATAACTTTGAGATTTGAACCCTAAATCTATATATATATATATATATATATATATATATATATATATATATATATATATATATATATATAAATACTATGCTCATATCGAATTGAATTTCAAATTATATACTTTTAATTGTCCTTTTAGAGTTTTAAATTAAATTCTTTTTGTTTCTTTTCCAAAGAACTTGTAATTAGTATTCGTCTTTTACTTCTTTGTATAAAGTAAAGGAAGTATTGTAATCGTATAAAATTTTGGTTCTCATATTTCAACGGAAATATCCATTGTGACTAGTTTCGGTGTGTTGTCTGTATGTACCTATAAATTTTTTATATAGAACTGCTATTGTTCGAAGGTTTTCTTTTTAATATTTCGCGTAACTCAAATATGATTAGCTGTAGAATGTTGAAAGAATTGCATCTCACTTTCAAATGACATAAGTTTAAATGCAGTGCAGCAAAAATGTATATAATTTAATAGACGTATAAGGAAGTCATGTGGATTTTTCGAAAGGGATTAAAATTATAAATATTTTCTATCAAATTTCTACGGAAATATCTATTTTGACTAGTTTCAGTGTGATGTCTGTATGTTTAAATTTTTAAAATGGGACTGCTATTGGTCGAAGGTTTTTTTTTTAATATTTCGCGTAACTCAAATATTATTAGCTCTAGAATGTTGGAAGGATTGTATTTCACTTTCAAATGAAATAAGTTTAAATGAATTGCATCAATATATGTGATGTGTATGATTGAATAGTCATACATGGAAATTATGTGGATTTTTCGAAAGGGATCAAAAACTAGAAAATTGGATAGATTTCTTGTATAAATATTAAATATTTTCTGACACATTTAGTTTCTTTAGAATAAATTTAAACATACAACAAACAACAATTCTTTAAAACCTTGAAATAACAATATTCCATTTGATACTTAGATTATTATTATATTTCAATACTCCACTCCCCGCCCTTTACCCATACCGCCGCCACTGTCGCCACATGTAGGTCACTGGCTGACCCCGCTGTCCTTACCGTAGCCGTAGCCCTAAACTGGGTCACAGCGCGGCTAACCCTGATCCAGCTGATCAACCCTGACGCCTGAATACCGTCACTTCGTCCCAGCTACCTGCCAGGGACGTGGGAACCTGCAATTGGGTTACGGGTTATGGGATAACGGGATATCGGGATAACGGGATAGTGGAATAGTGGGTGGTGATGTTAGGATGGTGTCCGGTGGTAGATGTAATGTATAATGGGTATTCTGTTATGGAATGGTTTTTTCACCGTTACGATGTAAAAAAGACAGGTGCAATAGGTACAATATAATATATTTTTTATTCTTCTATACAAAAAAATATGATGTGTCAAATTTGAAATCAGTGTATCAATTTAAGGCCAAAGATTTTTGCAGAAAAAGTTTATAGTGATTCTTATTTTTCTACAATTTTTTTTTATAATTTCATTTTAAAATATGAAGATCACTAATGCCAGACTTAAACAAAAAAAATCTAATCGAATTTTTGACAGCAATGTTAAATCATGCATTTGACATTTTATTTCGATTCGATATTGTCTATTTAAGGCAAGTTTAAAATTTAAGTTATGTTTGTGCAAACGGCCATAAGACTATTAGTGAAAATCCGATGAAAATGTTTTTATTAATAAACGAGTTACAGACTTCCAAATTTTGAAATAATCAATGTGACATCACTGGATTTTCTTGTCAACGTGTTTTCTTCGTGAACCAAAATGTTCTTGAAGTATATGCTGTTTCTACATTATATTTATAAAAAATAAATTAGTATTACCTACAATACAGTATAAGTCCACATTTTGAAAAATTGCATGTGTATTTAAATTATATGTTTAAAACTGTTTGAGAATTGTAGTGGCGCTGGTGTTGCAAACTTTTAATATAAACAGGTAATTTATGCACTAATCTCGTAAATAATACTGTCACAAATGTAAAAAAATTAATAAAAGTTAATATATGACACAAATTCAACTAATAACACTTGAAAAGTACACAATTGAAGTTTATGTGACTCAAGGTCACGCACGTGTGTTTTTCAAACTCATTCGTCTGACTTAATGGCGGGATTTTTCACTTGCCAATCAAAACATTCGCGGTCTTTTAAAGTCTCCAATTAAAATATTGATGCAATTCATATAGGTAACGTCACGCTATAACAAAAATCCTTTGTATTTCAGAAGTATTTTAATTGTATTATTTTATTTCTTTATTCATATTCATTATTATGCATATTATTTCTATTTTTTTAACTAATTTTTTTAAGTCGATTGAGCTAGAATCCCCTATACATTTCTTTCCGTAGAATCTAACGATTAACTCATTTTTTGGGTATATTAAAAAAAACACAATTTTTTGAGGTATAACTTTGAGAGCAAATGTTTCAGAAACAAAAAGAGATAATTATATTCGGAAATTTTAAATTTTGGGCCATGTTTCACATAGAAACATAATAAGATGATGTATAGAGTAAAATTTACTGAAAAAAACATATGTATATTTTGATCTGTAATCAAAACATGGTCTGATAATGCCAGGAACAATTCTATTTACAAACGTTACAATTTGGGCAGGGTAAACAAACAGTGAAAACACAGATTAAAGTATTATCATCCGCTAAAAAACTCGTGTCCTCATAAACTTTATCGAATAAATATTCACGGAACGAAACCAGGTCTCTGCGATTACAAATTCTAGCAAATAAAACCTCAAGTGGATCCATTTCGGTCGTTGCTGCCAGATAAAAATTATTATATCATCGAGTGCTTAGCACTGGGCTTGTGGGACTTCTCCCGTTGAGTAAACATTAAACTGGGCCACCGTTCATGTCCCATATTCCTCCACAAATGTTTTCAACGGCTTACAGATTCATGAAAAAATACTCAACACTCAACAACACTTCATGCTTATATTTTTATCTTTGTTCTTTTTTTAGTTATACATTCAAAGTTGACAAAAATCAAAATTTATTTAAAAAAATCAAAAATCATTGATTTTTTCAAAAAAATCAAATAAATCATGATTTTTTTGATTTTTTTAAAGATATCTAAGTATTACTGCACTTTTTAATTGTTTTAAAAAACAATATAAATAGTTTATTTCGTAAAAGAAAATGAAATCTGTAATAAAACCTAAACGATTCATTTGAATAAAGCTAGGAAGAGTAACAAACATTTTTTACTTTTAGTTACATATTTAAATTCTTATATTTTCCTTCTGTTATATGAGAATTAAATTGATAAAATACAATTTAATTTTAATATATTATTACATACAGAATATATTTTAGTTATTATCAATTGTTTCGTAGCAAATAATTAAATTTTTATTATAATTGTCATATTTTTTTATCTTTGATAAAAATTTTTATTTAAAAAAATCAGTTGATTTAAATCATGATTTAAATCGTTATTTAAATCAAATGATTTAAATCAGGCCAACTCTGGTTACATTATTCAAATGATTAATAACAAAAATGTCACATATATACATTTCATGTGGTCAGCACATCACTTTCTGCTCTATAATTTAATTAAATTACAGCTATAATTTTTTTTTTATATTTTTTTAGTCAAAAATTAATACTAGTGTTTCGCAAGACAAAAATTTTACTACTCTTTTATGATAAAAACTACAATAAAATAAGTCAAAAAAATATCGCATTATAACGAAAAAGCATTAAGCGAGATCTTTCTATACTTGTTTTATAATAAATTTTACTTGCACACCCTCTAGAAGGGATCTACAGCTTATAGTGGGTTCCAAACCACTCGGACACAGCTGAATTTTTATTTGGTTAAATATTGGCGAAGCTGGGATTTGAACCACAGATCTCATACTCCGTCCAATTTGAGTCGCGCTAATCATACATGTTCCAAATACTTAGAATATCGTTTGATAATAGTTTCATGTTGTATATAGATATAGGTAACTTTAAAATTAAGGTTAATATGTAATATTTATTGGAAAATAATAATTAACCCACATAAGATTTCAAAACATTTAACACTAACTAAAATAATAAATAATAAAACATATGATTAACACGATAATTTGAAAAGGAATGCCACAGTATTTTACATACAAGAAAAACGACATAACTCAAAAATGTATAAACAAATGCTACCTATTTAAACGTTAAATGTGAAACATTAATCAAGATACCAATTATTGTGAAACGCTTTTCAATATATTTTCCTGATATTTATGCATTTATATTCTCGTTGGTATGATTTATTACAACTGGTTGAATAAATCAATGAAGACACCTAGTTATTCTTGGTCAATTACTGAAGATCAATTTAAAATTTAAATTACTTGGGTTCTTAAAATAGACGCCAATGCTTCATAAAATATTGAGAAACAATTCTTTTATACATTGCAAAGCTTGCTGTAGTAAAACTATTACATTTTTTTATTTTATAATTTTATGTAACTAAATTAAATATTAACTGTTAATAACTCTTTTGTTGTGTGTTTCGAGTATGACATGAACTTTACTCTGCAAGCTCTACCTCAGTTCGTACCTCCTCGAATTTTAAAATGATCTTAGATTCCTTCTAGCTTCAATAACTTTTCGCCGAATTTTCTTTACAAATGCACTTGTACAAACGGACGAACGAACCAAATTCAGCCTAATAAATGATATGAATGACTTATTATTTTTCTTTAAATATTTGTAAATATCCGTTTCTGCTGTTACACTATTTTTCTATTGTATTTTTGTCGTTGGTTGGATGCAGATAGCATATATTTACATATACTTCTCTGCAACTTGGTACAATAATGTGATAGCGAATAAAGTCTCATCTATGCCATGCTTATATGACAAAGATGCAAGATAAAAGTTTAATACTTATTGCAGAAGAAATTGATGACATGAAGATCAACTTAGAGAAACCCACTTTAAAAATGAATTAGTTAAAAACAAACAGAAAAAATCATTAATTTATTTTAAAAAAACGAAGTAAATCATGATATGTTTGATTTTTAAATTTTTTGGGTATATCTAAGTGTTCTGCACTGTTTTAATTGTTTTAAAAGTGATATAAATATTTTATTTCATAAACGAAAACGAAATCTGTAATAAGACCTAAATGATTCATCTGAATAAAACAAGGATAAGTAACAAAGCATTATTACTTTTAATAAATAGACAATTTAATTGTCTATTTATTAATAATGAGTTCTGAAAGCTTCTTTCAATTATTACTTTTAGTTACACATATAAATACTTTAGTTTTCTTCTGTTATATGACAATTAAAGTGATAAAATATCATTTAATTTAAAGATATTATTACACGCAGAACATATTTGGTTATTATTAATAGTTTTGTAGTAAATAATTAAATGTTTTATTATAATTTGTATTTTTTTTATCTTAACAAAAAGCAATGATTTTTATTTAAAAAATCAGTTGATTTAAATCAACTCTGGTTAAAGATGATTTAATACTTTCGTTGAGTTTCAATGACGATACGAACTCTTTGTTTGATTTAAAGTTCATCCTTTCGTATGAATAGGGTGTGACCATAATCAAATTTCAGTATATATGTCAAAAAATATAAAAATTATCCACTATAGCTTCTCCTTGTAATTATAAAAACTACACATTAGTTTGCAATAATATAGTTATTAGTAATTTTATGTTTTGTTGAATGGATATTTGACGTTAGCAAGGTAGATCGTGGAAAAAGGCAGGTAGATTGTTCCCCAAATTTTTAATATTTATTTTCTCGTAAATTATGAATAATGAATTGATTTTAAATATAGGGGCATTTATTTTTTTTGTCTAGTATTTTATACATAAAAATCAAAATTTGGTCACGTACTTTCATTATAGGTAACATTTTTTTATAATTTATAATATTCCTATTTGAATGTATCTTTCCATCTAGACGCCATATATGTTTAAGGATATATTAATAGGCATTGACATCTCTGAGTAATGATTTGTAAGGCATTCCGGTGAATACGTAGAGGCATTTGCCCTAGACACGCTTTCTACTCGATACTTCTTGTCGGGGCGCAAATATTTAACCAACAGTGTTTTCTTTCTCAAGTTTCAACTCGTCCATGGCTAGACTGGACACTACAAACTGTTGCTAGCCATAATCAATTCCATTTCGTTTAGTTGGTTGATACAAGTTCAAGTGCGTTAGGAAATATTTGTTTACTTTTAATTAAATGATAAGGTTAGAATTAATAGATTCTTGGAAAACTATTAATAGTGCTGTGTAAATAAACATTCAAATCCTACAATTTAGATAAATTTATTTTTATTTATTCCAAATGTTTAGTCATAGTTTAAATGTATTTAGCGTCCACGATTTAAATGAAATTTTATGAAATAATACATATGGTTCAAAATATTTTTTTATAAATCGTTACTCTTTATATTTACTTGAACTCTGAATTCCTTATTGACCGAGTTCTTGACTGAATTTTCGTATCAAATATGTAATGATTTGTATCAGGGCAAGTAACCGGTTAAAAAGCGGTTTTAAGCGAACATTAACTATTCCTTAGATGTTCTTTATGATCTTCTTCCACAACTCTCTACCTTTGTTTCTTGCCTTCCAGTTGTTAATTCTGGCTGCTTTTAGGTTTTCTTCCACTTTTCTTAGCCATGTTGATCTGGGTCTGCCTAGTCTTTTTCTTTCACTTGGGCTCCACTCGACGATTGATCTTATTATATCCCTTCCTTCTACTCTCCGTACCGAACCATCTCATTCTCTGTTGCTTTATTTCTTTCTCTATAGTTTTTCCTTCTAATTCTTGTTCTGTATTCATTTTCTGATATCTTGATTGGTCATTGATATAGTTTCAGCGGCATATAATGTTGTTGGTCTTATTATTGATTTATATATTCTGATTTTGATATCTTTTGTTAGTATTTTGGTTTTTAATATTTTTTTATTTGCGTTTCATTATTCTTAAATTTAATTATTTCAGTTTCAAGAAATTTACCCTCCAACAATATAATTAGATAAGTTATTTCCTCTTATTGTAGATACATTAATAATAACTAAACATATGTATATCTTTTGTTTAAAAATTATTATTTATAGGTATATTATTTCTTGTAACCGAATATTCGGTATTAAAATATGCTGAATAGGCCGAATCTCATCTCTAATTATATCAAAATACTAATTTAGATATAGAATTAAAATTTTACTAATTTTACAATTTTTTATTAGTGTTAATATAATTGTAAAGTTATACTAATCTCCCTTTGTTAACATTTTGCCCTTTTGACTTACGACGACAGTATAGAAAATACGGAAAATATTTTCAATTTGATATTGAATTAAGTTTTTGTGGTTCTTCCTGTTTTTGTTTCGTGAAGAAACCAACATGTCATTGTTTAATGAAACACCTCTAGATCTGAATCAGACCGTAACTGCCGGTATGAATTCACACCCAGGTTTTTGTTGATGCCAACACCTTAGTTACCCAACCTTCATCTGATTGCTGGGAGATGTCTCTGATGGAGTGCGACAATGGCTGAATGTGTTTTAAGGTGAGCTACGCGTCCTCGTTTAGTTATGAAATCGGCCGCGGCAGTGAAAGTGGCGTTTCACAATGGGATCTTCACTGACGATTACTCTCTCTACGGGTACACAATCCAGAGTAAATATGGTTCCGTGATGAAATCACTACTTCTGATGTTTCATATGCATATTAACCAAACCTTATTTATCTCGATTTATTCTTTATTATCTTCAGGACTGGTATTATTGGTATCCTCTCGTGTGACATCAATTTATGTTGGTATCCCATTTCTGACGCTTATTTGTTGTTGTTCTCTACTGCTGCAGTTTCATATTCATTAACCAAACCTTCTTATTTATCTCAATTTATTCTTTATTATCTTCAGTGTTGGTATTATTGGTACTCCCATCGTGTGATACCAATTTATGTTGGTATCTCTCTTCTGACATCAACTGCTACGCGCACCACACAGTCGTGTATTATTGTAGCTCTTACGCATCCAAGATGACAGTGAATGCGGCCGCCAGCTTTTAGACAGTGGAGAAGGGGGTGGTTCAAATAATGAAATAGTATAAATTATAATAGGGCGCCACGTGGTTGTTGTTAAAAAAAGGAAACCTAGTATACAACCACGAAAATACGAATCTGTGAAGGATAATCAAAGATAATAGTAGGTAACTCAAAAAAAAACAAATAAAGCTCCGTTTGAAATTAAAATGTAGGATATATTAAATATTTGTAGTATTACATTATGTAAATAAAGTTTGAAATCGAAATTCTTTATATTAACAAATTTTCTGAATGAATTATATAACTCATGCGAGATATAAACGAAAGGTAATACTAATAAGTGAATAAACTGTACCAAATAGGGGATGCGTGGCGCACGAACGAGCGAGGACTTCGGATGTTTAGATAGCTTAGACTTTAAATATAATACGCAAAAATAGGCGCAATACGGGTGGTTGGTCGACCAATCAGGGTAATGCGAGCGTAACAAGTGTCGAAATAAGTTAAATTCAGTCCTAACCCTTCCTAAACCGAAACAATCCCTAAATGAGTATCTCTCATAAAAAAAAAATTCTGAGACTCGCGTGAGCTAGTACATATAAAATAATAACATAAGCGTAAATAAATGTAATTAAATAACATAACATTCAAAAATCAATCCAAAAAATATTTAAAAACAACAACAAGAAAAAAATCAAAATAGAGCTTATCTGCATGTGTTTGGAGAGCTGATGACGTCGGAGTGACGTAGTGGGCGGTAGTGACGTAGTGTGTGACGAGTTCCAAAATGGCGTCGAACAATTTCCGCTTGAAACACGAGGTACCGGTCATCCAATTCTCCCCAAAAATTCTCCACTAAAATGTGTATCCACCAAAAATAAGGGTTCAACAACCCAATCCAACCATAAGCATCCAATAAATCGGATCGAGATCGAATTAATATCGATAGTGGTAGAAAAGTAAATACAATAAAATAAAAGCCTGAAAGGAGAACTCAATTAGCATTGCCAGGTCGATGATTAAGTTAAAAGTTACTTTTACTGATTGTAAATTAACAATGATCAAAATATTATTACCAAAATACTTTATAGATACTACAACTGGGCTAATCAACAATAAAAGTAAATACCTGAGATGGTGGGCGGCTAAGTTGTTTTTCAATGATCGCAGTGCAATAAATCCGGAACAATTTTCCGCGGGAACAAATATTTCCCAATTATTTTTCTCAGTTGAAATCCCCAAATAACGGGCACGTTAAACTTTATCCAACAATAAACTAAACAATATGATAAATAATAACCAGACACTGAGATATGACTACAGCGACGATCAAGGAACAGAATGAATCACTTCGCTCAAATCTGCGAGTTAGCTCAAACTTGCACATGCCCAATGTATAAAAATATAAAAATTAATATTCCTGACAATAATCAACCAGCAATGCCTAAGAGTTCCATAAATTGCGAACAAAAATGATAATACGGAAATAAAATGATTTAGATTTTAAATAAATTGCAGATTGCAAAAATAAACCGTAACAACTCCCCCCTTTCCCAAAAAAAAGAAATTACCCAGAAAATTTCTGATACGCTGACTCTAACCCACAAGGAAAATAATACGTATACCATTGTTCCAAATTAATCATCGTCGTTAGGGTTAGCTTTTAGATGCGAACTTGTCCAAGTTCCCGGAAGTACATTACCATCAAAACTTTCGAGTTGATAGGTATCCGCGGATAATCGTTTATGTATGAGAAACGGACCGACATACTTACTGGCTAATTTCGCCGTGTAATATTTGGAAGCGTCTGATAGCACAAAATTTTTTCGCCAAACTACTTGTTTAGGGTAAAACGAGATTTCACGACGTCTTAGGTCATATCGATTTTTTGACTTCCTGTAGGCCTTTTGTAGTCGCTGCGAAACATCCTTGTATAACTTGGCAAAATTACATGAACGCTCAGTATATTCCTCGGCATTTGGAAATGCAACCATTTCTTCCTCTAATACATTATTCGTATCCGAAGTGTGCTCAGTACCGAGTAGCTTAATCTCACGCCCGAAGTTAATAAAATATGGACTAAGGCCGGTAACTTCATGTACTGCGGTACGCAATGCGCAAGCAACCTTTGGTAAAAATTTTGCCCAGTCGCGATGATTATCAGAGACGTAAGATATTAACATCGTTTTTAATACACGGTTCACCCGTTCTGCAGGATTTGCCTGAGGGTGGTAATAGGACGTATAAGCAGGTTTGACTTTATAATGATGAAGGAGATCCCGATACTCTCGTGACCGAAACTGAGTGCCATTATCCGAGATAATAGTCCTGGGGACACCAAACATTAAAAAAACATTCTCTTCGATTAATTTAACGACATTAGCAGCAGAGGCTTTACGCAAGGGAAAGAATAAAGAGAATTTACTGAAACAATCGGATATTACCAAAATAGTAGTAAATCCGCGACACGACGGAGGAAGAGGACCAACTAAGTCAACACAGATAACTTCCCATGGCTTACTTATCTGAGAATGACCTCCCATACGACCTGTTGGGGCCTTTTGCTCAGGTTTCGAACAAATGCATACCTTACAATACCGAATGTATTTTGCGACATCCATTTTCATTTTCGGCCAATAATACTTCTGAGCAAGTCGATGGTATGTTTTTAACACACCGAGATGCCCACTAGTCGGAACATCATGAAACTGTGTAATCAAACTTTTACGTTCGCTTTTCGGGACCAATTGTTTCCAGTTAAAGTCTTTATCCGTCAACCCATAATTATTCGAAGCGATATACTTAAATAGACGACCGTTCTCAATACGAAATGAAGAATAACGCTTGGGATCTTTCACTACTTTGTCACGTAGATCTCTATACCATTTATCCTCGCAAGCCTTAACATCGACCTTGACGTCAGCCACTGGGACTGCACGGGATAACGTATCTGGTACAACATGTTCTTTCCCTTGACGATGTACAATGTCAAAATGATACTGCTGCAGGCGAACGGCCCAACGAGCTAAGCGACCCGATGGGTTTTCTAATTTGTTTAACCACAACAGCGAGTAGTGATCCGTAACGGCAGTAAATTTAGTGCCTTCCAGATATGGGCGCAACTTCTCAATCGACCAAAGTAAGGCTAAAAGCTCTTTTTCCGTAGTGGAATAGTTTCTCTCTGCCCGCGACAGGGACCGAGACAAATAACATATCACTTTCTCATCATCGTTGTGCTTTTGAGACAGTACCGCTCCTAAGCCATAATTTGATGCATCTGTCTGTAATATAAATTCGCGGTCAAAATCAGGACACGATAAAATAGGGGCGGAAACTAGATAATTTTTAATAGTCGCCCACGATTCAGCACATTCTCTATCCCAATTGAATTTTGAATTTTTCTTCAACAATTTGGTTAAAGGCGCGATAGTAGATGAAAAATGCGGGACGAACCGCCGATACCAAGATGCCATCCCCAATACGCGACGTACTTCAGATACACAGGTTGGGGTAGGAATTTCTAAAATGGCACGAACTTTATCGGGATCTACATGAAGGCCTTTATTATTTACGACATAGCCGAGATATTTAAGTTCTTCTCGACAAATCTGGCATTTCTCCCGACATAATGTAAGTCCTGCATCAATAATACGCGTCAACACTTCTTTCAGCACTTCGATATGCTTCTCAAATGTGGAAGTTACAATAACAATATCATCCAAATAAACGAAGACGTGTGGTTCTAAATCCGCACCTATCACACGATCAATAAAACTTTGCCAGGTGGCAGGCGCATTATGCAACCCAAAGGGCATTCGTTTAAAATGGAACAAGCCACGGTTTGGCACGGTAAATGCCGTATATTGTTTTGACTCTTCGTCCATGGGGATTTGCCAATAAGCAGATTTAATATCTAAAGAACTAAGATAATGCGCGTCTCTCAATTTATCTAATGTGCTCGACACATACGGAATGGGGTACGCATTTCTACGCGTTACACTATTAAGTTTCCTATAGTCCACACAAAATCTATACGTTCCATCCTTCTTAGGTACAAGAAGTATTGGAGAGGACCACGGACTCTGTGATCTTTCGACCACACCTAGGGCAAGCATTTTATCCAGTTCTTGATCTACATGCTTCTGCATGGCTGGGGAAATCGGATAATACCTTTGCTTAATCGGTTCATTATCGGTAATGATTTTATGGGTAACTAATTTGGTACAACCTAATTCTTTATTATCCATGGATTGAAACATGGTATCTAATAAACTGGACAAAAGTTTTTCCTGTTCTAAGGATAAATTCGGCCTCGCGTTAATTGAATTACACGCTATATCAGGGGACGAAGAAAAGGACCATTCACCTTTGCGAATATCTGGCACGACCCCCATTATCTTCCAAAAATTCATACCCAAAATCAACGAGTGTGACAGCTCTGGTACTACCAAGATATCTATAATTTTAATTTGGTCTCTTAACCGAACGGGAACTGAAATACTTCCAATGCACTCGCAACGTTCACCGTTAGCAACAGTACAATACAAAACTGTTTTGGTCAATGGTAAATTAAAATTTTTCAATATATCCCAACCCGGTTTCCCGAGAATTGTACAAGACGCACCTGAATCGAGCAATCCAAGAAAGGATTTTTCATAAATATAAACCGTCAAATAAGGACGCTCATCGTCCTTCGCATGAGCTAATATAAAATCTAAAACATAACTAACCGCTGCCGAATTTGGTCTAGAACGATGCACCAGCCGGCTTACTGCTGCATCCGACGATCGTTTCCCGAGTTACCGCAAGAAGTACAAGTCCTTGTGGTAACGTTAGGTTTTCCACAACGAAAACAATGCTTTTTAAGGGGTTGTCGACAGCGTGAAGACAAGTGACCCGCCTTACCACAATTCCAGCAGTTTCGAGACGGGCTTGACGCATGCTCAGTAGAGGCGACTGGCCGAGACGAGGAGGAGAATTCTAAAGTAGATGAAGCACGCGGACGATCACTCGTATATACAAAAGCTAAATCTGGTTCAACCGATAAACCGCGGCGCGGAGGCGGCGCATATGATTCCACAGACGCTTTTCGGATTTCTAACTTCCGACATAACTGTAATAACTGCGAAACCGATTTAACATCTGTCAGAGCTAGCTGTGACTGATAAAAGGGTGCAATGTTTCTTAATAAAATGTTAACTCGACGTTGTTCCGATAGTTTCGTACCAAGACGCGAGAATAACGACGTCATGACTGCAATATATATACCAATAGGCTCGTCAGGACCTTGAGTACGCTTTTTGATTTCTTCCAATAATATTTCTTCGTAGTCAATAGGCTGAAATTCTTCACGTAACTTTTCTACTAAGTCGTTCCACGTGCTAAAAAGATGTTTATTCGCTCTATACCAAATTAAGCCTGTGCCCTCGAACAAATCGACCGCTGAATTTAACAGTTCAGTTCGCGACACATGACGCGCCATGCGAAGTTCTTCAACTCTCTCAATAAATGCGTTAACAGAAGTTTGTTTGGTATTACCGCTGAATTTTAAATTCCATTTTGCTACAGGAACCGACTTTAATGACATGCGAATTTTACCCGAATCAGGCTCTGAATCAGATTCTGAGGAAGCTGAGTCACTTGAATGATCACTAGTTTTGATATCGAGTAAAGACGGCTCTAGAGTTTCGCTTAATAAAGTCGAGGAGGCTTTGGACTTCTTTACCTTTATGTCTAAATCTGCTCGTAATGAAGCTAATGAAACTAAAATTTTTGAAGATTTTGCTTTATCTCCCTCGCTCTTTGCTTTACAACGATTTAAGCGACCTAAGGAATGGGCGATTTTAGACCTAATTTTTTTATACTCGGAAGAATGCTTCAAACCGGAAAATGAATCTATTAACTCTGTGATTGCTTCTATTTGCAACGTAAGAGCAGCGTGGTCCTCATCGAATGTATAAGGGTGTGTAGGCCACTTATACGACGAACTATTCTCCAGCTTCATAATATAACGTAATGACTTTCTCATCGAGTCAACATCGGTGACGTCAACAACTCCCCTAATTTTTAATTCATATGTTATTTCGTCTTTTGATAATCTGTTTATCTCAAACTTCGTATCCATATTTACAATAGAAAGACCACAATAATTAAATAAAAGAAAAAATAATCTCGAAATATAAGTAGACACACGAACATGTACTAGCCTATCGAAAATAATGTAATATGCAATGGTAATTAAGCCAAAAAGAACTGGCAGATGATATTTCTTTTAAGAGGGGCCCCACGTTGGGCGCCAAATTTGCTACGCGCACCACACAGTCGTGTATTATTGTAGCTCTTACGCATCCAAGATGACAGTGAATGCGGCCGCCAGCTTTTAGACAGTGGAGAAGGGGGTGGTTCAAATAATGAAATAGTATAAATTATAATAGGGCGCCACGTGGTTGTTGTTAAAAAAAGGAAACCTAGTATACAACCACGAAAATACGAATCTGTGAAGGATAATCAAAGATAATAGTAGGTAACTCAAAAAAAAACAAATAAAGCTCCGTTTGAAATTAAAATGTAGGATATATTAAATATTTGTAGTATTACATTATGTAAATAAAGTTTGAAATCGAAATTCTTTATATTAACAAATTTTCTGAATGAATTATATAACTCATGCGAGATATAAACGAAAGGTAATACTAATAAGTGAATAAACTGTACCAAATAGGGGATGCGTGGCGCACGAACGAGCGAGGACTTCGGATGTTTAGATAGCTTAGACTTTAAATATAATACGCAAAAATAGGCGCAATACGGGTGGTTGGTCGACCAATCAGGGTAATGCGAGCGTAACAAGTGTCGAAATAAGTTAAATTCAGTCCTAACCCTTCCTAAACCGAAACAATCCCTAAATGAGTATCTCTCATAAAAAAAAAATTCTGAGACTCGCGTGAGCTAGTACATATAAAATAATAACATAAGCGTAAATAAATGTAATTAAATAACATAACATTCAAAAATCAATCCAAAAAATATTTAAAAACAACAACAAGAAAAAAATCAAAATAGAGCTTATCTGCATGTGTTTGGAGAGCTGATGACGTCGGAGTGACGTAGTGGGCGGTAGTGACGTAGTGTGTGACGAGTTCCAAAATGGCGTCGAACAATTTCCGCTTGAAACACGAGGTACCGGTCATCCAATTCTCCCCAAAAATTCTCCACTAAAATGTGTATCCACCAAAAATAAGGGTTCAACAACCCAATCCAACCATAAGCATCCAATAAATCGGATCGAGATCGAATTAATATCGATAGTGGTAGAAAAGTAAATACAATAAAATAAAAGCCTGAAAGGAGAACTCAATTAGCATTGCCAGGTCGATGATTAAGTTAAAAGTTACTTTTACTGATTGTAAATTAACAATGATCAAAATATTATTACCAAAATACTTTATAGATACTACAACTGGGCTAATCAACAATAAAAGTAAATACCTGAGATGGTGGGCGGCTAAGTTGTTTTTCAATGATCGCAGTGCAATAAATCCGGAACAATTTTCCGCGGGAACAAATATTTCCCAATTATTTTTCTCAGTTGAAATCCCCAAATAACGGGCACGTTAAACTTTATCCAACAATAAACTAAACAATATGATAAATAATAACCAGACACTGAGATATGACTACAGCGACGATCAAGGAACAGAATGAATCACTTCGCTCAAATCTGCGAGTTAGCTCAAACTTGCACATGCCCAATGTATAAAAATATAAAAATTAATATTCCTGACAATAATCAACCAGCAATGCCTAAGAGTTCCATAAATTGCGAACAAAAATGATAATACGGAAATAAAATGATTTAGATTTTAAATAAATTGCAGATTGCAAAAATAAACCGTAACACAACTTATGTTGTGATTTCCGGTTTTGGAGATCACACAATATACGTTGTACTTGTAGTAGGTTTTAAAAAGAAATCATACAAGTACAAATTGTATACAGTGTGTGCAACGAAACGCGGAACATAGAACTTTAATAAGGGATTTCAAAAAATTGCGGATTTACCAAATTGGACAGTTTTAATTTATGTTTTGTCACTTCGAGACTTCGATATCGCAAATGTCCAAACGTACTTTTGTATTTTAAAAAGGACCAAATACCAAATGCGTTTTTTTTATACCACAAGGCCGTAATAGAGTATTTGTATTAAAATGCAAAACTATATTAGAATTAGAATGGATTAGATACTTATATATTAAAATCAGGTTTTGGCGTATCGTTTGACTTTACAATAATTATATATTTTTTTTAAAACTGAGTTTATAAATTTAATAATCAGTAATACAATAGTTTATGTATGTAGCAATAAAAGAGGACGTAATTCCTAAAGCGGTTCATGCTGTATTTTTATGAAAACCCAAAAATATTTGAAAATATCAAAATTTTGTTCGAAAATTTTTAAATATTACAAAATTTTGTTTGCAATATTTTTTAAAGAATTAACTACGCTGATACCAAATTTACAAACAGAATTTAATTATCTCTTTTCGTTTCGGAGATATTGGCTCTTGAAGTTGTACCTCAAAAAAGTGTGTTTTTTGAGTATATTCTAAAAATGAGTAGAGATACAAGCTTAACTACTTTACCAATCGATTCTACGGGAAAAGTTATATAAAGAAATGTTTTGTCCACATATATGTTCTTTGGAAAGATTAGGTGAAAAATAAGAAAAACGAAAAAACCTAAAATTCAATTTTTCGCCTCGAAACTTTTTCTCTCCAAAATTTTTCATTTTTTAGACTTAAGTAGATCTTGTTGTGCTGATTTCAAATTTTCAAACCGAATTGAATTATCTTTTCTCGTTTTTGAGATATTTGAGTTCAAAGTTATACCTAAAAAATCAGGTTTTTTAGGTATACCCCTTAAATGGTTAGGTTTACGGTTTCGGCGACCTCACCATTCGATTCTACGGGCAAAATTACATAAGTGTACCAATTTTCAGATTTTTATTCCAACGGATACAATTTTTAGAGCGACAAAACGAAAATCGGCGAAAATCGAAAAAAATCGCAAGGGGTTCATCAGGCATTTTTTTCGATTTCGGCGTTTTTCGTTTTTCCGTTCTAAAAATTGTATCCATTGGAATAAAAATCTAAAAATTGGTATACTTATGTAATTTTGCCCGTAGAATCGATTGGTGATGTCGCCGAAGACGTAAACCTAACCCTTAAAGAAGTATCCCTAAAAAACCTGTTTTTTTAGGTATTGCCGAAACTCAACTTTGAACACAAATATCTCGAGAACGGGAAGAGATAATTCAATTCGGTTTGAAAATTTGAAATCAGCGCGTCGATATCTACTTAAGTCTAGAAAATGATAAGTTTTGAAGAAAAAAAGTTCCTTGAGAAAATTTTGAAATTTAGGTTTTTTCGATTTTCTCATTTTTCACCTAATCATTCCAAAGAACGTATATGTGGAGAAAACATTTCTTTATGTAACTTTTCCTGTAGAATCCACTGGTATAATCGTTGAGATTGTATCTCTACCCATTTTAGAGATATAGCCAAAAAACGCACTTTTTTTAGGTGCAACTTTGAGAGCAAAAATCTCAGGAACGGAAAGAGATAATTAAATTCCGTTTAAAAATTTGAAATCAACGCGTCGAGATCTATCAATGTACACTACATCCCAAAATCAAAATTTTGGGTATAAATATGAGTAATTTTGGAATATTTCGCGATTGTCAACACAATTTTTGGTTTAATACTGTTGTTTAGTTTGTTTTAACTCTACATAACTTTGATATGGGGTTATAATTTTTGGAAATAAAAAATTAGATCATAAAGCGACAGAATAAAATCGAAAAGGCGTAATAGGATTGCAAGTTTTGAAATAAGCTCATCGATATTTACTTAAGTATATGGGCGTGTGGTGATACACAAGACTTTTTGTACCGATGACACTTTTAATTTATTAAAGAATTATTATTGCTACTTAAAAATTTTATACACTATAGATTTTATGTTGGTATCATTGTAGATTCATATGGATATATAAACAATTCACTTGTGTAATTGAAAAAAAAATACTAACATTTATTCCAACCTAAAAAATTAAACGAATGTGAATTGATATTTTTCAACAATTAACGGAAGGTTAATCGTACAACACAAGTATAATATGAATAATAAATCAAATATAGTATTGTTAATTAGTGTTTTACATTTTCAATAAAATAGGCCGGCAATTAGAGAATTTCTGGACGATTTTGAGTTCTGTAATACTATTCAAACCGGACGGAAGTGTGAAACAATAATTTTTTCATTGTTTTTTCTATTGGATAAAATAATTAGGATAATATTATGTGTTTAGTTAATTTAAATAAAATTGAGATTCCGAAAAAAAGTAAGTAGGAAATATAGTTACTCCCGATGAATTCTGTCACTATCTCTGATTAATTTTAATGTACTTATTTCTGTTGCATCCTGTTTTCTACAAAGGGTTAATTTTCCGATTATGTATAATGTTTATTCATACGTGGTCTGGATGCAAAGTAAACAATAAAGTAGAACATCATTGCCGCCCTATTTACTCGACGAAATGTAATTCAATGTGATCTGGAATTTGATTTTTGCTGCTGTCATTTTTAACAGTAAGGAAAGTGACTTGCTAATGTACCAGTATGTACATGATAAATAAACAAATGAAGCTTGGAATGTGAATGGTATACACTGTTTTCAACAATCACTAAAAAATATAATACTTAATTAAATCTGGCACTGGGTAAGAAAGTACCAAACAGTAATAAAACGATCTATTAACTTGTTTTTGTTAGGCAAATTGAAATTTACTTCTTAATATAAGCAACTATTTAAATAAATATTTTTTAGTAAATATACTTTTATCTTTTGTTTATTTATTTTTCTATCTCTTAAATTTTTTTATTATTATTGAGATATTCTTTAGGTTTTTTTTTACTTCCGACATTAATACCTATATGCATGCGAAACTTGGGTAACACTAAAAGAACATAAATCAAAAATCAATGCTATGGAAATGAAATATCTTAGAAAAATTAGTGGAAAAACAATATTAGACAAAATAAGAAATGAACAAATACGACAAAAATTAGAACAAGAACCGATTATGACAAAAATAGAAAAAAAACAACTGAGGTGGTATGGACAAAACATATGGACAAAAATAGGATAGTTAAGAAAATAATAGAAACTAAGAAACAAAATAAAAGAAAGAGGGAAAAACCAAGGAAACAGTGGATACACCAAATTGAAGAAATTGGCATTAAAAGAGGAAAGACCACACAAGAACTCGGAAATCTAACTCAGGGAAGGACAGGATAGAAAGCGTAGATAGTAGAGAACTCAAATAATACAAATCAGCCGGCACCCTAAAGGGCATAAGGTCAACTGTGAAGAAGAAGATTTTCTAGTAACAAAAGTTTAAGTGAAGTGCAGAAAAAAATGTGCCTAATTTGGTGTACAAGGAAGTCCACATTAGATTTTTTTATAAATAAATCAAACTCCCGTTTTAAGTTATAAAATACAACATTTATGTCTACTTGTGAAGTTATGCATAAAGGAATGTGAATACAAAGCTGTATTTCACAAAACCATATTAAAGAAATCGGCACTGAAAGAGGAAAGACCCCACAGGAACTCAAAATAAAGAGCATAAGGTCAACTGTGAAGAAGAAGAAGATTTTCAAGTAACATAAGTTTAAGTGAAGTGCAGCCAAAATGTGCATAATTTAGAGTACTAGGAAGTCATGTGGTATCAACATCAGATTTTTTTTTATAAATAAATGACAGCTTTGATTTTCAAACTCCCGTTTTAAGTTCAGTTTGAAGTAAAAAAAATTCCCATAAAAATTCTATTAGTTATAAAATACAACATTTATGTCTACTTGTGAAGTTATGCATAAAGCAAAGTGAACACAAAGCATGTATTTCGCGATAACATTGTAGCACATTTTAGCTAAATATTTTACAAACTGTTTCAAAGGTAACGTATTAATAAAATAAAATAATCTGAATACTTCATTATGCGGAGTTTACGGGCAACCCACATCACTCCGGCGCACTCCCGTCTTCTGACACACATCTCGATGCTTCGTACAAATTTTATGAGTATGAAAAACGTGTACAGAATGCCGCGTCGGTTTTATTATTCCAGTTTCTAAAACAACCAAAACGTACGTGTATTGTCTCAACAACGTTTCTCTTTTGTTTGGAGCACGGTTGTGCAGCGGTTAGTCTTTTGTTTATTTTTTACCCATTGCTCGATTTTAATAATATACACAAAGGAAGTGACGCAATGAGAAATTCAACGGGGAAATGTGATTTTTAGTGGTGGAGTTTCGGTAATTCTGTGGTTTAAAGGTCACGGATTATCGGGTTTGTTTGTTTCCTTTTTCTCAATGCGTTTATTTTTAGGTTATTTTTAGATTGTTGTGCACAAGGAAAGTTTAAAATAAATTGCTAAATTATTTATTTATATCTAAAACCAATAGGTAAGATATGTCATTTGGAAATTCTAAATTATTGAGTAATAAAATAGTTAATTCCTAATATATTTTTTCTACTCCATGTTCATGTTTCTTTTAAAATTAGAATGTCACTTTTTGTTAGGTACACTAATGTTAAAAGTAATCGTACCCTTGCATAGAAATATTGGCAATCACTTATTCCTGTTTTTGTTTTTGTACGCAAAAAGTAGGAACTAAAGCAATCCTTTGGGCAGAGGATAATTTTAAAGAATCTAAAATGTTTTTAATTTTAATTTTCAATATATCAGTGTGATAATTCATACATACAGAATCGAATTTTTTTTCGCGCCTCTGTTTCATTATGACTAGTATAACGAACTCAAAATTGTCCAGAAACTTTCTGTTTGCAGGCCTAGGCCGGCAAAATGTAGGAATGCCAATTGAAATATTTTAGCATTATGTTCTGTCAAAATTTTAAATTTTATTTCATTGGAATTGTAAAACATTAATTAGATCAACTATATAGCACGTTTGTACTAACGGAATAGCGATAATAAAATAAGAATTATACCTTCGAAAGAAATAACGTACAAAACAAAATGATTAATTAACAAACAAAAAAAATAGGCGAGTTAAAACTGTTCCTAACAAATTTGAAAGCGCCAGACACGACACGAACACTAGTTTTGGATTTTTTTTGCCGAATCCGAAACTGCGGCCGAAATAAGCATTTTTGGTCCAAACTGGCCGAAACCGAAAACGAAACCGAAATTTCGGTCGGACACTGTAAATACGTTTTATAATTAGTTCATAAATAACAATTGTCTAATAAAATAATTTCTTCATTTCAAGGTTCAACCTATAACAAAACTTCATTTAAACCAGATTACCGCTTGTATTTACTAAATTATAGGTAATGTTTTGTCTATTTGAGATAGCCTTAGTAATTAATAGTGAAATTGTGATATATTACTTGACATTTGCAATAAAGAAATGACAGCATTTGGTGACACTAATACCCAGCAATGAATAAGATATGATAAATGTATCGCCAATCGTGTAAGCTGTGTCTAACGCTTGCGATACAATAATCACTCACCTAGTTTACATACGATAGCCTTCTTGCTATATTCATACTCTGTTTACATAAAAATTGCGCTATTGCTGTTGCTATTACTAATCTATTTTCTGCGCACAACAAAGCCTTGTGAGTTGTGGCTTTAATTGTTTGAAGTTTCAATTATCTGCTATTCATTCTACACTTGCAAATTGACGATAAGGAAAATTATTCGCGGAGTTATGTAATTGCAAATTGTGAAATTCAATGTCAAATTTCGACTAAAGTTTTGCGTAAAAAAAGTGTTAAAATGGAATTATTAATTATTATTAAATGAGATTCATAATCAAGTAAGCAATATGAGCAATTCTGGTTCTCAGAACATGGTGTATTTTCTGTAATATCTAGAGTACCCAAAATATGTAGTTTTCGATTAAATATATTATGAACGATATTTGGAATAAAGTAGATTGATACATCCAAGCATTCATAAAAAGCTATAAGTGATATACCAAATTATTTTATATTATAAAAAATATATTTATAGTAAATAATTACTACGAAATACTGTGATCCATTATTTATTAATTTTAAATTATCTCTTGTAAACATAAAAAAATATGTATTTCTAACGTGATGTCACAAATACTTCACAACTTGAATGTAATGTTGGTTGCATTAAAATATCTTGGAAATGTTTTCGTTATTTTGATCAAATATTCAGGTAACTGTACAAATTAAAGACTCTTTCAAATCAGAAATTGAATTATTCTTTTAATGTTTCTCCTTACTTGTAACATGTGATTCCAATCCATTTTCTTGTTAAATAAATTTCTTAATTGTTGAATTGATATATAGGTAATATTTGGTAATGAATTTCATATTATTTTTACATCCTTAATAAATAAATTTGGATGAAGAAATTAGTTTACAGGGCAAATTTATTATATTATTATAAAAGTTTTATAAGAGGATATATTGTGCCATGAGTTGTTTGGGAACAATACGTCGTATAAAACATTTCAATTATAAAAATAATAGAGTGTAATCTAGGGATAAATATGTCAAATATGGTAACTGTTGAATGAAGTTGGACACTATTTTTCGAATTTCATCAACAGCACTAGTATTTTATATTTACAATGCCGGTTTTTGTATTTTTTTTTCTGTTATGGTCATTCATATTATTTATTTTTGAGCTTGTTAAAAAATTAAAGTGATATTTAAGAATATATATAAATTTAATGAAATAAATAAAAAAATTAAAATGGGTATATGACTATATATATAAAAGAAGTAAGTCTTCGTAAATTTATTTTCTATTGTACATAACCTAATTTTTGTCAATATTTCCTCAATTTTATTTTTAATTTTTTTTTTATTTCATATGCTAATACAAGATGTACAATTTTTCCTCTGAAATATTTTTAACCTCAATCGTTAAATGTGTCACAGAAAAAATAAAAGTACAATAAAAAATAAGTGAGTCAGACATTAATGACGCTATGTATAATGCAGCAGTTTGCTCTGAGTCTCAAGCACAACACCCAATGTTTATTAAATGTTAGATGACCTATTTCGCGAGTTCGTTACTGATCTGCTTGTTGCGCACTCTTTAAACGTTTTTATGTGGACCTTCGTTCACATTAATAACACCCGGTGGCATTTTAGGCTTTGGCTGCTGCCGGTACATTCTCAGGAAGTTGAGATTGAAATGTGTTGTTAGAAAAGAATTCCTTTGAAAATTTTAAATGGATTAACATGTAAATATGCTAAACGTATTAGATAATGTAATTTTTAGAATTAGGATATGTTTTGGATTGCTAGTTTATTAATAAACGATTGTTTTTGGATATCAGCCATTTTTATTCTGTCAACCTTGACAGTGTACACCTTACATGGGTATTCTTCAGGACATGAAATACAAGATGTAAAAGAAATAGTACCTACATTAAATTTAACCAGCTACAAAAATTTTTGAGAGTAACAATATTTGTTAGTACCTACCTAACTTTTTCAACATGTAAATATATTTTAGCATTTCTAAATTAATTTTTGAATAAATTTAACTCAATTTCTAGAAGGTTTACAAGAAAAAGTTGCTATACTTGGGACGCCGAACAGATGCACAAGAAACTCCTCCCACTAACAAGCGATAAATCGATGCTAAGCCCTCAATTAAGTTTGGTTTGATTTTTGCATTCGTATCTCTGTCAAATATTTTTGTTGTTTTAATACGATTATATTATTTGAAATTAATATTATAAATAGTATTTATTAAAATACTTCAAGTATTAACTTCCTCTCGAATACAAACAGAATTGTTTCCATTTCTTAATTTTCTAAGTAAAATCAAGAAAATGAAAATATTTTGGTTGAAAAAAAAGTTAATAATAGATTTACTAACTACCTGTTACATACGACGTCGAATGAATTTATTACTGCATTTAAAATTTATATTTTTAAACTGGATTCATAAAAACAATACTTTATAAATCTTCACAATATAAAATTTAAAATATATGCATAATTTATTTATGTTTTTATTAATATATTATTTCTTTTCCAGGTAAGTCTTCATACGATAATCTACTAATTCAACTTTTTGAAACCAGTATCGTAAGTTCTATTTATTTGTAATTGTTTGCACTATTAAAAATTGTATATTGTACATCTAGTGTAGAAAGTCATTTATCCTTTACGCGGAATAAATGTTTTAGCGATCACCTTTGTCTTGTACTGGAAACATACAAATAGGAAATATGTAATTCTGCACTAGTGGCACACAGAATTTTTTTTTTTCTAGAACTTTCAAAAATGATAACATTTTTATTTCAATAACAATGCATAAAGTAGACATATTTTTATAGTTGTTAGGTTGACACCGTTCGCAAGTACCTGGAAAAAGGATTTTTCAGAGTTTTGGAAAACACTCAATTTATATAAATAAAAAATATTATAATTAATGATGCACATTAGTTGTAGAAAAAAATATTGTTTGTATTTTGTGCTTGTTATTGACTTTTGTAGTAGTAGACAATTTAAACCAATGTAGGAAATACATATCTTTCAAGCTAGATATGAGAAAAGGACAAAATATCGATAATAAACAAAAATATATATACTTGTATATTTATCTTTGGATAAATTGTATTTGTTCTTTTCTATGACATTTTGTAAAATCATTCTAGTTAATAAATAATATTGCACATTGCAAATTAATTTAATATGTAATTAAGTGAAATAGAGCGCATATGCGATTCAAGTCACATGACTATGTCTTATGTGAACTAAATACGTGAACCATTTCCTGCTAGCAGGAACTTGTCTAAAATTATTTCACGTAGGTTCCCATTGGCACGGTTAGCAAATGAGTTATTCACATAAATGTATTCAATTTATTGCATTGTTATGACTTTTTGTGAGGAACTTGGCAACGAGGCTGTGTTTTATTTGGATATTTTCATTAATATTACTGCAGAAGAGTAATTATAGAGTTAATTTATTTCACTTCATAAATTTGGTTAACTGATTCTATATCTCATTTTAATCTGGGCGATTTGTACAGCAGATTTGCATGATGTGTATTTGTGGTGCAATTGGTATTTGTTTTAATCTTTACTTAAATTGCAAGGGTAACTTTGAATATTATAAATTTAATAATTTATACAAAATTAATTTTTAATATATTTTTTTAACATAATCATCTATAGTACAATATTACTAGATGAAATAGGGCGTCTAGTACCTAAGGTACTTGTTTTGTGAAAATTTTACTTGCATTTTAGTGATAAAAATTTCCAGCCTACAATCTCTATCCTTTCCATTATTATTTATCGTTAAAAATGTAATAGAGTACCTACGATTTCAATTTATTTGCTAACGTAATAATTAAACATTATTTGCATTGCAAAATTTAGCAAAGTTTAATAAAAATTTTATTTGTACGACACTATGTTCGTATTTCCTCTAGTTTAATGATTTAATTTGCCTTACTTGCGGAATGATTTTAATTTTGGTTTTCTATTTTTAATTACAGTTTTGATTTTCGTTTAATTTTCGGTTTTGAATTCGGTTACCAGCTCTGATTTTTGAGACTAAATAGTTTCTTCGATTCAAAAATACTATAAAGTATCATTCTCAGCTACTGTTTTAATTTTAATTTTAGTTTTAATTTTTTTTTTACTCACAAGAAATGTATATCATATGTCTATGTGTGTAGTTATTCCCTGCACATGTTTTAGTTTTAATTCTAGTTTTATTTTTTAATTAGAAGAGTATGCAAACTCCATACTTTCTAAAACTATTAAATCTGTCAACTGTCACAAAATGTCAAATTTACGTCTTCGAAAATATAAAGAACATTGGTATTGTATATCATAAATAAATAATAATATTCATAATCGAATTAACAATATATATTGTGCTGTTTTGTACATAGAAACTGTGAAAAGAAGTAGAATTTGTGGTATTGCTGCAGCTGTAATTTAAATAGAAAACAGCACATCTGTACTGCTCTTACAATATAAAATTAAATCTAAAACTTAAAATTAAAACAGTAGCTGGAAATATGCCTTTAGAATTTTTTTACTTACGAAATTAAGAAATCAGCCTGTAATTTACTAATTTCACTGTTTTTTTTTACAAAGATGAAAATTTACATAAAATTTTTATGTTATTCGTAAATAAAAAAAATACCTTTTAGGTAAGAGATCATACACATTATGTAGTAAAATTTTATAATATTAGTTACTAGCCAGATCAGATCAAATCACTATTCTGATCTACATCGACGAGTGAGTAATTTAAATTTGTACATGTTGTAGTGGTGAACTGATCCATCAAATTGTCTGGATTTTAAAATTGTAAGATCTGATGTAAGTGACAAATGGAGTACGTCACGCCTATTGTTTTTCTTTCTTCCATCCGTCCTTATTTCTTCATTAGTTCTTCTTTGTTACATCGATGTTCTCGTGCTTTGTTTTAAATAATCCGTTATACTTCTTTTTACGTTAGCATTTAGTTACCTTTTTTAAGCACCATACATATGTAGTACTGATTGTATTATTGTTCGATCTATTTTCTTTTGTTTAGTAAATTATGTATATGTATATTTATGATCCAAGTGTTAAACGAAATACGCATATAATTTCGATGTTCACTCTTTT
Source organism: Stenolophus ochropezus (assembly GCA_035578165.1). Lineage (NCBI taxonomy): Eukaryota > Metazoa > Arthropoda > Insecta > Coleoptera > Carabidae > Stenolophus > Stenolophus ochropezus. Next base: position 4,251,158 of record JAQOWZ010000002.1, read on the forward strand.
TCCTTGTGTAAATAAGGTCACTAATTTATGTTATGCCGATATGTTTCTGTTTTTCCTACATCAAATCCTGTATGTTTTTTAATAACTAACGTTGATGTTGATAGAGGTATGACCTAAATGGCAAATGGAATACGCCTAGAATTTTGATGTTCAACTGTTTTTCCTTGTGTAAAACAGGTCACTAATTTCTGTTTTCTTTAAAAATGCCGATATGTTTTTGTTTTTGTACATCAATTCCTGTTTTTTTTTATTAATTATCGTTGATGTTGATAGAGGTATGACCTAAGTGGCAAATGGAATACGTCTAGAATTTCGTTGTTCACTGTTGTTCCTTGTGAAAATCAGGTTACTAATTTCTGTTTTGTTTAAAAATACCGATGTTTTGTTTTTCCTACATCAAATCCTCTTTGTTATTTGTTAACTATCGTTGCTTTTGATAGAGAGGTATGACCTAAGTGGCAAATGGAACACGCCTATAATTTCGATGTTTACTTATTAATCCTTGTGAAATACAGGTCACTAATTTCTGTTTTTTTTTTTAAATTGCCCATATGTTTTTGTTTTCCTACATCAAATCCCGTTTGTTATTTGGTAACTATCGTTGATGTTGGAAGAGGTATGACCTAAGTGGCAAATGGAATACGCCTATAATTTCGATGTTCACTGTTTTTCATTCTATAAATCAAGTCACTAATTTCAGTTTTCATTAAAAATGACAATATGTTTTTGTTTTTCCTACATCAAATCCTCTTTGTTATTTGTTAACTATTGTTGATGTTGATAGAAGTATGACTTAAGTGGATAATGGCCTAGAATTTTGATGTTCATATGTTTTTCTTCTGAAAATCAGGTTCTAATTTCTGTTTTCTTCACATGTTTTTGTTTTTCCTGTATCAACAACTCTCTTTTGTTATTACTTAACCGTTACGTTGATAGAGTTATGAACTAAATGGCAAATGGAATACGCCTATAATTTTGATGTTCAACTGTTTTTCCTCCCGAAAATTAGGGTCTAATTCCTGTTTTCTTTACATGTTTCTGTTTTTACTTCATCAAAAACTCCCTTTTGATATTAGTTAACCGTTATGTTGATAGAGGTATAATCCAAATGGCAAATGGAATACGGATAGAATTTCGATCTTCATTTGTTTTTCCTTTTGAAAAACCCATCACTGATTCCTGTTTTTCTTACATTTTTTTGTTTTCCTTGCATCAACAACTCTCTTTTGTTATTAGTTAACCATTACCCACTACTATCGCTGATACTGATAGAGGTATCAAGCATGATAGCACAAGCACGGGAGCCGACGAAGGCCACACGTGTTTCCCTGTAAAGCCGACCTATTTTTAGTGATTTGGTTATCGTATCCACAACCACATGCGTTATGCATACAGCCATGTGCTCTACATACACACGCATTAGCGAAAATAAAGCTCACCTTGACTGCTATTAGCGCGATGAGAAGCTGATGATACGTTACGTCAATGTTTCTCGGTTCGTTAATATCGATGGATTTACGTTCGCTAATTTTCAATATTAATATGAAAACACAACTTCAAAGTTAGTATCTCCAAATATTTTTAAAGAATTTCAAACAAACTCCTGTTTAAATTTTTATTTATTACTTACATCTTATTTATAAAAAAATTGTATTCGTTATTTTAGTAATGGACAAAATAATACAACAACAAACAGCAAAAGTAAACCAACAATAATATAATACAGAAACTTAGTCCGAACGAAAATATCATGTCTGTTATGTGCAGGTGATATCGTCCTAATAGTTACAAAGAAATAAACAACACCTAATAAATGTCTGGACAGGGGAAATCAGAGCTCTAAAAATGGAAATAAATACAAACAAAAACGAAACTCATGATAATAAATAAGAAAGAAAGCATGGAATACTCAAAAAATTCCTGAAGACTGGCAGAAGAACTTAATACTACCAATTCACAAGAAAGGAAACCACATGAGTTAAGAAAATTATAGAGCTATATATGTCTTTCATCAGTGACTTTCAAAGTATATACAAATATAATAGAAAGAAACCTGAGAAACCAGATAATAAAAAAGCTAGAAGACGAACAAGTGGCTTATTGCACGAACAAGCAAACAAACGACAATATAACTATCATAAAAAAAAAACTTGATGGAGAGAGCGATAGATAGTGGAGAGAAATTATTTTTAACATTTATAGATTTAAAATCCGACTTCGATAATATTGATAGAAAGGTAATGTGGAAATGTCTAACAGACTTTAATTTTTCTCAAAAACATGTATGATGTAATCAAAAGTATCTATAGCAAAGTTTATGCACAGGTGCAACTAAATGGCGATTGATCAGAAGTGTTCTAAATGCAAAAAGGGGTTACACAGGGCGACAGCCTTAGCCCACTACTCTTTATAATAATAATGGACAAAATAATAAAGAACACAAACAGGAAAAGTAAACCAACAATAATAGAATATAGAAACTTAGTCGTAACGAAAATCTCATGTCTGTTATATGCAAATGATATCGTCCAAATAGCCATGTCACAAGGGCGCCCATAAAATATTTTTCAAAGGGGGGGGGGGGGCTAAATAAAAAAAAAACAATAAAAAAGGTATATATTTTTATGTCCAATTGTACTAACAAGGCTTAAATTTTAAGCAACACTTAACAAAAAATATTAATCGAAATTTTTATAGCATGGTTGAATAGTTCATTTGATATTCTATTCCCATGTGATATTGTTCATTAAAGGCAAACTTTTCTATTATAGAGATAGATTGCAAACATATATTTACTAGTAAAAAAAATAGAAATGTTCAAAAAAAAGAAATAATAAACAGACATAATGTAATTTTTTGGATAGGTTTGTATGGCAATTTTCAAATTCATTTCATCTTTTGAAAATTCCTCAGAAATTTAATTAGGAACCTCTTCAATAAAATGAAGTTTATTGTAGTTAATTGTCTCAGATTTCTCTATTTTTTAATGACAGAATAACTAAACACAAATACTAACAGAATTATTTGTCCCACACACAAAAATGCTAAGCCCTAAGATATAGCAAACATTAATAAATTTCTTATGGAACATAACAGTGGTGAAAAAATTAAATATTAAATTTGCGAAAAGTCAGGGGAGGGCAAGTGCCCTCTCTTGCCCCCCCTTATGGGCGCCCATGGTCACAAAGAAATCTGCAACACCTAATAAATGTCTGGACAGAGGAAATAAGAGCTATAAAAGTGGAAACAAATACAAACAAAACGAAAGTCATGATAATAAATGAAAATACAGTAAACAAACATTTTACTAGTGTTGGTATCTAGATAAGTACAAAATCACTGGAAAACAGTCATTCTAGAATAATATTAATTTGGAGTACCACTGGGTTGTATACTGGGGCTACTTTTATTTTTAATGTACACAGGAGATCTAACTTACATATTACTCGAATTAGTCGCAACGAAAATTTCATACGTGTTATATGCAGATGGTATCGTCCAAATAGCCAAGTCACAAAGAAATCTGTAACACCTAATAAATGTCTGGCCAGAGGAAATAATAGCTCTAAAAGTGGAAACAAGTACAAACAAAACTCATGATAATAAAGAGAATACAGTAAACAAACATTTTAGTAGTGTCGGTATCTAATAAGTACAAAATCACTGGAAAACAGTTATTGTAGAATAATATTGATTTGGATTTGGAGTACCGCAGGGTAGTATACCAGGGCTAGTTTTATTTTTAATGTGCACTTATATGTTACTCAAATTTAGAAAGCCTTATGCGTATATAAGGTAGTGTACAGATAAAGATATTTGCTTCGAGTAAACTATAATTCAAATTTGTACAACCAGAGCGTAATTGCTGTTACATAAGTGACACAATTCGAATGTATAACAAAACAGTAGGTACGAAACAAAACAAAATAACAAAAATAAAGAAATATGTAGGTTATTAGCTGCAGTTATCATGAGTCATATCTGGAATATTTGAAATACCGTCTCCCACGTAATTCTCCACAACGGAGTTATTGTTCGGAGTGAACTAGATGCAGCGTGTAGCTTAAAACAAAAAGCAACCTCCTGTGGAGATTACGCCGAATCATTCGTCATGAGACATGGCATCATTAGCTGCGTTGGTTGGCTGTTCCTAATCCTAGCTGGGAGACTAACAAAACATCTGCTGATAATCACACTAAATATAAACACGGATAGCAAAATAAATAGCCAGCTTTACTTGCAAACAATAGTGTTAAAATAATTCGGATAAAAAACGAGAAGTTAAAACTTCATAAAAGAATTATACTGTCGATTCCGTTTAGTTACCGGTTATTGAATAGTAATAAAAAACAAAATTTATTTATAACAACATACAATCTATGCTTACTCATAAGAATAAGAAAAAACTATGTTCGGAAAACTACAAAAAAATATTTTATTCTGGTTCAAAAAGTCCAACTCTTCTCCACTATATAGGTGAGACGGACCAAGGCTATGAGGAGATGAAATGGTTAACAGATTGTTGTCATTTGTCATGTGGTACACTCTTCGTGCAAACAGCGACCACAAATTATATATTTTATTCAATTATCCTTCATTATTATTTTTTTTAAATAATTTTCCTTGCATCCCGCATATTTGTTTTCATAATCTTCAGCTTCTTCATTATCATCACCCTCTGACTAACTATTTAACAACAGTTCTTCAGAACTTGTATAGCTTCTAAATCATCTACTTTTGCGAATGATTTTTTTTTCTGTTTACCGATTAAATTGATTTTTTTAACAATAAAAATCCTCTGGTCCATCTCTCCTCAGCATAGATGGTACATCTATTTTTAGTACAGATATTAAATGGACTACTGAATTATTTATGACTGTGTATAAATAGAACTACATTTTTAAATTACGTTAAGTCTTATGCACATGTTTATAAAGTTTATACATATATAATTAGTTTAAACTTACCGAATTAGAAATTGACTAGTTGTGTATATAAGGTACACAATTTTTATTAGATAATTTTTTAACTAAATCTTGGGTTATTTAGTGTTGACTGTATTAATTTTCAAGAGGCTACTTACACTGTCTCTAAACAACAAAATTAATATTCTCCTTAAGAGATATCCCCCTAATGTACTTTTAAGACCAAAAGTCCATTTCTCCTAATGGTCCATCTCTCCCCCACTTACCCTATTGTATGACAAGAAAATACCTGACCAATGTTGGTCTTAACCTGCCTAGGTCTTATAAACGATAGTTGAACTATTAGTTAGTCACTGGACGATTAAATTTAATTGTCAACTAAATGTTTGTTGACTTCTATAAAGCAAATATCGAAATAAATTTAGTAAAACCAAAAGTTCATCTCTTCTACCGGTTCATCTCACCCCACTTAGTCTAATTAATATTAAATTTTATTATTTACTGCTGATGTATAATTTTAATTGTGCGAATTGTTTAGCGGCAGTTTAGTGAGTGACGTGGTTAATTCGTGGCCAAACAGCGTCAGAGCGATAAAGTATAAAGTTAGTAAATATTTTGCTACTCGTGCCTCGTCTTTGCGGATGTTGGGATGACCTACATGCAGAAAGAAGTGGTACGTGTGGAGAGAATTACGAAACGACATACCGCACTATTTTTGGAACAGATTATCATCAAATTTTAAGTGTATGATTAATATTACGGGTACAAAAATGTGCTCTAATTCTCTACAGGAATTTCCTAAATTCTTTCCGGAGGAAATAAATTTTACGAGGGTAGTGCACGGAAGGTCGTTCCAAAGTTTATGACGGGAGAATGCGAAGAAGGTTTACAAAAACAACACTTTCTATAATGAGATATAATTAAAATATTTCTAGTTCTAGCGCAAATTCGAATCACTCAGATTTATTTGTCACATAAAAATTATACTGTGATGATGCTAATATTTAAATTCGAAATCTCACAATTTTTTCGCCCCCATTTAACTTTGCTTTTTGATTAGTTTTGTTTTTCTGTTCTTATTTTTTACTTCTTTGTATGATGTAAAGGAAGTTATTGTAATCGTGAAAAATTTAGGTTTTCAGATTTTAACAGAAATATCTATTTTGACTATCCCTGAATCCATTTTGACTTGGTTCAGCGTTATGTCTGTACGTATCTCGCATAACTAAAAAATGATTAACCTTAGAATGTTGAAATTTTGTATATGGTTTTGCTATAACATCTACTTGTGCACCACCATTTTTTATTGCAACCAATTCTTTGCTCGTAGTGTTTTTTTTTTAATTTTTTCTATAACTCAAAAACAATTAGCAGTAGAATGTTGAAATTTTGATTATGGAAATGCTGTAACATCTAGTTCCATTTTTGGTACCAATCGGTCTTTTCAAAAGGGCACTTTACTTTTGGCAGAAACTTAATAAAAATAATAATTTAGTTGGCTTTTAATTTTTGTAGGACACATTGACTATTGTCGGAATATGTTTCGTGAGATATACGTAGGAAATAAATGAAAACAATATATCTTTCTTTGGATATTTTTGTGAGTGATAAAATAGATTTGTGTAATGCAGTAAGGAATAGTGACAAGCATTTTAATAAAATTTTACAAAAGATGATCCATTTCGTATGGAAGTTGAAGAACGATTAGTTGTAAAATGATTTCACTTTCAAGTGAAATAAGTTTAAATGAAGTGCAGCAGCATATGAATAATTTAGCGTTGAAAGAAGTCATGTGGTGTCCACATCAGATTTTTTTCGTGGTCTACCTTTGACCTATTTCCTGGTTTTCTTGATTTTCATATTTATTTACTAGCCTTAATTGTGTGTTCTATTAAGATGTCATATTCTTAATTATATATTGTTCATTACTATTTAAACAATTGTCCTTAATATTTTATAATACGCTTTTCTAATGTTCACCAACTGGTCAATTATAGTCAAATGAATTAAACTCCAATTGCAATGAATCCACGAATGTATTTACTCTCTGATATCTGTAGTCCCTAGTCCGCATGCAGCTACGACTCGTGTACTGCAGTGAACGCAGCTCACCGTGCGTGAACGAAGCTGTCGGTGGCTTTATTTATGGACTGGCGTTACGCGTTGTGCTCTGATTCCGAGCTTCGACCACATAACGCAATGCATGTGCGGCTGACTCTCCAACGCATCTGTTTACCCGACAGATAATCAAATCAGCCTTTGACAAATTGTCCACTGCTAGGTCTACTTCAAATAGGAACAATAGGTAAAACTAATGTACGGTTTATCATTTATGGATTATTGTCATTGCTGGTTATTCATATTTGCTGTAATAATTAATAATAATAATCATTGGTAGTGTTTCTCGTATTTTTCTTGGTCTTTCATCAGTCTTGCAAGAAATGTAATAAAAGAACAAGACAAGAGCTACAAATTTGAAAGCAAGACAAGGCAATAAACTGTCTTGCAAGAAAAGTGATTTTCTTCAATTCTTGTACTCTTGTTTTTTCTTGTTGATTTGAAATACGAGTATATATTTATTATAAGAATCTATGTATAGATAATTAGATATGTCACTGATTAGGGAAATAATGAAGTTAGGTGTTATTTACCTAAAAGTATAAAAACATGAAAGTATGAAAAAAAAGATATCATATCTTTTTTTCAATATTTGTAGGTAAATTGTCTTAATAATATAATTATTCTTAAAAAAACAAGACAAAAATCTTGTCTTGTGAAACACTAATCATTGGTGTTACAAGTTTTGTTTGCAGATCAAATGAACTTCACTTATTTTTTTTTACTTGCGTTTCTGATAGAGATACAGATTATAATGTGTTTCGAATCATTCGGATACAGCGGGAATCGAACTTCAGACCTCAAATCCCGTTCACTGCACCAACTATAGTTCGTCTGAAATAGATATGGACCTGTTAATCATTCCTGCGCATCTAGTATACTGGAAAATATTTGAAAATATCGAATTTTTAGCTCGAAAATTTTCAAATTTTACAAAATTTTGTTTGTAATTTTTTTTAAAGAATTAGATACGCTGATACCATATTTACAAACAGAATATAATTATCTCTTTTCGTTTCGGAGATATTGGCTCTCAAAGTTGTACTTCAAAAAAGTGTGTTTTTTGAAAATATTCTAAAAATGAGTAGAGAAACAATCTCGACTACTTTACCATTCGATTCTACGGGAAAAGTTATATAAAGAAATGTTTTGTCCAAATATACGTTCTTTGGAACGATTAGGTGAAAAATAAGAAAAACGAAAAAACCTAAATTTAAATTTTTCGCCTCGAAACTTTTTCTCTCCAAAATTTTTCATTTTTTGGACTTAAGTAGATATCGATGCGCTGATTTCAAATTTTCAAACAGAATTCAATTATCTCTTACCGTTCTCGAGATATTTGAGTTCAAAGTTATACCTAAAAATTCAGGTTTTTTAGGTATACCACTTAAATGGTTAGGTTTAAGGTTTCAACGACCTCACCATTCGATTCTACGGGCAAAATTACATAAGTGTACCAATTTTCAGATTTTTATTCCAACGGATACAATTTTTAGAGCGACAAAACGAAAATCGGCGAAAATCGAAAAAAATCGCAAGGGGTTCATCAGGCATTTTTTTCGATTTTGGCCATTTTCGTTTTTCCTTTCTATAAATTGTATCCTTTGGAATAAAAATCTAAAAATTGGTATACTTATGTAATTTTGCCCGTAGAATCGATTGGTGAGGTTACCGAAGCCGTAAACCTAATTTTTAAAGGAGTATACCTAAAAAACCTGTTTTTTTAGGTATTGCCAAAACTCAACTTTGAATACGAATATCTCGAGAACGGTAAGAGATAATTCAATTCGGTTTGAATATTTGAAATTAGCGTATCGATATCTACTTAAGTCTAGAAAATGAACAGTTTTGAAGAAAAAAAGTTCTTTTGAGAAATTTAGAAATTTAGGTTTTTTCGATTTTCTCATTTTTCACCTAATCGTTCCAAAGAACGTATATGCGCAGAAAACATTTCTTTATGTAACTTTTCCTGTAGAATCGACTGGTATAATCGTTAAGATTGTATCTCTACCCATTTTAGAGATATAATCAAAAAACACACTTTTTTGAGGTCCAACTTTGACAGCAAATTTCTAAGGAACAAAAAGAGATAATAAAATTCCGTTTGAAAATTTGAAATCTGCGCGGCGAGATCTATCAATGTACACTATTTCCCAAAATCATAATTTTGGGCACAAAAATGAGTATTTTTGGGACATTTCGCTTTTGTCAACACAATTTTTGGTTTAAAACTGTTGTTTAGTTTGTTTTAACTCTACACAACTTTGATATGGGGTTATAGGTTTTGAAATTAAATAAAATTAGGTAAGAAAGCGACAAAATAAAATCGAAAAGGTTTAATTGGATTTCATTCTCTTATTTGTTTCTCAAAATATTTACGAAAATTCGTTTTTCGCGCCGGTTCATTTCTATATGAGACAAACTACAGTGAATCATTGCTGCTCGTATCAGTTTGTTATTTATATTGAAGAGAGCTTTTACTAAACGCCACCTATTAGGTACTTAAGCTGGAGTGGAGAGTGCTGCACAAGATTATTTTTTTTGTGGGAATAGATAATTCAGATTATCATGCGAAATATATTTTTATACATAGATCTTATTTAAATTCATTTTGAGAAACAGTATTAAAATGTCCACTTTTTATTATTATTTTAATGTTTTGAAAGCTATAAAACGTAAACTACTAAACTTCTTGATATATTTTACGGTTTTATAATAGTTTTATGGAAAAAGAAGTAAAGCAATATTAATAATTATATGGGGCAATAAATCTGTTTGGCATTTACGTTTCCACAAGAATCATAAAGTAGGCAAATTCCTGCGCGGTTCGCATAAAAATCCCGAATCTCGGCTGTAACCAATTAGGATTGTGCAAGAGCCGAATTGGCCAACTACTTAACGCTCCATTTGGTGGCAGCGGTGGGCTCGTTCTGACGCTGGCGCCGGTCTTGTCCGGTCTATTTCTACCGGTAGATATGAGATTATTTATTGCTACTTAAAATTAAATACATATATAGTTTTCAATAATTGGAATATAAGTAAACAAAACAACACATAATAAAGTGATTTAATTTGAATATTTTTGCGTGATCGGTTTTTTTTATTGATTGGTGAGTAAGTTTAAAAATTACTTACCGACCAGAGACTCAGTAAATAAATCCTTGAATTAACTGGTAACTTAGGAATGATGAAAATTTGAATAAATTCCTGTACCAAATATATGGGTGTGTCCAAATTAAAGCAAAAAAATGGTATTATTTACTTGTATTTTAGATATTGTTATGACTAATTATTTAATTTTTTGTCTTAAGTTGTGGAACACCCTGTATAACAATTGCATAGTTATCAAAAATTACTATTATATTTTTAAACGGTAAATTTTTGGTTTTGAGTAAATATATTTTGTAAAAATATTTACATTAATTACGTTACAACGATATTTTTTGACCTTAATGATCATTTCAACCCTATTTAACATTGAATCTGTTTGTATTTTACAAATTTATTTGGTGTTTGATACCATAAAACTTCATCAATTCGCGATTTAATATTTAAATTATTCTTAATATGCTCAATCCAAATTTTTAAACAGAATACAAATATCTCTTTCAATTGCTAATATATTTGTCTTCAAATTTTGGCCTCAAATTCTCATTTTTTGTCCGTAACCTAAATTGTCTATTGATACAATCCAATGACATAACTATTCAATTCTGAATACGAAATTCAAATTTTATATTAATTTCTATAATCTTTTCATCATACAATGCAAATATTATAAAGGAAATTTAAAACAATTTGATTATTTTTCTCATTAAAAATTAATTTTTGGGGTATCAACTCTTTATTAAATGAATTTTGATTTGCAACGCGATATTTAATTCATTCCATTATCAAAAGAACATAAATTGTATAATTTTATATTAATATGCGGAAAATATGTATTCATATTTAATATTCATACATGTCAATAATACAGTTTTTAATTATTTATTAATTCCATTTGATATAATTAATGCGCTTATGGGTATTATATTCAGTGTCCATAAAATTTTTAATTAGAGTATTTTAAATAATTAATTACAATGCTCTGATGATGTTGATGCAATAAAATATGATATTCGTATTTTATATTAAATTATTTATATTTTGCAGTGTATTACAGGCCGAATTAAATGTGTACCTTTTCATGTATTTGTGCGAGCGATACGATTACGGATTATCCCAAAATTTAATTTGAACATGTGAAATGCATAAATAATTCATATGATATTCGCAATTGAATAATATTTTGTTTATAATACCTACACATTATTGTAACTTGATAGAGTTATATGTTAGCATATCATCATTTGTGGCACTGTATGTACCTAAATGGAGTAGGATATTTTGCTTGCATTTTAATTATTTTAACAGTTAACAGTCTGTAGCTACAGTTTATAGTGGGTTCTGAACCACCTTTATTACTATGTACAACGGAATGACTTAATTTTTACTAGAAGAAGAAAATAATAGTGACTTTAGTCATAATAATAGAAAAAAGTGTAGGATACTTTTCCAAACTTGGAAATCATCTTGAGAATTTATTTTGTTTTCATGATAACAAATTGCACCGCGGAAATATCATTCTCAAAATTATTATATTAAAAAATTGACTGAGAATTACGCCTAAACAAATATCTAATACTTCTGAGCATCAGCAATAATATTTTAAGAGTATGAAGATATAGAATATTTTACAAAGAAGAAAACAAGAAAAGAGCCAAAACTAAATTTTATGTTTATCAATACAAGATTGGTTTTATTCGACTGGATAATGAGTAATTAGGAAAACACTTTTGGAGCAGCAGACATTTAATAACATTCACAAATACATCAGAATTTCTACTGTAAATCTGTCTTCATCAGGATGATCAATGTTATTAAATATTATTGAAGTATTTGTTAAATTAACAATTACAAAAAATCATAAAATATAGATTTTCAATTTTTATTCCATGTTGAAAAAGGGCACCAAACTTTTGCCTAGAGGGGGCCTCATCAATATAAATCCGACCCTACATATATCCGTGACAGGTGTTGTATATTCTTAATTTATGTATATGTTTAGTTATAATTGCATGTTAGGCTAAGATAATGTTTATTTCTAAATTGTATTTATTTGTACCAGTTGTGTATATTTTGATAATGCTGTACATTTTTCTTCTATACCTAACTCTCTGTACATTCCTTTCTATTATTTCATATCCTAACTTTCTAAATTTCAAGGTCCAAGTTCCAACCCTTATCTGCAGGTCATTGCAACCCCTTCCCGTCTCTCTTCCCCGATTTTTGGTATATAACCTCCTATCCAAGTAAACTCTTTCTCATTCATTGCTCATTCATTTCCGATTCTGCAACTGGTCCGTATCATCCACAAAAGAATCAACAAAAATATTTTCGTTATTAAATTAGTTAGACAAAATTCTAAACTTTGTTTTATTGCTGCTAACCTGAGCAGTATACAACAAAAAATTGGTGTCAGAAGTGAGATTTTGCTGACGTTTTATTTCGCGAAAACGACGATTTTAATCGTTAATTCGGCATACGAACCACGTGTTCCACGAGGCGAGTCCTGATCCACTCCAGCATCTACCAAGACGCATACATAGGAGACCGGCATCATACCGACTTGTACAGTGAGTAACTTAAGTATTTTTGTAGTTTCTTTTTAATCTTGCAATTCCTATAAGTGACATCCTTATTCCACGAAAATTCTAAGTTTGTATAAAAATTATTTACATACCATTGCATGAAAATTATTAAAATAAATATGCCAAATAACGAGGCTTCTATTTCCACAGTCGAAAAATATAAATTAGAATTTTTAACAAGTTTATTACCCACAAATTTTGATGGTAATCCCCATAATTTACGAAGTTTCATCAAACAAGTTGATGCTGTTTTTGAATTAGCACAACCAAATCAAGAAATACCTTTATTATTATTTTTAAAAAATAAACTTACGGGCAAGGCTCGAGATCAAATCGATATTCACTGCAGTTTAACCACATGGTCAGAAATTTCAGCTTTGCTTCTCAATCTCTATCAAGATAAAAAATCTCTAGATCAGTTACTCGAAGAATTAAATACGATTAAACAAGAAAGTAATGAAAATGTGTCGCAATTTTTTCAAAGACTCGAAGATTTATCTTCTAAAGTAGTAGGCTCTGTACATAATTCAAATTCAAAAAAAGATACTGCTAATATTGAAGGCAGATCTTCTATGATTACCGATATTACTTTAAATCGTTTTATTTATCATTCGCATCCCCAAATTTCTCAAATGCTCAGGTACAGAGAATTTCAGACAATAAATAGTGCACTTACTGCTGCTCTTGCTGAAGAAAAAGTATTAAAGTTAACATATAAGCCGAACAATTTTCTCAGGTGTAAAATTTGTGGACGTAATAACCATTCCACTAATAATTGTTTCAAAAAACAAAAACCTATTCATTTTACACAAAACTCTCAGATGGATACTAATTTAGTAAAAAAATGTAAATATTGCAAAAATTTTGGACACGTTATCGAAGAATGTCGTAAACTACAATTTAAGAATAACACTAGACAACAAAGTAACTTTAATAAGAATAATCAAAATTCAAGTCAAAACGGTAAAGGAAATGTTAATTATTCACATCAAAATTTTCACAATGTCCAAAGCTCACCGAATCCACCGATAAATTTAGAACAGATAACTGCCGACTTCAAAAACCTATTATAAAAGTATCTAATTTACTATTTACCACTAATGACCTAACGTATATTTTATTTAATTCACAAAATTCAAATTCTCCAGATCAAATATTGAAATTTTTAGTTGACACAGGCGCTTCAACGTCATTAATATATTCTTCTAGCTTAAATAATTATAATCTAGATAATGAAAACAGTATGACTCTAAACGGCTTATCACCTAATGCTCCTATTTTTACTATCGGCGAAACTACAATTGAGTTGAACATTCATGGGTGTACATTGAATAGCAAATTCCAAATTTTAAATACAAAAACAAATATTCCATTTGACGGCCTTATAGGTGACGATTTTCTCCGAACTCATAAAGCTAAAATTGATTATTCTACTTCATCTTTGTCCTTATGTTCTATCCCATTTCCTATCCCATTAAATAGGAATACTCCTCAATCATTCGTAAACACAATTACAATTAATGGCCGCACAGAAACTGTTATTCCAATTAAAGTAAAAAATCCCAATAACCTTAAAGAAGGAATAGTTCATCCAATAAAAATTCACGAAGATCTCCTAATTCCACATGCTATAGTTCAAGTTAACAATAAAAGTGAAGCCTTAATTACAGTTGTAAATACTTCACCTTTTAGCCAAACCGTTAATGTACCAGAACTTCCCATTGAATCAATTCCTATTCAAAGTCATATTTATAGTTTAGCTCCAAATCAAGCAAATAATAACATTGACTTTAGATTAAAAACTTTAAATGAAAATTTACGACTATCCCATTTGAATAGTGAAGAAAAAGATTCTCTTCTTAAAATTTGCTCTGAGTTCAATGACATATTTTTTTTACCTTCTGATATTTTAACTCGTACAAACAGTACCTTCATGGAAATAAATACCCATGACGACCTACCTATCCATTCAAAACCTTACCGCCTTCCCCAAGTTTATAAAAATGAGATAGAAAAACAAATTGAAAGCATGTTAGCACAAGGCATAATAAAACCATCGGTCAGTCCATGGGCTAGCCCCTTATGGATTGTCCCTAAAAAGATCGATGCATCTGGTGAACGTAAATGGCGAATAGTAATAGACTATCGCAAACTTAATGAAAAAACAATTGGCGATGCCTATCCTCTTCCTAATATTGAAGATATATTGGATCAATTAGGTCACGCAAAATATTTCACCACACTCGATCTTGCTAGCGGATTTCATCAGATTCCTCTTAATCCAAATCATTCAAAGAAAACTGCATTCAGTACACCCAACGGTCATTACGAATTTACGCGTGTCCCTTTTGGATTGAAAAATGCACCATCTTGTTTTCAACGCATGATGAATAGCGTCCTCTCAGGTTTGACCAATAAACAGTGTTTTGTTTATCTGGATGATGTTATTTTGTACGGATCATCATTAGCTGATCATAATGTTAAATTAAAAAATATTTTTTCTCGATTACGAGAAAACAATTTAAAACTGCAGCCTGACAAGTGTGAATTTTTACAAAAAAGTTGCGAATATCTCGGACATATTATTACGGAAAAGGGCATTGAACCCAATACAAAGAAAATAGACAGCATACGGCAGGTACCTAGACCCAAAAATCCCAAAGAAATAAAAATGTTTTTAGGACTAGTCGGATATTATCGAAAATTTATAGAAAATTTCTCAACAATTGCGAAACCACTTACAAAATTATTAAAGAATGACACAGATTTTATTTGGAATACAGAACAAGAAGTAGCTTTTGAAAATTTAAAACAGCGATTAATTGATAAACCCATACTGCAATACCCTGATTTTAATAAACAGTTCGTACTAACCACCGATGCTTCAAATGTCGGAATAGGTAGTGTTTTGTCACAAGTACAAGACGGAAAAGATTTGCCAATTGCATATTATTCGCGCACTTTAAATAAAAGTGAACAAAATTATAGTACGACTGAAAAAGAGTTACTATCAATTGTAAATTCTGTAGAACATTTTAGACCATATTTATATGGCCAAAAATTTATTATCTACACCGATCACAGATCATTACAATGGTTATTCAATTGCAAAAATCCCTCTTCAAAGTTAGTCAGATGGCGTTTAAGGTTAAGCGAATATGAATACGAAATTAAATACAAGCCAGGTCGTGTAAACTCAAATGCGGATGGTTTATCTAGATTATTGCCAATTGAAAATGTTGATATAAATGTAACAATCAAAGCGGTTAGATCCTTTGAAGATTTTCTAAATTTCCACAGAAATAATCAAATTATTTCTAATTATGATAAAATAGATATTCCATTAGAAAAAATTAAAGAACCAATTGTTTTGATATGGTCTCAGGATTTAGATGAATCAAATGTATTTTCAGAATATATTAATAAAAATTTCGATACTTCAAAATTACAACCTAGCTTAAACGGAATTTCTAAATTAAAAAATGGTAAACAAATTATATATATTGTTTTTCCTTTAAATAATAATTTTGATAAAATTGAACAGAAAAACCTTTTTGAATGTTTACTCAACGTTAAAGGATATTTAAAAGATGAAAATTTTGTTCTTGTCCCCCCATTTAAAAAACATAAAATAAAATTCCCCCATTTAGTAAGTATGTTGAAATTTATATATAAACATGATAATATTAAAATTCTCAAAAAAAAGATCGTTCCAAAAACAAAAGAGGAAATAAATAAAATATTAGCAGAAAATCACGACAGCAAATTATCTGGTCATTCCGGTATAAACAAAACTTATTCTAGAATTAAACAAAACTTTTATTGGACGGAAATGAAAAAAGATGTAAAGAATTATGTAAAAAATTGCTCATCTTGCCAAATAAACAAAACAAATTTTAGACCAGTTAGACAACCAATGGAAATTACGACAACATCTGAACTTCCATTCGACAGATTAGCTTTAGATATTGTAGGACCTTTACCTTTAACAGAGGCAGGAAATAAATACATAATGACTGCACAAGACGACTTAACTAAATACAGTTTCGCTATACCTGTCCCAAACCATGAAGCTATTACAATTGCTAAGAATTTAACATACATAATAACTAATTTTGGTATACCGAAAACAATACTTACTGACCAAGGAACAGATTTTACTTCCGAATTAATTAAAAATCTAACTAAACTTTTTAAAAGTAAACATATTACATCAACGCCGTATCACCCTCAGACGAACGGAGCATTAGAGCGGTCTCATTTAACTTTAAAAGATTACCTTAAACATTACATAAAATTAGATCAATCTGATTGGGATGAATACATAAATTTTGCAATGTTCAGTTACAACACGTCTGTACATAAATCAACAAATTTTACACCATATGAATTATTGTTTGGTAGACAAGCTTATTTGCCTTCTTCAGTAACAGAAAAACCTGAACTACTTTATACATATGATGATTATGTAAAATTATTAAAAAATAAATTAAATACATCTTTCCAAATTGCCAAAGATTATATAATAAAATCTAAAGAAAAAAATAAAGAATATCATGATAAGAAAATCAATCCCAAGACATTCAAAATTAACAATTTAGTATACTTATATAATAAACAATATAAACCCAATTTAGCAAGGAAATTACAACCAAATTTTAAAGGCCCATATAAGATTACTCAAGTATTTCCTAATAATACGGTAGAATTGGAAATAGGTAATAAAAGAAAAAAATTTCATACTAATTTATTAAAACATCAAGTTTCAGATGCATCTAAATAAGATCCTTCTATCTTTCTTTCTTTTCCTTTGTTTTCATTACATAAAAACCGATCATTATAAAGTTACATTGTTCAGCAATTCAAGTGGATTATTTTATAACAATTTAGGAACTGCGAAAGTTACAAATTCTAAATTAACATTATTAAGTTTTATAAATATTACTCACATTGATCTATGTTTCAACGTTGCAAAAAGATTTTTTGAGCAATCTTCAACTCTCTGTGAGTCTATTGAAAGTAATTACACAACCATTAGCCATATGGATTTTCATTGTGATAACACATTAAAAATTATTGAAGATCAATTAAAAGACATTGAAAGCCAATCTGAAATTCTGAGTCATATTTCTAGCCAAAATTTTCGCTCTCGTGAACGTCGCGGTCTTATTAATGGTATTTCTTATGGATTAAAATGGTTGTTTGGAACACCAAGCTCTGCAGATGCAGAATACTATGAAGATAGCATAAAAGCACTTCTAAATAATAATAAACAGACAGATACTCTTTTAAAGGCTCAGGTCCAAATAATTTCGAATACTATTAAAAGTTTTAATGACTCGGTTATAAGTTTACGTGAAAGTGAAATGGAAATAAATAAAAATATGAAATTGATCAATAAAATTAATAGTGGTACAAATTTAGCTTTGAATAAATTAAACTTAGAATCTGTTGTTACCCAACAAATAATTTCACTTTTATCATTAACGAATAAAATTACAAATAAATTCGAAAATTTTATAAATTGTGTAAATTTAGGTAAACATGGAATATTATCTCCAGAAATTCTAACACCAAAAACTTTGTTTGACGAACTTTTGAATTATAATGGTCCCAACAATTTGCCAATCAAAATTGATTATGATAACGTGCATTTGTATTTTAACATTTTGGAATTAAATATTTTCTCTGCCAATAACAATATATATTTTGCCATTAAAATTCCACTTGTAGATAAATCTAATTATAATCTTTATCGATTAATTCCTCTTCCAATGCAACATTATAATTTTTCCATATACTCCTACATTGAACCGAAAAAACAATACCTTCTCCTCTCCGAATCAAAAATCCATTTCACCTTAATGCAAGATCTAAAAGACTGCAAACAATACTTGGAGCATCGTTACTTGTGTGATGCTGTACACATTCACAAGAAGATTGACCAACCAACATGCGAAACACTGCTACTGAGTCCACACATTAACAAGATTCCATCAAGTTGTCAAACAATTAACATAAAAGCATCGATTCAAACTTGGAAATATCTAGGAGACAATGAATGGTTATTTGTGATGCAGAAACCAGTCACTTTAACGCTCCTGTGTGATTCATCCCCTTCCGAGGACATCGTGTTGCATCAAACAGGGATAATAAGCATTAACTCTACCTGTAAAGGATATACGGATGAGTACTTATTAACACCGGTTCGAAGTCCCAAGAGCAACATGTCACACATTGTTCCATCAGTAGATATCAAGAGTGATGATTGCTGCGCATGGAAATCTGATAGTAGCCCTACTCAGTCTATACAGTTGGATCCAATTAGACTGACCAATGTAGACCTAACAGAACTATCCTACGCCAGCAAGAAATTAGAAGATTTCGACAAGATCATCACTAAACAGCTACAGACCCCCTTTATTGTAACACATACAGAGTGGTATGTCATAGGTTTGGCAACAATTGGAGGCATCGTTACAGTGTTAGTTGGTGTCAAAGTGTTTAAGTGGTGTCAGTGTTTTGCTTTGTTTAAACAATGTTTCAGAGGACCCAAAAATAATGAACATCCGTCCACAAAATATGAAATTGTCAATGCCCCCCATAATTCAAATTCTGATGCACCAGTAGCTAGTGAAAATTGTGTCCCTGAAATAATAAATATGAAAGACATTAGTGCCCCAACTCAAATTAAAAATAAGTCCCTGCCAAGAAAAAGTAATATACCCTTGTAAATCGGTAAAGTTTCCCCACCGATTTCCATTTTAAGGAGAGAGATGTTGTATATTCTTAATTTATGTATATGTTTAGTTATAATTGCATGTTAGGCTAAGATAATGTTTATTTCTAAATTGTATTTATTTGTACCAGTTGTGTATATTTTGATAATGCTGTACATTTTTCTTCTATACCTAACTCTCTGTACATTCCTTTCTATTATTTCATATCCTAACTTTCTAAATTTCAAGGTCCAAGTTCCAACCCTTATCTGCAGGTCATTGCAACCCCTTCCCGTCTCTCTTCCCCGATTTTTGGTATATAACCTCCTATCCAAGTAAACTCTTTCTCATTCATTGCTCATTCATTTCCGATTCTGCAACTGGTCCGTATCATCCACAAAAGAATCAACAAAAATATTTTCGTTATTAAATTAGTTAGACAAAATTCTAAACTTTGTTTTATTGCTGCTAACCTGAGCAGTATACAACACAGGATTCATTTTCTAATTCCTGGTAAAGGATTCTAATTCCTGGTAAAGGAGTCAGTCCATGGTTCGTTTTGTAAATAGTTCTTATAATTACCAAGAAATAATTTTTCTTACATGTAATTCATTAATAGTTTTAACTTTTAGCACTATATTTGTAAATTGGTTTTATTTTAATATATTTTGTTATTAAGTTATCGCTTTGCTCATCTCAACTATCTAACATTTTCTTTAATTTAGTTTACTTCTAAATTATAAAAATAACCTGGTGTTTGTTAATTTAGTTTCAACTGTTTTTCGCATTGTTACAATTTGCAGATAGCTATATCCAATTTTAGTTCATCAGAAATTCAGGACAGCTTGCGCAAATGAAACTGAGAGCCCGAGGAAACATTAGACTACAAAGTTGTCAGACAGGCAACCACCAGTATGCTCCTTTCATGTGTTACCTACAGCAGACTTGACACAGGATACCCGACATGTCTGATCATGTTCAAACCTCACAGGACAAATTTTGTGGGAAAACGTTTATGAAACACGAAAATTAAGATATTTTAACTTGACACACGGGTATGGGTTGATTACACTTAAACTAAAACAAAAACGAAAATAAAATGACAGTGAAACAGTAATCGAAAGAAAACTAAACTAAAAATTATAAAAAATATCAAAACCTTTTTTAATGTAGTATGCAGAAACAGTGATTATGTCAAAAATGACGAAGAAGATTTAGGAATAGTGGAAAAAATATACGATGACAATATTAGGACCAGTAAAATTTTCAGAAAACGAATATAGACCTAAAATGAATTATGAAATTGAAAAAGATTTAGAAAGAGAAGACATAGACACGTATGGAGATCAAAAGAAACAGATATAATAAATTCAATACTGCTGTGAAAGTCCAGAGGGAAAAGGAAGATGAACGACACCCAAATCTAAATAGCTTCAAGAAATAGAAGAGGATTTAAGAAGAATAGGAGTAACAAAATTAAAAAAAAGAAAAACAGAAAATAGGAAGTGATCCACATGTATAAAAACATATAACTAACGTTGACAGAATTTGAGCTGACATATTGTGAAATAAATTTTAATTACTTTTCTAAATCGTGTGCCAAATTCATTTGTCCGAAATGAATAATGATGTTTGTTGCTAATTACAATTTCTATCTGGTACAAATCAATCAGTTATGAATTGTATCAATACCTAATTGTTTCAGCATTGAACAAAAGACTTTAATTTACATACAAATAATAAATATACATTACGGTTCAACTATTATTTATCATACATTTATGAGTTAAAACCTATTAAAAATACAGGGTGTGTAGCTTTTAAAATTCCTCGTAACATAGTCACTTAAACAGAAATGTGACCTCGCTTGGAACGACAATTTGGAAATTACGATGAATGATTGTGATTATAGTTAAAGCTTCTGTAACATCTTCAATTAAGGAGATAATTTACCTCTGTAAAAGCGTGGTTCGTTGTTTTCTAATATTTCATTTTTGGTACATTTTAGAGAAAAATATTATTAGAAAAATGTTTTTGAAATAATATTCTTAACATCGAACTGTTTTTAAATTTTGATATTTTAATAAAAACCAAATATTATTTCACTCATTAATTTATAAACCAATCCAAATTCAAGATTCTACATAGTTATTAAGATTTAATTCGACAAAACACCGTCACAAAAAAGATCCCATCTTTTAGGCTAATAAGATGCTATATTTGACAAGTGAGATTTGTTAAACAAAAATTTCAGTATTTAATTCGTAATTTACGATTATTTGCAAAAGCGTTTATTCATTTTGCAATCCAAGAAACTTAGAAGATAAATGGATAGAAATAATTATATACACACATATAAATTATAAAATTGGTGTATGTTATTTATTAACTATTGTCTGTCTTTATTTGTACCGTTCCTAATAATCGTTCTCAATACATTATTAATTCCATTTGTATTCCTTTTATGAACTGCAAACCTATAACATATTATGTTTTCTTACCCGTGATAATGAAATACACAATTTATTAGTAATTATAAATTAAGCGATACTCTTTTAGAACTAAGATAATGATAGAGGAACTGTTTGTATTCTGTTAATAACATATTTCAAAATTAAATCATGTATTGTTACTTAGGCGTATAATTACATATAGTATCTAAGTTGAGAGAGGTATATAATTAATATATTTTTACACCTGTTCCATTACAGCTTGTAATTATTAGCCACTAGCTATTAAAGAAAGAAGCACTGGTAATATAATTCTTACAATTTTCTTGTAATGAATGCTGTAATTGGTTTTTTATTTTATTGATTTATTTTGAGAAGTTTTGTACATAATTGGATTGTGGAGAATTTTGGAAACATGTGTTCAACAGTTGGCAATGAAATGGCACGAGACACAATTTGCTTTTTTATAATTTGGGCCTTTGTTGCATGTAATACATATAATTTAAAATAATTATCTTAATAAAGAAACGATTACAAGAAAACGTTCCTTAGTGATATAGCAGTAAGAGTTCTTCATGTATTAAGGAAATAAACTAAGGTTTTATATCCAAGACTGTAATTAGAGCCTAATGTTAAGCCGAGGGCATTTTCAAAAACTTTTATTATCATTATTTTATCATTAAATAATTTAATTTATTTATGCTTAATTCTTAATTGTCATGCTTTGAAGAAACAAGTTTTTCCTAGGGAATAGAGTACTCTAGTATGTGTCAATTTTTATACATGTAAAGTGACAGTTAAGTTAAGAAGAGTTAAGGAATAACAATGCTAGACAGAGTAAGGAATGAATGAAGACCAAAGACACATAGGATAACGAAATAAAGAAGACATTGACGAAAAGAGAAAACACAATAGTAGTGCACACTTAGACCATATAACACTAGATACGTAAGACAGGTCAGATTTTGGTAAAACAAAGAAGGACAAAACATATTTCACTCTTTATTATATGGGGCGGAAGTATTCAATGTACATGTCTAACTTGCTTACATTACTTACTCAAACATAAACACTTTTTTCTGATATGTTCATAAGGTGCTCTTAAAATAATAGAAATTTTGAGGGCAAAAGTATAACGTACAACCCTCATAGTGATACATATTAGGTTCAGGCCTTTGGAACAAATATTATGATAAACCACATGGCACATGGCATTTACAGACGGTGTAGCTGTCAATACTAACAGATTTTTGAATTTAGCATTTTTTTGAAGTTATTTCAAAAGGCGAATGTAAGTGAGATAACACTATAGATAGATATACATCTCAGACAAAGACAGCGCATTAGACTGTATATTTCGGTATGCTCTTTCGAGGTAATTTTGAAAAGCGATAGCAAGTGAGACAACATTATTGATATTTCTATACTTTAGACAAAGACAATGCTTCGAAGTGAGTCGTTGAGATAATGACAACAAACATTATAGTAGGTTTGGTATCTAGAAAGTACAAAATCATTGGAAAAAAGTTATTCCAGAAATAAAATGACGGATAAGCATTCTTAATATCTTAAACGAAAGAAAATATAAGTTGCAAATACATGAAATGAACTAGAAATAAAAGAAGGTAATAGAGTTTAAAGCCAGCAGAGGAATGAAGAGTAACGAAAAGGCTGATTGTATTTGTCTGGTGCCAGGAGCAATTACACATGAAATTCATTGGGATATTTATTCTGGTGCAGCGAACACACGAAACAAGAATAATTATCCAGAACGCTCATGCATCGCTGGAGATGGTGAGATTATTATTTTAACGGATGCATAATTAATTTTCACAGAATTATGTTATGACCAATTAAATTAAACGATGTTAAATTAGTGCCACTTGGAACGTTACTAGTATTTAACAATCAGTCTCAAGATGATTCAGACTTCATTTGCATTCGTATCTTCATCATCTATAGAACAATTCTATATTTTAATCATCAACTATTTTCTTTAAAATTACTATCGATTTCAGTCTTTAATTTATAAAATAAAAATGTTGGCCATTTTAAAAGATCCAAGACGTACCTCGAGATAAAAAAGCTGATATATGGACTTCCTTGCATGCCTATTAAATTTATTTCATTTCAAATTGAGATATAAAACTTCAGCTAGTCCTACATATAAAACTTTCAACATTCTACGACTACCTAATCGTTTTTGAGCTCAAAAAACCCTTCAAGCGAAGTGCTCTTTTGTCACTGCCGATTGCAAAGAAAAAGGGAGGTGCACAACTAGATGTTATAGCAGTTCCACATACAAAATTTCAACATTTTGCGGTGTACGTGCTTACAGATTTACTCAGAAACTAGTCAGGAATGGTCAATATGGACACTTCTGTTGAAATTTGAAAACCGAAATTTTTCGCGATTGCAATACTTGCTTTACTTTGTACAAGTAAATATTCCGAATATTTCCTGTTTGGTAAGTCAGTCTTATTGGTCAATAATTAGTAAGTAAACACAATCGGTAAACAAAAAATATTCGATCGTGCAAAATGGTATTGTTCAACAAGCATGAAATGGTACTCATTTCATACGAGTATGAAATGGACATTCAAAGCGAGTTGTACTATAAAGATGTCTTCATTTCATTACTTCTTAGCAACTACAAAACAAATATTAAACAATACGATTTTTGACAAATCTGTGAGATATGAATTTATACGTTAACGTTGTCTATGGTTACCGTGGGAAATGAAAATAGCAAAAATTTTAATTTTTTAGCTATAAATTTAATTTTAATTCTGCGAAATAAATTATGTTTGATATCCGAAAACATAGTGTGAATATAAACAAAGAAATGTTTGTTGCTAGCTAAAGTAAATTAATTTCGCAATTCAATTTGAAATTTGGGCCAACTTCATCAAGTTTTGAGCATTTAACATTAATTATGTTGAAGTAGATGTTTTATATAGACTGAGCACATATTTCATAGCTCGGCACTTGTAAACGATGGGACATTAGTGGATAAAGCGTGTGCTAATGCCCGTTCATATTGCGGTAAATGAGCTCGTTTTAATTAACCACGCTCGTATCCTTGAATGTACATTGTGGGGAGGTGACATTACTATCGATAATTGAAACATGTACTTAACTACCTACTTTATTACTAGCGTAATTGCTACTTTCAAACACTAACTGTTATTTCTTAATATATTAAAAATCCTTTACGAACATACATAATGTTAATAGTTACAGATGTTCTGTTTATTTAACTTGTATAACGGTAATAAAAAAACTAAGACATTGTACGCTTTAACTAAGTAAAAAATATTTCTCATTCTGCAACAAAATATAAGAAGCTGTAAGCAAAATATTTTTATGTTTCATTGGTATTAGTTTTCGATTCAAAAAATTATACACGTATATTTACTTTTTAAAATCTCAATAGTTCAACGAGTAAGAAATTCATAAAATTATCGTATCGTGCCTTAATTATTAGCACAATAAGTGAATAAGAAACAGAAAAAGTGAGGTCTTATAGCTGGGGATTTTTGAAATTAGAATTACATATTTATAAATTTAAACACTTCGTAACAAATTTATATATTAGTATTGTATAAAAGCATTTTTTTTTAAATTACCTGCGTTATTTTACTTTTTTAGGTTATAGCGACTTTCGGCAATAATGATGAAATTTTTCGAATTCCTTCGATGTCAAAATAATTTAAAAATTTTCTAGTTTTATTATTTCAAATAGTATATCTGTAAAGTCGTTTTACCGATGAAGTTAAACAGATTTATTAGTTTTTACAATGTTGTGATTTATCGTATATCTTTAAAATCCTCTAATAAGAAATCCAGAAAAAGTGATTGAAATCACATTAAATTATTTTTGAAAAATTTAAATCACTTCTTTACTCTATGTAATTCTGAAATTAATGTTTAATGTAAATTTCTAATTTTTTAATAATTGGTACAAAAGAATTTAAAAAAATTTAAATTTTTATAAGAAAACTGAATATTTGAAATTTATTTCCTTTTAAAATCCAACATGGAATTAATATTTGTTTATTTTTATAGTAACTGTAACAGAAACCAAAACTATTTGAACCATTAATAACCCTGAAATAAAATAATAATAGAGATAATATGTGGTTTGAATGTTCCACTTTGTGAATTAAAAATCAGTGAAATCGGTAAATTTGGAATCACTATCGAAAACGGATAGTATTTCTTGCGGTTTAAATATACGATAAGATACAACTCTTTGATAAATTATATTTAAATTTTCCTGAAATTTGTGAACAATATGATACAACAAATTTTGAAAAACAACAAAAAAAACTCAAAATTTATTAGGAAAATGTCAGTGACATTTGCAGAACCCATTCTAAATTTTGATATTGCATGAAATTTCTCGGTATCAACCTTGCTGCATACGGAGAAATTTTCTGGATAAAATGACTTCTGGAAATCAGAACATTGGTATTGATTGCCTTCATGTGATGTAAATACAAAACTATAATAAACTCATAAATTATGATTGTGATATGAGAAACAGTGGACAGAAATAGACGAACTAGTTCTTACAGTCCAAATATAAATTGCATCAATCGTAAAGCCATTTTCGTAGGAGTTATTGCGATTTTAGGATTGTAATATTCAACATATCAGCAGATTGTATAGTTCTAGAGATATTCTTCATGTGTGTATAAATATAAATAGTAATTGATCTAAAATTTGGGATCATTTCCACAATTTAGTTTAAAGAGCTGCAAAAACGAAATTACATTTTGCACTTTAAGAGTTATTTATCGTTTGCGTTAACGTAGGGTTATTGGAAGATAGTAAAAACTTTCAATTTATATCGTTTAAGTATTTCACAGATGTTACTTTACTGCAATCTAAACTGCCACATACGAGGAAATGTCGATAAGTTTAATGTTTCTAGGTTTTCCTAGAAACATCTTCCAATACCTTGCCTATTGTATAGGTACAAAACTATAGTTCTGTGTATTGAATCTTAAGTTTAATAAGGATTCGAATTTTGCTCACCATAAAACTATAATAAAAATAAAATATTGTACAAACAGTAATAGTTTATTTATGTATTAAGAGACAGCTTTAAATTTCCTGAGGGCTATAGTTTTGATTATATTTGTGGTATATACGTTTTATGTTATTTTGGTACTTTAAGTGAAAAATATCTGTAGGTATATATCCCATGCTATGATTTCTTTATAGATAGTTGGCATTATCAGATTGTTCTCAAACAAATTTAATATAATCGTGATGAGGTTGGGTTAGGTTAAGTTAAATTAGGTTAGGTTAGATTAGATTAGGTTAGGTTAGGTTGGTTTAGGTTAGGTCCGGTTAGATTAGATTAAATTGGTTTAGATTTGGTTAGGTTAGGTACTTATGTGTGTACACACCTTTTGTATTAAATAGTTTTAAAAACAAATAAACAAAAATATCAAGATCCAAATTTCATTAAAATCAGAGGTGAAGTGGTGCATTGACAAGTTGATCTAATAGGTTTATATGAAAAGGAATTTGAAAAGTTTTGTGAATGTAATTCCTTACTTAATTAAAATTAAAATATATTGCATTGTTTAATATTTATTTTCGATACAAGTTAAATTACGCCCGCATTTGAAGAATGTAATAAAATAAAATATTTTTTTATGAACAATTATACATTCACATCCATATTCTGACCGGGATTTGAACCTGGGACACCTATTATAGTAAGCAGCTACATTTCTGCTATTCTAATGAAGTGTGTTAGTTTTTTATTATAATAAATGAATGTTCTAATAAACAAACAATCGAATAAAAAGTCCACAATTCCAAACTGTCAAAACTTGCGTTAACCAAATTCCAAATCTCAAACTATAAATTTAAAGCTGCCCTCGCACAAGTTTGAGCATTCAGCGAACGAAGTCATTACATGAGCTGAAGCGATAAAAAGTTCTAAGTACTTAATCGATGAGTTCAGTGAAGGAGCAAAAATGAAACTCGGGCGATGTGACAAGCTGAGCGAAGCTGCGCCGTGGAATGCAGGAAAGCGGGAAAGCAGGAAACTTCCTGGAAAAAGCGAACAGCTTCGGGAAACTGGCAGGCTGCGCTGCCACCAAATGCTGAATCGCTTTCATTCCGCGAAATAACGTGCGCAGTGTCAAACATTCCTGGAATAATATGCACCGTAAATATCATACCAGAATTCAACTCCGAGAAAAGTTTATAAATTTAGTACGGTTGAATTCAAGTGTTATTCATTAGTAGAATTTTCATTGCCACCACCATTAAAACTAGAAAAAACACAACTCATAAAACGTAAATTTAAAACTAGCATTTACTTGTATTGTCCTAAAATAAGTAAGATGAAAAGTGTAATGTGTCATTTTCCTATATTAGTATTATCAGAATATTTTCTAAAATATCATACTCAGAAAATAATAACAACGAATAACGTTTGACCCCTTTTTGTAATGAAAGAGGAATGTTATTAAAAATTGTGACCTATAGAAATAATTTTCATTTTCATTTTCATAATTTCATATTGTATTTAGTGTCTATTAATTTTATTGGCTAATGGTATTAGTAAAGTTGCTAAGAGCTAGAAGCTAGCAACTTTTAAATAAATAATAAAAGAATTAAAAGACAAAAGGTCCTGCACTTAGATGAGGTATAACAGAGATATGGCATTGCCCAAATATATTGTCGAAAGATCTAAGGTTTAAAATCGCTTGCGGCCTACTGTTTGAGAACAGTGAACCAGTGGAGTAGTTATATAGAAAACTCAACCAAACAAATAATGAGGATAGGTGACTAACACTATGACCAATATTTCGTTCGTCTAACTGTAAGTGTGCACTACTTAGCTGGCGGATTGTTCTCACGCAGCTAACTGTTAGGCGATTCTCGACCATACACCTTTTGCTTGCTCAGTAGTACGTAGCTATAGGAGTGTGCCATATCTCTATGTTATACCTCATCTAAGGGTCCTGCACCATATTATACGAGTACACAAGATGACCGTTTTAAGAGGCTAATCATTGGGATCTCGAGAACCGTAAATCAAAAATCTTTTGTATCAAACAAATTTTTAACAGCTTAATTCAATATTCGCCTAAATTTCTACAAAACAGAAGCAAATACATCTGGTGCTGTTGTAGTCTTTCTGGATAACGCTGAAGTAATCTGCTTATTTCCATGAGCAGCATATTAAATTTCTATCTAATAGTCAAAATTTTATATGAAATTTTTGGGTTTAGCCTTGGTCGTAATTGCCACAAAGAAAGGAACTCAAAGTGCCATAATAATAATAATGATTTTAATTTTTGCTTTGTAGCCATTTAAGTTTGAAATTTTTGTTGAGAGTACAAAACTTTTTGTATGTATTGTATAAAGATTTAGACTATGATTGTAATATTGCAGATTTCAAATGAATACACTCTCTTTGATGAACTATGGATCACAGTGGCTGATGCACGTGCAACGAACAACTGAAGACGACACACGTGAGTGCATGAACTCACCCGTGAGAGATGCTTTATAATTGGACATTTGTATTCAACGTGCGTGTGTAGGTTTGTACACACATGATGAATTCCGTAATTATTTCGACGGTGATTTAATGCTACAACAAAAGCTGCTATTTTGGACCTCAGAGGACAAATTTAGATCAATGACACAGCCGTAATGTTTACTTTCTTCTTGGACTTAATTTCTTAGAAGGAAGTCACGTTTTTGTGGGAGATGGTCGGAGATAAAAGACGGTGATTAAACAAAACAAATTAGGACAGGCGTTGGGAATCTTTTAATTAGTTCAAATTATGAAAAACAGAAGTTTGGAATTCCGGAAAGCTGCTTTACATAAGATCTTTTTTATTAACGTTTCTTATTTTGTGCAAATAATCCTAAATACAAATTGATAAATTTATTTTCTAAATTATTGTGTTTTTTATTTTAGGACAGAAAATAATATGTGAACAGCATAATTTTTCAAGTATATATTTTTTTCTGGTAATGATAATAGACTCATACATTTGTTAATCAAGTGATGGAACACACCTATACTTTGTACCACGAGAATATTTGTTAAAAGGATAGAAAATCACATACTTTCGTGAAATGTGAATCGCGCTAGCCTAAAAGGATGTTGAAAAACCAATCACGATTCACGAAAGCACGTGGTTTTCTGTCCCTTTAATACTCTCGTGGTACACAATATCGAATCTCTTGCAGCACAGTTTAGCAGACTCTTTATGGAAACAATATTATACGTGGTTATTCCACTAGTTATTGTTTATTGTTATGATCCTTTCTTTCTATCATCATTGTTGTGTTTGATGATGTCCGAAAGAACAAATCGATTGTACAAAAAGCAATAAATACTGGAATTTATTTTTATAGATATTTATTATGTTCTATTAATTGTCTGTTAGGTAGACCACACACGTCGAAGTAATATGACAATTACGAAACAAGTCCCTTATGTGTAAAATTTAATTACATCTATGAATGTTTATAAAAAAGTGAATTCAGTAAACTGCATGAAAAATAGAATGTTACTTTTGAATATAGATGTATCCTTGGTTGACAAATGCATCGAATTTAAAGTGGTGGGAGAGGAACTGATATAAAGTAGAGAAATGGCGGGAGGAAACATGAGGAAACGGATGTGGCCTTCACAATAAAAACACGTTATGTAACGTATTTCGCTCGCGTTGCTCCACATACAGGCAGCCATCTTCTCAGCCGCAGTGGCGTGCAGATGGGTTTTCCACTACCGGAAAATTCAATAACAAAAATATAGTGCATGCACGTGACCTAAGCAATCGCTTATAATGGACTCCTCCACCATTTTTCAATTTTCTGAAAATTCTTGTTTTATATATTTTATTAAAATAGATAAAAAAGGTTAAAAATAAATTTAAATTTAAACTTGCTAGTTTAAATTGTTCGTTAGGATGTAGCTGCATTATTTTTATATTTTATTTTATTGAATTTTTGACTTTTTTGTATTTTAATACAACATTGTTTAATAAATATATATATTTAACATAATTTTTTGAGGTAATTTGGATCCTGAATTTTGGTTGAAATTTGGGATTTCTCGGCCTTGGAGATCCAATGAATAAAATGCAATTGTTTTGTAACAATGAGGTATATTCTTTATTTCTTTATAGGACAACATACATATTATACATATTATCGCCGATTGTGGAGTTGACGTATTTCCAATGTTAATGTGATTTGATTTTTTTCATTCAACAATATTGCTTATTAAATTTAAAATGTAATACTTACACATTACCTGTATATCATCAAATCAGGCTAAAGATGAGGACAATATCATCCTCAAAACGTCCTATAAAGTAATAAAGAATATAACTCATTGTTACAAAACAATTGCGTTTTATTCATTGGATCTCCAAGTGCCAAAATTTAAACCAAATATCCAAGTAACCTCTAAACAAGAAATACCCAGTTATACATAATATATTTCATCCAGTTTTGTCCTTACTCCAAAACTTCTAACATAACTTCTTATCTTGTTTCTCTTCTAACTTCCTAACACAATGTTCTTAGAATCTTTAGAGATTCCTCTTCTTTTCCGCAAAGCCTACACTTTTCTCGTATGAACTACAGTAATAAACGAATTATTTTTTGTAGATTCCAATTAAAATATTCCTGCGAAATATTAAAACATACAAGTAACAACCGTTCTACTTTATTTAATAATTTCTTCTCGTACATAAAGAAAGATCTGAAGATATATATATAATACATCAGAAAAATCCCAAATTTCAACAAAATTTAGGATCCAAATAACCTCAAAACAAGAAATGCACAGTTATACATCATATATTTCATCCAGTTTTGTCCTTATTCCAAAACTTCTAACATAACTTCTTGTCTTGTTTCTCTTCAAATTTCCCCACACAATCTTAGATGCCTAAAGATTTTTCTTCACTTTCACAGACCCTAAACTTTTCTTGTGTGAACTATAATAATAAAGGAATTAATTTTCTGTGGACTTCAATTAAAATAATCTTGTAAAATATTAAAATATACGAGCAACAAATCATTATATTTTCTTAAATAATTTCTTCTCCTCCTTGTACATAAAGTTAAAATATCTCTAGATATGCATCAGAAGAGACTCCCTTGGTAACCCTGACTTAGATGCATGAGTTTCCAGCGCATTCCTCCCATTGTAGTACCTTCTCTTCTGAGATAACCTCTCTTCAATCTTGATGCTACATGACGGTTGGATTTTTGACAGTGAAAGTTTGTCTTTGACCACTGCCCGGCCCATAGTGTTCCCCATGTGAAAGTCGTGGCCTGCTTCAGGATGTTCTATTAATTTTAATGGGAATGTTAGATGACCATTGGGAAATTGAATTCATGTTGGGTGTCGTATTCATTAACAAATAATTATATTTATGATTGTTGTGCCTTATCAACGGCGGTTGAAATTAGTATTTAATATGAAAGTGTAAATATGTGATATTAAAATGGAATTAAGATTATGGAAAATATAATCATTAAAATATATTTTATTCTAAACTGCTAGTGGTATTAATTATAATATAATGAAAGCTGATAAAAAAATTTCGACAATTATTATTTTATCTGTCGAATTAAGAAATTTTTTTTTGTTAATAATGTCATTAGGAAATAGTATTTCAAATCCTTAATAGTTCTGCTCAAAAAATTAATAATCAATTCATAAACTGTGCTCCTATTTTAATTCTTTAAAATTTTAATTAGGATCACTAAATAAAATAAGATATTTGTTAATCATTATTTTTTATAAGCATTTGATATTTTACGTGCTTTATAATTTTACCCATTCGTTGCTTCGCAACCCGTAACTAGTGACACGATAAAAAAACAATTATTTTAGAAGCTAAAAACAGAAAAGTACCTATGAATGTTACTCACATACGTAAAAATTAGCTATTTATGTAATAAGTAACGGAACAAAGGTTATTTAACGCATGCGAAAATTACAAAACGAGACGTAGGCGAGTTTTGAAGAGCAGAAGTTAAATATCCATCCAGTTTTCTTACATGTTTTATACAATATGTTTTCTACTTTCTTTTAAATAAGTACAAAATTTCAAAATATGATTTTTTGTCATTTTGATGCCTTTTGCAAAATAAACAAAAAAGACAGTACTAATGACACCTTCATTTTGTGTGTTGTTAAGTTACCAGTTATTTAAAAATATACCGTACGTTTCAAAAAAAGTAGTAGTTATAGGCATTTAACATGGGAAAAGAGTTTTTGATAAATAAATACTGTCCGGCTAACAATTAAGTAACCATATTGCACAGGACATGTATTCCTGCATGTTATTTAATATTGACTTATTACTTTATTTTATTATTGTAATTCAGTGATATGTTATAATAATAATAAAGAATTAATTTTTGTCCTCATTGGGATTTGAACATAGGGCCTTACCTAAAAATTGTTTGTGGTGATTTTCATTAACCACACAGTATATCTGGCTTTCAGCTAATAATCTATGCTCTTTGTAAAGACGGTATACTTGTGTACGCGTGTGAAAGAATATTGTATTTCAAAAGTCTTTGTAGATCAGTTGATACAGCTTACGAGTATATTAGAAATAGGAAGGGATTCTTTATTATTAGAATCAAAGCTGGATTACACACATATTATAATAAAAGAGAAATAATTATATATAGAAGCGATTAATTATCTGTAAGTTCAAAACTCATTGATCTTTTCTTATCATATTCACTTGACAAGGTAGAAGGATGAAATTTAGTAATACGATTAATAACCTGCTTGCTGGTTGAGCTGCGTCGATAACGAGTGAGAATTTGGGCTGTAAAGTTGGTATACTTGTGTAAGAATATTGTACTTCAAAAATCAATAGACAATATTTGGGTTTAAGTTCTGTAAAATTTTATTAATTACAACGTTTTGTTATTTACCTGACGAAGGCAGCACTGAGCTGTCGAAACGTTGTAATTAATAAAATTTTACAGAACTTAAACCCAAATATTTTCTATTAATTAATTATGAGTTCTGAAAGCTTCTTTCAATATTTCAAAAATCTTTGTAGGTCAGTTGATACAGCTTACGAGTATATTAGAAATAGGAAGGGATTCTTTATTATTATTATATATTAGGATCGAAGCTGAATTACACATATGTTATGATAAAACAGAAATAATTATATATAGAAGCGATTACACTATTCGAACATTTCTTACCATTTTCACTTGAAAACACCTACCGACAAAATTCAGTACCCCGATTCATAACCAGCTTGGTTGACCTGAGAGATTTGGGCTGTAGCCTAGATTCCCGGTGAAGGTCCCGAGCCTGCCGTGGCCTACTTCTCCCAATTAGAATAGCCCATTTTGGGGTAACGAGCAGCAGCGGCGGCGGTGACAGACACAGGAAGCAGACGGTTCCGCTCCGCCTCGGCTGGAGATGCGTCGCTGGAGAAAGTGCCACAGGAGCGTGGCTCGTGACGCAACTTCCGCCCAGATTCGTGAGCTGCTCCACTTTTACACAATGCGTATCGTATGATGGGGGGATTGACATGTAATGTCATGGACAGCGGTGGATTGCTTGGTCCGTGTGATACGAATTCGACTGAGTTTTAATATATGTTATGTATCACCTATCTTTTGAGAATTGGGATGTTTATTGGCTGAGTAGTTTACTTTTACACAATACGCATCATATGCTGTATGAATTAACATGGGCGTAATGTCACGGACAGCGGTGGATTGCTTGGTCGCGTGGTATGAATCCAGCCGAGTTGCCGAGTGGATGACAAGTATAGGGTTTAAATGCCTGTTGTGGATATATCATTCATCTTTTGAGAATTGGAATGTTTATAGGCTGGGTAGTTTATAGTATTATCCGAAAATGTATCGCAGTGCTGTTATGGTTTAAACATGATTACAATTACCAGCACCACGGTTAAGAAATGGAACGCTTCTCAAATGACATCTGTCGTTATTAGCTAGTAAATTATTGTTTTTAAAAGATTATGGAGACGTAGTATTTTTTTTTAATAATTTGGTACTAAATGATAGTAACTCCGAGGAAAATGATGAAGAATTTATTAGACAAGATAATAAATATTAGCATATACATACAAAAATAGTATTTTTGAATCATGTATCTAGCAGAATTACAACGAAGGGGTGTGCTTATAAATAATAAAAAAAGAGTTTACTTGATTCTGAAAGTGGGGGTCGTGACACCTTTCTATACTTGTATGCCGCGAGAGTGCTGTGAAATTTAGCATCGTAGGAATTTTAATAATTCTTGGATCTGAGCATTTGAATCTTCTTCTTCATACTTAATGTCAAATGATTGTCCAAAGAATGAGTATGGAATCATGGTTACGAATTAAAAGTTATGAATTGTTGAAAAATGTGTTTGAAGAATTATGTTACATATATCAACTAACAAATTAATAATGTCACGGGCACCGGTGACTCACTTGGCTAGCCTGATACGACTCGACCTAAATAGTGTGTGAGATCTGGGGTTCAAATCCTAGAGTCACTAACTAGTTATAGATCTATATAAGCTATAGATCGCTTGAAAAGATTTTAAGTTTCTAACCTAATTCACTAAAAATGCAATTAAAATTGTCTTCGAGTATTTTTTAATTTCTTCTATGGTCAAAATACTCCTAGGGTATTATACTTGTACTTGCAAGTTTAAGAATAAAATATTTAAAAGAATGAAATCAAGTAAGTAAAAATATTTTTTGAGAAGTGTTACAAAAAATATATTAATTCTATAATAAATTAATAACAAATGACCATACCAAATTATAGTGACCACACGCTTTCTTCTAATTTCCAATATGCAAAATACAAACTTTCATTACAATGAATACATTATTGATCCTTTCACAAGAAAACAATAAGAGTAGAGCTGACAAGTGAGTGATTATGTGAGGAGAGAAAATTGTTATCACATCTCCCTTCATCGCTCTAACACTTCATTTCTCATCGCGAGCAAAACCAACACGTGGGAACCTAAAGTAGATAAAATGGAATTACGAAAATTCAATATTCTAAATAAATTACATTATAGATACCACCTACACTACAACATTGAACTTTATTGAAATATTACATTCTAGCAACATCATCTTAATTCCTAAGATATTACAACAGCTACTAATTAAATAATAGATGGATAAATAAAAATAAAACAACAATAAAATACGTTACCATAAACTACGCTATGTTCTTTCATAAACATACATAGTAATAATTTATGTAGTAATTCATGAAACCTAAATAAAAGAATTTAAGGCACATAATAATAAGGTTTCAGTAAATCATTGTTCTAATTTTAATACAATGAGAGACGCAGCCATTGTACGTAAATCGTTAAGAAAAAAACGTATATAGTTCAAGGTAAGGTGGTGAAGATATACTTAGGACACTTAAAAATACATTATTTTCTCAATTCCACGTTATTTCACAAGTAATTAACAAATGCACGCCACTTATTTTTTTAATAATTGAGTTATGGCCTCTTCAACAACGGTGGCATTTGAATCTCTTCTCGTTAAATTTTTGACAAGCTTTAAATGTGAGTGTATTTATAACTCACAAACCTTGAATTTTTAACACATGTCATCGCATAAATACTTATTTCCTTATTTCTCTATCAAGGGTGACATTTATTTTGTAACCTCCGAATTTGATAATTACAGATATTTAAATGTTATTTATATCGTTTTCAAATTATTGTTAAATTATAAGCAATTATTTTTTTAGTAGAATACCGTTTATTTCTTGTTGAGTATATAAATTCATTTTTTATATTAATGATACTAAATTGTTTATTTAAATTTATTAAAAAAGTTTGTATATTTTAAAATTTATAAAAATTACAACCAGTACCATTAAAATACAAATATTATTATGAACCAAATAGGTACTTTAGGTACGTGAAGGTCTCAATATTGCCGTCTAGACAAGACAAGTCAATATTTTGCAAGATCTTGTCTTGTCTAGAAATTTTAAGACAAGACATAACTACGTCTAATTAGATTAAAAAGTCGAGATATGAAGACATCTGCAAGGAACTTACAGCTTATAGTTGGATTATGAACTACTTGGATACAGCGGTATTTTCTTTTTTTACATGATTGTTAATTATAATAATAATAATTATCACGTAATTATGAATAAAGGAGTAACGTTTTCATGATCAAGTCGGTATGGATTGATATGATGACAATTGTCTCGTGTTATTTTGACAAGTCTGAAGTGGGATTCCATAATTCATAAGAACTATAAATAATAATTGTACTTGTCAAATATCACCTTGGTCGAAATTCTAATTTGCAATGAATTTAGGACATTCTCACAGGAGTGTAGATTTGTAGAGTGTATTATTATATGTATTGGTCTGTATTAGCCATTAATAATGATGACCGTTATAGTTTACTTTATAGTTGATATTTGCAATTGATAACATAACAAGTCCAAATGATAGAAGTTATGGAATCCCATACTCCTGTACGGTAATAGATATTAAGGATATAAGTTTTATATAGCGGCCATAATGAAACGTGTGTGTGTCGTTAAATCACGAGATGATGAACCGCGTGTTTTAATCCTTTTATTTTAAACGAAACAGGCAAATACATTCCTGCCAATCAATGTTAATGTTAGGTCGTAACCATAGATATGATAAATCCCATGTTTCGAATTAAAAAATATTCATGGTATTTAAATTTTTTTTATATTTTTCTGTCAATTTTACGTGTCACCAAATTCATGAAGTTAGTTACTCTATAAAGTAGTTGCTACAGAGAAGTCCGTTATGGAATGAGTAACAACACGAAAATCCTTATAGAACTCTACAGCTTCCAGTATCTATAAGGTTACAGTGCAATAGAGGAATAATACAGTACAGCACAATTAGAGGTCCGTTACGCAATGAGTTACAAAACATGAAAATCGTTAGTCTATAAAACTCAAAGTTGTAGATCTCTACACCTTACAATATCTATAACTTTACAGCACAATACAGAAACAATACAATCAGCATTATACCCTTATTCCACATCTACTACACTCTGCTCCCCGTTCTTGCTCCCCATTCCTGCCCGCCCCTGCCGACCTCGAGCGCCTCGCGCGCCACTGGCGTCATCCTTGAACCGGGCATCCACGCTCGGCTCCACGTGCAGGCCGGCCCTGGCCTCCGGAACCTTGACACGGCGAGGGTGCGCGGCTCCGTCGAGCGTTGCCCGGGCAACGCCCCACACCCTCCACGCAAGGTCGACGCTCCACCAGAGACAGGCGGTGCGGTGACGGTGACATCACAGGGGGAACAGTTAGCACCGTCCAAACCGAGTCATTATTTAGTACTAGTGTTGCCTAAATGTCTCTTCAATTTTTTTTAGGTTTAACTCAGGTTAAAATACTAGATTACGCATAAGAAATAGTGACATAGGTTGAATTTTGGTTGTGGTTGTGGTATCAAAATTATGAAATCAAAGTCTAACGTTCAGAATAATAAAAAAAAAGTATTGCATTGCATAGTGATATATTATTGAAACTATAATCTATTTAATAACTAGGAGGAGTGATCTGAAGTTGGCGCATTAAAATAAATATTTCTGATTGGCTGACGTAACGCCAGTTTTACACTCAACAATATTTGTTACTTTAGATATCGTGTAAAAAAGTGTTTCAAGTTTCGTTTCACAGTTACCATTTTTTTTAGTTCATTACTCTTATTACGTTATTATTGTATTTTATATTTCTTTGTGATATTTCACAAGTTTTGTGTGCTTCAAACTTTATTGTGATCTATCACAGTGTAAATGTGACTACAGCATTCACTCCTCGTAGTTTATAAATGGAGTATAATACTATATGGTTCTCTAATGAGTTTAATTGTTAGCTTTATTTTAGTTTTAACTATGGTTAAAATGCTAGTTAACTTAAGGTGTATTCACATCAAAAGCTTAGGTACAATTAATGGTTGT
This sequence comes from Stenolophus ochropezus, assembly GCA_035578165.1. NCBI lineage: Eukaryota > Metazoa > Arthropoda > Insecta > Coleoptera > Carabidae > Stenolophus > Stenolophus ochropezus. The sequence continues at coordinate 4,290,087 of JAQOWZ010000002.1, forward strand.
GGTTGTGGTATCAAAATTGTGAAATCAAAGTCTGACGTTCATAATAATAAAAGAAAGGCTTGTCATTACTTGGTACAAATACTAGTGTTGCCTTTATGTTTCTCTAATTCATTTAATTGTTAGCTTTATTTTAGTTTTACCTCTGGTTAAAATAGTAGTTAACTTAAGGTGCATTCACTTTAAAAAAAATTTGTGGCTTAGACACAGAATAGGTTTACAGAAGCGACAGTAAAACAGAGAAACGAAAATTAGAGAGAGATGGAGAATGTGAACAAATTTAAAGGGCTCATTGTTTAAAATCGGAAAGTTTCCTCACATCTTAGAGAGAGATAGGGGAAGAGCACAAATTTAAAGGTCTACACAATGCTTCAAGGTCATAGAACTGTAAAGGGGAACATGAAAGGTATCGCTTCTGTATGTAACTATTCTGTGGCTTAGATACAATTAATGGTTGTGGTTGTGGTATCAAAATTGTGAAATTAAAGTCTAACGTTCAGAATAATAAAAAAAATGTATTGCATTGCATAGGGATATATTATTGAAACTAGTGTGAAATGAAAATGAAATTAGATGGTCCAACTAAACTTAATAAGTAGTCGAAATGTTCTACACTCATGCGTGTATAATTAAAAAATCTGATGTGCCCATTAGATTACCTCCCGCCACTGTAGTAATATATTCTGGCCATATTTATTTGGGACATTTTACTCGTAAGTAACTTGGTAGGTTTATTCTGTTTACTTGGTACATTTGATGTAACCCAGATCTGATCTTGAATTGACCCAACTCACCCAGCTATTTTACTGGGTTGGTGAGTTGAACCTGTTTTCTATCTTTGTTTAAACATTGCTTTTTCTTTCTATATCTATCATCAGTTATATCTTTTATAGATCAAAACGGAAAACTTAAATAAATAATTTTAATGAATAACTTAAATTTACTATTTAAAACATTCACCAAGTATAAAATTTGGTTGTTTCTTTGGTACCAACCCGGGTAATTTTAGGATCAGTTTTTTAGAAATTCCTCAGCTTGAACGATGTGTAAAGTTAATATTATTAATATTTTTTTCTGTTTAGCCACAAGTTATATATAAAGTGTAATTATACACGTTGATAGGAAATTAAATAGTCTTTTTGTTTAATAATAACGTAATTTGCGAAAAAAAGGATAAACGGTTTATTGTTTCAGGGAAAGTACTACTTCATGTTAACCAGTTGTGGTCAAAATCTAATCAGTTTATATGTTATGGAGGCATTAAATTTCGTTATTTTTTGTATGAAATTAAGAAAATTAAATTTGAAATTATAATTTTGTACCTTTTCTTTTATCTTAGAAGTAACACAACAATATAAGAAAATATGAAGAGAAACATTGTGTTAATATATTTATGAGAATATTATTAGCTACATAAAACAACTATAAAATTTCTTGCAGAAGTTCTTATATTTATTTTGAGAGAAATTCTACAATTGTACTGAATTCATATTTATATATTGAATATATTCATTATGAGGTTTATGAAGAGAAATTTGTACTAAAAGTTACAAGAAGTGTTTGTCCCATTGTACAACATACAAGTAAAATAATTTCTAAGAGGTTATAACTAAATTTCACTAATATCATAAATACTCGGAAAGAGAAACTAATTTAAGTACTGAAAAGATAAAATATATCATCTCAGCAGACGCAATAAAATTATTATGTTAAGTTCTACAAAATTTGTTGGATTTGTTATATACGAGTAAAATTCAATAAGAAATGCAGATTTATGTAAATTTATTTTTGATATTTGATATAAATCGTTATGGACTTGTTAAAGATATAGGTACATTGAAATTTATCACAGTTTAAATTTAAAGTAAACAACTTTCCAAAATTTTTAATTAGAACGAAAATATTTGTAGAAGTTCTGTGGTCTAATGCAATGGCAGTGACTTTTAAAATGGCGCGTTAAGATTTTAGCTTAAATCAATGTTGCCAGATTCTAGGAATTTTCTTATAATTTTAAGAATTAACCATTTTCATTTAGGGAAAATATTTACAGTAAATATTGTTAAGGATTTTAGAATTAGGTATCCTGAAATCCAAATATTATTTGAATCATTTGACTCAATAAAAGTGTAAAGTATAGATTCACAATTTAAATATGCCGTTTAAATTAAATAAAACCAAATTAAAAATCAAAAGTGAGGCTGACAAACTGAAACATCAAATAGAAATACAAAGACAGCATACTTTATTTTTGTAAATATTAAGAAACAAGTTAATGTTATTGTTAATATATTTTTTTAGTTGGATTGGGATTGAAATGCTAGTAATGGAAAAGATAACATATATACCACGGTTGAGAAGACCATTATAGACCAACGCCTTATGTCCCTCGGTTGCTTCGTACCTTGGGACACAATTTGGCGCTAGGTCAATAATGATAATCTTTTCAACCTTGGTGTATAATATACCATTTTTTATATATTCATATAATGTTCGATTTAGCTAAAACCTTTTTTGAGGACATTGTTCCTTGACTTTTTCTTGAATTTATAAGCCTTGAATATTAAATTTATATTTTATTTAATCTGGGTAAAAGCATGAATGTTTAATTAATTAATTATTACTCTATTTTAACTATTTTTGTTTTGTTCTAGGTAAGTCCACCATCTTTTCATCTACTCTAAGGTGTACACGTAAGTTTATTAATTAACTCTGAAGTTATTAATGAATACATTTCTGTCGTGCCCCACGTATTGGGGTAAATATTTCCCCGGACGCCACTGGAGTGCGTACGTGCGAGTGTACGGCATCGAGGTAGGCCCTGGCAGGAAGGACGACGCAGGATTAAGGACGTGTTTGCGAGTGGCTTTGTTCTGTTATAAAGGTTTTATTGCTTGCTTTAGGGGATGATAATTTCTTGTGCAGGAAATTTGTTTTTATGGCTGTTTAGATTAGGAGTCGCATGATGTGAAGTGATCCTGATAAAGGATAAATGGTGTAGGCGTTGAGGAACTTAGAGCAAACTTTGCTTTAGTTGTGTTTGACCCTATTTTTTACTTTATAGTTCAGGAAATGTCTTCATGTTCTAACAAGACAACGGTTAGAGTTGTGGTTTTTGAGTTTTACCAATAAATTTGTTTCTTTCTTGTCTCATCATTATTTTCTATAACTTGATAAACTTATAGGTCAATAATACATCTGCAATTAATTTTTCTTTATTCGGGATAGGACCTGATAGAAGAATTGGTCCAACGTTTATTAAATCAGTTATAGTTTTGTTTTTGAAGTGTAGTATTTTCCTACATATTATTTTTAATAAATAAATTTAATTTATAAGTCATTCATATAAATTCTGCTCTGTCATTTAGTATGAATTTTAAAGCTAGTAAGACATAATTTTGACATACTTGATATAATATTTATTATACCGATTAATCCGCCCCTAATTCAACCAAATAAAAAAATGGTGACACAATTTTTTTAACGTTTAAGAAAAATCGGTCAAGAACAACTGGACAATAAAACAAGGAAAAACGTTTTACATTTAGTAAAAGTAAATGTATAATTAAAAAAATAATATTTCTTTAACAAGAAACATAATAATATAAAATAAATAATAAAATCACAATTTATCCATGGAAAAAATATAAATTTTATTTGCTTGATTTTACCAAAAATTGAGACAAATTGGTATTAGAAGTCTTTTCCTGGGAAATTACAGTTCTTCAAAATAAGAGAATTTTAACTTATCTCTACATCTCCCTTATCAAGGAAGGGAGGTAAAAATTAATGTGTTGGGTTTGAAACATTGCGGAAATATAGATGTAAAAACAGATAAATGGAATTATATTATTTCTTTTTTTTTACTTATTTTATTCTTTTAACTGTTTTACATAAATAATATTCAATAAATAAATAGTTAATTATAAATAAATTTTATCCTTAAATTAATTATGTAGAAAATGTCCCAAAAATCTGGCACTTCTCGTGTACCCAAAAACATTCTTCCCATTTTTCGTCGGGAACATAAATCCCCCAGACCCCATTGGAAACACATGATTCACATAAACTGTATCATCCACTTCGACAGGTTTAAACTCGGTATCAAACATGACCTCTGGAAGTCTCTTCTTCAGGTTTCCCACCTTGATGTAAATAGGTTCCGAATCTTCGTCGAACGGTTCGTCGAATGTTGTTGGTAGATAGGGTAGTTCTGGGACATCGTCTGTTATGGGCAGACTTTCTGGTAAATGAGGGAGTTTGTATTCTTGGCCTAGAGGGTTGACGTAGAGTAAGTGAGGGAGGTAAGGTTTGGGAGGGATGGGGAATTTCAGGGGTTGGTTTCCTAGGGGAAGATTGGCTAAATCTGAGGGGGACATTTCGTCAAGATTTGGTTGTTTGTGGATCATATCTTCTTGTAAGTGTTTATTTGGTTTCACCTGTTTTAACTTTAAATGATGTGTCTTATGTTGTTTTAAATGATCCAAAATTGATTTTACTTTTTGTACAAGTGGTTTCTGAGGTTGTAAATTTGATTGAGGTTGTTGTAAATATTGTCCCCCATGATGTACATTATGTGGTATTTGTGTTTGGTCTTGTTGTAACTTTAAATGATGTTCCTTATTTGGTTGTTGTTTTAAATGATCCAAAATTGATTTTACTTTTTGTACAAGTGGTTTCTGAGGCTGTAAATTTGATTGAGGTTGTTGTAAATTATGTCCCTCATGATTTATATTATGTGGTATTCGTGTTTGGTCTTGTAACTTTAAATGATGTTCCGTTTGTGGTTGTTGTTTTAAATGCTCTAAAATTGATTTTACTTTTTGTACAAGTGGTTTCTGAGGCTGTAAATTTGATTGAGGTTGTTGTAAATATTGTCCCTCATGATGTACATTATGTGGTATTTGTGTTTGGTCTTGTTGTAACTTGTATTGTTGTTCCAAATGTGGCATATTTTGTTGTAAGTTGTGTTGGTAGTGTTCCAAAATTTTTGTTTGTTGTAAATTGGGTTTTACTTCCTTCCATTTTTGGTTGTGTGAATTAAATACAAATTGTTGTAAATATGGTTGATGTACCTTCAAGTATTCTTTCAAATTTTGGTCATGTTTTGGTACCACATTTGGTATTATACTGACTTCGTAATCTTCATGGTTCGGTATATTTTTTAGTACGCTTGCTAATACACTAGCTGTGATATGTGGTTCTACCAATGGTTCCTTGCTTTTAATTGATGTAATATCATTTGATGCTTTTAATATTGGTTCAGATATTTCCGCACTGCGTAATCTTTGGTTTTTTAACATTGGTATATTATAAGTGAAAATACTGACATCTTCCTGGTTTTCATTTGAATTTATTTCAGGATTTTTCTCGTCAGAAATATTATCAGAGTTTTCTGTCACATTTTCTTCACTGATTGTAGCTAAATTATTTATAGCACTGACAGCTGATTCTTCTAAGACTGTCGCTTCTTTTCCTAATTTCCAAATTGTGTTGTCGTTTGGTGGTGCACATTGTACAAATCCAAAAATTGCTAATGTAAGAATAATCTGAAAATAAATAATTATATAATTTAAATATTTGACGAATTTTTTGGGCATACCTTTTTCAAAATGCATTATTGTTACTTTTTCGTAAAACGATTTAAGATATATTTAGTTTCCTTAATTCATATGCAGTGTTCTTACATTTTTTTGTGTAATAATGTCTTCCGAATATAAAAAAAACGTTAATCAAATTTTAATAATATTCTGCTTGAAAAAAAAAAATCGGAACCGAAATAAAATTTAAATTTTAAAAATTGTTGCACTTATTTACCTTAATATATTCCTGAAGAATTAATACTTTTAATTCACCAAACAAAACTGCACTATTTAATCCTTAAATCGTTTTACGACGGGTTGTAACCCGCGCGAATCTGGTAGGTACCTGCGCTTCCATCTCTTCGCCTTGGCACTTCTTGAGTGAGCAATTCTTCAGAGATGTGCAGCATTTTATATAGTTTCTCTAACGTAATAACAAATAAATCAAATCGGATACTATTCTGGTCTCCACTTTCTCTAATCGACAGAAGCTAACACTCTGTTTTTTCATTTCCTCGAGCTACTACGAATTCGAGAACATGTAGATTAAAATTTGGGACTTTCTCTAAATTTGGTAAACTTCTATCAATAATAATTTGTATGATAATATCTTTACTAAACTGGAAAAGTAATAAAAATTTTATTTTAAAAAATTCACCGCAAAATTTGCATATAGATTTTACTATTAGCAATTAATAATACCGCAAATAAAATTATACTTAAAAAACTATAAAGATAGTTGTACCAGCAATAAAAATTTTATGAATCCCATATACCCAAAAATAAATTTGCAAGTTTTTTATATTTCATTAAAGTCAATAAAACCAGACATTTAATTTTTTCAAACCTAAATTTTTATATTGCTATGGTATACTTTTTACAGCAACTTTTGAATGTCTTTAAAAAATATTCTTCAAGTTTTTTTTAAATAATGTATTAATTTCGCAAAAGAACTGAAATTGTGTCCGGTATTTATGTTTAAGAATATTTTTTAGATTATATTTTTGTAAAATTCTTTTATTATAAATGTGTACATCCAACAATGATAATAAGCTATGGTGATATGATTTTATTTATTTAAATAATTTATAACATATAAACATAAGATAAATATATTTATATAAATTAATAATTTATATTTATCTACATATCATTGATAATTGTTTTTCAATGAACAAATTTATTTAATAAGTTTTAGTAATATAACACTACTATTAAAATAATTGTAGCTAACTATTATGAATATTTAATTTTCAATTTTCTTTCCAATGTATCGTGATCTACATATTCATAAGTTATTTTATTATATTTCTTATAAGATATGCTTGATTTATTAACAATGTTAAAAGACTCGTTTCACGTAATTTTCTTTAATAATAAATATGTTTATTCTTGTTTTATAGAGAGAGCTGGAAAAATGATAATTCATGTAAATATTTAAATAATTTTATGCAGATTAACTGTGTGGATGACTATCAATAATTATAAAGAATTCTGATATTAAATTTTGTATTGGAAATTATATTTATTTTTATAATGGTTCCAAATGTTACTGTTTTTTTAATAAGACTTTTTTTATTTAATAAAAAAAAAATGTGCAGAATAGGTCTTCTTAAAAAACTTCTATAATAATATACTGTTTTTGAATTGCAGATATATTTGTATTTTTGTTTTCAACTTAAATGAATGAAAATGTGCTACTTTTCTGTGAAGTAAAATTATTATTCATTACTTTTCAATAGTCATTGGTCCTTAATTATGAAACAATGCAAATTAGCACGATTGTTTCATCCTTTAGGATATGAGACACAAGTGCAAATTTGTATTGTTTTGTTAAATGTTTTACTAAATGTCGATTACGATTTTTAATTGTTATTAAATTTTGAAATTATTTTGGAACAATTTAAGTTTAATATTAGCACTAAAAAATGAAATAATCGTATACTATATAAGAAATAATGATCATAATCCCGAATATGATACTATACTGTTTTACTTCTGTAAATTCGGAAATAACTCATAAATATATTAGAAACATAAAAATACATAATTTTGTCAGCTGTTAGACGGCCGTATAGGAAGAATGATCCACTGGATGGCAGATTTAAAATAAGCGGGACTAATTAATTTCTGATTTTGTGAATGGCCGAAAAGAGTGTATTATGAGTCCATAATTCACTGTCGTGAAATATTGCTACTGTAATTAATCGGAACACATTTAAAGAATGGGAATGTATTTATATAGGAGTAAAAAGAAATATGCGATATAAGAAAATATTATTTTTATTGACATAAGATGTAGGTACATACAAGTAAACATAACAAAAAAATTATCACTACTATACTACTATGGCAACATTGGTGGCATGAATCTCATGTTCTTATTTAGTGGATGTGTTTAATGATCTTTATGTGACCTCCATGAGACAAAATTCCAGATGGAATTGGTATATTATGACCATGTCCAAGTCGAATTACAGGGCCTCCAAAAACAGGTCCATGTCCTCCAAAAACAGGCCCATGTCCTTCAAAAACAGGCCCATGTCCTTCAAAAACAGGCCCATGTCCTTCAAAAACAGGCCCAGGTCCTTCAAAGACAGGTCCATGTCCTTCAAAATCAGGCTCAGGTCCTTCAAAAACAGGTCCTTCTGCATGTCCACCTCCAACGAGAACTGGCACAGGTCGTGGCACCGGCACGGGTTGTGGTACAGGAACTGGTACAGGCCTGCTGACTGGTACAGGATACGGTTGTGGTACAGGAACAGGTACAGGCCTGCTCACTGGAACTGGCACTGGTTGAGCCACAGGCACAGGCACGTTCCTATGTACCAGAACTGGCACGGGACGTGGCACAGCAACGGGAACCGGTTGAGGGACTGGCACAGCGACTGTACGGTGAACTGGTACAGGGTAGGGTTGTGGTACAGGGACTGGTACGTTGCGGGTAACTGGTACTGGGATTGGTTGTGGTACGCCGATGGGGATGTTGCGCTGGATGGTGGTGTGGGTGTGTGTATGGGTGCGGATTGATGGCGGGCCTACTATTTGGCCTAGTCCGCTAGGGTCACCAAGAGCACCGCCACCTGCAGGGCCTCCAGGTCCACCCAGAGGGACACCAGGTCCACCAAATCCACCAAGTCCAGGGCCACCAAGAGGGCCACCGAGACCACCAAGTCCAGCAGGACCGGCGAGAGGAGCACCAAGACCACTTAGTCCACTGAGAGGGCTACCAAGACCACCGCTAGGATCGCCTAAAGCTGATCCTAGACTGGGGCTGAATGGACCGGCACTACCGAGGGCTGGATGACCCAAAGAATTGCCACTCAAAGGACTGCCACTTAATGGACTGCCACTCAATGGACCCAATGCGCCACCAAGACCTACAAAAATTTTAAATTAAAACAACTTCTTGACTGGATTTTTGATGATAGAATGAGGTCTTACAAAAAAAATTAAGTGAACAATTTTTTTTTGTTTAAGTAGAACTTACAATGTCTAATTTGTTGCTCAATATGATGTAATTCTATTTTATTTACATTTTATGTTATATCGTTTATAGTACCTATCATAGTAAAAAAAGTGAAGTTATCCACGTATGGATGCCACATCCCAAATATTGTGGGTTGGCGCGTTTGAAAGTTGCTAAAGTGGACAGACAGTCTATGATATAAAGCATTATAATGCTTTTGTGTGCCACTATATTTACAGAAGATAATTCAATTTGTCAGTTTGGAAGTTAAAACAGTATATTTGACGTTTGAAACGAAGTGAAGTTGGGTAAAAACCTTGATACGTCACTGGACAAGAGGGAAGCCGCATTTTGAGGAATTGATTTTTAATATTTGTTAGTCAATTTGGGGAAAAATAAAAAAATATATCAAAAATATTCTATTCATTAAAACTAAAAATGAAAAATCGTGCAAGACCTCATGGTTGATATTATTGGAATTATCTCAATTTTTAAATAATTTTATTTCATCTATTGGTTTCGGCCGCACGCTGTTCAAAAAGTTTACTAATGTAACTAAAATTTAATTTTTTAACCAAAAAAATTAAACCAATCGAAATCTTTAACGACAAAACTGACACAAAACTGAAACAAAAGTTAAATTAATTACATTTTACACATTATCGACTGTAGTCTTTTTTAATTTTTGGAAATTTTATTATTTTTATTATTTATAAATAAATACGATTAATATTATAAATTAATGAAGATATGTAGTATGAATAATCTTGCAATTCGAATCATTTTTAGTAAAACCATAAACCAAACTAATTTCTTTCAATAAATGAACATGATATAATTTATTCGTCGTTGTTGTTAGATTAGTGAGTTGAATGCTCTTTCATGCGAAAATATAAAAAGACGACAATACAGGATTTTGAGAGTAGTTAATAGAAAGTACTTGGGTGTGGTACATATTATTTTTAACCATGTAGTTAACAATGTGCTTTAATTGAATTTAAATTGTCAAACGGAAATTACTCTTTTTATGAATAAAATTTAAATTTTAACCTTCTAAAAATATGTAGTTTTCACAAAATATATGCATTTTTTTCAAATTTATGAATTTCTAAATAAGAATTTGTGTTAAAAAGCCAACAAAATTTGTGTGCTAGTTTTTATCAGAAAAATATGATGGAATTAAGAAAGTCATATGATATTAAGAAGTGTGTCGAAGTGTGCCACCTTTATCGCTTTTTCATTATTTATGTGATTAGTAATTTGCAGTAGAAATGGTGGGCGTTTTGTCAGATCATTATCATCGTTATGATTATCAAAAACTACTGACTTTAATTATATACTTGCGATCATCAACGTTACAATATTCACGTAATTATAAGTTAGAGAAGTAAATTACATTTCTTATTTTATACGGGTATCATAAACATTTTGTTTAACGACTGTTTTCATAGAAATAAGAAAATGATTTGATTACCCCCATGCACGGTATTTTCACGGGGAAAAATAAAGTTATTTAACTTTATACCTAGTATTTAAAATAATACTATGCTCTATTTATTAATTACTCTGCAAATTATTCAGTAGCTTTAAGAAATATTCATTAAAATTTATAAACATTATATTCTTATTATCTTTTCAAAATGAGTAACGTCAATTTTAAACAACGAGTTGGTATCAGGTTTTGCTTCAGACTTGGGCACAGTGCAATGTAACTTTTACAAAATTTAAGCAGATCTATGGAGACTGCGTTTTTCACAGGGTCATGTTTTTGGTGGTTTTAGGCATTTAGAGTCGATTGAAGATGAAATACGCAGCAGAAGGCCTTTATCTTTAATATCTTATGACACCATAGTAGTTTCTAGATTTAGAGTATTATCCATGCCACTATATTTCATTGTCAATCGTCAACCCAAATAAGAATAATTTAACTAGATATTAACTTTAACCTCAACATCAACATCCTCAACTGTCATTCGACTTGCGGTGACGACCGAACGCTTTCGATCATTGGTTTTTAAACTTCATCGGCAATTTCCACATTATGAAGTTTGAAATGATCTTTACCTAATGATCATATGTCACATTAACTGTTAATTTAAGGAGGAAATTGTTAGGATTCAGTCAGTAAAACGAATACTTCACATCGACGTTTCGATTCTACCCGGGATCATCCTCAGGATGTGAATCTGTTGTATTTTACTGAGGATGATCCCGGGTAGGATCGAAACGACTATGTGAATTATTCGTTTTACTTACTGAAACGTAGCAAATTCCTCCTTAAATCAACGTCCAGTCAAGGAATCTTCTATTCCATTAACTCTTAATGATCATTAAATTTCGTCGTGTGTCCCGGGTATTAGCAACCACTATTCTTACTTTTATCTTGACTTACCGGAAAGTAGCGACGGATCAGCCGGTCCTGCGCCTCCACCATATCCTCCAGGACCTCCTCCATAGCCTCCTAGAGGAACGAGCGCTCCAGGACCTAGTGCGCCGGCACCGTTACCGTAGCCAGCCGCCAGCAGCTCCACCCCGAGGAGACCCCGCTTCGTGTGCTTCTTCTCCTTCAGGGAGCTGCCGGTGCTTAGCTCTGCTACGGCTAGTGCGCACATCAACACCTACGACAAGAGAGAGAGTTGGTGAATTGGTGACCAGTGAGATAGAATGCTCATATGATATCGCGAAATACAAGTGATCAACACAAATTCAAGTGATAGTTTAGTAACAAATATAGAGAGATTTGGTGACCAGTTTGTAGAATGCTCAAGTGATAGTTTGGAATATGTGGGTAGATTCTGAGGACTTTCACATGTATGAAGTTTTGGCAAAAAATTACTTGAATTTCTGGTTCGCGATATGTCTGATAGTTTTAATGGGCACGGTTTGAATTCTAATCTGATCAAAAAGTATTTTTAAATAATTTTAATTATAATTAGTTAAGCTACAGATAACATAAGTATGTTTTGACGGACGAAGAAATTTTAATATCTAGTGCTTGTTCCTGTTATTAATAAAGGAAACAAAATATGAAAACACCTATGTTACTATTACTATTTATGAATGTAACAATGTAAGTTTCGTCCTCAAGGCAAAATAATGAACAAATATTGTAGACCACTTACTTACAAGTATTGCAACAGTAGATAATAAACATAGTTACAATAATAGAAGCGTCAAATAATAGATGCTAAGGATACAAGTTTAAAATATCTAGGATAGTTATGAGTATCATAACCGCCGCAGATGACAATTGAATTCCAAGCTCGGAGAGCGAGGATTTTAAAATATCTAAGGCCTGCTATGATTCATTACATCCATGATTTGTTCAACTGAAGTTTACCGGTTTCACGTTATTAATTTTCTTCTAAGAACTCAGTGCCTTAATAAAATTCATAATGAATGGAGATACAGTTTTTGACTGATTTAAATCAAGGGATTTTTTTAATAAAAATTTTGGATTTTTATCGACGATAAAAAAACACAAATTATAATAAAAATTTAATTATTTACTACAAAACTATTAATAATAACTAAAATATCATAAAATTCAATGATATTGTATCACTATAATTGTCATATAACTGAAGAAAAATAGAAGTATTTAAATGTGGAACTAAAAGTATTTTTTTTTTAATTATTATTCCTAGTTTTATTTAGAGGAATCGTTTTGGTTTTATTACAGATTCGTTTCCGTTTATGAAATGAAATATTTATATTGCTTCAAAAACAATTAAAAAAGTGCAGTAACACTTTGATATCTTGAACAACTAAACAAAATCATTATTTATTTGATTTTTTTTAAACAATGAGTTTTAATTTTTTTTTAAATAAAACATGACTTTTGCCAACCCTAAATGGAATTTTTAGAGTTCAACGATTTTGTAAGTGTTAAGGTGGTAGAACAATATGTCTATAAATATAATTTTTTTAAATATTTAAGTGGATATTCACAGAGTGCACCCATCAATAAACTTTTGTTTTTGTTTCCCTTCTACTCACCAAGTGGAGCCTCATGTTGGAGCTAGGTGTGGAAGACTGCGAGGAAGATGTGCCTTCTTCCGAGGTAGCATCTGCTTATATACCCTGGGCTTTCTAACCCACTGAACTTTTCCACTATGTGGAAACTTCTCAAAATCACAATCAAATTCTATTTCATATGTTAATTTTCATCGGGCTTTCACTGTTCTGAAGTTTCGGATGACATCCAGTGATATGTCACCTGTTCCGTGATAGACTCATTTAAATATTTTCGATCCGGACATCTGCGGTTTTTGTGTGAAAAAATTTAAAGTGAAACTGAACTTGCATATTTTTAGTTGTTTATTATGTATGAATTTTTGTGTGCAGATATTCTCAGATATATTTTATAAATTTGAAAGTGGTAACAAGCAAGAATAGGAAACTTGATATTGATAAATGTGAAAAATACTCTTTTTGTAGGTATATACAATAAAAAAGTTTAAAGTTTAAATACAACACATTCTTTTACTTATGAATGATGTTCTAAAGACGTTGAAAATATTTCAGATATATTCACATTACTTTATTTGAAATGTATGAAAAGCCTATAGACGACGCATAAACCTAGAAAATTATACTATAATTGACACATAACGTTTGTCAATTTTTATTTTAATAGAAACCTAGAATCATTTTGGTAATACAAAAACTACCTTACATTACATTATAAAAGTTAAGGGGAAGTTGATATTTGCAGATACACCAAATATATTGGCGTTGATTGAAAAATATCAACGATATTGGATAATAATGGTGTTAATTTTTTCTACGATCCTAATACATCGTATTGCTTGTATTTTTTCATAATCTACAAAGCATGTAGTATTTTTCTCAATCATACGTAATCATTTCTTTCAATAAATGTGGTGTGAAATATAATTTTTCACGGTATTCACCTATACTACTACGAATGTTTACGTAATCTGGGTAATATGTGTTTATGAATTCTATGTTTTCTATGACAAATAATTATAATAGAGAAAAGATTAACAGCTATAGATTTTTATTTTAATTTTATTATGTTACTATAATGCGGACCTCCGCTATTTTAATTTTATTTTTTTATATGGAACTATATCTAATATGCAAGAGAGTTATGGTTTCAGAAAGTCTTAATTCTTATTTGTTAAGCCGTAATATTTTTTAAGTGTTCTGTGACGTAGATGTTATGGTAATTCGGTTCTTAAACGTTGAGGTACGCTAAAAATTTCAATTATATAAATTGATCTATTTAAACTGTTATAAAAACATATAAATATATTTTATATAACTATTGTGTTCCTTACTTGGAAATATACATAAATATAAAGCATTGAGTAAAATTGTTTATAAATTATTACGATTATTGTAGTCCGAGTTTTGACAGCCACTGGCATGATTTTGCTGCCTATGTCATTCAACATATATTTCATTTCCATATCGTGAATATTTTTTTTCACAAATTTTCCTGATCGCACAGTATTTAAAACTATTTTTTCTAAATTTAAATTATCCCTTAAATATGCTTTGTATTTTATATTTATATACCAGCTATAGATTAATTGTCAAATATGCCATCTGACACAACGAATAACTTTTTTTAAACTTTGATAGTTCCTATCATACAGAATTAAGGTCTGGATTGATTAAAAGTTTCCTAATTTGTTACTATAGTGGAGTACCGCGTTGCAAGTACAAAAATAAATTATTATTATTTTAAAGTAAGTAATAAAGGATAAATAAAAATCATAGATATGATTAAATACGATAACTTATATTATTATTTATTCATTATTACATTTGTACGTATGTTATTTATTTACTTACACTGTCCAATAGACAGTGGGTTCCGAACTCAGCGATCTTTATATTTGAGCCATCACGGTCCGTAAATGTTTCACACAAAAGTTGGTTTTAAGTATTTACCAATCTTATGTTTTTTATTTATAATACTATATGGGTAGAATTCCATTTTTTTTATTTAACTAAGCAAAATTATCCTAAACATTATACATATATTTTATTATATTATTTGTACAGTAATATACAGATGATTCCAAGTACCTATGTGATAGAAAAATTAAGAATGTAAAACTCATTCTAAAATGTATTTAAAGTTACTAATCTTGAACTGTAATTAATTTTATGTTATGCCTTGAAATATGAAAATATGATTATTATTTTGTAAACTAGAGAATTGATAAGTACTAAATTTAAGCATTTTGTTCATTATAACTTAGCTTGGAAAAGAGCATATAATTAATATAGGTACAATTAAATACTAATTTTATGACTTGTAGACTGTAATTTTAAATACAAAATTATTATAGGCATATATAACTATAAAATTACAGAAATGATATTTCCGTATTAAAATAAAAATATGATTTTATCTTTTATTTTTTGAGATGGTAATATATAATATTTAAAAAAAAGTAATATATATATGTTTATAATTTTTATTTGTCACTATACAACAACAAAAGGTACAATAGAAGTAACATTTACAACAATATTAACAGATTGAGCACAAAATACTTTTTGAACTAATGATGTCCATGGTGTCTGTAAACCCTTACACCATGGGACCATCCATGTCCCAAACTGGGCGACCAGCCTCCATGTCCATGTGAATACCGAAATCCATAGGAATACCCAGGTCCATAGGAATACCCAGGTCCATACGAATACCCAGGTCCATACGAATACCCAGGTCCATACGACGATCCAGGTCCATATGAATATCCAGGTCCATATGAATACCCAGGTCTGTAGTAAGGCCTGACAGGCACAGGAGCATCTACAGGCACAGGCACAGGCGACGGTACCGGTACAGGTCTGGGCACGTCCACGGGTACTGGTCTAGGCACGGGAACTGGTACAGGGCGGTTGACGGGAACTGGTACTGCTTGTGGCACCGGGATCGGGATAGGTCGGTTGACTGCGACAGGCACGGGACGAGGTACCGGGATTGGGTAGGGTTGAGGGTATGGTTGAGGTACTCGGTGGATCACTTCCACGGGTTGGGGAACTGGTACGGGCACTGGGACTGGACGGGGGACGTCGACGGAGTAGGGTTGAGGGACGGCTACGGGGTATGGACGGTTGATGACGTTTTGGGTGTTGGATTGGGTGCCGCCGAGGAATTGGCCACCGAAGTTTCCTCCTGGAACAATAACAGTAATGTCACTCAAGGATTACTACCCATTGTTGAGTGTAACATGTCATATCCAAAGAACTCTGTTTGAAAATGCAACACAAGAGGGATTAAAAACTCAAGTTCCCAAAATCACCTCCAATTATTCTATCCACTAGACCACCGAATTCGGTATAGCTTCATTCATTGGTCCTTTACCTCACTTGTGGCACGACATTCCTAGATGGAACAAGGCTTAAAGTACAATGTCGTATTACCGTTTTAGGGCGCCAAATTTTAGGGGCGTCAATTTTTTTTTTATAACTGTGTGACAAAATTTTGATTTTTACATAAGTATGATACTAGACAAAAAAATAAAATACTCGTATTGATGTCAATCAATTCATAATTTGTAGTTTATGAGAAAATAATTATTAAAGGTTTGGGGAAGGTATGCTCTTACGTCATCTTGGTAGATTGACAGTATAAAAAACAGTCTACCTGATTTTTTCCAAGATCCTTCATTCAATTAGAATCGGAGTACGCTAACCAACTGAGCAACCATTGTCCGTATTTCATTGGTACCATATATGTAATTATTTGGCTACATAATTTTAATAAAAATGATGCAAGAAGTATTTTTCCAGAAAATAATAAAATTTTGATTAACCAGTTGTAGTCAAAGTATGGCGGACAGTAAGTATTCTACCGGTTTCGAATGATTGGATATAGACATGAAGTCGAGACCTTCAAAATCATCCCCAAGCGGTAAAAAGCACTTACTGCCCTTAATATATTAAAAATTAAACAAAATATCCTTTTCTTGACTTCATCTGTTGCCAAAACTCTTCTAGTGCTACTGCACTGTTATACTCGTAGTAATTTAATTATAGGACTATTTTATTACATCTGAGGTTATATATACTATATACCTGGTCCTCCAAAAGCTGCTCCTCCTGCTCCTCCAAAAGCTGGTCCTGCCAATGCACTGCCTCCTACTGGTCCTGGTCCTCCTAGTCCTGCTCCTAATCCTGCTGGTATACCTCCTGCTAGTCCTCCAGCAAATCCACCAAGTCCTGGATTACCTCCAGCTCCAAACCCTGGATTAGGTCCCCCAAAGGAATCCGATAGTCCTGGATCCACTCCTCCTCCAAGAGCCGCTCCTCCCGCAGGAGCAGACAATCCTCCTCCAGAAGGTACACCACCTCCTAGTGCTGGCTGCTGGAGGGCTTGGGGAGTGTCTAGACCTGCACTAGGTGCAGTGATAGGCGAGAATCCAGATTGACTTAGCGGACTCGAGAAGCTGAGAGTGTCGTAGTTGTGCAGGCCAAGTGGTTGACTTATGGGGACATCTGCTCCTAGAAGTTGACGTTTTTGTTTTTTGTTGTCTTCTTGGGATATATCTGCTGTTATTAATCCTATAAAGGATACGACGAACAACACCTAAAAAGAAAAATAAACACATCAGTTAAATATATGAATATTTTTGTGTTTATACATTTTTCATTTTCTTTTTCTCTTACCTGAAGTGCTCTCATGTTGTTGTGTGTGTTACAAAATCAGAAAACGTTGTGTGCCTTACCGGAATCCACACTGAGTTTTTATACTAAAAATTTCCCTGCTAACTTGATACATAATAAAATCTAAAACGTATTACTTTCACTGATTTCTGTCTCATCCCAAAACTCTGACATTTCACGGAATCTGCATAGTTTTGATTTGAATTTTAACTTGGAAATAAATTTGACTTTCTTTTTGTCATGAATTTTAGTGACAAGTGGAATTTGATTTCCATACCATTTTAATCATAATAGAAACTTTTGGAATGAGTATTAATTTGAATATTATACATAAGTATTGTCTAGTGTTAAGCGAATTGCATCGCTCAGATTGAGTGAGATCTTATCAAAAATGAAAATACCGTTATTACAAGCTGTGGATCCTTTCAGATGCTGTAGACTGACAACATACACCACTAAAGTGCAAGTAAAACTTGTTTCATTTAGATATGTTGTGCTATGGAAGATTTTTATAACAATTATTAAATTCCGTTACTTTAATTTTAATTCAAATCACAATAATAAATAAAGAAAATTTATTGATGAACCATGAAATGTAAAAATCTATATTTTTAAGACTTAAAGCTTGTTTTATCATCAATCTGGGTGTTAGTTATTTGAAACGTATAAAAAGTGTTATTATTTATTGCATTCTTCAATACGGCTACCTGTATTCATTTTCTTCTTTGATTACCTATCTCTAATTTTATATAACATTTTTCTTTACAAAAAGAATGTAGTTTTTGGAGTTGCAGGCATTTAATAAAATCCACTAATACACCAACGTTTCCACTGTAAGTTTTCATCAGGGTGATAAATGGTATTAAAATATGATCAAATAAATCATGTAAATTTTTTACAGACATCTTTTGTCAAACATAGATAAAACAAACACACGTACATGTTACTTAAGAGTTTTTAACTAACTGATAATTGGTAATTACAGTAAATAATTTACATGATTTACTTGATAATATTTTAATACCATTTATCCTGGTGAAGTCTGATTTACAGTCGATACGTTAGTGTATTAGTGGATTTTGATAAATGACTACAACTCCAAAAAAAAGATTATTTTATTAATATCCAGTTAATAAATCCAATCCTACGTTTTTCTTTACATTTTATTTCCTCTAGTTTTTCTATTACAATTTAACTAATGTATTGATTTGAGAAGAACCATTCTGTCTGCTACAAATATAGTGAAGGTGGAATAAAATATGTAAAAATTTATATTTTAAGAGTTAAGCTTGTTTTATCATCAATCTGGGTGTTGTATTCTTAAATACGGCTACCTGTATTCATTTTCTTCTTTGATTACCTATCCCTAATTTTACATAACGTTTTTCTTTACAAGAAGAATGTCTTTTTTGGAGTTGCAGTTGCAATAATACAATAAATAATAACACTTATACATTTCAAATAACGAACACCCAGATTAATGATAAAACAAGCTTATGTCTTAAATTATAGATTTTTACATTTCAGGCTTCATCAATAAATTTTCCTTATTCATTATTGTGATTTGAATTAAAATTAAAGTAGCGGAAATTAATAATTGTTATTATAACCTTCTATAGCTCAACATATCTAAATGGATCAAGTTTTACTTGCACTTTAGTGGTGTATGTTGTCAGTCTACAGCCGCTGCACAGCTTGTAATAACGGTTTTATTTCCTCTAGTTTTTCTATTATAATTTATTTACAATTTAACTTTTAATACTCGTAACTAGTGTATTGATTTGAGAAGGAACGTGTAGTGAAGGTGGAAATGCGTGCAATCCTCCCCTGTGTCCCGCATTGCGGGCCGGCTGTCGACCGCTGTGGCGGCTGCTGGCCTTGTGCCTCAAGGTCCGCTCCCTCACACGTGCACAGCGGCCGGATGAGGGTGCACATCATCCTCTCTGCCCGCCCACATCATCCGCTGCTGATGATGGACTCACAAATTCTACATTTCGGGATGCAAGAATGATGAAAACGTATAAAACTGGGTTTAAGGCATGGATAGAACATTGACAATGTCCCATCATTTCGTTCAGGGGAACATTAGATAGATGAAATCGAGATTTAATTGTTTTTAGACAAGTTTGCACATCATCCTATGTGCCCGCCTACATCGTGCCTTGCTAATTCATTGATCCTACAATTTTTTCATTTCGGGATGCAAGTCCAGTGATGAAACCCTAGGGTACTGGGTTTAAAAAATGGATAGGACACTGATTTTAATTATTACAATGTCCCATCATTTTGTTGAGGAAACATTAGGCACATGGAAATCGTGATTCAACTGTTTCTAGACAAGTTTTATTTTAGGCTCGAAAATAATAAATGTGTAAGCCTTGTCCAATTGGGTGGGTTACCGCACAAGGGCTCGGTGTGTGCTTACCTTGCAGAGACTGTAGGCTGACAATCTGCATCACTAAAATGCAAGTAAAACCTGTCATGATACAAGTACTTCAGGTACTTGAGGCATTGTTCCACATAGGGATATTGTGCCATAGATGGAATAAAAAAAAATACCGTTAATATAAAGATTTGTCTCACATAAAATAAAGTACATAAAGTTTATTATCATTTATTTTATTATAATTTTAAAATGAATGCCTGTTTAATGCAATGTTGTTAAAAATCCATGAAAATATATTTATTCCGAAACATTTTCTTGTTCTCAATGGTCCGTATTCAGCTATCGTCTTTATCATCTTTATGTCTTCTTTAGCTAAAGATGGTTTCTATGTGTTATGAAGGTGTTAATTATAATTATATTCAACAACCTTCTCTAAGTTTTCTTTAACAAAAGATGGTCTTTTTAAAAATACATGACAACATAAATTTTTAGTGGGTTATTATTAACACAAAATAATTCCCGATTGTTTACTATGTCGTCAATATCATACACAAATTCTGCCATTTTTATGACTAAATAAGAGTATCTCTAAGTAGCTAACTTAAAAAGATGCTTCATTATCTTTCTTTTGCTGTTCTTAAATTACATTACAATAGGTCCCTATTATTTTGATTTTAGTTTTCTTTGAAACAAGTTTTACTTCCGATTGTCTTTCTACATTATTTGATAGCATTATTCCTAAATATTTGAATCTTTTAACTTCTTCAAAAGAGTAGTCTCCTACTTTGGTCTTTTTATTCTCTGTGTCTTTTCCAACCCTCATAAGTTTTGTTTTATCTTCGTTTATTTTTAGTCCTATCTTATCGTCTTGTGATTCGATATCCTTTAACATTTTTATCATTATATCTATTTCTAGTTTTTAATGTTCCTTTGTTTATTTTTCTCAATAGGTATTCTAAAACGGAATTGAATAATATTATATTTTACCAAAAATTTATTCCGAGATACAAATTAAAAAACTGTAAAACACAAAATATCAATGAACTAATGAACTCAAAGATTGTAAATTAAAAAATGTTTAGCATATTTGTTCATCAGTTGAACCAAATTTCCATAATGTGAAAATGGGAGTTTCACCTGCAATGAATAAATTAAAAGTTTGGATTGTGTTTTGTGTACAATGTACACTATTGTTACTAAAACATAGGTTAGTAATTAAATCCTATAAATCTGTCCTATCCCTGCGTAACTAACAATTAAGGGGATGGTGGGCAGACCGCCCTTAATAGAGAAAAATGCCCACGCGTGCAATGATCGATACCCACTCACACATATCCATACATAGGCCGATAAATTACAACATTACTCTAATCCGCATTGGCGTGTAATAAGTAAACTAATTGCTGTGACAAATATGATAAATTTATAATTCGCTTTTGATAAATTTCATTACGCCATATCATGTTTCTCTCTTAATAGGCAACTCGGTGGACAATGTACAGGAAATGTGACATAGTTTTAAGTTATTTAATTATATTTTTGTTAAATTATGAATCATAATTTATGAATAATATGACTCTAATCCTAATGTATCTTTTCATTCTATTTTTATACTGTTATTTGCATAGTTTATTATAATTTCCTTGAAATATATTTTAGAAATAATGACAAGAGTAAACTGACACTTCCAGTTAATCGATTTTTACCAAGAGTTGATAAATTCGTGTCATGTTAGAAGCTTGAATGTAAAGTGTCATTAAAATTTGTTCAATCAAATTTAGAGTACATGGGCACATATTCATACTCTAACGTTTATTTATTTGGGTGAAACGTAGAAATAATTGAAAAACGAAATATTTATATAGGCAGTTTTTACATTTTGGAATTCAGCACCTCTAGCGACACATTCGGAAAGTAGATATAAATTCTTTGATCTATTTAATTTGGCAATTAATTTTTATTTCAGAATGTATTATTACTCTACATTTTGGGTAATGTTTGATTTCTATCGTAAAAATAATAATTTATAATTTGTAAAATTATTAAACCGTCGGTAGAACGACGGTGCCTTATATCATAAACTAAAAGAAATAATACAGTTTCTTTTGACAATCGAATTTTTTTGTAGAATTCAACATTATACTATTTGGTAAAATTGTGAACTCTGTAATCTATTTCTTCTATTTATGTTCACCACCCGTATTAATATCAGACTGTCCCCGCGGTCTTATCTGCTTGGGTTTATATAACTGGGCATTTAAACTCTTGAATATTCTGGCAGCTTCGATGCGTCAGTATAATAGAAGGGTAATTACAACGTGTCTCGACGTGTCTGTGATGTAAAATTGTAATTATTATTATCTATGATACTGCATTCCTAGCAGCCATACTTAGTAAAATTTTGAATATATCTTCTCATATGATTCCAAAATTCGAGCACTATCGATCGAGGATTCGACGTCACAGGAATACGCTAACTCTTTTAATACGTATTTTTAAATATTTAACAATTCATGTTAATTTGAAATTAATTTTAAAGTTTCCTTAAAATAGTTCTCCGGGAAAACCCTTTTAATGAGAGACGTTCAACTCCAACCACATATGTTCAAACATACTCGCAGACATATCGTTTCCCACAATCTGTTCCCATTCCCGAAATCAATAATCGCTAAACATTCCTGTCCAAACACTCGGACCATCCCTTGGGTTCCATGTTTGCCAACTTTGTGAATATCTACAATAAAACCTATTTCCACTGCGCTGTATCTATATTCATGATACTTACAAACACATTCATCATAATTTATTCATATTGTAACAATATCTAATTTCCTATTTAATTTAATATATTTCGCTAATATCAAATGTTACAAAGTTTATGTATTTCATATATGTTTATTTGGAATTGGGAATAAACTAGATATTAATAAAGGTATGTCATACATTTTACTTAATTTATATAAATATACAGTTGTCAATAACAAAAAATGTAAACATGTAATTAAACCGTCAGTCATACATCTGCCAATTAAAGTGAAAATTGAAAAATTAAATGGTTTGTAAGAAGTACGAACAGAATTAATTTTTTTATGTGTTAGCGTTGACGTAAATATAATTATTAATAAGGTATTATAATGATGGTATGAAAACTGAAATGTGTATACATCAATATTAATAAATATATCTCAAACAAAATCTGGAGTTAAAAATATTTAAGCTGCGAGGAATGTAAGTACATATATAATCTTCGAGAAGATATGTGTTGAGGTGGAATTTGCGTAGCCGAAGTTCATGTTACTGTACGAAAATAATTGTATTAGGTACTTATATTCCCAGTCGCTTATTATATTTTTCGTGTCAGCAGCAGCATTAATTTCACATAATGTTAAAGTATTTATTAATTTAGGCCATTTATCAATTCATATTTATTTATTTGCTATTTATTATAGTTAATTTTGTCCGTTTGTAGACTAATAGAATAATTATTTTCTATAACACTCCTTGACAATGGTAACTAAGTTATAGATATTATCAGAAACTTACGATTTACGTTGCTGTATGGAAGTAATTAATTTATTTTATACTTGGGACGCCTATCAGATGCATTAGAAATGTCAGCTTTACACGTTATAAATTAAGAAATGTGAAAGAAGTATGTTTATATTTGAAAGGAAGTTACTACTTGATGTATTTTAATCTTAATCTTATGAAAACAACAAAATTATTTGACAGGATACAAATGCAAACTCTTAATTGCGTTATTAACGATCTCAGTACTTCTATTTATGCAGCTATGTAAAAACGGGTTACCAATTGCACTCGTTAGTGGAGGAATTTCTTGTGCATCTGTTCGGCGTCCCAAGTGTATTACTTCACTACTAAGAGTTAAAACCTTTTTTGAGTTTTTCTCCGGTCAACATTATTTTAAATTTTTCTGATTTTACGTTTTACATAAATTCATTATTTTCGTGAATGTGTATTGGTACACCTTTGTACCTTAACTGCTTTATCCTAATAATTTATAGTTTAAATTTGAATAAACATCACTAAGCAGGCTTCACTCTCAATTTCTGTAACCTTTTTTATCTAAAGTTGTGTTTGAGAAGGTGGGATTTGAGCGTGTGAGATGGGCGAGTGGATAAGGCTTCGGCACATTCACGCAGTCCATCAGCGCGACCCCAAGTCTGCTCGAGTGACATGAAGAGGTGCGGCTGCGAATACCTCCAGGTGGTTATCGCTGATGGGATGACACCGCAGGGACGCACTCAGGGGGAATAACTAAATAACTAACTCATTTTTTATTTAATAGTAGGTATTTATAAAAAAGAGCATTGTCTTTTGTTTACAAAAAATGAAGCAATTGCTTCAGGTTATTCATAAAAAAGTGAAAGAAAAAGTTTTGCTTCTAGACGAGTGTTTTTACTATAAAATCAAAGATTTTACTTTTTTTGTATTTATAAAAGAAGCATTTGCTTGAGAAATAAAGGATTTGCTTTTAAAAACGTCTACTCCCCATGCAACTTTTTTTCCAGAATCACACTTTTTTCATTAGTTTATCTGCCCGCATACAACACGTACATGCTGTTTTCGTAAGATAAAGTCTTATTTTGGGTGTATGATTACTGTGATATGTTTTTTATGGTTAGTGTAGTACATTTACGTGCATACGCCTCGTGTATCCAATTTCAAAACATTATTTTGATTTAAAGAAGTTCATTTTGTGTTTAGCTGACTACTTTCTAGAAGAGAATCCTAGAACTCGTCGTACTGCCCCTGGGATGTATACAGCCCACAATGTCCAGAATATTAACAACATCGCGAAACTTTACCTTTTACTTTATTTTTGAAATATTTTCTTGCTATGAAAAGGTAAATATTATGAATACGAATTAAAGCAAAACCTTTTACTTCTTATACTTCTTAGTGCTATCTAATACTTTTCCCTTTTACTTCAAAGAAAATGCTTCAGTTTTATAAAATACGGGTTAATGTGTGACTGTAGTCCATAGCATAAGTCATAAAATATATAATAACTAAACTTTATAGCATCTTATTATAATAATAATAACCAGCGTTACTAAAAGGATAAATCTTAGATATTGAGGATAAACTAACAGCTATTTTATGCTGCCGATAAAATTTTGCCAGTAAGATAAATTTTACGTAGTAAGAGGTCAACCAGACCATTAATTTCTGGAGTGTCCATGATTTTTTTCAAAAGATTTAGATTTAGTTACAGAAGTTTTGCAATCATCCCCTTGAAACGTCACCGATCCATACCGTCAACCGCTGATATTTTTTTAGTTAAAATTAATACGACATTTGAAATTTGTTTACAACGACAGTTATTTGCAAAAGAATATGGAAATTATATGTCAAAATTTTTACCAACTTGAGAGTTGACAATTAAATGTGGCTGTTACTTATCAGCCAGATAAATTCAGGTATTCAGATACGCGTTTTCATTACCATGGAGATACTAGTTAGATACATTATTCTGGTAGTAAACAGAAACTTTAACAGACGATTGAAAAACCTGCCCTAAATGACAAATATAAGTATAAGTCGTGCCATTACTATAAAAATTTCCAATAAAATTCAAGTCACTAATGGTATTGTACATGATAATTTTTAAATAAAATCAATGTTGCAGTTGTAATAAGTAAAATAATTTATTAATTTGATCTGTAATTTATAGCACGAAAATTATTTGTGAGGGTTTGTTTCAGCTTCGGAAGTTAAATCTTCGGTATTAGTTGAGATCCTTACAATCGTACCATCTTAGACGTGCTCGCTTTGCGTGCGAAGTTATTGGAGAAATACTTGGAAATTAATTTGGATTTGACATTAATTTGACTTTGGCAAACTTAGAGGACGCACACAGTTCGGGTATTATTAATTCCAAACTCATTGAATGCTACTCTAATCTCTATTAATTCATATGGATAATTTAATATTAATGAGAACGCGAATAGTTGCTTGTGGCAGATATTTCTTTCTTATCTTAAAATTACTCTGTAATGAAATTGATATTTATGTTTAAATATTGTAATAATTTAATTTAAGATCAAAATTTGTTGATATATTATAAATATACTGAACTAAACAAGAAAACAGTGCTCTAAATTCAAATATAAAAAATGTCTTAATTAAAAAAATATTTTTTAAATTAATTTATGATATTAAAAAGAACTTTTCATTTTGTTAGGTATGCTAATTACTCATGTGCTAGTAAAGAAGAGACAATTTAATGGACAACACACAAGGAAAACATTTAATAATATAAGTAAGATTTTGCTATTTGATATGACATTCAAGCTATCTGACTTGGTTTATTTAAAATGAACTCAAGTTCAAATAGGCAAGTAGTATTTTTTTATTAATTAAGAACTTACAATAAGATTTTTCAATAAAGATTTTTATTTATAAAACTAAATCATAAATAATTATAATCTACAATTTGTTAACAAGAAATAATATAAACGTAAGAAAAAACAAATAAACAATTTATAGTGCTGTGCATAAAAATAGAAACTTAATTTTATTAAATATTAAATTAAATAATAAAATCGTTCTTCAATTATCATTCAGGATCTAAGTCACTTTTAATCAGGGCATGTAACCGGTTAAAAAAACCGGTTAATAAAAACCGGTAACCGATATTTTCAACGAAAATTGCGAACTTTAACCGTAATTTTAACCGATATTTTTCAGGCCGAAAATACCGGTAACCGTTAACAAAAAAAAAATAAACCGGTTTTAGCGAACATTAACTTTTATTTAATATCATTTAGCGAGAAAAAAAATATTATTTTTTTATATCTGTGTTTTCTATTTGTATTTGAACATGAGTCATGATAGTTTTTACAATTAACATTTTATTGGAGAGTCATAAATGTAGGTATAGTAGAAGCTCAGATAATTGAAATTCACTTTCGGATTAGCAATTGTCGTAACTTTGTCCCAAACAATTTGGAACAATGTTAAACCTTCCAAAACTGCCTGAAATTAATCTCATAAAATTTGGGATAATGTGTAACCTTGTAGAACTATCTAGAACATTGTTAAACCCTGTACAACTGTCTCATCTGAATCCCAATTATCTTGGAACAGTGTTGAACCTGATACATCTATGTTACACCCTAAACAAGTTTCTAACTTTGTCCCAAACAATTTGGAACAAAGTGAAACATAGTGCAACTGTTTCTACTTACTCTAGAACACTTGGAACATCTTTCTGCCTTCTACAACTGTCTTTTTAAGTCTTCCTAGTAATTTCCAATAATAGTTATACATTAAAACTTACAATTTATAGTTTTTCACTCTAATATTTTTCATATACAGCCAAAAAATCCAAAAAGACTCATTTTTAGGTCCAAAATTTTGATTTTTGTAATAATTCCAAATTGATAGTTGCCGATGCGCTGATTTCAAATTTTCAAACCGAATTCAATTATCTCTTTCCGTTCCTGAGATATTTGACCTCAAAGTTGCACCTCAAAAAAGTGGGTTTTTTGGATATATCTCTAAAACGGGTAGAGACACAATCTCAACGACTATACCAGTGGATTCTACAGGCAAAGTTACATAAAGAAATGTTTTCTCCGCATATACGTTCTTTGGAACGATTTTGTGAAAAATGAGAAAAACGAAAAAAACCGGAATTTCAGTTTTTCACTTGGGAACTTTTTGTCACCAAATCTTTTCATTTTCTATAGTTAAGTAAATACTGATGCGCTGATTCCAAATTTTCAAACCGATTTCAATTATCTCTTACCGTTCTGGAGATATTTGCGTTCAAAGTCAGACCTGAAAAAAATTGTTTTTCAGGAATAGTCCTGAAATGGGTCGAGATACGATCTCGGCGACCTCACCAATCGATTCTGCGGATAAAATTACATAAGTATACCAATTTTCAGATATTTATTCAGGCGGATACAATTTTTAGAGCGAAAAAACGAAAATCGCAAAAATTGAAAAATCGCCTGATGAACCCCTTACGATTTTTTCCGATTTTTGGCCATTTTCGTTTTTTCGCTGTAAAAATTGTATCCCTTAGAATATAAATCTGAAAATTGGTACAAAAATGTAATTTTATCCGTAGAATCGAGTGGTGAGGTCGCCGAGGTCGTATCTCAACCCATTTCAGGACTATTCCTGAAAAACTGAATTTTTCAGGTCCAACTTTGAACGCAAATATCTCGAGAACGGTATGAGATAATTGAAATCGGTTTGAAAATTTGGAATCAGCACATTCTTCTTTACTTAAGTACAGAATATAAAAAATTTTGGAGACAAAAAGTTTCCGAGCGAAAAACTGAAATTCCGGTTTTTTCGTTTTTCTCATTTTTCACCAAATCGTTCCAAAGAACGTATATGCGGAGAAAACATTTCTTTATGTAACTTTCCGCGTAGAATCGACTGGTATAATCGTTGAGAATGTATCTCTACCCATTTTAGAGATATGGTCAAAAAACACCCTTTTTTGAGGTCCAACTTTGAGAGCAAATATCTCAGAAATGGAAAGAGATAATTGAATTCGGTTTAAAAATTTGAAATCAGCGCATCGACGACTATCAAGTTAGACTAATTCCAAAAATCAAAATTTTGGACCCAAAAATGGGCATTTTTAATTTTTTTTGGCTGTATATGAAAAATTTTAGAGTGAAAAACAATAAATTGTAACTTTTCATGTATGTCTATTATTGGAAATTACTAGGAAGACTTAAAAAGAAAGTTTTAGAAGGCAGAAAGATGTTCCAAGTGTTCTGAAATAATTAGAGACTTGCACTATGTTTCACTTTGTTCCAAATTGTTTGGGACAAAGTTAAGGCACTTGTTTAGGGTGTAACATAAATGTACTAGGTTCAACACTGTTCCAAGATAATTGGGAGTAAGATGAGACAGTTCTACAGGGTTTAACAATGTTCTAGATAGTTCAATAAGGTTTAACTTGTTTTCGGAAAGAAGGTGGTTATTCCTGTGTTTGTACTGTTGGTTTTACCGGTTCAAATTGTGACATAACTTTAATTAAAGACGCATGTAAAAGAGATATTTGTAAGAGTGGTTCAACTTGCACTCCCCTTAAAAAAGGAGGGTTTATTTGTGAAGACTGTTATCCCAATAATGGGTATGAACATTATACAGAATTATGTGAGCTTAAAAGTAGAAGCTTTGGAAAAAGCGTTTTTCTGAAGATATTACGGGAATTTTTGTGAATATTCATTAATTAATTTGCTTTTTTTTAATTGTTATATTTTTCTCAGATGATATTTTTTTATTATTTTTTTAAATTAATTATTCTGTAATTTTTTTTAATCAAATTTTTATAATTAATTTCTTTTAATTAATTTAATTATTTTTTTAACCGATATATTAACCGGTTTAAACCGGTTTCTAATTTTCAAAAACCGGTTTTCGAACTAAAACCGTTATTATTATAACGTTCTCTATAAGGGTTAACCGTTAACCAGTATTTTTTTCGGTTACATGCCCTGCTTTTAATACAGTTGACGTCTAATGTATTTCTGGTGTTGTAATCTAATAAACAAAAGGAAGAGGAAGAAGAGAAGAAGCAAGACTCGAGAGGAGACAATAACGTTGGGTTTTTAAAGAAACTGAATAAAGTTTTCAGTCCTTACAGGTTTTCCTTTATACGAAAGTATGAAAATCTTATAATATACTCATTTAGTGATTCTGTGAGACGAGACGAGACGAGAATTTTCTTTTTCTCGTATCATCTCATTTTAAATGTAAAACATTTTATCTCGTCTCGTTTATTTTTCGTTTCGAATAGTATTATTTTTTGAGTTTTCAAGGTTATTTCCATAAAAGGGAGATATTCCTAAATCTAGGGAAATTAAACAATTTTTTGGAAAATATATATTTAGGGAAATGTACAATATAATTATTTGCTCCATCTGCATTTTGTCTTTACGTACCAGATAGTTATATAAAATCAAGTTTCTGATTTTGTTTTATTGGTACACTGTTAATACTGTTCGATGGCGTATGGTATTTTTAAGTTATCAATTTACATCTGTCAGTTGTTAATGATTTTTAATAACTTCATTCTTAGGATATCTAGTTTTATAGTCACATTGAAAACGATATTGCAGGTTTCTATTTTACTAGTTACTTTTATTCGCTGATTCTACATAGTTCCTGCCGATGCTTGTTTATTTTTCTTCTACATCTGCGGCGTAAAAATTTAATTTGTATCTTGTGAATCAAGACAAATGATGTCGCATTTATGACGATTGAAAAAAATAATTTTAAACCTCGAGATATCTCGGCGTAATTATTGAAATTCGAGAATCTCGATTTTATTTTCTCGTCTCGAAGCTTTGTTTGCAAAATCGTTCTCGTCTCAACGAGACGAGCGAGATACGAGAAATATTTCGTCTCACCCGAATCCGTATACTCATTCCAATATCACATATTAATGGATATTGCTGAAAAAGTGCAAATCTCTTTGGAAACTCAAGCCACGGGAAAATATCCATTCTGGTCTCATTTCGGAATGAACCTCTCTTGGTTAAGTAAACGGAAGCAGCTCGGAGACATAAACACGTGCGGGAGTGAAATGCCCTCCTCTCGGCCAGTCAGTCACGTTCCCTCACACACATGCAGCTCGTGCACGTGAACATGTGTGGTGCGTGAACACGATTACAGGTATTAGCTTGTTCATCATGTGTTCCTAAACAAGACCTTGATAACGGGATGATTAGAGTACATAGGATATAGCTTCTCAAACACTGCACCGCATCATAATGCAGTCATTTGAAATTGGTTTTTCCACTGCTGTTCTACCGATATATTTGGCTTCAGAGCGTTTAAGATGGATTTGTTTAATCATGTGAGATTATTAATTTCAGATCAGAATGAAATAGTATACGGTGAGCTATCTTCATTCTCGACTATAATGAAACATTTTCCACTGCAGTTAGTAATATACTATTAACATATTTCTATCCGAAATATCTTCAATCATAAACACTGAATATGAGTGTAAACTGTAAAGGGTTAAAATTTTTAATTCATAAACATTTCTTTTAACCATTAAAATATTTGCTTGTTGTATGTTTGGTATTGCTACGGATACATAGTATATTGTAAACACATTTCCCACGGTAACCATAGACATTTAATTTCTTTAAGCATACTTGTTTACAATTATGAACATCTGTTTTTTTTTTAAACGATATTTTTCTGGAACTTATGATCAGATTTGAAAAATAAAAAAAACCTGTTGAAAAGAGCATTGAAAGGCCTTTCGAACTGTGTCATGTTTGACATCCTTTTCCATTTAAAATTTTTGAGGTGCAGTCCACCTCCATTTTAGGGTTGAAGTTATGCCATTGGTACTAATTCATTCAGGTGTCCCCCTTTATACTAAAATTGACGTGTTCGAGCGTTTATTGCAAAATTGATGTTAACTGGTCAAAAATTGCGCTGATAATTTTCATTGGGTCACCCTGTATATACTATTATTTTAAATATAAATTTACAACCTGTCTTAAACTTTCTGTTAGTAGTACGAACAGAATTTAGAGTTGTATCTCTTATGAAACATCGAGATTTTGATTTTAACTAAACATTATAACCATCATTT
Source organism: Stenolophus ochropezus (assembly GCA_035578165.1). NCBI lineage: Eukaryota > Metazoa > Arthropoda > Insecta > Coleoptera > Carabidae > Stenolophus > Stenolophus ochropezus. The sequence continues at coordinate 4,321,787 of JAQOWZ010000002.1, forward strand.
TAAAACAATGTTATTAAACAACCGCTTCTAGAGTCGGATACAAAGGTACTTAATTTGGTTAATAGTTCTCGACGTTGTAAATCACAACTTAGATTTTATACATTAGTACTTTATTAATTAACAGTTGAGATAAAATATAATTCAATTCAAAATAGGAATTATTTTAATTTCGTAAATAAAAGATAGATACGAATGAAATATATAGAGCATAAAATTGAAATTAACAAAGAAAAATACACCGTCATATCGTGATAATGTGACCTTAGAGCTTAGGGTATTGATATATTTCATGCATGTTTCATGTATAACATCATATACGTATTTCCCTTCCCTGGGACGTTTTCTAACAATAAGTATCAACCATTGAAATTCCCCAAAATTCATCAGAATCCAATATCCCAGCATCAGGGGCCTCCCCCGATCTCAGGGTCGTTACCCTCAGCGAGGGCGAGGGTGTTGTGTTGGCGTGAGGACTGCCGACTTCCCTGAACGATGAAAAATCTCATAAACTCACTTCGGTATTCATAAAGATGTTCTGCTAATTCTCATAACGACAGAGAAATGGAAATTGCCTTTGCACCTCGTTCGCGATGAAAGAGAGTGTTTTTCACTTCGTAAGTTTTAATTCAAAACAAGCTCAGCGAGAATAATAAGTGTTTGCTATGTCGATAGACTAGTAGATCTTCCGAATATCCCAAATTATTAAGCCTTCTTTATTTTCTTATTTATTTCTGATTCCAAACATTTCAAAGTTCAAAGTTTTTTATTTACCATGTCTAAAACTAATATGTTTCGCTTATCACTAATTTACCTTATGTATCACATCAAATGACCAACAACGGTAACTCACTTAAGTTTCGCGATCCGTTTCTAATCGAGGGAGGGAACTAAATAAAAATACCGCTTTGTTCGAATGATTTAGAACCCACTTTAATCTGTAGGTTCCTTGCAGATATTTTAGGATGATAATCAACTCCACCAAAAATGCAAATAAAAATTGTTGTAGAAAAAGTGAAGTTTACTTCTCAATTTAACCTGCGGACAAAACATTCCTTGGGTTGAAGCACCAGTGGTCACAACTAATAGAGATATTTTACTAACGATTCCAAGTATTACAAGAACTTGTGTTGGTACTCGTACCTATACTGACAATTATTAGTTACTGGCAATTTTAGCGGAATTTACAGGACTTAATAGGCGTTGCTTAGATACAAAGTCTGTCAAAATTGTGACCAGTAATTAATTGAAAAAAAAAAAAATTTCGAAGAATTGTCATGCCGAATACCATTCGTAACTGAATTTTATTTGTAATTTTTGCCTAACTCACTCCTGATTGTTGCTTTAGAAAATCGTCAATTGTCCTGCGCAACAATCAATCCTCACAAGACTTCCTTGTAAGAAATATGTACAATTAGATATTATTACAGTCCCGTGTACAAAATTTGAAGATTCTGCGACTAATGATTTTGAATTATATAAAAATTCAAAAAACCCTTCAAACGGAATGCCCTTTTGGTATTGCCGATTGTAATAACATGGGAGGTGCACAACTAGATATTATAGTCCTATATACAAAATTTTAGCATTCTACGGCTAATTATTTTTGAGGGAAATATTATTGATAGAGATGAATATTCGACTGTAGAGGATGATGAGTATAATAATATCAACATTAATACATAAAAAAATATCTGTTACCCCTGAAGAAGACACAAGTGGTGTAGAAACGTCAGCTTCGTAAATAACAAAGATTTTTGACTGAAAACCCGAATATTACTATCCTCAGAAATATTATTGTCCGGTATATTCCGCACATATAATATGTATTTTTGGAGAAATTTACTTTAGATAAAACCGCACCACCCACAAAACCTTCTGCATTCATCCCTCTGTTGCATACATTACCCTGTCTCCCTAATCCCTATACTGCTCCCCTTTGGGGTGTCGTAATGGAACGTTCCTGCTGCTGCTCCTGCTCCTGCATGGCAGGCTTTGCAAGTCCTGCCGCTCCTGAATGTATTCCGGGAAGCCGAGAACAGGGAACCCCTCGCAACCGGCGGGGGTGAGCTGTGAGCTTCAAACGAGATGGGACTTCGGAATGTTCCAGAATAAAACTTTTATTTTCCTGTCGCCAAATAGGGATAACAAAAGAGGACTTATATTGTATTAGGTTGTATTAACGGTAATGGTGTGTCTATCTGCTTATGGCAGATATCGGTAATTATTTAGTTTTGAGATGAAAAGAATTTGAGTACAAGGATCAAATTTGAATTATTATAATCACAGCCGATAATGGGATGTGTGATCAGATATTTTGAAAACCACTTTGAAATTAAAAATTTTGATCAATCACCATTTTGTTATTAGATAAAAATAGAATATAATTATAAATACAAATGTTTTGGGGAACCGAAAACAAATGCTGAAAGTTTCTGTATTTTTTTTAAATATTCTTTAAAATAAGGGAGTAATGAGATTTTGTCGAAAACCAAAATACGCCAGTAACTATGAACTGAGGCTCCAAATCAAAAATTTGAACTAAGAAAAGTTGTTAGTATTAACACAATACATTAATATACAATTGTTAGCGCTAGCTCACTTGGTTAACGACTTAAATGGGTATGAGGTTCAAATCCAAGCTTCGCTAATCCAAATAAAAATATGTCTGCGTCAGATCGAAAATTTCTTACTATCCGTAGATCCCTTGAAGAGGTTATAGGCTGACAACTTGTACCACTAAAATATAAGTTGAACTTGTTATGAAACAAGAACCTTAGATTCTTAAGGTCCTGTTTCATCTAGGAATGTTGTGCAATAGATAGAGATATAGTTGCAGTGATATTTTTGAGACAACAAATTATTTAAGAAAAATAAAACATTAGATTAGTTTTAATTTTTAAATGTAGTATCAGACTTGAATACATTGTTTATTATATTATGTTCTATGGTGAAATCCCCTTTATGGTAAACATTAATAAATGTTATCGAGAAGATAAAGCGGCAACTTATTTGAACATTTCACATGAGATTAATATATGTACACACACATGCTAGATATTATCAGATAACGAATTCATTTTTAATACTACATCGTATTGAACCTGTGATGTGTAACCTTGCCTGATATTTTATCGCGTCTGTATTTTCTATGAAATTACGTATTAGCGATATTTTTTCCTATAGATTACTCAGCGCAAGTATATTACACAATTTTCTATTTTTGTCATAAACAAAACATAATTTTCATAGATCAACCGATACACTGATATTGTTTAAAAGATATTGTTTTTTATCTTTTTCGAAATGTAGTATTTCTTGTAAATACTTTTGTGAAGTTGGTAAACTAAACTAAGAAAGCTTAGGATTATGAATAATAGAAATTTAAATTAAAAACCTGGAATTCTAAAGTATTTGTCAATTAATATTATAAACGTGTTTCAAAAATAATTATATACTCATATAGTGGCTCAAGATACCTCTAGTCCTCTAGATCCTTTTATTGTGTTGGATCGGTCCTCGTTGCTTTAGGTTAGGTTTACTGAGTCTTCTCCATGTTTTCTAATTTTCTGTTTTCTTCTTCCTATTTGTTACTCCTATTCTTTTTAAATCTTCGTTTACTTCTTGAAGCCATTTAGATATGGGTGTCCCTTGTCTTCTTTTTCCTTCTAGTTCCCGTAGGAGTACTCATTTTATTAAATCAGTTTCTTTTGATCTTTATTCGTGTTCCAGTCATTTGACTGTCTGCTGCTTTATTTTCTTGACTTTGCCTTCTTCTAATTCTTGTTCAATTTCATGTTTTATTTAATCTATTCGTTTTCTACAATTTTTATTGGTACTAGTACAGTTCGTAGTATCTTTCTTTCTGTTATTCTTAGATCTTCTTCGTCTTTTTTTGGTCATTGTTTCCGTTCATTCATTAAGTTTTAAATAAAAATAAGATTCTTATATTTTAATAATTCTGACCTAGCTACCTGTTATTAAACTGAACAATTTATTAATCGTTCAGCTATCAACAGCAAATATAAATAGCTCACTTGCAAATATTTAACCTGTATAACAACACGTTAAGCAACAACTTCAGAGTAAATAATAATTAATGTGTTACGGTTGACAAAGAAGTAGAACGATAAATAATTTTGCATAAAACTTGTAATAACAGCAATTGTTATATGAACAATATTACGCTGTTAAAAGGAAATTACAATGTTATTTGCAATATTTCACTTTTATATATTGCAACCTTAGATTTTAAGAAAATTTTCGCCGAATGAATTAGCAAGTATCCTTTCACTTATTACTATTTTTCATCATTGATTAATAAACACATAACGTTTCCTGAACTTATGTGTAATAATTTGTTACAGTACATAGGTATGATTTATTACACGACATTTAAAAATCGATATACATGTGTTACGAATTAAATTAACACCTACAGTCACAATATAATCTGGGACATTAATAAAAAGTTAATACGGTTAATTACAAATTCAAAAGGAAATCCTTATGTTTTGATCTTATTAACCTTTTAAATAATCTATGGTTGTATTTACATTAATATACATAGGAATTTAATCATCAAAATTGAAATTAGGTTTAACAAAATATTACATTTTAATGTTGGTTTCATCCGTAATGTATTTTTCGAATAATATAGGGTGGGAAAAAGAAACGTCCCTAGTTTTGAAGGTAAATTAAAAGGAACTAGTAGATATATAAAAATAATATTATTAGTTTCGTCCGCTACAGCATGGGAAGTTTTATTTAAATCATCTAGTTTACTTGCAAGTGGTGGTCGTTATACTGCTGCAGGTGGATTCCAGGATTTTGCTATAGCTCTATGAAACATCTTTCCATATGAGGGTTATTTCCAAGTGGATTGCATCCTTAAGGATTTGTAGGATTCTGGGACGATGCTTAAACACTTCAGTCTTTAGATACCCCCATAAGAAATAGTCACAGGGCGTTAAATCCAGCGAGCACAGGGCCATAAAATATGTCTTCTTACAGAGGTCAGTTGGCCGAGGAACATCTCCCTCAAACTAGTCATTAAATTTCGAGCTGTGTGGGCTGTGGTTCAATCCTGTTGGAACCAGATATTTCCTGCATTAAATTCATCAAGAGCTGGCGCAAAAACTCTTGGATCATGGTGATATACCGAATAGAATTCAGGGTAACATGAGATTTCTTTCATAAAAAGTAGGGACCAAGTCTCCAGATATGAATCCCATTGAATATCTCTGTTGTATTTGAAATAATGTGTAAAACAAGACGCCCAACGAATATAATAGAACTACTACATTGATGGTATAAGAATGGGGTAAAATTAACTCCCAAACTCCAAGAAAATTAGTGAGAAGTATGACAAACCGTTTACGGGAAGAAATTCTAACGAATGGAGGTTGAATAGATATTTGATTCTACATCATTTACAAGTGTACAGAGACTAAATTGTACTTATAGTTGTTATAATAAATAAAATATAAGAAATAAATATTTCTCCATTTCATTACGAAAAATTTAGGATGTCAATACATCATTTTATTTATTAATATAATAAGTATAATATAAAATTTATTTCGTGTATATATACTCAATAAAAAACTTTAAAAGAATGGAATACTTTTTTCTTTTACTGGTTATTGGTTTGAATGAATATGTTCAGCGTTTCGATGAATATCCTGTATATTTTATTTATGCATCCATTTAATATTCTTCTTTTTTGTTTCAGGTGAGTGCATCATTTTTGTCACCTTCAGATCCGCTAACCTTAGCACGTGAGTTTACCGTTTGTTTTTTCTATATCTTGAATTTATAATTCTCCTGACATTGAGAGACAATTACCCGAAATTGTAATTCGCGTTCGTGTTGCGAATGTGATAACGGCTCGTAAATAAAGCCGACACGTGGACACATATTTTAATTATAACGGAAATTCGTGTATCAACACGTGCCCAATGCCAAATGAAAATGAAAATTAGATTAACGATTCAAGTGCCGAAATAATAAACTCCTATCGCTCTGAGCCAAGGTTTGGTGACGAAGCCGCAAAGTTAAATAATTGCGAATCACTTACATTAATAACGTTCATTTATTTATTATTATCAGGGCTGGACTAATACCGTTGGGGGCCATAAACACTACTCGTTTTGGGGGACCCCTGTATTAAATAAATCGTCTCAAAAACACTACATCGTTCTCCTATGCAATTCGTAATCATTAATGTGAAAAAAATGTGAAGAGCTATCTAAAAGTTTGGGAATACAGACTGTATCCTATCTTTTCGAGTCACATCGTACCAATCATCTAAATTTATTTTTAAAATATTACTTTCTTTCATCTTTGTCATCTTGTTACAAAGATTATTGTTCAATTCTTTTGGATAAAATGGCACTAAATTTTCAACTTTAAGTAAACATTCATCTCTAGATAAATCCGGGTTCACCAGAAACAAGAATTTGTCTGCTTGGCAAACTTCGAAACAATATTTTTTTTATTAACCGTTCCTTTGAATCGTTTGACGATTTAACAATTAAATACTGAAGACATCATTTTTTAAAAATTGATGGACACACAAAACAATGTTTTAATGTTTATGATAAATTATATTTCATGGGATTTTGAACTTTGTTGGTTGGCTCCATTTGAAGATCCTGGGTTCACATACCACTGTGATCCAAGAATCTTTCACAATGTTTATTTTGGTGGTCTAAATGGTGTAATTATTTTTTATTTACATTTGAAATGAAAAACCTCATTTTCCTATGTGTTTCTTCCACCAGAATATTAAAAACATAGTTTTGAGATTAAGAATTAGTGAAGTTTTGATTGAAGAACGACAATTGTTTTCACAATTTATTTCAGGAACAAGATGTTCAATCTTGTTGAAAATGTACATCTTGTTTCTTAAATAAATTATGAAGAAAAGGTAAAAGGTGTCATCGTTCATGTTCTTACATAATTAAAACGATATTTAAGTCAAATAAAACACTCTAATCTTGCGGTATTTAATAAACCTTTTGAACTGACAATAACTCAATGTTGCTTTACATATTGCTTTACATAATTTACTAAATGACAATTCGAATTTTTATTTTGACATTCGAAAACTTTTATTCATGTATCTGAATTGTAAAATTTATATAAACTGTAGATTTGTTCGTATAGTAGATATAACTATTTGGTGGCAAAACTTTCTAACAAGCTTCCTAAAGTTTATGCAACTTTTCTCTCTCGAGTGTTATTTGTTCAACACACATTCTCTTCCACAATCTGCACAAGTAGAAACCTGAAATGTTATTTTGAAATATTATTTCTTTTCTTTCAAAACCAGCACCAGGAACACTACCTACTGATATATTTTTAGATTTCCTAATACGATATCTATATATTATCTATGAAATAGATTTATATACAATAAGGATTAACATTTAAATAAATATTGTAGGACATTATCATTTTTCATTCAAGACATTTTTTGCAATAAAATATTTGATAGACCAATGCTACCTTGACTTTTGTGTACTGAATAAAATGAAAGAAATGTCGATAAAGGAATACATAAATATAAAAGTTTATAGAGATTGTGCTTTTATAAATCTAAAAATATAACAATGAGTAATGTATTCAAGATTAGCTATTATTGAACTGAGCAAATTTTTATTGAAGGTTGTCCAATAAAATAACTGTCATTTGATTGATAGCTACCATTGTCATTCAAATACAGATACACAATATTTTTAAATATAGATTACAAATATATTACAAACATCAAGTCTATCAATAGCCAAACTATTTTAATATATATTTTAAGAGATTTGAAGAAGTTTAACAAAAATACTAATCTAGAAAACAAACTTAGTTGCTTGTTACAACTAAAGAATGAATCTAGATGAACAAGAAAAGGTGATTGAAACAGAAAAAACAAAACGTGGAAAAGAAGTAAACTAAGAAATACCTAGATAGATAAAGCATCAGAAGTACGAAATAGAAAAAAATAAAAATTATGATACAGACCAGAAATGTAATGCTAAATTTTACACCTTGAGGATAAATGCAAAAAGATCTAGATTAAGATGCAGAAAAAGAAGAGGAACATGATCGAAAAGTTGGAAAACATGAATTGAAGAATTTAATATTTTAATTTCAAATTCGACACTTTAAGATACTTGTGTGCGTCAATCGACGAATTCATTGATGCAGCTTATAAACTACTTCCATATGCTCTTTCTCTTTCTAAATAAATTTCTTTCCCTTTAATTGATGTAAGAATCAGATATTTATTTCAAGGAAATAGTTGTTTACAATTTGCTACTCCTTCAAGATGATTGTAACTTTTTATAATGCATCGTCCTCCTTTTTGGTACAAAATAATTAGTAACCCTCATCCTATAGAACAGTTTCCAAACTTCAATCTAATGTAATAATAATTATAAAAAACTAAACAGGAGATCAAAGCGACTATTGTACTTTACGTATCGTCCTCATCGAATCTTACCACTCTGTAGAACAGTTCCCAAACTTGTACATAACTTGTACCTACTAGTTGTCTCTAATGGAAATCACGACACTTGTGTTTTGTAAACTAATTAAGAACTATTGCTTCCTCCTAATCCCTGGACATCAACACTTAATTTCCTGGTCTATCCGTGCATTAAATTCAATTATCCGGTTAGCGTCTCAGCGGTTATGTGCCCGGTTCAGCGCTGAACGGTCAAGCGACCTTACAGCACGCCGCAAGGTTAACGTGGTTAGCGTGCAGCAACACGCTCTGACACGTGCAGCTAATGGAAAGTCATGTGGAGGTTTTATAGGAATAAGAAGATTGATATGCGTGTTCCAGAAAAATGGATATATGATTAGGGACAATAGATACATACACACATATACAAATGTAACTGTATGAAAAATTAACATACGGTTCCTAATTTGCAACTAAGACAAATGGAATAACTAAAATTATTAGTGAAAAAACTAGTATATAGAATAACTTACAGACAATTACCCCAAACTTGACAGTAACCGTATGAATTCTTAATGAATTCGTTCATGTGTATCTAACTTTGCAAATAAGACAATGGTTGTTCCAGAAAAATGTCATGATCAAATAACTAAGTTTTTTTATTCTCTGTGCAAATGAGTAATAAAGAATAGTGGTTCCCTTTTAGGAAAACACTTTTCGAGTAGTTCTTATTTAATAAATCCACTAATACATATAATATATAATTATTGTATTTAATAAAATCCACTAATAAATATTTGCAATGTATTAGTGGATTTTATTAAATGACGACTAGTCTACTACAAAAGCATTTCCTAATTAATATCTATACTGTCAACTAAACCTATTTTGTATTCCCATTTCTGATTTAAAAGATGCGCTTTTTCCTCGTTAAACAATTAAATAACACTAATAATTAACTACAAAACCTACTTTTAGAGTCACTTAATTTGTACTATTTAGAACCAATTTTACCATCTCTGGTTAAAATGCCGGTTACCTTAACCAATGGTTAATAGAATAATATCGTATCGAAATAGTCAATAACTTATATTTTTGACAACTTACGTCAGATTTTCGATGCGATATTTTTAACCGATGGTTAAGGTAACCGACACCAGAGGTGATAAAACTGGCCCTTAAGAAAATAAAATAGATACTACAGAAATAACTGAAGTTATTTTTTGTGTCGTAGAAAAACAGGAAATCATCAAACCTATTACTTGCAGCTTATTACACATTGCTGAGAATGTCAATGTGCATCACCTTTTTATAATTGTTATTATTTATTTATTTATTCATGTTAATTGGCTTAGAACCTACATGTGTTGTCACAATTTAATTATAATCATCATACATATATATTCCTTTTCTTAATAAATTTTTTCATCTAGTCTCATCTTGGCCCCAATCGTCTACCAGACCTCTTCTCCTCCTTTTTTGTTCCGAATTCTCCCTTTATTAATTGAGCCCGATTTCCAATTTCTGTTTTTATAACTCCAATAATAATTAACAATCATTAACATTTATGAACTGTATTGTATTGAAGATACATTTCTAAAGTGCATAAAATTTATTGTATTGAAGATACGTTTCTAAAGTGCATAGTACATTACAAGTAAAAGTAACATTAGATTTTTGTGTGAATGAAATCTTCGATTTTTTCATTATTTTCCGCTTATGTATCTGACGTTTGAGAACCAAATCCCATGATAATTTTATAGTTTGACTGATTAAAATTCGTCGATGTATATTGCACTAGGATAATGAGAGGCTGCAGCCTGGAGCAAATAATTGAGCATGAACGCCGAGAAAGACCATAAATCAAGTTTATCTAATAAAAAGCGAGCACGCCGTTCTCCTATTGTAATTACAGCGACTTTTTCCCTGCATGAAAGTGTTAGTCCACGAAGTCCACGAAGCAATTTCTTTCCCGCCTACGCCTGTTCGCGCGTGTCCCTACAAGTTTCCACTCGGGTGACTCCGCGTTAATAAATACACATTTTTCTTTTCACAACCTAACCTTAATTTTCTGCAGATCATTTATCTGACACAGATCGGGTGTTGCAATGTTATATATTCCTTTGTGCGAATGTTTGTTTTGTGTTCGTTTCAATCCAGTTGCGACGTGGACAAGAGGATATTTTTTTGGATCAAAGTAACTACCGAATTTACTGTTGCCTAGTTTCTTGGCCCTGATTCACTTACTTTCAGATTGTTGTCTATGGTTTTTACCTCCCACTAACTAAAAAGGGGAGTATGGTTCTCTTGGTGGACGTTATGATTGACATGTTAATCATGTTTACATTTCTTTAAAAATAAAATAACGTATTTGCTTTTAGGAAAATAAAATAAAGTACTGGGATGCAGACAATTTATATAAAAAATTTATTTATATATATATATATATATATATATATATATATATATATATATATATTTTATTACCCAAGTTTCTCAGTTATGAAGTTTCCATCATTTAATATTTGCTCATTCCATTATTTATCAAAAATGATTCATTAATGAAGAATTCAAATTTTGAAAACTTATGGTCTACCCTAGCATTTGCACCAAGGTCCTTCCAGTTCTAGTAGGATGTTCTACCAATTGAGCTACAAAGTCCCGTATAGTTTATGAATCTTTTTTTTTGCTGTGTAAATTTTTCAAAAATTTACTTCTTCATTATTAAATGTTGAATCGTCATGCGGTTCTAAATATTAACTTTACTGAGTATAGACAGTGATTCATGATATTCTTTCAAGTAGAGGATACCAATTCTTACTAGAGTAACATTATTCTTGTTTTTCTGTCTCATGCAAATCTATCTTAATTTTTACTCTAACGTTTAGTATTATTTAAATAACAATAATTTTAGTATTAAATTTGTTACTGCAACAATAATTGTAGTCAGTGGAATAAAAATTAAAATCTTTTTTTTTTCGCGGATCATCAAATAATTAAAGTAAATTAACTTTTTTAGTTATTACCCTCTATAGTTTACATAACCCATCGTTTCGGCAGCATAAACATCACTTAACACAACATTAATTAGGGAAGCTATTGGGATTTTTAAAACTAAGTATATTATTTTCAGTTATAACGATGGTTTAGACTTTAGAAATTAGTAAAGCATGGCTTCTTATATTAAATATGTTATAATTCATTACTGAGCTACTTGTTTACTGTTTACTTCTTTATTGTATTTGTCATTATACAGAAGAAGGCAACAGTTTATACTGCCGAAACGTTGGGTCAAGTAAACTATATAGAACTATAATTAAAAAGTTGTTTTATTCCTGGTTCAATGGTTTTTAGGAATTATATTTTTACAAAGATTCGTCTGTTATTGATGTTTTATTGATGTAATCTGATTATTTCCTAACTATATTTTCGTGTGATTTATTGATCGCCTTTGAGATGGCTATCAACCCATTTCAACTTATAATCCCGTTTTTCCATAACCTTAATGGCGGCTTATACAAAATGAAAATTTATGACAGTTGTGAACGTACAATAGTTTGTAATGTAAATACAATTTGTATTTGCTAGCTTTTAATATTTAATAATCATGATAAAAGTTCTCGTTTGACGTAATGGGGTTAGGAATAGTCTGAGATAGAATTGAATTCTTCCACCTACTTTGAAAATTGCATTCCGTAGACATTCTTAGATGGTGTGGGATAATCTTTATAGATATGTGTTGCATACATTAACGCAAGTGTATTATTTTCTCATCATTCTCTGACAGATCTACCTGCATCTAGAAATATCTAGCACCTTCTGTCTACAGTTACTAACTTTTTTGTTTCATTAGCAATTTTATTTGCATTTTACCCAATAATAAGTAAACTTCTGTAATATCAACTTACAGCTGCTGGTATTGAAAAAACTAATTTAATAATTGACTGGAATATTTCTTACCAATATTGTTACTGTATTTCTTTTTATCCTTCCTGATGAAGAGATGTTTCTTTATCTCGATTGGATTTTGCGAATTTCGAAAATAAGAAAAAATATACATACTATTTGCCGAATAATGTTGTGGAGACACAAATGCACATACTTATAATGAATTTGATAATCCCGTCTTGAATATTACTTGGAAAAATAGTTTATATTACTTGGAAAAATAGTTTATATATGTAATAACAAGAGGAGAAGAAATTCCTAATGACGTGGATGCTGTATTTTTGTGTAAACCCGAAAATAGTTGAAAATATCGAATAATTTCCAAATTTTACAAAATTTTGTTTGTAATATTTTTTAAAGAATTAGCTATACTGATACCAAATTTATAAACAGAATTTAATTATCTCTTTTCGTTTTGGAGATATTAGCTCGCAAAGTTATACCTCAGAAAAAAGTGATTTTTGAGGATATTTAAAAAATGAGTAGAGATACAATCTCAACTACTTTACAATTCGATTCTACGGGAAAAGTTATATAAAGAAATGTTTTGCCCATATATAGGTTCTTTGGAACGATTTGGTGAAAAATAAGAAAAACGAAAAAACCTAAATTTCAATTTTTCACCTGAAAATTTTTTGTCTCTAAAATTTTTAGTTTTCTAGACTTAAGTAAATATCGATGGGCTGATTTCAAATTTTCAAACCGAATTCAATTATCTCTTTCCGTTCTCAAGATATTTGACTTCAAAATTATACCTAAAAAATCAGGTTTTTTAGGTATAACTTTTAAATGGTTAGGTTTAGGGCTTCGGCTACCTCACCAATCGATTCTACGGACAAAATTACATAAGTGTACCAATTTTCACATTTTTATCTCAACAGATAGAATTTCTACAAGGAAAAACTGAAAATGGCCAAAAATCGAGAAAAATCGTCAGGGGTTCATCAGGCGTTTTTTTCGATTTTGGCCATTTTCGTTTTTCCTCTCTACAAATTGTATCCTTTGGAATAAAAATCTAAAAATTGGTATACTTATATAATTTTGCCCGTAGAATCCATTAGTGAGGTCGCCGAAGTCGTAAACCTAATCCTTAAGGGGGTATATCTAAAAAACCTGATTTTTTAGGTATTGCCATAACTCAACTTTAAACACAAATATCTCGAGAACGGGAAGAGATAATTCAATTCGGGTTGAAAATTTGAAATCAGCGCATCGATATTAACTTAAGTCTAAAAAATCAATAGTTTTGGAGAAAAAAAGTTCCTCGGAGAAATTTTAATATTTAGGTTTTTTCGATTTTCTCATTTTTCACCGAATCTTTCCAAAGAACGTATATACGGAGAAAACATTTCTTTACGTAACTTTTCACATAGAATCGACTGGTATAATAGTTGAGATTGTATCTCTACCCATTTTAGAGATATAGCCAAAAAATACACTTTTTTGAGGTGCAACTTTGACAGGAAATATCTCAGGAACGAAAAGAGATAATTAAATTCCGTTTGAAAATTTGAAATTAACGCTTCGAGATCTATCAATGTACACTATCTCCCAAAATCAAAATTTTGGTCAGAAAAATTAGTATTTTAGGGATATTTCGCGTTTGTCAACACATTTTTGGTTAAATAGTGTTGTTTAGTTTGTTTTAACTCTACACAACTTTAATATGGTGTTACAGGTTATGAAAATAATTAAAAAATAGAAAATACAGCTACGCAATAAAATCGAAAAAGCATAATAGGATTGCAGGTTTTGAAATCAGCATATCGATATGTACGAAGTATAGAAAATGAATTATTTGATTATATGGTTTTGTGTTAATTATAAAAAAAATGTGGTAACATATTACATATTTTATTGTTTAGGATTACCTAAAAAAAATCGCCCCTCCCTAGGAAAGTTTTTGGATCCGCCACTGGTATCCTGCGACTCGGTAGTCATAACTTACGGGTATGTTCCTTAGTTAATTTTAAGTCAAAAACACTCACTTCCATAATTTAATATTGCAGGATATATGGCCGATTATTAAATTTAATAAAGCAGACCATGATTGCACTTTATTTTATTTATTTAATTATGTTTAACAGAAAGTTAATTACTAAAGAAAGTGTACAAAATATCCTTCCTCTATCTAAAAACACATTCTAGTTCTTCCTAATAGATCTCTGTAGAGTATCAGGTTCGGTTCGCATAGCTGCAACTGTAATGTTATAAATTAATTCATCCCTGCTCTATTAAATTTAATAACGCTCATAAATCAAATATTCAGTTTCGGATATGAGTTGTAAGGTATTTTCGACTTAAAATTACCTACTGAATAAACTTATATGTTATGGGTATTAAGTCGCAGGATATCCCGATAAAGTAAGGGCTATTTTATTTTATTAAATTAACTAAAAATTCATTCTAAAGGTTTATAGTAATAGATAATATTTATAATATAATTAGAATGTTAACTAATATAACTCTTGATTTATTTCCTTCTTGGGTTTCTTCGTTTTGATCAAAACCCTACTTTTTTCATTTCAAAAAAAGAATAACGCTGAGGATTTGCTAATAACTACTCCTTTATTATAATAGGTTATTAAAGTATATTATACACCTAGGTTGAGAAGACGACCATTATTGATAGTGCCTAGTTGCGTCTCGAGGTAGAAATCAAACGAGGGTTACAATGCGCTGGTCAATAATGATCTTCTTTGTGGTACTTATATTATTTTTTCCCTAGTAGCATTTCAATCCAAATCCAACTTAAAATAAATATTGACAATAACATTTAAGGCCGTTTTAGACTAGCTTATAAAATATACAAGATCTTGCATTGCACCATTTTTGATACAAATTAAAAAACACGTTCTATTTCTCATACAATTTGTCTGTCAATTTGACTGTGAGTATGCGCATATATGAATTTTGTGATCTCATCGTTTATTTGTTTCTATTGTACGTAGTGTGATTATAGAAAACTTAATGTAACTACTGGTAAGTATTGTAAACTTTAAATGTAAATGAATTTATGGTTTATTTTGCTTGTCACATTGAAATATGCAATGAAATTGCGCAGAATCAAAGCCTATATATTGTACAAGAAATTGCATTAGTATCATATAAAACTTCGTGAAAATCTAACAACCTTTCGTTCAAAATATTGTACCATTTCTTGTACTATTTGTTGTCTCATATATGGGCTAGTCTAAAACGGACTACGGACTTTAGACATAAACATTAACTTGTTTCTTAATATTCACAAAAATAAAGTAGGCTATTTTTGTTTTTACATTTGACGTTTCAGTATGTCAACTCCACTTATGATTTTTAATTTGATTTTATTTGATTTAATTATTTATTGTAGACGACATATTTAAATTGTGAAAACATACTTTACCCTTTTCTTGAGCTAAATGATTTAAATAATACCGATTTAGATTTGGAGATTTGAGTTTCAAATTTGCTTCAACAAATTTTACGATTTTAATACACGTTTCCTGAATTTCTCTTGGAGTTTTTGATCTAATTATTGGCAGCTGTGGATTTTACAACCCAAGTAAGTTATGGCGAACTATAAACAAGTAATGAATTATTCTCTATTCACGTAATAGTAGGCTGGTTCTTTGTTAGTTACAGTCTAATAAGCCGCAGCATTTAACGCATGTAAAAATTGTCAACAGGTGGAATTCCTGCCCCATAATCACGCTTCACTTAACAGCTACTTACAGATTTAAACAGTATTTTTATGCAAATTGCGCGAAAACGCGTATGTAGTACAAAGAGGTTGATGTTGTAATACTTTAACGTGTGGCAAGGGCGTTAGTGCGGTAACAGCTGTAAGTGACATTAGGTGTCAATCTTAATCCTGTCAGTTTGTATACACGTGGAGTCATTATCTTGTTATGAGCACATTACATTTTTTTATTATTATTTTATTTTATATTTCACGTTTTTATCATTTATAGTACAATATTACAGATTGCAACAATATATAATCAAAATATTTATTAATATTGATAGATACATTAATCAGTGATGGGATTTCTACAATTTTATTGGAAGGGTAATATAGGATTATGTACATATGTTAACTTTAAAATGTATAGGATGTAATGTTTCGACGGATTCATTTCTGCTCAAATTGGTTTCGCATCTTTTTCGGGTAGTGAAAGTAAAAAAAATGGGATTTCAAAATAATACGTCAAAAATCTGAATCAAAAAAATAAAACTTCTGATAAAAAGTATTAAAAAATTAATTATTATCAAAAACTTTTGAGGTGCGGTATAAAAAAATATGAGTAAACAACAGTAGTTCTATAAGGGACGTTGCTTATAAATGTTATAAGTAGAGTTAGGTGACAAATTTAA
This sequence comes from Stenolophus ochropezus, assembly GCA_035578165.1. Taxonomy (NCBI): domain Eukaryota; kingdom Metazoa; phylum Arthropoda; class Insecta; order Coleoptera; family Carabidae; genus Stenolophus; species Stenolophus ochropezus. Next base: position 4,338,552 of record JAQOWZ010000002.1, read on the forward strand.
AAAAAGTATACATGTATTTTGGGTAGAATAGAAAATGTAGCTATAAAATTTGAAAATTATAACATATTACAATTATTTTATAAATTGGAGAACATGTATTTTATTTAACAATAATTTTATACTCTGAATTTTCAAACACTCCTCTAGTTGATAAGCTAAGTTGCCAAAACAAAAAAAAAAAGAAATTATAAAAATAGGTCCCGAATTATATTTTGTCTAGGGCCCACTGTAAATTTAATCTGGCCCTTTTAGTATAACCATAGGTTAATAATTAAAATTTATTTTAAATATTTTCACAAATATTAACTTCTTCTACTTTCTTGTTCTACTATTTCCTTCCATTCTTTTTTGATTCCACTTTCACAGTTCAGTTGTTTATTATCATTTTCTTTAAGTCATCCAGGATGTCATCTTTTCATCTTGTCTCGGTCTATCTCTATAGTATTCTTCTCTCATTGCTTCCATATAATCTTTGTTTGGTATTCTATCTTCGTCCAAACAAATATTAGCTTTGGATTACATTATTTAGAAATAGTAAAACGACTACAATCTGAATATATCAAAGTCGTATGCAAAATACAAATTCAAATAACGTGCATTTAAAATGTACTTCTTTTTCTTTTGTTCCTAAAAATGTTTTTTGGAATATTATTTATTTTGTATTTGATTAAAAAATTCTGTATTTCTTTGGCACGTACTTAGTTATTATCTTAAGTACATTTTTTGTACTATTTTAGGTCATGTAAATATTGCGAAGTTATCTGTCAATAAATTCTAGGAAAATAGGTCTTTATAAAAAAGACAAACTTTGATATTTTTGCAGTATTTATGTCAGGTAAATATCTTTTTGCTGTGGAGTTTAGTGAATTTCACGCTGCCGAATACACAGTTGAGTTTGCTATTTAATCATATGTTGGTTATGAGTATACAAAGCATATTAAAGAAAACTTATCGCCAAGGACAAGGACGTGAAATTTTCCGTTTTTCAAACGCCATTTATCGGTTTGAACTTGTCACGTACGAATTCTTTCGACCTTTCAAATTGCTTGTACTATCGCTTTTGAGTATATGACACGTCCTCTATTGTTAGCATTTAAATTAATGTGTTTTCAATATTTTAATGGCTTATTTTTACCTACATATCAATATTATTCCTGACGTCATTTGAAATTCTTCCAAATATAATTCCAATACACTAGACTAAAGTACAATATTCATATAGAGTCTTCAATATACGTTTTACTATTTATAATGTAATTTTTGTCGATTCTTTTATAATAAGTAACAATCTTTATTTTAAAAAAAAAGAAAAAATGGCATTGTATCGTGAAGTTTACTTACTCGCTAAAAAACTAATTTTAAAAAATATATACTGCATCCTGATATATTTATGACACTATCTAAAAATTATAAATACCTATGGAAATTCAATTCTTTTAATATACATTTCGTTTTATAAATCATATTTTTTTACCAATAATTAGGTACAACAAATTATACATTAATTTTTTTGCAAAATACAAAATACCGGTTATAATTCATATATGTTTAAGAGTTTGGGTTAAGTGTAATTTTATTTTAATAATTCTTTATTTATATATTTTCAGTTACCCATTTTGCTATTACTGGTTAAGATATATAAATCATTTATTTGTATTCAGTTACAGTTTTTGTCAGCTGACAACTTTAGCTTTGGATTTATATTTTGGAACCACTCGGACATACATATATTTTTATGTGATTAATAATTAACAATGCTGGAATTTCAGTATCACAACTGTAGTACAAAAATTTAAGGATTGAAGAGGCATCAACAAAGTTATATCCGAGTTTTATAGTTACGAAATATTTTTCCCAAATTTGCTGCACTTTAGAAATTAATATTTTGTTTAAAATTTAATAACAAAAATAAAAATCTATAAGGACACCACATTCCTTGTATGTATTGTATTAAAGAAAAAAGTCCCACATACAAAATTACAACATTTTATTACTAATCGTTTCTACCTCTCGCCACTGACGAAGAGAGGTATTGGAATCTAATTAAAAATCTCATAGTGAGTTTTCAATAGATAAATACGTTTTAAAGTCCCTATTACATTATTTTAATATTAATAAAAAAGTTAAAATTTCTTATAAAAAATTTTGACACCCTAGATTAGATATGATTAGATTTTGGTGTTAATCATGCAACTGCAAATGGTGTTTTTAGAAAGATCTGAAGTTTTTTTTCTAAAATAACTTAATTAATTACGAATCTATAGGAATATTAGTAAATAATAATTTAATATAATGTCATCAGCTAATATTTTATAGTTTGAATAAAGCCAAGTAATTAATGATTGGTAATTTTTTTTCACTTGCGGTTAATTATTATATTATAATTTGAATTGAAAATCTTATAAAAATAATTATCGAATACTTGTGGTACTGGCCATATCAGATTTTTTAGTGATGCTATGTCCATGTTATATAACCCCTTATACAAAATTTCAATATTCTGCACTAACTATTTTTGAATTATGCGAGGTACGTTTATACGTACGTACAGATGTTACGCCAGATGTAGTCAACATGGTTTCAGAGATAGTCAAAAATGGATATTTCCGTTGAAATCTGAAAACCGAAATTTTGCACGATTACAAAACCTTCTTTATTTTGTACAAAGAAATAAAAATTATAACATCTCTTTCACAGATTATAAAGTTAATAATAGTCAGCTTAATTAAATTCGAGTCAAATCACTTTAACCATTTGAACACCCTCTGCCCATATTTATTTATTTACTCTCCGCAAAGATTTGCAACAATGCATCATCTGTGCCCGACCCGTTGCCTACAGGTCCGTGCCCGAACCTCTATCGCTGCTGCCGAATCGGGGTCAATCTCGCCGGCGACCTCAGCCGCCCCCACTCCACGGCCGCAGCACACTTTGATTTCGTTTCTTTTGACCTTTTTACATGGTTAGATACCGTGACTAAATACGGACGATCTCCTTTCCACTCTGCCCGTAAAATGGTTTACTTTACCGACACCAACTCATACGCGACATCGGAGGATTATCTCTGATCGATCGGATCCCAGCGGGATGAGTATTCAACGGTATTTCTACAATCACGTGGAATTAGTTATAGATAAATGTATCACTCACAGATTGTTGCGTATTGATGGATGGGATAGATTGGGTATCACAGATATCGGTTTGATATACCGTTTAACAGATCTTACCTTTATAATATTTAATAAAAAAATAATAATAATATTTATTTATTCTCGTCTATCGGTTTTGAATCTGCATTTATATTTACAGTATAATTATAAAACTTGTGATAAATTAACCTTCATTTTTTTAATAACTTATTTCATCCATTCTGGTCCTGACTTCAAATCGTCTAACAGAACCTTTTCTTCTTCTTTTTTTCCTTCCTTTATGACCACTATCGTGGTACTTATGTATATTTACCGATAAATGTACGTATATAGCACAGTTCTTATTCTTTTGATGCAGACAACTTCAAATAAGTAAATTTTAAAAATACTCTAATAATTTTATTGTACAAATATTTTTAAGGGCCGGTTTTCAATCATTTTCAATTGCTAATTGTGGTTAAATATTACTGTTAGCCGATGAATTCTTAACCGGTCAAAATTGGTGCATTGGATTAAATAAGTTATAACGAAGATTTTGCATTAATTACTTATACAAATAATGAAAACACTTTAATTTTAATATATAACTAAACAAGCCCTCATAAACTGACAGATCTGGTAATATGAAAAAAGCAATCGTATATTTTTCTTGTCAACATAAACCAGAAACTTGATAACCAGGGTTAATTTAACAGTAACTTAACCAGCTAATGAAAAACCGGACCTAAAATTACTAAAAACATATTAAATATAATCTAGTTATAATATGTAAGTAACGCTATATAAAGACTAGAAAAACAATAAAGAGAACAGGAAAATTTTGGTGGTATGTAAAATCGAATTTTATCGTTTCTATGATTATTTTTACTTGCATTTTTGAAGGAGTAATTTATCAGCCTAAAACCTCTTAAATGGGTTTCGAATCATTCGGTCACAGAATTTTTATTTAGGTAAAAATTACGAACGATCGAATTTGAAATATAGATAAGCTTGATATATCTAGCAATATGTAAGTAATATACCATGGTAGTAGGTATATTTAAAAATATTCTACAAATATTTCGTTGGAAGATATTTCGGAATGCCAACGCAAAATTCAATAAAATGAGAATTACTGCAGAATGTGTAAAATGAAAAACTATTTTCCAGTTTGTATATCGTATATCGTGTAAAATATTTTTGATTATAATTCTTGAACAAATTCCTCAGTGAGAATATTCCACCGTAATGGAAAACTAATAGCTTGCTATGCAAAACAGCAGAAGAATGTATCAGATCGGTAGATGAGAAGTGATGGTCGCTGGTTGAAGGATGAGTCACTGACTTCCTCTTGGTCGTGATGAAGCAGATTGGTTTGGTTTATGAGGGCACGGTGCTTACTAGTTCTGACTAGAATGTCACAGTGGGCTTCGCCAATAACTGTTCAATTTTTTCATTGGATTATCATGATTGATTTATGGAAGTTTTGATGATCATGTGCCTAATCTTCACTGCGTAACCTTCATATAGCGGACACTTCAATCTTGCATTTTTTTCCATAAAAGTTACGTATCTTATTTAATAAATCTGCCTTTTCTTCTCCGGGCATTAATTAATACAACAACTTGAATAGACTTGAATATTATTTACTGGTTTCAGGATATTAAGCTTTTGTTTACACATGCAAAAGTTACCTGATAACTAAGTAATAACTATTTGAACGATAATTACCAAACTGATTTGTCAAAACTATATGAGACAATAACTGTAACGATGGCGTCATGTCACCCCATACAGACGTGATAATGAAAAAGTTATTGGTTGATAATTTTATAAAAACCGATAAACTAGTGAACAAACCACGGGTGTTAGGTATATTGCTTGAAAAAAAATAGTTGATTTTGAAATTTAGGTTTTTTTGATTTTTTTCATTTTTTACCTAACCGTTCAAAAGAACGTATATGCGCAGACAACCTTTCTTTACAAAAAAATATTCTCTTCTTTTTAAAAGTGAGTTTACAAAACTAATAATTGTTATATACAATAAACAAATTTTAAATATTTTTACAATTTTAGTTAAATAAATGTTTAATATTCGAAGCATACATTTTTTCCTTTTAATAAAACAGTTCCAAAACGAAACATTATTTCTAATATCGGCGTCGTTTTATAAGTTTATCAAGTAGCATATATATTTAAAATTTGTCAGAAATTGTAAGTGTAAAAGAGCACTTATATTTTTTAATTGTAACATAATACAACAATGATAAAAAAAGGATGAGTAGACAAGGTTAAAACAAAGGCTAGTAAGATCAGTTGATGCAGACAAACAAAATACTAACCAAAAATAACTGCAGTACAAGAGTGATTCGAATACCACTGGACTTGTAAACAAGGTAAAAAATATGTGAACAATTCTTTACCATTTATAGATTTGTACTGTTCCAGAATAGATACAAGAAATTAATTAAAATTACCAATAATTAATAAAGTAACTTTTGGAAGACAAAGGCCTATCCTGCAAAGCTTAAAATTGAAAATTAAATTTACTGTAAAATTTTATTTAAAACGTAAGCCCTAATGAAACATTGTCTTTGTCGCTGTATGAATGAAAACAGAGCAATGAATATTGTTTAGTTGTTAGAAGCACGTAAGGGAGCTGTGTCTGGCTGGTGTGAATGTCAGGCATTTGTCCGATTAGAGCTCATCGATACGCGGTCATATCTCAAGGTCACGCGGGGCTCTGCCTCCAGTAATCGTCCAGCTGAACGGGGAATCGCGAGCCGCGGCCTCGAACCGTCAGCACAATGCAACGCAGTGCTTGTCAAACTGCGACCATACGAGTTTCAACAATGTTCATTTGGATTGAGTCAAAAACGTAGGAAGAGCAACCAAAATAAGAATATATAGATCAGTTATTCGACCGACAGTCTTGTATAGATGTGAATTATCGGTACTAAGTAAAAATAAAGTAGACGTTTGGGAAAGAAAATTACTGAGGAGAATTTTTGGAGGGGTTAAAGAAATAGACGGGACATGGAGACATCTTGTAAAAATACAAGATATGTACGGATTTCCATTTATTCACACGATTGGAGCACAAAGAGTAAGATTGCTAGGACATGTTGCACGGAACTACAAAGCGAACATTATTAGCAAGTGAAGGAGGAAGAAAAAAGCGAAGAAGACCGAAGAAAAAATGGTTAAACGCAATGAAAGAAGATCTGCGGGAACAAAGTGTGATAAACTGGACTGAGACAATCAAAGATAGAAAGAAATGGAAAGATATTATGAAGAAAATAGAAGCCCGAGGCCTAGCTGAGCATTCGCTAGTAGTAATACTAATGAGAATGACTAATATTACATATCATTTTAAGTATTTTTTTAATGTTGTCTATTTGTCTGTATGTATAATGTAACGATTGTAAAAGAATTATTTTTTAAATCATTTTTGATTGTCTTTAAAGTAGGTATACGGATATTATAAGGAACTGAATTTTATCAAAATACCTTGACAAAGTCTCGAGAAAATATGACAACCCTAGGTTACATAAAAAAGACATACATATATTAATAAATAAATTGAAAATCATCAAGAAATAAGGTTTATTCTGAAAAAATCACTGAAGGTAAATAAGTTTATTGAAAATTATTATGCTATACATTTTTTTAAGATTAAATGTAAACTGTACAAAATTGGAACGTTACATTTGAATTTTTAGAATCCTTCTTTGTTTTCATAGTATTCTTTTTAGTCTTCTTAATTTATGGCTTTATTTAACTATAGATCGCAAGTTAATTGTTTATTGTTGAAGAAGTATTGTTAAAGAGTAAAATTTAAAGAAAGTAAATACAGAACAATAGAAATTTAAAATTATAGGTTTCAGTTAATCACTAGTACCCAAACCATGAAATAGGAATAAAATAGTCATTTATTTGTAATTTTAAAATGCAAATAATAAATTAATTTAACGTGAGGAATGATTCCATATTAAACATTTGAATTAAAAGTTTGAAATCCACTGATCACTTCGATGTTACAAGAAGCGCGTGCCTTCGGTAGCAATAGCAACAGTCACAATCTCCAGCTCATTTGTCTTGGGCCTTCCACTTGGCCGGTAAACTAGTTCGCGTTAGGAATCCTTCATCCCGCCGGATTTGCGATGGATTGGATCGTTATTTCGTTCTGTTACGCTGCCTACTTACACGTGCATATGGAAGAGTTAAAAGTACAAGTAACACTTATGTTCGCATGTACATACTCCACTTACTCGTGCTGGGTTTGTAGGACGCTCTGTGCAGATATGGTTAACCTGCAAACATAGCTACTTACATACTTTTTCGTTATTACTTTAACCACAGATATTTCTTATCATGATGAACCTACATTATTTTTCAAATACTTACAATTACGCGTATTTGCTTATAATTCTCCGTTGTAAATATGTAGGTTTTAGTTTTTAGGTACTATTATATATAAAATACTATTAGAAATCTGTTCCAGCATTCAATATATCATTTAATGAAATTTAATAAATTATCAAATACATATATTTAGATTTAAATAAAACAATACTTGGATTAAAGTTCTGAGATATTTATATATATTTTACTGTACATGTTCAATTTTTAAAATTCATAAATTGCAATAAAGTCTGAACAAACAGGTAACATACAGAGTGTAATTTTTAGTAACATAAATAAATATTCAAAATGATCATCATTTTATACAGCTTTTATCTTATATGTTTATTAAACTTAATACTAATAATATTTACATATATTATTCTTTACACAGTGTTTTTTCGATAGTATATTTATAATTGTACATTTTATCATAATAATTTTTTATTTGATATAATTATAAATAATGTTTATTTGGGAAACTACTTAACGGATTTATTTGAAATTAAAATATGTATCATAAAACATCAAATGTATAAGAATATTTTATTAATTTCACTAAAGAAAAAGAAACTTTTCGAAAAAAGTTTAAAATATTACAATATAATTTTAAAAAATGATTATACATCTAAGTTATGTGTATTTTTTCATATTTTATGTTTAAGTATCATTAAAAATGTGCATTTTAATCAAATATTCATGTTTGAAAGCGATATCACGAACAATAAATGAAATGCAGTCTATATGTTTTTATTATTATATAAACTATATTATGACACTTTTTTACTTTCTGTTTGAATATTCCTTTTTTAAGAAGATGTATTTATAATATTTTATAATTTGAAAATAATACTATAGCCTGTTCATTAGTAATTTAAAGTTAAACTGCCTCATATTCGAATTCTTATAAAAATGCTGTCTTTTATACATTAATTTTATTATTTTTTAAATGAGTATATAAATTTTTTATATGAATTATTTAGAATATGACTAATTCTTTTTTCGATAGTAGTTCAATTACTAAAAAAAATAGAGCAATATTTTGGGGAAAATAAATAGAGAAGATACTAGAAGTCAGGCTATATACTAGAGCAAGACAATTATTAAATCAGAAATTAGAGAAAGTAAACACATTCGAGGATATTCATAAAGCCAATAAAATAAGCAAATAGAGTTATATTCTCAGGCTAATTTTTGAGCAATTAAAACCAGTGCAGAATTAAAAATTAAAATTGAAATAATGTAATAAAATACTAGGACAAGAGTGAAAAAAGTTTATCCTTAGATGTCAAATATTTTTTGCAGCAGAAACTTTATTTCGAAATTCCTAATAAATCTTTATATTGCTTGCTTTTCATCCAAGTTTAATCTACAAAAAAATCCAACGATTTTTTACCAGTTTCCTGTATTTCTCTCCCAATGAAAACATTCTTTTGAAACTAGGCCTAGAAGTTTTAATACCCGAGGGCGAGAGAAGTGCTATTATTGGTCGTGAGAAAAACTCCGTTGTTTATACAGTCGATATAGATTTACAAACCAAACAAACTAGGATTCCGAGACGATATGTTGTCTTACAACACTTGTTCTTGAGACCCCTTCAACTAAGAGATACATATTTGAAGAATATTGAACTACATGGCTGGATATTGGCTCCCATTTACAATATGTCTACAAACTTCGTTCATTAATTTTTTTGATATACAATATTAACGATAATAAATTACAGTCACAAGATATTGACAGTTAGAAAAAGTATATATCCTAATGAATAAACATTCTATATTACTTTGTATTATGTAAATATTGTAATTTTAAAGAAAAAAATACATTAATTTTATAAAAAGTATATTCATTTGCTATTTTATATGAATATTAAAATATTCATTTAATACAGAATAATTGCAGGATTCTAGGTAATAATTTATAAAAAATACTTGTGATTAGAGTATTTAACTTAAAAACTAAGGCTTATTGTCTAGTACTTTGTACTTTATTTCAATTACAATTATTTTTTTTACACAATTCGATTTTGATCCTAGAAAATAAGTTATGAATAGATTTACTAATCGATAAGTGATTTCGAAAATTACTAACCGTCTAGGGAATCGCTAAATAAGTGGTAAATCTACGAACAAGTTTTATTTTAAAACACAACTCATCAATTTTCTTTTAAAATACCTCTAAATTTTAATTTTGTTTTTGTCAGCTGTAAAGTAAAAATTATAAAATACAAACTTTTAAAAATTACTACCGTATTTGAAAACCCTTTATTTTTGATTATAAATTTGATGAACTAATTTTATAATTGAATTTAATTTTTAGTTGAAATGGGTTGATATATATTTAAAAATTTTAATTGCTGTCATTAGCCAATTATTAGCAGTAAATATTTCAAAATTTATTTATATATCAATATTAATTAATTTTTAATTAATCATTTAATAGATTTTTCATTTGCATATGTGCATATAATTTTCGAAAAACAAAACTAATATTGGTTTGGTTACATATTTCTTTTGTTTATGTTTCGACAGATATAGGTTATCTTTATTATATTAAATGTACTTTAAAGTGTATAAATATTGGTATTGTTCAAAGAGAAAGGAGATAATTGAAAATTTACGATAGTAAATCATGTTTTAATGGACAAATCTAATAACAGTAACAATTAAAAAGTATAACAATGTATTATGAAAGGCAGTTCGTGAGGTGATCTGCCACCCACCAGTTGGTATCAGGTCAGCTTTCTCGTGAACAAACCTTACACCCGTGGAAGAAAGTAAGCGAGTAGTTACCATATCTGTGAACCAGGAACCGACTCTTGGCTATAATGTCGGATAGTAATGAGATCGTAGGACTTTTAGGGAAGATTTGCAACTTGAGAACAGAATTATTGCCTTTTCGTTCTCCTTATACATTGTTCAAAGTTATGGCAAATGTTAAACTGTTTTCAGTTTTAAACAAAAATTGATGCCTTGTAGACTAAGAAATCAGTTCTTTAACGGCCATGTTGCCATTTATTTAAGAGACTTACTCTGTTTTAACATGTATTATATAATTTCATTCCATTATTGTAAGGATAAAGAACATAAAGTTTTAAAAATGTAATAGTTTTTGAATTAAAAATGGATTTACGTTACACAATCATTGCTTATATCTGATGGGTTACATTTCCAATTAAAAATTAAAATCTTTTTACAAGTTATTTCCAATCACAGTTAAACATGAAAAGTTACTATTTTTCAGGTTTTATCCATTTTTCGGACCTAAACTTTGGTTTTTGAAAATAGTCCATATTGATGTCGATGAGCTGATTTCAATTTTAAAAACATAATTTAATTATCTCTTTTCGTACCTCAGATTTTTGCTCTCAAACCGAAAAGCTAATAGTTCCAAAGAAGGTATATGCGGAGAAAACATTTCTTTATGTAATTTTTTCCGTAAAATCAATTGGTGTTATCGTTGAGATTGTATCTCCACGCATTTTTGAGATATACAAAAAAAACACACTTTTTTGAGGTTGATTTTGAGAGCAAAAATCTTAGGAACGAAAAGAGATAATAAAATTCTGTGTGTAAATTTGAAATCAGCACATCGCCATGTATCAATACGGACTATTTTCAAAAACATAAATTTTGGATGGAAAAATTAGTAATTTCAGGTTTTTTCAACTATAAATGAAAAATTTTAAAATGAAAAACCAAAGAAGAGAATATGTTAAAACATGTATAATATAAATAATTATAAGATGATGGTTTATATATGCTTGTCATATTATATTTTTATTTTTTAATATCTACCAGGCTTTTCAATAAACTGAAATATCAATTATTTTGACAGAACTTTTAATATTTTTCTTTAAAAGTATCTGTCGTTAATTTTTTTGGTGATTTTAGTGAAGGAAGTCATTAATTTTAGCAGCAAAACATCTGTTGCCTTTTGGAAACCTTGGCCCTAGACACATGTGTTAGGGATATTTTATCATTCTAACATACGAACTTTGCAACCCTCTTATCCTGAAACATGTAATATTTCAACTGTTTTTTACTTCATCCGTTCTAAATTGAAAACCCTTTTTACAACGGTGGATGCAGACATCTAATTTAAGGGTTGGAAGCAAAAAATAGAGCAATATTTCCTTGGAATTCACACATTGTATTTGGTTATAAGTTCATTTATAATAAAATAAAAATATTTTTTAATAAAACACGATGGCTTTGATAAAGCAGGTTTTGTTTTAATGTTTGTTGATCCACTTTCAATTTTTCTAAACAGTAACTACGAAGTAGATATTCTTTCAAAAGCAGTTCAGACTTCAGACTCAAATGATAAATATACGAAATAAATAAATAAATTTGTAAAACGTATTTTGTAAGTAAATCATTGCTTAACAAACTTGGAAGGTGCGGAGATATATTTATGTTGACTTTTTGACAATGCAGTCTTGTTTTCTGAATATATGGCAATGTCTAATCGTTCGTGCGATAAACTAATTAAAAACACACATTTTATACATAAAATACTTTACACAATAGTGCAAGAATAATAATTCATATTTTATTGTGCATTGTATCTATTGATTGTCACTTTTGCTTATTTTAAATTTATTCTAGCATTCGTTAAGCAGTTACGGGATTGTTCTAATTTGTTAAATTTCACTAAAGTGAAATTCAAAATGTTGTAGCAAATTTAGAAATTAATGATGTACAAATTATTTTGAAAATGACAAAAAATCTAATTAGTAAAGATACGAAAACAGGGCTATTAGAGATAATTTTAGAATGTTAACATTATTATGTATTTTTTAATTTCTTCTCTTTGGCATTGAATCTATCTCTTACAAATTTAAATCATTTCATTCATATTCATCATCTTTTTTATATTCCATGTAATTCCAAATTAATTTTTTAGATGTTATTTTCAATCTTCAATAATGATTCATAAATTTTTGCTTTTTAGTTAAATTGTATCTTAAAATCCTGTGTGTGAATCTATATATTTGAAGCTCACATGTTTTTTCTTGCACAACCAAATTTAAGATAATTCAACCAACTGTTCTCTACTTAGAATTAAAAAAAATAAAAACATAATTCGGAACCAGAAGAACAAAAATTAGTTCATTTCATAGAGAAAATATATAAATTTTAACATAATATTGACATGCATGTTTTTTTTTAATTTAATAAAGTAACTAATTAATTTCGGGGGCAAGATTATGGTACTAGTACTTTCAATACTCGGCCCTTCAAGAAATTACTTTAGGGACCAGAAAGTAATTATTTTATGAGAGAAAGATGGAAAAACTACATTCCAATGCGAAAAATGCAAAAAAAATTGTAAGTCATTCTCACTCCAAACTGTTTTACCTTATATGCGTCGATTCGTAAGAAAAATAAAATACAATATTTGTTAGTCACAATATCTTCTTAGTATTTTTATTTGAGTCAGAGTTAAAAGTAAAATATAAAAAGCGACAAGCGTAATAATTTAAAATAATAATAGATTTTTTCTTGACATGATAAAAGTTTTAAGAAGAAAAACAAAGTGGAAAAAGTGAAGCAACGTCCGGCTAGATGGTCTGAAGTCGGAGTAATAACAATAGAAAGATGACAGGCTGGTAATTTGGAAATGAGAGTGTTTAGAAAGTAAACTGTTTCACAGCTATAGAAAACCAATTTCTTCTAAATGCAGTTTAGGTGCACTCAACTTTCAAGACAGCGTGAATGGCATTATGAGCTTTTTTCTGGCGTTTTTTCTTTTTGGAGCATTCTGAAAGAGTAGAAAACAGCTGAAGGTGACAGCGGAGATTTTCATATGAACTAGAGAAACCGTTCGACGATTTATGGGAACGTGTATCTGTAATTGCAGCGATAACAATAATATAATACGTACTTATTACCTACCTGGAGAAATGCTTAAATTATTATTTAAATCGTGCAGCTTTCCAAAGGAATTTCACTACAAGGTTGAGGAACGAGGAAAGGTTCTAGGAAAACAACTGCCTTTTACATTGTAATTATCCCAGAACAGAAAATCACATACGATAACTTTTACAATTATTCAATAATTCACGTATTTTATTGTATTTATTTAATAATTCGTGTTTTACCCAGGCTCCAAATCTACTTATTTCTACATTTGTTATATTACATGAGATTATATACAGTATGTTTATTATAACGAGAAACATAGGGTTTGTCATACTATGAATATAAATTTGACAGCAATATATTAAATCGTTCTATTTAAAATGAAACAATATGGATATAATATTGAGGTTAAACAGTACTAAAACTCATTTATAAGATTGATTTTGAATTTGATTTTCCAACTCTTTATTTTTTATATAAAATTGACATTTAATACTTTAATACGATTTTAATGTTCCTCAATAAAAAAAATCAAGTGGTGTGATATCAGGAGAACTACTGATTATATATAATGTACTAATTTATTTGTATTACATACTATATACTAGAAATAGAAGCAATTGCATCACCTAGATATCTAGCAATAGTAAGTTAAATTTTTGGTCATAATAATAATAATTATGATTAATATTATTGTACAATTTTTGTATTAAAACAAGAAAACGAGATAAATTCGAGACGAGACGAGAGATTATCTGTTTCGTCTCGTCTTGGGTCTCATATCGTCTCATCTCGTCTCTCGGCAATACTATTTTGCTGTCAAATTTCATGTTTTACGTTAAAATATATTTTACTTTTCCTTACAATTTTTTGAAACCATAGTTTTCAAGTCCTCATTTTAGTGTGGTGCTGAATTAAGTTGTTAATAATAAATATTATTAATTAGTGTCCAATTTTAATTGAATTGCATTATGTTAGTTGTTTTTTGGTTGCAACTTGATCTCAATACATTTTTCTTTATTCTATTCTTCATGTTATACTGTTAAATGGCTAATTTTCGAACATGTTTATTAAATCGTCAAGCACCCTATGTTTTATGAAAAGTACTTAGCTATATTTACATTTAAATACATTGTTACAATTGTTAAGAGTCGTGTTTGAATTTGTTAATTACCGTTCCAACACGTGCCAACTTGCATAGTGAGCTTTGATATTTTGTTTTTGTTTTTCACAGGTTAACATTGTTGCAAATTTATAGTGCTGAAATAAGATTTGAATAAATAACGTCGTAATTGACTTTATCTTAATATTTAGTAATTATTTATAGAAAATATATGAGTAAATACACTTCATTTATAAGTCCATGCAAATCCATTAAGAAAATTGATTAAAGTAATTATAATTTCTTGTAACTGTAGCCATAAATCCGATAATAGATGTTCACATATAAATAATTTGTTAATACAATGCACAGATTGGTATCAAGTGATTGAATATTTGTAAACATGCCAGAAGAATCCATGGTATTTGAAAGTAACGGAGTGCAATGAAGATGAGAGATGAATCATCGCATCAATGAAGAGATTGTCAGAGAAATGTGTAACTCATATGAATATTTGATAGCAAGGAAAGGTAATGAAACGCAGACTGAACAGGCATGCAAACTATCTAAATTTAGAGAGTCCAATTATGGAGTCTCCTTGAACTAGCTAAATTGGTTTCATTGGGACATCCAAGAAACGTTGTTGGAATAATGCTTACACAGCGCTAGAAAGTGAGAAATAAAAACTAATGTACACAATTTGAAAGTAACGCATCTATAAATTCCATTAAATGTTTACAAAAATACACAACAATAGGCTATTCCACCTAAATAATTTTTTGGTTATTTTATATTATTTTTTACTTAGAGGCAACGATAGTAAAAATGTGAATTCTCTAATGAAAAATAGATTTATGTTAAATTTTAAATTACAATTAAAGTTTCGATTATTTTGAAACGGTTTGATAATGGCTTGTCAGAATAACGTTTTTGTTGTCCTGTTAGTTGAAAAGCCTGTAGATAGCAAAATAATATTCCGAACTGTGTTTGTTTACCTACGTTTTGAATTTTTGAACACTCATATTGGTCCTCAAATTATTTACACATTTTAGTAGAAACAATTCTTTGTGCGAATACTAGTCATTTTAAAACTTTTGCCGGTTTCAGGATATTAAGCTTTTGTTTACATAGATAAAAGTAAGTAGGCTAAATAAGTCGCAATTGTATACCATGTTATATTTATCGTACAGAATTTTCAAAATAACATGGGATAATTGTTATATCATATAGACCCATATAGATTTGATCACGAAAACGTTATTCACAAGAGAATTTTATAAAATAATATTTATTAATAACGTGAAACCGGTAAACTATTGAACAAACCAAGTACCTATGTCAAATAAATCATACTAGGTCTCCGAGCTTGGAATTTAATTGTGATCTGCAGCGGTTATGATATTCTTAACTATCCTAGATATGTTAATAGTTATAAAGATAAGTAAATTCGAGAAACAATATTTTCAAAAATGTTAATTATTTAATAAAATCAGAAATTATATGAATAAATAAAAAATTAAGAATATTAGACTTTTTAAGAATATCATATAAAAAAAATGAAATTAGTGATAATTGAGGCTAGAGGTAATTATAATATGTAAATAAATCTAATATATGAAACGAGTATTAATATATTCTGTAATTATAAACATACGATAGGGATATGGTAGTGATAAAATCTTGGCATCGATTCAAACTTATGTCATTTTATTTCCATCGCGTCATCCTTAATTTATAGAGCGTTTATTAATCAAATCTGTCATTTATTATTCTATGTATATTAATTATAAGAAAGTATTTAACTTTCATGAAACAAATGATTTATGTTATCTTCTTGTACTTGAATATATCTGTGATCCTATGAGATAATTACGTACTTGCAAAATATAGATCTAAGAATAAAATCAAACGTTAACTTATTTTCTCATGAAAATAAAATAGCATGTCTTTCCTTTTAAATTTGACTTTTCAATATATTTGGCTTACTTATTTAATTTAGACGGCATATTTAAATTGTGAATCCATACTTTAACGATTTTTTAAAGTTAAATGTGGATTTTGGAAATTGAGTTTTCTCTAAAAACAATAACAGTTTTCATTATCAACCATGGTTAATAATAATTTATTATTGACATAGGTGACTATGGTTACTAAGTAAGCGGTAGTGAAAATCAATTTCTCATGTCAGATAAAGATTAATAAAAGTGGGTGTCTAAGCTAGTAAGCTAGAAGTGATGCAATGCTTAAATTTTGATGGTAAATTAAATTTTATTTTATTGAATGAAAAAGTCATATTGATTTATTCATTGTTGATGCATACGGGCATAAATCTTTGACCTCACTTCGAGACTTTTACTGTAATACCTATACCACTAAATTTAACGAAAATTAAACTGGAATTACGATTTTCAAAACACATTAATGTGGTTGATACATGGTCATATGTTGATCAAAGCATCATAATAAAGTATGATAACGTGCCATTATTTCCCAATCTTTGTTTAGTAAATTAAGCGATGTTTGGCACATGGAAACAATTTATTACGAGGATCTTTTGTTACTTAATTTAAATTTTAAAGCATAAATCAAGCACCCCATGGCTGAATTATCATCCGCGATAACAACAGACAGCGGAACGGTTGACGTGTAACCATTCCATCCTGCAGCATTACGGAATCAAATGAGTAACATAAATTCCGACTAGTGCACATGGGCGCTCATCAAATATTTCAAGGAAGGGCTAAATAAAAAAAAAAACAGAATTATTATTATAAAACAGATGTATATTCTAATGAAGATAAAATTTCTTGACCAGGATCCAGGATCGTGATGAAGGAGAATAAAATTTCTGGAGTTTAGTCAGGATTTTTCAAAAGTTTTATTACAACTCCAACTAGTTTCGGCCTCACTTAGGCCTTCTTCAGGGACTACAATATTATTTAGTGGTGTTACAAGATATAAAATTAGTTTATAACAGAAATTACAAAAACTTACGTGTAAGTCAAATGATGAAGATTAGTCAGTTAAATAAAATTATATATATATATATATATATATATATATATATATATATATATATATTATGTATATTCTAATGTCCAGTTGTGCCAACAAGGATTAAATTTTAAACAACACTTAAGCAAAAAATGCTGCTTTATCGAAATTTTGACTGCTGAATTCTTCAGTTGACATTCTATTCCGATGTGATATTGTCTATTTAAGGGAAACTTAAATATTATAACGATGAACAGCAAACTTATACTTATTAGTAAAAAAAATAAAATAAAATTGTTCAAAAGTAAAACATAAAAAAAAAAATTTACTTATTTTTTGGATTGGTTTTTAAAGGTAATTGTTAAATACTTTCTATCTTTCTAAAATTCCTCTAAAAAATCTATAAGCACCTCGATAAAATTAAGTTTATTATAATTAATTTTCTTGCCTGTACTTTCTGACAGTCTGACTAATCTCAAATACTAACGGAATGATTTGTTCCACACAAAAAATCTAAGCCCTAAAATACAGCAAACATTAATAAATTTCTTATAGAACATAACGGTGGTGAAATAATTACATAATCAGTCGTCTTCTTAAAATTTGCAAAAAGCCAAGGGAGGGCAAATGCCCTCTCTTGCCCCCCTTATGGGCGCCCATGCAGTGCACAATTCGTGTTGCGACACGCGCTTTTAAATTCATATCTACGAATTGGAGCACTCTCGGCACGTAGAAAGTTTTGATAGATGTGGAAATTTGCAAACGAGCGAAAAAGAGATCGGCGAACCCGCTGAACTCGCAGAGAATGGAGTTGACTTCGGAGAAAGATTCGCAAATCTGAAATGGAACTATGCTACACTTCACTTTTCGGATCAGTTCGTTTCGTGACAATGGACGCTTCTTTTTACTCGTGCTCGCTTATGTCAACTAGAACTGCTAAATGTGTCAGCTTTTTATTTGATACCGTTCCATGAACTACTACATGTTTTTAATTCTTCTTTCTTCTACTAACGCAGACTCTGTAAAATGTCACACTTGCAATAATGAAACACTTACTTATTAACAGATAAAGATAAACGAATTCAAATAAAACAGTTTGTTATTATACAATAGTTATTTAATGTGAAGATTGTTTCGTCCTTTCGGACATCTTCAGACTAAATTACAAACTTGATTTACTAAAATTATTTATTATTGTACCGTTTGAGTAGCGGAGAATCTGTTACATCTATCTGTTCCTTTAATATATATTTGTTTCTTAGAATACACTGCTTTCCTAACTTTTAGATTTTCTACTATTGTGGTATAACCAAGTGTTTTATTTAAATTCTTTTATCTTAATCTATTAAATATGTTCCACCAAGTGCCCACTACGAAATCTCTTTCACTTACTTATTAATAAAAGCATTTATTATTATTTTCAACAATCCCTTAATTAATATTTTTACGTGCAATTCAAAGATGAAATCAAAACCTAAGAATGAAGATTCTTACTCGTGAGGGTAAGTGGGGGAGAGATGTAGGTACTTTTGGTCTTAAAAGTACATTAGACTTATCTTTCATAGGAAATGTTAAATTTTGTTGCTTAGAGACTGCATAAGTAGCCGCTTGTAAATTAATGCAGTCTACAATGAATAATCTAAGATTTACTTAAAAACTTTTACCTTATATACACAATTACTACTTCTGTAGATTTAAAGTAATAGAGCATAAGTTTCAACGTAACTTAAAAATGTGGTTCTATTTGTACACAGTCATAAGTAATTTAGTGATCTATTTAAACTATGCTCTGAGGATAGATGTACTACCTATACTAAGAAGAGATGGACCAGAAGATTTGTATTGTTAAAAAGATCAATTCAACCGGTAAACAGAAAAAAATCATTTGCACATAGAAAGGTAGACGATCTAGTTGCTATTCCATGAGTTCTAAAAAACTGTTGTTAAATGGTAGATCAGACGGTGAGTATAATTCTTCTAGTTATTGAATATAAAAAGTTTAACAGCAAATAACAATTATAATTTTTATAATATAAACTTGCAATTTATTATAAATCTATAAATTAGTAGAAAAGTACAGGAATGATTGAATAATATTTTTAGAAATCCTTATAATTTCACTTTATCTTCACTGATTGCAAATGATTAAAATCTTTAGCATATTGGAAATGTATTTTTGAAAGTGTAATATATAGACTATAAACGAGAATATAACATTCATATTTAAAAACAATTTTCTACTTTCTTAATTGTATTACTTTCTTTTCAAATTTCCCAGTAGTTCATTTTTAATCTAATAATTTATTATATTTGTCTAAAAGATACTGAGTTATACTCTTATACCATACATATAAGACGTGTATGGCAAGTATTACATATTTATTATTTAAAATATTTAGGAAACAGTTTCTAAATTATTTCTTAATTTTTTTAAGTAAATTTAGTGTTACTAGATCATTTTCAATCGATTAACAAATATTTTATTTAAAAAGCAATTTGTTTCTGTCGTGTGTGGAAGATAAAAATAATTTAAAAATGTAATAATGCCCCAACACTTCGGTTGATAAATGACAGTTTAGTTCGTAGAAAGATTTGAAGATACGTAGGTTCCAGCCTTGAAGCGTTTAGCTGTCGGCATTTGAAGGGCTTTCTCGCGTGGAATGTGGAGAGTGTAATGATGGAAATTTTGGGAGCAGCTCATAGAAAGTACATCACGTAGGTATAAACCTGTGTTCTTAAAACATCGTTTTCTTGGATTTTGTTGATGACGATTTTATACTTGGAAAAGATATCAAATCTGTAAACATTTTCTGAAATAATTTCTAAAAAAAATAATAGAAAAACAGCCTCCAAATTATTGTTTTTAAATGAGTTTTACTTCATATACATTTAAGGTGATTCACTACTAGCCTTTTGAAATACGCCGAAATGCTGTTTAGTAATACCATTAAAACCGTCTTAAAACATTTTCAAAATAAATAAAACACTATTAAATTGTAGAAACTTAATACTATTTCTCTCTAATGATGGATTTTAAAATTTTAATCTAGTTTTATTATTTTATTCATTTAAAGTTTGCTTATATTAGACAAATTGTACCATATGTTTAGAACAAAGTTTCAAAAATATATTATTAGAGAGACAAAGTTTCATCGTATTCCTTGATATTCACTACAAAAGACAGACAAAATATCTGGCGTTAGGCATTTATTGATGCACGAAAAGGTAAATTGTTTAATTCATAAGTAATTATATGGCGAAATAGTGCCGTGGAATAATATTAGGCTCTCTATGAATTTGAGGGACACCACAGCTAAAACGAAAAAGGTAGAGAGACAATTTTGACAATTTAATAATTATATATTGCATTTAATTTATAAAGTTCCAATTATCTAAGGTAAAATTGAATGATGGCGACAAAATTGACATATTTTTGTGTGTGTTTTATTAGTTGGTGCAGTCGATAAAATACCACTAGTGACTAGAATTTTAGTGGCAATTTTTCCTGTCGTGATCACGACTGTTTATTTTAATAAAACTCGAAACGAGTGTGTGTCACGAAACATCGTGTAAACGCTAGCTGAAAACATTGTAAATACATAAATATTTGTTAATATCTAAATGTTAAAATTCGGTATGAATACAATAGATATTTAGGTTAGTTTTACATTGTATTTATTGTATAATTTCTAGTTCTCGCATATCATTACTAGAGGTTAAAGTTTTATTATAAATATACTAACACTTATGAATATTAATACAAGTTAAAAAGCATTTTGAATTGAGGTAAACTTTAAATGAGTATACTAAAAAAATACCGCCCTTATGGTTTGAAAAAATCACGCTTATAAATTTTAAATTCAAATTTGAAGTCACGTGAAATCGAAATCCCATTTTTAAAAATTCCATACATGAATACATTAGCGGAGGATTTATTCGCGGTGCCGGGAGGAATGTTAAATATCAAGGGGCCCGGGGCAGTCTAAACAGGCAGGACGGAGGAATCCGCACAAAGAGCCGCTTCCCTTTGACAGCTGATTTCCCGGGGCCGTAGGGGAGCGCAGGAGCGACAGGATCACAGGATAACTCTACGCTAGGATACCACTCCAGGATAAATGGATTCAAAGATTTATACTAGAAGTTACTTCTTTACACAGACATTTGTAAAATCAAATAGGAATAGAGTTGATGTCAGTACTATTTCATTATGGATAGTCGTTCCACTATAAACTAAAAGTTGTTTTTATTTTATTATTTATTTATTATCCCAATAGTACATGAACAATAAATTGATAAATACAGTAGTAATAATCTTCTTTAGTGAACAGTACATTTCTGTTTAGCAGAGAATGCAATGTAAACGCTATTTTCATTGTAAATATTGTACATATACAGGCTGAGTCATCAAAACGCCCGTTTTCGATATCTCCTTAATACAGCATAAATTTATTAACAGAATTTATTCATCCACTCACGAAGCATAACGTTTTATAATTTAATTATATAATTATTTTCACATATACAGCGTGTTGCATTACGGCTCGGCGAGAATTGTTTTTTTTTTAAATAGAACACCCTATATATTTTTATATTTTTTCAATTGTATTTTATTACCCTATACGGACATATAAATTTTGTTTTAGTTTTCCGCGGCGTTATCAAATTTTTCCGTTTATTCTTTAAAAAAGACCAAATATACGCATTGCTTTATAAAGACGTACTGAAGTTATTTTAATAGTAAAAATTAATAATATTTTTTCTGTACAACTGTAACTATACTCTATGTTCTCACATAATTTTTTTAAAATGTAATTATACAGGGTGTTCTATAAAGCAAGTCAAATTTATTCAATTTCAAATAACTATAACTCGTCATTTTCAAATGGAACACCCTATATTTTACAATTCAGGTATCTTTTTGTATTGTCTTCATATTTTATTAAGGGTATCCTATGCCTAAAACCAATAATTTCGGAAATTTTCCTACAAGATACACCTCATGGGAAATAAGCGACTTTCTGCTCTTGTTGCACAATATACCTTTTTACTTTTGGATTAGTCAATAAAAAGAAACGTTATTTTTTCGCTGTTCATAAACTAAAATTTTGTATTCATTGAATTTTATTTCGTATTAAGTACATATTTTCAGTTTACAAAATAAATAGAGTATGAATTTTTAATGCTGCTCATTTCTTTTTCTTCAAGTTTATAATAATTTATGATTAAGCTTCCCAACCCTACATAAAAATAAACCCTCTATGTCAAGTTTCAAATATATTTTCATAAAACTATAATAGTTACATTTTGTTATAACGTTTAGTATGCGGAGCAAGAATGATCATATCCTGATTGCATCATGAACCACACGTGGAAGATGCTTAGTGAAAGTGTACTATTTCCTCGCATCTCGTGCGCTGAGCTCGTCTATCGCACATTGCGTAATCTAATTCTATGGACATTGGTAGAGAACGCCCTAAGCGGCAAACACCCACCATGTTCACTGATCTTGGAAGTTCCCTCTCGAGAATGCCTGAAGTTAGTTTGTTGACCCTGCAGTAGCCATGAAGCTTCCCCTATACTCTATTTTAAATATTTCGTTTTTCACATATCATCACTTGCTTAATTGGTAGTTTATTTTTGCTACACAAGAGACAAATATTTAATTAGTGAAGTATGCGGTAATGAATTGTACACATATGATTAGCAAACAAAGTGTAATACGGAGCAAATAATACATATACGTTTATAAATGTACAATCATATAATAATGACGTTTATAGTTTACTTCATCCTAGATTTAATTTATTTGTACCAACAAATAGGTACAACATAATCATAAATTTTCTAACATTTAATTGTTAAATTTTCTTTTATATGTGAAGCATTTCAAAAAAAGATTCTTGTGTAGCTTATTTTCTCTGTAAATTATCCTAGTATTTCCAAATCAAAAACGACGGCCTTTTCGATATGGTAAGTAGGGGTGAGATAGACCATATTTTGGAAAAATTATTATTATTCTGTAATATTAAATAATATTTAAAAAAATCCGTTAATGAATCAAAGACTAAATATATGGCAATAGAGAAAAACCAACAATCGAAGGAAGAGAGTATAATGTTTGAACTCTTTTGAATATTTGAGGGTTTTACGTACCAATCTAAATGATGAAGATGAAGAGATAAACAAGAGAGTAACTAAAGAAGTAAAGCGTATTGAATGTTTTTAAATACAGTGTTTTTCCAAACTGAAAGAGTATCCAAAATAAGAATATTTAGGTCAAATATTTGACCGACAGTCTTGTATGGATGTGAATTATGGGTGCTAAGTAGAAACAATGAAATGAAACTAGACGTTTGGGAAAGAAAAGTACTAAGGAGAATTTTTGAAGGGGTTAAAGATGAAGATGGGACATGGAGAAGAAGAACCAACCGAGAAATACAAGATATGTACGGATTTCCATTTATAAGCCGATTAGAGTACAAAGTTTAAGATGGCTAGGACATGTTGCACGAATGTCGGAGAATAAAACTACCAAGCGAGCATTATTAGGAGGTGAAGGAGGAAGGAAAAGGCGAGGAAGACCAAAGAAAAAATGGTTAAACGCAGTAAAAGAAGATCTACGGGAACAAAGTGTGATAAACTGAACTGAGACAATCAAAGATAGAAAGAAATTGAAAGATATTGTGAAGAAAATAGAAGCCCGGGGCCTTGAAGGCCTGTAGCGCTAACTTGATGATATTCTCTTTGTTTTTATTACATTTTAACCTTCTTAATTTCTTTGTTTCCAACGTTGAGCATTGTTCATTACAGATTTAAATACCGTGCTCAAAATGTAGGAATTTAAATTTTGAGGTTAAATTCGTGTGTATGTATATCGAGCAATGTAAATCACTTAATGAATAGTGTTTTGTTTTTTGTCGAGAGAATTGATTGCGTATTTTAATTTAACCTAAATGTCAGCGGAGTAAGGAACATAAAGAATTAGAAAATGAACTTTTAAATGTGCAATTAACATTTTTGTTGCCATCAACTACTGTTTGTGACAATCTGACAAACATAAACAAATACTTAACCTAAAATTTTAGTTTGCTATTTATATTGCTTTACTTTTACAACTGAAGATAATGGTATACTGTTTCTAGGCATAATTCTACTTATATTTGTTGCAAAGATAAATATAATGATATTTTATTATTATTTATTGTTTCGAATTTCCCGCTCCGAAAGTGTCTATGCATAGTAGGCCTTGGTCAGACTATAATCATGTGCGATATTCAGTTGTTAAGTTGATTAACGGTTTGCCAATATTTTGTTAAGTGTCTTGTTGTAAAAATTGCTTAAAGTTGTTTAATGTAGTGATACAATTGTTCAAACAGACAATATGAACATAGTTTTTAGTGGGTTTAATAATTATATCATAAACATTGAAACACAAAGAAGGAATGTTCAGATATGTGCAGTATGTCGCCGTCCTAGGAGATTAAGGTTAGTTTTTATTAATTGCAGTTTCATGTTTTAATTACAAAATATCATAAATACCTATCTACATATCCATATATTTATTTTAATATACATTGTAATAAGTGCTAAAGTTTTTGACAATATTTATTTTGTAAATCAAAAATACAATATCCGTTATTTCTTATTTATTAAATGTTTAAAAAAATTTGATGGTTTGTTGCTTCAAAATAACTTGTTATTGATTTGTCAAATAAATAAATTAATATTGCTACCAAAATTCAATATCGTTTTAAATAAACATTTAATTGTAACAATTGGGTATTAATATTATAATATACAAGATATATTTTATTAATAGTATCAAAATATTTTACTGTATTGCACACATGTGTTACAATACTTATTTCCTCTACATATTTTTGTTTATAGTACTACTTTGATAAGGTTTAAAAATCGTTGATATGTAATAGCTTTCTCAGCATAACTTAGTTTGTTTTGTCTTATAAGACACAAGCATATTGTATTTCATATTCTGTTCTGTATTTGTTTTTATACGTTATCTATGAACGGATATACGAGTAGTATTCCTAAACTGCATATTATGTACTAAACATGAAAAAGATCATTATTTAAAAGTCATTTATTTCTAAGTTAAATGGACAAATAGGGTTGTAATTAATTAAAAATTTATTTTAAAGATATTTTGTAACCTGAAAGTAGTATACATAATTTAAGCGACAATATGAATTAAGTGCTTGTGTTTTAATTTTAATACTTTATCTTATTTAAACAACACAACTAAAAAGCAAATAAAATTTATTAATAAACAGATGAAATTCTTATTCCTATTTCATCTGCCTTCTGTCCCTCAATGGAATAATAGGATACAAATATAGCGCTGTGTCCGAGTGGTTCGGAATGCATTGTAGGTTGTAGATCCCTTGCAGAGACTTTCGGTAGAAAACTTCAACTTACTCTACCAAAAATACAAGTAAAAACTATTATATAACGAGTGAATTTATTTTCTCAATTTCACTTGTAGTCAAAACTGTTCTAAGGATATAGCGCCTATGATTTTGATGATAGTAGAATAAAGGTACATCCTATCCTTTTTTTTTTCTTGTTAAGGACCACCAATTACTAAAGTAGGAAGTAAAATATATTAATGGGATTTGAAACTGCATCAAAACTCTTAAGGCTGTAGCGCTTTAACCATGTTATTCAAATAGTTGGGGAAGGAATAATTGTCAAAACTAATAGTATTATCACAGAATAGGTTTATACAGAAGCGACAGTAAAAGACAGAGAAACGAAATTTAGAGAGAGATGGGGAAAGTCAACAAATTTAAAAGGGTTTAAAATCGGAAAGTTTCCTCACATCTTAGTAAGGGATAGGGGAAGTCAACAAATTTAAAGGACTATACAATGCTTCAAGGTCATAGAACTGAATAGGGTGACATGAAAGGTACCGACACGGAGGGTCGCTTCTGTACGTAACTATTTTGTGTTATTATATACAAATGTAAAAATGGATGAAACATACGGAAAAAGTTGCATAGTAAACAAACGAAAGTACCAACACAGAATGAAGCACAAATTGTCAACTCTAAAATCACTCCCATAAATGACAGGAATGACATGAATGTTTTCTGGTTGATTAGACACAGTTAATATATATATATATATATATATATATATATATATATATATATATATATATATATATATATCCCTCTGTAACACGTACGATAATTTGATAGGTAATAAAAATCTCATCTATGTCGTGCGTATACAATAAAGATGAAAGATAAAAGTTTAATAAATCTTGCAACATAAATTGATGACTTGAGGATCAACATATCTGTAAAATTAAGAACTGTTCAACTACTAAAGTACTAAGTAATGTACATTAAGTACTCCACAGGATTTGAACCTGTATCACCTGAATTGCTACTATCAAAGCCTGCTAACCACTACTGCCACAACATCTATCTTGTATTTCCCGCCGAGTATCACCTTTCCTTCCACCCGCATTGATTGTTTCGCAGGGTGTACCCTGCAGCTCGCAGAAGACACATGTGATCGCCCGCCTCGTGTCTGCGCCGGGCGCATCCACACGTGTCCGCGAAACGTGCTCACACACGCTCCGGCTCTCGTGCCCACCGAGCAATTAGTACTTATATCGCGGACAAGCAACGTGCCATCAACAACATCTCTACTTCCACTTCGATGGAGCTGGAAGGAGTGGTACCGGACTTGTACTTGTCTTTCAATTGGGAATCTTATATATAAATGTTGGTGTGATTTGGTACAAACTTCCAGAGTCGGCAACTACCAAATAAACTAATACGTAACTCATTACGGTGATGGTAATGAAGATGACGGTCGACAATATCTGATTGTTAAAATTAACATTTTACAAATAACAGCACTTTAAACCGAACTTTCTACAATACTAACTTTTACTTAAAACTTTGTGCATCTGTGCACGGACAAATCTATCCACTTCCAGGCCCACCAAGCAATTAGTACTTATATCGCGAACAAGCAACGTGCCATCAACGTTTCTACTTCCACTCCAACGGAGCTGTAACGAGTATTACCTCACTTTTACTTGTCTTTACTTCAATTAGGAATCTTATTTATAAATGTTGTGATCCGGTACAAACTTCCAAAGCCGGCAAGAACTAAATAAAATAGTAGTGTAACTTAAAGAGACGGAGGATAATGTTGAAGCCACGATGATGCTAATAAAAATGATGATGACGGTCGACAATATATGATTATTAAAACTAACATAACAGCAATTAGTACCATATCGCGGACAAGTAACGTGCCATCAACAACATTTCTACTTCCACTCCAACGGAGCTGTAACGTGTATTACCTCACTTTTACTTGTCTTTCAATTGGGAATCCTATTTATAAATGTTGTTGTGATCTGGATCGCACAGAGCTAACAATTATTAAATAAAATACTAGTGTAACTTAAGGAGGCGGAGGATAATGTTGAAGCCACGATGATGCTAATAAAAATGATGATGACGGTCGAAAATATCTGATTATTTAAACTAATATTTTACAAATAACATCACATTAAACCCAACTTTCTAAAATATTAACTTTTACATAAAATTTTGTGCATCTGTGTACGGACAAATCCATCCATTTCCAGAGCTAGAACTATCTGGACTAAAATCAAGAACTAAAATCAAAACTTCTTTGCGACTGAACCGAAGTATTTAATACTAAATTACACATGAAACTAAACTAAACTAAACAATAATACTAAATTAGGACCCACAAATATTAAAAGCCAGGAATTTATCCAAAGCACGCTCTGGGACTGACAATTTCTCAAGCTTGTTCAATGTAATCTAAAAGGAAAGTACTTTTTGGAGTTGCAGTCATTTAATAAAATCCACTAATACACAGTCAAAAATATACAGTGGAAATGTTGATGCATTACTGAATTTTATTAAATAGCTGCTACATCAGAAAGTAATTTCCTTTTCTAAATATTATTTTTGAATCTAGACACCAATAACAGAATAATGGCTCACTGAAAGAAAGCAGGAATACAATAAGATGGAATCAGGGCCGTAATTTCTATTTTGTATCAGTAGTATGTTTCATTGCTACGGCACAAATTCCTGTATAGCCTTTGCAAAAGCTGTAGTAATAATTTGAACTACTAAGACAAAGTAAAAATGTCATGGCACTTCTCAATTTTAACTGGAAACAAAATATAGGTTGTTGTTTAGTTCTCTCTAAAAACGAATATTGAAAGGTTCAAATGAGTCATAGACTTTCTTACTTTCTTCTTACAATTTAAAACCGCAGACTCAGAGATAAATATATCATAGATTATTTATTTATCCACATATCAGCTACTCATCCTAGGTATAATGAATCGTTTGTTATCGTATTTCGATTTAAGCGGCTTATACCGTTAAAAAAAAATGTTCCAACGTCACAGTCCGTCAAAATGTAAATAAAATATGTTTAACCCAATGAATCTAGTGCGCTAATGTTCAATTACACTATTAAGACGTAAAACTCAAGCAACATTAAACAAAATAGGATGTGATATTGTCCATTAAAAAAAAAACTAAAAATCTAAGTAATGTTGGTGGAAACGACAATAAGTCATATTTTATTATTTAATAGTTTACATTGAGATAAGTGATTTCGTTTTTCATAATTTTCAAATAACGCTAATAAAATCTGCTCTAAATTATTTCAATTAACGTAAGAGTTGAAAATAAATGTGTTTGTCCCTCTAATAACAGAAACACTCTCACATACACGTGATTTTGATTTGTAGAAATTACTGACCGTATAAATGTTTCCCCTGAGAAATCTCTCGCATCCAGGAACTTCTGAGAGGTAATTGGTTATTCTCAGCTTTCTAAAAGTAATTCTTCATAAGACCCTTTTAGGTATACAGACAGAGACATACAAGAGCCTACACTCTGAACACTAATTCTCTCTTTACTAAATATCAAGGGAGAGAATAATTTATTACATAGAATTAGAAATTAGGATTGTGTAGGAGAATCAAAATTGGCAATGTAATTTCTCTGTAGTAACATTACAATTTCTAAATCTACATTTAGTTTCACTAAGTTCCATGTACCTGTTTGCAGTATTTAGTCATGTAAGCTTTAGTCCTTAGTAAGCTACTTACGTTTATTTTACCTATAGTTTCGAAGTTTGCCACTAGTAGATTATGTCGGTTAGTTATGGAATTTGAACTAAGATAGTTCTGTAAACTAACAAGAAATTTCTAGTTACAGCATACACGTGTATCAAGAATAGTAAGAATTACTAAGTATAATATATAATATATAAGACAAATATAAATAAATTTCCTTACTGGATACCTATCTGAAATTTAAATCTGCTTGTCTAGTGTTATTATTTAACGAACGGGAACATGTTTCCGGATTTTTTTTTTGATGAAACGCTTTCCTGAAATCTAGGAACTGTAATTTAAAGAGCGGTAAATTTCTCAACAATATATTATTGAAAAGTGTTTAGTAAACGTATATCTTGGGAAATTCGACCCATTTTAGATTTCTTAGAAAATATACCTTGTATATATTTATAAAGTCGATGTTTCTGAATTAATCCTCACGTCATCGGTTTTTATTGCAAGAAATATTAAACTTTTATCTTGTACCTTTGTTGTTTCGGTACCTTTA
This sequence comes from Stenolophus ochropezus, assembly GCA_035578165.1. Lineage (NCBI taxonomy): Eukaryota > Metazoa > Arthropoda > Insecta > Coleoptera > Carabidae > Stenolophus > Stenolophus ochropezus. Next base: position 4,368,718 of record JAQOWZ010000002.1, read on the forward strand.
TTTTTTATGACACCACTGTTTATAATACATCATAATGGTATAACTAATATTATGTATTTATATATTATTTCTTTTGTTTCAGGTGAGTTCAACAATTTTAGTGGTTATCTATCTAACTCGTACAAGTAAGTTAATATTTTTCAAAATATTTTGAGTTGTCTATTTTCATATGACGGTAATATATGAATATTACGTGAACAAATAGTTTACGTATGTAGTAACAACAGGGAAAGTAATTCACAAAGCCTCTGGTGCTGAATTTTTGTGTAAACCCAAAAATATTTGAAAATATCGAATTTTTAGCTCGAAAAATTTCAAATTTTACAAAATTTTGTTTATAATATTTTTTAAAGAATTAGCTACGGTGATACCAAATTTACAAACAGAATTTAATTACCTCTTTTCGTTTTGGAGATATTTGCTCTCAAAGTTGTACCTGAAAAAAAGTGTGTTTTTTTAGAATATTTCAAAAATGAGAACAGATACAATCTCATCTACTTTACCATTCGATTCTACGGAAAAAGTTATATAAAGAAATGTTTTGCCCATATATACGTTCTTTGGAGCGATTAGGTGAAAAATAAGAAAAACGAAAAATCCTAAATTTCAATTTTTCGGCCAGCAACTTTTTGTCTCCAATATTTTTTATTTTTTAGACTTAAGTAGCTATCAATGCACTGATTTCAAATTTTCAAACAGAATTCAATTATCTCTTTCCGTTCTCGAGATATTTGAGTTCAAAGTTATACCTAAAAAATTAGGTTTTTTAGGTATACCCTTTAAATGGTTAGGTTTACAGTTTCGGTGACCTCACCATTCGATTCTATGGGCAAAATTACATAAGTGTACCAATTTTCAGAATTTTATCTCAACAGATCGAATTCCTAGAAAGAAAAAACTGAAAATGGCAAAAATCGAAAAAAATCGCAAGGGGTTCATCAGGCGTTTTTTTCGATTTTGGCCATTTTCGTTTTTTCGCTCTAAAAATTGTATCCATTGAAATAAAAATCTAAAAATTGGTATACTTATGTAATTTTGCCCGTAGAATCGATTGGTGAGGTCTCCAAAGTCGTAAACCTAACCATTTAATAGGTATACCTAAATAACCTGTTTTTTTAGGTATTACGAAAACTCAACTTTGAACACGAATATCTCGAGAACGGAAAGAGATAATACAATTCGGTTTGAAAATTTGAAATCAGCTCATCGATGTTTACTTAAGTCTATAAAATGAAAAGTTTTGGAGAAAAAAAGTTCCTTTGAGAAATTTTGAAATTTAGGTTTTGTCGATTTTCTCATTTTTCACCTAATTGTTCCAAAGAACGTATATGCGGAGAAAACATTTCTTTATGTAAATTTGGCCGTAGAATCTACTAGTTTAATCGTTGAGATTGTATATCTACCTATTTTAGAGATACAGCCAAAAATCACACTTTTTTAAGGTGCAAATTTAGCAGCAAATATCTCAGGAACGAAAAGAGATAATTAAATTCGGTTTAAAAATTTGAAATCAGCGGGACGAGATCTATCAATATACACTATTTCTCAAAATCAAATATTTGGACACAAAAATAATTATTTTTGGGATATTTCACGTTTGTCAACACAATTTTTGGTTTAGTACTATTGTTTTGTTTGTTTTAACTCTACACAACTTTAGTATGTGGTTATAGTGTTTGAAAATAAATAAAAATTAGGTAATAAAGCGATAGAATTATGATAGGATTGTAGGTTTTGAAATTAGCGTTCAAAAGAACGAATATACGGAGAAAACATTTCTTTACAAAAATGGACCATATAAATAGTCGATACGTGTTTATTGAAAAAATGTATATATTTTTGTAAAAATGAACGTATCGATTTTTTTATATGGTCCTTCGAAGAAGTCTCAACAGATATATTTTCTTTTTGTTAAAAGTGACTTTGTAAAATAATTGTTATACAATAGCAACCTTACTGACAACTAGTGATGGGTCACTGGGAACTTCCCGTCAGGAATTTTCTTATATCCTGGAAAAATTCCCGGGAAATTCCCTAAATCCATTTCCCGGAATTTTGAAAATTCCCGGAATTAAGGAAAGTTCCCGGGAATAAGAAGGAAAATTCCCGATAATAAATTTAATGCAAGCGCAGCTTTACCTACATGTTCTAACCAGTCCCAATTAATTTCTAATGGTGATAATAGTCTAATAACTTTATAACTATGAGTGGAAAACTACAAAAATTAAATTAATTCTTAATTATTTTACCTACAGCAACATCACCATTGGTAATATTTTTGAGTTAGTAAAGATTATGACATAATTATTATTATTGAATATTCTTAATTTTTTTATGAAATAAAAATTTTAGTATGCCTTTGATTTTTATGGAGGAATTTATTAATTCCCCGGAAAATATCCCCAGAAATTCCTCAGAAAATTCCCCAAAAACTTCCCGGGAAATATCCTGGGAAATTTTCCAAAATATTCGTTCCCGGGAATTTACCCATCACTACTGACAACTAATTTTAAATGCCTTTACAATTTAGTTAAATAAATGTTTAATATTCATACATTCTTTCTTTTTAATAAAACAGTTCGAAACATACTCCGCTCCGCGACGAGCTTTAAACATTCCCTCCTGCTATAATCTTTTCATTATGCCTTTAATACATAATAGTTATTTATGTATTAAGGGCGAAATGATATAGATTTTGGCCCGCGGTTTCAAAATTGAAGCCCGACGCGCAGCGGAGGGTTACAATGCACCTAGGGCCAAAATATATTTCGCTCGTAATACATACAATATTTTTTGCACATCCGAAGTAGTATTACTTCATCACCACGATCAAAGTAAAACGATGTTCAAATCAAATTCAGATCATAGTAGTCTATTTGACATATGTACGTTGTCATGGATAACAATGAAAACAAGCAAGTAGTAAGTAAACAAAGTAGCAAAAAACTGGGCACGAAAAGTTCTAGGGCGAAAAAGAGTGTCATTTCGCCCTTAAAACAATGTTATTTGTCCGACTTTTACGCCCGGATGTGCAAAAATATATTTAAATGGTAATATTCATTTTAAAATTTCTCCGAAGTAGAGTATCTCATAAACAATTCTTTCCACAAAGCAGCTGTAGATCTTCGTGCGCGATGTGTCATCATTTTGATTTACACTTGGCGTGTATAATAAAGGAAAGTCGCTCCCTCCGCACTTCCTGCTGGGGAGGCCGGCACGAGTTCGTCTGATGGCGAAACATAACCGATTTAAATAAGTTTTGTTGCGAACGAGGCCAGCCTTTAATTTCGCATGTAAGAGTGTCAAATCTTCTGCCGACAACAGGCGTGGAGGGCAACGCGTCACATATCACCACACAATGGCACACACACACACACACACATGCACGGACATAACCTATAACCGCTTTCTTAACCCATATCTCCTATGTGCTTATTTGCATTTTTAAATTGATACAGTGTTGCTTTTCTTTGTGTACAGCGGACATTCACAGATTTATTTAAAAATGTTTATATACATAATCATATGTGGACAACCTAGATGGTATAGGGTTTTACTTGCATTATAGTGGGTTTCGAACCACTCGGACGCAGCAGTAATTTTATTTGGATAAAGATAATGCCCTAATAATAATAATGCATACATAACCCATAAATTGATACAATTTTTGCTTTTCTTTGTGTATCAAATTCTCTTGGACAATCACAGTTTTATTTTATTTTTTATTTTTTTCGAAATCGGTAATAAAATACACGATAGCACTCCGTTAGTTAGCTAAAATACAATTTTACAGACTCTAATGTCAAAATTAGATTTTACGGACTCATCTGTTAAACTTGAATTAACCTATATTTTAATAGTGTTAAAATTTAATAATTTATCGGATATAATGCAGACAACGTCTAAGGTGTAAACAAAAATGAAAATTATAAAGAAATATTTGACACTTTGACAGTACTTTTGTTATTACAGCCATCCCCGTTGCAATAATTAGCTGTTTTACAAATACAGAATGTTATGTATTTATGTTTTTAATTAATAATTTACCGATTTCGGAAAAAAATGTTACCTATGTGTATACTTCAGAACTAAAGTATTTTTTATTGCTCATATGGTTTCTTAAGGGAATAAACTAAGGTTTTATTCCCGAAACTGTGATTTATACTCGGGGAATAACGAGGTTTATTCTTGAAACAAAACATTTCTCTCCATGATTATATTTACTTTATTCTCTAGGGAATAAAATAGTCTAGTATGCGACAATTGTCAATCAAATTATATTTTAATTAGACAAATATCATTCTCAAAGAGCCAAAATTAAGGTATTGTGAAAACATTATTCGTACAAATTCATTAAAATCTCGAAACGTTAAAAAAGCTATTATAGTTCTTCCTTTATCTATGGCGGTGCTGAATATGTTAGTTTCTTTAATTTTAAATGTTTTAAAAATAAAGTAATTAAATAGTATGTGTCAGAGTTAGAGTAAATAGTGTGAAGGTATAGTTGTAGTAGTGTTTCTCATGTACCAGTATAGAGTCCCATTGAAACCATTGCCTTGTTATAATTAAAAGAAGATAAAATGTAACATTGAACATATTGGCCATGGATAAGTGTGTTTAACACGCTATTAACTTAATGTGTTTAATTATGTTATTATTTTATATCTTTTGTTTGAAACATGTCCCTTATGTGTCCCCATTTCGTCTATCAAAATATTGATAGAATTTGTTCTATTGTGCTAGTTTACTCTTCAAGAATAGCTCGGACATTAACTGACTCCAAGCGACAGGAAGCAGTTATGTCACGATAAACAAAAATCACATGTTGTTTCGTAATTAAAGCAGCTTTATTTGCAGGAAGCTCTAAATTCTCGCTCATCCCAACCGTTTCCGAATCGATATATCGCTTGTTTCTTCGTTGTTTATGCTGTAAATATTTGTACGGCCTTGTCAGCTAAGAGAAAACAAAAATTTGAAAAAGGGGTTATGGCCAAGATCTGTATAAACCTATAAATTATCAAATGTGCAAACATGTTGTGTCAAAGCAAGACTAAATCGCGCTCAAAGGAAATTCTTGTTTACAAGTTTGTTACATGATACCATGTTTTGCATATTTATTTTTGGAATCTGTTTGAAACGAAGGTACTAAAGAATTTAAATTTTGTACTCGTACAAATGATATTAGACAAAGAAAAGAATCGTTTTATGTACTAAGAAAAACACAAATATCTTGGATCTTTAATTTAAAAACACAAAAAATATTATAAAGCTAGTAATGCAAATTGTCAAAAACTTAAACAATTTAAATATAAAATTGAATATTCTTTTCACTTTTCTGTTTTTGGAATACCACAATAGAAGAAAGCTGTACACATTATTGGTAAAATTAAGTAGTACAGTGACAATTTTTTTAAGAAGGACCAAATAATACTTTCTTTTTTGAAATCGATTCATTATTATCAAAATCTATGTTGTGAAATAGGTCATACATTATATTTTTATTTAATTTTATTTGAAAACATGACATTTTCTACACATTTGAACCGATAGTTATATTTTTTAATATTTACATATTTACTGACATCTGGTTCCAGAAATTATTCTGCTAATCAATAATTTTAATAAATGTTTTTGTTTTTAAAGTGACACATGACATCTATTTGTCTATAAATTTTATATATCTGTACCCATTTACAATATATTACCATAATTTCATAGATTTCAAATAACATCTAAATATTGAATTTTAAATTCACAATTTTATCATGTAATATTTTAATTCAAATTACAAAGAAATAAAAATAAAATCAAAAGGCCCTGCAATTTAAAACGTGAGACCTATTAAAAGATAGCTATAGAACTCATAAAAATGAATAATTATTAATAAGTTTTAATTGATCTTCAATAAGTGATTCTGCACGAGTGGCACACTATACTTTTTCTACGACCATTATGGTGTACCTACGTAACCTCATAAAAGTACCTTCACCCATGCGTAATGAGAAATGATTTCTCACACTTTAACTCACGATTGTGGGAAATACGCAGTTTTGAAGCTTTACACTCGTATAGTGCGAGAAAAGTGCTGATGATGAAGTCTAAATATTATCTTGCTAAATAAATTGTGGGAAATAAAGTAAACTGTTTATTAATATTATCCCTCGTTGAAACATATAAGAATAAAGTTTGTAAGAAAAACTCTCGGTATATTTTAAACTTTTAAAAATATATAGGCGATAGTTTCTGGAATTCAACTAACTAACTTCAAGAATTATTAACAAACGTATACAGTTTCGAAATATTGAAATCAAAGACCAAAGTGTATATATTTTATTTGGCTATTTTTGTAGATGACAAAATCTTTTGCATCAAAATTTGTAAGTTTAGATAAAAAGCGAATGATCCGTTGGTTGTGTCTATTAGTAATATCAGAAAGTTGTAGTTTCTAGTCTGAATTTCCCAAGTTATTCAGGGCCTGCTCGGCCATTGTTTGCCTTGGAGTTTCACTTCCGGTGTTGGACCCAGCGACAACCGACGCGTTACTCACTGATTTCTTTTTACGTAACCAGTGGAGGCGGCCGAGAAAAGAAATTGGTGAAATTTACACGCACTAAGTTCATTTGGATTATCGCACTCTGGGAATATTCTAATGTTGGTAAATGAGCCGTGCTCAACTCAAATAATGCAACACTACAACTCTATTTCTTCAGACATAATAGCATTATTTATTTTCGGATTAGACATATCATAATTATAACTTTTGTTTCCTCAATTGGACCAATATGGATATACATTAATCAAATTAAACTATTATTATTAATTTTAAATAAAGCTTTCTAAAGAGAAATGAACACAATCCAAACTTAAAACTCTGTAATTGTTCATCCAATTTTTACTTTTACTTTTAATATTTAAATTGCATAAATGCATTCAGTTCAACAACTGAAAACTGCTTATATCTAGAATATAAAATATAAGTTTTTATAACATGTCACTTATAATGTTGATGAATATATTTCTTTAAACAAAGGTTGACATTTTGAAACATACTACAACTGTAAAATTATTGTTTTTAAAATGTCATTCAAAAATAATGTAATGAACAGTGCGCAAACAAGAATTTCTATTGGAATCATGCTAAAAATTGTATAGCGAGTTTTCAATGTATAAGCAGGTTTTGAAGTCCCTATAGAACACGATTATAATATTTTTACGATGACTAACCGTTTGTGTGGATGGATGGATGGATGTTGTCGTAACAAGCAAAGTGTACGAGTATTATATTATTATTATTTTTTACTTTTCTTATTTTTCACTTAAAATAGAAAATCATCTCTTTAAATATCTTTTCCCGTATAAACAAATAGAAAATAAATTTTAAATAATTCAATTCTGTTTAAAACCAATTCATCAGAACCTACCAATAGATACTCTTTTATAATGTTTCAAGTTTCTATCGTTACTAAATGTCAAAATCTTCATCCTTGAAAAATTATCATATATGATTCTATTATAAATGCATAAAAATATTTTGATTAATAACTTTTTTATGTACGTACAGAACAGAGCACTTATATACGCTACATAATTTTATAGCTCTGTAAGATCAGACTTCAATATTCTAAATAAATAAATGAGAATAAATTACAAAATGCAATTCATGAGCTTGCAAGCCTTTAAGTCGAGAGCTATAACTTTGACAGTTACGACTAAAAAGTAGTAAATTTTATTATTTATGTATCAACATTTTCTTTTCAAAGTCAATTTTATATAATACGATAATGAGGTCTTTCGTTTTTCTTATGGCTTTGCATTAAATAAACTGTATGTGTAGGTATTTTCAATATATTAAAATATATTAAGAAAAGAACATTTAATAAACGGAAACAAATGTATCCAAAAATATTTAGAAAAATCTTTAAATAAAATTTGTACATATGTAGGTATATGTGTCTTTCATTAAACCAATTTTAATACTGTAATGTAAAAACTTTAGTTATCTATCACCACCTCACGAACGTCAAAAATAATCAATCAAATAAGTATAGTCTTTTCAAGAAGAATTTGTTGCTAACCAACCACATCTTGCTCGAAAGAATGATGGTATATTACAGAGATTCAATACTGTTTTATATTATTTTGTAATAAAGGGTGAAATAATGGTATATTACTTGTTAAGAGTTGTAAGATGCAAACTTATATATAAATGAATTTATGGTTATTTTTGCTTGTCACATTGACATAATCAAGGAAAGTTTTGAGAATCAGAGCTAATATATTGTACAAGAAATTGCATTAGTATCATACAAACTTCGTCAAAATCTATCAATTTTTAGTACAAAATACTGTACCATTTCTTGTACTATTTATTGTCCCATATATAGGCTAGTCTAAAACGGCCTTTAGATAACCTGTAAGATGTACAATAATGGCGTAGAAAAATATATTAATTTACGGACAAAATAATAAAAAAAATATAACTACATTAATCTTAATTATTCTTGTTAGGATGTAATTACAAAATGAAACTTATAGTTTTATTTGTGAATATCTCACTTGTGAAATGAACAAGGCAGAGAGTGTATTTCCAACAAGAAAAGAGTAATGTCGTAATAATTACCTATGCAAAGTGATTTTCACCAACACTGTTGACAGCAACTCGTATGTTTGCTTTGCTGGAAATAAGAGTCTTGCAGTAATTAATATTCTTCTCTTTGTTACATTCTCTTAGAAATTAATTTACAAGCGTGTAATCATAAGAAAGTTACACGAAATACTTTCTAAGATGATTCTGTTTGGAATGATTTCACTAATTCGTCAAATTAAGAAGAACTTGTTGCACGATTCTTATATCCATCGATCGGAGAAAGAAGCGTTTTTAGATTAGCAGCTTTCAGAGAATGTCAGCACATTTTTAGCGGGGAAAAGATATTAATATCTCTATTGATTACTTCAAAAGACCACTCTCGTTATCTCTTTTTGCTTCGAAATGGATCTGCACATGTTGTATTTTCCATTAATTATCTATATCGTTTCTCTATTTATAAACATTTGCTCTTCTATATTTGTTATTTCTTGTTATTTGGTCTGTGTTACAATTCATTATTTTAAAGGTATATCCAACAAATGAACTATTGGCAATAAAACAAAAATATTATTGTTACTCATTTGTTACAGAAGAGCCAAATAAAGAAAATACTAATTGCTTATTGATTACTGATATGTTACCGGTATTGATACTTTTTTTTCGATATCAGTATTTTAGAATCATATCAAACATTCGATATTTTGTTAAAAATTATCAGTATATTTAATCAAGTATCGAAAAAATATTCATTTTCATTAAAATTTTTGGAACACAAATATAACTTTTTTATTACATCTGGGAAAAAGGCTTACTTAACTGCTTTTTATTTTCTCTGTAATAGTGTTGATTAAGAAATGTTTCAGTCAACGGTGCTAGCAATGAAAAACAGTTAAGAATTTAATTTTATTATTACGTTTTATAAAAAAAATTCTGCAAACTTTAGTAAAGTAGCATCTTTTGTAGCATAAATATCAAGGTAGAAATTTGATTTCTACGCCTAGTTCTTTACGAGAAATTGAGGAAGTCAATATATTATTTTATTTATTAATATACTAAGTTATAATATAAAATTTATTTCTTGTATATATATTTGATTTCTACGCCTAGTAGTAGAATTGTAGCTACTTCTATACCGCTGGAATAGAAGAAAATAAGAATCCATTTGAATTATGTAGAATCAGTAAATAAGAAATAACTTGTACAATAGAAACCTGTAATATCGCCTGAAATGTCACTATAAATCTAGATAACCAAAGAATAAAGTTACTAAAGACCATCAACAACTGACAGATTTAAATTGATAACCTATAAATTGAACGTCAAGTAGTAAATTATTTTTTAAAATATATACACTTGAAGAAAAAAATATAATGTGTCATCCCGAGTAAAAATGTCCTTGTGTGTCTCGATAAATTTTATTCGATATTTTTGGTGCCTAAATTGGTTGTAAGAATTTTGGATTGTTAACGATATTCGACTTTAGTCTAAAATATTTAAAGCTGTTGTGGAGAATGCATTAAACAGAACTAAGATCCAAGTAAATTGTAATTAAAACTTTGGAGCCAGATTAGAACAAATTATAATAGTTGGTAGTAAATAATTACGTTTAGCAAATAACAATAAACCGTAATTAATTCGCAATGAAACAATTGCAAATCTGGCGTTTGGCGTACAAGAGAGTGTTGCGCTCACCACAACCGATTTCGTTTTCGTTTTATTAATCTAATTTCATTTGGAGAAACCGCGACGGCAAAGAAAAGTGACGATCGCAGCAAGGAGCATTGTGTTGTTTCGAGGCGGAAATTACAGAAAATTCAGAACTTTCCTGTTTTCTAAAGCGTACGCAAATAATCCCCGCCGAGAAGTCTACTCACTTCGACGGCGAAACAATGGAACAATTTCTCTTGTCAATAAAAAATGGAATAGGTTCACGGCACACTCTGATTGTTTGGATTTCACGCAAATTGTATAATTGCTGCAACGATGGAAATTATTTTTATCCTATTCAAATGAAACTTTTACCAGGTATACTCAATTCAAAATAAATAATCTGATGTGTTACATTACCTCCCACCACTAACGTAATATATTCTAATAAAAACAATTCTGTAGTACATTAAATATTTAGTTTTAAAATTAGTTTATTTATTTATTTTTTTTTAATTTAATTCATACTTGAAATTTCCTTGCATCAAATTTCTAATACTGTATCGGAAACCAAAGGAAACAGTTATTTTTGTCGTAACTAAAATCTATTCCTTGTATATTTTTTCCATCTTTCTGTATTTTACAATAATAAACTTAACATTTATTTATTTTATCTATTTGACAACAGTATACATGTAATATTTTGTAAATATATGAATAACTCGTTTGTTTTTTACAAATTTTTTCAGCTTGAACGATATGTAAAGTTAATGTAATTAATTTTTTTTTCTTTAGCTAGAAGTTATACATAAATTGTAATTATGCATGTCGGTAGAAAATTAAATAATCTTTATGTTTAACAATAATCAGTTCATCATATTTGAATATAACTCTCAAATATTTATTATATTTTTACATGTATCATATTTGAGATATCGTGGACGAAAAATTGTCTCAGACAGACACAGACATACATACAGCATGGTAAAAATAGTAAAGTAAAAAAAAAACTTACACCCGAGAAATTTGATCAAAAACAATACCTCCCTTACCTATTTATTTAATGGCGGGAGTTGAAAATTTTGTTTGATATTTATATGATTATAATCTTCTGAAAGTACAGGTATTACTTGACTGAAATAGCGAATGGAAAACGATATCTGGATTTCAGTTTCATTTTCATTTTCCTATAATTTGTTTACCTCAGATGATGCATCAATCTACTTATATTACTTTTATTTCAGGATTATAAACTCTATTTTGTAGTTTATATATAATAGAATACTATAATTTTTATAAAATTTATTATTTTCTGTTGGCGATTTACCTTGCGTTTTATTGAAGCGAAAGACATGTAGTTCACCTAGGTGTATACAAACACTGACAGATTAACACTTGGATAAATTAACATTTGCAAGAAGTGAAGTATTTTGATGGCTGAAACATTTTCGTGATTTACTTAGCCTTGAATGAAGATCATTTAGAGCAGAACTAAATTATATTGTGCCTTTGGAAAGGAGTTGAAATATTTACAAATCAATTCAGATCATCAAGCTGTGAACAAATGAGAAAGGAATCAGAAGCTATTTGTAGGTCTCTTAAGGTTACAAACGCGTAATCCTACAAATGTCGACGGAATAAATAAATATATCATCATGATCCATTATTCAGTATGTTATGAATTTCTGCAAGAAAAATTTTTACCAGATTTTTACAAAGCCAAATTATAAATATTTTTATTAATTTTTAACAGAAAATAGCTATTTTTGGAGTCAAAATAACAGTGTTTTCTGTCCTCTTTTTTTATCCCCCTTTTGTTTTTACATCAATATTTTCCATTTCCAAATCACTTTAGTCTAGTTAATGTTAAATTGTTAATGTGCGAAGTGCAATGTATCTATCATGTAATATCTAATCTTATAAGTTTAAATTGTTTGATATCAACTCAAGTAGCTACGAAAAAAAATCAAGTCAAGTCAACAAAATTTTTGTAGGCAAAGTATTTTTTTCCTGAAAATCGAAAATTGATTTATAATGGTACTTGATTTGATGTTCTAGTTCAATCTATTTATCAAGTAATATCAAATAGCTTGAAATTACTTGATATCAAGTCAAGAAGCTACTAATGAAGATCAAGTGTAGTCAGTTGAAATTGAGAAAAATCTTGATTTTCAAGTCAATTCAAGTAATTAATAAAAATCAAGCTTGTTTTGCACTAATAATAGTGACGAGATTTTAAGGTTACACCCTCCTATTGTGCTGAGACATTGAAGGTGCGAGAATATTTCAGAGTTTAATTGCTGTGGTATTTAAGCCTGAGCAGAAAAGACCGCAGAGACAGTCTGATATTAATACGCATAGTGATATTTGTTTATTATTAGCATTAGAGTATATTTTTACTGTACGAGTTTAAGTAGTTTTGATCCACCTACCAAATATGTAAAGAAATTTATTATTATTATTATTCAAACATATTTTCTGGAAATTATTTCAGTATCTCCAGATAAATTCCTACAGCTCATTTGCGTTCAGACCTAACAGGATTATCAATCATCTATTCCATTTCCTCTCACCGCTGAGCATCCCTTGACAGTCCACCGCTTCGCCTGTAATTAGGCGTCGAGTAACCCAATCACCCCGCGATGCGGGTCACGTGACAGGTGTAGTTACCTACATATACCAATCATCAATGGACTCTTGACCGAGATGCAGTAGGAACAAGTAGGGACAGGAGGAATTAATGGTGAAGTCGTGCAATGTGGCATGCTTCCCGGAATTCATTTGGGGTTTGAAAACCTGTATTGCAAATTGTGGTACCTCCGGAAATTTAGTAAGTGATTATAAATTATAGTGTGGAGTTGAAAGGAAGACTGCTGGTTACACCCTGGTCTGTTCAAGAAAGAATATGTTTAATATTCCATTAAGGTCAAATTTGGATGCACTAATTATTACCTAAGACAATTTTGTTTCACTTGTTTATTCATCTAGAAGAAATGTCATTCTGTACTAGAATAGGAACCCAGGAGTGAACGATAGCTTATTATTTACTATTGCAGTTAGGGGCAAAGCAAGAATTTATACATGCTATCAACAACAAAAAATCTGATGTGGCCAGCACATAACTTCTGGCCTGACTTCTTTACACTTTTCATTAGGTATAGTCAAGGATACTTCTGTTTCTCTTTATGTTTCTGTTAGTTTTTTTGCTTCGCAAATTTTCTCTTGATTCTCATTTTTGCAATATCTATAAATTGTAATATATGAGTATCCATGCATTGGCTGCTGACGCGAAAAATAAATTACTAGAATAATGAGTACTTACAGTATTAGTACAATTTCTTTTTCACTGTTTATTATAATAATTGTTGTTGTCAAATATAAAACATTTAATTACAGATACAGATTAACCGCAATTGTAACAAATTTATCGAATCATTAATTGCTTGGAATAGTTGAATGGGGCTAGATAACAAAAAAAATTGCTAATGTCATAATTCCTATTAAATTATTATTTACAAAAATTCTCAAATATATTCTTATTTAAGATATTTTACACAAACACTTCAAATCTTCCTGAAAACAACCAAAATCTAATCAGATCTAATCTAGGATGTCAAAATGTAAATTTAAACTTTTTTTATTTACTAGTAATCTTTACGACAACATCCATCCATCACCACAAACGAACAGACATTATCGTAAAAATATTAAAATTATGTTCTATGAACTTCAAGACAGCACATCCATTGAAAACTTAGTATCCAATTTTTAGCATGATTCCAATATATCTCTTACAGAGTGGCGAAAAGAGATAAACGGAGCAGAAATATGAAGCTGTAAAATGCGTTGTAGTTTATTTCGAATTATATTTTTCTTATATATAATTTTGTTATTGTTGGAATATATAATTTGCTTCAACCCCTGTGTTTGTGATGTGATACCACAACGCTTAGGTAAAAAACTCTTCTGTTTTAATAACATTACCTTTTATTAATCTGACTATAAAATAACCGCCTATGTTATAATTATTAATATGCTTTACCAGCTTCTATCACCGCAGACTTTAAAAAAATAGTTTGCCTTGTCTCTATTCAAATTAGTAGATTACTTTTGGCACATGCAAAACTTATAAATTAATATCGTATATCACGTACAAGATTTCTGAAGCAAACAGAAAATTTATTTGTTATTTTTTTGAGTATCAATTATTTACTTGTAAAGAGGCACAATTCATTACTGAAATTTCCTTAATGCGTGACAATCTTCGAATACAAATTGGCCTAATTGTTTCCTGTAATTACCATCACATAAGGTACAGCTATTAGCTTCTTCTGTCACGTTTCTTCTACTTAGCTCTTTTCCAATTCGCATCCAATTTAAAAACGAAGTACGCGATACTCCGGCCGATAAACTTGTCAACGCTTCGTTACATTTAACGACTCCATCGACGGCTTTTTTCTACTTCCGTTGCTCCGTTCTTCCACCTTTGCGAATGATTTTAGCGTTCGTGATCCACGCCATGTTTATGATGAAATCATTGGTCTGATCTGACACCAACACGTGTTCTTATTCTTATTATATTTATAACAATACAGATAATATGTTGTATTATGTACGATACAATATGTTTGTGGTCATATATAATGATATAATGGTTTCTTCTGTCCATATTTAGAGTATGACAAGTCTTGTTTATGTTCAGGATAATCGTGATATACTGAGTCGTAGTAACATCACAATAGAAATCATACGCAATGAAATATTGTGCAAAGCATATAACTTTGTATTAATTTCATTAGTTAACTAATGGACGATTGCATCGATATTACTTAAATTTTAAGTGACCCTTAAATGGACAATATCACATCGGAATAAAATAGCAAATCAACTATTCAACATTGCTGTCAAATTTTCGATTAGCATTTTGTTATGTTGATTAAAATTTAATCCTTTTTGGTGTAACTGTGCATAAGATTAGGTTTGCGGAGTTAGAAGCAAGTGTAACTTGATAAGTATAAAAATAACAAATAATTTCTCTGGTTGCTTAAGAAACCTTGTAGCTGACATACGATATTAATTAATAAGTTTTACATGTACCAAAAGTAATCTACTAATTTGATTACAGACAAGAGAAACTTATTTTTTTTAAGTCTGCGGTGATAGAAGCATGCATAGGATATTAATAATTATAACAGAGGCGGTTACTTTATAGTCTGATTAAAACAAGCTAGTGTTATTACAACAGAAGAGTTTTTTACCTAAGCGTTGTGCTATCACATCACAAAGTTTCAATAAAACTAATGTGGCATATAATTTTGTAATGAATTGATTTCATTTTTGTTCAATAAATAGGTACATAAATTACAATAAATCAACCAATGCCATTTTGTTATTGGAAATTTTCTTTTTGAGGGCTGGAATAAAGCAAAAGCCCTAAAGTCTTATTCCCTAATTGATAAATCATTTTTTAAACTCTTTGTACATCAATCTATAATTTCGTTCAGATTTACAAGAATACAATAACAATTTTACACCACAATGAGAGAGCCTGTACACATAGTAAAACAACGATTTGATTCTTTAACTCAGATATACATTCAGTCAAGTCATCCACAACAGTCGATGGTCACAATAAGAGAGAGAAGTTTCTAATGTTGGAAAAATTCTTAATCCCTATTTAACCAGCTCGTCTCATCCTCTAACTAATGGTATCCATTAAGTACATCATGTAACGGACATATCTTTTTCCGAACACAAGATCGACGGCACAATGAATACCTCCTTTGCCACTAATATTAGGAATGTTATTAACAATATTGTACGCTAAGTGAGGATGACCAAAATCTGGGAAGACCAAAGGACACATGGGATAATACATTAAAGAAGATACTGACGAAAAGAAATATTCTAATTCAAGAAGCACGGATATTGGCAAAGGATAAGAAACAATGGACAAAATATAGTACACTTGTAAACTTAAAGAACATTATTATACAACCCACAGCTAAACTTTGAAGGATAACAGTTGATATATATAAATTGCAAAAATCAACTACCGCAAATTAAGAATATTAAAGATGCATTATTCGTTCTTCCTTTCATAGCAAACTTCAATCCTGTTCATATTTTCAATCACCTCCACCACATCAGATTCTACCGGCTTCCTTTCCGTCCAACCTCGCAAGGATCCCAGCAGGCTTGAGACTGGAGGTTTCCTCAGTCCTCCGGAGTCCGGAGCTGGGTATCGATCCTGCGGCGGCATGAATGACCTGACCTCGTCCGCTGTCGCTGCCAGCAGCCGCAGCCCCGCGCCCCGTCCCCGCGATATGTAGTGCAGATGCTCCCCACGCGTACGATTGTTTCGTGTCGGTCGACGGGTAGTCGCTAAATGCACAACGGAGGTGGTAACACAAAAATATAAACTAAAGCAAACTGGGAACTCTAATTTTATAATTTGCTGTTTATTCAAATTAAATAAATTAAAAAATCTACAGTCATTTTTTTTTTCTTTTAAATATGTTAATTTCAAGTGTCCTATTTTTCATAACGATACATCATCTGTGACATTCCTAGATGGAACTTTAAGACAAGTTCTACGTGCATTTTATTGATGTAAGTTGTCAGCCTATTGCTTCTGGAAAGAGCCTACTTGGGTGCAACTCTATTTTCATTTGAATAAAGATTAATAAAACTGGGATTTGATCTCCAGATCTAATACTCCTCACAATATAAATCGGATGGCATTAACTAAATGTACCACCGCTGCTCCTATTTATTTATTTATTTATTTTATGAAACACAGATACAACCTTAACAATATCACGGATGAATAAAAGCAGCGCTGGTCATGAAATAATCGGCAGCAAAAAAAATCACAAAAGTCAAATATCGATAACTTGAATACAAAAGTCCATTCGATCAAACACTTAAACACGCGTCGACTTATTTTGCTTAGATTCAGCAAAAAAAAGTTTAATGACAATCGGAGAGTCACTGAGACCTTTATTAGATGTATACAGTGTGACCTGTACGAAATTATAACTTCTTACAATTTTCTCGCACAACAAGCTTAAAGTATTTTTTTGTGATATTTTTTGGTGTTATTGCTTACATCCTCAGAAAAGGACCTACAGCTTATAATGATTTCCGAACCACTCGGACATAGCAATATTTAGTTCTAGTTAAATATTGGAACATTGAAATCTGAACGTCATATATTATACTCCGTTTAGCGAATCAAAGCACATTAATCAAATGGGCCAACTTTGCTCGTTTTCATAGTAGTAAATACAAAATATCGTTTTATATTATTTATTTTTGGATGTCCCCAATTTGCTTCATCTCATATTTCCAAAATAATGCTTTTTTGAAAATACATTTACCATACTTGCTAACGCTCATGTGTACCTAATGTAGAGATTGCATCCCTTGTGTCATTTTTGTGGTGGTAAATCCTGATTGTTAGAACCACTAAATCTACTAATTTCATTTTCCATGTCTTCAAATTAAATAATAATTGTAGGTTATGAAAAGCTCATGATCTTTTCTCTTCATGAATATTTCAACTTCCTTAGTTTAAACCTCTGACCACACTATCTCAGCAGGAACAAGTTTATTGATTACTTTGGATCATCTCAAATTAAACGCTTGTTCGACTGCCTTGTAAGGAGATTACAGTAACCGCTTACAACTTACTCACCTACAAGCACTACTGTAATTTGATAATGCCCAGAAGGAATGTTCCTCAAGTCATTTCCTCAAATTATGACATAGAAACAAATCGCAGAGCGGAAATAAATTAAGAAAATAAACATTTGCAATGCAAATGAAACACGGGTTTTTATTCGCACTATTTCGCGTGTATCGGTTACTTTAATTATGAATTTAATGGTTACGTGAACTGGGTTGCAGGTTAAAATAAAACTGTAAATGTGAACTCAATTTTTAGTATTAATTTTCATTTTGTGAATGCAAAAACCTTTCTGCAAAAAATACCATAAATCTTACGCTTAAGGAAGCTCTAATAAAGCTATTTCTTTTTATAAAACCAGATAAAAATTACGTCGAAAAAATTATTTAAATATTAAAAGTTTTATGGATTTCTAACAACATTTGAAAACTTTTATTAGTTTTTCATTTTTTTTATCAAAATATTTTAATAATTAGTTATTTAGTTATCTAGTTTTAGTTTTTCACTTTATACTGTGGTTATAGAAAACTTAGTGTTACTTACTAGTAAAGTTGTACGTATTGTAAATTTTAAATTTAAATAAATTTATGATTAGTTTACTTGTCACATTGATATATTCAAGGAAACTGCGCAGAATCAGAGCCAATATATTGTACAAGAAATTGTATTAGTATCGTCAATATCAAGTAATTTTTGGTTCAAGATATTGACCATTTCTTGTACTATTTATTGTGCCATATATAGGCTAGTCTAAAACAGCCTTTATATGTTAATATTAAATTTTATCTGACAAAGTTTGATAACTTACATTTGTCAATAACAATTGTTTGTACTGGATAAAATTATTGTAAAAATACCTAAACGAAATTTCGAAAAAAGGTCCCTACCACAGAATAGTTACTAACAGAAGCAACACTCCGTGTCGGTACCTTTCATGTTCCCCAATTCAGTTCTATGACCTTGAAGCATTGTGTAGACCTTTAAATTTGTTCCCTTCTCCTATCTCTCACTAAGATGTCAGGAAACTTTCCGATTATAAACAATGAGCCCTTTAAATTTGTGCACATTCTCCATCTCTCTCTAATTTTCGTTTCTCTGTCTTACTGTCGCTTCTGTATAAACCTATTGTGTGTCCCTACTAAGAAATAAAGTTGCTTTCGATGATTTCTATCACTGGTTCAATTTAATGTTCTTATTTGTATTACACTGTATAATCCTGTATAACTCCAGAATTCAATAAATTAGAAAATAATTCTCCAATTTTTCTGACTACTGCCTGGAAACAATTTTGGAAAAATCTGTCAAATTATTTTCATATTCTCTTCTTACTGACAACTGTCTGGTACACACCTATGAACAAATGAGACTGAAATATGCATTTAATTTAGCATATCGTTTGCATTTGCACGTAAAGTCAACAACTACGAGTATCTGAATAAAGCATAGGGTAAACTCGTACACGTGGCGGCTGAAAGATAGAGTGCGGTGAAATATTCAGGTCCTGAGCGTCTTCTCTGCGCGACTCCCCCTCGTGTCCTAGTCTGCCGCAGCGAGCGCTGTCCTCGTTTGCCCTTGTCCCGAGCTAACCCCGCCAGGGCCGGACTCAAGGACGAAGAACGGAGGAGGAGAGAATTCAGGGAGAATTTAATAAATTGTGGTATAATGTCCAGTTTGTTTATTTCTCCAACACTGTGTAATTATAACGATATAAGTATGCTGTTTTTAGATAAATAAACTAGGTTATAAGTCACTAGTGAGCTAAATATATTATCTCATTGTTTTTTGGTTCGTATCATAGTAACTACGTTATAAAACCTTCTCTACACTACTTTGTTCCTAAATGTCATTTCGAAATTCCGTCTGTCAAAAATCTTATATGTATTTTATATCAATGATTAAAATGTGTTGGATAAAATGTTGTATGGCACACGTGTGTTAATTAACTAAGTCACTTGAAAAAATACCACACTCGACCTAACGGCCTAGTGAGCTAAATTTTTCCCATGTGACTTATCTGTAATGTAACACACTTGTACCATAAATAACTATTAATGTGTGAAGTTTAAACGTTTTAATAATAGGTAATAAGTGTAGTACTAGTGATAGTAATGTAACAGGTACGGTCGCCTATGACGAAATCTAATACCTGACATATAAGGGGGTGCTTAGAAAATTTACTTGACCCAAAGTAATTCACGAATTATATTAATGAACAACTTTTACACGTAGACAAGGATAACAATAGTCGCTGCCACCACTATCATTTTATTTAAAAGTCTGCCGTGATAGAAGCAGACAAGAGAATGTTAATAATGATAACAGACGCGGTTTACTATATGGTCAAATTGGTGCAGGATAGTAATATTAGAACAATAGAGTTTTACCTACGCGTTGTGCTACCACGTCACAAAGACAGGGGTCGTCATAGGCAACCGTACCTGTTACAGTAATTATATATAAAGATTATTTAAAATCGCGCTCAGACTCGAAGTGAGCGAAGAGTGAGATCTAGCGTTCAAATCCCAGTTTTGCCAATTCTGTATCCAAATAAAAATACCGATGTGTTCTACTGGTTCAGAACTCACTATATTGTGCTGCTTTGTACGTAGAAACTATGAAATGAAGAAAATGTTGTGGTATTGCTGCAGCTGTAATTTTAAAAAACGAACAATATAAAAAGAAAAATAGATCAGAATGGTGGATTCACCTTATAAATCAACAAAAAATGTTTTATAACCTCTATCATGATATGAAATAAAAAATAAACGAAAAATTAAAACAAAGCAAGGAAATGAAAATTAAAATTAAAACCGTAGCTAGTAATGAGCCTTTACTGGTTTTGTACTAGTAGCTAATTTTTCATTTACTTATATATTTTGCTGTAGTTGTCTGTCATTAATATTTGTTGGAGATTTGACGTTTGACGTTTATAATTATTGCCCATGACAGGTTTGTGATTATGGATAAGAAACGTGAAAGAGGGAACAATTACACAGAAATTATTAGAAATGGTAGAAAAGAATCGACATACACATCATCGGAAATAAAAAACGAGTCATAAAAACGCAAATGAAAAAATATGACCTCGGAATTTATCGCCCAAAAATATAACTAACTATTCAATAAACTGGAATAAGAAATGGCAATGTAGTTTAAGACTCATGAAATAAATGGTACTGGTATCTTGAAATAATGTTATAAATATGCCACCTGAATTAATAATTCATTTTGGTATTTGTAAGTTGCAAATTATTCCATCATAATATAAATGTTTACTTATGCGAACACGCTATATGACACTTCTGTGCCGCATATACGAATCTCTAATGCGATTATGACAACGTCAACTTCATTCCAGAAATCGGAATTCAGATAACATAATTTATAGATAAATATTTATTAACTGCTACCTAATATGTTAAAATTTAAATTATGTACTTTATTCGCCATTTATTATAAAATCGCGATATTAATTTGTAATTTATATTCATTTATACGCATTCCTAATACCAAATAAATGTCAGAAATTCTAGTTTTCAACTGTTAACAGATATTTTATTGTTCTATATGTAAAAATTATTCATAGCTATAAACTTTCTTTTATTTATGTTGAAGAAAGTAATAACTTTATTTTATTCGCCCCTTTTAGTTTTATTTAATAAAGATAAATCTGTCTCATAAAAATTTAAATGGCTTCATACTGTTTCAAAATTTTATTATGAATGGTTTTGTGATGCTACTAAATATGTGCTTCAAAAACTCGAATGGAACACTACGTCGTATAAAACGAGTATAATATACTATTTTTTATACTTTGCTTCATTTATTTAATAACAATCTTAAAATTTTCAATTACAAAAAATAACAGAGTGTAATCTGTAAATATGGTATGTTGAATGAAGTTGGGCACAATATGCATTTAAAATGTAAAAATATTTATAAAATTTTAATACCCTTTTAAATTAGTTTTGTTTATTCGGTTTTCATACTAAGACTTTTCATTTGACATTTAAAGTGGAGTGCAGTTGTTAGAGGTACCAATTTTACAACAACAAAAATGCCAAAAACAATGTAACAATTTCGTATATCATTAAACTGTATATATATAAAAAAATCATTATTGGCAACGAAAATTCATATATATATATATATATATATATATATATATATATATATATATATATATATATATATATTATATTCATTAAAGAATTTAGTGAAAACAATACCTTCGTTGCGAGTAGGTTACGACTTAAAGTAATATTAAAGTAATGTACTCCTGATATTAACTTTCCCTAACCACACTGCTCAGTAAATAAGTAAAATGTTACTTTACAACTTAATTGCAGTCCCAATTGGCAACGTCCATCATTACATCACCTTGCAACTTACTGAGTTTGCAATCATTCATCAATTATACAGTAATAATGGCAACTTACGCGAAATTGCCATCAGCCGTAGATGGCTGTGTAAGCGAACAAAAGGGCAATTAAAAACACTTTACACCTCCATCAATATTCAGCCTTGGCGGAACCTTACCGCTCCATCTTCAGACGATGGAGGATAAACAAACCGTGACGAAACAGGAGAAAGCATAAGACAATTCAGTCTTTAATTCCGAAAGTCTTTTGAACCAAATTATCTGTGGATGCTACTCGAAGCACGAAAAACAAAGGAATTATTTCATCTGTTTTATCTACTTTAGAATTGTCATGTATTAACCACAGTTTTAATGTTTTAAAGTCTACATTCAATCGAAATCAAAATTATTAATTAAATATAAATTAGAAGCCAGAAGATTATTTCAAATGATTGTAATATAAATATATACACTCAAACCAATTAGTCTCCGTACACCAGTTAAGGAAAAAATATTCTATTCTTTTTTATTGAATATATATATATATATATATATATATATATATATATATATATATATATACACGAAGTAAATATTATATTATATTTACTATATTGATAAATGAAATAATGTATTGACTTCATATTTTTTTTTGTAATGAAATCAAGAACAAAATATATATTTTATTATAACAACTAAGTATGCCAACTTGGTCTCCGTACACCTGTAAATTATATACAATCAATGATCTTTTGAAACGCCATTCCTTAAAATGATTTCCCTTAACCGGTTTGTTATACTTTCCACTAATTTTCTTGGAGTTTGGGAATAAATTTTACTTCATTCTTCTACCATAAATGTAGTAGTTCTGTTATATTCTTTAGGCGTCTTGTTTTACACAGTAAATCAGAGATGTTTAATGGAATTCATATCTGGAGACTGTACAATTGTACAATAACTAGCAGTTTATGTGTAGTATGTTTGTGGTCATTATTTTGTTGAAAGATATAAGAATCCCTTAAACCCAATTTTTCAGCATATTTTTCCAAATTATCTTTTAAAATATTCAAATAACCCCTTTTCTCATCAATGTGCAAATGTGCTCATTTCATATATACTATTATCTTAATACCAACATTTTAAGACTGATTTGTGATACTTTTCTATATTTTTGCACTAAAATAATAAAATACTATACTTAATATGTTCTGTTTTCTTTATAAAAATTAATCGTTATCGTATTGGCAAAAATGCTTATCGTTTCATTACTACTCTAAACTAGCATGAATTCGGAAAATTCAAGATTTTTTTGTCACCCTAGTTGTAAGCAAGTAATCCAATTTTAAAATTAGTCAGTTCTGTTAACTGTACATATTTGTCATTTAGAACATGTTCCTGAAGTTAATTACCCTTGAAGATTAAAATCCATTTGTTACAATGTGTTTTTCGTCAGATCAATGTGCAAGGTTTTCTTAAATTGGTTACAAAAATATTTAATAGTGACATTTAATGATAATAATATTAAAGTTAAATTATAAATATTACAAGTATTGATAGATAATAAAGGTATTAAATTTCGAATCAGGTATAAAAAGCAGAACAAGTAGATGTCTTGAAGAGATTCTGGGACGAATTGAGTGGTCGCCTGGGTATACTAGTCTGTGGTTTTTTCCAATATAAAATAGATGTTTTGAGGCTGTAGTTATTTTAATGTCTCCATCTTGAAGAAACTTGCTTCCATTTGTACAAATTGCCAAACATTTTCGTCCGAGAATATTTTATCAGCGTATCTCCATCAATATCCCCGATTAGATTCCAGCTCCATTGTTGACATTTTTATGATATGGTGGGCGGAGGTTTGGAATGTCCGCCGAATTTATTCCTCCACGGCAGACTGGAATAATGCGAGCTGTGGACGTCGTGACCTTGACTCGGTCTTCGACCTGAGATACCAGAGGACGATCGCCTCGCCGACTCATTAACCAGTTCATTGCTGATTTCTGATCGCGTTGTTGTTGTTTTGACGGGGTGTTTTGTCTTAGAAACAACCCTTCAGTTGGAGTCTATTGTCGGGAGATGATGTTACAAATAGTCTACAAATGAAATGAAAGAAAGCATCAGTTCTATACAGGGTGTTTGTTCTGAGAGGTTAACCATTGGGATCTTGAGAACTGTAAAAGATACGAAGTCAGTTAAATTGAGGCTCACTAGACAAATTTTCTTTTATACTTTATATTTCTTATTTCAATTTAGTTTTTAACAGGAATTGACAGCGATCCTCAAAACTTTGTAACTCGAACATTTTTCAAGAAATTCATACCAACTTTCAATTTTCATAAGGGGCTCAAATTCTTTAGTACTCTTTCCAACGATATAAAACACATGTACATTAAAATAAAAATATAGTACGAAAGAATATTATTGATTTTATTAATTTCGTTCTAGTGTAGTTTGGAAATCAAGTAGAAAATCTAGTGAGCTATGCATTTTTCGGAAAAACCAAACCATAATTAAAATGGCTAACTTTGTCTTAATTTAACAGACTACATATCTTTAACAATTTTTGAGATCCTAATGGTTAGCCTCTTAAAACGGACACCCTGTATAGGTCTGCAGAAACAAAATGGGAGAAATAGAAAAATTCCAGCGAATAACTGCAATTCAAGAATTTTATAGGTTCTATTTATTTTTTCGATTGAATTGAACGAACTGTGAGACTTGAGGTTCAAATCTCAACTTTGCAAATATATATCTAAATAAAAATATCATTGTACCCGACTTGTTGGGAACCCACTATAAGCTGCAGGTTCCTTGAAAATGCTGTAGACTGATAATCTGCACTACTAAAACACAACTAAAACATATCACGAAATATTGACGTAAGTGTTTTAGGTACTTAACATCTTGTTCCATCTAGGAATGTAGTGCCATTAATGATGATTTATCCTTTCAGTCAACAAGTTTTAGAACATGTTAATGACTGCTCTAACTAAACTAAATTAAACTCGTAACATCTGGATTGAGAAAGATGAGTCTCCATTTATAAAAAATAAAGATGTATTCAAGTGTTTTTGATTTGGCGTAAGGGCGCCATATATTGGATACAAGATTTTAAAAACATATTGATTAATGAAGTTAATGAAATAAATAAAAATTAAACTTCAAACTTAAATCCTTAACAGAAAATTATTTTATAAAATGTGTTTATAGAAAATAATGTAATTTTATGATAATACTTAGTAAAATTAATTATCAACTATTTTCCTTCATGGTGAAAATAAATTTTCCATATGTCTTGTATTAAAAAGTGATGAGAACCTTACAAACTCCTACACTTTGTAGAACCTGGCGAGACGACGCGCAAAAAACACTTAAGAATTTCGAGTATTTCCTCTTCGGCCCTCATCATTAGGACATTGTGAGAACTATGGAAGCCGCAATTTCGCAGAATTAGAGACGTGTCTAGACAAAGGATGCAGCATCACTTAACCATGTACTGGAATAACCTTTGTAATACAACAAATATCAGATAAATGTGCAAGGTTCAAATCGATTGAAAGATTATTTAATAGTGACATTGAGTTAATAATGAAAATTTCGTACGTTTATAGACTATTTTACTTGCAATTTAATGGTTCAAGTAATCAGCCTACAGCCTACATGAGGGGCTTACAGTTTATATAGTGGGTTGCAAACCCAGCTGATTTTTTTAGCAAATTGTCAGCCTACAGCCTACATGAGTGGCTTACAGTTTATATAGTGGTTTGCAAACCCAGCAGATTTTTTTTATTAAAATTGACGACGCTTGTACTTTAAACCACAGTTATCAAACTCCCTTCAGTTTAGGTGAGCTATCGCCGACTGTAATATTCTATGAACAGGCACAGTTATTGCGTTCCGATTTGTATCCAATGAAGTGTAAGATTTGGAATTCAGATACCAGTTTCGTCAATCGTTATTCAAATAAAACTACCACTAGGTCCGAGTGATTCGGAACCCACTGAAAACTATAAGCTGGTCCCTTGCAGAGACTGCAGATTATTTGTCAATTTTTTTCACGAGCGGGAATAAAAGCCTTTTCTAGGATACAAAAATTGTGGTAGAAGTAAAGTATTGTAACGTTTATTTATTGAGGTGAAGTGTAAAAATAATTGAAATACGAATATAAGTAACACTATGAATAAACAAATAAGAATAATTATTATTAATAAAGACTTAAAAACTACGCAATATTTATATACAAGATATTTATATCACCAACTATTTATTAATACGCTAACTATTCCCTTACATACCTGCCGCCAATTAATCTCTCGAACATGCCAGAGCATTACGGACTCTATAAAATTCCCGAACAATAGCGGCGTCACTTCTATCCCACTTGAACTTTAACGCAATTACCTATCCAGACAGGTCAGCCGTGATGATTCATCTGCAATGAGTCTCGCTCGTTACAGTATTATTCCTTAGGGATATAGGTAATATAGAATTAAAACTCTCGAGGGAGTTTTCAGTTCGAGTTTAATGCAAATAAATAATTATTTATGCTTTTATTTTAAAATTTAAAATTATGGGCGTAAATTATAGATAGATATGAATAAATTACTGAATATAACACAAGGTACATAATTACTGAATATAACACCTCAGAAGAGAATACTATTTTTCCCTTATTGCTTAGCAAAAATCATGCATTTCTCACCCTTGATGTACAATATACTATTTTAATATAAAACGTAATTGCAAATGACATCAGGTTAGAAGAGCTAATTTGGAGAATGAATTTGAAATTTGGTGCAAAGCACCGAGAGATGGTATCGCGGGATCATTCATGGTCCGCTTCCCACAAAACGATAATTACTTGTGCTACATGTTCCGCGCGCTCTCCTAAACATCCTGTAAATGCATTACCTCCAACCTTAAATCATATATTATACCCGCGGTCATACAAGACATTGTTCTTCATTTCGCCACACCGCTACTACACTTTTCATTCCTTATGTTATCGTTAATTAGTTAATACATTACTTGTTGCTCCATATCTTTGCCTTAAATAAAATATGAATTTATTATTATAGTTTATTGGATATTTTTTAATTAATATCTACATTCTATACATATTGTTTTTATTCGTAAATTATGAGCTAATTGCCTGTGTACATTGTCCAAATGTATTAGAAATAAGAATTAAGATATACTTTGTCCAAGAGTATATACACAGGTTTTTGCATCAGATATTTTTTTAGAATTTGAAATATGAGAACCTGATTTTCTAATATTGTTTCAGTATGCTAATTATGGGGATCAATAAATATTTATTATTTTATTTTTCATTTTACTTATTTCTGATAATGTATCCTATTATATCTATATATTAACTTATAATTTATAAGTTATGCCAAACTTTGATTATTATCGTATAATTTACTTGATCTATTTTACTATTTTCAAAATACTATATGGTTAAATTAATCAAGACAATTAAATATGATTAAATGGCTGCAATCATCTGCAGTGTTGAGAATGATTGATATAGGTGGTACTTGTTTAAATCATTACAAGTGCCTGTAGAGAGCGCCTATTGAAAATTTTGATTGAGATCATGTCTGTAGGTATATGAGTATAAAATTACCTGAACCAATGTGCCGCGAAAAAAATAAAATCGAAAAATTATATATTTAAATATATATCTTCCTAATAATTTAGACAAGTAATAAAAAAAAATATTCCTTGTCAAAAATTCAACTAATTTGTATACGTATATAAAAATATATGTAAAATCGAATGGTAAAATTAGATATTTTATAACTCTGTCCACTTTTAAGTAATTTTTAACCTGCTGTAACTGGATTATAATTTAGAGGCTTTGGATTGTGAGCCAAGAAGCAAAATAAACAATAATAAATAAAGAATATTCTGATACTTGACTTCTAAAATCAGAGCATAATTTTGAACAGATATTAATGCTGCAGAATACCATTATTTCAGTAAAAGAAAACATTCATTGCCGGTTTTTCCTTCTTTGGTTCAAGTGCTGATTACCGGTTAATAGAAAAATATCACATCGAAAGATTAATGTAAGTTGTTAAAAATATGGAAAAAAATGGCCTTTAGGAATAATATGATCAAATGAAAGAATTTGCGTGTTTAACATTTTTTACATGTACAACTTTGTTACATATTTTTTAATAAAATGTTTCATGTTCACAAGAGTCAAATTTTTGTAAAAATTATCAAGAGACACATTTAACTTCTTCACATTATTTTAATTAGTCTAGACTGGAGAAAATACGACTACACTACATTAAAATCTACGGTTAAATGCTTGTTCTACACAAGACACATTTTCATTTTGTTTTAAACAACTTACACTGTTTGTATGCTTATAATATCACCGCTTTTACAAAATGTGTAATAATAAAGAAAATAAAGTAAATTAATATTATTATTTGTTGAGTGTATACCGGGTGTCCCAGCTCGACCGACACATGGGAGTTTTACATGGGAAATCAGTTAATTATGAATAGTATATCCCCAGTGCAAGATATTAACCTGAAATTTTGTATGCTTATTGGGGAATATTATTTGTATGGATTACAGTTATTTGAAATATGTAATTTCGTCTGCAAGACGAGATTTATTAAATTATAAAATCTAACATTTTCGTTTAAAATCAGTCAGCCATGGAAATAAAAGAAAATATCTATGTGACAGTTCTGACAGTTAATGACATGCCATTGTAGATATTTATATTTTTGTAATATTGGTATATTATTTAACAAAAAGAAACTAAATTCAACTTAAATAATATTAAAATACAGGGAATAAGAATTAAAATCAGTGATACTTCACTAAACTGTCAGATAAATATTTTCTTTTATTTCCATGGCTGTCTGATTTTGAATGAAAATATTAAATTTTAAATTTAATAAATCTCGTCCTGTAGACGAAATAGCATATTTCAAATAAGTGTGATCCATAGAATTAATATTCTCCGATAAGTATACAAAATTTGAAGTTAATATCTTGCACTGGGGAGATACTATTCATAATTAACTGATTTCCTATGTAAATCTCTCATGTGTCGGTCGAGCTGGGACACCCGGTATAGATATAATAAGTATGCTTTTACAAATTAAAGTAAATGAATATTATTTGTTGGGAGTAAGTAGCGATAGGTGATGTTGTGTTTTGGTTGCAGGTGAGTCCTCGTTCGTGGATATGTAGCTGTTCCCCATTCCGCCATTCCAGTGACCTACTGCGATTATTTCCTTAGTGAGTAAAGGGCAGTCAGCTGCACTCGCTGCACTGCATATTGCGATATAAGGTAAAACTGTGTTAATATACACGTGTGCTCGCTGACCCAAAACAAACGCTACCAGTAGCGCCGGCTACATTTCTTTATCACAAAAACAAATACGCATTCTACGTCAATATCTTATAGTAACCACATATAAATATGGTTATATGAATTGCTAATACAATTAAGTAATATATTGTCTTAAAATGTAAAAGAAAATATAATATTAGGCTGTGCCGAAACTAGAGGGGGGCACGCTATAGGCGCAAAATTCTCAGGGGCGCCAAATTTTAATTATTTATATGGTTTTAGATCAAATATTTCTAATATCTATTTTTAAATTTTAACAAATAATTTTCTAGAGATATCTGCCACAATTTTAACAGTAACCATCTCTTATGAGCGTTCTTTTAGCAAATTGATAATTAATAAATCTTTCTTTCTCTCATCTAAGCCTGACAAATATGATTATAATAAAAAAAGTAAAAGATATAGCCAACAGATTAAATTAAAATGATGTTATTTTATAAATTTTTCGTGCCTTCGTCCATTGTGACTGATATTACAGAACTCAAAATCGTCCAGAAACTCTCTGTGTGCCAGCCTAGGCCGGCAAAATGTAGGGAACCCAACTTAACATAACAAAAAAAATCATTAAAATGTACAACTTTTAAGTTTTTATTGTCAACTTGTGTTTATACAACCGTAATATTCCAATAATACCCATTTTTATGTTGAAAACTTGTTACTTCTCAAAAAAGAGTGTTCTTTAGGTATATCTCAAAAATAGGTATAGTAGAAATTTTTAAGTAGTAGAGAGACGTCATAGACCTGAAAAAAATGTTACAAAATGAAATAAAACTTGTAGAAATTTTCGAAAGATGTTTTTATTTAGAAAACCGAGTAGTAAAAAAAGGTAAAATACTTATTTATGATATTTACTATTATTTCAAATTAAAATATAAGGTATTTAATGACATTTCAATTTATTTATAATAATTGCAGTGTATTTTTTTAAACACATGTAGGCTGCGACTCAAATAAAATATGTTTACATATATTTGTTTCTTGTCACGCCGATCGATTGGTTGTCAAATAATATAATATAAAATCTTTGTTCATTTAAGTTGTATTGTTCCTTATAATTGTTCGTATTCGTGTTCTTTGTTTCTTGTTATACGTTTATTTTATTAGTGTAAGTCTGTAAGTAATAATGCCTAGCATTATCGAAGCAGTCGCAAGTACTAACTGCAAATGCGATTGCATATTTTGAAAAAGAACTGACACACGGTGGACCATTACTGCCGTTAAAAGCAGTTCGAGAGGTATGTCATCATTTTATTTGTTGTTATTAAATTTGGCATTGTCATATGCAACACGCAACACATTTTCTAAACTAATGCACATATAAACTTTGTAATTCGCAACGTCATAATCTAGTTACAAATATTGATGACGTCTCTCTACTGCTTAAAAATTTCTACTATAGAGATACAACCTCAACAATTATACCATTCGATTCTACAAGCAGTGTTACATAAAGAAATGTTTTCTCTGCATATACGTTCTTCAGAACGATTCTGTAAAAAATCAGAGGTTTTTGCTGGAAATTTTTAGTACAATTTTTATTTTGTGGACTTATGTAAATATCAATGCGCTGATTCCAAATTTTCAGGCAGTATTCAATTATCTCTTACCGTTCTAGAGATATTTACATTCAAAGTTAGACAAAAAAAAGAGGTTTTTCAAACATAACCTTCTAAAAAGTATATAACTTTAATGATATTTATTTTTATTGCTCAACATTTATAATTTTATAAACACAATGAGAATTGCCAAATAGATGAAAATATGAATATAGAACTCATAGTTGTTTCTTACTAAATTATTTGTAAATTAATACTGTGTAGTATTTTAAATCACATATCTACATTTTTAATCAGCTGGTTGCTGGTCTCATTTTCATAATTTATTTAACAACTGCGACAATAATAGTTTAATAATAGAGCGGTTTAGTCTGTGGGTTTCATAAATTATATTGTACAGCATATGTTAAGACGTGACAAAATACTTAACATTAAGTGACAAATTTTTATCAATATAAATAAGTAATCGGTATATACGAGTATGTAATTATAATATATATCTTATTTATTTGTTGAGTGGTAATTAAAAAATGTAGTATTGCCAGTTAATTAATTTGTCTAGACGAAACTTCTCGTTAATTTATTTAAATATAACTATAAAGACTTTTAAAGTACTCTCTGGATACTGTATTTAATTAATTATTTTTTTGTCATAATAATCCAATTAGTATATGTAATTCATATCATCATTAATATATTTATAATATATTTAAAATAACATTAATGATTTTTAAATAATAATTACAAATTTCAATGATAAATTATTAATTATTCATATTTAGCACGTCATTTAGTGTAATTAATAATACGATGTCAAAATAGCATTACCTACTCTCATTTTTCAGTGCATAATTAAAACAATGAGTCATTACGGCATAAAGAAAGTAGAGAACAGTTTGCCAACAATTTACAGCAATTTAAATTCGCGTTCTCAATTCTCGTATCCATGCATTGTTATTAAGTTGAAGGCGTTGGTAGGGAAATGTCAAACGCTTTGTCTAACCTCCACGAGCGCAGTATAATTACATATTTAAGCAAATTATGTGCGTGAAATATGTGCTATATCGGCACCGTGATAGGGTATAACATAATCAATTTATTTCCAATGTCTATCCATTTTGGAAATGCAATAAATTATTCTCTTTTTTACATTTCGCTAATCATAATTTTTAAATATTAAGTTATTTTAAAATTATCTACGACATTCCATTTTAGAAATATAATGTATTGCAAAACAGTGGCTGATCCATAAACTTTCTTATGGAGGGGCGAATTACTGTTTTTTTCTATCATAAACAATGAAATATGTAATAATGTTAAACCCAAAATTTATTAATTAACACAAAATTATTGAATTGGATAAAAATATCAAAAATTAAAATAATTCGTACTCAGATCAAACCTTTCTTCGGATCCAAGTCCTATAAGGAGATTTAATTTCTTCAATGTATATAATTTATTTTGCACTGACGGAAATATCAGATTCATTAAAAGTTCGGCAGTTTATACAAAACAATATTTCAATAAATAGTTTTTGTTCTTGACATTTCTACTATAAATCAAACAAATCTTTATTTTGTCTTGTGCCTTTGTGCTCCAGATTTATTTTCGAAACTCAAAATAACCTTGTTTTATAAGAAAGCCAAGAGCTTTTGGTAAATTTATTTTTGGTTAATTATTGCTAAAAAGTAAGCAAGAAAATTCATTTCTCCAACTAAGACAAACGCCAAGGAGCTACTACCTCCCAGCAAAAAGGACCTTAGAATAATGACAAGAGTCCTCACTGATCATTGCCCTTAAAAATACCATTTGTACAAAATTGGTAAAACTAGTAATGACACCTGTCGACTTTGTGAAGAGGACGAAGAATCGTCAGAACACATTCTGTACACAGCCGTAACTACACAGAGACTCAACCAACTAGATAAGAGGTATCTTACAGCAGATGAGATCAAGAACTTAACTCCTGGAACTATAATTCACTTTATCAGAAACCTAGAACTGTTTCCGGAAAACTAAGCAAGGGCTGTGTCACAATAGATCTTCTAGGTCGAGGTGACAAAAGCGATAAAACGCTTAAACCCCATTTTTTATAATAAAATGCAATACAATGTTTTTACATTTTATTCAATCATTACCAAAATGAAAAAGAAATGTATTGGAACAATTAAATTTAATTTTCTGTCAAAATTCTCTTAAGGGTTGTAAGCTAATGATGATATTTCAGTAATAAATAATAATCAGTTGTTATTATTTTGTCGTACAAGTACATGTAAATATAATTTTGTGAACGTTTGTGATAAATAACAAACGTTTGGTAACTTTATTTATATTTCTACACAATAAAAACAACATAATATACACATAGTTATATTTAATATCACCAAGGTTATGTTATCGCGACATTATTTCTTCGATAAATATCATAATAAATAAACTATAATAAAATTCAATAGAATCAACGTGCCTGCATATCAATATTATCCTACATCCCGATATCTGTTTCGAAATATCTCAGCTATTTGATCAAATGTCAGTACAAAAATATGTAAATGTCTTTGGATGGTATTTACTCGCATCTGAGCTTGAATTTAGAGTTGTTGCATCTTGACATTACGCAACGAGTTCAGAGCAACGAGGCGAGCGAAGGAGCAGCATGAGCGACATTGTTAGCGAGTCGCAACAGGACAATGGAAACAGAACAGTTGAGTTGGCGCTCGCGTGCAACGGATACAGCAGGAACTAATTAGCGAGCAAAGGAGATAGGGTTAGTGGTATGCGATAAAAGGGTTATCTGTTTTACTACTCTACGCATTTGTTAATTAACTGGGCTACATATACATGCATACTGGTACAGATAAACTCAATGTAAAAGCTATTAAAAAATAAACACAATATTATAAACATTCAAGAATTTAGGTCTACAGTAATTTATACCTGAGAAGCTGCAATTGTATTTCAAAGTGGATCCAGTAAAATAAATGAAATTCGAATCCTTCAAAACACAATAAACCTAGTAAACAACTATCAATTTTGAGAATATCCTGTAAAGAAATCGTGAAATAATTTAGGTTGTCTAAATCAAAATTGGATTCCATAGTAACTTAAATGTTGTTGCATTCCAATAATTTGAAACACTATAAACTAAGGTTGGAAAATAGTTATTTACAGAAGAGTCCGGAAAATGATACATTACTGTCGAGAAGACATATTGAAATACAAGGCACTTTGTACCGAGTATTTTATGGCTCTGAATCAAATACTGACGAATCACGTATTATTTAATGAGTACATCAGAATGTCTGTAAGTATTTAGAAGTGTGCTTCTTTCGTTCCTAAGGTGACAGAAAAAGAATTGTAAATAAACAAAAACCAAACTGTCAGGTTTGCATTTTTGATGCGGGCGCGTATAGTAATTTTCAAAGTCTTGCGAAACTAATCACATCGACGAGGTTCCTATAGATATAAAAGAATCGGCAACAGAGGTTGTAGCAGATCTTGCACGTGACACAAACACAATTAGGATAACTATTGACCAAATTATGGAATTCCAAGATACGTTTTACTTAATGGTAGACAATACTGACAATGAAATCTTTGAGCATACCCAGTGTCGGACTGGCACGCCGGGCAACCGGGCAAAATCCCGGTGGGCCAAATAATTTAACAAATGGGGGCCAAATTTCTAGACAAAATATTAAAATGTTAATTGGTAAGTTAAAAACTAATAGTTTAATCTGTTACTAAGATATTAAAAATAAAAACATGTATCATATTGTACAAATAAGGAGGTACATAAAATGTTCAAAATCTACAGAGATAGGAATCCTTCACAATCAGCGCACATTGCTGCACCTAACAACAAAAAATTTAAACTGTTCTCGGATTTTTTTGCAAAAAGGATTCCTTAGTTGTGTAATCTACACTGATACATGATAAGGATAACCTGTCGGTAATTTATATAAATTTAGTGCATTGGTAACTGTGTATTATTTGGCTAAAAAAATATATATAATCGATTCATTTTGCCTAGCACCATGTTATTGGACTTTTTTGCTAAATTTTGCCAGACATTTTATTTAGTTTTGGAAAAATCAAAGCAGTCAGATACACAACGTGTATAAAAGTAGTATATTCGAAACATTAAGGCTGTTCAGATGAAACAAGACGCAAAACACGTTCTTATTTATCACATTGTTCAACGATACAAATTAAAATGTGATTGTATATGGAGACATTATGTGATTATTAAAAATTGTACAAATGATTCATAGCTTTGTATTTTTTTGATATTTGTTTCTAACCTAAATCATCACTATTTTGCAAAATGAGTGAAAAGAAGCGTTTATCAAAAACCAATAAATCGCAATTCGGAATGAATGTTACTCTGCTGCCTTGTGGCAAATTTTGGTTTAGTTCTGGATATACAATGTAGGCTAATTCTCGACTTAATCTAAAAAAAATTCTAAATCGAAATTCAGGAATATTAAACGGGTTACTGGCATCTCGTAAAGTTCGATGTATAACGTTTAAGTTACGTCTAAAAAAAATATCTCTAGAGATACATACTTATAATCTCGATTATAATTTATGTTACCTAACTTCCTGAGCATCAATGGCGACCATAAGGTCTTGATGGTGCATAAAATTTTCAATAATTCCATATTTTTTTTAAATGATTTGACGTAGGAAAATTGTTATAAATAAATCAACCACGAAAATGCAGTGTTTATGATAACAACTAATTATAGCAACTGTCGTTATGACTTAACAACTGTTTTAAGTTAGAAAATAGGAAATATTTTCTTAACATCTGACCTTGAAAATAGCAACCGAAAATTAGTTGTTATCGATAACCACTTCGTTAGAAATAGCGCTGTATATATATCCTGTATCAAAAACTTTATTTAAATAAAAATATGTTTTCTTTTATGTTGAACAATAAAAATAGTATATTGTGTTATTAAGAGTACAAGTGATACTTTGTGTGGCGAGCATGGAAGTTTGCACGACGAGCAGTGGCGGATCTAGCTTTTTGGGGGCCTGAAACTAAATTTTTTTGCGGGGCCCCTGAAAAATATAAATTGCAAAAATTACTTTAAATTGAAATATAGCTATATAGTATTTTAAATAAAAATTATTTACTCTCCTGTTCTACACAATATGCTCCTTTCGGCACTTTTTCATTGTACATTCTTCTATTGTCTCAACATAATCTACTGATTGTGTGTTGTCATTTTCCGCTGCCAATATTGAAATAGAATTTAAAAAGTAATATTTTTTTTTGTTTCTAATCGAAACTTTTTACGTCCAGTCAATAAATTCTTTGCTTGTCTCATTATCCGAAAATTTCCTTATTTTTATTCGTTTCTTTACATTAGAATACTTTTTATTTGTACATTCGTATATATTTAGCGCTTTAGTTTCATAGTCTCTAATTTTAATCTAAATGTTTTTTGTTGTCTTTATGAAGGAATTCAACATTATTGTATGATTTGGCTAATATCATATTTAAAAAATGTGAATTGACAAAATGAAGGTACATATTTGATATAGCCATTCAATTTGCCCATTTTATGCGCTTCGATTTTTATATCCCTCACCCTATACTCCATACCTGTTCAATACAAGTTATAAAAAATATGTTTAATGAAATAATGGCTTCGAATACTTGTGTATATCATATTTTATATTACAGTTTTATTAATTTTCAATTAAAAAAAAATCTTTAGGCCCAGTTCGAAGGCCCTTTAGTGTTGAGGGCCTGAAGCTTCAGCTTCATTAGCTTCACGGTAGATTCGCCACTGACGACGAGCGAAGCGAGTCGGCCAATTGCATGCGAGGCACACAAAGATACTTTTACTCTGAATAACACATTTTATTTTTTCTTCAAACGTAGAAATTTTAAAAAAAAAATTACTATTTGACCTTTAATATGTAGGATACCTGTCAGTTATTTATAATTTTTAGTAACTTTATTCTTAGGTTATCTAGTTTTTATAGTGACATTCAGGGCGAGATTACAGATTTATATTGTACAAGTTACTTCTTATTGGCTGATTCTACATACGGCGGCGAAGAAATTAAACGGCGGCTAGAATAAAAAATTATATTACGGCGGCATAGAAAATAAACTTCAACCTTGTCTATCACGTCACAGAAAATGTCACTTTTATGAAGTTTTAAGAAAAAAATATTTTAAAAATATAATTGTTTTTTATATTTTCATATTTCATTCCTACGGGGCCAAAAAATATGTTTTGCCCGGTGGGCCAAAACTTGCCAGTCCGACACTGAGCATACCTAACTTTAAAATCATATTGGTACGCTTGGTAATGAGTAACAAGTTTTTGTGATATATACAACTCGTTTTATAATATATAGGTATACAATTACTTATTGTTGTTTTTAGTAACATACTCATTATTCAAATTGTACGATTTTGTCGATGGAATATATTATTTAATAAAAATAATAAGAATTTCACTTGACTTATCCACATTTATTAAAATATATTAATTATTGATTGTCTCGCCCTTTCGGACATCATGTTTAATGTCACATCTTTCATCAGACAATTATTTCATATTTATTTTCTTCGCCTACTTGTATATTAGTTGAGTAAAAATTCCAACTATCAACACTTAGTTGACACCAGGAACCCAGCTAGGTACACTGTAACATTTAGTCAGTACCTATATATGCGTAACCTATCGGGCACGTACCCCCTATCCTGCCCCCGGGTGCGGGGGAGTGCCGGCGCCGCCCCCACAGGCGCCGCCTCCGCTGGACCCGCAGTTTCGGCGGCCATCTTGCGCCGCCCTACACCCCCGACGCGCTCCAGCTCCGGGCTCCTCCACCAACACGCTACCTACAGACTTTTGTTCTAATATGAGGAGGAATCTACATGTAGTTGTTACAAGTATTATATAGGTATAAACTATTTTAAAAATTTTGGTGGTGATAATGTTTTTATTATATACCTATGAAGGAATAGGGTAGTGAAAAGATAAATATATTGAAAAGTTAATATTTTATACTATATATTTAGTTTAAATCCGAGAGTCATTACATATACATAATATAAAACACGTCATTTTAACGCATTTGTTTTCTTCATTCACTAACTATTAGATTATTTGATTTCAAGCAGACGTTGTCTAAGCACGTGTAAACAAAAATAAAAATTATAAAGAAATATTTGACATTTTGACAGTATGTTTGTTATCATAGACATCCTCGTCTCTATAGCTAGCTGACGTTTTACAAACACTTAATGCTATTTATTTATGGACTAAAGTATTTTTTATTACTTACATGGTTTATTTTTTTAGGTTATGCCGAAACGTTGGCTTTAATAAATTGTATCGAACTATAACTAAAAGGGTTGTTTTATTCAATTATTACCAGTTCGGAAAAATATTTCATAAATTTATAAGCAATGTTAGTTTCTGCATTATAAATTTGTAATTTTTCTATTTGTTTTACACTAATCACGCAATCTTTTTGATCTGTGTCCTCGGCGAGTGAATTCCTTATAATCAGTACATTCAGAAGAAGGAATAAAATAATCTTGTCAAATTGAACGACAAATAACTGATCCAGATTCAAAATGTAAGTTATATTTGATCCAAGTGGCAAATGGAATACGTACACCTAATGTATAAAAAATAACAAAAGATGTAGTAACTCCAAATTATCTTATCTTCATTTATAAAATTGCAACGACTAAGGTGCGGACACCTAAAATGAATGGACGAAGAACGTAAGGTAAAAGGAATATACAAACTTAACTCATAACGAAACAAAGAAATAGATGGAAAAGTAGAGTAACTGAAGACATGAAGCTACCTAGACTACATTATTATTATTATTATTGCAAATATTTGTATGAAAAGTTGAAAACTGTATATACAGGAAACTATTCGCTCGATTACAAATTTAAATGATGAAAAACATGGTTGAAAGTTGAAGTAAGCCATGTTCAGCACGGCTCTGTAGCCGTCAGGCGGTAGCCACGTAATGATTGATGTAGCCGGAGCGCGCGATGTGAGCGACCACGGTTGCAGCAGCCAACTAGATCAATCATCCTCCGCATCAACACCGTATCAACTACCAGTAGTGCACAGCCGGTGTTGCGGTAATTGTAAGATGCAGGCTCACGCCGATAAGTAGCGTGCGAGTAGTAATATCAGTTAACATATCACTGCTTGGTAGCTTCGTTCATATTATTGAATTTTGATGTTATTAAGCCAAATTTTGGAATTTGAAGGAAAATAAAATTCTTGGAATTGATGGCTTGATGTTTTATTTAGATGAAAATTAAGACGACCTTTCGACCTTTGTGTAAGGTCATCCTCATGTCTATTTTAACAATTAGATTGATGAGAATGGTACAAATTTTGGTCACATGTCACATGTTGGAAAAGAATTTAATTTTAAGCTCATCAGTATTAATCATCACTAACCAAAATTTGTACCATTCTCATTAATCTAATTGTAATAGACCTGAGGATGACCTAACACAAAGGTCGAATCGTCGTCGTAATTTTCATCTAAATATAACATCAAGCCATCAACTCCAAGAATTTTATTTTCCTTGGTTCATATTAGATGCCTTATTTTTTTCATCAGCCTTATCTCAACTCAGTTTAAAGTGAGATGAGTTTAAAATGAGTTGAACTAAGATTGTTGAGTAGAGTAGTCAACATGATAGAGGAATTACAAACACATATCACTACTTGGTAACTTGGTTCATATTAATTTTCTTCTTATCTCACCTCTATCTACCTAAGTATCGATAATGGTATCGTATCATTAGTATCGGAACATCCCTAAGTGTAACAAAATGAAAATTACAGCCCTGATTTCCATCTTATTATGCATTTCTTTTGTGAACTAAGATTCTGTTATCGGTATCAAGACGTTGACATCTTTCTCATAAAAATTGAAAATTTATGGGGCACATACAAGTTAATATTTTACAAGGAACCAAGAGTAGTTTTCTACCTTTCAATCAGGGTTTAGTATAATATAGTTTTGGTTGTAGTTCTGTCGTAGGTCGTAGTCAGTAACTACGGCTTAATGTAGTCATTTTAGTTCGGTTAAATATCGTTAGTTTAATTCGGACCTAATGTAGTCAGTCATAAGTTTAATCAGCTATTATCTGCGCGTCAGATGCAAATCATTTCAGTACGGGCGTCTGAAATGATTCAGAAAAAAAATTAGATATTAAAATGCATAGCAAAAACAATTATTTCAGAAATGTATAACAGGGTGCTTTACTATTCACAGATTACTTTTAATAATAGCTATAAATCAGGGAAATGATTTTGAATGGTTGAATTTCTTTATATGAAGTTAATTAATGTAATTAATTTTATGTTTTTAGCTGATGAGATATTATTTTTTCTATTAGAACATACTAAGCACTAACAAAGTAAGATATTAATCTTGTAACAATGAGCAAATTCAATTACATATAATTATCTGGAACTAAGCAAACATATCTATTCATATATTAGAAATAATTGCCATTAATTCATCTACGACAGCATAAATAAAAATGCCCATTAAACAAATCAATTAACATTCGAACATTTAAATAATTCACTGTTATAGCTTTAAAATATGATTAAATAGCACGCTAACAAGAAAATTTATGTATCAATTTTTACTGTTCTATAATAACAATAATTTATAATATACAGCGTTGTTCAAATCTGTAATCAAAACTGACTCACGACAAACTTAATAATTAAACGGAAACAATTTGTGATTTGTGTCAATGTTAGTTCATATGCAAATAGGCTTTTTACTTTTCGATGATAACAGAGAACAATAATTCCCTGTGGGCTATACTTTATATTTGCATGAACAATGAAGTCGTAAATTTACTTCTTATTTATGTACCTAAGATTTTAAATAACTAAATATTTAAATTTTTTACTATATTTTTCTGCTCTACAACATTGGAGGTTTACCAAATTTAAGTTAAATAATTGTACTCATATAATTATGGCATGAAGAATTTTTTGAACCGCAATTGTAACAAATTTATCAAATCTTTAATTACTTGTAATAGTTGAATGGGGCTATGTAGAAATTAATATGAACTAAAAAATTTTAGCTAGTGACATAATATTAAATTATTATCAACAATAACTCTCACATATTCATAATTAATTGCGATATTTTAGAAAAACACTTGGTTGCACGATTATCACCAAAATCTAATCAGATCTAATCTAGGATGTCACAATATTATATCTAAAATTTCAACTTCTT
Organism: Stenolophus ochropezus; assembly: GCA_035578165.1. Classification (NCBI taxonomy): domain Eukaryota; kingdom Metazoa; phylum Arthropoda; class Insecta; order Coleoptera; family Carabidae; genus Stenolophus; species Stenolophus ochropezus. The sequence continues at coordinate 4,410,235 of JAQOWZ010000002.1, forward strand.
TTATTCACTATTGTTAGAGTAATCGTTACGACAACATCCATCCACAAACACAGACTGATATCATCGTAAAAATATTAAAATCGTGTTCTAGAGACTTCAAAACGTGCTTGTCCATTGAAAACTCACTATCCGATTTTTAACATGATTCCAATACCTCTCTTACTGAGTAGCAATAGGTAAAAACAATATTTTAAATTCAATAATGAAACAATGTATTGTAACAATGTATAATACTTTTATACGTAACTTTGTACATGTAGATAAGAATGGTATATGTATGTGTCAAAGATTTTAATCTGAATTTTTTATATTTATGTTTACGCGCTTTTAATATTTCACCTCATTTCCACTTTATGTTCCGTATAAAACATGACTTTGAAAAATTAATTACTGCTCTATTTACAGAAAGTAGTCCATAAAATTATTACATTTTTTCCAACAGCGAATTATAAAATGCAGTTTGTTTTTGTAATTTGAATTCAAATTACAAGACTCATGCAGCCGAGTCTTTTAAGGATGAATAAAATACAATTAGCTGGTGTAATTTAATCTCTACTAATCTCTTTGAACTCAGAAATAAAACTAAAACAATATGAATACGTTACTATATTTTCCGAGATATTTTCTCATCTTTTTCATGGGGTTTCTATGGCTGTTCTATGATTATTATAGTCTAATATCTACTATGATATTGTGAATAAATTTGAAAAGTTTAACTATGAAAATAACAATTTTTAGAGAAATTATTTAATAAAAGAATAAAAATTAGCATATTCATTATTATTATTAATCAGAAAAAAGTTAAACAATTCTTGTTTTTAATATTTATGAAATTATTGAAAATTATGAAATTTCCTAATTATGTACATTCATGTACCTACTTTTACCGACCGGCATGGTGTACATTAGAAATTATTTATATATATTATATGTATTTTTAGTGCAGAAATGATATAAAACCACAGTATCATAATCATAGTTACTTTTTGTTGATATCAAAAATTTTATATTTGAATTGTTGCCATTCGTGAAATATGTAATGAAGCAAATTTAATTCGAACTATGAATTTAATTGTTAAAATTTACTCATAATTCCTGCGAAGTAACGACATCTCGGGTCAAAAATGACTCCAGCTTGGCTGTCGTGATCTAAATGTCATTTTTGACACTAGTTTTTGTCTGTTGCTACGCAACAACTATTCGTAAATTTTTCCACTAAATACGTGGCTCTTATTATATTATGATTATATGTTTACATATCTTGTCCGTTATTGACAACTAGGTAACTAACTATTAAAAAAAATATAGAACCATATAATCGTTTATCCTATAAATATGTCATTAGCTATATTTTCTTTATTTGTGACATGTTTGTTATCGTATATCAACTCAATAATTGTTGCTTTAACGTATTTTTGAATAAAAAATAATTAGGAATTTGAATCTAAGTTATTTAATATTTAACATGACAATTTGCAACAATGTTACTAAGCTATTGACGTCGCCAACTATACAAATAATAGCAGTAAAACTATATGTATGTTTGCTGTAGTTGGTAATGTTGTAATAATAGAATTTTATCAGTTTATTTACTTGTGAGTATTAGTAGAAACGGATAGATTACACCCTATGCCCTACTTCCCAGTAAAATGATACAAAGTGCCCTTGAGAATGTAGGGTAGGGCCGCAATTAAAGTAAAAATACCCACTCTCTCGCAACCTCAAATCGAGGCGAGGAAGTGTTCACAGAACCTTGATCCGAGGTTTTATTATCGTACGGATTTCACTCATTCCTTATTCATTTCTACTTCCAAAATAATTTATTAATGTAAAATAAAATCTGAGTTTTTTATTTAAATCAGATTTTTTTGGTTTTTGAAAAAGATATACCTAGCATAATTTCAAAAACGTGTTTCACAAAATAGCATTTTGTTTTATAAAAAAAACATTGTAAAAAATTTAAAGACACAATAAAAACTAAAGTAAAATCCGTTTATAACGACTACGTTTATAGCGACAAAATGGTCATAATGTCAAAACGCTAGTGTTTATTTTACTTGCATTCGTTATAGCGGTATTTTGCTATAACGACGAGATTTTTGTTATCCTTGCGATTTCGTTATAACCGGATTTTACATTTCGAAGTAAACAACAAAAAGTCACACATTAGTGCAAAAAAATTACTTCATAAATTCAAAATAATATACCAGTAAAGTCGTTTTACCGACGAAGTTAAACAGTTTTAGTAGTTCATGAAAGTATTGCCATATTGTAATATTACCCATACACACTTTTTCAACAATTGCAGAGCAAGTGGTTTAAATCAATGATTTTTTAAAAATATACATTTTTGTTGCACATCATTTAAACTTATTTCACTTGAAAGTGAGATCATTCTACAACTAATCGTTCTTCAACTTCAAAATTTTATTAAAATATTTATCACTATTCCTTATTACACTAAACAAACTCATTTTAATCCCTCAAAAATTGGCAAAGAAAGATATATTTCGTACATGTATTATCCCAGGAATATATTTATTAACAATAAATCAAATGCTCCCTACAAAAATTAAAAGGCAACTAAATTGTTATTTATATTAAGGTTTTGTCAAAAGTAAACTGCCTTTTTGAAAATTACTAATTTAAATCAAATGATTTGTGTACGTAAAAAGAGCGAAAATTTCTTTTTTTTAAAGTAATCTACTTAAAAATAACTCGAGAGTTCGAGAAATTAGAAAATAATTCTCCATTTTTTTTTCAAACATTTTAATTTGTTCCCATTCTCTTATTATATTAATAAAATATTTCTATAAAATTAAAGTGGTCATTTGCTAAACGAAGTTAATATTATTTATTCGCATATTGAATCAAAGTGAATGGTAAAACTTTATATAAAGCGTGGCACATATTCAACGTAGAAGTATTCCCAAGATTTTTCAAATGTGACAAGAGTGGAACACCTACAACAAACTTGTCATTGTTTGGCTGACATACTGGATTGTACGCGGCCCAGAAACTAGAAACAAACTGTAATTCAATCAAAAATTGACAAGACAATAACTCAATAATTCTCAACAATTATCCATTGTGCTGCTGATACAAATCAGAGCATACATCAACTGCACTCCACAAATGCACTGCAATCAGATTGCCGCGGACAAAATAGCTATGCATACATTAGCATAACACTAGGATGAATATAACTAGAACAAGGAATGATTCCTTTCCAATCTTACATGCTTAAAACCACTAAAAAAGGAACATGTCTTTCTGGAAATCATAATGATAATGTTCTAGTAAAATCATAGACAACATAATGATGATAATGTTCTAATCAAATAATTTTTTTCGAAAGAAATGAAAATAAATTTTCTTGGTTTTAAAATTTTCCGTTAATGATGATTGAAACATCATTGACGTCAATTACTCAACATTTTTCAAACAAAAATAGCCTCTATGACGCGCTTTCCAATTCAGTAAAAAATAATAGTTTGGTAAACACGGTAAAAATATAACTTTATTGACAAAATCTGCAGCAACATGCATTAATATCCTTAGTATGTCTAACTTATATATAGGATTGGCATTGATTTTTATTAAAGATATTAAAAATACAAATTATAATGAAAATGTATTTATTTTCTACAAAACTATTAATAACCACCAATATAAGTTCTGTATTTAATAATATTTTAGAATTAAGTGATATTCTTGAAGATGAGAACGAAGAGGAATAATTATTCAGTATTCGGTCTATTCGGTCATATTTTCACTATCACGAAAATGTTACTTGTAAGAGAATTTTATAAGAGAAACCTGTAACTATTGAACAAACCACGGATGTTATGAATCTTACTAAGCCTTAGATGTCTTAAAATCTTCGCTCTCCGAACTCGAATTCAATTGACATCTGCAGCGGTTATGATACTCATAACTATCCTAGGTATGTTAATAGCTATTACATCCAGGATGCTAAAAACTTTTGCATCCTGATAGACAAAAAAAACATCATTTCACGTGTTGATAGTTGTTATGTAAATATAAACTTCTCAGGATTTTATTCTGTCGCCTTATTATCTAACTTTTATTTATTTCCAAAACCTATAATCCCATATCAGTGTTGTGTAGATTTAAAACAAAGTAAACAACAGTGTATTAAAACAAAAATTGTGTTGACAAACGCGAAATATCCTAAAAATACTCATTTTTGTGCCCAAAATTTTGTTTTTGGGAAATAATGTACATTGATTGGTCTCGACGCGCTGATTTCAAATTTTGAAACGGAATTTAATTATCTTTTTTCGTTCCTAAGGTATTTGCTATCAAACTTGCACCTCCAAAAAGTGTGTTTTTTGGCTATATATCGAAAACAGCACTATAAGGAGTTTGAGATTTTGATCTTACCAGATTCCTCAAAGATATGAACTTCTTATATAAAGAAATGATAGGTCCGAAAATAATAACAAGCGACTAGAAAAACCAAATCCCAATTGAATATCCTAAGTAATTTTAAGAACAATTGAAACATTTCCAATGACAGAAAGACAAAAATGTGCACTTCTCACAAATAAATAATGGGTCCAAGAATAATAACAAGCGACATGAAAAATCAAATCCCACTTGTATTTCCTCACTAATTTTAAAAACAATTGAAACATTTTTACGATTTCCAATGTCGGACATCCCCACCACTAGTAATTATTCGTCACTACTCTACTTTGCGTGAACAATACTCCACAACTCCGCAGAACAAAGATCAGTGCGTGGGCGCCAGCGACCTTATTTCGTGAAATATCTCCTCGCAACAATCGGGTTGCGGATAAAGTGACCCGTGAAAACACCGAACAATCCTAGCCCACTTAGCGTCGTTAGCCGCCGCCGGTGGGTTTTCAATAACCAACTGTAATTGCGGACTGATTGGCACAGCGTCACATCACGGCTAATTATCACACCACTTTGTATTGCCTATTTATACATTTTGCATACAATGCTGTAGAGAGTTGTTAACACAATGATGTAGTTTTTATGAGTAGTGTACGAATTGTTAGTATGATTGTTTGGTTTAATACCTAGCATATCAAATAAATTAAATTAATTGGACCAAAAAAATTATCCATGAAATACGAAATATAACGCTATAGCCATACCCATAGTACGTAGTTGACTGTTGATTAAAGACATTTAAAATTGGATATCAGTAAGGTCGCTATTAATTATACCAATTATTAATTTTATGAACTCACTAATAAAAAGAAGAAAATATATCTTTTGAAAATAAGTGTTTTCTCGGCATATTCGTGTTTTGGAATGATAAGATGAAAAATGAGAAAATCGAAAATACCTAAATTTCAAAACCTGTAATCCTATTACGCCTTTTCGATTTTATTCTATCGCTTTATTATCTTTATTATCTTTTATTTATTTCCAAAACCTATAATCCTATATCAATATTGTGTAGAGTTAAAACAAACTAAACAACAGTAGATATTAAACCTAAAATTTAGTTGACAAACGCGAAATATCCTAAAAATACTCATTTTTGTGCCCAAAATTTTGTTTTTGGGAAATAATGTACATTGATAGATCTCGATGCGCTGATTTCAAATTTTGAAACGGAATTTAATTATCTCTTTGCGTTTCTGAGATATATTCTGTCAAACTTCCACCTCAAAAAAGTGTGTTTTTTGGCTATATCTCGAAAATTGTTAGAGATAGAATCTCAGCGATTATACTAGTCGATTCTACGGGAAAAATTACATAAAGAAATGTTTTTTCTGCATATACGTTCTTTGGAACGATTAGGTGAAAAATGAGAAAATCGAAAAAACCTAAATTTCGAAATTTTTTTGAGGAACTTTTTTTCTCGAAAACTTTTCATTTTCTAGACTTAAGTAGATATCGATGCGCTGATTTCAAATTTTCATACCGAATTGGATTATTTCTTACCGTTCTCGAGATATTCGTGTTCAAAGTTGAGTTTTGGCAATACCTAAAAAAACAGGTTTTTTAAGTATAACCCTTTAAGGGTTAGGTTTACGACTTCGGCAACCTCACCAATTGATTCTACGGGCAAAATTACATAAGTATACCAATTTTTAGATTTTTATTCCAATGGATACAATTTTTAGAGCGAAAAAACGAAAATGGCCAAAATCTAAAAAAACGCCTGATGAACCCCTTGCGATTTTTTTCGATTTTTGCCATTTTCAGATTTTTCCTTGTAGAAATTTTATCTGTTAAGATAAAAATCTGAAAATTGGTACACATATGTAATTTTGCCCGCAGAATCGAATGGTTAGGTCGCCGAAGTCGTAAACCTAACCATTTAAGGAGTATACCTAAAAAACCTAATTTTTTAGGTTTAACTTTGAACTCAAATATCTGCAGAACGGGACGAGATAATTGAATTCTGTTTGAAAATTTGGAATCAGCGCATCGATATCTACTTAAGTCCAAAAAATAAAAAATTTTGGAGACAAAAAGTTTCGAGACGAAAAATTGATATTTAGGTTTTTTCGTTTTTCTCATTTTTCACCAAATCGTTCCATAGGACGTATATGTGGACAAAACATTTCTTTATATAACTTTTCCCGTAGAATCGAATGGTAAAGTAGTTGATATTGTATCTCTACTCATTTCTGAAATATACTCAAAAAACACACTTTTTTGAGGTACATCTTTTAGAGCTAATATCTCCGAAACGAAAAGAGATAATTAAATTCCGTTTGTAAATTTGGTATCAGTGTAGCAAATTCTTTAAAAAATAGTACAAACAAATTTTTGTAAAATTTGAAAATTTTTGAGCTAAAAATTCGGTATTTTCAAATATTTTCGGTTTTACACAAAAATATAGCATTACTACATACATGAACTATTATATTATTAATTATTAATTTCATAAAGTCACATTTAAAAAGAAGAAAATATATATTTTGCATAATTTATAGCAAAGTAGGTATAAGTATCTAATCTATTCCCATTTATTTGAATATGATATTTTTAATAGCAATATTCTAATTCTACCATAGTCTTGCATTTTAATACAAATACCCCATTACCGGTTTATGATATAAAAAAAAACACTTTTGTGTTTTTTAAAATACAAAACTAACTAAACTACAAGTGGACCTTTGTGATGTCGAAGTCTCGAAGTGACAAAACATAAATTAAAACTACCCAGTTTCATTGGTAAATTCAATTTATTTTTGTTAAAGCCTATATATTCGGGGGCGCCTAAATTATATATACACTAAAACAAGTGTAACTCTTGAAAAGGTTTTATAAATAATCCATCCTGCATAAGGATCTCAAAAAAATGCCATACGCTAAATAAATAAATCGATAAATTTAGGCGAACATATTAAAGTTTTGATTTTGAGAAATCAATATTTCACAAAACATTAAGTGTGTTTTGACTAACTATAAATATACTATTTTATCCATAAAAAGTAATAAAATATTTTAAGGGCAAGGTTAATAGTCATTCTTTGTTGAAAGATAAACTTTGGCTTTACTCTAAATACGTATAAAGATAAAATGATAGAAACGTAAATAAATTTAATGCGATCTTTTCTGCAAAAACGATTTTCATATAAAACTATATATATAGTAACCACACACTCACACAAACTATTTAACAAACATCTCAACCATGCTGTATTTAATACAAAACAATATTTATTCTTGATATTCGTATCTGCTTTTGTGTATATTATAAGTGACAAATTTTCACTTTTGCATATTTAATGAGTAATCACAATTATCTATCGCATGTAATTACCTCGGTGGAAATGAAAACGTATTTGTATTAATAGACACTATATTAATTAGTTAATACACATAATTACAGCTTTATATCCCGCTCAAAGCATGCCTCATCATTAAAATGAAACAAGAACAGAGGCTGAGTTAGTAACCGTGTATTTATCTTCATGTACACCGTACATTGCAAGATTCAAACAAAATTGGGTATCAAAATTTATTTGTTTTGTAGTTGATACTATTTATTAGTGATGTGTCAATTCTTTCTGTGTCGTGTGTGATCGAAAGACAGTCAAATAATGGTCGTAGAAAAACCTTTCTTTGTATTGTGTGATCGAAAAAACAGTCAAATGATGGTCGTAGAAAAATTATAGTTAATAACTCGAGTTGTAAAGCACTTGTGCAATTTTAATCTCGTCGCGGCTCATGTGTAACTTTTCCCCTGCGTGCGTAATATTCATCTTACAACTCTTAATATGTAATATACTATTACAGCTTCAAGGAGGTGCCAAGTAATTTCTTTCTTCACAAAACTAAAAACTAACTTGTAAAAGTTTAACAGGTTAGTAGATTGTAAAGATTAGTTTCCCTTGTGAATACAGGTCAAATAAACGATGCAGTGAGCTATAACATAACTAGGATTGTTATGGTTTCATAACCGCCGTAGAAAACACAATGGAAATCTGAGCTCGTAGAAAGAGGATATTAAGATATCTAAGATCTTGTATGATTCATAATATTCTTGTTTTGGTCAAAAGTTTGCCGGTTTCAGAAAATAAAGACGTTATTAAAAAATATTATTTTGTAAAATTATCTTTTCAATAACGTTTTCTTGATCAAGTCTGCATGAGTTTATTTGACTGCATTGTTATAGTTGTATAATGTAATTGTCCCACGATATTTTGACAAGTCAGTACTGTAATAATATTACCGTACAGACACAGAATACTTACATACAGAAGCGACACTCCGTGTCGGTACCTATCATGTTCCCCTATTCAGTTCTATGACCTTGAAGCATTGTGTAGCCCTTTAAATTTGTGCTCTTCTCGTATCTCTCTCTAAGGTGTGAGGAAACTTTCCGATGTTAAACAATAAGCCCTTTAAATTTGTGCACATTCTCCATTTTTCTCTAATTTTCGTTTCTCTGTCTTACTGTCGCTTCTGTATAAACCTATTCTGTGGTACAGATTTAGTTATGACTTAGTTACCCAGCTAACTTTATTAATTTTCTGGTAAAATAGTATAAACAACTTAGATTCAACAATAAGCAACAGTAAAACTAAATAATAATTAATTAAATGATTGACAAATTATAAAATAAATGCATAGATATACTATAATTGAACTTTTCTCTTTAATTCCCGGGTATTAAAAATGAAATCCCATTGTTGTAGAACTTTCAACCACACCTTCAATTCGGTTTTACTTAATTTGAATATAATTGGAAAGAGATTAAACTTGTTTAGCCTAATGGGCAAATGAGTGTCGTCTTTAAAATGGAAACCAAACCAGCTGGATGTAACTGCCTCCGCACTCCACGTATGAGTATTTGATTAGAGAGAGTTAAGCTTTCACAGCCGAATTGCACAAGACTAGTGTAAAATGATTCCGTGGCCTGTGCGCTTATTAAACTGCACTGTACCCAGTCAGCATATTGTTGCTATTTATCATTTATGTAATGTTATACGACCAAATCGGCACATGAGACATAAGCGTACATCGGGAAAAGTTGTTTCCAGAGTAGCTTTTCTAATATTTGCGATAAATATTTGCTGTTTCTATACAGGATTAATTTTATTGGCTAGATACTTCATAATTAGGAAAAAAAATTAGGTCTACTAATACACCAACGTTCGACTGTGAATCAGTTGGTTGATGACTGTTAAGTAACATGTATGTATATGTGTTTTATTTACATTTGACAAAAATATTCTGTGAAGTAATTTGTATGTTTTTTTAATATTTATTTATCACCCTAATGAAAACTGATTTATAGACCAAAGGTTACTATATTATTAAGCCCGTCTGACACGATACAAAGTTTGGTACTAAATTTAGTTTTAAATTTTAATATAAAATATAATGGATCGTGTATGAGCATAAATGTATGAAAATTTGTACGTATTAAATTTTTGTACGAAATATTTAGGACAGGTTCTAATTTCTTGTACTGAATCTGCGCAGAAGGTAGCGTAGTGTGCGCATGTTTACTGTGCAAACTGCAAAGTTGGGTTACATTAGAGTGAGATTTGTTTGAAATGTCGTGGACACCATTTTCGTGAAAATATATAATTTTTCTTCGCTTTCTTCCTTTTAATAGCAATATTTTGTATTATTGCTACTACAGCAGCAGTTGTTGCAATTAATAATCGCCTTCTGCTTCTTGTACCAATATATTCATTTTCACTTCAATAATGTTCAGCCATAAAATCTTTTGGATGTAAAAGGTTAAGAAAAAGAAGCAGTCATACATCAGATGTCACATTGAATTCTCCAATGTACGCATGCGCATATATAAAAAATACATACTAAAACTTAGTACCGTTGCAGACAGAAATTTTAATCTTTTATAAATTTCAATAAATATTTATAATAAGTTTTATTACAATATTCTATATTAAATTTTAAAACTAAATTTAGTACTAAACTTTGTATCGTGTCAGACAGGCTTTAGATTATTTTAAATGCAGTGTTAAATAAAATACTTAAAAAAAAGAATTTCAGATACAAAATACAAATCATCAAAGTAAAGTATTACAATTCTTTGGCAAAATACATAATATTTTTTGTGTTTGTAATATTCAGTATTTCAAATACTTATAAGTAGTTCAAATACTTTTCAATATTTCAAATATTGGTGTGTATTTCAAGTACTTTTGAGTATGTTAAATACTTTCAATTATTTCACATAAAATTAATAAAAACCTAATTAAAATAAACATTTTACGGAGTTTATGTATATCTATTTGCAAAGAGGTCTTTCTCTCCTAAAAAAAAACTACATTCTTCGAATTATATGTTTAGCTGATAGATAATAGAACATATAAAAATAACTAAGCACTACAATTTGTAATACTAATACGTATTTCATATACTAATATGTATTTAAAATATTAATGTTTATTTCAAATACTAATATGTATTTCAAATACTTACACATAGGTATTTCAAATACAAAATGTATTTCAAATATTGAAAGTTAGTATTTTGTATTAATAAAATGTAATAACACTGATAAATTACTCTTACTCCAAAACTATTTTCCTAATCCACGTTTTCATTGTTTTCAATTTAAACAGAAAATAATTTGAGAGAACAATTTAATGAAATCCAATATGAAACAAATGAAATCAAAGACGAACGCCAAAATTTCTAAGGAGCATTATAAATATCATATTTATGACAACTCTTTAATATTTAAATAAATTTGGAAATGTATTATTTTATACGATTTTCTTGTTTCCAAGTTGCCCAAATAGTCTCTACGCCACTGCTCTCGGTTGCACTAGAAATAATTAATGTTTTGCATATTACCGCTGTTATTTGTAGTTTTAATTTTGATGTTGCGTGATTGCGCGAGTGGAAATTTGTCGTGTGACATAATTTTCAATTGTTTTTGTTTTTCGGTGAACTACTGTCCTGATTTATTCAAAGTGGATTATAAATATTTTGATATTATTTGATTACTTTTCAATGTAATATTTAATTTATATTTATTTACAACGAAAAGTGATGACATTTTATGTTTTATTTATAAATGAGATAAATAAGATTAATATGAAAATTTGCAACATTAGCTATATTTGATTATTGTTTTGAAAATATGTTTATTTATAAATTGATTCAAAGAAATAAATTATTTAAGTCACTAATGTCTAACTTTATTGTATTTATATCTTACTGTTCTTCTTCTTATTACGTTCGAAGTTAAAAAGTAGGTTTTTTTTTGGTATACTGCTTAAATGGTACTTAGACAGAGTCACCATTTGGTTCTACATCGAAATACACATAAACATATTAATTTTTTTCTACGAAAGATACAATTTTTATAATGTGAAAATTCTATCCGTTGGATAAAAATTCTGAATATTGGTATACCTACTTATGAAACTTTTTAAATAGAATCGAGTGGTATGATATACTTAAAAATACGTCTTATTTAGGTATAATTTTGAAAGAAAATATCTCATGAACTGTAAGAGATAATTTAATTTTTAGTCTAAAAAATGAAAAACTTTCGGAGCGAAAAATTTATATTTATATTTTAATTTTTCTTATTTTTCACCGAGTCCTTCTAAAAAAAAGTAGAACCGAAAGGCTTATTCGTTGAGTTTGTATATCTACTAATTTTTTTGGTGTACTAAAAAAACATGGAAAATCTTACGATTTTTTTTGTCTTAAAAAATTGTTTTCTTGGCGAAATTCTAAAATCACTTTATTTATAGAGATAATGACCCATTTTATAATAAAAGTGGTATGTCACATTTAACGAAAGCTTTCTATAAAAGTGTACCTACTTAGTTAATGTAAGGTTTAGTTAAATTTTTATTAACCACGGAAATCTAGTGCTTTTCTTACCTTAAGGTATTATTTAATTATTTTATTAAATAAAAGACTTCGATCTATTAGAAAATCACTTTATTTATAGATAATGTCATTTATAAATTCTATAAAGATGAGCTCGAAATACTTAAGAAGTAAAGACTTTAGTCAACCTCACAAATAATTATAATAAAATAAGTAGTCTTTTCAAGAAGTATTTGTCGAAAGGAAGAAAATTGTAATAACATACAAAAGAAAATCGTTGCAAACAAACCCAACAGCGCCTAAAACGACATGGATACAAGTTTCGACCAAAAATTGGCCGAAACCGAAGCTGAAATTTCGGTCGAACACTAGCAAAGTTTGAATGGAAGTATCCCTCTCCTGTGTTTTTTGGCCGAAACCGAAACTGCGCCTGAAACCAATATTGTTAGCCGAAACCGAAGCCGAAATTTCGTCGGGACACTATCAAACACAGTATCCCTCTTCTCGTACAAAAAAAAAACCGTTCCGAATAAACCCAATAGAGCCCAACTTGAGATTTAACTAGTCCTGCCCAAAAATTATCCAAAACCAAACCGAAATTTCGTCGAACCTAACAAACTTTGCGTTTAATCCCTCTTGCTTCTGCATGCGCGCGTTGGTACCCCAACTCTCCGGCTCCCCGCGTGCTCGAGCCGGCGCTGAGTACCGCAGCGGCCAGTGAGCGGCGAGCAACGAGCCTCGCACTCAGTCGGCCTGCTACGCGCGTGTGGTGTGTTCGACTCAGCTGATCTCAGTGCCCGAGCTCACAAGGCGGATGAATGACGAGTGGCAGTGCAAGTGTTAAAGTGTTCTTTAACCCTAAGTTTAACAGTGAATCTTCAACCGTGGATACACTAGCAGGACCTATTTGTGGATTATCTCATGTCAGAATGGCGCTAGCCAGGTGAGTAACCGTTAACGGTTGTAAGCAGCCCTATCACCCCTTGTGTCTTGTGTGTAACCGTTAGAAAAACCGGCGTGAACGAAACTAAAGACAAACCACATTCACATAAAATGTGTTGACATTACAAATAATTTTGCTATATTTGCTACAACCATCTCTTCAATATAAATAATCCTTAAGTTTAATCATATTTTCTTGCTTAGTAAATTCGCGTAAAATAATATGACAAACAATTGCCATATATTTTTAAATAAGTGTTCTCAATATGAGTTAATTCTTTAAAAAAAATAAACGGCAAAACTCTGCCTTACAAATAAATTTAAATGAACATAACCTCAAACATAAGTAATGAAATTTAAGTACAATTAACTCCGCAATAAATTCAAATACGTACAATGAATTTTTAAATAAGTGAACTCAGTATGAGTTAATTCTTTAAAAAAATAAACGGCAAAACCCTGCCTTACAAAAATTTATTTAATTGAACATAATCTATAACACAAGTAATGAATTTTAAGTAAAATTAACTCTGTAATGAATTGAAATACGTACAATGAATTTTTAAATAAGTGAATTCAATATGAGATAATTCTTTATAAAATATTAAACAGCAAAACCCTGCATTACAAAAATTTATTTAATTGAATAAAACCTCAAACATAAGTAACGAATTTTAAGTAAAATTTACTTTGTAATAAATTCAAAAACGTGCAACAAAACAAATATGTATATCATAAAAAAATATGTTTCTGAAAAAAACGTTGATAAATACCAATAATATGAAAAAACGATAAAGCCAATGATCCATTATTAATTTGAAGTAAATTAATAAAATATTTTTCAGAAGTCAAAGTAATTGAATAAAACAACTTTTTTATGATTTTAGTTCTGTAAATTTTATTTAACACAACGTTACAGAACTAAAACTAGAAAACGTTGAATTTTATTCAATTATTTTAATAAATTCATTTAAAGCGCCACAACTAAAACAATCAAAATATTACTACAAATTACTAAAGTATATTTATGACAAATTAAAATTTATTTTCTCTTAAAAAACATTACTTATATTCCAAAATAAACACTTAAATTATATGTAGGTATATATTACTTATTATTTTGAAACAAAAAGAATATCATTCATAAAATAAACACAAATAGTGTAAGAAATTGTTGTATTATTTCTAAAATGGTTTATTTTATATAAAAAATTGTGGAAAATAGTATATTTTGATAATACATCAGATATTAGAAGTTCACTAAATATTTTTAGTTATACTATTCGCTATCATTATTTTCTAAAATAACTTCTATTTATATGAAATGTTTGAGAAAAGAACAAATATTTAAAAGACTTGTATTTGTATTTATAAAAATAAATATTCATATAAAATAGTTATATTTATATTTAACTGTTTAACTACATCATCAAATGTTTACGCATATTAAATTTCTTAGTTTGAGACATATTTGTAATAAATAAATTTCATTTATTCGTGTCATCAAGATTGCTTCATTATGATCACATTTTTAAAAAACTGAAACTTTCTATAATTTAGCAGCAATAATAAGCGAATTTCTTAAACAAAAATTAATACAAATTGCTAGAAGGAATGAAGCAAGCAGGGCCGGCCCAAGGTACAGGCGAACCAGGCGACTGCCTGGGGCGCAATCGTTTGTGGGGCGCATTGTGACTTGATTTTTTTTAATTCTTAAAATTATACAAAAGTAACAACAATATTTCAATATTGTTAGCCTTGGTTAAATAATTGACATGTTGTACTATGCAGGGTGAATACTGAAAACCTTGACATAGGGAAATAACATGGGAAAACAGTTTTTTGCTGTTTCCATCTGTCCCGCTAAATAAAAACGAGTGTATATGGTATCGTTAGTTATTATTTAATTTTGCATCTAATAAAACCAAATGTTGTGTAATATGGCCTTTTCTAACTGAAATATTTGATAAAATAAATTGTATTTTGAAGGTTATCCTTCATATTTTTGAATAAGAAACGTCTAAAACAAAATGCTCCATAGCCGAGTGGATAAGCGGGCGGAATCATAATATTATAAATAATCTACAATACCGGATTCGAGACCACCTCGACCCTATTTTTTTTTAATTAAATTATGCTTAAAATATTTTTATAAAATCAGATTATTTTAATAAAATAGCAGTATTCATATTTTTATAAATAAAAAAATCCAAATATTTAATAGAATTATTATTTGCTGTCTGTCAAACTTAATAATTAATTCGAATTTAGTTTTTGGTGTATAATTTTGTATTTCATCTTTCGAAATGGATTTAGTAGGTATTAGAAGATATAATAAATATTATAAAACCTTATTATTAGGGCAAAAGTTTAAGAGATATTCAAAATATTTTTGATGGTATTCGTAACCTATAGTATCAAAATTTGAGCACTCTGATATAATATAATAAAAATATTTTAAATATAATTTAATTAAAAAAAAATAGGGCCGAGGTGGTCTCGAACCAGGTATTGTAGATTATTTATATTATGAATCGAGTTATGAATCCGCCCTCTTATCCACTCGGCTATGGAGCATTTTTTTTTTACGTTTCTTATTCGAAAATATGAAGGATAACCTTCAAAATACAATTTATTTTATCAAATATTTCAGTTAGAAGAGGCCATATTACACAACATTTGGTTTTATTAGATGCAAAATTAAGTAATCTAACTAACGATACCATATACACCCGATTTTATTTAGCGGGACAGATGGAAACAGCAAAAAACTGTTTTCCCATGTTATTTACCTATGTCAAGGTTTTAAGTATTCACCCTGTATAGGTACGCATATTATGTTCTGTAATAGATATTAAAAATACAAATTTGATATAGCGTTCATAATGAAACGTGTTTGATGTTAAATCAGGTGGCGATGATCCGTGTATTTTAATCAAGCAAGTTTCAGTATGAGGCTATATCAAATGTACGAGTATATTCTTCAATATTTTATCTACGACAGTTTCAATTGATTCTGAAATACATTTTTTTACATAATTTTTGACATAATGAAAACATTGAAATGTTCTTTCAGTTGTATCAAATTGTGTAAAACGGATACATTTTACCTCAGTTTTCAAGATAAAATAGGTGAGTGTTAGTCAGATATTGTTCCATAGTATGAGTACATGGCAAATATAAATTTTCATCGAATTTCTATTGTTATATATCTTACAAAATAAATCATTCATAATGACACTCATGGCCGGTTGCATCAATTTTAAGTTTTCCTTAAATGGACATTATCACATAGGGATAAAATGCCAAATGAAGTATTCAACATTGCTGTCAAAATTTCGATAAGCAATTTTTTGCTTAGGTATTGCTTAAAATTCAAACCTTGTTGATGCAACAGGACATCAACACCATTATGAAACTCATAATGACATTCAAAATAATGTGATCATTACAAATTAGAACACTGTCGTAGATAAATAAACTAATGACTCAAATAAATAAATGTAAAAAAAATTAATATAGATGACAAGCTATTTAAAAAATATATAAAAAAGGGGCGCAATATAAAATTTCGCCTGGGGCGCCAAAAAGTCTCGGGCCGGCCCTGGAAGCAAGATAATCATCATTGTTACCAATCATCTTAACGATCAGCAATGAAATATTAATAATAAACTCTTACAACATACAATAATAATAATTCCTACGCAAGATTGAATATACTTGCAATCTTCATTAACCTCTTTAAATAATCATATGCGCCTAGATTTTGAATCATTTATAAGACGAGCCTTTACGGTAGTAGGAATCACATGGTTTGTTTTGTTAATATTTGTTTTCCAAATTGAAATTTGGGGATAAAGTTTGCAAAGGTGATCAAACAATGTTTTAATATTTAGGGTACACTGTATGTGTAGCAAATAAACAAAATTTATTTTTCAAAAGGTGTATTTTTTATACAAATATGTCATTTAATTCTACAATTATATTATAACTCGATATGCGACATCAAAATAATAAAAATAAGACATTTATTAATATCTGGGAAATGTTGGTATATAATTTTAAAGCGAAATACATAGAAAGCATAACTAGTACATTTTAAACAAAAATCCATTTTTATGGAAATGTTATTGTTAAAGAGTAGAGTACAGGATTTTTTTGGAATAGCTACAATATAGGAATTTAAAGCTAAATATAATAGCTACATTTTCAGTACAAGAGAGCAAAAATACGTTAATTTTATTTGATATGAATGTTGAAAATAATAATTTTATGTGCATACAATAAAAATATATATTTATCATTATGGCAGCAATTAGTAAAATGAATTTTACTGCTAGTATTATTAGAAGGTACAAAATTTTAATAGTTTTAACAGTATCCACTAAATGTGTACATTTTTCATATAGCTTATTATCTGGTGTAGATACAAATATATTTTGTATTTGGACTATCACCAACTTAAAAGTCCAGTTTTACTTTACTACAGATTTACTAGAAAAAGATGTACGCATTACAGATACATTGTAAAACAAACCTTTTTTTATAACAAAAAATAAATACCTAATAGTTCAACACGAGCATAAAAAATGAAACTGTTCTTAATTGTTTGTATATAGTCATTTTGTCCATATTATTTTGTCAAGATAAGCTATTAAAACTTACACAAGAAAATTAAAACTTAAATAAATATAGAATGCAAAATAATATCAACAATTTCACTGTTGGTGCCTGAATTTCAATTCGTAATAAAAAAATATTTTAGCATATTATTAATGATATTGTACATATATAATAATATAATATAGTTGAAAAAAGATAGTATGCCACCAAAACGTTTTGAGAACATAACATAGTTATCAAAATTATGATTTATTTTATAAATCAAAAACCAAATGCCTAAAAATGTCCCAATATTATCTAAATATGCCTAGATTGCCACGAAATCTGTTTCAAATATCTCTTACAATAACTGTAAAAAATCACTTTATTTTATTGGTAAAGACTTGGATGTGGACAGTAAATAATTGAAGATAGCTTCCATATGTACCCTGGGTTTAGGTGAACAATGGCGAAGCGGTAATAGGTAGAAAGTCCTGTCGGGAAACCATGGCATTTGAGTTCGTCCGTGCTTCATGGCTGCTCGGACCGACGCGCTGGTGATATTTGTAATGTAATTTTGGGGTCATTGAAAAATCTCTAGATTGAAGCAATAAACGCTGCTCCACATAGCTGGCACACATAATCCTCGCTACGCGTTCGGCGGAGGACTCAACGAGCACGACACGAAGTCCTACCAAAATTACCCAAAATACACACACTCCACTGAATATTCACCCCTTTCATATGTATTTATGAATTGGTCAACAATTTCCAACATAACCAACACCGAAACGCGAAACGCAAAACATTTTCAAAACAGACATTTCATTTCCATAATTTTCATAGTAAGGTTAGGATATATAATAAATAAAATATTATTATTATATTAAGTATGGGTTTTAGTATTCATCAGTCCAAATAATTGTTCTTTATTATTTATATGATACTGGACAGTACCTATACAAAATAACCAAAACCGGTATATAAAATATTGAAAAATAATTTAAACTGTCATTGACACCTTTACGATTCAAATTTTAAAATCAAAACAATTATCGTGTTGTAATACGTGCTCTTGTTTTAGGGATTTAATTATTTTTAAAAAGAGAAAACGATTCCTATGAAAATCAGACAATCACAACTCGTGAAATGTTATACCAATAAGTGGAAATAATTTATTGTCACTATAATAATTTGTTATTTCATATTGCAACACTAGTAACAATATAAATATGATATATAAACAATAAATTATCTGACAGCTGTCATCGATTCGTAAAAAGTATATTCTGAATGCTGGAGAATTTCATGAACTCATCAACAATGAGGTTACACATAATACCCCAATAACACTAAAAGAAAGTATTTGGCTACAATTTTGTGCGTTTTTAGTAATCATTATATTCTCTTCTTAAATATAACTCGTGATTCGCTTAAAAATCGGTAATATTTATAATCCCAATCTTTGGAAAATGCAACTTCTGTTTCGCAATCGTTGCATTTTCGTCGTTAGAATTAATATTCGTGACATTTTAAAAATATTATCGACAATAAGCCCACCACTTGTTATGTTACCATTGATAATATTCAAAAAATATTCTGATATTCAGGGTGTTTTCGATTTTTTTATAGTAAAACTATTGAAACCAAAACACCATTAAACGGTTACCAGCTTTGGTTCTAGATATTACCTATAATCATTAATGAATATAGTTAAAAAATTGCTGAATTACAGTTTATATTATAAAAACCTCAGTGTTTCAATTTGATTTCAAAGATGTTTCAGAATCTCTTACTACAATAATTCTAATAAACCAATTTCATTTTAAAAAATTGGCATAGCAAAGATGTCATGTTATTATAATATGCAATTAAAATTGAAGCACATTATTTTTACAGAAATTGTATTACTAAAAAAATAATACCTTGATTCAGTTTCCATGCCATACAATAAATAATTCGATTTTGTTTTTACACAGTAAAGTTATAAAACTTATAATCGTACGACGATTCATCATTAATAATGAAGATTTTTCTTTGGACTTTGGGATCATTCTACTAGCAATATGAAGATCTTGGGTTCAATCCCAGTGAGGTTAATGAATTTGTAAAATATAAGTAATGGGTACAATATTAAAGTACTGAAAAGAAGGAAGGGATATATCACAAATAGGAAACAGCGTGTAATGATAAATGCGCTGTGTGATAAGTAAATGTCTTAGCTACATGCTTACTCAATCAGATTGAACGGCCAGTGGAAACCTTGCATCAAACAAGGACGGTGATATATCGCGTTGTCTACAGAGCACTGGCCATGTGCTCAATCAAAACGTTTCATTCATTGTTGTCCCGATGCCATATTTACAGCCGTTTCGAACTTGTCACAAGTGAGGTTGAGCTACTCAGCTACGGTGAACCTTTGCGGAACTATGTTACAGCTACAACGTCCTTGCGAATCGCATTGTTACCGTTTGGCAAATGTCTCAACGCACTGCGTTGGAGAAAAGGTCGACTTTCGTTTGTTCAAACTTTCAGTGTGGAAGGTTGACTTATAAACAAGTTTATTTAAATTTAAATGAAGTTTTCGTCATTACTTTTGAGGTTAACATCATTTTCCAGTTTTCATTTACACAACATCTACATTTTCTCATAGTTTGACCGTTTTTTTCTCAACTAAGATGAGATAAGTGAAGAGAGTTGTTCCTCCTTGTCATCTTCAAAGGTTTTGCTTACTAGAATAGTAGTAAGATGAACCACTTGTGGAAAAATAATTATTACTCTGTAATATTGAATAATATTTAAAAAACAAAATTTATTTATAACAACATACAATCTAGGCTTACTTATAAAAATTTTAAAAAACTGAAAACTACAACAATTCAGGTACAAAAAAATATATCTCTCCTCCATTATATAAATGAAACGGTTCAAGGCTGAGAAGATGAATTGATTAACAGATTGTTGTCATTTGTCATATGTGTACAGTCTTCGTGTAAAAA
Source organism: Stenolophus ochropezus (assembly GCA_035578165.1). Lineage (NCBI taxonomy): Eukaryota > Metazoa > Arthropoda > Insecta > Coleoptera > Carabidae > Stenolophus > Stenolophus ochropezus. The sequence continues at coordinate 4,431,072 of JAQOWZ010000002.1, forward strand.
GCGACCACAAATTACATAATTTTTCTTGCATCCCGCGTATTCGTTTTCAAAATCTTCAGCTTCTTCGCGCACTAAAAACATTTCAGGCACAAAACCCAAACAATATTTTTTCTACAACTAATTTGCATCATTAATTATACTATTTTTATATATCAATATAAATTGAGTGCAGAAATGTTTTTTATCACCGTGAAAAAACATTTTCCAAAACCGTGAAATAAGGTTTTCCCAGATACTTCGCACACGGTGTCAAGGTAACCTAACAACTGTGAAAAAATTGCTTTTTTTATGCATTGTTATCAGAATAACAATGTTTACATTTTTTGACAGTTGTCGAAAAAAACATTTAGATAATGTTCTTCGATTTTCGCAAAATGTAAATAAAAATTGTTGACCAACAAGTATCATTTTCAGAAAGCATTATTTCTAATAATAATGTAAGAATTTTGCGCTACCCTATTAAAGGAAATTGTTGTCATATTTGCAATGTCTTGAGGTTAGAAACAACGACTTTCATTATTTTCATAGCTAACTTCATTAACTTTCAGTTTTAAGGTTAAACAAATGCTTGGTAGGATTAAATAAAGTTATGTTAATTATGTTTTAATGTTTGATTTTGCATTTACGATAGATTTGAAGCAGTAGGAATTTGACAATGAAACGAAAGTACAGTTATTTATTTGTAATTATGACGAGGACAAAGGGAGGTTGCGTTACTTGTTCTTGAACTAATAAAAACGAATTAACGCGAGTTGTAAAGAAACTTGGCTTGACCCATCTAAAAAACAAGGAAGTGGAGAGAGAAAGTCGTAAGAATTTGTAGGGATTTACGAGTACTTTCATTAATTCTACTGACACATTCTACTTAAAAAACTGATAAATAAAACTTTTTTCTTCTGTGCATTTTTACATTCCGTCCAATTGCTTGTTCTAGATTTCATAACAAAGTTACGAATCTAGTCCAGATTATTTTCTGCTTGAATAAGTCTCATTTCATACGTTTAATTTCGTTCATTCAACTTCTGGTGTAAAAACAAGGATCACAGAATAAAACTTATAAAAGAAGTGAAGAATTTAAACTCGAAACTTCTTATCGGATATAAAAAACGGGATTTTATATTCAAATATTACCTAGATCTAGTTAGCTAATAACCGAAATGAATGACAGATAAGTTGAAAGTAGATTAGTGCCTTGAATTAATTCTGTGAAAATTTGGATTGTTTTATCTTATCTTAACAACCGTATGATATACTAATGCATCATTACCGCAAATACACTATTATTTATAAGTTATAAACATATTACTTAGCAATATACTTATGAAAAACAATACCGTAATGCAAAACTTTCTTCCATAGTAACATTTAATGTTTGGTAACCATTGTCAACAAAGTGTCATAGAAAATAACATTTCTACTTGTAGGATAATACTGAAACTCATACTAATTTCATATACATAGTATATATAGGTACAGAAAATTGTTATTTGACTAAAGTATATTATTATGTGTTTGTGAAACGTCAGCTAGCTATTGAGACGGAGATGGCTATAATAACAAACAAAAAACAATTCTTTATAATTTTAATTTATGTTTACACCTGCTTAGATGTCATCTATCTAAATTAGATAAATTATTATCAAAGGTAAAAATAATAAATTCACCAATATTATTATAGAATGATATGTTTGTTATTATTTGTTAAAATAAAGTGCAACCATAAAATACCATTAAAATATAGGTTAATTCAGTTTTACAGATGAATCCGTAAAGTAAAATTTTAACATAAGAGTTATAAAGTTTTACTTTAACTACTACTTTGACCAAATTCACCGACAGATGGTTATAATTGACGTTACAATATAATTTAGTTAATAGTTGATATAAAATTTTAACATTTTTTGTACCAAAATATCCCTAATAGACACCGATCTACCATTAGGTATGTTTAATAATAACAAATATTCTGTGGCATATCTTCCTGCAAAATATCTTCGAATATTCTTTGCACTTTAGCCAGAAAAGTTTTGAACGATAAATTTTTTGCCTCAGTTGGTTTCCAATATGAAATGCTTCCTGATATTTTACTACAAATGGAAACAAGAAGAAATTGTTGTAAGGAAGTGTTGAAAAATAAGAAGTATTCTATTTATAAATGAGAAGTGTCAAAACGAGAGTGATGTTGCCTCATAATAGAAACATATTTGTAAACAATGGCGGTATTCACGATATGAAATTAGAAATCTGGAGTAGCGGCTAATTATCGTGCCGAACTAGATTAACACCTCGTATTATCGAGTTTCAAAGACACTGATTTCCACATAATTGTAACAGCGTTCTCATTTCCTAAACATTCCAATATTTTGTACTAGTTTCGCGTAAAAAATACTTTCTACATCAATATGCATAAACAAAACGTACATGTATTTTCACCCCAAATATAGGACACGTTAAATTAACCCGGCACCAAAACATTTTTCACTGATATGCCTGTTTATGCACTAATTAAATATTTAGTGTTGAATGCTAGCACGCAAATGTATTAAAAAACTCGTATCTTCCATCTAAATATTTACCGCGTTACAGAATTTTTGTATTTGTAACCTAAATCACTTAATTATAAACCAATTGGAAATTTAAATTTTTATAAGTACATAGTTGCATGATAAGAAGCACTATATTATTTTTGTTCTATAATATATAGTAAATTAAACAATTTTATGAAAATGAGAACAAAATTGTTGATAAAAATATGTGCATGTTTTTATAACACCCTTTTAAAAAACTGCGTTATCAGATTTCTTAATATTATACTACTCTTTTACTTATAAATTACAGTAATATTTGTGCTGAACAAACAATAAAACAAGTAGCTGGCTATTGTAAAAATTCATCCAGAATTATTGTAAAACCGATTAAAGTAAAAATTAAACCATTATTCCTATATACCACAATATCAAATAATGCGAGATCTCGCAAAAGAGTTTCTGGGCGAGTGATACACAAGATTTTTTTGCGCCGATGACACTTTTAATTTATTAAAGAAATATTATTGCTTCTTAAAATATTATACACTATAGGTTTTCATGTTGGTAACATTCAATTTACATGGATATATAAACAATTCACTTGTTTTATTTAAAAAATTTAGTGACATTTGTTCTACCCAGAAAAATTAAATGAATGTAAATTGACATCCCTACAACAAAGAGTTTCTGGACGATTTTGAGTTCTGTAATATTTTTATATGCTATGAAGCAGATCTTACACACCCAACAATGGGTTTTGACCCATGAGTGATACATTTAATTTATTTATAGGCTATGTGCAAAGAATATTGTAATACTAAAGTGTAGACCTTTAAATATTGATGATGTAACAAATTTAAAATTAGTTCAAAAACGATAATAACGTATCGAGGTTAACGTGTTAATATAGTTAGTATTCTTACATTTCTCCGTTTTCTCCGCAACTTTTGGAAAGTGATAATAGATAATATATTCACACAATTATAGAAAATGGATCATTTGTGAAAAGCATCCAATAATTTCGCGAAGAGAAACAATTGCGCAGGAGAAAATGATAGCGCAACGAATTTTTCGGTACAATTCTCACGGCACGTATTTGTGTAAACGTTAATGCGTCCATCGCGCGTTATGTAACAGATCGCAGCTTTCGAAAGTGGCCCACGCGCCATTATTCCAAATACAATAACGCCGTCACTGTTTGCTTATGCATAAAAAGAAAGTATTTTCAAATTGTTCATACCACCATACTTTCCTCGCCGACTTTCGAAATTTTCAAGCCTTCTGCAAATAGGTTTTACTGTTTACTTTACCGGGACAATACCCGAATCTTCTCTTCGCAACTTTGTACTCAAAAAATGAGAATCAATAACCAAAAATGTAAACAAAACATTACATGTTGATGCATTTAAATTGATGATTTTTATGTATTTATTTATTCTTCTTATTTACAAAAAAAGTGATTCGTATTTTATCGTTGTATCTACAAGTAATTTATTTAAAATACAGTTTTCAGTTTTTTTTTTTTACTTTAAATTTAATGAAAACTAACAAAACTATAAAATAGCTTTAAATAATACATTCTTATTTGGTTTAAAAGTTGATTTAAGCTGAAACTCCAATCGTTTTTTTATACTAGAACTAGAGTGTCGTTAAAACGTAATATTTATCAATATAGGATTGGTTTTATCGACTGGATATTGATAAAAGGAAAGTCGTTTTTGGAGTTGCAGTCATTTAATAAAATCTACTAATACACTGGTGTTTCGACTGTAAATCAGTCTTCATCAGAGTGATAAATGGAATTAAAATATTATCGAGTATCAGATTTGAATTGAGTACAGTGTGAGATCTTGGATTCAAATCCTACCAACGTCCCAAATAAAAAATACTGCTGACTTTCAATGGTACCTCTAAAAACTTGTCATAAAACATATATTACAGGTACTTTTGTCCCTGTTTTATCTGGGATTTTTGTAATGGTTTCAATTTTGTAGGAACCTAAACTAAAACCGTTAATTTAAACGCTTATTCAAATACTTGAAAGTGGAGCATCAACATCTGCGCCAAGAGAAATATTTGAATATTGAAATACCAAACCTTTATTCCTAAGAAATCACCTATTATGAAAGTCAATACACCTCTTCTAAAAGATAAGGAAAATTTTATTTCTTCTAGGAATGTCGGTCTAGAGATGCAATAATGTTTAACTGTTCCGTTATTCCAAGTTTGATTTTCTTACCTGTTCGCTACAGCGGTTTGTTCTCAAAGTATCTTTTTCTTTGTGGGAGAAATTTAAAAACCCTTTTTACCTGCCCTTGTCTGACCTTCGGGTCTACCTGTATTGTCCTGTGCCAACAACGGTCAAGGACACCCCGGGTGTTAGTTTGGAAAGGATCTGACTCTGCTATAAATTTTTAAAAGCGTTCTCAGGTTTCGTTTCTTTTGCAGATTAGCGAAGCTAAGCACTTCGTAGAAGCATAATACTTTGACTTATGTGTAGGTGGTTAATGTTCATTTTATTTTGAAAAGAAATTGGGAGATGTTGACATACTGTTTGGATTTCGTAAACTTTATTTTCTACGAAGAGAAATTATTACCAGCTAGATTGTTTTACAAGCGTGAAGGCATTATTTTTACGACTGTGCCACCAATAGCAAATGAAGATCATTGCAAGATTTTATGAAGAACGCACCCGTTTAAGACAAAGGATCGCTAGAAAAAAGCTACACCCATGAAGTAAAATACAGAATTCAAATGTGGATACGAACATATGCCTAGAGAAAGAGAGACAACCTATAGGGTCTATTTATAACAATGGAAAGTTTTTTATTATTATTTATTATTACATTAAAAAAAAAAACAATATTTGTATTATAATGTGTACATTTATTTACATTATTACCACAGATTTTTCTGTAAAAATTATCTTTGTCAGTCTACAAATTTTCAGCAAATTTACAAAAATTTTAAATATTTGTATTTGGCTGTAGTATCAACAAACACTTGTTTTCATCATCTGTCATTAAAGCATCAAGAGGATAAATACATATTTTCATTTTTCATAACATCCGTGCAAAATTTACATTTAGCTTTTTTTAATAACATGTGGACTAGAAATCCTGTAATATAGTACAATTAATTATAATATACAATGCGCTGTTTCGGGTTTATAGTATCTGTGATTATTGTAATCTATATAGATTTCATTATTTGTAAAAGTAAACTCGTCCAGATTTTTTTACCGAACAATGTAAAATTATGTTTTTGAATATATTCTGAAAATTAAAAATGTTTCGCTAATAATTATAGACCATAAGCAAATTATAGATATTAAAATAAAAATGAAAATAGTGATGCCAAAAGAAAAAAATACCTAACTCTGATATTGATTAAAGTCGATTGTGACTAAAATTTGTCTTTATTTAAAAAGAATTGTGCTTTCTATAAAATAATCTTTTTCAAGCACAAAACTAAGAATGAGTAATAATACAAGAAGCAGATGAACATAGAGCGATAAAAAAAGGAAATCTACCTCCAAGGCTACCGCGATTCCGTCGTCCTTTCTTTGTTCCGAGCACACGGTGGCCGTTCTTGGGAATTTCTTTACGATTTTAGGTTGAGGATTGTATGGGAGTTTATTTAGGTCACCCATCCGTGAGTTAAAATTGGATTTTTTATCAGCAGGTACCGTCCTAAATTCTAAATATGAGTCTAGGTTGAAGGTACACATACAATGAAAATAAATACACGCGTTCTAGATTTTTGTTCTCAAGATATGAAAACTGTGACGATGCTAATGTTTGCGTATCATAATCCGTGAAATTTGGGACATTTGCAAAAAGATAAATAGTTTCGCTAAGCTAAGAACCTGACCTACTGGATAAAACAAAATCTCTTTTCCAGGAAAATATGACTCAATATTGAGGCAATGCGTGATTGTAATTAAAATAATATTGATAATAAAACATTTATCCTCGCATATATCTCTTTGGTTTAAAGAAATTCTAAAAACAATTTAGAAAACGAAAAATATTATGGAATAAGTCATACACGTAATTTGAATATTTCTGTTTCCTAAATACAGAAGAACAAATTGTTCATTAGTACTATAATATTATAACTACTATAACAGCAGATTTTTTAATAAATTTAAAGTCATTAACTCACTTTATAATAAAATCGCTTTTAGAAGCCTTATTTTATTAATAAAATCTATAATCTATTTTTTTTAAAAACGTAATTGATGCTTCGGAGACATACGTTTTTACTAGTATTAAATATAAATTTAAACCTTAGCCTTATACAAGGTATATCATGCTACTTTGTTACTAACAAAATTAAATATTATTAGAAGTAATGCTTATCATATCAAAAGGTATGAAAATAAATAAATTTTGTATTTCTGAAGAAAACACTCCATTGACATATGAATTTTTCTTGCAATTTAGTGATATTTTCAAGGAATTTACGACTTATTGTGGATTCTGTACCAAGTTAAGTTGGAGTAATCACGCTCTGAAGATAATCAAAGTGGAGCCGAAACCAAAAATTTTATTGTATCACTCAACTTAAATTTCCTTAGTCAATATGCTTCCATCACTTAGTTAATAACTAAGTTTCACATATTCTTTTCGTTTATACATTTTAGCCACTTAAATCTCCTTAGTCAAGAAGCTTCTATCACTTAGTTAATAACTAAGTTTCACATATTCTTTTCGTTTATATATTTTAGCTACTTACAATTTCCTTAGTGAAGAAGCTTCCATCCCTTAGTTAATAACTAAGTTTCACATATTCTTTTCGTTTATACATTTTAGACACTTAAATCTCCTTAGTCAAGAAGCTTCCATCACTTAGTTAATAACTAAGTTTTACATTTTACATTTCAGTCCCAGTAGCGTTTTCCATAGCGAAGTCCAACCCTGCGTTGTAGCCTTGCTCGATGTGTGTTTAGGAACAATACGAGCGAGACGACAGACCCAGACGCACCCAGTGACCATGCGAAGGCAGGATGCGCTGTCTGCTCGGTCTGGATGGGCGAGGTGACCTGTGCCTGTGTTGTTGATCGAGTTCGAGGTCACAGAACAATGCCCAGGGTGTGGGGACACCGTAACCCAAGCCAATTCCACTAAATCTCACAAACATATCAACCTATTTGCTTCACATTGCTTGCTTCCATATTTGTTCTCGTAATTAGTTACAAATTGAAAGAAAATATGTGTGACACATCTGATGGACAAGAAAGAAACAGGGAAGAACTAATAATAAGCCAATTCCACTAAATCTCACAAGCATTTACTATCAACCTATTTGCTTTCCATTGCTTGCTTCCATATTTATTCTCGTAATAAGTTACAATATTTGAAAGAAAAGATGTGTGACACATCTGATGGATAAGAAACAAAAAGGGAAGAAGTAATAATAATCTTTCTTGTATGTAAACTTGGTAGTTATTACAATTTAGTAATTAGGAATGAACTTTTCAAGTTAAAACTAATACACCAACATTTCGACTGTACATGTGTCTTCATCAGGTTGATATATGGTATTAGATTGATTATAGATTGATTTACAGTCGAAACGTTGGTGTTTTAGTGGATTTTATCAAATGTCTGCTACTCCAAAAGTTCATTTCAATTACCAAATATTCAGTCGAATAAAACTAACCTATGGAGAAATACTTAACAGAAAGATACTTACATTGAGACAATCTTATTACAATTTAAGATGATAATTATATAGGGATGAAGTAACTGTTGCAATATTTTCATATTTTTATATTAAAAAAATGAGGTAATAAAAAGTCACGAAAACATCCGAACTGAGGACGATTGAAGAAATGTAATCGAGAACTAAATTTCTCTTCATAGTCTTGTAGAGTGACAAAATAAATAGACTTATGGATAACACACGTAGCACCATTGGGTTGAATAATTAATCAAACAATACAAATATTAATAAAATCCAACAAAAGACCTTAAAATATGCAATTGGAAGTAAAACACAAGGAACATAGTAACATGGAAGAACATATTGGGGAAGACCAAGACTTATTAGGAATGTTTAGTGTTCAATATTTAGTGCGGCATTTCTGCCCTGTTAATCCCGTTAGATTTCTCAAATTTCGAAGAAGCATCTCCAATTTTAAATTTGGGAACATATAAAGTGTACATCACAGGTAGTTTGGCATTAGTACAGGTATACCAAACCGTGGGCTAACAAAGGCCGGGATGGCCTCTACCGAGGGTGACGACCGAGGAGCGAGGCTGAAGGAAAGTGAACCTCCCCGGCTCTACCTGCTGGAGCTGGAGGCCATCGCAAACAATAACCAGAGCGGCCGCCTGGTCGTTGCTCTCCGCCCTTCAAGGATTCGGAGAGGCCTCTTGTGTCGGGCCACTGAGATTTACACCACTACAGGCTAGAGTCGCCAACAGAAAGATATAACAAACACAACTTATGGAAAAATGTAACCTTACATTATCAAAAGTTTGAATTAATGAAACTCGCTCAAGTTTTACAAATTAAATGTATTCTGTCTTGATTGCAATTTCGGCTATACAGCTATCATCTGAAGGCTGAATTTTTATACGTGAAATTGTAACCTTTTATAATATTTTGGTCTGGATTAGATTAAAGTTCTTAGAATAGGGATGTCAATGAGCTCTTACCGAGAGCCAACAGCTTCATCAATTTACTTAATTAAAATATGAAATTAAATCTATAATGTATTTTTTGTAAAAACGCAATACATGTTTCGGAGACATCCGTTTTTACAAGTATTAAATATGAATTTTAAACTTTAGCCTTATACAAGGTATATCCTGCTACTTTGTTACTAAGAAAATGAAATATTATTAGAAGAAATGCTTATCATATTAAGAGGTATGAAAATAAATTAATATCATTTTGTATTTCTGAAGAAAACACACCATTGAGAAATGATCCAGTCCTATTTTTATTTGGATAAAAATTGGAGAAGTTAGAACCTGAACCTAAAGTCTCACATTCCGCTTAATTTGAGTTTGAGTGCACTATCTAAGGAAAAAAGATTGCATTGAAGTGAAAGCTATAAGAAAATTAAGATATTAAGAAAAACTCTTATGAAGAAGTAGTATTTCAAAATTTAGAAATTAAATTAAATAAACTAAAAGCCATTATAACTAATCGTGAGGAACCCTTATTTTTATAATTAAGTAATAGTATCATGGACACTACATTAAAAATTATAAATATTTTAAAATTTTCTTATATTTTAAACTTTATTGAACTTGCGACTACGTAGGAGAAAGAAAAACATTGAGAAATATTGTTGTACCATATGAAAATGATAAAAAGTACTTATACGTTGTATTTTTTGACATTGAAACTTTATCTACGACACAGAGATAGTCTTATCTATTAAGGGAAGTTTGGGATGATATGCATTACATAAAATAAAATAAAAAATACAGTGATATTTCTTTCACTAGTCGGATCAGATCATCAATTTTGAATATACTACAATAATAAGTTAAATAAATCAAAAAACGTAAAAGTAAGAAATTCGTAAAATTTAATAAATACCTAATTAGTCTTTTGGACTGTATGATGTGTTTTTAAAAGGAAATGAATATTAATTGATGCTTCCACTATTTCCAGAAATAATCCTCGAAAAAATCTTTTTCTGAAAACGCTTTAGTAAAATTACTGAATCTTCCGAAACCACAGTCATCTTGTAAATATTACGTAGTGAAATGAAAACCATTATACTCCTGCAGTAAGCTAACAAATAAAAATGGATTTTCATTGAGAATTTTCCACGTTTCTGAGAAGTATTAGTGGATAGGTTTTCCACTGCAGTGTAGTTTCCTCGAACGATTGCGCGTGTGTTGTTATCTCGGACTGCAAAAAGCGCGTTGCAGGGAATATATTTGCATTGCATGTTGACTGGTTTTGAACTTGAACTTTATTTGCCTGGTGTGTTTACGTATTTGTTGTTTACGCCGTCGCCGTTCCACGTAGCGATAACTGCGACGGCTCTATTTCATTCTTATTGCCTCTTTTATTTCCTAGATGCTTCATGTTTGCTACTTCTTTATTTGCAAGCACTACAAATACATGTACGAGTCAAATGTATTTTAGAGCTATTTTTATCCCAACAATTTTTAATGCTCATTTTATATCGATTCAAATGAAGAATTCACAAACACAAATGTGGGGTAAATTACAAAGTATTTCACAATATATCAAAATACTAAAATATAAATTATGGTTAACTGGTTAACCAACCTATCAGATATAGAAGTCAAAAGTGGCACCAATTTAACCCAAAAATATTACGGTATCCAAATAGTACAGAATGTAATAACAAGCACCAATAATATACAAATAAAATGTCACAAAATAAGTACGCAAAAATTCTTCAGGCTCTATAACCATTGGAAATGGAATGCCAGAGAAAAACTGTTCAAAATATAAATAATTAGATTTTGAAAAAATTCTTGATCAGATGACTAACAAAAGTAATGCAAGTATGGTTTTCATTAGATTCATTTCTTTTTGTTTTAAAGCCTTTTACATTAAGTGAACAATACCTAACTTTACCTTAGGTATGAATGCTTATCTTTATTAAGTAGACAGTAGTTCACTTGAGATCAGGGTTGCTGACTAAAATCAGGTTTAAATCACACTTTTTTTTAATCATTGATTTAAATCACTCATTCTTCAATTGTTATTTAAAATTGCAGATTTACGAAAATTAGGGGAAAAAGTGTGTGGGTAATGTTACCATGTGGCAATCTGTTTAACTTCGTCGGTAAAACAACTTTACTGGTATATTATTTTGAATTATGACACAGATATTTTTTTAATGTTTGATTTCTTTTTTTTTATTAAATTTACAGGAAAGTTTGGTCACTATATCCATAAGTCTCTATAACAGACAAAAGTAAAATAACGTTAGCTTATGTGGTCTTACTGTAGTTTTTTATTGTTTCTGTAATTTTTTACTTATTCTTTAGAATATGTTTTTACTTCAAAATAAATCGTATGCCTTTTTAAAAATCAGATTTTTATGCAACCCTGGAGATTTGAAAGTAAAAGAAATGATAATTCGTTTATATTTAAAATGGCCATTTAAAAGTGGATTATATCTCTAAATAGCATAAGAGGAAACTAATGAATAATTGTGATTTAGGAGGAAATCCTTGATATTTAGTGCATTTTCCTGAAAGCGCAGCGCGAATGCAGTTCCTTGCACTACGCACGTGCTGCATCGACGCGACCTTGAACTGCCCCCTCCAGGTCGAGACATGCGCGCGCCTAACACAACTTCTTATCCAACTTTCCAAATCACACTTTTTATAAATTATGAATTTCAGTTCTGCCCTTGTTCAATCCCTGAGTTTTATTGAATTCTTGACACTAATTCTAGAGGTGAAAATTGTTACAGTGTTCTTGTTACTAATTAATGATTTTACTTTCTTATTTTCTTTTACTTGTATTTTAATTCGTGTCAGAAGTTTCGCACGATATCTTAATGTTAACACATTTGTAATGAATAATTAAGTGGTTCATGCTACTGCAGTAGAAATTTTCAGAGGATAAAATTTGTTAACCTGAATTACTCTATGTAAATATTTACCTTAATCCACATTATATTTCTCCTCTCTTTAAAATTTGAAACTTGATAATGTGTATCAAATTGGCAAATAAAATAAAAATATGTCGGCAAAATTTTCGCGGATTTAAAAATACATGTCAGCTGTTTATTACCAACAGGTGAAAAACAAAAACAGTTTGGCAAGGACTCGTAGTAAAATCCGTTCAGCTGTCACTGAACATGAGTATGCTGCTACAAGATTTATACGCCTCTCGAAATTTTACATTTGAGAAACATTACCAGCAGAATTCTATCCACTATTCTTAATAACAAGAAGTATACATGTTTACTAGATAATAATAATAATAAGAATAATACATCAACTAAAAATAAATTTAAATAAATAATAATAATAATAAATAAATTTAAAAAAATAGCTGTAACCACCATTAAACCGTTACCTCTACTGATTGTGTACACTTAAATTAAAATCAGTGTTTTAAATCAGATTTAAATCACATTAATATTTTTATGAAAAATAATTGGTTAAATCACTTGTTCTGCAATTGTTATTTAATATCCCAGGTTTACGAAAATTGGGGAAAAGCGTACGGGTAATGTTACCACCTGGCAATTCTTTTAAGAATTACTAAATCTCTTCAGTAAAACCAGTTTACTGGTATATTATTTTGAATTTATAACTCAGACATATTTTGCAATAATGTGAATTCATCTTCATCCAAGAAAAATAGTTTTGAAAAATAACGAAACTATTGTTTTCTTTATTATTTAGTATTATGAGTTCTGAAAACTTCTTGTAATACTTTTAAAACTGTTTGAGTTCAATATATTTCTATTTTGTATGAAAATATTATTAATTAATATAAATAAATACTGAATGAAATTGAAATCGTAAAATATCAACTCAAAACCTTTAAATTTTGAATGAAATGAATGAATAAATAATTAAAACGATTTAAATTTTGTTACAAATGGCACATGTTTTATTGAATTTATTACTATCTTGAATTAATATGTAAAAGATTAAAACGCACAAACGCTTAAACTCAAATATTTTCTTTTTCTCAAAGTCAGTAAAAAAATTGACTTAAAGAAAAGAATATTGAAAAGAAAAACACTTTAATGAATGAAAAAAGTAGAAAATAATTTCAATCTCAAATATTTTATTTTTCACAGTGTATTTGGTACTTAGAAAAAAAAATGACTTAATCAAAGGAAAGAATAATTTGAAAAGAAAAACATTTAATCAATGAAAAAAGTAGAAAATAATTAGATTTCCTTTCGGACCGAGTCCCAGGAACGCATTGATCGCGAGACCTTCGCACACGCTACCGAGTTACTATTTATTAACACGCGTGGTTACAAGGTGTGCGTTACTAGTGTCACTGCCCAAGGTCACCACGTGAGTTTCTCTCAGAATACTACAAAAAATCATCTCCAATGTTACCAGCTTACTAATCCCAGAACACTCATTCTTATTTTTACAAAAGACAATGATGAAACAAGTTAGGCTGATATGCAAACTGATGAAATGTGCGATTTTTTCTATTGGGAATTTAAAACTAGTACAAGTTGGTTTTGTTTGGTACTCAATGTCACTTGGCGAAAAATTTTCGCGTGTTATCGTTACATAGTAACAAAAAATGGTTTAAAATAATGGCTATTACAGGCAAACTACAAGTCAAAATACAAATATAATCTGCAGATTATTACAAAATGTATTACAATAAATTGCAAAAATTTACTTGTATTTTCTTGTGTAAAATTGTTCATAAATTAAAGATTTTTGTGGTTTCCATAGCAGTAAATTATTTTTACAAATTACTGATCGGTAAGTGATTTTAAATATTTTACGTAAAACATGGGATTTATCATATATATGGTTAAAGACTTGATATTTGATTGACAGCAATGTATATTTGCTTGTCTCATTTAAAATTAAACACAGAGAATGAATTTGACATTGCTTTTTGGATTATAATTTTTTTTGGCAGGAGTACACCAAATGCAAGAACAATTTTAAAAATCATAAGTCATTTTAGAGAAAATTATAGAATAGTAAAATGGTCTGCTAATTTTTTAATTAAATTATTATTTATAAAAAAAATCCTACATTCTTATTTAATAAAGATATTTCAGAAAAACATAATGTTATATCCAAAATTTCACACAACTATTCTCTTAAAATAAATATTAATTTATTCCATTCCGGAAAATATTTACTTTGACGTAAATAATAACACACTTTTACTCATTAAAGTAAAAAGTACATATTAACATAATTTAAAATTAGAATGGATTTTTATTTGACTTGACATAGAAATTAAGAGATACATTTTTTATGGAAAGTATTCAATTAGAAATAATTTATTCATGATGTTCGCTTTAAATTTTTTATTCATATAAGCAACTGGTGGTTTCAGTTTTAAAACACTGAAAACAGTCAAGCCACCTTTGTTTTAATATTTTAATAAATATGAAATTTTACGCACACAGATTTCTATGACAAGGTATTCATGAATTTAATTTGAATTCGTATTTCTATTATAATCCCGAATAAATCATGTATTAATACCAATATGTCAGTTTTCATTTACCGGACAAACAGCTTTCCGTTGCTACAATAATCGACAATACCAATTCCGGTATCCGTAAAGGTGAAATATAGTTCTGCAAATAATTATAGTAATTTATAAGTTCTGAACGAAAATGTAAATAAATTTAATCCATTCAGGTTCCGATGCAATTTTGTATGAGCTAATTGGATTGAAAATAATTCGTCCAATCACTCGATATTGATGCACAAAAATGACAAATTGTAAACGCTTTTCATGAAATAATCCGATTCGGTTTATAATTTGATACAAATTGAAATTGAGGTTATTCATTTTTCAGTTATTTTCACGGTAATGCGATGAAATGAAAGCATTGTCATCATTATCATTTTAATTCCTTTTTGATGCTGAAACTCAAAGCTTTCAGCTTTCATGAATAGTTTTATATAGGGCATTCATTATTTTATTACAATCACCTTAATATTTTTTTATTTCGCTCTAAAATTATTTGTATACATGGACTCATGGGAAAAAATCCAAGAATATTAATTTTTGGGTTCAATTTTTTTTTGTAAATGTTCTGTATTGGTAGGCGCCGATGTACTGATTTCAAATTTACGAACCAAATTTAAATATATCTCTTTTCGTTCTTGAGATTTTTGCTCTAAAAGTTACACCTCAAAAATGTGTGTATTTTTTGTATATCTCTAAAATGAGTAGAGATACAGTCTCAACGATTATATCAGTTGATTCTACGAGGGTATCGGTTCTACGGTCAAAACTACATAAATTTACCAATTTTCAGATTTTTATTTCAACGAATACAATTTTTGGAAAGGAAAAACTGAAAATGACTAAAGTCGAGAAAAATCTAAGGTATATACCTTAAATTTTTGTACATTTATATTTTTGCCCATCGAATCGAATGGTGCGGACGTCGAAATCGTAAACCTGACTATTTAAGGGGTATACCTAAAAAACCTGATTTTTTTAAGGTATAATTTTGAACTCAAATATCTCGAGAACGGGAAGAGATAATTAAATTCTGTTTGAAAATTTGGAATCCGCGCGAAAATTTTGGAGACAAAAAGTTTCGAGGCGAAAAATTTAAATTTAATATGTGGGCAAAACATTCTTTATATAGCTTTTCTCATACAATCGCATGCTAAAGTAATTGAAATTGTATCTCTACTAATTTATTCATTCCTTATGTTTCATTTTAAATGAACCAAGCAAATAAATTTCTGTCAATAAAATATCAACTCGAAATCATGGATATGATAAAAAAATTTCACGACATAGTCGCAGATAAAAGAAAAATCTGTTGTTAATTCTCAGATTAATTATCAACAGGAAAAATTATATTGAAAGAGCAAACTACCCCTTGTAAAATGAATAAATTATTTGCTGCCAATCAAATATAAAGTCGTAACCATAGATATGATCAAAATATTCACGACATAGTCGCAGATCAAAGAAAAATCTGTAGTTAATTCTCAGATTAATTATCAACAGGCAAAATTATCGAAAGGGCAAACCACCCCTTATAAAATGAATAGCTTTTTTTTTTATATAATCGCTCTCTTCAACATCCAACGTCCATAGACCATAGAAGTATAATTTCCACTACCCCCACTAGTCCTAATTCTCTCTCCTAAACCCCCCCCCCCTGCACATGTGCGGGGGTGTTCGAGGGACAAAGGCCCTCGCAGGGGTGCACATCTGGCAGGCCAAGGCCCTCGCCCAGCCGCCCCGGGTAACCTACCCTACCCGCTCAATATTCGACAGCCTTGGACGAGTTTTACTTCCCTGGAAATTCGGGGATGGTGTTGGTGTTCAATGCTAATGCCTTGCCTCACGACAATTTAGTGATAAGCGGGAAATGGATTTGTAGGAATCGGCACACAACCTTCGAATTTACTAAGGGGTATTGATTGGATTAGACTTTTAACCTATTTTTGTCGGGTACCGGAAAAAGCAACAGGAAAAGTTAAAGGTTTTAATTTATTTTTAATTATCTAATGGGTAAAATGTTTAAAAACAATTAAAGAGTTTACCATACCTGGTAATATTAATTTTCAAATAAAACTGGTGCACACATTTTTTTATTTTGTAAAAATCGCAATAGTGAAAGAGTAAAAAATAATAAAATAATAGATTAATGATATCTTCATAAAATAATACTCATATGTAACAGTTATTTATGATACAAGTGTATTACATTACAAATAAGTCACGTGACTTAGATAATTACCACACGTGTTCCATAAAATATTTTATGCAACACCTTTTAATCAATGATATAAAATATATATTTTTCTCAAGTGACTTAGGTAATTAAGACACGTGTTTCATAAAACATTTTATACAACACCTTTCATTATTGATATGAAATATATGAAAGTTTCTTTGACAGTTGACAGTTAGAATTACATTTAATAAAAAATAAAGTAAAGAAGGTTTTATAACGTACTTACTGTGATACGAACCCATGAACAGCGAATTATAATTTCTAACCCACATGTGTTTTATGACCTAATTTATTTACCTAAAAACACCATACTTATAGGGTTATAATTATAGGGTGTTGGATAAAATAAAAAATATAAATGTATCCCTAACCTAATATATACCTGTCTTTCAAAATAGACTATTGCTTCGAGTTCTCTCAGTAAATCATAAATATATTCTATTGAAAAAAAGACAAAAATTATAAAATAATTTTGTTTTATTCTTTATAAATTAATTGAAGATGTGGTTTCACAGATATATTGAACTAATAATTTTAACAATAAAAAAAGTGACCTCAAATAATATTGTCATTGGAAAAGTAAACGTAATGCAAAAATATGTAATTAAATCACAGATTACGATCGGAATGAAATACGACAAAATATTTTTGCTGGTGATAAAACGAATTAATAGCTTCATCAAAAGCAAATTGTCAATAAATACGCGCTGAGCAATTTATATCATAAATTCATTTCAACAGAGACAGTGAAAATCATTTTTATAATTACTAATCCAATAACACACTGTCGGGTTATTACAAACACATTCACGGTGGACTCATATTTAATATTTGCCCCAAAATTTCAATAACACACGCTCCGATAACAATTGAAGGTTGTGTATAGCAACCAATCGAATAATTGATTTCTCTAACCTTCGGAGTTCAATTTTCTGATTATCATCACTTGATATTCAGATGTCATTAGTTATTACTAGTAATAAATTTATCAAGATATGATTTTTTGAATAATTTGTTGTTTTAATTATTTAATATAAGTGTTATTGTTTGATTCTTATCTAGATATACACAGATAAAAACAAGATAATATTGGAAATATTTATATTTTGAAGTTGATAAATATTTTTCCTCAATATATCATTCATGGTTTATTACCTATTGCTTATAGGTATCGGTAATTGTATATTTATACCATAAAGAGCATATTCTGTTTTCGTGTATCTTCGGAAAGATTCGGTTTACTTCGTACTAGTACAAATAAATTCTACCAGGGGGATGGAAAAACTTCTTTGTTGGAAAAATGGACGACATAAATAAATTTAATAAATTTTGTATAATGAAACAAGCTTATTATGAAAACAAAATGAAACAGTATTATGGATTTTTGACATTTATAAAACTTCCATACAAAATTCTTTGTTTTGTGTGCTATACTATGTTCTGTATTCAGTTATAAATCCATTTAACTATAAACTTGTCATGAAACTAGAACTTTAGATATTTAAATTTTCCAGCTAGGAATGTTGTGGATGATGTTCAATTATTATAATACGCAGTTTCTTATGTCAATATCTTTTGAAATATTTGCCACACCATAGTGTAGAAATGTAGAAGGCGTGATAATATACAATTACAATCCAATTTGAATATAATAACTATATAATGACCTAATTTAAATACAATTTTTGATTCATGAATGTGCTATAAATTTCGTGATAATTTATTCTGAGTAATGAATATGCATATATAATTACTTGTATGTATGTATATGGGATTTGTAATGGATTGGATTTATAGGAATATTGATAATGGATGCATTGTTTGCGCCTTACCCGTAGTTCATCTCGCAATGTCAAACCGGTTATTAATGTCTTCCATGTCATGTGTTTACTTAAAACGATTGTCTGACGTAGTTGCTTCCATATTTTAATACAAACATTCGTTAGCAGAAATGGAAAATGATTAATGAAAATTTTACTTTTTATTATTATTTTTATGGGATATATATTTCCACATTACTAGATGAATATTTTTTATCTACAACTATTGAAATATCTGTACATTATACGTGTGATACTACATATAATATACTACTCATATTACACAAGTGTAATATGAAATGTCATGATACACGCTACACTTTTCTGTAATAAATAGGGCATATAATTTAACAGATAATATTTTATTAAACTGTTAATTTATTAATAACACATTTTTTATTATAAATATCAATATATATGCTTATAAAAGTATAATAAATACAATTTGAAAAGTTATTTTGACATTTAAGTGCTACTGTGGCGCCATCTGTTAAGCTATATATGAACTACTCACACCTAACTGAATATTTAACAAATAATATCAGATTTTTTATATGCCTGATAGTTGTAGATAAAGTATAGTATTTGACTCGCATAATATGGCTACATTACACGCGGATGATTAAAAATACTCGCTACCGCTCGTATTTTTAATTACATCCTTGTGTAATATAGCCTACATATTATGCTTGTTAAATAATATACTATTATAATACTTTTGCTGTAGGTATAGCTTTATATTTGACATTATTTCCCAAAAACTCTGTAAGGAACGTACAGCTTACGTAGTAGTTTTCAATTGGAGTATATTGATACATATTCTTGTGCCCTTAAGCTATAAATGCAGTACTTTATACTGTTTATAGCTAATGTTCAAATTACAATTTTAAATATCTGTTTCTGAAGTTCCAATCTTTATTTCATAACCATGTACCATAACATGTAACAACTCCATAAAAAGACTATAAAATTAAGTTTAGTGGTTATGGCTGAATTTTTACGTTTGGATATTTTGTTCCCATCCGGCCCTGCAGACAAAACAAGGACGAGGAGGGCAGAACAGGTCCCTCCTCCACAGTGGATCGTTACATTCCCTCTCCCTCATGGCTACAAGGGTAGAGGGTAGAGCTTCCCAAACGACGGACTAAAATTACAAAAATATCAGAGTGGGACAGATAAGTTAAGTGTCATGTTGCTCATTCATAGAAGAGAAATTTTCGAGCTCAAATTTTAAGTGGAAAAAAAAAACATAAAAAAATTCATGTTGATAGTTTAAAAAAACATTTACTTCATCTCATTCACGTCATTCAAAATGTGATGAAATCCTTTTAACAAGTGCAACATTTTGAAGCGAAAAATTCAGAATTAGTGATGGAATTAGCACATGAAATTAGTGATTGTCATAACCTATCTATAATAATATCTATATTATACTGTTGGTAACATTATACATTTTCCTCTCTAGAGAGATCACTATTTTGCTAGAAAAAAGTAAATTGAAAGAGATTTAAAAAAACGAAATCAATATTAGATAAATTGATAAGAAATTAAACAAACGGTTTTTAATTTTCTAACAGTTTTCAACACAGAAATACAGAAAATTTTATTTTAAATAAAATGATAAAATATCGTCTGGTCTTAATCTTTTTTTAACTTAGCATTTTATATTGTGCCCTTTGGCGTCATTTTGACCAATTTTATTAGTAAGTATTTCTATTATTGTCATTACTGTACGTAGAAATTTTTCTCTGTTTAGTCATAGGTTTGTTTGAAATCAATATAGATTGTAATGGAAAATTACACATCTCTATGTATAATCCTTTGATTCTTCAATCTTATAATAGTTTTTACTTGCATTATGGTGATGTTGTCGGTCTAAAACGATTGCTAGGCACTTACAGCTTATAGTGAATTCCAATCCACTCGGACATAGAATTTTTATTTGGTTAATAGTTGTCGACGTTGGAAGTCAAACCCTAGATCTCATAAGTGAATCATCACTGCCCGTTCTCTGTACACCTTGATAAATAATTTTAAATTGAGTGAAATTTAAGCCTTTATTTCTATGAATGCGCTCGGTATACCTTGATAAATAAATTTAACTTGAGTGAAATACTATTTATCTATCATGAAACTGCGTGTTTGTTGTTCTTTTCATAGTCCCTCATTGTTCACAACAGCAGCATCTGCGCGTCCAGGGCTCCCCACGTGGGGGGCTTATCCTGTGGGGTTGATGACCCGGCCGGAAACGGGGGAGCACCCCTGCCCCTATCATGCTAAACCAAATTACGTGGGGGATGTGTGCGCGGATACGTTCTGTCTACGGGGTGATTGAGGATACTTCACTGGCCTGGAAAACTCTTAAATACAACCGACAAAGAGCTGTAATCTGCTGGAAAACTGACTCATTACAACGACAATGTTCATAATTGTACTGGGCTAAGTTTTGGCTATTAAATGTCATTAGTTAATGACAATATCATTTCGGAATTTAATCAGTTAAGATACAATTTGTTTATAACTCTAATTAAAATTCGAAATAAAAATACCGTTAAGAAACTATTAAATACAAACTGGAGTTCAATTACAGAGGCTAAAAAACTAATAATGTATACTACTAAAATACAAATAAAATTGTCTAAAACCACCACCTGTTATAATGCTTAAAACCAACGTAAAGCCTAAATTGTTACATGCATATACAACCATTGCCAGCTTTGATACAGGCTTAATGCTTAAGTACTAAGAAGCAAACTTAAAAACAAATGTTTGCAAAGTCCAAGCTTAGTACCTAGTGCTTATGGTATTATATATAATTTTGTGAAGACTTAGAATGTTGAAATGTTGAAACATCTATTTGTGAACCTCCATTTTTTATTGCAATCGGCATTGCCAAAAGGGCACTTTGTTCATAGTGTTTACTCAAACTCAATAATAATTAACAGTAGAATGTTGAAATTTTGACTATGGAATTGCTAGAACATCTAGTTATGTACCTTCATTTTGTGCCAATTCGACTTTTCAAAAGAGCAATTTACTTTGGGCAGCAATTTAATAAATACAATAATTTAGTTTTGAAATGAGTATATGATTAACGATATTGACAACTGTCAGAATTCAGAATAAATTTCATGAGAAATATGTAGGAAATAAAGGAAAACTATATCGTTTTCTTTGCAAATTTTTGAGCGATTAAAATAATTTTGTGAAATGCAATAAGCAATAGTGATTTTAATAAAATATTACAAAAGATAAAACTTTAAATTAGTCACTAAGCAAATTTCTGGAAAGGGCGTACATTGTACGAATGATTATAGTGGATTATATCTTATGCACTAAGCATTATCTATTGAGTATTAAGCCTTTACTTAATATTAAAAATAATCTGCACATTTGATGTAATTTGAAACTAAAGAATGTAACTACAAATTGAAATTATTCGTTCTTGTTTAATGCTATGAATGGGAGCACATATATGTATGAAAAGATACTTAACCTAAATATTCATAATAATATTTGTGGTAGAAAATTTATGCTGTGTAAACAAATGAGTGAAATGACATAATTAAAATTATTTCAACAAGCGATTAACATTGCGGTAAAGTTTATCCTACGTTGCCTTCAATTGAGGAAATGGTGCGATATTATTATTTGTTCGTTCTATTTAAAATCTTGACTAAGGTTAACTCCAACCATGTTGATGTAAATAACAGATTTTTCAAACACAAACAAATGATAATCAAGAATAAACAACCGATAACAATAACCGTAAATATCAACCATCAACGGAAATCATGGCAACCACGATAACAAAACATGTGGATAGATGTTCTTTGTTTTAGAAACAATTTCAATCTATTTTACAGTTCATCTAACCTTGTACAAAACAGTGCAATACCGACATGGGAAGACCTTGGAAGTTTGGTAATTAAAACCGTTAATAATAATTTAAATTATAATAACCTCATAAACGTAGAAATATACTAAAATCGTGATATAATGAATAAAGTTAGATCGCAGTGTGTCATGGTACATTAGACCAGATTAGATAATAAAATGCGTCACATTCAAGTGGAAATGAAAAGGTCAAATCTATGACAACTTAGTGGACTTCAAATCGGAAATTAGCAATTGAAAATTGTTATTCATCCTTCTGAAATGACCCAACTGTACAATCAATCCGATTTCCACATGTAAATTTAAATTACAATGTATAATACATGTGTTCAATAAATCCCAAAAGTGGAACCAATTTTCAAATTCAAATATTATTAGCAACTGTAATTCGTATTTGATTTTATGTTACTTATGCCCGGTTGCACCAACAAAAATTAAATTTTAATTACATTGTCATCTTGCCCGTTTAAGGAAAACTTAAAAATTAAATAAAATAGGTACAACGGGCCATTATCACCACTTACCTTGCTAATAACGTAAACTAATATTTTGCTTTACACATTACTTATTAAATATTATTTTTAAATATTAAACAATCAATGGAAGTGAGGCTTTATGGCTGATGATTTTTTTGTCAAAGAGGGATCTTCCTCTGTTTTAGAAGTTGCAGTCATTTAATAAAATCCACAGATACACCAATGTTTTGACTGTAATTCAGTCGTCATCAGGGTGCTGATAATATAAAACATGTTTATTTGATTGTATATTTTGTATTTTATCAGGACCGTGATGAAGACTGAATTTACAGTCAAAACATTGGTGTATCAATTAAGTGACTGCTATTCCAAAAACAACTTACCTTTTATTAATATCCCTTTATATACAAAACATGTTTATCTGATTGTATGTTTGATATTTTATCAGCACCCTGATGAAGACTGAATTACAGTCGAAACGTAGATGTATCAGTATATTTTATTAAATGACTGCAACTCCAAAAACAACTTTCCTACTATTAATAAAATAATACAAATTGAATTTGGTTGGTGAAAATACAATAATCCTAATAAATTAATAAATAATTGTGAATAAATCAAGTACAAATTTGTATCTCTTCCAGAAAAACCAATAGATGTTTATTTTCGACTGTAGCGCCAAAACAGGTACAACGATTCGAAGTATTAAACTAAAATAATTCGTTACCTAAAAATAAACATTGTTACCCTAACAACCTAACCGTCTCTAGAATTGGTAGTTGGTAGTTATCCGCCATGTCGCTAGGAAGACGTGGTCATTGTTACGTAAATATCCCATAACTCCCCTGCTATGTAGCCTTCCACCCTAGACGGCGGTCCGCAGTCCGCCCTTCATTTGTCTGCCTGGGCCCCACGGCTGCAGAGCCGGATCTAGGGCTAGGGCGGGAAACCGTGCCGCCTAACGGTGGAAACTAACGATATAGGATATACTTCTCAAAATGGACGCATTATGTATTATTTTAACGGTTTCCTACTGGTTATCATAAATATGTACCTACATACAATTCTTTGTTGCTTATCTCTTCTTTGTTGTATTTCAGTATTTAGTTTTAAACTTCCTTAATTAAAACGTGAATATAGATACAAAACAAAGAAAATTGCTGCATCCCATAAGAAAATTAGATGTAACAGTAAGAAAATTTGTAGACGATACTTGAGAGAACTGGGCAAAGTACTTTCAGAAGTGCATAGTTGATTAAAGTAGTACTTTACAATTATTTTGTCGATTATATAGTACATATTTTTCTACTTGAATTATGTATTATTTTAACGGTTTCTTACTGGTTATCTTAAATATGTACCTAGGTACTACTACTCTTTGTTGCTTATTTGGTCTTTGTTTTACTTCTATAGTTTCAAATTTTGTTAATTAAAATGTGAAAATAGATACAAAAGTTTTGTTGCATCCAAGAATAAAATTAAATATAACAGTAAGAAAATTTGTAGTCGATATTTGAGAGAACTGGTCAAAGTACTGGCAAGAGTGTAAACTTCATTAAGCTAGTACTTTACAATTATTTAGCCGATTATTTAGTAGGTATTTTTTCTATTTCACTCATTAGAGTTTTGTGTATTATGCCATTATAACAAATTGATAAATAAAATAATAAAAATACCAGTACAGTATCTCGATGAAAAACAAACTTGACAATAAAAAAAACAAACTTAATAATTGACTATGATTTTTATTATTAATATTTAAAATTTGTTGAAAAAAACGGACTTTAGTAATGTGGAAAAATATAATTTATAAGTATATGCAAAATAAATATGTTATTATATTTTCAATGATAATCAGATATGTAATAGCATTATACCAAATATAAGTCAAAATTGCTACCAGCTTGACATTAATACGACTGTTTCTCACATATTGACCAGCCAAATAAATTCATATTGTAAAACGTGTTTTTATTTAATCATTTTGGTAGTTATCAGGAAATTTGACAAACGATTGAAATACGTTCCTTTAGTGATATATGTATTCTAATAGTAACGGAGTCATATGTGGACACTCAGTGCTGGTTTATCTGTGCGTTCTAGTTTCACTGTAAGCTGATCATGCTAATTTCTCATCTCCATTACATCCTGCAATATTTTTCCGCTCGTAATACACAGCGTTGTATACCGATTGGCGATGTCTGATCCAGTCTAGCGTATAACTGTTGTTTATTTAAATATAACCTTTACATTTGGACATAAACGGAATTTAAATGAAGGAATACATCATCATAATGACAATGATAGCAATCTGAATGATGAATGATATTTTTCCCAACCGAGAATGGAAATTGCAATTTGAATGAAATGTATTCTCACATTCCAATTCTGCTTCGCCCTCTACCTACATTTCAGCAAATATTTTTCAAGATCGATTATTAAATATAATTATTTTTAATGCGCTTTCCAAAAAACACCACATATTAAATTATAATAACATTTTTTTAACAAAAACTATCTCCTTATAATGTATTCAACCAGGTATGTTTTTCTTTAGTGAGACGTATTAGAAGATACTATTTTTTTATAAATATTGATAAAGCTAGACTCATTGCTATTCGCCATTAGTTTCTGTAAAGAGGTTATGTCTAAATTGAGTAAAATAAAGGCAAGAATATGTAAATAAGTTCAACTTCAGCCATTTATGGTAAGTAATGATGCTTTCAAACAGTACTACATTTAATCGCAAAATAATTGCTTGCTAATTATCAGTTGACATATTGACTTCATTAAAGTCTTTGAACAATGTCACTTCGGCTTGTAAATAAGTCTTACAAATTAAAAGATTTAAATATTACAACACATTTTCTCTCCTTGGAAGTGGAACATATTTTATCAAGTCATTTTGCTAAAAGAAATATTAAATAATACTAAAAAATAAACAATATTATAAAAAATAATCGGACATGTTGAAGAAATACTATTTTTTCCTAAAAAAAATTTTTCTCGCTTTAAAATCTTCAAAAGTTGACGTGTTTCATATATTTTTTTATATATTGTTCTGCCAATTTCGTTTTCTTTTGGTAGAAGTCTGATTATTATTTTTTTTAAAAGAATATCTAAATGAAAGCAATTGGGAAAACGCATCCAAAGTATTTTTATTTGATAAAAATTCATCGTTTCAAAACGTAGCATTAAATAAAACATTTTGAGATAAAACGTAAAAACTTGTATATAGTTCATATAATGCAAGATTTTAAATCAGTTTTTGGTCAATTCTACTTGAAAATAATTGAGTTTGAATAAAAATAATCGAATCCAAAGATACACTAGTTTTGTCATTTTGCATATTTTTATTTTTAAGCTTAAACTTAAACTTAAAATAACAAAAAAAAAATTGACTTGCGTTAAGTATGTTTAGAAACAGTGACGCGAGCTATTGTTATTTATCTGTCAATGTGTGATGATATATTTGGTTATAGTTTATAGTAAACATATATTTTTCATGTTATAGTTGTGGATAAAATATAGAATTGTATTCGCATGTAATGGCTATTACATATTCGAATGAATTACGACACTCGCCTTCGTTCGTGTTGGCAAATTTCATTCTTATGAGTAATAGCACACATTACATGAAGTATTATTTTAAAAAGTTACTTCTACGATTTTTCAGTTGGAATAAAATTAAATATACATTATTATATAAATTATTTTGAAAATTTTATTGTAATATTGCAGAAAATATTATTTTGAGAAGTAGTTATTACAATGGCGGTTGACTGACAGTAAGAGTTGCGCGCTCTAGTTTGAACCCGTATCACGCCCTCGTTGACCTCCGACCCGCGCTGTGCATGAGAAAAGAGGTGACCAGCACAGCACACTATTCTTCTTTCCCTTCCACTGTCACTAGCCTGCTAGATCTGGATCAGCTCGCATCTGTGGAAAACGATGCCAACTTGTTTATTCCTCTGCATTACGATTCATGGCCCACTTTCCTCTTTTCTACATCATGTGTGATTATTTCACGTTCCGCGATCGTACTCATCTGCGAGTTACGTCACGATAAACAAACGCGTCGTTATTCACACTGCCATTTGTTACTGCTGACAGGACACTCAAGCAGACTTCAGTTGTTTTATTCTGTATCTGCACTTGTTTCCCAGTATTCGTGTATCTGGGAAATATTCATTTTTCAATTTGAATCGTGAAGAGCAATTTGGCAAATTTCATTTCAATCCAATTGAAATATAAATGAATTTAATGAAATGTCAGTTGAAATATTAATTATCTGTTATTAATTACCTACATGTGTTTATTTTTACCAGTAATACTATTTTAACTGAATTCAAATTTTAACCGACTCAATTGCACTTCATGATAATATTTACAAAATAAGTTATATTATATTACAATATATTTTTTCTACGACCATTAAGATAATGCTTGTTGATTATTTGTTGTTGCTACGGATACATAGTATGTTGTAAACACTTTTTCATTTCTCTCTGTAACCATAGACAACGTAAAGGTATAAATTTTGTTAACTATTACAAAATATTTACAAAACACTTAAAAATGACAAAAGTAAAGTGTCACTTCCTGTCCTGTTGACAAATTTGTAATAGCTGATTAACTCATGCTTATTGATTCAGAAGCTTAAATAAAAAGTAATTGCGTATATTGTCAAATGAAAATTAAAAATCTGATGTGGACTCCATATGCCTTTCTTGTAAGCCTATTAAATTACACACATCTTATACCGCATATACAAAATTTCAACATTTTTTGGGTAATCGTTTATGAGTTATGTAAAAATTCAAAAATCCCTGTGAGCAAATTGTGCTTTTGGCTCTGCTGATTGGAATAAAAAAAGAGAGAGAAGAAACTAGATGTTATAGCAGTCCCATATACAAAATTACAACATTTTACGCTTAAATTTTTTTTATTTATGCGAAATACATTGACTTACAGACGTCACATCGAAAACTAATCAAAATGTATTCAGGGATAGTCTTAGAAATGGATATTTCCCTTGAATCTGATTTTTTTTTCGTGATTTACTGCGTAAAAGGAAGTAAAAATAATGAAAACATATTGTAACATTTTTTACCGGTTTCAGTATATTAAATTTTGTTTACATAGACAAAATAAGAAGGGTAATAATATTACCTTACAGATTTGATCACGAAAACGTTACTCACATTAGAACTTTATAAAATAATATTTATTAATAATGTGAAACAGGTAAACTACTGAACGAAACCACGGATGTTATGAACCATACCAGGCCTTGGAAGTCTTAAAATCTTGCTCTCTGATCTGAGAATTCAATTGACATCTGCGGCGGTTATGATCAGTCATATAATTGATAGCTATAACATATACTTTATTATATGTAGTTGTCCATAAAAAGTTGAGACAAATTATAATTGAAATAGAAATTCTAAATTATTGTTGGATTTCCTGCCACGCCTACCGTAACCTTTGAACTTTAATACGAAAATTTATAATTAATAATTTACCCATATTTTGCTAAATGTAGTTGAACGAAATTTGCTTAATAATAACCCATGGGGAGTTGAATGTAACAGAAATTTGGTTGATAATAACCCATGGGGAATTAAATGTATATATTGGTGTGTAACAGTAGACGATCTGAACACGGAAGACATGAAAAAGTAGAGCATCGGCATCCTCCCACGCGTGCACGTGCAGCACGGAGAGGGCGCTGTGTTTGTGAGTGGAGCGAGCGTCTGCATGTCGGATGTTTTAATGAAACAAATGAGGATTTAGGTTAGGTTGCTGGTGATGGTATGTAGCGTGGTCCGACGAGCCGGAGTGGGACTGTAACGTATCGAGGCTACGGAATCACCTCAATTAAACGCGTGTGTGACTACGGCCAGGCAAGCATTCAGGAGGATACAATTTCTTCATACAGTACGAGTGTTTCACAACAGAGTTGGATTTTTGTTGGTCTTGCAATGTCTTGCAATAAATGCAAGACAAGAACAAGTCAAGAGTTACAAATGTTAAAGCAGGACAAGGCAAGAAATTGTCTAGCAAGAAAAGTAAATTTTCTTCAGTTCTTGTACTCTTGCTTTTTTTTATTTGTAATACGAGTATATATTTATTATAAGAATCTATCTATAAATATATGTCACTAATTAGGAAAACAAGTCAAGAAATCTTGTCTTGTGAAACACTAAACAATACCACATTATGACATTATTTAAATATGAATGGTCTAGGTATTTTTTTCTCTCTAGACAAGAAGTGTATTCTTTAATATCATAATTTTCTCGAATTTAAAAAAATGTTGCTAGAATAGAAGCTTTAAAATGGGAAAATAACTGGAAATGTAACATCATCATCATCATTACATTTATTGATTTATTGAGTAGGTACATAATGTTATGAGAATTTTGTAATTGAAATGCTGAAAAGGGTAGATTTTTATAACGCTGCCACCAGATTATTTTTATAATTTAGAATAACCAAACTAAATTTAGGGAATTTAAAATACTTAAGAGAAACAAAGCAATAATAAAAACTAAACAACAAAATATATAAGAATAAAATGGAGTAATAAGATACAAATTACTAGTTAAAGATATAAAATCAATAGTTACAAATATTAGAGTTTAGTTATTACAGATTTCAAGACAAGACTTTTGCTAGTTCTGATAATCTAAACAAGTGAATACAAGATTCTAGAAAGTCTAGATCTAGACGGCATTACTAGATCAGGGCGCAAGAGAAAATATTAGATCATATAAAAAAAGAGAGATACAGGGAAAATAAAAATACTCGTTATCAATATTACTATCTCATCACATATTTATTTAAAAAAACATTATTTATTCTTTGGTCTGGCATTGAATTTGTTAAATGGTTTTTACTCATTTAAAAAGAAAATGAGTGTTCTATCGATGAACTTAAAATAACCATGGTTAATATTTTTTTTAAAATAGTCTCTATATTTAGAAAAGTCAACTGGGGTAGCACATAAGATGAAGATGATTCAAAACAAGAAAAATAATTGAATCAGTCAGTTTTGATAAAAGAAGGAAAATAATATAAATGTAATAAATACAGACATTGAAAATAAGAGACAAAAATATAGAATAAATGAAAAAGTTAGCGAAGAATAGACGAAAAGGAAGAAATGGATAAAATTTATGTAAACACGTCCAACATCTCAAGGTATATTTATAAGTGAAGAAGAAGATGAATACCACCATCTAGTTTTAACTTCATTTGTTGAAACTTGACTATACTACAATATTACAATGGAATGAGAAATTTGTTGGTTGGAAGATCACTACAAGCTGCATAGAAACAATTGAAATCCTCATCTTAATTTTATCTGCTCTTTGTGCCTCAACGGAATTATATTATTTATGCTGCAAACTCAAAATCAACTGCAGCAATAAAACTCAATTTTTCAATTAACACCCTGTATAACATAACCTACATATGAAAAATGTTCCGCAGATGACATAACGAGCGTCAATTAAGCCAGTCAATTAATGCATGCGGGGTGAATGCAAGGTATGTGCACACGAGGGGTGCAGAGTCGGTATTTGCACAAGCGGGGAAGCGATGCATATGTCGGAAATGAATACCATGACGTCCCACCCTCGTCTGGCTCATTCGATTCAGAGATGAAATAATGCCGACGACATTTATTTTGGATTTGTGAATTCGATTATATGTGGATTTTGTATTAATGTATTGTGTTTTGATTGACATTATAATCAGTTTTGGGTTTCCTGGGTCTGCGGTTGAAATTTTATCAAGGAATGGCGGAAGTTATTTTTATATTTCGCAGGAATTATTAACAAATGTTTGATGACAACGTTGATGTAAAATAAACAATACAATCTTTATATGAAAGTTTATAATATTGTTCATAAAATTAAAGGAAAAGGTTACAACATGTTGGATAATTTTAGAAACCTGCTTATAATAAAAAAAAAACTATTATATTATATTAAAAATCGTTCAGGATTTTAAGGCTTTGTTTACATATTCAAAAGTAAACTGATAACGAAGTAATAACTGTATATATGTACGGTAATATTACCATATTGACTTATCAAAATTACATGAGACAAAATAACTGTAACCATGGCGTCATACCATCCCATAGACTTGTTCACGAAAACGTTTTTGATAAGAGAATTTTATAAAGTAATATTTATTAATAACGTCCTGATTTCCTGAAACCGATAGACTATTGAACAAACCATGGATATTATGAATCTTGAGTGTCCAACCGATTTTCAGCCGAAACCGTAATCTAATACTCGGCTCCTCTTCTAGTTTCTGCCGAAAACCGAAACCGAAACTTATGTAGTTAGGTTGAAATTTAGTTAAATTTTTATTAAACACGGAAATCTAGTGTTTTTCTTTCCTTTTATGGTATTACTAGATTATTAAATTAAATAATAAACTTCAATTTATTAGAAAATCACTTTATTTTTGTACTAAAGAAGTAAAGATTTTAATAAACCTAGGTATGTTAATATCTATAAAGCATGAAAAGTTATCAGCAAATATTCGAATATAGTCCTCAAGTGACAGAATTCAGTTTAACAGTTATTGGTCATTCCTGCAAAGCATTTTACAAAGTAATGTTTACACAATGAGTATATCTTAGTTAAGCAACATGTACGTGGGTATATTTTATCTATGTTTGGCGAAAGATTTCTGTAAAATAATTTACATATTTACTTGATAATATTTTAATGTAAGTCTGTTACCTGAGTTGAATATATATCTATATTTGATTGTAAGTTTTGTATGTTATCAGCACCTAAATGAAGACTGATTTACAGTCGAAACGTTGGTGTATTAGTACATTTTATCAAATGACTGCAATTCCAAAAAAGACCTTCTTTACTAACATACAGTCGATAAAACCAATCTTACAGTATATGTCCGGTTTATTTAAAGTCAACCAAATATTCTTGCTCCGTACTAATCAAACCTTCCTGACCACATTTGATTGAGTTTCCTCCAAGTTCCCCAGTAGAAGGTGACTAGCGTCACCTTGAGTTCACATCCTCTGAGTTCCCCAAGAATGACGGCTGCGGCATGATCTACGATCTATCGGTTCGGTTGGACCTGACCTTGCCCACCGCGTAGGAGCGAACACACCCACTGCAGGGCGTGCAGGCAGCACCGGCCAATCCACGCCGAGGTCGGAAGTGACACTGTGACGTTGCCATGCTGGCTGGGAAGCTGGTTTAATTGCAAGAAATCGGGAAATAGTCAATGATCAATGTATCACTTGCTCAATCACAGAACAAACTATATGTAATAGAAACTTAAATACATGTAGTTTCATAGATATTAATTTATTTGTTCCTTTACTATTTTAAAAGATTAAAAAAATATATGACACATAATCTAGAATCAAAAATGTAGTGCAGATACAATTACAGTTATGTTAAGTGAGAAAAATTGTACCGTTTACGTTTACTACTCAAAAAATATTTCGAACTACACCTTTCTAGGCCGTTTTAGACTAGACTATATATGGTACAATAAATAGTATAAGAAATGGAACAATATGTTGTGCCAACAATTGTTAGGATTTAACGAAGTTTAGTTTGATACTAATGCAATTTCTTTTACAATATATTGGCTCTGATTCTGCGCACTTTCTCTGAATATGTCAATGTGACAAGCAAAATGAACCACATATTCATTTACATTTAAAGTTTGCAATACTTACAATTTTACCAGTAGCAACACTAAGTTCTCTTTAGCCACGCTACATACAATAAAAACAAAAACATTAGATACGTGTGAAATCACAAACTTCATATATACGTATACTCACAGCCAAATTGACTGGCAAATTGCATGAAAAATAAAACGTGTTATTTTTTTAACCTGATTTACGATCGTATACAATAGGTCAACCAATTTACTGTTTGATACGAGCCAATTTTAATTCCATCAAAAATGGAGCAATATCTTGTACAATTTATAGGCTAGCCTTAAACGACCTTAAAGGTAAATGGGGTTATATACTGCTTCTTCTCTTCATTCTCTTCTAACATTCTTGCACGATGTCTTAAGATGCTTCAGAGATTCATCTTCCCTTTCATAAAGCTTCTGCCTTCTCTCGTCCCTTGATAGCTAGTATTTGTTGTTTCTCTCTTTACCACATCTGAATCTAGCAATTATCTTAATGTTTCTTATTTCGTCCAGTAAATACTGTGGTATTAACATTATTTATTTTAGTTTATATCAATTCTTATCGTTTTATGTCCCAATCTCTCTCATATAGAAACATAAGTAATACTGTACTTGTGAACACAAGCGTATGAAAAATCGAATTTTTAAATATTTATAATAGAACGTTATTAGCTATAAGTACAGAAATTTTAATCGTATTAAAGTTTAAACTTATTATTCAAGGTTCAGAAAATAATTGATATACAATAACTTCAAATAGAAGGTACAATAACGTTCCTGAACTACAGATCAAGGCAAAAGGTAAAATGTCTCAAAAAAACAATGCCACTGAAATCCGAAAGTCCACTTCCGACATAATATCGTCGCCACGTGGACTTTAAATCTCGAAGGGAATGGGAAGAATTTAAATGAAAAATCCGCACCTGTGGATGTCAGCGTATGCTACAGCTACACTCGTTCTGTACCACAAACCAGAAAAAATAAACCGAGATAAAAATATCCGGCAGGGCACAAGGCGGTCACCCACTAAACGGCAAGTTACTGTTGCTCTGCTGTCTGCTGTCGCACAAACATACAATCACTGACATGCAAGAAACCACTGTACGTTTATTCCTTACGAAGAATAAAAGGAGGAAATAAGAACAGAATGAAGGTAGCAAAAACAGTGGTAGATGATACAATTGAAAAAAGGTTTTTGAATTGTTTGGACATACACAATTTAATATCTTGCCGGAATATTACCCAAATAACATGGCTAGGAAGACCCGTTGAAGAACTTTTTCAAACATGTCCGGTTGTGTTTTGGAAAGGTTTTGATACTGGGTTTGATTCCCAGTGAAGACTGAACTTTGCAAATTATTCTTATATTTAAATTTCGTAGAATCTGTAGATTCTGATACCTATTTCAAATATTACTTTCATATACTGAGAACACCTGATGAGGTCCAAAAAAGTTTTTCAGTATAAACTTTAGGGAAACATAAAACTTGGTGGGCCTCGTCGATCTAGGAATGACTTCGGAAAAGCCATGGAGGACCATGAATCCTAAGGAGATATTGCTATGGACAGAAAAGTTAGGCGAAGGAAAACGAGAATAAAGAAAGAATACTGTCATCGATTAATATTGCAATTTATATTGTAAATCAATTGTACTAGCATTAATATTTTTTAAAAACTTGAAATCATGGAACAGTAGAGAAGGCACATAGACAGCTATTTTGGTTTGCCCTGTACATTACTTACCAAAACCGTCTTTATTAGGTATTTAATAATTCTTATTTTACTCAGCTTTTGCCAATTTGCTATTTCCTTATTTATGGTACCGAAACGTCAGTATTTATTTGCTAGTAGAAAACCGAGTAATATTTTCTAAATCTTTTGGAAATATCATGGTCACTCCAGAAATTAAATCTTGCAATGTAAAGTCTTCTATTCACCACATTAATAAAATGTATTAATTCTTTTTCGTCGTCACTCACACAAAATACATTGTACTAATTCCACATTTTGTCAATATTACCAAAAATTGTCAAAAATTTGACAAATGCTACAGAATATTTTACATTCAGCCATATTCTGACCAACTTCGTAAATTTATCCTACTGGCAAAATTATAGGACATTATTAGTTTGTACATGAACAGACAATTTGTATAAAAGAATATCTGGAAATAACCAAAATTTAAAAAAAAACGACAAGTAGTTTACCTTAAGATTTTTTTCAGTAGGTTCTTTAGTGGTCACAATTAATTTTCTATACTTTTAATGTCAGCATTATTATCAGTAAAACAAATAATATATTTATTTATTTATAATCAGTATTTGATATTATTTATATGATAATAAAAATTTGAGAATATTAAACATTGAAAAGTTTCAAGTATCCGAGTGTATATGTTCTAATAGTAATGATAATATATACTTCTCATTTCTTATTACATTTATGTTAAAAATAATAGAAGAAAACATGAAACGTATAAAAGTTTGAAGTACCCCAGTGCATGTGTCCTGAACAACAATCTCCAAGGCTACCATGTGCCAAGTTCAGCGAAAGATAAAATAATAATACGCTCTATTGATAAGGGTAGAGCTATTCCAATGTCAGAGTTTTTCAGCAGTGGGTACGCCAATGTGACGTCACTCGTGTCCTTACAATCAGCTGATTTATACCTTGATGCTTCGTGTCCTTGTGAATATTTAAAATGCTATTCCTACTCAATTGTTTTATAGCACAGCATGTTTGTAACGTAATAAGATTATACCTATTTTTTGGCATCCGGATATAATTATTACAAAAAAGGTTAAAACAATAATAAATTTATATTAATCTGTGGTGTAAGTAATGAATTAATATGTAAATCCGTTATTCGTATAAATAATTCAAGTTTTGTTCATCTTTGAAATGAGGCAACTGATTCTGAAACCTTGTTCGCTTCCTAATTGAGATTTATTTATTCATTAGCTTATATCCGCATATAAGCCACATGGATTTCAATCTGTTTTCTCATATGGATTCCTATTTATATGCCACATATTATAGTGCGTCTAATGGAAAATCTAAGGATCGTCATAGAACGATTAAGAGTTCTTGTATCATATAACAACAAAAGAGCAATTTAGAGCGATAACTACCAAAGTCAACTACATATTTTGATACAAAATTAAAATGTCCAAGCAACAGTATTGGTAAAAGATGGTTTAGCATACCATACTTCATACATCGGTTTCTCAAATGATGCAAAGATATAGAGACACTAGTGGCTATTCCAGAAAACCTGAACAAAATCGAAATCGTGCAAAAACCGTTTGCCAATTTTTTTAAAGTTAACAATTTAAAACTATTGCAGCTATCTGTATGTAATTTGTCTAAGAAATATAGATATTTCGAAATATTTTATCTAAAACCATAAAAATGGTTAAAATTTTACCTAGTTATGGTACAGACATACATTCAACTCAGAGGTAACAGATTTACATAAACGGTATTAAAATATTATCAAGTAAAACATGTAAATTATTTTACGGAAATCTTTCGTCAAACATAGATAAAACTGACATACAAGAAGTTTCTAGTTGAGTAACAGTCGAAAATCAAGGGCCAGAGAACAGCGAAACAAGATTGTACAACTAATTATGTATCACAGATTTATTTTCTCAAAATCGCAGAATAAATAGAGCTGAAATTCTGAATGTCAGTCTGTGCGTTAACAGTTTGTTGATCCCTCTGTATAAATAACATTTCGAGAGTAAGGCGTTTATTCAAGTTCTTCTCCGTAGTCAGTATCCTAGTGACTTCAAATTGAAAAGAATGTTCTCCTTTTTGACAGTGTTCTACTAGGGCACATTTAGAGCTCAAATATGGTTTTACTGCGTTCCTTTGGTGTTCCTTTAATCTAGTGTGGAGGTATCTCTTAGTTTGTCCAATGTAAGCTTTATTGCAATCTTTACATAAAATTTTGTAGACAATATTCGATCTTTGCATTGTATCAATGGGGTATTTAGTATTACTGAACAAAATATATACTGTTTTATACTGTTTGAACGTAATGTTCATGTCAAGATGTCTTGTCAGCGTATATCTAATTTTATGTGACAAATAAGAAATGTAAGTTGTTAATAAGAAGTAGAGAGTATTAGTGGATTTTATTAAATGACTGCAACTGCAAAAATACATAAATCTACTCAGATTTATTTTTTTCTGAGCTGATCGGTTTATTTTCTTTGCCCTTGCAGACAAAGCTAAAAAGTGACTAGGTCCTTGGTGAACAAAGACTGAAACAGTAACTTTCAACTGCATTTACATTTAACATTACACATTCACATCAGCCCTGGAAAGAGCTCATTAAAAATCAATCTAGTGTTCAGCAATGTCTTGCACCGATTTATTGCATTACAATCTCCCAGAAAAGTGGAGAACAAGCTAAGAGCTGACCTTATTCAAATCATTCGTGTATCGTGTTTTAGTCGCATAAGTGATGGAAACAACCATTTTTAAATATCAAATGTCAGTCGACTCAGAAGTTCCTACTCACTAATTTACTACGTGTCTGATGTCATTGATAGTTTACGAGAAATTTATCGACTTTCATCGCTGGTAATCGAGATCGTGTCAGCTGCAGTGGCGTAGCACACTCTACTTTAAACGGGGGCAACATTTTACATTCTAAAGGAAAATATTTTACAATACCCTACTATATTTGTTTCTGTATCTTGTATTCTTCGTTAATTTAAAAAGATTATTGTCCGTATTCATAAAACGTTCGTTAAAAATTGTTCTCCAATAACACAATTCGTCTTTGAAGAACTAGAATAAATATTCTAGTCCATACCATACAGATTCTGAAACTGAAGGATTTCCACAAATACAAGTCCTTATAATACTACTTTAGGATGATCTATCCTAGAGATAGGGATGTTCCAAATAATACAGGATCAATAATTTTCTTTCAATATCAGTATTATAGTATTGATACCAATCTTCCAAAATTTGATTAATATCAGCACATTTAAACCAGTATTGGAAAACTTTATACTTCCAAAAATAATAATGTTTATTTTTGATCACGAAATTATAATGTATTGCTTCTGGGAAAAGGACTTAAACTGTTTTTTCTTGGTACTTGCAATAAAGAAGATTGGAACATTTAATGTTATTGTAAAACAAATAAAAATACCTATTTTTACTACGAAGATAGAAACAGTTTGATCTTCTCCTCACTTCGTTCTTATTAAAAATACACTATTGATAGTAAAGTATGTCTTTTCTGTTCCAAAAGAAGAATAGAGATTATCAAGTCTATTAATTTTAGTAACGTGAAAAATTAATAATTCATCAAAGTGTTCTTCTATCAGTTATCATTATTTTTAGTTATTAGAACAATACAATACAATATTTATTAAAAGAAATATAGTTTGATCCTCTTGTTTCATCCTTTTGAACATTATTAGTCCAGTGAAATGAATAGACAGTTATTCGGTGAATCAAATTCAAATTTATTAAACAATATGGTCCACAAATACGTAGTACGAATTACAATTTTTTGAACATCATTATTCTAGTGAAATGAATAAACTATCATTGGTAAATCAAGTGTTCCACCAAATGCCTAGTGCGAAGTACAATTTTAGCTGTTCTGTACATAAAACTTCTAATAGACTACACAAAGAGATCCAAAATTGGTCCAATAAAACTGTTAGTTAAAAACCAATCCTCACTGATGTATTCTTGGGTCCAATGATTGATGATCCCGATACAATGTGGGGATAAACAAAGGCCCGTCGGCGATTGGTTGCTGTTGTCACCGACCGCGTCGCAGCGGCACGGTCAGACGGCCTTGAGTCTGGCAGCGAAGATTACCGGTATGAAGGTCGCAGAAGCGAATCTCGCCTTGCGGACGACCGGAGGAAGGTGCCCTCGGACTGACCCCAAGATAAATAAAGTTTTTACCGTTTATTAGCGCGGATTAACGAAAACAACAACAGCGATAGGCTATCGCTAGCAGATGTTTTCACACTTTTAAAACAGTGATCAAATTCTAGACACTGGTGAAATGTAAATGAGAAAACAAAAAATACTTTATAAATTACTTTACTTGGTAAAGTTTATATTATTTAGAATGGTACAACGATTTAATAATCAGTATGAAACACATTTTTGAGCATACCTTTAGACATGGAATTGTCCTAGGTTTATTCCATTCCAAAAGTACAAAACAATCAATACAATAAATAGTGGAAATATCAAAGGAGTTTCATTATAGTGATTTATTATGTTTCCCCAAATATCAGGTATTAAGGAAAATGGGATATGCCAATAATTTCTGGAACAGACCGGTTTCGATCCGAGATAGGATCTTCCTCAGAGAGGAAAAGTCAGGGAAGATCCA
Source organism: Stenolophus ochropezus (assembly GCA_035578165.1). Lineage (NCBI taxonomy): Eukaryota > Metazoa > Arthropoda > Insecta > Coleoptera > Carabidae > Stenolophus > Stenolophus ochropezus. The sequence goes on from JAQOWZ010000002.1 coordinate 4,470,299, forward strand.
TGTACGATCGAAACTTGTGGGATCAGAAATAAAACCTTCGAAATATTGACTAAATTCCAAAAATTATTGTTCTATCCAATTCATTGACTAGTCAAGAAAAGTCTCTAATCATTACGAAAAATATTTGATATCATTTTCATCATTATTAACATGACTGTGTATCATCAAAGAATTATGATTAATAAATAAAATAATTGTAGACATTTCATTAAATAAATACGATCGTATACAATATTTCAATCAATTTGCTGTTTAATACTAACCAATTTAAATTGTATCAAAAATGGTGCAAGATCATGTACAATTTATAAGCTAGTCTAAAACGGAATCTAGATTGGATAGTAAATAAAAAAAAATCATGTTTTGGTGTCTAAAAGTTTCGCCAACTAAAGGCTATAATTCAGGGGCACCAAGAAAAAAAAGTAGGTACTTAGTTTTAGACTTTTTTTATGGTACTTGAACCACAATAAAAAAAATGTGACTCATTTTTTATACAGCTATATAAGGAAACATTAATAATGATTTCAATAGGTTCAGTTTGTCACCTATTTCATTTTAAAACTTGCTGACAAAACATTTAATAAATTATTGTAACACCATTTTGTGAGGAATTCTTAGGTACGTTTCTCGCAAAAAAATTTAAAATTTTGTACTAATTATCTAAGAATATCTCGTCATTTAAAGATCATAAAATGACGTCAGTTTTACGTGCAAATTATTCCAATGAAATACTCGTAATCTAAAGTGGCAGATACAGTCAAGGTTCGAGACATAATTCTACATTTATGAGTATTTTAAGAACTGGTCATATAACAAGTAGAGCGTACGCCTAGTACCGCTATAATCTGAATTTCAAATTTTACACATTTTTTACATTTTCCAACTTTTAAAGTGAAATTATTGTAAACGTGCCAAATATTTCGTGTTGTGATAAATGAGTTAATTAACACCAGTATGCCGCTGGTGATTTAATTATAAAATAATTACTCATTGGAAAACCGTGAGGAAAATGAATTTAATGTTTATTAATGTGATTATTCGTAAATTATTGTAATAATTGGTCATTTAAATAATGGGTCAATAGGTTTCTAGTATTACACACTGAAGGAACTAGAATATTAAATATTCAAATTAGAAATACAAACACATTAAGAATATAAATCCATTTCAAGTAAAAATGAAAAAGCAAGTCATAAAAAACTATTACCAACTAAATTATTTAATTTATTTATTAGAATACTTTTATAATGAAATAATAAAACTATAAAGCTCATATAGTATTTTATTTAGATATTATAATATAAGAGAACGTAAAATGAGATATGCAACAGTAATGCCTTTTTTGTAGCGTTTACTTATAGTAAAAGATAATTTTTTAATGTGTTATTAATTGCAAATTTGGTTATATAAATATTTTGCAATAATAATCAAAATAATTTGAGAGAAGCCAAAAGTCAATGTTACTAAGAGCCGCCCAAAAATCGTAAATAGTTTGATATGACTAAGTTCCCAATCTTACAACATTTCTGGCCACAGTTCACTTAGCAACAGATGCATTTTGAAAAACAGGAACCAAAAGTCATAACCATGATTTGAGAACAAAGTGCCAACATTAAAATTCCGTAATGACACTACCCAAGTCTAATTGACCTCGTCCAAGCAATTTGCAATCATCGCAGTGGCCTGTGGAATAACAAATGAGCAGTGACATCGCTCATCGAAAATGTAAAATTCATTAGCATGATCAAACTTCAATTTGGCCTGGTATTATTCTCGCATGAGATGATAATTCATCGTTTATAAATAAAATAATAATGGGAGAAAAAGCCCGCACGTGTCAAGTTCGCGAATTCTGTTGATCATGCCATTTTTACATAATTCCAAGCAAGGCCTCTTGTATTAAATCGTCAGCAACCTTGGTTTGTGATTACATTAACATTGGCGTTTTCTAACACTCTAAATTTAGCGTTTCAATACAAACGCCAACCGTACTTGCTTGCTTATTTCATTCACACTTCAACTGTTACAAAATGCACTAAACACCCTCACATAACTAAACAAAAACAGTATTATATTTAGTATAAGTGTAGTATAACTAAGGTCATATGTTTTATTAATTATATTTTACTACAGTTTATATGTTATGGTTTCTTAATTACTTACTTGGTACATTGTAAGGGTGTATATCTAATCTCACCTCAGTTTAAAATGAGCTATGGTGAGATTAATCAAATATTTTTCAGAACTCATAGTAATTGAATAAAACAATTTTTTTTTTAGTTTTAGTTCTGTAATTATTTATTTATTAAACCGAACGTTTCGGCAGCATAAACTGCTGCCTTCTTCAGGGTAATAACTAAGAAACGATGATTAGGAAATTAGTAAAACATTGTTTCTAATATTAAATATGTTGTAATTAGTTTCTTAGTTACCTGTTTACTTGTTTTTTGTAATTGTCATACAACAGGAATATTTTTACTAGCCACATATCTTTTTTTAAACCATTTTGCGCAGATCTCTCTCATCCCCAATGAATTAGTCAAAATCTGATAAAATTTAACTATTCCCCAATCATTCAGTACTGTCAATCGACGATCAGAATGCACAAGATCCTAGATTCTGTCGAAATTTTCATCAGTTGTTGAAGATTAAAGCCTGCCGCTGCTTGTTTCATCTTCCATCTACTCTTTTCCTTTTGAAAATGCCTAAAACCATCGAAAACCAGGCCCCTTGAAATAACATTGTTTCCGTAGGTCTGCTTAAGTATTGTAAAAGTTTCCATTGCACTGTGCCCAAGTCTGAAGCAAAACCTGATAGCACACCTTTGTTTGAAATTGACGTTACTCATTTTTAGAACGCACAAAAAAAAACTGTTCTACGAAAAAAATCGCTACGGACAACAAAATAACTTCAGCGAATTCAAAATCGTACTGAAGACATATAACATGTTCACCTACTCGTGTCCTAAGTGTTACCAGATTGAACTTTACGTTGCCACTCTTATTACTTAATTGTAATCACCAAGGAATATTATTTGATATTTATATCCTTAGCCAACTTATAAACCCTTGGACCAAAGACCAACATCCTTGTAAGCTTGTTGTCCTTTGGACGGGCATAAACATCTTTGTAATGCCATTGGTATAAAAATAACTTATGAATCCTTACTAAATATTTAGTAATCGGGGACAATTTCTAATTATTAATCAAAATTGTAATAGATATACAACTAGAATATAAAAATATCTTTGCCGTAATGGAAAATAGATATGTAACCAAAACCTTAATAAAATGCTATTGTGTTATGTGTTTCTAGGTATGCAATTATAAAAATAAAGAACAAAATTTGCATATAATGAAAGTCTGATTAGACTAGCCTATATATGGGACAAGAAATAGAACAAGAGATGATACAATATCTTGTACCAAAAATTGTTAGATTTTGATGAAGTTTTGTATGATACTATTGCCATTTATTGTACAATGTATTAGCTCTGATTCAACACATTTACGATCGAATACAATATTACCGAAAATAGTGTAAGCTCTTGTACAATTTATATGCTAGTCTAAAATGACCTTAAGTTATGTCTAACAAAAACATTATATTGATGTCCGCAGCTATTTTTGCAATTGATCTACATTAGAACCTTTTGTACATTGTACTAATGATCCATTTAAATTAAACCAACAAAAAATCTACAGTTAGAGTAAAAATAAACAAAAATGACTTGCTGTTTTATTGAAAGCAGATCAGTTGAAAAAGCAAGACAGGAATGAGCTCTGAGCTCCTTGAGTGACCGCTGCGGGAGTGAGAGAGATGGCGCTAGAGCGAGACGTCGCTGGCGTGTGCATTGGAGTCAAGGTCACGTGATAAGACGCGTTAACGGGGTGTCAAGGACATTCGCAGCCGGTCATGTTGTGTCGATGGCAGATATGCGCACGCATGCGCACGCAATAGCCATTGTTCTTGTTTACTTCGTGGATATCGCGATTGTTACTTCGGATTAGTTTATGTTTTACCTTTGGCGCTATAAAGGACTAATGGTATAATAGATTTCTGTTGAGTTATTGCCACAAACATACAAGAAAATCACAAATATTGACAAACTTTCATTTTAATTGGTAATGAAACATCAACCATAGTAGACGAAAAGGTTGTTCTTACCTAGAGAATCAAAAACAAAACTTCTATTATTTATTTTCAAAACAACTTCAGTACAAACCTTTTGCCAAGTTAGTTCTTTGGTTTTTTATTAAACCAGATCTATAACTTATAAATTGTAATTAGTAATACGTAATATACAGGGTGTTAATACTAAGTTGTAACGCCAGAAAACGGCAGTTAGAACCCATTGAAACAAACAACTTTAGTTAAAATTTTGGATTTGGAGCCGCAGTTCATAGTTATTGTTTTTTTTAATTTCGAAATATCGTCATTGAAGTTAGTTAAAATTGGTTGAAATTTTTGATCGGTCGCCATTTGTTACCTATTTGATAAAATAGAAAATAATTGTAAATCCAAATGTTTTAGAGAACCGAAAGCAAATGCTGAAAGTTTTGTATTTTTTAAATATTCCTTAAAATAAAAGAGTAATGATTATTTTTCGAAAAATAAAAAACGCCAGTAACTATGAACTGGTGCTCCAAAAGTTGTTTCAATGAATTCTAACTGTCGTGTACGTTTCCCGTTCTTTTGACTCTCAGCTGCTTTGTTTCCTTCTTCTTCTTCTTCTTCTAATTCTTGTTCAATACCAGAAAAAAATAACGTTAAAGCTGCGAAACATGACAAATAGACGATTTTGTAAATCTAAAGTCCAAAACCATACGCCTGTACCATTTCCTCTAAAAACTTGTACCTCATTTGAATGTAATTTGAATGACATGTTAATAACTTACATACTAATTTGTGTTTTCTTTTGTTCTAGGTATGTGGTGTCATTATTTGCAGATATATACTCAGAGAAATCATGGTGAGAATAGTCAATAAACCTATAAATAAATTTAAGTTTTCTTATAAAATTAAAACTTTATATACATCGAAAAACAATGAGGTTTTTAGTTTTCTAAAATGAAAAGTATTTCAAGATCGAAAAACAGAATTCCACTGTTGCCGTACAAAAAGTGTTCGCTAAATGAGCAACCATAACCATATTATTAAAATAGTTCCTGTTAAGTATCCCGCGAAATTCTTCATTGAAGTCAAGGCCAGCAGAGAATCATGGAGTAACTAGCTCTTGCCATCAATCATCGCATGCGGGGAGGCGTGTTGAAGGCATCCGTACCTGCCAAACGGTGCCGCGGTAGTAAAAATAAAAACGCGCTCTGCGCATGCGATGCTCTAGCTTGGCCTTGAATCGTGCCACACTAGCTTTATTTTTATTTTTATTTGTGCACAAGTGTGCTTGGCACTAACTATTGCCAATACATGCGGACAAGTGAATCAATATTTTTATCGGAATATTACACAATGTCTATCAAAGGCTTCACAGGTTGGGTTGTCACAGAACTGAAATTTAGTAACTGGTAGAACATAGAAATGAATAAAAACTGTCTGTACTTTAGTCACAAGTATAGAGTTTTAATATACCCGAAATATACGACAACAGTCAATGATCAGTAACTATTAATACTTAATTTTATTACCATGTGTCATCATTTAGGTAATGATCATATTTTATCTTAATATTACACAATGTCTATCAAAGGCTTCACAGGTCCGGTGTTAGTTACTGCTGAACTGAAATTTATTAACAGATACAACATAGAAAAGAATAAAGACCGTCTGTGCTTTAGTCACAAATATAGAGTTTTAATATACCCGAAATATACGACAACAGTCAATGATCATTAACTGTTAATACTTAATTTAGTTGCCATGTATCGTATGATCATTTAGGTAATGGTCATTTCAAACTTCATAAGTGGAAAGTGCCCATGAAGTTTAGAAACTGATGATTGGAAGCGTTCGGTTGTCATCGCAAGTCGAATGACAGTTGAGGTTGATGATGTTAAGGTTAATAAGATATCTAGTTGAATTGTTTTTATTTGGGTTGACGATTGACAATAAAGTATAGTGAATAATACTCTGAATTTAGAATCTACTACGGTGTCTTTAATGACTCTATCTTCTTTTTTGTCAGGGGTACATTGCATTTGCGCATGTTCAAGAAATTTCAATTTCTGTCCGTTTTTTCTAATGAACATTAACTTCAATTTACTAATAATTATTATTTATAACGTGAGTCCCCGGCATTACAGATCCAACTAGTTTTGGCTTAGTTCAGGACTTCGAAAGATATTATAGAACCGCGACTTTTGACTTTTGGGTTGGAAAAAATTAGCCGAAACTAGTTGGATTGGACTGTAATAAAACTTCATATTATGACTAAAATCCGGAACATCTTATTCTCTTCAACCACCATCCTAGTCAATAAATTTGTAACTTTATACATATAACATAGTTTAGTACAGAAAATATAGAATTTTAGTAGAGAATAAATGTCATTCTAGACACAAATCAAACCTCGGTCTTGGGTATGACCGATTATTTACAGTTCCTAAACTCTGAAGTTTTATGTTTCGTACTTTGTGTTCTTATATATAAATGCATTAATTTCCTATGATTTAAATCCTATGTTTTCTGTGCTAAATTATGTATGTTCTGTGTTCTAATAACTTATAAATCGGTCTTAAATTCTTGTAACCATTACTTCAGGTTTTTCTGTGTAAAATCAAACATTCATGTATTGATTATTACATTTACAATAATAAAGTTAATTTCGACCGTGAATTAATGACCTAACCTTCAAACAACAACATAAATCATAGAAAAGTACAAAAAATAATTTATATTTGAATACAATATCGATATTCCCTAGCACATAATGGACCCATCCGAAATGTATTGACCAATAAATTGCTCAAATTTAATCTGTATAGAATTGCGTGGGCTTTAGTGAACCTTGTAATTTAAAGATGATCCACCCACGAAATATTACAAGACTTACAAGATTTCACAAATTATTCAAATTTTATTACAAATTATTATCATATTTCAGCTATATCTACTGATATATTGTATGTTTTATTTCATTAATTTTTTGAGTTACACCTTCGAACATTTTTATATTTTCAAATGAAGTTATTGTATCATCATATTCAAAATTATAATTTTAAAAAGTATATTTAATAATTAATAGATATAGGATTTAAATATTTATAACCTAAAAATACAATGACAATGAAAAACAATACGCAGTATAAATAAAACAATTGCTTGCCTATATGACCTTACACACTGTAAGAAATACTATCTTTTAGCATTTTATTTAAATGAAGTAACAGTACAGTGGAATATGTTTTAAATATATATACTTTACATATTTTTTTTATTGTTAATTTTACAGCATAAAAATACTAGTACAAATAAGATTTAAATGTACTATTCATTTTATCTGAATGAAAATTTTAATAGAATTTATAGTGTCATTTTAAATTCTAATACGGAGTAATTATTTTTTATTAAAAAAGAACGATAATGTTGGTATTCGAAGCCAAATCGATGCAAAAACGAAAATAAATAATTAAGCTATTTTTACCTCATTCGAAAACATATAAGCGATGAAGCAATAAAATGATGACACATTAATTTACGATGATTCTGCAGATATATTCATGCTAATATAAGCAAATAGGGTTGTGGCTGTAATATCATACATATGTATTTCACCTTTATAAAATAAAATTCAACAGAAAGTACAATTACATTGAATTCTTGAGCTCAATATGAACACTCTCTAATTACTTTGCAGTCATTGAGTAGAAAGGTTATACGAGTATTGTTCCATAACATGTTAATTGTATAGTCTGAGTAACTACTTTTATGTTAGAAACTTTTATCCTGTTTTGGGTGTGGCAATTTTTTACACGGGGATAATTATTCTTTATAATTCTGTTTGAAAATAGGAAATCAGTGTGTCAACATCTTTATAAAGGTGATTTACAACGGTTGTTTCAAACCGTGTGTTCGGGAGGTCATTTTGAATAAAAAATGTCAAATGAACATGGCCCCTATTCTAGCAGGTTTTTTATCAACAAAAAGTTAAAGTTTTAATAATAAGTTACCTTAGAAAAACAAAATATAACAATCAATAACTTTACCCAAACTAATACGAATGTAGTTTGTTTCGTGACAAGTTTTACTTTTATTTTAGTGATGTCTTATCCGCATAATTCGACTGGGAATAGGCTAACCAAGTGAGCCACCGCTACCCGTAAACGAAAGATTTACATGGTTCACAAGTTTAGTAATCTAAACGTTCTTTCTTAATTTTGAATACTGATACTGAAAACTACATACCTAAATACTGAAAGGTTAGCAACAATTATAATTTTCTTTTTTTTCTTTTAAATATCATTGTTGATATTTTCTCTGTAGAATGACTGAATCGATATGTCCCTGAAGCATTTTTTAAGAGACCACTAGGTTGAAATTACTCTACAGTATCATTAATCAATATGTACTACACAATCTACATGCGTTATGAATATTATTCTTTGATTTTAGCTCATTAGTTCTAGTTCCATTAATGTGTTACATTTTAATTTTCTTTTCAGACAGGAAATTAATGATCTGCTCTTGTGATAGGCTGGAAATAGGTTAAAGACAAGTTTTATTTTAATAAAAAAAATGTAATTATGTGTGTACTTGCCCTCACTACTTCTGCTTATATATTTCTTTATTACACTTATTACCATATTACTGTAATATTAATAATGAATGTAATTCATATCGTAAGTACTACGTAAAGTAGATTGTCTTAAGAAATTGAAAAAAAATATTGAACATTTTTAGGAAGGAAGGTATAATAAAAATTTATTTTGTACAACAAGCATGGACTGATACTCAAGCGAGTTGTACACTATACTTTTTATACGACCAAAATATTACGTTCTAATTCATTTATATTTTAATAATTCGTTGATGTTCTGTTTCAACAAATTTCCAGTTTTACCCAATTATTCATAAATAGCTCATTTTCACCAAAATTTTTCCAATTTTTATTTTACGATTAAAAGGATTCTTTATTCTTTCTTTGGACCAGTTGAGAAAAATACGAGAATATTAAAAAAAAACTTTCACTATTTCGCAATGAAGTTGCTTTTCTTTTTCAAAAGAAATATTTTCTGGACGTAAATAAATTTAAACGCAAATATCATCGAAATGGAAGAAACAATTGAATTTTGTTTAATAATTAGACATTAGCGTAGAAGTCAAGAAAATGAAAAATATTGGAGATTAAATATTTTATTCAATTTTCTTATTTTTTCATTATTTATTATATATATATATATATATCGTAGTTCGTAATATTTGTTCTATTAATTTTTACCATGTGCTCTATTTTATTTGGAAACTACACAAATAATTTGCACCAAAATTTACATCGGGCTATTTAATTTTTGGTATATTTATGTTCTACATTTTTGAATTCAGTATTTCTCTTAATTCTTTTTAATATCTTCCATATTTATGTTGTTCATTTAGAATATGCTTCAGTTGTTTTAATTCCTGATCCTCATATTTATAGTCCATATTTTCTATATTAGTAAAAAAACTTTATTTTTTACGCACTCTAAATTCGACATTATTGTATTATATGATGTATGTTCCTCCTTCATACACCCCTGTTATTAATTTCCCGTGAGGTAATGGAAGAGTTGTAAAGCTGGTACACTAATGACCTGAAACAATGGGTCGTAAAGCAGCTGAGCTGGTCACCTGAATGCTGTTGATTAAACATGAAATTCGTTCGAATGTGTAACACATTTCACTGAGGCTCGCGTTGCACAACGAGGCAGGGTTTATGGGTCGCGGATGCGTTTCGAAATGGTAAGATATTGTGTCGTTTCGCCTTTCTCAATCGGCCTGCTTGCTGGATCGCTGACATGTCAACTTACACTTCCATGTAGTACACTGCGTGTGCGTTACAGTTACAAGCTACATTCATATGCGTTACAACAAAAACATCTAGTAAAACTACAAACAAAATTTAATTTCCTAGAACCCTAGTACCATTTATACAATATTGTATTACAGTTGTGTCTCCATACCCAAAGTATTTCAAATTTCAAAAATACCTGTTTTAGAGTCAACAATTTTGGTTTTACAAATTTGTATACAGTATGATTTTCTCCAGCAACGACAAACGCTGAGGAACTATAGTAGAAGTAGATATATATGAAACCTTTTAGGGAGGGGTGGGAAGCTTTGTAGTAGTAGTTATAAATTATCGTAACTCAAAGGTATCACTTCAAAAAATAAGAACATATTCTTCTCGTCACAGGATAGATATTTGCGACTCCGTTTTTGACGTCGACGGCTGCTCTTTTGCTAAATGTTGAACTATTTCTTCCGAATGTTGTTTTCAGCATGACTTATGTCCACAAAATTATATTCCCAGGATCAACAACAATTTTGGTTTTACAATTTAGGATGCAGAATGATTTTCTCCAGCTACGACAAACACTAAGGAGCTACTAGCTCTTAGCAAAAATGATCTTACTACTATGAAGTAATCTGTATTAGATGTGTAGGATTACATGTACTATATAGTCATGTATAATATAGTGACTTGGTTATTAGCCGAACAGTTTTTATTTACCAAAAACAGTTTTCCCATGTTAAATGGCTATGACAACACTTTTTTGGAACACACGGTATACCTTACTCTAAATCCATACTTTATGTCATAAAAAATTGGGGAAAGAAGGTCCGTTCAAAAATATTTATAATTTATATTTACACTTTAAATTTTCACTTTGAAATAAGAACCATGCACAACTACTTTTAAATATTCAAAATAAACTTTAAATACCATTATTGAAAGATTGGAGTTAGCAAGCTTTAATAAGTACGAATTGAAATTCAAAAGTGAAAATATATTAGTCTGAAAATTTTTTTGTACAACATTATGGTCCGAAGTTTTGCTTTTCTTAGTAAATGATCTGGTCACCCTGCCAACTTATGCCTGGTCTAAAACAAGCTTAAACATTTGCAGTTAAGAGATTTAAAGTGTTGTGTAGGCTGTATTGTGTAGTAACCATTAATAAATGTTAGTTGTAATATAATGCCAGGCTAGTGCTAAAAAATAATATCAAGGGCATATCAATTTCAGTAATTCTATAGATGAAAAAGCCAACAATGAAATTATGTAAAAATTAATTAGTAGTTATTTGCCTGGCCTTGTTGAACCGATTCAAATGTCACCTTTCATTGTCATCGTCCACGTGTTCGCAACCACAACAAAATATTTGCACGGCAAATCAATAAATCACGAGTTTACATCAACGCTGGGAAAGAGTTGTTAGGTGCTGTCATCCGGCGAACAGAACACTTGTTCACTTTAAAATGTGCTAATTGGAAACAAATTCAATTTGTGATACACGCGTCCACGGGGCGACAACTTTGGCCTTCGGCAAAAATATATTCACAAAAATATGTAAATTACACATTGCACAATTAAAATGCATGTTACGCTCTTAAGAGGGTTCACTGCCAATATTAAACCAACTAAGGTTTTGGTAGTGTAAATCGTTCCCCCAATTCTTATTAATCTATTATATACATCCTGAGATCAAATAAATTATAAGTGCAACATGAAATTATGAATGATTTGTAAATTATTATGTTATCCTTTTTTTTCTTATTTCCAGAATTAATAGTAGGTAGTACAGAGGTCTAATCTTATGTTCAAACGGAATAATGAACTTCTGTGCTTTATTGTATAAGGTGGTGCTTAGTAGATTGGTATAGATGACAGTAGTATCCGAGTATCTGCCAAATTTTACTAGAAATGATGTTTCGTAATATCGTTAAAAATGTAATAATTTCAGTAGGAATTAACTTCTTGACTGGAGTAAGTAAATAAATATTCGTTTTATTGACTGCATCCTAGAAAAATATTTTGATCGTAATAATTTTTGTAATAATTGATTCAAAATTGATATTATCTTGAAGGAAAATGATGAAATTTGTCTCTCTAATAATATATTTTTGAAATATTGTTTTAAATATTTGGTACAATTTTCCTAATATAATCAAACTTTTATTAATTACACCAAACCACGTATTATTATTTTATCGTGAGAAGTAGTCCACACTTAACATTTAACATCTAACTGTAGTTTTTCTCGTCAAAAATCGCCTAGTGTATTAAAGTATAAGTTATACAATATTCACAATTTGCATTTAGTATTGGGTGTGATATGTAAATGAAAATTAATTTTATATGTATTAATTTGAACAATTCGTGTAATTTGATGACGAATTCTACGAAAACCTTCAGCACATTTCCGGTTAGTAAATAATTTCCAAATTATAATGAACTAATCTTATCCTCGTTTAAATTACAAGGTTAGCGATTAAACAATTATTTCCGATAATTGAATTTCGCAGGTGCGCTCGGTACGCGTCCTAGTCGAAAGTATAATTGTTGGCGGTAAATTTATCGCATTGTGATGTTGATGGTGGAAAGTCTGTGTCGGTTGTCGGTGTATAGAGATCAGATCGGGTGAAATCCAGGAAGTAGCAAGTGAAATCCTAACTTTGCCTTCTCTCCTGTCACATTCACGCTACTTGTCTTGTTATCTCGCTATCTATTGCTACCTCGTATTTGCTCAAAGGTTAGGAACGACACATCACGGAAAAGCACAACAAACCAAGACGAAAATGGAATATAGTAGGTTAAAAAAATATGTGTACAGTCTTAATATGAATGTAGATACATTCAGTAATATCCATCTTTTATAAGTAGATATTGCTACCTCGTATTGGTTCAAAGGTTAGGAACGACACATCACGGAAAAGCACAACAAACCAAGATGAAAATGGAATATAGTAGGTTAAAAAACTATGTGCACAGTCGTCATATGCATGTAGATACATTTAGTAATATCCATCTTTTATAAGTAGATATTGCTACCTTGCATTTGTTCAAAGGTTACGAACGACACATCACGGAAAAGCACAACAAACCAAGACGAAAATGGAATACAGCAGGTTAAAAAACTATGTGCACAGTCGTCATATGCATGTAGATACATTCAGTAATATCCATCTTTTATAAGTAGATATTGCTACCTCGCATTGGTTCAAAGCTTAGGAATGACACATCACGGAAAAGCACAACAAACCAAGACGAAAATGGAATATAGTAGGTTAAAAAACTATGTGCACAGTCTTCATGCACGAAGATTTATTTATTAATATCAATCTTTTACAAGTAGAAGAAATCGGAACTGTCTAGAAAGATCAGGTCTTCCGAAAAAAAAAGAACATCGACAAATCGTCATATGCAATTATATATATATAACTAGAATATTACTTGAAATTTTTGTCTGATTGTTACGAATAGTATTCGGCATGACAATTCCTCGAAATATATATATTTAGCCTATTTAGTCGTGCAAATCCCAAATCGGGTCAAAAATGACTCTTAAATCATTCCAGTTTCGCTGTCGGGATCTAAATGTCATTTTTGACACTCGTTTGTCTGTTACCATGCAACAACTATTCGTAAATTTTTCTTATAAATTCATGGCTCTAATTATATTACTTATGATAAAAACGACGCTTTTATTTGAAATTCAGATCTCACATTCGACTGCATATTATTTTGGTAGATGAGCAGTTCTTTCATATTAAAGAAAAAATATATTTCGTTGACAGAGAGCTTTGACATGATGTGAGCTACATCATAATGAATTCATTTGGATGCGTTTGTAATTAATTAAGTGTGAAGAAACTTGTGTACGAGGATGCCAAAAGCTATTTTGCAATTCACATATTTGTATGTTTGACAGTGAACTGTCAAACAAGCATTCTTAATAACAAAATCTTTTAAAATTCATCAATTAAATTAACGATTTGTTCTAAAAAGCATTTTTCAGTTGAAATGGAGTATACGAACATATGAGGTATTATAACGTCAATCAAGCCATGTATGATTGTACGTCCTCGTGATATTTACAATAATTTCTACACAAGAGAAATTGTACTACATTACAGTGTTGAAATTTGAAATTTACTACATCGTGTACCTAGTTACCTATATCAGATTATCTTGGCTAGTAGATATCCAGTGACATCAATATTCACCAGTAGATTTTGTAGATCACAATGTACAATATTTGCTACCTCGCCCTTTACACTTCCAAAACCTTAGATGGTTTAATTGTAACAATATGGAATGTTTTCCATATGTTACTGAAAACCTGAGCGTAAGGAAATTTGATCTCTTGCATTCGGAATCGACATGTGTTAGTTTTTGGTAATAAAGTTCAAAATTTATCGCTTCACTGTCATTTTGAATGCGTGAGAACTGTATTTTTAAAGATTAGTTTGACAAGATCTGGTAAGGAGGGCAAAGGGATGATTTCCTCTCAGCCCTCGATAACTTAACAGATTTTGTAGGACTCACGCATCCACGTCTCATGAAGACGCACGTTCATCGGAGCACTTCGCTCTGATCGCGGTATGGACAATCAGACGGATTGTCCATACAATGTTTATTCTTTAGTTTTATTTGCAGTTATCTTTAATAGTTTTAGTATAATTTAGTTTAATTGTGAAAATGTAAATAAATTTTATTTAAGCAAAATTGTGTGTGTGTTCGTCCAAAGTTTTGTCCCATCGAGTTCCTTAGTTCATCGTAAGTAATCATCATTGCATCATCGCTTCATTTCACCCCTCCTGTTACATGATATTGCCGGTGAACTCCCTTAATTTGGATTATTTTTAATTGTAGAAATGTTCATGTAACACAGTGTAAAATATCTGGTGGTCGGTTCTGCCGCAGCTGATTTTTACAATCCCATAACCTTTTTATCACCGTTTCAACGTTTTATGGCAATGTTTGAAGTTGGCATGGATAACAATAACGAAGCAATTGGTATTGTAGGCGTAAGACGTCCGATTTCATTTCATATCGAAATAATTATGTAAAATAATGCTGTGTACCACTTTCACTTTCTGAAATCTCGGAGCGATACATAAAGCTTGTGCATGTGGGAAAGTTTAGATATCTATTTACCTACTTGTGCGGCGCGTGTGAATGTATAATACGTGTTTCAAAACGCCGCAAAGATATTCATGTCACTCCCGTGTCATTTCCACGAACACTATGCACCAATAACTTCGGTTTCCATTCAATTACATCTATTTGCATTCTTAATCATTCGCACTCTACCAAAGAACACTGAGCTTCTATTTTCCAACAAACAATGGCTATTATTTGTTTCTTCAGAACACATTACTAATGACATTTTATTGACTCCTAAGAATTATTGATAATTCTATTGTTAAGTTATAGCACAGAATAGTTATATACATTCTGTGGTTATAGTTACATTTTCAGGTTAATATTTTAAATGTACAATGAAACTTGCTTATACAAATGACACTAATATATAATAATTTCATAATTAAAAAAAAAACAGATGTGGTCGCTTAAAGCTTATGCATATTTATACTACTGTCCGACCGAAATAGTTATTTATGCAACTAGTGTGTAAAGTAAGTGTTTTTCAGTCAAGTGCAAAATCATAATACGAGATAAAAATTACTACGTTACACACGTTACACACGAACAATCGAAATATTAATAAAAATTAATTTCAAAAGTTAATCAAACCTTTAATAAATGTATTTACCTTGCCTAGCAACACGGAAATCTAGTGTTTTTAAAGATAATATTCAATTATGAAATTAATAAGAGTATACAATTTATTAGAAAATTGCTTTATTTTTCTAGAGATCTATCTTACTAAAGAAGTAAAGACTTTAGTTATCTATCACCACCTCACAAATTACTATTATTATTATTTCAGTAGTTTCGCCTAATTTTTAGCCGAAAGCACAACTTCGAGATTTTTCATTTGCTAATCAAAACATTCACTGTCTTTTAAAATCCCCAATCAAAATATATGTGATATCACGCTATAACAAAAAGCCCACGTATTTCGGAAATATTTTAATTATATCATTTTATTTTTTTATTAATATTCATTATTATGCATACTCCTTCTATTTTTTAAACAAATTTCTCTAAATTCGATTGAGCTAGAATCCCCCATTTATACACATTTTTTGTTGCTCTTCATTTAAACTTATTTAATTTAGAATTGAGATATTATTTCGACTAAAATTGAAGAACCTTTTAATGGTTGTCTAAGAATAACGTATAAAATATATCTAGACCTAAATAAATAGATAGTAGACAATTTTAGGAGCTTCTGTAAGTGAGAAGCGGTTTAAGAAAACATATGTGTAAAAAGAAATTGTAAAAGGAGAGGCGAATGCCTTGCACAACTGAGACACTCGTAGATTAATGATTAAAAAGATTTCGCGAAAGTAAACGTTTTGAGGACGCACTGAAACAACGTCTTACCAACTTTACAACTTCACTTTCCCCATCACCTTTCAACACTTAAATCATATTTCTGAACTTTAATTGTAGCTTTTCAAGCAATTATCAAAAACACGTTTCCATTATCAATTTCAAAGAATAAAGATTAAATCGGATCTTCCACAAATTACACTTTAATTAAAACAAGAGAAATTAAGAAAGGAAATTGCAATCGGTATCTTGAAATCTCCAACGGATTTATTCATAACAGCTGAATGCAACAATAACATTTTTATAACGCATTCAGATTATTATTATAGATTATTTTGTATTATGATTGATATCGGAATTGCTAAAGGTGCTAACATATAAAAATTTACACTGCAATTATTTTGAAAAAACACATGTTTTCCTGGAATTATTGGTCAGTATTAATAATTGTTTTTGATAAGTTTATTAATCACATTTTAAAATATCAATTACACATAAAATAGCTTATTCATTACGAAATGTTTTGTCTCTTTGTCACCAAAAATCAGTTTTTTCATTTTTTTCTAGTTTAGTTTCTCGTTTATTTTTTATTATGTTTCGGTTTAAACTTTTTTGGCTTTAGTTTGTTAGTTGAATGTTTATAAATATAAAAGTTTGTTTCTTTACATATTTCTAATTCCTTTTCCAACGTAAAATAAATAACCTTTTCAATAACAATAAAAATACAGCTGTTTTTTTTTTGTTTTTTGAGAATTCTAGGGACTTCGCCACGCATCAAATGTTAAATTAACAATTGTAATTCTAACTGGAAGAAACTACTTGGTCTTGCTATCTCAACCGTAATTTATATAAAGAATAATTAATTTTGTCAAGTTTCTTTACTATTTTATAAACATTTTTGTGTTGATTTATATCATTGTTTCGTGTTTTCTTCCTCACCCAAAGTACAATCGACAGACATAAATTATGAGCCTCAACCTTTTGTTACCTAGTTTTCACAAATAACATTTGAATTTCTTTGAACTTTACACCTTTCAGTATTTTTAAGTAAACTGATGTTGAAATAAGTTACATCTGTTGAAATTTGCGCATAATGGATTATTTATTGCTCGAAACAATAGATTGAGGTATTGAGGTGCAGAAATAAAGATAATCTTTACATTTGAATTAATGTTTTATGAGTAATTTTATTTACTCTATAGTTTTACGGTAATTTTTAACAACACTTTTCTACGTTAAATAAACAGTCAATTTTCTTGTTTTATAGTCCATGTTTAACATTAAAATAATTTTGTTATTTACTAAATAAGCTGTTTAATTAAATCATACTTATTTAGATATTTAGACCGTAATGTGCATACAAAGAACAACTGAAATATAAAAAAATAATTACTTAATTTCAGAACAAAAGATATTTTGTGAATGCAATTTAGAAGTAAAGATATTTATTGGTAAAGTTAACGTATAAATAAGAGTTACTATGTGATTTCTAAGCCAGAAATAACAAGGTGACTCACATTGCATTGACATTTACCGAAATACTTTAGGACTATTTTGTAACTGCACATCAACTAGAAAGTGTCAGAAATGAGATGCATTTAAATAGGAACTCATTTGTTTAGCCTTCGTTTTTGACAATTTTAACATTCCTACGATTCCTACATGTTTAATGTCTAAATAAATCGTATACTACAAGTCAAATGATAACATCAAAACTAAAAAGAGGGAAAGATTAAAATCGGTAGAATATGAAATTGCGATTTATTATTTTTCCAAAATACATCCAAATATAAAAGAATTATGTAAATTACGTCTAGTTCACGTTTCACACTAATTTTTGTTTTCATTGAAGTGTTATATTTTCAATT
Source organism: Stenolophus ochropezus (assembly GCA_035578165.1). Classification (NCBI taxonomy): domain Eukaryota; kingdom Metazoa; phylum Arthropoda; class Insecta; order Coleoptera; family Carabidae; genus Stenolophus; species Stenolophus ochropezus. The sequence goes on from JAQOWZ010000002.1 coordinate 4,488,567, forward strand.
AGAAATGTGTTCTTAAGATTAATAATAGTACATTGTGCAACAAGTGCAGAAAGTCGCCTGTTTCCCACAAGGTGTGAAAATTTCGGCATGAGACGAAATCGATTCCTGGAATCACATAGGGTGGAAAATAGGTGATTCTGTACAAGCGACTCACTATACTTTTTCTACAACCACACTGCTAAATGTTACAGAATAAAAATATATACACAAAAACTATTTTATGTAAACGCATGCGCAGTGTTGGCAATTACTATGAGAAATGATATTTCCCACGCTGCACATGCGCAGTGTTAGCAAATACCGTGAGAAATGATTTCTAACACTTTAACCCACGTTTGTGGGGAATATGTAATCGATAATACTTGTACGATAAAAGACATCCCTCAAGGATCTTCTTTTGGACAGTTTACTGGTATGGAGAGCGCACCACAAAGAACAGTTAATGAGAAAGGATGAAGATTTGTTAATCTTTTGCAATTTTTTGATAAAATAAATATACCTTGAATTTCTAATCCCCTAGGTTTCCCTACCATATTTTGTAAAAACTTATATCTTTTTGGACACTTTCACACGAACCTAGAATGATAGGTGACAAATTTTAATCTTTATTTCTAAAATCTAACACGTTTCCATTTTGAATGGGATATCAAGTGTCTAAACGTTCTGGTTTACAGTAACATACGGAAAACTTTTCATGTTGTTACAATATGTGTACCGTAGAGGTCACCTTTTAGACGATTTACTGGAGTGGTGAAATTAAAGAATAATTTAGTGAAATGATAAAAAAAAATCATTTTTCACGACATTCCTAGATGGAACACGGCCACAAGTACATAAAGTGCTTGTTTCGTGATAAATTTTACGTACATTTTCGAGGGATAAAGATGAAAAAGCTAGGATTTGAACTACATACATGTATTTATAACAAGTTATAAAATTCGTTTGAATTTAGTACCGTGAGATAAAAGAACAGTTTATATGTGAAATATTACAAAATTGTAATACCTTTATGAATGAACATTGGAATAATTAAGTGTTCAAACGCTCAGGTTTACAGTAATATACGGAAAACATTTCATATTGATACAATATCTGTACAGTAGAGGTCACCATTTCGACCGTCTACTGGAATGGTGAGAGCAAAGAACAGTATATATGTTGAAACGATACAGAATTGTGCTACCTTTTCGGATGAAGTGAACATTCGAATTTCTAATCCGCGTTGGTAGAAAGAGAGAGGCGGTCTCTGGTCTCTCCTGAGAGTGAATCTGTTGTAAGCAGCTGATACTGCGCAAGCTTTAGCAGGAACAGCAGCGCATCGCGCCGATGCCGATGTGTTTTTGTTTAGGTTCATTTGCCTCTGTGCGTGCGTGCGTTCGCTGGAGTTCATTGCCGCGAGCACTCACCGCCACGCTTGGGATGCCCGCATAGTTCGCACAAACAAAAGGACACCACAGAAAAACTCGATGAGTTCAAAATTGTATTTGGCTAAATATATATTGCAATAGGAAGGGAAAATTTAAACTCTCTCTTAATTTTGTAAATATACCTATGATGATTTCATATGAACAAAAAAATTTTAATTGACTTGAGATTCACCTTTCGAAAATTTAAAATATGTACACGTGAATACTTATTGGGTAAAATTCAACTTTCAATAAGCAGGTAAAACTTAAATAGGTAGTTATTTACGATATAAATATAAGTACGTAAAACAAAAATTTTGGCAGTAACGAACGAGTGATGAATTTTATTAGAAAAATATGTAGTAATAATAAGGGAAGTAATTTGCAATCCTGCTGATGCTGTACTTTTGCGTAAAGCTGAAAATATTTGAAAATATCGAATTTTTAGCTAGAAAATTTTCAAATTTTACAAAATTTTGTTTGTAATATTTTTTAAAGAGTTATCTACGCTGATGCCAAATTAACAAACAAAATTTAATTATCTTTTTTCGTTCTGGAGATATTTGCTCTCAAAGTTGTACCTCAAAAAAGTGTGTTTTTATAATATATTTCAAAAATGAGTACAGATACAATCTCAACTACTTTACCATTCGATTCTACGGAAAAATTTATATAAAGAAATGTTTTGTCCACATATACGTTCTTTGGAAGGATTAAGTGCAAAATAAGAAAAACGAAAAAACCTACATTTCAATTTTTCGTCTAGAAACTTTTTGTCTCCAATATTTTTTATTTTTTGGACTTAAGTAGTCGTCGATGCGCTGATTTCAAATTTTCAAACAGAATTCAATTATCTCTTCCCGTTCTCGAGATATTGGAGTTCAAATTTATACCTAAAAAATTAGGTTTTTTAGGTATACCCCTTAAATGGTTAGGTTTACGAATTCGGCGACCTAACCATTCGATTCTACGGGCAAAATTACATATGTGTACCAATTTTCAGATTTTTATCTTAACAGATAAAATTTCTACAAAGAAAAATCTGAAAATGGCAAAAATCGCAAAAAATCGCAAGGGGTTCATCAGGCGTTTTTTTCGATTTTGGCCATTTTCGTTTTTTCGCTTTAAAAATTGTATCCATTGGAATAAAAATCTAGAAATTGGTATACTTATGTAATTTTGCCCGTAGAATCGATTGGTGCGGTCGTCGAAGTCGTAAACCTAACCCTTAAAGGGGTATACCTAAAAAACCTGATTTTTTAGGTATTGCCAAAACTCAACTTTGAACACGAATATCTCGAGAACGGTAAGAGATAATTCAATTCGGTTTGAAAATTTGAAATCAACACATCGATATCTATTTAAGTCTGAAAAATGAAAACTTTTGGAGAAAAAAAGTTCCTCTGAGAAATTTTGAAATTTAGGTTTTTTCGATTTTCTCATTTTTCACTTAATCGTTCCAAAGAACGTATATGTGAAGAAAACATTTCTTTATGTAAATTTTCCCGTAGAATCGACTGGTATAATCGTTGAGATTGTATCTTTACCCATTTTAGAGATATAGCCAAAAAACACACTTTTTTGAGGTGCAACTTTGACAGCAAATAACTCAAGAAGGAAAAGAGATAATTCAATTCCGTTTGAAAATTTGAAATCAGCGCGCCGAGTTCTACCAATGTAGAAAATTTACCAAAATCAATATTCTGGGCACAAAAATGAGTTTTTTTGGGACATTTCGCCTTTGTGAACACAATTTTTAGTTTAATACTGTTGTTTGGTTTGTTTTAACTCCACACAACTTTGATATAGGGTTATAGGTTTTGGAAATAAATAAAAGTTAGATAATAAAGCGACAGAATAAGAGCGAAAATGAGTAATAGGACTGCAAGATTTGAAAACAGCGCATCAATATTTAGGTTTTTTCGGTTTTCTCATTTTTCACTAAGGTTGCAAATATCACACAATTATGAATATGAATAGGAACGGTACTCAAGTTAAACTAGGTTCATTCTAAAGTTTGACAAATCGAGCTCAAAAGGTTTGCCATCTGTACTGACTTTAATACCACTAGTAACTAGAATCTTACTTGAAATTTTTGTCGTTATGGTCACGACTGATTGTTGCGCCGAAAATCAAACAAGTCCGCAGAACGAGCGACGATTTTGTAAAGCAAAGTTCGAATAATATCACAGCGAGTTGGAGATCCATTCGACAATCCTAATATTCCTTTTTATAAAAAAAAATCCAACAGGCAAAGTAGTGGTATTTATAGTTCTATATGCTCTCGTACACCTTCAACGGTTACGCATCCACTTTACTGATTTAAGTTCGTATAACATTACAACGAATTAAAGATCCATTCAGCAATCCTAATATTCCTTTTTATAAAGTAAAATTTCAGCAGTCAAAGTAGTGGTATTTATAGTGCTGTATGCGTTCGTATACCTTCAACGGTTACACATCCACTTTACTGAATTAAGTTCGAATAACATCACAGCGAGTTGAAGATCCTTTCGACAATCCTGATATTCCTTTTTATAAAAAAAAAATTCCAACAGGCAAAGTAGTGGTATTTATAGTTCTATATGTTCTCTTACACCTTCAACGGTTACGCATCCACTTTACTGACTTCAGTTCGTATAACATTACAACGAATTAAAGATCCATTCAACAATCCTAATATTCCTTTTTATAACACAAAACTCCAACAGACATACGTATTTATAGTGCTCTACTCTCGTACACCTTCAACGGTTACGCATCCATGCTCGCACACGTGTAGTATTAGCATTGATCGTCCAACATCAATAAAATCGAAAAGGCGTAATAGGATTGCAAGTTTTGAAATCAACGCATCGATATTTAGGTTTTTCGATTTTTTCATTTTTCACTAAGGTTGCACATATCACACAATTATGGATATGGATGTGAACGGAACTCAGGTTAAACTAAGTCCTTTCTAAAGTTTGACATATCGAGCTCAAAAGGTTCGCCATCTTTACTGACTTAGTTCGAATAACATCATAGCGAGTTGGAGATCCATTCGAGAATCCTAATATTCCTGGTCGTATCGTTGTAAGAAAATCAGACTATCCCTGTCATAAGTGTTTCGTGCCCCAAACCGTTTCACATTTTTTGTTGTTGCTTATCACCCCCGTAAATTAAGCCTATTTGTAAACATAACTAGCTGTAAGAAATATTTTTGTATAGAGTAAGAGTCAAGATGTAGACATATCATTGTATACATCGCTCCGTTTCAAATACATGTATTAAACCAGCACAGTCCACAATTTATTCATAAAGAAAATTTTTGCCGAACCAATTCCTTTTTATAAAATAAGATTCCAACATCCAATGTGTGGTATTTATAGTGCTCTACTCTCGTACACCTTCAGCTGTTACGCATCCATGCCCGCACACGTGTAGTATTAGCATTGATCGTCCACCATCCTGACGGAGCGTGTCAGACTCCGACACGCTCCTGCCCGCTGTAGCCGCTCCAGCTGCCGGCCGTTGAACTCGAGGCGAGGGACCTGGGGAACGTGATCTGGGACTCAATCCCACCGGGACTTCTTGCGAGCGGTGGAGGGAATTTTCTCTAGCGCGGTATCCAATAACAACGAAGTGGTGTGTAGTATATGGGGTTTTGCATTTTGCACGACATTTCTAGATGGAACACGGCCGAAAGTATCTAAGGGGGTTGTGTTGGGATTAATTTTTGCTTACATTTTCGTGGGGTAAAGTTGACAAAGATGGGATTTGAACTACATACATGAATAAGGTACTGTAAGATCGTGGTTCAAATTATATAGCTGTCTATTATTAAAAACAATATTTAAGTGTTCTTAAATGTAATACCTAATAACTGGTTGTATGTGGACGTGTAAACAGTATACAAACAACGTCAATCAATAGAAAAGTTTTTTAGCATTCTATTTTTAATAATTAAACACAATATATATTTAAAAATGGCTTGTATATATTTGATAAGAATTTTATAGTGTTTTTCAAAGTAAATAAATAAAATTACTATGTATAATATTCATGTACTAAGTAGATTTCACAAGTATATATTCAAGATATGCAACCTAACATAGCTTAATCTAACCAAACCTAACTTAACATAACCAAACCAAAAAACTTAAAGTAACCAATAGAAAAAGTAATAAAAAGAAACAAAAGCCTTTATCTTCGCAATATAAATTCATCTTATTTATGGAAAATATCATAAATATAACTAAAATTTTAATGCTTAGCATTTATTTATTCAACTGTACATCTATTATTATAAAACTGGCGTCCATTATATTACTGTGCATCCATTATATAAATTTGGCGTCTATTATTTTACTGAGCATTCTATTTATAAAACTATTGTCTGTTATTTCTACTGAACATATTAAAATTTTTTACTTAGAGAAATTATTATTGATTTGGCAAAACATAAAGTAACATAGAAAGCGAATTAATTACTAATACAAATATTTAAATACATAATTATTGATTTATTTACCAAGTTTTAATTTTTAGCAAACCTAATTTTAACATAGAAATAATTATTTATACTTACCAATGTTGCATTTAAAAATTAGTGATTTTCAGTTAATTCACCTTCCTCTCGTTTAGTAATTTTCGCACGCATTAAATAACACCTTTATTTCCTTACTTATTACATAAATATCAATTACTGCACTAGTTCCTTTAGAGGTGATATTAACAACCAGCATTACTTGTAAACGACTGTTATATTTTTACAAAATCGTTGCATTACATATGAATTTCTAATTTAATTCGTACACCTGCTACCATCATCTAACCACCAGCCGTCATAGTCGCACATGGGGCAGATGATGTCCGCCCATGACCTTGGTCCGGAGCACGCGTGGTCACCGGTGCCTGCAGGTCACTCACCGGGGTACACCAGGTCACAGACCCGCCGGAACCAGATATGTCCACATACATAGGAATTTGGGCACGAGGAGTTGGGAAACATGCTAAATGCAGCTTTTTCTAGTTTTCAACCTTTTAAGATGGATTGGTATAGACGTAAATATTCCTAACTTTAGGAGAATCATAATTTATAACATATTGATATGTTAAGGCAGCCTATATGTGGGACAATAAATAGTACAGAAATGGCACAATATCTTGAACCAAAAATTGTTAGATTTTGACAAAGTTTACTTTGATACTAATGCAATTTCTTGTATAATATATTTGCTGATTCTGCGCACTTTCCTTAAATATGTCGATGTGACAAGCAAAATTAACCATAAATTCATTTATATTTAAAGTTTGCAATACTTACAACTTTACTTGTCGTAACACTAAGATTTCTATAACCACACTACATACAATAAAAATAAATAAACATTATGCGCATGTTTACAGTCAAATTTGCTGACAGATTGTATGAATAATAGAACGTGTTCTGTTTTTTCAACACATTTACGATCGTATATAATATTTCAATTAATTTGCTGTTTGACTTGCCAATTTAAATTGCATCAAAAATGGTGCAGGAACTTGTACAATTTATAGGCTCAATGCGACCAGTTATAATTTTATTATAAAATAATTTATAAATTGATTATTTTTGATACTGCTTTCTTTTTCGTAGTTAGCTATTTTTACATAAATGATACAAGGATATTAAAAGTCAAAGACATGACAAAAAGTATATTAAATATATTTTGATTTTAAGAAAAGTCATGTGGTAGTTCGATTCTTTATACTTGGAAGTTACTAGAGACTATTACAACTATCTCAAATGTTAAAATCCACTTATATTCCTTCTAGCTTAACTAATTGTTATGTAATATAAGTACTGCATATGGCATATTTAAAGTTAATAAAACATTTGTTAATTAATGTAGCATAGGGGTGTTCTACAAATATTTAATACACTTTATGTGGTCTACCACTGTTAAAATGATTATGTTAAAATAATTCATAACAGGCTGTCAAGCTTAGGAAATGGCAGCTGTTGTGAAGTCATACGGGCACTAGAAATTACTTCGCAGCCTGCTAATTTGCAAAATAATTAGCTGATTATCTAGAAAATTGGATTAATTTTTCTAATTACATAGCAGGAATAGGAAATTATTTTGCCCGCCTTAACGTTTTATCATATAATCATTGTGACATGACATGACGCCATCAGCATTTACTCTAGGTACATCGTGCAAAGTTGCAGAAACGAGGAAAATTTAATTATATGTCTAGACTAACAAAAACAGCATGGAAGTCTAAAAAACAGAATTTACTTTTTCTTTTCTTGATTTACAATATGCAATAAGTATTTGTTCTGCTTCAATAAACAGATTAAAAGAAATATTTTTTCTGAAATGAATGAAACATTTGTTTTTTTTTTATAAAAGACATCCTATTCAACTACTTATGGAAACAGTGATGTAATCTATACTAATGTACACGATATCACTCCGCAAAGTTAGCCAAAGTAGTAGCTAAAGTATAACTTTACAGACTTCTGTCAAAATTTAACTTTACGGACTCATCTGTCAAACTGAATTAAGCTATATTTTAATAGTATTATATTTTTTGCAGTTTATTTTAGCACTACCTAATATAACAAACATATCATTCTGTAATATTATTGATGAATTTATTTATTACTTACCATTGTTAATAATTTATATGATTTCATGTAGACGACGTCTAACCAGGTGTAAACATACATGAAAATTATAAAGAAATATTTGACACTTTGACAGTACGTTTGTTTTCACAGCCATCCCCGTCTCAATAGCTAGCTGACGTTTTACAAACACATAATACTATTTATTTATGTTTTTAGTTAATAGGTAATTTATCGATTTCGGAAAAAATATTATGTATATCTAAGGACTAAAGTATTTTTTATTACTCACATGGTTCATTCTTCTCGGCTATCGCCTCGTAGAATAAATTCCATATGCGTAATAAAAAAATGTAATTTAATCCCGTGACATACAAATAACTGTTATTATTTTTGTCAAGTAGTCTAATTGTAATATTACTGTCAATGTTATCCAACATTACATTCTGTAGATATTTCCTATAAATTGGAAAATTTTGGCAAATATTTTAAACAAGCAAATAATTAGTGATGTTTTAACAACAAAGCATCAAATAAACCTAAAATATTGTGATATTTGTTTGTAGTTGTATATTTATTTAATTTGTGCTTCATGTTTTAATTATTTTTCCTATTTGCAATGTATAATGACATTTCCGTTTTCCCATTAATTCTATTAAATTTAAAACAAACAAATTTCCGTAAACATTTTCAACGTGTTTTATGCAAAATAATGCATTACAAACATATTATTAATGCTGAGCAATTGTTGGTATTTAGCAATTAGTAATTGTTGATTGTAATCAATAGAATAATAACATATGACTAAATATTTCTATCAACAGGAAGGTGAGTTACAATTAGCATATAATTGCACAATTAATTCAGTCTTTTCTTTATTGAAATGGATTGACGCGGCTTGTGAAGTAGAAGAATTTGATACATTTCCTGTTGACTAATACAAATATTACGTGTAACGCACTCGAGACGTTGAATGAAATAAAAATTCATTCATCACAGCATTCGTTTTTATATTTTGTCGTAAAAATACACTAATTCTACATTTATTCAACTTCGTAATTTATGTATATGTAAAAATATATAGGGTGTTTGAAATATTAAAGTTATTATTATTTCCGGTTGAACCGGAAGTCCAATATTCGTGGTGAATAACAAATTTTTTGAGTCCCTCTGCCTAGTCAGAAAAACGTAAACAGAATTAAAAATGTATTATAAATAAAACATAAGTCTAAAGACCACATACACATAAAAATAGCTCTTGTGGTGTATTTTCCACTCCAGCTAACTACTTCTTCAGTGTAAATATATAATTACCAACATTTGCGATCTAGTAAATTTGTCCTAAGGTGTTCAAAATTATAATCACAAAACTAGACATTTTTAAAAATATTCTAATACACATACCTCGAGTTTTTTTTTAACGTGGGGTTATCATATCCATGGCTACGACTTGATATTTGATTGACAGCAATGTATACTTGCTTGTCTCATTTAAAATGAAACATAGGGAACAAATTTGACATTTGCTTTTTGTGTTATAAAATTTTCTGATAGGCCTACACCGAGTGCAACAACAATTTTAAAATTCATTAATAACTTTAGAGAAAATGGTAGAATAGTAGAATGGTCTGCTACACAACAAGTAAATATAATAACATACAATTAATCAATCAAATTCAAATCATTTTCAAAAATCCATCCATTAACTAAGCTAAGCAATGACATTTTGGGCAATTATAATATTTTAAATTACTCTTAAATACCAAATTTTATATTTTTTACATGTATCCTATTGGAGTTATCTTAGACGAAAAATCGTCACAGACACACACACGGACATACAGATAATACGGTAAAAATAGGAAACCTAATTCGTGCACACTCGAGAAATTTGACCAAAAACATTACCTGCCTTATCTGTTTGATAGGCGGGAGGTAAAAAAATAAAAATAAGTATTTTAAACTCAATAAAGATTTTTTTTGACTGCCAGTAAAACAACCTAATTTTCTTCATCACAGTTGATTTGTGATAAAAAGATCGGTCACAATAAGTGAATTAACTGATGTGATGTGATGTTTTATGTAAAAATAATGCATCTTTTGTTTTATAAACCTAACCACACTTAACAGTGAGTAATACGCCATAAATGATATATTTATTTAAATAATACTTTGAGATATAAGTAACGAAGTGAAAAATGTTTGTATAGCGAAGTCGAACCCACACTTTCATTTGCAAGTCCCTTGGAGGGCAGACTGTCGGATTTCACCGGCACGAAGCCATTTCTACAATTTAATTTCACTACTAGTAGGTTTCGCCTCCACCAGCAACTTAGTCGATATCACAATTTCTCTTCACGACTCACAATGAGAGCTTTTACTTCCTACTCCAGCAAATCTTTGCATTCTCCCGACGTATTAACGAAAGTACCGTTTAACTCGGATCTCTCAACTGCCGATCATATTTAGATCAACGATATGCGGAATTGTATAAGCGAAATTAGCATTTTTTAAAGTTAGGAAAGTTTTAGAGTCGCTGATTTATTCATATAGTTATATGGTACGTATCTAATAATGTTATCTAAGCTTCGATTCGTTTTAGAAAGTGGTTCAAATTTCTTATTTTCTTCACAATTTGTTACTGCGTAATTGCCAATAAAACAGAAGTGAAAATACCTGTTTCTTTCAATAGGACTTTATTTATATTTATTTTCATCTTTCAACTAACATTTGTTCAAAAACTTAACTCTAATCTTACTTCTAATCTAATTTTATTGAGTAATTTACCTACTCATATAAAAACATTTTTTGTCGTAGTTGCAAACTGCAACAAGTCAAATATAAAGGTCATAAAGGTGGCAACAATGTAAAACAAATAAACAAAACAAAACGTTCATATTTTCATTAGTCATTTGTGTCATCTCAATGTCAGCACAAGTAGTGACCTTAGTTTTATTTTAAATTTCATTATACTTTTATAAAGTGCATTATATTCTTTGATATTTAAAAATTATTATTGGGATATTGTGACAAATTAAGTGTTTGTGATTGTGTTGAAAAATAGCCTAAAAATTCGTACCCAATTTTCCTTCAGGTAATTGTATATTTACAAATTTAACGACCAAAACGAAAACAAAGTTGTTTCTATTTGTAATTCTTTATTTATATGTCTCAAATATACTGCTGAATAGGAAAATGAAAACAAAAATGTTATGATTTGGTTCATAAAGTTGATTACGAAAATAAAAATGTAATAGCTTTAGCAATCAAAAATAAATATCGAGATTATCAGATTTCTACTTTTTACATATCTGTGCAGTGTTACAAAATAAGAAAAAATAAGAATTGATTATAAATTTGTACCTAATCTGTTGATAAATGGTAAAACATGAGGCGAATTCTGGTGACAAACCCAATCTTGTTTTCGTCATCCGACGGATTTATGGATGCAAGCTACTTCCATTTGCTTTCTTTCTCTTTAATTGTTGTAAGAATCAGGTAGTTTGATATGTATTTCAAATGGACAATTGAAGAGTGTAATTGTATGTCAGCTTCTAAAGAATTCACAGTGAAAAATCTCAACTGTCAATCTGACGTTTCACTGTTTCACATGTTGGAATCAACTATGAAATAATCCATTCTGACGCTATTATGGAAACATACATCTGAACGGATTCATAGTCACTTTTTGGATTCATGGATTTGTGTTGCTCATTAGAATTCGCCTGTAGAAAATTTTATGAATTTTGGGACGTAAACAGTTGATTACTAAAATAAAAACGAAATCATCTATGAATATAGTTTGAAAAATAAAAATTGTTCTCGTATTGTATGTTTGTACATTTCTATAATTTATTGATGATTTGAAAAAATAATGATTGTAAAATTTTGGATAATGAAAACATGAATTTTGTATGAAAAAGAAAAAGTGTTGTCCAAACTTTTGGGTTTTTTATTTCTGTAGTTTTGGGAAAATGAAGATGCTTATAAATTATGTCAAACAAACTATTGATTACTAGAGTGAATATGAAAATATACTTATGAAGTTAGTTGTAGAAGCAAAATAATTGTCTTCATTCGTATTTTTTTATTAGTTTTGGATAAAAGAAGATATCATTGATTTATATTGTTGATAATAATAATGAAAAAAAATATATTTATCTTTTCTTTACATTTCTTCATTGTTGATTTTTGGCACGAAAGCTTTTATTGCTTATTAATTAGTATAATAAACTAGCAAATGATAAGCTGAGCTGATCGTTCCCTAGGCCTCCGTTTCTATAATATTTTTTGTCATTTCTGTAAGATCTTATATAATGTGTTTTGATAATGAGATATTTTATATTTGTTATTCAATGCATTGATGATTTTGGGTGCGAAAGCTTTTATTAGTGATTACTATAACGAATTTAGCTGGGCTGAGGGTTCCCTAGGCCACCGGCGTCAGTGAGACATTTAAGCTGGATATTTAATGTATTTTGTTTTTTCTCTAATGTATTGATGATTTTTGACATGATTTGTTTTATATGGGATTACTATAACGAACTCCGGCGTTAGTGAAACATATATGATGGTTCTTTGTTGGTTTGTTTTGCTAATTGTTTGTTTGTTTGTTGCAGGCTGCCGGTGGTGAGTGACTGCTCGCCAGGGCAGACGGCTCGGGTGAGCTCGAACCTCCACTCGAGCAGCGGCAGCAGCAGCATGGCGGTGAGCCGGGTACCCAGCCCTCCACCCCAGGAAGTCAACACTCCCGTCGCCGAGAATTGGTGCTACACACAGGTAAACCTCACACCTATATCTCTCAAATCATTGTTCCCACTGTGTTTATTCTAACCGAAACGAAAACCAATATTTTCAAAAAACCGTTACCCATAACCGAAACCGAATTTTTATTAATGTAAAAACCGTTAACCGTAACACCGGTTCAAGTGTTTCTGTCCTTGTACAGTTTGATCAAAAAGTTTCTAATGTCATTAAATATCAACCATATGAAAACAGTAGAGAATTGTATTGTGCAAAAATGGTCACTACAAACCTTTTGCATGGTACTTTTTCTCTCCAATAGGTTGCTACCGACTCATTATTTATATGAAAACTGAAATTCATATGAAATTGAAAGAAATAATTCCGCTGATATTCCTTGTTAAAATGATTTATTTTGTAAAATTTTGTCAAAGGAACCTCTATCTAAGTATTTTCGCCTATGTATTTTTGACATTGAAACTTTATCTATGACATAAAGATAGAGTTATCTATTTAGAGGAATTTGGCATGATGAAACAATGCTAACATATCATTGATACATTGATTTGAATGAATATTTGTTGTCAAATCTTGGTGGAACATATTTTACAAATAATAATAATAATAATACAACAATAATAATATGATGTTTTATCATCTCTACTCTAAAGTTTTATGATTACCTTTTGAACTCCTAACTTCAAAATATTTGATTATGATAATGCATTTTGATTATAGTAATCACAATACAAGAGCAATGATTATTTGTAGTTGTTACGAGTTACGGAATCCCACTTCTGATTACTAAAATCAGTTGAATCTGATCTTTCTGATCTACTTCGATGATTGAATCACTTGAATAAGTACATGTTATATTAAGGGGATAAACTAACCCAATGAAATGGAATGAAAAATAAGTGATTTATTTACTTTATTAAAAATATCTAATTATTTATTGCGCCATCTAGTATTAACAAATGAAATTGTAATATATGTATATGACAAGTCAGGAAAATATAACAAAAATAATATTTTCTTAATTCTTATTACATTTTCTTGTATTATATTATTCTGGATTTTAATTATTATTATTTTTTATCGAACATTATTTAAAACATTTGACCGTTCCAAAATATTAAGAATAAGTAAAAACTTCATTCATTTGTTTTGAAGTTAAAATTGTGTATGTGTGAATCTATTGAAATCAAATTGCGTTTATTCAAATTCAATTATTCAAAATGCCTAGAAGAGGGAGAAGAAAAAATAAAGATGTGGAAATTACAGCCATGTATAAGGTATTTGTAAATTATTTACTAATTTATCGTTGGAATATTTACCGAAATCTCATGAATCAATAATACGTTTTCTTTGTTAAGTTTACTTATTGTGGTATATGTCTGCAATAATACGTCTACGGTCTAGTGTCTAGACATTATCTTTATCACTGTTAAATAAATAGTTTCAATTTTCAATTTATTGATTACGTTCATGTAATAATAACAATGAAGAAAGCTCTCAAATATATATCAAAGACCCTTAAATTTCATTTGCCACACTTTTACAGAACTAAAAGACGATAGCAAATTGAAAGGTACAATTTTATTATATCAATTTGAGAAAATTCTTTCCTAAAAGATAATATCCTCTCTCTAGGTTTGAAGGTTAGGTTTTGAACACCTAATTTTAAAATATTTGATTATGATAATGAATTTTGATCGTAGTAATCAGAAACATTAGTGTTGAAATATTATAATTTTATAGAATAGATCAAATAACAACAATATAATAGTAAGAGAAAACATAGAAAATACTTGATACATCTTATTATGTATTAAAAATAATACAAATTTAGGTTTATCCACATTGAATGTATTGACGTCCTTTTGGACATCAGATTAATGATTCCTAGGGGCGAAACGATTGTATATATTGTTTTAAATGAATGGGAATAAACCAAATGTGAAGATTAGGAGAAAAAAAAAACAATACATTAATCATACATATTACATTAAAGTTCTTTGAAAAATCTGTAACGTTAGATTGTGCAAATCGACTGGCAGTAAAAGATTTGTGTAAATACATACAGTAGCAAGACTGTCCAAAATATTTTGATGGGCCAACTTATATAGGTACATATACAAGAAATTACGAATATCAGATGTATTCTTGACAGCTTCTTCTATCGTCAATAAAGGGACGCCACCAATCGAGCCATCAGTATCATTAGGAAGCTAATGGAAATCATTTTTCTTTAATTTGTGATTTTATTATTCATTACATATTAGTTTATTTCTTATTAAAATGCAGATTCTTTTGTTTATTATACAGGGTGTTAATAAGTATATATGTATTCAAAATATACAGGACCTGGAGAAGTAGTTAAAATAAATCGAAAAGTAAATACTGGTAGCCATGATTTTTTTTTTAATTTTGATTAGTTGTCGCGAAAAAACGAAGAGCCATGTAAGGAAAAAATTTAATTTGTACTGTGAGTTGTTATAGCGAATTGCGAATTAACCCAACTTACAATTTTCGAGGATTGATCATTATTAGTGGTTACATCCTATCTTCTGCTTATTTTATATCTAGGTGTTTGTTATAGGCGGATTTTTCGCGGCAGGGATAAGGAAACAATTTGTTTTTGCTTATATTCGTTATAAGCGTGTACTTTATAAAGGGAAAAATACTGACGGTATAGGATATAATGTTGTTTGTTACTGTGAGTACTCGTATGTAGTGAATTGATTTGGGATGAAGTAGATTATGGATGCGAGGGTTGATCATTAGTGGTTACATCGTAACTTCTGCTTATTTTATATGTAAGTGTTTGTTATAGGCCGATTTTTTTATTGTCAGGGATAAGAAAACGATGTGTTATTAATTTATATTCGTTATAACCGTGTACTGTATAAAGGGATGCAGGATATAATGTTGTTTGTTACTAAGGGTAGTCGTACCTAGTGAATTGATTTGGGATGAAGTTGGTGCGAGACCCGTTGGGCCGGTACATCGAACCCGTGTCCGTATAAGGGATTTGTTATTGGCTTATATTCGTTATAACCGTGTACTGTATAAAGGGATACAGGATATCATGTTGATAGTTACTGTGGGTACTGATAGCTGGTGGATTGATTTGGGATGAAGTTGGTGCGAGTCCCGTTGGGCGGGTACATCGAACCCGTGTCCGTGGCGGTAGCTGCAGCGTTCATCGCCCTGCAGGTTGTGCGGATGCTACGCACGGACACCGGCACATGGCACGCACCAGCCCGGTCGTTCACCCAACACGGTGCCCACTATAAATACACCCGGGAATACCGGGACTACATAGGTCATTGTCAAAACTACACACACTACTCTCAATACATTCAATAACTAACTAACCGGGATATATCTCTATCTAACTGTCTGTTATAGGGCATTGTCAAAACTAAAGACACCCTGTAACCTCTCATTATAGGTATCCATATTGTAACTTACTAAATTTAATCATTAACAGCCAGATTCACAAAACAGGATTAGCTATTAAACCGGCTTAAATATGTCGAATTTAGCTTGAATTCGACATATTTAAACCAGTTTAATAGCTAATCCTGTTTTGTGAATCTAGCTGTAAATTACTAACTAACCGGGATACATCTCTCTCTAACTGTCTACTATAGTTCATTGTCAAAACTACACACTAAATTCAATCATTACATTACTAACTACTGTTTGGGTTGGAAGAATCAACAACGGGGTATTCCAAGTATATGACTTTTAAAAAAATACTTATTGAAATATAATATAATATTATTAGGCACTGGCAAATACTATTGGCTGTTCGAACGCATCATCTCCTCAGGCTGGTTTGCTATTGGCTGTTCACACAGCGGTGTAACTGACGTCACAGGCACTGTCGATTTTGTAGGAGGTAGTTTATTGAAACTGAAAAAAATTCTGGTTTATTATTTTTATGTACATATAGAAATATTAAAAAAATAAAAATTGGAATCCCCTGTTGTTATTTTAATATTGACTGTCTTTATTTACGTTTCAAATTCATATTCCACCACAATTATTTTCTAAAGTATTTTCATATGAAATCAAGACCAGTCGCATTTGAAATCAAATGTATATTTCATTGAGTTTATGCCCAGCTAGGTTTTCATTAACAGTAACTGAACTATATCAAAATCTTTTTTTAATAAAAAAGTAATAGATCTACAACTACAGCGATTTTAAATTGAAACTAACTGAACTACATCTTCTAAATTGGTTTAAGCATGTATAGAATTATTTATTGTTAAAAATATAATGAACCATTGAATTTAGGGATGAATATAAATTAATATAAAGGATTCTTATTTTCTTTACATTAGCAAGATGAAACAAGAGGATTCAAGTAAATGAACTAGAAAAAGTACCTAGCTAATTGTTACAAATAGTTGATCTAAGCTATTAAAAAAAAGTTATTTAAAGTATCTTTGGTAAAAAATCTATATGAGCTATAGCTCATATACAGCTAATAGAACAAGTACCATAACTACTTTACTACTACTACTAATTATTAATAGAAAAACAAAATTAATAATTGATGCAATATGTCTACATATAGAAAAATTTAAATGTTTACAACTTTTCGCCCTTTACAGTATAAATATATTATTTCAGATAAGTACGATTAAATAGATCTGGTATACCCATAAATGGGTAATAAGGGAGTGATATTAATTATATTATAATAATAATGCCTTCCACCTACAGAACTAAAAATGAGATTTACTGAAAAAAATTAAAATGCGAAGTGCCCAGATAATTTCATTGAATTTATTATTTGAAAGTTTCCTATCAATTTGACATTTTACCGAAATTATTTTCTCTAATACCAGTAAGAATCATTGATCACTTTTTAAATTTTAATTTAAAGTCCTTTCAGCGTTTTCCATTTAGCAGCAGCAGCTGGTGTGTGGAGGTGAAATGGGTTCGAAAAGTAGGGTATTGATTTTGTAGGGGGAATTTTACGACTAAAACACCAAATGGGAATCGAATGTTTTCAGTTCTACAAAAAATACCCTAAATCACTCCAATTTCCATAAATCAAAATCCTATTAAATGCCAAAAACGTTACATATTCAAAAATAGTTTAAAATGTCAAAAAAACAATAACAGTATTTCAACATGACATAGATCTCACAACATTTCCTAGAAAATTTGGCATTCTGTTCTAAATCGCGAATTTATTTTATCATTATAAAGCTTTTTAGTAAAATTATGTAGCCCACAAATGTTATTTTCCATTACATTAATGTCTTTTTAAAATATTTATTTCTATATAAACTTCATAAATTGCAAAATTATGTCGCGTGTGGAATAACAATTGCTGCAGTGCAGAAAATAGATGAATTGAACTGCTCCAATTAACTGTCATTTCATTTTACGAGAATATATTTTTCATAAGAATTTTTATTCCCTATTATTAATAATTGGTTATTATCCAATAATGGATTTGTCGATTTTTCCGTACATTTTATTAATTTTATCGTAGACATCACCTTATAGGTATTCTCAGCTGGTGCAGAGACTCCTTAGATAATTTTAAGACGAAAATACCTTATAAGTATACTCATGTCTGAAATTCAAAATTAGAGAATGGCGGACCGCCTCATTTGGTAGAAATATCAACCTTTTTAACCGATGGATTGAAATGGAGGTCCAGTTTTTTGGCCACCGAGGTCACTAGACTTGTTGCCTTGCGACTATTATCTTTGGGGACACATTTAGTTTAGTTTAAACAGAAAAATCTCAAACCAGGGATGAATTAATTCATAACAATATAGCTGCTCCTATATCAATGCCGAATCTGATACTCTTCAGAAAGCTACTATTTCAATTATAGGAAGATTGAAGTGTGTATTAATCAATTACTTTAGTAATTATCTTAAAAAGTAATCTTGGCATGTTCTATAAAATTAAATATCACCTTAAATCATGTTATATTGTGAACAAATTTGGATTTTTATATATCTATATGATACTAGACAAAAAAATAAAATACCTAACCCGTATTTTTTTTAATCGATTCATTATTCATAGTTTATGTGAAATCGATTATAAGCGAATATACTGCATTTGTGCATATATTGAATATATTTGACATTTATAGAGTATTTTAATGTCATAAATGACGTTTATGACGTCTCTAGTACGAGTTTTATTAAATATAAAATGTTATATTGTCGTTTATACACTTATGATATAATTATGGAATATGAAATACTCCCTGAATCTAAGGCTATCAAATCGTGAGACAACAAGCATTTTGTTATTTATAAAATATCTTGAAGAAGTCATCAGTTCCTATATAATATGAAAGAAATAGAGAATTTTTTTTTTTCTGTTTATTATCATGAAGTCTGTTTTTATTTGATTTCAATCACTCCTTTAACATAATAAGTGTTATTAGATCTTTTGGGAACACAATACAACTTTACAATAAATACAAACAAAACTTTAATAATTAAAATATTTGCCTTCATATATTTATTTCGTTCATAACCTTCCGTGCTGGGCCGTGGAAAGAGTCCATTTCAAATTTATTTCAGACACCCTTTAAAATAGTAGATGTTATTATTTCGCCTAATTCTTTTAAGGACACAAAACTTTACAAAATAAAACTTCAATAATTAAAACATTTGCCCTCATATTTATTTCGTGAATCAACCTACCGTGCTAGGCCTTGTAAAGTCCATTTTTGTTGGTTTCGGGTCTCATTCCAACCCTAAACCCTCTGCAGGCGGAGTATTGATTCCGCGGGCCGTGCCGTCAGATGCACGCGGCGTGCGGTGCCCGAGCCCCCAGCCCCACCGTGTCTCAAGCCGAGGTCGCTGCACTCCCGACCAAATCAAAATTTCATAGGCACAGTCAGCTGATGCCGCTAATCACACGAGGAAAATTATAAACTCTAGTTGGAAGCGGGAAATATATTTGCTTGTCTGCACGAATATAATGTGAAGAGTTTAGTACTAAGGTGGTAAAGGGTGGTTAGTGAATTTTGCTGCAATGCGGTTTCTGAGAGGTTTAAGGAAGTTTACGGTGAGCATTATGGTCACTAAAGGAGAACGTAGACTAATTTTTACTGTGCACGACCGCAGTTTCGGTTTCGGCCAAAAATGACAGAAATTAATAATGATTCTGTGAGACGAGACGAGACGAGATTTTTCTTTTTTTCGTCTCGATTTCTCGAGTTTTCAAGGTTGCATCTGTGCACATTATTTTCATATCTAGGGAAATTTCCCTAAATCTAAGGAAATTAAATAATCTTTTGAGAAATTAGGAAGAAAATATATATTTAAGGAAATGAGCAATATAATTATTTGCTCCACTTACATTTTGTCTTTTTGTACCAGATAGTCATATAAAAATCAGGTTTCTGATTTTGTTGTATTGATAAATTTTTAGGTTAGCATTTTAAATCAGGTGTTGATGGTTTTTAGTAACTTCATTCTTAGGTAATCTAGTTTTATTGTGATATTTACGACGATATTGCAAGTTTCTATTGTACTAGTTTATTTTTATTTTTCTTCTACATCTGCGGCATAGAAATTTACCTTGTGAATCAATTTATAAAAATAATTTTTAAACCTCGATGAAAAATCTCGGCGTAATTATTGAAATTCGAGAATTTCGAAGCTTTGATTGTAAAATCGTTCCGGTCTCACCCGAGACGAGATATTTCATCTCACCAGAATCCCTAGAAATTAATACATATGTGTTCGTGTTGAGTCTGGCGCTTTCAGGTTTGTAAAAAGCTGTCCCTTGCACTGGCTATAGGCTGACAACCTGCACCATTAAAATACAAGTGAAACTTACCACAAAACAAGTACCTACCTTGGATACTTGAGTCCCGTTTCCATATAATTATGTTCTTTTATCTATTATAATGAATTTTGTTTTAAACTCTATTAAATTCATTTTGAAAAAACTACAAAGGAAGATAATAGATACTATAAAACTTTATACAGGCTTAATAAAATCAAAGTGCTTTGAAAGGATCAAAAGTAAAGCTTTTTAAATTAATTATTGTTCGTGTTTTAAACTTTTATTTAAAAAATTGTGAATGGGTTTTAAAAGAATATCCCACACAAAACATTTTAAATTATAAATTAATCTCAAGTTTGTAATTCGCTTTCTTTTAACCGCTCTTAAATTCACATGTGGTGCTCTTCACATTCCATACATAAGTATTTGAGAGATGACGAATGGTGGCACAAGGATGAAATTAATACCGTTTCATTTGTTCTCTATTTTTATTTCGACAAGAAATAATTTGAAATTTTAATTGTCTATGGAAATCATCTTCCTTCAGAATAACTATGTGCAAGGATAGTTTATACACATATCGTAGAATCACCACATGTAGTGAATTGTGCAGAACAGTCCTGGATTTTAGCGCATTGTTTTTTGAAAATCCACAAAGAATATATAAAAACTACTTATAAATTTACACCACGATGAGAGAGCCTTTACACACAGTAAAACAACTAGTTGGTTATTTCACTAAGAAATACCAAGGTATGTCTGACGTTCAGTCAAGACATCCTCAACAGTCGAAGATTACAACAAGAGAGAGAGATTTCAAACTTTGGAGCACCATTTAATGGTAAAAATCCAGAAATTCTCAACCTCTAGTTATCCGGCTCTTCTCATCCTCTAAGTATGAACTATGCTAAAAATAACCCAACTGTTGATGTCCACCGAGGGCATCACGTACCGAAAAAGGACAATTATTTCTTTGAAAACAAGCTTGAAGGCGCAAAGTGTACGTCGTTCACCATAAATCTGTCTGTTTCGTAACATCAGGAGTACTACAATACCAAAAATTTACAAAAATGCACAGCCGCCAAGCGACCGTGTTACAGTATTTGATGTCTCGTTTCTACTTGGTATATCGTGCCACAGATGATGATCCATAACCTTGTATGGAATATTGGTTCCATCCTAAAATCCTACTATTCTGTACCAATTTGACCATATTGTAAACCGCGTCTGTTATCATTATTAACATTCCCTTGTCTGTTTCTATCACGGCAGACTTTTAAATAAAGTGATAGTGGTGGCAGCGACTATCGTTACCCTTGTCTCGTGTAAAAGTTGTTCATTAATATAATTCAGAACGTATGTTTGATTGTGATGTGGATGTGTACCTATCCCATCCACGTCCAGTAACGTTTGGGAAACTTCTTTCCTCATTAAAATACAAGTAAAACTTGTCGTGAAGCAAGTACCTTAATGATCCATATCTTTATATAGGGAATGCTTATTGCATCCTAAACTCGTATTAGAACGTAAGTTTGATTGTGTTGATGTGTACCTATCCCATCATTGTCCAGTAACGGTCGGGAAACAGGAAGGAAGTCGGTAGCCGTCAGCTGTTCGAAATTCCAAAACTGGCTTGTCTCAAATCCGTCACTGATTGACAATGTACATCACTAATAAAATGCAAATGAAACTTTGGTAATTTGGTACTTGAAGTCTTGTTCCTACCAGGAATTATCGTACCATAGATGAAGTATGATGATGCTCCATATCCTTACATGGAATACTGATTGTATCCTAAACTCATATTAGAATGTATGTTTGATTGTGAAGTGGATGTGTGTGCCTATCCCATCCTTGTCCAGTAACGGTTGGGAAACAGGAAGGAATTCCTCAGTAAAGTACAATTAAAATTTGTCTTAAAGCAAGTACCGTATGCCCGTTTGCACCAACAAGGCTTAAATTTTAAGCCAGACTTAAACAAAAAAAATCTAATCGAATTTTTGACAGCAATGTTAAATCATGCATTTGACATTTTATTTCGATTCGATATTGTCCATTTAAGGCAAGCTTAAAATTTAAGTTATGTTGGTGCAAACGGCCATTAATGATCCACATCTTTCTAGGGAATGCTTGTTGAATCCTAAACTCTTATTAGAATGTACGTTTGATTGTGATGTCTATCCCATCCTTGTCCAGTAACGTTTGGGAAACTTCTTTCCTCATCTATATCTATATCTTTCTGAGGAATGCTTATTCCATCCTAACCTCGTATTAGTATGTAAGTTTGATTGTGATGTGGATTGTCCAGTAACGGTGGGGAAACAGGAAGGAAGTCGGTGGCCGTCAGCTGTGATCGGTAGTGCACGTTAGAAGTACGGGTTGTTGTTACCTAACTGCACATGGCACGGCACGAAGATGGCTCAAGGTCGGGTGAACGCTCGCAGAGCCGACGACCGGTCACGAGCCGGCCATGCTACGCCAATACCTCTGCAACATTACAAATATATATAACTATTCCATGATCCATCCAGGTGAAATTCATAATATGCAATATGTAAGACAGTAGCAAGTGTGATTCAGATTAATTCATTGTATTTAAAAAAGGAACAAATATAATTTGGGAAAGTCAATTATATATCGGAAAGTATCAAATTCAGAATAGTGCCAATCCCGGTAGAACAGGGTTTAGATGTTTGTACAGGGTGAATACTGAAAACCTTGACATAGGGAAATAACATGGGAAAACAGTTTTTTGCTGTTTCCATCTGTCCCGCTAAATAAAATCCCGTGTATATGGTATCGTTAGTTAGATTACTTAATTTTGCATCTAATAAAACTAAACGTTTTGTAATATGGCTTTTTCTAACTGTAATATTTGATAAAATAAATTGTATTTTGATGGTTATCCTTCATATTTTCGAATAAGAAACGTCAAAAACAAAATGCTCCATAGCCGAGTGGATACGAGGGCTGTTTCATAACATAAATAATCTACAAGACCTGGTTCGAGACCACCTCGGCCCTATTTTTTTTTAAATTAAATTATACTTAAAATATCATGTTTCGAAACATGAAATACAAAATTATACACTAAAAACTAAATTCGAATTAATTGTTAAGTTTGACAGACAGCAAATAATAATTCAATTAAATATTTGGATTTTTTATTTATAAAAATATGAATATTGCTATTTTATTAAAATAGTCTGATATAATAAAGATATTTTAAGCATAATTTAATTAAAAAAAAATAGGGCTGAGGTGGTCTCGAACCAGGTCTTGTAGATTATTTATGTTATGAAACAGCCCTCGTATCCACTCGGCTATGGAGCATTTTGTTTTTGACGTTTCTTATTCGAAAATATGAAGGATAACCTTCAAAATACAATTTATTTTATCAAATATTTCAGTTAGAAAAGGCCTTATTACACAACATTTAGTTTTATTAGATGCAAAATTAAGTAATCTAACTAACGATACCATATACACCCGATTTTATTTAGCGGGACAGATGAAAACAGCAAAAAACTGTTTTCCCATGTTATTTCCCTATGTCAAGGTTTTCAGTATTCACCCTGTATATATCAACAATGCGCAGCAACAAAAATTGTTATAATGAAACATCTCTATAATCATGAAATTGTAATTAGGCTATTAACGTACCTAGGATAGTTATGAGCATCATATAACCGTCGCATATGTCAATTGAATTCCGAACTCGAGGAGCTTAAATAAATCATAACTTTTTTAAATTTTTATATTTTAAAGATTTTTTTTTTTAATCAAAATAAATTATGATTTTGTTCATTTTTAAATATATTTATTCGTAGTACTGCACTTTTTTAATTGTTTTAAAAACAATATAAATATTTTATTTTATAACACGTTTAAATATTTTTTCTGTTATGACATTTAAAATGATAAAATATCATTTAATTTTAAGATATTATATTCAGAACTTGTTTTGTAGCACATAACTACATTTTTATTATAATTTAATATATTTTTTATATTTTTAAATCATGATTTGTATCAAATGATTTAAATCAACTAGAAAAGTACACTACATGTAGTAGATAAAATGAAACTGTTTTCTAAAAATTCAATTTGAATTCTACCAAATCATATTTTTCACCCACATAAAAATAGACCCTTGGTGCACTCTCCACTCTAATTAGATTCGATCCTACAGACAAAATACTTATATGTATACCTACCAATTTTCATAATTTTGGGATAATTAATACAACTTCTACAAGAAAAAGTGTGAAAATGGCTTTTTTCTATTTTTTGCCAAATCTATTATCGTACCTAAAAATATGTTCATGGGAAAATTTTGGTTAAAATTTGTATACTTATGTTTCTCGATAAGTGATTGAGTCATTTAAGGAAAGGTACCTATGACTTTTCAAAATATGTTTGATATTTTTACGTAAAAGTTTGGTGTGTAGATTAGGCATGTTCTGTATTTCTCTAGATATTATTTTTCAAAGTTAAACTCAAGTACTTATCTTGAAGATTCGACAAAATTTCATTAATACCCATTTTTTAAAATACAACCTTGAAGATATGTCTATTCGATTCGACAAAATTACATTAATGCAATAATTTTCATATTTTTTGAATAAGTAATGCAAATTTTAGGAAGGAAAATAAAAAATTGTAAGTTTCGGTATTTTTTGGGTAAAATTTTCTCAGTGGTGCTATTGTTCTCAAATTTAGGTTATACATGTAATTAGTAATTTCATTGAGGAAGTTATTGAAATTTTATTACGTATGTAAATTACTTTGATATTGGCCTCAAAAAGGAAAATACTTTCGAGGACTTTTCGATCAAGATTCTAAACGATTTATGTGATTTTAAATCTTTGTCTAACATTTTTATTTCACTTTTACGATTCTTACATCACTCATTTATTTCAATAGATTTCCTCAGTAAAAACATTTACAGTAACTGTTAAAAATTTATGACTGAACAATAAGTCTATTAGTTACTTTCATTTTTTTATCTACCTTTCAACATACTTTTACAAATGTTTCAATAATGTGTATATTTGATAAGCTTAGAATTTCAAATACAAGATTTTTATTTCATTCATGGAAAATCATAAACTTGTTCCGTTATTTATTTACAATGTGTCAGCGTTAAATATATTTACATATATTTTATTATTTGTGAAATAGATTGTTTATTACTTCAATTTCTTCCGTCATTATTGATAAGATGAAAGTTAAAATTTGCTTTCACTTTCTAATAACAGAGAAATGTAATCAAGGGAAATAAACTGTAAAAAAGAAATGGCAAATAATGATATTTTATTATGTGACTTTGTGGTACACTTTCCCTGCCAGCTAGAGTACCCAGTAATGAGTAATAATCCTGAGATGAACATTTAAAACCTTAAATAACTTGTCATCAAAAAAATTATTTCTTGAATTAATTTGGCTGGTACCTTATGTAAATACATTAGTAGGTATAAAAAGAGTCGTTTTTGTTTTTTTAATATATTTTTATTTTGTCTGTCAAGCAATACATTTCAAACAAAATGTTAATAAAAAGGGTATAAAAATTAACAATATAAATATAAAAAAGTAGTTTAAATAATTAAACAATATGCAAATTATTTTATATGTCTGTCTTTATTTCAATGAAGTTAAAACTTGATTAGTATTTAACAAAACCGACACAAACTAACAAACTCTAGTCCTATTCCTAATTTTACGAATAATACTCTTGCTCATACCTTGCAAAGAGTTTCCTAAACGTAAAACGTATTTCAGTTGTACTACTCGTGTTAAACATGCATACAAAATTTATATCTCTCTTTGAACGTAAAAACAACGTACGGTATACCTACATAGTTATAATAACGATTTCACTAAGTTAGTTTAATGTAGTTCAGAGCAGAAACAGTACAGAGTTGTACTTGAACTGAGAACATTTTATCTGACATTGAGGAAGTCAGCCTTTGACCTAAAATAGATTGTTTAGAATTGACATTAATTTTATATTTTTGTTTTCAGGTCAAGGTGGTGAAATTCAGTTACATGTGGACCATAAATAACTTTAGTTTTTGTCGAGAAGAGATGGGGGAAGTTTTGAAATCGTCCACCTTTTCGGCTGGCGCCAACGACAAATTGAAATGGTTAGTATATTATAAATTACTTAATTTATATATTATATATTTAAGTTACAAATTGAAGTACATTTAAAATTAATTATTGAAATACTTTAATCCAGTGGTTCTCAAACTTTTTCATGTGAAGACACCCCAAATCGATTATATAAAATTTGTGGCACCCCCAACATTATATGCATAAAATTTTATTAGTCTTCCAAACATGTAACATATATGAGTTACTGACTTCAATTGTTCTCACTTTTTAGTTTTGATGTTAACAAACGTCGAAAATCTTAGGTCACATTCACACAAGACGTAGAAAATTGAACTTAAACTAGAAGTTCTCTGGCTCCTATATTGCATTATTTATTCTGAATAAATACCCAAAAGGATTTTAATGAAAATTCAGAATACTTCATTCGCAACGTATCCAGTCAAAACTATCTGGAAAATAGTAGCAAATCTGTATTCTTATAATATTAACAAGTGTTTTATATGTTCTTGTAAACATTTCTAACGTCTCAATTTCTAAAATTCTATCTTATCTTTAAAATTGGAATTTATTTTACTAATAGTTAGTTTGACTTTTAATTCGTAAACACGATTCAGTACTCATTCTTTTGACAACTATTTGACATCAGTATGAAGAAGGTTCAAATGCTTGGATTCAAGAATTGTTAAAATATCTACGATGCTAAATTTCACAAACATCCGCGGTATCCCTACAAGTATTTTGAGAACCACTGCTTTAATCTTTATTTAAAAGTATATATTTAGGAAAAATCTTGATTACAAATTTTGGATACCTTAAAGAATCTTACTACCTACCCCATAAAATTTTATAAGGAACAATTGTCTTATTCTTTAATGAGTTTAAAATATCTGTTTATATATAATCATTGGTTTCTTCACAATTTATCAGCTGTTAACAAAATATTTGTTATACCACTAATGAAGACTGCATTCCTAAGATAAATTGTGAAGAAAAGCCAACAAGTATCATCAGTTATATTATCTATTAAATAATTTTGTGGCAGGTGCTAGTAGTAAACTTTTTTTGTTTGCGCAGGTGTTTAAGGGTGAATCCCAAAGGTTTAGATGAAGAAAGCAAAGATTACCTTTCCCTCTACCTGCTATTGGTGTCCTGCAATAAAAGCGAAGTACGGGCGAAATTCAAGTTCTCCATCTTGAATGCGAAAAGAGAAGAAACCAAAGCAATGGAATCACAACGGGCCTACAGATTCGTTCAGGGAAAAGACTGGGGGTTCAAGAAATTCATCAGAAGAGACTTTCTTTTGGACGAGGCAAACGGACTCTTGCCTGACGACAAATTAACCATTTTCTGTGAAGTAAGTAACATTCATTTATTTAATATTACAGTACAATACTTTTATGTTTTTTAAACTGATTACTGATTATTATTCTTCTTTGACACTTTTTTCTCCAGTTGTAATCAAACTGTTTCTGGAGTTCCCAAAGCTGTCAATTTTTTTTACCAAGAATATTTGTTCTCTAAACCATGAAAATCAAGAGAAAAGTTATTAAATTATTTAAACTTAAAATTGAGGGGTGTTTTAAAAAGTTGTTTTACAAAATAAAAAAGTGTTTATTTGTTTCATTTATAAACAAAAATATCAAATATTATTCAAAATTAAAATAAAATTTCATTTTAATGTCACATAACAACATTCGTTACTATAATAACAGTTTTTTATTTAAGAGAATAAATTATAAAATATCTTGTATATTAATTAATTTTTTTGAGAGTTCATTTTCATTATTAAATACTGTCAAATTAGTAACGCGGATTTGTCTCATCCAGTTTTTTATTCTCTTCATAGTACAGCATGATGTGCTTATAATCAAGAATAAATTAAATATACTTCTAATATCTTTTAATTTTTGACTTCTCACCACGTTTTTCATTATTTCACCTTTCAAGATGTCACTATTTATTCCAAAAGCGGTATAATTATTTATAAATTTGGAACTTTCATAATAATTTTTTTAAGTAATTCAATTTTTAGATGCATAATAATTATTGCATCAATTATACAACAGTATTAAATATTAATTAGAAAAGAATATTTAATACAATTCACAATTAATCTAACATTATAAATTAATTTTTGAGTTACAGAAAAAAGTACTCTGTTATTCTATAAGTATAGAGTCGTTTTATCGTTCTATCTATATCGAACTTTTGTTTGGGGGGTGTTAATTCAAAATTTGAAGGTGCTTAGTACCCCTAAGTGCCCTCGTAACTACGCTTATGCCCACATGGTTTTTCGTGATTTTTTTTAGTTTGAACATTAAGGATATAATTACAACAACCATGAATTAAACAATAATTTTTTTCCCGGTGTTTTGTCAATAAAATATCTTGGATTTCTTTCCCTCTATTATTATTTTAAGAAGATATTTATTAAGAAATGGTGGTAAATGTAATTTCTTTGCAGGTGAGCGTAGTAGCAGATAGCGTAAATATATCTGGTCAATCAAACACGATACAGTTCAAAGTGCCGGAATGCCGGTTATCAGACGACTTAGGAATCCTCTTCGAAAACCAGAAATTCAGCGACGTAACATTATCAGTAGGTGGCAGAGAGTTCCAAGCGCACAAAGCAATACTAGCAGGTATGCATTCATCACTTATTCCTTTCTGGGTGGAAAATACAGTTTGTTTCCATAGCACGCAGTCCTGTGTTCGCCGCCATGTTCGAACACGAAATGGAGGAGAGGAAACACAATAGAGTCGACATAACCGACGTCGATCACGAAGTGTTGAGAGAGATGCTTCGTTTTATTTACACGGGTAAAGCGGCCAATTTGGAGAAAATGGCTGATGATCTCCTTGCAGCCGCAGACAAAGTGAGTAAAGTGCTTTGGGAATTAACGCAGTTTATTAATAATAAACGCACATTGCAGGATCATTTTGTTATGTATTTTATTTTATTTTAGTACGCCTTGGAAAGGTTAAAAGTGATGTGTGAAGAAGCATTATGTACAAATTTATCGATAGAGAACGCAGCAGAAATTTTAATTCTGGCTGATTTACACAGTGCCGATCAGCTGAAAGCGCAAGCCATCGACTTCATTAACACGTTAGTACCTTTATTAATTACATTTAGACAATATTTTTAGTTTGGTACAAGTTTATAACTTAACAGTTGCAAAGAAAATACTTCTTATTCATTTTTACAGTCATTTTATTTCACTTACTAATTGATCCGGTACATATCATTCTATTATAGATTTAAAAATAGTAAATCAAAGTATATTTTTCATTATATGACTTAATTAATATGTATTTAACAAAGTTAAAAGTCTCCGTGGAATAAAACAGTAAAGCAAAGGGAATTACAGCCTACAGAAGTTATCTGTTCAGCTGCTCAGAACTTTGCAAGAGTAAAGAGTTCTTTTTTGTGGTATTCTCGAATATATTGTCGAGAATACTTTATCAGAACACAACAATAAAACTTTAGGTCACAGTTTATTATTTTTGTGTAATCTGTCTCATAAAAATTGTTAAGAATTCCCAGTTTTAAAGTAATTATGTGCTTAAAGTGCTGTAGTAATTAAGGACTATTTTTTTGCAACTAAAATATCTCATGAGGTGCGCAGTACCCAAATTTTAGACGAGTCAGTTACAGACCGTTCTACAAAAATTAACTCTATTAAATTTGTGGTGAAACCACATCAGATCGACATTGATATAATACCTATTCTTCTTGTATCTCCACTGTAGGTACGGTGTACGGTAAAATATTAATTTCGGGTGATTCTGTTTTTAATTTCCTAAGTTTTTCGAAAGACAAATTTTAAAAAGTACGTCAGAACAAATGGATTATTGTTATTTCGCATTTCACTTCTGGTTTTTCATAATTTTCTTTAATTTTCCATGTCTTCCTTTAACGTATCTTCTAAGATATAGTAAAATAGTAGGTGGCATTATATATATATATATTTTTTTCGTATTAAGCTAGCTTCACAGCTCTAATACAAATATTCTTCGCAGTAAATGTTTGTTTAAATTCAAATTACAATAAAATTTAGTAAAATAGGTTACAACATTTTTAAGAAATGGTAGGTTCATGAATTTTTAACAATATTATTAATATGACATTATAATTTATTTAATATATACAAATGGAAAATGATATAAATAAAAAAATTGTTAAATGTAGAGGGTGATTAAAATATTACATTTTAAATGTAGCAATTTAAATTTTAAAATAGTTATTTATATAGATAAAATACAAGTATTATTTTTAAATGCAAGTGCCAGATTTTTAATCACAATGAAAACAAATTTTGCCACACTATGCACATAGTCTGCTCACGAAAAGGGTAGAGTTGTCTTTTTCAAACCAAATTATGTCGAGTTATTGGTCGAGTATATGAAATTTACAAAATTCTATCTACGTCGAGAAAACTAAAACTATGTCTATATTAAGAATTACCTTTAGTCATTAATTATTGAAATTGTTATTAACTTGTTCCCAAGCGAGTCATGTAATGTAGTTTCAATATCGCTTGAGTTGCGCAGTAAACAATTTTCGGACGAGTCAGTTAGTGACCATCTTAGAAACATCGACTAGAGATATTGAAGTAGGTGTAAACTTGTACCAGAGTGTGATTGTTGTGTGTGTGTGATTGTGCGTTTTGTGCGAACCGATGCATAACGATGTTGTTGTATCTGTACCAGCAGTCATGGCACGGATGTGATGGACACGCCGGGCTTTAAGTCGATGATCCAAACGCACCCGCACCTGATAGCCGAGGCGTTTCGCGCGCTAGCCACGCAGCAAATCCCGCCGATCGGGCCGCCGCGGAAGCGAGTGAAGCAGAGCTGAAGGCAGCCCGCGGGCGTCCACGTGTTGTCTCCCCAAGGCTCTTCGTCCTCGACGTCCTCGTGATAGCGTAACCTAACCCAGCCATGTGATAGTGACTCAGTGCACCGACTCCGACAGACTTGCGCCGTGCAGACTACTTGTGTTCATGTTGAGTGCGTTCTCGTACGACACCTTTCCCACCAACTGCTCCACATATACGGACTCTACTATACGTTAACCAGTCAATCTCCATTATATACTAGCTGCTGCGTATTTGGGCCACCCTGTACAAAACATAACGTTCTGCTACTATATCATTGTGTGTTTTGTGTGTTTTTCCATGAGTGTTCATTGCCAAGTAAGTAGAATTTTGTAGGTAGCGCAAAGCTTTAGGTGGTTAACTATTTGTTAGATTAATATGAGAACCGAAACCGAAACGTTTCGTTGGTTTTTTCATTTCTCGGAATTGCGTTTGCGTTATAATAGCTAAATATTCTCATATATATTGTTAAAATGAAAATAGAATTGTGATATGAAGACCACGGCTTTGAGAAATGTTCTATTATTGATGTTCCTTTTTAATCTAAATACAATAAATAGACAAAAGGGACTGTCCGTCATTAAAATGTATAAAATTCTTATTCTTAAGTTAGCAAGTAGATATATTTATGATCTCTTTGAGCAAGCAAGTTGATGGTTTGATACGTCAATATGTAAAGATAATTCTTTCTGGCTATGCAGTCGCAGTCCAGACCAAAATCAAAAGCTGATCAATCAAATCATACGTTTTACGGACCGTTTCTGCATAGTCCTAAAGATCAGTTTATGTTCATATGTACGGTATACGGAGATAAATTGTTTTTGTTTGGAAAATTGTATTTAGAATTAGTAGTTGAATAATTTGTAGAAATCGACAGTCTAAAGTGTCGCTCAATTTGGATCAAAGAACATGAAACATGTCAAATCCAACCAATTCTCAAATCATTTAGCCGACTTTTCGCGACATAACAAAAAGTTAATGTATTATTAAATGAAATTCTTACTACATTTATATATTTTGTTATTTCATCGAAATTCACAAATAAGAATATCGAAATTCTTTAAAACGTTAATCTTCGCGAAAAGTCGTCTATTGTTTCTGATCGTGTTTCTTGTGTTTACGATCTACTCATGGACAAACAATTGAAATGTAAAGTTTTAAAACGTTCACGACAGGTCGTTACACAACTATAGGTATTAGGTATACAATATACCTGTACAGAAAGAACTGTACCAATAAATATTTTGTAATATAATTTTGCTTCTTTTGCTGATGAATTTTACTTGAAACTTGGTACAGAAACATTGTACATTCTAACTTGAAATCATACACAGTCTCTGCTTAGTGCGTATCACTTTATAACTGGTAATCAGTTTTCAGTACATTTAAATCAAAATGAGGTACAGGGCATGATTGTCAAGATTGACAAAGTTTTATTTCTCTATTTATAATTTTAAATTGTCTGTATAGTTTTTTCCCGTTTTATGTTAATCAGTGCATCTGGTCTTCCATATTCATGTTGAATGTTGAGAATCGTGCAAGTACCTCACAAAGTTCTCCAGATTTGGATTTGCAGTTAATAATCAGATAATGCCATACATGTTCTGTGATAAGTCCATTGATAATTTCCCCTGTCACTTGTTCTTATTTGTCAATTTGAAAACAAATTCATTGTTGGGAGTGTCTTTGTGCAATTTTTGTTCAACTATTCAATTGTTTTGTTGTTTAACGAAACAGTATAAACTAGAAGTATTCATTATTATTTTAATATTTTTAAAACTCGAAACTGACAATTTGACTAGCAGTTCTAGTGTACTGTTTCCGTTTTATAGATTGCATGATAGAGCGATAAGTCAAAACTTAATTTAGCTGTAAACATGTCTTTCTTTATTTGACTTATTCCTCTGTGATGCGTATTCGAGGTCATGAAAATGCAGTATGGACAATTAATTAGTTCTTAACTGTAATTGTGTATAAATAAACAAATGTGTGTATTATAGATTCACAAGACTCTTTCAGCAGTACATGTTCATTTATAGGTAATAACTCTGGAACCAATGAATATAAACAAATGACTGGATTAGATTTTAACATAAGTACAAGTAAGACAATGTTACCTCATTATGTCATTAAAGCCAGATCAGTGATTGAAAACTGCGATTACGTTTCCACTGTTACTCGAATGAAACTGACTGTGCAGTTTGTATTAATTTTAATTTAGTATTAATGTCGATTTTTACATTGTTAGATTTGTTGAGTGCAGTGTGTAACAGTCGCAGTACGAATAAATGGCTAATCATTAAATTTCTTTAGTTAACAGTTTTACTATTACATTCAAGCATCAATTCATTGTTTCCATTTTATTTTAAGTCATTTGCATTGCACATGTAATGAATAATAAACATTTTCATGATTACACTTTCTTGTATATTTCGTTTCTTTTTTACAATATAAGATGTAAAAATATTTATTGTTTATTACTTTTTCATGGGGAATCAGCCCGGCAAATAAGGGATTCAACGACATTTCAGGACCTATTGTACATTATCTTTTCTTTTGTGAAAACCTATAATTTGTCGGGTCGAAATATGCCACCCCTAATTGATCAATACTCCACACTTTTTTTTCTGTAATCAGGAAGTAATTCAACATTCTTTATCTCATTATTGATTTGATTTATTTAAAATTTTGCGATATTGATTAATAAAAACACAATCATTCATTTAATTCATTTTTAATTTTAAAAATAATATATATTTACACATAATAGATAAATAATATCAGTACTTATATATAAAATTCATTAATTCTAGCCATTCTAGCAAAATTGGTCAAATTTGGATCTCTCTGACTTTCAATATTGTTTTCAGAATTTGCTAAATTAATTGCAACATGATTAACGACACCTTCAGAAGTATGGTAACTGGGTGGAGAATCCGTGTCACTTTCACATTCCGTAAAAGGTAAATCCAGATCATTATTTGCATAAGTTGTAGGAATCTGAAATAAAATTTCAATTCATTCATACAAAACACATTGATATAATATACCTTAGACGAAATAGTGTATACTGGCGGAGAGGTAGGTAAATTTGTAGCTGTAGCATTTGATGTTTGTGTAGCTTCGTTTGAAACAACTTCATTATAAACAGGTGGATTAGTGCTACGATTAGTGTTTATACTCGTTTGTGATTCATGATAAGTTGGTGGTCGATCTGATAATCGTTCTCTTATTAATTCCTGCATAGAATTTAAACTTGGAGAACGTGCATAAAAGCTCTCATTTCTTCTACTGTAAATAATAAATTAAAGAACAATTTACAAATATAGTACATTACTTTACTAGCGGGAGAAGTAGAAACGAATTTAAATATTAATTGAATGCTAGGAATTAATTTGTTCATTTGAATTAAGTAGTTTTTATTTGAATATAAAAATACGAATTTAAAATTTATTTTGTTATTCCAATTTGGCAAATACAGTGAGAAATTATTTCTCACACTTTAATCCACGGCCGTCGGAAATAGGCAACTTTCAAGCTTTATATAGTGTGAGAAAAGTGCCACTTTCCATAGTGGTCGTAGAAGTCCTTTTCTTACCTATACTCTTTACAACAAATACGAAACAATACTAATCCTAATAAAACTAGTATTATCATACACCCCCCAAAAATAACTATTTGAATAGCTGCATGATCATGTGGGTTTGTATATGGTCTAAAAAAAATTATAACATTTTCTTCTGTAAAATTATTACTTCATAATTACTTACGTATCAAAATAAACAGCAATACCTCGATCTGTTATTGTACCATTAGTAATAATTACATTATTAATAATAAATTCTTCTTCGAGAGCTTTATTTATATCAAAATTTAAAAACAAAGACAGGCAAAAACTTAAAATATGCATTTTGTAACAGGGAACATATTTACTGATACATATCAATTTATATTTATCTCATGATAAAGAAATTAAAGATAAGATAAACAAACGTAACTTATCATGTTTTATTTAATGTATACACAATTATACAAAAACATTAAAATGGTTGGTAATAATATTATTTTGAGCTAGAATTTTATTAATTAGTTAATGCTACAAGAGCTTCCACAATATTTCCGTGATGTTCTCGTAATGTTCTTTCCGCTGTAATTCTTGATATTTCTAATTCTTTTACCTAAAATTAAATGTATAAACAACTATGCATGTGCTTGTAATGTCTGTACTTACAATGAGATCAACATCTTCTTTCTTAATAGATATCTTAAGAAGTTCTTTCTCTTTGGCGAGTTTTTCGGCTGCTTCTTTATTGCGTCTATCACCTATTGCTGATATTGCCTAAAAAATGTTCATTAGCATGTGTATTTAAACATGAGGTTGTGTTTTTTACCCCTGAGAAATCTTGTGTTGATATTTCTTTTTCTTCGGCATAGTCTGTTACTTTTTCTAAATCTGCAGCTCCACTATCATATTTTGCAGTTTTCTTTTGTGATTTTTCTTGAATTTCGTCTGAATCTCCATTTACTTCGTCTTCTGCCATTTTTACTAACCTCAAAATTTTCACAAAATGTCAAAGTTGCATGGGTATGTGTTACCAACATAATGAAGTACAAATGTTTTAGAACTAAATTGATTATATAAATATGAAACAAAATATTTTTTTACAGATAACTAATGATTGACATATTTTTACTAATAATAAACTTGAAAATACAATTGATTAATTATTTCATGTAGAAACAGCTTGAATAAATGTAATTAAGTACTGATTTAAAATTTATTGTACAAATAACACCTGTGCATCAAAAAGTAGTTGAGAATAAATGAACAGAAACATCTGAAACTTCTATATCACCATAGACACATTGATAATGAGTATTATTGTCAATAAGTTTTGTAGATATTTGTTATGTGCATGTATTATGTAGGTAAAAAGTATGTTATAAGAAAAATGTGTTATTTATTGTGCGTATTCCCGCCATAGTTGTGTCTCAGTGGCCTTTGTGTTATTGTGGCGATCCCTCTAGGAGTGCATTGCAACGTCGCAATTCTCGAACCAACCCGAAACACCGCTTCTCGTCACTTCGTCAGCTCGGCACTGCTGTTGGCGGCATAGTCGTTAGTAGACGTTGTTGTGTACGTATTGTAGGTGAAGGATATTTTGGAGCTTGTATACGTATAATTCGTTAGCTTCTTTCGCGTGTTTAAAACGTGTGCCGTAGTGGCTGAATATATTGATACCGGTGTGGAATGGAGAAGCGGATAGAACTTGAAAAACGGGGAAGAAATCCCGAGCAAGTAAGTTCAATTGCATCTTAAATTATAAAATGTGTGTTAACGTACACATGTGATACACATTACATGTAGAAATAATGCAATGGTGGCTACTTGTATTATATTGTTTGATCATATTTTCTTCAATATAACAAACATTATGGCTGTATTTGGTTCTTTAGGAAGATAAATAATCTATATATGAGAATGAAGTGCAACTGTTTCATAAAATATGGGAATATTTCATCTGTTTTTTCAATATTTTTACAGAACTTTTTAAGTTGCATTTCAAATATTTTGTTGTTATATAGTAAATTTAAATATATTATCATAGATCCAATTAGATATTTATTACAAGAAAACTTTAAAAAATAAATAATATTGTATTTTTTAAATATAATTTTGTATGATTTTTTTAAATGTTTTTATAAGATTTTAGTACTTATTTATTGAATTAATATACCTTAAAATTATTTAAAAATCATTAGAAAAAAAATTAAGACACAATATTTTTAATTTTATTTTTATTAACAAGTTCACCTGCACACCAATAACTATTAAAAATAATATATAAAAATCTAATTCATCGCCATATTGAATTCTTATTATAAAATTTTCGAGGGTACAATATATTGTTGCTCAAAATCATCAATAAAGAAATACATTATTGGAAACATTTTATTGACATCTGTTTATAACAATAAGTTTTCTAGCTTGTCACGTTTGTTAATACTACTTCTGTTATTGAAATACGCATCTTAAATAAAGTTAAAGGGTGTAAAGAAAAAGTATTTCTAAAAATCTTTTTATTTTGTGTATTTTAATATGTATTATGGCTGTATTAGAAAGTGTTCATATTTAATAAATGTAATCGCGTCAGTTGATTTTAGCGGCAGGTCGCCGCCATGATGAAACTGCGACGTTTAAAGTAGTGCATGATTCTATTTATTTTTGTACTTTTGGCTGAGATATTCATTGTCATCCATTATTTTACAATAAAATGCAATTATTTTTTAAAATTATTTTAAGAATAATGAATATTTTTAGTAAAATCGACGTTAATAAAGTTTTTAATAATGGGGGCGTAAACAAATGTTATCGTGACCTATCGTTGTCATTCGGTTTGATGCGCGCGGTGCTCGATCAACATTGAAATTTGGCGCTTATTTTTTAAACACATGTATTTTTAAAAAAGAAATAGATATTCTGCATTGCAACTTAAAAATTATCCAAATCTTATCATTGATTTTTGTTACAGATCAAGGATCTGAACTTGGATAATTGTCGTAGCACAAGTATAGTTGGTCTCACGGATGAGTATGTTAATTTGGAAAACCTGAGTCTCATTAATGTGGGTCTCACATCTCTCAAAGGCTTCCCCAAGCTTCCAAATTTGAAAAAGCTTGAACTTAGTGATAACAGGTACTTATTTGTATTTGTTTATTTAAACTGTTGTTAATTATGTATTTATTGTAGAATATCAAATGGCCTAAATCTTTTGGTAACCAGTCCAAAATTAACACACTTAAATTTAAGTGGGAACAAAATAAAAGATTTAGAGGCACTTCAACCTTTAAAAGAATTCAAACATTTAAAGAGCTTGGATTTGTTCAATAATGAAGCCACGTCAATTGATAACTACAGAGAAAAGATATTCAGTCTTATTCCTGGCCTTAAGTGTTTAGACGGGTAAGAAAACTGTTCCGTGAAGTAATTCTGAAGTATTAATAATGTAATTGATAGTTACGACACGGATGATGAAGAAGTAGACGACAGCGAATGTGAGGAAGATGAAGTGAACGGCAATGATAATGACAGTGATGAGGAAGAAGGTAAGACAACGTTGCCACTGCTCTTATACACGGTCTACGGTCTAATCTTCCACCTAGGACACCTTTGCTGTAAGCATGTTGCAGTTGTAACATTCGTTTCTATCCTTGCTAACATTCCTAGTAATCGTAAATTACTCACAGTACAATTTTCAGTAGTTATTTAATGTTGCACGTCATATTTTTTTCAAAGCATGATCTTCATTTCAAAATTTTGAATGATTTTTTTTGTAAGAATGTATGATTTAAATGTCTAGTAACACTAATATTACATTTACTCAGTGAGTACAGATGATGAAGAAGAATACGAAGGAGAAATCGGCTTACAAGCAGTGTACAATGAAGATCTTGAAGACATGAGCGATGAAGGCGATTACGAAGGTGAGGAGGGAGAGGAAGATGAAGATGATGGTGTTATCGAAGAAGAAGAGGAGGCTGATGGCGAAGCCGACGAAGAAGAAGACGGCGAAGCAGGTAAAAAAATAATAAAATAAATAGCAAATAAAAAACATTTGTGTGTCTGCTCCTTTTACGAAAATATGGTATTTAAATATAACATATTTTGAGGAATTATTATTTTTCTGTCTTCGAATTGCAAAGGGAATTACAGTCCACAGAAGTTATCTGTGCGTCTGCTCAGAACTTTGCAAGAGAAAAGGGTTCTTCTGGAGATTTTCTTGATTTTTTTTGAGAATATTGTATTTAGAACACAACATATTTTGAGGAATTATTATTTTTCTGTTCTTCGAATAGCAAAGGGAATTACAGTCCACAGAAGTTATCTGTGCGTCTGCTCAGAACTTTGCAAGAGAAAAGGGTTCTTCTGGAGATTTTCTTGATTTTTTTTGAGAATATCGTATTTAGAACACAACATATTTTGGGGAATTATTATTTTTCTGTCTTCGAATAGCAAAGGGAATTACAGTCCACAGAAGTTATCTGTACGTCTGCTCAGAACTTTGCAAGAGTAAAGTGTTCTTCTGGAGATTTTCTTGAATTTATTTTGAGAATATTGTATTTAGAACACAACATATTTTGAGGAATTATTATTTTTCTGTCTTCGAATTGCAAAAGGAATTACAGTCCACAGAAGTTATCTGTGCGTCTGCTCAGAACTTTGCAAGAGTAAAGTGTTCTTCTGGAGATTTTCTTGAATTTTTTTGAGAATATCGTATTTAGAACACAACATATTTTGAGGAATTATTATTTTCCGTTCTTCGAACTGCAAAGGGAATTACAGTCCACTGAAGTTATCTGTGCGTCTGCTCAGAACTTTGCAAGAATAAAGTGTTCTTCGCGAAGTATTCTCGAATTTTCGATAATACGGAATTTAGAACACAACATTTTTTTATTTCTGCTTTTCAAAGTGCAAAGCGAAATACAGTCCACAGAAGCTATCTGTGTGTCTGTTTAATACTTTGCAAGAACAAAGTGTTCCCGCGTGGCATTTTCAATCTATTTTGTTGAAAATGTGGTATTTTGAACACTACATGCAAAGGGGATTACACGGTCTATAAAAGATATCTGTACGACTGCTCGAAACTTTGCTAGAGTACTATGCTTATTTGGGGTAGTCTTGGCAACTTTGCCAAGATATATTGTGGTTAAAGCATTACATTGTGTTCTTTGTTTGTTAGAAGTTAAATTATTGCTCAGAATTACAATTATTTTATTCGAAGTACTCTTATTTCTTTATGACAAATACATTTTTCTCCGATCTCAGTGTGCAAAGCTCAACAGTTACTCAGTAGTTGCAAATCACAATTTAAATAAAAGTATTTCAATAAATTATGAGGTGCGCAGTACACAAATTAGATACAAGTCAGCTACTGACCGTCCTGCAAACATCGACTGCTCTTAAATTTGTAATTCTGTTTGTTCTTTACTACACTCTTTTGGCATTTTACTTCATATTCGCTATTTCTTCAGTTTGTTATTTTTTTTGTTGAAAACTAACAACATTGTTACTCTTGATACCAGATCCAATGTCTATGATCCATATTACGAGCTCACTTTTATAGAGCGCTTTTGTTCAGTGTCGTCTGGTCTCTTAAGATTATAATGAGAAAGCACGCTTCTTAAAAGTCATTTTTTTATAAAAGTGCGTTCGTAATATGTGCCAATGTTTTTTATTTGCAATACTCCACATACGCTTACTTTGTTTACAAAAGGCAATAATGTTCTTAAGTTGTAAAAGTGTTTCAATATCTTAAGGTGGATCCAGACCAAACGCGCCAAACTGGACTGAACCGCGCAAAGCGTTTTTACAATCTGCGTGGCTCTGTCCGGTTTGACGCGACATTCGCCGCCCAAAGTACGCTGCGTCCAACACAAATCTCTTTGATGTTCCGACTGATTTTGGATCGTGTTCGTTTGCACGCGGTCTGTAACATTAGCGAACATTCTGCGCAGCTTTGGCGCGTTTGGTTTGGACCCACCTTTATAAGTTGTTCAGTTTGTTTTGTTGTAAAATGGTAAATATTGTTATTATTGTGACCTAGCTAGCGCATGCGCATAGTTGAATGTTGTGGACCATGGTTTTGATACAGGATGGTTTTGTGGTTGCAGAG
This sequence comes from Stenolophus ochropezus, assembly GCA_035578165.1. Lineage (NCBI taxonomy): Eukaryota > Metazoa > Arthropoda > Insecta > Coleoptera > Carabidae > Stenolophus > Stenolophus ochropezus. The sequence continues at coordinate 4,529,782 of JAQOWZ010000002.1, forward strand.
CCAACAGTACGAGGCAAGAAGAGAAAGATAGAAGACGGAGACGGGAACTAATGGGCCGTGGACATTGCTAGTGTGGTTGGTGAAACTGAACACTGCCGCGCGCGTCTTGTATGTCTGTGAACATGAACTTGAATGCCAGAACAACACTCTGTAATGCAACTGACCAGGACTAGATGCGAGCGTGGCCGACTCAGTGCGTGCGTGCGTTTGCGTTCGGTTCGGTGCGGTTCAGTTGACGTTGGCGCAGACTCGGATCTCGAACCTCGGAGCTGACAACACAGTCTGAGTCGACCGTTTCTTTCATAGAAATAGAAACATCATATTTTGTACAGGTTTAAATGAAAGCTGAAACATTATTATATAATTATTATTTCTTACTATTAATAAAAATATCCTTTGCACTTGTATTTTAGCACGTTTATTACATTGATTAGTCTTAGGCGAACATCATTTCAACAGATTTATTTTTAATGAAATATAATAATAATATAAAATATAATAGTTGATATTCTCGTGTGTTTAACAAATGAGATGATATTTTTGCTGTTATTGATGAACCCAGGCTGTATAAACTTTCAATAGGTTTCTGCATCCCTGTAGCAAATCATTTTAAATATAGTTTATTGTACGTATTCATAGTGGCCACTTAAAAATATATTTCCTTATACAAGATACATTTTATTTTTCTGTTAAATTAGATGTATATTTTGCTTTATTTAAAAATGTGATATGACGAATTAATGACTAAAAAGAAAAGTAAAGTTGTTTATCTTGTGAACTGAATTCCATTGATGATGGGCGAATGATTTGTGAATGCAGAGAACTATTGATTGTCGCTGCGCCATTATTTGCAGAATGTTTGTTTATTTCCTAGGCAACAGTATCTGCGTTCTGTTATTTGTTATTTAACTGTTCTTTTTGTGCAGAACTCAGAGGCTGCTTGACTGATTGCAGTATTCAAAAAGGGTGTTTCATTTCATTGAATAATTTATTTTGATTACAATGTGCTTTTCGGATATTTTTGTACATATTCAGAGTAGATTTTATTAAAACAGGTTATACACTTTTCGCGCCGAAACTGCGAGGTCTTAGAAATTGGAATGTATCGTGAATTTCCTTTACTGTTTCTTGTTCAGAATATTTTGTTTGTTAAGTATGTGTGTTAAAAATTCTGTTTGGTCACAGAAATGTACAAGATATAAAGCGAGACAGCACATTAATTTGGATACTCGTAATAAAATTGCATGTCTCGTTTACATATCTCATATTCATGCAATTCTGTTTGTATATATGAATATAGGTAACCATGACAAAAGTACAAATTAATCAGTATCTTGTCGTTTGTGTCGATTTTGTTTGTAATTATTTCAATGTACATTTCTGTGGCTTGGAATTCAATGTACCAAACAAAAATATCACCGGCGAAAATTATCACACATATTTTTATTTACATCAATATTTTATTGTTGATTTCTCATTTCGTGTTCTCTGATTCATTTTCATGACATTTGTAATAAATACTTTTTATAATTGTGTTTGCAGTTTCATGTATAATATTTAAAACAAGTTGTATGATTGATAACAAGTCTTCATTTCTTTATTTATAAGTACATTTTGATGTAGACAATTATAAGTTTTAATATTATTTCATTTTAGAAAGTCTTGGGAAACCATTTATATAATTTTTTACCATTCGTCATAAGTAATATGTTGTTGAATCAAAATTTTATGAGTCATTTATATTTGTAAATTTAAATCGAAGTTGTACAAATATAAAGAAATTCTTAGAACTTTGCTTTTTATAAGTTGAATGAAATAATTATTGCCTGAATGAGGTTTGTTCTATTTATGACTGTAGGTAATAGAATTTATATCTGAAGTTTTACAAAAAATAAAAGTTAATTATGATTATCTTGATTACTTTATATGAAATATTCAGTAAGTACTAATTTTAAATGATATTAAAATTCAAATTGCTGGTAGGTACTGCCCTGGTCACATAAGTTTTATATTTCAGGTTCTACAGGATGTTAAAAAATAAGTTCAAGATTTATAGATCATGGAGAAGTCGAAATAAATCGAAAAGTATTATACACGTCTCCAAAAATGAACCCTAAATACTAATAGCCATGATTTTAAAAATTTTTGAATAGTTGCGTAAAAACGGGCAGCCATTAAGTGTTAAAGATGATAGTGTTAAGTAAATAATAAAAGTTAAATTTAAAATTAATATGTATTTTTACTCAAATGTAGAATTATTTAATGTTGCCAAACAATTCGACAAATGCCGGGACTTTTATAAAGAGTTCGTTGTTAAAATGGAAGAAATACATTTCGAACACTTTTAGCTTGTAATTACTGTTTTGTAAAGACTAAATTATTCAAGAATTTAAGTTTACAAAAAAAAAAGTTTACTGTCGGTTATTACAGAGTGTTACATCTAAATTAAAACTCCTATTTCTCTGCAACGGTTCATTTTTGGACACCATGGTCCATAATAGTTTTTGATTTATTTTGACTTCCTCTCTATTTCTAACACCCTGTATACACAACTTTTATTGTGTTGTAGGTTTCGCAAAAAGGAAAGCAAATATATTAAAATGTTATTTAATAGTTATATTCAATAAAATGAAACATTGCAGCATTAATAATGGTAGGAAATAAAAATTATCTAATAATTCGCATTTGTTGTTTATACTTTTAATTTACTTATTTTTATTAAATCTTTTCTTAATTGTAAAGTCACATTAAGTATGTTTATTGTGTAGTAAATATAATTGTTATGATATTGACAAAGTTTTGAAAATGAAAGAAAAGCGGATTCAAACGTGTCCGCGTACCAAACAGAACAAGTACCTGCTGCCATCTGCGCGCGTCACGTGAACATAGTTGCTAGCAGCAACGCCTCTCTCAGCAACAGCTGCGATACATCTCATTAGTTTCCTTTTGTAGTGTGTGGAAGGTGGTTAGTGTAAAATCTGGATAACTATCGCGAAAAAGTAGTGAATATGGCAGAAAGTAAAGGATCATTGTTGGCGAAATCAGTGCAGAAACATGCCGGTCGAGCGAAAGAAAAGGTTAGTGGATGTTGTCAGTGTTATTAAATTCAAGTAATACAAGTAAAAAAATCTGGGTGACCAGATCTATTCGTGTTAGCTGGACTGTATTTTTAAATGCCCAAGAAATGGGTTTATCTTTATTTAATACTTTGCTGGTATTTTTAACAGGAAATTATGTTTTTAATTTTAACAAAATTGTTGTAATCAAATAATTCAAATTTTCCGCTACCTGTTATATACATACACCTGTGGCTTTCCACATAGATTTTAAATTTAAAGTTGTTGTTATATTATTTTGTTGTTTATCATTGCAAAATAAAGTTGGTAATTTGTTTATCTATATTTAAAACTAGAAACTAATGAAAAAGCCATGTGATTTGTATTATTTTATAATTCCGGTTTTGTTTTATAAAGTGTATTAAACATTTTTAAATATATTTTATACGTTTTGATATCAAACATATGAAAATTAGCGATGAAAATTTGAAAATTAAATCATATCTCTATTTTTGATTTTCATCTGTTTCAAAAATAGCACAAGATACGTAACGTAACCTAACTACTATTCAGTCCCATTTTTGAAAATAGTCCCAAGATTTTTGTCGTAATATTAAAATGTACTTGACGCATTCTTACCGCACCTTGTTTGAAATAACTTTGATTTCATTAGACAAGTAGATGTGGTTTGTTATTTCTTAGAATTAAAATGCATAGTTGGGTGATACTCAAAGCAGTATTAGCTACAAGTGAGTTAAGGTGTGAAGCCTGACAGAATGTCTGGATTCGGATTAGTGTTGAATACTGAACAGTGTAAATATTAAACAGTATATCACTTACAACTAAGCACATACAAAGTGTGAGAGTGTAGTGAACTTTTTAGTCATGAAATATTTATCTATTATCGATTACTTTCTCTTCAGATCATAGTAATTTGTGAATAGGGTCTTCCACTTTATTGTCTGTCTCATCTTTTAATCCAGATTCTCATCAAATATTAAATATTTTTTTTAATTAAATTTAAATTGTTTATATATGTGTGTTACTTTTTTATGAAACAATTTTGTTACATTTCGGTTATATTCAGGATTGGCTTGATTTAAATTAACTGATTTTTTAATAATAACCAAAATATGTTTTGTATACAATAATATCTTAAAATTACATGATAATTTATCACATTAATTGTCATATTACAGAAGAAAATTATAAGTATTTAAATGTGTAACAAAAAGTAAAAATTCTTTGTTACTGTTCCTAGTTTTATGCATATGAATCTTTTTGGTTTTTTATAAAGCTTTCGTTTTCATTTGTGAAATAAAATATTTATATTGTTTCTAAAACAATTGAAAAAGTGCAGTAACACGTAGATTTCCTTAAAACTTAAAAATAATCAAAAAAATATGATTTATTTGATTTTGATTTTGAATATTTTTGTGACATTCAATTTTTTGTTACATTGCATAGTATTTATTATGTTTATTATAAAAACGAAGTTATTTATTATCTGTCATAAATTTTAATTTAGGTGTTTTTAATATTTTTTACATTTCATATATTTTTTCATCTAATGTCTAATAAACATTTTAAAGTTGACTCGATCATAAAATATTATCATTATTTGCAAAAACTAAGCTTCTTTTGAAGTTATGTAGTGTATAGTGCTATTATTAATTATTATTTATTTCACTTATTTCCTGTAATAAATAAAAACTTACAACAACAAAATTTTTGCAGATGTTTTGTGGATAGGTGATTGTTGATTTTGTTTTAAGATTGGTTTATTATGGATTTAATACGAATTTTCAATATATGATTTAGATTTTAAAATAAAAATACACTTAAAATATATGTAAAATTTAGATTTGGAATATAACCAATTTTTATATTCTAAATTCCAAATTCCAAATCCAGTCAATTAGAAGAAAGCATTAGTATAAGGATTATAGATTAGGTTGATATCAAATTGCAAATGATAGTTTGTGAGTGTTATTTTGATTTTTTTATTAAAATAAAAATAATCAGACATCAAATTTTGTTTCAAAACAAATTCTCTACATTTTGAAAAAATGTCAAACCAACAGTGAATACTATGTGGTACCTACCTTCTGATTGGATAAATTCAGGAAACTGAAATCCATCATAAACCAAAAGAAAAATTAATTTGAATTATATGCGTAAAAAATGTAATATATTGGCATAGTCAGGAATAGATAATGAGTTTTGACGGTATATTTATTTATTACTTTGTTTATTCATGGCGGAATATTGCCGTAGAAAATTAATTCTATAAATACACCTATAATTATGTATAATTTTATGGAAAAACATTATTTATCCACGCTGATGGATGCATCAGTCGATGTAAAAGACTGTAAGAATAATATCCCAGCAATGCAGTTGCAGTTAGAATGAATAAAATCAGCTTGTCAGTCAAATTAATTGCTGCATTAATCAATTTAAGTGATCCACTTTATTATTACAAAATAATATAAACAAGTTATAACTATTTGCCGCTCGAGTTGTTAGTTCCGCTGTTGTAGTTGCTTATTTGCTTCAATAACTCACCAGATTTTTAAGTTGCCTTTTAATTTAAAGTTGTACCGTTCGCTTAATCGATGGCACACTTGTTGGGTTGAATCGGGTTGAGTACAACTTCAAAATTTACAGTTTTAATTCATATTGTAGATGATATTTTTCTATGTTTGCTTAAAATTCCTCAAAATTGTATGTACATTCATTTTTCAGATATTTTTTTGTTAGAATATTCCTTTAGATATATTTTCTTGAAACTTAAATTCACTTTTATATCTGCTAGCAGGATTAGGACAAAAATATGACTAGTATTACAGGATAAAAAATATGTGATGTGAACAACACATGACTTCCTTGTACATTAATTTATCAACATTTTTTACTGCACTTCATTTAAACTTATTTTATTTGAAAGTAAGATCTGTCTACAGCTAATCATTCTTCAACATCCATTCGTTTCATATCTTCAAACTTTCCTTCGAAATGGATCATCTTTTGAAAATTTTATTAAAATTAAAATATTTGTCACTATTCCATATGGCATTACACAAAATTATTTTAATCGCTAAAAAACTTGCAAATAATAGTTAGTCAAGGGTCTAAAGTATAATTTTTTATTACGCATATGGAATTTACTCTACGATGCGATAGCCTACACCACTAAATTACAAGTAAAAAGGAACAAGTAGGTAGGTACTTGAGGTTCTGTTCCATTTAGGAATATTGTGTATTATCCTAATAAAACATTTGTAATAATATTTCTTGAACATATGATGTACTTTTATTCAAGAGCATTATCTTAAACTAAATCTTATTGAATTATAATACATTATAAAAATGTTAACATAATTTTGACGAGAAATTAATTGAAATATTAATAAGATTATCAGTTTTTTAAAATAGTATGTAGAGCATTCGCCATGCCAGTAAGAGTGCCTGGGAGGTGACACTGCAGTAGATAATAAGTGGAGTTTTCTAGTTTTTAAAATGGCTTTAGGTATTTTCTGTACAACCAAAAAAATTTATATAAAAAGTTGTTCAGTATCAATAATCAAGATTATCTTGCTAATAGATGTAGTATATAAATAAGTAAAAGTAAAGCAAAACTAAAGTAAATTAATCATTTAATTTGTCTGTATTGACATCGAACTAATGAGATAGAATGTAGTACATTGCTTTAATATAATTGTAACAAATTGATATTCATTTTTATTATTAATCAAACACAACAGATAAAAAATGCTATTCACTATTCAGATGAATGTCGCATAGATGTATAGTTCTTTAGTCAGGTACTTTTTTAGTCCTAGAACCTAGAGTGTATCCGAAATTTGCGTTTAACCCTTACCGTTCTGCAGTCACAAAATATAACATTTTAAGGAATGTGATTTTTGTGATAAAAATTATGTTTATAAAATGTTTGTTTGTTTTTTGTAAATATGCACCTTTATTTTAAAGAAAAAATCATTTTACTTTGAATACTCCCTGTTGTTAAATAATAACAGCATGTTTAATAGAATGTATATTGATATTTATGGAAAATGCAATGAAGACTTAATATTTTTAATTTCTGCTAAATATATATTCACAATGTTAATATTCATATATTTTTTATATACTAGACCATTCAATGTTTCAAATGAAAGAAAAAAATAATGCAATGGAAGATTTCTTGACTGGACGTTGATTTAAAAGGAGGAATTACTGGGTTTTAGTCAGTACTGAAAAAAAACTGACTGAAACACAACAAAAAATAATGTTATAAAATTTAGGTTTTATTTCGGTCATATTTAACCATACCTCAGTGGTAGCGTCACAAAATCGGATGGACGGTAGTTAAGAGTGAAGCTGTTTTTTAATTATGTTCTTTTAAATGTGGATTACAGTATTTAGCCCTCTATAAAAGATTGTAAACTTTACTTAAGTAAGTAAACAATTTTCAAATATCTCTTACAAAAACTATATCTATTAATATGTATTTTCATTCGATGTTCGAGTAATCCATATCAGCTCTAAAAAAAATACTCTTCTCTCCTGAGTAAAGTATCGAAACAAAAGTATCGAGTATAAAAAGTACAAGCATGGCAACAAAAGTATCGATACTAATAAAGTATCCTTAGATGAATGCATTTAAAATCTAATTAGTGTTTTACATCTGGAAAAATCTATAAGCGTATCACTTTCCTGCTATTGTTCCCGCGAACACCACTTTCGCTTAGCATCTGCCATGGCAACACTAGCTTCTGTTCCTAGATCAACAACCATCCCAACAACCGTTGCGTGGTTACGGCGCCCCGGGGCGCTCTGATCACTTGCAGAACTGCCACTGCCGTGGAATGAGGAAATGTGAACGCCCCTTCGCGTTCCAATTTCTCACTCGTTCTTGCGCTCTTTCGTTTTTCTCGGTTTTGTGGCCGGCTATTTGTTTTTGTTGCCCGGCAAGGTCAAGGACTCGGATTTTTAACGTGGAAAGTTGAAATGGGTAGAAAAGTTTGTATGTTGGTAACCTGGTTTGCTTCGCAGTAATTAATGTAATTTGATGATGTTAACGATGATATATTGGAATCAGCTTTTTGCTACATTGCAAATGCATTAGTTTTATTTTGCAAAATTCTTAGAATGTAACCTCATTTTTATCTACATCAGTTTCCTCTAAGATATAAAATACGAGACAATATAATAAATATAACACATCACATATCACATATTTTTACTTAGCTAAATGTATCTTTGGTATCAAAAGACCGACTGAGATAACAAAAACCTCAATTCGAATCCTCCTTTCATTTTTTTAAATATGTTTCCCACTAAAAAATGCATTCTTCAAAACAGCTACAGTCCCCGGGAAATAATATGTATTTGTTGAACCGACACTACATTGCGGCACAATAAAAACTGTTTACATAATAAACATAACTGAGGAATGAATAGAGGATACGAATTTTAAATAAAATAAGAACTGCATTGAACAATATATTTTGTCTAAATTATAATAAGAGAGATTATTTATTACTTTGTTTTTACCTCTGTTTTTACTACTATTTTATATTATTTGCCGCCCCTCAAAGTTTGTCCCCTAAAATCGCCACTTGAAACGGCCTTGGTTATGAAATGAACTTTGGCAAAAAAGGAAATTTATTCAGTCATTTTAAATATTTTTTGTAAATATTTCTAAACAGAAATATTTTGAAAGGTGTAAGAAAATAACTGAAAATACTGATTTTTTTTTAAATGTTTAATGTGTAAAACATGATTATTGAACAAACAAAAATGTTAAAATGATAAACGTTTATTTTAATACCTAGTTATTTTTTGTAATAAGATAAAAGAGATAGCAAAACATGCCAAGTTTCATCATGCAAGTAAAAATAGACAATATTGTTTCACTCATGAAATGTAATCATTTTATTACGTACATTTAACAATTTTTCTGTAGGTATATGTACCTTAATTTTATTTTATTTTTTAAATTTGAATATGTATTTATAAGGATGCTATCTATAAATTAAATTTAATAGATGATAAAATGAACTCTATCTATTGTAAGAACAAATCTAATTTGAAGCTAAGCAAAGAATTAACATTTCAAAAGGCTTTGGAATCGTAAATTTCCAAATAAATCATATTGCCAATTTAATTCCGTATTGTTTAAATGTCTGGAAGGTGTGTTATTATAGTTTTATCTTTGTAGAATAGTTGTCATCTCGAAGATTTAGTTTGACATCATGAAAAACTTTATTGAGAATCTGTTTTTATGGGTTGTTTCATTGATCGTAAAAATAAAAATTCTGCAGGTATTGTTAAGAAATTTGTTTTTCAAAACATTTATCTTCGAATTCTTTGTTAGAAAGGATCTTAACATGTTGTATCTTGGGTTTATAGTTTATGCTCTATAACTTTGCAATATTAAATTTGATTTAGTTTATGTATGCATGGACAGATGAGCCATATTGCTCCGGCTTGTGCAAATTAGCCCTGGAATACGCAAACATCCTCTGGGATTATTTCTAAATTAATGAACGTAGCCCATTTGCACGATATGGAATTTTGGAGCACATAATCTGATTTACAATGCCATTCTGGAACATGCAAGAGATACGAACATTTCCATTAGTAGATCAGCAGTATCCAATCTTTCGCAATTGGAGGTCCCTTCAGAAATTTTTTATGAATTATTTGAGATATGATAATAATATTGTAATAACTTCATTTAGGGCCGGTGTTTTCATCTTTGGTTAAAGTGCCGGTTATCGTAACCATCGGTTAATAGAAAAATATCGCATTGAAAAATTGACGTAAATTGTCAAAAATATATATTATTTACTATTTCAATGTGATATTTTTCTATTAATCAAAGGTTAAGGTAACTGGTACTTTAATCAAAGATGAAAAAATGGCTCTTACATGGTGCTATACAATAACAACCATAATAATATAAGTACTTATACAGGGTGTTTAAACGAAATGGAATTATTGGTTGTATCAAAAAAGGTATTTAGAAGAAATGTTCAGGATTTCGTTAGGCAATGCCCCCAAGGAGACATTTCCCTTAGAGCAGCATTTTTTACATCAGTAATAAAGCCCTTAATTATTATTATTTTAAATAGTTATATTGTACCTCTTTCCATTTTTTAGTAACTGACTAGTACGCTAAAATGGGTATGAGTTACACCCTTAAAAATATTACCATTGAATTCCTCACATCAAAGAACCTACGTATACAAATTTTCATTTTTAAATTCCCACTAGTATAGCCACAATTACAGATTAAATATCAGCCAATAGGAATCCATATGACCGATAATAATGCGCGTCTCAGGATATACCTGAGGTCCTGCGATGCTAGTACTCAGTCCCGCTCTGCGGGGCGCCGGGCCTCTTCCCCACCTGGTGGTCTGGCTAGACCGCCTTCTAGGGCATCTGATGCCTTGAAGGTGATCTAGTTCAGCCGGCCGGGAATTGGAGTACGCTTCAGTGTGTGCTCTAATTCTTGGTCTGCTGAAACCAGAGCATATTCTGGAGCAGATTTAGCTGCTCTGGATTGTGCTTTGGTTTCAGGGGGTCAAGAATTAGAGCACTCAGAAGTGTTTGCTTTAATTCTAGGCCTGCTGAACCCAGAGCACATTCTGGAGCAGATTTGTCTGTTGTGGGTTGTGCTCTGGTTTCAGTGGGTCAAGAATTGGAGCACTCATAAATGTTTGCTCTAATTCTAGCTCTACTAAAACCAGAGCACATTCTGTAGCAGATTTAGCTGTTCTGGATTGTGCTCTGGTTTCAGAGGGCCAGGAATTAGAGCACTAAGAAGTGTTTGCTCTAATTCTCGGTCTGCTGAAACCAGAGCACATTCTGGAGCAGATTTAGATGTTCTGGTTTCAGTGGGTCAAAAATTAAAGCATTTTAAAGCGTTTACTCTGATTCTTGGCCTGCTGAAATAGAACACATTCTGGAGCAGATTTGGCTATTCTGGATTGTCTCTAGTTTCAATGAGTTAAAAATTAGAGCATTGTAAAGTGTTTGCTCCAATTCTAGGTTTGCTGAAACCATAGCACATTCTGGAGCAATGTTTTGATATTGATCAATATAAGAATATCACATAGAAGTAGTTAATAACTAATATTTTTGACATCTTGCGTTAGTTCTTCAATGCGATATTTTTTTATTAACGGACGTTTAAAGTATCCGGCACTTTAATGAGTGAAAAAATCGGCCATAGAGCATATATTTAGACAGGGCATAGCAATGAACAGATTTAGTACTACTGATCAACATGCACCAAAATAAAATCTCGAATTACACTGCACATTATTTATTTATATTTATTCATTTTATTTATAGATCTGCAATCAATAAGATTATAAATAAATAATGCATTCAGCATTCAATGTTATTTAAAAACATGATACAATTTGCTTATTGTTTCTTTTTACTAAAGATACCTGTATTCTGTATGTCACATTTGCAATACACTATAAAGCTGTAGTTTAGTTGCAGAAGCTGTAGAAATTTATACCACTAAAATCAAGACATTGAACAGAAATTGAAAATTATAATGTGTATAACAGATATTTTCTTTTTAATTTTCATATAACATTTTTTTATCGGAGAATTAATGTATTTCGTGTTCCTTTCAAAAATATAGTATCAGTGATAATAATACTCGTGTTTATATACGTATTATATTTTGATAACTATAAAATATATTGATTGTTATTTCCATTTTTTTTGTGGATAAGATAAGCAACAGCATTTAAGTTTAAAAATAGAATTAAGTATTAAAATAAATAACAAGTAATCATCTATAAACGTAAAAGTTTTATACTTGTTTTGTTTATATACCGCCAATTTTTACCTCCATAACACTATAACACTAAATTCCAAGTTTAAGAAAACATTGCACCCAAAATATTCCTTGATGTTTATCTGGCGAAGTAAATGGAGGCAAAGTATCTAGCAGAATAAATAAATGCCTCTGATTTTATACCGAAAGCAAGGTAAAGACTTGTGGTTTGGATCTCAAATGAAGGAAGAATCGTAAGCAAATAACGGCCTACCGGTTTGTCAACAAGGCTGGCTAGATTGTGGTCAGGAATTTGGGCACCTTGATGCTTCAAATATGTTCATTTTTTTATAGAAAATAATGTAGTCGTTCTATGATAGTGTGTATAGTTGTATGAAGCGTTATTTGAAACTAAGAATTAGATGCTCCTTATAAAGTTTTGTGGGACTTACGGTAAAAGTTATTTGATGCAGGTACTTTCTTCTGTCTTATAATACTATGGACTATTCCTTACATTTATTGTGTTCAAGATGTTTCCTACTTATGTAGTTTTAATCGCGATTAAAGTATTTTAATTACAGGTAGAAGTGCAAACAATTATTGAATGATTTTTTTTAGAAATTTCGGAAAACACTCTTCTTTATTTATTATAAAACTATTTATTAAAAATAGTGGGTATAGAATCTCGGCCATTCTTTTGCCTGAAAATAATAATAAAAAAAAATAGTGGAATATTGTATGAATTTTGGAATAATAAATTTATTACTTTTATAATTTTGACAATAAACGTTGACATGTTGACAACACTTGGCAACATTACAACACAACCACAAAACAGTGTTTGTATAAAATAAATATAGTTATTTATGCAACTAGTGTGTTAAGTAAGTGTTTTTTAGTTGAGTGCTGTTCAACTGAAATCATAGATCGAGATAAAAAACACTATGTTACACACGTGTTGTATACATTTTTCCTACAACCGAAATATTAATAAAAATTTCAAAAGTAAATGAAACCATTGATAAATGTTGCCTAGCAAGGGTTACTTTTCACTCACTAGGATGTACTTTATTGGTTCCCGGGATCGTTCATGCCAGCCTGTGCTTATCTGGAAACTGGATGTTTCCGCACATGATATGTAAACAACTATTATTATACTAATTTACAGTTGTATTTTTAATGACAAATATGACAAAATCATAAGATTGAAAAATTACAAAAGTGGAATTAAATTATTTGAATAAATATATAGATAAACATTTACAAAACTTACAAGCGATGTGTGAAAAAATAACGGTTCTTATAAACCTGAACAAATACAGTTTGACATGCTTTCATATTTGTAGTATTGAGTAAATATTTATATCTATGTGTATATCCATTTTACGCACATGTATATTGTTGTTAGATTTAAAATCCAAACAATCAAAACTTTCCAATAGAAAATGCTCAAATTGTTCTTTTATAGTCTTTCATTTCTATAAATATTTATTGAAAATTACTGAATGAGTTGTGATAGTTGAAGATGAAAATAAGTACTTCCTTTACAATAAGTGTTGTATTTTTTTTATTGTAAGTGTTAACAGATCCTCTAGTATTTTTAATTAAACTGTATGTGATTAAAGATTTAAGAGAGAAAGTTCATGTCTCTTAAAGGAAAAGGGCTTGTTAGAATGTGAACATGGTGAAAGTAATTCTGCTGAACAGAACTGCGAAGTAATTATTTGTTAATGATTTTAGGGTTTGTTCTAACTTCTAACCTATTTATGAAACACACTTAGTGAGTTGTTATAATTTTGTTATACAGTCATAATTCATTTCTTTACAATATTAAAGTTTATATAAGTTAAAATAATCCCACTAAGAAAATTTTCCCAGAAAATGTCAAAACTTCATTTAACACTTTTCTTTCTACAACTTGTATTATTTGTTTAAATATTATGAAAATTACTACACTACAGTAATTTTCCTTGTAGAATCGAATGGTGATACTGTTACAGCTATATCTCGACCCATTTTTGAGTTATGGCTTAAAACCCAAGATTGGGTGTATTAACTAAAACTTTGAAATCAAATATCTCGAGAACTAAAAGAGATATCGAAGTTCTGTTTGTAAATTTGGAATCTACGCATCAAATTCTGTATAAAAACATGAAAAATAAAATTTTGAAAATTTTGAAAATTTTTACTCATTTTGAAAAATGACCTATCGTCATACCCAGAATTGGGTAAGAGATATCATCGTTACGACATCACCAATCGATTTCTCGTGCCGAAAAACATAAGTATAGAAATTTTTATAAATATATTTCCATGGATACATTTTTTATTAAAGATAATCGATTTGGCGAAAAACTCAAAAAATTCTAAGGTAAGTACCTTAGATTTTTTGCGATTTTTGACCATGTTCAGTCTTTTCTCTGTAAAAATCGTATGATTTGTTCAAAAAATATGAAAATTGGTATACTTATGTAATTTTGCCTGTAGAATCGAATGGTGAGGTTGCCGAAGTCGTATCTTGTCCCATTTTTGGGGTAGAGCCCAAAAATGGGTGTTTTTGGGCCAAACTTTGAAGGCCGATATCTCGAGAATGGGAAGAGATATTTAAATTTGGATTCAGCGTGTCGAGAAGTATCTGAAAATATCTCAATTTTGAGGTCTGACCCATTTTTGGGTGTCATACCCATTTTTTCCTAAAAATTGAAAATATGTCTAAATTTGAGCTTAATGCCCAAATTTTAGTTATTTATAACAAAAATTACAAACGTTATGAAAAGATTTCCATTTTTAAGATATATGAATTTTTTCTTAATTTTTTTTGACAATACATTTTTTTGATTTTTGTTTTCAAAGAGATTAACAATAGGAAAAGCTTCTGATGAAAATTGTTACACAACAGCATATAGTTCCGCATACGTATATCTGTTTACAAAAGTCGAAACAATTTCAAAGTTTATGGTGTATGCTTCATTCGTTTCCATAGTAACTGAGGTTAACTGAGTGAAACTGTAACGTTACGGTTTACGAGCGAAGGTTAGTTATATAACCATGTTCATCCCATCTATTTCTGACTTGGGAACTTTGCGAATTTGTATAAAATCACTGACTATTTTCAGAGAACGAAATAAAAATACTATGGGATATATTTGGAGCTTGGTTCAATGTTCTGGACTCAATTCTTTGCATCCTTTAGTGATCATGCACTAATTATAGTCAGAACGTTAAATATATATGTTAGTTATACCAGGTCAGGTTTAATAAGAATAGTAATTTATCTCCAAGATATAAGAATTAACATTCAGTGAAGATGCCTTAGTAAACTAATAAACTTTTAAGAAATTTAAAATGTTTGTGAAGTTTTTTTCGTTTCTTTGGCTTTTAAATCCCTAATATTAGGACAATAACACAGGTGTACTTTATTTATGCTAAAGGGAAAGTAAATAAGTGGTATGGAGTGATTAGAATACACATTTCGAGTCACTTATTATATTTTTCCACCAAAATACAAATATAATTGGCATGGAACAGGTGAAGTTCATTTCTCAATTACACTTGAGGTTAAAATTCTTATACGGTTGTAGCGTCAATGATGATGATAATCATAAATAATAATTAAAATGGTTAAGGGTATTTTTGATCTAATGTTAGAGATTTAAATCTTGACAAGAAATATAACTATATATATTCTGTGCTGCTTATTATATTAATTAAGCATCCATAAATATAAGATACTATCAGACGTCTAATATATTAAGATACTAGTAAGTTCATTAGACTTAAGTTTGAGAAAATTGTTTTGAAAGAGTTATTTTACTTGAAGTTTTAAGCTGTATTTCTAGGAAAATATATTTAAATATATTTTTTCTTTGTAAATCATTACTTAAAATTAAATATTTTTTTACTACTAGCCTAAACATCAACTATTATTTGACATGAAAAATTGTTTTTCACTACCGCTTACTTGGTAACCATAGTCAGGTAGATCAATAATAAATTATTATTAACCATGGTCGATAATGAAAACTGTCAGTATTTAAAGAAACCAAGTTTCCAAATCCAAATATTGTTTGAATATTTTTTCAATTTTCTCTCAGCTATTGATCGTTAAGATTTGGAAATTCTCTGAACATTTTCTTGCAATTAATTGTATTAATTGTCACAAAAAAATTGCAATTGATTTACTCAAAGTGGTATTTTTGTTTCGTTAATAATTTGTGACTCCAAGCATCATTTTCATTTTGTTTCTCTATGAAATTATACAAACGAGTTATATTTAAAATTTGGCATTAAAAATATGAAATAAATGAGACATACAATTTGGAAGGAACAAATATTGTACATTTAATTGGAGTTAAATGTGATCCTTGGCATTTGTAGTTCACGATATTATGAATCACAGTTTATACTGATAGTTTATCTTAATTATAGTTAGGTAAAAATTATTTTAATACTAGTATTGATTAGAAAATTACTTGTTGAAATACTCGCGAACTATAAATATTTATTTTATGACATATACAACATGAGAAATATATATTATTGCTTGAATCTTGTAGCAATTGATATTGATAATAATAAATAATAATAATTTACGCTACAGTTCCTCTAAATGATTAAAATTTATTTTCAAAATATCAGCTATTAAAGAGTCATATTACGTACATTACATATTCCTATTGTATGTAAAATGCGGGTACCAGCATTGGAGATCTATTGATGTCTATTGCATTTTCTTGTAGAGAGTTGGGTGAAAGGAAATAATTGGTGACACATTTTTCTATTTTTACTATCCTTTACAGAAATAAAATGTTGTTTAAAAATAATATTGTCGGAATAATAAAATTGACTGCATGATAATGTTTTCCATTGAAAGTTATTACTTTTCCTCTACAAAAGGAATTTATTGTTGAAATTGAAATAGCAAAACAAATGACTAAATAAAAAAATCTTTATTTACATTAGCTTTAATAGCTACAAATACATTAAAAATTGTCAATATTCTGCTGACAGAAATTGTTAATGAAAGATATTGTAATTCAGGAATAGTTTTATGTTACTGTCCTCTGTCAAATTACGAATTGTTGTTTATTTCTACTTCTAGATTTGTTGTTATAATATGAATTTTTTATTATACTTGCATCGTAAACTTTGATTAACAATCTAAAATGCATACGAAAACACAAGATTAAAAAAACACGCCGTTCTTTAAAGTTTCTAAGCAATAATAAAATCATCAAACCATTGACAAACCCATGACAAACCATTTCACTTCTGCTGTTATTGTTTTGAAATCCTAACCAATTTCCAAGACGGTAAAATGTCACATGAAATACAACAGACACAATAAAAATGGGATGTGATGCACTTGTATCATAATAATTTTATTTTTCTTCGATACGTAAATATAACATTCCCTTCTTACTACTCATTTGAAGGTGTGTCACTCTGTTAAGTCGTAACAAACGTCATCTCTGAATATTCTCGCTGGTTTAGCTGTAAGCTAAAAATTACAAATTTACAAATTTACAGTTGTATGAACCTAAATGTAAATTTAAACAAATTATGGTAAATAAATAAGTTGTAGATTTAATAATATTTTGATGGTATTTGTGCCGTAGGATTGTTGGTAAAGAAAAGCTGGTTATACCTATTTGGAGTACGTTTATAAACCTTCCTCTGGGGTACTGAGTATACACAGTAACGTTCAAATACCAAAGAGTATACTCTGAGAGTCTCCCCTATGTGCGTTCAAAAATTCAGAGTACATACTCTAGAGTTTACTCCTCGTACCCTGTAAATCTAGTAGAGTAAGCAAGGTAGACGTCAAGCTGTCAAGAAGCACTAGCTGTTAATCTGTTATTATTATTATGAATTAATAATACAAATACAATAGATATTAATATGACTGATTTAAAATTTATTGGGGTGAGAGCAGATGGCACAACAATTTTACTACAGAAAAAATAATAAAAAAATTAAAAATAATGTACATAGTATAAAATCCATTTCACACAAATATTATTCATATAGGTACTAGTAATTATTATTGTAAAACATATTTTGTTACCACATTTAACAAAAAAAATTACATAGTTTCTTTCATTCCCATTGAATTTTAAAAGTAAAGTTATGATATTGCTTGTCAAAATCAAAGTATGCAACTAAAAACGTTCAAAAACATCTAAAAACACAGTCACATGATCATGCTCAACTTAAGGTATACCTATACTCTGTACACAAATTTTTGAACGTATCACTGGGGTTCATAAATTTGTTAAACCAACCTTAACATAACATAAATTCTAAGTTTTTCTATAATACCTAAATATGAACTAAAACAATTAAAGGTAACTGTATAGGTAGTGTATTTGTCGGGTGTTGGTATTTGTGCTTGTGATGGTTGGTAGTGCGTCCGGGGTAGCCGGCAGGAGTAGTATTTCGGTGCCGCCGGGAGCCAGGAATAGCAGCAGGAACCCGAGCGGCCGGCGAGTGACGTCGCGGCGTCTTGGCACACGACGCACTGCACGGGCACCCGGCGTGCTGCAACCAGGAAGTGCCATACCTGCATAAACATACTATACATTCACTTTCATATATACTACCCTTATATATCCACACGTCTTTTCTATCACACACCATTCCTATATGAAACAGGGTATTTGTTTTCGTGACACTTTATTGGTACAGGTTGTCAGTAAGGGACTTACAGCTTATAAAGAGTTCTAAACTACTTGAACATACTGTATTTATTATTGGTTTAAGATTGGGATTGGATACATAATAAGAATAAATGAAGATAGAAAGAGGAAAAGAAAAAGAAACCAGTATGGATAGAAAGAAAAAAAGAAAAAGAGATTTAGAAATACTCTGCATCTTGTATTGTACTGAAAGAGTTCTACAGCTTATAGTAAGATATAATGTTTAAAAATTGGCGAAGTTGAGATTTGAACCTCAGATCTCACACTCCACTCAGCGAATCAGAGGATTCTAATAAAAAAATGTGATATGCTGAATAGATTACCGAGTCTGATTCCGAAAGACAAGTTCGATTTCTTTACCATCTATTTCCCATAAAAATGGCCACTGTGGTACACTCTCTAAGCTAGTAAGACGTCTGGTAAAAGCCCTATATGGCATAAATATATAGCAATGGATTACAAGGATTGGTTTATGATTTAGATTTTAAAATATAAACCCATTCAAAACACATATGGTGGTTTATAAACGATTTACAAATTTAGAAAATGACTTCTGATTTGATAATTTTGGAAAACAAAATCTACCATAAACCAGAAGTAAAAATCAGAATTTTAAATTAAAATTCCTAAATTAAAATAAATAAATTTATTCCATCATAAACCAGCCTTAGCCGTGTATGAATTAAAACTAAAGCTCATCTGAAGAACAGTCGAACAATTAAAATTCGCATGACTCTTTATGACCGAAACTTATCTATATATTTTTTTAATGTTTGTTACGAATTATTCGCAAATAAAAATGACATTTTCCTAAATGTTTAATCTAATCATCGGCGAAAATACAAGTAGAAATACGGTTTTATAAAAAAATATTTTGATTCATATTTTAAACTACAATTAAGTAAGAAATGCTGGTTCAAATTTCAATATGTTATCTACAAAAATAGTGAAAATATATGAAACAAATAATTAGGTTTTTATAAATATTATTTTTCTTTTTCAATTTCTTCGAAATGCACACCGACTGATAACTTATCATTTAACTTTTAAGTAAAAGTAGAATGACTCATCGTACAAAACTGTTTTTGTCTATTGTAATATTCATTCATTTGTTATTCCATAATCCCGCATTTATTTAGAATTGTAGGATCGTTAAACAAGCCTTACGCGATATCAAATGTTAGAATCGTGACCGAATGACGATTGTAAAGATCTTAAACTTTGTGTTCATTCGACGCCACATCCGGATTAAAGAAGCTGTCATTCGTTTAGAACTTGTTTAACATGTTTACTAGATTTTATTTTTATATTTACAGTATTTTATAGTTTATTTATACAGTGACACAATTAAGAGATACAGTTGTCTAGAAAAATTATTACCGCAAAATTTTACTAAAATAAATTAGTTAATAATAGCAAACGAGTGAGTCAAGACGTTTAAGAACTAATATTATAATAAACAAAATATAGACCGTCACTTTTATTAATCATAGTGAAGCATACCAGTCTTTTGTTTTTTTATGGCAAATTTATTATTAATGACATATTTGTATTGTCACTTAATTAATGTGAGGGGTATATTGTTATGAATATATTTATTTTTATTTGAGTGATTAGATAGACTAATGTCAGAATTTAAATTAGTCACTGATTTTACTTGTGAATCAGAATTTAGCTCATAAATCGTCATGTGATATTTTTTTAGTAAACATTATACTAAAGCTATTTTTACACAAACGTTTCAAGTATGACTTGATAATAACATTTTCCGGCGTTGCAAATTTTATGTTGTAAACAAAATTTAATGTACCTCTTCGCTGGAATAAATTTTATTTTTAAATCGAATGTTTCAAATTGAAGTTCTGTTTAGCTAACAAACAATGAGTTGGGTTAGGTAAAATAAGTTATAATTGATATTTGAATTAGTAAAACGGTTAAACGTTCGAAGAAATAAGTGGATAATCTCAAAATAACTTCAAGGATGATGCTTAGAAAAATTTAAAGTGTAGGATGATGCAGTGGAAAATGTTCAAAATAAGTACATTTCATATTGACTTAGGAATGAAATTAAAACTCTATTAAAAATATTATATTATATTCAGAATTGTAAGGAATTTTTATCTATTTGTTGATTTCAATTTGTTGTTATGTTTTTCTTATATATAAAAACTATAAACGATTGTGCTCTTAGCTACAAATTTCGCATTTTTTTTACAGACAAGAAAATACTTTTGTAATATAAATGATATTGAGTGCATATATTTCAAATGAAAGATCTACGTAAGAAAATTTAGAAACCATCAAAAAATTGTATTAATGAGGTTAATTACATTTTGTATCATAATTTAATAATGGACGTAATGTTTTTCACCTACTTTGTATAAGTCATTAATCAAAATCTTAATTTTAGATAAAACTTATTGAACTTTACATTAAATTTGAAATTATGTTGGCCATGAAAACTAATTTAATTAACTTTTTCTGTTCTTGAGTTCACTTAAAAATCATAAACTCTTCTGTTATTAATTCTACTTTTTACATAATTTGTCAACCGCGCGTGTATTAGACGTAAACAATTTTATTATCAGTCAACTGAAAACAAAATACTAACTGGAACTATAATAATTTAAGTATGTACAGTTAAACAAACTGTTCCAAATTACAATAATTAATTCCATTAACATGTATTCCATCAGTATATTTGGAATGAATAATACAACTCACTTAAAACAAATACATATTCATAAGGTAGAAATTTCCTTGTCAAAAACATGTTAACGATGTGTTAGCATAAGTTTATTAATTTATGACACCATTAATGTTATTCAATTGCGAAAAATTATTATTTCCCAGAAAGGAACTAATATTTAATATTCCATTTATCGTAGTCATATATTATTATTCCTATTAATACGAATATAAGAAGCTGTTATGAATTCTGATGTTTTATTTTCTGAACTTGAACTAATTGTAATTGAAATTAGATGTGATGGCATACACTGTAATTACAAATATTGAATGCAACGGTAGATAATATGACGCTACAGAAATAATTACGAAGTAATGAGAAATATGTGAACTGTTACTGAAAAAATCTCGATTGAAATGCTGTTTTATTTTGTGCGATCGAATATTTTGTAATGTTTATTGGGTTTCCAAGGCAGCAAGTATATTTACCGGTTTCAGAACATTAAACTTTTGTTTATATATACAAAAGTAAGCTGGTAACTAGGTTATAAGTTTATCTACACTGTAATATTATTACCATACTGACATGTCAAAATTGTATAACACAATATAGCTGCAACCACGGTGTCTTGTCAACCCATACAGACTTGATCTCGACAACGTTATTCATAAGAAAATTTTATGAAATAGTATAACAAATCAGGGATGTTATGAATCATTCCGAGACATGCAGCATGTATGATACTTATAACAATACTAGGTATATTAGTAGTTATTAGGTTTATTTCAAATTACTAATGTGTAACTGTTTTGATATTACTTCGTTAAATAATTGGTAACGTAGTAACGATTAAAGTTTAATTTAAAAATGACAATTCTTGTCAAAAATGATATATAAAGTGAATGAAATAAAGTCATTACACATGAGTCAGTCAAATGTATAGGTATTGACAATTCAGTCATATAAAATTACTTTAGATATATGAAAATGATGCTTTTGGAAAAATTACTTTTTGAGGTTTCTTTAAAATTTTTTGTCATAATTTTTGGTCTAAATTTTAACCAATCTTGTCATTGTTTTAGTGAGAACAAAGCTCTAAAGATTATTCGTAGGAATAATCTGTGTAGTTTTTGTTTTTGTTGACAAATGTCAAGTTATTATCAGCTTTTAAGTAAAATGAGCAACTATGGAAAGTGGCATTTTTTTCACATTGTAACAAACTTGAAAGTTGCGTATTTCCTACAATAGTGGTTTAAAGTGTGAGAAATCAGTATTTGCCAACTCTGCGCATGTGCAGTGTGGAAAATATCATTTCTCACTGTAATTGCCAACTCTGCACATGCGTGAAGGTACTCTTTGTGAGGTTACCTGCACCATTATTATTTTTTTATGTGAAATAACTTTAGTGGCTGTATTTTTGTTCTGTAACGTTTAGCAATGTGGTTGTAGAAAAAGTATAGTGTGCCACTAGTGCAGAATCATTTATTTTCCACCTTATGTGACTCCAGCACTCGACTTCGTCTCGGTCCAAAACTTTCACATCTCATGGGAAATACGGGACTTCTGCACTATAGTGAAAAAAGCAAATGGTTTCTCGTTACATATTAAAATAATCCTCAACCTATAAAAACCACTTACTGTCCTTAATTTTTAAATAACTTTAAATGATTTTACTAAAACATGTGTTCCCATTAAAATTAAATGAGATCCGATGATTTCTGGTTGACCTCTTCTCAGTCTCGATTCAATCTCGATCATCGTCTTCTTTACTTTTTGATAATTATTTTCCGATATTTTCTTTAACACTGATTTCCTTTATGTAGTATAAAATACCACTCATTAGTTGATTAAGTATGTATATTATTGTAACATAAACAGTAGAAGTCAAACAACTGGTCTCCGGCAGCTGAAAGAAAGCAAAATGCAGAATCCGCTTTCAAGTTCACGATCACGGGCTTGTCCGACTTAACATTCGGTTTCTGGGCGTGCAGACCTTTCGGTGACCCACTATTTATTAATCGCCCATTACATGTAGCCCGTTGCTAAATTTACACCAAATGTATCGACTTACTGCGAGCCATTTGATATTAGGCAGGTAATTAATAAAGGTATTAATGGCTGCTATATCTAGCATCTAGGTTACAACATTTATAGTATGGACCATAAATATAAAATTGTAAATATTTTTGTACATGTAATTTCTTTTAAGCATTGGTTACTGAATTTTGAATTTGTGGGAGAGTTTGATCGTGAGTTTAGACAGATGGATAATTGAAGAATTATTGTTTTTTGATGATGAAAATATAAATAATTATTTTAATTGATGATGAATCTTGTAACTCTTAAAATGTCTATGTCTTCATTTCTAGCAACATAAATCTTCTTACAATATTAATAACATTAATACATATCATATTTTTTTACCTAAAGACTAAAGTATTTTTTATTACTCACTGGTTTATTCTCCTCAGCTATCGCCTCAAAGAATAAATTCCATATGCGTAATAAAAAATTATGCTTTAGTCCCTTGATATACAAATAACTATTTTTTAAGTAGGATTAGCATTTAAATGCTAGTAGTGAAAAAAATAATATATACAACGGTTAAGAAAACCATTATTGACCAGCGCCTTATGTCCCTTGGTTGTTTCGCATCCTGGGATACAACGAAGGCAATAATTATACTATTCTTAACCTTGGTGTATAATTTACTATTTTTTAGTTTTAGTTTTATTTACAATTGAATAAAAATAAACTATTGTACAATAGACTTAAGTTCCAAGAAAGAAAATATTCTTGAATATTGTTGATGTAGTTTTGCTTTAGAATTTTTCTTCATATTACTAATCCCATTTATATTTATTTTTATATTAAAATTTGAAGGTAATTCATTATATTTCAGTGCACTTTGAATTTTTTTATGAAATCATTAAACATTAAACACAAAGTTTTAAAAAATGTGTCTGGTACAATCTACATTTTTGGTTTATTTCTTGTAAAATATTATGAAAATTTTCCTTTCCTAATAAACCTCACGGTGTGTTGTTGCAATTCTACCAATAAACAATTTTATGTCTAAATAAATACCATGGTCCACTAAATATTACACAAACAAGTACTCGAGCGGACAAAAATAGATACGACATAAAAATACCAAACACAAAACATGAACATGAATTTTACGTATCCCATTATTGAATGTGCTTGGAAATAAAGAAATAATTTAAATATATAGATGTCTATTTTTTTAAACTATTATTAACACAAAAAAATATTAACATTTTAAGGGGGATATGACATCAGTAGTTTTCTGAGTTTGTAGTACCTAACTATTTTTTTGTTTTTGTACTATAATTTATAGAGGCGTTAAAAAACATTGATAAGAAAATTTACAACATTGCGACGTATAAATGTCTTGACATTGTTAATTAGCAAATGTATTTACATATACACGTGTATAATAATGTTCTTCCTGCTAGATAAAAATCGCTACTACGTTTTCTCCTAAACGTTAAAGTCAAAGTCAAATAGCAACTTTAAATAACAAACGCCAAAATATTCAAATTTGAAGTTTTGGCAACTATACCTCAAACGAAATCTTTCAACTGTCACCAGCGTTGCCACGTTTGGCAAATAAATTTCGTAACGAACAATGACTTAACCTCAAACATTGTTTTTCGAATCGAAACAGCAAACAGCTCACCGACATTTACAGATCATAGAGCGCTGTTGAAATCGAAAGTAAAAATTAGCAAACAATAGAAGATGACGCTCAACAATGCAGCATGCAATCAAATGTGAATCTTCCTCATGCCATGCGTGACAGAAAACCTCTCATACACCTCAAAAATAATTGGTATAATTGTAATTTCATTATGTAATCATAAGGAATTAAACTTTGATGCACCGTGTAATGTTAACTTCTATATCAAAATTATACTTTTCCTTTACAGAAATATTGTAAAACTAATTCTTAATTTTAATTTCTTTTTTGTTTAATTGACACACTAACGGTCACTGTAACAATAGCTCAAGAATTAGTATAAGTACATCATAGAGAGAACTCCTTTCTTAGGTACCTAGACCTAGTAAACATTATCGTTTTTACAACGAATGATTTTGATCCTATTATACGTACGAATTGGAGTACATCACAATGATTCAGCACTATTATCTCAGATAGTAAACAGAAGGATGAATGATTATTATAAAGGGTGATTGTGATGTAATTACATTAGGGAAAAATTAGAGTATTTCAAAGTGAGTGAGCACTCCTCTTTCATACGGAAACATTACGGTGTCTGATTTCTACGGAGGCTGATTTTGATCCAATTACATTAGGGTAAAAATTAGAGTACTTCACTTTGAGTGAGCATCCCTCTCACAGGTAGTAAACATTACGATGTCTTACTTTTGATCACATTAGTATAATAATTAAATATCTTCATATTAGCTTAGAATTTATGATTAGATCGTTTCATTAGACCAAAATAGTCGAAATGACTATGTATTATAAATAAAAAGTAATAAAACACATCAATCTAGAAACGTTTTATTTCTATATTTTATTAGCTGTAGATAAATAAACTATCTTCATTTTAAGAGAACCTAAAGATTAAGATAAAAATTATCTTAAGTACCATAAAGGTACAAGATTTTTTTGAATTGTAATGTCTACAATGTTTCAACAAATCAGTTATTAATTTTTAATAATTGTATTTATATTAGAGTTCAAGCTTCACAGGTTCGAATCTCGCTGAGATATAGATGTGAAAGGAAAAAATCAAATTCTCGTTAAACAGATCATTTTCTCAAAATATGAATATACCTATATATGCAATAGTTATTTTAATATTAAAGTTAATAAGTACTTCTTGCCTGTTGAGATTAAGAAAAGCCAAAATATTCACTAATGCGAAACCTGTTTTAATGTTTCTTATTCCAAAGGAATAACAAAATTAATATTTACAAATATTTGAAAAATTTATTTGATAAATATCTGATATCCTATCCGATTGTGCAAAAATATTCATAATTATGTATTTTTTGTGTATAAATTAAAATATTATTCTAATGATATCTTTTGTTTTCAGGTAATAACTACAATGATGTTCTAGTGTCCTGCCTTATTCGAAATTAGTAAGTGAAACATTTTAATTTAATGCATAATGCACCCATTCGATTCTATGGTAATAATGATTTTTAAAACATTTAACAACACATTTTTTGTGTTTAACTGATATATGCACACCCATTCAACAATACATCACTGTTTTTCCACGTTGCGACCGCCAATCTTATCAGTCGCATGTATGCACAGCGGTAGGAAACCTGGTGTGTAAACACGGTAACGGAACTCGCGGTGTCGAGTGCACTCCAAACTTCCCAACGGCACTTCCAACCACGATGCGAGTGCCTGTAGTACGCACCCCTCACCGCTACATAATGTGCTACTTACAACATTCCGGGTTCTTGTCGACAAGTGCGAGGAATTGCCTTGTTTTGTTTGAAATTAAAAGGCGTGTTTCTACTTCCTGTGACTGAGTTAAGTATATGTGTGCTAGATTCCGGGTTGGTTGCTTTATAAGCCAACAATTCAAATATTGAAACAACGCATTTCATATACTTAGAAGTCTTATTAAAAAATAAATATTACAAATTTTGGGTGCTGCCAGTGCAATTGTAAATAATATTAAATTTCATGGGGCGTATACATTTTATCCTCCAAACATGTTATATTGGTCGACATTATACCTTGTACACATTTAAACTTGCACACAGTATGTCGTGAACACTTTTTATTGGAAATAATTTTTATCCTGCACTCATTTTATCTCAATACATATTTAATGTAGTACACATTTTATTTTCCTCACACTGTATCTTCCACACATTTTATCTTCCACACATTGTATCTTACTGCCATCTCTTTGTTGCTCTCTTGAAGCATAATTAAAAAAAAGATCTAGTATGTAATTTGAAATAATTATAATTTGTCAATTGCTTTGACAGAAACGTATAGCTCGCCGGACATGAGTTTTAGTAATAGCGACGAAGGAAAGAAGTTTTGATGTATGGAAGATAAAATGTGTGGAATATAAAATGTATGGAAGATAAAATGTGTGGATGATAAAATGATTGGAAGATATAATGTGTGAATGCTAAAATGTATGATAGATGAAATGTATGGAAAATATAATGTATGGAAGTTAAAATGTGCACAAGATAAAATTGGTGTAAGATCATTTTTTACGCAAATTAAAAGTGTGCACGACATACTGTTTGGATGTTTGAAGGTGTGCAAGGTACAATGACGAGCAATATAACATGTGTGGAGGATAAAATGTATACGCCCCTTTTGTGTATAGTGTTCTGTTAGGGGTTATTCATTTTTATTAATTCTATACTATTACGCCACTGATTTAAGCCATTAAAATGAAGTAAAACTTATCGTAAAATAATTATCCTATGTTCTTGATGCCCTCTTTTATATATGGAAATTGTATCACAGATGAATTATGTGCCTTATGACAGTTATTTTATATAGCAGAGGATTCTTTAACTTGCATGGAGAGTGCACCATATGAGCTTTTCTTTATATGGTAAATACATGGTAAAGAATTTGATTAGCAATCAACTGATTCAAGAATCAAGCTGATCCGTAGATCAAGATTTATTCTAATTTACTAACTTCATTCTCTGTTTTTAATGTTTTTGTCAGTTCAGATAATTTTACGAGTGTGAATTAATCTTTCTGCCATTTTTGTTTTAACATACGACGTATAATTATATTTCTCATGTCTGAGAAAAAATACATATGGCAAAGAAGAACGAAAAAGTGAGAAGTTGCATCGATTCCTATATTTTTGTGAAAATTAAAATATTTTAGAATAATCTTAACAACCAAAATCTTGTCTACATAAATACACAGATCAAAACGAGGATCAAATCAGATGTTCAATGGTGAATTGAATTGTGAATTCGGCCATTAATATAATAAATAGTGTATCTGTTTAAATGACATAAACTACATATGACTTCTAAATTTTTAATTTACGAATAATTTACTTGCTTTCCTCAAATTGTACTTCTTACAAGCTGAACGACGATTAAAATACAAAAATACCTAATTAATTGTTAAATATAAATTTATGTCCTTCCATTAAGTCATTATTAGTATAGTAATTTAGTACTTTGTTAATAGTTGGGCTATTACAGCTAATTTTGTGATTATGCAAAATTTTCTTGTACATCTTCCAGGATGTATATAATATATAAATGAAAATCCTCGCTCAATTCAAAGTGTATTTAGAAAGGAATGTGTGATCTTGAGCTAGACTACTTGAGGTAATTGGCTGCAATAAAATGTACTGATTATTTATTTTATTGATACAAGTACAACAGCGGTAATTAGAAATAATGCAAAGGTTTCTAACAAGCGTTACGAAGTTAAGTACTACAATAAAAACAAGAGATAAAGATTTGTTTATTTCCTTAGCATCTTCGAGAGCCACTCAATCTCTATTCATATGTAATGAACCTTCTACAAGTCTTTCTCTAGAAAAGCTGATAAGGGATGACGCCTTCGACTTTTCTCATAGGCATTTCACACAATTTTCCACGAAAAGTAACATTCTTAGACGCTGGTATCAGTTTAAAATTGACTCCTTATACAGGGTGGAATTGAAAGTTGGGCATATTTAGTACCCACTATAAGCTTTAGTTCCTTTGCAGAGACTATATACAGACTATCATCTTTCACCACTAAAATGCAAGTTAAATATGAAACAAGAACCTTAAGTTTCTTCAGGACTTGAACAAAAAACAATTGAATTATAGTTTGTAATATTAGGTTTTCCCTTTGCGTATTGTTTTAGAAACAAAGGGCAGTGAAAACACTTTCAAGGCTACACAGGAAGTGAACTTTTTGGCACATTTGGATACCAGATACTTCCGGTGGCACAAGTGGGAGGAAATTTTATAGCATCTTCAACTTCCCGTGTAATTTGAACTAACCGTGTAATACGTTTTCTCTTTGTTCTAGTTTATTTTAGTTTCGAGAGTAATAATTATATCAATTTTTTACTATCAAAAAAATTCAATTTGTTAAATAAATTAGTAACTTGCATTTTATCTATTTTCTATGGCATATAATTTAGGAACGTTTTATATATTTTTTGTGCTAGTTACCATTGCATTTGTCATTATATAATAATGTCAAAAGATGAAATATAATATTGATGTTGAACTTTATTTTATTCAAAATTGATTGAATTTACAGGCGAAACATTTTTAAATTAGATTTATAAAAATTTTGTAGTGATTTCATTAAAAGTGATTTCTGACGATTTTAATATAAAAGCAAGCTTCTTAAAAGCGCTATTATTATAAAAATGCATTCGTAATATGGCCGTAATGTTGGCGTTTGCTTCACTTACTTTACTTATTTACTTAATCCTGGAACCTATCCACCTTTTGTGTAAAGTTATGGCTGTAACTCGATTTTGTTTATCTGTTTTCTTCCTCGGGTTTTCTTTTCTAAATTTTTCTTCATATATTTACCTATCCTGCATTAGCGTACTCGCTTCTTGCCATTTTATACCTTTCTTTTCGAGTGCTATTCTTACATCTTCATTCCAAAGACAACGCGAACTTGTTTTCTGGGATTTAGAAAAGTTTTCAACTAAGTGGACCTATTTCTCTGAATTTAAAAGAAAATTTGAAAAGATTTTTGGAATATGCAAAAACTTTTATCAAGAATACATTTTTCTCGTAAAATAAAAAATAAAAATGTTTTCCTTCTTTGCAACTCGATCCGTGGACATTCTGTCTATGGTACCAGGGTGCCTTTCAAATTAAGTTGTAAGCGTATAATTATCGCTGTGTAATTGAACAATTGAGCATCTCGTGAAGGTGTGTGGCACCTGAAGAATGTGAGTTTGCATAGGAGATAGCTTGCTCGCCTTAGGCAGGTAGGGCCGCCGTGACCCACTTTCCTCCGGAAGTGGGTCACCGCGCGGCCAATGCACTTGTCCGCTAGCTGCTAGCCGAACAAGAATGTCCACAACTCATAAGCTTTGTTACTCCGTGTCATACAACACTCATCAATATCAGTATCATTAGCAAAAAACTAACAAACAACACACATATCCTATATTGATAGACAGCGCTTTCAAACAATGGAGATTGTGACCATAATTTAGCGACTATTGCTTCTTATTATAATATTAAAAACTAAATATTTGCTTGCAATAATTAAGTTATTACAAATTCAGTTATATGTATCATTAGCAAAAAAGTTACCCATATCCTACATTGATAGACAACGCTTTCAATCAATGGGGATAGTGATCATAATCTAACTATTATTGCTTCTCATTATAATATTAAAAACTAAATATTTATTTGCAATAATAAAGTTATTAGCAATTCAGGTATATGTATCATTAGCAAAAAACAAGTTACCCATATCCTACATTGATAGACAGCTTTCAAACAATGGGGATTGTGACCATAATCTAACCACTATTGCTTCTCATTATAATATTAAAAACTAATCATTTGCTTGCAATAATAAAGTTATTATCAATTCAATGTTTCGGAGACGGGATGCGTAACGGTAACATGGTAGGATCGTTTGAAAAAGTCAGATAGACAGTCTCATACTCTCCCAGTTTATCTCTCTTCTTTCAGGATTCTACCTCGATGACGGGTCAACATTCCTTCCCTAAATTTTTAATAATTATTTTTTCTTAAACTACTAGTATCATATTAGTAAAAATCAAAATTTGATCACATAACCCATTCGGTCAGCGCTACAAAAATTACTGCGACCCGTGAGTTATTTACGTATTTATACATTCGTCTGCTCAATAGTAATTATCCCAATAACAGAGAAGTTTTCAATAAGATACAAAAGAAAATTGAGTACAGAAATTAATGTTATTATAAATAAAAGTAATTTTATTAGTCTGTATAACATAACATTTTAGATCAATAATATTCAAATATATTTTAGATTTACAAGAATATTTTCTTTTATTTCCATGGATGTTTGATTTTGAACGAAAATGTTGTAATTATAAATAATAATAAATAAATTTTATATTTAATAAATCTCGTACTGCAGACTTGCTATTTCATCAAGTATGATCTTATCTGGCGTAGAATTTAATTTTGAACAACTTTGTATTTTTGTATTTTTGCTCTAAATCTGCCAGGAGAGAGAGTATCCGCATTTTTTTTAAATCCTATGTTAAAGTCCTATGTTCCGCATTTTGTTGTATCCTCAACACTGACAAATAGAAATTAGGTATAATAATGTTTGTCGCAAATTATACGTTATTCTTTAAATACAATTTTATCGTTGTTATTTCTTTAATTGTAATAAAACGTTTATTGTTTATGGTTTTAATAAATTATTAAAATAATGAAAATTAGGGCATAAAAATATTTAATAGTGTATAATTTCAATAATAAATTATTATAAACTACACACATTAAGCTATATATTGAGCCTATAAACTCAATATTTATTTATAAAATAATGTTATTAATACAGCAATATTTCCATATAAGTAAAATAACGATAAAATCGTGACTGCAATTAATCAACAAACAAATAAATCAAGTTTTCAATATTGTTTCCAAAGCCATCTATTTATTAGTTCGGGGATAGCTGTGCAATTAATAAATTCGTTGACATTGCTGAATATATTTAGTTGGCCATGGTATGGACAAGCATTTGTTCAAAACAATATTTTTTTTGTTTTTGAATGGTAGTGGCTACTAGCCAGTATTTGTAGCTTAATTATATTGATGTTATTTTGGATGAGAAATTTAACTCCCTTTAGGAATTCAAGATATGCAATGAAAGGAATAATTATTTCTTACAAGACGTTGGTATTTCCTCTATTCGAGGTTATATGTTGGTATAACGGAGTGTGAAATTCATTTGTTTCTTTTACTTAACATTGTTTTGTACTCAGATATGTAAAGATAATTTTTTCAACTGGTAAAAGTAAATATACATACAATACTTTTATCAATGAATGAAAATATTTGTTTATTTAACAATTTTATTATAGGTATATATTTTTGGTATTTGAAAAACAAAAGATACCATCTTATTGTAGACAAAACTAAAAATTAAATAATACCATAGTAACAGTTGTTAAATACGTCAACTTAATTTTGTAAGAATCTAAGTTGGCAAGGAACAAAGTGAATTTTTGGCAAAGAAAAGCTTTTATATTTAATTTAAGTAACTGTTTTGCTTTTTCATTGATATTATGAGTTTATTGTCCGTAATATCTATATCATATATCCGGTATACATTGCTATAAAGATATATAATTTACACTTAATAATACTACTGTTCTATTTTCGATTCTACTTTGCGTAAGAATCTGGATTTAGATATTTGGTTTTAGTCGATTTTTAGTGATTGAAATAACTTCAATTTGTGTCAGTGACGTTTAAAAAATTATAGAAATTCTTTACAAATGTTGCAGATGATATTGGAATTCTACAGAAATAAAAATTTCTTTAAGAAACCTCTGTGAAATATTTTTTTAGTGCCCCTTCGCTTAAATATTTAAACCAGGCTTTACACTAAGTGCAGTTTTACTTGGTTTAAATTTAATGAAATACTCTGAAATTATTGGTTTTAGCCATATAGGATACCCTTAATAACATATGAAGATAATACAAAAAGAAACCCAACTGAATTGTAAAATATTGGGTGTTCCTTTTGAAAATGACGAGTTATAGTCATTTGAAATTGAGTAAATTTGATTCTCTTTATTGAACACCTGTATAATTACATTTATAAAAATATATATGAGAACATAGAGTACTGTTACAGTTGTATAGAAAAAAAAATTACTATTAAAATAACTACAGTTCTCTTTATAAATCGTTTATTTGGTCTTTTTTAGAGAATAAACGGAATAACTTGGCAACGCCGCAGAAAACTAAAACAAAATTCTTATGTCCGTATAGGAGAATAAATTTTTTAAAAAAATGTAAAAATATATAGCATGTTCCATTTAAAAAAGGCAAACAATTCTCGCCGTGCCGTAATGCAACAGAATATGTGAAAATAATTTCAAGTTATACTTCTTGAGTAGACGAATATAAATTCTGTTAATAAATTTATGCTGTATATGATCTACCTCGAAGAAAAGATCGCTTAACTCAGTACATGTTGTGTAGATAAGGTAAATTAATCCAGTAAATGAAATGAATAATAAGTGAAAAATTGAATAAGTCCAATGTACGATGTTTATCACAAAAGTTAGAATGTGTTTTTACTATATCGGATTAAATTTAGCCAAGAACTGTTGAATAAAACATTTGTGCTAAATGAAATATTGAAATTTTTGAATATGAAATTTACCGTTAAATGTACAACATATCTTCGCTATTTTTTACTTATATTTTGATTGTAAAAACTTTAGATAAATATGTAGTTTTCCACGTGTTTTTCACGTTTAGCGATTTTCCTGCCTGCCTGTTTCCTCCCACATAGTCCGACATTTGTGACATTTGGCACCGACCCACGGACGAACACACGCACAAACACACACAGACACTCACACAGATAGTTCCCTGACTGACACAAAACTACAAATCACTAAGAAACGTTGCCAAGTGGGAACATCGCGAAGCAGAGTTAATTTTCCTGCCTGCAGAGAAATAGAGAACATTCTTCTGGACAGAGTTATCGTAGAGACGAAAACAGTACGGGAATGTGAAAGCGAATGTTAAAATCAGGGCATGTAACCGGTTAAAAAAACCGGTTAATAAAAACCGGTAACCGATATTTTTAACGAAAATTGCGAACTTTAACCGTAATTTTAACCGATATTTTTCAGGCCGAAAATACCGGTAACCGTTAACCAAAAAAAAAATAAACCGGTTTTAGCGAACATTAACCTTTATTTTAATATCATTTAGCGAGAAAAAAATTTAATATTTTTTTTTATATCTGTGTTTTCTATTTGTATTTGAACATGAGTCATGACAGTTTTTACAATTAACATTTTATTGAAGAATCATAAATATAGGTCTCTTTGGCCGTTAAGGTGTTACTTAAAAAGTCCAAATAAATACGGCCTTTGTCAACACAGGCAAGTTTAAAATTGAAAAGTGACCTGCGTTTTTCTGAATAAATTACGGGAATTTTTGTGAATATTTATTAATTAAATTGTTTTTTTTTAATTGTTATATTTTCTCAGATGGTAATTTTTTATTATTTTTTTAAATTATTTATTCTATAATTTTTTTAATCAAATATTTATAATTACTTTTTTTTAATTAATGTTAATAATTTTTTAAATTGATATATTAACCGGTTTAAACCGGTTTCCAATTTTTAAAAACCGGTTTTCGAACTAAAACCTTTATTACTATAACGTTCTCTATAAGGGTTAACCGTTAACCAGTATTTATTTCGGTTACATTCCCTGTTTGTAACTAACTTTTAGTAATTTCTAATTACAGTTGAATATAAAAAGTTACAATTTTTAGGTTTTTACTGTAAAATTTTTCATATACAGCTGAAATATTCCAAAAATACCCATGTATGAGTCCAAAATTTTGGTTTTTGATTGTTGACACCCTTTAAACCCAATTTTAGGTCAGGTTTGGGTTCCTTTTTACCCATTTTAAGGTGTGACAAATTTCCAAATGTACTATACAATATGTTTAGACACTTTTCAACTCATTTTTGGGTATAAAATGCAACACATAATCGTGTTAAACTTATTTTTTTAATTATGAACACCTAAATCATTGTTAAGCACTTTAAACCCATTCCAGGGTGTGAAATAACCCAAATAAACCCATTTTTAGGTAAAATTTATTGATTTTTTTGAAAAAAGCAAATTGATAGTCGCCGATGCGCTGATTACAAATTTTCAAACCGAATTTAATTATCTCTTCCCATTCCTGAGATATTTGGCCTCAAAGTTGCACCTCAGAAAAGTGTGTTTTTTGAACATATCTCTAAAATGGGTAGAGATACAGTATCAACGATTACACCAGTCGATTCTACGCGCAAAGTTACATAAAGAAATGTTTTCTCCGCATATACGATCTTTGGAACGATTTGGTGAAAAATGAGAAAAACGAAAAAAACCTGAATTTCAATTTTTCGCTTGGAAACTTTTTGTCACCAAAATTTTTTATATTCTGGACTTAAGTAAATACAGATGCGCTGATTCCAAATTTTCAAACCGATTTCAATTATCTTTTACCGTTCTTGAGATATTTGTGTTCAAAGTTAGACCTGAAAAAATCAGTTTTTCAGGAATAATTCTGAAATGGGTTCAGATACGACTTTGGCGACCTCACCAATCGATTCTACGGGCAAAATTACATTTTTGTACCAATTTTCAGATTTTTATTCCAATGGATACAAATTTTAAAGAGGAAAAACGAAAATCGTCAAAAATCGAAAAAAATCGCAAGGGGTTCATCAGGCGATTTTTCGACTTTCGCGATTTTCGTTTTTTCGCTCTAAAAATTGTATCTATTGGAATATTAATCTGAAAATTGGTACACTTATGTAATTTTGCCCGTAGAATCGATTGGTGAAGTCGTCGAGATCGTATTTTGACCCATTTCAGGGGTATTCCTGAAAAACGATTTTTTTCAGTTTCAACTTTGAACCCAAATATCTCGAGAACGGTAAGAGATAATTGAAATCGGTTTGAAAATTTGAAATCAGCGCATCTGTATTTACTTAAGTCTGAAAAATGAAAAGATTTGGAGCCAAAAAGTTCTCCAGCGAAAAACTGAAATTCCGGTTTTTTTCTTTTTTCTCATTTTACACCAAATCGTTCCAAAGAACATATATGCGAAGAAAACATTTCTTTATGTAACTTTGTGCGTAGAATCGACTGGTATAATCTTTGAGACTGTATCTCTATCCATTTTAGAGATATAGTCAAAAAACACACTTTTTTGAGGTGCAACTTTGAAGCCTAATATCTCAGGAATGGGAAGAGATAATTAAATTCGGTTTGAAAATTTAGAATCAGCTCATCGGCGACTATCAATTTGGACTATTTTAAAAAACCAAAATTTTTGACGGAAAAATGGGTCATTTTGGAATTTTTCGGCTGTAAAATCAAAATTTTAAGGTGCAAATCTAAATATTGTTAGTTTTCATGATTAACTATGATTGTAAATTACTTGGAGATATATTACGGGAATTTTTGTAAATATTCATTAATTAAATTGCTTTTTTTTAATTGTGATATTTTTCTCAGATGATATTTAAAAAAAAAAATTTTAATTAATTATTCTCTATTTTTTTAATCAAATTTTTATAATTAATTTGTTTTAATTAATTTTAATTATTTTTTTAACCGTTATATTAACCGGTTTAAACCGGTTTCCAATTTTCAAAAACCGGTTTTCGAACTAAAACCGTTATTATTATAACGTTCTCTATAAGGGTTAACCGTTAACCAGTATTTTTTTTGGTTACATGCCCTGGTTAAAATGAAGGAATAGTGGTTGATAAAACGCACCATATTTGTAAGATTTGTAGGACGGAGAAAAATGAAATTTTAATTTCATTTTCCAAGAATAATTACTGTGATTGCATTACTCAGAAAATTACCACGAAGAATGAATTATTGAATTTAGCTTTCTCTAGTAATATTTGCACAATAATTATTACAATATTGCTTTAGACTGTCTGGATATAAAAATAATTTATTTCTTTAACCTAATTTTCAAATAAATATTATTGCAAAAATACAAACAAACGATCATATAGGTGTTAACAGATTAAACACTTTTATGAATTAGCACAATTTTTCCACAATGTCCAGGATCAGAGAAAGTGAAACACAAAAACTACAAATAACTTCAGTATAGTATATTATTATACGTGTTTTATAAGATGAACAAAACTAGATGTTTTAGCAGTGCCATATACAATAGCAAAAATAATTTTTGAGATTTGCTAGATACTGTATTATACTGTAACTAGTTAAAATGGATACTTCGTTAAAATCTGCAAAGCAAATTTTTCTCGATTACAATACTTCCTTTAATTCGTACAAGGAAGTAATAAAATTATTCCAGTTCATGTTTTTAATACCTAGGTATCTAGAACTAAAATATTCTTAAAATTGCGAAATAACCCCGATGAAATATCTGCTTAAATTTCATTTGCCCCTCGATTTGCCCCAACAATTTTAAATTCCATGGATATAAATCAACAGAAAAAATTCTGCATTAAATTACGATTAAAGTAAAAATTGAATTGATAAATAAGGTATAAATAAGGCAACCCAGCTCGCATTGCATGAAAGATGGCATTTGCGATTGTGATTCGAAGATTTACATCGCAACAACTTGCCGGATAAACTTCAATAAAATATGACTTCCTAGAGGCCGTAGCCAAGTTTGCGTCTTAAAAATATATCTACAGCATTTTAACACGTTGCAAACTTTGTACCAATACAATAACATGGATGATTTCCTACTTAAATAATTTCTCTTTACATATCAGTCAAGTAAAAGTAAGTGTAAAGAAAACTAGAATAGGAAAGTAAATGTAAAATACGTGTAGTGTATAAATTGTGAGGCATTGTTTACGTTCTATACGGTTTCAATACAATTTCGTTCAGTTCTACTCGTGATAACAATACTACAAAACTAGTTTCTTTCGTAGATAAGGATTTAATTAATTTGAGTCACATTTCATACACCCAACAAATCAGATTACATTTTGCTATTATACGTACGTATAAATTAATATTGTACGTTGCAAACCAATTCTCTACATTTAGGTCAAATGTTTTTTGGACAATAGTGCAAAGATTATATTCGAAGATAGAGAAATCGTTGTTTGGAAATATTTAGGTACTTTAGGTTTAACCTTGAACTGATCCAGAAGTAACTGAGGTGAACATGTTATATACCTTAAGTACGAGTTTGAACTCGCTGAAGTCTTTTGGTTGTCCGTAGCGATTTTTTCGTGAAACAGATTTTTCTAGTGCGTTCTAAAAATAAGTAACGTCAATTTCATACAATGGTTTGCTATCAAATTTTGTTGCAGACATGGGCACAGTCTAATGAAAACTTTTACAAAACTTAAGCAGACCTACAGAGACAGTGGCCCGTATTCTCACATACCTTGAAATAGTGTGATTTCCGAAATAGTGGAATGAAGTAGTGAACGAAGTGGTAACCCTATTCTCACATCAAAATTTGATTCGAAATAGTGCTATTTCGGGTGCGCGAAGTAGTGAACTCAAGTAATGCTAGGTACCGTCTTTTCGCGCAATATTTCGTTTGACACATCATATAAAATGGCGGCTGAACTACTTGGTGTTCCTGAGTTAGCGGATTTAAATGATATTTTAGATGTTGTTAATGTTACCAGAAGTGTAAGGAGAAAGAGGATAACTAGGTATGATCCATTTGAGGACTTATCGGAAATAGAATTTCGACAACGCTATCGATTGTCAAAAAATAGTGTAAAATACGTTATTGGGCTTGTAGAAGAGGATTTGAAACCAGCTAAAAAAGCTAGGTCTGACGCTATATCACCTTCTTTACAAGTTTTAATTGCTTTGAGATATTATGCAAAGGGCAGTTATCAAACCGAAGTATGTAAGTATTAATTAAACAATATTTTTAAGATTTTTTAGAAGAAACAATTACCATTGTATTTTCAAGAGCTGTGCTATTACTTAAATATATGTATATTAAAATAAAAATACATTACATAGTACAAATATAAAATTGTATTTTATACTGTAACCTTCATTTGCCTCTACTACATCCTATTCCC
The DNA here is from genome assembly GCA_035578165.1 of Stenolophus ochropezus. NCBI lineage: Eukaryota > Metazoa > Arthropoda > Insecta > Coleoptera > Carabidae > Stenolophus > Stenolophus ochropezus. The sequence continues at coordinate 4,568,858 of JAQOWZ010000002.1, forward strand.
ATTTTATTTTATGCTCATTTGCAGAATTTCAATTTGTGAATGTTCATAGGTGATATACATAACGTAAGCCAATCTACTGTATCAAAAATAATTGGAAAAGTATCAAGGGCCATTGCTTTATTGTTACCAAGATTTATTAATATTCCCATCCAAACTAATGAAACAAAATTAAAATTTTACAACATAGGGCATTTTCCTAATGTTGTTGGCTGCATAGACTGCACTCACATAAGAATTAGGAACCCGAAAAAGGAAGAAGCTATGTTGTATTGCAACAGAAAAGGGTATTATTCATTAAATGTCCAGGTTGTATGTGACGCAGAATGTAAAATATTGGACATAGTAGCTAGAAGGCGAGGAAGTGCTCATGACTCAAGAATTTGGAATGAATGTTCATTGAAGGAGAAGTTTGAGGTGTATTAAGTTTATTATTTTTAAATGCAATCATAAACATATAATATTAATAGGCTGGTACAATAAATGGGTTACTACTGGGAGATAATGGTTACCCTTGCTCCCACTACCTTTTAACTCCGATCCAAAATCCTTCATCCGCCGCAGAAGAATCATACAATCGTGCTCACTTATCCACAAGGAACACAATTGAAAGATGTTTCGGGCAGTGGAAAAGCATGTTCCGGGCTCTTTATAAAATTATGGAAATTTCGCTTCCAAATGCTAAAACTGCAATTATAGCAATGGCTGTGTTATATAACATTAGAAAAATAAACGGAGAAGATGAAAATTACAGTAAATATGACAAAATTGTTGTTTTTTATCATTCTTAATATTTTTTTCATTCGGAAATAGCTGATGATGATGAAGAAGATCCTATTGATATGGAAGATAATCCTCCTTTACCTTGCCAGCATCCTGTTCAAATTCCTAGGGGAAATATTTTTCGGCAACAATTTTTACGAAGGCATTTCGGTGAAGATTAAGTAAAACATAAAAACGTGTACCTCATCGACCATCATCGACACACGTTGTTTTATAGCTCTGCAGTTTTTGTTGCTTTTGGTGGTTTTTTTTTTGCTTACAATTACCATTTTGGTATTGTAGTTATTGTTTTATTTTGTGTATTGAGAGTTTTCACTTGAATTAACGACTTTGGAGCATAGTTACTGACATCTGTATACACAGGAACATACTATTTTTGTTAAAAAAAATTCGTGTAAGATAACGCTGAAGTCACAAATTTGAATTCATATTTACATTATAAAGGTGGCCGGTGTTTACTATTACTAATTAATTGCCAAAGCTCAAACATGAACGAAAAATGTGGAATCCTAACAGTTATAAATTCTAAATATTTGAGACATAAATAAAACAAGCACAAGCTGACTGACGAAGAATAAAATATTATTAGTGAAATGAACATATTCTTTCCTTTTTACTTCTGCATTATTGCAATGCCATGTATAATTTGTGATTTTTTTATAGCTGGTGTTATTGTCATTTGTTTATTATATTTATTTAAATTCTATGTATATTGTCATGTAATTGGTGTACCTGTTGGTATTATTATTATTAACTATTCCAACATTGTGATAAATACACTAAATATTAAATGTGTCTAATTTGTAACCAGAATTTTTTGTAACATATTTTTAAAGTATACATACATTTTAGTAGTGTAGGATGTCAGCCTTCCATTTAAAAGATCTATAGTCTGTAGTAGATCTGAACCACTCGGCCACAGCAATATTTTTAGTTGGTGAACAGTGAACACCAACAAGGCTTAAATTTTAAGCAACAAAAAAATTCTAATCGAAATTTTAAGGCAATGATGACTAGTTTATTTAACTATTTATTCCGATATGATATTGTCCATTTAAGTGAAACTTTAAATTTAAGTAATATAGGTGCAACCGGCCGTAAAAGTTGGTGATGTTAGAATTTAAACCGCGGAGCTTATAACGTTAAGGTACGCTGTCCGTATTCATACATTATGCTGCGATTGACGATTATAGATGTATAAAACGTATTCATTATAAACAAGTAATTTTATAAATAAATAAATACGTATATTATTCTTAAAAAATAAATAATAAAACTAAAGTATAAAATTCTATTTATTATTTAATTAAACGATGTTGGGCTCCACCACGACCGAGACCACGACTTATTCTATGATTATCATTTACAACAATTGCTTCTTTAAAAGTTTAGTTTCTAATTCAATTTTTTCAAGTACAGCTTTCTGTACTGCTATCTCATAGTTCTCTTTTTCTTGCTTCAACTTAACAAGTTTTATCTTTTCCTGTTGCAAGATCAATTTTTTTTCATGAAGCTCTTGTTCCCTCTTACTTCTTGCATTTAGAGCTTCAGAAACTTCTCCACAAATGTTTTCATCTATAGAGGTTTTTGTTCTTTGTTTTTTTATTTTTTTAGAGGTTCCTGTTTCTTTTTGAGGAACAACTGTGGCTTCATTGGTAGGAATACACTGATATTCATTTCTTGGACTCTCTGTTTGGGGCAGTACACTAGCAGCGGTGGAAGAAAAAGGTTCTATAACTTCAGATTGGGATTCAGGAGTGGTAGCGGATGGAGCAGGAATTAAAATTCTAAACAAAACATGTTAATTTAATTGAGTTTATTATTTTATTATATATACATCTATTAATCTGTAATCGAAACTATGTCACTACTTAAAATGATGTATCATGCACATATTCAGCTTTTAATATTCTTATCATTCATCCCAGTCAAGTCATTCATCCAATAAAGCAATTTAACCAATTAACAAATAAATATGATAATACTGTTCATTCTCAATTTAGAAAATAAGTAAAATAAGTTCATTAAATTTGAAACAATCTTCAACAAATATTTGTAAGTGAGAAATGCTTAGTGTTTAATTAAATGAAAAAAATGTAGTAAATGAATGTTTCTACGGTGACCTATACAAATATTTGCCGAATACTTCCTTTATTATTACTATTAATAACTATAAATACTTACCCAGATTCGACATCTACAACATACTCTTCTCTTCTCCCGTCTGAGTCGTAATTATTTTTGTCTTCAGTAAAATCAACTGGACACACACTTCTTATTATCCAGTCCGTTTCGGACGGTTCTTCAACGAGTGATGGTCCTCCTCCAGTTGTATTTTGATTTTTTTTATATTTTGCTATATTTGCTTTTGCATTTCCCTTCATCCGAAACCAACATTCCCTTAACCGCTGTGCACTTCTGTTGTATCCGTTGCTTTTAAACAGAGTCTCTAATTCCACCCATTTCTGTTTTCTGCTTTTCATAAGCTTGGCATCATTACATTTATTTTCTAGTATGCCGGCATTCTTTTTCATAAAATCCAGCAGCATTTCTTTTTCTTCACTGGTGAATAATGTTCTGTCCGTCTTCGGTTCACGTTTAGGCATCTGAATTACGGTAAATTCATGAATTATTATGTATTATGAAAATTTTTTTGGACGAGATTATAGGTTAACTTATGTACTCCACGGTTTAACTTACAAATTATGTAAATAATTCTACTTTGCATACAATTGTAAATCATTCAATAAATAAATAATACATAAAAATATAATATTTCATTAATACATACCTTGTTTATTATAATATAGCCAAATATCTGCAGGTTATTGACAGCACCGTATATTAAATTTTCAAGCGGCAAGAACGAACCCAACAACTGATGCAATGTTGCCAAACATAATTTTCTCGAAATAGTATGATTTAAAGTAGCGGGAAAATTTCGATGTGAGAATATGAAACTTTGAAATCACGCTATTTCGCGAAATAGTAATATTTAAAGTAGTGAACGAAGTAGTACTATTTCGAGGTATGTGAGAATACGGGCCAGTGTTATTTCAAGGGACTAGGTTTTTTGGTAGGCATTTTCAGAAGGAAAGAAATTGAAGATGAAATGTTGACAGAATCTGGAATATTGTGCGTTCAGATTGTCGATTGACAGTACTGCATGATTGGGGAAGAGTTAAATTTAATTCATCACCACCGATCATCAGATTTTGACGAATTTCTTGGGGATGAGAAAAATCTGCGCAAAAATGCTTTAAAAACAAATGAGATTTTGTTGAGTAAAAACATTCCTGTGGCTCCTCAGCCTCCTTATTCGCCTGATTTGAATTCTTGTTACTTTTTCTTCTTCCCAAGATTGAAGAATCACTTTGGGACACAGAAAAAATTAAACGGCTGTAACAGACCAGCTATGGTGATTCCAGTATCCGAGTTCCAGCACTGCTATGAGGATAGGAAGAACCGTCTCCAGCACTGGGTGACTTCCCAAGGAAGTTATTTTGAAGGAAACAATATTGAATTGTAATTCTATTCAAATATTAAAAAAAAACAATCTTATTACTTAATTTACACACCTCGTATACACTGAACATCGATTATGGTTTCCAACAGTGCAATGATCGTTTTGATTTTTCTTTATATCAAAGAAACTTAGTAGATGTCAGAGTAAATGAATTTAATTTATAAAATAAATGAACCAATTTGTACTCTAGTGTCAAACATATTAGCAGTAATTTACAACCGATGTAATATTTCATACAGCACAAAGCTTTCGAAGCCATTACCTGTCAGCTTATTTGCAATATGGAGTTTATAGCTTTCAGCATTTAAACATAATAATGTTCTTATATTCATATTCCCGCGTACGAAAGACATAGTGGGCTGGTGTAATGTTTTACGTAGGTTGTTTGTCTTGTAGCAATCACGCAGGCTGTGGAATGGGAAGGGTTATTGGGTCAAACGATGAACAAGAACGAGAATCAGTAATTTGTTACTTTCTTTTGGCCGGCTACAAGTGCTGAGAAGATTTAGCTCGGCAATTTCTTACAGATAAATATACGATCTTCGTGGTATTTACTACGGAAATTCGTTTGGACTGATTTATTTTATTCTACAAATTTTCATTTTAATAGTTTAAACTTATATAGGGAGAGAAATCATATTGCGATTTAAATGAAAATTACATCAGATATAATAATAAATACTTTATTACTAAAGTTTTTTGCTAATTACTTGTGCTAATAGAGAATGTAGGTATATACCTATCTATAAATATACTACTAGTAACAAGAAAAACTTGTAGTATTTTTTTTCTGAGAAAAAATTTAATGTTTTTGCATCAGTGTTAAAGATTACTGTAAAATATTTCTTAATTGAGAAAGAATCGTTAGATGCTACTTATTGGAAAATCACTATAAATAAAATAACTCACTTGAAATTAACTACAATTTGCTGCTATATTAAAGAATATTATAGGCGAACTCATATTATTGTTAAAGTTTTTACCGACTTGTCTCCAAAGAAGTAAATAAATACTGATTGGTAATTTGTACAATATCAACTAACACAAAGTCCAAGAAAATTAGTGAAATATATGACAAACCGTTTAAGGGAAGTAATTCTAAAGAATGACGGTTCAAAAGATCATTGATCTATACAATTTACAGTTGTAAGAAAACTAAATTGGCGTACTTAGTTGTTATAATAAATATAATTTTTTTCTCGATTTTATTACAAAAAAATTAGGATGTCAATACATCATTTTATTTGTTAATATAGAATGTATAAAATAAAATTTATTTCGTCTATACATATATATCCAATAACAAACTTTAAAAAAATAGAACACTTTTATCCTTTACTGGTGTACGGAGACTAATTGTTTTGAGTGCACCTACTGAAAATCTTTTCGCATGTTCTACAAATTCGGTACTTGTATTTAACATACAAATTAGATTATAACACTTATGAATAATTTTTCTCAAATGATATAATCTTGTAATTTGCATGGTCGTTTAATGAATGGAACATACAATAAACCGCATTCATCGTAAGTGGCCTATTCACACAGTATTAATTAGATCATTATTCAACTTTTCTCACGCTTCTTCTTTACTTTTCATTTCATTATGATAATTAAGCATTTTAGAGCAGATACGTGTTCATACTTGCAATATGTCGTGTGTTTATATAATAGCGCATCGTCAACAAACAGGATTGAGCCGGAGCAATAAAAATGTTTACTTAGCTAGTACTATCAGTATTAGTCAACGGCTAATATGGAACTAGTATTATGTTGGTGACATGTACAAGTGTTTTACATAATTATAAACACTTTCTGAAATTGCAGATTAAAGATAAAATTTACGACTAAACATACTAATTACAATTTGAATAATTATTGTAAATTGTTAACTAAACTGTTTAGTTTTATAGCAACAAAATAAATGTGCCAATCCCAGAAATAGATGGGTGATATGGTAAAAATAATCCCAATAATAGATTTCTCTGGTCGAAAAATATGGGTTTACATATTTTCATAAATATATTCCAATTAAAACTTATAACAAAATATTACTATATACATTTATTAGACATCCTATTTGTCTCAATCTTAAGATGGACAATTGAGTGTAAAACAACTAAGATTACTATTAAAAAAATTAGATAAAATATATAGAACACATGGAGCAAATAAGTAGATCATGTACCAAGATCTGGAGAAGTAACTAGACCACTTTCTAGAGCAAAGAAATAGAAACTGGAGGAAGTACAAGAGCAAAAATGTGGGATAATAAATAGATTCTGAATTAGAATTAGGAACAAATTCTTTGATAAACAAATAGAGTATATGCCAGAGAAATTGTGTTAATAAATTACAGAGAACTAGTACAAAAATTCTAGAGCAATTTGGGTCTGTAAATAGATCAGAAATTAGATATACTGTAGCACTCTTAGAGTAGTTACAGGGAACTAGAACAAAAAATTATTTTAACATTAGTAACAATGAGTATGATTATAATCTGTATTTGCTGAGGATGGGCGAACTTAGCCCGAAACGTCCAATTAGTAAAACAAATAAATTCAGGAACTTAAAGGACGAATATTATTTTGAGAAGTAGTTACAGTAATTAACTTTATATTTATTTCGTTGGTTACCTTAGTTCATTGCCATAACTAGAAATGTTTCTGTCTATAGCTTTATTTGTTTGTGGTTTTTGTTAGAAAAACAACATAAAATTTTAGTAGAAAGTGTCCTACTACTATTAGCCAATTATCCTTTTAAATATTTAATAACAAAACAAGCACGCAAAGATAAATAATTCCTCAGGTCACCGCGGACAAACGATCCTGGTAGTTCGCAAACTTAACGCGTAAGAAACAACTGACATCTTTACGGATGCAGACATTGCATATCCGGCATAACCTAACCTAACTCTGTACATCCGACAATCGACACGAGGTCCGATTGGAAGGAAGTGAACAGTTAGTGGAATTGTTAGTAGTTTGGTTATCAGACATAATTCACAATAATCATACACAAATTGATTTTACGTCTGCTGGACAACAATAATTTATGGCAAAGTTCATATAAAATTAAACTGATTTTGATCGGTAGATCGTAGATTTGAGATCGGTTACGCTTCAGTGGGTATTTTGGCGCACTATGTAATCAGAGTAAATGGTAACAATTTTCAAGGAGTATATAATAAAAAGAATGTAATATTGTGCAATTTATAGATAACTGTTTAGATAGATTATGTTTTATTACTTATTTGCAACAATCAAATGTTTCAAATAAAATATGAAACTATGAAAGTCTTGTATCATCCACCAGCAAATATATACATTGGTTGTGGTTCTAAAAACTTGAATGCCCTTAGCTGCAATTTTCATTCTTTTTTGTAAACTTTAAATATTGAAAGAAGCTTTCAGAACTCATAATTAATCAGTAGACAATATTTGAGATTAAGTTGTGTAAAATTTTATTAATTACAACGTTTCGACAGCTCAGTGCTGCCTTCGTAAGGTAAATAACAAATATATTTTGTTATTTACCTAACGAAGGCAGCACTGAGCTGTCGAAACGTTGTAATTAATAAAATTTTACAGAACTTAAACCCAAATATTGTCTACTGATTTGTAAACTTTGTTATATTATGCTATTAAATGAATTAATCTATATTATACTACATGTAGTACTGTCATATGCAGTATAGTTACTTATTTATTAGCCGGACAGTTTTTATTTACTTATTTGCTTTCTTGGGACACACGGTAAGTTTGAATATTATCTGTCTAATGTATAAAAATATAGTTATTATTAAATTGTCTTTCAATATAATCTGTTTTGCAACCTATCCATAATTTGGATTACAATTAAATATGCAAGTAAAGATCAGTCTTTCATATGTTACAAATTTATAAAGATTACACATTCATTTTAGACTTTCACTTTTTACATTTATATGAATAGATCTTTACAGACTCCTTCAGAAAGATAATTATTCATCTGGATATAACCAGATGTTTCGAATATGTGATATACCGCCTTTAATTTGATTAAGTGTTAAATCTCTTTGAACTAATCAAAAACAATAAAAATTACACTAATATATCACATTACTAAAATAATGCAATCAACATTTCAATGAATTTATGGCATTTCTGTGTAATATTAAATAAAGATCATTTTCAATAATTGAATCTGAGGTGCATCTGTTGTGTTCTAAATTTCACTTTCTGCTGTTCCTTACTGGTGTTATGGTAACCATATCTCGGTGAAATTGTTGCGTGATTCTTCTAAATGTCAGTTTGGCATTACAATAGGAATTAATTGTTTTCATCGTAGTGCATAGCCTTCATAGTATCACGCAAACAGAAATTCACAACAATCACACGCTGGTGATACGTTTAATACGTTGCTGACATGTTAATTGGCTAGTTTCTTGCAATTTGACTTTAGTTGATATGAAACTAAACGTCGAAGGAAAGACTTTTGGGTGTTACATTAACATCAGGATAAGGAGTTGGATCCGAAGAAAGTTTTAACTCGGTTCGCATCAACGAAAAGCTAACGACTAATTTTGATAACATAGGTATTCTGTTGTACGTTTGTATATTGTTTAATCCGATAAAAATCTTTCTGATTCAAAGAATTCTCTAATACTTTTGTGCTTTATTATATTTTTTATTGTATATAGGATTACCTAAAATTCGCCCCTTCCTATAATAATGCTTCTAGATCTGTCACTTCAACTTGGTAAATAGTGTTCGAATCCCGCAGAGGTACAGATGTAGAATAAAAAAAAAAAATTTGCACATTAGGTTAAATATATTTTTCAATTAGGTAATTACTTTTTCGATTTTCATCATACAAGTTTTTGATCATCAGATTTATAAAAACATTGTATTTATGCTCTCAATAGAAAGTATGTATTGCTTATTGGGCTTATTTAAGTGAGTTTTAGGAAACTGCAAAGACATTTCCGTATATTTCTCCTTAAAAAAAAGGTTTCTTTCTTGCAAATCTTTTCTTTCAATTGATCTGTAAAGCATATTTCTTATTGTCTAAGATATAACTTTTTTGATAGACGTTATTACAATATTATCTTAATACTTATCAATAATGTTTTTCTTACTTCATTAACTATTTGACCACGCTCTCTTTTATTAAAACTTTCGGTCGACCTGATTCTTATATTCGGTAGATCCGGGGTCTTCTCTTGTTAAAAATTTATTGAATCTTATTAAAAAATCGTGAAACCTTTTTAGTTCTTTGGTGTATTTGAATTAATAGCTTACTTAGCCTAATGGATTTAACATCAAAATTACAATCTTATATGAGATAAGATGTTTAATTTCGTAAAATATTAATTTTCGATGTATGGTATTTCCTTAAGTAACAATGATCATTTGAAGAGTGTGTGACTATGATTCGGCATTTTCGTCGAATTATTCCTTATTATAAAACTAGATAAAAATTGCATTGTTATTATTTAATTATAAATAAATTTGCAGTGTAATAAGAAAATAATTGTCCTGCAATTATTTTGCGGACATGTTGAAGTTTTCCTGCAAAATTCATTGATGTTTGAAAGTGTTGAAGTGCGTTTTCCTGGTTTTTGTCTCTGTAGATTCTAGATAAGTAAACCAGTTGTGGATTAAAGGTAAAGGCTAGATGCAACCAGTTGAGTAAACGCAGAACTGCGTAGGAATCTGTAGAACTAACGGTGCTTCATCTTACGTAATGTGTACCGTATAAGTAGCGTAAATTCTTTAATACAATATTCCATTTTTGCTCCATAAATAAACAACCTTTCAAGTCTTTGCTACTGCGATTCATATATTATAACGATGTGATGGAAAGGTTACGTATTATACAACTTCATTCGATTCCATAGAATGTTCTTTGGTTTGATCTAGCATTCTTCTCCACTTCCTTATGTCTAGAGCAAACGTAATTTTTTGCTACTGTCATATCTTCTAAAACCTTGTTCCTTCATCTTATTTTAGACCTTCCTCAAGATCGCTTAGTTTTTGAAAGCATTTGAGACAGATGTACTGGTAAATCATAAAAGACGGAAGTTCGAAGGTATGAAACAAATGGAAGTTGATGAATGATTAGCCGTAGAATGGTCTTACTTTCAAGTGACATAAGTTTAAATGAAGTGCTGTAAAAAATATGTATAATCTAACGTACAAAGAAGTTATAGGGTATCCACATTAATTTTTTTATTATAGTTCACAAAGTTTCAGTATGATTCAGATTAGAGAGAAGTACCAAAGAATGATAAAATGAAAAGAGGATACAAATTATTAAAGTTAAAGGAGTACATAAATACAAAAAACTTGTTACTTAGTTGATGTAAATATTTTTAAGCAATATCCTATATCTATGATAAAGAAAATAGACACACCCAGCAATGACTAATAAAGCATGTGTGAAATATATTTATTTCATACTAATTTAGCAATTTAAAAATTGTTGTAATATAATAAATGAGAAATTCTTAAGTTTAAAAAAATCTTGTGAAATGTAGTTAATTAGCAAATATGGAAATTATCAGACAAATATGTGATATAAATTAATATTAAATGAATGAATATTAAATTAACGGTGTTAAGAGAAATAATATGGAGTACAGTTATGTAATAAATGTAATATAAAATTTATAGTAGTAATAATTTCATTTATTTTATATTTCATGTAGTAATTTTATTTTAAGTTCAATTAAACAGTATGATGTCGTTCTTGGAATGTAACTTAAAATTGGGTCAGCATTTTGTCTTGTTTCAAGATTAGAACACAAGACCCCATAAACTACAAGGATGAAAGAAATAAAAATAAAAACTTTGCAAGTGCTTAGTCAGTAACAGTTTAGAACAAGTTCAGCATCCGAAAATACTCGTAGACACCTCTAAATATATCCCAATGACCAACTGTCGCGTCAATAGATCAACAACTATTGTGTTCTTTTCAAGCAGCAAAAAACAAAATAACAATGCATATTATCAGTTGTTACATTGTTAAGCAAACGACGAAGTCTGAATCGAATGAGATTAGCAAATTGTCTGAGCTAAGTGAGAAATAGCCCTTGAAAGCCACCGACTTAAAAATAGTAATAACGCTTGTTCCATTGTATGACTCAAATATAGAACAGCGATATGCTGACCTAGAAATACTGCGGTTCATTATAGTACTCGCCTAACATTCTATCTTACATCGAAATTAATTCTCTCATTAATCTACATGCTACAGGTGGCCAGAAATTATTATATTTTACTTTCCTGTCATAAATAGGTGTCCTGTTCACAATTATTTATGTTTAACTTGGTGAGTCAGTAAGTTATTCACATTTTTAATTATAATTTGTATATATTTTTAGGACCCCGAGCTATTTTCAATTCTAATAATTGAACCTAAAAATTATTTTTTTTTAAGTAACATAGTGTTGCTGAGGTATTTTCCCTCAAAATTGCACCTTAAAAAAGAAAGTTTTTTTTGTCATTATTTTAAAAATGAGTAGGAATATATTCTCTTCCAATTTTACTATTTGGTTCTAAGGCCAAAGTTACATAAGAAATGTATAGTGTACCACTCGTGCAGAATCATCTATTTCCCATCTTGTGTGATTCCAGCAATCGACTTGGTCTCGTGTCGATACTTTCACGCCTCGTGGGAAATAGGCCACTTTCTGTACTTGTTGCACAATATGTTATTATATTTTCGTTTTTCAAGATGTTTAGTTAAAAAAGAGAAAATTGAAAAATCTACTTTTCAAATTTTCAATCCCCATTTTTTTGTTTTCGCTTAAGAAAATATCGATGCGGTGATTCCAAATATTTAAACAGAATTCAATTATATCGTACTGCTCTTGTGTTATTTACGTTTAAAGTTATATCCAAAATGAGGATTTTTTTAAACATAACCCTAATAAAAGTTGCATATCCAAAAAATGTGTTTTTTAAGTAAATATATAAAAAATAAGTGTTTAAGTACAATTTTACTGTTAAAACTTAAAAGAAGATGATCTGTGGCACTAGAATAACTAATTTTATTGGAAACACTTGAAAGATAGTCTACAAATGCGGAACACCCGTATTTGTGTTTGTGGTCAGATCTGTATCACTTTTAATCAAATTATTTTACATTCTACCATATTGTTGTTTACACGTATTATGTGCGCAATAAAATTCAATCACGTTTTTGTCAAATAACTTTGGGCAACACAGTCATATTGTTGGCATTTCAATCCTATTTGTACGCCTACAACAAAAAAAAAGAATGCTGAAATATCGATTCCTTTTTGAACGCTCAATTAATTTTTTTATATGAAATATTTTCGAGATCCTTTAAAAAACCATAAAAATTTTGATTTACTAATTATTAAGTAATAAGTACTTGTACTAGATAAGAGCAATATATTCCTTATGTATTTGATGCCCTGTTCCATCAAGAAATGATGTGCCACAGTATTTATGCAAATAAAATTCTTATAAAGATTTTCGTTTTTATGATGCATACATGTAAATTAATTTTTTGGTAAAGTTAGTCATCTTTTTTAATGTTCGCGAATCAATCACCTTTACAATTGAATTAAATCTTTTGAATAGTGTTATACAGTTATGTTTTTTTTTCTCATAAAATGGAATTGTGAGAAAAACGTACACGAAGGAATGTTGACGCATACAAAAAACTCTGGAAAGAATCGCTTTATCATACGTAGATTGTTAAGTTGAAATTACTAGTAGGAAACTGAAACTAGCAATCATATGTTGACCTATATAGGTTCGCATGTATGTGAAGTTATCGTGCAAAATGCCCCAGATAAAATTTAAATTATCCCAAACTTGGCAAGCGTTCGTGAGGTTCGTTCATTCATTAGGGCCCGCAGTTTATCTCTAGGTGCATGCTATTGCGAAATGCAAAAGAGGATTTGCAAATTACGGACGCGTGTTAGTGTTATAGTTCTCAACTTCAAAGTTTAATAGGTGTTTGTTAAAGTAAAATACTTACACACTGCATAAGATAAATTGTTCTTAAAAACATGTAATAAAATATATTTTTATAGTGTCTAAACAAATCATGAAATACAAAACTTCTGAAAAAAGGAATACAATATTTATGTTTTTTTTATTGTCAAATGCTTTCATTTTATACCAAACACGACTTATTTCTGTCAGCTTTTTGAATACAACAAAAGTCAATCGACATGGTAAATTTATGTCATTTTTGCATACCAGTCTTTGTAAAGTCCTTTCATTTGAAACCAAACACGACATACTTCTGACAACTTTTTGCATAAAACAAAAGCCGATCGACATGGTGAATTTCTGTCATTTTTGCATGCCAGCCCTTGTAAAGTACTTTCATTTGATACCAAATACGACATACTTCTGAAAACTTTTTGCATAAAACAAAAGCCGATCGACATGGTAAATTTCTGTCATTTTTGCATGCCAGCCCTTGTAAAGTACTTTCATTTGATACTAAACACGACTTACTTCTGATGTTAACATTTTTTGATAGTTGTAGAAAAAATATAATTAAATTAAATTCTACTTGTAAACTTGAAATCAGCATCGACGTATATCAATATGGACTACTTTCAAAAGCAAAATATAATAAAATAGACATTTTTGGATTATTGCGGATTAAAAACGAGACTAAGATTTAAAGTTAGTATAATCTCCCATAATAACATCTTCAAACATCAGGGAAGCAACTGCGTTCTTCTCTGGCACAGAATTGTGTTTAATTATATATCTTTCAATTTTCAATAAAGTATTGTAAATTCCAGATAAAAATGAATATGTATATTGCTAGTAGGCAGACACAGGAATTGTAGAACGTGACGTGTAGAGTTATTTGTGACCTTCGTGTGATATTTTCATTGCATGGATTTATTCCACGTCAGATTCGCGTGCAACTGATGGCGGTGATTATACATAATAACCGCGTGCAATGATTACTCGCGATGCTTCGTCTCCTTACTTTTCTTTTTGTTTCTTTAATTAGATGAGCTACGGTTTATCTCATCTAGTAAACAACAACAATACGGTTAGCGTTTATCAAATTTATACTTTCTCGCCAAGGTATTCTCAAGAAATATTTCCAGGAATTGCTTTTTCTTAAATTGGCTGGAACATTGTCGTTAGTTTTAGTTAGTCTTATGGAGATTTCTACGATTCTTTTACTGACGATCATAATATGACATACACACGAAAATTTTATTTCTATGATTTACTTAAAATAATCTTTGATTTTTTATCTTTATATATTACTTCGGAAAACAGTTTATACCTATATGTAGTAACAAAAGGGGAAGTAATTCCCAAAGCCGCTGATGCTGTATTTTTCCGTAAACCCGAAAATATTTCAAATAATCAAATTTTTAGCTCGAAAATTTTCAAATTTTACAAAATTTTGTTTGTAATATTTTTTAAACAATTAACTACCAAATTTACAAACAGAATTTAATTATCTTTGTTGTAGTTATACGCACGACATAAATGAGACCTTTATTTCCTATCTCATTATTGTATACTTGTTACAGATAGGTAACTAATATTATTTCTTTTGTTTTAGGTAAATTCAACAGTTCTAGTGGATATCTATCTAATTCGTACAAGTAAGTTAATTAAATATTTTGGATTGTCTATTTTAATGTGACGGTAATATATAAATATTACTTGGAAAAATAGTTTACGTATGTAGTAACAACAGGGGAAGTAATTTCCAAAGCCGCTGATGCTGTATTTTTGTGTAAACTCAAAAATATATGAAAATATCGAATTTTTAGCTAGAAAAATTTTAAATTTTACAAAATTTTGTTTGTAATATTTTTTAAACAATTAACTACTCTGATACCAAATTTACAAACAGAATTTAATTACCTCTTTTCGTTTCGGAGATATTTGCTCTCAAAGTTGCACATCAAAAAAGTATGTTTTTTGAGTATATTTCAAAAATGAGTAGAGATACAATCTCAACTACTTTACCATTCGATTCTACGGAAAAAGATATGTAAAGAAATGTTTTGCCCACATAGACGTTCTTTGGAACGATTCGATGAAAAATAAGAAAAACGAAAAAACCTAAATTTCAATTTTTCGCCACGAAAATTTTTGTCTCCAAAATTTTAAATTTTTTGGTCTTAAGTAGATATCGATGTGCTGATTTCAAATTTTCAAACAGAATTCAATTATCTTTTTCCGTTCTCGAGATATTTGAGTTCAAAGTTAAACCTAAAAAATCAGGTTTTTTAGGTTTACCTCATAAATGGTTAGGTTTACGACTTTGGCGACATCACCATACGATTCTACGGGCGAAATTACATAGGTGTACCAATTTTCAGATTTTTATCTCAACAGATAGAATTTCTAGAAAGAAAAAACTGAAAATGGCCAAAAATCGCAAAAAATCGCAAGGGGTTCATCAGGCGTTTTTTTCGATTTTGGCCAATTTCGTTTTTTCTTTCTAAAAATTGTATCCTTTTGAATAAAAATCTAAAAATTGGTATACTTATGTAATTTTGCCCATAGAATCGATTGGTGAAGATGCCAATGTCGTAAACCTAACCATTTAAGAGGTATACCTAAAAAACCTGTTTTTTTAGGTATTGCCAAAACTCAATTTTGAACGCGAATATCTCGAGAACGATGAAAGATAATTCAATTCGGTTTGAAAATTTGAAATCAGCGCATCGATATCTACTTAAGTCTAGAAAATGAAAAGTTTTTGAGGAAAAAAGTTCCCCGGAGAAATTTTAAAATTTAGGTTTTTTCGATTTTCTTATTTTTCACTTAATCGTTCCAAAGAACATATATGCGGAGAAAACATTTCTTTATGTAACTTTTCCCGTAGAATCGACTGGTATAATCGTTGATATAGTATCTCTACCCATTTTAGAGATATAGCCAAAAAACCCATTTTTTTGAGATACAAATTTGACAGCAAATATCTCAGGAACAAAAAGAGATAATTAAATTCCGTTTGAAAAATTAAAATCAGCGTAGCGAGATCTATCAATGTACATTATTTCCCAAAATCAAAATTTTGGGCACAAAAATGAGTATTTCGCGTTTGTGAACCTAATTTTGGTTTTAATACTGTTGTTAGATTTGTTTTAACTCTACACAACTCTGATTTTACTTACTTATAACAGGTATTTTTGTTAAATATGTTTTGTGAGACAATAATGTAAAACTTTATTTGAAACCATTACAAAAACAAAACAGACAGAAAATAACTACAATTACCACAAAAACATTAAGTACGCTATTTGGTTAAGCACCTCTTACGTAAATAAAATAAAAAAAAAATGTTTGTAAAAACCATGTGATGTCACATAAGAAAGCTAATGAGAAGAAGTGAACGTAACTGTAGCTGAATATAGTTCCCTCGAGCTTTTTATAGCTTCCTAATTTATTTTGACACACAAAAAACTTTGAATCTCTTTATTAATCGCTTTTTAATACCGACGTAATTTTGTGTCAAGAAACAATTATATTTGTAAAAAGTTAAGACGTGTTGAAGATGTATGTTATTTATTACTTAATTAAAAGTGAAGATAAAAAAATAATTTAATTTTGTTTTGACAATGTGAAGATGATGGATTTGCCATAAATTTTATTAGTTTTCTTTTTATATTAAATTACAAAAAGTAATGTTAGGTGAAAAAAAAAGACAATTCAGTTGAAGAAAAGTTAACAAAAATTAAAATTCTTTCCAGTGTAATTGTCCTTGTAAAGTCCTGAAATTAATATAAAAAAAAAAAAATATTTTGAAATGAAGGAAATAAAGAATAATAACATTCAAAAAAATGTACAATGTGAAGAAACCATTTTAATGGTTTATTTTTAAATGTATATTTAAAACAAAGAATAACCAATGTTAAATATGATACATATCTCTTATTTTGTACAGGATGTTTATAGAAACATATTTTAATCATTTCCCGTGGTATTTATAAAGAGAAGTATTTTTCCTACATGAAGCAAAACAATATTATCTGCACGATTCTTAGAATTAGAAATGGTTCGCATTTGTAGACTAAGCAAAATGAATCAGATTTTTGTAAGCTACATATTTAATTATGTTTTATGTACATTACATTTCATTATTATAAATTGAAAAACCATTTTTATTACGTTCCTTTTAACATGTTTACTTTGGTACTAGTACTTAATCGTACATTATTAGGTATATAATATTCGCGTTGCTGTGACAAACAACAAACTCAAATATAAGTAATTGCATTCATGGACTTCTTTGCTAATTTTATTAGAAAAACAAAAATGATGCATGGGACTAACTGTAGTAGAAATCTAACTCCAGGAACTGTAACTGTAAAAAGTCTGCAACTGCTTCTAGAAAATTAAGTAAGGATCACGATACAATACAGCTTATTGTTCTGAGTGACAAAAATGTTGTAACACTGTGGCTCTGACCTCAATATTAATAATAGTCTGAAACGATGTCCAAAAAGGATTTTTGCATTGTAAGCAATTAATTCAAAAAATATTGTGATCTATTAATTACGGGCAGCAGTGGCTCACTTGGTTAGCACACTGCAACTTAAACTGACTGGAATGTAAGATCTAGTGTTCAAGTTGTAATGTCACCAGCTATTAACCAAATAAATAATTCCGCTGTGTCCTTTGTAGAGGCTTTAGGCTGACAACCACTCCACCAAAATGCAAGTTAAGTTATGGTACTGGTAAAGTTAATTTCTTAATTTCAACTAAGGCCAAAACTCTTATAGGATTGTAGAGCCAATGATCTATTTAATTAGGATATTAAGAAATTGTAGTAATGCCAATGCGTGAAGTATTGTATGTATAGTTGTATGAAAAGTACTTAATTAGCAAACATCTAGAACACAAATTCCAGGTACGGTCCATAGTATTAAACGACAGAAGGGTGTACCTGTCTAAAAGAACTCCCAAAAAACTATAAGGAGCAGTCGGATTATTCTATGAGTATCTAATATCTCTTCATGGAACTATACTACACGGAACTTACAGTACTTGATGTTTGTATTTTCGGACGACTAACATATCCTTGTGTCAAAGGCCAACGAACAGACATACATATCTCTAATACCCTTGGTACAAAAATAACAGCAAATAACATACTTCAAATTTTACAAATTCAGTAATGCAGAACAATTATTTACTGGATAAAGATGATGGTCCATATTACTTTTAGGAATCTTATGAGGTCAGACCACAGAATAATTACATACAGAAGCGACACTCCGTGTCGGTACCTTTCATGTTACCCTATTCAGTTCTATGACCTTGGAGCATTGTGTAGACCTTTAAATTTGTTACCTTCCCCTATCTCTCTCTAATGTGACGAAACTTTCCGATTTGAAATAATGAGCCCTTTAAATTTGTTGACTTTCCCCATCTCTCTAATTTTCGTTTCTCTGTCTTACTGCCGCTTCTGTATAAACCTATTCTGTGGTCAAACATCACTTTTAAGAAAAGCACTCTACAGAAGTGAGGTCTTAATAAGGACCAATATCTTTAAGAAAATAAGAATATAGAATCCAGCACCAATATCCAGAAGTAGTAAGTAAACAAAGTTCTTATTGTTGGTATAACTCTTTATAATAACCCTTGGTACATAAATAACAGCAAATAACATACTTCAAATTTTACAAATTCATTATTATAAAATTACTATATGCTAGATAAAGATGATGGTCCATATTACGAACACACTTTTAGGAATCTTGTGAGTCCACTATACAAAAGTGAGCTCTTAGTAAGGACCGATACCTTTAAGAAAATAAGAACATTGAATCCGCAATATCCACTTGTGGAAGTAAACAAAGTTCTTATTGTTGGTGTGACTTCCTGTGAACCTTGACCTCTGCGCTACGTAACGCTGCAGCTGATTGTCAGCCATTAATGCAATTAGTCCCTCGTTGGAGGCAAAGTGGCTTGCCACGTGATCCCGCTGTAAATCACATGATGAGCCCAATCAGCACACATTACCTGATATGTGATACCCGGACAGGGATGGACTTGCCCATGGACCAACTGCCAGTGCCGTTCTGCCACTTGAAATAATCAAGTAGGAAATGGTAGTCAAATGGGACATATCACATTTTCCATTTTTTTTTTTTTTGCATTGTCTAAAAATGCTGCCACGATCCTGTGTTCTTGAGTAAACCCGGGCCCTGGTGTATTATAAAAAAAAGTTTTTAATGATCCCATAACAAGACAGCCCCTTACCATTTACGAAACTTCAAAACTGAAGCTTCGTGGTTAGTGATAGACGGTCGTTCGGTTGTGGTCTTAGGCCTGTTTTGTGTTATATTTTTTCGGTTAGATTCATCCGAGAAATCTATAGACAAATGTAGTATAATGTAATTCAGAAATCTTCATCCGATATTCGTCCAAGATTCTAGTAAAAAAATATACGTCCGCCTGTATATTTCTATACAAGTAAAATTGTGTTGCCAACTGTTAGATGCATTCGTCGTTCTCACATAGATTTGTTGTTTTCATTTCGCTGTTCTGTTAATTTGGTTTTCATGTCTATAACGAAATAATTCGAAGTTCTCCGACACTGTGCGACATAATCAGAAGAAACTCGCATGAAAATCTGACTAGAATATCTATTAAGGATATAGAGAAAAAAGTATATTGTAAAACGGACTTTTAAGACAGGAATACACAAGGAATACACATCATTCGAAAGGCAGCGCGTCAAGACCAAAATCACCTGAGATAGAGATATGCTTTCGATTAAATTAGAGCTTGAGAAAACCAAGGTACTTCAATACATCTCATAAAATGGACTCTATAGTGCACTCCTCAAACCAGCTCGACGTTGGTTTAAATATATTATTATAATTTGTGGTAAACTAGATTGGTATACATTTAGCAATGGGTAATAATTCATATGTCGGCAGTAAATTTAATTAAATTAAAAATAATAATTTGAAATGTATTACATATCTCTACAAATCGTAATGCTAATAATAATAAATCCTGCATTCTTAATGTTTCCACTGAAACATCCTGATATTGTTGATACAACAACTGTTGCAACTTTTATTTATTGCACGATTGTTTTCATTCATTCTAGCAAAATTGCTGTATTTTAAAATACCTTGAGGTAGATATAAATAATTGCTAATTTAATTTTTATTGCTAAATCATGTTATATCAAATATCTCACATATTTTAAAACTTTCTCTTTTTCTCCTCATAAATAATATATAATGATGTACTAGTATCTATGTACGTATTACTTTTTATACACATTTTGATTTGAAATACAAATTCACTCTTGTGAAATATGCAACAAAAAATATAATTTCCGGATGAATCTGTTTTCAAATTGCATCGTTTCAACTTAACAATAAAATTTGAAGATAAAATTTAGTTTCCCACATGTATGTTTGAAATATTTTATGTAAATTCAGAAATACCAGTAAATTACTGGTTCATTGCAAAGTCTGTCGGAAATAATATTAACTTGAAGGTTAAACATTTTTTGTGTAAATTAAATAAGGAAACATGAAAATAGGTAAATATAAATATTTATTTATTAATATACAAATAATTTGAATAAGTTTATGGAAGAATAAAATAATTGAAAGTAATAAAATGTCGAAAATATTAAAAAAAATAGTGGGTACCATTTTATTACTTTAAGTATGGACTTATTCATAAATTTCCGAATTTATTAGTTTTAGGCATAGGATACTCTTAATGACATACCTATAAAGATAATATAAAAAGATATCCAGCTGAATTATAAAATATAGGGTGTTCCATTTGAAAAAGACGAAATATAGTAATTTAAAATTAAGTAAATTTGATTCGCTTTATTGAACACCCTATATAATTACATTCAAAAAAAATATGTGAGAACATAGAGTATAGTTACAGTTGTCTAGAAAAATATTCTTTATTTTTACTATTAAAATAACTTCAGTAAGTCTTTATAAAGCAATGCGTGTATTTGTCTTTTTTAGAGAATAAACGGAATAACTTCGCAACGCCGCGGAAAACTAAAACAAATTTCATATGTCCATATAGGACAATAAAATACAATTGCAAAAATATAAAAATATATAGGTGTTCCATTTAAAAAATGCAACATCCTGTATATGTAGAAATAATTCTACGTTATGCTCTTTGATTAAAATAAGTCAATTCGAAATATTAAATCAAAAAATTACCACGTAATACAGCCTTAACCTGGGTCTTACTGTAGTTATTTTAAAAAAGAACTTTGCGGAAAAGATTATTTTAGAATACTTATTATTAAATAAAGTAACCTAACTTAACCTATGTAAATAAACACATTTTTCTAAGTATAGTGTAATGACCTATTCAACATATGTATTAGTATAGTACTATATATAACTTACACAATATTCTTTATAAAATATCTCTTTGAAATATAAAATCATTTTTTTAATTGAATAAAATTTTGTATGAATTA
Source organism: Stenolophus ochropezus (assembly GCA_035578165.1). Lineage (NCBI taxonomy): Eukaryota > Metazoa > Arthropoda > Insecta > Coleoptera > Carabidae > Stenolophus > Stenolophus ochropezus. Next base: position 4,590,621 of record JAQOWZ010000002.1, read on the forward strand.
TTTACGATAAAAACACTTGTTCTATTAATATCTATATTTTTTGCTGGGTAACAAGAAACTAATTTTAGAAGTTACCCCTCTAATTCACTTTACGTAGATAAATTACCAGAGTACTTCGTGTCATTTTCGCCCCAACGGTTAAACCCAAGGCCCATAACTTACAAACTTGTGGGTTAAACTCCCAAATTAGAATCTTATTTCCAGGTACAGTTTATCCAGTACGGATCTGAAGCACGTTCGCGTTGCTACTTATTAATTCGAAGTTCGATCGTTTGTTCGATGCTCACTCACCGGCATAATTTTCATAAAGCAAAATTAGTTCGAAAGTTACTTGACCAAATAATTTGTGGCTCTTGACCACATGAATTTTAATTGGCTTTATAGTTTTTAATTGCTTTTTAATCTAGAATGAGATATTAATGAAGTATTATTAGTAAATAATCTAGAAAGATTATGGGTATCACCAGAATATTTTAACAATTAAAATGAATAAAAAGTAAATTTAAGCTATAAAAAGTTGGTGAAACAAAAGAAAAACAAGACACACTTTTTATTACATTGTTTGTTTACCAAGTATTGTTTTTGTTTACAAATTAGTTTGTTTGTTATACTTGTCTACATTGTAACGTACATACTATATTTAGTTATATACAACATTAAAATCAAACAGAACCACGAATGGGCTATATGACCACTCTCGAATTGAAAGAAAAAAAGTATAAAAATTAAAAATTAACCATTGTGACTACCAATAATAATGATAAAAACTAAATATTATCTTATAATTTCACTGAAATTCGCAATTAATATGTAACAGCGCCCGATCTCTGACGTCACCTAGGAGAGTAGAGAGCAGTTTACAATGCTAAAAGTAGGAATTTAATAAACTTATTTATTTTACTTAAATGATATCGAATAAATGTTGCTAATGATAAATTAGTCATAATTATTAATGAAACAATATATGAAATATCAATTTAGGAAATTAATAGAATAAAATTAAAATATTTTGATATTACACAACGAATGTTATAATGTAAATCTGGTTGGCATTGAAGTCCCTGACGAGTCTCAGTGTGTTTATTGTTTGGTTACCATGGTTACGGGTTAGAATCAGGTAGCAAAAGGTTCGCGCGGGTCGCACTATATCTTTCTCTTTCTATTAGCATCTCTCTTTGTCTAATTCTCCTAGGTGACGTCAACATATCCCCTCTCTTAAACTTTATTATTGTTTTTCTCCGGAATTATCAATAATTAATCGATTTAAAAAAATACGGGTATTTTTATTTTTGGTATAGAATCATAAAATGGAAGAAAAAAAAAATGGTCATATACCCCATTAAAAAATAAAATTTAATTAAACAAGCGTTTTATAAAGTTATATTTTAATGATCAATTATTGTACGAATCTAAAAAATTGACACATTTTTAAAATATTCTTGTTTTCAAACATTAGCCTGGTACATAAATTGTTTAAATAATTATTTACATGTCTTTAAAAAATATGTTTGAATTTGAAGAAGCTAAAGGGGCAATAAATACTACCACCAGATGGTTCACAAGCTGCAAAAGAAATTTTAACTCCTTCAGTTTATGATTTTCTTAGGTCTAAATATAGTCACTGTATTAAAAGTTCTTTTAAAAATTTGTAAGAAAAAGTGTAGGTAACATAAAAACAATTATATTTTTATAATTTTATATATTGACATTATCAACAGAAAAAAAAATTGAAAGCAATAGTATTAAGTACGATTAATTCTGATTCCAGTATAAACTAAGACGAATGAAAAGACGTTAGATTGATAACTTACACCACGAAAAATACAAGTAAACATTGTCTCGAAACACTTTAGATGTTTGAGGCCCTATTTCATTTAGGAATGTTGGACCACAGATCATCTACCAATTACTTTTCCAAGAGGAGGTATTGTAGTCGTTGACAAATTATAAGCATAGTTTGCTGTCATCAAAATAAATAGAATGAAGTCATAGAAATTTATATTAGTATTACAAAAATAGGTACAAATTTAAACTACGCGATTAACTTAACTGGAACACTCTCAAAATATTTATGTTATGTATTCTGGGTATTATTGTAAGGCATTACTGTAGCTTCCTTTATTCGAAGAAATACTACACACAAACGCATGCTAAAATTATCTTTACTTGTACATACGTATTTATTGGGCTCCCGTTTAATTGGGGCAGCCGCTTTTTAAGAAAAATCTCAAAGTCTGTAACAGTTAAGGTGATTTTGATCTAAATAAATTAGGACAAGACTTAGATTATTTCACACTGAGCGAGCACCCCTTTATACAGATATTAAACATTACGGCGAGTGTTTTTTTACGGAGAGTAATTTTAAACTTATTGTATTAGGGCAGGAATTAGAGTACTTTACATTGAGCGAGCACAGTGAGTGAGCACGCCTATTTATATGTAGTAAACATTAGGGCGACTGGTTTTTACACAGGGGGATTTTGTAGTAATTAATTACGATAAGAATTAGAGTACTTCACAGTGACCAAGCACCCTTATTCGGATATAGTAAACATTACGATGACTAGTTTTTAAAGAGGGTGATTTTGAACTAAATACAATCGGGCAAGAAATAAAGTACTTAACAGTGAGTGAGCATCACTATTTACAGATAGTAAACATTACGGAGACTGGTTTTTACGGAGGGTGATTTTGAACTAATTACGGCACAGGAAGATTTAGAGTACTATACAGTACCCTTATTAATAGGTTATTACCAGGTAGTAAACATTACGGTGACTGGTTTTTAAAAGCATTATTTGATCTAATTACTTTAGGGCAAGAATTAGAGTATTTAACAGTGAGTGAGCATCCGTAATCTCAGGTAGTAAACATTACGGTGACTTGGTTCTTACTGAGGGTGATGTTGCACTAATTACATTCGGGCTTGAATCATATCTAGTTCAGTCGTTTGATTTCAGAATTTAATACTACGCCATTAAATTGGTGTACCAGTTTAATTGTGACAAAATAAATTAGTCGTAGCAATAGGTAATAAGACTTGAGTGATATATTTGTTTATATTTATTTGTTTATATTATGATTGATAGTTTTCAAGTCTGCGGTTATCACACTTTCTTTAGTTAGAAATGCAATGCAAATGAATGCAATAACACACGCTAATACCTCATCACAAGGTAATAAATACTGCATCAACACCTCATCTTAGATTTCGCAACAAATCAAAATTTCCCCGTAGTTTCACATGCGCAATCATGCATTTAATTAGCGGCAGTTGCATCACTTGCAACATCTGTGTATGCGAACGCAGCGCTGGAGTCGTGACGCAACCACTTCCACGAGGTGCGAACGGGTGGGCCTGGCGCCCACGAACCCTGCTTGGGACGCCTGTGGGTCGTTCACTCACACTGGATTTCGACTGAGCAGTGCTTCCAAAACTCGAACATTCCATGTCCATGGCACAACATTCCTATGTGGAACAGGGAAGGAAGTATCTGAGGTACTTGTTTCATGACATGGTTTACTTGCATTTTAGTGATGCAGGTTGTCGACCTGCAGTCTCGAGCCGTTGGCTGACTCTAGAATAGCCATATTTACAAGAAAAAAAAATTTCAGGTGATAAAGGACTCGATTATAGCTTTTGTAAGATATATTTGAAAATAATTATAAAATAACCCCATTGCCCCTTATATACTCTTATGGGACTTGACAGTGAAGGGTTACACTGTTAAGATGTTTTATAATTATGTACTACTAAATCTAGTTTAATGTATTCTAATACAATAATGCATTTAAATGTAATTCAATTTGTAACTTGAAAGGATATTAAACTATAACAGGATTAGAGAAATACAAACAGTTATAGAAATAATAATTTACGCTATAAGTCCGGTAAATGAGTTTTTACGGTACGAGTAAAATATTTCCTGACGAGGCAACGAAATAGTGAAAATCATTTAATGGATGAATGATGTACAACGTTTTATTTCATACTGTATCACATTTTTCAATTTAAATCGTTTAAATCAAAGGTTTGATTTTGTTACTTTGGAAATTGTTAAAAAAAATCTTAGTTGTCATTGAAAAAATTAAGAGGATAACCGCTTTCATCTCTGTCACTTAAATGTCTATCACAAAGTTTCTATAGAATTATATTAAAATAACGTCAGATTTAAAGAAAATGAATTTAGTACCTAGGGGCCGTTCAAGTATTACGTAAGCACTATAGGGGGGTGGGGGGGTATTTGTTTTGCTTATTTTGGATGACATGGGGGGTAGGGGAGTCTAGATGATGATTATGTCATCGGTAGCTATTAACTTTTTAACACGAATGGATACCCAAAAAATTTTTAATTGAAAAAAGTTTACGTAAGCATGGGGGGAGGGGGTAAGAGCTTTGCTTACTTTTGCTGACAAGGGGGATGGGGGGGTAAATAATTGTAATAAATCTGCTTACGTAATATTTGAACGGCCCCCTACTATAAAATATAAAATAAAATGTCATTGAAAAAATTAAAAAAAAAAACCGCTTTCATCTGTCTGTTTAAATAGAAGTATATTAAAATAACGTCCGATTTAAAGAAATTAAATTTAGTTACCTACTGCAAAATATAAGAATGTACAAATTTTTTAAAATCATTTAAAGGACGTATAAATACAAATTTACTAAATGTATAAACAAAATAAACAGTACCGTAAAAAATAATAATACCGTTAAGTCTCATTTACAGGACTGAAGTCACAATTGTAAACATGGAAATGCGACATAGTGTAAAATAAATGTTCTTTCGAGGTACATGCAAGAAATAAATTTTATTCAAAATACATTTAGAATGAATTTGTATAATACTTTCCATTTCTTTCTCTGAAAGTTCAATTCCAGCAGAGTCAAATTCTTTACCGACTAATCCCATATAAAAATAGTCCCTGTGGTGCACTCAGTACGCCTACTACAGTACCTGAGAAGTAACATAATAAATATACAATTAATATCTGAGGTCTCCACGACAGCTAGAGTGCCGAGAAAGTGTTTTTGGTACTAGACATCATCTTCTGTACAAATTATTACCAGTTATATATTTGCCTAGCCATGAAAGATATTTTTATACAGTTATTTTACATTTTTAGAATATATCGTCCTGTTAACTAGGATATCGGAAGAAAGTAATAAAAATGTAAAATAAATTTTTATCGCTAAACCAGTGACATGAATAAAACTAGGTTAAGTGAGAATTGTTTGCGATAAAACATATTAAAGTTTTCCGGATAAACTATATTAAAAATTCATTCTAATTAATTCTTCATGATAATTAGTTTGGCTCAAAGTCATTACGTGCAAATTTAACAGGTAAATTACTATCGTGGGAAAATCTCACTCTATTATGCAATATTTAATAAGAAAGGGAAAATGTTACTACAAGTATATACACACTTTTTTAGAACTTCCTTCAAAAATGTAACCTTTAATTTAAACATATTTTGTTTATATTAAAACATTTTACGATATACAAATAAAATAACGTTCTTGATTCGTTTCACAAAAAAATATTAAATTATTGTATAAATAAATATTTTTTTTCGAAATCGATACTAAAGTACACAATATCGTCGTCTATCACCTCGTAGAATAATGTAATGTAATAAAAAATTATACTTTAGTCTCTTTACGAAAAGTCATTATTCCGATATTGTAGTGTAATTACTAGGCTGGGAAAATTAACTGGCCAAGAATATTTTTTCCAGGCTATAAGAAACATTTCCGTAGAGTAAGCAATCAATTTTTTTTTCTGTTAAAAAAAATCATAGGTATTTCATAATTATTGAGTATAAATCGATTGAAAAAAAGATAGTATATGTAACACAGGAAAAGTGACTTCTCGAACTCTTGGTGTATTTGTGTATTTCCACCACTTGTCCTACTAGGTACACAATATACTATTTCCTACATTTTTTTTCAATACTTTATCAGTACTGCATGTACCTACGTATATACAATGTTTAAAAGGGGTAATAAATATTGTTATTATTATTATATTTTAAAATGATTTTATTTGTCTGTGTGCCAATTTAAATTCCAGTAAACCAAACCACTTGTAAATAATATAACGTATAAATATTTTGTCGATCCTAAAAATAGATTATTTTCAGAGAATTTGTAGTCGGAACACGGTGGAACATATCTAATAAGATATTTAATAATACACATGGTTTATCCACATTTATTTCAGTCTGATGATGTCAAAAAATTAAAATTATAATCACTATATTTTAATAGGTGATATTATTTGGAGAAAATGAAGTTTTAGCAGCACTGGCACCTCTATCATAATATAGACATTTAATAATACAAATGATTTATCCACATTTATTTCAGTCTGGTGATGTCAAAAAATTATAGTTATTTCTGGTACAAGTGTGTTACATTACAGATAAGTCACGTGGAAAAAGTTTGCTCACGAGGCCGTTAGGCCGAGTGTGGTATTTTTTCAAGTGACTTAGGTAATTAACACACGTGTGCCATACAACATTTTATCCAACACATTTTAATCATTGATATAAAATACATATAAAATTTTTGACAGATGGAATTTCGAAATGACATTTAGGAACAAAATAGTGTAGAGAAGGTTTTATAACATAGTTACTGTGATACGAACCAAAAAACAGTGAGCTAATATATTTATCTCACTAGTGACTTATGACCTACTTTATTTATCTAAAAACAGCATACTTATATCGCTATAATTACACGGTGTTGGATAAAAACTATAAGTACTATATTTTAATAAGTGATATTATTTAGAGGAAATGTAGTTTTAGCAGCACTGGCACCTCTATCATAATATAGCATAAAATAAGGCTAGTGTTGGGGTTTTATTTTGGAGAAGTATCACTACACGAACACATGTGACTCACTTGGCGTAGGCCGGTCTCCATATGTGCGCAGTTGCTGCAACCTAGCTGCTGATATACATATTCATTATTGAAATTCGTCGCGATTGTTGAATACCTTTGCAGAAACATCAATAACTTAGGAGTGCCTCTTTAATATTATTAATAAACATAGCTTGATTGATTCCCAAAATCTGCATTAAAAATAATATTAATCGCAATACTGTGCAACTATTTTTCTTGTGTATTGTTTTTATTAAATTTGTAATTTTATAGTTATTTTCGCGGTACCGTTGACGTAGTATAACTTACTTTTCTAGCAAATTAAGTCGTAAGTGACTGATAACTTTTTATTATTTTTACCATTGTCAATAGTTGGTTATAGAAAATAATATTCCTACTACGTAGTATGGTAATTATTATAATCAAACTAATTTCATATAAATTTGCGAGGCGTATACATTTTATCCTCCACACATGTTATATTGCTCAACATTGTACCTTACACACATTCAATCTTATATATAGTTTTTATCGTGCACACTTTGAATCCGTGAAAAAAATTATCTTACACACATTTTATCTTCCAAATCATTCTATGTTCCACTCATTTTATCTTTTATGCATTTTATTTTCCGAAACATTTGATAGTTAATATTTTATTTAATTATAAATATGTTACTTGCATGGGCAATAAAAGAATGAAAGGTACAATTACAATATTTTAAAGATGAAACGTTGGTGAAGATAAAATGTCTGATACATAAATTGAATGGAAGATAAAATGTGTGGATGATAAAATGTCACTTTTAACAAAAGTACAGAATAAGGGCCAGTGTCTCTTTCGGTTTAAGTAACCGTTTTCGTTTCGAACTGAGACGGAACTTGCGGTCCCCAAATTTATATTACTGTAGTTGTATAATGCACTTACATTCCGAGTGGCTTATTATATTAAAAAATTACATCTTAGCTATACGAAAGTAAAATGCTGCTATGTTAAAGGTATTTATGCAGATTTTAAAACTGTATTTACGTTCATATTTTTTTTGTATTTTTTTGCCGGATGTACGTAAATAAATTTGCCATATTTCATTGGCATGTTTTGAAAATATTTACATTGTCTATGGGTGGGGAAAATAATTCTACAGATTATTATTGAGCATTTACTATTAACATAAATGTATAAATATGATAAATGTTTATATAAATGTTAAATTCTACATGTTTACTTAATGATGATGCGCAGTACTTATAAAATTTTCTCGACATTTATATTTATGCGCGTATAAAATATTTATAAGTATATAAACATATTCTTCAATTTTTATAACTTGTTTAACACATGTACTTTTAAGCATATATGGTTAATATATACATACATCTGTTGACTGCTAAATAAATATGAACATTAACTTTCAAATTAGGAGTGGCAAATATACCTATATTGTACTTTTACAATAAAATCTGTTCATTCGCGTCACTTAAGCAAAGTCGAGAATATCAATTTACCATCTCCTACTTACCTAGATTACTAAATGAAATTCAATTTAGAAAATATAAATTTAGTGCATTTGATTAACAATGTTGACAACTGCTGTCATGTTGACTGGTTAAAAATAGATTTTTTTTATAAAAATGAAAATTATTAACTTTGTTTATGCACAAACCTCTTGCCTGACATTTTTTCCAGGATTCGTTCTATAGCAGCGTTCGCAAGCTCGCACCATAAAATAATCATCCGGAAAAATTTTGTTCCCGCACTTATTTCAATCCAAGACTGCTATTTACTGGGTCCATGTTTTTATATTATTTATAAATATAACCTAGCCTAAAAATTACTGCAGTTTTATTTTATTACCCAATACTAGCCAAAAAACAATTACATATTTTTATATATATTTTTAAACTGGTGTAGAAAATGCACCACAAAATTTATGTGGGAAAATTTAATGTAATAAAATGAAAATGGCCATGTAATAATTGCTTTAAATTATATTATTAGCTTGATCACTTAGATGATATCTTTAATTACTCAAGCAATGTTTTTAGGTCCAGAAACTACAGAAGTTAAAAGTTATTTCTATAAGTCTATAAATTGTTATGTATTTGGAGCAGAGAGGCTGTTTTTATGTAATGTATTGGCAGGCGTCCGATTCATTTTCAATATTTAAAGAAATTGACAAGTGGACTTGTTCTCCGGCAAGAAAAACAAGTGTCGGGTCTAAATGAATGCGCAGTTTTTGAATCAAGTTCAATAATCTTACGTGAACTTGAAATTTTGATCAATACTTGCAAAATCTGCCAAATAATTTACAGTGCGCTGCAAGCATGTGTATAATTTTAGACATTAATTTAACTTTACAGGTCGGAAGGTATGTTGTTACAATGTAACAGTTTTCTAATGTATTAAATGTTGATATACATGAAGTAATAATATTTTTTTCAAACATACCTTTGTGCAAATTGATACTAATAATGGTAATTTACCAATTTTTTATACTTTTTATGTCCTCACTACCTGTTGATAATCTTGGTCTTTTGTATTAAATCTATTTGTTTTTTACAAATTTATTTGATTAGTAAATTGAATTGAAGACCTCTGATACCGTAGATCGTTGTCCTACGCCATCATCATGAACTGACATAATTTTGCGTGTAAAGCAATAAAAACATGAGATCAAAAATATTTAATTCTTTTTTTTTTTTGAAAATTTCATTGTCTTGTGCTATTAAAATTAAGTATCTGTATTAAATGAAATATAGGAATACATATAGTATTGTCCTGTACAATATGGTGACTTATAGCACCAATTTTACTTAAATTTTAAGATTTTCTTAAGTGGATAAAATCACATCAGAAATAAATGGCATATGGAACTACATTTAACATTGCTGTCAAAATTTATTGGTGGAACTGGGCATTCATTTTTAGCCAGACAGTTTTTATTTACCAAAAACTGTTTTCCCATGTTAAATGCCTATGACAACACATGTCTAAGGCACATGGTATAAAGAAATAAAAATTAGAAATGTAATCATCAATAGTATAGTTTTTAGAAAAAGTTAAAACATTTTTAAAAATTTATTATTTTTATTGAAAACTTATTTTCAAAATTAAAATGAATTACAGTTTATTATACTTTGGTAAGTGAGTTGAAAGATTCAATATTTTCAACTGCAACTAACAGGATTTGTCGATAAATCCTGAAGTCTTTTCTGCTAGTGTCATGTGTAGAAGAAGTAAGAATTATTTTTATCAGCCCTAAAAAACAACGGAAGTGTGACAGACAAGCAGATAGCATAGGACTGTACGGTACCGCACGAAACACTTGTAACTTGAAATGTGGGAGTTGATAATAACTATTATCCATTAAACTGTTCTTCCAGGCTAACTGTTAACATAATGTTTTGGACTGCAGTCATTTGTATGCTGATGGAATAAGTTTAATGCCTACTGGTAATGAAACAGCGTGTGTCATTCGCCTTATTATATCCATATCCAAGTGCAAGTATGAGTATGGGCAGCCGCATACTAATTACATATTCGTCGTACTTTATTATCAACAAATTTCAAGCAGAAGAATTCAGCAGGAATTTCATTTAGACTTGGAATAATTAAACTTCGAATATTTAATTGGAATTGGAATTAAACGCTTTCCTAATAATAATAAAAAAATAATACAACAAAATTGATTTCGATATTATGGTTTGTTGTGAAAATAAATAAATTATTAAGATGTAATATTTTCTAACGTGTCATTAGTTAATACTATTGGTACCAGTTATATATACCACTATACCATTCCAGATAAAATGCAACATATACTCTATTTCTCGTAGTTGATCCTCAACGTCATCAAATTATAACCAGCATTATACCAATTAACCATTCGATTTTTTGCTGCATATATAGTATAATAAGAGCCTTTAATTTCTTGATAAAATTTTAGTGATTTAAAAATCATTTTTTACCTGAGTTATCGTTACTTCGCAGAATTTGTGAGTTTCATAGCTCGAATTATATTTGCTTGATTGTTTCACGAATGGCAATAATACAAACATAAAATGTAACCATGATGATCTCGGCTGGATGGCTGAGCGAGCTAGCGCACATCTCTAGCACGCTGTGACGTCATACGAACCTGAGATCCTCAGTTCAAGTCCCAGCGACCGACAACGTGTGATTTGTCGTAAAATAAAAAACACAGCTACTTGTGTATCACACTCGGATGCTATAGACTTGCCATCTATACATCTTAAATAGAAGTAGCACTGGCAAATGAAACAACCGACAGTACGGCAGTTAGAACTGCGGCTCGGTGAGTTCGGTTGCCCTATGCTCCGCTTGGGAGATACAGGAACACATTATGATGATCTTACTGTGTGGTTTTATCAAACTTTATTGCTGAAAAATTGCCTTCCTCGCTCAAATGAAGTGAAAATGAATAATCATATTTAAGGGCAATTACCAGATGACTAGCTGGCGTGGAGAAAGCACCTTGAAAGCCATTTTTGGGGGAAATAGTTTATAATAAATTTGACTTGTAAGTTACCAAAACTACAACTGGTCATTCATTCTGTACACTGAATCCGGAATATTTTAAATAATTTGTTTATGTGTGTGTGTACAAAATTTTAATTTTTAATGTCATTTTATCATTTTATTTGAATTCTTCCGTTTGAAACCGCACCAAATTAAAATTTATGTACGAAGTAATTTGTTCCAATTTTAGTTTGAAATGAAAAATTATGACAAATGTTTTTTCAGACATAAATGTTTTAATGGATATGCAGATGTGGTAAATCTCTTTCCAATTATCTAAAATGCCAAAATAACAGATTTATCATACCTGGCGTTATTTTTCACAAATTTTTCACTCGTTTTAAAAATTGGATACCTAAGTTATATTTATTTAAGTACAAGTTATACAAGAAATGTAAGTACATCTTTATTCATAAGAAGTTATAATAGACCGAGACGTACGCCAAAGTCTTATTAACTTTCGAGGAAGTTAAAATGTTCCTATATGTAAAATGAGATCTAAATATTTAAAAATACAGCCCGTTTCCCGCAAGATTAGCCTGATTTAAATCATTTAATTTAAATCGTGATTTAAATCAACTGATTTTTTAATAAAAAATCATTCATTTTTATCAAAGATAAAATTAAATGCAAATTATAATGAAAATGTATTTATTTGCAATAAAACTATTAATAACAACCAAAATAAGTTCTGTATTTAATAACATCTTTCAATTATATGGTATTTTATCACTTTAATTGTAATAATGGAAGAAAATAAGTATTTAAATATATAAAAAAATGTATTATTATGGAATTATTTTCCTACAAATTCAAATGAAACGTTATAGGTAATTTACCTATCTTGTATTTTTATAGCTATATGGATGAAATATGTAGTTACAATACCAGTAATGCAAAAAATAATAAATAAAAAAGTACAAAATTGACAGACTCTTTAACAATTAATTAATTATATTGGGATAGTTTAGGTTAGATCAAATTAGGTTAGGAATTTGGGATCATTTCCTTTGGTATTTTTCCCGAAACCGATGATGATTATTAGACGTCACCTCTTAGACATTTATCTGACGAATTAATTCAAGATAGGATCGTCTGTGATTGTAGACGTAGAGGTATGAGGACGCAACGATTGTACGCTCCCTTTCTGAATGAAAACATTTTCCGCACTTGTTTGCAAATGTCGTAGCCAACTATGCACCTTTCACGTGACCTCTCTCGGTCTGACGGTACACCTACTCGCGAATAATGCGCGCTGCGGATATACAAATTCACACAAACACTCACTTTTTAATCCAGGTTAATGTCTACTATTTTTAGATTGTTTGACGAATATTTAAAACGTGATGTACGCTGAAATAAATACATTTAAAACAAAACGCTGCTCGAATTCACTTTAAAAATACATAATTATAAATATTACAAATATATCGACCTATTTCATTTCTTTTTTGTAAATTATTTTTATTGTTGTTTATGTTTATAATTTTATACAACCTGTACGTATGCCTCGATACTAATAACAACAAAAATGCGTTTAAATTTGCTTCTCTTAAAGTTTTTAAAATTAATACAAGTCCATACCCAGAAATGAGTGTAAGGTACAATGAAAATAACTTCAGAAATAAAATCCTTTGGCCGAAAAATTTAGTACGCAAATTTTCATAGAAGTATTACGATTTGAATAGACATCAACTTCATAACATTTATACTAACTACATGTCTTGGACTACGAATAAAAAAGTTGGGGTTCGATTCCCAATGGGGATAAAATAAAAATAAAAAAAAAAATTTAGAGAGGCAATTAAATGTACGTCAATGTAAAAAATATACAATTAACTTCGATTACTGACGTATGAGCAAAATATAAAGCAATAACAAGATATTAAGGCAATAAGTAAATAAATTTCTAGAGCAAATAAATAGAGCAATGTAGACAAGACAAAAGTCTAGAATGTCTAGATCTAGACAGCAACACTGTATACAAATTGGAGCATATTCTGATGCATTAATAAATAAGAGAAATTGGTAAATATGTCATATTTCGCCAGTACTAGACAGGGAGTTAGAATATGTACAACTTGAAATTAGAATTTAATTAAAATTAAACTGGGACTATAAATGAAAATATTTTATACTTTGTACTGTTTCCTCTTAAAAAATCGGGAGGTTAAAAAAATTTAAATATCAGACGATTTTTATCTTGTTCGAAACTTTTAAAATTAACAAGATGTCAAATCAATTTTTATTCAATTAATAATAAAAATACTTCCTACACAGTATAGGTGAATAACTTCAATCTAACGATATGAACCATTTAATTAAAAATTATAACAAATAAGGCAAGGATTATAATTGTGTTTTAAAGCATATAATCATTACAAATTACAGGTTAAAGATTATTGAATACTTTTCTGTTGACATCACTTTATGTTTATTACTTTTGCATATTAATCTTCGAACATTTTCTACCTACTATCTCCTTATTTACTTGTTTATCCGAACTTTCATTTAAATATTTCTAGAATTCTTAAAACAATCCAACAATTGTAGCAACAAACCGGTTAGAGAAAATGTGAATGTCAAAAAACAAATGCTCCACTCCTTAACAAAACACTATCTTCCTAGCGACATTGAACGCGACAATTAAATCTGGAATCCGGAATGAAGTTGTGATCGATATGAAGATTAAAATGAAGAATGGAGCAACCTTCAATTGTGATCGGTGCATATACATGTGGTATCTTTAGATTACATGAATTAGTAGCACATATTATTATGTTAATGAGAGCAAAAAAGGTTGAAAGGTTTGCAATGATTTCAAATTGACGAATGAGTAGTAGATCATTATTTTAAATCATAGAAATTGACAATGAGACATTGTTGTCATAACTTATTAACTAATCTATTACTATCATCATTTCGTCCAATGGAGTAATGACATACTAAAAAAATACTACAACATTTTTTGTATGAAAAGATGGAAAACGACTTGAATGAGTGGAATGTTAGATCTAGGATTTAAATCGCTGGTTCGGAGGCTGTAGGCTGACAAGATCACCATTAAAATACAAGTAAAACGTCTTGTAACCAGAACCTTACGTTCTTGAGGTCTTGATTCCTCTGTGAATGTTTTTTCACTGTTTATGATGATTTTACATCATTATAAGTTGAAAGTAAAATTTGTGACGAAACATATGTCTTAGGTACTTGAAGTTCAGTCTATAGGAATTTACGACTAAATTCACCATTACTTAATCAAGGCTTGATTCACTTAATCAACTTTGATCCATGAATCAATTCAATTCACCATTAAAAACTCAAGCTAAACAGGTAATCAAAATCAATGATCAACTAATCCGTCGTATTCCTTTAATCAAGCTTTGATCATTTGATTTGATCCTCATTTCGATGTTTTGATATTTTTTTTTTATTTTTCACAGAAATAAATGTACACCCATTAGTGGGTAATAAAATATGATGATATATTTATTTGAACGGCTATATATCATTGTTGTGTTTATAGAAAATATAATAGTTATGTATTTAATATATAATAATAAAAGTAATAATATATGGATGACATTATACATGCAAATTTAAAAAAATGTTGTGTCATTTCCTCCAATAGGAAATGTCATCTAATAACACTAAATCTTTTTATTTATTCCTTCAAAACAAATTTCATCACTTTTCCTAAACGGTGCTCGACATTCAAATGTCGGTTCTACGTCTGAACAACACGATGTGAGATACGAATAAGGAAAAGAAACAGTAGAGGAAGAAAAATGTTAAAATATAGAAAACGGGTTGAATTCGGGATCAATATTTGGTGTGGTTTGTCGTACTCCACGTGGGTTTACCAGACCATGTATGGGTGCTTCACAAGGTTGTACCACGGCTTACGACAAGTGGTCAGTGGCGGCGAGAAAGACCATTTTGAAAGGGGGCATCGAATATCACAACTTTATATTAATACATATCTTCAATAATGTTACATGTTTTACTGAGATCAACGAACAAAATTTCTGCCAGTGAAACAATTAAAAAAAAATATATATATTATTTGAGGGATTATAATTGTCATTATCGGCTCGTAATGTAAATCATCTGAGTGAATAATAACCATAATCCCTTATTATAATACTATGCTTTTTCTACTCCTGTAAATTCGGAAAATCGCATAAATATTTAAAAAATGACAACATAAAAATACACAATAACAAATGACTATAACGTCAACTGTCAAACAGCCAAAGGAACATATAAAATAAACGTGAATAATTGATTTCTGGTCTGTGATTAGCCGAGAAGAGTGAATTATGAGTCATATTTCACTGTACTGAAATATAGCTACTATTATTAATAAAAAAAATTGAAATAATAGAGATATCTTTTTACAAGAGTAAAAATATATATTTTTTTGAAATTAATTAAAGTACACGTTATCACTCCACGAATTTAGCCAAAGTAGTAGCTAAAGTAAAACTTTACAGACTCTTATGTCAAAATTTGACTTTACGGACTCATCTGTCAAATTAAATTAATGTACATTGTAATAGTACTATATTTTTGCAGTTTATTTTAGCACTACCTAAAATATCAAACATATAATTCTATAATATTATTAGCAAATTTATTTATTTATTCACCTGTGATAATAATTTATCTGATTTCATGCAGACGATGTCTAAGCAAGTGTAAATATAAATGATAATTTTAAAGAAATATTTGACACTTTTACAGTACGTTTGTTATCACAGCCATCCCCGTCTGTAAAGCTAGCTGACGTTTTACAAACACGATGTTATTTATTTGTTTTTTTTTTTAGTCCCTTGATGTATAAATAACTATTTATGTATAAAAATATTTTTGTCTGTCGTTCTGGATGCATGAGAAGAAAAAATATATTAGTTTTACGTTATCTCTATAAATTAATTGGAATTTTATTTCTATTAAAATTTCTACTTTGACAAATATAATTATAATTTAATCTATATATTTCATACTTTGACTTTAATATTTATTTATTGATTTTAATTACTGATACTATGCCATTAAGCATATATAAATTTGAATGAATTATCTGACATTAATTTTCCCCTATTTCATGCATAATATGTACTAATGCATCTGATTTAATGCAATTAATATGCACCATACAAATTTAATTATCAATCACAATTTCAAAATTAAATTATCTCTAAATAACAAACATAGCAAAGTGTACTTTTTCACTAATGAAACTTTTTCTTCAAATGATTAATGATGTAATTTGATTTGGTTCATATTTTTTGAAAGACAATTCAATTTAATCAAATAAATCAATGTTCTTTGATCTGATACACACTTAACCAAATTGATAGGGAAATTATCCATTAAGTAGCTTTTGAAAACATTTATGATTCATTCTCTCAATTTATCTATCAGTTATTGTTGTTATTAAATAAACAGTTGCATCTTAGAAGTTAAATTGGTATGATTGGGTTGATTGTTGGTTTCAATCCCATGTTATACAGACGGAAGACAAAGTAGAACGCACCCTTTTTGATTACAATAAGGATAAGAACAGCATTTTGTAATCAATTTTAAGCAGATTAATAGATTACTTTTTTTCATAAGGACTGTTAAAAAATGATCATCGTTACCAATTTAAAATGTGTAATAGAAGAAAACAAATCTTATTTGAACAGATATTTAAAAAATGTAAAATGGTACTAGTATTTGTTTGCACTACAAATGTTTTCCTATTCGTAATTAATTCTACAGTACGTATTATAGGTCCTTTGTATATCAAACAATTATCCACACTACAAGTATTTTACAAAAGCAAAAAATTGTATTGGAATACTAATATTGAATAGTATAGATTTAATTTTATGGTTATATTATTATTTTTAATAATTTTGACGTCATTTTCAATATTACTAAAGCCCGTTTTAGACTAGCCCATAATATGGGACAATAAATAGTACAAGAAATGGTACGATATCTTGTACCAAAATTTGTTAGATTTTGACGAAGTTTTTATGATATTAATGCAATTTCTTGTACAATATATTGTCTCCAATTCTGAACAATTTACTTCAATATGTCAATGTGACAAGCAAAATTAACCAAAATTCATTTACATTTAAAGTTTGCAGTACCTACAACTTTACCAGTAGTAACACTAAGTTTTCTATAACCATACTAAAAATACCATGAAAACAAATAAACGTTAGAAATGCGTGAGATCGGCAAATTCATATAGTGACTGATTGTATGAAAAATAGAACGTGTTCTGTTTTTCTGTTTTTTTCAACACATTTACCATTGTATAAAATATTTGAACCAATTTTTAATTTGATACTAGCCAATTTAAACTGTACCAAAAATGGTACAAGATCTTGTACAATATATAGGCTTGTCTAAAACGGCCTTAAAACTTAAATATCCCGAAACGACTAATTTTTACTTACGAAGTTGATTATTACAAAGAAAAAGCTTTAATTATTTGTAACTTATTTAAACTTTATCAAAAAACATACATTTTTATTTCATCACGAAGTCTGCGATGGTGTGAACTAGACTTTAGATTTAGCTATTGAGGCACGCCACTGGATTACAGCAAGGGACACTTTCCAGTGTCCTTATTTGGTTTCTGTTTGTCTTGGACGCGATGGTTGAAAGCTATTCCTATTCCGATGGTTTTCTTGACTGAGTGACGTTCGTTAATGTTTTAATTCAATTTACCTTTTACGTGAGGACATTAGCATGTGATCTGCTACCTGCTGCGTCATTTTACAGTAATTGCTTTCTTCAATAATCTCAAGGTTGTGGATCGCGGGTCCAAGTTCAGACCCACTGCATCATTACAAGAAAAACATCGTTTCGTTTATATAGATCGCTTTTAAACAGTTTGTCTTTCTAAAACGAATCAGTCACAGCCACATAATTAATGTCTAAATAACAAACCATAAAATATATGTAGCTATTAATATTAATTGATGTGAGTACTTAAGCAAAATTTAATTTATAATGTTCATTTCCTTTGTGGCACAATTCCCATACGAGACATTATCGGTTGGAAATACGGTTAGAATTATAATTTAATTAATATAATGTATGTGCAAGGTCTTGTCCTCCTGACTTTCTTAGTAAATGCAATATAATCATATATACCTGTATATCTAAGTCTCTCATCATGTCATTAAAAATACATTTTTTATTCTGTTCTGAATTTTACACTTGGTAAATATTTAGAATGAAAAATTATTTACGTGAATTATATTCAAAATTAATGTAAATTTTATTTGCGTGTAATAATATGTTTAATCTTATAAATATTTTGTCTTTCAATTTAATATTCTTTATATAAATAAATGTGCCAAACTTTAAAATAGTGTATTAAAGATTAATTTTCAAAAATATTGAATTTCTTGTAATAACTAAATCCAGACGTAGAATTACAAGAAAAAATAAATACTAAAACAAACACTTGCTCTAATTACTGACCCATTGAAGTCAGAGTACAATCCAGAGTATCCAAAACTTCTCCAGAATGTGCTCTGGTTTCAGCAGGCCAAGAATTAGAACAAACACTTCAAAATGCTCTAATTACTGTCCCACTGAAACCAGAGCACAATCCAGAGCAGCCAAATCTGCTCCAAAATGTGCTTTGGTTTCAGTAGGCCAGGAATTAGAGCAACCACTTTTGAGTGCTCTAATTTTTGACCCACTGAAACCAGAGCACGATTCAGAACAGTTAAATCTGCTCCAGAATATGCTCTGGTTTCAGCAGACCTAGAATTAGAGCAACCACTTCTGAGTGCTCTAATTCCTGACCCACTGAAACTAGAGCACAATCCAGAGCAACCAAAACTGCTCCAGAATGTGCTCTAGTTTCAGCAGTCCAAGAATTAGAGCACACACTGAAGCGTGCTCCAATTCCCGGCCGGCTGTACTAGATCACCTTCAGGGCAAGAGATGCCCTGGAAGGCGGTCTAGCCAGACCACCAGGCGGGGAAGAGGCCCAAAAGCCTGCTACCTCCCCGGCGCTCCGCAGAGCGGGACTGAGTGCTAGCGTCTCAGGATCTCCGGTATATCCTGAGACGCGCATTATTATCGGTCATCAAGATTCCTATTGGCTGATATTCAATCTGTAATTGTAGGTATACTAGTGGGAATTTTTAAATGAAAATTTGTATATATAAGTACTTTGATGCAAGGAATTTAGTGGTAATATTTTTAAGGGTATAACTCACCCTTATTTTAGGGTAGAAGTCAGTTATCAAAAAATGGAAGGAGGTAAAATAATTCTATAAAATAATAACAATTCAGGTCTTTATTACTGATGTAAAAAAAAATGTGCTAAAGAAATGTCTCCTTGGGGCATGAGCCCCGATGCCCCCATGTAGTCGGCGCCCATGCCTATATATGTACCTAATATCCTAATGTTTACCCTCAGATTCAGTTGATTAGTTTCCAGTGTGACAAATATTTCTTATTATATTAATTTTATAAATAAGTTAAAGAACTAAACAAATGATATTTTGTTGATAAAATTTTATTGTTTTTCAGTATTTTCTACGTTTATTTGTACATATACACGCGATGTGTTCAAATATTTACAGTCACGTTTCGTGTTTGTATATCTGTAAGTAAATACAATTATATGATGTAAGATTATTGTACCCTGTAGCAAATTGTTGTACCTGTACTAGAACAAGTGATTACTATTATAAGAATGTGATTATCCTTGAGAAAATAGTTTACGTTTCATTGTTGTCGCAATAAATTATCGGCCGATAATAAAGCATTCTCATTTTCCACAGGTGAAATATTTGATTTCTAATCATAATTTACTGTTTAGTGTTTAACTGTTTACAAACATATGATGTGAGAATTTATTAGATTGGTATATTAATTTTATTTTCTGTTGCAGATTTTACAAAACCTAGGGAAGGTAGACCGTACAGCAGACGACATATTTGATGAACATTTACAAAACTTCACCAAACAACAGAATGCCGCCAACAGACTTCAAAAGGAATTTAATAATTACATCAGATGTATTAGAAGTAAGTTTTGCTTACGTTTAAAAAATTTGCAATGTTGTTTTCCCCAAAACGAAACTTTATATGCAGATTTATCTTTTGTAATCAAAAGGTCAATGACATATTGAAAATTTATGATGATTCACTATCCAATAAAAAATTATAAATTTCATAAGCGACTTCATACAAAGAACGAGATGTTTCGTGGAATTATTAATTTTGATTGTGCATTTTATAGAAACATGATTCAATTTTCTTGGAACAAGTTTTACTCTTCAGTCTACATGAAAACTAAATTGCTAATTTATATTAAAATCAATAATTATTATTGTATTTTCAATTCGAAAAAGACAATCATTTGAAATATTAAACGATGTAGTACTGTTCATGTCATTCTCTTACACTGATCAGGGACGTAATCAAGATATTTCTGGGTGTGTCAAATGATTAATACATACATGCTCAATATAAACAGTAAATTTATATTTAAAATGGAGTATGTAACTAAATTTTTATTTTTACATGTATAACCCTAAACAAAAAAATAAAATAAGTATCCGTATTTTTTTTAAATCGGTTCATTATTATTTTAAGAGAAAATAAATATTAAAAATGTGGGGACGGGATATTGTAATGTCAGTTTGGTAAAATAATCAGAATTTTTGATTTAAATTTGATTTTTTGATTTTTTTTAAAGTATGTTATAATTTCGAAAACATATTTCACACATATTGTAAAGAATAAGTAAAAATTTAAAGTTATAATGTTCGAAATATGCTAACGTTATTTTACTTTTAACATTTATAGTGACTTCCGGTTATAGCGACGAAATTTATATGACCTTTCTTTCGACGTCTTTATAACCAGATTTTACTGTAACACATTTCAAAGTAAATTTAACAAAAAATTACACATTAGTGCAAAAATTTTCTGCGTTATAAATCCAAAATAATATACTATTAAAATCGTTTTACCGACGAAATGATACAGATTTAGTAGTTCTTGAAAATAATGCTACATTGTAATATTACCCACACGCTTTTTCCCCCATTTACTTAAATCTGGAATGTTAAATAACAATTGCAGAACAAGTGATTTAAATCAATGATTTTTTTAAATTAGTCAGTGAATTTGTAACCGATCAAAATTGGCGACTTAACAGCTATGGATTAAATAAGTTCTAATGAAGATTTTGAATTAATTACTCATATGATTAATGAAAAACATGTTACAGTAAGACAAAAAGACCAAATCATTTAACGAATCGGATGATGCTGAATTTATAAGTTAACTTTAATTTAACCAGTTAATGAAAAACCGGCCCTTAATTCCTAAATCTATATTATTGCAAACTAACGTTTAGTTTTTATTATTATAATGAGAAGCTATAGTGATTAGTTTTTATTATTTATTACTTATGTTTACTACAAGCGTTGATTGAAAAATATATAGTTAGCCAAGCCTGTATGTTTTTTCGTATATATACCTCTGTTTTGGAATTAAAATCGACAGAGCCATCTAGTTCGCGGTTCCATGAACTACTTTGCAGAATTAAACAAGCAAAATATTAGATAAATAAAAATGTTTTACATATTTACCGAAGTTTTTTGTACATATTAAAATAGTTCTTTTAATAATTCAATGGTATATTTTATAATTGAACTAATTTTTATTATTAGTTATTTGACGTTTGCTCTTTTTTATAATATTTGACAGGAACGCCTGATATTAACTCAAATGCAACCAGACACACACTTATGTAGGTGAAACGAATTTTTCCATATGCTTGCCTATCTATATATTTTTTAATCAACGCTACAAGTTATCCCAGTATTTTTTATTGGGGCCAGGCCAACCCTGTCGTATTTGACAACAACTCTGATGTAATTATTTTTGCAGATGTACAGACGGCGTCGAAGACGCTTCTGGACGCAGTAACGGACATCTATGAAAGCCAATGGAGCGGGCATGACTTACTGTACATGCAGACGCAGAACATTGAAATGTTGTGGCAAGATTTCAGCCACAAACTTGCTGACCAAGTGCTCATACCGCTCAACACTTACCAGGGACAGTTCCCCGAAATGAGGGTAAAATATTGTTCTCATATTTACAGCACCTAGATTGTGAACTAGACTAGAACCACAGAATAGGTTTATACAGAAGCGACAGTAAGACAGAAAAACGAAAATTAGAGAGATATGGGGGAAGGCACAAATTTAAAGGTCTACACAATGCTTCAAGGTCATAGAATTGAATAGAGGAACATGAATGGTACCGACACGGAGTGTCGCTTCTGTATGTAACTATTCTGTGCCAGAATATAATTTTACAAGTCTGGACTTAGAGACGATTTTTCGCCTCTGCTTAAAGTGCCGTTTACCTTAACCATCGGTTTATAAAAAATAACATATATTTTTCACAACTTACGCTAGTTTTTCAATGCGATATTTTTGTATTAACCGATATTTAACCGATACTTTAACCAGACGTGAAAAAATTAGTTCTTAGAATGTTAGAGCTCCAAGTAAGGAACAAAATATTAAACCCGGGAAATTTTAAAAAAATATGTATTTTTGACGTTGGTTAAATTCATTTAATTCGGATACTTTGGCCCATTGGGCAAAGCAATTCGACCCTGAGTCCAGGTTAGAGTAAAAAATTTCTTACACATAAAATGTGGTTTCGTTCATTTGAAATAATTTGTTTCAATTAGATAATTTCAAAATATATAATTAATTTGTTTGGGAAAATGTTAAACAAAAAGTTGTACAAATTATTTGTCCTGATTTCTACTTTGAGTAATTTAATACGTATGTCTTTACGCTATGCGTGAAATAAGAGATGAGCTGTGATTTAGAGAAAAAGGTTTGTTAAATTAACGATAATTGCTGCTTATTATTTATTGGTTATCTGTTATATATAATAAAATTAATCGATTATATTATTCTTATAAATAAATAAATAAATAAATCTCAACATCTTATTTGGACAGCTGCAGTATAATTCTACTCCTGAAATTAGTAAAGCGAATAAAATATAAAATATTACTTTAGATTTAACAAAACAATTATGCGTTTCGTTAAAGTAGTTAAATGTTCTTTAGGTATATAGTCTTTTATTTCTTGTACAATATTTTTTTTTGTAAATTAAAAAATAAATACAAAATGTGTATTTATATTACTATTTAATAACATTGGAATAAAATGAGAAAACAATTACACAATATTTAATGTGTGTCACCTAAAATTGTAGAAATCTAGTGTAGGCTTTTTCAATTAATTAAAATTTATAACTAAAAAACCTGACATAAATACTTCATAAAAGGTAACACATGTGTACACCATACATTTTCAAGTTGACAAATTCAAGTACCATTAATATTCAATACAAGTTTTAATATGTGACCTCAATGAACATTACTGCAACGTGATTTCTGTTTGTAGAAAAAGGTAGACAAACGGGGCAGGAAGTTGGTAGACTACGACAGTCAGAGACACAGCTTCCAAGCTCTGCAAGCCAACATGTCGAAGAAACGCGACGACGTGAAGGTGATGCGAGGCCGAGAGCAACTGGAGGAGGCCAAACGCACCTACGAAGTCCTCAACTCTGAACTACACGACGAACTGCCCGCCCTATACGACTCTCGAGTACTGTTCTTGGTCACGAATCTACAGACGCTCTTCTCGGCTGAACAGGTCTTCCACTCCGAAACGTCTAAGGTGAGAAACCAGGGCAAAAGTCAAATAATTTTCCCCGACCCAAAAAACCCACTTTAAAAAACCCAAAAAACCACATCATGTTTGTTTTAATTTTTAAAGATACCTACATATATTAGTTCTTTAATGGGGAAGTTTAGCGTGGTTGAAATTACATGTGAAATATCTTTTAGTCGTAAGTACATGAATAATTATAACTTAAATGTAATTGAAAGTTAAAATTATGATTTATCTTCGAGCCACTCTGACGTCACAAGTGAGATATGCGCTTGCGCAGAAGGGATGTGAGACCTGACTTTTTGAACGTAGGTTGTATCTTGTGGCATTACACTACACGCTTCTCTGTTGCCATGGGAACCCAACGCGCGCTGGTTTAGATAGACTATACGTTCTCCGCGAGCCACTCTGACGTCATTTTTGTATAAAATTTCATTTTTTGATAAATCTAGGCATCTTTGGGTGAAATAAAATGTAGAATATCACTTTTGAGGGCAATCTTGATAAAATAAAAAAAATACGCTAAACTTCCCCATTTCTAAAGATATCTACATATATTAGTTCTTTAATTGTTTTAAAAGCAATGTATTTTTTTTTTTTTATAAACAAAAACAAAATCTAAAATATTATAATCAAAACTAAACACGATTCATATGAATAAAACTATGAAAAGTATCAAATCTTTACTTTTCATATCATTTAATTTTAAGATATTATTATACACAAAATATATCTTTATCTTTGATAAAAATCAATGATTAATTAAATGGATCACTTCAACTGAGATGCTACCTTCTTTATTTCTGCCTATTTTTTGTCATGATAAATCTTTATTAATTTATTTCATTTATACGTTGTTGAGGCAGTTTCATAGTTCCAAATCATTTGCACTTTGCTTGTTGACATTTATCACAATTCCAATAAAAATTTATACTCAAACAAGTTAAATTCCGACATAATATTAATTCCAATCGCGAATAGAAAGTTACATTTCTTGAAAATTTATTTATATCTTTACTTGCAGCAAATTGCATAACACTTCTTGTACATTTATGTTTTATTATTGTTAATAAACCACAAGAATCTATAAATGCATTAATAGTAGATCAACTATTTGTTAGGAATTCAGTTAAAAAAACTAATAATCGATATTTTGAACGTAAACAAATAAAAGTTAATCGTATTTTTTAATAATTAATTGTAAAAACCCAATATGATTTGAATGCATTAATATGTTTTTATTTCGGACATGAAATTATTTACATTTAAGACGCCGAATAGATGCACTACTTAAATTAATGGGTCACCTTTAAACATTACAAATTAAGAATTGTGAAACAATTCTGTTTATATTTTAAATGAGTTAATACTTGAAGTATTTTAATTAATATTATTTATAATATTAATTACAAATAATAATCGTATGAAAACTAGTTACCAATAGCAATGTTCTATTTAAATTTAGCACTTCATATTAGGAAGAATTTCTTGTGCATCTGTTCGGCGTCCCAAGTATAGATATATTTTGAAAGTGGCCATGTTTAAACAGATAATTTTAAAGCTGAAAATATAGATAATCTTTAACCGACAAATATAAAACCAATTTAATAAATAGGACATTTATTTTTTACATAATTTAATACACAGAATAAAATTGTTACCAGATTTTAACAATGTTGTATTATGAAGGAAAATAATCACTTGATAAAAGTTTTACAAATTTATTTATTTTATCGTAATCATTTCAATCATCAGAAGAGAGAAATCGATTAAGATTTAATAAATAAATTTGTGAAGCTTACACCAAGTGATTAATTTTAGTCATATTTATAAAATGTTTCACCAACTGATTACATCTCAGTTTATTTAATTTATCATTAAATTACTTACACATGAGTAAGATTTAAGAAATATTTTCTATTGATATGTATTTTATTTTTAATCGATAAATTGATCTTTCTTGTTTTACAAATCGGGAAAATCCGTTATTCTTGTAACGTTTTTGATTTAAGCTAGGTTCACAGCTCTAACCTAAACACTGTTTTTAGTCGTTGTCACTGAACTTTTGTTTTCGACGTAAGCATAAAAAATTTTATCATTCACAGCTCTTAACACAAGCATTCGTTGTTGTGAATTTTTGTTCACATTAAATAAAAATAAAATGTAATAAATACGTTTAGACATAATATGTTCTTGGATTAATAATGCTATTACTAGTATAATAACGTTAAAATTTATTTAATCTATATAAATGCAAAATAATATTAAAAAATTAGGTTAAAAAATAGAGGTGAACAAACCATAATATTTTAAATATAGCAATTTAAATTTCAAAATATTTATTTATATTCATAAAATGTAACTACGTTTCACATTTGAAATGTATAAAATAAAATGATATTTATTTAAAATTAAATAATTTTTTTGACATGTGGTTCTGTTAACAGAGCAGCTATTTCAGTTATTCTCCTTCTTTTTACAATAGAACCTATTATTACTTTCGTTCTATTATCCATTTTTTATTAAATCAAAGCAAAATACAAATGACAGATATTTGACACACAGATTTGGATACACTACGCACGTTTACTGATCATGAAAAAGGATAGCCTCATCTCTGTCCAACCGAAATACGTCGAGATACTACGTCGAGTATATGAAGTTTGCAAACTTTACGCTTGTGCGCTGCGACTACGTCTACGTCGAGAAACAATGTTAAGAGGTGTGAATGCTCAGCAGTATTCACGTTCGACATATATTTATGCTTACGTCGAGAAACTAAAACTATGACTACGTTAAGAGCTGTGAATGTACCTTTAGATGAAATTAAAATAAAATTGCGCACACGTAAAAGAAACCCTGTTGTAGGTATTTGCTGAACTGGAAGCGATAGTAGACAAACTAGCCACAGAAAGCCAGCGAGGTTCCTACACAATCAAGAAGAACAACGGAACGACATTGCCGCCTAAATCTGCCACGAACTCAAGTCTCGTCATAAACAATGGCCCCGCTTCGCCCACTAACTCAGTTCCACGTAAGTATCTTTACAGCTTGGCCCTCACACTTGCATGATATGTGCAGGCAGATAATCATTCTTTATTCGTTATATTTTGTTTTCACGTATTGCAATTTTCTCATTTGTAAAACAAATTTATTTCTTCAAACATATTTGGTGTTAACTCAGCAATTTTCTATGTGCAATTAAAATAAATGACCTATTCTTTTTAGTCTATTAGAGGTAATAAAAATAAATTTTTTTGAATTTTTAAACTACGGAAGGATAATAAATAATGAAATTTTGTTCCAATACAGGGATATATTTATGTAGTGAGTTATTTTTATGGACAAAACCGGTTTGATTTATCTTCTGTGAAATATTTATTACAACTTGCGGTTTTCGAGTATTGTATTTCAGTAATACAATTCGTGTCAAATAGAAATGGGATTTTACGAAAGACGCATTTGATTTTGCACCTCAATTCTACGCCACTAGAGTCACCCAAAGTTTGTTTTAAATTATTTACATTTTGCTTCATTTATTTATTGAGTTTTGAGTAACTTGTGAACAGAATGGCACACCGAAAATTGTTAAGAAATAAAAATTTACTTGATCCTCTCACTAAGGTAGATCAGAAAGATCAGATCCAACTGATCAGAACTGAGTTGATTTTAGTGATTTGATCTGATCCTACTTGTAAAATGAGTATCACTAATACATTATGAGCTTTGTTCAAATAAATAAAAGAAACAATAAAAGGAAAAAGGACAGTTACAAAATAGTGAATCCTAAAAACTGGCTCATATTACAAACGCACTTTCAAAATAAAAGCTCTTTTAGAAAGCGTGACATTGTAATCTTATGAGGTCAGACGTCACTTTTAACAAAAGTGTTCTATAAAAGTGAGCTCGTAATACGGACCATTGACTCTGATAGTAACAATAATAATCAGGTGATGAAAATAATAAAAAGGAAGAAAGCAAAATGACTCGGCAGTAGTGGTGAGCGATATTTCACGAACTGTGATTTAGTCACAGATATTGAAAAATCACAGGTCATGATTGTACCTAATATATTTTAAATCTGTGATTTGGAATCACAGTCATCGTTCGCTACAATGAACTGTGATCACAATCACACTTTAAAATCACAGTAACGAAAGTAGCACATTGACTCTGATGGTAACAATATTAATTAAATGACAACAAACAACAAGTATGATGACTCTCAGGAACATAAGCCACAAACAGAATTATAGATTTGTCAGGAATCGATGTATGCAGGACAGTGAGTACCTAACTCATCTCAGATTTGGGTACTGCGCAACTCATGAGGTACTAAAACTTTAATCTGGTGGTAACAATATTAATCAGGTAAGAATAAGCAACAATAACGAACATGAACAAAAAAAATGATACAGGAGAGTAGAAAACATAAAATAGATGTGCAAGAAATTATTAACGTCTCATTTATATTTGACACGAGTTACAATTTTATTACTCAAATATATACTTGAAATAATAAATGTTTTAATAATTTTGGAACGTAATTTATTTGGGCAAAGATTTGAAAGTATGAATTGGAAATAATAAATGGGAACATATTTGGACTGTAGTATAATAAATGGGAAAATACCAGTAGCGTAGCTAACTAGTTCTCGCTAACCTGTTTTAGTAATTAACATGTGTGTTGTTTTGACTTAGTTGTTGCAGCGTCCGAAGACCTCCCTGTACCCACTAAACCCGAGCTAGACAAGGTCTCTCCGCCCTCCTCGCCCATGAACACGTCCCCTAGCACCCCGCCCCCGCTGGACTCGAGTCCCGCGGTGCTTCCCACCCCCGCGCCGACCGCCATCACCACCCCCGCACCCGTACCCGCACCCGTCCTCAACGGAAACTCCAGTCCCGTCCAGCCACCCTCGCCCAAAACTCCCAACGCCAACGCAAATAATAATAACATTTCCACTACCACTGCTACAGCTACCGCTACGACGACCGAAACCATGACTACCACGGTCGCCAAAAACCTTGAGGAACTTTATGATATCCCTGTTGGTAAGTTTAAACGGATAACTACAAGCAACAGTCAGCTTTATTTCTTCATATATTCAAAACCGTATAATTATTCATAAAGCAATAAGAGATTTATATTTCTTAGTTTAACTACATGAAAACAATTAATGTGGACACCACATGACTTTCGTGTACGCTAAATTTATTTCGCTTAAAAGTGAGATCATTCTTCAACTTCCATTCGTTTCTTATTTTCGAAATGGATCATCTTTTGAAATTTGTATTAAATTGTTTATCACTGTACTTATTGAACTATACAGAATTATTTTAATCGCTTGAAAACTTCCAAAGAAAAACATATTGTTTTGATTTGTTCCCTACATATTTCTTTAGAAATATATTTTGTCAGTTATCCATATCAATTTATTAACAAGAAATCAAATGTTTCCTATAGAAATTAAAATCCAATTAAATTATTATTATTATTACGTTTCTGCCAAAAGTAAATTGCTCTTTTAAAATGGCAGATTAAATAAAAAAATGAAGGTGCACAACTAGATCTTATAACAGTCCCATATATAAATTTCAACATTGTATGGCTAATCATTTTTGAATTTAATCAAAATGAATTCAGGGGTGGTCAAAATGGATATTATCGTTGAAACTTAAAAACCAAAATTTTTACGATTACAATACTTTCTTTACTTTGTACAAGGATGTAAAAATGACGATAATATAATGTATAATACATTATTTGATAAAACAGTTTATCAAAACATTTGTAATCTAAATGTTGTTATTATTTAGTGGAAATATATTCATAAAAATATAAATTTCTTTCAAATATTAATTAGAAGACAAATTTTGATTTTGTCCTTCTTTTTGGTTGTGAAACTTTTCAGAATATAAAAAATCATATTTCAATTTTTCTTGTTGATGGGAAAACCACAAAAACTTAATTATCATCTTTTAATGATAAATTAATACTTTTCTTTTTTCCTCAAAAATTACTATTATATTAATTTTAAATTTTGTCAGTCAGTTACTGAAGTGACGTTTTTAGATTTTAACATAAAACAAAAAATATTGCATTGGTTTTCCTTATTGATTTGGAAATGCACAAATTTATTCATGTCATCACTTAATAATAAAATAATATCGTCCTCCTTTCCTCAAAAGTTATAATTTAGCAACTAACATTCAAAATATTAAAGTCAAACATAATCTGCTGAAAAAAGGCTCACAAATTTTAATGTCCTGAATTCGCATCAGATTTTTTTAATTCGCAAAATTAAGAGAAATTCTTTTATGTTTTATGTAATATTAAGTATTATTACAATCTTAAAAATTAAAGAAATCTTCTATCTAACCTTAAGCTTAAAAATATTTGTTTCTAAAACTTTCAAAAATTTTTTTTGGAGTAATGAAAATAAAACATAACGTAATTTTTTTAAAAAATCGCTCTTATGAACGTATTTAGTGTTAAATAATGAAGGTATATTCTTTCCTCATGTGAAGTAACGGTTTATTAAACATTTGAATGTATGTAAGAGTTAAAGGTGACTGTTCGCTTTCGATTAAAAATTAAGCCATAGGGGTTGCATCCAAAGTAGTCGTATTGTAGTAGAGAATGTATGTACGTATCAAACTTACAAATTGATATTTTATTTTATTTTCAGCAACAATTACTCCACGATAATATATTGAAAATTAATTACCTGACAATGCATGTGCTTGTTTTTGGTTTTTAATACCCGTACATGTTTATTTATAAATGAAATAGTGTGTTTGAAGAGGTCTGTTATTTTTTATAGGTGCTACTACAGATAATCTGCCTCCTGGTGTTTTGTACAGAGTGAAAGCTACCTATAAATATACTCGTGAAGATGTTGATGAACTGTCGTTTGAAGTCGGTGATGTTATCAGAGTTGTTGAATATGATGACCCCGAAGAGCAGGTAATTTGCTAAAATAAACTTAATTGTGTGATATTTCCACTCAGATTTATATTATTGTAATTTTAATACATTTTTCGCGAAGAGATTCAACCCAATCTTTTATTTGATACGTTTAATTTTGAAATGGTGAACATTTTAAAATAATAGAAAAAATATTCTCCACTTTCAATTCCTTTTTTTAAGTTGTATCCTAGTATTATTAATTATTTTAATATCTTTGCGCACACATTTTATGAAAAAGCTAACAGAATCGTTGATAAAAGTACAGGAATTAATAAAGTAAATTTTATTGTTATTGTCTTAACCGTATTGTCTTCTCGGATATCGACTTTGTGTATATAATTATAAGATTAACTGTTTGTTATTTTTCTGAAAGCTACTTCTAAAGTTTATTATTTATTAAATAATTTTAAAATTTGCTATCAAGTACCAACTAAACTATAACTTCATCAAGTGAAACATTTCTAGATATATCCTAATTTTTCTTTTAGTGGATACTCAAAATGGGAACGAAAATATTTTGCGTAGTTCCTTTTTTATGTGAGAGAAACTGTAACGTCGTTTGTTTTATTCTTATTTCGTTCTACAAGCAATTATCGAAGTATCGCATCTATACTTTGTCTTTTCTTTGAAATTCTATCAAAGTTTGTATAACATGCAATCGAGTACCAAAGTAATAAAGTCGAGCGATTTCCAAAAAAAAAACTGAAATTAAATTGCGGTAAAATGTATCAATGAAAAATAAGGAAATGATAAAAACGTGTTATACCAAAACCGCGTTACGTGACATGTATTGTAAAACGTCAATTTCATGGTGGCTTTGACGTACGACACAAATATACCGAAGAAATAAAAAAAGATAAAAATCGAGTAGTGCAGGTTCCATTAAAAGAAAGAAATGACATCTATATCTTCAATTAAATTTGTATAATGACCTTATTCTAATCGGTTTTTAAAAATTGATCGTATCCACCACCGTTTCTCCTCATAAAATGTATATTTTTAGTAAACATAAAATAACAATAATTACTTTCGAATTTCAAAAAGACATATTTTAGAAAATATTGCTATTGTATCAATTAACAATTCAAATAAAAATAGTGCAAAATTTAAAAGAGAACCGCCGAAACCACGCCAACGAAGCCGCCGAAGCCACCCTGAATTTGATGCTTCAATTTATTTCTTTGAATGTTGCGGTTTGTTGTATCCCGTGTCCGTTTTTGCATTGGCCTATTAATAGAGTGGAAGGAAAGAAGTATTGGAATGAATTATTTTGCAGGAGGAAGGATGGCTGATGGGCATCAAGGAAACGACCGGCGAGAAAGGCATGTTCCCGGCCAACTTCACACGGCCTCTGTGAACCAACTTGAACGTTTCATCAATGCCAACATGATTGTTATTGTGGGGGTTTGCCTACAGAGTATTTGAACATGAGGTACCAACTAGAAACTGTTATATTTTTATGCGATTTTTATCATTGATAAGGTATTTAATTATATAACAATCTCATTTATGCTCATACCAAGATAAGGAAAAATATTTTAGACAAACAAATATTCTTAGTGTATACTTGAAGTGCCTTTAACGAGAATGTGTGAGTCCAACTTTGTTTTGTCTTCCAAATTCGATTCCACTGTGAAACTTTTGGTACAAGTCATTTTGATGTCATAATTTGAGGTCTTACACATTTTACACTGCAGGATGTCATGCAGCAGCTGGGAATTCTAGGTATTACGACTTGTATTATATTATGTATGTGTAATCCCGTCCTAAGTTGCCAAATAATGCGTACTAGTATCAGTATCGAGTCATTTTATGTTGGTGTTTGTATAGGTAGACTGCGTGGATTTGTTATTATTTGTTTATGACTTGTTCTGTGTGGTTTACACTAGAGATGCAATGGATATTCGCCTAAACAATCTTTCAAATTTATCAATACAAAATATGTTCTATCCGTTGCATATCTAGTTTACACCTTGTTTCAGGACTAAAGAACACAAGTCACTTTTATTTCTCATTAAATATATTTATTAAATTATCAATTTCTTTTTAGTTCTGAAACGCATTGTACAATACAAACGGTAGAAAATTAGATAAGTAGATGAAGGAAGTAATGATTTGTTATGATATTACAGAGTTTTAAATTACTGTTATTTAAGAAAACAAATATTATTAGCGGACCATACGAAACAAGTCTATTTTGCATTTTATTATGCCGTTTTATTTATGTTGATAGAAAATATATATCTTTTTAATTTTAATTATATGTATAAAGGTGCAACTGTTATTATTAACACTTGATTTCAATTTTATCTATTTAAATTAATAATTACAATTAATTTGTATAAAGGAGAATATAGCGACAGTATAAAGGAACGAACAAACGTAAATTTTTTATTTATAGTACTGTGTGAATTTGAAATGGAATATTAACTTTGCTTTTTTATTGTTTGATCATGTACTACATTATTTTTTATCTTATTTAATTTTAAATACAAGGAATGTTTTAATATTGTCTTATCTTAATCATTTTCTTTGTATAACAGCAATACTCTTTTAGGATGTCAATAGACTCCATAAATTACTCACATTTTTACTTATACAATTAGAATATAACACAGTGTGTATGTACAGTTTTTATTGTAATTCAAATAAACGAAATATGTTACATAATAACAGTCATCATTTCCCTTTAAATTCCATGCATATTTTGTTGAGAATAATTCAATATGCTTTCATACAATAATGCTATTAATGCATTTGCAAACTCCACTGCAAGTAAAGCCTCTTCAAGGTCTAGAAACCTTACTGCTTCATTTTTACCTGAATTCAATCCTATTTTATTATGAAATTGTAAGATTTCATTTTGTATCAGTTAGTATAACCGATATGGTCGGCAGATGAGTATGAAAAGAATTCATTTTGCATAAAGAGCGATTTAAATTTGGCGCTCAGTGGATCGCTGAGTATCTTCCTGCTCAGCGCAACAACAGCGCTGTTCGGCAAAACGACAGCAGATCAGTACACCGCCATATTGTGAATAGGCGGTTGCCGTATAATCAAAAGTGATTATTATTGTGATAGTGCAATTTAGGAAAGGTGTTAAATACCATTTCACTCTATGGATATTAATCTAGGTACGCCAGTTGTTGCTCATCTGTTGTATAATTGCCTGTGTGTAACGGTAAAGCTTGTAAAAGCTCGGTAACCTAAACATAGGCCGATCCAATACGTGCTATCCCCCCGTTGCTTGTTCATTTGTTCCGATTTTAATCTTATTAATAAACACGTGCAAGTATTGGCGTTGGGCTTCACGAATCTCGTTATTGTAAATGGATTATGTGTATGTGAAATTGTGCTTACGGTAGCTATAAGTTAGAATTTCTGTTAGTCAGTTGTGGAATCCTATTCGACCGTCTCGTAGGTAGCCTAGAGTAGTTACCACACCCAGTGGGGGAGGAACGGGGTTCATTCGCTGTGTATGTATGAGTGTATTCCTATGTGTAAATGTGTTTTTAATGTGCTTTTACTACCAAATTTTCAATTTCCCTTTTATATGTCATGTAAAATACCGACATATTTGCAAAAAATCAGTTACAAACAGCTACATGTTCAAGAGGTTAGATACGTTTAAAGAATCATACTACTGATTATTTTATTACATTGTACTTTCAGAATATAAAATAATAAAAATTTAAATTATGGTTGTATAAATAGTACAGAAACTGCGTTTTGAATATTGTTTATGTTTGAACAATTTTTCTATATTTATCGTCCAGTAATATTTGGGTAATATAAATTGGATAGATGGTGTTAAACCATAGAATAATAGAGATGGAGTGTAGTACTCAATCTTGCCATTCTAGTGAGTTAGTACTAGATTTTGTACCTTTTAAAATTTAAAATACTTTTAGTACGACTTTTGGATTTTCAGTATTTTTCGATAAATAGAAAATAACAAATTTTCTCGCAGTTTCTGATACTAAGTGCGTTTAATGAAATAAGCACATCTAATACTGACCGATATGCTTGTTATAAGACGATCTGTCATCCACAAATGAATATAAAAATGAGCGGGAAAGTTTAGGTAGTTTTGAGTGTGAAGTGAAGGGGTGTGTTGTTATTGTTGAAGGGGTCCCGGCGCTTGCATGCTGCTAGCGCCTGTCTTGTGCGCGTCGCATCGCTGTGTGTCAGCGGCCCGCCGAAGGTAATACAGTGCCGTGGTCGCCGGGCCAACCATGACGTGCTGCATGTCAGAGGAGGCCAAGGAGCAGAAACGAATCAACCAAGAAATCGAGCGGCAACTCAGAAGAGATAAGCGCGATGCGAGGAGAGAACTTAAACTGCTCCTGCTCGGTATGTACTCGCCTATTGTTTCCGGTCTTTTAAGCGCATACCTAACCTATTTACCAATTTAATACCATATGTATTATTTCCTTCTTACTTTACCAAACTTTCATTCCTCAACATGTCAAATATTTTTCTACTTAAGCTACACTTAAACAAAACAAATGCTAATCGGACATTTGACAGCAGTGTTGAATAGTTTATTTAACATTTTATTCCGATGTTTTATTGTTCATTTCTAGCAATTTCAAGAAAAATTAAAATTTTAGAATTATGACTTTATGATCAAACCTGTAATTAATCACAAAACACGAATGCAACATGTTAGGTTAGGTTAGGTTAGAAGGAATTGGATAAAGTATCAATAATAATATTAAACATACATTTTATAAAAAATAAAATTAAATAGTACTTTATTATTTCTGACAATAAATTATCATTTTTTCTGCACCAACTTTAGGTCTGGCCATAAAGTAAGAGTTTTACCAATATTGGTTCAACTGGCTATTCCGTTATTTCACTAGTGAAATAATATAATTATTTCACTCTAAATCAAAATAAAAAGGAGCACGTATAGAAACTTTAATTAAATATAAAATTTAATTATTATTCTCTGTATGAATATTAAAACACAGTTATTCTTATAACAATTATTTTATTCACAGGGTCTAATATTTTACAATTCAAAAAACTTGAAAGACAGCGTTATTTATATCGTTTATCAGTTTATTATAACCAACAATTTTGGTAGAGTAGAGTGATCGGTATTGTCTTTTTTATAAATGTCATCAAAAATCTAATTTCAAATACACTTTTGTAGAAAATATATTGTGTGAAACACGTAAGCATACTGGGTGGTTGAAACAATACTCTTACAAAACTCGCTTGCGTCTCGTTCTGTAATTTTCCCTTTCGTTAAATACCTTTATTGTATTACATAAATAGCTAATTTTGCAATAGTGGAATTCTTTACTGTTCTTTTGCTGTTTTGATATGTCTACATTTTAAATATTTATATTCTAATGTATTTGGACATTTGTATTCTGCAGTAGTGGAATTCTTTTCCTTTCTATAATTATTATAATTAAATACCAACTTGTGCAATTTAAATATCGTCATTTAAATTTTTAATTACTTTATTAATTACTTCTTATTTTCCATTCGCTAATTTTTGTGAAGACTGCAATGTTTAATCATAAAATTTGTTATTTTTCCAATCTTTGTTTTATTTATTAATTTGTTTTCATGTGATAACAGAAAAATATTGCACTAGATGAAGTATTTTTATTGCATTCTTAGTCATTTTTGGTTTACCTATGTGTTTATAAATGTTTACACGAAATGTTAAATTGTTTACAATATTCTTATTTTTAGAAATCACCCGAGTTATTGTTTATTATAATTTCGCGGTATTAAAATTGAGGAAAATACATAATAAGTGCAGTTCTAGTAAGAATCTTATAAGTATTTCATGATATTGGACAATAGACTTGGATGAGTCATTTAAAAAATGCATTTGTGAAAACAAATATCATGATCTACTTACATTTCAGAGAATACGTATAATTTTACTGAAATATTTAATGCGAAAACTCTATGACTCATCTTTTCTGAGTTTTTAGTTTTTACGAAACTTTATCACTAATTGCTTTACCTATAAAATTAATTATAAATTTCTTTGTAAAAGAAAAAAATACTGAAATATATGTCACATAAAACATGTATGTAAACAATTCTGGGTTTATCTATAATATTTTTTTACAATTCCACGTGTAATTTCTACAGTATTTTATTTTGATTTCATCTACATTTATATTTTTGCTAGATTTCCATTCTTAGAATTATACGATTTTTATTATTTGTTTATGCATTTTGTGCAAATTGTGTTTATTTAAAGTTGGTACAAATATGAAGTCAGCATTTTTTTCGTAGGGGCACAAACATGTTATTGTTACATAAGAATTTTCCATGTAAAGAATTACTTGAAAAGTATAAAATATATCAAAAGAGTGAAGTATCACTTTCGATAATAATGTTTGCTAAAGTTTAAATAAAATTAGATATTAATAGAAGGTTGAAATAAAAAATTTTATGCATTTCCGTTGAAATGTAAGACCACGTGTTCACAGACAGACGCGAAGTCTGAACGAATAATTGCCTTTTTGTAGATATATGTATGACTATAGAGATAAAGTTTAATGCTGCTATATTTATTTATAATTAATCATTTAAGTGCACATGTAATTCCAAAACCATCAGTTTTTCATGACTTGTTATCTACGATTACAATTTTCCTCATCTACGACAATTTCGTGTTATCGTACGTTGTATTTTTCCTTACAGTTTTATTTATGATAGCCGTATGTTCCACTACAATTAATAACTTTAAAAATGTTTTTAAACCTCTCTACAAATAAATCTGTGATAAGGCAAAAGAAAAGTAACAATAAATTTATTAGTTCAAAAGCTACACCTGGCTACTATTAAATAAGCAAAATATTGCTGGAGAACTAGTTAAAAGATAGAAAGTATCTACCTTAGGGTAAATTGTCAATAAATTGCAAGTAAATTAATAAACTTATTGCAAGTGAAATAGCTAATGAGATTCATTATTTATATTATCTGATTTTGCTTTTTATTCTGTCGGTAATTAGAAGAAAGTTTGTGAATAAAAATAAAAGAAGACGAGTGATTGTTGCATTCAAGGATTTTATCTACCTTACAAAATATGGCGTGACTTTGTTATGTATAATAATTTTGTCAAGGTTTCATTCGTATTTTCGAAATTGTAACAGCATTTTTCCAGTGTATTTAATGTTACTATTAGCGTTTTAATTTTATTTAAAGTTATTCCTATTATGTTTCCAACAGGAATAGATTCATACTAATATTTTTCCCGTAACTAATAGTCTATCATTGTTTTGTAATTTAAAATTACATTCACATTGCATCCATCCGTTATATAATTTTTATTTGGTACCCTTTACTCATTGGTTAAGAATAAAAGGTTGCAAGAAATAAAACAAGTATTAATAATGACTGATTAAGATTTGTTTTGAAAATGAAAATAATTTATAATACATTTTTTTGGTTTCTACAATTGTAACAATTTTAATGGATATGAACAAATGTAGATATTTGCACTATGTTTAGACTATTTCTAGGAAGTCTATCAGTCTATCTGTCTGTATATATGTGTACACGTGTAGAGCAAATTCCGTTGAACGAATTTTAGTAAATCTTCATATTTTGACTTAAATAGAGTTATCAACTTTTATTAATAATTAACCAGAAAGTTTTCTGTAAATATTTTGTAGAAAAGTAATAATCATTGTGTGAAATAATGTAGACATTTTATTACATATTGTATACATTCTAGTACAAGTCGGTTTATTGGTAACCACAACTATTTTAATGAATATAAAGAAATTTATCGAAATGGAGATAAGTTGAACTAAAATTATTTTGTCGCCCAAAAATTTCGTAGCTTTGTTTAGAGATAACACAATTTTCTGGTTTAAATTCTAATATTGTAAATTTATGTATCATAGTATTATTTGTAGTAAAATAATATAAATAAAAATACTACGCGTAGTAATATAAACAATTAGAATGTGTCTTGTGATGTAGTCGTTTCTCCTGTTAAAATTTACAGACCACAGATTACGGATTGAAATTCTTTAATTAAAATAATTACCCCCATTCTTACAAATAAATAATAATTCCAAATACGTATTTCTAGAATTTTAACAACTTGTGTACTATGGCTAGAGGTCTAAACAACTTTGAATTTAATGGGTTTTGGACCTCTCACGTAATTCACATGTCTTTCTTATACAGTGGTTCTCAAGATATTGGTTCAATTTTCTTATTTTAAATGGACGACCCTATATATTTTTACATATTTGGAATCTATATAAAATTACAAATCCAATTTTTAGTTAAATAATGAAATTCATATGTTGGCATTAAATTTGTATACTTTTACCAGAAAATAGCAGTTTCTATGCATAAATAGAAAATCGTGAAATTCTGCGTTCTTTTAACTAGACTATTTAATTTAAAGATAGAATTAGCGTGATAAGAAAGCAGAATTTAACGTTTGTTTTTCATTTAATCATGACAACTATTATTTTCAGGTAAAAGTAAACAAAATTAATGCCAATCTAGGAATTTTATGATCTAAAAATTAACTTCAGACATTTCATTGGATTTCTTATTGTATGTAGGTTACAATAAGTAAAAATATATAGGATGTTCCATTTAAAATAAAAAAATTGAGCCGCGTATCTTAAAAAAAATTGTTGGGCTCATTTTAAAATTTTAATAGTAGTAATATGGCAAATATTTGCTTATTTAACCAACTTCGTATATCTCATAGTTCTCGGTATAGCAATACTGAGCAAACTTATAGAAATATCCTGTATACTAACGATGAAAACTTGTTTCTTTGTCTATTTTGTGGATATTGTACTAATTAATATGAAAGCAATATGCGTTGTGTAAACAAACTTGTTTTTAAAGTACGTATATTGTACTATAGTCTGTTTTTTATAAGATCGAAGTAGATGTCGCTTCGGAGGCAGCATTACAAATATTTTTTTTGTGAATACGTAAATTCTTATACCTATATACTAGTACTTTATTGAAATTAAATATTATTGAATGAAATATTCATCATATTAATAAAGCATAGAAGTAAATGAAGATTCATTTTGTGTTTCTGCAGAAAACAGTCCAAATGTAGTACTTAATTATAAAATAAAATATTTTTTATTTGTAACGTTAGTAGAGATAATAGTATATTATACACTAAGATTCAAAAGTCTACATTATTGACCTAGCGCCAAGTTGTATGCGAAGCAACCAAGGGACATAAGGCGCTGGTCAATAATGGACTTCTCAACCGAGGTATATATATTTTTCACTACTAGCATTTCAATCCCAATCCTACTAAATTTTGACATGAACATTAACTTTTTTCTTAATATTCACAAAAATAAAATAGACTTTTTTGTTTTTATATTTAACGTTTCAGTTTGTCAACTTCACCTTTGATTTTTAATTTGATTTTATTTGATTTATTTATCTAATTTATATGGCATATTTCAATTGTGAATCCATACTTTACACCTTTCTTGGGTTAAATGATTCAAACAATCTTTGGATTTGGAGATTGTGTTTCTTTAATAAATGGCAAAAATCATGATTTATTTTGAAAAATCAAAACTCTTTGATTTTTTTTTTAAATCATGTTTTTTTTATTTTTTTAATTTTTAAAGATATCTAAGTATTACTGCTTTTAATTGTTTTAAAATGTAATATAAATAATTTATTTCAAAACGAAAAAAATTGTAATAAAATCAAAACGATTCATCTGAATAAAACTAGGAAGAATAACAAAGAATTTTTACTTTTAGTTACATATTTAAATTCCTGTTTTTTATTCTGTTATATGAGAATTAAAATGATAAAATACCATTTCATTTTAAGATATTATTATACATAGAATATATTTTAATTATTATTAATTGTTTCGCAGCAATTAAATAAATTTTTATTATAATTATTGTATTTTTTAACTCTGATAAAAATTAATGATTTTTATTAAAAAAATCTGTTGATTGAAATCATGAAATCAAATGACTCCAACCCTGTATCAAATAAAGGCTAATAATAGTGGATGCCTAAACTAGTAGTGAAAAAAAAAATTAACTTTTCACGCTCGGTATTAGTTGCATATGCAGGTATTAGGTAAACAATTAGGTGTGTGTGGTTGTTGTTGTTGGTGGGGTTGCTCTAACCTCTCGTAGTACACTCGTGGCCGCCTCCCGGTCGATAGCACAACAGCCTGGCTCTCAGCGCCATGACCTACACGGCACAAGGCTTCCGGGAACTCTACACTGCCTCCTTACCATTGTTTCATTTCTACCAGCACCACGTGCCAAATGCACTAAGTCATTACAGGAATGTGAGATACTTTGAGATTTTAGTTGAAGGGAGCTGTCAGTTGTGTGTCTGTATTGAATGTACTGATTCTGAGTAATCTATTCGCTAAGGTAGATCAAAAATATCAATGGGGTCCTCATATTAAGAAATTGATCACTTATAGTCAAGCCAAAACTTAATTTTGTATAACAGGAACGTCAAAATTTTAAAAGAATTATTAGTTTTTAAGTTATTCGAGTATTTAAATTTTTTCATTTCATTTAACTGGATCAGACAGCTTACTCCCTGTATTAAATGTACTTATTCTAACGTAAAATAAAAAGATCAATTGGTTCGTCCACCATAGTAGCAAATTAGGAAATTGATCACTTATAGTCAAGTCAGACAACAAATCTGTATGATAAGAACTATCGAAGTTTCAAAAAAGTTATTCGTTTTTAAGTTATTCGAGTTTGCAGGGCCCTTTATATCTGCGTCACAATATTATTCCTTTCTCTCTCACACATCTACCCTATTCCAAATTCTTCTAAATCAGTCCAAGATGTCATATTTCACAAATTATCTATAGCTGATAATTAAATAAATTTTAAAAAAAATAGTTTTAAATATTGTGTTATCAGGAAAAATTGTGAAAAAAAATTCACCATATGGAAATGAAAGATATGTTGGATGACAGACAGCAAAATCATGCGAGTGGCTGTCAAAACTTGGACTATAAATATTCGTAATCATTTATAAATTAT
Organism: Stenolophus ochropezus; assembly: GCA_035578165.1. Classification (NCBI taxonomy): domain Eukaryota; kingdom Metazoa; phylum Arthropoda; class Insecta; order Coleoptera; family Carabidae; genus Stenolophus; species Stenolophus ochropezus. Next base: position 4,632,815 of record JAQOWZ010000002.1, read on the forward strand.
TTTATTAAAATGCTTACTACAGTATTTTTGTTTTTGTTGTACTTTTCAATGCGGAAACAAACATTATTTATGTTTTGATATTACCTTGGGGATGATAGACATAAAAATGGTTAGATTCGAATTCGGGTTCTTAGAATTACAGCTTGTCATTCTACCCCCTAGGGTAGTAGATAAGAGTATAGAAGATACTAGAGAGAGAGGGCGAACAGAATTAGTGAATCTAAGTTTCATCAGCTGATAACTGTCAATCCGCCATTTTTGTAGGAGCCAGGAGCCACGCTTTCAATTGTTATAAATTTAAAATCTTTTTCTTTGTATTATATGAATAGTTTTTTATTTAAACTACAAATATAATACTATTTTTTGAGGCAGGGCAAGCAGAAATTTTTTAAACTAATTTTCATCAGCTGATAACTGTCAATCCGCCATTTCTGTAGGAGCCAAGGACCACACTTTTAATTGTTACATGTATTTAAAATCTTTTTTTTTGTATTATATGATTAGTTTTTTACTTATACTACAAATATAACGCCATTTTATGAGGCTTTGGATTTACAAACTGAACATCGCGTTAATATGGCACGAAATTATCCGCCATTTTTGTAGGAGCCTCTTGAAAACCCCTTCCGTGCCATGGCTTAATTCCCCTCACCCAAGAAGTTGCTTAGTACTAGTACTCCCTCTGTAATAATTTCTAGTTTCTACAAATTTTCATACATAGGTATTTAACTCTATATTTAATTTATATTTTATAATAACTTTGTAAAGTATATGTTTTAATGTTTCAAATAGACATTCACAAGTAATATTTTTATTTTACCTATAGGTAAGATTATTTATCATAATTTTGCGGTATTAAAATTAAGGAAAATACATAATAAGTAAAATCGGGTTTTCCAAAATATCAATTTTGAAGATAATGTACATTGAAAATTATTTTTGTGTTAAATAGAGTATTATCATACTAAATTATATAAAATAAATATAAATAAATAATTAAAATTCGAAAATATATGTTTCTCTTTCACATGTGTTGATAGTTGCAAAAACTTTATTAATTTATTACTTGTTCTTGTTGTTTTTTTTTTCTATTAAAGCAGAAAAAATGATAGAAAAAGGCGCAAAATAGTGGTTTATTATTTATTACAATTTTTAATGTAAATTTAACTATTAATAGTAATTCGAAATAAACTACATTTCCTTTACTATATCAATCTCAATATAATTTTAATTTTATGTACATTAATATTTTTGACAAATCGCTGTTTACAAATTAATTTTATTACAAAATTTTGTAATAGTTATTTTCATGATTTTGTTTAGATCTTGCAACTGTAATACATATTACAGATAATTAGTCACTTCAAGGTTTTATGTCCTAAATAGAGACGTGCAATATAATAAAACGACTTCTCTATAACAATTTTCTTTTCTGATCAACACGAACAAGAATTTCCTCTATTACTTTTTGAATTGATCATCCATTAAAAAAAATTGCATAACCGCAAAAAAAATAATTTCCAGTAAATCTAAACGTAAAAGTAGTAGGTACACCAAATAAAAATGTTTTCTTTTTGCAAAAGTAAATATTTATTCTTAGTGTAGCATATTTTAATATTTATATGACATTTGAATTAGAAGAAATAAACAGGAAAATCTGGACAAAATACTAATGTAAAGTAAGATGTATTTTTTAACAAATAAATGTTTTGCTTACGAGATATCTAAAATCATCTTCAACAATAAAATTAATTGTCCATCTTTTTTTAACCATAACCACTAACAACAATTATTTATTTCCGATAATAAAAATAAAGTCTGTAAAGTACCTGTATAAATAATTTACCGGTCAATTCAAGGACTTGTGATACCGGTGCAATAATTTTTAGTGATAATAACAAATTATTTAAATTATATTTTTTTAAGTAAATCATTGCTATTATTATTTGTAATTTGTTTCTTGTAGAATGTATGTGAGAATATACATTAATTTTTTGTTAATATATTTTTTTATTATCTTATAATTCATAGTTTTTCATTTTTATGTTAAACAGGATATGTAAATAAATTATCAAAATTTGTCTATACACAACTCCTACAGTATCATTATCGTTATTTTTTTCAATTTTATTTCCTAGTTGTAATAAAATTGATATATAAATTGCATCACATTTGCAAATTTAATACATAGTAACATTTTTGTCTATTTCTGATATAATTCCATGAAATATTTTTGTGTGTAAAAATACGTAATGGAAAAAATAGGTTTATAAAGAATTTAATTTAATTTTGATTGAGGATTTTAACGTATGTTTATGAATTAAGGTTTTTATAATACCTTTTGACTATTTTAGTACAATATATGTCGGTCCATCAGTCTGTATGTATATAGAACAAAATTTGCAGAAAAATTTTTAAACTGCGATTTTTTTAACGCGAAACAAGATATTTGCCTTATCCATAGTTACGAATTTTGACAGAAATATATCAGAGCATATTTTTTAAATGAAATTTGGCTGTCAGTTAGTGTTACATTAAATATTGGAAGAAGCTTTCTGGACTCATAATAATAAAACTATTACCTAAATATTCTTTTTTAGTGTACATTGTTTGACAATTGTAATCAGAGCTGGCGAAGGTCATGATTTATTTAAAAAAATCAAAAATTATTTAAAAAAAATGAAATACATCATTTTTTTATTTTTTAGAAGTGTCCAAGTGTTACAACAATTTTTTAATTGTTCTAAAAGCTATACAAATATTTTTTTGAATTAAGTTGAATAATTTTATAATTTATTTATAATATTGTAAAAAAAAAAATCTGTACGCTAATTTTAATATTCTTTAAATTAGTTTTGCTTATTTGGTTTTCATATTTGTAATAATTAAAAATATTATATTATTTTTTTTTAATATTTCAGGTTATCAATTTCTAATTTATCGTGAGGTGCAGTAATTGGAAGTACCAATGTAACAAAAAAAAAAATACCAAAGTAATCAGTACCTGATATTATTAAACAGTTTTTGATATAACAATCTAGCAATTGTTAACGCAAAATATAAAAAGAATGGTTTGATACATTGCTGTCAAATTCGTAACAACGGATACGACAAATTCCATGTTTCACGATAAAATAATCACGATATAAAGACACAATTTTTTAATATTTTTGATAATCAGCTACCCGGAAGTGCAATTATTTTGTAACAGATATTTCGAAAGAAATTATTTGTTCTTTGGTGCTCACATCTAATTTTTCTAATATTATAATTATCAATTATGAAAAACACTATTCCAGTGTTACAGTGGTTACAATTGGAGAAAAAGGATCCGATAGAGGTGGGACCGTTTGAAATTGGCGACGTTTGCGGCTGCTGTGGCCCGCGAAAAGTCGTGGGCGGACACCGGATGTCTGACCGCGAGCCACACGAGTCTCTACCATTACTACTAGTACTCTAACCCTGACAGACGTTTCCGTGCGCCTATATCACCCCATGCTGACAGATTTATCATCACAAACACACTTATTATTTTCATATTTTATAATTTACTGCCATGTACTACTTCTAAAAAAATTAGGTTGCTAAAAACATTTGTGTAGTAACGACAGCAATATAATCTATTTTATTATGCAGTAATTTTATGTATCTTTCATGTATGTTTGGTTTACATAACCCCATTTATAAATTATTTTCATTCACGCACTGCCTTTGATAGATTTTTAATCAAAAATAAACCATAAATACTTTTTATAGACAGTTAGTCTCCATACTTAGCACATTCCATAACTTAGAGCTGTTGTTGATATTTTAATAATATTTAAATGAAATTAAATATATTTTCCTTAAATATCCGCGTAAACTTAAAATATACTTCGAATATATTGCCACTTTAGTTGATCGATTTTTACCAAAAGTTAAATAGACAGATCGACAAAATATGCTAAAAATACTGATAGCTACATCACCAAAATGTTATTAACTTAACCGTATATTATTGGGATTTTTACAAAATAAAAAAAATTGACGTGAACAACACATGACTTCCCTGTACGCTAAATTTTACACATTTTTACTGCACTTCATTTTAACTTATTTTACTTAAAAGTGAGATCATTCTATGGCTAATTATTCTTCAACTTCCATTAATTTCTTATCTTCGAACTTCCCTTCAAAATGAGATTATTGTACTACATAGTAGTATATTGTGCAATTAGTGCAGAAAGTCGCCTATTTCCCACGAGGTATAAAAGTTTCAGCACGATCATACTTCTAAACGTATACGTTATAGGTACATAATATAAGAAAAGTGCCTCTTTCCATATTAGAAATAGAAAAAAATATTTTAATCACTCAACAACATTCAAAGAAACACATATTTTCTTTCTTAATAATTATATTCTGACAGTTGTCAATGTCAATTTATGAACAAGAAATCAAATTATTCTACAAAAATTAAAAGCCAACTAAATTATTATTTTTTATTAAATGTCTGCCAAAAGAAAACTGCACTTTTGAAAAGGTTTATTGGAACAAAAAATGGAAGAACATAAACTAGATCTTACAGTAATTCTATAAACAAAAATTCAACATTCTGCGGCTAATCGTTTTTAAGTTATGCGAAAAATTCAAATATTTATTTGTTGTAAGATATTCTCAAAAAAAACTTCTCACGAATGAACTTTTCCTTATAATTCCTTACAATTTTTATTAAAAGTCATTAAAATCTATACTAACGAATTTGTTCGTCACGTGTCTACATATATTCAGACAGAGATACCGACAGAATATAACGCTAAAAATGGTCAGAACATATTAAAATCGTGGATTTATTTGTTAATAACTCGAAAGGTTTTCTATTAACAAACGAACAGATAAGAATCACGCTAAAAACAGTGAAAACATTTTGCATTCGTTTCAAATTTTCTTTTATTTATAAGAGAATAATCCATAAATATCTTATTTGAATGTGGCGTAAATAAAATAGTTGTATGTTGTCACCTCGCTTAACCTAATTGTATGTGACATGAAGACCTCGACAGATATAAATGCGTAGTCGAAGAATAGTTACAACCAATGCTTATGGACACTTAACCTGGATTGTCTGACCCATCGCATTTTATACAATTTATAGAGAAATAAAATTTAGATTAATACATATGACGATATTTTAAGAAACAAATTAATAATCATTATTGAAAACGATAGCATTTGAATTAATTAAAATATAATTAGAGTTGCAGATATGTTCAAATATCTACGTCTGAGTAATTTAAGTAAATCTCATTTAATAACTATTAACATTATGGCACTTTTTCTTATCTGTCAAGACTTTGCATAAAACGTAATTTTCATTGGAATTTAAGATTATAGTTTCTTAGAAATCCATCTTCAAAATATACATCTTTTTAAACAATGTACCTACATAGTCTGATAAATTGTGAACTAATGTTTGGCGTTTTTCCAATGAATTAAAGAAATGATGATCTAGTTCACGAGTTAGTTGTAAGGAAATGGAATGGTGTTGTTAAGGTAGAATATTGGTTACAGGTACTGGAGAATCGGGCAAATCCACCTTCATCAAACAGATGCGTATCATCCACGGGTCCGGGTATTCGGACGAAGACAAACGCGGCTTCATCAAGCTTGTCTACCAGAACATCTTCATGGCCATGCAAAGCATGATCAGAGCCATGGACCTCCTTAAGATCCAGTATGCAGAGTCTTCCAACATAGTAAGTTTCCCCTACTATTCATTTATTTATTTACAGTTAATATGAGTAATAATCATGATTTAAATCAATTGATTTTTAATAAAAAAATCATTGATTTTTATCAAAGATAAAAAATATAAATTATAATAAAAATGAATTTATTTGCTACAAAACTGTTAATAACAACCAAAATATGTTAAAATTGAATGATATTTTATCACTTTAATTGTCACATAACTGAAGAAAAAATTATTAAAATTTGTATCTAACAAAAAGTAAAAATATTTCGGTACTTTTCCTACTTTTATTCAGATGAATCGTTTTGAGTTTTGATTATAATATTTGAATAACAATTTCCTCCTCTTTTCAGTTTTAGTACAGATTTCGTTGAAATAAAATATGCAGTGTCCCTAACAGAAACCTATCTTTAAAATAAAATAAATCATGATTTTTGTCAATCCTGATTAATAGAAACAAGTACAACAAGTACATAACTTATTCTACCTTTATAATATTATTAACTGTAGTTTTAATATGCGATAAAGAAAGGTGAAATTTATTTAACTCATCATTTCTCGAATTATAAGAACATGTAATTCTGTAGCAAAATAATTTCTATAATAAGTAATTTTCTTAAAAGAAAAATAGAAAACCTTATATTATCTCATATATTTGTGTTAATGAGTATATCATATAATTGAATAATAAGTGTATTCCATTTACCACTTAAATCCGGATCACTTATTTTTTATTCCATTTGAAAGGAGAAAACATCTGAACTCAACTGATTTCAGTGCTCTGATCTGATCCAACTCCCAACTGACCAAAGGAATACCATAAGTGATGACTCAAACATAAATCGTACCAAAAAATTAGAGACTATAAAAGAACTACATTGTCAAAAAAATGTTTTCTTTTCTTCTTCATTGTGATTAAAAACCATATACTCAAAAAAGAAAAACTTATTATTTATCATGTATAAAAAAAATGTATTTAATTGTGATAAGCAATACGCATGCGTACTTTCAATAGTCACGAAATAACTAGACTATTTTTTATAAGAATGAAGTATGCAAAAGATAGAAGTAGATTGACCTTGTTTCTTGATTGGATAATATTATAGTAAACAAAAATGAAATATTAAAAAAAATAATGTTATACTTCTAAAACTATTATACAATGTATACATAAAAATGCAGGCTATATATTTCATTGATACTCAATGTTTACAAATAATAGTTCAATATTAATTCAGTTTTACAAAACTCATTTTAATTGCATTTCGAAATTATTTTCAATTTAAATTAAAAATAATAACATTATTATCGAATTACGACCAATAAATTAATTTGTATTATTATTTGATCTTTATATTGCATTAATCGTCTATTTATAACCACTTTTCAAATTATTTTATACTTAATGTAACAATTATATAGCTAGATCAAGAAAATATTATTCATTTCTTATTCGTACGTGGCTTTTTTTTAAATAATATATATTGGTATTACAAGTACATTGAATATCCTTATCTAAAATTTGTAATATTTAAGAACTTTCACCTTTTAAAAGCTTATGACTTATGTCCGCTAAAGTTTCGGTCGAAACCACTGAGCAGAATAATGTAGACTCCTTTCTTTCTATATAAAATTTATTTGCATATAATCAAAAACAGCGCGAAATTTCAGTTCCGATAAGATTAGAGGTGCCTGTGGTTTTTGAAATTTTTTATTTTGATTTCCTTGTATTACTCATTAAATATTTGTGAAAATTATCTACATTCCTGTAGATATTATTGAATCTAAATTAGAAGTTAATGTTGAAAGATTACAATTTCTTACACTTGGTGTGCCCGTTATCGGAACTTATGAATACTGTCAGTGATGATGTATTGATGAAGCCATTACAGTATAATTTTTGCATCATCCGGGAAGTACATTACATAAATGGTATTAAGCTAAGGTTTAGCGTCCATTTAATAAGATTAAAATCATGTTCTTAGTTATCTAACGCTCAGTAAACTTAACAATAAAATTATGTAATCGAATACTTAGTTTCTTCATTTTTATTTAGATGAGTCATTCTTTACAATTTTTTAATTCTGTCTATTTCTTTCACAATTTAAATAAATTTACATTAAAGATTAATTTTAAGGTTACATCTAGTATGATATAAATATTATTATAAAATGTTCAATATTTATAAACAAATATTTAAATTTAAAATAGAGAACAGTTTATTGTGCTTTTGTGTAAACTGAAGGACATCATTACTTCTATTTTTTTTCACATTTCGAGCTAATAGCGACACTAAAAATTACTCTAGATTATGTTTTAAAATATTATCAATTATTAACTTCTAGATGACCGATTTTTAGTTGAACATCATTGATATAAGAAACTCAAATTGTTTCATTAAAATCCGTTCAGTCGAATTAGGATTTCCAAGAATATTACAAACTGTATTTTTACACATATTCGCGCAATTTATGTCTGAAGCTTAAATAAGAAATTTTCTTAAAATTTATACATCCCTATTTGTTCTACAGAGTGATCAATCGGAAGTGATAGTCACATGATCGACAATTTTCTTTAATGACATCAAAACTATACTTCTAGAGAAAAAAAAGTTTGTTATTTAAGTTCATGGACTTGCGAGTTTTATTATAAAAAATATTTTAGTAATTTTATTTTGTTGAAATACAAAATATTTATCTATGTAAACCAATAATTAAACAAGTTAGAAAATTATAAATAATAATAAAAATAAACTAAGGCAGCTAACTTACTAGACAAACCGTTAAACATTTGTCATTTTTGACTCAATTACATGATTACTATTTTTAAGATGATTTACGTGGTTTTCATACTTAAATTTCTATGCCTACAATGCACATGAAATTATTTTTGCTTATTGATTCAGATGAAAATTTTTATGCCCTACAACTGTTATTTAAAACTTTTTTACTTAAAATAATTAGGAACGTAGGAAATTAGAAAAATATGATTTTACATGTTACGTTCGAGTGTTTGAGTCACCATCCTGTGCATATTGTAGGTAGTCAATATATACATAAGTACAAGTACAGTAGAACTTTTTCGACTTTCGCTGAACAAAAAATTATTGGCGTACCATTGGAATGTCTATGACAGCTCTCTCATTCTCAAACAGAGTATACATTTGTCCACATACTCCAAATAGCCAAATATTGCAATCGTTACTAGTTTACTTTAATTTATAACAGATTATTCCATAAATATCTTACATGAATGTGGAGTAAATAAAATAGTTCAAAATAGTCAAAACATATTGTAAACACCTTAATTAGTGCAGATTTCGAAACTTAAAAGTATGATTAAATTATTATTTATAAATTAAATATTTTCTTTTCGTGATTCGAGTGGAAAGAAATGAAATATAAGAGTGTGTTTCCTTGTAGGCAAAGGCGGAATTGATAAGGGCAGTAGACTACGAAACAGTAACAACGTTCGAAAACCCATACGTAGATGCAATCAAGGACTTATGGAACGAAGCGGGAATCCAGGAATGCTACGATCGTCGCAGAGAATACCAACTGACAGACTCCGCCAAATAGTAAGTCACTCACTCACACATATCTCCTTCATTACTACCTAATGTGTTTTTAATATTCTGTGATATTTTCCATGTATTAATGAAATTAGAACACATTTTATTACTTCGTAGTTAACTCAATATCAATATCTTTTCTTGCATGATTCTATATTTAATATTAAACATCGTATTGACATTTATATATTTATTAGTTCGGGTTGGGATAATAATAAAGTTAAATATATTATAATTTTATTATTCCAACATGGAATGAAATTATTGTCTAATAAATCAATTTTATTTTTAATATATTGCATATTAATCTTAAAAATTAAAATTTCATGGGATGGTGATCATGAAATCGAATTAAATTTATTTTTAATTCTTGCAGTATACTCATGAGGGAAATATCTACTAAATTACACATTATATTTAACTTTACATTTTAAATTGATATGTAGTTATAAAAATAAATCATGATCTGTATTTCATCAAGAATACTGCTCGTAAACCTAGCATTCGCACAATCTTTTTACTGTCACTTTGGTCAGTTGGTTGATCAACGTTTGGCATTAATGTCAGAAACTGAATATTATTTTCTGCCTAGGGGCGAAATTTAGCCAAATCCGGGACTGGTCGCCAGTGATGAACAAACTATTAGTTGTACAGGTTATTGGTTATTTTCATATTCATGTAGCTAAACTATGTTTATATACGAATTTGTATGTATATGAATGAACAAAAAAAATATTGTTAGGCATATATAAAATTTGTTTTTCGTAACAAACATCCGCAAGTTTTAAGAAATGCGGACGCGCGATTTTCTTTTTAAAATTAGGCAACCAATGAAAATGCTAAAGACGGATAATATATAATATCTTATAGCTCGCGAACGAAATAATATTTGAATAAAATATTTTCACTAATATTCATTAATTGTTTTACATTTTCATATTCTTTTGCAAAATGGTAATATTTGCCAGAAACTGACAATTTAAATCTATATGGTTCAATTCACCAAAATATTGTGAATTGTGAATTTGTGAAATTGTCGTTATAATCTGTTTAGCAGATTTTTTTCTGCACATGTCCACATACATCTAGATGGACAGACATCGCGCTAAAAGTAGTCTAAACGTATTGTAAAGATATTTGTTAAAATCTCGAAATGTTAAAATCGGCACGTTTCAAAATCTTATTGTATGTGGCGGTAAAAAAATAAGAAAAAGTGTTTTTTGTAATGTTTGATTGTTGATAAAAAAATTAAGGTTGTGACTAATGCCAGGTTAAATAATAATGTCGGTATAATCCGAATGAAAAGAAAATAGGAAAATCTGTTGTTGAATCTAACCAGAAACAAAATTTAATGGATTGTATATAATTACATAATTAGTACTTACTCATAGCAATTTACACGTATAATAGAACATTGAACATTGGTTATACACATTAAGATTGGTTTGTGGTTAGAGAATACTAGAATAACGATGTATACATTTTGTTCCACAGCTGCTAGTTAGTAAGATGTGTAGAGTAGAATACATAAGGACTTGAATTTGCAGCTACTTAATGGAGATAGATCGCGTAGCCGCGCCAGATTACCTCCCGACAGAGCAGGACATCCTGCGAGTGCGAGTGCCCACCACCGGTATCATAGAGTACCCGTTCGATCTCGAAGAGATCAGGTTTAGGTATGTCCGGGTAGCGAATGGTTGCTGCCTGAGCCTGCACTACCAAGCACGATGCAACTCACCGTGTTCTGCAACTTTAACCTATATGTTTTATTTTTTCTTCATAGGTCTCATTTCTACCACATAATTTGTGCTGATCTCGTATCTAATTTTTTCTCGCTCCGCAATCTGCACTCATTATCCTAAACGATCATTTTTTAGAAATATATAAATAACAGAGTCAAATGAAGACGTTAAAAATGTTGTTATACAAAATATATTAAAAAAAATTAAAATCCTCATTATTTTCTTTACGTTCTGCACAGTTTTGAAAGCGCCGAAAACCTCGAATATAAATAGTAAATTGAACATCAATTGTAGAAAGTCGCGTATTTCGGCACGAGATGAAATCGAGTGCTTGAATCTCACTAGGTGGGCTACACTATTTTTTAACAACGGCCACACTCTGTGATATGATTAAATTAATATTTTATTTTAACTTACATCATAATTTTTATATAAATGATTAATAAAACTTACAATTATTTCATGAATAGAAGTACTAGATTTCCATAAATGAATTTTAATACATCTAATTTTGGATGCTTTTTTTTACTAGCATTGAGGAAAATTTAATTTTGTTCGTGTATAGAAATTGATCTCCGACAATATTTCGAATCGTCGCTCCGCTCCTCTTGCAAACAATTGTCTTCGATCGGAAAAATGTTCTTACCATTCTTAATATACTATCCGGTGTGTTTTCAAACCGGAAATCGCATTATTTCAGAATTTTATTGTAGTTGCTGGGCTACGAAAAATTACAGTCCATTGTTTCCATAAATAAAAATACAATCATATTTATTTTATTGATATTGAATATAAACGGATCAAAAAAAAATATAGTATGTGTACCACGTACCACTCCTAGGTCGACTCGTCCTACAATTTCCGCCACCATCCGGGAATATATCACTATTCCTACTAGATAAACAATATACTATTGTGACATACACTTCATAATTATTTTGATTTTTTTTTTCGTCTAAATTCTTTTTCAAGTTTTCTAAAACCATGACAATTGCTTGCATATTGGTCAGGAAAATAAGGAGGATGTGGTAAACCTTTGAACTTCAAATTTATTATAATTTTTATTGCTAAGATATGTAGTTGTGTTTTGTCTTGTTGCAAAAAAATCCAGTTTTCAAAAATCCGCTCTTTTGATTCTTTAAAAGTTTTAAGTATGTGAAACAAATATTCTTGTCTAGCCTTACATTCCAAATAAAATCGCTATAACTTTCCTAAGGAGAACATTACAACATTACTTGACCAAGTCGGGGACAATATATTGTAGCTTCAGTCTATGAAAACAATATGTTAATTCCCTCACTGTAAATATCTAATAGAAAATTATTCCATTTTTCTTAACTGGTGACACATGTACGTACACTTTTAGTTGCAAAATTGTATTTCATATTAAAAATTCTTACGATTAATTATTTCAAATGAAGCCTAGAACATGACTTGTTTATACTCGTAAATGCAACTTTTATAAATGAGGAAGAAGAAAGAAAATAAAAATCTTGATGCACCAAAATTTGCGAAGAACGGTTTTTTTATGAGATCATAGTAATCATTCTATCAGCTTGTAAGGTACATTTTTATGGTTTTCGTTTGACTCTTGTTTGTAGCAGATACGGGTAATGATATATTTATACCGTTTTACCATTTTTCTGTTGTATTCGCAATGTTTGGATAACGAGTGTGATTGCCGAGGGAGAAGTTTGATTAGTTGTACATAACTCTTTGTTCTGTGGATGGTGCATGTTGTGTCAGTGTGTGCTCTTCTTGCAGTTATCTTAGCGATTTAGAACGCATTAGACAACCAGACTTCTTGCCTACAGAGCAGGATATTCTCAGAGCGAGAGCTCCCACTACTGGCATTATTGAATATCCATTCGATTTGGATTCCATTATATTTAGGTATTAATCTAATTCATCATTTATTTCTAGCGCTTGTGAGGTAAACAAAAATTTGGAAATTACAACAAAATTCAAATCTGACGTAAATAAAAGTAGAAACTCAATTTGATTAAAAGTATTAATGTAATAGGGACTGTATAATGTATTACTCAAAAAAACAGGGATTCGAACTTTCAAACAAATCAAATACAAAATTTAAAATAAATAAAACAAAATTTAATCAACATAGAAAAGATTATTAGGGTTTTTTTTTTGGTTTATTTTTCGATTGGGTTCGAATCTCTGCGTAGAAAATAATTAATATTATTTTTGCATGGTAGTTCTAATGCTTGGTGCTATCACAGCTTGAAAAATTAAAGTATGGAAGGATATGCTTAAAATTGCACATTTACACTTGATTGATAAAAATTTTAGTTTTGTTTTCACTATAAACTTAAAACATGATTCACTAAAATATGCATTTGTTTGCACTGGATCTAAAAGTAGAACTAGTTTAAACGTAAAGGTAAACATTTCATAGTGTCTAACTTTTAAAATCTGGGCTTCTGATTAACAAGAATCAATAACATTTTGTAGGAATTTTAAGAAGCTGTTACTAATGAAGGATAATTTTTAGAATGGTGGACGTTGGAGGACAGCGATCTGAAAGAAGAAAGTGGATTCACTGCTTTGAAAATGTGACATCAATTATATTCTTAGTAGCGTTGAGTGAATATGATCAAATTCTGTTTGAATCTGAAAATGAGGTAAGTCTGCCATTATTTTTCAGAAAAAGAGTAACAAAAACAAACTGGACATTAGTTTTGTTTTTAGAAATATATAAACCGGTGTTTATATTAAAATAGTTTATATTACTGTACAATTGCGGTAGTGCGAACAGAATAATTGTTCCTATCACCGAATTGTTCGCATCACCAATGTTTTGTTAAATTTTAAATAATGTGGATAATAAAATATGCACACTTATGAAATAAATATAATTACAATAATTTATTTATAAATTATTACTTTGTTGAAACAATTTTGGCAATTGATTTACGGTTTTATTTATCACAAGTTTCTTGGACAAAAAGATAAACAGATGCACAAGAAACTCCTTCTAACGAGAACTAAATTTGAATATAACATTGCTATTTGTAACCCGTTTTTACACAGCTGCATGAAGTAAGCCAATACTTAGATCAGTAATAATGGAATCGGTGTATCTGTTAAATATTTTTCTTGTTTTTATACGATTATTATTTGAAATTAGTATTATAAATAGTATTTATTAAAATACTTCAAGTATTAACTTAAATTCAAATATAAACAGACTTGTTTTAAATTTCTTAATGTGTAACACGTAAAGCTGACTTCTGCGTATACTGTACTGCGTAATTTAGCCCTGCCTATTAATTTAATTAGTGCATCTGTTTGGCGTCCCAAGTATAGTACCATTAAATTTTGACAAAAAATTTGCTTTTTTCTGTAAAGTTTAACTTGAGACATATATTGAAAAAAAAGTTAAAAAATAATATTCGATATACAAAATTTTAAGCTGTTTCTACAATTTACAAGTAAATAAAAAAAAATCTACAAACAGTTTACGGTATAAGGTAGTCAATGTCAGGAAATATCTTTTTCAAATTACCGAATAGTTTACACATTCATGTGTTCACATTAATGCGATTGTATTTTATTTTTAAGATAAATTATGCTATTTATTTGTTATGAATATAATGATTGTGCATTATTAATTACTGATGTTTTTCTCTGCAGAATCGAATGGAGGAATCGAAAGCATTATTCAAAACCATCATCACATACCCCTGGTTCCAGCATTCGTCGGTTATTCTATTTTTGAATAAAAAAGATTTGCTTGAAGAGAAAATCATGTATTCACATCTTGTAGATTATTTCCCAGAATACGATGGTAAGTCTCCTTCATCATTAATAAATATTGTTTAATGGAATTTGTCAACGAATTGAAATTAAAGGAGGAAAGCAAGATCATATTGGAGCTCGAGAATTCATCTTGAAAGAGTATCTTAAACTAAACCCAGATCCTGACCGCATGTGTTATTCTCATTTCACATGTGCCACAGGTCTGTCGTTTCACTCGTTTGTAATTTTGATCCCTGTAGCTCTACAACGTTTAGCAAAAAGTCCTGACTTCAAAATATAAGTTGAAATTATTTCCCCGGTAGTTTACTGCTGCTAAAAATGTGTACATTTCCATGAATTCTGAGACGAAATGTGGCTAGTTTTATTAATATTACCAAAGTATAAGCAAATAGAAGTGCTTATTTTTAATATGTGGTACTTTAGCTATGATTAGTTAGTAACAAGGATTCGAACCGAATTAACAAAAAAAAATAACTTTTATTGACTCAATACCGAAATTTTTATTGATTTCTAAAAGAATTTTCATACCTTGGCACAAATTAATGTGAAAAACGGTCATTTTTGTTTTGAACAAATTTATTACTTAAAAATATTTACAATAAGTTACAATTTTTAGTACTCTTCTCACTAATCATTTAAATTCTTTTTGACATTGAATCTATTACTATTTTACAATTTGATGTCAGGTATGATAAACTATTCCACTTGTTCATCCTTTCTTTGGTACTACAGTGTGTTTTGTTTAGACTCTTCTTAATTATGGCCCAGAAATTCTTCTGATTTTAATCATATACACCCAGATTTATAAAAGGGATTAGCCATTAACCCGGATTAGTTATACCCTTTGTTAAAATCCTGAAAAGTCAATCTAACTCCAGTCCCAATTCATAAAAGAATTAAGTATATTATATTATTCCAAAGATAATTCCACTAGTTTGGTGAAATTACTAATATTTGTTTATAATTATCAGCATTTCTAAATGATACAGAGGAAGATTTCTGGTGATATTTGGCAACCTAGAAATAAATACTTTGATTACGCATGCGCAAAGCATTCGTTGAAGTATGATTGTAATCATTTTTTTTTTAATATTTGTCTTAAATTCGTTTTACGTGGAACAGAAACGTTAAAGCTATTTTATTTTATTTTATAATGTAATAATTAAATGATTTGATTTTGACAATATCCAGTGGATCGAGAAGAACGTTAAAAATCAGAAAAGAAATATTTAGTAAATTATAAACTTTAACATTTCTTAAATTTTAAGTTTTTCTTAAATGAATTATTCAAAATTGCTGTCAAAATTTCAATAAGCATTTTTTAAGTGCTTAAAATTTAAACCTTGTTTGTGATACTGGGAGTAAGACTCACTATATAAACATTAAGGGAAAGACAGAAAACTACCCTCTCAATTACTATCAAAATATAGAAAATTTGTGAACTGCGATCCCATCGGCATCTGGCCTTATATTTCATTTTTATGATAAATATTTCAACATGTAGATGCCGAGAATAAAACCATAGACCACAAAACAAATGTAGGACAAAAAAAAATGGAAAGCAATGCCGTATTTTTTTAATATCAAAGAAAGATGATTAGTGAAGTATATTATGTTTTCATGGAATCAAATTTAAGTTTTTACGGTTCGAATCGTTGGTTGTGTCGTACTTGAGCGCTTAGTAGCCGCTTGTGAATTCTAGGTCCGCAACGGGACGCCATAGCAGCTAGAGAATTCATCCTAAGGATGTTCGTCGACTTGAACCCGGATAGCGAGAAGATCATCTATTCGCACTTCACATGTGCCACAGGTACTCTTGCTTGCTTCGTTCTAGCTCTTAACTCGATGTGGCGCTTACTAGTTACAATCCTAATACGATTTGTTCTAACTTTTAGATACTACAAGGTATTATTTCATTCTGTTACTCATCTATTCATTGGTTTTTAACTGATTTTTCTCTATGTTGCATGCTGACGACTTGGAACTTTATTTCTTTTAAAGATACTGAGAATATAAAGCTTGTGTTCTGTGCTGTGAAAGATACGATCATGCAAACGGCATTGAAAGAATTTAATTTAGCATGAAATGTTTATTTAACTCTAACTAACTGCTCTTTGTTTTGTTCTTGCATGTTAACTTGCTTCATGTTTATTGTGAATTATATTTAATAATAGAATAAATTTCTCGTTATCTTACTTTCTTCTATACTATTAATTTCCTTTATTAACACAAGAGATGTGCAGGTAATGCTTACACTTGACTTTTGGGTTTGTCATACTAGAGCGCAGTGTTGTGACTGATCTAGATGTTTGAATATCTTCAGATCTTGATCTAGATCTAGAATAAATAAATATGATCTATGAATATGGTGTTGTAAATTTATAGATGATTTGACATTGGTTTAGAACAGGATTGTAGGATGATTTCGGAAGTATGGTTTTAACTGTTCTGGTCAAAATGAAAATAGGAAAATTGTATTGATTCATATATTTCATTTAAAAATTGTACATTATTTTTATTGAAGGAAAAATTAAACATAAAATATTTGTTCTATTCATTCATATCAAACGAAAAACTAAATAAAACTGGATAACAATGAAATATTATTGATTGCAAAAAATAAATAAGCTACATATGTAATGAAGATATAGGAGGCACAATCACTTTATACAAAACAAAAGAAAACCTAATGCTAATATTCATCTAAAGAAGAGTTATCAAAATTACAATAATTGGATGTAATATTTTGTAATGTACCGGTCAAAATTTTAAAAAAGTTGTTTTTTTAACTACCCTTCTGAGTTATTGTTCTTATATTGTAATTTTTATTATTATTTGTATAACAGAAAAACAATAACGATAAAAGTAAAGTATACCGTTATATATTGTAGAAAACTGTTAAAAACCTTTCAAAATTTCTAAATTCTTACATTTCTCCTAGAGCGGTTGTGATTTTTTTTATAATCTTAAAGAAAGTTCGATCACTAATTTTAATTCCTGATCTGATCTATTACAATAGATTTGAACATTTAACACATGAAGATGTTGATCTTGATCAGTCACAAGACTGCTAGAGAGAAGAGATGTTGAGTGGGATTTGTGATGTTTGCAGATACCGAGAACATCAGATTCGTATTTGCAGCTGTAAAGGATACGATTTTACAATCAAATCTTAGGGAATACAACTTGGTGTAAGGTGTGCCAATGGACTGACGCAGTGCGTCCTCGGATGACAATCCCAAGTTCAGTTGGTGCCATGCACAACACCCGACATCCGACTCATACATCACACGATCACGACTACGATTAGCAACTGCCAAGGAACGGAGCGAGCGACTGAGGCAGTCGGTGCAACGAACCAAATAACATGCTGGACTGCTGCGGCTCCGAACTCTCGTTCATGTGCGACGATCACGCATTTCAGTTACTTCTATCTTTACTTTGTGCGGGTGTGATTTGTACCACTTTATTATTCAATTATGCAAAGTGGAGAAACAACAGATATCGGAATATAAATTTCTTCCAAATTATTTATTATAATGAATGTATAATTTGATAAGGGTGTATATTTTAGTTGAATTGGAATGTGGATGTGCATTTGATATATTCCGTTACCTAGGATTCTGATCACTTTGTATAGTGTCTCACAACACAACCAGGACTATGCTGTACTAACATACAACGCGTTGTGCGCGAAACATCTCGGTGCTACGACGATCGCACGTCGGATTCGGTAGTGCGTCGCCACAACTACTGCAACTGCAGGCACCAATTCTCGTCGAATGCACGTGCGTGTAGTATCATTTCTATCCCGACGGAGATCTCTGTGGTGGCATTCAACATCGCTCCGTAAGAACGTTATTCATTTTAATCAATAATTAATAATAATGAAAATAAACGAAGGACCTCAATGTGACCGTTCTTTTTCTATCTTTTTCACTGTCAGACTCGAAAACTCCATCATTTTATTATTATGAATGGTTTAGTTTGTGTACGTTTCCCATTGTCGTTTTGTTATTTACTGTTAATAATACTACTCTAAGCTTTAGCTTAGTGATTCTTGTGACGTCGTATTTCGTTCCCGCATTTATCTCTGATTGCCTGGTTGCTCACACGGCCCTGATTCGCTCATTCGGTTAACTAAACTATAACTAGTGTCTCTTTGGTTTGATAATTTACATGGTAATGTGCAATAGGTAACGTAGACGTAGCGACAATGGGTACGGAATCAGGGATCGTGAATGCACGAGGCAGTCGGACCACAGAGGAACGCAACAAGCGTCGTCACACGACTGATGCAAGTTGACGCATTTCTAGTGCCATTTACTAGCGCGGTGTTTTTTATTATCTCAGTCCTTCGTTAGATGCAAAGCCAAAGTGTTTTTTTATATGTGCTTGGATTGACTACGTCTTTCCAAACTTGCACATCATTCGACTCAGATTCATATTAATTCATTAATATTAAATTGTTATGTAATATAATATATAAAAATTTAGCCTAGTATCTAAGATAAACGACAGAACTCTATCCATTTACATTTGCAGATAATTAGTAAATGCATCTTGTTCATGTGATTTTTAGGTAATTGCATATGGCGGGTGTAATACCGTAAGCTATGTCAGGGGCCTCAGCGACGGACTGCAATCTATTGGGCGCAGTCCTCGCCGAGACAAACCCCACTACTTTCAGTTTGTGTACTGTACTAACTGCTAAATTTGTAAAACATTGGATATACATAATTATAAAGTTGCTTGGTTTTTTGTGAGCGATGCGACTGCGTATTGCGTGAAAGAGTGAGATTTCATGCAAGACGAATGAATACTAAGAGCGAATGCATTGTGGCAATAGTCATTTGTAAATCATTCTTTGTCAAGTATATAACTTTTTCGAAAGGCATGAGACTGATTTATTTCTTCTCGTCTATCCTAATGCACTTCAATGTTTATTTTATTGGGGAATTTTTTTGAGACATCTGTTTCATATTTTAGGCAATATATGTAAGTATGTATTGATATCAACATGTTTTCTTTTTTTATGTTCAGAATAAAGTATATTCGACCTGCCTACTTAGCAAATGATCTTTAGCTTAAAATTTTCTAGGTGGGTAAGTTTTATAATTGATCTACTAAATTTCGAGAAGAAAAAGATTGAAATACAAATTAAAATCGTTTATTTAGTTAATAAAACATTTTGTATAAGTAAAATATTCATGATTGTATCTTCAGTATATATTGTTATAGCTTGAGAATTAGAACATCGTTCAGTACTTGAAGAAGGAATGGTAAATACACCTACAAATGATAAATTTAAAATAAATGCCTCATCTAAATACTTTTGAATTATCCTTTCCACTACACCATATACATTATAATCATCAGTATTGAAATTGGAACAGATTTATTCCATTTGTTGAACTCAGTTGAAAAAATAAACGCAAACTTGAGATAGTTGTTGCCTACATTCAACACTCAAAAAATTGCTTAAGAACCAGGGTGATTTCATCTCAAACGGATATCGAATCCATGAGTTTTACGATACGATCGACTTTTAGAGAATAGCGTCTATAACTATTGTTACACAACAAAAGGCAAACGCCAAAAATCTTAAATGGTTAAAATAGGAGAGTTATTTGATAATAAATATTTAAATTGCGGATTACGTAAGAAATATAGCTCATATGGAAATTTAGAGATCAAATTCGGAACCTACGAGGTCATATTACCCAAAAATCACCCCGTACTACACAGAAGGATACTGATACATATTATACACAATATGTTTATTCATCAGTATCAAGAAGGTAGGTTTTTTTAAATTACGGATTTGTATTGTAGTTGAAAGTTGTCCGAAGTGCCTGAGAAGAAGTTCACGCAGCCAGACATCGCTCAACATCTGCAGAACATCTCCAGAGAATCGCTGAATGATGGAACTCTACTTCAGCTGGTGACGCCACAACAGCGGGTCATTCCGGGTTCATTTCTACAAACGCGATCTCTACATTGCGTCCTACGTTTGTATAAGTCGCATTGTAAGCAGATATTTGTCTATTTATTTAGTTTTAAAGAATCAAAAATGGCAGCTTGAAGCGCCAACGTGAAATTTTATTATTTATTAATAATTCCTAAACTTCTGCGAATTTCTTGACGATTTTTGAATTGTTGATCCCTGTGGGGAGTTCTACCACTGTACATATATCTTATGATATATGTACAGTGGTTCTACGTTGATATTTGTCCGATTTACACAGGCGAAAGTTCTGTATACAAATAAAAATGAGTTTTTATTTATATTCAATTACAGAAAAGGTTAAAATGATAAATAAACAAACGTAGATACAAAATAAATGTATAATTTATTTCTACATATTTTTAATTTTATATTTAAGGTTGAAGGTGATTACGTAACTCACGCGACAACGAGAACGACGCCATCAATCTCTTTCTTCGCCATTTTGTTTGACTCACACACACTCGTCGAACTTTGCTTTGTGAAATTTAGAGTAGTTTTTCGCGATTTTCCACGAGGAAAACGGATATTTTTGCTTTTCGGTAGTGCCAGTGATTGTGCCCGGAGTGCCAGTTCAGCTAGGCCCGTGAGGGTGGGATGCGAACCGTTCCGTCGTGAAACATACGTGGGGGACTGGGTCGTGCGCGATAGGGTTCGATGCTCAGCTCAGCGGAGCCAACGGTGTCTTCAGCCCAGCAGTGAAGATAAAATAAAACGAAACCGAAAACGCGCAAAGGAGCATTCGCGTTGGATTTATTGTAAATGGGGCCCGTTTGATTTCTTTTTCGAGCGCGTCGTGAGTGCTTTCGAAACCGAGTGCTTGGTTCACGTGAATCCAACCTACATGAAGAGGAGCCGGCAGCAACCAGCTGCATTTTCCATAAGCACTTTTACCGGGTGTAGTAGGTTTGTTTAGGTAGTGAAACAGGGTCGCCTATGCGCATGGTAGGTCGTTCGTCTACCTCGGGAGTTGGGCTGCGTCCGAGCTACGTAGGGTTTTCACCTATGCCATGTCTCCGGCCGTTTGGCAGTATTTCGACTTGGGCGAGAGGGAACCACCTGTGTCAGCTGTATTTTCCCGATTTTTATTCTTCGGAATTTCTTGAGGGAATCTATGGTCCGCGAATGGGTGACTGCCGAATGAATGTGTGTGTGCCAGGCGGGGTGCCAGTGTTGCCTGATGACAAGGCTATTACCAGAGTCAAACTTGTTGACGTACTGTCATCCCCTAGGCCCTTGTGGTGGTCGAGATTGACGAGTATACGGTAAACGTCTGCTAGTGCGTAGATCTCACGGAGCTGTAGGATACAAACGGCGTGCGGTCGGCTAATCCGCTCGAAACTTGCAATCAGTAAATTTTATTCATTTTGTACTTATTTAGCTTAGATGTAAGTAGCTCGTACCGTTCTCGTAGCGCGCAGGTAGTTTGTAAGCCAGAAGATTCCAATGCCCAAACATCGCCTCCAACCACCGCCCAACCAACACCGACCAACATCACTGAAGATGAAGAAAGAACAAATAAAACTGTGTGCTTGGTGTGGAATGTTGTGTGAATGCTACTAATCAAATTTTTTCTTCCAGCTTCTCTTTTTTACTATTATAGGTACACCTCATCATTTTATATTAGGTATTAAAATAATCACCATTCTTTTTCAGTTCAACAACAAAATTGTTTTATTGTAATTTATAAAATTGTAATATTTTTTTGTGTTTTCTGTAGCTAACATCAAATTCTAGCTGAACCTTTTTCTGGGTATAGATAGAGTCAGTCAACAGCCACAAGATTTTTAACTTTGGCAATATGCCGTGCTGAGACAGCTTGCTGTTATTCGCCGAGTATTGTCATTGTTAATTATCCTTGTGTTTTTAATTTTTATGTTTTCTGGGAGGCGGTTGGATTAAATGTAGAGTCTTCAGACTTCACGGGTCCTTTGTCTCTGTCAATAACGATGTTGGATATTTGTTCTACCCGGACTTATATTCTTCACCTTATTGCCACAGATATATTGATTCGTGCTGTCTGCTTCCTTATTGGAGTAATCATGAAATAAATATTTGGGAATTTGAAGAAGGTTCAGATAGAAAAAGAAGTAGAAGATCAATAGACGAATTCATCTGGACAATAATGGACACCAGTTGAACTTCTTTCTGGGTGTAGTGTCATTCAGCAGCCACAGGTTTTTAACTTTATCAATATGCCGTGCTGAGGCAGCTTGCTGCTATTCGCCGATTATTGCTATTGTTAATTATCCTTGTGTTTCTTTTCTAATTGTATTTGGGAAGTGGTTGGGATAAATTTAGATTCTTCAGGCTTCACGGGTCTTTTGCCTTTGTCAATACGGTGTTGGGTATTAATTCTCCCGGATTAATATTCTTCATTTTATTGCCAAAGATATATTGATTCTTGTTTTCTGCTTCCTTGAAGGAAAAGTAACTTAAATTTGGGAATAGAAAGATGTTTCAACAAGAACAATTCATCATAGAAGAATCTTGGGCCCGCTGCTTGCAAGTTATTAGGTAAATGAATACCAGAAAATATGTTAAGTTAACTATGTTCAGATATGTTAGTTGTATTACGATGAAACTATTTACAATTTTAGGAATATGATCAAAAATTATGTGATTCATTGGTTCTAGGCATTGCAGCGAAGAGACCGCTCTTCTGTCATGGTTTTAGGGAGGTTTCCCCTGACGTCCAAGGAAGAATTTCCGGGAGAGAGTACGCTTATCGCCCTCCTAGCAAATTGCGGAAGCGTATGGGTGTCTACACATCTAACTATTAGATTGGTGTATTATCTTTTAATTGTAAACTGTGTATATTATTTTTTTGTAATATTGAATAAATTTTTACAAAACTGGGTTATTTTAAGTAATGATAAAATACGATTCGATAAACTAACACTCTACTCAGAAGATATTTGGTATTTGTGGTTATGTATTTATGACCTTAATTTTCTAGGAAAGATTAAATTATTAATTACTTTATTATTTGTTTAAAATAATACTAAAAATTGTACATCACTAGCTTGTAGTTTAAAAAAAAAATGAATTTGTCTCATTTTTATTTTACATTAAATTATATATATTTGAGGAGATTTTAAATTATTTTTGTTACAGATTTTTAAATTTGAAATCCGCTGAAAAAGGAGGAAATTGTAGAAGGAATGGTTGCCAAAAGTAAGTAACTAATGTAACTAGAAAAAGAACTGTCAAAGTCAAAATTTATGTGTTTATAGAAGCATATTTTACTTTAATTTGTATATGATGAAATATAAATAATTATATTATGTTTTTTTATGAAAATTCTGGTAAAGTATTTGTACGTATTACAGGTGTGCCGAGATAAAATTTGACGATGCGAGTACTCAACTTCCGGCATCTTCGTTCTCCAAGTGCCGCGTGGAGAATGGCGGCTCGTTTCGCGTTCGTGGTTTTAATTTTGTTGTTTTGTGGTGATTTTCTTCTAAAATCACCTGTAGAGTCATTTAGCTTTGTAGTGTGATGGGTCCAACGTAAGGTTAGGCTAAATTTTCCGCTTTGCTTTGCTTTGTTTTGCTAAATACGTAAAGTAACGTTAGAGTCACTGAGCGTCGTTCCAAGTCGTGGAACCAACGTATCTCCGTTTATTTTGATGGCAGTTATTAATGCCAATGATAAAGACGCTAATACGCGATGGATTAGGACCGGTGCACGGCCGATGGCCAGAAATTCACCTTCTGTGTTTTTCGACCACGGCACGTCGGGAGTGCGTGTTGTGTGGTGGAGGAGTTCATTTCCCAACTCTAGTCTTTGGTCCGAATCCGTGTGGAGGCCGGGATATTCCGCTAATGCGTGTGTTTCTAGTAATTGCTGTTTGTTTCTGTGTGGGGCAACCTGTGCACGAGCAAACTTCGATTAGGGGGCCACGTGTTAGTTGGAACAGGTGGGTAATCTAGCCACCTGATGCAGGGTGCATTGTCTCGCGTACCGGTCACCGGCCTTGTTGTACTTGGCTAGCCCTAGACGACCATTGCGTGAGTGGGTACTCGTGAAATCATCCTCAT
Organism: Stenolophus ochropezus; assembly: GCA_035578165.1. Lineage (NCBI taxonomy): Eukaryota > Metazoa > Arthropoda > Insecta > Coleoptera > Carabidae > Stenolophus > Stenolophus ochropezus. The sequence goes on from JAQOWZ010000002.1 coordinate 4,657,686, forward strand.
TGCCCGTGCTGGTGTCGTGCCAGGCGTGCTCACAACCGAAGGCGGTCCTCGTTATTTGCTTGTGGCTACGGCGAAATAGCCCTATAAATTAGAATCTTAGCTTAGTTTGTAAGTGAAAAAAGAAGAGGACACTGGGCGAAGAGGACAACAAGCGAAGATGAACCAGGAGGAAGAGGACAACAGGCGAAGAGGAACCAGGAGGAAGAGGAGATTGGACGAAGATCGAAGCGTGTGAATGTTGTGTGTCTGTTGCGAGAATGTGGCTAATCACTTTCAGAGTTCCTGTTCCTCTTCACGTGTAGAGCCCAGCTGGGACTTATGACTGGCGAGCAACGTGGGAGACGTCGCTGGAAGCGGAACATCGGTGGAATCAGCGATGGAAATGGTCTTAAGTAGCTGAGCAACGTTGGAACCTTCGAGGGAAGCAGAGCACCGTGGGAAGTCGTCGAAGGATAAAGACGTCGGTTCCTGATCACGAAATCTACTTGTGACAACGACTACTCATCTTTGGAAAACTTTACGCCCGTCGCTACATTGTTATAGGTAAATATCGATATTTTATTCCATATTTTCTAAGATAATTTTGTTCGAATCAGAAATAATCAATCATACAATAAAATAGATTAAAAATACAAGAATATTTTATAACTCTACTTAAATCAATTCAAAATATTCAAAGAAAAATAGAACTGGAAATTATAGCACAAAATTTTAGTGTAGTGATTTTGTATGTAGATCTAACTTAAAGAAAATGATAGTAATATTGTTTTGTTTGTTGCAGATGTAGCAACGAAGAGATCGCTCTTCTGTCATGGTTTTAGGAGGTTTCCCATGACGTGAAGGAAGAATTTCCGGAAGAGAGTACGCCTGACGCCCTCCAAACGAACCGCAAAGGCGTACGAGAGTCTACACAGATCTGAATGTCGGATCAGGGACAATTCTGCTAATTGTATCTGTATGTGTTAAATTGTAATGTTAAAAACTAACGTTTTTTTTTACTTCATCTTCTGTTCAAATATAATTATGTATAATGTTCAAACACCCATATAAATGAATAAAATGTGTACTTTACTTACGTAAATTATTTATTATAATACCCAATATCAAGTCTTTTAGTCTGAAATGTATATGTTTTTTATAGTGTATTTTATATTGTTAATATTATTCTATGTAATATATTTTATAAGATCAAAATTCAAGTAAAAATAAAATTTATAAAAAATTTACTAATGTTTCAATTTAAAGTGAATATCTCCATACCTATATATTTATTTACAGAGTAATTATAAAGAATTATAGGATGATAATATAAGGTACGTTTGCATTCTATGTTTAAATAAGGGGTAATAGGATATGAATATAATATTGTTTAAAATGTAGAGTTCAATGACCTTTCCTTCTTATGTATTGTTGTAAACGACTTTTATTATTACACACAGTACGTATATATTAGGATAGTTTCAGATTATTTATTTAGCGCACCTTTTATTTACCTATCTCCGTATGATGACATTTCTTACTCGACATCTTCTAAAAATATTCAAAAATTAAGTTAATTACAACCCCTAGAACACGAATCCAAGGTCAGATTTGCTCTAAGGGACTTGGTTACGTAACCAAGTGTTAAAAAAGGGCAGAAAGGGATGAAATGGTGAAATTATTGTTTAAGGGGTACAGGAATAAAGATATGATGTAATTTAAGTGTTTGTTTATTATATAACAATAAATACACACGATTATGTTGATATAAGTACAATACTACATATACAAGTTAATTAGTAATTATTTCCACTTGTGCCCTTCTGGAACAGTTGAAGTGCAGGTTATTCATCCCCTAAACAATCAGAAAAATAACAATTATAAAATAAATAATATGAATAACAGTAATAAATATTATATATATCATATTACATTTACATCATCAATCTGGACATCAAATTCGGAATCTACAGAGTCGAATTAGGGGGATGACATGTTTTTAACACCCTCTTTATATTTTACTCAGCCTTTCATATATAAAGGAGCAGTAAAGTTCCATTTTCCGGAAAAGGAAAAATCGAACAAGAAAATTTTTCAAAGAAAAGTTGCTTAAAATTTTATTCTGAACAAAAAATCCTAATAAAGTTTTTCTCTAAGATTAATATTTACACTCTTTCCAAAATCCCACTTTAAAGTTCAATAAATCCCTTACCATCAACCCTTATGAACTCAAGTTATATTCCGCACTAAGTTTAGGTCCCTACTACATGTATGCAAAGTTTCATCGAAATCGAAGACAAAAAATTTTAATCGAGAGGAAACGTGAATTACCCCTAAACTAGGGGTTGGCGCACAAAACGGACATCAGATTCGTTAGTTTCACGTTTGACTCTATAGGATAGCATACTTTTTTCCCCTAATTTCACTAATTAGTTGCATCGTAAAAAACCCTGGACTATAGCCCATGGTTTTTGACCTTGAACCCCAAAATTTCGGAGTTAGACATGTCATCCCCTTAATTCGACCCTTCCGCTTCCCGTGCCGGTGTCCGTTTTTGGCGCTCTCGCTTCGTTCTTACGTAATTCTCGATTGAAGTTCCGCAAGTAGAGCATTATTTTACTCCCATAATATTGACGTGAAAATTTTGAAACTTTATATATGAACTAAGCTTCCAATACTACATTCACAAAAAAATATATAAAATTTTTAGTGCAACTTATAAGTGTAGTTTACTTGAAAATTTTTAACAAATTATGTTTTGTTGTCTATATTATTAGGGGTAGAGATCTCAAACATTGTATTTAGACTAAGAACTTGATGCTACATCTATAAAAATATTACCAATTTTATGGGGTACTCCAAAATGGTAGTTCTCTTGAAGAAGTTTCGACCAGAACTTATCTTTAAGACAAATATGTACTTAAACAATTATCTTTATAATGAAAAATCGGATAAGACAATTGTTTAAATAAAAGATGCTTACAATTTTATTTCCAACAAAATACTCTAGTAAAGATTTCCTCTAAAGTTAATATTTTCCACCCTTGTAAAATATATAATTGAATATCTCCCTTAGTATCAACCCCTAGAGGCTCATATTTGGTTGTGTATTAGATCAATGTCCCTAATTCCTGTATGTTAAGTTTCATCAAAATCGGACACAAGAAAATAACACAGTAGGTATATTACAATATAAGAAGTACATATACTTATAATGTGTATAGGGGTGCTTTTATTAAAAGGGTGACATAAAATCTGTAAGGGTACAGAATTAAAATACATGTGTAGTAAGTACATGTGATAGAGCAAAATTACGTTATTTTTTAAATTTAATTTAGCGTTAATTGATGTTAATGCTTACATAACTGCATTCAAATTATATTTAAATTCTAAAATCGCTGTTCTATTTCAAGCCATAGTTGTTAATATTGTAATGTTAATATTAAATACATGCATGATACACATGATACATTTTAAAAAGAAAATGACCCAATTAATTATGAAACAAAAACACCAGCGGACAAAAAAGTGTTTCAAATAGAAGATGTTCAAAATATCATTCTCTTTAATATATCCTAATAAAATTTTTCATGTTTCAACAATTATCTTCATAATGAAAAATCGGATAAAAAAAATTGTTAAATAAAAGATGCTTAGAATAGTTTCCAAAACAGAAATTTTATTTCACACGTATAGAAATTATTGGATTTCTCAGTAGACACAAACATGCGTTTAACGTGATTTTCTGATTGTATTCCCCTAATTCGACCTCGTAGATTCCGAATCCGGTGTCCAAATTTCTCTACGACCTATAGTTCTTACGTAATCTGTTAATTAAATCTTTATTTTTAAATAACTCCCCTATTTACAACCCCTGGGCGGATTTGAAGTTGTTAGCTCCATATACCTAGTACGTGCATACCAAATTTGAGCCGGATCGGTGACAAAAAGTGTTTTTGGAGTTTCAAAACCATGCACCTGGGTTTTCATTTCCTACATAATTATAAAATCTTTCATGTTTATGTATCAGCAATTATTTATTATTTTTAATGCTTTTAAAGACTTGAAATGAAAAACATGATATTTCTACATATTTCATATTAATTATACATGCTATTCTAAATGTATTACAGAGAAACTCACAAACATACACGCCCGCAGTGGGGTTTGAACCCACGATACTAATGTCCACGAGTGAAGTATGATGCCGGCAACAACTATTGTACTACAAATATTTTAATTACCTTTACGAAGTATTCCACCAGAACTGTTTATTAATAATTCCATTATCCTAAAGTCAAAATTAAAATAACAATATTATACTCAATTTCATCCTTAAAATATTTAGAATTTTGTTCATTTTGTTTTCTTACCATTTTGTTGTTATTTTTAACTATAAATCACGAACGTAACTAAGAAATGAAATGTACAATGTACTAAACTAGTCAGCTATTTATTTTTTAATTGGAATTTATAAATATAGCACATTTAGGTCTAATGAAATAATGCAATATTTACAACAATGATTTAAAATATATACACAATATTTCGCTAGTGTAAGCAATATAAAAACATATACAAATACTTTTACTATAATTAAGCAAATTTACCTGAAAGTCAAAATATTTCTATTAAATTTCATAAAGCTTATTTACTAGTAAGACACATTTGCGATTAAAGTGTGTTCATGTAATGTTCAAGCTATATTTCCATGTAATTTTAATGATTAAATATCAAAATAATTCAAATGCAACGATCATATATCTTAAAATAACATTTAAAATTAAATCACAATAGTTTTATATTTAATAAGGCAGTTATTCTATAAAATTTTCATAAACAAAGAATAATATTCAAGGCACCAAGAGGTCCCAATAGTATTTCAAATATTTTGACAATGAAATGATTAAATGAATAATGAAGAAAACTGCGTATTTAAAACCAGTCAACAAATAGAAAAGTATAAAATAAGATAACATTTATTAAAACCTATTAGAATGATATCTGTATCTTTGTAAAGTCTCATCTAACCAGGCTTCAACTCTTTTGTAACTGTGAGACATCCATTCTACATTTATACGAGTAGCTTCGATACTTTGGTCAAACGCACGTTCGGCTGTTCCTAAATTGTTTATATTTTGTTTTTTAAATGTTTCCAGCTGAAAAACAAATTCATAATTTATTATAAGTCCTTTAAAACACATTTGTCTTGTTTTACCTGCACTAATTCAAACTGAGTATTCATAAAAGTAGGCAAAGAGGAAACCATCTTTGAAATTGTAGAAAACGCCAATCCGTAACTGTAATAATAAGTGTGAATAATTCAAATTAATTTATTATAAATAAACTTACTGATCGTTTAATTCTTTCCAGTTGTTTCTGAGGAAATCAAATGCTATTTTATGTCCAGCTACGTTACTTGCAACAGATTTAAATATTATAGCACCGTCCTGTTTTCTAATTCCTGAGCTGTTGCTTAAAGCGCGGTCCAAATACCTAAAAAAAATATATGTTGTTCAGAAAACAGTCACTGTAATTCAGATTATTACATTATATTTCAGAAAGCAAGAAATGTAAACAGAATTGTAAATCTGAAAGCATCAAATATAATTTAGATTAGTTAATTTTGAATTAGATTTGAATTTGATACTTTTTAATTACAAATACTAAAGCGAATAACATAATTTATTTAAAGTTTTCCGAAATTTTTTCAGATTACAAGAGTAGAACTCCTACTTTTTTCCAGTTACATTTTCTGGACAATTCGTAAAAATCAAAAGATTTCATCGGGATTTCCCTGAAGAAATTTAATAGTTTTATAAAAAGAAAATGTGTAATTTTTGATTTACAACAGATTATATACATTTGATGTTTTCTTAGTTACAATTACAATTGGTAATCTGAAATACAATTGAAGCATTGTGTAATAAAACTGAAAAAGTTATTGTTCATATAAATTTTTTACAAATAAAATTTACTAGTGTTTTTCAAATAACAATTTATTACTCCCAAATTTTCAAAAGAACTAAAAGAAATCACTTTTGAATGTAGATCTACATTCTTATCATCAAATTAATAAAATATAATATAATTAAAAAATAGTATTCTGTTTTTAATAAGCAAAATCGAAAAGGAAACTTTTTACTACTAACATTTTTGCCTTAACTGTACGGGTTTTATTTGAAATCAAATAAACAATTTTTGCATTAATTTATATAAAAGTACAATCGATTTTGAATGGGACAAAAACTAATGTTAATTATTTGTAACTGTACAAATTGTTCCAATTTTAAAGACAAAAATTAGAAGATTATTTAGCGGCTTATATTTTGGTGAAAGTTTAATTTATTTTCAATAAAAATTACCTTGAAAGAAGCCAGCCCTCAGAAGCACATCCCAAAGAATCCAACAAAATTTGTTTCTCCGTTCCGGAATTTGTATTCTGATACATCGAGAAAGCAAAGTCCCATTCAGCTTCACCTCCTTCTCTGATTGCTGTGCAATACACTGTTGGTTTTAAATTTGGAGTAACACTATAAACAGAAAAATTAACAAAGTCTTTTCAAATTTTTGTTATTCTTACGTTCGTTTAGGATCACTTTTCTTGTCGGATGCATCAACCATCCAATCTCTGAACATCTGCCTGGCTTGAATGGTGCAGTCTGAATTTTCAAAAGTGCAGGCCCATCTTAAGACTTCTATGCGACGCATTTTAGTGTCATATATTTCGTTTTCGCCTTCCGTGAAACCCAAAGCGTTGTAAATTCCTTGAGTCAACATAGACATGAATAGCTGAAATATTTCAAATTAATAAAAAATGCGGTTTTATTTGAATAATTCCGTACTTTGAATTTTCCATAAGCAGGAGTAGTAGCTAACATATGGTCAATATACTCCATGTTTCGTAAAACTGTATACATAGACGTGTACTTTGTATCTTTGAAAGAGTTGATTGCCAAACTGAACGGAATATCGTAGTCCAGTTGATTGGCTCTTGCGAGATTCATCGCATCGTCTATTAATTGTGCTCGAACGACATGAGGGAATCTTAACATATCGATAATTAAATTCTTCCAGTTGTTTATGTCATAATTCACTCGGTAGTAACCTATAAAGGAATTGTTGTATTATTTATATTTTATTTACAAACAAGAATCAAATCGAACCGCAATCAAAATAATTTAGCAATTTTCTTAAGCAGATATGTAAAAATTAAATAAATGTAACGATTAGATTTACAGCCGAAACCAAAATTGTAACCAAATATCCGACTCATTCTTTTAATTTCGGCCGAAAACGTAACCGAAACCGAAACTTATGTAGTAAAGCTAAAATTAGTTAAACTTTTATTAAACACGGAAATCTAGTGTTTTTCTTACCTATAAGTATTAATATATTATTATTTAGTTATTTCTGAATTCCTCAATTACCTTATCTTTCACGATGTTACAGATTTAAAAATCAAAATATAAATTTGAACCATTTAAAATTATTTCTTGTGGTTCGATTCTGTGAATTGTAATTACCTCCATGTTTGACGTTAACATAAATGTATTCCCTTTCTGTTAAATTTAACGGTAATGAAATTTCCCGTTCATTTTTCATCCAAACTTTTGGAGTTGTGTTATCGAAGGTGAACTCTCTTGCTGTTTTGTACGACACTGGTACCCACCATGTTTGATCTTTGCTTGCATTAGTGGATACCACGAATCTTTCCTATTTATTATTCATATAATAATAAGTCTACAATTATTACAAATTTCTTACCTGAGTAATTGTAACGGAACTGTCATTGTAGTTTCTAGAAACATTCAAAACTGGAAAACCAGTTTGAAGAATCCAAGTATCCATGATCTCTTTCAACGTTACGTTTTTATCTAAAGTTCCATCAATGTGTGCTTGTTGCGTTAAAGAATCCCAGAGGTCATCGTGATTAGCATTCGCATATTTTTTTGCATTTAAATAATTAATAAGTCCAACTTTAAATGTGTATTCACCCAAAACATAATTTAACATTCTAATTATAGACGCGCCTTTCTTATAAGAAATTGGATCAAATATTTGACGGATTTGTTCCGTTTGATGTACTGGGACGTGAATTGGATGAGAAGATTCAAGACAATCTATTAGAAATGAGGAATGAATTGCCTCAGTAACAAATTCGTCTAACATGTTCCAGTCTGGTTGAATCTTAAATTAAAAACATTTAAAACAGTTAAAATACTGTAAAACAGGTAAATTCTTACATAATGGGCACCCAAATACTCGGTGTATGTGGCAAATCCTTCTTTTAACCACAAATCATCCCACCATTCTGGTGTAACTAGATTTCCAAACCATTGGTGGCCAATTTCGTGGCTCATTACAGTTACAATTCCTCTTTTATTTCCAATAGTTGACATTTTCTCATCAAATAACAAGCTCGATTCCCTAAAATTCAAATTTTAGATAACACTTTCTGTCGTTTTATGAAATCTTCTACATAATTTATTGTATTAATTTTATTACTTCAACTATAAATATAACATATTTTTAATGTTCCTTTTTTTATTGTAAAATCTTTTAATAGTTTAACTTTTAACAGAATATAACTATTAGTCACAATAAATGGTTTTGTAAAATAAAGTTTTTCAAATATTTTTTTAATTTAATTTAAAGAAACTGAAGACGGCGAAATAAAAAAAACCTTAAAATTAAGATTGGATTAATATATATATAAAGATATATAAAAGTATCAGTTTAATATTTACTGTTTTACCTTGCTAATAAAATGTAAAAAACTGTTACGAAATATATTTGAGCTTTATAAAACTATAAATTAAAATATTGAATTTAAAAACTGCATATAATATTTATTATTATATTTAAAACATTTTTTTTTCTAAAGAGTTGAGTAAAGATTAATTATTTTCATTTTATGTTAAAGAATATTTGTATAAAGTACTGCAACCAAACAAAGGCAGAAATGCAAACTAATTTACTAAATTTATTGCCATCGCTGTGTCGTTCTAAAGAAAATAAGCTCAGTAGGTCAACGAATGGTAATATTTCATCGGTCCCGTGTGGTTTTGACATTTCTTTTGAAGCTGAGCTTTAAGCTTTAATACCAAATGCATACATCTGGCGTAAAAGCGACATTTTTAAAAAATGTCAACTTTCGCTTTCACTCTAACCTATTTACTCACCTGAAAGTTATCAATCCCCAATTTTCCATCGCTTGGAACCCAAAATCAGGTAAGGCGACCATGTCCATTTTTGGCAGCGGAAAAGGAATTTGGAAATACTTTTCGAAGTACTCGAGAATTCTCGGTCCTACACTTCCAGCAAATCTCGTCTGTTCTAAAGCTTCAGCTCGAGACCAGACTGAGAAATTGACGTTACTCTTAGTACGAGAACTTTCGGTAGAAATGTGTAAAGGTACTAAGTCGGAAACCAACATGGCTACCAAGTAGGTGGACATTGTTGGAGTCTCGTGGTAGTGGTCCCACACCCAGTCATTGTTATCTTCACTAAAAAAAAATATTTCTATTAAAATTAATGCCTATTTACCTCTTGTCTAACATAAATTAAAAATGGAGGTTTATTGTTAAGATCACATATACATAATATTTAATAATAAGATACAGATAAGGAATCAAAAAGAATTTTAAAATAAAATTCACAAAATTAAGGATACTTTACTTGAAATAAAATATTTTAGTGTCACTGATGTGATACGTGTTTATAATCTTTTATGTAACTATTAACAGTTCAAGCTTTTATCAAATGCGATACATGTCTCATTCAATAAATAATTTCAATTATTTTATTATCATATTATAAACTACGAATTAAAACCAGTTAAAAATGTTGACTTCAAAGTGTAATTAATTTTGCAAACCTGTACAGTGTTTTTGGTAAAAAACCATTTTTGAGATCATTGGAATCTGTTTTTAATCTTTTTAACGAAACGATGATATCTAGATATTGTCAAATTGTAAGGTCAAACATTTGATTATTTGATAAACTTGATTAATAAATTCAAAAGTTGATTACTTTTTGGTATAATAAGCTGACAAAGGAATACTTTACAAATAGACTTTATACTTTTTATTATTAAAAAAATGAATATAATGTTTAATGAATTTTGTTATTACTAAAATTAAAAACAGTTAAATTTTCTATAAAATTAACCAGAATTTGTAAAGAAAAATACACTAATACCTAATTTTGTGTCTAAGTAAAGTATAATTATTTATAAATATATATAAAATCTCGCAAGATGTCGAGACGAAGTCGAATGCTGGATAACATAAGGTGGGAAATAGGTGATTCTGCACGAGTGGACACTATACTTTTTCTACGACCACACTGTTAGAAGTTACAGAACAAATTACATGCACGAAAGCTATTTGATATAAAGAACGATATTATAGTGTTGGCAAATGACAAATGATTTATCACACTTTAACCCACAATTGTGAGAAATAAACATTTTTCAGGCTTTATATATTGTGAGAAAAATGCCACTTTCCACAGCGGTCGTAGAAAAAAAACATTACTGTTGTTTCTCTTTCATCTATTGCGTTAATAATCAATCGGTAAAGCCAAGAAAATATGGAAAACCTTACTATAAAATTTAAAAAGTTTTCTATATTATAAAGCTCTGTTCATTAAAAAAATAATTGACATATTTATATTTTTCTTAAATTAATATAAAGATTATATATGATAAAAGCAACTACAGGTACAAAAAAGGAAAACAAGAATATTAAAACATGTTGGCCGTATCAGATTTTTTCATCTTTATGCAACTTCCACCATTTCGCAATCTCCTCACAGTTATAACATTAGCAGAATCCAAATATGTTAGCAGAGAAAACTTACCGCATGATAAAATTTAAAAATATACAAGGTTAACCATAAAGTTGAGAAACTTCAAACAAAATTATGTTTAAATCAAATAAACTGAAATAAAGTGTTTACTCTTATCCACCACAAAAATGTCCGTTAATTCTTGGAAGCTACTATTATAGCTCTCAAGAATTACATAAAGGCGTTATTTATTAGCAATTTTGCGAGAAAAATTAGTTTTAGTACACATACATTTAAAATGTTAATAGAGTATGACGAAATTGTTAGTTTAACAAAGTAAAATATGCTCTTTACGACTTCACGACGAAAATTCATAATTTAGAGATCAATAAATGTCTGGAAAGATCAGTGAACTGATGATTTCATTTTGCCTAATAATCTAATTTGAAAATAGCATAATGCACCCTACATTCCACATGCAAGAACATCATCAAATCATCGATTAGCCATAACCTCCAATTTGGAAATTGAGAACATCAGTGCGATAAAACTCCAATATTATAATGCTCAATTTCTTAGCGGGCGACAGTCGCTTGTTATCAGCTGTCAGAGGTCACAGCCGTCCCTGATTTGGGAGACAATTTAGGTTAGGTATTTCAGGATTTGATTGTGGGACTAAATGCTTCTAGGGACTTAACAAGCATTCGCATTCGTGAATGAGGTCACTAGGACGAAGGATGTGTCCTGATAGATCGTCAGAAATAATGAACTGTGGGATGTGTTAAAAAGAAAAATGTGCTGTAGCTGTAGGTATACAGAACTAGAGCACTAGGCCAGGAAGTTATGAAGGAATATTGACAGCTCCGTAACAATGTTATTAAGAAATATTGAACCAATTATATTCCACAAATGCTCCATTTTACCCATTGCCTTTATTTCGCTTTGTGGATGCACTCATTTTGAAATTTTGACATTTTAACGGAAGGTCGTTCCACATTAACTGTGAATTCATGTCATAAAAAATATAATGAGTACAATACATTACGAACCGTTTATTTTATAATAAAACAGCTCATAATTCTTTAATTATACTTTTAAAATGATTTGGACAATTTCAACTTCAATAAGTTATGAGTTCCGTTGAAATTACAAAGCCTGAATGATCTATAAAATATTATAAGTCGAATCGTAAAGAACGGGAACCAAACTAATAAAATAATACTTAATTTAAATTTAATGGTACAACTATTTGTATAATTACATTGGGGGGGCTCTCAGACGACCCGGAAAATCAGAATAGTCCTGATTTTTAAATGTATGTCCGGGTGTCTAATCTAATTGTTCCGGATTTATGTATATATTTTCATAACTCACTATTTAATTGAATTTTATTTAAATCTTTCTCAATTCTTACATTGAACAAATAATTTCCAGAACTACGAGTATATTTAGCTATTTTGAAAATATGTGAATATATTTTTTCTATTCTGGGCCACAATATACCAATTGTTTAACGTATTTCCTGTGGACAGAGTAGAATTAGAATAGCGAATGAGCACCCTTCTCTCAAGTAGTAAACATTATGGTGACTGGTTTTTACGGAGGGTGATTTCGATCTAAATAAATTAGGGCAAGAATTAGAGAAATTCACAGTGAGTGAGCACCATTCTCTCAGGTAGTAAACATTACGGTGACTGGTTTTTACGGAGGGTGATTTCGATCTAATTAAATTAGGGCAAGAATTACAGAAATTCACAGATAGTACACATTACGGTGAATAGTTTTTCCGGAGAGTGATTTCAATGTCATTAAATTAGGGCAAGAATTAGAGAACTTCTCGGTGAGTAAGCACCTTTTTTTCAAATAGTAAACAGTAGGGTGATTTCGACCTATTTAAATTACGGTAATAATTAGAGAATTTCATAGTGAGTGAGCACCCTTTCACAGGTAGTAAACATTTTTTTCCGGAGGGTAATTTCAATGTACTTAAGTTAGGGAAAGTATTAGACGACTTCACATTTCTTTTCTCAGGTAGAAAAAATGACGGTGACTAGTTTTTACATAGAGTGATTTCGATCTAACAATCTCTGATATATAATATTTGATCTAATTTCAATAATTTCCAAAAACTAACCGTAAATCATCGTAATAATGTTAAATTTGAATCATAGGGATCTTGAAATATGTATATCTATCAAAATCCTCCATTTCCATATGGAGGGATGTGGTAAAATGTAATACGAATGTTTACAAGTGTCAGTTTAAAATAATTTTTCACATATTTCGAAAAGTTGTAAATCTTGTAAAATATTAATATAAAAACCTTTATCGAAATATTTTATTGGTTTGTTTAAATGCTTTTATATTGGTCAATATTTAATAATTTAACGATAAATTATAATATACAATTTGATTCGCCATTAATTATATTAAATAAATAAAAAAAGACTTACAAAAGTTCTGTCCTCTGGATCTCCATGTTGGACCTAGTGGTCATATTTTTGTACCGTGCCAGACTGATTGAAAACTTCGCCTTGAATGCAGGTTCATCTAGGCAGGGAAACGCTCGCCTGGCATCCGTCGGAGAAAATTGGGTTGCTGCTATCCATCTATAAAACACCGAACAAAATCATAGAAAAAGAAAATTAACATTGTCAAATATCATGCATACATTGACAGCTAAAGAAAAATCAATTCGAATAATATAGTTGATAGCTTATGCGTTTCGTTGTAGAATTTGCCCTTCGCATGCAGATATTTTTCTGCTTTACGAATGGTTCCGATCTCTCTAATTTACGCATCGAAAATATGATCTTTTGCATGATTTTCAAAATGAAATTCTGCTAGATTTAAAATAAATAAGAATTTAAAAAAATGAGTCTGCAGAAAATAATTTTATATTTATTAAAAAAAATTGCACACATTGACAGCTAAAAAAAAATCAATTGGAATAATATAAGGTTGATAGCTTCTGCGTTTCTATGCAGAATTTGCTTTTTGTAAGCAAATATATTTCTGCTTATAACGAAGCTTAACGAATAGTTCCGATGACTCTAATTTAGGCATCGAAAATATGATATGATTTTCGATTTAATTCATTTAATAAAAATAAGAATTAAAGAAAAATGAATCTAATAAATAATTTTATATTTATTAAAAAAATTAAATGAAATATTATTTGCCAAAACTCATGGGTGAATGTATTTATATTTTATTTTTACGTAATGAAACTCTGAAATGATATTATGAGCCAACAAAGTGTTATGGTATTCAGTTTCATTGTTGACCGAAAGTATTTTATTTCAGTGTTCTAAAAACCTATAAAAATTAAAAGCTTTAAAATATCCGCATTTTATATACAGCTAACTTGTACAAACAAAAAATAAAATCAAGTAATTTTCTTATTTTTTCTGAGTCTATAAATAATTAAAATTGAACCATACTTCATAATTATCTAATGGTAACGAACCGGTACACTTATTAATAAATCAAAATTATCACGAAACCTCTATGATGGTAATAATGTGTTTGACCTTTAAATTCCCTATTCCCTTGTGTACGAAACAAGATATAGTACTACAAGTAAAGATTATCTATATTACCCTTATTTTAAAATAAAATAGCACAGAAAAAACGCCACTACTATTAATGTTCTACTTTCTAAAACACATAAAGATTTCTTAATGAACTATAAAAATAAGTAATCACAATAAGTAATAAAAATTTCAAGTAGCTTTCTATTTAATAAAAATCTATGAAAACTTTTGAGCACCTACAAGACAATAATACACATACTACACATAAAATACTACTTTAATATTTCACATTTTTCCACCTATACTTACTTTTTCCTCATTTGGGTGCTAAATTTTAAAACGAAATTTTTACTACAGATATTTTTTAATATTATAAATATATACAACAAAATGTAATTGAGATATGATTTATAAAATTTAATTTAAAATTTAAAAATTTGCTTTTCTTTGTTTGATAACAACAGAAAAGAACAGTGTAGCAATTAACAATTTTAACTTCCTCTTATTGTTTTACGGCCCTTTTTAACTCTATTTGCCCTTTTAGTTTTGAGCCCTTAAACATTTATCACTAGTTACGCCACTGGTTACAACAATCAAAAACTGTAGTGTGTTCTGTCCATGGGCGCCGACTTTGCCAAATTTCCTTTGGGGCAAAATTTCTTATAAATACCAACAGCAAAACATACAAGAAAAAATAAATACTAGAGCAAACACTTTATTATCCTATAATTCTTGACCCACTTAAACCAGAGCATAATCCAGAGCAGACAAACCTGTTTTAGAATGTGCTTTGTTTTCAGCAGACCTAGAATTAGAGAAAACACTTCTGAGTGCTTTAATTCCTGATCCACTGAAACCAGAGCACAATCCAGAGCAGTTAAAACTGCTCCAGAATGTGCTCTGGTTTCAGCAGGCCAAGAATTAGAGTAAACACTTCAGAATACTCTAATTCGTGACCAACTGAAACCAAAGCACAAACTAGAGCTGCCAAATCTGCTCCAGAATGTGTTCCCATTCCCGGCCGGCTAAACTAGATCACCTTCAGGGCATCAGATGCCCTGCATAGAAAACATATATACATATATGATGCCCTGAAAGGCGGTCTAGCCAGACCACCAGGCGGGGAAGAGGCCCAGAGGCCTGCTGCCTCCCCGGCGCCCCGCAAAGCGAGACTGAGTCTTAGCGTCTTAGGATCCCCGGTATATCATGAAACGCGCATTATTATCGGTCATATGAATTCCTATTGGCTAATATTCAATTTGTAATTGTGCCTGTACTAGTAGGAATTTTAAAATGAAAATTTGTATACGTAGATACAATGATGCAAGGAATTTACTGGTGATATTTTTATAGGTGTAACTCACACCCATTTTAGGGTAGTAGTCAATTACTTAAAATAGAAGGAGATACAATAATTCTTTAAAATAATAACAAATCAGGGATTTATTAGTATTTAGGGCTATGAGCCCCGACGCCCCCATGTAGTCGTCGCCCATGGTTGTGTCTATTACTTTACATTTAACATTTAAGCATTTAATCCACTAATACGCAGTTGTTATTGTAGTAGATAAATTATGTGTCATCTCTATAAACAGTTAAAATATAAAAATAAAACAATAGGAAAACAGCTCACGCGTGTATAGCAATAAGTGGTAGCGATTTTCCGAGAATAATCCATCAGGAAACGCCCGAGTGGAATGAAAACTAATAGAATGACGTTCTATATTTAGGACTCGCGGCAATGAATCGCGTTGACATATTGCAATTTGAAGCATGTCGAACGAGAATAACGACAGATTAGCCGCATTTATCATTGTACCGAAAAACAGAAAAACAACAAAAATTAGATTCGTTTGTTCAGACACCAACAACAAATTTTGTTTTTTCCGCGAAATACAATTTCATCTTTACCTTTATAAATGTATAAGGACTTTCAATTGGTACGCCTAATCTTTAAAATTTACTTTGCACATAAGTTACAGCAAGAATTTTTATTGCAAAATCAAATTGCGATAAATTTTTGGTATAATTCGGACTGGATTTGAGCAATGGTTCGAATAATGTTCATCTCTAGGTCGTTAATTGTTGCTGGGTGCTGGCTTATTGGTATATATCACAGATTTATGTATATAAATCAGTTTTGTAATGTTCAGCGAAAGGATTAAGATTGTTATAGTTTAAACATGCTATACATTGAGGGTTACATGAACTCATTAAAATATCTTTATTGTCACTAAACCGAAATTTAATTTAAGTTATAACGTTAGGAATGATAAATATGTATGTACATTACTTCCATTGCAATTTCTATGTTTGACTCATTACAGATAATTACTGTCTTTTGATATGTCAGATCGTAGTCAGATTTTCCCTTTTCATTTAATTCAAAATTTTGTAATTGTCAGTTGGGTGGGGCTGAATCAACTATAGAAATTAAGGCGTGCTTATTGAAAGGCCCTATATATTATAAACGAGTTTATTTACAGCACTAGTACTGTTAAGCCCACAACAGTTTATTTTGTAAAATTGGTAATTTTGCATGTCTAATATGAATAAAATAAATTTAATTTGATACTAATAGTAATTGATAGAAAAATAGTAAAATAGAAGAGATAAATTAGAGTTAGAAAGAAATAGAAAAACTAACATAAATTTCCTACATTTTGAAACAACAAACAAAAAAGAGATTAATTTTATAATTGTTGTTTATTACGCATTGTGTACCTAAATTATTATTTTTTTATTAAGTTGGCAAGGAATCATTTATTTATTTTTATTGAATAAAGAAAAAAGAAATCACCATAAGTCAGAAAACTCAGTCTTAAAATAAAATCGCTATCGTAGACATAAAAAGTTCGATCAAATTTAAGTTCTAAAAAGTCGGAATAAAAAGGAATCGATATTTTTTCTACAAATGATAAATAGCTTTCAGATTCTATATTTATACGGCCAGAAATATTTCAGACATCCAAAGATAGACTTTCGGAAACGGAAATACAACAATTTTTCCGGAAACGTACGCTAAAAGGGTAATTTTAGAACATGACATATCATCTTTAAATTTTTTTGGGGCTTGCGAATAATTATAATTAAAATATGAGACAAGTATTATAGACTGAAAGGCGCCAAGATTTCTTGGCAAAATATAGAGAACTTAAATTTTAATTGTTAAGTTATAAATAGATTACGATAATATAGACTGCATAAAATTAAACTAATATAATAAAAATATTGAAAATAAACTTACGGAATTTTCTGTCTGCTGTAATCAATGTAGCTAATCCGGTAGAATCCTTGAAGAAGATCGTTCAAATGTCCCATATATCCTATTCTAACATCATACTGTGTTCCCATCTTCAAGTAATCATCAAGAACCATGGTGTATGTCTGCATTTTCTTGTCATACTGGTGTTCAACAACAGAGATAATCTGGGAAGATTCATCGTTGGTAACATACACTTTAACACTGTCTTCATAGATGTCAATATCATTAATATGAACTGTAACTTTGTTGGTAGTTTCAGAAACGTTTAAAGTGATGATTACTTCTCCTTCAGTTGTGAAATTGCCTTCCCAAATGAACGGCTGAATTCGTATTCTGAAAAGAATATTATAAAGTTAGTTTAGAATGATTAACTGCAGTTATTTAACATATTTATTTTCACGATTTTAAATTAAAAAAAAAACATTATTCTTTAGTATTACAAACACTTGTTTATATACTCAAACCAACTAGTCTCCGTACACACATATTTACTCTTTGTTTTTGAAATATTTAAACCAACTCAGGTTTAAATATTGGAATTCAGTAATTTTTTCATATAAACCAAAATAAACCTTTTTAGAACAGATGGACGAATTATTGTTTAGAAAACGAAGAATAAACAAATGAAAATAAAAAAATTATGTCCAACAGTGAAATATAGAGTAATTTTTATTTATGGAAAGTGGATTATTTAAATATTTTAAAAGAGAATTTCCAAAAATGTGCTGAAATATTAGATTTAAGGGATTCTTAAATAGTTCAAAAATATAATGACCCCAAACATACTACACGTAAACTGCTAGAATAGTTATTGTATAATTGTAGACAACAATTAAAAACACCTCCACAGTCTCTAGATATGAATCCCATTAAACATGTGTGTGAATTATTTCAAAAAATGTATAAAACGAGACGCCCAAAGAATAAAAAAGAACTACTACATTTATGGTAGAATAATGAAGTAAAATTGACTCTCTAACTCCAAAAAAATTAGTGGAAAGTATGACACACCGTTAAAAGGAAGTAATTCTAATGAAAGGGCGGTTCAAAAGATCATTGATTCTACATAATTTACAGGTGTACAGAGACTAAATTGGCGTACTTATAGTTGTTATAATAAATATATTTTTTTCTCGATTTCATTACGAAAAATTTAGTCAGTACATTATTTTATTTATTAATATAGTAAGTTATAATAGAAAATATTATTCGTGTACAGGGTGATCATGCGAGAATGAACCAGCTATTTACCCCAATTCTGTAAGGAAGTTACTAGCTCTTAGCAACGTTACTAACATCATTAGCCAATAAAAATAGTAGACACTAAATAAAATATGAAAATGACAGCTTTTACAAATATTTCTATTGGTTAAAATTTTTAGTAACGTTACTAAGAGCTAGCAACTTCTTTACAGAATTGGGGTGATTATCTCCGTTATTAAGGGAGATAGCGAGTATTTTCTTATAAGCTAATTTACTATAGATAACATGGGCTATAAGATGCGGTAGTTAACAGTGTTCTCTTACTTCCGGTTCCGGAGTATCTGACATCAACTTTGAAATTTCAAATGGCACATACTACTTTGTTTTATATTTTTGAAAAGTACACAAAATTTTGTTTACAATGGTGGTAAATAAGTAGTATGTTATGTTATTAAAAAATAAAATGGCGGGCGTTTAAAATATTTTATTAAATAAGTGTTTACTGTTTGAGATTTGGTTGTTTCTAGTTCATGGATGATGTGATATTTCAAATTAATTTCATTTATTTAGCGTTAAATTCTTCTAAATATGGATATACTTCGTTAAATAAGAATAGGAAATAATTAAAATAAAGAAATAATTTTAAATATCACATCATCCATGAACTAGAAACAACCAAATCTCAAACAGTAAACACTAATTAAATAAAATATTTTAAACGCCCGCCATTTTATTTTTTAGTAACATAACATACTACTTATTTACCACCATTGTAAACAAAATTTTGTGTACTTGTCAAAAATATAAAACAAAGTAGTATGTGCCATTTGAAATTTCAAAGTTGATATCAGATACTCCGGAACCAGAAGTAGTAGAACACTTTTAACTACCGCATCTTATAGCCCATGTTATCTATAGCAAATTAGCTTATAAGAAAATACTCGCTATCTCCCTTAATAACGGAGATAATAGCTGGTTCATTCTCGCATGATCACCCTGTATATATTTAATAAAAACTTTAAAATAGAAAACTTTTTTTTCCTTTACTGGTGTACGAAGACTAATTGGTTTGAGTATAAAGTAAGATTTTGATTCTGATTACCAAATCTAAGCAACCAGCATTTCATATATTCATCACTAGAAATTGATTACGATAATGTGAATTCAGTAGTAATAATCTAGATTAAAATGCAACTAAAACTAATATTTTTCTTTACGGCTTGCAATAATTTCAAAGTAAATGTTACATGAAAATATTTAGATCATAAACAGGCTATAATTGTAAGACATTGCAAACAAAATCTTTAACATTTCAACGAACTACAAAGTTGAAATTGCTTGTAATCACGCGAAATAAATCACGTTTACAAAATATTGTAGTATTACTGTTTCAAATTCCAAGAGAACAATTTTTAAACAAATTTACCTTTAAAATCAATTTTACGGTTAGGTACATAGAGTACAATGATGTAAAAATTATTATAAAGTATTCAATATCACTATTTATATTTCTCTTTTATCTATTTTGCAGTTGAAATAATATCATGGAAGATATTTCATTACAGGAATTTGGCAAGAAATTTTTGGAACGTGTAGAAATAAATATGCTTTTATACGTTAGAAATGTAGCATGACTTCAAATTTTAAATAGACATTAACTAATGTACGAAATTAAATAGTTCATCAAATTTGTATGCAGCCAACAGCATAGATATAGTACTTCAATTCAACAACTTTTTTTAAATTTTAATTTGATTGTTTGAAAACCGAAATATATAATTGTAATCAGTGATATGCAAATTTAAGAGAAAATAGTTATTTACATATCATGGCAGGGAGGTTAATCTTTTCATGACGAATATGGAGATTGTTTGCCGAGGCGTAGGCCGAGGCAAATAACCATGAATGAGTCATGAAAAGGTACCTCCCTGACGAGATATGTATTATATTTTTTCTGAAATCGTACAAAATTTTAAAATCAACGAATAATATATGTATTTATGCATCACTTATATGTATTTTACGAGTAACTGTTATTAAAAACAATTGAATTTTGAACATAATTTATTTTAGTTTTAATTAATTAGTTTTATTATTATTAATAATTATTTTATTTTTTTATTGTTACTGATATTGATCGGTGCCTGTTTACTGGTTAACACTATATCCGATGTGGACGTTGATGATATGTCTCCTGAGACTATTCTCGTCTTTAACTCTCCATGTTATAATTTATTGCTGACTTTTCAACTAAAATTAATTATTAAAAATATAAAATTTAATATTTCGAACTGAACTAATACTTACATACTAGGCTACTGAGGTTATGTGTCAACTCGCTGTTGTTTGTTTAGCTAGCACATGGCACGCAGGGCAAACTCATGGTTGCCAGATCACAAATTAAGAAACTAAATTTTTTTATTATAATTTGTTAAATGCATTGATCTTCTAAATTTAGTTTATTTAGTATAAATACTACATGTTATAAACATTTGAATTTTATTTATTGTTCACGTAAACAATGTTTCGTATTGAAATATAAATATACCTACTTGTCAAAATAGAGTTGGCAACATTGCATTTTACCACTGCCTAGGCAGGGAAATTGGATTTCCCTGCCTATTTTGCGGCAGCCATTTGATAGATTACTGGCCGATTTCAGGAAAAAAATATTATCACTTTCAATGAAAATTTCATAGACAGTTTGAAAGAAATTTACATTAACTGCCACCATTAAAAAAAAGGTGGGTCCCTTGGGCCATTTTTTCTTTTTTTACAGATTTAGGGTGTTTTCATATTAGAAAATACAAGTATGATAACAGAATTGATTTTTTTTTAATGTTGCTCTAAAATTTGAAGAATTTTATTGAGGCACATGTATCGTGCTGTATTTGCAGTATTTTATCATTTCAGAGACTAAAAACAAAAAAATCATGCGCTAAGAATAGGTTTTGGTCTGTCAGGCCACCGAGAATTAAACTATGTTCACAGATATGCGTTGCGAGGTACAAACATTAGACCACGGAGCATAATGTGTATTCAAACACTGAGGCACAAACCATGTATCTCAGAGCATACGAGGATATTTTAGTGAGACACATAAGATGTACCCTCATGGCAGTTAACGTGTTAAAGAACAAAATGTACATAATGCAAGGATGAAAAAAAAATAGATATTAGTTTCAAGAAAGTATAGGCTTCAAATTTTCAAAAATAAATCTCTCAAATTGAAACTTTGAATGTGAAACTTTCATATGGCACATCAGTGATTGTAATGATATTCTTTTATTTTTATTTATGATGTAGTATCACAAATGCGTGAAGGAAATGACAAAACAGCGCTGTGGTGTGCCAGGAAACTGTAGGAACATAAGTCAAATACCTCCAGCTACCTAATAACAATTTGCTTGACCCAGAATCCACTGACTCAACAATACGAAATAAACGCCAAGGCCAATGTTCTTCCTATTTCATCTTCAGGGCGGTATATATCATCGTGCGAAATATTTCTCTACTTCCGATATTACTTGGTGATTATTGGGAGACAGTAAAGATCCCTTTTAGTTAATGAAATTAAAGTTTAGTAAATAAAAATGGTTTTAAGATTAAGATTATAATAAATATTATAAAGCTTCTGATATTTGAATGTACTATATTTTAATTCAGTAAAACAACAACCAAAAATGGGTGTTTCACTATTATATGATAAAATAAATGACAAATATTACAATAAATGACAACGCATTAAAAAATATATATAGACATTCGCAAAATTACTTAAAATTATTTTAGAGTTTGGTTTCATTCATACAAAGAAAATAATTGAAATTAATTATAAAAATTAGATACTATCAGATTGGAGGCCGATTTTTCACCCCTATTTAATATGCCGATTACTATCGGTTAATAGGAAAGTAAAATTTACATCAGTTATTCCATGTGATATTTTTGTAAATTAATCAATGTTTAAGATAATCGCCACTTTAAACAGAAGTGAAAAATCGACCCTTAGATATTACTTGTATTATTAATATCAAAATGAAATATTAAAAACACCTATCAAAACAGTGACACTAAAAATGTTTATTTGAAGTCAACACACTTAAGTTTGCGAATTTTAGAAAAAAAAATTCCTATCATAATCTTCCATAAAGTATAACTTTATGCTCTTTTTAGAGTTTGTAAAAATTATCATGTATAGTATCTGCCATTTTTTTATCTTGCAGTTATGAAAGTTATTTCTAAGTACTCGTATATTATAATTATTTATAGATTTTTTGCCCAAAAGTAATTTGACGTTTGTATGAGATAATTTTTACTAAATAAATTTTCCATTGTAAATTATTTCATTTCAAAAAGTTCTCGTAAAATTTACTGACATAGAAATATGTTTAAAAATTGTTCTCTCGCCATACACTACAAATTTTATAAAAGTTATTATTTAACAAAACAAAAACGAGCATGACTCACTGCCGATGATTTACCGCGGCTAACCTGTCTAATCAGGTAGTCTCGCTAAATAGGTCAAATGAAATGAGAGCGACGCCGCTATTCGAAAATTTTATAAACTCCAGAAGATTCTACAAGATTCTAGAATAATTACCGACAGGTATAAATTGCCGCGGCCTACATTCAGTCAGTCCAGTTTAAACAGACGGCGTATGAAGTAAAAATAAATATTGATAGTGAAAATATATACTGTCTTATATAAATAAATAAATATTAGTTAATAATTAGTGTGTTAAGTATGTATTACTAATTTTGTTTAAATCAGACTGTTTATTATTTTTATCATTATTTAATAAACTTGTAATATAAATATTAATGTTTTATCTATTTTTTACACTTGAACCACATAAATAAACATTACAATAATCTACTAAAACGAATTTTTAATAAAATAAAACTTCAACTTACTTGTACTTCACCGGCCAAAGTTCTTTCCCAAGTCTTCCACCATCCTCCCTTAACTCTCCAGGGGCGTTGTCCACATCCACCACGTACTGATCAGCCTGAGTTCCTTGCTGCATGGAACATCCTGTTGGAGTCAGGAAATACGTCGCCAGGACAGCAGCGGTGAGAAGAAGCAAAATCCCTGCCATGAGAAGACAGAGTCCTATTCGGGATAAGACACAAACTCCTGGGGATTGGTTCACGGTGTACTTCTTCCCAGGTTTGGCCTCGTTGGTGGAGGTGTCCACGGAGGTTGGCACGCCTGCAAGAGAAAGAAAAAATATATAAACATAAAATAATTATTTTGCAATAAGCGCAAATAAAATTTATTTTCGTGCTTTTACAACTTTTATTCTGGAAAACCTAACGAAATATAACCTAACAAAATTAATAATTTGTTACAATTTAACCGTTGTATTATTAATATATTTTTTCTTGTTAGGGCCGGTTTTTCCATCTCTGGTTAAAGTGCCAGTTACCTTAACCATCAGTTAAGAGAAAAATATCGCATCGAAAATCTGATGTAAGTTTGTCAAAAATATACGTTATTTACTATTTCGATGCAATATTTTTTATTAACCGATGTTAAAGGTAGGTAACTGGAACTTTAACCAGAGGTGGAAAAACCGGCCCTTAATAATTATTTTGTAATAAGTAATATGCATTTATTTAAAAGCGCAAATAAAATTTATTTTTGGTGCTTTTACGACTTGGTTGAGCAATTTAGAAAATTTGTTTTCTGAAAAATCTCACGACATATATTCAAAAAAACCTAACCAAATATAAACTAACAAAATTAATAATTTGGTACAATCTAACCGTTGTATTATTAATATTTTTTTTGAAGTACCTGAAGATTCAAATGAATTTTTAATTTTTAATAATGATGTACGTACATTCCATAATATTTTTCTAATATAGAATTTGTGAAACAAGCTTTAATAATAAAGTATTCATAAAATGTTTTATAAAAATTTGACAGTAATAAATAATTATTTATTTGACATTTTGATGCAACATTGTTTAAAAAAAAAACGTTACTCGAATATGTAATTTAAATTAATTATTATAATTACCCTATTATCCTTAACATGTTTATGAAAATTTGACAGCAAAAAATAATTATTTATTTGACATTTTGATGCAACATTGTTTAAAAAAAACGTTATTAGAATATGTAATTTAAATTAATTGTTGTAATTAACCTATTATCCTTAACATGTTTTATAAAAATTTGACAACAAAAAATAATTATTTATATAACATTTTGATACAACATTGTTACATTTTTTTTATTAGAATATGTAATTTAAATTAGCTGTTATAATTACCCTGTTATCCTTTGATATATTTAACACAACTAACAAATTTCTACAACCTTTACTGACGAATACAATATCTGAAATAACCTAAGAATTTCTTCATTTTGTGGGGGTCATTTACTTTAGTATTAAAAACTCGTTTTTCTAGTGTATTAACATTCAAGACATAAACTGACCGTGAAATAAAATAAAATAATTCTTTTTGTTTATGTAAGTAAATACAAAAAGTTCTGTATTAACCATGAACTAATAACAATGATTGAATTTGTTATAATAATAACAAAAACAATATACAGTGTGTGCAACAAAACGCGGAACACAGCACTTTAACATGGGATTTTAAAAAATGCGAATACTCTCTCTCCTGACAGATTTAGAGCAAAAATACAAGAGTGCAATGTTGTTCAAAATTAAATTCTACATCAAATAAGATCATAATTAATAAAACAGTACGTCTCCAGTAAGAGTTTTAGTAATTGTAAAATGTTATATTGACGTTAGAAATCAGACAGCCATGGAAATAAAAGATGTATGTATGATAAGAAGACTTTAAAAAAGTGTACAGAATAAATTTAAATTTTCATATTTTACGTTTATTTACTTCCATTTTGTAATATAAAAATAATAATTCATGAT
Organism: Stenolophus ochropezus; assembly: GCA_035578165.1. Lineage (NCBI taxonomy): Eukaryota > Metazoa > Arthropoda > Insecta > Coleoptera > Carabidae > Stenolophus > Stenolophus ochropezus. The sequence goes on from JAQOWZ010000002.1 coordinate 4,683,374, forward strand.
TATTCTAATTTATTAATAGCATAACCTAACCTAACCATTATGTTCCAACAGTAAAAAAATCATAGACATACATTCTAATTAAAGAGGTAAAAAATAAGGCATGTTGACAACCAAATGTTATCACATATCCCATCTACATAGTCTGCACGCAAACAATAAATCGCATTTACGCCAAAATTAATTACTTCATTTAACCTTAACCTTGCTACATACATAACTAAAAAGATTTTAACCTAATTTTCTACAAAAAAAAACATACATTATAATAAACACTGAAGACATGCTTAATAAATATTTTATTATATGAAAAACACCAAAATATTCTACTCTAATTAAATCCAAAATATTAGATAATTTTACTAACCACTTTTGGTAATTAGGTCGCGTTCAGTTAGAACAAAAACAGGTACCATTTTTAAATTATTTAACAGGTACCTGTAATAGAATGAAAGGAAATATAAATCAAATTTAACTTTAAAATTATTATTTTTGGCATGTCTCACAAAAACAATTAAAGCACTATCAGGTGTTTATGAAAATAAAAAACAAGTTTTCCAATAAATCTTTTACAAATAGGTGTAAAACTTAAAAATATAACCATTGAGTTAACCGATATTTTTAGTGATCAAGAAATAAGGATTCGTTTAAAAACAAATAGCCATATTTTGAACAAAAAACTTCAAGGGTAATTTTAACCGAAGTAAAAAAATAAATAAAAGAAAATAATAATAATCTTTAACCGAAAAATATGAAAGCGATGGTAATTTTTGTGTTGTATATACAGGGTGTTGACTCGAACATCCGAACATAGGGATTTAACATGTAAAATTATATTTTCGTAATTTCCTGCTTCCTTAATAATTTTAAGTAAAAAAGCTTCAAATAACAATTTAAAGCATACAATTCTGCATCTGAAGCAATAAGTAAAAATAATATTTAATTTATTGTAACCTCAGAAATTAGGTTTGAAATGTAAATCAAAAATAGCAGTAGCCATGAAACTGAGACAAAAATTAACAAATGTTTAATGGTTTATCTGTCAAGTTAACTGCGTTAGTTTTTTTTTATTATTATTTGATATTATTGTTGAAGTGAACAATACTACATAAATTAATTTCGAATTAAAAAAATGAAAACGAAATAGAATTACTGTAATTATTATCGTAATTTGACAAAACAGTAATTACAAATAAGAGTAAAAATAAACTAACGCAGCTAAGTTGACAGATAAACCGTCACATTTTTTAATTTGTCTCATTCCATGGCTACTTTTATTTTTGGGGTTTTGAGCTTATAAAGCACATAAAATTAATTTTGTTCTTGATTCAGATACAAAATTTTCTGCTCTACAACCGTCATTTAAATCTTTTTTACTTAAAATAATTAGGGAAACAGGAAATTACGAAAATATGATTTAACATGTTAAATCCCTATGTACGGGTGTTGGAGGCACCATCCTGTATAAAACATTAATGGTTTTCTATATATTTATATGATATTTTATATATTACCTTTTTTATGTTACAAATTATTTTTTTCAATTATTAATTTTTAAAGTTGGTTTATTTATTATGGTGAGCTTTATAATTTTTATTTTTATATTTTTTTTACAATTTTTTTTTATATTCCTTAAGATAGTAGCAGCATCATATTGATTTTGAAATTTGAAAAAAATTGTGACACGTATCGTAGGTACAGTATATGTACATATTTTTTTATTTTAATAATTATTTTTTTAACGAAAACTGTTATTTTTGTAAAGTTTTTAATACGAGCATTGATACATAAACATTAGCTTTTTTATACAACCTAGTTTAATAATTATATAATTAGTGTGATTTATTTTACAGGTAAAGATTTATTCATTTGTTATTTAATCTGATTGATATAATAACAACAAATGTTTTAAATTTGGCACAAATTTATTTTTATTTTAAGACGTGATCACGCGGATATGTGAGTCAAGCTGGTAAAGTTGCGGTGATTCTTTATTAAATTTAACCTATTTTTGTTTATTTGGTTAAATTTACGGAAATCTGTCAAACAGATGCGAAAATCGCTTTTAATCAAAGTCGATTTCTTATTTTTACAAAAATAATTGAAGTTGCAATCAACTGTAGCCAATAATAGCCGGGTAAAATTAGATTCTTAATGTATTATAAAGTTCATTTTTGCAGCATGCATTGCGGAACTGTTTCATGTTACAATTTCAAAGTGTTTTCGTATTAAGATACAATTTTTTATAATTTCTGGTATTAGATTATTAATTAAAATAATTATTATAATAAAAAGTACGATGAAAAAAGTAAAACAATTTATACTATTTTATTAATAGGTACGTTTAAAAATACAGCAAATGGAAAATAGGTTTAAATTTATTAATATTACTTTTAAATATTTGATATTTTTCTATTTTATAATTTGTTAATAAAATAAAATTTTATAAAAATTAAAACTGATTTATTTATTTATATATAAATAATAGAAGTTAAATCTATTGAATTGTACTATTTTATATCTTTATTTCAGATGATAATAATTATTTCATTTAACATTACTTATATTTTTTTTATGAGTACTATTTTTTTAAGAAATAAAACTGACTTAAAATTTATATTTTCGATGAGTCCTTTAGTATATTAAATTTCTGTCTATTAAGAACATTGAATCGTTTAAAAAAAACCGGTAAACAATACATAGGTACAAAAAACAACGTTATTTTAAATTTTACAACTACATTTTAAGTTTAAAATAACCGTATCTTTTAATGGAAAAATATAAGACCTGTTTCAGTAATTTTTTTGTGAATAATATAGTATTCTTTTGTGTATTTATTTATATATAAATTGTGGGCACTATTTTATATCTTTATTTCAGATGTTAATAATTATTTCATTTAACATTATATTTTTTTTTAATTTATTTTTAATTATTTATGTGTACTATTTTTTTAAGAACTAAAATTGACTTATAAATATAAATATTTTCATGAGTCCTTTAGTTTATTAACTGGTCAAAAATATATACAAAAAGCAGCATTGTTTGAAATTTTACAACTACATTTTAAGTTTTAAATTAACCGCATATATTAAGGACAAAATATAAGACCCGTTTCAGAAATTTTTTTGTTAATAATTGAATACTATTTTGTGTATTTATTTATTCATATATAAATAATAGAAATTAAATCTATTGAATTATACTATTTTATATCTTTATTCAAATGTTAATAATTATTCCATTTATATATTTTTTAATTATTTATGAATACTTTTAATTATTCGTTAAAAATATATAAAAATGTTTATCATTATAATATTTTAGAAAAAATATATTTTTTATTTATATGTTCCTTGTATTTATTGTAATATAAAAAATAATTGGAAATAGAAACGATGTGTACAATAAAACAAACCAAACAACAATAAACATAAGACAACAAAACATAAACAACAACAACAAAACAACTGGTTGTCACACACAAACAGTTAGGGTACCTGAGGCGCTGTAATACGTTTTATTAACCATGCTAGGCGCACTAGCGTCGCGGCGCGGTGGATGCCCGTCGTGGCGAGTGTCCGCGGTGCACTGAGCGTCGCGGCGCCGCGTCGGAGTGGGGCGCCTGGACGTGGGAATGGGACGGGGCTGAGCCACGTGGGGCGAAATGCGAAATGGGGACGGATATTAGTATTAGGGTGTAGTTGGGGAATAATCGGTAAAGGGGGTAAGGTAAGGGCAAAAAAAAGTAGGGCAATTGGAATAGAAACTGGTAATTAGACTTGTTATAGTTGAATTTAGTTTATAAGATGTAAAAAGGGTTTTGAATTTGATCACAGAATAGGTTTATACAGAAGCGACAGTAAGATAGAGAAACGAGAATTAGAGAGAGATGGGGAATGGGCACAAATTGAAAGGGCCCATTGTTTAAAATCGGAAAGTTTCCTCACATCTTAGAGAGAGATAGGGAAAGGGTACAAATTTAAAGGTCTACACAATGCTTCAAGGTCATAGAACTGACTAGGGGAATATGAAAGGTACCGACACGGAGTGTCGCTTCTGTGTGTAACAATTCTGTGGTTGATTCTAGTTTATAAGATGTAAAAAAGGGCATTTGAATTTTCGCTACACGTGTACACATACAGAATGTTTCGAAACAAAGTAAGAGTTGTTTGTAGTAAGGAGTGAAACAATTACAGGATAACGCACCATCTCATTTTGGTAGTAATGTTATCTAATTGTACCCATATTGTTTCAATAACCAGATACATTAACAAAACATAGTTTCTGAAGGTCTTACGGCCTGTTGAACCAATATTACTTAAATTTTAAGTTTCTCTTAAAATGAAAATATCGTATCAGAATAAAATGTCAAATGAACTATTTATCATTGCTGTCAAAATTTCGATTAATAGTTATTTACATATCAAGTGTGGGAACGTAAATTTCCCAGATGAGTATTTTGTGGCGTGAGCTTGCGAACGCTGCAATAGAACGAATCTGGGAAAAAAGTTCACGCAAGAGGTTTGTACAATATTTTTTGTACGAAAATCATAAAATAAATCAGTTGCTTTTATTTTTGTACAAATATTTTTAATTATTGTATTCATACACTGTTTTGTAGTTATGTGTTTTAATACTGCCAGGTCCTGTCAACCTGTCAATATATGAGAGCAGTTGTTTCCAAATGCACTAAATATATTTTTTTCTAAATTATATTTCATTCAATAATGTGCTATTTTCTTTTTTATTATTATTATGTAAAAGGATGTTTGGGCAATTATATTTTTTTATTATAAAAATAGTTTTTTAATATTTACTTTATAAGTAGGAGTGTTTCTTCCAAAATTTCCCGCACGCTAATCGGGAGATGTGGGAAATTGAGATTCCCGACGTCGTTTAGATAACTACAATCAACAGATTTTATTGTAAGAGTATAAAAAAATATTTTGTTTAGGTGTTGCTTAAAAATTCGAAGCTCCCTGAGGATAAAAAGGTCGAAAAGCACAAAGCCTGAGTTTTAGCTGAGTTTGAGTAAGTCTTGTTAGTGCAATTGGGTATTAGTTGATTTTTAGTGACCAAACTAATCGCAAACGTTATTTTGATTATTTGATTATCACTTGGGCGTACTTCTGTAATATGCTATTCCAGTATAAGCTATTATTAATTATATTGTCTAATAAATTCTACATCATTAATTAAATTTCATATGGTCCATAAATAGTTTTAAAATTACCAAAATTTAAATTAATACCTCCCTTATACAAGCAGCGGTTGGTAAAATTTAATAGGTATCTTTTTGCATTTAGTTAAATTTAGAATAAACTTAGGATACGCGCGTAAAATGTCAGCAATATCATTAGAGTAAATGACAGGAAAATTAAGGACAACTTTGAACTCCAAGACAAAGGATTGAGGTTTCCTGTTAAAAAATTAAAAGTCCTGGGAAAACTAGTGCACTAGGTAACCCAGATTCATTGTTGCAGATACATAAATAATGCACCTTATCGATTCGTTATTATTCTAAGAAACACGTGCACTTACCTATGTAATTAACAAAACAACTACACTATATTCTTAACTGATTTTCTTACAAGTTTTATTAATTACCTACAATAAGTACAGTGGTTTTAACAACACGCTTACTAAATTTATATTTGTAATGTATAAATACATTTAACTGAATATTCTTTTAACTCATTGCATGACCATAATCTAATTGATGTTGTATATACTGATTTTTTAAAAGCATACTTCAAAAATTAAACTGGCTCATATTTCTTTTCTCTTATCTTTCTATAAACATAAAATGACTATTTCTTGCAAAAACTTCAAATCTTTACCGTTCACTTCTACTTCTGGAGTTCCCCAAGGATCTAAGTTAGGACTACTATAATTCTTACTTCTTATAAATGAATACTGTAGAACATTCTCCAATTTTATTGTACGCTGATGACATAATAAACTCTAAAACTGTTATCTGAAATTATATGAAAATTCCCACCTCAATTGGACAAATTATTTGATAGTATGTTCTTAAATATTTTTTTGGGAGAAAAATTTTAAAATTACAAATCACTTAGGTATCTGAAAAAAACAATAGTTTCGATATAACGCTGCGATAAGAAAAGCAGAGATGATTCTAAACAAATCTGATGTAGGTACCTAAATATTATTGGTACAATCGGTGCGAAACTTATTTTCGTTTATTTGTAAAAATATTGAAAATTGTGAATAGAATTGTAAAAATTGGATTGTTTGCGTTTTTTATAAAAAAAATATCGTTATTGATTATTGACCCTGTCTGCCCAAAAACATCGCAGCCCACTGGGAAATATTCCACTATCCCACCGGCCCAATCCACCCCTGAGTGTATATGAGTACACTGTTGTAACGAGAGATACGTTGTTCACTTTATAAGCCGAATAGGTTTATACAGAAGCGACAGTAAATCAGAGAAACGAGAATTAGAGAGAGATGAGGAAAGCCAAAAAATTTAAAGGGCTCATTGTTTAAAATCGGAAAGTTTCGTCACATCTTAGGAAGAGATAGGGGAAGGCAACAAATTTAAAGGTCTACACAATGCTCCAAGGTCATAGAACTGAATAAGGTACCATGAAAGGTACCGACACGGAGTGTCGCTTCTGTAAGTAACTATTCTGTGCTCGTACGTCATCCAACATTGTGTAATTCCATTCAGAGGAAAGCGCAGTAAACATTTAGTTGCTAATAAATGAGAAGTAAAATGCAATTGCACCGATGATCTAAACCTCCGCTATAAACATTTCCTGTTTCTTTCCATTTGGCTGACTGCGGGAGAGGGGAGTTAAAGTCCACTTTATTACTCACAGCCAATGAGCCAATATGCTGTTTTAATATTACTTGGGCACGTGGCGTACGACGTATCACCTGGCGACCTGGCGAGGTTTCCCCTAGTCTTTGTTCACCCTTGTAATATATAGCAATGGAAAACGTAAACCTCAGGGATTGTTTGGTGACAATATTGTACCGTATGGTTACAAATCAAATACAAATAGGTATAAGAAATCTATTAAAATGTAAAAGAAAATATGGCAGTTCTTTGCTAGTTATCTTTAGGTATCAGTAAAAGAGAAAATGAAATACCATATACAGAAATAAAAATATAATATACAACGTATTACCCATTGCCTGGGTCTTATTACCGCCTATTATTATTTGAAAATATAAAGTATCTACTTTCTTTCTAACAATACCAATACAATCTACAATTCATTAGATTCCATTTCCCTTCTAAGGGGTAATGATTAATGCGAAGAGGGAAGTTACCTTACCAAAAGAGTACGTTCGATATATTGTATAATTGGGCAGCTTTATCTGGAGATAATAGAAATCTTTATAATTATATATTATGCAGAATTTATATTATTATTGTTGGAGTATAACTTTCATCGATAAAAATAAGTAAAGACCCAAATTACATATCTACTGCAAGATATAAACATAAGAAGGACAATTATACGTAGGTACCTAAATTACACAATTTAACCAATAATATTTTTAATAAAATGTTTAAATAATAAATTAATTAAATTTTTTTACGATTTGGTCATACAACGACCATCTTCAAGGCTATTCAACATCAAAGATGGTCATTGTATGACAAAAATGTCAATTTTAATTTAATAAAAAGGTATTTGACTACAGTTCCGAGAATTTTTTTCAACCATTATCAACTTGCATTTAATTAATAAACATACATTGTAAATTTGTAAACATTTGTACTGTTTTTTTTAAAAGGAGAAGAAGGACCCAAAACATATTTTTCGCATAGAGCCCAAAATTTGAAAAAAAACCCATGCTTATTGCTCGGTGTGTCAGTATGGTTTTATGAAGATATTGGTATTTATACCGCGTAAAGTGCGTTTACCAGACATTTTGGATTTTAAGGATTCATCCTTGTTTTGACAATTGTCACGGTTTTCATATCAAATTTTCAAAATTTAATACAATCAATTCCGCTTAATTGGACCACGTTGGTACTATTTTATTTTGACCCAATTAAGCGGCTGACACAATTAAATGAATTAATAATCCTAATGTAATTTAGATCAAAATTAAAACTAGTCACCGTAATGTTTTTATTACCTGTGAGAAAGGTGCTCACTCACTGTGAAGTACTCTAATTCTTGCCCTATGTAATTAGATTAAAATTATCTCCAGTTAAAACTAGTCACTGTAAAATTTACTACCTGTGCGAGGGGTGTTCATTCACAAAATTTCAAAATTATACGGCTAGACATTTTTGAGTTATACGAGACGTCACGCCGGAAATAGTAAACATGGATTCAGGGATAGTCAAAATTGATGTTTCCGTTGAAATATGAAAACCGAAATTTTTCATAATTACAATATATCCTTTACTTCGTACAAGAAAAAAAAAGGATATGAATTGGAAAAAAACATTGTGACAGATGGATGGAATTTTAATTTCAGAATGCTAAATTAAAAATTTTGAGTAATCACTTTTTACACCCGCACAGAATTCAGGTGTAGAAAAATAGTCGTGTAGCTGAAATTAATAATTTTCTTCACAAGAGAAACAAAATTCTATTTAAACCTACAAATTGGAAATTTTTATATTTATAATTTTGCAAATGAAAACTAAAATGTATACGTATTAAAATCCTTTGAAAAATATCAGAAGTACTCCAGCTGGCATAGAGAGTGCATTTTTACGTAGAAAATAGATACCTCGCAGTGAAGAATGTACGGAATGTATATATAGGAGTATAACATCTCTGTAAGCTTTAATGTTTGTTACAGTACAGGTAGAATAAACAAAGCAGCGTATAACAGTTAAGGTACGTTCACAGCTCTTAACGTAGTCGTAGTTTTTGTTTCTCGACGTAAGCGTAAATATATGTCGAACGTGAATACGGCTGAGCATTCACATCGCTTAACTTTGTTTCTCGACGTAGACGTAGTCGCTGCGCACAAGCTTAAAGTTTGCAAACTTCATATACTCGACGTAGTATCTCGACGTATTTCGGTTGGACAGAGAAGAGGCTATCCCTTTTCATGAGCAGTAAATGTGCGTAGTATGACCAAATCTGTGTGACTAATATCTGTCATTTGTATTTTGCTTTTATTTAATAAAAAATGGATAATAGAACGAAAATAATAGTAGGTTCTATTGTAAAAAGAAGTAGAATAGCTGGAATAGCTGCTCTGTCAACAGAACCACATGTCAAAAAAAATATTATTTAATTTTACATAAATAAATATTATTTTATACATACATTTCAAATGTGAAACGTAGCTACATTTTATTAATATAAATAAATATTTTGAAATTTAAATTGCTATATTAATTATATTATGGTTTGTTCACCTCTATTTTTTAACATAATTTTTTGATATTATTTTGCATTTATATAGATTAAATAAATTATAACGTTATTATATTAGTAATATCATTATTAATCCAAGAACATATTATATCTAAACGTATTTATTACATTTTATTTTTATTTAATCTGAACAAACATTCACAGCGACGAATGCTTGTGTTAAGAGCTGTGAATGATAAAATTTTTTATGCTTACGTCGAAAAGAAAAGTTCAATTACAACGACCAAAAACAGTGTTTATGTTAGAGCTGTGAACCTAGCTTAACAGTTACCACGAATGTGTGCCACGACCAGGCAAGGTGATGACGTAACCACCATATTTATGCAGGAGCACGAGAAACCGGCAGCGTATTTATAAAGCCACGCACTACGCGACTTCATTGATAAATATTGCTATTTACGTTGTGATATATCAGAGCCATTATTTTTAGTAGCACTCACATGTAGTGATGGGTAAATTCCCGGGAAAGAATATTTCGGAAAATTTCCCAGGATATTTCCCGGGAAGTTTTTGGGGAATTTTCTGAGGAATTTCCGGTGATTTCATGGGGAAAAATTAACGATAAATTTCCTCATAAAAATCAAAAGCATTAATTATAAAGTTATAAGAATAGTAACACTGTTTATTTATTATCGGGAATTTTCCTCCTTATACCCGGGAACTTCCTTATTCCCGGGAATTTCCCTACTTGTTTCCGGGAAATTTTCCCATATATTCCCGGAAATTTCCAAAATGGAATTCCTGATTTTTTCCCGGGAAACGTGTTTAGGGAAATTCCCGGGAATTTTTCCAGGAAATAAAAATATTCCTGACGGGAAATTCCCAGTGACCCATCACTACTCACATGTGCCGAATCTATTAGATATGAGAATAAATGGGTTCTTTCCTTCCATCATTAGCTGTGAATTGATGTTTAATTGAAGATTTGTTGCAGTGTCAACCAGTGATCGTGGTTATTTTTAGATCATTTCTTAAATCATTCTGTTTGTTACTTGAGATAATACTACTTGTATCTTATTTCAAACTTCAAACAAATATTATGTTTCTTATTTTCCCTGTAATTTACATTATGGTAAGAGGAATTTTCTACATCTATAAATTACTAATTTTGTCACGTGTTAATAACACAGGAAAATAAACTGCAGTTGTTTTGAAAATCGTGTCAATTTGTACAATCTCTTTCCCACAACAAATTTAGATCTTCTGGTGCATTTTCTACGACAGCTAGAGTACCCAGAAGGTCTGACAGAATACCTCTACTGAATAAATATATCATTACAGATACATATGAATACGATAAAGGAACTTGCGCACTCCACAATGGATAATTTACTTGTTTAATTAAAAAAATCTGATATGTCCAACACATTACCTTCCGCCACTGTAATTTTTCAGTACATTCAATTTGCAGTTTTAAAATTAGTTTGTTACAGCAGTTCAGAATACTTTTAATTCATTTCATACCTAAAATTTCCTTCATAAAATTTGTAGGACCAAAAAAAAAATAGCTATTTTTGGCGTTACTTATACCAGAACCAAACTTATCTTGATTCAAGCATGCAAATATATTCCTTGTAAACATCTTCCACCTTTTTTAATACAAGAAAATTACTTCACATTTACTTATTTTATCTTTTAAACTTACATCAAATTTGATATTTTGTGAACATATGAATAACTCATCTGTTTTATAAAAATTCCTCAGCTTAAATGAAATGTAAAATTATTATAATTTATAATTTTTTTTCTATCTTGCTAGAAGTTATATACCTATAAACGTAATTGCATATCGATAGAAAATTAAAAAATCTTTATATTTAAAATAATAATAAAAGATTATTAATAATATATTACAATGAGAAAAATAAATGTATAATTATAAGAATTGATAAATACCTTCATCTGGTATTTCCGGTAAAACTGAACTTGTATCTGTTGACTTAATATTTTTTAATACTATACCATTTTCATTGTAATCCATTTTTACTAAAAATTATATAAACAGTAAATCACTGGTCACTGCTTTTCACCAACTAAATGACTATTAAAATAAAGTGCAAATATATATTATTCATTTATTGCTAGCTAAAAAAATATGTTGTGTATCATCAGTATGATCAATTTTTATTTATTATACATTAAAAAATAATTATTATTAGTCACAGTAACCTGGAATTCTATTCCAATATGGTGAATAATACTTCTACAAAAAAGTAATGATAAATATGGAAGAAAATAGAAATTACAAAATTAATAAGCATTTATTTTTGCTAAAAGAAAATCATTGCCAATATGCTTTCTAGTAGAAGCTATAATAATTATATATCAGAGAGCATTTATCAGATCTTTAGAGCACTCTAGCTGATGTGAAGAATGTACTACTGGAATCTTTTTATGTATAAAATTATGGACATTATTTTAATTTAAATTTTTTATCCCAATAACGGATAAAAATATTATATGTGTGTGTTTATTTAAAGCAAAATTACGAAACAGATGTATTTACAATATTTGTATCTAAAAATGAAATAGTAACCCAGTGTGAGTGCAATGTTTGAAATCCGAAAGTAGAATCGATACTATTTATAACTATAGACGAATCTGTGACTTCGGGCAATCAACACATGATTAAAAATTAAACGTGGATGTAAGCCAGAACCAGACTCTAAACAAGCATTTAACTTCCGGGCCAAAACGTAACCGAACGTAGGAGGGTTCCTATTTATTTGTAAAATTCGTCACGTATTATAGTCATTCTATTTAACAAGTCTGATGCCAATAACAAATTTTAAAATAAAAATTATTGTCACATATAGTAAGGGAAATATTGTAATCACACCGATTTTGACAAGAAAGATTTTTACAATACGTTTTTTATTAGTGTTGTCGTCTAAATCTAGACTTTCTAGATTTTTATCTTGATTTGTCCAGTTTATCAAAACAAGATTGGTGAAAGAATAGTCTTGTAATTTCAAAATATTCTAGAGACGAGAAAATTCAAGACAATTTTCAAGACTAGATTAATTCAAAATTTCAAATTTTAGTAATATGAATATGTTATTGTAAAATAGAAAAAGAATGCAACCGAAGAATTATATGTTCTTATCTAAAGCGTATATGCAGCTTAATGTACTCTTGAAGGAATTAGAGTCGTGACTTTTTAATCTAGACTTAGATTTAGTCAAGTTTTGTCTTATCTAGACGGTAACATTACTTTTGATTGATTTAACCAAATTATAACAAAAGTTTATCAACCGAAGATGCAGTTTAAATATTTTTATATTTTTTTGCAAATATTACATAACATAAATTTCAAGAAAAATTATTTGGCGATTTTTCACAATAAATGATTACATTACATTTTTTTCCAATTGTGTATTTATTTTGTTCATTTATACCAGAGTAAAATATATTTGCTATTTTTGTACCAGGATGCATTATATAAATGATAAACCTATCTTTAATAGAAGCTGATACTGATAACAAAATTTATTTATATTTTGCAATACTGCATGCACTGATAATAGTATATTGTGTTATTAAGAGTATAAGTTATACTTTGTGTGGCAAATGGCAAAAGTGGAATTTTGCACGACAAACGAAGCAAATCTGACAATTACATGCGAGGCACACTAAAACACTTCTACTCTGAATAATACATTCTATTTTTTCTTCAAACATAGGTATTTTAAAAAATAAACCTGACTTTCAATTTGTAGATTATCAATTTATATTTGTCAATTGTTCATGGTTTTTACTTAACTTTATTCTTAGGGTATCTAGCCTAATAGTGACATTTAGGACAATATTATAGGTTTCTATTGAACAAGTTATTTCTTAGTGGCTGATTCTATATACTTTCTATAGAAATAGGTACTTATATATTTCACTTTTACTCTGGCAGCGTAGAAATTAAATTTCGACCCTGTAAATTTCGTTACAAAAGATGCCACTTTTTTGATGTAAAAAAATAGTTTATTCACAAAATTTAGTAATTGTTATAAACTCTATGGTATATTTTCCACATTAGTTACAAATGCCTAGTAGGTGATGCTTACAGTAAATATCGGTCATGGTATTTATATTACTCGTATATATAATTCTAATCAAATAAAAATACCGCTGTATCCGAGTGGTTCAGAAATCACTACAAGATGTAGATTCTTTACAGAGCCTGCAAGTTTATAACAATACCACAGAATAGTTACACACAGAAGCGACACTCCGTGTCGGCACCATTCATGTTCCCCTAGTCAGTTCTATGACCTTGAAGCATTGTGTAGACGTAGACCTTTAAATTTGTGCACCTTCCCCATCTCTCTCTAATTTTCGCTTATCTGTCTTACTGTCGCTTCTGTATAATCCTATTCTATGACAATACCATTAAAATGTAAGTAGAAATTCCAACGAATAAAGAAACTAGAATGCAATGAATTTAATACGGTCCATAAGCGATATACACCACTTAAAGCACGCTTATGTAATAAAATACATTGCATGCTTGACTAGAAAGGAAATAATAAAACTTAAAAAAAATAAATGTAGGTATTGACATTTGATTAATATCAACAGATGGCAGTAGTGACTTAATGCTCCCATAAACACATTTAATTTGCATTGACAAAATTATTGAGACTCGTGGCTCGTAGAAAATTCCTCTTCGCTGACTCATTTTGAAAAGCTGCGTTGACATTTCAAATGGGCCATTATTAATTTGAAATATCAAACCGCGATGTAAACATAACCATTTAAACAAATAAACAAATTTAAAAGAAATGCTGACCAATAAATTTTTGAAAACTTTGTGATACATTGCAAGCACAATTTAAAATAGTAAAAACAAAAAATAAAGTTACTAATGTATATTTATATTTTTAGAACACAATGTAGACAAATTGTCTATTTCGTTTATGGAGCAGTAATGAATTAAAAAGTAGTATATTTTACACTGAGCGACTAAAGTGCATGATTTAATCCTGAGAGAGAGAGAAATGTTCACTTGAAGGATTAAACCAGTAGTTCTCAAAGTGGGTGCAGTGTCACCTTGAAGTTTTCTAAGTTTTTTAACATCCTACTAAAAAGAGAGAACTATTGAAATCGGTAGAACATGAAATGCGGGTATGTTTGTCCAAAGTACACCCAAATATAAAGGAATTATGTAAATTATATCTAGCTTATGTATCACATGTTTTCCTAAGATTAAAATAAAATGTCTTTAAAATTTAATTTTGGAGGTACCAGAAATTTTATATTATTGATTTGGGTGCTGTCACATCAATAATTTTGAGAACCAATGAATAACGCAGTTATAAATTTATATATTTTAAAATAATATTTATGTGGATATATTTATATAATTGTCAAATACATTGACAGCTTTGAAAACAAAACATCCTTATACACATTTTACTGGTAAGCTAGGTTAGATTACATACATGTCCCAAAGAGTCAAGAATATACGTAACATATTTGCCGTTAAAGTTGTACTTCAAAAAAGTAAGTAATTTTTAAGAATCAAATATGACTGCAAAATATTGAAATTTAAAAAACTAAAGAAACTAGAAATTGAATAAAATTACTTATTTTTGCAATTAGTGTCATATATGTTTGTACGATGTCATTTAACACTAACAAACTTAAATTCGCAATGAGAAATATAAACTAAATTTATTGCAGGAAAAATATTTAATCGTAAAGTATGTGTAAACATTCAAGTAAGAAGAAAAAACTACCACATGATCCAAAATTCAAAAAAATGTATCCGTGACATAGTTTTATATTAAGTACTACGGGTAAACATATACTAGACTATTTTTAACTATGAATAATACAGGTTTAATGATATGTTCAGACAGCCGAGTTGATAAGAAAACAATAAAATTTTTATATTGTTCTAAGTCACCTCTACGTAATTTGCTTAGTACTAATCAAATACAATTTAACATTCACATTTTATTTAATATTTGTTTCTTTACAAATTTCGTGTATGTTTTTTTACAGGAAAGAGTATTACAAACTTGATATTCAAATAAAATATAATTAAATAAAAGTATTATTAAGGGCTTTTTACCCATTACTGGGTGTCATCTACTTTATCACATAAAGAAAAATATATTTACAATTTTATTTTATTGTATTTATGCATAGAAAATTTTACAAAAATAAAAAAACAGTTAGTAATTTTCCGGTAATTATATTTTTAAGTATGTTGTAAATTTAGTGTTACCTTGGTACATCATTTTTTCAAATTAAAAGAAAATAAAATATTCACAAAAATATTTGTATATGTACAGGGTTGGCAAAAATCATGATTTTATTGATTTTTCTTTTTTGAATTTTTAAATATATCTGAGTAAAAATTAATATAAAAATTTTATTTCATAAACGAAAACCATGACGATTCATCAGAATAAAACTAGAAATAGTAACAAAAAAAATTCTCTTAGTTACATACTTTAATTCTTATATTTTCATTCTGCTATATAAGAATTAAAAAGATAAAATATCATATAGTTGTAAGATATTATTATACACAGATTATATTTTATTTATTACTAATTGTTGCTTATAAATACAGGCTGGAAAAAATATTTCCAGATTGTTATTTTTCGTAGCCTGGCAACTACACAAAATACCAGAATAATACACTTTCCGGTTCAAAAAACTAAAGAAAAGGTGACAGTTTTCGTCCGATCGAAAAAAAAAAATTCTAGTCTCTCTATTTTTATTATTATTATGTTTTTAGGTATTAGAAGATGAGATTTAGTGCCTTGATTTTCCTGTTCTTAATTAGTTTTTTAAATGATATAATACTTGTTTTAAGACTAATTTTGACCTTGAATAATTTACATCAAATTATGTTAATGTCAAAAAGGTTAGTTTCATTTTCACGCACTGTAATGCAACGCTATTAATTAACTCTCATGAATGACTACATGGGTAATTAAAAATGTTAGTTTCGCTCATTATTTCCTTCTTTTCATCTTATTTGTTGCTATTTTGCAAAATATATGACCTAGATTTTTTCCTATGATGTCAGAATTTAATAGGAATTATTAAGCCTTTGAGCCCAATTGGTTTAATCTGCACCCAGACCGAAAAATCGTCATTAAGGACGATATTTACATGGCGCTATAATAAATTTCTATGAAATAAAACTAGGATTAGGATTAATTTAAATTCTTGTGTGGCATTTGCAATAAAACTTCTCATGAAAATATTTGTACGGTTACTTAATGCTTGAAATACATATAAGGAAAACAGACATTAATAGTAAATTTGTAATTCAAATATTTATTATTTTCTATTGTTGGCATATAAAATATCTGTTGTAATAAAATTTTATTTTATACGTAGGATAGGTTTAACATAAAAATATTTGAGTAACGGATTTGAAAATAATATTTGTTCATCTCAATATCCTTTTAAACAACTTATTTTTAGAATTAATTTCTTAGAGAATATATTTTTATTTTATAAATTGTAATATATACACCACTTCAAAAAAAATTTCTTAATTTTGTGTACAAAATAATATGAGAACTTATTTCAAATACATTAGTCTGAGTAGTCAATTAATAAAAAGTGTGAAACTATTTTTTCATTATTTTTTTTATTAAGATGTTAAAATATTAGCATTGTTACTTTAGAATTTTTATAGTTTCTGATCTATTGCTCTAATATATGTCTCAGTACTCAATAATTTCAGAATGTGTTTTAATTTCAATCTTGTTTTAGTATATATCCAACTAATTGTTCTCTGTATTTATTACAGAATATGATCTAATTTATTCCGTAATTGCTCTAATGGGGATCCTCCACTATTTTTTTTTATTTTTTATATGAAACTTTATCTAATTTGAAAACGAGATGTAGTTTTAGAAAGTCTTTATTCTTATTTGTTAAGCCGTAATTAAATGTTCTGTGACTTAGATGTTAAGGTAATTTGGTTCCCAAACAGTGGGGTTCATTAAAAATTTCAATTACATAAATTGATCTATTTTAACTGTTATAAAAACATATAAATATGATTAAATATCAATTGTGTTCGTTACTTGGAAATATGCACTGGTATCATTTTGCTGCCTATATCATTTACCAAATCTTTTATTTCCATATGGTGAATATTTTTTTGCAAATTTTCCTGATCGCACAGAATTAACAACTATTTTTTCTAAGTAAGATTAGACCTGAAATATGCTTTATATTTTGTATTTAATTATCAGCTATATATAAATTATCAAATATGACATCTGATACATACAGTAGGCTTAAAAGTAGCAAGAATTTGGAATTAGGTAGATGTATGAGAGAGAAAGGTGTAATATTGTAACGTAGATGTTAAGGGCACTAAAAACTCGAATAACTTAAAAACGAATAACTTTTTTAAAAGTTTGACAGTTCCTATCATACAGAATTAAAATCTGTATTAACTATAAGTGACCAATTTCCTAATTTGTTACTATGGTGCAGGACCCCAAGTTAATGATCTATTTATTGTCCCTAATTTTTGTTCTAGTATTTGTGGTAAATAATTCTAGAATATATTTCTATTTTATGATTTATTTACTATTCTAAAATTTGATCACATTTTTTTCCCATCAATTTTTTTATGTTACAATCTCAGAAGTAACTTTTATTTTACAAAAAGCTTCAAGACGAATATTTACAAATCAAGACACCAATAGAGAGCTAAATGAAATATGACATTTATTTGTAGTATGCACACTTGATTAGTGTCAATAAATGCGCATCAAATAAAATCTATCACGTATTAATTTACTTGTACTGCACATTGTTATTTTACTGATACATATCATATTGGTTGTTTATAGTTAACATAACATGCGTGCTTATAATTTTAAGTTCTGTTACTATTACTATTTATAGCAAAACCAGTAAACTATTTCTTTATTTAATAGTAAATTGTTACAGGTATCAAGCAATATATAATTATATATAAAACAAGTCATATTAAAAGTAGCAGAACAAGTGTTCTATTTTCAAAGCGTATTATTATTTTTTCTGTAGTTGTTAATATTATGTGTATAGAAATTTGCAAAATTTCTATTGTTTAATACGTCACAACAAACAATATAAAAAAAGATAAGGAACTATAAATTTTATTTTTGTTCATATTTACTTTATACAACAAACAAAAAATTGTTTACTAACCTCGACACTAAATATATATACAACAATAATTTTTCTTTCCAAAAACTACTACATATTTTATATTTGTGGTGAACTCGCCACACTAGATGTGAGTACCAAAATGGTACAATATGGTAAATAATAAATAGTAGAAATATAAGTTAGGTTAAATTAGGTTGGTTTTATTAAAATTTCTTATTTGAAGAAAAAATAAAAAAATATGTTTTAAGTATACCTTACCTAATTATTCTATAATATTTTTTAACATTTAGTTAACATATACAGGGTCCGTAGTCAATTAAATTGGGGAAAGTTGCCACATTAGTTGACCATTTTAATGATTTTGGTCAATTTACTTTTTGACTTATAACTTTCTTGTTTCAATTCATACAAATTTCTAGTTTGCATATTCTATAGACACTTTTTTTACGAGGAATTGACAAGGGTCCTCAAAATTTTTGTAGCTCCAACAGTTTTTGAGAAATTAATATATACTTTCAATTTTCATTTAAAAGTTGCCTTTAGTACCTTTAAACAGAGATTTTTTCTCTTTTCAATGATCTAGCTCAGAATAATTTAAATACAACCCTGATTTTCCTTGGATTTTACTCCCATAAATCTTTTGCACAATTACCCTCAGCAGAGGTCTAATAAGGATCATATCTTTAGAATTCCGAACAGACTATACCTATAAATTTAAAAATTGTAACATATAGTATGAATATTTATAAACCGCTATAATATATTTATTTATTTCTGTATTTCAAAATGTAACATTAACCTAAATTAAGTAATGTATATTTTTTAGCATTGTATATAATAATGTATTCTAAACGCCAAATAAATTAAGGATGTAAAAAATCGATTTATTTTTGTGTAACACAGGAAACATTACATTATTTTGAAAAATAAACTGCGTCAGGAAGAAAACATATTTATAAAACAATTGTGATATACATATCGTACTATTTCGTTAATCTCTATTTTTAAAGTCAATGTCAAACCCATAATTAAATTGTTTCAATTTAAACACCTACTACAACCTACAATGCACAGTTAAGTAGTTTTTCTTGGATAATGTAATTTTAGAAAAATGTGCAGGATAAATTTTATTTAATAATTATAATAGCATATAAACGTTAATACAAATTGAAAATGCCACATTCTCTCTTAACTTTATTGGCTAGAAATAAATATTTGACCTCATTTTAAAATTTATATTGAAATGAAACTGACATTATAGTTCACGAGTTACCTTATGTGTATGTGTTTCGAATAGCAGTAAGTATTTAAAATTTACACAGTAATAAAAGCAAGTATGGTATTCTATTTAACAATGGTAATGACGTCACTGCACATAAAAATAAATAACAGTTTTTGTTTTCCATGCCTAGTTACGATTTCCCTTTTTTTTGTATGAATTATTTATAAAAATAATATACCATTATTTTATATTATGTAAAACATCCAATAGTAAACGAGGAATAAATTAATAAAAGTGAGAAATATGACGTCAGAGAGACAGATGCAATTTATAAATTGTAATTATTTATTTATAAATATTAAACTAGTATATACTCTAAACCCTTATATTAGATTTTTAAATTTTCTTTAAAATTGTTTTCTTAAAAACTTAAATAAAATTTTGATAGAAATATAAAATAAATAATTTAAAATAGGTTTAGATACAATATTAATTTTTTTATTATTTGATTAGAAATGTTTTCATAGAGACAACGTATAAGGATGTTGTATTAATTAATATTCATAATAATTTTTATATTTTTTGTGAGGCAAAGAATACATGAACTTGGTAAATAATAATTATCATAGATCAAAGTATTTTTTTTTTTGTTATTTCAAAGATTCAGTGTTACATATTTTATTACATTATGGGTCAAATCAGAAGGTTAATAGATGACAAGTAATTATAAGTTATTTTTGAATGTATAAGATAATAAATGCTTTAATAAATAAGTGCATTATCAAAGTTTTTAATGAAATATTTCAATTGAAAATGAATCATGCATTTGTGAAACGATAAAAATATTAGTTTACCATGAAAAATTTTGTGTTTACTTAGAATTATTTTGATTTTAAAAGTAAAATGCATTATACAATTCTTTATGTTCAAAAAAAATGAAAATAAAAACAACTGAGTTAAATTAATAGTTTTAGATTCAGTTTCGAGTAGGTATTACAAAAAATAATTATAGTTTTAATAAAATTACTTAAATATTATGAATATTATATTGTCAGGTTCACTATATTTATACCATTTAAAATTAGTAACATTTCCATTTTTTGTTTATAGATTAGGATAAAATATAGTATTTAGACCTGTAGAAACAGATAACAAGTTCGTATGCATAAATTAAAGTTTTTTCAGTTAATATTTTTTATGTGAGTTGAATGAATAGAAAATAAAATTGAACAGGGGTAGAACTGTACTTTCAGTTACTTGCCTTGAACTCCTAACAGGTTTTCACCCTTGGTCATCTCTAAAGAAGTTCATTTAAATAATTTAAATCGGTTAAAGTTCAAGGTGTCGGAATACATTATTATTTTTCTCCTAATGTTTTAAATATTTTAAATAATTTGATACATATCAACACAACTTGTTACCTATTATCATTTCGATTAACATATTAACATAATTGAAGAGAAAAATTAACGATAAATTTGAAAGAATTAATCACTTTATGTACACTCAAAGCTCAAATGCACCTGAGTTAGTTTAAAATTGTAATAATACTACAACTTTAAGAAACAAAAATATGTTTTTAAAATTGAACAGTATTGTTGAATAATTTATTTGATATTTTATATCAAAACATTAAATTAAAAATGTTATTTGGTGCATCCACAATGTAGAGATGAAAATAGGTGATTTAAAATTAATTTTAATTTTACAAATAAATATTTATGCCAAATATAAATATAGCAAAATCTGTTTATAATTATACCGCTTGTAACAACAAACTATTTGAAATGTCATATGCTAACGTTATTTTACTTTTATCCGTAAGATATTTTGATCTCTTCAATGTCGTCATAACCAGATTTTTTTTATTGAAAACAGATTTTTTTACATTTTTAAAAAGGTATTATTTCAAAAACGTGTGTCACAAAATAGCATTTATTATGAAAAAAAAATAACATATTGTAAAGAATATATTTTACTTTTTTGGGTTACAGCGACGAAATTTCCCTTCGATGTCGTTGTAACCGGATTTTACTGTAATACATTAAATTTAACAAAATATAGTAAATTTAACAAAAAATCGTCAATTAAAAAAAATCTGGATTAGAAATTCAAAATAATATACCAATAAATACGTTTTACAGATTTAGTACTCACACGTTTTTTCCCAAATTTTTGTAAATCTGGAATGTTAAATAATAACTGCAGAACAAGTGATTTAAATCAATGATTTATTTAAAAAAAATAACGTAATTTAAATGTGATTTAAATCACTCATGTATTGTATTTGTTTTTAGTTATTTTCATAAAACCTTAAACTCTCATTTGACTTAATTCCTATTTTATATTTTAAACTGAAAAACAAATTCTACACAGCCAACTACAAATATTCCCACAAAATTTACACCGCTGTATTTTCGCACCAAGGTTAACTCTCACAAGAAAATACCATGTTCCAATTGTTACAAATGTTAAATGGGTATTTATATTACTTACTCCTGTAGTCGAGCAAGGCGACACCATTATCCGGAGTTTTCCCCATTTTTCATTCACTTTCGAGTTTCCACTTACACTTTTCAGTTATAGCCGGCAACTGTCAAGCCGAACTAAGCGCACACTGCGATGGCACATGTGACCGGTGTTACGTCATGCCGCCAGGCGCTCCGTACCGTGTTTACACTACCCGTTAACGCGAACACCGATAAACTAACACCAATTGTTTTATCCGACTGTGGCTAGAAACAACTGCTGAAACAAATGCCCGTGGTACTGGGTGGTAGGGTGACAAGTGAACGCAACTTTGCGTTATTTACATAAATTTGAATTTCAATGAAGTAAAAATGTTACTTTTTACAAAATTGTAGATGTGATGTTTTTAGTATAGTAGAAGTTTATGTATATGAAACTGACTTATGCGGGTTTTACAACCTTTTCAGGAGTTATAAATTATCCCAACTTAAAGGTATCACTTGAAAAGTAAGAACAGGTCCGTATTACATAAATTCATACTGTACTTACTTTATATAAATAAATAACTAGTAATGGATTCTTAGAATATGTAAATGGAAATCCAAAGATCACTCAATGAAAAGAAAAATTTTAAGAATGCACAACTTGCCTTAGTCAAATCTCCATTGATCTCTCCGCTTTAATCCTTTTTAGATATTCTTACCATCGAAAAGGTGGTTAATACTTAGTTTCTGTCTTTGTTCTTCTATGTATAAATACTAATTTTTCTGTAAAGTATATTTATTAGTATTTCCTGTTAATAGCCTTAAAAGTCGAAATATGAATAAAAATAAAATTCAATTTTTAAACAACCAATATTTCTTATATTGTAACGCAATTTGTTTTTATTCAATATAATTGTAGTTACAATAATAAATGGGTTTAACCAAACAAAGTAAAAATATTTCAAGAAACTATAATAAGCAAAATGAACATAATAACTGACTGACAGATCATAATTCTGTCATATTCTTCTTTTTTCATATGTCATGCGATCTCAACGTTACAATATTTATTTAATAACTGTTTGTATTTAAAATTAACGGTTGAATTTATTTTAATAATTTAATCTCTTCTCAATTTACAAATTGAAATTAGAAGACGGCATTTAAAACGCATTATAATTTGAATATTTTAATCTAGATTTATAAGTATATAATTAGGAAACATTTTGAAAGAAAATTTCTGGTACAGCCCTTAACATCATACGACAGAAAAAACTACCTGCCTAAAAGTACCAATACCGCAAGTCCCATAAATCTTTATAAAGGCCAATCGACTTATCCGAAAGTAAATTTCATATATCTAAATATCTAATATAACAGCGAACACCGATAAACTAACACCAATTGTTTTATCCGATTCTGACTTGGTGATGGAAACAACTTCTGAAACATATGCCCGTGGTAGGGTAACAAGTGAACGCAACTTTGAGGAAATATTTACATAAATTTGAATTTCAATGTTGCTTTTTAGAAAAAATTGTAGTTTTGATGTTTTTAGTAACACTTTAAATAGAAGCAAGGACAACCAAGACAATATAAATGTTTACACCCTGGGTGTAAACAGCAAGTGTCACGTACAATATTTATATCTTATTATAGCTTATTAATAACATAATTACTTGATCAATATATTAAATAAAATTTAGGAAATAGTATTGCAATTGATTCTTTTTTACATGTCAGTACAATATAGCGCTCTATTAAAATATTATTAAGATATAAATTATTTGAATTGAATATTTTTACTATCAACTATTATTTAGAAGCTTTTTTAATATTGTAACATTTTATATTTATGAAAAAACACCCGCATATAAAATGTACTGTACTCTAAAAAATGGAAAAAACTCATAAATCTATGAAATAAAAATTTGGCGGTTTTATTATTAAGAATTTTGAAGGAAGTATATAATTTAATTCTTATTTTCTCTCATAAAATTTAATAAAAATTGCTGGGAATACAATTTAACTCTTCAGATCTTTTCCGATTTTAATAAGAATTAAAACTATGTGGCTTAATAAAGATAAATCGTCTGTCAAGTACTAAGTAGACAATCTATATAAATTACTGAACTAATTTACACAAACAAGTCAAATATTAATCTCAGTAAGCTTCTAAATAATAAACAAAAAACAAATTATTTTTTCTAACCTAACAAAACACTTGTCAAATAAACACAAACAATAGCTTCACAAACGACAATCTCGAATTTCAAAAAACAACTGTGTCGTAGCCTACTCAATTCTCTGGAGGCGTTTGAATCGTTTATGGTGTCTAGTTTGCCCACGTTAGAACGAGTGATACTATATTTCTGTCGTGTTTAATGACGTAATGTACAAAAGACAAAAAGTGTCAAACTATTTCCTTTAGGAAGTCGAATGACATTCGCGAATGCATGGATGATGTTATTCGGTTGTTTGTAGTCACTCAATGCCTACTTCGATGTTATGGGTGCGTAGAAATATGTGCGTGAATCAGTGTCCTAAATAGAATGTTTGATTAATTAGTTTAATTGGTTAATTGTTGTCCTTAAACGCACATGCTTTACAATCATCTGTTTCTTGATTTATAGAGTTCATTGTTACGCTTGAAGTGCAATGTCTTATAAATTATTTAGCTAATTTTTTTGCATTAAATCAGTATTTTTGTCGCACTTGGTTAGTGCACTCCGATTCAAATTGAACAGAGTGTGAGATCTATGGCTTGCAAAAAATGCAAGACAAGAACAAAGCAAGATAAATTTCAAAGCCAGACAAGACAAGAACTTGTCTCGCAAGAAATGTGCAAGAATAACAAGATTTTTTCAATTCTTGTACTTTTTTTTGGCTAATTTCAAATTAGGCGTCGGCCGTGTAAATTATTCATATTTTTAAAACAATTTCGTTTTCTTTTGCGATATTAATAGAATATTTTGAGCTTTGAAGTTGTATATAAGATTTTTAATTTCAAGTAAAACCATTGAGTAGTTTCCCGAATATACACTATTTATAACTAAACTATGGCAAATAAATAATTATTATGATTAAATATACAATTATTAATGTACTGTCTAAGAGTATACTGTATAAAAAATAATATATAGAAAAAAAGCTTAGATTACTAAAAATTACACTCTGTAATGTTTTTACATGTTAAAGAGGAATGTATGAATTTTAAAAATCGAACGCCTACTGTAGAAGTTATTGTTTTTTATTTTCGACTGACTATAATTATTTCTCCGATGGTATATATTATTAATTTACAGAAATCTTTCATTGTTGAGTAACATGTATGTGAGTGGGTTTTGTCTACATTTGATAAAAGATTTCTTTAAAGTAAGTTATTTCCTAAACTTTCAATTGATAAGAGTTGTCATCTTTACATTAATCTTTATTGTTATTACTGTATAATTTATTTACTGATTTTTCAGTCGATCAGTAACGTTCGAAATTACTTACAGATAGTAATTTATAAAAATAACTTACATTCTTGAAAACTTAATCAGTAAACATTAAAAATATCTAATCAAACAAATATAAAATTTAACTACCTATATTTTTTTTAAAATAGAAATTATTCACAAATTTCCTTAAAATTCTGAGAACAATTATTAGCAATCGGTAGTCATAAATATACATATATGTAGGTGTGTACTAGACAATATATAAATGACAAAATTGTGGTTAAATTTTAAATATATTCTGTCATATTTAACTTTGGTAATTTTCTTACGTCAACTTTGCGGTACTGTTAAGGTAAATGAGAACATTTTAAGATGAATCATATTTCTATGTACATAGACAATCTGAATATGCAAATAGATTATGTACTATGTAAACATGGACATAAAATACAAGGTTTACCTCATTAACTTTTATTTGCAAAAGACATAGATCAAATAAATAAATGAGTACTTAAAATACTATCATAAAAATAAGTAATTTCCTTTTAAAGACATAATACGGTTACCAGAATATCGACTAGAATTATAAATTTAAAACTAAATAAATAAAAAAATTTAAATGTTGTTTTTTTAGAAACGAAAAAGAGTATTATACCCACAAATACTCTACTCAAAACCATACAGGAATATTTTAAAAAAATACAAGTATTACGATTATTTTTTATTTTCAAATATTTAATTTGAATATTTTAAATTTGGAAAAATGCGCTGATAAATTGGGTTTAAGTGATTCTTAAAGTTGTCGACAAGATAATGAACCCAAAAATATTGCATTAGAATAATTATTGTATAGACAACAATTTAAAAAGCGTCTACATTCTCCAGAAATGAATCCCATTGAACATCTCCGTGAATTATTTTACAAAATATGTAAAACAAGACGCTCAAAAAATATAAAAGAATGCTACATTTATGGTAGAAGAATGGAATAAAATTGACTTCCAAACTCCAAGAAAGTTAATGGGAAGTATGACAACCTATATTATTAATATAGTAAGTTATAATATAAAATTTATTTCGTGTATAGATATATATTCAATAAAAAAAATTAAAAGAATAGGAAACTTTTTTCCTTTTCTGGCGTACGGAGACTAATTGGTTTGAGGGTATAACAATTTCTGATGCGCCGATTTCAAATGTTTCAGCAGGTCTTATTTATACCTAAAATGATAATTTTTGAATAATAATTTGACAGTGTTTTAAATAGAACTCTTATGAAATATCTGTTGTGTATTTATATTTAAGTACATATATAAAAGATGGGTTTATTTAAACAATCAACAACACCGAATAGGAATCTAATTTAAATTTATCTATTGTATATGCAAATGGCAATCTATTAGCTGTGTTCTATTTGCAATATTTATTAATTGAGCTCATATACTCGTATATAGCTTGCGTTTTCGGTACCTTAATAGTTTGCATTCTCCGACGCAATGGAATTAGAAAAATCATGAAAGTAGAATGCAAATTAACATTCAAGCAACGTAGTGAACTAATAGAGATTTAAATATGGAAAGGTGACAGAGACAAGCAGTCTAGAAATATTTATTCGCCATCGTAATCAGATTGGGAAAGCCACGAAAACAAAGTTTACTGACCTAAAATATTCACATCCACGCAGCCATGATATTGCCTCAGAATATATTTTTACGAACGAGATTGTAACATCAAAAAAAATTTTTTCTCTGAATCTATACTTATAGGCATATATATTTATAAATTTATATCTTGTTACATGTGACCATTAAAAAATAATTGTTATTAAAGTATATGTGGAATAAGGAATATATTTAGATTTTTGTTGTCAAAAAAAAAATGACACCTGACAGATAATCTCAGCAAATCTTGAATTATAACCAAACTGGAAAAAGAATTACGGGAGACCAAGAAAAAAACCTTTAAACATCAAAAAAAAAAAAACGAATTTTGTTTCTGAAAATAGTTCATATTAATACAGGTTGATTGATGCGATTGTTTCATGTTTCCAAACTGACAATTTTCTGTCAAAGTTGCACTTTAAAAAAATGCGTTTCTGGGGAATATCTTGAAAAATTTTCTCCTTTATTTCCGTTTCTCTTTCTCCTTTATTTGATAGCATTATTCCAAAATATTTAGAACTTTTAACATCTTCAAAAGAGTAGGCTCCCATTTTGGTCTTTTTATTCTCTTTGTCTTTCCCAACTCTCTTAAGTGTAAAGTATAAAGGCTCTAGATTCAGTAATTGATATTTCATTGTTTTCCAAAACGTTTTTTGTAAGCAGTTCATTTATTGAATTCTATGATTTCGTATGTGTCTAAAAGCAATAAGAGAATGTCGCGTTGCTACAACATAGAACCTACCTCTATTTCAATTATATGTAAATAACTATTACCTATTCTCGTTTCTTTTTATTGAAATATGTATATTCGTAATATGCTTCATATAAGTAGGTTTCTGCTACTTTATATTTTGACAATCACAAGCATACAAATATACATACATAAATAATTTAAACGCAATACTAAAGTATAATTAATGCAGTCAAAAAAATATTTAGATTAGATTGTTGTTCATCATGGTGCTAAAAATAACATGGGTGCATTTGAAAGTACCGCATGAGTTAAACGATCACTTATGATTCATTTTCATCTATACACGTCAATGCCTTAACGTCATATATTTATTTTATTAGTTAACATTGACTTTATCTGCATACACTTATGTATATGTACATCATTTATTCATTTCTGACTCATATTGGTTAAACTTTAACAATTATAATGATAAATTGATAATTTTTTTATTGTCCAAAAATCATTTGCTATTATTATGAGGCCATTCTGATTTTTCGCAGATATCAGTAATAATCAGAGCTGAGAGTATCTTGAAAAAGATATTCAATAAGTATCTAAGATACTAAAAGTATCTAAGATATAGTATTTTAGATAGTTTCTATTTTATGTAAAATGTATCTTTTATTTAAATATTTTTTAAAAGAATATGTATCTTTTATCCTAAAAAGGTATCATATATCTTAAAAAGTATCATCTATTATAATAAGTATATTTTATCTCAAAAATGTACCTTTTGTCTTAAAAAATTATCTTTCATCTTGAAAAAATATATCTTAATTACCTATATTTAAAATACTTTACTAAATACAGCCGAAGAATATTGAAATGTGTTAAAACTAGTCAGCGTGTTGCGTACAGTGTATATTTGCTGTTTATTAAGTTAATTTGCTATTATTGTAATTCTAACACACAAAAAGAGAAGCTGTAAAATAAAAACAAGCTGTTTGCTTCCGAAGCATTTAGCCGAGGCCCATTGAGGGTTTCCAAGAGGTTTAATTTTAACGAAATTTATCTTGCCAATGAAAATTTGAGTTAAATTAATTGTAATGATTTATAAAAATTATTACAAAATGTTAAATATTTAAACGAAAAACCGAAAATTAATAAAGGGCGCGTATCTCTAAACGTGCAGTTATTAATGAGGTACCTACCTATTTATAAGTATCTTAAGGTGGATATCTGAAAGTATCTAAGATATTGAAAAGTATCTAAGTACTTTCAGGGTTTCAGGTATGTTAAATAGTTATATTAGATACTTGTAAGATATATTTGTGTCTTAAGATACTTAGAATAAAAGTATCTAGATACTTAAGTATCTTCAACAAATTTATGTAAGTATCTTTTAAAAGTATCTAGATATTTTTTAAAAGTTTCTTTCCCAGCTCTAGTAATAATACAGTTTTATTAAAAAATATTATTTAATTAAATTATTTTTTATAATTGAAGCCGTTAGCTAATGCCAAACTGTTAACTTCACATCATAATTTTAATACAATATTATATATTGGATAACTCTCAAGTATTCCATAACCTCCCTACCTTTATTCATTTATTTAAATGTAATTAACAACTCAGAAATCTTCAGTATTCTTTCAGCAGTCATGAGGTGAGTATCGTTTATATTTTTTCCTTTTTATCTTATTTAATTTCAATAACTAAATGTGATCTACTACTACATATTATTGAAACTAGAGTACAATATTATTACAGTACACACATTTGTTCATAATTATTAAAAATTATTTTTGTTATAAATAACCTAATCTATATTTTTTATTGTTTCAGACGAGGTCGAGCTACTTTCTAGATATAAGATATAAATATAGATATAAGGGGGGAAGCAGGTACTTCTTTAGTTTTTTTCTCAACACTGAAATATGTAAGTCCAATTTTAAGATTGAAAACTATGTCCTCCCTGAGTATTTTACCACCTGTTTTTACAATTTTACTATTTAAATACATTTTTAATTTATATTATTCATATGATTAGCGAATTGTTAACTTCTCTTTAACTTATCCCTTATTTTGTAAAAATAATACATTATTTTTTTTCCCAAACAAATGAATAAAACGTGACACATTAGTATGAGATGAAATCTAGAAATAAGGTGTGAGGTTAGATATAAGGTGTGATGGTTAGTGCGGTATGCTGATTAGATATAAGGTATGATGGTTAATTATAAGGTTTGATGATTTAGTATGATTCTTAAATGTAAGGTATGATGGTTACAAATAAGGTATGTGATGATTAGATATAAGGTGTGATTATTAAATATAAGGTGTGATTATTAAATATAAGGTGTGATGATTAAATATAAGGTATGGTGAATGTAAGGTATGATGATTAGAAATAAGGTGTGATGATTAAATATAGGGTGTGATGATTAAATATAAGGTGTGATTATTAAATATAAGGTGTGATTATTAAATATAAGGTGTGATGATTAAATATAAGGTATGGTGAATGTAAGGTATGATACTTAGAAATAAGGTGTGATGATTAAATATACGGTATGGTGAATGTAAAGTATGGTGGTTATAAATAACGTGTGATGATTAAATATAAGGTGTGATGATTAAATATAAGGAGTGATTATTAAATATAAGGTGTGATTATTAAATATAAGGTATGATGATTAAATATAAGGTATGGTTAATGTAAGGTATGATGATTAGAAATAAGGTGTGATGATTAAATATAAGGTGTGATGATTAAATATAAGGTGTGATGATTAAATATAAGGTATGATTATTAAATATAAGGTGTGATGAATTAAATATAAGGTATGGTGAATGTAAAGTATGGTGGTTAGAAATAACGTGTGATGATTAAATCTAAGGTATGATGATTAAATATAAGGTGTGATTATTAAATATAAGGTGTGATTATTAAATATAAGGTGTGATAATTAAATATAAAGTATGATGGTTAAATATATAGTGTGATGGTTAGATCTGAGATGTGATATGTATATATAAGGTATAATGTATGGATGAAAGCAAATCCTTACTGCAAAACTGCCCGGGAAGTTTTCAGTTAGGATGAGCTGTGTGATACAAGTTAGTTTAGGTTAATAATGTGTCACGTTTTATTTAGTTTTTGCTTTTGTTTATTTACTCGTATATTTAATTCACTACTTATATATTTTTCTCAAATATATACGTCTTCAATATAGATAGAGCAAATTATTTAAATGTTTACAATCTCTTGATATAATATAACTTTTAAATATCCCATTTTTTTTTGTAAATATTAGTAGACTTACATTTTTAATATACCCCAATTATTCATTAATTTTTCCCTCACAAAAACAATTTTTAATTTAAAATCGTCTTTTTGCAGAATTTTCCATAATTATAATATTTAAATATGCAATACCCCACAGTAATATTTTATAAGTCGT
The DNA here is from genome assembly GCA_035578165.1 of Stenolophus ochropezus. Lineage (NCBI taxonomy): Eukaryota > Metazoa > Arthropoda > Insecta > Coleoptera > Carabidae > Stenolophus > Stenolophus ochropezus. The sequence goes on from JAQOWZ010000002.1 coordinate 4,714,817, forward strand.
GGCACTCCTTTCTCTGCTTACAGCATTCTTTTCGTTGGTATGGGTTGCACGGAAGGGTTGTGATACCGCCTTCGTATTAGCGTGTCTATAAGTTGGAGTTACGGACGTGCTTTGTGCATCTTACTGCCCGTTTACCATTTTGGGCGTTAGTACTGGAGGGCCGGAAGGGTGTCTGACCGCTAGCGTGTTGAAATGTCTAATTGTGGAGTGAGTTTGTACGCAGACTATATTAATTAACATTATATTTTCATTTTCTACTTCTTTCTTGGCTTTCATGCCAATTCCCCTGACCCTTTTCGCTGGGAAGTACACTGCATTAGTTTAAATTGCGCCAAAATAGTTTTAAGTCGCGGTTAGTTTTAAGTCGCGATAGTTTTAAGTCTTCATCCTTTCCTTAAACCCAAAACCATCCCTTCCCCCCTTGCCGACGTGGAGAGACCTTGTCGTGGTGGCAGGGCTTAACCATCCTCCAAACATGAATGAAAATTCAGAGGATGGAACCAACATCTCCACTTTAATATTATAATCATTTCATTTACAGATTAAACCATTTTTATTAATTTCTTTTCAGATATTTTTAGGAAATAATAGATGATATGCGGCAGGATTTGTTTCAAATGGTACATTTTCTTACGGAGGCGGTAAGTGCAATTTTTTTATAAAGAATAGTATTATAATAATATAGAATAAAATTATACTTTAAATCATTAACTTTTAGTAATAATAAAAATAACTGATGTTTTCTTTTTATTTCATTAAATATTTGTTTAAAAATAAATCCTTCTTTTGACAACACTGCAAAAAAGAGGAATGTTATTGTTATGTAACCCTCAAGAAATTAAGAAAATAAGATCCTCTAAATATGAAATGAAAATTCGGATGGAACTAACATCTCCACTTTAATACAATAATCATTTCATTTACAGATGAAACAATTTTTATAAAAAATATTTTTAGGACATAGGTAATAGATGATATGCAGCAGCACCTAATTCAAATCGTATATTTGACAGGAGGAAGCAGGAATTTTGTTGGTAAGTGCAAAAACATTTTTTCTCTGTTTCGGAATTAGAATATCATATTCCAGCACGCTTATTGATGTTAGAAGGAGCTTCATTCTTAAACGATTTTTGGTTATATTTTGTTATTTGAGATTGGCATGACTGCATTAAATACACAAAATATCTAGGCAACTGACAAAGTAATTCTAATTTATTTGGGAGGCTATGAAACAAATTGCTTGTTTACAATGTATAAACGAAACAGAAATCACTGTCACCAACCTAACTATTCTATCAAAAAAATCCCTTAATGGAAATTGTCAAATATTATTATAAAAAATAATGTAAATAAAAGCCGAAACAGAGAAAATAGTATAAAACATTCGTTATAGAAGGCAATTCAAGCACTCGTTCGTTCGGGCACTCGCTGCTTCGCGCTCGTTCCCGAAATTCAAACTCGTGCTTGAAAAGGTTGCCTTCTACAACTTATGTTTTAATATACTATTATGAAATGCATTCGGAAAACTTAACTTTCTACTATTACGATTTATGATTTATTAAATATAAATAATTACGTATTTTGATTGTAATATCAAATACAACATTTATAGAGGATGGAACCAACATCTACACTTTTTTTTCATTTTTAATTATATTCGTTACAATAATCAACAAATTATTGGTAATACAACAGTTAATTTTCTTTTAATTTACATATGTACGAGCTTATGTGAATAACGAGAAATTTCAGTTTATTTTGAAATAAATTTGGTAAAATATTTGCTAAGGAATTTTTGATAATCATTGTTGCAGTTATAAGAAAAAAGCTTTCAATTCAGACGAATATTACTTTAAAAAATAGTTTATGTGTGTAGTGATAACAAGGGAAGTAATTCCCAAACAGCTTTTGCGCAAACCTGAAAATAGTTGAAAATATTGAATTTTTATCTCGAAAATTATCAAATTTTACAAAATTTTGTTTGTAATATTTTTTAAAGAATTAGCTACGCTGAAACCAAATTTATAAACAGAATTTAATTATCTCTTTTCGTTTTGGAGATATTTGCTCTCAAAATTGTACCTCAAAAGATGGGTTTTTTGAGAAAAAAAATCCTTGAAAAATTTTTTTTTTAATCGTTTTTCTAATCGTTCCAAAGAACATATAAGCAGAGAAAACATTTCTTCACAAAAGATATATATTCTTCTTAGAAAAATGAGTTTATAAAATTAATAATTGCTATGTAATAGCGACCTTCCTAACAACCATTTTTAAAAGTCTTTACAATTTAGTTAAATAAATGTTTAATATTTGAAGCATATTTTTTTTCATTTTAATAAAACAGTTCGAAATACGAAACAAGATCTAAAAAGTTTCTAGTTTCAAAACCACATTTGGTTCATTATTGCCCATTTATACCATCATAGATTGTAATTATTTAAATTCATATTACATTCTCATAGTATGTATCAATTTGAATTCATATATTCTCATAGTATGTATCAATTTGAATTCATATATTCTCATAGTATGTAGTAATTTGAAACCATACGCGAGAAGGGAAGTTATAAATGCATATGACACACGATTAGCATAAAGAATGCAATGAAATCGGCTAATTTCGTCCCTCGCAGAAGTTATAATCAAGTTTGTAGCCACTGGGAGTTATTGAATTAACCTTGCAGTTTGTAGATGATCGTGATCCTGCCATATTTCCTTTATATAGGCCAAAGTCATGCCGTAATCACGGAATCGTGATGTAAATTACGCGAAACTCTTAATTACTAACTGCTAACACAGCTGTGAGTGAAATTACAGCAAAATGCGAACAAAGAAAAATGTGGAAGGATTTGCAAATAGCGAAACAGAAATACTTCAGTAGAGAAAAATATAAATCTTGAAATTATTTTTTGTTTTATGATTTACAAATTATTTATATAAATTTTATAAGAATTTTAATAACAATATTTATATATCTACTTTGAAGGTGTTCATATTTGAGACTATTATTTCAAATAAAATATTATTTTTATTGGTGATCATGTTTCTGAATTTACTAGCAATAATTTAATAGGCATACATTTTATAAGTTACAACTTTTACTTTAACAAAAATAAGCACATAAAATAAATTTTATACAAAATATTAAGTTATAAAACTAAAATTATATGGTCATAAAATTTTAATGGACCATACTCGTATTTTCTATTTACCTACTTAAAAATATATTAACACATATTCATGAATTATGGTAAAAATTGCTATCAGTAAATACATAAATTCTGTAAAATATAAAAATTAAATAATTTACCGAGCGACAGTTTGTAGTTCTTAATTTTAAAAGTCAAAAGTAAACATTAGAAATTTGTAAATATAGATAATTCTTCTCTCAGATAGTAAACATTAGGGTGACTAATTTTTAAAGAGGATGATTTTGATCTAATTACATTAGGGCAACAATTAGAGTACTCCACAGTGAGTAAACACCCTTCTTTCAGGTAGTAAACATTACGGTGACTGGTTTTTACGGAGGGTGATTTTGAGCTAATTACTTTAGGCAAGAATTAGAGTACTTCACAGTAAGTGAGCACCCTTTTCACAGGTAGTAAACATTACGTTCACTAGATTTTACGGAGAGTGGTTTAAAACTAATTTAATAATTACGACAAGAATTTGAGTATTTCACAATGAGTGAGCACCCCTCTTACAGGTAGTAAACATTATGATGTTTAAATGACGGGTATTTTGATTTCATTACATTTTGGACAAGAATTAGAGTTTTCAGTTTCATTTTAGATTTTATTATTAGTAAATGTGTCCCATTTAAGAGAAAGCAAAGTATATGAATATTTTATTTTATATTATTTTATAAGTAAAAAAAATGACTGGACACCATATGACTTCCTTGAATGCTAAAGTATATGCATTTTTTACTGCACTTCATTTAAACTTATTTCGTTTAAAAGTGGGATCACTCTAATGTTAATCATTCTTTAACTTCCATTCGTTTCATATCTTCGAACTTTCCTTCGAAATGGATTATCTTTTGAAAATATTATTTCCTAAATATTTCCCAGACTTATGTATATATTCGGACAGTTTTCAATATCAATTTATTAACAAGAAATTCAATGCTTCATACAAAAATTAAAAATAAGTTTCTGCCCTTCTATTAAAAAGCACGATTAGAACCAAAAATGGAGGTGCGTAACTACATGTCATAGCAATTCCATACATAAAATTTCAACATTCTACTAACAGACCACTTTTGCGCAAAAGAAAAAACGATTATCCCATATTAATCGCTTATTGCTGGTATATATTTATTCTTTGATATAGAACACTCGCATTTTGTTGTATTTATTTTTAAATATTACGTTACACAAAACTATAACACCGTGTAGGTTCCCCACAAAAACTGATTTCAGATCTCCTTCAAATTAGAAAATTGTCATTGACTCATAACAAGCTAGTTATAAATCAAATTTTTTAATCTTGGAATAAAAACGCGTTGTGAGATAAAAAGCGTTAAGGAATTGGGTTTGGATCTCGTTGACAGTTGTACGACCTCGGTTGTGAATCAGCGAGATTCGGAGTCCCAGCCCCAGGCCGGTGGACGCCTGCGTATCTCATCATCTCGGGAACCTCGCTCGCTGGTGTTTGTTTTTCTAGCTTTTCTCTCCTTCCCATACAGAGAGTGATTTATATCATTGTTTCTTAATCGACACCGGAAACTTACCAAAAACTAACTTGATTTTGTAATTGATAACAGATAACAAGATACGTAATTTGAATATCATCAGCTGTGGTACTACGTTCCTAAATTGAATAGGACTTCAAGTGCCTTATTAGGTACTTGGTTCGTAACAAGTTTTACTAGCATTTTAGTGGTATAAGTTGTCTTAAATTATATGGGTTCCGTTGTTCTAAACCATTCGCATAGAAAACAAGATGCATAATTTTTAATCTCATCACTGTAGCGTTATAGCCCAATATTACTAAATGGAATAGAACATAAAGTGTTTGTTTCATGAAAAGTTTTACTTGCATTTTAGAGGTGTACGTTGTCAGCCTACAGCCCCATTATAGTAGATTCCGAACCTCTCAGACACACATTTTTTTATTTAGATAAAGTTTGGTGAAGTAGGAATTTAAACAAGGGTTGGCAAAAATCATTATTTATTTTAAAAAATGAAAAATGATTGTTTAAAAAAAAATCGAATAAATTATGGCTGTTTTGATTTTTTTAATTTTTAAAAATATCTGTGTATTACTGCACTTTTTAATTGTTTTAAAAAGCAATATAAATATTTTATTTCATAAACGAAAACGAAATCTGTAATAAAACCAAAATGATTCATCTGATTAAAAGTAGGAAAAGTAACAAGGATTTTTTACTTTTAGTTACATATTTAAATTGCTATATTTTCCTTTTATTATATGAGAATTAAAATGACAAAATACCATTCAATTTTAAGATATTATATACAAAATATATTTTAGTTATTATTAATTGTTTCGTAGCAAATAATTAAATTTTTATTATAATTATTTTTTTATATTTGATAAATATTAATGATTTAAATCGTGATATAATATAAAATGTATTATATGATCACTACAGAGTAAACCAGAATATTATAGTAATCAAAGAAGTGTAAGTAAAAAGTAGACAACCCGTATTACTTTAATGTTAAGTAAAGATAACCTAGAAAAGATATAGGCGCTTTTTTATCGTAAATTATAAACTCTAAAAGAATTTTTCAGTGTTTCCCTAAAAAATGAAATTAACATACATAATTTTAAAATAATTATATTTATTTCTGGCAACAAAAACAAATATTTTTACAAATGTTGAAGAAATAGATAGGTGAAATATAAAATATACAGATTTTTTTTGTAGTTTTGAACTCTATAATGGTCGCTAAAAAAAAGAGTGTTGCATGTTTTGGTTTATTATTAAGTAAAGCCTATAAACTTTATAAATTTAGTCAAAATAAAAACAATACAAAATTAGTGGAAATGATCCACTTAACCTAACAATAGTACTTAATAGGTTCTATTCTCGTATAAAATGTTAATTAGATACGCTCCAAAAATGTCATCCGCGTTCACCAAAAATAATTCGGATGCATTGTTTGATCACAAATATTTTTACACTAAACTCATAAATCTTCAACTATTTATTACTTAAAGATAAAAATTAGATAAAAAACATTGCCAAAATCTCCTGTGTGTAATTCGAAACTATTTGATTGTAAAAATTCTTGATACATTGCCAAAGAATTTACGCTGCGATAGAAAAAATACAAGAGATTTATTTAGAAAATAGTTGTACAATTTGTAATCATTTTCTCCGCACCATTTAACTATAAAAAACAAGTTTCCTTGAATTATTAAAATGTTAGAAATGAAAATAGATTTTGCAGAGATGTTTCGCATATATTTAGGTCGCTATCGTTTATGAGTTGCTAATTTTAAGTGAAGAAATAAATGAAAGGAAAAGTAATTATTTTCATAGAAATGGAATGTTATATTTCATAATTTCGCCTTTTAGCAAAATGGTAATTGAAGTGCTACTAGTTCATTATAATTAAATTTAATAATGTGTAATATCACGAACCATATTATTTACAATTTGTGCAGCTAGAAAATAATATAAATAAATTACATCAAAACAAATGTTATGAACATTTATAAATTATTTATCACATAACTTCCCATTAAAAATATAAAATTTATCAAAGTTTTATACGACGGTATATTATTTCAAGAGTTGTTTGGGGCTCGACGAGCGCAGCGAGGATTACTCCAAAAACACGAAAGGAAGAATACGTCGTATAAAACGAGTATAATACACAATTTTTTATACTTTGTTTCACTTATTTAATAAAAATCTTAAAATTTACAATTGAAAAAAATATCTAGAGATCTATAAATGGGAAATATTACAACTTTGTTGAAAGAAGTTGGACACACTTATCTGTCAATATGCATTTAAAATATTTATAAATCTATACATTATGAGTTATGAAATTTTAATATCTTTTTAAATTAGTTTTGTTTATTTGGTTTTCATACTAGAAATAATGTAAATTATATTTAAAAAACATTTAAAAATATTTTAAGTTATCAATTTGACAAATAAAGTGGGGTGCAGTGGTTAGAAGTACCAATTATACAACAACAAAAATACCAAAAATAATTTAACAATATTTTATATTATTTAACTGTTTTGATATAATAAATAGAGCGATTGTTAACGCAAAGTATAAAAAAATAATATGTTCCATATTTCAGATGTTTTTTTTATGAACTATTTAACCCTGCCTGTCAATATCACCTAAACATAAAGGGTCTAAACATCAGATGAGAAAAATACGATATAATAATGCTAGTAGTCACGAAATTCAATACACAATCATCTTAGAATTCCATTATCTTCATTGATTTTTACCAGTAAGGTCTACGTCTCTTACAAAACCGTAAAATTAAGTTCAGTATTTCATATTTTTGTAAGAAACCTATTAACAAACATTATCTTCATTGGTTTTTACCAATAAGGTCTACGTCCCTTATAAAATGTAAAATTAAATTCAGTACTTATTTAATATTTTTGTAGGAAAGCTATTAACAAACATTATCTTCATTGGTTTTTATCAGTAAGTTCTACGTCCCTTACAAAATCATAAAATTAAGTTAAATATTTCATATTTTTGTAAGAAAGCAATTAACAAACGCCGTAAGCTATCAATCTGTCGGTCACCTTTTTAAACAAACCCGGGCATCCGGCAGGGCGGTGACTGGGCAGTTTAGGAAGAGAGTCACTCGTCAAGAGCCGAGCTCTGGTGCCACGCTGTCTGGAGGCCCTTTGCACACGTGCTGTCGGTGGACATTGTTATTCTAACATTTTTCCACACATAATATGCCATTAGGGATATACGAGTATTTTTTCCTGTTCTTAATTAAAACAAACATGGTCTTTACGAAATATTTTGGGGGTTTAAAACGGAAATTGTTTCTTTCTCAGTTGTCTCTTTTGGCGTTAAGCAAGATTAATGTTAATTATAGTTAAATTTTTAACTATTGGTTAAATTGACAATATCGTATCGAAACAAAAGTCAAATGGGTTATTAAATATTGTTTAAATTTCGATACGCATTTTTTTTTGTTAACTGGTACTTATTTACATAATTATAAGCTGTGCATTTGGGCATTACAGATTCTTTAAACATTTTTAATTACATATTTGTAATATTTTTGACACCCAATTTTACGAGGGACTAGAGGCTCATTCCCAGCTACTGTTTTAATTTTAAGTTTTGTTTTAATTTTATATTTTAGTTACAACACAGATGTGCTGTTTCTTGCTATGTTTTAATTTTTCGTTTTTATTTTATTTCATATCATGATTAAGGTTATAAAATAACCCTTTTTGAAGACAATACTGGTTTATTTTTTTATATTGTTCGTTTTTCATTAAAATTACAGCTGCAGCAATACCACAAATTCTTTCTTCTTTTCAAGTTTCTCCGCACGAAACAGCAAAATCTATTTTAAATTCGATTTGGATAGTATTACTATTTATTTACGATATACAATCTTAATTTTCTTTACATTTTCGGAGACGTAAATTGACATCATGTTACAACTGACAGTTTTAATTTTTAGTTTTAGAAAGTATGGACCCTTGTAACTAAAAAAATTCAAAGCAGATTTGAATGCTCTGGATTGAAATTGTATAATTTTGAAGAAGATACGCATTTCTCAAGTAGCTAAATTTTACAAATAAATTTCAGAACAATTTTAAGAATTAAGTCGTCAACGACTTTAAATAGTAGAATGATAATTGTGGAGAGAGTAAAGAACTTTATTTTTTTGTAAAAACATATATTATTTTATTTTACAAGTACCAATATGAAAAAAATACATGAAAATTCTTTGACTTTTGCTATTTGCTAATTATAATGTACTCATATTTCTTTGGGGATATCATTATTATCTTAACGTGTTCCTCGATATGTTTTTATTCTTTTTTAATTTTGAAAAAAATCCTTAGAGGGTCCATTCGTAATAGTTACAAGAATTTGCAGAATAAGTCATATTTTGATACGGTTCTTTATATTTCAAATAAAGATAAAACTATTAGTGCATCTTTTACTGATGAAAAAGTTTTACTTTTCAAATTCACTACCAAATTATGTGTTTTGTGCTGCAACTTTATAACTATTTGAAAGAAATAAACATCCTGTCATTTCGCATTAGATCCAGCACATCACACATCTAGCGTTTACGGCTTTTGCGACCGCTCGTGTTGTTCCCGTCGACAGGAAAACGCTAATGATGCCAGAAGCAACAACTGTCGCTACTTCAGACGATACGACTATTTTAGCTCTAATTAACCGCCCTCTAGGTATGTGTATCGTTAGCGACTGTGTATACTAAACAGCCGACGTGTCAAACTTGACAAATGACAAGCGGCACGCTGCTAATTTGTTCATTTGTTTAACATGTGAGAATCACTGTCATGATTTTTTAACCACTATGAATAATCTAAGTATTGTAAATAATAAATTAATTTCACTCACCCTTTTTTCTTCACTTCGATCTTCAAAATTTTAGATGATGGGAATCTGCAAAAATAAAAATATATTAAAAATACAATGTATAAAAATAGAAGTTCGTACACAGGTTGTGTTTATACTTTAGGAAAACAATTATAGGTTATATACTAGAAGACATGACGTGCTGATCATATAATAAAAAAATATATATTCGCAAAATTAAGAGTGATTTTCTTCAAATAAACATTTTTAGTGCCACTGGTTTGATAGGTATTTTTTTTAATATGGGATTTCAAAAAATTGCGGATACTATTTCTCCTGATAGATTTAGAGCAAAACTACAATAGTATAAAGTTGTTCAAAATTAAATTCTACATCAGGTACGATCATAGTTGATGCAACAGCATGTCTGCGGTACGAGATTTATTAAATATAAAATGTAACATTGTCGATCAAAATCAGAAGTCATGGAAATGACAGTTAATGGCATGTCATTATAGATAACTTTATATATTTTTCTACTTCCGTTTAATAAGAGCCTTTATTTCCCTAATTTCAGTTAGGTTATTGATACCATTATTTCACTAGTGTAATAATGAGATCCATTATTTCACACGAAAAAGAAACTAAATTCAACTTAAATAAGAATAAAATAAAGACAATAAGAATTATAATCAGTGACATTTCACGAAACTGTCATAAATATTTTCAATAATCGTACGGTTACGATTACGGCCATTATTTAAGTGCAAAAATAAAGAAAAGCATTATTATAAAATGTGCATATTTGCCGGTAAATGTGCATAGTTTCTAGTAAGGTAAATGTGCATTAAATTTTATGGTACTGGTGCGATGAAAATTAACTAATTACTATTTCTGATTCCAGGTATTCCTCTAATTCCGAGCGCGAACATATTGAAACGGATGCATTCAATTATCGATCATGTTATAATCGTATTAATCGTGCAAGATATTCGAGGATTGACTGATCGGAAAATCACAATACCTAATCTGCGATTACGATTAATCTTAATCTTTATAGTTTCATCACTAATTATTTCAATTATTTGGTTTGTATGAAAGAAATCAAACTTTAATCTATTTTAATTTTAAAATAAAAAAAACTTTCTATATAAATCTGGTTTATTAAAATATTGCAAACAAAGATCAAAAATCAGCTTTTGGCATTTATTTTTACAATATTAATTTACAGTTTATATTATATTTATATCATCAGTTTTCGTTTGCAACTATGCAAACATATACTGATATTATATTTAGGTATCCTATGAAATATACCTACATACAAATATAAAACATTACAAAAAAACTTCATAAAAACAATAAATAACCCCACTTTATCAGTTCAAACGTTCCGCTTTTAAAACAACATACATCACCCTCCAACCTCTGTGAACCTAGCAATGATTCAAGCCACATGTTTGATCTGCGTTTGTCTTTCCGATTCTGAGATGAAAAACGAGCAGAGGAAGACGTGCGCTAATTGGCGTGCGACTCACACGAAGGTGAAGGTGTGAATCTGGAGTCAAAGAGACCGCTCGGTAGGGAAAGGTTGCTTGGAGTATGTTGCGTCTTGGAAATAGTTCTCAACATTAATTATGCGTGTGTGGTATTTATACAGTAATTTGTATGTGATAATGTGGGGAGAAATATGAGGAATGGAAGTGATTTATTGTTTCCATTATCGCTTTATTTTACTCAGAATGAAGTGTTTTTTGAGTATATTTCAAAAATTAAGGATATTTATTTGCTTTCCAACATTTTCAATCAGAATCTTAAAAATGTGTATTTTTTGGTTTCAAACGTAATATTATGTTAACACATTCCAAGAATTTTATTATTATTTATCCGCTGGAATAAAAACTTGCAAATTGATATACTTATATAATTTTGACCACCGAATCGAATGGTGAAGTCGCCAAAATCATAAACTTGACGATTTTCAGGGTACACCAAAAAAAAATTATTTTTCAGGTTTAACTTTAAAAGCAAATATCTCGAAAACAAAAAGAGATAATTGAAATCTGTCTGAAAATGTGAAATCTGTACCGCTATATTTAATTAAGCCCTTTTGTATTTGGAGGAAAAATTTCCCGACCGAAAAATTCAAATTTAGGTTTCTTATAAATTTTCAAATTTCATTTCTTTCATCAACGTCCAAAGAACTTATACGCAGAGAAAACATTTGTTTATTAAACTTTTCGATATCGAATTTACTGGTCAAGTAGTTGAGATTGTATCTCCAAAACTAATCGTTAATGTAAAATAAAAAAATGTAATTTTGAGGAAAGTAAGGTATAATGGGGTCATTTCAAAAAAAAAATGTTACGATTTTTTTTACATATATGGAATCTGCGACACTTACTATGCATATAGCAATAAAATGTATGCAGAAATATAATACTTTTCATTCATAACTTTGTTATAAGATATTCGCGCTGCGAATTTCGTGACGTCACGAATTCAAAACTCACACAAAGATACATCTCACACATACACGTACATCGAGGCGCTACAAGTTGAACGTTAGTGTAACGCAGGAAGTATAATTTTATACTTTGTGATGTAAAGTAACCTAAAATTTATATAGTTGTCAGAGGAAAAGTACGCAGGTTTTTGTTTTGTTTATATTAGTGTAGAACTACATGTTTGTAATCGTGAAATATAGTTGAAATTACATCAGAGTGTAATATATTTAAATATTTAGGTAAAGCATGGTCAACGAAGTTTACATTTCGTCCGCCAGAGTGAGCTGATCATTATAAATTCGTGATGTATTGGCAAATGGCGTCCTGTTGAGATTTGAAATCGAAGTCTAATTTCAAAAAATTATATCTACAAAACAATGTACCCAAATGACATGAAAATATTATTTACATATATTGTAGACGGTAGACTTTCAGGAAAAAAATAAAACAGAAAATGTGAAATGACCCCATTAAATTCTGTTTGAAATTTTGAAAACGGCGTATTAATATTTCTCATTTGAAGTCGTACGTACAGACACAATTTTACGTTTAAAACAGGGTTGCATTAATTGAAATCAAATTTTAGTCATAATGATTTTAAAAAAAATCATTAATTTAATTCACTTGTTTTTGAACATTCCAGATTTACGAAAATTGGAGGAAAAAGCGTGTGTATATGTTACCACGTGGCAATATTTTCAAGAACTATTAAATCTGTTTAATTTTGTTTTAATTTCTTGCACTAATGTGTGTTTTTTTTTTGTTAAACTTACTTTGAAATGTGTTACAGTAAAATCCGGTTATAACAACAACGAAGGAATCCTAAAAATTTTAGAGGTAGCATATGTGGGGTTCTTAAATAAGTGGTCAACGGATTTTACTGTAACTTGTTATTGTTTCTGTACATTTTTACTTATTCTTTCGTAATAAATACTACTTTGTTTTGTAAAAAAAATCTGATTTAAATAAAAAAATCCGATTTAAATAAAAATCCTAATTTGCAACTTAAAATTTTTTAACTGGAAATAACTACGCAAGGAAATATAAATTAAATTTTTATTGAAATTTTATTATTTAAATACGGGTAGTTAAATAAATTTTAGGGCAGAAGATATTGTGCTATTCATATCAACATGAATCTATTTAGATTTTACCTCAAAGTATATAAAACCAATAACAAAAAACCCTCCAATTACAAGTAACAAATGGGGGGATATTTTCCCATCTGTCCAGGCGTCCAGGGTGTCGTGAGATTAGCGAGCGGTCTCTGACACCACTGAAGCGAAACAAGCCAGCCGGTGGTCCTCGGAACTGAAATCGGACCCCAGGACTACACGGGAATAGCCACCAGGGATGCGGCGTGATGAATTGCTACCGTAACGCTGCATTTGCAACGAATTTGTGACGGGATTACGTTATTTACGAAACTATAACTTACAAATCACAAAGATATACGACCCGGAAAAAAGGACTATTATTTGGTAAGTATTTTAAACATTTTCGGTCAGAATAATAGCTATTTATGCAATAAGGTAACAAAGGTAGTTATTTAACGCATGCTAAAATTTTAAATATCTCAGATTTCTTACGTGTTTCGTAATATTTTTCTACGTCCGTTTAAATAAATACAAAAATGTATTTGATTATTTTTGACATTTTTATGCCTTTATAAAATTATAAACAAATGACAATAACAATACCAAAGACATCTTAAATTTGTGCGTTACTTGTTTAGATACTATTACAAAATTGCTGAAATATGTAAACAATATAAATAAAGTTTTGTGAAATATAAGTAAAATAAGTCACTGTGAATCTAAAACCCCAACAGGGGAATTTAACATATAAAATAATATTCTCGTAATTTCCTGCTTCTCTAAATATTTCACGTCAAAATGCATCAAACAACAGTTGTAGAGCATAAAATTCAGCATTTGAATCAATAAGCAAAATGAATTTTGCGTTATTCTGTTCGTACTAACCGTACAGCTGAAAAAGATAAAACGAAAAATTCTCAGTTACAGTTCTAAAACTCTGAAATCGAATTAATATTTCTACTCGCTTTTATCAAATTTATTTTCTTTTGATGAAATCAATAAGAAAATTATAAATATATTTTATTCATTTATTTGAAAAATGGAAGAATGTAATCAAAAACTTTATTTATAATCTATTAAATTTTGTTAATTTTATTTTAATTTAGTGTGTTTATTCATGTGAAAGTTTTATTGAACATTTTGGTGCTGAATAAACACCGGTTACTGAAAGATTTATTACAGAAAAATCAGCGTTCTCGTTGAATTATTGCGTCGGCGTTGCTTGCTTGCTGAAAAAATAAAACTACATGTAGGCCTCTGAAAGAAATGAAGCGAAGCAGACATATTTATTCAAAATAGGGTTTGGTTTTCGGTCGTTGAAAAATCAGAAAATATTTTAATAGAATTTATGATTTCCGAAGAAATAATATTTTTTATCTTACGAATACATATATTAAAAATAATAATATACATAAATATTAAACATTCAACATACCCTCTTAATATAATTTATAATAAATTACACTATTTTGATAATTATAAATTTATTCCTGGTACTTTCAAACAGTCGTTACTTGTACTGTAATTAATTAAAAACAGTATTTATTACGAAATATTTTGTACATACCTAAATTATATTGTACATATTTCATATTCAAAAGAAATTAGGACAATGTATTTTGTGGGAGGGACGTCGAAAAAGAATTAATATATTTGATTAATGCGGTGTATAGAAAATTTTAAGTTGTAAGATGTCAACCAGATCATTTTAATTTCTAGATTGACCATATTTTTTTCAAAAGATTTAGATTTAGTAAAAATACACCAACGTATTTATTACAAAACGTAGAAAATATTATTCGATTTTTTAAAGGGTAAAAAACGGTATATAAAATTATGAGTAGCATATAATATTTCGTAAATATATTTAAAATTTTATTCACAGAAATTTTGTAATTATCCCGTTGAAACATTACCGATCCAAATTTTTTAATCAAATTTAATACAACATTTAAAATTTCTTTAAAATGACAATTATTTACATACGCATATAGCAAATATAAGGCAAAATTATTAACAACTTGAGAGTTGACAATTAAATCTGGTTGTTACTTCCAGCCAGGTAAATTCGTATTGAAAAATGTGTTTTCATTACCATGAAGTTTACCAGCCAGATAAATTTAATCTGTTTGGAAGTTAACAGTAACTTTGACAGATGATTAAAAAACTGGCCCTTATTGCTTTAAAATTATAATAAAATTAATGGCTATATGGTAATTCGTCGTCGGCTGTCGACAATTTGTGGAACGCATTTAATATAAACAACAAACAAGATAAATTAGTACTTAGTTTATATACATTCACTAGTTAAAAAATATCGAATTGTTCTTTCGGATATCATCAAATAAATTATGATGTCGGGAACGATCGACAATATATTTCAAAAGATAAATGCAAATTTTAAAAGATAACAGCCATATACCTGAGTTGGCTTGATTTAAATCATGATCTAAAATACGATATAAATCAAGAGATTTTTTTGAAAAAATCATTGATTTAAGTAAATCGTAAATATGTACAAAAAGGAGCACAAATTTTTCCAACTGAATTTTCTTTCACACAGGGAACCCGTCGTAGAATTATTATTTTTGAGTTTCACAACAGTTTTTTGAAGTATATTTAAGTTTTAAGATACACACGTATATTAATTTTAAATAGGTATTTAATTTTTTAATATTATATTACTCTACAACACTTCGATTTTCGTTATTATTTAATTTATTTTACAAAATATATAACTACGATTTCAATTAAAAACATAATTATTTTTTTAATCATGAGCCATAAACTTATCGAACCTTCTTGTGCACTTCTTTTTATGAATTCATAACACTTTAAGATTCATATTAACACACCATAACTGAATATTATCCTGCTATAAATTTTAACAATAATATAATTCATTGAGAAGTCATCCTACGAATCAGGACCTTGTATAATTTGGTCCCTCCTACACTCTGAAAAGTCGGGAGTCCTATTGGTTGAAAAGTGACATATGTCACAAGTCTTCTCATGATGAGTTCCAGAACTATATCTTGGGCTCATCTCAAATGCAGTCTTTCCCAAAGTGCAAAGTGAAGTGCTTCAATGTTCGCCAACATTAAAATGGAGCCCGAATTCTTCGATTCGACCAACATCTTACACTGTCATCATTTGCATTCGAACATATTTTATGACAACTACAACTTCATACCTCTGCCACCTACACCTCCAAATCAATCTCCAAATTTTCAAGACCAAAGAAATTATTTCGAACAATACCAAACATTTGGCAAACCGAGAACAAGTGAAGAGCTGAATTATTTATTCAATAATAGTGATTCTTGTGGTGTACCGTCTCCTGTTTCTATTTACGAACAAACGAAGCATGATTATGAAGAAATAACAAATGAAAAGATCTTCCCGCCTAACAGACAATCGACGAGCAAATATTATGATCACGTTTCCGCCGGAATTGAATCAGAGCAAGATTATTTTAATAGATTAAAATATTCTCAGGATATTATAGAATGGAAGACAAATGAAGAAAGTTCAGGACAAATGGATAAAAATTGTAAAGAAACGGAGTACAATGAAGAGTGTTTGCTATCTGTTTCTTCGCCCATTCAATCGGATGACGCGGGTAAGAAAAATAATTAAATTAACAACATTTTATACCAAAAAAAAACTAGAAAAATACGTTTAATTATATTTACTTTTGAAATATTTAACAACTATGTTACGATTTTTGCAATGACAGTTTAAAACGTTAAACCATTATCTAAATGATTTTGATTACTTACCCATCAAGGATCAAGGAATCGGTAAATAATAGTATATTAAGCATTATGAACGGTAAGAACATTTTACCAATCGAAAACAATTGTTCGAATGAGGATCGAAGCGACAATCCCAATTATTATTGTCTGAGATCGAAATTCCTTACTGTTCATAATACTTATACTATTTTTTCACGACTAATATTAAGTTTTTCCTCTAAAACAATAAAAAAATTATTCAAAATCAAGTGTATTAAATTTATTCATGAAAAATGAAAATGCGTTTTCATTTGTTCTATTTTGCATTTTGTTGGCATTTGAGGCTGTGTTTTTGTTCATAAAATAAATGCAAAAATAATTTGTTAGCTATCATTATTTATCAATAATTGTAATAAATGTAAAATGTACTAATTATTTTTTTGCTTTAAATATGGATTTAATTGCCGTTCAGTGAACGGTAAATGATTTTTAACTACCGATTTGTTCGACGTAACAATCACTAAAAGTAACTTATTGCATTGGATACACAATATAGCTTTTTTTAATGCACGAACGTGTTAAAATAAAAAAAAAATTCTACGACCATTAACATATTTGCTTGTTGTATATTTGTTATTGCTACGGATACGTAATATATTGTAAACATATTCCGACAGTAACCATAGACAACGTTAACGTATAAATTCATATCTCACAGTTCTGTCAAAATCATATTGTTTATTTTTTTTATTGCTAGAAAGTAGTGAAATGAAGACATCTTTATAATTAAAATATAAATGAATTAGGAAATAATAATGTGGTCGAAGAAAGAGTACAGTGTACATTATACATTTTTTTTATTTTGATCTACAAAATCATCCCCAACTAGTAAAAAGCACATTCAGTCCATTAATACTTTAATAATTATATTATAAAATAACAAATATTTCAAAAAAGGTCAACTCGTGTGATTCCATTGCATTATTATTTCTATATTTATGAAATGACGAAATTAAAAATATGATTCAAGTTAATGTTGCATGTGCAGATCTTAAGCATTGCAATAAAAAATTAATGATTTATAATGAATCATTTATTATAGTTCCAAAGATTTTAAAGAGAAACACCAGATTGGATACAGGGTTGAGAAAAACACGGGTATTTCATAGAAAACCAAACCCACCTGGGTTTAAAAAAAAAAACGGGTTTTATTAGAAACGACAAAATATTTGATTTGAATTATATATATTTATTTTGAATTATTTTGGATATCAATAGTTCACATTAATTTTTGAAAATTAATTATTTAATTATTTTAACACAAAATACGAGTACATATAAATACGGTTACATATATTTTTTCTGTTCTTTATTACGACATATATCGAGATCAACTGAATCGTATAGTCATGATGGCCAGTATAGCTTGCATGTTATATTACGAGGGCGGTCCGATAAGTACTTAGCCTCACCGCCCTATAGCACAACAATCGCAAGAGCAATTTTTTATTGCTTAGAACATCATCGTAGACAGCTACTGTCAAATTTTCAGCCGAATCGGACGCGAAGTTTTGTTTTGACCGCGTGTGGAAGCGAGCGTGTCCGCAGATTTGAGAAAAATGGAAAAAGAACACTATCGGTCGGTGATTTGATTCTTGTTTTTGGAAGGGAAATCGCGCAGCGAAATTAAAGAACGCTTGGATGCTGTATAGGGTGACTCTTCTCCTTCGATGGCGACCGTCAAAAATTGGTTTAACGAGTTTCAACATGGTCGCACGTCGGTTTTTGATGAGTCACGTCCAGGTGCCCCGAAAACGGCTACCACGGAGGATAACGTAACAAAAATCCACGATTTCGTATTGGCTGACCGCCGATTGAAGGTGCGTGAGATAGCTGACACAGTAGGCATCTCAAAAGACCGCGTGGGTCATACCTTGCATGAATTATTGGGTATGAAAAAGCTGTCGGCGCGATGGGTGCCGCGTTTGCTCACTCCTGACAACATGCGCATCCGTGAGACCACTTCAGAGCATAATTTGACGATATTCAGGCGCAATCCGAAGGAGTTTCTGAGTTGTTTCGTGACCGTCGACGAAACATGGGTACACTGGTACACACCAGAGACCAAGCAACAGTCGAAACAGTGGACTTCACCCGGCGAACGTGCTCCAAAGAAGGCGAAGACTGTCCTATCGGCCGGAAAGGTTATGGCCACGGTTTTCTGGAATTCAAAAGGTGTGATCTACATCGACTACCTGGAGAAGGGTAAAACGATTACAGGGCTCTACTATGCCGAATTATTGGGTCGATTCGACGCCGAATTGCAGATAAAACGGCCCCATTTGTCGAAGAAACGAATGCATTTCCACCGTGACAATGCACCGGCTCACACCTCCGCCGTCGCCACAGCCAAATTGGTAGAATTAGGCTACGAACTGCTACCCCACCCACCGTATTCTCCGGATTTGGCCCCGTGCGACTTTTTTTTGTTTCCAAATTTGAAAAAGTCACTCGCTGGGCAGAAATTTCAGTCGAATGGGGCAGTTATCACCGCCACGAAAGCCTAATTTGCACACCTTCAGAAAATGTTTTTTTCAGACGGGTTACAGAAGTTGGAGCATCGCTGGATCGAGTGTATAGAACTCAAAGGAGATTATGTTGAAAAATAAATCGCCATTTTTCAAAAAAAATTGTTATTCTTTTGTAGGCTAAGTACTTATCGGACCACCCTCGTATGTGTATCTTATAATCATAGTTTATTTAAGTTTATGTAACTTTCTGAACAAAAAAAAAATTAAAATAAACGAGCTTTTTAAGGATATTTTTTGAGTGGATTTTTTTGGATTTTTTAAGTGGGTTTTTGGGTCGGGGAAAATTGCTACAACCCTGATTGATACCTTACAAAATTGTTAAAATATTCTAAAAAAACAAAGGGTACTCGTATTAAAATATGAATCATAGTTCTTGAAACCTGATCCAGGGTATTCCAAGGAATCTCCCGACTCGTACAAAAACTAAAGGTTATGTCAGAATTACACATACTTAAACAACACACATATGCTCTTTATTTATATGTTAACAACTAATTTAATGTTAAATTTTATGCCCTGTTTCCTCTGTTCTTTTCTTTCGCAATGGTTTTTGCACAATCAACTTCATGTTTAGCTGCAGTTGTTGCAGTTCTATTTTAGTATTCACTGAATTAAATAAAAAAGTATGCATTTATTTATGCTTATCCAGTTTTTTAACCACTTTTAAAATGTCAATGTTTTCTACAAAATTTAACTCTGTTTTGATACATCCATTGTCCCAAAAAACTACTTCGGTTTTCGATACAATACGAATTTTTTTCTTATACAGGTTTTGTTTTGAGTATCCAGACGATATTTGGTAAATTAGTGTCAAAATTATAATGTAGATCTCACGACAGCGAAACTGGAGAGATTTTAGAATAATTTTTGATCCAAGTTATCGTTTCTTCGCAGGAATTATGAGTAACTTTTACCGATTAAATTCATAGTTCGAATTATATTTGCAAGTAGCAACAATAGGGGAAGTAATTACCAAAACCAATGATGCAGTATTTTAGTTGAAATCCAAAAGTATTAAAAAATACCGAATTTTTAGTTCGAAAATTTTTAAATTTTACAAAATTTTGTTTGTGATAATTTTAAAAGAATTAGCTGCGCTGATACCAAATTTACAAACAGAATTGAATTATCTCTTTTCGTTTCGGAGATATTTGCTCTCCAAGTTGTATCCCAAAAAAGTGTATTTTTTAAGAATATTCCAAAAGTGAGTAGGGACACAATCTCAACTACTTTACCATTCGATTCTACGGGAAAAATTATATAAAGAAATGTTTTGCCCACATATACGTTCTTTGGAACGATTAGGTGAAAAATAAGAAAAACGAAAAAACCTAAATTTAAATTTTTTGCCTCGATACTTTTTGTCTCCAAAATTTTTCATATTTTGAACTTAAGTAGATATCGACGCGCTGATTCCAAATTTTCAAACAGAATTCAATTATCTTTTCCCGTTTTCGAGATATTTGGGTTCAAAGTTATATCTAAAAAATCAGGTTTTTTAGGTTTACCTCATAAATGGTTAGGTTTAAGGTTTCGGCGACCTCACCGTTCGATTCTACGGGCAAAATTACATAAGTGTACCAATTTTCAGATTTTTATTCCTACGGATACAATTTTTAGAGCGAAAAATCGAAAATCGGCGAAAATCGAAAAAAATCGTAAGGGGTTCATCAGCCATTTTTTTCGATTTTGGCCAGTTTCGTTTTTCCTTTCTACAAATTGTATCCTTTGGAATTAAAATCTGAAAATTAGTATACTTATGTAATTTTGCCCGTAGAATTGATTGGTGAGGTCGACGAAGTTGTAAACCTAACCATTGAATGGTTATACCTAAAAAATCGGTTTTTTTAGGTATTGTCAAAACTCAACTTTGAACACAAATATCTCGAAAACGGTAAGAGATAATTCAATTCGGTTTGAAAATTTGAAATCAGCGCATTGATGTTTACTTAAGTCTAGAAAATGAAATATTTTGGAGAAAAAAAGTTCCTCGTAGAAATTTTGAAATTTAGGTTTTTTCGATTTTCTCATTTTTCACCTAATCGTTCCAAAGAACGTATATGCGGACAAAACATTTCTTTATGTAACTTTTTCCGTACAATCGACTGGTATAATCGTAGAAATTGTATCTCTACCCATTTTAGAGATATAGCAAAAAAACACTTTTTTAAGGTTCAAATTTGACAGCAAATATCTCAAGAACGAAAAGAGATAATTAAATTCCGTTTGAAAATTTGAAATCAGCGCGTCGAGATCTATCAATATACACTATTTCCCAAAATCAAAATATTGGACACAAAATTGAGTATTTTTGGGATATTTCGCGTTTGTCACCACAAATTTTGGTATAATACTGTTGTTTGGTTTGTTTTAAATCTACACAACTTTGATATGGGGTTGAAGGTTTTAGAAATAAATAAAATTAGATAATAATGCGACAGAATAAAATAGAAAAGGCGTAATAGGTAATAAGTCTAGAAAATGAAAAGTTTTTGAGAAAAAAGTTTCTCGGAGAAATTTTGATCTTCTCATTTTTACTTAATCCTTCCAAAGAACTTATATGCGGAGAAAACATTTCTTTACAAAATATGTATATATTTTCTCCTTCTTAAAAGTAAGCTTATAAAATTAATCATTGTTAAATAATAGTGTCCTTACTGATAACCAATTTTAAATGTCTTTACAATTTAGTGAAATAAATGTTTAATATTCGAAGCATACATTTTTTCTTTTAATAAAACAATTCGAAATACGAAATGAGATCTAAAAAAATCCAAAATTCCTTTCGCCACATGCCCTACCGCCAGCCCTGGATAAATAATCAGATTTATATTGTTTCAATAAATGTCCATTTAAAAAAATAAAAACTATAAATGATTAATTCAAATAAAATCTTTTATACTAATTGGATTTAAGTAGCGAATAATCTGATAATGAAAGCTTATTAAAACGATAAAAACTGCTTTGTTCATTGCTGTCCAAAATCACGTCGTGCGTGGACATTCAAAAAACTAAATTTATAGCAACCATAAAAACTGCCCGTCAGCATGACTAACAAAGTTGCCTTAAAAAATTCTGCGTTTTTTATTCGCAAACCAAAATTTAACATGTCACATTGCGTGACCAAAGCACGAAATCATTTTCACTTGTAGTACGATAATCTAATTATTTAATTAATTTACAAATTGCTAATAATTATATCAAATTCTTTATCTACAAAATATTTACTTTTGATATCAAACTGGATTTGTTAAGTACTCTTATTATTATTATCAGTACTTGAAGATTATATAAGTATAAGTACTTCTTATTATTATATCCGAAATAAATAAAAAAAAATAAAATAAAAGGTAAATGTTCAAGATATATTTTTATAAAAAATTACCTATAACCATCACAGAATTGACAGATACTGATATCTTTTTTTAACAAAAAATATTGCTTTATAAAAAATAAATTAACGTTACAATACAGTATAAGTATACATTCTTAAAAATTGCACGTGTATTTAAATTATATTTGTTTTGAAATGATATTTATATTGTTTGAGAATAGCAGTGGCGGTATAGTGATGCAAACTTTTAACAAATTACACATAAACAGGTAATTTATGCACTAATTTCGTAAATAATACTGTGATAGATGTAATAGAAATCAATCAAAATATTAATGTAATTTATATAGGTGATGTCACGCTATAACAAAAAGCCTCTGTATTTCTTTTTTAAACTAATTTCTCTAAATTTGGTTGAGCTAAAATCCCCCATTAAGTCTAGGTTTTTGGCAATCACCTAAGAGGAATAGTTATAAAAATAAATTATCACAAAATTTATCGTCATACAGAAAAAAATCATAAATAATAAACATGTAAAAAAATTAAACAAGTCAATTGTAAAATAATAAATTTGAGCTATTATAAGAATATGTGGTTAAAGAATAGTGATATACTTCGAGCATATACTAATATATGCTCGAAGGTTATATATGATATAAGTGTTAAAAGTGACATTTTATGAGTGAGTGAGGAAGTTTGAAACGAGGCGAAGCCGAGTTTAACAAACCCCACGAACGAAATAAAATCACTTTTAACACAAATATCATACACTATTTTTCCTACGACCACAGTTATGTACCTATTAGTAAATAAAAACTAAGCATTAGAATGACATTTATGACAGGTCATGATGTATTTGTTATGAACAACTGAACATAAGACGTGTTAAAAGTAAATTTGTTTTTTACTTTTAACACGTTGTCAATGACAACGTTTTAAAACTATTTACTGTGTTATAAACTGTTATTTTTAACTTGCTAAGAAAAACCGTTAAAAATACTATTTTTAACAGTGGTCGTAGGAAAAATATTTTTTAAGAAAATAAGAACATGTATTATTGCAATCTTAATTTAAGTACGATTGAATGATTTTATTTTTGAGAAAAACCCAGCCAGAAGCTGGAAGCTATAAAAGCAAAAGTAAACTTTAATGACACATTGCAGTTTGTGTACTATTTACTCAAATTGCTCATGAAATCTTAAACCTATGCTTATGTTTTATTGCAAAGTGACGGCTGT
This sequence comes from Stenolophus ochropezus, assembly GCA_035578165.1. Lineage (NCBI taxonomy): Eukaryota > Metazoa > Arthropoda > Insecta > Coleoptera > Carabidae > Stenolophus > Stenolophus ochropezus. The sequence goes on from JAQOWZ010000002.1 coordinate 4,738,866, forward strand.
AGATAGCTATTTAAATCTTGATCTTTTTGCTCTCTTTAATGTCTTTGAACTGAGCGCCTATTGCGAATTTGCACAAGAAATGGAAAAGATTACACCTCATGACATAATGGAATAAATATTTACGAAAGGGTCATGTTCACAAAAGCACCGACACAAACAACTTCTGATACAGATACCTACATTTGATGCTTTGATTACACAGTTGTTACAAACATGTTCACATTATGTCACATAGGCGCCGGGTTTGTATTTTGGTCGGGGGTGCCCACAATCCTATGTCTTAAAGCATATATAACATCGATTCCATTTAATTGGGGTAGTTGCTTTTTTGGATCTAATCTCAAATAATTTAATTGGGACAAATGTTTCGCTCAATTGTGATAGTAAATGAGGTTTTTTTTACATTGGACCACCTGTTAGTCCTAATTTTTCAGAGGATTGAATTCAATTTTAACGTGATATTCAGATAGTCTATTTTATTCACTTAACTACATAAGTTGCAGATACTGAGCAAAAAAATAAATAAACAATGTTTTTTAAAATTTTTAAAGATATCTAAGTGTTGTAGTACTTTTTAAAATTGTTTTGAAAGCAATAACAATATTTTCTTTCATAAACAAAAACGAAATCTCTAATAAAACCAAAACTATTCATCTGAATTAAACTAGGAAGAGTAAAAAAGAATTTTTACTTTGTTACACATATAAATACTAATTTTTTTTCTTCTATTATGACAATTAAAGTGTTAAATTTCATTTAATTTTAATATATTATTAAATACAAAACGAATTTTCATTGTTATTAATAGTTTTATAGCGAATAAATACATTTTCATTGTAATGAAAAATCAATAATTATTATTTAAAAAATCAATTGATTTAAATCAGGCCAACCCTGAATTGTACACTTACATTAATGACAACAATGAGTAAAAAAAATCATCCCATGATTTCTATTTTGTTAAATCCCAAATTCATTATTGACAAAAAAAAGATATTTTACAAGCACTTATGATGAAATAAAATTTCACAATGTATTGAAAAGTAATATTTGTAGGATATATCAAATTATTTGGATAATTCGATATCCTATTTCCTCTTTTAGTTGCTAACGATTAAGTAATCAAAATCTGCACATTACACAATTACGCAAAAATGCAATACATTGCAAATAATCAAGTTTCGTTTAATTATATACAATAAGAAATATATTAACGCCTATTACTTTCTAAATTAATGTAATTTTATTTTCAGATTTAAAACAAACAGATTATGAAAACAAACCAAGAAAAGAACGAACAGCATTCACAAAGGCCCAAATTAAAGAACTAGAAACAGAGTTTTCTCATTCAAATTATCTTACCAGGTTACGCAGATATGAAATCGCAGTGGCTTTGGATTTAACTGAAAGACAGGTAAGACTAAATTATTTCTCATAAGTATTGGAAATAATTACTAGATAAAATTAGATAAGTAATACTTCAAATGATAATTTTTAATGACTTTACACATTATTTTGTTGTAGTAATATGAAAAATTTTTAAAACAAATCATCTTGGTTAAACACTTGTTAAAAGTACATCTAATCAAAATCAAATAAATTTTATCTTCAATTAGACACTTGCTAAAAGTTTATCAAAGCAAATTTTAATTTTGTTGAGCATTTCCTACATAAATTTAGAGACAGATAAATAAATCGTACGTATTTTTTTTTAGATTCAAGTGAAAGTTTAGTTAATAATATGAAAAAAATTTAAATAAATTAACATCTTCAATTAAACATTTTTTAAAAGTTTAGCATAACAAAATTTAAATTCTTTAGTATTTCCTACACATATTTACAGACAGACAAATAAATCTAAAATATGGTTTTTTTTCGATTCAGGTGAAAATTTGGATAATAATACGGAAAAAAATTAAATAAATTATCATCTCCAATTAAACACTTGTTAAAAGTTTATCAAATCAAATTTTAAATTCTTTAGTATTTCCTACACATATTTATAGACAGACAAATAAATTTAATGTATTTTCTTATATTCAAGTAAAAATTTAGTTAAAAATATGAAAAAAAAATAAATAAATTATCATCTTCAATTAAACACTAGTTAAAAATTGATCAAATCAAATTTTAAATTCTTTGAGTGCTTCCGGCACATATTTACAGACAGACAAATAAATCTAACGTTATTTTAAGATTCAAATAAAAGTTTGGTTAAAAATATGAAAAAAAAAATTAAATAAAGTATCATCTTCAATTAAACACTTGTTAAAAGTTTATCAAAGCAAATTTTAAATTCGTTGAGTATTTCCTACACCTATTTACAGATACACCAGACAAATATCTAAAGTATTTTTTTATATTTCAGGTAAAAGTTTGGTTCCAAAACAGAAGAATGAAATGGAAGAGAACAAAATCTGGATGCGACAGAAGTGACGAATACAAACCTCGTCGTCAAAACAAGAAAAAATCTTTCAATTGAATTTATTTACATAATTCAAAGTTTAAGATACCAAAAATGTACATTAACACTTAGTCTAGTTGTAATTGTAAAATAATACATTTATATTCCACTTATAAACGTATAATATAAGTCAAATCATAAATATAAAATTGTTTTTATTTCATTAAAGACTACAGATTATTTTTCTTCTTTTTTACGGGGCCATCCTTTTTGATTTTCTTCACTGTTTTAACTTGAGCATTATCTTTTATCAATTCCTTTATTAAACTAGCTTTCTTTTCTGATATTTTTTCAGTTTTCTTGGGTTTTTTTGTTACTCCTACAGATTTCTTCTCTATAGTTTTATCTTTATTTTTTTTATTTTTCTTTTTGACTACATTTGGTGATACATTTGTATCTGTTATATCGTTTAGTGCTTGTTTACTTTTTTCTTTCTTTTTCTTAAGATTGACGAAGTTATTTTCTTGATTACTATCAATACTTACTCTTTTCTCTTTTTGTTTTTCAACTATTTTAGGTATCTCAACTTGTTCACTTGTATTTATTTTTTGTATTTTAGATGCTTTCTTTATCTTCTTTTCTTTTACGGGTGAAATACTTTTTTCAATATTGTTCTTTAAATCTATTTTATTTTTCTTAATTTTCTTCTTCTTTTCTTTTGCGGGTGAACTACTATTTTGAACATTTTTCTCTGGATCTGTTGTATTTTCCATACTTTTCTTCTTTTTTATTACGTTTTTAATTTCATTTTCACAAATATTTGAATTACTCCTCGTTGTCATTTTCTTTACCTTTTTATCCATTTCTTCAGGAGGTGTAAAAATAATATCGTCGTTAGCGGAATCATTTAAATTTTCACCTTTAACTTCTTGGGCGAGTTTACGTGCCCTTTTTTCTATCCTTCCTTTTTTCTTTTTTTTCTTTTCTTCCGTTTTCACATGTTCTGTTTTGAGTTTTTTTACTTTCTTTTCACTTTTCACCTTCGGTTCTTCCTTCACATTAGTTTGTGTGGGAATATCTGTTTCTTTAACTTCATCCGTTTTTACATTCTCTGTTTTGAGTTTTTTTACTTTCTTTTCTCTTTTCACCTTCGCTTCTTCCTGCACATTAGTTGGTGTAGGAATATCCGTTTCTTTAACTTCTTCCGTTTTTACATTTTCTGTTTTGATTTTTTTTACTTTCTTTTCTCTTTTCACCTTCGCTTCTTCCTGCAGCTTAGTTGGTGTAGGAATATCCGTTTCTTTAACTTCTTCCGTTTTTACATTTTCTGTTTTGATTTTTTTTACTTTCTTTTCACTTTTCACCTTCGGTTCTTCCTTCACTTTGGTTGGTGTAGGAATATCAAGGGTGAAATCGTACTCAATTCCGCATTCTTTTAGTTTCTTTTTAATTCTTTGGATATGTTGAAGAGCTCTTTTAGTTTTTTCATCTTGCACTTCTGGGGTAATTGGGGCATTAAAACTTTTCTTAAACTTTGTCCTACGTACCAAAGTAGGATAATGTTCTTTTGAAAAGTTTGGTTTTATAAAAATGCGTTTCGCTTTCTCATCATCATGTGCTAACAGTTTTGCTAGAATACATAGTTAAAATTAAACTTCATTTTTATTACAAATTATTTTTCAAATAATCATGAATCAAAGATTAGAAAAGCACAAAAATATTAGTAAAGTGCAGGATATAAGAAAATGACCGTTTATTTAAAACAAAAAAAAATATTCGTGCAGGCGCAATGAGATCTTGCACGATTTTTCATTTTTAGCTTTAATCAATAGAATAATGAAAAATATTAGAACCATAATATTTGGGATCTGACATTCACACGTGGATAACTTCACACCAGATCCTATGGACGTCACAATTTTTGCAACTTTTCTTTAATATTATCTAATATGATACTTTAAAACGATATTACATAAAATAAAATGTAAATAAAAAAGAATTTCATCATATAGAGCAACAAACTAGAGATTGTATGTTCGATTTGAACCAATTTCTCAAACAAACTGTTAATAAATAAAATTACAAGTCTTGTGTGCTAATCTTTAATTAAATCAAGGTTTTGTTATTTATTCGTTAGATGGTAGCATAGATCAAGAACTCTTTTTCAAATTTTGTTTCAATGAAATGTAAAATGGCGACGAAATTAATTTTGTTTGAGAATCACTGATAATGGGGTATTCCAAGTTTTTTTCATTTTTTAATATGTTATTCTATGCATAAAAATATTAGACCCGTATTTTTTTCTTTTCGCCGAAAGGTTTCAAACACGCCAGAAATAAATTTTTAAAGTTTCAATAAATTACACCCTAGAAAATCGGCCGTGCGTGTGACGTCACAGGCACTGAGAATCAGCTGAGAACATCATTCGTAGGTCTGAGTCAGAGGCGTGGCGCGTTCGAACAAGAGCCAATAGGCTGACGCGAGTGCCTTTTTCGTCACAAGAAGGCTGATACTGAATTTTACGTACTCGATTCAAATGCATTACAATTTCATTTTGATATTATGGTATTAAAAATCAGAAAAATAATGATTATATTCACTTTAATATTACTTACATATGGTAAACAATGATATCCAATAAGAATTTTTTTAAAAGCCGTAGGCTTGGAATACCCCATTCTAAAGCGCAAAAGTGTAGGTCCCTAAAGTGCATTTTACTAGCAAAACATGTAATAACTAAATTAAAACATTCGTTTGGAATTTCTTTGAAGATCTAATATTTAACTAAAAATGTTGGATGTGGAAGAACATGTTTTTGAATGGGGATGCAAATATTTACCATATTTTAAATTAATTACCTTTCAACAATCTTTTTCCCATTAAATAATTGTTCATAGTTTCAGCTGCAATTTTTGCTACCTCTGCTTGCCTGAACATGATAAATGCATGTCCTTTACTATTGCCGGTCTTTTTAGACCGAGCTACTCTAGTTTTAATAACGTCGCCAAACTGGCCGAAATATGATTTCAACTCTTTTTCGTAGAAACCATGAGGAATATTGCTTAAATATACTATCCCTACACGTGGTCTTTGTCTTCGGGCTCTATCAGCAATTTTAATTTTGCCAGTCTGCAATCGAATAACATAATGTAACGATTATAATAAATAATTGTAAGATTTTATTATACCTTTATCTTATCCTTTGTTTTCTCCACCGATTTAGTAAATGTTTTTTGTTTCTTTTTCGTTAAAGCAACAGTTTCACTCATTTTGAATTGTATTAATTACAAATGCACATGGACTTGAACATCAAAACACGTTTTTGAAATTGAACTTAACCTCAATTCGGTGACGGTTGCTCAGTCGGTAAGAATAAGAATCGTATTGGAAAACAAATGAATTCAAACGACTGCCGACAGATGACAGTCAAATATTTTAATTTTGAAAATTATTTCATATACACAAACAAACATAAATTTTCAAAATATATTCTTATTTTCTTTTAAATTTCGCTCATATCTTTTATGTAAAACATGTCTGATAAATATCACATTTATCTCCTAATATATCCTAATAAAAAAACAATTGAAAAACGTTCTACCTGCGCCAGACAATAATTGCGCATTTGTTTAGGTAACATTTGACATTTTAATGACATTTTTGACTTTTTTTTCGTATTTTACATCTCATGAAATACTCTCACGCAGGCGTACTGAGCAACTCTTGATTGATTAACAAAAGAGTGAAAGCGTGTAGTAGTACTAGCTTCTGCTGCTGCTCTTCATACTTCGTTTTTAAGTTGTTCAAGTGTCATTTTTGTTGATGATAGTGAATCATATATATTAAATATGTGTGGTGGATTTACTTGTTCGAAAAATGCACTCACAGCTTTAAACATTTTATATATAGTAAGTATTTTAATTGAAATAAATTGAAAACACTTATATTTGTCAATCTGTCAAAGTGAGAAATCTAATAGTATTTTATAGTTAGTAGCATTTATATTAATTGGAGTCGCAGTATATGGACGAGCAGCCTCCATCGTAACAAATTTACCAATTATAGGAGGCATTTTAGCATGTGGAATTTTACTAATATTGATATCGATACTGGGGCTCGTTGGAGCCGTCAAACACCACCAAGTTATGCTGTTTTTTGTATCCTTCAATTGTTATTCTATATGAGTATATGCACGAAAATATTTCCTTAATATGTATAAAGTACATGGTCATCCTGTTCATGTTGTTCTTGATCCAGTTTTCTGTGGCATGTGCTTGTCTCGCAGTCAACATGAAACAACAAGAACAACTTGCCGAGCAAGGGTGGAATAGAGTTCCAGATGATGTCAGGGTTAAAGTTCAGGAGGTGTTTGTTTGTTGTGGCTTTGAACACCCAATTACAGGTCTCAACCAAACGGACGCGAAACTCAAAGATTCTTGCGACAGTTTAAGAGTGAGTAAAACAAATGAAAATATTTTTAAAAACTTTATTATTAATTAAAACTTCAGGAGTTTTTTTCATGAGAACATAATAATTTTTAAATAATATAAATTGAAAAAGTTATATTTCTAAACTTTAACATAAAGAAACAAAATAATAATATTCATTTCATATTTACTTGACATTTAAACTAAAAAAAAAACTGCAAAAAAAAAACTAAAGTAAATGACAGTTCTTAGTTCTGTTCTCTCCGCAATGGTGCTGTTAGCGCAAGTTTAGCATTTTTGTCCAATAAGAAATCTTATTAGAAAATGAGTTCAACTTTTTTATGACTTTAATTTTTTGTAATGTTTCAATAATGTTAATATTTCTAGCCTAAATGTTGCGATGGTTTAACTCGTGAATCAGCTTAAGTAAAACATAATAATATTTAAACAATATAAATTGAAAAAGTTACTATTCTAAACTTTAACATAAAGAAACAAAATAATATTCATTTCATATTTACTCGACATTTATACTGAACAAACAAATGCCAAAAAAAAACAAAAGTAAATGATTTCAACTCTTTTTTTATGATTTTCATTTTTTATGATGTTTCAATAATGTTAATATTTTTAGCCAAAATGTTGCGATGATTTAACTCGCGAATCATGCACTTGTGATCCGTGTATGAGTAAACTGCAGAGTACTATTGATTATGCTTTCAAACTATGTGGAGGTATTGGTCTATTCTTCAGTTTTACAGAGGTAAGAAAACTATTTTTATTTATAGGTTGATTTATATGGTTATAAAAATAATAAACAAAGTGCTATTGATTGGAATTAATGAGCATGTTGCATGATAGAAACGAACATGTTTCTTGAAAGTTGAACACGCGGAAATTCGGTATTGATAAGAAATTTAACACTTCCTTTACTGTTTGATAATTTTGAGACTTTCATTTTAATTACTGGTGTTTTAAAATTTCTTTTATAAATTTAAATATATAATGATGTACCGTAAATAAATATTTCTATGAAATATATGCGTATGTGACTAACAATTTTAACAATATAATAACCCAAATACGCGTTTTTACAATTGATACGACAAAAGAAATTTATGGATACATCCGAATTTTGTAGATATAACAAACTTGTTATATTTTTTTATTAAATGTTAAAATTTGATAAATATTTAACAACATATACATATGTATGAAATAAATAAAAAATCATTAATATTAATGAACAAAAACGTGTTTGTTTTTTTTTTACTTTGTCTAATATATTATAAAAATTCTGATGAAATTTCATAACTAAAGTTGTCTATGATTTTTATATTTTTTATGTATTAATTTTTAAATAAAAATATTTGACACATTTTTTTGCACAAAAAAATCCAATACTACTCGAGAAATAAGTAAATAAAATTTTCTTAACTTAACAAAACAATTGCTACACAATACAATCACTTTTTTAAAAATCTTCCAGGATAAACCGGATTGTTTATCTGTGTTAAAATATGTGATTTATTTGTTTATAAGATGTAAAATAATCTTTTACGGAAGAATGAGTGCTTGTTTTTCTTTTCTTTTAAAAATGTGTAGAATATAACTTAAACTGCGCATGCGTGTTGATTGTTAATCGGAATTGAAAAACAATAGAAAACAACTATATTTATTTTGTATGTACTACATTAATACTTTCAGAACAATATTATAATTCGAATAATCTTCGTTATAATAATAATAAAACAAACAATATTTTTTTATTTTGTTTTTATAGGTATCTAATGTAAAAGCTGTATGTATTTAATATTGTAATATAATGAAATGGCATGTTGTTGCAGTTTTTGGGAGTATGGTTAACAGTGCGTTATCGAAATCAGAAAGATCCTCGTGCTAATCCTAGCGCTTTTCTCTAGTCCTCTAACGTCTCATCTCTGTCAATGGCTGGTGGGTTTCAAGGTTTTAACACTAATATGCACGACTTTTACTATTTTTCTTTCATTTACACATTTTATGTACAATCAGTATCAAATATATTACATGTTATTTCTAAATCATTTCATTTGTCATTAGAGATTATTTTTATATCAGTATTAAAGTTGTTTCAATATCTCTAGAGCTATCAAAAGTATAGATTTGAAAAAAGTCAATGTTTGTAGGACGATCTGTAACTGACTCGTCTCAAATTTGTGAACTGCGCAACAAATGAGATATTGACTCAGTTTTAATAATCATGTTTGTGTTTTGTGTTCACCGGCATTGTTTCGGTTTTCATAAATATTTATTTTATGTAGATACAACATTGTTATTGCTGTATGGTAATTATGAATGTTTTCAGATTATCGGATTATTTCTAACGCGCAGGTATCGTAATCAAACTGATCCTGACGAGAAAAAAGCCACAGCCATATTTCCACGCCATAATTATACGTACTAGTCCCATTATGCATTTTGTGATCCAGTTGTGTTATCGGTCTTTTACCAAAGTTATTTTTATGTGTACAAGTCTGATCATTTTATCATGCTAGGTTTATAATTTGTACATAAGTTCCTTGGATATTTATTTGTAAGTGAAATTATTACAGTTCCAACAAAGTTTTTCCGGTAGCTAATCTAATCTGTTTAAATTATTAAATTAATGACATAATTTTATTACATCCTTCAATTGAATAATTGTAGCTGTAATAATTTCATTTATTTTCCTAACGAATTTTAGTCATTAGGTAATTCCTATTTTTGAATTTTCGTGAATTGGACACTTCCAAAGTACTGCCGAAACAGTGCAATTGACAATTACAAATTTGCTCCTAACAATTTACTTCGAAGAATATTCACGAAAATTTATTACGTTTATTTGATCAAAAATTATGACGGGATCAATAAATACTCAATTTTGGTTTTAGAATTTACTCCTAATAATTCAAAATGGTGGAAACACTTTGGTGTGCTTTATTTGAAAAAATAAGGGACTCGAACTGCAAAAATAACGTTAGGGTATAATTTTTCCGAACAAAAATTAAGAATTAGTAACCATTTAGTAATATTTGAGGTTATTGAGTTATATTTGGTATTTCATATTTGCGCCACCAGAGGGAACAATATATCAAAACCATTTTAATAGCTGCAGTTGTAGATTGAATTGTTTCCACCAGTTTGAATTGCTGACATGTTTAACCTGTGCTTCTCCAGCACGTAGAATCTGAAATTGATAGATCTTTATGAGAACCTCTCTTGTAGATAACATAAGCAACTTCAATGTGATGGCTGTTAAGAACAAGACTATTTTGCTATCAATTATACTGTTGAATGTGGAATTATACTGCCCTGCATGGACACTCCTGTTTTGTGTGCTTTTTTAGATGTATCTAGATGCAAAAGTTAAAGACATGATACCTAGGCATTGCCATTTTGTTGCTTTTAAGTTATTTAATTCACAAACGTAACTTTAGTGATATTATTTTACATCTACACTGTATAGGGCACGAGAGCAGCACTGTCGACCTATACCCACTCATCTCATCTCATTTCTTTTCAATCATAGAATGGTGTGAAATGAGACACTCATAAAATGGTGTGAAATGAGATAAGATGGACAAGATCGACATTCGAAAACACATTTTATTAATAAGTTTTCAATGATTTATTAAACGTAAAATAGTATAACAATGAAAAATGAAATTTTGTACAAAAATGACGTCAGAGTGGTTCGCGGACAACTTATCGTCTATCTTAACCAGCGCGCGCTGGGTTCCCATTGCAACAGAGAAGCGTGTGGTGTAATGTCTCAAGATACAACCTACGTTCAAAAAGTCAGGTCTCACCATCCTTTCTGCGCAAGCGCATAACTAACTTGTGACGTCAGAGTGGCTCGAAGATAAATCATTAATTATAAATAATTGGCAACATCATTTTAACTTTCAATTACATTTTAAATTATAATTATTCATATACTTACGACTAAAAGATATTTCACATGTAATTTCAACCTCGCTAAACTTCCCCATTAAATCTGTTTTCGCTGGAAGAGTATAGTTTGACTTATTTAAATTTCCACCACTGGATTGGTGTGAAATGAGATGAGAGAATTGGGCAAAGTCGACGGTGCTGCTCTCGTGCCCTATTTCACACAAATAATGATATTTTTGACACAGAAAGGAATCATATTGCTCAGGAATAATGAAAAAAATATCATTATTTGATTGAATACATGACAGAAGTATTTCAATATCTCATGAATTGTTCTGTACAAAATAGTGAATCCTAAAAACGTTCACTCTGATTACAACCCAAATTACAAGATTAATCAATGAATAACAACAACTAGAATAATACCGAATACGAAAAAACAAAATGACAAAAGCGTCATAAGATATTGAAATACTTCAATCCATTTTTCATCATCATATTCTGTGGAAAACTGAATCCTTGATTTTAAATAAATTTGTTTTAATATACTGACATTCTAAATCGTAAAGTAGTGAATATCGACAATAAAATCATTGATTCGTCTGTGAAAGAGAAATATTTTTGAAATGGAATCTTAAGACCCGAATTGTAAAGTACATACAGGATTCAGTTCTCCTGTTAGATTAGAATCTCACCCTCAACGAATTTTGTTATAATTGCTCTTCCATTATTGTTACGAATGTTTCAGTTGTAAATATTGTGCAATTATTTTTGTTAAGTTACGTTTACGATATTTTAACAAATTTTTAATATGTATACAGCTTTATTGTAAATTTATACAATTCCATTGTATTTTTAGTTTTAAAAAAAATATAAAACAACAAAATAATTTTAAAGCTTACTGCATGTATGTGTTTAAAATAAGATAATTGTAAAAATATGAACGTAATATCGTTAATAAAATCTCCAATGTATTCGTACACCGCTCAAATATTAGGTATTCCAATATTTGTTTATATATTTTACAAGTTTTTAATGATGTGTCTTATTTCGTTTGACGTAATTTGTATTTTAGATGTAATATTTGCTGTGTAAGAAAATATGTTAATGTATAATAAAATTACATAGATTGATTGTATTTGCTATTTTATTTGAGCATTCCAGAATGTATCGTTGCAAGAGTAATTGAAAATTATATTTGTAGAGCGGCAAAAATTCAATATACACAAAGTATGGTTCCCTACATGATTCAAATTGTGGCCGCTCTATAGTGATGGAAACTATACTTATATTCTTAACCTTCTCTACGGTAATTTTAACAGGAGTTTTACAAGAACTACTGTACAATTACAAAGTAATTAACTGTTTTATTAATTTTATATTAATTACAATACAATTGAATGCGAAACACACAGACTCTTTTACTCTGAATGGCATAATGAATTTTTTTTAAATTAAATATTTTAAAAATTAATTTACTACATCACATTCAATTTGTAGGTTATCAATTTAAATTTGTCAATTGTTGGATGATTTTCAGAAACTTTATTTTTCGGTTATCTAGTTCTATGGCGACATTTAGGGCGATATTACAAGTATTTCTTATACAAGTTATTACTTATTTGCTGATTCTACATAGTTTCTAAGGATAATTATTTATATTTATTATTTTTACATATAAAATATTACAAGAAATATATTGAAATTTTATTAATAGAAAATAAAAAAGTTTATATTTAATTTCTTTTCGGAATAAAATTTGTTTGCGCCAATGGCACTTTTGTTAATTCTTTGACGTAATAATATTTTGTGCTACAAGTGCAGAAAGTCGCTTATTTCCCACGAGATTTGTAAGTTTTGGCACGAGACGAGGTCGAATGCTGGAGTCACACAAAGCGGGAAAAATGTGATTTTGCACGAGTGGCACGCTATACTTTTTCAATGACTACACTGCTAAATGTTACAAAATAAATATACATGTATGAAAACCATTTGACATAAAGAACAATATAGCGCATGTAACCCCACAAAGAGTACCTTCACGCATATGCAGTGTTGACAAATACTATAAGAAATGATTTCTTACACTTTAACTCACGATTGTGGGAAATGGAACTTTGAAGGTTTATATAGTGATAGTAGAAAAAAAAATTTAATACATATTTCAGGTACTACTTAAAATTGCTACAACATTCAGAAATATTTTTTTCTGAACAGGCGGTGAATTAAAAAATTATAAAATATAATTTTTATTACAAATAAAATATTGTATATTTTCTAATTTCTAAATTAATGTATTCTTATTAGCCCTAAAATTAATATTTAAGGTTAATTTGATTATAGTCCATTTTTCGATGATAAATAAGGTAATTGTACTGAATAAAAACTATAAATTTACGAGGCATACTTTATTGCAATATACACTGAGTTACAAATATACAAATTAAATCATAGGTCATAAATAAAGCTGTGTACTAATTATTTTTACGTCTTAAATATAGCGGCTTAATACGATTCGTCATAGATGGGTACATATCCGTGCGGGTGTTGGTTGTAGTACAATCTGTTGGCCTCTTGTCTTCCCAGAAGACTTTGCTGTCCGCCGCCACTGTTGAGCGCGTATCCTTCGCTGTTTCCATGGTATCCCTTCTGTCCATATTGTCCCTTATCAGCGTTGGAGTTGTCTACGAGGTGCTGCTTGGCATAGTGGCCCTGCTTGCCCTGTTCACCAGCGTTGAACACTCCGTTCTGGGAGCCTCCCTTGAAGGCAGTTTCGCCCTTCTTGCCGAATTGACCCTGGTTGGATCCGTAGTGGAAGTGGCCGCCTTCGTCGTGGGCTTCGTCGTAGAAGGTTTCTTCGGAGCCGGTTTCGTCTTTGTGGTGGGTGGATTTGAATCCCTTTCTGGAGTGACCCTTACGGTGGCTGCCTTTTTGGTTTTCGCCTTCTCCTTTGCCACCTTCAAGGCGATGAATTGATTATTTAAAGAAATCAAGTGTGAAGTGTAAACAATAAATAACAATAAATAAAGTAGTGAAGGATAATTTAAATATAAATAACAGGTTTAAACTGGCCATCACATTTGTTGACACAGCCTAGGAAAAAATCTAATCTAATCTAACTTTTCTAGATAAAGATGTTTGGATTAAAATTGGCAAAGCTGGGATTTGAACCCTAGATCTCATGCTCAATTTTTCTAATAAAAATGCATTTTCTTACCAGCTTGAGAGAATCCTTCGCCACCTTGGTAGGACCTGCCATCATTGAATCCCTTTTTCTCACCACCTTGATTGTTGTAGTATCCTGAATCGCCTTGTGCATTCTTAAGTGCTACTTGTCCTTGTGTGAATCCTTCTGAGCCATGTTGTCCACTTTCTCCTTTGCTTCCTTCAGCCTTTTTGAATTCCTGTCCTCCAGCTTTCTTGTTTTCATCGACGTAGTTTTTCTTGTCGGTGTAACCACCACCATAACCGCCTCCATATCCTCCGATGTAGGGTTTGATGTAGCCGCCGCCGTAACCTCCGTATCCACCGCCTCCGATGATGGGGATGCCGTATCCACCTCCGTAACCACCGCCATAACCGCCGTAGCCGCCAGCGTATCCACCACCGATCCCAGCGCCGCCATAACCGAGTCCTCCTCCGTACCCAAGTCCACCGCCGCTGATGCCGTAGCCTAAGCCTCCTCCGTAGCCTAAGCCGCCACCGCCAACGCCATAACCGATTGGACCGATGAATTTCCCGCCATAACCTCCCTGAATGCCACCGCCCTGAATCCCACCGCCGCCATAATAGCCCGTTGGGTAGTACGGAATCTCGGATGCAGATGTCTTCATCGTCTCTTCAACTTGATGACGGTACTTATATGTCGGTTCTTCTTTTCTATCTACGTCGATTTTGACAGCGAAGCTCGAAGCAAAGAGCAAACACAAAACTATAGCACTAAACATTGTTGTTGTTGATTGGATCAGTGGTGAATGATTGATGGTTTGACTGGCGTTCACAGAGTATTTATACAAGGGTTTGAGGAACAATTTCGCAGTTGATTAACTCGCGTGATTTGGAATTCGTATGACATAATTGTCGCGACGTGGTAAGGCACTACGGGTTGTAGGAACTAGTGACCTTCTTGGAATTAAGTCCGACTAATTGTTTTCTTGCGAGGGTTGACCTTCACTGCGGTCTGATAGCGACACCGGATGCAGGAATCGGGCTGCCCTGTTTTTACGTTTTAGGTTAGGTAAGTGTGTATCCGCTCCCAGGAAGTATGCACTAGTTTTTCGAGAGGTAAATGACGCCATTGTACAATGCTCGGTGTACTTGAATTACCGTTCTGATCGTGCGTAACACCACAGTTAGTTATAATTATGCTTTTTATTGCCTACTGACTAATTTCATTCATAAATTTATTGTCATTCATTAGAAAGGATTAACGTTTTTATTTCCTGGAATATAAAAACTTCTTCCTTTATTATGTACTCATTACTTATTGTTCTAGAATCTGACTTTTCTTATAGATTCGTTACAGATCTCTCTTTCAAGATCAAGCGGACTCTTACATTGTTATTTTAGTTAACAACTTGTACTTTTTTATTTAAATTATTTTATTTCTTGTATAATAAAGTATTGTAATCGCGAAAAAATTCGGTTGTCAGATTTCAACGGAAATATCCATTTTCACCATACTTGAATCCATTTTGACTAGTTTCTGCGTGAAGTCTGTACATATGTACGTATGTATGTACTTACGTATGTATCTGACATAACTCAAAAAAGATTAGCCATAGAATGTATCTCATTTTCAAATTAAATAAGTTTAAATGCATGCAAAAAATGTGCTTAATTTAAAATGTGTACTAGGAAGTCTTGTGGTGTCCACGTCAGATTTTTGTACTTGTGCGTATATGTGACCATAATACTCGTCCACAAAAACTATAATATCATCCCATAGAAATCAGGTGGCAGCAGCAATGTGCTGCTCAAATCAACAATTGGGTTGCGCTTCTTTTATAATCATAATAAAGAAATCTTGGTTTTTATTTGAAACCTATCTCATCCTATGATTAGTTAACCAACAGAAAATAGTACTTTATTTGAAGCTCTTAATAGTTTATCATAAAACGAAAGATTCTTTAAAAATAGTTATTTGTGCTGCTAGGTAGGAAAGTTCTTTTCTGGTCCGAAGGATATGTATAATATAAACATTTTACGAATACTGAATAATTTGATATTTAACTTAATCCCAATCTGTCCCAATCAAATTTGTGAAATTGATTGATAAAGATACAATATTTTAAAAGCATGTTGACGTATTTTATTCTGTTTATTATTTGTAACGCATTAAACGCCATCTGTTAGTCCGCACATGAACTGTTTTTTCTACCCTAGGGAATAATGGGATTTTGTAGGTCTGGACCAACAAATGTCTATTTTCTTGCGCACGCACACGCGTGAATCTCTTATTTTTATATGTGTAGGATAAAAATATAATTGAGACACATCAAATCAAATGGAGAGAAGCATGATTATTTGATTACGACAATTATTTTTCTTTTTACTTTTAGAGAAGTTACAATCAAAGATTTTTATAACATGTGTAGATATATAAATAGATTAATATAATATAAATAAAGTTGAAGAGTGAGATATTACATATTATACACAGATACATAATTAGATTATTTTAATATTAGAAAAAAAAAACAAATCAGTCTATGTCTAATCTATAGATCCTTGGAAAAATGATGAATAAAATAGATAATCCACCAAGTGTCATAAGTTTTTATCTGTTTAATTTAAATGGAAAGCAAGGTCATGTTAGATCCTCGCTGATAATCCAAATAGGTGAACATTGTGGAAACATTTTATCTCTGGGAAAGTAATCACGTTTTGTTACGGCTCATCAGCGACCTATAGCTTATTTGTCTTATTTAGATGCCGTGAAGTGCGTACAATTGATTGCCCAAAAAACCAATATTCGCACATGGTATCACAATATTTTACACTCCAACTCATCAGGATAAAAACTTGTGATAAACACAACCACGAGGAAAACTCGAAGTCATCCGGCAACCGCAAGGTCGTCATTAGGAGATTCTTGAGAATATTGATTGAAATTTTTGAGAAATTGGTCTACTTGGGAAGTTGAAATTAAAAAATACGAATCTAATTTATATTTAATCGCTTCTCTGAAGTTAACTTCTCTAGCGTAAATAATTCCCTTCCGTTTATATGATTAAAAATAATAAGTGGAAATAAAAGATTTACCACATTTTTTTATAAAAATATTAATGGTGAGGAACACATTACAATTTGCTAATTATTAAAATAATGTATTAAAAAAATAATTTATAAGACGAATATTTGCATAACTTTACCTAAAAGTTGTTAATAATTATTACAGGTATATTTTGCTATTTCTAAAGGTTTTGGGTAAAAAATTCAAAATTTTACTCATATAAGTATTTCAAGAACTCTAATTTTTGCGATATTGGAATTAAATCAAAATCATCCCCCGTGAAAATTAGTTATCATAACTTACTTCGAATTACCTACTGTAATTATTGTTTTAATGTAATTAACTCAAAATCACCCTCTGTAAAACCAGTCTACGTAATGTTTACCATCTGAGTGAGAACAATTTCTTTAATGACCAAAATCGCAAAATCAAAACAAATTGCAAGATAAAATATATACATCTTTAAAATAATAACAATCTAGGATTTCATTCATTACTCCAGAATGTGCAGATCTAGAATTAGAGCAAATATTTTAATTAATTATTAATTCAGCAGACCCAGAATTACAGCAAACACTTCTGAATGCTCTAATTCCTGACCCACTGAAACCAGAGCACAATCCAGAGCCACTAAATGTGCTCTGGTTTCATCAGGCCTAGATTTAGAGCAAACCCTTCTCTGCTCCAAAATGTGCTCTGGTTTCAGCAGACCTAGAATTATAGCAAACACTTATGAAAGCTCTAATTCTTGGCCTACTGAAACCAGAGCAGCTAAATTTGTTCCAGAATGTGCTCTGATTGTCGTAGCCTAAAATTAGAGCATACGCTGAAGCGTGCTCCAATTCACAGCCGAGTAATCTGAACCTCCCAGGCGAGTGACTGAATGCTAGCGTCTCAGATCTATGGTATAGCCTGAGACGCGCATTATTACCGCTTACCGGTCATATGGATTCCTACTGGGTGATGTTCAATCTGTAATTGTGACTATGCTAGTGGGAATTTTAAAATGAAAATTTGTAACATAGGTACATTAATGTAACTCACGCCCATTTTAGAGTAGCAGTAAGTTCCAAAAAATAAAAGGAGATATAATATTCTTTAAAATAATAACCCTCGTTAATTAATTAGTAATAATATATATGTAAATCAAAAACTGCTTAGAGATATAATCTGTAATTTTAGCAATAAAGTACAATATATAAGAACATCAAATTTTAAAATATTTGAGATTTATACATATAGAAATTCGTACACATAATACATAAATGTTAAATTTTGCATCGGATGTCGAATGATGATATTGTCTCGATAACGTTAATTTTTTACTGAGGTATTGTATGCAATGATGTGGTGTTTGGAGATACAAATTCAGCTCGTTGTTTGACATTTGTTTACAAATATCTTTTGTGTTTTGTCACTGAATGTAAAGCTGAAAGCTGAAAAGGAAACAAACGGTATAGCTACTGCCGCATAACAGCTACACGTTTGCCCCGTACACATTTTGCTTCATTGCGTAAGCATTTACTGAAAAATCAATTAATATTTCGCATTCGTGAAAGACTTTCCCTCCTGCTCTATTCATTCATTTATCATTCATAAAATATGCAACACGAATGGCGAATGATTCAAAAAAGAAATTGATAAAATTATAAGTAAAAAAGTCAAATCATTATTCCATACACACATTTCAAATTTTCAAATGAAAAGGAAGAAAAATAAGTTTAATGAACGTAATTATCAATAATGGCTTATACACTCATTTCTAGGTGATAGATATTTTCTTTTATTTCCATAGCTGTCTGAATTTAACGAAACAGTTACATTTTATATTTAATAAATCTCGAACTGCAGACGTGCTGTTAAATCAATTATGATCTTATCTAATGTAGAATTTAATTTTGAACAACTTTATACTATGTGTACTTTTGCTCCAAATCTATTAGAAAACAGAGTATCATCAATTTTAGTCCATATTAAAAGACTATGTTCCGCGTTTCGTTGCATATACTGTACGTTTAAAAAAAAACTAATTTTGGCAAATTTACTTTTTGACTTACAACTTTCTTGTTTCAATTTATACAATTTTCTAGACAATTTTTACGAGGAATTAAAAGCGGTCCTCTAAATTCGAACATTTTTCGAGAAATTCATGCCAACTTTCAATTTTCATATGAGGCTCAAAGTTGTCTTAAGTTCTGTGAAATAGAGTTTTTTTCTTTTTTTCTCTTTCCAACGATATAAAACAAATGTACATTAAAATGAGAATAAAGTAAAAAATTAGAGAATTATTGATTTTATTTATTTCGGTCAAATGTGCTTTGGAAACAAAATCGAATACGTTTTAAACAAAATTTTGACTAATCAATTCAATTAGTGGTTAACTGTGCATTTTACTGACAAAATTTCCAAAGGAAACAAAAGATTTTTTACTTTGTTTCCAAAACACACTTGACCAAAAATGAATAAAATCAACAATTCTCTAATTTCTTAGTTTATTGTCATTTTTATGTACATGTGTTTTATATTATTGAAAAGAGAAAAAAATATCTATTTAAACAGTAATAAAGACAACTTTGATTCCCATATGAAAATTGAAAGTTAGTACGAATTTCTCAAAAAGTATATACAAGCTATAAAAATATTGAGCACGGCTGTCAATTCCTCGTAAAAATGTGTTTGTAGAATGTGCAAACTAGAAAATTGTATGAATTGAAACAAAAAGTTATAATTAAAAAGTAAATTTGCCAAAATTAGTTTTTTGCATGTATCTAGTGAGCTATGCATTTTTCGGGAAAACAAAAACACTATTAAAATGGCCAACTAATGCGGCAACTTTTCCCCAATTTAACCGACTTCGTATCTCTTACAGTTCTCGAGATCCCAATGTTTGGTCTCTTAAAACGGACACCTTGTATAAAAAAAATGGAAAATCCCATTATATAGAGGTTACTTTATAAACTGAGCACAGTTTAGAATTTCGATAACTGGATTTATTCCTCATAAAAGTTTCCTTCAGTTCCTGCAATTTTATTTAGCGAATGAAGTAAATTTCCCTGGTGTATTCAGCAACCACTTTGGCCTGTTTTGACATTGTGGAATATTTCACGTGCTACATCAATATACAGGGATTGTATAACAAGTAGCTGTCAAGAGCAGTGGCGGAACATCGATGGCATATTGCGCTGAAACAGTTAAAAAATCGATCTGCTGCCCCAGTTCTGTCTTCGGCCGATCTAACTACCTCCAATTGTCACCCATACTACAGGTACGGCGTACTTGCAGTTAAATTGCACGTAATACGAGGGAATTTGTTACCTCGTCGCTTTCGTATCGCTGTTGATGCTAACAATGCGCGATAATTGCGCGAAAATAGATTCGATGGTGAAAAACTGACCTCGGTATTGACTCTTTCATGCTGTTTAGTGATGTAGTGATCCAGAGATGAAATATACTTGTCTTGACAAAGAAGGTACTTAAAGTTTCACTGTTGTACCACAGAATAGGTTTATACAGAAGCGACAGTAAGACAGAGAAGCGAAAATTAGAGAGAGATGGGGAAGTTGCATAAATTTAAAGGGCTCATTGTTTAAAATCGGAAAGTTCTCTCACATCTAAGAAAGAGGTAAGGAAAGAGCATAAATTTAAAGGTCTACATAGTGCTTCAAGGTCATATAACTGACTAGCGGAACATAAAAGGTACCGACACGGAGTGTCACTTCTGTGTGTATACTTCATATTCCAGCTAATATGGTATGTGACTATAATAGAATTTCAGTACATCAGTCATAAAATTATAATAATAAAATATAAACATTAGTTTGCAATAATATAGTTACTGGCAATATAATATTCTTAAGGAGGGATATGTGACGTCAGCATGATAGGATCGTGAATTTATCACATTGACGACTTGACTTGAAATAAAGTTAAGTAGTAATACTGGAATCAAGTGAAATAAGTTAGTAATATTTCAAGTACATGAAAAATCAAATAGTTCTTCAAGAAAACTCCCTGAGATTTTCTATAAACATTTCTATTTACAAAACCAAATATTTTTATGTTGTACATAAAAAATTATAGCCGAATTCACCATTACTCCATTGTTAATTATATGAACTGATCCCCAACTTGATTCACAATATTTGTTTAATTTTTTTTGATATGGTTCATACAATTTTACCTGGATTACACTAATATATATTACTTGATTAGGATCACAATGTTTTTTTTTTAATTATTAATTTAAATCACTTGTTCCGCAATTGTTATTTAACATCCTAGAATTACGAAAATTTGGGAAGAAAAGCATATGGGTAATATTACTATGTGGCAATACTTTCAAGAACTACAAAATATGTTTAATTATAAAATGACTTTACTGGTATATTATTTTCAATTTATAACGCAGAAAATTTGCTTTAAAATGTTTTAAAAAAATCGGATTTTTATGAAACCTTAAACTTTACGATTGTGAATTAAACTTTCTGCTATTTTCTGATTAAATATATGACTAGTATAAATATATTTTTCTTATCTGAAAAAAAGTAAAAAATGGCGAAGAAACAGGTACGAAAACGGGATACATTGCACCAATTCATATAGGTTTTAAAAATTTCATGATTTTCAAATACAGAATTTGTAGACATCATGGTAATGTTAGAGAAATTATATTTTGCTGTATCTTAAAAAATCTTCATACTTATTAGACGTTAATTTATTGTTACTATTGTCATATTGTTTTCTGTAATACAACTATTGTATTGAGAATACCCATATATTTAAATTCTCAGTGGTATTAGTAACCAATCATGATTGAAATTTGAAACAATAGTCGATATTCGATTTGTACTAGCTATTGTTTGTATCGTGTGACACAGTTTATCAAAGATGGCTATATCAGAGCGTCAGTTGTCTTTTATATCAGATCGTTGCAATCTTTTACAGATGTTCCGAAGTCGATATGTTCCACACAGTACTTCAAAAAAATAAGGAACAATAGTTTCATAGATTGATCGTCTTTTGGTACAAATTTAACCTGGTTTTACACTGATTTAGTTTTAGGAGATGCATGGAATTACGGTAGCGAATTACAATGAAATAAACAATGAGTAAATTTGGACAATAAAAACTTTAAATTGTATAACAATGCCAATTATGAATGCTTGCAATGACATTAAATCTTGGTGGTATTTGCAGGACCATAAAATGATAAATAAAGTACGGTAAACAAGTGGAATTCCTGTTTTATGCTTCGGTTATTATTTTTAACTGTAAATTCAATTCTTACTCTAAGTACCGGAAGAAAAAAAATATTGCATGTCATTCATTTTGCATAAAAATCTTTGGCATATTAATAAAAAATATTTACAGCTTGTTACCCATTGTTAGGTATGCCAACCAGTTGTATTCAAGATATGAATTACAATTTCGAAAATTGGGGAAAAACTTGTGGATAATGTTACCATGTAACAATACTTTCTAGAACTACTAAATTTGTTTAACTTCGTCGGTAAAACGCGTTAATGATGTTCTTAAAGTGAAATCTGATATCTGATTATAACGACATTGAAGGGACTCCAAAAATTTCGTCGCTATAATCGATAAAAGTAAAATAAGGTTAGAGTATATGGAATTTCAAACAAGTGGTTACAAAATCAACGTTATAAACAGGCTGTCGCTAAAAGCGGTATCGTTGTAAAAATATTTTCCTGTATTTTTATTGTTTCTTTAAATTGTTTGCTTATTCTTTACAATATTGTAATGAGTGAGACTTACCTAGAGTCCGAAAGGCTCTGGAATGTTCTAGAGATTAATTAGTGGCAGGTATATAAGGGTCGCATCGGGCGTTTCTTTATTCAAATAATGTTACTAATATTTTATTATCTTTTTATAACTTATTATTTGATTATTAAACTTACATAAATATTAGTGTTTCACTTATTATATTTATATTGGAGAATGCACCACAGAATAATTTTCATGTGGGCAATAAATCGTTTCGAATTCAACTCGAAGCGATTTGAATTCAGGTTCTCAATATCATAGTCGGTTATTTTGCTAAGTCCATTAACTACACTATTATTAGGTCGATAAATATAGTCGTAATGTTTATTACTAAATTTATTATTATTAATTTATAATTTGCTATTTTTAATATATATTTAGATTTATTATTTATCTCTAAAACTACTGAAAAAATCAATTGACGCATCTATATGTGTTTTTAAATATTATAAATATTTCTAATTTAATGATAACCTATTAGCACTATTAGGACATCCGTATCAAATATCAGTAATAATAAAAATGCCTCCGGAAAACACATGTGTAATTTTCTCTCTGTATGGCTTCCATCAATAAAATGTATCCTACAGATCGATCTAATTGTTTTCAGAGAAAACAAAACAAACAATCATTGTTTCCACGCCAGTTACAAAAGAAATAATTGAATGTTAGATGTTTTTTCCAATACGAAAAGTCTAACATATAAAAATAGATATAAAATAAAATATAGACAGTAATAAAAAAAACTTTATTTTGTTTTTAATGACATGAAATGAGACACGCACTAGAGCACGTGGTTAATAAGGATGTATTGATTAATAATGAGGAAAAATGTGATTAATTGATTTGGTGGAGGAACAGGGTCTGATACACCATATTGTGCCATAGGCGAAAGCCACACCCTTATTATTCTTATTTAATTAGTTTACGCAAGGCGGATCGCGGCCTTGTGAACTGCGGTCAAATTAAGCTCATTACTCTGCTAAATATAAGAACCAGATTTTCCAAATTGCCTATGTAAACAAACATTGATGACAGACTAGCGAAAAAGGTACGTTAATTACAAATTAGATTAGTTTCAAAACATTATTATTTCGTTGAATTCACATTTCTGGGTGTTTTAATATTTTTATTATTTATAAAAATATTTTTTGATATATTCAATTCAGTGTACATAAAAAAATTAATAACTATAATTAACAAACCTTTTTGAGGAATAAATAAAAATTTTGATTCGATCTCAACAACTTAAATTCAATTAAAAATGTGTTCTCAAATTCAATACGTATACAGGCTGTATCAACTAACACTTTTTATTATAAATAATAGGAAATAGTTAGTTGTATATCAAGGGACTATTTTTTTTTATTAACTATATGGAATTTATTCTGTTTTCATTTTTCTCATTTTTTTAATACTCACTTAAGACAACTAATACACCATTGAAAAAACAAAAAAATGACGGTTTTAATTTTACCAAAATAATCCTGGGTTCCCGTTTAAAAAATAAAAATTGATAATCATTGTGTGTAAATCAGACTTCAATTTTTTTTTCTAGAACAATTACTAAAAACAAATACTGTGACATTAGAGAAAATTAGAACACATTCTAAAGCAAATAACTTGAGCATTTCCCGGAGAAATTAAGGCAGTGTATGGCAAATAATCAATTACTGAGATCTGGTATAAATAGAGCAAAAATATGAAACAATAAATAGAACACATTGGAGTAAATATCCATTAACCAATGATAAATGATACAAATAATTAAAATAAATACTATTTATTGTGTTCTTGAAATTTTATTTTATCTGTAAATTTGTACGAAACGATTTCATTGAACACTATTATCAAACTCAATGTCAATTTAAATTAAAATACTACAACAATATAGGACTTCACTTACCTTATTTAGACCAATTGCTATTGCTGCATTCTTGTAAATCTAAAACAAAGAAAAACCAGTGAAAACACCTTTGTGTCATTGAAAAAACATTGAAATCGGTTAAATGAATACTATTTTCCATGCTGAATTAATTTTAAATTGATTTAATTTTCACGGTTATTACATCTAAAATTATAATCCTGTCATTAATGCAGAAAGGAGCATTAATATTATTTTGGTATTATTTCAAATAAATTCAATGAATAAAATTCCCATGCAATCATATTTGAATCCATAGAAACATGCACTTTTTTTAACTGTATCTGCAATTTTCGGTTGATGCCCTTTGCATATCATGAAACCTTGAAATGTTGGTTGGTAACTGCCCTGTCCATTCATTACACAAGTGCCATTTCTAGTGAGAAACATATCTTTATTTAATTAACACTTCTGAGTTTTTTTACATTCCAAATACCCTTGCAATATTTCAATAATTTATTGATACTAATCGATAGCAATAAAATTCCGAGAACAAAGTTTATATTCTCGGAACATTGCCCAATAAAAATCGTCAATTTTATTTGTCAAGTGTCTATAAGATTAAAAAAAATAAACACTCAATTTGCAATGTTTACTTTACGTAAATCATGCTTGTTATCAGAGAGATAAAAATGGATGAACTTGCGAGATTTAAATCATAAATCAGAATATTTGCAGATAACAAAATGATACGAAATAACGAAAAAAACAGAATTTCAATATTTTGCTCAATAATTTTCTTTTCTCCGAAAAAAATATTTTCTGGACAAATAAGGTACTATAATTAAATATTCATTAAGAATTTTTTAAAATTACATTGGGTTCGGATTGAATCCGGACACAGACCTTTAGATGCATGATAATTAATTAATAATTTATTTACTTATAAACAAATATCACCACCAAATTGTATCAGAACTACATTTGTACTAACGAGAATATCAGATTCATTATAAGTTAGGCAATTGTGTTTCCATAACAATATTCTGTCTATATGTATATGAGATGCCTTTACGTTCCAGATTTATTTATTATTATTTTCGAAATTCAAAAAACTAGCCCATTTAAGGAAGGGGGAGGGGCGATGTCACCCCCCTTAAATTCACCAACTTAAAGTTGAAAACATGAAAACTTAGTAGTATTCTATCCAAACGATTTGAACATTGATCTTAGTAACGACATGACAAAGACGAAAGAAAGTGAGATTTTAAAAATGACTACATGAGTCTGTATTCCGAAACTTTAAGATTAAGCATTTTTTTGAGTTTAATGATTACGAATCGCATTGGAGAACGATCGTTTTTGCAATTAAAACGGATACAAAATCAACCAAGAAACAGCATGCTGCAAGACAGATTAGATTCACTTTCATCGCTCCTATAGCGAAATAAAATTTGCACAGCAAGAAACATACACCGTTGTTATTTTAGGATTTATTTGATAACGGGGCCCCCGGAACGAGTAGTTCTTAGGGCCCTCAACACTATTAATCCAGCCATGTCGATAAAAAATACTGATTATTTTCAGAATTGTGTTGTACATATATGTAATAATAAATAAAATATTTATTTTTTATGCGACAGTTTAATGTTAGAATTTCAATATAAAACAAAATCCCTTAACATCGAATAACAACAATTCAATAGTGTTCCCGCGCCGATTTTTTTTTTAGGACGATTTATTTGATAAATGTATCTATTAATTCGGCCCTGGTGGTCGATAAAAATACTGATTATTTTCTAGAATTATTGTTGTACAAATATATAATAATAAATAAAATATTTATATTTATCTGCCAGTTTAACCGTTGAGTTTGAATATAAAACAAAATCCCTTAACAAACAATCCAATATCCCGCTTGGCGCACGT
The DNA here is from genome assembly GCA_035578165.1 of Stenolophus ochropezus. NCBI lineage: Eukaryota > Metazoa > Arthropoda > Insecta > Coleoptera > Carabidae > Stenolophus > Stenolophus ochropezus. The sequence continues at coordinate 4,765,421 of JAQOWZ010000002.1, forward strand.
CTATGGATCCAGCGGCGCACGCAGCTTTGCGCTACCCCAACCGTCAGTCTAGTCCGCGCCGTGCCGAGCTACAGTTCACTCCCTATCCCTCGGTCCTCGGTTCATGCCAGTGTAAGTGCCCGTGCCGCTCATCATGTCGCACTCTGACGAGGAAATCGACGAGTGAGTATGCCTTGTTGCCTTCTGGGTGTGGTTGTTGTAGCTGGTAGCTGGTAGCTGGGTAGGAAAGGGTAGTAGAGGTTTGTAAGGGTTAAGTTAGTTGAAGCAGTAGATCGAAGGACATGGCGGGTAGGCGATCAATGCTGTAACTACCCTCTGTTCGCTCCAGACTTCTAATCGCTCTGGTTTCACTTATTTGCCTATATTTTTGATCTACATTCCTCAACTTTACTTTCATTATTATCCAACAAACATTATTTACCATACTTTCATTAAAAAAAAAACACTTTAATTTGCTACACCTTTTCTTAAAAAAAAATAATGTTACTACAGATTTTGATTACTTCATGTATTTATTTACATTCCTCAACTTTACTTTCGTTATTTTTCAACAAAAACTATCTACCATACTTTCTTTAAGAAAAAACATTTTAATTTTGCTACACCTTTTCTTAAAAAAAATAATGTGACTACAAATTTTGATTACTTCATGTATTTACTTCATCCCTTAATTTTTCTTTCATTATTTTTCAAAAAAGACTATCTACCATACTTTCTTTTAAAAAAATCATTTTAATTTTACTACACTTTTTTTTTTAAATTAATGTTACTACAGATTTTGATTACTTGATTAATTTATTTTCTTTACTCATTTTCTATTAAGCAGCCTTTTTTTGTTTTTACCAAAGTACCACACATTTTAAAAAAAATTATTTATTCTATATTGCATTCTTTATTTATAAAAATATTTATTCTTGTTCTAGTATACTTTATTAAATATAAAAAAAGATAATGTTACTACAGATTTTGATTACTTCCCTTATTTATTTTCTTTGCTTATTTTCTATTTAGCAGACTTTCTTTTTGTTTTTACTACATTCCCACACTTTCTTTAAAACATTTTTTATTTATTGCATTCTTTATTTATGAAAATATTTGTTCTTGTTATAGTATAATCACTGTATAGTTTGTTTCAAAAACTATTTTTATAATCAAGCGTATAACATTTCACAAATGAAAATATGTTTTGATTACTAATTTACAAAAATATTTGTTCGCATTTAACAATGAATACTCTGTCCTTTGTTTTAAAAATGATTCGATTGTAAATTTACAAATTTAACGTGTTTCATGTTAAAAATAAAAAATTTTGTTCGACAAGCTTCTTTTAACAAAGACAAAAAATATTATTTTTATTATTGCTTAAATAATATTTGTATATATAAAAAGTTTTATCATTTTACATCGTACTAATTTAGTTGAAGAAACCGACTTATATGATAAGATATCGCTACTAAATTAGATACTACCTTGTGGGAAAATCAGATCAATTAAAATTGAATTAGAGCCTGATACATAGAGTGTCACACCCACTTGTTTGTGAAATTGGTTGCATACGCTTCGATCTTGCTTAAACAATTGAATTATATGCAGTTGTTATTAGAAACAATACGTATTGTTTACAACATTTATAAAAAATAAACATGAGCTACTCTTAATTTAAAATTCATATTAATGGTTTCACCAATATATATTATATTTACACCTAAAAATCAATAATATATTGAAATAAAATGTGAATTAAATTATTTAATATGTCTGACGTCAACAATGGAGTCATATTTATATATATATATATATATATATATATATATATATATATATATATATATTTTTACAAATATTTCATAACAGATAAATATTTTTTTGGAAGAAAGTTTCTGTAATTAAAATAACAACTTTTATTTGAAAAACAATTTAAATAATGACGGACGTTTCTATGGTGGTAATTGCTGATTTTTTTGTATAAATATTATTTTTCAGACGTCATTCAACTGAAGTACTGAAGTCTGTAATTTATTTAAATCAGTTTTCTTTGAAAGTAATTTAATATTTATACATATTTTGTCAAACTTTTGATTCGCATATGTCAAATGACAACAACAATATTAAATCATGGAAGGTATGACACAAAATGTGAAATATGAAGAAAATTAATGGTTCTGTATAGGTTTAGCGCGTATAGAAATTTAGATATTAATTTTCGCATCACAAGCTTGTAGCTTGTAAATTAATATTCCAACTATAATGATATTGTTATAAGTTAATGAAATACTGTTCATATTTGCTTTGGTATTTCATGTTTGTTTGGATAAATGTTGAAACATTCGATTTATCTACTTGTAACATTTATTTTATAGATAAAAAATAGTAAATTAAACTACCACAAAAGAGTTTTTTTAACATGTCAATGAAAATGTTGACATTTTGAAATTGTCACTACAAGTGTAAAGTTATTGGTTTTTGAACGTCATTCAAATAAGTTTTTTTTCGATCGGATGAAAATTGATTCTTTTCCGTTGTGTTTTCGAATCGGAAAATGCATTATTTCGTAATTTTATTGTAGTTGCTAGGCTACGAAAAATAACAGTCCGGGAATATTATTTCCGGTCTCTAACATAGCATTCTCGTACAACTATTGAAGATAAAGATCGAAAAAAATTAATATGTTTACTGCGTAGGAAAAGAGGCTTCCCGAACACCTGGTGTTGCCAGACGAGCCGTAGTCCATTGTCCGGAAATATATCATTTTTCCTACTAGATACACAATATATTATTATTTTTCAAAAGCGTGCAAATAATTTCTTCTTTTTTCTAGTACCTTTGTAATCATTTCACCGTCACTCTCACTTAAACTCATTTTTACCACAAAACAGCAATAATTACTTACAATTGAAATTTGTTTGTTTGACAGATATTTTTTATTATTGTTTTGAGATCGAAGATTGTAGTAATGGAAACAATTGGAACATGATTTTTTAATAAAAATAGAAATCGCATCCACTGTCAAATAGGTTTATTGAAATTAATAATTAAAATGTTACGAAATATATTGTATGATACATACGTGCAAAAAAGAAAAAGTATAATAATATAATAAGTAAAATTTAAATAAGCGTTGTGACGTCGAATCCCCGACTAAAAGACATCACTACTTCTGTCCCTTTTTTATTTATTGTCCTGATAATGACGTAACAATTTTTTATTAATTCATTACCCGTTTACTATTGGGATTTTTATAAAATTAAAAATATGTTTATAATACTTTAATTTAAAATATAATATAGGGACATAAAATTGATCTTTAACGTCAATAAATTGTAATGTCTTTCACTTTTTTGTCTGTTTCTGTTTCTAATTTTACTACTTTTACTTTTTTTTGTTAATAATACATGAAAATAAAATTAATTTAATTTTAGAAAAAAAAATTAATGCTTTATGTAAAGTTCTACTTCCGGTTAACCAATTGTAGTAAAAATCCAATCAATTTACCATATTTGAATATAACTCTTAAATACCAAATATTATATTTTTTACATGTACCGTATTGGAATTATCGTGGACGAAAAATCATCACAGACACACTCATGGATATACAGACATACGCGGTAAAAATAGTAAAATCGTATTCTAGGGACCCTAATTCGTACTCATATGTTGAAAACTCACATTCGAAAAATTTGACCAGAAACAATACCTCCCTAATCCATATATTGATAGGCGGGAGGTAAAAATATTGTATTTATTTTGATAACAGCGAAAAAAGTAGAATATTTTTGTGCTGTAATCAAGATAAAGACAATGTTAATAAATAAGGTCATCTATATTACGAAAAGTAAGTTAAAGATTAGTTTATTCTTTTTATAGACAACAATTTATATTGCTCACTTAAAATATATGTTAATGATAAATTTCTATTTCCGGAATATAAAAATTTACCGATTGCCAATAACAAATAATTGACACAGCTTTATAAAAAATAGTTGTTGTGACAGATAAAATAATTAATTAAATAAATTGCGACACTAATCTCTAAATATTGCACATTGCAATGTTTAAAATAAATGAAATGTGTAGGTGTAAGCAGTCACCAAACAAACATGAATTTTTTATCATCTTCCTGATGGAACTGAATGATGAATGCAATATTCTGGGAACACTACGTGCTACGTGCATTTTTATCTTATCTCAGGTTTATTTTATTTTATTTCGCGAACTGTAGGAAGTAGAGTTGACGTACTAGCTGTTTAAATAAATAACTTTCAGCGCACTACATAAAGTAAAATATCTGAATTTGAATAGAGAAACATTGTTCAGGCTTTTGGTCCGGACATATGCTTGAAATCTGTTACCTGCCAAAAATTATACAAAGGTACATCTGTATTACGTTACCAGGTGACGGTATTCATACGTGAATGTTTTTGACATATCCGGTAACGATGGTAACCGATTTTCAAAGACCTATACTATGTTCATAAATATGATGGATGTTGGAAATATATGACACATATAATAAGGGAAGAAATGTAATGTACAGATTTTGATATTTTGAAATATTAAGGTCCATGAATTAAGGTCTTTACAATAAGAATTGATTGAACTGTTTTTCAAATGTTGATTAAAAAAACAACAAAATTTAAATGATATTTTATTGAAAAACCAAATTCGAAAAACAGTTCGATGTTAAAAACATTTTGTTTTCTAATTTTGACATATAACGCGTCACTTTTTAAAATTGACTGACGTTTTAAAATGACAAATTTTCGTAACTAGTTAGGAAATAAAAAAATTTCATCCCTCTGAATGATGAAATGTGAATTTTCCAAACGTTAGTCAATTTTAAAAAGTCGCAGTTTATATGTCAAAATACAAAATTAGAAGAAAAAATTAAATTAAAAAAATTATATCAAAATTAAAAAAAAATCTTGTATGAAACACTTTACAAAATGCAATTTTATGTAAATTGATCGTTCGTTCCGCAAATATCGCACCGTTACACAAAATGAGGCATTTTCTTTAAAACTATTTAAACGAATAACTAAACAAGTTATAAAAACTGTTCGAAATAAGTAAATAAAGAATGTAAGGGATATTTGAAACATTGACAATACTTTGACAGAACAATAAATAATAACAATGTACATCTATGATCTTCTATTATTAATGTAATTTAGTTTTATTATTTTCCCAAAAAATTGACCATGAGTATCAATCAATGGTCACAGTTCTGCAACCAACATAGCATATAAGTTAAACGGGTATATTTTTAAAAAGTAAAAATTTTCGTATGTTAAATTCGTTACTTTTTAAATTAAACGTAATGAAATATTCGTGCTATCTCAATTTGATTTCATAGCAGTATCTATATATTAAATGTTAAATATTGATAAATAAAAATATAAAAATTTTTCTCAAATATACGTTTAACTTAAAACATGCGATTTGCCATATCCATGGTTACGACTTTACATTTGATAGACAGCAATGTATCAAAACGTTCACTTTAAAATGAAACATATCACGCCATTATGAACTATCAAATTGTATTTTTTTTTGAATAACACATTTCTATGTCGTTGGAATGGAAGTGGTGGAGTAGGTCTATACTGTTTTTTTTAACTGGGGAACATTAAAAACGAAATTATTTAATGGGAATATGTATAATAATTAAAAAATTAAATTTAAAATCACTCTAGAAACATAAAACCCTAATATTATACCAAGAGTTTATTTTAATATGAAACGTGAAGTACCATGATATGGCAAATCCTATATGTTTCACGTTAAAATAAACTTACTTTATGTTGAGAACAGACCTGGTGTAAAAGCGAAAATTATCACGAATTTACAGATCTGGTACTTACAAGATAGAGATTTATTACTTCATTTTGTATATCGTATTTCAATAGAAAATTAATTTAAAAAATGGGATGATTTGTCAAGTTGAAACCGAATAATAAATCCTTTGCGTTTAAATATTTATGTGCATTTCATTTAAATATAGGTATTTATACTTGTACTTCTTTATAAGAAAATTTATTTAAATGCGAACTCATAAAAACTTTGCATGTTAGATTCCACGTCCCTATCGATTTAAAAGTAATAAAGTAACTTTATAAAATGAAGTGAAAATTTCTGCAATAAATTACAAAATTTTAAGTTTCTTCCAAGTTCGAACTTAAACTGCAACTTGTCCAATTTACCCAGCCCGTTTTTTTCAAAATTGTAATGTAAAAGTCGTCGACTCTGAAAAATCAATTTCCTCTGCGACTACAGAAAAATTTCCCAGGAAATTTACCGATTGAAAAAAGGATCAAATATTTGATTTTCTTTTATTTGTTTCTAATAATAGAACTTACTGCAAACATCAGGTAGTGTTTTGTTTTATTATTTGAACAACCAATTGGAAAATATTCCTCGAACAACAAACAATAGGGAGGTATATTTGTTTGAACATTTATTTGTTTATTGCACTGCTTGTCAAATATAATAATGTAACAATAACTTGAAATCTTAAATATATTACTCACAATTTATTACACATTACTGCGTGTGTCAATAGTGTATATATACATATGTAGATAATAATATATTTATACCAAAGAGGACAATTAAGTACTACACGTCATCTATCAATTGTAGCTGATATGTAGAATGCACTAAATGTACCATTTTTAAGAGAGAAATATATGTTATTAAGTTATTTAAATTTTAAGGATAATCTGAAAAAGGACACTAATAGCTTGCAATAATTATACAAGTATCAGACTAGGGTTTAAGGGTGGACAGATTGGGCTGCTGCCCAGAGGCCCTCACCAAATTAAGTTTTGTAAACAATATACATTACAATAAAAAAGAGCAACCCTGGAAAATATCAAAATTTAATTACTTGTAACTTTACTAAATTCTAACGTAAGGGTTACTTTTTAATAAAAGAAAATAATAGTTTCTTTAGTCCAGAACATTCTATATATAATTTAAACATAAAAAAGTGCAGGATGCTTTTCCAAACGTCTTTCCAAAATCTAAGTAAGTTATTTTTACTGGTTGTTATGTCTAACAAAACGGTAAGTAAATTCATATTTATTACAAATGCACATATGCACAGAAATGATTTAGTATATTTACATAATGATAATTAATAGTTTTCGCAGTTATTTCTGACTCAAAAACACAACCAAAAATGTCAAAATTTTGAAAAATTGTAAAAACTAGAGACACATTTTCGTTTTCCATGAATGAATTTTTATATACCTCATTTTAAATATTATTTTTTTTACTTACATTGAAGAAAATTTAATTTTGATCGTGTAAATATAGTATAAGCAATATGAACGGTAAAGAATGCCGACGATATCAGACAATAATCGAATACTTAATATGCACTATACGATTCTTCGATCGGTAAGTAATATTCGAAATTACTTATTGATTAGTAATTTGTAAACATATGTTCATAGAAAACATTAGAATATGTGTATATTACAAAAATGAGCCGGCTTTATAATAATTTTTACTTTATTAGATTTTTTTTTTGAACGGGCAGCGGTTGCACATTTGATTAGCGTGCTTGTTCTCGTATATTTAACCAATTAAAAATACTGCAGTGTCCGAGTGTTTCGGAACCCACTTTTAAAGGCAGATGAAATTCTCATTTCGATATCATATGTTTCTTTGTTCCTCAATAGAGTGATGTTATATTATTATTATTATATTGTACCCGTAAAATTAATTTACAACAAAAATATTTTCACACGAGTGTTTTATTTACTTTTTGATTCTCTCCTGATTTCTCCCGTTTCTTTTTGTGAGTATATCCGTCCTGTATTTGGATTGAAACAACTTTTTGTCAGTTTGGGTGATGGAATATTGTATACCCAAGCAGAAACTTTAGTTCTAACAGATAAATTCTGATGGAGATATATTTTTAGATGTGCAGATCAGGTCAGAACAAATTGAAAATCGTTCACATGTGAAAAGGGCAACCCCGGGATTATTCAATCCGCAGATTAGCATTTCGTTTACTTAATCATACATCGCATTTATTTGAAGCGCAATGAAACAGATTTAAAATGTATTGTGTAGTGGACTTTCAATAATTTAACCTTTAGAGGTTATGTTTAATTGTGAAATTCCCTAAATAAAAAGCAACAAAAGTTTTAACTTCCTCGTACAAAGTAAAAGAAAAGTCCAGTTTTCAGATTTCAATGGAAATATCCGTTTTGACTATCCTTAAATCCATTTTGACTAGTTTTGATGTTATGTCTGTACTTACCTACGTATGTGCATAATTCAAGAATGATTAGTTGTATAATGTTGAAATTTTGTATATGGCACTGCTATCAAATTTAGTTGTGCACCTTCCTTTTTTATTGCAATCGGCAGTGCCAAAAGGGCATTTTACTGTGAAGGGTTTTTTTTTTAATTTTTCGCATAATTCAGAAACGATTAACCGTAGAATGTTGAAATTTTGTCACAGTATTTAAAACCATTTTTTTTAAATTTAGATTAGCTCTGAAATATGCTTTGTATTTTATATTTAATTACCAGCTGTAGATTAATTATAAAATCAAACTTCTGACACTGACAGTAGGGTTAGAAGTAGCAAGAATTTGGAATTGGGTAAATGTGTGAGTGAGAAAGATGTAATATTGTGACGTAGATGTTAAGGGCACTAAAAACTCTAATAACTTAAAAATAAATCACTTTTTTGAAACTTTGTTAGTTTCTATCATACTGAATTAAGATCTAGATTTGACTATACTAGACCAATTTCCTAATTTTCTACTATGATGAAGGACCCCGTTGAATAAAACAACTTTTTAAATTTTAGTTCTATAAATTTTATTTAACCCAATGTTATTAAATATACAAATATTAAATTAGTTACTTGTTTACTTGCTTTGTTGTAGTTGTCATTACCCTGAAAAAGGCAACAGTTTATGCTGCCGAAACGTTGAGTTAAATAAAATTTGCAGAACTAAAACTAAAATAGTTGTTCAATTGTACAGATCTATTTCTGTACATCTAATAGAAAAAAAAAACTGATAAAACTAATCTTAAAGGCGAGTAAATTTTGTTTACATTCTTTCTAGCTTTACCCGTAAATGTGGCGATATTTCAAGCTACTGATATATTTGTTTGTTTGTGTGCCAGTACGTCTTAGTCTTACAGTTTCAGCAACATAACGTGAAGTTGTAGGTTATAGTTTATAGTGCTGCTATTTCCACGGTATGAACCTACGTAAACAGATTTGGCACGCCCTAATATATTACACGGTGATAAGGTTAGGGATCAATGTATTAATAGCAAATGGATGTAAAATATGAGACGAAGTACATTGGGAAATTAAATCGTGTATATGGGGCTTCATTCCACTTCATTCATTATTGGATTCTACTTGATGTTTAGTTGGAGTTTAATTAATGTAACAATTATTAAATGTTTCACATTTTCCTAAAATTGGCTTCATATCATATTGCAGTATAATTTATGTAATTTTACCCACAATGTTGACAAACATTAAAATCGCGATACGATATATTTTTAATATATTCAACTCATATAAATAGTGGAGGTTAGATGGACCATTTTTTGGAAAAATAACTATTACTGTATAATATTGAATAATATTTAAAAAACAAAATTTATTTGTTACAACATATAGTCTTGGCTTATTTATAAGACTAAAGAAAAAATTACTATGTTCTGCAAACTAGAAAAATATATTTTATTAGGGTTCAAAAATCAACTCTCCTCCACCATAGAGGTGAGATGGACAATTGATGGATTAACAAATTGTTGTTATTTGTCATATATAGTACTCTTCGTGTATAAACAGCGACCACAAATTACACATTTTAACTAATTATCCTTCTTTATCGTTTATTGTTTTTAATAATTTGTATCCCGCATTCGTTTTCATAATCTTCAGGCTCTGATTAACCATTTAACAACAGATCTTCAGAACTCAAGGAATAGCAAATATATGGTCTGCCTTTCTATATATGAATGATTTTTTTCCTGTTTACCAGTTAAATTGATCTTTTTAACAATAAAAATCCTTTGGTCCATCTCTCCTCAGCAAAGGTTGTCCATCTGTCCTCAGAACAGATGTTAAATGGACCATTAAATTACTTATGACTGTGTACAAATAGAACCACAGTTTTAGGCTACCTTAAATAAAAGGTACATTTTTTTTTGCAATTTTTCTAGTAAATCTTTGAGTATTCAGTGTTGACTATATATTAATTTTCAAGCGGCTACTTATACTGTCTCTAAACAACTCAAATGTACTTTTAAGACCAAAAGTTCATCTCTCCTACCGGTCCATCTCTCCTCCACTTATCCTACTTGTAAATAAACTCAGGACTGTTATATTAAATAGCAAACATTATTAAAGTATGTGTATAGCGAATACATATATTATAAACCTGCTGGATAAAAGAAGTACAGGAGACCTTATAAAATTACACCTTTTAGGTTTTTTGCATAAAATTGCGTTTCTAAACCTAGAATTTTCCAAAAATCATAACATTTCTACAGAAAAATTTGATGTCAGTTAAAAATCAAAAAAAAAATTGACGTTTTTTAATTTTTGACCACTTTACATTTGTTCAATAAAAATGTATCTGTGGAATATTTTGCTGAAAATTTATATACTTATGTTTTTCAGCACGAGAGAAATATTGGTGCAGTCGCTGAAGCTGTACCTTGCACCCATTTGTGGGTATGAAGAAAGGTCAGTTTTAAAAATTAGCAAATCACCAAATTCCCTAAATTTTATTTTGATGTTTTTACGTAGATATGGATGCGTAGATGCCAAATTTGAAAGTAGATTTTCGATATATCATTTAGTTTCAAAGAAATTAGTTTTGAAAGTTAGTTGAACACATCATATTTGGGTTTTGTTTTATAAATAAAATACGAACATAGATACAATAATGGCGGCAGTATCATCAATCAATTTTGTGAAGAAACGATATTAATGTACTAATTTTATTTTTACTTCTTTGTACAAAGTACTTTTTTTTAATTCAAATATATCATGATTTTTTAAAAGAAATATACACATTTTATTTCATAAACGAAAACGAAATCTGTAAAAATCAATGATTTTTATTAAAAAAATCACTTGATTTAAATCAGGCCAAATCTAAATTTTGACCATCCCTGAATCCATTTTGACTAAATTCGACGTGATGTTTGTACGACGTATGTATGAATATAAATATGTACATATGTAGGTACGTATCTCGCATAACTCAAACACGATTAACCGAAGAATGTTGAAATTTTGTATTTGGAACTGTTACAAAAATTAATAAGGTATAAAAATCTGTAAGATCTGTTTCGATAATGAATTGAAATTCCAAGATACAATATCAACATTGTCATTTATTTTCTGTAAATTTATTATGATTATGATAATATAAAGTGCAATAAATCTAAACGTTAAATGCAGAGGACGAAGTGGCTAGTGTAAAAGAAAATAATAAAAAGAGCAAGCAGATGGCAGCGGTGTTCATTTCATTGAAATTCCCTTCCAGATAGTCGAGCATCGTGACAAACGATATTTTTCCCCGCACATTTCCCAAATTGATAACATTGCTGTCGCCCGCGCCGATAAGGTAGACTGCTGCTCTAGAGGAGCAACCGTTGTTCACATTCAGCTGTTCTGCAAACTAATTACGGCGCCTGCTCTTGTTTAAACAAGTGTGGCGTGACGTCACGGAATAACCCTTTGTCTCGCGGTTCCTTAGCCTTCTTTCTCCCGTGTGACGTCATTGGGGATTCTCGTGAGGGAATGCATGGTTTTGAGGTTAGGGGAGATTTTATAGGTTATATTCAAGGAATAACCAACACAGCATGTATGATGATAAAAAATTCCAAATTTTTTTCATAAATTTAAGTTGCTGTCGCTTTATTATCTAACATTTATGTATTTCTGAAACCTATAACCCCATATCAAAGTTGTATAGAGTTAAAACAAAGCAACCAACAGTATTAAACTAAAAATTGTGTTGACAAACGCGAAATATCCGAAAAAATACTCATTTTTGTGCCCAAAATTTCAATTTTGGGAAATAGTGCACATTGATAGACTTCGACGCGCTGATTTCAAATTTTCAAACGGAATTTAATTATCTCTTTTCCTTCCTGAGATATTCGCTGTCAAAGTTGCACCTCAAGAAAGTGTGTTTTATGGTTATATCTTTAAAATGGGTGCAGATACAATCTCAACGATTATACCAGTCGATTCTACGAGAAAAGTTACATAAAGAAATATTTTCTCCACATATACGTTCTTTGGAACGATTAGGTGAAAAATGAGAAAATCGAAAAAACCTAAATTTCAAAATTTCTCCAAAGAACTTTTTTTCTCCAAAACTTTTCATTTTCTAGACTTAAGTAGATATTGATGCGCTGATTTCAAATTTTCAAACCAAATTGAATTATCTCTTACCGTTCTCGAGATATTCGTATTCAAAGTTGAGTTTTGGGAATACCTAAAAAAATAGGTTTTTTAGGTATACCTCTTTAAGGGTTAGGTTTATGACTTCAACGACCTCACCAATCGATTCTACGGGCAAAATTACATAAGTATACCAATTTTCAGATTTTTATTGCAAAGGATACATTTTGTAGAAAGGAAAAACGAAAATGGCCAAAATCGAAAAAAATGCCTGATGAACCCCTTACGATTTTTTTCGATTTTCGCCGATTTTCGATTTTTCGCTTTAAAAATTGTATCCGTAGGAATAAAAATCTGAAAATTGGTACACTTATGTAATTTTGCCCGTAGAATCGAATGGTGAGGTCGCCGAAGTCGTAAACCTAACCATTTAGAGAGTATACCTAAAAAACCTAATTTTTTAGATATAACTTTGAACTTAAATATCTCGAGAACGGTAAAAGATAATTGAATTCTGTTTGAAAATTTGAAATCAGCACATCGATATCTACTTAAGTTCAAAAAATGAAAAATTTTGGAGACAAAAAGTTTCCAGACGAAAATTTGAAATTTAGGTTTTTTCGTTTTTCGTATTTTTCACCTAATCGTTCCAAAGAACGTATATGGGGGCAAAACATTTCTTTATATAACTTTTCCCGTAGAATCGAATGGTAAAGTAGTTCAGATTGTATCTCTACTCATTTTTGAAATATATTCAAAAAACATACTTTTTTGAGGTACAACTTCGAGAGCCAATATCTCCGAAACAAAAAGAGATAATTAAATTCTAGTTGTAAATTTGGTAACAGCGTATCTAATTCTTTAAAAAAAGTCATAAATAAAATTTTGTAAAATTTGAAAATTGTCGAGCTAAAAATTCGATATTTTCAAATATTTTCGGGTTTACATAAATATACTGCATCAGAGGCTTTGGGAATTACTTCTCCTGTTATTAGTACATACATAAAATATTATATTATTAATTATTAATTTATAAACTCACTTTTAAAAAGAATAAAATATTTTGTATAATTTATTGTAAAGTCAAACGATACGCCAAGATCTAATTTTAATATATAAGTATCTAATTTGTTCCCATTTATATGAATTTGAAATTTTTAATAGAAATATTCTAATTCTAACATAGTTTTGCATTTTAATACAAATACCCCATTATCGCGTTGTAGTACAAAATGAAGAAGCTTTTGGTGCTTTTTAAAATATAAAATAAAAAGGTAGGAGCGACGTAGCTATTGTTCGGAGAATTTTATAGAGTCCGAAAGGCCCTAGAATGTTCTAGAGATTAATTGGCGGCAAATATATAAGAGTCGCGTCGGGCGATTCAAGGAAGTTAGTATCGGTCAGAGTGTGCAGAAAGTCACTGAAGAAAATTAGTGTCGGTCAGTGCATGTCATCGACATGTAAAGTACAAATAAATAAATAGTTGGTGATATAAATAAATAGCTAGCGATTTAAATACGTATAAATGTTTTTAGTAATTTAGTCTTTATTAATAATTATTAATCTTAAATTGGGATATATTTTTGTTTATTCATAATGTTACTAATATTTATTATCTTTTTATAATTTATTATTCATGTATTAAACATTGTAATACAAATATTCATACTTCAATAAGATTTTACACTTCACGTAGGTATATAATTGAACGTTACAATATATTCATAATTATATATTTTTTATGACTCATATTTTCATATTTGTTAATAACAGTTTTCTTATTTGTTTCTATGAATGTTTTTAAACAGTATTGTTTAGCAATAATAATTGACATATATTATTGATATTATGATACATCATGTAATTAGAAAATATGTGTGGATAATAACAATTCACTTTAATTCTAGGAAAACAATAAATTCATGTTTGCAGATGGATTAATAATTATGTTTCCTTTACATTATGATTTAGATAATTGATAACATTTTTTTATGAAGAATACTTAAGAATTATATCAAAGCAAATATTGATAGGTTTTCAAATTTTTATTCCTTTACGTAGAATGAAGTTTAATACTACGTAGCAGTTTCACTTGTTTTATATTTAAGTCTTTAGATAAAAAATTAATTACGTTCAGTGAATTTTCCTCATCACGTACAAAAGAATTAATTAAAGTCTTTCTATATACTCAGTGCTCCGTATACGTACAAAGTAATATAGGTATTATGCTAAATTAAAAATTGCAGTAATTTTAAAATAAACTCTGCTATAGTCGGTTCAGAAAAGAGAATATATATTTCTTTTAAATCTTGTTCAAGCTATTATTGCTAATCACGACTAAATACCTAAAATTGGGTTTGCCAATATACTTTATCGCATATATTGGTACTGATCTTCCGAGCACTCTAGCTGGTGTGGAGAATGCAGCAGAGGGGCCAATTTTATGTGAGAAATACCTATGTTTGTATATGGCCAGTACTTTAAACATTTTAGTCAATATATACATTAAGACTAATTTAAATAAGATATAACATATATTTATTCCATTCGTAACTATGCAGATTTTTTTTATCTACTTAATACTAGAAATTTTTTTTAAATGAACTAAATCGATTGTTTAACGATATTTATTACTCATCAAATTTTTAGCCTTCGATATGGAATACTCGATATAACGATAGGTTTTTTCTATTTCTTACATCACTACAATTTAGCATTTTACCAATGTTCAATTTTTATGTTCGTGTATATCCGACGCGATTCGATTTACTTCGTGGTAGTACAAATAAATTGTACTCTAGAGGGATAGAAACAGTGTCGGATTACCCATTAGGCAGAGTAGGCAATTGCCTACGGGCCCCGTGTCTTTTAGGGGCCCCGAGCTAATCTATATTGGATTAAAATAATATTGACTTGATTTTGAAATCGATGTAAGATACAAAAAAAACATTGAAAATGAATTAAATTTGTTATTTTATTATTAACTATAATTTTTTTAACTCATACAGTACGCCGAACTACGGCAGATCAATTTGCCTTAGTATAAATTGTGCCGTTCCCTTAATTAACGAAATTTCCTAGAATCGACATATTATGTAGAGAATAGCAGATGTGATCATGATAATAAAGTATTAAATAGGCGGCCACCAACAAAGATATCGGTTAGTATTTAGTAGAATTAAATAATACACATTTCATTTTCCTTGATTTTGTGTGATAGCGAATTTGAGTTTTTCTTGGGTAATCTAGTTTTAAATTTATGTCGTTCTGTCGTTCCTTACTATTGCCACAGCTATTACTTACACTGTAGTGTATGCATATGAAAACCTAAATATAGATATGTATATTAGTATGTTTTATATTGTCATTATTGTTGTTGAGAAGAAGTTGGCGCTTGGAGCGCAAATAGCAGTATTTGCCTCGGGCGCAAAATTGCCTAGGCACGGCCCTGCTTATCTTAATATTACTGATATACTTTCCAAATATTTTTAAATATTTTTTGACTATCTTATTTAAAACTGTAAAGTACACATTTTCTTTCATACTTTTATATTCCACTAGTGAGTATAGGTACATTCTATTAATTTTTTACCAGTATGTTATTTTTTTGTATATTATTTTATTAAAATTGTTGGGTAGTAAAATCATAAACTTAGGTATTAGGGGAGGAGGGCCCCGAGATTTCGATTGCCTAAGGGCCTCCACATGGTTTAATCCGGCACTGGATAGAAAAACATGTTTCTGTTTATTGCATGACGTCGTATTTGAGAGAGAAATTGGGCGACGAAAAGTTTAATAGAGAATCAGCCAAATGAGGTTAATTACCATTTTGCAGAAGATTATGAAAATATATAATAATTAATAAGTATTAGTGAAAATATTTCATTTAAATATTATTTCATTCGCTAACTATAAGAGATTAAATTTTGTTGCGATATATTGGCATGTCATCCGTCTTTAGCAATTTCATTGGTTGCCTGATTTAAAAAAGTCAATCCTATGTCCGCGTTTCTTAGAACTTGCGGAAGGGAGATATGCATGCGGCCTGGCAGTGTCAAAAAGTTATTGTATGTTTTTGGTTTTTTTACCAAAAATATTTTTTTGACTCAAATACAATCAAATTTGTATACAAACATACTTTAGCTATACGAATATTAAAATAAGCAGTACCCTGTACAACTTACAGTTTGTTAATCACTGGCGAAGATTATGACGTCAGAGGCCAACATTTTCACTTTAAGTATTGATATCTCGCTTACTACGACGTATTTTTCAGTCGCGTTTTTACTGATATGCTTATTTCATTCTGTTATTTCAGAAAAACAATTATAAAAATTTAAACAATAGACCATGAACAGTTGAATTCGACATACACTTGCTCAAGATCTGTTTTCTGTCTTGTATGCCATTTACAAAACACTTAAACAAAATTCTATGTTTTTTTAATTAAACTGAACCATGTTAAACTATGTTTTATGTTCCGTATCTCTTATGAATCCAGCATTTGGTTTGGTCAGACGGTTAAAGCACAGAATAGGTTTATACAGAAGCGACAGTAAGACAGAAACGAAAATTAGAGAGAGATGGGGAAAACCAACAAATTTAAAGGGCTTATTGTTTAAAATCGGAAAGTTTCCACACATCTTAGAGAAAAATCAACAATCAAGTCAACAAATTTAAAGGTGTACACAATACTCCAAGATCATAAAACTAAATAGGGTAATATGAAAGGTACGAGACGGAGTGTCGCTTCTGTATGTAACTATTCTGTGGTCAGAGTATGTAATAATAATAATGATAATACTTTATTTCATAGACATGTGATACATGTATCAAAATCGTCAAGAATAAAAATAATAATAATATAAGAAATATAAATACAAACAGAGAGGCTGATATCTACCTACATTCCGTTAGAGATCAATCTTCAATTATGGAATATATTCCAAAAATTCATTACAAACTATTATTATAAACAGTGACTTTAAAAATGGGGACAAATTTTCATTGCAATATGTTACTATCAGGAGAGATTTTAAAGAGAATAAGAATTTCACTTTGTCCGGAGCAGAATTGAACCTTCGATTTATAACCCGTCGGCAGTGACCATTATGAAGGCTCTCTTGGGACACGGCCCGATTCGCACAGTCACACAGCAAGTGTAATTGCCTGCGAATGTTCACGGCTCACAGATCAAAGTACGAAAATATTCTGCCCTGTACTTACTTCATCTACGTACTTCAGCACAAAATTACTACAGGTAATTAATGTTGTAATGCTTTTATTTAAATTCATTCGACACATTAGCGCGCAAGAATCTTCTTGTAGTGGATTCCGAACCATTTGGGCACAACGATATTTTTATTTTTATAGGAATCGAATCTCAGAACATATATGCGCTAACCAAATGAGCCACTGTTGCCCGTTCAGAAATATTATATAATGAAGTAAATGTTTAGATATTTTAGTGTTCTCTAAAAAGATATGGTTACAAAATACTGATCTGTAAGTAATTTTGAATTTTATTAAACGACCGAGGAATCATTAAATAAACAACAACAAATAAAAGTGATTATTCCATTTTCACCCAATGAGAATGCTTCATTTGTTGGCCGTAGGTACTGTTTCAGTTAAGAAATTTGATAAAACCACAATATTGTAGCGATCCTCTCGCCGCGCTTCTATTGTTATGTCGTCTCGAAGGTGCGAGAACATTTCCGAACTTAATTGGTCTACAATTTAAGTCTAAGCAGGGGATATCGCGAGGACAGTCTGATATTAATACATGTAGTGAATATGAATAGTTGATGATATAAATTTGTATTTTCAAAAACGAGGAATTTATAATACTTACGCATGAGATAATAATTTTAATTCGTTTGTACATATTCTCAAACAAACAATGCAACTGTTAATCTTTTTCTTAGAATAATTTCTGACATACATATACCTATAACGATAACATAAAATAATGTTTGAAAAGCAATGTCACCATCACTTGCAATATATATGTTTATTTTTGCGTAAGTCATGCAAGGAAGTTAGATTTGTGCACTGAATACTTCCGCCCCATATAATAAAGAGGGGAATATGTTTTGTCCTTCTGTGTTGGACCAAAATCTGTTCTTTCTTACGTATCTAGTGATATATGATCTAAGGTCAGTTGTCAGACTGCCGTAGGAAGGGTGATCCACATTTAAAATAAGCGTGGATAATTGAATTCTAGTTCTGTGATTGGCCGAGAAGAGTGAATTATGAGCCATATTACACTGTCGTGAAATATATCTACTATAATTAATGGAAAAAAATAAATAATGGTAACATATTTGTACAGAAGTAGAAAAATAATGTTCTGAACATAAAACATGGTGAAAAAATATTATATACCCTTCAGTAGAGAATACTATATTTCTCTCACTAATTTATGATGAATTTCTCTCCTTTGCTATAAATTCGGGAAAACGTGCCAAATGAAATTATGAGCAGAAATTATCAACAATCTCTGGTTCTTAATATAAATTAGGCTCAATTACAGTAGATTAATTTGTAATAGGCCCTAAAGGCCTATTAATTTACCTCAGTGGCTCTCAAATCTTGTAGGAGATTTGTTTGTAAATCTATCGGATTTTGCTTCATGCAAAATTCAAGCCAAACTGCCTGGCTTTCCCACTCGATCCACTTGTTCTGTTCTCTATAATTGAAATGTAATTTCTGATTGCTTTTCCCAGATGCCGATTGATTAAACGTCGAAAAAATAACAGCGAAATGACAACCCTGACAGAAAAATATTTTTAACGGAGGCCGTACAGCAGATTCAGAAAAATAGGGCAAAATAAGACTGCAGTAAAATTAGAATAATTATTTATAGTATACGTGGAAGTTTTCTGAAATTATCACAGACAATACTACCTCAGAAAAGACATTTTGTCCTAAAATTCAACTAGTTCAAATAATTGTTTTAAATTATATCAATTTTAAGTGACATATTTTAATACTTGTTGGTCAATATTATTAAAATGATATCAAAAAGCGACGAAGACAATAAAGTGACATATTTGACTAAATTGTGATACTTTATTAATCAATAAAATTGTTATGCATAAGACTTCTACGTCCAGGATGCAAAAAAGTCTTTTTCACGACATGCATAGAAAGCACTACTTTCTTCTCGCAAAACTGTGAGGAAAATGTACAGTGTTCTCAACTGTATAACGCGGATATTATTCTAGAATGAAATATTGGAAAAATTTATTATAAAATTCTCATTTAATATAATGATAATTCTCTTAAGATTATTTCACACAAGAGGAAGGCAGTTTTTCAGCGACAAAATTCGATAAAACCACGACAGAATCGTCATGGTTACATTTTGTTCATATGAAAAAAATATGTTTGAATTGCAGTGATTTGTGAAATAATCAAAAAAATACAATTGGTTCTATGAATTTAATCGGAAAAATTTACTCATAATTCATGCGAAGTAACGACAACTCTGATAAAAAATAATTCTTATAAATGTCATTTTTGACACTCGTTTGACTGTTTATTATTGTGCAACAACTATTCCTAAAATGTACGAATAAATTCATGGTTCAATTACTTAGGAGGAACAAATTGTGTTAGTAACAAAGTTCAAAATAAACAATCAAATAATTTTAAAGTAATTATCTAGTGATGCAATATGCAATAAATATTTTGCTTATAAATAACGTTATTTATATTATTTTATTTGAAAATAGTATATTATTTAACAAGCATAATATGTAGGCTATATTTATCTACAACTATCAGGCATATGACAAATTTGATATTATTTGCTAAATATTCAGTTAGGTGTGGATAGTTCATATATAGCTTAACAGATGGCGCCACAGTAGCACTTAAATGTCAAAATCACTTTTCAAATTGTATTTATTATACTTTTATAAGCATATATATTGATATTTATAATAAAAAATATGTTATTAACAAATTAACAGTTTAATAAAATATTATGTGTTAAATTATATGCCCTATTTATTACAGAAAAGTGTAGCGTGTATCATGACATTTCATATTACACTTGTGTAATATGAGTAGTATATTATATGTAGTATCACACGTATAATGTACCCATATTTCAATAGTTGTAGATAAAATTATATTTTATATTATTTTTCTTTTTGTAGGTAATAAATATTAAGTTTGGCAGGTCGCAATAACTCAAATATTTGTATTTTATTGTTTGTATCATAGAATATTAATTTTCATTCTATAAAAGCTTTGTTTGAAATTCTACAAAAAGACAGTAATATTAATATAGTCGAAGTTCATTGGTACTGTCATATCAGCTAACAATTTTTTAAATTATTACTCTAAATTGATAAGAAATCAAATCAAGTTTATGTTAAGAATTCCCTACAAATTATGTGACTCAAAATAATAAATATTAAAATTTTAACATTTCAATTTAAAAATTAAGAAATATTAACCAATTGTTAGTAATTATTCCATTAAAATATTGCATAAATATTTTCAAGATATTGTTTCAGCCAACTAATAATTTATTAACCTTAAAAACTAACCCATGTTAAATTGCAATTTCATAGAAGAATTTTTTATGTCTCGATACAACGATTTCTTCATCAAATTGCCATTTTATAACGTTATTACATTGTTTCCGTTACAAAAATTGCAAAAGCAATTTGCTTTTATATTTGCAATAAAATTAGTCATAATTTTCTTTTGTTTCAAGACCGAATAAGCAGAGTATTAGATTTTTATGAAAAAAAAATATTTTTCAATCATTAATCATGTACTGTATACAGAATTGATTTTTTAAAATAAAATACTTGGTAGGTAGCTAAAATGAAAATCAAATATTTGTTTTACATTAAGTTATCAAATAAACAGATTAGAAATAAATTCACGGTCATATTAAGGGCGCACAGGTACTGGGCACCAAAAAGAAATTATGACACATTTGTCATTTTAATTTTTTTGCAAATATTTGTAACAGAAAAATATTTGAAAACAGTTCAATATCATAGTAATAGAGTAAAAACGAAGTATAAAATATTATATCCATAAACAATTTTGCATAAGATACGTCGTAGATAGAAACTTTATTTTTAAATTTAAAGTGATAAATTTAACACCTCTTATCATAATATAACGAGCAAAAAGTATTTATAACCATAAACTGTCAATGTCATCTAATGATGCAAAAATAAACTTCCAGAAAAATCAATACAGTAAAACGATCAATCAAACTCAAAAAAAAATCTGCACAGTTATCAAAAGTAAACAAAACACTGATAAACAAAAGAGCGTAGCTGCCACCCACCAGAGCACACTTCGTATATAATCAGCTCTCTAGCGTTCTGCATTTATTTCTCTCTGAAACATCTGACTGTGTAGTCTATTTTATCAGAGCTGGTTCGTTAGAATAAACGTGCGTCATATAAAAGTGCATAAAACATGCCCTGCAACTGCGAAAATATCATTTTTGATAATGTGCAACGAAGAAACTATTGTGACAGCTGCTACACGACTCGAAATGGATTTGGAAACACCAATTGCATCAGTGAAAATAAAATAAACTCAAACGCGGACGAAGAAAATAACAATGAAGTCAATTTACGGTAATGTAAAATTCAAAACAACAGAAAATTATTTGATTACTTGATTACTATTAAGGGGTGAACACTTTTTACAGAGCTTGTGACACCTGGCAGTACTGAAAAGTACTAAATTTCATTTAAGTTTAACATGCAAAATTTTCTGTCAAAGTCATAAAGATATGTTTTCCAATAAAACTGTAATGAAATCGTAGAAATATATACTACAATAAAAATAAAATGCAAATAAAAAATAAAACACAACTTTGAACTTTATTACGCTATAAATGCAAAAGAAAAAGTTCTCGTTATTTTAACTCAACTGAAACAAACGAATATCAGGTTTCTATGTCGTGATTTTCAACATTCGAACTAGTAACAAAGAATTGTTATTTTAACGTTTAAATCGAAAAAAAAACAAAATTTATGAAAATAATAGTATTTCGCGAATATAAAATAAAAATTTAATGTTTTTCAATTATTAATAACATACTGCTTTAAATAAAATAAAAAATTTGAAATAATTTTTTGTATTTATTTGAGGAACAAATAAATTATGACAATATATATTTTTAGACTTAAAATTATTTACAAAATTTGTTTTACTAAAGTTGGCACTAGTAACTGGTGTAAAGAGTGTACCACATTGTGTAGATAACTAATAATTAATTATTAATGTTCGTAATAAAAAATACATTTCTGTAAATAACTGGAAATTGATTTTACAATTTTTATGCTTTCTTCTTTTCATAGTGAAGAATGAAAATAATTAAAAATTACATTGAAGTCTCATTAAATGCATTCTACTGTTAAACAATGTAGTACATTTTAATTGAATGTTCTATATTTAATGATACGGAAATAACGATGAAATTTTTTATTTGACACACCTCCTGTTACGGTTTTTTTGTGACGTATTATAATTCGCAATCACAAGGAAATCAGATATAAATACACGTGAAAAAATTCATGATGAAATATTTTGTTGTTATTGATAACATTTTAGAAAAATGTTATCAAATCCAAATTACTGTTTAATAATATAATAATTACTCATAACTCGGAAAATAGCAACAAATAATGGAAAATATTTTAGCTGATATTTTTTCTACTTGTTATCTTTGCGATATTTTGAAGTACTTATATTTAACCTTACTTTTTTATTTGTTTGTTATTAAACAGATGACATAATATTTTTGATTGATACTCATATCACATCAATATTTCAAAGTGTGAATTAAGTAATAAAAACATCAATTTCTTATCAACAAAAACTGGTTCACATAATACGCAAATTTTATTTAATAACAGCACAGTAGAACTAGTTTAAACAAGAAATACTTTTTTGTTTTCTATTATGAATAAAATTTATTTCTCTTCCTATCAACAATTTGATTATAACGCAATAAAGTGTTATTATTTGCATCATTATCATATTTTTTAAATTAAAGCACCATTGGTGACGTTAAATGAGCTTACTCAATCTTAGTTGATCTTGACGTAAAAATTACGAACTATATATTTACAAAGAAACAAATTCATTTAATAATGTCAAATAAAGCTCAAAATCACCCTCAGTAAAAATTAATCATTGTAATATTTTCTACCTGAAAAAGGGGTGACCCATCACCGTGAAATACTCTAATTCTTCCTTAATGTATTAGATCAAAATCACTCTCCATAAAAACTAATCACCGTAATGTTTACTACCTGAGAGAGGGATGCTCACACACTGTAAAGTGCTCTAATTCTTACCCTAATATAATTAAACTCAAATTCTGAAAAACCACTGTTTAAATGATGTATTTTTTTAGTTTGATTTTTGCTTTTTCTCATCAAGTTTACAGTTGAAAAATTACTTTTGTGAATATTTGTGTTTGATTTTGTATGCAGCACGAAACATAATCGCTTTTCATTGGTCCATAATATTATTTTTTTTTAATTAAGTTTTTTATTATTTTTTCTTAATAACCCATATATTAACCGGTTTAAACCATTTACCAATTTTTAAAGACCTGTTTTCGAACTAAAACCCTTATTTTATAACTTTCTCAATATGGGTTAACCGTTAAGCAGTTTTTTTTTAGGTTACATGCCCTGATTATTTAATAAAAAATAAACTTTACTTATTAACATCAAGTTTCGGCAATACTTAACACTGCTGTATTTTTTAATCAGAGTACTTAATTTGGATTTTTACATAATCATCAAATATCAGTGATTGCAATGGAAAAATTTATATTAATTACATATTTTGCAGGTTCATTACACTGCACTCATACGTCATAAATTGTCAACGCAACTTTATAAAACATCAGACGCGAAATAATCAATTTTTAACAGCAATTTTAAATAGTTCATTTGATACTTTATTCCGATATGATATTGTCCATTTAAGGGAAAGTTATAATATAAATAATATTTATTCATCCGGTTAGTAAGTACCAAACAGCAAATTATATTCATGTATCCATATTAGATCTAATACTATCAAACAACCCTTTTCACCGGAAGGAACCTCCTAACATACCCCCTCTGAAACGACATCATTACATATAACAGCAATGTTAAATAGTTCATTTGACATTTTATACCGATGTGATACTCCCATTTAAAGGAAAGTTATAATTTAAGTAATATTTATGCAACCGGTTTATAAGCACCACACAGCAGATTATATGTATCCATATTAGATCTAACACTATCAAACAACCCTTTTCACCTCACTACCACAGAATAGTTTTATACAGAAGCGATAGTAAGACAGAGAAACGAAAATTAGAGAGAGATGGAGAATGTGCACAAATTTAAAGGGTTCATTGTTTAAAATCCGAAAGTTTCTTCACATCTGAGAGAGAGATAGGGGAAGAGCACAAATTTAAAGGTCTACACAATGCTTCAAGGTCATAGAACTGAATAGGGGAACATGAAAGGTACCGACACAGAGTGTCGCTTCTGTGTGTAACTATTCTGTGTCACTACCCTTTAACACGTTAACTGCCATGAGGTACATCTTATGTGTCTCACTAAAATATCCTCTTATGCTCTGAGATACATCGTTTGTGCCTCAGTGTTTGAATACACATTATCGTCGTCTAACGTTTGTACCTCGCAACGCATATCTGTGAACGTAGTTTAATGGGGTATTCCAAGTTTTTTTCATTTTTTAATATGTTATTCTATGCATAAAAATATTAGACCCGTATTTTTTCTTTTCGCCGAAAGGTTTCAAACACGCCAGAAATAAATTTTTAAAGTTTCAATAAATTACACCCTAGAAAATCGGCCGTGTGTGTGACGTCACAGGCACTGAGAATCAGCTGAGAACATCATTCGTAGGTCTGAGTCAGAGGCGTGGCGCGTTCGAACAAGAGCCAATAGGCTGACGCGAGAGCCTTCTTCGTCACAACAAGGCTGATACTGAATTTTACGTACTCGATTCAAATGCATTACAATTTCATTTTGATATTATGGTATTAAAAATCAGAAAAATATTGATTATATTCACTTTAATATTACTTATATATGGTAAACAATGATATCCAATAAGAATTTCTTTAAAAGCCGTAAGCTTGGAATACCCCATTCTCGGTGGCCTGGCAGACCAAATCCTTTTTAGTCTCTGAAATGATAAAATACTGCAAATTTTGTGCCTCAATAAAATTCTTCAAATTTTAGAGCAAGATTAAAAAAAATCAATTCTGTTAACATACTTGTATTTTCTAATATGAAAACACCCTAAATCTGTTAAAAAGGAAAAAAGGACCCAAGGGACCCACCTTTTTTTTAAAGGTGGCAGTTAACGTGTTACCTCCCCCCTGTTAAACGACATAACTTATTCACTAACCCTTCCCATTTGCAGATACCCCGACGGTTCGGTGAAGCTCCGCAATGCGAACATCGAGCTGATGGACCAGGACATCCTGTACCACTTGGCGCTCGGCAGCGGCTCGCACGACCTGGTGGAGATGTTCGGCGATGTCAAGGTAACCGCAACCCGCAACGCACACATACTCACAGAGCGACAGGGCTGAGGGCTCTCGCACACATACTCACAGAGCGACACAGGCTCTCGGGCTGATGGGTCACGAGGGATGGAAGCGTAAATACGAGGGGGACACAGTCCAAGTGCTGTGCTGATGAGAGAAAGGGATGGGGGATGGTAGACAGTGGGAATATACGAGGGGATATGGTCAATGGGTAAATACAATGTCAATCAGGAGAAATTGGATACAAAATTTAAAATGGTGATTATTGGAAGTGGGGAAGTGTTTGCGCTTTATATGCCATGAGGGTTCGAATCCCGCTGTGGATATTGTAAATGTTTTTTTACCCCTTCAGAATAGAAAGAAATCCAAAATGTGAAAACTGTCACCTCATCAAAATATAACCACTTTATATACTATTCATGTTTCAAAAAAGCGTAATAAATATTAGTATCTACAACGAAATATGGGAAACCTTTTTAAATTTTATTTGTTTTAGTTATATAACATTAAATTATTTAAGGTACCTATTTATTTAATTGCAAAAAGATGGAAACGTATAAAATATGAAAAAAAAATCTCATTTCGCAAAATGTTATAAAAATATTAATATTCGATGTAGAGGAAAATCTAACGAAATATTAAAAATGTCAATTAAAAATATACTGTCCATAAAATTCACAGAATATCATTTTAAGTTTAATACAAAATGGCCGACGCAGGCTTCATTTTTTCATATACTATGCCCTGTCCAGAAGTATATATAAAAATCAGTGGTTGGAACACACTATAAATTAGCTCTTCGAATAGGCTTTAAATTATCATTACCCCAAGCAATCTCAACACCCGAAAGGGTAATCAGAGATTTAAATTGATAATAATAATAATACCCCAAGCAAATTTTTATGTTAGATTCACCAATTTTACTAAAAGGTTGATAACATTATCATTATTATCAGAAGATTAAAGGGTCCACACATCCGACAGACGTGTAAATTGACAATATATTACTCAAAACTTATCAAAAAACCTATATTTGTACTTCGTACTCAATTTTCCGAATTTTGAAAAAAAAATGGTCAGTACAATATTACGGTAAACCTAATATTATGTAAGTGAAATTGCGGAACTGCATTAAGAGTAGGCTTGGTCCATTTAGAAATGTCGTTCCAATCATGAGATGAGTACTGCATACATTAAATTTAAATTCAATGTTTATTTAAGATGTTTGAATCAGGGGAATCCCCCGATTACAAAGCTTAAACAAATAATGGCCGACCGTGTCTTCCGTAGAGTTAGATAAAAGATATTGAAAAGAATAAAAATAGCAGTTTTAAATCGGTTATGTTTCAATTTGTGAATCATAGGTAGATATTATCATGAATTATATTCAAATTGCATGTTTCTGTGCAGTAACATTTAAACTTTGAACGATATCTACCAAAATGAGAATTTAGTCGCAAGACAAACAAAAATGTTTTGATGTGGAAAAGTTTGTAAAACATTTAAATTACTTATTTAAATCTTTAATCAAGTTGTAATCCCCTTTAGGTCACATTCACAATCTGTCAGAAAATGACAAATACATAATTAATAAAGTTTTTTCGTTTTTTGCTAATTAAGTAATTCTTTGTTTCAGAATAAATAAATAAATTTTATTAAATATAAAATGAATGTCACTATATCGTATAGAATAAAGTAATTTGTTAAATGCTAATATTATTTTTAGTAAATAAATGCATTTATTTATCCGATATTACTTTACTAATTAAAATAAACAATATTTCAATTGAAAACATTAAAACCATTTTTCAAAGCTTTCAAATATTAATTATAAAAATTGCTTCAATGCTTCAAAAAGTCAAATAAAATAAATTCGAGTATGTAGAAATATCAGAAATTTAATTAATTATTAAAACTAAATCTCGTTTTCTCTTGCCGGGTGTTTTTAATTGCGCTTATTAACGAATATTTTTTCCGTTTGCGTGAAACACGAAATTCAATTATTATTTACCGTTGAGACTGCTCGGGGCTTAATTACATCAAGTAATGAAATTACAAGGAAATTATTACTTGGGTAGGGAATTACGGAAGTAACGAATTTCAAGAAAACGAACAGCCAGTAAAACTGCTCACTTTAAATGAAATATTAAAAGTTCATTCGCTTCAAGCTATTCGGATTCGAAAAGAAAATACGAATTCGTCCTTAAGCTGTTAAAAAAAAGAAAAATGTTTTCGCGCTATTTGTTTTGTTACTACATAATTACAAAAGTGTATTTTTAACATTTTTCAGGCCATATTGCATACTTATACCTACAAAAAGTTATTTTATAAAGTACATGAGAAAACATAACTTCAAAGTTTAAGTAGCCAATAAGAAGCGTCTATTTTGTTATTCTGTTGGTAACACTGTATATTTTCCTCTCTAGAGAAGGAAAAGTAATTTTCCCCACTATTTCGCGAGAAGAAAGTTGAGCTTTCTATGCATGTAAAAAAAATATTGTCTAACATTTCATTACTGTTTTCGGAAGATAGAACTTAATAATTTTACTTCTAAATAATAAGTATAACTAAACCATTGCAACAATCATAAGTAAAAAAAAGTAACACACAAATATTTTTTGAAAGATATCAACAAATTGCATTTTATAAATATTTAACTTTAATCAGCAGTAACAAGTAACAAAATATTTATGGATTTAGTTACAGCAACAACTTCTGAAGTTTTAATGTTGAAATTGAAATTTTGTCAGTCGCAAACCAAATCAATACAAGCAATACAATAAGGTGTTTGAGAATTCCCTACAGCAATATATCTTGAAAATTGAAACCCAGATCTAAGAAAAATAGATATCTGATTACATTATAAACACTTTTCTATTTCTCTTCTTTCATATTAAATTTTCAGTGTTTATTTTCACAAAAATTTATATCTTCGTTTGATTACAAAAGCTATTTTGAAACTACCCAGTATAACGCTTAAAAGGATAATAACGCAATCATCGCATTGCATGATAAGCTAACAACTTAAACACATCATTTGACACAATTTAACACCTACAAAATTGCCGCACTGTGCGCATTAACTATGCGTGATCAAATAATCTCAGGTTGACATTAAAATCCGCTATTACAGAACTACGACTCATTTAAAATGCTAGTCATGCAATGGAACTTTTTTAGACTGTGCTCAATTAACGATTATTGACATTTTGATAATACGGCGACATATACGTCGTAGTGTTAATTATTTTTATTTAATTGATAAAACATATTTACTTTGATTTTTACAAGCAAATCAAATAAAATAATTTTGTAATCTCATATTTTTAGTTTTGCAGATACATATTTATTTACAAAGATAACTTCAAAATTTTTTCGATGCTTATCTTTTAAACTATTTTTTTAAAGAATAGTATTTTTAAAAAATAATTTGAATGAACTTAAGTATTTAATTTTGTTGGATAACAATATATTGTAATAATATAAAATTAATAAAAAATGTTCAATTTTTATAAAGCGTAGAGAGGAGAGATCCAAAAACACGAATGGAACAGTACATCATATAAAACGAGTATAACATACCATTTTTATACACTTATTTTATAAAAAAAAATTAATTACAAAAATTAATGTAATCTAGGAATTTATGTAAAATATGGTAACCCTGTTGAATGAAGTTGGATATTTATACTTGTCATAATTCATGTATAATATTGTAAAAAAAATGCAAATCTATACATTAAGACTTACAAAATTTTAATATTCTTTTAAATTACTTGTGTTTATTCGGTTTTCATATTTATATTACTGCTAAATTTTATTAAAAAACACTTTAAAATATTTGAGGTTATCAATTTAACATTTACTATGATACGAATTTTACAACAAAAAAAAAATTACCAAAAACAGTTCAACAAAATCCGATAATATTAAACCTTTTTCGATATAACAATAGAACAATATACCAACTGTTAATATATTATATTTGTGCAATGTTTTTATTTTAAAATTAATTAACCCACTCCCATTAAAAAAAGATTTTTCCTGAGGTCCAAAACGTCCTTTTCATCATTAACACATGAAAATTTCTCATTAATAGCAAAGAGATATGTAGGATATTGCACATAAATAGCTAATTTTAGAAAAACATTTGATATAATTCGTAAAATTCAAGTTGAAATCTAACTCCAATCTAGTTCAAATACATTTAGTTATAGGTATCTAGAGACTACAAACTGCTATAATTTCCTCTGAAAGCAGTTTTCTCAGTTTATTTACTATTTGAAATCCCATCCAAACTGCTAACCTAACCTCAAATCGCGTTCCGATTCCGATGATTCCGTGGCAAGTATATAGAATACTAAACGTTTTTTTCTTACCTTGCAGTTCGTATGCATGGGAGGCACTCCTAAACGGGTGGAACAGTTCGCTCACTACATCATGGCTGAGATTGGACACAAGCTTCCCACAGGAACAACTCTCCAGGATATCAGCCAGTTCTCCTACAGGTACTCCATGTACAAAGTCGGGCCTGTTCTGTCAGTCAGCGTAAGTATCACTGCAATGCACACAGTAAACTGAATTACACGTAAAATCCGTGAAAGATGTTTTAACTTGTTTGTTACTTTTGCCAACATGAAATCTTAGAGGGATTTTAAAGAAATTTTCACACAAATTGTCACATCACTTCAACTAAATCACTGATTGCAACCGTTTTTTTCAAAACAAACTGTGTTTTTACTACAAGTAAATAGATTTGTTATATTGCCAATAATATTGAAGATATTGTGTTAATTTAATTGACAAACAAATAGTTTCAAACAACGTTTTAAGATTTATAACAATGTTTTAAATGTATCCTTTATTAAATGAAGATATAAATAAATAGTGCAGATTTTTAGTTAGTTCTGAAGTTGACCACAATGGAGTCCACCACTATTTAAATTTTTTTTTTATGAAACTTTATCTAAATTGAGAGTAAGATTTAGTTTCACAAAGACTTAATTCTTATTTGTTAAGTCGTAATATTTTTTCAAGTGTTCTGTGACGTACATGTTAAGTTAATTCAGTTCTCAAACAGTGGGTTCGCTAAAAATTTCAATTACATAAATTTATCTATTTCAACTGTTATAAAAACATATATATATATATATATATATATATATATATATATATATAATTTATAAATAATTTTAAATGATTAAGAATATTATAGTCCGAGTTTTGACAGTCACTGGCATTTCCATATCGTGAATATTTTTTAGAAAGAATTTGGAATTAGGTAAATGTGAGAGACAGAAAGGTATAATATTGTGACGTAGATGTTAAAACTCGAATAACTTAAAACGAATAACTGTTTTTAAACTTAGATATAGTTCCTATAGAGAATTAAGGTGTGAATTGACTATAAGTGACTAATTTCCTAATTTGCTACTATGGTAGAGGACCCCATTGTCGTTCCTTTTACTTCTAAAAAACTATCTATTACATTCACTTTATTTCAATATAAGTGAAAGGATGACGAAAATAATGCACCTATTGATTAACTTTGAATAGAAAGAAAAAGAAATATGGAGTTATACATTATACATATCACTGAAAATGTGTTGACCTTTAACTTTATTCTGAAGCAACATGAAAAGCTTTTTCAGCGGTTGATGTTTTTTTTTTGTTTAAAAAATTTAAATTTTAAATGATAACAATCTGTATTTAAAATGACCCCTTGTATTTCAAATGAAAAATACAAAAGGCTTCATTTGAAAAACATGAAAACAAACAAACAGTTATTTACTTTTACCCGTTGTTTATTTACGGAAGTAAATGTTATTAAATTTCAAGGACATGCATTTAAAAAATACATATTTCTATGTTAATTGTTACTAAAAATAGTCCATGTTGCATAATTTTAACAGTGATATGTAGGAAATGTCAATGTCACTATTTTGCTAAATTCCTGTGCTAAACATGAATGGTATTTCAATCATTTGTTCCAATTCCAGGGTCGTAGATAGAGGTGGGTCAAGGTGGGGCTTGCAATCTTAAAATATTATTGGCTCACATAATATCCTACTATTTTAAATTATTTAGAAATATAAACAAATCTCATTGTATTCTTTTATTAATAAAAAGAGATAGCAGTATAATTTTTTAAATTTTATTAGCTCGTGTTAAAAAATATCTTGGCTACGCCTCTGTCTGATTCAGGGGCGTAACTGGTTTTACTTAATGGTCGAAATCCCAAAGAGATTTATTGAAGATTCATTTTTAGACACAATCACAAAAAAATTGTTACATTTTTGGAATGTGTTTTAACTTTCTAAGGGAAAGATAAATGGATCCATTTACATTTTTGCTTAAGGGTCTAAATTTGTTACGCCACTGGTTTAAGCCATGATTAGGAGTTTAGCTAAGTATAAAGCTTTCAGGATAAGTGAAATGTCCTTTCAGTTGGGAGCGATTTCAGGGCCGGCGCTTTTCGATAAGCAAGGAAAACGTGGCAGTAGGGCGCCAAGATGTGAGGGGCACCGTGCCTCCAAAATAAATACTTTAATGAAAAAGAAATCGGAAAATATTACTTGGAAAAATTGTTTATGTATGTAGTAACAACAAGGGAAGTAATTCCCAAAGCCGCTGATGCTGTACTTTTGCGAAATCCGAAAATATTTTAAAATATCAAATTTTTAGTTCGAAAATTTTCAAATTTTACAAAATTTTGTTTGTAATTTTTTTAAAAGAATTAGATACGCTAATACCAAATTTACAAACAGAATTTAAATTTCTCTTTTTGTTTCGGAGATATTAGCCCTCAAAGTTGTACCTCAAAAAAGGGTGTTTTTTTAGTATATTTCAAAAATGAGTAGAGATATATTCTCAACTACTTTACCATTCGATTCTACGGGAAAAGTTACATAAAGAAATGTTTTGCCCACATATACGTTCTTTAGAACGATTATGTGAAAAATAAGAAAAACGAAAAAACCTAAATTTCAATTTTTCGCCTCGAAACTTTTTGTCTCCAAAATTTATCATTTTACAAACTTAAGTAGCCATGAATGTGCTGTTTCCAAATTTTCAAACCGAATTCAATTATCTCATCCCGTTCTCGAGATATTTGACTTCAAAGTTATACCTAAAAAATTAGGTTTTTTAGGTATACCCCTAAAATGGTTAGGTTTAAAGTTTCGGCGACCTCACCATTCGATTCTACGGCCAAAATTAAATAAGTGTACTAATTTTCAGATTTTTATTCCTACGGATACAATTTTTAGAGCGAAAAATCGAAAATCGGCGAAAATCGAAAAAAATCGTAAGGGGTTCATCAGGCATTTTTTTCGATTTTGGCCATTTTCGTTTTTCCTTTCTACAAATTGTATCCTTTGGAATAAAAATCTAAAAATTGGTACACTTATGTAATTTTGCCCGTAGAATCGATTGGTGAGGTCGATGAAGTCGTAAACCTAACCCTTAAAGAGGTATACCTAAAAAACCTGTTTTTTTAGGTATTGCCAAAACTCAACTTTGAACACAAATATCTCGAGAACGGTAAGAGATAATTCAATTCGGTTTGAAATTTTGAAATCAGCGCATCGATATTTACTTTAGTTTAGAAAATGAAAAGTTTTGGGGAAAAAAAGTTCATTGGAGAAATTTTGAAATTTAGGTTTTTTCGATTTTCTCATTTTTCACCTAATCGTTCCAAAGAACGTATATTCGGAGAAAACATTTCTTTATGTAATTTGTCCCGTAGAATCGACTGGTATAATCGTTGAGATTGTATCTCTACCCATTTTAGAGATAAAGCCAAAAAATACACTTTTTTGAGGTGCAACTTTGACAGCATATATCTCAAGAACTAAAAGAGATAATTAAATTCCGTTTGAAAATTTGAAATTAGTGCGTCGTGGTCTATCAATGTACGCTATTTATTAAAATCAAAATTTTGGGCACAAAAATTAGTATTTTTGGGGTATTTCGCGTTTGTCAACACAATTTTTAGTTTAATACTGTTTTTTGCTTTATATTAACTCCACACAACTTTGATATGTGGTTATAGGTTTTGTAAATAAATATAAGTTAGATAATAAAGCGACAGAATAAAATCGAAAAGGCTTAATAGGATTGCATGTTTTGAAATCAGCGTATCGATATTTACTTAAGTCTAGAAAATAAAAAGTTTTTGACAAAAAAAGATCTAAAGAACGAATATGCAAAGAAAACATTTCTTTTCAAAAGATATATTTTCTGTGAGTTTATAAAATTAATAATTATTATATAATAGCGACCTTACTGACAACGAATTTTAAATGTCTTTACAATTTAGTTAAATAAATGTTTAATATTCGCAGCATACATTTTTCTCTTTAATAAAATAATTCGAAATACAAAACAAGATCAAAAAAAAATTCTATAAATGGCGTCATTTTATAAGTTGCACAAGGGCGCCACATGTCCTACTACTGGCCCCGAATGGTTCCGAGCATTATCGGTTTATTAACTTTGAATAACACTGAATAACATTTATACATGTCATACATTTCTATCAATATGAATAAATGAGATGTAGCTTCTATAAAATCTATATCAGGAACATAGTTCATTGTTTATTACAACTATGTCAAATAACATTTGATTTACACATTTCAAACTAGCAATAAACATAAAAACATACTACTCCTGCACACATTTTCACTTGTTTTTTGTTTTAATGAAGTATCGTTGATTACATTAGATTTCCAGTTATTGTTTGATTATAGTAATCAAAAGTTTTCTACTGATTACTGTTTGAAGCGACACTATTTCATGTTAAGTTAGGAAGAAAACCAAAATAGATTACCTGTTTAATTTGACAATTTTCCAGCATGGAATGGGCATTCCATCCGTGAGTATTTTACTGCACGAGATAATCAAGTTGATGTACCATGCTCGTGTTCGTGATCCTATCTTCTTCCGCATTGGAACGTGCGGTGGTATTGGCTTAGAGGGCGGCACTGTCGTCATCTCTGAAGAGGCTGTTGACGGAATGCTTCACAATTCTCTTGAACTGGTAAGAAAAAAAATCAGTAGTAATGAGGTCTTGCACAATCAAAGATTGGAATAAATTGTCTATTTTAATTATTTGTATTAGAGCTATTATAATATTCCAATTTTAGGATTGAAGTCTTGCAAGATTTTTATTTTTTAACTATAATCAATAGAATAATAAAAAATATTAGACTCGTATTTTTTATTTTTCTCCAAATTGACTTTTAATAATTAAAATTGCTATTAAAAATAACATCCTTCCAAACGCGGCTGAATTACCCCAATTCCCTCTTGTCCAGTGACGTATCAAGGTTCTTACCCAACTTCACTTCGTTTCAAACGTCAAATATATTGTTTTAATTTCCAAACTTACAAATTAAATAATCTTCTGTAAATATAGTGGCACACAAAAGCCTTACAATGCTTTAAAGCACAGATTGTCCACTTTACCAACGTTCAAACGCGCCAAATCATAATATTTGGGATCTGGTAGCCACATGTGGATAACTTCACACCAGAAACTACCGACGTCACCAGTTTTTATTTTATTATATAACATAAATTGTAAATAAAAAAGAATTACATCAAATAGAGCAACAAATTAGACATTGTAGGTTCGATTTAAACAAAAAAAAGGTTTACTTAATTTTTTTTGCAAGACCTCATTATCGTTCTTAAAGATACAGGCCTTTAATATCAAGCCTTAATGGTAATTAAGTTTACCACCTGAGCTTTTTACTTAATTAAGCACACATAATTACGTTCATTAATTTTAATACATCACTCTACACAATTAAGTATTGTTTTGGCTCTGAAATATATAAATTATGAAAAATTTAGGGATGTCATAAAATCCTTAATTTTTAATTATGTATGAAATTTGCAATCAAAATTATTTGATAAATATTTCGTCAAATGAATATTTCATATATTTTATCCTTCCAAAACATGTCATCTTGAAAAAGTTTTCGCAACTAAACAGTAATAAGAAATATAAAAAACGTGTACATTTTTTTGATATGCGTTAGTGAAGTTGTAATTGCTCTTAAGTTATTTATAAACTTTTTTCCCGTAGCCTGTCTTGGGTAAAATGATTAGTCGACCTGCCAAACTGGACCGAAAGTTAGTGAGGGAATTAAAAGCGATGGCAGATCCTGACGACCCTTACGAAACTGTCTCAGGGAAAACCATGTGCACATACGACTTCTACGAAGGTTTGTATCTAAATTAATGAGCTATTGATTTTTGTGTTGATGTATTTTTAATCGCTAGATATTTTTTTATATCCAAAGCAAACTATATATTATGTGAAATATAAGAGAAATAGTTTTATATATAATATAAAGTATAAAAGAATACGAAAGTTTTTTTTTCAATTAAATTTATAAGAAAGATGTTCTTTTTTGCATGTAAAAGTTCTGAAAGTTCTTCTCAAAGCCTTTAAAGCTACAATCTTTTCAAACACCTTACAAATTCTAAGTATACAAAACTTTTTAACAAATAAACCACAATGAGAAGTGTGTATAGAATCGATTGTGCCCGCTGATACTAGTTCGTCATTTTCCCGATAGGACAAGGTCGTCTCGATGGTGCGTTTTGTGATTTCACGGAAACGGAGAAGATGGAATACCTGCAGAAAATCCATAAACACGGCGTGGTGAATATTGAAATGGAGTCGCTATCATTTGCTGCGCTCACGCATCACGCTGGGATCAAGTCGGCGGTGATATGTGTCACTTTGTTGGATCGATTAAAAGGAGACCAGGTTAGTGAGGTTATTGTTGCGTGTGCTGCCCTCTTCAATTTACATATGCTACTGTTTTATATGCTGTCAGAAATTGTCCTTGTATGTACATATTCCTGACAGGTTACATAATGATTTTTAACAAAAATAGCAAAACTTACACTCGCAAATATTTATAAGCAAGAATATTCAAGATTTGTTGTTTTCAAATATTTAGTACTTATTTCTCAGAAAACTTTAAATACAATCCTGATTTTTACTCCCATAAATCTTTTGCATAATTACCCTCGACAGGGGTCTAATAAATGCCGTAACCTTAGAGTTCTGAACAGACTATATCACAATATTCGATTTGCAATCCCATGGTCCCAACATATTTTCCTTTAATTTAGTATGAATTTATTTGCATGTTACACCTACAACTGAACACGTCAACAAGTTATAGTCGATATTATATCAAATTTTTAAGAAATATTTATAATAAAAGTACGTGTATTTATTAGCAAGCGTTTGAGAAAGTATCGCTACATCGTATTTACAAAATTTGGTACACATATGAAGGCAGTCATTTACAAATATCTTGAAACACACTATACATTGTTACTTTTTAGTTCTAAAATGTTGAAAAAGTGCAATTAGTGCAACATTGATCAATGTAAATTATTTCCTATTTTGTACTAGTATTGAAAGTAGTGCACCTAGTACCTAGTATTATTTCTTAAATATCTTTAGCTTACAATAGCAATTACAAGCAATAAACTAACAGTTTTATATTCACTTGTTTGTGAATCTACACTATATATTTTTACCCGACAATGTTCTTTTAGAAATATAATAAAACATACCTTTTACTGTCTTCAATGAACCTATTTCACATGCTCTACATTTTCTTTGAAAATTATTTGCGGTGAATCACAGCAACAATCACAATTAATCACTCATTTTCAACAATAAACTGTCACTGAACTTTTTCAGACTTGAATTATGTTAGCGCATGCGCGATACTTCATAAGGTCAAATATGAGCTTAAAATCATTCATAAATTATTATATTGGAATAAAACAGTACAGCATACGACAATAATTAATTTTGTTTTATTTTTAATATAATAAATATGTGTATATTTATAGGTATTAGCTCCAAAAGAAGTGTTAGACGAATGGACCCAGAGACCCACACTGCTTGTAGCGCGGTACATCAAAAAATACCTGCAAATGAAAGGACGATTATCCTTCGAAGGCCATGGATCCATGAGCGTGAAAAGTCCGAGGAGATTCAAACTGGTTCAGCAAGAATCTGAAACATATGACTAAATATCCCAGTTATTTATGTATTTATTATTTATTACAATTTGTTATATATGTATTTAACTTAATTCTAGTTTGTTTTATATTAGTTACCTGAAATCGTAAGGGTAGATAATTATATTTTTGTAATTAATTTTATATAGCACATTATCAAACATTCCTTTTCTACAATTAAAACGAAGAATGTAATTCTGCAAGTCAATAATTTCTTCCTAAAGAAGAAATGTAAAGCTTATTTTTGTTGTTAAATGAATAAGAGGCTCAATGCCATGTTAAATATTATGGTTAAGTTTGTATTAATTAATTGACGTCACTCGTATAAAGGGCACAAATATTAAATTATACAAGCTTTATATAACTATGTGTACTTTCTGTAAATTTTGACTCTTGTTTTACACTTGTATAAATATATATAATTTAAAAATAGTCATAGTTATTTCATGGAATATAATATAACTAATAAAATTCAATGGTAAATGAGTGCCAATGGTACCCTATGATTAGATTGTTAAAAATTCACTGCACCTCGACATGAATGACATATTTTTATACATTTGGCAATATAACATACACCAACAGTTACAGTTGTTCAAAGTTAAAAATAATTATTGATTGACGTGAATATTAACTCTGTTCAATATACTTTCTACAGGACAAGAAATCGGAAAAAATAACTTATTGATTAACCTAAATTAACAAAATAATTCAACTAATCAGTAAATAAAATTATTTAGAAATTAAATGCACTGATTACAACAAGTCAGAAAGTGAATTGAATTTGAAATTATTTTTTCCTTGTTAAAATCTAAAATTATTTATTTACTTTTGTAATATTTTATTTATTAAATATATTGATGTGTGCTAAAGTTAACATTTTTTGAATAAAAATTTTGATTACCCGATTAAATGAACTGATTTCTTGTTATGATTACGTCAAATTATTTCATATAAAAGCTCAAAATTATAACATTTCCAACATATAACTGATGTGTTCTAACAAATTATTAAAACAATGTGATCAAAGTAAAATAATTGCAAATCAATATGAATGATTCACAACATCGAATATTCTCGTGAATTTGATGGCGTAATCACAATTCTTATAACATATCTCAACTATCAGATGCATCTCTCAAATAAGACTTAAAATCTTCAATAGTAAATGTTACTATATGATGCATCTAACTTTCTTCAAACGTATAACTATTTGGTGTTTTTGTAATGACTTCAGCAATTTCCAAATCTATAAATTTCATACTTCTACATCTACTACAGAATACAGAATGCCGTGTTATTATTATTCTAAAAACACAGAATTTGAACAAACATATATGTACAATAGAAATTTGAAAACATAACAAAATAGTTTTTCAAACTATTGTATATTTTTATGTTTTTTCAATAAACCTACAAATATATAAAATAAATAGATCAGTTAACAGTTCTGCATTGCCATAGGAAATGCAAACAATCTTTTTTAATACATATGTAACATACATAAGTATTCATGTTGTAATTATTAACATTAATATGTAAGATACTACCAAGTGTCTGTATTCTTAATAATATTCAAGCGCTGAATGTGTAATTGGTGTGTTTTCGCTAAATTTACATTATTATAGCCTGTATTAGAACATGTTGATTCATTCGAGTTTGTTATACAGGCTTGTTGACTAATGCCTGGTGCAAACTAAATTACATACGAAATAATTCAACAAATTATCTCTGCATCACACCTCAAATTCATGTCTATAACCTTTAGAAATTAAATGGAGTGGTAAGTTTGTTGAATTAATTCGTGTCTCAGTTCTTCAACCTACATATCAGCATCTGTATATCATAAAGGAAGAACAGAGTTTTAAGAAGTAGTTGTAGTTATTATTGATCATTATCAGAGGACAAATCGTTCTTTTGTCACCTGTATACATGACACATTTCCAAATCCGCAAGCCTAGCATAGTTTAGTAAAACGTTAATGTTATTGTGCATTGTTATGAAATGTTGACTATTCGCGAAGAGTGTTTACATTAAAATATGTTATTAATAAGTAGCGAAATGTGGCTTGTACCTACACTTGTACTTGTGGACATTTCGTTTCGGAAATTTTGATTTCAAGCACAGAAACTGTTTCGCTATATAAATGTTGTACTTATTATAATTTTTACTATAATTTGTTTCTTATAGAATACAGTAGCTAATGACTTGATTTACACAAAGAAAAATTGTCAAATTTGCTGTCAAACTTTAATAAGATCGGAAATAAAATAAAACTATAGGTACTGAAATATTTTAATATTTTATTTTCTGTTCGGTTAGCAACAAGGAAGAGAGACAACAATGAAAAAAAGCAACTCTAAAGAAAACAAATGAATATGTAAAAACAAAATGGCATAGAAGCGTAACAAAACACTAACATAATTACAAATTTGGATGTAGGACGGTCAGTAACTGAGTAATCTCAAATTTGTGAACTCAGAACACCTCTAACTGTATTCTTGAAAGAACAGACTATAGCTTTACTTTTGCTTCTTTGTTATATTTTTGTGTACAGGAGTCATAGTTTGTAAAAAGGTGATTACAACAATTTAAAATGACCGAAACGAAATTCTACATAAGTATGGGAGCTTTAGTAGCCACCTTTACCCATATTTGCATCAAAACGTATATTATAAGTATATACATACATATATATGAGCATTAAACAATTTGACAATACGTTGTTATACAATATACCAATATTTATATGTGTTGACTGTATATTTAAAATTTGTTTTATTTAAGGCAACGATATACTTATCTGTGATTTTCACGTTTTAGTTAAAGCAAACGCTTTTAAATGTTAATGAAATTGGATCGAAGTGGACATATCGCATATTCCAGTCTTGCAGAACCGATTTCAAGGAATTGTAGTTCGCCTACCGGGAAATTAAACTAATTGTATCAAAAATGATTCATGTTAAACAAAAGTGATTATTGTTTTCATAACGATATTTTGGAATTGACTTTTTAAAATAAATTTCTACTGCATATATATTTGAAAAAATTGAAAGTTATAATCATGTAACCACATGTAATAACATAAATATTATTTATTGGAAATGAAATGCTTTTATTTAAATATACCTAAAAATATAAAACAAAACATACAAGACAGAAATATATATTTCACATTTCAAACATAAATAATTAAAATACT
The DNA here is from genome assembly GCA_035578165.1 of Stenolophus ochropezus. Classification (NCBI taxonomy): domain Eukaryota; kingdom Metazoa; phylum Arthropoda; class Insecta; order Coleoptera; family Carabidae; genus Stenolophus; species Stenolophus ochropezus. The sequence goes on from JAQOWZ010000002.1 coordinate 4,806,692, forward strand.
TAAAAATTAACGAATCTACTATATGTTTCAAAAGTTTCCTGTTGTACTTTCTGGTCCTGAATTCGGGATATTAAACCTTGCAAATTTCTTTTATCATTTACATCCATAAATAACATAATGATACCAATCCTTGGTATTTTGTGCAACTCTGATAAAATATTTTGTATAAACATTATATCATTTTCCTTGTTAAATCGTGTGACTAAACACTTTAGCAGAAGACTTAACATATCTCCATCCAATTTATTCCCCACAACTAAAAAATAAATAATGTAAGACAGTCTTCAATTTAAAAAAATTAAATATAACAAATTCTCAAGAAAAGTTTCAAACTAACCCACCCCAAAAATTAATTTCAAGAAACTTTCTTTAAATAAGTTTTGTTGTAAAATTTACCATTTATCCGGAAATGGACATTGATTGTCAATTATTTCTACATAATAGAATGGAGTCTGACATCTGTTAGCAATGTAGTAACTAATATTTCAATTTTACATCATACAGGTAAGAGTATAGGAAGATTTAAAAACGACAAAATCTGAGTAAAAGTTTCAAATAAACTCCCTCTAAAATTTAATTTAAAGAACATTTCCTCGTATAAATTTTGTTATAAAATTTATCATTCATCCAGAAATGGACAATAATAGTCAATTGTTTCTAGCTAATAGAATGGGGTCTGGCATCTATTGGTAATACCATGAACTACTTTTAAAATTAATAAAAATAAACTTACCATCAACTAAATCAACTGGATTTAAACTACGGAGTATCATCTCATGTTCTTTTAAAGTTGGATCATTTTTAATAGTTTTCCAATATTTTAGAAATTCAAATGGACTATAATTTTTACTAATTTCTTTTGTATTATTGTTATCGCTGTCGAAATTGACACATTTTTCTTTGGAATAAACAGAATTCCTTTTACCATTTCTAGTATATTTGTGTGCTTTTTTATCTTCTTTAATTTCAATATGATTACAAGAAATTTTTTCGTTAAATGCTTCTGATTTTTTACAACCAATCTCAGAATTGAGGCATAATTTATCAGTTGTATTGTTATTATTTTCAATACTAGTATCAGGTAAAATTTTATCAACTCTTTTACCTTCTACAATAATTTGAGATTGATTTATTTGCGATGTTTTGCCATTTTGATTTTCAAATTTGACTCTTTTCTGTGTTGCGGTTTTTTCGACTTTCTTACAATCATTGATACTTTTCTTATTTATTACAATTTTCATTCCGTCTTTTCTGGGGTTGTCGATGAAATTATTGCTCATTTCTATTTTATAAGTTTCTTTTTGTGTAATATCAGTATCTTCTGATTTGACGTTCCGAATTTTTTTTCGTACACGATTTTCTGGAAGATTTAAATTTATGACATTGTCATCTGACTTAGATCGAGTTATTTTTGTGTTTGAAAGTTTTTTCGCAATATCAGTAGGGACGTTCAGAACTTTATAAAAGGGCCCTGGAAAACTAGAAGTACTTGGAATAGGGACTAACACGTTTGCCCTTTCTTCTTTTATTGTGACAGATTTCTTTAAGGAAGAATTTTTGGAATTTGCCTTTTGCATCTCCATTCTCTTATTGATACTATTTTTAGAGCCATTTTCAATTATATTTTTACTGTTTCTTGTTTCAATATTTTTATTTTCTTTTGTATTACACACATTTTCTTTGAGTATTTCCTTTTCTTTATCTATCTTTTCACTGTGTTCTTCAATTTTCATTCTAAAATTTTATATAAATTTACATAATGATTTAAATTTCAGAAGGGCAAATCCTTCTGGAGATAAATTTAAAAAAAGTTTCAAATGAATCCCAATCAAAATTTTATTTCAAGAAACTTTTTTCAAATAAATTTTGTTGTAAAATGTCCCATTTGTCTAAAAAACGACAATAGATTGCCAATTATTTCAGGACATAGAATGGGGTCTGACATCTATTAGCAATATTGTGAACTATTTTGATATTTCATGAAAATACATGGAAAAAATTAAAATTGTAAAATCTAAAGGAAGTTTTTATCAGTGTCTTCTAAAAGCAATTTTAGAAAACTTTCATTAAATAAATTTTGTTTTAAAGTGTACTATTTAAGCAAAAATTAAAAATGATTGTCAATTGTTTCTGGGTACAGAATGGGGTCTGACATCTGTTGGAAAAATCGTGAACTATCATCAAAAGAAAATTACGCATTTTTCATAACTATCTTCTACTGTTTAAAATATTATTTCTTTACCTAATAGTTTTAACTTTTTCAGTAGTGCCCGATAATCTCTTTATATCTTTAATAATATTTTGAGCATCTACACTATTTGGATGTATTTGTAATAAAGTTTCTAAAGTATCCATTGCCTAAAATATAAATTAATAATTTAAAAGTCATTTTAAAATGTTTTGTTTTACTTTTTCGTATTCTTTTAAATATTTATGAGCTGTGCTCTTTCGCAAATATGCTTTTTCATTATTTTGTTCTATTTTTAATACTTCATTGCAATCTTTTATTGCTTCTTTATATTGTTTTAGTTTAATATCTGAAATAAATAAATATAGAAATTGATTTTAATAAAAAGTTATAAATGATACTTGTTATAGCTCTATTATTGTATACTGCTGCAGAAGGAAGAAAAGTTAAACTATTTGTATAATACTGAAGTGCTTCTTCAAAGTCGCCTAATTTGTAGCTTTCATTTCCTGAAAGCTTTGCTTGCAAAGCAGCATGACTTAATTCAGCTTTAGTCATCACATCGGGATCTAAAACGACAGTATTTAATTTTTCTTTTTCTTTAGCTTTCTTTAAAGCTTCTTCTTTTAGTTTCTCCTCTTTAATTTCCATTTTTAGAAGTTCTGTATCTACATCTAATTTATCCCATGCCTCATAGTCCATGGATCTGATGCGCTCTGATTTCTTTTCTGGTTCTTTATTTTTCAACTCCATAGATTCCCTGACAGGAACTTTGGGAGTTATTTTGATATCGTGAAATGCAGATAATTCTTTGTCGTTTTTATTTGCGTCGTCTATCCATTTCTTTAACGAAATATATTATAAATGGGATACACATTTAAGGAAGTATTTATTACCTCTAAATCAGATGACAATTCTTTCCATTCCTCTTGTGGTACATCTCGTTTGGATAGAACAGGAACAGACGTCTGCAGTAATTTACTTCTAGGATTTACTTCTGCCAGACGTTGTACTGCATATTTGGTCAAATCTGGATAAAATCCTTCTTGTCCTGAGCGCAAAATTTTTACTATTTGTTCAATTTCCTTGCCATTTTTACAGGTCTCTAAATATTTAAAGTCTAAGTGATCCAGAGGTATGTTGTATTTTTTAAGTAATGATTCTTTTTCTGGTATTAATTCTGGTTGAGGTTCACTGATGTTTTCATTTACTTGCACCATCATTTCAGTTTTACAGATGTCAAAATTTAAATCAACTGTTTATTCAGTTTATTCTAGAAATGTCTAAATAAACTTTGTTGCTATAGTTACTAGAAAGATCCTAATCGATACTTTCAAAATATTGTAAATATCAACAGGTGGTGACAACCGATTTAAAAATATTTACCTTTAATGACACACAAGAAGTGCAGTAATTGTAAAGAATATTATACTTACCTTATTAGAATTTTTAAATAACAAAAATACACAAAACTTGGGAAACCACTTTAATTTTAATGAATTATAAGCAAGAAGTAAATTCCAAATTTAATATAACTTTAAAATAACATTGAATGAATCAACATTGAAGCTTTTAAAAATATTCTCAAATTTTTATTTCAAATAATGTTTGCCCTGAAATTTACTTACTGTCGAGAATTATCTATAGATAAGTATTTTGTGAAGTATCCTGTTATGGAGTTATTACATTGGGGCCAGGATTGCCAGGAACACAGGATCGTGGCTGCATTGTTACGCCACTGGTTGGAATGTTAGGAAAAACAAATATTTCAATTTTACATACCTTTTTATTTCACTCAAGTATATCAAGATTAATACAAATTTTATAATTATTTTTCAAAATTTCTATAAAAAGTACCGAGTTAAATACAATTAATCACAAAGTAGGAAAATAAGTTATACAAATATTTAAATTTTGAGTCACAAAAATAAAAATAATGCTCAATCATATTTGTAAAAATATAAAATAATAAAGAAAAAATAAGGTCAAAGAGTAAATAGAAATGAAATTTGTTATGTGACTCAAAAATTAGTAGTTTGTACAACTAGAAAAAATATATTAAATTTTATAAACTCTTTCTTACTTAAGCTTCATATCCAGCATTGGTATACAAATTGCAATAATTCCTGATTTAACAAATCATTGTCATTACCTAAACACAATTAATTAACAACTGAAATAATTCAACTGTTGGTATTTGATCTAAATAATCAATATATTTACAGATATGACTTAAATAACATTTAATATTAGTTATTGTAAATTTAAAATATAACTACAATTTTTGGTGACAATTTCAATTATTGTAATCGATCACCGTAACTAGCCACGAATCATATCATTTATTTCTTTATGTACAGATGTTGTCCACCAATTATGCTGAATTATTGCAAAAAATTAAACAATTTAACGCATAAATTAAATTCACTAATATTTTCTAAAGATTATATGGTGCTTTGCAAAAAAATCTACAAATTAGGTCAGTATTTCTATTAGCCTTTTCGCTAGATCTAAAAGAAAGATCTATTTTATGCATTAATATGTATAATTATAAAAGTTAAGCACCATACAAACGCATGCTTGTTTTAAAAATCTCGTTGTAATTCCCGCCAGAAATTGGCCTGAAAGCTCCTGATATCACAATTTTAGATTAAAAGTAAAAAATTTGAGATTGCAACTATTAATCAATTGAATTATGGCGGGATTAATTTAGTATGCAGCAAGCAAGATTATAAATATAGTATATAAATATAAACATGCTCATCATATAATAAAAATATGCCATAAATAACAGTTAATAAAATAAAACCTAATCTTGCTTCCTCCAAATGAACAAATAAATGACATAATAACAGCTGTTCGTCCCAACTGGTGATCTATACACGATTAGTAACCTTGTTGAAATAAATGGTAAATGACATATTCCAGTAAAGTTACACGTACTTGTAAGTTGAGGGTTGCGTGCGGTTTAGAACTGGAATCCTCCCATGGGCACCGACTGGTCGGCGTTGAATTGGTATTGCTGTTGCTCTGCGTCCACAGCTGGTGCTACCCGCGTGTCTTCTTCCTCGCTGCCGAAGAAGTGCTCGATGATGTCGAATGCTTTCTGGTAGATGTCCATGTTTTCATGCGATTGCAAAAATTCGATTTTGTCTAGGCCTGTAACCAAATACTTACGTTTATTGCAGAATATAAACAAGAAACATTGCTTTCTTAAAAAATTACCACATAATTCTTGTAAAGCTAAGAAAAAGTTATCTTACACACATTTTATCTTCCAAATCATTTTATCGTCCACACATTTTATCTTCCACTCATTTTATGTTCCACACATTTTATCTTTTATACATTTTATCTTCCGAAACATTTAACACTGAATATTTTATCTAATTATAAGTATATTAATTGCACGGGCAATAAAATGAATGACAGGTATAATTACAATGTTTTAAAGATGAAAAGTTAGCGAAAATAAAATGTATGGAACATAAAATGAATGGAATATTAAACGTGTGGATGATAAAATATGCGCAAGATAAAATGTGTGTAAGATATTTTTTTTTTCGCTGAATAAAATTGTGCACGATGAAAAGTGTGTAAAATTGAATGTTTGAAAGATACAAAGTCGAGCAATATAACATGTGTGGACGATAAAATGCAAATGCCTTCCGCGAACGAAATAATATTTAAAAGAAATATCTTCATTAATACTCATTAATTTCTGTATATTTTCATATTATTTTGCAAAATGTTTAAAACTAATACTTTATTGTTGAAAACTCTATATATAACTGAATTTAAAATATTGTTTTTATTATTTTGAGAACCCCTGGAACATCTAACGTCTGCGCAAAAGGTATAACACTCAAGATGCTGCGCAGTGCACAATTTTGAGACAAGTCAGTTACTAACCGTCTTACAAACATTGACTCCTTTCTAATTTAATTTTGTGCTTTGTTAAGCTCCTATGTTATTTTTCTTTTTTCTTTTCATATTTCAATGCGTAGATTGCAAGTTTTCAAACAGAAATTCAACATTTGATACCGTTCTCGAGGTATTGAAATTTGAAGTTGAACGAAGATCAACCTTTTTTTCAGTTTTATCTCTAATAAAAGTTCAACCCTTACGAAAATTTGTTCATTTTTATTTGTAGGCACGAATTCGTATTATCCCTCATTTCGAGATAAGAAAGAGAATAAAAACCAATATTTTTGCTTCAAATTATATCAATCCTTATCTGAGTAATAATCTATGAAAGTATGTTTATTTAATTTACTAAATGCATTTATAATAATAATAACTAAAGACCATAGTTGTCAGTATATTTATAATTATCAATATAAAATCACTGATAGTTGTTTAATAATAAACAAGTAAATAACAAAATATGTATAAATTTTCTAATTAATTTTGATTTATTTTATTATTTGTTAAATGAAGTAGAAATAATTTACTTTACTATGAGAGAACCGATTTTTAATTGTGTTTTGTATTATTATACGACATTTTAAATTGAACTTAAATTTTTGAGTGTTAAAATTTCCTTACCGTAGCATTCCTCGATGAGCACAGCATACGGATTGATTCCTGAATGAGGTTTGGCGTCCTGGTCTCCCAGACGCAAGATATTCTCCAGACCGTTCAGTGCAACTTGAACAATCTTTGCATCCATGACGGTGAGAAGGTCGCACAGCGGCCTTATACATCCCTGGTTCACCAGGTAGCGAATCTGGTCGGCGGTGCCGCCGCTAGTCGCGTTCGTGATCGCCCACGCCGCCTCCTTGCGCGTCTTGAACTCCGCCTTGCCCAAGATGTCGATCAATACTGGGAAGATGTTTGAATCAATTACCGCCTGGAAAAAATTACATTCGTCCCGCATGTATTCACAAATCATTCACAGTCCACACTAAATTATAGTAGAGGCATATAATAGGTTTATACAGAAGCGACAGTAACACAGAAAAACGAAAATTAGAGAGATGGGGAAAGGCAACAAATTTAAAGGGTTCATTGTTTAAAATTGGAAAGTTTTGTCACATCTTAGAGAGAGATAGGGGAAGTGAATAAATTTAATTGTGTACACAATGCTCCAAGGTCATAGAATTGAATAGGGTAACATGAAAGGTACCGACACGAAGTGTCGCTTCTGTATGTAACTATTCTGTGGTAGAGGCATAGATATATAAAATTCACTTTCCGATAAGCCGATTGGCCCTTATAAAGTTTTATAGAACTTTCGGTAATGGTTCATTTAGGCAGGTACTTTCTTCTGTAGTATACTGTTAAGGGCCGTACCAGAAATTTTCTTTCAAAATGTTTCCTAATTCTGTTCTTTTAAATCTAGATTGAAATATTCAAATAATAATAAATAAAAAATTAAGAAGAGATTAGAGTAAATTTTAAATATAAACAGTTATTGACAGAAATATTTGGTTGCTAAAAAAAATATTTGTATTTCGTCTTATAACGCCATTATCAGGAAATATAGTAATGAATATACTTTGTAGAAAATTTTTAGTATTTATACATGGAACAAAGGCAAAAACTAAGTATAAACTAGCTTTACAATGGTAAGAAAATCTAAAACGGAGTAAAGCGGAGTGATCAACAGAGATTTGACTAAGTCAAGTTGTTCATTCTTAAGATTTTTCTTTTCATTTGGATTTCCAATTATTCTAAGAACTCCAATCTTTGTCACGGTCAGTTTTGCACAAAATTGTAAATACGAATATGTGGATATCCTGGGAATATAATTTTGTGGACGTAAGTCATGCTGAAAACAACATTCGGAAGAAATAGTTCAACATCTAGCAGATCAGACGTCGACATCGAAAAAACGGAGTCGCAAATATCTATTCTATGACGAGAAGAATATGATACGGCCCTGTTCTTACTTTTCAAGTGATACATTTGAGTTGGGATAATTTATAAGTCCTGACCACAAAGCTTCCCACCCCTCCATAAAAGGTTGTAAAATCCGCATAAGTCGGTTTCATATACATCTACTTCCACTATTACTCCATTTTTAAACTATAGACAGCACTATACTCTGTTTTTAAACTATAGACAGTAACTAGGAATCCTAGTGAGAAAATCAAAGCCTGTGATTGGCTGCTGCACCATTTCTTGAAGCCGCATTTAACCAGACGAAATTTCAGGTTAACCTTCTCAAACCTAATTGAAACGTCAAACTCTCGAAAGTTGTCAAATCAATTGTTGAATTTGCACGTTTTTTTCGTTTCATTGCTCTTTTTGTGACACTTCACGAATAAAACCAGTTCTTTTCAGAACTATTAGTATTTCACTAACGCTTTGTAAGTAGTTTATCTATCATAGTTTTGGATGATGAAAATATAGCATGGAAAATATAAATTCTGACGTGACCTTCATTTTGACACTTCATTTCTCCCGCCAAATAAATCTAGTGATTTTTTTTGGTAACTTCTAGCGGTGTAAATGTGACTTCGTCTAGTGCTGTCTATAGTTTAAAAACGAAGTATAGACGAAGTCACATTTACACCACAGCGTTAATGAAGTACTAGTAGTTCTGAAAAGAACTGGTTTTAATCGTGAAATATCACAAAAAGAGAAATGAAACAAAAAACACGTGCAAATTCAACAAGTGATTTGACAACTACTGAGAGTTTGACGTTGAGAAGGTTAACTTGAAATTTTGTCTGGTTAAATGCGGCTTTATGAAACGGCGCAGCAGCCAATCACAGCCTTTGATTTTCTTACTAGAATTTCTAGTTACTGTCTATAATTTAAAAACAGAGTTTTTTTAATATACCTGAATCTGCTGCCGATTCCCGGCGGTTATATTAGAGATGGTCCAGCAAGCCTCTTTCCTAACACTCTCCTTGCTGCTGCCAAGCAAGTGGAGCAGACAGGGCAGCGCCGAGCAGTTCAACACCACTTGCGTCTGCACGTCGTCGCCGGTGACGATGTTCCCAACAGCTCTCAAAGCCGCGGAAACCACGTTAGGCTGCTCATGCATCAGGAGCTCCACAAGGCGACGACACACGCCGGCGTCGATTACAGCTTGGATCTTGTCGTTCGGGCCGTCGGACAGGTAGCTCAAGGCCCAACAGGCGTCCGAGAGGACGTCGCCGTCGGAGTGGAACAGCAGACGGGCGAGGACAGGTAGGCATGGGGATACTTTTTGAAATTCTGGGGGCGGGTTTTTACCTTTAACAAAAAAAGGAATTTTTACCAAAAAAGAAAGAAGCTAAAGAAAAAGAATTATATAAAACGACGTGAAAATCTCTCTGGCAACTTCTCGACGCTTAACAGAAGAAAAAAGAAACTGTTTGTTTATTTGTTCGTTATACATTCTAAAATTCGTTTACCAACTTGAACTATATTTTTCAGGTGCCCTTTTTAAAATTATTTCTATTTGTTTGCAATATATTTCTAGGCACTTTGACTACTTTGCACCAAATTTTGTATAGTTATTCTTTAGAACTCAGTGAAAATAAAGATGCAAAAAGCCTGAATAAAATATACCAAATATTTATCTCAATAAAAATTACAAACTTTATTTATTTGCTTGTCAGCTATACTCTCTTAAACCCATTGAGTTTTCCAATTGTTCTTTAGAATCCAACAAAAATAAATATGAAATGAATGTTGGTTCGCTATAAGAACAATTTTTGAACAGTCACTTCTTAAGATTCAACAAAATAAAAAATACAAAAAACGGGTAAAATATATCAAATATTTATCTTTATTCAAAAAGACACATTTTGTTTGTTTGTACGTTTCTTTACAACAAACTCTTAAGTTCTTTAAGTATTTTACACTAAATTTTGTACATATTTTTAAGGATCCAGCGAAAATAAAGGTTAAAAAAAAAGAATAAAATATACCAAATATTTATCTAACATAAAAATGAAAAAATGGTCCGTTTTCTTGATAAATGTTAAAATATTAAGTAAATATTGTGATTTGAATATTTAATTAAATTATAAAACGGAAACGTTTTTCAAATAAAGAATATAATTTTGAATTAGAATATATTTACCTCGACAGAGATTGGAGAGCGCCCAAACAGCATTCCTAGTCATCGTAAGCCGGGTGGATTTACTGAGTAACTGTAGCAGGGGGACAAGGATTCCGTTATCGAGAACATGGTCGCGACACTCGGGCGAATCGCCGGCGATGTTTCCAAGCGCCCACACGGCCTGCTCCTGCACGTCCTCGAACTGGCTGCCCAGCAGGGAGATGAAGATGGGAACCGCGCCAGCGTCGATTACCATACGCGTCTGCAGCGACGTACCCGAGGATATGTTGGTTAGCGCCCATGCTGCCTCGAACTGCAACAACCGAGTTTACAAGGTTTAAACAAATCCACGTGGAAAATTAATAATTAAGTAATATAATATTAAATACAGATAACAAATTTTAACAACAAAAAGTGGGCGTGCCCTTGTGAAGTCCCGTCCCTTACTACACCTTTTCTAGTTGTATTTAAAAAGGCCTCTATTGCATTTCAAATTAATAAACTGTAATTTAGAATCATCAAATGTAATTCAAAATTAAATAATCGTATTTACATTTAATGCTTTCTGTATTAGGGTTGAATATTTTGAATTACATTTGCTTCTTTCTGAATTACAACTTACTAATCTAAATTGCACTGGTTATTTCTGAACTATACCTAGAAAAACTTAAATTGTTTTTCAGATTAATCAATTGTAATCGAGATGCATCATATATAATTGAGAGTAGTTAGTTATAATTCAAAAATCATAATTATTTTTTAAACTATAGTATAGAAAGTAACAAATGTATTTCAGAATTTACAATACAAATTACATTTGATATTTTCTGAATTAGAGTTGACTATTTTGAAATAAATTCTGAATTACATTTCCTGATATCTGGAATACAATTACACTGGCTGCATTTTGAATTACAACTGAGAAAAAGTGTAAAATATATTGCAGATAAATTGTAAATAAGAAGCATTAAATGCAGTTAAGATTAATCAGTTATTATTAAATGTAATTCAGATTTGGTAATTGTAATTTAGAATTGACTAATCTAAATTACATTTTTATACTTTGCGTCAACAAGTGCTCTACCATTAAATCGAAAACTATTTAATAATATCGGATAAATGTTAAATTGATAACCTCAAATATTTTAAAATGTTTTTAATACAATTTGGAATTATAAATATGAAAACCAAAAATAAAGCGAATTTAAAAGAATATTAAAATTTAAATCTCAACCTAGAGACCTGAAATTTTTTTCACAATATTATAAATTAATTATGACAGTTATAAGTGTCCAACTTCCTTCAACAATGTTATCATATTTTACATAATTACATAAATTCGTATATTACATTCTATCAATTTTTGTAATATAAAGTTTCGGGTATTTTATAAAATAAATGACGTAAAGTATAAAAATAGTATTGCTCCATTCATTTTTATTGGAACAATGTACCGTCTTATTAAACTCATATAATAATATACTATTGATGCTTTTTCCTATTCTGAATTACACTTGTTGCTTTTTGAAATAATATTTACCTATCTGAAATATAGTTATTTATTTCTGGATTACAAATTACGTAGAAAAGATGTAACGTGTTTTACAAAATATAACAGAGTATGCAATATTACAATATTATAAATACGCGAATATTAATTTCGCTAATTACTAGGTAAATAGAACTCTTGTCTACAATCTGTAATTAGATAAATAATTATATAGAAACTGCGGAAACGCACTTTAATTAATTACGCTCACGAGTTGTAAGTTTTTTTTATTGGTATATTTTATATTTTTAATATTTTATATATAAGTTCATTGTGAACACATATAGAAGTTTAAAATATTCGAAACCGTCTAGTCTAGATAAAAATAGAAACTCGGGCAAGTCATGTTTTCACTTTGAACATTGGCGAAGTTGAATCACAAAAAAAATAAAAATGCGGTTCAAAATTAAACAGCGAAAACACGTACACACATACGTAGAATGGTATTGTTGTTTTTTATTAAATATTTCAATGATAAAGTAATAGTAAATAATTATTAGCTTACCTGTAAGGTGCAATTACTATTATTCTGTAAAAATTCTACAAATCTTGGTACAATTCCAGTTTGGATAACTTCGTCTATTGGAGGGTTTGGTTCGCGACTCAACAGTTTCCTAAATTTCTGTGTGGCAGCTAACTGTTCGTCTACATTAGCACTGTAGAGGCCTTCTACCATAGCAGGGGTAATTCCAGGAACAATAGGCGACACGAGCCCTCCAACGTCCACGGGCTCATGGTCGTCTGGTATTACTACAGTGTTAACATTCCTTCTTTTCGATAACTGCTGTTCCCGTTTTTGTTTTCTAATTTGTACGCCTTCTTCTTCCCGTCGCCTTCTCAACTCCTGAGAGTCTAAAGCTGTGTTTTTATATCGATGTCTATGTGCAGAGCTTGACATCTGAATAAAATTAGATAATTATAAGTAATATTCTTAATAAAACAAAAGTTTGTAAGCAAACATGATCAAATACAAGTTTTGTTCAAGCATGTACTGATATAAGTTCTATTTTACGAACCATACCACTACATAAAATATTTAAATTATGTTATTATCATATTTGTTATTAATTACTTCTGAACTATAATCTCCAATTGTCATTAGCTTTGTATAATGACTCATGGTCATCACTTCCAGAAAAAGTATTGATTACCATACGTCCACGTAATTTTAAGATCAAATAACCTAAATATTAAATTTGAAAACTAATATTCAACCATATAAATGCTCAACGAAGAAGTTGTTTTACCTCTATTTAATTTAAAGCTAACAGAATAGCAAAATTCGGAAAGGAAGATGAAGCAGATGACATTTTACATACAGCAAATTTGATGTATGTCAATATTAGGTTAATAATGTTGAAATGACTTGCATAATTTATTATATATTTACCGTACTATATAATAATATTTCTTACCGTTTATGGTAATATATAAAATTAATCTAATGGTGGTAATATAACTAAAATTTTCAATCCACCATTAAATTTCAACTTCAAGGCCCTCACTTTCAATATTGTGCATTCAGAAAACTTTGCTAAGTCGACACCGAGAAAATATTTATAGAAAATAAAAATAGTAGAAAATGTAGAATCATACTAAAATTTTATTAAAAATTATAACATATTTGAATAATATAACGTATTATAATATTACATAAAAAACATTATAATATTTTTAAAAAATATTTATCAATTAATTTTAAAAATATTTTAATAGAGATTAATTTAATATTTTATTGTTAAATAATACGGTAATGCAAAGTATATAAAGGAATAATAATAAAATTTTAAAGCATTTATGATTCAGTAGAAGAACTGTATACTGAACGCATATTATTTGAAGGATGTAAGTCGACGTCACTACGAAAAATGGTTGCCTTCGTTTCGGGCGTAGTAAATGGAAGTGACACTAGTAACCGGGTGTGATATTTAAGATAGTTTTAAGATTAAAATATTATTGTATTGCATAGATAGTTTTGATAGCATAAATGAGGTAAATACTTGTTTTGTATTAAACTTCACTTAACATTTGTCAAATGTAGTGCCTCTTTTTGCATGTGTCATTATTGATTTTCGATGTATTTCTGTGTATTCGTCATCCTACATTAATGGACTGATAAATATCATGTAGTTTTTTGCCCTCTGACCGGTATCAAAACACTCTCCTTAGCCTTCTAGTGTTAGATAACAGGGTTTAACTATAAATATGGATGTATGCTATCTAAAATTGAAATTATTAGATATGAAATAATTATTACAGCACCATGTCGGACCGTAAAGCAGAATTAGAACGTAAGAAAGCAAAGCTTCAGGCTTTGCGAGAAGAAAAAGACAGGCGAAGACGGGAGAAGGAAATGAAAGACATGGAAGATGCTACTGGGAGGGCTGCAGGTGGTGGTAGTCTTCTGGACAAAGACAATCGCAAAGAACTTGATGAAATGTTGTCATCCTTGGGTGTGGCCCCCGTTTCTGATGTCTTGTCTAGTTTATCCAGTATGAATTCCCTTACTCCTGAGCATAGTATAAATCACACCCCTGATACAAGTCTGCAGCCAAATAGCCTCACAAATGCCAGGTACGTCAAAATAATCCCCCCAAAATAAGAATTTGTTATTTACATTACTTCTCCATTTAAATAGTATTCAAATAAAACACTATTTCTACGTTTTAATAATAAAATTTGCACACATTTTTCTGATATCAAAATTCTTATTGGAAACCCAATAAAGAATTTAAAATCAAAAACCACTTATTTGTAAGATAGTAGAAGCCTAAACAAACAAAGAATTAAAAATAAAAAAAACCTCTAATTTGTAAGATAGTAGAAGCGAAAACAAACAAAGAATTTGTTTGTTAAAGCACCGCACGGAAGAAAGAGCCCCAACTATGCGTGGTCTCAATACAAACGACGAATATAGCGCCGAAGGAAACGGTGATGTACACGAAGCAAACACAAACAGCTTCGAGTGGCCACGAGAGAGACGGTGAGCATTATACCCTTACAGTCCCTATAAATATTTCAATAATATTCCAGTGTTGTTCCAAATTACATACAACTAGTTGCATTCACATTTGATGTGCTTTTTGGCTGTAAATGTCCGGGTTTTATCAGTCAGATTATAATTTGTTTTTATTTAATGTTAATTTTATTTGAAAGGAAACTTTCATATTTTACTCATCTGTAATGTTTTATTTTATATGATAGTTTATTTTTATTTTTCGATGTAAGCAAGTCTTAAGGGAAATTAAAACTTGTTATACATCGCAAGGGTTGTCTAGCATGAGCTGCACGCATTGTTATATTTTTGTATACTCAGTATCATGAGTTTAGCCGGTATTTATTTATGGTGTAAATTTAACCAAAATCGTGTACAGTAAATATGCCTTTAGAGCTTAATAGAATTAAACTCTGGTACTGAATGCTGTATTAATACGTAACAGCTTGCAATATTTTTATTTCTTTTACTACTTTTAGCATCCCTTAGTTACAATCATCATCTCATTATTTGGTTTCTTTTAAATTTTGTTAATTTGCCTGGTTTAGACTGGATGTAAATGCATATGCAACATAAGTGAATAATAGTACAGATTTTGTAATATACACTTCATATAGTTAATTATTTATTCTCTTTTAATGCTGCTTTAGATATTGGATATACATATTCTAAAAAGTGTGAGTACGATATTGTTTTGATAATTTCCATTCTATACCAGGCGGAATTTTTCATTAGATCCCAGTCGGTCACTGTAAACACAGACCCATCATAACTAAGCTTACTAATAGTATTTGCTGTCTGATATCAACCAATTGTTCATTAAAATTCATAGTTAAACATATTATAAAGCCTTTATTAAACTGGGTAATAAATGTAGAATATTTTATATATGTTAATTAGATAATTAGTATTCAAAAGTGTTTGAGTATGCGTTGTTGTAATTTTCGTGAGATTTTTGAGAAATGAACAAAGGTTTGAATCAGCTTGTACCCGGTACAGTGCACTAATAAAACTAAACTGAATTAACAAATGCGGGAGGCAATGCCCCCAGTTTGCATACATGATACAAGGTTGTGTGATGTGTCGTTGCTAACAAGGATCGTCTTCTGCTGCCTCTTCCCCACTTAAAGGCTACTTTGAGGACTGGTGGCGTCCCCGTAAAGGTGGGTGTCTTATTTGCTCTCGTGTGTTTGTCTGTGTACGTTCCGCGATGCCAATTGTGCTTTGCACTCCTCGCGCGCGTCGCAAAATATGTTTGTTTCCTTTCTCGTCGGGATCGCCTGCGTCTATATAAGGACCAGTGACCGTTTGATGCGTCTTTAACTCACTAATCACGCATCAATGTTATTGAATAATTAGGATGCATGGACACATATGCAAGTGAGACTCACGTTTGGATATGGGTGCCATGTAATTAGAACTTAGTATTTTTTAATGATAGTAATGTTTTGTTCCTTTTTCCCATCCTAGCTCATGCGACAGACTATTACGGTAAGTTTTGATTTCACTTGGTTTCATTTTTCACTTTAGTTTTTAAGTTACTATGATTTGATTAAATTTTATTTTAATACGTACTCTCCACCCAGTACCTTATTTTTGTTTCGCTTTCTTCCGCTCTTTTGGTTATGGTTTTCTTTTGCCGGGCCCAGTCCTCCCACCGTTCCCATCCTGTGTATCTGTCTCTGTGTATATGCTAGTCACTAGGTGACCGTTTGTGTTGGTTTTAATTGGTTAATGATTGATTTGATTTGATAGTCGAGTTGTATTTGTCTCGCACACTTGCCAACGTCGCCGACACCAGCAGACACCGAGCACCGCGCACTCTGTCGTGACGACGTCGCCGCCACGTGGAGCGACGTCGTCACGGCCCGCGTCGCGGTCACGCGTAGCATGCGGGCAAGTGCCAGACAACCCTTCTCACCCACCAAAACATTAAACCGACCACTTGATTTGCTCTAATGATGTGATTGTTGTTTCTCTTCTTCCGTTCCAAGACGAGTACAATCTAAATCCGGGTTTAGAATGGGAGGACGAGTTCACAGGTAGGTATGATAGACAGGCCAAGGCTCCGCCAGCGACCACCTATCCATCTAGCCACCCAGCCATGCTTGCTACTGCTGCTGTGTGAAAGCAAAGCGCGCCGAGTCAATAACGAGAGATCAGCATGTCGCGCGGTTCCGGGACTAGCATGTGTCCCGGCTTAACGCAGACTAAAATTCTAATCAATGCATGTACTGGATGTTCGTGTTCCGGCAAAATTTCTATTTCGCCCGCGTTGCGGATGGGTGGAGAGTGATGCGTTTAAACACTGACTGATCAATTATTCGGAATTTAAAAAAGAAAATGCATGATATTGACAGATCAACAGTAGCTGATACATTGGGCGTGCGATCACATCCCATTGCACGTTTTTGGTGCACTCTTGTAGTGGTTTGTTTTAGCACCTTTTATATTAGTATATGCTTTTTAATTGGGTCGAAAGAGAATATTGAACTTAATGGACACTGACGTAACCACGTAACAGTTACTTACAATGTCCATCGTAGTCAATAGAATGACTGAATGTGTAAATGTGAGTGTAAGTGTGTAAGAATTTGGGAGACGGCAGCTTATTCACCACAGTTTTGACTTTTGATGACCCGCAAGCTGAAGATGAAGAAAGTTCGTTGCCTCATCTCGATGGCTTCCAAAGCAAATTGCCTCCCGGAATTCTTCCCCATGGCTTACCACAGGTTAAGGAGGTCCAACCCGCCATCACCCAAGTCGAACAAGAAAAAGCCAAACAGGAAGTTAAGGAGAGTAAGTTAAAATATACTCTCAAAAGAATAAAAAAGTAAAAAATTGAATATTATTAGTTCGGGAGCTCAGCGAAGAAGAAAAGCAAATGATAATTCTGTCAGAAGACTTCCAACGATTTGTAGACAGAGCAGGCCGTCTTGTAGAACGTGCTCTCGCAGAAAGCGTAGACATCTATACAGATTATTCCGGTATGGGAGATGGTGAAGATGGAGCCGACGAAAAATCACATCAACGATTATCACTCAATCGATGGTTTTTCGACGACCGTTGGTCTCGAAATCGTTGTGTGACTTCATTAGACTGGTCACCACAATTTCCAGAGCTTATGCTGGCTAGTTATCACAACAACGAAGATTCTCCAAACGATCCAGATGGCATATGTCTAGTTTGGAACACGAAATTTAAAAAGACAACTCCAGAATACATTTTTCATTGTCAGAGCGCTGTTATGTCAGCAACTTTTGCTAGATTTCATCCAAACTTAATCTTAGGTGGAACGTATTCGGGTCAAATTGTTCTTTGGGATAATCGCGTACAAAAAAGGACTCCTATTCAAAGGACACCATTATCTGCTTCAGCACATACAGTACGTTGAAATATTTATTTGTTATGTAGTTTTATAAAATATTTTTTCAGCATCCAGTCTACTGCATGAGTGTAGTAGGAACGCAAAACGCGCACAACTTAATTTCCGTTTCGACTGACGGTCGTCTCTGCTCTTGGTCGTTGGATATGTTATCCCAACCGCAAGAGAAATTAGAATTACATCGGCCTCAAAGCAAACCAGTTGCAGTTACTAGTCTGGCATTCCCACATTCCGACGTTAATAACTTCGTAGTCGGTAGCGAAGAAGGTGCAGCTTACAGTGCCTGTCGACATGGAAACCGAGCTGGTATTACCGATACGTATGAAGCACATCAAGGACCAGTAACAGGAATTAGTGCCAATGCAGTTCAAGGAGGGATTGACTTCTCGCATTTGTTCTTAACGTCCTCGATTGATTGGACCATCAAATTGTGGAGTCTTAAGGTAGGAATATCTTCTTTTTTCATTGAATGGTCTTAAAACTTTCTTGTAGGAAACGAAACCGATCTATTCCTTCGAAGACAACGCAGACTACGTGTTGGACTGCGCTTGGAGTCCAACACACCCCGCTCTGTTCGCCGCTGTTGATGGCAGCGGACGATTAGATTTGTGGAATTTAAATCAGGACACAGAAGTTCCAGCTGCTTCTGTTCAAGTTGAAGGATGTCCAGCTTTAAATCGAGTATCCTGGACTCCTTCTGGACTTCACGTCACTGTTGGTGACGATACGGGCAAGATTTGGGTGTACGATGTTGCTGAGGTAAGTCAAAAATTACGTAACAAACAAATTCGTTTTCGGTTAGACAACTAGGTGTTTGCGTATGCTCGAGTTCAATTCGTAGATTTACCACACAAAATTCTTATTAAAATCAGCTTATTGTGTTCGTAAATATTGCTGTAACTTTTATTTTTTCATATTATTGTTGCCGTTTGACAAATTCCGTTATATATCTTTTTTTTTTAATGTAATCAAGCGGTGAAAATATTGCATAAACATTGTCTGTTTTTAAAATGCAATCAAATGTTATAAAACAAATTATTGTGATCCTCATTCATTGAGTTCGAATCGAAATTATTCAATTGAAGACAAAAAAATTGCAGTCACATACAATAAAAGAAAAATCGTGATGTTAGATTTAAAATTAGATATTTGCGCATGCGCGCATTCAATGCTTAGGTTTGTCATACGAAATTCTTTGTAGACAGAGCAGATAGTATGTTTCTTCTTAAAATGCTACCAAGTTTTAGAGCAAATTGTTGTTGGGATCCTGATTCATTGAGTTCGAATTGAAATTATTCCACTAAATATATAAAATTACAATCAAACAATAACTGACAAATTCGGTACATAAAATTAGCTGTTTGCGCATGCGCGCATTCAATTCTCTGGTTTGCCACAAAAATTCTTATTAAAATCAGCTGATAGTGTAGGTAAATATTGTTGTGACTTTCAGTTTGTAGTTTTTACGCGGTGAAACTTGAGTTTTAGTATCGTTTTGTGTAGTTTCTTGTTAAAATGCAACTAAGTGTTAGAACAAATTGTTATTGTGATCCATTTACGTTCGAATCGAAATTCCACTGAAGACTCATTTATGTTTTGAAAACGCAGGTGTAAGGTAAGATTTTGATATAATTATTTCTTAAAGGGATTCGCCCACCCAAGGCACGATGAATGGAACAAATTCATGTACACAATTCAAGAATTGCGAAACAATCAAGCAGATGAAGAACTGGAGAAACTTAACCTAACGACAACGGTGTCTTCCGCACCGTTGTCAAGTATGTCTTCGTTATCTTCATCACCTTTACGATAAATGTATTTAACGGTTTAGTTTATATACCTCGTGTAACATTGTGCGGACTTGTCTGCATTTCTATGCGCTTTAGTTATTTAATTTAGCGTAAATGCAACTGTGTCGACACAAATCACGCAATCAGGCAGCTGTCTGCCGCTTGTACTTCCTTTAAATAGTAAAATACGTTTTGATATTAATATATTTCTAATCGGAGATTTGAGAAAGTTAAGGCAGGAAGGGATTGTTAAATATTCAATCTATTTTTTGTGTGGAATGAAATAAACATGATGTTTATTGTTTGTTCATAGATTTGATATTTTTATTTCATTCCATAAGTAGACTGCCTTATAAAGAAACGAATTGATAGAAATTTATCTCGTACTATTTTTTTTAAGTGTCTCATCAAATGTCTATATATATGGAAACCAGACAGATTCTGAGTTTGTTGTAAACTTTGTTGTTTTAGCGATATTTTATTGATTTTAAACTGTGTACAGTTAATGGTGCGGATCATGTACATATGAGTTTTCAGCTTTACTTTTAGTACTCTACTAAATATTTGCTATTAACTTTATTTTTTAATTATTCTTTTTCACATTTTTAATCTTCATGTAAACTTTACCAGTATACAAAAATATTTAATATTAGGTAATGCTGTAATATCATGAACTAATTTATTATAGAGTTTATGTGAAGATGAAATAAATTATTACGAACATCATATTTATATTTTATTACACTCTATTTTGCAAAAGGGTATACATTATTTGTCTTACGTCTCTTGTAATACACACAAAACAATTTTAAAGTTAGGTAATAAAAGAATTCAACAGCACTTAAAAAACTAAATCCTAAAAATAATCCTAACAATCCTCCAGAGTTTGCTGTAAAAAAATATTATTAAACCACATTTACTGAAAATTTGTTTTTGTTACCTAAAAATTCTGTAAATCCAAATAATTCACTTTTTTGATAACTTCTAAATTGAGTATGAGAGAAATAAAAATGTGTCACAATTAAATCGTTCCTAAAACATAAAAAATACAGCAATTTGTATTTAATTAAATTGATCACATACGGTTCAACACCAGTCGTATACAATTTTCTAAGTTTTGGATTTGATATATCTCCAATAGATACTTCTGCAATGTACGATATTTCGTAGCAAGCAGGGAGACAGTTACATAGTTCCCTAAAATAATAATTGTTCCAAAAATTCTTAAAATATTTTTATACTTACTCTGCATTGGATAGAATCGAAGTTTCCATATCATCTACAAATATTAATTTTTAGTTTAAATAAGTAGTTAGTGGATTAACTTACTTTTGGCTTTGTTATAACAAATTTCTTTTTTCTTTCCACATATCTTTGTATCCACATTTTCTAAAATGATGATAAAATTCTTATTGTCATAAAAAAAATAACTCAAAAGACTTACTTGGAAGGTAATATGGTACGCAACCACATTGCTGAAGAGTATAATTCGAAATACATTCCATTTCGCAATTATTTTTTGTGTATGTCCTACAACATACAATTTTTTATTTCGTTGTAGTATTTAAAAACTTTTAGGTACCTAAAAAAATGTAATTGTCGTTCAGATGAAAACAAACATTGTCTTTGGGCTACAGGAATATCGTTTATAGTAGGTGCAGCTTCATCTACAGTAGGAGTAATTGCAATTCTATTTTCTTTTCGTGGGTGTAGCAAAAATCCGAAATCTGCTACCATTGGACTTTCTACTGGGGAATGGAGACGAACCTTAAAAAATATTGTGTAGTAAAATCGGAACAATATTTTTATCGAATATAAAGAATAATCAGACAGGTAGTCAGTTGATGTAGTTTTGTAATCCCATGTTTCGATTTCACAGAAACAAGAATTCTTGTTTTACCTATAAGAAAAGTCATACATTCGTTAGATTAAATTATTTTATATTAATATCACTGTTAACTGAAGACCATTTCTCGCCCTGAAGATTTCTGTGAAATCGAAACGTCGGCTTAGAAATAAAATATTTCTACTGTCGTCTGTCTGATTTATTCTTCATATTCCATCCTACAACAGTCGATCATCAAATTCCTTTCAATATTTTTATCCAGCTTTGATTTTAATATTGTGAATAAATGTAATTAGTTACCTTTAATCCAACACTATTTGTTGACGAACAATAATAATCATTTGCATTTACATCTGTAACTATTGTTAAACCTAAATGTGATCCTGCACCTGAAAACCAAATTATTCAAATCATTTCTTTGTTTTATTAATCACCCCAATAAGGAATGTATTGCAATCATTCCGATTTTGAAATTTCGAGATTTTAACGGAAGTCTACGAATTAAAGTCTTTAAAATACGTTCTAAAAATTCGGCCGAAAGTATGTTTGGTTTTGTGGTTTTATTTCTATTACCTTCCGGCCGAAAAGGCCACATGTCATTTGTCACATTTTTCGGATACCCGACTTCCGGTGTCCAATCAATATTATTTCTTGGATAAGTAATATTAAAATCATCTGAAAGTTGCCACCTAGAAATTTAAAATTACTAAATAGTTTTAATTATTATTGTAATAAACTCACGGATGGTTGAACATAAATTTACTAGCAACTCTGTTAAAAGTACAACATACTCCTTCGTCAGTTAATGTTGGGTTTAATATTTCTGCACAAGGAATTTTAGTTCCTTGCCATAGACAATAAACGACCATTTCTTGACATGGTTGGCTTACCTAATAACCATTATTATTAATTTACATATAAATCTGTTTAGAGAAAATATTACTCTCAACATAAATTCCTTAACAGTATCCCATTTTGATACGCTGTCATCCGTTGAATTATCAAACACAGTCGCGTTATTTAATTTACAAATATCTTCCAAAAGAAGAACATCAGCGTCAATGCTAAAATAAAATTATAATTCAACTGACAAATGTGATAATTTTACATTCGTACTTGCTTTTCATAATTTTATTCGCTACTGATTTTTTTACTTGATTCATATTACATATAGTTATAGCTGGGAAGGGTATACTTGATATATCTTTAAATTTTGGGTTTATACCAACTATAACGGGAGACAAACTCCATTTTGTATAAACGTTGTTGATAAAATACGCAGCAAAACCAACAGCGAGAAAAAATGATAATATCCAAAATAATCTAAAATTTTATCAAATTTGATTTTGGTTCGATTTTGGTGGCCATAGCTTTTTTTACCTTTCAAAAATGGACACACCTTGTGCTCCAACATAACGCAATCCATGTAAACTGGTATTTATACAATATTCTTCTCCATAATATTTCATTGCCTCAATGAAATGTTTATATTGGGCTTCATGTTTTTGTACTTTTTCATGTTCTTTTTTAAGAACTTCTCTGTTTGAAAATAATTTTTATATGAAACGTAAAATATTTAATAATGAATACCTTACTGAGTAAATCCTAGTGGTACATATTTTTTGTTACGATCCAATTCGTTGAAATTTATTAAAATCGGGTCCATTATATTAGCCCTTTAATTTATTTAATTTAATAATATTTATTTAAATTAATTTACACGTACCTTTTATCTTTATTTCTTGACCAAGATTCATTATTGTTAATTTTTCTTGGTCTTATATGATTAATATTGGATTCAATCATATTATTACCTAAAAACTGCAACATATTTGAGTGTATCTAAAATAGCAGAAAATTTTTGTCGTATTTGATGTTTCGTATTTGGAACTAATTCAATTCAAGACAATTAATCTAATGAATTCTTTTTTCATACGTAAATTACACTATTATAGACATTGATTTATTAGGAGTAAAACGATTTTGTTTGATTTTCCTTTAATACAAAAATACAATTAACTATGTAAGTGTAATTGTACCTTAAGTAAAAAAAGGATCTATAAATTTCATGAAATTTTTCGAATATACACCTACCTTCAATGGTTTATAATTTCATTAATATTTTAAATATACGTTATAAAGAAACTATTCAATATTGACGCTCGTCAAACAAAATCAAATAAGAAAGGATTCATCCAAGTTTTCCTTTTATATCCTTCGAAAGTAAACAAATCACATTAAGTGCTTAATTTGTTTTTTTACTTATCACAACATCGTTTGGCAAGGAATTGAAATATAACTCAATAAAAGTGATATGCTACCAATTTGTACTCTTCAAATTACTTTAGTTAATGAATATTTTATACTTTTTTGTTAGTTTTATATGCGGAAAGAAAATGACACAATTCTAATAAATTAAACTTATTTGCCAAGCTATAAAATGCATGTTTGTTTAGGCTGCAATTCTTTTGCAGTTTCGTGACAATTTATCGTTATTGTTTAACCCATATAGAATAAATTACAGAACGAAACAAAATATAAAATTATTACTTAAATTTAAATTTATAAATATATTTGCCTTAGATTTTAGTAGAATTAAATTCTGTCACAGATAAAAACAGTAATAATTTATTTGTTTTCGTAATGAAATTATTTTCATGTAATTTTTCTTTCTTGATCAGATAGGAATGTATCAAACAAATATGAAAAAAATGTTCTATTTTCTTCAAATGCGACCAGTATATCATTGTATTTACTTTGATCCGTTATGGATAATAAAGAAATATTACGAAAGAAAAAACATTACAAAGAATTCTTTATCATTCTCTTATGAAACAGTGACATGTGTTAAATCATTATTCATTTATAATGATTTTTTATTTCGCTGAAACTAAATTTGTAGAGCATTAGGTAAAATCTATTTTCATAAAATAATATGATATAAGAAAATTGAAGTTAATACTTACCATTTATTTTAAAGTTTCATGATACATAGAATTAGTTAATTAAAATAAAAACAATTATTACTTTCCAATACTTTTATTTCAAATTAATGTGTATAATAAAATAAAGTATATTGGAACATTTATATTAAAATAATTATATAAATAATCTCAAAAACAACAAGGGGTACATTCTAGTGTAGAATTCACTTAAATATATTTACCTACTTACACACTAATTATTTACGAGGGTAATAATCCTAATTGTTGTAGACATACAGTTGCCGCATCGGCTTTTGCTTGTTTTTTCGTCGAAGACGCGACGTTTGGTTTGTACTCCATTCCGTTTAAAATTACCTGTAATTAGTCATTGATCCAATTAGTAAAATTAGAAATTGCCGAAAAGAAAATTGAAATACAACATTTTGACAATTTTATTTATGTTTTTCAGTTACATTTTTTATTTTAAAGGATGTAATTTTAACTTGCCTTGAATAAAAAGTTCTTTTTATGATCTGGTCCGCATTCAAAGCAGCATTCGTACTGCGGTACTCCTAGTTTTCTTTTCGTAGCGAATTCGCCTAACAATGAGACTGGGTGTTTTCCAGCCAATGTTTTGGTAGTTGTGGTGCTCTTTTGTGCTTTAACCGGCTTCTTATTTTTCACTTCCTCATTGGCAACTAGACCCTTTTTGTCCAATTTCACCTCCAGTAAAAGAGGTTCCAACGAACCTGTTTTCTCTTTACCCAACCCTTCTCCGGGTTTCCAACCCATTTTTTGAAGCAAATGCATTCCCATACCTCCGGTAACGGGAGCTGCATTTTGCAATTGGTCCTACACAAACCATTTGTGTCAGCAAGTATTTACAGATTTTGGGACAAAATGGAAATGAATGATAAATGTTAGTAAGCAATATTACACATTTTATGACCTGAATGCAAAATTGTTACAAAAATAAAGTAATTACTACATAAATATTAGCAGTTTATGATTCTTAAACTAGGGATTCGAACCTCAATAATGGTTCAATCCTCGGTACGATTTATGTTTGTATTGGTTTCTTGTTCCAGTTAAAAATTAAAAGGGCCGGATTCTGGTTCAATTTTATTAATAAAATATTAAGGCATACCTATCTGCAGTGAATGGTTCTTATAAAATACTAGTGTTCGACCGAAGTTTCGGTTCAGACCAAAAAAGCTGATTTCGGCTAAAAATTGGCCAAAACTAAAGTAATAATAATAGAAATAGTAATTTATGAGGTGGTAATAGATAACTAAAGTCTTTGTTTTAGTAAAGATTGTATCTCTACAATTTATTATATTTTATTTAATTTAATATTAGAATAATACCGTAAATGATAAGAAAAACACTAGATTTTCGGGTTTAATGAAAATTAAACTAAATTTTAACTGAAGTCCATAAGTTTAAGTTTCGATTACGTTTTCGGTAAAAAGTAGAAGAGGAACCGAATGTTCGGATACTGCTTCGATTGAAAATCATGTTTCGGTCGAACACTATAAAATACTATTTAGCAATTCTAGACAAAAATAAGAATGAATGTTTTTAATATGGAAGGGAAAAAATTCAATCCAAAGATTTCGACCCAATCTCGAACGAAGTACTTACCACGTGGGTACAACACAAACACGGCCAGTTCGACTTAGATAAACGTCCAACACTGGTAAATAGCAGATGATCTAAAAGTCTGGAACAAATTCTCAGGTAATTTCAGTTACGCGAGTAAAAATCTGAACCTCTTTCAGCCCTTTACTCGCGAAACACAGAGCAAGTAATGGTTCTGTATGAAACGAATTTAATTCTGCAAAATAACGCTCGGTAAAAATAAGGAATCACCACAAGCTCTGCTTCACAGCCACAGAATCTACCTCTCAAAATGAGAAATAGTCTGTGCCTGCAAAATTGCCAAAAGTACATTTGGTACCTGAAAATTTGTTACAAACAATTATTTTTTTTGATTTATAGTTAGACTAACATTCAAAATAAAAGTTGTAATTTCAAAAATGAACATTAAATGTAGGTCTAACTAAAAATCTGTGAAACATTTAAAATTCAAAATCTTCATGTTATGATTTTGATCTTTAAACTTTCCACGTAAACACAATTATCCTGGAAAAAACATATTATTAGAAAATAAATATTAAGTACCTTTCTAGCCCAGGCTTGATACCCAGACGAAAGTTCTGCTGGAGTTAAAATCTGAGCTCCAGTTGAACCTGTGAATTGGCCTATTTGTTGCTTACTTTGTGCCCAATTCTGCATCTAAAACATTTCCTTTTAAAAACTGATTCTTTTTATTAACAAATATATTTTTAATGTCAATTATCAAACACATTTTTTTTAATGAATTGAACTGTTCTGGAAATGAAAGATAACCGCATAGTTTCCCATAAACTCAAAAATCCAATATTATTGCACTTGTTTTAATTTAAAACTATTCAATTGATGTAGCTAATTTTTGGAGAAACAAAATTTAATTGGTGCTTTAGGACACGGAAAAGAGTTTAAAACTAATAGAAGTCCCTAGAATGGAACACAAAGCATGTGTTTATAGTGGTATTCCTTTTGCTAGTCGGATTATATTAGGTCAATAAAATCAATGTAGTTCAGATAAGTTAGATTTGAATTTTCTTGTCTACTTTGATAAGTTCAAATAATAGCAATCGAAATTAATATCGAATGAAATGAAAAATAAGTGGTCCTGATTCAAAAATGTGAGTAAAATGTAATCCAAGTGTCAAACGCTTTCTATGCAGTCAGAATTTCAATGTAACATAAGGTTTGTTCTAATTACTCTCTAAATCAGTTCAGAACTATACGACGCATGCGCTGTTTAAAAAAGCGTCCCAACTAACTTCAAACTCAAATTTCCACCATTAGTCGGTTGTTCCTACTGATTTCTGACCGATCCCGAACAAGTTCTCTGACGATAAAATCGTATATTTGATCGACTGTAAAATAATACTATCTACTATTTAACAAAAGTGGCAGAAAAGATTGTAGCCCCTATTGACGATTTTATTAAACAAATGCAGATAGTTGTAGTAACTAACATTTTTGAAACCAGTCTTCTTTTATTTCGCGAACAGTATAAAAATTAATTATTATTTTCAAAGATGTATTTATTATTTCAAATTTATTTTATATCAACTTACCTCCTTTTGAACTTTGTACATTTGATTTAAAGCTTGAACGTCGTTCGGATTTTCTTGAAGTTTTCGCATGGCATTCAACCTTTGAGAAACTATTGTGCTAATATCAACCTATTGGGGCAAACAAAAACATTTATTTGTAGATTCCTGTTTTTTATTTGTACATTAGTAGCAAAGGACAATATTCCTTATCTACCATTTAAGCTCATGCGATTATATCCGTAAACATAAATAAGGAATATTTTCCTTTAAATTAAAGTTCTAGAACCAAATACCTCTGGTTGTTTGGGTGGTGCAACCACTGGTACTACCGGGGGTTCAGGAACAGGAACTGGAACTGGAAGTGGAACAACCACTTTCACTGGTTCCGGAACTGGTGGCGGCGCTATTATCGGCAAAGGAGCAGGAACAGGAACAGGTTCCGGTTTCTTTGGGGAAACTGGAACCCATTCGCTTTCAGTTTTCCGGTGGAGTTGTCCACTAGAAACGGGAAACTGCATGCGAAGTTCTGCTGATTTTTCCTTTGGTGTTTTGACCGGTAGAGATGTCGCATTCTTTAAATTATTAATTTATGTATATACTCAAATAATTTGTATTTTATTTTATACCTTTATATTCATAACAATAGATGTTGGCTTTTCTTTAAGTTGGAAAGGATGATGAAAAACTTTTTCTCCGTCACTATTGCTGTCCATTTCTTCTTCATTGGAAGATACACTGGATAATTCTCCTAGCTCTTCTTTCTTTGATAAATTCTTACAAAAATCTGTTAATTCTTCTATTGTTTTGCCTCCTGCTTTAATAGCGGCAATAACTTTTTCTTGAGCTTGCGGTCCTAGTGTAAGTGCTTCAGGTAATGTTCCAGATTTTAACATATTTATTGCATTTTTACGTGCGATTTCTAATAATTTCTTCTTGTCTATTGAAGAAGAAGGAGACTTAGATCTTCGTTTTCGATCTGAGCGATAATTTTTATGTGATCTATCTTTAGATCTTGACCTCTCCCGAGATCTCGATCGTCTGTCCCTAGATCTTGATCTTCTGCTTTCTCTAGATCGTTTCTCATCTCGGTATCTGTCTCGATATCGGTCCCTGTCTCTGTCGTAACTGGAAACTTCTTTTTCCTTGTATGATCTTGAAGTGTGATAATGTTCAGGTTTATCTCGCCTGGTGGAATGTTTGTCTCGATCTTTGCTACGACTTCTGCTTCGTTTTTTGTGTTTTTCTTTCTTATGTTTCTTTGCGTCGTCATGCTTACTTTTATCTTTGCTGTCTTTATGACTACGTTTTCTCTTTTTTTCTGATTTACTTGGCACATTTTCAATTGTTTTTGTGATTTGAATACTGGTAGGTGAATTTTCATCTATGTCATCTAAATTATAATAATTTATTATTTTCATGGATTAGTTTTTTAAAATTTGGTTTTGCTACTGATATTGAAAGAATTTTATTTGAGAACCACTGGAATATTTTCTTCATACAACGCATGCGCAAAAAAGTGTAGGTCTCTAAAGTACACTTATACTTCTCATGCAATAAATCATTACTTAAGTTTGAATTAAATTGACCCTCTCAAAAATGGGAATGTGGCAATAATAAATTAATTTTATTTTTATACATACCTTCACTTTCAGTTGTTACTTCTCCGTCTTCAAATTTTGCTGCCTTTTCTTCTACTTCTTTTATCGTGGCTTCATACACAGTACTATTTTTTAAGCTTTTTATTGTAATTGTTCCAGATTTTGATTTATCCTCAACTTTATCTGATGTATCTTGAGCAACATTTTCGTCACTATCGTTTATACTTTTATCTTTAAGTTCAGTCTTCACATTAGTGTCTAGTGCTTCACTAGACTCATTACTATTTTCATATTTTTCATAACCTTTATCTGTAGGTTCTGGTTTAATACTTACATTAGGAATATATATTGGACTGTGTGATACAACTTTAAGATTTTCTTCATCTGATAAATTTTCTTTTTTAATTCGCTTTTTACTATGCTTACTACTCTTCTCTGAAGAATCATCACTACTCTCTGAAGTATGTTTATGTTTAGATTTCTTCTTGTGCTTTTTTTCTTTGTGTTTATGTTTCTTTTTACTTTTCTTGTGCTTTTTAAGGACTTTATCCTTTAAAATTGGTGGAAGTGCATTAAAAGTACTGAATAACTCTGATAAGATTTCAGCTGATGATTTTAACGGTTCTTTATTTGCAGTTTCCGACATTATGAAAACACGTTTTTAATTTATATATGCTTTATTTTAATAATAAGTTATCACATTAAATACATCAACAAAATATTTTTTGTACAAGTGACATTTCAACAAGTCGAAGCATTCTTGCTTGACATCGTTGCCAACAAAGGAAAGGAAAAATCGATTACAGTTGGTTGTCCTGCGAAGAGCGAAATTCAAACGGAATTCGCGAAACCAAATTTTCTTTTCCCATTTTCTGCGTTATATTGTATATTTATCTCTTATCTTTTTCTATAGAGGCCATCATACGTCACATCTAAATACCGTTAAACATCGGTATTCTTTTTAAATAAAATCATATATTTGTTAAGATTGTTTTCTATCAAATTATTAATAACATATTCAAAATATGTTAAATTTGAATATGCAACAAGACGGCAAGAATTAGTAGAACAAAATAAATCATTGTATTTAGTAATAGTTTTGTTTATAGTTTGGGAAGGGTGTTTTCCATGTAGAAAAAGTAAACAGAAAGAAAATAAAGACGCAAGTCACAATTTATTTGTTTATTTCACTCCTACATGTACCTTTGGTATAGTAGTGATTTTTCATTTACGCAAACCTATTAAGAGTGAACCGTTGACTATTGAACTGTGATGTCACCAACAGATAAAAGTAAACTTATTTCTCACAAGTACGATTGTTTATATTAATATAACAGATTGTTAGAGCAAATGCAGCGTTCGTTCAATGGAATGAAATTTAAACATTCAGCATCTTTTCATCACAGAACTATTTATAATAAAACAAAAACAATTATTCATCTACTATTGACAATATCCTTGTTCATGAAACCTAAATTTAAAAAAATCTACTGCTATTTGACTTAAAAATACGATAACAAAAAATGAGACATCGTCAAGTCAGTGTTCATTGCACACGTTCAGTCAATTCTGGAAAGCGGCTTCAGTCACTTTGCTTGAAAGATACATTTGTTCACAATAACTTACACACACAACGTCGCAGTCTCACACACAAACACACTAGCACAGTGCGAGTCCCACCCAAAGGGTTCCGTTCAGCTTAAATGTTACCGGTGCCCGCCGGATAAAACAGGAAGTTATTCGAGGGGCCGAAATTGACTGGCGTTTTAGGACTAGCACAAGTGTAAATGAAATCGTCGGACTGCAACTGCGTGCGGTTCACATTCGGTTCTGACGCCGACCGGTGGATCTTCGGCAAGTTTCTAATCAGCCCTTCCAGCGAGGCCAGAATCTGTCGGAACAGAGGTCTCTCGTCCCTGTCAAACTTAATACAGTCCTCTACAAGTCTGCGCAAAGCCTTCGGAGTGTCAGACCGCAGTTTGTTCAAGTCTGGCCGCAGGTATCCTCGTCCTACCATGAACAGGATTTGGTCTTTGTTGTTGACATGTGAGTAGGGTAACTGTCCTGCCAGGAGCTCGTATTCCACGATACCGAATGCGTAAACGTCGGACTGGAAACTGTACGGGTTGTCTTCTTGCATTCGGATCACTTCTGGAGCCATCCACAGAATTGACCCGGTTGGTTGATGGAATTGTTGCGAACCCGACCAACGTGTTTTGGCAGTCGCTAGACCGAAATCGCCTATTTTTACTGTTAAATCGTCGTGCAAGAATATATTATTCGACTTCAGATCCCTGGAAATTATAAACAGTGTTAGATGGAACAGAGCCTCAAATACCTTAACGTATTTGTTTCCTAACTGTTTTATTGTAATAGGTTTCGAACTTAGAGGCAGCGGTATTTTCATTTAAAAAAGTTTATACATCCGAAATAATCCAAAATTACCCATTTTTGAGTCCAAAATACTTTTTTCTGAAAATAGTTCTTGTTGATAGAGGACGATGCGCTGATTTCAAATTTTCAAACAGAATTCAATTATCTCTTCCCGTTCTCGAGATATTTGAGTTCAAAGTTATACCTAAAAAATTAGGTTTTTTAGGTATACCCCTAAAATGGTTAGGTTTAAGGTTTCGGCGACCTCACCATTCGATTCTACGGCCAAAATTACATAAGTGTACCAATTTTTAGATTTTTATCTCAACGGATAGAATTTCTACAAGGAAAAAACTGAAAATGGCCAAAAATCGAGAAAAATCGTCAGGGGTTCATCAGGCATTTTTTTCGATTTTGGCCATTTTCGTTTTTTCGCTTTAAAAATTGTATCCATTGGAATAAAACTCTAAAAATTGGTATACTTATGTAATTTTGCCCGTAGAATCGATTGGTGAGGTCGCCGAAGTAGTAAACCTAACCCTTAAAGGGTTATACCTAAAAAACCTGTTTTTTTAGGTACTACCAAAACTCAACTTTGAAGGCGAATATCTCGAGAACGGTAAGAGATAATTCAATTCTGTTTGAAAATTTGAAATCAGCGCATCGATATCTACTTAAGTCCTAAAAATGAAGAGTTTTAGAGAGAAAAAGTTTCTAGGGAAAATTTTGAAATTTAGGTTTTTTCGATTTTCTCATTTTTCACCGAATCGTTCCAAAGAACGTATATGCGGAGAAAACATTTTTTTATGTAACTTTGTCCGTAGAATCGAATGGTATAATCGTTGAGATTGTATCTCTATCCGTTGTAGAGATATACCAAAAAAACACACTTTTTCGAGGTGCAACTTTGAGAGCAAAAAATCTCAGTAACAAAAAGAGATATTTCAATTCTGTTTGTAAATTTGAAATCAGCGCATCGACCTCTATTAATATGGACTATTTTCAGGAACTAGAATTTTTGACCCAAAAATGGATATTTTTTTATTGTTTCTGCTGCAAATGAAAATTTTAAGTGTGAAAAGTTCAAAATTGTTTTTTTTTCTTGCTTAACTGTGATTGGAAATAACTTGGAGATGTAAAAAGTTCATTTTTAATTGGATATGTGAAATTTAATTTTTTTCTGACCATCAGTTAAACAAATTTAATAAAAAATTTAATATAATATCCTTAAAATAATTTCAGCAGCGAATGTATTAAATATATTAATAAAAATCAAGAATAGAGTCTAAATCGTTAATTTTTGTGATAGTTGTATTTGGATATTTACCTGTGGATGATGTTCTTTGCATGTAAATAATCCATGCCCTGGGCAGTCTGTCTGCCAATTTCAATAAGCGTAAACAGCTCAAATTTGGTTTCAAACACATGTAGATGTTTGTAGAGACTTGATCCCTCGCACCATTGCGTGACAATCGCAAGCTGCGGCTTGCTTACACAGCCCATAAACAGTAGAATATTCACATGTCGAGTCTTTCTTAGCACAGCCACTTCATTCTTGAATGCTTGCAATTGAGCAACTGTAGGTATCTTCACATTCAAAGTCTTAACCGCTACAGGACCGTGCCAATGAGCTTTATACACAGTTCCAAAACTGCCGGATCCGACTCTGGGTCCAACTAGAATCTCATCGGCGGGAATCTCCCAGTCTTCGATGCTTTCCCGGGGAGCGAGCAGAGGTTTGCTCTCGTCCGCCGAGCGAGCCCGCGGTCGCCGAGGTCGTAGGGACCCGGTGGGCGACGCCTGCGTGCTGCGGCAATGCGGGGGAGAGTCTCCGGCTCCTGATCGGTTCAGGGAAAGGGAACGGGGAGGAACTTCTTCGCCTAGGGGGCGAACTAGATTTAAGCAGACGTTTGGGGCAGAGCTCGAGCGGTCCTGTTGGCCCAGACTACGCGGGTGACGTGATTGTCGCGGTGGAACTAAACCTATGTTGTTTGAGTTGTGGATTTGGAGGATTCCGGCGCTTGATTCATGAGGTTGCGCCAAAAGGGCTCTGTAGTAAGTGTCGGCCATGCGAACCTAAATAGAAAATATACAATTAACTCTTCGTAATGCATAAATAATACAAAACATATGTATTTAACCCATTACCTCCCGCCACTGTTGAAATATATTCTATAAATATTTTTTTTTCGTTCTAATTAGTGTCCCACCGAAGTTTCAGTTTGAGCCAGCCAGCCAAAAATTGGTTTTACTCGCCTATTTTTTTTTCTGTTTGTTAGTCAATAGTTTTGTTTTGAATGTTATTTCATTTTTCTTCCTTTCGAATTATTATTTTATTGTCGCTATTCTAAGGCTGTTAGTACAATTAAAACAAAGATTTGAAAGTTGTAAAATTTAGAAAAAAAATAACGCTTATTGTAAAAAAATAGCATACGTTATAAAAGAACCTGTTAGTAACAAATATTTCTTGAAAAGACTACTTATTTGATTCTGATTATTTGTTATATTTGAGAGGTGGTGATAAGTAAGTAAAGTCTTCACTTTTTTTTTGGTATAACAAAACCGGAATCTAATTTCCATCTACTTTTTTAAAATATAACTCATCCGTTCTTCAATCTGAACGATATGTAAAATTAATATACATATATTTTTTTCTGTTTAGCCAGAAGTTATAAATAAAATATAATTATGTAGTCTGGTAGAAAATTAAAAAATCTTTAGGTTTAATAATACTGAAATTTACAAAAAATGGTATTGAGGTATTTTTTTGGGAAAAACCGTTAAAAGCTTCAAGTACCACATCCGGTTAGTCAATTGTAATCAAAATATAATCAGTTCATCATATTTGAAAATAACTTTTAAGTACTAAAATTATATTTTTACATGTATCGTATTCTAAGGACACTAATTCGTTCGTACTGATATATTGACTATTTCATTTCGATAGGCGGGAGGTTAAAAGACATTACGAATTTCCTTCTCACCTGATGGCAAAGAGCAGGTACGCCGGTAGCACATCGTTGATGGAATTTATATCCACAAGTGCGACAATGAAAGCCTTGGAATAGCAATCGCCGACAACATTCGCAAAACACAAGAGAAAAAAATGTTTTACGAACGAAGTTATGTGATATACTAGTAGGCGTTGGAAATTTATCCAATATTTTAACTGTAATTTCTTCACAATCCAACGTACTGATATCTGTGTCCCACGGTATTGGGATTTCTGTATTATTTCTATACACACAACATACTTCACATACTAAATTTCTTAGTTTCAGTGCTTTTGAAAGAGCCTCTCTCAATGTCAATCCTTCACGTACTTGCACACTTGTTCTTTGTTGATTCGGTAAATGAGCTCGAAGGAATATTCTTGACCTGAACAAACAATTACACACATTGTTATAAACAATGAACATAAATAAACAATAGAAAACAAAAGTCATACTTTTGTTGTCGAACATCACATTCAGAATGACAGGAGATACTTTCTTCTGGGCTATCTCTGCCATTACTGATTTGTTCAATCAATTTATGTTCTTCCACTTCAAATTCATGTAATTTCGAAGTTAGTTCTTGATATTCCGACAGGTACATGGACGGGGGATGTTGACAATCCGCAAACTTCGCATTTAAAGCGTCGATATTTTGACGAGTGAAGTGGATAACATTTTGAATGTTCTTGAGTTCATACTGTAGAGGATCCATATCTTCACTATCCGTCGACATTGTGAAACTATTGTTGTTTGTGATGGATAAATTCGAAAAGTTTCCATTCAATTTTCTTATGTTATTTATTATGTTGAAATCTTTAAGAACTGCCATTGCAAATTCCCATTTTGTCACAGTCACTGTGGTTTTATCGGTAAATATATTTTCTGTATTTCAAGGTGAGTTGTCAAGCGCGAAATTTAAATGAAAATCCATTTTCAAAACAGTCGTTTCGTACTTTTTTTACTTCCAAAAACATTTGTTCATCAACATTAATAGAAATTATAATCAAATGAAACAAAATCTGGCCTTATGAAAAATAAATTAAATATGAATAAACTGCAACCAGCAATACATATTTGTATTCACTATAATTGACGATTAGGCTGAAATATAATTTAAAATAGAAATAAAAATTTTGAAATATTAAAAGATATATTATTACAATCTATGTGCTATTTATTAATAATATTATTTAGCGTGGGATCAACTATATATTTTTTTTCTATATATCTTAAATGAAAGCTGCAAAACCTACATATTTTCGAACATCCGTAAATAGTAATGTAGAATGTTGAATACATAATTCAACAACATTTCATCTGTCATGACCATAATAAGACAGACTATTAGTGATGTATACTATACGTAAAACTACGTCAAATATGTGACGAAAGAAATAATAAAATGACGATATAAATTTTTAAACAACGAAACACCTGTGTACATGATAATTAAGTTTATGGAAAAAGTCAAAAAATATATTTACCAAATACGAATTTTATTTTTAAACACTAATAAATTTGATATCAACAAAACATGAAAATAGAAACTTTTATAATGATCAAAGACTTATTTTAATGTTAGTTGCCAAGTAATCAACAGATGTAAATATTTTATAGGTGAATCATCGCCAATTTTATGAGGTTTTATCTTTTTATGGTACCTAGGTCAAGTTTTTGTTTTAAAATGATCTAATTTTATTTTTATTTGCAAATGATAATTACTTGTCCGTTTTCTTGTTTATTCGATGGCAATTGTTATAGAAAACAAAAATTTGTGTGACATGTTCACTTGTTTTTCTCATGCACTTTCATTTACAAACATCGTACAAATTTAAACTTCCGCTTTAACCTGTTACTTTACTCATAAGTAGACATGTTATGTGTACTAAGTAAAAGCATTATAGTCTATTTGACACACCTGTGTTTGTTCGTCATTTAATTAGGGATGTGAAATGTTTTTAATGATCTTTTACATGCCACAAACATTTTACAATATGAAGAAGATTAACCTTAACCCCAATATCATATTTCTAATTTGTCAGCATTTTTAGTTTCACTCAAAATAAAAAGTGGTTTAGTAGATTTTGGCGTTTTCACATTTTTTTTATGATGCAATTTATCTTGAACTTTGAGGTTAACATTTTGAGGTTTTGTTTTCATCATGGATAAGAATAAATAATTTGATGAACTTTGTCATAAAATTTAAATTACAATAGTCAATAATGATGAATTCCTATTTTTAGAATTTTGTTTCCACAAGAAAATAATTAGCAATTCTGTGATAAGTTTTTAGTATTGT
Organism: Stenolophus ochropezus; assembly: GCA_035578165.1. NCBI lineage: Eukaryota > Metazoa > Arthropoda > Insecta > Coleoptera > Carabidae > Stenolophus > Stenolophus ochropezus. Next base: position 4,843,807 of record JAQOWZ010000002.1, read on the forward strand.
TGCAATCAGTATTCAAGGTTATTTGTTTTTATCTGTTAATAATATTTATAATTAGAACAAATAAATAAATGAGTACTTGTATAAAAATGTCCTTATTTGGTATTTACGGTAAATAAATGTTGTCCATATATCATTCTCATATGAAACTTTTTATACTTATACCATATGCTGTATCCTATTCAAAAATATTTAAGTAAGTAAAAAAATAGAAAAGAACTTTCATTTCCAAATTAGACGTACAGATCTGATTTGTGTTCCTACTTTTGTAGTGTTACATTCGACATAAATATTATTTAAGTTATAAATGATAGTTAAATAGAGAAATACTTTCTGATTATAAAAACAAGAAATAAAATTTGTAGGTCTAAATGTTTAGGACAATATGGAATCTAAAAATGTAGTACTAAATTAATTATAAAACAATTTTCGAATTCTAAATTATTGTAAAAATAGAAATATTGTACATAATTTATAGTATACACAAAAATCGATTGACACCATAAAATGAGTAATAAAAACCGACAATGATTATTTATTCAGAATTGATAACAAAAATTATCATTCCTTATATGAATATAAACAATAGCAAATAAATTTATACCAGAGTTGGAAAACCGGCAATCAAAATCATTACAAAAGTGCGATCAGATTACACAGATTTTAAAATTAAACAAAAATTTCCATACCAATTTTTCATTATATTTGAACAACCATATTATTAATTATTGTTAGATTGTTTGTATATTATTATTATTTTCTTTTTTTATTATTTTTATCTGTATACTTATATTCTTTGGTAGTTATTACTGGAAATTATTAACATTGTGATTTTAAATGTATAAATTATAGATTAAAAAAAACAAATGAAAGTTGTCTATTCTAAAATTAATTTTTAACATATTATACAGGTGGAATGCGAAATTGGAAACATCTTTTTTCTCGGAAGTTATTATAGATACCGAAAACACATTTAAATTGAGTTTCTAGTACTGTTATACTAAGCCAATCTGTATAAATTTGGTAAAAGAAGTTTAATTTTCGTATAGACATTGCCATATTTGTACTTTTTTAAATAGATTACCCAGTTGCACTAATTTTTGCTTCAAAAAAGTTTAAGGGTTTTATCCTTCTAAACTTGATAATTTTTGAGATATTAATGAAAATATTTACATGTTTCTTATAAAAAAAATGTTCGTTGAAATTTTTTAGTGGAAATACAATACAAAATAACTCAACTGTCAACAAATTTTGTTTAGAACGCACACTTTATTTTAAGAAGAAACATTTAAATATTTCTAAAACAAGTTTAGAAGATAATACTATAATTTGTTCGCATTATGAATTTACCAAAATTAAAAAAATTGTTCCAAATATGGTATTTTTTAGTGGAAATACAATACAAAATAACTCAACTGTCAACAAATTTTGTTTAGAACGCACACTTTATTTTAAGAGGAAACATTTAAATATTTTCATTAATATTTCAAAAACAAGTTTAGAAGATAAGTACTACTATAATTTGTTCGCATTATGAATTTACCAAAATAAAAAAAAATGTTCCAAATACCATCATACTAAAACGCTCATGCGTGGAGTATAGGTGAAGTTCATTAATGTAATCCATGTTACACACGAAGCAGGAACGTAGAGCCCCCATCCGTCCACATTGTGCATGTGTGTAACGTGGGGGCCAGGACTTGTCCCGGAGCCGTGGCTATTTTGGTGACGCGGCAGACGCAGCTGTTGCGCCGCCGCCGCCGGCAAAACCCCTGCCCCCCTGAACCCCAAGACAGAAATAGGACTCAAGCTGCGGGACTCAAGCAGTGTAGACTATTCTGTTTCATCTAGTTCCACACATTCTAACATGCAGTTATTTTTCTACAATCCTTTCCTTCAATGAATCAAAAATAATAATCTAAGTAATGATCCTTTCCATCAGTAATCAAAATTATAGATTACATGTCATGTTAGACATTCTAAGATGCATTTATTTTTCTACAATTCCTATATTTCCCTCAATGCATTAAAAATATTAATCTAAATAATGATCTTTTCCATCATGTCATTTTAGACATTCTAAGATGCATTTATTTTTCTACAATTTGTATATTTCTTTTATGATTCTTCAATGAATCAAAAATATTAATCTAAGTAATGATCTTTTCCATCAGTAATCAAAATTACACACTTGTCATTTTTGACATTCTAAGATGCATATATTTTTCTACAATTTGTATATTTCTTTTATGATTCTCCAATAAATCAAAAATAATAATTAAATCAGTAATCAAAATCACACTTTTATAATCAGCATTAAATTTTACAGACAACATTTCATTGCATTTTAGACATTCTAAAATGCAAGTATTTTTCTACAATTTATACATTTCAGACTATTCTATTTCATTTAATTCCACACATTCTAACATGCATTTATTTTTATACAATTCCTATATTTTATTTATTTATTTAACTTATAAGTTCATAATCTCTACAATGCTTGTACTGTTTCGAGACAATTTCCCTCAACGCATCAAAAATAATTAGTAATGATCTTTTCCATCAGTAATCAAAATTATAGATTAGCTGCCATTTTAGACATTCTAAGATTCATTTATTTTTCTACAGTTTGTATATTTCTTTTATGATTCTCCAGTGAATCAAAAATAATAATTGAATCAGTAATCAAAATCTCTCTTTTATAATCAGCATTAAATTTTACAGACAACATTTCATTGCATTTAAGACATTTTAAAATGCAAGTATTTTTCTACAATTTATCCATTTCCTTTATGATTCTCGAATCTTTTCCATCACTAATCAAAATTACAGATTACCTACCTGTCATTTTATACATTCTAAGATGCATTTATTTTTCTACGGTTTGTATATTTCTTTTATGATTCTCCAATGAATTAAAAATAATAACTGAATCAGGACATAATCAAAATTTCATTTTTATAATCAGCATTAAATTTTATAGATAATATTTCATATCATCTTATCATTTCCAAAATGCAATTATTTTTTTACAATTAAACATTTCCTTTATGATCCTCGAATCCTCGAATAGAATATAACAACCCAACTAATGATCTTCAACACAAAAATCAAATTAAATTTTGTAGACATCATTTCATGTTAAACATTCCTATAAGGCGTAATTATTTTTTTACAAACATTTTCCTTAGTATATTTATTCAATTAAATATATTATTAGTTATAACCTAACTAATTGTTTTTTTTTTTCATCAGTAATCAAATCTCCCAGTTATATTCAATTAATTAAACCATATTTTACAGCCTATTCTATTTATCTCCTTTTAGACATTGTAAGATGCATTTATTTTTCTACAATTCGTATATTTCTCTTACGATTCGTATTGAATCAAATTTAACCTAACCTGACTAACTAACTTTTTAACAAATAATCAAATTCTCAGTTAATAATCAACATTAAAACTAAAACACCTTTCACAGTGGTTTCTATTTATCTCATTTTAGACATTTAGACATTTTTAGAAAGGAGGGTTTAAGAAACAACTTTGCAACCGGGATGGGTTTTGCATATGGCGGATAGTTATTCGTCATTTCCGGTCGACAGTGTCATGCCATCCTAAAAAATATGGTATACAAGAAACTTAAAAATGCTCAAAATTGTGTAGTAATAATTTAGAATTTAATAAATATATTTGTGAAATACAAAAAGAGGGAAAATATTTACATATATAAAATAAAGTAAATACAAAAATTGAAGTTTTTATTGTCCTTTAAACAATATAATTGTTTCCATTGACTTTTATTTAATTAAAATAAAGAATTTTAAGAACAGTAGAAATGTATACCTAACCCTTTATTTAACATTATTGTGATACGGTAATGAAATTATTTAAATGAGTCATACTTGGATTTTCAAAATGGCGACTTCCGCCGCAGTTTTTCATTTGGCCACTAGATTCCAACCCTTCTTCGTGAGATTTTATATTCAAAGATTTGACCATATAAAAAGTTTTATTATACTTTAATAAAAAATACGAAAAAGTAAGAAACCCGTTTTATGTATCAAAATAATTACTGTATCGTACAGTTAATTATGAAAACAAAATAAAATATGTTTAAATTAATGTTTCATTATTGCTATATAGGTATATTTATACCCTTTATCAAACGAAATTATTACCATAAAATAATTATGGTAAATATTTAATTGCTTTAAATAACAATTATATTTTTATCAATTCAGAAAGGAAATTACTAATAATAAATTATGTATAAATAAATAAATATCAGTACATATTTCCTTTTTCTCATTTTATCTAATCTATAAATTCCTATCATAATATACATAATCAAATCATTGCAAACATAATAATTTCCTTGTAATATGACATTTTCATGCCACACTGATCTTGATAATAAATTGAGAACAAAAATTGCATTTCTGCATTCTGGGTCAGCCTTCCGTGGTAATAGATTTATTATTTATTTATACACAGCTCTCATATATCAGACAGTTTTAAAACAGCTTCTACCATAGCATGGGAACTTTTCTAACCTAACTTTAACTTAACCTAAATTGCAACAATTAAAAGTAATTGAAGCCTTTTAATGTTTTTAAGCTTTGTAATTATATTTATGTGAACTAATTTTGTGAAGGAAAATACAAAGAAATTAAGAAATTAATTACAGAAATAAATGAGATTTCGTGATCGTCATAAACAACATTTAAAATTATCTTTATATTAATACTTACAAAACTTTTATATGCGCTGTAACAATAACAAATTCAATTTAATTAGTTGTTTTTTAAATATACTAGACAATAACAACTAAAAAAATTTTCCACTGGAAAATAAGTCATTTAAATTTATTCCTATTTAAATAAACATTCCAGAAAGTAATTTTATGTATTATTTAAACTTTTGACTTTCCTGTTTAGTATTATTGTGCAAAATTGTGTTTACAGATAAAAAACATTAGTTTATTTATGTTTGACAAATAAATATAAGAAAATCTATAAATTCTAAGAAACAAAATGCATCTTAGACAGCAGAAAGTAGAATAATAGATATATATTAGATTGTTGTGAAATGTACTTTACTGTGTGAATATTAATAAAAAAATATTTTAGTTAGGTTAGGTTCGTGTGTTTAACAAATTAATAAGGAAAATAGAAAGAAAAATATACACATTTAAAAGAAATAGAAAATTAAAGTATGCTTTAAAAAAGCTTTTTAGTACGATTGATATTATGATTAAAAAAAAAATAGTTAGGTTAGGGTATTGTTTGAATCATAAAGCAGATATACGAATTGTAGAAACACAAAAGTTATGAGCAAAAATTTATCGACCTCGTATCTTTTACCCAAGTTATTTGGTACACCCATGTACAATAAATGTATATTTTTATTCTACCTATAACGAATTTAATATGTAGTTTATTCGGTCACCGTTTTCTAAATATATAATATTTGCTAATAGTTTTTCCTGAAAATCAATTTTAAGAAACCATTCCTTTGAATTTCTTATGAAAACCAAATCAGATATGTGGTCGTTGATGTGACACAGATTTTAAAAATTTCTTCATCAACATAACCTATAATCCTGTCAAAATAACTGACGTAACCAACAATGAAAAACATACTGTTTTATTTATTTAAAGTAAATTGATAAACAATGGGCAAGAAAAGCACTGGCAAATGTTTCCGATTTAAAATATCTTTGTTATAATTAGCAACGAAAAAAGAGTCCAAAGTAAACGATGTAGTGCATTTTATCAGTCTCGTCTGAATTGGCCCGATATCGAGGCGCGGCTCCAAAACCTCATGTAAATACCTTGTGACGTAGAAGTCTTCGTTATTTTGGCGCGAATCCTACAAAAATGACAACAATATATGAATCTTCGGACTAAATATAGCTTGAAATTAACAATCAACTACTCCATGAGTCACAGCCACCCGCGCTTGTGACGAATTTACGTCTGTCTATTTTAATTGTCGTGATCCAGCCAATTATAATTATTTACATGCTTATTTTCGCACTTGGACTAATTCTTTTCTAGAATTAATTTTTATTTCCAAATGCTTACCGTTTAATTATTTATAAAACAGATATATTATGAGTCAATATCTAATGCATATTTTATTGTTTGTAATAAACAGACTTTATTTTCACATTATTTCTTTCGTAAAGAAATATTTATACATTTTATGTATACTTAAAAACATTGTGATTTTTATAAATACTTTCTAGTGCCAAAAAGAAAAAAGTGATTTTTTATTTTGACAGTAACGTCACATAATTCTTAACCACTGTTTCTCATTATGATAAATTTAAAGAAAAGTAGCTACATTTAACAAATAGTAACAGAATTTAAAATAATTTGAATATTTATAGCATCTTATTATTGATTTATTTATTATTGAACAGCCGTCATCATATGCAATTATTATTATTTGTTATTATTAACATTGATTAGTGAAGGAAATAAAAATATTTTCACATAGTTTATTACTCATACAATAACCAGTTCGATAATTTGAAACAAAAATATTTTTTATTGTTATTTTATTAAACTATTTATAAACATAAACATAAAATATAGACAGATATCAAATATGTGTTTGAAAATTGGGAAACTACCCATGGAAATCTACTTGACTATAATATTTTTGGACATTTTTGAGAAAAATGTTTTTGGCCCCAATGGATTCTTAGTGACGAATCACAACCAAATTGAAAAGTGAATAGATTTTTCTAAAATAAATCGTAATTTTCAAACTTTTCTTTAAAATATGAGTCAAGAGGTATTAATTTGAAATTTGGTATTCCAAAGTAAAAATTTCCGTAGAATCGAGTGGTGAAATTATTGTAACTATGTATATCTTTGCCCATATTAGAGGCTATTTTTGAAACACTTTTGTTTCTAATTTGCGTGTGAATATCTCGAAAAGGAAAAAATCAAATTTGGTTTAGTAATTTGGAATGTACGCATCGAGATCTATCTAAATATAAACATATCTCATTTTATTTGGATAACTAGATCCTTATTTGTTTTAACCATTTTTTTTTAAATTCAAAATATGTTTTAAGGCCATGTCAGAGTGTGTCAATTTCTCTACAATTAAATTTACAAAAGTTATACAACAAAACAGTTACTTTTTAATTTTAGTATTTGAATTTATAATCAGGTTTTTTAAAAACCAGAAATGGGTATAAGAGATAAAATGGGTATATGTTAACTACTTTCTTTTTGGCATAAAAATGAGTGAAACAGAAAGTGTACACGTATCACCTTTAAAACTACTTTCATATGAACTTTGAATTCGCAAAAATTATGACCTTTCTCGTCTCGAGGGAACCTTGTATTTCACTTTCAATTTATTGATAGACAGAATTACAACCTTCTACATGTCTTTTATCTATTTATTATTAATAATATGGGAGACAAAACATTCGAAATATGAATAAAAATGTCTTACTACGGTGATAAAAAAAAACAGTAGAAGAGCTATTGTAATCATTGTAATCAGGACAGTTTTGTTTGAGTTTGACGTTTGTTTGACAACTCTTGTTTTACTTATAAACTGACAAGAAGAAAGATAGTAAATATTTACTGTGATGTCTTTTACGATGTTGAAATATGAGGTGCTTGAAACGTTGAATGACGGTTTTTCAAGATCCCTATCAGGAGAACCTTCAACAGTAGTGAATGTCTAAATATGGTCACAGCTAGAATCGGTGCAGTATAAGTCTCACACCTCTTGTATTATCAACGCCTACAGAATATTCGACCTTGTTCTGACTTCGTGACATGCTAATGAATAAACCACTCATACTTCTTTTTCATTTGTTTTGCTCTTACATGTATGTACATGGACCTACCTTAACACCTTAACTTGAATTTATGGAACCTATTTCTTGAATATATGATTACAAATTACCCTACATGATCTTAAGAAGTAGTACTTTGCATGAAATATTAAAACACTTGAGTATTATTACTTGAAAAAAATATACTATGTTCAAACTTCATAATCATTGTTAAAACAGAGGCGTACTAGCCCTGTAACTACGCAATATTTTTATTCTAGCATCGTATGTCTTTTAATGGAATCACATATTTGTTTACTGAATCATTTGGAATTTTAAGTATGTACTGAGGTAAAAATTGTAATTTCAACGTGCATTTGTTTGATAAGAAAATTGTTTTGAATTAACATTTGATTTTGATTACAATAAAAACAATGAATTTATTCTATGAAACATAAAAGTCAACTAAAATTTATTATATTGTTTAAATGCATTCCTTGCTTATGAGCTGATAAAACCATACTTAAATTTAAAGTGACAGTAACGTAGTAAAAAGAAAAGGTTTTTTTGACAACTTCCGGAAGCAGAGGAAGTATAATGCACTCCAGATGCACATAAAACTTTTCTCTTTCAACCTTGGAAGATGGCACAACGCACGTGCTGTCTTATAATCAATACGAGAAGAGGGGTTCTATTACTGATGCGCTGAGTCACATATAAAAAATTTCAAATATTAAGGAATAATACTGACCTAACATATCATATCAAGGATACCACGCAATTTGTATTTACTTCCCATGCAACATAACATATGGCAAAGGACATTAGTAGCTGGCATACTAACAAAAAGCGGTTTACTCTGTTATTTTTGCAGAATGATTGATAGTAAAATGCAAATATATTTTCTAGAAATTTAGAACCTACACATAATACTTGTATTTCCATAAAGAACGAATGAATAACCATAGATATTTTAGGATAAAACTGTTTTAATTTAAAACAATTGCATAAAAATCCGATTTTTTTATAAAAATCAAAAATTCAATTTTTTTTTATTTAAACGGATTTATTTGATTCTTTAAAAAAACCTATAGTATACTTCCAAAAACGTATTTAAAAATAGCAGTTTTTATGAAAAAAAAAGTATTGTAAAGAGCAAGTAAAAATTTAAAGAAACAATAAAATTCTACAGTAAAATCCGTTTATAACGATACCGTTTTAGGACAAACTGGTTCTAACGTCGAAATTATGACCACTTGTTTCAAATTCTACATACGCTAACGTTATTTTGCTTTTATCGGTTATAGCTATTTCCGGCTATAACGACGAAATTTGTGGGATCCATAGACGTAATCATGGGGGATTCTTGGGGGTGCTTAGCCCAAATTTTGAATTAACACTCCCAAATAAAATTTCTGTAAATATTTTTTCCTGCAAACGGAAAAATAATTTACATAAACCTAAAAATTCTATTTTGGTTAGGAAATTTTGATGAAAGTTTCAAATTTATAGATCTCTTATTCTGGTTTTAGGATAAATTAAGATATATTGAAAGCTGAAATGACTTTTCTGAAGAACACGATGTACAACCAAAAATTAAATGATATTAGAAGCGTACTTTATTAAATACTTAATTTGGTAATTTGATAAAATTACATTCATACTGTTGTATGTATGTATAAATATACACACATCAACTTGTGAGAACTTAATGAGAACTTCTATTACACAAAATCGCGTTACAAATTTGAAAGTATTGAATAAATAACAATTTTAGAACAAGTGATTTAAATCAATACTTTAAAAAAAAAAATCAATGTGATTTAAATCGATGCAACTCTGGTTTAAAAAAGGGAACAAATCAAAAATGAATCAGCTCGATCCCACGCAAATATTTCAGAGGATTAAAAAAACAATTGTTCAATGTATACAAGGAATGAATTCTTCTGGATCATTCTATACGCCTCACGTCGTGTACACCGACGCATGTATTCTGCATGACACCGTTCGTTCAACGTAGGTAGTGCCTTCCACGCATGCGCGCATTCTGTCATGAGCGTTCTATTTAAAACGACGACTTTACCGGCGGTTACCAAACGAGCAAGAACACTTCGACAAGCAGTGTGTGGTGACCGGTTTATAGTTATCCATTGTTTACTTTTTTAATAAGTGAAGTGAATTTGCAAGTGACAGTGCAACAAAATGGCTGACAGCATCAAGAGAAACATCCCCATCAAACTTGGCGATTTCAGCGTCATTGACACAGAATTCAGCAACATCAGAGAAAGATTTGATGCCGAGATGAGGAAAATGGAAGAAGAAATGAGCAAATTCCGGTCCGAGTTAATGAACAGAGAATCCAATAACTTCTTCAAAAGTACCTCAAGGTAAGCCGGTTAACTACGTTACTATTTTAAAACTCACAAAATCGATACAACAAAAATGTAAATTCACTTACTACGACTGAAGTTTGCCATTGATTTACCATAAACGTATCTACTTCCGGTTAATTGTTGCATTCATTATTGTAATTTCCGGGAATGACAACAGGAAATACAAAATTTATTATCAAATCGCCTGCGAACTTATTTTTAGAAATGTATTTTCGAACATATTGAAGTAATTTACATAAATTTCTCGTAGGGTCGGATACTAAAAATAATAGCTTATTTTTTCTGGCATTTATATATATTGGGTAATAAATTGTTTATATATATTTATGCATACATTTTAAAGGAACAAATCACGTCATTTATTTAATAGCAGGTGATAAATTGCATCTTTTATTTGTCATACAATGACAACATCCTTGAAATTATGTAATCAAAAATCGGTGTTTTGAATGCATGTTAACTTTTTGTAATGTAATATTCCCGAATCTTCCATTTGAAAAATAACTGGCATTGATGCCATTATTTTTGATCAGGTGCCAAAATTGTCTAAATATATCACTAACTTCTAAAATACTCTTCATTAACATACATTTGCAATCGGTTTTAACTTTATTGCAACTATTTCAAAGAGATATGCACTTATTTACTTTAAACGCGGTGTGAATAATTCATTTCGAAGCGAGTTTTCGACAGACGATCCTTATATGGTTATGATTGTTCAGTCGAAAGAGGGTCAATGATTTTTGTATGAGGCATAACCGCCTACCAATGGATTAAGCAATTGAAAAGACAGACGCCGGTGTTTAACGTAATTTATAGCGTAGAAAACCGGTGAAAATAATAGACTATCGACAATAGATAAGTAGATAAACAAACATTCTCAAGCACAAGAATGGTTTCCATTTTAAGTAGATTCGTAACTGTGCTTTCGCGATGATGTCAGCGTCAGAAATACGCCACAACCGGCATGTAGAATTTATTTCCCTTTTTATTTTTTTGTTGTGCGCAACAGACATTCTTTATTGATAAAACTTTTACTTGGCTTCTTCCATGTAATGCAAAAAATTAATTACCTAAGTCAACATGAATGCATTAAACATATCCATTTTCCGGGAAATTACACAGTATCGGATCAAATAGTTTCGTGTTACACAGAGACGTACCGGCCAAATAGTGACACTCGACACGCTATACTAGCGATAATAATCTGTATTTTAACCTTTGCATGTCTTACAATTACGGGTCGTCGACTGGCGAGACAATCACCAGAAAAACGACCAGGTAAAGTTTTCATTACAACATTGGACGCCGATTGTTGTAATGGACAGGAAAATAGGTTTAGAAATGTTATGAATGCAATCATTTTTAGCATGCTAGGTTCCCATAAGCATGTTAGCAACTGGATGGAGTTCACAAATCATCTGCTATTTTCTCTTTTTTGCTTGACAAATTGAATCCAATGTTGAACATTAATTTGATTCAACGCTGGATATGTTTTCAATTGCCACTTCATTAGAAGCTATATTTACAATTTATTGTACATTTGAAATTGTAACACCAATTATAATTATTTTTATATTTCAGCACAACAACTACATCACAAAACAGCACATGTAGCGATTTGGCTGCACGACCAGAAGTTAACACTTGGCTGGATGATTTGAACTCACCTCTCATTCAAGAAGATGGCAGCAACAAATGCTTGAAACTTCGTTTTGATGTTAGCCAATATGCCCCAGAAGAAATCGTAGTCAAAACTGTGGATAATAAACTCTTGGTGAGTCAAAAACACATTGCGACACTTGTTGACCGAATTTTACAAATTCTTTTTTGTTTTGTGCAGCGACGAAAATAAAATATTGATTCTAAAATCTATATATTATTTCTTTTTATCTTTGTCGGAAACAATACGTGACTTTTTTTTAAGTTTTAAAAATGTAATCATGTTTTATTTTGTTATATTTTAGGTCCATGCTAAACATGAAGAAAAGACAGAAAGCAAATCCGTATACAGGGAATACAACCGCGAATTCTTGCTCCCTAAGGGCACGAACCCGGAGACCATCAAGAGCTCCCTGAGCAAAGACGGTGTTCTGACTGTGGAGGCCCCATTGCCCGCTCTTGGTGCTGGAGAAACAATGATCCCCATCGCCCACAAATAAGCACGCAAACTTAAGTTTGTAGATTCATTTATATCATTATACCCTTTTGTTTACTTCACTGAATTATTATTTTGTTGTTGAAAGTTTTACATGTCCAATTCTGCGGCAAGCTATTTGTGTTTCGAATCGAATGCATTGTGATAATTATACATCTGTGCTTTAAATGGAAATGTTGTTGGTCACATGTATTATCGCTAAAGAATTGCAATTGTCACGTAGTTTTAAGGAAATGAAATATAAAAGTATAACAGTTTTTGTAAATTATTTATAAACAATAAAAGTATAAAACATTCAATGTATTTGTATTTATTTTAACTTGGCATCAAGATCACAATTCCATCCAGTTTAAGAAATCAGAATGGCTTAAACATAATTATTATAATAAACGAACTATACTCCGTTCAAGTTAAGAAAATAGTAGATGTCGCCTCGAACCTAGCGCAAAATATATTTACATTGGCGCGCAATTTAAATAATTAATTAGTTTCATTGTAAAAATTTAAAAATTTAATAGTTTGATAACTTTTAAAAATAGATGTTTGGATTCTCCCTACGTAGCCGGAATTATATTTCTTATATAGCCTTCGCTATCATCTCAACGTGAACAAAGTATAAATATTTTATTAGGCTAAATTATTTTTAATATAACACAAAAATATTGTTGTAAGTCCAGTTTAACAAAACACAGATTGGGATAAACATATTTTAAACATAATAATCATTATTATAAACAAAGTAAATATTTTATTAGACTACACTAAATTATTTTTAATATAACGCACAAAATAAATTGTTGCAAGTCCAGTAAATATTAACGCCACTTTCTTGTTGAGTTTATTTTTCTTAAAACTACATTTATTTGTTATGAGATCTGCTTGTCCGGGATATAATAAATCGTACTGAAAATAATTATTATATTATAACAATTACCTTTAATTTATATACTTACTTGTAAGGCCTTATGTTGCAGTCTATTTATTACCATTTTAAATCTATTAACTTTTTTTAGCGCAATAAAAGTTTTAGTTTTAATTATATTCCTTCTAATATTATCATCACCAAAGTTAATGTTTAGTTTTAAGTATTTAATTGTCGCTTCTAAAACTACTAAATGTTTGATAGAATTTGTGATGGTAATAAACAAATCTTGAGTTCTACAATAAATAGAATTAATATACAATTAAAAAATAGGGCAAAATACTAACGTGAAAATTTCGTTTTCCTTTAAAATTGGAATAGATTTTTTATTCCAAGGGTGTCTATGAAAATTATATAATCCTTGCAATATTCTGTTTCGCTGATATTGTAACTCTATGCCTAACTCTTTTAAATTTTCTTCGTTTAATGTAAGAAATGTTTGCAAGTCAATATCATTTTTGTTGAACATAGGAATAAAGTTTTGGCATCTCATGCCAAACAATATAGGAGCAATATCTTCTTTAAAATCTGGCCTGTTATTTTAAAATTAATATACGCGAATAATAAAAAATTGTTATAAATACATACCTTTCATTATCGCTAAGAGATTCAAAAATTGATTCATAATCATGGGCTTTATGTGCAAAATCATCAGGACCTATATCAAAATCACTTTTTGGTAAAACATTTAATACCCCGGTAAAGTCGTTCAAAGTAGCGTAATATTTAACATCGTTATTTCTTACATCTAAAGAATCAGTATTAGCACCGTTTTTAATCAAAAATTCAACTATATCTACTTCATTATCATTAACTGCGTGAAACAAGGCCTGAAAATTCAAAATAAGTTACAGTTTTATAACACTTTAAAGAGGCATACCGTCCATCCCTGATTATCCTTTTCCTCTAAATTAACTAGAGGTAACATAAATTTAACAACTTCAAGAAAACCTTGGGCACAAGCATACATAAAGGCAGTTTTACGCTTGCGGTCTACAGCACTTACATCAGCACCATATTCAATTAACAGTTTTACTATAGCTAAAACATCTTTTTCTGATGTAGATTCTTTTACACAGTTGCATACTGCCATAAGCGGTGTAACACCATCTAAAAAATTTTCTGCGTAACATATGTTTCTAATGAAAAACAAACTTACCTCGTGTTAATTTTACGTCTGCACCATTAAAAAGAAGTACATTTACAACATCAGGGCTGCATTGTGTTGCTGCTAGAAATAATGCAGTCCAATCAGATGAAACAGGACTGTTAATGTCGAATCCAGATTTTAATTCTTCTCTGATTTGATCTACATTTTTTCTAATTACAGCTTTGTATAAGCGATGAGCTGCAGTATTTTCTGCTTCACAACGTTCTCTATATATTTCTGCAGCTACTTCTTCTCTGTATTGTCTTTCGCTCTAAATTTTAAGACTTAAAACACAATAAATTTAAATATAAATATCTAACCTTTGTCTCTCCGTGAAAAGAAAATTGCTCAAATTCATCTTCATCTTCATCACTTGAATATCCAGCTGGCCGAAAATTCATATTTTAAAATATAAACTAATACAACACAAATACAAAAATTTCGGCAACCACCTACCGCGTACTTAAAACCTAACCTAACTTTTAATAACTTGACAACTGACAACACAAACACATGTACGTGACAGTTACATCACAAAATTTGTAAGTTTAATTTACGATTGAAACCTTATTTATATTAATTTGTTGTATTTTATTATTTAGTCACAATGTCAGATGATGAAAATAACGAAAACCAAAAACCGTTTTGCATAGAACGAGCAAAACAAGGAAGAGCAAAATGCAAGAAATGTAAACAAAATTGTGCTGCTAAAGAGCTTAGAATAGCAAAGCTTGTTTCAAATCCTTTTGGGGATGGTTTAATGAAACAATGGTATCATGTCCATTGTATATTCGAGCAATTTTTAACTCAAAGAGCTACTACTAAACGCATAGAAAATTCGGATGATATAGATGGTTGGGATGATTTAGATGACGATGATAAAAAGACACTGCAGAAAAATATTGAGGAGACAGAAAAGAAATTCGCTGATAAACTTGGAGTTAAGTATTCGCCAAAGAAACCAAAACCTAAAATAAAGACAGCTAACACGACGAATGATGATAATACTGGAAGTACAAGTACAAGTACTACTACTATTGGAAGTTCAAGTACAAGTACTAGTAACCTAGATCACAAAGATAATTTATTTAGGGAATTTCGTCGTTTGGTAGCAGAAGTAACAAATGAAAGTAGTTATTTAGAAAAATCTGCAATCATGAATAAAATGTTTACAAAAGGCTCAGAAGGTAATGGTTTCAAAGGTGATTTAATAGTTTGGGTTCGATTATTAATACCGGGTGTAATTAAACGAATTTATAATTTGCAAAGCAAGCAACTAGTGAAATTATTTAGTACAATTTTTGAAACAAATCGTGAAGAAATGATGGAACATTTAGAGCAAGGTGATATTGGAGAAACAATTCAACACTTTTTTGAAAATAGCAACACTGTGAAACCTTGTAAAAAAAGTTTATTAACAATTCAAGATGTTGATAATTATTTAGAGGAACTTTCAAAATTGACTAAAGAGGACGAACAAATGCATCACTTTAAAAAAATATTAAAGAAATGTACAGCAAATGATTTAAAAATAATAATTCGGTTAATAAAACACGATTTGAGAATGAACGCTGGTGCAAAACATGTTTTAGACGCAGTGCACGCAGATGCGTACAGTGCTTTTCAGGCATCTCGCGATATTACTTTAATATTGAAAAAGTTTTTAAATAATGATACTTCAAGTAAAGGTGAGATAAAAATCATGACTCCAGTCTTACCAATGTTAGCAGAAGCTTGTAAATCTGTAGAACAGGCAATGAAAAAATGCACAAACGGAATGTACAGCGAAATAAAATATGATGGGGAACGCGTACAAGTTCACAAACACGGATCCGAATTTAAATATTTTTCTCGCAGTTTAAAACCAGTTTTACCTCACAAAGTAAACCACTTTAAAGAATACATACCACAAGCATTTCCTCACGCTAAAGATTTAATTCTCGATGCGGAAGTTTTGCTTATTGATACCACAACTGGTAAACCGTTACCATTTGGTTCTCTCGGTGTTCACAAAAAAGAAGCGTTTAAAGATGCAAATGTTTGTTTATTCGTTTTTGATTGTATTTATTACAACGGAAAGTCACTTACACATAAACCAATTAAAGAACGACGCGCAATTTTAAAAGACAACATGACAGAAATTAAAAACCACATAATGTTTTCTGAAATGAAAGAATTACATCGGCCAAAAGAATTGGCAAAAATGATTGCTGAAGTTTTGAGTTTGGGACTTGAAGGTCTTGTGTTAAAAGATTTAATGAGTATTTATGAACCAGGTAAACGACACTGGTTAAAAGTTAAAAAAGATTATTTATTGGACGGAGCCATGGCAGATGCAGCAGATTTAATTGTACTTGGAGCATGGTACGGAACAGGAAAAAAAGGAGGCATGATGTCAGTTTTTCTTATGGGGTGTTACGATAAATTTACACAAAAATTTTGTACAGTAACAAAAGTACATACGGGCCACGACGATAAAACATTAGAACAACTTCAAACTGAACTAGACATGGTAAAAATTAGTTGCGAAATGAGCAAAGTACCAAATTGGTTAAAATGTACAAAAACCATGGTACCAGATTTTGTAGCTCGAGATCCAAAAAAACAACCAGTTTGGGAAATAACCGGAGCTGAATTCACACAACACGAAGTTCATACAGCAGATGGAATTTCAATTCGGTTCCCCAGAGTAACTAAAATGAGACACGACAAAAATTGGGAAACTGCTACAAATTTAGTAGAATTAAAAACTTTGTTTAAAAATTCCAAAGAAAATACTGATTATAGTTCTTTATTAAAAATCGAATATGAAGATGATGATAAACCAGATATCAAAAAGTATTTAATAAAACAAGAATCTTCAGAATCAAGTGATGAAGAAAAGAAAAAGTCGAAAAAAAGGAAATCATTGAAAACAAATGAAGAAGCATCTCCATCGAAAAAAATAAAAACAGAAGACGACGATACAATTAAAGAATCTTCGGATTCAAGTAATGAAGAAAAGAAAAATAAGAAATCAGGTAAAAGAAAATCTGTGAAAGAAAATCAAAAGATCTCACCGAAAAAAATAAAAACAGAAAAACGTGATATTCGTTATCCATCCATATTTACAAATATTAAACTATATCCTGCAACAAACACTAGAGATAAATATGAAGCACTTTTACGCTATTTCATAGCATGTGATGGAATTTTATTAAACGAAGATGAAACGGAATCGGCAACACATATTGTGCACAGTAAAGGAAAAGTTACTGAGGATGAAGTTCGAAGTAATTTTCCAAATACAGCAAGACATATTACAACAGATTGGATAAAGGATAGTATAGGAAATAATGAAATGCAGGATACTAGACCATATGCTGTGATTTGGACGTGACAAAGGTAACTTATTTGGTTTTAATAATGCTTTTAAATAAGTATGTTTTATGTAAATATATATTTCTTAATAAACATTTTATTTATAAAATATATTTAAAATATAAATCTCATAAAGTATACTCCTATCTAAAAATGTTTCTTAATATATATTTTATTATAATATATTTAATATACAGGGGCAGTGACGTCGCCAGCCAATTTTTTTTTTCGGTGGGTAGAAGTCGGTTCAACACAAAACAATAAAAGAAAATTTCATTACAAACAACTTTTGAAAAATTAAAAAGAGTCAATAAAAGAAAAAGAGCAAGAACTTTAAAGGTAACAATCAATTTATAATTATAAGATATCTTAAAGCAAATGTGTCAATTACTTTGTTCAAGTTAAATTTTTTGCCAATTGCCTTATAGTATTTATTTATTATAGCGAAATTTGCAAATCTTTCATGCGTCATAGTGTTTCTAATATGTTTTTAAGAAAAAGTTCTTTCGCATCCTGCCCTTGATAACTAACTTAAAAAAATACAATAGATTTTCTATTCGAATTTGAAATTCGTACTCATATATTTGATCACAATAACGCTTTAAAATCATTGATATGAAAGTAGCAACACAAAACAAAATGTGTCACAAAAGTAGCAGTTTGGCTTCTGAGTCTCACTAAAAAAATTCCAGTTAGTAACGAAAATTCTCAACTTTAACCATTAAGAAACTGTGATCATAATCACACTTTAAAATCACAGTCATTGGAAAGTATCAGTTTCGCTCATTATTACAAATGTCACTTGTTTTTTAATTTGTTTATCTATCAATTGTAGTTCGTTATAATATAATTATATACTTTCTTAACTTATTATTATATTATTGAAGTATAAGATATCGCATATTTCGAAATAGACGATTTTCATCAGCCGAAATTTGAAGCACTTCATCGTTTGTTTCGTATAAGCATACTCCTTAAATTTTGTTTGATAATATTTTATCAGCTAAATCACTAGCTTGACTAAGTAACATCCAAGTCCGGAAAATAGGATTTTTAAACACAAAATGTCTATTTACTTGAGAATATTGTTCGTCTGGTATAATACCCCGAACTTTTTTGTTTCTGCAACCCTGTCTGATGTAATCACTTACATATGTATTGTAAATGAACTGTACATAATCATGATCCACATTATCCGTGGCACTGTTGAACATTTGAGCATTAGAAACTGTAGTCAAATAATCCGCAGATAAAATCAACACAACATAATCAGCAAAGGCATAGAGTCTTGTTACTCGGGTTTCCCTTTCTGCGAATATTATCTCACGGTTTTCTTCTAATAAAACGACTCCAATTCGTTGGCCGTTACGATCTTTTCTAAATTCGTTTGCAATTTTTTGGGCTGTTTCTGCATCTGATTCACAGTATGATAACATTACAATTTTATTACATCCCCTTTTCTTTTCTGCTGATGCACGAACTGATTTACATTTAATTTCCTTAATTATTTCTGGATGTATTATTTTTTTAAATGAAATATTTTCTATGTTTTTCAAAATAACAGGTACTTCTGGTAACTTCGATGGCATTAGAATTTTTGTTTCGGGTATAACGTATTTTTTACATATCTCTTCAAAGAACTCATGGACATAGCATTCAGTATATGTAATAACATCACATCGTTTTATTTCGTAAATAGCTTCATAAACTTTTGCTACTGTTGCTTCCTTTCTTTGGGTATATGCAACTAATGTAACAAAAAGCGGATCTTGGTTCATGAAATTGTTATTTTTGATGCAATTTGGTAAAAAATGATCCAATTTTAATAAGTGTGACAAGTCTTGCCATCCATTCGTCACCAAATTGTTGGTACTTAATAAACATAATGCTAAATTCTTTAATAATTTCAAACCAACATTTGCAAATAGATACGAAACATGGATGTTTTTTGTTTTGAGTACTATATCATCTAAAATGTCTTTAATGTCTGGAGGTTTCTCAATTTCATCCCTCAATTTTTCGTTAGCTGGATTTAATAACATGATTCTGAAAATGGTACTTATATTATAAATATAAATTACTTATTTTAACACATACCTTCAGTTATTCCAATGAGGAAAATTGTTTTTAATAAAGTATAAGGAAACAAAATATATATATTTGCGTCACAAGCTATTTATTTCAACATTTCAAGGCTGAATTATTCGCGATATTTCGTCGCGAGATACGATGTTCGCCGTACCACGTGATATTTGAAATTGGAACAAGCTATATAAAAAATTTAAATTAAAATCTTTCTATGTTGAGATATTCTTACCTGAAGAATTGAAATCTTATGAAGCTTTTTTCGTTAATCACTCAAATTTATAGAGAACTTCCCACCCTAACAAATTATTATGTAGGATATATAAATAAAAGAAACAAATTATTTAATATCACTGTTTTATTGTAATAAGTTACAAACAGTAATTATTTGTAATATACACATGATAACAATAGAACTTAACAAATGCACATTGTGACATAAAGTTCAGAACCAATGACTGTGATTAACACAAAGCAAGTTACTTTGTATTAAAAAATAATAAATATGTAATATTTTATGCATATCTAAAAGGCCAAATATTCATATAAAAATTAACTAATGTGAAAACGCAGTGTACTAGTAAAAAGTATCCCAAAAGAATGGAATAGTTTTAAAGATTAATTACTTCTTTGTTTATATTTTTCAAGAAATATTTACTGAAAAATGATTTGGATACAAAGAAGGTATTCAAAGCTGAAAGTTATTTGAAAGAACAGATAAACAAAATAGTATTTAACTTTTAAATTCGTTCCTGCCTTTTGGGATACTTGTATAAATATTAAAATTACATAATTATTTCTGGCACATATTTATTCTACATTTGGTATATGAATTATTTATGTACTCGTAATATTACAAAATACGATAGAAGATTTGTTAAGGTAACTGTATTTTCTACTTTGTACAAATGTCAAGTAGAAGTGAATGGGTGCGCTAGGAATTAAGGGACGGGAATGAAACGATTCTGAGAGCAGGACACACACATTGGTCAACTTTTGTAACAAAACGAGGAACTAAATTGCGTTTGACTCCTCACCTGTCTTATTCACAAATCACAAACTAAAAACGAGGTGTAGGAATGAATGAATCACTTCCAAGCTTGACGAAGCGCCTTGCGCGATGCTAGTTGCTTAGTGATGTAAGACGCAACCAACAATGCCGACAACACGATTACTATTAAATAATAATCGAAATCGTCTTTCAACAAATCGAATGTCTTCGACGGTGCCACTCTCGTATAAAAAATATCTGCAACAGACAAACATAAAAATAGTACATTACATACATAAAGGGAGAGAAGAAGAAAAATAACTTCCTCTCCTGAAGTCTGTCTTTTTCACGAACCGAGAAGATTTAAATTGTAAAAAATGATCTTTGCTAATTTTCAACTATGTTGAAGATATTAATTTGGAAAATTAAATTTTTGCGGCATGCAAATCGGATGTATTTTTTATTAATTTTAATTCGAAAATATCTAATAAACTTATGTCCGAAAGTCACTATTATAGAATATTAAATTTAATAGAGCAGGCCATGATAACACTTTTTTGTTGATAAATCTAAATATCAACTTTGCTAACCAGTTTTCCGGCTACCAAGGTCACTAGATCTAACACCTCCCGACTATTATCTGTGGGGACACATGAAAATTTTAGATTATGCAGAAAAATTCCAAACTGGGAATGAATTCATAATGTAACGGCATTTTGAACAATTAGTTTAGTAATTAACTTTGTGTTAAACATACTTAAGGCCGATTTTTTCCTTCCTTAAATTTAATATCGCCCATAAATCCTGCAATATGAAGTATTGTTGAAGCATTCAACAAGATAACAGAATTTATTTCCTAGAGAGAATTTTCAAAAATTTTCTGTTACGATTTTTGCGTTATAGGAGAGAATAAATCATCTCGATAGTGAAAAAACGGAATTTAAATAATAATTTTGCAGTACCTAAACCGTGTATGAGAACAAGACAAGTGGACTCAAGACCAGCAGGTGAAGTGTGAATCCCTCGAATGCGTTGCAACGTCTGGTTATAGTTGATAACAGCCTCAGTCGATAAAGGAAGTTCGGGTACATATGGCACTACGCCTTCCTCGCGCATTTCAGGCGTCGCGTGTTGCGGTCTACGAGGATCCAAGAACAACCACGGCAACTCTACAACAGCGCCGGAACTTAAAGCCAGCAACACGTGCTTGGAAGTCACTCCTAGATCTGTTCTCGTGGCTGCTAGAGCTGCAGGCGAGGCGGAAAGTACGTAGGCCTTGCTTTCCAACAACGGAGGAGGTGGTGGTGCTAGGGAACTCCACGTGGATGCGTTGCTTTGGGCTTGGCCTTCGTATAGTTCAAGCGCGCCAACTTCTGTTCGTCGCCACTTGTCGTTGTAGTATGCATATGTTAACCAATTCTCTGAATGCACCAAATGAATCGGGCCTTTGACTCTGCGATGAGCGACTCCCGCTACCAAAGCGCCTGACACGCCATCCACCAACCACACGTTCGCTACACCTGCTCCTTGGGTCACCACAGCTACAAGATTCGGGTTCACGTATTTGTAAAGAACTGAACGATCACTCAAGACGCGGCCTTGTGAATGTACTCTTTCTCCAGCCAATTTGGGCACTAGTTGAGTAATATGCTGCTCTCGAGTTCCAAGTTGTAGTCTCCATGTATGCTGTACTGTTGGAACTCCACTGTCTGTTAAAACTACTGCGTAGCCATCAAGAGCGCCGCTCTCTGCGTCTGCTGTGTATAAGAACATCTGCCGGGCTAAGTCAGCAGTAAGTAAAGATGTTGCTGATTCAGGCAACACATGTAACTGCAACTTATCGTCCAGTAATAATAAAGGCCGAATAAATTCCTCATTTAATTTAGGGAAAGCCATGGTTTGTTTGAGTTTATATGATGTGTGCATTAAACCAGAATCTAAAGGTTCACCGGTGATAGGATTAAAAGTATATGTAACAGCGTGGCCAGAGATGGCATCGCGTGCTATGAGTGCGCACTGCGCAGGTCTAGGCAGATGTCGCGTAGTGCGTTGTACATGCAGTAACATCGTCGCTTCATCTCCACTTATAAAGGGTAGTATGTTGGGAATAAATCTTTGCCAAATAATACGTCCACTTAAATTATCAATTCCATAAAGTTTTCCAACTTCGGTAACAGCTACTATCAGCTTATGCAAGCCGAATTCATCACGAACAAGAGCTGGGCCTTGTGATTCACGACCAGAATTGCCACCTAATATTGTGTGCAATAATAATCGCAGTTGTTTTGTTTGACTCAAAACTCTACGCACTATCATGCTCCAGAAATCCCCTAAAATTAAAACACACATTAAAATAAACGACAAATTGTATTTTGGACAAAGCATAAAAAGCCAAATATAATAATAAATGAAGTGCACTAGCGAAAAAAAAATGAATAGAAAATTGAGAACCTAATATTAACTTGTCATCTTTGCTGCAGTGGTACTCAAGCAGTATTTCAACTATTATATATTATTTAAAATAATATTTAATGTTGCAAATTATAATAATAAGGTAGAAACAGAAATATCATTGTTTTACTTAAAATACATGAACAAAACCTTAAATGCCAAAACAAAATCAAAGAAAATGACAGTTGATAGTTCTTGTTTTTTCCACAATAGCGTTGTATTGTGCAACTATTACATTTTAGTCCAATGAGAACACTTGTTCTACTTGAACAGAGTTACGTCACAAAACAGATGATAAATATTTACTGAAATATGTTTTTGAACATTTTACACATAATTTTGTAAGTATTTTCTGAATTTTTGTTGTGGTTTATGAATTTTTATTTAAATTTCAGGATGACGGTAAAACAAATCACACATCAAACACTTGTTACTACTTACACTTATATGAACTTGCTACATTTTCTGCACCATGAAACATAAAATGAATTACCATCATGACAACCCACACCAAAAAAGCAAATTACCTTCTTTATTGTCGAACTCGGTTTCGATAGAGGCGTCCAAATCTGAAACAGGAAGATCCAGCATATCCACGGCTACAATATGTGCAAGAGCTTCTTCACGAGTCCAAAGCAAACGTCCCTCTCCTTGAAGTAAGTGAATAGAATGGTCGTGTGTACCCACAAAGTAACGACAAGCGATGTTTCCATCACGTTTCACAGCGCATAAACCCGCAAATAGTGAACTGTTTGCGAATGGTTGTTCTAATTTTGAATTTAACTCGGTAATCTCATTACCAGTTTCCATATTTAATGCAGTTATTGCTATCTGTAATTATAAGTTTTAATACACTGCTGGTAAATTAAAATGGCAACATACCGAACTTTGAACTTCAGATGTGTATAGTAAAACTTTTTCGTTGATGTACTCCATAGTTAACATGCTAGATGGTGCACGAATGCCAGTTGCTAAGACATTTGGCTCATCGTTTTCAAATAATACAATACGATTAACATCGTTTCTAGTTATAACAATTCCAGGAAACGTTCCATCTAAAGCTTTGATACTTATATCACCTGCTACGTTTCCAATTAGACTTTGAATTGGATATGTTTTCACTTTACTCTCATCAATAGCTAGATCTATATAATACAGTTGTGAATTGCTGTCGGTGCCTGATGTACACACAAGTATACTGCCTGTCATTACGCATCTATATAAAAAAGACTTCTATGAAAATCCTTACAATAAGGGTGACATTTTTCGGCCCGACAAATTAGAAGTTTTTATAAATTTACGAGTCAAGTGAAAAAATGTATAAAATAGAACTTGTCTTTAGAAGTTAGCAGAATTTTTTGGCATATCATAAAAATATATAACCATTTACATAACGACAGTTTAGAAATGGTAACTCCAGTAGTATATTACACCAGAAAGAAACAGCTTTTTTTATTCGTTTCTTGTGTAGAGGAGTAAAATTTATTGAAATTCATCACAGAATGAAGTTACAATATCGAAATTCATGTTTCTAACTTATATTTTGGATCCAGATCACTTATTTTTCATTCTATTCAGAAATATAGTTTCAACTGATCCAAAACTAAACTGATTTTAATGATTTGATCTTCGACTGACAAAAGGAATACCACTTTAGTCAACAAAACTATATTGTGGCGCTTTCAACAGGAAATGTTACGATAACTTTTTTTGGGATGTAAGGCAAGACAAAAGAACAGGTATCACAAACTTAGAACTCCGAAAGTACCGTCTCAAGTCTGCTATCAGAACCAAAAGATGCAATTTTTTAAAAGTGGCATTCTCTTGCAATAAGACAATTATTTAAAATTTGAGTGTTTACCACCTCCCCTTATTCCTCTAACCAAGACTAAGTTATTACCACAATCAAATTCCATTTGATTCAAGTGACCCATTCACCGAGGTCTATCAGAAAATACAGATCTAAGATCTAACTGAATTGATTTTAGTAATGTGATCTGAACCGTTGAAAAGAATACTACTCATGTCATTGATAAAAACAATTGAGTGATGCAAGCGCAAGACTGCGGTATTACAATATTTTTTTCGGTATTCGAGCGCTTCCTTTCGTCGAGGTCGATCAGAAATTTCAGACCTACTGAATTGATTTAAGTGATGACACATGTTTTTAACAAAAATGATTAAAGTTATTCAAGCGATGCATGACTGGCATATTACAATATTTTTTACGATATTCGAACGGTTCCAAAACGGTGGATGATGTGCATACAACGCAATAGGAACTTGTTTTTTCTTCATTTAATTTTATGCAACAACATTTTTAAGACATTCATTTGACTCTGTTATTTAATTGAAGATAATAATCTCTTATTTGTCGGGTTGATGTTTTTTAACAATACCTTGAAAAATCGGTTACCCACGGAGCTGAAATTCTAGTAGTGCCCTTTTTGTTTTGTCCTGTATGTACATTATAAGAAGTGACTTCTATTACAGAGCCCTGAGAAGAAACCACTTGCACAAGCCGCCCCTGAGAGGTAAACCAGTGTATCTTTCTATCTCGCACTGGAGTTGTGAGTGTGAGAGACCACTCCCAGAGAAGTCTGCCTGTGGTAGGCTCCCAAGTCCGTACAAGCCATGGACTCTGTCCTGAGACACTAACTACCTCACTATCAACATGTAAGTATTGGATCTGCCCATGTTGCGCTCTCTCTAACACTTGACGCCACAGAATCTGCCCAGATTTAAAGTTTAAGGCAGCAACAACATTCTCTTCTGTAGCGATGATGATTTTCTTAGCAGTTGATACTGTGTCAAAGTGTGCGAATTTGATTTGACCCACATAATTTTGTTTCCTAAAAAAAGGTTACACATCAGGTAACTAAAGGGTTGTTAACGGGATTTTAATTTATAAATGATGACTTTTAATATAAATACAAAAGGTGTACACTAACCAATCAAATTTACCAATTTGGTCTTCAAATAAACACACTGATAAATTAAACAATCCAAACAATATTGCTAAACATTGTAACAATTGAACGTCTGTCAAAAAACAAAAATTATTTCCTTTTAAACGTAACCCCACGAACCCCATGACTGACCGGTTGACTAAAATGACCAAAACAGGGACATTTATTACAAATTTTTCAGTTCTACAAGTCATGGAGTAGGATTCTTAAAGTTGGTAAGGTTTCTCATATGCATAAAACGCGGTAACTACAAATACTACAGAAAGTATAATCAACTTAATCATGTATTTATATTTATTTTAATACACAAAACAGTTTACAAAATTTAAATAATCATGTTATTAGATTTACTACTAACAAACACACAAAATACAAATGTCGTGCTTTAAAAAGAATATTTCATTTTGTCTAAAATAAACTTAATATCAAATGCATATATAGTCCTGACTCAAAAGAAGTCCGTGACTAGAATTCTTAAATGAACTTTGGTTTTTAATAAGTGCTACACTTTATATTTACTAAAAATCACAAGAATAATTTCATATAATAGCCTCTGTTACACCCAAAGTTTTAAAAAAATAATATCAGTTTTGGTTTCATTGCAGAAATATTCTAAAAACATTGTCGAGTAGAAAGACACTAGAAGTAATTGAACTGTGCAAACACGATTATTGTAATATACAATAATAATAAATGAGAGTCAAGTGATGTGAGGTTGTTATGTAAACAGTCTGAACATCTGAATGTGTTACATGCATCCCTAAACTTGTTCAACATCTCAAGCATAGTAACCATGGTTTCAAACAAAACAAGAACAACTGAAACACACCAGCATGAACAGAATTTTTACATATCAGTTAGCGAATTATCAGTATCTAAGTCAAATTAGCTGCTCATATGAGACCTAATCTACAATATATACATAGTTTGATGAAGCATTAATACACAACTAGTATTGTAAGGTCTAGCGCACATTAGTAATTATTATTCACCAATTTCTGGCTGAGATTTCCACAATTTTAGTTGCCATTAGTTGCCGCAAAAATTGCTAGCATGCGCTAGGCCTAATTCAAATTATATGAGATTTATATAATATGGCGCTACAGAATTTTTATAATGGCACGATTCTTAAAAAAATTTGTTTATTGCTAACGAAGATTTAAGGTAAAAAAGCTAAATGAGTAAAATGGAATTTTCTTTAGGCAGTGCTGGTACGTTTTGTGTTAAACATATTTTTGTAAAAATATATAATACTACGCTACGAGTACAATAAATGCAAATGTTCAGTACCTGTTAGTCCGTATAAGTTCGTTTTAAATTCGGAGAAGTCAAGTCTATCTGGAAGATAAAAACGGGGATACAGTATCAGTAAAAGAGCTGCAATGTAAAGAAAATGTGCCTTTTAAAATATACTCTGAGTATAATAGATTTTTATATAAGGCCCGACGAGAGAAAAGAGAACACGGTGTACCTAGAGCAGCGCGCACTTGCGCTGGCGTCGCTTTTGGGGCTCGGGGCGGAGCACCGCCCGCACTGCTTCGTCGAATACTTGTTTCAACCCGCGTTGTGTTAACGCCGAACATTCCATGTACTTTACCGCGCGCACCTTATTCGCCAGTTTCTGTCCCTGTTCCCGTTTGATGGGCGACAGCCCTTGTTCTGCCAGGGCGGTTAAGGTCTCCCGGTCATCTCGCAGATCTATTTTTGTGCCCACTAGGATCATTGGTGCGTCTGGACAATGGTGTTTGATTTCGGGATACCATTTAGATGTAACGTTTTCAAAGGATGATGGACTTGTTACACTAAAGCAAATGAGGAACACGTCGGTTTGAGGGTAGCTTAACGGTCGTAATCTATCGTAGTCTTCTTGGCCTGCCGTATCCCAAAGACCTAAACTAACCGGGATACCGTCCACTACCATTGGGGCTGAATAATTATCAAACCTGAAAATATTTTAAATTAAACTTAAAAATTGCTTTACACATGTTTACTTACACTGTGGGAACATATTCGCCGGGAAAACTATCTGTTGTATATGAGATTAACATACAAGTTTTTCCTACAGTACCATCACCTACGACTACACATTTAATTGGCCTCCCTGATGACATTTTAATGTTGATTATCTAAAATAAAAACAATTAAAAGACCGATGATCACCTTTAACTTAAATGTTAAGGCTTTGAAAATACAGGAGTTTGTAAATAACACGGTGAATAATGAAAATTTCCTCAATGTTGTTAACCTATACACACCCACACTGAACGTAAATAATGGCTTACTTACATTCACTAAGAAGGAACGATTTAAATATAGCAATTAATTTATTGATTTTGTTAAAGATATCACTAAAAACTATTTATATTCATGTCTTATTTTAGATGTACTGACAAATGTTTCGCTTGGGTGGAGATATAACTTTGTACTTTCAATGAAAAGTCAGCATAAAAATGAAAGCAGACACAACCCGATACCGGTACGTCTCGTGACTAACTTCGCTTTAGTGTCGGTAAGTGCTCCCAAATTTTAATTTTATTTCTTATTTCATTTACTATTCTACAAATATATTTACTACAAGAACTTGTTGATTATAAATATTTGTTTTTGAGTACCTCATACTTAAACTAATTTAATTTATTATTACTTTTTTCCAATTTAAAAAGGACGGTTTGTAGTCATACCAATTTTGTCGTTTCGGAATTTTTACGAATTTATAACATATTTTTATTATTTTGAGTATAATATATGTTAGTTTATCCGTTCGTTCAAATATACGTGTACTTGTATAACACATTGGGTTTAACTTATTTTAATAAAACTTTCATCTTGTGACTTTTGGTATAAATCGGTCAACCGGAAGTGACCATTTACTATTATAACTTTAACACTTTTTTTTTTAAATATTTTATAGATTAAATATTGTATAAATTAATTTGATCTACGGTAATTTTAAAAACGGTTTGTCGCCAAAAAACATTTAACATTTTATATTTCGTAACAAATAAATATTTCGAATAAAATCATTTATCGGCTTAAAAAATTCATTTTTTACAAAATTAAATAATTTAAATACCAACAAAATGTGAAATTTAACAGCAAATATAAAAACTGTAAAGAATATTATTGGATAAATAACAACAATATTGTTATGTGGGATATTTATTTTATTGCTTACTTTTATAAATATAAAATATAAATTACAATTAGTCTGTAAATAGCTAAAGAAAATACTGTTTAAGTTTCTTTATCACAAACTGAAACGCTATCACTGAACAACTGATGCAATTCTGCAAGTGTGAGTTTATTATCTTCCCATTGTTGTGCATTAGTCGCTATGGCGTTATGAATATTTTCTTCCATTGTATTTTTTATTAGAAATCGATGAACAAACGTAGGTTTGGTTTGTCCGATTCGATGTACTCTACCTATAGCTTGCAATTCTTCTCCGGGGTTCATAAGAGGTTCCACCAACACAACATGAGTGGCTTCGGTTAAGTTTAAGCCGTTTGCGCCTAAACGAACGGGAAGTAAGAGAGCGGTGACTTGCAGTCTTTCATCTTTGAATCTTTTTAACTTATCCTGCAAATTAGTAGACAAGACATATTCGTGTTTTACGTCGTTGTTGTTAAAAGCATCGCTTATTGCTTTTAATACGTTATTCCAAGTTGAAAAAATTAAAATTTTTACATCTGGATCTTCTTGTTTTAATTTTAAAACGCAACGAATTACCGCATGAAGTTTTGTAGAGTAAGAACCTTTGATTTCTACATCATCTATTGTGTTTTCGCTGGTTCCTTTTACTTTAATGTACGAAATATCTTTGTATAATTGTTTTTTACGACATACACAACATTGTACGTGGTTTGTAGTGACTCTGTATTGGTCTAACAGTTTATGGATGCAATCTAGGCAGTAACAATGACCACACTGTAAAATACTCCACTGGAAACAAATATTATTAATAGTATATTGTGCAACAAGTGCAGAAAGTTGCCTATTTTCTACGAGGGGTGAAAGTTTCAGCACGAGACAAAGTCGAGTGCTGGAAACACGCAAGGTGTAGGAAATACGCAACTTTGAAGCTTTATATAGTGTGAGAAAAGTGCCACTTTCCATACTAGTCTTATAAAAAAAAGTTTTATGTTTTTAAAATAAACTTACACTTTCTTGAAGTTGTGTGTTGCAAATTGGACAAGGATCAGGATTTTGTCCTGCGTATTGTTGCTTGCGAAGAGTTTCCAAATAACTATGCGTACCTAACAGTTTTTTAAGCTTTTCTTCGTTAGTAATTTTTTCCGTATTTAACGTATTGTAATTTATATCCAACTAAAACTTTAAAATTAAATATGGCCTTATATTTTAAGTAAAAATATACCTCAAATTCATTGAAAACGTGAATGAATTCGTATTTATTTTCAGTTTCATAATTTAAATTTTCCAATGTTCTGATTTTCTTTTGAATGACTTTTACAGGTTCTTCCGGGTTTCGTAATCGAAAACGAATTTTGCATATGTTTAATTCATCCTGAGCGGAAACTTGAGCGTCAAAAAATGTGTACAGTTTTCTCAGAGCCTGAAAAATATAATTTTAGATGTTTTTTTATTAGCAAGGACATAAAAATACTTTAAATTCTTTTCTGCGCGCTTCGCACAACTTGACATGTTGTACAGCTTCTTGAAGAAGTTCTGTTGGGGCTCCACGTTGTTTTGCGAAAGTATAGACCGCTGAAATAATTTAAAATAATAATTTTATAATTATTGAATTATTATTTTACCTTTAATCACGTTATCTTCGAAGGAAGGCTTCCAGTTTCCTGTGTTTGAATGATTTTTATCTAGTTTAACATTCATTTGAAAAATCATGCACTCATATTTTTTTAGATTTGTGTCTAACACGCAACACATACAATTTTCTTTAGATTTTTTATTTTTTGCTGGTCGCAAATGGCATTCCATTGCTTTTTCAACAATTTCTTCACAAATATAACTTTGGTCTTCTTGCGAAATGAAAGCAGTTTCGAATTCCTTTAAGGACTTGCGGACTACCTTTGATTGTTTGTGTACTTTGTCAATCCAAGTGGATATAAAGTAAACTATGTCTCGACCGCTAGATATTCTAAAAGAAAAATGATCTAAATGTAGAATTATTTATGTATAAGTGTTTAAATATGTTGAAAAATCATATTTTTTAGAATATAAAATTTTAAAAACAGTAATTATTTGCGTACCGGACATTTCATGAGATAATGGAATATCCACTTACGTTTGGTATTTTTGTCTACAGCGAGCGTCGATTGCAACAGCTTCAACTTTTCTGCAAATTTCTGTTTCCATATTTTTTTCCACAAACCAATCAATTACTTCAGGCATCCAAGCGCCTTCATCCATTTCCAAAGCTTCTTCACGTTTTTTCACAACTTTTGTAGCTTCCTTTGATTCTTCTAAACCTGTTCTGGTTTCTGTCGCATATTTTTCCATGTACTTACGTTGATAAAAATCGTGTTCCTCTTTTAATTTGTCGTCGCGTAGTGTTGGTGGAAGAGACGGTTGAGTTTTGTCCGTTAATATTTCGTTGAGATTATACAGTGTGTGAATTCTTTGCAGTTTATCTATTTTTAAAAAGCCCTTGTCGTATTTTGACATGAAGGAAAGGGCTTCGCGATATTTTTCCACAGCGTCAATTCTTCTTTCTTGAAGAAGTAATACTCCAGCCATTCCTTAAAGAAATAAGTAATTATTTCGTATTTAATTTACAATTAAAATTACCATTTAAAGAAGCCAAAACAGCTCTGAGACTTTCTTCACAGTCATTCTTATTTTTTTTAATCAAAACTTCCAGTAATTCTTCCATAGAGTTTACTTGTTTTTTGGAAGTTAAATATTTGCCACGAACTGCATATGGATGTGTACAAGCTTGTCTTAGAGATAATAAAGGTGTTAAAATCTACAATTCATAAATATTATTCAAGAAAACAACACATTTACAATTTTATTTACATTATTTAAAGTTTTTCTGTCGATTGACTTCAAAGTAACGTTCAACGATTCAAACTTTATTAACTTCGTTAAAAAGTCTTTAGCGCAAGATTCGTGTTCTCTGCTGTAAAAAAACTTTTCCACAGCTGAAAACTCCAACCAATGTTCCTCAGTTTTTTGCACTGGAATATCAATTTGCCCCAAAACATCAGCCTTTGCAGATCGCCACATAACTTTAGATAAAAATTCAATCATTGGTTGTTTATGTCCATGTAAATACGGAAAATACAAAGCGTAGTTCCAAGTGTCTATGTCGTTAAATGGTTGCAAGTCAAGGTAGTCTACCAAACCGTAAAGATCTCCCAAATGTCGTTGAATTGGAGTTCCGGTTACCGCCCAGCGGAAATGTGTGTGGAGTTGTTTTGCCATTGCGGAAACCAAACCGGCAGGACATTCCACGTATTGGGCTTCGTCGAGACATACTCGCCACCATTCAACGAATACTAGAGGTGTGTTTGGAATGTTGTAGCGTTTTGCGTAGCGTAATCTAAGCAAAAAATGTGTTTCATAAGAAAAAATGTATACTACTATAACTTAGTACAATATATTTTTTGTTGATAGTATTGTCAAAATGTGTCAGATGACTTAAAGAATTTAATTTTTATGTGATTTTAATCTTAAAAGTAGTAGTAATCAGAAAAAAAAAACAGATTGAGTAGTGGAGTTACAAATAGATAGAAAAGGAGAAAAATCTGAAATGATTGCTGTCAGAAAAATTGAAAAATGTGGTTTGAATTCAAACATTAGATCTAGTGCGTACGAAAAACTTTTTTTTCACAAATTTCTTTCCAAACTGAAATCTTTAATGGCCCTGTAAAACCAAGAGATGTTTCGGAAAAATTTTGTTTCGGCACTAACTTCGCTTCTATTAAAATAGCGTTTGTAAATACTTTGATATTTCTTTTTAAGCAGTTTAAACTTGCAAAAAGAATTATGGAAAGTTTTTCCCTGTGCACTATAGTCTATTTTTTCTAAGAACGAAGTATAGAGAAGATAACTTTAGTTTGATCTTGTTTTTTGATTGGATAATATTGACACACTATTCAATCAGAAAATAAGATCAAGCTGCTTCTATTTTTTCCACACTTCGTTCTTATAAAAAATAGATTACAGTCATTAGAATTTTCAAACGGCACATTAGTTTGACAAAGCAAAACAAAATTCCGTAAATATTGAAGCAATAATTTTCTTTTATTTGAAAATGGTATAAAAGAAAAAAATAGAAATAATAGCAAAAAGAACTCTTTTCAAAATAGTAAAATTCGTTTTGTAATACATTTTTTGTACTGCAAGGAAATGGTAAAAGAAATGCAACTTACGAAACAGAAGTCTGTTCTTCGTTAGTAAATTTAATTTCTGATTGCAATGTACTATACGTTGTTATAACAATATCATAGTTTGCTAAATCTGTGGGGTAAACCATCCCAGCATTGTGTATTCCCTTATATTCAAAAACTCGTAATCCGTTTTGTCGGATATGTCGTTGAATTTCAACTATCCATTGACGACAAATTGCAACTGGGGATACTATTAAAGTTGCTCGAGATTTCACCAATGGCTAAAATAAAAACATATGGAAATTTAAACATAGAAAATATTTTTGAAAAATAGTAGATATTTCAATATATCATGAACTGTTGCGCAGTACACAAATTTGAGACAAGTCAGCTACTAACCGTCCTACAAACATCGACTCCTAGCTTTCCTTTTTTCGCGTTCTTTATTTATTTTTAGTCTTAAAAAAGTAAAACAGTGACAAATACGATAAGAATGCACTATTTCCCACAAAATTTAAAATTCCTATTTAATGCTTGTAAAACGGATGCCTCCGAAATGACATGTACTGCATTTTTATAAAAAATAGACTATAGTTTGTTATTTTTATTGTTATATTATTGCTTGTTGTTATCAGAGTCAAGTGTTTTTAGGATTCACTATTTTTGTCTATTGCTGTCTCTTTTGGTTTGCGCAACAGTTCATGAGATATGAAGCACTTTTTCGTTTTTCAGTAACTTACTTTCTTTGTCCAGCATTGAGGGCAGATATAATTATTATCATTCCGATTGTATCCCATACATTTAGCATGTTGTTTTTTATTACAACTTTTACAAATCACTAAATCTTTATTAATAAAATCGCCACAAATACATTGCAGCTCTTCTTTGCTGCGTATATTTTTTTTCTGAAATATAACCATTTCTGCTAATTTGCTCTCATACCATTGTTGAGCTGCTTTTTTCGCTGGCGATAAATTCTTTTTAGAAACTTTTGGCTCCGGTTTTGGTTTTGCTTTTTTCTCTTTAATTTTTGGTCGAACGTATTTGGTTTGAATATCAACTTTTGGAATGGAGTCTTCTGAAGTAGCTGGTTCGTCCAGCTCCGTTTCATATTGGAATGTTTCTGGACACGGATTGTTAAGAATACAAGCTAAGACTTCGACAGTTTTTCCTAATCCCATTTCGTCTGCTAATATTCCACCCGTGTGGATATAATTTACTTCTGGTTTGGATATATCGATATATCCAGTATATTTATTATAATAAATATCAGTTCCTGATATTAGAGTTATTTTTGTATACAATAAATGTAAACATTCTAAAAAAAATGAATGATACGTGTAGGTATAGGTAGCCATGGAAATAAAACAAAATTACAAACAAATGCGTAACGTTTATTGTTTTGTTTCAATTCCATTGCTATCTTTAAATGAGTAATATTAAATTACAAACAAATACATAACATTTGTAATTTTGTTTCAATTCCATGGCTATCTTTAAATGAGTAATATTAAATTACAAACAAATACATAACATTTGTAATTTTGTTTCAATTCCATGGCTATCTTTAAATAAGTAATATTTATAACTTCAAATTCAATTTTACAGATTATTAAACGTACAAAACAAAACGTAATTAATTATTTAACTTTTATAGACATCCTGTGCATACCTTCATTTGAATTTTTTTCTCTCTGGATCATCCACCGTACAGCTTCATGTTGGTACGGTCTTAGTTTCGGTAAAAGATTTGGATGTTGCAAATCTATGTTTTCATCTTTAATTATTTTACTTTCCCTGTGACTTTTAACTGCTTTATATAACTCATCCATATTTTCGTGAGTTTTTAAGTCCAAATTATCGAATACATCTACGAATAAAACAATTTAATAAATTCTTATAAAGGTAAAATTATATTTTACCTGATGTATCGATATTGTAAAAATCGGTCATAATTCTTTGAATGATTCTTCCTGTTCTTTTAGAAAAGTTACTAAACTGTAAATAATTTAAATATAAAGATATGTCTACAGTTTGAAATTCTTGGTTGAGGTCAAAATCAAATTTAAATAATTTAGACAAAAATAATTCTTTAAGAAATGTTTCATCGTACTGACAAGATAAATGTACAACGGCATTTTCATTTTCAAAGTTTAGTTTTAATATCTGTTCTGACACGATAATTTTACATTTTTTCCAATCTTCCGGGAATATATTAGCCGATTTGCCAAGAAGAAACTTATTTAACATATATTTCTCATCCTTTGTGTTGTATTTAAGTACATTAACGAAAAATTCTCTTTTGTTTCGTTTACTTGGAGTGATTGACTCCGATGAATTTGTTTCATCATTTATACTTTCATTTAGACTTGTGTCATTACTAAATGACCAATTTTCGCTGGCGTTTGCTGATTTTACTGGTGTCGAATTCTTTCTTTTCGGCATTGTTTAATATTTAACTCACGGCAGTTACAGGCAGTGTTTGGCAAACTTCTAATTTACTTGTGTTTGAGGTTATGTTGTCAAACAACTGACAAACAATTGCATTTTAATTTTAAAAATTGTTGCACAAACTTATGTCATTTGCATGATAATTATTATTATCTTCGCAAGCTTTTTTTATAGTTTCTTCAAATTATTATGACAGTTTGATACGGTCAGTTTAGCCGTATGTCAATAGATGGCTCTAGTATGCAGTTGTAAAACTAGTTGAAAATTGTTTAATTGTTTTACGTCAAATTAATGCAATTTTATGGAAATAATGTGTCATACAATTATTGTTGATTTTGCAAGTTTATTATTGTTATGAATGTATTTATTTATGTTTTACATGATATGAATACTTTAATGTTACTCTAATTATTATTGTCATTTGGATTTTCTTTTATTATTTGTATTATATCATTTACAGAGACAAGATACTATTTTCCTGTTTCCATGAAGATGATTCAGATACTGAGTTCCAGTTCTTCTGCGTAATTTTCTAGTAAGTAATATAGTTTTTATTTTTATTATTATTATATAGTAATTTGTTATTTATTGTTTGTAAATAACAAATTTTAAGAATGATGTTAATAATGATAGCAAGAATTAGTTCTTGTGTTTATAATTTTATAGTAAGTGTATTATTTATACAATGAGCTTAGATAACTGGAGTAATAAATAGAGCAAATAATTCGAGTACAACTTTTAAGAAAAAAATAGAATAAAATACTAAAGAGAATATCTAGGACAATAAGTTATATTAATAAAAGAAAATAACGATGGCGTCACATTTTAAGGCAATAAATAAATTAGGAAAATTAAGTAAATTAGATCAGAAAATAAATAGAGCGATTACATAAAAACACTGAAGAGTCAGGAATTACAAATAAATGAAATTAAATTCAAATAAAACTATAAAATAGGACAATAAATAAAACTAATTCGCAAAAAAATCTGCATGTTTTTTATAAAAAAATATGTATTGAAAATAATGTTATTTGTTGTTTTTTGCTGTTAGTTGTGTTTATAATTTTATAGTTAATGTATTATTTATAGAATGAACTGATAACTCGAGTAAAATATAGAGCAAATAAATAGAGTACAATTTAGAGGAAACAAGTAGAACTTTTAAGAAAAAGTTAGAATAAATATTAAAGAAAATATCGAGGACAATAAGTTATGTTAATAAAAGAAAATAACGAGAATAATTATCGATGGAATTGCATTTAAGGCAATTAATAAAATAGGAAAAGTAAGTAAACTAGAGCATATTAAAGGGTAGATAATTAGATCAGAAAATAAATAGAGCGAATAAATAAAAACACCGAAGAATCGGGAATTACCAATAAATTGAAATAAATTAAAATAAAATTATAAAATAGGACAATAAATAAAACTAATT
This sequence comes from Stenolophus ochropezus, assembly GCA_035578165.1. Taxonomy (NCBI): domain Eukaryota; kingdom Metazoa; phylum Arthropoda; class Insecta; order Coleoptera; family Carabidae; genus Stenolophus; species Stenolophus ochropezus. The sequence continues at coordinate 4,881,297 of JAQOWZ010000002.1, forward strand.
TGTAAAAAAATCTGCCTGTTTTTTTACAATTTTTTTTTATAAAAAGTATGTATTCAAAATAATGTTACTTGATGTTTTTATTTTTTAGTTACAAATTTAAATCAGTCAGAAAGTCAAAATAAAATTCAATTTTGTTAAAATATAAATAAATTTTAAGGGGGCGGCAATGTGTTGATTATATTTTAATTTTTAAAATAGTTTTTCAGAATATAGCATTTGTTTCAGCAATTCTCATGCGAATACGAAAGTTAGGCAGTTATCCAGTAATAAGCCAAAGCTAACGTTGTTACTAATGGCGGGTGGTTTAGCTAAAACTGTCCCTTAACTTTAATCAACTAATTTGAAATTTCTAAACATTGCCGAATAGCCATATATGACTTCATACGCCTCCGTATTTACATATGAAATTACTACATTTACATACATAATGTTATAGGCGTAATATGATGTTTAAAATAAATATTGCCATTGGGAATATGTGTTAAATATTTACAGAAATACAAAAATTAAATTAAATTTATATAATATTTTATACTTACACTGAAATTTTAATTTTTATATTTATTATTTCAGGATACTATAACTTACATACAAGAAAGATGATTTGAATTCGATTCAATTTATCTAATGAAGAAACATTTAAATCCAAGCCAATTTAAATTGCAAAGTGTGAAGATATTTCAAAAACGTGGACATTTGCAACGCAAAATTTAACGAATTTATAGATAAATTGTTACAATTCTTTTTATTCAAAAGTCGAAATTAATTAACAGTGGTAGAAGCAACTCAGGTGTGTAAATTTGCGAGAAATTAAAAACGTCTGTATTTTATTTACATGAATATTCATTTTAAGATTTTTCTCTCAAATTGAATAATATTTTATGGGCGCATGTAGCGAGAAACTCTTGCCAACTATTAATTGATTTCGTTATTTTAATAACTTCTCAAGTTCGAATTGTTCTCATTAATATTTGTTTCCGATGCGGATATAATTATTCAACTGTTTATAATTTCTTCCAGAAATGTTTCTACGCCTTGAAATGAAATACACAAATTTTGTTATATTTTTTCTGATATAAGGGAGGTATTGTAATCATACTAATTTTGACATTGATGTCCACCAATTGTGATCTTTGCAATATGTTTCGATTTTTAATAAATTATTTACTCTAGTCATTTTAAAGTATTTTCTTCGACTATTTCGTAACAAATACGTACTGTCGATTTCTATTATTCAGGGATTAATTCCTTTGGCCCAATTAAGTGACTGCCTTAATTAAACGAACTAATAATGAATTCCAAAATAAATCTGTAAATAACTCTAATTCTTGTCCTAAATAATTAGATTAAAATCACCCCCGGTATAACTAGCCATCTTAATGTTTACTATTTGTGAAAGATGCGCTCTTTCAATTTGAAATGCTCTAATTCTTGCCCTAATGTAATTAGTTCAGAATCACTCTCCATAAAAATCAGTCACCGTAATGTTTACTACCTGAGAGAAGGGTGCTCACTTACTGTCAAATACTCTGATTCTTGCCCTAATTAGTTCAAAATCACCATCCATAAAAACCAGTCACCGTAATGTTTACTACCTGTGAGAAGGGTGCTTACTCACTGTGAAATACTCTAATTCTTGCCCTAATTAGATCAAAATCACCCTCCATAAAAACCAGTCACCGTAATGTTTACTTGTCAGCCAGTACGGTTGTGTGGTCGTGGCGTGTCTTGTCTGATCGTGTAGATAAGCAACATAGCCCGCCCTGTCCAATTGGATGGGTTACCGCACAACGGCTCGGTGTGTGCTGACCTTGCAGAGACTGTAGGCTGACAACCTGCATCACTAAAATGCAAGTAAAACTGTCATGAAACAAGTACCTCAGGTACTTGAGGCCCTATTCCTCAGAGGAATGTTGTGCCATAGAGAGAGTAATGTTTACTACCTGGGAGAAGGGTGCTCACTCACTGTAAAATAGGTACTCTAATTCTTGCCCTAACATAATTAAATCAAAATCACCCTCCATAAAAACTCATTGTTGAAGTACTCTAATTCTTGCCTAAGTGTAATAAGATCAAAATTATTTTCCGTTAAAATTAGTTACCGTAATGTTTATTACCTGAGAGAAGGGTCACTCACTGTGAAATATTCTAATTCTTCCCCTAATGCAGTGGTGGATTTACCAGCAGGCTGAGTAGGCTGAAGCCTAGGGCGGCAGATTTTAGGGGCGGCAAATTTGGGGAATTTTTTTTTTTGCCTTACAGAAATTAAAAATATTTATATTTATATACTTAAATGTTATTAGGTCCACACAACAATTCAACATATAATATATTTCACCTCTTAGATTATTTTTTTTTACAATTTGCATACTCGTGTGTGGTCATGGCGCGGGAACGAATAACATAACCGTCCGCAAAGTATATACATATGTCAATATGTTGCTATATAAGTCACAAAAATTCACTATTTAACATCTTAGAGTATTTTTCTCCCTCCAATAGTGATAGTTTTAGAACATGTTATCTTATAGACAGGGTCGATTCTGCAGTACCGGCCGCCCACGTGAGGTGAAATATTTGGCGCCCCTCAAGTGCAGATGAAAGAGTAAATGAAATTGCGGAGCAGGTATTTTTTTTGTCCAAGGAAAAATTACATATTATTAAAAATTACATTTTTAAAGGCACGTGGAGCTTCTCAGTTTTCCCTCATTTATGTGCAAAAATAATATGCGCATGTGCTTGACACACTTAGGTATCATAAATTTAAATTAAAAATAATATAACAGAGCATTGTTATTTTAAAATTATTTTTATATTTTATTTATTATTTATTGAATCATTTGCAAAAATTTAGAAATAATATTTGGCCGCCTACGTGCGAGGGCACGCTTTGTACTTGAAATAAAGAGTTTCACAACAATAATTAACATATGTTTTTGATTATAATATCTAAATAGATAAATATAGATTGTTTTACAAAATATTAAATGATTTATATTTAATCATAAGTAATATAATAAGAGCCATTAATTTATTGGAAAAATTTACGAAAAGTTGTTGCATAGTACCAGACAGTTGTTACTACTTAGGAATTATGGCTAAATTATTCCAATTAAATTCATAGCTCGAATTATATTTACTTGATTATTTCACGAATGGCAATACTTCAAACGTAAAATGTTTGTATCAACAAAATGTAACCATGACTATAAAACTGTAGTTTTATAAAATTTCTTCACTAAAAAACTACCTGAGGCTATCAAAAGAAGCATTCTGATTGGGTGAAAATGACGTGTGTGGAATAATCACTATTACTACTAGTAGTAATAGAAATAGCATCATTATTATTATTATTATCCATAACTCATGTTTTCACTTTTGCACTTTTTCATGCAAGATATTCAGAACTTCAAGAGACTTGATGGGCTGGATGCTTTTGTCTGTGAATATATTTTGACGATTGATTGTGCTTTTTAGCAAAACTACTTAAGAACTAAAAAGCAAATACTTAGCCTGTTAGTCACAAATTTTTATAATTTTTGACGGTAATTAACTGACACTTGTAGTCAGCAGGGGCGGCAAAATTTGAGTAGCCTACTGGCGGCAAATGTATAAATCCGCCACTGCCCTAATGTAATTAGTTCAATAGAGAAGGGTGCTCATTTACTGTGAAGTACTCTAATTCTTGACCTAATATAATTCAATCAAAATCATATTCCATAAAATCAGTCACCGTAATGTTTACTATACCAGAGAGAAGAGTGCTTACTCACTGTAAAGTACTCTAATTTTTGCCCAAATTAGTTCAAAATCACCCTCCGTAGAAACCAGTAACCGTATGTGTACTACCTATAGGAAGAGGTTCTCATTATCTGTAAAGTACTCTATTGCCCTAATACAATTAGTTCATAATCATCCTCTGTAAAAAGCAGTCATTGTTATATATTTTACCTGAAGAAAGGGGTGCTTACGCACTGTGAAGTACTATAATTGTACCCCTAATGTAATTAGATCATAATCACTACTTTATGACGAAATGAAATGGAATTTTTTCGTCATAGATTTCTGAGCTCCTAATACATACAACAACGCAGTAAAAATAAAAACAATTGATTTATGTATTTATTGTTATAGTTTGGTTTGGTTGCACTATAATTGAAGTAAGAATTTTGATGATGTTTTTCGAATGTAGTTCGCCCTATTTGACACCGATGACGTATGAGTTTAACTATGTACGTTGACGTGTGGAAGGAAGTGAACAAAGAAAGATTGTTTTTTTAAAGGAGTGCTGAAGTGCGTACAGCCGAAGCTCATGTGCGATCACATCCATTTTCTATCGACACAAAAGCTCGTGACGTCAAAGCTCTCCTTGTGCACCTGGAGCTCACCGCCGAAGCCCTACTAAGCGCTCCTATTGTATTCTATTCATTACGACATATTTTTATTATTTTGAATATGTGTTCAATTTCTTTCACTTCTACGACTTCGTCTTTTATTGCTTTGCAAATGAAATTATAAAAGGAAAACGTGACGAAAGGAATATTTTATTCATTCTTATAATAATAGCAGGTGTCAGGTGTAGTTTACAAAAATAACAATTGAACTAAAGTTTTTATATAAAAGAAATCATCTTGTCTCTTTTGTTACTTTTAAAAGTAAATTTTTATTTTGTCTGAATTATAAAGTACAACTTTAATTGTCTTTTGAGTATATAAACATTATTTCTCTCTTCAACTGTCAATTACTGTTAAATTACTACCTTCTCTTGTTTTGCTTGTCTATTTAGTTTTGTTTTATGAGAAGTAGTAGGTTCAATTTACCTTTGAGTATTATTTACTTTTAATCAAATAAATTTATTCCTATACATTTACAAGAAACCCTTCACTTCTGTAAATTTTATCAAAATATACTGCCAATTTAATACGCCTACAATAATTCTACTAATGCTGTGGTAATAATGAAATTGTCAAATAACAGTTTTAGTTTTCCTAACTTGACAAGTAGTTCATCACAGAATCTAAATTAAATTCTACGAATGAAGGGTCTGAATAACTCAATCACAAAATTAGAGATATGTGTACAACATTAATATTCAATTATACAGTTACTAATGAGAGATAATAAAATAGACCCTTTGAGTCGTAAAGGTAAACAAAAAAGTCACGTTTTGAGATATTGAAAACGTTAAACAGAACAGCAGCGAAAGAACAGAGGAAATTCGATTTGTTTATATGGAAAAACAAATAACTCTTACGCCCTAGGGACGGCCTTTCATCCAAATTCAAATCGCTGTTTGCACTTAGAAATACAAAGTAATAAATGGATTATCCTCATACCTACCCTTTTGATTTTCAGTCTTTGCTTCCAAATGTAAAACTATTTCTGATTACATTACAATTTTCCATGACTTTTTAAGAATCATTTAATTTTATTATTACTGGTTGAAGTTGATTTTTTTGCATGATTGACGCAGTAATCAAATTAATATTTAGAAATATTTAAAAAAATTGATTAAATGTCATATTTAGATTTAACTTCGATCGTAGCTTTCTTTTTATGTAAGTTATAGAAATCACATACCGATCAGCAAACACTTCTGAGTGCTCTAATTCCTGACACACTGAAATCAGAGCAATATCCAGAGCAGCCAAAACTGCTACAAAATCTGCTCTGGATTCCGTAGGCCAATAATCAGAACATTCTGAAAACTTGCTCAAATTCTTAACCCACTGAAACTAAAGCACATTCCATCTAGAGCAGCAAAATGTGCTCTGGTTTCGACAAGCCAAGAATTAGAGCAAACGTTCTAATTCTTGAGCCAATGAAAGCAATGCATAATCAGAGCAGTCAAATCTGCTCCAGAATGTGCTCTGGTTTCAGCAGACTAAGAATTAGAGTAAACAGTTCATAATGCTCTATCTCTTGGCCCACTAAAACTAAGCAGAATCCAGAGCAGCCAAATCTCCTCCAGAATATGTGCTCTGGTTTCAGCAGACTAAGAATTAGAGCAAACACTTCAGAATGCTCTAATTCTTGACCCACTAAAATCAAACCACAATCCAGAACAACCAAATCTGATGAAATACTGCGCTAAGGAAAATGTCTCTTTGGGGACATTGCCCCTAGGAAAATTTTCCTTGAGAGCATGAGCCCCGATGCCCTCATGTAGTCGGCGCCCATGGCACAATTAGATGTTACAGAAGTTCTATGGCTAATAATTTTTATGCGAGATACATACGTACGTGCAAATGTCATTCCCAAACTAATCAAAATGGAATCAGGACTGGTTAAAATACTGAAATCAGAAAACCGAAATATTTCACGATTACAATAATATTTTCTTTACTTAGTAGAAGGAAGTAAATATTCATGCAAAAGGTACTTAATAGAAAACTAAAGAAATTCTGCACTTATTCAGTCAATGATGATGTCCATAAATGATTGGAATGTTTATTTGCTATTCTGGCTCCAGTGATATCTAATGACACTTCTTGTGGACATACGTCACAATGAGATGAGAAAATGTTTGTATTGGAAATTAATTACACTTGAAGGGATCGCAGATTATTACAGACAATTGATTTATAATTAGCTAATAATTGGGATAATTTGAAACCACTGTTCTCGATGGGAATTAACACTTTGAAGTTGTCCATTCTACCGATTTTGCCATTAATATCCTTATTGTAAACATGATGACATTCTCTATTTGCTCACTGTATTACAAGCAGAATTTATCAGCAAAAAATTGTACAAACTACCCTTCTTGATAGGTAATGAGGTCAAATTTAATACTTATAACATTTTTGCATTTCAATATTTTACGAGTTATTTTTAGTGAAAGAGTGATATGATCATCAATTATTCTATATTAATGAAAAGGACGAAATGGTAATATAAATCGTACTATTAATTTTATAATTATATTTTGTATATGAATTAAAACTTTAAAACTCTGAAACCAAATAAAAAAATTGAATATGATCTATCATCTATCAATCTATCTGATGTGATACTGATTACAAAAATTGTTTTGTCTAATTTTATGAGAAATCTACATTATCGGCAGGGTACATCCTTCTATAGTAAAATTGTAAACTTTATAGGAAGGAAATCATCTTGACTGGTGGATGGATGAGAAATAATAAAACTTGTGGAATTCAGTCAATGTATTTGAAAAAAGCTACTTCTCCTACCGGTTTCAACCCCACGTGGGTCTTCTTCAGGGAGTGTAGGTCAACTTATTTAGTTTGTACATTAAAATTTGTTTTTAACATAGAGAACGGCACGTGAATACAGTCAATTAATTAAAAAAAGAAGACCCACGTGGGGTTGAAACCGGTAGGAGAAGTAGCTTTTTTCAAATATATTGACTGAATTCCACAAGTTTTATTATTTCTCATGTAAACTTTATATTATATTTAAAATGTTTATAACAAAATCGATGGTTTATATTAAAAGCACTGTATTTGTATAAATAATATATTTATTATTGAATTTCGTATTTTACTTCATATAATATTTATTTGCTGATTAGATAGGTACATCTTACTTACTAAAACTTTTAAAGAGTTTTTCGTAGAATTTGTTAAACCCTGACAAATTCATTTGAGGATTCTGTTGATATTAAACGTCAAGCCGATAAGCAATGGACCAATTTCTTGATATAAATGTTGATACTTTTTTCTACTCTATTATTAATACGAGCAGTTTTACGTCGTAGATGTTTTATACCGGAGCTAGTTGTTAGTATTTGACATTTTTACGACATAATGTACTGCTCGAATAAAGCAACAATACGAGCTAACAACGGCGTTACGTAAAATGATATTCTGTAACTGGGCAATCTTTACAAGAGGTATATTTGCTAACGATACATCGATTGATATAAAATAAAACGTTTTATTTGAATACAATGAGACTATTCAATGATAATTTATTCAACTATTAAAAATACTTATCTTTCCAATTCAGAAGCTTAGATGCAGAGATTGTTAATTATTGTTAATCTTATTTTATGATTATAATATAAAATATGTATAATTTTCTAAAGCTATTATTTCTGTAGGTAGGTACTTGGAGTTGCACAAGATCATTTTGGGATAATTCCTGGCTATTAATTCATTTCTTAAAATTTCAAAACTACTTGCTGCTGAATATATTCCTGCCGCAATATTAATTGGAAATGGCCGAGTGGTTAAAGTACACACATGTACTCGCAATTGAACAAATAGACGTGCATCTTTCAGACTATTATAGACAAAAACTTATGTGTTCGAGTATTTTGAAAACTACTAATATAAAATGTTGATTGTAGAATTTATAAAATGTAAGTAATGAGCTTTTAAGAACAACATTATCGTCATGATTAGATTTACAAATACTTTTCATCAGATCACTAAATCTTTAATTCGTGGGAGAACTATTTAATACGATATTCCTGCGTTGCAAACGACAAAATGAATTATTTATTTGTATTTTATTGTTTTAAATTCATATTCCATATAAATATTTCGGATGCTATTTATCAATTTACCCTTTTTTCTCAAGATATTATCTATTTCATTATTTGTTTTAGTTAATTTAATTCCTAATTTATTGATTAGTCCACAAATTAGTTTTAGTTTTTGGATAAATTTTCATAAATAGCTCTAGTTATTTGTCAAAGACTTTTTTCCAATTTTTATATTTTCTGTTCTGCATATTTGGTGCGTCTTTTTTTACTTACTTCATAATTTTCAGCTTTAGTTTTCGGCCTAGTTTACTGTAAATTACTCTATTTACTTACACAATATTGTGCTGCGGTTTATCCAATTTCCAGTCTTATTACTGCCTTACATTCTTGCTTCCCTATTGTTCTAGTTTTCCATAATTTCTTCCTCATGGTTTTAGAATGTGTTTATTTTTTCAGCACTTGCTAATGTAATTATTGCCTTACATTTTTGTTCTATTTTCTTAACTGATATATTTATTTTCATCTAATTATAATTGATTATAAAAGCTACCTAAATTTTGAAAAATAAATTTAGGCTTTCGTGTTCCAGAATTAGTAATTATATTTACAAAATACCAACTATTAAACAAGATAATAATGTAAATAAATTAAGTTTTATTGTTAAATGTTTCTTGCACCCCTGTCCAATAGAATAATATACAGAAGCGACACTCCGTGTCGGTACCTTTCATATTACCCTATTCAGTTCTATGACCTTGGAGCATTGGGTAGACCTTTAAATTTGTTCACTTCCCCTATCTCTCTCTAAAATGTGACGAAAGTTTCCGATTTTAAACAATGAGCCCTTTAAATTTGTGCACAATCTCCACCTCTCTCTAATTTTCGTTTCTCTGTCTTACTGTCGCTTCTGTATAAACCTATTCTGTGCAGGGGCGGATTTACGCACAGGCACAACAGGCACGTGCCTGGGGCGGCAAATTTTTGGGGGCGGCAATTTTTTCGGGTCGCTATATGTTTTTTCAAAATAATTTACAAAATCTGTCAGAATATTTCAAAAATTAGGAAAATAAGAGTATTTCCTTTCCTGTTTAAAAGTAATAAAAAAATATTTGCGATCTACGATGATGGAAGATCGGCTCAATTCTATAGCGTTATTATCTATAGAGAATAAAACGATGGATAGCCTTGACTTGACTTCGGTTATTCAAGAATTTGCAAGACAAAAGGCACGCCGTAAATGTCTGCAATAAATGTCTGTATCGGTTGATCCAAATTTTGTTGTTTCTATTTTAATGTTTATAACACAAATAATTTAATTTAGTTTACAAATTCAATAACCATATTTAATCTGTTTGCATTGATTTCAGATCTTCATATTAACATAAAAATAATAATAATAATTATTATACCAACTTAAAAAAAGCAAATTAGGTTGGGGGAGGGGGGCGGCAAATTTTAGTTTGCCTAAGGGCGGCAATTTCGTTAATCCGCCCCTGATTCTGTGCCTGTACTTCGTACCATGCGGTACTTTAATTACCTTAAAATTTAATTTTTGACGACTTTTCTGTACTAACAGAATTTATTTTACATTCATATACATTTTATATCAACATTAACAATTAAAACAACATCTATTAGCCCTGAAGAAGACACAAGTGGTGTCGAAACGTTGGCTTTATAGAAAATAAAGATTTTTTGACTGAATACCCGAATATTACAATCCTCATCATTCTCTACAGTCGAATATTCCTTCCATTATTAAAATTTAAAGTACAAGTATTAGTTTATACACAAGAAAACTTTTAAACTCTGTATTTAAAGAATTTCCTAGATATCGTCACCGGAAACATATTTGTGTACAAGCTATTTAAAGTTACACACATTACCAAGAACCGGTGACAAACACACATGTAAATGATAGCGTCCAGCTCTCATTAAGCATGATGTATATATACAAGGCGTTGCGGGGGAGTACCGCGCATTACCCTAATGTCGTTCCCAACGCAATCCGCAGGTGAAGTTACCACTTAACCACCCGACCTCCACGGAACGATTCTCGCGTCGTTGGGGTTTATATCGGCCTCTGGCTTTCCACTTTTTATTTCCGGATTCGGCACTAAAGCAACTCGGAATACTATTGCTTTTATCGTCCTTTCACATTTGGTCTTCATACGCGCAAATGTTTGCCGGTTTTATTTTCTATAGTGATTTGCTTGTGGCCTTCAAGACTTAACAACTACAAGGGGTTATTTCAAATATATTCCAAATTTTACTATATTTTAAAATTAATTTAGTTATCCATTATTTTTAGTGTTGTATTTATAGTTATATAAAGATACAACCTTTTATGGAAGGTTGGATAGCTTAATAGTCAGGTTTTATAAATTAAAAAAATATATCTTTATACAACTTAGTCCTTAGAATCAATTTTAGGTGCAATTTTGGGAGCCAAAATCTCTAGAACGAAAAGAGATAATTAAATTCTATTTGTAAATTTTAAATAAACGCCTCGACGTCTTTCGATATGTATTATTTTTAAAAAACCAAAATTTTGGACAAAGGAAAGATAAAAATTGTAACTTTCCATATTTAACAGTGATTAAAAATAACGTGAAAGATTTTAATTTTTAATTGGAAATGTGAATTTTTTATTTTTACTGATCCATCAGATAAGCAGATAAATAATGTTTGTGTACTATTCATTGTCCATTTTTAACTCAAGAAATGAAAGATTTTGTAAAATTTGTGTTCTTCTGTCTTATGGTAATATAATTTCTGAAGTAGCTTGGGACAATTTCTCAGTAGCTTGAGCCACTGTAAAAACAGCCTGATCTAGATTTAATTAGAAAACATATTAAATACAAATTTCGGGTACGGACCTTATTATTATAAGACAAAAGAAAGTCCTTGCCTAAAGAATGACATTTAATTATCTCTTCATACAACTATATTTCTAAATTCATACAAAACTAGAAACTTCAGTATTGTATCTAAATATTCAGGTGTAGTTTATTTAATTAAAATTGCAAGTGTCGAACAATAACTAATTGATCTACAAGTTTGAAATAATTACACGATACAACTTCAGTTAAAGATCTTGTCCTTAAAAGTAGGTTTTTTTAAACGCAGATATATTTTATGCTCTCAATTATTTAACGAACTACTCATGTATAAAATGTTTAATTTCGTAAATATTTTTTGTGTTTGTAGATTTACTTTTCAACGCTCTTTCAGAATTTTTGTCTAGATTTGTTGGAAACTGGGCTCTTAAGACAAAGTCTAGAATAAAGTGAAGAATAAACTAAGAAAGTTGCCTGTTGCTTGCAAGTCATTATCACTATTCCTTTTATCTTTTTGTTTTCAACAAATTGGTATCAAATTTGAAAAACGTCACCATGGAAGCAGTACAAGAAATGGAAGCAGCTATGAAGATCTTTATTTGTAGCTGAGCAACTCTTGAAAGGACGAAACAGTCAAGAAGATGTGGGAGAATGTCAAGGAATGAAGATATCAGTTCCTGACCACATCGTGTACTTGTGACAAGTACTGTTCATCATTGAAAACTATGTCAATTGATGCAAATTAATAGGTACATCTTCAATTTATTTTAGCTTAGAAAGAAAACTTTGTTAGAATCAAAATATATCACACAATAAAGCAACATGAATTATATTTGTAAATATATGTAAACTTGAAGAAATTAGGCCAGAAATAAAATATTTGTAGAACAAAAAATATAATAATAAATTGTAGTGAACGTATAAAGCAGATATTTCCCAGAGAAATTATTATTATGTCGTTTATTTATTACAGATGAAGACACGAAGAAATCGCTGTCTATTTTGATATTGAAGATGTTTCTCAATAACGGTGAGTGAGGATGTTCAGACGATCAATAAATTGGTCGTAGACGCTTTTTCGAACTTCTTTCTGTATCTATTAGAATCCTTTGGACAAGTTTTGTACATTTTCCTTATTTTTAATTCTTTTCAAAAAGTGTGGGAAATTCCCATATTGAACTTTATACTAAGTTTCATAGTTAAAATTGTTTGGTTGTAATTTGCCTTTTTTGAAGTGTTTCTATTTCACCTTTAAGAATCAATTTGACGTCAGATTCGATTTCTGTCGCTCATTGTTAAACTTGAAAATTTATTCATCTGTTATATATTAAAAAAATATATTTTTTAATTTATTTATTTCCAAACTAAATAAAAAGAATTATCTATAAATATTATTCCAAGATATCGTAAATAATTCAAACTGAAACCATTAGCGCCTATTTAAATTCTTGCATATGATTGGTTGATCCAAAAATCAATACTTTATCCCACTTTCTGATTGGTTGATCGGAAAAATCAATACTTTATACGACCATGCGACATCTATTGTCAGATCTGAAAAACAGAAAACGATCTTTTTTTACTTAAATACTTGTAAACTACCCTTTTCACTACATTTTAATTTTTTTTTATAAATTCAGTATTGAATTTGGAACTTAGTTGCAATCTAATAGATTTTTACCATGTGTTATAGGTTCAGTTGAAGAAATAATCTCCTATATTTATGTATTGGTGACACAAGGTCGTGTTGGGTGTTGCCTAAAATTTAATTCGCGGGGAAACGCGAATTACGCAAGAATGGCGCAATTGCGCAACAAACGGACATCAGATTCGTGATTTTTAGGGTCGAATCCATAAGTAATATTTTTAAAATCACTAATTAGTAGGAACTTCAAAAACCCTGGACTATAGCCTTCCGTTTTTTTGTTGCCAAAAACCTTTTTGTGGCGGATCGGATTCAAATTTCGTATACGTATACTAGGTACATAGGCTTAGATACTTTTAAAACAAAATGTATCCTAGGGTTGAAAATAGGAGAGTTATTTAATATTAAAGATTTAAATCGATTATTACGTAAGAACTATAAGTCGTAGGGAAATTTGGACACCGAATTTGAAATCTACGACGTCGAATTAGTAGAATAAAACCAAAAAACCACCCCTTCAACACGAACACCCCCACATATCTTGTGCGGTACTTTTATGAATTTAATAAACATATTTTACAATTAACTGGAAAACTATTAAGTTTAAAGAAAAATTTTATTAGGATATATTAAAGAGAATGATATTTTTAACATCTTCTATTTGAAACACTTTTTTGTCCGCTGGTGTTTTTGTTTCATAGTTAATTGGGTCATTTTCTTTTTAAAATGTATCATGTGTATCATGCATGTATTTAATATTAACATTAGAATATTAACAACTATGGCTTGAAATAGAACAGCGATTTTAGAATTTAAATACAATTTGAATGCGGTTATGTAAGCATCAACTTCAATTAACGCTAAATTAAATTTAAAAACTAACGTAATTTTGCTCTATATATATATCACATGTACTTACTACATATGTACCCTTACAGATTTTATGTCACCCTTTTAATTAAAGCACCCTTATATACATAACAAGTTATGTACTTCTTATGTTGTAATATACTCTGGTATTTTCTTGTGTCCGATTTTGATGAAAATTTGCATACATGAGCTAGGGACATAGATCTAGTAGACAACCAAATATGAGCCTCTAGGGGTTGATATTAAGGGAGTTATTCAATTATATATTTTACAAGGGAAGAAAATATTAACTTTAGAGGAAAACTTTATTAGAGTTTTTTGTTGGGAATAAAATTCTGAGCATCTTTTATTTAAAAAATTTTCTTATCCGATTTTTCTTTTTAAAGATAATTGTTTAAGTACATATCTGTCTTAAAGATAAGTTCCGTTCGAAACTTCTTCAAGAGAACTACCATTTTGGAGTGCCCCATAAAATTGGTAATTTTTTTATAGCTGTAGCATCAAGTTCTTACTCTAAATACAATGTTTGAGATTTCTACCCCTAATAATATAGATAACAGAAAATAATTTGTCAAAAATCTTCAAGTAAACTAGCCTTATAAGTTGCACTAAAAATTTTATATTTTTTTAATGAATGTAGTATTGGAAGCTTAGTTCATATACAAAGTTTCAAAAATTTCACGTCAATATAATGGGAATAAAATAATGCTCTACTTGCGGAACTTCAATCGCGAATTACGTAAGAACGAAGCGAGAGCGCCAAAAACGGACACCGGCACGGGAAGCGGAAGGGTCGAATTAAGGGGATGACATGTCTAACTCCGAAAATTTGGGGTTCAAGGTCAAAAACCATGGGCTATAGTCCAGGGTTTTTTACGATGCAACTAATTAGTGAAATTAGGGGAAAAAAGTATGCTATCCTATAGAGTCAACCGTGAAACTAACGAATCTGATGTCCGTTTTGTGCGCCAACCCCTAGTTTAGGGGTAATTCACGTTTCCTCTCGATTAAAATTTTTGTCTCCGATTTCGATGAAACTTTGCATACATGTAGTAGGGACCTAAACTTAGTGCGGAATATAACTTGAGCCCTTAAGGGTTGATGGTAAGGGAGTTATTGAACTTTAAAGTGGGATTTTGGGAAGGGTGTAAATATTAATCTTAGAGAAAAACTTTATTAGGATTTTTTGTTCAGAATAAAATTATAAGCAACTTGTATTTGAAAAATTTTCTTGTCCGATTTTTTCTTTTCCGGAAAATGGAACTTTACTTGTTCGTTATATATGATAGACGGAGTAAAGTACAAAGAGTGTGTTAAAGACAAGTCATCCCTCTAATTGAGGCTGTGTAGATTCCGAATTTGATGTCCAGATTGCACCACACCTTTAATTGATGATGTAAATGTAATATGATGTATATAATATTTATTACTGTTATTCATATTATTTATTTTATAATTGTTATTTTTCTGATTGTTTAGGGGATGAATAACCTGCACTTCAACTCTGGATGCGGCAGCCACAGTTCCAGAAGGAAATAATTACTAATTAACTTGTATATGTAGTATTGTACTTATATCAACATAATCGTGTGTATTTATGCGCAAAATAAATAATCTGAAACTATCCTAATATATAAGTACTGTTTGTAATAATAAAAGTCGTTTACAACAATACATAAGAAGGAAAGGTCATTGAACTCTACATTTTAAACAATATTATATTCATATCCTATTACCCCTTATTTAAACATAGAATGCAAACTTACCTTATATTATCATCCTACAATTCTTTATAATTACTCTGTAAATAAATATATAGGTATGGAGATATTCACTTTAAATTGAAACATTAGCTAATTTTTTATAAATTTATTTTACTTGAATTTTGATCTTATAAAATATATTACATAGAATAATATTATAAATATAAAATACACTATAGAAAACATACATTTCAGACTAAAAGACTTGATATTGGGTATTATAATAAATAATTTACTTACATCGTACACATTTTATTCATTTATATGGGTGTTTGAACATTATACATAATTATATTTGAACAGAAGATGAAGTAAAAATACGTTAGTTTTTAACATTACAATTTAACACATACAGATACAATTAGCAGAATTGTCCCTGATCCGACATTCAGATCTGTGTAGACTCTCGTACGCCTTTGCGGTTCGTTTGGAGGGCGTCAGGCGTACTCTCTTCCGGAAATTCTTCCTTGACGTCATGGGAAACCTCCTAAAACCATGACAGAAGAGCGATCTCTTCGTTGCTACATCTGCAACAAACAAAAGAAAATTACTATCATTTTCTTTAAGTTAGATCTACATACAAAATCACTACATTAAAATTTTGTGCTACAATTTCCAGTTCTATTTTTCTTTGAATATTTTGAATTGATTTAAGTAGAGTTATAAAATATTCTTGTATTTTTATTCTATTTTATTGTATGATTGATTATTTCTGATTCGAACAAAATTATCTTAGAAAATATGGAATAAAATATCGATATTTACCTATAACAATGTAGCGACGGGCGTAAAGTTTTCCAAAGATGAGTAGTCGTTGTCACAAGTATATTTGGTGATCAGGAACCGACGTCTTCATCCTTCGACGACTTCCCACGGTGCTCTGCTTCCCTCGAAGGTTCCAACGTTGCTCAGCTACTTAAGACCATTTCCAACGCTGATTCCACCGATGTTCCGCTTCCAGCGACGTCTCCCACGTTGCTCGCCATTCGTAAGTCCCAGCTGGGCTCTACACGTGAAGAGGAACAGGAACTCTGAAAGTGATTAGTCACATTCTCGCAACAGACAGGCTAGATTCACACGCTTCGATCTTCGTCCAATCTCCTCTTCCTCCTGGTTCCTCTTCGCCTGTTGTCCTCTTCCTCCTGGTTCATCTTCGCCTGTTGTCCTCTTCGCCCAGTGTCCTCTTCTTTTTTCACTTACAAACTAAGCTAAGATTCTAATTTATAGGGCTATTTCGCTGTAGCCACAAGCAAATAACGAGGACCGCCTTCGGTTGTGAGCACGCCTGGCACGACACCAGCGCGGGCAATGAGGATGATTTCACGAGTACCCACTCACGCAATGGTCGTCTAGGGCTCGCCAAGTACAACAAGGCCGGTGACCGGTACGCAAACCAATGCACCCTGCATCAGGTGGCACGTTTATCAACACCTGGACCAACTAACACCTAGCTTCCTAATTACAAGTTGCTCGTGCACAGGTTGCCCCACACAAAAACAAAGAGTAATTAAGAGAAACACAGCATTAGCGATCTGATCTGGCCTCCACACGGATTCGGACCAAAGACTAGAGTTGGGAAATGAACTCCTCCACCACACAACACGCACTCCCGACGTACTGTGGTCGGAAACACAGAAGGTGAATCCTAGACCACAGCCGTGCACCGATCCTAATCCATCGCGTATTGGCGTCAAACAACAGTGGCATTAATATTTGCCACCAAATAAACGAAAATATGTTGGTTCCACGACTTGGAACGACGCTCAGTGACTCTAACGTTACTTTACGTATTTAGCAAAACAAAACAAAGCAAAACGGAAAATTTTGACCTCAAGTTACGTTGGACCCACCACACTAAAAAGCTAAATGACTCTACAGGAGATTTTAGAAGAAAATCACCACAAAACAACAAAATTAAAACCACGAACGCGAAACGAGCCGCCATTCTCCACGCGGCACTTGGAGAACGAAGATGCCGGATGTTGAGTACTCGCGGCGTCAAATTTTATCTCGGCACACCTGTAATACGTACAAATACTTTACCAGAATTTTCATAAAAAAACATAATATAATTATTTATATTTCATCATATACAAATTAAAGTAAAATATGCTTCTATAAACACATAAATTTTGACTTTGACAGTTCTTTTTCTAGTTACATTAGTTACTTACATTTGGCAACCATTCCTTCTACAATTTCCTCCTTTTTAAATATAGAGCAAAATTACGTTAGTTTTTAAATTTAATTTTGCGTTAATTGATGTTGATGCTTACATAACCGCATTCAAATTGTATTTAAATTCTAAAATCGCTGTTCTATTTCAAGCCATAGTTGTTAATACTCTACTGTTAATATTAAATAGGTATGTGCATGATACACATAATACATTTTAAAAAGAAAATGACCCAATTATCTATGAAACAAAAAAACCAGCGGACAAAAAAGGTGTTTCAAATAGAAGATGTACAAAATTTCATTCTTTTTAATATATCCTAATAAAATTTTAAATTTAATAATTTTCTAGTTATTTGTAAAATATTTTTAGGAAATTCATAAAAGTAGCGCACAAGATATGTGGGGGTGTTCCTGTTGAAGGGGTGGTTTTTTGGTTTTATTCTACTAATTCGAGGTCGTTGATTTCGAATCCACTGTCTAAATTTCTCTACGACCTATAGTTCTTACGTAATCTGCTAATTAACTCTTTATTTTTAAATAACACATGAGAAAAATCTGTTACATTGTATGAGTCTGTAATACAATACTGAATGCATAAAAATTATAAAATTTAGTGAAAAGGGTAGTTTATGAGCATTTAAAGTATAAAAGATTGTTCCCTGTGTCTCTGATTTGACGGTAAAGTATTGATTTTTTGGATCAACCAATCAGAGATAAGGAAAAGTATTGATTTTTTGGATCAACCAATCAGAGTAAGGAGAAGTATGTTTTTTGAATGAACCAATCAAAACGTAGCGCATTTTATTTAAAATTTAAATAATAGTGTTAGATATTATATTATGGTATTTTTACTATTTTTTAAATAAATAATATCAAAATTTTAATATGTAAATCAGGCTGAGATTTATGCAATAAGTATCTGTGCTCACATAAACCTAGATAGAGGTCTAAAAGGAGCATTAATAAATATAATGTCAGACAGCCAGGCAGCTTTAAAGGCACTGAATGCCTTCACATGTAAATCAAAGCTAGTCTGGAACTGCAGGGAGATCCTCCAATTGCTATCCGAAGCAAACCACGTCACCCTACGGTGGGTACCGGGGCACGAGGGAATCCTAGAAAACGAGAAAGCTGATGAACTTGCAAAAAAGGGAATAAACTTTCACGGACCGGAACCATCGTGTGGTCTTTCACTAAGCCACTATAAGAAGGTAGTCAAAAACTGGGAGGAATCTGCCATATCCTCATATTAGAAAAATATTCCAGGCCCCAATCAAGCACGGAAATTCATTACCCCAGCTTCGACAAACCATTTGCACACAATTGGTAAAGCTGAAAATGAAACCTGTCGACTCTGTGAAGTGTGAGATCAGATGAGATCAAGACTCTAGAGCCATAATCGGCTTCATCAAAAATCTGGACCTACTTCCGGAAAACTAAGTAAGGGTTGTGTACAATATGTAAATAATGACATAATAGAAGTTAACAAGAGGTACTAATTTGAAACCATTTATTTGAAAATGTAGCAGACAATAGTTCTATTTTATATGGGACTTATGTGTAGAACAGATGGACTAGAGTATTTTTATTGTTAAAAGATCAATTCAACCAGTAAACCACATATAGAAAGGTAGACGACCTAGTTACTATTCCATGAGTTCTGAAGAACTGTTGTTAAATGGTTAATCAAATGGTGATAATAATGAAGAAGTTGAAAGTTATGAAAGCGAACGGGATACAAATTATTAAAAATAAAAACGATAAAGGAGGATGATTGGATAAAATATATAATATGTGGTCGCTGTTTGTACGAAGAGTGTGCCACATATGACAAAATAATAATAATCTGTTAACCAGTTCATCTCCTCATAGCCTTGGTCCATCTCATCTAGGTATATCACAGTATAGATATGTTAATTATCTATACTGTGTCTATATAGTGAAGAATTTAATTTTTGTGAATCCAATTCAAATATTTTTTGTAGTTTTCAGAACATAGTTTAATTATTTACCTCATTCTTATAAGTAAGCCTAGATTATAAGTTGTTATAATAAATTTTGTTTTTTTTAAATACTATTTAATATTATAGAGTAATAATTATTTTTCCAAAATGTGGTCTATCTCATCCCCACTTACCCTAATAATATTGCTATTCAGCAACAGTTTTATGTAATTTAGGCCATTCTTGAAATGTTCCAAATATGTACAATATCATAGTCAATAATTTATATTGAATAGATTATTTGTATTAATACAAAAATATTTCAGCACAGATATTACCTGAATTGCGTAGGCGGAGTAATGTAGTTCAAGGGTGCAATTAAATATTTGTATTTACAAAATGCACAATTTATTCGTACCTGTTCTACATTTTTTACTATAATTTTTTTAATTAAGTTAGTAAATTGGGAGAACGGAAGAGGATAATACCGTAATATAAAGCGCGAGTAATGTGTATAAAAAACTTTGAAGGAGGGGAGACAAGAGATCGCGTGGGAGTTGTTTTGTGACAGTTTACCACTGCAAGATGTCGTGGGTGACTGATGATGGAGTAATTACCCAAGTTTACCCCATACAAGTTATTGTTTCACACACGTGTTCTCAATATTGTAACGGTTAAATGAACGGTATATTCAAATCACTAAACAGAAACACCTTTATAAATACCCGCAGTGGTATTCTACTGTCACTGTTAAATTTAGAGATCGTCTCTAACTGAATTTAGAGGTGATCTCTAAGAAAAACGTATTCTACAGTCAAATTTTACTGCTGTTAGCGCTAACATTGTTTTGTAATACTAGAATAACATCACCTATAGAAACTAACAGTCACCTCTAGCTAGAGATCGTCTCTAAGCAACTTTAACAGTGACTGTAGAATACCACTGAAGGTGTTCTTATTAAGAAGTACACTATTACTATCTCAAGAACTATAAGATGTAGAGATGGTTAAATTAGCCAAACAATTTTGTATCAAGTCACAGAATAGGTTTATACAGAAGCGACAGAAAGACAGAGAAACGAAAATTAGAGAGGGATGGGGAAAGTAAAACAAATTTAAAGAGCTCTTTGTTTAAAATCAGAAAGTTTCCTCACATCTTAGAGAGAGATAGGGGAAGGGAATAAATTTAAAGGTACGTACAATGCTTCCAGGTCATAGAACTGAATAGGGGAACACGGAGTGTCGCTTCTGTATGTAACTATTCTGTGATCAAGTATCAAGAGACTATTTCTTCTTTCTCAAAATGTGGGACTTAGGACCTAAGATTTTTTTAATATTAAATGGACACATTTTCTATTATCCTATCCGATAGATTTTTTTTCTGATTTAAAAAAAAATATATATTATTTTTATTTGGTATTGTTATAACAATTTTTCATATAATTTGTCAAACTTCTTGAATATTTCTTTGTTATAAAATCAAAATAAATACTTTTTTACATAATGAGAAGATTTTTTTCCAAGGCACTCTGCACACATTTCAACAAACGTGCCAACAGAATTTGTCCACAGAGCTGGGACTATCTTAACAACTAAAGATACTCAATATTATCTAAGATAAAAAAAAATATCTAAGATAAAGTATTTTAGATACTTTCTATTTTATGTAAAATGTATCTTAACTTGCAGTTATTAAGGAGATACCTACCTATTTATAAGTATCTTAAGGTGAATATCTGAAAGTGCTTAAGACATTTAAAAGTACCAAATATAGTGAAAAGTACTTAAGATACTTTCATGTATCTTAAGTAGTTATATTAGAAACTTTTAAGAAATATTTATATCTTAAGATACTTAGAATAGAAAGTATCTAGATATTTTTCCTAGCTCTGTAAACATGGCTGATACTGAATTTAGTTTCAGTTTGCTATTAGGATAACAAAAATCCGAAAATTAAAGATTACATTCACCTTAATATTACTTATATATGGTGAACATTGATATCTAATAATATTTTTTTAAAAGTAGAAGTGTCAACTTTATTTTTCGTAAAGTGGATTAGTCAGTTTAAGGTCAAGTTCTCCAACAAACCTACGTATATAAATGCAATAAAATATTAGGTGGAAGTATGTAAACCGAATGTGACAAATTTTTCCTTTGACATACATATATATGGGAATAAATTTAAATAGTTCATATGTCACGTGTTCTGCATCTTGTGCACAGAATTTCCAAGTTCTTTTAAAAACTGTCTCTTTACATTCACCGTCAGCAACATATCGCATTAGGGCTTGCTGCCTACCTTATGTCAAGCATCTCGTAACAGGGGCACTTCAAATAAAATCACTACCTTCCTTTATATTTCCTATATCCTTATTATACACTCTATATTCATATTAGGATAATTATTTATAAATATGTTATCCATTGTTAGGTATATCAGATTTGCTTTATTTTAAATATCGTAATGATAAAGGATAGGGTAATAGTTTTTGCCAAACTAGAGAGGAAAGCGTATCTTTTTATCACTCTAGCTTGAATTTGACGTTTAGCAATGCAATTGTTACAGTATTGCCAGATACCAATTCAAGGTCAAGTTATCAAATTGTGAATTAATGTAAGACATAAATGTCATATTTTTTTAAAAAGAATATCATTATTAAATAAGTATTTTTAATATAATAATTAATTATTCCAATATTTCATTCTATAATAATAACTATGTTATACTGATGGTAACACTGTACATTTTCCTTTCTAGAGAGGAAAAGAAATTTTCCTCCCTATTTCGCCAGAAGAACGTAGACTCTACGTCGTACAGTTTTTCTATACATGTTGTGAAAAAAGTAATTTCCCTAATTTTGAAGGAGAATAAAAAAAATAAAGATATATAAGTTTTATTTATAGTTTCTTCAACTATACGAGTTGAGTTACGGGAAGTTTTAAATCACTTACTTCTAGTACGTGGCCGTTTATTGGGGGCCTTTTATTTTTTGTCTCTACTGTGACTGTAAAGTGATCTTTCGGGATAGGTAAAGTAATTAAAAATCAAATGTGTGGTGTATTTGCGCTGGGCTAGTTCTAGTTACGCCACTGTCAGGAAGTGAAGCAGCATACATAAAGGACAGGGCTGACAGAATTTCAAAAAAGTAAAAAAATAATCAGCCAATATACAACAAAAAAAAATATATTCGCAAACTAACAAACCAAAAATTAAAACTTAAAGCCAATCACTGATGTCCCTGTAATAGTGTGGGTGTCTAGCTAGGCACCCAAGTACATTGATTAATGATTACTTACTTAGCTGATTTTTGTTTATATATTTTGATGAATTTTATCATCAATTATTTAATTCATATAACATACATTATACATATTTTGTATTAAATATGGCTTATATTGCGACTCTGTATGTAGACACCGTATAGATGTGGTTTAATAGATGTCACCTCTCAGGTATTCTTGTTGTAGTGGAAACTGCACCACAGGGGCATTTATTTATGATTTGTTTTAAAAGGTACCTAGAACACAAAAATCAATTTTAACACAAATAGATTAAAAAATGAAAAATATAAAATTAATTGTAATTAATATAAATATCATTGTCTTTCTCTGTAAAATATGTTACGATACAATTTTTAATTAAAATATTAAGAACATGTTTCGGATAAAATCTTAACACTTGTATGACTTAAAAAACGGGCAGCGGTGACTCATTTGGTTAGTGCGCTACGACTCTAATTAAACGGAATGTGAGATCTGGGGTTCAAATCCCAGCTTTGTCAATTTTTATCCAAATAAAAATACTATTGCTTACAGAGTCTGTATACGCTAACAGCCTACACCACTAAAATACAAGTAAACTTAGTGCTTAGATACTTGAGGTTCTGTTCCATCTAGGAATGTAGTGCTATAGATCATGATGTCATAAAACTATATTTTTAACTCGAAAAATAAACCATTTTTTAATTATACGTTTTTAATTATAACTGACATCACACTGAAAATTTAAATATTTGTAGGCAGTAAATACAAAACTAAAGTTTGTTTAATGTTTAATAATTAGTCATTTATAGTCGACTGAAGGTAATGAGATCAAATAACAGTAATTATAAAAGGACAGTACGCCCTTACCTACGTGGGATACAAACCCATGACCTTTTTGTTGCTATAATAATACTGTTCCATGCATCAACAAACCAACAAAGTTCGCTTAAATTTTATTGTTTTCTTATTGTTAATTTTTTTGCATCTGTATATTTAAATAAGCATTTTAAAAATATTATTTTTATATTTATAGAAATATTTTTTTTCGGCTCGTCCTGCAATTTTCGCCATCGTCCGGGAATATAAAACTTTTCGTAGTAGATATTCAATATACTATTATGATTCGAGAACACAAGATATTTTTTCTAAGACCATTAAAATATTTGCTTGTTGTATGTTTGTTAATCCTACGGATACATAGTATATTGTAAACACATTTTCATTTCTCACAGTAACCATAGACAACCTTAAAGTATAAAATCATATCTCACAATTCTGTAAAAAATCGTATTGTTTAATATTTGTTTTGTGGCTAGTTGCTAAGAAGTAGTGAAATGAAGACATGTTTATTACTAAAATATAAATGAATTAGAAAATAATAACGTGGTCGTAGAAAAAGTATAGTGTTCAACTCGGTTGGAATTTTCATTTCATACTCGTAAGAAATGCTTGTTGTACAATATACTATTTGTGTTGTTTTTTTTTTTTTGAGCCCAATAACCTATTATCTACTACTGACATATAAGTCTATTTTTATATTTTACTACTGTAGGAATGAAAATAAGAAATAATATGAATTCTTATATTTTTCTTTGCAATTTTTTGTGATTTACAATCTAGTAATCCAATCAACACATACAACTCACAAATGAGACATTTAAATTTTACATTTCGCAAAAACTTTTAACGAAGTAAGGACTTTTTGTTTTAAACGTGTTGATTTTGTTAATGTGGCTAGGTGAATTATTTTCATCTTGGTTTCTGTTGAAGACTAATCAATGTTTTATATAAATATTTCCGATGAGTTTCCCAAAGAGACAGTTGTTTCTGTCAGCATTCTTGGATTGCCTTGCGTAACTTACTCTACTTTAAGAGATATTGTTTCGCTCTCATTATATGATATACCAGGATAAATATTCTAAGTATTAGAAGCTGTTTAAATACTTCTTATGTACAGACTATTTTTAATTAGTAGATAATAAAATTTTCACAGTGAAATGTAAATAAAATTTAGGTATTTGTTTTCTTCTAACACTTCTAAATTGTATATTTAAAGATATCAATAAAGTATAGAAAAATATTTCAAGATTGACGAATGAAGTTAATATATCTTTACTTTGAAATTTTTAGAACTTTGAAAACTTCTTATCTGCTCCAACTTAAACATGCTGAGTTGAAATCACAGAATGAATAGAAATTTTCAGTGAATTCTCTTAAAAAGATTACAGGATTCATTTTCTCTATTTTTATTACTTTTTTTTCTCTCTTTCATATAAGCGGACATATAAGTTTTAAATACATTTATTAATTAAGGGATTGTTAGATACTAAATTAAAACTAAGATAATAACGTAAGGGACATCAAATCTGAAATATATTGTGAGAAAGATTTAAAATGATGAAAGGACATCTTAGTCCAAATAGAATGTGCGAAGTCCAGTCCTATATGTCATTCTATTCCCTATCATCTTCTAACCTTGAATTCAATACCTGCATATTTCAAAAGAAATAAAATATGGGCTTTTAAATTTTGGGTATCTTATGCTATCTGAATATCTGACCCAAATAATTTATAAAGCTACAAAATTGCAATAGGTTTCACTATATTTATAAGTACAGTGAAAAATTTTAACCACTAATTTTTAACCAATTTTGATGTAAAACACTTTAGTTATTTGTATATCAAGGGACTAATAGTTATTTATGGTACAAGTGTGTTACATTACAGATAAGTTACGTGGGAAAAGTTTAGTTCACGAGGCCGTTAGGCCGAGTGTGGTATTTTTTCAAGTGACTTAGGTAATTAACACACATGTGCCATACAACATTTTATCCAACACATTTTAATCATTGATATAAAATACATATAAGATTTTTGACAGATGGGATTTCGAATTGACATTTAGGAACAAAATAGTGTAGAGAAGGTTTTATAACGTAGTTACTATGATACGAACCAAAAAACGGTGAGCTAATATATTTAGCTCACTAGTGACTTATGACCTACTTTATTTATCTAAAAACAGCATACTTATATCGTTATAATTACACGGAGTTGGATAAAGTATATTTTTTTATTACGCATATGGAATTTATTCTACGAGACGACAACCGAGGAGAATAAACCATGTGAGTAATAAAAAATACTTTAATCCTTAGATATACATTATATTTTTTTTCCGAAATCGTTAAATTATTAATTAAAAATATAAATAAATAGCATTATGTGTTTGTAAAATGTCTGCTAGCTAACAAACGTACTGTCAAAGTGTCAAATATTTTTTTATAATTTCATTTTATGCTTAGACGTTGTCTGCACGAAATCAGATAAATTATTATCAAAGGTAATACTGTAGAATGATATGTTTGTTATTTTACGTAGTGCTAAAATAAATTGCAAAAATATAATACTATTAATATATAGGTTAATTCAGTTTGACAGATGAGTCCGTAAAGTTAAATTTTGACATAAGAGTCTGTAAAGTTTTACTTTAGCTACTACTTTGGCTAACTTCACGGAGTGATACTGTGTACTTTAATATCGATTTCGAAAAAAGAATGCTATAGTTATGTATTTATCTATAAAAAGAGTAACTATATGATTATATATTTTAAGCAGAATTTTATTTTTTACGTCACCATTCGATTCTGTTTATCTGTTTTTAATTTTGTTTTTTACTGTTAACCGAATTATTTCACAATTAAAAATTACTTTTTACATTTGATAATGTTAACTTAATTTATTTATTTGATTTTATATGTAGGAATACGATATCTGAAAGGATTTTCAGCAAGTTATTATTGACTATAATAATATTTACATTTTGTATTAAGCCGGATAGAAACGCGGTTTCTAGTTTTGTATCTGCGGTACATATTCTGTAATCGATACTTAACAAGTATCCTTAATTTGTATCTAAGAGGTTTGTTAATAACTATAAACTGTAGTTCCCTAAACGCCATAAGTCAACGATACTATCGATTCAAATAACAAACTATAATTAGTTCATTTGACATACAAACTTACTATTCTGATTGTCATTGTGAAACTTCAAATATTCTAAATAGATGCGTCATCTTATTAACTATTACCAATTATTGTATGCGCCACATTACTGGAATTCGAATTTGAAATCAATATTCTAATAAATAAATGAAAGCTCATACAGTTGAGCTATAGATTATTATTAAGGCTTGTAATCCAGGTGTTCCGAGTTCAAATCTCGCAGAGATATGAATGTGAGTCTTTTATTTCATCGTATAAACGTCATTGGTGGTTACGAGGGAATAATATAACAGATAAACATTAAATACGTAAAGTAATACGTATACAGTATTTTTTGATTTTTTAAAATTTTAGATTATTGCCATATATAAGGAGACTTATGAAAGACGCCCACAAAACATCTTCACAGAATTCTTTGAAAAGCAGTTTGATATATTAAGCTATAGGCAATAATTGATGTGTTTCTTACACTTTGAATTCTGAATTAAATAACAATATAGAAATCGTCAGTTCTGAGAATCGAGATTTTCATATTACATTTTATTAAAGTTATTTTTACAAATAACGTAATAAATTTACATCGTATTAGGAACTATTTTTAAACAAACATTTACAATAAAACCATAAAACGCATTTTGTAATAAATCCATAAAATGTGATTTTACTAAGGCTAAACGGCTTTCAACATCAAGCTGTTACTTATTTTACAGTTGAAAGTGACGTTCAATTTTATTATTTTCCTAGTGAAATATAAAAGGAGTTATTGCAATAAGATTTGTATCTGTTTTATTTGTTTCTATGATAAAAGCACAATAACATGAATAGTTAATATTGTAACAAATCACTGGAAAATGTTTGCTTTTAAAACATAAATTAGTTTCTTAATTAATTTGCATATTTTAAATGATTTTCTCTATGAATTACATGTTATTAAATAAAAACATATTACCAGCTTTAGTAAAGTACTAATCACCTCTTTATAACAAAAATAGATACGAAAAGGAGAAAAATTATCACAAATAATTAATGTACAAATAATAAAAAAATTAAATACCTCTCTCTTACTTACAAATCAAGTAAAAGATGTTAAGAAAATGTACATTATATTGAGATTGGAGTACAGACGAAAATTATCTATAAAATGTGCACTACTATATTATTTCTTTTTATCTAAAATATGGATATACTATTTCTATACCTACTCTAATAGCTTTACTATAAGTACCTATTGTAAAACGTGAACTAGAATTAAGGGAATCTCAGTTAAAAATACTTTAATATTATGAGTAATTCAGAAGTATAAGCAATTAATTTCAGGAATATAAAAATTATCAAAAAATATTGTGTCCCTTTTAGAAATGAGAAATGTTAATAAAGATGAAATTTATACTACTTCATAATTCATCATAGGTTATTTGTACAATTTATGTTGCAATTCTGGGCACAAGCACAAATCGTATCTATTTCCGATATCGTAAGTCGTAAATACTAAACTGAATCCTACGCTTAGTTAATTATTATTCCAGTTATTGGTCAATCACTCATTTCGCACATAATTTCATAATTACAGAATTAAAAACTTAGTAGATACCTATATATTCACTAATCATTTTTAAATATTTTTTCCATTGGTAATAAAAATTTAAAAATTATTCTTGCGTATTTTTCCTGTAGAATCTAATGGTAAAGTCGCTGAGGTTGAATCTGAATTTATTTTAAGTTTAAAGAACAGCCCTTTTGGTGCACTTTCCATGTCAGCTAAATGTCCGCCAGGTGACATCTGGTAACCGCTTTCTACAGAATAAATATGTGTAACAATTAGTAATATATGTCGTAAGTAATATATTTACTATTTAAGAGTTTTATTATGAAAGGTATAAAATAATTAGGTACACAAAAAATATACACTCTATTTCCCGCAGTTGATCCTCACGTCATCAATCGTAGCTATATGATTCAAATAGTTCAAATAAATGTCAAAATTGACAGTATTATATACAAATAAAAAAATGGATGAAACATAGGAAAAGAGGTGTAGAATAAACTACCGAAACTACCAACACACAATGAAGCATAAATCGTCGACGCTAAAATCACCTTCATAAATGGAATGACATGAATGATATATTTAAAGTTTTTAAATATTTCAAAATATCCGTTACTGCGGTTTACATGATTGTTTCTATTTCATTTTTGTCGTTGGTTAGACGCAGATAGCATATATACCCCTCTGTAACATGTATGATAATGAAATAGAGAATAAAAGTCTCATTTATGCTATGCGTATACGACAAAGATGCAAGATACAAGTTCAATAATTTCTGCAGCATAAATTAATGACGTGAGGATCAACCGCGGGAAATAGAGTTTATATACATTTTTATCTACAATAGAATCTAAGAAAAATGAACAATTAAAAAAAATCTTATTAAATTTGAATTAGATTCATTAAAATAAAAAAAAGTTTGCTTTCACAAGAAAACATTCAAATTAGCTACCGAATGTTGATCTTGTTGCTAAACTAAACAATTGTTTTACAAACTAAAAACTGCCAATTAAATGTCGTTTTAGACTATAGTCTATATATGAGTTAGTAAATAGTACAAGATATGGTATAATATCTTGTACCAAAAATTGTTAGATTTTGACGAAGTTTTGTATGATACTTATGGAATTTCTTGTACAATATATTGGCTCTGATTCTATGCACTTTCCTTGAATATATAAATATGACTAGTAAAATTAACCATAAATTAATTTACATTTAAAGTTTGCAATACTTACGAATTTACCAATAGTAACACTAAGTTTTCTATAACCACACTACAAACAATAAAAACAAATACACGTTAGAAACGCGTGAGATCACACAATTCATATAAGCATGAAAAATAGAAGAATAGAATCTATACAATAATTCAACCAATTTGCTGTTTGATACTAGCCAATTTAAATTGTACAAAAAATTGTGCAAGAGTTTGTAGAATTTATAGGCTAGTCTAAAACGGCTTTAAGGTTTACTTATAATAAGCCGCTGTTTAAATATACAGAAGTCAGTTCATAACTAAATAATAACTGTATCTGTAATTTTGAGAATTTGTTATCATAAAAACAAGATAAATTATGTAGATGACTTCCACGTTTGGAAAAGGATTCTGCACTTTTTTATTAATAAATTATACGTAAATAGATATCGACTAAAGACACTATTATTTTCTTCTATTAAATATCATTCCGTTTTATACATTACAAAAGTTACAAGTACATAAATTTTGATATTTTCTACGTTGGCTCTTTTTTATTTTCCAGAAATGTAAATTGTTGACAAAATTGTTAATTTGGTGGTCCAGTCTGCCCACCATTAAATCCGGTTCTGATTTCTACTATCTTAATTTATAGTCGTAAAAAAATTATATAGTACCTATATTACCATAAACTCTTTAGACAGAATATACTATTATGTACTACGTTGTTTTTAAGTTGCGCATATTCCACAAATAATTCTCCTCTTCTTTATAATTCTGCGGAAACGTAGTTATGCAAATATTTTTTACATTTATTTTAAATGAGTTCTATCAGGTAAAAAGCCTCCAATACACCGAACAATGTAATCTGAAATAACCACCTACTTTGATCTGTAATAAGCAATAAGCTGGCTAGTTCCCCGTCGTAGGCGTCGTGGCGCTTGCGTCCGCCTGGCGCGCTATATAACCGGGCGTCGCGACGCCTCGCGAACCAGAACCACCGACCACCGGCCAGACAACCACAACAGGTAAGCTTCAACTGTTTCTTCACTCTCTTTCTCTGCTTTGTTTGTGACGTGGATGTGTTTGAGGGTTATTTATTACGCTTTTTAAACTTTGGAAAAGTTTTTAAGGTGTAATTGTTTCCAACATAGTTTGAATTGTTGAGATTTAATGATTTTAATTAAAGCATTTGTTTTATACAATTGTTCCCGCGTTAAATTAAAAGTTGAAATGTCTATAAAGTTTTCCAAATGTTTCATTGTTATTTTAAATTCTTCTACAAGTTATTAATATTACAATTTGTTGAATTTATGAATTTTGTATTTATATGTAATGTAATAATTTTTAAATGTTACAAATTTGTATATAAATGAAACAAATTTATTACATTTATTACAATTAAAGAATTTGTCTCGTGCAATTGTTTTCCGCGTTGAATTAACGGCTAAAAGTGTCAATAATTTTCAAACTTTCCCAAAAAAATATTTAAATTTCTTTATAAATTTATGCAGGTATATGTATTCTTAAAAATTGCTTTACATACCTTACTACACTTTATCATAGGCGTATATACATATATGTTTAATTTTAATTTTAATGTTACTAAAGTAGGTAAAAGTTTTTTATTCAAAAGAATAAAATCGTCTACAATATATTGTGCCTCAATTTTTTTGAAAATTCATTTCCAATATTTAATACTGCCAAATTAATAACGCGATTTTGTGTTCTTTATTCTCTTCATAACACAAAATGATCTTTTACAAATTTCTATGTTAATATGCAATATAAAGTTTCTAATATTACTAAATATACCTTAATTAAGTATACTTTATCTCGTAGCATTTAATTTTTGACTACTCATCATGTTCTTTAGAAAAGTCGTTTCAGCTTTCAAAATATCTTTATTTATTCCAAAAGCGATATAATGATCTATAAATTTGGAAGTTTCATCAAAATTTTCTATGGAAATATTAATTAGGTAAAAATCTTTAATACAATTCACAATCTAGCATTATAAATTAATTTTCGGGTTGCATGAAAATATATATTCTATAAGTTGCATTTTAGCGTTCTATATCGATGCGTCCTATTAAGGTGAAGATAACTTTTATTAGAATTTATAAAAAAAATGTTTGGGTGTGCTAATTAAAAATGTGGAGGTGCTTACCACCTCCAAGTACCCCCCTAACTATGCCTATGCACTTTATAGAAAATATAACAATTGTGTATTTGTCCATTAAAATCTTATGAATAATATATTTAAAAAGATTCGAAATTTTAATTATTTCTAAACATTATCATATTTAAAATTATTATTAAAATATTCTGAAAATAAATCGCTATATATTTTATTGATGTTAATATTTTATAAATAAAATATTTACAATTTATTAAGAGCATATACATTTATAAATTATCATATAATCAAATTTCATGTTCTTATAAATGTAATGAGTTAAAAGTGGTATTTTATGCTACTTAAATAATTATTAGAAATAATAATTTTTAATTTTATTTATTTACTTTTTATATGCAGGTGTTCATTTTAAATAGGCCACCGTTTTTATCTCGAGAACTATATGAGCTACGAGGTCGGTTAAATTAACAAACAATTTCTATTTTATAAGACCGTTAAAATGAGCCAAACAATTTTTTTTAAACCAGTGGTTCTCAAGGTATAAAGCCCAACTTTCTTATTTTAAATGGAACATTTTATATATTTTACATATTTGGAATCTATACATAAAATTTCAAATCTAGTAATACGCATCAATTTATTTTTTAGGTAAATAATAAAATCCCTATGTTAGCATTAATTTTGAATACTTTTACCTGAAAATAGCAGTTGCCATAAATAAATAAAAAACGACCATCAAATCTTGCGTTCTTATGCAAATTCTTTAAATCTTTAAATTAGAAAATCTAGTTAAAAGAACGCAAAATTTAACGTTTGTTTTCTATTCATGACAACTATTTTCAGGAAAAAATATACAAACTTAATGCCAACATAGGGATTTAAATTTTTAATTAAAAATTAACTTGAAACATGTCATTGGATTTGTATTTTATGTACATTCCAAATAAGTAAAACTATATCGGATATTCCATTTAAAATAAGAAAGTTGAGAAGCACTGGTTTAAAAAAAAAATTTATTTCATTTTAATAGTCTTGTAAAATAGAAATTGTTTGCCAATTTAATCGACCTCGTAGCTCTTATTATTTTCAAGATAGCAATGGTGGCCCATTCAAAATAAACTCCTTGTATATTTAAGTAGATATTGAAAAAGGTTAAAATTTTTAATTATTTCTAAACATTATCAAATTTATAATTATTATTGCAATATTCTTACAAATAAGTAGCTACATATATTATGTATATTAATATTTTAGTCAATACAATATAGTTTGTTTAGTTTAGTTATTGATTAATATAAACAGCTAAATATTTTATAAATATAATATTTATAATTTAATAAGAGCAAACATTTATAAATTTTGAAATATTTCATTTCAAGAAATATTATATATTGTTGTAAACTATAACAACAAACATATTAAGTATTAAATTTGTTTCAATATATAATATCAAAGTATGATTGAAAAATTATATTTATGTGCAAAATTATATTAGAAGCATATTCAAAGTTTTGTAACATATGTAATATTAAAATTTACGATGTAAAATTTTGCATGACTTTGTCATGTTCACAAATTCAGAAAACGTGCCCATATGTTTTCATAACATGTTGTCCTGTAAAATAAAATATTTTATGATATTTTCCACAATAATATTTTACACTTGTGATTACACAGATAATTGTCGCATTTTGATATAATCGTTGTTTTCCATTTTAATATTTCCTTCCTTCTAAACAATTTATGTTGTTATTACATATGTAATATAGTACATAAAAAAGTGACTAATTATAACAAATTAAGTTAAATAATTACGGAAAAAACTGGTTCATAAAAATTACTTGTCAGGTAAATACGAAATATATTTTAATAATTAATTATCCGGGACATATAACGCAACAAACAGTGTATTTTTTGAAGATATAAGAAAGATATGTTTTATTAAATACAAAAAATGCGGATATAACATTTGATTCTTTATTTAGTGTAATGAATGAAAATATTGAAATAACCTACTTTTAAATTAAATATATCTCAAGAGACCTGTCAAAATTCAAGTTTAAATTTCAACGTTTGGAATATAAGTGACTTCATATTACATATCAGAAATTTTATTACAAAAATAGAAATTGTTATATCTGTAGTAAATAATTTTATATTTTTAATAAACAATGTTATAGTAATAAAAATATTACATTCATATTATGATTATATTTAACTTTAAAATTAATTTTTAATTTAAATTTGTATAAAAATTGTTGTTAGTTCTCTCGGAACAGTATCAACAGAGTACTTCAAAATTGAAAAAAAATATTAACATAATTATGTATAAATGAATTATTCATATGTTTTTTTTAGAAAAACTCAATGATTGTAGTATGTTACTACACAATTATGTAGCTAATGGAACGATACATTAGTTTTTATATATTATTCTTGTACATTTGGTAAAAAGTATTCATTTTCATAAATAAATAAATCGTAAAAGGTAAACATTATGTTTTCAAATGTTTTAAATTATACGGATAACATACATTGTGTTGAAAATATATATTTTTATATATGAATTTTTATAAATATAAAATTATATGCAATTATCAAAAATAGTACTCGTATATTCTATAATTAAAAGTAAAAGTAATATATTTCCTTGTGAGGCACACAAAGACACTTTTATTCTGAATGACACATTCTATTTTTCATCAAACGTAGATATTTGAAAAAAAAAATTACTACTTGACGTTTAATTTGTTGGTTATCAATTGAAATTTGTCAGTTGTTGATGCTTTTTAGTAAATTTATTCTCAGGTTATCTATTTTTATAGTGATATATAGGGCAATATTACATAGTTGGTATAGATACTTATTTATTTTACTTTTACTCCGGCGGCGTAAAAGTAAAAATTTTCACTCCCGGTAACATAGAAATTAACCTTCAACTTTGTTAATTATGTCACAAAAGATGTCACTGTTATAAGAATTTTTTTTTTGTTTTTCATTTCAAGTATATTAATCTTACAATGGTTATTAATTACTTTGTATGAAATGTTTTACTTTAAAAAATATAATTAATTAAAGTAGATATGTAGAGCAAGTATTTGCGTTTTATAAAAATAATTATTAAAATAAAATAAAATGTAATTATAATGATTGAGTAACATAAAACTCATTGAGGAAATATCGAGCAAACCAAATAGTAGAAACGTAAACAGATATATTAATTTTATTGCCCTCGTAGTAATAAAATATTGTCATCTCGATAAATTTTATGTTTACGCGAAAATAATGACAGCTTTATTAAATAATTGTAACAAGTTTAATTACGTGAACACAATTGTTATTTAATAATACATGTATAAAAGTGTGTGTGAAATATTTAGCACGCTTTCAATAAGTTAATTGCTATGCTATATTGTTTCATTATTCTATTCAATATTTCAAAATACAAAAGTTTACCTCAAAAGTTTGTTGCTATTTTTCTTTTTGTTTAAAGTTCCCAATGCTAAATTGTAAACTCAAATTTTATTATTATGCATATAGTTTCAAAATAGTATACAGGGTGAATACTGAAAACCTTGACATAGGGAAATAACATGGGAAAACAGTTTTTTGCTGTTTCCATCTGTCCCGCTAAATAAAATCGGGTGTATATGGTATCGTTAGTTAGATTACTTAATTTTGCATCTAATAAAACCAAATGTTGTGTAATATGGCCTATTCTAACTGAAATATTTGATAAAATAAATTGTATTTTAAAGGTTATCCTTCATATTTTCGAATAAGAAACGTCAAAAACAAAATGCTCCATAGCCGAGTGGATACGAGGTCGGACTTATAATATAAATAATCTACAAGACCTGGTTCGAGACCAACTCGGCCCTATTTTTTTTTTAATTAAATTATACTTAAAATATTTTTATTATATCAGAATGCTCAAATTTTGATACTAGGTTACGAATACCAGCAAAAATATTTTGAATATCTCTTAAACTTTTGCCATAATAATAAAGTTTTATAATATTTATTATATCTTCTTATACCTACTAAATCCATTTTGAAACATGAAATACAAAATTATACACCAAAAACTAAATTCGAATTAATTTTAAAGTTTGACAGACAGCAAGTAATAATTCTATTAAATATTTAGATTTTTTTTATTTATAAAAATATGAATATTGCTATTTTATTAAAATAGTCTGATATAATAAAAATATTTTAAGTATAATTTAATTAAAAAAAAAAATAGGGTCGAGGTGGTCTCGAACCAGGTCTTGTAGATTATTTATATTATGAATCCGACCTCGTATCCACTCGGCTATGGAGCATTTTGTTTTTGACGTTTCTTATTCGAAAATATGAAGGATAACCTTTAAAATACAATTTATTTTATCAAATATTTCAGTTAGAATAGGCCATATTACACAACATTTGGTTTTATTAGATGCAAAATTAAGTAATCTAACTAACGATACCATATACACCCGATTTTATTTAGCGGGACAGATGGAAACAGCAAAAAACTGTTTTCCCATGTTATTTCCCTATGTCAAGGTTTTCAGTATTCACCCTGTACAGCAACATTATGAAAATTACTATACACACAGAATTAATTTTATATTTCGAATCGAATGATAAAAAGATAAATTCAGCTTCAGTAGGGTAAGTGGGAGAGAGACTTTTGGTTTTAAAAGTATATTAGAGTGATATCTCTCATAGGAAATATTAAGTTTTTTGTTTAAAGACTGTGTAAGTAGCCGCTTGAAAATTAATGCAGTCAACACTGCAAACACAAGATTTATTTTAAAAAATGCCAAAAATTTTTTGTACCTTATATACACAATTAATTATTTATTATTTCGTTAGGTTTAAACTAATTATTTATACACATACATTATAAACATGTGGGTAAGACTAACGCACCCTAAAAATGTGGTTGTATCTGTACACAGTCATAAATAATTTTCTGGTTCATGTAATCTTTTTCGGCTATCGCCTCGTAGAATAAATTCCATATGCGTAATAAAAAATTATACTTTAGTCCCTTGATATAAAAATAACTATTATTGTGTCAGCATATATGTTGACATTGTATTATTGCAACCGTGCAAATAATATTGTAAATCGAATTTTAAATGAATAAAATAATTGATTCTGTGATGAATTTATTAAAAAATATATATGTGGCTTTATTTTTGTTGGTCCACGTCACCAACCATGAATTATGAAACAATGAAAAAGCAAAATGATAACGCAATAAATTTTCTATATCAACGATATTTAGATTTTATACCTATTCATGTAAATTGATTGAAATTGTTGAAAAAAATATTTTCCATATAGAATTTATTACATTTATTTTAAACTACAATAGTTACACATGAAATAGAAATTAATTTGGAAATGGAAATCATAAAACAATTCAGGGAAACTGATACATTTTTTATTACTTGTTTTATAATTTTTAAATTGGTGTTAGCATTGTGGTACACTCTCCTTATGAGCTGAAGTGTCTGAGAGGTAATGAGTAACACATTCGCTTCGATTTATTATTACCGATTTCTGCGATAAAGTGGTACACCCAATGGGTCTATAGTTCGTGGTGCACTTTACACAACAGTTACGACTGCCCAAGTTATAACATCTGGCAAAAAATAGCAATTTATTTTAATTACTACAATTTACGGGACCAGAGTACAGGTATATTAAATATTTTTAGTTTTATAACTACTAAATGTAGGAATTACGGTATTATGAATATATTTTATATTAGAAGTTATATGTGTTCTATTCTTTTAGTTAAACTTTATGAAATTTTATATCACAAAAACATGTTACCCGTTGTTAAATTATGAATGAATCAAGTGAAATAAAAAATTCATTAAAAATTTTAAAAGTATTAAAAATTTATAAAGACAAAAAGATTTATACATACTTAATATACAAAATACACATTTCGTATATTATTAACCAAAAAATATCCTCTTAGATTTATTTTTCTTAAATAATTTAACTTTTTCAACATACGTACAACTTTTTCACAAACCATATTTGAGAAGGAAGGAAAGAATTAGGAGCTGTAAGTTGTACAATTTGCTTAAGGAGTGAATATTCATAGAATAAGCACAGTAGATCTTATTTACATATAACACGACAGAAATGTATTTTCCTCTTACCATTTAAATGAATTCAACCACTAGTGGATACTAGAATTCCATTTACTTTACATATTTGCAGTATTTTTTGAAATTGAATTTATGGAAACATGAAATTTTATTTCAATTGTTTGAACACGTTGTTTTATCGACCAGAGCTTATTATTTTAATAGTAGATAACTTTCTAATGTGATATCATTATCTATATAATCTACAATTTACACCATTTTACACTCGAAAACGTCAGAAGGTACAAACAGCTAAAACCTAAAAGTAAATATTTTCTCTAATGTCTGACCGAAGTTTCGGTTTCGATTAGTTTCGGCCACAGTTTCGGCTTTTTCTTGCCAAGATGTGAACAAAATGTTATTTACAAGTGCAATACGTCATATTTTAAAATAGTATATTGTGCAACAAGTGTAGAAAGACACCTATTTCCTACGAGGTATGAATCACACAAGGTAGGAAATAGGTGATTCTGTACGAGTGGCACACTATACTTGTTCTATGACCACAATGTTAAACGTTACAGAACAAAAATACATGCACGAAAGCTATTTAACATAAACAACAATATGGCGCACAAAGAGTACCTTCACGCATGCGCAATATTGGTAATTAATGTGAGAAATCATATTTTCTCACACTTTAATCCACGATTGTAGAATTGTGCAAAATATTTACTTAATGAAATAAGAATATATTGTATTGTTTGAATTTATTCATTAACTACAATTTTAATTTGTTTGAATAACTATTGGTTAGCATCTTTATACGCCCTCGGGCGTTAAAAATCATATTACGCCCGCATTTGAGGGCATATAAACAAGTTTATGATTCCACAATAAAATAATAGTTATTTGTGTATCAAGGTTCTAAAAGTAATCTTTTTGGGTCGAAACAGAAGTTTGCAGCCGAGGCTACAAATCAGATGAGGCCCAAAAAGAACTTTTAGCCGAGGTGCACACAACATTTTTTAGGCGATTACAAGAAATTAAGAATTTTCACTCAAAATCAATTTTTTACATCTGTCAAAATTTGCTTTACGGCCGCATTTACCTTACGGCCGCATTTACTTTACGGCCGCTATTTTTACTCACAAATTCATTACTTTTTCATAAATATTTGTAAAGGAATAGTTAAAATTTTACTTACATTTGTTATTATATTTTAAAATAATTAATCACATTAATATGAACTATGTAAATCAATAAAGAACAAACTCGCGGCCAAAAATTTTGACTTTGTCAAATAAAAATTGATACTTTAAGGTTGCCAGCAGATACGAAAAACAACAATTTATGTACCAGCTGCCTAAAAAAAATATTACGATTTAACAAATATGAATTAAGACTTTCTGAAACTGTACCTTATTTCAAATTAGATAAAGTTTAAAAATACCCCATTTTAAATTTTTTCTTTATGAGGTTCGAACTCAGGTTTCCGAAACCACAAATGCTGTTTACAGTGGTACACAGCAATAATTTATTGTGTTTCGTAACTCGTTGAAACTAGTAGCCTTATAATGGAAGCTCAGAGCTTTATGTGGCTTTGTCACGCCATTGATGATTTGTAATAAATTAGTCTAATTACAAAAGCAACACTAATTGGACTTATTATTCTCTTGTTACGTTTCAATTTTACGTTCATAAAATTCTTGTACATTTGAATTTGATGCGCACATGCAAATAACATCAGATACGTATTTTAAGAAAAGTTTAATCTACCATTTTTGTCTCTGTAGAACAGAGTACATTTTATTTGAAATATTCTTTGGTAAATAGAACGACATGTTTATTTTTTGTGTTTGACGACGTATTGGAGATAGGCTTTTTCATTGAGACAAATTTAAACTCGATATATCTTTTTTCTGATTTTCGGAAGCAATTTAATATTGCTTTATATAAAACTCAATAATTTCATGTAGGTTTCTTATTTTGGTGTCATATTACTATTGAGCTTTGGTTTAATATTTCATGATTTTGAAAATTCTTATATAATCTTTATTAATTAGATTTTTACGCAAATGAAAGTTACAAAATGTGTCATCTACATCAAAGGAAAAAAAGGATTGGAAATACAGGTTAATTGGTTTTGTGTTTCTCTATCTTTGCTCTTCCAAATACACACAAATCTCCAATTGGAAATTTAAAATTCAATCATTTAATTGTTTATTAGTAATTTTATTTCTTTTTACTTGAATTTTCTAATGCAAGTTGTCAGTTGTGGTCCACTCAAACACACGTTTTTGATAATTTTCTAACACGAACAAAAACAAATCATTATTGTCTGTGAGTATGTTACTGTAGAAGTGTTGACTTTGTAAACTTACCAGTTAATGTATACACATACTAGTACTAGTTTGTAAAGTAAATATATTCACAATTAATCGAACATAAACTTAGACTTGTAAATAAATATTTATTTTTACAACAGATTTAGTAGAAATATGCATAAAAAACATGAAAATCTAAAAATATTAAAAATGGATTCAGGGTTGGTTAAAATACATATTTCCGTCTTACTCACTCTAGAAAAAGTTACAAATTAGTTTTATTATTGTGTAATAAATAAAATTCACTGAATAACAAAATAAAAATACTGTTGTGTTTGAGTGGTTCGTAATCCACTGTAAGTTAGGTCTCTGGTAGATGCTTTAAGCTGGCAACATATTCCACCAAAATACAAGTAAAGTAAACTATCCTAGAGTGGTAGCACCAATGATGATGATGATGATGAGTACCGTGACAAGTAATTTTGTCGTATTTAACATGTAATTTTTAATAGAAATTTGGAATCTATAGATATTTCTTTCACTAGATTTAATAGACGCCAATTTCATTTCCTATTAATTTCCTTTTAAATTATAGAATGCTATTTTGATTCTATTGATGAATGAAATTACAGCTTAAAATAAATAATAATGCTCGTATTTTCAGCGTAGGATTCCAAGTTAAGAATTTTCTTTTTCTTAAACGTGTTTAAAAGTTTATTTATAAGATAATAAAGTTATTTAAGAAGTGTTGGTTTATGTCTAAAACTTTTTCTAAACACCGTATAACAATAATAGAATTATATCTGACGTTCGTTATTGGAAATGGCATGATTGGAAAGCAGTGTATAATTCCCAATTCTTATTTCCACCGTGACATGAAGTCAATCAAAATCATATCAATAAAATCCTCTTCAGCTTTTTAATATGCATGGAACGTGGACAAACGTTCAAACGTGAAAACACAATTGAAATTTCTGTGAAATTTTCAGCAACAGCTCCGATATTATCGCGTGTCACTGTTTAATGAATTGGCTCGCATAAAGAATTCAAATGTGGACATTTTAAATATTTCATTTCAAATGCCACTGTCATCCGTGTTATTAAATAGTTCATATCTTCACTCTGTATTTTCGCATCTCTTTATTCACAAAAAAATCCAAATTGAAAAACTAACATATATCTCATGGATTATTACCGCATTACCACAGATTTCAGTAATGATATATTTATACAGTATTCTAGATGGAGTGGAAAATGTACCAAAGAAGAAATTTATGTTTTTTTGTTTGTAGAAAACCAAATAGTAATCACAAACTAAAATAGTTATTTTTTATACTAGATCGTAAAATCTTACTTTTGCATTTGAGAATGAATTTATCGCAATCACGTATCAGAAGCCTATGCCCAAAATTAGAGAAAAATTTGCCGTTTATCAAATCAGATGCTTAAAATTAGAGAAAATTGACAGCAGAAACGTTGACATTTGGTCTCCATAAGATTATAATGCAAAATCAGGCATCATAAAAGCAATTTTATTATAAAAGTGAGCTCAGAATATGGGTCAATATCTATATGGGTCAATATCTCTTTCTTTATAAGTTTTATATAGTTTATAAGTGAGGCTATGAGATAGTGGGTCGCTCTATTTGACTATCGGATTTTAAACATTTTTCTAACTAATAAAACTGCTAGATTAATCATAGGTAGTGATGTGTATTAAAACATACAATATATCAACAAGTTAGTATGTATTTTCCGAGTTTTATATAAATATTCTGAACTTCTATGTAAGGTTTATGAATCTATACAGTTGGTAGTTTTTAGAGTCTAATTACAGTTTGAAATCTAAAAATTGAATGAATAAATTTTGCCAAATTAAAGATGATTTATTAGTAACAAGTAAATTATTCATATATGACCAGAAATTATAATAACCAAAGTTACAACAGGAAGTTAGATTGTCAATTATATCACTAAATTTATTTGTGGTCGTGCATACTGTTCATTTTGTGTCTCTAGATAATTAAGATTTGCATCTGGGCATATGTGTGGGTTGACATTTCATACTCTCAAGAGAGATATAGTTGCTGAATAAAACAATGCTTATTTTATTTTAGTTAAAATTTACGATACACATACATCAACCATTGTTTTTAAATTTTTAATCATAGTTAATCTTTTTATTTGTATAATTTTTAAAAATTTACTTAATGATTTATTAATCTAAAAATAAACATGTTTATCAAATTGTTTTTGTTTTGAAATTTACGATAATCAAATCAATACACAAAAGATGAAGATTATGAATAAAAAATAATTAACATACCTTTTCTTTTTTTCTCTAGTGTGACGTGGTTATTTCGTCACAGTCCTTATCTGTATGATACTCTGCTCAGATAACTGTATCTAATTGTGATGTTTTCTGAAACAAAAAATATAATATTTGTAATAATTACTGTTTCATATATAAATATAAAAAGTGACCAATCAGCATATTTTAATATTTCATAAGAAAGCTTATATTTTATTTTATTACAAGAGAGTGAACATTTTAATTAATTGCAAATAATATGATTCTATGCGATTTTCATTTTAAAAAACTTTATTTACAATCTAAAATTTATTGCCCTTGTAAGCATAAAGCTCTTCATAAGTACTTGTAGTTATTTTTATGATTATATAAAAAATATTTCAAATTCTTTTGAAATACACTTTCACAGAATTACAGAAGAGCATGAAAGGTCAGTTCCAATTATATTTTTGAAATCTTTTCATAAACTTTTTGTACTTTTGTAAAAATGGCAAAGAAAATACAGAAATTCAAGTGTATTTAAAAACTTGTGTATTGTACAACTTATATAATAAAATATTTAAGCTTAATACGTTGGTATTAAAGTATAATAAGAACACGGAATGTACTTCTTAACATCTTTACAAGTTGCTGTGGTCTCGGATTACCGACTCAGATTATTATAACTTTCTCGAATGTTAAGACTTATTACTTAAGCTATGAATACTTTGTGTGTAAAGCACTGTCCCAGGTTTATATGATCCTGGGCTTGAATCTTGATAGAAACTGAATATTTTACAATTTCTTTCTTTCTAAGTCTTCAAATATTCGATTTTCGTTTTAAAAATCATGCACATGTCTTAAATGTACTTTTCGCTGTATGCTGTATTTGTATAGTAAGTAACATCAAACTGTTTTTCAAATTTTGATTTATCACTAAAATATAATTTAAATTTCAGTTTTTTGTTTTTAAATTTTAATTTCAAAATACTTTCGAAAAATACATTAACAGTCCGATACAGACATTAAGATAAAATATAAGAATATGTTTGATTTTTTTGAAATGAAAATCATTTACATAAAAGACATATTAGGAAAGTAAGATTTTTGCTTATTAAAATCAAAATTTACTGAAAAATAAAAATTTGAAAAACAGTTAAAATATACCAAAAATGTGATTTTAGATAAGTATGAACGACGCTTTTTCTGTAGGTAGATTATCCCCTTAATTTGACTATTATACCAAGCGTCTTACGATAGCCAATTTTATCATTATTCGTTCATTTCAGTACATGGGTGGGATTCTATAACTTCGGTTGCTTTCATTTGGACTTGTTATGATATCAATTGCAAATATCAACTACAAAGTATACTTGCTATTCTATTACAGTAATGGTTATTTATGGTTGATACGTATTTACATATACTCATACATATGTAAAGAACACTCTACAAATCTATACTGATGTGGTAATGTCTTAAATTCATTGCAAATTTGAATTTCCGCCATGGTGACATTTGACGGTTGCAATTGATATTTTAACAAGTGCATTTGCTATTTGTAGTTGTTATGAGTTATAGAATTCCACCCGAGAGCTCACTTCAAGTAAAAAAGTACAGTATAACACTACAATTACCATGTTAATGGTTTATGATGTATTCCGAAATTGAAACAGAGTAACCACGCTTACTTTTTCATTAACCGAAGGTACATTAACGGAACACTGTTCCTGTTCCTCAAGGTCTTGGTTCCTTGTTAGTGTCAAACAAATCCCGATAGATTAGCGGTCACGATCTGATATTAAGTTTTGACAGTTTAAGGTCTAACACGCAAATGCATTGCTTTTGTTATTTATGAGAATACCCCTGAGGCGTTATTCTGTAAGATACACCATTCAAAAATACTTCAGGTATACGCTATCATTAATTGTCTAATAAATTAAAATTGTTAGTACAAAATTAAAATATTTAAAAAATACCTACTATGTCTCCATAATCTTCCAAAAACAATAATTTACAATTTAATATAAATAAGCATGAAATATTCTTATAAACTTTTACTAGTTTTTGAGATGTCATTTGAGAAACATTCCGCATTACCAGGAATGGTTATAACATTAATATACGGTTATGTTATTTCATAACGTTATAAAAAAAATAATTCATTATATAACCTTA
The DNA here is from genome assembly GCA_035578165.1 of Stenolophus ochropezus. Taxonomy (NCBI): domain Eukaryota; kingdom Metazoa; phylum Arthropoda; class Insecta; order Coleoptera; family Carabidae; genus Stenolophus; species Stenolophus ochropezus. Next base: position 4,926,045 of record JAQOWZ010000002.1, read on the forward strand.
TATAACTTTAAGAAATCAACAACATAACGTTATAGAACGTTATATTTATTTTTTTATTATAATGTTAAAATAAATTTAGGTTTTCTCAAATTTGATATAAATAAATCATAAAAAAAAGTTTAAACTAAGAAAATATAGTTAAAATATAAATACCTTATTCTCAAATTGTTAATTACCTGCTATAAGACAAGTATTAATAATTACCTATACACATAACATGACATACGTGCAATTGTATTAGCTGTAGGATGTTAGAAGATTTGTGTTTGGTGCATTTCAAACAGTCTTTAAACGCTACTAATGAACTCTATGTACATATACATAATATCATTGATTTTATATACTACGTAGTATACTTAAACTCAATGATAATACATATAACGAAAAATATTAAAATATCGGTATATTACGAATTTATATTTTTTCAACGGCAAATAACGTTATAGTATATCGTTATTTGTTACGTTACGGTTACGTAAGGTTATTTTGTTATTGTTACATTATGAACAAAAAATTAGCAATTAAAACGTTATTATAACATTATCGAACATCGTTATTTAACGTTACGTTTTCCATCCCTGTGTGGTACATTTTGAAATGTACTATTAATATAAATAAGCCAACAAAAAGTACCCAAAAAACCCTTTTCCTAATTGATATACCATATAATTTAGAGAATCAAACTGACTATATGAATAATCTAATATGGTCTGGCCCAAATCAATTCATTTTCTGAGCACGAAATAAATTTGAATTAATAAACAAGCAATAGTTTTGTGTAACTAAATCATCATTATGAAACAAAGGGAACAGGATAGCGAACTCCATATATCTTCATTGTATATTCATGTCATGGAGATATGACCGAGTTATTTACAGTTAAAAACGAAAGTTTATTCCTATTCGCGGATAGGTTTAATAATAATACAGTTGCGGAATACTAAACAGATTAGCAACTTACTACGAATGAATTTATACAAAACCGAATTATCTCCACGGTTCTCATGTACAAATTGATAAGATGTAAGGATAACACTTTATGTAACATTATTGAATTTTCTATCAGACAGAGAAAAATTTCTGCAAGAGACAGCTTGGATGTACACCTTTTGAAATATATAGTTTGTATTGTTACGTAAGAAATATGCCATGACGCCTTGTTACCTTTTACTGACGATGACTATTATCATAGATTATCAATGATCATTTTCGTCGTCTTGTAACCAGGGCATGTAACCGAAAAAAATACTGGTTAACGGTTAACCCATATAGAGAACGTTATAATAATAACGGTTTTAGTTCGAAAACCGATTTTTAAAAATTGGAAACCGGTTTAAACCGGTTAATATATCGGTTAAAAATAATTAAAATTAATTAAAACAAATTAATTATAAAAATTTGATAAAAAAACAGAATAATTAATTTTAAAAAATAATAAAAAATTGCCATCTGAGAAAAATATAACAATTAAAAAAAGCAATTTAATTAATGAATATTCACAAAAAATCCCGTAATATCTTCAGAAAAACGCAGGTCACTTTTCAATTTTAAACTTGCCTGTGTTGACAAAGGCCGTATTTATTTGGGACTTTTTAAGTAACCTTAACGGTCAAAGAGATTACCTACATTTATGACTCTCCAAGAAAATGGAAATTGTAAAAACTATCACGACTCATGTTCAAATACAAGTAGAAAACACAGATATAAAAAAATATTAAAAAAAATCTCACTAAATGAAAAAGAAAGGTTAATGTTCGCTAAAACCGGTTTATTTTTTTTGGTTAACGGTTACCGGTTTTTTCAGCCTTAAAAATATCGGTTAAAATTACGGTTAAAGTTCGCAATTTTCGTTCAAAATATCGGTTACCGGTTTTTATTAACCGGTTACATGCCCTGCTTGTAACACTGATGTCATTTTTAGGTTTAAGCACTCATATTTGATTTTAAATATCATGGTTTCTAAAGGCCGTTTTAGACTAGCTTATATATAGGGCAATAAATAGAACAAGAAATGGTACAATATCTTGTACCAAAAATTGCTAGATTTTGACGAAGTTTTGTATGATATTTATGTAATTTCTGATTCTGCGCACTTTCCTTAAATATGTCAATGTGACAAGCAAAATTACATTTATAATAAACGGTAGAAACGCGTGAGATCACAAAATTCGGATATGTGCATACACAGAGCCAAATTAAGTGAAAGATTGTAAGAAAAATAGAACGTGTTCTGTTTTTTCAATACATTTACGATGGTATACAATATTTCAACCAATTTGCTGTTTGTTATAGCCAATTGCAATTGTACTAAAAATGGTGGAAGAAAAATGTAGGTTACTTTTCAGTTGTTAACTTGTCTAATACTGACAAAGAGACTACCTACTTTATGTTTTTCCAATAAATTGTAAATTACAAAACTGTCATGACTCATATTTAAATATCTACAACTAGATTAATCTTCACTAACTCCGGTTAACGGTTACCGGTATTTTCGGCCTTAAAATATCGGTTAAAATTACGCTTAAAGTTTCCAATTTTCGTTCAAAATATCGGTTACTGGATTTTATTAACAGTTTTTTAACCGGTTACATTTAAGATAATTATTTTTATCCTATTATCAGTATATCTTGTTATACCTATCCTTAAAGTAAAAATATATTTTAGTAATCACAATTTACTATTACAATGTTGACATTTGACTGTAGATTTAGGGCTTGTATGTATTATATTTTTATTTTATTATGAATAAAAATATTTCCTTTTTTTCGTTTTGTTTACGTTATGATACTTCATTATTTATGTACCGTGAAATGAATATACCAATAATTGAATAAATATTGATTTCATAAATTTTATGTTAATGAAAGAAAAACAGATATTTTTTGTTGAGTTGGTAATTGTAATATAAGTAATATCCTTACATTGTGTTACATTTTATTACAATTTTATTGTTTATAAATGAGGGAAATTTCTTTATTCATACGCTACGCTGTTTTATTTCAAATTTATGTACGGATATCGAATATCAAACGTGGTATAAAAAAATCATATTAAAGGGAAAAGCAAATTTGATTTCCGCAAATCCTTAAATTTCAGAAAGCCATCCATGGAAAACATTTTAATTAACTCTTCAATTTGACGCAGTAGCTAATGTGCATTTTCAAAATTGATATAACAGCCACTTCAAAAATGTGAACTTGCAATGCAGTTTCAAATTAAATATAAAATATAGTTTTAATTATAAATAATATTGCGTTATAAATAACTCCGACATGGAAATTAATTCTATTTTAATTAGGTTAACTACATAATTAAAATGTCGTATGAAATACTTTATACTGAGTTGAAAAAATTCGAGTTTTAAAATGTCGCTCTTTGTCATAATATTTTTCACAATTTTAATAATTGCTGATACTTGTGGCCTAAGTAGATAATCACTTTTCTCTACAAATAAATGTCATGAGTTTAACTCTCATTTATAAGTTTATTATATTCTCTATTATTCTATTTATAATCCTCATTTAAATTTTATAATTTTACTCATATTTTTTTTTAATAATAGTTAATAATATAATATTATTTCTTTTCTATATATTTTTCACCTAATTTATATTTGTTATTATACTCATAGCAAATAACAGTAATATTATAAACCAAGGTTGGGAAGACTTTCATTATTGACCTAACGCCAAGATTGAATCAGAAGCAATCGAGGAATACAAGGCGCTGGTCAATATAATATTAATATTTCTCGCATGCGCATTGTTGGCAAAACTGAAATTTTATATAGGTAGTGGGAGAAAACAGCTACTTTCCATAGTGGTTGTAGAAAAAATATTTTTTTGAACTGTTACAATAAAATATGTTAATTTTCGTTACCTAAGCTACGTCGGGAATCTCAATTTTCCACGTCTCTTCCCCAGATTAACCTGCGGAAATTTTGGAAAAAATCACTCTATTTATTAAAAAACTGATTCGTATATTGCAGCGTTCACAAGCTCGCGCCACAAAATACTTATCTGGAAAAATGACGTTCCCACACTTGTTATCTAAATTATTATTTCGCCTCACATTTTTATTGTCCTGTACGCAAAATGATAGTTGTCAATTCATAGTTAAGGGGTTAGAACAACACCAACAAAGACCTCGAAGATCAGTTTTTTCCAATGACCTACAGTAAAAATTAAAGAAATTTTAAAAGAAATATTAAACTTGATATTTAAAATGAAGACATAATTCTCGTTTAGTTTTTCCTAAAAAGCTGAATTAGCAAAAAAGTACGTCGAGACATCTGAAAATATTAATTACCTAAAAACAAACATCTTGGAAGTAATGGTTGGGTAAAAAGCCAGGGACAGCAGAATCCCGATTGTGCGCTAGCGACGGTATAATCGCTCATTAAAATCGCTGCTCATCGACCGTCGTTCTCGCTATTCTCCGGCGAAAGTGTTTGTCGACCTGGCGATGATGAATGAACGAATATCGTCTGATTGAGCCACAAACGGCGAATCAGAGCACAAGTGAGCTTGTTACAAGCCTAAGCTGCCGTCTCCCAGGGATGTTAAGAAGCAAGAAGTTTGGAACGTTATTCGTTATTGGCTGATAGTTTTCAAATTCATGTGAGGCAATCTGGAGATAATGAGCACTTCAAAGCATCAAAACTCTTACAAGGTTTTATAAAATATATGTGGTATTACAGTCTTTTAGAAACATATAATTTCAAGCATCTAAGTTCTAAGTTGCTCTTTAATAGTCGCAATTCATTTGTGGTGTAATTCTAAATCAACTCAACTACCTGAAGTTTGTTGTTTCATGACACTGTTTAAAGAATCTACTTGAGAACTATCAATATAAAAATAATTTAATAAATTCTGAAATAATTTACTATTGGACCACAGAATAGGGTTTATACAGAAGTGACAGCAAAGACAGAGAAACGAAAATTTGAGAGAGATGGGGAAAGGCAACAAATTTAAAGGGCTCATTATTTAAAATCGCAAAGTTTCGTCAAATCTTAGGGAGAGATAGGGGAAGACAACAAATTTAAAGGTCTACAAAATGCTCAAAGGTCATAGAACTGAATAACTATTCTGTGATTGGACGATTTAAATATTTTTTAACCATGTGTAATGATTGTCCTTAGAATTAAAGTACGATAAATACAGGATGGACCGAGGGATGGACATAGTAACCCTCCTATATGGTAATGGGGTATATGACCATATTTATTTCTTGTATTTTATAATTTTGTACAAAAAATAAAAATACCCGTATTTTTTTAAATCGCTTAATTGTTGATAATTCCGGAGAAAACAATAACAAAATTTTGGAGGGGAGATATGTGACGTCACGTAGGAGAATTAGATAGAGAATTTGAATTAATTGCTGAAGAATAATCTACATTTTGGAGATTACTCAGGTTCCATTTTTAAAACGATGTATTTAAACACTAAACAGCTTCGAAAATTATATGACATTGACATTTTGACAGTTGATATTACAATGCCAACCAAATATACATCAAAACAATCTGTTATGTTATTTTATTCTATAAATTGTCTATATTGATATCTTAATCAATCTTTCATTATGGTTATCACTAATTTATCATCAACAACTGACCTGTGTAAGATGTGATATTTCGTGGCTATTTGCTCGCCGAATTTAACGCCCTGTGACTATTTCTTGTGGGAGTATCTAAAGACTGATGTGTTTAAGCATCGTCCCAGAATCCTACAAATTCTGGAGGATGCAATCTGCTTGGAAATAGCCCTCATATGAAAAGATATTGTTCATAGAGTTTTGCAATATCTTAGAATCCGCCTGCAGCAGTATATTGACAATAACGGCCACCATTACAGAAATTACTTTTGAAACTAGGTGATTTAAATTTTCCGTACTCTAGTTAAAGAAAATAAATATAAAACATTTATATGTGTACTATTTTTCTTTAATTCGCCTTCAAAACTAGGGAAGTCCTTTTGTCCCATTTTGTACCTACTTAACGGTTAAAATATAATGTATATTTATCTTAACCCTTTTTTACGTATACGTACTCATGTATAGTATTTATATTAAAAAAATATATTAAAAATAAATAATTCTTGTTTTAAATCCATTAAGCGTACAGCATATAAAAACTTATTAAATAATTTCTAACAAATACTTTAAAAACAAAATTCTATAAAAGACAATTTTACTGCCAAATTTAGTCCGTATACGAATAAAGCAGCTTATAAAAGAGAAAATTGTTTTTATCATTGAAACTCAGTGAACAATATTTATCCATATGTATGTAAATTTTTAATTTCGATTCCAATGGAATACCGAAATACTAAGGGGTAGATTTCAAACGAAATTATACATTTGACATTTAGAAACATTTTTATCTGTAACAAATATTTAATTTCATAAAAAAAGACAAAATTAAAAATAAATAATAGATGACTTTACTTCATTTGAATTCAATATGTGTTATTGTTTTTTAATAGTTTAAATTGTGACATAGAGAATTGTGGATTCAAACTCAGTAACTATTAAACCCTCTCGTTATTAACAACATAGCATCGTGTAATTCATTTGTGTTCAGCTATGCGTTCGTCTTTTGTTTACCTGAAATACGCAGTCTGTAAAAGACGGATAGCAACATCAATAGTGACACCTGACAACTGACTATCAACTGCTTTTGTTCAACCAGAGGCCTCTCTGATCACCTGTTACAATTAACGCAAACTTGTTGCACACTGTGCTACATTTGAGAATCATTTAAAATTCATACTGTTGTTTCTACAGTAGGTTGTGAAGTATTTAATGAATGTTTGAAAAATTTAGGCAGTACAAACTTCTATGTTACACATTAGAGAATTTAAATAAATTATTTCGTGCAACGAAAGTCGTTAATTTAACAATAAAATGCGCCAAACAAAGTTTGTGGAAGTATTTAATATTAACTTTTATTCGCAATGTTTCAAACATTCCCGTCTTTCTCATTAGGGAATACAATTTAAAAATTTGTTTCGCGTTACTAAGAAAGTTTCATAATCAAACTATAAATATGCATCAAAAGGTAATGGGCCGTATTATGAGCTCAATTTTATAGAGCTTTTTTTGTTAAAAGTTATATCTGGCTTCATAAGATATAATGAAAAAGAACGCTTCCCAAAGAGCTGTTATTATAATAGTGCGTTTGTAATATGTGCCATTATAAATATTTCGCCAAACACCCTGTATATGACGTGCTTTTGTAGGTTGCAGGCGATAGAACACGACTCTTATACCCGGTCTCATAAACTTTAGTTGAATTATGAGTTAGTTACTGGACGGTTAAATTCTCGGTTAAATTTTATTGTCAACTAAATTTTTGTTGTGTTTTATAAAGCAAATAACGAAGTAAATTTAGTAACTGTTGGTTAACTAACCCTCGGTTAAACTTACCGACCGTACATCAAATTCAAATATTGTACAATGTGCCATGGATATAAAAGAAAATATCTATGTGTCAGTTGTAATAGTTAATGACATGTCATTATAGTTAACGTAATTTGATATTAATTATTAAATTTTGTTATAAATTAAAATTAGTTTAAAAATGGATATGTCGTTTGTAAATATATTAAAAATTTGTTTTATTTGATATACTTATCTTACTTTGTAATTACCATTTCTTTAAGTTATATTTATAATGTTGGTATATTGTTAAAGAAAAAGAATATAAATTCAACTTAAATAATGTTAAAATAAAGACAATAAAAATTGTAATCAATTATATTTCTTTAAACTGTCACATAGATATTTTCTTTTATTTCTATGGCTGTCTGATTTTTAACAAAAATATTACATTTTATATTTAATATATCTTGTACTGCCGAGGTACTGTTGCAACAATTATCTGACGTAGAATTTCATTTTGAACAACATTGTGCTCTAGTAGTTTTGTTCTTAATTTATCAGTAGAGAGAGTATCCGTCGTAATGTCTTGAAATCCCATGTTAAAGTCCTATGTCGCTATGTTCCACATTTCATTGCACACTCTGTATGTTTATTATAACCAAATACGTCATCACATCACACTTTAACATGTAATTAACAATAGCTCGCGTCAGTGTTTCACAGCATACTTATCGCAAGGCAATTATTTCTATTGTTATTTAGGTACATTTTAAGCTTAAAGTGAAAAGAAATGTATAAAAAATGGTATAATTGGTATAACTTTGGCATTTTATGTAGAAAAAATAATAAATAAAAATAATTTTGTGTTTCCTCTTTTGACAGGTAAGATTTAAATTTGACATAACGATTGAATAGTATCCTTCCATTAAACTGTCAATATTATTCAATTAGCAACAGTAACGACGTTCATTAACTGATAAAATATTGAATTATAGATATATTATTTGACAGTGGATAAAAATATATAAACATTTGATTTAAATTTAATTAAAGTGAAATGAGTAGCATATCCACTTCATTTTGATATAAATTAATTACGAGTTCATAACGTATTATTAAATGTTTCAAAGTTGGCTAATATTTCAGCAATAACTAAATATTTCCGCTTAGTTAAGTTATTAATACTTTCATTAGGTGCATATTAGCCGCGAACTACATTACACAAACTTTGAGCATCTGGTGCATGAACTATGTTTAATACAAGAGAAGACCATCGCCGTGGTCACACTTGTTGCAGGTGACTTAACGCCCTGAAGTGCTGTCTTCCTTGGCCCAGTTTATCGAGGTTTACATTCATTAATCTCATCTAATTCTAGGCTATGGATTAGGACAATTTGGCAATTAAAACAGTTGCTCTAACTCTAATGTGCCGTCAACTCGAGAGTCAATAATCTAATCATGATTTGGGAACGCTGTATTAATCTGCAATATAATCTCAGTTTGTATCTATACGACGTGAGGTAAAGGTAATTAAAAGTTATTGGATAATAAGAATTAATTCATGTACTTTTAGGAAATTTATATTTTCTATCTAATCTTTTAAATGTAAAATTGTGATCTTATTTTATTGTGTCAAAAAGACTGAAACTCTCTTTTTTTATTTGTTAACAATTTAATTATATTAATAAAATTCCTCTGCAGGCAGGATAATTTTAAAGAAATTCTGTTCTATCACTTCAAGTGGTATACAGTATATAAATTTCTCATTTTCACTGCTTTCATATGACTGGAGCAAATTTATATGTTGACAGAAACAAATATTTTTGTTTCTGTTTTGTTTGTTTATTACAAAGATAACAAAAATAATCTAATAAACAAAATGATGTAGTAATCCATTTCTTTTTTCTACGACCATTATGGAAAGTGACACTTTTCTCACAGTATATAAATCTTGAAAGTTGCGTATTTCCCACAATCGTAGGTTTAAGTTTAAGAAATCATTTCTCACGGTATTTGCCAACACTGCGCATGTGCAGTGTGGGAAATATCATTTCTCACAGTAATTGCCAACAGTACGTATGCGTGAGGTTTCCTGCGCCATATGGTTTTTTTATGTCAAATAGATTTCATACAATTTTTTGGTCTGTAATGTTTAGCAGTGTGGTCGTAGAAAAAGTATAACGTGCCACTTGTGCAGAATCACCTATTTCCCAACTTGTGTGATTCCAGCATTCGACTTTGTCTCGTGTCGAAACTTTCACACCTCGTGGGAAATAGGCGACTTTTTGCACTTGTTGCGCAATATACTATTGATGTAGTTTTAATTTCTTTCTGACACATTCATTTCATAGTCGTCCGAAAAATTGCATTTTTCGTCCTTGAATTGTAATAACTATTACTATTACTGACTTAATATGAAAATATTTTTTGAGGTGCAACTTTGAGCCCATATTTTCAGACAATTTTGTTTGCAAATTTGGAATCTCATTGATACCTATCAATATATACTATTTCTCAGAATCAAAATATTTGACCCAAAATTATACATTTAAAATATAAAGATATTGGGTTTTAATATTCTACACACATTAAAAATAGTAGAACTTTGTAGACTCACAGGTAACATTTAAAATAAAATATTAAGAATTTCTAAATTAACAAGAATACGTAAAAATTAATTAAAATTTACATTTTACAATATGGGTAGGTTTTTCTCCACAGGTATAGAATTCAATTAACATTTTTCAAGCTTCACATTTACACGGTCTCTGAGTAAGAAGTATTTACACAAATTTAATATTTGAGGTATTTAAAGGTTATAGGTTATGACCAATGTTTGTACACTTCAAATGAATGTTGCAGTTTGGTTCATTGCACAAATAACTCTATAAATATCACCCAATAAATAATATTGAAACAGAAACAGATATTCAGTAACAGTTTGCAAAGTCTTCATTGAAACTAAACAGTTTATAGTTTTATAATAATTATACTTGTCAATAAACCAAAATAATTAATATATAACTTTGTATATGATTCATGTTATTCATTACTAGTATGTAGAACAATAAATAGACCACGAATTAAATAAACTGGAGTAAACTTTTTTATATGAAATTTTATCAGAAAATCTTAATTCTCATTTGTCAAGCCGTAATATTTTTTTAAGTATTTTGTAACGTAAAAAATTTAAATAAATATCTAAATATAAAATAAAATAAAACAATACATCGAATTATATTATTTATAACAAAATTTATATTTAATGGAATAATTTATAAAAGTCGCTCATGTATTTGATAATTACCTAATAATGTTTTTCATATTTATCCTAAATAATAAAATATTAAAACTAAATATTCATATTTTTAGCGTTAAAAATGATGTATTTGCATTCAAATATTTGTCATTTCGAAAATAAAGCAATAATCTGAAAATTGTTTACAATGCATAACAGAATGCATAACGTTGAATGAGCATTTTACATTGTGACCGTATTTTTATGTGTTGTGCAAACTAATTGATCAGTGACAGTAAATTCATGATATGAAAATCAACTGACATTTACATTAAAATATACAAACTGAAAAATTATTTGAATAAATAAAAATATTATTTATAATTAAATATATCAATAAAAGAATTAAAGTATTTGTCAAATTAAATATTTGGCTTTATTATTAAATTTAAATATTTTATAAATAAAAAATAATAAGCTATATAAATAAATATAGTGTCACATAAAATATTACTAAAGTAGCTTTTAAATATTTCGCACCACCGTTCACGTAAGTTTAACTTACTTCCATAGCAACATAAGTCGTAAGTTCTTGATAACTTCTGATATTTGGTTACCATTGTCAACAGGAAGATATAGAAATAACTGTCCTACTAGCAGAGTAATTATGAAAAACATACGAATTTTATACACATATGGTCGTCTAGCAATGGTTAAAATTAACTATAAAAAGTTGCAAATAAATAAATCTGAACTGTCTTATTTTACAAATACTTTAACATTATTTGAAGTTAAAAGCTATTGATGGGGCGAAAAATATAATTAGGACTAGAAATATAAATATCTAATATAGCTATTCTCGTAAGATAGATATTTCCATGGCTGCCTAATTTTGAACGAAAATAATATATTTTATATTTAATATTTAAGATCTTAGCTGATGTACAATTGAATTATGAACAACTTTGTACTGTTTTAGTTTTGCGTTAAATCTATCAGGAGAGAGAGTATTTGCATTTTTTTGAAATCCCATATCAAGGTTCTATTTGCCGCGTTTCGTTGCACACACTGTATATACTGTTGTTTCATATTAATTTTCGCACTATCAAATATCATTAAAATAATATAAAATACCTAGTATGTAATTTCTGCGTTTTACGATGTTGAGATTGTTTTGTTTGGCACAGTACACCCCGATGCGCAATTGTTACAATGGTTGTTGTTTGTTTCAAGTACCACTTTGATCCTAGTTAAACCTTCGAATTATTATTGCCGTCCAGTGCATCTCCAGCTTACATGAAAAACTGTCCATGAGATGATATATCGATTTAGATAGAAACCTGATTCTGCTTTAAGATGTAGTATCATTTGTTCTGTTGCTTCAAATAAGAAAATGCTTACTATAAAAGTCCTACCTATTTAAAAGCGATATTATATATTTTTCGCATGATTGGATATTGAATAACTGATAAGTTACATCACAATATTTATTTTCATTTTTTGTTTTACAGCTTCTTGTCAGTTCCGAACAATTCGATATCGCTGGGAATCTATCCTCAAATATCTTACTTCACTTAGTTCGTGTTGGAGCATGCTAATCAAGTGTATCACCCGTGCCCGTTGATTTTAGAGAGCTCTTACCGCTCTTAATACTTACGAGTAAATAACTATGATTTAGAACTTATATATTTCATAATTTTTTATAGTTTCCAATTTTATCAACTAAAAAGCTTCACTTCTACAATTGTAGCAAAAATGTAATCTACTATTCCCAGAAAATAAAATTTTCCATAATTTTATTTTATTATAATTGAATGGAATGGAATGCCATTGAATGTAAAATGGATATAACTGAACCCGCACCATTTTATTGTAATGAGATGAGTATGCGATGTATGAGAACTTTTATCTCATATCTCCATCCAAATATTAAAATCAGATTGGAGACTTTGAAACATACATATTCATCAAAAATCTTGATATGCGATAAAGTAATAAACTAAATTAAATTTTACACCTAACGATTAACATTATAAATAAATATTCACAAATATCTCGCGAACGTGTTTTGTCTTTAAGTAAGCTGAATGTAAAATCTGGGGTTCAAATCCCAGCTTCTCAAGTCTGTAAGCATATAAAATACCGATGCATGTAGAGGCTGTTGGTTGACAATGACAATATACTTCGGCAAAACGCAAGTATATTGCTTTATATTGCTCATTGAAATGATGGGATCCTACTATACGTAATTATAATTAAGACTAGCTTCGATTACTTTAAAAATGAACTTAAACTCAAAAAGAAATGAAATTAGTTTCAAAATTTATTTATATGGTTAGGATCAGTGGCGGCTCGTGGTTTTAAATCGTGGGGGTGCTACAAATTACAAAATTTTGAAAGTCAGTGTAAATGCGTGATTCGATAAAATATCAAAATTACCGTAAAAATAAAAAAAAAACATGAAAGTACATTAATTATTATATGCAATTATAAATAAATTAATAAATATATCAATAATATATGGAGAAAACTTGGGGGTTAAATTTAATTTTAATATTGTTTATTCATTTATATTTTTCCCCAAAATAAATATTTTATACGTCACCTTTTTTTCGTACTTGCTGTGGCCTCCAATTTTAATGATGACAAATTGTTATTTTTATTATTTTTTTAATGTAAGCTGCTTTAGTGCAAGTGTTTTTCACCACCAATTGAAAATGCTTTAAACAGTACAACAAGGATTAAAATCTTGTTGGGGACATTCTTAAAAATATTAACGCTAGAAAATAAGCTGCATAAAAAATTTAGTGTGTAGTAAAAGAGATGATAAAGATAAATGGGTCTTGTAGGGTATATAGGTAGGTGTATAATCAATTTATGTTGCATTAGGTGAGCTAAAAAGTATTATACGTTTTGATTTTATTATATATGCTTTTACCTTTGGCTATAATAAATGACCTCATAAACTAAATACGTAAAACTTGAATAAAATTATATTGCATTGTTTATTATGCATTTGAGGATTGATATTGGCATAAATTTATTTTTATTTGCTACACTGTAAAGTTACATGCAAATTCAATTAACTTGTATTATAACCAAACTTTTCACTGTTTTACTACAATACGCTCTGTTATTCTACAAAGCTGTTTCAAAAATATAATTATAATACTCCTGTTGAATTTTAATTTAACTCACTATTTAAACCGCACGTGATGTACAAGTTATCTTTTAATTAAAACCTACATTTTTTTGCATTTAAGCTGTAGAATTTTATCTTATGGCAACCGCACAACTACGCATCCCTGTTTTACCTCCCGACCTAAATAGATAAGGGAGGTTTTATTGTTCGTAATTCAATATCACATTTTAAGATACAATCCGGTATATGTTTTTTTCATATGTAAGACTATTCTTCTTCCGTATAATTTTTGGTAATAATAATTTTAAATCCGTTTATTTAATTTACATTTAAATATGGATGATGATAAGTACAGCGCAACAAAATAAAGCGAGAAAACGCGTACACATACATATTTTATTTAATATAGAGTAATTGGGGAAGAGATGGACCGGTAAGAGAGTTGGACTTTTGGTCTTAAAAGTACATTAGAGTAATATTTCTTACAGAGAATGTTAATTTTGATGCTTAGTCGCTTGAAAATTAATGCAGTCAACAGTGAACTAAAGTTTTACTTAAAAAAATTATGTACCGTATATACACAATTAGTTAATTACTTCTTCGGTGGGTTTAAACTAATTATTTAGGTACATACTTTATAAACATGTAAATTAGACTTAACGTAACCCAAAAAATGTGGTCCTATTTGTACACAGTCATAAGTAATTATGGATTCTAGTGACAAAATATTTCTCGAATCTTGCTCGTCTCGTCTCTAAATATCTCGTTTCGGGCGAAACGAGAACGATTTTACAAATAAAGCTTCGAGACGAGAAAATGCAATCGAAATTCTTGAATTTCAATAATAACGCCGAAATTTCTCGAGGATTTAAAATATTTTTTTTCAAATGTCATAAATGTGATATCTTTTGTAATTCACAAGGTAGAAATTAAATTTCTACCCCGCGAAAGTAGTAAAATTAAAAAAAATAAAGAAGGATGATTGGATAAAATGTGATAAAAACATAGAAACTTTTAAAACGGTGAGCGGAAATGACCCTCTTCCCTCCTAACTATATTTTGTAAAAAAAAATGGTTTGGACACTTTCTCACAAATCTATAATGATAGTTAGGCTTTACAATATACCTATTATTTTTATTAGTAAAACTAAACAATTGTCAATTCCAAATTGCAGTATTCAAACGCTCAGGTAGTAACATAATGAAATTATTCCACATTGTTACATTATCTATGAAGTCGACAAAATCGGTATGAAATTCCTAGAATTGTGTTCCATAGATAATATAATATATTATTATTAATATAGATTTGTCACAAAATGCAGTTTTCAACTGGAGCAGCAAACGTTAAAAACTATATTTAGTAGATTTATTTTGTGTAGTAATAAATTGAAATAGGGTAAAGTGTAAAATCTGGGGTTCAAATTCTAATTTCGCCAATCTTTATCCATCTAACACTATAAGCTGTAGGTTCCTTATAAAGGATGTAGGTTGAAAACCTGTACCAATAAAATGCAAGAACAAGTCCCTATTTCATGTGGAAAGGCCAAATATAAGTGGAATATTTGATTACAAAAAATAAGGGTCAGATATTTTAAATGAAATGTTTGAGGATTACTTTTGAAGCTTCTTCAAGACGTACTAATCCAGCAATAAGAGAAATCTGTTCTACATGTCAGAAAAATAAAAGATATTGTCCCGACATCCGTTTCCTGGTATTAGTGGATGACGTCATCGTCGACATTTATGTCCAATCGATGCTCAGTTGACCACTCCAAGACAAAACACAAAATGTGTATCGAGTAGCACAAAAATTGTGGAGACTGGAATGAAATTTGCTCATTGTAATATTGTTTGCCGAGAGCCCGTAATTCAAACACAGTTTTAATTAAGCTCAGAACTGGATTCATGTTTATTTAAATCTTACAACCGAATCATCTCTGCCTCAGTCACGCTTGTCAAAACCGCGAAACACAAACAGATACCAATCTGCATTATCCATAACGACGAAACACTTTCCCCTCGAAACAATTAAAACATTCTGTGGCAACAGTTGTTTTATGAGGGTTACAGGTTTACGATAAACCAAATTAATTAAAATAAACAAATAAAACCGTTAGATTTTTGTAATTATCCCTTTGGATTCTCAAAGCAACGCCTGGTACCAAGTCCATAAATTACAACTTTCACCAAATTCACGCGAAACCTATTTATTCGCTCGTCAATAAGATTTACTAGAATCGGTGACATTTTAGATCCACTAGTTTCAAATATTTCACTTATTGATTTTAAAACAGCTTAATTTTAGATGACAAACATTTTAATACAAATACATACGTATGTAAATTATAACGATTTTTACCTACCGCTTTATACGGGGTGTAATTAGAAATACAGCATAAATACAAATAAATACAGAATTTATTCGTCCACTCAAGGAGCATAACATAATAGCTATTTATGTATTAAGGGCGAAATGATATAGATTTTGGCCCGCGGTGCAAAATTGAAGCCCGACGCGCAGCGGAGGGTTACAATGCACCTAGGGCCAAAATATATTTCGCTCGTAATACATACAATATTTTTTGCACAACCGAAGTAGTATTACTTCATCACCGCGATCAAAGTAAAACGATGTTCAAATCAAATTCAGATCATAGTAGTCTATTTGACATATGTACGTTGTCATGGATAACAATGAAAACAAGCAAGTAGTAAGTAAACAAAGTAGCAAAAAAGCGGTGACACGTCAAAAATTTATTATAATAATTAATTTAACTGGGCACGAAAAGTTCTAGGGCGAAAATGACTACTTTTTCGCCCTCGGGCGAAAAAGAGTGTCATTTCGCCCTTAAAACAATGTTATTTGTCCGACTTTTACGCCCGGATGTGCAAAAAATTATTTTCACATGTACAGGGTGTTGCATTACGCCTCGGCGAGAAATGTTTGCCTTTTTTAAATGGAACACCCTATTTATTTTTATATTTTTAAAATTGTATTTTATTGTTCTATGCGGACATATGAATTTTGTTTTAGTTTTCCACGGCGTTGCCAAGTTATTCTGTTTATTCTCTAAAAAAGACAAAGTACACGCATTGCTTTATAAAGAAGTACTGAAGTTTTAATAGTAAAAATTAAGATGTTTATTTTTTTCTGTACAGCTGTAACTATACTCTATGTTCCGACATATTTTTTTAATGTAATTATACAAGGTGTTTAATAAAGGGAATTAAATTTATTCAATTTCAAATGACTATAACTCGTCATTTTTAAATGGAACACGTTATATTTTATAATTTAGTTGGGTGTCTTTTTGTATTATCTTCATATGTTATTAAGGGTATCCTATACCTAAAACCAATAATAATGCTCAACAATGAAATATGGTGGAGGATCTGTGCTTGTATGGGGCTGTATGAGTGCAAAAGAGGTGGCAAATTTAATTTTATTGATGGGAAAGTGGGCTATTTAAATATTTTAAAAAAGAATTTGGAATTTGAAAAGATCATTGATTCTATATAAATTACAGGAGACTAATAAATAATAAATAATAAATATAATTTCTTTTTCTCGATTTCATTACGAAAAATTTAGGAATTCAATACATTATTTTATTTATTAATATAGTAAGTATACTATAAAATTTATTTCGTGTATACATATTCAATAAAGAACTTTAAAAATATTGAATACTTATTTTCTTTACTGGTGTACGGAATCTAATTAGTTTGAGTGTATATTATAATAATCATACGATGTTGAGAGTGCTTCAATTTCAGTTCTTGTTTGTTAGAAATAGCTAGTTTCCTTGTAACTATTAAAATTTTGACAAACTGTCGTCTAAGAATAGTTTGCAACTATGAAACTTTGAAAGTTTTATTAATAATGAATGTGAAATTGTTTACAACATACTAGGTATATCAATTTACTAATAGTTATGTATTCATCTTGTATAGTACATGTAGTTTACTCAACTCATTATTATTTTATGCATACTATATCATAGTAATTAAAGCCAACGCAATAATTACAATAAGTAAAATTTACATTCAATATTAATTTGTAATGTTTAAATTAAACAGTGAAAATTCTATACGAAATAATTAAAATTTATGATTTTTATGGATTTATAAAAGCAGGGAATATAATTTTCTTAATATTGGTGAAAATGAAACAACGAAAACGAAACCAAATAAAAAATTTAAATTGTAAATTACAAGCTCGTATAAATCCACTGTATGATATTTTTCACAATGAAACAAACAAAAATAAATTTGATTTTACGACAAACACCAAATGAGGGCAAAAGACGAAATTCACGTTGTCAATAAAAATAAATTCATCACATTCAACTTTACAGGACAAGAGAGAATTATAAGTGAAGTCTTAGATTAACGAAGCCGAGATTTGAAATTAGTGCCACATGTGCCGTAATAGGAATATGTGACAAGTTATGTATCTAATACAGAGTTTCCGTCTTGCTTGATGATAGAATTCAGAGACTGTCTACATGAGAATTCACTTGTGTCACTTATGCGACATGAGGAGAATAACGCATAGCGTAAAGTTATTCATTATGATCATTAGTGCCTTAACCTCACAGAGCTAGAAATTCATGACATTATTTGCATTTTAATTGTTATTATTTTGAAATTTCTACTTTATTTTATTTATAACAATAATAATTACGAACTAGTATCTACCGATATTTGTTCTACTTGCTTTTTTATAAATGACGAGTTGTTTTATTTTTTGTGCAATGTCTAATTTATCAAAGTAGACATAGAAATTTAATATTGTATACCTATTTAAAGATGTAGATCCCCAGAAAATATTTTTCTGTACTTTTGAGTTTTGATGTATCTAAACTACGTAGTGATTTTTAAACGAATAATTTATAAGAAGGTTGTTAATATTTTTGCCGATTTTCTGACCTCTGGTTAAACGTTATCTCGGAAGTTATTTACTATTTTGTTGCAATTCTTTTCTGGTAACCGGCCTTTAACCAGAATTGAAAAAATCTGCTCTTAGGTTTTTCAATCGTCTGTCAAAGTCAAACAGATTAAATTTATCTGGCTGGTAAATTTCGTAGTAATGAAAACGCGTTTTTCAATATGAATTTATCTGGGTCATAAGTAATAGCCATTTTCACTATATCAAAAACTGTCAAAAATTTGACAAATACTACACATAATATTTTACATTTAGCCATATTCGGATCTACTTCGTAAATTTATCCTACTGGAAAATTTTTATCGGTAGCATAAACTAGCTATTAGTTTATCCTTCTGTCATCTACGATTTATCCTCTTGGTAACGTTAACAAGATATTTAAAAACTGAAATTCATGGTTACCACAATAGTGTTTCTTTTTATTATGTTGCGTATAACTTTTTATATTTATAAGGGTTACTTATATTCAGGTATAGACATCAAAATATGTTGACTATCGTTTACATTGAAAATATGTTTACTGGTATTATACATTTATATCTTATTTTTCTGTTGTGCCGTTATACAAAAAAGTTTTATTGTAAATCATTTGTATAGGAGAATTTCTGAGCAAACAAACTTATTATTATTAGCAGCTAGTTATCTGATTTAAAAAAAAATAAGAAAATAAGCCGAAGATCATATATCAAATTAATATCTTACGAAAATTTGAAATAAAATTTATCAGCTTTTAAAGAGAAAGTTTTAAAATAATAAAGTTACCAATAATATTATACTAGCAACACTCAAACTTCAAAAAATTATAAATATTAAAATTGATCTTTCAAAAAAAAAATGTTCTCTTTCCTGCAAGACCAAAATATTTAAAAATGGAATGCTATTTCTAAAAGTGTTTTTCTTTGATAAACAATTTTATTTTGAAAACCACTTGAACTACAATTTCGTAAACCCTCCTTGACTTTTGATTACCTCGAGAGATATTCGTTTGATCTTATACCAAATAATTGTGTCTCCCATATAAAAAGAAACGGAACAATTTACCTACAATGTACGTAATTATTGTTTTCAGTAATATTAGTTTACGTACTACAACTTCATTATTTATATTGAATAAAATATGAGATAGAATCCTAGTGGTAATTTATTATAAAGCCTCATTACACATCACATTTATATTAATGAAAATGAATGTTATTATAAATTACATGGGGTATAAATCACAAGTTTTTTCATTTCTCATATTAATTACTGAGATAGCTCTACTAACTGCTAAACATGTTATACCCATCTCCATCTTTTTTATAATACATAATTATTTTTCCTCAGAGGAAAAATGGTGGCAGCGCGTACGCTCAATATAATAAAACTTTGCGCTAATATGGTAAGCGGTAACCACATCGTATGACTGGTTTGCGAACTTTAGCCGCAATATTACCACCGACCAATATGGTGATGTGTATGGGAAATTATTATATAATAAGCGGTTCCATTGTTTTATTACATTTTCTTGTTTTTTAAATATTTCAATGTAGTAATATAAAAATAATAGGCCAATTCTGAACAAATCTGCAAGTTTTACAGATCTGTAAATCTGCAAATAATAAACAAAATTGCAACGAAAGTAGTCACTTTTATGTATAATTTTAAATTAATCAATAAAAATAGATGTTATTTTGTCAGTTTTTTACAAATCGGTAAGATTTACATCTTTGTTCAGAATTGGTTTTATTAATATAGAATTAAAGTTTTGTTTTGTTTAATTGTTATCTATAAATATAAATAAATATGACTACAGTCGATTTAATTTAATTTGAAATGATTCATTTTAATAAAAATCTTTTCTAAAATAAAAATAAAAACCATTCACTGTGAAGTACTATAATTATCAAATGTAATTAATATTTACTACCTGGTAATAGGGTTTCTCGTTCACTTTGAAGTACTCTAATTCTTGCCCTAATTACTTCTAAATCACCCTCCGTAAGAACCAGTCACCGTAATGTTTACTACCTGGAAATAGCGGTGCTCGCTCACTGTGAAGTACTCTAGTTCTTGCCCTAATTAGTTCAAAATCACCCTTCGTAAAAACCAGTCACCGTAATGTTTACTACCTGGAAATAGGGATGCTCGCTCACTATGAAGTACTCTAATTCTTGCTCTAATTTAATCAAAATCACTCTCCGTAAAAACCAGTCACCGTAATGTTTACTAGCTGTGAATAGGGCTGCTCACTCACTGTGAAGTACTCTAATTCTTTGTCTAGTGTAATTAGTTCAAAATCACCCTCTGTAAAAACCAGTCACTGTAATATTTACAATCGAATGCGGTGTTCATTTTTTGCGAAGTACTCTTAATTCATGTTCGAATGAAAATAGATCAAAATCACCCTTCGTAAAAATCAATCACCGTTAGTTAGTCCCTATTAAGCGATTTTTTTTTCCAATGAAGCGTTTAAATTATGTACTGTTAGTGTGGTGTATCTGTTTGTAATATATATCACTAATGATTTATGTATAACGTAAAGAGCGTCCACAAGAAGTTAATTCCCTGGCACTCTATTTGTTGTGGAGAGATCACCACAGAGGATATTATTATATGGCATATAGATGATAATAAATAATTTGATTTGATTTGAAAATTTGATAAATTACAAACGGGATTTTTTTAATTTTATGTACATATATTAATTCTGTAATAAAAATAATACACACGTATTTTTTTTGTAAAAATTCCAATATTAAACGAGTGATAAATTAATAAATTAATTAATAAAATAAAACAATAGAATGAGAAACAGAAGTAGTGATGTCCTTTAGTGAATATAAGCATTATGACAAACCGCTCGTTAGCTGGGAATGCGACGATTTATTTATAAATAATGAACACTTTATAACAATTTTTATATTATTATCTTTTCTTTAACTATAAAATTGATTTTCAATGTAAATTTCTATAAAAATTGTTTTCTCAGAAAACTCCAACATGTTGCAACTAACTTTTGAATAAAAATCATTTGAACTAGTGTTTGCAAAAGTTAATGCATCCATATAATTGTGGGTACTCGTACAAAATATTAGTTATTTCAATTTTACAAAAGATGCCATATTAGTACCTGACTACATAATATCCTAGTTTTTATACACATAATACTCTTATGATTTAATTTCGTTTTTGACTTCATACTAGAAGTATAATTAGTTTTCCAACTAGATTATTTTTACGTTTGCTATTTATGGACTAGGACGCAAATCACGTAGCGAGGGGGAAGTCATTATGGGGAATGAAATACGAAATACGCGTCCTCACCTGTGAGGGGCATAATTATACTCGGTGGGGGATTACCCACCGATGATATTTTGGTTTGCTCATTGCCATTGCAGTTTCAATTTCGTTGGTGTGAAGTCAATTTCAAATATTAATGGAAAAACTTGCCAATCCGGAAGTAATAATGCTCAGCGAGTCACACAACAAATCACGCATGCCACTTCACTATCTGGTCACCTGGATGGAGATTTACCATTTAAATTAAAATCCGCGATGACGCTATTCCAAAATGTAAAGAAATAAATAAAGTTTTTTATGGGAAAAATGTATTTTTTTCGAAATCGATACTAAAGTACACGATATCATTCCGCGAAGTTAGCCAATGTAGAAGCTAAAGTAAAATTTTACAGACTCTTATGTCAAAATTTAATTTTACGGACTCATCTGTCAAACTTGGATTAACCTATGTTTTAATAGTATTATACTAGCGAATTCTCGGCTACGCCGAGCATTCCCTAGAGCTCCGCTGTCAGTGCAAAAAACAAATGCCGATCGACATGAAACAATTATTTCATATTTCCACGTCAGGCCTCACCGAGACCTTTCATTAGATTGCAAACACGATATACTTCTAATAATTTTTTTGCAAAAAACAAAAGCCGGTCGACATGAAACATTTTTGTCATTTATGTACCCCAATTCTCACCGAGATCTTTCATGTGTTACCATACACGACATACTTTTGACAACTTTCTGCATAAAACAAAAGTCGATCGACATGAAACACTTTTATCATATGTACACCCTAGCCCTCTCCGAGACCTTTCATTTGATACCAAACACGACATACTTCTGACAACTTTTTGCATAAAACAAAAGCCGATCGACATTGATCATTTTTGTCAATTCTGTACGCCAGCCCTCAACGAGACCATTCATTTGAGACCAAACATACCTTTGAGAAATTTTGCAAAAAACAAAACTCGATCAACATTGACCTTTTTTGTTAATTCTACACGCCAGCCCTTATCGAGCCTTTTCAGTTGATACCAAACACCACATACTTCTCACAATTTTGGGCAAAAAACAAAAACCGATCGACATAGCACATTTTTGTCAATTCTGCACGCTAGCCCTCAACGAGACTTTTCATTTGAGACCAAACACGATATACTTCTAATAATTTTTTGCAAGAAATAAAAGCCGGTCGACATGAAACATTTTTGTCATTTATATACCCCAGCCCTCAGCGAGACTTTTCATTTGATACCACACACGACATACTTTTGACAACTTTCTGCATTACACAAAAATCGATCGACATGAAACATTTTTATCATATTTACACGCTAGCCCACACCGAGACTTTTCATTTAATACCAAACACTATATACTTGTGACAACATTTTGCAAAAAACAAAAGCCGATTGACATTGACCATTGTCGTTAATTCTGCACACCAGCATTCATTGAAACCTTTCATTTGATACAACACACCACACACTTCTGACAACTTTTTGCAAAAAACAAATACCGATCGACATAGCACATTTTTGTCAATTTTGCACGCTAGCCCTCTCGGAGACCTTTCATTTGATACCAAACACGACATACTTCTGACAAATTTTTGCAAAAAACAAAAGCCGATCAACATTGACCTTTTTTGATAATTCTACACGCCAGCCCTTATCGAGCCTTTTCATTTGATACCAAACACCACATACTTCTCACAACTTTTTCCAAAAAACAAAAGCCCTTCGATATAGAACATTTTTGTTAATTTTGCACGCTAGCCCTCATCGTGACCTAGCCTAATATAACATTCACTGTCTTCAGTAACGTTCATTTGGGAATATTTGTTCTTTGTTTAGTTACTTTATTAAACATTTGGCAATATTGACTTATGTAATTCGACAACATTTTGAAATGTTAACATTTAATAGCTAATTTCATTTCTACAAGGCGGTTCTTGACGAATGCTTTGATTTAGTACCAGACACGGTGTATTTCCGGCTAATTGTACAAAAACAAATGCAGATCGACTTGGCAATTTTTTGTCACTTCTGCAAATTAGCCTTCAACCGATATTTAATTTGATACCAAACATGACATACTTCTGACAACTTTTTCCAAAAAACAAAAGCGGAATAACATGAACCATTTCTGTCAATTTTGCATGTCAACTCTCATCGAGACCTTTCATTTTATACCAAACACGATATACTTCTGATAACTTATCATATCTGCTCGCCAGTCCTCATCGAGTCTTCTTATTTGATTCCAAGCACGATATACTTGTTACAACTTTTTGCAGAAAACAAAAGCCGATTAACATAGACCATTTTCGTCAGTTCTGCACGCGAGCCCTCAACAAGACCTTTCATTTGAGACCAAACATGATATACTTTATACGAGTTTTTGCATAAAACAAAAGCCGATCGACATAGATCAATTTTGTCAATTCTCTACGCGAGCCCTCGCCGAGACATTTCTTTCGATACTAAGCACGACATATTTCTGACAATTTTGTGGAAAAAACAAAAGCCGATCGTTGTAGATCATTTTTGTCAATTTTCTACGCGAGCCCTCGCCGAGACCTTTCTTTCGATACTAAGCACGACATATTTCTGACAACTTTGTGGAAAAAACAAAAGCCGATCGTTATAGATCATTTTTGTCAATTATCTACGCGAGCCCTCGCCGAGACCTTTCATTCGATACCAAGCATAACATATTTCTGACAACTTTTTGCAAAAAACAAAAGCCGATTGACATAGATTATTTTTGTCAATTCTGCTCCCCAGTCCTCATCGAGACCTTTCATTAGATACCAAACACGACATACTTCTATTAACTTTTTGCATAAAACAAAAGCCGATCAACATAGAAAATTTTCATTTCTGCACACCAGGCCTTTCCGAGACTTTTAATTCGATACCAAACACGACATATTTCTGACAACATATTGCAAAACACCAATTCTAATCGACGTAGAACATGTTTGTAATTCGTGCACACCAGTCTACATTGTGTCATTTCATTAAAACCCAAAGACAACCTACTTCTAACAATTTTTTGCGAAAAACAAATGCAGATCGACATGACACATATTTTTTGTCATTTCAAAACCGGCCCTTATTGTTTTCTTTCTTTTGATATCAAATACAGCGAAGTGTTTAATTTATTTTATTTAGGAATATTTGATTTTTATTTAGTTACTTCATAATTTGGCAACACTGTTTGTAGTTTATTTTTAAATTTATAAATTACCATCGGCAATTCTAAAATAACAGATTTTATCTTCAGTTTAGTTCCTTTAGGAATATTTGGTTTTTATGTAGTTACTTCATGACACATTTGGCAACACTGTCTGTACTGACATTTAAACGTCAAAAATTAGAAATTTTAAATTCGCCACGAAAGACACTAAAATTTTTAGTGAAATAATTGCTCATATGTACAATGTATAACAATGCTGTCATACTTTTGATATCTTCATTCATTAAGATGTAATAAATGATTAAAGTTTGCTTCTGACTTGTCAAACATGACAGCTAGTAGTTGGCATTCACTTGAAATTTTCCAATGCTTGCTTGAGCTATTGTTTCAATGTACCAATTTCACAAAGTTTAAATTTTTTTACACAAAAACCACACACAGTAAAAATATAAAAACTAAAAAGGAAATTAATTTGAATCAAGCTCTATAATATGGTGCAAAAATCATTAAAATCGGATAATCAGTTTATGCTGTAGCCCGTTGCAAAATTTTGGCGATCGTCTGATGAAAATATATATTGGAAAAATTGTCTAAGCCTTTTAGTATATAGGATTTTTGCAGTTTATTTTAGCACTATCTAAAATAACAAACATATCATTTTATAATGCTATTGGTGAATTTATTTATTATTTTACCTTAGATAATAATTTATCTGATTTCATGCAGAAGACGTATAAGCAGGTGTAAATATAAATGAAAATTATAAAGAAATATTTTATTCACAACCACTATTGTAATATGTCAATTCCTAACCTGTCGAAGGTTGGTAACGTATGTCATTTTTAACTGCAATGACAATCTCACGGGTGGGAAGCACTTTAAAATCCCTTGGGGGGGGGGGAAGTATTTAATATGGTTGCCTAGTAATACTGTCATAAATCTCTAAAAGTAAGGTGATCTGTGCTGTCAAACATATTGATAAAACCTTATAATTACAAAAAACCTCAATAATTACAATATAAATTTTGAACGGAAGCATTTCTATTATAAAGTAATATAAAATTCTAATTCTAAAGATTTGTAGATATTTTCATACCGTCAATGTCAAATTATTAAAATAAATTTAAACATTTGTTTTCATAGACTACTACCGTACATTAATTTAGTTTATTGGAAAAAGGCGATATATGAGTAGAAGTTAATTTGGGTAATTGTGAATAAAATAGTATACATAGTTCGGTGGGAGTTTCATTACAGCCTTGCGCTATATCTGAGCCTCGAGGCTTCGCCTCTCGATCATATAATAAGCCCTCGGCTGTAATGCAACATTTCCCACCTCACATGTAATATACTATAACACTTTGACAGTACGTTTGTTATCACAGCCATCCCCGTCCCAATAGATAGCTGACGTTTTACAAACACATAATGCTATTTATTTATGTTTTTAATTAATAATTTAACGATTTCGGAAAAAATATAATATATAAATTGCATATCCGTAATAAATTTAAATAAGAACATTGAGCTCCATAAGAAACACTAGCTTAAAAAAAGGTCTTATTTTAATAGAGTCATAAAATATAAATTATTTGCTACATTAACCGATCTCGTAGATCTTATAGTTCTCGAGTTAATAATGATGATCCATGTAAAATGAACACCATGTACAATTAAATTACATTATTATTAATAATACTTAACAAATTATTGCATAAGGCAATAGAGTCAATACATATAAAAAAAATCGTGCATAAAGAAAGTTTTAAGTAAGGTCCTGGTTTGTTTGATCTTTTAACAGCTTTATGTAGGTACCTGGATGTGACACTGGCGCCACTATAAGATTTATTGCTCTTAACTTTTATAGCAATACTGCAAACAAAGTGTCTTATAGTGTGTTCCGATGTCTAAGGTTATAGCTTTGACTTTCTAAACATTGGATGTACCGCAACTCAACGGGGTAGTTCGGTAGTCAGACTTGGATTATTTTAAATATATTTAAAATAATATGTATTTTATTATATTATATAGGAATCTGTTACAATAATAAAATATTGTTTTAAAGTATCACACT
This sequence comes from Stenolophus ochropezus, assembly GCA_035578165.1. NCBI lineage: Eukaryota > Metazoa > Arthropoda > Insecta > Coleoptera > Carabidae > Stenolophus > Stenolophus ochropezus. Next base: position 4,953,325 of record JAQOWZ010000002.1, read on the forward strand.
AAAAAAATGTCGCAAAAATTGTGACGTCCGTAGGTTCTGGTGTGAATTTATTCACGTATGGATGCCAGATCCCAAATATTGTAGTTTGGCGCGTTTGAAAGTTGGTAAAGTGGACAGTCTGTGATTTAAAGCACTATATTTGCAGAAGATTATTCAATCTGTCAATTTGGAACTTAAAACATTATATGTGACGTTTGAAACGAAGTGAAGTTGGGTAAGAACCTTGATACGTCACTGGATAGGGGAGAAGTGGGATAATTCAGCCGCGTTGTGAAGGATTTTTAAATAGTAGTTTTTTTATTATTAAAAGTCAATTTAGAAAAAAAAGGTCTAATATGTTTCATTATACTATTGTGTTGCAGAGTGCTAGTCTCAGTGAAATATTATTTTATTATAAATTAAATACATAAACATGTGATTTGTACATCAATGTTAACTTCTGACATCTAACTAACAACATAACAATTTTTTTTTTACAACCTACGATTATTTATTTATTTTATTTCATATTTTGAATCTGCTTATCTCCAACACTCCTCCTTAAGCAGCTTCAAACGTAAATCTTCAAATATCTTCTTTCCTAAAGCTTTTGTAAATATGTCTGCAATTTGCTGCTTTGTATTTATGTACACTAAACGCACAGTCTTACCAATGTGTTGATTTATAAATTTGCGTCGTATTTCAATGTGTTTTTTTCCTTTAGTTATCTTCCCTTCATCTGCATTCTCCAGCATATGAATCGCTGCCTTATTATCAATGAACATGTCAGTTGGTTCCGTTATATTGCTTATTTTCAACTCCTTTAGTACTCTACGAACCCAACAAATTTCTTGTATTCCACTGACTGCAGCACGATACTCTGCCTCAGCTGAAGAAATTGCTATTACTGACTGTTTCTGTGCCATCCAGACAATTGGACCTCCATAGTTAATCAAAACTCCACTGGTAGAAATCATATTTGACTCTGTGCCACCATAATCTGAATCTGTATATACTTGTAACTCAGTCTTGCCATCAAAAAATATTCCAAAGTGTTCTGTTCCTCGTAGATATCTAAATACACGTTCAATCATTTTCCAATGACTGAGACTTGGATTACATACTTGACGACTCAGATAATTCACAGTGAAACTAATGTCTGGTCTTGTTATAGTTGACAAGTACAATAGACTTCCGATGACTTCACGGTATGGTTTGTTTTTGAGTAGTTTGTCATTTACTTTCTTGTCAGTTAACATTCCAGGCTCAATAGGTGTTGCAACTGAATATGCTCCTTCAAAACCAAATCGAGATAGTATTTTGCGTGTATACCTTTGTTGTGTAATTAGTATACCATTTTCCTTTTGATTAATTTCCATTCCAAGATAAAATAATTTTCCTTCTTCTGGACTCGTGGTCTTCATTTGAAACCTTTTACCTAATTCAGATAATACTCGATTTATCATCTCGTTATCACGACTAATTACAATTCCATCATCTACAAATATTCCAATTTTAATTGATCTGTCTTTGTTGTAGAAAATACATGGATCATCGTCAGTGTCTTTGAATCCCAATTTCTGTAATTCTTCGGTAAATATTGCATTCCATGCTTTTGGAGCTTGCTTCAACCCATATAAGCTCCTTTTAAGACGACAAACCCTTCCAGTATTGTCATCAAAACCTTCTGGTTGTAACATAAATATTTCCTCTGATAGATTCCCATTTAGAAATGCAGTATTGATGTCAAATATACGAATTTGTAATTTTTCACTTGCTGCATGACTTAATAACAATCGAATACTAGCATATCTAATCACAGGTGCAAAAGTTTCATTGTAATCTATTCCATATCTTTGATCAAAACCTCGGGCGACAACACGAGCTTTCAAACGTCCATCTGCTTTCTCGCGTAGTACCCATTTACATGTTAACGGTTTTCGACCTGTAGGTAATTCTACTAGCTCCCAAACTTCCATACGATTTAAAGCATCAATTTCGTCTTGCATTGCTCTTTTCCATCCAGGATCTTTCAATGCATTCTTGATTGAAATATCTTCAACTTCACCAATCATTACGTAGTCAACATACCTCAACGGTTGCTTGATGTTCTGACGATCTCTTAGATTATATTTCGGCACATTTTCATTTATCTCTTCATTTTGCTCTAATTCAACGTTCTCGCAATTTTCATTGTACTCCTCCTGACCTTTCTCATTTTCAGACTCAGATGACTCATCACCAACCGCTTCTACTTCTTCATGTCTTTCTTCAATAGTCCCACAATTTATCTCAGTATAGCCATGTTCTGGGCCAACTTTTTCATCAAATATGACATTACATGATACTTCAACACGTCGTTCATTTGGTAGGTAGATACGATAGCCATGTTCTTCAACATCGTAACCAACGAAAATTCCTTTCTTGCTCTTCTTATCAAGCTTCTGACGTTGACAATCTGGGATCATCATGTAGCATTCACAACCAAAACTTTTCATGGATTTCAGACTAATTCGACGACCAAACCATAATTCAGCAGGCGTTTTACCAATAACATTACTATTTCCAGTTTGATTAATAGTGAAAACTGAATAATTCAATGCTTCTGCCCACAAAAATGGTCCAAGATCTTTGGCGTAAATTTCTGCTCGAGCTGCTTCAACCATGGTACGCATTTCTCTTTCAATTCTGCCATTTTGTTGTGGTGTATAAGAAACTGACCGTTCATTAAATATACCCAGTTGCTCAAAGATATTTTTACTTCTGACATTTTTAATTTCTTTTCCATTATCTGACATAAGAATTTTTAATCTTCTTTCGAATTGATTTTCAACTAAGTTTAAATAAATATTTAACTTGTCTATTGCTTCTGATTTATTCTTCAAGAAATAAACTGTCCGAAATCGACTAAAATCGTCTTTAAACAATAAAAAATACTTAGCACCACCAAGAGATACAACATTCATTTCTCCTAAATCTACATGAACTCTATCAAGAGGAGCTTTTGCTACGATATCATTTTTCGGATGAGATACTTTGTGTTGTTTACCATATGCACAACCTTTGCAGACTTTATCTTCCCAATCATCAATGTATTGAATGTTATTTCTCTTCAGAATATCCTTTATGTGACGTACATTTTGATGAGCTAGTCTTTCTTGCCAAAGTCTTAAACTAACTGCTGGCAGACTGTAATGTTCCATTGAACGAAACATCATCTGAAATAATCCTCCAATCCTTTCAGCTACCAAGACAATCTTGTCTCCTTCCATAATCAGTGACTTTTCTGCTGTAGCTTGTTGTGTGTAACCTTTGTCCAGTACAGTTGTAACAGAAAATAAATTAAATGAGAGTTCTGGAACAAACAAAACATCCCTTAATATAATCGGATACCATTTCTCTCCATCATAAGCACTCAGCTGGACATCACCAACTGCAACTCCTTGCAACTTTGTTGAATCTCCAATTTCAACTAGTATCGGAACATCTAAAGATCGTACATTCGTCAGCCACTTTAATTTTCCTGTTAAATGATGAGTAGCGCCACTATCCTTGATCCAAAGTTCATGCTTGTTCGATGAATTTTCCAGAAAAATAGATGACAGTGCAATTGAGACAAAAGATTTAACTTTACCTGTGTCATTACTATTATTTTGCTTCTTTGTACATTCATTTGCAAAATGTCCTTTCTTCTGACAGTAATTGCAACTGTACGTTTTCTTGCAATATTCAAGGTACTCAGGACATGGTTTATTTTTACAATCACGCTTTATGTGTCCCACTACTCCACACTTAAAACATTTGATATTAGATTGACTTCGCTGTTTATACTGACTGAAATTCTGATAATCTGATCTTTTCTTCATATTTATTTGAGTCTTCCTGCGTTCATCTCTCTTATCAAATTTACCAACAAGTGCATTTCCGATATTTTCTGACTCTCTTGCTTGAAGCCTTATTTCCTCTTGTTGAAGACGATCACGTAAATTTGGTAGAGTTTTATCAGCTTCTGTAACTGATTCCCACGCTGCATGAAAATAATCAAATTTGGCTGGCAGTGAATTTAAAATTCTTGACATTATCCAAGTGTCCTTGACTTCTTCACCATTTGAACGTAATTCTTGTGCCAGTCCATCTATTTCAAAACAATTTTCTACTGCTGATTTCAATTCATCATATTTATAGCTAAAGAATTGCTGCTGCAATATCGCTGTTGACTTTTGACTTTTCCTGCCATAAATACCTTCAAGTCTTTCGATCATCTCTGAAGATGATTTGCATGTCGTAATCTTCAAGGCGATTTTCTCATCAACATTCAGTCCAATAATTGTCTGAGCTTCTACATCTTTCTTGATCCATTCGTTGATTTCTGGATCTGTTTTAAACGGTTTTGGTGTTACTCCCGTAGCAACGTCTAACAAATTCTTCATACGTAGCATCAAGTTCAGTTTAAATCTCCAGGATATATAATTTGACTTTCCATTTCCTTCAGTAGACTCAACTAGCCTGTCTAGACTCAGCTTGGCATCCATTTTTGTTCAAATTGGTGAAAACTTTTATATTCAATTGCCCGTTTATTATTATCTTACTTGCTCACTTTCTTACTTGCTTACTGGCTTACTTTCTTACTTGCTTACTTTCTTACTTGCTTACTGGCTTACTTTCTTACTGCTTACTGGCTTACTTTCTTACTGGGGCTCATAACCTGTTGCAGAGTGCTAGTCTCAGTGAAATATTATTTTATTATAAATTAAATACATAAACATGTGATTTGTACATCAATGTTAACTTCTGACATCTAACTAACAACATAACAATTTTTTTTTTACAACCTACGATTATTTATTTATTTTATTTCATATTTTGAATCTGCTTATCTCCAACATATTGATTAAAGCTAAAAATGAAAAATTTTGCAATACCTCATTAACATAAAAATTTTAACAGCCCTGTTTTCATATGGTTAAATTAGAATATTAATATATGCCATTTGGAATCTTGTTACACTTTACATTTTTTCAGAAAATTAAATTTTTTATAATAAAGTTATTAATATATGTGGAGCAGGCTTTAAATTTCAATGGGGGTAATGAAGTGTTGTATATTAAATTTCAGCAGCAGCTTTATTTAAAATTAGAAAAATCTGTTTTTCGTAGGATGTAAGTCCGAAAACCGAAGTTGTAAAATGTTTTACTTCGCTGTAGCAACTTTACTATCACAATAATACATTCCAACTTGTCGTACAACTTTCCGCAAAGTACTTTGATTTTTGGAATGAATTTTGTGACTTTTACACGACTTATACGAGTTTTTAACGCCACGTAAAATAATCCGAATAAATTCTACTATAACCAAAGTTCAAAAGTAACGTGTTAATTCTTTACCGGAAATTTTAAACAACTACTGCTACTAGAGTACCAAACATTGTGCAACAGTTTAATAATCGCACTGGTTTCGCAATCCAGGTGTTGCGGGTTCGAATCTATATCACCTTTATTAAATTGTATATGACGTTAGTTGTTGTTTATCATCAGTTCATTCAAGACAAATTTTACTCAAAATTTCATTTTATTTCAAACTTTATTCGTACTTAGAAAGACCGGGCCGTAAAATAATTAATATTCTATTCTTAGAATATTAAACAGTATCGACTGATTTCCACAATTTGTAACCAAATAATTAGAGCCACTTGACTTGATCGTATTACCTTCCAATTTAGCAAAGTACAATGGCTAAATAATTTCCACAATGTAGTAAGAATATTTTAATCTGATTCAAACATAATAATATCTCTTATTTAATTAAATTGTTCATCTGTGCATCCTTACAAGAAATAATGTTCATATTTTTTGACCTAGATTTAAGATTCAAAAGTAATCTGTTATTATTCTTGAAACTAAATATCAACTATAAATTATTTCCCAAATAAAAATACACTTGTGTTGTGGTGCACTCTCTTCTACAGTTTTGAAGAATAAGTAAACTAAAAATAAATAAATGTGTGGATGATAAAATGTGCGTAAGATAAAATGTGTGTAAGATAACTTTTCTTAGTGGATTAAAAGTGTGAAGGATAAAAGGTGTGCAAGATTGAATGTTTGAAAGATACAATGTCGAGCAATATAACATGTCTGGAGGATAAAATGTATACACCTCTATAGAAAAGCTTATTTACTAATATATAAATATCAGTATCATATTGTTTCAGAACTTCATTTGCATTGACGGGAATATCAGATTTATTATAAATTAGGCAACAAATCTTTATAATCTGCCACTGGTATATTAAATACCTAACGTCTAAAAACCGTGATGATTTGTCTTTTAATTGTTTATTATTTCATTGATAATATTAAAGACGTCGGTTGTTAAATTATAGAATTTATAAATTCTAAATAATTTTGATACAAAGTTACATTTGATTAATAGTTGACGATACTAGGAATCGAATTTCAAGAAATTTAGTTGCAAATTGTAATTTAAGTTACTATTCAGCCACTATTACAGCTGATATAAAGAATAGATGGTACATATATACTTTGAATTTTCTGTTCTTTTTAATCTTGTAATAAATGTATTTTTAATAAATCTATGAAATTGCTTTAACATTTTTACATCCGGTAAACAATGATAAAAACGTCATATGATTTACAATAGATATTAAAATAGAAATTGTGTCGATAAAAAAGTATTAAATGATAGTAAATCTTTTATGTAAACGTTCATATATTTTTTACACACCGTCGCAACAAGTGAATGTTTAATAATCGAAAAAACTAAATGATGTCCAAACATATCGAAACAGCAAACAACATAGGAAAAGTCAACATCATATCGGACCGGAAATTACCGAAAAATGTCGCCCCTGGCTGTTTCCGGTCTGTCCTGTGATAAAACATGGCGCCATTCGCAGAATTTATTCCTCTTAACCGATATTACATTTTATAATTAGCTCCATTCTGCCTAATGTCAACGCAAGCAATTACAAAATTAAATTATTAATTCAATTCTTATTCCGCGTTGTAGTAACTGTGGTTCTGCGAACCTGAGTTCGAATTCTTTTAAAATTATCATTTCTCACAAAAATGACACCTAAGTACTGTTTCTATTTTGTGCGAGAAAAGTTCTGATTATCTCCTTTGGGCATAAACGTGGATAAAAATTTTCAGAATGATTTGTTGATATATATAAATAAAAATAAAAGTTGTTTATATTAAAATTTATATATTTTTAATGTACATACTCTTATTATGTATTGTATTTGTCTTATAGACCTACTAAAATCTTGTAAATGCCTATTAAGACGTACAAAATCAGTTATAGAAAGGAAAAAAGTCGTTACTGAATGATAATTAAATTGTAAAGAAATTAGCACAAATAGTCTCTATTCCTGTAAACCAATTATTTCTTTTATATATAAAACAAGATTAAATATTTCCTTTGTAATTAAGTTCATTTATTTTTAATTATATAATAGGTTATATTTTTTATTTATTCTCTTGCTTTAGTTTTTAATTTTGTGATCTGCTAATTGCCTAATATATTTATTCTTCTAGAATGTCCCGCACTTTGTCCCAAATTATTTATCTCAGGATGTGTTACTATTTCTCTAACTATAATCTATTCCTAGCGCTGTTTTCTTGTTCTAGTTGATCTAGATTTCTATATCTACAATAAAAAAGATTCTCACACACAATATTGGATAATAAATCTTTGAAAAATTCATAAATTTTGTTGCAGATTAAATTATTCAAATTAATTTAGGGACATTAATTTTTCATTGTTAATACTTATCTATACATCTAAAAATAATTAACCCAATTTTTTATTTCGGTGGAGTTACTTTTATCTACTTCTTTATATACGTGTTTGCATATATTTTTTGTTAATTTTACTGAATACATAATTATACTTCTTGCGAAAAATTGCAAATTGCTTGAATTATTACATATATTACTGCTCTGAATTTGTAATTTAAAAGTATATAAATTTTTAACTTACTTTTAATTAGAAGACTGTTTGGCATCTGGTAGTCCGTGGAATCTGAAAATTAAAAAAGATAATGTAAATATTTTTTGTATGACATTGACCAACTAAACATTGCCAGTATAAAATTTTATTCATAGAATTGAATAGTTCAATCTACAAAGCTTTTATCCCTATCCATTTATTCCATTTCCAAATGTTTAATAATATTTCAGTCAGGCTATGAATCTGTAAATATTTAGTGGTCTAGTTTGGAATGGTTATATTCGCACACAAGTATTATTGGTAAATGAGTGATTGATAAACGAGTGACATTAAGTGGTGCAAACAAAGCTTTAATTATGGTATGTCACGATTATGGAATATTGGTTAGAATTATTGAGCGCACGACAAAACTAACTGTTGTAATAGATTAAGGGCCGGTACTTTTGCTTCTGATTAAAAGACTGATTAGATAATCTACTGTTAAATTAATCACATCTTTTAATCATGATTAAATAGAAGTGAGTACTTCTTGACAATTTTTTTAACTGATTAACTAACCAACGATTAACTCGAATTGGCAATACAATAAAAATATCCCTAAATTTGCATGAACTTATAACAAACGTACGCTTTTGATTATTTCTATAATGTGGAAGAAGACAAAACACAATTTTAAAGTGTAAACGTAAATCAAAGTTACTACCTGTCAGTTGAATTTGTTTATTTGTTTCTGTCAAATGCAAAAATATTGAAAATGGATAAGAAACGCGATAGAGGTACGAACTTTACTACAACAGAAGTAGATTCTCTAATGAAATGTATATTAGACAAAATACATGTAATAGAGAACAAAAAAACAGATGCAGCATGTGTCAAAGATAAAAATGGGGCATGGAAAAGGATATCTGACGCATTTAATTCGTTAAACGCAAATGTAAAACGAGATATAAATTCGTTAAAAGTAAAATACGACAATTTTTGAACTTTTTTGAATTAATTCTTAGTAAGGGTTCTATGGCAGGTAAAATTTTATGCATCACTGTATTTTTTGAAAATCGGAATCTATGATAAAATTCTTCATCAGTTCATGTTTCTATATAATTTGGACGATCTCTTATTGTATATGATCTTATATTATATATAAATGGAATTATATCTTCGTCATCGTCATCAAATAAATTACTTAATTCTTCAAGATTCATATTTGTTAGATGAATTGTCAAATTCTCAGTTATAGGTTACGAATAACGGCTGATTATTTACTTAACAGACTAGAATCGTGCTGTTAAATTTAATCAGTCATAAGAGTTTTTAATCAATGGTTAAATATTAATCGGTACGAAAAGTACTGAAAATGGTTGTTTAAATTTAATCGGTCGTTATTTTAGCTTAATCAGGAGCAAAAGTACCGGCCCTAAGTCATTTTCAAATAATCGTATATTATACGCCAAGCTTAAGAATACTAGCACCGAGATTGTATCCTAAGATGAGAAGCAACCGAGGTGTGTAAGGCGCTGGTCACTAGAAACACTTGAATTCTACTTAAGGATTTTTTTATAACAAACATTTTGACATACATCTTACTTGTTTTTTTTTTAATTCACAAAAATTATTAACTTCGCTTTTGATTCTTGGTTTGGTTTATTTGATACTATTTTTTACATTAAACGGCAAATGTAAATTGCGAATCCATAGTTTGCATTTATCTTGAGTTTAATGAGTATCTATAAAAAGTGAAAGTACATTATTGACCAAGGTCAATAATAATATTTTTTAACATAGGTGATCATAATTATCAAATAGTGGTAGTGAAAAACAATTTATCATGTCAAATAAGGTTTAGTAATGGTGGGTGCCTAAAATGATAGTGAAAAATAATATATTTATTAACTATTAAGAATAAAAGTGATACATCTTCGAGAGGCGAGCGTGGAAATTTGTTCTTGTGGGCTTTTAGTAATTTCTTAGGTTATTTGTTTTTATAGTGACATTTAGGGCGATATTACAGGTTTCTGTTGTACAAGTTATTTCTTATTCGCTGATTCTGTATAATTTCCATGGATACTTATTTATTTTACTTTTACTCGAGGGACGTGAAAGTAGAAATACCTACTTTGGTGGCGTAGAAATTAAACGTCAACCTTGTCAATCAAGTAACTTCTTTGACGTTTGAAGTAAAATAATTAACCGATGATTAAAGTAACCGGCACTTTAATGAGAGGTGAAAAAACAGCACTAAATAAAAAGTTAAAAAAAAAATAAAGATTCTCTTATTTAATTACTGATTGTTTCCAACACGATAAAAGACACAAATATGAAGATATATTCCCATGGTTTTGAGTACGAAAACTAATGTATTTCAAAAAGTTACCGGAAATTAACATTCTATAACTGCAACTCTCTTTCATCTACTGAAATGATAAATGTAACAAAAAAAATTATGAGGAACAGCAATGCGTATGCTTCTTAATTCGCGGAATCGTGTATATCCGTTAAAATGTTGAAATATCATACCCTATATTACAACAATACCGTCTTTACATATTGTTTGTGTATGACTAATTGTAGCTTCTAAGTGTCAGTGCGTCCAAGAGTGCTTTTATGAATCTTGTAGTCATTGCGTAACGCATTGTTCCAGAGCATCAGACTCGTGAGTCAAACTCCCGTACGAGAAGCAAATCAGAGCAACATGAGCGGGTTGGTGTGCAAGGGCAAGTCGACGCTGGTGTGCGTGTGTGCGACGCTGTGCGTCGCGCTGCTCGTCGCCGAGATGCTGGCCGTCGCCGCAGCGCCCACCTACGCAGATTATGAGAGTAAGTAGCCCCCACCCACGCAAATCTACTTACACAAAACAACCAATTTTTGTAAATACACAATGGAGTATACAAATGGTGATTTCATTCATTCTACTTGAAAATTGACAGATATTTTTAGTAAAAAAGTAATCTTACATAAATCATATATCTAATTTATACGTAGAGATGTTCCGATACTACTGACGTAATATCAGTATCTATACTTTCGTTTTGATATCGGTATTTAATCAAATATAAATTATTCTTCTTGATTAAATTTTTTGAAATACGAATTCAACTTTAACAGGTTTTTCTTTTTTTGGTGTTAGCAATAAAGAAAAGTAGAACAATTAATTTTATTTTATTTATAAAAATATATATTATTTTTACCCATTACTTCCTTCGTTTTTTTAAGATTTAAAACTATTGATACTTTCTTTCGATACGATACTTATATTGATAATTATTATTTTAATACTTTGGCTACCTAAATATCCCTATTTATATGAGACAAAAATATCGTTTTCTTATTTTTTTACTGAACACTTTCATTTTAAGGATTGAAATTTTATGTAAATATGAAAAATGTTCATATATAAGTATAGAATTGACTAATGATACCTAAATGTCTATTTTATATGGACAGTGGTAGCTCACTTGGTTAGTGCGTTCCCAGTCAAATTGAGCGAAATGTGAGGTCTGGGATTCAAATCCCAGCTTCGCTAATCTTTATCCAAATAAAAATAACCACTGTGTCCGTATAGTTTGGAACCTATACCACGGAAATACAAGTAATAGATTTGTCATGAAACAAGTTCAGATTTAGGTACGTAAGGCCATGTTCCATCTAGAAATGCCTATTTCATAGTTTGTCTTTTTTAAATAACAAAAGAATTAGGTATTTTTAATCAGCCTATTTTAAGCTTTTGTTTCTAAGAATTATATCTGTTCAAAAATTATCGAAATTAATCTATTCATGTAATATTTGTGGAGCCAAATTTGAAGCACAAATTTCTCGAACATTACAACAGATATTTAAATTTTCAAAGAAAATTTAAAATCATTAAAGATAGATCTATCTAGCTGTGTGTAAAATTTATTCTAAGTTACAATTTATGTACGAACTTAAATTTATTTCTTTAACTTTGAGGATAAATGCTGATTTTTTCTTTTCATTATTTAATTTTTCTCGCATTAAACATTTTAGGCTTTGTCATTCATTTCACAAACTGCGATACTAAGAAGAGCTATTCTTTCATCTCACAAAACAACCGCACACAATTCAAAGCGTTTTACTATTCACTACTTTGTAACACAAAAACTACCTTTCTGATGTGGACAGCCGTATTTGTCACTCTATTACAGCATTCAAATGAATACTACGAAAAATATGTACAAGTAAAATAAATAGAAATAATTGGAAATGGTGGTGTCCTTTGTATTTGTTACGTGGATACAACTTCAATTTAATAAAGCTCTCTCATTATGTACATAGCATATTAGACAAAATAAGTATGTCACTAATATATTTTTCAGACGACCACATATGAAAGTAGCCATATTTACACTGTAATTAACACCAGAAAATGTAACATAGCACACGGCGTGTGTTATAATAACATACTAGTGTGTTATAAAACCGGATATGACGCTTAGTGGTCAATAGATGGTACTTTGATAATGAAATGTAACAAAATTAATGAAAATTTGCTTAAAACTACGATTTTAAAATTGGTAGTGAATTAATAACAAAAATAAAGAGTCAAAATGTACTGATAGTTTTGTTAATTGTTCAAATAATACGTACTAGACTTCCAAATTAGTTTCCGGTTAACTAGTGATACTTAACCTCAAACCTAAACATCAATGCTTTGGTGAGTTGTGTTTGACATTGACACTTTTGTATAGACCCTGCTTTTATTATAATATTTTGTGGTCGTCTGAAAAATAGTGTACATAATTCGCTTGAAAGTGCATAGCAACGCTCGTGTATTAAATCACTCGGCGCTACACGCCTCTCTACACACGCTTGCTATTTACCACTTTCCACCTTTGTTATGTAAATAACTATTACCCATTTCTGGGTGTGACAATCTGCTTTATCATATTTAGGGTTTCATCAAATCAAGTAGCTTGATGTTTTTGTGAGTTACTTGACTTGAATTGAAAATTAAACTTTTCCTAAATTCACTACTTGACTTGACTTGATTTTGTCTCTTAGTTCTTTGTCTTGATATCAAGCAATTTCAAGCCTTTATGTTACTTGATAAACAGATTGCATTTAAAATTTATCACTAGAACTAGATTAAAGTGAGAGGAAAATGGAAAATAAATTATATGAAAACATTTTTACTTTTTACAACTGTACAACGTCTTAACTCCCTTGTGGTTTATAATTTAAACATTTCTCAACTGCAAAAAAAATAATAAATTTACTTAACCTGAACTCAACTTTGCACTTTAGAGACGTAGTGCTTGGTTTATTTCAATGAAAAATGTGTAGTATTTACCTAGCCTAGACCTAGTCATTCATCTATATTTTACTAAGATTAGTTCGCTTTATATTCATAAATATATAAAAGTAATTATGTTGAGAGTTTATTTGTAGTAATAAATGATCTGAGTGCAGATAAACTGAAAGAATATTGAAGAAAAACAAAAGTGTTTCAAGAAATAAATTGAATTTATTTTTAGTGTAGGAAAGAATCTTAAAGAAGTAAAGCTTAAAGTAAATAATTGAATTCTGACATCCATTAGTTACTCTACTATTTTGGAAATAAGTCAAAATAAAACTTATTTTTACTAGTTATCTCTTTTTTTCTACTTGAAATAATTAGTTAAATTACGACTCTGAGAGACTGAGAACAAAGTGCACTTTTCCTTATGAAATTTAATTAAATTTAAGTAAATCTCAAATAGATTTAGGTTTCTGCTGAGTGATAAATGAGAAAGACTTAAAAAACTTCTATTTCTGTTTTTCGATCGGGAACTATTTGCTTAAAATTTTTATGTTCAATCCTTACGAATAAGTAAATATGGATGTGCTGATTCCAAATTTTCAAACAGAATTAAATTATCTCTAACCATTCTCGGGACATTTATGTTCAAAGTTAGACCCAAAAGTTGTTGCAGTATAGTCCTCTAATGGATTTAGATACAACCGGCGACATCACGAATCGATTCTATGGACAAAATTACACAAGTGTATCAATTTTTAGATTTATTTTGACAGATACAATTTTTACATCGTAAAAACAAAGATTGTCAAAAATCTAAAAAAAATGTAAAAAAGTCCTACCTTCATTAAAGGGCTATACTGAAATATACTCTTTTTTGTCTATCTTTGGACGTAAATATCTAGAGAATGGTAAGAGATAATTTAATTCTGTTTGAAATTTTGGAATTAGAGCATCTATATTTACTTCAGTACATAATATTTGAAGAAAAATTTCATAGAGCGAAAAATTTAAAGAGATATTTTTTCTCATTTTTTGCCGAATCGTTCCAAAGAACGTATATGCGGACAAAACATTTATTTGTGTAACTTTGCCCGTTGAAGTGACTGGTATAATTGTTGAAATTGTATCTCTGTCCTTTTTGGAGATATACCAAACAAACTTTTTTGAAGTTCAACTTTGAGAGCAAAAATCTCAGGAACAAAAACTAATAATTAAATTCCCCTAATAAATTTGAACTCAGCGCATCGACATTTTCAAAAACCAAAATTTTGGACACAAATTTTTGTAACTATATAAAAATTAGAATGAAAACTAAAAATTGTAACTTTTCTTATTTAGCTGCTATTGGAAATATCTTGGAGATGTTTAAAAAAAATATTTTTTAATTGGAAATGTGAGGTTTACTTTTTTACTGACCCATCAGTTGATGATAGTAAGCTAAGATATAGTGAGATTCCTTGTAATAAGAAAGCAACTGATGTACGAAGTTATCCAGTGTTAAAAACTTAAAAGCGATATTTCAGCACACGCGTTCCCACTGTATAGCCTTCTAAAACGTGCCTCCTTAAACCTTTAAACATCAAACACCATTCATTTTTAGCATTATTACAAATACAAGGATAAAAGCAACAGCTAGGATAAAACAATCCCACATTATGCAAAATACCAAACCGAAAGTAAAACAGGATAATGTTAATATCAGAGGGCAGGTGAGGTTAATATCTAGAAGAGAGCGAACCGGTGTTCAAGCCATTTCCTTCGCGATTATCTCCGTTCACAGCGAATTAAAGAAACACACAGGGTTGTTTTTCAGCATTAGCGATCGATGGGGTGTAAAGCCGGATTCATATTTCGCCTAACTTAACTTAACGAAATATTCAATATATGAAACGCCGTATAGTATTTCATTGTTATCGTAACTTAAGGGCCCATATCGTAACGTAATATTTGATATAACCAAATTTTATATTTTAAGTTATGTTACGTTACTGGTCGGACTTATCTGCCATCTGTCATAATTAAACTGATTAATTAATATATGAATTGTTTGATCTTAAGGCACAGATAGTTACATACAGAAGCGACACTTCGTATCGGTACCTTTCATGTTACCCTATTCAGTTCTATAACCTTGAAGCATTATGTAGACCTTTAAATTTGTTCCCTTCCCCTACCTTTCTCTAAGATGTGAGGAAACTTTCAGATTTTAAACAATGAGCCCTTTAAATTTGTTGTCTTTTCCCATCTCTCTCTAATTTTCGTTTCTCTGTTTTACTGTCGCTTCTGTATAAACCTATTCTGTGCTTAAGGTCCAGTTTATCCTATTTTTTGCTGCTATAAAATAGAAAAACATAAATTAAGGCAAATTACGAGAATTAGTGAAAAAAATTAGATACTATCTAAGCAAACCTGTGAAAGATTTCAATAATAATTCAATAGAAAAAAAATTGTTGCATAAAAATTGCTCAAATAATGTACAACAACCGTAAGAAATATATTTTATTTCCACCTTCTATATAACTGTCACTTTACAGGCTTCTTAGTAGCTAAGTAAATAAACAATTACAGTACCTGACCTGTAAAAATTTACAAGGCTAGCCTTGTAAAATTTTACAATGCTCATAAGAAATAATAGGAAATAATGAAAGTTTTTATGCATTTTATTATAAATATTACAAACTTAATTTAATTAGGTTTATGTGAGTAATTATGTAGGTACATTTATAGTACATTTTGATTCACTAGCGAAACTCGTGCGAAACTCATTTGACATTTGACGTCTAGCTATAAATTGTTCTACCACCGCTAACTACCTTTGATTCCAAAATAGAGTAATTTTTTTTTGAAAATAAAGTAAATTAATAAGAAAACGCTATGAAGGTGGAAATAAAATTTTGTACTTGGCACGCGTGCAATTAATCTTTACTGGGCTCACTGGATTATGAGAGCTGTTCCTTCGTCGCTCGCCTCACAAATTTCCAGCTCGCCCTGTAAAGATTAACTCACACCGCTGGCCACGTAAATAACTATAAACATAGTAATTATAAAGTCAAAATAAACTTATATTGCATTTGACGTTTCGACACCTGTGAAATATAATTTTTCTTTAAATTACATTACGGATAAGTGAGGTTAAGTTGCGTTACATTACATGAACTCTGAATCCGCCTTTATCCACGGCAAATATGAAGTGTTTATTAGTTTAGCAGCTCACGGTGATGCGGGATCGGTGTCTCCGTAATGGGTCCGTGGAGCGTATGTAAATCCTCCGGGCGATACGTGGGTGATACTTGCTTCCAGCAACAGGCTGCATGCCTTGTTATCGATATTGATCATGTGTTTGCATCTCTTCATCATAACATTCACTTGTTTCTGCTTTTCAAACCAAATTTATCCAATTTTATATTGATATATTAAGTGGTTCAATTTTATACAAATTGGAATGTCAATATTCTTTGTTCTTGTTATAAATTAATAAATCTATTTTACTAGACCGCATATTATTTTTTCCAGTACCGTATCTAAATTCAAAAAGCAAATTCTTTGCGCCCCTCCTCATATT
Source organism: Stenolophus ochropezus (assembly GCA_035578165.1). Taxonomy (NCBI): domain Eukaryota; kingdom Metazoa; phylum Arthropoda; class Insecta; order Coleoptera; family Carabidae; genus Stenolophus; species Stenolophus ochropezus. The sequence continues at coordinate 4,970,091 of JAQOWZ010000002.1, forward strand.
TGCAACAATATTAACTATTTAATTATGATAATTAAGAGAGTGATATTATGTTCTATAGAAAATTTGATTAAAGAAGAAAGTAGTAGTTACACTTTATTTATAAAAATAGCATTTATAGCAAACTTAGTAAGTGGCTTGAATAATACAGAATTAAAGCATCGGTGCAGATAATTTTTATATTTATTGCAACTGATGGATGACAAAGTTTTATTTTTTTATCCAACACCGTGTAATTATAACGATATAAGTATGCTGTTTTTAGATAAATAAAGTAGGTCATAAGTTACTAGTGACCTAAATATATTAGCTCACTGTTTTTTGGTTCGTATCATAGTAACTACATTATAAAACCTTCTCTACACTATTTTGTTCCTAAATGTCATTTCGAAATTCCATGTGTCAAAAATCTTATATGTATTTTATATCAATGATTAAAATGTGTTGGATAAAATGTTGTATGGCACACGTGTGTTAATTACCTAAAAAGCTAAACTTTTCCCACGTGACTTACCTGTAATGTAACACACTTGTACCATAAATAACTATTAAATAATAATAAGAAAAAGTCGCAATCACATCAATACAATCATTTTCCGGATATGTCATATTTTCTCTTTATATTTTTATATTTCAATAAAGATTTTACACTATATTTTTAAATAATTTTGCTAGTACATAGTTTATTTTTAAATAATATCAAATTTTTCAAATGATATGTTATATTATTTTGCTCCGTCATCGAAAGAGAGTGTCACTACTGCTTAATTATCTACGCTATGGTTTAATTCTCTTTGTAGCAGAGTCTGAATTTGTGCCCACAAAATAATTTTACCGTGTTGATTAAATATTAAAAAAATGAGATATTTTTCATTTTATATGACATATAAATTTTACGTTTAGATAAAAAATAAACACCTACATATATTTTACTGGAGTGAATTGTAAACATATTTTTATTTATATATTCAACAGATGTGAAAGTTTTTTCTTGTTATGAACTAGCAAATATATTCTGATTCTGATCTTTATACGAATGGATGTCACATGAATATCAATACGAGCGCAAAAAATGTCACCTTATTTTGTAAACAAAAGTTTTTCATATCATATATGAAATAATGTTTAATATCCGAAACACCACTTAAGACAAAAAATAATATTTGACATTCAATAAAATTTGTCAACAACTTTAATTGAAGTAATTGGAACAATTAATCAAAAACGTTTTTACTTAATATTCGAATAGCAGTATAAAATTCAATAAATGGTTTCTCATGTAGAATAACACGATATGTCTATTCACATCTATTCGAGTTAATATATTGAATTAATAATCCTAGCCAATGTGGCGTTTTCAGTCAATATGTGTTCTGATAGTCAAGCCAAACATAAACAATATGTGTTAGACTAGTATGCAATCTAGTCTAAACTCAGGTCTGTCATATTGTAATTGGAATAACAATTCTATTGAGTGCTATAATTACATGGTTTAGATGTATGCTTACAATGTTTCACCAATAACAAATAATTTAAAATTTACTATACGGTAAGCAAGGAATGCATGGTAGAAGGGCGCCAAAATGTGAGGGGCACCGTACCTCCTAAATAAATAAATAAAATAAAAATCGAAAAAGAAAATACTTGGAAATAATTTGTAAAAAATAAAAACTGTAAATTTTATATTTTCTCCAATATTTATCGATTTATTTATTTAGCGTATGGCATTTGTTTGAGATCTTTATGTAGGGAGGATTATTTATAAAATCTTTTCAAGAGTTAAACGTGTTATACCTGCATATATAATTTCGGCGTCCCCGAATATATAGGCTTTACCAAAAATAAATTAATTTTACCAATGAAACTAGACAGTTTTAATTTATGTTTTCTTACTTCAAGACTTCGACATTAAATTATACAAAAGATTTTCTTCTTTTTAAAAGTGAGTTTATAAAATTAATAATTAATAATATTATAGTTTATTTATGTAGTATTAACAAGGGAAGTAATTTCGAAAGTCGCTGATGCTGTATTTTTCTGAAAACCCAAAAATATTTCAAAATATTGAATTTTTAACAATAAAATTTTCAAATTTTACAAAATAATGTTTGTAATTTATTTTTAAGAATTAGATACGCTGATACCAAATTTACAAACAGAATTTGATTATCTCTTTTTGTTTCGGAGATATTTGCTCTTAAAGTTGTACCTCAAAAAAGTGTGTTTTTTCAGCATATTACAAAAATGAGTAGAGATACAATCTTAACTACTTTTCAATTCGATTCTACGGGAAAAGTTATATAAAGAAATGTTTTGCCCAAATATACGTTCTTTGGAACGATTAGGTGAAAAATAAGAAAAACGAAAAAACCTAAATTTCAATTTTTTGCCTCGAAACTTTTTGTCTTCAAAATTTTTAATTTTGTTTTCGAACAGAATTCAATTATCTCTTCCCGTTCTCGAGATATTTGAGTTCAAAGTTGTACCTAAAAAATTTGGTTTTTTAGGTATATCTCTTAAATGGTTAGGTTTTAGGTTTCGTCGACATCACCAGTCGATTCTACGGGCAAAATTACATAAGTGTACCAATTTTCAGATTTTTGTCTCAACAGCTAGAATTTCTAGAAGGAAAAAACTGAAAATTGCCAAAAATCGAGAAAAATCGTCAGGGGTTCATCAGGCATTTTTTTCGATTTTGGCCATTTTCGTTTTTTCGGTCTAAAAATTGTATCCATTGGAATAAAAATCTAAAAATTGGTATACTTATGTAATTTTGCCCGTAGAATCGATTAGTGAGGTTGCCGAAGTCGTAAACCTAACCATTTAAGGGGTATACCTAAAAAAACAGTTTTTTTTAGGTATTGCGAAAACTCAATTTTGAATACGGATATCTTGAGAACGGTACGAGATAATTCAATTCGGTTTGTAAATTTGAAATTAGCGTATCGATATCTACTTAAGTCTAGAAAATGAAAAGTTTTGAAGAAAAAAAGTTCCTGGGAGAAATTTTGAAATTTAGGTTTTTTCGATTTTCTTATTTTTCACCTAATCGTTCCAAAGAACGTATATGCGGAGAAAACATTTCTTTATGTAACTTTTCCCATAGAATCGACTGGTATAATCGTTGAGATTGTATATCTCCACCCTTTTTAAAGATATAGCCAAAAAACACAGTTTTTTGAGGTGCAACTTTGACATCAAATATCTCAGTAAAGAAAAGAGATAATTAAATTCCGTTTGAAAATTTGAAATCAGCACTTTGAGCTTTATCAATGTACACTATTTCCCAAAATCAAAATTTTGGCACAAAAATTAGTATTTTTGGGATATTTCGCGTTTGTCAACACAATTTTTGGTATAGTACTATTGTTTGGCTTGCTTTAACTAATTTTATATAAACAACAACTATTGAAAGATAAATAATCGTACCTAAATCACACGCACTCATGTGTCAAACATCTCACTCATTTATATATGTATCATTCACGTATAATATAATTAGTAAGAACTCTGTAAAATTGAAATATTTCAATTGGCATAACAAATAATAAATAATAAATTCATGATAGTGAAAAAGGTAAAAGATAGCTAAAAATACTGTGGTAAAGTTGTACTTGATGATCGGATACATTGAAATATTGATACCTTGTACCCTCGCCATAAACTTAAATTAATAAATATGTACGTACAAGATAAGTTACATAGCCATAGAAAGTGTACGTTTATATGACATACGATACGAGAGAATTGCATTTCTTAAAATTTACTGTATCTATTCGAAAAGAAAAGCAAATAAATTTCTTGATCTCGTAATTTTTTCTTTATTTACATTATACCAGTCTTTCTTTTGTCATACACACTTGTTTCAACAACTATTTTTTGTACTTTTTTTTACCTCTCGCCTATCAATAGGTATTGTTTTTGGTCAAATTTCTCGAGTGTGAGTTTTCAACATATGAGCACGAGTTAGGATCCCTAAAACACGATTTTACTATTTTTACCGTGTTGTCTGTAGGTCTGTGTGTATGTGTGTGTGCGTGTGTGTCTGTGACAATTTTTCGTCTACGATAACTTCAATACCATACATGTAAAAATATAATATTTGGTATTTAAGACTTATTATATTCAAATATAATGAACTGATTAGATTTTGATTACAATTGGTTAGTAGTACTTCACTTGAAGCTTTAAATTGTTGTTCCTAAAAAATACCTCTAAATACCATTTTTTCGCAGATTAATTTTACATATCGTTTAGGCTGAGGAATTTCTTTAAAACAGATGAGTTATTATTGATGTCAAATTGGATGTAAGTCAATTTAAAAGATAAAATAAGTAAATATGAAGTAGTTTTATTGTAAAATTAAAAAAGAGGAAGAAATATATAATATATATTCCGGTTTTAGTAACATGAGAAATAGCTGTTTTTTTTTTGGTCATACAAATTTTATGAGGTATGAAATGAATTAAAAATATTCTGAACTGCAATGACAAACTAAAAATTGAATGTACTGAAAAACTTATATAGAATATATTACTACATTAGCGAGAGATGTCGGACACATCAGATTTTTTATTTCGTTATAAAAATCACTGAAATGGAAGCAATGTGTCGTACACTTGTTTGTGCAATAATAAAAGTATTACCCGAATCAATTTAATTAAGTTTGTGATACATCTAGTGCAAATATTTGTCGGTTAAATAAAAATGTAGCAAAGGTAAGCTCGGCAAACAACAAAGGTTAATAGACGAGTAAAGTAATACAAGGCGGTAGTTTTGTGTTCATTTGATGGTCTCGGGCTCGGGAAGCGATAGTAAAGCGTTAGTAGCAAGTCGTTCACCGGTCTAAATGAGCCACTAAATATTCTACATTCAATTTCAACCGCCGAGAATATCACATTATACATACAAACCGCACTTGTTGCATTGCAAACGCCTGAATGTTTCAGCTTCAGCGCTAATATTTATTACCATTTCCGCTATCACAATTTACATATTTCATTCTTATTTGTAAAATAAATATAATAGACTATTGAATTGAATTGAAAGCAGGGTAATATTAAAATGAAATATAGGAATGTTCCCGCCAGCAAGAAATTACCGGACTGTCGATTTCATGTGTTTTCCTTGCTTTTATTTTTATACATATTATTTGTCCAATAATATTATATTACGTACTAAGAGTTGTAATATGCATATTACGCATGGAGTAGAAAAGTAGTAGGCATTTCTGAAAACTGGGGTTGCACAAATAAATGAACTTAAGCCTATAAATCAGTACAATTTGTAGATGTGACATGGTAACCGAATTTTGAATTTTTGACAAATTTAGCTCCAAATTTGATATCACTACAATACATTGGGGAGGTGGAATGTATTTAATGTTTTTTTTTTCTTTTAACTGTTTTAAATTAATAACAATTATCTGTAATTTCTTCATGGTAGGCGGTAAGTTTACTCAAAGGGTGCATTATTGACTTAGACTTATCACGGTTACCAAGTAGAAGTATTAGCGAAAATCAATTTCTCATTTGAAATAAAGGTAAATAATAGTGGGTATCTAAATTAATAAAAATAAAATAAATAATCAAAATCTGGGAAGGCAATATTCTGTTTACAACAGTATTTTTTCTACTTTAGTTTAATAAGAGAATCTGTATTTCCCTAATTTCAGTTAGGTTACTGATGCTATTAATTCACTAGTGCATTAATGAAATCATTATTCACCCGAAACCAGATTAGAAAGTAGGATTATACAGAAACATTAAAAGCTACAAAAAAATATTTAGTTTTCATTATATTAAATATCTTAAATATAAATAATATAGTTATTACATTTATTAGATTTACAGAGACTCGTATTTTACAATTCAAAATAATTAAAAGCCAACTTTATTTTATATCGTTTATTTGCTTATAACGAAAAATTTCATTTTAGTACACTTTTGTACTTATTCAAACGGAAGTAGAAAAAATATTGTATGAAACACATAAGAAAACTGGGTGGTTATTTAACTTCTGCCCATACAAAACTCGCCTTCTTCTCGTTTTGTAATTTTCGCGAATCTTAAATAACCACCTTGGTTTCCTTCCTTATTACATAAATAGCTATTATGAAAGCGAATCAGTATTGTCTTCCAGAAAGTACCGGAAGTTTCAACCATCAAAACGAAAGTAAATTACGTTCATGGTCCAATTCGTCACGGTACGAGTTAAAAATTACACAGATCAGATACATACATGTATATATTAGTCTCAAAATTTATGTTATTTTTAAATTTTACGGTTTTATCTGTCAATCTTTACAATCTTTTTATGAAACAGCTTGTTGCAAAAGTCAGGAATAGTAATGTATTAAAAGTTGAGACAAATATGAGTACACCAGTAAAGACAAAAACAATAAAATATAAATGTTGCAATAAGTTCTAACCACACACAACTGAAACAATCCACATTTGAATACCTATTTCGTAGTAAATTGTAAAATAGATCATTTTAGTAAACAAATAAAATACTTGGTTCTTAAAAAATAATTAAAAATCAAGTTATTAAAAATTTAATTAAAAACAACCTGAACAATAAAAGTTAACAGCATACGTAAAATAACTATTTTTACGACGATACATTTCGATTTAAAGCAGTGTAAAATCTATGAAGGTGAAAATATTTGATAAGCTTAATCGACATCGGATGACTGACATATACCTCGTGGCTACATTTTATATAAAAGTGCCTCACAATTTCAATATTGTATTATTGACTCACAGATTTGATATATGCATGTGCATTGTATGTGTAAACAATCAGATATTGCATTCCAAAAATGTATCCCACAATGGCAAAGGAAGGTTACTTCCGGAAATATGTTTACATTCTACTTCCTGTCAACTTTTCCCTTTGCATCTCAAATTTTATTTTGGACATATTTTCAATATTTCAATATCTATTTGAATAGTATATTTTGTAAATTTAATTTTATAAAAAATACTAATAATGTTATTAAATAATATATAATTTAATACTTGTATCTTATTATGGATTTGTATCAAATAATATTTTAATTAATTAAAATATTATTAATAGTAACAATTATAATTATTTGTGATATGTATTCTAATTATTACAATATTACAATTCTGGAAATAATTATAATATTAAATTTGTATCTCCATAGATATTGAAATATATGTGATTATAATTAATAAACAAAATAATTTCGAGTAGATATTAATTACAAATTATTATACCCCTTAAATTGAATTTGTCGTTTCGAGATTTTAACGGATATTAATGACTTGTCAAAATATCATGAGATTTTGATAATACACCTGCAGACAAGGCGTCATATCAACTCATACAAGTTATTACGAAAACACCATTGCCAACAGAATTTTACAAAATAATATTTATAATGTCTTCATTTCTTGAAACTGGTATACTATTAAACGTACAGCGTATGTTCTGAATCATACTAGGGTATGATACTCATAACAAACCTAGGTACGTTAATAGGTACTAACAGATACTGTAGAGCAAATACGGATAAACGAAATTCAATGTAACTTAATATTTATGCATCTGACTTTAATGGTATAATGAACTATAAATGAGGTAAAAATCAAACATCGAAAGTTTACTCTTATCATTAAAATATGCAATTAACAAAATTATATTTAATTTATTTACATTAAGGCCCGATCTTTTTAAGTATGAATAAAGTGACAGATAACTAACTTGTAAGTAAATTTATTAAAAGCTCTTATCCTGCAAATAATGTGTACGTGCAATGAACTTTAGGTAAAAATCAAACAATCGAAAGTTCACTCTTGTTATTAAAATATGCAAGTAACAAAATCATATTTAATTTATTCCAATTTAAGGATTATTCGCATATCAAGTTTAGTTTTAGTTTTATGTTTTTCGTGTTTATTTTAACAACCTTGTAGCCATATCATCTTATGCAGCCATTCAGAAATCAGTAATTAGTGTTGGTTTTAACACAGAAGACTGCAAACTCCAAATATATGTTTTAGTTTTACGTTTTATGTTTAGAAATCGTGTTTTATATGGTTATGAATATTATGAATAATAAATTGTTAACTGCAATGTTATTACTAAAATTATAGAACGAGAAAAAGAAACGTACAAAATGGTGGGTACGTGTATGAGTACGTAAATAAAGCACGACAATATTAATGTTTAGACATCTAATGAAAAATGTCAAATTCGTCGTCCACTAATAAACAAAGAGGTTAAATGGTTTCTCATCTGTCAATAGTTGTCAGTACTAACTAAAACTTTTACTAAAAAAACGATTTGTGAGTGCAAACACGTAAAACAAAAAACTATCACTAATTCTGATGAATGAGCCTTTAATAATTTAGCGTACATACACAGAATAGGTTTATACAGAAGCGACAGTAAGACAGAGAAGCGAAAATTAGAGAGAGATGGGGAAGGTGCATAAATTTAAAGGGCCCATTGTTTAAAATCGGAAATTCTCTCTCACGTCTGAGAGAGAGTTAAGGAAAGAGCATAAATTTAAAGGTCTACACAATGCTTCAAGGTCATAGAATTGACTAGCGGAACATGATAGGTACCGACACGGAGAGTCGCTTCTGTGTGTAACTATTCTGTGGTACATATTTAGCAGAGGCGATCGATTCTATAGTGACCACATTTGATTATTTTAATTTAAATAGTAGAGTACAAAGGTCTATGATTAATTTGACCCACTTGTGTAACAATAGCTAATGCAACTATGTTCACATTACACCGTGTGATATGGTATGTAAATGCAGGTATATGAGATGAATTTATTAGAGATGTAAAAATGTCCAGCCAGGATGAGTCGCTTTGTAGAGCACCGCAGCATCTCACGGGTACATTCATGCTCGGTTGTGCGGACACAGATGTAATCAGTTATGAAGTACGCACGAACTGTACTTCAAAACGCCAGAATAAACACTGGATCAGGTTGCGATTTTCATCCAATCAAACTTGTCGTTTAAATTATTTTATCACATCATCTATATAACACAAACAGGGGGTTTAATTTATAGTTTTTACTTGCCTCAAAATTAATCCATGAATTATATTAATGAACAACTTTTACACGAGACAAGGGTAACGATAGTCGCTGCCACCACTATCACTTTATTTAAAAGTCTGCCGTGATAGAAGCAGACAAGGGAATGCTAATAATAATAACAGACGAGGTTTACTATATGGTCAAATTGGTGCAGCGTAGTAATATTAGAACAATAGGTTTTATCTACGCGTTGTAGAACCACGTCACAAAGACAAGGGTTGGAATAGGATGCGCTGAATCAAACACGATATTCCAACAATAATAAAATTATATATATTTTAATAATCAACCGCGATCAAAAACATTTATATAATTCAAATGAACTACAACGCGTAACTTGATTCTATATAAACTCTAAATTCTTTCTTTTCTAATTTACAAACAATTTTGAAACCTTTTTACATCGATCTACAAATCAATATTCAGTCAAGGCATCTACAATAGTCGAAGATTACAACAAGAGAGTGAGATTTCAAATTCAACCTATATTTATCCGGCTCTTATCATCCCCTAAGTATGAACTATGCTAAAAATAACCCAACTATTGATGTCCACCGAGGGCATCACGTACTAGAAACGGACAGTTATTTATTTGAAAACAAGCTTGAAGGCGCAAAAAGTGCATCCTCAATCATAAATCTGTCTAAACATTGGATTAATTTATCTTGTTCAAAATAGATGGATGAGTACGGTACCTGAATTATTAAATACATCCCTATAACCTGTTGTTATTACCTTTTAAACATTTAATACAGTAGCAGTTGGCATCTTTTTAGGTGTTTCAAATTTGCAGATCTCTACATAATCACCTGTCTAGTCAGGTAGTCGCACTAAAATCAAGTAGGATAGGCGTGACGCCGCTATTATTCGGGAATTTTAAAGAAACCGGAAGGTTCTGGAATATTCTAGAGATTAATTGGCGACAGGTAGAAGAATCGCATCGGCCGACTCAGAGAAGTTAGTATCGGTCAAAGTGTGCAGAGAATCACTGAAGAATGTAAGTGTCGGTCAGTGCATGTCAACGACATGTAAACTAAAAATAAATAAATAGATATGAATTGTGATATAAATATCGTATAAGTAATTATTGCGTAGAATTCAGTGTTTTAATAAATGTTCTTAATGTTTAAGTTTTTATTAATAATTATTATTATTCTTAAATTATTTTATTATCTATTATTCGTTTATTATACTTAGTTTTGTAAATACTCGTATTTCAATTATTTTTACACTTCACCTAAATAAATAAACGTAACAATATTTATTTATTTCAACGTCTTTGAGATGTCTTTGTAACAAAACAATTTGAATTATAATTTTCACGTTTTATTTTACAAATAATAAAACAGCTTAAATATTCAAATTTTACTTATATTTATTTAAGTTACAAAATTATAATTTTCGAGAAGGTTACCGTAAGAGCATAGTTATTTAGGTATTTATATTTCGAGTTGCTTATTATATTTTTCGCGCCACTAGCAACATTTAACATCAAATAATTTAAAAGTATTTGTAAAATGTGGGTCATTTGACAGTTCAAATTTATTTATTTGCATTTTTGTATAGTTCATTTTTCCCGTTACTAGACTATCTATTGTTTATGAAATTCATATGATTTTCATGAGTAATAACAACACTACAAACTAGAATTTTACTTGAAATTTTTATCGTTATGGTCACGACTGATTGTTGCGACGAAAATCAAAACGAGTTCGCAGCACAAGTGACGATTTTCCAAAGCAACAAGCAAGAGTGAGTTAGGCAAAAATTATGGTGTGACAATTCCTCGAAATATATATATTTTTCAATTAATTACTTGTCACAATGATGACGGACGTTGTATTTAAGCAATGCCCATTTAATCGTATAAATTCCGCGACAAATGCCAGTAATAATTGAACTTGTCAGTGAGATTTGAATCTGATTGGATCAATTCACTAAAAAAATATTATTTAATTGGATGATTATAAGTGGAAATGTTATAATTATTCTACAAATAGGACATTTTTTTTAATATATACCAAATAATAAATGTTATTAGAAACTTACGACGTATGTTATGCTTTGTGAAAGGTGGTGCGAAAAACAAATTATGTCTGTATTTTTTTGCGGTCCATCAAAATTACTTATGTTGTGACGATTTTCAGACAAATAAGGAATATTCGGTAAGATATTTACCGAATATTCGGCATTACAGAATAGTAAACGAATATTTGTAATATATCTACGTTTTACTAATGTTTGCCAATATTACCTTACAAGGAATGCATGAGGAAACTATTTGTAAGGAATAATAAATTGTTTATTGACTATTTATGACGAATAATTTACAACAACAAAGTTTAGTAATATTAAATATGTTGCATTTTACGAGTAGCTTACATTCGTAACTGATTACTTTTGGGATTCGATTCCCAAAGTTGATAACTTTTAATTAAAAAAATATTATCAGTTGAAAATTTCTATTCACCATCGAAAAACAAGTATAATTGTCAACAAAACAAACAGGATTTGTAAAAAAACATTAAATATATTATGATAGTTGTGGTTTGAAATACACCATAAGCTGTAAATCCATTACAGAGAATATGCAGTGAACTACAACAATATAATGCAAGTAAAGTAACATGAAACAAGTACCACAAATATTTGAGACCCTATACTAACTAGACATAGGAAGAACAAGAAAAATAAAAGCACTTAATTTACAAGTAAATAATTTAACCAAGTTAGAAACCAATAGGCTGCTGTTAAAATTTTTAATTAAAATGATGAACTACAGTTAAAGAGAGAAACTGATACACACTACACACTATTACCGTTTTTTTTTTTTTAGATAATCATAAACAATAAAATATATAATTATGGTAACCACAAAATTTATTAATTAACACAAAATCATTGAATTAGAAAAAAATATCAAAAATTTAAATTGTACATACGAAAAAACTAATCTTATGAGTTATGATCAATATAATTTTTTTCGTCGATGCGAATCAGGTAAAAATTTTCTTCGAATCTAACTCCTTTTAGGAAGTTTTAACTTCCTTAATATAGAAAAGCTCGTTCAGCCGTAGTCATACTTGAAGGTAACTTTATTAATATTGTTAATAATTAATTTTCTAATAAATAAATACCAGCACCAAATTGTTTTAAAACTTCATTTGCACTGACGAAAAGTTAGGCAGTGTTGCGACAATATTTCGGCAAATAGTTTTTGTTCTTGACATTTCTGCTCCATATCAAACAAATCTTTATGTCTGTGTATGAGACTTCACTTCAGATTTATTTATTATCATTTTCGAAATTTTAAAACCTGGCATAATTAAAGCCAAAGTAAAAAAAAACAAATGAAAGTCTCCATTTTTATTTTATTTTCTGTTTCGCTGTCTGTTTCCCGGGAACCGAAGATATAATTATTGTAAATAAAAAAACGACTAGACTAAGAAAAAAAATTGCATACTTTGTGATTCTGCACAACCACAAAAACTAGGACTATATTTAAAAAAGGAGGTGGAAACGATCAATTGTATTTAAGTTTACCAAACATCTCAAGGTTATGACTAAAATTAAAACTGTGAGTATGTCAAGAGTTGGAAACGTAGCTTTATACAGTATGAGAAAAGTGCCAGTTTCCATAGCGCGCAAACTCATACAAGTATGAAAAGTAGCCATCTAACAAGAAAACCAGACATTAAAGCGTTGATTGAAAAATATATAGATAGGCAAGCTTATGAGAAAAATCGTTTCACCTACATTTGTTGTTGCATTTAGGTTAATATCAGGCGTTTCTGTCAAATATTATAAAAAAGAGCAAATGTCAAATAATTAATAATACAAATTAGTTCTCTTTTAAAATATACCAATGAATTATTGAAATAACCATTTTAATAGATACCAAAAAATTCAGTAAAGTATAGTTATCTGATATTTTTGTCTGTTTAATTCCGCAAAGTAGTTCATGGAATCATGAACGAGATGGCTCTGTCGAATCTGATACCAAAACAGTGGTACGCAAAAACATACAGGCTTGCCTATCTATATATTTTTCAATCAACGATTAAAGCTATACATTTCGTTCAAATATCTTAACCAAAAAAACGTCAGTTTACGCAATCTAATAAAAATATGTTTTACTATATAACGAGGAAAGCAAATTAATAAACCATATATTAATTATTATTTTTATTTACGGCACTTCAACTAAAAACGTATTTATCTACAAAGAAAACCACTTTAATGGTGCCATTTTGAAAGCCCGTAGGCTGGAAAGCGAATTGTAGTTTTAGTAGATTTGAAGCGTCAACTCCACCTACGTGAAATTGGCAAAAGCTTATCACATGTCGCCTTAAAATTAGTCCTCGTATCTGCGGATCTGCCTAAGCTGCAGCGAGCACCGGTATTCAAAAGCCGTCGCAGGGATTGGAATTCTAACTGCACTAAGACGAATTGATTATGGAATTAATACCTTGCGGGATGTCACACCGTGCAAATTAATGATGAGGGAATAAAGTCGTGGAAGTGAGACTGTGGCGGTTTCATTCAAATCCTTCTTGTCATGCAGTGGTGTTAATAAATTCAAATGCTCATGAATTGCTCACTGCTTTTATAATCGAAATAATGTAAGTGGATTTACTGAATTTAACTATCTATTATAGCTTCTTATTATAATAAAAAGATATGTGACGTCATATGTGATAGGATTATGAAAAAAGTCTTACGCTCTCAGAACCTCTTCTTTTACATCCCTAAATTTTTAATAATTATTTTCTTGTAAACTACGAATAAGTGAACCTTGCGTAGTCGAATTTCATGTTACCACCGTTCGAGAATAGTTTTTGTACTTATATTCCTAGTCTGTTATTATATTTTTCGTGCCACCATCAACTTCAAGTAAAATGCGGACTATTTGACAGTTTATTGAAATTTCTAGAGTCATTTAGTTGTCCGTAACAATTTTTTTCTTTTGCGTTCTAAAAATGAGTAACGTCAATTTCAAACAACATTGTGCTATAAGGTTTTGCTTCAGATTTGGACAGTGGAAACTTTTACACAACTTAAACAGACTTACGGAGACAGTGCTATTTCAAGGGGTCAGGTTTTGCGGTGGTTTTAGGCATTTTCAGAAAGACAAGAGTCGATTGAAGATGAAATACGCAGCGGAAGGCCTTCATCTTCAAGAACTGATGAAAATCTGAGAGTTTCTGCATTCGGATAGTCGGTAGACAGTACTGAATGATTGGGGAAGAATTAAATCAGATTTTGACTAATTCATTGGGGTGAGAAAAAATGCGCAAAAATGGTTAAAAAAAATGAGATTTTGGCTAGTAAAAACATTCCTCTGGCTCCTCAGCCTCTTCCTCTTCCCAAGATTAAAAAATTACCTCAAGATAACTCATTTTGGAACCCATCAAAACATTTAAACGGCTGACAAGCTGAAGGTGTCTCCAACAATGTATGATTTCCCAATGAAGTTATTTTGAGAGAGACAATACTGAATTGTAATTCTTATTACTTAATTCACCCACCTCGTAGAGAGAAATTATTTCTCACACTTTAACCCACGATTGTGGGAAATACGTAACTTTATAGCTTTATATAGTTTGAGAAAATTGCCAATTTCTACAGTGGTCGTAGAGAAAATATTGCCAGCTGACTGATTTTTGATCTACTCGAACTATGCTTGTCAATAAATATGAAATAATTAAAATCCGTTATCCATATAATTGTTAAATAAAAGTAGTACATTAATCGTATCTGTGTTTTAGAACATTGAAACCATCTACAAGCCATCAGTAAGATGTATTTTACAAAAAGTACAAGTACAACATTCATTGTACTAATTGTAATACTTAAACAAATGAAAGATTCCTGATTCATTCTAATTAAAAATAACAATTAGTTTTTATGTACGTAATATTTAACAGAAATAGTCTGAAGTGAGAATATTTATAAATATAAATGATAAAATTCTACGTATTTCATTGTTATGACTCTACTCCTACGCTATTAAAGCAAAATGTACAATGTACTCATACACACATATACATAAATCACCGTAGGCGATTATCTATATATTTTCCTTTTTCAATGAAATATCTTTTACGTGTTAGTTTATTATTTTAATTTAAACTTCTATTCATACAAATAAAATATTAAAAATAAATCGGATAATATGCATGCAAAGTACTATATAAAATTTATTTAATATGTAAACGTGCTGAATATCTCACTCGATGACAGACCTCATATGTGATAGACGCATGTGATGAGTTTTGTATATTCATAAGTTGTGCATATTTGACGTTTGCGTTTATATTTGCGACACAGTTTCTATTCACACTTCAATAAAATGCGTCATTCATCCTATATAAATAACTTGTACTTATCTTCAAATTAGAACTCCAATGAAGGAAATGCTAATTACAGATTAAAACAATCCACAAGGAAACAGAATTAATTTGATGTGATTCAAATGATTCTTGAAAGGAATATGAAATTAAAAGAAAAAATCACAACTCTGTAAGAACTTGATAATTGCAGAGTCAAATTAAAACCGTAAAGACATTATTAACATCTTTTTTGTTTCTCCATTTTTTTAACTTGTTGCTCTATTCAGGCACATGTTGAAGTGACGTATGATTTTCTATATTGCATTTTCATTTTATGATAGATGAGTTTCATCTCATAAATAA
Organism: Stenolophus ochropezus; assembly: GCA_035578165.1. NCBI lineage: Eukaryota > Metazoa > Arthropoda > Insecta > Coleoptera > Carabidae > Stenolophus > Stenolophus ochropezus. The sequence continues at coordinate 4,985,874 of JAQOWZ010000002.1, forward strand.
AACAAGTGAAGTTGTTGATATATACATGTGAATCGAAAATGTTACCAACATAAATACCTATGTTGTACTAGCTATAACATACCTAGTATAGTTATGAAGTTATGATTATCATAACCGCCGTAGATGTCAATTGAATTCCGAGCTCGGAGAGTAATGTAATGAGCAAAATGTAAGTATTTAAGTATTTAAACTGTTCTTAACGTACGTATACGTAAATTTACGAACGATTTGGTATTTTTATGTAAACAACGTAAGCCAATTGCAAATAAATAAAAATGTCAAATGTCAAGCAAAATGTCAAGCATTTAATAAATTTTGCTAGAAGCTAATAAAACTTTAGTAGATTACTGTCCTGATAAATCGAATACAAGACATTAAAAATCTGTATAAATGTTTTTGACATTTTTTACCACCCGGCAGGTCTTTTTCTCTACTGCCCAAGGGCGTAAAGTAAACGTTTTCGTCACAGTAACCAAATTATAAATAAACAATTACAATAAAGTTGTAGGTAAAATTCTTTACCTTCGGTTTTCGGTTTACATTTTTAAGATATATCTTATTATATCCAAATGGAGTAAATAATCAAATATGGAATATTATCCCAATAAGAAATAATAGACTACAAAACATATTTTCTAGGAAAATATAAACTTTTATAGACAGCGAGTTGTTTATTATTACAAATATTCCCTATACCATTTATAACTTTTGAGCTATAACATTTTAGTTATATGTAACAAACATAAAGTTTTAAATTCTCATAAAGTAATAATAAATTTAAAAATTTCAGTGCGGCACAGCTGAAATTGAAAAGTTGTGGAACATTTCTCCTGAATTATCGGGTGCCGTAAATATTAAACATTCGATAGGTCAAAGTTTAAAAATTAATCAAACATTTTTTGTTGACGTGAGTAATGAGTAGGCCTTGATGCAACTGTGGTTGGATATTGATTCTCAGTGGATTGCTGCGATGAGTTAATCTCGTTCTGTGAATTTGGTTGTTAATAATTGGTTGTGATTTACCGGTGCAACAGATTGACAAACACATTTCCACCCACGATTCTAACCTCTGCATTTTCATCGTTTTGAGATTCATGATTGCTAAAGTTGAAAAATAGAAAAATAGTGTACGAACTATATGAGCACTGTCGAATTGAAGGAAAAAGGGGATAAAAACTAAAACTTAACCTTGTGACTACAAATAATAATGACAAAAACTATATATTATCTTATAATTTCACTGAAATTAGCCTTACAGAATCATTAAATGGAAGAAAAAAAAATATGGTCATATTCCCCATTGTCTTTTGTAGAGTTTAACCGCATACTATTAACAAATAATTATCCTAAATGTATCAAGGTATACTGTATCTTAAAAATCATTATTTCAAAATATGTATAAAGCCCGTTTTAGACTAGCCTATGTATGAGACAATAAATAGTACAAGAAATGGTACAATACCTCGTACCAAAAATTGTTACATTTTAACGAAGTTTTCTTTGATACTTATGCAATTTCTTACGCAATATATTGGCTCTGATTCTGCGAACTTTCCTTGAATATGTCAAAGTGACAAGCAAAATTAAACATAAATTCATTTACATTTAAATTTTGCAATACTTATAACTTTACCAGTAGTAATAGACAAATTATCTGACAGATTGTATAAAAAATAGAATGTGTTCTGTTTTTTCTACACATTTACAATCGTATATAATATTTCATCCAATTTGCTGTTTAATACTAACCAATTTAAATTATACCAAAAATGGTGCAAGATGTTGTACAATTTACAGATTAGTCTAAAACAGCCTTTAGAAGTAAAATTTTCCACAAATTTCCATCCTAATACAAGTGCACTTTATACTTTTTCAAATGTCATTAATTTTATTTGAGCCGTAAAAAAATATTTTTGGATTGAATAATTCCAACAACATGAAAACTATTTTTGTAATAAAACAATAGATTTGCTTTTGAATTTCATTGTTCAAAAATATGAATTGATTTTATTACAAATTTAATTAAAAGCACATAATACGTGTAGGAAGTACTTTTTTTCTAGAATTCCTACATTATAATTTAAAAGATGCATAAAAAAATATGCTTTCTATTTTTTATTAATAAATATAAATTCACACCTACGTGTAATTCGAATATATATTTACGTTCCATATGTAAATTGATATGTAACAATTTGAATATTAACTTCTTAACTTTATTAAATGAAAATATGAATATTGATTTCAATAATACATTTATTCTAAATGACATGTTAACATCGTATTTACTTATTATGTTTATACATAAATAAATGACATTAACAGTTATTTCATATACAAATGTCCAACGTATTAAATATTTTTTCCAACTCAATACTGAATATGTTATGTTTTTTTAATGCTTGACTTGTTTTTTATGTCACAATATATTGTTTATACTTTGTTTTAACAATTGCCCTATTATTATATCTAAAACAGTTTAATAATGTATAATATTGTTAAACGGTTTTTGGTATTTTTTTTGTTGTAAAATTGGTACTTCAAACAACTGCACCTCACTTCAAATGAGTTACCATATTTCACATTTATATATCCCTATATTACAATGTGTTATTTTATAATTGAAAATTTTAAGATTATTTTTAAATAAGTGAATCAAAGTATAAAAACAACTTTTTGAACAATATACCGTCTTATAAAACTTGTATAATAATATATTATTTTATTACTCCTAACTGGTTATGAAAAATTTGTCGTCAGTTTTGAAAAGTGACACTTTATGTCAAAATTAAAAAAACAATAATTAATAAATACATATTTTTGTATTCTGATACGAAGCAAATTTTGGAAGCAATATATAATAAATAAATATAAATATCGACTTACAATGTAATGTAATGAAATGATTAATATTTGTTTATAGAAATTTAAATAAAAGAAAGCAGACGTGTAACAAATGAGGGTTAGTGTGAAATTGGAAACAAACGTGACTGGGTTTTAATTCGGCAATAAAGGAAAGTAATTTTCACGAGTTTGGATTAAGATTTATATCACATATGGGTTGAATTAGGTGAAATGAATTATACCTATAGTACATTCAAATATACCATTACATTGGAAAATATCCCTGGAACTTTAACTGTCATGGAAAGTGCACCACAGAGGACTATTTTATATGAAAAATAGATAGACTCAGTTGGATTCAAATTCAAGTTGTAAAAATAACATTTATACTTAAACTAAATATTTTAAATGAAATTATTTTTGTCAATTGTAAAGTTGAAATTATTGAAAATATAAATTGATTAATTTGCAATTTGTAGTACGTGAACATTACAAATTTATTTGAAGTGAAAATATATTGAAATATGTAAATAATATAGTTAATTGCATCTGGTGCAATACACAAATGAATTCACAATTGAAATACATTAAATAATAACGCAAATTAGCACCAAATATGAAACTAAACTATTTTCCGGCAATTAGTACTAAAAGTATAAATAAACGTAGGTGTTCCATGTTTGTAATTATTATTGGCTTTATTAACAAATACTTCTGCAAATAGCATTACGTTTTAACATTGACAAGTGATAATGATACAATTTTATGAATGAATTTAATCCAATAATCATCAATATTTGTTCATAATGGTTAAATTAAATTTGTTCAAAACGCCATTAAATGCAATTGTTACAAAGATATGAAAAGTGGAAAACGCAGTACGCAGTGCTGTTAAAGATTTTCAATCACGTACAAAATGCACGTTCGCAAATGTTTCCCAGAATGGTTTAACACCTTCGAAGGTGAATAAAAAAGGAATCAAATTGAGTTATTCATTCGTTTTCTGTCACGTTGCGGAAACAGATTTGCCAGATAAATATTCACAAAAAATACTTTATAAAAAAAAGAAAAATAGTAAATTATAGATATTAAGGATACAAGTTTGATATAGCGTTCATAACAAAACATGGATAAGTGTTTTATCACGCAAGTTTTATTGTGAAAGATTATATCAAATGTATATCAATCAATATTTTATCTACGACAGTTTAAATTGATCTTAAAATACATTTTTCATTTAATTTTTGACATAAAGGGAAACATTAAAATTGTTATTTTATTTATTGTTGAGGTTACTACTTTTGTTTGTTCGAAGATATTGTCAAATTCTTAAAAATATTTCACCTCAGTTTTCAAAATAAAATGAGTGAATAAGTCAGATAACGCTCCAAAGGACATGTATAATATAAATTTAAATTAAATTTCTATTTTATTTGCCTTACAAAATAAATAATTCATAATAACACTCAGTGCCATTATGAAACAATTAATGGCACTGAAATTCGTGTATTTTTACTTTGAAGTACTGAAAAAGACTTAATTGAAGTCGAAACGATTTTATAATTTTTAGTAAATATGTCGGGAAATTGCAAGATAACAAAATATCTGATGTGAACAAATTACTTCCTTGTACGCCTATTATACACATTTTTTGCTCTACTTTTTTTTGCGTATTTCATATGAAAGTGAAATAATTTTACGGCATAAAGAGAGATACACAATTAGATGTTATAGCAATCCCACATAGTAAAGTGCCTTTTTGGCACTGCTGATTGTAATAAAAAGGGAGGTGTACAACTAGATGTTATAGCAATTCCATATACAAAATTTTAATATTCTATAATAAAATGGATTCAGGGACGGTCAAAACCTACATTTCCTTTGAAATCTGTAACACAGTAATGAGTAATACAGTATTTAAATAATTAGACTTAAAAATGAAAATATCAAATAATCTTAGTGGCTAATTGGTTTGCACCTACACTTAATACTAATGAAATTGAAGATAATATGTTCATAACTTATTTGTCTCTAAATATCTCTTTCTATGCTGAACAAAGCCAAAACGTTGAACCTGTCTTCTAACATGGAGGTTCGAAGTTATCAGCTATCAGCTGTCCTATCCACTGAACAGTTCAATCGAATTGTGACTGAATTAGCCCAAGTAAAATAACTGCGTCGAACGTTGACGTCTTTCACGGAGTGCCCATACCACATAAAATATTAAAAGACCTTTTCTTATTTTACTGTATTCAAAATTTAAAAAAAATAAGTTTCTTTTGTGGTGTGAGCCCATAGGCTACAGCCTAGGTAGCTTGTGCAAAAAATATAGACCTGTGACTGTGATCAAAACAAAGGAATCTGCTTAATTTTGTTGGTGATTTGAAAATCATATAACTGGATGTAACTAAATACCTTTACTTGACATCAGGGTCGAGTAACTTAAATGGGTGACACTGGGCTCGTTTTGTCCAGCCATCTCTTGGTTGCCCCCCAGAAGCTTAATACAAATCCTAATTTAGTTGGCTTTAATTTTTATACAAAACATTTAATTTCTTGTTAATAAATTTAGAACAATTGACAAAATTAACGTCAAAATATATTTGGTGAGAAATATGTAGCAACAACTCTTTCTTTGCAAATTTTTGAGCGATGAAAATAATTTTGTGTAGTGCAATAAGGAACAGTAATACACATTTTAGTAAAATTTTGCAAAAGATGATCTATTTGGAAGGGAATATTGAAAATATGAAACGAATGGACGTAGAAATGTTGAAACATCTCGCTAAAAGTTTTGTTTTTGATTTACTTAGGATCAGTTCATTCAGTAGAAGGGGTAAAGTGATCGAGTCAAATGGAATGAAAAATAAGTGATGCGGATTCAATAGTGTAAAATGTAACAGTTCAATGTGGCAAATGGAATACGCCTATAGACTCATATCATATCACCAAAAATCATAATCGGAGCAGATAGAAAATTTAACATATAAATGGAAATGTAATATTGACGTTAAATAAATTATATACATATTAAAAATTAAATATTTGTTTTTAAAATTATTTTTCATAATATAAATTGAACTAAATACCTATAATAAATTACTTGACAGCATAATTGGTTGCCTATAACAGGTATTGCTGTTTGTCTAAATATCAATTAATTGGGGGAGCAAACATCGAGTGGCGCTGAAAGTAGTCCCAATTGATATCATTATAGTTTTGTATTTATAGTACACAAAAATATAATATATAATATATGCTTTACATCTAATCAAACATAGGCAGCAATTATCGTCTATCGTAGTACTGGCTGCTAATCTATTCAATCCATTCTAAATCTCATCTATTTCTTGACATACTATAGATACTATTCGAGAACTGATAACCCTTATTGTAAATATGAATGTACATAGTAGGTTAACCTTATTTATACCCCATTGAAATGCCAAAATAATTTTAGTGAGCTGAAAATAGCCCATGGTAGTTATGAGTATTTTTACGGGATGACGTCACAGAACGAGAAACATCGTTGGGTTGCGGTGTTTATCAGCGCCTCATGCGGAAATAATGCCATCGACATCGACCAAGCGTGTCACAGCGACGGGCGTCGGGCGTCGGCGTCGGCGTCGGGTTTGTGATCACCACTGGCCCTTTATTCGCTTGTAGTTGCCTGTACCCTTTCACTCACAGGCTACTGTTTTATAAGAAACTCGCACTTGTCTCGGTATCGATATCCATATCGAAATTTGACAAGGGGAGACAAACCGAATAGAGAACTTCGCGACAGAGGGAATAATAGCAGGTATCTTCTCCTCATTCAAAGGATAGTTATTGTTAAATACATTTCTCCCAAAAATAGTATATTTCATTTTATTAACGTCTAAATTAATAAAATAATTTATTTAAGTACTCGTCGCAACTATAAATAACTATACGGGAATATAATATCGGACGAAAGATTTTTTATTTTATGACCGAAATTGAATAAAATCTCAATAATTCTCTAATTTCTTAGTTTATTTTCATTTTAATATAAATGTGTTCTATATTGTTAGAAAGAGAAAAATAATCTGTATATAACAGTAGTAAAGACAACTTTGAGCCGCATATGAAAATTGAAAGTTAATATGAATTTCTCGAAAAGTGTACGAGCTATAAAAAATTTGAGGATCAATTTTTTGCTCATATCTTGTGAGCTATGCATTTTTTTGGGAAAACAAATACATCATTAAAATGGCCAACTAATGCGGCAACTTTGCACAATTTAACCGACTTCTTATCTCTTACGGTTCTCGAGATCCCAATTAAAACGGACATCCTGTATATATATTTATATAGTATTATTAATACTGAATATGTATGTGGAAGAGAGTGTGAAGTCAGATTCAGTAGAGCTAGTCGAGTAGAGTAGAGTGAAATGAGTCGAGCCGAGGCATTGTAAAGTAGAAATAAATATTTGGTGGAACTGGAAATATGAAAACAAATGAATATTAGTTAATAATTAATATGTTAAGTATGAATTACTAATCTACTAATAAGCTTTACTTGCATTTTAGTAGCGTAAGTTGTCAACCTAATGTCTCTGCAAGGAACTTACAGCTTATAGTGGGAGCCAAATTCGACCTACTCTGTTATATCAGTGTTTTTAGTTGGATACAGATTCAATTCGATTTGGAGAGCGCAACCCAAGTGAGACATCGTTATTAAAATCGAGATTAAAATATTATCTCACATATTGAAAGTTTTAATTTATGCTAACTAAACTTATTTCAAATGAAACAAAATTCAATGTGCAAAAAATGTGAACATATTTATATTACAAAATAATATGTAAATTTATAAAAAAAATTATAGAGATCGTCATCTGTTGCACTTATTAATAACACAAGTTGATATTTGCGTATTTTCATGTAAACAAGATTACAAAATGATGTAATATAAAATTGTGACGATATAGTTTTTTTTAGCAAACATGATTGTTAAATAATATGATATCCTAACAATTTTTTAGCCTCGAACATCATTTATTAATTATGTTTTACAGCGGCATATCAAAACTGCAACCCTGAATGCAAAATAGTTTTTTTGCACCAGAGAGTACTAATATTAAATAAATAATTACAATTTCTGCATATTAGTAACGAATTTTAGAACGTACATTATCAAATTAGAATTATGAGTGAATTTTTTACGGAAAAGTGTAACAAATTTTATTTCAGAACTCATTTGTTTCTTTCATTTTTATTCTGTTCGGAGCAAATAAAATTGATATAAAAATTTGAAGTTAAAAAGGGTTACGCTACAAATGTACCATTGTATAATTTAAAATGACTTCCTAAAAATTAGGGCAAAATTTATGTAGCAAAATAAAAAGTCTAATAAAAAAATTATTATCCGTACAGACGAGCAAAATTATTTAAATTTAATATTCTCGTGACAATATTATTACATTTTTATAATGTGAAAAGAATAAGCCATATTCAAATTTATTGAATAGAAAAGAGACATTATATTTTCAGAGAATATATTAAATATTTACACCCTCAAAACATGTTTATTTCTTTATGACTTATTATTCCATATTTATATAATAATCCTGAAATGAAATTACAAGAATGTAGGTACTTTAATATATGGAGCATGTTACATCAATAAACTAATTACATATAAGTACTTTACTATAAATTGTCATCAACGAAATCAATCAATTAAATGAATTACTATTTTTGGACCACATAAGTCAATTAACCAAATTCAAAAATTGTCGCCTATAATGTTATTTAAATTTCCGAACAAATTGAATGATGTATTCAAAAACAATTCAAATTCGTAGGTTATTAGTAAAAATAACATTTTAAATGGAATGTCAAATACAAATATGTATGTCCATTTAAATTCTTTTCGGTTTGATTCATTAAATTTTCACGCTAAACTTGTTACAAAAAATAATTTATTGTGAAAAGTTCAACGAAATAAATATGCAATAATTTGTTTAAAACGTTTTGTCACTACTTATGTATATTAATAATAATTAATATAGTGATAAATATAACACTTTAGAAAGATAAAAAATCTATTTGAAGTTCTTATTTTGATAAATTACTTAAACCTTTGTATACGACCATGAGTATTATTTAACGTGAAATGTAGGGATTTATCATATCCATGATTACGACTTGATATTTGATTGACAGCAATGTATTTGCTTGTCTCATTTAATATTAAACATAGGGAACGAAATTGACATTTGCTTTTTGCGTAAAATTTTTTTTTGATAGACCTACACCAAGTGCAACAACAATTTTAAGAATCATTAATAACTTTAAAGGCAATGGTAAAACAGTAGAATGGTATATGCTACACAACAAGTAAATATAATAACGAACAAGTAACAATAATTTCAATAAATTTTCAACATTCCATCCATTAACTGCTAAGCAATGACTTAAAATTTACTATAAAGTTATGAATTACCTACAATAATATTCATATAATTGGATAGAGAAAAAATCTCTATTTAACAGTATTAAAGATAAATTTGAGCCCCATATGAAAATTGATAGTACGAATTTCTCGAAAATTGTTCGAGCTACAAAAATTTTGAGGGACGCTGTCAATTTCCTATAAAAAAGTGTACAAACTAGAAACTTGTATGAATTAAAACATTTTTTGGGAAAACAAAACATCATTGAAATGGCCAACTAATGCGGCAACTTTGGCACAATTTAACTGACTTCGAATCTCTTATGGTTCTCAAGATCCCAATAGTTAGTCTCTTAAAATGTACACCTGTAGTTTGTGCAGCGAAACGTTGTGGACTTTAACATGGAATTTCAAAAAAATGTGGATACTCTCTTGTTAGTTTTAGAGCAAATCGACAAGAGTATATCGTAGTTCAAGAAAGATAAGATCATAATTGATTTAACAGCAAGTTTCTTTAAAATACAGTCATGGAATCATGGAAATAAAAGCTCTTTTCTTAGTTGTTGTCTCCGGACAATTAAGCTGTAGTGGAGAATGTACCAAGTGTATCATAGAGCACTTGAATTAAAATTTATTACTTGCAAAAACTGAAACTTTTGAAGTCTACTCTCCATTAATTTTAAATAAGTTAACAGAGTTTTTAAAGCTGTGCGGCAGCGTTGTGCGTATGCAATAAATATTTAAAGTATTTTGGCGAGTTTTCCGAGAATTCGCGAATCGTGTGTGGTGGCCGAGCAGTAAACACGTGTTTGTGTGGCTTTAATTGTCGTTTTCGATTTGTTGCGTCCTTTCACCCGACGGATCCCGGATTACTCTAAGTCCACTCAATCAGGAGGCGACAAAACCATCGGCTCCGCACTCCACAAATAAAGAACACTCTTAACCCAATCAAATATTTTATTGCATTTTATAAATTCAATAAACGGAATTTACACTTATAAGCTTCTGGAATTTTGTCGCTTAAAGGAAGTAACAGAAATAAATACATGAAATTAAATCAGTGATAGAACTGAGAGCAACAATATTTGAAGGTCCGATGGATGAAGATGTGACTTCAGGTTTAAAGTTTATTACTAAGACCATAAGCAACGAGTTTTCAAAATTTCCCTGACTTCGGGGCAAAATCAAATATAAAATTGGAACAAAAAATAAATACTAAAAACGAATGTCATCTAATATAATGTTAACAATTTACAGTGCCCTAGGCCCTTGGTTCACGCCATGTCCCACAGTAAATGATGTGAACTAATCTTAAAACTAATACAATCCAGGGTTTTATTATTTATTTAGTTGTAAAAAAAATAATGTGCTAAGAAAAATGTTTCCTTGAGGGCAGAACATAATACAGAGCTTCATTGCTCCAAAATGTGCTATGGGTCAAACAAACCCTGAATTAGAAAAAACACTTTAGAATGCTCTAATTCTTGACTCATTGAACCCAAAGCACAATTCAGAGCAGTCAAATCTACTCCAGAATGTGCTTTGTTTTCAGTAGGTCAAGAAGCACTTTAAAGTGCTCTAATTTCTAACCCACTGAAATCAGAGCACAATCCAGAGCAGTTAAATCTGCTCCACAATGTGCTCTGGTTTCAGCAGACTCAAGTATTAGAGCAATCACTTCTGAGTGCCCTAATTCATAACCCAGTGACACCAGAGTTCAATCCAGAGCAGCTGAATTAGCTCCAGAATATGCTCTGGATACAGCAGACCTAGAATTAGAGCAAACACTTCTAAGTGCTCTAATTCCTGACCCACTGAAACCAGAACACAATCCAGAGCAGCTAAATCTGCTCCAGAATGTGCTCCGGTTTCAACAGGCCTAGAATTAGAGAAACCACTTCTGGGTGCTCTAATTCTTGACCTACTGAAAGCAGAGCACAATCCAGAGCAGCTAAATCTGCTCCAGAATGTGCTCTGGTTTCGGCAGACCTAGAATTAGAGCAAACCACTTCTGAGTGCTCTAATTCCTGACCCACTAAAACCAGAGCACAATCCAGAGCAGCCAAATCTACTCCAGAATGTGCTCTGGTTTCAGTAGACCAAGAATTAGAACACACGCTGAAGCGTGCTCCAATTTCCGGCCGGCTGAACTAGATCACCTTCAGGGCACCAGATGCCCTGGAAGGCGGTCTAGCCAGACCACCAGGCTGGGAAGAGGCCCAAAGGCCTGCTACTTCCCCGGCGCCCCGCAGAGCGGGACTGAGTACTAGTGTCTGAGGATCTCCGGTATATCCTGAGACGCGCATTGTTACATGTCATATCGATTCCTATTGGCTGATATTCAATCTGTAATTATGGCTGTACTAGTGGGAATTTAAAAATGAAAATTTTTATACATAGGTACTTTGAAGTGAGGAATTCACTGGTAATATTTTTAAGGGTGTCACTCACACCCATTTTAGGGTAATAGTCATTGACTAAAAAATGGAAGGAGGTACAATAATTCTTTAAATAATAACAATTCAGGGCTTTATTACTGATGTAAAAAATGTTGTACTTAGGAAATTTTTAGTTCTTATTAGTCACTTTTTTGTAATCTTCTAGACATTGAACTAAATTTTTTCAAAACTGTCACAAATTTAATCCGTCTATGGTTGAATAAAATTTATTTTGAAAACATATATCTGGACGGTCGTTCATTTAACTAAAACAAATAGAGCAATAATGTAAGGTAATGAAATAGACTCATTTTCAAATCTAAAATAGATAATTATGTATTTATCTTATAATTTTACGTGGAAGAATTTTTATTCGCCGAAATTTCTGGATTCATAAATAATTTAACTTCTGGACCACCAGGGGTTTAAGGACATTTTTTTTGAATCAGTGCTTATAGGATTGAAAAGGTGTCAATAAAGCTCAACATCTGCTTTCATAAATAAATAATGATCAAATCTAAACAAGAAATATGTTCACAGCTATTAATGACCATGGCCAATGTCGCTTTTTTTAAGGAAACTCAAGCCTCCAAATCTAAACATTATTTACTCATTAAACTCAAGAAAAGAGTAAGCTATAGATTCTAACTTAAATAAGTAAATAAAATAAAAAATGAATAAACATAAGTGAAGTTGAAAAATTGAAACGTCGGATATAAAAACAAATGTAACCTACTTTATTTTTGTGAATATTAAGAAACAAATAAATATTCATGTCAGAAATTGTATTATTAACCTATGTATAATATAAAGTAAGTGATTTTAGAAAATACTTGGAAGTTATTTGTAAAGATTAAAAACTGTAAATTTATTATTTTCTCCTATATTTATAGTTTTATTTATTTAACGTATGGCATTTATTTGAGATTGAGATTTGAGGGTGGATTCTTTAAAAAAAAATTCTAGAGTTACATGTGTTATACCTGTATATACAATTTCGGCGCTCCGAAATATATAGGCTTTACCAAAAATGAATTAAATTTTCCAATGAAACTAGACAGTTTTAACTTATGTTTTGTTACTTCGAGTCTTCGACATCGCAAACGTCCAAACTTAGTTTTGTATTTTAAAAAGCACCAAAAGTGTTTTTCTTTTATACCACAAGGCGGTAATGACACATTTGTATGAAAATGCTAAACTATGGTAGAATTAGATTGTTGCTATTAAAAATATAAAATTCAAATAAATGGCAATGGGCTTTACAATAAATTATACAAATTTTTGTTTCTCTTTTTTAAAAATGAGTTTATAAAATTAATAATTAGTAATATTGTAGTTTATGTACCTATATTACTAAGAGGGGAAGTAATTTCCAAAGCCACTGATGTTGCATTTTTGCGTAAATCCGAAAATATTTCAAAATATCGAATTTTTAGTTCGAAAATTTTCAAATTTTATAAAATTTTGTTTATAATTGTTTTTAAAGAATTAGATACACTGATATCAAAGTTATAAACAGAATTTAATTATCTCTTTTTGTTTCGGAGATATTAGTTGTATCTCAAAAAAATGTGTTTTTTGAGCATATTACAAAAATGAGTAGAGATACAATCTCAACTACTTTACCATTCGATTCTACGGGAAAAGTTATATAAAGAAATGTTTTGCCCACATATACGTTCTTTGGAACGATTAGGTGAAAAATAAGAAAAACTAAAAAACCTAAATTTCAATTTTTCGCCTCGAAAGTTTTTACCTCCAATTTTTTTTATTTTTTTGGTCTTAAGTAGATATCGATGAGCTGATTTCAAATTTTCAAACCGAATTCAATTATCTCTTTCCGTTCTCGAGATATTTAAGTTCAAAGTTATACCTAAAAAATTAGGTTTTTTAGGTATACCCCTAAAATGGTTAGGTTTACGACTTCGACGACCTCACCATTCGATTCTACGGGCAAAATTACATAAGTGTACCAATTATCAGATTTTTATCTCAACAGATAAAATTTCTACAAGGAAAAAACTGAAAATGCCAAAAATCGAAAAAAATCGCAAGGGGTTCATCAGGCATTTTTTTCTATTTTGGCCATTTTCGTTTTTTCTTTCTAAAAATTGTATTCTTTGCAATAAAAATCTAAAAATTGGTATACTTATGTAATTTTGCCCGTAGAATCGATTGGTGAGGTCACCGAAGTCGTAAACTTAACCATTTAAGGGGTATACCTAAAAAACCTGTTTTTTTGGGTATTGCCAAAACTCAACTTTGAATACGAATATCTTGAGAACGGTAAGAGATAATTCAAATCGGTTTGAAAATTTGAAATCAGCGCATCGATATTTACTTAAGTCTAGAAAATGAAAAGTCTTGGAGAAAAAAAGTTCCTGGGAGAAATTTTGAAATTTAGGTTTTTTCGAATTTCTCATTTTTCACCAAATCGTTCCGAAGAACGTATATGAGCAGAAATCATTTCTTTATGTAAATTTTTCCGTAGAATTGACTGGTATAACCGTTGAGATTGTATCTCTACACGTTTTAAAGATATAATCAAAAAACACACTTTTTTGAGGTGCAACTTTAACAGCAAATATCTCAGGAACGAAGAGAGATAATTAAATTCCGTTTGAAAATTTGAAATCAGCGCTGGGAGATCTATCAATATACACTATTCCCCAAAATCAAAATTTTGGGCACAAAAATGAGTATTTTTGGGATGTTTTGCCTTTGTCAACACAATTCCTGGTTTAATATAGTTGTTTCATTTGTTTTAACTATACACAATTTTCATGTGGGGTTATCAGTTTTGAAAATAAATAAAAGTTGAATAATGAAGCAACATCATATAACCGAAAAGGCGTCATGGGATTGCAAGCTTTATATTTTTTTAAGTTTTGAAAATGAAAGCTAGCTTCTAGGAGAAATTTCGAGATCGTTCCAAACAACGTATATGCGGAGAAAACAATTCTTTACAAAAGATATATATTCTTCTTTTTAAAAGTAAGTTTATAAAATTAATAAATGTTATATAATAGCGACCTTTACTGACGACCAATTTTAAATGTCTTCACAATTTAGTTAAATATGTTTAATATTCGAAACACACTTTTTCCTTTTAATAAAACAATTCGAACACAGACTAAATATATATTGAGGCTATGGTTCTAAATACGAAATAAGATCTAAAAAAATTCTACGAAGGGGCCTTATATTATAAATTGGGGAAGGGCACCACATGCTTTACCGCCAGCCCCATATGCACCTCGGGATACAATCTTAGCCCTAGGTCAATAACGATAGTCTTCTCAACCTATTACACATTATACATCATTGTACTTTAAATATTGAAAGAAGCTTTCAGAATTCATAATTCATCAAAAGACAATATTTGGGTTTAAGTTCTGTAAAATGTTTATTACTTTACAACATTTCGACAGCTCAGTGCTGCCTTCGTCAGGTAAATAACAAAACTAAATATAAATAAGTAGTCAAGACAACATGTAAAAACATAGCAATGACATAACATAATTGTACTTTGTTTAACCCTAAAATTCAATAAAAATGTCTTCAAAAGATATCATTGGGGTCAACCCTATTATAATAATGTTCAGCGAGAGAAATCAAATGTGCAATGAACTGTTTAGAAATGAAATTATACGCACGGTGTGTAAATCTTGGCGCAGAATTGGTATTTAAGAGCGAAGGGCATTTAGTGCGCATTAGACACGTGACATTTATCCACCTACAATGAATCTGTTTATTCTCTGCATAATCCATTACTCTTAAAACACAATTTGTAACAAAACACCCTTGTGTTAACATAATTAGCTGGGATAAACTAACGCATTCAAACCGCTATTAACGTAATTAAATATTGTTCAAATGAGATACTCTCTCCACTTGACATATTTTTAATTCGCGTCAAATTAACAATGGAACGCACTCTCCAGGGACGTCCGTGAGGGTAATCTTGTAGGGGCATTTAATTTAGAATATATCGATTGTTTTACCAATCATTCAAATTACTGGACTTTGCATTAAACTACCTCTAACTTATAAAGCCGCCGTTTGTTTTGTTAATTAATATTTATATGAAAAGTTGAAGGTTATTATGTTTCTAATTTATACTAGCTGTTCTACTTAATGTATATATATTTTAATATTTGATTTATGAAATGTACTTTTAATAATTAAAAACATATTATTCTTTTTATTTGCACTTATTTATTTTTTTACACAAATAAATATTTTGAAATCCTTCATATAAAAAGGAAAATTAATTTATTTTTCTCTCTTTCTTTATGTAAATATTTTTTAATTTCTGAACTAGGATGACGAATATAAAACTCCTAATAAAATATCTACAAATTATTATCAACTATAATAAATAGAAATATTTTTTTGTTGAAATATACGTCGAGAATACGTTTAGCAGCAGTAATACCTCAGATACCATATAGGTACTTATCTTATGACTGATTGGTATTGCGAGTAATTAGTCATTAATCCATATGACAAATGACAGCCTTTGATTACTGTCATAATAAGATGGTAATTGCATTAGGTATTGTACAATGAATTTCAACCAGTAATACACGTATGTAAAGTAAACATGTATAAATTTTCTGCAGTAATATTGATATGAGGTGATTTTAAAATTTAAATAAACATGTATATTTCTTTTATATTTATAACTACCAGAGATTTATAATATTAGAGCAGTTTAAATTGACTGACATTTGTTGTAAATTTAAACGTTGGAAATTAAATATTTTACATTTAATTAATTTCTGATAATTTTTAATAACAGTTAAATTAAAAGTCAAAAAGTTTTCTTTCAAAAAAGTTTAATATAATTTCTTGTCATTTGATTTATTACCCATTTTTTACATTATATTGCAAAAAACAGAGTATATAGAAGCAAAATTAAAATATATATATATACAGGGCAAGTCATCGAAATGCCCGTCTTCGATAGCTCACTTGTAATGGGGGTTTCCAAGATTTTTTGATTTTTTTATATGATAAACTTTAAAACAAAATATTGGACCCATATCTTTTTATTTTACCAAAAAGTTGATAGTATCCGAGAAAAAAATTAATAAAGTTTACGGACAATGGGTTTGACGTCATTCCCCTGACTAGAAAAAGATAGTCCATGTGCGCTATGAGATAGAACTATAAGTAGCTAAAAATCTGAAGTGAAGTTAGGCTACGAGTACCGCGTAAATTCAAGCATTGAATATAAACATAACCTGCTTTCGTGATTCATGCTTTCGATAGTTGCATTTACCAGTTACCATGTGTGTGTGTTCTCATATATTTTGAAATCCAGGCAGGATATAAATATACTTATAGTTGGCAACACTGATCAGGGGAATGACGTCACAAGGTCATTTAAATAGAACTTTAATTTCAATTTTTAAATAAAGTATTCAACAATTACATATTATTTTAGTTTTATTACAATATACTCACGACCAAAATTGATATGCAGAATATATATTTTAAAAAGGCGTTGTATTGGAAACCCCCATTGGAAATTTAGTATTAATTTATTAACAGACTTTATTCGTTCATTCAAGGAGCATAACGTAAAATTATTTTCACATATACAGAGTGTATAGCATTACGGTTCGGCGAGAATTGTTTCCCTTTTAAATAGAACACTATATATTTTTATACTTTTTTTCAATTGTATTTTATTTCCCTATATGGACATATAAATTTTGTTTTAGATTTCCGCGGCGTTGCCGTTTTTCCGTTTATTCTCTAAAAATGATCAAATACACGCATTGCTTTATAAATACATAAATATTATTTCTGAAATACAATAATTTACGTTCCATGTATTCAATTTCGCTGTTTTACATTTAATAAAACACACGATCAAGAAACAAATCATTACTGTAACATTGCAGCTATTTTATTACACATAAAACAGTGTTTATTGAATCTGCACCATTATATTCAACCCCAACTTTCCACCACAAAACAATCGCACGCATGTTACGTTGCCATAACACTAACATCCAGATGTCGCTAGTGTGCACAGATGCAACTCATGCAACATGGAAGTAAGGTTAGGTTAGATCTTAACACGAGCTTGTATTATGTGATATACAAGCACAGCAAAGCATAATTACATGCTTCACGGTTAGCTACCAAATTCATATGTATGTGAGAGATCATGCTAATTTACGCAATGAGAGTGAATGTCAAAATGTATACTTGATCGCTAGTAATCAATAGTGATAATTAATTAACTCATTAGCGAAATTAATTGACGCACCCCTGCCAAACTGTTTAGGATTTAAATGTAGGCTAATTCTATCCTATTTGAAATAATCGCTTTCACTACTAAATATATATTCAACTGTTTCATTATAAGGTGTTACTGGTACAGTTGTAGGCAATTAACTGCAAAATATAGAAATAACCTTATAAGAATTTATATTTACAGTAGACACCTACCAAAACATTATTATAAATAAAATATATCTCTCACGGCTTATTATTTATAGCACATATCAGTCATGTTATACTTATGCCATAGAAAACGTTTACCAGAAGTTATATAATTATAAAAAAAAATACTATTTTACTTGAATATAATTGTTTTTCATATCTTCTGAACTTTTTCTCGCAAAGTGCTCAAATTTGCACATTGACCCTTATTTTAATTTGTATGAAAAAATTAATATTACACCAAACAGTGGCGTACCCAGAAAAATATTTCTGGAGGGGATATAATGATGTAATCGGAGAATGATCTAGGGAACCTAAAAAAAAGTATGATATTGTTTTATAATATTTGTGTTATACTTTTTATAAAAAAGGAAAACAAAAATAATTTTTAATATAAATTTGAATTGAATGGGGTATTTCTAAAGGTTAAATAAGATGCTGTATTTTCTATAGGTATTGGAATTTATACGTATTGAAAAGATATTCAATTTTAAAATGCGATAATTACAATTTTAGAACTTTTTGAATTTCGTACGCCCCTGACACCTAACAATGGATTGTTTGCCATTATTAGATACTTTACTGATTTAAAATTTTCAAACCAAATTTTAGTATCACTTTTCGTTTTCGAGATATTGCTCGTAAATTTTAGCCCAAAAATTACCATTTTTGGTCCTTAACAAATAGAGCAGAAATACACTCTACAACAGCAATAATTGACCAAAATTATGTACGTCGGTATAGGAATTTCTATGGTATTTATAATTACAATTTTTTCAAATCAATTATTTTCAATATTTTTGTTGTTTTTTTTAGATTTCAATACGTAATTTTCAAGATATTTGTTTTCAAAGTTGTAATCAAATACATCCACTTTTGAGGGATGGTACAGTTTTAGTGACATTCAGTTCTACAAAATTACATTAGGATACCAAATTTTATTATTTTTGAACAAATAATACATGTTTTGGGAAAATAAATCTGATATACTAATTTGGTATTGTGTCTAAAATAAAAGTGCGTTAAGTATCCCTCACATTAAAGGAGCAAACTTAATGTTGCATGTTGTGATTCCACAGCTAAATATCCTAATACGTTATTCATTCATCAATAAATATTAAATCAGCAAAATTACGGACGCATGTGTTAAAATTTTTAGAGAATCCAAACTTCCATTTCCCGAAGTTTCCCTGAAAGGTGTGTATCGTGTATTTAAAAATGAATATCTTGACTCGGTCGGCTGAACAATTTGAAAGCACGTGATGGATCAGTTCAGAATTATGTTCGCTTAACAGAGTTTCGGCTAAAAACAAAACACGAGAAGCAGCTTGACAACAGTAGCTGCCACCTGGCGACAGAAAACAACTTTTGTTTTCTCCATTTTATAAGCTCTGTATATGTTTACATCAAGGAGTTACAGTTCCGAGTTGTAATAATTGAGTTACATTGGAATGGTTAAATCCACAACCACTAACTTCTCTATGTGAATCTTTAATGAGAATAGGGTCTCATATTAAATAAATGGTTTCGTATTGCTACCCTAATCACTTTTAATGTTTAAGTAGCTAAGTAGTCACATTACGCCCTTCAATTAATAATAATAATCATTGCTATGGCAGCTTTTAAACCCAAGGTCTAAAGCAATGTATACCTTGGGTCATCACAATATCAATTTAATTTTCGCGTTAGAAAATAATTAGCCTTTAAGTATAACAATTTAAACTGATCACCTTCATAATTCATATTGAAAATGTATCAATAAAGTTATAAGTTCAGTAACTTTTCCACAATAAAAAGATTCATACAGAGATTTAAAATTTAAAATTCATGTTACTCATTGAACTCTTCTGATCCACTTGAAAATTCAATTAATATTCAAATTAACATTCATCCAATATTTCAAAGATTACACTCAGACTTCGCAATGCAAACAATAGAAAAATAAAACCAATTAAACGCTCCAATCATTAGTGGGATTTGCTGGTAATTTGTCATAAAAAGGATTTTCTACTGCTTTTCAAACAAGAAAACAATGGTAATGGTCTCCTACCTTATTAACTGCGATGCTCGCCTGTGAACCTCGTTACCTTGGACAATGGGCACAACACTTTTTTTACACACAATTTACCACAGTTTCTTTACTTTATCATAATCAACAAAAAAGAAAATGTCTAACACAGACATCACTCATAAACATGAAAATAAGTTTGTCAAAACTTGTTGATGTTCAACTGTCTGGTTCGTAATTATAACCAACTTTAGAAACATAAATACAAGTTGCAAACATCAAACTTAAGTTGGCAGTACAAAAATAATAATATTAATATTGCAAATAAATAAATATTTATAGATTAATACTATTTAAAATCAATTACTGGTTAGAATATAATATAATAATAATTTAAATTAATATATAGATTGTAAAAATTTTGAGAACAGCTGGGCAGTTCTAATAAACAAAGTATTTTTAAATGGATTAAATAATTAAATTTTTCATTAGATTGAAAAAGCCACAAATCCCTTTGTAATTAATTTAAAGTAAAAAAAATAATGTGTTGCAATTTCCGGGCGGTATTTGATTATATTCTTGTGCACAAAGTTTACATGCAAGTTTAATGAGATTCAGGAATTGCAAAAGCTGGGATTTGTTTGATTTCTCGGCTCAAAAGCGACAATGTGATGTCAATGAGATAAATAATGCATAAGCTTGTCAGCATAAAATTCACATCAGCATCAAGTGTTTGTAAAATTTGATCGTGGCGTGACGTATATCTATCATAAACATTATTGCCGATATCATACCGATCATACCTCTTACAATAATGAAATATGGAAATTGACAATGAATTTTTCAAGAGCTCGTAATTCATCTGCACGAAATAGTAAAAAATTAGTCGCATGAGGAACTTTAACTCGGAAATAAATTTATACTCAAACGCATAATTTACAATAAATTAATTTTAACATTAATCAAATAACACTCAAGTATTTTACAAAACTACTACATAATAAATAAAAATAAAGCACACGCTTCAATATCTGCTATTTCGTAGGACATAAATTTGAGACTAGTCACTTACTGACTTTCCTACAAACATCAATTCTTTGTCAAATTTGTAGTTAATGTGTTATTGCGCTCCGGTTTAATTTTATTTTATCGTTTTCATTATTTCATTAGTTTCGTTATTTTTATTTTAACATAAACAATTTTTTTTTTAATTCGCAAAATTAATGGCTGTTCACTTTAGTAGTAAAAGTTTAGTATTATTGGATTTCATTATTTTAATTAATTAATTATTATGTGTTATTGATATTACATCTAATAACTTACAATTTTAACTAAAATAATGTTTTCTTTAAAAATCGTAAATACGAATTTTGCTAATTTTGAATATTTTTTTTAATACAGGACGTCAAAATAAATGTTTCCTTTTAATTTATAACTTTTTTCACATCACCCTTTCCATATTTATAATTTTAATGCTTGATTATTTAAGCACTGAACAGTTCACGAGATATTAAAATAATTCTATGTAAAAATAGTAATAATGAGAGCCTCAAAAGAACAGACCCGCCCTCTAGAAGGAGATGAGACGTCACAAAGTATATTTTTAAAATTTTGAATGTAAATTTGTATGTTTTATAATTATTTTTCTTTAAAAACGTAATTAACATTTGTGTTTTTGTGTTACAGACAGCATTCGAGATCTATACGAACTAATGCTGCAGAAAGAAGCCCTGGAAGAACGACTCGGTCACCAAATTGTCCGAAAGTCAAGCCGATCACCGTCTCTCCGACTCAGATTTGGACGTCGCTCTGACCCCAGTCTACTCCCGGTTAGTATTTTTAAACTAAATGTTACAAGACTTTAAAAAATATACGAGTCACAAGCCCGTTTTAAATTACACTTTTTTCTTCTAACATACTAAACTGTGTTCACGTTAAATTAAGAGTGAAGGGGCTACGATTCCAACTCTATAATTGGTTAAAATGAAGACTAAGTTTACAGACGGAAAATTTTTAACATTTAACCTACTGCAAGTGGACAGAAATTAGTAACAGTGAATGATTTTGAAACGCTTCTTTCTTCTGGAGAGCATTCGAAATAATTTAAATTGCGCACCAATCTAAATTTCTTGTGTGTGCAACCGGTTTGGTTTGATGCGACATCTACTCTTATCTTAACATGAACAGAGTATAGACAATCTAATTAGATTATCATCCGAGTTTCATCCAATTTTTGTCACATATTTGCGAAGGTCTTCGAATTATTTGGTAATAGGAGTAAGTTCCAAAATAGATTAGCAAAATAAAAGTAACAAACCTACGTGAGATCGACGAAAGCAACTAACAGTTGGCAACACAACTTTGCATGTAACCACGCATGCGTAGAAAAAATATGCGAAACATTCTAGATTTGTCTATAAATTTCTCGGATGAATGTAGTACTACAATCTAGTCGAAAAAAGTATAATGTAAAACATGTTTATAAAATAAAATTTAGAATATAAAACACGAAAAATACTATTGCAATGGAATGCGGTACTAATGAATTTTGTTTCCAGGGCCCGTCATTTCTGCTGCCACAGTCAGGTGAACCCGAGCGCTTAGAAAACTGAACTCATCCTACAAAACTACCCCGAATCCCCTTGTCTCATTCCCACTAAAGCCCTCCTACGCCCCGGTCCTGTCTCTCTTCAGCATTTAGATAATGTGAAGATTATATTTGTGAAGATGTTTATTGATATTTATGTTAATATTCTCTACGAATTTCAATTAGAAATTTTAGAGTAGCTAGATTATTAAGTGATTATTGTAATTAAATGTATTTAACACTGTAATTACCACCAGCCTGCACGAAATAAATTATCAACAAGAACTTATATGAAGTATGCTATCTTTTATGTACCTATCCATAAAAAATATAGATGTAATATATATATTAAATGTATACTTATTAGGTCAATATTTTTATTAATTCATTGTAAGTATTTTATTAGCATGAATATTTCGGTCAGTAATGCTAACGTTTTCTATTTATTTAATAAAACTCTGTTTAAAAAATCAAATTTCTAAGCATTTTTAAAAGAAAAGTACTGCATTTTGTCAGTGTAATATTTTGTCAAGCTCTCTAATATTTATTTATTAGTAACGAACCATGAGAGCTCTGACTCTTTCTAAAATCTAATTTTGATATAATAAGTCGAAAAACACATTGTCAAACATCATTATTTTATTCCAGATGAAAAAAAAATAAAATTGATTCAAACTGAAGTAAATTTAAACATTGATTTTAAATAAATGCAAGTTAAATTGAGTGTGGTTTAAGTTAAACTAAGATTTCTTAAAGAAAAAAGGAAATATTATATTTTAATTTGGACTAATTATTGTTATCACAAATATTTTAATTAAAATAGTGAAATATTGATTCCATAAATACTACACATTTTTGAAACACCTCTCTACAAAACATTTTGTTATATTTTATATTATTCCTCGATTTTTTCCTTTCACATTTTATTATGTATTCAAGAATTATTTATTAATAAATATTTTATATTAATTATTAAATTCCTGATATTATTATAATTATTTTTCATATTTATATCGATAAAATTTAATATTCTAAATTAATAATGGAGTGTTTGAAAACGTTAAAAGAAATTTTTAATAAATAAAATAATGTCAATAAAATATGTGTGTTTGGATTCAAGGAAACAGATGAAGGTAACATATTAGATAACATTTTTCTCGAATTTTTACCATATATTAAGTAATCATTACATAAAAAGTATAAGAAAACACATAAGATCTTTCATGAGACCACCAGGAAGTACGTAGCACCGTATATGGCAAATTAAAACTATACCCAGGAAATTTGTGCTTGAATATAAAAATATCATTACCTTCACAACTCATCCTTGGGGCCGAGGGGCGGCGCCTTCATGTAGGCCGTGATGTCTTCCGCGGTCCTAGCGCCACGGTAATCCGCCACGAAGCGACTACCAGCGAACAGCTTCAGAGTGGGGAAACCGGTGATCTTATGCAACTCGGTAGTTGCTGGATTCGTTGTGCAATCTAACGCTGCTAACCGACCAGGGATTTTAAGAGATTTTAAGTCAGATGCAGCTTTGCTGTAGTCTGGTTTCATTCTCTTGCAATGGCCACACCCTAGGGAATAATCAAAACATTTTTTTTTCAATTTTGTACAATTAAAGTGACGAATTTAATAAAAAGTTTCAAACTAGTCCCTATTAAAATTTTGATTCAAGAAATTTTCTTCACAAGAATATTATTGTAAAATTTACTATCCAACCACAAATCGAAAATTATTATTAATTATTTCTGAGTATAGCATGGGATTCGACATCTGTTATCAGTATTGAGAACTATTTTCAATTCAATTGACGAAATATGCATAAAATTATGAACTGGCTTAAAATTGAATTTTAAGAACTTTTCCAAACAAATATTGTTATAAAATTTATAATTCAGCCACAAAAAACAACAATTACTGTCAATTGTTCTAAGACATACAATGAAATATGACATCTATAAGCAATATTGGGAACTATTAAATACAATTTACTGGAAGATTTATAGAAAAAAAAATTAAATGATAATATTTAAAAAAAATCAACCTAATCTTCCCCAAAATATAATTCGGAGATAGTTAATTGATGCTAATACTGTAAAATTTACGGTTTAGTCGGAAATTATTCTGTCAACTGTTTATAGATATAGAATAGGGTCTGTCATCATTATCAATACCATAAATTATTATGACATTTCAATGGAAGGTGTACAATAAAAATTAATATTAAAAAATCATGATAAAAATCATATTAATTCTCTCTAAATTTTAATTCTGAGACACTTTCTTCAAGTAATTTTTGCTGTAAAATTTACAATTCCGCCGAAAATTGACAATTATCGTCAATTGTTTCACGCTGTAGAATGGGGTCTGACATCTATTAGCAATATCATGAACTATCATGAAACATGAAATAAGTTGTCACGAAATCAATGAAAATATATTTCAACCTCCCTTAAAATTTAAATAACTTTTCTCCCATAATTATTTATCCAAAAATGCTTAGTTCCACAGTTAATATGAAAAGTGGCCGCAGTTAAAACTAAATGAATTGCAAAACATTAAATGGAAAATAAACAAGTATTGTTTCAACGTTAATTAAAGTATTAATCAATAAAATTGTAATAAATTATGTCATAGTTATTTATTACTCTTTAGCGATTATGTTTCAAATCAAATAAAAATGTTTGAAATACCACAACAGTGATTTATAAGTTTAAAATTGGTTTTGTAAAAAAACAAAAGTTTTTTGATTAATTTTCCGATACGTGATTATTTTGTGAAATATTAATTTTTAAATAAAAATAAAAAATTACTTACATGGCGCATAAAACATGACTAGAGTAGGATCTTTGGTAGAAATTCCTGCAGTAAAATTGACATCGTTTAACTTGATGATGTCTACCGCTCCTGGGAAATTCCCCCATTCTTCTGTCTCTGGTTCCATCGCTGATGTAGCTGGATTATCCGGGTCCGACATGAAGCGAATGAAATCTGCTTCCTTCATCAAAGACAAATATTGTTAATCAAATAATCAGCTACAAAAAAATACTTACAAGTCTTCCTCCATTGTACGGTTTGGAATTCTTATTGTAGTAACTGAAATATTTAAAAGTAGGATACCCTTTAACTTCATTATGACTGCATAAAGTTTGTTGCGTCGTACAATCTACTGCAGCGAATTCAACTTTAGGATCATCTTTGTATTTTTCTGCTGCTGCAGTAAATTCCGGTTTTGCTTTTTTGCAATGACCGCACCCTAAAAGTTTTTAAATTAATTTAAGTTATTTAATTGAAGTAATAATCATACAGGGTGCATAAAACATAACAAGAACATGTTTCTTCTTCTTAAGGAATGGTTTGTAAGATTCTTCGTTCAAGTGAACGACTTCGGAAGGTTCTTCAGCCCAGGGTTTTTCTGGAGGTGGTGGTGGTGGCGGTTCTTTTGGATCTTTCATGAAATCGACTATTTTATTCGCTTCCCTGATGTTTACATCAAATTTAAATTCGCCGTTTGTGAAATATTTAACAGTTGGATAACCACGAACGTTGAATCGCGATGCTAATCCTGAATCTTTTGTTGCATCCAACGCTGCTAAAATTCCGGGAATCTAAAATTGCTATTTTAGCGAGAGGAAGAATAAAATATTTAATTTTTATACTTCTTCTGCTTTTAGTCTAGCTGCAGCTTTTTCATATTCAGGTTTCATTCTTTTGCAATGTCCACACCAAGGGGCGTAAAACATTACTAAAGTCGATGCAGATTCTTTTAAAATAGCATCGAAATTATCGCCGTTCAAATGAAGAACATCAGAATCGGTGTCTGCCCATTCTGGTTCTTTTATTTTAACTGGCGCTTCTTTTGGATCTTTCATAAAAGCAACTAAACCGTTTTTATTATTTTCTCCCTCATATTGATATTTAAAGTGACCATGTCTACAAGAATTTATTATGTTACAGATAAACAAATGAAAAAAAAAAAGCAAAAACAAAAAACAAATGAATTTGTTAGTTCTCAAAGTTACTACAATTTTTAACATGAATTTATCGCCTGTTTTTATAATAAAACTATTAATAAGTATATTAAAAACTAAGTCATAAGGCAGTAATCACCTTGTATACATTAAAATGCAAAATAAAAAATATAATACTTTTTATTTATTATCGACATTTCTTACGGAAGTAATGTTACTTACTGATAAAATAATAATGTAGGGAACCCAGTTATATTATATTGAGTTCTAATTATTGCATTTTCGGGCCTATTTACATCAATTGCAGCAAAAACAGCAGTTCCACGTAATTCTGAGGCAGCTGCTGCATATTCTGGTTTTAAACTTTTACAAAAACCGCACCAGGGAGCATAAAACATGATCAAAGTTGGTCTTGTTTCTTTTTTTATAAACTTTGCTAAACTCTAAAATTAATTAAATACATTTTTAAATGCTACAAAAATTCACAAAGGGAAAAATTATTACAGGTGCGTCTGACAAATGAACCACGTCATTCGCTGTAGTGTCTTCCTCCCACGGTAGATCTCCAGATGGATCTCTCATGAAATTGATCATGGAAGAGACAGTTTCTCGACGATCATAATCTTTATTAAACTCACCGTCCTTATAATGTTTAATAGTGTAAGGTTCTGGGTTTACCTTTAACTTCTTGCACATCTTTTTCGCTTCCCTATTTCACAAACCTGACATAAAGTTCTCACAAGAAATTAACAATCTTACCCGCTACAATCTACTAGCACCATAGTTCCTTGTCCTTTTACAGTAACTGCAGCTTCTCTAAATACTTTAATAATTTGTGAGGACTGTTTTGGTGAACTTATAAAGCAAACCATTACGTTATTCTTAGTTCTTAGTAACTTCTTAAAATCTTTTATATCTACAATATCATCAATTACATTTTTCTGTGTATTTGATTTAGCTAAGTAATAAGGAATCTCAATTAAAAATACCTACAAACATAAGAAAACTTAACCATACTTTCTTTAAAACTTAACAAGCACATAAAAGATGAATTAGATGTTTGCAATTTTACTTACTATGAATAATAAATAATAATAAACCTTCATTTTGTGTAATTCATGAATTTATTTCTTACAAATACATTCGATTATGACAAACCGGCATATAGAACAACCCGACTACTCAACGTATGTACTTTTTCTGCAACTACGTCTGTTTTCCACTAGATACCGCCGTTGAATTCGCTTCTCCCTCTAGTTCAGTTTCACTTTGATGTGTTTTTTATAACAATAAATAGGCCACGAATCACAATGGCAAATTATTTACGAACATGATTTCAATCTGTCTTTTACATAAATACATTCGTTTTGAGACGCATAAACAATTCGCATCGTATTAGTGAAACCGGAAAATTCTTTCCAACCGCTAACTAGAATTAACTTATCACCCCCTCTTATTAAACCGGTATATTTTCCATAAGTTATCGCAAAACGAAAGCGGCTATCAATTTCTTTTAAGTAATCTGCACGTTCAAGGCCTATAAAAACAACCAATTAAATTTTAAATACTTTTGAACCGTCTTTTCGGAATGAATTATTTTACCGGTATACTGAAGAGGAATAACACCGCGCCATAAATTTAATTTTCTAGCAACATGTCCATATCTAGTAACAACAATAACAGGACATGACGGTTTAAGTTGGGTAATTATTTTAGCAGATCTTCCAGAAACAGATTGAACAATAATACACGCTGCGTTAATTCTATAACTAGTTTCAACTGCAGTCAAAGCAATCGAATAAATCGGTTCAGTTAATCCTGAAAACTATATAAACTATAAATATAAAAAAGTATATGTTTGTTAAATTTACAGTTAAAGCTAAATTTGAAAAATTATCTTTTTGATATATAGCTGATTCTGCTTCCAAACAAATTCTTTGTAGATTATGTATGGTTTCAAAAATGTTATCACTATTTGAAATTTCTTCGGTTATTAATAAACCATCTGTACCATCAAGTATGGCATTAGCAACATCGGTCATTTCTGGTCGTGTTGGTAAATGACTTTTGGCCATTGATTTTAAGAAATGACCAGCACATATCACAGGTTTTCCAGCCTGAAATAAATTAGTAGACATTATTTTATAAAAGAAGCTTGGTAAGCAAGACTCCGTGGCGCAACGGTAGCGCGTCTGACTCCAGATCAGAAGGTTGCGTGTTCAAATCACGTCGGGGTCAAATTGCTTTTTTACCTGGCTACATTTTGCTATTATTGATTTTTGAATAATGAATAGCTTTTCAGGTGGTAATTCAATTCCTAATTCTGGTCGAGAAATTATAATTGCATCCGCCGCGTTTATAATTTCGTCGATATATTCTATGCCCGCTGCATCTTCAATTCTTGCAATCAACATTATGGCATTTCCTTCTTCTCCTAAAGTATTTTTAATTAATGTAATGAAACAAAGAAAAAATATGTTTAATTTGCCTAATTGTTCTCGAATTCTATCAACTTGGTGTGCATTACGAACGTGGGGTATAATTAAAACATCAATTTCATATTTAAGAGCAAATTTTACTAATCCTATTTGTGTTTCTTCTTTATACCCAAGAGGGATGTTAGGAAGATGAACTATAGCATTGCTTCGTAATATTCCTCCATTTACAATCCTACATCTGATTTGTTGGTAAAACATTTTTCTACGGCCTAATTCTTCTACCATTAAAATAATTTTTCCATAATCAATATAAATTAAATTGCCAGGTTGTAATATATTCATTATTTCTTTATAATTAACAAATATCATATTTTTATTGCAATGACAACTATAATTATCTTTAGTTGTGATATAAACAAAGTGACCTTCTTCCAATAATATGTCTTCAAGCTTTTCCTACAATTAAAATTTCATTATTTTAAATTTGTCTACTACCAATTGCTCTTTACACTATCCAAAGTGCCTGTGGTAATTCTTAAGCCTGTAAGTTCCATACAAATAGCAAAAGGAAAAACGCGACCAATTTCTTTGCTATATTTAACAACCAAACTTTTAAGGCGAATTATACCTTCCTCATGTTCTTCATCTGTACCTGTAGAAACATCAAGACAAATAGAACGAATATTATCTTGAAAAAGTCTGTATATAAAGTTTTCATCAAAATTATTAATTCCCAATGTAACTATGAAGTACGAGAGCATGCAATTCATACAATATGTATTTATAGTCAAATTCGCTTGATATTCCAAATGATTTGGGGCATTAATTGCCTCAGTTTGTTTAACACATTGTCTATTTGGGCAATCGAAGTTTATCATCTAAAAGTAACAAATTAATAATTTTATTTTAAATATAATAAATTTTACCCATGGTAGGATGGGCATATTATCCCCAAAGAAATTTTTAACTTTCATTTTGAATAATTTTGAATACTTGAAATTTTGATGATGGGATGATGAACGAATGCCAAACTGAAGTAAAAGAATAAAAATTGAAAAATGTATCCAACGTATGTGATTTACAAAAGTATGGAAAGGAAAAAGGGTGTTAATAAAATTTTGGTCTCAAAAGTGGGATTATAAAGTAAATTTTGGTATCAGGAGTGGGATTACAACATAGAAAGGAGGAAGGATGTTAATAAAATATTGTTTTACAACAATGTTCTTTATTATATTAATATTTGAGAAAAAATAATAACTAATAAATTATAAAACTCTTTCAGAGTACGAAAAAAACTCATAAATATAGATATCACTGGGAAAGTATCACTCAGGACTAGTTTTGAGTACAGATATGTTCGTATTGTCTGCAGTAGTAAATTATAAAAATATTTTATATTCTAACTAACATAGTTAATGGTGTTAAAAATATAATAAAAAATATTGTCCTGATGATTTATCTTATAAGTTAATACAGCAATACTTATTCAGATAAAACTGCTAAACAACCAAGGCTAGCTTCTTTTATGAACTTTCCATGTATGGAGATTATTCCACATTGCTGAAAAATAAACATAAATATAATACCCAACATTTAAATACTATAAATAAGCAATAATCCAAAATCCAAGCACAAAATTGGGAAGTGAAACAGCAGAAATGAAAATGCAAAATCCGTCCATTATAATTAGGAACATAGAAATAAATCCGAAAAATCTCAAAAAAGCGGGACTTCCAACGTCCAAAGATCAACAAACCTATTCCTGAACGGGCTGTTTCTTTTGATTTTATTGCTGGTTTCCAAGATTAAAAAACTAAGTATTTTAAAAAATATGTAAATGTCACAGAAAACCAAAGTTATTGAACCTGAACCCAAAACCTAAATTTAAATTTTAAGTATGTATCCGAACCAAAATAAATTAACTCTAGAATATTGAAAATAAATTTCTAAATAGAAATACTTTTTTTTGGTTTAGGTAAATTATATTTTGTTTTTATAATAAATAAAAATAAATAACAAGCAACATGCAAGGACAAGAGGTAAAAATAAAATGTTAATAAAGGAAATTAAAGTTAGGTAACATAAAGGACATCATCTATAACTTCCAAATATTCCTCTACATACACGATTCTCATGGTGTTGGTGAATCCAGATCCCTGTTTCCATCCTGTGACCACAACAACTGGATCGGAGGATTTGATAAATCCGCGCGATTTACCAAACTGAATTCCGTATTGAACTCTGGCATCGACATCCTTAATCCAGTCAGCAGCGGCAGGTTCTTCGTAGAAAATGGGCAAGATTGCTCTGTACAAATGAGCCTGTCTTGCAGTCCTACTGTTGCGAGTAACCGCAATAATGGGGCACCTTGGCCGGTATTTACTGATCAAATGGGCAGAGCGCCCACTGGTAGTGATAACAATAATAGCAGCAGCTAAGCACTTAGCAGAAGCTTCGACAGAAGCGACAGCTACGGTATGCGCAGCGTCAATTGGAGGAATAGCAAAGCTGCTGAGTTCAGAGAAGGTCTGTCGCTGCCAGATTGCAGCTTCTGCTTCTTTGCAGATTCTAGCCATTGTTGCAACACACTCCAGAGGGTAATCTCCCTTGGCTGTTTCTCCAGACAACATGACACAATCAGCACCGTCGAGAATGGCGTTAGCGACGTCTGAGCTTTCAGCGCGAGTTGGACGCGGTTTCTTAACCATGGACTCCAACATTTGAGTCGCACAGATTACAGGCTTTCCTTGTTTGTTGCACCTAGCAATCATGCACTTTTGAGCAAGGAAAACCTTCTCATTAGGAATTTCAATTCCTAAATCACCACGGGCAACCATAATTCCGTCAGATGCGCGAATAATTTCGTCAAGGTTTTGCATACCTTGTTGATTTTCAATTTTAGAAATAATTTTGATCTGTTGTCCCCTCTCGCCCAGGATTTCTCTAATTTCTTCCAAAGCTTCGGCGTTACGAATAAAGGAAGCAAAGATCATGTCGACTTGTTGCTCAACACCAAATTGCAAGTCGGATTTGTCTTTTTCGGATACAGCGGGTAAATCTACAGGGACTCCTGGTAAATTTACTCCTTTTCTGCTGCCCAATAAGCCACCATTTTCAATAGTGCAAGTTAAGAATGCACCAGAAATGCTCTGGCAAACTAAGGAAATCAAACCGTCATCGATGAAGATACGATTTCCTGGTTGTACGACTTTCTGGATGTTTTCATAATCTACATACACAACCTGAGTGCTGCATTTTTCTGAATAAGCGGGGTCAGTGGTTATTTTGATGGTTTCTCCACGTTTTAATTCAACTTCAGCTGAGGGACCCTGTGAATAATATTTTAGCAATTTTCTATAAAGGAAATCTTATTTTTCATTTACCCCTTCGAGTAATCCAGTTCTGATTTCGGGTCCTTTGGTATCCAAAGCAATAGCCAGAGGGAAATTCATGCCAATCTTCTTGCTGTAATTCTCACAAGCTTGACGAATATTTTTAATGGTGTCTCCGTGATATTCGTGGGAACCGTGAGAGAAATTTAATCTGGCAATATTCATTCCTGTTTCCATCATCCTCTCCAAAACAGCAACATCCCTTGAAGCCGGCCCTGTTCAATTTTAATTCAACTTCAATATAAATACGGTAGCATATGGAATGATACAAAAAGCATCATTATAGAAGCATGTCTTTTACTTTTAATTGTTCAGAAAATATAAATAAAGATTGAAGCAAAATAATAGAACATGGTCTTTACAGAAGAGATGTTCTGTTAAGGCAAATTGCAAAAGTACATCTTGTGTTACCTATGGTGCAAATGATGCCAGAAAGACGGACATAGGAAGCCCTGGAGCAGATATCCAAAGCGCACATATGATCCAGTTGGGTGGAAGCATCAGCAGCCTTAAGTTGCATCCTGGGGACATCAGGATTGAGGGACATCTGAAAAACGTCCTCCACGTTAAATTCATCTCCCTACAACAATCAAAATACTTTAAAATTTTGTCCTCTTCAACCAAACATTGCCCAAAGAAATTTCCACAATTTCTGTAAAACAAGGTAATTTCGTATTTTAAATTTTCCAAATTTCACAATACACTATAAAATAATATTTTCCAACCTCCGTAGGTTCCTCGAAGTCGTGAATTGTATTCCAAACCATTTTTCTGTTGGATTTTTCAAACTTCTGGCGAAAACTACTAAACCACTGAGTTCGACACCTTACTGTCAGGAATGTCGAATAACAATTGTCTGAAGGGCTATGTGAACTTGATTTGCCCTTGTTGAGCTTGGGGAAACCAACACTTGCGGCTCTTGTGCTCGGGAAACGAATCCAAGAAACGGCACGACGCATTCACGTGAAGGGATGTGAGGCAGAACGAAATTTGCGAGTGTGACCATTCTCGCCCGTTATGCAATATTTTATAATTAAAACAGGAATCGGTTGGATTCGCCAAACCATTGCGACGTATAATTGAATTTCTGCTTTCGCGCGATGATACAAATAGAATCGATTGCTTTGGCTGAAGCATGCGCTTGCTCAGAATAAAAAAATAATATTTTGCATGAGACCTTTGTGTGATAGCAGAGTGATTTTGTGATACGAAAGATAAAATAAAAGTTAATTTTTATATCAGCCATATCACTGAAACGTGACGAGAAGAGATTGGTGATGTTAAATGATATGACATTTTTTTGGTATAATAATTCTTATCCTTTAATTTCATTACTTTGTTTTAGGAATCTACTACTAATAATTATTACAATTCAGCTTAAGTTTTCCACGTGGGATCTTATTAATTTATCTACATCCAAACAAATGAGTACTCAAACAGTAATAAAAATTGATTAGATACTGTTTTATGTAAAATTAACAAACGCAATATATAATCACTTGTCACGTGAAGTACTTCACAGTACTTCAAAACCATTCAAAACGTAATTATCAATAACGTAAATCTACGATGCATTTGAACATTTGATAATTATATTTGTACCGACAATTATTTCATATCAAATATTGGTCATTCTTTACATAGAACATTTAAAAAAAATTCAAAAGTAAACAGTATTTTTCCACTGTCACCTTATTCCGATTGTAGAAATGAGCTCATCTATTTTCAAGGTTAGGGTGGAATAATACAGTTTAGAAATGATTTGTTTTACAAAAATACGTGTAATCATTTCCAGGTTTTTTAACTTATTAATATTAACATAATATTTGACGTAAAAGTCCAACGTTTAGCCGACAATGACATAATGTTCTCTTCAACTATCAATGTTTACTATAATTCTATTTATAAATTATCTCCTATATGTTAATTATTATTAAGTTGTTGTCTTAGTAGTCTACAATACTTATAAGTATTTATATACCTACCATAATGAAAAACTTATAACTTTACGAACGAAAAGCACGTGATAAAGCACTGTCAGTTACACTGGAAGTATTCGTGTATCATTTAGAGGACACGGAAGGTCACCCAATTTGCGATTATGCTACTCCCTCCAATTTTTTTTTATTTACCGTTTTTAATTCAAAGGAAATAAAAAAAAGTTACATACACGACTTCAAAAAAAATGAATATCTAGTAAATAAATATTTACCTAAATAATTTTATATCTTATCTAAAAGTTTATATAAACTCCAAATATTTTAATTCAATTTAGTTTTCAAAATTTTGGTTGTTATTTTAATAACAATGCATAATTATATTGTTCAACTTATAATAATAATCTGTACAAAGTTCTTTTTATAAATATATCTTCAAATTCAGTAAATAATATGTATGTATACTCGTTTACTTTACACCATACGACTTTACAAACACAGACTATTATTTTCAAAATATTAATTATTTCATACAATACTTCTTTTATATATTGTTTTGTACTTATTTTTAGAATAATTACTATAAATATAACTTTAACCATATGTCTACACAAACACGAGCTATGTTTCCCAAATATTAATTATATACTACTCAAATATTCAAATTTACCTCAATACTTCGTTTTAGACCTTGTTTTAAACTTATTGTAGAATAATTACTCATATTACAAAAAGTACAGGTAAATTGTTATGAAACTAGTGCACGATATAAACTACAGTCTGCAACTGATAATATTACAATGTTATCTAAAGCTTTAAAAAATTAATTACAGTATTTTGTTGTCATTTTCCTTGATTTAATCGCATTGTTTGATATACTTACTTTAATTTGCTTTTCTACAGCTTTCATGTTGAAAAATTAACACTCACAAACGAATCGTCAGCAAGTAAACGATAAACTAAATAAAATTCGACTTGGAGTGTATCTTTATTGACCGATAGCTTTATCTTCAAAAGTCAAAGTCAGGGCACGATACAATCACGAAAATTTCACTCACTGTTCATTAATAACTACTCGCGTGTCAATCTTGACTGATACTAGATTTAAGATAGAGTTAAGTGCGAATAGTAGTAATGTAATATGTAAATGTATTTAAATAAATAAACTTTGCGAAATATTGTTGTGTACTTTGTTCGTAAACAAATAATTGAAGTTTATTTATGTTTATGGCTCAATGTACGTTTTACAATATGTTTACAAGCGTCATAAAATATATATGCAGTTATATGACTTTCTTAAAATATATAACACATGAATCATGTGAATATGACCATTACTGAAATTAAAAAAATAGTCATTGTTTTTAGATTTATTAAAATAAAAAAAAATATCTTTCTTTACTTATCTTGTTCCAGTATTTTTATATAAAAAAATAATTAATTAACAAATCGAGACTACAATAAATTGAGATAAATATAAAAACTTATACGTGTCCACACATACACAGACCGACAAATAAATCAAAATAGATATTTTAGTGCAAAGATGATTAATTTGTGTACAAGTTTTAAAATTAATTAAGGGTATACATACATCTGATAATTTTAGGAACGTTATACAATAAATAGAGATAAATATAAAAACATATACGTGTCCACACATGCACAGACCGACAAAAAAATCAAAATAGATATTTAAGTGCAAATATGATTAATATGTGTACAAGTTTTAAAATCATTTAAGGGTATACATACATTTGATAATTTCTGGTACATTTTTCAGTAATATTTTGTGAACTACACTTAAGAACTTCCAAAACTGAATTAAATTGTTTTCGTACGCAAAATAGTTTATCTACTAAAATTTATTTTTTTGGTTTATTCTTGATATGAATTTTAAAACATGGATTGCATTTGATCGATGCGTTTTACTACTATTATCTGTTATATCTGTTTATATAGGATTTAAATTTAATTTTGCAAATGTTTTCATTTATCTCTTTATAAATCAATAAAGCGGAAAATTTTGATAAATGAAATTAAGCATTGAATAAATAATATCTCTATCTCGAGATATTTTTCAATCAACTTATTTAGATATTAAATTTCTAATGATTACTACAATTCAAGACGCCTTGTGTGAAGTGTTAATAATTACTTGCCTTAATATTTGGTTGCCTATATTTTACAATGCAACTTACATTACTGTAGTAATTTACAAAATACATACAGTGAAGGGGAAATAAAAAAATATTCAAAAATAATTCGCCTATTTGTCGGCAACTAACTTTAAATTACAGTAAAGTAAGTAATATAAATTTATATTTACAAATATATGTTGCAAGCAAAACACATAAGCTATGAAGATTTCTGCCATGTAAGGAACTGAAAATTTCTGCATATTTTCATCAAAAAATTATGAAACTTAATACTGACAAAGATAACAACATATCCATTGACATTTCAGCTTAATACGTCACTATTAAACGGACTTTATAATCAGGGATCACCAGATAGGTGTGTTTGTTTGCAAGCACCTGATTCGAGATTTTTATAAAGAAACAACCAATCATTTTTCTTTATTTTGTAGGCAAGCAAGCTTGTTTTTTTAACATTGTAATTTTTCATATTCGCATAGAAACAATATGATGATTAACACGTGTTGTAAACAACAACAACATGATATTAAAAATGATAAAAAAAAAATCACAATAAAAATATAATCATATTAGAAACTTATTAGAATGCTTGATACAAGAGAATTTTTGCCTTATTGTATTGTTTTTTCTGATGAACCAATTTTTAAATTGTTAAAATTAATTATAAAATTGTAGGAATTAAATATTTACAAATATTTTTACAAATTTAACATAGCAACAACAAAGTAATCAAAATCTTATCTATATATTACTCATTCTTAGAACTAAATTATTTTTTCATCAATATCAATAAAATTAGCCTACATATATTTAAAAAAAAAAGACAAGGAAAGTTCAATTTTGAGCTCATACGGTGAGACCATGACACACAAGTGTTTTTCATATGATAATTATTATTGTTTGTTGCATGACTTTATTTGCATATAAAATTTTAAAATATGATCAATTTTTATTACTTTGTTACATGTATTTTTTGAAAAAGTTTTAAACATGTAATAAACATTTTTATCGAAATCGAGATTAAATTTTGTAACAGCAAAAAATAAAAAGTAACAGCAGATGTTTTTCATGACAACGTCATTTCTCAATTGTTCCAAATAAATTAACAAAATTTTTGATATCTTTGTAAACATATGAATATCTGTTTGATAAGTCAAGGACGTTTTTAAGAAAAATACAAGTAAAGAAAGCAATAAAATTATTTTATAATCTTTAATCAATTAATAAAACTTTGAAAAATATGTATCTTAATTTGTTTACCGTTTATCGCCTTTAGTTTATATTTGATATTTTGATGATGCAAATTTAGAAGTTTGTTATTTGACGCAAACTATTATTTCATTATTGCAAAATTGTTGACATCCTGCTTTGCTTTTGGCAAAAATATTTGTTACAATTATTCATTAGAATTAGAATATACAATTTATTTGGTAGGAAAAAATAAAAATTTCACTACAGTTCATTCACTCCATGTAAGAAATCATTTTATATGATTTAAATGTTTTTCTTTTAGTTGTAAAATAAAATACTACTAAATTAATTTATCACTTTCTATCAAAATGTGTTGTGATAAAACAAATAACCAGAAATATTTGGTATAAGCATTTCTTTGGTCAATTATTTTAATTAGCAATAAAAATGATTAGATTTTTTATAAAAAGTGATAAGACTAAATAAAGTCATATGTCACAAACATTACATCAGTTTGGGAAACTCTTTGCAAATGGTATTTCTGTTGTGTATCAAAAATCAAAATTGTTTTTTATATTTTTACGTTCCAATATCATTTGTTGTTATGCCAGCAGTTCAGAGACGGATTCGATAACATTATTATCATTTCTGACAATAACAGGCATTTAATATTTGTAACGATCACGTGCAGTTTGACCCAAAAGTTACGAGACTACACTTTTCTTGAAATTTGAACTCAGTCTTATATAGAAATGACTATTGTTGTACTATAAAATGAAATTAAAAATATAATATATATATTTCGATATGAAAATTAGTTTCTTTGTAAATATTTCATACATTTTATAAAGGAGGTAAAAAGGGTCACAAATTTTATTTGGATTTCGACATCCTTAATTTAGATAAAGAGCAGTTTGCTCTAGTAGTTTGGTTACTGAATTTGTATATTAAATATTATATTCCTAATAATTTACTATATTAAATAAAATATTGAAATTATCTATCCAATCAGTGGTTTAATTTTTTATCTTCAGTCTTCCTTTATATCTATAAAGTATTTTAGATAATTTATTTTTAATTTCTTTAAGGGCCACGGAAACTGATATGAAGTACCTATAGGTACTTAAAAAGTCACAATTTTGATAAATATGTTTTTTATTATTTCCAAGCAAATATTAAAAGTCCTTTTGGGATTCGAAGAATTTCGAATTATAATTTTTTTTGGAAATATTTTTCAGGTATAAAAAAAATTCCGTTACAGTCCTGCCTTTATGACGTTCCTATCACACCATTGACCAATTGTTTTATGCAGGAATCTTCATAAACAAATATCGGTATCTTAGTGACGTACCCCGATCAAGTGGGAAACAAGTGACTGTATAAAGACCGCGCGAACTCTACTCGCAACTAAAACGAACAAAACACGAGCGTATTACAACACTCGCATTAGCAACAGACTTCTCAGTGTGCTTTAAATTCTCTTGGAGGACGCGAATCGGTCTCAGTCACTCAACAGAAGATCAAGCACCATGGGTGGATCAAATACAGTTTTGAACTTTGGGGCTGGACCCGCTAAGCTACCTCAGGAGGTAAGTGCAGCAATTGTTTTTCATTGTTTGCAACGGTTACTTAGTTCTTTCACCTTATAATGTTAGCTACTTTGACGCGATTGTTTGACAGTGAATGCTTTCATTATATTTTCATTTTTGTGGAAGAATATTTTTTTTTATAGATCATTTCTAATTGATCCTAGGTTCTAACGGTAAATGTTACATATTTTTCTTATTATTGTAATCATTGAAAATGTTACATTATATAATTATTATAATACAAATTTGAAATTATCATAATACATATTTACTTTGTATCAGTTTGTTTATTCACTTTATTTACTAAATTACACATTTTGTTTAAAGTTTGTTATAACATATAATTTATCATAAATATTGTTTAAAAAATTAATATGAACTGCCACAATAAATTATTTTTATTATCAGTTATAAATCATATATAATTTTATTATTTTTGCAAACTATTAAACCTAATAATTTAACATGAAAATAAGAACAAAACTTATTATAGATTCGATGTTATTTTTCGCAAAAAATATCCTACTATATAATTTTGAAGTCCGACATAATTACTACAATGAATTCTGCTCTCATCCATTCGCTTTCGAAACAGGTTTAAAACATCGCAAAAACTGTCTTATTTTTTGATTTTTACTCCATACAAGAAACCTGTCCTTGAAAAATAATACATGCTTTACATTGTAAAAAACATGACTGGTAGATAAATAATGAATAAAATTTTATAGGTCTTACAACAAGTTCAAAATGAATTACTACAATACGGGAAATCAGAAATTAGTGTTATGGAAATGAGTCACAGATCCAAGGAGTTCGCCAAAATCAACAAGGACGCTCAAGATGCTATTCGGGAATTATTGTAAGTTTGAAAATTAACTGTTAGATGAACATTATATACAAAAGGTTTTCCAAAAGGGACTATTCCGAACAAAAAAAAATAGTACATTTCTGGTTGAAAATAATTCAAATTATTATTAAAAAAATCTGTTTAAGAAATTCAGTTTTTTTTATGAGATTGAAAAATTTAAGATCAATAAAAAATAAATATAGGTTTTGGTAATCAACATTTGTCCTTTCTTCGGTCTAGAACTTGAAAGATTGAAAGATTTAAGATCAATAAAAAATAAAAATAAGTTTTGGTAATCAACATTTGTCCTTTCTTTGGTCAAGAACTTGACCATTATTGACCGTGAACGGTTATTTTAATTAAATTCACTTAAAAATCACAAAATGTAAATAACTTTTTGTCGGTACGTTTAATAATTTTCGCGGCATAATATAAAGCATCAAAATAGTTAAATATCAAAGAAAAGTATGCGCAATATTTCCGGGTCGTGTAATTAAAAGATTCTGTCTGAAAGTTATCTAAATTTGAGAAATTCGGCATAATTAATTTATATAATAGCTAGACAAATTTTGTTTACATGGAAATTAAAAATGAGAATCATTTCTTAAAACGTAATATTTTATATAAAATTTAAGGTCGTTACAACAATTTAAAAAAAAGTTAAACTTATTTTTAAAAATTGATTACACAGATACGAGTGGATATAAATCTGTAATCATATTTTTTGTTGTAATCGTAATTACAGGTGTGTTTTAAATGTTACCCATGCAAGATATTTTTTAAAATACAATGTGATTTAAATATCTTGGAAAATCTTGTTAGTTTGGACTTTTTAGATTTTTATCTAACCTTTGATAAACAAACGGAACTTAAAAAAAGTGTACAACAATTTGCTCTTCTATGATAAGAATTTTTCCTGTGTAACTAGTTTTGTGCAGATAAAAATTTTCTGCTTACTTTATGATGAAACCTTGAAGTAAATGTAACAGTTTGGCTGTCAAGGTCTTTAAACCTGACTGTACAAATTTTATATCAGTCATGCTGTCATAGAATGATTTTTATGGGTTTCCTTAAAATGTGGCAATACAAAAAAAGCTAGAAGTTTCGATTAGTAAAAAAATAATAACGCGTTATCTTTAAACAGTTGCTAACTGTATCACGGGTCAGAGGTTACTAGACAAATCAAAGACACAATTGAATGCATAATGAAAACTGGACATATCCGGATACATATTTAAATATTTGATTGCCACCATTGCTACATTTTACCTTTGACAGCTATAAAATCTCAGATGTTTTTACTATTTTATTTTTTTTAGAAATGTACCAGACAACTACAAAATCCTTTTCCTACAAGGTGGAGGTACCGGTCTGTTCGCTGCAGTTGCTATGAATTTATTAAACAGAACTGGTACTGCTGATTACGTAGTGACAGGTACTTGCATTGCATAATAAATTCTAGTACTTTGTTTGCTTATTTTTATCATTTGCATTAGGTACATGGTCGGCTAAAGCAGCTAAGGAAGCAGCCAAGTATGGAAAAGTAAATATCGTCTATCCGAAACCACAAAAGTTCATCGACATTGCTGACCAGTCTACTTGGAATTTAAGTCCTAATGCTTCTTATTTATATTATTGTGCCAATGAAACAGTTGACGGTTAGTATCCTTGATATTATTTAATTTGTTTCAAGGTTGTATGCATTTAGATGCATACTAGCATTGATAAAAATATTAATCTGAAGTAGAACACAGAATTTTATCAGCGTATCCACTTTGAATAAAGTATCGCAATAGCTACTTGAATTCCATTACAATTTTTGAAATTATTTGAAAATATATTTTTTTAAATTTACAATTAATATTTTACTTTAATTTTTATTTAAATAAAAGTTTAAAACAAAATTTAAAATTTGCTCTGCTCTATGAGGTATTAACGCTTTTTTTGTTTCAATGACCGAAAATATATTTATTTGTTACCGTTCTTATTTATTACAGGTGTCGAATTTCCTTTTATCCCAGAAAGCAATGTTCCGTTAGTCTCAGACATGTCTTCCAGTATTATGACGAGGGAACTTGACATTTCCAAAGTAAGTATAAAAAAATATAATTAATTGAATAAGCTGTGTGCTCTTGATGAAAAAAATAGTTATTCATTCATATTATTTGTAATAAAATTAATGATTACATATCTATATTTTTTTTTCAGTTCGGAGTAATTTTTGGAGGTGCCCAAAAAAATATTGGACCAGCTGGAGTAACAGTAGCTATCGTCCGTGAAGATTTAATTGGAAATGCTATGCCAATTTGCCCAACGATCTTCGATTTCAAAGTTGTTGCAGAAAACAATTCCTTACACAACACGCCTTCCACTTTCCCGTAAGTATATTTAAATATTTTTATAAACTAAAATTTGTGACCTTTTTAATCATTAATATTTTAGTTTATATTTTTCAGTAGCATATTAACAAAAAGTCCTTTACACTATTTTTTATATTTTATATATTAAAATATTAAAAAAAAATGTTATAAAACTGAATTGATTTAGGGAAATTTATATATAAAATACTGTAATTGGTAAAATTGGATTGACTTTTATACAATTATTTGAAATTTTATTTTTAAAAAAGATCTCTTTTACGACCTTGATTTACAAATAACTCTTATTTTATTTCTTTTCAGATTATACGTAATGGGCCGCGTATTCGACTGGATCAAACGAAACGGAGGAGTAGCTGAAATGGAAAGACAAGCAATCGCGAAGAGCAACCTTCTATACCAAACCATGGAAGAAAGTAATGGTTTCTACTTATGTCCCATCAAACAACATGTCCGCAGCAGAATGAACATTCCATTCCGAGTAGGGTACAACGGAGGAGATGAAAAATTAGAAGACTTATTTTTGAAGCTTGCTGAAGAACGCAGCATGTACCAACTTAAAGGACACAGGACAGTTGGAGGTCTCAGAGCTTCGTTATACAACGCCGTTTCATATAATGATGTAGTTTTGTTAACAAATTTCATGAAGGAATTTCAACAACAGTATGGTGCACAAGCATAATAAATTATTTAAAAATTGGTAAAATGTGATTTAGGAACCTATTTTTTTGCGCATATGACATGCGCATGCAATTTGTCATTTGTTTGGGAACTGGAAGAATTGTAGGATTGAACTGCGCATGCGCAAACAATGTCAAATCTAGGTTTCTAAAATGCATAGCCATAAATTGTACATAATTTAAGTATTGAGTGACATATTTATATTATTTTTATAATACACCTCGTTTAGTAAACAATTTATCTAAACTATCTTCCAAAGTTTTATTTGTACCTCTAAGTCCATCCACAACCATTTTACTCCACTTGAAATATTCCTGAACTCGTTCAGGCGTCCATCCAACTGGAGTTTGCCTTTCCAGGTCTCTTAAGTTATCCAACTTATCGGCTAACTTTACTAATTTCGCTTCACGACTTGAAGTGACCGCATGAACAATTTGTAGTCGTTTTCTTTCATTTTTTGGAAGATTTTTATCATCAGTGACCTCTTCGACAATTCTACGAATTTTCGTTCCAAAGTTTTGCTCAATTTCTTCAAAAGTTGTGTCGGTGTCTTCAACTGTATCGTGAAGCAAGGCTGCTTGAATTACATTCAAATCTTGAATTTTTGCTTCATGTGTTAGAATATTTGCAACACCTAAAATTACATGTGAAAGATTAAGAATCAATTAATAAATATTATTTCTATTTTTACCTATTGGATGATTGATATACGGTGTTTCGCTGAAATCTTTTCGTCGCTGATTTTTATGTTTTACAGCAGCGAAATTAACACATTTTACAATAGCTTCTATAGAAGATGGTTGAATCTGTGTATCTCCCATTTTGAAATATTTCGAACTAAATAATTTGAAAATAACGTCTCTGATTAGGCAACCAACTTTTCAAATATGTATATTTGAAAATATGTAGGTCTCCCTCAACTTTTGGTATTTTTAATTCTATTTTAAAGTAAGAAAATACTGTAAAAAGTGTAACAATTACAATAAAATACGTTAATAAAATATAACTATTTTATAAATTATTTATATTTAATAATTAAGTAATTAAAAGAAGAAGTATCCAAAAAATGAGAGGTTATGTAGTAATTTTCCCGCCAGTTTAATGTCTTCTTTTGTTTGTTGTGAACTACTTGTTGAATCAGAAAAGTGTGATAAATATTAAGTTTTATTCAATAAATATATAAAATGGATGTGCTAAATGTTCAACCAGGT
Source organism: Stenolophus ochropezus (assembly GCA_035578165.1). Lineage (NCBI taxonomy): Eukaryota > Metazoa > Arthropoda > Insecta > Coleoptera > Carabidae > Stenolophus > Stenolophus ochropezus. The sequence continues at coordinate 5,030,433 of JAQOWZ010000002.1, forward strand.
CCACAGAAAATAGTAGATGATGTTGGAGTACGCTGTATGAAATTATTTCAAGATTTTCTTGAAGAGTAAGTTTAACCATACATTCTTCCATTCAAAACGTGACTAAAACTTATGTTTTTATAGATTTAAAGAGGACGATGTACAAAAATATTATGCACCAACAAAAGAACTATCTGAACAAGAAAGAAACACTTTAGAAATTAGTTTCGAAGATATTGAAAAATATAATCAAAATCTCGCAACCGCTATCATTGAAGAGTATTTCCGTCTTTATCCATATTTATGTCAGGGATTACAAAATTTCTGGAAAGACATAACTGAATCTAATAAAAACAAAGATTGTTATGTTGCATTTACTGATGTAGCGACTAGACACAAAATTCGCGAGTTAACAACAACTAAAATAGGAACCTTGTTGAGAATTTCCGGACAAGTTATTAGAACTCATCCAGTTCACCCAGAATTAGTTCTGGGAACTTTTCTTTGCCAAGAATGTAACTCCGAAATTCCAAATATAGAACAACAATTTAAATTTACATATCCGACAATATGTCGAAACCCAGTTTGTAATAACCGTCGCAAATTCGATATTATTACGGATAAATCTTCATTTGTTGATTTCCAAAAAATTAGAATTCAGGAAATTCAAGCTGAATTACCTCGCGGTTGCATTCCTCGCAGTTTGGAAGTTGTTTTGCGAGCAGAAAATGTAGAAACTGTTCAAGCGGGAGATCGTTACGATTTTACTGGAACTTTAATCGTTGTTCCTGATGTTGGTTCGTTATCGTTACCTGGTGCCAGAGCTGAACCTGGTTCAAGACACAAATCTGGAGAAGATGCAGATGGTTTAACAGGATTGAAGGCCTTAGGAGTTCGGGAACTGCATTACAAATTGGCGTTCTTATGTTGCAGTGTTCAGGTAAGAATGAAACCATCAATTTCGAATAAAAATTCGAACTACAAAAGTCCGGTTACAAAATTGGAATTTTTCACTTTAAAACACATGAAATAATTTTGTTTATTACTTATTTCTATTTAATTCGAAAGCGAAAGTCAGTAATTTGCAAGAGACAGCGTTTCGAGTTCGGTTTTCTGGTCGTATTTTTTGTTGTTGGTTTTGATTTTCATTGGAAATTGGAATTTTAAAATTAAAAAGTTCCATAAACATTTTATTTTACACGGTTATTCATAAATACATGGAATAATTTTGCTATATATTTCTTTAATTTGAAGACGTGTTTCGTTTTTTTATTCCGAGTTTTTTTATCTATTCAGGTTTTTGGTCTGAGTTGCAAATTTAGTTTCGTAATCCGTTCATTTCAAACGATTCGGTTCTGGTTTCTGGATCTATTTGTAATTGAAAGTCTTGTTTGTAAATTCAATTTATTAAATAAATAGATATTCATATATAAATGAAATAATTTAGATACATATTTCTATATAAATTAAAGATTGAAGTCCTTAATTTGTTGAGTCAAAAATCCACACGAAATCATGTTACTATTTAAAGACGGTCCTCATTTTCTAAGTATAATTTGAATTGCAAGATACAATGATTCATGTTCGATTCTCCGTTCGTGTATTTTGCTCGGCTTTGATTTTCGGTCAGAATTGCAATTTTTAAATTTAAAAGTTTAGTAATCCGTCTGGTTCCAGTTTCTAGACGAAGTTGTTAATAAAAGTTTAGTTATTATATTTAACTTATTAAATAAATAGGTATTCACAAACACATGACATATATGTACCTATATTTCCATTTAATTTCAAGTCGAAAGCCTTCAAATTGTCGGAGAAAATAAACACCTGGTCTATTATTTTTAGGCCACAAATGTCCGTTTCGGTGGCATTGATACTGCCGAAGAAATAACCCCAGAAATGATGCGTAAACAAATGTCCGAAACCGAATGGAATCATATGTACGAAATGAGCAAAGATCGTAGCCTGTACCAAAACTTAATAACCAGTTTATTTCCGAGTATACACGGAAACGACGAAGTAAAACGCGGAATACTTCTCATGCTTTTTGGCGGAGTCTCCAAAACTACGGAAGAAGGAACCAGCCTTCGAGGAGACATAAACTGCTGCATAGTTGGCGACCCGAGTACAGCCAAGTCTCAGTTCTTGAAACAAGTCAGTGAAATCTCTCCCAGAGCAGTGTACACTTCTGGGAAAGCGTCTTCAGCTGCTGGTTTAACAGCAGCTGTTGTTAAAGATGAAGAATCATCAGATTTTGTCATTGAAGCTGGGGCATTGATGTTGGCAGATCACGGGATTTGTTGCATAGACGAATTTGACAAAATGGATGTCAGGGACCAAGTTGCTATTCACGAAGCGATGGAACAGCAAACTATTTCAATAGCTAAAGCTGGTGTGCGGGCCACACTAAACGCTAGAACTTCTATTTTAGCCGCTGCTAATCCAATCGGAGGTCGCTACGATCGCGGAAAGTCTTTGCAACAAAACGTACAACTTTCAGCGCCTATTATGTCTCGATTTGATTTATTCTTCATTCTTGTTGATGAGTGTAACGAAGTTGTTGATTATGCAATTGCAAGAAAAATTGTTGATCTTCACAGCAACATCGAAGAAAGCGCAGAACAAAAATATACAAAAGAAGATGTCTTACAGTATATTTCATTCGCAAAGAAATTCAAACCAATAATTGGGAAAGAAGCAGCTGAATTGTTAATTAACAACTACAACCATTTAAGAATGCGAGATAACCACAGCGTTAGATCAACTTGGAGAATAACTGTCCGTCAATTAGAAAGCATGATCCGTTTGTCAGAAGCAATGGCTAAGTTGGAAGTTTCCGATGAAGTTAAACCCAGACATGTTCGCGAAGCTTACCGATTATTAAACAAATCCATCATAAGAGTAGAACAACCTGATATCAACTTAGACGATGATAAAGACGAACCAGTTTTAGAAGAAACAGAACAAGAAGAATCTCAAGAAGAAGACACGCAAGCTACAGACGCAGGAAAGAAAAAACTAACTTTATCTTTCGATGAGTACAAAAAGATAAGCGACATGATTATTGTCTACCTGCGAAATGAAGAAAGTAAGATTGAAGAAGGCCGCAAGAAAGAAACAAACAGAAGTGACGTCATTGCGTGGTATCTCAGCCAAATTGAAGATAAAATCGAGTCTGAGGATGATTTGATTGAAATGAAAGAAATGATTGAGAAAATTGTAGATCGGTTGATATATCATGTAAGTATTTTTAACATAATTTTTATCGTTTTTTACTACTTTTATTTTGCAGGACCAAATTATAATTCCTCTTACAACAGCTCCGCTTGGATCCGACAGAGACACCCAAGCAGATTTCGACCCCGTGGTTGTCGTACATCCAAATTATATTTGTGACTAATACTTTATTTATAATTTTTGTAATATTTTATTTGCCATAATGTACTCTAGTTTTTACCCAATAAACAATTATTTTACCATTTCTATTATACCAATTTTGTTGTGTCAATTTACATAAATATAACCTATACAATTTGGAAATGTTAACTGAATTATTTGTGAATAATATTATTTGAATTTTTAAACATACCTAATATGGTGCATATTAAGTTTTTTGAAAACAATATACGTATACGGATTCTTCGAATACTTGTAATTGTGAACGATAATATTCAGCACCTTTCTTATCATCTGACATGTGCTGCTACGGTGGCAACAAACGGAAAAAGTAAGAACTACACAGCACATTTCAAAATTTCAGTTGATTTACAGATGAATTATACATTTTTCAACCATATTTATTCGAAGAAAAGATTAACAACTTTATATTTTTTATATTTCCTAAACTATTTTAAATAAAAATTAGAAAAATTATAGTTTTTAAAATATAGAATTGTTAAAAATTCTAGCGCCTGTGTTTATTGCCAATAAATCACCAAATTTTGGTCACATACGTAACTCGACCAACAGAATCCAAAAATCGTTGTACTGAACCTGTATCTACACCTAATTTTGGGTACGACAACTTTTAGGGGTTGTCTCCAGAAATAGGCATTATTTGAGAAAAAGTTATAAGAGTTTACTTAAAGCATTTTTTGTTAAAATTCTTAAGTATCATTCCTAACTGTAGTTTTAATTTTAATTTTAGTGTTAATTTTATGTTTTAGACGCAAGAAAATTATATCATATGCTAATATTTTTGCTTTATTTAATTTATGTCTTCGAGTAACTTAAAAACGATTAGCTGCAGAATGTTGTAATTTTGTAAGTGGGACTGTTATAATATCTAGTTATACATTTCACCTTAGTTTAAAAGATTTTGTATTTTTTAAATATTGTATATATGCGTTCTGAACAGGGTTGGCAAAAATCATGATTTATTTAAAAAAATAAAAAATCATTATTTTTTTAAAAAAGTCAAATAAATCATGATTTTTTTAATTTTTAAAGATATCTGAGTATTACTGCATTTTTTAATTGCTTTAAAAAGCAATATAAATATTTTATTTCAATCTGTAATAAAACGACCGATTCATCTGAAAAAAACCAGGAAGAGTAACAAAGAATTTTTACTTTTAGTTACATATTTTAATACTTATATTTTCCTTCTGTTATATGAGAATTAAAAATGATAAAATACCATTTAATTTTAAGATATTATTATATTCAGAATATATTTTGCTTATTATTAATAGATTCGTATCCAATAATGAATTTATTATTATAATTAGTATATTTTTTTAACTTTGATAAAAATCAATGATTTTTATTTAAAAAAATCAGTTGATTTATTAAATCGTGATTTAAATCAAATGATTTAAATCAGGCCAACCCTGGTTCTGAACATGTTTTACTAAAAATATTTTTTATTTTTTGTTTAAGGTTAACTTTTAAAGCAGGAAATAAATTTTAAGTAATATTTAGAAGTTTTTAAATTTTTTCACGAACGATTTTTGCTGAAAATGAATCTCACACGCCATTAAGGTATGAAGAACTCATTGTGGGTGAAATGAATGTGTTGTAAATTGAAGCAGGAGGCAGGAGTTATTCCTGCGGCCCCATTAATTCAAGTGGAGCCGGCGTGCGAAGCGAAATAATAAAGAAAGCGCTTGACCTGCGACCTTCGGCCAGAGACACAACATAACGTGACAGATGACGTACGACGCGCCGGACAAAAGAATCACTGCCACTGTTTCCATGGATACAAATTTCACTCTCCACAGAACAAAAATATGTACAATATTTACCTTGAGTTTTTCAGCGTAAAAAATTGTTACACGGTTCGGTACACAACTGTAAATAAATATTACACGTGATACTTTTGTAAAAAAGGACGTCTTGCGATTGGTTTCACTATTTTTTAAATAATTTTTATTTACAAAGTATTTTTAATGATGTAGGCAGTTTATAATAATTGTAATTTTTATAGTTTTCAGTCAAAAATAAATACATGATTATACACTCATGATCGATTTTTAATTAAAATTTAAATATTTTTGTCACAGTTGAAGTTAAAAATTGCTAGATTTTTTATATTATTGTTTTTCCTCTTTAATAATTGTATAATAAAAATCTAAAAATATAGATATACTTTTAATTTTCCCTGTAGAATCGATTGATGGTATTGTCGAAGTCATAAACTTAATTATTTAAGGAATATATTGTTTCAAAATTTTAAATCTGCACCTTAATATAAAAAAAAAATTTTTGGAGAAAAAAAGTTCCTCGGCAAAAAGTTTAAATTCCTATATTTTCAATTTTTTTTGGCGAATTTTTCGAAAGAACATATTTAGAAAAAACATTTCTTTATGTAACTTTTCCTGTAAAATCTAATGAATAAATAATTGAGATTGTATCTTAAATCATTTTTGAAATATACTAAAAATCTGATGTGTCCAACACAATCAATATCTAGTTTGTTTAGAATATTTTTAATTCAATTCATAACTAGAATTTCCTTGCATCAATTTAAATTCTATTCCTTATATATTTCTTTCACCTTTTTGTATTTTACAGTAAAACAATTTCATAACTTATTTTAAAATTATTTATGATAACAGCAAAAGTCAAATTTTGTAATCAAATAAATAACTCATGTGTTTTATAAAATTTCGTCTGTCTCAATGATGTGCAAAATTAATATAATTTTTTTTTTCTGTTTAGTCAGAAATTTTAAATAAAATTTAAATAATGCATCTACATATGTTTATAATAAAAAATAAATTATGATTTTTTTGATCTAGACATCTAAGTATTACTGCCCTTCTTAATTGTTTCAAAAAAGCAATATAAATATTTTATTTCATAAACGAAAAAGAAATCTGTAATAAAATCAAAACGATTCATCGGAATAAAACTAGGAAGAGTAACAATTTTTTTTTACTTGTATTTTCATATTTAAATACTTATATTTTTCTTCTGTTATATGAGAATTAAAATGATAAAATACCATTTAATTTTAATTTTATATATAGAATATATCTTAGTTATTATTAATTCTTTCGTAGAAAATAATTAAATTCTTATTATATTTATTATATTTTTTTATCTTTGATAAAAATCAATGATTTAAAACGTGATTTTAATCAAATGATTTAAATCATGCCAACCCTGCTTAGGACAGTAAAAAATATGTAAATTTTTTGCTATAAAGTCTCATACATTTGCGAGTTGTACTGATCTTATTTTTAACCGGAAAAATTCTAACAATGCCTGCACACTGGCGAGGTTAATTTGAATATCTTCGCTATTGATTGCCGCTGAAATCTTTGGTTGATCGGTCGCTGAAACAGCATTTCAGCGCGAACTGAAACTGAAATCCTCAATCCCGCTGAAATGAATAACAGCTCCCCAGACGTTGCGAATTATTTTTGCGGGGATATTGGCAACGGACTTCGCAAACGATCAAAATATTTTTTCTCAGTAAGGATGATTTAATATCTTCTTTTTATAATGACCCAGGAAACGAATATTTGTGTTGGAGCATGGCTGTTTTAATTCACAGATTCTATGTGAAAATTAGTTTACTTTAAATATTGTTGATATTAAAGAAAAATCCATTAATCTTACGCCAGTTTGTTTATTGGATTTTTTACATATACACATTTAATTTTATTTACGTCAGATACAATGTCCAATATAAATTGTTCGAAAAGTAAATTTAACTTACAAAGCCAGGTAAAGAATGCGATAAATTTTGGAAAGGTTATTCCAAGTCAATTCATAAATATTCTCCAGATAAAAAATCTGGTTTGTATAACACATTTCCTTCCGCCATTACTGTTTTAATTAACTATCTTATAAATTTCCTTTATCTTTTTGTATTTTGTAATAAAATACTTCATATTTAAAATTATTTATTTTAAATTTGACAATTATTTTTTTCAAATTTTGTAAATACTTAAATTAAAACTTAATTGTTTTATTAAAATTCGCCCAGTTCATAACTTCTCGAAAGTTTTACATTTCTTGCAACTATACTGGGTATTTTTTTTCAGGGTTTGTATGGGAAATCAGTTTCTTGAAGGCTGTTATGTCGTATTTTAATAGATATAAATTAATGAGGTCTTGCACTATCTTTCATTTTAGCTTTAATCAATAGAATAATGAATTAGACCCGTATTTTTATTTTCTCCAAATTGAATTTTAATAATGAAAAAAAAAACAGCTATTAAAAATGATATTCTTCAAAACGCGGCTGAATTACCTCATTTTCCCCTTGTCCAGTGACGTATCAAAGTTCTTACCCAATTTCACTTCGTTTCAAACATCAAATATAATGTTTTAACTTCCAAACTACAAATTGAATAATCTTCTGCAAATATAGTGGCACACAAAATTCACAAGATTTTAAATCACAGACTGTCCACTTTACCAAATTTTAAACACGCCAAACCACAACATTATTATTAAAATTATTTTTAGACGATTGATAATATAGAGAATATACTTGTAAATACCATTGCGATGGTATATATTCCTTCGGAATTAATTTCGCTCACAGTCGAAGAAACAAAAAATTGGAGTCATACTAAAATACTCGTTTCTGGCGAAATACGTCTAGATAATGTTGGTTATTTATTTATAAATGGAAAAGATAAATACAGAAAACGATGCGAAAGCTACAGTATATACATTTGTAGTCAAATTGTTTTCAGGCACACTACCAATAAATTTGACAAATTCTACATGGGTTCGTTTTCATATTTACAATTATTTTTAAAAATTATTTTTTATGTTTCTGCTTTAATGAAAGTAATCTTAGTAAAACAATAAAAATAAATTCAAATTTATGTTTATTTCAATGGTTGGCCGTAAATGGATTTTAATCTCCTATGTGCACCTTGAAAAAAAAAACATCCGGTAAAACTATTTTTAACTAAACACGATTGCGAGAAATATGCAGCTTTAAGCTCCGTTTAATATTAGAAAAGTTAAATATATTTTATAAATATAGACATTTGTGAGTGACATTATCTTTGGTCGTCTCTAAATAAAATAAAATAAAAATCCGTTAATCCCTTTTTGCACAAAATCAATATGTGACAGTCACCTACGTGAAATGTAACTCCTCTCTTGGGATCGAGCAACAGTTTTTAATTTGCAGAGAGCAATTGCAGTTAAGTAATAAATATACGAGGTGGTAAAAAGGCTTTCCTGTCACGTTCCGTGGGCGATGTTTTGTGTGATGAATGGGATGTGACCATTATCGAATTTAAGGATATAAGTCAAAAATTTAAAAACTACAGCTTCTCAATATCATAATACAAACTAAATGTTATTTTGCAATAATGTGGTTATTAGAAGTTTAATGTTCTGAAGAAAGGATGTTATCTCAGCATGGTAGGATCGTGGAAAAAGATAAGTAGACTGTTTTTATGTTCTCAGTCTATCTCTTTTCTTTCATGAGTCTATCATGCTGATGTTACAATATCCTTTCCTCAAATTTTTAATAATTATTTTCTCATAAATTATGAATAATGAAGCGATTTAAATACAGGTATTTTATTTTTTGTCTAGTACCTATATCATATATGCAAAAATCTGATGTGGACACCACATGACTTCCTTGTACGCTAAATTATACACATTTTTCCTGCACTTCATTTAAACTTATTTCTCCTGAAAATGGGATCACTTTACGGCTAATCATTCGTCAACTTCTATTCGTTTCATATCTTAGAACTTCGAAATGGATCATCTCATGAAAATTTTATTAAAATGTTAAAATGTACCTTATTGCATTGCATAGTATATTATACAATGAGGGACTAAAGTGCATGATTTATTTCTGAGAGTGAGTTTTATTTCACGAGCCGTAGGCTCATCCTGTGGTTCATACGCTTTTTTTAAGTTTTGCATATTATACATTTTAATATAACAATTATTTGGTTATATTTAGATAATTGCCAAATACAAGACAGCTTTGAAAACAAAACGTCATTATGCACATTTTTTAGTAAGCTAGGCTAACGCTTTTTTATTTATTTAATTCTTCAAGGATTAAACGTGCTACTTCAGTCTTCGAAAATGAAGAGTAAAGTAGTCTTTTATTCCCGGAAGTGCAAAAAATTATTTTAATCGCTTAAAAACTTGCAAAGAAAAAGATATGGTTGTCATTTATTTCTCACGAAATATATTCTATATACAATACTTCGTTTACATTGTACAACAAAGTAAAAATTAAAATACAAATACCCCCATTGCATTTAAGTAATAAATATTCGAGGTGGCAGAATCGCTAGGAATGAGTTTCCTGTCGAAACTTGTTCCGTGTGCGATGTTTTGTATGATGAATTGAGGCAAATATCCTCTTGTCACAATAGATTTATTGGAAAATACTTATCGGGGTAGTCTTTAGTGATTTACTGCTGAAAACTCCAGATTCATGAACTTTTCAGCTCCTCTAGAGATCTGTTTACTTTTAGAATATTTTTCAGCAAGATTTGCGTCTAGATTTCAGGCTTTGCTGAAAAAATACGTGAACAGATTCGATACTCAAAGTTTGCATGAAATAGCAGTGAACATAAATCACGTTAAATCTTCTTGAATCAACTTAGAAACTTGTTAAAAATATATATATTTTTTTGTAAATTCTAAAGTTCACCTTTTAAAATTGTTTACTAACTTAACTTCGTAATGCAATAATATTGTGCACAAAATTGTTTATCTTGTCTAGTACTGGATAATCTAAGACTAGAATATAAATAAACATTGAAATATCTAAACCATTAATCACATTTTAAAATTTAATTGTGTGCTGTACATACATGTAATACTGGTTGCATTTTGTTCTCTTTGTTTCCTCTTACGGTAGACGGTATTAATTTGATCAATACATCAAAGATTATTAGATACTTTAAAAATATAAACTGAAAGAATAATGAAATACGTGTTTTTACAATATTTCAGGTATTATTTTAACAAAATACGTTGTAGTAATAAATTTAAATAACATTTTTATTAGTCACCAAATAACAGATCTGATAGATTTATTTCTCGAATGTTATTTTAAATAATTACATTTGCTTGTTGTTTTTTCTAGCCAGTTATAAATAAATATTTAAATAAATAATAAAAAACTCACCAAAAAGTAGTACAGCTCTCAGCACTTTCCAGTTCTTTTTGTATCTAAACAGAAATTTACGTTAACAATAAAAAATTACTTAATTTATATGAGACGATACAATTGTTATATATTTTTTTAAGCAGCAGTCTATAACAGGTATGGCAGTAAATATGTATAAACATACAATAAATTTAGTCTGCTAAGAGCAGCATTTAAAAAAATAACTGATAATTTTACTACTAGGAAGGAAGACAAAATGCAGGTGGCTAAATTGAAATTGGATATTTTTTCTTTAGCTTTTCCATGATAACCAAATGGTATTTTTCGTTATAAAAATGCACCAAATGAACATTGTAAAAGCTCACCAAAGTATATGTTACTTGAGCGCACAAGTGTCTGTATAATTGAAATGTTCATATATCCATTGGTTAGGTAAGGTTAGGTTAATTTAGGTTAGTTTAGATTACTTTAAGTTTGGTGAGGTTAGGTTAGGTTAGGTTAAGTTAGATTCAGACTCAGTTTAATATTCTATTTCAAAACGTAAATAAATTTAATAGTAAGAAAACAATGTGTTCATACCATTAAGCTGTTGTGTGTTATATTGTGTCATCATTTAATCATCAAGATAAATCACCATAGCATCATTTAATTCATCTCCCTCTCCTGTTGCACAACTAAGAGTTTTATATACTCCCTTTTTGGTATAAATATACAATTAATAAGCATACCCAGTAACGGATAATAGCCGTCTTACTACAGTTTTCTCATTTCGTTAAAACAAATTTACGATTAAGCAATATTACGTTATTTGTCACTTTAAAAATTCATGGCAACAAAATATGTGAAAGAAAGCGTTAGGTAAGTGTAAGTTTCGGATCAAGATGCTCGTGAAATATTGATGCATGTCCGATATCGGTGTCAGGTTAGGATATCTGGATGTAGGCGCGGCAAAATCTCGCGCACTTAATAACTAATGCATATATCCATCACGGCTTGTTATTTATAAATACTCCGGGCCGCTCCAGGCAGCGGCGGAGATCTTGTTTTGTTTTCTTTACATAAATTGTTTTGTTGCACTTCTGCAATGTTTATTTTTAATAATACCGCATAATCTGCGTTTATTTTAGAAAATTTTAAATATATAATATGTGATAATAATTTTGCAGTATACAAAACGAAATATTTAGGTACGTAAATATATCAATAAATATAATAAATATATAAAGGTGTATTTTTCAATAAATATATTTTATCGATTGTCAATCGCCAATTTTGATATTTTGAAAGATATCTACAGCTTATAGTGGATTGTGAACCACTCAACACAACGGTATTTTTATTTAGACTTTAATTGAAAAATATACAGATAAGTAAGTCTGCATATTATTGCGGAACTCTGTTTTGGAATCAGATTCGACAGAGCCATCTAGTTCGTCATTCCATGAACTACTTTGCGGAATTAAAAATATAATATATCAGATAAATAAAAATGTTTTAAGTATTTACCGATTTTTTTTGTATATATTGAAATAGTTCTTTGAATAATTCATTGGTATATTTTATAATAGAAATAATTTGTATTATTTATTTTTTGACGTTTGCTATTTTTTTATAATATTTGACAGAAACGCCTGATATTAACCCAAATGCAACCAGACACACAGTTATGTAAGTGAAATGAATTTTCCTGTAAGCTTGCCTATCTATATATTTTTCAATCAACGATTTAGATAAAGATTGGCGAAGCTGGGATTTTAACCCAAAAACTTAATATTAATTTTTAATATAATTTTTTTAATAATTGTTCCAAACTACAATTGCAAGCGATTTAAAAAATAAAAATAAATTGTCAAAAAAACCAGCCAATTAAAATTACGAAACCCTGTGATGCGACTGCAGTATAGTCTGGTGAGAATTAAATTCAATCACTGATATATGATATATTCTTTTTATCATCCGTGTCAATGACTTAAGTTTAAAGGGAAATGAAGGGAACTTATTGAAACTAATTTTTTTAAAAGAATAAAATCAGATTTTTAAAAATTTAAATCGGGTTATTTTGTTTTAAGTCAGATTTTTTTTTTAATTGTAGGATGATTTTGAAATAACATGTCATGAAAAAAATATAGTAAAGAATAAGTAAAAATGGCATAATAAATTAAATAATGAAATAATTTTTGTTAGCTGATAATAAAGTATAATACAATTCTTCAAATGACATCCAAACACAGCATCCATAAGCATCACTTCATCATAGTTAATTTGTGTCAAAAAACGATCAAAATAACTGAATTAGCTTATGTGATGTGATAATTAGAATAAAAAAGAATGCACCTTACAAATGAACATGTAAAAGTAACAACATGTTACATTATCCGCCACTGGTGCTGGTTAGGCCGTCAGTGTCTCTGGAGAGGAAGCAGAATGGTGGATGTCTGCGTTGCGGTAATATCGCTTAAATACCGGCAGCATTGTGTGCATGTGTGTGTGTGGGGAACTCATGTGCGAGTAACTTTTCATAACTATATTAACCGCTTTCAAATTCCTAATGTATTATGTTAATATTAAATGCGGAGACGGCTAATATGTCGCTCTGTCTTTGCAAATTGTAAATCTACTGTCTACTGTGTGTTTTGCTCAGTACGACCATCGTTATATTAAACAACTTTGTAGGTTCAATATTTAAGTTTGAAACGAATAAACATGTACAATCAAAGATAATATTTATAGTTGGACGATATAATTAAAAAGGATTATAAAAGTTGAAGACATTTAGTTGTTTCAATGAACGAGTTAAAATAAAATATGATTTTTAACTCTTATTTTAGTCTATTTTCAAATAAGTATGGTATTTTTTTTGTTTATAGGCCCAAAAATATTGAAATAAAAGAAACATTTAAATGTCACAGACACAGGCTAATTTAGTTGTCCATTACGATACTTGCTTTACTTCGTACACGGAAATAAAAATACTTGGTCTCATTTAAAATAAACAAAATTGGTTCCTACACTTTGAGAACCACTGCTTATTGAAATTGGTTTGAAAATGGAAATAATTTGCAAATTTAATCTACTTTGTAGCTTTTATAATTATCGAAATAGAATACCTTTATGTGTATACAATATATAATTAAATAAATATAATATTTATTTTTTTTATTTATTTGTATTTGAATTTTTTTATGTATTTTTTTTCCTTTTCTTGTGGTGAACCGGAAGAATTTTTTCTCCGTGTGTGCGTTATAATCGAACATTTTACATAATATAAGTTGGAACAGTTTTTCATATGTTTAGATGAAGAAGACAAACTATTTATTAATGATGTATGTACAAATACAAAAAAAAAGCATTAGATATGAACGCAACTTTTCCAAATGTAGGAATTTCTTTGAAGATTTTGTTAAGCAAGCCAATTTCGAATGCAGTGGGGGACCGTTAATTTTCTTGCTTAAAAAGGGTGAAAAATTATCATATATTATATCTAGTTACGAATGGTATTTGGCATTACTAATTAGTTGTCATAATTTAAAAGACGCCTATTTAGTCGTGTAAATTCCGCGGCAATTGCCAGTAACTGACAATTGTCAGTGAGATTTGAATCTGATTGGTTCAATTCACCAAAATATTATGATTTAATTGGATGACAAATTATGAGTGGAATTGTCTTAGAAATTCAATGTCAGAGGAAAGATTAAATAATTATAGTAAATTTTTATACAGAGAACAATTTTTTTTATTTAAAAATATGGCTAACATGTATTTTTATTTTCCCTGTCTCTCTTTTTTTAAGGGGCCCGTATTTTCTTCTGCTCCTGGAGCCCTAAGCGATTTAAATCCGCCACTGCTGGTCGGTGGTTGAGAATTAGTATTTTAAACCATCATCTTGCATCCTCATATGGTACAGGTATCAGTGGTTGAAATCGCTGCCTTAGAGAATGTTTATCAGAAACCACTACGAACCTCAGATAAGATGCTTAGTGCAAGAAAATGAAGAAATGTATATACCAGTAAAGTCGTTTCACCGATGAAGTTACACAGATTTAGTACTTTTTGAAAGCATTGCTACATGATAACATTACTCATCTTAATCTTCTACGTTAGTTAGCAGAGCCTTAAAGAAAAGCCACCCAGGACCTCAGATAAGATACTTAGTGCAAGAAAACGAAGAAGTAAACTCTATTCGCTCATCTACCATCCTATTCTTCCATGTTAGTTAGCAGAGCCTTAAAGGGAAGCCATCACAGACTTTAGATAAGATGCTTAGTACAAGAAAACGAAGCAGCAAAATCTATTCGCTCATCTTAATAATAATATATCTTTATTTCCTTTGACACAAATACATTGCATATGGAATACGTCAGAAAAAAAAAAATATAATTACTTTTTATAGTTTAAAAATTCAGCAATATTGTAAAAATTATTTTGTAAGAGGAACAATTTTATATTCTTTTTTAAAATATTAATGTTCACTGCTGATTTGATGTTCATTGGTAGTTTATTAAATAAAAAAGGACCAAATTTTTCGGGAGAATATTTAACAATGTTTAACCTACAATTATCAATATAAAAATATTCTTTATATCTTGTGTTATAATTATGTTTATCCAGAATCAGAAGATAAGTGGATTTATTTTTATATATGAAGAGACAAGTTTCGAAGATATAAATATCAGTCAGAGTTAAGAGATTTAATTTTGTGAATAAGTCTCTGCATGATTCCATCCCAATCTTCCACATTAGTACGTCCAGATTCCAGAACCACGCAAAGTAGAGTCTAGTGGCTCATCTACTCATCCCAATCTTCTATGTTAGTTAGCAGAGCCTTAAAGAGAAGCCACCACAAACCTCAGATAAGATAGTACACAAAAACGAAGAAGTGTAGTCTATTCGCTCATCTTCCATCCCAATCCCAATCCCAATCATCCACACTAGCCCATCCACAACCACACCATTCTCTGTGCTTGTCACAGCTACCTGTAGGTCGTGGCGTGTATCGATGTGCTCACCTGGTGTGGCCGCGGATCGAAGTAGGCTGGGTGATGGCGCGCGCGGCGCTTGCCGTGCGACGCCGGGCGCCGCCAGTGACGCGGGCGCTGCTACGGACGCTGGACGTCCCTGGCCCACGCAAGTGCTCGCGCACCTGGTGTAGTGCGAGTGGCTGCAGAATGTGACAACAAGTGGTGAGTCCCACACAAACTACTTCTATTATAAACTACTATACAACGCACACAAAATATAACTTAAGTAATTACACATTATAAAATATATATACACCTAAAAATGTTTTCTCAAAATGAACATATTCATTTAATAAATTTACCTACAATCAGAAAAAAATATGCGCATACAATGTTATACCACTTTTTTTTTTCAACATGAAAATATCACTTTAATAAACCTGTTGTACATTACTACAAAATATTAATAATAAAAATAATAATAACCCTCTTATAATTATATAATACTACTAAACAAAAATTAAAACATTAATATATCACTTTAATAAACCTATTGTACAAAATATTAACAATAAAAATAATTATAACCCTCTTATAATTATATATTACTACTAAACATAAATTTCCTTACCTACAATAAGTACAAATATGTGTGTACAATACAGCAAATATTAATATACATACATATGTACATAACATACACCTAAAAATGTTTTCTCAAAACGAACATATACATTTATTTAAACCTATTTTATTTCTTACCTACAATAACTAAAATATGCTCATAAATTATTATATCAATTATTTTTTTAACATGAAAATATCACTTTCATAAATCTATTGTACATTACTTCAAAATATTGCTAATAGAAATAATAATAAACCTCTTACGAATATATATTACTACTAAACAAAAATACACAATACACTAAATACATTTTTCAATATGAACAGTAAATTGAATGAATGAAATGTGCAATATTACAAAATGTAACCAATATTCTGATTCAATACAATAAGTATAAAAATATATGAAATGAATGTATACGAGTACATATAAAACAAATTTTAAATTTAAAATAAAGACACCAACCATTTATTTTCAACGTGAGCACATCAGTTTCATATACCTGTTGTGTCTCTACAAAATATGAATAATATTTTCTTCCACTTTACCAAAATTTAATAAAATATATGTACCATATAGCTATATGCCACAAATATTTTCTTCTTCAACATTTATCTATGGAAGTACCTACCTTTCATATATAGTTATATACAAATATTAACAAACATTAATCTCATATACCTATGTTGTTTCTTTTTACAAAATAGGAAGTTGTTTCATTGTTCTTGCGTTTTACGTACGTATACCAAATATTAATAATAAAAACATCAATAATTATCTTCTCCAAGTAAAAACAAATAAATTTAATAAACATGTTGTTTTATACAACAAGATATAAATATCATATTGTTCTATTTTCTTGCCTCTTTTTATATACAGTACAAAATAATATATAATTTAATTACTTATGTATATATTTCAATATAACAAACATTTACAATGAAATAACAAGCACTATATTATTTATTTAATAACAGGGGTAAAATTCAAACATGATAATTTTTATTTTGAACTTCGACTGTTACAACATATTAACGTCAAAGATTAAAAAAAAATATATTTAATATTGAAAATTTCATTTATGAAGTTATTAATAAATTACCATTGTAACTATATAAATATGTTTAAATTTTCTTGCAAAAACAAATGCATAAATATATAATGTGTAATATATGTCAATATACAATTTTGTTTATTATTAATGTAATTCACACATACTTCTAGAATAATAAAATAAATATAAAGCTTATCATTTATATTTCAGTTAATAATGAATATAAGGCATGTATAACATCTAAACTACAGTTAATGTCTTACTCAATCTCAATGTTATTGACACATAATAAAATAAAAACATTAAACATAAGCTCAATTTATGACGGTCATTGATTTTATGTGACGTTTGTTTATCTATGTTTACTTATTTTCATATAATACATTAATTTATAGGAGCATAACAATTTTTAGAAGTTTAGTAGAAAATAAAACAATGTGTAAGAATATATATTTCCATTTGTATGTATAATTAATAAAATTTATTATAAACAATATTTTCTATTTCGATAATTTTATTATGAAATTTTAAAATATTGGCATATTTTAAATTAAAATAAAATATTATTGATGAAAATAATTTTTATATTTGCCGTTCAGTGAAATCGGTTTTACTCTATCATTAAAATCTTTACTCAGAAATAAAATAACAGCATATGTATCCACACATAAAATATTTGTAGCATTCAAAAGATAAATATTTAATGTTCTGTTGATCGATTATAAATTTGATTACATTTAAAATTATTTCTATGTAAATAAACGGTTTTTTATTTATTTATTTGAAAACTATTTTTAAATAAATACCATAACAAAATATATTGCTAGATTAGTACTGTATTTAAATAGATAATTAAAATCAAATCCTAAACTTTTATTATATGTTTAAAAACATATCTTTTAGACAAAAAAATAATCCGTAGGCTAGAAGATATCACGGTTTTTTACTTATGTATATTAATTTTCGAATAAAAATATTTTATTTTATTTAGGAACCATAAACTCGTTTACACATCCTCAAATGCGGGCGTAATTTAGCTTTTATCGCTCGAGGGTGTATAAAGTTGCTAAGCAATTGCTATTTTTTATCTGTCAATGTGTGATGACATATTTGGTTATAATAAACATACCTATATTTTTTATGTCGTAGTTGGGGATAAAGTATAGTATTTCATCTACAACTATTGAAATATGGGTACATTATACGTGTGATACTACATATAATATACTACTCATATTACACAAGTGTAATATGAAATGTTATATTACATGCTACACTTTTCTGTAATAAATAGAGCATATAATTTAACACATAACATTTTAATAAACTGTTAATTTATTAATAATATATTTTTTATTATAAATATCAATATAAATGATTATAATAGTATAATAAATACAATTTGAATAGTTATTTTGACATTCAAGTGCTACTGTGTCGCCATCTGTTAAACTATATATGAACTACTCACATCTAACTGAATATTTATCAAATAATATCACATTTTTTATATGCCTGATAGTTGTAGATAAAGTATAGTATTTGACTCGCATAATATGGCTACATTACACTCGGATGATTAAAAATACTCGCTATCGCTCGTATTTTTAATACATCCTCATGAAATATAGCCTACATATTATGGTTGTTAAATAATATACTATTATTTGCAAGTAATGGCTATTACTCATTTGAATCATTTACGATACTCGCTTTTACTTGTGTTGCAAACTTCATTTTCATAAGTAACAGCACGCATTACTTGCTCATTGAATAATATACTATGATATCAACAAAATGTAACCATGACTATGACACTGTGGTATTATTAAATTTCCTCATTGAAAACTATCTATGGCCTGGCCATCAAATGCTGCTGGTTGAAAATGACGTACTGGAATAATCAATAAATATTTATTTAAAAATTATTTTTTCGGAAAACTTAACTTAAAATAAAATCAACAAAACCTAACAAAATTTATGTACAATGTTGTTTGCCAAATTCGGCATTCTGTGAAATGAAAGATAGTACACTTTGTGAGAAACATATGCACATCAAAAATAGTTTACTCCCCTGTGTTTATCCAAGATGCTCTAGTTTCAAAAACCGTAATTAAAATCAGCAGATGAAAAGAAATCTTAGACTAAACAATCGCGAATGATTGGAGAAACATCCAAGAGTGTAATCAACGCCATTCAACTGTTCCACCCCTTCCAGTCTGTTATCAGCCCAATCATCTGTCTCTTGTTTTCACCGCAACGGAGACTAACGGAGTTAATTAAATTCTGTTCCGTTCTGTTGTGCAAATGTTTTTAAGTAGCTACATGAAACAGTTGATGTCTCGGTGTCGATGTTCAGATATCAATGCTCACGTTTATACACGAGCGTGAACGTGACAGCTGGATACTCACGCTAGAAATGGCACAAATCGGGGGGAAAATATGGCTGGCCATTTTCCACATCATTTTCTGGGGGGGACATTTATGGAATTTATAGTTTCACTACGGAAATATATTTGTCAGAAAATCTGATAAATTCAGAATCAATATTTTTTAAATGAATTAACCATGAGTTTATTTTAACGTAAAACATGGAATTTGCTATAACCATTACAACTTCATATTTGATTGACAGCAATGTACCAAAGCGTTAATTAAATAAATGTTTAATTTTCGAAGCATATTTTTTTTAATAAAACATTTCGAAATACGAAACAAGTAATTATAAGTTGCTAATAACTTAGAAAAATATGTTATGTGTATAGTAATAACAGGGGAAGTCGCTGATGCTGTATTTTTGCATAAACCCGAAAATATTTTAAAATATCGAATTTTTAGCTCGAAAATTTTAAAATTTTACGAAATTTTGTTTATAGTATTTTTTAAAGTGTTAGCTACGCTAATACCAAATTTACAAACAGAATTTAATTATTTCTTTTCGTTTCGGAGATATTAGCTCTCAAAGTTGTAGCTCAAAAAGATGTGTTTTTTAGTATATTTAAAAAATGAGTAGAGATACAATGTCAACTACTTTACCAATCGATTCTACGGGAAAAGTTATATAAAGAAATGTTTTGCCCACATATACGTTCTTTGGAAAGATTAGGTGAAAAATAAGAAAAACGAAAAAACCTAAATTTCAATTTTTCGCCTCGAAACTTTTTGTCTTCAAAATTTTTCATTTTTTGAACTTAAGTAGAGCTCGATACGCTGATTTCAAATTTTCAAACAGAATTCAATTATCTCTTCCCGTTCTCGAGATATTTGAGTTCAAAGTTATACCTCAAAAATTAGGTTTTTTAGGTTTACCTCATAAATGGTTAGGTTTACGAATTTGACGACCTCACCATTCGATTCTACGGGCAAAATTACATAAGTGTACCAATTTTCAGATTTTTATCTCAACAGATAGAATTTCTACAAGGAAAAAACTGAAAATGGCCAAAAATCGAAAAAAATCGCAAGGGGTTCATCAGGCGTTTTTTTCGATTTTGGCCATTTTCGTTTTTTTGCTCTAAAAATTGTATCCATTGGAATAAAAATCTAAAAATTGGTATACTTATGTAATTTTCCCCGTAGAATCGATTGGTGAGGTCGCCGAAGTCGAAAACCTAACCCTTAAAGGGGTATACCTAAAAAACCTGTTTTTTTAGGTATTGCCAAAACTCAACTTTGAACACGAATATTTCGAGAACGGTAAGAGATAATTCAATTCGGTTTGAAAATTTGAAATCAGCGCATTGATATTTACTTAAGTCTGGAAAATGAAAAGATTTGGAGAAAAAAAGATACTCCGAGAAATTTTAAAATTTAGGTTTTTTCGATTTTCTCATTTTTCACCTAATCGTTCCAAAGAACGTATATCCGGAGAAAACATTTCTTTATGTAATTTTTCTCGTAGAATCGACTGGTATAATCGTTGAGTTTGTATCTCTACCCATTTTAGAGATATACCCAAAAAATCCACTTTTTTGAGGTGCAACTTTGACAGCAAATATCTCAGGAAAGAAAAGAGATAATTAAATCCCGTTTGAAAATTTGAAATTAGCGTGTCGAGATCTATCAATGTAAACTATTTCCCAAAATTAAAATTTTGGGCACAAAAATAAGTATTTTTGGGTTATTTCACGTTTATCAACATAATTTTTGGTTTGATACTGTTGTTTGGTTTGTTTTAACTCTACACAACTTTGATATGGGGTTATACGTTTTGAAAGTAAATAAAAGTTAGATAATAAATCGGTAGAATAAAATCGAAAAGTCGTATTAGGATTGCAGGTTTTGAAATTAGCGCATCGATATAAAAGTCTAGAAAAGTTTTTGAGAAAAAAGATCCACGGACGTTATATGGATCTTACCTTCACCAGCTCAGAATTTAAACCTATATCTGCGACAATTATGATCATATCAATCCTAGGTATATAATAGTTATTAATTTTATTTTGGGTAAAAAATTCTGCTCCATAATAGGTATTATAACTTATATAAATATAGATGATTGATTTTGTATTATTAAAACAAACAAAACATATTCGTAAATAAAAATATTTTATCTTTTTGAACAACATGTTTACAATTTGAGTGCAATATATAATAAAAACATTTGAATTTATTGTTGTTTAAAAATAAAAATATATACTTAATAATTTATCGATACAATTTTATCATGCATGCAAACAATGATAATAAATATAATACTTATAGAGTTATTTAATGAAAATTTCGGCTAAAATAATTTGAATAGTAATTAAGTGAAAATAATGAACATATAAAACTCTGTAAATTAATTAAATGTTTATATTCCAATTAGTAAAGTTGTTTAATTGACCCGCGGTATTTAATAGTAAAAATGACCTTTTCCCCTTCTACAAAAGGTCAGAAGGCACGGTAGGTTACGTTTAAGTTAAATTAATATTGCTCTCTTGAGGTGTGTTAGCACTTTATTTAAAAAATGTGGCTAGGTTACAATGGGATTTTCCTCCGTAATTGAATTTTGTATAATAATTATTTACAATTTTGTTAAAATATTCCTAGAAAATATGATACAAATACATTATTTTGTTGAGTAGAGCTACATAAAATGAATTTCTCGCACCACCGTTGACGTAAGTATAATTTACATCCCTAGTAACATAGGTCTAAGTTTCTGATAATATATATCAGGTCATGTAACCGAAAAAAATACTGGTTAACGGTTAACCCATATTGGGAGACTAGGTACCTATTTTTATGACTCTACAATAAAATGCAAATTTTAGAATGTATCATAAATTATATAGTCATTTTCATATAAAAATATTACAGATATGAAAAACAATTGCAGTATATGATATTATTAAAATAAAACCGGTATATTTTTTTTTCAGTTTTTGATTTTAATTTGGTTCTTCTTGATTTACTTATTTAATTTAGACGGCATATTTAAATTGTGAATCTATACTTCTTACTATTTTTGAGTTAAAGTGATTGAAACAATATTTGGATTTGAAGATTTAAGATTCTTTAAAAAGTGACAGTTTTCATTATTGACCATGGTTAATAATAATTTATTATTAACTTAGGTGACCATTGTTACCAAGTAAGCGATAGTGAATTTCAAGTTCTCATGTCACATAAAGGTTAATAATAGTGGGTGTCTAGGCTAGTAGTGAAAAAACATTATTATTGTAATATATTTCTTCGTAGATTTCAATACAGCATTGATTTTATTCGACTGGATTAATAAAAGGAGTTTGGAGTTGCAGTCATTTAATAAAATCCACTTATCAGTCACCCAGAAGAACACTGATTTACAATCGAAACGTTGATGTATTAGAGGAATTTATTAAATAACGGCGACTTCGAAAGTACCTTCCTATTATTATTATTAGCATTATTATTAGCATTATTTGTATCCGCAACATTTGTATTGCGAGCCCAGAAATTTAACCACTAACTCACTATCACATTAATTAATTAATATGTAAACCAATCAATAAACATCTTTCTACGTTATTTATGTTGATAGATGAAAGCTAAATTTGTATTTCATATGCAAATTTGATTAATATATTAATTACAAAATATATGACACAAATTCTATACAGAATTGGAATGTTAGGTTTGTGATTCAAACCGCTACGCTGTATACGCGCATATGAAAGTTGGCCACGACTTGCTAATAGAACCCTAATCGGATTACTAAATACCAGCCTAAATTACGGCTTTCATCCAATTTGGGTGTGCCGAATGTGCGGAACAGATTTTGATAGATGACATATTCGAATTTAACCGTCTAAACGGCGCAAGGCAGCCGACATAATTCAATATATTAAATGGAATGTAGGAACTAGGGACATGTAATGTTAAACTATAAAGACAAAGGACATCGGATTTACTAATGGTCTCTGATAGATGTGATAATATAATGTGAACGTAGGTTTCACTCCAAATTTTCGGTTAATACTAAAGATTTTACAAAATCTTATCCTTCTTTATAGGATTTGTGGTTTATTGGATAGAATAACCCGAGACTTTTTGGCGCCCCAGGCGATAATTTTATATTACGCTCCCTTTTTACCTCCCGCCTATCAATATATATATATATATATATATATATATATATATATATATATATATATATATAAGGGAGGTATTATTTTTGATCAGATTTCTCGAGTGAGTTTTCAACATATGAGCACGAATTAGGGTCCCTAGAATACGATTTTACTATTTTTACCGTGATATCTGTATGTCCGTGTGTGTGTGTGTGTCTGTGACGATCTTTCGTCCACGATAACTCCAATACGATACATGTAAAAAATATAATACTTGGTATTTAAGAGTTATATTCAAATATAATGAACTGATTAAATTTTGACTATAATTGGTTAACCGGAAGTAGTACTGTACGTGAAGCTTTAAATCGTTTTTTCTAAAAAAATATCTTTAATTACCATTTTTCCCCAAATTTTCTTTTAGTTTCAGAGAAATATTCGAAAATAGGTCGGATTAATTGAAAATTTTTCTAATTTCCAGAAAACAAGTTCGCGTTGTCATAGTAATAAATGTTTACATGACTTTTATTTAATTTTAATTTCATAAATATAGCAACAAAAATAATATAAACAATAACTATTCTACTCAATCCATTCACCGCTTTCAAAACGCACAATTCTAGTCTTTGAAGCAATTCTTTATAACTTTTTCGAATTACCTCCAGACGTCACAACGTCTCAAACCCTTTCCTTTAAATTCTCTATGATTACAACAGATTTTCCTAATTGACAGTCAATGAAACTAAATAAAAAAGTTACTATGACAATCCGAACTTATTTTTGGGTCTTGGAAAATTTTCAACTAAGTCGACCTATTTTCGATTTTTCTCTGAAACTAAAAGAAAATTTGAAAAGTTTAAAACTAAATTGATCGTTTTGGAATATGCAAAAACTCTTATCAAGAATATATTTCTCTCGTAAAATAAAAAATAAAAATGTATTCCCTCTTTCGATCTGTGGACATACTGTATATTATCTGTTATAAGGGTAATGTCATTTATTATCTTTAGGTACTATATTTGTAGTAAAAACCATGTGTAGTTTCAAAGTTATGACAGTACGATTAATTTTCTCTAGTTTTTGTTTTGTATAAGGAAAACTTTCGTAGTTTTAGTACATATAAAGAATGAGGCAATTTGATATCCGAGACAAAAGCTCCGAAATTGCAGTTGTAAGTAAGGTTGCAGAAAACAGAAGCACCGCACAAACATATTCGTTATGTGGTGAGCCGTGAGAAGAGGAAATGTTGGGCTCTGACAACTATTAGTTTAAATGAGCAGCCTGTGTTGAAGTGATTCGGTATTCGCTGTGTAGGATGCGCTCTACCTAATTGGTAATTATCATCAAAATCCTTTGAGTGCTGCAGACAAACAAATAAACTCGTTGTTTTGCATTGCATTCAATATTCCCAATTTATATATTTCACGTTTACAGAGCATTTATTCACTAAATATAAACTTACACCGTTGATTGAAAAATATATAGATAGACAAGTCTGAATATTTTTGCGTATCGCTGTTTTGGAATCAGATTCGACAGAGCCATCTCCGGAATTAAACAGACAAAAATATCAGATAAATAAAGATGGTTTACATATTTACTGAATTTTTTGATATCTATTAAAGTGGTTCTTCCAATAATTCATTGGTATATATTTTAAAATAGAACTAATTTGTATTATTAATTATTTGACGTTTGCTCTTTTTTTATATTTGAAGAAACGCCTGATATTAACTAAAATGTAACCAGATACACAATATAGGTGAAACGAATTTTCTCATAAGCTTGCCTATCTATATATTTTTCAATCAACGCTTACACTCTATTCTTATTTCTAGTTCAGTATTAACGTTCTTATTTAACTATCAGGAGTAGGAAAAAGGTATAATGTATTTTTCTACTCTTATATGAATATATCCCCATTATTTTAATTTCGTCTATTAATTATATTAGCTATAATACAAGGACTCATAACCATGGGTGCCGATTACATGAGGGCAGCGAGGCTCATGCCCCCCAAGGAAAATTTTCCATGGGGCAATGCCCCCAAGGAGACATTTATCTTTGCGCATTTTTTTTACATCAATAATAGTCCTGAATTGTTATTATTTCGAAGAATATTGTACCATCTTCCATTTTTAAGTAACTGACTACTACTCTAAAATAGATGTGAATTACACCCTTAAAAATATTACCAGTGAATTACTCGCATCAAAGTACCTATAAATTCAAATTTGATATCAACCAATAGGAATCCAAATGACCGATTTCAATGCGTGTCTTAGAATAAACCGGGGATCCTGAGACGCTAGCTGGGATAATATTATTCAGCCGGCCGGGAATTGGAGCACGCTTCAGCGTGTGCTCTATTTCTTGTTCTGCTGAAATCGGAGCACATTCTTAAGCAGTTTTAGCTGCTCTGGTTTCAGTGGGTTAAGAATTAGAGCACTCAAAACTGTTTGCTCTAATTCTAGGTCTGCAGAAACCCGAGCACATTTTCGAGCAATTTTGGCTACTTTGGATTGAGCTCTGGTTTCAGTGGATCAAGAAATTTTATAGTTTCAATTTTTTTTACATTTTAAGTTTTCAAACGGAATTAAATTCTATGTTCCTTCCTGAGATAATTGTCCTTAAAGACGTATCTTAAAAGAGTGTTTTTTTGTATTCCAAAAATGTGTAAAAATACAATTTAACACCATTCTATTCTGCATACATAAATAAATGTTTTCTCTGAATAGGTATAGGTACGTTCTTTGGAATTTTTTTTTTCATTTTTAGGACTTAAGTATCGCTTTGGATACCTAGTTATAAAACCAAAATGATTAATCTAAAAACTGATTTTTTTGGAATATATAAAAAATTAACTTTATTTTTTTATAAATTTTATTTATTGATTCAAAATCAAACAATAACAAATCAAAAAAACAAATATGAAAGATTTAGACTTGTTTAGGTTCGGAAGCATCCGAATCCTCTTCATCGTCATCATCATCCTTATCTTCAGATTCCTCTTCATAATCTTCATCCTCTAGATCTTCCCCAGTGAAGAACAAAACGGCACGTGGAACAATTCTTTCTTGAAGATAATGTCCGATCTCGTAATCATTCGTTAAGGTATTCTTCGTTTCTTCATCTATTTCCCCTTCTTCGGGAAGCAGAGGGGGAGAGAAGAAATTGAAGAAAGAATCAGCTTTGATGGTGCGAATTTCATGAGTGTGCTTCTTTTTCACGGTTTTGAGAGTCACGTTTTTCCCCTCTTTCCAATCTATGGTACAGCCTTTACATTTGAAGATCTCGGGACCTTCGAAGTTGAAAGGATCATCTGCTTCGGGAACGCATTTCATGAAATATTCCTTTGTCAAAACGTTGTTGGTAAAGTAATCATTGGAGGCAAAATAAAACTCAAGAGTAAAACCCATTGGTTGATCAGAAAATTGGACTTTAATGTCTTCCAATTTTTTGAGGATTGGTTCGTCATGTTCTTGAACCATTTCAGATAAAATACCAACGTTTTTGAAAATAGTCAACCAAAATTCAGGAATACCAACAACATTGTCATCTTTTTGTTCGCCTTCCTCTTCTTTTTTGTTGGTTATGACTTCCTCTTCGTCAAGCTCCCAAAGGCATTCTTCTTCGTTCGGTTCGTAAGTTCCGATTACAATTTTTCCGCGCTTTTCAAACAAAGGCTTGTACATTTTTTGATAAGCGCATTCCAGCTTGAAGAGTTCTTCATAAAATTTTGATTCGATGTTTGTCATTTCGAGCTGGATTTTCTTCAAGGCTTTGATTCTACGTTTGACGGAAGATGGAAGAGCAGCCATGATGTCGGCATGGATTCTTTTTTGCAAAGCTGCTAATACATCGGGACAGTTGAGAATTTCAGCTCGTAACTCTTCTTCGTCGAGAGATTCAACTTCATCGGCACCATCGCCCGCACGTTCGTGTTCACACGACATGTTTATTTGTTATTTATTTAAGGCAGCAAAAATTATAGCACGACTTTAAGGTCTTTATTTAAGACACAGTTTGACAATGAAAAACAAAAACGAAAAATATAAAATAGTAAAATGTCAAGATGACGTTGTCAGAATAAATTGAACAGCGAAAAACACTTGATAATCTCATGAACACCTTTGATAAAACACACAATATTTTACAACATTGTTATTGAAATTTATGTGTAAATATTTAAACTCTTGAGGGTGTTCTATGCCTGTATGCGAACACAGCGATTCATTTTTATAAAAATAATCGTATCGTTCCACAGCTACCCATAGCAAATAATTAATGACTCTGTAAATATTTTCGTGGAAAAACTACACATTCACGTTCCATTGTACTTTTTTTACACACATCATTTCCCACATCATCATAAAAACAAATTGAGTGAGGTGAAGATGACAGCTGGGAAGAATGATTAACAAGCAAAAATGACACGCGAAATTTTATTTTGTGGGAGTTCATTAATTCAACAAATACAAAATTAATTCATGGAATAATTTGCAAGGGGACAAAACATAAAGTCGCGATAAAGTGATAACATTTTCGATACCACATTGATTTAATAAAACTATATACGTTTGAACTGAGTTTAGTATATCCAAATATATTAAAATATAGTTCTGATCGTTCGTTTTGTCGGAACTCATTAGAGTAAATGAATTTATAACTATATTATAAGTTAAATAACAGCGAATTGGTTATATCTAACTCTTCATATATTGTTTAACTTTAAAACACATAGTTTAGTCACAGAATAGGTTTATACAGAAACGACAATAAGACAGAGAAACAAAAATTAAAAAGAGATAGGGAAAGTCAACAAATTTAAAGGGCTCATTGTTTAAAATTGGAAAGTTTCGTCACATCATAGAGAGAGATAGGAGAAGTCAACAAATTTAAAGGTCTATACCTCTACACAGTGCTTCAAGCTGAATATGGTAACATGAAAGGTACCGACACGGAGTGTCGCTTCTGTATGTAACTATTGTGGTTTAGTATTAAAAATTTTACGTAGCATGCGGGTTCATAGAATTTACAATAAAATTATGATTTGTCTCAATGCAAAGTATATATTTAAGTTCTTGTGAATTCATTAACCGAGTGTGAAATGTACAGTACTACTTAATAATATTCATTGTAGACCTAAGTTTTCATCACTAATACAGGGTGGGGCAAAGTAACCTCCTTATTTTCAATCGGTAATTGTGAAGGGAGGGTACGTCGTAGAACGGTAAGGATCGCGACAAAAGAAGCAAATAGTCGGGAAGTTATGTTTATAATTAATAATTTGTGTAATGAAAATGTTTATAAAGTATTATATTTCCTTTCTGAGAAAATAGTTACCGAAAAGAACAAGAGGCTAACCGTTATCACTTTGGTTAAGTTTTGGAACATACCATTAATTTGTTTGATACTTAACAGGAACTTTGACAGACGATTGAAAAACTGATCCTTAAACCGAGTTTTTAATTTAATTTATAATTAAAAAACCAAACTCACAATCTCAGCGATGTTAGTTGAGCATGAAATTAAACTCCTCTTATTTCAGAATCTAAAAATATGTTTTGAATGAAAGAAAATGCAAAAACACAATTAACGAATAATTTGGCAAGGACACAAAACGTAAAATAATTCTCATCTCATTTCATTTGCAGGCAGATTTATCTGCGAATAATAGCCCATTACGATGATAAAAAGATCATTCAGATTCTCCTGCTGGTCCTAGATTACCCCGGGAGACAGAGACAGAGACAGTCTCGCGTCTTGGGTGTGCAACAAGGATGCGAACACGGCATTTGCCACTGCAACTGAAGTGTAACAGATAAACGAATCCACCAGGAGGTCTCAACATTTGTGAGCTTACAGCTACGCACTTTGGGGAATTTTGTTGCGTGTAATTGTTTAATGGAGCGAACTGTTGATAACTTTATAAAGAGAATTCCTAATGGCGAATTCGGTGTAGGCCGCTAATAAATAAACAAAAGGTATTGCGGGGCAAACACCAAGCAAAAATAATAAATAATTTATTCTCCCTAAAGTATACAGGTTCGCGTTGGTTGTTAGTTTTTATTAGGTTAATAATTAAATGTTAATATCCGTTTCCAGGTACATTATTCAACTTCAGAGGCAGTTTTAAAAAAAATAATGTTTATCAATAGTTGATCAAATCTGTGGCGACCTAGTCCGATTCGGTAGGCCGCAATTCCGGACCGGGCCCAAAAAACAACAGGGCTCTAATATATAAAGTAATATATGATTTAAATTTTAACAAATAATAATAAATGTGTTAGCAATGTTTTATAATTAAAAAAATCTTTATTGAAAATTCTATATACGGAAATATCAATAGAAGAATTTAATAGACAATTCAACATAAAATCTGTCATCCAATTAAATTTCAGTATTTTGGTGAACCGAATTAATCACATTCGAATTACACCAACAATTTTCACTAGTGCAAATTACCGCGGTAATTTTACGACTAAATAGATGTCGCTTAGATACAATCAATTTCTGACAGAATTAGGATGATTGTCTGTAAACTTTTTTTAAGTTTTGATTTTCGTCAAACAAGTAATCGTCCTCATAAAACCAAAAATTGCCGATAAAATTCTAGTCCCTAGAGGTATTGTATATAAATGTTAAATTTTGTCGGATAAAAGGTTTTCGTCATTTTCGTACCTAATTTCTGAGCTTACAAGGCACGTAAAATTAATTTTGCTTATTGATTCAGATACAGAATTTTATGATCTATAATTATTTGAAGCTTTTTTACGTCAAAAAATGAAGTAGGAAATTAGGAAACTATGATTTTACATGTTAAATCCCTTGTATAAACAACTTACTCTGAACAGACGTTTTCTCCAAAAAAATGTTACCTAATGACATGTAATTATTGTCACTGACTTCTTTAATAGTAAAATATATTTTACATACCTCGAATAATTATTAAATAAATATTAAAAGCTAAAAATCTTACCTTGACGAAGACTTTAAAAGCACTTTCCCTATGTTGTTATGTCAAAGATGACAACGTCTGAAACAACAAAATCATTTGAGTAAACATACTTAGTTTATCATAATAAGAAGGCAAAAGATTTGTGTTTACCTAACACTACAAAACTGACATTGTCATTGCTATTCAATGTGGTTTTCCTAAATTTAGATATTGACTTTCAATTTCTTTTTAAAAGGTTAGATATATTCACGTAACACATTTCTATAACGGGAATCTTTATTGTAGATGTTATCTTTCAGGGACTCATAGTTGAAGAGTAGAGTGCACCATAGGGACAATTTTATTTGGTAAATGATTGCATTAATAAAAAATTATAAAATATAAATATCATGTGTGTTTATTTAGCGAATGAATGTTATCTCTCAGAGACTCATAGCTGAGGTGTAGAGTGTACCATAGGGACAATTTCATTTGGAAAATGATTACATTAATAAAAAAATATAAAATATAAATATCATGTGTGTTTATTTAGCGTATGAAGACATATTTCGAATGTTGTGTTAAACCCAGCGGTTGTTACGGCTACGGACCATAAAACATTACGAGCATTTAAACATCCTGACTGCTTGCAAGTGATTTACAGTTTACATTAAATTTTTACTCATAAAGAAAAATATTGTGGTATTCCGCTTGAAATAATGAAGCTACGCATTTAAATGTATCCGGCGGTTTATTTCGCATGCAAATATAATTTCAAATCCTGAGAATAAATTTGAAACATTAAATTTATTAAATAGATAGAAATATTCTGGAACCAACATATTTACATATTAGTTATTTATGTATCGAGGACAAATGTTTCATATTATAAAAAAAATATACGACGCTGATAAAAGTACTTTCTTTCGAGGTGGTTATTGAATTATTATTACAAACAGAAAAAATAAATACTTAGGTTTATATTTAAATATAACATTAGTCCTTAAAATTATAAAAGAAATTTCTTCTTTCTAGCATTATTTTAGCAAATCAGTTCATTACATATTCTACATTAATATCTGTATCAAAATGTATAAACTCAAAAGTGACATACTTGTGTTTATATCATAATATTATATTTGCTGGTACTATTTTATAGATACTGAATATGTTTTGGGTATTGAGCTACGACAGTTCGGTTCGGGGATCTATTCAAAATTTTTAAGTGAGAAAATTTTAAGATCCACTAAACTAGACCATGAAATTTATAATGTTGAATTTTAGTAAGAATAAGCAAGGCATGTTTTTGTTGGAATTAGGTAGACGGATAAGCGTTCTATCATGGACGTAGCAGATAAATGCGAGTGGAAGAAGAGGAGAAATATTGCAGCAATGAGAAGGATTTGATTAGGGTCGGGATCTGCCTAAATCGTAACGGTAAACCGCCCATTTGTTCTTTCGCTATCTCTCTTTCCTCCCAATTGCTTCTCACTTATGTTTCTTTAAATAATAATCAATAAAACCACTAAATATTTTCCTTACGCACAGAAATAATTTTTACTAATCCTCTAAGAAATATAGTGTACCATTAGATCTTTCGCTATCTCTCTTTTCTTCCAATTACTTGGTCGCTTATGTATCTTTAAACAGTAATCAATAAAACCACTAAGTATTTTCGTTACGCACAGAAATAATTTTTACTAATCCCCTAAGAAATATAGTATACGCAAATGAAGGATTAAAATAAATAATTGATTCATGTAATTAAGTAGGATTCGGACAAAGGTACTTACAATATTAAGCTATGTATCCTGGGAACATGTTAGCTTATAAGATTACAGGTGGGTATAACATAAGTTCGATGGCGTAAAGGCCTTACAACTTTCTAAGCCTATACATTGTATAAGTTTTACTTGCTGTTCTATACAATACTTTTCCAAAAATAATAAAAATGTAACAGTATGGAATATTTTCCATAAATTACTGTAAACCTGAGCGTTTTAACACTTAATGTTGCATCTAGAATCAGTATGTATAAGTTTTTACCAAGGTTTAAAATTTATCACCTGTCATTCTGGATTCGTGAGAAAGTGTCTAAAAGCAGATTAGATTTTACAAAATATGGTAAAGTAGCTCAGCCTAGCAAAAACTTATCATATTTTGTAAGGGTCGCGTGCTATTGTCTGATGAAGTACGTACAACAGAGAAAACGACTCTGATCGCAAAAATAAATGAGCTCCAATTTAAAATAAAGATCACTGAACTGGGGCAATAAACAGAATTGGAACTCGTTGTTGAGTAAATAATTAAAGAAATTAAAGAGAACTGTATACAAATAAAGATGAAATTAGAACAAATACTATAGGTACAGCAAATAAATATGGATTTAGAAAAGCTGGATTATACAATTTGAGATAAATAACTAGAAAAATTATGTCATATTTTAAAATAAATAAGAAGTAGAAAAAATTAGGACAAATATTATGGCAAAAATGTGAGACAATAGTTTAGAAATTTCTGAAAACTTTGATTTTATTGTAAAGAAAAACAGTAATTATTAATTTAATATTGAATACTCTGAGGAAAATAATTAGAACAATTGAAAAAAAAATCAGGCAAATTATAAAGCAAAAATGTGAATATAATTTCATTAGGAATTAGATAAACTGGAACAAATTTAAATTCAATGAATTATATAGAATAATAATCAAATTCATTAAATCATTTTGTGGGGTAAAAAACATAAAAAATTAAATAGAATCTAGAATAAATACTGACGTAAATATATAGGACAAAAATGTGCTATTGTTAGAGCATATTTAGTAGCATATGATGTCAAATTTGTAGTATGTTTAAAAGGTAAAACAAGTTTTGTTGTAAAATTAAAAAAGGTAGAAGAAATATATAAGGATTATATTTGCATGCGCGAATCAAGTAAGTTCGGTTCCGGTTTTAATAACGTTAAAAATAGCTGTTTTTTAGTCATACAAATTTTATGATGGAAATTTTAGGTATGAAATGAATTAAAAATACTCAGAACTACAATAACATACTTATTTTAAAACTACAAATTGAATGTACTGAAAAAGTTATATAGAATATATTACTAAAGTGGCGGGAGGTAATGTGTTGGACACATCACATCTTTTATTTCTTGTATATGGTCATATACGCCATTGTCGAAGAAATTAGTGTATACGCCATGCCAAATCGAGTTCCATTGTACACAATTTTAGTTTCAAAGTTTGAAAATAAATAATGAACAATGTGGAAGAGAATTGAGTTTAGGGATCGAATTAAGTATAAAGGAAAATCTTGACATTTCACTCTCGTTCGCTCGGGCATCTGGAGAGCGAAAAGTGAAATGTAAAGTAGCACTAACTCAACGTCGGAGGTCAATATTTCACGCAGAAAAAGATAAAGTTACTCAACGAGTTAACAACTGCAAGCTACAGTTCAACTTCTCCCACAATTTATACAAGCCTTAGAAATATAAATAAATATATCATATTGTAACGTTTTATTTATTTAGGTGAAGTTTAAATAATTATTGAAACACTAATATTTATATAACTGAGTTTAATAAACGAAATATGAATTATAAAAGATAATTAAAATAAGTAACACTATGAATAAATAAACAAAAATACTATTTTAGGACTAACAATTATTAATAAAAATTTAAACACTAAGATTATTTATTTAAACACTTAAAACTACGCAATATTTATTTCCACAATATTTATATCACTAACGATCACTACACTTATCAATATTAGACTGTCCTCGCGATCTCCTGCTCAGGGTATTTATAGTAAAACAATTAATTGCTAGAATGTTCTCCAACCCTCTCGAACAATGGGAAGCGAGCGGACCTGTTGTGACATGTCCGCTAGCGGCCATCGCCTGCGGCGTAACCTTGGGATCGCTACAATATATTACCCATTGCTGAGATATTTTAATTTTAATTAAAGCTACTCGTTCACTGTTTGTTTTTTTAATTTTAAGAAATTAAAAACAAGCTAATGGAATATTGATTAAAATAAATACATAATCAATCGATTCGAGGCTAATGCATGTTGTATTTATTATTTTAATAGTGTTGACTGAATATCCAAATTTAATTAATAAAACATGTGATCGATCTGGACGTATAATGTACAAAAATAACAACTCTATTTTAATTGTTCAGGGTCCGTATAAAATGTAGGTCTGTACCCCAGGGAGTTGAAAACAAATTATTTTATTTTGTTACTGAATATTTTTCAATACCAATTTTAATCAATTACAATGACCTACTATATTTTGTAATTGATTATCTGCATAACAATATTTTTTGCAGAGTAAAATATATACCAAATGAAATGAACATAACAAAGTAACCGATCCATTTATAAAGACTACTGATGTATCAGTAAAAACTAAAAATTCAGATTTCCAATTAAAAAGTAATAATTTTTTCACATTAAAGTATTTCATATATAGTTGAAATGATTCAAAAATACCCAATTTTGTGTCTGAATATGATCCATGTTGATAGATCGCGTTGCGCTGATTCCAAATTTATAAACAGAATTTAATTAATTCTTTTCATTTCTGCGATTTTTGCTCTCAAAATTGCACTTCAAAAAAGTGTGTTTTTTGGGTACATCTCTAAAATGGGGAGAGATGCAATCTCAACGATTCTATCAATAGATTCTACGGGCGAAGTTACATAAAGAAATGTTTACTAGGTATATAAGTTCTTTATAATTAAATCTTGTGTGTAAATTTAATATCAACGCATCGAGATCTATCAATATAGACCAATTTCAGAATTATTTCGGATCTATAAACACAATTTACCCTAAAAACCTAAAAGTTTTACTTTTTATAGTTTGTTCTTGGTCTTCTGTATTTCTTTTTTCAGCAGGCTTATAATTCAATATTTGTTTAGACAATTTATCCGGTACCTCTTTCTTAACTCATTCAAAAACCTAAATATGTGACATTAATAACATTTAACACTCAATATCAGTGCATAAGAATTATTTTTGGAGCCCCACAGCATAAATTCTACATTGAAGGATAATAAGCTATTATATTTCATATTTCGTATCTAAAGAGGAAGGAATAAATAAAACATTTAAGTGTAAGAGGAAGCACGTTGCAACAAATCACGTTATTGAAAAACCATTGGATCCATTTTTCTCCGCAGTTTGAAACGGTAGTAACGTGACAACATATATCAAGCAAACCCGTCGACAGAAGACAATGGAATTTATAGGTTTGGGGTCGGAACGCGGCTCCGCGAAACAGGGCATATTTATCCAGTGCGGAGATAAATCATCCAGAGTCTATAAACTCGCAGTCTCCTATGAGAGCCGGCTAATTATCCTGTTTGCAGTTTGCAGGACTCTGGACTCGTACAGGACCAACAATGCTGCTGTGTAATCACGTATTAATAGTTCGGGTAATACCGTTAATCCGGTTAAAAAGTTAGCAAAATTTAATCCTAAACTACTAAAAGACAGAAACAATATGAGAATTTAAAGACACAGATTGTTTTCGACTTAAGCTCAATTTTAATTTTAATTCAATTTACAAAGTATTTATATCATAAGTAATATAGGCGGCATTTATTTGAGAGTTTTTAAGTAACCTAATAGGTTAATTCTGTTTACTTGGTACCTTTGAAGTAATCTAGAACTGATCCTGAACTGATCCAACTCACCTAGCTATCTTGCTGTGTTGGTGAGTTGAACCTGTTTTCTTTCTTTATTATTTTTTTTATTTTGAAGTTATATATTTTAAAGGTTAAAATGAAAAATTTAAATAAGTAACTTTAACAAATAACTTATATTAACTAGTTAAAATTTTCACCAATTGTAAAATTTGATTGCTTATTTGGTACCAACCCGGATAGGTTTAGGATCAGTTGAGGATTGGATTCAAATGTCCCAAATAAATACGGCCGTAATAAGAACCATGAACTTATTGGAAAAAATTACGAATAGTTGTTGCGTAGTAACAGACAAACGAGTGGCAAAAATGACATTTAGATCACGATAGCGAAGCTGGAGTGATTTAAGAGTTATTTTTGACCGAGTTGTCGTTACTTCGCAGGAATTATGAGTAACTTTTACCTATTAAATTCATAGCTCGAGTTATATTTGCTTGATTATTTCACGAATGACAACAGTTCAAACATAAAATTTTCCATATCAACAAAATGTAACCATGACTACTACTACTACTGTGGTTTTATCAAATTTCTTCACTGAAAAACTAACTACGACCATCAAATGAAGCATTTGATTGGGTGAAAATGAAGTGTGTGAAATAATCATTAAAATATAAGCGTAATTATCCTGTTTGCAGTTTGCAGGACTCTGGACTCGTACAGGACCAACAATGTTATCCTGCTTTGTAATCACGTATTAATACTTCGGGTAATGCCGGTTAATCCGGTTAAAAAGTTCACAAACTTTAATCCTAAACTACTGTACATGGACAGAAACAAGACGAGAATATAAAGACACAGATTGTTTTCGACTTAAGTTCAATTTTAATTTTAATTCAATTTACAAAGTATTTATATCATTAAAGAAATAAGCGTATAATTTATAGTATAATTTAAACTTCGTGAAGTTTACCTTCATAATAAATTAGATGCAGAGATGCACCAATGTTTAGTGCAGAATATTTAATACATTGTCAATGTCACTTCTCATAAACTGTACTCATGTGCTACTTTAATATTGAGATACAATGAAATATTCTATATTGCTTTGTTACATACGAATACTCCTATAGACATTAATAGGTTTATGGCACTAAGAATTTTCTACCATTAGTATTTTTTCTACATTTGTTTACTTGTTAGCAAAGCATTTGGCAGTAATATAATTGCCATGTTTTTTTAAAAAATCTGTTTTAATATCTATAAATAAAGTTAATAAAAGATAATTTTTGCTAGCCATATTTTAAGTGTAGTAAAAATTACCACAATGTACATTTTATCTGTTTTATAAATTTAATATCACTGGTATATGGAGTAATAAATGGCAATAAATTTTAATTATATGAACAAAATTCATTTTTAATTACTTTTTTACAAAATGGCTATAAATTATAATTTAACGACGAGATTAATTCGTAATAAAAATTTGAAAATATGATAAACCATTGTGATAAAATTTAAATCAATAATAATAAATAATAATAAATCTTTGTCACTTCAATGATATACAGAATCGTATCGAAGAATAGATTTTTTTTGCTAATTTAACTAACTTCTTATATAATTAGTGACCTATTAGTAACAAATACTGTTAGAAAAGTCTACTTATTTGATTGTGATTATATGTAACATTTGTGAGATGATTACAGATAACTTAAGTATTTACTTTTTTTAGTAAAAATAGTACTTTTGAGTACTTTTGTTAAAAGTGACGTTAGGTCTCATAAGATTATAATGTAAATTCAGGTTTCATAAAAGCGATTTTATTACATACGTGAATTCAGAATTCAGGCCATTGTCTCTACAAAAATAATGATTTTCTCCTAAATGGAAGGTAAGAAAAACGTTAGATTTCCATGTTTAATACAAATTTAACTAAATTTTAATTTGACTACAAAATTTCGGTTTCAGTTACACCTTTGCAGAGGTCTCAGGCTCACAACCAATTCCGCGAAAATTGCAAGTAAACAATGTTGACTTATTAAATTTCACTTGTGTCCAAAACTATTCTACATTTCTGCTCTCCTAAATTGCAATCTTAAAAAACTATAGTACGGTTATTACTTTTTCTTTTATGATCTCATTAAATACCTTATTTTTTATACACTCGTAAGTAAAGAAGCAAGAGATATCAATAAACTGTTAGAAGTAAGACAGATTTTAGATATTACATTTTTGTAAAATTTGGTGAAACTTCGTCTCGTCTTGGTTGAAAGATTTGAGTAGATGTGGGGATGTACTGTCGAGAGTATTGATTGCGCGTTGTTAATGGCATCAATTGTGTAAATGTACGGTTGGTACACCTGAACTAACTGCGATTATGATAATGCTAATCATTTCATCAGTTAACAGCTTTAGGCCTTGTACGATTTATAAATATATTCAACATACAAATTATTGTTATTGTTATGTATGATTTACATTATTAATGTATTCATAATGTCCGCAAATCCCTGTTTCTCTAATGAACCTGTTAATTTTTAATTAACATTCGCTAACTAATAACGATTCAATTTTGCAATCAATATGAGCGAATTATGAGTTAATGTATTTCAAATGCTCTAATAAAAACGAAATGTATATATAACTATGAACCATACAAAATTTATAATATAATGTAATATTATTTTAAAAAATATATAACTCATATGGCCGTTCGCACCAACATAACTTAAATTTTAAGCTTGCCTTAAATAGACAATATCGAATCGAAACAAAATGTCAAATGCATGATTTAACATTGCTATAAAAAATTCGATTAGATTTTTTTTGTTTAAGTCTTGCTTAAAATTTAAGCCTTGTTGGTGCAAACGGGCATAATGGCGTATGTCTGTTTTTTTTAATTATATATTTATAGCTGAAATTCAGAATGGTAACGAACTATAAATGATGTAACTACAAATTACATTATTTTATACATTTAAGAATATTTATCGTAAGTACGCAAATATGTACTTAGTACAATAATTTGAGTGTCATTACGAGGTAGTAGTTAGTTACCTAGTACTTTATAATGACAATGAGTGACATTATAAAATATTTGTTTTGTAAGACAAATAAAATAGAAATTCGATCAAAATTTATATGGTGGTATCATCAGTATCATATCAATCGAAGATAATTATTTGGAAGAAGAGTGTAGCGACGACTAATTATTTTCTGAGATCGGCATTCCTTACCGTTCGTAATGCTTATATAATTTTTTGCACGATCTAAATTACATTTCCCTCAATATCAGTAAAAAAAGTATCCAAAATAAGGAGTATTAATAGCTATTTATGTAAAAATTAAGGAAACAAAGGTGGTTATTTGACGCATGCTAAAATTACAAAACGAGACGAAGGCGAGTAATAAAATAAGTTCAATGTCAAGTATACCTATTTGATAAAATCTCATAATGAAACTTGCTTTATTAAAACACTCGGCTCATTGCCCCATGATTTAATATCACATACGTTTCGTTATAAACGCTATATCAAACTTATATCCTTAATATCTATTATCAACTTCCAAAACCGTAACCAAGGAAACGCGTACCCGTCTCGTCGAATCCTGCGAGTTTGACAGTTTCAATTTGACGATAAGGAATCAATGGTCAGTCACCGTGAACGCACACTGATCTGATCGAGTCTGAACCAGTTCCCACATGTGGATCAGTTTGTTTGTATATGAAGCAGAATTTCATTTGCCAGAGGATAACGGAAAAATTGAAAAATTGCGCACAGTTCAAAAGATGTATCGGGGGGAATCAAACAGTTTAGAAAGGATTTCATAACTTTATATTCAATTTTTGCTTCGAAAATTACCATTTATTTC
Source organism: Stenolophus ochropezus (assembly GCA_035578165.1). Classification (NCBI taxonomy): domain Eukaryota; kingdom Metazoa; phylum Arthropoda; class Insecta; order Coleoptera; family Carabidae; genus Stenolophus; species Stenolophus ochropezus. The sequence continues at coordinate 5,070,630 of JAQOWZ010000002.1, forward strand.
TCTGTACTGGCGCTGTTTCAGCCATTGTTCGTTTATTCTAACTCCAAATAGAAATATAATAAAAATATTGGTGACATCTCTGGTCAACTAGTTAGTATATAGGCTTCTCAACTAAGGGTTGCGAATTCAAATCCCGTAAAGATGTAATTCTTTGTGTGTGTACGTTTTTCATTTCATCAAATACAAAAAATATGAAACAGAACAGAAAGTATAGCTTATAGTGGGTTCTGAACCACTTGGTCTGGTGGAATTTTTTTAATTTCAGTTCAAGGCGGAGCGCGCTAATCAAATGAGCCACCGCTGCCTTTTGTGATTGTATAGATCAAACATTTTACGAAGTAACAATTCCAATTAGTAACAAACATTCCTGAATTTAACCATACAATAACTGTGATCACAATAACTCTTTAAAATTATGGATATGACAGTAGCAATCACAAATCATTCTGTGAAACTCACTAAACAATTCCGTTTAGAAATGAAGACTTCCGACTGTAAACATACAATGAACTATGATCACAATCACATTTTTAAATAACAGTTACTAGAAAGTAACAATCACAAATCACACTGTGATTCAAAAGTAGCAGTTTCGTTTATCATTAGTCATTTTTACTCAGTAGTACTATTAAAATTACTATTACTATATTATTAGTAAAATTTTCGTTAAAATATTTTTAATGGAATTGTATTGTGTTATTAGACTTTATTAAAACATAGATATAATGCACAAATTGAGAGATTACATAGAATGTTTTTTGTGGTTCAACATTTGTACATAAAAGGATATTAAATTGGTTAAAATACTTTGAATTGGTTCAAATATAAATAATTTATATGAATATACGAGGGTGGTCCGATAAGTACTTAGCCTACAAAAGAATAACAATTTTTTTTGAAAACTGGCGATTTATTTTTCAACATAATCTCCTTTGAGTTCTATACACTCGATCCAGCGATGCTCCAACTTCTGTAACCCGTCTGAAAAAAACATTTTCTGGAGGTGTGCAAAGTAGGCTTTCGTGGCGGTGATAACTGCCCCATTCGACTGAAATTTCTGCCCAGCGAGTGACTTTTTCAAATTTGGAAACAAAAAAAAGTCGTACAGGGCCAAATCCGGAGAATACGGTGGGTGGGGTAGCAGTTCGTAGCCTAATTCTACCAATTTGGCTGTGGCGAAGGCGGAGGTGTGAGCCGGTGCATTGTCACGGTGGAAAAGCATTCGTTTCTTCAACTAATGGGGCCGTTTTTTCTGCAATTCGGCGTCGAATCGGCCCAATAATTCGGCATAGTAGAGCCCTGTAATTGTTTTACCCTTCTCCAGGGAGTCAATGTAGATCACACTTTTTGAATTCCAGAAAACCGTCGCCATAACCTTTCCGGCTGATAGGACAGTCTTCGCCTTCTTTGGAGCATGTTCGCCGGGTGAAGTCCACTGTTTCGACTGTTCCTTGGTCTCTGGTGTGTACCAGTGTACCCATGTTTCGTCGACGGTCACGAAACGACTCAGAAACTCCTTCGGATAGCGCCTAAACATCGTCAAATTCTGCTCTGAAGTGGTCTCACGGATGCGCATGTTGTCAGGAGTGAGCAAACGCGGCACCCATCGCGTCGACAGCTTTCTCATACCCAATAATTCATGCAAGGTATGACCCACGCGATCTTTTGAGATGCCTACTGTGTCAGCTATCTCACGCACCTTCAATCGACGGTCTGCCAATACGAAATGGTGGATTTTTGTTACGTTATCCTCCGTGGTAGCCGTTTTCGGGGCACCTGGGCGTGACTCATCAAAAACCGACGTGCGACCACGTTGGAACTTGTTAAACCAATTTTTGACGGTCGCCATCGAAAGAAAAGAGTCACCCTATACAGCATCCAAGCGTTCTTTAATTTCGCTGCGCGATTTCCCTTCCAAAACAAGAATCAAATCACCGACCGATAGTGTTCTTTTTCCATTTTTCTCAAATCTGCGGACACGCTCGCTTCCACACGCGGTCAAAACAAAACTTCGCGTCCGATTCGGCTGAAAAATTGACAGTAGCTGTCTACGATGATGTTTTAAGCAATAAAAAATTGCTCTTGCGATTGTTGTGCTATAGGGCGGTGAGGCTAAGTACTTATCGGACCGCCCTCGTAAATGTGACAGTTTTCATAAAGGTATTGGATAATTCTCGTTTATTTTTCAGTGCAATATCGCTAAATATGTCAATAAAAATTGTTTTACTTTATTTTTGCGGCAATAAAAGAACAAAATTTTATTATCATTTTTAAATCATAATTTAGAGAAAATTTATTATCATTAGCTCACTTTCTGAAGTTCTTTTGTAAAAGCCAATAAAGTTTTTGTGCTTTTCTTATAAGGGGTAAAAAATGAAAGTCCTCAACGTTGTCAAGGAAACTGTCATATGTCAATATAACAAAAATGTTTTGTACCTCAACAAAAAAGGTCGCTAAAATATTGGATATCAGAATTTTCAATTTACAATATTTATGTTGAAAGAATTCATGTAATAAAAAAAACTATTTACAAAAACAAAGTAGCTTAATCAGTGTTTTCGAGAAAAACAGAGCAATTCAGCGAAGTGTTATAATTATTCTATGATACAACAATGTAATTACAAGGGAAAACAAGAAATAAATTCGTTTTATTAGCAATTAACAGCAAAACATGTTTCACCAGCTGTTATTTATGTTAATTCCAACCAATGACTTCATTGTAATGGGAAACATTATTATCATTTATACCACCAAACTTCTAGATGAAACAGTGCTTCAAGTACTTAAGGTACTTGTTTCGTAACAAGTTTTATTTGCATTTTAGTGATGTATAGATTATCAGTCTGCTGCCTTTGAAAGGGATCTACAGCTTATAGTGGATTCTGATCCCATCGAACATAGTGTTATTTTTATTTTCATAAATATTATTGATGTCAGTTATCCTTCTGCTCTCAGGTGTACGATATACCAGGTGTGTAAATTAAGTAATAAAACTGTTTTCTTTAATTGTTCGAATAGAATTACAATTCAACATTATCTTCCTTAAAACAACATCCATGGGAAGCCACACAGTGCTGGAGACGGTTCTTCCTATCCTCATAGCAGTGCTGAAACTCGGATACTAGAATCACCTTCAGCTGGTCGGTTACAGCTGTTTAAATGTTTTGAAGTGTCCCAAAATGAGTTCCCTTGAGATAATTTTTTAATCTCGGGAAGAGGATATGGTCACAAGAATTCAAGACAGGCAAATAAGGAGACTTAGGACCAACAAGAATATTTTACTGGTCAAAATCTCATTTTTTTTAAATCATTTTTGTGCAGGTTGTTCTCATCCTCAATGAATTGGTCAAAATCTGATGAACGGTGGTGTGAATCAAATTTAACTCTTCCCCAATCATTCAGTATTGTCAACCGATGATCTAAATGCACAAGATACCGGATTCTGTCATCCTTTCATCAGGCATTCTTGACAAATTACAAAACCATGCTTTTTCTCTATGACATTATAAATATATCCTATTTGTTCAATAGACGATATTTGCTGGAAATGAACCAACTTTATTCTTTTAATCTCGATAGTTTCGTCCCCATTTTGGGTACTCTTCAGGAGATGAAATATAAAAAAAGATCCATGAAACTATCGAACTAATTACCCAGCCAAGAAACATCCTATTTCTAGTTTTCTATTTGATTCACTACTGTATATATTAGTATAGGTTTTGAGTCCTGTTTTGTACGTGTTTTTTTGTCTTCTTCAAAAAACGTTATTTACATTATTTACTCATTTACATTCAATTAATTAGAAAACACTATTCTTTAGTAAAAACAATTTGGATTGCCCTGTGAAACGTTGTAAAAGGCAACACTTTAATCAAACAAAATAAACAAAACAAATGTAATAATTATCGACGTAAAGTAAAGCAAATAAAACGTCGGTGGTTCGTTTGATAAACGTAATGAAGTTAGAATGATGAATGGCCAATCTTTCTATTTGTGTGTAGTCCTTTGAGACCATTCGTGGGCCGCCAAGGACTTTTAAATTAAATACGACTCTCAGATTTAACCATTGTCTTTAAAAACTTTTCAGCCGGCTCTTACAAACTCGAAACAATTGATTCATTTCAATTTTAAACAACAAATGAGAAAGAAATACTTTGATGGACAAAGGCATTAGCAAATCACAACTCAAACAAATAAAATTTTACCTCGCCTACAATATATACAGTATTTCATGATCGCAATAGTAAAAACATTTTAATTCGTTAATTGTATCAATAAATTCACAAGCGTTAAATTTATGCTGCGTTCAACAAAATATAATTTAGAATTAATGTAACAACTTTGATAATATATCACAACACTTTATTACCTATTACTGGGTGTGCCAGTTTGTTTTGGCACAGATTTCGAGTGCAGTAGACGATATTATAATGCGAGAAATAATGATAATTGATGTCGACCAAACTAACATCGTTCATTCTATAGTACAGAAATCGTGGAATAAGGACATCATTTCGTATTTAATAGTATATTGTGTTATTAAGAGTAAAAGTGATACTTTGTGTGGCGAGCATGGAAGTTTGCACGACGAGCGAAGCGAGTCGGACAATTGCATGCGAGGCACACAAAGACACTTTTACTCTGAATAACACATGCTATTTTTTCTTCAAACTTAGAAATTTTAAAAAATGAACTACTATTTGATGTTTAATATGTAGGTTACGTGTCAGTTATTCATAATTTTTAGTAACTTTATTCTTACATTCTTCTTCTGACATTTAGGGCGAAATTACAGATTTCTATTGTACAAGTTACTTCTTATTAGTTGATTCTACATACGACGGCGAAGAAATTAAACGGCGGCTAGAATAAAAAATTATATTACGGAGGCATAGAAATTAAACTTCAACCTTGTCAAACACGTCACAGAAGATGTCACTTTTATGACGTTTGAAGAAAAAAATATATTTAAGAACAAAAAAAAACTAAATATGTATATGTAAATTTTATTGAAGAATTTGAATACTGATATTTTAATTTTGAAACAAATGCTTAGGTTATTTTTTAAGTTTGTAAATTATTTCACAGAAATAATTCGAATAGCTGTGGTTTGACTCAAGGCGCCAGGGCAGTTTTTTTCTGATTCATTAGGTTTTTGTTTTATATAGTTTATGGGATGTAATTAATTTTTTATATATTCTTAATCGAATAGAAATCTAAATTAATTTCTTTTTATTTATATTATATTTAAAAGTTTTTCTAGTAGGTATATCACTTTTAATTTGATTTATTTTTTCTTTCATTACCCCTGTACATTTGGTTTATTGTAATTTTTCTTTCTCACAAGATAAAATATATCAACTTTCCCACTGGTTTTTGCTGAATATTGATATTTATATTAATTATCCATCACTGTTTGTAAAATGTAGAAATAAATTCTTTTGCAACATTTTGAACTGCGTTGTACACAGCTGTAAATAGAATGCATTTTTAATGATGTTTAATTGTTTTGTTTGTTTAAAGTTGCTCCAGCATCTTAGAAAACAAATGGTAGTAATTCTGAAACCGCAGACAAATGTTTGGCATTGGAAACCCGTAGCTAGTGTTTGTACAAGTGTGCATGGTCGACGCAATCATTTGTTTTATTGCAAAAACAGTGAATCACTAGCCATGTACCCAAAACCAGCGTCCGAACTCTACTAACCAAACATTCATATTTTTCTGCTTTGCTGTTTCACGTTGTTTCATTTGCCAAGTCTATGCAAACCAAACATTCCGTTTTTCTTTTATTGAATTGCCAGAAATCAAATAAAGTTATATTTGTTGACAGCGCGCTACAAGTTGAAGGATGATACTGAAATAAAAGCACTGCGAATGATTCCACGGCTTTCTGGATTGGGTAAAGTGAAAAAGTTGCTGTAAACGCTGGTGCGAGATATCAGACACAAAAGTAGAAGTAGTTGCGAATCGAAAAACAATCGAATATCCGACATCAGGAAATTGAAACGAATGGTGATAGCTGTGGCCATAGCAAAAACAAAAGATATGTGGCAGGATTCATTTGCTTCACACTCACATTGTTTTCTCACTGCTATCTTGATGATTTTTATAGTTTTCAGTAGGATCATAGGATACAAAGCATTCAAAGTTTTTTGTTTATTGTATGTATATTATTGTTACAATTTAATAGTTTGCATTAGGTATATTAGGATTATTAAAAGTAATGCCAGGGATCAAAGTTAATGTTAATTATTAACGAACTCAAATTAAAATGGCCAATTTGTCAGTACAATTTTAAATTTAGAAAAAAAAATGCAGGAAACTAATTGAATTATTGACTGCAGATATTAAATTTTACTTGAGGTTAGCAACATAGTAGAGTACGTAAATTTTATCGATATCTGCGCTGAACTTGTGTAAATATTTGTCAACTTAATTGAATAAAGTTCCTCAATTTCAAAAAGCAATTGAATAGAAATGAAGCAAGTTGTAAGTAAGAAATAAAATAACCAAATTGAAAAGTCGGAGTAGAACTAGAACAGTCTGGGGTGAGTTAAGCTGAGGAATATTTTATACTTGCTATACTCGGCGAAATGTGCCTCCAACGCATGAAAGAAGCCGGTTAAATCTCTCCTTTGAATAAAAACGCATTTTACAAAGTCGCGCATTTTGCTCTTTGTGAAGCTAATAGAAATACTGTAATTACTTTTCCTACCTTCGTTGCACACTTCTTTGTGTATTTTGTTTACTCTTTTATTTTTATTACAGTACTTTGCATTATTAAAACAATTAATATCTACTGCAAAAACACACAGCCTTGATATAAAGAGACTATGAAATGACTTTATTATTTAAACATAGGGAACCTGATTTAAAAATAGATTTAATTATAAAATAGCATTTCAGAAAATATTGTTTGACCTTTTAATTTTGTTAATTTTATTTAATTTAGTTTACAAACAAAACAAAATAAGATAAAGCAAGAATTAAGCAAGTTACTGCTAGTAATGTTAATAAATACAAGTAATAATTGTTAAACATTAATAGCTATTATCTTTCCTAGGATAGATATGAATTGAATTCCGAGCTCGGAGAGCTAGGATTTTAAGACATCTAAGGCCTGGTATAATTCATAACATTCGTGGTTTGTTGAATAGTTTACTGGTTTCACATTTTTAATAAGTATTATTTTATGATGTTCTCTTGTGAGTAACGATTTCGTGGTAAAGTCTGTATGGTTTGATATGATATGATAATTGTCCCATGTTATTTTAACAATTCTGTACGCTAATATATTTTTCTCGCCTCAGACCCATTATGAGTAGTATTACAGAATTCAAAATCGTCCAGAAACTCGCTGTTTTCATTTATTATTCATATTAAAGTCGTCTTGTATGACTATCATTACGTTAATTTTAGAAAAATATCAATTCACTTTCGTTTTATTTTTTAGGTTAGAACAAATGTCACTTATTTTTTTGAATAAAACAAGTGAATTGTTTATATATCCATGTAAACCAAATATGTTACTGGCATAAAAACCTGTAGTGTATAAAATTTTAAGTAGTAATAATATTTCTTTAATAAATTATAAGTGTCATCGGCGCAAAAAATCTTGTGTATCACAAGCCCAGAAACTCTTTTGCGAGATTTCACATTATTAATAAACGCGGTCTCGCAAAAGTTTAGTTTCTGGACTAGTGATACAAATAACTATTCCATACCAACTTGTCAACATGGTATAAAATAATAAATGATTACACTGCTTACTTTTGTCTATGTAAACAAAAGTTTAATATCCTGAAACCGGTAAAAAATTTGCACACATTGATTTCCAAAGCGCAATTATATTCTAAAAATATTTAAAACGTTGTATTATTTACTCTTTAATTATACAAGAACATTAAATAAAAATTTGTATAATTAATAAATTCAAATTTTGTACAAAGCTTTAATAACTGTAATTATGACCTAATTAGCAAATATAAATGTATCAATAAAATAAAAAATATCGTTTTATTCCGCTCTAATAAAATATAATGGAAATGCTACATTTTAATAGAATTTTTTAATCCCATTGAAAAATTCAGTTTTTAATTAAATTTTTAAATTATATTTCAGATTTAAATTACAAGTTTGCACATTAAAAGAGGAATGAAATTTTCAATTATCAGATTGTGCGTTAAAATATTTCGCAATCAATGAATTTGGACTATTGTCTATGGTAATAATTCATTCCCGTGGATAGCTAGATTGGTATCTATTACAAGCTATTATGGTTGAAATGAAAATTCTGTTTGCAATAGCCTAAATAAATATTCCATTGAAATATTACTGTCCGTTAAACATGTAAATTTATAATTTTTATCTAGAACGCATAATAACTCAAAATAAAACACATAATATTTATTTACCAAAACTAATAAATAAATCATAAAGAAAATATTATCATGTATTATTCGTATTAATAGGAAAAACAATTTTATATATTTTTCGAAATTATTCATCAAATGAATTAGTTGTTAAATGTAAATCAATAAATCATATTAATTTCGTTTCTTATTTCATAAAGAAGTTAATAAAAGTCGTCAATAAAATATAAATACTTAAATTACATAAAATGTACCTACATACTATAAAATATGGATCTATATTTGAGAATTCCTTCCGTTTAAATGTTTTGTAGTGTCCCAAAATGAGTTCCCTTGAAGTTGATTTTTCAATTTCGAGATGAAGTCAAATGAGGAGGCTGAGGAGCCACAGAAATGTTTTTATTGGCCAAAATCTCATTTGTTTGTAAACTATTTTTGCGCAAATTTTTTTATCCTCAATGAATTAGTCAAAATCTGATGAACGGTGATGTGAGTCTAATTTAACTCTTCCCCAATTTTTCAGTATTTATTTATTTATTTATTAATATTTATTCTTGCCAAGTGGCTTAGAATCTACAGAAATAACATACATTTTTATTCTACATTGTGTGTGTAATACATTTATGCTACTGTTCACTTCTTAATGATTTCGCTCATCCACTTCTCTCCTGATCCTAGATCGTCTAACAGCTCCATTTCCCCTCTATCTTCTCTTTTTACTTCTCTGCAATATTCCCTTAAATGCTTCAGTGTTTCATCTTCTCTGCCCAATTTTTCAGTACTGTCAACAGATAATCTGAATGCATAAGATCCCATATTTTGTCGACATTTCCATCAGTTCTTGAAGATGAAAGCCTTTCATTACCAGGTCGAATGCTACTTTGCTGTACTTGGGACGCCGAACAGATGCACAATGAACTCTTCCCACTAAAGAGCGCTAACTTTGAATAGAACACTACTATTGGTAACTAAATTATGTTTAGTTTGCTGTTTGTATTCGTATCATGTCAAATACTTTTACTGTTTTCATACGATTATCTTATTTGAAACAATATTAATAAATTGTTTCACAGTTTTAATTTAAAACCTGTAAAGCTTTTTTTAATTAGCACATCAGTTCGGCGTCCCAAGTATAGCCTTTATACTTAATTTACACACCTTTTAGGTAGTTAAGTAACAGAACAATCTTCCCCACTTTTGAATTTCTAAAAATAATTATACTAAATGTGTTTTCTTGTTAGTAGGATAATAATAATAATGCGGTGTTGTGGTTTTTCTTGCAGATATAATGCAACACACGAGCACAAGATAACTGAGCAGGGTAACAAAGACTCAACGGTAGAAGCAGCAGCAGGAACCATGGCCGCCGTGGAGGTCATCGTCGTAGACAAAGCCGTGTCCACCGAGGACCTGGGGGTCGTCAACAGGGACATCCATCTCGAGGTCGCCCGCCTCGAGGCCATGCTCAATACATTAGTAGAAAATAAGGTGAGGGAACAACAAAACTTATCATTCATAACAGAGCGAAAACTTAGAACTACATAGTTATTAGGGATATGTGATACCGAACAAATATAAAAAATATCAAATAAAAATAATTGATAGCACTATCGCAAAGATAAAAATTATAGGCATGAGATATTTTTTTATAAAACGTAAATATTATATTGTGCAACAAGTGCAGAAAGTCATTGGAGTGCTGGAATCACACAAGGTGGGAAATAGGCGATTTTTTTAAATAACACAATAATATTTATTTAATTATACGAAATCTGTAATAAAATTAAAACGATTCATCTGAATAAAACAAGGAAGAGTAACAAAGAAATTTTAATTTTATAATATATTTTGGTTATTATTAATAGTTTCGTATCAAATTATTAAATTTTTATTATAATTGGTATTTTTTCATTTTTGATATGAATCAATGATTTTTTAAAAAAAATTAATTGATTTAAATCATGATTTGAGTCAAATGATTTCAATCAGGCCAATCCTGCTATTTACACATGAAGTGTAACACATTAAATATAAAATTTTACATTAAAACGGATCAGAAACAAAGGAAACAAAGGCAAATATAATTTAAATTGACTGTCGAAAACAATATTTTATCTGAATACTTTGTTTTAAATATGAGGTCGTGAAAAATAGTATACTTCTCTCCATTGATACTAATTTGCAGCTTTAAAAAAGTTTATAAAGTTTTTATAAAACTAATATTTTTTCTAAATGTTTACCAATTGGATTTCCAATCAATTTAATTTCAAACATTACTTACCGACCGTTGAATCGGTAATTAATTTAAAGTCTAAATTTTAATTTCTTTATAGCGTTGATCTGAGAAAATCTATAAAAAATATTGAGGAAGTAAAGAACAGTTTCGTATTATTGAAGATAGAGACAAAATTGAAATCTCAAAAATTATTCTCAAACGATAGACAGCACTTACTGCCCTTAAAACTTGAATAATTATGTAATCTTAAAGTGGAATAATGTTTCATTGTTCCACAAAAATATTTACTTGGTTTTAGTGGTTTAGATTATTAATTTACAATGACCGTAATTTAAAGTTTACAGTTTAAAACCCCAGATCACACATGGTTTATTTAGAGCCGAAACAAGCTAATCACTTGAACAATAATTAGTTTAAAATAATTAGAGTGCGGAATAATTAAAATTTAATCATGTTTATTAATATATCTAACTCTATAACTTTTCATTATTTTCGTATTATATTTCAGTGTTAATACGATTTTAATTATAATTAGATATCAAGGATAAAATTTCTATACAATGAACATAAAGTTATGCAGGATAATAATTTATTATTATTGTCCTGCTTTGTAAACAGGATATGGCGCACTAGTATTACGTACCTATGTTCTAAGTAAATAGTGGAATTTATAAATAATCTGTCTATTATAAACTATAATCAACGTTACTTCGTAATACGAATTTTCTTAGAACGGTAACATGTTTGTACATAAAAACATCTTTCATTGAAACTTCGTAGAATCTTCGCAGATATTGTTTATTTAATGAAATTCAATGCTTTTGAAAGACTGTATTGCTACATATAAATGTACTTTATGTAAATATTAGAGAAAAGGAAATTTTATTTTCGTACGGACAACAAAAGCAAACAAAAAGTGAAACAATAAATAGCAGAGTATGTAACCGAAAAAAATACTGGTTAACGGTTAACCCTTTGAAAAATTGGAAACCGGTTTAAACCGGTTAATATATCCGTTAATAAAAAAATAATATTATAGACTAATGAAAAGTGATTATGCTGCATAAAAATTCAGAGAAATATAAGTCATTTTTCAATTGTAAACTTGATGCTTAAAACTGACAAAGAGAGTACCTATCTTTATGACTATCCAATAAAATGTAAATTGTAGAATATTCAATTACAAATATAATAGGTACAAAAAAATATTTAAAAATTTCGCTGAATGATATCATTAAAGTAAAGGTTAATGTTCGCTAAAACCAGTTAATTTTATTTCTTTGGTAACGGTTACCGGTAGTTTCGGCCTTAAAAATATCTGTTAAAAATTAAAATGTTAAAATTACGGGTAAAGTTCAAAATATAGGTTACCGGTTTTTATTAACATTTTCAAATATATGAAAATTCGGATAATTAAATAAATATAATTATAATTAATGTATCACAATAATGCATTTTAAATAAATAATATGAATTATTTATATGTTCTGCTCAAATAGAATAGCATAATGATAATAATATATTTCTATATAGTTCCAAATTATAAAATTTAATGTCATATTTTTGCATTAAACTACTCACGCATACATAATTACTTAAATCCATATTTTTTCATATTGATAATGAAAAATTGTTTGCAAATAATAGCAGGTATTAAAAATTTGATGATGGTATTAAAATGAAACATTGTAGGCCTGTTCATTTACATTTTCAATTATTGAGCGGTGCGTTCCATTAATTATGGTTTCACACTGGCAGGTGGAGTCCATGAAGGCGGATAAAGAGAAGGAGAAGGAGAAGGAAAGGGAGAAAGAGAAGAACTCCAAGCACAGGATAACCTCGACGTCGACGAACACGTCGTCGGGGCACGGGCAACACGGCCGACGGCATCGGCATCATCATAAGAGCCACTCGCATAGGCACGGTAAGAAACTGTTCTTATATTCTAATCATTGCCAGATTTTCTTGAGTGGTCAACAGTGGCGACTTGCTTACTTACGAACATTTTAAAGACATTATAAATGCGTATTTCGATATATCAAAATTTAAAAAAAATATAAATATAAAAATATATATTGTGTTGTTTTGTTATTTATTGAGGTTGCATTTCTGAGGTCATAATTGTGAATATTTTAATAATGTTCGAAAATATAAACTGTGAAAATTGTTTTTTTTTTCATCTTGATCTAGAATGGAAACGTCTTGTCTTGATAATCAAGACAAGACAAGACAAGAGTCTAGAAAGTATAAATATTAAATTTAATTGAATATGCCAAAATTTCTCTTTTTTGTTTATTGATTAAAGCGCAATTGTTTCTTCTTTGATGTATCATATTTATATTATCTTAAGGGTTATGGATAATTTTCTGTAGCTGCATTTTCAAAACAAGACTATGCCGATATTCACTTTATTTTAACAGTCTCATTTTGAGGAAAGGATATCTAGTTCGTTGACTCTTTTTATATTTTAAAACACGATATTAAAAAGAAGCAAACTACCCGTTTAAAAAAATAGGTTTCGAGTCATTATTTTTTTCGTTGATGAACGGATGGAATTTTTTAAAAATCAGTCAATGTTTAATATTTTATATTTCTACTCCAACCAGTTTCTGCCTCTTCTAAGTCTTCAACAGGGTAGAAATAAAAAAAAAATCAAACACTGACAATCATTCAAAATTTTCAACATTTCATTAATCAATTCTCCATTCAAGAAAAACGACATTTTGTTTTGGTTTAGATTTGAATAAAATTATTCCGCCAAAAGTAATTTTTCCATTTTAGTTTTCGATTCAGTTTTAAATGGGTTTGATTGGTAAAAATCAGTCAAATTTATTCTTACCATTTTTTTCGAATATTTCATAATAAAAATTTCGAAAACAATATATTTAAAAAAAGTTGATGAAAAATATGCTGAAAACCTTTGTTTGAAATTGTTTGCCTTTTTTATAGCATATCGTAGATTTTCGGTATTGGTCATCAATTTTCTATTGTGGTCACATTTTATTTTTTATTGAGTTATTATTACACTCATACGAACATACGATTAACCTTCTTTAAACATTTACGCCCTGAAACCCAGGTTTGTAGGATAATACACCAGTGTGATTGTTTATTTTCTATAGTTTTATTTTATTACGATGCGTGCCTAAGAGTGTTTGTTGTGCAACATTTTATCGCTTGCAAATTTCACATAGAGTAAATAGCGTCATTGGAAACTAATCGCAAAACACATTTCGTATAAACTGTATTTGCCAATTTAGCATCAAAGCATTTCACGCGTCTTTTTGCAGGAAAAACCGAGTTTTCCGAGCTGGGAAATACGGTAAATACAGTTCCTGTTTGTTGTTCCTTTGCTCTTCCCATTTCACAATGTCACATTGTATAAATTTCTAACTTAACATTAAAATGTTTTGCTACAGAAAATTAGTTTCGTAATTTCACGTACGTCACCTGCAATATGAATTTTATGTCAAAGTTCACGTTTTACTCGCTGTATCTCTATTAATTTTATGCAGGTAAAATTATTTTGTAAATGCATTTAATTAAAATTTACGCTATCGTTGGCGTAAGTATAATTGAATTCCATAGTGACGGAAGTAGTAAATGACAGATAACATTTATTATTTGGTTACCATTGTCAACGGAGTATTATAAAAAATAACAGTTCTACTACTAGAGTAATTATGAAAAATATGCTATGTAATATCATTTATAGTATTATAGTCGTCCAGAATCGGACAAAGTTAAGTATAAAAGGTTGCAACTGTCAAATGAACTACATTTTTCTAACTATTAGTGATTCTATTAGACGAGACGAGACGAGATTCTGCTTTTTCTAGTATGGTCTCATTTAAAATGTTAAATATTTTATCTCGTCTCAAATATTATTACCTAGTTTCAGCCTCGAATCTCGCCGAGATTTTTAGAGTTTTCTAGGTTGAATATTGCAAATTTTGTCACGCACGCCATCTTTGCTCGGGATTTCAATAACTAGGTCTAGAGAAATTGAATATTCTTTTAAGAAATTAGGAACAAATATATGTTTTTTCAGACTTTAATTAGTAGTAGAAATATGTAAGTACGATATAATTATCTGCTCCATCTACATTTCGCAAACCAGATAGCCTTTTAAAATGCACTAAAATCATGAAAATTTTGTTTTTTAATGGTACACTGTTACTGCTTTTAGATGGCGTAAGTAATTTTTAGGTTATCAATTTAAATCTGTCAGTTGTTGATGGTTTTTTTGTATAGTTGCCTCGCTGTATCAATGCTAATGCATCATTATTTTCTGAAATGATAACAAACTACCATTATATCTGCACTCACTCTCATACACGAGTGTAGTTTATCTAGTTTTATAGTAACATTTAAGACGATATTGAATTTTTTTTCTATTGTCAAGTTATTTCTTATTCGCTAATTCTACCTCGGCTGCATAGAAATTTAATGTCTACATTGTAAATCAAGTCTCAAAAGATGTCACTTAAATAAAAAAATATAACTTTAAAACGAGAATCTCAAATTAATTTTTCGTCTCGAAGCTTTGTTTTTAAAGTCGTTTTCGTCTTTCCCGAGAAAACGGAGGAGATTCAAGAAATATTTCATTTCATCTCACCTGAATCAGTAATAACTACATATGGTAACATGAACATCTGGTCCGCAAGCTCAGCCTCAGTTCATATCTCCTACAATGTTATAATGTACTTACATTTCTTGTATCTTAAATAACTATTATTAAAACATTATAGAATAATTACCAGTGCATATACATATAAAGGAAATATTACAATGAAACAAAGTTTTGTATTTCGAGATTTTGGTGGATGTCCTCAAATTGATATATTTATATAATGTTTTGACTATTTTACCAGAAAAAAAGTCCATGCACTCCAAACAATTTGGTAAAAAAACTGTCTGTTAAACATTGAAGAAACAATGAAAGCAACTTTTTGCTCAGCGAGTTTGTCTTACACTTATTTCTATTTGTATTTAAATCACTTATTGATTTTGGTTACAATAGTAATATTAATGATGTTGAATACTACATATATAAAAATATAAAAATAAAAAATAAATATAAAAGTAAGGTTAAGTTACAAAAACAAGAATATTGTTTTCCCCTGATGAAAAATAAATTTGAATCTGTGTTCGGGTGGAGATTGCACGGCGCCACATCTCGACTGGGGGATTAAAAGCAAGATTGCTGACCGTCACAAATCGCAACGGAGGAATAAAAAATCAATTTTGGCGGATTTGGAGTTATCGCTGGGAGCTGTGACTCGCAGTCAACGAACGCTCAGCAGCGTTTACACCGGAGCTTTATCTTTAC
Source organism: Stenolophus ochropezus (assembly GCA_035578165.1). Lineage (NCBI taxonomy): Eukaryota > Metazoa > Arthropoda > Insecta > Coleoptera > Carabidae > Stenolophus > Stenolophus ochropezus. The sequence goes on from JAQOWZ010000002.1 coordinate 5,086,570, forward strand.
GAGCTTTTTACTACCTGCTTTTATTACCCCCACTGAATCTTCCACAATGAGATAAACAATTGCTGCGACAAGAATATTCAATCATCTCTCGTACTATTTTCACGATCTTGTTACCAACTCGTAAAAACACGAACAATTTATACATTTTATTGCCACCTATATAATATTTACTACTTCTAAGTAATTTAATATGAGGCATTTAAATTAAAATTTTGTGTATAATATTCAATACTATTAAAAAAATAAAATTTATTTATGCCATATAATCTAAGCTTACTTATAAGAATAAGGAAAAAAATTAATCTATTTTCTGAAAACTACAAAAAAGTACTTTATTCGGGTTCACAAAAGCCCAACTCTCCTCCAATATTTAGGTGATACGGACAAAGGCTATGGGGAGATGAACTGATTAACAGATTGTTGCCATTTGTCATATGTGGTACACTTTTCGTATACAAACAGCTACCATCAATTACATATTTTATCCAATCATCCTTCTTTATCGTTTTTATTTTAAATAATTTTACTTGCATCCCTCATATTCATTTTCAAAATCTTCAGCTTCTTTATTATCACTCTCTCTTATTGAGCATTTATCAACAGTTCTTCAGAACTCATGAAGTAGCAACTAGATCGTCTACCTTTCTATGTGCGAATGATTTTTTCCTGTTTACCGGTTGATGAATCTTGATAAATCTTTTTAACAATAAAAATCCTCTGGTCCATCTTTTCTCAGAGTAGGTGGTCATAAGAGCAGAGATTAAATGAACCTCTAAAGTATTTATAACTTTGTAGAGATATAACCACATTTTTAGGATACGTTATATATAATAATTATTAAACAGCAAAAAATATAGTTATTGAAGCTATAAGGATTGTAAGTGCATTATAACATTCGAGACGGTATGAACTGAGACGGAGCTTTAATAAATTGGTCTGTCGAATAAATTTCGTCGATCATATCGCTTGAAAAATTAACCTAATATAGAGAAATATCGAGAAACTTTTGTATCGATATGAAATCTGTAGCATGTGATTTTTATCCATGAACAAATGTGGAGTGCTTTATATCTTATGAAGGTAATTTTTCCGAGAACAGAACTTGGTGTATTTCTTCTACAAGAGGTACAGTGGCGACGTTATAGAATATTTAAGGGGGGCATGCGCCCCTTCTATTTATATTATCACTCTTTTTATTTTATATTTACGTTATTTACATACAGGGTAAATGCGTCACATACAAGTTGTATAGCATAAAATTCTACATCTGAATCAATAAACAAAATTAATTTTACATGTTTTGCAAAGTAGCAGTAGCCATGGAATTAAGACGAAAATTATCAAATGTTTGAAAGTTTATCTGTCGAGTTAGCTTCGTTAGTTTATTTTTATCATTATTTGAAATTATTGTTTGGTCAAGTTACGCTAAAAATATAGCAATTTTATTTTTTAATTTCAAAATTAATTTATATAATATTATCACTTCCACAGTAATTTCAAATAATAATAAAAATGAACAAACGCTGATATTGACACATAAACCGATAAAACATTTGATTATTTTTAGGGTTCAGGTAAAATTATTTTTGTTCATTGTTTCAGGTGCAAAATGTTATGCTCTTCAACTGTTATTTGAAGTTTTTTTTACCTAAAATAATTAGGGAAGCAAGAAATTACGAAAATATGATTTTATTAAATCCCTATGCTCGGGTCTTCGAGTTACCACCCTATATATAAATGACTGGTTCCTTAAATTATGTTGCTATTACAATAATAATGTCGTTAGTCCTTAACAAAATATGAGGTGTACTTTAAAATCCTAATGACGCCCTTGATGATGTAGTTCGCCTTATAAAACTATAAAAAATACGGACAATATCTAACGAGTAAGAAGAATCATATTAGTGTGCCAGTTTTAACTATTACTATCAAACTAGATTATACATATGCATATTTATTGAAAAAATAAACATCGGTCAATTAGGAAGGAATTATGAGTGAATTAATGTTGCGTTTCTACATGTTTAACTATTGACAAATAAGCGGATTCCTGTATAAACTAAACAAGTATTTGTCTAGCGTGCACTTTAACTGTAAGTAGAATTTATAGCGAGTTTACTAGTCACGCAATACTGCTGTACCCACTTCTAATTATTAGTTGTAATGAACATAGTTTGCAATTGAGATGTTCACTTCTCTAATTGAGCTTGCCGTAAACGTAGCCGTCTGGGAAATTTCAACAGACGGCGTAGATACGATGGTTTCAGATTTCAGGCTCTGTCTTACAAAACTTTTAATCAAGATGAATGAATCTTTGATAGAGACTTTATAGACATATCTTTAATCAAAATAGCATTCCAGATTATTACCTACAGATGTACAAATATGCTGTATCAAAATTTTTCTGGTTTCATCAGATGGCGTAAGATACGATGATTTCAGTTTTCAGGCGCTGTTTTACAAAACTATCATTTTTTGTTCCAACCCGCCTTTTCAAAGGGCAGTTTACTTTTGGCAGAAACTCAAGAATAATAATAATTTAGTTTGCTTTTAATTTTGTAGATAACATTTGATAATAAATTAACATGGACACTGTCAGAATATATTACTTGAGAAATATGTACGAAATGAAAGAAAACCATCTTTCCATGAAGAGTTTTTTGAATTCTTCACAAAATTCAAAAACGATTAACCGTAGAATGTTGAAATTTTTTATTACAAGGTTTTTTTAAATTTTTCGCGTACTCATTTATCATAAAATGATTTCACTTTCAAATAAAATAAATTTTAAAAAAAGGCAACAAAAATGTGTACAATTTAATAGGCGTACAAGGAAATTATGTGGTGCCCACATTAGATTTTTTATTTTGCATTTTCCTAACATGCGTACTTAAAATTATAAAATAACTCGCACCCCTAGGACCCGCACTACAAGTCCAGCCAAGGGGCCTACAGATCCTAAATACGGCCCTGATGCCAACTATATATCAATACTCATTCATATTGTTGAAACTTTAATTTAGTTCTAATTAGATTTTAAATCTATGAGTAATTGTTAAACAAATATGAAAGCCCAAATCCAATGAATAAATTTCAATTCGCAACACAAAAAACTAATTCATGGGTGTTTAAAAATTTGGAATTGCCGTCAAAATGTAATTTAATGTAAAAATAAAGGACAATTTGTATTAATATATTCGTTTGAATAAAACATCAGTTTATTTGACTTGGTTTGAATGTGATTTTAAAATGTTTTAATCAAAATTCATAACACTCCATTCCATTTTTCGCCAGCATTAGGCAATCCGACTGTAGGGAATATTCAACAAGGGGTTCAATTACAAAAACAAGAATTTTTATTATTGTTTTCTCACCATGAAAAATAAAATTCAATCTCGTTCTTCGCAGGGAAAATAACGTTACTGGTGTACTTTGTTCATATTTCTGTGCAAAATGGAAAAACTCAAATTGAAACAAAACAGCAAAAAGACAACGGTGGACTAATGGTTGTTGGGAATTTGCAATCCGAGGATTGCGGGTTCATGTACTTCGAAGACATTGCACATTGATATATGTATAAGTGTCATTCCATCTTATCAATCCTGATCGCATAATTAGATATCACCACGATTCTACTGCTTACGACGTTAATAGTTGACCGGTCGTGAAATTTCTTACAATCCTTTATGGATTTTGGTCTGCTTTGTTAATGCCTTCCATTCCATCTTATCTTCAACCACTCTTTCAGCTATTTAAGATTCTTCACAATATCGTTCTTCCATTTTTTCGGTTGTTAAATTTTTATACGAAAAAAGACAAAACGTTTCCAATTAAATACTGTTTTATTCAATAAACAAATCTTCTTTAATTCTTATAAGACATTTAAAGTTTTATTAGAATTGCTTGATTATAAAATTTTGAATACTAAAATGAACTACCTACATTAAAACTAGATTCAAACAAACTATGTGTATTGTTTATTTTATAATTTGTAATTTACCCGGGCTTGAAATCTAGATATTTTCAACTATTATATTACATAGTTTGGAATTTATGGAATTTTTCTCTTTTCTATAATTTTTTGGAACAATAATTTTCTATTTCCTGTCTCTTTCAATAGAGTTTCTTCCAATATTTCTTCCCTTTCGAATACTCATCCTTATCTCTTCTGCAAAGTCTACACATTCTTTCTTCAACAGGTATCTTGATATTTCAACTGTTTTTATCTTCTTATATTTTAGGTTGTACGATGATTTCTGGATTTTTTTTTTATATTGTTGTTGGATTTGATTTTCTCAATCTCTTTGTTGAAATGATTCTTATGCCTTCTTTCTGTTCTGTCGTCTTATTTCGATTTGTCATTTTACGTAGCAATTTCTTTCATAATATTTTTTTGTGATTTCCCCCATTTTGTTAGTTTGTTGCTATCATCTTCGCCTCTTTTAGAATTTTTATTAATACTTTCCGACCTTCCTGCAACATCGTTGACGTAAGCATAACTTAGTTTAGTTCCATAGTAAGATAAGCAGTAAGTGACTGATAACATTTATTATATTTAATAATAATGTGTCCCTGTATCTCCCAAGCGGAGTATAGGGCAGCCGAATTCACCGAGTCGCAGTTTTAACTACCGTACTGTCGGTTATTTCATGCCAGTGCTACTTCTATTTAAGATGTATAGATGGCAAGTCTATAGTATCCGAGTGTGATACACAAGTAGCTGTGTTTTATGTTTTACGACAAATCACACATTGTCGGTCGCTGGGACTTGAACCTACGATCTTAAGTTCGAATGACGTCGCAGCGAGTTAGAGATGTGTACTAGCTTGTTCAGCCATCCAGCCGACGATAACATTTATTACTTGGTTACTATTGTCAACAGTATGTTATAAAAAATAATAGTTCTACTAGTAGGATAATTATCAAAATCATACTAATCTATTGTTCATATTACATTTTCAATTCAACTGCTTGAATTGTTCTTCACAAATCCCTTTCATTTCAGATGCCAGTCCTCGGAGGAAACGACACAAGACCTGCTGCGACCACGAGCTAGGCGAGGCGGTCGACGTGCCGGTGCACGTCACGGTGAGCGAAGAAGAGGACGAGCTCATGGACGAAGCGTTCGACTTCCTGACGTATCAGGACGAGCACGAGCCGGCCTACCCCTGCGCTTGTCCTTGTCCATGCAACTGCAGCTGCCCTACCGTCTGTCAAGACAATCATCATGGACAAATCATGTGAGTCTAACTCTGAACAAATAATTACCATTCGTTGTGATAGGCATTTCGTTGTATTTCTTTTTACTTTTTTTTAAATGTTGAAGATAACTGCTCTTATTAGAAAAACACTTTTATAAAGCACTTTTGTTAAAAGTGTCGTCTGACCTCAAAAGATTACAAACTAAAAATACGCTTCCTAAAAGCGCTATTAATATAAAATTGACGGTTTCTTTGTACTAAAACGATCACCTACAACCAACTCATGCCCTCAACATAGTTTCCAATTTCTTTTTAAATGGGGATCAATGATCTTGTAGTTCCATGTTTTTTGGTTCTATTCCTCGAGAAGCACCACTATTGAAACAGGATCAAATAGATTCTAAAATGACCGGACATGCTCAATATCACTGACTGTCATATGTTTTCCGTGTTCACATATATGAATAAAATTATATTAATGTTATGTGGAAAAACATAATATAGTCTTATACGATCCCTGATTAATTCTTAAAATTCATGTCCATGGCATTTTCCCACTTCATTTCACAATAAGAATTAAATCCATATTTAAACACCAACACCCAGTTTTATAAAAAATATTAGTCACTAACCCTGAGTAGTTAATCGCAGGATCCCTTGTTAACATCCTAAAATGACAAACTAACTCTAGTAACTCTAGTAAAAAGAATTAAGAGGAATCCATACCCCTTGTTCATTATGGTAAATACATGTTTTCGTTGGGGCCACAAAATTGGCTCTATTTTTGACCCGATTTGCATAAACTTTTTTTTTATTTGTAGCTAAAGGATAAATTTAGGTATGTCTTGCGCCATTTTTTTGATTTTTTTCTTTTAATAATTTTTATAGGATTCCAAAGTTAAGGTACTTTTAGCTTTAAATAAAAAATAAACAGGTACGATATTCAAAAAACTAATACTGGACGCATCTGGAATGGACCTTTATCTACAAGATACAGAAAAAATTCTTTGAAAATATTCATAATTAATGTCAATTTCGTGGCCTAAACCAAAACGCTTTTTTGGTATAAAATGCTGTTAGGAGCTAGCGCCGCCATGAAGCAAAGAGGATGAAACTCTTTTAGTACATTCTGAGACAAAATTAAAGAATGTAACAGAAAGGGACACATTCAGGTACTACAATAAAATCCCGTTAATCGTTTGTGTCTGTATTAAGTGGACTTTCCAAATCTCGTAAGGAAAACATTCTACAAAGGCATAAAAAAAATTATGTATTGAATCTTATGTTCATAATTATTTTAAACATAATTCCTATTACCAATTATAAAACAATATGTACATGTTTTCGTTGGACCCGGGATATTGATCAAGGAGTCAATAATTTTATTTTCTTTCCATAATATTAATTCTAGGTATTTTTACTTAATTCCTTTTATAAACTATATTTCGAATAGTATTTTATTTGCAAATCTTATCAAGGAATATAATATTATTCATAAATTGGTTAGGTATACGTTTCTTATTAAAATTAAAGCTTTTATTAACGCAATTGTACAATTGTTAGATCTAAATAATTTATGTTCTTCATTTAATTATTTTTAATTTAATGAAGTTTACTGAAACTAATTTGTTTCTATTTCATTACTTGAATAATATTTGTTTGATTACATATTTTAGAAAATTTGTTAATTTTGTACAAAACATTTACAAAATCAATGAGTCTTTGACTCAAATGGTAAACTATCCTACCCCAAATGAACTTAGATTTGTAATTTGTACCCTAAGCTCATACTTATCTTACAGGTAATATTAAAAATTTCTAGATAGTTCAAATGGTAATAAAGTAAAAGAATGTAAGTGCCTTTATAATCCCCAAAGTTAAGTAAATTCGGCAAAACAAACCAGTTATTTTGTGCGTATTAGCTCTATGGGATACTGTATTCCAAAGAACAGAAGAAGAAAATAACAAAATAGGACGCTTTTTGGGTGACAATATACAAGAAAAATTAATTAATTTTCACATAAATTGCAAAATAGTAGATTATAGGTATAAACGGAAAATGAATATATTATAAAACTAGAAAAATATGAATACTGAAAGATAAGTTATCATAAAAAATTAAAAAAAAAATGTACAACATGGAACAAAATTAGTATGAACTTCATGGCCACAGCAAAAATAAGAATTAGATTTGTTACATTCTACCCTTGCTATATGGAACAATGTTTTGTTATAAAATTTTAAAATTATGTTACAACTGATAGCAGTTCTTAGTTGAAGTTACTTAGGAATGGAACAGTTTTAAATGAACTGCAAATATGAATTAACAGTTAAATTTATCCCATTCGCAAGTTATAAGAATAATTGGTAAGTCCACCCTTTTCTAATCTATAATCCCGATAATTCTGAGAAAACTTGCACGAAATTGAAATGGCTTTAAATTCTCAGAAATTTTATGGTAAGTAACTATTTGTTATTATTATTGCTTAAAATATAGATAAAAAATACGTATAACACCCATTTTATTAATAAATTATAATATTTTTAATAACATATTTCAAAATTAAACAGTTACAAATTTAAATTAATTTCTTAATAATTTCGTATATTTAGTGATACCGCTAAACTGCTAAACACTGGCAGGCAGCTTCTGCGCTGGGGGATGCATAAAACTGCATTGGTAATAAGGAATGAATTGTCTTTCGGACTGTACACAGGGTTCAATGTCATAAATAAACTCCGCCTACTGCTCATTTCCCTTACACCCGACCCTTCCCGCAAAATATAGATAGTAAGGTGAGGATTGCCCTTAAGTATATATTACTTAGGTCCAAAGATAACTTCACAAGTTTGATGGAATTAGAAATATTTGTACATGATTATCAGTATTTCTAAATGATACAGATGAAAATTTGTGGTGATATTTGACAACCTAGAAGTAGTAAATGAAAACGAAAGTAGAAGGACAAGGCCTAAGAACTGGCCACTCAATAAAGAACGAGTTGAAACTTGAGCGGTGACTAAGTTTGCGTAGGCGTCTCTAGTAAAAAGAATGTAGTGCTATTCAGCTTTTGTAGATAATATATTCACCCCTTCAACACATACACAAAAAAATCCTTTATTACCCTCAACAACAAAAACTGGACGAATAGTAAAAATAAATATTATTTCTTAATTTTAAATTATTTTGACATGGTAGGTTCATAGGTTGTACAAAACAAGAAATGATTGAAACGAATAACATAATATATCATAAATGTTTCTTCATTTTTGTTTAGTAACATAAATTTTGAAATGTTTTAAAATTATAGTCTCATAGTTCAACAACAATAATAAATATGATTCATAAAACATTAAAGTATTATTTTATTGTGACCAATGTTATTTATTGTACGTAATTCAAAGAAAATTTAATTTTAGAATAAGTTATTGCATATGTTACGTATGATAACCATACAAAATTATCTTAAATAACATGTAATTTTGTTCGTTCTATTGACCGTTGAATAATTTTAGGTTAAATATTCTAGAAGCGAAAGGATTAACTTGGAAACAAACACGAAAAGTTGGAAATGTAACTATATTCTTGCTATATCGACTTATTGAAAATCAAAGTAAAAATGTATTTTATATCCCAATATAATTTTTAATAGTAATAAAATTTGTTTATTACTATTCCAGAGAATATTTCAGGTATCCGGTTTATAAGTCTATAAAAATGATACACATGTGACGTTATAAAGTAAATATTTCTGTTATAAGAAGTTTTTATTGATTATCAATAAAAAGATTACATTTCAAAGACGGATAAATACAAGAGCACGTTTCCAACGTTTCATTAGGATTGTTTGACACATTTCATTCGGGTTATAGATTACAGATTTCTTCTTGTTTCTTGCTGTCAATATGTCTAAACATTTGTTGTTTGATAAAAAGTTGGCATTATTGTTTTGTCTTACATATATCGCTTTTTGTTCGGAATTTTGTTTCCGTTTCCAAGATTTTTGTCGTTACTTTATAATTCATAACATTTGGACTAACATCATAAATGAATGTCACAATGATATATTTTTAAGTATATGTTCTTTTTTGTTTAATATATAACAGTATTATACACTAAGGTTGAGAACCTTGGTGTATATATTATTTTTTTTCTGTTCCTGTACAAATGTATCTATGTTTTTCAATTTCTTCGATTAATTATAGAATTCATATTTCAGGACAGTAAAATATCTCATTTTTAATATTCATAAAAATAAAGTAGCTTATCTTGGTTTTTTTAAGTGACCATGGTTACTAAGTAAGCGGTAGTAAGAAACAATTCTTAGGTCAAATATAAGTTAATAATAGTGGGTGTCTGACAGTCTTATTAATTAAGTATATTTTTATTTAAAACATGATTTGAATCATTGTGAATTTTATTTTTTCATTGTTACATTTTCTTCTAAATGCACTTTGTAATTATAGTTGGGTGATTAATTAAGTACCAGCATTAGTTTTTGCTTATTTTCTGCTTTGTAATTCTAATGGATTCAGATTTGTTCGGATGGAATAATTGTTTTACGTATTTTTCGTTTTTTGTATTGTTATTTTAATGCTTCAATTCATTGTTCTCTATTATTTATAATAAGAGCTTACATTAATCCGATTATTACTGACAGTCAGATATGTCCATCATAATTCATGCATAATACTTTTCTACAAAAAGTTAAGATTCATTTTCATGAAATTTTTGTCAGTCTCTAACTTCGGTCTACATCTAAGGTCAATTTCCCTGATTTGATGTTCACGTCATCAATCGTAACCAAGTGATTCAAATCGTCAAGGGAAATAGTGGGTTGATGACATCATATTGTTTGGTTGAAATAATATGATTTCAGAAGTAAATTAATGTCAAAACAAACAGTTTTTTATACAAATATAATAATGTTGTAGATTAATCTAACGAAACCAATACTCAATGAATTTTCAACGCCAAAATAACATTACTTCTTAACGAGTCTGCTAGCGGCCATCGCTATTTTTTAACGAGAAACATGGGATTCATCATTTTATTATATATATTTTTAATATAACATATCAAATGAATATTATATTTGAAATATCTTTCATTATTATATTTCCATTTTTAAAAGGTTACTTTTGAGAGTATCGAGTAGCTAGTACACTTAGTTTATATATTCTTTAAAATGTCACGTTCTTGTAGCGTGCAACAGTAAATCTAAAAGCTAAAGACTCGTCTTATTTCACTTCGCGTTTCCATCTTTGGTAGTTTGTTGAATGTAACTGGCGAGCAAATAAAGTTTGCAAAGTAAATAGGTAATTTGGAAAGTGAGTTGAGAATGTGTGCATTATTGTGATTGTAGTCTAGTTTAGATTTTACAATGACATTGAGAGTCGCATTGGAGCGATTCTACTCGGCTGGATTTTGGAAGTAGTTTATAACGAGCAAAGTTCCAGAACGATATCGGTTGAGATAAAACTCTGAGAGAACTCACTCAGAAAGTCATGAAATGGATATACCTACTCTGTAATCATAAAGGACAGTGCGGCTTGCAGGATAACGTGTTTCGATTTGAAAGAACCTGAAATATCCAGGATTCGATTTTCAAATACCTTTTTTTCGAATATTACCAAAATAAATTAATAATAATTGCAATCCGGGCCAACGCTATACGGTAAGTAAGGTTAGCGTGGCAGAAAGGCGCCAAGATGTAAGGGGCGCCGTGACACGAAAATAAATAAATGAAAAAAAAAATCGGAAAAGAAAATACTTGAAATATTATTATTATTATTGTAAAAATTAAAAACAATAAATTTTATATTCTCTCCTATAGTTATCGAATTATTTATTTAGCATATAGCATTTGTTTAAAATACTTATGCAGGGTGAAGTATTTATAAAATCTTTTCAAGAAATACACATGTTATACCTGTATATATAATTTTGGAACCCTCTATATGTAGGCTTCACCAAAAATAAATTAAATTTATCAATGAAACTGGATAATTATAAAAAAGTGTTGAAAAAGAGCCGATTCTGTTGTATATTACTTAGAAAAATAGTTTATGTATATAGTAACAACAGGGAAAGTAATTCCCAAAGCCGCTGATGATGTATTTTTCCGTAAACCCGAAAATATATGAAAATATAGAATTTTTAGCTCAAAAATTTTCAAATTTTACAAAATTTTATTTGTATTATTTTTTAAAGAATTACTTACTCTGAATCCAAATTTACAAACAGAATTTAATTTCCTCTTTTCGTTTTGGAGATATTTGCTGTCAAAGTTGAACCTCAAAAAAGTGTGTTTTTTCAGAATATTTCAAGAATGAGTTGAGATACAATTTCTACTATTTTACCGTTCGATTCTACGGGAAAAGTTATATAAAGAAATGTTTTGTCCACATATACGTTCTTTGGAACGATTAGGTGAAAAATAAGAAAAACGAAAAAACCTAAATTTCAATTTTTTGCCTCGAATCTTTTTGTCTTCAAAATTTATTATTTTTTGAACTTAAGTAGATATCGACGCGCTGATTTCAAATTTTCAAACCGAATTCAATTATCTCTTCCCATTCTCGAGATATTTGTGTTCAAAGTTATACCTAAAAAATTAGGTTTTTTAGGTATACCCCTTAAATGGTTAGGTTTACGGTTTCGACGACCTCATCAATCAATTCTACGAGCAAAATTACATAAGTGTACCAATTTTCAGATTTTTATTTTGATGGATACAATTTTTAGAGCGAAAAAACGAAAATCGGCGAAAATCGGAAAAAATCGTAAGGGGTTCATCAGGCATTTTTTTCGATTTTGGCCATTTTCGTTTTTCGTTTCTACAAATTGTATCCTTTGCAATAAAAATCTAAAATTTGGTATACTTATGTAATTTTGCCTGTAGAATCGATTAGTGAGGTCGCCGAAGTCGTAAACCTAACTCTTAAAGGGGTATACCTAAAAAACCTATTTTTTTAGGTATTACAAAAATGCAAATTTGAATACGAATATCTCGAGAACGGTAACAGGTAATTCAAATCGGTTTGAAAATTTGAATTCAGCGCATTGATACTTACTTAAGTCTACAAAATGAAAAGATTTGGAGAAAAAAAGATACTACGAGAAATTTTAAAATTTAGGTATTTTCGATTTTCTCATTTTTCACCTAATCGTTCCAAAGAACGTATACGCGGAGAAAACATTTCTTTATGTAACTTTTCCCGTAGAATCGACTGGTATAATTGTTGAGATTGTATCTCTAAGCATTTAAGAGATATACCCAAAAAAAAACACTTTTTTGAGGTGCAACTTTGACAGCAAATATCTCAGAAACGAAAAGAGATAATTAAATTCCGTTGGAAAACCTGAAATCAGCGCGTCGAGATCTATCAACTTGCACTATTTCTCAGAATCATAATTTTGCGCTCAAAAATGATTATTTTTGGGATATTTCGCGTTTATCATCCCAATTTTTAATTTAATACTTTTGTTTGGCTCTACACAACTTTGATATGGGGTTATGGGTGTTGAAAATAAATAAAACTTAGATAAAAAAGCGACAGAATAAAATCAAAGAGGCGTAATAGGCACGTAATCGATTTTACTTAAGTCTAGAAAATGAAAAGTTTTTGAGAAGAAAAGTTTCTTGGAGAAATTTTAAAATTAATTGGATTGAATTTGACTAAATAAATAAATAAATAAAATTTGAAACATCTTTATAATTATTTCAATAAATGTTTTTTTTCCTTCTAATAAAACAGTCGAAATAGGAAACAAAATCTAAAAATTTTAATTGCGGAAAAGAGCCACGTACGGTATATTAAATAGAAAACTAGAATTTGAACTCCAGATCTCACGGTCTCATTGGCATAATTACAAAACCTCCCTTAAAATATGTAGGCCGGTGAAAATGTACTAAATGTTAAATGGTTATTAATATTGACTTTTGCTTTGGATGAAAATTTTACAGAACAGCGTCGGTTGTATTTTGACATCTGTCAGGAGATATGAAACATAACCTTTCACCTTATCCCTTGTAACAGTCTGTTAATAAATTTATAATTAGGATCAGCAGACCTCAGCATCAAATATGAACTATTTCGGCATTGCAAACATCATGTACAAATATGTATACATATAGTCCTCACAAATTCAGCGGCTTGATGATTTTACATTGTCTTGGAATTTGTAATTTGCTTTTCAATCAAATTAAGGTCTCATAGGGTGGAACTTACAATACTATAATTGTATTATTCTGTCATATTCATGTAAGAATTTTGAGTTTTTTGCCCAATAGAAATATAGATATAATTCAATTTTCCCAAGGTAAATATTTAGTTAATTTTGTATTACATTTTTTATTTATATTACTGGTCAAAAAATATTAGTAGGTTCTGAACCACTCGTACACAGCGGTACATTTATTTGGATAACGAATGTCTAAACTCAAATTTGAATCCCAGAAACAAAATTTCCTGGGGGCAAAATTTCTTATAATGACCAAAATCAATATGTGCAAAAAAATAATTACTAGAAAAGAATAAAAGGAAACTAAAATATACTTTTATTTTTTTTACTGTTCTACATAAATATTTATATCCCAAAACAAATTACAGTGAACTGAACTCCTAACTCACCTTTAATCGCTCAGTAAATATTGTGAACTCAACTTTAAAATATTAACAATCCAGGGTTTTATTACTGATTTAAAAAAAAATACTGCGTTAAAAGAAATATCTCCTTGGGGGCATAATTAGTGTAACACAATTAATAGCTTTAGAATTTGCTTTGGTTTCAGTTCGTCAACAATCAGAATATTCTAAAGTACTTGGTACTTGGTCTAATTTTTAAATTATTTAAACCAGAGCAAAATTTAGAAAATTAGTCCTCTGAATGCGCTCCGTTTAAGCAGGCCAAGAGTCAGAGCATTGTGAATATTTGGTCCACTGAAATCAGAACAAAATACAGAGCTTCATTGCTAGAAAATGGGCTGTGGATTCAGCGGACCTAGAATTAAAGCAAACCCTTGAGAAAGCTCTAATTCCTTACCTACTGAAACCAGAGCACAATCCATAGCAGCCAAATCTGCTCCAGAATGTGTTCTGATTTCAGCAGACGTAGAAATAGAGCATACGTTGAAGCGTGCTCCAATTCCCGGTCGGCTGAACTAGATCACCTTCAGGGCATGAGATGCCCTGAAAGGCGGTCTAGACAGACCAACAAACAGAGAGGAAACCCAGAGGTGTCTATACTAGTAGAAATTTTAAAATGAAAATTTGTATACACAAGTACTTTGATGAGAGGAATTCACTGGTTAGTATATTTAGGGTGTACCTCACACCAAGTTTAGGGTAGTAGTCAGCTACAAAAAATGGACGGAGATACAATAATTCTCTAAAATAATTACGATTCTGGCCTTTATTACGTGTGAGCTAAGGAAAATGTCTCCTTACGAAATTTTTCCTTGGGGGCATAAATTCCAATGCCCCCATGACCCCAGATCATATATACAATTCTAGTCGAAGCGCGTTAACCAATTGAGCCACCACTGCCACAGATGATTCCATTTTAAAAATTGACTATGAATATATCATACAATAATGACGAATAAATGTGTTGAAAGCAAAATAAAATTAATTAAAACCATTCAAGTAAAAAGTGTTTTTGAAGGGAAAAACATTTGACATGTTTAGCTTTTATCTTTTTTTATATTTTCCAAGTTGAAATTGAAATTATTTATTTGTTGTAATGAAACAAACAAAAAACTCAATTTACCTCCAGTGTATAGATAAAACAAATGCTATCAGCATCAGCGTTGTTGTTCGGCACAAAGGCCGAGATAACTCGTGGGTCCGGGAGGCTCTGGAGCGATAGTGTCACCTCCTAGCGGCAGGAGCTACTAGCTCCCTGCTTCCCGCACCCCACACCCCGCGCTGATTACCGCACAACACAATGTAATTTAATTTCCCGGATTACGTCTGGCGGGTACAACGTACCGCGTTTACTTTCATTCATCAGCACGCGACATCCAACATTTATATTTGCGAGGGAAGGTTTGTGTTGGAGATAGAGAGGCTGGGAAAGAAATGGTGGATGTTTTTCGCGACTATCTGTCAATCTATTCTACCCACAGAAATATACTTTGTGGTGAGGGTATGTTACTTGTTATTGTTTTTGAGAAAAAAATGGATTTGCGATACAGAATCATTGTTTGTTTAACTGATGAGTCGGTAAAAAATTAAAAATTCAAATTTTTCAAGAAAAAAATTAAATCTTTCTACATTTTCCAGTTTTTCAATCACACATAAAAGTTACACTTTTTAGTTTTTCACTATACATCTGGAATATTTCGGATATATAATAGCTGTTAATGTAATAAGTAAGGAAACAAAGGTGGTTATTTAACGCATGCGAAAATTACAAAACGAGGCGAAGACAAGTTTTGCAAGAGCAGAAGATAAATAACCACCTTGTTTCTTTTGGTGTTTCATAAGATATTTTTTTCTTCGACCATTAAGATATTTGATTGTTGCATGTTTTTTAATGGTACGGATACATAGTATATTGTAAACACATTTTTATTTGCCACGATTACCATAGACAACGGTAAGGTATAAATTCATATCTCACAGTTCTATTACAAAATTATTGTTTAGTTGCTAGGAAGCAGGGAAATGAAAATATTTTTATTATTAAAGTATAAATGAATTAAGAAATAATATAGTGGTTTTAGAAAAAGTATAGAGTACAACTCGCCTGGAATGTCAATTTGATATCGCATGAATTAATGATCTCATTATTTCACTAGTGAAAAACTGGGGAAATAAAGAGTCTCCTATTAAAGAAAAGTAGAAAAAGTCAAAACTTTCTTCGGGTCCAACTCCATTAAGGAGTCTTAATTTCCTTAATATAGAAAATCTACCTTAATAATTTATTTACTAATAAATAAATATTAGATCAGCACCAAATTGCATTCATTTCAATTTCATTTGCATTAACGGAAATAAAAAATTCATTATAATTATAAATTAGACATTGTATTTTCACGACAATATTGCGGTAAATAGTTTTTGTATTTGACAATTATGTTTCAAATCACATAAATCTTTATGTCTGTATATACGAGATGCATTTGCGCTCCAGATTTATTTATTATTGCGTAAATCCGCCACTGTATTTTGACAATGCTATTTGTACTCACATAATTAAATTAAAAAGCAAAATGAAATCGTTAAACAATGATTAGAACGTGTATAATTTAATTCTAATAAAGCGTAATGTACAGAGAGCAGGCAGTTGGCTTTTTCATATAAATATGTCAGCTGCAATGCGTTGTTCAGCAGCGTGGGTGCATACCGCCTTGTGTAAATGAGTTTACCCAGCGTCAAGCCAGCGTTTATACTGAACTTTACTAATTATGCGCTTTTTAATGAATTCGCCGAGTTACACAGCTGCTGGATTAAATAAACCCCGATTTAAAGTGCTGCTCACTGTTCAAACCGAAGTCTAGTCGGCTAGTTTCAAATGAGTTTCATAATGACAAATATATTACCTTCTACTCGTGGAAATAAAAAGGAGAATTATTAGCATATTGGCACTTGCACAAAATTGGTATTTTACCCCCATTTTTTGCAAAAATAAAAAATAAAAAATCTGATTTAGAAACCACATGATTTCTTTGTACGGCTATTAAGTACACAGTTTTGCTGCATTGTTTAGAGAACCGAATAAAATTTAAGGACACAACTTTGGCTGCATTTTGTTATGTACTTTACTAGTCTATGTGTAAAATTGACATGACATGTTGAACTTATGATTCAATCAAATGAAATAAAGCCCTTCTAAAGATGGATATATAACTAAATGATTTTTTCGTTTTGTTTCAGTTCCGAAAAAATAATTTAGTTTCGGGTAATATCGTTCCTGCATAAATAAAATTTCGTTTCAAAGATTTTTATGTACTTATTTTTAACAATTTAATTTTTTTTCATTTCAAAAATTAAAATATAATTATTCTAAATAAAAAACGAAAAAAATAGAATGTTCATAGTATTAATACATAAAGTTGAATAATTATAATTAAATGAAAATTTTATCGACAATTAGGGGATAAAATAAATTTAACTATCACTTGAATAGTTGGAAAAGCTATAACTTCATTCCTACCAAATATAAATCAGGATACGATTGAAAAGAACTGAACAATAAAAATGATGGGTTTTTGACTGTTAATAACTTGAATTACGTCACTTAGGGAAATTATATCACAATAATTGTCATGTGACAAAAATATGAACTAACTTGGCACGTAGGTTTGGTAATTCGGTAAATTCTTTAAAAATAAAGTGTGTATTAGTAACAAAATAATAACGTTATTAACAGATATTTCGCTCCATAAATAAGATTTAGAATTTAGTTTTATTTAGGTTTCTGTTATGTTTTCTTATTGTTTATAGCGTTTATCGTTTGTGTTTCTATTTCATTCCGGGTCCCTGCTTCTAATGTTTCTAAAAGCGAACGAAAGATTATGAAATAATTGTAAAAAATTAAATCCATTTAATTTTACGATTCGTCTGTATAAGTGATCAAAAAAATTATTTCACGATTAAGAAATAGTTTATCATTTCCTTGTCTTGACGACCTTTATTTTCGTTTCCTTTTTTCATATAAGATAATTGGCAACCCTATTTAGAACCATGTGTCGATTCATCCATTTATTCTTCATTGTATATATATAGTGTAGATTTAGAAGTTTCTTGAGTGCTATTGGTGATAGGTGAATGTCTCACATTGGCTCTAGAGTAATAAGAGCTGCTAGAAAGCATTGCCAACGTTTACGAAAATATTTCACCGTTAGGCCAAATGTCTTTCAAAGCCTGAAATCTCGAGAACTACTTCACAGTTGTTGGCGATTTTTTGCAGATTCAGCGCAAAGCTTTTGATCGTTCTCAAATACTGAAACTTAATAATCCGAATCACAAAGAGAGCTGGGATCAGATGCATTTAGATTTCTTTTTGTTTTAACGTGAACCATTAGTCGGCAATTCATTTTATAGTTTTTGTTCTTTTAAACTTTTTGTCATTACTAGCAAGACATTCTTTGCTGGGCTGTTAAAGTTTCAAGTACTCTAAGTATCTCTCATTATCGATTTGTACTAGTGAAGTTAAAGTTCTTTTTTCACGATTAAGAATTTGTTCGTTTTCTGAGACAGGTAATATTTTACACTCTAGGAAGTTTATATTGTGAGCAATAAATTTTTATACTTACAGTTTCATTACAAACTAGAAAATTATAACCATTCAAAATGAAAACTTAATTTAATAATTTTTAAATAGACTCTCTTTTAGTCTTACTTGGGATATAAAATAGTTTTACAAAAAGATTTAAACTACACTGTAAATAAGTAAGCAGTAGGAATATTCTCTCTTCATGATTAAGCGGAAAAAAATACGACATATCATTTGAAGAAGTTGATATACTAATATATTTAAAAAGAATTATGTAATAGCAAAATTATTTAAAAATATACTATGAAACTTTACACTGAAACACACTAACTGACTTCAGTGACTCTCTGCATACTCTAACCGATACAGATATCCCTGAATCACCCGATGCGACCGTTATATACTTGCCGCCAATTAATCTCTAGAACATTCCAGAGCCTTCCGGTCTCTTTTCGATTCCCGAACAATAGCGGCGTCCCGCCTATCTCAATTGACTCTTAACGCGACAAATACTATACAACATATCATTTGAAGAAGTTGATATACTAACATATTTAAAAAGAACTATGTAATAGCAAAATTATTGAATAATATACTATGAAACTTTGCACTGAACGACACTAACTGACTTCAGTGACTCTCTGCATACTCTAACCGATACAGATATCCCTGAATCACCCGATGCGACCGTTATATACTTGCCGCCAATTAATCTCTAGAACATTCCAGAGCCTTCCGGTCTCTTTTCGATTCCCGAACAATAGCGGCGTCCCGCCTATCTCAATTGACTCTTAACGCGACAAATACTATACAACATATCATTTGAAGAAGTTGATATACTAACATATTTAAAAAGAACTATGTAATAGCAAAATTATTGAATAATATACTATGAAACTTTGCACTGAACGACACTAACTGACTTCAGTGACTCTCTGCACAAACTAGCAGATACTGATTTCCCTGTTCTGCCGGATGCGACCCTTTTATACCTGCCGCCAATTATTCTATAGAACATTCCAGAGCTTTTCGATCTCTTTACGATTCCCGAAAAATAGCGGCGTCGCGCCTATTCCACTTTAACACGACAGGTCCGCCGTGATGACTCATCTTCAATGAGTCTTCGCTCGTTACAATAATTGTAACTGTTGTTGAATAAATAATATTAATTTGTGTTTGATTAGTGAAAAATGATATAATTGTAGATGCAATCTGGAAAATATGTGTGTGAGTGCGGATTTTCGTGCCCAATTAGATAAGATCCGTCTTGAAGCAAGTGTTGCTTGGCGCAGCGAGATAAACAACCGGCGCTCAACTTCTTTGTTTGGCTTTTTGTTCGGCTTTAAAAATCGATCGCGCACGGTTTTCGCCGGGTTAATATTTAAAATAGCGAAGATGAACTCCCGTGATAAATATCTTATACGCGGCCAAATAACATCCGCATAGGTACACCTATATAGCTATAGCTATATAGCTAGTAACTCTATACAACATCTCCGCATGTAATTAATTGCTGACGGGAATTTGATCCTTTATTCATACGTTTATGGAACGTCTTTGTTAATAGCTTCATATCTCTATGTGCGTGATGAAAGCTTATACCCTTAAACTGAAATTAAGCTCCGTTTCATAAACTCTTTCATGGCAACATAAGTCGTAATTGATTGATAACATTTATTATTTTGTTAACATTATTATTGGAGTGTTATAAAAATAACTGTTCTACTAGTAGGGTAATATTAATTATTTCACACATGTCATTTTCACCCAATCAGAATGCTACATTTGATATCAAATATTTTATGTTTGAATTGTTGTCATTCATGAAATAATCAAGCAAATATAATTCGAGCAATGAATTTAAAAATTTACTCATATTTTTTTTAATTTAATTTTAATTTTAAAAAAATCTAAAAAGGACCAGTCCTGTTGAGTATTACTTGGAAGAATAGTTTATTAGTAACAACAGGGGAAGTAAAGAAGTAATTCCCACAGCCACTGATGCTGTATTTTTCAGTAAACCCGCAAAATATTTGAAAATATGGAATTTTTAGCTCGAAAATTTTCAAATTTTACAAAATTTTGTTTGTAATATTTTTTAGAGAATTAGCTACGCTGATGCCAAATTTATAAACAGAATTTAATTATCTCTTTTTGTTTCGGAGATATTTCCTATCAAAGGTGCAATTCAAAAAAGTGTGTTTTTTTAGCATATTTCAAAAATGAGTAGAGATACAATCTCAACTATTTTACCATTCGATTCTACGGGAAAAGTTATACAAAGAAAAGTTTTACCCATATGTGCGTTCTTTGGAACGATTAGGTGAAAAATAAGAAAAACGAAAAAACCTAAAATTTCAACTTTTCGCTTCAAAACTTTTTGTCTTCAAAATTTATTATTTTTGCACTTAAGTAGATATCGATGCGGTGATTCCAAATTTTCAAACAGAATTCAATTATCTCTTTTCGTTCTCGAGATATTTGAGTTCAAAGTTATACCTAAAAAATCAGGTTTTTTTAGGTATACCTCTTAAATGGTTAGGTTTAAGGTTTCAGCAACCTCACCAATCGATTCTACGGGCAAAATTACATAAGTGTACCAATTTTCAGATTTTTATCTCAACAGATAGAATTTCTAGAAGGAAAAAACTGAAAATGGCGAAAAATCGAAAAAATCGCAAGGGGTTCATCAGGCATTTTTTTCGATATTGGCCATTTTCGTTTTTCGTTTCTAAAAATTGTATCCTTTCCAATAAAAATCTAAAAATTGGTATACTTATGTAATTTTGCACGTAGAATCGATTGGTGAGGTCGCCGAAGTCGTAAACCTAACCCTTAAAGAGGTATACCTAAAAAACCTGTTTTTTTAGGTATTGCCAAAACTCAACTTTGATTACGAATATCTCGAGAACGGTAAGAGATAATTAAATTCGGTTTGAAAATTTGTAATTAGCTCATTGATATTTACTTAAGTCGCGAAAATGAAAAGGTTTGGAGAAAAAAAGTTCCTTGAAGAAATTTTGAAATTTAGGTTTTTTCGTTTTTCTCATTTTTCACCTAATCGTTCCAAAGAACGTATATGCGGGGAAAACATTTCTTTATGTAACTTTTCCCATAGAATCGATAGGTATTATCGTTTAGATTGTACCTCTGTCCATTTTAGAGATATAGCCAAAAAACACACTTTTTTGAGGTGCAACTTTGACAGCAAATATCTCAGGAAGAAAAAGAGATAATTAAATTTCGTTTGAAAATTTGAAATCAGCGCGACGAGATTTATCAATATACACTATTTCCCAAAATCATAATTTTGGGCACAAAAATTAGAATTTTTGGAATATTTCGCATTTGTCAACACATTTTTTGGATTAATAACGTTGTTTGGTTTGTTTTAACTATACACAACTTTGATATGAGGTTATAGGTTTTGAAAATAAATAAAAGTTAGATAATAAAGCAACAGAATAAATTTGAAAAAGCGTAATAGGATTGTAGGTTTTGAAATCAGCGATATTTAATTTTAGAAAATAAAATGAAACACATGATAGGTACTCTGTTAAGATGGATAGAATCTTATATAACCAATAGGCCACAATTAGAATATTGTAATGGTTTCATATCTAATGCTGTCTCTGTTCTTTCGGGTGTTCCACAAGGATTACATTTAGGTTCGTTACATCCTAATGTTTTGCTAAATGTTAATTTTTGTTTTATGTCGATAATTTCAAATTATTTAAAACAATTAAAAACAAACACCTATGAAAAATTACCAAACGACCTTAGTCATTCACAAATTTACTGTAAAGAAAATGATGTTGATTACTTACATCTAAATGTCTTTTATGAATTTTTCTAGAAATCATAATTCAATTATACTTACAAAATTAATCCCAAAATTCTCGAATTGAGATGTATAGGTACACAACTATTTAAAACTACTATATGACTCCAAGGGCCGATTTTTTCACCTCTAGTTAAAGTATCAGTTATCTTAAACATCGGTTAATAGACACAGTATGGAATCTATGTAGAGAAAAAAATAGTAATATTATGGAAAATGAAGAGAAAAACATGAACAGTCCTAATAATTATACTTTTATGGTCCAGCTAGTATATAACGGAGATCGAATAATAATATAAGTATTTTTAGAATTGTTTTTTTAATTAGCGACAAGATAATTCGGAACAGCTAGAAAAAATATTATTTATCATATGCCTTGTTTATGTTGAGATTTAGCGACTTTACAACATCAAAAAATTGGCGCAAAATGTTGCGGAATAACAGAGCTTTACCACTTCCAGCTTTCAAATAATCAATAACAACTTTGAAATTTTAATTGGAACGCTTTAAACTTTCTCCAAAATTTTTCAAAGTGTATAAATTTTCAATGAAACCCTAGGCAGACATGAATACCATATTTCATAAATAATGAATACGTAGGTTAACTTTTATATTTATCGCCATCTTCATTAGTGTGAAAAACTTAAAAGAAACAAAAGCTTAACATCGCAAGAATAAATCCGTAGAAAAATCACTCATTAATTAACCGTCATTACTAGTTGTACGAATCTTGAAATAAAATTATTTTTTCGGAAACTGCCAAGAAAAGTTAATATTATATGAAAACTATCAAAATGCGTAATGATTGTTTTTTTGTCTAAAGATTGTAAAAGTCTTTTACGTCTGCAATTTTATAGTAGAAGAAATAGTCACAATTTAATCAAATCAGCCACTTTATTGTCTTCATCGTTTTTCTCGTTTCTTTCATCTGCTATCATTTAAATAATATTGAACAACGACATATTGAAATATATTACTTGAAAATTGATATAAACTATAATGTTTGTTAGATTTTTATTGTCATCTACTTATCAATAGTTAGACTGATTTGAGATCTTCCTCGATTTTTCATTTTTAGCTTTAATCAATAGAATAATGAAAAATATAGGATTAGTATTTTTATTTTTCCCCAAACTGACTTTTAATAATAAAAAAAAACTGCTATTAAAAATGATATCCTTCAAAACGCGGCTGAAATACTCCACTTCTTCCCTTGTCCAGTAATATCAAAGTTCTTACCCAACTTCACTTCGTTTGAAACAGACAAATTCAATAAACTTCTGCAAATTTAGTGGCGCACAAAAGTCTTACAATACTTTAAATCACAGACTGTCCACTTTACCAACTTTCAAACACGCCAAACCACAATATTTGGGATCTGACATCCACACGTGGATAACTTCACACCAGAATCTACGAACGTCACAATTTTTGCCCCTTTTATGGTATGATACTTTTAATACTTAAACATAAAATGTAAACAAAAAAGAATTACCTCATATAGAGCAACAAATTAGACTTTTTAGGTTCGATTTAAACAAAAAAAAATGTTTACTTATTTTTTTTTGCAAAAATTGGTGCCACGTCAAAATTTTCTCTTTTAGTTTTTACTAATTTTGAGACGTAGTTTTCGGTTGCAAAATGCGTATAATTCTCGAATTCAAAAGTAACATTTGGCAATGAATCAAAAATAACTATATATGTACTTATTCATTCACTTTGTATAAAATCCATTAGAATGGATACTTGTTTCTGAGAATCGAATTTCAGGTAAGTTACGAATATAAGCACGCTATCTCCTTTTTTATATAATGACACATAATTTAGTTTCCATTTTTCTATTGCTATATTATTGACTTGTACGAACAGTTGGCTATTGTTGATATATTGAAAATCAATGATAATTTAACATGAACATGTAATTTAAAATCATGCCAGGTGTCGCTTAAAAATTTATTGTTGGTGAAGTAGACTTGACTATAATAAATTCAGTTCATGTGGGAAGTTTTAAAAAGTTGCGTCAATTTATAAAGTAAAGCAGTTACTGTGAATAAGTTGGCGCATGGGATGCACTTTTAAACTATATTTCAACTCATAAAGACGTTTTGTGTAACTACGCCATTTTATTGGCATTTTGTCTCCTATGGTAAATTTACATTTAAATATGCATTTTTAAAAATAATTAAAAATAAAGATGATATTTATGTAAGATTTAAAAAAGGGGCGTGTCTCTGTGACTGTCTTTGACGTAGTAACCCAAACGGACCGACGAGTCTAACTTGACTAAAATGCTACCACCTCTTCTTCTGCCTAATTTCTGTCTCACACTAAACACTAGTTATCGTGATATAAGACGATGTTCGACTGAGGCAATAATAGATATAGTGATGAAATAATAATCGTGACGCTGTCGTAAGATTTTTATTTTGTCGACTAAACTAAAATTTCGATCATTCTATGAACTTCTTCATTCACACTGAAATGTCAAATATAAAAGCAAAGATAGCCTATACTTTATTTTTGTGAATATTAACAAACAAGTTAATGTTCATATCAAAATGTTTGTTATTGTCAATATATTTTTTTTTGTAGGATTACGAAAGAAATGCTAGAAATGAAAAAAGTAATAAATATACCACGTTATATTTGTACATGATATTTATTATTTATTTCTATCATTCTATGAAATATACTCGGAAAAAAAAATAGTAAACAATATTTGTATCTCAAGATGGACATGTAGGGTATATATATACCAAGAAAACCATTATTGACCAGCGCCTTATGTCCCTCGGTTGCTTCACACCTTGGGACACAACTTGACACTAACTCAAAACTGATAGTCTTCTCAACCTTGGTGTATAACATATTATTGTACGTATGCTATCAATTTTTAAATACATAAATCTGAAAAAAAGCACGATACTACTCAATATTTAATTGGGTAAGTCAAAATACACAATAATTGCTTTCCAATAACTTTATTTTTTACCTGACACCACTGTTCGGAACTATAAACTGTAGGTTTCTTGTAGAGAAACAACTGACAACTTGAACCACTAAAATGCAATTCAAACTTGTCACGAAATAAATACTTTAAGTATTCCATCTAGTAAAGTTAAGCCACAGATAATAATTGCCACCAAATTTAGAACAAGTATCTATTAATTTACCAGCAAAGATAATAGCCAGACTGTAAAAAATAACTCCAGTTCTACCCCAGCAAGCTCCATCAGAGCTTGTAAGCTGCGAAGCTCGCAGTAAATCAGCTGTGCTGCTGCAGGGATTCCTACAGCTAATTAAATACCGCGCGCCGCGCACTGTGCGTGTGTTCCTACTTTAGATAATTATGGCAGATAAGTAGCGAGCTTGTACCCGCACTGATTGTGTTACGCTAATGACGGACCGTCTGGGATCCTTCGTTTTATATCATCGTTCACTATTATTATTCCTTCCATAACCATCATTTCCTCACCAATAATTGAGAAATCTAATCTAATTTGCATAATCGCTCAAGGTATAAACTGTGGGAGGAAATTAGAAAATAATACAGGAGACAGAATGTTCCTAAACTTAATATGTTCTATAATAGTGTAACGTTTATTTATTTATGAGAAGTGTAAAAATAATTAAAATACGAATATTTACATATAACTAAGTTTAATAAACAAATTGTAAAAAAAATAAAATAGCATTATGAATAAGCACAAATTTAAGAATAATAATTATCAACATAAACTTAAACAATAAGAACATTTATTTAAACACTTAACAGTATGCAATATTTATTTACACGATATTTATTTCACCAGCTATTTATGTTCAGTACGCGTACTGTACTCCGATCTGTTCTGCTGGGGATTTATATGTCAGAGCCATTAAACTCGAGAATATTCTCGCACCTTCGATGCGTTAGCACAATAGAAGGGTGAAACGTGTCTCGACCTGTATGTCGCTCGCGAAACATTAACAGCTATAAAAATTGAATATATAGTTTTTATTATCATTATCATTATTTGAAGTTACTTGTTGTTGGTGGATGAAATGGTATATTTTATCGATTGAAGATAATTGTTTAGAAGAGGAGCAAATCGTCTACTCCAAATATTGTCTAAGATCCATATTTCTTACCGTTCGTTATCAAAATTAAATTTCCCTTATATCAATGAAAAAAGTATCAAAAACTAGGTGTATTAAAATTCATTATTGGAAAACTGAAATATGTTTGCATAGTATTTTTTAAACATTCTTTTCATTTTGCAGTATTTTAAATACTTTATGTACTAACTCATTTCTGCGCATTTGTAGAATCAATAAACCTTTTCTAATTCCCGATCATGCAAAAAATATAATAAGCGACTCCAAATGTAAGAACCTAACTAGTACAAATATTCTCATAAGTTTTGTAAGCTCTGCCTCAATTCAAACCTTCGCAATAAAGTTGTAATATACATACTCATATTACTTGCAGTTTACGAGTAAATAACTATTAATCATTGATATAAAATATATTAAAGATTTTTAACAGCTAACATTTCAAAATGACATTTAATAGAATATGTTCAATTAATTTATTAAATTCGACTATATTGACATTTTATTCTTTTTACTTCAGAAAACTAGAAACATTACCATGAAAATATTAATTAATTAAAGATGTTGGAATACATTTTTCAATAAAGTAATAAGTAAAAAAACTAAGAGTACCATTAAGTATTGTAGTACATTAAGGTCAAATGTGAGTATATTCTACTCTACAATAAGAAAAGTAAATATTTGATTTATACATATAGAAAAGAAATCAGAAAATAAATTACAATGCTTTATGTTTGCTATGTTTTTAATGGCATAGTATCAACAAAAATAAAAATAGATACCAAAGAACTAGAATACAATATGACTTGTTATTATTTCGTAATTAAAATTTCGTATTCCATTAGCTGAACTAAAAATAAACTGAATATAAGTACTATAGGATTAAAAATGAATATTTTAATACCTTGAAATATAAAGTTTAGTAAAAACTACGTAGCAAATTGCAAAGTACTTTAAATATTAAATGCAGAACAAATTGATTAAATATAACCAGGGAACGACTGCAAAATAAAAAGGAAATAGTCGTAAAATAAATACTTTATGATGTAAAGTTTACTGCGTTTTCAACAATAGCAGAAGTTTTAATTGCAATGTAAATTATATAATATTTTTTTAAAAATTAAAGTTATTTTGAAATACATGTTACAGAAGTAATAGATTCATTTTTATTTTTTCATTTTTCCAACAAAAATTATACAGGATATTGTTTTGTATTAGCAATATTTTGTAGGACATTAATAATAAGCATGTCAATTTCTTGTTGAGTAATATTTTACATTGTTTCTTGTCATACAAGTTTTGGTTACAAGTTTGCTTGGTACTTGGTGATATTAAGATCCTAATTAGTTCAAAATATGTAAGCCATTATACAAGCATAAGTATAGATGACTATTAAAATCTGGATATTAATTTAAACTGTCCAAATGATAATTAATTCATTCTATAAAAACTATACACTAATTATTAGTCATAAAAACAAGAATTTATCTAATGTTGTTCAGATTAAATTTAATTTGAAATATATATTTGAGTCATATTTGATCAATTTCTGTATTAACCTTTTTTATATATATTACAGATACAAAAATATGCTATATAACAAAATTGTATAGGAGACCAACGAGGGCATTTGATTATAGAATCAAATATTTTTAAACCAGTAGTCCTCAAGTTACAGCTCGAAGTTAATTTTTGTCAGACTTGTCACAAATGTCACATTTCAAAATCATTCACACACAACGATTTCAAAAAGTAAGTGAGGGCATGATTAAAAAGACTATGTTAATTATATCTATGTTTACTCATAAAATGAACTGCCGGTATATGTCGTCGCTATTTAATAGACCTTTGAGTTCTACTACTTTCCTTTTGAAAACGCGTTCGCTGGTTAGTTTTTTCGACTTTAGTTGTAAAATTAGTCGCCGCGAAAACCCCTTTTATTTTAACGGTATAATATAAAACCTATGTCCATTCTGAAAGTTCGTTGTAAATAAAAAAAAATTGAAATCGGATTAGTAGTAGTTTTGGAGATTACATCCTAAATACAAACTTACAAACATTACTATTTTATTAGTATAGACGGAATGAATATTTTAGATGAAAACCGTTTCGAACTGTTGTCCAACTTTGGAAATGAATTAAAACTTGTTTGTAATTACCATTAATTAGAAAAGTTTACAATTTGTTTGTGATACCAATTGTACTTCTCTTTCTGCCTGTAATTTATGACATTTTAATATTACCACTCATTGAAATAAAAACTAGAAAATGATATATCCACAAAGTTTTCTTTTCCGAAATAAATTGTATTTGTTTCTCTATTTTTTAAATGCTATTTGAAAATTTTGTTTTCAACGTCTCCGTTAGTTATCTGTGAAATTTTTGCGATTTAATCGAATGTGACAGCGCACATCGATTTCCATTCCTCATCTCAGGTCCCAAATGAAATGTAGAAAGGGGATTTCGGCTTCAATTAGGAGGAAATGACTGAATTTCTGTTAAATTTGTCATCCTGTCCTTTGGATGGCATTGTTCCCGTACGTTACACGTGTCATTTTAATTAAATTTATTACTGAATTGTTAAAAACCTTCTTCATTTTATTCTTCAATAAAATGGATTGGATGTAGAAAATGAAAATTTTAATATACAAGGTGTAGCAAAAATTAAACAGTGATAGAACTCGTCGAGAGCAATTATATTTTTTTAATCAAAATACTGGTTAACGGTTAACTTAATTGAGAACGTTATAATAATAAAGGTTTTAGTATGAAAACCGGTTTTTGAAAATTGGAAACCAATTTAAACCGGTTAAAAACCAATTAAAAAGTTAATCAAAACAATAATACAAATTTACCATCTGAAAAAAAATAACAAATAAAAACCTGCAATTTAATTAACAAATATTTGCAAAAATTCCCGTAATATCTTCAGAAAATCTTCACTTTTCAATTCTAAACTTTCCTACTGCTGACAAAGAGACTACCTCTAAGGAATATCTACTTTTATGAAAAATGGAAATTGTAAAAACTGGCGTTACAAATGATAACACAGAAATAAAAAAATATGAAACATTTTTCGTGCTAAATGATATTAAGATAAAGGTTAATGTTCGCTAAAACCAGTTATTTTTTTTAGTTAACGGTTACTGGTATTTTCAACATTAAAAATATCGGATAAAATTACGGTTAAAGTTCGCAATTTTCGTTTAAAATATCGGTTACAGATTTTTATTAACCGGTTTTTTAACCGATTGCATGCCCTGTTATTTAGAAATGGTCAAAACGAATATGTCCATTAAAATCTGAAAATCGAATTTTTCACGATTACAACATTTTTTTACTGCGTATAGGGAAGTAAAAAATAATGTTCCATGCTATAAAAACTTCTGTACTTTCCACATCAGATATGAATACTCAAAAGACTATTACTTTACAATTACTACAATATTTGTATTGCGAAGAATGTTGGCTCAACAAGTATAAGTAATAACCAGTAATTATTTTTAAATTTTATTTACAATCTTCCCGGAGTCTCTGGAAAATCTAGGCCAAAACGCTGCAAGTAATACGAGCACAGACAAGTACAAGAACCAGTGCAAGCAGGTCTTAATTCGAGCGATGACCTCTGGCTGAAATCAATGTAGGGTGGATGAAGCATTTGTTCCTTTATTTTGTTTCTAGACAATTTATTCGCGAAGAACCTTATGTGAGATTAAATAGAATGTTTGACAAAAACTCACGTGAAACAAGAAGCTTTTTTGTTTGTAAATAATGTTTTATGCATTGTTTCCTTCTAACATTTCCAGTTAATCTAGTTTAAATGCTGCTGTTGTCTTTCAAACAATAAAACATATTTCAGTATTTTTTAACATATAAATTAAATATAGATCAATTATTAGTATTCAATATACCCATTGCTGGGTGTGGCATATGGCACATCTGTTTTATAGAATATCGTAATTATGAAATTAATAAAGGTAATGGATTGATTATATTGTAATTTTGAAATTTGATAATTTAAAAAAAGTGTAAAAATCACTACACTAGAAACTAGATCATATATCGCATTAATATAAAACGTATTTAAATTAATACAATATTGCTGGATTGTGCTCTAGTTGCGGTGGGTCAATAATTAGAACAAGCTGAAGTGTTTGCTCTAATTCGTGGTATGCTAAAACTGGATCACAATCCAGAATAGATTTAACTGCTCTGGATTGTATTCTGATTTCAGGGGGTCAAGAATTAGAACAAGTTGAAGTCTTTGCTCTAATTCGTGGCCTGCTGAATCTAGATCCCAATACAGAGCAGATTTCGCTGCTCTAGATTGTGCTCTAGTATCAGTGGGTTAGGAATCAGAGCTAACTAAAGTGTTTGCTCTTATTAGCTTGTTGAAACTAGATCGGAAATCAAAGCAGGTTTGACTGTTCTGGCTTGTGCTCTGGTTTCAGTATTTTTAAAACTTTGCTCTAATTTTTTATCTGCTGAAAGATAAGTTGCAAATATATAACTGAATAATGAAGTTAGTTCAGAGTCACTACATTCAAAATATTTATGTTTTCCTATACAGATTTAGTAACAAATTTAAATCAAAGTCTACTGTACAGAGTATATTTTCTCTTTCTGCACACCAGTTATAGAGCTCGATAGTTGACGTTTGATATAAGCCGTCTACGATAGTCGTAAATATATTATTTATGATATTGCAGTCGGAAACAGCCAGCAATGTCAATAAAATAGTTTCTGTCCAATCGTTCAAATCACTTAATTCCACCTTCCTTCCCCAGGAAGCTCCCCTACGACGACTTCATCTCCATCTCGATGGACGTGGACCCGGACTTGGAGGACTCGGCGGTGATGCTGGACGAGGTGGAGCACCGGAGACGCCGACGCCGGCGCCGTCGACGCAAGCGGCGTCGGAGACAGCGGCTGGCGGCCGCGGCGGCGGTATCGGCTGCTGCTGCCGCCCAGGCGCGTCGCGACGCTCGCAAGGTCATGGACACCGACGACCTGCCACAAAGAGCGCGGTGGACGATAGTCGTCACGGCGTGTCTCTTGCTGTTCTTGTGTTTGTTGTTAGTGGGGGTCACGTTGAGGATGGCGCCCATCATCGATGATATGGGTAAGGGAAAATTTTTACTTGTTTACATATAATCATATATTGTTCTACCCTTAGTGTGTTGAGATTAGTTCGTTTCTATCTCGTGCCATTTCATGTGCTTTCTAATTGATTATCTTCTCTTCATGTAGTAGTATTATTTATATCTTTGGAGGTCTATATTTGTTCCTTTTGCTTGTTGTTCTTGATTTCCATAATCATTAGCGCTACAACCATAAGATGACTTGTCGTCGCAGTTGAAATTCAGAGCTGAATTTTAGCCGTTCATGGCAATGGCAATAGTATATAGTGAATTCCGAACCTCTCGCAGAATTATTTTTATTTAGTTAAAGATTATCAGGGGCGCACTCAAGGAGAGGGCTCGTGGGGCTTGAACCCCCCCCTATAACAAGGAACTTTTCTTATTTTTTACATTAAATATACTTAACAGAAATCTAAACCTCACTCTCAAAAGTATATCTAGCACAAATTTCCGACGTATGACAAAAGCGCACTAAATGGAAATTTTTATTACAGAAAGTCACCAAAATATGTAACATAAGCGCACGAGGGTTTGAAATTGAAATGTTCATATATTAATTAATTTGATGTAACTCTTTCATATCGAGTAGATGACAGAATAAACACGTCTAAATTTATAAATCCATGACTTAAATTCGTACGAACAGATTAGAACAGGTTAGGCCAGGTTAAGTTAGATAATCTTAGGTTATGCTAGGTTATATTAGGTTAGGCCAGGTTAAGTTAGATTACTTTAGGTTTGGTCAGGTTAGATTAGGTTCGGTCAGGTTAGATTAGAATAGGATAGGTTAGGTTAGGTTAGGTTAGTTTAGATTACATTTGAGACGAAAGGGGAAGACTTGTAGACATACCTCTGCGAGTATCTATTTAAAAGGTGCTATCCCTGAGCGGAACGAATTTACGCGTATTTTTATCTAATTGGAGGCATACACACGCACACACACAATTCCTAAATTTTATTGGTGCACTTTTGCTACGTTTTTTTGGTGCTCTTATGAAATCTATAAAAATATAAACGGTGCACTTCTGTCATACAGCCAAATTTTCGTCTACATATGATTCTTTAATAGACATATCCTTATTTAAAAAGAAATATATAAGTGATACTTAAAAACTGACTATGTTAAGACGTGTGGATTTCCAATATAAATTTCAATCTACAAATTCAAAAAGACAAAATAGAAACATGCAACAAATTTTATAAGAAATACAAATATTTAACTCCTCAAACTTCAATCCCGGGTACACCACTAAAAGATTAAATAAACATAGTTCATTTCTGTTCGTATCAGTATTATTTTTTCCTCATTATTAGAATTTTGCTCAACAGTAACATAAACAT
This sequence comes from Stenolophus ochropezus, assembly GCA_035578165.1. Classification (NCBI taxonomy): domain Eukaryota; kingdom Metazoa; phylum Arthropoda; class Insecta; order Coleoptera; family Carabidae; genus Stenolophus; species Stenolophus ochropezus. Next base: position 5,119,417 of record JAQOWZ010000002.1, read on the forward strand.
TAGCATTGTTTATTTTGCAAACAAATGCCGGATACAAAACTAACAATGGCAGTCCCAGGAGTACTGATGTTATACATAGTTTGTTATTCCGATGAAAATTAGAAACCTAGAAAACAACTTCATTTACAACTTGAATCTATAACTTATCGATTTGTTTGTAACTCCCCCGCATTTCAAGTATGTCAGGCACATGTGGTATACATGTACAAGCCCCTTAGCTCATTGTCATTTCCAATTATATGCTACCCTCTTGGTTTGCGAGAATACGAGATGCCAACATCATAAAACAAAATTCACTGACGTCTGACCCAAATTCCGCCCACGTTGAAAAAATCTGATGAGAAATATTTCACTTTTAACGTCAATAATAATAATAATAAATAATGCAAGAAATCAAAACATTTAGAACCCTAATATACTCTGTTTAAAAACTAGGAGCTGTGCATGCTGTAGTCACATTTACACTGTGATAAATTATAATTAAGTTAGAAGCTTGGAAGCAGAAAATACTTATGAAATATCACAAATGAATATACAATACAATAATAATTTAAAAACTGATCATGAAACTCGAAACACTATCTGACACGCTTCTATTGTTCTGTTATCCAGAGGGTACGAGAACATTCCCGAATTTAATTGTTCTGCAATATAAAAACCCCGAGCAGAAGATCGCGGAGACAGTCTGGTATTAATACGTGTAGTGAACATGAATAGTAGATGATATAAATAAATAGTTGGTGATATAAATATATTGTGGAATAAATAGTGCGTAATGTTAAATGTTTAAATAAATAATGTTAGTGTTTAAGTTTTTATTAATAATTGTTAGTCTTAAATTACTGTTTATATTTGTTTATTCAAAGTGTTACTTATTTTTATTATCTTTTATTATTCATATTTCGTTTATTAAACTTAGTTATATAAGTATTCGTGTTTCAATTATTTTATTTACACTCAAGTGAATAAATAAACATTACATTATAAATATCGTTAAGTGTAAAACTGGCGTTACGTCAACCAATCAAAAGTATTTATTTTGTGCGCCAACTTCAGTTCACTCTAGTTATTAAATAGAGTACAGTAAAAACAAAAGATGAAAACTTTACTTGAAATGATGTTTGCAGAAATTAGATAAATGTAATAATTTACATAAGCAACAAACATGAATATAGCTTTAAAATTGAAGTAAATATGTGGAGAGCGAAGCAAGAGATAACATAAATACGTGTAATAAAATGAGAGTAAAATATAAGCATGATGAATGTAATATAGCAACTGGGTGGAAAGATATCACGTTCAAAGACTTAGGACTGAAAAAAGTAATATAGGATCGTGCCAACTGGCGCTTTTTTGGAGAAATAATAAACGAGGGAAGAGATTTATGTACAAATCACAGTCGTGCTTACAAATGAGGACGACGCGACATGCAGTAAGAGAAAGAATTCAGACGGAGCGATGCTCTCATTATTAAAAGAAATGTGTGCGAAAAACACGAATTCAAATATACCTTCATCATAAATTGTCATAGTGAATATAATATAACACAAAACAAAAAATAAAATAAATTAGTTATTAACAATGTTATAAGGGCAGCGATGGCTCACTTTCTTAGTGTGGTTATCTCAAACATTGTCTGTAAATCTGAATGGATCAACAAAAAAAAGAACAAACAAAATTCAATTATCTCTCACCGTTTTCAAAAAATGACCTCGGCAAAAAAGGTAATTCGTCAAAAATAGATAAAAATGTAAGATTTTTTTCAGTTGTTCCTTTCTAAAAATTGTATCGGTTGGAATAAAAATCTGGAAATAGGAATACTTATGTAATTTTGTAGGATCGATTAGTGGGTTATGCTTTTGTTTTTAATTTATGTACTATATTAAAGGCTGAGCATCTGTAATCTACAATATCTAGTTCCGTCTTGAATATTCTTGTTTATATGTAAAATAATATAATATGAACACTTAGGAAGTATATATTTGATCAACTATTTTCCGTAAATGCATATGTGTAATGCTGGTTGCTTTCGATTGTTGAAACAAAATTAATTTTCCAAATAAAAATTAATCAATGCACACAAGCTTTAAATTAAAATTTGGTCTACGCAATAAACGCCATCAACAATAAAATATGTCTCCATTATAAAAATATGACAGAGAAAAATGGCACGCTATGATGCACAAATAAAAAATGTTAAAAATAGTTTCATATTTTCAATAGCCAACAATTTAGAACAAAGGAATTGCGCAGCTATTGTTAAAAATTTTCGTTGAACCATTGTCAATTATCAATTGAAATTTTTCGACCCGTTCGACTTTTATTCAACGTCAGGTTTTTAGGATATGGATAGGAACGTGGTGGTTGACATTAGCAAGTTTTTAATCGTACAAGCTCATTTTGTATCGTTTTGTATCGGAGAAAAACGATAATCGATAAATCATTAGCTTGTTTTATTCCCATATGAACGTCTAAAAAACAAACTAATGACGAGTGAATATAGTGACAACTGTCTCGTCGCAACAGAAAACATGGAATTAACAAGAACATTGCTTTTGTTGTTATTTTCTGGAAGAAAAGAAGGATATGTATATGGCCGAGACGCAGTCGAGGCTTGATACTTTTTGATGACCAAAAAACAACTTTACTATCATGTAGCACACACTATTTTTTATCCTACACAACAAATCAACATAATAAAATAATATAATCATCTTACGAATATTAAATAAATTGACATTGAAATTGATTACTAACATTATAAATAGAATAAGAACAAAAAATAAACATTTAATTTGGGAATATAAGTATAAGGTTAGCAATTCTGTGCTATTATTTACAGAATATGTAATAAAAATATCTAGAATCTAACGTAAGTATCAAAATTATCTAAAGTTACAATATTTTAAAAGCATGTTCACGTATTTTATTTTGGTTATTATTTCTGTCGCATTTAACGCCATCTGTTAGTTCGCAAACGAACTGTTTTTTTTTTCACTAGGGAATAGTGAGATTTTGTAGGTCTGCACCGGCATATGTCTACTTTCTTGAGCACGCACACGCAGGAAAATCTTATTTTCAATATGTGTAGGATAAAAAATAGTTTAACACAGCATACATATTTTTAGTATTAGTAGCAAAAATAAAACAAAATGTTACGAAATATCGACAATGTATTTATTGCAGTTTCATGTTTCACGTTTGCAATGATGATTTACTTTTTCCGGAAATGTATTTTCGTACTTCTTTAGTATTCAATTACGCAGCAAAATTTCAGTAGAAATTTAAAAACATAAAATATACGAAAGTGTGTAATAAAAATAAATAAAAAATTCAAAGCCTGACCTTTGAAGCTGGTTCTGGAGTTCAAATATTCCCAAGTTGTTAACTTCAATCCACATTACACGAAATTTGATCTGAAACAAATAAAAGAAAAATAAATATGATTACGGATTACTACCCATTTGCTCGAAGTGTCAATTTTTACTTAATTTAGATTTATGAACTGGTCATAATTTTTTATTCAACAAATACTACAGCGACAGTTTTGTTAACTTCAGTGGCGTAACAATTCACGCAGAGGGCCTATAATTTTATTTGTAGTTAATTCTCTTTTACGGGAGAACAGAATTTTGAATTAACTCATTGGACTGGACACAACTTAAAAAATAAACAATTTTACAAAAAAACAACAAATCGGGCATATTGAAGCTTTAACAGCTTTTTCTAAAAAAAAAATTATTGCGTAGACTTGCAAAAGTTTATAGATAAATAATAGATATGTTTCATAAAAAAATTATTAATATGATTTTCGAACGAGATCAAAAAAAATGTAACATGTAGTTCAAATTTTACTACTGTATGAAGAATTTTTTTTATTACGATGAAATCAATTATCTAAAGGAATTAATATTGGATAAATCTTTTTGAAAACAATTTCTAAATGAGAGGAACTGGGACGAAGTCGAATTCGAAATAATTCCCGAATATTTTATATGTATCTTCTGACTCATTTGGTACAATTCATCGTCAAAAATCAAAGCATTAGATTTTGTAGAACAAACAGAAAGTTGTTCGCATACATCATTCAAAAGGCAGCGCGTCGAATCGGTTGCTATTTGAGATTTACAAGCTGATAGCCCATTCTTCATAATTAAAATTCAAATAAACAGACGAAGATTTTTGCTTTGGTACTTTTCATTTGGTACAAAAACAAGTGGGAAAAAATATTCCAGATTAATATCGATTTAGCACGTAGTGAGGTTTTTTATTTTAATGAGAATCAAACAGTGATTGTTACAAAGTAAAAGTCAATGCTCGCAATCCATTATTTTATTGAACGCTTTAGAAGAGAAAGGTAGCTTAACCTAAGTACGAAAGACATGGCAGAACAGAGCCTGTGAATAATAATAAAATGAAGTAAAATAATTCATTGTAATGCGAAGCCTTATTTGTGCCGAAATTAATTTCTGAAGGGGAGTTTTTAAGCCGATTACACCGCGCTCTATTTTACAGTCACTGAACATTCAAATCGCGCTCTAAATTATAATCATTATCATTTCCATATTTCCAGTTCATATCTCCCACTTATTTATGACAATTCTTAAAACTTGTAATCATTAAACGGTATAAATGGATTAAAAATTAAATAGAAATTTTGTACAATAAAAAACATGAATTTAGATAAAATTATATTATTGTAAGTATTTATATCTTCAGTGAAGCAGATAAGTAATAGTATATTGTATATCTAGTAGGAAAAGTGATATATTTTAAGACTTTGATGGAAATTGCGGGACGAACCTGTATAACACCAGGAAAAATTCATTATTATATTAAAAATTGACAATTGAACTTGAATTGGCATATTGGCAATAATGAACAATTGCATTGCTAAACGTCAAATTTACATAACCTAATTTTTTTCTCCAAAAGTTTTTAGTTTTTGGACTTAAAGTAAATAAAAGTGAACTGATTCCAAATTTTCAAACATAATTCAATTGTATCTTACCGTTCTCGAGATATTTGCGTTCAAAACTATACCAAAAAAGGATTTTTCAAGCATTGCCCTGTAATGGGTCGAGATCATGAGCAATTTTACTACCTTTGCCAAAACCCGCCACTGATCAACACCAACAAAACAAAACATTGAAACGTATTCATTAGAAATGTCAACAAACATTCTACATTTCCATTTAATGTTAGCATTAAATCTGCTGACGTTTACATTGGGCATGAAGCAATATTTATAATACAAATTAAATATATTTCAGAGCGAAGTTATTGGGCAAATAATCTTGATACTTTTGCTCCATGCGTGCAATGTTATGATGTTTGGGATAAACACACGAGCATATGTCGTGCATTGAAGCAACTTTATAGACAATAAAATTCACGAGGCTGAAAATAGCTCCGTGCATTCGCAAGATTTTGTTGCATAGAATAAAACATTCAAATCCCGTTGTTTATATAAAATACCTGGCATAGCTTTGTGACATATAAATTTAATAACATTTCACCGATGTTACTTTTTGCTCTCACGGAATAAAAAGTTAAATCAATACGACCAGAATTTTCGTTCGGTTATAAATAGAACGAGTAATGAAATTTTGAATACTTTCTTCTTTGCGTATTTTCTCATAATATAGATAATAATTTATATGTTATATTTTTCCATTTATTTTAAAAATGTAAAAAATAAGAATCTTGGTAATCTTTATTCTTTATTTTCAGTGCAACACAAATTAAAAATTCGTACCTTATAACAAATTAATAGGATTAATAATAAATAGCCAAAAAATATGAATAATTAACTTAATTTAATTCAAATTCCCATTTAATCGGAAAAATAAAAATATAATGTAGATCAGTTGACCAGCAATACACTTAAGTATGCAGATAATTTTGGTAGTTTTCATACAGAAACAAATGTTTATTGTAGTCAAAATCTTTTATTTTCTTATATTTTCACTCGCGAATTTCAATAATAAAAATATATTATCACAAATTTTTATAGGCAAAATTAACTATCAATGAAGTAAATTTGATTACAAAGGTTATAAATAAAAAAAACAAATCTCTTAATCAATGTAAATATATGATAATTTCGCTCTTAGGAATAAAATTTTAAGTGAAATAGAAAATACGGTTCCTACAAACAACAGAAAAACAAAAATTCTATTTGTTAACAATTTACAGTTTTTATTTTTTGATTTAAATTCTGCACAATCTTAACAAGTACCATTAGAGGTTTGTTTTTTAGCGAGAAATATTTTTTTTATTTATAAATATTCACACTTGGTTTCCTGATGACAATCTGTTTCAGATTTGTCCTATCAAAAATCACTCGAACTACGCACTTTTTCCTTACAAATGTATTCAATAAATTGTCAAGCAACCCAGTGTTCATATAAATAAAAAAATATCCGGTAAAATGAAACCTCCAGTGATATTAATATCGATAAAATGGTATCTACGGAAATTATGAATGTTGATTAGTGGAAAAATGTCACGTGTCCAATGAATCATAATCCCATTAAAACAAAAAATAAATTTATATAATTTTCGTTACATTATTTTAAATATATTTTTAGTCTGTGACCAGCAATACACACATGTATTTGAATCCATGTGGCAACATACATCGAGCGCAATTATTTAGTTCACATTATTTGTTCCACTCATATTAATTTCAGTATTTTATGTGTAGTAAATTTTAATGACAATATATTTGTACTGTAATTAACATTTCGAAGTCACGCAAAGATCTATTTATGATTTACCATAAAAAAACTTAATTAACAAAGAATAATTTCCTGCAAAATTGAAAACGTCACTTACAAAACCTCAATTTTAATAACATTGGAATCCGAAAATAATAATAATAATTTATTTGGCTAAAGTGATCCAGTACAGATATGTAGCAAGTCAATAAAAAATAAAATACATCTAAACTGGTACAAAATTATACAATGTCATTAAAATATTCATTAACACTATAATATGTTCTTTCTATTAAAAACTGTTTCAGTGTAAATTTAAGCAAACTGCTTGACTTCATGTTTTTTATGGAGTGAGGGGGTTTGTTAAATAGTTTAATACCCATTGAGAATGGGTTATTGGAAGCTAATTTTAATTTATGTTTCGGAATAACAAAATTTGATTTGTTTCTTGTGTTGTAGTTGTGTACATTTTCATGTATTAGTACTTTACTTGAATTACTGCGTGTGAATAATATTAGAGAAAATGTACATACAAGGCACGGTTAATATTCTTTCAATTTTGAAAGTATCCTTGCTTGGTGAGCCATGTCTCACTTCATAAACGCACTTTGCAGATTTTCCTACACCTACTTTGCACGTCTGATCCCGTGGATCCGGTGTTACCGCGTATTTACATTCGCGAGCCGAGTCCACAAGTGTCAGAGAACAACAGGTTACAATCTCGTCCTTGCCTGGCTTGCCATGTTGCGTTACGTGCTTCACTTGCGCCGAGACGACGAGACGGGTTCACGCAAAGATCGATGTAGGAAAAATGCTTAACATGTTCCAGTCTCAATTCATTATATCATTCTTCATTCTTCATTCATGATCCTAACCTGCATAGTTATAAATTTATCTTCATACAACTTTTGTTTTACATATTTTAAATTTATAAGCGACGCTATTTATACTTTATGTTTAAGCTGCTATAAATAATTTTTTAAATTAAAATTATAATTGACGTCATACGGAACAAAAGTATATGTACACACATTTAATATTAATTTTAATTTAATTTATTTATTCGTATTATTAAAACTCAAAGGTTTTCTTTTCAATTGTGACTTTATTTGTCAGATTTTAATTATTATTTTAAATTGAAACTCTAAACCCACACAATAATATTAATTTAAATGTAACATATTTAATATAACAATACAATCTGATGCAGGGGCGGTTCCAAGGGGGTCATAACTTCCCCCAAAATATTTATTTCCTTAAAAATATTCTGTTACAAATTATCAATAATACTTTACACTCAATAACAGTGTTTGAATTTTCGCCCCCTCTGTTTTATAGTTACTATATCAGTGTTGCCAATAGTAAATTGACAAATATCTGAAACTGATTTAGCAAACTAACTAAAAAAACTAACTTCAGAAAATTATTTAAGGATTGAAATATTTTGAAAGGAAATGAAAAAGGGAACATTTGTATTTAAAATATTAATATAAAAAAATACTTTAAATAATACACAAAAACTAAATATATTCTGTCCGTAAATAAAAATAAATATAAAATACACCATTTTTATTGTTAATATTAGCTCATTTAATATTAAATTAAAAATAAAATGACCGCCTATGAAAAATTAGTAAAAAAAAAAACTAGATTGAACCATGTCTGAAATCAAATTTTATCTCAAATTTGTCATTAAAAACACTAAAATTAGTGAAAAAATCACCAAAATTGGCAATACACTGCTTTATTTTTATGTATAAATATTTTCTTTTATTAAGCTGCTGTAACAACAATTATGACGTTAGTCATTAAAAAATATGAAGTGTTTAGTAAAAAAAATGTGCGCCCCCCTGTTCTAAAATTCTAACGACGCCTCTGCTCAAAATATAAAACACTATTTCTGAAGGTTTATTAAAAGTATAAACTCAAAACGTCCTGATTTTATTGATTACCTTTAATTTTACATGAAAACCTGTAAAAAATATTTTTAAATAATAATTAACTGTCACATAAATAGTTATAAACAATAACAACCGTTTATTTACATTATAGCGGAAATTTTCGGAGTTCTGGAATTTTATGAGTGTAATACTATTCCCATTGAATGAATTTTCAAATGTTTTGCATCACAATTGGTTAAAAACTAGTCGTTAAAAATTATCTCTATAAAATGTGATCAAATTTAATAGGATTATTTAGAGTGTGATAATTATTATTATTACCAAAAATAAATTTTGTTTCGAGTTCATTCCTTGTTTCGCTTTTACCACCCTGTTTTCTGAAACCACCCGCAGCAAAACTTTGACGCAACCAGAATTACACAAGTGTTAAAAGAAGAGTTTATTTATAATTTTTGTTTACAAATGTAGGTCTCATGTATAATAAATACATGTGGAAACTGAAAAATTCACCACATGTTTCTAAGATCTTATGACCCATTACATTTTAGTTTTGTAACAGTTGTAAACTGACTCAAAGACGGAACAGCTATTAGGAAATGTGGGAAACTCAAACGTTGTTTGTTCAGTCCACAACAGCCCAACCCGTTACCCTTTGCGTTGACCGTTCTGTCCCAGATTACATAATAAATACACTTAATTCCCTTCCTCTTAAGATGTACATAGGCCAGGCATTTCATACAATCCCTTAACAATTTCTGTTTATATTGTAACCATTTGTAGTTATAACAACAAAAATTGGCTAAACTTCAGTACAAGGTCACAGAATAGGTTTATACAGAAGCGACAGTAAAACAGAGAAGCGAAAATTAGAGAGAGATGGGGAAGGTGCACAAATTTAAAGGGTCCATTGTTTAAAATCGGAAAGTTTCCTCACATCTGAGAGAGAGATAGGGGAAGAGCACAAATTTAAAGGTCTACACAATGCTTCAAGGTCATAGAACTGACTACCCGAATATGAAAGGTACCGACACGGAGTGTCGCTTCTGTGTGTAACTATTCTGTAACAAGGTCTTGTCCAGTACCTTTTTACAAACCCTCTATCTGTGTACTAGGTTCATGTTAGGTTAGTATAGGATATTTTTTTTTAGAATTTTATCGGTGCAGATGTCCGTTACTAGTTAGAATAGAATATTTTTAAATTTTTACAAACCCTCTGTCTGTGTACTAGGTTCATGTTAGGTTAGTTTAGGATATTTTTTTTAGAATTTTATCGGTGCAGATGTCCGCTACTAGTTAGAATAGAATGTTTTTAAATTTTTATAAACCCTCTGTCTGTATACTAGGTTTAGGCCCTGATCACATATACAATTGTATATGTGATCAGGGGTTTAGGTTAGACAAAATCTAATTATATATTCAAAGGTTTTACCCAAAAATTAAATAAAATATCTACTCGAAGTTATTCTGACGACAGTAAAGACTAAAAATAACTCTGGAAATCGGAAATGTATTTCAAACAAAATTATAGCTTCCAAAATATAAGTAGGAGGCAAATGGACATATTTATTTATAATTGAGTTTGATTTAATTCCAGTATAAATACACGTGCCCTGTCATTTCATTTCTACGGATATAATCTCATTCATAACATTTTCATAAATACATATTTCGTTACCACTAACTAAACAACAATATTAGCAATACTTCTAAAAATACTTACAAATAAAGAAAAACATATTGGTGAATATAACAATCACAAAATAAACAAACACACGACATTAAACTATTTAACAAAATATAAACATTTGCAAGTGCAAACTGTTTACGAACTAGTGTTGCCAACTGTATGGAAAACAAATAAGCGACAAATACCTTTTGTTACCAACTGTCTTTTAACTATTTATACTTTTTTATAAACTGTCATATTTTTTTGAATATATGATACAAAAATGAACAAAATAGGAAATTAATTTAGGCTATACAATCGACAAGATGTCAATCAGTTTGCCATGTCATATCTATTGCTATTACAGTTTGTGAACTGTGAAGTCACTTTAGATATATATTTCCAAATTTAAATTTAGTATAGACGTAGACAAAATTGTTTGACATATCTTTAAATAAATAGAAAAGAAATATGCATGTAAATAACCTCATTTAGTGTAACATTATGTTCGGATTGAAATAGAAAATCAAATCCTAGAAATTTTTCTTCAATAAGATTTAATAAATCATTTGTTTTATTTCCAAATTAACAAATAATAATTTGCAAATTTATAAGTCAAGGTTAAGATGATGAGGCATGAATATTTCTGGACCAAAATCTTCTCCAAATTTGAACCATCCATCATTTTTAAACTTGTCATTCAACGTGATAAGTAATAGACGCAACAACAGCTAAAAATACCACTTCTTGCTAATAACACTCAAAGACTATACAGATATAAAAATCTGTTTTGTATCAGTTACAGCGAACATATCACTTACTCCATGTTTGAATGCGTAAGAGTTATTTCTTACGACTATTATTCTCAAGATACAATATTTAAATCATTTTAAAATTTCATTCTACTATTCTCAAGATACAATATTTAAATCATTTTAAAATTTCATTCTCAAGTGAGTAGAAAAGTCACATTTTATAACATATGAGCGCTCTTACTCCATTTCCTATTGTATGAGTACTACATATCGCCATATCCTTTCACATTTTCTGAAATTTTCCACTAGTTTTACTTTTTGACGTTGACTTTATATGAGAGTTTCGCTCGCTTTCCTCTATTAAAGTGTGCGGTATATTTTTTCTTATTTGACATGAAAGTTTCATAATTGTAATTAAATAGAGAACGTCAAGGCATTTTATATTAAGAAAAATTAAATTACTTACACAGTAAAATTAGATAAATGAACATTTTAAATGACAATAAAAATGCTTCAGGCATTAAGTCTCCATTACATTTGGATTTACAAAAAGATAATAATTAAAACTAGTACAGAATACAGAATTTCTGAACAGTAAGTTCGTTACTGTTGAGTTTTTGATGAATATGAACGTTTTAAAGCCTCCGATTTTAATATTAATATATTTTTTTCGTTTCAGTTTTCATTCCAGTTAATTTAAAAATATAAATAAATCAATTCGGTTCCGGTTTTCGTAAATAACTGTTATTTCGGTTTAGCTCGAAAAAACTTATATATTTAATTTTTTTAACGGTTCATTATCTGAATTAAAAATTTATTATCTACAGTAATTTAGAACATTTTATTCCTTTTTTTGTAATAAACATGCTAGATGAATTGATACAATAATGCAATATTTTCGGTCCAACAAAAATAACAGTTTTTCTGGTTTTCGGTTCAATTCTGGTTCTAAATAGTGTCTGAGAGTGTATGTTCGTAAAAAAATTGTGTATCTAATTAGAAATTTATAAAAACTTTATTTAAAAAATGTATTGTTACTACTATTTTGCAGAAAAATATAAAAATACACAAAAATGAGTATTAGTGAAAATATTTCGTTTAAATATTATTTCGTTCGGAAGCTATAAGAACTTAAATTTTGTTGCGATGTCACAAAGCTTAATTCACTCTGTTCTTTAAGAAAAAAAGGGAAAACGGTTTAGGACCCCATTGGTCAATTGGATGTAGTACTTTATTTGAAAATTTAAATTAAATTATTTCCTGGAAAAGTACCTCTAAATGTAAGTTTTTCGCAAATTATTTATAGCAGATAAAAATTAATTATATTTATTTTAACCATCTTAAAGCTATGTAATTTCAATACGCACGGAGGAAAAAGTATTAGGAAAGAGAAACAGATGTAACTTTTTTTCGTCGGTGGGTATTTATTTTCCAGTTGTGTCAACACAAATTCATCTAATTTCCAAGTTGTCCTCATTCAAATCCCTCGCTACATGAAGTTAACTCCAGTAATGAATTCTCCCTCAAACAGAATACCAAATCAATAACAAACTCAAAGGGAATAGCATGAAAGATATGACCGCAACTGTAATTTCTAATCCTGTTTAGCATGAGTTGGAGTATTTTTAGCCGGGATACGTGAAGGAGAAGTAAACATCAAGCACAGCAGCCGAGTTTCCAGTGTCAGCGCTAGTGCAAAGTTGGCCGTGCTTCGGAGCGATTGTCCGTTGTTTTGTGCAACTGTTCGTGTTCTAAACAAGATACTATTGTTCACAACACCAAGACCAAGAATTGATTTGCTGAAATTCTAACCTTTATTATTACAAAAAAAAATGTAAATAGAAATACTACCATTTTTTAAAAATGTACCGTTCTGCTTCTCCGAGTCTATGCGGCTCATCTCCTTGGCCATCTCAACCTCCTAGTGTATCCCCATCACCAAACGGAAGTTTCCGAATCCACAATCCAGACACAACTCGTCTCTTGGCACGAAAACACACCGCTCCTTGTATCCGAGTCTGTCGACATCATGTTCCTCGACCTAGAGCGTCAAGTCTTGACGATGTTCGAGTGTTTCGCCAAGTCAGTCAGAAGTGTCAACAACATCACCGCTCTGCTAGTGCCCGAAGTGCCCGCTCGTCCAGATCTGGAAGATCAAGCAGAAGACGTAGAAGCAGTGCTTGTAGTACGAAGACAGCCAGCAGGAGAAGCACTGTACTGGATGTTCCTCCAGTGATGAAGCAAGAGGAGGAGGAGATTGATAAGGATAAGCACAGAAGGCACAGGATAGCAGTTTGGATGGTTCTGGCAGCGTTTGTGTTCATAGCGCTGTCGAGTATTACAGTAGTGGTGGTTACTCTGACACACACGTCGCAGTATAACAACACCATTACATATTACACGTTTGCTAAGCCCTCCAATTTGGCGAATGTCACGCGGTATATTGCTTTTACATTGGGTGTTACAATCGGTAATGTAACTCTATCTAAAGGATTCTAAATAATAATTGTTTCTATTCAAATAACAGTCCTTTCTGTATTCTTACATTATCGACGCTTATAGTATAAATTAGGTCTATAGTTTTAGAACTAACTCAAAAATAATTGGTACAAAAATTAACTCTTAAAATTTAATACCAAGAAACTTCCTTCAAATAAATTTTGTTATAAAATATTCAGGGTGGAATGCAAAATTGGAACCTTTTTATCTCGGAAATTATTATAGATACCAAAATATTTATGCAACTAATGTGTAAAGTAAGTTTAATTATAGCACAAGATAAAAACACTATATTACACACGTGTTGCATACAACATTTTTCCTATAACCGAAATATTAATAAAAAGTAATTTCAAAAGTAAATGAAACCATTGATAAATGTGTTTACATTCCATAAAAACGGTTACTTTTTACAAACTCAAAAGAGGGCATAAAGTATGTACTTTCTGCCCGGTTGTAAATAAATTTGTTAATTTGGTAAAGAAAAGATTCATTTTCGTAGATATTACCGTATTTGTACTTTTATAAATAGTATTGCACTAATTAATAGAAAATAATTATTGCTTTAAAAAAGTTTAAAAGTTCTTACTTATTAAAAAGTGCGTTAAAAGTTTTTTGGCGCAAATGTGTACAATATAAAATAACTAAACTGTAAAAAAAATTTGTTCTCAACACACACTTTATTTTAAGAAGAAATATCTAAATATTTTCATTAATATCTCAATTTAGAAAGTCATAAGAACCCTTAAATATTTTTAAAGTAAAAATTATTTTCTATTAATAAGTGGAATATTATACAAGATATAACATTTAAAAAAGTACAAAACAATACCTCAAGTAAACTTCCGTAAAATTAATATAAACAGTTTTTTCTATAAAAATACATAGTTACCCAAAAATGTTTAATAAAATTAGAAATTTGGTCAATATTTTCTCTTTAATAATAAGTAAATTTCTGAATTTAAAATTTGAAGGGCACAAGCTGATAAATTATTTGAAAATAAAATAAAAAATTATTGTTTTTATGTCAATATGTAAATACAAAACATACAAAATATCTTGATGATATACACAAATTTGTTTAACAGAAAGAAACTAGAAACAGATGAAAGATATTTTCAAATGTATATTTACTTTAAAAAGAAATTATAATCAATTTTGTTATGTTTCTATTGTTGGCCATCCACTGCTACAATTTGCAAAATTATTTATTTGAACAGTGCATCGAGGATAACGTTTAATAATCAACACTGAAATTACGTGTGAATGATTCAGATCCAACTACAAACAGCTAGCCGGCAGCCAGCCTGTGTATTTAAACTTACGTTGTTGACTATGATTCACATTTGCATTTATATCCCATCCTAAATCAATAATTTTCGGAATGGAATTTAAAATAGATCAATGTATCTTTCCATGTCATTAACGTGTTAATCAACCGTAAATTCATTCGGAATTACAACCATGACGTCTATATCCAGACTGTTGATTACAACATAGTTAATTGAAAAATATGTTTTTTTATCAACGACGTAAATGGGTAAATATTGACTTGATTTAATGGAAACTTAAAAACTTTAACATTATACGAAGTATTTTAACAATTTAAAACATTTATGATATCTTCCTAAAGCTGAAATATTTTATTTTATATTAAAATTGTGTTACTATATTTTTTTTAGTCTATATATGAACTTCATATGATATATGAGAACAGCTTGTTATTTTTTTGTTTTATTTTAAACTAATGAACATTTCTCTTATCATCATTATTGTCTTCATTATGAACATTTGTCTTTTCTTTAGTTTCTCTTCAGTTAACCCTGGGTGCTTGTATGTTTTCCTCAATTTGTGCTCTTAAAAAATTCCGTAAAAACATTCTTCTTTATAAATATTTTTCTCTTCCACTCGAGCGATACTTTTTTAATTGGAAGTAATTAAAGCTTTTTTAGCTTTTCTTTTCTCCTTTTTATATTTTAATAAACACAATCTGGAAATTCTTATTTGCGTACATAAATTTAAATTTTTCTGGCTTTGAACATTTAAGTACATGTTTGAAAGTTCGAACCAAACATCCTCATTTCAAGGAAGTCATAAAAATGTTAAAAATTGAAGTGCCTACTAAATCATATATGAGTATTTCAAGCTGAATGTCAGAAATAATATTTTCTTTAATGTTTCTTTCCTATGTATAAAGCTATAGAAAAGCCAATCTTTATGAGAATAATAATCGTTATCTTATGAGAATTTTAAAACAAAATTGGCGTAGCATTTGTATTTTGACTTAATCTTCATTATCGGACAAAGCAAATAATGAGTCAAAAATCCAGTCTTTTTCCATTTTAATTTCTTTTCGTATTTTTATATTACGGTAAAAAATATTTATCTATTGTATAATTGTCTGTCTGTCTGAATATACGATTTGTACGTACATAACAAATTCGGTGTATTATAATAAAACTTCATATTTGAGTTTCTGCCATTAGGTACAAGTTGATCAAATTCTGATAAAATTCGATCAATCGAAGTAGATTTTCCTAATAACCTTTTTAAAAACAACCTTCATTTGATTTTCTTTTATTTGATTTCTTTTTTATTGCTTATGGTCCATATTTAGTAGTGATTTTTAGTTATGTTATACCCACAGCTAATTTTTATTATATTTAAATTAAGATTAAAAACCCATAAGTAAAACTTTTTATAACTACATTTTAGTTACTATACGGTTAGCGGTGGCTCAAATCCTAAGGACAATAAAATAAAGTACTGGGATGTAGGTAATTTATATAAAAATTTTAGTCAATTTCAACCGGTTTGAACCCCATTTGGGTCATATTCGGGGGTTGATTTGCCAATGAAATAAAATGTGTAGAATGTCATAATATAAAAAATTAAATAAAAATTTGCGAAGAAAAATTGATTTTTTAAATCTTAATTATTACATTCAACACATTTTATATAATTGACCGAAATGGGTCGTTTCATTGAAATTTTTAAATATATTGAGTGCATTCCAGTATTTTATTTTATTTTCCTTGAGTTCTATAGCTAAGAAGCTTCCAGCATTTCATCAATATTAACCAAATTAAAATGCCGCTGTGCCCGAAAGATTTGGAACCCAATAAAAGCTTACGTCTCTTTAACATGAATTATCATCTCGATTTCATCTCGTTGGAATGATAGATAATTATTATTATTAGCTTTACTATAAAGTGTTGGGTATAACTTGAAGTAATATCCTGGTTTGTTGCAGTTCGCAAGGAAAATGAAGAACTGCTAAACTCACTTAACCGGGAGTCAGGCAGCTGGAACCACACGACGACGACGACTCCCGCTCCGGCGGTAGCTGCGCTGGGCACTGGCAAGTGACGCACCGAAGGCCGAAGCAACGAACTCGTTCTGCATCTGCATGTCATGTCTCCATTGTGATAGCTGGTATATCCCTCCCGACACGCACAAGCGACGGACCGACCCCTAGTGGCTGTGCGCCTAGCTGCCTGGCTCTGCTGGGCCCCGTTCTTGCTGACTTGACTGTTACGTTACCAGTTACCCCAGTATGATCTGTAGAATAGTAC
This sequence comes from Stenolophus ochropezus, assembly GCA_035578165.1. NCBI lineage: Eukaryota > Metazoa > Arthropoda > Insecta > Coleoptera > Carabidae > Stenolophus > Stenolophus ochropezus. Next base: position 5,136,535 of record JAQOWZ010000002.1, read on the forward strand.
ATGTGTTGTATATATGTTGAGATTTGAAGGTACGAGTGTTTATAAATTGTTGATGTTTACCTCGATATATTGTGCATATTTTCTAGTTTTCTTCGTTCATATTTAAATAAATCGATTTCAAATCATGTTAAATACGAGCATTCTTTTTATTTTACCATTCTCCTTCACCATTATCAAATCTCATCCTTTGCAAAATATACAAATATAGAAATTACCATGTTGGGCATATTTTCTAATTTTCTTCGTTCATATTGATGATGGTTAAGGTAACTGGCACTTTAATCAGAGATGGAAAAACCGGCTCTTAACAAAAAATACACCTTTTGTTAAAGTTCCGGTTATCTTAACCATCGATTAACAGAAAAATATAGCATCGAAAATCGGTCATAAGAAAAATATACGTTATTTACCATTTCATTGCAATATTTTTCTATTAATTGCTGGATGAGGTATCCGGAACGAAACTTTAAATTACATTCAATTTAGCATTATCCGCCTAGGATGTCAAGAAGCAAAGGTCCAAGTTAAATTTTTTTGCCAATTGGCTTTCAATAATTTTTATAAATTCTTTCGCGTCCTGCCCTTGAACCTGGAATAATAATAATAATGATTCATAATATATATTTCAGAAAAAGCGTCTTTGTACCTATAATCAATTTTTAAAATTAATTATATTCTAATTTAAAATTCGTCCTCGTAGGTATTTTTAATATGTTTTTGATAAAATTTGTAGCTCCTTTTTAATCAATTTTGTAATGTTCAGCGAAAGGTTTAATATTGTCATAGTTTAAAAATGCTTTACACTAAGGGTTAAATGAACTTATATTTTTATTGAAATTAAACCGGAGTTTAATTTCAGTTATAGCGCTAGGAATTATGTATATGTAATTCTCCGTTACTTTCATTGCAATCTATACTTTGACTCATTACAGATAGTTACTGCTTCTTGATATATCAGATCAAAGTCAGATTTCTCCTTTTCACTTAATTAAAAATTTTGCAGTTTGCAGTTGGATGGACACCCACCCCTCGCGACGGCCCTGATTACATGAGTGCAAGGTGATTGTGAAGAGAATAAAAAAATCGTGAGACATCGAAGACAGGAAATTTTTTAAATAAGAAAATTTGGAAAAATAATTCAGAAAAACCCTCCTTAAATTTCAATTCTGAGTAACTTTCTTCGAATAAATTTTGTTATAAAATTTTTCAATCGACTGGAAATTGAAAGTAATTGTAAATTATTGTCAGAACATAGAATGGGGTCTGACATCTGTTAGCAACATGATAAACTATTTCGTACATTTCATGTACACCATGTAAAACCATAAAAAAAAATAAAACAACAATATCTGTATTAAAATGTAAGTATCCTTCTTAGAAACAAATTTCAAGATACTTTTTTCAAATAAAATTTGTTATAAAATGTACCAATCATTTAGAAACCGAAAATAATTCTCAATTGTTTCTAGGTATGGAATGGGGTGTGCCACCTTTTAGCAATATTATTAACTATTAATTGGAAGCCAAACAGTAATTTACTATATTGTTAAAAGATGTCACACCCCATTCTGTACCCAGACATAATTAACAATTATTCTCACTTTATGCGACACTGGAACATTTTACAAGAAAATTTACTTGAAGAAACGTTCTTAGAATTAAATTTTAAGGAGGGTTGCTTTGAAACTTTTTTATAGATTTTGTCAATTTTTATTTTTCTATCACCAAGCAATTTTTTTAATTTCGCATAGAATTTTGTTTTGTATCCGTTTTTTAGAATATCAAGAATCAGGATTAATAAAAAAATAGGAAAATCCCATTTCAATATTTTTTATGTAAGGTAAGATTTATTTTAAAAATATATACAAAAATATTTTGAAACACTTTCTGAGAACTTTTTACTTTGGAATATCCGTATTAACTTCTCTGACGTCTAAATTTATTTATAAGTAATTTCCAGCAAATAAAATTGAAGTCATTCCAAACAACTCTGTATTTTGAAGTGCTCTCCTTCTACAAAATAAATTGATACTATTTATATCACGATGTTTACTTCCAGAAATAACCATTTTCTAGTAGACTCATCAAGAAAAAACTACATGTTTGAAGTTTTCATAATAGTAATCAAAAGTTTTGTATGATTAATCATTCTAGTATGAAGGGAAATAAATAATCAATCAGTTCACAACGAAGTGTTTTATTAATTAACAAATACATAACAAACTGTACAAAGAATTTTAAGAACAGAGTCCAGACCAGAGTTGTTGACGAATTATTTACTCTGTAGTTCATCAGAAAATTCTTGCGCACTTTTTTAAAGTCCTTGAACTAGTCTTAAAATTCACAATTACAATCAGGATATGGATTAAGCGTCTTATCTAAAGCCATTTACATAAAATGTACAACGGCTAGAATATTTTTATCAAACACTAACATTTAAACATGTTAATATAAATATGTCAGGCCCGAAATATTTACTACCTTTTAATTTGTTAAACTGTGAGAAATATATTTGTACTTGATCTATGAAAAAACAATCTTTAAACTTTATCGCATATTTAAATGTTTATTTCTCATAGTTTAACAATTGTCTTTTCGTTCATTTCTTAAGAAATTGTTTTCTAATACATATTCATAAACGTTAACTTTAAACATAAATTTGATAAATGAATGTACATAAATTTGACTTTGAAATTGTACGCCTGATCTTGAACTATATTCAAAATTTTATGAACTAATCAGAATGCAGTTTGAACAGAATTATAAAATCAAATATCACCACTTTTTTGTGCGATAATTTATTTCAAATTTATCTGTATTTAACTGCATTCTTACTAAAAATAAATACATTAATCACTATCATCATCGTTATGAGTACGATTCAACGGTCTTCTGCTTTCTTCATCAGATCCGTAAACGACATCTTCATCAGAATCGTTGATCATTGAAAATGCCGGATTATCTTTTGTTATCACTGAATCTATCACAATTTAAATTTAAATTTCACAATTTAGCACAAAAATTACAAGCACAAAAACACAAAACAATATGCACTACACGAAAATACAACACGGAACACAAATACAAACAAAAACAAAATAGGAGCAACGAAAAAATTAAAACAATAAACAAAAATGACTTACCATAGACTGATCTTTGACTTGGAGAATAAACGTAAGCCATGGCATACATATAGAAGTTGAACATCCCATAAAAAGACATAAATTGGGCCGAAGAATTGTAATGGGTAGATAATTGGGCAACGAAATTATCTTCCAAAACTCCTACACCAAATCTTAGGGCTGTGATGACCAAACTTATCAAAATCACAACTAACATTAGTAATGTTAGTACTTTCAGACGCATATCTACATGAAAATAAATTAGACACAAAATTACAATTTTTGTAACTGTATTACCGAAAAATGGCATAGACCGCAATTCGCTATACGCGCGCAATGTTAATAAGGCTAAATAAGCCAAATATATTCCTCCAAATACAAAGAAAAACACTTTAAAATCCTACAATAAAAAAAGTTAATCATATTCCAATTGTGCGTATTCCGTACTTACGTAATAATGTTTGGTATCTACAGCATGGTTATATGTTGGGTCTTGTAATTCGTTATATTTTTGCCAAGTGGCAAGAATTATAGCAGATAACCATAACATACCAACTATAAATAGTTTTGGTACATAAAACGTCAAGAATTTTCGTTCATTCTACAAAATATTATAAAATTATTTGACGAAACACGACACAGTTGGTACTACTGCTTCACTTTTGTTTAACGGTTTTCCAAAAGTGTTCCGTCAGTTTTAAGTTTGTGAAAGTTAATATTATATTAAATATGTGTATGTAAAGTGTTTTTTTGTAATAATTACCTGTCGTAAACCGTGATAAACACACAACCAGAATAACAACAACGCACATAAAAATGTAGCCTGAACTACAGCATCCAACATTCCCGGTATCCAGGAATTAAACAGAAACATCATGGGAAACATTGGATCTACAAGAAGGTATGTAGATTTTTTTAATTTATTACAATTTTAACTTACTGTCGTATAACATCAACAATGGAAGAAGTAAGGACATCCATTTTTGTTCAATAGACCAATCATGTATCATATATTTACGCAAAGTATGGGCGAACCAACACTAGAAAATATTAATTTCAATATATTTATAATTAAATAATAATGTGCCTTACCGTCACGACAAAAGTGCTTAGTAGAAAAATAAATCTGAACCAGATTTCGATTTGTGTAAAGGCCGGATTATACGTTTTAAACTAAAAATATTTGTTAGAGAAAACGAAATCATTTGGTAAAAATACTTACGTAGAATTTAAGCTCTTTAACGGTATACTTTTGATTAAAATTTTCAAGTCCAAAAAATCGGACTGTTATAATATAATGAGTATAATCCAAAAATCCTAAATGTAGTACAATAAATTCTTCACAAAATTTCTTTTCACATATTAAATGCCTGGTCCTAAAAATTTAAATTTACTTTTATAGAATCTGTTTTATTTAACGTTGTACCTATTTTTAACATTATCTTGGTGCAAAATAGTTACAGGTTTATGTTCTTCAGTTAAACCGTCAATCGCTACACTTATTTGAAAAGTTTTGTCGTATTTTTCATCTGCAAAAAAACAATCTTTGATTTGTTTTTTAATTGTATATTTTGTTTACCATCATTATCTCCAGTTGTTAATTTAGCAATAACCCATAATTGTTGATTATAAGTTGTCATAGCAGGACTTCTCATTGTGAAAGGACCGGAAGCTAAATTATCAGGCTTTTTACTACTATTATCTGTTAATAAGTTAGAAGCATTTATTTCTGTTGTACTAGTTATGGGTGGACCTATGAAAAATCCGTAGTAAATAGTACGCTATTGTTTTCAAATAAACCCACCTGCTAAACCTATGAAAATGCCAAGTCCGAAACAGGCAAAAAATGCTATAAATACCATAACAAATTCGCGTTTATGCATAGAATAAAGACGCATTTGGACAGATCTGTAATGCATAAATTCAGTAAATGAATCTACAATAATTATTCCAACTACCTTTCGCATCTGTCATGATGATATGCCGGCGCTATATACTTATTAAATTCGCTAAAAAGATCGCTAAATTGCGATAAAGCATTTCTAATTCTTAGACTCCAACCTGCAGTAGGTAGATGGTAAGAATATCCAAGGCCTACTCCGTCAACTTTAACCATTTTCAGAGTTAGATTAAATTACACATAAACACACATTTAACTCAGAATTTGTGATGTTTGGTGAAGATTTGGTTGAAGTGAATGAAGTATACAGTTTAGATAAGAATCATTTCATTATAAAGTTATAAAAGTGTATAAATCAACACAGCCTTTTAAAGGACGTAGAAACATACGTCCATTGTTATCGTCAACAAACTTATTGATTTGTATGCGATCCTAGCACCTCTGGAGGAATTTCACCCGAATGATTATCAACAGATAAATTAGATAAGTTTTTTTATAACAAGAATGTTTTTGGAATTCACATTTACATCTTTAAAACTGGTAAATAAAAGTTTTTAAATATTTTTAACCGGAACTTTATTAAGCCGTAATTAAGGAATTAATATGAAACGCAAAAGAAAAAACAAAATCAGAGTATATAGTTCTGTTTTTCTCCACAATGGCGCTACCTGCATGATGGTTTTAGCCAATAAGAAGTCTTGCTTTATTATGAACAAAAGTGACGTCACAAGGCAAATATCAGGATAAATATGTAATAAAACATTGAAATGTACATATATAAACACTTTATTTGAACGGTTGTATTTACATATTAAAATAATGTATACAAAAATAAATTTAATCCCAATATTTAATAACGCCGTCCCAACCAGCGGTTACTAATTTACTGGGTTCGTGAGGATGCCAAAGGACGTTAATACAGACATTATCATGAGCCTTCCATTTCTTGTACAATTTCGTAGTTTTCCAGTCCCAAATGTAACACTTTCCGTCTGCATCACCAGAGACCAGATAACTGAAAAAAAATATTATATAAAATCGCTCTAAAATTAATTTTTCTTTTCTTACCTCATATCTGGCGAGAAATCCAGTGTGCAGGCATACCCAGCCACCATATGCCCGGTAAAAGTCTTCTTTCTGTTCATCTTAAACCTATTTAATGCTGAGAAAATGACGATTTTGTTGTCCATGCTCTGGCACGCCAACCATTTGCCATTTGGAGCAGGAGTGACGGCTGGCATGGAATGCATTGTTGGATCGGCGATGTACTTCATATCGACAGGAATATCCCATTCCCAAACGCGAAGGGATTTGTCGTCAGAGGTGGTAACGAAACGACGGTTTTCGTCCACGAATGTAATTGTATTAACAGCTCCTAAATGCCGGTCGTATTCTTGGACAATATCGCCCGAGCGCGTATCCCACTAAAAGAATTTAAATATTAAAGATATGAACGAATAACCATTCTTAGGAGTTTTAAAATATATTCGGTATTTGAAGAGACTTTACATTAATATATATTAATTTTTACAATAGCAAAAGAAATAAATTAATAAAATTTTCGTGACATATCTATCATAACCGGTGAAAAAGGGACAGAAATAAATGTATTTCAATCATGCGCAAATACAGAGGGATAGCAAGAGAAAAAAAAAGATAGCGCTCTAGAAAACAGTAGATTTAAAAAGGGAATTCCATAAAAAAAATAACAATAGGAGAATTTTGTTCCCGATAGAAACGCTAGTGGGCAATATACTTTTTGAATGCTTGATTCTTGTTTCTCGATGCATTTGTTAAATAATATCAGTCAAGTCAGACAAACTGCTCTCTAGTCGAATATTCAATTTCACAGAAATAGGCGTATTTTATGAATATTAAACATTTTATATTAATTTTTATATTATAATCTATTTATTCTTAATACGTTCAATTTCGTTAAATCGTTAAACCTCAATAACTAATTTAAGAAATTGGATGAATAATAACAGCAAATATTTTAAAATGAAATCGAAAAAAGAATAACAGTTTTAGAGTTATTTTTAAGATTTGTTGTTGAAATATACTTACACAAATGATCTTTTTGTCCGAAGTACCAGCAACAAACAAATGTTGCTTATTCTTATCTGGATTGAACTTTACACAATATGGAATTTTACGGCTTGTAAATCTGGATATAACTCGTCCAGTTTCCGTGTCCCAGAGTTTAATATAACGATCATAGGCAGCAGATAAGAATTGTTTGCCACAATTATTGAAATTGATATCGCGTACTGCTTGTCGATGACCGTAGTAAGTTCTAACGCATCTTCTCTCATTGTAAACTTCCCACAACTGAAAATTTATGTTTTATTTTATTAATATGAAAAAAATAAGGGCAATTTTTCATACCTTAATTCTACAATCCATACTGGCAGACAATAATAAATGCGCGGACTTTGGAAACCATCTGATGGCCGCAATTCCTTTCGTGTGTCCCGACCAGGTATGAATGTGAGACTTTGGAAGGAAACACCTTTCGGGAGGGGCATCCGATTTTAAATTCACACCCACATCGTGTGGAGGATGCAAAAATGACCGTCCCTGGTAGTCCACAGAGTCCTTGATATGAAGGACGGACTTTTCTTCGATTGGTTTTTCTTCCACTGGCTTTCCACGTTTGTGTCGTTTAGATAAAAGTTCTTGTAGCTCAACAGCTTCTTCTTCCGATGGTTTCATCACGCGTTGTTCGTCTACATATCCTCCCCAAGGGCCTAAGAAACCGTCAATATCTTCCGGATTGTTGTTTCTTTGCCGTTTTCTTTTATCTAAAGGTCGAAGTTTTGTGTTTTCAAACACAGTTTTACCGTTTGTATCTTTTGCAGAGTCAACAGAACCAATGTAGCTACTTCCTTCAACTCCAGTACCGTCTATAGAAGGGTCTAATGCATAGCCGAAGCTATTAAATGTGCGTCTTTGGTTCTCAAATTGAAATTCGCTCATATGAGCCGCTTCAATATAGCCTGATAGCATGTTTTTGTTCGCTTTCATTTGTTGAGTTAAAAATGGATTTTCTGGCCCCAACACTGGGGCAAATAGTTCATCATATTTAGGGTTGTATCCTACCTCAGTTGCAGTGGGATCTATATGAGTTGAAACTTCTTGTGTGCCCTTAAAGAAGTTTATTATGGAAACGTATTTTTTGAGGTTATGTTTAAATAGACTTACCGTAGGTACAACAGTTGGTGCTGCACAAACTTGTAATTGTTTCTGAACAGAAAATTCAGGATTTATTGTTGGTAGATCCACAACTTCTTCATTTGAAGAATTTGTTGTTTGGGCTTCAGTAATTGTGTCACTTATATCTCTATCCACTTCTTCGTCACTGCTACTTCCATAAGCTTGTAATGCTAACATTTTAATAATTTACACTTAATAATAAAGCACGTTCATTTAAAATATAATCCAATTTATTTATTTATTATTACGCATAACTTTATCACGCATCACAATCAAAAATCTGTCGACATTTTTTACTTTATTGGTTATGATACTTAGTAGCAGTGTTGCCAATGTACGAATTTAGTATAGGGAAGATAAAATATCACTAGATTTAAATATTACGCCAAATTTCATAACCTTATGAGTTAGTGAACGAATAATAAAGTATAATAGTTTATATATTGTTCCTAATAATCAGTTCATGTAGTTTAAATAGTACAATGTCGTCTACATCAAATAAAAATGAAGATAAGAAAGAAAAAAATCATGAAAACAATATCATATCAACAACGACATTTCCACAGCCAACTAACCAGCATGTATTAGATTTGAGTTATAATAAGCATGACAATCGTAATGTGCAATCTGAAGTAATAAGTTCGACAACAATTGATACAGAATCTGAAAAAGGTTGGTTCGGTTGGGATTTCATAGGACAAAAATTTATTCCGTATATACTTCGAGCACAAGAAAAATATTGCGCTCTTCGCATGGTTGATATACTTGTTCTTGATAAATATTTGTCGAAAGAAATATACAATAAATGCACGTACATAAGAAGCTACTATATTACAGAAAAAGAAAGCAGATTACTTAACGAAATTAACTACGATCACTGCGACAATCAATTCGGATATAAATTATTCACTCGAGAAGACCTAATTATAAAATTTAATGACGCAAAGGAACTGTATAAATTTCAAAGAGTATGCTACTATATGCTAAAGGAAGGAAATACTAAGCTTGAAGATCGTATTGGTTTCGTACGCATGAACAATAACAGCAATTCTATAGTGCCTTATATCACGAAGAATTTTATTAAGTTCATACCACTGCTGTATTTTGAAACGTTGAGTGACAAACTGTCGTCTTTAAAAACAGAGATAGTGAAAGATTGGGACTTATCGTACCTTAAGTTTTGTTTTACTATACAAGGTATAAGACAGGACCTATTTACTTATGAAACGTGTACGGTACTCAGTTTGGATGAAATTAAGCACTATTTTCCTCCTAATACACGTTTTGAAAATTATTGGCCAAGCAGAGTTCCCCAGTCTCTGTATCTGCTACAACACTCGTGGAACGGTTAGTTTATTTATTTAATTTCTTTTGAAAATTTCGTAATATTTAAATTTATACATTTGAGCCGTGATAGTGAATGTTTGTTGTAACTATGGAAACCATAATTTCAACCAATCATGGTTTGGTCTCCAATGTGATATACAGCGATATATTTTTTTTATCATTTATAAATATGCCACTTTAACACCAACTTTAAGAATATACTAGTCATAAATTTAGTATTATAATGAAAACTATTTTAAATTAACCGCCTTGATATTGATGTAGCTAACGAAGAAGGAGAAATACGATATGTATAAGATAGAGAGAGAACGTAATAGTTTGTTTGTCATACTGGTGTGGACAAATTTTAAATATCATGCTATATTCTATATAATATAATACAATTGTTATAAAACATAAATATTTTATGTCGAATTAATAACAGAAATATACTTACTTGGAGTTTGCGCATTGTGAACTTGCCATTGTTTGCTATCTCACTCACTCTTGGACAAATCGTTATACCGTCTCTCTTAAGCCTATGCATATCGTATTCATCTTGTTCCTCAGATCTAAAAATACTGATATAATTTAGTACTTTTTTATAGTTGTCCACAATTTCATACAGGCAGTAATTTTTTTTAAATGATTTACACATATTTATTCTCTTTGTCATAAAATATCAAAATTATATTTCACTCTCAACTGAGTGTATTAATATTAAAATTTGGTTACAGGGGACCTAGTGACGTACCCAACTTTAAATCAAATACATTAAATTAATTGTGGATGCATCGAATAACTTTTTTTTTATACATTGTTTTACGGATTTCTTATACGTAAGTAATATGAACATTTTTTGCTAGAAATCATAAAGAATTTATTAAAACTTTATTGATTTGTCATTAATATGAAAATCTTATTAAATTTTTTATTGTTATTGAATAACAACTTGAATTTTTCTTAAACCCAAACATACTTTCCATATTTCATTGATATTACATTTACACCGTTGGCAACACTGAGCCAGATAAATATGACCAATATTATATTTTGTATTCTCATATTGGCAACACTGACTTGTGTATATTTTAAACTTGTTGCTTTCACAACAAACTAAATTTTATTATGTGAAAGAAATGGGATTAAAGTAAACAATAACATTTTAACTAATACTTTTTATTACTTTTTAACGCTTTTAAAATAGTACGGATTATAAATTCGATTACATATGCATACATAAAAATGTTGTACAGTTTAATGATGGAATAAACGCAAATTTGTATGCGCTAAAGTAATTTTGTGTTCATCACAAGCTTTAATAACTTCAACGTCGTTAGTTGAACCAGCCGGGCTTCCAATATATGATACTCCGCTCTGTAATTAAATATATTAATATTTATTTTCATTTATTGTTGTGAATTATTTACCAAACGTGCTCTGTCTACGTTATCCCGGAATGGGAAGAACGCATCTGATCCTAAAGCAACTCCTGAAAGCTGACTGATCCATTCCCTGCGTTCAGCTTCTGTCAGCATTTGAGGAACTTCTTCAAACATAGCTTGGAAAGTAGCTTGGGGCATGTCTTTTCCAACGGTTCCGTTCACGTAGTTATCGATTGCGTTTGAAATTTCTGCGCGCTTCACTCCTTTCCTGAATCTCATTCCAATGACTCTGGGGTGTTGTCTCAACCACCAATTGTCTGCCTTATCACCTGCCAATCTAGTACAGTGGATTCTAGATTGTTGACCTGCTCCAATACCAATTACTTGTCCATCGCGCGCGTAACAAACAGAATTACTTTGAGTGTACTTCAAAGCAATTGTCGCAACGATCAAATCTCTAACAGCAGACTCAGGAAGGTTGTTATGTTGAGTAACAACATTTTGGAACAAAGACTTATCAATAACTGCGTCATTTCTGTTTTGTTCCATTGTCAACCCAAAAAGAACTTTATGTTCCATAGGAGCAGGTTCGTAATTAGGATCGATTTGAAGAACACAATAACCGCCGTTTTTCTTTTTGGAAAGCAACTCCAAAGCTTCTGGAGTGTATCCTGGGGCTATTATACCGTCAGATACTTCTCTAGAGATAATACGAGCGGTAATTGCATCACAAGGATCAGACAAAGCAACAAAGTCTCCGAAGGATGACATTCTGTCTGCCCCACGGGCCCTAGCGTATGCGATGGCCAAAGGAGTTAATTCGTTGTACAGGTCATCCACCATGCATACTTTAGCCTTTAAAATTAAATTAAAATTATTATTTTAGTAACAGATGATAAAATATTTTAATATTGTTAAAACTTTTGATAACTTTTAACATTTTGACCTTCAGATATTTACCATAATAACACATATTTGTTTTTTAACACTATTTAGAAAAATAGTTCGTTGCAAAACACACCCATTTACGTCATAAATAATTAAAAATTTTGTACTACAAATATGATTTTTTTTACCTGTTCATGGGATAATGGCACAGCAACAGCAGCTCCAGCAGGCGAGACATGTTTAAAGCTTGTAGCTGCAGGTAATCCTAAAGCTCTCTTAAGCTCTCTAACAAGTTGCCACCCATTTAAAGCATCACAGAGGTTTATGAAACCTGGAGAACCATTCATCACCCTCAGTGGTAATTGTGGCAAAGTTGTAAAGATTTGTGCTGGTTTTTGATGAGGATTCATTCCGTAACGAAGAGTTAGTTGAGATTCAGTTGCAGAATACTGCTTGCGGAAATAATCAGAAATGGCTAAATCGTATTCGGATGTGTGTGTGAATGCCTTAAGGGCCAATTTTTGCCTGAATAAAATTTAAATTAATTTTTTATTTTCAGTAAAAGGTAAAGATATTTACCTTGTCTGTTGGGTTGTATCTCTGTTGGCAGATGTTCTGATTTCATTTACAACTACATCATAATCACTAGGATCGCAAATAACAGTAACACGATCATGATTTTTAGCTGCAGCTCGTAACAAAGTTACGCCTCCAATATCAATGTTTTCAACAGCGTCAGCAATTGTTACGCCCGGTTTAGAAATAGTATCCACAAACGGATACAAATTGCAGACAACGATACGAATCATTTCGTAATTTTGTTTGGCCATATCAGCCTGATCAGAAGGGGTCAGTCTACAATAAACCAGCGTTATTTTTTTTTACAATTTGATTGGTAAAGTATCAAACCTGGAAAGGATTCCAGCATGAACTGCAGGATGAAGTGTTTTAACACGTCCTCCCAGCATTTCTGGGGCTCCTGTGATGTCTGAGACATCTTTAACGGACAAACCAGCATCTCTGAGAGATTTTGCTGTGCCACCACTTGCTACCAGAGTAAAGCCCAAGTCATTTAGACTTTTGCCAAGAGGTAGCAGTCCAGTTTTATTTGAAACGCTGAGAAGAGCTATGAAATAAAAATAAGTTTACATAACCTTAAATATTATTTAGTAAATTACTAAGTAATATATAATAATTACTTATTAAATTTAGATCAATTCATGCAAAACTAAATTCTATCAAAATTATTAATGTTATAATAAGTTTTGAAAGTTCAAACACACATTTTGATTTTAAAACCACCTGTTAAGCATTTTTTTGTGTTCGAGCACATGTTCATGTATAAAGCCGGTAAATTTTAAAATATTTATATCAGATGATGAAATATTAAAATAGATAAAACAAGAAAGAAAATTGCCGTAAATAAATTTATATTTAACGGTTTTTTAAGAGTTTTAGAAATAAACTTACCGAGATTGTTCCCTCCAGTAGCCATATCGTTTAATTAAAAAATTGCTGAGCACAAAAAAACACGTAGAACCTTAACTAACCGGAGATACTGTGCATAAGACAGATATTTTCAATTGTTGGTCTTTTTAAGCTTAATGCAAGAGGTGAAAATGTCAAGAGATAACTAGAAATGAGATAATATTAAATATATTTTCATCATAGAAAAATAAAAACAGATATTTTGAAATATCAGAACAACATATAAAAATTGTATACTGATATATTAATTTATTTGAACTTTTTAATTAAAGATTGTCCTTTTTGGGTACCTGTTTATAACTAAGTAAAAACATCGTTAACTCGCAACAACAAAGATTTAAAATGAAGGTCAAATAAATAAAAATGTTATTTATAATTCTTTATTGAAAAACCTACACTAATATTAACAATAATTGCACTTAGATGAAGAATATATTCTATACATAAATTAAATATGATTTTGTCAAAGTTGTTGCGGCATCTGATGGTGCTGGTACCGGAAGTTGTAAGCAGCAGCTGTTGGAGGAAGAAAAGAACAAGGCTGGGGCATCCCTAATCCACCCCCATAAATGTCTTGTTGTGTGGGCGGCGGTGGTGGAGGCGGGTAATGGGCATGGCATTTCCATGGCATCATGTATTGGAGCTCTAGAAAGAGACATGGAAATTAACTTTCGTAAAATAATGGATTCTATATAACAATAAATAGTTATTTTTTATACAAGACGATAATAGTTATTTGTATATCAAGTGCTGAAAGTCTATCTTTGTCGAACCAAAACGAAAGTTGCAGCCTGAGCGAAGCGAAGGTTGCAATCGTTTGTGTTCGACAAAGGACTTTCAACACGTGTTATACACACTATTTTTTCTACTCCTGCAAGATAAAAAAATAAGGAAATAAAAAATTATTTTTTAAACATAATTTGACATTTATTGCAAATTTTGTTATTGTCATGTGCAAGTGATGCGTATCTATGGCAGCAACAATGTAACAAACATTTATCAGTGCTGCAAAGTTTTGCAGCACTGCGTGCTGCAAAGAGTCACTTTCAACATGAAAAACAAACCAGAAAATTGTATTTTCAAAGCAGGAGTAGAAAAAATAATATTTTATCGACAAGCAGAAAGTGTTAGAATTAATTTTCGCGAGTCGATAATTTAATTTTATCGTCGTGTATAAAATTCAATTTTTTTTTATCTAATTTTAAAGAAATTGAAATTAGAAAAATTGAATTTTTAGTTGAGAATAATTTTAAAATGTCAGTAGTGTGAGTTGCTATGGAAATGTACTTCAAATAAATATAAGTTATGGTGCAATTCTGTGCCACAACCTATAAATTTGTAAATTCATAAATCTGTAGCTTACAGAAAATTCCTAAAAGTGTTCTTTACAGATTTATGAAAAATGCAATTCTGTGTGCACATCTATAACACTTGAAGTTACAGATTATTTCTTATGAAAAAGGTTTGTTCACGGTTGCTACATATATTTTGACATTTCTTAAATGTTGCCAACTATATATTCATGCTATTTATTGGTATTTAATTTCTTCATGAATATTATTATAATAGTATCAAGGATAGATATTTTAAATAATAGTAATATCTATTATTAATTATTTCTCCTTGTACAAAGTAAATACAAAAAATATTCAGATAAACTGAATATTTTTTTTTCTTTAAATTGAATTAAGTTGGTACCTTACTCATTTTTATAAAAATAACTACCTACTTGTTTTTTGAAGAATTTATAGGTTATATTTTCAAATACGTGTAGTGTCAGTGTCAAATTTTAACATGACGTATTATGAATTATTATACTCATAATGTTATTATATTTATTTTATTAAATAAATTTTGTTCGTAACGTTTTTTATTTTTAGTGCTGAACACATTCAAGCAGTTTTTAAGCAAGTTATTAAAAAATAAAAACAACCAAAAATACCACTAAAGACAGATATGAAATGTATTTGACGGTAACAAATTCCATAAATCATAAAATTTCTATTGTACAACTTTTTTAGGTTAACGCATTTAACAAAATTATTTCCTACTACGATCCTCTTCTACAAGTACTCCAATAAATAAAATTCTGATCTGATTATTCAGTTTAAAATACAAAAAAAATAGTTTGTTTCACTATTTAACATATAATATTGTAGTATTCAGACCTTACAGGGAAGAAAACTGTCACTGTAAATGTTTTACAAATCGTAAGAGAGTTACGATAAACTGTAAGCTACGAGTTATGCATAGAATTGCATTCTAACCGTAACGACTTACAGGTCTTACAGATTTTCTTACAGGTCTTACAGATACGCACAGAATTGCAGCATTAAAGTACTTTATCAACCCTTGCTGTTAAAGTGTTACTTTATCTACCCTTGCGGTTAAAGTGCTACTTTATCCACTATTTTGAGTTTATAAAATTGCACTTTAACATCTGCTATAGAAAAAATAATAAAAGAAAAAAATAAATAATCAGAAAAAAGCAAAATAACAATGGAGCAAAGAGCAAACAAAATTACATATTTTACAGAAGACAAAGTTTGTAGAACGGTCAGTAACTGACTCATCTTAGATCTGAGAACTGCGCAACAGCTCCTGAAGTATTAGAAATATTTCAGTATCTATTGAGCTATTTGGTGCGCAGACAAAAAAGGACAGTTGTCTACATCCTAAAATAAAAGGACTGATTCCTAACGTATTGACAAATCTATCTAATGAGATATGTAACACAACAGCTGTTTACAAACAGTTCCATTTACTTTCAGAGTTGGTAACGCTGGTCTAAAGTTCATTTGATACATTTTAGACCCCTAAACTGAACTAAAAGTATCCGAAATTTAAAAAAAATGCACCTGACTGACACCTATTACTGAACTACAATTGGAATCCACGAAGGAAACTACCCTCTCGTCGCATTATTTTTAGATAAATAGACTCATCTATAAACTATAATCCCGACGGTATCTGGCCCCATAACTTTTAATATTTATATTTGAATATAAACATGTCAAATAAAAGAAAAATGCAGAACTACAATAAGATGGGAAACAGTACCATAATTTCCATCTTGTTGTAGATAACAACAAATAATAATTATATTACGATAAGAATGACAAATTAGAGAAAGAACGAAAATGGAAAAAGCATAATGACCGCGACCGTAGTAGAGAACAAACAAAATTACATATTTGATAGGATGGTCAGTAATTGATTTGTCTCAAATTTTGGTACTGCGCAACAACTCATGAGATATTGTCTCTTTAATTACATTTCTTTAAATAATTATATATTAATTACACTTTTGGACTAGTGACCACCAAAAGGGGTGCCTCCACCATGTTAACAATTTTGTCATCAATTTACATTACTGGAAAATAAGGAAGAGCCAACCTAGAAAACACCAAAATTTTTAACTTTACTAATGTGTAACGAAATAAGTTAATTTTTAATAGAAAAAAAAATAGTCTTTAGTCGAGAACTATTTATGTATAATTTAATAATAATAATAAAAAGTGCAGGATTCTTTCCCAAACGTGGAAGTCATCTTGAGAATTTATCTTATTTTCATGATAACAAATTGCACCTCAAAAAGATCGTCTTCAAAATTAGCAGTATTAAAAAATAAGCTGAGAACTGTTATTATCAAACAACGTCTAAAACATCATCTAACACTTCTGAGCATCAACAATGATATTTTAAGAGTATTATCATATGAATATGTTATAGAATATTTTACAAAGAAGAAAGCAAGAAAAAACCGAAATTAAATTTTATCTTTATCAATTAAGAATTGGTTTTATTCGACTGGAATAGCATTCATTTAGTAAAATCCACTAATACATCAACGTTTCGAATGTAAATCAGTCTTCATCAGGGAGATAAATGGTATTAAATATTATTCAAGTATTTGTAAAATTAACAATTAATTTAAAAACGTCATAAAATATATTTTTAATTTTTATTCCATGTTAAAATAAGGCCCCTATCAAACTTTTGCCCAGAGGCCCCCATCACCATAAATCCTGCTCTGGTAGCATGGTTATTAATCGAAAGATTGTTATTCCATCATCAAAGCAAAGAAACACTCCCACCCACCTGGTTGCTGCTGAACAGTTGAGGTCGGCACCACCTCCCTCTGCTGACTGGATCGTTCGTTCCGGCGGAACTTAGCGCGTCGGTTCTGGAACCAGACTTGCACTCGCGCCTCGCTGAGCGCCACCCTCGCCGCCAGGTCTTCCCGCACAAACGCGTCCGGGTAGTGGGTGCGTTCAAACACCCTCTCCAGCGCTGCCAACTGCGCGGTGGTGAAAGTGGTGCGGTTTCTGCGCGGTTTCTTTGCTGCGCTTTCGTGCGGGTTCGAGTAGTCTGGGAAATAAATAATAAAGATTATATAGAAATAAATGGTAATTCAATTTTTTACGTAAGCCAAAATTGCAGTTGCATGGATATAAGTGTATGCCTGTTCTAAAATCCAACGGTCACATGTTATTTTTTTGTATTAATCATTGATTTTTTTTTTTATTTTTACAAAGAATAAAATTTGTTTTAATCGAAATAAGCAACTTCACATCATCATTGTGTTAATGCAATGATATGCAGTAATATAATGATTATATTGCGGAAACAATATATGTTCAATTTTCTAAGTTTTGCTTTTAATCCATTTTGTCTTTTGACTTCGTATTGTGTTTGTTCGTGTTTGTGTATATTGTATTGTGGATACTTATGTCCTGCTCCTTTATGCTAGAATTAAAATTCTCTCAAAATAAACTAAATATTCTGTATGCCATTCGCTGAATTTCTATGTCGAAACTTTTAGAAAGACTGATTTTACATTATAATCTTATGCGGCAAAACGTCACTTTTAACAAAAGCACTCATAAAAGTGAGTTCGGAATGCGGGCCAATTTTCCTGTATCGGCTAATGGACCACCGGTTGAGAATCACTGACATTTATGTCGGTTACTTGTACAACATTTTTGTATTTCACGCTACTTCATTAACGTAAATACTATGCTGGTTGCATTTCAATTTTCTAAAAGGGGTATAAAGTTCTTGACACGGACACAAAAATGTTTTCTGATTGTTCTACAACTTTAACATTATGCAGAAAAAAATAATATCATTGTTAGTAAAATCTTTTCACTACAAACAATGTTGTTAAAAAGAAAAATTACAATAAATTCTAAAAAAAATATGTACCTATATGCTATGAAATTTTTAACAAGAAGGTTGCTTTTATTATAACAAAAAAAAAATTAATTGATTTATTTTGTAAAAAAAATATGCATTTACATAAAATAAAGAAGAAAATACCAATTGTAAAAAAAATTAAAAAATATTACTACCTATAAGAAAATACTTATAACTAGAAGCTGAAGTATTCCATGAAGTCTTCGTTTTAAAAATATATGTAATGAAAATAATTTTCAAATATTATATTTTAGAGAAAATAATTACAATGAACAACTGGCTCGCAAATCATAGAATAATTTAACAAAGGGCTCGCAAGAGCCCCTTATAACTCACCAATGTATGAATCAGTATAATTTAACACTTATTAATTTTTCTTACTTTATTTGACTGAATAAACAGTGTAAGTAGATACCTTCTAGAAACTGTAGGTTGACTATTTATATCAAAACTTTGAATTTGTAAGTAAAATTGTTATAGAATATTGCCGAAAAATAAATAAGTATTATATAGGAAATATTGTTACAAATTTTGTGATCAGAATATATAGGATACAGATTAAATAAGATTCTCTATGTGCTCATTGCTCAATTAGAAGGTTATGAGAACATAATAAGCGCATCTATCTTAAAATTCTAGGAAGATTTTTTGCAATGCATTTCGGCTGTCATATACTCAACATTCAAGTTCAACGAACAAAATGAAGTAAAAAACCAGCAGCAGTCAGATGTCGGTGTGGGGAACAACAGATTGATTTACAGAGAAACAGTTGAAACGCGCCGCTCTCGTAGTTAAAATATCAAGTTACAGATCGGACGGCGCCTTCGTCAGCCACAGAGCCCCGCATTCATAACAGAAGCCCACAGCGGAGGCACGCACACTCGTTTACTTGTTAAATGGAAAATTTACGCCAACAGATTGAGATTGATAGCTGAGTACGTAAATGGATTTACATACTTCCGACAGACTTAATTCATGGAATTATTAATAATTATTTATGAAAAGGATTTTCCTCTTTTTTCTATGCTTTATACAGTATGTGCAAACAAAATGCGGATCATAAGACTTTTAATGCGGATATTCTTTCACCTGATAGATTTAGAACAAAACTACAACAGCCAGATTCACAAAACAGGATTAACTAAACACTGGTTTAAATATGTCGAATTTTGTGAATCTGGCCGCAAGAGTACAGAGTTGTTAGAAATTAAATTCTACTTTAAGTAACATCATAATTAGTGCAACAGCATGTCTTTAGTACGAGATGTATTATATATAAAATGTAACACTTATAACATAATAAAAAAAATATCTATATGACAGTTTAGTGAAGTATCTCGTATCTCTGATTATAAATCTTATTCTTATTTTTTAATATTATTTAAGTTGAATTTAGATTATTTTTCTTAAATAATATACCTGTATATGAAAACCAATGATCAAATGGTTGGTTAGTATAGTAACTTGAATTTTAACTTAATATAAACAGTTACGAGAATTAAGCATTCAACATTGCAATCAAAAATTTTCCGACAGACAATGAATATTCACAAAATTACAATTATTAATAATAATTTATAAAAATGTTTTCCTTTTCTTTCTTCTCTGGGTACGAAATACCAATGTATCAATACATCATAAGAAAAATCAATCAACATATAATTAACATTTTTTTGATGCTGCAAAATTAAATAATTTTATTGGCGTTACAAGGTGAAACAAGGAACAAAACTTTAAATGACAATCAATTTCGAATTATACGTCTAGGATGTAATGAAGTAAAACGATATCTATAACAATTACTTTGTCCAAGTTATTTTTTTTTTGCCTCACAATATGTATTACAGCGAAATTTGCAAACCTTTCATGGGTCACAATATTTCTTAAATAGGGCTTAATTCTTCTTAAACAAGAAAACGTTCTTTCGTCTACTGCCCTCGTCCTCATAGTCTTTATTTTTTTCTTAGTAAAATTAATAGCTCGATCTGTATTAAATTTTTATCAGTTTTATAAAGTTTAGTCAAAGATTTAATATTAACATAGATTCATTTTTTTTTCCTTTTTTCAAACTGATAACTAAATTCACTTATTGTGTGTTATCCTTAAAATCTTGTTTACGTATATCCATTACCTATCACTTCGCCCGTACAAAATCTTTAAATTTTGAAAAATTTTTGAAAATTTATTTTCTGCTTCTCTTCTATTGCAATTTCTGTTTGACTCATTACAGAATACAGATAATTACTTCTTCTTGATATATTAGATTTAAGTCGGATTTCCCCTTTTCATTAAATTCAAAATTATATTAAGTGAGGTAGTTGGGAGGGCACAGCTGATTTCAGAGTGGGCAAGTGCCCATCCTGGCCCAGTCTTCGCGACGGTCCTATTTACATATTTTATAAATAAAATGTAATAATAAAAAATAGAGCATGCATAAAATTTTGGAGGTCTTTATATTTTTACTTTAGAAATTTCAGTTTTTTCTTTGGCACTAATAAAGTCAAATAAAATTGATAAATTACTTTTTCAATACGATGTCATTTACATTTCCAATTACTTAATTTATTTATTTATTTAAAAATTTATTAAAATTACTTTAATATGAAAATATGAACCACATAACTAGCGTTTTATAATTTGTCGTTTTTTAAGGTATTTTTTGAAATTGACTGATTATTTTTGTCTCCTGAAGCTGATATGGAAATAGCAGTTTTTTGGAGTAAAATTATTATTTTAATAAATCTACCGAAATTTTAATATTTGTTAATTCTTTATTATTTCGTGCAATATTTATAACAATAATTATTACCGTCATTTCTGTTTTGGTCCAAACTGCTCCTCTTCTGTTTCAACCTAAGCAAACTGCTCACTGTAAACTGCTTAGAATTTTCCGTGGTGATGGGCCGACAGTCAACTGTCTGCCCGACAGGATTGGTATAGCTTGGTCCTGTCACCGTATTGACCATCGCCATTCCATTGTTATACCCTCCCAACATCTCACACCCAATCACTGATAACGAAGTCACTTGTCACCGAAACAAATGAGTTTAGTAAAAAAGCGATTTCACGATTGGTTAGCGGTGGTGTATGTGTTTTGTTACCGGGCTGTCAGTTCGAATGAGCGATAACAGCGCGGGTAAATGAATATTAATGTTTGTTTATGTATCGCGCTAATTTAATAAGTGCTAAGTGGCTACTGAGCGAGATACTAGACGAGAGTGATCCTGGGTAAGATTTGGCCGTGACGTCAGAGGACGTCCCTCAAGAGCTCCGCCTTCTCAGGCTCATCACTGCCTCCTTGATCCTCACATGCGGCACTTCTCAAGCGTCTTTATCTATCACTTGGCATAGTTATTAATGCTCTTATAATTTCATTAACTTTGGCTTATTTTACTTAATAAACTGGGCCACTTATTATTTTATTTTAATTTTACTTGATGTTTCACTTATCTTAATAATTAATTTAGCACAATATTTTAATCTTACAACATGATAAATAGGTAATATAATTTTATTTCTGGAAAAATATTAACTGCTGTTTTGCATTTAATGTACTGTTCCCTATAGATTCCTTTTTGAATATTACAGTAAAAAACTTCATGTTTAAATAACAATTTTTTGAGAATGATACTTATATGCTTTTCAATTCATTTTCTTTAAAATTTCATTCTAAACGGGCGGAAAAATTAAATTTTTTTATCACTAAATCCCAAAATTTTATTAAATAAATAGGATAACTGCTTGGTTAGTTTTTATAAGCAACGTCTCTATGTAATATAAAAGAAAGTGATATTTCAAGATCTTCTAAAGATTATTGCAGTAATTCCAGATCTTATAATGTGTAGATACTATTTAATACATTTTTCCGATCCAAAATTGGTAAATTATTAAAATATTATTGTGTTACAAGCTAGAGAAAATCAATCTAAAGTTTAAGAATTAAGATTTTTAATAAAGCATAAATTAAGTTGAAATGTTAATATTTGTAGATGATATTTATTATTTATTTCTATTATTCTATGAAATATTTTCCGAAATAAAAGTATGAGTCCATAATATTTATATCTCAAGATGGACATTTATAGCATATTATGCTCAAAGAAAACTATCATTATTGACCTAGCACCAAGTTGTATCCGGAGGTGTGAAGCAACCGAGGGACATAAGGCGCTGGTCAATAATTGTCTTCTCAACCGTGGTATATATATTATTTTTTCACTACTATTTCAATCCCAATCCTACTAAGCAAAATTATATTGACAATAACAAACATTTTGACATGAACATTTTATCTCGTTTCTTAATATTCACAAAAATAAACTAGGCTGTCTTTGTCTTTTTTTATATTTGACGGTTCAGTTTGTAGACGACACATTTAAATTGTGAATCCATACTTTACACTTTTCTTAAATTAAATGATTCAAACAATTTCATTATCGACCATGGTTAATAATAATCTATTATATTATAAGCGGTAGTGAAAAACAATATCTTATATCAAATAGAGGTTAATAATAAAAAAATAATAATATTAATATGTCTAATTTTATTTATAAAACAGTAGTTTTACTATTTTTTTTAAACAATATTATGAAATACAAGACAATAGCATTTACGGAAAATGATTGAATTAGTGAATTACTTAGTAGTTCGAACAAAATATTTTCTAACAATCACTGATGTGAACAACCTAGCTCTCTTTAATATGAACAGTAAACACGGTATATGTATTGCTTCTAAGATTCCCTATTTACCATATTGTCTGAAATTTAATAAACCCTCGTTGATGTGAACAGTTCGTTAATACGAACAAGCCTGAATTTATTTTGTTTGCACTAACCCTATTGTATTGAGTGCCGACTACAAATTATTTTACTGTTATTTATTATTTCTTATTTCGTATTCCTTTAATAGCAAAATAAAATAAAATAATGTCTAATATTTCTATTTTAGTATTAATAAAAATAATCTGTTTTCTCTATGTAGTACAAATTATCTATAAAAAATAGTAAAATTTTTCATGTTTGTTTGATTTACAACCCGGAAATGTAATGAATTCGGGTATTTTCTCCACGAGCTTCATTTTCAGGCGTCGCGGCGTCTGAGTCCCTTGTGAGCCAATCACGACGCTGCAGGCGGAGCGAACTTGTTCCAACACGCCCACACATCCGTAGCTCTCTTCACCACTTAAATCTCGATACATCTCGTGTCTCAACCTAATTCAATTACAACGGTTCTCTGTGTTTTTTAACCGCTACTAATGAGGGGAAAATTAAATAAATTAGGCTGGTTTATTTCGTTAAGTTTTTGTACAATAAGACAATGAAAGCTCACTTATAACCTAATCAAATTATGGCAGTTATGTTGCAGTGGAAATGTAATTAATTTGAGAGCTAATTGTTTGCAATTTATTATCTGTTTAGCTTTAGTTGCGAGAGGAAAATACATTGAATTACTTTTTCTTTTCAATTTAATTAAGATAATCTTTAACCAATTCAAAATATCACTTTCTCAGATTGTTTCGGAACCCACCACAATGCAAGTAAAGCTTGTCAGAGAACAAGTACCTTAGGTACTTGAGGCCCTGTTCTATCTAGGATTGTAATGCCACAAATGGTAATAATATTTAATTAATAAAACGTTTTTTTTTGTAAAATTCAATTTAATGTAGCCACTTATTTTGAATGTTTCAAACTTTTTTGTCCAGTACACAATCATGGTCTGTTTAATTGACAAGAAATTAAATACTTATTTACATTTTCAATTACAATTTAAACAATTTAAATATTCCAAAAATACCTATTTTGATCTAAATTTTTGATTTTAGAAAATATTACGTTCGTATTGATAAATTACGATGCGTTGATATCAAATTTTCAAACAGAATTGAATTGTCTCTGCATTCCTGACATATTTGTTTTCAAAATTGGTCCTATTTTTAGCATACTTCAAAAATTGGTAAATATATTACCGTTCGACTCTATGGGAAAAGTTGTATAAAGAAATGTTTGTTACAGGAAACAGAAAACATATCCATAATATAACTTTGAATGGTAAAATAGTTGATACTGTATCTCTACCCATTTTTTGAAATAAACAAGTTTTTTTGACGTTTTACTAACAAAAAGAGATATTCAATTCTTTTTGAAATTTTAAAATAAGCTCCATCCAGATGTTTCAAATACATTACAATATTACTTAGTAACAAGTGTCTAAAATGACAGAATAACTTTTGACCCGAGTTGTCGTTACTGCCTAAGAATTTTAAGTAAATTTTACCATTTTATATTCATATTGGTCGGTTGCACCGTTGTTACTTAAATTCTAATTTTTTCTTAAAAGTACAATATGATATTGGAATAAAATGTCAAATGAACTATGTACATTGCTGTCAAAATTTCTATTAGATTTTTTATGTTTAAGTGTTGTTGGTGCAACTAGGCATACGTAATATATAGTCATGAATTTATTGGAAAAATTTACGAATAGTTATTTCATAGTAACAGTCAAACGAGTGCAAAAAATGACAATGAGATCGCGATCCGTTATTGCCCTGGTTTTATTCAAAAAAATTGAATGAATTTACGAAAAATATTATTTTCTTTAGTTATATTATTGCAGAAATTCTCATTAACTGGATATGCAATGGTCTCTATATTTCCTTACTTCAGTGGTGGGAAATAAAAAATAAGTAAAGTCAAATGAAAATGCAATTTAAATATCTAATAAAGCTTCAGTATGTTATTTACCTCTGCAAATGGAGTGTTTACCTGAGTCGTCCTGAGTCTAATGTCCTGCATTGTCAGAAGACATTCCCTCTGCCATACCAATATACCAATACCACCCACAATTCACAATACCCTCATCTATATCCCTACATCCCACATCCACTCGTCAAGTTGTCATCGATCCTAATTAGGCGCATTCTCGTCCGGGCGTATAAATAGCCGGATGCTGTGACTGGTACAGATGTGGCGTGCCGGCTGATGGATGGCGCGCCGTCGATGATAAAGCGCCGGCTTCATTGCCGCAAATTGCACGGACGCCCGGCGACGCTGCTGGACGAAACGGTGGCTGATGGATGGTGTGCGTTATGGTGTAAATAACGCAAGGGTAATTTCACTTTTCACGTCGTGAGTGAAGAGAAGTCGCTTGTGATTTATTTTTGTAAAGTGATGGCTTTATTATATTCACATCTGTTTGACAGCCACGTTTTGTTTTTGTCATATTTTTCTACACCTAACAGTAGGTACAGTAATTATTCATTCTTTATGTGATGGCTTCGTTATATAAAAATCTGTATGACAACTTGGTATATCTAAAATGAAGTGAAAGAAGAAATTAGAGGAAAACTAACGAAAGGAAATGGAGTAGAAAGACAAGTAAAAATGTGGTTAAGAATAATTTGGTCTAAAAGTCTATAATAATTATACAGGTTTTACCTATCGTTTTGACCAACGGTCGGCAACCAAAAGCACGCGTGCCACCAAATAGCATGGTATAGAATTTAGCTCAAATTAGTGTTGCCATATTCTAGGAATTCCATTTAAATAGATTTATATATCATTTGCTCAATAGTTATCCAGATTGTGTTTGCGTAATTAAACGTGCATGGGAAAGGTTATATATGTACACATAGACGTTATAAAGAGTTGTTTGATTTGGAGCAGAATTGACAAGAACAAAAATAATTTGCCGAAATATTGTATGCAATTTGGAGCTTATATTTATTTATAAATAAATAAATTATCAATAATATTAATAACGCACCTGCAAATGTGACTTCTACTGAACGTAGCTTTTCTCTACTAATGACTGGTTAAAAAAACTAGTAACCGATATTTTGAACAAAATTTGCGAATATTAACCGATATTTTTAAGGACGAAAATACCGGTACCCGTTAACCAAAAATTAAAAATTAAAAGAAAGTTTTGACCCGATTCATATCATTACGAAAAAAAAAATGATTATAAGTTTAGTTATTCTTTTGTATGTAGAATTTTAATTTTGTGATTAACATTATCATATAATTTATTGTTTATAATTACCTAAAAAAAATGGTATCTCACGCCAACAACTCCCCCTCTCCTTATGGAAGTTTCTGAATCCGCCACTAACCGAGCAGTTGAAGTTTTGCATTTAAACAGGGTTTGCCTTTTTTTAATAAAAATCATTGATTTTTGCATATTTGAAGAATTACATTTAATATTCAAGTTTTGGATAAACCGTAAACCACAATCTTTTCCGGCCTATAAAAAATTGAATAACTGCTCAAAAATGACTTATCCCAACAAGACATCCCCGGCGCCACTAACAACCCCATAAACAACCCGAAATGAAGTGTTAACCTCGCCTAATGAATCGCATTAGGCATTATCGGTCCCGTCTGCACACACAAATCAAGCTCCACTTCCTGTACCCCGTCACCTGGTTGTCATCTCCTCGCTGTGGTGGAGCCATCAGTTTGAGAGAGCTGTGTGTGGCGATGACAGCCGGAGTTTCACGGTCTGCTGGCAGGCGACAGGGTACCTTCACGTCGTCTTCGAGATCGGGTTACAGCGGGACATGTGTAGCTGGGAAGTACAAAGTCAAATGCGATAAATGTAAGGAGTTTATATGTAATTGGTCTAAATTTTAATTGTGGTGTTGCTATTAATTTTTTTATAATGTATTTGTATGTAAATAGTAGAGATGGGACTGATGCCGAATAATTATTCGATATTTGTTTTATTCGGCCTATTTTAATACCGAATATTCAATGACATGAAATAAGTGAAGTGCAACTGTTTTATTACATTATAATATATAATTCTAGAAAATAAATTTAAAACAAAAGATATATGTTTAGTTATTACTAATGTATCTACATAAGGAATAAATACTTTATCGAGTTATATTGTTTGGTGGTAAATCATTATTTTTTTTAAACTAAAACAATTAAATTTAATCGTAATTAGACAAAAATTTACATTACTAAAAAATAAATGAACTTCGATACGTCAAAACACCCCTCTCCGCAACAGAAACCACCAATCACGTTTTCAGATTGTAGAAAAATATATTTTTTCGTACATCTCTAAAATGGGTTAAGATCCAATCCAACGATTATACTAGTTGATTCTTCGGGCAAAGTTACATAAAGAACGATTCGATGAAAAATGAGAAAAACTAAAAATCCTCTATTTCAATTTTTTGCTTGGAACTGTTTTCTCCAATTTTTTTTTCTGGACTAAAAATTATCTTCTAATGTCCTCAAGATATTTACGTTCAAAGTCCCAAAAAAAAATGGTTTTTCAAGCGTACTCCTCCAATGCGTCGAACTACAACGTCAGCGTAACTTCAAAATTTTACATTGAAAAAATAAAAATAGTTACTTTTCATGTACAATTATAATTGGAAATAACTTGGAGATATAAAAAGATGTTAATTTTTAATTGGAAATATGAATTTTTAAAATCCGATTTTGAACACATAAAGTGGAATATTTTATAAATCTTTGTCGAATGTTCATATCAACTCTAAAATATATATTTTTTATAGTAATAAATACTTAATTAAGTTATGCAGAAACCATAGATACATAAAAAATTAGAAAGTATAGATCTTTCCCTACCAATATTTTTCTCCTGATTGTCCATTATATACGAAAATATATCTACAGTATGAATCACAAGAACATTAAAATTTATTTCAAATTAACTTAATCTTGTAATATTTTGACTATATTTCCATTACAATAAAATTTAATATGAAATTTACTGTACATTATAAATTTCGCGTATCACGCAAAATATCTTCACCTAACCATGTTTATGTCCATTTGAAATATTTTGAACAGTTCAAAAATATATCCCGTACATTCCTGACTTCACAGGCGTCGTGTCGAATTAGAGCGTCGGTTGTCAGGTGTCAGTACTACACGTGACATCCTTATCACGTGTCAGGCGTATCACAATCCTTTAATTGCCGGTGACAGCGGCTTCTACTCGCTAAAAATACAACCGCGCGCGGTTATTTATACCGCGGGAATTGATTGGTGGTCACAGGCTCAAACTTGTTTGATCTCGCGAGTGAAGTATTGTTTGGGTTTCACCAACTTTTATGACAAACGGAAATTCTTTTTGTTTTGTATTTTGTCGCCGGTTAAATACGGAGATGAAAGAGTGAATTGTTGGAGTTTATGATCATTAGTAAATATCATAAATGTCCAGGGAATTGAGTCGTATTTTCAGTGTTTAATTCATATTTTGTACAGATGAAGATTTCAGTCTCCAGGGAAATCATAGTATATAAATTTTGAAGTACTTAGTAAATGGAAACAGTCTTGCAAATTATTTTGCCTAAAGCAAAGTTTAAGTAATTTTTATAATTTTATTGGGTTCTAAATAAGGGAGATATTTAAATGCAATTTGCATATTTCGTTGAATTAATTGTTTTTCGCGTCACCGTTGACCTAAATATAACTTTACTTCCATAGCAACATAAGACAAGACTGTAAAATCTTATCTTGTCTAGAAATTACAAGACAAGACTTGACTAAGCCTGAAGGCCGTTTTAGACTAGCCTATAAATTGTACAAGATCTTGCACCATTTTTGGTACAATTTAAATTGGCTAGTATCAAAGAACAAATTGGTTGAAATATTGTATATGATTGTAAATGTATAATGAAAAAAGCAGAACACGGTCAATTTGTCATACAATTTATCAACCAATTTGGCTGTGAGCATACGCATATATGAATTTTGTGATTTCACGCATTTCTAAGGTTTATTTGTTTTTTTATTGTATGTAGTGTGGTTATAGAAAACTTAGTGTTACTGATGGTAAAGTTGTAAGAATTGTAAACTTTAAATGTAAATGAATTTATGTTTAATTTTACTTGTCACATTAACATGTTCAAGAAAACTGCACAGAATCAGAGTCAATATATTGTACAAGAAATTGCATTAATATTATACAAAACTTCGTCAAAATCGAACAATTTTTGGTACAAGATATTTCTGATATTTATCGTTCATCTCGATCTTCCCTGGACATGGTAAAAATCAAATACTTTTGAATTGAAATAAATAAATACATATATTGAATTACTACATTATAATATAAAAACGATCAATTGCGCATGGGTGTAATCAAAGTATTTTATTTTTAGGTTGCCTAATATCACCACAAATATTTTTCTGTATCATTTAAAATACAATTTCTATACAATTCAACTTGCATATTAGTGTTGTAAGTTGTCAGCCTTCAGCCTCTGCAAGGGACCTACACCTTGTATAGTGGGTTCCGATTTCCGAACCACTCGGACACAGCGGTACTCAATTCGAATCGTACGCAATTATCAAGTAATCGACCATTGTCCATTTATAATTTATTATTTTATTCTATTTCAATTTGATAACACCTTATTTTTATTAAATAAGGTTTGTGGTCATTAAGTTGGTAAAATATTTCTCAAATAAAAATTACAGTTGTGGTATAATATATTTTTTTTATTTAATGATCGACGAATATAAATTTAAGTAAATAATAATGAAAAAATAATTTTAATTATATTTTATAGTAACAAGTTAAAAAAATATATGTAAAATGTGCTGAGGAAAAAGTTCTGAGCCTTTTTTCTATTCTGAAGTACTTTAAAATATGTAAACCAATAAACCAATTAAATGCAGATTAGAGAAACACCCATAATCTCCTCTCTCATAAATCTCTCCCCCGTAATCGGTGACATGAAAGAGTAAAAAAGCGAAGCAGTGACGCCACGCAACAGGTGACGCCTCCGTCTGTGCGCGACGCGACAAGCGACGCTCTGCCTAGCGGAAAGGGATATCATCCCAGTTATCCTGTCTCCAGTCGCCCGTGTCCTGTCAAACACCTGACTGCCTTCTGTCAACTCCAAACATCAAACGCGCCGAAAGAGTTGCAGGGTTAACTCTGCATGC
Source organism: Stenolophus ochropezus (assembly GCA_035578165.1). Classification (NCBI taxonomy): domain Eukaryota; kingdom Metazoa; phylum Arthropoda; class Insecta; order Coleoptera; family Carabidae; genus Stenolophus; species Stenolophus ochropezus. The sequence goes on from JAQOWZ010000002.1 coordinate 5,167,004, forward strand.
GAAATGCCAAGTGCTAAATGTGTGGCGTTTTTTTGGAAACTTGGCTTGTTAGATATTATTTATTATGGGTTACGTAACAGTATGAAAAAGCTGTAATTCATAGATATAAATTGTTTCTGCATTATCAATGATTTATCATTTACTAATTGTTGTACCGGTACAGAGAGACAACACAACGTAGAATATCAAAATATTTATTATAGTATATAACTAATAAGTAACGAGTGATTCAAGACGTTTTTTAAGCAATTATACAAGGCAATGTATATTATATGTCAAAAGGTAATTATCTACGACGACGGATATGTATTCTTCGATACCCGTAATTTTCGTCATAGATATCATGGATATCTACAACACTAATTTTCTTCATTGTTGAATGTGAGATCTGGGATTCAAATGTTATTTGGTAATAACAGCAATTTTACTATAAAATGCATTTGTCTTTGTATAAATATTGCTTAGTGTACATGGAGTAACGTTTCTTAAATTTATTTACTAAGGTGAATTAGTACCTACTGAAAGTTTAAACAGCAACAGCTTGAAAACTAATAAGTAATTCTTTACAAGCGTTATTTTAATAATGGATAGTATGCTTGTTGAATGGGTGATTATTTATAAGTAAATAAAAAATTCCTCAGTAGTCAGTAGTGTTTCACAAAAGTCTTGTATTTTACTTGGTCTTGCCTCAGACTTACAAAAATTCAAGACAAGAACAAGAGAAGAGCTACAAATTTCAAAGGAAGACAAGGCAAGAAATTGTTTTACAAGAAATGCACAAGAATAGCAAGATTTTCCTCAATTCTTGTATTGTCGCATTTTTTTATTGATTGATATTATCCAAACAAAAAAAATATACGTGTGATATAAGATTATTTATATGTTCAAGGTCATTTGCGTATATTAACATGCAAGACAATAAATATGCAAGAAAATGACGATCACGATAAGATTTTTATATACAAGAGTAATGAAAGACAAGATATACTTAAATTTCTTGTCTTGCTTATCGAGACAAGACAAGAAATAACTAAACAAGACAAGAAATCGTATCTTGTGAAACACTAGATGTAGCTTTTGAAATGTCAGTTATATATTTTTATTTTAAATTTCGGCCTCTACTATTTTCGCCATCACATAAATATAACAATATGTCCTAAAAAATGCGGTTATTATATTTATATACAAAGAAGCAAAAGCAAATGGCATCGAAAATAAAATTCGAAATTTAAAATTCGTTCATCAATTTGAATGAAGTTTAAAATTTGAAAAGTTGCAAAGTAATTATTTCGTATAACAAAAAAAATACTTAGATAACAATTGATGACAATTCATCTCCCCCAAGCAAAATGTATTGTACTAACTTATCTACATAGTTAATCCAAATCCGATGATATATTTATATTTAATTTACTGCAACACATTGAAAGGATTAATATAAAAACCTATTGTACAATAGTTTCAAGCTGTTCATATGAATGAGCCACTTGTAGCACAGCAGTGGAGTTGTCGATGGCTCTTAACTCCTGTGTTTATTCCTTCCGGCTGACTGGCTGACAAGTGAGGAGTAATAATCAAACGTAACACTCTAAACACCTTTAATTCCATTCTGTTTGCGATCAGGTTGCCAGACGCCATATGTGCCCCGTGCCCGGATAACATCTGAATGTGTAATCTGAAACAAATGATCAAACACATGCTGGCCAGAGGTCACCATGACGTGGGGAATTGAACGGGGTTGAGATTATTAGGTTTTACTCAAATCGGAAATTAAATTTAAAATGGGTGCACTAAATATGTCATTATTATAACGACTATACAACTCATCGGAAAATGGACCAATCAGATAGTTGAATTTTTCTTAGTTACGATGTATAACAACGGTTATTTATGTTGCTAAGTCGTGTTTTCGCGGAACACCACTAATGGTGTTCCGGAAACAGTTGAATCATATTTAATCGTATCATCCGTGAATATAAACAATTACAGTTTTTGACATTGACATTGACAAGTAAATAATTTGTTTAATATAGTTGATTTATTCGTTGTATAGTCTTAATATATACAACTCGAGCTTCGAAAATAATCTGAATATACAGTTTGCGGACTCGATGTGTTACTTTTAAAACACAACTCCACCTGCGGTGTCGTTGTGTTTCCAAGGCAACACATCTCGTCCTCAACTGTATATTCGATTATTTTCGAACCTCTTGTTGTATAACTATTGACTATACAACTCATCCGAAAATGGACCAATCAGATAGTTGAATTTTTCTTAGTTACGATGTATAACATCGGTTATTTATGTTGCTAAGGGCCAGTTTTTCAATCTCCGGTTAAAGTGCCGGTTACCTTAACCATCGGTTAACAGAAAAATATTGCATCGAAAAACTGATGTAAGTTGTCAAAAATACGCATTATTTACTATTTCGATGCGATATTTTTCTGTTAACCGATGGTTAAGGTAACCGGCACTTTAACCAGAGATTGAAAAACCGGCCCTAAGTCGTGTTTTCGCGGAACACCACTAATGGTGTTCCGGAAACAGTTGAATCATATTTAATCGTATCATCCGTGAATATAAACAATTACAGTTTTTGACATTTCGTAAAAATATAGTTGATTTATTCGTTGTATAGTCTTAATATATACAACTCGAGCTTCGAAAATAATCTGAATATACAATTTGCGGACTCGATGTGTTACCTTTAAAACAAGGCAACACATCTCGTCCTCAACTGTATATTCGATTATTTTCGAACCTCTTGTTGTATAACTATTGATTATAGAATGATTTACGTTCGGAAATGTTCTCAAAATTAATAATATGAAATACATTCATAAGGTCGGTTTCCCTTAGTTGATCTTCACGTGAACAATTGCAACATAAATATGATTCACATCACTAAGGAAAATCAATTTAAATTTAAAATAGATGCACTAAATATGTCATTAAATTATAACGATTATAGAATAATTTATGTTCAGAAATGTTCTAAAAATTTAGAATATATGAAATACATACATAAAGTTAGTTTCCCTTGGTTGATCTTCACATCATCAATCGTAACATGTGATTCAAATTACCAAGGAGAAAAGTGGAATTGATAACATCATCTTGTTCGGTGAAACTGTACGTTCAGCTATAATCATAATTGCAGCTAGCGTTATTGATATTATTAATCATTTATTTACTTAGACATAAATCTATAAAATAACGACCCTTTTTAGATTTTTTTAGATCTTGTTTAATTTATTTTCAAAACCTATAACCCAATGTCAAAGTTGTGTAGATTTAAAAGAATCTAAACAACAGTATTAAACTAAAAATTGTGTTGACAAACGCGAAATATACCAAAAATACTTATTTTTACGCCCAAAATTATAATTTTGGGAAATAGTATTCATTGATAGATCTCAACGCGCTGATTTCAAATTTTCAAACGGAATTTAATTATCGTTTTTCGTTCCTGAGATATTTGCTGTTAAAGTTGTACTTCAAAAAAGTGTGTTTTTTGGCTATATCTTTAAAATGGGTAGAGATACAATCTTAACGATTATATCAGTCGATTCTACGGGAAAAGTTACGTAAAGAAATGTTTTCTCCGAATATACGTTCTTTGGAACGATTAGGTGAAAAATCAGAAAATCGAAAAAAACTAAATTTCAAAATTTCTCGGAGGAACTTTTTTTCTCCAAAACCTTTCGTTTTCTACACTTAAGTAGATATCGATGCGCTGATTTCAAATTTTCAAACCGAATTGAATTATCTTTTACCCTTCTCGAGATATTCGTATTCAAAATTGAGTTTTGGCAATACCTAAAAAAACAGGTTTTTTAGGTATACCCCTTTAAGAGTTAGGTTTACGACTTTGAAGACCTCACCAATCGATTCTACGGGCAAAATTACATAAGTATAGCAATTTTCAGATTTTTATTCCAAAGGATACAATTTGTAGAACGGAAAAATGAAAATGGCGAAAATCGAAAAAAACGCCTGATGAACCCCTTGCGATTTTTTTCGATTTTTGGCCATTTTCATTTTTTTCCTTCTAGAAATTCTATCTGTTGAGATAAAAATCTGAAAATTGGTACTCTTATGTAATTTTGCCCGTAGAATCGAATGGAGAGGTCGCCGAAACCGTAAACCTAACCATTTAAGGGGTATACCTAAAAAACCTGATTTTTTAGGTATAACTTTGAACTCAAATATCTCAGGAACGGGAAAAGATAATTGACTTCTGTTTGAAAATTTGGAATCAGCGCATCGATTTCTACTTAAGTCCAAAAGAAGAAAAATTTTGAATATAAAAAGTTTCGAGTGAAAAATTGAAATTTAGGTTTTTTTCGTTTTTCTTATTTTGCACCAAATCGTTCCAAAGAACGTATATGTGAGCAAAACATATCTTTATATAACTTTTCCCGTAGAATCGAATGGTAAAGTAGTTAAGATTGTATATCTACTCATTTTTGGAATATACCAAAAAAACATACTTTTTTGAGGTACAACTTTGAGAGCTAATATCTCTGAAATGAAAAGAGATAATTAAATTCTGTTTGTAAATTTGGTATCAGCGTAGCTTATTCTTTCAAAAATATTACAAACAAAATTTTGTAAAATTTAAAAATTTTCGTGCTAAAAATTCGGGTTTACGCAAAAATACAGCATCAACGGTTTTGGGAATTACATTCCCTTCTGTTCCTATATACATAAACTATTTTTCCAACTAATATACATGACGAGAATATCAAATTCATTATAAATGTGTGCATTTATGTTTCCACAACATTATTTCGGCAAATAGTTTTTGTTCTTGACAATTCTACAATAAATCAAACAATTCTGAATAATGTCAGTGTATATGAGACGTCTTTGATCTCTAGATTAATTTATAATTATTTTCAAAATTCAAAAACCTTGTTCAATCAATCACTTTGATGTTTTACTTTACGTCGAGAAAATACCATGGTATTGATATTGTCTATATTAGTTTTTATCTTAATTTGTTGTTTTTTTTTTGTATATTCCAGTATCTCTAATGCATTTCACAGTGTGATTAGAAAATATATAGTAACATAAAAAAGTTCATCAAACCAGTTATAGAACTTATTGAGAGCAATAACATTTTTCAAAATCTCATATTTTATCATTTTTGTTTAATTCGGTATTCTATTTATTAATAGTTTGTAGACAGCTACCTATTGTTGCCGGCGCCTGTATTTAACAATCAAATTCCAACAATTCCTCAACTAAAGAAAACTATTTTAATAAGTCATTTACCGAATTTATATTCCCATATATTAGCTGTTCATTATAATTATAGATATCCTTAAAATACGATTGGAATTGTATAGTTATGAAGATTGAATATAAGAACCAAAGGAATGTTGTTGTTCAATAATTTAATTGTCTTATAAATGTCAAAATATGAAATTGTGTTTATATTAGCGGAATATAAACGTGACAATATATAGTGACTCCATTCTGATTAAGGGTCGAAATAAAATCGCAATTTCAGTGAATTGTATATTTAGATATCGTTTTATAGGTTGTATATTATTTTAAGATATTACCATGACATGAATTCTAAATTTATTTTGGTTTAGTGTAATGTGTATATATTGCTAATTTTAAATTAAAATAATTGCGATCAATAAAATTATTTATACTTTATTATAAATAATCGGTTAAACATAGATCTTATTTTATATTTATGTTTCCATTTTTGTATGTGTATTACATTTTTTTAAATTATTGTCACCAATGAGTATTACTAAAAATAAAACCATGACCTGGTAATATGCAATTCGATAGATGTTTTACATTTCCAATTAAATAGAACTAAAAAACTGTAGAATAAAATAATCTCGAAATCAGTAATTTTATAATTTAAATGATTGTTTAAGAATATTGTCCTACGAAATTAAAATAAATTTAAAAGCAATATAATTTATTTAAAGATTCATTTCATATGATATGTAAATTAAATATATGTTACTATTTAAATAAGATGTGTTATTCTTAATATTATTCTTAAAAAAATTCTAAATATTTATCGGTAGTGCCAAAAAGCACTTTGCTTGTAATGTTTACTTGAATTTTTCGTAAAATTCAAAAACTTTTAGCCGTAGAATGTTTTTGGGTCCAATCGGCCTTTTCGAAGGGCAATTTATTATTGGCAGAAATTTAAATAAAATTTAGATGGATTTTGTAGGAAACATTTGATTCATTTGATTTCGTGAGAAATATGTACGAAGTTAATAAAAACCATATCTCTTTCTTTGCTAGTTTATGAGCGATTAACATAATTTTGTGTAACAACATTTTAAGAAATGATTTTAGATAGACGTTCGAAGATATGAAACGAATGGAAGTTGAAAAATGATTAGCCGTAGAATGATCTTACTTTCAAGTGAAATAAGTTTAAATAAAGTGCACCATAAATGGTATAATTTAACGTATAAGGGAGACATATGGTATCCACATAATTTTTTTATTGTATAGAGGTTGTTGTTTTTATTTTAACACTCTTTTGAGAATGAATAGAATTACAACTTGAAAATGAGTTGACCATTAAAACCTGATTTTTTATAACTGAAATTGCATAAGATGCAGTTGCATTTTTAACGTTCACTGCACTAATTTATTTTGGTAAATATTTGAATATAATTAATCCTACAATCTTTTGAATGTGCATTAGCATCTAATTTGAATTTCTTTTACTTTTGGTTCTACATCTGCTGAGAGCTTGTACTTGTGTACGATGCGGTGTGTAGAAGCATCATTACCCTTTAGCCTTCGGAGGCCTAATCCTTCAATAACACGTTGGCTAAACACTAATTACCTCCCTTCACATCGGGTTGCAGATGGACTTGGTTTGCATGTATGAAATAATAATTAGACATTGTAGGTCTGGGAGCGGGTTATAGACCCTAGGGGGGAGGGGGTATAGGCAGCTAGGGGGGGGGGGGTAGATGTCACACGGAAATGCAGTTTGGCGCGTGCTCGGTCTGGCAGGATCCGGATGGACCAGACGGCCGAGGGAGGGGGGTGCCCCAAGACATGTCAACTAGGTAAAGACTTATGTGTTCCCTTCTATTATACATATGCACAGGGACGGATTACTCATTTTTTTAAAACCGTCGTGCTCTTAACCTACTTTCAAATGCTAATGGCAAATGTATGTTTAAAAACTGTACTTTGACTAACTTAAACTAACATTATTTATTTTGAAATAAAAATATTAATAACAATACTCATAAATTATAGATGTTACCAAATATTGTTCGGTTTTGTTCGAAAATATTTACAAAAAATTAAGATTTAAAGAAAAATATGTATCTGTTTACAGAATTGAGATATTTTATGTTTATTTTTTTGTCCATGTAAAAATAGCTAATCACAATCTAAGAATCTCATATTTAAAAAAGAGAAACAAAAAATAATTCTTAGGTTATATTGTAAATATTCAAATTTTAAGACAATTTTTTTTATTTGTTAGCGTTGCAGAAAATTTAACCTTTTTTTGGTGCAATGGGGCATATGACCATATTTTTTCTTCCATTTTATGATTCTGTACAAAAAATAAAAATACCCATATTTTTTTTAAACCAATTAATTGTTGATAATTCAGGAAAAAACAATAATAAAATTTTGGAGAGGGGACATGTGACGTCACGTAGGAGACTTAGATAGAGAATTTGAATCCATTCGATAAAAATCATCTATCATAGAATAATGTACATTTGGCAGATTACCCAGACCCCATTTTTAAATCTATGTAAGTAAACTCTAAACACCCTTCGAAAATCATAGAATATTAACAATTTTGACAGATGAGGACAGACATTTCAATGCCAACCAAATTTACATCAAAACAATCTGTTATGTAATATCAAAATATTTTAATTTTATTCTATGAATTGCCTGTATTGATATCTTATACATTGTTTCATTAATAGTTATGACTAATTTATCATTGACAATATTTATTCGATATCATTAAGTAAAAAAATAGTTTCATTTTTATAGTATTTGAAGAAAGTTGTCATAAAATATCCGTTATTCATATTTTTATACCGCTGATTTTTATACTATAAGCACTTAAACTAGGATTCACATAGGCAATAGAACCTGTCTAGGTTTGATATGTAGTACTGGTTGCATAAAAATACTACATTGTAAAAACAGACTACAGTTTGACCGAATTATCATACAGATTAAAATCTGTGATTAATTCATATTGAATACTGCGTATACTAATTTACAAAAAAAAAATGTTTGCAGAATACATGCCAAGCCTTCTATACAATATTTTATTTAAATTTAATAAGTATTAAATGTATGACAACATGGTCCATACCCTAATAATAAAAACTGTATAATGAAACACTTATTAGGTGACATTTACGAGTCATAAACTACATACAGGGGTAATTTTTATATGGTGACCTAGGTCGAGGAAACTGGAGCTGTACAGGTCGTCGCCTTATCACCAGCATCTCATATTTGTATATCACCAGATAAGAAAACAATCAGGGACTATCTTTATACATATATATGTTTTTTAAATATTACAAAAATACAAATTCATATTATTTGTATGTACATAGTTATAATAGCAAATAGAAAAATTAAAAAATATTGCAAGATTAAATAGCTAACAAATATGAAGTTGGATTATTGTTTTTATTTTTGTTTCATTACAATTTTTTTATTTTTTTAATATTAAATGAATAAATATATCACGCGAGATAAAAAAATGTATATGTAAACTGGATCTGCTTTATTGGTGTTTGAAGATATCGGTAGTGATATATTTATACCCTGAGGTCATTTACCTGACTTCACATTTTGGGCACTCTAGTTGGTGTGGAGAGAATACCACACGGGTTATTTACGTGGAAAATACTATAGACAAGTTTTCAGAATAAGTATTCTCATATAAATATCAATACCGATTTTTCAAACATTAATTTAATATTTCTTATTATGTTTTCTATACACCCCTTGAAATTACCTATATTTTATTCTTTTTTCTTCCATCGATAGAAGATAGAAAAGGAAAAATATTAATCTAGATAAAAGAGGTACAAAGGAATAAGGACCGTGCTAAAAGTGGCTTATCGAAAATTTAAAGAATAAATACATTTCATGGTATATACAATCTGATTTTATCATTTTTACAATGTCTGTCAAAGTGTATAACAAGTATTATTTTTTATTGTAAATTATAAAAACGCGGAATGAAAAAATTGAAGCTGTTGTTGGTATTCATGAAAAATGAAAATTGAGAAAGAATTAGTAGTTGGTGGTTGTTTAGGGATTATATAAATTAAGCAACACTTATTCTATAAATCATAATAAGAATTTTAAATAACATTGGCTCTTGTTGAATAACAAATAGAAATGAGTATTCTATAAGTCAATAGCAACTAAATTTAAGACATTTTTACATCAGTGTAAAATGTTCTTTATTTGTCTTGTTATGTATCAATCATAAATATCGATTACTCTTAGAATTGAAAGTACACTTTATAGTTGATATTTGCAACTGATAACTGATATCATAAGAAATTAGATATTGTAGATATCTAGGTAAAATATTATTCTTTATATCTTATATTGTATATGAACTGTTCTATTATATTGTATTGGTACTGTCTTTGCAAACCCAATTCAATTTTATTGATCATATCTATTATATTCCAAAGCTTTACATCTGTATTTACTTTCCCCGGTTTTTTAATTTGTTTTTATCCATTTCTTCCTTTTTTAATCCATCCAGCAGTTGTTTTTGTTACGTTTGATGTTGTAAACTGTCTTCATATTTTAATGTATAAAATGTAACAGAAGTTATGGAATCCCACTCATATTTTGAAAGGACAACACGATCGTAGCAATAAATAATAAATAGTGATTATTTATTTGCGTTGAACTAAATACCAAATCATAATATATAAAATTGTGTCGTTAGAATATAAAAGTCTTCATTTTCCTCATCGTTTTCTGTTTTATCCACAACATTTTTCTTTGCTTTTTCCACCTTGGTATTTTTTTACTTCTTTTTATTTCTTTCCAGCAGTTTGTTATGTTCGAAGTTTAAATATTTGCTTCATATTTTACTGCTTTTTATGTGTTGCATGTAACTCAAAGTGCATAAGATGCAACCGATGTTATGAAAAAAAAGAAGCAATATGTATATTGACTATTAGCAAACTATGTGGCAGAGTAGAAGAAATCTGCAATGTAGAGAAATAACATGCGAAATAAACAATAAGTAGTGTTTATTTATTTTATATCCGTTGAACTCGTTGGTAAATCAGTTCAAAATATAAAATTGTGCCGTTAGAATTTAAAAAGTCCTCCTCTGCCTCAATCTTTTCTGTTTTAATCCACATCGCAGTTACCACCTTGAAGTTACAGTGCATCTTGGATTGAAGCATTAGGGTAGCTAGTGTGCGGTGTTGCGACTTCTTGGTGTTACCGAGCGGCTTTTGTCCTGGCGGAACAATAGCTTCGGCCCTTGTAGCAGGGTAGGATCTTCTGCGACTGCTTGCGCAAGGAACCCAGGTGTTTTTATATTGATTTGCCATAACGTTCTGTGCTGAAAACCGGATAAAATTGCGCCACCACTACAATATGTCTGCTCCCAGCCTATATGGAGCGTTCTCATCTTATGTAAAGTTCCGCATTGCTAGAGACATCTGCCCGCTCTATTCTTTTTAGGGATTTGAACCAATTTCGCCAGCGATTTCGGTTACAGATGCCAGCTTTCCTATTCTTGGGAAAAGTGATATTTGCATGAAGGGATTTGTGGATTTGGAGGGGACGTTGTCTAAATATTGCCATAAGATAAAAATTTTGGCTGACGTTTTGACGTGATATAACCAGCATTTCATACACTTCTATAAAAGAGCATTAACTTGCTTTATTCCTTTTGACACGCCTAACAAGATTTTCTTTTTTGAACAAAACAGTAGAAAAATATAACGCGACCAAACCAGCTTAAAAACATTTTAACTTCTTTTACATTTGTCCCTGGTGTAAATTCTTAACTATAATTTAAGCAAAATTTATTTGAAAATGATATTTATATTAAATAATAAATAGGTATTTGAATGAATCCGAAAGAAAATTTGATATATAAAATATAACAAAAAAAAAAAAAATACATTATTTATTATTATTACAAAAAATAATATATACCCAATTTATCTTCCATTATAAGATCTATGTAATAGTATATTATACACCAAGGTTTAGAAGACTATCAATATTGACCTAGCACCGTAAGGTCAATAATGGTCTTCTCAACTATTTTTTGGTTTTTTATCATCTTTACTGACACAAAATCTTTTTGTCTCAGAATATCATAACATTAATTTCATTTTTTTTTCAAAACAGCGTTCACAAAATATCGGGATTCACAATACCAAGCTACAAATAAACTATCAACATAATGAACCTAAAAATTTTTATAAACAAGTATGTAACTAAGTCGGAATCGAACTAAAGATTTTTTTTTTATTCTGTAGGCCATTACTCTAACTTCATAACTACGAATTGACAGCTGTCATTTTAAATCATAAAAGCATCAGGCGAAAATATTTAATTATTTTTGTATATTTCACTAAATTATCTTAAAATTAAAATGCAAAATATTCTCTCGAAGTATTAATTGACATACGCTTAAAGATCAAGTTTGTAATAGTATTTTATAAAATCTCTGTAGTCAATAAGATTTGTTGTTTGTGTTAATAATAATAATACAAAATACAATAACACAAATATTTTTTTCTACAACTGTCAATTTTTTCACAGTTGTTATGTTACCTTGACACCGACCGCGAAGTACCTGGGAAAACGTTTTTTCAAGCTTTTGAAAAACGTTTTTCAGAATGAAGGAAAACATGTCTTCATTCAATTTATGTAGATAAATAAAATGTTATCATATAATTAATGATGCAAATTAGTTTTAGAAAAAATATTGTTTGTATTTTGTGCGCGAACTGTTTTTAGTGCGTTCGATTGACATGTCATACAATAAAAACACGCGCACTATTTTGCGCTCATCTTTCAATTCATAAATGTACTATGTACCTAAATGGAATAGTCTAGATAGAAAAGCATTGAAACGGTCTCAAAAAAAAAATGTATGGCATGTCCTTTACCGGTATTACATGTAGTATTGTCTGATATACAATATCATCACTTAGTTGTCAGCCTGATAATTTTTATTTATCAAAAACTGTTTTTCCGTGTTTACTGCCTGTGAAAACACTTCTTTGGAACATACTGTATAACTAACTATTATTTGATATCTTAAATTGTTATTTTATAGAATTTGTTTCATTCGACTGCATATGTTATTGAGAATCAAGAAGTTCGTGGTTAAATACTTTTATAAAAAAAAAATCTAGCAAGACGGGAAAAAGGAAAAAACAGAGTAGAATTTTATTGTAACGTCAAGATATTAGGAATTTTCTCTATGTATGTGTTTTGTAGTTAATAATCCAACAATTTAATAAACTGCTTCAATCCGGATCTAACTGTAATTTATTTAAAGGTATAATATCATAACAGCATAATAATAAATTCTATTCATTTTCCTTTAGTTACTATATAAAATACAAAATTGTAAGTTATTTATTATTTTTTGTAAATTAGAAACTTGTCTAGTTGTATTTGCTTAAAATTTATTTTTATAAATTGTTATTTATTTTATATTTTTACCTCCCGCCTATCAATATATAGATAAGGGAGGTATTGTTTTTGGTCAGATTTCTCGAGTATGAGTTTTTAACATATGAGCACGAATTAGGGTCCCTACAATATGATTTTACTATTTTTAACGTGATGTCTGTATGTCCGTGTGTGCGTGTGTGCGTGTGTGTGTGCGTGTGTCTGTGACGATTTTTCGTCCACGATAACTCCAAGACGAGACATGTAAAAAATATAATATTTGGTATTTAAGACTTATATTCAAATATGATGAACTGATTAGATTTTGACTACAATTGGTTAAACGGAAGTAGTACTTTACTTGAAGCTTTAAACCGTTTTTCCTAAAAAATACCTCCAAAACCATTTTTTCACAAATTACATTATTATTAAATATACAGATTTTTTAATTTTCTACCGATCTGCATAATTACGTTTATATATGACTTCTAGCTAGATAGAAAAAAAAAATATAAATTATAATAATTTTACATATCGTTTAGGCTGAGGAATTTCGATAAAACAGATGAGTTATTCATATGTTCACAAAATTTGACATATGATGTCAAATTTGATGTAAGGAAGTGTAAAAGATAAAATAAGTAAACATTTGTTGTAAGTACTGTAAAATTTAAGAAGATGGAAGAAATGTATTAGGAATGTAATTGCATGCGTGAATCAAAGTAAGTTCGGTTCCGGTTTTAGTAACGTCAAAAATAGCTGTCATATTGGTCATACAAATTTTATGAAGGAAATTTTAGGTATGAAATGAATTAAAAATATTCTTAACTGCAATAACACACTAATTTTAAAACTACAAATTAAATGTATTGAAAAACTTATATAGAATATATTATTACAGTGGCGGGAGGTATTGTGTTGGACACATCAGATTTTTTTATTTCCAATTGCATTTTCCTTTCGTCGTTGGCCCAGTGGTCGGCCATAATCCAAGCTACGCGTCCGCGATTAGCCAAGGTCAAGGGTTAGCCACTACAGCAGCGTGGTCGCTGCAACATGCAGTGCAAGCTAGACTAGAATACTAGTCGCTGTCTAGTCGACTACGAGCTATTCAGCTCAGATTAGATGCTTAGCAGTTAAATTTAGGGGCGGGACGCCAAACTAGAGTTCAAGAAGGTGCCTGAGTAGACAGATCGGGGTTAAGAAATACGGCAAACAGGATACAAATACTATATGTATAGCATGGGTTGTAGAAGTGAGCGTGTTGGTTAAAAGGTTTAGTATAAGGTGACCAGAAGTGCGAAATTTGGAAGGATATATATTGGTCAATTTTAAAATTTCTAAATGAAACTGTAAATAAAACTTACAGTTTTAAAGAAAATCAAAAATGAAAACAGTATTCCCTTTGAATAAAACAATAAATAAAAATAGCTTTTCAACATACATTAAATTACGTCTGCAATTAAGTTGATGAAGTAACCTTATATTTCTCTTGCGAATGAATGGTTTTCAGAAAATTTCTTTTCTTCTTTTTCATCAAAATTTACTTAAAAAAATTGCACTACTGTATTTCAGGATGATTTGTGTTATAGGTTTTAAAGCTAAAAACGAGTAGAATAAAATTGGGATCATGACTGAAATTTCGGGACTCCGTTGAAAAAATTGACATTATTACAAATTTCTCAATTCATTTCTTCCTACCTTTCCGGTCCTGTTATGCTTTCATTTCATTTAATATTTTTCACCTTCTCGTTTCTATTTCTGTTATTTTATGTTTTATCTATTATTTCATTGACACAGTAAATGGGTATTATTATAAATAGTAGACATCGTTCGGCTTTTCAATCCAGATGAGAATAAAGTTAACATTTCTTAAAAGAAGGTCTTTTTTTGGAGTTGCATTCATTTAATAAAATCCACTAATACACCAACGTTTCGACTGTAAATCATTCTTCATCAGGGCGATAATATTTTAATACCATTTATCATTGTATACGACCTTAGTAGTTGAATATTTGTTAAATATTAAAGAGAATAATAAGAAACGGTAGCAATAGTTATAGATAGTTGTAAAAAAATAATGGACATTTTAAAATGACATTTCATTTAAAAAAATCATCACAAATTTGATTTTTGATCGCATGTCAATTAAGAATTCTGCTTAAATAATAGTATATTGTATACCGCAAGGTTGAGAAGACTATCATTATTGACCTACCACTAAGATTGTGTCCCGAGATACGAAGGAACCAAGGGATACAAAGTGCCGGTCAGGTAATACTTGTATTTGGATCTTTGAGTTTCTTTAAAAAGTGATACTTTGCTTTATTGATCTAAGTCAATAATAATTAATTATTGACCTCGGTTACTTTGACTGCTATGTAAATAATAAATGGTAGTAAAATACAATTTCTCATCTCAAATAAGGTAAATAACGTGGGATGTCTATGGTAGTAGCAAAAACGAAATTAAAAATGTATATATTTCAGGAATAAATCCTTATTTTATATTCTTAAGTTTATTCCCTTTATATTTAAATCACTATTATATATAATTGATAATGTTTGTTTTTAATTATTTGGATTTTGTATTTTCCATCACCTCCGCTCTGAATATAGATACATTTCCATCATTGCATTTCCCATCACCTCAGCTCTCAATACCGATACATTTCCCTCTTATCCATCCATCTCCAATCTCCCCGCTATGACAGATCGCTCTAGATATGATTGACACTTCTGACGTTTGTCCCTCTGGTGCATTCCCGGTGTACCTGCGGGGGGTGGGGGCAGGTACCCAGGTAGCAGCCAATCAGCGCCCAGGGCTCGCGGTCCCGCGTGTTCTAGACTCGCCGTAGACACTTGCTGTCTGTAGTCTGTCGTTGCCTTCAAGTGTCGCTGGACTGGACCTGGACTGTGTGTGTGTGAAGTGTGTGCTCATGACGAGGATTTAAAGGTAGGAGAATGTAGTTTCAGTATGTTGGTTTGTAGGTTAGGGTAGGTTAGAGTAACAAATAGTAAATTGTAATGGAAGACAGACTTATGTCTTCCTGAATGCTGCAACTCCAAAAAAGACATTCTTTTATTAACATACAGTCGATAAAACCAATTCTACATTATAATTTCTTGGCTAGAATGTTATAGATATAGAATTTATTATATCTGCAACTAGTTTCAGCCTGTCTTAGACCTTCTTATGTCTTCCTGAATGAAGTTAAAATTTCTTAAAAGGAGGTATTTTTTGGAGTTGCAGTCACTTAATAAAATCCACTAATACACCAACGTTTCGACTGTAAATCAGTCTTCATCAAGGGTGATAAATGGTATTAAATTATCATCACCCTGAAGAAGACTGATTTATAGTCGAAACGTTGGTGTATTAGTGGATTTTATTAAATGATTCCAAAAAAAAATCTTCTAATTTTAAATTGTACTGGAAGTCAGACATATATCTTTCTGAATGAAGTTAACATTTCTTAAAAGAAGATCTTTTTTGGAGTAGCAGTCATTTAATAAAATCAACTAATACACCAACGTTTCGACTGTAAATCAGTCTTTATCAGGAAGATAATGTTTTAATACCATTTATCACCCTGATGAAGACTGATTTGTTGTCGAAACGTTGGTGTATTAGTCGATTTTATTAAATGACTCAACTCCAAAAAATTTCTTGATTAGAATGTTATAGATATAGAATTTATTATATCTGCAATTAGTTTCGGCCTTTCTATGGCCTTCTTAATAGATTTACACTCATTGAAGAAGGCCTAGGAGTGATCGAAACTAGTTCGAGTTGTAATAAACTATATTTGTGATTAGAATCCAGATAATCTTATTTTCTTCCATATATCTTCACATTTGATCTCTACAATAGAGAGTTTTGGCAACTCTTTTAAAGATATATTATTTGTTAAATAGAAAACTATTGATTGTTATGTTAGGTTAGTTCTACAAAAAATAGTAATGAAATACAGTCAGGTATATACTTACTTTCGTTCTTTACTCTTGTACTGTCTTGTATGCCTTCTGAAGACATATTATTTGTTAAATATAAACCTATTAGTTGCAGGTTATGTTAGGTTAGTTTAATAGAAAATAGTAATGAAATTGATGTATCTATCACAGTTAAACAATTTTAGAAGAAAATAATACAGTTATACAGTAATATTTCATTTGGAATCTGGAATGTTCTTTTACCTTTCGGTATTTCTTATAACAGGTTTGTTTTTGTTATTTGTTTCTTGGTACACATTACTTACTCAAAAACAATTGATGTATATACTAGTTTGACAAATGCAGATTCTATAATTAATCCTGGAATTTTGCTATAACATTTTTTATAAAACTCCTGGACGTCTTAGTTGCAAAATATGACAATCCCATTCTTGTATATGTTTGCCAATTTATTAAAAATTTCGGTCTGTTCTTTACAAAGCACAAATATCTAATTGTTGCTGTATAGGTTAGGTTAGATTAGTTAAGTATTCATATGATACATCTGCAAATTTATATAAACTTTTTTATTTTCTTCTTATATAGGTAGAATGTTTCGTATTTTAATTTAAATCATATTCATAATATAATTTAACCATTTATTTTTATTGACAAAAGATTTCTTTAAGTAACTAAATTAAATGTAGCAGTGACGTATCATCTTGTAATACGAGTTCTAGTCTAATTTAAAAGCGCGCTTTTTTACCATTGTTATCTTCATAAAAGAAATTTCAGTACAAAAGCCATATTTAAATTTTATTCAACTTTACTATAAGGTTAGGTTTATGTATAAATTCTTTTATAAATACTATATACAATAAATATTCTTCTTCCTTTCGCACAAAACAGGGATTCCAATAAGTAAAGTACTTGTCTCGTGACTTTTACTTGCATTTTTATTGGATTATTTCTCAATCTACAAGGTTCCTACAACCTACAGCTTATAGTGGGTTCCGTATATATTTGGTTATACATAATGATTGTTTTTATCAAATATGCCCCAAATTTATAAATACCAATTCAAGTTAAAGAAAATGTTACTCTTAAAATAATTAATAATGATAAGTGTTATATATGTTTTGTATGATTAATTATTATGTTTTGTAAATTGCAAAGTCAAAATTCGAACCGTAACGAACTTCGATTTAAACTTCGAATCGCAGCCAATGGCTTGCTCGTTCCCAAACTAGTTTTTACTGTCTATAAATCTGGCTGGACCGCCTACAAATATCGGCTGAATCTTTTGGCGCCTTTTACTAAAACACTCATTTATTTTTTAGAACTGTAGTCTCTTCTTTACCTGAACCCTGAAGTATAAACAGTCATCAATTCACACTAGACATCAAACGGTGAACACCCACAATAATAAATCGTGTCTTGGGGTTATTAATAGTTTTGCGGTTTACGAGTTATTTTGAATTTTGACTTGGTGTATTTCAAAGTAGTTGGACATATTTCACTTTTAATTGCTGTGTCATTAGTTGCACAAAATTTACAATTTTGGTGGGGTAAGGTTTCAGACACTTGAAATATTTTATGTAATGCGATTTTCATTTTATCTTCGTTAAAGTTTCGTTTTTAAAACATCATATTGTACCTTTCATTTATTTTATTACCCATGCAATTAATATATTTATAATTAGGTAAAATATTCAGTGTTAAGTACTTATGTATAAAAGATAAAATGTGTGGAACATTAAATGAGTAGACGATAAAATGTGTGAATGATAAAATGATTCTAGGTATGTTAATAGCTATTATAGATACTGTTCCTTTTCCTCATAAAATTCAGGTATGATAGTTGTTACAAGATCATTCTTTAGGATGTCTTGCTTAAAATAGATGGATGATAGTATCTACTTTATTTTTCAAGTACATCCTTGTGTCGTAAAAGTGTGGTCTTTTAAATTCTTTCTAGTATTCCAGTAATATTAAGCACCAATATTCAAGTGTAATTCTAGGATTTTTAAATCCAGTATTTAGATGGACTTTTGTAAAAACTTTCATACCTGACTGTAAACGTCAACTTTTCCTAAAGTAACTAAACAATATAGTTCTAAGAAGGACTAGGTCCTCAATAGAGATCTTAGTGGTAGTTTAAATGAACTATACCAGAAGTCGAAACTAATAAAATGATTAAATAGTCAATTCAAGACCAACTTTTCCTAAGGTAACTCAACAATTTTAGTTCTAAGAAGGACTAGATCGTCAATAGAGATCTTAGTTAGTGGTAGTTTAAATGAACTATACCAGAGATCGAATCTAATAAAATGATTAAATAGTCAATTCAAGGTCAACTTTTCCTAAGGCAATTCAACAATTTTAGTTCTAAGAAAGACCAGATCGTCAATACAGATCTTAGTTAGTGGTAGTTTATAATAATTAAAACACTAGTCCTTTTCTTCACAGAGTTTATTTTTTTCAAGACTATTCTGTAGTCATCTTCAGTTGTACAATACTTGATGATTTTTGCAGTTTCAAAAAATAAATGTCGGCTTTTATTTTACTTTTATTTACTCATCAAGTATTGTACAACTGAAGATGACTACAGACTAGTCGAAATGTACATCTTGTGAAAAGTAAACTCTGTGAAGAAAAGGACTAGTGTTTTAATTATTATAAACTACTACTAACTAAGATCTCTATTAACGATCTAGTCCTTCTTAGAACTAAAATTGTTGAGTTACCTTAGCAAAAGTTGACCTTGAATTGACTATTTAATCATATTATTAGTTTCGACTTCTAGTATATTTCATTTAAACCACCACTAACTAAAATCTCTATTGACGATCTATTGGTATACTCTGTTTTTAAACTATAGACAGTAACTAGAAATTCTAGTGAGAAAATCAAAGCCTGTGATTGTCTGCTGCGCCATTTCATGAAGCCACATTTAACCAGACAAAATTTCAAGTTAAACTTCTCAAACGTAATTGAAACGTCAAACTCTCAGTAGTTGTCAAATCACTTGCTGAATTTGCACGTGTTTCTTGTTTCATTTCTCTTTTTGTGATATTTCACGATTAAAACCAGTTGTTTTCAGAACTACTCGTATTTAATTAACGCTGTGGTGTAAATGTGACTTCGTCTAGTGCTGTCTATAGTTAAAAAACGGAGTATAGTTTATATGAACTATACCAGACATCGTATCTAATAAAACGATTAAATAGTCAATGCAAGTGATTAATCTGGAATGATCTGTGGTTGCAATACGCGTGTATAATTGCCGATGTCAATAACGGATGATCCCCTATCGCTTCTCCCCATAAAGAAACCGAGCAATAAGTGCGTGATTAAAGAGTTGTTAGGCCCGCGACCACATGCGAGCACGGACCTTGGATTCCGAATTCGCCTCCTGCTGATTGCTAAGTTGCTCGCCCCAGTCGCACACACACACACACAAACCACTGCAGACTGTATTCGCATTCGCATTTGCTTGTTCAACGTGCTTGAGAATAAGAATATGAATAAGTAAACCATAAAGGCTGCTTTGAACAGTATGAAAATATTTATGATCCATAAAACTTGTTTGCAAATGTGGAATCAATATTCATTTTAATGATCTTTACTTAGTTAGGGTACAATTATTACACAAAAGATTAAAGTTTAAATAAGAATAGTTTATTTAACGTCAATATATTTATGTCAATGCAAACTAACACTGTCTCCTAACAACATATCAAACAGTCTTAAATAAAAATACCGCTGTATTCGACTGGTTTGAAACCCACTATAAGCTGTAGGTTCCTATTCATAGATAGTAGTCTGGTAACATACACCGGCAATGAAACAAGAATCTTACGTATTTGAAACTCTGCTCCATCTAAGATATACTGCCACAGAAGATAAATGTTCTTTACAATTGTAATACATTTTTCTATGGCACAAAATATTTAAAAACTACAAATATGTACTTCATTCAAGTTTTGCATGCATGTTACTTAGGAATGTTCTCAGTCTATAATACGAAAGGAACTTATATTTGTTGAAACAAGCAGATACAATATTTTATTGAAAGGGGAACGTTGGAGACATTATATTAATTTGAAATGGTATATTGTGCAACAAGTGCAGAAAGTCGCCTATTTCCTACGAGGTGTGAAAGTTTCGACACGAGACGAAGTCGAGTGCTGGAATCTCACAAGGTGGGAAATAGGTTATTCTGTACGAGTAGTACACAACTTTGGAGTAAGTTCTTTATCATTTATTTTTCATATTCGCAATCTGTGCCAGTTAGAGTGTCCGAGAAATGACCTCTGATGATAAAAATGCTTGACGATATAAAAATATCATTACTGATATAAAACAGTAGACTTGGCACATCTAGCAATTGTTGTCTTGTCTTTTTCATAAAGTGTATCCAATGTATTTGATACATGTTTTGTTGTAATAACTTTCTCTTCATTTTTATTTTTCAGTCATTCATTGCAATATTTTATGGTAATAAAACATATTACAGTACAGAATATATTGACGAACCTGTAGCTATAAACATAAGAATTTAATTACTTCTAAAGATTTATGAGGAAGGCACACAATAGCATATTCAAAGAAACTAATCAGAGATACGGTCTGCGGTCTTGAGAGTAGAATGACTACGGTTTTAAAAACTTGAGTTCAATTCTCACCGAGTCAAATTCTTAAGATTGGTACACCCAACAAAGAGTTTTGTAAATATGCATCTAAATACTGGACTTATATAGGGTCTTCCAGAATTTATTTGGACAATGACTTCTTAGTCCTAAATCCTCCGTATAAATACTAGTCGTTGCCACTATGAAAATTTTTGCATTTCACGCAAATATAGCTTCTTTTTAGTATACATTATACGTCTATGAAAGTTTAAAATTGCTTGAAACAATCCTGTATCTATATACCTGCAACTATGGTCCTTCGAAACCTCAATAAATCTTTTGCGTACTTAAATAGTTTCAAGCAATTTTCAACTTTCATAGACATATAATGTATACTGAAAAGAAGCTATATTTGCGTGAAATGCAAGAATTTTCACAGTGGCAACGATTGGTTTAATACAGTGGATTTAAAAGTCATACTAAACTTCAGTTGTGTTATTAGTTGAATTGGTGTCATATTTTATCTTTTATTATTTCTTTTACATATGTGACAGTATTATTTACGAGATTAGAGATTTTACTAATGTAAACTTGTACTGTATTGCAATATTAACTTATTCTACCATTTCCACTAAAGTTATTAATGATTCTGAAAATTGTTGTTGCACTTGGAGTAGGGCGGTCAGAAAATTGTACAACCCAAAAAACAAATGTCAAATTCTTTCCCTATGTTTAATTTTAAATGAGACAAGCAAGTATACATTGTTGTCAATCTAATATCAAGTCGTAACCATGGATATGATGAATCCCCATGTTTCACGTTAAAATATACTCACAGATTAATAAACCGTTTTCTAACTGGAGATTATTTTAATTATTTTTTTTATAAAATGATCCTTTATAATAATTTTTATATTATTTTTATCCTGTACTTGACTCAAAAATAATTTTCATTGTAAATTCTTTACAAATAGTTTCTTCGCAGTACCTACCCTATAATTTCTTTTCCGTTCAAATAATTTTGTAATTCTAGAATTAACTTGAATTATTCCTACATTGTCTGCACAAGATACATTTCCCTTCAAAGCCTATCCTGATTCTCACATAAATTTGACTACAGGTAGCATCCTGTAACCTCCATCTCTTCACAAGTTTGCAGCTCATCTCGTGTCAAGTTTCGCTACAGGAAACGAAACAATCGACTATCGCATCTGCATGTGTCGGTTGCATCGCGATAACATCACTCGGAGATTTCAATGCTGCGTGACGCTTGTAGCTCGTTGTTGCTCTTTCTGTTGCTGCATTGTTGCTGTATTGTTGTTGTATTGTTGTTGCTTTGTTGTTGCTTGTTGATAGGGTTGCTGGCGTTGATGTGTCTATTGACAGGGAATCAATAAATCATATGTTGGTAGTGGTAGTGGTGGTTGTAATGATGTATCAATCAATGCTTTTCATATGGTGTAATTAATGATAGGTGTGGTAAATTTTGATAATTAAATTTTACTTGAAATGTATTTTGCTTGTCATTCGATACCAAATTTGTATAAATTAGTTACGGTTTTTGTCAGAATAAAGAAAAATCTGATGAAAAGTGTTAATTCTATAGTTCATTATTTACTTTATTAGAAAACTTTACTTTGATTTAATTTAAAAAAACCTAAAATATGTTTCTGAATTTACATTTATTTATCACAATTTCTGTGTCAATCTTTTTTTAGATGTAAAAAAATAGTTTAAATTTTAATTCTAGTTTTATTTTTAGTTACAAAAGTATTCAAACTCTGTACTTTTTAAAACTAAAAATTAAAACTGTCAGCTGTCACAAAATTGATATTGTATATCATAATTAACTATTAATAATATCCAAAATCGAAATTAAAATTTATTGTGCTGTTTTATGTATAGAAACTGTCAAAAGAAGAAAAATATGTGGTATTGCTGCAGCTGTATTTTTAATAAAAAACGAACAATAAAAAATGAAAAATATATTTGAATAGTGGATTCACTCTATATAAACCAACATTATATCCAAAAGGGATATTTTACAACTTTAATCATGATATGAAATAAAATAAAAAAACGAAAAATTAAAACTAAAACTAAAAAAAAAAATTAAAACCGTAGCTGGGAATGAGCCTTAATAAATATCGTAACTAAATTTTTTGAAATTTTATTTTTCAAATTATCGTGAAATAATCGTAAAAATAATAAAATTCTAAACTAAAATCTGTCTACAAAACTGGTATGTGATATCATGTTTTATTGTGATAAAACGAAAATTAACATTGATACAAAATTTACAAAAAAAAATTGAAATTCATTATTTTTAAGAAAAAAATATGAATTAAAATTAAATTATAATTTTATATAAGAATAAATTTTTGACAGTAGAAAAAACATAAATTTGGAAATATAATCATGAAATTAATAAAATTCTAAAATGTAATGGAACAGATTAAAAATTTTATATTTTCAATTATAGGTATATTGTAGCAAATTAAATTTTATAAACTAAATAATGAATTGAACAATTAATTTCATAGGGCAAGTCCCTTTTCTGTTTGATTGTTATCATGCCGAAGTAAATCTAATGAATTGCCTGATCGATATCTCCCAGGTACATGCTCTGATTTGTCGGATAAGTAACCCATCGTCAATAAATCTCCGAAAAGCATAAAAATCTCACGCTGCAATTTCCCATTCGAAGACGCATAAAAATTTCACAGTAGTTTAGGCCAGGCCCTTGTAAGGGTCCCGGTCCCGTAAAGGGTTGCCGGGCGGTGAAGTCAGACGCCCTTTGAACCGCAACGTCCCTAGGGACTTGGGATCTGGAAACGGGACGTCGGGCCAGGTAGACCAGTTCCTAAAAGGTTTCTTCGTGTTTTTTTGCGGCGTTTATTTATGTTAGGTTCACATATGCTAACTTCATGGGAAACCTACGGTGTTTTTCTACGAGAAACTGTTACTGTTTTTTACCCGAACGTTTTCTATTATTTTCACGTCACAAGTGACGGGTAGTGTAATTTTAATTTCAGGGTTTGTGATTTCATTTACAAATCTATACAACTCTAATGCAAGGGTAATTAATAATTAGCATGAATTATAATATCTTAAAAGTTTTCTTGCTCGCTTTCCTTATAATTATAATGAGTAACGAAATTGGACAAAAGCTACAGTAAAATTGTTGCCTTGCATATACTTTACTCTTTTCTTGAGTTAAATGATTCAAACAATATTTGAATTTGGAGACTTTTTTTAAAAAAAGTGACATTTTTCATTATCGACCAAAGTTAATTATAATTTATTATTGATCTAGAGATCTAGACGACCATGGTTACCAAGTAAAATGTAATGAAAAACAATATATAATGATAAATAAAGTTAATAATAGTGAAAAAAAATATAAATAAATAAAAAAGATGTTACAAAATATCATTCATGGCTTATTATATTATATGTTATTTAAATCAAAGGCACTCTAGATTTGGTAAATGCACCACATGGGGTCATTTTTAAATACAATAGATTCAAAAGAATTCGATTTGGTGGCACTCAAATTCGGATTCTATGAACCATACAGTAGAATAATAAAATGTATAATTATAAATAAAAATATAAATAAAGGAATGACATATGACATTGTGTTACCCGTCATTTTTAGTGTGAAACATTTGAATTTGAAAACTGGCTATAGCAAGTTACCAATTTTACAAAAAAATGCTATTATGAATATTTCAATAGGTATACAAAAATACTGGTACTGGTAGGTACCATAAATTATGTTATGTCAGCAAATAATGGCATTATCTTCGCATTTGAAAAACGGGTATATGTATTTTCATTTTTTATGACCGATTATAATGCGATAAAAATTAAATTTATGCAAAAGTTATATGCGATTGTTGTGGTTGGGAAAAGAATACCAAATCAGTGATATAAGGGTGTGAATTTACCCGCATGATGACTCGCAGATACCACTTTCCTAAAACCTGTGCAAAAGCCACTAATTACGTCATTTGATATTCATAGGACACGTATGTATAACAGTCAAGTTCAGCTGGACAAGGGTACATAATTATATCGCCGTTGACTTCAAATTCCCCAATCTCACAATGGGACGAATTCAACATAAATGAACATTAAATTTTCGTTATATGTTCGTAATACATAAAAAATATAACGTTTTACGTTAAACGATTTTTAAAATAAATAAAAATGGAATTTAAAAAATTATCTTACTATTTATAAAATATATCTAATAGTAATAATTTAAAGATAAAAATATTTTTTTGTATTATCGTTTGTATTATTGACTGATTTTTTTAAAAGCAAACTATTATATTTTTTTAATAACTCATTTATTTTAGAATCCATTTTTTTTTTTGGTTTTTTTATAAATTGATATATGTTAAATTTATTTTGATTTTAATTATGATTGGTAATTGAGAACTCAGAAACAATAATAAAAGTTACTTGCAATGATGTTCTTCCTTTATTAGATATTTTGATAATAATATCGAACAATTATAATATATAATAAATTTGCCTAAAAATGCAGTTGATTGGAACTATAATGCATAGATTTTCTTTTAAAAAAAGTGTCTTTATAGTGATTCAGTTACTCATGTCTTTTGCTGTTTATTTAAATTTTGTAGCAAATTGACAGTTAAACCGTTAAATATTTCTTCCTTTTTGTCTTAATACCATGGCTACATCTATTTCTGGGGTGATTTACATCATTTTCATATTTAATTTTTGATCTTACACGACACATAAAATTATTTTTGCTCATTGATTTAGATGGAGATTTAATGTTTTACAACAGTTTGAAACCTAAAATGATTAGAGAAGCAGAAAATTACGAAAATATGCAAAAACGTTAAATTGATCCTTCTGAATGACTAGTACTTCATTATGTTTTCTAAGTACAGAGTTTTTACATTTGATTGTTTAAGTTTTGAAGTTATCAATTTTGTTGATGGTTTTTTTTTGCATTTCTATGACTTTAAATTTTAAATATGTACAAAACTAAGAAAAATATTACTAATGTAAATCTGACTTTCGTAATTGTTCTTTTTTCCCCATAGTAAAAAAAAGGATATAAAAATTTTCGAGTTTACTTATGTTCTGCAATATAAAATTCTGTGTAAATTGAAGTAATTTTTTTTACTGAAATATATGTATATGGTGGAAGGAAGTTCCTGGTACGATTTTGACCGCGTTGTGAAAAATTCGTTACGTATACGCTGTATGCGTGTGATTGAATGTAGGTACGGCGGGACTGACGCATTGTGTTGTTTAAAATTAGATCACGTATTGTTGCCGCGAAGCAGTGGGGTCAGGTTGGGTGAAGACGCAAGATGCTTGGCTTTGCCTCCGACCCTGAATGCCTGAGTCGCTCACCTGGCAGGGGCTGGGGTTGCCGTATACCGTGTGGGATTCCATATTCCATATGCCTGCAAATACACCAAATTCTACTGCGGTATTGAAGGGCATGAAATTGGGGTGCGGGGTGGGGGAACTATGTTTTTCTTACATCCCTTGCCTTTTCAATATTTTTGAGAACATAGTATGTATTTAGTTCATACAGAATTCTTACGCAGGGGTATATATACGAATTTCAGTATATTTTTATTTATAAATATTTTTTATTGTTTTAAAGGCCGTTTTTTTTTCACTTCATGATAAAGTGCCGGTTTCCTTAATAATCGGGTAATAGAAAAATGTCATATCGAAATAGTAAATAATATATTTTTGACAACTTACATTTTTCTATTAACTGATGATTAAGTTAACTGGCGTTTTACTTAGAGATTAGTAAATTAAAACTGTTTGACTTAATTAACTCATTATACATATATATCCATTATAATTTTTTTAAGTTTAAAAATTTAAAGATATCAAAAATAGAGGTGAAGGCAAATGAAAACGTAAAACAATATCGTAAGAAATATCAATTAAAATTACTTGTTAAGATGTTAAGAACTGAAAAGAGTAGAAAGAACTAACCAATAAGAACTAAAGTAACAAAAACACTCGAAAGGGTACTGATTTAAGAAGATAATAATAATAATAGTAATATTTAAAAATTAAAAATCAGATGTGGTCATTATAGAATCGATATCATAGTGAATATGTGTACGTGTACTATGTAATCAGTTATTATTGTTTTTATAAGTAATTTATTTGCAATATTACTTATTTTCTAAACTTTTTTTATTAAAAAACATAATCAAAACTTTAAATATATGATACCAAAAAAAATCAATTAACCAAATTTGAAGAAAAAATAGCAATCTCAAATTTTTATCTAAGACCAGTGGGTAGTGGGTGATTGGTTTTTCACCAAAATCTTTTTTTCCTTTAATTCCTTAAGAGAGTCTATGGCAGTTATGTTTCTTCGGCAATGACTTTTATAGTGGTAATATTGCTAATTCACCAAAATACTGTGATTTAATTAGATGACAGATAACAAATGGAAATGTCATATTACCAGGCAATAGTCCTATAGGGCTTAAAGATCTATTGTCAAATGACAGGTTTAAGAAAAGTGTTATAAATTTATAAATTATCGAAAACTCGAGATATATTAAATTACATTATTTTGTATCTCAAACATTTAAAAATCTGTCCTTTTCGCTTTTATTTATGTTGACAACTATCTGATATTTGTAAACAAAAACAAAAGCTACTTGTATTATTCCCGGGAAAAATCCCTGTCGCTTTATTGTCACTACAATAACGACAAGATAGGTTAACCCGCAGACATTTTTTTTATCTGTTTAATCGCTTGTCCAAGACCGATCCAATGTACAAACAATTAACTTGTTAACATGTCACAACTTAGCTTAGGTGTGTTACAGTATCAGATCCCCAGGAGTCGGTTCTGGCGGCGTCGCCAGCTGGTGCAGCATATGGCGCCGGTATTGCACGCGCACTGCGTTGCACTCCATAACGGTCTCGTTACGCTACGGCCTGATTGCATCTGTTTTCATTACCATAATTACACCCTCACTTGATTCGGACAAGCAGGCCTCCAACTCACAATCAGCGCCTTTACATGGATATGGGAAATGAATAAATGGCTAAATGGAATGTTGTGAGGCAATAATATAAATATAAAATAAAGTAGTAGTATTAAACACATGCAAATATTATTTGATTCGGACAACCGCAGGTCTCCAATTCACAATCAGCGCCTTTACATGGATATGGGAAACGAATAAATGGCTAAATGGAATGTTGTACGGGAATAATACAAATTTAAAATATAGTAGTGACATGCAAATATTACTTGATTCACTCAAACGCAGGCCTCCAATTCACAATCAGCGCTTTTACCACCAATTATAACATGTGTAAATGAAATGTTGTTCGGGAATGATACAAATGTAAAATATAGTAGTAGTATCATACATGCAAATATTACTTGATTCGGACAAACACAGGCCTCCAATTCACAATCAGCGCCTTTACATGGATATGAGAAATACATAAATGTCTAAATGGAATGTTGTTCGGGAATAATACAAATCTAAAATACAGTAGTAGTATTAAACACATGCAAATATTACTTGATGCGGACAAACGCAAGCTTGGAACTCATAATCAGCGCTTTTATCAACAATTACTACATGGATATGGGAAATAAATAAATGTCTAAATGCAATGTTATTCGGGAATAATGCAAATGTAAAATACAGTAGTTGTATCAAACACATGCAAAGATTAAAATCTAATAAACCCTGGAGTTCATAATCAGATACTCGTAAAAATCTAAATGAAAGATGCAAGCCTGGAATTCACAATCAGCGCTTTTACCACCAATTATTAAATTGATATGGGAAATAAATACATGTCTAAATGGAATGTTGTTGGGGATAATACAAATGTAAAATACAGTAGTTGCATCAATCGTAAAGATTAAAATCTAATAAATCATGGCATTCATACAACAAGCTCTAAATTTTTATAAGATACTCGTTATGTTCATACTCGTACAAATCGAAATGAAAGTTAAAAGTATGAAATAAGGTATATATATCTCAATGTAGTGAAATAAATAAATGTTTAAATGAAATGTTCAGGAATAATACAAATATAAAATAGAGGGGTAGTATAAAACACATTCAAAGATAAAAATCTAATAACCATGGAATTTTATACAACAATCTCTACATTTCTATAAGTTACTCGTTTGAGTTCATAATGAGATATACGTAAAAATCGAAATGAATGTTAAAAGTATGAAATAAGGTACATACATATATCTCAATGTAGATCGCTACTATATGCAAATTTGATTAAAATGTGACGACATATGCTAAAACTGTTTAACTTACTTAAGTACTTGTTTTGCATAGAAAATAAAAATTTTACTTTTTGGACTATACTGTATTTACATTTTTCAAGCCATTTTATTTTTTCTTATGATGTCAGTAGTATTTTTACCGATGTGGTAAAATTCTAGTTACTAGTGGTATTACATATGATTCTTTTTAAGTTTTTTCAGATTTTTTTAAATATAATATTTTCCGTTTTTTTAATCAAAAATAACGATTATACTATTTTCTTTACATATCTATGAAATTAACATATAAAGAATTACATTAAGTATGTTTTTGTATAAATCTATCATTAATGATATCTTTAATAAAGCAATTTGACACATCCAACAATAGGTAATAAGGTGTGAGTGATATATTTATTATATTTAAAATTAAATAATTTATTTGTGTTGCCCAATGCTCAACTAGGCAGTTTTACGAAAACGAATTGTGAAAGGTTTGTTAAATTAAAAAATATATGTTAATTAAACGTTAAATATAAAAATCAAAAAAATAATGGAAATAAATTTATAGGGAGGTTGTTGTGCAAATATATTTCCATATATATTCATGATACTACTTCTGGTTGTACCTATTAACTTTGTAACGGTTAAGGGTAAAACTAGCGAAAAACTAAATCAATATAGATACAAATAACATTTGTAATTACCAAAAATTTCGTTAGAATAAAATGACCCTCCTACACCCTAAGGTGGCAACGTGTCAAAATCATTACAAAAAACAACAGACATATAATTAACCGTACTAAATCTCACCCTATCTCAAACTATCAAATTTTCACCCCAATCCACCCTTCATGACAAAACACGCAACATGCAATATGTCACTACACTCAATAACGCGAAACTAATAAATGCCCCAACAAAAAACAATCAAACGTTATTATCCAAGGGACATAGTTCACCACTTCCGGTCAACAAATACCCCAGACGTACCAACCCTCTCATTTCAAATTAACTGTTAGCGCCAGAAACGTATTGGCCATTATGACAACTCAATGAAGAGCATATGTCGCTATAAGTTGCTAAATATGTTATTATTTGATTATTGGTTTTTTTTTAAAAAGTTTTTTGGAGGTAAGGGTGGATGATTATAATGATTAATATGGACCCCTTTGTATTTAATAATGAAATGTGTAACGATTTTCGTATCGCATATTTTTTTTAGTTTAATTTAAATTGGTAATTATCGAAGGGTCACTTGTCTAATATATACAGTGACCAGCTGTGGTTTTAGTGACCTGAGTTCAAATCTAGTAAACTTTCATTATAAATCTTTTTAAAAAAATATGAGGCACGACCTGTTACTTGAAATATATTATCAAAAGACTCGGGAATTTAATTAAACGACATATTTTGTAAAGATGGACACATAATACTTACGTGCAATGTCTACGAATAGAAATATTTAAAAAAAAAGTAATGGTTACAATTAAATTTTATTTATCCACAACTGTCAAATAATATACCCATAAATCATTTTTTAACAATTACTGACCTTACTATTGTTAATTGACAGTTCCATTGCGTATTATTCAATCGTTATGTCAAATATAAATCTTACTAGTCAAAAGAGTGAAAACCAAATTACTTTTGTTAAAGTAAGTTTTCTAAATAAAAAACCAAAGCTACACTAGTTTTGTCATTTTTCATACTTTTCTTTTCTTTTTAATCTTAAAATGTAGCTAAATAACAATGGAACTAATTGAATGATTTACAATACTCGCTTTCGCTCGTATTGGTAAACTTCATTCTCATGAGTAATAGCACACATTACATGCTCATTGATTAATTTACTATTACTTACTACATATTTTATTTTGCAAGATATGAACTAGTACATTGTCAAAACTTTAAAAAATGAAAACACTTAGTTTTGTCTATTCGGATCAGTGCTATTTAAAGTAATTTATTCATGCTATAAATATTTATTAATTAAAAATTATTACATTAATAAGCTAATATTTATTAACTTTGTAATAATTATAACAACGATATAAAATGAAAAATGAATTCTATTTCTTGCTATCATTGAAAATTTTGGGTTGTGTCTCCTACTTTAACAATCACTAGTTTCGCTAGTCTGCGTTGACAATAAGTCAAAAAACAAATACAGTTTGTCCAAAAAATTTCTGTTTTGTTATCATCAAACCGTCACTGTAGGTGGCTGTTACTAGGATGACATAATGATTTATGAGAATTTCTATTTTTCTGCATTAGAAAAACAGGTATTGTACCTCCCTGCAGTGATATAAGCTACGCATGTGTGAAATGTGAAAGAAATAACACACCACAAATCGATAAATTTTGAAAAACAAATATCACTATACCTTGCAATTAAATACTTATTAGTACTACCAAACCTCATAAATTTTATTCCTTCTTGAAACTCTTGACGTATTAATCCAAAAAAATGATTTATAACCTCATCAAAATCCCTTCCGTAATTATTTTGATTGCAAGTTAATCATCCAAATAATGACAGAAACCTGAGAATAACATATTGCGGGCAGTATTTGATGGCAGGTGTGTGAAGAGTAAGATTTATGTCTCCCTGTGCCGCACGTCGTGATGGGGACAGCACCTGCAGTTTCCGCCTCCACTTGTTGTTCAAGTTTGGCAATTTGGTGGACTGTTATTATAATAGAGGATGGTGGTCAACTGTTAAGTCAAGAGGTAAACAGTGACTTGCAACGAAATTCATATTTTTGAAGAGCAACGAAGGTATCAAATAAAATTAACCCTAACCTGACATTCACCTCATTTACGGCACAACATTCCTATGTGGAACATAGGACATTAAATTAATAAAATAACATAAACAGATTTCTGAAACTATTTACATTCTTATTGTTACCGAACTGTAATAAGAAAATCCAGATGGGTTCGTTTTAAGCTTGTTACAGCTTACAGCAATTATTTTTAATAAAAATTTAATGTGGTTACCACATGACTTCCTGGTATCAAAAGTTTCTTACTAAAATTAAAAGCCAACTAAATTATTATTTTTATTAAATTTCTGTCCAAAGTGCCCTTTTGAAAAAGCCAATTCGAACTAAAAACAGAGATGCATAACTAGATGTTACAGCAATTCTGTATACAAAATTTCAACATTCAACGGCTAATCATTTATTATTACTTATTACTAAACAGTAGGTACAAAGCAGACAGAAATACTAAAGTTATAAATATATAGAAAAAGAGAATGATAGTGTATAGTGCTTCTCAAGACAAGATTACTTGTCTTGTTAAGTAATTTCTTGTTTTCTTTAAATATGTTTTGTTTTTCAATACTCTTGTATATAAAAATCGTGTCTTGTCTTAATTTATTTAATTATATATGAATGTTTTTTGATCAAAATATTTGGATCATAAAACTAACTTACTAAACTGTTTTGTTTTGAAACGTAATAATAATAATAGAAAATAGGTTTACGTTTAAAAATTATTTTTTTTCATTGCTTCTTAAATATTTCTTTTGCTTCTTACAAGTATTGATACTTTTTTTTATTCGATATTGGTATCGACAATTTTTATTTGACATTTTAATCAAAATTCGAAATACCATTGCGGTTGATAAAAAGAGCACCAAAAGGAACAAAAAGTCTAATAACTAATTTCATAATAGTCGATTGTGATACTCTGTGCATGTGTGTCCCAAATTTTCACAAAATAAAATGACAATTTGAAATTATTTCGTTTCTGTACGATAATTGCATGCAATACATATATAATCAGAGTCTTACGTACAATATGTGCTTCTTCTTTTCTTCAAATTAAATGAACCATAACTAAGCGATATCATCCTTAAACGATGACTACAGCTTGTATGGTTTACATTTGGGTGTCGTTCCAGTAAATTAAGCAGTAATTTAATAGATATGGTTCGGAGAAACATTTGTTTGTTGGTAATGTATTCGGTCCATCAGAGCTGCAACTTCGTACAACGTATGTTCGCAAGACGCATATGCTTCGTTTAATTAATTCATGAATGATGATAGTTTTATAGCGGTTTGGACACGTGGACCGTTTATTCTAACCCCTTGGACACGGTTACGCTACTTGGATATCAAAAACAATTAGTTCTTCTAACTTAATATCACTTAAAAGGGCGAATTGCAAGGATAATATATGCGATAACAGAAGTAGAAACAACGGACAGATGTCATAAAATGGAAAGAAATACACACGCGGTAACTGATAATGACATTTAAAGGAAAATAGACATGTAGGTACAACATTCTGTAAGATAGAAAAATGTAATATAAAATAATGCAACGTAAAATAATACGAAAGGTTGGCAGAGTGTGCAAGTATATATTAGTTGTCCACTAATGAATCAGATTAAATATATGGCAATAGAGAAAAACCAACAATTGAAGCAAGAGAGTATAGTTTGAAGTTTGAAATGGAAGACAAAGAATATAAAAAAATAGAAAGTGAACTCTTTTGAATATTTAATTACCTACCAACCTAAATAATGAAGATGAAGAGATAAACAAAAGAATAACTAAAGGAAGTAAAGCGTATGGAATGTTTTTGAATACAATGTTTTCCAAAAACGTAGGAAGAGCAACCAAAATAAAAATATGTAGATCAGTTATTTGACCGACAGTCTTGTATGGATGTGAATTGCGGGTACGAAGTAAAAAAAGTGAAAAGAAACAAGACGTTTGGGAAAGAAAAGTACTGAGGAGAATTTATTGGAGGGGTTAAAGAAGAAGACGAGACATGGAGAAGAAGACCTAAAAACAGAAGGAATTAACAACTGGAGGAGCAAAACGAGAGATATGGAGTTGTGAAGGAAGATCATAAAGAACATCTAAGGAACATTAAAGGATATCGATCCACTCCAATAAAAATAGGATCTAGAAAGTTTTGGAAGAAGCAGTGTAACACCATGGGGGTGTTAACCCACTATGTTTGCAGGATGTCCACAGATCGAGTTGAAAAAAGGAAACCATTTATATTTTTTCCGTTCCGAGAAAAATATATTCTTCACAATAGTTTTTACATGTTCTAAAACGGCCAATTCAAATTTTCTTTCAGTTTTAAAGAAAAATTGGTCGACTTAGTTGAAGTCCCGAAAAACAAATTTAATGAGTAAAAGGTCACTTTTAGTTACCTGTGTTTACCAAATTTTAATAATGTTAAAAATAGTAAAAATGTATTGTAAAGTCCTTTCCTTATTATATATGAGGATCGTTAAAAAGGAATTTCGTTATTAGATTTGTTTTACATTCGTTATCTTTTAACAGTTATTTGATGGTGTCCCCCAAATTGAAATTGTCTGTAATAATCTGATACAAATGAATAAATTAAAGTCAATTGTTTTCTACACCTGTATTATCATTTCGTCGGGTACTAATTATTCTCTTAATTATACTTCGTTTATTTACGATGCCAATAATAACATATATTAAAATAATCACGGATTCAGAGCGTTTATTAGTCACGGTTTTAATTTGGACGAGCTTTAATTGCCAGAAAAAACGGATTTGGAAAATGTTTTATTCATTTTTAACAGAATCCAGAAAGACGGGCAAAAATAATTGTTAATTACAATTCGTTATTTTACTTCGAATTCAAGTTCAGAATTGTTAGATTAAAAGTTATTTATTTAACATCATTAATATAAATTGGTTTTCTGTCGACAGGGAACTATAACTTTTATAAAAGGAAAATACTTTATTGGAGTTGCAGTCATTTAATAAAATCCGCTAATACTACTACTAATATAAAGGTATATTAATTAATATAAAAGGTGTATTAGCGGATTTATTAAATGACTGCGACTCCAATCAAGTATTTTTCTTTTATTAACAACCAGTCGATCTAACCATTCAACAATTGACACAAATTAGGGAATAAAGTAAATGACAGTTATTTTAATAAGAAATCTCCATTTCGGCGCACATCAATTAAGAATTGAACATTAATAAATTAAGTTATTTTTCGCGCTACCATTGACGTAATGGTATATTGTGCAACAAGTGCAGAAAGTCGCCTATTTCCCACTATATATGAACTTCCCTCTCTAGAGAGAAAAATGTACATTATTACCAACGTATAACATGGATATTATTTTTGAATGAAATATTAGAAAAATTCATTATTAAATTAAAATTTCTTATTTAATAATGATATTCTTTAAATAAAATTATGGCAATTGTGACTTTTCTTTTCTCGCATTATTTCACAATTTGACAACTTCAATTGACATATTGTTAATAAACAGTTGCATTGCTGAACGTCAAAGTTTACAGTACAGTCATAACCTAATTTTCTAACTTATCATGTTATTGTTCCTTTTCGTTCTAATAAATCTATTTTTAAAATATGTCGTAAGGAAAGCACATTTTCCACTCTCACTCGAATGCATCACTTGCTACGCTCGTGAGTCAAACACGAGCTCGACTAGTAAAAAGATACGTTTTCTCTCTAGTTTGACAAATGAAATAACTACTCGTATTGTATGCATTTTGGTAATAACTTCGTTAATTCCTTAAAAAAAATAGTGCATTAATTATATTCTGGAGGAATAAAACCTTAGTTTATTCCTTAAATACAAAAATAACTATTAACCTGCAATTTTATTACAAATCATATTATATATTACACCTGCAACATTACCTTTATGAATTAATAAAAGTATGAGCTACTCATATCTTGTTATGTCAGTTACCCCATATAACCCTGAAGAAGTACTTATAAACTCTTGATTAAATACCCTCTTAACTACACTGAGTACCACTTTCGCAGCTCTTGACTATTCCCTGTGTATGTGGGAGCCGTAGGCACGTGTCTGCCCCGTGCACGTTAAGAACGCATTATTTATTCTTCGATCGTCTTGAGATAGAGATCGCAACAGCTGGCCACCAGTGTCTCACCTGTCCCACACGGTATCAACAGTGCGGGCTGTGTTGCAGATTTTTAAGGTGTTCTAGTGGTCTTGTATATATACCTGCATATATGATATTAATAGCTTCATTATAAGGGTGGTTTATACATGATTTGAAGAATTAAGGCTAATTAGCAAACTGCAGCTTTTGGATCGTTTTAAAAAACGTTATGTTAACGTCCTCATTTTCATATAAAGCTTGTAAAAATTAAACGACGATATTTAACATAATTTTTCTTCTAAGAATACCTGTTATACATTTTATTTACATATTTTTTATTATTTTTTGCATTGTATATAAATTTTTTTTTAAATAATAACATACATGAACATTTAATTTTTTACAGACTGAATTTTCGTACTAAATACGATTCGCACACGAGTGGACATTTGCACTCAGAGCTCATCACAGGTTCCTAATTTTCGGATTTTACTGAACTGTTTTGAAGTAAATATACTGTTAATATTTATAAAAAGCCTTAAAAAGATTTATTTGTACATAGATATTTATCTCATTATTGCGAAAACAAAATGAAATGAAAAATAAATCAATGAATTTTGATTTTTTCCAACCCTGACAAACACACATGTAGAAAAACACAAACTTTTTGTAAATTATTAAAATCGGATTGTGGACCCATTAAAATTTTGATTCACAGTTTTTAATATGATCCCTAAAACAATGTTATCTTTATAAAGGCAGGAAAATATTCCTTTTTACTTCCTTGTACGAAGTTAATTGCTAAAAATTGCGGTTTTCAAGTTTCAACGGAAATATAATTGTTTTCCATCTCTGAATTCATTTTGACTAATTTCGACGTGACCTCTGTACGTAAATAGGTACGTATCTTGTATAACTCAAAAATGAACGCAAATTCTAAATTTTGTATATAAGACTGCTATATTATCTTGTTGTGAACCTCCCTTTTTCATTGCAATCGGCAGTGTTAAAAAAGCATTTTTCTCGTTGTGTTTTTTTTTTAATTTTTCGCATAACACAAAAACGATTAGCCGTTGAATATTGAGATTTTATTTATGTAATTACTATATCCGTTTTTTCAAAGAACAGTTTGTTTTTGGCAGAAACTTAATAATAATAATTTAGATGGCTTTTAATTTTTGTAGAAAATTGATAATAAATTAACTAAATTAACATTGACAACTGTCAGAATATATTTCGTGAGAAATATGTACGAAATAAATGAAAACCATATGTCTTTCTTTGCAAGTTTTTGTGTAATGCAATAAAGAATAATGATAAACATTTTAATAAAATTTTCACAAGATGATCCATTTCGAATGGAAGTTCGAAGACATTAAATGAATGGAATGAAGAATGTTTAGCCGTAAAATGATCTGATTTTCAAATGAAATAAGTTTAAATAAAGTGCAGCAAAAAATATGTACAATTTAGCTTACAAGGAAGTCATGTGGTATCCACATCAGATTTTTTTTAATTTTATGTTTGAACTATTATTCGTGAAATAATGAAGCAAATATAATTCGAGCTATGAATTTAATCAGTAGAATTTACTCATAATTCCTGAAAAGTAACGACAATTTAGGTCAAAAATGATTCTTAAATTGTTAAATCAGATTTTTTGTTTTATAGCTACGCTAAAGCATAAATGATGACATAACCTGCATACTTCTAGCTGCCCTAGACTTATGAATAACCGTCTCGCCTTAGTCTGGAATTCGGAGGGTCCTTTCCTTCCCACTTCCCCTGCGTCGTCCACTCGTCCAGTCCGCGCTCTGACTACCGACTACCGACTACCGACTCGAGGTAATTGGGCGCGTGTTTCGTGTTGCACGCTCGCTGAGCGCCAAGACGCTCTTCCGCGATAGATACCATCGTGAGACCGCGACCGCGTGAGAAACAGCAAATATGCTTACGATTAGCCTAATACGAGCAGCTAGGCTACTGCACCGTGGAAATGCCACTGGCTCTAGCGCAGATTAGCAGTTATCTAGGTGATAGTATCTAGTATCTAGCTGGGGATAGTTGTATACAATGTCAACCGTTTTTCATTGTGAATGAAGATGGACACAAAACGTATACAAACAAATGTAAAACGAACATTTATTGTTGCTTTAAAAATGGATTGTTATTACCGAAATCTAGGATAAAGCAGATGAAATTTTGTCTAGTTTGATACTTATATTTTTTTTAGCTAGAAAGCTAGGTAATGAAAAAAATATAAAATTCATTGTGAATGACTTTTAATTTCGAATCTTCATTTAATAATTATAATTTATTTGACTGTAGTAATTCAAGTCCCCAGATATAAAAAGTACTGCAATCCAAAGAGCCTATGCCTGTAGTAGTCTAGATTATTTTAATACTCTACATACGCCTTAGACAAGCACAGATAATTTTTCGGCTGCGTTCTTTTTCTATTTTACAATCAGTGTTTTAGCTCGGATGGAACAAGCTTCGCATGATATAATTTATATTTCAAAAATTTAAAATTTCTAATTAATCTATAGTCTTGAAAATTGTCTATGATTTTCTCGTCTTGATTTAGAATAAGAAAGTTTTTTCTTGTCGTGAAATTTCAAGACATGACTTATTCAAATCTTGTTTTAAAAATAGCTATATTTTTGCCAAAAATTGCGGTAATATAAGTAGTCAGCCGTGTAAATTGACTAATTTGACTTTGACATACGAAAAATCTAACTTAACTTCTATTTTCAATTCCACGTGTGATAATGTTTGAATATTTACAAAAAATTATGTGAAAATGCTCGATTTTTGTATTTTGAAGTGTAAAAATAGTAATGAAATAGGATAAACTGATAATGAGGTTAATATGTTTTAAATTTCATGGGTTGTTTAGTTCAAAAATGACGGAGAATTCCGGTACTTTACATATCTAGTGGCTTTCGTATTTTTATAAAAAGGAGAGTAATTGTAGAGAGATTTAGGTTCTATATAATACGCGATTCTCAAAATGAATACCTACCTATTTAATAACAAATGAAATATAGCTTTATGAAAGATATTCGGAATGTACTATATGTTGTAGGTTCTTTATAGACGTTGTAAATTTATAATTTTCTCTGCTTTGAATATGGTGGAATTCTTGTCAATTTTTCTGACTTTTAAATGTCACTGCATGTGGTTAAATATTGTTAACCTCATGTGATTTACAAGTAACAAAAATGAGCGTAACGAGAAGACGACAACTAAATGTACCATGATATGTATACATGCTTTTCCTAATAATTTAGTGTTGCAAATATTTTGTAGTATCAAATAACATTTAAAACTGATACCTTATTTTGATAATATGGTTCTATTGGTATTTATGTATCTACAATTTTGTTTCAGATATCAAGATGTTAAAATGGACAATAAACAAACGCGACGTCCCTCTATCGGCCACTAGCTGCCCTCGCCCGCAGCAGCGTCGCAGCATCGACGCCGTGCGGGAGCGCAAGCAGCGTCGCACGTCGCGCCGCCGGGCGTCGCTGTGCACCCGCGCCGACAAGGAAAACCGACGCTCGGTCCCCGCCACTCTCACCTCAACTCCCAGAAGCAACACTCCTCTTCGGGACCTCAGCAACATCACACCTCAAACACCTCCTCTAAATCCCACGCGTCCTAGGAAGAAACAGTGCTTGCATGACCACGTCGCTGAAAACATTAACAAGGTCTACTCTTCAACTTTGCCATCCTTTCAAATGGAATACAGTCCGTGTTTACGCGAAGCAACAAATGTTTTGCCTTTTGTAAATGACTGTAGTCCAAACAAAAAACTTAAAATAGATCATGTCAATGATTTTCTTCACCAAATCTCGTTTATAACATCACCTGAAGAGTTGAAAAACTTGCAGAAATCTGAAGTGACAGTTAGTCCATTATTAAAAAAGTTTGTTGATTTACGCTTTAGTCAAATCACGTGTGATAAAGATGACAGTACAGGGTTTAATGACATGTCTTTGGACAAAATAGTCGATGCTATTTTAGACACAACAGACACAACAAACACAACAAACACAATACAAAAGCCATCACCTAACACAACTTACACCATCGAACCAAAAGAAGACACAAAGCGAAAACGAACAAACTCTACAGACATCCTCGAACCTTACAACGAACGCTTGGTAGATACTCCTCAAGAATCTTCCGCTTTTTGTTTAAAACGCCAACGATGCATTCGTAGACGAAAGCTCAATAACAATGACGACCATAACCTGACGCCAGTGTCACATCAAAGAGACACGAGCAATGTTTCCAATGATACTTCCTTCAACTCGTGTGTGTCTGCGACGAAGAGTGCTCAACTGGAGTGCTACAGTCCTTGGCACAAAGACATGTGCTGTGGAATCAGCACGCCTTCGCTCAACAGAGAACTGAAAAGGAGCGTCAGCGAAACTCCTGGAATGGTGGCCAATGGGTGGATTGATGTTTTGATCAATTGCAGTAAAGGTGTTCTCAATGTTAATGGTAAGTGATTTTTTATCTATTATTATATGTTTTTGGTAATTAAAATAGTTACTAGAAAATAGTGGATAGAGTTACATAAAACAAAACTAACTGTCTATTGTTTTGACTTTTAGAAGTTATTTTCAAAAGCGATAATTATTTTTAACGACTGCCACATATAATAAGGGAGTTATTGTAATTATGCTGATTTTGATATTTTGAAATTTTAACGGAAGTTCACGAATTCAGGTCTATACAATACTTTTGATAATTATTTTAAGGGTATCCTTACATTTTTTTAAAATTATAATCTGTTATAATAGTCGACGAAACATACCTACTTACCAGGGCAGACTTTAAAAACAGAAAATCGATTTTCAACTGTTTGAAAAATCGATGTTTACCGACAAGTCGAAAATCGTCAATTACTTAAAAAAGTCAAAATACCAAAAATGTCGAAATAATTGAGAAATGGAAAAGTCGAAATAATTAAAAGTGAAACTATCGAGAAGTCAAGGCAAGTCTTGTAAGAGCAGAAGTTTAATAACCACCCAGTTTCCTTACGTGTTTCACACTATACTTTTCTACTTCCACAAAATAAATAAAAAAGGCCATACCAAGGTCTTCTTAATTTTGTACGTTTCTAAGTTATTACAACAAAATTGTTGGTTAAACAGATAAACGATATAAAATAAAGTTGACATTTAAGTTTTTTGAATTGTAAAATACAAAGTCTAAAAGTGCAGATAGTTATTTGAAAAACAAGTCAACAAAGTCTAACTAATGGAAACAAGTCTATGATGAAAAAGTTGATATTATCAGAAGTTTAAATTCAATTAATCGATATTATGCTTTTCAAGAGTCGATCGATCGACTTTTTTAAAAAGTCGACTTGTATTGATTTATCGATTTTTTGCCAGTCCTTACGTAACTTTTGTAATACATATTTTTTTTATAAAGTGATCAAATTTTGACTGTATCACCCTAATAAAACAATTTTTTAATTGTTGGAAATAAAGGTAGTACACTCTAAAATGGATCGGATATCCAAATTGCGATTTGTATTTAAATATCTCATTTTGTACTGTATACCTATATACACTATAATTTAAATATAATGAAATTGAAATGTATTTAATATTCAGTTAATATTATTCGCATGTATGACAAATTCCGACAATGCAAGTTCAATTAAGGACGAATTCCTCGCGTTATGAATTCTGTTTCTCATCTACATTAATTGGCTGTTGAACAACTGGTGCTTTCGATAACAACTCTTATTGTATTCATTGTTTCCCTAGTTGCAATTTGTACTTACAGATTAGTTTGCTTTCCCAGAATATTGCTTCTAATATGCAAACCAAATGCAGTTCCAACAGAAATATGAATTGATATGAGTCAGTAATCCTTGCGGTTTACAGTTCGTAGTAGGTGATACCAGTAAGGTGATAGAGACGTATATAAACAATTAGATTTAATTAATGCAACAGTACGAGATGTAATAAATATAAA
Organism: Stenolophus ochropezus; assembly: GCA_035578165.1. Taxonomy (NCBI): domain Eukaryota; kingdom Metazoa; phylum Arthropoda; class Insecta; order Coleoptera; family Carabidae; genus Stenolophus; species Stenolophus ochropezus. The sequence goes on from JAQOWZ010000002.1 coordinate 5,209,450, forward strand.
ATGTTACATTTTCGTTAAATATTAGACAGCAATGGATATAGAATATCGGCGGTCCGTTAAATATGACTTGGAAAAGTACGGGAAAATAGTTTCCAAAGCCGCTGATGCTGTATTTTTGCGTAAACCCGAAAATATTTGAAAATATCTAGTTTTTAGCTCGAAAATTTTCAATTTTTACAAAATTTTGTTTGTAATGTTTTTCAAAGAATTATCTACGCTGATACCAACTTTACAAACAAAATTTCAGCGCGTCGATATCTACTTAAATCTAGAAAATGAAAAGTTTTGGAGAAAAAAAGTTCCTCGAAGAAGTTTTGAAATTTAGGTTTTTTCAATTTTCTCATTTTTCACCTAATCGTTCCAAAGAACGTATATGCGGAGAAAACATTTCTTTATATAACTTTTCCCGTAGAATCGACTGGTATAATCGTTGAGATTACATCTCTATCCATTTTAGAGATATAGCCAAAAAACACACTTTTTTGAGGTGCAACTTTGACAGCAAATATCTCAGGGATGAAAAGAGATAATTAAATTTCGTTTGAAAAATTGAAATCAGAGCGTCGAGATCTATCAAGGTACACTATTTCCCAAAATCAAAAATTTGGGCACAAAAATAAGTATTTTTGGGATATTTTGCGTTTGTCAACATAAAAACATAATTATTTGTATAATACTGTTGTTTGCTTTGGTTTAACTCTACACAACTTTGATATGAGGTTATAGGTTTTGAAAATAAATAAAAGTTACATAATAAAGCGATTGAATAAAATCGAAAAGGCGTAATAGGATTGCAGGTTTTGAAATCAGCGCATCGATATTTACTTAAGTCTAGAAAAAGAAAAGTTTTTAAGAAAAAAAAGTTAAATGTTTAAATAAATAATCTTAGTGTTTAAGTTGTTATTAATAATTAGTATTCTTAAATCAGTGTCTATATTACTTATTTTTATTATCATTTACGTTCATGAAGCCTAGTTATAAAAAATTGTTGTTTCAATTATTTTTACACTTCACCTAAATAAATAAACGTTACACTATGATGTTGGAACTAGAAACTGTATTATAACTTATCAATTCCTGAATAAGTCCAATATTTTATATGATGAGTAATGTAATAGTTTGAGACAAGACAAAAGTTTTATGGATCTATAAAGTTTCGATGAAATCAATAAGAAAACTTTTCTATTTTTTTGATCCACATCTAAATTTCGCTCATATATTATTTGGCTGCAAGAGAAAATATAAAATATGTCAATAAAATGTAGCAGAGAAAAATGGTAGTAGTAAAATATAGTAAATAATAAATGTAGATAGTTCCACAAGTGCCCAGCGGCAAAAAGCTCAAAAAGCGCAAAAAGCTCCGGTCGTAAATTCCGCACACGCTAGCGTCGTGGCCAACTGCAATCCACATCTGTTTGTCAATTTTAATTTCCCAATTTAAATTCAAGAATCGTTTATTGAAAACTTGCCAGATGAAAAACCAGGCCAATTATTGCTCTAAATGTCTGCCAACACTGGAAAAAATGCTTCGTACACAGCAAATAGAAATTCGTTTGTTCCTTGTTCGAGATGGTATCAGAGACGGCCTGGGAAACCGCATGTGTTGTTTGCGTGACAGGAGACAGTCGCCGAATTATCCTGATGGAAGATGCCATTAACCATAACGGGTCGTTTCTGACACTTTAAATGCGTAAACAACCACTGAACTTCTTAATAAACCACAACATATCCTAGAAAAAAAAACATTTCAAAATAATAGAAATGTTGTATACTCCGTTTTAGAATGAGAGAGTAATAATTGTTTGCTTATGGATAGTCGAAAAGACAAAAATTTTATAGCGATCTAATAATTACATACCGGGAGTTTATTTTATGAGTAAACATAGAGTATATCATTACTATAGTTACAGTGTTAATTAATTGACAACAATGTATTAAAGCGTTTATTTTATGAGAAAACATAGGGATACTTAACATAGACTAAAAATATTAAATATTAATTAAAGAAATTATAAATTATTTATTTATGTTTAAACACTTATACCCAGATTTTTAAAAGGGGGTAGCCACTAACCCACATTAATTAGACCCAAAGTTATACCCCTTGTTAACATCAGGAAATGTTAAACACAAAACATTTTTGAAGTCAAATAATATAGGTACCTATTGTATTTTGTTGATAACACAGATACATATTTTTAAATAAATACATACAGATGTATTTCTACAATTATTAAAATATTTGTGTGTAGAAAATCTTTCAGCTGTCATGACCTACTGCCCTACAATGTTCTGGAAATAAATTAAATTTTTAGATGGGGTATAAATGTCTATAACACTAGCGCTGTGAAATAACAGCCGGTTTCAAAGAAAATTGGATTCTTTCCGAAACTTGGCATTTAATATTTGACAACTTCAGTAATAAAATTTAAATGCATGTATTCAACCTATTAAATCGCCATGTTATTAGTTATTGTCAATTAATATTTTTTGTTTTTAAAAATAATAATAAACTGCTAATATGCAACATTCTTCAAATATTTTTTTCCACATACATGGTGTCAATACAAAGTTGTAACACCCAAAAACAGCAGTTAGAACTCATTGAAACAAACAACTTTTCTGAGTTCAAATTTTTTATTTGGAACCCCAGTTCGTAGTTATTGACGTTTTTTTGTTTTTCGAAAAATCGTCATTACTCCCTTATTATATGGAATATTTAAAAATACATTTTTTTGCATTTGCCTTAGGTCCTCTAAAATCTAAAACATTTGTATTTACAATTATTTTCTATGTTGTCACATAACAAAATGGCGATCGATAAAAAAATTCAAAACAAGATATTTTGAAAACCACTTTAAAATTAAAATTTTTGATATACCATTAATCAGTTTGATCTTTTACTGTCTCAATTTTTCATTAAATTATTTTTAATGACGTCATCAAAATTTGCTAATGATTTACTATTTTTTTTTACATTCCTTTTATGTAAAAAGTATGCCCTTAAGGGTGTTGTCAGATCAAACATTTATTAATGCATTTTGTGAAAGTTAATGATGCATCTTTTGTTTGGTATTTTGATTCATTTTGACGTCATGTTTTTTACAAGCTTTGCAATTGTAAACAAGCTAATATTTTCCATGCGCGTTGTAGATAGATAGGTGATGTATCCATGTATCATCAACTTTTAATTATGATCGCTGGTCCATGCATTGTTGTTGATCATTGTGTTTATTTGTGCAGTTGTCCGGTGCTCTGGTCTACAAAGAAGCAATGGGGGTCCCGTCAACGCTTATGTCAAAGTAAGTGCCTTTCATCTCACAATACAAATAATTGTGCCGAATTATTTCACAGTGACTGGCAGATTTTTCTGCTTTTCATGGGTTGCTCTTTAAAAATGCATTCGTTTCGCAGAAATATTTGTCTGTTTCTATCATTTCTGTTGGAGAAATAATGTATTAAATTTAAAATATAGGACATGCGGTTGTTGTTTTATTGTAGTTAAGGCTCAATTGTTAAATTAAATGCGTCTTCATTTTACTCCTTAATAATGTAATTATATTAAAGTGTTATCTAATTAAAATATAAATTGTACAATAATAGTAAATTAAAATTGCTGCGTTTGTGTTTGTTGGGAGCCAAACTATGATTTAATTTTAGAAAAAGTTAAGTAAATGTTCAACATCCAAAGAAAATACGTATGTACTGCACGCAACCAACATGACGTATGAGTATACAAATTTAAATTATTAGTATACTTTTCTTTATATCTGAATGATTTCGATAATTAAAAATATTATTTTAAAAGCAATATAAATATTTTAAATCAAATAAATCAAGATTTTTTTAAATTTTAAGATATCTATGTTTTTTAATTTTTTTAAAAGCAATATAAAAATTTTATTTCATAATTGAAAACGAATATGTAATAAAACCAAAAAGATTTACCTGAATAAAACTAGAAACAGTAACAAAGAATTTTTACTTTTAGTTACAAATTTAAATACTTCTATTTTCCTTCTGTATTATGACAATTAAAATGATAAAATATCATTTAATTTTAAGGTATTATTATATACAGTACATGATTTGGTTACCATTAATAGTTTTGTAGGAAATAATAAAATGTTTATTATAATTTGTATTATTTATATCTTTGATAAAAATCAATGATTTAATTTAAAAAATCAATTCATTTAAATTATGAGGCCAAACTTGATACGTATCTTATTGGATTTAATTTTATAGTATATAAAAAATATATATTTTTATATACTATAAAATACTATTAGGTAGATTGGGTTTTCCGAAAAACCATTTTAAAGAAATTTACATTGAAGATTCATTTTAGGGTTATAATAATGTAAAAAATATTATAAAATATTCATTCATAAATACGTAAATTTATACTTAAATATTAAAGGCGCATGACCTTATGACGTCAAATACTCAACTGGAGTGCGGTTTGTCATATGATATATCACAAAAATATAATTAACATCATACATTATATTTTTTACAAAGAAAATAATAAATGTATAATATATTTTTTTGAAATATATAACCACAAACAATCATGTTTACTTTTTATCATTGTTAACAACAACGATACCATTGTTTAAACTTGAACAATATGAATCTCACTTCACGTTGTACCTGTTCGGTTAGTAGTTAGTGAACAACGATAAGCACATGGAGAGTTTTTCGCCCTATTCGCTGTTATTAAGGGGTTGGCGCAGGAAACAAAAGAGTGTGCTTATCTGGCGGTCGCGAGTCGCGAGCAAAGCGGGTGGTGAAGATACGGCACGCTGCACGCTCTCTCCGCGAGATCGATAGCACCGGTGACGTCACAGGCCCTCGCAACTACGTCACTACACTACTACGAGACCGCACGCTGGATAATTATTCATTAGCTTATCAAATGTGATGAAAAAAACTAATTTGGTTGTGGCCTGTGGGCGTGAAAGTTTGTTGATATGAAATGTGAAAAATGTGTGTTATCAATATTAAAAAGAAAACCGAATCCTAAAACCTAACACCTTTGAACTTTTAAAAAATATATATTTATTTAAAATTACTGATTTAGTAATGTCAAGAAGAGTGGTAGTAGAAAACGTATAATGTGCCACTTGGGCAGAATCACCTATTTCCCTCCTTGTGTTATTCCACACTTTTTCATACCTCGTGGGAAATAGCTAACTTTCTGTACTTGTTGCACAATATACTATTGCTTGACGTGACGTTTTTACTCTTAAAATAATCAAATTGTGTTCTCTTCATGACATCTATTTTGGAACGATCTTGATTAGTTAAATAACAAATGATTCATATTGAATTTTGAAAATATGAAACTATTTTAAAATATCAATTTTAATAAAAGTTCATGACCCTAAAAAGTAGTATATAGTATACAATCAGCTAGAGCAATTATTATAAAACTCACTATGCTCGTGCTTCACCTTTCATACTCAATTTGCAATATCAGCCTTGCTAAACTTGTAGTATAACGCAACAATTTATTCACTCAGTATTATAATTTTTTGCAAAGTTTCATTGCTAAGTATAATAATTACTGCTAAGTAAAATAATTGAATCTGAATTGAAAAATACTAAAATACTTAGAATGTTATATTATTATAGATTGCATGTCTTGAATACATACTTGTCAAATCTACTTAGCAAATTAATATTATATATACACATAGCAATTTAATTTATTTACTTTGAAAAACTGTATGCTATTAAATAAACTATCTTTTAAGTAAATATCTTTTGGTACAATCTATGTAAAAGGAAAACGCTATATTTCTACAATATTTACTACTGTCTATACGACTGTATGTAGTTCTATAAACTCGTAGAATTTAATTATTCACGAACTACGTTCCATAAAAAATGGACTCTATGGTATACTCCATTTTAGCTGTAAGTACTCGAAATGTGACGTTTGGTGAAGCCCAGTACAGTAAAGAAGACAAGTATACAAAATAATGGATAATAAGCTATAATGGTTTTTATTTATATATTACACATTTACAGTGAAGTAAAAAAGTAAAGTAGCTGTACTGTGCAAATATAGAAAATTCTTATAATAAACGGTATTACTAGTTGGTATAAGATAATTAAAGATATTTAGTATATTGTAGGATACATACAAGAAAAAAATATAAATGTAGAACACATGATTATTTTAATATATAAACTATTAAAATACATTTCGGGTCAGCAAATTACAATAAAATAACCAAAGGTAAATTGAAATGATATCAGCTTCTGTTTTAATTTAAATTATTTATATTTTACTCATATAAATTACTGTAATGAATGATATCCATATATTATAAATGAACTATATGTAAATTACATTTATTATTACACGTACTCCGTAATATTAATTTTGAGTTATTTATAAATCTTACGGAAAATATTAATTTTCTCACCTAATTCATCAAAAATTTAATAGAATAATTATTTTTATCGTGCTCATAATAACAACTTGTACTTTTCCATTTTGTGACGTATAGTTTATGCTTCTTAATCTCCATGAAATCTTAAACATGTTTTACAAATTGATGTAATTTATGAACATGTAAGTACCTTGCGTGTACGAGATAAAAATATATTTGTTTAAAAACAATCGAATAAAAGCACACAATGCTCGAATTTAATTATAACCTGTACTTAGCCAATAAATCAATATGTTATAGTCATGCCTTGACTGCTAATACGGTTCGACCTTGGATAGATATATGACAATGGGGTACTTAACGTTTTTGTTACGGCCCAATACATCATTTCACAATATACGGGAAATGTATAGTATTCAAATTTACATTGAAATTGCGACGTAGACAAATGTCCCACTGACATACGATATCAACAACTTCTGTTGTTTTGTTGATATAAAATATTGCCTAGATACGCACGTTTCTTATATTTTCATCTGTTTTGTATTTTATTTCTATTTTTTTGTAATAAAGAGAAAATTAGTAAAGAAAGTCAATTTAAAGTGCTTATATAATATTAACAATAATAGTTTGAGAATATATGAGGGATGGAATACGTAACGTAACGATACCCGTTATGTTAAAACGTAACAATAACAAAGTAACGTTATGTAATCATAACATAACAAATAACGATACACTATAATATTATTTGCCGTTGAGAGCATATAAATTCCTAATTTACCGATAGCACCAAGAACTGAAGGATAAAAAACGCTGGTCAATACTAATATTTAAATTGAAATCATACTTTAAAATTATTATATTGATAATAAAAATTTTGACATGATTATTTATTTCACAAAAATAAAGTAGGTTGCATTAGTTTTTATATTTGACGTTTCAATTTGTTAACCGAACATTTTATTCTTGATTTTTAAAATTTGATTTACTCATTTAAATTAAACAGTGAATTTAAGTTTATAGTTCATAGTTTAATGAGTCAACTAATAATTGATAGACTGCATTATTTACCTAGGTCAATAATAATTTATAATTAACCTAGAATATTAAGGTTACTAGGTAAACGGTAGAGAAAAACAATTTCTCATGTCAAATAAAAATAAGTAATGGTGGATGTCTAGGCTAATTGTGAAAATAGTTATTTTTGAACTAAATGCGCAACGTTTGTGTTTTTAGTACGTGACATGTCAAAAAAGTCAATCGAATACACTAAAAATATTTCGCACACAAAATACAAACAATATTTTTTAAAAACGTTAAAAAAAAATTTCTTAAATATTTCGCGTACGGTCTTAAGGTAACCTAATCATTGTGGAAAGAAAAACGCCTACTTTATGCATTCTTATTAGAATAAATGTTAACATTTTTTGACACTTGTAGAAAAAGTGGATAAACTTTTAAACATTATAAGTGAAACCAGTGAATTATAAACCTTCGGTGAGGTATTATTTTATATATTTACTTTAGAAGTCCTATGTTATACATATATGTTATGTTGGTTGCGTTTTAGTAATTTTGTGTTCAGCTTCAATTGAAACGAGATAAATTTAAATTATTGTTATTTATTTTGTGGTAAAATGTAGCAACTAACAAATCTTTCTTTCATAAATTATATCGTTATTATGTAAAAATGAAGATTAATTATTCTTTAAATTAAAAAAATTGTCGTACATTATGGGATCTCGTACTATACAAAAATTGTTTCAACACATAAAGCTATATAACTTATAGTTTTAATTTAAGCTTGTCGTGTTAGAGCGAAATAAAATTCTATCACGAATATAAGAGTTTTTTTTTTGTATTGTGGTAGGTGGCTCTGATTCCCGAACCGGAAACACGAAACCGGAAGCGAGTAGCTCCGCAACGCACTGCCGTGCAAGCGGAATCCGACAGGCCCAGGTTCGATCACCGGTTCACTTTCCGCCTGTCAAAACTCGATCTGGCCAAGAGAATTCAACTGGAGGTCTGGCATCGAGATCGAAGCCAAAGGTAAGAAAAGATAACAGTCTTTACAAATCAAAATAGTCGGAGTCTGTCACTTAAACGTACATTGGGAAGGGTCGTTAAGTTTTTCGTGCCACCGTTCATGTAAGTTTAACTTAATTTCGTTTTGTTATTTGGTTACCACTGACAACGGAGTGTTATAGAAATAACTGTCTTACTAGCAGGGTAGTTAAGAAAATCATATGAATTTACAATTGGTCATCTTCGCAACAGGCAAAACTATAAAAATTGCAAATAAATAAATCTGAATTGTCAAGTGAACTGTCTCATTTTATAAATACTTTGATATTATTTGAAGTTAATAGGTGGCGCAAAAAAAAGCGATTCGAAATGTAAGTACCTAATACAACTGTTCTTGTACGGTAACATGCCTCAGTTCATACCTTCTCGAAAGTTATAATGTACTTACATTCCTTGTAGCTTAAATAACCATAAACAAATACTTAAAAAAAAAACTTGGAATACCTTATTGTTTGGATGACGAAGCAATGACTTTAATTAATATCTATGATCAGAATACCTTACCGTTCGTAATGCTTGTACGATTTTTTGAACGAATTAAAGTTTATAGTAATTAAACAAAGTTAGCTTGCAGGAAAAACCAAAATTCGTTTGATATTTTTTCGTTTCATTTGTAAGTCTTATCTTCTGTGAATAGAAATAAAACCAGAAATAAATTGTTACCATTATTTATCATTAATTGCAACTACACTTTTAATTTTAATATCATCAATGTGCTACATTATTTTACTAAACATTACTAACTTACTATTCAGTAACTAGTAACTGAATTACTTACTGTTGAATAAATTTAGAATCAAATAAAAAATATATTAAATTTATTAGTTTTTCGCAATTTATTGCCTCCTTATATATATAAAAAAAACATTATAAAACTTTTAGTAAAGTGTTTTAAAGTTATTCGCCTTCTTTTAATTTTTAGTATCACTCAGTAAAAAATAAATTTGAAAGCACCCTGTGTACATCAATATTACATTTCTGGAATTGTAAATTGGTGATCCATTTTATTTTATTTCAAACCTTGTCCTGTTTCTGTGAACTTTATAAACCTTGTGGAAATGTGTGTGTTTACAAGGAAAAAGTAATTAAACTTTTTTTAGAACAATATGTCTCCAGTAGCGTACAAGTTCAAAACGAGCTGTAATTTTGTAATTCTAAACAGCAGAGGAAAACTATTTAAGGTAAAATATGGCAGCAATTAATTCAGACATAAAAAATGCATGAAGGAAAAATTCTCCAAGGTTATCGCTATGAGTGGTAAATTTAGATTACATATTTATGCGACTCCGTCTGGATATCTGTGTGGCAATCGATAGCAAATGGAACTTAAACGATGTAAACATTTTGCATCGTATCTTCACATCCCCAGTGATTGATTGCGGTGTCTTGTTTGTTCCATGAAGTAAACAGCCTTAATGTCAGGGTTTCTACATTTCGCACGCACTTCGTTTTTATCTCCATAATGTTAATTAAACAACCACCAAAATATTATTATATATTTTTTGTATCGCCACTTTAAAAATATAATATACCAGATATAATAATAAGGTTCAACAATTAAAAAATAAAATTTAGTTTTTTGAACGCCTGCGACATTGCTAATTTTTGAAATTTTATTTAAAATATTATCGATGCTATGTTTTATTTTAAAAAGAACGCTCGTAATCATGGCTGAGACAAATTCCATGTTTTATGTTAAAATAAGCTCACGATATAACATTTAGCAGTGTGGTCGTAGAAAAATATAGTGTTCCATTCGTACAGAATCATGTATTTCATTTTCCACCTCGTGTGATTCCAGCACTCGACTTTGTCTCGTGCCGAAACTTTGACACCTAGTGAGAAATACGCGAGTGTCTGCACTTGTAGCACAATAGACTATTATCTTACATTAGCGTTTTTTGAGGTACTTTACGTATTTCTTTTTAGCGACTAAAAACAATTATTATTCACAAGAATCTAAAATGCTTCATTATACATAGTATTGTCAGTATAATATTTAATAACAAAATTATTTATTTACAACTTATTTTTCAAATTGCAACTGAGTATTTTCCTTATATTGTCATTTTTATATATTTGAATTAATTTTATACCGTGAATTTTTGTTAATGTGAAACATAAGATTTGCCATATTCACGGATAAGACTTCACATTTCGTTGACATCAATGTATCAAAGCGTTTACTTTAACATGAAACATAGGTTGTCAAATTCACGTCATTATTAACTGTTAAATTGAGTTTGTTTTTTTTAAATAACACTTTTACACGTCATTGGAGTCGGATAATGGAGTGGCCCGCTAAGTATTTTGATATCATAGTACTTGATTTTTATAAACTGGGGTACATTAAACACAAAATGATTTAATGGCAATATGTATAATAATTAAAGAATTAAAATATAAAATTTAAAATCACTCTAGTGAAACTTATCCAAAATACAAATATTATAAATGAGTTTTATTATTGTTGATGTGAATCAAATGTCAAGTCGTAACCACAGCTACACGAAATCCTATGTTTCACGTCAAAATAAACTCACGATACCTATAACAAGCTGCTACTAAGATATAATGACGTATGTCACGCGTGAAATGTCATTATAGATTCTTGAAAACTCACTCTCTTATTCTATAAAATACTATTGAATATTATAAATATGCTTTAAACTCTTGTTTTGATTATGTCACGTGTTCTGTTTTTCAATTGTTTGATTTAAAATTATCTTGGCAGGCCGCGGTATTAAAAAACAAATCTGAACATAAATATCCCCGTCTCAGATTTATCACAACATTGTCCATATAAATCACAAAATTCAAATTACGACCCTTAATACAATAACGCACCCTAGAGAAAAACCGCGTATAGAATTTTTTGCTGTTTTTATATTAGTGACACAAAATAACAAGAGTAGACAGTTCTCAAGAGTACCACCACTACATTGAATACTCCGGGAGTATGACAGAGTAAGGAAGATATAGTAAGGGGTGGTGGAAAGAGATGAGAATTGTTGGCAAACAGCCAAGAATATAACCACGTGTGGTAGTAACCTCTAAGAGGTCACAAAAATATCTCCCATATAAAGAAATATTGTATGAAGTCAATATAATGTTTACGGAGTGCCTCTGTGGTTACACAAACCACAAACCAAAATTGTATTGTTCCTACTCACAGATTACTTCCTAAACCACAAATCATGGCTTGTTAAATCTTGCTCAACCATGAATTTTTAAAAGTGTTTTCCCATAGTTATTTCTTTTTAATTAAATAAAATTTTTTGATTGCTTTGAAAATACAATTTTCATTCTTGTAATCAAAATAAATAAAAATATTATAAATTCAATATTTATTATCTGTATGCAACGCACAAAATATGTATTTATTATACTAGCACATAATACACAATTTGAAAGAGATATTGATCTTTAATTTTATGTTATAAGCGTACAATATTCATATTCATATCACAAATAAAACTTTATAAATAGATATTCGATAACATTACTGTGTTCTATTTTCTCATAATGGTAAACAAATATTACTAAACAGCAATATTCTGAATGGTTCACACACGATCTACGAAATAAAAAGTTTGAGTTCGATTTCCACTGCTTGACAAAATAACACAAGAGTTTAACAAATATTAAGTTAAAGATGATTTTGATTAAATACTAGAGCAAAAATAAGTGATAATAAATATATTACGAATAATATAAACTGAAACTAATTGACGTGGATAAATAGAGTAATTCTAGGATAAATTAGAGCACATAGTAAGCTAATAAATAGAACAACTAAAAGACAAATTGAAAATAAATAGAACAATTAACTAAAATGAAAGCAATTACCAGAAAGTAGCGCAATAGCTAGAGATCATTCAGAACTAAAAAAATAGAGCAATTAAGATTAAATAAGAACAAAAGTTATTACTCAATAAATAGACGAGGTATTACAAATATTTGACCTAATTTTGATGCAAATAACTACAGCAATTATAAAATAAATTAGAAGATATATTACAGTCAGTTAATAAAACATTTAATGGAGAAATTAGAAAATAAATAGATCAAAAAACTAGAACATATGCTAGCAGAGTTGGCTTGATGGAAAAATAGAGCACATTAGTTTCTATAATTTTATTTAGATCAGTTAGAATGAATTTACAAGTCATATAAATCAATATTCATGTTGGAAATATTGAATATTATTAGTGTTTGGTTTAGGAAATGCAAATGTTAAGCTTTAGTAAAGGCAACCAGCTTAACAGTAGTTCGCATCACGTTGCATGAACGTGGCTGAAAAGAGGTCAATAACAGCAGCGAGGCACTTTCGCTCTCGTGCTCAGCCTATGTCATTCATAACGATATGCATAACACTTAGCTCTGCTCACTGCAGCTTCCAATCAATATCTCCAGTGCTCCAAAATCAACAAATTCATGTTTATACTTCGCGTTAACTATTGCCCTATTGTTACATCGAAAACGGTTTAATAATATAAAATATTGTTAAATTGTTTTCGGTGTTTTTGTTGTTGTAAAAATGGTACTTCTAACAACTGCAACTCACTTTAAATGTCAAATTGATAACAAATATTTTTAAAGGTTTTTTAATATAATATATATTTTTTCTGAGTATGAAAAGCGACTAAACAAAACTAATTTAAAAGGATATTAAAATTTCGTTATAATGTATAGATTTGTAAATATTTTCACATTTTATATGCATTTTGATAGATAAATGTGCTTAACTTCATTCAACAAATTTACCACATTTCACTTTTATATATCCCTAGAATGCAATCTGTCATTTTTTATATCGAAAATTTTAAGATTTCTATTAAATAAAAAATAGTATATTATACTCGTTTTATACGACATATTGTTCCATTCGTGTTTTTGGACTCTCATGGAACAATATCATACAATACTTACATATAGAAGCGACACTCCGTGTCGGTATCTTTCCTGTTACCCTATTCAGTTCTATAACCTTGGAGCATTGTGTAGACCTTTAAATTTGTTGGCTTCCCCTATCTCTCTCTGAGATGTGACGAAACTTTCCGATTTTAAACAATGAGCCCTTTAAATTTGTTGGCTTTCTCCATCTCTCTCTAATTTTTGTTTCTCTGTCTTACTGTCGCTTCTGTATAAACTTATTCTTTGCTACTACTTAAAATTAAAGTAGCTAAGCTACGTAGCTGTAGCTGAAATGTATAATTAATAACAACAAATAAAATTAAATGATTTTTTTTCGTAAGTAGGTAATATAATAAAAGCCACGAATTTATTGTTGTTACGTAGTAAGAGACAAACACGGGTCAAAAATAACATTTATATTTAAGATTCATTTTTGACCCAAGTTGTCGTTACTTCTTAGGAATTTTGAGTTAATTTTACTTATTAAATGTATAGCTCGAATTATATTTAGTTGATTATTCCACAACGTCATTTTCACCCAATCAGAATGTTTCATTTGATGGCCATAGGTAGTTTTTAGTAAAGAAATTTGATAAAACCACAGTATCAGTCATGATTACATTTTGTTGATATCAAAAACTCGTATACTAATACACTATTGTTTGTTTACCAATTGGAACTTTCTCCGGCTTATTGGAACCTGGAATGAATTTATGACTCGTGTAGGGTTTCGGGAGCTATTTATAGGTTAGGTCCGAGGTTGCATACAGATGTAGTGGCCGGCGGATTACGGAACACGTTAGGGATTATCAGGAAGGTGTTTTGTTGTCGTGTAGAAGAGCAAGCTGTGAACAGCGAGGTTGGCGAGGTGAAGTTCTAGTGGCTACCGACCGACCGATTAAACATTCATACACTACGCTGCTTTCAAATCTCGGACAAGGGTGGACAATACTGCTTCCACGCGGCATACGTATAGGTGGTTGCATACTTAATATCTAGAAGCTTTCATTACAATAATTATTTTTTTATACTGTGCGTTAACAATTACCACATTATTATATCGTAAACAGTTTAATAATATAAAATATTGTTAAATGGTTTTTGATATTTTTGTTGTTGTAAAATTGGTACTTCTAACAAATGAACCCCATTTTAAATGTCAAATTGATAACTTCAAATGTTTTGAATATTTTTGAATACAATTTATATTATTTCTGAGTATGAAAACCTAATAAACAAAATTAATTTAAAAGGATATTAAAATTTCGTAAGTCATAACGTACAGATTTGTAAATATTTTCACAATATTTTAAATGCATTTTGACATATAATTGTGACCACTTTCATTCAACGAGTTACCATATTTCACTTATACATTTCTAAATTACAGTCTTCTATTTTTTAATTGAAATTTTTAAGATTTTTATTAAATAAGTGTAGGAAAGTATAAGAAATAGTATATTACGCACGTTTTATTCGACGTATTGTTCCATTCGTGTTTTTGGAGCACTCCTTGTTGCACTCGTCTAGCCCCAAACAACTCATGGAACAATATACCGTGTTATAAAACTTGTATAATAATATATTATTGCAACACTTGATCCCAGTAAAACTAAAATATATAATTTTAAATATATTTTTACTCCGTGACCAGCAATACACATATGTATTTGAAGCCATGTGGCAACATATATTGAGCGTATTATTATAGTTTGCATTATTTATTCTAATCATATTAATTTCAGTATTTTTATTAAATAAGTGAAGCAAAGTATAAAAAATAGTATATTATACTTCATTTATACGACATATTGTTCCATTCTCGTTTTTGGAGCACTCCTCGCTACACTTGTATACTATTGTAATCAGTGTCTAAAGTTACATAAAATGTAAAACTTAACTATTGTAGTATGCTTTAATGTAATTTAAATTATGTGTATTTGTGCAGCAACTGTGGCTGAAAAGTTTTATTTTATTCGCTACACATACATATTAATGATATTGTGGAATACTGTACAATTTATTGGAAAAATTTCATATACTCGTAAACCTGATATGTCATAATAACAATAGTGGATTAAATTGATGTAGTTTTTAAAAAAAAAAATACGATAAACTATAACATCATTATTTTGAAGAATAGGGAAAGAAATAATAATAGAGAATTATAAAGATGGAATCAAATTAATTGAAAAGAATAATAACAGAACACAACAAGAAATAAATTGGGACAAGTAAACAGATATTAAAGTAAACATTTACCTACTGTATAATTAACCACGTTTACTTCGAATTAATTTTGTTTTGTTTGAAGGTGTGATATATAGAAAACGTAAACACAAAAATCTAAAATTGAGAGCCAATCTATGATCTAATGTGCTAATTGAATAAAAAAATCAACGAGACACACTTAAGGTTTGTTCCAACTGGATATTTCTGACGGTTTGTGATTAGTTCATATATAAGTTTATGTAAAGTAAATGATTAAATAAATTAAATTGCCAAAAATTCTGTCTAACAGTACATTCTCCGATCCTCTGACTGTTTTGACCATCAGAGAACTGATTCGAAATCGTTCAGAAATCAATAGAAACAGCCGACTAACGATCAATGTTTGGGTTTGATGTTAGTCGGAGTGCTTTTTTTCAAACTGCGCCGAACTGATTTGACGGTTAGTTGGAACAATCCTGTAGTTAGTATTCTAACTCAAGCTGAGCAGATTGTGAGATTTGGAGTTAAAATCTTTAACTATATTAAAATGTCGCTGTATTCAAATGGTTCGGAAACCACAATAAGCTCTAGGTTTTTGTAGAGGCAAATGGGCTAATAATCAACATCATAAAAATGAATACATAACTGTCCAGAATCTTCTTGATTGCATCTGCTTTACGTTTCTTAATAGAATTATGGAAAACTGCATTTGGTTAACATGTTCCAATTTAAATTGAGTTATGTCCAACTATAAGCTGTAACGGGCTGAAGTTTACTTCTCACTGGGGTGTCAACTCACATTTTCTGTTTTATTTTTTCCTACATGTCTACCGGTTACAATGTATGTAAATAACATTTTCATGCTATTTGTATACATTGTTTTACACATCACGAATCATTATGATTCAAGCTCACTCTTGCGAACGTAATGTAAACTAATATAGTAGCAAAAAAGTTTAGCAGACGGTTGATAAACAGCGAAAAAGACACAAAATATTAACTTTTCAGTTGAAGAAACAGTAATTGTGACTCTAGCTTGTAAAGAAGCTGAAGAAAAATCGAAAACAGAAAAAAAAATTCACTTATAACTGCCGATCCGGTCGTTTTCTAACGCACACTTGTCGACAGCGCGATCGGATCGGCACAGGTCGGAAAATATTCTCTGGATAGAATGCTGAGACGTCCGGCCGCATTTCTGCGTTGTTGACTAATGTACGCACCTCCAAATAAACTATTTCTGCCGATCTGCTTTCAGCCGGTCTGTGCCGGTCGGTGCCGAACAGTATGCAATAGACTTAAAGATATACGGCCGATTCGGTCGTTATTTCTGCCGATCTAGTCTCTGCCGGTCGGTGTGAATAGTATGCGATAAGCTTAAAGATATACTGCCGATTCAGTGGTTATTTCTGCCGATCTAGTCGCTGTCGGTCGGTGCCAATTCCGAAGAAACTATTTCTGCCGATCTGATCGCTGCCGGTCTGTGCCGAACAGAGTACGGCAGCCTTAAAGATATACTGCCGATCCGGCCATTATTTCTGCCGATCTAGTCGCTGCCGGTTGGTACCGAATAGTGTGTAATAGCCTTAAAGATATACTGCCGATTCGGTCGTTACTTCTGCCGATCTGGTCGTTGCCGGTCGGTGCCAAATAGTGTGCGATACCCTTAAAGTTATAGGGTCAATCCGGTCGTTATTTCTGCCGATATGGTTGCTACTGGTCGGTGCCAAACAGTGCGCGATATTCTTAAAGATATATTGACGATCCGCTCGTTATTTCTGCCGATCTCTTCGCTGCTGGTCTGTGCCAGTCGGTGCCAAATAGTGTGCGAGAGCCTTAAAGATTTATTTCCGATCCGATCGTTACTTCTGCCGATCTGGTCGTTGCTGGTCGGTGCCGTACAATATGAGATAGCCTTAAAGATATACTGTCGATCCGGTCGTTATTTCTGCCGATCTGGTCGCTGCCGGTCGGTGCCGAACAGTCTGCGATAGGTTTATAGATATAGTGCCGATCCGGATGTTATTTCTGCCGATCTAATCGCTGCTGGTCGGTGACGAATAGTGTGCGATAGTCTTTAACTTTCCTTTTGATTTTTGGAATATTTTACACTGCAATATATACATGGATAAAAGATGCAGTTTCCACTCAAGTACAAGAATCGTATCCTCGTGTCACCTGCGACCTGATCTCTTGTAGGGTTACTACTATTGGGTAGTAAGTAGTGTTGGTTTGTGCATCCCTGCGTCGTGTGTGCGCATGTTGGGAGCCGCAGTGTGCGCGCATGAGCCCCGCGTTCGATCGATCCGGGGCCGGCGGAGCCAGTCCAGAAGCGCACGGCCCGGCTCGCGGATGTTGTGCTAGTGTGCGGTGCAGTGTCGTGTGATGATGTCCTTTGTGTCGTCGGGGCCGGCGTGCGGACAGAGACGCGCGGCGCCGGACCACAAGAGCTGCTGCTGCCGCGACCACCCGGAGGCCCAGCGCCGCGGCTCCGTGGCTCGCTCCTCCACCGGGAGCCTCTCGGACGACGCGGCTCAGGCCTGACCCCCGCAGAATCAGTACGTGTCCCCCCCAAGTTGCTTCTTCTTATTATACCAAGTTATACGTTGGATCTCACTAACCACCAAACAGATACTCAAACATTGATAATCAAAAGTCTGACAGCATTTTGGATGTTCTATCATACTTCTGGGCCTTATTTTTTGGGTCCATGCAATATTTGATTACCATTTCTAACTAATTTAACCTTGCATTGGACTTTGTTGATTCAATTTGACATAATCTAGCTTTATACTTCGGTTAATGCTAAGGATTAGTGAAACCTGACGTTAGGAATGAAGTTAAGCATGTTATAGCTACAGTTAGTCACTTACGTCATACAACCCACTTACAGAAACCTTTTTTCTTATTTGATTTTACTTTTAACGATTCGACGAATGTACAATTAAAATATATATTTATATAAAATATATATTTAAAATGTCTTTTTAGACATGATTACAATAATTTACAACTATAAACATGAACTTGAATACGAGCTTGAATATCACGTTCTTGCTCAGCATACTGAAAACTCATTTAACTTTTTACTATAGTATAGTACCCAAATTCTAAATATCTCTCTGATATTTCTGGGCCCACACACTATTTGATTACTATTTCATCAACCTCTGATAGCATTTTGAATGTTCTCTCAGATATCTGGACCTTATTTTTTAGGTCCTTACAATATTTGATTACCTACCATTTCTTCATCAAAATTTTTGACAGTATTTTTTAACTAACTAATTTAACCTTGCATTGAACTTTGTTGATTCAATTTGACATAATCTACTTCATATTTTGGTTAATGCTAAAGATTAGTGAAACATGACGTTAGGAATGAAGTTAAGCATGTTGAAACTACAGTTAGAGTCACTTACGTCATACAACCCACTTACAAAAAACCTTTTTTCTTGTTTGATTTTACTTTTCATACTTTTAACGATTTATTTCTACGAATGTACAATTAAAATATTTAATTGTAGACAAAGTATTTTTTAAATGTCTTTTTAGACATGATTACAATAATTTACAACTATAAACATGAACTTGAATACCATTAATCTTCTTGCACAGCATACTGAAAACATATTTAACTTTTTATAATAGTATATAGTACCAAGATTCTAAATGTCTCTGATGTTTTTGGCCCATACATTATTTGATTACCATTTCGTAAACATAATCAAAATTTTGGCAGCATTGCTAACCAGTTTAACATTTTATTGTACTTTGTTTATTCAATTAAATATATGACATAAATTAAGTTTATACTTCTGGTAATGGTAAGGATTAGTGAAACCTGATATTAGGAATGAAGTTAAGCATGTTAAGCTACAGCTAAAGTCACTTACTTCATACAACTCAGTTACTAAAACCTTTTGTCCGTTTGATTTTACTTATTAAACTTTTAATTATTCTTTTTGATGAATGTACAATTAAAATATTTAATTATAGAAAATAATGAACAACAGATCTTGAAAATATCTTTTTAGACATGATTACAAAAATTTACAACTATAAACTTGAACTTGAATTTAATCAATCGTTCATTTACGATATTACTATGCTCGTATGCGACTGTTTGTTGCTTGATTAATGTTTACATAAATTGTAATATAAAAATGTCATAAAGACTTTTCAATATAATATATTTCCCACAGTTGATGCTCATATCATCAATTTCGGTTGCAAGAATCATTCAACCTTTATCTTGCAACTTTGTCATATACGCATGGCATAGATGAGACTTTTATTCGCTATCTCATTTTCGTACGTATTACAAAGGGGTACATATGCTATCTGCGTCTAACCAACGACAAAAATGAAATGGAAACAGTAGTGTAACCGCACTAATGGATATTTTCAAATATTCAAAAAATGTCGTTCATATCATTAATGAAGGTGATTTTGGCGTTGACAATTTATTCTTCATTGTGTGTTGGTGTTTCGTTAGTTTACTCTACAAGTCTCTTCGTATGTTTCTTCTAGTATTATATTGATATACAATTCTGTCAGTTGTGACATTTATTTACTTCGGAAATCAAATGATTTCACCCGAAAAGATGATGTCATCAATTCCCTTTCCTCTCAACTATTTGAATCACATGGTTACAATTGATGACGTGAGGATCAACAGTGGGAAATAGAGTGTAAACGTCATCATCATTTTTTTAAATTATTGAAGTTATTGTACTTATTATTTTAGTTAATACTGAAAGAATTGTATTTTTTAAAATTTATTGAATTATTATTCTTTCAAATGCCCCTCCCCCATTTGAAATTGCTGGCTACGCCACTGATGTAAACTGTTGATTTTAGCAATGAACTATGTAATTTTTCAAACTGAGTAATTATATGTTTTAAACAACGTTTCGTGCAGGTTATGAAAAACAATGATCTAATTTTAAAAGTCATATTTATGTAACAAGTAGTACCAACTGAAACGTATTAATATTCGGAGTATCAGATGATGGCATTCAGTGAAAAATCAATCCACTGGTAATCCAGATAAGCAGAAGAGTACACATTGTACCTTTCCATAAATCCTTACCTTGAGAGTCCATATTTACCACAGGAATAGACATATTGGACTTTATCACGAACTGTGCATTTTGTATTTCACTAGCGCGTACTTAATGCAATAAATAGTGTTTTATTACTTTTATGTTGCTCAATATCAAGTCGTTTTATCTGTAAATCTCAGTAGTGGTCATAAAATGTTAGGAATAATTTAGTATCGAGAAAATATGTGCAGTCTGTTATCTCTACTACAAATTGGATGAAATTTGGTGTAAAATTCTTTATCCAACACCGTGTAATTATAACGATATAAGTATGCTGTTTTTAGATAAATAAAGTAGGTCATAAGTCACTAGTGAGCTAAATATATTAGCTCACTGTTTTTTGGTTCGTATCATAGTAACTACGTTATAAAACTTTCTGTACACTATTTTGTTCCTAAATGTCATTTCGAAATTCCATCTGTCAAAAATCTTATATGTATTTTATATCAATGATTAAAATGTGTTGGATAATAGTGTTTTATTACTTTTATGTTGCTCAATATCACATCGTTTTATCTGTAAATCTCAGTGGTGGTCATAAAATGTTAGGAATAATTTAGTATCGAGAAAATATGTGCAGTCTGTTATCTCTACTACAAATTGGATGAAATTTGGTGTAAAATTCTTTAATGGTGTGGATAATACAACCTGGGAAACCTTGGGGAAAATTTTTATTACATGAAGTGTAGAAAAATTAGTCGTAAAATTGTTTTATCACTTCCGATCTACAAATTGGATTTCCTTTAATTATTACATGTTATGACGTGATGTATTGACATACGTACTTTTTTTGTAATATAATCTATTTTTATGTTTGTTCATAAAATTGAAGTTAATATTCATTGATTTACTATTACCAGATACAGTAATGTGTATTTATGAAAAAGTTATAGAGAATAAAATGAAATATGAATTCTAAATGTCAGCTAGAATATTGAATTTATTATTTGTGAAAACAAATATACGAATAAAAACATATTTGCTTTGTTCTTAAATTTTTACAAATAAAATAAGTATGGGACATTATGAAAAAACCTAAATTCGTTAGTAATAATTAAATAAGGAGTTGATTACAAAACACAAATATTGATTATTAATATTTTTATTATTTTTAGTTTGTACTATATTTGTATTAAATTAGGTCAAATATTTAGGTCACCTATTCAACTGTTATTAATATAAAATTTATATTTTATTATTAGTCCGTTTTATTGAAACAAATATAATCAGAATATTTAGTAATAATTTTGCTAATATAAAATTAAATATGCTGTGTTTATAAATACAGATTATTGATTATAATAAATGAAAATTGTTTGTCTAAATATAAATAATTTTTATGAACAAACATATGAAATATTTTTGTATAGTATGCAATTTAAATTTTTTTTGATTATTAACCTTAGTGCTTCTTAAATAATTAACGTTTACTCAATCAGCTAATGCCTTATTATCAACCCTTATCAAGAAATCAAGTTCCTTGGGTTTATGAAACAATATCCTGATTGTTAATCAAAATGATAGCAGTTCATAACCCTATTAAGCTGATTTTCTTCTTTAAAATTAAGTTAAATGGATTAGGGTTTAGTAATTTTGCATTTATGGGTCATAACGTAACACCCTAAGTATCGTGAAGGTTAGTTAAAGTTCAGAATCGTTCAACAGTTCAACAGATTTTTAAATGTCAAACGGGTCGTTATTGCGTGAAGTCTATCCAATATTCATAGGGAATAATCGTTGAAGGATATTCTACTACGCAAAACTCTTTTACACAATAAAATTTTTCTAGTATCTACAATTATTTTAAGAAACAAAATTTATATTTGATGATTATTGTACAAAATTAGATAAAACTTTACTAATTAACTATAAAAATATTTTGTTTAATGTTGAACGAACTATATATGTTCAGGATATTATTTTGACGTTATTTTCACATTAAATCATGCAGATTAAATCCGTGTTGATGTTGAAAAGTTTCTTTGCATATTATCATAGAAATGAGAATGAAAATTACTGTTATTTCAAATACCAGAAAACAAAACATGACGTATATGATACGATTGTTATTTTAATAATAACTTCTGTATAAATAAAGTATTCATATTATCAATTTGGAAAATTATAATCATAAAAAGTGTGACTCCTATAATATATTTTAGTTATTAATGTTAGTAATTTATTATTATAAATTAATTTCTTAATGCAGTTCATTGAATTTTCAATAGCAGTATAACGCAAAACTTATTACTATATATTTATAAAAATATCATTACTGTAGAAATATTGGTAGGATAATCAATCCGTTGTAACTAAAAAGTAGATGGCACTTCGATCGTATACCCGTTTTTAAACTTGTAGTTTCAAATATTTTTTTATTAAAATAGTTATCTGTATATCAAGGGATTAAAGTTTAATTTTTTATTACGCATACGGAATTTATTCTACGAGGTGATAGCCGAGGAGAATAAACCATGTGAGTAATAAAAAATACTTTAGTCCTTAGATATACGTTATATTTTTTTGCGAAATTGTTAAATTATGAATTTAAAACATAAATAAATAGCATTATGTGTTTGTAAAACGTCAGCTAGCTATTGAGATGGGGATGACTGTGATAACAAACGTACTGTCAAAGTGTCAAATATTTCTTTATAATTTTCATTTATGTTTACACCGGCTTAGAAGTCGTCTGCATGAAATCAGATAAATTATTATCAAAGGTAAAATAATAAATAAATTCACCAATAATATTATAGAATGATATGTTTGTTATTTTATGTAATGCTAAAATAAGCTGCAAAAAATATAATACTATTAAAATATAGGATAATTCAATTGGACAGATGAGTCCGTAAAGTTAAATTTTGACATAAGAGTCTGTAAAATTTTACTTTAGCTACTACTTTAGCAAACTTTGTGGAGTGATATCATTTACTTTAGTATCGATTTAAAAAGTAACTTTTTGAGAAGCGAGTAGATTCTTGATTATATAAAATTATTATTTAAACAAAAACTGTTTTGTCTTTTATATTTTTCCTTATTATTATAAACAATAAAAAAGTTTAGGAGTCGGCAAATTTTATCTAGAATACCGGCATTAATCTTCTTTTATTTTATTAGTAGATATCGGTAAAACGTCCTTCTTCTTAAAGTTTTCTTTTGTATTATAAATATTATAATACTACGTACAATGCGTGTATCTAAATAATTCAAAGTCCTTGAGCGTGGTATAGTCTCATAAATAGAATATCTGTTGTAAATTCTTGTAATCAATAATAATTTATATGATTCGTCCTTAAAGCTTCATACACACGATGCTAAAGCTACACTGAATAAAACTTGAAACGGTTCTCCTGAGAAACAACGTGCATGTTAAAAATGCAACAACTGTACGGGGAAATATACTACCCTAGCAGTACGAGCAATTTCATAAATAAAACACCATCTACCTAGCCCATTCCATTGTTGCTCCCTGCTGACGTTAAGTGACAGATTGCGATGAGTTCATTCGCTTGTGGACTGTTTTGTTTTAGTTGCTAGGCAGCTAGGCTAACGCTTATTTTGTTTTCAGGCGTAGTGAGTTCCTAGGATGTATGTCGTTCCCTGTTAAACATGCTGTTAAAAAGGTTTGTAACGTTTTTTTCTCTGGACACTAATTGGTGTTAAGTGTTCACAAAATATTCATAGCGTACGTAGCAAGATTTTTATTAATTCATAAGTTCTTAAGCAACACCGGCTTTACTCTTTGAAATTATTTAATATTCTTTGTTAATTGCATTAAGTTGTAATTGGATTGGTGCATGGACTTTTATAATAAATTTTCAATTTGCAAGCAAATAGTTGCTACGAATTTTCAAGCTAAATAGATGCATGTTCTGTATTTTTGTAATTTAATAAATTTTTAATTAACTGTATTATCTTCAAGTTTATTACATTTGAAATAACAAATATAAATTAAAGTAAAGCAATTAAAAACTGAAATGTCTAGTGTCCTGAATTTTTCAGTTCCTAACCGCATTGCTATTATTTAATTACATTCTATGGCTTCTCTATTTATATCTGGAATACATGCTACTTTGCAATGTGGGTTGAATTAAACCCATAATTTAATCAAGCAATCTTTAACAAATAATTCAATTTTACAACTTCTTATTTTCCACGTATTTTACTAATCTTTATTGAAGAACGAGTTTCATAATTGTCTTCTTAATTTTTTATTTTGTGTCATTTATATCACTACAAGCTGTAGTTTCCTGTCAAAGGCTGCAGGATAATAAACTACACCACTAAAATGCAAGTAATCTTACTTGAGGCGTGGTTCCATCTATATTTCATTTCAGTGGGAGTAATAAATCAAAATTTGCAAAAGTAGTATTTCATTTTGTTAGCTATAAAATAAAATAAATCCACTAGAAAAATTAGATATAACTCTACTAAATCTCATAGAATGCTGCACTCTTTATACATGGAACGAAACTTACTTCTCGAACGATAGAAATACCCTTTTGGACCTTAATATGAAAGTAAATAAAAAATTTCAAAATGATCTGTTGATATATTTATATAAACTAAATAAATAAAAATTCTTTATTAAAATTTTTATTTATGTCAATGTACACGTATATTATATATAGTCAATATATAAGTATTATATTTATTAAATGATACAACTCATTCGGATTATCATTATCCATTTCCTACTCGTAAGTAATGAGTACCATTCCATGCTTGTTGTACAATATACTATTATTTCATACTGTGTCGTATTTCCATTTGTACAATTGTAATTTCAATCTGGTAAATGAGACTTTACGCAGTATTATTATTCTTTACGGTACTGGATACATAAATTTAATATAATATTACTTGTACGTTCTTTAAATCATTTAAAAATATTTATACAATCTAGATTTTGTAGTACTAAATTTAAATTCTTTAAATCTGACGTTATTTAAATATAATTCTATTGAAAGTTGGTGATTGACATGTCATAAGTGAAAGACGTTTTTCTAAAATTTCTCAAGGACAACTAAGATTTTTATTTTGTTTTCTTAATTATTTTCAAAGCAACAAAATCAAACCTTTGATTTAAATTGAAAAGGCTGATACAGTATGAAATAAAACATTGTACGTCATTCGTCCCTTAATGATTTTCACGGTACTCACTTTGAAAACTTCCTATTCGTACTGTAAAAATTCATTTACCGGACTTACAACTATGTATTAGTCTGAGAAGTATCTAATTTGGGTGCGTTAAATGTTTAGCATATGCACTATATTTTTTATAGAACATTTAAAATGAAAAACGGGACTTTTTAAAAATTTCGCAGGACACGGGACAGTCCTTTAACAAGTTGGACTATCCCTGAACAAACAATTATTAAGGCGCCATTGAAATGCCTTTGACATATTAATTTATTACTCTTTCATTATGAAAGGGACTATAGGAATATAGTACCACAAATGATGATATAATAATATCTGGCGAATGACCTGTAAACGAACTCTTTTGTGAACTGTTATAGCTTTATAATACATGCAAAATAAAAAAAATTAAATTTGTTGTATATATGTATTTCTCTTGTATTATGCAAGGCATGTTTATTTTAAGACCAACATAAGCTGTACCAAACTTTACAAATCATCTCCATTTCAGGAAATCAACGGCACCCACAAACTGCAATCCACTCGCGCACTAACCATGGGCGAGAACAGCCAATCATCGTGCGAGGAAGTCCTGAGCGTGGACGACGTCTCCAACAGCACGCCGAACCTAGCCGCGCAGCAGCGCGACGCCGATGAGAACCTGTTCCTGCGCTACCTGGAGCTAGACCCGGTGGACGGCCCCGAGGCTGGGTGCGCTGCGCTGCAGAGGAAGGCGAGTGGGAACAAGGCCAGTGGCCGCACTCCCTTCACCATCACCAAGAAGCTCACCAGGCCGCAGAGACAGGGGTTCGGCTTCTCGGTGGTGTGGACGCATCCGCCGAGGATAGAGAGGGTGGAGAAAGGCATGCCGGCAGACAAGGCGGGGATCTTGCCGGGGGATTATATTATCTTTGTGGATAAACACAATGTGGTTATGATGCCTGAAATTGATATTCTGAATCTTATCAGGTAATTAGGTTTTATTACTAACATTCTAATTCTTGAGGTCCAAGGGAGAATAATCGGACAAGCAGTCTTCAATTTGAAATATTTATTTCATAACCGACGTTTCGACTAAAACGTTAGCTTTCTTCAGGACTAGAAAAGATCGTACTTAAAATAATTTTCTACCCCTCAAGAAGACTAACGTGGTGGTCGAAACGTCGGTTATGAAATAAATGTTTCCAATTGAAGACTGCTTGTCCGATTATTTTACCTTGGACCTCAATTATTCTACAGTCGACTATCACTCAAGTTATTATTCTAATTCTTAACTATCACTATTGTTATTAGAAGTAAACACGTATTTTCTCTGCTAATTCACTGGAAGAAACGGTTTAATAATAAACTTTTCTTCTTTATTTCATTCTTATTGGAGCTGTAGAAAACGAAGGTTTTGTGGACTATTTTTTATAAGAACTGTAACACAGAGGGGTGTTATAACGTTAGTTAATGCAAACTTATTAACTCTTGATGATGATGATGAATAATGTTAAGTGACTTACTGATGATACTGCTGATGATGATCGCAACTTGACACAACAGGAAATACACTTTAGTTTATTTAATCTAACTTTATTTAAATATTTACACTTATAATGAATATGGCAAAACACAACAAAACTGAAGTAAACTAATTTAAAATTGTTGAAAAATTAAACGGACTACATTGTGATTTCTCTTATGACCAAACTTCAGCTAACATTACCTAAGATTACCCAACAAATTTTTGTTTCTTCTTCTACTCTCTCAAACTCAATTTTTGTCTGTGAAATATGATTTTATCGGCGTGTAGTCAAAATATTTTACTTCTAAGTTGTAAAATATTGCCACAAATCTTCCTCTGTATCATTTAGAAATACTGATAATCAGGTACAAATATTAGTAATTCCACCGAACTAATAATATACTTAATTATTTTTTATGAATTGAGACTGGAGTTAGTTTAACATTACGTATAATTAATCCGGGTGAGCGGCTAATCTTTTTGATGAAGTTGAGTGTAGAATATTTGAATTTGATAAGTAAAATTATGTTCGTGGTTTTTAAAAATCTCAATTAATTGATACTACATTTTCAAAGATATTTGTTCTGAAAGTTACACGTCAAAAAAAAAATGTTTTTAATATACCTTCAAAATATGTTACAACGACAAGATAAAAAATAATAAAATTGAAAAAACCGTTATGTTGGAATATTTCAGGTGTGCAAACACAATTTTACATTTAAAGCTCAAAAATTCTAATTTTTACGTTGAACTTGGCAATTTCAACATTAATTTGACTTATTGTACAAGTTGGAAAGTAAGAGCAAATTAACTTTGCAACAAGTAATATTATTTTCCTCTTCTGATGTACCTACTTGGCCGTCTGGCAAATTTTATGTTTGCTGAAAATCCGTAGCTTTTAGAGTAAAAGCTTTTAAAAATATTTATCTTGTTTGAAGAGTGATAGTTTCGTGTTTCCATGATGTACGTCAGAGAGCATTCAATATATCAAAGATTTATATACCTGTATAGACTCGAAAACGAAAACTGCTATGCTATTTCCGGATTTATTGATCACATAATCAAAACAGGGAATTTAACTGGAATAAATGCTAGCTGTACCACTTCCGCTAATCATTTTCCATTGATTATTTTATTTCCTCATCACGACGTACTGAATGTTTTAGTGTTGACATTTAATAGTATTTGTACTAGCTATTTTTACTCTAAGTAATACGAACGTGGGTGGAAAGCAATAAAAAATTTAGAACTACAATGAAGAATGAGCTTGTGCGTATGATGAATTGAAAGAAACTCATTTTATAGTTAATGGATCTATAATGTGGAAAATTCCTTAGGTTATTTTAAGTCGCAAATAACTTAGAGACTCTTGAAAGAAACTCAAGATTGTAGGATTTATATTTATCAATTTCATAGAGCAGATCAGGATTGCATTTTATTTTATTTATTTAATTATATATTATTCAAAATCATCTGAATATATATTCTAGTTCTTCCTATAATAGAAGAAGTAGCTTTTGACTATCCCTGTATCCATTTTAACTAGTTTCGGTGTGAAATCTATACGTACGTATCACGTATAACTCAAAAGTGATTAGCTGTAAAATTTTTCATTGCAGTCAGCAGTGCCAAAAGGGCACTTTGCTTATAGTGTTTACATTTTAATTTTTCGCATAACTCAAAAACAATTAGCCATAGAATGTTGAAATTTTATTGATATAGTTATTATAACATCTAGTGATGCATCTCCATTTTTTGTTTCAATCGGCCTTTTTAAAGGGCAGTTTACTTTTGGTAGAAACTTTTATATATACAATTGTCAGAATATGTATTGTAACGTTTATTTATATAGGAGAAGTGTAAACATAAATGAAATACGAATATTCATTTAATTAGGTTTAATAAACGAGTAATAAATTATAAAAATATGATAAAAATAAGTAACAATGTAAATAAACAAATATTAACACTAATTCGGAAGTAAGCGAACATTTATTTAAACACTTAAAACTACGTAATACTTATTTACACCTTTTTCTTCTTCTTCTGGACCTTCTGGACTCTATAATATTTCCGAACAATAGCGGCGTCACTCGTATCCCACTTGATCTTTAACGCGACTACCTGCTCAGACAGGTCAACTGTGATGACTCATCTATGGTGAATCTCGCTCGTTATAGTACGAAATACATGAAACCCATATCTCTTTCTTTGAAGTATTTGAGTGATTAAAATAAGAATTTGGTGAATGATTAGCCGTAGAATGATCTCACTTTCAAGTGAAATAAGGTTATATGAATTCTTGTGGTGTCCACATCAGATTTTTTTTATTTTATGTTTGAATTATTATTCGTGAAATAACCAAGCAAATATAATTCAAGCAATGAATTTAATTAATAAAATTCACCTATAATTCTTGCGAAGTAACGACAATTAAGGGTAAAAAATGATTATTAAATCAAATCAACTATTCGTTTATCTATAAAAACATGGCTCTCATCACATTACTTATGATAATTGTCAACCAATTACACTTTAATTTAACCGACTTTATTCGTTCCAGATCATACGGCAGCCAGCTAACACTGGAAATCTTCCGTCGCAACGCGTCGCGCAACGGTTCGGTGACTACCGGCCGCCCGCTATCCACCCACTTGCCGATCTCTGCCACGGCGGTGAACGGCACGGACGCCCCTGTGCAGGCCCTGCACAGACCGTCCACCGGCTGCTCCACCAACACGGAGCTCAGCCGGCGACGGCTGCACTTACCCCAGGTTACCTTCTCGTCCGAGGTTGGTAACGGCGTGCTCGTCTAACTGTACATGTCTTTAAGTTTCATTCCTTCACGTGGATCGCTTTATGTTATTTATTTTTTGTTATTTGTTATGTTATGTCTTATGTCCCTTATTTAATAAAACAGCTGTTGGAATTTATGTTTGTTTTTTTTGGTTTTGGTTGGTGTTTGGTTTGGTGGGTGGAGTATTTGCAAATTAATGGTAAATATGTGCGAGAAGACTTGTCCATCGTAGTTAAATTATTAAGTCTATTAAAATATTGAAAATGTGAAAGATTCGGGTTACTTTATTATTTTTAAATGTTCGTTTCTTTTTGATATTATCTCACATTTTTCATACTACAAAAAGCTTTAAAGCATTTCCTACAATCGTTTTTCATTTTTCACAGATCTGTAGTTTAGAATTTGACCAATGTTCATTTTCTATGTTCGTGCATATTCGGTGCGATTCGGTATACTTCGTGGTAGTACTAATAAATTCTACTAGAGGGACGGGAAAATCACGTTTCTATTTGAGAGAAAAGTGGAAGACGTAAAATTTATCAGTTAGTAGAAAATTTGAAAATTTTGTATGTTAAGAAGTAAGCTGATTATAAAACAACATATCTTGAACGCAGGAACAAGTCAATCATAAGAAATGCCAAATGATTCTTTTCTGTGTCTTGTCTTAAACAAAATTCTATGTTTTCTGTGCTAAACTAAACCATGCTAAACTATGTTTTATGTTATGTGCCATTTATAAATCCAGCTTTAGCATAGGCCTACTTAGACTTTAAAATTGAGAGGTGCTTAAGTACTTACCTTAAAATAAAACAAAAGTTGGTTGCATTGTGATCATTCCATATGTATAAAAGAATTTTATTCTATATACCTAGTTGCTAATTGATAATTTGGAAGTGCTTAGTAGCCCTAAGTACCCACCTAACTACGCTTATGAGCTTTAATCCTGTCAAAAACTGTGGTCTCAGAAAAAGTATAGCGTGCCACTTGTGCAGAATCATTTATTTTCCATTTCCTACCTTATGTGATTCCAAAACTTGACTTAGTCTCGTGCCAAAAGTTTCATACGTCGTTGAAAATATGATATCTTCTCCACGTGTTATATATTATTGTAAAAGAGCAAGTGCACGTAAAAATAAAATATTTAATACCTCTTTGTAAGAATACAATGCCCAAGAAAATATTTATTAATTTCATTACATTAGCTGCACCAATAAAATTTTAATAAACAATTGAATTTATTTCACCAAAGTTGCTCGTAATCTCCAAAATTAAAAGATTAAATGATTTTGGCGTACACCTTCTTCAAACACTTTTTTATAGTGAATGTACGGGGGTTCTCGATTTTTTTTATCGCGTACATTTTCAAGTTATGAAAAATTAAGAAAAACGTTTTTTGTCTATTAAAATAACCGCTATATCATAGCACACGAATTTTTCAGGAAAACAAAAACGTCGTTAAAATGTTCCCTTGATGCGGCAACTGTGGTCTAATTTAACCGACCTCGTATCTCTTACCTTTCTCGAGATCACCAGGCTTAACTAGTTATTAGGAACACCTGTATTTTAAATGGTCCACAATATTTCAATTTAAACAAATCTTATTTTTAAATTTGATTTCCATTTTTCTGCAACCTGATTGAGTATCACTGATATCTTGCACTAGATACGTCAAACAATTTAAGATTTTAATACATTTAGACGAATATTTAATTTCCATTGGGTAGATTCTCTACCATGTTTATGATCTCTAGTAAAAATATGGTGGAC
Organism: Stenolophus ochropezus; assembly: GCA_035578165.1. Classification (NCBI taxonomy): domain Eukaryota; kingdom Metazoa; phylum Arthropoda; class Insecta; order Coleoptera; family Carabidae; genus Stenolophus; species Stenolophus ochropezus. The sequence continues at coordinate 5,241,397 of JAQOWZ010000002.1, forward strand.
AAGTCTACTGCGCGCTTATGTGATGAGTTGGTAATATATGGTGTTCTTATAGAAGGCACCGGTAACACCAGATGAAGCTCGAAGACGCGCAATGTACCAACTAATAAACAAAGAACAACAATACGTAACCGCGTTACAATTCGCTGTTACTCGTTTCGTCTCTGCTTTAGCCGAACGAAAAGACTTACTAACTCCTCACGAGCATCATGTTCTTTTCCAAAATTCTGAAGAGATCCTTCGTATTACCGAAGACATATTAGAAAATATAGTGCACGATGACGGCGAACCTCAAATTCAACTCCTCCCAAAGACTTACGAGCTTAAACTGACTGAAATTATCTCAGCATATAAGCGATACTGTGCGGGCTTAAAAAGAGCAGACTATCTCTTGGCGACGAAAGCCAAGAATTCCAATTCGGAGTTTGTGCGGTTTTTACAACAGCCGGCGATACCAAGACGAAGGCCGGATATTACTAGCTTCATACATAAACCTTTAGAACACTACAGGGATATATTGAAATTGCTAAGTACTATATTAAGTCACACGAAACCTAATCATGCAGAGTACCCGTCAATCAGCAGGGTTGTCCATGAAATGCAGGTAATATCGCTAGAATAATTTAATTAATTTTGAGGTAAACTAGTAATATTTAAGGTGGTATATCGAGAAATCACCGCCGAGGCTGGTTTAATGGAACCTGTTGGAGAAGGTCGACCTTTGCTTTCAGTACAAGACTTAGAAAACAGACTGGTCTTTACTAAGTGTAAGGTATGTATACATTGCAACAGTGGTTCTTAAACTTTCTTGTGTCACGACTCTCAAAAATTGTAATAAGTTTGTATCTAATGGTTTTGTCGCTTTTGTCGACTTATAAGATCTATTGTGATATTGCCCTTATATAGTTTTCGGGAAGCAGTTCCAGATTTTTAATTAAACCAATTACATCTCCATTTTCTAGACTTAAGTAAATATCGATGCGCTGATTTCAAAAGCTGCAAACCTATTACGCCTTTTTTATTTTATTCTGTTGCTACATTATCTATTTTGTATTTATTAGCAAAACCTATAATTCCATATCAAAGTTGTGTAGAGTTAAAACAAACCAAACAACAGTATAAACAAAAAATTGTGTTGAAAAACGGGAACTATCCCAAAAATACTCATTTTGTGCCTAAAATTTTGATTTTGGTAAATAGTGTGAATTGATAGATCTCGACGCGCTGATTTTCAAACGGAATTTAATTATCTCTTTTCGTTCTTGAGATATTTGCTGTCAAAGTTGCACCTCAAAAAAGTGTGTTTTTTGGCTATATCTCTAAAACGGGTAGAGATACAATCTCAACGATTATACCAGTCGATTCTACGGGAAAAGTTACATAAAGAAATGTTTTCTCCGCATATACGTTCTTTGGAACGATTAGGTGAAAAATGAGAAAATCGAAAAAACCTAAATTTTAAAATTTTGCCGAGGAACTTTTTTTCTCCAATACTTTTCATTTTCTGGACTTAAGTAGATATCAACACGCTGATTTCAAATTTTCAAACCGAATTGAATTATCTCTTACCGTTCTCGAGATATTCGGGTTCAAAGTTGAGTTTTGATAATACCTAAAAAAACAGGTTTTTTAGGTATTCTCCGTTAAGGGTTAGGTTTACGACTTCGGCGACTTTACCAATCGATTCTACGGGCAAAATTACATAAGTATATCAATTTTTAGATTTTTATTCCAAAGGATACAATTTGTAGAAAGGAAAAACGAAAATGGCCAAAATAAAAAAAAACGCCTGATGAACCCCTTGCGATTTTTTCGATTTTTAGCCATTTTCAGTTTTTTCCTTGTAAAAATTCTATCCGTTGAGATAAAAATCTGAAAATTGGAACATTTATGTAATTTTGCCCATAGAATCGATTGGTGAGGTCGCCGAAACCGTAAACCTAACCATTTAAGGGGAATACCTAAAAAACCTGATTTTTTAGGTTTAACTTTGAACTCAAATATCTCGAGAACGAGAAGAGATAATTGAATTCGGTTTGAAAATTTGAAATCAGCGTGTTGATATCTACTTAAGTCCAGAAAATGAAAAATTTTGGAGACAAAAAGTTTCGAGGCGAAAAGTTGAAATTTAGGTTTTTTTCGTTTTTCTTATTTTTCACCAAATCGTTCCAAAGAACGTATATATGGGCAAAACATTTCTTTATATAACTTTTCCCGTAGAATCGAATGGTAAAGTAGCTGAGATTGTATCTCTACTCATTTTTGAAATATACTCAAAAAACACACTTTTTTAAGGTATAACTTTGAGAGCTAATATCTCCAAAACAAAAAGAGATAATTAAATTCTGTTTGTAAATTTGCTATCAGCGTAACTAATTCTTTAAAAAAAATTATAAACAAAATTTTGTAAAATTTGAAAATTTTCAAATATTTTTGGGTTTTCGCAAAAATACAGCATCAACGGCTTTGGGAATTACTTCCCCTATTATTACTACAAACATAAATTATAATATTATTAATTATTATTGTTTCATTGGTGAATTTAGTTTATTTTTGGTAAAGCCTACATATTTGGGGGCGCCAAAATTATATATACAGGTATAACACGAGCAACTCTTGAAAAGGTTTTATAAATAATAATATAATAAGTCGAAGAAGCAAAGAGTTCATCTTTCACCATAAATCTATCAATTACAATAATCTGGAATGTTCCAATACCAAAAATTTACAAACTGTTACACTAACATTTTTTGTGACCTTTTGGGGGTCGTAATTCTAAGTTTAGGAACCACTGCATTACATACAGGGTGACCCAGCGAAAATTATCAGCGCAATTTTTGGCCACTTAACTGTAATTTTACAAAAAACGCTCGAACACGTCAATTTTAATATAAAGGGGGACACCTAAATGGATTAGTACCAATGGCATAACTTCAACCCTAAAATGGGTGTGGACTGCAACTCAAAAATTTTAAATGGAAAAGGGTGTCAAACATGACACAGTTCGAAAGGCCTGTCAATTCTCTTTTCAACAGTTTTTTTATTTTTCAAATCCGATCATTAGTTTCTGAGAAATTGAAGTTATGCCATTGGTACTAATCCATTTAGGTGTCCCCCTTTATATTAAAATTGACGTGTTCGAGCGTTTTTTGCAAAATTAATGTTAAGTGGCCAAAAATTCCGCTGATAATTTTCGCTGGGCCACCCTGTATATTCACAATCAGTATTTTAATATTTGTTGTTAGCCTTTTGTGTTAAGTAAACCGGGACGCCAATGGATATTCGGAGGCGATCTCAGCCGAGTAGAAGGCCGAACAATCCGTACATACTGGGCACTGTTATTCAGCGATTTACTTCTCTTCGCTAAAGTATCACGCGACAGAGTTCTCTTCATCACGGAAGAACCTCTGCCGTTGTCCCACATCACAGAGGTGTATTTCAACGTGCGTAAAAAGGCGACGGAGTTCCGCATGACTGTAGAAGCTGGAGGTCGTACTGCGCAAAGCCCAACTGCTCACTGTGGACCAGACTTGTCCCGGACTCCCAGAAAGCACGCGTCAAGGAGAAGTGTTGTTCTACGAGCGCCAACTATGGAGTTGAAAGCGGTGTGGCAGAATCTACTGCAAAGACAATTGTAAGTGTCTGCAGATGCTGGTAGTTGATCTGGAGCTTTACACGAGCACTGTAGCGCATGCGGACTAAAGGCCTGATTAAAACTGAGGTTTAGAGTCCATTTGGTGTTCGGTGTTAACTTAGTTAGATTTAGATTAGAGAATATTTTATTGGAACAGTTAGTTTGGTTTTGAATATTGGTGTTTTTGAAAGGTTTCAGGTGTACTACATGTGTTTACCTAATTGTGTTGACGGGTGTAAGATACTTTGCCCAATGTACTTTAAATTATTTATAATTTTTATAAATAAATTAACAATATGGAAATGATTGACAGTGAATGAACGGTGCAAGGGAGATATTGTAATTAAATTAATTTGACATATTGAGATTTTAAGTGATATCCTCAACTTTACAATAAATTAGACTATTTTGAGATTGATTTACTGACTTTTTATATACCACGGGTACCGACTAAGGAGATATTTACCTTAGCGCAGTATCAATACATAAATAAATTGTTATTATTTTAAAGAATTATTGTACCTCTTTCTATTTTTTAATAACTGATTTCTAAACTAAAATGGATGTGAGTTACACCCTTAAAAATATTACCAGTGAATTCCTCGCATCAAAGTACTATGTATACAAATTTTCATTTTTAAATTACAACTAGTACAGCCACAATTACAAATTTAATATCAGCCAATAGAAATCCATATGACCGGTAATAATACGCGTCTTAGGATATAATGGAGATCTTTTGGGTAACTTCCCTGTCTGGTGGTCTGGCTAGATCGCCTTCCAGGGCATCTGATGCTCTGAATTGCAGATTTGGCTGCTTTGGATTATGTTCTGGTATGCTCTAATTATAGGTCTGCTGAAACCAGATCACATTCTGGAGCTGATTTAACTGCTCTGGATTGTGATCTAGTTTCAGTAGGTTAGGAATTAGAGCACTCAAAAATGTTTGCTCTAATTTTAGGTCTGCTGAAACAAGAGCATATTGTGGAGCAGATTTAGCTGTTCAGGATTTTGCTCTGGTTTCAGTGGCTCAGAATCAGAAATTAGAGGAAGTATTAGTATGTTCTATTTCCTGACCTACTAAAATCATGTTCCCAGGTAGACATTTTCCTTAGTTTGTTTACATCAGCAATAAAACTTTGGATTGTTATTATTTTAAAGATGAGTTCACATCATTTTCTAAGCGATATGCACTGTACCTTGTTAAAGTAGACTAGACCTACGTAAGTACTTATGTCATTCTTTTCTCGTATTTCTTTTTTCTTGCAATTTTATGTTTTGATTTGCTTCGAAAGAAATTTTGAAAACTTGTCGCCCGTGGTATACATTATTTTTATAATTGTGCAAATAAAAATTAATGTCCCAATTTTAGAATTTGTAAGTCTAGTCAACCTAGGTATGCTAAATGTCTTTAAATTTTATTACTGTTTATTTGTCTGGGCTGCGAACTTTTACTTTGACTAGATACATTTTAACAACAGATTCTAAATTTTTATGAATGTGGGTGAAGTGAAGAATGCATGTGTGTTAAATAATGAAACTGTATAAAACTGAAAGGTTTGTAAAGTGTTGTTGGGCAAAGTATATTGCGCCCGTGTGCGCGATATAACCCCTTATAATCTGCGCAGGTTCCACGTGAACTCGGGCGTGGACGGCAGCCTGGTGAGCAGCCCGCTGGAGTCGCCGGACGTGCCGCTGGCGTCGAGCGTCGGGACGCTGCAGTCAGAGTCGCCTCGGCAGGTGCGTGCGGCCTCGCCCTGTCCCGCCACCCCCGCGTCCCCGCCCGCGCGCCTCACGCCCCCCTCCCCCGCGTCCACGCGCTCCCAGCCAGACGACCTCGACCTCCTCAGCTACGACGAGTTCTGGGAGATGACGTACTTTGAGCACGACCTCCGCTCGCTCAGCATACACAACTTCCATGACTTCTCTGACCTTGACGAGGACATTGACCAGCTTTAGACGCGAGGATTGGGAAATGTACTCTGCGGTAGGGGCGTTTCGTTTGGGTCACCCTTCCACCTGGACAAGCTACTACCACCTACGAGCAAATAGACTCGTAGACTATCACAGAATAGTTACATACAGAAGCGGTACCTTTCATGTTACCCTACTCAGTTCTATGACCTTGGAGCATTGTGTAGACCTTTAAATTTGTTGACTTCCCCGATCTCTCCCTAAGATGTGACGAAACTTTCCGATTTTAAACAATGAGCCCTTTAAATTTGTTGCCTTTTCCCATTTCTCTCCATTTTTAGTTTCTCAGTCTTATTGTCGCTTCTGTATAAACCTATTCTGTGCAACTACTTTAAAATTAAAGTAGCTAAGCTAGGTAGCTGTAGCTCAAATTTATAATTAATAACAACAAATAAAACTAATGGAAACCATGAATTTATTGAAAAAAAAATACGAATAATTGTTCAGCAGTAACAAACAAACGAGTGTCAAAAATGACATTTAGATTACAACAACGACGTTGGAGTGACTTAAAAATCATTTTAGATCCAAGTTGTCGTTACTTCGTACGAATTATGAGTAAATTTTACCAATTAAATTCTGGTCTCTAATTGTATTTGCTTATTTATTTCACGAATGACAACAGTTCAAACTTAAAATGTTTGATACCAACAAAATGAAACCATGACTAAAAAAAACTACTTACGGCCATCAAATGAAACATTTTCATTGGGTGAAAATGACATGTGTGAAATAATCACTAAAAAAAACTATTGGAAGCATTCTAATTGGATGAAAACGAATTTACTTTTGTAGAGGTATTAGTTGGAAATTAAACCATCAAAGAAAAGTCAAGAAGAAACCAGCTTTAGTTGTTCTGAAGCTGGTTTATTATAAACCGAATCGTTAACAACATCTAGAGTTTTCTTTCAAGTAGAATCTTCTCCATTTTTCGACTAATACATTTACTAAAATTAACTACATTTTGGACACTACATCATAACATTATTAAATTTATTATCTTTTGCCAGTCGGATCAAATCATATCACTAAAATCAATTCAATTCAGAACAGTTGGATCTGAGATCTGATCTTTCTGATGGACCTCAGCGAGAAAATATACTTAAATCAGTACATTTTATGGAGGAAGTAAGTAATCAATGAAATGAAAAAAAAAGTGATTCAGATTAAAAAATGTTATATTTTATCCAAGTGTCAAATGGAATACGCTTATACTGCTCAGTCCAAAACCAATTCATTTTAAATAACACATAAAATCTACTTAATGTAACTTCGAAAACAATTTTGCAATTTAAAGCTCATTCAAAGATATGCAGCTACAATTTATTTAAAATATTTTAAGCTACAGCTACTACAGTCCAGGTCTCCCATAAACTGCTTATTATATCTACCCTTATATAGTAATATGACCCCAACCTACCATGAGAAACATCTGTTTAGTTTGACAGGGTTTATAAAGTCGGTAAATAAGTATTTTTCCACAAGTCAAATAAATTTAGCGGGCAGTGTTTATGTAATAAATGTTAAAATAAAAAAAAAAATAGTGAAGGGTGAAACAAATGAAAAGAACCATTTTTAGGAGTAAAAATTTTGGTGTTTGGAGTGCCAAGTATTTGTTTCCATAGATAGTTGAATTGTTTAAGTATGTTCGTGTAAATATTGTGTATAGTGTAATCCTTATTGCAACGAAATCCAGGGTACATTTTCTCATCGCGAATGACTGAAATTGCATTTGATCTCTCTGTCTCACTCCTCTGTGTGTCTTGCCTCGCCTCGCACTCCCTATCGTGTGCTGTTTATTCTTTCTCACAATCGATGGATTCTTCCCTGTGCCAAATGTATTTATATACCTTCACTTCTATTCTTATATCATTTTCTAAAACGACTGCCTAAAAGTACCTTTCGAAATGAGAGTTAAACTCATTTTGTAACTAGACAGGATTGAAGAACACGTGTAACGTCCCGTCTAGTTGTAAAGGGTTTCAGAGAGTATAAACTTTAATTTTTATACTACGTTACCTTGTAAACAGTCAGTACACATTTATATAGAAATATTGTTGTATAATTTATACAAATATATTTACAAATAAACCTATTAGTTAAAATAATGGGTTTTTATTTGCACCTGTTGCTCTGTGCTATAGTATTTTTCTCAAGTGTTGTCCACTTTACCATAAAATATAAATATGGTCCTAATTTATCTAGCAAATTAGAACTACTTGTTTATTTTGTGTCAAAGTGGCCGCCATTTGCAAAAACTGCTATGCTGCTTGATTTGCGCTGCTGTTGCGGTTTAATGTACTGGTGATTTGCAGGTTACCCGTCGTGCCCCCAGTTCCTTATCCTCCGAAATGCAGAAACAGATCGACGAGCTGATAGAACACAAGTGCAAGCAGCTGAGCAAGACTAGCAGCAACAAGGGCGGCGCAATTCACCTGGAACAGTGGATGAAGGGTCAGCTTGGTTGTGGCAGAGTGTACGAGCCGGAGTCTGAACCCGAGCAAGAGCCGGAACCAGAGCTGTGGACCGCCGAGGAACTCAGGAAGCGGTCCGAGGAGCTGCAGATTGCGGATTCGATTCTGTTGGGGAGAAGTGATGATGTGCAACTGTCAGATGCGGAACATGAACGAAGTCCGTCCAGGAGTACCACTACGGAGAGTCAGGTAACTAGGATTTTTCTATGTCATATGCATGGTTTTTTTTCCTCTACGTACTTTTAAAACAATTGCAAAGCAGGACTTCGAATGAGTAATGATGACTACGACTACTTTAGTTAACTTAAACTTTATTTACATATTTACACAATTATGATTATTAAGGCTAAACCGAACAAAAGAATACTGTATTAAACTGAAAACCTTGTTGATCCACTTTGAGACCTTGTAATTTTGGCCTGAAGTGAATTTGAAGTATTTTGACGTCTAAACAAAACTGATTTGCCTTTGACATTCCTCTCTATTCTGTAACTCTGTGGTTAATTTTTAACCAGTTGCTAATTTTTTTCTCCAATGAAAATAAATAGCACTGGAAAAAATATCAAAACTTCAATTGTATGTTTTTAATTGTCAAAATTTTAGCAACTGTTTAAAAATTAACTACTGGATTACAGAATAGGCATTAACAGAAAACTGACTGAATTTTAAAACCGGACTAAATTACAATTTGCTGACTACGACTCCGACTGAAGCCAATTCTGAACAAATCTGTAAATCTTGCAGTTTTTTAAATGTATAAGAAACTGACAAAAACAAATCTATTTTTGTAGATTAATATAAAATTATATATAAGAGTGGTTGCTTTCCTTGCATTTTGTTCATTATTTACAGATTTATAGATCTGTAAAACTTACTGATTTGTTCAGAATTGGCCTGTAAGATTGAACTTCTGCTACCATAATATTGAAGAAGAGGCAAAAAACTACCGTCTCACATTGTTGTTTAAATATACAAAATTATTTGTGAACTATTATCTCAAGGGCATTTAATCCCATAACTTTTAATTTTTATAACAAAGATGAAAACGTCTAGATGCCGATAACAGAATCATAGTTCACAAATTAGATGGAAAGTAATTTCCATCTTGATTTTTCTTCCTTAAATTGAACCAAAATAAAAACCTAAACGAATAAATATTGGCCTCGTACAAATGTCTATTTAGTGAACCAGAAATAAACAGACATGTGATGGTTATTGATTATTTTATTAATTTATTTATTTTTCTTAGTTCCAAAATATTTCGCTTATTATTAACTAAACATATCACCAAATTAACTAAGTGAGTACATAAAAATATTTACTACAATGCTTAAAAAAATAAAGCAGTAAAGTATTATTAATATAGTGCGTTTCGCTATTTCACAAAAATTGATAAATAATACATTTTATAGTTCAAACACAAATATGGTGAATTAAGTATAATGTACATTAAAAATCTGAACTCGTGGATGCTATACTACAAAATATGGCATAGCGCTTCCAATGATTCTATTCATTAGCCACTGTAGAGTAGATATTTTTGTTAGTTGCTTAAAATATTATTGCAATATATAACACTTATAAATTTTACAAAATGGTATTTTATTTCGATACATACCACTGAGATTGTTTAAAATTTTATTAAATTCATCTACGCCTACAACTACCACTTATAGCTAAAGGTAAACTGCATTGATTATTGAGTCAGTTCACTATATTTCTATTAGAATATAATATTATAGTAATGAAATAAAATGTAGGAATGTGTCAAAACTAATTATCGTGAAACGTAGTATAGCAGCTAGTATAAAATTATTTAAATATGTTATGTACTTTTAAATTAGAAACGCTTTGATGATTGTATTTGCGAGAATGTATGCTGAAGAGAGAATTTGGCACAGGTGACGGTTCGGTCGAGCCCAGTGGTCCCAGAACAAGTCTCCGTGTGTAAACAGTGCCACGAGACGTGCCTGTCTAACACAAACAGTCCAAACCTAAACATTCATCACACAAACAATAATGTGATTCACAATAAGTGCCCTAGTAACGGAAACGCCAACATTATTCACAACCGCAATGTCAACAATGACAACGGTCCGCCGACGGAAGAGGATAACGAATGGGGCTCCCTCATGCTAATGGGACTAGCTGCTATTAATCCCACAACTAGTTTCGTTAAGTTGGATCCGTTTGCACCAAAAATTGTTCCAAAAATTGCCGTAGTGCCACCTACCCCTGATCAAACTGTAAATAAATTTAATTATTGTAACGATATTTCGAGTAATAGTCCACTTAAACGAAAAAAAGTAAGACATGTTCATTCTTTTAAGACTTTATAATGAAAAGTATACTTTCAGTTAACCAACTTGGATTTGGTAAAAGATTACGAGGATTCTCCTGACGATTCTCCTCAAAATGAACACCCTTACGTAGCTTTAGAGAATTGTAACACAGCTTTAAGACGATTTGGTACGTTATCTAGTTTAGAAAAATTAACAAACGATGGAGACTTTTCAGAAACATTAAAAAATTCTTCCTCGGGATCAGAAAGTGAAGATGATGAGGATGAAAACTCTACCAAAACTGATCCAGGGCAGCAACCAGCTGCATTTACCACTTCTTTAAGAAGCTGGACTGCCAAAGCTGGAAGTTATGTGTCAGAAAAGATGGCGTTCTTTGAACGATTCACAGATGATTCTAGGGAAGGATTTTTCGAAAGGTATAAACATTAAAAGTTAAGAACATTGTTAAAATAAAATTTTAATAGGTACCTGAAACAAAATGATAATAATTTGGATGAAGACGGAAACATGGGACATGAAGAAGAATGTGAAACATCAGGAGCCACTTCCGGCGAAGAAATATGGGGCACACCAACTAGTGGTGGAGAATTAGATGATCCTTTAGCTTTTCCTAACGATGGTGGCAATTTATCGGTTAGTTTACCTTCTAGTTTCCTCAATCCATATCCTTCTACGCTAGATTTAGAAACTAGAAACCTATAGAGTAGTATTTAGAGTAGACTATGTTTTGTTCCCGCTAGCCTCAATCCGTCAACTCGACCTGCGACGACGACACAGAACTCATGATGGACGAACTCTTGATGGCTCCACCAATGACAGCAGCGGCTGTCAGAGGCCTGCTGCCTCGAAGACGACTCGAACCACTTCTGGAGGAAGAAGATTCCGATACCTATACGTCTTCATCCTCCTCTGACAAGGCAACACCTTCGCCGGATGAGGTAGCTTAGTAAGAGTTTATTATTTTCTTCTACTCTCTAGTCTACTGTTTACTGTTTGTGATGTAGACAGCATGTTAGACTAGATAGGTTAGATGACTGTTGTGTTGTTAAGGATTTTGGGAAGGATTCCCGAAGGAGGAGGTGCCAGGAGCACAGCTAAACAAGCGGACGCGTGAGTGATGCCATTTTACCGCGAATCACGCACGCTCTCACCAAGTTGTTATTCACTTGTTGCACAAGCACTCAACACTTTAGGCCTCAGATGTCACCGTTGGTTCACAATGTGTTCTTACTAATTGTTTCAATTTTATACTTTTATGACGATAAAGCGTGCTCAAAACATTGGAGACTACTTTAAAAATATAAATTATTACCGCGGCGTTAACTGCTGCAATAATTTACAAAGGTTTTTCTGCAAAAATGCCTTCAGCATTTTTTTTTTGCACATTAAGTTTATCTCTATTTAAAATTTAATATAATATGTAATATTACTTCTTATACTCGTAAAATATAAATAAATTAATCATCCAAAAAAAAAATATAGTAAATGCACTTCAGGAGAGAATACTCATTTCCTATTGGTGCTTTGTAACTAGTAACCTCTATGTATATGGACTGAAAGCTTCTGTATTTAATACAACGATCGGAACGAAATCTGTTTCCTATTTCTATACAAAGGCAACACAAGAAGTAAGAAAATAGGCTCTTAAACTTAAACTTAAAGGAGAGTATAAACATTTCGTTAAGGGCAGTGACGACGAAAATCTTTATCAAAAATTTAATTGACAGATTCACAAAAAAAGGATTATCTCTTAAACTGGTTCAAGTGTGTTGGATTTAACTTGAATTTGACATATAATATGGAATAAAAACTGATCCTATTTTGTCAATCTTAATGATTTATTTAACGATTAATTAATTCACTTCTAATTAAACATTAAACGCTGTAAGACCATTGTGCCGAATTCAAGAATTTTCTTTAAGCTAATGAAGCTTCTCTACATATTTAATATGGAAACACTGTGTATCTTACGCTCATCTTTATTAATTAAAGCATAGGTTTGTTTCTCTTTGCTTGTTTTAAATAAGTTTCTCTTTAAGGGTCGGTTTTTCCATCTCTGGTTAAAGTGCCAGTTACCTTAACCATCGGTTAATAGAAAAATATTGTATCGAAAACTGATGTAAGTTATCAAAAATATACTATTTACTATTTCGATGCGTTATTTTTTTAAACAGAGGTGAAAAAGCCTCTCTAAGTGAGAAGACTGTTGATTTCGGCGCTTTCCCCTTAATTTTGCTAATTTTGAAAAATTATTAACAATTTTAAGAAAATGTTAACATTAAAATTAATTTAGGTTATTAATTATAAATTATGTATAATAATTATTTAGTTATATATTTCTATATTTATTTAATTTTAAATATGAAATTATCAGTTGGAAGGAAATATAGTCTACATTGTTGAATTTGTTCACAATACATTAGTGAGATGTGAATTCAGCGAAACATTAGTTAATACGTATATGATATTTGTCAAAGGCAATACATATTTGTTCGCTTGCAGTCCATATATATGTTTAGAGGTGACAAGTAACTTCATGGTACATCTTTGGAAAGGTTTGGTTTACGTAGCCCCTGATGTTTGACACGCGTACGCTAGTCTACCCCCCACTCCAGCCCCTTGTGCTCATATGTGTTTTGCACTGCGGGCAGGGGCAGGGCAGCGGAACTGGCGCTGCTGCTGACGCCTGCTGTGCTGCGGCCGGCGAGACGGGCGCGGCGGCGGCTCGGCCGAGTACGTGTCGTGCCGCGTGTACCACCCCGCCCTTGGCCCGCTCACGAAGCTACCGCCACATCGTGGCCGCGGCGGAGGAGCGCGCGTTGCGCAGGCCCCCGCCGCCCACGCCCCTGCTGCTCAATTTCCCCGCCATTACCAAGTACAGAAGTATTGAGCCCGCCAGGCCCATCACGGCGCCGGCCAGCGCGCATACCTCCAGACCAAAGTCCACTCGCCTGTAAGTACCATTCAACTTGTTCAATATCAATTAGAAATCAAAAACGGTATTCTGTTAGGCAATAGCAATTGAATTTAAGACATTTTCACATCCATGTAGAGCAGTAATCATCGGCGTCGACTTTCCAAAATTTCCTTGAAGCAAATCTCTTATAATGACTAAAATTAAAACATACAATTACAAGAAAAAAGAAATACTAGAAGAAACACTTTAATTCCTGACCCACTGAAACCAGAACTCAATCCAGAGCAGCCAAAACTGCTCCAAAATGTACTCTTGATTTTAGTAGGCCACGAATTAGAGCCCACAGAAATCAGAGCACAATCCAGAGCAACCCAAACTGCTCCAGAATGTGCTCTGGTTTCAGCAGGGCAAGAATTAGTGCAAATACTTCTGCTTACTCTAATTCTTGACCCACTGAAACCAGAGCACAATCCAGAGAAGCTAAAACTACTCCAGAATGTGCTCTGGTTTCAGCAGGCCAAGAATTAGAGCAAACACTTTTGAATACCCAAAAAACAGGAGCACAATTCTGAGCAGCTAAATCTGCTTCAGAATGTGCTCTGGTTTCAAGCAGGCCAAAAAATAAGGCAAACACTTCTGATTGTTCTATTTCTTGACCCACTGAAATCAAAGCACAATCCAGAGCAACGAAAACTGTTCCAGAATGTGCTTCGATTTCAGCAGGTCAAGAATTATAGTAAACACTTTTTAGTGTTTTAATTCTTGAACCACTGAAACCAGAGCACAATCTAGAGCAGCTAATAAATTAAAGCAAATATTTGTAAGTGCTCTAATTCCTGACCCACTGAAACCAAATTACAATCCAGAGTAGCTAAATCTGCTCCAGAATATGCTCTGGTTTCAGCAGCCCAAGAATTGGAGCACACGCTAAAGCGTGCTCCAATTCCCGGCCGGCTGAACTAAACCACGCGCATTATAAACGGTCATATGGATTCCTATTGGCTGATATTCAATCTGTAATTGAAGCTGTACTGTAACTCACAAAAATGAAATTAGCCATCATATATCATATATAAACGTTTCACTAACGCCGTAGGCCTAGAGAAAGCTCAGCTACGCTAGTAATATATCTATTACATTACAATGTTTAGTTTATTTATTACACATTTTAAGACAAAATCAATTGAAAAATTACGGCTGATTGGTTGAACACCAGCTATTAATTAACGTACTTATATAAAACTAATTTGGTGTAGATTCGACTTCTTCAGCGCCCGCCGAAGTGAAAGAAGAGTTCACGAGTCTACAGGAAGTCGACAACTCCTTCGAGTATTTAGCAACAAAGAAACCTCTAGTCCTGAAGCAGTTCCTAATGAATATACACAAAAACCATTGTCGCCCATGTTAAACAAAGTATACATACAAGTTTGAATCTGTTCGGCAATGTTTAATGAACGTTGTTTCAGGATAAACAAATGGACAGACGATTTTGGCGTCAGTTGAGTAAACGCCGTCGCGCGAATCGAGTACCTCAAATCCCGGCCTAGTGACATTTTGTTCCAGACAGATTAAGTTTGCAAGTTACTATTAACAGTTAGTGGTGAAGAGACAACGTTTTCGTGAAATGTTACAGTGGTTGATAGAATAATTCTCATTTTATCAGTATATAGGTGTAAGATTTTACAATTGTGAACCTAAAACAATCATGCCTTCGATATATTGCTTACTGTAGTTCTGACATGTACGTAGTTAGGTCATCGTGTACATAGAGTTGTTTTCGAGCATTTGCTCTGATTCCTTACGATGTGCTGCTTGGAATACCATGTCAACAGTACCATTTAGTCTTTCCAAATAAATTTGATGTAAGATAGATTAGTCATTCAAAATGGCACGTTAATTTTTTACAATTGATTTACTACACCATGTCAATTTTATATGTGCCACTCTTAAAAGTTTGTAAAGATTATAATGGACTAGTAATTGTTGTAATTGATTAAGAATGTTGTTGATTGTTGACATGGTCACCAGGCAATCTCTACGAAAGAGAGTGTTTCATGATATGTGATATTACATTGTATACTTATGATAAAGAGGTTAATCATACTTAATACGAAATCATAAACAACACATTTTTATTTCTTTCCACACAAATCTTGAACGATTGTAAATGGCACAGATTCCAATTAAAATATTGCGAGTTAACACCGTGTTATTCGAAAGCCCCGTAATTGGACGAATTATTTTTTATTTGATCTTGGAAATTGTGTAGGAGATGAAGTTTATCTAGAAGATATCTTTTCTTCTCCTCCGGCGTTAAAATTACATCGTCTTCTGAGTAAGACCAATCCCAGTCTTCTTCATTTTCAAAGTAAAAACTTTGGACGTTATAATACAAATTAAGGACTGATGTATTCATTGAACTCGCTTCTGAAAGAAAATGAATTTACAAAATAATTTTATTAACTGTGTGGGTTTTCCAAGACATTTTTAAAGAAATTCACATCGAATGTTTTACTGTTAAGGTAGCCAGGGTAGTAATTTTACAATTTTTATTTTAGAAGTGATTTGATATGCACAGTACACAAATTTAATGTTTTTACAATCTGTTCTTTAACGGACGTTTTGCCTATATTTAATCAACAGACTTATAGCATTTTATATATTCGGAGAAAATCGATTGGTATAATCTTTGAGATTGAATATCTACACATTTTTGAGATATATCCAAAAAACATATTTTTTTGACGTGCAATTGTGGATAACTGCACACCAGAACCTAAGAACGTCACAATTTTTGCGACTTTTTTTGTATGATTATTATATGACATAAAAAGTAAAAGAAAAAAAAAATACTTCATATAGAGCAACAAATTAGACATTTTAGATTCGATTTAAACAAAAAAAAGGTTCACTTAACTTTTTTTACAAGACCTCATAAAATTCTATTTGTAAATTTGAAATTATCGTGTCAACTTTTATCAATTTGAACCATTTTCAAAATTTTGGACCCAAAAATGGATATTTTGGATAATTTTGGATGTATAATCACAACTTGTACTTTTTATTATACAACATTCATTACTCAGCTCATGAGATATTGAAACTCTACTATTACATTTTTTACAAGACAATTATTTGAAAATTAATATCGTAAATTAAATCGTGGAAAACCCCAATATATGATAAAATTTTTACCGTATTTATTTTTCTGGTTGTCATAATCTTTATAATATCCAGGATTACACTCAACGTTATTAACTTGGTACGTATTATTCATATGATTAAAATTTCTTGCTCTTTTGCAAGTTACATCACAATTTTCCGGCTTTTTGGTAAGGTTTTTGAAGTATTTACAGGGAAACGACGAAGTAATCTTATCCACAACTTTCTCTTTAACTCGAGTGCAAATTGGAAGAAGGCAGGTTTTTGTACTAACAGAATCAGAGCCGTCAGATACTTTATCTCGACATGCATCACATAGAGAACACTGTGATATCAATTGAAGACTATCTTTGACAGATTTCTTGAAAATGCTGTGCGATCCTATAAAAATGGGATTAAATTTGGATTTAGGTAATTCGTAAGAATTATATCTAGTTGTATGAAGCGATATTTGAAACTGATTTTTATAACTTTTTATGGAGGGTTGAGTAGTTTAGTCGTGAGGTGTCATAAATTATTACAACTTGAAGGAAAATAAATGAGCCGTATTAAACAAATTCATATTTTATATAAATTTTGTAAACTGAAAATATATAATAAGAAATATGACAGAATAAATTCGAAATTTTAGTTTAATATGATTTTTTTGATGACCTATCAAACAGAAAAAAGAAAATTTTCAATACCAGTTTGAATTTTTTGTGTGTATCTCTTTCCAATTTAAGAATTGTTGTACATTTAAATGCGTAATTATTATAATACTTTAATCTAGATTATCTTATGCGTACAACCGATAATTTTAATTAAACGCCCTACATAATTACATTTAAAAAAATGTGAGAACATAGAGTATAGTTACAGTTGTTCAGAAAAAATAATTCTTAATTTTTACTATTAAAATAACTTCAAAACGCCTTTATAAAGCAATGCGTGTATTTGTTTTTTTTTTATAGAATAAACGGAATAACTTGTAATGCCGCGGAAAACTTAAACAAAATTCATATGTCCGTACAGGAGAATAGAATGCAATTGAAAAAATATAAAAATAATTAGGGTGTTCCATTTAATAAAAGGCAAACAATTTTCGCCGAGCAAATTCTGTTAATAAATTTATCCCGTATTTCTAATTTTACTTTATGCTCCTTGAGTACACGAATAAATTCTGTTAATAAATTTATCCTGTATTTCTATCGACACCGGAAATATCGAAGATGGGCATTTCGATGACTCACCCTGTATAATGAGTTTCAAATATCTCTTCATACTACTATATTTACCTGAATTTTGAGCGGAGATAATAGTTTGGGAAGCTGCAGTTTGTTTTGGACAATTTGTTTTTAGACAACATTCACTGCAGGGTTGGTTATCTAATTCTTGTTTATTTTCTGAATATGATTCAGGATGAGATTTCGGGGCATCTAGTTGTACACAACATGGATCTATTTTAACTGACTTTATAGTTTTTAAAGAACTCTTTTTCTTGGTTACATTTTCTTCACATTTTCTTCCACAAGTTTTACTATTTTTTCTTTTATGTCTTTTATCGTTAAAGGATGTAACAGATTCGTTGCAGCATGTGTCACATTTTTCTGCTTTTTTTGAAAAGAATTTTCGTTTATGCGTATTGGAAGAAAATGATACAACTGATTCATTTTCACAATTTCCACAATGTTTTCCTTTGGGAAATGATGTAGATGGTTCTTCACCGCAATGACCACAACTTTGAGACCATTTTCCACTTTTAACTGATGTGTATGACACCTGTTGAGTTGGTTGTTTTTTCTGTTTTTTTTTAAATCGAAATAGACATTTTTTTTGTTTTGGTGGTGTTGTTTGTTCTTCGTACTTTGGTATTTCTTTTTCTTCAATAGCGTTAGTTGAATATACACTTTCTTGAGGTTCTATTTGTTTAGATTCTATTTGTTTAGATTCTTTTACTGTAACTGTAGGTTTATGTTTAGATGGAATGATAATAACATTTTCTGATGATGATGATGATGACTCTAATTCTATTTCTTTTTCTATTTCTTTAGTATGTTCTTGTTGTAGTAATACTTCTGATTGTGTTGACATTTCATGTGTTACTGGTTTTGGAGGAGGGTACATATATTGTGGAAAAGGTGGATACATATAAGGATTATTCATGTATGGATCTTGTACAGATATTGACATTTGTGGATATGGTTCTGTACTTTGAATTGATCTATTTTGTGAACGCAATACCTTAGAATGTTCTGGTTCATAAGATTTAATTGAATGCCCAGATTGTTTAGGAGATTGATAATTTGTGGTCAATGTTTCTGAATTTTTCATTGATCTATTTTGTGATCGCAATACGTTAGATTGGTCTGGTACATAACAAGGTTTCATTGAATGTCCGGATTGTTTAGGCGACTGACAATATGAGGTAAATGTATTTCTGGATGGTCTAGATGGACAAGGTTCCGGATCTTCGAATTTGAACATACAAGAAGAACTCATTTGCATTACTGGTCCATCTGAATCTGTCGGTTTGAACCACGATTTCTGTTCACTTTTCTTGGAAGATTTTTTTCCTTTCTGTGGACTAAATGTACATTTTGTTGGACATGAATTATCTTCATCAAATCGTATAAATTGAATTTCTTTTTCAATGGATTTAACACTGCATGAAGGATCAATTTTCGAAGATTTTTCTGTACATTGTTTATCGCAGTTTTTGCGGAAAAAGCTGAATTTCTTTTTGGGCTTTTCTTTAGATTCTTTTTTGGGCGTGCATTTTGGTGTTTGAATTTGAGTTGAAAAGTCATTTTGTTGTCCACATTTGTGAGGTTTTGTATTTTCTTGAGGATGAGGACAACATTGATTTTGTTGTTCAAAGTAAGACTCATTTTGTTGTATGCTTACTTCCTTACATGAAAATCGTAAAGGGTCGTAACATTTTGTAGATATATACTTCCATTCTTCTAAATTCATTGCGTCGTTAGTTTTTCTTGGCATTTCAGACACACAAGTGTATTCATTGTCTTTATTTTTAGGACATGATCCTTTATTTGGACATAATATAACTTTACCAGTTTTTGGGGATTTTGTAGGACTAGGTAACGTATGTCTCTGTGATTTTTTAAATTCTTCTTCTGTGGAATATTTCTCGTAAATGCTTTGTTTTGGTTGTTCTGCAGATGATTTGCTTGGATATCTTTTTGTAAAATCATAATTCATGGAATCGTCGAAATCTTCTGATTGTATGGTATCATGAATATTTTTTGTAAAAAAAGGAGACTTGAATAATCCTTTTGGTTCTGTATAACTATCATATTTTGAGCCGTAAATAGTTTGTGTTAATCTTGAGCCTTCATCAAATCTTTGACTTTGTAACATTGAACCTTCCTGACTTGGATATTTTGTAGTAAAATCGTAATTATTTACAGAATCCTCTGTATATCGTGGGTCGAAATCTTCTGAGGCAACAGTTTTTCTTGAAGCAAATTGTGTTAGTCTTGGATCGGTCCCAGATTTTTGTCTTTTTGATTGAGAAAAAATACTAGGTTTGACACTTGCTTTCGATTCTTTATATTCTGGATCATCTGTTGAATATAGTTCATAAGTATTTTGTGATAATGTTGATCCCTGTGCGGAATTTTGAGCAGTCCTACTTCCTAGAGTGGCTTCATGGCTTGGAAATCGATTTGAAATATTCCTAGACCCAGAATCTTCATTTTCACCTAATTCCTCCAAATTTTGTGATCGTAACGTTGCGTTAGTTTGTCTTTGATTGTAAAAACTAGGATTCTGACCTGATTTTGATTGTTGATTTATAGATTCTTCATCATCGTATTCATCATAAACATTGTGGACATTTTGTGATTCCCGCAATTTGACAGATTTTGCTGGACTTTTTTTTATAGGTACTTGAAAGGAATTATATTCGTTATCTTCTTTTTCTTCTCGTACAATGTCTTCTTCTTGATCTTCACCCGTTAATTCATCCATTCGTGATTGTCGTGCTAGTAAAAATGCACGACTTTTTCTAGATTTTCTTGATATTTTAGAAGGTGGTCTTGTTTCTTCTTCTGAAGCTATATCTTCTACGAGTTTCTGTGTATCTCGCGATGTGGATTTTTTTGCTGCATGAGAATACGAAACGCTTTCTAAGTCATTGTCATCATAGGTGAATTTTTTTCGTAATTCTTCCACATGTTTTAGTTTGCATTTTCGGCATTTGGTCCGGACTGTATTTGCGAGACAGTCACATCCATAATAAGTTTTATTATCGGACACAGAAACAACTTCGGGAACAATAATTGGTTCATCCTCTACTATAGGTGCAATTAGGGATTGGCTTAATATAGTTGCTTTAGGTTCCAGGTTTTCATAATCTTGTTCTTTTATTGATGGGAATTTTACGTCTTGAAATGAATCATATTCATAACTTTCGTGCATACTGTCTGCTGAAAAATTTTCTTCTGTTATTGGTGGCTCTTTTTTTTGTTTACGTCGTCTTGGTATTCTTGATGGTTTTATTGACACTGTTTTCTTTATTTCTGATGGTTTTTCTTCTATTTGTTCTGTTTGCATTTCTGGTTCTTCTTCATCACAAGCACATTTTAGTGAAGATTTTATTCCTTCTGCGATTCTAGCTGTAATTCCGCAAAGTGTGTCTCCAAAGGTGGTGACACATCTACTTGTATCTTGATATTCGTTACAATTTGGTACTTTTTCTGTAGTTGTATTTCTGTACCTAGTATCTCCAAGTGTACCAGTACCACATTTACTGGGATCTGGACATTCATTATTTATTTCTTTACTTCTATTTTCGTAAGTAGTATTTCCGCATGTACTTGTGCCACATTTATTTTTATCTGGACATTCATTGCATTCTGATATGTCCTTATTTATTCCTTTAGCTGTATTTTCGTAACTGGTTATGTCCTTATTTATTCCTTTAGCTGTATTTTCGTAACTAGTACTTCCACATGTACTAGTACCACATTTACTAGTATCTGGACATTCATTACATTCTAATACATTCTTACTTTTTCCTTTTTCTTTTTGTTGTTTATATGCACTCCCTTTTGAACAACTATTTGGTGAGCATCCTTTTTTAGAACATTCCTGTTTTGTATTACATGTACATGGAACATTATTAAAAGAAGTACTACGTTGTTGATTTAAACTAGCTTGGTATCTGAAGTCATCATCATCTATAGATTCTTGCTGATCAGGTACATTCCAAGATTGTTTTTTCACACTTCTAGATTTTGATTTAGAAACAAACACTTGATAATTAACGTTTTTAAAGTCGTATGTGCTTTTTTTAAACATATTTAAAATACTGGATTTGCTGTTTGTTACCAAATCTGGTGTTTTTTCTGAGTTTGTTGACGGATCTTGACTTGGTTCTTTCGATGAGGAATTATCAGTTTTATTGTTTTTTGGATACTTTTGTAAGTGTCGGTGAAAATCGTTATGGATGTAACTTGGTACTAAATTTTCTAACATATTTGATTGCAGGGTTAAAGTGTTAGTTGAGGTATTGTAATTATCGGAAATTTCTGTTGGTATTTCTCCATAATGAGGATTATTTAGTATGATTATTTTATTTACAGACTGTTCGTAATTTTGTTGCAAAGAATCTATATTGCTTAAAACCATTGTTTTCATTGATAATTGTTTCATTTTAGGTACTTTTGTTAAAAAATATGCCGTGTCAATCATATTCGGTCGGCAAAAACAACTTTTATCAAATTTTGGTGCAGCTTTAAAAACAAGCTCATATTTTTCATTATGTTTTCTTAATTTTTTTGGCGATCTACTTTTTTTTCTAGGTCTTGTAACTACAGGTATTTTTGATATTCTTAGAATTTTTATGTCACTTGTATCTATTTTTCTCTTTTTTTTCTTCTTGGGTTTTTTTGTAAAGACAGATTTATGACGTAGTAATTGTTTAGAATATTTTTTTAGTACACCTATAAGAGAGTCTGTTTCCGAAATGTTGTTTGTAGTTTTTGATGTGCAAGTTAAATCTTTTTCAGAATTATTTCTAGAACTAGGAATAGTATTGCAGATAGTCATATTTTCTTGACTGGATTTCCTCGTTGAACTTCTTCCTGACTTTGCACTTTCACCTCTTTTCCTTTCTTTTTCTAATCTTTGCGTGTGTTTTAACCGTGAAAGTTGAGTACATTTTTCTTTGTTTATTTTTATAAAGTTTTTAATTGGTCTATATTTCGTAGGACTTTCTGATCGTCCACTGTTTGGTGATTGGGACCTGTCGCTTGGTAACGTGATGTTCAATTTTCTTTTTATTTGTGTTTGAGGTTTTTCATCTTTGAAATTTATTCTCATACTGTGTATTTTAGCGTAAGAAGAAGAAAATGACCGACTTCTTCTTTCTACTTGAACATTGTAAACTGTTGAAGTATTTCCTCCAATGCAACTTGTGCCTGAAGAATCTTTATAGTTTTCGTTTATATAATCTTCCTCATCTTGAAAATATTTTTTTTGTTGACTGCTGTCTCCTTTTTCTCTTGTTTTTCGTACGGGAGATGTTGGTCGTTGATGTTCTTTTGTTTGAAAACATTTTTTGTCAAACTTGTTTCTCATTATAGACTTATTGTTCAATTTTGGTGAGACATTTCTTGGAAGTTTTGATCTACTATTTTCAAAGGCAGTTTTTCGTGAAATATGTATGTGTCTGTTTGAAGATTCCTTGTTTTCACAACTTAAATCTATAGAAAGAGGTCTCGGATTTATTTTAGTAGGTATTTTTGTATTTGGAATTTGATTTTCTTGTCCTCTAGATATGGAACGTAATTTTGATTGATTAAAACTATTTGTTGTATCGTTATTTGTATTATTTGTCTGTTTTTCTTCTTCCTTTCTTTCACTAGGAAAGACATATCTTCTAGGTATTTGTGATTTTATTGGTTTTTCTTGTTGTGGTATATTTATTTCTTGTTTCACAAACTTATTTTGTTTTGTTTGTTTAAATAACATATAATCAGTGTCCCCAATAGTAGTTTTGGATCTTTTTTTTTCTTTATAAGCTTCTGATCTTAGTGTACTGTTGTTTGACACTTGAACTAGTTTTTTTATCATTTCAGAATCTTTAAGCAAGAAATCGAAATTGACTTTATCTCCCGAATCACCCTTTGAATAACTGGACTCGTTGGATTTTAAATTTTGGCGGGAATTACTTATAAATGCTTTACCTCTGTTATAAAGAATTTTAGTATCTCTTTCTTCCGGATTTAATTCGTAATTCATTAATCCTGAACTATTATTTTTGGTATTTTGAAGCAAATCAATTAAAGAGGCCGGTAAAATAGAACTGTTATGTAATACACCACTTTCGTATTTTAAATTTGTGTTTTTAGAGTTTAATTCAAATCGAACAACTTTTCCTTCTGATATTCTAGGTTTATTTTTAATTAATTGCAGTAAAAGTTCTGTTATTTGCTCTTGAGTGATATTAGTTTCCTTTTGGACATTATTTACCTCTTTTTCCTTACTTACCTCTTTTTGTGATTTTTTATATTCAGCTGTTTGTACATTTGTGTTGATAGATTCCGTTGTTGTTTTTTCTGTTTTTGTTTTATTAACGTAATCATGACTTCGTAATTTAGGTTTGGCTGTAGTTTTTTTACGTTTACCTGTATTTGCACGTTTTGTTTTTCGGGAGTCAACATCACTTGTAGGTATTTGACATCCGGATTCTTTGTTGTTTGCTTTTTTACCAAACATTTTAAACGTTGGAGGCAAGAAGAAAGATAATCCACATGTTTTATGATTTTTTTTGGGAGAAGTATTATCATTTTTTCCTTTACACTGAGTATACATATCATGTTTTAATCTCACAGATCCTACAGTTACCGGTTTATAAGTTAATTCTTCTAATTCTTGTAGTCGATCTTCTAATATTTTTAGTTTGGCAGATAATTTCAAGAACTCTTTTTCATCTAATCGTTTTCTTTTTCGCTGAATAGGTCTCTCTTCTGTTTCTTCATTACTATCGAAAATCAATGGAGATTTTAAAGATTCTTTTACAACTGCCAGAGCACCACAATGACTACAAAGACATTTCTCTGAAAATTCGTCTGCTTCGAAATGATATTTCTTTTGAAATGTTTCTCGTAAACCACTTAGTGTGCGATATAACGCATTTACTCTATGTTCTATTAAAGCTGCACGTGTACTAGCAGAACTTCTACTAATTTTGTAGTTTAATTCTGGAAGGGTTGAGGTTTCATAATTAAATCGTAAAGGAGGATAAATATCTTCTGTTTCATCTTTATTCTTGTTTGATTCCTTTGAAGTAGAATCAGTTTTTGATTCCTCTTTTTCTTCTTCTGTTATTGTGGTACAGTCTTTCATTTCAGGTCTTTTCGGTGACGGATCTCTCGAAAGAATTTTATTAATAAAATGTGAAGGTGATAATCTTCTTCGTTTTCTTCTCCTTGTAAAATTTTCTTCGCAATCTTGAGGTTTTTCAGCAACATGATATATGTCTTTTGAATAAGTTCCGTAATCTGCCCGTAAGATTTGAAAGTTGTCATCGTGAAATTTTATGTTTTGAGAACTTGATGGTTTCTTTTGTGATTTTATTATTCTTTCAAAGCAGTTGTCTTGTAATGTTTGTGTTTGACAAGAGTTGTTAATTTTTTGCCCGATTTTGGCAGGTGGTTTTTCTTCCTCTTCTTTCTTGCTCTTTTTGTCTTCATCATCATCTGAATTTTGTTCTTTACCTCGGAATATATCGCATAGGGCAGTATACGGTGTAATTTTAGTCATATCAGATGAAACTACATAGTTCTACAGAAATTTTTGACACAACAATGACAATTCATTTTTATTGTGACAATCACAAACAAAAGAATTGTTTTTGGAAAAAATAATTTAAATTCATGTTAGTGTATTTTGTGTACATACGAAATGGCGACTAACTTTGAAATACTTGGTGTTAATTCTCTGGATATTTGTAAGTTTTATTCTAAAACATAGTTCTGTACGTGATTATAACTGATTACAGCTATTTCCGATGATTTAAAATGTATCAGATCTGTCAATACTGACGCGGAAGTAATTGTCAGTGAAATTATTCATGATATCTTTGACATGGCTGTACGAAAATCAGGTAAGTTTACACATTATAGTAATCAAACAAAAAGTCATACATTCTTTACATAATCTTTAGAGGAAAGTCATCAAAAAATATTAGACGAGAAAAATTATACAGAAAATACAAATCCAAATGCAAGGTAATTTTAAAATTATTAGATTTATAAATCGCCAATTTGGTTTATTGTAGTGAATTGATAGATTTAACTAGAAATTATAAACAGGAATTTAGAATTTTATTGCAAAACTTAAAATGTCAATCTCATAAAACAAATACTGGTAACTCATCTTTAGAAGATCAAATTAAAAAAGTCATTGATGAAATAAAATGCTTAGAAAGTTCTATTCGTTTAAGTCTGGACGAGGGTCGAGGCGAACCAGAATTACTTCCAGATTTGAATCCAGTTGATTGCAAAGCTGAAATAACAGATATTCCAAATTGCCGTGAGTCTCCCAGATATATCTGCCCCGAAGATGACGAAAGTGAAGAAATAGTTCTTCAAGTTGTAGATTTAGAAGAAGAGAATGTAGATTTCTCCAACAATTTTCCTTCTGATGACGAACTAGAAGATGTTACTTTAAATGATACAGATAGATCGAATACTGAAAGAAGTAGTCAGACACCAAGAATTGAAGATGAAATTGTTGTTGGAGACTCTGCTTCACAAACTGAAGATAAATCAACAAATCAAAAGAAGAAAACTTTAGGGAAACGATTGTGGAATATTTTTACAAAAAATACCAGACAAGTTTCTGTTGGTTCTCTTTTTAAGAAAAAGGAAAATGTTGAATAAACTTAATTACCTGTCATATTAATGTTCACAAGTAAACAATAAATATTTTATCTGTTACTTTTTAATTTTTATGTTTTATTAAAATTCGTACAAAACAACATAGTTTTCTAAAAAAAATATATAGAATCTAAAATATTTGTAAATAATACCAATTTTAAAAAATATCATTTGTCATACGCTTATATCCTACAAAGTACATCACAGCTTCTGTTTCACTGTTCTAGTAGAAATTACAAAAATATTAATTTATTACTCGTTAACTATTTCTCAAAATAAGAAATATATATGCAATATTTTTAATTTAAAACAATTAAAAAAAGAAACTACATTCATAAATGTCCCTTAAATTTTTAAGTGTAGTAATCAAGATTGATTGTTACTGTATGTGCGTATGCTTTGTCTTAAAAATACTACCTGAATGTTTCTAGACATTAATACAAAGTGTAGGTACTTAAAATAAAAATACCTGTTACTAGTTAATGAGAGCAGTGTCAATTTATTTTTAAATTTCATTTGAGACGGGAGATCAGAGGAGTACCCTTTGAATAAGCGATAAGGTATGTTGGATATTATTGGGCTACTATTTACTAAATTAAAAATAGAATGTAGTTCACTAGTACGAATGTTCCGTATTGTAGCAGCGAAACTGAATACAAGACCTGGAAATTTAAAAAGACTCAAGCTATTTTAGTGGACATATTTGTGCATACTTTGTGATTTTATGGTCCTTTATTAAATGTTCAATTACATAATAAAGTTTTATTGTTATTAATATGAATATTTTACAGTATAACAAAACATAATTTAAATAATTTTTTCGATTTTATTGATATACATTTTCAAGTTTTCTATTAATAGTATCAATTAGTATTTATTATTTTTATATTTATTTTGAAAATTAAATTTTTTTTTTGTTATTTTTTTATTGAATACAATAATAAAATAAATATATCCTTAACAATTTATTATACATTGTAGAATCTGCCATATTGCAAATAATGTTTTTTTGATTTTTTTTTAATTTTTAAAGATATCTAAGTGTTGCTGCACTTTTTAATTGTTTTAAAAGCAATATAAATATTTTATTTCATAAACAAAAACGATATATGTAATAAAATCACAACGATTCATCTCAATAAAATTAGGAAGAGTAACAAAAAATTTTACTTTTAGTTACACATTTAAATACTTACAGTTTTCTTCTGTTACTGACAAATAAAGTGATAAAATGTTATTTCATTTTAACATATTGTTATGAACAGAACAGATTTTTGTTATTATTAATAGCTTTGTAGTAAATAATTAAATATTTATTATAATTTTTATTAAAAAAATAGTTGATTTAAATCATGATTTATCAATAATATTTTTATACGGTAGAGAGTGTTTACCAGATCACTGTTACTAGTATGGAGAGTGCACGATAGGTGATTTTTTTGTGAAACATAGATGGTAAAAAAGTTGACTCAAAATCACATTAATAAAAATTATATAACAATATCTTAAATAAACATTTACATAAATGAGAGTTTATTTTCTTCAAGTATATAACAATTATTTTTATCGTTCTAGTGTCTTTATTTCGCCTCATCTACATTCATATTTTTTGTCATGTTTATTTCGCATTGCACAATATTGAAAAATGAGTGCAAAAATTTGTCTGGCATTTTGTTTTGAATATTTGAATATGATTCATAATTTTTCTAGCCAAGAAAAATATATCTAAAATATGAAGTTCCCACGATGCAAAAAGCAAAAGTGAGGTTATATGAATGTAGCGATTGTTCTAGGTTCGATTTGGATATGTCCGATTCCAAGGCATTTACTATTCTCGAGTGTTATTTCGGGATCCTTTTCGGGCCCGTCCTCTGCTGATTATAGCTGGCTGGGGCTCGACCGTAGCGCCATCTGCAAATATAAAACAGGCGTGCATTCTCCATCGGAGCCCCACTTCTCGTCTGTAGTACCAGCTGACTAGAAGCCCGCCACATCCGCACCACACAATGGTAAGTCAAGCTTTCTTTCCATCTTCAAACTCCAACTCAACATGCCGCCTTGTTTAAGCAAAATAGGCGGCTATGAACAAGCCTTCAAGTACTGGAAGCTCAAGATAAAAAGATCTTTAATTGTATTAATTGTTCCTACTGTCTTTAACTATTACACTAACTAAATGTATTTGTCAAATAATTTTAACAATACCCATGTCCTGTGTAACAAACAAAAAACAAAACATTGTTTAAACAAAATACTAATTTATGTTTCTGTTCCTAGGCTGATCTCAGCGCCCGTGACGTTGAAAGTAAGTACTAAAGTGTATTAAAAGTGAGTTAAGTGATGGGTGGTTTAAGTTACGTACCGCTATATTTGGCACCGTGAGCATATATGGTGCGTCGTGCTACGTCACAGCGTCGCGGTGTGTTAAATTTAACCCGGCGGTGATGTTTGTGAATACCGACTGGTTACATGGATTACGATTATTTCTGGCATTATGTGAAGTTCCTCAGGATTCCAAAACCAAATCTGGATTTTAAATTAAAAATAGATTTTTTAAATAGTTTTTTACCAACTGGGCGTGTCTCTTGACCTAAAATTCACATTCCTCTAAATAAATCAGGACAAATTAAATTATTGAATTTTTATTTTATCTCGAATAATTAAATTTTAAAATAGTACTATCGTATATTGTTGTGAATTCCTCTTTTTAAAATATGTCCATTTTATTATTTTATTGCTCAATCTAAATATAGATTAGTTATTATTTTACTTAAATTTTTAACTACTCTTCAGATTTGAATTTACAAATTTAGAAGTATAGGTTGATTATTTGATTACTACAAAGATTTTCAAAAAATATGAGGAATGCGTTCAGTAGATATAATCAATTAAAGCTATTTGAGATACTCAAGATTTATTTTTTGTTTATTGCAACTTTGATTACAATAGTTGTTTAATTACTGCATTTATTTTTGTTGATTACCAATGAGAAAATGAGATACAGATCATGTTAAAAATGGGCAGACAATAACAGCATGAATGAAGTTATTTTAAAAATGAAACCTATACCAACAATGTGACTCACACTGTGATAAATACAGTTGCCAAATGAACTTTCTTCAAAGCAAAGTTCCAAGAAAAAATAACAAAACAATAGGAATGTGATCCAAAATAATTTTACGAGGTAATACAGATAATAAAAAGCGCGTAATATGACTGCATGTCGTGATTGCAAGCAATACGATAATCTTTTATTGGATAAGAATTCTTCTAAACAATGAATTTGTCACAGTTGTAGTGTGCCATAAAAATAAATTTGAATTACGTTACGAAATATTCTATTAAGGTACATTTATAGTCAAATTCAACATAAATCTAAACTGACTTTAAGTTAGTTATATCAACGATTGCATTTACAACCAAAATTTTAAATAAATGTGTCTCAGGTCTGGTAGATTGCAGTTATGTTCAGTTGCACATTATTTAAATTTTAAATTTGCTTTAAATGGTTAATATCATATCGGAATAAAATTTCAAATAAATGCAAAATTGTTGTCAAACATCGATTAGCATTTTTTTGCCACTAGAGAGTCGAGTCGAGAGTAAATGAGGTCCTCCACCATAACAGAAAATTGAGTAAAATGTTAGTTACATTGAAAGTAAATAAGAAACAAACACGATTTGGACGAAAAATATTTTTAACAAATTGTTACTTTTTGAAATATTGGAGATTTTAAGTATCTACTTATCTCTTGCACATCTATCCTATTCAAAATAGCGTGAATAGTCAACCTTACAACTAAATGAATGATAGTTACCAAGTGAGAAATGTATTTATAGTTCTGGTTTCATATTTTTGATTAGTTTATTTTTACTTCACTTTATACTAGTTTTGTTTAGTATAATTTACAACAGGAACATGAAAGACATGTTGAATGAGTTAAATTACGTAAG
Organism: Stenolophus ochropezus; assembly: GCA_035578165.1. Lineage (NCBI taxonomy): Eukaryota > Metazoa > Arthropoda > Insecta > Coleoptera > Carabidae > Stenolophus > Stenolophus ochropezus. The sequence goes on from JAQOWZ010000002.1 coordinate 5,271,699, forward strand.
TAATTAAGTCAGTGGTCAAAAGCAGTCAGACTTTATACTCCTAAATTGTAAATTCATTTTTATGAAACATATTTTCGTACATATTGGAAAACACTATATAAGGAATAATCAAACTAAGCTAATATTTTTAGTTTTCTTTAGATCATAAATTGATTAATTTTACTTGAGAAAAGTTAAAAATTAATTACCTACGCCCTGACGAAGAACAAACAAGAGTTGTAAATACCACCGATTGTTTTCAAATATCATTAAGTTTTATAAAAAAATATAAAAAAAAATTGTGGAGGACGGAGGACCCCATTCGCATGCACAATTCGATTTTTTTATTTTTCTCGCTAGGTGCGCTATAATAGCCTTATTAAAACTTTTTAAATTGGTCTATTTACATCAAATCAGCAATGACGGTATTAGTTTAATTTGTGATAACATGTTTTTAATTTTACATTAAAAGCTGAATAATTGTGGAACAGTTATTAAATTTAGGATCTCAATACTTGGAATTGTGCAGCTTTTGATAATTTGACATGTCGTTCGAATTTCAATTCATAGTTTATGGTACAAATTTGAGACTACAATATGTAATTTCTACCCCAAGTGCAAATTAAGCAACATAGAAATTTGTGGTAACTGTAAACGTACGCTTACAGTTTCTACTCTGTGATAACATATTTTACATTTTAAATTAAAAGTTGGATAATTTTGGATCAGTTATTAAATTTAGAGTCTCAATACTTGGAATTGTGCAACTTTTGACATGTCATTCGAATTTCAATTCATAGTTTATGGTACAAATTTGGAGGCTATGACTAACAATACGTAATTTCTACTCCAAGTGCAAATTAAGCAACATACAAATTGGTGGTAAATATAAACGTACTCTTACAGTTTTGTTTTTTGACATGTTCAAATTTCAATTCATAGTTTACGGCACAAATTTCGGTACTTTGGGGACTAACAAGTAATTTCTACTCCAAGTGCAAATTAAGCAACATACAATTTGTTTCTCAACGTACCTTTACAGTATTGTTTGTTTCCAGGAGCGAACTTCGTGTTCTCCATCTTCGACTTCGAAGGAAACGGCCAAATCGACGCCGTGAACCTGGGCGACTGCCTCCGCGCCCTCAACGTCAACCCCTCCCTCGCCCTCATCGAGAAGCTTGGAGGAACCAAGAAGAAGAACGAGAAGAAGCTGAAGATCGACGAGTTCCTCCCCATCTACAGCCAGGTCAAGAAGGAGAAGGAAATGGGATGCTACGAGGACTTCCTCGAGTGCTTGAAACTGTACGACAAGAACGACAACGGCCTCATGCTTGGTGCTGAGCTTTCCCACAGTCTTCTCTCTCTTGGTAAGTAACGTTAGAGAATTGTAACCTAAAACGTAACGGCCATCTTGTGGTGACGCCGTTACGTATGCTACCAAATGGCTGAAAATGCATCTATGCTTTGTTGGTCAGCGTAAAGTATTAAAAATGAAAAATATTGAAACCTCTTTTAATTTATAGTACAAGCACAGAATAGTTACATACAGAAACGACACTCCGTGTTCCTGGGAGCATTGTGTAGACCTTTAAATTTGTTGCCTTCCCCTGTCTCTCCCTAAGATGTGACGAAACTTTCCGATTTTAAACAATGAGCCCTTTAAATTTGTTGACTTTCCCCATCTCTCTCTAATTTTCGTTTCTCTGTCTTACTGTCGCTTCTGTGTAAACCTATTCTGTGATTTTCACCCCAAACGTAAAGGCCATCTTATGGTTACGCCGTTACGTATGCAACCAAATGGCTGAAAATGCATCTATGCTTTGTTGGTCATCATCAACTCTTAAAAATGAAATAAATTGAAAACTCTTTTGCAATTTAATAATTTTTACACTTTATCAATTAAATTATTTCAACAATTGGTATGAATGTGAAGTATTTTGATATCAAATTTTAATAGATAATAAAATCAAAAACTGAAACCCATTTTTTATAAGACCAAACTTAAACTATATGATTTATGTTAATTTAAATCATAATCATCACCGATTTCAACTTAACATTTTAAAGCAATATTTGTTAATCTTTGAATTTATTCTTGTTATTAATTACATTAATTTATCTTTAATGTATATTTTTGCAAGACACAAATAATTTTGCCTAAATTATACCCCATATTGATTTTTATATTAAGAATATATATTTAGGTCGCAATAAATAACCTTTTAAAATATTACCAGTGAAATCCTGGTATCAAAATTCCTACATATACAAATTTTTATTTTAAATTCTTACTAGTATACTATAAGATTGAATATCAGCCAATAGGAACGTACATGACCGGTAATAATGCGCGTGTGAGGATATACCGAGGATCCTGAGACGCTAGGACTCAGTCCCGCTCGGCGGGGCACCGAGGAGGCAGTGGGCCTTCAGGCCTCCTCCCCGTCTGGTGGTCTGGCTAGACCGCCTTCAAGAGCATCTGATGCCCTGAAGGTGGTCTAGTTCAGCCGGCTGGGAATTGGAGCACTCTTCGACGTGTGCTCTAATTCTAGGTCTGCTGAAAGTAGAGCACATTCTGGGGCAGATTTATCTGCTCTGGATTGTGATCTGATTTCAGTGGATCAGGAATTAGAGTACTTAGAAGTGTTTGCTCTAATTCTAGGCCTACTGAAATCAGAACACATTCTGGAGCAGATTTAGCTGCTCTGAATTGTGCTCTGGTTTCAAGTGGGTCAAGAATTAGAGCACTCAGAAGTATTTGTTCTAATTCTAGGTCTGCTGAAATCAGAGCACATTCTAGAGCAGATTTAGCTGCTCTGCATTGTGCTCTGGTTTCAGTAGATCTGGAATTAGAGCATTTTAAAACGTTTACTCTAATTCTTGACCTGAGAACAGAGTATATTCTGGAGCAAATTTGACTGCTTTAGAAAACGCTCTAGTTTGCTGAAACCTGAGCACAAGTTAAAATTCGATAAATATTTTTAATTGAAAATAAGTTATTTTTAATTTCCTTTCTTTACTTTTTAGTATTTCTCTTTGTTGGCAATTTTATATTTTGATTTTGGTGATTATTAAAAATTCTTTTGTTTTGAAAACCAAATGTCAAGTGTCACTAAAAATGTATATTCAAAGAACACCAACCTTTATTTTTTGAATTTTTATTACAATAGTATCTGCCTTATTTTATTTTCCTAAAGTTGTGAAACACCTTGCATGTTGATATAAATCGTTGTTGGTAGAATTCGCAATTTGGTAATACCGTCTGATATTAACCCAAATGCAACCGGACCCACAGTTTTGTAGGTGAAACGAATTTTCTCTTAAGCTTGCCTATCTATATATTTTCCAATGAACGGTAATAAGTGATTGTTTTGTCTGCAGGTGAGCGCCTGACTGACGCTGAATGCGATGAAGTCTTGAGAGATTGCATGGACCCTGAAGATGATGATGGTCAGATCCCATATGCCCGTAAGTATCTGTCCCTTTACCACCATATATACTCTGCATGGTCCCTTAATCAGTTCTTTACCCTTTTACAATCTGGGACTATTTGGTCATACGTTAGGTTTGTCCCAATAGAAAGTTCAGAACGTGATTAGAATCCATGCGCGAACTTATAGTTCTAGAATCTACTTGACTAGTGTTGGAACGACTTAGAACCGATTGAGAATTTTATTTGTGTATCCTACCCTATAAAATCACAAAATAAAAAACACCTGTTAGGAAACTCGTGCCTTTTATTATATTTTAACATAAGAAATGGAAAGTAGGATAATAATCGCTGGCTTTTTCCATTACGAATTTATATTAATAAAAACAAAATAAGTGAGTTTAGACAGAACATTAAATTGAGTCAGAATTAGAAATTCTTGAAAAATACTAGAACTTTCAGAACGATTCAAAACCAGTTCGGAATCAAATTCACTCGCTCTTGGAACACTGCATTACAAGTTCCGAATTTTTAAATCCGTTTCTTGGAACGATAAAATGGCTTTGCGCAAACTCAGTAAAGTTCTGAACGGTTCTGGACTTTTGTTGGAACAAATCTGTTGTTTAACGTCCATCTTACGTTCAGTCAAATAGGACGATTTGAACGTTTTAATAACTCCAATGTACATATTCAAACTGGGACGTTATACGACGCATGACAATTAATATCTTAACCTCCTTGTAAAATATTCTAGATTTGACCCCTGTAAGTAAATTTTGAGACAAGTTTGGTGCTTAGTCTTTAGAATTCCCTGTTTTGTTCTGTAATGTTAAAAACAAAGTTGACTCTAGTTGCCCCCGTTACCGTGTTTATCCTTGCGTTTGTTAACAATGTTTGCTATATCCTTCCACAGCCTTCCTTAAGAAGATGATGGCGTAAAGATCTTTTTACAATTCGTAAGTAAATCAAAAAAATGTGGCTTCACAGATTTTTGCTTTTAGATGTTTTTAATAGGAATCTGCAATTTTTGTGACTAAATATGCTTTTTTCAATAAATTACCAAAAAATGTTTTATTATGAGAAGATATATTTTTTACGATCGAATTTTTGTGCAACATTTGTGCTTTTAAAAATGAAGAGAAATAATTGCTTTAAATGTTAAAACGAGCATTTTTTTGATCGTGACTAAATTAAATTTTGATGTGCTTTTTTTATAATTGGTATAATATTTTTGTGTATTTTTAATCTCAAATTTTGTGCTTTTAAAAATGAAGAAAAGTAATAATTGCTTTAAATGTTAAAACGAGCAATTTTTTGATCGTGACTAAATTAAATTTTGATGTGCTTTTTTATAATTGGTATATTTTTGTGTATTTTTAATCTCAAATGACGAGAATTTCGCTTAAAAATGTTTTAGATTTTTGCAACGCAGTTATGTAATGTGGTTGGTATGTATTCTAATGAAATATTTTTTCCTCTAGCGTTCCTTAAAAGAATGTGTGACGGATATGGCACTTTCGAACCTCTCAAACATTAAATTACCATCAAACAACAAGCCAACAACATCCACACAACAACATTGTATGTTGAACAACTTAATGTTAATGGGGCCTTCCATCAGGTCTTTTCACAATGAAACTTTTGCTTTATATTATTCCGTATTACCCGTTTAATATCTCTAAAGGGTTATTTCTGTAAATTTATTTGTTTCTGTATATAAAATGTTAAAAATAAAAATACCAGTATTTTGGTAACACACCCCTGCCATACATCATTTTCTTTTCCATTTTGAAACCCTCCCGTCAAGTACACAGAGGCGTAGTCAGGAAATTTTTAGGGGACAGAGCCTGAATAATTATAAATATTACAATACAATCAGAAAATATTTATTTTTTTAGAAATGAGTCCATGATTATATTTATTTTATATTTAAATTATTTTACTTCCATTAGTAAAAACAAAGAGAGGGACTAGCACTTTCTGTCTCAATTTTGACTACGCCACTGTTCATGTGTCAAAAATATAAAAATTGTATTTTATATTTATGTGATAGTTTCTACAAAAGTTTGTCGCAGGTTTATTTTAGTTTGTATTTCTTTGTAGATAAATTATCCAAAATATTATTTGATACTTAAATTAAAAAATTTCAAAGAATGGACATATGTATGAACAAATATTTGAAATTGCAAGGTTTTCAACTTTTTATAAAGGGTTGGGAAGCTTAGTGATCAGGTATCATAAATAATTGAAGACATCGCTTGAAGGTAAAGAAATGTATTGTATTTATTTATCCCTATAATATTTCAAACTTTTTTTAAGTTACTAATTGAAGTACATTTAAAAATGCATAATTATTGAAATACTTTAATTTAGATTTAACATCACATTAAATAATTAGGAAACATCTTAAACAAAAATATCGGGTACGGTCCTTAGTATTATACAAATTATAAAATGAAGCCTCTCTTTAGAATTTTCTTATCTTGATTCGTATTTCGAACTGTTTTATTGAAAGGAAAAAATGTATGCTTTGAATATTAAACATTTATTTAACTAAATGTAAAGACATTTAAAATTGGTTGTCAATAAGGTCGCTGTTATAAAACTATTATTAATTTTATAAACTCACATTTAAAAAGAAGAAAATTAATCTAAAAAACCAAAATTTCAAAATTTCCTCGAGGAACTTTTCTTTTCTAAAACATTACATTTTCTAGACTATCGATGCGCTGATTTCAAAATCTGCTATCCTATTACGCCATCTCGATTTTATTCTGTCGCTTTATAATCTAAGTTTTACTTATTTCAAAACTTATAATCCCATATCAAAGTTATGTAGAGTTAAAACAAACAAAACAACAGTATTAAAGCAAAATTTGTGTTCATAAACGCGAAATATTCCAAAAATTTTCATTTTTGTGCTCAAAATTTTGATTTTGGGAAATAATTTACATTTATAGAACTCAATGCGCTGATTTGAATTTTTCAAACGGAGTTTAATTATCTCTTTTCGTTCCTGAGATATTTGCTGTCAAAGTTGCACCTCAAAAATGTGTGTTTTTTGACTATATCTGAAAAATGGGTAGAGATACAATCTCAACGATTATACCAGTCGATTCTACGGGAAAAGTTACATAAAGAAATGTTTTCTCCGCATATACGTTCTTTGGAACGATTAAGTGAAAAATGAGAAAATCGAAAAAACCTAAATTTCATAATTTCTCCGAGGAACTTTTTTTCTTCAAAACTATTCATTTTCTAGTCTTAAGTAAATATCGATGCGCTGATTTCAAATTTTCAAACCGAATTGAATTATCTCTTACCGTTCTCGAGATATTCGGATTCAAAGTTGAGTTTTAGCAATACCTAAAAAATCAGGTTTTTTAGGTATATAGCGGAAATGGTTAGGTTTACGGTCTTGTCGATGTTACCAATCGATTCTGCGGGCAAAGTTACATAAGTATACCAATTTTTAGATTTTTATTGCAAAGTATACAATTTTTAGAGCAAAAAAACGAAAATGGCTAAAATCGTAAAAATCGCCTGATGAACCCCTTACGATTTTTCTCGATTTTGGCCATTTTCGGTTTTTTCCTTCTATAAATTCTATCTGTTGAGATAAAAATCTGAAAATTGGTACACTTATGTAATTTTGCCCGTAGAATCGAATGGTGAGGTCGCCGAAACCGTAAACCTAACCATTTAAGGGGTATACCTAAAAAACCTGATTTTTTAGGTACAACTTTGAACTCAAATATCTCGAGAACGTGAAGAGATAATTGAATTCGGTTTGAAAATTTGAAATCAGCGCATCGATATCTACTTAGGTCCAAAATATGAAAAATTTTGGAGACAAAAAGTTTCCGGACGAAAAATAGAAATTTAGGTTTTTTCGTTTTTCTTATTTTTCACCAAATCGTTCCAAAGAACGTATATGAGGGCAAAACATTTCTTTATATAACTTTTCCCGTAGAATCCAATGGTAAAGTAGTTAAGATTGTATCTCTGCTCATTTTTGAAATATTGTCAAAAAACACACTTTTTTGAGGTACAACTTTGAGAGCAAATATCTCCGAAACGAAGAGAGATAATTAAATTCTGTTTGTAAATTTGGTATCAGTGTAGCTAATTCTTTAAAAAATATTACAAAGAAAATTTTGTAAAATTTGAAAATTTTCGATTTAAAAATTTGATATTTTTTAATATTTTAAGGTTTACGCAGAAATACAGCATCAGCGGCTTTGGTAATTACTTCCCCTGTTGTTACTACATACATAAACTATTTTTCCAAGTAATATACGACCGCCTCTTTTTAGACATTTGTTGTTTAATTTCATTAGTAAGATAACTCTTGAAAAAAGTTTTATAAATAATCCACCCTACATGAAGATCTCAAACAATTTACAAAAATAATTATTTATGTACCTGATCATTTCCGTGTAAATGTCATACGCTAAATAAATAAATCGATAAATATAGGAGAAAATGTAAAATTTACAGTTTTTAATTTTTACAAATAACTTCCAAGTATTTCTTTTTTGATTTTTTATTTTCATTTATTTATTTTGGAGGCACGGCGCCCCTCACATCTTAGCGCCTTTCTGCCACGCTTACCTTGCTTACCGTATAGCGCCTGACCTTAAAATGAGTTAAATAGGTCTTCATAAAACAGTAATACGAACATTACAATACTAATTAATATTTTAATTATTGATTGCAGGTATTTTAGAAACAATGTAAAGGTATGTATAAGCATATAAATATTTTAATTATTTTTATTTGTAGTTGATATGTTAAAATTTTAATAATTAAGGAAAAAATTAAATCTTATATTTATTTAAATTATCTATTAAACTTTTCATGTTTATGGAAATGACATGTGCAAACAAAACAATTACGTGATGATCAAAATCACGATAAATCGTGTTTCTAATTCAGTATTACTTCAATCTTGTTAAGTGTCACATGCAGTGTTAGATTTCCTTCCTTAGAACCCAAAATTAGTGTAAAAAATAAAACAAATTGCCTCCCTTAAAATCAATCTTCTCCTCCATCTGCGCATGCTTGGTCCAGCGGATTCTGGATCGAAGTAGGCTTCTCATCTCTCATCTGAGTTCGGCACGCAGCAGCGTCCGCTCGTGCGTTTCCGCCACTGTTCGGGCGTGACCGTTGGCAGAAACAGCGCGAATCATTAGACCTTGGATGTCGGCGACATAGAGTATATAACTCGGTGACTTGGTGCACGCTACTGCTGAGGAAGACTGTGAGTGCTGTGCGTGAGTGGGTGTAACATGACGGACGTGCAAGAAGCGCAGGAGAAGCTGCCTGGACCAGCCCCTGCTAACCACAGTGCAGGTAGGATGAGACACTCTTCCTGCTTCAAGAGTAGATAATGTCATGGAAGACTTTTTACAAACCGATAAATCCAATCAATTCAATATTGCAAATAATTTTTCATCCCTATTTAATTTCCAGTATCTACCAATTTTGTTTCAATATTTCATATAACTATTTTATCTCATTTATATTTTATTACTTTTTTTCATATAACTACATTAACATTCATTTGTTATTGTTTGTATTACATCTATGTGTGAATTTGTACGTACATATATTCCGTGAGAATTTTTACAATACATATTTACAATTTTCCAAATTAAGATACCGGTGTTGTAATGTCAAAATTGTAAAAATAGATGTTTTAAAATGGAATATTTTCCTAGTATATTTGCCAAGACCAAAAATACAGGTACATAAATATTCTTATTTTGTTCTAGAACTTTGAGGTTATATCTCAAAATTTGTTTGTAACTTCTATTTAAAAATATTTTAAATATTCCAATTCCCAATTAGATGTAAAATAATAAATATATTTTAGCATTTATGATCAATTGCATAATTTTGACAGTCAGATGTTTCTACATTGCCGATAAAAAAAAATCTGATGTGGCCAGTACATAACTTCTCGCCTATCCTCTGTACAATTTTTATTTATATTAATATTTTCCGTGCATTGACTGCGGATACGGTAAAATAAATTTTTAAAATAATTAGTACTTACAATATTAGTACAATACCTTTTATAGTATTCGATAAGTATTATTATTTTTACTATCAATCCTGTCAGTTATAATAATTGTCAATGTCAAATATAAAACATTTATTTCCATAGGTAAACAGATTAACCGCAATTGTAACAAATTTACCGAATCATTAATTACTTATAATAGTTAAATGGGTATAGGTAGATACAAATTTAAACTGTACAATTTTAGCTAATGACATAATATTAAATTATTACATACAAAAATTCTCTTCATAATTAAAGTATTTCAGAAAAATACTTTAGATCTTCATGAACTTCCGGTTGCACGATTAATACCAAAATCTAATCAATCTAATCTAGGCTGTCAGAATGTTAAATGTAAAATCTCAAGTTTTTTTTATTAACTATAGTATTTGAGTAATCGTTATGACAACATCCATCCATCCACACACTGACACATCATCGTAAAAATGTTAAAATCTTCTTCAAAAAGTGCTTATCCGTTGAAAACTCACTATCTGATTTTTAGCATGAGTGGCGAGAGGTAAAAAAGCACTTCTGATATTTCTGTAATCATCTGATATTTAAACCCTAATTTAACCTTTAGTAAACGAAAGGTCAGTTACGGAAGCACAGAGCTAAATTCAATTATCTAAAATCAACTTATTTGTACTTTGTAAGGTTTCTTTGCTACTGAGGTTTTCTTGCGAAAATAAACTTGCACGGTATCTTTGAATTATAAAATTTTTAAATATTGACTATTTCACGATAAAATACGTTTGTTGTTGTATAAAGTTAATTTTCTGTGTTGCGTTCTTTGGAACGATTAGAAGAAAGATGACAAAATTTTTCATTTTCATTCACTTTTCATTTTGTATACTTCTCTCTCCTACTAGAGATATTCGTGTTATACCTTAAAAAAGTGTGTTTTTGGCTACATCTCTAGACGAGTAGAGATACAATTTCAACGATTATACCTGTCGATTCTACGAGAAAAGTTACATAAAGAAATGTTTTCTATGCATATTCGATCTTTGGAACGATTACATGAAAAATGAGAAAATTAAAAAACCTAAATTAGTAAATTTCTCCGAGTAACTTTTTCTCAAATATTTTTCACTTCTTACATATCGATGCGATGATTCCATATTTTCAAACAGAATTCAATTATCTCTTCCCGTTCTCGAAATATTCGTATTCAAAATTAAATTTTGGCAATTCCTAAAAAACAGGTTTTTTAGGTATACACCTTTAAAGGTTAGGTTTTGGACTTCGTCGACATTACCTATTGATTCTACGGGCAAAATTACAAAAGTATACCAATTTTCAGATTTTTATTCCAAACGATACAATTTGTAGACAGGAAAAACGAAAATGGCAAAATCTGAAAAAATGGCAAGTTGATTCCTTCTTTGCTATTGAGGTTTTCTTGCGAAAATAAACTTGCACGATATCTTTGAATATGTAAAATTTGTAAATATTGACTTTTGAACGATGAAATACGTTTGTTATTCTATAAAGTTAATATTCTGTGCTAAGTATAGAAACCGGTAATCCAGTAAAATTTAAATTTAGAAAACAACAATAACATACAAATATTAAAAACATAAGTTGGAAATTAATTATTGTTGTGGGAGACAATTACAAAATACTGCAACAATTAAAATCTATTTTGACAGGTTCGAATTATGATTGACCCTGTAACTAACCTATTTCTTCAGACCCGGGAATTGGAAAATAATTTCGAAATGATTCAGCTAAATTTATTTGTCCTTTAATTTTAGATCAATTACTAAATTTTAAAATTTATAGCTTGTTAATTAAAAATAATTATTGACCGAAATTCAATTTGAAGATACACACCCACATTCTTTGTCAATGCCTTGATGGATGGATTATAATGATCAAATTTTCTCGTCTATTGAATCTTGTGCAAAACAATTAGATTTTTTTCTGATCGAGTGATTCAATTTTAAACGATCCTACGTCTAGATATTTATAATTCTCAAAACAAAAATATTAGGTTGTTCACATTGTCTCATAAAAATATCTTTTATATTTTTGTGGTTTGTTGAGTTGTGTTATGTATTATCATAAATTAGTTTAATCCTGAATACATATTTTTTGATAAAAAAATTCAGATATGCTTGTATATTTACAATTCACGTAGATATGTCAGTATTTTGATAAAAATTATAAACACTTCAAATAACAGATAATATCAAAAAATGTAATTTTTATGATAAATATGTGACATAATATTTATTTTTGGATCACCACATATGAAATATTTTGTAACAATAAACATTTGAAATTAAAATTAAATATTTTATTGAAACAAGACTTAAAACGATTGATACAATCATATTTTTATAAAAATGTGATACACAATTTAATAATTATAAAACAATATAATAATAATAATTCCTAAGTATTTTAGGTTAAAGATTTTTATTATGCATAAATTGTGGGTGTGCTGCGTGAAACAAAAAGGAAATAAAATTTTAATTTACATTTTAAACAAATACGTCTTTTCTTGTTTTCGGCAAACTTATCTATTAATTTTTTATATTAGTTTTGTGGCAATAGATTTTCGGGATTTTTTATTTTCTCACCCTAGTTTAAAATTTTTTCATCATGATCTTCCGCAAACAGCAAACATGGTAAACTAAACAAAGCATTCTTCTCGTTACAACCACAAATCCAGTTGTTTTTTAAATGTCTTTTTTAAATTGTCTTTTGTATGATAAATTTTAATTTGTAAATACTCGGATTCTTACTGTTGTATGATAAAAAAACATTAACAAATAAGAAGTAAGCGTGAATTGCGCCAAATACCTGTTTGTGAGATGCAGTTTTTGCATTTTGATATTGTTTTATGTTTGATTAATATTTAGGTATTATCCAATTTAAAGACAAGATCAAACTGTACCTATCTTTGTCACACTTCGGTCTTATAAAAAATAGAGTACGGACTCCCTAATGCAGTGGCGTATCATTAGGAAAAGATATTCTAACAATGTTTTCTTTATGTGAAATATTAACTTTCTTGTAACAGTATCTATTACAAATTGTATTTTTTTATTTATATTAAAATAGCAAATACCCTTTTTAAAAATCCTGGATACGCCACTGCTCTCTGCAGTGCTGGATGATTAGGGGCTTGTTTTTATTGTAGTAATCTACATATACTAATGTAAAACAATTCGAAAATAAATATTAATAAAGAGCTAGAAATAATAATGATAACATTGACATAAATGATGATGCAAAATTTAATTTATAAAAGAAAAAAATGTATATCTATTATACTTGTAGTAATCATAATCAAAGATTAAAGCACTTGTACAAATTAAGAATTCTAATGCCCAGTTGCACAATGCTTATATTTTAAAAAACACTTTAACAAAAAAATGCTAATCGAAATTTCCACAATATTGTTGCATAGTTCATTACTATCTGAGAAATAATTAGTCAGCCAGAAATAAACATCAATAAATTTTACAGTAGACGTTCGATTTTTAAAATTCATACATAACATTGACGCCAGAACATACCTTTTTAATATGTGAAAAAACAAAAGTATGTTATAGATTATAGAGTGTAATTTTTAGTAACATAAATAAATATTCAAAATGATTAGCATTTTATACAGCTTTTTCTGACATGCTTATTAAACTTAATATTACTCTTAAACTATGAGGACAAAATGACAAAAAAAATATATTTACGTATATTATTCTTTAAACAGTATACTTTTAGACACTACATTTATAATTGTATATTCGACATAATTATAAATAATATCTATTCGGGAAACTACTCAACGGTTTTACTTGAAATTTAAATAAACAGAAATTTAAGAATATTTTATTAAATTCACAAAAGAAAACGAAAAAGTTTTAAAAATATTAATAATTTACTTGAAAATGTTACTATATAATTTAAAAAAAATTTTGTATAACTAATTTTATGTTTATGTTTATGTCTTCATCATAGTAGTGTTTTTATAATAATAAAGACAATATTATGATTTTTTTTTCTGTTTGTATATTCGTCTTCTAAAAATAAATATTTATAATATTCTAAAATTTGAAAATAATAGTACAACATATTCATTAGTAATTTAAAGTTAAACTTCCTCATTTTCAAATTTGTGTCAAAAAATGCTGATTTCTTATACATTAATTCTATTATTTTTTTAATCCTCATTTTTCATATATGTATATATCAAGAAAAGAATAATGATAATTTTAAAGTTTACCGCATTTTTTTATATGGATAATTATAGAAAATGTACACTTTTAAAATGAACTGACTTATTATTTCTCTGATAGTAGACATTTTGTTCTGACTTAACTTTTAAGTAATATTGATGCAAAGAATAAATATTAATAAAAGCTAGTAAAAATGATGAGTATATTAGTATAAAATTATTTTTAAAATTGACATTCCGGGAAAATCTTATGTAAAATTTTACATAATTTTCGCGTTTCGTTGAAAAATTGAGTTCATTAGAATATAAATAGAAAGCCATTACATTATCACGACAAGTATAGCGCTAATTATTCAAATACACAGGTTGCATCTTGTGACGTCAGGGCGCAGTAGCGTTAAAGTGACACTTATTTATTACAATCAACAAACACCTGAAGATCGCCGTGGTGGTGGTAAATATGGGTGACCTTGCGACGCTGGGTATGTGAGTAAATATGTAAAAAGCCATGCAACTGGTGCCCTGTGATGTAACTGCTATATATAGTGGCTTTCTTACTTCCTATACGGATTACGGACAAAAATCGACCTCGACTTTTCATTGTTTATTAATTTATTCACTCCGAATTGTTCATGATTTATAGATGCAATTCTCTTTTCCTGTTTTTTAGTTGGTAAATGACAGAGAAAAACACTTTTAGAAACAAACAATTTTTTTGAAAGTAATAACAAATAAGAAAATGTATTCATTTAATCAGGGTTGGAAAAAATATGATTTTTTTTTATTTGTTTTTTATTTTTAAAGATATCTAAGTGTTACTATATTTTTTAATTGTTTAAAAAGCAATATAAATATTTTTTTTCATAAACGAAAACAAAATTTGTAATAAAACCAAAAGGATTCATCTGAGTAAAACTAGGAAGAGTAACAAAAATTTTTTACTTTTAGTTGTACATTTAAATTCTTATATTTTTCTTCTGTTGTATGACAAATAAATTGATAAAATATCATTTAATTTTAAAATATTATTATTATATACCTACTGAATATATTTTGACTTTTATTAATAGTTTTGTAGAAAATAATATATATGTTTGAGTAAATATAATTCGATCTGTAAATTAAATAGGAAAAATTTACTCATAGTTCCTGCGAAGTAACGGCAACTCGGGTCAAAAACGACTCTCATTATTTAGTTCAGTTACAATTACTTTTTCAATTTCTTTTACAATGTAAATCAAAATTTGGGATGCAAAGTAAAGCCACCCTTCTTGTGTTTCAGTATTAACTTTCCTTTATTGCGCGTGCACTAGAAATGTAAATTTATTTTAGTCATTTTGTTTTTTAATTTATTTTGCAATTAAATATATTTTTTTTGTTCAGTAATTCTTTATAAATATTTTTCAACAATTATTTTAATTTTGATTTTACAAGCTAGTAAATACTCTACCTTAACAAGCTCTTGTTATCGTGCCAAATACTATTACTATTAATATTATTGACAGGAACTATGTAATTAACAATAGATCATCGATCATTTATTAATGGCGCACCCATAAATGTATATAACCGTGAAATTCAATTCCTATTTTTATATGAATTATATGTTTTAGTTTCTGTTGAGTGATTTAACTTCATTAAACTAGATATCATTTAAATCACTAAATCGGTAAAAATACAAAATGCCTCTAGAAAAACGTGTTATACAAATACTTAATTCATATACAGAACATGTAAGTATATCATGAATTTAACATTTACAACCATAATAGTTCACAAGCCAATTATGTATTCGTTTCATTACAGACATCTAGATTTTTGAACTTTGTAAATTAATAAATAAAATAGTCTCACAGACTATTTTCTCTTTTAAATATTTATCGAGGAAATAACATATATTTTCTTTTAAATATAGTAACTTTCTGTGTTAATGATATTCCTCGTATTTTGCGTATATTAATAAATGAATGTCATTGTAGAAATATTACTTTGATGTCAAAATGAATAATTGAATAGAGGCAATCTTCATTAATCATTTGGTGATCCGAATATTGATTGAGCTATGATTGGCGAAGTTAATAAATATAAGGTTACGTATATGTCTCAAATTTCACCTGTTGGTTTATATTGGATTATTAATGTTTTCTCAAACTTTTACGTCAATAAATATTGTAATTTATGAAAGAAAAACCTTATCAGGATACTAGGAAGTTGTTTATTGAAAGGTTATATTCTATTTTTTTTTAGAAAAAATATATAAGAAAATTCGATATCTTCAAAATTGTTAAAGTTGAAAATAATTACGATTTCTTCCTCATTTTTTTATTAGAACGACATTGCAAGTAGGAACATTATCCTAAATAACAAACAATTGTTTCTTAATAATTTTATCTCTGTAATTAGTACTACATTTTACACTACAGGATAAAGTTTAAAAAATCAAACATAGGAATATTTTTTGTTATAGTTGTTACAATATTTAATATTTAATTAAATAACTTTTACTGTAATATTCTAATTTACGAAATATTTATTTTTTATATTATTATCTTTAAATATTTCAAAAGTTAAAAAACGCTGTTTTATATTATGAATCCGAAATAATACAAAAAATCATTGGCTCTAAAATATTTCATAAAGTACCTACCAAAATGAACCGGAAGTACCCATTATTGGACAAAAAAAATTTTGAAAATACTTTATATTGATAGAAGTCAATGCGCTGATTTAAAATTACAAACCGAATTTAATGTGGTCTTGCACGATTTTTCATTTTATTTTCAATCAATAGAATAATGAAATATATTAGACCCGTATTTTTTATTTCTCTTCAAATTGACTTTTAATAATGAAAAAACTTCTATTAAAAATGATCTCCTTCAAAACGTGGCTGAATTATCCCACTTCCCCCCTTGTCCAGTGACATATCAAAGTTCTTAACTTAACTTCACTTCATTTCAAACGTCAAATATAATGTTGAAACTTCCAAACTGAATTTAATAATCTTCTGCAAATATAGTGGCACAAAAAAGCCTTTCAATGCTTTAAATGACAGAGTATCCACTTTACCAACTTTTAAACTCGCCAAATCACAATATTTGGGATCTGGCATCCACACGTAGATAACTTCACACCAGAACCTACGGACGTCACAATTATTGCGCCTTTTAAAAACATAAAAGTAAATAAAAAAGAATACATCAACAGAGCAACAAATTAGACATTGCAGGTTCGATTTAAACAAAATAAGGTTCACTTATTTTTTTGCAAGATTTAATTATATCTTTTAGTTCCTGAGATTTTTGCTGTTAAAGTTGCACTTCAAAAAAGTTTTTTTTTTGGTAAACTTCAAAAATGGGTACAGATACAATCTCAACCATTATACTAGTCGATATTACGGGCAAAGTTATACAAAGAAATGTTTTCTTCGTATAAAAAATGAGGAATTTCAGTTTTCAACTCGGGAACTTTTTCTCAGCAATTTTTCAATTTCTAGACTTAAGTAAATTTTCAAATAGAACTGAAATTGTTCTTCTGTAATGTAATATATTTTATTTTGAAAATAATTTAAAAAAAAAACAATTTATTGAAAATAGTTTGTCAGTGATCAGAAATGATGTAATAAAAATATCGTAAAAATATGTGAATACAAAAAGCAGAATTAAGCGCATTAAAAAGGATGTGGAAGAGACACTCCTTCTAATGCCATACAGATAACAATCAAAGTTTGCCATGACTTCACAGCAATAATTTGCAGCCATTTGTGCGACCCACCTCTCAATTATTTTTAAGACAATCTTCTTAAGTGGACCATTGAAATGTCGCGGTATCTCACAGTAAACTCTTTTTGTGCAAAACCGATATTGATACAAATTGCGTTTAATTGCATTGCCAAACGTCCTCCAACGTTTCCCCAAACGTCAACTGTCAGCCTCACGAAACAATAAGACGTGAGCATTTAATAATCGTAAACGGCCGGACCTGTGGAGCTAGTCCTGGTTTATGTCTATATTTAATTTGTTGGTGGCACAGAATGGTACAATGTCATCAGTGAAACTTTTATTGATTCATATTTTTGTTTTTAATGCAAAAACTATTCCGCATTTAAAATACCCCATTGTGCAATTCTATTTAAATTGAAAGTTACTGGCCTAATTCATGAAACGTTTCAAACCAAGACCAGAATTAATGTTTACTACTTATAAGACAAATGAATTCTCATTCCATTGTAAACAACAATAAATTACTGATATTTATACTTAACGAGCGTTTAACAATTGTTTACTTTTAATTTTTATAGCAGGAAGGTTGAAAACAATTATTATAAATGTTTATTAGAATTTCAACATTTTTTAGTTATCAAATTTTACAATATTTCTAATAGTATCCGACTGAAATTTCGGTTTCGGCCATTTTCGGCCAAAAATGTTGGTTTCGGTGTGTATGGCCCTTTCGGGTTTGTTCGGAATTGAGCAAAGAGCTTTTAATTTTTGTTACACTTTTAAATACAAACATTTTTATTCTGTTATATGATAAATAAAGTGATAAATATCATTTAATTTTAAGATGTTATTAAATACAAAACATATTGTCCCGTATTACGAGCTCACTTTTATAATAAAATCGCGATTTTAACGCTCACTTTCATATCAAAATCTTTTGTAAAGACGAACGTTAAAATCGCGATTTTATTATAAAAGCGAACTAGCTCACTTTTATAATAATATCGTGATTTTAACTATTAATTTTACATAAGGTTATGATGTAAAAGTGGGCGTTAAAATCGCGATTTTATTATAAAAGTGAGCTCGTAATACGAGCCAATGTGTTATTATTAATAGTTTTGTAGCAAATAATTAAATTTTTATTATAATTTGTATTTTTTTATCTTTGATAAAATCAATGACTTTTATTTAAAAAAATCAGTTTATTTAAATCGAGATTTAATTCATGATTTAAATCAAATTATTTAAATCAGGCCAACCCTGTTTGGAACTAAATAATATAATTAATTCGTTTTATGAATTGGGACTGGAGTTAAGTTTGACATTTCAAGATACATATTAACAAGGGGTTATAACTAATCCGGGTTAGTCGCTAATCTTTTTTATGTATCTGGATGATAAAGTTTACAAATTTAAGCAATGTAGGTATGTTATTAAAACTTACATTACTTAAATTTATAAACTTTAAAATTTAGATCAGACATTCTATAGAACGCACACGTTTTCTGACTTGAAAATAAATAAAATACTAAAGCCTAATTCTCCAATAGCATTAACTTTTAAAATTATTATTTGATTTAATAAAACATAAATTTCAAATAATAATAATACCTTACAAAAATTTAAGATCCGTATACTATAATTATGTCATAATTATTTAAATAAAATATTGCTTATATAAAGGTAACATAAAATTGCATGTTTTGTTTTCTAACAAAATTGTCACGTGATACACAAATAGAAACATATGTACACAGAGAGAGACATCCATGAACTTCCTTGTTAAGTTGGAATTAGGTTTGGGTCATGTTGCTCTTATTATCCGTCTCCCATCTGCTTATGCAATACAGATACAGATAAACAGATAACTATATTAAAACAAGGATATACGCCCTTTCCTAAACAAATATAGAATCAAATGCGGATGAAACACCAAACATTTGTCCCCTCATGATATAAAAATATCCTAGTAGTCTGTCCCAACAGCAGAATGTCACTTGTTTAGCAGCGTCCTGCCAACGACTACAAAACACAAGAGCATCGCTCACAGCTGACTAATGATTTTTAGGAAATGCGAACGTGCCTTAGAAAGGATCTGCAGGATCACTTCTGGGTCATTTATTTCATCCCAGGTCATAAATTAAAAGCGTAGCTTTTGTTAGGGAAAGTTACTCTTAAGACGCGTTATTAACTTTGCTGATATTGAGTTAAAAGTTAATTTCGCTTTGCTTGATTTGAAAAGAGATTCAAAACCTATAAAATGGTCATTAAATACATTTCACAGATTTCATTATTAATTTTCCTCTGAAAGAAAATAATAAATAACATTCAATTTCATATCTTCTTTGAAAAGAGGTAATTAAAATTTTATTTCTTTTCCTTTTCTTTTATTTATTAGCTCAACATCTTTAAAAAGAACAATATCTACATCAGATATATTTTATTGATAATAAGTGTTATCATGTTTCAAATTTTATATACACTTAAACCATTTAGTTTCCGTACACCAGTAAATGAAAAAATAATTCTATTTTTTTAACTTTAAAAAAATACAATTATTTCATGTGTATATTATACTTACTATGTTAATAAATAAAATAATGTATTACTTTCTAAATTTTTTGTAATGAAATTGAGAAAAAAACCTTATATTTATTATAACAACTAAGTACGCCAATTGTCTCCGTACACCTATAAATTATACAAAATCAATGATCTTTTGGATTGCCATTTATTAGAATTAATTTTCTTGAACGGTTTATAATATTTCCTATTAATTTTCTTGGAGTTTGGGACTCAATTTTACCCCATTCTTCTACCATAAATTATATGGTTTTTAAATTAGTAAAGCATGACTTCCTATATTAAATATATTATAATTCGTTTCTTAGTTACTTTTTAAATTGCGATGGGAATAATAAGTAAAAACATTACAAAAGTGAGACTAAAGAAGCTATTTTATTTAAATCTCAGAAATGTTCCATGAGATTCATATCCGGAGACTTTGGAGACGTTTTTAATTGTTGTTTACAATTGTACAATAACTATTCTAGCAGTTTACGTGTAGTATTTTTATGGTCATTATCTTGTTGAAAGATATAAGAATCCATTAAACGTAATTTTGCAGCACATTTTTCCAAATTCTCTTTTATAATATTCAAATAACCCATTTGGTCCACTTTCCCATCAATAAAAATTAAGTTTCTCACTCATACTACACTCAAACAGCTGCATATTTCACTATTGGGCATATTTTTTTCTGTTTTCATTTGTTCCTTCTTCCTTTTGCATACCATAATTCCTTTATCTGATCCAAAAAGTTTTATTTAATTCATTTGAAATAATTACTGAGTTTCAGAACGTTTCAGGATGGTTACTATATATTTCAAAAACAAAGCGCAAATATATATGTACGGAAACTAGTTAGTTTGAGTGTTTGTTTAATACGCAAAGTTATAAAAAATAATAAAAAATAAAAAGAAAAAAGGAAATATTAGTTACAAAAAATATTGTTACTTATTTCCCCATACTAGTATATAACTAAAAATAATATAACGATACTTCAACTATTCATAGTAATAATTTTTATTTCTTTATTGTTTACAGTTTTTCTTTTATTTATATCTTTATATCCACATATGTATATGATTTTGTTAATTGTATGACTACGCATAAGAATATATAAAATGTTTTTTTCACATGACTTTGACTCACTGACATTATTTGATACTGGTAATAATTAACGCTTAATTCTTATTTGCTTTGGTAATTATAAGCATTCAAATTTAATTATTACAATTATATACATTTTCCATAGAATGCTATATTGCCTTATCTTGCTTTTTGTTGGTTTATTATTACACAGGGTGCAGTGCCGGATTACCCATTAGGCAGAGTAGGCAATTGCCTACGGGCCCCGTGTATTTTAGGGGCCCCGCGCTTCTCTATATTGGATTAAAATAATATTGATTTGATTTTGAAATCGATGTAAGATGCAAAAAAAAAAATTGAAGATGAACTAAATTTGTTATTTTATTATTAACTATAAGTCTAGATTTTTTTTAACTCATACAGTACGCCGAACTGCGGTAGCTTTTGCCTTTGTATAAATTGTGCCGTTCCCTTAATTAACAAAATTTCCTAGAATCGACGTATTATGTAGAGAATAGCATATGTGATCATGATAATAAAGTATTAAATAGGCGGCCACCAACAAAGATATCGGTTAGTATTTAGTAGAATTAAATAATAGACATTTCATTTTCCGTGAATCATTATTTCTCCCGTCAGAGAAACCTGAAGAATGATTTTGTGTGATAGCGAATTTGAGTTTTACTTGGTAATCTAGTTTTGAATTTATGTCGTTCTGTCGTTCCTCACTATTGCCGCAGCTATTGCTTACACTGTAGTGTATGCATATAGAAATCCAAATATAGGTATGTGTATTAGTATGTTTTATATTGTCATTATTGTTGTTGAGAAGAAGTTGGCGCTGGGGCGCAAATAACAGTATTTGCCTGGGGCGCAAAATTGCCTAGGCACGGCCCTGCTTATCGTAATTTAACTGATACACTCTCCAAATATTTTTTATTATTTTTTGAATATCTTATTTAAAACTGTAAAGTACACATTTTCTTTCATACTTTTATATTCCACTAGTGAGTATAGGTATATTCTATTAATTTTTTAACAGTATGTTATTTTTTTGTATATTATTTTATTAAAATTGTTGGGTAGTAAAATCATAAGCTTATTAGGGGAGGGGGCCCCGAGATTACGATTGCCTAAGGGCCTCCACATGGTTTAATCCGGCACTGACAGGGTGACTAACAAAACTGTTTAACCATGGGGATCTCGAGAACTGTAAGAGATACGAACTCGGTTAAATTCGACAAAAGTTGCCTCATGTGGGGGTCATTTTATACATGTTTTTGTTTTTCCCAAAAAATGGATGACTAGATATAAACAAAAATTTAAATTTTTCAATTTTCGTTTTTTGTTTATAACTTTTTTATTTCTATACAAAAAATATTTTAACTTGCATATTATTGAGGCACTTTTTAAAGACGAATTCAGTGCAGTAATCAAAATTTTTATTTCTCATACAGTTTTCGAAAAATTGATACCAACTTTCAATTTTCATATGAGCTTTAAAATAGGCTGCGAGACCTTTAAATAGAGTTTTTTTCTCTTTTGAATGATATAAAATACATGCATATTCCATGATAATTTTACTTGCATTTTTGTTGAATAGGTTAGTAACCTGTTTAGTGGGTTCCGAACCACTCAGCGATATTTTAATTTGGTTAATAGTTTGCTATTAGAATATTATTCCATATTTTCGTATACTAATTTTAAATTAATGACACAAAAATATTAAAACGAAATGATAACAGATGTATATATGAATA
The DNA here is from genome assembly GCA_035578165.1 of Stenolophus ochropezus. Taxonomy (NCBI): domain Eukaryota; kingdom Metazoa; phylum Arthropoda; class Insecta; order Coleoptera; family Carabidae; genus Stenolophus; species Stenolophus ochropezus. The sequence continues at coordinate 5,294,506 of JAQOWZ010000002.1, forward strand.
TATCATATAGTACTTTATATATTAATACACATTACTTGACTAATGAAAATATTGTAATAAGTTTATAAGATATGCACACCGATATTCAAATTTGACAAATTAATTAAAAAAATTAGAATATAATTTTCCATTTTTTTATCTAATTATCTCACATTCCAAATTTTTTTACCAATTAGATTAATTATGATCATATTAAGGTAATTTTTTTGTTAATTAATTCCATTACCTTAGTTAATAACACACATATTTGAAAGAAAATTCGATACTTATAATAATATATTCATAGTTAATTTAAAAATATTTCCGTATTAATTTCTTATTTATTGCAAGATAAAGACACATTCGAAGATTTTTTAAATAAAATGACAAATAATTTGCAATAGATCATGTCGTATTATCCTAGAACATTTCCGGCATTTGTTCGGAAAATGCAGGTAGTTTTAACTGTTAAACAACTGTTCTTTTTTTCTAGCTGATTATCATATGTCCCTTCGTTGAACTACAAGCTGTTGCTAACTGAATTCATTATAAATTCAAATTGAATTTTCACATTTAATAACCGAAAAATTTAATAGACAGTGTATTCATTACAACGTATAATTATACGTTGGTATACACGAAAAAATTGCTAGTATAAAATCTTCCGTCTTACAATCTATTTATATTTTTATTTTGAAATTTTCATACCTTTTGCCAGAAAAATGTTTGTTTTGTACCCAAGTTTTATTTCTTTTATTGCTGAATCAATAAGGAATTAAAATTCATATTGTCAATTAAAATTTATTTGTCTTATTTTTTCATAGAATCTAATAGTTAAATTTTTGAGATTGTGTCTACTCATAAAGTGTCATTTTTCACGTGATATATTTTTAATACATTGGATTTTATTTAAATATTTCAAATCAGCGCATCTAGATCTATCAATATAAGTGCACTATTATCTAAAATTAAAAATTTTGACCCCAATAGAATATTTTTGGACTACTATATTTCAGATGAGTACAATTTTATGAATAAAACTTACAAATTCTAATTTCTAATAATCAATTAAAATTGGAAATGGCATAAGATCACAAATATTAAAACTTTTAATAGAAAATGGAATTTTTAATTTTTTTTGTGATCCATCAGTTAAAGAAACAATGATTGTGTATTATTCTCTTTTGTATATTTCTCTAAATAATAATGAAAAATAAATAAAATGTACCTATATGTATTTGCATAATAAATAGATTGTACTCGTAGAGGAAAAAATAATTTAAAATGTATGTTATGTTTCATTAATAATAAATTATTTGTTTAAATAAAAAAATGAGAAGTGCATATTCATGCATCATTACAATTAAAAGCAAAATTAATTTTAATGACTTTTTTCTGTCCTACTAAATACAATCATTAATCTTTCTTTGGTGTTCTGGCATTGCAGAAGGTCTTTAAAAATTTAATATCAGCTTTAAATCTTCCTTAACGTCTAAATAACCCATACAAATAAACAGTTTTTACTATGTTACTAAATTAAGATCGCGTCATCTGTGAAAAACAGGCGGCTGTTCCCATTGATACACAACGACAGTTTTTTGTTCTGGTGTTAATTAAATTAAAATGATCGCGCGCTGTGCGATTAGCGTTTGTTTTGAGTGTGTGAGCGCTCTCTAGTTCATCGATACGCAACTGTTTGTTCAAGTGGCCGTGACGTCATGACTCAGTTCGCGTGAAGCTTCAGGCTCTTGATAATAGAGGGCAGTAGAGTATACATAAACAAAACAGGGTTAATACAATATTTTTGATTGTTACATACATTCATTTGTTTTCGTATATGGATCATTATACGGCATAAATATATTAAGTGTTCGTTTTTAATTTGGATGACTCTAATTCAAACCAGGATTTTCTTTTTAATATTCTTTGTGCTCAAAAAAAATATATATGTACCTATATAAAATGACACATATTATTTTGTAAAAAAAATACTTTTTATAAATGTATCATGTACAATGTAGATTAAAGATTAAAAATTGCGAAATTAGTAGCAATAATAAATATATAATCAGTTTTGTACACCACAGTAACTTTGCTCAATTAATTTTTGTACTGGGCAAAAGTTTGATGGGAGCCCATTTTCCATCATAGAATAAATACTAAAAATCGGTATTTAGTATATGAAATATGGTTCATAAATATGTAAAATTTATTAGTTAAGAATGTTAAACAATCAAAAAACGATAAAAAATGAAAATATTTATTAACAAGAAATCAAATTAAAAGCCATTTAAACTATCATTTTTGTTAAGTTTTTGCCAAAAGTAAATTGCCCTTTGAAAAGGCCGATTAGAACAAAAAATGGAGGTGCATAACTAGATGTTATAGTAAGTACATAAACAAAATTTCAATATTCTACAGCTAATCGTTTTTTAGTTCTGTAAAAAATTCAAAAAAACACTACGAACGAAGTGCCCTTTTGGCACTGCCAATTACAATAAAAAAGGAAAATATATAACTAGATGTGATAGCAGTCCCATATATAAAATTTAAAAAAATACGTCTATTTTTCTTGACAAAATTATTGACTTGTGAGCCTTTTTTGTTGAGGATCCCTTAAATTTTTATATTTAATTGTAATTAAAATATATATGCAGTTTGTTTAATACAATTTTAACATTTTTTTTTGTTTCAGGTGAGTCCATTCGAATACCTATGTACATCTTATATTTGTAAGTAAATTTATTAGTGTTAAGTATTATTTTTATTATTAGTTATCTACAATTAAGTATACATTGTTATTACTTTAAGATATATATGTATATACAATTAAATGTAATAATAACATTGTTTATACTAAGCTATTTGTACTAGTTCTTAGGTTAGCTAAATGTCATGTATTCTTTTCTTTATACATTCAATTGTCGAAAAAAAGTGTAGGCAGCAGACGGTGACTTGATAGCTCGGCTGACATTTTAAAGATGGTACAAAAATAACTGGTTATATTTGGGGTTCGGTAAACAGGGTGCGTGTTTGAAAGAATATTCTCGATATGATTTATTCCAGACATATCAGTCAATATCCTAAGAACTTCATTACTTTATTGCTATCATCAAAACCACGATCATTAGTCTCGTAATTATTGATTTATTTTATCGTTCATGTTGTCGAACTGAATCAAAACTAGGACATACGTTGATATGGCCGCTATTATCTGAAAAGTAAACACAATTTACATATTCGTACATATGTACAATTGTTATCAAAATCAATGAAGAACAAATCGGTATTACATACAAATTATTTACATTATAACAATTGCAATATGAGCAAAATTTATGATATGTGTGTATTTTGATATTGAATTTTCTGTTATTGTGAATCAACTATAGGTACCGTCGAGGGTACCGTGTGTTCCAAAAAAATGTTGTCATATAGGAATTTAACATGGGATAACAGTTTTTGATAAATAAAAATTGTCCAGCTAACAACTAAATCATCATATTGTACAGGACAATACTACATTTCTACATCTTATTTAATTCAGATTACTTCATTTTAATAGCATACTTCAGTAAAATTTACAAAAAAGAATTCGATTTTTCTTCCTCAAGGGATATGAGCATTATATCCACTCTTGTTGTACATTATACTGCTATTTAACATAAGGATCACACCAGAGATCAAAATTGTATGTAATATAATATATTTTGGATTTTTGTTATAGTTAAAAAAAAATCTTTAAATTTTGAGTTCCAAACGATTTTTTTATCAATTTAGATTAAGTGGTTTTTATTTATAATTATATTTACATTACCGACAGTTTGAAATAAGGTACTGAATTTAACATAGGTTGATATTAAATACTGTAATTATTATTTGTAATATTATATTAGAAATTATATTTAAAAATTATGAAGTTTGGGATTATTAACTTCATAAAAATATACTGAATTACAAGTAAATTCTAATTAAATGATAATATTTAGTTTTTCAAAATATATTTTGAAATACTAGGTTATTCTTCTTTCTATATATATATAAAAATAAACTTCCCTAAAAACAATGATACACTTTTTAAGGTAAGGTAATAAATATTCCTCAAAATTCGTTCAAAAATGAAATGTGCTCTTTCTTCCAAAAAACAAAATTTTGTCCCATAAACTATTTTATTTAAAATATTATGCAATTTCCTTCAAAATTTACCTCTAATATTTTTTTATTATTTTAAGCTTAATAAAAATAAAATCTCATATAAAACATGGTTTAGAATAATATACCTACCAAAAGAAATAAAAAAAATTGCATATGCAATTTTACTTGCATATTTATACTGCAAGCTGATGGTTTATATTTTCTTAAAATTAATGTAAATAAAAAAAATAGTTGCGTAAATACAATCCCAACTTCCTTTTGTGATTGAAGTAATGTATCACAATTTCTGTCAGGAAACAAGAAAATTGTCAATTATCCGTAATGTGCTTACCGTGTGTAGTAGGGTATAGTTAAGTGGAAAAAAGCCACAAACAGTAAACCGCAGTTTGGTGTGCTGCATCTGTAACGATAATAGCTTCATCTGTAACAAATAATTCATCCCAATCAATACGCCTTAGAAGACAAAAGATACTCGTAGGTGTTTACATTGATCGCCTGTTGTCTCATTTCCGGTTTGTGGGCGTGTCGGTTCCAGATCTCGTGAAGTAGAAGGGCAGCCTTATTTGCCTAAAAGAATTACAAATTTGAAAAATTTATTTATTCAAACATGTTAACAATATGTATAAAAAATAATTTAATTTAAAGAATTTAATAATTTTCATAAAAAGTCTTCATCTTTGTCCTCTTTTACGTATAAAAAATTACTGAAGATATATTCTTTAGCTCAGATTCAATTTTTTTCTCAAATATCTTATTTCATTCTTGTTTTCTAAAAATATTCAATTTTAGATTGTAATATATTGGGCACAGAAAAATAATGTTCTGACTTAAAATGTTTACAATTCAATTATCTCTTTTAATTCTTGAGATATTTAACTTGAAAGTTAAACTTATAACTTTGCTATGTTTCACCATCGATTTTATGGTCATATTTAGTTTACAAAAAGTGCGGAAAATTGTTTTTCCCTCTTTAGATAGGAAAATGTACAATGTAACCAAGTGTATTATAAAGATTTAGATTGTAGAATGAAATATTGGAAAAAATAATTATTATATTGAAAATTCTTATTTAATAATGATATTCTTTTAAAAGAATTATGGTAATTATGTCTTGTTATTTTCTGTAATCACATTATTTCACAATTTGACAACTTGAATTTGAATTGGCATATTGGGAATATTGTAACAATTGTTCTGTTAAACGTTAAAGTTTACATAACCTAATTTTCTAGCTTATCATGTTGCTGTGCCTTTTTGTCCGAATAAATCTATTTTTGAAACATGTCGCGAAAAAAAATGCTGTGTCTAACACGAAAAGAGAGCACTTTTTCCATTCTCATTCGAATATCTCAGGAGCGTAGCTAGCTAGAGTAGTAAAAAGATACGCTTTCCTCTCTAGTTTATCAAATAACTAATTAAAAATGTACCTCATACTCTGCAGCACTAAAACAATGAACTAGGAAAAACAAACAACATGTACTAAAAATACTCCATTGAACCACTCCAAATAGTACCGACGAATTATAAAAATCAATTTCTTTTAAATTTGTACCCCAATTCACAACTGAAATAATAGTGCCTACATTAGTAATAATTCCAAAATGTACCATGAACCATAAATTTCTATTTAATTCGTTTGAAATATCCGTCATTTTAAAGTGAATTTCACAGATTTCAAACAAAAAAATTGTTGAGGAAATTTGTTTATTTATAAACGTAAAACTTCTTTTAAAATAACTTAGATAACAATATACAGTAACAATCAAAACAACACTATAAAAATGCATGAATTTAAAACTGAAAACAAATTTAAAATGTTTCATAAACATTTCTGAATTAAAAAAAGTCATAAAGTAATCTAGCAAGCAAATATAACAAAAACAAATTGTAACAATTTTAATTCTTTTTATATTTATTTGTCTTTCCGTCTCTGAAATTTCATTTGGAATTTTTAATTTAACAATATTGTTTAATATTTTTGCAATCTTTGGATATATTATAAATCTGTTTGTTAAGGAAGAAACTATTTCTATTATTGGAAACGATAAAATTGCAAATATGTCTAGCCATATAATAGTTTTTCTTCCTACAACAATGTCATCTTTTGTCACAATTGTGTTGTAAATAAAATATAGAAATAATATGAAAAGAGGTAAACTAAGCAATATGTCAGTTAATATAAGCACACTAGAATTTTTTTCACATGGCACTAAATGTAAAGCAAATATTCTTCCAATATTATATAACGGTTTTATGGAGTAAAATATATTTTTTGCTGGTTTGTTTATAATTGTTTCGAAATGAACACGTTTTGTTATTTTCATGTTTATTACTTGATTAAAACAGTACTAATGTTCTACCGGAACATTTTCTTCAATTAGTTTATTAAAAAATGATAAATTATTATATTAGAGAATAGTAGAAGAATACTTAAGAAATTGATAATTAATATTTTAATATTTCTTTTAAATGATTTATTTATTTGCTGTTATTAATTGGATATGTATATTTAAACATTAAATTAAAAAAATAATAAAAATTCTAAATTTGACTGTTATATACTCTAACTATTGCCTTAATTTAATTAGATCAAAATTACATCCCATTAAAACTAGACATCATAATATTTACTTCCTATTTGTGAAGTACTCTAATTCTGACTGTCAAAATCACCCTCTGTACTAAAAACTAGTCATTGTTATACTTGAGACGAGGGTGCTTACTCACTGTGAAGCACTCTCTAATTCTTGCCCTAATGTAATTAGGTCAAACTCACCCCTCGTTAAACTAGCTACGGTAATGTTTACTGCCTGAGAAAAGGGTACTCACTCTATGAGAATTGCTCTATTTCTTGCTCTAATGTAATTAGATAAAACTCACCAACCATATAAATTAGTTACCGTAATGTTTACTACATTTGAGAAGGGTGCTCTAATTCTTGCCCTAATGTAAGTAGATCAAAATTACCCCTCGTAAAACTAGCTAGAGACAGCGGCTCAGTCATCGTGATGTACTTTAATTCTTACTCTAATAAAATTAGATCAAAAACACCATTTATACTATATAATCACTGTTACCCAGATTCTTAAAAGAGATTAGCCACTAACTCAGATTAGGTATACCTATGTCAGACTGTAAAAGTGCACTGCTAAACGTCAAAGTTTACATAACCTAATGTTCTAGTTTATCATGTTGCTGCGCCTTTTCTTCCGAATAAATCGATTTTTGAAACATGTGAAAAAATGCTGTATCTAACACGAAAGGAAAGCACTTTTTCCATTCTCGTTCGAATATCCCACTCGATACGCTCGTGAGTCAAATTCGAGCTCGAATGATAAAAAGATACGCTTTCCTCTCTAGTTTGTCAAATAACTAATTAAAAATGTACCTCATTTTCTGCAGCACTAAAACAATAAATTAGGAAAAACAAACAACATACACTAAAAATACTCCACTGAACCACTCCAAATAGTACCAACGAATTATAAAAATCAATTACTTTTAAATTTATTCCCCAATTCACAACTGAAATAATAGTGCCTACATTAGTCGTAATTCCAAAATATATCATGAACCATAAATTTCTATTTAATTCATTTGAAATTTCCGTCATTTTAAAGTGAATTTCACAGATTTCAAACAAAAAAATTGTTGTGGTAATTTGTTTATTTATAAACATAAAACTTTTTTTTAAATAACTTAGATAACAACATACAGTAACAATCAGAACAATACTATAAAAATGCATGACTTTGAAACTGAATGTAAATTTAAAATTTTTTATAAACATTTCTGATTTAAAAAAAGTCATAAAGTAATCTACCAAGCAAATATGACAAAAACAGATTGTAACAATTTTAATTCTTCTTATAGTTATTTGCCTTTCTTTCTCTGAAATTTCATTTGGAATTTTTAATTTAACAATATTGTTTAATATTTTTGCAATCTTTGGATATATTATAAATCTGTTTGTTAAGGAAGAAAATATTTTTATTATTGGAAACGATAAAATTGCAAATAAGTCTAGCCATATAATAGTTTTTTTTCCCATAACAATATCATTTCTAGTCACTATGCTGTTGTAAATAAAATATAGAAATAACATGAAAAGAGGTAAACTAAGCAATATGTCAGTTAATATAAGCACACTGGAGTTTTTTTCGCATGGCACTAAATGTAAAGCAAATATTCTTCCAATATTATATAACGGTTTTATGGAGTAAAATATATTTTTTGATGATTTGTTTATAATTGTTTCGAAAAGAACACGTTTTGTTATTTTCATGTTTATTACTTGATTAATATAATACTAATGGTTTACCGGAACATTTTCCTCAATTAGTTAATTAATTAATGACAGATTATATTGTATATTAAGAATAATAGAACAGTACTTAACAAATTAATATTTATTATTTTAATACTTCTTTTAAATGATGTATTATTTATCTGCTGCTATTAATAGGATATGTATATTTAAACATTAAATAAAAAAAATAATAAGAAAAACTTTACTGTTATAATCTCTAACTATTACCTTAATTTAATTAGCTCAAAATCACCCTCCATTTTAAAGTAAACATCATAATATTTATTTCCTATTTGTGAAGTACGCTAATTCTTGACTAATCAAAATCACCCTCCGTAAAAACTAGTCACCGTTATACTTGAGAAGAGGGTGCCCACAAATCGTAAAGTACTCTATTTCTTGTCCTAATGTAATTAGGTCAAAAACACTCATCATATAACTTTCTAACGTATTGAAAGAAGGGTGGTCACTCACTTCGAAGTGCTCTAATTCTTGCTGTAATGTAATTAGATAAAACTCACCATCAATATAAACTAGTTACCGTAATGTTTACCACATTTCAGAAGGGTGCTTATTCACTATGAAGCGCTCTAATTCTTACCCTAATGCAATTAAATAAAACTTATCATAAATAAAAATTAGTTACCGTAATGTTTACTACCTTTGCAAAGGATTTTTACTCACTGTTTAGTGCTCTAATTCTTGCCCTAATGTAAGTAGATCAAAATCAACTCTCGTAAAACTAGCTACCGTAAAGTTTACTACCTGAGAGTGGTGTGCTCAGTCATTGTGACGTACTCTAATTCTTACCCTAATATAATTAGATCAAAATCACCCTCTATACTAAGTAATCACTGTTACCTAGATTGTTAAAAGATATTAGCCACTAACCTAGATTAGGTTTACATATGTCAAACTGTAACAATTGCACTGCTAAACGTTAAAGTTTGCATAATCTAATTTTCTAGCTTATCTTGATTTTTGATACATGTGAAAAAAATGTTGTGTCTAAAAAGGAAAGCACTTTTTCCACTCTCACTCGAATGTCCCACTCTTTATGCTCATGAGTCAAACTCGAGCTCAAGGTAAAAAGATACGCTTTCCTCTCTAGTTTATCAAATAACTAATAAAAAATGTAGGTACCTCATACTCTGCAGTAGTAAAACAATGAACTAGGAAAAACAAACAACACATACTAAAAATACTCCATTGAACCACTATAAATAGTACCACCGAATTATAAAAATCAATTCCTTTTAAATTTATACCCCAATTCACAAGTGAAATAATATTGCCTACATTATTTGTAATTCCAAAATGTACCATGAAACATAAATTTCTATTTAATTCATTTGAAATTTCCGTCATTTTAAAATGAATTTCACAGATTTCAAACAAAAAAATTGTTGTGGAAATTTGTTTATTTATAAACATAAAACTTTTTTTTAAATAACTCAGATAACAATATACAGTAACAATCAGAACAACATTATAAAAATGCATGACTTTGAAACTGAATGTAAATTTAAAATTTTTCATAAACATTTCTGAATTTAAAAAAGTCATACTGTAATCTACCAAGCAAGTATAACAAAAACAGATTGTAATAATTTTAATTCTTCTTATAGTTATATGCCTTTCTTTCTCTGAAATTTCATTTGGAATATTTAATTTAACAATATTGTTTAATATTTTTGCAATCTTTGGATATATTAAAAATCTGTTAGTTAAAGAAGAAAATAATTTTATTATTGGAAACGATAAAATTGCACATAAGTCTAGCCATATAACAGTTTTTTTTCCTATAACAATGTCATTTCTAGTCACTATGCTGTTGTAAATAAAATATAGAAATAACACGAAAAGAGGTAAACTAAGCAATATGTCAGTTAATATAAGCACACTAGAGTTTTTTTCGCATGGCACTAAATGTAAAGCAAATATTCTTCCAAGATTATATAACGGTTTTATGGAGTAAAATATATTTTTTGATGATTTGTTTATAATTGTTTCGAAAAGAACACGTTTTGTTATTTTCATGTTTATTACTTGATTAATATAATACTAATGTTTTACTGGAACATTTTCATCAATTAGCTAATTAATTAATGACAAATTATATTGCATATTAAAGTATAATAAAATAGTACTTAAGAAATTAATTATTATTATTTTAGTACTTCTTTCAAATGATATTTTATTTATCTGCTGCTATCTGTATATTTAAACATTCAATTAAAAAAAAAACTTGATTGTTATAAACTCTAACTATTACCTTAATTTAATTAAATCAAAATCACCGCCTATTAAAACTAGACATCATAATATTTACTTCCTATTTGTAAAGTATTCTAATTCTTGACTAATCAAAATCACCCTCCGTGGAAACTAGTCACCTTTATACTTGAGAAGTAAAATCCAGTTTTACTGTCCCAGTTAAGCAAAAATTTGAGCTAATTAAACTGTTAAATTTTATACTAGTTTATTACAATAGTTTTCATTTTTGAAACTGAGCTCAAAAAATGGATGGCTTAATAAAAGTAATATTAATTACCTCATACTCTAGCGTAGAAAAATTATAAACAAGTACAAAAATCCAGAATCCACTCATAGCCATCCAGTATATTGTTTGAAAAATATGTAACAAAGAGTTTATAGAATATTTCCTAATATCTTGTGCTATATAGTTACTGCCAGTAACTATTATTTCAGTGTTAACCACAAGCTGTACTAATATGAAATAACACATTTTTTTATACAACACATGTATTATTTCTACTAATTGAAAATGAACTTCAAATTCAGATAAGAGACCACTCGGTTTCTGAACGTCAAATTTATAATTATTTATTTTATTGTTAATCCATTTAAAAATTTTGTTAAAATATTGAGTGTAACAAAGAATGGATATCACTGAGAAAGAACTGTTTAAAGCAGCATATTTATAATATAAATTAAACATAAATACATTTAAATTGTTGGAAATATGTATCCATAAAATTCCAATAATTATTATAAAAATGAGCCACACAAAATTAATTTTTAATCGTAAAATATTATATTTTCTTTCTGTCCTAGAAATATTTGCTGGTAAATTAAATTTGGATAATTCATCAAATTTTAATTTTAATTTTTTTAAATTCGCTTTGTAAAATATAGCTATGATCACATTACTAATTTGATAGAGCGATGAAATATATGTATTTAAATGTATAATTGTAGTTTTACCAAATATAGTTATATTTCTATAAATAAAATTATAATACAGAGTACCGAAACTTATTACAATTATAGGTATACCCCATAAAAAATCGTGTAAAAATATATTTTTTATTTGTTTATTACTTGGTATAATATAATAGCAAAAAAATTGGCTAATATAATAATTGAATTTTAGAGCATAAAATATATCAAAATTTTCTTTCTTAAATTTGAAGTCCATTTCAATGTAATTCTAACAATACACTAATTCACTTGTTTCATTTACACCATTAAATTTATTGATATCAATTAATAGGATTACCTGTTTTTCAAGTGATGTAAAATTGTAGATAATTATTTGTAACCAGAATATGCAATTTATCAATATTTGTATATAATGAACTATTAAAAATAAATTTTCACTTAGTAACTTTTTTCCAAATTTATAAATATAATTACTGGTAGTTACTGTCATCAGAGAATAAAGTGCTAATTGATACTGAATTACAAAATGAAAATTGCTGTACAAACGAAGAAATAAACGGCCGAGTTTAAAATGAAGTTTATATATGTAAATAAAATCATTTGTTTTCTCTAAATTTTCGTTGATAAACAAAAATAATTTTGTGTAGTATCTAACATAACCTAAAATACACAAAATTGAAAAAGCACCCAACATATTTACATATTTGTATGACACAGTATAATAAAATGTATCTGCCTGATTACTATAATAATAAAAAAAATAGGCAGATATTAAAAAATATGTAAAAACAATAACAACTTGAAATATACTAATAATATTAATTTTTCTCTCTCTCGAAGCTATTTTTTCATCTGGAATTTTCAATTTCATTGTTAAATGTAATACTGCTTTGATTTTCTTGTTATTAAAAAAATTTGTACTTATCAAAAAAATTTGACAAAAAACATCAGCAAAAATAGCAATGTAATTTATAGCAGATACAGTAATTTTGCCTAAATCCAAATTATTTTTATAGATTATGTTTAAATAAAAACAATAAAAATAAACAAACTTCATTGGGAGACTCCATAAAATATCAAAAAATATCTTTTTGTAAATATTTTCATTTTCTTCTGCCCCCGGTATCAAATAAAAAGCAAATATTTTGCTGATAAATAAATTTGGTTTAATTGCATAGAAAATATTTAAATTTTTATTCTTTCTGTTTACTGTACTCATTATAAATGGTGCACTATACAATGACGTTAATAAAGAAACACATTCAACATTAATTACCAGTTAAAAAAAGAAAGAAAAAACTCGATATATTTTAAGTAATTGCATATAAACAATGTTTCTACAAATATCAGAATTAATAGGTTTGACGTAAAAACTTCTTTTATTCTTCCCACCATCACCATTCAATATAATATTATTATTTATTATTTTATAAGAATGAAGAATATTTTATATTTATTTCCATAAATTAATTTTCTAAATTCGTTAAATTATTAATTAAAAACGTAAATAAATAGCATTATGTGTTTGTAAAACGTCAGCTAGCTATTGAGACGGGGATGGCTGTGATAACAAACGTATTGTCAAAGTGTCAAATATTTCTTTATAATTTTCATTTATGTTTACACCTGCTTAGACGTCGTCTGCATGAAATCAGATAAATTATTATCAAAGGTAAATAATAAGTAAATTCACCAATAATATAGTATGATATATTTCTTATTTTAGGTAGTGCTAATATAAACTACAAAAATATAATACTATTAAAATATAGGTTAATTTAGTTTGACATATGAGTCCGTAAAGTTCAATTTTGACATTAAAATCTGTAAAGTTTTACTTTAGCTACTACTGCGGCTACCGTCACGGAGTGATAGGTGTACTTTTGTATCGAATTCGAAAAAAAATATTTTATCCATAACTATCAAAGAATATGCCTATAATTGATTCGTTTTTATCAATTAATGATATTCGTTACTTTTGCTAATTAAATAATATTGACAGTTTGATAAAATAATCGTTGTGAAATATAAATTTTACATGTCAAGAGTAAAAACCAAATTTCTTTTAAGTAAAATTTTCTACATGAAAACAAAAAGTTACTCTAGTTTTGTTATTTTTCATACTTTTCTTTTCTTTTTAAGCGTAAACTGTAGCTAAATAACACTAGAAATAATTGCCTTGTGTTAAGTATGCTGTGAAACAGTGACGCGAGCTGTTGTTATTTATATGTCAAAGTGTGTTCACATGGTTATAATAAACATATATTTTTCATGTTATAGCATATACAAATATTTTTCATTTTGTAAAAATGAAAACAAGCATATAACAAACCGCTGTCTATTAGGGGATTTGATGTCATTATTTATTTATAAATAATGAACATTTTATAATAATGTGTAAAGTCTAAATAAAAGTATCAATATGTTCTTAAAAAAATTGTTCTCTAGTAAAAGTTATTGTTTCTATTTTTATACTTACTTCTTTTTCTAGTAAAGCAAAGGATCTCACTAAAAAACAAATCCAAAACATTTCAATACAAGCCCACTGAAAATTACTCATATTACTATAAAAACTATTTCTTGTACTTAAGGATGAAAAGGCTACATAATTTATACATGTTGTTGCTCCCATAAAATGCAAACCTAATTGCGAAAAAATTAGCACAGAAAATACTTTATTTAAATTCGTTGCTATTATTTTTAACTTAAAGTTTATTTTATAACAGTTAATTAAGTCACAAATATTAAAAACTGCTGTTAGGTTATAAATTTGATTATTGTAGTGGTGTAAAACATGTCTGATAAGAAAAATATAAGCACTTAAACATAGAAAGACACTTGCACCATATATAGAACAAATTTTATAAGTTAATAAATAAATACTGTATGTTATACCTATATATTTTGATTCAAAAATTGTATCGTATATTATTTGACAAGTAAAAAAAACTATAAACAGTTGTAATGATTTCCAGTTTCTGTAATTTTGTTTCATATAAACATTTTTATCTGCTCTAATTTCTTGTAATTGTTTTATATATTTTTGAAATTGTTTTTGTTGTATGTACCCACAAAGAACCGTTAAAATTACTACGAAAATAAAAGCAAAAATAGAAAATTTGTATGTTATAATTTCTGCATTACTAATATATTTAAATTTATAAATATTTGAATAAGTATAACTTATATACGTAATATAAATATAAAATATGTAAAATACAATGCCCCATAAAATATCATGAAGTTTGTTATTATTTTTTTCAATATGCAAATTAAATAATAATATTTTACTCAAATATAAGTATGGTTTAACAGCGAGTTGTACTGACATTCTAAAATATTGTCATTTTGAAGGTTCAAAAATGCACGCACATTTAGAGAGCAGCCTACATTATAACAGTTCGTGACACAAAAAATTCTTAATTATAATATTAATAATATGTGAATTTTTACATTTAATTTACTTAAGTACATGCCATCATTATTTTTATTAATATTTTTAACCTAGTGCATTCAATTTAAATTCCGTTAATTACATTTTTCTAGTCCCTACTGTTTATTGGAAACATTCCTTCATACTGTCATGTAAGGATATGTATGTTATATTCACACTATGTGCAGATATGAAATTTACTACCAACATCAAATTCTGACCAAAGCTGTCAAATAATTATTGATGGATATAATTTTTATATTTATTCTCATGGTACGAAGTAAATAAAATAAAAACATAAGTAATTACAAATAATTCTTAAACAATTTTTAAAGACATTATTTAATCTTGAAAAGAGCAATTATTTTGTTTTTGATTTCTACTTTACAATGGCAACATTGATTGATTATAAGGTTACGTGCGCCATATTGTTTTTTATGTCGAATAGCATTCTTTATTATTATTATTTATTTTTCTTCTGTAATGTTTAACAGTGTGGTCGTAGAAAAAGCATAGTATGCCACTCGTGCAGAATTACCTATTTCCTACCTTGTGTGATTCCATCACTCGACCTCGTCTCGTGCCGAAACTTTCGAAATAGGCGACTTTCTGCACTTGTTGCGCAATATACTATTTAGTATTTTATATGATCGGGCATTTTGTTTCCAAAGCTTACTTGACCAAAATTGAATAAAATCAATAATTCTCTAATTTCTTAGTAAATTTTTATTTAACAGTAATAAAGACAACTTTAAGCCCCATATGAAAATTAAAAGTATTAGATTTCGTATTTCTTACGGTTTTCGAAATCGCAATGGTTATTCTCTCAAAACGAACACTGTGTCTGTATGTATAGTGTGGTTACTATTCAAATTTTGATTCAGCAGCAACCAGTATTACACTACAGTATTTTTAATCATATGGCAACATAAATTTAACAATTTTATTTTAAATATGTAATTTATTTATTCATTTACGTACATAACAGTTAATATTTTAAACAATTAAACTTTTTTTAAATTTTTTCATTCCTATATTTATATGATGAATATAAAATTAATAATTACACGTATTTGTAAAATTTTATCTGTCGTACACGTGACATACATTTCATATAAATATAATTCCATTATTAATTATCATTTCATTTTCATAATGCGAATGCTTTCAAATTCCCAAACTAATTTCAATATTCCATTTATCTCTTGAATTTCATTACATGCACAACAAATATTTGAATTTTTATGTTACGTGTTTTAAGATAAGATTATGTAAAATTTAAATTTGTAAAATGAAGGGACATCATGAAATTTAATCATGTTAAATGAGTACCAAAAATGGAACATTAAGCAATGATATTTATTACTTTTAAATAGAATACATTGCAAATTATCGGCGTTGCATGTTATCAAATTGCAATAAAATCACAAAATATGTCGTCAAAGCACCGACAGCCTGAAAATAAGATTAATATATAAAAGAATAATAAAAATTTAATGGATATACAGTTACCATATATAGAAAAGAGCAGTTTAATGGAAAAAATCCACAGACTTTCAATTTTAGACGATTGTGTTTCATTTGTAAGGACAATAATTTCATCTAAAACAAAAAAATAACATAGTATATGTTACCAATTTCAGTAATTATAACATTTTTGTTGCAGATTTAATAATAGACGTCGATGTTAGGCACTTATAGTTGGTGAAAGAATGTACCACAATAAAATATGACAATTTACGGTTATATTATAATTAAAACAGCAACCAACATTACATTTCAGAGAAGAAAATCGCCTAACAGTCGCACATAAACATGTGATTATTTTATTGCATTTTAACAATGAATTATAGTTGTCTACTATTATTAATAGTTCAAAAACTTAATAATAGTTAATCTACAGGTATCAGTAAGAATAGTACAATTAAAACAGTACTTCTGGGTAAAGAACACAACAAGTGAACCATCTAATCAAGTAAAGCTGCAAATGCTAACCTTACAATTACATGAAGTGGTTTATCTTGAAACCAGAAACTGTTCTTCACGTTTCAAGAGAGAAGACAGATAATAGTTAATTAACAATGTTACTGTAACATGATTACAACAGAACTAAATATTGCAGTATGTTTTTTAAACTCATTTAGAACAGGTAACTGTTAATTTTGACAAAATTTATTGTTTAATAATTAGTAATAACTGTCTGTATAGTAATAATATTACCTTACTGACTTCAAAAATACATGAGACCAAACTATAACCCAACTATAGCGTCATGTCAAATGTCAACTCATACAGATTTGATCACTAAAACGTTATTGATAAAATAATTTTATAATATTATTTTAATGCCCGGTTGCAGAAAGGTTAATCAAAAAAATACTGATTAATTTGACGTTGTTACCATGCCCACGTATTAAAAATACATTGCTGTCAAAAAATTAATCATTAATCAATTTTGATGGACGTTTCTGCAACCCGGCATAAGTAACCAGACTTGTAAGATGCATAATATGCACGAAATGGAAAAGTTCTCATGAGCGAGTTTTGTAATTTCGCAAGTGCGTAATTGCTTTGCAAGTCGAATTACGGAGTATACTTTTTCTACAACCATTATATCATTGTTTTTCGATCATATCACGATCACACATTACTTTTAGATAATTTAAATGAAAAAATATGAAACTTATACATCGATGTATAAGGTATAGAAAATTAGTTCCTTTTTGAAATTTTAATAAATGTATTTTGCTAAACTAAATAGCCATTATTGTACAAATTGTAGGTGATTCTTACATTTCTGGCATTAAAGTTGATCATTTCTGTACTAGTCAATTTATTCCATACTTCATGCACAAGTAATGGAGTTTTATTTGCCTGAAAATAATCTTATTTAATTTTAATTTTAGTGATGTATATTCTTACCTCATTTTGTAAAGAAGTTGCTACGAAAACAGGCATGGAAATACAAAAAGCAGGAATCAAAAACCATTGAAAATATCGGTAGCTATCTACAATATTATTTCCATATTTTTCGTGGTCCCACAAAAATTTTCTTAACATAACTAAACATAAATCTAAAATATCTAAGGCTGTCAAAAAATTTACTGATATTTGTGTTATTAAATGCACGTTAAAAATTTTGCAAGTATATATTGACAGTTCTATTAATTTCAAATGTAAGCTACATAATGGATATAAAACTTTATACAAATCTGCATTACATTCTATTGCAGAAATACTAAAATTTATAAAGCGAAAAAACGATTTTAAAATAATGAAATATTGAACAATTGTTACAACAATTACTCCTTTATAGACTCTTCCAAGAAAAATTCTCAAACTCAACAGAATAGGATTGTCAATTTTTCCAATTAATAAAATTGTATCCATGATAATAAAACAAAATAAAACACCAAACAATGAAATAAATATTTTATACACTGATTTTCTTTTCACAGCAAACTCATAATCAATTTTTAAGTTGTTTATTGTTTCAAAAATAAATTTAAATCTATTTCTGTACAAATATCCAATTATAATTGATATTATTAAGTTGGCAATGTAATGCAAAGTGGCAGTTACATTGACAATAACTGCAAAATTTCTACTTAGCGCCAAAGAAGGCATTTTTGTAAATGAAATATATAAGGAAACCAAATAACTTGATATGAATACACCACCAAAAAGTATATCTTGAAATAATCGGTAAAAAATATTCTTTGGCAATTTTCTCGATGGTATCATTTGAAGTAACATAATTTTACTTGCGAAAAAATATGGTTTTGTTACGTAGTAGATGTCAAAATATTTTGGTTCTTCTTTAACCTTATATTTCAACATTTTAGTTATACGGAAACTAACCGACTAACCTAATTATTGATGCGATGTTATAAAATTATGTTTTGTTATTTATCTTTTGTTAAAATGTTTCCTCAGGGATATAATTTTTTATATATAGAGTGTTTCAATACCTAGGAACATTTCAATTTTTTCTTATGTTATTTGAAAGCATTAATATTATATTTTTCGGTCACGAAATATAAGAATTTGCTGTCATATCTTTAGTTGAAATAGATTAGTTTTTTAGTTTCCTTTTACTTTTAAATAATTTACTATAATTTATATTTATATAATTTTGTAACACTCTATATAAAACAGACCATATAAAAATGTAATGACAAAGTTGTAAATTACTACAATTTTATATTTATCTTTTTGAATATAAATAGGAATGTTAATAATTTATATTTTAATGAAACTACACTTAAGGAATTCGCCCAATCGATAATTTTCTTCATTATTCATTAATAATTAAGTTGCTCAGTACCTCAATGCCAAAGTCACCTGAAAGTGTGGAACATTAATAATTTCTTACACAAACAGTCTTATAATAGAACTGTGCTGATATATCAATTATCTATGTTTGTAAAATTTATATAAATATTGGTTCATCGTAGCATTTTGCACATTAAAATTTTATATTGTAATGTGATAAAGACAATAAATTTGATACTAAAAATAACTTGACGTGAGTGGTTTCAGGCTAATGTTTCACAAGAATCTTGTATTTTTCTTCTTCTTATTTATTAAAAGAATATATCTATAAATATATGTCACTGATTAGGAAAATAAGGAGGTATGTACTTTTTAAATGTAGTAACATTGACATATAGATTTTATTTACCTAAAAGTATAAAAATATGTAAATATTAAGAAAATGAAAACATAAAATTTTTCAATATACGTATGTAAATTTCATTTAAAAAAATATATAATGATAATTATTGGCTCAATAATATAATTATTCTTTGGAATTATATAACCAAGAGTTAAGGCTCAAAATGCTTTCTCATATAACCAGGGAGCTTTGGAAAAAACTTCTCTATTCTAAAGATGTCGCTGTTGTGCTAAAAAATCCTTAAAGGAGTGCTGCTGTATTATTCTTTGTTCATTGTTATATTTGATAATTGACATTGATATTTTCTAAACAAAATAAAAATGTACGTGTGACACAAAGATTAATTATATGTTCATTTGCGAATAGGGGAATCTCTACATTGTAATCTGCAAGAAAAGAAATATGCAAGAAAGTGACAATTAAGGCAATATTTTTATATACAAGAGTAATGAAAGACAAGAAACCGTATCTTGTAAAACAGTATTTCAAGCCTGGATTTGGACAGGCTGGGCTGCAGCTCAGGGGCCTCCACCAAAATGGGGCCCCCACCAAGTTAACAATTTTGTCAACAATTTACATTACAAATATTACTGAGTCCACTAAACTAGTGGAGTTATCTTTAGAACTAAATAATATAATTAATTCTTTTTAGGAATTCAGAATGGAGTTAGTTTGACATTTTAGGATGTTAATAAGGGGTACATTTAGTAATTATAATAAATTTTGAAACAGCGATATTTTCTAGTAAATTTTTTATAGACTCAGAATGAAACTTAGTTTCTCCTACATTTATTATTAAGTCTACAAATATAGAAAATAAAATTTAAAAAATAAAATTCATAATTTACGATTCCAACATATCCATAAATTTCCTATACTTTTTTCTACCATTTGCGTTCGTATAGCTCTCCACTTAACTACGTAAAGATATTTTAACGATCAATGAAGACGTTAGTGCCATTTTTCGGATTTTTCCACGGCCTTGAGGTTGGGGTACGACGTCTCCGTATCCCCCGAGTGGATGTGTGTGCGGGGGGAAGGGGGGAATGTTGTCAGAGAGGGGAAATAAGGATAAATATCTGGCGTCGAGGCGCACGCACCACAGCGTCGAGTAATAAATTGCATAAAATATGCATCGACGCACGTGCCCCTTTTTCCGACCACTGCCCCCGCCTATGCGCGCGTAAAAAGGGGAGAATTTCCTCAGGGATAAGGTGTTTGACAATTTAAGTGATTTAGAATTTACACCGCAAACATAATATTCAATTTATTATAGCGTCATGCTTTACACTGATTTAGAATTACTTTTATAATATATTTTACTGTAGAAATTCATGTTAAGTATATTTATTTATTTACAAGAAAACTTTTATAGATGACAACAAATAAATAATGTCAAATGGACATATATAATTTAAATTTTAAATATAAATAATTTTATTTCAAGTTGCATTGTAATATTTCATTTTGTATCATGTAATTATATTCAAGCATTCAAATAATTTCCTGAAACTACCCCCAAAAATTCCTCCCACGCTGCATATGTAAATAATTATTCGGCTATAATCCAGGACACTGTAATATATGTAACAAGTACACTGAAAGAGCTATGCTTAAAAAAAAAACATTGGAATAGTAAAATAATAAATATCTACATCCAAAATGTCATATTACCTTTTTCTGTATGTGTTAATTTGTTTTATCACAATTTTTTTAAATACAGGATGCTTCATTGAATAATTTTAAATGTAAAGACGATGTGATTTACATTAATTTTTCTAACATTAGAAGATATGTCGCAAAATTAATCGTATTTTGAGCTCACTTTTATAATAAAATCATTTTTAGGAAGCCTGATTTTAACAAAACACTCAAAAGTTAGTTGGGAATACGAGCCACTATATTTACTAAATAAGTAAAGACTTTAGTTATATATCACCACCTCACAAATGTCACATATAATCACAATCAAATAAGTAGTCTTTTTAAGAAGTATTTGTTACTAACTAACATGTTCTTTTGTAATGAAAGCTATTCTCTTAAAATAACGTTACTTTTTTATTCTTAATTGTACAATAAATCGTTGTCTTAGTTCTATAAATTAAATTAATGAGATCTTGTCTCATTTTGCACTTGGCACATTTGTACTAACAGCCTCAGAATTACAGTAATAAAATAGTAATCATATCTTCCAAAGGAAGAAAAATGAAATTACGTACAAAACAAAACTATAAACAAACAAAAAAATAGGCGAGTGAAGCTGTTGCGAACAAACCCAAAACCGCCAGATTTTAGGCCAAAACTGGCCGAAACCGAAACTTCAGTCGGACAATACCAAAAATTTTGAAATATTACTTTTTATTATTATTTTGCTTATTTCTCCCGTTGACTGACGCATTTTAATGACTTTTAAGTTTGGGCCTTTTCATTTGATACAAAAAGAAGTCAGAAAAAAGCTATTTCAAATTAATAACGGTTTGGCATATAGTAAGATTGTCTTTTGAGATTAAAATATCACCAAATACCTTTTGAGGTAATTCAGCATCGGCAAAGGGGGTTCAACTCCCCTCATTACAATCTCACTTTATCTGATCTCAATTGTGACAAAAAAAATGGTCAAAGTAAGTCAGCAAAGATATACGATTTAGTTCAAAAAGAACAAATGAGTTTTTTCAATAAATCGTAATAAAAAAACAATGTTTAAATCTAGTGTTATGATTTGACACGTATTTACTTCTCTTTATCTGATTTCAATTGTGACAAAAAGAACAGTCAAAATAAGTAAGCAAACATTCTATTTACTGCAAAAAGAACACGCGAGTTTTTTCAATAAACCTACCACCAACCAGTGATTAAAGCTAGTGTTATGATTTGACACGTATTACTACTATGCCTCCTCCTCCCATACGTTGCCCCATTATCTACGCCCCTGTCGGGTCGATGGTGGCAGCGCAGAACCGCCGTCGGGGCGAGCCGCGTGCCCGCCTGACAGTTTGTGCCCGGAACCCACCGCGACAAGTGTAAGGTAACTGCACTCACACGCTGAAGCACCCACATAGCCCATAACCTCACAATGCAACACATTTCTTGTTGACGTTCTGTTGTTTGGTTAGAAAATAGAAAAATTATACTTTTTTATTTAATATAATGTTTGTTTTGTCATGTCATTTTGGGTAATTTGAATTTGAATTTGGACTATTGATTGTCGATAATATATTTTGATTTATTTAGTTTCGGGTAAATGTTATTGGTTCATATTTCGTGACAGTTGAAAATTTATCAAAATGTCTTTGATTTATATTTAAACAGTTTCATATTAATTTTCATTTGGTCTAAATTCCACCATTCAAAATTAAAAACAGTATCTATTTCTCATCCCATTCAATATTCTTAAATTTAAATTGTTAAACTTAAGTTATAATAGTTATGTATTAAGGGCATAATCAATTTTAGAACGAGGGAAGCTCTAAATTTCCTGGGGGCTATATTAATTTTCATTTATTCTAAATTCCACCAGTCAAAATTAAAAACAGTATCTACTTCTAATCCCATACAACATTCTTAAATATAAACTCTTAAACTCCAGGAATAAAATTTATTTATGTATTAAGGGCATAGTCAAAAAATTATAGCACGAAGGAAGCTTTAAATTTCCTGAGAGCTATAATCTTGATTATGCCTGTCGTACAAAATACGTTTTATTTTGTTTTGGCACTTGAAATTTAAAAAATCTGTAGGTATATATTCCATGCTATGGTTTCTTTATAGATAGTTGGCATTGTTAGATTATTTGTTCTTAAATTTAATATAATCGAAGTGTCACTGTCTCTGTCAAATACATATGGAACGTCAAGTCAAGTACTGATTCTTCTGGCAAAATATTAAGGCTGCACAGAACTATTTGTTTTCTAAAAATTCAAAAGATTTATATGAAAAGGAATTAATCAAAATTAGAATTTATTGTAATGTTTGACATTTATTCATTAGTCATTACCCATAATTTTAATTGCTTAGCAACTTTATACGCTCTCTGGCGATAAAAGTCAAATTACACCCGCATTTGAGGGCATATAACCAAGTTTATGATTCCAAAAGAAATTAAAATATTTATTTTTTGTACATAAGTTCATAGTTTCTTAGAAGGTGATGTCTTGTAAATGTTCTTTAAAAATAATAGTGTACTAAAATGCAAGTAAAATGTTCAGAGAATTTCCAAAAATCAGCGCTTAACAGTAAAAAAGATTATTGAAAAATGTAGCATTTTTGTTTTGTCAAATTAATAGCAAATCAAATTTACATACCTCTACTTTAAATTTCAAATCATATTAAAAAAATGATTTTCTTAGAAATTCTATTCAATGGGGTCGTGAATCATTTTTTAATTTTTTTTTCGGAAAGAACAAAGTGAAATAAGCGTAGTAGTGAAAATGTGACTGAAAAATATGTCGTGGTAAGCGAGATATTAATTTTTAAAGTAAAAATGTTGGCGTTTGATATAATTTATCTTCACCAGAATGAACAAACTGTTATTTGCACAAGATATTGTGCATGAATATTTTCATATTCATTAGCTAAACTATGTTTTTGTTCAAATTTATATGTATGTGTATGAAGAAATTATTATTTGGTATAAATGAAATTTATTTTTCTTAACAAAAACAAGAACATACATTAATATTTTGACACTGCCAAACTCCAGGTATGTCTCCCATCCGTAAGAAATTCGGACGTGCGATTGTCTTTTTAAAATCAGGCAACCAATGAAATTACTAAAGACAGATGACATCACTGGACATTGCAGAAAATTTAATCTCTTATAGCTCGCGAACGAAATAATATTTAAATGAAATATTTTTACTATTACTAATTAATTGTTATATATTTTAATATTCTTCTACAAAATGATAATATTTTGACAATGGTTCAGGACAATCATATTTTACTTCTTACAATTCTGTCGTTTAAAAATTGCAATTCAAAACATTTAAGAAATTTTCCATCGATTTAGTGAGAAATATTTGCTATATATGTATACATATGAGTATATTAATATTGCTCACATCTTATTATCCAAAACCATGGTACATTTGCTTTAATAAAGATATTGGTAATGTTAATATAAACCTTAAAGAGCGTTTACTAGACATCACCACCCGAGCACTCTTTCTGTCATGGCGAGTGCACAGAAGCTTTTTAATGTGTCAATCAAATTTTTATATAATAAGACTCGAACTCAGGTTACAAAAACCATAGCCGAACATTCCATCAATATCAACACATCTATAGTTTCTAGATTTGTTCAGAACGAATGTAAATGTGATTTAACAATCTAATACAAATGGGAAAATGATGTAGATACTGTTTTTGAGAGATACTACAATGTAACAGTACTAAAAATACACGCTTGTACGCATGTAGTTATCGAAAACACGGCCCCGAGAACAAAAATGTAGATATGCGTTGTAGTGCGGGTACCACGCTTGCCAACCTTATATTTCACACTACACGCCCTTATTGTCGCACCTAATAATACGGCTATTACTCAGCAAAAAACTATTCATGCTAATATTGCTAATAGAGGTATATTTACGCTTTTGTCCTATCAATAGTAGTACTATATCAATAACAATAACAATATATAAAAGCTCTTCTGAAAATACTCATTCATTCATCCTTAAATATTAACAAAAATAATTATAATATTTAAATACGTCGTCATATATTATAAATAATATAGATATAAATTCAAGTACATTTTTTTTGTAATTACTTTAAAAAAATGTTACCTACTTGTTTTATTTTTCTCTTCGTTCAGACTTTACATAGATATAATAATATTTAAAATATTATTATTAAAGTATTGTATTATTAAATTAATATTTAAATAAAAATACCAGTATTTCCTAGTGGTTCGGGATCCACTATAAGCTGTAGATTCCTTACAGAGGCTTTAGGCTGACAACTTTTTTTACTAAAAGTAAATCTTGTAACAAAGTAAGTACATTATGTACTTGTTCCTTTTAGGAATATTGAGTCATAGATTTGATTATTGAAATATAGTATCTCGAGAAACTACGAATTAAATGTGTTATGTATTACATTTAATGTATGTATTATGTACGAGTATATTCATCTATAAGTATACTCTATTTATATTAATATATTTACCATAGCAAGTTAACTTACTAGTGTCCGACTAAAACAAGATTTTCAACCGAAACCAAAACCGTAACCAAATATTCGGGCCCAGCTACAAAGCAAAAATTAAACAATACGATTTTTGACAAAACTGTGAGATATGAATTTATACCTTAACGTTGTCTATGGTTATCGTGGGAAATGAAAATTATAAAGTAATATTATCAAAATACAGTAATTCTATCTAAACTGTTCAGAATTCCAAACTAGCTGTAAATTTCTTAAATAGAATGAAGACAGGCAACCTGTACTACCCGAATGCAAGAAAAGTTATCTATACACCATACACTACAGTTTTTAAAGTCGTGTTGTTTTTGGATTTTGGTAGATTTTTTATAAATTAAAATAAAATAGTTTTTAATGTTATGTCCGGTTTTAGAATCGAATTTATACTTCAACAATATTTACTAATCCAATAAATTTCAATGTAACCTTATTTAGTTCAGTTTATCTTCTAGGACAACATTATCTATAATTTAAATAAAAAAATATTTATTATTATATATAATATTATTTATAGAAGCCGTAATAAAAGCTATAATCATGACTACAATCCAGAGTCATCCTATTCAAAAAATTGTAATTTGATTGTTTATAATATTGTATGTATTAATTTTTATTTAACCTAATGTGCATTTACTGATAAAATTTAAAGGTGTTTACTACAATTAAACAACAAAAATTCGTAATAAAATAATATCAAAGTTAGCTAAACAATTATTCCATTATCTGTAATTATTTTGTTTCTACCGCCTCCACCAAATTTCGTAGTAGATCCGATTACGCAGTAAATACAATTACGAGTACGTGTGCGAGAATAATTTACTCGGTGCAATGACCAAAAAAACAGTATAAACAAACATTTAAACCGATTTTGCATGAAGATAATTGAAATTCAAAATGTATGTTCAGAGCAGAAGTGATTGAAAAGTTTGAAATTAGTTTTAACTTTGTAAAACAATTGTTCAAGGATTTGCTATTCAAACTTTTGTATGAAATATGAATAAAATAAATATTTGATATCACGGACATTCAAAACTGGTGTTAAGATGTTAATACAAAGATAATTTTTTATTTAAGTTAAAGGAGGAAAATTGAAATTTATTAAAATGTTAAATCGTCGCTTAGTACGCTATTCATTTACTAAATGTAATGTATAGTGTATACACGCCCTTAATACGGGCACTCTATTTAATAACATGAGCTAATATCCTAACGTTACATAGTTAAACCCACCTATGTAAAACTTCCACAAATTAAGTTGCAAATTTTTCGTGGAACACAAAAAATAAAACTGAAAAATACAAAGAATCACTTTTGTACAATGAAATATACAATACACATTTTATATTCTTTTATTACGAAATATATGCTGTAACAAAAGATTCTATTTAAACAGAAAAACCAATATAATGAATTGATTTTCTTGATGTATTTATTTTTCGTAATACTAACCGACGAAATGATGGTAGATAGTTTTACGTTGAGATAAAAAGTTTTTAAATGAAATATAATACTCTATTTCAACGTTTTGTATATTCCATTATGTGCATTCATAATTTATTCAAAAAATATAAAGTTTTAAAAAAGTATTTGTACAGGGTGGGGCAAAATAGCAACCTTCCTAGTTTTGAAGATAAATTTAAAAAACTAGTGTACATATAAAAAAAAATATTTTTAGTTTCTTCAATTAGAGTACGGGAAGATTGAAATCATTAAAAAATAATTTCTATGTGGTGGTCGTTGTTGTCAATATACTGCTGCAGACTGAATCTGGATTCAGATGAAATTTATATTTTCATATGAGGGTTATTTCTAAACGGATTGCTTCCTCCAGGGTTTTGTAGGGTTCTGGGACGATGCTTAAACACTTCCGTCTTTAGATACCCCCACAAGAAATACTCAGAAGGCGTTAAATCCGGCGAGAGCAGGGTCACGATATGTCGCCTCTTGTAGAGGTCAGTTGACCAGGAAACATCTCCCTCAAAATAGCCTTTAAATTTCAAGCTGTGTGGGCTGTGGTTCAATCCTGTAAGAACCAGACATTTCCTGCATTAAATTCTTCAAGAACTGGCGCAAAAACTCTTGGATATACCGAACAGAATTTACGGTAACATGTGATTTCCTTCATAAAAAAGTAAGCAGATAGATTTTCGAGCAGCAACCCGAGGAAGGATTTGGTAGCAAGTATGAAACGCACGCTATTTTCTTTGATTTACGAAAATATATATTATATTTAAAATAACTCGTACTGTACTCTTGCAGCTTTGCTATAAAGATCTATCAGGAGAGAAATGATTCGCAATTTTTGAAAATCCCATCTTAATGTTATGTATTTCGCGTTTCGTTGCACACACTGTATATGTTAGCAAGTTTTTGATTTTTGGACTTTTCGGTCATATAATGGCTTTCTTCAGGGCTATTCAACATCAAAGATGGTCATTGTAAACATACATAGGCCGAATTTATTTGGGAAATTTGAATATAACCCTAAACTGATCGTGAACTTAACCCGTATTGGTAGCAAATAAACAATAAAATTTCATATTTGGTGAAAATTTTAAACGATAAATAATAATTATTTCTTAAAGTTATTTATTTAAGTTTTCCATTTTAACTTATAAAATATACTACTTCTGACACATATAGAAAGAAAAAGCAATGTGTAAACAATTCATCAACCCACCAAAATAGCTGAATGAGATAGGTCAGTTCGAGATCAGTTCCGGGTTACTTCAAATCGAGCTTCAAATGTACGAAGTGAACAAAATTAACTTACTAGGGCCGTATTTATTTGGGAAATTTGAATCCAACCCTCAACTGATTCTAAATATATTCGGGTTGGTTCCAAATAAACAATAAAATTTTACAGTTGGTGAAAATTTGAACCAGTTAATTTAAGTTATTTGTTAAAGTTACTTACTAAATTTTTTCATTTTAACCTTTAAAAGATATAATTTCTGACTGAAATAGAAACAGAAAGCAATGTAAACAAATATATTAAACAGGTTCAACTCACCAACCCTACAAAATAGCTGGGTAAGTTGGGTCAGTTCTGGGTTACTTCAAACGTACCAAGTAAACTGAATTAATTTACTAGGTTACTTAAAAAGTCCCAAATAAATACGTATACGGGTATAGTAAATATATAAACATATATACTGTTTTTAAAGGGAAAAAGTGGCCCTAAAATTAGATAAAAAGCCCTGTACACTTGTGTGCAATGATGACATGTTAGTGACGATTTCCGTACGTGTTTGTTTTGCCGGTCCCGGGTGGTACATACCCCTGGATATTACCCGATTCCATAACGACAGTCACGGCATAACACCGCACATGTAGGTCACCCCCGTATAAAAATAAATAACATACATTCTCTATGTGTAAGTGCCCGATCTGTTCGGTCTGATAGATTTACCCACGTATTGATGTTTATTCAAACTTTCAAATGGAAAATGGGATAGGTAAAGAATTTTTTAACATGCAATTCGTATATTAAACACCGGAGGAGGTCTTTGAATTTAAAGCGTTATGAAAGCTTGCATCACGCATTTGCTATTCTTTTTATAAATTGGTAACACTCGTCACAATTCATGTCTCTTAATGTTCGCCATTTGTAAAATGCGACGTTGTGAGAAATATCACTACTTTTGGTACTAAATAAAAATAAAACCTCGATCTTTTTCTTAAGATATGTAACTTTGAAATAATCAATTTTTCTATTTGCTTATTTCTCTCTTTCAGCGACGCATTTTAATGGTATGGACGAATTACTTGAAAATAGATTCCTATATGACAGATCATATATTTCAAAGTGCTTCAATTTTTATGAAAACTGAAAATTTCGAAATCAAATATCATAAAAAAACAAAAGATTTTTGGCTTTGTGTATTTTCATTTGGTACCAAAAAAGTCAGAAAAAAGTTTTTGCAAATTAATATTGATTTAACAAGTGAAGTTCTCTTTTTAGTTGAAATTGCTGATTAAATTTGTAAAACTTTCCTCCAGTTTATAATTAATATTTTAATATATCAAATTACCTAAATATGACTTCAGATATGTTTGATCTATTTTTATAAGTATTTTATATGACCCAATCATATATTAACAAAAATATATTTTCTGAAATATGTTCAAAATAAGATCATGCTCTAAATATATTAATTTCTAGTTTTAGGTTATCTGATCAAAAATTAGAAAATATAGTAGTGTTTGATCGTTTTTAATTTGAGGTAGAATAAATTTACTTTAATGATTTAGAAAATGAAATATAAAAAATCTTATGTGTCCACCACATTACCTCTGTAGTAATATATTCTATAAAAAAAAATTCTTTAGTACATTATATATTTAGTTTTAAAATTCGTTTGTTCAGAATATTTTTAATTGAATTCATACCTGAAATTTCCTTGCATCAAATTTCTGATATACTGTATCGAAAACAAAACAAGATAGTTATAGCTCACATGCTGAAAAATCACACTCGAGAAATTTAACCAAAAATAATACCTCCCTTATCTATATATTGATAGGCGTGAGGTAAAAACATATTAGAACTATGGAATTAAACACATTCTATTGTTCGACGTAGAAAATTAACCTATGAAATCGTAATCTATATAAGTTTATGATTGTTTTCAAATGTTTTGTGTTCAGTTTTTTTTAACACATTTTGTTTCTACGTTGTATACGTGAATTTTAGGAGGCGAATCGAATGCAGTCATTCAAAGTTAACAGCTGTTTAAGAGTTAGTTTAATTACCAAACTTTTATACACTGAATGAGAACGAAACAATTATTAGCTCCAACAAAATCAATAGGGAACTCCATGAATGTAATTTGCAGTTGACGCAAATGTCAACACTAGGTTTTACATTTCATTTTATACCCATTTACTTATTAAGATGCATATCTCTAAAGCACGTTTACATAAAATGGGTGTGGCGACTGAATTATGGACACTTTGCAATTATAAAGACAATCATTCAAAATTAAATTACTACAATCAATCGAAAAAATATAGAAATACAAAAAATAAATCTGTTCAGAGTTATTTATATCTCAAAATAAATTTAAATATTACTTATTTTTTGTTTAAATCGAACTTACAATAATGTAATTCTTTTTTGTTTACATTTTATATTGCATAATATACCAAAAAAAAATTGCAAAAATTGTGACGTCCGCAGGTTTTGGTTTGAAGTTATTCACGTATGGATGCCAGATCTCTAATAATGTGGTTTGGCACGTTTGGAAGTTGGTAAAGTGGACAGTCTGTGATTTAAAGCATTGTAAGGCTTTTGTGTGCTACTGTATTTGCAGAAGATTATTCAATTTGTCAGTTTGGAAGTTAATAACATTATATTTGACGTTTGAAATGAAGCGAAGTTGGTTCAGAACCTTGATACGTCACTGGACAAAGGATGAAGTGATTTCAGTCGCGTTTTGATGGATATTAGTATTTTTAATAACAGTGTTTTCATTACTAAAATACAAATTGGAGAAAAATAAAAAATACGGGTCTAATATTTTTCATTACTCTATCGATTAAAGCTAAAAATGGAAAATCGTACAAGACCTCATTAATTTCAAATAATATTAAAATATTTCAAAAATGTTAGCCACTTGACAGTTCATTTTTATTTATTTGCAACATTTTTGTTTAATGTATATGAAATTAGTATGAATTTCACAATTACCTTACTAACAGCAATGTTTTTTTTATAACACTTCGTTTACAATGGTAACCAAAACGCGAATATATAATGTACCAAGTTTTCCCCCTTTAATTCTTTAAATTGTTGCCTGAAAAACAAATATGTAATGCTGGTTGCTGTTATATTCTCTTGTTTCATATAAACACATTTCAAATTATAATTAAAAATTTCATATTCATTTCAATAATATGATATTTATTAAATTTAAACCTTTATTAGTGTTATTATTATAATTTATCAAAGTAAAATTAAAATACGATATATTTTATTGTTACAATTATTAAAATTGGAATTATAATATTGTTACAATTTAAATACTAAAATTAAATTATAAATAATTAATTATTTTTTTGTATTAAACGCAATTGTATATACTTATCTTGTGTATCTATATAAATAAAATGAAAAAAATATATCGATTAAAAGTTGCAACATGTACATCGCATGGGTATAAATAAATAATTTTTATGTCAAAGTTCATTTACCTCTAAACCAACTTAATTTTTGTAGTTAATTACGCCAATAAAGCAAAGTATATTAAAGCAACATGAAAACATGTTTATTTTATAAGGCGCCTCCACCAAATTACTTTCGGAAATGTGAAAAACGATCAAATATTTCCTACTTCATTGTTATATTCTGTGGAAAATGTGTTAACATACAACAATGTAACTGGAGCATAATGTTGACTGACATTTGTTTATACGGCTTAAATGGTATTTCCAAAAGGTTAATGTATGTAAACCAAATGCGTTGACAACGCATAGGATTTAATAAATTTCAAAATTTAAATTATCTCATTTGAATCTAATGTTAAGCTGGAGCATTTAAAAGATTAAGGAGTAGTTCTAGTCAAGTTTATTTCTTTGACTTTTAAAACTAACGTTAGATCAACAATATTTAGGTATACTTTAAGTATACATACTTACCCTTACTGAGCATAAAGCAATTTAGAATTTATGTATAATATGTATTACTAGAAGTTTCAAACTTCACAATTTTAAGGGCCATATTGAAATTGCATTTCTTGTTAAGTGTATTGTTAAAATAATCTTAGGGATTGAAAAAAATAAACGGTATATGCATTTATAAAAAATCTGAAAAGTATGTATCCGTGTGTTGACCACTGACAGGATTAAATGAATTAACAAAATAATTAGTACTTACAGTGTTAGTACAATTCCTTTTATTAATAATTATAATAACAATATTTTTACTCTCAATTATAATAATTGTTACTGTCAATTGTAAAACATTTCTTTCCAATTGTAAAAAATGCCGAATCTTTAATTACTTCTATAATTAAATGGTACTAGGTAGAAATAAATATGACCTATTAAATTTTAGCTAATGACATAATTTTAAATTATAATTTACTATTAGGATATTTCAGAAAAACACTTTAGATCTTCATGATAACACCATTTCCAATTGTATGATTACCACCAGAATCTAGCCAGATCTAACCTAGGGTGTCTGAATGTTATATCCAAAATTTCAACTATTTTATTCACTAGTATTTGAGTAGTCGTTACGACAACATCCATCCATCCACACACACGGACAGACATCATCGTATAAATATTAAAATCGTGTTCTAGGGATTTCAAAATGTGCTTATCCATTAAAAACTCACTATCCGATTTTTATCATGATTCCAATACCTCTACTACTGAGTGGCGAGGGATAAAATGGTACGCCTGAATATTTCGTTCAACTTGTATGATAATCAAGAGTGTATTGCTGGTCACAGTTTTAATTTTCAATTGTATTGTATCATCAAATTTCGTTCGAAATGTTAAATTTATTAATAAAACTATTAATATGTGTTTACTATTTTCATAACAGCTAACAAATTAAAAAAAAATCTAAAATGTATATTCGAAAATTTATTTTGTAAATTAAATGAAATTTCTGCAAACTGAAGGCTTATAGTATTTTACATTATTAGCAAGGTAAAAAGGTTTTTATTACTTATAATATACAATAGTTTATTTGTTATTCATTTACTTGTTTTATCAAAAAATTGTATGATTATCACAAAATACAATTTTCCATAATAAGGAAGAATGTCATTTTTACAGTTTTTTTATTATTAAAAGTCAATTTGGGGAAAAATAAATAATATGGGTCTAATATTTTTCATTATTCTATTGACTAAAGCAAAAAATAAAAATCATACAAGATCTCATTCTAATCAAAGCATATAAAATTAAAATACACAAAATACGAAGTTGACAGTTAATTTTTGTGTACACCGAGTATACTTTTCCAAACGATTAAGTTATGTCATTTAAGCTTGAAGCTTTAAAAGCCGATCAAAAGCTCCTGTTGGAATGATTATCACGGTTGTCGATTCTAATTAAGGCCTGTCTTTACTCACGCGTTTACTGCGTGAGAAGAACTAAGTCACTGAACTATAAACACGAAACTTACATGATTGGGATTCGTGACAATGCATACAGCTTGTATCTCTTGTATCTGTTGTGTATCGTGTTAGTTTTTC
This sequence comes from Stenolophus ochropezus, assembly GCA_035578165.1. Taxonomy (NCBI): domain Eukaryota; kingdom Metazoa; phylum Arthropoda; class Insecta; order Coleoptera; family Carabidae; genus Stenolophus; species Stenolophus ochropezus. The sequence goes on from JAQOWZ010000002.1 coordinate 5,328,666, forward strand.
CAACCACGTTTGTTTACTTTAATTCTAACCACATGTCCATTTTTTTAATAAATCTGTGGTTTGTATAAAAACTTTTACTTATAAATAAAAATTAGGTTATCGGAAACACAAATCGTAATAAACAAAGAAACAATCACTTTGCTCTTTGATAACAACAGTTGTCAACTATCATATCATCAATCGTAACCACGGTGATTCAAATCACCAAAGGGAAAAGATTGATGACATGATCTTGTTAGATGGAATCATGTGATTTCAGAATAAGATGAAATATTGTAGATTGTAGATTAAATTAATTAATTAATTAAACACATAATGAAGCACAAATTGTCGACGCCAAATCACATAAATATAATGACGAGTGATACATTATTTTTTTTTTTAAATAATTGAAAATATGCTACTGTTTCTATTTAGTTTTAGTCATTTGTTGGAAGCAAAAATCACAGGCAGAAAACATATATATTTCTATATAACACGTACGATAATGAGATAGCGAATAAAAGTCTCATATACCATGAATTTATTTTAACGTGAACTTGACATGATTAACAGCAATGTATTAGAGCGTTCTATTAAATATTAAACATAGCAGATATTATATTTATAGGATAAACAATAATGAATTTTTATGTGCCTAGAGTGATTTTAAATGTTATGTTTTAATCCGTTAATTATTGTACATATTGCCAATAAATAATTTCGTTTTTAAGTTCCTAAGTTTTAAAAAATCAAGTACCTACTGTGAGATCAGGAGACTTATGGACCACTCTATTTTTCTACCATGTCCATTCCAACATTATGTTTCACTTTAAAGTAAACGCTTTAATTCATGAACCATGAATACGGCAAATACTATGTTTTGCCTTTAACGTTAAAATAAACTCCAGTATTTATGCTATAGGTATACGACAAAGATGCTAAATAAAAGTTTATTAATTCTTGCGGTAGAAATTGACAACGTAAAGTATGTTTCTTGATCCATTAAAATGTAAATTTCTGCAATCTTGAAGTTATGTTTTTCCAAAAATAATTCTATGAATAAAAATAATAACTTTGAACAAGAAACAATTGAACATTTATATGCCAAATAACAACAGAACATCAGTATTTGTTTTGACATTGCGTTGACCTAGAAATCTATTTCCATTGGAAGAATACTGAAACTGAAACCGATTAATATATCAAACTGAGACAATGTTACGAGCATTTTAAGCATGAATATCAACTAGGATGACACAGAACGTTTATTTTCTGGTTGACAAGAGACATGATATTGGGACAATCAATACTAAACGCACTGAAAACGGATTTTATATCTGTTCTTCTTTCTGCAATATTGTTAAATAGTGTGCAACACGAAACCGAAGCGATTATTGATTATGTTTTCTTTCTTTTATTTCGGAAACAATTTTTGTGTATGTTAATTTCCAGCCTAAAAAGTTATACGGTTCTGAATGATATATTATATCTACCTTGCTACCGTGTTTGACATGTGATAGGCTTGAATTTTCTTTCACAACAAATATGATTTTTTGATTTATATATATTTTTTTAATATACAAATTGCAAATACTTAAATTAATATCAAATTATAGTACTTTATTAATAATAATAATAATAATCATTGCTGCTACAACTCTAGGAGAGTTTTGACTACAGTTGAAATTAAGAAGTAAACTTCATCTGTTCCATAATAATTTTTACTTGCATTTTGTTAGAGAAGGTTGTCAGTTTAAAGCCTCTCTAAAGAACCTGCAGCTTATAGTGGGTTCTGAATCACAGAGATTCGTTCACATTTTAAAACCTTTATTTATAAATATTGATCGTATTATAATAAATTTTTCGCTACTAGCCTAGACACCCACTATTATTAACCTTTATTTGAAATGAGAAATTGTATTCACTATCGCATACTTGATAATTAGGGTCACCTAGATCAATAATGAATTATTTTTAACCATGGTTGATCATGAAAACTGCGTGTTTTAAACAAATTCAAATCTCCAAATTCAAATATTGTTTGAAGCCTTTACCTCAAGAAAAGTGTAAAGTATGGATTCACAATTTAAATAAATAAAACCAAATTAAAAATCAAAAGTGAGGATGACAAACTGAAACGTCAAATATAAAAACAAAGACTGCCTACTTATTTTTTGTGAATATTAAGAAATAAATTAATATTCGTGTCACAATGTTTGTTATTGTCAAGATTTTTTTTTATTGAAGTTTAGACCATTATCGACCAGCGCCCTATGTCCCTCGGTTGATTCGCACCTCGGGACACAACTTGGCGCTAGGTTAATAATGATACTCTTCTCAGCCTTGGTGTGGAATATACTATTATATTATACTCTTTAACCAAAAAATTAATTTTCAATGTAAATTCATTTAAAATAATGTTTCCAAAATTTTACGAATAATGTTTTATTCCGAGCTTCAAAATTTCACTTAAAAATGCTTGTAAACTTAAACTTTTCAATTACAATTCCAGTTATAGTTAAAAACAATAATATTTCTTTATTTAATATTATGGATGAAATTGCAAAATGAATTCTATTAAGGCGCAGATTATTAGTTTTAATTTCATATAATATAAGACTTAAAGAAAAGCAACAAAGAAGATAGATGAACAGAATATCCGCAATTGTAACAAATTTGCCTAAGGACAATGAGTTTGTTAATTTCGTAACTTTTTTAACATTGTTTTGAAATTTCAGAGCTAGGAATAATTCTTTATTCTCTCAACATTATTTATATTATAAAAATTACAAATTATATTCATACTTTAAAGTAAATACTTATTAAATAAAATAAAATGTATACCATCATGTCATGTTGTTTTTGGGTGTGGTACGCTTATCTACAGATAAGTTTCAACCTTGAAAAAAATCATATTTATCTCAAGGACATTCATATTGCGAAAGGACAAAAGCGGATTATTCTAGTATTTTGGATTAGATAAAAAACGCGTATTTTCACTTTAGTTAATTAATATTTCGATGTGTATGTAGTACAGTTAATTGAAATATCATGAAATGATAATTGTAATTTAATTATCTTATTTGCATTTGGGAGCAATAAGTTCTTAGTAATCAACACGCAGATACAGAATATTTGCATGAAATGAGAATTCAAACAATTTAGTTTTTACTTAAATGATTTAAGAGCTACAAGAAAGTGTCTGACATTTACAACAAATGCATAAAAGTTCGTGTTGCTTTTACCACAAACACTTATATCCAATTTGCAGCTGAACTTCATTTCTTATTTCGTGTAGAAAATTACAACGTTCTAGAATGCAAACCATTATTAAATCAAGAATTCTGACGGTTAAAAATTACATTTAAAATCTACATTAAGAAAACTGTTCATGTTGCTGCATAAATTTAACATTAAATCCTAATAAAATAATACTCACTTTCAAATATTCTCACTGACAGAATTTTTATTAGAAATTTTAAAATATCTTTTCTCTAACACTACCATGGATCCATATAGTCTGTAATTGAAAACTATTTAATTAATAAGTTTATATTCAAATTTGAAGACTTTATAACCAAAATCCGAAAGTTAGATTAAAATTACCATTTTCTCATAAGTAATATAATAAGAGCAATGAATTTATTGGAAAAAATTACTTATAGTTATTGCGTAGTAACAGACAAACGAATGTCAAAAATGACATTTAGGCCGTATATATTTGGGACATTTTAAGTAACCTGGTAGATAAATTCTGTTTACTTGGCTCATTTCAAGTAACCCAGAACTGATCAATTTTGCTGGGTTGGTGAGTTGAACCTGTTTTCTATCTTTGTTTACACATTGCTTCGTTTTCTATATCTGTCAGAAGTTATATCTTTTATAAGTTTAAACGGAAAATTTAAGTAAATAATTTTAATAAATCACTTAAATTTACGAATCAGGGAGTTTACGAATGACAACAGTTCAAACATAAAATATTTGATATCAACAAAATGTAACCATGATTACGAACAGTGGTGGCGTTAGTCATTGTAAATTTACAAAGGCTCAGTCTTTGATATAGTAAATAAATTTAAAAAAAAAGAGATTTTTTAAGCATAATCCACCAATCGATTCTATGGGAAAAATTACATTAGTATACCAATTTTCAGATTTTTATTCCAACGGATACAATTTTTAGAAGAGAAAAACTAGAGGATTGTAAAACCTCTTTTTGGGTGTAACTTGGAATGGAATTATCTCGAAAACGATAAAAGATAATTGAATTTTGTTTGAAAATTTGGAATCAGTGCATAAAAAAATTGTAACTTTTCATGTTTAAGTTTAAAAAGGTTTTAGTTTTTAATGGAAAATGTGTATTTTTTATTTTTTACTAATCCATCAGTAGTGATGGGTAAATTCCCGGGAACAAATATTTCAGAAAATTTTCCAGGATATTTCCCGGGAAGTTTTTAGGAAATTTTCTGAGGAATTTCCGGTGACTTCATGGGGAAAAATTAACGATAAATTTCCTCATAAAAATAAAAAGCATTAATTATAAAGTTATTAGAATAGTAACACTGTTTATTTATTATCGAGAATTTTCCTCTTTATACCCGGGAACTTCCCATATTCCCGGGAATTTCCCTACTTGTTTCCGAAAATTTTCCCATATATTCCCGAAAATCTCCAAAATGGAATTCCCGATTTTTTTCCGGGAAACGTGTTTAGGGAAATTCCCGGGAATTTTCCCAGGAAATAAAAATATTCCTGACGGGAAATTCCCAATGACCCATCATTATCCATCAGTGAAACAGACAATGATTGAGTACTATGTATAAACCTATTTTTAATTTAAGATTTTTTTTCTGTTTCTTGATTTTATTATTTTATAATACAATAAAAGGATTTCCTACGGAAATTATGTTAAGGGTACTAAAATATGAATGGTTTTACACTTACATACTAAATTGTTCTATCGTTACTATATACATACAAAGAATAATAATAGAATATGATTCAACGTACAAAACGTATAAAACTCTAGGTGATATCATCTATCCATATTGATTTATTCACAAAGTTTTAATTTTCTTAGACTGTACACCTTGGTAATCAATGGTGAAATTAGCTACTCCTGTTTTTATGCAACTATATTCACACGTGTAACATTGATGATACAGGTGATCAAACACAAGTGATAGTCACATGACCTGTTTAGTTATTAAATTTTATTTCGCGGAAATAATTATTAGCACATGCGTTCAAATGCGTGTATTGTTATTATTTATTGTTTTGTCAATCTTTAAAAATTAACAACAGTCTTATTTTAGATTATAGACAACAGTCCATCATAATATTTGTTCCAAAGGCCTGGACTTAATATGGAACCTTGTGGGACATTATGTTCTTTGATTGTACGTTACACTTCTGCCCTCAAAATTTCGATTATTTCGGACTTATAGACATTTGAGAAAAACTCTTACGAAAAACTTCCTGGGAATAAACATATCCTATTATATATTTTATAATTTATCTGTGAAATGAAAGCATTCAATCCTTTTCTTGTTATTTTTATATGTCAAACATTTTCTAACTATTGTCTCTAATTGTTATAATGCATCAATTTCAGTCAAAGCACACAATAAAACTTAGAACAGCATTAAGAAAACAGCTAGGTTAGGTTGAAATAAGTGGGAATAGTCGTGAACTTAAGTGATAATAAACATATGATTTGATTAGTTAGTTTACTAGTAATAGCAAAATAAACAAGATGATACTAATGTACATACTGTAGAAAGAGATGTTGCAAAAAAGTATATTATACATATTGGAAACACAACGTTATATATTACCTAAATTGCATATTGATATCTAGGAAAATATAAAATCACTGAAGATTACTAAAATAAAAAATCTTTATAATAAAACTCGTATGCCCATGAACTGAAATATCAAACTTTTTTACTAAAAGTGCAGTTTTGATGTCATTAAAGAAAATTGCCAGTCATGTGACTATCACTTATTTTCAAAGCCCTATTGATTGTTGTGAAAGTTTTAATTTTCCGGACTGTACATACAATCAATGAAGAAAGTGATTTGTCTTGGAATTAGCATGAGGGTTTAGCGACAATCTGGTACAGTCGGAGTAAGAAAGCTTGGTTTGAGAATCGATATAAGCGCAAGTGAGCAACCGGAGTTGAACGTGCCAAATAAAGGTGCGTTCTCCACGTTAGCCGTTCGCGGTCTCGTGATTGCATTAATTAGCGAGCATGTGAATGTGTGTGTGGAGTTATTTCTGGCATATTGGTATCAGTAACACTCACGGTGAATCATTTTATGTACGCCGGAAAATGGCAAATTTAAATTTAATTGGCAAACAGGTATATTTCAAAAAATACTGATGTTTGTTTTTACCATTCGAATTTCTGTACCAAATTCTTTAGCATCTATTTCTAGCAAATTGTTCCTCTGATGTTCCTCTGATGCATTCTCCACATCAGCAAGAGTACCCATCTGGTAAACGCCTTCTACTGTACAAATATACAGGGTGACCAATGAAACTGTTTAAAAATGGACATCTCGACAACTATAAGAGATACGATGTGACCTTTGCTCTCAGTGGTTAATTTTTAATCAGTTGTTAAATTTTGATAAAGTTAATAAAATTTACATAAATTCAACACAAGCAATTATTTTCATCAAAAACAACAAAAAATAAAAATAAATAAAAGGTATAAGTTATCATAAAACAATAATTTTAATCAATATAAAATAACCTAAATTTATTTTATCAAAAAAAAGTAAAAACAAAGTTGTCCAGAGAACTATAACCTAAGATTTTTAAAATTAAATATAGCTAACATATTCTTAGGCAACGAATTTCATCCTTGTAATACTGGTTGCATTTTTTAATTCTCAACTTATAAGTATTATATTTGAAGTTGATTGGCATTTTTAATAGTAAATTGTTTAAAGTTAGGACCTAATAATCAATGAAAATTTAAAACATCCAACTATAATAAAACGAAAAAAGTTTAGTAACAATAATTTTCTAAAATAATTTGTCAAGTAAATTGCATACCACAACAGTATTATTTATTATTTTTATCATAATAATATAAATTATATGTTACATTTCAATATCTCCTTTTTAAGTTTTGCATAAAATAATAAAACAATTTCATTACTCTTTTTATATTTTTTTCGTAAGATTAGTATGCAACAATAATTATACCACATTTTTTACTGTATAATTTCAAGATCATTATATTAAAATTATATACATACAAAACATACAATTAACAATGTAGTTATTGATCTAATGTTTTTTTGTACTGATTACAATAATGCTTTTTGGCTTAACCGTAGTTATTATTTGTAGAAAATAGTAGTTAGCATTACAATTAGTCGTATAACTATTTATAAAAATAGTATATAATCATAAAGTAGTTTGTAGGAGATTTATATCCATTTAATGATAAATTAGAAAGCTGAAGTAAAGTAATGAAATAAAAGCTGGCACCTTATTTAACACAAAGAGTAGAATAAAACGTATCTCGTAGAACAATTGGGGCTAAATAGTCGCATTGCACAACGCAATTATCATGTGAATTGAACGAGGCGCAAATTGCAGAGGTTTAAAAGTAAACCATGTCACAACCGAGCGACGCGGAAGCCAATGGGCCGGTTCCTACGGACGTTGGCCCTCGACCAGTGCCGTACGACGGGGTAAGACATAAACCATCACAACAAGTGCTCGAGCCATCATTATGCAAACAGTAACCTCTATTCGCGATATTAATCATGCTTCGTACATTATAAATCTGTTTTAGCTACTAAACATGTTAATATATTCTTCATTGTCAGCTAAGAATACACTTGTTTCTTTTCATTGTTGTAATCAAAAGTTAGAAAGTAATTATTAGCTGAGAAAACAGTTTTTTTTTATCAAAAAGTAATCAATACATATTGTTCATACATTTAACATTTTATAGTATTTTTACAAAGATAATTTTTATAAAAATTTCATGACATCATTTTTAATAATATAATAAACGTCTAATACTATAATAAAATAAAATAACAAATTATCCCTTAACCTGAAATATATGAAAAGTCTACAGCTAATCACTTGTTTTGAGCACAGATGTTTGGATCTCTCATGTGATTTATTTCTAGAGTAATTCTTAAATTCTTTATATGTAAATGAAACTCGAAACACGTGTCTGTAGTCTATATTTTTAAGAACAAAGTTTGAAGAAAATGACCTGTTCTTATCTTGTTTTTTGATTTGATAATATTGGAGTATTATTCAATCAAGAAACATGTTCCAATTGTTTGATTTTCTCCACACTTCGTTCTTAAAACAAATAGATTTTAGTTTTAGAAGACCTATCATATTTTTTTGTTTTATTTTATTATCATTTTCTGACGTTTTTTAAAAAATTATATTACTTGTTAATAAATTATGAAAATTTTCATTCTAATATGTAAACAAATAAATGAAATGATATTACTATCAATACTGTATCTTTGCTCATTTTTAAGCAATAAGGGACAAAACGTAAAAATGAGTGTTTGTTATTTAAACTTTGAAGGCGAATCGAATATTTTCAGAACAAATAAAACTGTACAAAAACTTGAAAATATTTTTTATATTATCTATACATTCGTAAAAACATATTAATATATCTTTGTCATCTTGGAATACAGTTGTTTGAAAAACTGAAAAAGTAATATTGTTGTAATTCGTCGATTTGTAAACATTTTTTGTTTTGCGTCTGTGGTTGTCACGACAGCATGTAAAGCTCTAGGGAAGGGGACCCAGGTCGATTGTCTCGCACCTGGTACCTACATCTCTACATAGTTTACATGCTTCTTCCACTTTTGGAACAAATTGCTCTTACACACACACCAAAAATACTCGTGTTTCGCAATTGTGTACTTGACGCATTATTTACACTAAAAGTAAAAGTACCAAAATGTTACAAAACTTTAATAATTCTAACATCTTCGTGACTGTAGCTCATTATAAAAATTCCTTAGGTGAAAGTCGCACCTAGTAGTCCGCAACCAGCACAATTAACTCCTGGGGTTGGCCAACCGTACCCTCCGAATCAGCAGTTGCAAAACTTTCCACAACGTCCGTCAGGGCCTTCTCCAATACGTCGTACGGATAGTCGCAGTTCTATTTCATACCGTCCGCCATTTCCTAACCAAGTACAACAACCAGTCTCGCCTATTCGCCCCCCTCCACAACAAGTACAACAACTACAACAACGTCCACCACCCCCTGGGGGTAACTTTACACCCCCTAGACCTGTAGCTAGATTTCCACCTCCTGGACAAAATCCTACAGGGCCCCAACTACAACAACAACCAGTCAGGTATCAATATGTACCCCAACAACAAGACGAAAACTTCAGAAGAGCTGTAAATCAAAACTTTCAACGCCCACCTTCTTCTGCACCAAGAGCTCCAGGAATTTATCCGCAGAATTCGTTGCCACAGCAACGATCGTCTCCTCCAGATCCTATAAAAAAAAGCTACACCCTGGATAACTCAGAAGTACTGGTACCTTCCGATGAAAATGGTGCCAAGAAAGAAATGTACTCCGAAAAAAAATATGAGGATATTCGATCCTCCAGTTCGTTGGGATTTCACCAAGATACAAATGGAGAAAAAGATATAGATACAGCACTAAATGGCAAATCATCTAGTAGGGAAGATATAGAAAGACCAGAATCTAGAACTGGATTTTTGAGTCGTGATCATTCTACACATTCAAGCATGCAAAAAATAAATGAAGACGACGACGATGAAGTTGTAACTCCTTCTCGTACCTTTACAAGTGGAAATCTTCGATCTGGAAAATCATCAATATCAAACAGTAACGACAACATTTCTCAAAAGTCACTAGATTTAACCAAACCTGATTTAACCAAACCTATAATCACTCCTGAACGAAAACCATCACCAACTCCACCAAAACGAAACTCCACAGAAAATTTATCCCTAAAAAATATAGACATCGACTCGACCATTCGAACTTCTTCACCACTTCCTCCAGAAGAAATAAAGAAACCTGTAAGTCCGATTCCTCCAACAGTTCGAATGACTCCAGAACCGAAACAAACATTAACATCTCAAGAGAAGATATCAAGAACACCATCTCCAATTCCACCAAAACAAGAGATTAGATCCGGAACTCCAGAACAAAGACCGATGTCAGGAATGAAGGTTATGACTCCTACTAGTCCGGGACCTAATAAAGACACACCAACTTCTGGATTTTCTACACCAGGGTCAAAAACACCAGTCAGTCCCAGGGTTGAATCTAAGACTATTCTTAGTGGAAGGCGTACTCCATCTACTAGATTTAGAAAAGGTTTTTGTAAACTTTATTATAATCAAGTTTTATTTTTTGTTGTTTGTAACAAATATTGCAACGTTAAACACAATTTTAATATATTTTTCTAATTTCAGAGGGCGATAATGACAGTGGCGTGGATGAATCGACTCAAGGCAACGTAAGTATAAAATATTTAAGGCCATTATTAGTTTATTCTTATATTTAAAGATTAAAACAATAAAGAATTTTCATTAAATAAGCCCATTTGATTATTTTTATAGTGATGTTTGTGCGGATGTATAAGTGCACGTTTAGAACAAATTCAACTAAAAGTATTTTAAAGAAACTATATTTAAAGGATGACCACAATTGACTTTTTGATGATTACAATAATTAGAGTCGTAATTTAAAACGTTGATCAAAACCTACTGTCAAAATTTAATTTATGCTGTAATTATAGGACATTTTTAGTGCCACTGGTTTTAATTATTAGTTTATAATATGACAAAATATAATTGAAATTAATTATTAAAATCATTCATTTATTCATATCGGAGAAATTACTTGTATTGCTAATTTGTAAATTAAATATTAAAGGCATATATCAAACCAGTAAAATTAAAAATGATTAATTCAAATAAACACAAGCGTCGATTTTTCAAAATTTCCTTGGGGCAAAATTTCTTATAATAACCAAAATCAAAACATAAAATTGTAAAAAAAAAAGAGAATTACTAGAAAGGAATGAAGAAAACTAAATAAGTTCGCATAATCTACAAGTTACAAGAATTAGGACTGGGTACTCTAATACCTGGCCCACTGAAACCAGAGCATAAACCAGCGTAGCTAAATCTGCTCCAGAATGTGCTCTGGTTTCAGCAGACCTAGAATTTAAACAAACACTTCGGATTGCTCTAATTACTGCCCACTGAAACCAGAGCACAATCCAGAGCAGTGGCGGATTCAGGATAATGTTCTAGGGGGGGGGGGGGCGATTTCCTTTTGAATGTATATAAAAAAAATCTTTCTGGTCATTTTGTTAATAAATTTATAAAATTTTATGTGTATTAAGTAACATATTTAATCCTGGGGGGGGGGCGATCGCCCCTGTCGCCCCCCCCGTAAAATCGCCACTGATCCAGAGCAGCCAAATCTGCTCCAGAATGTAATTTCAGCAGGCTAAGAATTAGAGCAGACGCCGAAGCGTGCTCCAATTCCCGACCGGCTGAACTAGACAACCTTCAGGGCATGAGATGCCCTGGAAGGTGATATAGCCAGACCACCAACCTGTAGGTTTTTTATTTAAAAAGGGACATTTTTTTATCTAATCTTTTCTCTTTTGTAACAATCTCGTAAAAGGAGGACAGTCTTGAATCTTAAAAAAACGAAGTGTAATCAGATAATCAAAATTTTTGTTATGTTTAGGACCGATCATTAAATGGCGAACAATCATCTCCGAAGAAAACTCCAAGCAAAATGTCTTCTTCTAGAGTTCCAACCAACAAATGCAAAACACCTACAAAAGTGCTGCAAAGTCCAAAAAGTCCAGATCCGAATGGTTCTTTGCCGCCAGCTGCTGACAAGAAAAGTAAGCTATTTGTTGAGTAATGTATGCTGTAAGATACAGATGGCAGTATTAGTAAGATAATAGAATATAGAAATGTGAAATAAAGCATAAAGCTGACGTCTCGAATAGTTATTTTATAATATAGAAATACACTACATGTAGAATCAATCTTTTGTTTATTTTACAATTTTTTATTGATTTCAGAGCTCCCCATGAACAAAATCCAAGTAGGAGCAGCACCGTCCCCTAACATCAAACAAGTCAAGTCCAAGATTGGTTCTTTGGAGAACACCAGCTACAAACCAGGAGGCGGTAAAGTCAAACTGGAGAACAAGAAGATCGACTTCAGCAAAGTGCAGCCTAGAATAGCAGCGAAGAACGACCAGTACACTCCTGGTGGCGGCGACAAGAAGGTATAATCATTATAGTAATCAACAAAAATAAATCTATATGTTTCATTCTTTATCAGAGTCATACTATAAATTCGGCTAGGCGACCAACAAGTGCTAGATATTTGGACGAGGTTTGTTGTAAACAACTATAGGTTGTTTAGATTGGTGTTCACAAACGCAATTTATTAAATTTACTCACTGATTAGCAGAACACAAAATTAAATCATATGAGTACTAAAAATTGTAATTGGCATTTTATTTTCACGTAAAAGCAAATTTTATACAAATTATTTCACATAATTAGTGAAACACTTCATAAAATTGTAAAATAGATTCACATTTTTAGAGCATTAGATATCACAATAATAAACTGCAAAATTATAAAAATAATCACGTATCACTACTGTAAAAATATATCAAAATATGTATCAAATTAAACATGTAATTAATTGTTTTTTTTCTGACCGCCACATATAGCAAGGAAGATATTGTAACAATACCGATTTTAACTTTTTTTTTAAATAAAATTTTATATTTATGCTTCTGAAATTAATGGTACGAGTTAATCAGCCAATCGAAAGTTACATGTTCTGGTTATTATAAGGTTTTATATAAATATTTTATGTTAGGTAAATATTTGCAACAAAATATTTTACAAAAAAAAGTAAGTTATATTTTATATGGCGGTTGATTCTGTGGCTAAAATTTTTGTGACGTCACAACCCTTGTAGGACTTGTGACCTCAAAGACCGTCACTTCAATTTTTTTAATTATTTTTTTTATAAATATTTAACAATTTATTTATTTTTTATTTTATTGAATTCTATATATTTCTAAAATAGTTTTCTATGTGAATTCTGTATTATACCCTTTTAACATTTTTATGTCAAAGAAACCCCATTTGTCTTACAATTTCTTCAAAATTTCTTATTCTATCCACTGATGCACATAATGTCTGTAATTGTTATAAAACATTTTCAAGTTTAATATTTATTTTATAGTGCTTCACAAAAGAAGAATTTTGTTCAATGTAGCTATGTACCTCTTTTAATACGAAATTACAATTATAGATTCAGCAACAGAAATTGCAATGGACCGCTAAGTCCAAGATTGGTTCCTTGGAAAACGCAACCCACAAACCAGGAGGAGGCGACAAAAAGATTGAACATGTCAAATTAGACTTCAAAGAGAAAGCTAAACCCAAAGTTGGATCAAAAGATAACATTAAGCATACACCTGGAGGCGGTGACATCAAAGTAAGTGCAACTAACAATTTTCTTTCTCTATTTTATCTTCTTTCTTAAAAAAGATGCGAATGAAGTATGTACTAACATTATGAGTGCATGACGAATGTTGATTCTTTAACAGCATGACATACAGTTAGGATTAATTTTTTGTATGAATTTTAGTCGGTAGAGGAGGAACTACTGAAACAAGTAAGTTTTGTAAAATTGACTTGTAATAAATGTAGAGTATTTTGTAAATTTGTATAATTTATTTGCTCACTTTTAAATAAAAGGAACAGGTAATTATAAAGATAAAAAAACAATAAAATTGAGCAACGATCACAAAATACAAAAATGTGTGCACTAAGCACTTCCATCAATTGTAGCAACGAATTGGCACATCTAAAATTGATCGTACTTTAGTTTTAACCAGGAGGAGAAACACGAAAGTCAGATTTACACTGCAGAATTTTATGCGCGCGAAATTTAAAAATTCTATACATACCTGCAATGAACTTTTTTAAAACAGAATATTTTTAGCTTAGACATGATTGTCCATTAAAATTTTACTTGTTTTAAATGAAGATGTGCAACAATAAAGTAACAGAAATGCAAAAAACAAAATAATGTAATTGTATTTACTCCTGCTGGTTAAATACATTACAGTCCTAGTAGAATAATTAAAGAAATGATAAATTATTCACTATACACGAATAGTTTTTGATTTTTGGAGTCGGAATCCAAAATCTAACCATAACACCTTGCTCAATTTCTTTAACGGTATGTTATTGCATGAAGCATGTTAGCATAAGCAAAATTATTAACAAAGGTGGGTACTTTAATAATAAAATGTGATGACTGATTTGATTCACTCAGCAAAAAAACATATGCACATCGTGAACACAGCTTTGTCTTGAAATAATTTTCTTCTTTCTCGCTAATACTCGCTGTAATTACTCTGCTTAGATTGAAACGAAAAAAATAGAACTAAATGCAGCGAGCAAAGTGGGATCACTGGATAATGTAAAGCACAAACCAGGTGGTGGCGACATCAAAATATTCGACGACAAAGATTACCTTCGACAGAGACCTTCCGGGGAGCAGAGTGTACTTTCCGGGTCACAGGTAAGTTGATAAAATTGAAAATGTAAAATACATTTTTAATCAATTTATCAACTGGCCGTAATCACGTAAATAATAAATTAAAATAGGCCATTAAAATGATCATTCACACTAATGTCACAACATGTATAGAGCTTTAATTGTAGAGTCACAATTAATAATAAGTTGCTTCATATTTTTAGTTCCAAGAAGATTATCTATACACGTTCTATTAGGGCATCAACACTTTCATTTTTTCATAAAGGTAACTGCTTAATGCACTGCCATTTGCATTTTAACAGACTAACAAGAATGACAACATGTTATCGACTAACGAACATTCATTTGTTTTAACATGTACAGAGTTTTTGAGTGTTGAGTGTGTTTAATGGGAATTAGGGAACCAGATTAATGATTTATTTTCAACAGAGCTCCCTTCGCTCGCAACAGTCGCAACCTGAGCCAACCGAACCAGTGTCCGATGAAAATTTGAACCAAGAACGCTAAAGTTGTCCAGTAGCGATACAGTACAGATTTTATCTGCCATAACTAATAACAAACTGACTCATGACAGTTGACCTGACAGTTGTTTGGCGCTGCAACTTATCAAAGCGCTACTTGAGGACTTTTTATACAGATGTATAGGTTATGGTACAGACCATTGTTTTAGATATATTTACAATGTTGTGAATTATATCCTGAGATGTAAATTAAGTTACAAAGGTTTTATAATTATTTATACGTTGCTCTTGCTAATGATAACTCTAATACACCTAATATCTATTTTGTATAGGTTATGCATATCAAAATTTCATTTACAAATAATTTATTTCATAAACACGAATATACACTCATAAACACAAATAAACATAGGCACTTGAAGTATTTGTTTAGTACTTTCACTCAATAATTTGTTCACTAATTTTTAGCTGGCAAAGTATCAAGCACAATTGTGATATTAAGTTGTTATAGATCATGGACTTAAGAATATATAGAGGGAGCCTAATACGCTACTTAGTTTATTGGAGTGGGGAACCAGGGCGGCAAATTCAAATTGTAATATGGAATAAGTATGATATCTATAAAATGTATTACATTCATTTGAGTACAATTTTATTGTTAAAAATAAAAGTAGCGCTCCCTCGATATATTTCATGCGTCCATGTTATAGATGAAGTCAGCCATATTGCTTAAGTTTCAATAATTTTAAGATTCGCTTGCTTTCAATGAGTGTGCAAAACTCAATTTTATTATACGAAATTCATGTATCGCAAAAAAAAAGAAACATTTGCGTACTTACATTTGTCCATTAGACAATGTTTAGTGTGTAAATAACTTTAAATAAAAATTATTCATTCATGTTTGTGAACTATGTATACATTCAAATTGATATCTAACTGATACCTATATTAATCTTACATTACCTATGCTTATAACAAAATATAGGTAGATAACAATCAACTATTAATTTTTCAAATACATTTGGTACCTACAATAAATGTTATTTTCTTATAATCAAAATTTCATCGCAATATGCAGTATCATTGTACACAAGATACAAATTTATGTAATTTATTTTGGTGTATATGTTTATAAAAAAATAGAAAATTATAAAAGAAATATATAAGTACTAACATAACTATATTGCTTTTTATTATAAATGTTAAAGCAAATTAGGGTAGAGCACAGCACCTAATAAAAATGTATTCATAGTTGCAGAAAAAACGCACAGTAAGTAGTCACATTGGTTCACTTGGTAAGAAAACATTTATTATACATTACACCAGAATAGAACTATTGAAACACTTTTTATATATTTAGGAATATGATGAGTACTACGAGTACGAGATGGCGGCAATAACAGCTCCAGTAATAAAGAAACGCAGCACTAGTGTAAAACCACCTTCAACTTTAAATATATCATCAACTTCACCGCGTCGTAGAGTTAGATACCTCGACTTACATGGCCCGCAGTCATTTGATGATAGCTCGCAACTAAAATCCATCGACTACCACAGGCCCATGTCTGCTTGCAGCAACTATGCCAGAAAGAAATCTAAAATTAGAGTTTCTTTCACTATTACGGACCGTCCACCATGGAGATACTAATTTTTTTTCTGCCATTCACTTATTTTAGCTTCAGTAGTTGCGCAAAAATTGTCCAATTTTTATGAAAATGGAACAATTTCAATGTTCATAAGTAGTGGAAATTGTATTTTGTATATTTGTATATACAAAATTTCAATTTTCCAATTTGATATTAGATCATATCACAATTTGAGAAAGTACAAGCAATGTAATTACAAAAGAATGTTGTTGTTGATAGAGAAATATATTACAGAATCATCATGTATAAGAAAAAATCATAATAAATGAATAATTAAAATTTGGAGTATCATATACACTTCCTTTTTGTTACGGAATGTAGTATAGATTGTAGCATGTAATCAAACCACAAACCTTTATCTAATCTTTGATTTATTTATGTTTTTATACTATAAAAATATGTATATTACAATAAAATATAAGAATATTTTTAAAATATATAAAAATATATTCAATAAATTGATTTTATCCCAATTTTATAGGGAAGAAAGAAGAAGAGATACAGCGTTAAGAGCGGCCATCTTATAAGAAACGTCATTGATGTTCAAACAAGCAGATCGTCTGTCTGCTTTATTATTAGTTTTAGTGTATGTAATATATAACATAAACACAAATTTATATATAGTATAAAATGAAGTGTATTATAGAGCATTACTATGAATATTGAATACTTTAATAACGGTAAGTTTCAAGCCAGGATGAAATCAATTACAAAGTGACACTCCCATTTATTTAACAGGAAGAGTTAGTCCAAATATTGAGTCAGGACTGGGTAGTGATTGTGACACAATGGCAGAACTCGCAGCATTACTTCGATCTGAAATTCCTGAGGGTAGAAACAACCTCACGGAAAACCACACCAATTTGGAAAGGGTTGCTGAGTATTGTGAAGCAAATTACTTCCAATCTGAGAATAAGAGAGCTGCCCTAGAAGAGACCAAAAACTACACGACTCAATCTTTAGCCAGTGTAGCGTATCAAATAAATACTCTAGCTTATAACTTCCTACAATTATTAGATTTACAAACGGTTCAACTTACTGAAATGGAAAGTGAAATGAACCATATTGCTCAGACTGTAATGATTCACAAAGAAAAAGTAGCAAGGAGAGAGATAGGAGTGCTCACTGCCAATAAAGTTACTAATCGTCAATATAAAATAATTGCGCCAGCAAACCCAGAAAAACCTATTAAATATGTCCGGAAAAGCATTGACTATACAAGTAAGTATCATTTAAAAACTGGGTACAATTTTTATTTCCAAAAGAGGGGAAATATATTTAATGAAAAAGCATTAATTTCAGCTCTAGACGAAGTGGGCCACGGAGTCCGCTCTTCTGGCACTCCTCGCCAAAAGACTCGTGGTTCGAGTCAAGGCAGTATCCAATCTCTTGCCAATACGTACGTCGGTCCAGCACCGACAACAAAACCACCTACGCCGCCACAAGTGACTCGAACTGGTAGCAAAGTTTCTGTGAGTGGAGGAACGTTAAGTAAAGGAAGTCGGGAATATAGAACTCCTCCTGCTGTTGCTCCACCTCAAGTTCCAAGTCATTATGCTCCCAATTATCCCATTGGACATCCGCGGAGGGAACGCGCTGGGTACAGCACGTTGCCAATGCAGCATCAGCAGCAGCCACAGCAGCAAATTATGCAGGTGAGAAGAATTGTTATTTTTATGTAAGTCATTTCAAAAACATATTTCAATAAAAAGTTTTAAGAAATCATATTTTGTGACACATCTGCTCATTTTAAAATGGAGTTTGAAAATCAATAAAAATAAATACTTTGTCAGAAACAGTTGCAAATCGCTTACTATTATTATTATTATTATTTTGTGTAAATCATTTCAATAAAGAGTTATAGCAAAACATTTCTTGTGACGTAACTCTGCTCATTTTAAAATAGAGTTTCAAGATCAGTAAAAAAAATCTACTTGGTCAGAAACAATTGAAAATTTTTTATTATTATTTATTTATTTTGTGTAAATCATTTCAATAAAAAGCTATAACAAAACATATTTTGTGATATAAATCTACTCATATTAAAACAGTTTCAAAATCAGTAAAAAAAAAATCTACTTGATTAGAAACAGTTGCAAATCGCTAACAGCGTCATTGCGGAGTAAACAGAAATATGAACTTTCATATATGGTTCATTTTGTCTTTTAATGTTTGAGTTTGTATTTGTATTTTTTAAATTTTATGACGCAAATCTACTCATTGTAAAACAATTGTAAATTTAGTGTAAAAAAAACAAGATTTTTGCATGATCAAAAACAATTGCGAAGCGCCATTGTAGAATAAACAGAACTATAAACTGTCATTTGCTTATTTTGTTTTTTTTTTACATTTGAGGTTATTTATATAAACTGACATTTCTTTTAATTTATTTTTTTTTGCTTTTGAAGTTTTTTAAATTGAATACTCTAAAATTAATAAAATATTTTGTATTAAGTTAAGACTCAGTATATATTAAAATTAAAATAAATGTAATGTCTGTTCTCATGAAAAACAGCTTGAGTACTTCTGGAGTGATCAGAGATGACGTCACAACTCATCATCACAACTTTAAACATTTCACTTATTAAAACAAATGTTCAAACCGTGTTATCACATCTTTATTTATTATATCTTTTTATAAACTTTTATAATAAAAACTTGGTTTTGAATTATTTGTTCAGCTTCCGCCTCAACCGCAAATCGGCATGGTGCACCCTCTGCAACACCCATCCACACCGCCTCCACCCACACCTTACCTTTCAGACATGCCTCCGCCCCCGTCGCCGCTTTGCGTGACTACTCCAGGTCCAGGTATGGGGCCTGGAAGTCTCGGTAGGCCTCAGTCACCGCCATTACCGCCGCCGCCGCCACCTGAAGAAGAGCATGAAGCTTCTTTCGGGCGACCCAGAACCTCCGGGGTTATGCCTATTGTACCCGACGAGGAAGATTTGCCCGGATGGGTGCCGAAGAATTACATCGAAAAGGTAAATATCGATAAATATGTCAGTGACTCTTTTATTATTATTTATTTTAAGGTGGTAGCGATCTATGACTACTATGCCGATAAAGACGACGAGTTAAGCTTCCAAGAAAGCGCAGTGATTTATGTGTTGAAGAAAAATGATGACGGTTGGTGGGAAGGAGTTATGGATGGAATCACAGGTCTTTTTCCAGGAAACTATGTCGAACCTTGTGTCTAACGTTCATGTCATGCCTAAATGTATTTATACTTGTATGCAATTACGAAAATAATAAATATACACATATAATTCTAATTATAACAAGCTGATAACTATAGCTTAATTTCAGAAAACTTTAAATATGTTTATCAAAAATACGATATGTGGTAAGTGCATTATTTAAAATATATACAGGTGTTTCAATATCTTATGCACAAGGAAGATAAAAAATGATCCTAAAAACATTAACTCGAATCAGATAATTATTAATAAAATAACAATGATTAATAACGATAAATAAAAATTATAACAAAGTACAGAAATAATGAACACTAAAAAATAATTACATAGAAGTGTAGCAAAACAGAATTACAATTTTGATAATAATCGATGTTTTTAGGACGGTCACTATTTAATTCGTCTCAAATTTGTGTACTGCGCAACATCTCCAGTGATATTAAAGCACCTCTTAAATAATATTTTTTTCATTCATATACAAATTCATATAAAAACATAGTTTAGTTTTACGAATATGAAAATTACCAATACCCTATACAACTAACAATTTGTTCATCACTGGCAAAGACTGATGACGTCAGAGGCCAAAATTTTCACTTTAAAAATTGATATCTCGCTTACCATGATATATTTTTCAATCGCGTTTACACTAATATGCTTATTTCACTCTGTTTTTTTAGAAAATAAAAATGGTTAAGGACCCCATTCGACTCCAAATAATAATCATACTTTTAATAATTTATTTAAAACAATGTTAACATGAATAACACATTTCCGTTAGTCAAAACATGAAAACCGTTCATTTGGATGTTATATTTAATTTATTGCTATTTATTTTTACTTCTTTGTACTGAATGGAATAAAAATGTATGAAAAAGCACATCTGTCTGCATATAGAACATGATTAATTTAATAACGGATGTAGTTTGATATTAATCAAAATGCATTTTTTAAATTTCTATATTTCTACTATGTATTTACTATTTGATTAATATTATCTTTTTTCTTAAGTATTTTATTTCAAAATCAATGGCCATTATAAAAATCCGTATCAACAACAAACTGATATTATGAAGTGTTTATTTTTTGTAGATAATCTTAAATTATTCTTTAAACATAAAAATAACATAAGTCAAAAATTAACTAAAGTTACTGTCCTGTAATCATTCTAACCTAAATAATAAAATGTTAAAACGAACAATTTTTAGCGTTTATAGATATTGTAATTTTAGTACTTTGAATAACGGTAACGGGAAACCACTACTTTGTAATACAAATATTATAAAAGGTATGAATTGATTTTATCAATATTTGCATTGTACTGTACAAATAATCGTTATCAGATATCACAATACTGATAATTATGTATGAATATTTTATTGTTTCCTAACGTTTTATTGAATTTTGTAACAAAGATATTACCCCACGCGTTAATACGTTTCTTGAAAAGGTATAAAAAGTCGACCTTCATCTTTGCATTTAATTATCCTGTTTTGCTTGCTTTAACAAGATGTTTCACATAAAATCGTTGTTAATTTTTGCACTTTTAGGTGCTCTTTATCAAGCCGCTAACATGTCTTCTAGTCAAACGGTGAATTATGAAGAAGTTCTTGCAGCAACTAAGAATTCTTCGGTTTATATTATTGATGTTCGCGAACCAAAAGAATTGCAAGAATCCGGGGAAATTCCCAGTAGTCTCAACATTCCACGTAAGTTTTTTTTATATTGTTGCATTTAAGTAAGGCTAAATGAGTAATTTTTCAGTGGGAGATGTTGAAAATGTGTTAAAGAATACTTCTAATGAAGATTTTAGTCAGAAATTTGGGCGTCCCAAGCCAGCTGAGGATGCCCCAATTATTTTTTCTTGCCGCTCTGGTAAGCGAGCAGGTATGGCTTTGGATACGGCCTTGAAACTTGGATTTGTGAAGTAAGTAATAGAAAATAATTTTAAAACAAGTACTTTCAAACAACGATTTCTAGCTCGAAGTCTTATCCGGGAAGTTGGCTGGAATGGGAGGAACATCAGAAAAACTAACATGCAATAATTAATATTTGCTCATAATAATTAGTTAATAGATTGATATTTGTTTGTTTTAAATATATATTTTGCACTATACACGTATTTGAACAATAAACTTATTTACAATTATTTATCTTTATTAGCTAATTTAGAGTTTACCATTTCTCTAAATTGCCCTAAAATAAGGTTTTCTCGTTTTTGTCGTTCTTCTTTGCTGAACATTGCTAAAGCTCGTTTTTCATCTGCAGAATAAATCTGGTTTTCTTTACGAATACGTACAGCTTCCATTCGCCGATGTCTGTAAAAATAAAAATTGTAGATGGCCATGGAAATGAAACAAATGCATAACGAACTGACGGGAAAAACAAATGACAGTTCAAACGTTATGTCTTTTTTGATTCGCTGCATAATTGTCAAAAATTTGTTAAAATGTTTTGTTTTTGTTTTTCTTACCTGCTTCCACTCATAACGTATCCAACTGACTCAAATGAAGCAATTTGATCTGAAGTTAATCCAATTTCTCCTCTCCTTGGAATCCTCTTGCCTTCGGCGACGTAGGCGGCCATGGCTGCACCTTCACCAGGAAGTAGAGCTTTTCCGAGCTCTTTCTGTGTGAGTTGTGCGTGTGTTTTCTGTACTGGGCCCACCATACTTGTATCCAATTCTTCGTCACTGGAAGACAGTGATCTTTTCTTTGTCACAGTCTTTTCCACCCATTCTTCCTCACCAGAAGAATTTGAATCTGAGGATGAACTGTGTTTTCGGCTCTTTTTCTTTTTCCGCTTTTCTTTTTTATTTTTCTTAGATTTTTTCTTGCTTTTCTTTTCTTTTTTCTTTTTCTTCTTCATTTTCTTATCTTCCTCTGCCTGTTTTTTACTGAGTTCATCATCTTCTGAAGAACTGAAACATTTCAAAACAAATGAAATAAGAGTTGAGTAAACCGTAAATATAGAAAATTACCAAGAATGCATTGACCAATTTTTTCTTGGTTATCTTCTCATACATACGGCGAATATAATTTATTGATGACTGGTATCTAATTAATACCTTTCTGAATTAACTGGAGATTTTCCCCAAACTTGTGATACACCAATCAATCCAATTCTTTCTCGTTCTTGTCGTCTTGCATCCATGTATTCTTCCTCTTTGTTAAAATCATTTCGAAAGTGCGATCTACTAGAATATCGTGAATCTCGTCTCACTGACTCTCGATGACGGTTTCGATCTCGATCTCTGTCTCTGGATCTTGATCTTCCTCTATGTCTTCGAGAAGACTCACCCCTTTTATAACGATTTCTGTCTGGAGACATGTGTCTATGTTTTCTTACAGAAGGGCTTCGTGATCTACTTCTGCCATCAGGACTCATTTTAACTATTTACACTAATTTTGGTTAATAAATACTTAAATATTAAACGTTTTAATTCGTGCTGTTTACAACAACCTGTCAACAAAACTGCCAACCTTGTAATAAAACTAACCTAAAAATTACTACCATAAGCACTAAATTCACATTGCGAAACCACAAATTACAAGAAATTTTGAAAGTACGTTTTTGTACCTGCTCCGTCGTCAGTTTCTAATTACACGTATTTACGTGTAGTTGCGAACAAAAAAGTATTACCATAATACTTAAAAGTATTTAGAGTTGCTCATTACTTATTAATTGTTTAATTAATTCTGTGTTAATTCTCATTAAAATTTAAGAAAAATGTATCCATTTTCAACGTTAGTCAAGGAAACTGTACCAAACTATCTTTCTGGACTTCCCATTCCAGATTCCATTGGTGGTTGGTTCCGATTAGGAAGTAAGTATTCATTTTTATATGTTTTCTAATTATATTTGTGATGCAAGTGCCAATATTTTGTTTGAAAATGTGTTTTTCGTATGACCTTGTATCTAATTCAGATTGATATGGTTTGTTTCAGTTAGAGACTGGTTGGCTTTGATTCCTCCAACAGCGGCTCTCGCTGGCGTAACGTACGTCTCGTACAGGGCGTTCTGCCCCCACGGTAGACCGGCCCCTTCCGGAAAAATCAATCCTATTATCCAAAAGGATTGTCCAAAGGTCGTTGACACTGTTGATATTGAGGATATTACAGAAAAGGCTGTTTTTTGTCGATGCTGGCGATCGAAAAATGTAATGATTCTTTTGTTTTTCTATTCATTTGTTTTAATATTCTAATGTTTCAGTGGCCATATTGTGATGGTTCTCACGGTCCTCATAACAAAGAAACTGGTGATAATGTAGGACCAATTGTTGTTAAGAAATAAATGTTAATAAGTAATTAATACTTAGTAGACAATTAGTGAAGGGTGAAGGCTTCAATTGAGGTACTAATGACCGAATAAACATTTTATATTATCACAATCAGTTTTATTTTGTTGTTACACTACTATTTTACAAAAATATATGTACATACTATCTTAAAATTAGTTTTAACTATATATTGTACAAACTTATAACTTAAACTTATAATTATCACAGACTTAATAATAGTAGGTAGTAGCCGTTTTACTTAAAACGTAAATAAATAAATTCCAGATATTTAGTGCTATCCAGAATGTTCCAGATTTAAAATGTTTATTCACGAGACCAAACAGATAAAAATTTCACAATTTGGCTCAAAATTCAATTGTCAGCACTAATCTGTATTGGGCAACTTCATCTATAACAACTCTTCAATTGCTACATCTTGAGGTAAGACAATATAATATATACATGAACCAGAATATCTCGATTTCTATCTATATTTATAATAAAATAAAATAAAATAATTACACTGTAACCATAATTATTAAATGTGATAATTTTAAAAATTACTTAAATCATTAAATATTTAGACTAAAAGGTCACATTAGTAAAATACAGCCTGAATGATAAGATAAAAACTGGAATAATTACTGCCGGGTTTTTATCTAAAAATATATTTTGTTTAAAGAATCGTAATAATGTAAAATTATTTACATTCATATTTTTATGTAAAACAACTTTCTAATTTTTAATTCGTGTTAACAATAATGTTACATAAATTTTTATTGCAAAAGTATATATCAATAATCTCTGAACTATATATTACTTTTACTTTAAAAAATTACTGGCGTTGTTAAATTTGAATTTTATGTTTCGTTGCAAATGATGAAACTAGAAATTGAAAATCTGGCCAAGATATATTCATAAATATAGAGATGCGTATTCATATTCAAATTTGGCTTCTAAAATTAAAACAATAAACAAGCAATTTAATACAAGGAACCACCGTAAAATGTATTATGTTTTTGGGCAGGATTAATACATGTCTTGCCAATTTTAAAATTATTAGTCAAACTGTTTTTTGCTACAAAGTGCAGGTTACAGCTTCTATAGGACGAAAACTTTAATTTTTTTAATATTTTTTTAAATTAAGTTTTGATATTAATTTGAATTACATTATTGATTTGACTTCAATTAATTTGAATTCGCAAAATATTAAAATATTTAATATAAATTGTAAATGTTACAATTATAACTACAAAATAATGTTTAACATGTATAAAAACAATCTAAAACTACAATAATATCAATAAAAATAATATTTTAATTTTGTTTTAACGTTCTAAAAGTATTAAATAAAAATAAACCAAAAACAGCAACGTAAAATAACTAAATATGTAAAAACTAATTAATAAAACGCAAATCTACAAAAATATCAATAAAATAGAACAAAACAATGCATGAATTGTCTATAAATTTGAAAAATGGAACTTATAAAATAAAATCTTTTGTCGGTTTGGAATTTATCCACTTGTTAAAAGTTTCTGTTTGTTATGAATAGGCAACAACTACCATAAAATTTGAGACAAATAAATTATTTACATATTGTTATAAAATGCAATATTGAAATTTGAACTACGCATTGCAACATTAAGATATCTACCAACAAATAATAACGGATATTATAACAACAAATAAACATTAATTAAAACGTAAAAATAAAATTGGGACGTCAGTGACTTTGATAAAACAAAATAATTAGCAAATTTTACTAATTAACTGATAACTAGATTGTGGTTTGCGGTTCATTTGCTACAAATAAAAGATTTAAAACTTTGAAACCAACAGTAAATAAAATGTAAAACGTGATAATTATTTCATTTATGGCACACTGTTAGGAATTCTCTATTTACTGCAATTAATTTCCAATATTTATTAAACTTTAGCATCAAAACAACGTCAGTAATTATGTATTTACTTTCCAATTTTTTGATTAAGATCTTAAAATGACGTAATATAAAATTCAAAGTTCTTAATTTTATCATTTCTTCTCACTTTTTAATTGAAAATACTTTTTAGACACAAGGTATAAAAATCCTTTTTTGAGATATCGTGATTCATATCATTTGTGAGTAAAATTTAACAATTTTAGATTTAAACTGTAAGACTTTTCGTTTTCTTAAAGTTGTTACATTATTATTTTGTGTTTGAGTTATTATTTTTCAAAACAGCTTGTAAAATTCAATCATACTTCATAGGTATAGTAATCATTATGAGAAATATACTTTAAAAGATAATTTATCTAATAATTATATTACTACGTATCATTGCATTATTTTTCAATATATGACAATGGTGATGTGAAGTTGGTTACCCGGATTACAGTAACGAAACTATTGTCACCTACAGTCCGATTTTTTCGCGGATAATATCGGCATTGACTTGACTAAACTAATTAGCAGCGGCAGTACCGAAATTTTGCTAATTTTTTGGATTTTATTTATTTTTTTACTTCAAATAGTTTTTTATTGTATAAAGAGTAGTTTGTAAGAATTAATTCTAGTTTCTTTTATTAGGTTTCAACAACTTAGCACAGCAAATATTTATTTTATTTGAGTACAACATTGTTATATTTACTCTTATCTTTAGAAAGTTATCTGCTGTAAATGTGTAGTGTAATCAGCAGCAATATATTTTGCTACGTACTATAACTATGAAGTACAGATGAAAATGTGTCAATACAGAAACGTGGACATTTTTAAATATTTTTAAAATTTTATATTGTTTGTAATAAAATTATTCCTATTTTCTCCAAACACAATTTTGAGGGTAAATATTTTTAGGGTTTACCTGTGGATAATCCAGTTTAATACTTGACCGTTATCCAAATATTTTGATGTGGCGTTGTTTTGATTGTGGTTGATTATTTTTATATTTAAGAGAACTTGACCAAAACGAAGTCCTTCTTAAATATAATTACATCTAATGGAAGACATTTATATCTGTAAATAAACAAACATTAATACATAAAATATAAACTATTTTAATTGTTATACCTCAAAGTTCTTCATGTCGTTATAATTAACAACATCTTCTTCATTGATTAGCATTTCCCTATTTCCATATCTGTGCCTGTAAAAATAATAGCAATTAAATAAACATGCAACAATTATTTTAAGACTAATTTGTAAACAAATGTCGCCACGTGTGTCAGTCGTAAACTGCGTGTTTTAAGAATGTTCGACGTAAATTTGGGGTTCGTGCCAACCCTGTCAAAACCGACGTAGTTATTGTGCTTAAAAATGAAATTTTATTTTTATTTTGGCATGACATTACAGTTGAGCGAATGCGGATAAACAAGAATCTTTTCCTCGTTTTATTTTTAAATTCTACTCACTATATATTTGTCGTTGTAGTAATCAAGTAAGAAGCTAAATATACATGTTTCAAATAGTACTGAAGTATATATTTGCCATTGTAGTAATCAAGAACATTTACAACTTTGTTGTGATAGTTTATTTGTGTCGTATCCTAAATTGGTTTTAGTATGCAAAATATGTTGTTTGAAACACATTACAGGCGCCAACATTGTATTCGTCGGACTACAAAAATAAATTAGTAGTAGTAGTCCTTTCACCTTTTAACTACACATATATGTGATACTGAAAAACTATTGATCAAAAGTATATAGGATCAAACGAAAAATATCGATATAAATATCAAGTATCAAAAAAAGTAGGAAGTAATGATAGAAATTAAATATTCTTTTTATAAAATGTAAACTTATTTTATTCTCATATGTTTTGCAATAAAAATAAATGCTTCACTCTTCTCAATTGTAAAAGCATCCAAAAAAATAAGTTTAGTAAACCCTTTTCCCACTGTTAATAAAGTTTAAATAAAAATATTGGTATCGAAGGGAAATTATTATTGTATCAATAGTATTGGAACAATTTTAATTCGTGATGCCCGAATACTTGGATAATTGGATGAATTTCTAATTTAAAGAAATTTTTAATTCAAGAACAAGTATCTTAACCTTGCTACATTATCGATAAAACAGTAAATATATTTTCAAACACAGAATAATTAATTTAAAAAAATCTAGATCAAGTATAAAAGGAAATAAATACATTGCATCACATTGAGATATAAATAACTTCTTTAATTTGACTACTTAGAAATATTTATAAATAACAATTATTTGTTTACTGTCTCATTTGTTATCATCAACCCCTTTTTCAGTAAATATATTATGTAGCTATTTAGAAATAGATTAATTATAAAAATATGATAAGATATGCTGTTTATAATTTTGGTATAAAATTCAATTTTTCTGTTTTAAATATATAATTACTATTTGTGCCACGTGTATACAGATAAAGATTTTTTTAATATAATTCAGTGAACTATTTATCAAAAAATTAGATTGGTTTATCAGAATTGATAATGCAATTCTCATTTAATTAACACTGAAAATATGTGCAATAATCGTGAGAAAGGTGAACGATGTCAAATGGATTAATTTCGTATGTGAGCAAAAAACAATGCTGTGCTCCACAACACAAAAATTAAACTAATTATTGAATATTGAATTCAATAAGGTCATTGTTAAATATGTTAATAACCTGAACCTACGTACGATCTTAAAATAGTCATGTTACAGTTATCTCAAAAGAATTGCAAAAAATGTAAATTGTAACATTTTTATCGCTAAAATATAAATATAAATATTAGCAACTAATACCATAACGTATTTAATTTCACTAATTAACTTATATAGAAAAATTTCTCCTGATTTCTAATATTACACACTTAAACATATGTTATTAATTAAAAGTCTTTTAAATATCCGGCTACATACTTAACATAATCTTTATTTAAACATTTATTTTTACATTTCTTCAAATGCCCAACAAATTCAGTTTAAATAAATCTGTAATAATTATTCTTGCAAAGCATTCTAATATAGAAATTTTTCACCGCGAAATATATCTCAGGTCAATTACTTTCTGCTCTTTAAATCCAGTTTTAAACAGGACTTAAACTCGTCCTAAATTCAGGACAACATGATAGTAAGTATCAAGTAAAACTAAATTATAAATTATCCTATTTTGTTGTACTTAAACTGCGTCAAAAAGTTGCAATACGTTTTTAAATAATATTTTTAATTCATTTTTCCCGAATTCAGCACGAGATTAAATCCTTTGTCAGATTGGTTTAAAGGGTAGTAAGTTAAAGAAATGAACAGAGACTCGTAAATTGTAAAAAATATTTCTTATACTGTTAGCATACTGTGAAAAATCTGTGAAAGTTAATATATTCCCAGGATTCTATATATAAACACTTGTTTATATTTATTGTTATTAAGGCATAACCAGTTTTTTGATATTTGATCGCGACAGGTTACCTATCAGCATTCCACGAATATTTTTATTTCAAGTTTTATGTAAACATATACATTAAGAAAATCTGTGTTTACCTTTGTAAATAAGTTAATGTTTAAATTTTATTTTATAGATTTCAAGCGCTTCGAAGAAAACTTGCTAATTTTTATTGTCAAATGAAAACAACAGTACGATAAAAATACCTGTACTTCAAGAAAATCACAGACAGACAAGGTGGGTAATTAGTTAAAGAAAAACAACATTAACTATAAATAGTTAAATGGAAACATTGTTTACATCGTTAGTACAGTAAATATATAAAAAATGAACCCAAATTGAGCGGTTCATATCAAGAGATATATTTATAAATTTGTATTTTATTAGTCAAAGCAGGGCAGATAAAATTTAAATCCGGAATCTGGCCAGTGTCATTATATTAATCACCATGTTTGTGCCATGCCTTGGTGATGCAATCTCTAATAAAGTGCGTGTACTTGCCTACTGTGTTAGAAACTAAAAATAACTATTAACAAAAACTATTTTACAACAGCTAAAAAACTTTAAACCGATAAAAGTCTTTAGATTTCTCACAGTTACGCGTAATTTTATATCCCTGAGAAAAAATATTCATATATAATACCACTAGTAACTAGAATTTTGCTAGAAATTTTTGTCGTCCTGGTCACGACTGATTTTCTAAAGCAACAAACGAGTGAGTTAGACAAAAATTATAAGTAAAATTTTAGTTACGAATGGTATTCGGCATGACAACTTCTCAAAATATATATTTTTTTTCAATTAATTACTGTCACAATTTTGAAGGACATATCTAAGCAATGCGTACTTAGTCCTATAAATTCCTCGGCAATTGTCAGTAACTGATAATTGTCAGTGATATTCATTTAATTGGATGACAAATTATGAGTAGAATTGTTTGTATAATTTACAGATATATTAAGTTTTCCTTTTGCTTTCTACGACGCAATACAAAAAAGAATTATCGTACTATATTTTAAATTCATTAGTCTGTCCATTAATTTTTGAAATGATCGAATTACAAAAGTGCTTAGTGGAACCAGACTTTAGTTTAACATTTAGTTCTAAAAAACACATTTGCATATGTGGCATAAATTATAATAAACACAGTTAGTCGTTCTGTGTACTGTTTTTAACATTTGGAGATTTTAACAAAAAATCATGATTTACAATACGTTTTGACTATTGGAGTACAATGTGTATCTATTCGTCTGTCCGAATATATGTGTATGTGTAGATCAAATTTGGCGCAACGACTTTTAATGAGACTTTATATTTAAACTTCTGACATTTATGGCACGAGTTGATTAACTTTTGATAAAAATCGGTCATCTAAAAATGATAGTTTACTGTTATTAATTTTAGTTTTTTTTTGCGAATAAATTGGTTGTTCTGAAAAGGTCACATCTGCCTTTTTTTATAAATAAAAACACAAAAATTAATATGTTGTATTAGAATAAAAACAAAGCATAATTTTTAAAAAAACTTGTCTTGTTACAGTTAGAGTAGGTAAATTAAAATATGTACATATTTCATAGCGATTAAAATGTAGTAGCAAAAAATCTTGTTTTGATCAAATTTGGTTAATTATGTATATCAACTTTTTGTTGATGTAAAAAATATCACGTGGCGATCATATTTTATGAGTACTTTCCGAAATAGTTCCAAATATAGGAGTACGAAGTTTGAAATAAATAATGATTGTTAAACTTAAAAACTTACTCAAGATATCTCCTCCACGTTAGAAGTCCAACATATCCTAAGACCGCTATCAAAGCAAAAACCCCTGCCATAACAGCTGCCCATTGTCCTTGCAAAACTCCAGACCTTACAGAATGATCATGATCTTGATGATTCTTAGACCGAGTTAAAAAATGTTTGGAAATGTTCAACTTTACATCTTCTGTTTTAGATAAGTCTGATTCGAGATCTTCATGGTCCATCTCTTTAATGTTCATCTCTTCTCTTTCCGTCGACTGGGAATCTTGTGAGGTGGATGGCAGTACCGTGGTGGAATTCACAGAACAGGGAAGTGTAAAATTGTGTTGCAAAGGGACTTGCAATAAATCAGAAACTTCAGTGTCTGTTTTCCCCGATGGAACAGCAGTCTTGCTCGTTGGAATAGCTGTCCTGGAATTAAGTTCGTTTAGGATGGTTTCATTGTGGATCAACTTCGGGTCGTTGTCAGGGAAACGCAGAGGTGGAGTTTCTCCAGTTGGAATGGCATCTCCTATATTGAACAACGGATGAGTTTTGTTGTCTGCTGGAAATTCATATGGAGGATGATCTACCGATTGGGATACGCCTGCAAAAGAATCAAAACGTGTAAATATTTTTATTTTAAATCAATTTGTTCAGCGGAAAATGTTATCAAAACTAAAGAAAAAAAAGCCCACAAGCAAATATTTTGTTCATAAAAACTTTATCTTCGAATTGCAACCGCGATAGTAAGTTGTAAATAATTTCGTACTGTTACTGTCTATCGTATTACTGCGTATACAATTTTTTACATTGTTTGACAATATACTGTTTATTTATAATAACTAATATATAATTTATATTTGTACGATAAAATTGTAGGCGGTTGAAATAATTCATAACAGTATATTTATTTATGTACTTGTAACGTAAAACATTTTTAAATATTTTTAATTTGCAAATCTAAGGATGATAAATCCTGATTACAATAATGATTCAAACAATCGTATTATACATCAAGGTGTGATAAACCACAAGGTATTGACGCAACTTTCTTACTAACATAAAGTATGAAAATTTCTGACTCATCCTGAATATCAACTTCAACCGGTTCTTTACAATATATGATTGTCGTAAAATTTTGTATCCTATTTAGATATAAATAGAATATTTTAACTTTATCTTATCTTAACATCAATTAATTTTTATTCATAGACAACAAAGTAGATTACAACGTAGATTAAAACACCTACTGTGCCCTTAACAAATTAAATGTTTAAATAAGCAAAAACGAGTAAAAATTACAACAATGTATTGTCAGAAATACAATACCTGTTTGGAAGACAAAAATCGCAACAAGTATCACAAGATTTGACGCAAATAACATTTTTTCACACATATCACAGTTGAATTAAAACAATTAAAAGTATAAAATAAAGTTTAAAGTTTATAAAGCCAAATGAATAAACCGTAAACTACAATAATATAAGTGAAATAGTAGAGCGAACTGAACTACACACTGCAACAACGAGATAGTTACTGAGTGATAGCTCAGAACGGAATCAAATTTTCGAGCGGAGTTCGCAGCATTTGAAAGTAGCCGAGAGAACCTCCCAGTCGAAGTTCGACTGATGATGACCCGTGTGAATCATTTACCAATGGAATATTTCTTTTTCACGTGAATTCGACATGTGTTTGAATATTTATATCAAAACTAAACAACTTAAAAACATACCGCATCTAGCATGCTGTAATTATAAACAAATTATATATTTAGTTCATTTGTTTCAAGGATAAACAATACTTTCATCCCGCTCAATAAATATTTAACATTGCTGATCTAATTTCTACATTTTATTGCCAAGTAAATAAGTATTTAACAAGACGAATTTGTCTAAATTATTTTTTTTACATTACACATTTAATTTCATTCGAATGATGACTTACAAAGAATAATATTCGGTATTAGGAATTGAAAAAATTCATGTAGGTGTGAAGATAATTGACATTAGATGAACTGCCAAATTTAAATCATTGAAACTAATATGTGCAGTTAAGTACAATAAAAATTAATTACTAGTAAACCGCAACTATTAGCGTTTTTATTTCCGTGACTAAAAAGCCAAGAAAATAATAAATTTATACTAGAGACATAAAATTTTCATTCATTAATTTTAGGTCAAAGAAAAAACAATTAAACTCAGTTTAAATAGAGCAATACTGTTTGTTATATTTATCATAATAATTTAAATTAAAATATGTTTTAAGACACAATAACACAATTTCAATTCCATTAAAATAAAGAAATATTCAAATCTAATGGTACAAACTTTTACTTTTCAAATAAACTACCCTTAAATTATCGAAATTTTACAAAAACATTTTGAGATCCCTAAAATATGAAACACCTTTCTTATCATTTTTTTAAAATTAGTTTAATGAATTAGCGCAATTTATAAGTGACATGTACTTCATATCTGGAAAAACATTTGTTTCGTTTTAAAATATTAAAAAAGTCTGATATTTTGAAGTATAATCTCATTTCATGTGTGTGCTTTTCAAAATAAATAAGTAATAAACAACGACCTTACTTTGTTAAAAATGGAACAATTAATATGTAAACAAATATCAAACAATTATGAAATATTTTTTCTTTTTATCTACAGATTAACATAAATTTTAAGACATTTAGATATCAAACCAGCATTCTTCAGATAAAACAGCATTTTCAAATGTAAAATCCTTGTTTATTTATCCGTACAAGTACAACAAAATAAGACGTTTTTACAGTGTACAAATTTACTTTACTATATATCGTATACATGTTTTTCTGTAATTTAAATTTAATTTTATTTTGATAATTGCAACAATTTTTGTAATTGCAAATGTCAAAATAAAATGTAAAATATTTGTATATTAGTTAAACTGGCAAATATTATGAAAAATATTGGGTCAAAGTATGCATAAAATTTCCTTATTTGGATTATTGGTGAATTTACGGAAACGGTTTAAGTTGATATGAAGGTTGTTTTTTAATTTCTGGTTTGTGTGGCGATATAAATAAATATCATAACAAACAAGTGAAGCTTGATATGTTTGTGACAAAGTACAGGTCTGTCGCTCTCCGAGTTCTAAATTTAAACTGTTGTTTACGCTGAAGAATTGTAATATTTGTAACAATGTAATCGAGTATTTCGTTGTCTGGGGCATTTACCTTGTTACCATAGCGATGTAAACAAGGAACAAGGATTTAGATTTAAAAAAATCTTCACTAAGGACGTTTGTTTATAAATAGCTTGTTGTGTGAAAGAAAATATTTGATTTAGATTCTAGCGGAAGCAAATATACAAACAAATTTTCTTATAGGTTTTTCCACTACCTGAAGTCAGGAAAATAGAAAGAGCAATAAGTATGATATAAATTAAATAGTGATTCCATCATATAAAAAAATATATACACGTGTGTAAATATTTAAACTATTATACTACCTATTTTTATTACTAGTGGTAAAAATATTTGCTAACAAATATTTATTTTTGATACTACGAAAATAGAACGCTAATAAAAAATAAAATTAGTAGATATATATGTTTTAGTAAATATTTGTAATAACTAATGATGTAAGAATAATTTATAAAAGTAATAAAGTGAAAAAAAAAATTGAAAAAGTTTGTCAGGTGTGGGGTTCGAACCCACGCTCCCTCTCGGGAACCAGAGCTTAAATCTGGCGCCTTAGACCGCTCGGCCAACCTGACTATATGAAAGTAGGATACAAACTTGCAATATGAACTAAATATTTCGTGTTGAATATAAAAATCATTTTATTATTTTAATAATTTAATACCGTATTAAAATTACTATAATTATATTTATTTGAATTAAATGTAACATTTATTAATATATTTGTAATATATATCACAACATACAAAGTTTTATGAAGATAAATTGTGCAACAAGCTATTGATATTTTTACCTCCCGCCTATCAATATATAGATAAGGGAGGTATTGTTTTTGGTCAAATTTCTCGAGTATGAGTTTTCAACATATGAGCACGAATTAGGGACCCTAGTATACGATTTTACTATTTTTACCGTGATGTCTGTATGTCTGTGTGTGTGTGTGTGTGTGTGTGTGTGTGTGTGTGTGTGTGTGTGTGTGTGTGTGTGTGTGT
This sequence comes from Stenolophus ochropezus, assembly GCA_035578165.1. Lineage (NCBI taxonomy): Eukaryota > Metazoa > Arthropoda > Insecta > Coleoptera > Carabidae > Stenolophus > Stenolophus ochropezus. The sequence continues at coordinate 5,364,140 of JAQOWZ010000002.1, forward strand.
GTGTCTGTGTGTGTGTATGTGTGTCTGTTACGATTTTTCGTCCACGATAAATCCAATACGATACAAGTAAAAAATATAATATTTGGTATTTAAGATTTATATTCAAATATGATGAACTGATTAGATTTTGACTACAACCGGAAGTAGTACTTTACTTGAAGCTTTAAACCGTTTTTCCTAAAAAATACTTTTAAATACCATATTTTCGCAAATTTCGTTATTTTAAATATAAAGATTTTTTAATTTTCTACCGATCTGCATAATTATGTTTATATATAACTTCTAGCTAGACAGAAAAAAAATATATAAATTGTAATAATTTTACATATCGTTTAGGCTGAGGAATTTCGATAAAACAGATGAGTTATTCATATGTTCACAAAATTTGACATATGATGTCAAATTTGATGCAAGTGTAAAAGATAAAATAAGTAAAAATGAAGTAATTTTATTGTAAAATTTAAAAAGATGGAAGAAATATATTAGAAATGTATTTGCATGCGTAAATCAAAATAAGTTTAGTTCCGGTTTTAGTAACGTCAAAAATAACTGTCATATTGGTCATACAAAATTTATGAAGGAAATTTAAGGTATGAAATGAATTAAAAATATTCTGAACTACAATAGCAAACTAATTTTAAAACTACAAATTAAATGTATTGAAAAACTTATTTAGAATATATTACTACAGTGGCGGGAGGTATTGTGTTGGACACACCAGATTTTTTTGTAAATAACGTATTAGGTATATACATATTGAATATATTCTGGCAGGAATTATGCAAAAACGAGAACAGCCAATTTGGAAAAATCTGCTGTACATGAGTGTTGAGTGTATTTGTTCTGCTTATGATAATCATGTCAATCTTTCATAAAGTAGGGACCTGAACTTGGTACGGAACTAAATTTAAGCACCGAAGGGTTCATAATAAGGGAGAAAATGAATTTTAAAGTCGGTTTTTGATGCTCGAAAAGTAATAACTTTAGAGCAAAGTTTTATTAAAATTTTTTATTGAGAATAGAAATAATAATTAACTTTTTCATATCATATAAAATTATATATATAAAAATAAAAATTTGGTCGTATCAGAAAAATCTTTAAAATATGTGGTTATGCAGCTTGTTTTACAGTAGTGTATTGCTGGTTTCTTTCTTAATACTCATCTCATAACATAATATATATCTTGACTTTTCTGTCTTGCTTTACAGTAGTTTCTTTCTTAATAGTCATATCATACCAAAATTATGTATATCTTGACTTTTCTATAATTTTATGGAAGAAAAATTATGTACTGCAATTTAAAATTTTTAAATCTATTATTTATTTGTATTTGTACAAGTTTATTAAACTCATATCTCCTCCCCAGGAAGTACATATTCCGATGGTACCAGAAGACCCACCTCCGGTAGTAGATACTGTATTGATGTTGCTTGAATTACTTTATAGTTGTTTGTAATTGTTAAAAACGCGATATTTTTATTTTACTTTGCTGATTCTATTTGTACCATGGAATACCTATTTCTTTTGAAGAAAGCTTTTTTTGCTTATCCTCATTTTGTTAATTTGTTGTTTTCCTTGTTGAACCGTCAAAAGTACCATTCCAGAATTATTTTTGATTCACCCGCGTTTGGAGACGTCATCTTTTAACAATTTTCAGAACTACGTATTGTGGAACTACTTATTTATAAAAAGAGGTGTAGGAGAACATTTATGTAAAAAGGCTGGTGTATTACTACGCGTTTGATGGTTGGTTCATCAAATTGATGAAAGATGACGCTGCTTTGTTAATTAGTTCAAAAAAAATATAAGAGATGCCGCCGTTGGATGGTAGGTAAAAATGGTAGCAGTGTGAATATACTACTATGGCCATCTCTCATCAATCTCGTGAACTAACTATCAATCGCGTAGTAATACACCAGCCTTTTTGCACAAATGTCCTCCTACACCTCTTTTTATAAGAAAGTAGTCCTAGATAGGTAGTTCTGACAATTATTCACAGATGACCTTACTTTTCTTGTTTTTATGTACATCTTCAGTATCTTTTGAAAAAAATAGTAAAATTATATTTTTTCTTAGGCCGAAGCAAGCTGCCTAATGTACCGCGCAGTTCTGCAGCAAGTAGCATCATTTTTAGAACGAGCGCATCGTTCTTTATCTACAATTGGAGAACGGCCTAACACTGGAGTACAACGTTCCCGGTCCGAATTCCACGTAGCACACACTACGGAAGAAAAACCATTACCTAGTGCATCACAAGAACCTCCTCAACATGACTTTCGAGACTGGTAAGTTATACATACTAGTAAAGAAACATTCATTCTTAACGTATCTTTTATTTTAGGCGGCAGCCGCAGAGAAAACAAACATCTCCTGATGAAGCTTTCACAAGAAGCTTTTCGTCTGCTTCGACTGCGCAATCTCTCCTGCACACCCGAGAACCGGACCTAGCGCATGTAACCGCCGATCTTAGTCCCAAGGATCAAGAATTTCTCTCCCAATTAGCACGCGAGTTTCCCAGTCGACCACAGCGCGCAACGTCGTTCTCCGTCAATCCACAACTTCTCAGCCCCAGTGATCGGGATATTCGCATCTCCACGGCTTTTAACAGAAAGCTTTCTCTCTAGAGAACTCCCGATACGAGAAAGAAAACAGAAGTCGCGAGGAATTTAGAGAATGATTATTGTTTAATGGGAAACATTACCTCAAATGAGGATGATAAAAGAAGTAGTGTTTTGTCTGTTGGGAAGAAATCTGCAGAGAAAGCTTTCTTTGATTCAGTGTTAGGTAAACCACCATCTCCTAAAACTGGAAGTGTTAGTTCTGCTGAAGATGAAAGTGGGTTTTCTTCTATGAATTCGTTTCAAGAAGTTGGTTTGCCAATAGTTAACTCTACTGTTATTGATAATGATTTGTTTAAAAATGGGGATGTTTCAGTGAATAGTTCTGATTCAGATATAACTCAAATAGATGTTGTACAAGTACATGATAAAGAGAAGTCCAAATTTAATTTGAATCGACCTGAACTTGGCTTGCCTATCAACCACAAAAGGTGGAGTTCGACTCCTGTAGAAGTCGCATAAAACGATCCGTTAAAAGTACTTTGGGTTTGATAATTGTCTAAATTTATAAATTTTGTGATATAGATATGGGTATATATGAAATTATTTATTTTCTGTACTGCAAAGAAAATAATTTTAATTTTTTTTAAAAGAAATTTAAAAATGCAGGTTATGTTTGCGTTTGCAAATGTCAATTCATGTAAATAAATACATATTAAGTTGTAAATTGTAGTCTGAAAGCTTATAGAAAGTTAAAATACGGCAAAGCATAATAATCTATAAGCTAACGAAGCTTTTAATTGTATTTTATAAGAATATCCAATTTATTATGTGTAAATTCATTTAAAATGAAATTTGACAGTCTCCTATTTTTCTAGGACAGAAAATTATATATTTATTATATATGCATGTTTCCGAATGACTAAATCCTCTGTTGAGATTTTATTGAGTTGTAAATGATTTATGCTATACAGAAATATAACTTTGTATATACATATAACATGTAAATGTTAAGTACAAACAGTAAATTATTATCGCACATCTAAAGACAGTATGTGTAATTATTGAAAGTATTTTTTGTACTACTCTAGTGTAAATTTGTTCTTATGTAAATAAGTTACTTCCTCCAGTGCTCCTGTATAAGAAATGCTTTTAAAAATGTGCCTTAGCTACTTACCATTTTGAATATGATGTATGCTTGGTGATATAACAATTTGGTCTCTTGATTTCAAATAAATATTGTAATGCATAAAGAGATTTATCCATGTAATTATTGTTCTGCAAGTATATTTCATTATTTTTATCTCATTTCAGCACAGTTCGATTACATGAATTTATTGTTTCTGTGTGCAGCGTGCCAAACCGATTTCATTTAAATTGATGAAAATTTAATAATAATAGAAAATATCCCACGCAAAATCTTTTACCTTTTTTCTCTTATTTTATTAAATTTCTTAACCCCAACAATAATTGAATTTTATGTTTGCTTAACAAAGAAGTATATTTTATAAGTGTAATGCGTAAATTTCAAATTCCCTCTTTTAAAAAATTGGACTTTGATTTTAATCAAGTATTGATTTTCTCCGATTTACACAAGCGAAATTTATAGCAAAGTCTAGTAGTTCTAGAATGTGCCAACAGACGACTTCACATATAAAATTTTGTACAAATATTATTTTCTAGCTAAAACACTAATTTTATATTAGAATGTCATATGAGAAAATAATATTAAAATAAAAAAATAATGTGAGTTTAATTCATAGTTTTGAAGTTAATTAATTTTATTTTATTGGATTAACGGTGGATCGGTATTGATTTTCTCCGATTTACACAGGCGAAAGTTCTGTATACAAATAAAAATGAGTTTTTATTTATATTCAATTACAGAAAAGGTTAAAATGATAAATAAACAAACGTAGATACAAAATAAATATATATTTATTGCTACATATTTTTAATTTTATATTTAAGGTTGAAGGTGATTACGTAACTCACGCTACAACGAGAACGACGCCATCAATCTCTTTCTTCGCCATTTTGTTTGACTCACACACACTCGTCGAACTTTGCTTTGTGAAATTTAGAGTAGTTTTTCGCGATTTTCCACGAGGAAAACGGATATTTTTGCTTTTCGGTAGTGCCAGTGATTGTGCCCGGAGTGCCAGTTCAGCTAGGCCCGTGAGGGTGGGATGCGAACCGTTCCGTCGTGAAACATACGTGGGGGACTGGGTCGTGCGCGATAGGGTTCGATGCTCAGCTCAGCGGAGCCAACGGTGTCTTCAGCCCAGCAGTGAAGATAAAATAAAACGAAACCGAAAACGCGCAAAGGAGCATTCGCGTTGGATTTATTGTAAATGGGGCCCGTTTGATTTCTTTTTCGAGCGCGTCTTGAGTGCTTTCGAAACCGAGTGCTTGGTTCACGTGAATCCAACCTACATGAAGAGGAGCCGGCAGCAACCAGCTGCATTTTCCATAAGCACTTTTACCGGGTGTAGTAGGTTTGTTTAGGTAGTGAAACAGGGTCGCCTATGCGCATGGTAGGTCGTTCGTCTACCTCGGGAGTTGGGCTGCGTCCGAGCTACGTAGGGTTTTCACCTATGCCATGTCTCCGGCCGTTTGGCAGTATTTCGACTTGGGCGAGAGGGAACCACCTGTGTCAGCTGTATTTTCCCGATTTTTATTCCCAGGAATTTCTTGAGGGAATCTATGGTCCGCGAATGGGTGACTGCCGAATGAATGTGTGTGTGCCAGGCGGGGTGCCAGTGTTGCCTGATGACAAGGCTATTACCAGAGTCAAACTTGTTGACGTACTGTCATCCCCTAGGCCCTTGTGGTGGTCGAGATTGACGAGTATACGGTAAACGTCTGCTAGTGCGTAGATCTCACGGAGCTGTAGGATACAAACGGCGTGCGGTCGGCTAATCCGCTCGAAACTTGCAATCAGTAAATCTTATTCATTTTGTACTTATTTAGCTTAGATGTAAGTAGCTCGTACCGTTCTCGTAGCGCGCAGGTAGTTTGTAAGCCAGAAGATTCCAATGCCCAACCACCGCCCAATCAACGCCCTCAACCAACATCCACCATCTCTGAAGATGAAGAAAGAACAAACAAAACTGTGTGTTTGGTGTGGAATGTTGTGTGAATGCTACTAATCAAATTTTTCCTTCCAGCTTCTCTTTTTTACTATTATAGGTACACCTCATCATTTTATATTAGGTATTAAAATAATCACCATTCTTTTTCAGTTCAACAACAAAATTGTTTTATTGTAATTTATAAAATTGTAATATTTTTTTTTGTGTTTTCTGTAGCTAACATCAAATTCTAGCTGAATCTTTTTCTGGGTATAGAGTCAGTCAACAGCCACAAGATTTTTAACTTTGGCAATATGCCGTGCTGAGACAGCTTGCTGTTATTCGCCGAGTATTGTCATTGTTAATTATCCTTGTGTTTTTAATTTTTATGTTTTCTGGGAGGCGGTGGGATTAAATGTAGAGTCTTCAGACTTCATGGGTCCTTTGTCTCTGTCAATAACGATGTTGGATATTTGTTCTACCCGAGCTTATATTCTTCACCTTATTGCCACAGATATATTGATTCGTGCTGTCTGCTTCCTTATTGGAGTAATCATGAAATAAATATTTGGGAATTTGAAGAAGGTTCAGATAGAAAAAGAAGTAGAAGAACAACAGAAGAATTCACCTGGACAATAATGGACACCAGTTGAACTTCTTTCTGGGTGTAGAGTCATTCAGCAGCCACAGGTTTTTAACTTTATCAATATGCCGTGCTGAGGCAGCTTGCTGCTATTCGCCGATTATTGCTATTGTTAATTATCCTTGTGTTTCTTTTCTAATTGTATTTGGGAAGTGGTTGGGATAAATTTAGATTCTTCAGACTTCACGGGTCTTTTGCCTTTGTCAATACGGTGTTGGGTATTAATTCTCCCGGATTAATATTCTTCATTTTATTGCCAAAGATATATTGATTCTTGTTGTCTGCTTCCTTGAAGGAAAAGTAACTTAAATTTGGAAATAGAAAGATGTATCAACAAGAACAATTCATCATAGAAGAATCTTGGGCCCGCTGCTTGCAAGTTAATAGGTAAATAAATACCAGAAAATATGTTAAGTTAACTATGTTCAGATATGTTAGTTGTATTACAATGAAACTATCATATTTACAATTTTAGGAATATGATCAAAAATTATGTGATTCATTGGTTCTAGGCATTGCAGCGAAGAGACCGCTCTTCTGTCATGGTTTTAGGGAGGTTTCCCCTGACGTCCAAGGAAGAATTTCCGGGAGAGAGTACGCTTATCGCCCTCCTAGCAAATTGCGGAAGCGTATGGGTGTCTACACATCTAACTATTAAATTGGTGTATTATCTTTTAATTGTAAACTGTGTATATTATTTTTTTGTAATATTGAATAAATTTTTACAAAACTGAGTTATTTTAAGTAATGATAAAATACGATTCGATGAACAAATACTCAGAAGATTTTTGGTATTTGTGGTTATGTATTTATGACCTCAATTTTCTAGGAAAGATTAAATTATTAATTACTCAGTAGTTGTATTTGTTTAAAATAATACTAAAAATTGTACATCAGTAGCTTGTAGTTTAAAAAAAAAAATGAATTTGTCTTATTTTTATTTTACATTAAATTATATATATTTGAGATTTTAAATTATTTTTGTTACAGATTTTTAAATTTGAAATCCGCTGAAAAAGGAGGAAATTGTAGAAGGAATGGTTGCCAAAAGTAAGTAACTAATGTAACTAGAAAAATAACTGTCAAAGTCAAAATTTATGTGTTTATAGAAGCATATTTTACTTTAATTTGTATATGATGAAATATAAATAATTATATTATGTTTTTTTATGAAAATTCTGGTAAAGTATTTGTACGTATTACAGGTGTGCCGAGATAAAATTTGACGATGCGAGTACTCAACTTCCGGCATCTTCGTTCTCCAAGTGCCGCGTGGAGAATGGCGGCTCGTTTCGCGTTCGTGGTTTTAATTTTGTTGTTTTGTGGTGATTTTCTTCTAAAATCACCTGTAGAGTCATTTAGCTTTGTAGTGTGATGGGTCCAACGTAAGGTTAGGCTAAATTTTCCGCTTTGCTTTGCTTTGTTTTGCTAAATACGTAAAGTAACGTTAGAGTCACTGAGCGTCGTTCCAAGTCGTGGAACCAACATATTTCCGTTTATTTGGTGGCAAATATTAATGCCACTGTTGTTTGACGCCAATACGCGATGGATTAGGATCGGTGCACGGCTGTGGTCTAGGATTCACCTTCTGTGTTTCCGACCACAGTACGTCGGGAGTGCGTGTTGTGTGGTGGAGGAGTTCATTTCCCAACTCTAGTCTTTGGTCCGAATCCGTGTGGAGGCCAGATCAGATCGCTAGTGCCGTGTTTCTCTTAATTACTCTTTGTTTTTGTGTGGGGCAACCTGTGCACGAGCAACTTGTAATTAGGAAGCTAGGTGTTAGTTGGTCCAGGTGTTGATAAACGTGCCACCTGATGCGGGGTGCATTGGTTTGCGTACCGGTCACCGGCCTTGTTGTACTTGGCTAGCCCTAGACGACCATTGCGTGAGTGGGTACTCGTGAAATCATCCTCATTGCCCGCGCTGGTGTCGTGCCAGGCGAGTCACAACCGAAGGCGGTCCTCGTTATTTGCTTGTGGCTACGGCGAAATAGCCCTATAAATTAGAATCTTAGCTTAGTTTGTAAGTGAAAAAAGAAGAGGACACTGGGCGAAGAGGACAACAGGCGAAGAGGAGGAGCCAGGAGGAAGAGGAGATGGACGAAGATCGAAACGTGTGAATGTTGTGTGACTGTTGCGAGAATGTGACTAATCACTTTCAGAGTTCCTGTTCCTCTTCACGTGTAGAGCCCAGCTGGGACTTATGACTGGGGAGCAACGTGGGAGACGTCGCTGGAAGCGGAACATCGGTGGAATCAGCGTTGGAAATGGTCTTAGTAGCTGAGCAACGTTGGAACCTTCGAGGGAAGCAGAGCACCGTGGGAAGTCGTCGAAGGATGAAGACGTCGGTTCCTGATCACCAAATATACTTGTGACAACGACTACTCATCTTTGGAAAACTTTACGCCCGTCGCTACATTGTTATAGGTAAATATCGATATTTTATTCCATATTTTCTAAGATAATTTTGTTCGAATCAGAAATAATCAGTCATACAATAAAATAGAATAAAAATACATGAATATTTTATAACTCTATTTTTAAAACAATTCAAAATATTCAAAGAAAAATAGAACTGGAAATTATAGCACAAAATTTTAATGTAGTGATTTTGTATGTAGATCTAACTTGAAGAAAGTGATAGTAATGTTCTTTTCTTTATTGCAGATGTAGCAACGAAGAGATCGCTCTTCTGTCATGGTTTTAGGAGGTTTCCCATGACGCCAAGGAAGAATTTCCGGAAGAGAGTACGCCTGACGCCCTCCAAACGAACCGCAAAGGCGTACGAGAGTCTACACAGATCTGAATGTCGGATCAGGGACAATTCTGCTAATTGTATCTGTATGTGTTAAATTGTAATGTTAAAAACTAACGTTTTTTTACTTCATCTTCTGTTCAAATATAATTATGTATAATGTTTAAACACCCATATAAATGAATAAAATGTGTACGATGTAAGTAAATTATTTATTATAATACCCAATATCAAGTCTTTTAGTCTGAAATGTATATGTTTTTTATAGTGTATTTTATATTTTTAATATTATTCTATGTAATATATTTTATAAGATCAAAATTCAAGTAAAAATAAAATTTATAAAAAATTTACTAATGTTTCAATTTAAAGTGAATATCTCCATACCTATATATTTATTTACAGAGTAATTATAAAGAATTATAGGATGATAATATAAGGTAAGTTTGCATTCTATGTTTAAATAAGGGGTAATAGGATATGAATATAATATTGTTTAAAATGTAGAATTCAATGACCTTTCCTTCTTATGTATTGTTGTAAACGACTTTTATTATTACACACAGTACGTATATATTAGGATAGTTTCAGATTATTTATTTAGCGCATCTTTTATTTACCTATCTCCGTATGATGACATTTCTTACTCGACGTCTTCTAAAAAAATTCAAAAACAGCAAGGGTTGGTTACGTAACCAACTGTTAAAAAAGGGCGGAAAGCGATGAAATGGTGAAATTATTGTTGAAGGGGTACAGGAATAAAGATATGATGTAATTTAAGTGTTTGTTTATTATATAACAATAAATACACACGATTATGTTGATATAAGTACAATACTAAATATACAAGTTAATTAGTAATTATTTCCATTTGTGCCCTTCTGGAACTGTGGCTGCCGCTTCCAGAGTTGAAGTGCAGGTTATTCATCCCCTAAACAATCAGAAAAATAACAATTAAAAAATAAATAATATGAATGACAGTAATAAATATTATATACATCATATTACATTTACATCATCAATTAAAGGTGGGGTGCAATCTGGACATCAAATTCGGAATCTACAGAGTCGAATTAGAGGGATGACATGTTTTTAACACCCTCTTCATATTTTACTCTGCCTATCATATATAAAGGAGCAGTAAAGTTCCATTTTCCGGAAAAGGAAAAATCGGACAAAAAAAATTTTCAAATAAAAGTTGCTTAAAATTTTATTCTGAACAAAAAATCCTAATAAAGTTTTTCTCTAAGATTAATATTTACACTCTTTCCAAAATCCCACTTTAAAGTTCAATAACTCCCTTACCAGCAACCCTTAAGGGCTCAGATTATATTCCGCACTAAGTTTAGGTCCCTACTACGTGTATGCAAAGTTTCATCGAAAGACAAAAAATTTTAGTCGAGACGAAACGTGAATTACCCCTAAACTAGGGGTTGGCGCACAAAACAGACATCAGATTCGTTAGTTTCACGGTTGACTCTATAGGATAGCATACTTTTTTCCCCTAATTTCACTAATTAGTTGCATCGTAAAAAACCCTGGACTATAGCCCATGGTTTTTGACCTTGAACCCCAAATTTTGGGAGTTAGACATGTCATCCCCTTAATTCGACCCTTCCGCTTCCCGTGCCGGTGTCCGTTTTTGGTGCTCTCGCTTCGTTCTTACGTAATTCGCGATTGAATTTCCGGAAGTAGAGCATTATTTTACCCCCATAATATTGACGTGAAAATTTTCAAACTTTGCATATGAACTGGGCTTCCAATACTACATTCATAAAAAAAATATAAAATTTTTAGTGCAACTATAAGGGTAGTTTATTTGAAGATTTTTAAGAAATTATTTTCTGTTATCTATATTATTAGGGGTAGAGATCTCAAATATTGTATTTAGACTAAGAACTTAATGCTACATCTGTAAAAAAAATCCCAATTTTATAGGGCACCCCAAAGTGGTAGTTCTCTTGAAGAAGATTCGAACGGAACTTATCTTTAAGACAGAGATGTACTTAAACAATATCTTCAAAAAGAAAAATCGGATAAAATTTTTTTTAAATAAATATGCTTAGAATTTTATTCCTAACAATAAACTCTAATAAAGTTTTCCTCTAAAGTTAATATTTTCCACCCTTGAAAATTATATAATTGAATAACTCCCTTAATATCAACCCCTAGAGGCTCATATTTGGTTGTCTACTAAATCTATGTCCCTAGTTTATGTATGCCTAGTTTCATCAAAATCGGACAAAAGAAAATATCACAGTATAATACAATATAAAAAGGACATATACTTATAATGTGTATAGGAGTGCTTTTATTAAAAGGGTGACATCAAATCTGTAAGGGTACAGAATTTACATACATGTACAGTAAGTACATGTGATACCTAAATATAGAGCAAAATTACGTTATTTTTTAAATTTAATTTAGCGTTAATTGATGTTGATGCTTACATAACCGCATTCAAATTATATTTAAATTCTAAAATCGCTGTACTATTTCAAGCTATAGTTGTTAATAATCTAATGTTAATATTAATACATGCATGATAGACATGATACATTTTAAAAAGAAAATGACCCAATTAACTATGAAACAAAAACACCAGCGGACAAAAAAGTGTTTCAAATAGAAGATGTTCAAAATATCATTCTCTTTAAAATATCCTAATAAAAAAATTAAAACTTTGTATCTGAGTTGTAGATACTAAGGGGCATCTATAAAAAAATTACAAAAATTTAAGGGTGGCTACAAGGGTTAGTTTACTTGAAGATTTTTCAGAAAAATAATTCTATTTCCTATATTCATTAAGGGAAAAAATTAAAACTATGTATCTGAGTTGTAGATACTAAGGGGCATCTATAAAAAAATTACAAAAATTTAAGGGTGGCTACAAGGATTAGTTTACTTGAAGATTTTTCAGAAAAATAATTCTATTTCCTATATTCATTAAGGGAAAAAATTAAAACTTTGTATCTGAGTTGTAGATACTAAGGGGCATCTATAAAAAAATTACCAAAATTTAAGGGTGGCTACAAGGATTAGTTTACTTGAAGATTTTTCAGAAAAATAATTCTATTTCCCACATCCATTAAGGAAAAAAATTAAAACTTTGTATCTGAGTTGTAGATACTAAGGGGCATCTATTAAAAAATTACCAAAATTTAAGGGTGGCTACAAGGGTTAGTTTACTTGAAGATTTTTCAGAAAAATAATTCTATTTCCTATATTCATTAAGGGAAAAAATTAAAACTTTGTATCTGAGTTGTAGATACTAAGGGGCATCTATTAAAAAATTACCAAAATTTAAGGGTGGCTACAAGGGTTAGTTTACTTGAAGATTTTTCAGAAAAATAATTCTATTTCCCACATCCATTAAGGAAAAAAATTAAAACTTTGTATCTGAGTTGTAGATACTAAGGGGCATCTATAAAAAAATTACCAAAATTTAAAGATGGCTACAAGGGTTAGTTTACTTGAAGATTTTTCAGAAAAATAATTCTATTTCCCACATCCATTAAGGAAAAAAATTAAAACTTTGTATCTGAGTTGTAGATACTAAGGGGCATCTATAAAAAAATTACCAAAATTTAAGGGTGGCTACAAGGATTAGTTTACTTGAAGATTTTTCAGAAAAATAATTCTATTTCCTATATTCATTAATGGAAAAAATTAAAACATTGTATCTGAGTTGTAGATACTAAGGGGCATCTATAAAAAAATTACCAAAATTTAAGGGTGGCTACAAGGGTTAGTTTACTTGAAGATTTTTCAGAAAAATAATTCTATTTCCCACATCCATTAAGGAAAAAAATTAAAACTTTGTATCTGAGTTGTAGATACTAAGAGGCATCTATAAAAAAATTACCAAAATTTAAGGGTGGCTACAAGGATTAGTTTACTTGAAGATTTTTCAGAAAAATAATTCTATTTCCTATATTCATTAAGGGAAAAAATTAAAACTTTGTATCTGAGTTGTAGATACTAAGGGGCATCTATAAAAAAATTACCAAAATTTAAGGGTGGCTACAAGAATTAGTTTACTTGAAGATTTTTCAGAAAAATAATTCTATTTCCTATATTCATTAATGGAAAAAATTAAAACATTGTATCTGAGTTGTAGATACTAAGGGGCATCTATAAAAAAATTACCAAAATTTAAGGGTGGCTACAAGGGTTAGTTTACTTGAAGATTTTTCAGAAAAATAATTCTATTTCCCACATCCATTAAGGAAAAAAATTAAAACTTTGTATCTGAGTTGTAGATACTAAGGGGCATCTATAAAAAAATTACCAAAATTTAAGGGTGGCTACAAGGATTAGTTTACTTGAAGATTTTTCAGAAAAATAATCTTATTTCCTACATTCATTAAGGGAAAAAATTAAAACTTTGTATCTGAGTTGTAGATACTAAGGGGCATCTATAAAAAAATTACCAAAATTTAAGGGTGGCTACAAGGGTTAGTTTACTTGAAGATTTTTCAGAAAAATAATTCTATTTCCCACATCCATTAAGGAAAAAAAATAAAACTTTGTATCTAAGTTGTAGATACTAAGGGGCATCTATAAAAAAAAATACCAAAATTTAAGGGTATCTTCAAGGGTTAGTTTACTTGAAGATTTTTCAGAAAAATAATGACCAATCATAAGATCAAGTATTGATTTTTCGAACCAGCCAATCAGAGTGTACAGAATTTAAACGAACCAATCAAAGAATAATTTATTTGATTTGAATAAAACGAGAAGTAATATTTTCAAATACAATTTTCTGCACCAAATTTTCATAAATTAAATATCAAAAGATTCAGCGTGTTAGTATCTCTACTATTAATAGTAACTTGTAAATTCTGTCATTCTATGTACGAAACATTTTCTGTGGCAATGTTTAGTACAAAGTTTATTTACTTTTTAAGAAATTATAGAAAGAATTAGCATAACATACTGATACTGACTACACTTTCATTCTATTTTAGCTAACTGTAAACCAAAAACAAAGTAATCAGTTCGAGACGTTGAAAGTAGCAAACGTAAAATTATTACATAGAGTATTTAGCAGAATAACCTAATTCTAATGAAACTACTTGTAAAGCAAAGTATACAAAAATAGTTAATATTTTAAATACTAATTATTTTACATTTTCTATATGATATATTTCTAGTTCAATATTATCTTTAGGTAAAATCCAAAGTATTACAGGGCTCTTTAATTCTTTATCAACCTGGGGCCTGTTTCACAAAACTACAAGTCTTGTAATACAAGTGTATCACTTGGCAACGCTTGTCAAATTTTCAATATGTGCCAATAGAATTTATAACTTGACAAACGTTGCCTAGTGATACACTTGTATTACAAGACTTGTAGATTTGTGAAACAGGCCCCTGGTACCTTTCTTCCTTCGTAAAATAACTAAAAGCTGTACCAATGATCATTGTTATTGTAAAACATAACGGAGTGTAATAGAAGAATGATATTTTGTAGATCCTAGGATATAGTATTCGTTAGAATTCATCACATTGTAATACAAAACAGATCTTTAAACAATTCGAATTTATAAGTGAACTATGTAGAAACCATTTGTTATAAACAAAGTTTAATCAGGTCAAAATGTGTCTCTTGTGGATCAGTACGTTATCTTTACAAGCCTTGAAACAAATGTTTTGTATTTTTATAGTATTATTTCAGGAATATATTGTAACTTTTGTTCTAAATGAATAATCATTAATCTATAATCTAATTTCAAAACTGTAACAATGATTTCTTAATTTTAAACTTGACAAGTGTATGTAAACAACAACTAATGCCATTATGTTTGTACTAAATTCATGTGAAAATAAAATGAATTACCTTTCAAACGACAGCTTGGCAACTTCTGCAGTTCTGGTTCCATTTTTATATAAATAGTTCAATAATAATATAATATTTATTAACTAAACACAGGTTATACGTCAAAATTTTATGTAAACAATTCAGACATGTTGGAAAACTAATTTTGGGATTGGATTGGTTCAATTGATACCATGTGATAGTATTCATATACAAAATTGTTTATTTAATCACACAAAGATGTCATTACTAGAATTATATTAAAAACAAATGAAATAAATTTTTTGAAAAACGAACTACATATGAAATATTAAAAAAAAATAGTTAAATTTAATACATGAGAGCAAAGAAAATTTATTTTAAGACAGTAGGAATAAATATAGGACAACAAACATAGGTAATTTTATTTGAATCAATTAAAATTTGTTTTTTTTTTCAAATTTTTCCAATACAATTTACAATAATTTATTTTGACATCAAACAATTTTATAATACATAATATAATTTACAATAAAATTTTTCCAATACAATTTACAATAATTTATTTTCTACATATAACAATTTTATACTATATAATATAATTTACAATAAAACTTTTATTCCATTGTTCATCCTCATTTGACTGCAAATCCTAAAATTCTTGTATTTGTTATATTCTTAAATCATATTTTTAACCCTGTGAATAATTTATTGTTGAAATCGCTGAAAGTTTTAATAATTCGTTAGTGTAATTTATAATTGAATTTTGTAAATTTATTATTACCTGTTTTTTATTCCCAATTTATGAATTGAAAGAATTCAACATCTCTGATGTGTTTTTTGACCTTTGGAGATTCATTCCTTCTATTTGAATTGCTATATCCTTAAATTCTTCTGTATATATTTATTACAATTCTTGCAGTTGTTATGCTGTGTTTATTATAACCTGCTGTATGTGCTGCGTGTAGGAGTGGCATTATAAAACTTAAAACTAGCCTACCTATTAAATTTATTTATACTACGCAGTCTTAAATTAAAGCTATCCGAATTTAAACATAAGCGCACTTATTCTATCCGGACCTAAACTAAAGGCGACTTATTTTACCCGAACTTAAATGTAACCGCACTTATTCTAACCGAACTTACTCTACCTGAACTTAAATTTAACCGCACTTAAACTAAATCGGACATAGTCTAACCGAACTTATTCTACCCGGACTTAAATGTAACCGCAATTAGTCTAACCGAACTTATTCTACCCGGACTTAAATGTAACCGCAATTAGTCTAACCGAACTTATTCTATCCTGACTTAAAAGTAACCGCACTTAGTCTAACCGAACTTATTCTACCCGGACTTAAAAGCAACCGCACTTAGTCTAACCGGACTTAAAAGTAACCGCACTTAAGCTAAAGCGCACTCAGTCTAACCGAACTTAAAAGTAACCGTACTTATTCTAACCGGACTTAAAAGTAACCGCACTTATTCTAACCGGACTTAAAAGTAACCGCACTTAGTCTAACCGAACTTATTCTACCCGGACTTAAAAGTAACCGCACTTATTCTAACCGGACTTAAAACTAACCGCACTTATTCTAACCGGACTTAAAACTAACCGCACTTATTCTAACCGGACTTAAAAGTAACCGCACTTAAGCTAAAGCGCACTCTGTCTAACCGAACTTAAAAGCAACCGCACTTAGTCTAACCGGACTTAAAAGTAACCGCACTTAAGCTAAAGCGCACTCTGTCTAACCGAACTTAAAAGTAACCGTACTTATTCTAACCGGACTTAAAAGTAACCGCACTTATTCTAACCGGACTTAAAAGTAACCGCACTTAGTCTAACCGAACTTATTCTACCCGGACTTAAAAGTAACCGCACTTATTCTAACCGGACTTAAAACTAACCGCACTTATTCTAACCGGACTTAAAACTAACCGCACTTATTCTAACCGGACTTAAAAGTAACCGCACTTAAGCTAAAGCGCACTCTGTCTAACCGAACTTAAAAGTAACCGTACTTATTCTAACCGGACTTAAAAGTAACCGCACTTATTCTAACCGGACTTAAAAGTAACCGCACTTAGTCTAACCGAACTTATTCTACCCGGACTTAAAACTAACCGCACTTATTCTAACCGGACTTAAAACTAACCGCACTTATTCTAACCGGACTTAAAACTAACCGCACTTATCCTAACCGGACTTAAAAGTAACCGCACTTAAGCTAAAGCGCACTTAGTATAACCGAACTTATTCTACCCGGAGTTAAAAGTAACCGCACTTATACTAAAGCGCACTTAGTCTAACCGAACTTATTCTACCCGGACTTAAATGTACTCGTACTTAATCTAAAGCGGACCGAACTTATTCTACCCGGACCCGCACTTAAGCTAAATCCGACTTATTCTAAAGCGTAGTTAATCTAACCGATCTTATTCTACTCCGACTTAAATAGAACCGCTATTAAACTGAAACCGACTTATTCTACCCGGACTTAAATGTAACCGCACTTAAGCTAAATCCGACTTATTCTAAAGCGCAGTTAATCTAACCGATCTTATTCTACTCCGGCTTAAATGGAACCGCTATTAAACAAAAACCGACTTATTCTACCCGGACTTACATGTAACCGCATTTAAGCTAAAGCCGAGTTATTCTAAAGCGCATTTATTCTACCCGGACTTATTTTATCCGAACCGAACGTAAGCGCACTTATTCTAACCGAACTAAAGCTAAAGCCGATTTATCCTAAAGCGCATTTATTCTAAACAAATTTATCTTAAACAGCCGAGTTTCTCACACCTGAAAGTTAAGTGCCACGTCTACACTTAGTACATAGTTCGTTCATTTAATTTTGTTGTCTCTATGAAACTGTTCCTATTTTTGTGAAGTACCTACTTATAAAGTCTTTCAAAAAATAATTCCCAACAGCTTACGAAAATATTATCATCCCATTTGAAATATGATTCTAATAAGAATATTTGCAGTCAAATACCTGTAAAATCCGTAAGCAAATGAAAACTAATTTATCGGTACTTTAAAAAACAAATAAAATATTAAATTACCTGTGTTTAATAAGAGAACAGGTCATCAACTCATTTCTATTACTACAATCAAAATATTTACTAAAGTGGAATCTTTATGTATTTTCATTGCACCAATTCATAACTTCTATATTCTAAATTGTAACTGTAACAAAAATATTTTAAATTTATTTATTTTAATTATTTTTATTTTGTTGTGCTACTAGTCAGTTATAATTTTTGTAAATGGCATTTGAAAACCATTAAAATAGTTATTTATGATATAAGTGTTTAAAGTGACATTTTATGAATGAGGGGGGAAGTTTGAAACGAGGCGAAGCCGAGTTTAACAAACCCCCATGAACGAAATAAAATCACTTTTAACACAAATATCATACACTATTTTTCCTACGACCACAGTTATGTACCTATTAGTAAATAAAAACTAAGCATTAGAATGACATTTATGACAGGTCATGATGTATTTGTTATGAACAACTGAACATAAGACGTGTTAAAAGTAAATTTGTTTTTTACTTTTAACACGTTGTCAATGGCAACGTTTTAAAAGTATTTACTGTGTTATAAACTGTTATTTTTAACTTGCTAAGCAACCGTTAAAAATACTATTTTTAACAGTGGTCGTAGGAAAAAGTCTTAATGTAATGATTTTTAATTATGTACTTTTAAATATAGATTAAAGTATTTTAATAATATTGCATTTTAAATGTAATTCAATTTGTAACTTACAAAGAGATTAAAATATTACAGGGATAGAAAAAATTGTTACTAAAATTTTTTTTAGAGTATGTATATGCAAGAAACAAAATTTATACAAAGTAAGGTTTTAAACTTTAAGTCATTTTCAAATATCTATTACAAGAACTATAACTATGAATGAGATATGAAGTTTATAAGATAACAGATTATTCAGAGAGATAAATATAAAAATAATTAATAATAATAGTTCTAATAAACATACAGCGAGAAAAAAAAAATTGCAGTGTTTTTTGAAACTATAATACCATGCAGAGTAGGAAATATTATTTTAGTTTACTACTAAATAGCATATGAAAGCAATGTGCTGTTATATAAATCTCAATAAAGAGTGAAATAAACATTTAACAATAAAAGAAATTTTGTAAACCCAAAAAGAATTTGCACAGATTTCAAATGAGTGGACATTCTTTCACTAGTATTCTGATTTTATTACTAGAAAAGACACTAGAACGCAGGAAAATAAAAAATTAAGTTGTCCAAAAATTTTAAAAATTACAATGAGCTAAGAAATAAATTATTGATAACTACAATGATACTATCAGTAATTTGGAAACAATAAGAAAATTACTCTTCAGACAATTACGCATAGTGCAAATTTGAACGATTGGAACTATAATAAAAAAAAAACCCCTTTATAAGTGAGAAAACCAAAGAAAGCAATTACAGTAATATACAATTGTGGAAATATTATTTTTGCTCACTGCATGTTACATTAAGAAGTATATAGTCATGTTCAATTTTAATGAAATAAAACTAATAATCCAGAAAAATATTAAGAAAAATTGAAAATATAATAATATTTCTTACCTTATTAATGTCGTAGATCCTTCCTTGTACTTGACTTATTTATTCTTATGCAATTGACTTCCACATATCATCTGCAATCAAAGAAATTTATTTATATTTACAAGTAATTTGTAAAAAAAAAAACAATAGTACCTGTGTCCTAAAAAATAAAATCCAGCTCCACTGTAACCACTGATTATTGATATGAACCTGCTTTTATAAGTAGTGTGTACCTGTAACAAAACAAAATTAAAATAATTGTTAAAACAATTCAATACTTAATATCGTCATTGGAGCATCTTCGTCTGGGCCTCGGATAAGGCCACGCCTTCGAATTTGGAAAGCAGTCTCGTCACCGCTGTGTAGGCCTGGAAGCGGCCTGTCCCACGATGTTGGAGTGATGTGTAGGCCTGGAAGAGGCCTGTCCCACGCTGCTGAAGAGATGTGTAGGCCTGGAAGCGGCCTGTCACACGCTGCTGGAGCGATGGTTAGGCCTGGAAGTGGTCTGCCCCACCATGCTGGAACGCGGTGCTGTCACCGCTGTGTAGGCCTGGAAGCGGCCTGTCCCACGCTGCTGGAGAGATGTGTAGGCCTGGAAGTGGCCTGTCCCTCGACGCTGAAACGCGGTGCTGTCACCGCTGTTATCGTTGCACTTTCACTGTCGCGATCGATCGTAGATTTGCACCGAACCGAACACGAATTTGCACCACCGCACTTTTCACTACGCACTTCGCCTTACAACTAACTTAAAATTAATTATAAACTAACTTAAATTAACTATAAACTAACACTCAATTGCCCATAGGTTTTCACTATCGCACTTTCACTCCCGCACTTGTATTTATAGCTAACTTATAACTAATACTGCTTATATTTAACTTAAAACTAACACTCAATTGCCCATAGGTTTTCACTATCGCACTTTCACTACCGCACTTGTAGTTATAGCTAACTTACAACTAACACTACTTATAGCTAACTTAAAACTAGCACTAACACTCAATTGCCCATAGATTTTCACTACCGCACTTTTTTCGTACTTCGTCGAAACACTAACACAGTTGAAGACTTGTCCCTCGATGCTGGAACGCGGTGGTCACCGCTGTACAAGCCTGGAAATGGCCTGTCCCTCGCTGCTGAAGCGATGAGTAGGCCTGGAAGCGGCCTGTCCCTCGCTGCTGAAGCGATGAGTAGGCCTGGAAATGGCCTGTCCCTCGCTGCTGAAGCGAAGTGTAGGCCTGGAAACGGCCTGTCCCTCGCTGCTGAAGCGATGAGTAGGCCTGGAAACGGCCTGTCTTTCGCTGCTGAAGCGATGAGTAGGCCTGGAAGCGGCCTGTCCCACGCTGCTGAAGAGATGTGTAGGCCTGGAAGCGGCCTGTCCCACGCTGCTGAAGCGAAGTGTAGGCCTGGAAACGGCCTGTCCCTCGCTGCTGAAGCGATGAGTAGGCCTGGAAACGGCCTGTCCCACGCTGCTGAAGAGATGTGTAGGCCTGGAAGCGGCCTGTCCCACGCTGCTGAAGCGAAGTGTAGGCCTGGAAGCGGCCTGTCCCTCGCTGCTGAAGCGATGAGTAGGCCTGGAAACGGCCTGTCCCACGCTGCTGAAGAGATGTGTAGGCCTGGAAGCGGCCTGTCCCACGCTGCTGAAGCGAAGTGTAGGCCTGGAAACGGCCTGTCCCTCGCTGCTGAAGCGATGAGTAGGCCTGGAAACGGCCTGTCTTTCGCTGCTGAAGCGATGAGTAGGCCTGGAAGCGGCCTGTCCCACGCTGCTGAAGAGATGTGTAGGCCTGGAAGCGGCCTGTCCCACGCTGCTGAAGCGAAGTGTAGGCCTGGAAACGGCCTGTCCCTCGCTGCTGAAGCGATGAGTAGGCCTGGAAGCGGCCTGTCCCACGCTGCTGAAGCGAAGTGTAGGCCTGGAAACGGCCTGTCCCACGCTGCTGAAGCGATGAGTAGGCCTGGAAACGGCCTGTCCCACGCTGCTGAAGAGATGTGTAGGCCTGGAAGCGGCCTGTCCCACGCTGCTGAAGCGAAGTGTAGGCCTGGAAACGGCCTGTCCCACGCTGCAGAAGAGATGTATAGGCCTGGAAACGGCCTGTCCCACGCTGCTGAAGCGAAGTGTAGGCCTGGAAACGGCCTGTCCCTCGCTGCTGAAGCGAAGTGTTGGCCTGGAAACGGCCTGTCCCTCGCTGCTGAAGCGATGAGTAGGCCTGGAAGCGGCCTGTCCCACGCTGCTGAAGCGAAGTGTAGGCCTGGAAACGGCCTGTCCCTCGCTGCTGAAGCGAAGTGTAGGCCTGGAAACGGCCTGTCCCTCGCTGCTGAAGCGAAGTGTAGGCCTGGAAACGGCCTGTCCCTCGCTGCTGAAGCGATGAGTAGGCCTGGAAGCGGCCTGTCCCTCGCTGCTGAAGCGATGTGTAGGCCTGGAAACGGCCTGTCCCTCGCTGCTGAAGCGATGAGTAGGCCTGGAAACGGCCTGTCCCTCGCTGCTGAAGCGAAGTGTAGGCCTGGAAACGGCCTGTCCCTCGCTGCTGAAGCGATGAGTAGGCCTGGAAGCGGCCTGTCCCACGCTGCTGAAGCGATGTGTAGGCCTGGAAACGGCCTGTCCCACGCTGCTGAAGAGATGAGTAGGCCTGGAAACGGCCTGTCCCACGCTGCTGAAGCGCGTTATCGTTGCACTTTCACTATCGTGACCGATCGTAGATTTTAAATCGAACCGAACACGAATTTGCACTACCGCACTTCACTTTACAACTAACTTATAAACTAACTTAAAATTAACTATAAACTAACACTCAATTGCCCATTGGTTTTCACTAACGCACTATCACTCCCGCACTTGTACTTATACCTAATTTAAAACTAACACTACTTATTTCTAACTTAAAACTAACACTCAATTGCCCATAGGTTTTCACTATTGCACTTTCACTACCGCACTTGTACTTATAGCTAACTTAAAACTAACACTACTTATAGCTAACTTAAAATTAGCACTAACACTCAATTGCCCATAGATTTTCACTACCGCACTTTTTTCGCACTTCGTCGAAACACTAACACAGTTGATGGCCTGTCCCTCGATGCTGGAACGCGGTGCCCTCACCGCTGTCTGGGCCTTGGGGAGGCCGCACTAGGTCCTCTCTTGACGTCGGCGAACGCCGCTGTTTAAGGCTACTGTTTGCAGAAAATTTCATTAGTATAATCAAACAAAGCATTTGTTCATATGGTACAAAAATATGAAACAAAATTATTTAAACAAGCTTGTGTCTATTCAACGACCTAAAATAAAAGTGTTTTTAGTACAAAAATATGAAACAAAATTATTTTAACAAGCTTTTGTCTATTCAACGACCTAAAATAAAAATGTATTTTTAGTTTAATACTTGCATCTGAACCTGTAATTAAATAAAATAATGTGTTTCGAGACTCAATTCAAATACGTTCTCCAAAGTATTTTTTTGATCTTGTTAATATTTCATGTTTGTTCTTTAGTTGGTCTCATAACTATATTCACATGATCATCTGTACTTAATCAATTTTTTGTACTATATTATTAAATTCTAGTACTATTCATTTTTGTCTATGGTATCACTATTGTATGTAATATTCTATAAAACTGTAACAAAACAAAAATAGTTTAGAAAACTAAAAAAAAAACACTTTTCACAGTAGTATATTTTAAGCAAAATGAATTTGTGTTTTCGAATACTAAACCAAAATTTATATTGCAAGTAAACTCCAGAATCACAGTCCCAAATATCAAATATATAATAACAAGTTTATGATTACAGACTAGACAATAAATTTTTAATGCAGACAGTTATATTTTTAATAATATTCTATTTTTTATTTTAATATTTGTTAAAGAATATTCCATTGTTTGAGACACCATTTTTCTCGAATTATTTTTATATTTATCTGCATTATACTTAAGATCATTAGTAACTGATTAATATAACTAAAAAATAAAATGCATACCTGTACATCCAGTAGTTAATGAATTCCTTGCAAAATTTAATGTATATAAATGTTTTAATTAATTTTTCTAGTAACTTTGTGATATAAATTGCATTGATTATTATTTTTTCTGAAAATATAAAGTTAAGGGTATTTTTGTTGTTTGTAAAATGATAATTTCTTCATTTTATATTACTCTGGTTGATATTTTTATTCGTATTTATTTAATTATTAGCTTGTGTATAAATTTCTCTGATATTTCTGTACGAATCTTATTTCTAAATATAGTTAAATTAAATAAGGCGCTATATGTATACTTGTCAATGATAATTTCATCATTTTATTTCTGATAATTTTCTTCGTATTTATTTTAATATTAGCCTTTGTATAAACATCCCTGAAATTCCTGTAAGAATCTTATTAGAAACATATTCTAAACATCGTCAAATTAAATAAGGCGCTATATATATGCTTTTCTGAAATTTCTGTAAGAATATTATTAGAAACTTATTCTAAACATAGTTAATTTAAATAAGGCGCTTTTATCCTAAGCGAACTTATTCTAAACGCACTTAACTTACATTTATTCTAAGGCGCTATTATCCTAAGCGAATTTATTCTAACCGAACTTATTCTAACGCACTTAAACCTAAACGAACTTATCTTAGCGCACTTAAAATTAAACTTATTCTACCGCGCTTAATCCTAAGCGAACTTATTTTAGCCGCACTTAAAACTACACGAACTTATTTTAAACGCAACTTAATCTAAACGAACTTAAAAATAACCGAACTTCTTCTAAACGCATGTAACTAAAAATATTCTAAAGCGCACCTATCTTAAACGAATCTATACGAACTTATAATTAACGCAACGAAACTACAATTCTAAGACGCTCTTATCGAAATCTTTTACCCAACAGAGATTAATTTAATTTTACTGTCCTTTGTGTGTTTTTCTTGTCATGTTTTTATAATTCTTTTGTTCTTCATAGTTAAATGTTGAAGTGTTTACTATAACTCTTGTTGTATTTTTAATAACTATTGTAAAATTCTTTTTCATTTTACTTTTTGTATGCTTTATGAACTTTTTTCTTCTTGTTACTTATTGATAATTCATTTCTTTATATGTAATATTAATAAAATTATTATTAGTTGCCAAATTCTTCTTAAACTTTTAATATATAAATTATCTGTATTAAAAAAAGCATTTAGTTTTTCAATCATTTATAAACAAAATAAATAAGTACCTGTGAATATTAAATTTAAGAGCCTTTCAGTCCCTCGTCCACCAACCAAATTTAGAGGCCACAGCCAAAATTTTAATTCGATATTAAGGTGCGCTTTTTTGTATATGCTTTTTCTTTGTTTTTCACTGTAAAGAAAACAAAAATTTTAATATTATAAAAACAATTTAATAATTACTACTTACTTTGTCAGTAAAAATGGTAGCTCTTTAATTTGCCCTTTATTTATTTATACATTTGTTTATTACAGATTTCAATTGTGAGAATGTATTTCTTATTCTCAATCAATTATTCTATGTATTGAGTTGTTATAATGTTGTAGAATTGTTTGAAGCTTTAGAGATTTGCGTAAGCTTGTGTACAGAGGGCAAGTCAACGAAATGACCCCGAAGGGTCCCGGAACTGCTTTTATAATCGCACGACTCGGTGCAGCGAGCCACACCGAGTGCAATTGACCTGCCAGGCGGCTAGGCGCGGACGAAATTTATTTCAGAAAGATTTACAAATTATAACTACATAACATATTTCTCTATAATGAAAATATATTATTAATAATATTGATTCATATAAATAATAATGGTGAAAATGTATACCTGTACTCCAGTATATTCTTGAAGATTCTTCATTTTTATAATCAGTTTTTAAAATGTTTTTTTCTGTTTTCTTAGCTTATAGACAGTTGAATTTTTGTTTTCAAAAATCTTTCGTATTGATGGTTCTCTTTCTCCTGATGTACTAGTAGAATTTTCATTTGATGATGGTACTGATGGTTAATTTTTGTGTAAGTGTACCGCGAAGCGACCCCTAGAGGTCGCAGAAACCGCTTTAAACGTTCGCACGACTCAGTGGGGAGGAACTGAGTGCAGTTGACCTGCCACGTGGCTAGGCGCGGGTGGTCTTCCTCGGCCCCTTCAGAGACCAACGAGAGAGACGTGGGGGACTGCCTCACGGCTTTGCATTTGGGAGACACTTAACGACAACTTTATTGGCTAGGAATATGGTTGTATAATTAATATTAGAATGCATTTTTATATGGATTTACGAGATACAAAATAATTCAATAATTGATCTGCCGGTTTAAATACTTAACGACAACTTTCTGACTAGGGAAATGACTGTATAATTTTAGGATGCATTTTTATGTGAATTTACAAGTACAAAATAATTCATTAATTGTTATGCCGGTTTAAACATTTTTAAATTACTTATTGACAAGACAGTCAGGTCTTTAATTTTGAGGGCTCAGACCGTTGAGTTTCGCCCCCGCTGCGGGTTCAACAAAGAGCCCCACACAGAGAGTGACTCCGCCCCGGGCCTCCCTAGTGTCTCTACAACCACTTCACAAGTCTGGCTGAGCAGCACCTGATATGCGAGGAACACAAGTCAGGCCGTTCTGTGCGCAGATATGCGAGTTAGCAGCCGTAGCCTAGGGGGGCGAGCCCGGCAACGAAGCGAGCAGACTGTAGAAGAGGCCCTGGGATCCCCCAACAACAGAGACAGCCACCCGCAGGCCGAGCCCGGGACTCCGACGCTCTACGTTACCTACACTGCGGACAGCTGGCCTACCTCTGTCTGGAGAGACTCACTAGGTCAGGCGGACATCAACAAGCGAGGGGCGAAGGGCAAGAAGTGCTACGTATGAAACTACGAGTGTTCCTAACGCTATTCCAACAAGCGATCCGTCATGGAGCTTCTACAGCGGCACATGTACGGAGTTAGCTATAACATCGGGGAAACCGGTTAGCTAAGGAAACATCATATGGTATTCTACAATACAATTGTGAGATGTAGGTACAGCCAAATATAAAATACAAAAATTACATTTAATAACTGCGAACAAGAAGCTGTTTGGCAACTTTAGTCCGCGGAGAAGCAGGCAAGCAACCCCAGCCGTCGGCTCAGAGGCCCGGAAGTAAAGAGCCAGACCGTGCAAGCGCGAATTCTGAAGCTTAAGGAAGTGGAAGAACAGCGTTACAAGAGTAGGGAAGGGCCGGCGAACACGGACGCCCAACGGAGCGGATAGTAGCTAGGCCGCGCAAGCACAGACGCCTAGCCAAGAGACAGAAGCTGGACCGGCGAGCACGGGCGCCCAGCTAGAGTAGGCCGAGCCGGCGAGGCACGGGCGCTCGACTGAAGGAAGCACCGGACCGGCGAGGCACGGACGCCCGGCGAAACTAGAGCGAGAAGAGTAGACCGGGCCGAGGCCCTAGAGGACAGCGTCGAGCCGCGTGGTCAACGCGGTCGACCAGGACAGAGTCGAGCCCTGAGCTTCCAGCGAGTTGCTCGCGTGAGACCCCGGGGCCTAAAGCGCCTCGCAGCCATGCTACTGCCTGACTGCCTGCAACATCAAACCTAACCACCTACTACTACGAGTTAAAAACACTACTTGTAATAACTAACTTTTATCTAAATTAATAACAGGGTTTAAAAATAAGTTGTCATGTCTCGGAATTAGTAAAATGCGGGGCGAAATATAAGTTATTGCTTGAAACATCAGGGGAAAGGAGAAAATTTGTTTGCGTGTAGTGTAGGAACTCATGTATAGTTCCTCTAGATGTGGTGTGAGTGTCAATGTACTGTTTTAATATGTATTGTCTTTTAGAGTAGAGGACAGAGGTGACTTCCCGAGTGATGAAGTAGTGTAACTTGGGTAAATTATGTTTCAGGTGCAAGTCTTCGAGTAATCTGGTACCTAAAACTAAAATGTATATTGAGATTTCTAAATTTATTAATTCTATTGAAATATATTTCGTAAAATTTTTATATTATTTCTCAATATCATAATTACAATATTGTCAGTATCTAAAGAATTCTTGGTAAAATTTGTTACTATTAGATTATTACAATCGTAACAAGTATCTGTGACAAATAAAATTATTAATAATTATCGTGTTATTTATTCAGACAGAATTCATTTCTTCGTAATTTTAATGAAAAAATATTATTAGTCTTAAAAATGTTTTTATAAATTTTAACATGGTAGAAATTATTTGTTTTAAAGTAATAATATTTAACTTTACAATAATTAATACATAAAATTAATAAGTACCTGTGTTTTCTATAAAGAAGAGCCTTTCAGTCCCTCGTCCACCAACCAAGTTTACAGACACCAAACCCAAAATTTTAATTTGATGTAAAGGTGTACTTTTTTTCTGTAAATGCTCGTGCATTGTCTTTAACTGTAAAGAATATTTTTAAAAATAATTATTGAAGCAATTTTTTAATTATTACTTACATTGTTAGTAAAAATTATAATTCTTTGACTTGCACTTATTTTTTTTTTGTTATTTATTTGTTTCAGATTATTTACTTCTTCCATTTCTACTTCATTTATTCCATGTATATAGTTTTTATAATTAAAACATAAAAGTAATAAGTACGTGTGCTTATTAAATTGAAGAGCCTTTCACTACCTCGTCCAACAAAAGTTCTGTCCAAAATTCAAAGTAAAAATGAACTGTAAAGAAAAAAATATTTACTAATATAATTTATTGATTATTATTTACTTACCTACTGTTAGTAAAAATTATAGATCTTTGTCTTGCCCTGTATTTATTTATACATTTATGTACTTCTTCCAGATTATTTATTTCTTCCTATTATATAATTTTAATTTTTAATCTGAGACAGTCAGTTCACGTATTGAGTTGTAATAGTGTTGTAAAAATGTTTAAAACTTTGTACCTTGATGAAATGACCCCGAAGGGTCCTGAAACAGCTTTTATAATCGCACGACTCGGTGCAGCGAGCCACACCGAGTGCAATTGACCTGCCAGGCGGCTAGGCGCGGACGATGTTTATTTCAGAAAGATTTACAATTTTTTTTTATAACATATTGCTACCATTGCATAATAACTACATGAATATATTAATCTGTAATGCAAAAATTATTTTTTTGTTCTGTGAAGTAAAATTCTTTCCTTCATATTCCTTCGTATTTGAATTGCTATATCCTCTAATTCTTCTGTACATTTTATTGCAATTCTGGTAAATTGTTAAACTACCTGTGCTGAAACTAAATATATTTATCCTACCCGTACTTTAGCGTAAGCGCTCTTATACTAACCGAACTTAAACTAAAGCCGACTTATTTTAAAGCGCATTAATTCTAAGCGACATTATCGTAAACGTATTTATGTTTACCGAACTAAAGCTAAAGCGCACTTATACTAACCGAACTTAAACTAAAGCCGACTTATCTTAAAGCGCATTTACTCTAAACGACCTTTAACGTAAGCGCATTTATATTAACCGAACTTAAGCTAAAGCCGACTTATTCAAAAGCGCATTTATTCTACGCGACCTTATTCTATGCGGATTTAAATGTAAGCGCACTAATACTAACCGAACTTAAACTAAAGCCGACTTATCTTACAGCGCATTTACTCTAAAGGACCTTTAACGTAAACGCATTTATATTAACCGAACTTAAGCTAAAGCCGACTTATTCTAAAGCGCATTTATTCTAAGCGACCTTATTCTATGCGGACTTAAATGTTAGCGCACTTATACTAACCGAACTTAAACTATAGCCGACTTATCTTAAAGCGCATTTATTCTAAGCGACCTTATTCTATGCGGACTTAAATGTAAGCGCACTTATACTAACCAAACTTAAACTATAGCCGACTTATCTTAAAGCGCATTTATTCTAAGCGACCTTATTCTATGCGGACTTAAATGTAAGCGCACTTATACTAACCGAATTTATGCGAAAGCCGACTTAACATAAGGTACGTTTATACCAGTTAATTTACCCTAAATAGCTAGTACCATACACCTGAAAAATAAATACCACATGTTACACGCAGTACACCGTTCATTGATTCCAATTTGTAGCTTGAGTGAAATTGTTGGTATTCTTGTTAGCTATAAAAAATTAACCAAAACTTTCGATTGTACGAAATTGCTTATATCACCGCATGTGAAATATTATTATAGCAAGACTTATTTCATCCTCTGAAATCAAATGAAAACTAATTTATCAGTAACTTAAAAAGTAATAAAACTATTTTGCTACCTGTGTTTCCTACGATTTCTACACCCAATGTATTACTAAAGTGAATCCCATTGAATAATTTCAATTCTCATTACTTCTACCGATTTAATTATAACTGTAATAAAAATATATTTTATAACTATTTTTTTTTCTTATTAGAATATAGCTTTTAGCTTTTATTTTCAATATTAAAAATTGAATGTTTTTAGTCAAATCTTATTCCATATTGCTATTTTGTTATTTCTGTTTATCAAACACATTGTACTACTACTATCGGAGAAATAATTATAATCAGTCGGAAATAAATATCAATAACGTTTACAGTAGACGTCAGATTTTTAAAATTCATAAACCACATTGAAATCTGAACATTTCTCTTAAACATGTGTAAAAACAAAGGAATGATACAATATACAGCTCTAATATTGTTACAATATATTTATAATTATATATTGTATCAGTATCATTGTTTATTTGACATAATTATAAATATCTATTCGGGAAACTACTCTACTTTTACTTGAAATTAAAATATGTTATATATAACATCAAATCTAAAAATATTTTATTAATTTCTCAAAAGAAAACGAAACTGTCTTAAAAATATTAATAATTTAAACGCCTGGCGCGTTTGATAATTTTAAAGTTCACTGCAATTTTATATGGACTATAGAGTATATTCACGTTCAAAGTGCACTGAATATAATTATTTCTCCGGTGGTAGAAAGTTAGCTACGAATTGTGATTTGTCAAATTTGAACGATTAGAACTACAAGAAATAAATCCTTTATAAGTGAGAAAATTAAAGAAAGCAATTACAATAATATTTAAATAATATTCAACCTGAGCAAATATTATTTTTGCCCACTGTATGTTACATTAAGAATTACATAGTCATGTTCAATTTTAATAAATTGAATCTAATAATCCAGCAAAATAATAAGGAAAATTGTAAATATAATAATATATTTCCTACCTTATTAATGTCGTAGATCCTTCCTTGTGCATGAATTATTTATTCTTATGTAATGGAGTTCCACATATCATCTGCAATCAAAAATATATATTAATATTTACAAGAAATTTGTAAAAAAAAAATACACAACTACCTGTGTCCTAAAAAAGAGAATCCAGCTCCACTGTAACCAACCACAGCTGCTTTTATGTAGTAACTGTAACAAAACAAAATTAAAATAATTGTTAAAAAAGTTCAATACTTAATGTCGTCATTGGAGCATCTTCGTCTGGGACTCGGATAAGGCCGCGCCTTCGAAGTTGGAAAGCAGTCTCGTCACCGCTGTGTAGGCCTGGAAGCGGCCTGTCCCACGCTGCTGAAGCGATGTGTAGGCCTGGAAGCGGCCTGTCCTACGCTGCTGAAGCGATGTGTAGGCCTGGAAGCGGCCTGTCCCACGCTGCTGAAGCGATGTGTAGGCCTGGAAGCGGCCTGTCCCACGCTGCTGAAGCGCGTTACCGTTGCACTTTCACTATCGCGACCGATCGAAGATTTTAAACCGAACCGAACACGAGTTTGCACCACCGCACTTCACCTTACAACTAACTTAAAATTATCTATAAACTAACACTAAATTGCCCATAAGTTTTCACTACCGCACTTGTACTTATAACTAACACTACTTATTTCTAACTTAAAACTAGCACTCAATTGCCCATAGGTTTTCACTACCGCACTATCACTACCGCACTCGTACTTACAGCTAACTTACACTAACACTACTTATAGCTAACTTAAATCTAACACTAACACTCAATTGCCCATAGATTTCCACTACCGCACTCTTTTCGCACTTCGTCGAAACACTAACACAGTTGAAGACCTGTCCCTCGATGCTGGAACGCGGTGCCCTCACCGCTGTACAAGCCTGGAAACGGCCTGTCCCACGCTGCTGAAGCGATGAGTAGGCCTGGAAGCGGCCTGTCCCACGCTGCTGAAGCGATGAGTAGGCCTGGAAGCGGCCTGTCCCACGCTGCTGAAGCGATGAGTAGGCCTGGAAGCGGCCTGTCCCACGCTGCTGAAGCGATGAGTAGGCCTGGAAACGGCCTGTCCCACGCTGCTGAAGCGATGAGTAGGCCTGGAAGCGGCCTGTCCCACGCTGCTGAAGCGATGAGTAGGCCTGGAAGCGGCCTGTCCCACGCTGCTGAAGCGATGAGTAGGCCTGGAAACGGCCTGTCCCACGCTGCTGAAGCGATGAGTAGGCCTGGAAGCGGCCTGTCCCACGCTGCTGAAGCGATGAGTAGGCCTGGAAACGGCCTGTCCCACGCTGCTGAAGCGATGAGTAGGCCTGGAAGCGGCCTGCCCCACGCTGCTGAAGCGATGAGTAGGCCTGGAAGCGGCCTGTCCCACGCTGCTGAAGCGATGAGTAGGCCTGGAAACGGCCTGTCCCACGCTGCTGAAGCGATGAGTAGGCCTGGAAGCGGCCTGCCCCACGCTGCTGAAGCGATGAGTAGGCCTGGAAGCGGCCTGTCCCACGCTGCTGAAGCGATGAGTAGGCCTGGAAGCGGCCTGTCCCTCGCTGCTGAAGCGATGTGTAGGCCTGGAAGCGGCCTGCCCCACGCTGCTGAAGCGATGAGTAGGCCTGGAAGCGGCCTGCCCCACGCTGCTGAAGCGATGAGTAAGCCTGGAAGCGGCCTGCCCCACGCTGCTGAAGCGATGAGTAGGCCTGGAAGCGGCCTGCCCCACGCTGCTGAAGCGATGAGTAGGCCTGGAAGCGGCCTGTCCCTCGCTGCTGAAGCGATGTGTAGGCCTGGAAGCGGCCTGTCCCTCGCTGCTGAAGCGATGTGTAGGCCTGGAAACGGCCTGTCTCTCGCTGCTGAAGCGATGTGTAGGCCTGGAAGCGGCCTGTCCCTCGCTGCTGAAGCGATGTGTAGGCCTGGAAGCGGCCTGTCCCACGCTGCTGAAGCGATGTGTAGGCCTGGAAGCGGCCTGTCCCTCGCTGCTGAAGCGCGTTACCGTTGCACTTTCACTATCGCGACTGATCGTAGATTTTAAACCGAACCGAACACGAATTTGCACAACCGCACTTCACCTTACAACTAACTTATAAACTAACTTAAAATTATCTTAAACTAACACTCAATTGCCCATAGGTTTTCACTACCGCACTATCACTACCGCACTTGTACTTATAGCTAACTTTAAAACTAACACTACTTATTGCTAACTTAAAGCTAACACTCAATTGCCCATAGGTTTTCACTACCGCACTATCACTACCGCACTTGAACTTATAGCTAACTTAAAACTAACACTAACACTCAATTGCCCATAGATTTTCACTACCGCACTTTTTTCGCACTTCGTTGAAACACTAACACAGTCCCACGCTGCTGGAGTGCTGTGTAGGCCTTGGAGAAGGCCCGTTCCACGACGATGGAGCGCGGTGCCGTCACCGCTGTCTGGGCCTTGGGGAGGCCGCACTTGGTCCTCTCTTGACGTCTGCGAATGCCGTTGTTTAAGGCTACTGTTTGCAGAAAATTTCATTAGTATATTCAAACAAAGCATTTGTTCATGTGATACAAAAATATGAAAGAAAATTATTTAAACAAGCTGTTGTCTATTCAACGACCTAAAATAAAAATGTTTTTTAGTACCAAAATATGAAACAAAATTATTTAAACAAGCTTTTGTCTATTCAACGACCTAAAATAAAATGTATTTTTAGTTTAATACTTGCATCTGAACCTGTAAATAAATAAAATAATGTGTTTCGAGTATAAATTCAAATATGTTCTCCAATGTATTCTCTTCATT
The DNA here is from genome assembly GCA_035578165.1 of Stenolophus ochropezus. Classification (NCBI taxonomy): domain Eukaryota; kingdom Metazoa; phylum Arthropoda; class Insecta; order Coleoptera; family Carabidae; genus Stenolophus; species Stenolophus ochropezus. The sequence continues at coordinate 5,397,531 of JAQOWZ010000002.1, forward strand.
TTCTTAATATTTCATGTTCGTTGTTTGTTCATTAGTTGGTCTCATAACATTAACTCGATCATCTGTTCTTAATCAATTCTTTGTACTATATTATTAAATTCTAGTACTATTCATTTTTGTCTATGGTACCTCTATTATACATAATATTTGATAAAACTGTAACAAAACAAAAAAATAGTTTAGAAAATTAAAAAAACAGGTAAACTTTTCAGAGTTGTATATTTCAAGCAAAAGGATTTGTGTTTTCGAACAATAAACCAAAATTTATATTGCAATTAAACTCCAGAATCACAGTCTCAAATAACAAATATATGATAACAAATTTATGATTTCTGACTAGACCATATTTTTAATAATATTCTATTTTTTATTTTAATATTTGTTTAATATTCCACTGTTTGTGAAACCTTTTTTCTCCCATTATTTATACCTGTATTTATCTGCATTATATCATTGACTGTTTAATATAACTAAGAAATAAAATGCATACCTGTACATCCAGTAGTCAATGAATACCTTGCAAAATTTAACGTATATAAATGTTTTAATTCATTTTCTAGTAACTTTGTGATATAGATTCCATTGATTATTATTTTTTTCAGAAAATATAAAGTTAAGGGTATTTTTGTTCTTCGTTAAATGATAATTTCTCCATTTTATTTCTCTGGTTGATGTTTTTCTTCGTATTTATTTAATTATTAGCTTGTGTATAAAGTTCTCTGAAATTTCTGTAAGAATCTTATTTCTGAACATAGTTCCATTAAATAAGGCGCTTGTGTGAATACTTTTCAATAATAATTTCTTCATTTTGTTTCTCTGGTTGATATTTTTCTTCGTATTTATTTTATTATTAGCCTGTGTATAAACGTCTCTGAAATGTCTGTAAGAATATTATTAGAAACTTATTCTAAACATAGTTAAATTAAATAAGGTGCTCTTATCCTAAGCGAACTTATTCTAAACGCACTTAACTTATATTTATTCTAAGGCGCTATTATACTAAGCGAATTTATTCTAACCGAACTTATTCTAACGCACTTAAATCTAAACGAACTTATCTTAGCGCACTTAAAATTAAACTTATTCTACGACGCTTAATCCTAAGCGAACTTATTTTAGCCGCACTTAAAACTACACGAACTTATTTTAAACGCAACTTAATCTAAACGAACTTAAAAATAACCGAACTTATTCTAAACGCATGTAACTAAAAATATCCTGAAGCGCACCTAAACGAATCTCTATACGAACTTATAATTAACGCAATGAAATTAAAATTCTAAGACGCTCTTATCGAAACCTTTTACCCAGCAGATATTTAATTTAATTTTACTGTCCTTTGTAATTTTTTCTTGCCATATTTTTATGATTTATTTGTTCTTCGTACTTAAATGCTGATGTGTTTACTAAATACTCTTGTTGTATTTTTAATTGCTATTATAAAATTATTTTTCATTTTACTTTTTCTATTCTTTATGAACTTTTTTCTTGTTGTTATTTATTCATAATGCATTTCTTTGTAATATTAATAAAATTATTATTAGTTGCCAAATTCTCTTAAAATTTTTAAAATATAAATTATCTGTATTAAAAAAAAAACATTTAGTTTTTCAATCATTTATAAACAAAATAAATAAGTACCTGTAATTATTAAAATGAAGAGCCTTTCAGTCCCTCGTCCACCAACCAAATTTAGAGGCCACAGCCAAAATTTTAATTCGATATTAAGGCGCGCTTTTTTTTGTAAATGCTTTTGTTTTGTTTTTAACTGTAAAGAAAACAAAAATTTTAATATTATAAAACCAATTTAATAATTACTACTTACTTTGTCAGTAAAAATTGTATCTCTTTAACTTGCCCTTTATTTATTTATACATTTGTTTATTACAGATTATTTCTTCTTTCAATTGTGCAAATGTATTTCTTATTCTCAATCAATCATTCTATGTATTGAGTTGTAATAGTGTTGTAGAATTGTTTGAAGCTTTAGGGATTAGTGTAAGCTTGTGTACAGAGGGCAAGTCGATGAAATGACCCCGAAGGGTCCCGGAACTGCTTTTATAATCGCACGACTCGGTGCAGCGAGCCACACCGAGTGCAATTGACCTGCCAGGCGGCTAGGCGCGGGCGAAAATTATTTCATAAAAATTTACAAATTATAACTACATAACATATTTCTCTACAATGAAAATATGTTATTAATAATATTGATTCATAAAAATAATAATGGTAAAAATGTATACCTGTACTCCTATATATCATGGAAGATTTTTCTTTTTTATAATCTGGTTTTGAACTAAGTTTTTTTTGTTTTCTTGGAATACAGACAGTTGAATTTTTATTTCCAAAAATCTTTCGTATTGATGGTTCTCTTTCTCCTGATGCACAGTAGTTGAATTTTTATTTGCTGATGGTACTAATGGTTAATTTTTGTGTAAGTGTACCGCGAAGCGACCCCTAGAGGTCGCAGAAACCGCTTTAAACGTTCGCACGACTCAGTGGGGAGGAACTGAGTGCAATTGACCTGCCACGTGGCTAGGCGCGGGTGGTCTTCCTCGGCCCCTTCAGAGACCAACGAGAGAGACGTGGAGGACTGCCTCACGGCTTTGCATTTGGGAGACACTTAACGACAACTTTCTGACTAGGAAAATGACTGTGTAATTAATATTAAGATGCATTTTTATAAGGATTTACAAGTACAAAATATTTCATTAATTGTTCTGCCGGTTTAAACATTTTTAAATTACTTATTGACAAGACAGTCAGGTCTTTAATTTTGAGGGCTCAAACCGTTGGATTTCGCCCCGCTGCGGGTTCAACAAAGAGCCCCACACAGAGAGTGACCCCGCCCCGGGCCTCCCTAGTGTCTCTACAACCACTTCACAAGTCTGGCTGAGCAGCACCTGATATGCGAGGAACACAAGTCAGGCCGTTCTGTGCGCAGATATGCGAGTTAGCAGCCGTAGCCTAGGGGGGCGAGCCCGGCAACGAAGCGAGCAGACTGTAGAAGAGGCCCTGGGATCCCCCAACAACAGAGACAGCCACCCGCAGGCCGAGCCCGGGACTCCGACGCTCTACGTTACCTACACTGCGGACAGCTGGCCTACCTCTGTCTGGAGAGACTCACTAGGTCAGGCGGACATCAACAAGCGAGGGGCGAAGGGCAAGAAGTGCTACGTATGAAACTACGAGTGTTCCTAACGCTATTCCAACAAGCGATCCGTCATGGAGCTTCTACAGCGGCACATGCACGGAGTTAGCTATAACATCGGGGTACCCGGGTAGCTAAATAAACAATACAATTGTGAGATATAGGTACAGCCAAATATTAAATTCAAAAATTACAATTTATAACTGTGAACAAGAAGCTGTTTGGCAACTTTAGTCCGCGGAGAATCAGGCAAGTAACCCCAGCCGTCGGCTCAGAAGCCCGGAAGTAAAGAGCCAGACCGTGCAAGCGCGAATTCTGAAGCTTAAGGAAGTGGAAACACAGCGTTACAAGAGTAGGGAAGGGCCGGCGAACACGGACGCCCAACGGAGCGGATAGTAGCTAGGCCGCGCAAGCACAGACGCCTAGCCAAGAGACAGAAGCTGGACCGGCGAGCACGGGCGCCCAGCTAGAGTAGGCCGAGCCGGCGAGGCACGGGCGCTCGACTGAAGGAAGCACCGGACCGGCGAGGCACGGACGCCCGGCGAAACTAGAGCGAGAAGCGGAGACCGGGCCGAGGCCCTAGAGGACAGCGTCGAGCCGCGTGGTCAACGCGGTCGACCAGGACAGAGTCGAGCCCTGGGCTTCCAGCGAGTTGCTCGCGTGAGACCCCGGGGCCTAAAGCACCTCGCAGCATGCTACTGCCTGACTGCCTGCAACATCAAACCTAAACACCTACTACTACGAGTTAATAACACTAATTATAATAACTAACTTTTAACTAAAATAATAACAGGGATTAAAAATAAGTTGTCATGTCTCGGAATTAATAAAATGAGGGGTGAAATAATTTAAGCCAATGCTTGAAACATCAAGGGAAGGGGAGATTTATTTGTGTGTTTCGTAGGAACTCCTCGAGTTCCTCTAGGTGTGGTGTGAGTGTCACGTAGTGTTGTTGGTGTATCATGTGTTGACTTTAAGATAAGAGAACAGAGTTGACCCGACTGGTGAAGTAGTGTAATTTGTGTTTCAGAAGTGTTTAAGTAATCGAGTAGGTACCTAAAATTAAAATATATATTGAAAAACTGAAAACAAATAACTAGTAAAACAAATTAGTACCTAAAAGTAAAATATACCTATACCGAGAAACCTAAAAAAAAAATACTTTATATCGCAATTTTATAATTTTGTGTGAATCCTTTATTATGTTTGTACCAGAAACTTAAGTTAATGTGATAAAAATTCTGGCTTTCATATAAAGTTTGTAATTCTATTCCAACATATTTTATAAAATTGTATGTTCATTATCAATTCATCATTATAATAATATCTTTGTAATTTTTTATATTTACATTCGTACCATGTACCTGTAACGTAAATATGGTTGATAAATAATTTATTAATATGAATAAAAAATATTGACCATACCTGAAAATGAAATTAGATGAAAATGTTTAGGTCGCTGATATTGTTAATTCCCTTCTATTATTTTCAATATTTCTCACGGTACTTTCATGAAACTTTTACTTTCCCACTTTATGCAAATTACATTTCCGAATTAATTGACTTCAACATTTCTGTTGTAGTTTGTGTCATGAAGAATATGATTCTTTTATTTTGTCTCCGTGTTTATTTCAATTCTTCTGTGTTTATTACTTTCAAGAATTTTATTATTTTTGATTTATGTAATGTGTAAATTAAACTTGCTGTGAACTTTATATAGAGGTGACACAACCGTCCTTAATGACTTAAGCTATAGCATATTATTTATTCTAACCGGGCCTAAAGCTAATGCGAATTGAATCTAATCGGGCTAAAGCAAACTTATTTTATGGCGCACTTATTCTATGTGAACTTATACCTACTAACCGGACTTAAACTGAACGAACTTATTCTAAGAGAACTTAATCTAAAGCGGACTTATTGTATACGAACTTAAGCTAAGACGAACTTATTTTATAACGCACTTATTCTAATCGAACTTAAACTTAGGCGCACTTATTCTAACCGAACTTATTTTACGGGAACTTAATTTAAAGCGGACGCATTGTAGGCGAACTTAAGCTAATGCGAACTTATTTAATAGCGTACTTATTCTAAACGAACTTAAACTCAAGCGCACTTAATCTAAGCGAACTTAATCTAAAGCGGACGTATTGCAGGCGATCTTATTTTATAGCGCACTTATTCTAGACGAACTTAAACTTAAGCGCAGTAAATCTAAGCGAACTTACAACTAAAGCGCAATAATTCTAACCGGACGTAAATTTAAACGAACTTATTCTAAGCGAACTTAATCTAAAGCGGACGTATTGCAGGCGATCTTATTTTATAGCGCACTTATTCTAAACGAAGTTAAACTTAAGCGCACTTATTCTAAACGAACTTACAACTAAAGCGACCTTATTCTACGCGAAATTTACCTAAAGCCACCGAAGCTAACAGAACTTAAACTGATACAAACATATACTATCCGAACTTAAGTCTAAAGCGCACTAACTCTAACCGGAATTAAAATTAATCGAATTTATCCTACGCGAACTTAATCTAAAGCGGACGTACTGTAGGCGAATTTATTTTATAACGTAATTATTCTAAACGAAGTTAAACTTAAGCGCACCTATTCTATTTTAACTTACAACTAAAGCGATCTTATTCTACGCGAAATTCATCTACAGCTACCAAAGCTAACTGAACTTAAACTAACCGAACTTAAATGAACTTATCATATGCGAACTTAATCTGAAGCGTATTGTAAACGAACTTAAGCTAAGACGAACTTATTTTACAGCGTATTTATACTAAACGAACTTTAACTTAAGCGCACTTATTCTAAGCGAACTTACAACTAAAACGACCTTATTTATTCTTGGCGAAATTTATCTAAAACCTTCGAAGCTAACAGAACTTAACTAAGACGAACTTATACTAACCGTACTTAAGCCTAAGGCACACTTATTCTAACCGGACTAATAACTACATCGAATTTATTCTATGCACACTTAAACGAATTTATTGTATGCGAATTTAAGCTAAGGCGAAATTGTTTTATAACGCTCTAAATCTAACCGGACTTAAATCTAAAACGAACTTATTGTAACCGAAACCTAAACTTAAGCGAATTTATACTACCCGTACAAAAATCTAAAGCGAACTTCAGATAATTAGAGCATATTTTAACCGACCTTAAAAAACGCGAACTTATTCTAACCGGACTGGTATAAAAAACGAATTTATTTTAACCGGAATTGTTCTAATCAAATTTTGCGATCAATTTTATCGAAAACGCGAAGTGTCGCACTCTATATCCAATACACAGTTCGTTTATTCATATTTAAATATCTTCCTTTCATATTTTTTAATCAACTTAAAAATTTTCTTCAGTCAAACTACTTGAAAGTAAATTTAATAAAATGTTGCAGTCTTGGGAAAGTACCCCCAAAATCCTTCTTAATGTGGAAATATTTCTTATAACCATTCCTATAGCTCCAGTTCTCGTTGGCGTATTCAAGAATTTTACAGTTTATTTTTATTGAAAGGTTATATAATTTCTTTCATCTCTTGTTTTTATTATCAATTTTCAAGACTTTATTACTATATACAATCATTTGTTAAATCTACAATCAAATAAAAGTTTGAAATATTCAGAATTTTTTTATGGCAAAAAAAATGTTCAAAATTATTAGTAAATTCATATAGCTAGCTTTAAATTATTTAAACAAATTACATCTTTTGTTTTTATTATCAATTATCAAGACTTTATTATTATATGCAATCATTTAAAAATTCGAAACAGTCAGATTTTTTATATAAAACCAAAAAATATTGTTCACAATTATTGTTAATAAATTCATATACCAAGCTTTAAATTATTTAAACAAATTCCAAATATATTACAGTCTTAATTTATTTTATGCAAGTATAGACCTTATGTTCTAATCCTAACCTTTCATCATGGTTACCCGACATACGTTATATACAATTCAAGTTTTATGTTGAATTTTGCTTACCAATCATAATAGAACAAATGAAACACAGTGTATCACAACACAATAATTAGAAATTGTTTATTGACAACACATTTATTGTTACGAAAAACAAAAGCGTAACACCAACGAGCAACATGATTTCAATCGGCGTCTTGGAACAAAAAGGCGGGTGATTTTAGCGCGAAACTAGAACACGGACTCGGAAGAGGGAAATAGAAATGTTACTATACACCAACTTCACACATGTTTTACTGCCATTATGTTCAACTTCACTCATATTTTGTTTTCAAATATATTAGGTACTTAAATATAATAGTTAATAAACAATTTGCAATTATTTACAGTTGCATAAATGTGAAAAATATTTTAAATAATTTAAAAATTTTTAAATTAAAAAGTGATAATAAATAAATTTAATAAATGCAAAATTAAAAAAATATTGTACATACCTGTTCACTGTTGTCTCCTCGACTTTATGTTTAGCCAAAAAATCATGAACCCAAACATGGTATATGTGAACAACTGTAACAAAACAAAATTCTGTAATACACAAAACATTAAAAAATTGTTTAGAAATAAAAGACAAAAGCAATCGAACCTCAATCTCAAATTCCATTCATTTAACTTTGACTACGGAAATTAATTGAAATATCATTACCCGTATTAATTTATTCGTATATAATTCGAAAATATTTCATGTATCTACCTGTATTTATTATTATTTATCTTTATAATAATGAATTAAAGTTAAAAACAAAACTTCAAAACAAAATTCAAACACCTAACCAACAAACGTCAAACATTTCAACCAACTTTGAATATTCAACCAACTTAAAAATGTCACCAAAAAAAGTAACTAAAAAAATTACTAACCATTCTAACGGAAAAATTCAAATTTTATCAAACACTTTTGGTAGCAAAAAAATGCTTATTGACCATTCATATTCACACAATGCACTAATAATATCACTAATTATTGTTAAATAATAATTTTTTGCTATAATTAACACAAAAAATAATATTTTTTGCGGAGATGAAGTGCACTCTAGCCTGGTCAGCATAAAACTGAACAGGGTAGTTGATTTCCTATTAGAGAGAGACTGATTATTTGGAAAAACAATACGTTAGACATAGACAGAGAAAATAACGGTTTTTTTCTCAAATTTTACATTTATTTAAAATAATAAATAAATGCATGTATAATATGCAGAATTTTACGTACATTCTGAATATGTCATTGGAAATACCCGTAAATTTTTTCTTAGACCAAAAATTCCAAATAAACAAACCAAATGACACAAACAAAATTAAACAATTTTAGTTAATTATTTACCTTAAAATAGAATAATTTTGTAAAATTTATTTAGACAACTATCATATAATATCTGTTTTATAACGAATTTTGTTGTATTTTGTAAAATAACAGCAAATAACCTAGTCATACAAATACTTTCTTTCAGTTGCAATAAATTAGAGCCCCTTAAATAAAATTTATTAAACATTTCATTAACACTATCTCCAAATATTTATTGTAACATACATATGTCCCATGAATCTATTACATGTAGCAACTATAAATCGATAAGTATATTTCTCATACATTTGCAATAATAACTTTTATTTAGTAACAAATTTCTATGAGCCCTCAAACAATTATACATCAAAAAGTGTCCTTTATAATGATGTAAGCATTGCTTAAAGAATTACTTTTGAGTATAGAAGTTTATGTGAAACTGTTTCATCCGATTCTATTGTTTACATTCGTAAAATGTTAAAATCTACTTCTTCTCTTGAAAAATGAATATTTAGGTCAAAACGAAACAAATTAGACATCAAAAGAATTGACATGAAATGCTCTTTTTATCTGTATAAGATTATCATGATAAGTTATTAGGTATAGAAGATACAGCGTAATATACCCAAACTGGAAGAACTTCTTGAAACGTTTTCGTTGAGATTTCGATTTTCAAATGTTTATAAAAGTTTTTAAACCAGAAATACATGCTATAACAAGTTTTTCAAAAGTACTTACACATTTTCTGGTTCCATTTCTACGTCCTCGAAAGGGTGGAGTCTGACCAAATCCTCCATTGCTCTGGAGTAATCCTGGCCAATGGTGTAGCAACAGCCAACAGCTGCTCCACAGGTAGTCATCTTTTGTGGATTATATACAGCGCTATAGAAAGAACGAACAGGGCTTCAAGCAATACAGATTCTTGAGAATTTTACTTGTAATGACTCCAATACTTCAGCCTCTACAAGTGACCTACAGTTTATAGTTCAAACTACTACGACAGCGATTATATGTTTCATGGGAACTGAACACTCTAATCAATTGAAATCGAATCGTAGTTTTGCAAACCATACACAACTTTTACCAAGAATCTAGAGTTTATAATAAATTTTGAACCACTCCAAACAACCAAAGGCAAATTCTTTTATTTTTTTAATTAATTTATCTATGGTACAAGTTTTGCCAAGAATAGTTTAAACGTTTAAAGTAATTTTCGAACCATACGATATAGATCTATTTTATTTAATACTTTATTTGTGAATTGCAGTAACTAAGAAATGATTTTCGCTACAATAAATAAATGATCTTTTATTTCTTCTTTATTTTTACCTTGCAGCCTTTGGTGAGCCAGAACTTGAAATATTTACTTTATAGGTATATAGTACTTAAAATACAGATCACGACACGAAAATATTTTTAAAATTTACAAAATTAAGGACTTTCCTACAGAGTACATTTCGTGTATCTCTGTTTTGGCGCAAACGAGAACTGCTAAAGGTACTCAGAACCTCGGCGGCAACTTTGAGGGGGCGGCAAAAAATATAAAATCATTTTACTATTTCTATTTTATTATTATGATAATTATTTAATGGTATACTACCTGCAAAACAATACGTGCAAAGAGTAATTTATCTTATTTTAATTTAGAAAAAGTGTATTGTTCAATGCCATTCTTCATGTCAAATTCGTAATCTATTTTGTTCTCTTTTATGTTTGTTAGATAAACAGTTTTTATTGTGCTTCAATTTGGCGTCGGTTCTTTTTATCATAGGTCACCAATTAATATATGAAATACTTCTTTGGTGGTCCCTACAGCTCACAATTTATAGTTTGTAATATCAGTCACTGGAATATTTTGAGTCTCATTTTCTAGTTTACTATAGCAACGAATGAAAAAAACATTGTTACATACTAAACAATTAGTTTATTATAGCAACGAATGTAAAAATCATTGTTACCTATAAAACAATTAGTATACCATAGCAAAGAATGAAAAAATCATTGTTACATATTAAACAGTTACTTTTCTATAGCAATGAATGAAAAATTATTGTTGATATTAAACAGTTAGTTAGTTTTCTATAGCAACAAATGAAAAATTATAATTACATATTAAACAGTTAGATTACTATAACAACGAATGAAAAAATCATTGTTACATATTGAAAAGTTAGTTTATTATAGCAAAAAATGAAAAAAATATTGTTACACATTTTTAATACTAGCCTAATATATTTATTGAATAATTTATTATAATTTATATTTAATTACAGATTCAAAAATATTATTATTAAAAGGTCATTTTTTGACCAGTAAATTTAATTACGATTATATAAAATTCGTATTTATGAAAAAAAATTGTCTTTATATCAACAACAAAAAAACTCTAGGGGACGACAAATATTATCTGGCATCCCGGCGTCAATGCACCTTGGAACGGGCCTGAATTAATTTTTATTAATATTTCGGTTTTAAGTTTTAAGAAAAAACAGTGTTTTTTATCTCGTACTAAAACGAACAAAATTAAGGAGTTCTTAATATTGTTTTTTGTTATAAATATCATCAAAATGTCAAAAATTCGTAATTTTAAATACATTTTTGTTTTATTCAAACAGAAATAGAAAAAATATTGTATAAAACACTAAGGAAACTGGGATGTTGTTTAATGTTTTCTCTTACAAAACTCGCTTGTGCCTCGTTTTGTAATTTTCGCATACGTTACATAACTACCTTTGTTCTCTACTTATTACATAAAAAGTTATTTTCTACCGTGATAAGTATGTTATGTATACTTGAAGTTTTTACTGACTATATATAAAATCACGCCTTATTACCCATAACTGGGTGTATTAATCTACTTATACTAACGACGGTTATTATATTTATACCGTACAGAGAATGTTTATTAGATATTTACCTGACCAAAATTCTGGACCCCAACTGATTGCAATGAAGATTCGGGATTGGTTTTGTAGCGTCGCCATCTATTCTAATAAAATACAGTTGTGTCCGAATGGTTCATAAATCATAATATATCAACTGTAGATTCTTTGCATAGACTGCAGGCTGACAACTGGTCATCTACATAAATTTGAGACCCTGTTCCAAATTTGTCTTATGGTTGGAATCTTTGTATACTTACAATGTGTTCTTTTTTTCTTTCTTACATCTAAAACATGTCTCAACATATGTCTGCACATCACTTAAATGTAATTGTGTATACATGTAATAAATTAGTTGTAATTGTTGTTATCTTGTGTCAAATTTATCAGATCAGATCAAATCTTGGTTCATCTTCATCGGCTGTTTCTGTTTAGGTTACGGTGTTAAGTTTCATGGAAACAGTCATACATCTTCAAGGTTTATATCATCATATTTCATCAAGTTTACAGACGTACTATGCTTTGCACAATGTCTAACATCTCTATATATAAAATGAGCACTTCTGTTTGTCAGGTGCAACATCTTGTACCTCATGTCGTTTTGTGATGTTTAATCTGCGACCACACACCACGCAAACCTCTGAGCAAATGTAAAGACGGAGTGGGGAGAATTGTGCATAAAGGCGCGCAATATAACTGCTTTGGTTTATTTACAATAGCATATAATACAGGAATAGCGAATAAATGCCTGTTTTTGAATATAATAGAAAGTACAATTTATTTTTAATACGGAAAATATACTTTCATATTTCCTCTTTTGGGAAATAGTGCGGTGACATTTCCTTCAACATTATGTTAATAGCTAAGATGTTTTCCGTACAAATCTTTTATTTTATTTGACTTTTATTGTTTCTTTCCATTTTTTTTTTATTATTTATTAAATATTTACAGTTTTAATTCCAATTAAAAGATGCAGTTGTACTTGCGTGCAAAATAATATAATAAATGCTTACATTCAATATTGTTATTATCTGGAATAAATGTATATGTTTAAAATTGTATTCCACCCACAATGTCCAGAACGTTTCTATTGGTCATGAGGCGGAGACTAGGAAGCTTGAAACGCCATGCTAAATCAGTATGCAAATTAAACTATTCAATACTGTGGCGGATTTATACTTTTGATATGTTTTATCGCCATAGATTTTTCAATAGCTCAAATTAATAACATTACCCTAATTTTGTTCAACTGTGATTTTGAATAAGTTAAAACCAGATTAACATATAATTTTATTTTTTTGACTTGTTCCTATATAGTGTTTTAAAAAAATTGCCGCTCCAAGATTTTGCCGTCCTAAATTCGCCACTGATTCAATATATAGAACAATCAGATGTTCCATTGATTTAAATGGTAAAACAATTGTTTAGAATAATTTAATAAGTTGTTTATGCAAATGAAAATTCGTTATTGTTAATTTCTTTCATAAAACAGAGTTATATTTTAAATTATCTAAGCTTAACTTTTTAACAAAATTTTCATTTTACTCTCTCTTGGAAAAAATCCTGCTGGCACCTATGTATCTCTTGTTTATTATATTATTATAGAAAATATATATTCATTATATAAATACATACACCTACCTTTTATATTACCTAGTATTTATTCAAAAATACAATAGATGTATAAATAAATAAAGATTTGTTAACTATAAATAAAATAATAGTAGTAATTTTAGATCTATTTTATTGGTCTATTAATTTACAATACTTTATTAAAACTTGCTAAGTAATTCATACAAAAACAGAAATACATTTGGTACTATTCTGGTTGGTTGAAAATATTTTATGGTGATCTTCCTAAACTATGAGTAAGTTAGATGGTTGATTGTGCACCTGTAACAAACTACTATTACATTAGAATACATTTTTACTAAAGCTTCCTATAAAAGTTACATATTACACGATCACTGATGAATAAACAAACGGACGTAAAGTAGACACATAGACATAGTGTTTTACCAAATTTGAACCCTTAAGGGATCATCCCTTAAGGTTGACACATACTAGATACATGGAGATAACAACTTCTGAAGTCAAATCCGCCCAGGGATTGTAAATAGTGGAGTTATTTAAAAATAAAGATTTAATTAGCGGATTACGTAAGAACTATAGGTCGTACAGAAATTTGGACAGCGGATTCGGAAGCTACGAGGTCGAATTATGGGAATACAATCAGAAAATCACCCGTTCAACGTAAGCACCCTGTATATGACAAACGCGTGTTTGTGTCTACTAAGAAATCCGATAATTTCTATATGTGTGAAATATTTTTTTGTAGCCGATTTGTTTCTAAATTAGTATACGCAAAATAGACACATAGACTTAGTTTTTCTCTAAGATTAATATTTACACTCTTTCTAAAATCCCACTTTAAAGTTCAATAACTCCCTTATCATCAAACCAGGGCTCAAGTTATATTCCGCACTAAGTTTAGGTCCCTACTACATGTATGCAAAGTTTCATCGAAATCGAAGACAAAAATTTTAATCGAGAGGAAACTTGAATTACCCCTGAACTAGGGTTTGGCGCACAAAACGGACATCAGATTCGATAGTTTCACGGTTGACTCTATAGGATAGCATACTTTTTTCCCCTAATTTCACTAATTAGTTGCATCTTAAAAAACCCTGGACTATAGCCCATGGTTTTTGACCTTGAACCCCAAATTTTCGGAGTTAGACATGGCATCCCCTTAATTCGACCCTTCCGCTTCCCGTGCCGGTGTCCGTTTTTGGCGCTCTCGCTTCGTTCTTACGTAATTCGCGATTGAAGTTCCGGAAGTAGAGCATTATTTTACCCCCATAATATTGACGTGAAAATTATGAAACTTTGTATACATATGAACTAAGCTTCCAATACTGCATTCATAAAAAAAAATCAAAATTTTTAGTGCTACTTATAAGGGTAGTTTACTTGAAGATTTTTAATAAATTATTTTCTGTTACCTATATTATTAGGGGTAGACATTATGATATAAAAATTAAACTATATATAAATATAGACGTTATAAATAAGTAACACTGCTTTCAGATCTGTAACAATAATTGTAATGTACTTACCTGTTTTTGTGATACGTACTTCATCTATTTTAATTTCTTCCAGCTTCAATATCCTAGTCCAAAACTTTAAACATTAGAAAATAGATGAAACTATAATATTGTATTTATTTAGTCAGTATAAATAGACATAACATTACGAGAAATCTAATAGGCTCAAACTCCATCATAAACCCTTAGAGAAACAGACGACGGTGTTTTACATTCTACCATTTTGTTCTATTTGTTTCTTACCTTTCTTTGTTAACGTGATTTTAAAAATATATTTTTATCGTACGAGTTGTTAAACTGTAACATGAATATAGAACATACAAGTATGCAAAACTTTTATTGAAATTATTGACTTAAGCAAATTACAAAAGTTAATACAACATTTGTAAAATTTACTAACAGCTTACAAAACATGATATAAAATATAAACGTGCATTTTTTAAAGCAATGTAAGTTGCAACGATTTCATAATACTTTCACGAACACAGTTTAGACTTTAATAAAGCTTTACTTTTATTTATAAATATATAACAGCAACAAATAAATAATAACAAAACAATTAGTTTCTTAAATCTACTACTTCAATGTACGCTGATGAATCTACTTTAGTATGGTCTGCATTCTAAAAGAAATTACTTTGTATTTCATCTGTAAAAGAAAATTTACCACTTACCTTAAATAAAGGAGGTTCTTTTGGATGAGGATGAAATCCTGAGCCTCTACAGTTAGAAATATATTCTAGTCCATAATCTGGAGTTAACATAAAGAAACCAGTCCTGAAAAAAAATTTCCCATAGAAGTTATTATTATAAAGATAATTGAATGCTTACTCATCGTATTTTGGTGCACAAACAATCGCAATAGCTTCAGGCATCATTGTCTGATAAGAACAATGCGTGTGTAAGTCAACACTCGATAAAAATGCAGTTTGGGTTGGATGTGTCTAAAATTGTTTCAAACAAACATTATTACGAGATAAATTCAAATAAAAACCTTATAAATATCGTTAAAAATGTACCGAACAGAACAAGACAAAAATATGATAACAATAATGGGGAAGTTAGCGTATTTTTTTTATTTTATCAAGATTGCCTTCAAAAGTGGTATTCTACATTTTGTTTCACCCAAAGATGCACAGATTTCTCAAAAAATGAAATTTTATACAAAAATGACGTCAGAGTGGCTCGCGGAGAACGTATCGTCTATCTTAACCAGCGCGCGTTGGGTTCCCATGGCAACAGAGAAGCGTGTAGTGTAATGCCTGAAAATACAACCTACGTTTAAAAAGTCAGGTATCCCTTCTGCGCAAGCGCATATCGCACTTGTTACGTCAGAGTGGCTCGAAGATAAATCATTCATTATAAATAATTGGCAACATCATTTTAACTTTCAATTACATTTTAAGTTATAATTATTCATATACTTACGACTAAAAGATATTTCACATGTAATTTCAACCACGCTAAACTTCCCCATTTTAATTTTTCAAGCGCTTGAAATACGTTGTTTAGACTTCAAAACATTATTTTGTAACATTTTTAAGGTTTTCACTTATAAATATAAAAAAAACAACTTACATGTATCCACCCTAAAGTAATTAGATTATGTTGGTCCTGAAAATCAAACAACTCTTCTTCATTCATAGTCACACAAGAATCCGGTGTTCCTTTCTGTTTTGGAACGATCATATGCGTAATAATCAAATTATCTCGTTCCTAAAAACATTGAGTGAAAATGACTACATAACAAATTAAATTTATACGTACAAGTTTTCCTGCTAATATCCCACAAGTTTCTACATTCTGCGATGTATTTCGATGAGCAATGTTGAGAAAACTGGGCATCAGTCTTGATGGAATTATAACGTGGCGAAGGGCGAAGGGTTTAGATGTAATAGAAGGACTTAAGAGGGAAGATGGTTTGTTTCCGCGGTCGAAACTCGAAACTGATGGGGCTGGTGGTGCACTGGGAACACTAGAGAATAAAACATAATATATATTACCAATCACGTATAACAATATATATCGGCGAAGAGAAAGGCTTATTTTTTTGTAATTTGTGGAGGTGTTCCAATATTTCAAGATCTGTTGCGAAGTACACAAATTTCAGAGAAGTCAGTTACTGATTATCCTACATACATCGGCTCCTGTTAAACTAATATTTATGTTTTGCAAAATTTTTGTCATTTTATTTTTTTCTTGTTCATTATTTCATTGGTTTGTGCACCAAATCGTGGAATCCGAATCGTAAATGCACTAAACAGTGATATGAATCGTTAATGCACCAAACTGTGATGCCCGAATCATAAATGTACCAAACTGTGATGCCCGAATCGCAAATGCACCAAACTGTGTTGTCCGAATCGCATATGCACTAAATCGGGGAGTCCGAATTTCAAAAGCACCAAATTGTGGTGTCCAAATTGCAAATGCACCAAATCATGGTGTCCGAATCGCAAATGCACCAAACTGTGCTGCCCGAATCATAAATGCACCAAACTGTGGTGTCCGAATCGCAAATGCACCAAACCGTGATGTCCGAATCGCAAATACCCTAAACCGGGGTGTCCGAATCGCAAATGCACCAAACCGTGGTGTCCGAATCGCAAATGCACTAAACCGTGGTGTCTGAATCGCAAAAGCACCAAACCGTGGTGTCCGAATCGCAAATGCACCAAGCCGTGGTGTCCGAATCGCAAATGCACTAAACTGTGGTGTCCGAATCACAAATGCACTAAACCATGGTGTCCGAATCACAAACACACGAAACCGTGGTGTTCGAATCGCAAATGCACTAAACCGGGGTGTCCGAATCCTAAAAGCACTAAACCGAGGTGCCCGAATCGCAAATGCACCAATTCTTGGTGTCCGAATCGCGCAAATGCACTAAACCGTTATGCCCGAAACGCATGCACTAAACCGGGGTGTCTGAATCGTGTATACGATATTTAAATCTCTATAAGATAAAATACTGTACGAAACAGCTTGCTGTTTTGAAGAATTATGTATACTACTTTTTATTGATATTTGAGAAATACTAATACCTTAAATTTTTAATTCTAGTTATAATTATAAGTAGACAGAGTTTGTGTAGAAAAAGATAAAATTACAAAAAAAATCCCTGACGGATTTTATTTTACTGAACACACGGAACCATTCAGACCCACAGTTCAATATTATCATTGGCATGACAATTTTGTTATACGTAGAATCTTTGTCGCAAACTTTTCTCGGTCTAAATACTATCCACTATTTAAAAGAACTGGCAAGAAATAATATGCAGGCGCTGTTGATATTTTAATGTTGCTTTGTATAGTGGTGAATATCATTCCCTATTTCAATCCCTAAATTCTAATTCCATTATTGAAACGATACAATTCATAATTCTAAGTAATCGTGATTTAAAAATTAAATGTTACTTATTATCAACCCGGAATATTTTACTTAATACAAAACTTATGTAAATAAAATTTGAGCCCAACAGAAAACAACTTTTTAATAAATAATATATTTTTTTTACCTGGGAAGTTCCAGCGTATTTTCTTTTGGAACTTGTGAAGCTTCTTTCTTCCTTGTATTATCTGTATCTTGAGGAGCACTTGCCCGATTATCTTCATCCGGATATTCAACTGCATCGATTGAAATTGGTTTCACTACCGGCACATTTTTATCATTATCTGATTGTATCTTTAATTTCTGCCTCAATTTATTCCGTTCATCTTCTTCTACTTTCTTGTTGAGTCTTTCTCGTGTTTCTCTGTCCTGTTGCTGTTTAACTTTCTGCTGCTCTATATAGCTGTTATATTCTTTGGTGTATTGCTCAATAAGGCGACTTTTAAGTTTTTCTGCTTTCGGCAAAACTTCGCGTAGTTTTTCATTGTTTGTTTGTTTCACATTGGCTGATACTGATGCGTATTCGGGATGCTTTCGGATTTTTTCGATGAATAGGGTCATAAATTTCATGTAGAGGACATAGGCGTTCTCTAAACTTCCTTCGTCGAGGTATACATTTGCCATTCGTACCATTTCCAACCCCGACCGAAAATATCTATAAAATAATATTATGGGTGGAAAATTTATTACTTTAAATGATTTACCTTCTAGGAGGCACATTTGGATCAACATCTACAGAATCACTGTAACTTGCAAGTCTTTTAATTCTTTCATTGGGATCTAAACTGTTAGTATTATTCATCTTAGTAGTTGTAGGGAATGTATTAAAACTATTTGTACACTAAATATGTCTTATCATTGTATGTTACAGTAAAAATTGCTATTTACACATGTTAAATTGACATTTCAATGCATTAGTCATCTGTGGAAAACCTAGCTGTCAGAATGCAATGTTACCAACGATCGAAAAACTATTTTTCTTTTAATATTTTCTTTACAAATCTATAGTTTTATTAATTTTTAAATAAAAATGAAGTATTTTCATAAATATTTAGTTATAATTACCTGTTAAAATCAGCATTTAAATTATTTGCATGGTTCTTAAAACAGAGCGCGAAATTCAAACGCCTGTTTTTCTTATAAGAGCGCTAATGATAAAGTCGATATTTCTTTCATTGTGTAGAAGGTCCATGCTCCTACTTTTGATGTTGTAATTGATCGTTGCTATGAACACGACTGACGTTTTAAGAACGTGAAATAATTATGATTTCACCATAAGATGGTGTCAAAATTATTGCTGTTGTACACGCACAAAAATAGTGTAGAAACATTTGTTTTACTCAACTATGCCTCCTAACTTTGTTGTGAAAGAATTTTGTAATGATATAAAATTGGCGCGGGAATTGATAATCGTTGGAAACTACCATGAAGCTATAATATATTACGAAGGAGCTATTGCTATGATCCAAAGACATTTAGAAGGTCTTACGAATTGCCCGGCTCGCAGAAAAAAATGCCAAAAAATATTTCAAGACGTGAAACAGGAATATCACTTGTTGAAAGAAGCAAATACTACCTTGCAAGCGATCGGATTAACATACGATCAGCCATTCAGATTAAACGCAAGAATAGAAAACAGACTAAACATTGATATATCTTCACTGGGTCCAGAAACTCCAAGAGATGAATGGTATTGCAACAGTGAAGATCCTGCAGTTTGGCCACCGAATTTAGTTGAAAAAAATGAAAAACTGCCATCAATTGTCGACAAACATAGAAATAACAGACAAGTATATAAAAAACAAGAATCAATAAAAGCATCTTTACAGAACAGAATAAACAGTTACTCAAAAAAAGAATTAAATAAAAATATATCGTCTAACTCTGGCAAAAAACGACCAGAATCTTACAAAAAAGAAGACAAGAAAAAGAAAGACGAAGAGGGAAAAATATCGGAAGAAGAAGAACGGAAATTTGAAACTTTTGGAGCTGAAAAAGATTTAGTCGATATGTTAGGTAAGAAATTCTTAAAGTTAGTCGCTATTGTTTGCATTTAATCAATTTTTAGAACGCGATATTGTGCAAAAACATCCAAACGTACACTGGTCCGACATCGCAGATTTAGAAGAAGTAAAACAGCTACTTGAAGAAGCAGTTGTGTTACCGATGTGGATGCCAGATTACTTCAAAGGCATCAGACGTCCTTGGAAGGGCGTCCTCATGGTTGGTCCTCCAGGCACCGGGAAAACAATGCTCGCGAAAGCCGTCGCGACGGAATGCGGCACAACATTTTTCAGTATTACTAGTTCATCTTTAACGTCTAAATATCGTGGAGAATCCGAAAGACTGGTTAGACTTTTATTCGAAATGGCACGATTTTACGCGCCTAGCACAATTTTTATAGACGAAATAGATTCTTTGTGTTCAAAAAGAGGCAGCGATTCCGAGCACGAAGCTTCGCGAAGAGTCAAATCGGAATTATTGGTGCAAATGGATGGAGTTAACACTAATCCGGAAGAACCTGGTAAAATAATAATGGTACTAGCAGCAACAAACTTCCCCTGGGATATAGATGTCGCTCTTCGGCGCAGATTAGAAAAACGAATCTACATTCCTCTTCCAAACTTAACAGGCAGGGAAGCATTACTGAGAATTAATTTACGAGAGATAAAAATTAGCCCGGAGATCAATTTAAACAAAATTGCACAACAACTTGACGGTTACTCAGGAGCGGATATCACAAATGTTTGTAGAGATGCGGCAATGATGAGCATGAGAAGACGCATTCATGGTTTAAAACCCGAAGAGATTAAAAAATTATCAAAAGAAGATTTAGACTTACCTGTAACTTCGCAAGATTTTGTCGAAGCCCTTTCTAAATGCAATAAAAGTGTTTCAAAGCAAATGTTGATCAAGTATGAAAGATGGATGAAGGAATTTGGGGCCTCTTGATATTTTTTCTTACCTAAAAATTTGTAATTGTAATTTTATAAGTACAAATTTACATTTATACAAGTAGTTTATTAGGAACATTAATATAAAACAACAAAATTAAACATTTTAATAAAAATTTACTATTTAAAACAGGATACTTATTTAATATCATTTATAACATTAAACTTGTTTGGCACGATTATTACACTGTACTTATTTTAGACTGGGAATTAATACTTTAATAATAAGTGTCATATCCTACTATAATAGTATATTGTGCAACAAATGCGGAAAATTGTATATTTCCTACCAAATGTAAAAGTTTCGACACGAGACGAAGTCGAGTGCTGGAATCACACAAGGTGGGAAATAGGTGATTCTGCACGAGTGACACACTATACTTTTTCTACGACCACACTGCTAAACATAAATAATATGGCGCTCGTAAACTGACAAAGAATACCTTCACGAATGCGCAGTGTTGCAATTTTTGTGGTTGAAATGGTTTTTTTACACTTCAACCCCCAACTATGAAGCTTTATATAGTGTGAAAAAAGTGTCACTTTTCATAGTGGTCGTAGAAAAATTTATTTAAATATTGAACACGTAAAATTAAAAAATGCGCTATTTTCTTGTTTTAAACCTGCGCAAACAAAGTGCGCACTCTTGTCACTGGTTTCAAATGTAAAAAGACGTTTACAATTAATTTATTGACACTTACAAGTAATTATTACTATAATAGTATAGTTATGACTAGCAAATAATACAAATGCTAATTTTAATACAATTGTTCAAAAACATTTAAACGTCTTATTAAGTATAAACAAAAGAAAATCAGTTATTGCGCATGAGTACAATTTTGTCATCGTGTCAAACGAGTTTTTATTAAAATATCAATTTGTAATTTTCAATACTGTGCTAGTTACCCTTGTTATAAGCGGCATCAGAATATCACTATCTAATTCATTCCAGTATTTTATCAAATTAGCTTCAGCAATTTTTTCTTCGTTCCCAATTAAAGAATCAACTTTTAGAGTAAAAATATACACAACTCTTTCAATTAAGGGTGAAAATTCGTCACAGAAAGTGTGAAACACTTGCGCAGTTTCTCCTGGAATGTTGTGTAAATTCTTAACGACCATTACTTGTTTTCGTATCAAAGGAGACCGGTATTTTTCTATCAAATAACCGTAATCATTCATCGCTTGTTTTGAATGAAATTCTTTTTCGCCTATATCAATATAATCACTATTTGTGTTTAACTTTTTGGTAGCGTAGTTTGCTAAATGATGGATTAAATCATTTACTTTTTGTTCGTTTTTGTCATATAAAAATAAAAACACTGCTGGGTGAACTGCTCTTTTAAAAACGATTTCATCTAGTAATATTTCAAAGTAATCGAATGTTTCGTTTGGTTGATTTGGAAAAATTTGTTTTAAGCCGTCAATACTTTCATTATTTTTTGTTTTTTCTTTGCCATAATTTAGCATAACAAACAAACTAACAAAGAGAGCTAATACAATCACTATTCCAGATATGACTACAAAACTTTCTTCAACTTGTTCCGTTTCTTTAGGAGGACTGTCCCTTTCGACTCTATCGGTGGACTTATTTATATTTGTTGCAGGTTGTGGAGAATAATTATTCTAAAATGTAAATTATTAATATTTAAACACTGTTTTTTTTATTAATTACCTTTCGTTGTCGCACTGGAGGTGATTCATCTTCACTAATTTGATTTTCTACTGCAACTTTACTCATTTCTGTACGATAGGAGTCCCGTCCTTTTATTAAAAGCTAAAATATAAACAATCTGTATCCAGTTTAATGTAATTTACATTAGGGAATAATAATTTTGAAAAATATGATATAATTTTGAATTACTTTACGTTCTAATGAACTTGACATTTTCAAAACAGCGCAATGATGATAGGTTAGAAAAATATGTTGTTGTAAAATCTTAAAAATAAACAATATTTAAGTACGTAATATATATTTAGAATACATAAATAATACTTACATAGGTGTGTCATTAATTTTGTTCTACGTATTCTCTTAATCTATGCTGTAAATACCCGATTTCTTCATGTCTCCTGTTATCTGCAAACTGCAAACTACACATGCGCTTTACAGATGAGTTCATAAGGAAACTGTGTAAATAAATTACAAATTATTTATTTAAACTTGTCCTTCAAATAAAAATTATTTAATTTTCTAAAATCATATAGAAAATCTTTATTATAAAAATAATATATAACAGGTAAATAGAAATATTTCTAACAGATGTGTTTATTTTAATACTAACAAAGTTAAATAAATAAATAACGAATTATTAATACGGCAGTGGTGGTAATAGTACAAGAACTATGCCAAGAAGCTGCACTATAAGACCCGTACTCAGGAATGTATTTAGTTTTTGACATCATCCAGTAAAAAGCATCCATTCTTCTTTGTCTTTTTAATTCTGCTCCTACTAGAGATCTTATTCTAGTGTTATAATCGTTCAACCATTGTCTCTGTAATTTTTATTTAATTTAAAAACATTTGCAGAAACAATTGCATCCTACATTTGTGTTATATTTCAATTTCTCATGAGCTGCGCAGTAGACAATTTTGAGACAAGATAGTTACTGACCATCCTACAAACATCGACTGTCAAGTCTATAAAGCTGTATTTTTCCATACTCATTTTGCTTTATTCATAATCGTTATTTATCTAGTTTATTTTTATTGCTTGTTATCTGATTACTACTCATGAGATATTGAAATATCTTTGTTTAACAAGTAGATAAATTTATATAAAGCATATGTGGCATGTTTCTTACCTGATATAATGTGAGCATATTATAATTAATTAATTTTGGTTCGTAAGGAACTAGAGTTATATCTTTAAACCCTAAATATATTTCCCCGGAATAATGTTTTGAAGCTTTGAATTTTTGAACAACTTCTAATATATTTTCTAATCTAATACCAAAATCTCCCTCTTGGTAAAAACCAGGTTCTAAAATTATATATTTATTTCATGGTTTAAAAAATAAATAAATACAATACTTACCGTTTGATAAAAAGTTGCCTACTTTGAAAGTTTGTTCTTGTTTGTTTTCTGAATATATTACACTAATTGGTGCTAAAAAATAAATAAAGTACAATCATTACTTATTGATAATACACAAGAATTATTTACATTCATGGACGGCTAAAAATGCTCCAATTCCATGTCCGGTTCCATGCATGTAATCCAAGCCAGTTTGCCATAAAGGCGCTCTAGCTACAACATCTGCTGAAGATATTTTTAAATTAGAAGGAAATATCAAAGAAGATAAGTCAATTTGTCCCATTAAAACTTTAGTGTATGCAAATCTTTGCTCTTCAGTTGGTACTCCGTAATGAAGTGTTCTTGTTACGTCAGTTGTACCATCTGGAAACATTTTATCAATCTCAAAGCAAAGAATGCTAACTAAAAATATTTTACCTAAATACTGTCCACCAGAATCTAATACTAAAGTACTGGAGCTATTTATTGGAACATTTGTGGAAATACTAGTTTCATAATGCGGTTTGGCCCCATTTGGCCCAAAAGCAGCAATTGTTTCAAAACTACTACCGGTGCTTTTATCTTGTTTAGCTCTGTACATATCCACAACTTTAACTACTTTCATTTCATCCCAGTAATCACCTTTTGTAACCTATTAGGAATTACATTTTAATTCTAATAAGAAAAAATAAAAATATTTCAATATCTCATGAGTTATGCGCCAACAAAAAAAGAGTTAGTAATAGAAAAAATATTAATAACATTAAAAATTAATTGACTGGAGTCGATGTTTGTAAGACAGAGAGTACTTGACTTGTCCCAAATTTTTGTACTGCGCAACTCATGAGATATTAAAACATCTCTAACAATAGATACCTCTTCTTCTAAAGTAGCTAGAAATTCAATAAGTGCTGCAGAATCGCGAATTGATGCTCTTTCCATTCCTTCTATTTCTACTTCATTCTTTTCAGCTTTTAGAAACATGATAGGTGATGGTTTGGACACCCTTTTCTCAGGTGAAACCAGATTGTAAATAGCGCGACTTACCCCATGGGTATACACCCAACTTGATGGCAGAAGAATTCTCTTCCATTGCTGAGCCATTGTTGGAAGATCTGTCCATATTTGCTCATATGGATGAATTCTACAATTACAAAATCAGTTGCGACCAAACCCAGAACTAAAACACTAATTATTTATTTCTCAAATAAAATGTGTTGTATATTCCGAAACTTTATTCAAAATTATTTTTCTTAATGTTCTTAAAAAAAATTTTCACGGTTTTGAAAACCTTTTTTTCATGATTTTAAATTAACAATTTAACATTTACGAACAAATTTCAGTTTTCTTTAGTTATAAAGGCAACTGTAATATACCAGCATAATTTTAAAAAATGTTGTGTGCACCTCGGCTGAAAGTTTTTTTTTTTTTGATTTTTACGACTTTGATACACAAATAACTTTTTTTGAAATATTTTCCGTCAGGAATTATTTGCAAAAAACTTAAAAATGATAAGAGTATATTATTACTTTTGGTTCATTACTTTTTATCAGCTCGTGTCATATATAATAAAAGTTTAAATATGAAACTATGCACTTTTATTAAAACCCGTTCAGCTGAATTTGCTTGAAAAGTGCACACATCCTTACGGACAGACGAACAAACAGAAAATCATCAAAATTTATTATTATTACTTTAATTCGTCTGTTAAAATCTCTGTCAAATATTCTATTATATAAGGTGATCGGTAAAAATATATGTCCTTATTTTGTAAATAAAACGTACTTACACAACGGCTAAGGAATGGCCCCCAGGTTTCGTTCGAAGATGATTTTCAACGGCTGGAGTAATTTTTTGTAAGTCAACATATAAATGAATTTGATCCATGCTAAGAAGAACATAACTAGTAACAAATGGACTTTTTGGAATATCTCTTCCTCGAATATTTAACAACCAAGCTATTTCATCAAGTGCTGTCACTACCATTGCATCTACGTTATATCCTTTTAATTCTTCTCGCACTTCCGTCACTTTATCTTGCCAAGTTTTACCTTTAACGCAACTCTTTATTTTTTGTTATTTTAACTTTAATTTATAAAAAATACCTGCATACTGTATGTCCCAAACATATACAAGTTTATTCGCTGGAGGAAGACTTTCTTTGTCCCAAATTAAATCAACTAAATTATTCCTCACTTCGACCAAATGAATGTTATCTTTTTCTAGTTCATTTTTTAAGTTTTCCCAGACTGAATTCGAAATCATTTTAGGGTCAGCCCCGATTCTAGAACCGGGTTCGAGATTATCTCTCAACCATTCTGCTTCGCTTGGCGTTCCAGAACGACTACGTCTCATGAGTAACCATTCACAGTTTAGTTCATCGTCAGCTTGTAAATGGTAACGACCATCTGTCCAAAGGGCTGATTTGTTGTAAGTTATGAATGCTTCACCCGCAGTACCACTAAAACCAGAGATGTATTGTCTTCTACGATCATATTGGGACACTTGCTCGCTCTGAAAAATATTTGATTACAACAGAGAAAATTTAATTTGCCGAATGTACTAGTTACAAGAAATAAATTGATTTCTATTTATTTTATACAAATTTGCAAACACAAAAACTTTTAAATTGTACATTTTAGTCACTAATTTAATCATGAATTGGCATGGTGTATCTACTTTATTTTGGATATTTTTGTCTTTTTGACATCACAAAAAAACGTATAGGTATTTGAAGTTCTAGGCATTTGTAATAAAATCAAACAATCAGTTATAATTTTAAAAATGTTTTACATCAAATAAACAAATAAAAAATGTTATAGTTATTTATATTTCTTCTGAATAGATGACCAATTCTTTACCTGGTGTTCATCATCAGAGGTGACGATATAAGCTTGGATGGTCTGTCCTTCAATTGAGTTTTCTTTTTTCATATGTTCCCGAAGTTGTTTGAGTCGCAGTGTGGTGTCAACTCTGTTGGGCGGTTGAGGAATGTAACCGCGTTTGGAACATGCTCTCCGGATGGATCCTGGTTCTGGTGGAGGTTTCTCCGTTTGTGCTTTCAAGTCAGAAATAAGTAAAACTGAAACAATAATAAATATAAATTCCTGTACATAATTTACAACTACAAAAGAGTGCGATAGAATTAGACATCTTGGATATCCAGGATTCGTTTCTGTTTTAAGGTATTTGCGATATTCCGAAGATCCTATCCAGGACACAGAATTTTATCAATGTTTGAAATTTTTTGACTAAAAATTAATGTACTAAAAATATAAAAAAAAATTATGACGGAATATTTTAACTTTTTTAAAACTTCTGAATTTCAGGTTCAAATTTCTAAATTAGAAATATTTTTGTAACGGTTTATTTGTTATATCCGCACATAATATAGGTATAGAAGAAATCTCTTTTGTAATAAATATTCAGTGGTCAGACAAAAATCGTCCAGATTAATTGTGAGTATTATTCCTACATAATATATGTTTTAATAATGTTTGATATTATGAAAAATATCTTCATTGGCATTTATATTATGGAAATTATAAAAAAGTTATCTTATTTTATTGCGAAATAAATATATAAATGGTATGTTTTTACATTTATTATAAACGATTATTGTAAGTAGTCGCAGATATTAAGGAAAACCTTAATTATCCTAAAGAAGAAAAAGGATCAATACAACACCATCAACGTCCACATTTCGTCAGCATGACGTCAGCAAGCGATCAGGGTAGCAGAATATCACAGAGAACATCCACCCAGATGCCATTAATAATTGTTGAATACAATAAAGCAACATACAGTAACATATCATGTTCTTCCCACGATAATTGCGGAATTAACTACATTAAGAATGCACTTAGAGGTAAAAATGAAAGGGTTAGATGCGTGGGTGTTTTACTGACGTCAGTTTTTGAACAGGAGAACATGACTGTTAGGATCTCACGACGAAAAAGGCCTTAGGAGAGCTTAGATGATTACCGTACATGCAAATATAGAATTTCTTTTTTTGACTGTGTTAATTTTATTTATTCATATCATGTAAACATATGAATACATGTTACATATTATTTCAAAGAAGTTTTGTTATTTATCAGATCATTAAAATTGTTTTATATGCGTTCATATAAATTGTTTAGAACTAATTTGTGAGATATATTTGTGAAATACACAAGTATTATTAATTATAAAGTAACAATTATTTATTTATTTGCCGCATTCATTTTTAAAATTAATATATCTACATTTTTAAAAATACTTCAGTACAATATCTACTTCATAAATACTAATGATGTAAACAGTATGTATATTTTTAAGGAAGACTATCGAGAATACTTAAAGATTGATTACGACAGAGTAAAATTCCATATGCCTTGCGGCAATTTGTTAAAAGGCACAACCCTCTTAAGAATAATCAGGATAACATAATCTGTTCGAGTACTAAAGTGCCAAGTTAGAGAACATTGATCGTATGTTGTGTGTTTGTAGGTTGTTGACACTGTGTTTCCAGGGCAATGCACCGGATGCAAAGGAGTAAACAAAGGTCCTCAAGGTTAGAAAATGACGTCAACAAGGTATCAGGATTACATGATCCTTAGAAGGATTCATATGTGCATTTCACCCAGTTTCTAAACATTAGAAATTGTTTAGATATGTGTATTGCTTTCTCCTGTAAATATTGACATTTTTTTGTTACTAATTCATACAAAAAAAAAATTTCAAAGGAAGATTATTGTATATAAATTTAAATATGTGGTGATTTAAACGCCTGTACAGACGATGAATTATATTTTAATTAAAATAAGCATTGTTTATGAAACAAATAAAACAAAGGAAAAAATAGTGGGCGTGGTAGAAAGAGCCGTTCTGTCTACCAGGAGAACAGAACCCAAATGTCATTTGGAACTACCATGGCGGCAACCACAACATTGAACAGACAACGCATCGAAAATCGTTGTCACTCCAAACCTTTCCCGTTGTAATTAAGCATCTCTGGGCAAGGAGAAAAGGCAAATTATCGGAAATCATTGCCAAAAACTTCACCGTGGAGACAGCAAAGCACACGTCGAATTTTATCGGTAAATATAATCGGTTAGTTGTGTTGAAAATATCGAAAATGAATAGGAAAACATGTACTGAAGAAGCGCCTCCACCAGTATTGGAAATCGTTGCAAGGGCGCGGAAAGACCTTCAGGCTTAGCCTGAGCGCCTGAATTTCACCCATTGTTGAAATCATCATGCTATTTCAAAAGCTGTGCTGTGCGCTTTCATTGTAATGAGCACTGCTCTCCGTACATGTTCAGGAACGAAATGAAACACAATTATGAGTTTAATTATTAATAGAAAAATAATATGACACATTTATTTTTTTCATTTTGTAAATATCCTAGTAGTAAACGAGTAATATATTAACAATACAGTAAGTGAAAAAAAAACAAATGTAATGATATCTATCCTTTATTAGGCGATGAGACTTATTATTATTTTATTTATAAATATTGAACAAACTCTATTTTACTATTACACCCCAAAACTAATTTTTAACGTCAATTTCTATAAAAATTGTCTTTCAAAAATTTCAATGTATTTAATGTCATATTAAAAATATAATTTTATATTTGTAAATATGTACTACTTGCTTTTATATACTCTGTATAATATATAAATATAATAATTAATTTAAACAATAAATAAATACTGTAACGAATAATACAATATAAAGCATTCATTTTAATTAATTAATTTTTTTGTATTGTTTGTGTTTGTAATAAATTTATTTGAGACTTTATTTTATATATTATATTACATATAAACGATAAAAAATAAGAACAATTTAAACTTTTTTAGATGTACTTTTATTTCAAAATTAGACGAGATATTATTCATAAAAAATATACGTATGATTTATTGTTACAGATAAGAAAATAAACAATTATTTATAGTTATCTATCAATATTTGTATGTTTAAATATTTAAAATAATTAAAATTAATAATAGCTCTTAAAAATTATTAAAACTTTTTATTTTATTGCTTTTTCCTCATAAAAAACAAAGTAAATATTTTCATAGTCCTCCAAACTTATCACCTGCCAACACCTGTTTCTCATTTTTCCCGCTTTCGGTGAAAGTAGTGAAAGTTTCAGAGCTTTCAGGCCGCAAATCTTCCCAGTACCAAGGGCGCAGGGTGTGCAAGAGCTTGCAGTGAAAGCTGAAAGCTGCATAAGGGTGCGATAAGCTCTGGTCGATACGGATTAACCCCAGACACCCCCACAATGCGTGGGCGACTGAGCTTTCGGAGAGATTTGGGTAACAGGGCACTAGCATATGCAGGGGTGTATGGAGATTAGATATAGGGACATGTGAAAGTGGGCGGAGCTATCGGTTGAAACAGAAATGGTTAATTAGATGTACAGGATTTCAAATTGTCAACAAAGTTTCAATAATAAAATGTAAACAAAGAAAAAGTTGTTTATAAATTCATATTACAACCATTAATTTATTCATTTTAACATTAATAATTAGATTGATTACAACTTAAATTTATTATATATTTTTTATAAACCAAATATTTAATTATTTTAATTTGTAATATAATAATATTTATGTTTCATACCATATGTATATATTATTGTTATTTCATATTAAAACATAACAATATAAAGTCAAAAAACATAAAAAAAAAATGCTCGAGATAAAACAAGAAAGAAAATAATATTTATTTAATAAGAAATTATTATTAATTTTGATATTTGGCCAAAAATTATTTTAATGTTATGTCAATAATATTTAAGTTATATATAAATACCTCAAAAACCAATTATAAATTTTAAAATATAAAAATGTATCATATTGTATTAAGTGTCTGAAGTATTTGCTCCCAAATAAGTACTTACATTTTAGTGGTGCATATTGTTCGCCGCTAGAAAAAAACCTACAGATTGTAGTGGGTTCCGATTTTCTGACACATCCGTATTTTTATTTGATTAAAATTTGATGCAGACAATGTTTGATCTCCAAATCTCATTTTCTGTTTAATGTGATATTAATATATCAATATTTATTATATATTTATTACAAATATATTTAAATAATTTATGCACTACCAATATGTATTTATAATTAATATAAATGTAATATAATTCGCAAACAAATGAATGCATATATATTAAAGCCATCAGTCCGCAACCAGTTTAACAACTACACCGCGTATTTGCCGGGCGAATATCCGGCTATAAAGCTGAAATCCTTCACACTAAGCCCCTGTTGTCATTTGTCATTCTGGCGCGGTCAGATCAACACTGTCCCTTCTATCCGGAACACAGAACCAAAACGGCTCAACACTTGGACTGATGTGAGCCGCACGCCTCTCACATGTGCCGTTCACATAGTATGCATAATTACCGCTTTTCTCTACCAGGGAAACAGAATATGGAAGCTGTGGATGTATCCTAATCGCGGAAGTCACACGAGACGAGAATGATTGTAAATTAGTAAAAAAAGTAATCAAGGGTATATTTAGTTTTTAAAACAGACATATAGCATGTGTATTTATAGTTTATTGAATGTCTACAAATTTAATTGGGTTCGTCGAATGTGTATTGTAGTTTTCTTAATAATAACTCACAATCAGTCATTTAACATATTTAATACCAAAAATTATTGTAATCAATATGAGTAGATAATACACGTTTTGAATTAATGTTAAAATCTTAATTGAATTTAATTTTTTATAAAACACATACATTTTTATTTAGCAAATTATTCACTTACATATTTTGTAAACTATGTATGTATAATTAGGTAAAAATAATTATAAAACATTACTTATTTCTAATTATAATTATACATTTCTAAAATTGGACATACATTAATGTTAAAGAGTAAAAGCTTAAAGAGAAATTCTAATTATACTGCATTAGTAATTTCGATATATGTCCTCAAAATTAAAGATCCAAATGATGCTATATGACCAAAATGTATTCCTTTTTATTTGTTTTTGAGCCGTGTGCAGTCATGCGTGAATTTATTGGAAATCTGCACCATATGTGTATTAGGAGAACATGTCTCTTTGGAGGTCCTTGGACCCGTGTGTGTTCACTGTTCACATATGTAGTTCATGTGTGTTACATGTTAACTTTGTAAATTGCTGATAATAGAGCCATTAGGCTCAATCGTAAAATGCAGAAAAAGTGTCTGTATTATTACGAGGTGTTAAAAACCTTATTATAAACAAGAAGAGATTAGTGTTATTGGAAAACAATTGCAGCTGGTATCCGGCAAACAGAAATTGGAAAAGTAAGTCAGAAATATTGAGCGACAGAATTTTATTTTTACTTTTTTAAAATTTAAAAGTTTACAAATTGCAGGTTTACTTTGAAAATTTTATTCTGTATATATTTGTTTGCAATGTGTAATCAATACAATAACTTTACAAATTGTATTGTGCAATATTTTTATTGATAAGAATTTTAAATATATTGTACTATATACTTAATATATTTTTGATTTAAAAATTAAGATATGCATATATAAATATTACTAACAACAACAGTTATAATACGTAATTTTTTGGATATTATTCTGCAACTTTATTTTATTTTTCTATTACAATTATTTTTAAAATAATTTACATACTATGGCTAAGCGAAATCCATATATGATATAATATATTCAATATTATATGAATATGTATAATATGTGAATATATTTGCTTAGTATTAATATATAGAGCATAAATACAAATCACTATATCTTGTAGTATTAGGATACCATGATGTCTTGAAGCTTATACCTTGTAACATATTACAATTACATCTTTTTATTATCAAGCAAACATGAAGTATCAAATTATATTTACAAATTACATTTATGAATATATTTACAATTATTTGCACTAATAATAACACCTTTAAAATGGAAAAGTGTGGATTAATATTATCTTAGTGTCATGTTTCAATAAGAAAGAAACATTTTGAAATTTTTCACCCGCTGAAAATTGGTCACACATTTCGTCTAGGTCTAGGAGTTCCATTAGAGTACCTACTCTGTGGTAGAGTGACATTCTCATGTCCATCACCAGGAAATGACTGACAGAAGTTGACTGTGCCAACATATAAAAGTATCAGGACAGTACGACTACAAGGAGTTACTTCATAGTAAATTCCCGCCATTCGGTAATTTATGCAAAAATTATCGGAAATTAAACAGTGAATGTATCAAGCAAACATGTTATCTGAGAGTATTCCCAAAGAAAATTCCTCACATTCTTACCAGAAAGGGGTAAGATATTCGTGAATTTCATGTATCAGGAGAACAGAATACGTGGGAGGAAACCGCATTCCATTGCTATCGAAATTCAAGCGAAAGCGCGATGTTGTATCTTTTTAGTTCATTTACGGTTTTTTTAATGCAAACTTTACGTTTATTTTGCTTATCTGTCCTCGACCTACAATTATTTTTGCTGACATTATACACTTGATTATGTAAACACTAATAAAATGTTTACGAAATTAGATCAATGTACTGATAAAATATGTATTAAAAAAGCAAAATTTTATTCATAATACACCACAACCAAATTATTTCATTTTATACCAGAAAATGATTTTAAGAATTGATTACAGATTAAAATATTCATTGTATTAATCAATTTACCAGTTCTGTTTTTGAAATTTGTTTGTTTATATAAGCAATTAAAATGTTATTTTTTCTACATGAATTTGCTTTTTGCCTTTATTGTCAATCAGAAATAAGTGACGCAAAAGAAAATTGTGTTTGGTGAGCAATATTTTTCTTCAACCAAAATAAATACGTACACCTGAATACTATTGACACAATTTTTTTAAAGTATTATTGTAATAAAATTTTTTGTCATTGATCTTTCAATTAATATATTATAAACTATTTAAACATTCGTTTCTGTCGCCAAAACGTCTAAATTTGAAGAAATTAAAGATAAAAAACTCATCATTATAGATGTTGCAGAATCTGAGAAAAAATTAATTAAATTTTTATACTTTAGTTCATGATTTTCTCAATTCTGAATTCAATCACAGAATTAAAAGCAAATACTATTAGTAACCGATATTTTTAACGAAAAATCGCGAACGTTAACCGATATTTTAAACTTTATTTTTGCAAAATTTAGTTTCTTTTTTTATCAGTTACACAAGTATACTTTTACTTTTACTTTTGACACTTTAAGATATAGTTCATATTACATAAAGTATAAGACTGATAGAATACCTTTTGTTATGTATGAAAATATTTCATATTTTTCTTGTGTTCCATATTTATAGATAATAAAAATGCATAAATTGAATTGAACTCTTTTAATATAAGTTAAAATATAAGACAAAATAGTTTTTTCATAAATAATAATTTTATTACTTTAAGGTTTCGCAGAAAATATCCTTTTTCATAATAAAATATTTAAAACAGTAATGAAATGTAAATAATAATTTTTAGGTATTATTCGGGAAATATATTAAAATAAATACTAAAACTATGATACTACGAACAACGAACATAAAACAAGAACCAAAAAAAGTAAGTAAGAAGTAACTCGTAACTATTCCATTGAATAAATAAAAAATAATAAACGGTTTCTTATAATTGGTTACCGATGATAAAAGGGACCGACGCCAAATTGCGGCACAATCAAAACCAAAAAAGGAAATAAATTATTTATTCATTACAGGACTTGTTTTGCAGGTTGTACACCATCAAATAAAACTGAATATGTCTTATATCAAATACTTATATGGATATCGGTTACAAATAAGTAATTTATAAACAAAAAATTAGTATTAAAATCAAGTCCGCTTAAGATCAAATAAAACTATTCTTGCCAATTTAAAATAATGTTTATCTTACATGTATGTCTTTATTGATTTCGTAGAAGAATCTATTTATAAACGACAATATAGAATTAATTTTTATTAAGTACACCATGATCTATACTTTCCTTATTCGTGTACTTAGGAAATTGGTCTAAAAATACTATTTTATCTTCATGATTAGTTTCTCGTTATAGAATATTAATTATAATTTAATTTCATGAAAACCGTTGACCTAGTATCTTTTTGGGAGTGTTGTAGGTGTGTATGCACAACCTAGATTCTCCTATGCACTACTTTAACAAATTGAAGCTCTATGAAGTTTGTTGCAGCTATAAAAAGCTTCAGACTCACCCAAAAACTACGTCAAGAGTTCGAATATTGCTGTTACGTCACTTGTGATTTTATTATCTTTGCGTTATCCATTAGTTGAGAGTTAATGTACTCCGAAAAAATGATGGATTGGCACGAAACAGACACACAAGTATTGCAATCGTTAAAATTAGATTGATGAAAATTTAAATGTTAAAAATATCACAGTGAATGCCTTCATATTAATTTCACACTGTAACAATATGCTGATGCCAACATATATTTTTATATTTACTAGAAACGTGATTTATATTTCTCATTTATTTATTAGCAAGGAAACATATTTATATTTAGTTTAGATAAAAAATATGTACTGTACGAGGCCATTCTATGTTTATTTGTATAACTTTGAAAAGATTATAAAAAAATATACGACATTCATTTTTACAGACTGACAAATTATATATTTTTACAATTGTAATATCAAATTATAGTTAATTTCTGTTCAGCAGAAAATTATTTAAATAAATTTTAAAAAATAATGAGCTATATTAATAATGAAATCAAGATGAGAATTCCATAGATTTCTAGATAATTTTACTTGCTCTTAGTGATACAGGTTGTCAGCCTAAAGTCTCTGCTAGGAACCTACAGCTTATAGTGGGTTCCGAACCACTCAAGACACATTATTATATTGTTAAAAATTGATGACGCTGGGATTTGAACCCTAGATGTTAAAGTCTGTTCAGTTTAAGTAGAAGCACTAGTTTTTACTCAATCAGGAAAATGGGCGCCGACTACATGTGGGTGAAAAAATATTACCAGTGAATTCCTCGCTTCAAAGTATTTATGTCTACTAATTTTCATTTTAAAATTCCCATTAGTACAGCCACAATTACAGATAGAATATCAGTCAATAGGTATTCATATGACCGGTTTTAATGCGCGTGTGAGGATATACCGGGGATTGACGGGACGCCGGGGCGGTAGTGAGCCTTCGGGCCTCCGCCCCGCCTGGTGGTCTGGCTAGACCGCCTTCCAGGGCATCTGACACTTCGGCATTTTGGAGCAATGAAGCTCTGGTTTTAGTGAGCTAAAAATTACTATTCAGAATACTCTGATTCTTGCTCCATAGAAAGCAAAGCTCATTCTGGTATAGATTTAAGTGCTCTGGTTTCAGTGTGTCAGGAATTAGAGCACTCAGAAGTATTTGATCTAATTTTAGGTCTGCTGAAACCAGAGCATATTCTGGAGCAGATTTGACTGCTCTGGATTGTGATCTGATTTCAGTAGATCAAGAATTAGACTATTCTGAAATGTGTACTCTAATTCTATAGGCCTGCCCAAACCAGAGCACATTTTGAAACAGTATGACTGGTCTGGATTGTGCTCTGATTTCAGTGGGTCAAGAATAAGAGCATTTAAAGTTTTTACTCTGTAGTATTTCTTTTCTCTTGTATATTTTAATGTGTCATTATTTAAAATTTTGCCTTCAAGGAAATTTTGAATAGTCATCATGATACAAAAAAACTTGCAAATTCAACCAATATTTCAAAATAATTATAATTAATTTTTTTTTTGCATTGGCTTCGGAATTTATCTCACCAAATACTACAGAACTCTGATTTTATCAGATAAAATTTTATTTTTAAAAACATTTTTTTTACTGTTCAAAAATGTTTGCTTTCATATTTATTGCCACGCAAAAAAAAATTTGCAAAATAAAAGTTTATCCATAAAATCAGGATGTCCATAATTTCGATTAAAAATCGCAGTTGTTACAATTTTATTTTAAAAGAATTTTACATATATTTTAAAATGTAATGCAAAAGTGGCTAAGTTTAACTATAAAAATATATTTAATTTTTAAAATTATCAATTTTACATTTAGAAAACAAATTATATGTATATGTAGATTATTTCTGTTTTACAACTCAAAAGGAGTTTTATCATCTTTCTTAGAAAATATTCTTCCTCAATCATGAAACAATAATTATAAATACACCGCAATAAATTTTGTTTGTACATTTTTTTGATGATGACGTTCACACCAAAATTATATTAAATAAATTTCATATTTGTGAAACAACCACGTGTTTTCTTTTAGTTCGTCTTTTACTTTTTTCACCTAGTACCAAAAGTATCTTCCTTGGAATTTATTAAATTATATTAACATCATCACTAGTTTCGAAAAGAGTCGTGAAACTGTTTTGGCGATTTTATTGACCGTTTGATGATGTTGAGAAAGTTGCTATTTTTAGCGTTTCAAGATATAAATTAAATTTTGACATCTTTTTCTGACGTATAATGATAAATGGAAACCGGAAATGGATCAGGGAGTGACTAACTCCCGCCTCATCATTTCCTTACGTAACTGAACTTTATATCAAACTGTGATGATATAATTGTGTGTAATGTACAAGGTGCGGTCGGAATTCAAAAGTCGCGATATAAATATTATGCCAGATGTAATAATTTGTCTTCGAGAATGGGAGGATCAAACGATGTCGAGGGATGCTGTTTATTTTTGTTGATTGTAACCATTTATTTTTAGGAGACACATTTTTGAAGTTATTATCATAGCTATATTTAAATTGCCGTGAAATGAGCTGAACTTTATAAAATTACAAAAATATTTTCTTATTCATGCTTCGCGAAATATAGAATTAGGATGTACAAATATTAAATTATACAAATCAATTTATTTTTAGCACACGAAAAACATATTGGTCATATACTTATCCAGGTTTAGTAGAAATAACAAACTTTCTTATGTTTATTTTAATAAATTCGATTAGAAAAACACTCCAGTACTTCTCTAGCAAAATTGAAATACTGGGTTGTAAAAGTTACAAGTTTTTAGTACTTTTTACATTCTCCATTCGTCTTGAGAATCTTTTCTGCCGTTACCATTAAATATATTTTTTAAGAATTTGTTTGATGTGTTTTGGGTGCTCACTTATTGCAAAATTTGTCCCAATATAGTTTAAAAAAACCTGCGTAAAAACCAGTCACCGTAATGTTTACTATCTAAAAGAGGGGTGCTGACAATAGGCGTGCTCAGAATTTGTTTTTTGGGAGTGCCTAAATAAATTTTTATAATTATTATTATAAAATAGAAGTATTAAACGTAAGTGAAACCATTTATTTCACTACTATTATTTTACATTGTGATGAATGTGACTTGGAAAAATGGTTTATTTATGTAGTAACAACAGAAGACGTAATTCCTAAAGCCGCTGAAGCTGTATTTTTCCGGAAACCCTAAAATATTTGAAAATATTTATCTCAAAAATTTTCAAATTTTAGAAAATTTTGTTTGTAATATTTTTTAAAGAATTATCTACGCAGATACTAAATTTAAAAACAGAATTTAATGATCTCTTTTCGTTTCAGAGATATTAGCTCTCAAATTTGTACCTCAAAAAAGTGTGTATTTTCTAGCATATTTCAAAAATAAGTAGAGATACAATCTTAACCACTTTACCATTCGATTCTACGGCAGAAGTTACATAAAGAAATGTTTTGCCCACATATACGTTCTTTGAAACGATTCGGTGAAAAATAAGAAAAACGAAAAAACCTAAATTTCAATTTTTCGCCTGAAAACTTTTTGTCTGCAATTTTTTTTATTTTTTGAACTTAAGTAAATGTCGACGCGCTGATTCCAAATTTTCAAACAGAATTCAATTATCTCTTCTCGTTCTCGAGATATTTGAATTTAAATTTAAACCTAAAAAAATTAGGTTTTTAGGTATACCCCTTAAATGGTTAGGTTTACGACTTCGCCGACCTCACCATTCGATTCTACGGGCAAAATTACATAAGTGTACCAGTTTTCAGATTTTTATCTCAACATATAGAATTTTTAGAAGGAAAAAACTGAAAATGGCAAAAATCGAGAAAAATCGTAAGGGGTTCATCAGGCATTTTTTTCGAATTTGGCCATTTTCGTTTTTCCTTGCTACAAATTGTATCCTTTGCAATAGAAATCTGAAAATTGGTATACTTATGTAATTTTGCCCGTAGAATCGATTAATGAGGTCGCCGAAGTCGTAAACCTAACCCTTAAAGTGGTATACCTAAAAAAACTATTTTTTTAGGTATTGCCAAAACTAAACTTTGAACACGAATATCTCGAGAACGGTAAGAGATAATTCAATTCGGTTTGAAATTTTGAAATCAGCACATTAATATCTACTTAAGTCTAGAAAATGAAAAGTTTTGGAGAAAAAAAGTTCTTTGGAGAAATTTTGTAATTTAGGTTTTTTCGATTTTCTCATTTTTCACCTAATCGTTCCAAAGAACGTATATGCGAAGAAAACATTTCTTTATGTAACTTTTCCCATAGAATCGACTGGTATAATCGTTGAGACTGTATCTCTACCCATTTTAGAGATATAGCCAAAAAACACACTTTTTTGAGGTGCAAATTTGGCATCAAATATCTCAGGAACGAAAAAAGATAATTAAATTCCGTTTGAAAATTTGAAATCAGCGCGTCGAGATCTATCAATGTACACTATTTTCCAAAATCAAAATTTTGGGTACAAAAATAAGTATTTTTGGGATATTTCGAGTTTATCAACACAATTTTTGGTTTAATAATGATATGTTTAGTTTGTTTTAACTCTGTCACTATATACCTTGAAAACATCGTCACAATTTAAAAAAAATGGCAGAATAAAATTAGTTAGTCTTCTTAAAGATACATTTCATATCTCAAATAGAAGAAATACAAAGTAACAAGTTTACGTGTACGTAAGTACTTCATTTTAACATTTATAAACTTTTTATCATTAGTAATATATTAGGGGGTGCCACGGTACCCATGGCACCCACCATGCGCACGTCTATGTTTACTTCTAGAGGGAGGAATGGTTACTCACTAGAAAATACTCTAATTCTTGCCCTAATATAATTACTTCAAAACCACCCTTCGTAAAAACCAATCATCGTAATGTTTACTATCTAGAAGACGCCGGGTGTTCACTCACTATGATGTACTCTAATTCTTGCCTAATATAAATAGATTAAATCACCCTCCGTAAAAATCAGTCGCTGTAATATTTATTATCTAAATGAAGGGTGCTAGCTGACAATGAATTTCTGTAATTCTTGCCCTAATTAAATTAGCCTAAATCAATGCCGTAAAAACCAGTTTTACAACCCGAATGAGGGGGCTCACTCACTATGAAGTACTCTAATTCTTGTCCTAATATAATTAGATAAATTATCTCCATAAAACCAGTAAACAGTAATATTTACTATTTGAGACAAAAATGGTCACTCATTATGAATTGCCCAAATGTAATTAGTTCAAAATCACACTCTGTAAAAACCAGTCACTCTAATGTTTACTAACTTAATTAAAGAAAAAGTTGTCCTAATTATTAAAATTTTAAATTATGTATCAATATATTAGTTTCAATTAAGCAGAATTCACTTTATTTTTAAGTAAGAAATTTATTCAAAATCAAAAAATACGCGTTGTTCACATTTGCAATAGATGTAGTTGAAAGGAAAACAGTTTTAAATCTAAGCCGTCTTCTTAACCTAAATTTGTATGAACAATAGAATTAGTCAAATTTTCCAATTTGGTTTTTAAACTGTTTAAATATTTAAATTTTAAATAAACCTTCTGTATAGTCTTACCCATTCTGACAACATAAGGAAAAGTAAAAGTTTATCTTATTAGTAATGGCTTAAGTATACCACTCCTGTTTTAAAAGTTTGAATTGTTTTGTGATGCTATGGGAAAAAACCTAGAACTATTCACGAGTATATGAGTGTACAGTGACTCAAAAAAAGTACATTACGATAACAATTATGAAAAACAACTAGCATTAATAATCTCAAATTTAAAACACATTGCCTTCAGATAATAGGCGTTCAAATTACAGTTTTTTATTCTGTTGCAACAACAACAAAACACTACATGTTTTCTCATTTTGTCTTTTAAAATAACATCAAATTTGACAACAACACCTGTCAAATTTAGAAATTACGTCTTCTATCTACCAGATATGTTACGAATGATCGCTATTTCTAGATCTAAATGCATTACCATTAATTACTTAAAAGATAAATATCTTGCACTTTTATTCAAAACATTTGAAGACTACGTAACTAAAAATAAACATTTACTATACACAAGCATTTCAAATTTATCTGTAATTCTAAAATAGATTTTGAAGTTTATGACATGAGTTGATTTCTATTTTAAACTAAATTTAATTTTCTTGTATGTTTTGGAATTTATGCTATTCTTAAATAGTTTCTGACAATGACCCATATTGTAAATAAAAATAAAAAGAAAAAATTAGTGTTGCAATTTTTGAACTTGAACTTAATTAATATTGTCAAAGTTATTGGAAAATTAAAAATACAAAATAGATTTTGTATTAAATATTTAAATTAAATATTAAAAGTAAACATTTTTTATGATTTTTTATCGCATGTACTACAAATATAGGTAGTTTA
This sequence comes from Stenolophus ochropezus, assembly GCA_035578165.1. Taxonomy (NCBI): domain Eukaryota; kingdom Metazoa; phylum Arthropoda; class Insecta; order Coleoptera; family Carabidae; genus Stenolophus; species Stenolophus ochropezus. Next base: position 5,438,950 of record JAQOWZ010000002.1, read on the forward strand.
AAAATATCCATAATAATAAACAAACATATTAATAAAAATTTCAATGTTTTTACCTTGTGTAAAGATATAAATAATATGAAAAATTCAGCTCAACGAATTTTGTTGTGTAACAAAATGCCTGATCCAGTTAAACAAATAATTCATCCTTTTGTTTATTATCTTTGCTAACTAGTTTCAAAATTCGTTCTGAACTCGATAATATTGTCAGAGTTATTAGAAAATTAAAAATACAAAAATAGATTTTGTATTTAAATATTTAAATTAAATTTTAAAAGTAAACATTTTTTATGATTTTTATCGCATGTACTACAAATATAGGTAGTTTAAAAATATCCATAATAATAAACAAACATATTAATAAAAATTTCAATGTTTTTACCTTGTGTATATAGATATAAATAATATGAACAATTCAGCTCAACGAATTTTGTTGTGTAACAAAATGCCTGATCCAGTTAAACAAATAATTCATCGTTTTGTTTATTATCTTTGCTAACTAGTTTCAAAATTCGTTCTGAAAATAAATAGTTCAAAGTTTTGTAAAAGGGTTTTAAAATTCACTATTGTATTACTTTTGAAAGTTTACTTTATTGTCAAGAAACCGTTTTCTGAATTCTTAGTAGACGCCAGTAAATTATATTTTTTGTAAATCTCAGGATTGTGAGAATGAACCGTTAAAATGTGTGTTTTGGTGTGTGGCCTATTTACACGTCCACGAAGAAGATGACCAGTAAAATGGTTAAGAATCAGAAAACGGAGATAAATGTTGTAAGGGGGTGGGTTATCAGAAGTAAAGTTTTGAAATTAGCAAGATTAGTCGAAAGCAGTCAGGCGAGAGAATCGGAGTCCATAAGAAAAAGGGTCAATCATAACTCACGTTGTACACATTATAACGAGCGAGACTCACCGCAGATGAGTTATCACGGCTGACCTATCTGGGCAGGTAGTCGCGTTAAAGGTCAAGTGAGAAAGGAGTGACGCCGCTATTGTTTGGGAATTTTATAAAGTCCAGAAGGCTCAGCAATGTTCTAGAGATTAATTGGTAGCAAGTATATAAGGGGCACATCACCTAAATAAATAACCGTTACAATATTAATTATAAGTAAGTTTAAATATAATGTCTCACATGTAACCATTTTGTAGTAACTTAACTCCTAAATTTGTACCTATTAATTTTATATTTTTAACTTGTAATTTGTATCCTATTTGTACTTACTCCATTTTATTATAATAGGTATATTTTGTTGTTTAGTGTTGGTTTTCACAATAAAACACCGAATCCTTTTCTAGATTGAGTATTTAGTTTTTATTTAATCAGCGAAAATTGTTGACATACATGAAATATTTTATTTAACAACTGACATTGTTTTTAGTGACATAAACATAGTTACATAAAAATTCAAAATGAGTGTGCTGAGGATTCTAAACATAAAAGCATAATAATAATTTAAATCAATACTTTCAACACTCCCACTTTGATTAAATTATTTATTTTATCATTTTTATTTAACATTATGGAACCTTTCGAATATCCACCACCTGCAGCATTTCCCGTTGACGTTGAAGGATAGCCTTTGGCAGTGGTTTAGTCATCAGGTCTGCTTCCTGTTCTTCAGTTGGAGTGTACTCCAAGGAGAACTCTCTCGATTCATACTTCTCGCGGATGAAGTGGTACCGCACATCGATGTGTTTTGTCCTTTTATGGAATTCTGGATTTCTTATTAGGCGGATCGCACTCTGATTATCCATCATCAGTGTGGTACTTATATTATTGCAATTTAGAAGAGACGAGAGCAGACTCTTCAACCACAAAATTTCTTTTACAGCGTGAGCAGCAGCAAGGTACTCTGACTCTGTAGTGGATAAGGCGACCACCTTTTGTTTCTGGGAGCTCCACGAGATGACTGAAGATCCCAGTTTCATGACGAACCCACTCGTGGATTTCCTTGTCTCCACATCACCTGCATAATCAGCGTCACTGAATGCTTGGAGTTGCAAGTCTTTGTTGGGTTTAAACAGTATACCATGTCGTGGAGTTCCTTTCAGGTACTTCAGAATACGTTTCACTGCATTCCAGTGAATCTTACTTGGTCTTTCTAAATACTGCCCAGCGCTGTTCACCGCATAGGTAATGTCTGGTCTTGTACCAGTTGACAAATACATGAGGCTTCCAACCGCCTCGCGATAGGGTGCGTTGATTTCATCTTCTTTTCCTTTCTCGTGCATCGCGGTGTACATCTGATGATGACGATCTGCTGGTACTGACACAGGATTTGCGTTCTGCATGTTGAATCGGTCCAATACTTTCTTCAGATATGCTTCTTGATGGACAAAGATTGATCCATCTGGAAGTCGTTCAATCTCAAGTCCTAAATAGTATTTGGCTTCACTGAAAGTGATACTAAACTCCTTTTCGAGCTCGTTCAATAGCGAAGTTGCCAGGCTTGAATTTGTAGAGGCGATAAGTCCATCATCAACGTATATGGCTAGGATCAATTGATGACTGTCTCCTGAGCTGGAAAACACGCAGGGATCTGCGTTAGCTGTTACTAAATTGTACTTGCCTAAAACATTCTTCAGCCGCTGATTCCAGCATCTGGAAGCCTGTTTCAACCCATAGAGGCTTCTGTTCAGTTTGCATACTCGATCGGTGCCGTCTTCGTAACCAATAGGCTGTTTCATGAAGATGTTCTCTTGAAGTTCCCCATATAAGAATGCCGATTTGATGTCAAATTGGTAAAGCTGCATTTTCTTTGAAGCTGAAACAGAAAGAATCGCTCGTATAGAGACGAATCGAACTACAGGGCTGAAAGTTTCGAAGTAGTTCACGCCGTATTGTTGTGTAAAGCCTCGAGCGACCAGTCGAGCTTTGTAGCGATTGATGCTACCATCAGGATGCCGTTTAACCTTAAAGGTCCATTTGTTGTCAACCACTGCTTCATCTTTTGGCAAGTTGGTTAAGCTCCAGGTCTGATTTTGTTGAAGTGAGTTCATTTCCTCGTCCATGGCTTTTTTCCACTCTTTCGATTTGTCACTGTTAATGGCCTCTTCATATGTGACAGGATCGATATCTTCCATGATTAAAGCTGAACATTCTGCAATGTCGGCGTATCTCACTGGTGTGTTGAGGTTTTCTCTTTTGCGTAGATTGTACACTGACGGTGAGTGTACTTCTTCATGTTGATCTAGAAGGTTTTCTTCTTCAACGTTCTCTTCTTCTGTTTCTTCTTCTAGTTCTTCCTGGTTCTCCTCATGACTATCTTCTATTGCACCGAAAATTGGTTCTATAACTCTTAAGTCCCCCAGATCTAACTTAGCGTATTCATCTTCTTTTGGGATAATATCGGGAACGTAGGATCTGCCAGTGAATTTTACATCTCGAACGACTTTGATTCTGTTATTTTCTGGATACCAAATTCTGTAGCCTTTAACATTATTATCATATCCTACGAAGATTCCCCTTTCTGCCTTTGGATCCAACTTTCGTCGTTTTTCCTTAGGAATGTGTACAAACACTTCTTCGCCGAAAATTTTTAGTGTCGCCGCATCAGCTTGTTGTTGTAGCCATAATTCACATGGTGAGAAGCCCTTTTGACTGCTCGTTCCAGTTTTATTCAATACGTGCACAGCAGTGTTGATAGCTTCTGCCCATAGTCTTACTGGAAGCTTCTTTGATTGTAGTAAGGTTCTTGCTGCTTCAACTAACGTTCTATTGTCGCGTTCTGCTGCTCCGTTTTGCTCCGGAGTGTAGGCTACAGTTTTCTGGTGTATAACCCCGTGCCGTTGAGTCAATTCTTCAACTTGTCGATTGATGAATTCCAGACCGTTGTCTGTTCGTAAAGTTTTCACTCCTTTTTCTAAATGTTTTTCTTCTTTCTTTAGAAAATCTTCAAGACAGCTTCCAACTTCAGACTTCTCTTTTAAAAAATATACCTGCTTCCAGTGTGAGAAATCATCTTTCAGTAGAAGAAAATATCTTGATCCCCCAATGGATTTTTCCGGCATGGGACCACACACGTCAGCATGTATTAGTTGTCCTATATCGGAGCTTTTCGTTTTGGAACATGGAAATGGTAGACGATGCATTTTTCCCAAAATACAGGCATCACATGTAATTTCCTCTTGGTCAGTAAAATCAATATTTTTCGTTTTCAAAAAATTCCTTACATGCTTATAATTCTGGTGAGCTAACTTCTCGTGCCATGTTTGAAGGGATTCGTTTGTAGCGAGGTGGGCCTGATTTTCACTTGTGCTGTCTTTTATCTGAAATTTCATTCGATACAATTTATTCTGTCGTTCTCCCACTGCAACAATATTGCCATTTCGAAGCAACTTGCACGTGTAATTGTCTGATTGGAGTTGTAGGCCTTTGTCAAGTGCGGCTCCCGCAGAGAAAAGATTGTATTTGATCTCTGGTAAATAAAGGACTTTTGCCAGGTGTCTTTCGACCCAATTTTGTCCATTAAATGCTAAAACATTAATATCTCCCGAACCGTATGCAAAAATGTACTCACCATTACCCATACGTACTGACAATGGTTGTTTGAACTCGTCATAATTAACAAACCAGTCACGTCGATTGGACATATGATCGCTTGCACCAGAATCTAAATACCAGCCTCCCACTTCTGAACTGGGTCCAGTTAACGACGTTAGTAATTCTCCGAAGAGTGCATCACCTTTTGCTTCATTTAGAATACCATTTGTTTCTTTCTTCTTCTTTTTGTTCCAGCAGTCCCTTGCCCAATGACCAAACTTGTTACATTCGTAGCATTTACCCGGTTTTCGAGTTGTCCTTTTTTCTTCGCTCTTGTTAGCTTTATAGGCTGTATTCTTGTTTCTTCTCGCCGCAAAAGCACTTCCTTCCAATTTGTCTTGAGACATTAGACGTGTCTCTTCAATTGACAGCCTGGAAATTAAGTTGGGCAGAGTTCTCTCATCGACGTGGGTTGATTCCCAAGCGCTAACAAAGTGATTGTATCGAGGAGGCAATGTCATTAGAATCTTAGTTATGATCAATGAATTTGGAATCTGCTCACCCAAGTTCCTGAGTCGATGTGCTAAATCCTCCAACTTCGAGATGTGAGTCACTATATCATCGGCTGCATCTTTCGTTATTGTATACCACTGTTGTTGTAGCATATGCACGCTGGCATCGGACTTCTGTTCGTGAACAGAAAGAAGCTTGTCCCACATTGCCTTTGAGGATTCGCAATTTATAATGTGAAGTATTTGTTGCTCTGCGATTGTCGTTGCAATTATCTTCTGAGCGAAGTTGTCGGCTTTCGTCCATGCTGCGAGCTGCGCGCTGAACTTTCGGCTTGCCTCAGCATTTTGTCCTTCGACAAGTACCGGTCTTTTGAATTCGCCATTCACCACATTCCATGCATCATGCGAGTTCAGTACAATTCGCACTTGGAATTTCCACAGTGACCAATTTTCGCTGTTCTTTAGTTTGTTGATTCGAACAAGATCGTTCTCCATCGTTTTTCAGTTTATTATCACTTTGCACGTAGGCCGAATATAACTTCAAAACGTTTAACGAACTTACTGACAGAGCTCAATCTTTTATATAAGATATATGCGGATCGGTGCCTCTGGGCCCATAACCTGTTGGTTTTCACAATAAAACACCGAATCCTTTTCTAGATTGAGTATTTAGTTTTTATTTAATCAGCGAAAATTGTTGACATACATGAAATATTTTATTTAACAACTGACATTGTTTTTAGTGACATAAACATAGTTACATAAAAATTCAAAATGAGTGTGCTGAGGATTCTAAACATAAAAGCATAATAATAATTTAAATCAATACTTTCAACATTTAGTTTTTATTATCGCTTTGTTTCTCCCAAGTATTTTAAATTCTCTAGTTTGGTTATTCTAAATTATAAAAATAATCTGGTGGCAGCGTTAAAAACACCTACCCTTTTCGGCATTTCAATTACGAAATTCTCATAACATTTTATTCAATCAAATTTTCAAAACGTTTTTCCTCTGTAACAGTTGAACTTTTATAGTTAAGCCTTCTGACATAATCCCACTAGTTTATCAACTTTTAAAATTGGTCAACTAAAAGTAATTTTTACTCTTGATATTTTTAAAAATATATTGAAACACAAAAATATTTCCAAAGAAATTATTTGAAGGTGGAAAATATGCAAGTAAAACTTTTGTTTGAAATATTGCAAAAAAAATTCTTTGTAAAAATTACACAATACAATTTATGGACGAATATTTATAGTTTAGACATTTTAGGAAAGTAAATAAATTTAAAATTAGATTAAAACAAATTTTTATATAAATATATTTGTACAACTATATGTAACGACAATTTGATATTCGAACAAGTACTGCTATGTATTTGCTAACTGAAACATTATTTTTTTTATTTTCTTGCAAGAATCAGTAAAGGTTAATAAATAGGTAATAAAAAAGTTAATGTGCAATTATCGTTTTATTTATGTCATGAGAAATACAATGTTTTTTCGCTTTGATTTATGATACTGTAATATTGTTTATGCATTGAAGATTCAATAAATTAAATCTTAGATCATTAGCAAATAATAGGAACATTATATTTTATTTTTGCAGCATAATTGCACATGAATTATAATAGTTGTGATATGAAAATTGTAATAAAGTTATAAATATTTTAGAAATACAATAGTTATTTCTATGCCAAATTATAAAAATAGGTTTTACAACTCGAGGTTAGATAGATCGAGCGAAGCGAGGTCTGAAATTAATTGGTATAATAGCTTCTTCTTATAACAAATTTCAATTTCGATATATGTATGTATATTTCATGTTACTTTATTTTTGCGCTACTGAAAAATTATTCATTTTCTACTACATTTTTCTTCAATCAAAGTTACTTGTGTTTGTTGCTATGTTTCTATTAAATAGAATGGTATTATCGATGGTATTATTTTCTTGGAATATAAGTAAAATCTAAAAACAAATGTTAAAAATAACTTACGTATCTTTTAGCTACGTCTCGAGCTACGTATATGGATTATGAAAGAAATACATAGTTATAATAAAAGTGACGCAAAATAGTATTATGTACAACAAGCATGGAATAGTACTCTTTTCATACAAGTTTGACAGTATGTACACTTTTTTTCTACGACCACGATATTATTTCCTAATTCACTTATATTTTAATAATAAAGATGTGTTCATTTCACTACTTCCTAGCAACTAGATACAAAAATTAAATAATACGATTTTTGACAGAACTGTGAGATATGAATTTATTACCGTGGGAAATGTATTTACAATATACTATGTATGTAGCAATAACAAACATACAATAAGCAAATATCTTTGTTGCGTATAGGAATCGAAGGACCAGTTGTAGAAATACAACAAATAAGTTTGATAGGTATTTATTTTACTACCAACTCTAAGTGTTTACAAGATCTCTTTACATTTCTTTATATACACCACTTGGTGGTGGGAACAACCCTCCTACTTGGTTCACCAATAAGGTACATGGAATATCGAACAATCTTAAAGGTCGTAGAAAAAATATATTTCCTACTACGAAAAGTATAGTCATTTTTTACGCTGTAGTACTTGAAAAGTTTATATTGCATAGCAACGACTACTTTTCAGTTTTCACGAAATGGTGGCGTATTTATCAATGGTTTTATATACTTTAGAAATTATTTTTTATTAAAATGTTGAATGCAACACGTGTAACCATAGTGTTTTTTATCTCGTGCCTATAATTTCTGCATTTGGCTACCTTCATGCGTTAAACAACATTCAATTAAAAAACACTTACTTTAAACACTAGTTGCATAAATACCTATTTCATGTAGATGAATCACCGCATATTTATTTTTGCAAGTACAAAACTTCTAGACAACGTGTCAAAAAAACATGACATAGTTGAAGCATGGCACAATTCCAAATTTCTCACCTCACGCGTAACTCCTGGCATATATTTACAAGTACGAATTCGATGCGGTTTTATTAATACTGCTCCCCTGTCGCGAAGGTTATTAACTCGGATAATTACTTGTAAAAGAGCGGGCGGTATTTATATTAATGCCATTTGTCTGAGGCCTCGTATGGCCTCCATCCGTCTGACCTATCATTGTTACAATCCTGCCTACTATAGTACATTATGAGTAACAGACATTCTACAACCTCAACAGCTGATACTACAATACATACTAACTTTGTTTGTAAATAAAATCGTCACGATTTGTTCCAAGGGTGACCAGATTTGCAAATTACAATCATGGGAAATTTATTAAAGGATTCTTATAGGGGGGTTTTATTTTTCTGTACTGATAAATAAATTGTTAACGATTAACTTTCATATAAAGTAAGCTTTAAAGAAAAACAAAATCGTTTTGACAGCAAATAAAAGAAACGAAGACAAAATGGTAAGTATGTATTTACTTTACTAACGCACATAAATTATTTAGAATATTATTTTTTTGCTATTAAAAGTAAAAGAACTATTACCAACTTTTACTACAATTATTGGTAAATAATGGTAATTTCTTACTCGAAAACAGAACTATTGATGATAGGACTTTGTAAAATTGTAAAAAGAAATTATTGCTTGAAAAATACATCGGAAACAGAATTTCGTTTTCCGTGAATTAATTTTAATAGGCCTCATTTTGGATACATTTTACTTCCTTATACGAAGTAAAGGAAGTAATGTAATAGCTATAAATGTCGGTTTCCTACGGAAATATTCATTTTGACTTGATCCTTGAAAATATTTTGACTAATATATGACTGCTGTAACATATAGTTGAGCTCCATTATTTTTTTATTGCAATCGATAGTGCCAGAATGGCATTTTACTCGAAGGGTATTTTGAATTTTTGCAAAAAAATTACGCTTTTCAAATTTCAAACGAAATATCCATTTTGACCATTCCTGAGTTCATGCAGTACCCAAAGGACACTTTGCTCGAATATTTTGAATTTTTCCCATAACTCAAAAACGATTAGAGGTAGATTGTTGAAATTTTGAATGTGGGATTGATTAGAGGATCTTATGTCATTTCCAAATTAAATAAATTTAAATGAAGTGCACTAAAATATTTATAATTAAATTGGCGTTCAAGGAACTAATGTTGTAGGAAATTAAATTTTGATTATAGAAAAAATAATATAAGAATCTCAGATAAAAATTGGAATCGTCGCTTCGCTTCTCCTCCAAATAATTTTCTTCGATCTTACCGTTCTTAATACTTAACAATAGTGCCCGACCGAAATTTTGGTTTCGGCCAAAAATACTGGTTCCATCCGCAGTTTCAGTTTCGCCCCGACCAAAAACTAGTGTCAATGTCGTTTCTGGGGCTTTCGGGATTTTTTTTAACAGTTTCACTCGCCTATATTTTTTTTGTTTGTTCGTTAATAGTTTTTTTGTACTATATTTCATTTTTCTTCCTTCCGGAGATATGATTATTATTTTATTATCGGTATTCTGAGCCTGTTAGTACAAAGGTACCAAGTGCAAAATGAGGTAAGATCTTATTAATTTAACTTATAGAATTAAGAAAATGACTTATTGTAGATTTTAGAAAATAAATGTAAAGTTATTGTATGAGAATAACATGCATTATAAAAGAACCTGTTAGTAAGAAATATTTTTGAAAATACATCTTATTTGTGATAGGTATTTGTGAGGTGGAGAGAGATAACTAAAATCTTTAGGACTTTATTTATTTAGTAAAGATAGTGTTTCTACAAAAATAAAGTATTTTTCTTTATTTTATTTAGAAATCGAACAGTACCTTAAAAGGTAAGAAAAGATGAGATTTTCGTGTTTCAAAATTTAACTAAATTTTAATATAACTGCGTAAGTTTCGGTTTCGGTTACGTTTACGGCCAAAACTAGAAGAGGAATCGCATATTCGGTTACGGTTTCGGTTTCGACCGGATACTATATTTAATTCTATAAGGATTGTCAAAATTATATCCGGTTATAAGTCAAATACAGTTACATGAATAAAAGGAAATCCCTGTCCTAGTTTTTAGCCTGGTCATTATTGAAAGTAAGAAGTGAAACAAAAAGTACCAATGAAATAAAATAAGGAAAATCCATCTTTCTTATTATCCTGTCTTGTCTTGTTCACACTAAATTATCAATAAATTAATGATTAATTGATGATTAATGTATACATCCGTGTTTTTTATACTGTTGTAAAGTAATATCTTCTGCAAAACTTTTTCAAAGTATATACAAAAGTACGTTTCTAAAATAGCTTTATTAAATATGACGTCTGCAAATTCTCGTAACATCCAGGAAGCGAAGGAGTGCTGACTAGATTCATATATTAAAATTATTTTGGTGCATTAAAAGATGTTGCATATTCTTGCATGACAATAATTTATATTACAATTAAAATTATCTTAAATCTAGAACATAGTGTAAATATAGTGACATACATAAAGTTAAATTTAAGTTTGATTGTTATTTACATATTTTCATTTATTGCGGAAAAGGAAATCAATTTGGAGAGAAATAAAATCGTGACTGTAGGTCAAACAAAATATTTGCGCTCTTTTGTTTATTCAGTTTGTCGAGTATGCATATTTAAAGAATATAACTACAGCTTTATGTGCGTCTATAACATGTGTTTATTTCTGCACGTGAAAGGAAAATATTATATTACAGTATTGCGATTGAAATATCAAGTACACATCGCCATAACCTAATTTCAGTTATAGGCTATTATTAAAACTAATTAAACTATTACAAGCTTAAAGCGATCGATTTATTTTTGCGCAATGAACGAAGCATTTAAAGATGAATGGCATATCTTCCTAATTGAAAAGACATGTGACGACCAGTATCTGTTTTTAATTAGAATATTTACAGATCATCTGAATTCAAAACGATATTTATATTTCACGATAATAGCTTGGGATGCAACTTAACCTTCGAAGATTGTGTGCCAAAATTTAGACAGATATACATTCAAAACAGTTTCACTTGATATTTTAAACAGTTACATACCTATATATTTCGAGATCACAAATACAAAAATAGGTAATGAAATGTAATAAAATGTGTGGCGCCAAAATAGAACAATATTTTTCATGTTAACTAGTCAAATGGATTTATAAACGAAATTATGCATAATGAAGCGATGATAAACATAATTGTCTGGAACAATTCTAATTCGTTTGACCTTCCTCTTTATAAATTTAATACTTTCATATTTATTAACCAGTATTGTACCTGGATGCACTACGTACTATATGTAAGTACAACTTACTTGCACCGTACTATGTTTATTATTTTGTCAAATATTTATACTTTCAATTGTTTTATTAAATAACCGTCCATATCAATATATCATATACCCCAAACATAATTTACCCCAAATGTAAAAAAAAACTTACATAAAACAGCAACAGCAAATAAATTAAACTTCATTTTTTCTAATCCCAATTGCACTTTGATGGTAAAACAGCACAAATAGTTGTACACAAACAATACTAAATACTTTCACATATAGTTCACTACTAAATACTTGTTAAAACGTGAGTTGAACTCTTGGCTCGAAGTTTCATATTGAATGGAGGTGATTTTTTGAGCGCCAGAATACATCTGTTAAGCTGGCGCATGCGTATTGTATCATTAATAAAATAGGCATTACCTGTTGTAATCACGATGTAAAAGAGTCAATTAAATTTGATTATCCATTTACTTTAAATACTATGCGTTAATTTCAATAAGTACATAATAGTTTAAAGTTATATATCAATCTTAATATTAGCTTTCTTGTTATTAAACAATTATTTAATATATATCATGTAAACACATACTCATTGGATTTTTACCCTTACATTAATTACAGCTCTGATGAACTGCACAACCTGATTAGAATAATTAAAATCTACTAACGTTTTGTTGATTACTAGCGGCTAATATGAAACATGATGATTAGTTGTACTTATACGTAATTTTGGTTGCATATTATATGCCCAATTTATAAGGGTTGGCATTTTTTGGTCCTACATATTACGATAATTTGTGTAACTGAAGAATATAACAAAATAATGTAGTGTAACCACAAATTATTACTTTAAGAATATAGGCAGTACTTAGTGAAACATTTTGAAATTAATTGAAGGAAAAAATTCATTTGGTTTTTCCACTAAAATAGTTTATGATTGTGACGATTGTTTCGACCTCTCGGACATCATTAGACAATTAAATTTACAATGTAGTTACATGCAAATTATTGTAGGCGGTATTTATTGAAACATTTTGAAATTAATTTAAAGTAATTTATTTGGTTTTTCCACTAACATTATTTATGTTGTAACGATTGTTTCGTCTTGGACATCATTAGACAATTGCATTTACAATGTAGTTACATGTATATTATTTTGAAATATACATCAAATTTTTAACCAGATAAATGGAATAAATGGTGAATCAAATAAAATTTGTTGTGTCGCCGAGCATATATTTTGTAGTGAAGAATCATTAAGAATTTTATTTAAAATTATGATATGAATTAATGTATATGTCAGATATTTAATGTGTGTTTAAATAAAATAAAATATTGTAATAATAAGCAACATATTCTATTACCTCTGGATTTTGTCTTGCAGGGAAAATATTGAATATCTAGATCTGTGAAAATATAGAGAATGTATTATATATTACTAAAATATACAGAAAATAACAATGCTGTATTTAGTTTCTGATCATACACCACTACATGTCAAACAAATTACAATAAACAAAATATACACAAAGTAATGTCTCTCATATTATAACGTATACCGATTAAAATATACAAGTTCAAGAATGTATCGAGTTTATATACAATTCATATAAAAGTCAAACAAGCATAGGTTCATAAAAATACTATTAAAATACGTACAAATATTTCATTTTAAAATTAATCTACAAAAGGTAGAGAAGCACACATTTTCTTCGGAATTGAGGATATATTTTTTACTATGAAATATGACAAGTGTTAAATATTTCTTATTAAATGTAATAAAAAATATTCTAAATCGTCGTTTTATCGCCCTGTCTTAAAGCCAGGTTTACATTTAAATTTCTTAAAATTATCTAATAGAAAGTGCTATTTTAAATTGTAAACCTGTTTTAAGTTGATTCAAAATAATGGAAATATAAATACATAATTTGTTCTTAGATGTATTTAAATAATTATTAATGTTTGTATTTCCATTGTTTTGAATCATTTGTGTCTTTATGTAGCAGGTACACAAAATTTCCTACAAGAATGTAAAATTGAACTAACAGACAATTACCTAAAGATGTAAAATTTTGGACACGATTTAAGTTTTGATTCTTACTAACTCCATTCTTGAGCAAAATCATTCTTTCAATGCATTCTTTAAGATTTAATTAATAATAATTTCATAACAATTTAGCTACAAAAGCGAGCTGCTAAACATAAATGCAAAATATTAAATTATTACTAACGCACTGGCTAAAATCTATCTGTACAATAATCTCTTCAAAAATATATATCTAGTAATGTTTTGTAACTAAATTGTTATGGGTTTTCTATTCCCGTTTAATCTAAACAGTTTATAAAACTGTCAGTCTTTGTACAATATCATACATGACAGTCCCGTGGTTCACTGCACACATTTCACTAAGTAGGAACTGTATACAACAGTTTGCATCACTTACACTCATATGTACACTCAACTAAGTCACTATTCTATTCCTAGGTTGGTATGAGTAGATGCGTTCAATCAAGCAAGCAAATCTAGCAAATACTTTGTAGTAATCAACAAGTTTGCTACTTGAGTTTGACAATAACGGTCAAATTAAGTTCAATATTGTACTAAATAATAATTTATTATCTAGTTTCAATTGTTTGCTACTTTTGCTGGCTTTCTGAACGCACCTAGTGACACGAAATAAATAATTTTATTAAATTAATAGTCCTTTTCATCTAGAAGTCCTGATTTTTATACTTGTTCCCTGTAGTAAGGATTCACTCCTTTTATTGGGAGTGGGTGGGCCTCTGTGTTGAACACCCATTCGTCTAATGATATTAGACTGTCGTCGGAGAACAGTAAGTAGAGGTACTGTATAAAAACAATACTTATTAATTCCGTGTCCTTAGTGTACTTAACAGTAACTTATTTATATTAATTTTTAGGAATTGGGAAGTATAGTTGTGAGATTTGTAAAATTACTTTTATCGTACTCTATTTTTTAACCAGGAGGAGAAAACGTAAAAGGCAGATTTACACTACAAAAAGTTACCAAATGCCACACATATATTATAAATAAAACCGATATCTTTTACTCCCTAGATTTGATTACATCAATAAAAAATAATATGTATCTACTGTAATATTTTTATATTATTTGTAAAAAAAATCGGAATAAGATTTCTCTTCAGTTTATTGTAATATAATATTCGAATTCAATTAAATGAGCTAAACTCACAAGTATTATTGAGAAAATTAAATAATTTAAAGTAAATACAAATGGCAGATGTACACTATAGAAAGTTATCAAATGATAATTTTTTTTGGACAAAATTTTAAAAATCCATACTCATGCTTTAAATAAAACTGATATCATTTACTCCCTAGATTTGATTATATGTATAAGAAATTATTTGTATCTATTCAAAATAAATATTTCTACGTTATTACCATTTCACTTCAGTTTACTTTAAATTGTTTAAATTAATATTCGAATCTAATTTAATGAGTAAAACTCACAAATATTATTACTTATTCTTCTTACAAGTATGCAGCTGTGATTGAATTTAATTATTAATTGAACGCTAAGAATAAATTAGTTGATTTGAATTAGTTAAGTTAAAAAGTCGTAAACGAGCCTTTAGAGTGAAAAAAGGTATGTTTTCTGAAAATACAACCAATTTTGTATTGTTTCCGTTATAAATCTAAAATTTTCTGATATAAAATATACTTCTAAATAGTAAGTATATAGTACTTTAGTATTACAAAATGTGTAAGATAAATATTAATACATTTTTAAATTGTAACAAATTGTCTGTTTTGTTGTACGTCTATTATTTTTTATCACGTTATTGAGTACTGTGCGCACGTTCACTAATTTTATATAATTTATGGTATTTTGATTGCGAATAAATGAATATAAAAAATGTCCTTGCTTTGTATTAGAAGTAAAATTGTGCATTGTGTGTTGATTTATTATAACGTATTTTTGAGAATCGCATAAAATTTTGTATATTTGTTAAAATATTATTTTGTTGTATATTTATTATTTTTTATTTCACTTTATTTGCTAATAAAAGTATTGTATGCTTTTTGTAAAAATAATTGTTTGTTTCATTTTTAAGAAACTTGTTACGTAATGTCCACAACTTTAGTGATCTTCCTTTACAGTAATTATAAAAATAAATATATTTTTTATTTCATTGTCTTACCTTTAATGTTTCTGCTAAGAAGAAGCTCTGTTGAACATCATCTTGCGTGGGATCGTCCATATACACATTTTTAATACCTGTGTAACCGCCTGGAACTCTACAATGTTTTTCTAAAGCCTGAAATAAAAATTTGTCAAAATATGTTTCCACATAAATGTATAAATAATTATTACCTGTACAGCTTCCCAACCCCATTCTCTATATTTGGGATCTTTAGTCAATCGCCACATGATGAAGTAAGATTCGATTACTTCTGGCCTGAGAATGTAGTACTTCTCTGCACTTTTCAAAGCTTTTGCTTCAATTGCGTCAGTGAATCGGAACGATTCTGGTCCTAATTTGGTTGGACTTCTATCGTAGGACTCATGACACGTATTTGTAATGCCTTTTGCCACGTCCATGTATCTATCCGACATTTCGTTTTTCAAACTTACTGCTCCTAGGCCTAATAATCCACCTGGAAAGAAAAGAACATTAAATATTTTTTACCTCTCGCCTATCAATGTATAGATAAGGGAGGTATTGTTTTTGGTCAAATTCCTCGAGTGAGTTTTCAACATATGAGCACGAATTAGGGTCCCAAGAATATGATTTTATTATTTTTATCGTGGTGTCTGTATGTCCGTGTGTGTTTGTGTCGATTTTTCGTCCATGATAACTCCAATACGATACATGTAAAAAATATAATATTTGGTATATAAGAATTATATTCAAATATGATGAACTGATCAGATTTTGTCTACAATTGGTTAATCGGAAGTAGTACTTTACTTGAAGCTTTAAACTGTTTTCCTAAAAAAATACCTCTAAATAACATTTTTTCACAAATTACGTTATTATTAAATATAAAGATTTTTAAAATTTTCTACTGATCTGCATAATTACGATTATATATAACTTCTAGTTAAACAGAAAAAATATATAAATTATAATAATTTTACATTTCGTTTAGGCTGAGAATTTCTATACAACAGATGAGTTATATATTCAAATGTTCACAAAATTTGATATGATGTCAAATTTGATATAAGTTTAAAAGATAAAATAAGTAAATATGAAGTACTTTTATTGTAAAATTTAAAAAATACGGTATATACTTGCATGCGTCAATCAAGAAAAGTTCGGTTCCCATTTTAGTAACGTCAAAAATAGCTGTTTTTTTTGTTAAACAAATTTTATGATATGAAATTAATTAAAAATATTCTGAACTGCAATAACAAACTAATTACAAAACTACAAATTGAATGTACTGAAAAATTTATATAGAATATATTAATAAAGTGGCGGGAGGTAACGTGTTGGATACATCAGATTTTTTATAATTTTTTTTGTTATTCTTTACCTGAGAAGCATCCCAAATGATCCATCTTGTGTTCAAGTCTGTCAAACTTCATGTCAGAAAAGTACATAAGTCCTCCCTTAGAAGTCTGCAACATGTGTTGCAAAACAGCTGCCATCGCATCGTCGTACATTTGTCTTGCTTCTTGGTCTTCTTTTCCTGATTGAATCCAGGCTTTTAGTAAATATTCGTAGAAACTGTCTCCCAATGCTCCTATTGACATGTGATCTAAAATTCCAAACAATTAGACTAAAGTAAAAATAAAGAATAATTATATATTACGTTGTCCCCATTTGGCAGTTTTGGGATTGAGATAATTGGGGTAGAGACCTCTAGGTTTGTCCAACCCTCGGATGACTTGGCGAATGTGTTCGACTTTGCTTCTGTATAACGGGTTGCCGGTGACGTCACTAAGGTAACTGAATTCTAAGTGTAAAGTACCGAATTCG
Source organism: Stenolophus ochropezus (assembly GCA_035578165.1). Classification (NCBI taxonomy): domain Eukaryota; kingdom Metazoa; phylum Arthropoda; class Insecta; order Coleoptera; family Carabidae; genus Stenolophus; species Stenolophus ochropezus. The sequence continues at coordinate 5,456,156 of JAQOWZ010000002.1, forward strand.
GATAAAATACTGGAACCGCCACTTGCCCAGCCGTAGTTTTTACTGGCCTGTAAAAAAATATTAGTTACATTCAGAGCAAGAAATTGAAAATTTAATCGGTTAACAGATATTTTAAATATAAAATATGATTATAAAATTGAAATTGTATAACTAAAATTACTAAATAAATGTAGTATTAAATTCCGAAACGATTTTATTAACGAAATTTAAATGTTTATTAAAAAACAATTAATCACACTGATTTTTGAATTATAATAATTTTAATTTAAAAACTAAAGCTCAAGCTCTATAATAGACCAGGTTATAAAACGCCAAAAAATAGCAATAATTAATAATAATATAGGTTTAGTTTTAGCCTTATAATAAATGTACATAGTAAAATAAATAATTACGTAATTATAGTTAAACTTGTTCTTATTAAAATAAAAGGGCAAGTAAAAATATATTTATTTAAAATTATTAATAATCTATATTTAAAGTAGGGCAAAAATCATTATATCAGTAACTATTTTTTGTTGTTTCTTTATCTTTTAAATCTCTACCAAGAGATCAAGAATAATCCAGATGTATTTTAGTACAAAAGGTACAAAAATACGGTAAATACTATATGAAATACGGACAACGAATCAAAAAGATATTTTTTAATTCAAAAAAATAAGGGTGATTTATTTGATATAAATATTTGAATTTAATTAAAGAAACTGAACTTGTGGCACTAAAATGTGTATTTTAAGTAAATAATTTATTTTGCGAATTTTAATTTTTTTTTTTTTGTTTCGTTATCTGTACATGACATAGTTATACCGCTTTTCTGAAGTTGTGCAAGAATATTAAGGTAAAATTGTATTATTGGGTTAAATAAACTGTAAAGAAATATAACTGAAACAGGTGTTTTAATCTATTATTAAAAGTTCTGAAAAATATTTTATTAATTTTAAGAGTACATTTGATTATTAATGTTAAATATTTAAAAATCAAATAAAAAACTACGATTGGAAGAAACAATAAATCAAATGCAACCAACAATACACTGATGTATATCTTAAGTATTGTAAGAGGATTTTAGAAACTACTGAATCGGAAATATTAACAATTATTATCTTTAGATTATTATTTATTTGTGATTTTGGGATAAATTATGTTTCAATTCTATTTATTGTTTTTAAAGCAATGATATAATGACATCGACCTCAATTGTTTGGTAGCTTACCCCTGTTTTGAGGTTAACAAGCGCGTTGGGAATTCCAGTCGCCGTTTGGAAGGCAGGAAGAAGTTTGTCTGCTATCTGTTGCGCACGCTCTTTGAATATGACATCTCCGGTCAGGGCAAAACATGAGAGCAGGCCTCCGATGAAACGGATGTTCGTCTCAAAAACTGAGATGTCCGACGTCTGCAAATTTACACTCTTAATTAGTCTGTAATTAATATGACATTGGGAGGAAACACATCAGAGATAAAAAGGAAAAAACTAGGTTGTTCATTCTATACATATAAAATATATCATGAATGATGTCATAGATGGGTTTGCCAATCTGCTTTATCGAAAATGTGGGTACTGTTTTATTTATACTGAAGTGGGTGCATACTAAGCATCGTTCACATGGGCGCCGACTACATGGGGGCATCGGGGCTCATGCCCCCAAGGAAAATTTTCCTAGGGGCAATGCCCTCAAGGAGACATTTCCTTTCGCGCATCATTTTTTACATTAGTAATAAAGCTCTGTGTGTTATTATTTTACTTCCATTTTTAAGTAACTGACCTAAACCCTAAAATAGGTCTGAGTTACTCCCTTAAAAATATTACCAGTGAATTCCTCGCGTCAAAGAACCTATGTATACAAATTTTCATTTAAAAATTCCCACTAGTACAGCCACAATTACAGATTAAATATTAGCCAATAGGAATCAATATGACCGATAATAATGCGCGTCTAAGGATATACCAGGTATCCTGAAACGCTAGCACTCAGTCCCGCTCTGCGGGGCGCCGGGGCGGTAATGGACCTTCGGGTCTCCGCCTCGCCTGATGGTCTGGCTAGACTGCCTTCCAGGGCATCTGATGCCCTGAAGGTGATCTAGTTCAGCCGGCCGGGAATTGGAACACGCTTCCACGTGCTCTAATTCTTGACCTGCTGAAACCAGAACACATTCTGGAGCAGTTTTGTTTGCTCTGGATTGTGCTCTGGTTTCAGTGGGTCAAGAATTGGAGCACTCAGAAGTGTTTGCTCTAATTCTTGGTCTGCAAAAACTAGAGCACATTCTGGAGCAGATTTCGCTGCTCTGGATTATGCTCTGGTTTCAGTGGGTCAGCAATTAGAGCATTTTGTAATGTTTGCTCTAATTCTTGGCCACTAAAACCAGAGCACATTCTGGGGCAGTTTTGGCTGCTCTGAATTGTGCTCTGGTTTCAGTGGGTAAGAAATTAGAGCATTTTGAAATGTTTGCTCTAACTCTTAGCCTACAAAACCAGAGCACATTCTGGAGCACTTTCGACTGCTCTGGATTGTGCTCTGGTTTCAGTAGGTCAAGAATTAGAGCATTCTAAAATGTTTGTTCTATTATTTCTTATTTCCTGGAATTTTATGTTTTGATTTTGTTCATTATAAGAAATGTTACCCTCAATGAAATTTGAAAAATCGTAACCCTTGATTAATTTAACTGGAGTGTACTACAGAATTTTTTTATGAAAAATTAAAGAATTTGACTAGATTACTAATAACAACAAAAAAGAAATAATTATTTAACGATAATATTAATGTTTGTTTTATCTTTGTTCTGGTGTAACATGTGTTGCTGCTAGACAAGGCGTCGTATGATAATCAATAGTCGCGTTCTTTTTGTTAACCGCCACATCTCAGTTTAAAGTGAGCTAAGATGAGATTTTTGAGTAGCAAAAAAAAACTATAATATTTATTACCGAAAACTAATATCTTTAATAAAAAGCATCAAAACTATCTCTAAAAATTCTTAAACTAAACGCAAATAGAATTTTAAATATTTTCAAAGAAATCTCTAAAGAACGTTTACCATGCCTTTTCTCGCAGGCACTCTACCTGGTATGGAGAGTGCACCATATAGTTCATTTGTAAAGAATTTGTTAAATAAGACAACAAAATATTTAATTTCACTTGTTTAAATTATGAAGACAATGACCCAAAAATTATTTAATATTTATCGTGAGTTCTAATGGCGAGGAAATCAATGACTCCGTTTATTTTTAGAACATAAAGGTGTCAGAAAGCAGTGACACAATTGATTAACCTGGCGTATCTGTTCAAAATCGGTCACCACTTACAATGGTTTAGCTTTGGTGTAATCACCACATTAACACTCGTTTTCCCGTAGAGGTGAATCACATATTCATTGAGGCTGTTGTAAATAAACTTGTATTTCTAAAACAGGCAGCACTCCTTATTTTCGCGAACAATACTTGTTTGCATCATTAAATAAATTTGAACACAATGAACATGTCTGCCACAATTTATGTGAGTAGGATTGCTAATTAAGTGGTTTTCGACCGACGGAAATTCTATTTGCAAAATTACTTGTGGTTCTTTCCATGCAGCCACAGAACATTTGTTGTTATTTATTACTGTAAACTAATTTACAGAATAAATAAGTTTTTATTTCAAAGAGAAAACAATATTTACAGCGCACTGAAATACAACAAAGTAAATATGTGCCTATAAGATCTATTACAAAAAAGGGTAGGGCGAAAATTACTTCGTGAATGCAAACACAGATGGCAGTAGTGGCTAAACACCTTAACAGGCCTATTCTGTAAGCTATTCTTAGGGGATAACGAATCATTATATCGTTGTTATAACGAAAATCGTTAAAGTATTATTCTGTAAAAAATAATTTAATTTTTCATGACAAAAAATAAAAAGGATTTTCGCTCAAGTTTTTGTAACACTATTCCAGAAACTAAAGTTTTGCGAGAGCGAGCTTATTTTGACATTGTAAAATAATTAGATATTTAAATATATCTTGTCTTTCATTACTCTTGTATATAAAATATAATGACTACTTGTTTGGAAGCCCACATATGGAAACATTTAAAAAAAATTTAATCGGTTATAGCGACGAAATTTTTGGGATACCTTCTATGTTGTAATAACATGATTTTACTGTAAAACATTTCAGAGTAAATATAAGAAAAAAATCACACATTAGTGCAAAAATTTTCTGCGATACCAATTCAAAATAATAAAATACCGACGACGTTAAATTGATTAAGTACTTTTTAAAGTATTCTCACATGTTAACCACACGATTTTCCCCCAATTTTCGTAAATTTGGAATGTTAAAAAACAACTGGAGAACAATGATTAAAAAAAATCAATGTGATTTAAATTTGCTTTATATCGCTGATTAAAATAAAGTGATTTAAATTAATTTAACTTTGATTAGCACTGTTCTTCGTAGTATCCAAAATACTTATTTCCTTATCCTTTTCTATTTGTTAAAGAAATAAAGTAAAATAATACGATTCTAATACAAATTTCTTTCAATACCTACTTATTGCAATATGCAATGTAATCAATTAAAGTTCATTAGCAGTTTTCAGGCACTGTAAATTTAGCAAACATCAATTAAAAAAAAAATATAACGAATTCGTTAGGAATGAAATATACATGTAGGTTTCAACGAACGGTACAGAATATGGAATTAACGATTTTCATCGAAATACAAATAACGAAATGCATAGTTTGTAACGAATTTCGATATGATTACGATTCGTATGTAATTTTTTACAGGATATACCTATAAATATATTTTAGGGACTAATCTGTAATAGTTATTATCCTTACCAGAGTACTGACGTCCAAGGAATCAGCAATCCAGTTTCTTCCATTGTTGAACTCTTCATCCAAACCCATGATGTACAGTGTGTCTAATCCATCTACGATTGTGGCTCCAAGAGACATAGTGCCAAATATGCTAGCGCTATGCCCTCTCTTGCTGAGAGGACGAAGCTCATTTTTACCCCAAGCGTAGCGAACATAGTTGTCCCAGGCGTGCTTCATCATCTAGAAACAAACACAATTTTAAGTATAAATACAATAACGGATAATACATATAAGTTTATTATTGGTAAATTCATAAATTCTAGTTCATAAATGTTAGTTGGCGATATTTTCCTCTATTGACATTTGACAGTGCTTGTAATCAAGTCATATAAATTGATTACAATAACGTTTTATAAAATTGCAATGCTATTACTTCAGCAAATCGTTCTAAAGTAGTTTTATAATAAACGAACTGTTCATTTGTACGATTCATGTTCTATCTTATAATAAATTTATAATTATTATTATATATTTTAAAATTATAAGGAAATAAAATGGAAATAGAGCTAACTCCAACTAACATTTCTGTTATGCAAAAAATAAGTAATCAATTTGTTTTTAAATTGTGTATAATGTTATATAATTTAACAAAACTAGTACCTCACGTTTTCCATTGTACAACAAACTATATAAATACTACTTAAGAAATAAATTATGCAAATAAGCAATGTAACACGATAACAAAGAAATTATGTAGATGAATTTTCAATTAGTTTCATAATTTTTTAAATGGTTTGTTTTATTAATGAGTCACTAATTTAGAGAATGCGAGCGATGCTACATTAATATTAAACAGGTATTTGTATTTTTCAGCGCCTCTAAAAGGAATGTTTGTAGTATGTAATACATGCAACTTAATGAATAAAAATTATTATGTAATAAATTATTAATTAATTTAATTTTTTAATAACCGCAATTTTTTTTCTAATTTTCTTTTAGGTAGGTACATCCAAAAGGGCAGAACAGTTTTCACTATATTTTTGTAATAAGTGTGGAGAGACCATTTAGAAAATTGTAATGTTTTTATAAATAATATGTTTCAAATGTCGATTACAATTTTTATATAAATAAACAAGTGCATAAAGTCCTCTATTTTCCAAGAGGTGTGAAAGTTTCGGCACGAGACAAAATCGAGTACTGGAATCACACAAGGTAGAAAATAAGATAGAATTAGCGTGATATTCATGGCAACTGTTTTCAAGTAAAATAGAAATAGTTTGCTGATTTAACCGACCTCGTAGATCTTATTATTCTCGGAGTAAGTAATGGTGGCCCATTTAAAATAAACAGAAATAAAAATCAAAATTTTGTTACATATTCCATTTGAAAATTGATATAGGTAAATAATAATTAAAAAAACATGAATAAAATTACTCAGTACTAAAACAATCATGATGAATTTAGATTTCATTTTTACGAAATGGTAAAATTTTAAAACCAAATTTACTTTTAATTTACAAATTTTAAATTTTGTGTCAAAGTTTGTGTAAAAATTTAGACGAATTTAGAGAACGTAGTTTCCAATTTTCCGTGGTGAATCGTCCAAAACAAAAGGATGTGACAAGAAACAAAAACAACTTTCTTTCAAGGTTCACTGGTCTCCCACTCAAAGGTCATCGAACATCGATTCCTCATCAAGCATCACAAGAAGCAGCGTCTTCATCTTACGCGAAAAAACACCATTACTCCGCCCTGTGTGATACTTATCGAACTTAAATTACAAATAAATGTTAATTTTTTATCGCACACACCGCACTTCATCTTTACAGGGCTTTTACGCACGAAGGAGGGGTAATGTTCGTGGAAATTGTACGGAGATTTCGCGGATAAGCGATTAGGAACCGTTGAAAATTTCAGCTTACAACCAAATATTTATGGACACTTCAACTTAATTCGCCTACCGGAGCACTATTATTATCGGGTATATACCTGGAATTAAAAAAAACATGCTAATTATCATTTCAACTTATCTCCATCTTTTTTTAATTATGATTTATATTTTTTAAATTTATGCAAACATGAAACATTGTATATCAGTAACGCATCCAAAAAATTTCTTAATAATGTAATCCACAAGCATGTTTTCTTTTTTCGTAAAGAATATTAGTAGGTTTCGGCCAAAAATTGGCCGAAACTAATATTACTATCATGTTTAGCGCTTTCGTTTTTTTTTTCGAAACAGTTTCACTCACCTATTTTTTTTATTGTTTGTTAATAGTTTTGTTTTGTACGTTATTTCATTTTTCTCCCATTCGAATATATAATTATTATTTTATTATCGTTATTCTGAGGCTTTTAGTTCTAAGGTGTCAAGTACAAAATGAGGCAAGATGCTCGGCAAGATGTCATTATTTAAATTTATAGAATTAATACAAAGACTTATTGGAGAGTTTAGAAAAAAAGTAATGTTATTATAAGAGAATAGCATACATTGTAAACCTGTTAGTAACAAATACCTCTTGAAAAGACTACTTATTTGACTATTATTACTTGTGATATTTGTGATATAGTGATAACTAAATTCTTTACTTCTTTAGTACAAAAATAAAGTATTTTTCTTAATAAATTGAAGTCGTTTATTTCATTTAAAAATAAAACCTTAAAAGGTAAGAAAAATCTAGATTTTCGTGTATAACAAAAGTGTAACTAAATTTTAATGTAACTATATAAGTTTCGTTTTTTTTACGTTTTGGGCCGGTATTAGAAGAGGAACCGAATATTCAGTTACGGTTTCGACTAAAAATCGTGTTTCAGTCGGACACTATTCGATCTTGGGCTTCTGTATTTTTTTCTTTTCCAGCAGGTTTATAATTCAAGATTTGTTTAATTATAATTATTTTTCTTTAATTACAATTATTATTTATTGGAGCCGCCTGTATTTCATACAAGGGAGCACTGAAATATTGTTAATTAAATTTTATTGATTAAGTACTATACTTCTTTTCATTAGAGTACATTAAATAATAAATAATAAAACATAGATTAAAGTAAGTAATAAAACCAATTTCATTAAAAGAAATGACATTCTACAAATTTGTTTTGTAAAAAACATTCGTGCCACTAATCAACTAACCTATAATTTAACTCAGTCTTTCTTATTAGCTATAATTATGTGTAACATATTAATTAAGCATATAATCATTACTAAATTAGTTCCAAAGGATGTACTACTGTTTATGTTTTCCTACAAGTTGTGTTTTAAAAACAAACACATTATATTAATTTCCTTGACGTGGTATAAAACAACTTTACCATTAATAAAATATGATTCAGTAATTTCATGTGAGTGACACAATTTCTGTCGCCTAACTTTCCACATCCCAAGACTAAATTTGTTATTCTATTAGTTTAGAATTCGCAATGAAGTGCCGTAATTATTATTCTCAAAGGACCATATTTCAAGGACTACAACTGTTTGGTAGTTTGATTTTAATATTATATAAATGGCGCCACAAACAAGCTATGAATGCAAAAAGGACTATGCAACAAAATCTAAACAACTTTATGTGTATTATACGTTTTTCTTTAATTAAAATGATATTAGAATGCGACGAAGCCAAAAAATGGCAATTTGATTAAATTATAACACTTTATTTTAATAAATAAATGCAGGATGTAAGCAGTTAACATACCTAGGACTGTTATGAGTATCATAACCACCGCAGATGTCAATTGCCGAGCTCGTAAAACGAGATTTTAAAATATCAAAGCTTTGTGTGATTCATAACATCCGCGGGTTGTTCAATAATAATTTATCGGTTTTTGAAAAAAGTCGTTATTTATAAATATTATTTTATAAAATTGTTTTGTCAATAATATTTTTCACTTCTGGGAGTAAAAGCCTACTTTACTCTTCATTTTCAAAGACTGAAGTAGCACTTTTAAACCCTGAGGGATTAAATATGAATTTAATACCGTACGGAATAAATGATTTATTTTGACATATAAATATGGTAATATTTCCCTACGGATACTATTAAGACTTCGTTACCAGTTTACTTTTGTATATAAAAAACTGGTAATAGTATATTATTCAATGAGCATGTAATATGTACTATTATTCATGAGAATGAAGTTTGTCAACACGAGCGAAAGCGAGTATTGTAAATCATTACATGCGAATAAAATACTATACTTTGTCCGCAACTATAACATGAAAATTATAGCAACATACTTAACGCAAGTCATTATTTCTAGTATTATTTAGCTACAGTTTAAGTTTAAAAAGAAAAGAAAAGTATGAAAATGACAAAACTAGAATAACTTTGAATTTTTATGTAGAAAAAATTATTGTGTTTTTATCCTTCTAACAGGAAAGATTTAAATTTTACATTACGATTGAATAATATAATGTCATCGAACTGTCAATATTATTCAATTAGCAACAATAACGAAGGTCATTAATTGATAAAACACTATTAGGTATGTTATTTGACAGTTGTGGAAAATAGTTTATATATTCTGTAGACAAAAAAAAAAACAGTTGACAGCCGACAAGAAAATATTAAACTTCTAATGACAGTTATCAAAAAAATAAATGTAGATTTTGGCGCACAAGCGCCCGTATATAATAGATTTTGGTAGCAATTTTCTTAACCTACTTAACCCAACTTTACCTCTTTAACTTTTTCTCTTCGTTCGCTCATCGTATCATTTTCGTCTCCATGTGGAATGATTACCCTTCCTAATTCTTGTCCTTCGGCTGGTTGATCTGATAAATATCCTTCGTGTATATACTCATTGTGATCTGTCATTAGTGTCGAATTTTCGTCCTCCACCCAAGTTTGGGTATGGTCGCCATGTTTGCGGTGTGTAAGATAAACACCAGTTACTGCCATGACAACGACAACTGACATCACACTTGTTGTGACTGCACGAGCCATGATGATTTTTGAGGTTATATCACAGATAGGGATTTTTTGACAGCTATAATAATTTTTAGGTTAGGATTGCATTTTTTTAGCTTTCTGTTGGTTAATAGTGAATATTATTACATGGTATAAAATTATCTAATAGTAAATCAATTTTTCTGTTTGTTTTTGTTTAAAATTGTAACAACTTCTTCGAATAAGATATTTCAATAAATCAAGTACATACCTACGTTGAATACATATACATAAATTATATCGTATGTTATTTTATTTGTATTTTGTAATACGAGTATACTTGTACTTCATGTTTGAATTATGTTTGCCGTATTGATTGCTATATTTGTAAATAAAAGTTTATAATACTTGTGAGTGTTTCTAAATTAACCTGTCGTCAATATTTATCTACAGTAATAACACGAATTTCGATAAGCAGTAATGAAACATGTATTATTAAATATATTTTATACTTTCGTTTAATAAGAGACTTTTTATTTTACTAATTTCAGTTAGGTTATTAATTTCATTATTTCACTAGTGAAATAAGATTATTATTTCACTCGAAATGAAATATTAAAAGTAGGCTTATACAGGATGAGTCATTGAAACGCCCGTTTTCGATATCTCCCTTGTCGTTAAAACTACAGCATATATTTATTAACAGAATTTATTCGTCCACTAATGGAACATAACATAAAATTATTTTTACATTTACAGGATATTGCATTAGGGTTCGGCGAGAATTATTTGCCTTTTTTTAAATGGAACATCCTCTATATATTTATATTTTTTCAATTGTATTTTATTCCGATATACGGACATATAAATTTTGTTTTAATTTTCCGCGGCCTTGCCAAGTTATTTCGTTTATTCTCTTAAAAAGACCAAATACACGCATTGCTTTATAAAGACGTACTGGAATTATTTTAATAGTAAAAATTAGGATTATTTTTCCCTACAATTGTAACTATACTCTATGTTCTCACATAAGACATAATTTTTTTAAATGTAATTATACAGAGTGTTCAATAAAGCGAATCAAATTTACTCAATTTCAAATGACTATAACTCGTCATTTTCAAATGTAACACCGTATATTTTATAATTCAGTTGGGTGTCTTTCAATAATTTCAGATCAGGAGACCTAGCCCACAATTTAATAGTTAATAATGACTTGAATTTGATAACCTATATTTCATTTTAAAATGAACGCTTTGATACATTGCTGTCAATCAAATATGAAGTCGTAATAATGAAAATGGCAAATCTTATGTTTCCCGTTAAAATAAACTCACGGTATTTAATTCCCAGTGAACGGTATAACTATTTTAAATGAGAACTAAACAATAAAATAAGAGATTAAGAATTAATGTGTTAATATACGAGTATGTCAATGTAATAATTATTTATAATTTTTAGTATGAACAAGTAATAAAAGTGTCATTTGCCAGAAAATAACACATAAATAATATTTCTCATAAACTTTATTTATTCCCATTAACGTATAACTATAAAATAGAAGTTTTGTAGACTGCTTATTTGTAAACGTAATCCGAGAAAGAGAATAAACTACAAAGGTAGATTATTTCTTGATATGAGATTATTGCTAAGGAAATAATTCATAATGCAGCTTGAAGGAAACAAACTTTTTAGCAAAACAAATGAAATATTATCGGCGGCAAACGTGTCACCAATTAAAACCACAAACCACCTCGGATTAAACCATTTCTCAGCTCGTTTATTACCGGGTATAGGTTCACTTTATTAGGATATTATCTGCAGGAAATGTCTTCTTTATTAGCGGAAGTATTTACTCGAGTTTTAATTAACGAAATTGAGTGGAATTTGTGACACGCCCGGTAGATAAAATTGAATGTTAATTGTTGAACTGTGCTGAACTCATGCACGGATTTATTTTAGCTTGTTACATATAACTTTGTTTTTATGGGTTTTCCAATTAACGGTTATGGTTTACCTCTCATAACTTTGTATGTTTATTTTATACCATAACAATTACATATATTGAAAGGTACTATATGAAATATATTGAATTCAAACCATAATACCATTACTTTGTAACAGTTGTATATACCGAGTATTTTTTTTTCCAAGGTGCACATAGAAGATTAATATAGGAAATCAGTTTTTTGGTGGCTGTTGACACCCATTTTTACCGGATTTTTAAACAGATTTAAAAAAAAACGGGTTTTATTAGGTTTACTAAAAACGTCAAAATACAGGGTGACCAATGTAACTGTTTAAACATTGTAGAATTGTAAGTAATACGTAGCCGGTTAAATTAGACAAAAATTGCCTCATGTGGGGGTCATTCTAAACATGTTTTTGTTTTTCCTAAAAAAATTCATAGGTGACTAGATATAAACAAAAATGTATTTTTTTTAAATTTTTGGTTTTCGCACAAACTTTGCGCACTTAACACAATAATAACTATTTCAGCATTAATATAGAACAATCAAATACCTACAATAAAGGAACCAAGAATCACTTCTTTCAATTAAAAATGTTATGCCAATGACATTAAAAATTATTCATAAATACTATTCTTTTTGATATAGTATATTATAAGCTTATTACCTACACCTGAATATATCGCTATAATATTGACTTCAATCTTTATATTTATTCCCTATAAATTTCAATTTCCTTCTCAGAAGATGATTAATGTATAAGATTTCTTCTCTTAGTCAGATTCCAACCGCAGTCGTATTTATTTCTTTACTACTTTTTTTACTACGAGAAAAACAAATGACGCACACTTTTTATTACATATAAAATAAATAAGAGTGTATGAAAAGTTCGTGTTTTTTAATTAAATTTAAAATAGTACAATTTGGACTCACGGCCTTAATCTTTTAATTTTGATACGTTTTTGTTCTATTTTCTATTTCAAAGAATTGATAATTTTTTAAGAATCTTATCTAAATTGAGAAAATTATCATATGCAGATACAAAAATTAAACCACATTAATAAATATATACGGATAATTTTTTTTTTTCATAAAAAAAATATAAATTAAAAGGAGATAATAATTTTTCTAGAAAAGTAATTGTTGTAGATATAAAATTGAACGTACCAGAAAAGACATTTTAATAAACGTTGCTTTTCTGGGTTACGCTGAAGATAGGTTTCTAAAGGAATCTGCTTATTTCTATGAACGGCATATTAAACCCCTAAATAATTGAATTAATTAGTAAAAATTTTGTTTAAATAAAAAATTTTCGATTTTGTTTCCAAACCACAGTTGATCGAAATGAATAAAATCAATAATATACCAATTTCTTAATTTATTTTCATTTTAATGTGCATGTGTTTTTCGTTATTGGAAAGAGAAAAAAATCCCTTTGCTTCAATTTAACCGACTTCGTATTTCTTACGGATCTCGAGATCCCAAAAGCTAGCCTCTTAAAACGGACATGTACCTATATTTGTTAACATTGTTCTGTAGCAAATTATTGAAAATATATTCAAAATATGTTGAATATGCAGGAAGAGTCCATTAAAATTTGTTATCCATTTTATTAAATGTGACTTAATTCGAAGGAAATTTAAGCGTTTGCATTTTATTGTAAAACCGTTAATTAATTTGGTACAAATTCTCACACATGTACGTAGCGGTTATCAGATGCAAGACCTATGTTGATAATGCGTGTGATAACATATCAGACATTCTGAAGCGAAGAACGTAAGTAACGTTAGATAACAGATCTGTTTTTTATCAAATCAGTAGCTGTCTCCAAACGTCAGAACAAGAAACGGGGCAACTTGTCAAAGTGATCCGAAGTGATCCCGGTCACTTGAGAACTTAATTCGTTCGTTTTTCGTTTCTCTGCGGATCAAACCATTAGTCAGTTTCGGTTGGGAACGATATTCACATGTTTTTTTCTTGTTTTTTCACTGTCACCATAAACAAGTGAAGTTTCTATCACTTTGTTGATTTATCCAGTGATAACGCCGGCGAATTCCACGTGGTAAATTGTTTGGGAAAATATTTTAATAGTCCGAAGCGAAACAGATTAGAAAAGTTACAGATTGTTCATTTCTATTCATGTGACATCTTGGACACTGATTTCTTAAAATTTCTTTCAGGTAATATTTTTAATAAAGATCAAGCTCAAAACAAAATTTGCTATTTATGGATTATAAAGAAAAGAAATACTTAAAATTGATGAAAAGTACCTAATTTCAATCAAAAATATTTTAAATTATTTTCATTTTCTTTACATTTCATCTAGCTTCTAGCTCATGTCATAATCATTCTGTAAATAATACGTGAGCATATATTTAAAATAATAATAATTAAGGGCTTTATAACTGATTCAAAAAAGCAAAATTTTCTTTGGGGGCATGAGCCTCGATGTTATTTATTTATGTTTTTACTTAATAATTTAACGATTTCGGAAAAAATATAATGTGTATCTAAGGACTAAAATATTTTTTATTACTCCCATGGCGCAATAAAAAATATACTTTAGTCCCTTGATATACAAATAACTATTATTTATCTATACAAAATGAGTGAAGAAATGTTTTTCATTACCATAAAAAATCGTTTTCCAAAACCATGCAAAAACGTTTTCCCAGATACTTCGCGCACTGTGTCAAGGTAAACTAACTATGGAAAAAAATCGTGTAGTTTATACATTGTCATTAGAATAAAAATGTTAAAAAAATTTGACACTTGTAGAAAAAGATATTTATTTAAAAGCAACAAGATGTTTATTGAAAAATATGGATCGGCATGTTAAAGGATTTTAATATTCTTCCGATTCTATTTACATTTATTTGTAGACATGCTTACAGTGCGTATTAGCATATAAAGCTGAATTTGAAAGGAAAAACAAAGAAAAACATTAAAAACAGTCTTCCCTCCTACATTAGTATGCAAGAATGTAGATGCTCGTATGTTTACTCATCCGTTGCCGTGGCAACGCGCAGCAACAAATGTTTATGTGCTGTGCCATCTGTCGCGAATTTAATGTTCTCAGAGAAATATATGATTTTATTGTCGGCTTCCACTCGTAACTTACTGGAATGTGTGCGGCTTCACGCCGAACGGAAAAACGACGCCGGTAAATTACAGCACGTGATCAAGGAACCTCTGAGCGTCGTCTTGTTGCCATGGAAACGCCGGAGTAAATTTGGCGTCGCGGCTCGTTTCAATAAGCCACTTTCCGCTTGTGTGGCTATTTAACCTTAACTTATAACGTTTTTCCGAAAGCTGGACAAGGTTTTACCTTTTTCATTCAAAAGGAAATCGATTACCTAACCTGTAAATACTTAGAAATCTTCACATTTGATGGAGGTATTGTAGTCGTATTGATTTTGACATTTATAGATCTTAACGTTTGTGAAGTTTTTACATACCTAACGTTTTAACTATTTCTAAGCAGGGTTGGTCAGATTTAAATCATTTTATTTATATCAAGATTTAAATTATGCTTTAAATCAACTGATTTTTTTAATAAAAATCATTGATTTTTATCAAACAAAATATACAAATTATAATAAAAAATTATTATTTGCTACAATACTATTAACAATAATCAAAATATATTCTGTATATTATAATATCTTAAAATTAAATGACATTCTATCACTTCAATTGTCTTATAACGGAAGGAAAATATAACTATTTAAATGTATAACTAAAAGTAAAAATTACTTATTACTCTTCCTAGTTTTAGTTAGATGAATCGTTTTGGTTTTATTACAGATTTCGTTTTTGTTTATGAAATAGAATATTTACATTGCTTTTAAAACAAATGAAAAATTCAGCACCACTTAGATATCTTTAAAAATTGAAATATCAAAAATTGATTATTTTTGCCAACCCTGTTTTTAAAGTATTTTTCCATCTAAATACATAAGGGGACATACCTAATATCCCATACCAAAATTCACTAATCTTTTAATTTGGAAGTTATGAGTAATAATTAA
Source organism: Stenolophus ochropezus (assembly GCA_035578165.1). NCBI lineage: Eukaryota > Metazoa > Arthropoda > Insecta > Coleoptera > Carabidae > Stenolophus > Stenolophus ochropezus. Next base: position 5,471,836 of record JAQOWZ010000002.1, read on the forward strand.
AAACTATGTAATTTACATTTTCGTTCATATCTAGTAACCTACGCATTTTTTTTTTTTTGGAAAACAAATATGTCGTTAAAATTGTGCTTCAATTGCAACTTTAGTCTAATTTAATCGACCTCATATCTTTTACCAGTCTCGAGATCCCCATGCTTAACAAGTTATTTGGGACACCCTGTATATACCACCGTACTGTTCCAGACAAAATGCAACATAAGTTGTCATTATTGAATGAAATTGTCATTATAATTAAAAGATTTTTTTTAATGAAGAAAAATTCGACTGCTTACTTGGCATAAATCTGGTTATGTTTGAGAAATATTTGTGATATATGTTTGCTACTTTCGAGAATACTTAAAAAAAAATTCAAGGTGATGGATGCAAAAATATAAAACAAAAAATAGGACAAGATTAAAATCCAAAATTAAAAATAATTAGCTGTCTGTATTGGCTTTAATTGATACTTATTGCACTTTGGCAATTTTATAAATTATCAAATAAATTTGAAGGTTAATTTTTATCAGAAATATTGTTACGCCCAGAACAGTGTTCAAAGTTTGATATTATTTTTGTTTTAAATCAAAATATTTGATATCAAATTACGCATAAATCCAATTGTTTTATATTTCACAATATTAACAAATTTTAAATACACTGACAAATAAATATATGTTAGGACAAATTATTAAACATGTGAATGTCTATTTAAATATTCAATGACGCATGTGAAAGAACTTTAACTCTTCTAAATAATCATTAACCTTATAACATTTTTCGGCATGTTGTACACTGATAACAAATGACGTATTCACTTTTAACTTTTATTTCAATAAAAATCGTTATTTAAGGCGATATCCGATATACATATGTAAATGTTGATAGTTTTATTTTTACAAAAGATTGGAAGAAACAATTGACGATTCATTGAGGACAATGTCGACAGCAAGTTAAACAAGTGAAGAAAGTTGTTACAGTTTAAAACGGAACGGTAAACATAGAAACTTGGCCTCCTTAATCAAGTAGTGTACCGTGCATACAAAAAATGTTTAAAAGGAAGTTTTACATCATTGAGTATTTCTTACTGTAGCGACTCTAATTTCATTCAAATGACTTTAAATAGTAATAAAAATTGTTACTATATAAAATTTGTCTTAAAACTGAATAGACAAATAGACAAACTTGTATTAGTAATGCCAAGTTGCACCAAAAAGGCTTAAAATAAGAAATTAGAAAATTATTAATTTTGTTCATTTCGGTCAAGTGTTTCAAGCAAAATTTTGACCAATTACTTTAGAAACATAACTTCAGATTTATCCAGAAAATCTACAACCATAATTTGTTTAAAACAAAAGATTTTTAATTTTGTTTCCAAAGCACATTTGACCGAAATTGAATAGAATCAATAATTCTCCAAATTCTTAGTTTATTTTCTATTTAATGTACAGGTGTTTTATATCGTTGGAAAGAAAAAAAAACTATTTAACTGTACAACTTTGCGCCCTCATATGAAAATTGAAAGTTACAATGAATTTCTCAAAAAGTGATTGAAGTACAAAAATTTTGAGAATAAAAAAATAAATTGGCTAAAATCAGTTTTTTGAGCATATCTAGCGACCTAGGAATTTTTTCGGGAGAACAAAAACATCATTAAAAGGGCCAACTAATGCGGCCTAAATTTAATCGAGATCACAATGCTTAGCCTCTTAAAACGGACAGCCTGTATAACCTTGAAAATCCAATCGGATAATACATATAATCAAAAATATTTAAAAAATCCAGTCCATTATGAAATAAATAACTATCAAGTTATTTTTTTATTTTTGTACAATTTTTAAATAACATAATATTTAATTTAAAAAATAAAAGAATAAAAACATTCGCTAGACGCATGGATATTCAAAACATCAAGTGTGATTCCAAAAAGACTACATTGTGATAAATCATTTAGTTTTATTGGTATGATATCAATATGGTTATTTTGCATAATTTATTTCTATTTCCAACCAGACACATTTTTTATTTACTGTTATAAACAATGAATTTTATTGCATTTGAAAATTTATGCATAATTAATAATATGCAAAGAAAAAATTTTATGTGTTTTACATTAATTGGAATTATAGTAATATAATCATTTGTGGTTTCAAGGGTATATATTGTTAAATAAATATTTACATTATTCTGTTTTAATCATACAACTTGGTGGATATAATTATAATACATATTATTTATTTTTAATTAAAATTTATTTACATATAAATATTAATATTGCACTTGTTTAACAGAAAGTATATTAATTTCATTTGCAAACAATTGTGAGGTTAAGAATTTTTAAGGTAAACGTCATGTGCAATAGTTTTATTTAATTAGAACACAAATATTTTGTCCTGTCATTTTACAAGTAATTATTATTTATGCAGTGTATTAGCTTGTAGTAAACAAAAGTGTTGTTCTCATGAAAAAAAAAATAATTTATTGATAAAAAATATATATTGTTTTGTAGCTATAAATAATGGCTTCCGTTTTTATTTCTCAGAAACAATCATTAATAAAAAATAATCCTTTGTTTTTCAGACTTTATTTACGTTATTTTTATAAACTACAAAGGTCGTAAATTTGCAATTTATTTATATGTATACGTTCAATTTTAATATCTTATTTACATTTGAATAATATACATGGGAAATTGAACAATATTGTATTCACTATAAAATAGTAAATATTAGTCATCTACTAGTAATTTCATCGCAAAAAAAATATTGATTTTTACCGATTTCACCATATTTCTTAATACGTTTTATTATTAAGATGACCATCCGTACTTTGATACAGTAGGTACAGTAGTGTATTTTTTGATGCTGTACTTAAATAAATATTTACAAAATAATTGTACTTTTTTATTATTTGTACTACACTTTCAGTATAATAATAATAGTTCTTAAAACAACTTTCGAAAGTTCGACATTTAAACGAACTTTTATTTATTACAAATAAAGCTTAGTTTTTAGACCCCTTCTTTATTTATTTTATAGTTTTATGGTGATTCAATTATTATTTTTATATAAAAAAAATCATTGAAGAGTTAAAGAAATTTTTCATTTCATGTAAATTAATTCATTGAGTATGTTTCTTTTTCTATTTTACAGTCACTGTTTTAGCTCGGATGGAACAAGTAGTCATAAAAAGTATAGTGTAGCACTTGTGCTGAATTTCCTATTTCTCACCTTGTGTGATTCCAGCACTCGACTTAGTTTTGTGCTGAAAATTTCTCACCTCTTGAGAAATATACAATTTCTTAATAATCTCTAAAAACGAAATAATATCTAGTAAATTTACCGATTATCGCACCCCGATTTGTAAAATTGTAACTACTGTAGATAGTTATTATTATCTTCAGATGGTCTACGGATACCCAAAAGGACGATACGATCATCCTTACAATTTTACAAATAAATCTCCATAAATCTTTTTGCTCCTAAATTCAACTGCAATCTTATTAATTTGTTTAACAATTGGAAGTATGATGAATGGAGCAGATTTAGTGACTGTTAGAAGCACATATATATCGACGCATCGTGGTCTAGTATGAATCACAGTCTGGAGTCTGTAAGTTCTGGGGAGTGTTATAGCATTTAGCACTGCACGGCATGGCCATGTAACATGTGGTAAAGAATTCCACAATAACATCTACACTTCCATCTGTGAAATGCAGTCAAACGACTCGGATGCTTCGGATTTGTTTATTGGGTTCTTGAACCGTTTCTCCGCAGCCGAATCGATTTTGTTTATTTTATTGCGATATAAAATCATTGCAGAAGAGATGCGCAATGCACTCCAGCTGCAAACCAACTCCTTCCAAGCACACAACTTTCCAAACTTTTTCATTTTTAATTCACTAAGAAATTCGCCTAGCTCAAAACTTAAATTAATTCAACTCAAATGGTTTTAATTTAATTAAGTTTCACATTTTACAGTGCACTTACTTTGAAAGTATGCCATTTCATTATTTAATATTTATATATTAAATTTGAAATGTTGTACTAAAAATAAAACTTGGTTTATAAGTCATGTGCAAAAATTAATTTTCTAATCAAAATGTGTAGGAAAATTCAATTATGATTTCAATACTCAATGACTTATTATTTGGTAAATTGTCTATAATAAGTTCTACAGAAAAATACAGTACAAAATAAATGCATTATTAAATAAAGTGCAAGTCAAATAATTCATGCTCTTCATATGAACGATTTCACACAGAAAATTTAATAAAAAACAAGAGAAAGAAAGTGAGAATAAATTATAAAAAATCTATATAGTATATTTTTTGAGCCACAAATTTAAAATTATACTCTCATAAAGAATATAATACGAGCCATAAATTTATTGGAAAAAATTACAAATAGTTGTAGTCACAAACAAACAAGTGTCAAAAATGACATTTAGATCACGACAGCGATGATTGATTTTTTTTTTCATAATAAAAAAATATATACTCTCTATTCCATTGTTGATACACGTTTAAAATTGAACTTATTTTATTCTTTCTATAAAATAACAATTAGATTGATCTAGATTGTATTTCACTTAAATTTACTTGCTCAGTAAATTCAAAAGTAAAAGTCATTGCTTACTTTAATTTATATTGTATGTATAATAAAATAATAAATATTTGTTTCCATAATCTTAATGTCAGATAAAGTCATTTAATTTATTTTAACCTATACAATTAATATTACTGGACCATTATATTTAAGAATTCAATTCAATTTTATTTCTTTCTTCTTTAAAAAGTTTGGTTAACAAAACTAGAGATCATACTTCGAGAATATTGTTATGTATAAAATTATGAGTAGACAAACGGACAGATATTTTGTTAAAGTAGTCAAATCATAATTCTTGACCATTCATTAAATTTCGTATAATTAAAATCTTATATTAATCAAATGGGTCTTTAGGTTCCTTTTATTGATAACTCCTCATATTTGTAATAAAAGGAACCTGAAAACACATTTGATTAATGTTAAATATTTGTAAGTTCGCAATTTAATTTTCTTTTAAAAAATTTTTAAAATCTGTTTATACTTACAATATACCTCGATATATAAGCAGTCGAAAAAATATATATAAAATATAATAAAAATATGCGGATGTTTCGACTACAAGTACTTATTAACATTCTGCTTTTATTCTTGTTCATAACATGTTTTAAATGAAGGTAGATTCTTTGTTCATTTTATTCATAGCTACAATAATTTGTCTGCAAATCTATTTTTCCAGTGTTATATTTTATCATATGAATTTATCTAGTATTGTGCAAATTATGATTAAAAAACTTCCTTTTATAAAAATATGAAAATATAATATCTAGCAGGAAATAATATGTACATCAGTGCATATATCTCATGTATAAATTTTACAATTCAAATATATATAAATAATTTAGAATACGTTTTCTGTTATAGAAGAACACGTACAAAAATAAATAAATAACTAAATATATAAATATATATTTTAATTGAAATATTTTTTACGGTTTTACTGTTTGGATATTTGCAGTTTTTACTTTTTGTAATTTTCGTAGAATAAATCTATAGCATAGAAGTAAAATGGATTTAATAACGTATATAAATATAACTAAATATTTATTATTTTAAAATGTATATACGGAAGTGCAAAAAATAATGTATATTCCGCAGGACTATTTTTGAACAAGAAACATGGAATTTATCCATCCATGGTTACGATCTGATATTTGATTGACAGCAATGTTTTTGCTTGTCTCATTTAAAATGAAACATAGGGATCGAATTTTACATTTACTTAGGTATATAATGTTATAAAATTTTCTGACAGGCCTACTCTAAGTGCAACAATTTTAAGAACCATTAATAAATTTAGGGAAAATGGTAGAATAGTAGAATGGTCTCTTAGATCACTCGATCTTACACATCGATTTTTTTATTGGTGTACTTTAAAATCAGAAGTTAGTACTGAAAAAGCTTCAAAATTTAGATAAAATTAAAGTAAAATTATAACTTAAATAATAATTACATATTATTATAGTTTTTTTCTAAATGTAGGTATATGTATATTTCATCTGTAGGCATATACTATTAAGATATTATTAAATTAATAACAAAACTTAAGATTTAATTTTGTAATGAAATTATTTTTCCTTGCCTATATTCCTTTTATTTGTAATGTAAAAAAAATCATTATATCTTTAATTATATCTATTGCATCTCAAAAATTTATAGCAACAACAAACTTTTAATTATAAGGGAAGGAATAATGAAAAATATAATAATTTAATTTTTGCAGTTTAAACATTCTATATTTTAAACGTTTTAGTGCAGCTTAAAATTTAAGTAATATTACTGATCTTATGTCCTTCCAACAAGGCTTAAGTTTGAAGAAACTCATACACAAAAAATTTTGACGTCTAAAGAGTTCATTTGATATTTTATACCTAAATTGTCCGTTTAAGGAAAACTTAAAATTAACAATAACATTTACTTATTATTACAATTTTTTCGAAAGGCGTGTGTTTATTATTAATATGTATTATTAAATGTTATTCAGTTAATAACAAAAATTAAGCCTTAATTTTGTAAGGAAAGTATTTTTCCTTGCATATTTTCCTTTTATCTGTATTGTAAAAAGCCTATTATATTTTTAATTATTTCTATTACACCTCTAAAATTTATATAAAATTTATAGCAACAACAAAATTTTAATTATAAAGGATAATGAAAAATACGATAATTTAATTTTCGACAGTTTAAACATTCTATATTTTAAATGTATAAGTGCATCTTAAAATTTAAGTAATGTTACTGAACATATGCCTTGTTGCACCAAGAACGCTTAAAAAAAATCTAATAGAAATTTTGACACATAAATAGTTCATTTGATATTGTACACCGAAATTGTCTATTTAAGGACAACATAAGATTTAAGTAATATGCAACCGACTATTATTATTTCGCAAATTTGGCAAACCAACAGAAAGCTTTTGAATTAGAATTCCAATGCTGTTGCACTAACAACTCTTATACAAAAAATTCTGACAGCTAAATAGTTCATTTGATATTTTATACCGAAATTGTCCATTAAGGACAACTTAAAATTTAAGGAATAAGCAACCAACAGAATTCTTTTCAATTAGAATTGCAATGTTACTGGTCTTATGTCCTGTTGCACCAACAACTCTTATACAAAAAAAAAATTGACAGCTACCTAGTTCATTAGATATTTTATACCGAAATTGTCCATTTAAGGAGAACTTACAATTTAAGTAATATGCAACCCAGAACCGACTATTATTTCGCATATTTGGCAAAACCAACAGAAAGCTTTTGACTTTAAATTCGCAAATCGCAATTCCCACTAACCTACGATTCCTTCTAAGTCTGACGATCCGTGCGCATAATCCGGTTGTTCCACGTGGGTCCGCCTTGGCAGCTAAGCACAGCACTGAGCACAAACACTGGCGCACTGCAACTGAGCCGCTACGGTACGAGGACCGTACACTTAGCCAGAACCGGTGACGCGCCGTGGCTTATGGGAGGTGACAGCCAACGGAGTGGGTTCAAGCCGAGAATATTATCTCGTGTAATTAACATTACAAGCTTTACATTATACCAATGGATGCGTGATGTTTGGTTTTAAGATTGGATTTTAGGAACAAACTTGTACACTAGTGATATTGTCACCTTCGAACTCCTCTTGGGTATATGTACTTAAGGTCTTGGAGTGGATTCAAGCCTGGAATATTATCTGGTGTAATTTCCATTATTCGCTTTACATCTTGTGAAATCGCTGCGTGGTGTTTGGTTTTAACATTTAATTCTTTTAACTTATACCACAGAATAGGTTTATACAGAAGCGACAGTAAGACAGAGAAGCGAAAATTAGAGAAAGATGGGGAAGGTGCACAAATTTAAAGGGCCCATTGTTTAAAATCGGAAAGTTTCCTCACATCTTAGAGAGAGGTAAGGAAAGAGCACAAATTTTAAGGTCTACACAATGCTTCAAGGTCATAGAATTGAATAGGGGAACATGAAAAGTACCGACACGGGGCGTCGTTTCTGTGTGTAACTATTCTGTGCTTGTAAACTAGTGATATTGTCACCTCGAAGTACTCCTCTTGTGTATATGTACTTAAGGTCTTGGAATGGGTTCAAGCCTCGAATATTATCTGGTGTAATTAATGTTATTCGCTTTATATCATGTGAAATCGCTGCATGTTAGTTGGCTTTAAGATTTAATTCTTTGAACTTGTGATAGTGATATTGTCACCTTCGAAGTACTCCTCTTGGGTATATGTATTTAAGGTCTTGGAGTGGGTTCAAGCCTAGAATATTATCTAGTGTAATTAACATTATTCGCTTTACATCTTGTGAAATCGTTGCGTGTTAGTTGGTTTTAAGATTTAATTCTTTGAACTTGTACACGACTAGTGTCGCCTTCGAACCCTCTTGTGTACATGTACTTAAATGGCAATGTGTTTCCATTTCTGGAAGTAGTTAGGAAATCATTTCCGCAATACTGTAAGAAGTTAGTTCACTGAGCAGAATCATTTTATAAAAATGTACATATCAGGATCGTGTTTTATTCTACCACCTCTTGGTTGCTTCCCAGAAACCTAATAGAAATAATAATTCAGTTAATAATTTCGCAAAATTTGATCCATTTGGAAGGGAAGTTTGAAGATATGAAACGAATGGAAGTAGAAGTGTTGAAACATTGTACTGTATGTCATTTTTCGACAGTCCCCATTTCGTTCTAAGTACCTCTTCCACCGTTATGAAAGCGCTTGAATATGCAAAGGAAAACATATTTCTGTGTCATATACAGTATGAATCATTTCACCATTGCCCTGTTTTTTCCTTTTAAAATCTCTTGTGGTGGTCAGAGGAATAAGAGGATGTGGTAGATATTCAAAAATTTTGGAAGATTGTTTCCGTTGACGTTCTGCAAAAGAATTGTAGCTTTCAGAAATCCACGTCTTTTGCTTCTGATGATACACTCGAGACGAATCTTTAGTTTTTAGTATGATACTACTATTCTTGCCTTTTTTACAAGAGCATCACAACATGATTTGTTTGATCATGTCCGAAAGAATCAGCTGCGAATTCTTTTGAAATTTTGTTCCATTCCTACATTTTCTGAAGTGTCAAATAAGAACTACCATTGAAGGTAAAACGATCTTCGCCTGGATAATTGAATTAAATATTTACTTAAAAAAAACAACCTTTCGACTAATCAATAGTCTCCATCGGGATTAGTTATCGTCAACTGTCACCACATCTGTATTTGACGATATCTAATTGGCTGGTTTATGAATTACCTGTGCTGAAAATTTGGGTATCATCTCTTCAATGTTTAGGAATTAAATAAATAATTAGAAAGTTATTCCATCCTGCTGCAATACTTCAGTGGATAATAGTCGTTATAACAACATTTGGAATTATTATGTATGTTATCTTCAAGACATTGTACATCTTAAATAATATTTCTGCTATTTTTTATAGTTTAAGACTTATGATAAATTTTGTTCAATACGTTACAAAATTTAACCCAGTAGGGTAAGTCAGAGTTGGACCGGTAGAAGAGATGGACTATAAAAGTACATTAGAGTGATATATCTTATAAGGAATCTTAATTTGTTATTTATAGAAAGTGTAAGTAGCCGCTTGAAAATTAATGCAGTCAAAACTGAATAATCCTAGATTTACTTCAGAAATTGCCAAAAAAATTGTACCTTATATACACAATTATAAATATGTACAAAAGACCTTACGTAACCTAAAAATGTGGTTCTATTTATTCACAGTCATAAGTAATTTAGTGGTCCATTTAACCTATGCTCTGAGGACAGATAGACCACCTACGCGGAGAGATGGACCATTTATTGTTAAAAAGATCAATTCAACTGGTAAACATGAAAAAAATCATTGGCACATAGAAATGTAGACGATCTAGTTGCTCTTCCATGAGTTCTGAAGAAGTGGGTGATAATGAAGAAGCTGAAAATTAAGGAAACGATAAAGGAAGATTGAATAAAATGTGTAATTTGTAGTCGTTGTTTGCATAAGAGTGCACCACATATGACAAATGGCAACAATCTGTTAACTAGTTCATTTCCTCATAGCCTTGGTCCGTCTCCTCTAAATAGTGGAGGAGATTTGGATTTTTTTGAATTGAATTGTTCGTCTAACCCCCATTTGCCCTATAGTTAATATTCCAAAATTGTATTAACAATGAACTAAATTGTTTTTGATGGGAATCACCTGTTGAACTCGGTCTGATGTTATCAATGTCCTCAAATTTAGGGCATCGAAAAGGGATGTAATATTGTTAAAGGACTACCTGTGTTATTATAAAGACCTGTTGCTCTGTTAATACGAATTGGTCCTCGAGGGTATGGGATGTTATTAAATAATATTGTTCCACATTTAACGTAAAGTCGGTAAAGTATATTATTTCCACTTTCTATATAATTGTCACTTTACAGGCTTTTTGGTAGGTAAGTAAATAAACAATTACAGTATCTTACCTGTAAAATTTTACAATGCTCATAAAAATAATAGAAAATAATGAAAGTTGTTTTATGCATTTTATTATAAAAATTACAAACTTAATTTAATTAGGTTTATGTTATTATACACATTTATAGTACATTTTGATTCAGTGACGAAACTCATTTGACATCGTCTAGTTATAAATTGTTCTACCACCGCCAACTATCTTTGATTCCAAAATAGAGTAAATCCTTTTTTTGAAGAATAAAGTAAATTAATAAAAAGAAACGTTATTTCTAAATTTTGTACGCGACACGCGTGCAATTAATCTTTACTGGATTCACTGGATTATGAGAGCTCGCATCTTCGTCGCTCGCCTCACAAATTTCCAGCTCGCCCTGTAAACATTAACTTACAACCCTGGCCACGTAAATAACTATTATTTCTACCTTCTATATAATTGTCATTTTACAGGCTTCTTGGTTGCTAAGTAAATAAACAATTACAGTAACTAACCTGTAAAAATTATAGAAAATAATGAATGTTTTTTATGCACTTTATTATAAATATTACAAACTTAATTTAATTAGGTTTATGTGAGTAATTATACACATTTATAGTACATTGTGATTCACTGGCGAAACTCATTTGACAACGTCTAGCTATAAATTGTTCTACAACCGCCAACTACCTTTGATTCCAAAGTAAAGTCAATCTTTTTTTGAAACAATAAAGTAACTTAATAAAAAAAAACGCTCGCCTCACAAATTTCTAGCTCGCCCTGTAAAGATTAACTTACACCGCTGGCCACGTAAATAACTATTAATGTTAATGCAACTGGTGTTAGGGAACAATCATCAGCGTCTGTAAACAGCAAATGACAGTTGCAATTTGAAACTGATAGTGCTGTAGATGGAAGATAGTAGACGGTAGACATTCCTGACGCCTATTGCCTTATTCTCATTCATGGCGAGTCAGGGGAGGAATATTACGCATCCTGTCTAGAACTTGTTTCTAGTAGCTCCGAGTGATGCATCACTCACCACTGTATGAAAAATGCGCATTACTCACATTCATACGCTAACCTTACCCACATCTACGCACAATTACCATTGTTGTAATTCGTTTCTACATTATCATTACTTCGCATCTACCCTGCAATTTACTCTTTTTTATTGAAGATTATAAATGTAGCATATTGCCTACATAAACTTTACTACTGTAGCACGGGGGATAAATAAATGATGCAATGATTCTTTACTTTTATCTTTTCGAATTAAATTGATGACTAATGTAGCAGGGAAACCAGAAACACAATACACACAACACGATTGATGGGTGAGAGTATATACTTTAATTTACTTAATCTAAATTTCTTTACATATTTATAACTTAAACTAAACATGGAAAAAAACTTGAAACGAAACTGATTTCTTTGTGGATCGTATCCAAACTGATACATCCACTTCCAGAGCCGACTGATCTGGCCTATACTACGTCATAAGGACGTTTTAAACTAGCATGGGACAGTAAGTACTAAAAGAAATGGTACAATATCTTGTATCAAAAATTGTTAGATTTTGACGAAGTTTTGTATGATACTAAAAGCTGTTTTAGAGTAACCGATAAATTGTACAAAACAACAAATATTGCATAGGATCGTAAATGTGATGAAAAAACAGAACACGTTCTATTTTTCATAAAATCTGTCTGTCAATTTGGTTACGAATTTTGTGATCTCACTCGTTTCTAAAGTTTATTTGTTTTTATTAGATGTAGGGTGGGTATAGGAAAATTATGGTAAGTGTTACATCTAAATATTTTCAAAAATTGTGCCATCTTTTCTTGTGCTTTTTCTGTTATGTTATTAGGTTTTAAACCTGTGGAATTTGTAAAAATAAAATCATAGGATTTTTTTTTAGATCAAGACTGATTATAATTTTGACGAAATCGATACTAAAGTACACGATATCACCCCGCGAAGTAGTAGCTAAAGTACAACTTTACAGACTCTTAGGTCAAAATTTAACTTTACGGATTCATCTGTCAAACTGAACTAACCTTTATTTTAATAGTATATTTTATTTTTGCAGTTTATTTTAGCACTACCTAAAGTTATAAATATATAATTCTATAATATTATTGGTGAATTTATTTATTATTTATTTTTGATAATAATTAATCTGATTTCATGCAGACGACGTCTAAGCAGGTGTAAACATAAATGAAAATTATAAACAAATACTTGACACTTTGACAGTAGGTTTGCTGTCACAGCTATCCCCGTCTCAATAGCTAGCTGACGTTTTAAAAACACATAATGCTATTTATTTATATTTTTAATTAATAATATGACGATTTCGGAAAAAATATAATGTATATCTAAGGACTAAAGTATTTTTTATTGCTCACTTGGTGTCCATATGCGTAATAAACAATACATAAAATAACTATTATTCTCTTTATTACAATGTTTCTGCAATTATAGAAAACATTTTTGTTCTTTTTTCATTTTTTATTTTAAATAAGCTGAGGTTACGTTAATAAATTTTGTAAGGTTACTCCGCCAAAGTAAATCCACAACTTGACACTTGCGGTATCGCAAAACAATACGTCGTAAAATATAGTTGCGCTTATTTAGCAGTTTGGATTGTTAACGCAATGGAATTACATCCAGTAATCCAAGATTCCTAGAACGAGATAGCACGGTATTTGAAGTATGGGGTAAATGCCCCGATGTGGTAAACACATAAGTGTTTGAACTGCGATATGAAAACGCTTTCCACAACGGGAAATTCTCTCTCGTACGCCTAATTTTTCAAGCAGATGTGGCAGGAGGCAATAACCTTTGTTCGGTATCTTTGTTATTAATATAGATGCGTTTTAAATACCGGACACAGTAACAATTACTGTCAGAAGTAATGTATTGTGTGCAGGGTTACAACTAGCACCAATATATGGCCGAAATTGTCCCATGGCTCTAAATTCCCATAGCCATATCTCTGACCGGAAAAAGAACAAATTATTAAATTGCTAATAAATAATTATGTTAGGTTAGGTTTTTAGGATAATATTGAAGACTTCAGATAATATATTTAATGTTTAGTCAGAAGTCGTACAGACAGCAGAAAATACTTGAATTAATATCTACGCGTTGTCAGCAAAACAATGATACGTTTAATGTACAAGAACAAAAGATTTTCTAGGAAAAAACAATTACTTCTACGATAATACTTTTTGTTTATGTGACAATGTGAAAAAACATTCTTAAAATATATTTCACGTTTTAATATAGTCATTTGTGTATTTTTAAATTTGGCATGTCTGCAAAGGATATTTTAAATTTTAATTTAAGTTCCTAATAAGTAAATAAATGTGTCTGTTGTAAAATAAAAAGAAACAAAGATATATTGTTTATGGACTGGTAGCAATAAATTTGTTTCCAATGAATAAAAGTAATAATATTATATTTATTACCCTTTTCCATTAAATTCTTAATACAAAGGTGTGATACTTAATGAGAATAACAGTTTTTATATAATATTGTATAATATATGTCTATATTATTACATAACCCGGAACCTTTTGCATTTGAAATTGAGTTTTTCTACGACCCCTATAGAAAGTGGCATTTTTCTCACACTATATAAAGCTTCAAATCATTTTTCACAGTATTTGCCTACACTGCGCATGCGTGAAGGTACACTTTTTGAGATTACCTGCACCGTATTATTTTCTATGTCAAATAGCGTTCGTGCATGTATTTTTGTTCCTTAACGTTTAGCAGTATTGTCCTAGAAAAAGTATAGTACGTCACTCGTGCAGAATTACTTGTTTTCCCACCTTATGTGATTCCTGTAATCGACTTCGACTTGTGCCCAAACTTTCACACCACGAGGCAAAGAGGCAACTTTCTGCACTTGTTGCACAATATACTATTATTTTCTGTGTAAGCAACAAATATTAATTTATTGTCTAGGAAGATAATAGCTATTTATGTAACTGGTTACAAAATTATACATTTTGTTTAACGGTGAAATATTTGCAGAACAGCGAAGCATTGTATAACGTTTTTATTTTTTTTATAATTTTAATAAAATTCTTTTGATTTAATTTTTTTGTTGTAATTTTTTACAGATAAACTGTTACTTTTCACGGACGGACGCGAAACTTTTCATAACTATTTAGGAAATAAAATTTTTACGTCACTGGGTGATGAAAAGTGAATTGTGAATTGTTTTTAACTAATTACGAGAAGAATGCCGTTTCCAAACGGCAGTAAATTTTGAAACGTGACAGATTATCTGTCAAAATTACCAACAAAAAAATTAAAATTACAAGAATTTTATCAAATTTAAAAAAAATACGTTAGACAATGCAATTTTGTATAATTTGTGAGATTTAGCTGAGCTAATAAATTGTCACTTTTCAAAATTTACTGCCATTTGGAAACGGCACTCTTCCTATAATCAGTTAAAAAACAATTCAAAATACAGTTTTCATCATCCAGTGATGAAAAATTTATATTACCTAACTAGTTATGAAAAGCTTCGCTTATCGAAACATCCGTCAATTCTGAAAAGTGACACTTTATTTATGAGAATTAGTAATACTGTAAACGCGTGACATTTATAATCCTTGTAGTACAAATAGCCATTCCCGATACGAACGTATATGTGATTTTGTGATGTAGCACTTGTAATACAGCATGTGAGAGAATGATACCGAATGTGTTGTTAGGGCGTAGTTGCATCCGTTATCTCAATTTCTAAATCTCCGACGCGGTCTTTGTAGGAATCCACGTTCGCTTCTGTACAATGCCACATAAATTACCAGGCAGCCGGCACAATACACGAGTACCGCCTCACTAAAATACTGCTAATACTGCTACGTGATCACATACGTTCAACTATTCCTCCAAACTCGAGCGGAGGGGTAATCAGCCGCACCAACATACGGGTACGGGTTGCATTTCCAATAAACCTCTAGAAGCAACACAATTTATTTTATCAATGTTCCACAATCGATATGTTTAAAGGAATTAAACTCATCTCTTTAATCTCATTCACAATATCGGGGCGTATACATTTTATCCTTCACACATGTTATATTGCTCGACATTGTATCTTTCAAACATTTAATCGTACACACCTTTTATCCTCCACACTTTTAATCCGCGAAGAAAACTTATTTTACACAAATATTATCTTGCGCACATTTTATCATCCACACATTTTATCTTTCATTCATTTTATTTGCCACACATTTTATCTTCGCCAACATTTGATCTTTAAAACATTATAATTGTACCTGCCATTCATTTTATTGCCCAGGTAATTACCATATTTATAATTAGCTGAATATCCAATATTAAATTTTTCTGAAGATAAAATGTGTGAATGATATAATGATTTGGAAGATAAAAGGTATACAAGATTGAAAATGTGCAAGGTACAATGTCAAGCAATATAACATGTGTGGAGGATAAAATGTATACGCCCCACAATACTGTGATAAAATTGAAGAATACGTCAGTAATTATAATGGGTTATATGACCATTGTCGAATTGAAGGAAAAAAATCTGATGTGTCCGACACATTACCTCCCGCCACCGTAGTAATTTCTAGTTCTAATTCAATTTGTAGTTTTAAAATTAGTTTGTTATTGCAGTTTAGAATATTTTAAATTCATTTCATACCTAAAATTTCCTTCATAAAATTTGTATGACCAAAAAAATCAGCTATTTTTGACATTACTAAAACCAGAACCGTATTTATCTTGATTCACCCATGCTAATATATTCCTTATATATTTCTTCCATTTTTTTTTAATTTTACAATAGAACTACTTCATAGTTACTTTTTTTATCTTTTAAACTTACTTGCATCAAATTTGACATCCCATGTCAAATTTTGTGAACATATGAATAACTCATCTGTTTTATAGAAATTCCTAAGCCTAAACGATATGTAAAATTATTATAATTTATACATTTTTTCTATCTAGTTAGTAGTTATATATAAACGTAATTATGCAGATAAGTAGAAAATTAAAAAAAAATCTTTATATTTAATAATAACTAAATTTGCAAAAAAAAATGATATTCAGAGGCATTTTTTAGGAAAAACGGTTTAAAGCTTCAAGTAAAGTAAATACATTAGATTTTTTACATGTATCGTATTGGTGTTATCGTTAACGAAAAATTTTCATAGATAAACACACACACACACACATACAATACAATATTGTACAAAGTAATTATTGAATTCATGTTTCTTCTTTGAAACCTGGAAGGTCCAAAGTTTCTAATAGGATACATAGTGAAGTACCTCTAGCTGTGTAGGATCCTTCTAAAATAAATGTGGCCGTTTTAATATTTTTTTTTTGTACTGTTTCAATAAAATTTATTTCATTATTGTCTTAATGCATAACCTATCTTTATTATCGGTATGAACTATTAACAACTTATTAATGATCGATAGTTTCTGTAAATATTAGTGAAATTCTATAAATGGGAAATATTTGTAAGAGTTGATTTTGTGGGTAGGAATTGTGGAGATAGTATGACTGTACCTGTTTAGCCAACAATAACCAACGGAAGACAAAAAACAAACAAGAGCACGGAATGACAGTGGAGTTTTAATTGCATATCCAGCAAAAACTCACCGTTAAGGCATTCATTAAGGCCGTACAACTAATGTGTTATTGTTAAATATCTTTATTATTGCCAGAAGAAATGCGGCTGCTACATTTTCTTTCTTATCCAACTCGTTTTGTATTTGGTGCCTGTTTCATTACCTTTCCACCGATATCCTGTTAGCTCTTTTCCTTTTATGTTCCGTATTCAATCTGCTTACAATATTCTCATTAAATGCTTTTAAATTAACAGCTACGTTACACACATTGTTGCCCTATTAGCTGCTTCCGTTCAACTCTATACTATGCTCACTTTTCATTCGGCTCATGCCACCTAAAATTTCGCGTAAGACAAGGATGTTTCTCATGTCTATCTATTTCATTACGTGTTACCAGGATATGAATAAAAATAAATTAAAAAAAAACAATTTGTCAGAACCGACATATATCCAAAGCATACAAATGATTTGTTTCAATTTGTTTTCTGTTAGATATAGCATAAAGGGGGCTTCTACCATTTTTTTTATATAATTTCATTTTTATTAAGTATACTAAGACTTTTGGTGAAAGTCCGATGAAAATACGGTATAAGTCTACACCCTCTATGACGACATTGACAAGGTAGAAAATTAATTTCTATAAATAAAGTATCCATAGGAACCATGTACAATCAGCGAATAAGAAATAAATTGTAAATAGAAACCGGTAATGGGGTCTATTCTGTAATAGAGCGGTTAATTTTTAACACATGGTTAATAATTTTAACCAACCTAGTATGTTGACATATAACAAAAAATTGGATTTTTAGTTGTCAAATCAATTTTTATTGGACAAAAATTTTAACCATGTGTTAAAAATTAACCACTGTGTTACAGAATAGACCCCATTATCGCCCTACATGACCTAATAATAAAGTTACTAAAAATTCTCTAAAATTGACAGATTTAAATTGCTAACCTACAAATTTATGGTCAAGTACTAAATTATTTTTTAAAATATCTACGAACGACGAAAAAATATTATGTCAGAGTAAAAGTGATACTTTATGTGGCGAGCGGGAAAGTTTGCTTAACGAGCGAAGCGAGTCGGACAGTTGCATGCAAGGAGGGGTACAATATACTATTATTCTGGTTATTTCACACTTGTCATTTTCACCCAATCAGACTGCTTCATTTGATAACCCTAGGTAGTTTTTCAGTGACGAAATTTGATAAAACACAGTATCGTAGTCAATTTTATGTTTGAACTGTTTAGTTCGTGAAATAATCAAGCAAATATAATTCGAGCTATGAATTTCATAGGTAAAATTTTCTCATAATTCCTGCGAAGTAAAAACAACTCGGGCCAAAAATGACTCTTATAAAAATGTCATTTTTGACACTGCTTTGTCTGTTACTACGAAACAACTGTTCGTAATTTTTTTCAATAAATTCATGGCTCTTATTATATTACTTATGAATAATTCGATATTTTTTATTTTTGCACATTATATAAAAAAATATTAATTTCAATTTTAATGTGGAATAATACAATAAGAACTTTAGAAAAATAAATAGAATTAGGTTTACAATAACTATAAAGTACAACTTCTGCAATGGTGGGGATGCAACTTTAATACAAGCCTGTCACCGGTTCAGAGTTCCAGACTGTGCATTAGAACAGCAACTTCTAAACCCATAAATCTCTGCGAGCTGTGGGTTGACAACCCGCACGATTACAATGCAAACTAAAAATAAACCTGAAAAAATAACTCCTTTACGCTCCAATTAGGGCGCACTCACCCAAAAACGTGGCTTGGGAAGACAATAGTTTACTGTGCTCAAATCACCATAAATCAAGGAGGACATACACTGTCTTGCATGGAAATAAATATCTCAAAAAATTTACAGCTATTTGTCAAGTAAATAACATAAACACGTCTGCGAAATTTTTTACAGACCACTACATATAACATTGGAAGGAGTTATTGTAATTACTGTAAGATTTTAAAGGTGTCTACGAATTAAAGATTTTAAAGTACATTTGGCTATTTTTAATATGATTTAATATGATATAAACGAAATTGAATGAATTCCATTTTTAGATAAAGATTTTGTAAAAATCATTCTTTGGAAGTAAAAGTTTATACTTTTAGCATTTTTACAAAGTAAAGGAAAGTATTGTAATTCAGGTTTCAACAGAAATATCAATTTTGAACATTCCTGAATCCAAATTTAATAGTTTCGGCGTGACGTCTGTACGTACATATGTACATATCTCGCCTAACTCAAAAATGATTAGTCGTAAAATGTTGAAATTTTGTATATAGGATTGCTATAACATCTAGATGTGCATTTCCCTTTTTTATTGCAATCAGGAGTGCCAAAAGGGAATTTTGCTCATAGGTTTTTTTAATTTTTTTTGCCTAACTCAAAAACAATTAGCCGTAGAGTATTGAAATTTTGTTTAAATATGTGATTACTATAACATCTAGTAATGCATCTCCATTTTAGGTTCCACTCGGCTTTTACAAAAGGGCTGTTTACTTTTGGCAAAAACTTAATAAAAATAATAATCTAGTTGGCCTTTAATTTTTGTAGAAATAATTGATAATAAATTGACATTGACAATTGTCAGAATATATTTCGTGAAAAATATGTGCGAAATAAATGAAAACAATATATTTTTCTTTGCCAGTTTTTGAGCGATTAAAATATTTTTACGACCACTATACAAAGTTTTTTCAAATATTTCGTAAAAGGAAATATATCGAAAAAATATTTGAAGAAATTTCCTGACTAATGTTTTTTATTTATTTAACATAATATAGCATTTATCTCTCAGACATTTATTATAACATCAAATAAATAATTAAATTTTCTTAAATACTCGAAATTTTTACATCTTTTCCCTGTTACGGAAACACCCTGTACATTGCATAGAAGGCCCGAGAAATATTTAGTAAACGCCTTCTGCAGTATAAATTAGAGTCTCTTTTTTAAGGAACAGCAATCTAAACAGCCCATGTGTTAAAGAGAGATAGCTATATTTTTGTTCGAAAACTGCGGTAATATAAGTTGTCAGGCAAGTAAATTGACAGTAATTTGACATATGAGAAAAATAACCTAACTTGCCTTTTCAATTCCACTTGAGATAAAGTTGAAAGATTACAAAAAAGATGTAAAAATAAACAATTGTTATTTTTGAACAGTAAAAATAGTAATGAAATATGATAAAATGATAATAAAGTAGTTTTACCTAAAAATAAGGATTGCTGCATTTATTTTATAAAAATTCCTAAAAATATCTTCTTCATAATAAATTTCATTGTCAGTAATGACGTCTGAAATGTGATAAATATAAATAATTACTAAAATTAGTACTTTACAATAAAAAAATAAACCATTAATACATAATTATTATTGAAATGATAACGAATTGTATACATGACGAAATAAAAAAAAATATTTAATAATATGCAAGTATTTTTTCTTATTTGGTCAGAGCACCCAGCTATCATTAAACAAGCACGCGTATTGTTGATTGTTTTTATTTGAATTATCAATAATCTGGTGCCAGTAAATGTTAAAACAAAATAAATTCTCAGAATGGTAATTATCTTAAATTGTCATTTTAAAATTTATAGGCAAATAAATATAAATTCAAAATTAAACAATAATAAATCAGACTACAATACGGAATAAATTATTTCAACATTCAATACATGTTTATTTATAGAGAAAATTTAAATTGGGATATACAAAATTTATTGGTATTTAATAATGGAAATAATTTAATCATCCCAATTTAATTTTCCAATAATTAACTCCGAAATCGCTGAGTAAATTGTATAATTAATAAATCATTTGATAAGGAAAATAATTGATGATCATAAAACCATGGAGACAATTTACGCAAATATAATTTTTGTGATTTTAAATTTAGAAATACACATACATACTGCACGTGATCGGGATGTGACTACCAAGCCAATCAAATCTCTGACGATTTCTTGTTCACGTATGTTTTGGTATGGCATGGAGTAAGAATTTATACACTGATAACCTTTATGTTTTTACCAAGTGACGAAATACAATAAGCAAAATAGGTGCAAGATAAAGAAACAATAACATGCATTAGCGATAATAATAAAAAAATACAAATTTATTTCTGAAATAATATACGCATTGAAACATTAATATTATTAATAATATAGTTATTTATGGTACAAGTGTGTTACATTGCAGATAAGTCACGTGGGAAAAGTTTAGCTCACAAGGCCGTTAGGCCGAGTGTGGTATTTTTTCAAGTGACTTAGATATTGACACACGTGTGCCATACAACATTTTATCCAACACATTTTAATCATTGATATAAAATACATATAAGATTTTTGACAGATGCAATTTCGAAATGACATTTAGGAACAAAATAGTGTAGAGAAGGTTTTATAACGTAGTTACTATGATACGAACCAAAAAAGAGTGAGCTAATATATTTAGCTCACTAGTGACTTATGACCTACTTTATTTATCCAAAAACAGCATACTTATATCGTTATAATAACAAGGTGTTGGATAAATAATTTTAAACAATTAGGTTACAGTATTTTTTTTTTTCGATCAATATAAATCGAATACTGCAGATGCGCAGTGTTGGGAAATTCTGTGACAAATGATTTCTCATACTTTAACTCACGATTGTGGAAAATATACAACTTTCAAGCTGAATATAGTGTGAGAAAAGTGCCACTTTCCATACTGGTCGTAGAAAGTAGAAATGTTTTTTATATTCAATAACTTATTTCAATTGCTATTCGTAATTGCAAATGATTGTTTGATTTGGACATGATCAATTGATATATTCATAGACATTAATTTAAATAATACAATTCACTCATCAACTTCATGAATCAATATTAATAATTACAACATGAGAAAGGAATTTAAATCCTTTTAAAATTTTACAGAAGTTCTTATAACCATTTGATTATGTTTTTTCTTGTTAACATTTTTTTAAGAAAATAGGATTAGAATTCGAGCCAAATATATTTCAGCACTTTGTGAAATAATATCAATTATCAAAATATAATTGTATATAAATATACTTATTTATTTATTTTCTAAAACCGATAAAACATCAAAATATAAACTTCTAAAACGTTCACGTGTCTGATCTGTACGTCATGTTACGGTTGTTCATTTCCTTCTTAAATATTTGTTCAGAATTATATAATTTTTTGAAATTATTTTTAATTCAATGACATATTTTCTTCATAATATTACGTACTTAAACATGAATGAAAAAATGTAATAAATTTAGCGCCAATCTGTGAATTAACAATTAATTACAACATTGATTAAAAAAGGTAGGTCAGGGTTAACAGGTTAAGGGTTGCGATACAATAAACAAGATAAATCTTGTTAATGCAGAGAATGCTTGAAAACACTTATGTTTTTATTTTGCTTTTCAAATAAAAATGACGAAATTTATCTCGATGGTAAAAAAATTGTTCTAGCATCATACGATTCTGTTTACATGTTGTTTTGATAAGAGTTTACATTCTGGTATGTTAACTAATACAAATTGTCACAATTTTGAAACTGATAATAAGTGCATGGCAATAAACATTGAACTATTTTCATAAGATGCTAAATGATAGTTATTTGTTTATATTTAAATTATTGTGGAATAGTGTCAATTCAAATCTTGTTTAATATTTCTGGGAATATTTTACACCATTATATTGCCTGACATTTTTTTAATTATTTTTGTAAAACAATAATGTTTAAAACGTTTTTCTATTTTATTTAATTAATTACTTGATTATTAACACGGGAATGTGCATTATTTAGCCATTTTTCTGTTATTTTTACTCATGTAAAATATGCTTAAATTTTTGCTTATTTCTTGATTGACTTGTACTCTAGTTTTTATATTTATTCTACTTCCCAGTAATTGCTCAGGTTTGTGCCTCAGAAAGCACTCTAATGTCTTTGTTAATTGCTCTAATTTTTGTTCTTAAATTTGCTCCAGTTTAACAAATTTTTGATCTAATTCTGCCTCTCCATCATACTTTGCAGAAATTGCTCTAATTATTTGACTCAGATTGCGCTCTTATTTTCCATTAATTGCTCTAATTATTTGCTTCAGTTTATTCAAATTTTAATCTATTTATTGCCCCTTACTTGTACTCTATTTTTCAATAAATGCTCTAATTATTTATCCCGGAATTTGCTTTCATTTTTCCGTTAATAGATTTTATTATTTACTTTATAATTTGCTCTAGTTTATCTAATTCTAGTTCTATAAACTGTTCATCATTTCTATTCCAGTTAATTTTTAGTAATTGCTCTAACTATTTGCGCTCTTATTTCTCCACTAATTGCTCTAATTACTTGCTCCAGATTATTCAAATCCTTAAAATTAATCACCTCCTTTTTGTTTCTGGTTTTTTATTTTTTGGATTTAAATAAATATAGATCAGCTGATTTCAAATTTACAAACAAAATTCCATTGTCTCTTTTCACTGTCTAAATATTTAAATTCAAAACTAGACTCAAAAGTTTAACTGTGATTGGAAAATGTGAAATTTTGATTCATTACTGACAATTGACAATAAATGTATATCAGAATTTATATTTGACAAAAAAATATGTATAAGTAAATATTTTAAAATATTAATAAAGTACATAAATTGTAGGGGGGAGATTATGTTCTGACTTGACAGCATTGGCCATTGTTTAGAGCATTTAAGAAATCATGAATACATTTGGTTAGAACGACATTACATCAGTCCATCAAAGACGCATTCCTTCTGCTCTAGAAACTGCATTTCCACGGTTCTCAAGTGTTTTGTGACCGTAATGAATTGACGCTGCACATGGAGATCCAGTGATCCATCCGGCACCCAGCAAAGCAACGGTAGTTCAGCCAATGTGTTATTAACTGCTTCTGTCTGTTGTGCTACTGACGCGAATCGTTCCTTCAGACCGACTACCTGCCACTCAGCCGGAAACAAGACTCAAATGGGGATATTTATTGGGTTTTTACAATTTGGTCTTCTTACAAACAAATATTAATAAATTTTAAGTGTTAATAAGAAGTAGAGTACACAAAGTTTTCTGAATGACGTGTGCGAATTTTTCTGTAATTTTTATATGTAGGTATCGACGATAACTATTTGTTTTACCGATAACAAGGAAAGTAATTCCCAAAGCCGCTGATGCTGTAATTTTGCGTAAACCCGAAAATATTTGAAAATATCGAATTTTTAGCTCGAAAATTTTCAAATTTTACAAAATTTTGTTTGTTATGTTTTTAAAAGATTTAGATATGCTGATACCAAATTTGCAAACAGAATTTAATTATCTCTTTTCGTTTCGGAGATATTTGCTGTCAAAGTTGCACCTCAAAAAGTATGTTTTTTTAGTATATTTCAAAAATGAGTAGAGATACAATCTGAACTACTTTACCATTCGATTCTACGGGAAAAGTTATATAAAGAAATGTTTTGTCCACATATACGTTCTTTGAAGCGATTAGGTGAAAAATAAGAAAAACGAAAAAACCTAAATTTAAATTTTTCGCCTCGAAACTTTTTGCTTCCAAAATATTTCATTTTTTAGACTTAAGTAGATATCGATGTGCTGATTTCAAATTTTCAAACAGAATTCAATTATCTCTTCCCGTTCTCGAGATATTTGAGTTCAAAGTTACACCTAAAAAATCAGGTTTTTTAGGTATACCCCTTAAATGGTTAGGTTTACGGTTTCGGCGACATCACCATTCGATTCTACGGACAAAATTACATAAGTGTACCAATTTTCAGATTTTTATCGCAACGGATAGAATTTCTAGAAAGAAAAAACTGAAAATGACCAAAATCGGAAAAAATCGCAAGGGGTTCATCAGGCATTTTTTTCGATTTTGGACATTTTCGTTTTTCCTTTCTAAAAATTGTATCCGTGGGAATAAAAATCTAAAAATTGGTATACTTATGTAATTTTGCCCGTAGAATCGATTGGTAAACTCGCCGAAGTCATAAACCTAACCATTAAAGGGGTATACCTAAAAAACCTGATTTTTTAGGTATTGCCAAAACTCAACTTTGAATACGAATATCTCGAGAACGGTAAAAGATAATTCAATTCGGTTTGAAAATTTGGAATCAGCGCATCGATATCTACTTAAGTCTAGAAAATGAAAAGTTTTAAAGAAAAAAAGTTCCTCGGAGAAATTTTGAAATTTAGGTTTTTTCGATTTTCTCATTTTTCACCTAATCGTTCCAAAGAACGTATATGGGGAGAAATCATTTCTTTATGTAACTTTTTCCGTAGAATCGACTGGTATAATCGTTGAGATTGTATCTCTACCCATATTAGAGATATAGCCGAAAAACACAGTTTTTTGAGGTATAACTTTGACAGCAAATATCTCAGGAACGAAAAGAGATAATTAAATTCCGTTTGAAAATTTGAAATCAGCGTATCGAGATCTACCAATGTACACAATTTACCAAAATCAAAATTTTGGGCACAAAAATGAGTATTTTTGGGATATTTTGCGTTTGTCAACACGATTTTTGGTTTTATACTGTTGTTTTAACTCTACAGAACATGTCTTTACAAAAGATATATTTTCTTCTTTTTAAAATGTAGTTAAATAAGTGTTAAATATTAAGTATTCGAATCATATAATTTCTGCTTTTAATAAAAAAGCTCGAAATATTATTACCGTTCTGATTTGTCAAAATAATATGGGACAATTGAATAATACAACTAAAACCATTATAATATAATATAAGGTATATTAATAACATCATTTTCTAAATCCGGTAAACTATTAAACAAACCACGGATGTTATGAATCACACTAGACCTTAGATGTCTTAAAATCAATTAGTATTTACAGCTGTTATGATACTCATAACAGTCCTAGATATGATAATAGTTATACCTATCTGTCTAAGTACTATAAGGTACATAAAGATAAATAAAAATAACTTAACGATTAAAACTAGATTAAATTACCTTTAAAAAATGGAGGTATTAAATTAATAATTACATATAAACAAATCTGCTGCATGCCATCTAAAACAAATGTTTTTTTAATAGAAACAATTCCAGTTTCTTTAATCAACAAACAAACGTTTAAGTTTACTTCGTTGGCAATGCGAAAAATATTACAACTCATTCTTAGGATGTTCTACCTATTACATTCCTTATAGCTGTAATAATTATTATTACGAGTATAACTACGAATGAATTTTATGTTATTTATAACAGGAAAATGAAATATCATCATAGTATAAATGCCCCCATAATAATTATGTTCTCGTAAATCTAATAAATAATTGTTTTTATCGTAATATTGACCTTTAATCCTCTTATAAGATGTTAGTGTATTTCTTGAAATCGTTTATTGATTCCTAGAATTGTAAAATATCTAGTCGTGTGACTCTAGTACTTTGGACTATCGTATCAACCAATTAAATTCATTCTTTAAACTCTCATAAATCAACAATATATCTCTTAGTTGAAGCGTTAAGGAAGAGATCATTTCGACTCGCAATTTTAAAAGAATGTTAATAATCATATCTCTGGAGTATCATCCGATTTGATTGAAATTACTAAACATTGCATCATCTTTATTGGGTAATTGTACACAAGCTAATTTGGAGAAAGAACCACATAACTTAATATCAGTAAATCACAAAAAATATTATTTAATTGTATCTAAATGTAGGTTCCCGAGAGAATAAAATTTAAAGAAATTTTTGCACTTTCAGGAGTAAAAGTACTCTTCATTTTCAAAGACTGAAGTAGCACTTTTAATCCCTGAGTGATAAAATTATAAACAAGCATTATGTTACCACAGAAACAAATAGATATATGCATATATTATACATAATATTTTTGTGTACTATAGATGTAAAACTGCAATGATAACAATTGGGACTGCTTTCAGCGCCACTCGGTGTTTGCTCCCCCAAGTAATTAATATTAAGGCAACCGAGCAATACAAGTTAAAAGCAACCATTTATGCTTTCAAGTAATTTTGTATAGGTACTTAGCTTAATTTATATATTTTTTTTTTTTCGAAAACAAACAAATATTTAATTTTTAATACATTATTTATTTAAACATTAATATTACATTCCCATTTATATGTTAAATATTCTAACGCTTCTCCGATTTTGATTTTATTTATTTTTCGTTTATTTTTAAATTATTACAGACTGTAGTCTGTGGTGCTTTTTCCACGCCAAATAATACCTATAGATAATTACAGTTTGTAAATTGTGAATGATTTTTGTTAGGAAGGACAATAAACAATACAATTTCATATTTTCCATATTTTGTTGTAGTCTGTAGTTCAAACACAAACAAAAGAAAGAGGCTTATGACCGAAGTCAACAAACCATTGTTTTTTGTCAAACAGATTAAAACCTGAAATTTGAATTACAATGGTGATGGTGTGTATAATGGTCTTTACAGCCTACAATTAAAAGTACAGTAATGTGAAGAGTAATCTGACGCAAATGTCATCAAAATGTCAAAAGTTCTATATTTACTGTAAAATCATATACACTAAAAATAAATTTGTAAATCGGATGTGATGATTTATTATAATTTTTTATTGATACTAAAATTTAATTATGAATGTTTATACACATTCCAAAGTACATGAGAGGATGAATAATTGTTGATATTTATAATTTAATAATTCTTGGAAATATGGAAATAAACACCATTTTGAATCTGTTACAATTCATATTTGATAAGTGTAATAAGAGATTAATTAAATTATTTTATCTTTTGAATTATAATATTTCCACAATCGACACATGGCTGAAGTGTTTACTAGTCACGATTTAAATCAAGTGATTTTTTTTTAAGTCAGTCATTTAAATACAATTATTTTATAAAATAGTACATTTTGTACAAAGTTATATTTTTTATCTAAGACATTATGCTAATGGGGTCTATTCTGTAACTCAAATTACAAGTGATATTTTGATATTTTGTCCAGTACTACCTATTTTCATTGGAGACAATATTTAACAAGATATATGTACTTTAAATATAATTTAATATTTTAAAACATCAGGCAGTTCTATAACACTTTGATATTACTTTCCTTAATAATAGGGAATTCCAAATCTACGGCTTTTAGAAAAATACTTATGGCTCAACAGTGTAACTGACGTCACATATGCACCGTCGATTTTGTAGATTGCAATTTAATGAAAATTAAAAAAAAATAAAGGTCTAGTATTTTTATGTACAGAATATTAAAAATAATATAGTATTAAGTATTACATTCATTAACAAATTGTTCGTACATTTTTTTAATATGAAATCAATACCCAAAATAAATCTAAAAAAATGAAACCCCATTGCATATTTTTAAATACAAGTTCGTACGATTTTTTGTGTGATATGATTAAGATAGAACGCTAAACGTGTTCTAGAATAAATTAAATTAATTAAATCATTAGAAAAAACAGGGACATTAATTCTGCCCAAATTTCGTAAAAAGTACAGTAAGAAAATTTTTCAAGTCAAGATAACAAATTGAACAAGTCATGTGAAATAAATTAAATGATGATTTATGCAAATATACCGTTTAAATTTCATATTCAAAGAAGCTGTTTAGTTTTACACGCTCGGTCAAAATAACTAATATATTAATGTGCCTCTCTATTTCTGACACGTGGTGGTTCCCATGTTAAACTTGAATTCATAGCCCAGGCACCTCATAAATTCTTAACTTCTAAATGCGCCTATTTATAATTCAATGGACAGGGCTCGTCTTTATTTAATATCACCGGAGAAATTATTAAACGCGACGTGATTCTCCAGCAGCCAGATTTATAAGGAACGCAAGGCCTCCCGCCATCAGACGTTCTGGTGACAAATACAAACGCATATTTCACATTTCTTTCTCCCACAAATTATCTAAAATCAATTGTGATCCCACAACCAGTAATTAAATTATATACAAGTGGAAATATTATTGGAATGTTGTCCACTTATAGCTCTTTCACTTAATCTCTTCAATATATCTTAGCTCTGATTCCTTCGCAGAAAAAATAAAAATATATTTGGAGATATTTATTGTCTAAAAAAACTGTTTTCGCGATCAGGAATAGAATACAAAAATCAGAAATAAAATATTATTTCCAAGCAAGATTCAGCAACATTCAAGAGAATTTGTGTTATAAATCAAATAAGGGAGAATTGCTAATATCGAATTATAGTGCTGGACAACATAATTGAGAATTGGATTACATCACCCCCTACTGGCATACCGTAAACATGGGATTATCCCCAAATTTATGGTACAGAAATGCAGGGACTGATTTCAAATTTTTAAATAGGTATATATAATACAGGTAAAAATGTTTGGTTTATACGTACTAAAACAAACAAATTTTTACTTTATTTATGTAAAAACTAATCCAGCCTAATGGGGAATGGTTAATTTTCTTTCCATTTTTGATCCTCATCACAGTTATAAAAATATGAACTTTTTATTAATACCGTCCCTACATATTTTCGACTCATCACCCGTTGTGAGGGTTAGCCGCATCCATTACCAAGCTTAAGGGATTAACCAAATATCTTGTCCTGTACTATACCTAACAGTTTTCCTAGACTATTTAATAATTAGCATCAACTATTATTAAGGTGTAGGTACCTGCCAGGTACTAATTGTTTGTAATATACTATTTCATACCTTTAAAGACAATATGTAAGAAACAATTTAATAATTCGTACCCTAAACCGTACTTCTGTACTTACATTTGAGGTGTGTAAAACTGATTTTTTTTTTTTAATTATTCGAATAAAATTACAATCCAATTTTATCTCTCTCAATAGTTACTTGTATCACTAGTCCAGAAACTGAACTTTTGCAAGAGTGAGTTTATTTTGACAAGCCGAGCTCAAAGCGAAGATCTCGTAAAATAGTAAAAGTCTATTGCACTGTGCTAAGTCTGAAGTAAAACCTGATATTATTTCTAATTGTCGTTACTATTAAGACTCATCATCTTTTCCATGAATTACTATGTTAGTCCATTCTTAAATACTGAAAAATTTATGACTTATAGTTATGATTTTATTAAAAGTTCTATTTACACTCCTTCGTATAAAGTACATAAATTTTAATTTGGTTCTCAATCGGAGAAGATAAAAATTGAAATTGGACAAAATTAAGAAATCCACAATCATGTCATTCAAAATTTTATAAAGCTGTAGACAAGAATGCATTTTGTTACGATCGTCCATAGGACAAAACTCCAAATTCATATTAAAATACCAGGTATGATACATTATATAGAAATAACCCTTATTGATAACACGAACGATTTACTTTATTAGTTATTTTTCTTTAAATATTTTGATGTTATTTCTAATTTAAAAGATCTCATACTTAATTTACATAAATACTGCTGAACTTCTTAAAGTTTATTAAATTATCATTCTATTTTTACCAGGTATTACAGACTACATTTTGGGACAACAGGATAATTTAATAATAAGTTAAGTATTGTATATTTTCTTCACAATATTTATAAGTACAAAATATTTAGTATACAACAAATACACCTTTATTAAACGTTCCTAGAAATTCCATGTACCTCTACAGTGCGCTCTAAACAATATCAACCATTTTTTGCTACTTAACAATTAAAACCATGTAAGTGCACTAGATACAATGAAAACTCCGGCATAATTTCCTGTAAGTGTGAACTAATAAACTTTAATTACACATTTTTCTGCAGGATAATTAGACGTTACGCTCAGTGGACCAATTTGCACATATGCAGGCTTGTAATTACTAAATATTAATTAGATCTAGCTTGCAGGTTGCAGGCTACGTTGCATCTAATCTGGTAAGCAGAGCAGGGTCTAAGACGCTCTAATTTGACAAACTTGGATTACGTTAGTCGTTAGTGTTTCTATCCGTGGTCGACCACAGGAACTGGAGGGTAGAGAGCAGAACTCTCATCACCTGGAATATTATGCACAGAAATTCGTACGGTTTATGAATTATGTATGAAATGTGACGTTCTTAATTTTTGGAACAATGAAGATTATGGAAAAACCTCTAATTTTTATTTAACATTAAATTAAATAATTTTCTAAGAAAATAATTTTAAAATGAATTGAATTTTATTTGTTATTTCTTTAAATAACGTCGCAATCATAATAATCTTAATTGAAAATAAAAATACTGGGGTAAGTACGGGTGAGATGGACCACTTTTTGGAAATATAATTATTACTCTATAATATTGAATAATATTTTAAACACAAAATTTATTTATAATAACATATAATATAATAATAAAGAAAAAAACTAAACCATGCTCTGAAAACTACAAAAAAATATTTTTTAGGCGGCTGGTACATAAATTGTTGTTTTTCGTATCTCCTGGCAACCTTAAAGTATCAATTTTTATTTGACATCTGTCAAAGTCAAAATTTTTGGCCGCTAGTTTGTTCATTATTGATTTACATAGTTCATATTAATGTGGTTAATTATTTTAGAATATATTAACAAATGTAAGTAAAATTTTAACTATTCCTTTACAAATATTAATGAAAAAGTAATGAATTTGCGAGTAAAAATAGCGGCCGTAAAGTAAATGCGGCCGTAAGGTAAATGCGGCCGTAAAGTAAATGCGGCCGTAAAGTAAATTTTGACAGATGTCAAAAATTGATTTTGAATGAAAATTCATAATTTCTTGTTGTAATCGCCTAAAAAATGTTGTGTGCACCTCGGCTAAAAGTTCTTTTTGGGCCTCATCTGATTTGTAGCCTCGGCTTTGCCTCGGCTGCAAACTTCGGTTTCGGCCCAAAAAGATTACTTTTAGAACCTTGATACACAAATAACTATTATTAGATTTCAAAAAAGTCCAACTCTCCTCCACTATATAGGTCATTTAGAAATTCTGATACATTTCTACAAATATTGCTAATTCCATCAATATAGTGAAATGGAACTACATAATATACTTATTCATTCATCAGTGGCACAACATTCCTATGTGGAACAAGGCCTCAAGTACCTGAAGTACTTGTTTCGTGACATGTTTTACTTGCATTTTAGTGATGCAGGTTGTCAGCCTACAGTCTCTGCAAGGCCAGCACACACCGAGCCGTTGTGCGGCAACCCATCCAATTGGACAGGGCGGGCTATGTTGCTTATCTACACGATCAGACAAGACACGCCACGACCACACAACCGTACTGGCTGACACATAATATACTTATAATATAATATAATACATAATATACTTATGAATTGGGTCTGGAATTAGTTTTACATTTCAGGTTGTTGACAAGGGACTATCCGGGTTAGTAACTAATCTTTTTTATGAATTTGGGTAGATATGATTCTTTCTTATTATCCATGTGCCTTTCATTTTCGATAAATTGAGAGTCTGATAATAGCTTGAAACGTAACACGATTGTTACTATATTTTTGTAAATAAATGTGGATAAACCAAGTAAAAATTAAAAATGTATTTACTTTTTGTATTCAAAGAATTCTACTGCTTTATTGTTTTCTTGAAAGTTAGTGGTCACAAACCACAATGTGGCATTCAGAAATTAAATCGAGTGTTCTTTGAATTCCTTTACAAAAAGAATATCGCATCCAAACATATATTTTGTAAGAAAAATCATTATTCGTCAATGATTAATTAAATTTACAAATACTGATATGCACAAGTGCAATGTAATACCCAAATTAGAACACTGGAAAATCTGTATGATATATATTATATTTTTTTGATAATTGTGTTTCAATTAAATTCCTGACATACAATTTCATCAATTAATTTCGTACTCATTTCATTGTTCAATGTTCATTATAATTGTAATTCAATTACAAAGCTATTGTTCATTGTTTTTATTTAATTTTCACCAATAATTGGTTTTTAGGATTTATTTAAATGAAATTGAGTAAACATAAAAAAAATCTCATTTATAAAAATAACAGAAATTTTCATTGTTATTAATGAAATATGTGACCAAATTTTGATTTTTACATTTTTAAAACGTATTCTATTTTTATAAATATAAACGAAAAAACAACAAAACATCTTCCATATTTTACTGTTGGGCATAATTTCTTGGTTTTCATTTGTTTATTCTTCCTTTTCCAAATAATAATTCGCCCATATGATCCAAAAAGGTATATTTTGGTTTATCTTAAACAATTACTGAGTTCCAGAAGGTTTGAGAGTAGTTTAAATACACAAATATGTACTAGAAAAAAAAACCTTTTTTTCTTCAAACGTCATAAAAGTGACATCTTCTGTGACGTGATTGACAAGGTTGAAGTTTAATTTCTATGTCAACGTAATATAATTTTTTATTCTAGCAGCCGTATAATATTGTCGCCGCCTTATAATATTGTCGCCGCCGTATAGCCAATAAGAAGCGCCGTATAATATTGTCGCCGCCGTATAGCCAATAAGAAGTAACTTGTACAATAGAAATCTGTAATATAGCCCTAAATGTCACTATAAAAACTAGATAACCTAAGAATAAAGTTACTAAAAATTATGAATAACTGACAGGTAACCTACATATTAAACGTCAAATAGTAATTTATTTTTTAAAATTTCTAAGTTTGAAGAAAAAATAGCATGTGTTATTCAGAGTAAAAGTGTCTTTGTGTGCCTCGCATGCAATTGTCCGACTCGCTTCGCTCGTCGTGCAAACTTCCATGCTCGCCACACAAAGTATATCACTTTTACTCTTAATAACACAATATACTATTAAATCGATTCATTATTTGTAGTCTATCTTCCTTCCACGATCCTACTATGTTGACGTCACATATCCCTTCTCCAAAACATTAAATTGTTAATAAATACATTATTGCAAACTAATGTTTAGTTTTTATTATTAAATGAGCAGTTATATTGGTTAGTTTTTACATTTTATGACTTATATACTGAAATTCGATTATAGTCACATACCCAAAAAAAGGGATGGAACATGTTACGATCTGTTTAGAGTGCGAATGAGATTTGATGAATTTATGTATTAACTTGTTTGTACCTGTATAAACGAGTCCAGGGTGAAATTCAACAACCCTCCAGCAGTTAATTTAATGCCCTTAGAGCTTCGTTCCATGACAATAATCATGCTCTTTCTCAGGAACACATTTTGAATGTTCCACCAATCAGAACTCGACAACGCGTCAGAAATACTCAGCGTCTTCAACAACAAACATATTTCGCAAAGTTCACATGTTACAACGCATTTTATTACCTGATCGTAAAGATACTGCCCAATCAAGCAATAAAGATAGAAATTTATCAGATTTATTATTGAGCATATACAGAAACCTATACTCAGGTCCCTATAAAATGAAGATGTTACCATCAGAATTGCTCAATTATATATAATGATGTTTCCATGTTATTTTCATTTTTATGTAAAAAATATAATACACGAATATTTTGTAAAAACCCAAAATTTTCGTGACGTATCTACCAGCACAATGGGTAAAAGAGAAACAAATGACAATCGCTTTATAACCTAAATTTCTTACTGTTTCTTACTGTTGTCTCGGAAAACTGTACTACATATAATTAATAGGCCAACTCTCAACAATTCTTACAGAACTGTAAATCTGTAAATAATGAACAAAATCGCAACGAAAGTAGCCACTCTTATGTATAATTTTATATTAATCAACAAAAATAGATGCGTTTTTGTCAGTTTTTTACAGATTTACAGATCTGAAACACTTACAGATTTGTTCAGAATTGGCCGAGTAATTTAAAATATTTTGCTTTTACTTTGAATATAAAGTTTACTACGATATGTGCATGGTAAATTAATATAGTATAATATACACCAAGGTTGAGAAGCCTATCATTATTGACCTAGCACAAAGTTGTGTCTTGAGGTGCGAAGCAACCGAGGAACATAAGGCGCTGGTCAATAATGCTCTTCTCAGCCGTTGTATATTATTTTTTCACTGATAGCATTTTAATCCAAATTCTACTAAAAAAAAATCTATTGACCATAACAAACATTTTGAAATGAACATTAACTTGTTTCTTAATATGCAAAAAAGTAAATTAGGCTGTCTTTGTTTTTATATTTGACGTTTCAGTTTGTCAACCTCACTTTTGATTTTTAATTTGGTTTTATTTGATTTACTTATTTAATTTAGACGGCATATTTAAATTGTGAATCCATACTTTACAATTTTCTTGAGTTAAATGATTCAAACAATATTTGGATTTGGAGATTTAAGTTTCTTTTGAATTTTAAATTATTATTAACCATAACTTAAATCGTATGTTTTTGGTGCTAAATTTTGATCTGCGTTCTATATCACTTCAAATAGTATGAAAAAAATTAAGGTTTTTTTAGTGCAAGAAAATACGAAGTATAATGCAATTTTTGTACACATTATGGTAAACAAATTCAATTACTTCATGTGCAACAATGAAATTATTACGCTAAAGACTATAACTAATCCTATCCTAACATAGAGTGCATGTAAGAGCCATTTTGGATTATCTACGCACCCTGTAGACGTAAACAAGTAGACAGGCAAGCAAATGGCCATAAAATACGTGACGACTTGTTGCAACATGGTTAGAGAAAGAGTAGAAACAATGCTTTTTAAATGCCTGCAACAATCAACAAAAGAAACAACTGTTGTTATGGTAACGTAGGACGAACTAACAATAGAAATGTAGAACACGGAAAATAAGAATCGAGGAACGTTTATTGGCTGGCTGATTTATGAGGGTAGATTGTGTGGGTTAAGAATCAACAATTTTCATTTCTTTTTTTCGAATACTTATCCTAAAGTTGTAAAAACAAAGTAGTATCACAATTACGAAGTTTTGCGGTAGTTTCCGTTAGTTCTGAGTCATACTACGTCACAAAGACTTACTTGTGAAGTTGTTATACCCAAGTTTGGTAAAAGGTCTGTGGTATATCATTTATTTGCTTGTATCTAATGACAATAGTTGGATAAGTTACGTGATATATTGCAGAACAGACAACTTCTAAAGACAAAACTTTCATATCATACTCTACAATATTTTAATGGACTTTCAAATTTAATTTAACAAGCACTAGTTTTGAATTTCAAGAGAAAATTTTAATATAATATACATTTATTTAGAATGCTTCATGTTTTTTTTTTCAATTATTCAATTCAATTGATTATCATCTATTTCATTTAACAATAACAACTTTTGAAGCACATAGTATTGATATCATTATTAGTTTTTGTTGTTTATAGTCGATACACAATAACAATAAATTCATGTCATTAATAAAAAGTCACTAAATTAGTACCGTTAATATTAATTTAATTTTAAGATATATATAAGTAATAAAAGTAAATGATTAGTAATACAAGACTGTTATTTTTTATTTATTTTCTCTGCATAGCAAACTTTAACATCACTGGGTCCAGAATAATCCTCTAATAACCGTTTAAAAGTAAATTAAAGATTACTTTTAAAATTTATAAAACTCTGTGAGACCCATAGAGCAGAACTTTTTTTGTAGGTTAGGTTAAGTACATCTCTTACATAATTTTAAATCGAAAAATCTCTCATCTCCACCGGGAAATGTTAGAAAATATCTAAATAATTTTGCTACCGATTGGATTAGAGGAGGGGTCCAATTTTCTGATTTTTTCTTCAATTTTAGTAAGGAATAAAATGTGTATTCAGACAGAGAAAGGATGTGCAATTATTTTAATAGTTAAATTTATGTTACACAAAATTTCCTAAAAGAAATTATACACATTTTTTGCTGCACTTATTTAAACTAATTTCACTTGAAAGTGAAATTATTCTACGGCTAATCATTTTTCAACATCCATTCGCTTTATATATACGAACTTATCATCTTTTTAAAATTTTATTAAAATAAACCGAATTTTTTTTTTTACTTCGTACAAAGAAGTACAAAGTTTAATCATAGCCTACTCTATTAAATTTAACATAAACCCTGCAATACTGTATTTTATTTATATTTTGTCCCTAATTTTAAGATCAAGATCAAATTTTTTCTTCGTCTTTTGTTTTTAACCAAAGAAGATAAATTATGTTTTATCTTATTAAAGGATTGTTGGGTCAAACTTTCTGCAAGGGATTTACAGATTATAGTGCGTTCCAAATCATTATAACAAAGCACTATTTTATTTAGTTAATACATGCCACTTCTGAGATTTAAACCCCATATCTCCTACTCCGCTCAATTCAAGTTAAACCGAGCTCATAACCTCACCAAACCTAACCTAACAAGTTTCATCCTTGTATAAATACATCGGGTACTAATATATGCACATATTATCTAGCATCACCTTAGATTTACTAACCGACATTTCGATGCAAATGAGAACATGTACATGTTACTTACTCCAAAATTAAATTATGATGTTCCACACATTGTCTAAACATCTCCACATCGTTCCCTTGCTTTCCTATGGATTGGAATTTATCCTTTATCATCTCCATTTGCACGTAGGACGTGCCGAGAAAAAACAAGCACATCAGTTCGAAGTTCAACATCACGAAATCGGCGCTCCACATGACAGGGATTTCAAACGCGTATATCAACTCGTAATAAGGACTGTACTTGATCAATTCTTCGTAGTTTGGGAGCCAAATTGGAATTCGCATTATTCCCCTCCTGTATAGCAGAGGTTCAATGGAATACAGGAAATTCATTACAATGTAGCTTTTTCTATATAAATCCATTATGGTGAATAATATGTAGTACATATAATTAAATTTTTCTGGTTCCCAAGATATAGAATCCGTAGACCAAAAATTGTTGTAGGTTGTATGGAAAAGTTTTTTTAGTTCTGGTACTTTTAATCGGTAGAAAAAGTACTTGAAAATAAACTGAAAATAAATAGTATTTCTTTAAAAACTGTGGTTACTTCATCTAGAATGAATATGAGCAAGCAAATTTTTTCTGAGGTGTATATTACCTTTTCTGTAGACTAGTAAACACATATACATATAAATAAATAAACAATTGTCAATTCAATTGCATTAACAATTAAAGGCTGGTTTTTCAATCATTAGTTAGTGCTTCGATTAGAGGTAATCATGGTTAAAATGCGCCAATGCTTCAATTCCTAATCCTGGTTAAATATTACTGTTACCAAATGGTATTTTTTGTTACACAAGCGCACCAAATGAATATTGCAAAATTGAACCAAAGTATGTGACATGCTCACCAGTTTCTATATAATTAAAATGTTCATATATTAATAAATTTGATGTATAAAATAAAAATAAAATTAGGTTAGGTTAAGTCAGGTTAGGTTAGATTAAGTAAATTTAGATAATTTTAGGTTTGATGAGCTTAGGTTAAGTTAGATTAGATCAGGTTAGGTTAGGTTAAGTTTGATTAGATTAGGTTAGCTTTGATTAGATTAGGTTAAGTTAGGTTAGGTCATGTTAGATTAGATTATATTAGATAATGAAAAACCGGCCCTTTGTGTTATTTATAATATACTTTGCCCCGACTCAAAAATGAAATGTTTGCGTTAGCATTTTTTCAGAGGTAATATTTTTTTGTAATATTTTGCATACCAACTTCTAAGGAGCGAAAAACATGAGCAGTGGCTTAGAATTTGAAATTTTAAACGTTATTATCTTAATGCATTTTTTGCTATTTTGAACAATTTCAAAATAACTTTTGAATACAATACCTAATAACAGTTATAATATAGTGACTACAACTAAATAATGCATGACACTTATATTATTCATTTCTTTTAATGAATATAATAAATATATTTTGTCGTAAAATCAATACTCTGAACACAATACCTTACAATAAAATATGGATAACAAAGCTATAAAAAATCAAATAAAAAAATGTCATGCATGAAATAAATGTCGTAAACACAAAAACAATTTTGCAATACGTTTTGATTTACAAATATTATTCCACACTACTCCATATTGCAAAATATTAATCTTAAATACATGCAATATTTGTTTTAATAATTTAATAAAAAATATGTATATAAAAGTAAAAACTTTAATTTACGATTAAATAATTACCTGAAAAAGTAGGAAAAGATTAAGTACATTTTCAACACATTCAAAAGTGATTCCATCTTGAAAAAATATAATAGTTCTTATTCCAATCGCCGTCAATAATGACGAAGTCCAAAGAGATGCAAAAAACCAACGCAAGAGGGCAAATTTGCTCACATTGAACGGATTGCAACCAACTACGTCTAACCATTTCAGCAGGGGTACTGCCATATGCTCCACTGTAACCTTCACCAATCTACATTAGTCACTGTACCAAAGATCTGTTATATACCCTCTTAGTTAATTATTACTTCGGTACGTTTAAAGTAATTATTTATATATAAACTTTATAGTTTATAAACATGTGCAAAATACTTAATGTAACCCAAAAATGTTGTTCTATTTGTTCACAGTCATAAGTAATTTAGTGGTCCAATTAACCTCTACTCTGAGGACAGATGAATGTTAAAAGGATCAATCTAACCAGAAAACATAATTCGCACTTAGAAAGGTAAACCATATAGTTGATATTCCATGAGTTGTGAAGAACTGTTGTTAGAAGGTTAATCAGATGTTGATGATAATCAAGATTATGAAAACGAATATATGAGATGCTAAAATAATTATTTAATAGAAGGATGATTGGATAAAATATATAATTTGTGGTCGCTGTTTGCACAAAAAGTGTACCACATATGACAAATGACAAAAATTTGTTAAGGGCAATCCTCACCTTACTATCTATATTTTGCGGGAAGGGTCGGGTGTAAGGGAAATGAGCAGTAGGCGGAGTTTATTTATGACATTGAACCCTGTGTACAGTCCGAAAGACAATTCATTCCTTGTTACCAATGCAGTTTTCTGCATCCCCCAGCGCAGAAGCTGCCTGCCAGTGTTTAGCAATTTAGCGGTATCACTAAATATACGAAGTTATTTTAAGAAATTAATTTAAATTTGTTATTGTTTAATTTTGCAATATGTTATTAAAAATATTATAATTTATTAATAAAATGGGTGTTATACATATTTTTTTATCTATATTTTAAGCAATAATAATAACAAATAGTTATTTACCATAAAATTTCTGAGAATTTAAAGCCATTTCAATTTTGTGTAAGTTTTCTCAGAATTATCGGGATTATAGATTAGAAAAGGGTGGACTCACCAATTATTCTTATAACTAGTGAATGGGATAAATTTAACTGTTAATTCATATTTGCAGTTCATTTAAAACTGTTCCATTCCTAAGTAACTTCTACTAAGAACTGGTATCAGTTGTAACATAATTTTAAAATTTTATAACAAAACATTGTTCCATATAGCAAGGGTAGAATGTAACAAATCTAATTCTTATTTTTGCTGTGGCAATGAAGTTCATACTAATTTTGTTCCTTGTTGTACATTTTTTTTTTTTATTTTATAAGATAACTTATTTTTCAGTATTCATATTTTTCTAGTTTTATATAATATATTCATTTTCCGTTTATACTTATAATCTACTATTTTGCAATTTATGTGAAAATTAATTAATTTTTCTTGTCTATTGTCACCCAAAAAGAGTCCTATTTTGTTATTTTCCTCTTCTGTTCTTTGGAATACAGTATCCCATAGAGCTAATAAGCACAAAGTACCTAAACTGGTTTGTTTTGCCGAATTTACTTAACTTTGGGGATTATAAAGGCACTTACATTCTTTTATTTTATTACCATTTGAACTATCTGAGCTTATGGTACAAATTACAAATCTAAGTTCATTTGGGGTGGGATAGTTTACCATTTGAATCAAAGACTCATTGATTTTGTAAGTGTTTTGTACAAAATTAACAAATTTTCTAAAATATGTAATCAAACAAATATTATTCAAGTAATGAAATAGAAACAAATTAGTTTCAGTAAACATCATTAAATTGAAAATAATTAAATGAAGAACATACATTATTTAGATCTAACAATTGCACAATTGCGTTAATAAAAGCTTTAATTTTAATAAGAAACCTATACCTAACCAATTTATGAATAATATTATATTCCTTGATAAGATTTGCAAATAAAATACTATTCGAAATATAGTTTATAAAAGGAATTAAGTAACAATACCTAGAATTAATATTAAGAAAAGAAAATAAAATTGTTGACTCCTTGATCAATATCCCGGGTCCAACGAAAACATGTACATATTGTTTTATAATTGGTAATAGGAATTATGTTTAAAATAATTATGAATATAAGATTCAATACATCATTTTTTTTATGCCTTTGTGGAATGTTTTCCTTACGAGGTTTGGAAAGTCCACTTAATACCTACAGACACAAACGATTAACGGGATTTTATTATAGTACCTGAATGTGTCCCTTTCTGTTACATTGTTTAATTTTGTCTCAGAATGTACTAAAAGAGTTTCATCCTCTTTGCTACATGGTGGCACTAGCTCCTAACAGCATTTTATACCAAAAAAGCGTTTTGGTTTGGGCCACGAAATTGACATTATTTATGAATATTTTCAAAGATTTTTTTCTGTATCTTGTAGATAAAGGTCCATGCCAGATGCGTCCAGTATTAGTTTTTTGAATATCGTACCTGTTTATTTTTTATTTAAAGCTAAAAGTACCTCAACTTTGGAATCCTATAAAAATTATTAAAAGAAAAAAATCAAAAAAATGGCGCAAGACAGACCTAAATTTATCCTTTAGCTACAAATAAAAAAAAAGTTTATGCAAATCGGGTCAAAAATAGAGCCAATTTTGTGGCCCCAACGAAAACATGTATTTACCATATTGAACAAGGGGTATGGATTCCTCTTAACTAGTTCATCTCCTCATAACCATAGTCCATCTCGTATATATAGTGGAGGAGAGTTGGACTTTTGTGAACCAGAATAAAATAGAGTTTTTTAGTTTTCAGAACATAGTTTTAATTTTTTCCTTAGTCTTACAAGTAAGCTTAGATTATATGTTATGAAAAATAAATTTTGTTTTTAAAATATTCTTTAATATTATAGGGTAACAATTATTTTCCCAAAATGTGGTCCATCTCACCCCCACGTACCCTATTTAATCTTTTGATGCGATACTTTTCTATTGTCCGGTGTTAACTTTTAAGGTGAAATGATCATCTTAAGAAAATTGAAGAATATAATAGAATATTCTGTATTACGAACAGTAAGGATATTGTACCGATTGAAGACAATTTTTGTAGGAGGATTACCTTTCGTAATGCTTATGGCATTTTTTGCACGATCAAAATTAAATGTCCCTTAATCAGTGAAATTTTTAAAAATTCGTTTATGAAAAACGAAAATCCGTG
Organism: Stenolophus ochropezus; assembly: GCA_035578165.1. Taxonomy (NCBI): domain Eukaryota; kingdom Metazoa; phylum Arthropoda; class Insecta; order Coleoptera; family Carabidae; genus Stenolophus; species Stenolophus ochropezus. The sequence goes on from JAQOWZ010000002.1 coordinate 5,514,352, forward strand.
TCCAAAGTATTTTTCAAACGTTTCCATTTTGCAACGCTACTATTTTTTAATAATCAACCAATTTGCTTACCGTTCACTGAACGATGAGTAAATATTTACAGTTTTGTTAAATGTAACAACCAGTAATAGCAACTTACCATAATGGAAACAGACACAGTAAATAAGAAATAAAAAATGATCGTGCAAAAAAGTAATTATTACAAAATTTTCTTGTTTGTAAATTGCGAAATATTTTTTTTTGTTTTCTTATCTTTAAACTTGAACCTAATTCGCGATATTAATTTTTTTATACAGTTTTTTTACTTACAAGTTTCATTTTAATATTTGTTTAACATTCAGAACGCATTGAAATGTATTTTTAAAAATTCTGCTTTATATACACAGAAATAAAATGAAAAGTTTGTAAAGTACATTTATTATTAAATAAATCCTTTGATGTCTTATGCTACATACGAAGTGAAAATTTGAAAAAATATAATTACTGAATTTTATATTTTGCGAAAGGTACTTTGTTGAATAATTAAAATACGAGAATATCATCCTAGCATAGAATTATGTTGTCAAATGTAATACGAAATAAAAACTTTTAAATGAAAATGTAATTATAGTATAATAATATCATTTATGTCTAATGACGGAACTGAGATAATTTGGTTTGAATGGCATATATTAATAGTTATTGGGTAAAAGTCAACTTTTAATAAGCCGGTAAAACTTAAATAGATATTATACAAATACAAAGTACGTAAAGCAAAATTTTTTTCTTTCAGAAACGGGTTAGAATTTTTCGACCTGTGAGATGAATATTACTTGGAAAAATAAGTTTATGTATGTAGTAACAAGAAGGGAAGTAATTTTCAAAACCGCTGATGATGTATTTCAGTGTAAACCCGAAAATATTTGAAAATATCAAATTTTTTAGCTGAAATTTTTTTAATTTTTCAAAATTTTGTTTATAATATTTTTAAAAGAATTCGCTACGCTGATACCCAACTTATAAACAGAATTTAATTATCTATTTTCGTTTCGGAGATATTTGCTCTCAAGGTTGCACCTCAAAAAAGTGTGTTTTTTGAGAATATTTCAAAACTGAGTACAGATACAATCTCAAATACTGTACTATTCGATTCTACGGGAAAAGTTATATAAAGAAATGTTTTGCCCACATATACGTTCTTTGGAACGATTCGGTGAAAAATAAGAAAAACGAAAAAACCTAAATTTCAATTTTTCGTCTGGAAACTTTTTGTCTCCAAAATTTTTCATTTTTTGGACTTAAGTAGACATCGATGTGGTGATTTCAAATTTTCAAACAGAATTCAATTATCTTTTACCGTTTTCGAGATATTTGAGTTCAAAGTTATACCTAAAAAATTAGGTTTTTTTAGGTATACCCCTTAAATGGTTAGGTTTACGGTTTCGGCGACATCACCATTCGATTCTACGGACAAAATTACATAAGTGTACTAATTTTCAGATTTTTATCTCAACGGATAGAATTTCTAGAAAGAAAAAATTGAAAATGGCAAAAAATCGAAAAAATCGCAAGGGGTTCATCAGGCATTTTTTTCGATTTTGGCCATTTTCGTTTTTTCGCTCTAAAAATTGTATCCTTTGGAATAAAAATCTAAAAATTGGTACACTTATGTAATTTTGCCCGTAGAATCCATTGGTAAGGTCGCCGAAGTCGTAAACCTAACCCTTGAAGGGGTATACCTAAAAAACCTGTTTTTTTAGGTATTGCCAAAACTCAACTTTGAACACGAATATCTCGAGAACGGGAAGAGATAATTGAATTCTGTTTGAAAATTTTGAATCAGCGCATTGATATCTACTTAAGTCTGAAAAATGAAAAGTTTTTGAGAAAAAAGGTTCCTCGGAAAAATTTTGAAATTTAGGTTTTTTCGATTTTCTCATTTTTCACCTAATCGTTCCAAAGAACGTATATGGGGAGAAAACATTTCTTTATGTAACTTTTCCCGTAGAATTGATTGGTATAATCGTTGAGATTGTATCTCTATCCATTTTAGAGATATAACCAAAAGACATACTTTTTTGAGGTGCAACTTTGACAGCAAATATCTCAGGAACGAAAAGAGATAATTAAATTCCGTTTAAAAATTTGAAATCAGCGCGTCGAGATCTATCAATGTACTCTATTTGCCAAAACCAAAATTTTGGACACAAAAATATATATTTTTGGGATATTTCGCGTTTGTAACGCAATATTTGGTTTAATACTGTTGTTTAGTTTGTTTTAACTCTACACAACTTTGATATGGTGTTATAGGTTTTGTAAATAAATAAAAATAGATAATAAAACGATAGAATAAAATCGAGAAGGCATAATAGGATTGCATATTTTTAAATGAGCGCATCGACAATTTTTTAACTCTGTTTCATCAAATAATATATAAAATATTAAAAACATTTTATACAAAGAAAATTATTCTATTCCGTAGGTATAATATAAGGGGTTTTTGTTTACGGATACATTCTGTATACAGCTATTTATTTTGGGACAGAGATGGAACTAATATGTCATGGCAATCTCAATATTGGGATGTTGAATAAACATCTTGAATACTTTGTGGTATAAAAAATGTGGCAACCGCACTAAAGATTGGTGAATAATTACTGTGGCTCATTATTCACAATTAACAATACCGACGAATCTCTTTGTAAGTGATCTGTCCGTTTATCTCCATTGTAGCTCTATTTCACGTAGACCTGAGATCTAGATAGCTTTGTCCAGGGTCATAGGACATCCGAGCATCACAAAACAAAACACAAACAGTCGAGTAATGGTGCAAGGTTCGTTGCACAGCACACTACGCTGCTGAGGCTAAACAAAAGAGCAGCGCGGCACAGCACGGGTTAGAAGTTGAGCATCGGACACAGCCAAACACAATGTTGCGAATATGTCTGCGTCCAAGGAAACGCAAACAAACAAAAAGGAAACTGGTTAAGGGTAATGCCTACATAAACTGCCTCAATTATCCTTTCATTCCGAACACTTGTCATAACATTTCATTCCTTATTTCCAATTTAAAATCTTATGGTCTTCCAAATAAGATCTTAACAATAAAATAACCGATATATGTGCATGGATTTATCTTCCATAAAAATACTAATATAATAGATAAGATTGTGAAGAATAATGTAGTAATTAGATCAAAATCACTCTTCGTAAAAACTAGTCACTGTAGTATATCTTCCTGTGAGAGGGGTACTCAATCAATATAAAGTACTCTAATTCTTGCCCTAACGTAATTAGTTCAAAATCACCCTCCGTTAAAACCAATCACCATTCTGTTTCCACTACTTGAGAGAGAAGTGCTAACTCACTGTAAAAACTTCAATCCTTGTCATAATGTAATTAGACCAAAATTACCGTCTGTAAAAACTAGTCATTCTTATATTTACTTTCTATGAACCGGAAACTTAATCTTGTGTAGTAGATACACTAATTCGTGCCCTAATGAAATTAGATCAAAATCACCCTCTGTGAAAACCAGTCACTGTAATGTTTACTTTCTGTGAAAGGAGTGCTCACTCACTGAGAAGTACTCTCATTTTTACCGAAATATAATTAGTATAAAATCGTAGGCATAATTATGGGTACATATGTATATAATTTTGAATAAGCAGCCTCACAACAAAATTTCTGTAAATATTAATAAAGGTTATCTTCATATTAATAGGAAGCATCGATGTAGAACAATAAAATGTCTCTGTACTTAGAGAATAATAAAGAAATATGTTTTTTTTGCAAACCGAAAATTAATTTACAATGTACTTTGAAAGAGGTGATCACTCATTGTGAACTACTGAAATCCTTACACTAATATAAGTAGTTCAAAATCACCCTGCCTAAAAACCAGTCACCGTAGTGTTTACTACCTGGAGAGGTCGTTCACTCTGTGTAAAGTAATCTACTACTTGCCCAAATGAATGGACAAAAATAGATTTTTAAATAACTCATTAAGGAAATCACCTACAACTACGATGTCAGTTTTTATCGCATTTAGTCTTATCTGAGTTATTATGTTACCTACACTATTGACAAGAACTTTAACACTTAACTTTAAATCAAATTGGTACGCCCAATAAAAGTTCCAAATGAAAAAATTAATATAATGAATGATTGTGGCAATATAATACTTGTCCAAATAAATGGACAAAAATAAATTTTTAAATAACCCATTATGGAAATCACCTACAACTATCAGTTTTTATCAGCATTTAGTATTATCTGAGTTATTATGTTACCTACACTATTGACAAGAATTTTAACACTTAACTTTAAACGTTGATTGAAAAATATATAGATAGGCAAGCTTATGAAAAAATTCGTTTCACCTACATAACTATGTTGCATTTGGGTTAATATCAGGCATTTCAGTCAAATATTATAAAAAAGAGCAAACGTCAAATAATTAATAATACAAATTAGTTCCATTTTAAAATATACCAATGAATTATTGAATGAACTATTTTAATAGATACCAAAAAAATTCCGTAAATATGCAAAACATGTTTATTTATCTGATATTTTTGTCTGTTTAATTCCGCAAAGTAGTTGATGGAATCATGAACGAGATGACTCTGTCGAATCGGATTCCAAAACAGCGGTACGCAAAAACATCAGGCTTGCCAATCTATATATTTTTCAATCAACGCTTTCAATCAAATTGGTACGCCCAATAAAAGTTCCAAATGTAGAAAATGAATATAATTAATGAATGTGGCATTTAGTGTTATCAGAGCTATGTTATCCGCACAAGCGTTGATGAGAATTTTAACACTTAGCATGAGTCACAGTATTTATTTAAGAAAACATTGACACAGAAACAAGGCAATAAACAGCGAATCATTTACATTTGAGAACAGTGTAACCACAGAATAGTTACATACAGAAGCGACACTCCATGTCGGTACCTTTCATGTTCCCCTATTCAGTTCTATGACCTTGAAGCATTGTGTAGACCTTTAAATTTGTTCCCTTCCCCTATCTCTCACTAAGATGTGAGGAAACTTTCCGATGTTAAACAATGGACCCTTTAAATTTGTTCACATTCCCCATCTTTCACTAATTCTCGTTTCTCGGTCTTACTGTCGCTTCTGTATAAACCTATTCTGTGACTTAACTTTATATCAAATTGGTACGTCCAATACAAGTTCCAAATGAAGAAAATGAATATAATTAATGAATATGGCATTTAGTGTTATCAGAGCTCTTATGTTACCCACACAAGCGTTGATGGGAATTTTAACACTTAGCATGAGTCACAGTATTTATTTGAGAAAACATTGACACAGAAACAACAAAGCAAAATAAACAGCGATTCATTTACATTTGAGAACAGTGTAACGTTCTAAGCTGTCCGGCCAAGTCCGTTGTTTGTTGAACCGTATCGAAGTAACCTCTGGCTCTGAGAATTTCTTTGTCCTTACAAGTGACCAGTGCAGGACATGGACATTCGCAACATTGTGTTCAACCTGTGATGCCCGCGATGCTGTTTTGTTCGCAGGAAACCTGGCGCCCGAGCAAAAAATACCCAACAATGCTGCTTTTGCTAAATCAGCAATTCGTAAAATTAGGTTAGGTTATTTACTCAGTGGGTTTTCACATAAATATTACTATGTCTTACTAATAACTGATATTGACGTTATGATATAATAGTTAGAAGTATGCGATACTGAGAAAGAATCAATATTTGGGTATCAAAAATATTGAATAACAACGATCGATACCAGAAAAATTTAGAAATGAGAAAAAATACAAAAAGTTCCGAACAATTCAGACAGGGAATTCGAGTCGGAACACTAATTAAGTGAGACACTGCTGCCCGTATTCATACACTTATGGATATAACTAGAATATGGGATAAAAAAAAATAGTTAGAGATAAGTGATACTGAGAAAGATTCAATATTTGGGTATCAAAAATATTGAATAACAATGATCGATACTAGAAAAATTTAGAAATGACAAAAAATACAAAAAGTTCCGAACAATTCGACCAGGGAATTCGAGCCGGAACACTCTAATTAAGTGAGACACTGCTGCCCGTATTCATACACTCACGGAACAGATATAACTAAAATATGGGATAAAAAAAAATTGAGCAATTTTATACTTTATATAATAGTGACGTCTGAAATACTATTATACAGTAGAGTACGTCGTTTGCGCTTTAAACGGACACCCTCTATGTGCAGAAATTAATAAAAAAAAATTATTTTGTAAAATTAGAAAATATAAATTAAAAATATAGAGAACAATAAATTAAACATACCAGAGGAGATAATAAATACATTGCACATATCAAATTTATAGTTTTTAAGATTAAATTCTTTTTAAATTGGATCTATTAATTTTAAACGGTTAAACTAAATATTTTAGTGCTCTATTAAGTGAAATTTATTACTAAAAAGTATACTCTTTACCAACCAAAGATATAAAGCACTTCTGTTTAAAAACAAAAAGCAAATAGTTTATGTACCAGATGCAACTGTTTTGGCAAAAGTCCAATCTTAAAATATAGTTCGTCCAGAGATAATAGTAATTACATTTCCACATAGAGGTACTATACATATAATATAAATAAATATTTCGAAAAGTTACAAGGAGTCATTTCGAATTCGTGAGAAACAAAGTTCAATTAAAAATTTATAAAATTTTATTACAAAGCAAATTCAGTTAGACAGTGCAGTACTCTAACTAGAAACAAATTCAATTACACAACATGATAATCAATATTCCGCTGTTCATCTCCAAAGTAGTACCAATATTTCGCTGTTCAACATTTCGTAATGCAATTTTCTTAAACAAAGTTAACCTGTATACTCTGACGGTAACTTACTAGATACAATTTTTAAATGTATTCAGGGTAAACGAAACAGCAGGGTAAATTCAATTAAATTGCCAGATGGTGTACTTTATTTTAAATGTAATTTAAACATTTCATTTTTAACTTTTCACGAAAAACAAATTTCTTTATACAAACTGACAAATCCAGCAATGGTTGGTAATTAAAAATGAATTAAAATTTTTTTTTATAACCTAAAGATTAATAATTACAAACCTTGAAAAGAAACCTACTCAGAAGAAAAAATAAAAAATACTCAATACTTGATTACAACAATAAATGATCAATAAAAATAAACATGAATTTCATTTACTTTACAAGTTTTAAATACAGGCGATACATATCCTATTAAACGGCTGTTCCAATTAAAGAGTGATTAATAATCTCTATAAGAAAACTTTGAAGAACTCTAACTCTCGCTATAATGAAAGTATTACAATATCACAAATAAAAGTCACTGTAATGTTTACTACCTAAAAGAAGTGTACTCTAATTCTTGTCATAATCAGAGCAAAATCACCCTCCGTAAAAATCAGTCACCGTAATGTTTACTACCTGAGATAGGGGTGCTCAACTGTGAAGTACTCCATTTCTTGTTCTAATCAGAGTAAAATTACCCTCTGTAAGAACCAGTCACCGTAATGTTTATTACCTAAAAGAAGGGTGCTCAGTCACTGTGAAGTACTCTAATTCTTGCCCTAGTATAATTAATATCAAATTCCGTAAAAACCAGTCACCGTAATGTTTATTACCTGAGAGGGGTGCTCACTCACTGTAAAGTACTCCAATTCTTGTGTTAATGTAATTAGGACAAAAACACCCTGCGTAAGAATCTGTCACCGTAAAGTTTACTATATGAGAGTGGGGTGCTCACTCATTGTTATGTACTCTAACTTTTGCCCTAATATAATCACCTTCCATAAAAACCAGTTAGTTAAGAAGCTGCCCCAATTATTTTCAAATTTAAAAATAATCTCTGTGGTGCACATTTTATTCCAATTACGAGTGCCCATAAATCTTGTAAATTTCTTCTACGGTAATAATCATTACCAAAATTGTTACACCGAAATTTAATTAAGCAACTATATATTTATTATTTTATTTATAATACAATCGAATATTACTATATTTCAGATACACTATTCATTTAAATCTTAATAATAAAGATAATTGAGTTGGCTTTTGATTTTTGTACGAAACATTTGATTTAAATTTGAATATATAATCGACGAAATTGATAACTGTCAAGGTGCATTCACATAAGTGTTTAGTTTTAATGTTTACAATTGCGTTTAAGATTAGGAAAGTTTGACGCCATGTATCAAAATGAAAACATTCACACTGCGCATCGTAGTGCATGCGTTAAACGTAAAGTATGCAAACTCCAAACTTTATGTTTAGGTTTACGTTTACATTTAGGAATGGACCAATAGCAAAGCAGGTAGTATGCAATGGCGCTATGTAGTTTTCTCTTTATATCTTCATAATAAACGAATAAAAAAAACTAAACGACGATGGTGGGTTCGTCCAATATTACAAAGACGTTATTCCCAGGGAGAATGGTACAATTTAGTTCAAGAGATGAGCTTACAAGACACTGTTCATATTTGTTTACTCGCATTCTAAACAATGTAAGCAACTTATTTTGACACTGTTGTCCAAATAATCTATATTATTGATTTATTTAATTTTTGAAAAATTGCGGATAGATTACTAAACCTAATAAATATCTTATTATGCGAATGATATGCTGTCAGGCTATTTCTAAACTTAAAACATAATTGTAAATCTTAAAACTAAACACTTATGTGAATGCACCTTCAGAATATATTTCATGAGAAATATTTGGGAAATATATAACGATAAACATTTTAATAAAATTTCACAAAAGAAGATCCATTTCAAAAGAGAAGTTCGAAGATATGAAAAGAATGGAAACTGAAGAACGATTATCCGATTAGGACAAGGAAGTCATGCGGTGTCCACATTAGATTTTTTCCATCTGTGTAACTGATCCTTGGAACTATAAGCTGTTAGTTAGTAGTGTATTCAACTGTAGTTATTAAATAGTAAACAGCTACAGCTACACAATGATGAGTGAAACGATAGTGTACTTAGCACAAGTATAGAAGCTGGTGCTATTAAGTGAAATATACCGTTGTGTCTGAGTGGTTCTGGGACTCATAATGAGCTGTATGTATTTCGCGCAGGTTGTACACTAACGACCTGTACCGTTTAAAATTGTCACTAGAACAAGTGGAATTCCTGTCTCTTGCTTTGGGATTCTCGCAACCAACTTCCATTATGTACTAAGGACCATTCTCACGCTTTCTCTATTTATTGGTTTTCATTAATTGGATCGATTTGAAAATAAAATAGTTTACATTTGAATATACAAGGATAACTACAAAGTTAAACATTTAGAGGCGTATACATTTTATCCTCCACACATGTTACATTACTCGATATTGTATCTTGCACACATTCAATTTTGCACATCTTTTATCCTCCACACTTTTAATCTGCGAAAAAAAGTTATCTTGCGCACATTTTATCTTCCAAATTATTTTTCATCCACACATTTTATCTTTTTACAGATCTTCAGAAAATTTAAAACTGAATATTTTATCTAGTTATAAACATGTTAATTTTGGTTTTCATTAATTGTATCGATTTGAAAATAAAACATTTTTCATTTGAATATACAAGGATAACTACAAAATTAAACATTTGGAGGCGTATACAATTTATCCTCCACACATGTTATATTGCTCGACATTGTATCTTGCACCTTTTATCGTGCAGACTTTTAATCCGCAAAAAAAAGTATCTTGCGCACATTTTATCTTCCTATCCACACATTTTATATTTCACTCATTTTATGTTCCACACATTTTATGTTTTACAGATTTTATCTTCAGAAAAAATTAATACGCAATATTTTATCCAATTATAAACATGTTAATTGCATGGGCAATAAAATGAATAAAAGTTACAATGTTTTAAAGATGAAACGTTGGCGAAGATAAAATTTATTTGAAACAAAAAAAATTCAATTTCAAGCCCACTTGACCAAAATGAATAAAATCAATATTTTTTAAATTTATTATTATATTTTTATTTTAATGTACATGTTTTTTATATCATTGAAAAAAGAAAAATCTTTATTTAACAGGACTAAAGACAACATTGAGCCTCATATGAAAATTGAAAGTTATTACGATTTTTTCGAAAAGTATTCGACCTACATAAACTTTAAGGACCGCTGTCAATTCCTAGTGAAAAAGTGTATGTAAATAATAACTACTAAGGCAACATGCCCCAATTTAACTGACTTCGTATCTCTTACGGTTCTGAGATGGTTAGCATCTTATAATTGACACCTGTATAAGTCAGCCTAAAATGTAGAATATTTAATGCAAGTCAAAAGAAACAAAGTGCATTTATAAAATAGGTTATAAGACTGCCTCATTATGGGTACTCGTAAGTCATAGGTACATAAGTTAAACATATGTGTTTGTACTCTACCGTTCACAACACCGAAATTAACTCAGCAAAGAAATAGATTTTTTCAACAGTAGACAGATATGATATTCTGCAAATAAAGAAATTATTTCCGTGTTCATTAATTTTGTTACAACTGAAGAAGCTAAACGAAAATATGCTATTTTATCGACAGAAACACTGGTAACTATTAGTTTGAAGCAATGTAAATCCTATATTTCAAGTGTTAACTAAGTAACTACTAACCATAACCATTAAATACTAACACAAACTACCGTAGTGTATAGTAAATGAAGCTTTAGAATTTACACTTAATTAAATTATACTGTTTGCATATTATAATCATTATCTGTAATGTTTTATTAGAAATTACTAATAAAACATGCAATTTGTTACATTTTAGATTCTTTAATCTATCCATAACAAAGTTTAAAATAATCAAACTTTATAAAATATACAGAACAATAAGTAACTTCCTAAAGATGGTAAAACTTTGCTCAATATGTTTCAGATCTTTTTTTTTTGTAAAATTCCTATAAATTAAGATCTTGTTTATATTAATAAATAAGTAGCTATCACTTTCTTGTCTTAAAAAAAAAAAAAAATATGTTTATCACATGAAAATATGACATATAATACACCTTACATGAGTAATTACCTAATTTAAGACTATAATTCATTAACTAACACCATGTTGTATACATAAAATTTATCTTTAAACATATATGCCGAGTTTTTAATAGTTGCAATTAATCTAAAATATGTATATAGATACAAAATAATTTATTTATTTGATAATAAGAAAAATATAATTTATCCTTATTACTTTTTATGACCTTATTTTAATATACAAATATAATTTTATTTCGGACATAATACGTAGTAATTATTAGAATAACACCAAAATTAATTCCTTTTTTTTAGAATAAAAATTATGTTTTTTATTCCATTGAGTTATTTTATTATTTATATTATTTATCCACAACTGTCAAATAATATACCTATAATTCAATTGGTTTTTATCTATTAATGGCTTTTACTACATTCAATATAATTGTCATATATTTTTAATGTAATTTTAAGTAAAAAATAATAACATAATACTGATGATACCTACACCTATACAATTTAACCTAGATAATAAAAATTATTATTATATTGCTACCAAAATCTATTGTTATAGATTCATTACAATAAATCCATAAATAACTATTTTATAGTTATCAAATAATGCAAATTTAATAATATAAATTCAACTTACATTGCCACTGCGTCTGTATATGGATTTAATAAATTGTTCAAACGTACATACCTGTAACAAAAACAAGCAATTAGTTTTATGGGAACGCTCTAACAATGAAACAAATTTCAATTAATATTACGAGCAATTAAACTGCATATAATTGATCTTCGTCCCACTGCATCTCAATACAAAACGAATATCTATTAATATCGAGGATGGTGCATATAATTGTATTGGTATTTTGTATCCATTGCATGATGAATAATTGACCTTTTAAAATTATTAATTACATTAGGAATTTTTAAGTAACTTAGGTACTTTAGATAACAATAAATGCAAGGTAATGAAAAAGTTTAGTCAGTGTTTTTAAATTTTTAGATGTCACATGATAAGGTAACCTTTGTTCGGTAGTATAATTTGCGAAATTTTTTTAATTGGTCTAATTTGGTGGGAGGTACCGTCATTCTTATGACAAATATCCGTAATGTAATTAAGAAGTAATTGAGAACGTTTAGGAAGCGATCAGATGTGAGAAACGAGCAGAGGAAACTTGATGTAATGGCTTTTTTAATTGTCTTGAATGTCCGAGCGATTTGTTTAATTAGACCACTATTCATTATTGACCAGTGGTCATAAAAATTTGAACGAAAATTACTACACATTCTATTATTTCATTCATTCAATATGATGCGTACACATTTTATCCTCTACACATGTTTTATTGCTCGACATTATATCTTGCAAACCTTTTATCATGCACATTTTTAATCCGCGAAAAAAGTTATCTTACACACATTTTATCTTCCAAATCATTTTATCATCCACACATTATATCTTCCATTCATTTTATGTTCCACACATTTTATCTTTAGATTTAACACTGAATATTTTATCTAATTATAACTATGTTAATTGCATGGGCAATAAAATGAATAAAAGGTATAATTACAATGTTTTAAAAATGAAACATTAACGAAGATAAAATATATGGAAAAAAGAATGAATGGAAGATAAAATGTGCGAATGACAAAATGTGCGCAAGATAAAATGTGTGTAAGATAATTTTTTTCGCGGAATAAAAGTGTGCACGATAGAAAGTGCAAAATTTAATGTTTAAAAGACACAAAGTCGAGAAATATTACATGTATGGAAGATAAAATGTATACACTTCAATATTGCTAACAAAAAATTAGTATGAATTTCTCGAAAAATATTGGAGCTACAAAACATTGAGGACCGCAGTCAATTCCCTGTAAAAAGTGTCTGTAGAATATGCAAACTAGAAATTTTTATGAATTGAAGCAAGAAAATTATAAATAAAAAAAAATTGACCAAAATAATTTTTTGCTCATATCTAATGACCTGTGCATTTTTTTTTTTTTGGAAAACAACTAACGCTGCCTCTTTGCCCCAATTTAACCGACTTCGTATCTCTTACGGTTCTCGAGATCCCAATGGTTAGCTTCTTAAAACGGACACCCTGTATATAAGAAAATTGAATATGTTATGCATGTCATTCGTGTCATTTATTAAGGTGATTTTGGCCTCGACAATTTGTGCTTCATTATGTGTTGGTAGTTTCGTTAATTTAATTTACAACATCCATTATTATATTTAAATATAATACTGTTAGTTTTGACATTTATTTGTTTCGTAAATCACACGATTTCACCCGACAAGATGATGTCAACATTCCCCCTTTTTCTTCTGACGATTTAAATCACACGGTTACGATTGATGGCGTTAAGAATCAACTCGGGGAAACCGATTTTACATGTAATGTACATATGTGTTGTGAATAACGTATTCATGAGTTAGAACTAATTGTAAGTATGATTGCAATTCCATATGTATTTAGTTAAAGGAATTAAATTGATAATGAGCCGGTTGCTCCATATGCATGCGCGGATAAAATCTAAGTTAAAGTTTATAATGAAACATTTGTGGAGAGTCTAAATTAAAACATACAGGCTGATGTGCGCCCCGATAGCATTAAGTCATACATTTTTAATTAATACTTCGTTGAAATCAGCCCGCACTAATTAATATCAGGCCCGTACTGAATTATTTCATGTGCGGAGCGCGCTGCCCGGATGGTATGTAGACTGACTTCTCTTGCTTGTTTTTCTCAGAGCAACCTGGATCGAAAATGTACAACACGTTTTAAGTTTGTACGTGCCAAATTTTAAAATATTTCAAGGGCATCTAGATGTGCATGTTGCACTTTTTGCTTTTCTTAAATATTATCAAAGTTTACCCAGGTATTTATTACAATAATCTATTTAAAACCAAACAATTATTATCAAAAAAGAAAGATGGAATTTTAGCTCAAATCAATCATAACTATTATTAGTAAAAAATAACTTATGTGACAAACAAATTTCTAATAAGTAATAGTCAACTAAATCCGTTTAAGTCCGGATTAAATTTTCTAATGATAGAATTATCGTAAAATAGAATAAGATCAGACTTAAATTCGGAGTTAGCTAATTCTCATATTACCTATAGTTACAAATTTTGACACTTTAAATATTATCGCCACATATCAATAACGTATTCAGTAATACAGTCTGTCCAGATTTCATTGGCCACCATTAGGATCTCGGAAACTATAATTGTTACAACTTCGGTTAAATGAGAGTTATTGTGCGTATTTTAACGGTATTCTTGTTATTCCAAAATTCCCCATATATCATGTGAAATGTTTTTAGTGCGTTCGATTGACTTTTTTAACTCGACAAGCGTCGTCATAAAAAAGAAATCTGACGCAATAAAAACACAAACTTCACGCACTTAATACAAATTATTCTACATTTTTAATTTATTAATTGTTGAGAATGAAATCTGGACACAGTGTATAATGCTATAAATTAACTATTAGTTAGTTTTCAGTTTGCTGCTTTCTGTTTTGTGCTTTGGATTATTTGAAGAAATTTATTAAAATGTAAACAGAGGAAAGACTAATGCCCGTATTCATAAAACGTTCGTTGTAGTTATAACGCTTCGTTAAATTTTTTGACAAATTGTAAAACAGTAGACAAACCAAAATTTTTATTTTTCCTCATAGACAACTTGTTTTAATGGAGAAAATATTTAACAAAACGTTATAGCTATAATGAATGTTTTATGAATATGGGCATAAATATCTTTTCCTATTTTTAACGTTTAATTTCGATAAATACATAAATACACATATTTAATTAGTACATTAAAAAAATGATTTTCCTTTGTGTTTACCGAATCAAGAAGCGTCCCTTGCTTCCTCGTAACATTCACTAAAATATGAGCCTGTTCAAGGATCATTTAAATTAGTAAGATGTTAGTTTCTAGCGGGAATAATTAAATTAACGAGTTATGTAATTTAAATTTGTCGTTTATACCCCCGTAGGCGGTGGAATTTATGTTATTTTCCCATTTTATTCCGTGAGTGAAGTTTATGAAAGTTGTTTATTTAATTACCGCATAATTATTATCATGTCCACACTTTATGCTTACGAGCTACGATGGTTGCCGGGAAATATTGTAATCGCTATTTATATCAGCACAAAAAAAAACACTCATTATATTGTATGATAAGTTCAATAAGTATATGTAGAGTGGGCAAATTTAAAGCATCGTAACTTAGAAAAGTAAACATACGCTATCATCAGCTTTCAATTGTTACTGAGTTATGCCCTTGTTACTTTATAGCAAATTACTTGGAGTAAACAGGTGCCATTACTGTAAAAAACATATATGTACAACAAGTGCTTGTAATCCCTTCTGATACAATCTATAGGACAATG
Organism: Stenolophus ochropezus; assembly: GCA_035578165.1. Classification (NCBI taxonomy): domain Eukaryota; kingdom Metazoa; phylum Arthropoda; class Insecta; order Coleoptera; family Carabidae; genus Stenolophus; species Stenolophus ochropezus. The sequence goes on from JAQOWZ010000002.1 coordinate 5,529,758, forward strand.
ACACTGCTGTGAAATTCAAATATATATATACATTGGAATTTACTACTAAGAAATTAAAAGTTTTTAAATAAGTAGCACTGAATTATTTTTGTATTAAAATATAAATTTTGTTAAAAATTTTCTCGTCTTGATCTAGAGTAATAAATTTCGAGACAAGACTTTTGCCAGTCTTGTCTTAATAATCTAGACAAGATAAAATAAGACAAGAGTCTAGAAAAAGTGTACACTAGTTCCGATTTTTTCTTATCGAAAAGACTGGACAAATTGATCTTTTTCAAAATATGTGGATTTTTGAATATTAACAATCAGAAGGAATGTTCGCGACTTTCATTATTATTTCCGGCGGAAAATTTCCCATATGACGTTTGGATATCCGACTAATTTTAACTACCTATGTAATCAAACAAACCTATAAATTCATGTTTTCAAATCGATAGAAATGTGGAGTGGGATTTTATAACTTGTAACTACAAATAACAATTGCTTTTGTTTGTTGATTAACATGAATAAAAAGTATCAAATGACAAATTTGATGAATGAATGAATGAATTTAAGACATTTTTACATCAGTGTGTAGTAATTCTTGACTTGTCTTAGTTTTTGTAACGTTTATTTATATGGGCGAAGTGTAGAAAGTCACAACAAACAAATATTTATAAAACAAGTTTACTAAATAACGACAAAAATAACAAACAGTCTTATTTAAACGTAAATAACCCAAAATAAACTTAACGATTTTTAATTCACCCTCTAATTATTAAATAGTATTCATTTATTTTGTATTTGTTTCTAGGCTATTTATTTTCACAAGATATCCATATTTATTACCACAAAATATTTATTTGTACTTTACAGGTCGTTGTTCTGACTTCAGACCAACTACCTCGATCCGACTCTACTGACTGCTTTCACTAACTGCTGAAGGCCGCGGCAATTTATACCTGCAGGAAATTAATCTCGAAACTTCTAGAATCATTCGGACTCTATAAAATTCCAAACAAGAGCGGCGTCGTTCTTATCTTACTTGTCCTTTAGTGAGATTACTTAACCAGATAAGTTAGCCGCGATGACTCATCGGCAGTGAGTCACGCTCAATCAGGAATTACAATTATTTTTACAGAATCACAAGTTTACTTTGTATATGATCTTTGAAATTGATATACGTTCGAATGATATCAATTACAAACATCAACTACAAAGTGTATTTGCAGTTCAATAACAGTAATGATTATTTTTGATTGGTACATACCTACACATATTAGGAACACTACAAACGTTTACACTTATGTGAGAATGTCTTAAATTAATTGCAAATTTGAATTTCGCCAGGGTGACATTTAACATGGAACATTTGTAATTGTTATTTAACAAGAGCAGTTACCACAAAACGTTTCGAATTATAGAATCCCACCCCTCCTTTGAAACAGTTTACAAGTCACTGGCGATTCTTACCTTTAACCCTCAATTAGTATGGTGGGTCAAATTTGACCCAAAACTATTTTATTTTAATTATTACTCCCAGAATTCTCCTAATGACTTAGTGACGTACTTTGCTTACTGTCGGAATTTTACCAAGATTTGGGTCATATCTGATGGACCGGATTACCGTAAATGAATTTTGAACATACCGTACCAGTTGAGGGTTAAAAATATGTAAGGGAACAAATTCATATAATTCTGCCTCTCCGACAGGTTTCAACCACACATGGGTCTTCTTCAGGGGGTTGAAACCGGTCAGAGAGAAAATAAAATATTTTTCAACTGACTGAATTCCTATAATTTCTTCCTTTATCTGCTGAATCATTCAAGAAAATTCATCTACCATTAAAAAATATGTATCTTGTATTGGGGTAAACATATCACGAACGTATTTATAGAAATGCATTGGGCGTAAAGTAAAGCTCTTGTAGAGTGAAGCAAGCTGAAAGTTCCGAGTAGCCCGGAGCAACAATTTTCCGATAGAAGCAATCACGAGTTGCTCACGTTATAATAACAGGTTGGTTGAATTGCGTGCAACCAACCAGATGTCATCGGCAGATAGACAGAGCTGGGGGTATACAAGGATAAATGGGATAAAAAAGGATAACGCCATGTGTTATCTTTGTTGTAACACGGGGAGTTGCGTTATTATTTTCTATTTGCCCATCCATAAATAGAATTGTCTTCTTATACAAGTTTCCATAACCAATTTTATTTTTACACTAAATATTGTCTTTTTGGATAAACAGGATAACCTGTTTATAAGGCAATTATATGTTGTAAAAATTATTTTTTTCACGACATGCATGGAAAACTACTTTCTTCTCGCAAAATAGAGAAGAAAATTTACAATGTACAGTGATACAAACAGTATAACATGGATATTATTTTAAAATTAAATATTGGATAAATTTATTATTATATTAAAAATTCTTATTTAATAATATATTCTTTTAAAAAAAATATGGCAATTATGTCTTGTTCTCTTTTCATATTATTTCCCAATATGACAACTTGAATTGGTGTATTTGCAAAAAGATTCGTTTTCCTATCTAGTTAGACAAATAACTATTTTCTACGACCCTTACGGAGAGCAATACTTTTTTTCACACTTTATAAAGCTTCAAAATTGCGTATTTCCCACAATCGTAGGTTAAAGTGTGAGAAATTATTTCTCACAGTGTTTACTAACACTGCGCATGTGCAGTGTGAGAAATATTATTTCTCACAATAATTGCCAACACTGCGAATGTGTGAAAATATATATTTTGTTAGGTTACCAGAGCCATATTGTTCTTTATGTCAAATAATATAGTGTGGCACTCGTACAGAATCATCTATTTGCCACTCTATGTCATTTTCACACGTCGTGGGAAGTAAACAACTTTCTACACTTGTTGCACAATATGCTATTATTATGGCACATCATTCTAGATGTAATAAAAACTGAAGTAAATGAGGTATTTGAATTTTAGTGGGGTAGGTTGTCAGTTTAGCTTTTGGAAAAGACCTACAACTCATTTCTAGAAAATTAATTTTTGATTTCCTGAAGTGTAAACAAACCAACTCATACGTAACTGACATTTGCAATAGTTGCAATTTTACGCATTGTGGTGCGATAAACTAACTCAATATTTTTTAACTTCTGAAAATATTAAGATAATAATAATAATAATTGTAATAATAAAGAGTTAAGTGAACTCTTGGAGAATTATAAATTTTTAATTATTTTTATGTTTCATTGTTTTCAAAATGTCTTGTTACCGACCCCACCATATTTTTTTTTTTTGAAAACAGAGCGCTTGTTGGAATATACCTATTATTTCAATATTAGCAAGCAAATTGTTTAAAAAATATATATGTCGGGCAAAAAATATAATACCTATTTTATGAGTGCTTTAAGTATTAAAAGCATTCTGCTTCACGTCGTGTTTCAAACTAGAACCTCGCGCAGTAAAATTCAACCTACCGCGCTTAAGTTGTAAATAACTATTATTTATCAATAGTTATTACAAGCGCATTAACAGTTCAGCCACTAAAAAAATAGTAATTATAAACCTACAGGATTTTCCAAATGACAAATTAAATTGTAAAGTTAATTTTATTACCAGCATTAGAAATATTAGTATTTGTACATTCGCTAATTAAATGCTGAAGTATGTTACTGTAATAGTAATGTGAAAGGAGTATTTGTAGAATCTTCATTAGCATCCCACTGTTTGAGAACCGCTGTCCTGGGGCGATACTAAAATTCCATATCATATTTATATGCTCAATTAAAGTGAGTGTAATTTTGCGAGGCCATAATGGTGTCTGCTTTATTGTGCTCATAAACAATAAAACTCTCATAAACGTTAAACAAAGTAAAAACAAAATTATCTCAAGTTAAATGTGAATCTGCATGCTTAACCTTAAACTGCAGATGCAGAATTCGGGATATATATAATCATAATCGTAATAATACTCATAAAAATAACTAGCGTCTTTAACCTAAATGCAAAACGGAGCAGAAATTCCACCTGTTTTTAACAATTCCAACGCATTTGAATCTAAAATACCTTCAATTTATTTTAACTGCTAAAATTTAATCATTTATTCGGTTACAATGGGATCCTCCACCATAGTAGCATATTAGCAAATTTATTACGTATAGTCAATCCAGACTTTAATTTTGTATGTTCGGAACTATCAGTTATCTTATCACTTTCTAAGTTGTTTGAGTTTTAGTGCCCTTAAAATCTACGTCACAATATTATACCTTTCTCTCTCACACATCTACCCAATTCCAAATTCTTGTTATTTCCATCGCTACTGACAGTGTCAAATGTTATATATGACAATTAATCTATAACTGGTAATTAAATACAAAATACAAAGCGTATTTTAGAGCTAATCTAAATTTAGAAAAAATAGTTGTTAAATATTGCGCGATCAGGAAAATTTATGAAAAATAGTTCTCACGATATGGAAATTAAAGATATGTTGAATGACGTAGGCAATAAATTCATGCCAGTGGCAGTTAAAACTATATTCCTAACCATTCATAAATTATTTTATTAAATTGCTTACTATTTACGCATATTTGCAAGTGCTCACTAATTGTCTAAACTACTCTAATTCTTGCCCCAATGTAATTAGGTCAAAATTACCCTCCAAAAAATATAGACGCCATAATGTTTACTACCTGATAGAAGGGTGGTCACTAACTGTGAAGTACTCTAATTCTTGCCCTAATAGCATTAGTTCACAGTCACCCTCTGTAAAATGCAGTCACCGTTACAGCTCATTTAAATTTTGATTTTTTTGTTAGTTATTGCTTGGTTTCCTTTCTTTTGAGATTTAAGTAAAGACAGTAACTGTATCCTATCTCTTAACATTCATTATATTACAAAAATATTTTAAATATTACGCTGAATAGTAAGTCACCGTTTAGGTGATTAGCTCAACTGAAGTAAATTGCTGGTATCCCTCTTAGGCGACACGCTACTGATAGTACAACAGTCAATAAAAATATAAATTCTATTAAGGAAATCATAAATATAAATAGTAAAAAAAACAACTTATCATTTTCTACAAAACAAAAGAAATTTAACGGTAAAAATAACAATTTAAATTTATAGGTCGTAAATTTAGATATAAATAAAATAAAAATTAATACCTACTAGTTGTTTAAATGAATTATGCTAAATGAATATTTACAAATAATTATCTTAGTATCTAATCTTTCAAAGTACATGCGAATCAAATTTCAAAACGAATATAAAATTTTAATATTTCCGTGTATTACGGATTTGCAATATTGAATTACAAATGGCAAATATTGAATAAGTATTGAAAACTGTAGTGTAATAAATTTTGCAGTAAAAATTATGCACATTTTTTATATGGAAATCAGCAAATATAAAATTTTATAGGTTCATAAAAAAATAATGCAAAATTTACATTAAAATTATATTTTTTATTTAATCTGTGGCTTTTCATTTGGTTGAATATATATTTATTTTGCATCAGGCAATATATTGGAGATTTGAAAATTCATAAAAAGCAACCAACATTACATATATGCATGTAAGGTCATTTATCAAAATATATGGCGCTCAAATGTCTTGTAATTTTAATATAGTTTCTTTTCATATTGTTATAAATAATAATACCAATTGTTGGGTATGTCAGATCTACTTTATCGCTTTATCGATAAAGATATATTTATACAATAAAAGGCGTTTACTAGAGGTAACGTCGCAAGCACTTTAGCTGGCGTGGAAAGCACACTACACAGGTTATTTTTACATGGAAAATACTCGAAATACTTTTATTATATTTATCTATATATAGATAGACAAATGAAACTGTTTATGCATAGCCAATCTCGAGAACTGTAAAAGATAGGAAGTCGGTTAAAATAGACAAAAGTTGCCTCATATGGGAGTCATTTTATACATGTTTTTGATTTTCCCAAAAAAAATGAGTAGGTGACTAGATATAAACAAAAATGTAAATTTTTCATTTTTTTTCTCTTTTCAACGATATAAAATAGGTACAAGAATATTAAAAATAAAATAAAAGTATTGTATGTATATCGGAAGAATACAAAATATAAATAAATTTATTAAAATTTACATAAATTAAACAAAAGCAATTATTTTCAACAAAAAGTACAAATAATAAAAATAAATAAAAGATAATTGTCATAAAACAATAATTTTAATCAATATCAAATAAAATAAATTTATTTTATTTTTAATATGCATGTATTTTATCATGTCGTTGAAAAAAGAAAAACAACTCTATTTACCAGTCTCAAAACCTACTTTGAGGCACATATGAAATTGAGACAAAAATTTCAAGCAATGTTTGTCTAATTTAACCGACTTTCATCCTGTATATATATCATTGGAATGCATTATGTGAAACTTTATATTTAATATTACATACAATGAATTTGGTATTTGCAAATAACAGAATTCAATAAACCACTGAAACAAAGCGATATTTGAGGTTGCATTGTTGTCAACTGCAGTTCAATTGGCAACTCCTAACCTAACTTTCTGCAATTGAACCTCAATCTACTAATATATGCATAGATTCCCAATTCGAATTCATACCAGGTGCATTTTTGATGATTATATCTAGAAGTTTCCCCCATTGTACGAAGAAATAGTTCCTTCCATTTCAAATTCCATAAAATTGTATTACTTTGAGAGATCCATTCTGTGTGATTCTTTTATTTTCGTGTCAGAAACACTTGATAGAGATATAACTCAGTTTGTTCATCGAGTTAGAAATTTTTATGTTCTCATAAGTCATATCCAATCTACACTACATTATAAAAGCGGTGTCAGCAACACATAAAATCAAATGTCCAGTAGTCATATCTCTGACAGTAAAATCAACTACTTACATCATTTTATACGGAAAGATTAGATAAAATTGTAACACACGTACAGGTTTTGTAGTTTCACTTGTTTTATGTACTGTGATAAACCTTTTAAACATTTAAACATACTTTGCAACGGTTTTAGAAAAATACTTTTTATTTATATAAACATTACGTGCACATTTAAACAAATATTTAGTTGTTACGACAAATTTAATATGTATTTTGGTTTTTAGTATTTCGATTTAAGTAATGAAACATATTTAAAAAAAAACAGTTTCTTTTTTGTTATTCAAAATGTGAACTTTGTCAGATGTTTAAGTTATTATTATACAGAAGAAGAATAGACCAAAATTTAAGAAAGATAAATTTGAACTTATTTTTTGATATGTATTAGATTATTAATTTTTTGACAACGTTTTACACAAATAGAAATAAAATTTATTCTATTATTATATTTTTTAATTAAAATTAATATAATTATCAATAACAAAAAAAAATAATTTAAGTCAATACAAATATTAAATCATAAAAAAATATTTCCATTGTGCACTCTCTATACCAGTAATGAGTGTCCATGTTTTAGAATAAATAAAATTTCAATTTTAAGTTATATGTAAACAAAAAAAAATATTTAATAAAATATAATATTTACGTTATATGAGTAATAACAATTTTAAATCATAAAAAATAAAATTTAATGTCTGAAGCAAAAAAACAAACTCATATATTGTCTGGACGATTTAACATTTATTGCAGTAACATTCAGTGGAAAAAAGTAACGATTCAAACAACCCCATTTGTTTTGTGGATCATAAAAGTAAACGAAAACGTTAAAAGAACATCAAACACAATTCGCTCACTAAAAGAAACGGCGTGAACTAATTGGACTATTTACAATTTTGCAATTTGCGAAAATATCTTACAATTATTTGCAACAATTAAGTAACTTAAGTAACAAAGCATTGATAAGTTAATGCTAAAAGCGACAATAATTATTTCGTTTTTTTATTTTTTAAATGTTAAATAATATATGTAAATTTGAATTTGAATTTATAATAGAAGAAATAACTTAAAGAAAAAGAATACGATAAGAATTATTATGTAAGTTACTTTACTGTTAATAATAACAATATCAAGGCAAACAAAATACACCTATCTAGAAAAACAAAAAGATATATGATGCCATGTATACATTTTCTAAACCATAAATTTACAGGATTCAGAAGACAAATGAAAAAAATAAGCATGACAAATAAACAAAATTATTTTCATAATAAAATGTTTAAACATTAATGTTTTTCAATCTTTTCATTTAATGTAAAAAATGGGTATACGCTAAATCAATTTTCATATTTTTATATCTTAATGGATACAATTTTTACATGGAGACAATATTTTTTATATAACTTTGTCCATAGAATCGACTGGTATAATTGTTGAAATTGTATCTCTATCCATTTTACTGGCATACCAAAAACAAAAACAAACTTTTATGAGATTCAACTTTAAGAGCAAAAATCTGAAGAACGAAAATAAATAATTAAATTCTTTAAATAATAAAATATTTCTCAGAACTCATAGTTATTATTTAACCTAACGTTTCGGCAACATAAACTACTGCCTTCTTCAGGGTAACGACAAATACAACCAAGCAAGTACCTAAACTGGAAAAAAAATTAAATTTTTAAATAATCCACACGAGTCATCAGCTATAATCATATGCAAAAACTATTTTATACTCCGAGATTTTATATAAAGTAAGACAGCGTGCTGATGCATTCAGAATGAGTTGACGTCGAGTTATAAATAATTATGATCCCGCCTTTTAATCAATGTGAGTGTGTCTGCTCTATTTGGAACTGATTTTGATAGATGATATTTCAGCTATGAACAAATTTGAGTCCATATCTTACACGCAGCCGGCAGTATTAATAGAGAAAGTTGGAAGCAAAAGGAAACCTTTGCTGCAGTTAAAAGGATTATAATCCCCACAAATATCGATCTAGATTACGTAAAGGTACTTCCTATTCATACGAGATACGAGATAAATTGAAGCAAAGCTGGAAATTTCATAGAAAACATCTGTTGTAATAATTGTTGGTAAAAGGATCATTGGGACTCAATGGTTTACAAATGAAAATATGAGTCTTTGCGAACAAAAAAATTTGATGTGGACACCACATGACTTCCTTGTATGTCTATTAAATTAAAATAAGGCAGACACATACACAAAATTTCAAGAATCTAGGGCTAGTGTTTCACAAGACAAGATTTCTTGTCTTTTTTTGTTATTTCTTGTCTTTCATTACTCCTGCATATAAAAATCTTGCCTTAATCGTCATTTTCTTGCATATTTTTTGTCTTGCAGGTTACAACGTAGGGATTCCCGTATTTTCAAATGAACATTTAATTAATCTTTGTGTCACATGTACATTTTTATTTGTTTAGAAAATATCAATGTCAATTATCAAATATAACAATAAAAAAAGAATCATACAGCTGCACTACTTTATGGATTTTTTAGCACAACAGCGACATTTTTTTAACAGAGAAGCTTTTTCCCAAAACTCCCTAGTTGTATAAGACAACATTTTGTGCCCTAATTCTTGGTTATATAATTTCAAAGAATAATTATATTACTACATTTAAAAAGTACAAACTTCATTATTTTATCAGTGACATATTTATAGATATATTCTTGTAATAAATATATACTCGTATTTCAAATTTAAAAAAATGCAAGAGTACAAAAATTGCTTTGAAATTTGTAGCTCTTTTCTTGCATTTTTTGCAAGACTGATGTAAGACCAAGAAAAATACAAGATTCTTGTGAAACACTAAATCTTACAAATAAAGCGAACAGTATTTTTATTTTTAATATAGAATCAATCCTAGACTAGTTGTCCCTAATATAAGCAATAAAGCAATGTACTTCATCCTTAGTTACTCTTGTTGATATCACCATTTTCAATTGTTTCGCTTGACGTCAGTTCCAAATTTAATTTGGCATACCACACATATATATGAGTGAGTGTATGTAATGCTTATTTGACAGATGAATCGCTGTTTAAGTAATGAATAATGAATAGGACAAGTGTTGTCAGGGATTAACAATGTTGCGAATTGCGATTTCCAGTACGTTGCGTGCTGGCAACATAAAGAGGATATAGAAATAATTATTCATTACGTCCGCATTCTACATTAAATATGATACGCACCTGTTGCGACACTAACTACCTTATGTATTCCGATGGGTTTTCATGTATTGTTACGCACGCGTTTCCATGTTTAGTTGCTTCACAGCTGACTAATATTTTTTTCTATCATGTTTAACGACTGCTACTACGGTCATATGCAGTTGAATAATACGATGGAATAAAATACATATACATTTATGCCTTTACAGGATATGAACTCGCAACAATTAAATTGCAAAGCCTGAACCATTTACCTAACGCTGTCGGTGATAAATACGTATTTGTACTATTAGGTATATAATAAATGTTTATGTATCGAGGACAAAAAAATGCTTATTATAACGATACTGAATTTGGGAGCAAATAATAGTTACTTTAGTATTAAGTAAATGATGAGATCTTCAATAACCTCAAACCGGTACTTGCAGCCATCAACGATTATTATGTTTTTTTGCATGATTGTCACAACAAAAGTTCAGAACTATATGAAAAATTTAATTTGACAAATGTGTCACCTTATTAGACTTATTCAAACTAATTTCAAAAAGTTTGGAACTAGTTGATACAAACCTTAGAGTATACAAACTACAATAGAGGAAGTACTAACTAACTTCTTGGGTTAGGGGAATGAAGCCATGGCACGGAAGCGGTTCCTACAAAAATGGCAGACAATTTCACGCTATTTTCGGTTTTTACAACACAAAGCCGCACAAAATAGCTTTATATTTATAATTTTACAAAAACCTATTCATATAATACGAAGAAAAATAATTCAATTACACATAACATATGAAAATGTGGCTCTTGGCTCCTACAGAAATGGCGGATTGACAATTATCAGCTGATGAAACTTGATGAAACTTGGCTTCAATAATTTCTGCTCGCTGTCCAACTACAATAGTTTCTATACTTTAAGGAACAAACTATATTAAACTTTGATGGTTCCCACATACCCATGTACTTGCAGATTCCCCTTTCAGTATGTAATATTCGGAACCACTTATCAATAATTGTAACATTACTTTCGAAAACTACTACACAGATTTACATAAAAAGAGGTAGACAATTAGAAATTTGACAGATGACAATGAAAGAAAACAATTCCATAATTATGATATCATAAATAAACAATATCTCTTAATTTAAACTTGACATTTTTCCCTGCAGATAACATGAATTATTAAAAATAAATATTTTTTATCTTATTTCTATTCCAGTAAAGCACACAAATAGAAAGATAAATTTCCAGTTTGCTTTGCACACGAAAAATAATTATTTTTTGGTTCGAATTATGAATTAGAAGATGTGGGCCAGAAAAAAAATTAGACGTTGTAAAATACACAAACTAATATCCATTTCAATCAAATTATTATAATGAAAATGTACACTAACCCAGTGTCGTAGCCAGAAATTTCGGAAGAATAATATTTTTTTTAAATAGAAGTTTGGGTATGAATTGATCCCCATATCCCTTCCCTTGTCTACGCCACTGCATCAACTTGAGCTGTAATCTCCTCTAGATCAATGGTATCGGTACTAATTAATTAATGATATTTGTCAATTCGATACATAATTAGAACTACAATAATTGTATCAACTGTTTACAAACCACGATTCAAAATATTTTTAAAAGAACAATGCCAATCATTTTCCAATTGTGTAAAAAACAAAATATGAATTCGGCGTGTCGCTGTGTTATTAGTCCATCAAGTGTGCTTAGGAACAAATGAAAACAAAACAAACAACAAAACAACAGCCATTACAGCAAAGTACCCTTCTGTGTAAACGTGGTCCGAAGTTTCTCCCGAACTGGGAAACTTTGTCCAGCGATGTTTTGTCTTCATGCACGGCCACCTTGACCACAGACCGTGAAATTGACACTACACATGCTATTACGTCGCTTTATTGATATTGAAATACTGATCACTGCTTTTTGGGCCAAATCATATCCCATCAGGCATAATTCCAATAATTTGGAAATAATGATGGTTTATTTTGAAAAATACCAGTTTTCTAAGTAAGGAAAGCGTGACGAATATGTTGAAGTACATTCTAATGGGATAAACAATGTTCCAGTATTCGTAAAAATGGACAATTCGTTTCTACCCCATATAAACTTTTAAACTTTCAATTCAACCAAAACAAACCTTTATAGTTTATACATTCGTCATTTGCAAATTAGTTAAACTTCGTTTGAGAATAAAAATAGTATTAGATTTTTGTTAGCTATGCGGCAAATAAATCCACAAAATGAAATATAACTTTACTAGGATGCTCATAGAATAGCGCACCCTTTATATCTAGAAAGAAACTTGTTGAACATACGTTCCAATAATTCCTTTTGGATCGTAACTAGTGATGGGTCACTGGGAATTTCCCGTTAGGAATATTTTTATTCCCTGGAAAAATTCCCGGGAATTTCCCTAAACACGTTTCCCGGGAAAAATCGGAAATTCCATTTTGGAAATTTCCGGGAATATATGGGAAAATTTCCCGGATACAAGTAGGGAAATTCCCGGGAATAAGGGAAGTTTCCGGGAATAAGAAGGAAAATTCCCGATAATAAATTTAAGGCACGCACAGCTTTACCGACGTGTTCTAATCAGTCCCGACTAATTTCTAACACTGTTAATATTCTAATAACGTTATAATTAATGCTTTTGATTTTTATGAGGAAATTTATCGTTAATTTTTCCCCATGAAATTACCGGAAATTCCTCAGAAAATTCCCCAAAAACTTCCCGGGAAATATCCTGGGAAATTTTCCGAAATATTTGTTCCCGGGAATTTACCCATCACTAATCGTAACAAACTTGAAGATAATATTTTTCGTTGATTTATTAATATTAACTAAAAATAAAAGTTTTTTCTTCAAAATTTGTATTCAATTCAATGTACTCGTATTATATATTATATAGTCAATATAAAAGAACGGAAGATGGAATTTAGTCTTTTCGACTATCCCTAAACAAACAATTATTGGTGCGTCACTGAAATATTTTTCACAGACTAATTTGTTAGTCTCTTTCATTCTATATTTTATTTAAATAAATTGGTGCACCATACCAGCATTTCAACGTGCTAAAATTTTTGGGGAATAGATATTTCATTTAACATACTGTGAGTATTTTTAACGTGGAACATGAGATATATAGATATATAATTGATTGACAGCAATGTGTATTTTTGCTTGTCTCATTTAAAATAAACATAGGGAACGAATTTGACATTTGCGTTTTGGGTTATAAAATTTTTTGACAGGCCTACAGTGAAACAACAGTTTCAAGTATCATTAATATCTTCAGAAGAAATTGTAGAATAGTAGAATGGTCTACTAGATCACTTGATCTTACAAATCTAGATTATTTTTATTGATGACTGACTTAATTGAAAACTGTTAAGTAACATGTACGTGTGTTTGTTTTATCTATTTGACGAAAGATATCTGTAAAATAATTTACATGATTTACATGATAATGTTTTAATACTATTTATCACCGTGATGAAGACTGACTTACAATCGAAACGTTGGTGTATTAAGTATTTTATTAAATGACTGCAACTCCAAAAAGACATTTTTTGTTAACATTCAGTCGATAAAACCAATCCTATATTTAAAAAATATATGGTCCCATTTAAAATAACAGAATAGGTCCCCACTTAAAAAAAATATGCTCATAGGAAAAGTCTTTTAATAAAAAAAAAATATTTTCTAATTCAACGGACTATGTAGCTTTTCTAGCTCTCGAAATGCCAATAGTGTACCACTTAAAATGAACAACCTGTATATTATTACCCATTACTAAGTAAAATATAAAATAGTACATATTTAACCTCCGGTATTATCAACAGACATTTAATTTAAAGTGAGCATTTTAGGAACAAAAGCACATCGAAACGAAATATCATATGAGATATCTAATATTGCTGTTAAAATTTCGATGTGTGTTTTTGTCGTTAAATGCACATTTAAAATTAAATATCTGTTGATAATACCGCAGGTAAGTGTCTAACAAATCAATTTAAACTAAACAAATTAGTCATTTACTGTTAAAAGCTGTCACAGTATTAATTTTACGAGGTGCTTTTTGCAACAAAAGAAAAACAAAACAACAAATCATAAATCACTTTTATGTTTTCAAAAAACAGAAAGCCACTTGTTAAATATATGAAGTGTTGTGCAAAAAACGTAAAAACCCCAAATTCAGTTGCACTTTACATCGGCAGTGATCGATCGCAGACAATTTCATTCTAGACAGCTATTTAGATTGATGTCTGAGGACAGTCGATGTCCTGTCCAAAAACAGGTTGACCAACCTCCGGCTGGGTAAAAAACCACAGCGCGCACAACAAAAAGTTCCAGTGATCGACGACCAGATTACTGGGAATGATCCATCATGGGAAGCAGGCCTATCGGGAATCCAGATTCCGCGATATGGGAAGGATTATTCATATCTTATTAAACTTTTTGCACATTTTTGGAAAACAAGAATATGGAATATATATTACAATTTATCAAGACGGCTGTGTAACTGGTTCTTTATCTTGTTAGTGCGACTTTGATATATTTGTCTATGATTTAACATTTTCTAGATTAACTTTTACTTTGAATTCTACCAATATCAATTGGGAATTTAAACAAATTTACATTAGAAAGTAACGATGTTCAATAAAAAAATCTTTTTCACCTATTTTTCTGATAACAACGTAATAAAAAATTTATAATTTATTACACGTTTGCTATCTTTTTACACATTCTGGTATTTTTTAATGTTTACCGATTGAAATTCCAAGGCAGTAAATTATGTTTAAAAAGTACTAATCAGTAAGATATTTCTTACCGAAAGGGACATTAGTAAGTAAATGCTAATTTAGTAACAGTGAAATTTAATTTAAATATTTAAAAATAACAATTCTTGTGAAATAAATTATTTCAATTAGATCTAAATTTCAATTTATTTCTTGCTTTCAATTTCGAATTATTGTGAACCTCAATTTCATCTCGATCTTCAAAAGCAATCGCAACCGGTAAAAATCACTTACCGTCCTTAATAGTTAAATAACTTTAATGGAAAATTAATATATAAAAAATTTAAAAACATGGAATAGTGCAGTATTAAGGAAGAAAAATGCATATTTCCTGAGGTGCAATGCAAAGCTTTATCGAAATAGTATATTGTACAACAAGCACGGAATAGTACTCATTTCATACGAGTATAAAATGGACATGCCAAGTGAGTTGTACACTATACTTTTTCTATGATCACGAATAGTAAAATATTACCTATTGTCTATTAACACGAGTATTATTTTTTCACGATGTTTTATATTCGGTAACATTTCGGATAATTTTAAATTTAAAAGTCTTTGCAAAATTTAAATTGTCATCTGACCGTTTTCAAACATAATTTTATTTTTGGTGAAAACATATAAAAATCATTTAAATTGTCAAGAAATTAATAACAAGTATTCTTTTTTTAAAACAATAAATTTAAATAAAAATGTAAAATTATCTATTCTTACTGGTAAAATACTATTATTAAATAAAAATAGTGACATAAGTTTTCAAAGAAATATGTAGATGAGGCATTTAAGTATTAGTTCCTTCTAGGAATACCGTGCCCTGATGATGATAAAATTAGAGAAAATAAAGAAAAATACAATGATTACTAATTTATTCGAATTATATTTAAATTGTATGCGTGTAAATAATGTAACACATATGTTGACAAAGCAATTTGCATAACTAATGTGGAACAGTTTCTCTTGAAAACAGAGTTTAACACTATCATTCCATATATGACATAATACTTTCGTAATCTTTCTGTTCTATTTCCAGTTGCAAAAACGACTCGGTTTTCTCATAAATGCAAATGATAAAATGATGAGCAAATGTATAAATATACATCATTGTTTTTCATAAATACAGCCGAGATGTTTCATATGTCAATGTTAATATCAAAACAAAACGGAAATGACACAACAAAGTAGATTACATATTATATAATTTTTTTGGAGGTCAAAACTATTTTATTTTTATTTTAAATTTCAGATAAAATTTTATTTTATTGTCTGATAAATTATTGATATGAAAATAAAAGCTATAAAAAAAAACTGACCTTTGTATGTTTCATAGTTTTACTTTTCTCTTTTTTTTTCTAGAATTTTATATTTATTAATTAGTTAAGCTGATTGCATCGCGCATATATCTAATATCTTGATAGCTTTCCCAGCTGCCCTAGTGTATCTCAAATCAAGACAGCCGTGGATATTTGGTTGCCGATGTTCACTTGTCACTGTGACAGTTGCCTGACGACAGCCGTCATAGATATCTAGATCACTGTAATGTTAATTAATGTTTCGTGCTTTTTATAGTTTTTATTATAAATTTGTTTAACTTTTTTTTGTTAGACGGATTTCCTTTTTTGCAAGAGTACCG
This sequence comes from Stenolophus ochropezus, assembly GCA_035578165.1. Lineage (NCBI taxonomy): Eukaryota > Metazoa > Arthropoda > Insecta > Coleoptera > Carabidae > Stenolophus > Stenolophus ochropezus. Next base: position 5,546,253 of record JAQOWZ010000002.1, read on the forward strand.
GATACATATTTGTATAGATTCATATTTTATAACAAGTAAATAAATTAGTTATATACCAGGATATTAACAATAAATTGTAGCTAACAACCTGAACGAAATTACTCTGAATATGACTCAGCAGTAAGTTATAATAATTAATGCAATTCTTTCCGTTTGACAACTTTTCATGCCAAGGCAATAAAATTGTAAAATTAAAACTATAAACTATAATGTTTTTATTAAAAAAACTTGTTTGATGCTTTCGAGCATAAATGTTATGTAGAAAGCATTCCTCGCGTCGCTAAATGAATTTGAAATGCGTAGCTTTGTAAAGGCAGATATTTCTAGAATTTAGGGAAGGGGAAGGGCAATTTCCATTAATTTTAAATAACTTGTCGAAATACGCGGACACAATGCGAAATTACAGCTGTTTCAGAACGTATAAATCAAATTAATTCAACATTTATTCTCTGTCAGCTTTCGCGTCATATAATTCAGCAGATATATTCCAGATATCCGGCCCATAATACTCACTGAATACATTTTATTGCTGGATATTCATTTCGTATTTTTTCATTAAAAATATTGCCCTAAATTCAAGAACATTATAGGTTTTTTCTGTTTAACGACCGCTACTATTAGAATTAGATAAATGACGATGGTACATTGAATTGAAAGCTGTGGCGTAACAAGAGGGGGGTGGGTTGCTGCGTCTAAAAAAGTGCATTTTTTTGTAAATCTTTTTAGAAATTTGTGTTACATATATATACTTTGAATTTTGACCCCACAACATCTAGGTTACGGAAATATTGTTTAATAACGAGAAATTTGTACGTCAAAAATTAGACAATAATTACAGTGACCATTACTCAAAAGCAATAGCATATTGTGCAACAAGTACAGAAAGTCTCCTATTTTCTACGAGGTATAAAAATATCGACACGAGACGAAGTCGAGTGCTGGAATCACACAAGGTGGGGAAATATGTGACCTGCATGAGTGGCACACTAAACTTTTTCTATAACCACACTGCTAAACATTACAGAATAAAAATACATGCACGAAAGCTATTGATAAAAAAAAGTAATATGACGCAGGTAACCTAAAAATATGAAATTTCCCACACTGCACATACACAGTATTGGCAAATACTGGGAGAAATGATTTCTCACACTTTAACGCAACTTTCAAGCTTTATATAGTGTGATAAAAGTCCCACTTTCCATAGTGGTCGTAGAAAAAATAAACAAATTATAGAATTGAATTGCACACATAATTTCTGCTCTTTATATGAATGATTTCACTTTTCACATGGGGAATTTATTTTAAAAAGTCTTAAAAGCAAGTGCACGATGTTTATAAAAATAATTTAATTGTTAAATATATTCTTACTTCTTATTTTAAAAAAAAATTTCCTATGTAACTACGATTTAACTTCATGTTTTTAAATTGTTTTACTACATCTTGTATTTATTTTTCTTTAAATAAAAAAATATTTTTATAATATAAAGTATCTAAAGAGGTTGTTTATATTTAAAACTTCTGAATTATTATTCCACATTGAATATACAGTACAAAAAACAAAAAAAAGTTTGTTTACTTTATAAAAAATTATACAGAACAGCGCATTAAAATTCGTGTTCTACATAATACAATACGGCTGTAGGTTATGATAAATAAAAATGAAAATATTGACAATTCTAAATAAATGATTTTTGGAATTGTAATATTGTGTCAAATTTATAACTAAAGATACAATATGTAGTCTTATGAAATGATATATTATAATTATAAAAAATATAAAGGATTAGTTTTATTTGACTGGGATGTTTAATAAAAAAGTACTTTCCAAAAAAATATAGCCCTCTTCCAAGAATCGAATTCAGGTGTGTCTGTCCAGAATAGTACTTTCATATTAACAAAACTAAAAGAGAAAAGAGTTCTAATTTTTTATAGTTGCTATGTTATTGATTCCCCAATCTAATTTATGAAATTTGGAAACTTTTAAAAATATCTGACCTAGCAAAAAAATACTTTACTCTAAAATAAGCATAAATTAAACAAAGTAATGTATAATGCAGTTAAATTCACTGAGCCTTAAGAGAATATTGTTTAGATATTTCATCTGTTAAAATTCTTATCAAAGTTCAAGTAACTAACCTAATTTTGAATAAATATTTTTATCTAGTAACGAGTACTCATACTCGTATATTTTGTAAATAGATTCTTATCATTTTGTGTATTACTAACATTAGTAATTAAATGCTCTAATTATTAGAAATATAAATTTAATTAATTAAAATGTTGTTCTAAATGTCAAACTATGAATTAGGTTATATTTTCCTGTTTATGTGTAGATTGAAAACATATACACATTAATTGGTAACATTATCGTGCATATTGTATAATTACTATAATTTATATTGGATTTTTTTAAACCATACCCGTTCGTATAAAATTAAAAAATGTTAATATCATATTTCCAGAACATTCCAAGGTATAATTTGCAGTTTTTAATACAGTTATTTGTTTTCTCGTAATTTCAAGCAACGTTATACATTATTTATTATATTCCGTGTCAAAATACTTGAAATGGCAATAAAGAACCGAGTGCAAGTTTTTCCGCCATTTACATTCCAGGCGAAATGTTAAAAGGATGAGAATTTAAATGGAATGAAATGAACAAACTTTTTAGACAATTAAAATGTTTGTATGTGCTTACGATAAATGTCCTGCTACACTTAACACATTTTTTTATAAATTCATAAGTCCGTTGCAATCTGTAGCCATTAATAAGAGAAAAATCGCGTAATTAACAATCGTAAAAATCATTCCTTGTAGTAACATTAAATGAAATGATAAACTATTAACTGTATACGACCAATTCAAAACTATCTTTAGCAATTAGGAATTGTTCGCAATAGTAATAACAGAATGTTATTCAAAGGGTAGGAAAAATCGAGATGAGAATTCCATTTCGAACTAGACTAGGATTGCCAAACATCCTTTCTGTAAAGAATTGTCCTTTACTTGGTGTTATTTTTCAATGTCCTTTAACAAGGTCGTCCAGGACATAAATTATCCTTTATTTTGTGTGAACAATAGTAACAAGTGTGTATTTTTCGTTGTCCATTTCACTTATGTTTAAAAGTAATTGTATAGAAAAATCTATTTTTATTGACTAATCGAAAACCAACAACTATTTAATAAAGTCGAAAAAATTATAAATAATTAAAATAGTCAAAATACCACAACAGTTGAAATAATTAAAAGTGAAAATAGAAGAAAAAAAAGTCGAAATATTAAAATAGTAAAATATCATAAAAGTCTGGAAATTCGAATATTTCAAATAATTCGATGTGACGTTTTGTGTAAAATGAGTGCACCTTATATCTCTATTGATTGTTCTTTCACTCCACATTTCTACAAGGAACTGAGTCTTAAACTTGTCTCGTGATAATAAATGAGGGTAACAAATGAAATAAAGACAAATACATCCATTCCTCGTCGAGATACGAACCCGCAGTTTCTAGATTCCGAAGTAAATAAATGTCAAAACTGACAGTATTATATACAAATTCAATATTAGATGAAACCTACAAAAAAAGTTGTACATCAAACTAATGAAACTACCAACACACAATGAAGCACAACTTGTCTACACCAAAATCAATTTTTTCATTCATTTTTTTAACCGATATATTAACCGGTTTAAACAAGTTTTCAATTTTTAAAAACCGGTTCTCGAACTAAAACCGTTATAATTATAACTCCATAAGGGTTAACCGCTAACCAAGTATTTTTTTCGGTTACATGCCCTGGTGTGAATTAACAAAAATTTTGTGAGCTGAGGATACTTTTAGAGCCGTATAAGTGCCAAACCGATCGTGTTGAAAATTATGCCAAAATTTATAAGTTATAATCTGCTGTGACTAAAGTTTAATATGTAATTGTGGAGCAAATGAAAGAACAGTTAATCATTTTCAAGGATTTTGCTCTCATCACAACTTTGCGGATATTTTTAGCAACTGCTCAATGCCTTCCCAGTTACTTTTTAATTAGTCACATATGTTCTATAATTATATATTTTTACGTAACATGACACGAAAAAGTAAAATTTTATACACAAGTTTTCATTTTCAGTCGTGTACGAAATGTAAATATTAAATTTGTTCAATATTTGCTTTAAAAATTATTGTTATGCTTCAAGTCTTTTCGGCCTCTCTCTGTTTGGTTCACAAACATTCCTAACTAACACAAGCTGTCGAGAAATGCATACAGAATTATGTATTTAGAAGTATAAAATTTGTAGAACACACACAAAATTCATATTTGTTTATAGTTCTTTCTTTTTATACACAACACAGTATATTCCATCTGTTTCTACAAAAAACTTATTTAATATACAAATTGTTTAAGTTTAAACAAATTTTGTAAGTTGTTTATAAAATAAATAAAAACTTGCAACAAAATCTTAAAATAGATTCATTTCTGGTTAAGTGGCGCCGACTTTTTTTATTTCTGTTTAGAAAATCGTCACTTGTCCTGCGGACTCGTTTGATTTTCGTCGCAACAATCAGTGGTGACCATAACGACAAAAATTTCAAGTAAGATTCTATAGCTACTAGTGGTATTACATATAAGAACGCAGATTTTCACGTTTGATTTTATTTTTTCATGGCAACTGTTATTTTCAGGTAACACTTTTCAAACAATGTCAATATACAGATTATATTTTTTAAGTAACAATTAACTTCAAACATATCGTTATTTGTATTTTTATGTGGATTCGAAATATGTAAAAATATATTGGATCCCATATTTTGAGAACCATTGTTGAAGTAAAATTTTGATTTGCTAATTTTAAGTCTTGCAATGTAGAAGTTGTTTTCTAATTTAATTAACTTTCTATCTTTTATAGTTCTCAAGATAGCAATGGTGGCCCATTTAAAATGAAAAAAAAAAAATGAATAAGAGAACACAAGTTTCAGTCTTTAAATGATTCTTGAAATGGAAGTAAATAAGCAATTTTTGTAGAGAAAAAAAAAGAAAGAAAACATTACATAGGTTTCCAAAGGATGAAATAAAACTTATAGTTCCTGGAGCTAAATTTAAAATATTTAAAAACAGAAAATAACTTCGTCGTGTAATATTGTCGGGTGCTTGAGCCCCAGAACACCCACAGAGTCGGCGCCTATGCTGGTTATCTTAACCGTCGGTTAGAAAACAGTTAAAAATTTTCTTAATTCTAATTCTTATGTGTGTATGTAGTTTTCAATATAATGATGTACAAAATATTAATCTTATTTACCATCTTGTGGTTAAATTAAATTTTCATATGCTGAAAAATAAATGAGCTTAGATGAAAATACATCATTATTTTCACCATAATTGGTATACAAGTTTACATTTTGTAAACAGAAAAATATGACTGAAAATATAACGAGTAAATATAGAATATACGATCGCTCAAAAAATACTTTATATATACATATATACATAGAATATATTTATATTAAGTAGGTAGCCGTATATTTATATCTGTATGATAAAAATAAATATACATAATTAAATCATGCGTATGTAAAAAGCGTTTATTTTTATATTATCTAAATACTCATCATAACTATCATAAATATACATGTGGGATAAAAAAGGTAAACAGTTGAAACGAAGTAAATAACAATTATGATATAAATTGTTTTCCACAACAAAAATAGATTTTAACATAAAAAAATTTTATCGAATAAACAAATTAAAAATTAGTCGACACAATTATATTGGCATGATTATGTTTCTAATAAATGTTTTATGAAAAGAGGCTTACTAAAATGTATAAATTATGTTAGTAAGCAATGTGGCAAATCGATAGAATTTATTAATTAATGATTTGTGTGAATATTACCAGAATGTGAAACGAGGAATTTTATTTATAAATGAGAAATTTAAATTTACTTACGATTTGATGGTTAAAATTAATTGGAAACGTACCTGTAACAAAATTAAACATTAGAATTTCATGAATAGCATATTGGTAAAATAAAAATCGATAAAAAATATTTGTAAATATTTTTAATACCCGCCACTATACTCGTACAGTGCCTATCGAAAACAATAAATATTAAAAGGAAATGACGGAAAACAGTTTTTTTTACAATATTTCCACAATATTTCAATTATTTCGAAAACAATCACATATTGAAAAATAAAAGAAGTTTTATTATGCAGTCAGGTATTTTGTATTTCGGTTATATTTCAATGTTTCAGTAAATAGAATTTTATTTCATTATTTTTACAGCATATTTGTTTTGGATTTTCACCTGAATTCTTTTTTTACAATATATCATAGTTGTCATTGAAAAATATTGCATTTTGACATTTGGCGCTTTAAGATAGATTGCTTACTAAATTTATCATTTGAAATTGTCAATATAAACATTTGATATCAATATATGTAAACACAAAGTGAAAATTCATGTAGATGACAGACTTTATTTCCGGCATTTTCTATTGTAGATCTATCTAGACTGCATATGTATGTAAATATTCAAAAAATGCTTTTCTTTTATAGACAGGACTCGTTCAAACGAGTAAATGTTGATTTGTTTAAATATTTTGTTATTGCTTTGTTTTTATTACCTTTCATCTTATAATTATTTAAACTACAAGGAATGTAACAACATTATAAGCTATGAGAAGGAGTTACCGTACGAGAAAAGTTGTGTTAGTTACTTAAATTCCGACTCGCATATTGCATTTTTCATGCCACCAGCAATATTTAACAAGCATGAAATGGTGCTCATTTCATATGAGTATGTAATAAACAATCCAAGTGAGTTGTACACCATACTTTTTTCTACGATCATGATATTATTTCCTAATTCATTTATATTTTAATCATAAAAATGTCTTCATTTCACTTCTTCCTAGCAACTAGATACAAAACAAAAATTTTTGACAGAGTTGTTAGATATGAATTTATACCATCGTTGTCTGTGGTTACCGTGAGATATGAAAACGTGTTTACAATATATTACATATCCGTAACAATAACAAGTATACAGGATACAACAAGCAAATACCTTAATGGTCAAAGAAAAAAAGTATTTGTAAAATATTACAGTTCACTTGACAGTTCAGATTTATTTATTTACAATCTATTTACATTCAAACAATGTTAACAAATATATTTCGCTTGAAAAGTATATATGTAGCTTACTTATAAATTATAAAAATTAACCGCTAATTAGCGATGAAATATAATATAAGAGTGACGAACATATATCTTGACGTAAAAAATTTGATGTTTCCTTTGTAAACACACAAAAACATTTTGTTCTTGTTGTCAACAGGATTATTTTTACATACAATTATACTTATATTTTTTCTACGACTATTAACAAATTTGCTTGTTTTATGTATGTTATTGCCACATAATAGGTTTATACAGAAGCGACAGTAAGACAGAGAAACGAGAATTAGAGAGAGATAGGGAATGTGCACAAATTTAAAGGGCTCATTGTTTAAAATCGGAAAGTTTCCTCACATCTTAGAAAGAGATAGGGGAAGGGTACAAATTTAAAGGTCTACACAATGCTTCAAGGTCATAGAACTGAATAGGGGAACATGAAAGGTACCGACATGGAGTGTCGCTTCTTTCTATAACTATTCTGTGTTATTGCTACTGATACATACTATATTGTAAACACATTTTCATTTTCCATGGTAACCATAAACAACGCTAAGGTATGAATTCATATCTCACAGTTCTATCAAAAATAGTATTGTTTAGTTTTTATACTGTTATACTCGTATGAAATGAGTACAATTCCATGCTTGTTGTACAATATACTATTATTCTTTGTTTGTATTATATATTTCAACAGAATAATTTTCATTTTCTTGTTTTATGGTACCATAGGTTTCCACTGCAGCGCTGTTGAAACGTTAAAGGCAATAGAAGGTCACGAGGTAATTTGAATTTGTAGGGAATTTATAACAATTTATTTTTCGCCTATTTGTCTTAAAAAGCAAATGTAAATATGAAAAATATTCATACACACACTTCTTCGTGTGATTCGTATGATTTTTATAATTTCTCTGCTAGTAGGATAGTAGGACAGTTAATTGATATAACTTTCCGTTGACAATTACTAATTAAATTTTATTCTATTTTTCATCATCTATAAGTCTTCCTTGTCTATACATTGTAGACATTGTTTTACACGCTGATTAAATTCATTGAACCTCTTATGGATGTAAAAGTTAGCATATCTTTGGGTCTAAACGATAAAGCAAACAAATGTAGTGTATAATGATGTGATAGGCAAAGTGAAAAATTTCAGGTTGAGTGGAAAAGTGTGAAGTCATCAGTGGCCTGGCGTGTAATGCCGATGAAACGATGCGTGAGACATCCGCGTTGCAGGCACTCCAGTTACTGCGACGAAAACCAAGTCGATGAACCCTACTTCCTTCTAGTTCCTATCAAAATACACAACCGTATATCACACCAGGCCACTCTGCCAACAATACCAACGGACGGAGGATGTAACGGACAACAAGACAAGATTTCCTTTCCCTAACTCATTTATATAAAGTAAGTAAGGTCATGGAAGGCGACTACATTGGGGAATCTACCAAGGAGACATTTCCAAAATTGTTACTTTTTTAACATTAGTAATAAAGCCGTGAACAGTTACTATATTAAAGAAATATTGTACCTCCTTCCATTTTTTAGTACTGACTACTACCACAGAATAGGTTTATACAGAGGCGACAGTAAGACAGAGAAACGAGAATTAGAGAGAAATGGGGAATGTGCACAAATTTAAAGGGGTTATTGTTTAAAATCGGAAAGTTTCCTCACATCTTACAGAGAGATAGGGGAAGGGTACAAATTTAAAGGTCTACACAATGCTTCAAGGTCATAGAACTGAATATGGGAACATGAAAGTTACCGACACAGAGTATCGCTTCTCTATATAACTATTCTGTGCTAAGTCCATGGACGTCGACTACATTGGAGAATCTACCAAGCAGACATTTCCCAATTGCTTTATTTTTAACATCAGTAATAAAGCCGTGAATTGTTATTATTTTAAAGAATTATTGTACTTCCTTTATTTTTTTAGTTACTGACTACTACCCTAAAATGGGTGTGATTTACACCCTTGAAAATAGTGAATTCCTCGCATCAAAGTACTTGTGTATACAAATTTTCATTTTAAAATTCCCACTAGTACAGCCACAATTACAGATTGAGTATCAGCCAATAGGAATCTATATGACAGATAATAATGCGCGTCTAAGGATATACCGGGGTTCCTGAGACGCTAGCACTCAGTCCCGCTCTGCGGGGCGCCGGGGCGGTAGTGGACCTCCGGGCTTCCTTCCCGCCTGGTGATCTGGCTAGACCGCCTTCCAGGACATCTGATGCCCTGAAGGTGATCTAGTTCAGCCGGCCGGGAATTGGAGCACGCTTCAGCGTGTGCTTTAATTATTGGCCTGCTGAAACCGGAGCACATTCTGGAGCAGATTTTGCTGCTCTGGATTGTGCTCTGGTTTCAGTGGGTCAAGAATTAGAGCAGTTAGAAGCATTTGTTCTAATTCTTGGTCTGCTGAAACCAGAGTACATTCTGGAGCAGATTTAGCTGCTCTGGATTGTGCTCTGGTTTCAGTGGGTCAAGAATTAGAGCAGTTAGAAGCATTTGTTCTAATTCTTGGTCTGCTGAACCTAGAACACATTCTAGAGCAGATTTAACTGCTCTGGACTGTGCTCTGATTTCAGTGGGTCAGAAATTAGAGCATTCGGAAGTGTTTGTTCTAATTTTGGAATTTTCTGGAGTATATTTAGCTGTTCGGGATCGTGCTCTGGATTCATTGGGTCAGAAATTAGAGCACTCAAAAATGTTTGTTTTATTTCTAGGTCTACTGATATCAGAGCATGTTCTGGAGCAGATTTAACTTCTCTGGATTGTGCTCTGGTTTCAGTAGGTTAGGAATTAGAACACTCAAAAATGTTTGTTTTAATTCTAGGTCTGCTGAAATCAGAGCATATCATACCTATCTTAGTTTGAATCGAATCGTTCGTACCAATTAAATCAACATTGCCTCTATGTGCTCATTAAAATCTGGATTTAGTGTCTTTAGTCTTTAATTTATATTGTTTTATACAATACGGTTATAATATATAAGTATAACTATCTAATTTATTGTCACATGATAAGACAAAATTCATATTTTTATATTATTATCATTGTCTATTATATACTTTTTGTAAAACAAACAGTGTATACTATTTCATTTTTATCACAAAAATAAAAATAGGTTGAAAGGAATATTTGACACAGTTTTTTTGATTAATGATACAAATTGTATACAAATGGAATGGAATTTTTTAATGAACGACTAGCAATAAAACACGTCTACCGTTTTAGAAATCGTTATCAAAAACTAATAAGTTACGGAAATAGCATTTCAAAATCAATCAAACAAATCGCCACTGATATAGAAAACATACACAAAACTACAAATAAACAAATCACCAATTTCAATAAATAATTCTGTGTTTTCAGAACCGATTGATCTCGATTAAATATAGAAACTCAATTTTCTTTTAATAATAATGGTATCGCATTACAGTTCAATTATTATTGAACATGTCAATTTACATAGAAGGTTAATCATTTTATAAATAATTCGAACTTGAATTCACTATTACAATCGGTTAGAAAAAAGTATTGTTTATTTAAAAAAAAAAATACAAAAAATTATTCGATTGGATTCTTGGATTCGAACTCTGGTTTTCAGAAGTAGGTACAGCTGGACATTTTACCCACCAGAAATTTTATATTTTTATTTAAAATATCTGTTCACGTTAAAAGAATCCCTAGTTCGAACAAATGAACAATTTCACGTCTTTTTTGTCATTAATTTTTTTTGAAATGTTTACTGTAATTTATTTCCGACGTCAATTATTTCCAAGTGACCACTTGTTCAGCTTAAATGTAATTCTAGTAGCCGAGTTTCAGCGATATCGAGTAGATTACAGCAGTGACTAAAGGTTAAGGATTAACTGACCACGGTAAGATGAATCGGTTGCGAAGTATCGTTCGAAGAAAACGACAATAATTCCTTTACCTTTAATCTCTCAAACAAAACGTCTACTTGCTTTTACAAAAATAGGTTTAATATTGTTTTTATTCTGGGAAATATTCTATAATGATGAAAAACTAATTAAAATTTAATAAATATAGTATAAATTTGCACTTGGTTTTTCCACATTTATTTATAAAAATATAAAGATGGTCGTTTCATCTTTCCGGACATCATTAGACGATTCTAAATTTTTATAAATAGATATTGCTTTTATTGAATATGTTCGACTACGAATTCTCTTTTTTTTTTATTTTATATATTTAAAAACTTTTTGCTTTTAGCTTCAATAAATAAAAAGAATTTATTTATCGAAATTCGAAATTCAGTTTATTTCTGACCCTTCTATTTTTTTAGTAATCACAATATTTTTGAAATTTCTTGGCTTTAACCAATTATTATTAACAAGTAATTGTTTCTGAACTTCAGCCATATTACGTGTTTCAAACTTAACCGTTTCGATCCTCCATAGGTTTTCTTTAGGACATGAAGATTAATTATAATAATTATTATTATTAACTTAAATAGGATACAGTTTCTAAAATTCAGTCACATTTATTGTTTCAAACTCGACCGTTTCGACCCCACATGGGTTTTCTTCAGGATATGAAATTTATAATAGTCTTCATCTGCTGAATGAATGGGGTCGAAATGGTCCAATTCGAAACAATAAATTTGGCTGAATGCCAGAAATCATCTCCTATTTAATAAATTGCCCAGTCAAGACTTTTTAATCATTGAACAAGTGAAGACAAATTTCACTTGAATTTATCCGTAAATTAAAAGTCGAAACTTATTTATGCCATTTTTAATTTTTTTGTATTTTGAAACTGATATTAAAATAAAACTATTTGACGAAAGTTAGTAAGAAATGTGCATGGTAAAAACTTTCTTTTAGTCCTAATCAGCAGTTTTTAATTACATAGCGTGCATATTTTTATCGGAAGCGTTCCGACTCAGGTATCAGATAAAATTGACGCTGAAGTGCACTCTCCACAGATAAAAGTTTAAAAAGAACCCCACATAATTTTCAGCTATAATCTCATAATAGTTTTTAAAGTGTGGAATTAAACAATTAATGTTTGACAGATGTCATTTACTTAGCAACTTCTTTTTAGTGTAAGTATGTTTTAATTGGCTAGTTTCGCGCATGTGATCAGAAATAAAGGGATTCATTTGGATATTTTTTAGGCCAAAAATTTTCAGTGTGTGTTTTGACTATTTTTAAGCTGAAGATTTTCAATATCATTGTGTTTTGATTGAACACTTTCACATATATATTCAAAAGAGATTCGATTGGATATTTTTAAGCTAAAAAATTTCTATCAAACAAATTTCGCTTTTAGGCTTAGCAACCATGATTACACGCTTGTTAAATACTGTAGTTCGAATGTGGAAAACTTTGAAATTGAAAATTGGTTTAAAGTGAAAGCACTGAAGTGAAGCACACGTAAGGCGAATTTTCCATTATTGGTTTCCTCTTTGGTATGGTTCTATTAGAGAATTAATTGTATCCCTAGGCAGAATTAGATTATCCTGGAGGTTTTTACCTTTGAAGCTCAATTATCGGGTATTTGGCGAGAGGAAGCTTACAGACTAGCAGGCACAGGTGAACAAGAACCACCAGGCACGAACTTGCCTGCACATGCACATGCATGTATGCACCTGTTTACAAGGAATGCACTTTGAGCAAGACGCAACTATGTCCAGTATTATCTTACTTTTTAACTTTTTCAACCTGTGCCAAACTTTTAGTTTACTAACTTCCTTACATGAGGTAATTTGTGGGAAAAGTTATTTCAAATATGGGTCAGTACAAGAAAACACATGCTATAATTAAAAATAGATAATTTTCATAATTAATCAACTTAAATAAATTATTCTGTCCTATTTATGAATATTATGCCATCAATGATGATTATTGTTTACTTGCTAGTAATGGAATTTTCCATTTTTTTATATCTACTAATTTTTAAATTAAACTAATAATTGTTATTTGTTAAACTAGAGAGCATAGCATATCTTTTTACTACTTAAGGTCGAATTTGACTCACGAGTGGGAGTGGGAAATTGCTTTTCTTTCGTGATAGACACAACATATTTTTCACATGTTTCAAAGATCGTTTTATTCGGACGAAATGGCGCAGCAACATGATAAGCTAAAAAATTAAGATATGTAAACTTTGACGTTTAGCAGTTCAATTGTTACAGTATTACCAATATGCCAATTTAAGTTCAAATTGTCAAATTGTGAAAGAATTTGAAAAAATAAAAGAAAAAAGACATAATCGACTTGGCCCGCCCGTTGCGACTCTTATATACCTGCCACCACGAAATCTCTAGAACAATCCAGAGCCTTTCGGACTAAAAAATTCCCGAACAACAGCGGAGTCGCTCCTTTGCCATTTGTCCTTTAACGCGACTACCTGCCCAGTCAAGCCATCCGTGATGACTCATCTGCGGTGAGTCTCGCTTGTTATAATAGGATTCCAGTAATACTGAGTGGTATTTTATTAAGCTAGGAAGACATATTCATATTTATAAAAAAAAATATTTTAGTTATTTTATTACAATAAATTTGTAATGTAAAAAATAGGGCAGTAAGATAGAGAAACGAAAATTAGAGAGAGATGGAGAAAGGTAACAAATTTAAAGGGCTCATTGTTTAATATCGGAGTCTCCCCACATCTTAGGGAGAGATAGGGGAAGTGAACAAATTTAAAGGTCTACACAGTGCTCCAAGGTCATAGAACTGAACAGGCTAACATGAAAAGTACCGACACGGAGTGTCGCTTCTGTATGTAACTATTCTGCGGCTAGAGTACGAGTCGGCGTGCCGACGAGGATTGCGGAAATGTAGACCACACAACGATCAAACGCTCTCGGAACTGCCCAACGCGTAAACTATATGTCTTTACGCGAATGTGTGAAATCTTTATAGAGGGCATAAAACGCGATATCCAACTAACGACATCGGAATTTTAATTGATTTCCACTTTGATTGCAAATTATTATTTCATCCGCACTGGTAATACCAGCAAGGGTAACAGAAAATAGAACCGAAACCGTTAACTATAAAAATCCGTAATTAAAAATAGACATCATCATCATATGTACCATAAAATTCTCAGATGAAACAGAGCCGCAAACACCTGGTCAGGGTTGGCCGGATTTAAATGACTTTTTTAATAAAAATCATTGATATTTATCAAAGTCAAAAAAATTATAATCAAATTTTAATTATTTGCTATACAAAACTATTAATAATAACCAAAATATGTTCTGTATATAATAATACCTTAAAAATTAAATGATATTTTATCATCTATAATAGAAGAAAAATATCAAAAATCAGACGAAAACACATGTCCAACTTTATCACAAATGTGTCGGTATATGTCTATTTCATTTACATTTTTGTGATTTATAAAAAAACTTTATTTCTACTTCGGAGAATTTATGCGTATTTTATTATAATAATGTTTTTTGTTTTATTCTTTGTTGTTTACGGATAAATAATTTTTTATAATGTGCGTCATAAAATTTTATGATATATTGCATATTTTTCTGTTTAAATATTATTCATACTTTTTAAAATTAAAAATATTTGACACTACATTTCGATAATTTGCAATTTTAACCTTGGTATCGCAGAAAAATCATCTTCACATCAGCTATGAGTACCCATAATAATTTGAACAGCATAAATATTAAAATAATATATTTATATTTATTTGTTTGTTTAAAAACATAACACTGTTATAAACAGCTGCTAGAGTATTTCAAGTGTCAAATAGTAACGGGATATATACCAGAGATAGCTTAGATCAACGTGAAGACAAATTCAAGTAAGAAATGCATTCCTAACATTCCTAAACCCTACAACATTACTTGTTAAGGCCGTTTTAGACTAGCCTATAAATTGTACAAGATCTTGCACCATTTTTGGTACAATTTAAGTTGGCTAGTAACATACAGAAAATTGATTGAAATATTTATTTGTTTTTATTGTTTGTAGTGTGGTTATGTGTTACTTCTAGTAAAGTTGTAGGTATTGCAAAATTTAAATGTAAATGACTTCATGGTCAATTTTGCTTGTCACATATTGACATTTTCAAGGAAAATGCGCTGAATCAGAGCCTATATTTTGTACAAGAAATTGCATTAGTATAACACAAAACTTCATCAAAATCTATCAATTTTTGATTCAAGATATTGTACCATTTCTTGTACTATTTATTGTCCCATATATAGGCTAGTGTAAAACGCACTTTACTGACTTATGACATAAGAATGCATTATCAGTTCTGATTATGATTATACCATCTAACTATTTTACTTTTTATCTAGATTCTATAATTTTACGTTACTTTATCGAGCTTGCTGTACAAATATCTTTTATTTTCTTTGCGATTTAACAAGGCTTCATCTTACACACAGCATCAAGCAAGCCATAAAAATTATCTTTGTTTATAAACTGCAATTGTTATTTAAATACCACAGATTATATGAAGCGATAATCTAATAATAAACGATTCAGGAAGCGTTATTTAAATAATGTATAACTTTTATCATAATAACAGTGCTTTGAAATCTGTGTAAAATTTTATTAAGTTTATTTTCTGTGCGGAATTTTATCTTGAGAATGAAATCTTCACCAATGGACGTTATCAATATTTATTATTACAAAACAAATAAATATTGAAAGTGTTTAAGTTTTAATATGCGGATAATTTATAACCGATTTTTATTGCTTGTTCATTGATAAAACTATTTATTTTTCAAATATTAATTATTGATACAGAAACTTATTTTGATTTATACCATTTTTATTTGTACACCTGTACTTTTAAACTTACATATTTTTTATTAACAATATCAATTTCAACACGGAATACATTATGAAAAGATTCAAAAGTAAAAGATATTATTGTGATAATAAATTCTCATGTTACTCTTATATTCAAATAGATGTCGGCAGCATCTACTCGTATTTCATAGCTGCACTAGATCGTACAGTTACAAAAGGTTTTTCTTTTTAATAAAATACTACATCAAAATTCTAACTTAAAAGGTAACAATTACACTACTGGGGCTGTATGTTTAATAATTATCTGGAGAATATAAAAAGAACCATTACTGTGATCTAATAGAACAAATTTTGTGCAAAAAACCGGAGTAATTACCTTGGTAATTACCAGATAAATTACAGCACATTTTACGGAAAAATAGGAAATACAAGAGAACTAGAATATATACTAACGCAAAAATACAGAGCAGTAACTATATCACAAATTATCGAGGAAATTTGAGCACATTTTCGAGCAAATTTGCTCGCAAATATGTAATGCAAGTACAAAAATTAGAATAAACGAATATGGGAAAATAAAAAGTTCTGGAATTACGACAACTGGAGCAAATTCCAAGGCAAAGAATTAGATCAATTACTAGAGAATTTAGAACATATTCTGGTACAGTAATACTATTCTGACAAATTTTAATAAAAATTCGTATCATAAGTATGGGAGAATTTTGGAGTAAATAATTAAAACAAATTACAGAAAATTAGGATTTATAGCAGGACCAGGATATGGTCTCACAAGAAACTCAGAAATTTGATAAACTAGTGGACATTCTGTGAAATAACTCTGGTTCTATAAAAAGCAAAAACACATTTTGAGATCGAATGCCCAAAAATCGTATAATGATTAAAAAACATACTTAAAATACTATTTAAAATCTAGCTTTAATAATTATGTAAACAGTCTTTCTTTTTCAGCAGAATTCCGTAAATGAATTAATTGGCCTTAGTCATCTGTTGAGAAAATGTGTATCTAACTATGACATGACGGAAAAGAACAAAATATATTTATTTTTTTGCCACTTTTAGTTTTCGTCACAAAATTTTCTAATTCTTTTTTAGTTTCTAAATTTTTGAAGGCTCTCAACGGAATTTTGGGGCCACTTGAGCACCTGAAAAGGGTTCTAGCTACGCCACAGATTCTGAGTCATATATACATTATAAATAAGGTAATGTCAGACAAAATAGATCAAATACCAGGCCAAGAATATAGCAGTAAAATAGAATAGCAATAAAAATATAAAAAAAAATTAAACTGGAATAAATTTTGTGAAAAAAGTGTAGGAGTTAGTGGATAATAGGCTAGATATGCAATTAGAACATGTAGATTAAATTGTATTTTTATAATTAATGGGCTTATACTCTTAAGTAGTGGTAGAACTGGAGTAAATTTTGTGAAAAAAGCGTAACAATTAATGGGAAATATGTTAGTTATGCAATTAGAACATATAGTAAGAGCAGTGGTGGAGGTGCACCAGATCGCATGTGTGTGCGATGCCACCCCGGGGACACGGGCTGCCCTCGCCACTCACATCCTGCCGGGGTCATGAGAACCTGCAGGAATGCGCTCTGCTCGGATCGTGATCCGCGCTAACGATACCTGCAGGGCTCCGGCCACCTTCGCGCCACACGACACCAGGAAGTCCCGTGCCATCAACCCGTGGTCCAATAGCGCAAGTGACGAGCATTGCTTTTTAATAATAAGCGATAATGCATAATGTCCTATCCTAGTAGGGGTGAATAAAATGCCCGTTTCAACTGTTTAAAAATTCATCATCTGTGCAATACAATTACTATACAGTACTAGGCCTAAACTATGTAAGATACTTGCATTATAGCGACATAGGTTGTTAATTTACAGCTTCTGCAACGGTCCTACAACTTAGTGGGTTTCGAACCATTCGGACTTAGCGATATTTTTATTTAAATACTGGTTAATTTATATACTTTTCTACTCAAAATGGAGTAAATTTGAGTTTATACACTTGGGGATTAATTCTTGAAAAAATGAAAATAATATGAGAATGAGATGAAAATTTTAAATCTCATTTCACATATATCACAAATATTAATTCTTGACTTTATATGAAATATTTATCACCTATCTATTGAGCCTTGGTTCTACAAGTGAGAAATCATCAAATATCACTAGGGTTACTAGGCAAAAAATGTCATTGTCATCTACAAATTTAACACTGCAAATACAAGTTAAAATACATAATTTTATAATAGAAAAAATTAAGTGCATAGGAAAATATATGTATATATTATAACGCCGAACATAGGAAATTCTTAAAAGAATATATTTGTTTTAAAAAACATACTTTCTTGCGAAACAACAATGAGGACAACTGTGGAACAGAAAAAGGTAATTAAATTATTTTTATAACTCTAAAATGAGTATTTTCGAAATATTTCAATTGCATAAACACAAATTGTGGTTAAAACTTAAATATTGTGAGCTTTAAGAATAAACTATAATTGGAAATTTTAATAGAAAATATAATTTTTCGTAAAGTTACTGGATCATTGGCGAAACAATGCCCCTCAGAAAAATTAATAATACGTAACAAATAAATTACAAAGTAACAGGTCAAAAATGCTGGTCATATCATTATGTTAAAAGATGTAAAAAGTAAATAATTTGCTCTTATACACAAAATTCGAAACAAAATGAATAATAAAGACTTGAATAGAAAATAATTATTTCTATACGGTTTGGGAATTAAATGCATAACTAAATTGTATATTTTGACGGTCTGGTTTGTTTGGTTTTTATTTGTTTACAGTTTAATTCACAGTCTAGACAAATGTCACGTTAAAATTCATTTAAAAATTCCGGATTCAATTTCAAACCAACTGTTCCGTATCGTTGTTTTTGAAGGTCTGTCGAAATTAGTTTCTCGCACTGGGAAATTCCAGATGCTTGCTTGACACTTTTTCTATTTTATTCTATCTTCTTCAAAGGCTTTACTCGACACCATTGAACATGTACATTCTCTAGTTCACCATATTTTTCGATATATTTGTTTCGAAACTTGAAGAGCAGAAACTTAGAGCAACCGCAATGTTAACTAATGAAGTGAAACTATTCTTAACTCATCAGAGAATAAGGAAACTGTGGTTATAAAAATATGAGTCATACGCAAAACAACAGAATCGTATTATTCATCCGCCTACTTCTGTTTTTTATTTATATTCACTTGTTGTACGAAGACGTATTTTAAGACACACGTATACAATTTATATTTATATTTAAAAATCAAATATTAATTATGCGTACTCATTTACCATGATTTAAATTATTATTTCAAACAATAACATTTATCTCATATAACAAAATTTCTGATGCTGACATTTGTCAAAAACAAACATTTAAAAATTATAAACATGTTTTTCAATATACGCCATTTGCTAGTACATGTTATAAAAATTTATTATGTTTAACTTTAAGTCTTAAATTTCATAAAAAATATGAAGAAAGTTGTAAGTAAATATAAAACCAAGGCATTATATTTTCTAGTTAATAAAACGACCTTTAACTGTAATTTTAACCAATATTTTTAAGGCCGAAAATACCGGTAACCGTTAACCAAAGAAATAAACCGGTTTTTAGCAAACAATAACCTTTATTTTAATATCATTTATCGCGAAAAAACTTTAAATATTTTTTATATCTGTTTTTTTTTGTATTTGTATGACAAAATTTTTTTGGAGAGTCATAAAACTAACTATTTTTGTGAATATCGTGTTTGATATTGTATGCAGTACGAAACACGATCGCTTTTGGCCCATAATACTATTTGAAAAAAAATTGAATTAATTTTTGTAATTCATTTTCTTAATTATTTTTTTATTACCTTTTATTAAACAATATATTAACCGGTTTCGAATTTTTAAAAACCGGTTTTCGAACTAAAACCGTTATTTTTATAACGTTGTCAAAATGGGTTAACCGTTAACCAGTATTTTCTTCAGTTACACGCCCTGTTTATTACTACATAAATTATTAACATACATTTTCTATATTAAGGAAATTTAAACTCCTTGAAGGAGTTGAATTCGAAGAAAATTTTGACCCGATTCATATCGATGAAAAAAAATTTATTCGAAGTTTAGTTATTCTTTTGTATGTATAATTTTAATTTTTAATAATTTTTCTAATTCATTGATTTTACATTAATTAATACATTTTGTGGTTAACATTATTTTATATTTCATTTTTAATAGTTTCCTTAAAAAAATAACGGTAATTCAGCTCTCCATAGGAAAGTAGGAAATGTAATTTAAATACATAGAATCAATTTCATTATTATAATTATAAACAAAATTGGACCAGAAACCAGCATAAACAAATAAAATTATTCTTGAATTATTTAAAGCCATCATGACAATTACAAACAAATACAGTAAAATTAGGTAAAAACAAGAACGAAGAGATTCCAATTTTTTAAAAAAAATAACGTTAGCATATAATGGATTTCAAACAAGTGGTCACAATTACAACGTTATAACAAGTTTGTCGTTATAAACAATGTCGTTCTAAACTTATTTTAATGTAATTTAATTCATTTAAAACATATTTTCGTTTTGATTTAACGTTGTATTTTATGTTACATCATGTGACCATTATTATGCATTTTCGTAATTGAAAGGAGAAAGGGATAGACTAATTTTCTGTGTTACGGATGTATGGTTGATATGAACGCAAATACCGCTATGAATAATTTATCAACAAATTTCACTTATCTTAAGGAAAGTCGTTGGTTTACTACAAAAATTCCACAAATGTTAATTTGCAATATAAATTTACATTCATCATCGCTCAAATTATTCTTACATTCAATTTACTTAATTTATTTTTATAATTTTTGGTCAGATATTGCAATAAATAAATATTACAAATATGTTCTGTAGGTCTGTAGTATATGTTTTGTAGGTCTGTAGTATTTTTATTTGTTTATTATTTATGGAAAATCATATCTACTGATAATAAATCAATATACAAGTAGTAGATACTAATTTCCTTCTTCGACGAAAACAAAGCAGATTAAAAATTTAATTTCAAATTTTTGCCAAATTCCACTTTATTATTCATTTTCTTTCTACCGTGAAACTTTATAAGTACGTACTCATAAATGAATATTAAACCGTGACATCAAACAACAAATTACTCAAAAGTCATTGAATTAATTTGTTTATTAAAAGTTTGCCGACTGCTCGAATAAATTACTTATTTGCATTATTACAGGTTAGGCTTCTTCAGTTTAGATTATTTTTTAAGAAAAAATATCAGGTTTTTATTCAGACTTGGGCACAGTGAAATTGAAACTTTTGCAAAACTTAAGCCAATCCTATTGTCAGTGTCAGATGCCATATTTGAAAATTAATCTATAGCTGGTAATTAAATACAAAATTAAAAGCATATTTCAGAGCTAATCAAAATTAATAAGAAAATAGGTGTTAAATAATGCGCGATCAGGAAAATTTGTAAAAAACAATTATTCACGACATGGAAATGAAAAATATGTTGAATGGCATAGGAAGCAAAATCATGACAGTGGCGTCAAAACTCGGACTATAATATTCGAATTCATTTATAAATTATTTTATTAAAATGCTTACAATTTATGCAGTAAGTAAGGAACACAATAGTTATATAAAACATATTTCTATGTTTTTATAATAGTTGAAATAGACCAATTTATGTATTTGAAATTTTTAGCGAAACACACTATTTGAGAACCGAATTACATCTACGTCACAGAACACTTAAAAAAATTACGGGGTAACAAATAAGAATTAATACTTTCTGAAACTACACCTCGCTTTCAAATTAGATAAGGTTTCATATAAAAAATATTTTTCATAATGGTATATTGTGTTATTAAGTGATACTTTGTGTGGCGAGCATGGAAGTTTGCACGACGAGCGAAGCGAGTCGAACAATTGCATGCGAGGCACACAAAGACACTTTTACTCTAACAATAACACATGCTATTTTTTCTTCAAACTTAGAAATTTTAAAAAATAAACTACTATTTGACGTTTAATATGTAGGTTACCTGTCAGTTATTCATAATTTTTAGTAACTTTATTCTTAGGTTATCTAGTTTCTATAGTGACATTTAGGGCGATATTACAGATTTCTATTGTACAAGTTACTTCTTATTGGCTGATTCTACATACGGCGGCGAAGAAATTAAACGGCGGCTAGAATAAAAAATTATATTACGGAGGCATAGAAATTAAACTTCAACCTTGTCAATCACGTCACAAAAGATGTCACTTTTATGACGTTTGAAGAAAAAATTACTTAATTTACACACCTCGTATGTACCTAGAAGTCAGGGGAGGATTACTAAAATTTGTAAAAACAAGGTAGCGGTACTTTCTCAAAATCCCAATACTAACTTATATAAGTTTGATGTAATAAGATTCAAGGGTAACTTGTTGACGTTTAAAATTAATATTTTGTTAAAACCCGCCATGTAAGTCAAAATAGGTACGTTTGCAACTATTTTGAAACAAACCATAACAACCAAATTACTTTATTTTCATGAATTAATTTTTTTAACATTTGTTTGTAAGAATAATAGAAATATTAATCGATATTGGTACATTGGTAGATGTTAAGCCCTGTTGAATGTGGAAAACTTGTACCCAAAGTAGAATGTGTGGCTGCGAGGTCAAGGCCAACGAATCCCATGACCGGGCTGGCCGAGCGCTGAGTAAATACCAGACTTCGCGAACCGCAATCACCACCGTTTACCACGTTACAGGCACCGCTGTACAACCGTAAAAAGCGGTTACCGAACCTTCACGCTTAACCAAACCAAACACACCACAATCAAATAAATACATCGACTGGAAAATTCATACCTGTCAATATTTCACTCAAAACAAAACCTATGTGCAATTGTTTTCTGACACAAAGCACACGCATTTAAAAATGGTTTAATTAACAATTGAAAGCGCTTACATGGCTACCCTTTCCAATACTATATTTATTTTTATATAAAAGGGATTAACCAAACCCAACTAATCAATTCTACACCCAACACACCACAATCAAATAAATATATCGACTGGAAAATTCATACCTGTCAATATTTCACTCAAAACATAAACCTATGTGCAATTATTTTCTGACACAAAGCCTACGCATTTAAAAATGGTATAATTAACAATTGAAAGCGCTTACATGGCCACCCTTTCCAATACTATTTTTATTTTTATATAAAAAGGATTAGGGACTAACGTTGATCAGTTATCAAATAATTCCAGTCCCAATTAGTATAAAAAACTAGCGAATGCTCAGCTACGCTGAGCGTTCCCTAGGCCTCCGGCGTCAGTGAAATATTAACATTTGAAAGCTAATTTTATTTCTGCAAAGCCGGTCTTGTCGAATGCTTTCATTTAATATCAAATACGGTGTACTTCCGGCAAGTAATTATAAAAAAACAAATGCAGAACAACTTGGCAATTTTTTGTCACTTCTGCACATCAGCCCTCATCAAGACATTTAATTTGATACCAAACACGACATATTTCTAACAGCTTTTTCCAAAAAACAAAAACGGGTCAACATGAACCATTTCTGTTAATTTTACATGTCAGCTCTCATCAAGACCTTTCATTTTATACCAAACACGATATACTTCTGACAACTTTCTGCAAAAAAGAAAAGCCGATCGACATGAAACATTTTTGTTAATTATCGACATCAGCACTCAATGAGACCTTTCATTAGATACCAAACACGACATACTTCGATTAACTTTTTGCATAAAACAAAAGCCGATCAACATAGACCGATTTTGTAAGTTCTGCACGCGAGCCCTCAACAAGATCTTTTATTTGAGACCAAACATGATATACTTTATACAACTTTTAGCAAAAAACAAAAGCCGATCGACATAGATCATTTTTGTCAAATTTCTACGCGAACCCTCGCCGAGACCTTTCATTAGATACCAAACACGACATATGTCTATTAACTTTTTGCATAAAACAAAAGCCGATCAACATGGAAAATTTTCTTTTTTGTACACCAGCCCTCACCGAGACTTTTCATTCGATACAAAACACAACATATTTCTGATAACATTTTGCAAAAAACAAATTCTAATCGACGTAGAATATTTTTGTCATTCGTGCACACCAATCCACATTGTGTCGTTTCATTAAAATCCAAGGACGACCTACTTGTAACAACTTTTTGCGCAAAACAAATGCAGATCGACGTGACATATTTTTTTTGTCATTTCAAAACCGGCCCATATGGTTTTTTTTCTTTTGATATCAAACACAACAAAGTATACAATTTATTTTATTTACGAATATTTTATTTTTATTTAGTTACCTACTTCATAATTTGGCAACACTGTTTGTGTTAAAAAGTAGTAGTTAATTCTTAAATTTATAAATTAATATTGTCAATCCTAATACAACTGCCACCGTCTTCACTGAAGTTAGTTTAGGAATATTCGGTTTTAATTTAGTTACTTCATCACACATTTGGCAACATTGACTTTTGACATTGGAAACGTCAAAATTTATATTAATTAAATACGTTATGTTTCAAACTTAAATTAATTGTAACACCTTTGCTCAAGACTATTATACATGATACTGTATTTACTTCTTTAATATCAATGTTCTATAAAAAGTTATAATCGTTTAAAGTTCATAGACAGATTGTCAAAAGTGACGGATGACCTCGTGACTTTTCTTAAATTTAGACATGGCTACTAGGATCCATTGTTTCAAGTTATTAATTTTGAACAGTTTTTATTTTTATTTTTAGATTTTTTATTTGATACCAAACACTCTATACTTCTGACAACGTTTTGCAAAACAACAATAGCCGATCGACATTGACAATTTTTGTTAATTCTGCACACCAGCCCTCATTGAAACCTTTCAGTTGATACCAAACACCATACACTTCTGACAACTTTTTGCAAAAAACAAAAACCGATCGACATAGCACATTTTTGTCAATTCTGCACGCTAGCCCTCAACAAGACGTTTTATTTGAGACCAAACTCGACATACCTTTGAGAACTTTTTGCAGAAAACAAAAGTTGATCAGAATGGAACATTTTTGTCAATTCTGCACGCTAGCCCTCAACAAGACGTTTCATTTGAGACCAAACTCGGCATACTTTTGAGAAATTTTTGCATAAAACAAAAGCCGATCGACATAGATCATTTTTGTCAATTCTCTACGCGAGCCCTCGCCAAGACCTTTTATTCGATACCAAACACGACATATTTCTGACAACTTTTTGCAAAAAACAAAAGCCGATCGACATGGAACATTTTTATCAATTCTGCACGCTATCCCTCTACAAGACGTTTCATTTGAGACCAAACTCGACATACTTTTAAGAACTTTTTGCAGAAAACAAAAGCCGATCGAAATAGAACATTTCTGTCAATTCCACACGCTAGCCCTCAACGAGACCTTTCATTTGAGACCAAACTCGACATACTTTTGAGAATTTTTTGCATAAAACAAAAGCAGATCGACATAGATCATTTTTGTTAATTCCCTATGCGAGCTCTCGCCAAGACCTTTCATTCGATACCAAACACGACATATTTCTGCCAATTTTTTGCCAAAAACAAAAGCCGATCGACATGGAACATTTTTGTCAATTCTGCACGCTATCCCTCTACAAGACGTTTCATTTGAGACCAAACTCGACATACTTTTAAGAACTTTTTGCAGAAAACAAAAGCCGATCGAAATAGAACATTTCTGTCAATTCCACACGCTAGCCCTCAACGAGACCTTTCATTTGAGACCAAACTCGACATACTTTAGAGAATTTTTTGCATCAAACAAAAGCAGATCGACATAGATCATTTTTGTCAATTCTCTACGCGAGCCCTCGCCAAGACCTTTCATTCGATACTAAACACGACATATTTCTGACAACTTTTTGCAAAAAACAAAAGCCGATCGACATGGAACATTTTTGTCAATTCTGCACGCTATCCCTCTACAAGACGTTTCATTTGAGACCAAACTCGACATACTTTTAAGAACTTTTTGCAGAAAACAAAAGCCGATCGAAATAGAACATTTCTTTAAATTCTGCACGCTGGCCTTCAACGAGACCTTTCATTTGAGACCAAACTCGACATACTTTTGAGAATTTTTTGCATAAAACAAAAGCAGATCGACATAGATCATTTTTGTCAATTCTCTACGCGAGCCCTCGCCAAGACCTTTCATTCGATACCGAACACGACATATTTCTGACAAATTTTTGCAAAAAAACAAAAGCCGATCGACATGGAACATTTTTGTGAATTTTGCATTTCAGCCCTCTACGAAACCTTTCATTAGATACCAAACACGATATACTTCTATTATCTTTTTGCATAAAACAAAAGCCGATCAACAAGGAAAATTTTCTTTTTTGTACACCAGCCCTCACCGAGACATTTCATTCGATACAAAACACATATTTCTGATAACATTTTGCAAAAAACAAATTCTAATCGACGTAGAATATTTTTGTCATTCGTGCACTCCAATCCACATTGTGTCGTTTCATTAAAATCCAAGGACGACCTACTTGTAACAACTTTTTGTGCAAAACAAATGCAGATCGACGTGACATATTTTTTTTTTGTCCCCCTTACGGTTTTTTTTCTTTTGATATCAAACACAGCAGAGTGTTTAGGAATATTCGGTTTAAATTTAGTTACTTCATCACACATTTGGCAACATTGACTTTTGACATTGGAAACGTCAAAATTTATATTAATTAAATACGTTATGTTTTAAACTTAAATTAGTTGTAACACCTTTGCTCAAGACTAATATACTTGATACTGTATTTACTTCTTTAATATCAATGTTCTAAACAAAGTTATAATCGTTTAAAGTTCATAGACAGATTGTCAAAAGTGACAGATGACCTCTTGACTCTTTTTAAATTTAGACATGGCTACTAGAATCCATTGTTTCAAGTTATTAATTTTGCACAGTTTTTATTTTTTTACACAAGAACCACTCACAGTAAAAATATGAGACCCCCAAAAGGCACAACTACACATTATTCCCTGCAATCTAAAAAAAAATTACAACAATCCCTTTGATGGTTCAGGCAGTTTGGCTTGTGACAAAATTTGGCGATCGTCGTGATGAAAATAAAAATCACGACACATAAATACGTTATGTTTTAAACTTAAATTAATTGTAACACCTTTGCTCAAGATTATTATTCATGATACTGTATTCACTTCTTTAATATCAATGTTCTATTTGAAAATACAATCATTTAAAGTTCATAGACTGATTGTCATAAGTGACAGATAACAGCTTGTTTCTTTTTAAATTTAGACATGGCTACTAGGATCCTTAAACAATTTTTTGTTTCAAAATGTAAAAAATGTGTGGTTTTTATTAATTTACGCAAAAACTGCTCGACGTAAAAATATGAAACACCAAAAAGGCACACCTACGCATCATTCTCTACAATTTGATATTATTATACATATCAATTTCATAAATGGTTAAGGCTGTAGGTTTGTCCGAAAATTTGGCGATCGTCGTGATGAAAATAAATATAGATTGGGACACATGCCTTTTAGTATATAGGATTAAGTATACTATTTACTTCCATAGATAACTTCAATAATTTGGTGGAATTAGCAATATTTGCAGGTGATTATCAACCTTTTAAATGATAAAGAGAAAATTTGTGCAATCCATTCATTGAAATATGGTTGTAATAATTTTATTTTATAATATATTTTTTTAATTTCTTATTCCATGGAACAGAAAATTTGAAGTTTTTTATTTTATAGAAACTGTTGAGATTGAAAGAATAAAATTGGATGACTTCCAAAAGCTGTTGCCTATTATCTACACTTATAATATATTTATAATTTCTGAATTAGTTATCAAATTTGTACAGATATAGAATGGATTTTTTTATTTTTAATAAATGTAGATAAATAATAAAAAACCGTATATGGTTCAAAAAGTCAAATTTACATCCTATACCATATTCTTTAATATCTCAAATAAAATGGTCTGTATGGTACATTCCGCACCAGCTAAAGTGCCCATATTTTCATATTTGTCTATTTTTTAGGGTTGGCAAAAGTCATCATATTTGGTTTTTAATTTTTAAAGATATATAAGTGGTATTGCATTTTTTAATTGTTTTAAAACCAATATAAATATTTTATTTCATATATAAAGGAAGACAAAATCTATAATAAAACCAAAACAAGTCATCTGAATAAAACTAGGAAGATTAACAATTTTTTTTTAATTTTAGTTACACATTTAAATACTATTATTTTTCTTCTGTTACATGACAATTAAAGTGATAAAATATCATTTAATATTAAGCTATTATTATATACAGAACATATTATTAATAGTTTCGTAGCAAACAATTAAATTTTTATTATGATTTGTTTTATCTTTGATAAAATGAATGATTCATAAACGATATAAAATTAGTGCAGATATAGAATGGATTTTTTATGTTTAATAAAATAAATAAGGAAAAACCGTGGGAAAAACCATAAAACCATATATCTCATATCTGTTTCAATAAAAAATTTACTTGCATTTTAACAAGCCGGAAAAGTTACAGAATTTTTAAAATTTTTCATTTACTTAAAATTGTTTTTAAAAGTAATATTCTACATTTTATTTTACTAAAAGTTTCCCAGACTTTTCAAAAATTGAAATCTTATACAAAAATTACGTCACAAAAGTTCGCGGAGAACGTATCGTCTACCAAACAGCGCGTGTTGGATTTCCATGGCAACAAGAAGTTTTTGCTCAAACTATGACTTATGTTCAAAAGTCAGGTCTCACCATCCCTACTAGGCAAGCGCATAACTAACTTTTGACGTCACAAAAGTTCGATGATAAATCGTTAATTATAAATAAATGGAAACATTATTTTATCTTTCAATTAGATTTAACTCCTAATTATACATACACTTACAATTAAAAAATATTCTACAAGTAATTTCAATCACGCTAAATTTCTCCATTGACAGTCCAAAAAATATTTAAATATTATGAAGTTTGTGACGTCAATAATATATAATATTAATTGGAAGAAACTACAAATGTCATACAATCTTATGTCACATTTTAAAACTATGGATAATTATTTTTTATAAAATAAGGATAAATTTCTGATAAATACAAACTGGTATTTTCCACTACAATACTCAATTTTAAATAGTGTACGCAGACGGATAAACATACATATCATTGATTACGACAAAATAATACTTCGTTCGTATTTTTCGCTCTACTTACAAGAATAACTATTTTAGTTATACTCCTATTTTAACAATGATGAATACCAAGCAAATAAACAAAATTACAATCGATTATACAATTTTAATTGCATTCGTCGTCTATATTTAACTAGAAAATTCTGGGTAAAATTGCTAAGATAGTTTTTATTGTAATTAAACTGCAACTGATAGCTTTCAATGTCATTTGTCTGTCTAATGAGCAAATTTTTTGCTGGAAGATACGACATTGGAAGATAAGAACTGAAGATAATAATGAAAAAAACAAAAGAATGTAATATTTTCACGTTAAAAGTTACAACTTAAAACTGTTATTCCTAGTATAACGGTGAATTTAACATGACACAAATATATTGGCCATGGTTGTTGACATTTGCTGATCTACTTTGAAGTGTTTGAACATGTTTTGACTGAATTTTCCTATTTGTTTTGTTTAATTTAACAGATACGAATATTTACTGCAAATTGTAATTGTCAAACCATAAAATGTTTCCTGTTACAAACATTTTCAAGGATTTTTTCTGACATTTAATATATTAGCATATTTTTCATATGAAACTAGCAAATATATTGTTCAAATATTAAAAATTCATTTCGATACACCCATAAAATCCTTATTGAAAAGATAAGCAATCTCACAAGAAGAGAATCACGTTTTCCGTTTATTTACTTCGAACATAATCTCTTTTTCTGTGTTGAAATCAGCTACGGATTTCGAACTACGAAGAGATAATTTAAAAGATAACACAGATGTAGTTTGCAAGTGAAGGGCATTGACTGAAAAATTATGTAGGTTAATCTTACCTCTTTGATTTTAGTTCGTCTTTCCCTAGCAACTGGGTCTCTGTCTTCTCCACGGTTGGTGTCCGGATAATGGTCACTATGAGCTGCGGGAACCGTCACAACAGGTACGACCTGAGGAAGGACTTCTTCACGAGGAGTTGCATACTGGCCACCGTCTTCAACGAGCCGAGACACTGTCGATGTTGACGATTGTTTAGGTTTAAGATTCAAGTCCATGTTAGGTCTCTCCAGCACTTTTAATTCATTGTCCTGTTCGATTTTCGCGAGTAATTTCGCCCGGTCGTCAATAACATGAGGATCTAGTTGCTCATCATCGTGTCTGATAAGTTTTAGAGAATCACTGCTGTCACTTAAATGTGGAGGAGCAGGTATTAAAAGTTCAGGTCCAGCTTTTTGCATATGCTGGTATACTTTGTAAACACTGTCTACCGTGCTATTCGAACCGCGAAACTCAGGCAGGAAAAAGAATGTACCGAAACACACAAGTCCAAATGTCAAAAACACTAAAAATATTAGATATTTCTCTCTAGGGCGGAATGAACGACGAGAAAACGATGGAACAGGAACTCCGTTAACGAATCGTTGATACGTAGGTAATATTCCCCCTGTAGTACTCATTGTTTATCGTAAAATACACAAGTTACCTTACTACAAGTCACACACATTCGCCATTGACATTTACACTGACAATACAGGTAACTGCCGTACTCACCGACATCTTTTCAACCGATACAAGCGCCAACGAGCTTGGACAACGTTCAATGTCTTTCTTCCGCACGCAGGCATACTATGGCCATCTGTTTATCGCTCGGCGAACTAATCTACAGTGACCTAGAAAAGAGAGCGGGACAATATGAACGATAAAATTCAAATAAAATGTTACTTCTTTCATAAACAGTAGCGTAGCTAGAGGAAGGGCCAAGCAGATGTTATATAATCACAAATAAATTTCAAAATGAAATGTTTTTCTGTTTTAAATACCCTTCCAGTATCATTTTCTGTTTCATTCTGAAATATAATGTTCGTGTATTCGTTTGTTAATGTATGTTGTTGATTTGTTACCTATTATTTAACTATATGTTTAAAGAATCATTCTTGCCTTAATTATTTTACTTTTTCATCTTCATACCCTAAAAATAAGCTACAAAATGCAGGTTTTTATGTTTTAAAACTCAAAAATTTCTGAGAAATTATGGTATTTTATGAAATAATTACATGTAGGATCCAAATTATAATCTCAAATAAAATATAATGAAAGGTGATTGAAAATATTTCTTATCATTATTGTATTAATCATATAAATAGTATACTTTCTTGTTTTTATATTATTATATTTTAATTTTTAATTATTGTAATAATAAATAAAATTGTTAAAGATAGGTATACAAATATCTCTTAAACGAAACAACTGGTTCGGAACAAAATTTTCGTTCAAACGGCAATGAAATTTTAACAAAACGAAAAATCATATAGTTTCGGGTCCCTGATTCTACATAAAAAGGATGCATAAATGAAAGACTCATGTATTTTTATTAAACATTATTATATTTAAATCATTATTTTATCATATAAAAATCTATTCTTAATATTATTCATATAAAAAATACATATACAAATTATCACATTTTTACAACAAAATGTCAATATTAATAAAATTATATATTAAAAGAGATCTTAATGGACAAGAATATTTCTTATCTAATTTGAACATTAAGTAGTATCACATTTGAATACTTAATACTTTCTATTATAACTTATTACTACTATTCTACTATCAAGTCCTTGGCTTAAATCTTGACATATAAAACTCACAATCACTACAGTAATGTTCAGGGGAAGCCACAAATTTCTTTCGACACAAATTGCACTTTGCTTTATTGTCATTTTGTGGCTGATTCACAATAATAGGAGAAACTATCGCTTTCGGAGTCGGCGATTCGTTGCCACCTTTCGTTCCTGGTTCGAAACTAACGCTCTTCTTTTGTTGTAGCATTTGTTTCGGCGGTAACGCGTATTGATAGGGTGAGTTTTTCGTTGGTATAGGTTGGTAAGGCGACATTTCTTGGTGGGCGTTGTTTTGTGGTTGTGTGTGAAGTGGTGGTACTCGTTGATATGGTAAATTGTTTTCGTTCATCATTGAATTCGTTGGTATTCTTTGATAAGGTCCATGATTGTCTTCTTGTGGTTGTGGATATCTTGGTTGAGTGTTTTGAAATTCTGGTGAAACTGGTACTCGTTGATATGGCGGTTGATTAACTGGATTTTGTTGAGGGTAATAATTGTTTGTACCATTGGGAGATAATGGTGATCTTAAATTTTGTCCTTTGGTAACATATTGTTGTTGGATTGTTAACGGTGATGGCGTATGCTGATTCATATAAGGATAATTTTGCAACGGTTGATGTTGTGAAGGTATTTGTTGTTGCTCTGATTGAAGCTGATGATAATATGGTTGAGAAATATGATGCTGAACAGGAGATTGTCGCATTGGTTGCGTCAAATGATGGTAATTGGGATTGTAACCATTTGGAGAATGATTATAATTTTGTTGGGGATTCTGGTTATACGTGGGATGCGAATTTTGATTGTAGTTTTGTTGAGGGTTTTGATTATAAGAATTATTTGTTTGAGAACTATATCCATTAACTGGTGGAATATGTTGATTGTAATTTGACGGTTGCGCGTTGTAGTTATTTGTGGGATGAGTTTGATAATGGTCTGTTGGATTTTGAGGATATGAATTTGGAGGGCAAGAATTTTGTGGATAAGTATTTTGACTGTAGTTGGGTTGATATGGAGGTCTAGTTTGATGCAACTGATGTTGTATTTGAGTGTACGCTGGATTATTCGGATAATTATTTGCTGGTTTCGGAAGGTCTCCATATAATTTTGTTTCATTTTGCTGAATGTGATTTCCGTAATGCTTAGGTGCTTCATTTTGCATGGTACCATAAGGTTTGGTTGTTTCGTTATGTTGAATAATCTGATTACCATATTGTTTCGGTTGTTCATTTTGATTACTATATAATTTAGGATGTTCATTTTGTTGTACAATTTGATTACCATATTTGGAAATTTCGTTCTGTTGTACAATCTGATTTCCATATGGTTTAAGTGTCTCATTTTGTTGTGGAATTTGATTGCTATATGGTTTAAGAGGTTCACTTTGTTGTACAACTTGATTGCCATATGGTTTAAGTGGTTCATTTTGTTGCATGATATGATTACCATAAGTTTTGCCATGTTCGCCATTTTGATTATTTTGATTACCATTATATATTTGATTGGTAGGTGGTATACTGGTTTCAGTTTGATTGAACTCTGTGTATTGTTGTGGCAAAACAGGGGAGACAGGAACATTTTGTGGATAATTC
Source organism: Stenolophus ochropezus (assembly GCA_035578165.1). NCBI lineage: Eukaryota > Metazoa > Arthropoda > Insecta > Coleoptera > Carabidae > Stenolophus > Stenolophus ochropezus. The sequence continues at coordinate 5,579,742 of JAQOWZ010000002.1, forward strand.
TGTTGATATTTAATTTGCTCTTCAATAACAGGAGAATTCCTCTGAAGAGCTGCAGCTTCTTTCTTCATTTCTGCTTCTCTCAAACTTCTGATTTCTTGTTGAATGGCAGCAGTTTCTGGTTTGTTTAAAGCAGACCGCAAAACTCGTTCCAAAATTGGATTAGGAATGTAGCTGTCATCTTCTTGATCTTCGGCAGTAGCTACCAGAATAACTTGATCACAAAACGACACGCTTTTCTTTTTGCCACTCTTGGGACGCTTTTGTTCTTGGTGAAGACTTTGCTTAACAGCTCGACTTAACATTTCAACCTCACGGATTTCTTCTTCAATTTGACTCTGGTCAATTTCGTGAGTGTCGGAAACTGACGTTCTTCTAGTTAAGGACAGAACACCGGTTTCTATACTGTTTTCTCTCGCACCAGAAATTCCTAATTTTTCATTCATTGCTTGTTGCATTTCAGGCGCTTTGGAAATTTCAGAATAATTTTCAGAAATAGAAATTGGTTTTGATTCTGGTTTGGTAGTTACATTCACTTTTTCAAACCTAGATGCAAGATCTTTAACAGAACTCTTATTATCTTTCACTTCTTGGCTTCTGTTGGAATTGAAATTATCTTGTGCCATGTTTGTGAAGTGGTTCATAATTTTATTGACATTATCTTGTCGATTTTTCGGATCGGCTTGATTCTTTTTCATTTTTAACGCAGCTTGTTTCGCTTGAAGTTCTCGAAGCCAAGTATCACCAGAACTTTTAACTGGTTCAATTCGTTCCTTTTCTCTTTCTTGTGAAAGTATTTGTTGTCTCTTTTTCTGCAATTCATTTAATAAGGAAGTAGATTGCGTCGAAGGTTTAGGTGAAGGAGTTTCGCGCATTTGTTTCAACTGTTCATCCAAAGCGGATAAATCTAACGGTGATGGAGGTGGTGGAAAATCTTCGCTTGCTTGACGGGAATGAATTGCAGATGTTAAGGGACTTGGATATGGCGGTAATTCTTGATCTTGAATTGGTGGAGGCATATGTGGAGCACAATCTACTTCATCTACTCCACTATCAGTGTTTACTTGATAATACTGTTCGTTGTATCTTATGGGACTTTGTTCTTGATGTACGTCGGCTTGTGTAACGACTGTGTTGTTATACATGTAGTTAGTATTTTTCATAGGAGGTTGACAATCGTAAGAAGGAAGGAAAGGAAGCGATTGAGGTTCCACGCTGTAGTCGTGGTGATTATTCGGCGGGTTAGTGTTGGAGTAAATCTGATTGTTAGGATGATAGTAGCTAGGGTTAGTGGCTTCTACTGGCAATGGATATGGCGGTCTGTCTTGCACTTCGGGAAGCTTAGATGAACTAAGCTGGGAAGTCGTTCTTAGGGGAGGAGGCGGAGGAACTTTAGCAACGGTCAGGACTTTCCCCGCGCTACCATGGAAGCTCTTCCTCATGAGTTTACTCCGTTCTAAGTTTGGAGGCGTGGTAACGTTACCAGCAAACTCCAAATGGCCTTCTGATAGATATCCACACATGGTGGCAATTTTCTCTGTGCCCTTTAATCCTACACTGCTATCATCAACAGATTGTTGAGTCTTGTCTGGTAAAGAAGCTTGGGATTCTTCACCTTTACCTTCCGTTAAATCTGGCATGCTTCTATTCTTTCTTCGTATCAATCCTCCCATTAGAAGTTTTCGTCGTACTTTGTGTTGTTTCTTTCCGGGTTTAGCATCTTTGCTATCTTTCTTGTCTTCCTTTTCTTCTTTGTATTTTTCTCGTTTTAGTGTATCTTTAGCATTAGCTAAAGTTTCAGCTGGAGCTATGGAGAAGTCTCGAGTTATTTTGTTTCGGTCTTCACTTCGGGATCGTTTTTCTTTTAGTTTATCTTCATCTTTGCTTTTTGATCTTGAAAATAAACTTCTAGATTCGCGGCCGGGTTTGTCATGTAACATTAGATATTCTTCATCTTCTTCAATGTTAATTGAGTTGGATTTACTCTTCAATACGCCTTTCTTCTTTGGAAGAGTGGCGTAAATTTCAATACTTTTAGGAGATACTTTTTCTGGTGCAGCAGTTTGAATGTTTAGCAATTCTTTGCTGTTTTGCCTTGAATGAGAAGTTTTGTCTCTTGAATTTTGTCTTGAGTGTCTTCCTCCACTTCCACTACTTCCTTCTCTTGTATGGCGAATGTCTATCACTCCGCCTTCTTTTTCTTCTTTCTCTTGAAGAATTCTTCGGTGTAGACCTCTGGCTCTCATGATGCAAGTGTTATGCTTCATTCTTGCAAACACCATAGCGTTTGGATTATTGTAAGGGGCATCCATTGCTGCTCTAGCTTTACTCGCAGCTGCGTTGCACAAAACTAACGCAGTTTCCAGATCATCTGCTTGTCTGGATTTATCCAGAAGTTGATCTGCTTCTCTGCAGAGCTTTTCACAGTCATCTCCATTTGCTGCAACTGGATGTGCCATTGTTGGTCCTACTTCTGGTATTTTAGCCAGTTGTAGATTATGTTTCAAACCTTGTTGAATTGGAATTGAATCATTTGAAGACAAAGAATAAGAATCGTAACCAGCGTCATACATTCCACTACTACCGCTGGAAGCGTCACCAGCTTTAGTTCTTGTAGGACTTCCTGGAACGCTTCCAGGTCGGTGATGGATCTTTCCAACTAGATACAAGTATGGATTATCCATTGTAGTACTGGAAGATGAAGATGCGCTGTTTCTGTCACCGCTCCAATTTCCAGAATCTCTTCTACGTGGAATATTTTGATGTTCTGGTATTGATAATCCATCACTAGTTGTTGAACCGTTACTAAATGTTCTTTGCACGGGGTGTAGTTTCATGTGTTGTGCATTTAAAACATTTTCGACAGTTCTTCTACTGATATAATTCGGTTCTGGACCAATGTCTCCATCAACTGTATCAACATCTTGTGAATTGGTATTGTATAAGTTGTCTTGAATAACAGATAAATTCTGGTATTCATTATATGGTCTTGGAATTGGTGTTTGTCTTTGTTGGTTGTACAACGTACCATCTGGATTTGGAGTGATGGCTCTTCTGGTGTTACCAACATTAGGTTTTTCTGGACTTGGTGTTACTGACCTCCTAAGAAGATTTTGTCCTGGCGGAGGTTTCTTGTTAACTGATTTCTCAGCTTGGAAAGGAGTTATAACTTTCGGAGCATTTTCAGTATTGACAGGTGTACCACCTGGCACAGCGTAAAGAAGAAGCAATGGTTGGTATCGTCCTCTTCTGCATTTCTCAACAACTTGATCCCAACGAGGTCCAACTTCTCTAACAGTTGCATCATCGAAATAAATCCACACACGTAACTTTGTGTGGAAGAAAAATGTTGAGTAATGTTTTCCATAGTAAGTGACAACGCCAACTAAGTTATGAGTGGTTATAGCTGCCCATCTGTTGTCAACTACGCTGTGGAAAACATCTCGAAGGTGTAAAGTGGTTCCAACTGTTGCGAACACATCCATTATGTGGTCGAGAGACGGTCGTTCGCTGTCCCAGACCACTCCAACGGAAACTATTTCCGGCCTATTCATCAATGTCCGGCAGATTTGAATCTTCGCACCACAGGCACTCTGAAAAAACAAATGAATTAGCATCTAGAAATGCAAATAAGTAAGAGGAAAACTTACAGGGCAATCGCGAATATCACCCATTCCGCCGGCTTTTCGGAGAAGTTGGCCGAAGACATCGGGAGGTCCTTGCCGTTTTTCAGCTGTTTCTCGGGCTTGAGCTGTCAGGGCGGATGCGGAAACGTAATGCACCATCTAGATTAATTCATACGTTAACAATGAAATAAATTTCCAAGAATCATAATGTATGTAATTGTCTTAAACCAAACAGTAAAGAGCAACAAACTTTGTAAATGTAAATGATGTAATAATAACCGTGTCTAATGCAAGGAAAAGCATTAATTATTCAGTGCAATTGTAATTCTCAAGGTTTAATCAACAAATGAGCGTTACCTTTTTTACAATTATTACAACAAGCACTAAAAAATAACATATGAAACGTTTCTGAGTAAAAAGGGTAATAAAAAATATGCATTTAAATGAAGGGGAATGTAAAATACTGGCTACCACTGTACCAGTATTGTTAGAAATGTAAATTTACCAAAGGTGTTCAGTTTAGCGTTTATGAAGGAATGTTAATAGCAGATAGCGCAGTACAATTACAGTTTTTGTGCAGTAGCAGCAAGTAGCTTAATGTGGGTATACACAACACACTACGGTGTTTTATTTTCAAGTGAATCAATTGAACTTAACAGTGTACTTGTGTACTTGTATCAGATTGTTTAGAACTGTGTAATAAGCAATGAATTCAATACGAAGTATTCTATTTTTATTTGAAAATAAGAGCATCATAACAACTTAGAAGCAGTTCGTTTGTAAGTAAAGATAAAACTTTCAAAATATTACTGAAACCTGAGAACATTTGAGAAAATACATAACCAGTAATAAAACTAGTCGATAGCTACAATATTTATTAGATTTACAAGAAAAAGTTACTTATAAATATTTTTGTTTTCAACAAGTTCTACCTCTGGTTAAATTGAGGGTACTTATTTTTTGTGACACCCTGTTTATGGTGTTCTGTGTATAATTTAACCGAGTGTTACAAATATTTTGACATTTCTAAATATTATCTAACTTCAAGAATTATGGTCTTTGCAATAAATTTTGATTAATTTTATTGTGATTTCTAACGTTCAGTACGTCTATCCGTCCAGATAGCAATTTTGTCTGAACAATGTTGTTGATTTATTTGATCCATACATAGTTTCAGAACTTGTGGATAGACGGAAATAAAAGTCCCGCTTTGTGTTTAATTGTAAATAGGGTGAGAACATTTTGGTATTCCTTTGTCAGTCGGATCAGATCATTTCTGGATAGGGCATAACATATGAAAAAGTGAAGCCTGCGGCAGCCATTTTGTTGAGGTCTGAATCTAATTCAATAGACACTTATAACATTAAAATTTGAGTAGCGCATTCTGGTGAGTACCGGAGTAATTACGTTTGACGTTTGTCATGTAAATATAACCAAAAGAGAATGAAAGTGAAATTAATGAAGTAAATAAAGATATACAAATACACAATTAATATAATTATATATATACTCGTATATATTTGTAGGATTCTGTGATACATAAATTAGGTTAAAAAATAATAAAATGAACAAAGAAACACAAACATATTTTTACAATGTAGATAAATCCACACAAACTTATTTTGGGAACAGCAATGCATCAACACAAACAGAAGTAATAAAAAGAAGAAACTATTCTACTCAAGTTATTATAAATACAAATAATACATTTACGCAAACTAAAACTTCCATCGCCGGCAACAATTCGACAACAACTTAGGCAATGCGGGCAGTAGTGCAGTAAAGAGGGCGGTATACCAAGACCATTAAGATAGCACTTTCAAAGAATTGATCCGATGGGCCTTGGTCTGTCAACTCACTCTCTCTACTAACTTGTTGTCCTTTACTTCAGAAGGCGGAGCTATCTGTAGCGTGTGACGTCAAAAGTATATGTGTCTATTGGCGCGAAATATAAATAAAGTCGTTAGTATCTACAACGAAATGAGATTTGTTTTAGTTATTTTATTTTGAATTGTAGTGTTTTGTGGTTGGATCTGATCTACCATAGCGAGTAGATCACTTGAATCAGTACATATTGCATAGAAGGGATAAATTGGTCTAGTCAAATGGCATAAAAAATAAGTGAAAAGTGATCCAGATTCAAAAATGTATGTCAAGTCTGATCCAAGTGACAAATGATTTTTTTTGTAGGATAATCAAAATTTTGTCAACATGTATTATGGTAATAAAACAATAACATAAGAAAAAAATTTGATTCCTAACCTGAGTGAACGGCAACGGCTCTGAAGTAGCCCCACAAGCCCCACAAACGCTCTGCTCCACTAACGTCATGGCGAACTTCTGATGCGGGATGCAGTGTCTGGCACTGCACATATCTTCTGCTTCTGCATGTGCGATATGTGTGTGAATTCGCAGCAACATGTTCTCGAAACATTCTGCTGCGTCGTCCATGAAACCCAACTGGAATCGTTGCTGATCGAAGAAGGACTCCGCCAAGGCCCGACGGAGGGTATCTGGTGGAAGGGCTGGTGATTGTGAGAACTGAAGTTGGCTGAAGAGCTCCTGAAAGGGAAATTATGATTAGATTTTGTATATTTTAAAACAGGGGTGGAAAATTCGTGATTTTTTAAATAAAACAATCTGATGTAGACACCACATGATTTCCTTGTACACCTATTAAATTATACATATTTTTACTACAGTTCATTTAAACTTATTTCATTTGAAAGTAAGATACAATTCTGCAATCAGTCTCACATTCAAAATTACAACATTCAACGGTTCAGGGTTGGTCTAATTTAAATCACTGATTTTTATCCAAGATAAAAAAATACAAATTATAATAAAAATTTAATTATTTGCTACAAAACTACTAATAATATCCAAAATATGTTCTATATATAATAATATCTTAAAATTAAATGATATTTTATCACTTTAATTGTAATATAACAGAGGAAAAAATATAAGTATTTAAATGTGTTTTTGTTAGTCTTCCTAATTTTATTTATAAGAATCATTTTGGTTTTATTATAGATTTTGTTTTCGTTTATGCAAAAAAATATTAATATTGCTTTTAAAACATATAAAAAAGTCTAGTTCTTTAAAAATTATAAAAATAAAAAAATCACCCTGCAACGATTATTCATTTTTGAGTTAAGAGAGATACCTACGTATGTATAGACATCATATTTATGATATTAAATATAGCAATCACTGTAATCAATTTTACATTATTGCAACTTTTCATTTTGAAAATTATACGCACTATTACAAAAATTTAAAAATATTTTCATCTAAAATCTTAATATCTTTCCGTCTTTATCATAATCAACCAAATAATACTGAAATTTGACAACGTACTCAAAATTTATCTGCGTATTTAAACTCGTATTTTTTGTAAGTAGAAGATCAATTCTTCTTAAGGGTTGTAGTTGATATTACACAGTTTATTAATTCCAAAGAAGAAAGAAGTCATGGGAACAAATTCATATATGTACCATGTACGCTTCCGTATATCATATAATTACATTCCCGATTAGTGCTGCCTCTAGTTTTCGTAAAAGGCACTACACACTGTGAATACCCAGCATTATTAATATTTTTCCTTTTATAAAAAGGAAAACGTATTTTTTTATTCTAGAAATTGCTAATTTATAATATAATAGAAAACATTTTTATATTTCCAAGTATTATATTCTGAGAAACACAATAGAATGAATTGTAGCAAGACATTTAAAAAATAAACTTTGACATTTCTGATAATCGGAATTTTTATAAAAAAATGAGTACGCTCCTATTCTTAGATTAGAAAAAATTCTAGGAACTGTGTTCCATTCGCCTACATTCTATTATACAATACAAGCAAAACATTGTAATTTAAATATTTTATACACATCCTAAATTTAAGTACTACGTAGGTACTGTATAAATATTTACACAATTATTAAATAACTAAAAAAATATGTTTTAAAATTTAATTTCAAGAAAAAATGACATACAAATGATTGTAAATTAATGCAGGGAGGAAATAAAAAATTAATAAAATATTTTTTATACGTATAAAAACATCCTATTCTTAGAATGCAATAGGAAATGTGTTTAGAATACATAATTAAAGGTTAGAAAAACTTGTGCATTTATTTATGTAGTCTTACGTATCGTTGAAGTCACCGTATACGTGTTTATAAAAAGCTTTATAGCATTATAAGTTATATGTGCGATACATAAGTAACTATTATATATAAGAATTATGTAATTATTAATTATTTTTTGTTGAGTATTATTATCCACAAATAGGTGTAGACATTTGTTTTGACACATTGTCATATTTTTATTTCAAATGACATTTATTAAACGTTTTCCTTTAAGTAATTTTAACTGTAGTGTAGAGTACATCAGAGATGGCCATATAAATATGAAAAAAAATGTAGAATAATATAGCACATTGTGTATTTAGTGCAGAAAAGCATTCATATCTACGCGAGTATAATTTTTACGGCACAAGACGTGATCGAGAGAATGAATCTGAGCTTTTTTGAAGAATTTCACACTTTATTTTTTAGGCGACCACATAAATGCTTATTTCAATAATTTACACACAAAAAATTAGTTTATTATCAAACAGCAATAGTGGTAACCATAGTAACAATAAATAGTAGAGAGAACATCGGCTCATGGCATGTTAATTGGTTTTGAACGGAATGAAAATAATTCACCACTGTATTATTTATGACATTTATTAGTCGTTTTCCTCTAGTTAATTGAAACTGAAGCGTAGAGTACACCTGAGAGTTTAATGAAGGTATGAGAAAATTATTAAAACATTTGTTTCATAAAAAATACTAGAGTGAGTATTTTGCTCATAAAAGTAAAGTCTATGATTAACCCATGTTTCACTTAATTATTATAACGTATTACGTATTGTATTTGAAAAAAAATAGAAGTAACAGCAAAAAAGTAATTACAAGACGTATTTATATTAATTATTAACAGGTCTCATTTAGCAATATTCGCACAATTTGACATTTAATACTAGTACAGTTCGCCAATTAAACTAATTTGTTGGTTGTTACATTTCCCATAGCACAAACCGTCATTTAAACCTCTTGAACTCAGAAGCACCACGTGGTCTGTAAGTAGGCTATGGGTCCTCATTCCTCAGCAACGGTACTCGGGTCTCTTGCTGACTCGGCTCTTAGCTCATGGCTCTTTGGCTCGAATCTGTCTGCGCCGGAAATGGTTACGCAGAGTCGAATACTTTCAGGTTAGCTCAACGAGGGAATTCGAGGAATGGGCCGACATTATTGGCTTATGAATCAGAGTAGGCTGCTCGAAATCTTAACAATAAGGCTGACGTTCATTTTTTTAAATATTGGATATATTCATTTGTTAATCGCTCAACTGTTAAGTTCATATAGAGTTGAATGAGAGTGATAAATTATAAGTTGCATTTTTTTACACATCACATCACTTATTGTGACCATTCTTTTTGCCATAAATCAACTCAATGATGGATTCAGAAACAAAATTAAATTGAATTAGAAAAAGTTATTAAAAATTTTAATTCTGCATACAAAATAATAACTAAATTTATAATTAATTTATTCATCATTTTCTTGCATTCCGCAATATTCGTTTCGATAATCTTCAACTTCTTCATTATCATCATCCTCTGATTAACCACTTAACAACAGTTTTTTTAGAACTCATGGAATTGCAACTAGATCGTCTACCTTTATATGTGCGAATGTTTTTTTTTTCCATTTTATCGGTTGAATTAATCTTTTTATAAATAAAAATTATCTGGTCCATCTTTCCTCAGCATATATAGTTCATCTGTCCTCAGAACAATAACAAAATTAACATTCCTTATGAGAGATTTCACTGTAATGTTTTAACTTTTAAGGCCAAAATTCCATCTCTCCCTTACTTATTCTAATTATAACAAAATTACCAATAATATTATTAGTCAGATTTAAGATAAGTGAAGTGAAAAACATGACAAAAAGAATGCTTCATGCTATTTTATAAATATTATTGCTTAAGTATTACTTATATTTCTGTCATGTGTAACAACTACATAGCTACTATTGTTACAAGCATTCACTTGAATGTAATACAATGGTATAAAGACATACACACACACTTTCATGACTTCGTTTTAATAACCAAGGCTGAACCTTTCCTATGATTCATTTTTTTAAACAATATTGGATACTAGAATTTTTTTCTAATGTTTAATAATTGTTTAAATACTAACAATAAGATCATATGCAGTTCAATGAGGGCAATACGATGGAATGAAATGAATATTACCTGGAAAAATAGTTTATGTATGTAGTAACAACAGGGGAAGTAAGTTCCAAAGCCGCTGATGCTGTATTTATGCGTAAACCCGAAAATATTTGAAAATATCGAATTTTTACCTAGAAAATTTTCAAATTTTACAAAATTTTGTTTGTAATATTTTTTAAAGAATTAGCTACGCTGATACCAAAATTACAAACAGAATTTAATTATCTCTTTTCGTTTCGAAGATATTTGCTCTCATAGTTGTACCTCAAAAAAGTGTGTTTTTTGAGTATATTTCAAAAATGAGTAGAGATACAATCTCAACTACTTTACCATTCGATTCTACAGAAAAAGTTATATAAAGAAATGTTTTGTCCACATATACGTTCTTTGGAACGATTCGGTGAAAAATTTGAAAAACGAAAAAACCTAAATTTCAATTTTTCGCCTCGAAACTTTTTGTCTACAATATTTTTCATTTTTTGCACTTAAGTAGATATCGATGCGCTGATTCAAAATTTTCAAACAGAATTCAATTATCTCTTCCCGTTCTCGAGATATTTGAGTTTAAAATTTTACCTATAAAATTAGGTTTTTTAGGTATACCCCGTAAATGGTTAGGTTTAAGGTTTCGGCGACCTCACCATTCGATTCTACGGGCAAAATTACATAAGTGTACCAATTTTCAGATTTTTATCTCAACGGATTGAATTTCTAGAAGGAAAAAACCGAAAATGGCCAAAATCGAGAAAAATCGTAAGGGGTTCATCAGGCGATTTTTACGATTTTAGCCATTTTCGTTTTTTTGCTCTAAAAATTGTATCCTTTGCAATAGAAATCTAAAAATTGGTACACTTATGTAATTTTGCCCGTAGAATCGATTGGTGAGGTCGGCGAAGTCGTAAACCTAACCCTTAAAGGGGTATACCTAAAAAACCGGTTTTTTTAGGTATTGCCAAAACTCAACTTTGAATACGAATATCTCGAGAACGGTAAGAGATAATTCAATTCGGTTTGAAAATTTGAAATCAGCGCATCGATATTGACTTAAGCCTTGAAAATGAAAAGTTTTGGAGAAAAAAAGTTCCCCGGAGAAATTTTAAAATTTAGGTTTTTTCGATTTTCTAATTTTTTACCTAATCGTTCCAAAGAACGTATATGCGAAGTAAACATTTCTTTATGTAACTTTTCCCGTAGAATCGACTGGTATAATCGTTGAGATTGTATCTAAACCCATTTTAGAGATGAATTCAAAAAACACACTTTTTTGAGGTGCAACTTTGACAGAAAATATTTTAGGAACGAAGCGAGATAATTAAATTCCGTTTGAAAATTTGGAATCAGCGCGTCGAGATCTATCGATGAACACTATTTCCGAAAATCAAAAATTTGGAGACATAAATGAGTATTTTTGAAATATTTCGCGTTTGTCAACAAAATTTTTGGTTTAATACTGTTATTTGGTTTGTTTTAACTGTAAACAACTTTGATATGGGGTTATATAGATTTTGAATATAAATAAAAGTTAGATTATACAGCGACAAAACAAAATCGAAAAGGCGTAATAGGATAGCAGGTTTTGAAATCAGTACATCGATATTTACATATGTCTAGAAAATTAAATGTATTTGAACTCAAAAAAATTTTTTTTTAGAACAGTACATGTAATGGTTGATCGGATATTATGATTGAAATCGAAGTACATCTGCGGTTTAAACTTCAGAGTTATCAATATTAAAAAAAAGTATACCTCTGTTCAATATAGTAAAAACAGTAAAAATATTTTTATTGGAAGATGGAACTGACTTTGATTTGTTATATGCGTTTTAAAACCAAAGGTTTTTATTGAGCCATTTTTTTAAATTGATTCTTCATACTAGTTTTATAAGATGTTCAATTAACAAACTTTAAAAATTAAATAACAAAAACAAACTTTTATCTTTCAACAATTCGAAAACAATTATACGTAGATGGTTGACAGTAATCACTATTAAAATGCAATTAAAATCTTTAGAATAATGTGTCTATTTGCCTTTGATACTTAAAGTTCTGTTCCTTTTTATATATTGTAACAAAATTATGTTCTAAAAACATATTCGTTAATAAAAAATTAAATGAAACAACACCATCCATAGGTCACCTTTGAGAACACTATGGGAATTTGAGTAGGGTACGTCATTTTCAAGGCATTACGAAATGGTTAAGTGGTTCCCAGAATGGATTAGATGAAATATGAATTTTAAAAGGGTTTTAATGATCCGTGAACTTGAGATTAATGTGACGTACTTAAAAACGCTTCAGAGCTTTCAGTTTTTAAATTAGGGTTTTAAATTTTCTTATATTATAAAATTAAGAAATAATTGTGGAAATATTTTGTACACTACGAAAATGACACGGATTATTAGCTGTTAACTAGACCCATTAGTTTAATAAGCAATTAAGAAATATATTATATAATAGCTTACTTAAAAATTAACACTTAAAATATAAAAAAAAAAATATCATTAAAAACACATAGATTAATTTTATTCCATATAAATATATGTATGTATTGATGGTGGTATTTTTATACTATCTTCCAGTAGAGGTACAGTCTCCAATGTATAAAACATAATAATAATAGTATATTATTATACAAGTTTTATGAGATGGTATATTGTTCCATGAGTGGAACAATACGTTGTAAAAAACGAGTATAATTTTTATACTTTGCTTCACTTATTTAATACAAATCTTAAAATTTTCAGTTAAAAATATAACAGATTGTAATCTAGGGATACATGAATAAGATATATAGTGACTCTGTTGAATGAAGTTGGGCACATTTATCTGTCAATATGCATTTAAAATATTTATAAGACTATACATTATGAATTATGAAATTTTAATATCTTTTTAAATTACTTTTGTTTATTAGGGAATAATTGTATTAAAAAACATTTAAAAATATTTGAGTTTATCAATTTGACATTTAAAGTGAGCTGAAGTTGTTAGAAGTATCAATTTTACAACAACAAAAATACCAAAAACAGTTTAACAATATATTATGTTATTAAACTGTTTTGTTATATAATAGGGCAATTGTTAACGTAAAGTATAAAAACGATATTATTAAAATTTGAATCCATAGAATGGCAATTATTTGACACATAAAACTACTTCATAATGTATACTTTCCACTACAGCTATAAGTGCCTATCTGATAAAATAACAGATTGAAGCAGGAAAAAAGCATTATTTCTATATTTAATTGATATTTATACAATTAATATACATTTGCAAAATGATCCAATTATAAATGTGTATGCAATTAAATGTTCTTGTTCAAATTAAATAGATATACCCACACAAATTATTCAATAAATTTACATCCCACTTGTATGCAATATTGAAAAGATGAAAAGAGATTAGTATCACTATTAAATATATTCTATAGAGCTCTTCCTTGAATAATACTAATAAACTATATCCAATATTATTATTATTATGTTTTGAAAATGTGAAGGTTATAATATCCCCAATTTCCAGGTATTAATTAAACATAATTAAATACTAATTATCAATAACTATAAAAAGATTTAGTACCAGTCCATTTAAAACGTATTAGCAATCTCATTTGTAACAACAAATGCCGTTAGATTAGAAAAATATAATGAATTATCGACGCACGTATCTCCATATGCAATATTTAAATAAAATAATGTAGGTTAACCAGTAACGGACATTTTAAATTCAAGGTGATGCCCAACCCAGAAACTATAACTCTAATTTAATCATTTCATTTGTATCGCATTGTTAAATTCAGATTGTGTTGTTATTTTTGGAATGGTTTCATATTTTTAAAAACAAAGAAATGATTCATTATACTTATTCATAGTTATAAGTTTCGCTTATTTAAAAAATTGAAGAATGATTTTTTGACGTTTACCTCATTATGTTTTAATCTAACTTAACTTATTTAATGTTAAATGTTTACCATATTTTTCATTATTTTTTTTATTATGACTATCTTTTTTTAGGTAAAATATATTTTTTTTCGAAATCGATACTAAAGTACACGATATTACTCCGCGAAGTTAGCCACAGTAGTAGATAAATTAAAACTTTACGGACTCAACTGTCAAATTGAATTAACCTATATTTTAATAATATTATATTTTTGCAGTTAATTTTAACACTACCTAAAATAACAAACATATCATTCTTCAATATTATTGCTAAATTTATTTATTATTTCCCTTTGATAATAATTTATCTGTTTTCATGCAGACGACGTCTAAGCAGGTGTAAACATAAGTGAAAATTATAAAGAAATATTTGACAGTTTGACAGTACGTTTATTGTTTGTTATCACAGCCATATACCCGTCTCAATTGCTTGCTGACGTTTTACAAACATATGTATAATGCTATTTATTTCATCAATAATTTAACGATTTCGGAAAAAAAATATAATGTATAAGGACAAGGACTAAAATAATTTTTATTACACACATGGTTTATTCTTCTCGGCTATTGCCTCGTAGAATAAATTCCATATGCGTAATAAAATTTTTACTTTACTCCCTTGATATAGGTACAAATAATTATTTTTTGCACAAATAGATAGTTTTTTTTTTGCGAACCACCGTTGCCCGTATTTTTTAGCGTATTAAAAATTAATCGAATATGTAATAAATAATCTGATATAATTATTTGAAAATATGGATGAAATTATCTATCATAAATGTTCCAATATCTACATAAAATGTAATTACTGTAGTTAAACCATAAGCGTAATTTTCTTGTAAGTTATATACGTAGACACTTATGTGAACGATATAGTTTGAACACCACATAAATTCCTACGAAACTGATCATTAATTCTTATGCAATCAGAGCTTTCTACCTCCGAGAGATATTTTGTCTGAGAAGAAAATTCAACTAATTTTGACACACTTAACAAACAATATTTAAAACAAAATTTGTTTATATCTTTTGTTCAAGCGAATTTTCTAGTCAGTAAATATTTGAAATATTATTTCCTGTTTTTCTACAGATTCCCAAAATTGTTTATTTAATAAGACAATGACATTTGAATAAAGAAATAACAATGTAATTAAACTCTAAAAAATACATAAAAACGCTTATAAGATGTTGCTAATTATTTTTAATTATAATAAGTGAAGTATGTATATAGATAAATATGTAGATATAAAGTGTCATAGACATGTGAAGGCCTTTTATGTTTTTTTATAAAAAGAAAATATAGCATACTTAAAAGTGCGCCATATAAATATTATTATCAAAACAAAATATCAAATGAATGACTAATTTTGTTATCAACATTTTTTACTATTTTGCGACTTGAAATTAAAGTTTATTTATTTTTTTGTTTTTTTATTTTACTTTTCATTTATGGAATTTTCAGAATTATTTTATTTCTTAAAGACAGTTACAATTTTTTATTTTTTTAAAATTATGAATAAAATTTTTAAGTATTTAGTTAATCTGTATTGATCTGAATACAAATAATTGTCTCTACATTTTATAATAAATAAGGATAAATAATGTGTAAATTCTGTTACTTATTTCCTAGATTTGTTCTGAGTCGTCCCGGTTTTCTGATAAACTTTTTGTCCCAGTTATTAAAATTTAGTACTTGTAGATATATCAACGTTATAGTAATTTTATTACATAAATTAAAAGTAACAAAAATATTTGAATTGATAAAAAGAATATTGGAACTGATAAGTGAATCTTAAAGCATTTTTAATTAAGTACAAAAAAATGTACAATTTATTTTTCTACCTTGTAACTTTTCTCAAATAAATATTTAGTTGACAGACAAAAAAAGAAACAGTTGTATGTTTTAAATTATACATAGTAAAATCCGATTAAAAAGACATCATAGGTAAAATAAAGTAATCGTATTTGGGATGATAAAATTGATTAAAATTCCATTACGCCCCATTTTTCAAAAATATATATAATAAAAATTGTTTAATTGCTATTATTTGGCACACCCCTTTTTTGAGATCCAAAGATTCGAATCCAAAAGAGAATAATACTGTGCACTCCTTGGTTCGTCAAAGTACCATTTAATATAGCGATTTTAAAATTAAAACATTACAATAAAAAATCAGTGAAGAAAATATCAAGCATTTGAAAAATCATATACCTACCTATAACAAAAAACGTAATGGACAATTTTGCATATGAAAATGATTTTAAAAATTATGTACTTATATGTATTACCTACTACAATTACAGGTATTGTATTAATATATTTGCCATATTTTTAGTACGTGAAAAATACCACTATATATAGTGATTTCAAAATGAAAACATTAAAAGAAAAAGAAAAACTGCAATGAAGAAAATATCAAACACTTAAAATATCCTATATAACAATAAACGTAATGGACAGTTTTGCAAAAAAAAATCAATTTGAAAATTATGTATTTATATTTATAACTATAATAACAGATAATTACCCCAATTCTGTAAGGAAGTAGCTCATAGCAACGTTACTAACATCATTAACCAAGAAAAAATAGTAGACACTAAATAAAATATGAAAATGACAGCTTTTACAAATATTTCCATTGGTTCAAATTTTTAATAACGTTACTAAGAGCTAGCAACCCAACAAATTGGGGTGGTTTTATAAATATATTTGCCATATTTCCTACATTTTTATCAACTGCAGCTTTGCTCTCCTTCCTAGGCAAAGTATGACTTTTGGTATCCTTGTCAGGCTTCCTATATCTGAACTTGTTGATCATATTTCTTCTCTTCTATCCACTAGGCACACATTTCCCAGCACAGAGCACAGCACAGAACAACCAACAACCCACAAGTCACAGGCACAGGTAAACGAAACAACTAACGAGAACTCGAACTCGAAGTCGCTGTTCCTTTCACTGTATTGCACGGTGTCTCCGTTAACCAAAAGCCGAACTCGAACTGACTTTCGATACGACGGAGTGGATTTGCGAAAAGCAGTAGAGGTGACGTAGGTGATTTGTATGCGTGTGGAGGAGGTGCATTGTGTAGGAGATTTAGTTCACTTATCACACTTAATGCATCGTGTAAATATTATTGTATACCTTGAAATGGTTGGGTAATATTGTTTATGATTATTACTAAATTTGTCCAGCATATGTTTTCATTGTTTAATAACAACATAAAGATATTATTTTTGTTTTTCACTGTAAAATATGTTTTCCATATTTTCAAAGGTAGTAATAAAATACTATAGGTGTTAATATTCATTCAAAATTTTACTTACAAAGCAATTCAGTTATGCTTACTACTAAATTTTAACTGCAAAACATATTTTTGCATTTTTTCATAACTATACAATATTAAGATGGTACTTGTGTCATAGATAATATTACCTGCTTTTTAATGTAGCATGTTGTCAACCTACAATTTATGGGTTAGGAGTTGATTAAATTCATTGGAATTTATGATTAAAAATATAAACTTTTGAGAATAAAATAGAAGAGTTTAGCAACTAATAGAATATTATACACTGATGGATTATAGTGTATTATCCTGAGAGAGAGGGAGAGAGAGAGAAAGGGAGAGGGGAATTACGAGGGATTAAAGGCACTTTATAATAATTATTTTGTTATATTTATATAACTGTCAAATACATGACATTTTTCTGCTAATCTAGACTAGCTAACATTCATATACCTACATGTTTCTATGGTAACATACCATGTTTATTAATTTAATTACTGGGGTTAATTTCAAATTTAATCCCCCAGGGACTAAAAGTGCTACTTCAGTCTTCGAAAATATAGAATAAAGTAGGCTTTACATCCGGAAGTGCAAAAAAGTCTTTATCCACATTACGCTAAATTAATAATTTTTTATATTGTTGAAAAATGTGTTATTTTACTTGACCAATCAATAATAAAAATATTGTTTAACAAGCTAAAAATCATAGTACAAATTCTGATTGCCCTATTATATAAATAAACTGTCAATAAAAAATATTAAACGACTTTTCCTTTTACGTATAAACTATATTACCGGTGTATGTAAATTAAATGTGTATAAATGTATGTTAGTGTAATATTTATATTTTATTACTTAAGAAACTTAAGACATTTTCCACATTTCTTTGTAATTCAAGTTTACCACATTTGGTAATTCTGTGACGTAAATATTACGTTTGGAAATATGTATACGTTGTACTTACGTAGAATTTTAGAATAGAAATTTTAAAATTTTATTAAAAGTATTTCCTATTCCACAATTTAATTCTATTTTATTCACGTATCATTATAGATATTTATTTATTTTTTATATCCAAAAATAAAAAAAATAAATGTAAGAAAAAAAGAGATATGTATTCTCTCCAAAATTGCTTTGAAAGTTTGTAATAGAGTTACTGCTTAAAATTTGTGCTTCTTCGAAAAGCGTATCTACCTAATTATCTAAAAGTTTTGTACGTAGACCTAGACAAGGAGGTAGACTATAACAATAGATATACAAGGAAACCATTATTATTTTTTTCTGTACCTAATATAATGAATTTTGAATACTCATCCTCATAGAATAGATAATAGTCTATTATAAGTCTATAGTGTAATTTAAATAAAAAACAAAAATTCAAACTGTGATTTTAAAATAAAAATACTAAAGAAACTATGTTAACTACTGAAGTAAAGAGTTCAAAAATTTATTATCTGTTATGATCGAACAACGCCTAAAACATGATCTAATAATTCTGCATCAAAAACGACATTTTAAGAGTATTAGCATATGGAGATATTATAGATTATCTTACAAAGTAGAAAGCAAGAAAAGTGCCAAAACTAAATTTTAGGTTTGTCAATACAGAATTGGTTTTATTCGACTGGATAATTAGTAATTAGGAAAAAACTTGTGGAGTAGCAGTCATTTAATAAAATCCTCTTATATACCAAAGTTTCGACTGTAAAATGGTCTTTATCAGGGTGACAAATGGTATTAAAAAATATTCAAGTATTTGTTAAATAACAATTTGTTAAAAAAAATCATAAAATATAGATTTTTCGATCTTTATTCCAAGTTGAAAAAGCTGAACTAGGGGATACAAATTACTCAAGTAAAAGTTTCTTATGGTAACAATTACAAGTACAAGCGTGCTAACAATTTACCCATATTGCCCTTCTTAATAACAAGAAGTTTAATTACAAAAAATGTCAGGTAGCAAGTATGCCATTTAACAACGATTTAAAATAATTCTTCCAACAAAATTCCTCTTCCTTTTTTTCTCAATTTATTAACAATGTTAATCACCTGCAAGAATTTATAAATTGCATTTGTTTCCAGAGTATGTAGTTATTACAATAATTGCAACAATAGTTCCAATTAACACTGCAAACGTCTGTAATTACACATCGCAGGGTTTTTTAATCACTGGATGTAGTTTTTGTTCGGTTGCTAGGCAACGCGCACGAGCCACGGTCAAGGACAACAAAATGGCGGAAGATGATGCTGAAGACATCACGAAGACCACCGCAGGAGAGTTACAAAGATGACTCATAACAGGATTTACAAATGTCACTTGGAACTTGAGTAATATTGGAGCGAGATGGTACTAAGAAAAGAAAGTTCACCCAAAAGACTTTCAAATGGAAAATCCATAAGTTAAATCATGAAATATTCCATGTATAGGTTCCTCAAAAGGATGTATTATTCATTTATATAAAATTTATTACCGAAATTCCGACTAAAACACATCTGTACACTACATGAAACAAGAAATATTTTTCAGAAAATAAGGGACGTATTTCATACCATTCCATGAAGTAATCCATGTATAGGTTCCTCAAAATGTATTACTCATTTATATAAAATTGTACTATATTACTGAAATTCCGACTTACACACTACTGTAGATTACATGAAACATTTTTCAGAAAATAGGGGACGTATTTCATGCAATGTCCTGGTGAAATACATACTGAAGAAATTCGTAGATTGGATCATGTTTTTTTTTTCTCTTTCGCACATCAATATAATTACATCTTAGTACCGTTCTTAACAAGAAACTATTAAATGTTTAATGTGTTTTATGTTAGTGATTGAACTATATCATTTATAATAACTTAAGACATGTATTCTAATAAAAACATCAAAGAATTAACTTGGTAAAGTAGAAATACATAAGCTACTAAACGAATATTTCTCATAAGAAATAAAGAGAAGATGATTAATTCATTCTCATGAAAAAAAATGGTTGATATATTATTTTATATTTATGGCGTTACATATAATTTAAAAACTGCTAAACAAAAAAATAAATGAAAATTTATTTTCTGTCATCATTCTTCTTTATAGTTTTTTTTTAAATAATTTTCCTTCGTTCCGTATATTCGTTTTCATAATCTGCAGCTTCTTCATTACCATCACC
Source organism: Stenolophus ochropezus (assembly GCA_035578165.1). Taxonomy (NCBI): domain Eukaryota; kingdom Metazoa; phylum Arthropoda; class Insecta; order Coleoptera; family Carabidae; genus Stenolophus; species Stenolophus ochropezus. The sequence continues at coordinate 5,600,057 of JAQOWZ010000002.1, forward strand.
CTCTGATTAACCATTTAACAACAATTCTTCAGAACTCATGGTATAGCAACTAGATCGTCTACCTTTATATGTGCCAATGATTTTTTCCTGTTTACCGTTGTATTGATCTTTTTAATAATAAAAATTCTCTGGTCCATCTCTTCTTAGCATAAGGTGGTCCATCTATCCTGATAGCAGAGGTTACATGAACCACCAAATTATTTATGACAGTGTACAAATAGAACCACAGTTTTAGGTTACGTTAAGTATGCACATGTCTATAAAGTATGTGCATAAATAATTAGTTTAAACTTACCGAAGTAGTAATTAACTAATTGTGTATGTAAGGTACAACAATTTATTGATAATTTTTTAAGTAAAGCTTGGGTTATTCAGTGTTGACTGCATTAATTTTTAAACGACTACTTACACTATCTCTAAACAACAAAATTATCATTCCCTATGAGAGATATAACTCTAATGTACTTCTAAAAGCAAAAGTTCATCTCTTCCCCATTTACGCTACATCAAGTTTGACTTACTTCATAAAAACTTATTGATAAAAATTTTGTTTTACAAGAACTAAATTAAATGAAAAATGGGCAAACATATAAAATAATGTGGATATTAATAGACGCATTTTATGCTGTATTATTCACTTATTGTAAAAGTACAATAGCTGTAATAAATAAAATTGAACTATAATTATTCAATCACTACAATCCATTATTACTGTTTACTTTGCAATTAAAAAATGAAAAACGTTTCCATTCTTGTAAAACAGAACAAATATTAGGTAGTATGTATTTGTAATACACAATACCTATTTACATAACGGCTCGTTGTAATACATAGTTGTAGTAACAATTGCAAGAAGAGTATTGAAGAACTGAACAGCATGTATATAGTTCCTGTATTGAATATTGATTTGATTGTCTTGTACTCGTTTCATGTTGCAATTCAAATTGAAATATCAATTTGTTTCTGGTGAATAGCCGACAAATAGTTACACCAGGACGACCAGATTAATAAATCATAAAACCTGGACATTTTCGAGAAATTCTAATATAAAGACATACAAAAATATTATAAATAGATACATTTATGTTAAGCAGTGGCGTAGACAAGGAAATATGGAGATCAATCCGTTCTCCTTCATCCAGAAAAAAGATAAATTTTGACTTATAAATATTTTCTTTTAAATTATTAAAGTTATTTGCTCGTATTACGAGCTCACTTTTATAATAAAATCGCGATTTTAACGCCCACTTTTACATCATAATGTTATGTAAAATTGAAAGTTAAAATCACGATATTATTATAAAAGTGAGCTAGTTCGCTTTTATAATAAAATCGCGATTTTAACATTTGTTTTTACAAAAGATTTTGATGTAAAAGTGAGCATTAAAATGGCGATTTTATTATAAAAGTGAGCTCGTAATACGGGCCATTGTAATTATTATTTTTGATAAAACTGAAATAATTGTATGTTTTTAAAATTTATTGAAATATTATTCTTCCAAAAATCCCATCCCATTTTAATTTTCTGGCTACGCCATTGGCGTTATATGTAGAAATAGTAAAATTACATAAAATTTCTAATCAGAAGTTTGTTCCTAAAGGTTTTTACAAGAATTCAGATTTATATTACTTTTAATGTGTGTAATAAAATAAATATTACAAACAAATAAATAACATACGAAGTTCAAATAAATTTGGAATGGGATCTGAAAATAACAAATAAAAAATTCGTTGGGACACCAGAAAAATGACTTTAAACAGGGAAATTTGTCTGGTTATCCTAGTACGTTCCCTAAAAATTATTTAAATATCAATAATTAGAATTAAATTTATTAAAAATCTGAGAGAAATTGAAATTAATAAGAAAAAGCTGCATGAATTACATATTTATTGGTTTTTATTTAAAAACTTTTTGAAACTTTCCAATATGCAGTCGATCATTGACTTCAAACACTTTTTATTAAAACAAAACAAGTAATTAATTAATATTCAACAAAATATTCCTCAAGTATCTTCTAAGTATTATGCCATCAGCAACCTAGTCGAAAGCATAGACTACTAATAACGCTGTACTTTAAATGAATCGCCCAACTAAACCTTCATCATCATATCCTTTCTTCGATGTGTATTCCACCTGAAAGATAAGCTGGTCCACTGCAAACGAGTCTGTAATCTAGAAGGCTTGGATCTCAACATCAGCCAATCAGAGCACAGGAGAACTTGTTCTTTATGTAAGCGGGAAGGCCTAGGATTGGTTGGTGGTTTTTGTTCCGACTTTCGTTTCATGTACTATTGCAGTTTTGTTGTTTTGATTGTGAATAAAAAATGGAATAGAACGAACATATGGTTACTTATCGGTGTAATAATCTGTAATAATACTTAACAAAGGACGTTTGCGCCTTATCGCAATTGTAACCTATAAAATGCGTTACTAATAATTTATTATTTAATGCGGTTTTTATCATTGAATGATAATGTTGCTACTAGTTATAACAAATTACATATGATTCATAATTTCTTTAAAAAATTACTGTAACATTGTAATAATATATATTATGATTTATATTTATCCAAAAAATGATAAAATATAACCAGAAGTCATATTTATAAGAAAGCAGTAAATTCTATTTTTTTTCATAAATAATGAGAGTCATGAATTTATCGACGAAATTGACGAATAGTGGTTGCTAAGTAACAGACAAACGATTTTTAAAAATTATTGTCCTTATTTAAGGATCATTATCGATCCGAATAGTTAGTATTTTTGAGTATTTTTACCAATTAATTCATAGCTCGAATTATATTTCTTGATTATTTTACGAATGACAACAGTTCAAATACAATTTTTTTAATCATACATACTGTGGTCTTATTAATTTATCTAATTTCAAGTTATAATGCTTTTGTTTACACACAAAAATAAACAGGGTAACTAAGTCAAAATTGTATACCATGCAATTTTGACCATGGACTTTATGTATGATAACAGGCCTTAGATGTCTTAAAATTCTCGCTCTCTGAGCTTAGAAATCAATTGCCATCTGTGGCGGTAATGATATTAATAACTATCCTAAGTATGTTCTTTCTTACATCAAATGAAACATTCTGATTAGCTGAAATTGACGTCTATGGAATAATCAATTTAAAATACATTAATTACAACTATTAATAATTGCATGGTCGGATATATTTAAAGATTTATCGTTACTAAGTTATGTTTCCAAATTACTTGATTAATTGATTAATTAATTGATTTCAAATATTACTTACCAACCAAGTTAGGTTCATTTTAAGTAAAATTTTTCAAAATTTGACGTTTGAAAATAAAATAAATACGTGTTTATTTCTTGATCAGTATTTTAAACATTTTTTTTTTATTAATACAATATTTTTTGTTCAGTTATTTATAGTAATAAGTTAGATTAGGTTATGGTATATTTATATTTTTAAAAAAACTAACCGAATAAATGCAACCACAAATCTATTCCTACATATACGTTTGATTATTTAAATACCTATAAATTGTTATTTCAAATCTACATATGATTAAACATGTATTATTCTAGATGTAAAATAGTGATAGAAAAATAATGAACATATATATGCGTATCTATTTGTATAAATATATGCCTTTCCATTTTTCCATATTTTTAAATAAAGTTGTACAAGGATAACTATCAACAGTCTATTCTGTACCCACTTCATTCATATTGCAAAGTGCCTAGAGCTATTTTTGCCTTTATTACGACTTTGCAGAAAAACTGTATATGATTTTCCTTCAAGGTTACAATAGTATGTTAATACTAATTTATAGAATCTTACGCAATACATTCCTTTTAAATGCCTTGATTCAAGACAAATGTTTATCTTAAAAGAAAAAAAATGTCGTTGAGAATGCTGGTAAACAATCATTAATAATTAATAAATATTCATATGAAAATTCTTGTCTAATTTTATATTTTCATTTTATAGCATCTTAAACATTGATGATGATATTGATATTAAATTGATTATTTATTAGATATTTCTATAATATATTAATATATTTGTAAATGAATATATCTACAATATTTTATCGTTAATATATAAAACCTACAATACCGACTTGGGATCTCGAGAATCGTAATAGTTACGAAATTTTGACAAATTTGTAGTTTGACTTTTAACTTTTTTGTTTCAATTCATACAAGTTATTAGTTTGTACATTGTACATTTTACAGACACTTTTTATGAAGAAATAGCTTCTTAAAACGGACGCCCTGTATACAATAGTTTAATAAACTGATTTTTCCTATTATTTTTAAAATTTTTATAAAATTTTCTTGTATTTTTCCGTTATGTTTCACATATAAATAATTGAGACAAAAATCCCAAATAAATTATTTATTAAGATATTTATTTCAAGTCTAATATTTTTTATTTTAATGTAAGCTCCATACCAATTAAATTTTTATTAGCCAAGCTATTATTATTCTGAAATGAATCTCAAATCTTTGCACATGAGAATGCAATTACAACAAACATTCATTATTCTTCGAATGACATTTAAATATAGAGGTTATGAGAAATAAATATACAACTAGAAATGTCAATATAAAAAACAAATGTGGGTGATACTGAGATTTATTAACAATTGAAGAATTTAGCATTTAGATTATGCGAATTGAAAATTTATAACACCTACACATAATAAATTTATTATCAGTGATAAATGGAAATTTAAAGTATTTTATTTATGTACATTAAATGAAGTTTAATAAATAACAAGCTAGCATTTATATTTTACAATCAATTAACATTATACTCGTTTAAAGGTTTGCTACTAGAATTGCTAGTAATAATACTGATTTAATGAATAATTCATTTTAAGTGTAAGTGTAATACAAGTATATAGAGTTGTACTATTTTGTCATCGTTTATTGATACAAATTATGAGTTTATCACAAGAAGTAAAAGTAATATTAAGTTAATTATACTCGACAATTATGACAATTTAAATTTGCAAAATAATATTACTCAACTGATTTGTAAATGCAGAATACTTTAATATTTTTGTTTCATATTTCATGTTGTACATTAAATATTTATATAAAAATTGAGGACATATTCATTTGCATTAACAGTGTAATGTAAAATTACCGTTTTTGAATTTAATTCATATTGTCTTATAATATTATCTTTAACTTGTATAATAAATCTTAAAACTGGATAAAATTTACAGTTTTCAAGTTTTTATAAAATCCTAGTAGCCTAGTAGATTAAAGATTTGGTGGGACATTGTTAAGTTTTTTAAGATTTCTCATTATTAACAAGAGTGGGTCAATACTACGTTAAGTAATTTTTTGGATATTTTCAAATTTTTAAATTTTTACTTATTCTTTCATAATAAATGCTATTTTGTAAAACACGTTTTTGAAATATATGTTAAATCTTTTTAGAAAAATAAAAAAAGTCCGATTGAAATTTAAAAATTCAGTTTTTTTTTAAATCTGATTTTTATGCAAACCTGTGTATTTTAAACCAATAAATCTAAAAATGTTTAAAATATGTTTAAAAGTGACATGGACGCTTTATTGGATAATATGGAATCAGTATTTGTAAACTAGTTATCTTAATTTATTAAAAAATTAAAATTTTTTATAAGTAATATAATGAATTTATCGGTAAAATTTACGAATAGGATGATCATTTTGTAATTTCATCATACTTTTTCGCTAAAAACTGTCTTGTTCCATTAAATGAAACATCTGATTAGATGAAAGTGACGTTTCAGGAATAAGTAAAGAAGCAACCCAATATGTTATTGACTATTTACAAGAAAATATGTATTGTAACATAAAAAAATGATACCCATATAAACAATTTAATAATCTTTAGGTTGAAAATCTCAAAAAAAAATAATACAAATTAGTTATTATAAGGTATAATTTATAATAGATATTAAGAACGCACTTTTATAAGAAAAGCGCTTTTCAGTAGTCTGCTTTTACATTATAGACTTAAAAGGCCAAGCATTACTTTTATAAAAGTGACCTAGTAATACGGGTCACTGTCTCCATATAAAAAAATATAATTAGTAGCGACACAAGTTTAGTTTTTGTCACATTTCTCCTTTTTACTTATCCAATTCCATTACACCAAGCATCTTGCCAACAAAACCAACCTAGTGTAGCTACTAATCACACCCCTCTACTAAACCACCCTTGTCTTACCTTGAGGGCACAGAAGATGCAGCTCTCCGCCATGCAGGCATGCCCGGACAGGTCTCGGAAGCTCCGTCGGAAGATGTCCAGATGCCACAGCACCTGCACAGGATCAGCAAGTGTTAGACAAGTCACATCTGCCAGGACACGTGCGCGCAGTCACACCGCCACCTGTTCGCCAGAGATTGCAGACGCGATGGAGTTTCATTAGGCAAGCAGTGTGGTAATTACAGACACGAAAGGGGCTGAGATTTAAAATGCATATGTGAACTTTTATGGTGCTTTCGGTGGTTAATACTGAGTAATAGTGATGAGTTTTTGGCTGGCTCAAATTTAGTGCTAATTATAATGTATAATGGTCGAGATAAAAATTAATTTATTTCAGCAACCTGCACAAAATGTCTTAAAATATTAAATGCACAACTTGACATTGAGACTCACTTTTATGGTCATTTTGTCTTTAGTTATAAGGATAATTATGCTGAGTTATTGGCTGTCTGAAACTTAGTCCTGATTATAATATATAATGGATTCAAGATAAAAATGAATTAAGTTCAGCACCCTGCACAAAATAAACTTAGTACTAATTATAATCTACAATTGTTGAGATAAAAATTAATTCATTTCAACAACTTGCACAAAATGTCTTAAAATATTAATTGAACAAAATGACATTGAGACTCATTTTTATGGTCATACTTTTATAGTCATTTTGTCTTTAGTTATAAGGATAATTTTACAGAATTATTGGTTGTCTGAAACTTAGTCCTGATTTTAATATGTAATGGACTTAAAATAAAAATTGATTAAGTTTAGCACCTTGCACAAAATATCTTCTTGTATCTAAATTGCAAAAGGTTTTTACCTAAAAAATGTATAGCTACTTAAAAGTTTCTAAATGTAATCATAAAACAAAATCATTTCCAATTATTATGATTCTTCAATATAAAATATAATACCTAATAATATATCAACAATTAAAAAATATAGGGCATGGGCAGATGAAATCGAGAAGAAAATTTCACCAACATTTTGTCTATGTTCCCTCTACTTTTTATTGTGCGCATTTTTTTGTTTGTGTGCCTTTTTACTTCCTTGTACAATGTAAAGAAAAATTTCGGTTTTCAGGCTTCACCGGAAATATCTATTTTGATCATCCCTAAAACCATTTTGACTAGTTTCGGCGTGACGTCTGTACGTATACGTACGCATCTGGCATACTCAAAAATGATTAGCCGTAAAATTTAGAAATTTTGTATACGAAACTGCTATAACATTTAGTTGTACATCTGCCGTTTTCATTGCAATCGGCAGGACAAAAAAGGACACTTTGCTCGTATTGTTTTTGAATTTGCATTACTCAAAAACGATTAGTAGTAGAATGTTAAAATTGTGTTTATAGAATTGCTATACCATCTAGTTATACACCTCCAAATTTTATATCTATCGGACTCTTCAAAAAAGCACATTTCGAAGGGATATTCGAAGATATGACACGAATGGAAGTTGAAGAATGTTTAGCCGTAGAATAATCTCACTTTGAAATGAAATAAGTTTAAATGAAGTGCTGCAAAAAATGAGTATAATTTAGCGTACAATGAAGTCATGTGGTGTCCACATCAGATTTTTTTTATTTAAATATGTATCTCTTTATAAATGTGTAGTTGTTTCCAAATTCATTTCTTTGATATATAAATCTTTATCATTAAAAATATCCTTTAATCTCAAAAGCAAAAATTAATAGTATAACAAATTTGAAAAATCCAAATTTCAAATAATACCAGTAAAATTTAACATTTTCCCATGAATATAACAAGTTAACTGCTTTCTGCTTCATAAGGGTAAACAATTATATACACCTTGTAGAGAACACATAACTGATATGTGTAATTGTCCAATATAGATAACTACCATATCAAAATAAAAAGATAATGTTCTGGATCATAAATAATCTATAATTTAGTGACGATATACTGTTCAATTATTGTCGATATAACGACTATTCCGATTTTATGCTTTTATGTTTCAACTCATTACTTCAATTATTACACTCAAACAAAAGAGTTAAATGTTTTGTACATGAGTTCTATGTTATTAAAACATTTCTAATTTATTTTTGAAGTTCGCTTCGACTTTTCTAATTTATTTTAAATATCCGCTTTGTTCTTTCTTGTATACTTTTGTTTGTATGTTTTCATTTAGAAATTTAACACTCACAAGATAACTACGACTGAAAAATATTACTCCCAATAATTAGTTCCTGTTTTCTTATTAGTGCGGTTAAGGGGCAGGATTCTACTAGTTTTTATGGTAATTTTCACTTGCATATTTATAATGCGGGTTCAGACGTTAACCTATATTTACAAATTACAGGTTATGTTAAAAACAAAACAAACCATGACATATTTGAATGAATAAATTTAGAAACAATTTTTGTTATTTTGTAGTTATTACGAGAAGAACTTTCTAAGGAATTTAAATTTTGAAAAACTTACTATCACCATTTTTAAGCAAATATAGAAATTAGCAGACATGTTTTTCTTTACATTTGAAAGGTATTTGATAAATTAATGTCAAATAATAATTTATTAACTCTCACTGTCGCGATGTTTATTTGTTTTGCTTATCAATGCAAAACATCGAAGCATCGTTTGTAAATTTTCAGCAGTTGTGGGATTCTGATGTAGGAGGATACGGTCATTTATTTCGAATTCAAGATCAAGGTTTTGCGATAAAAAACTTCCTTTTCATGACAATTTTACTATCAGATTTTTTGCTCTAGAAAGTTTTCTTGTCAAGTAAAAACAAAACAGTGAATATCACTTACATGTTTCATTGTTTTCTGCAAATGGTTTTGCTATACAATATTACATTATGATTTTATTTTCAAAACACAGTTGATTGAAAATGAATAAAATTAATAATTCTCAAATTTCTTAGTTTATTTTCTTTTAATGTTCATGTCCCATATGAAAATTGAAAGTTAGTATAAATATCTCGAAAAGTGTACGAGCTATAAAAATTTTGAGGACTGCTATTAATTCTTCATAAAAATGAATGTGCAAACTAGGAACTTATATGAATTGAAACACGACAGTTATAATAAATTTGCCAAAATCAGTTTTTTGCTCATATCTACTGAGCTATGCATTTTTTTGGAGAAAACAAGAATATGATTAAAAGGGCCAACTAATGCGAGAACACAATTTAACCAATTTCGTATCTCTTAAGGATCTCGATATCCTCTCAAAACGGACACCCTGTATAATAATCACAAAAATTTATATATCAGTACCTCAGTACTAAATTTATTATTTGAAAACAGATTAAAATATTATGGGATTGGAGAAATACAAAAAGTTATTGAAAATTTTGTTTAGAGATACATGCAAGAAACAAAATTTACGTAAAATAAATTCAGTATGAATTATTTTAATACGGCCAATTTATTTCTCTTCAAGGTTTGCCTTCAAATTGAAATAATTTATTTTTCTAAAACGCATAATTTCTGTTTTTGAAGATTGGAATTCTCTTATTAATTTCTTTTTTTTATGGTCAAAGAACATGAAAGTGAATATCTTGACACGAATTTTAAAAGTAAATATCATAAAATTATTAGTGTACAACAAGTTTATTAATTAAGTGGTTAATTTCTCGGGAAAATAGATGGAAGTAGGCGCCGTTCCTGTTCGTTACACTGTCTGGTTTTACAATTTCTTCGATTCTCAACGCAGGTAAAAATCTTGGAAGTACTGTACTTATACAAGTGCCTTCCAAGCATCACCTGCCCAGATTAGGCACTTTTTGCTGATGTATTTATGGGCCTACCTGTCTAAAGGAACAGGAAAGGTGAATTTACACGGGAAAACGATGTTTGCAAAGATAACACGCAAATATTTTTCCCAGAAACTTCGACAAATAACAAAGCAGACAATAAAATTCAATATATTTTATTTTCTTCTGAAGCACAACATTTTTCGAGAAACTCAAATACTATTTATATTTTCTGTTATATATAGAATAATCGGCATTTGTATATTGCATACAAAAAAAATAAAATTCTATATTAACGACTTTTTAAGGACACCTGTTCAGTGATTTCAATGACAGGTTAGAACGAAAACTTTAGTTAGTAAAAGGTAAAGAGTTATAATGATATATTTTATTTATTTAAACTTTAATTATTTCAAAGTGGTTTTCAGTTAAAAACAAGTACAGACCTATCGCGATACCAATAAATTTACATCAATCAATAAAAAATAACGTAATGATGTTTGCAGTCTTAAAATTTATATAAAATATAATAAGATTGTTTATTTTATACTTGGTCATAAAAAAATAATGAACAACTATAACTTGTGAACATGAATATACATTCGAAACTTGTCAATTACCTGTCCATCACCAGAAGCATTTAATAGAGTAATATACCTATTTGTAATTTCAAAATATTGAGTGCAATTTTATTAACTATTATATTTTATGATCATATATTTTATTTTTAACTATTAAAAACATTTTCTAATAAAATGGAGTACTATAACGAATTGTAGTTGGTAATTCAATTTTGTCCAAAGTAATGATGTTAAAACACAATTAAAAATTTAATGATGGTTGTTTCTTAGTTGTGAATAATGACTGAAAAAACGAACAATCATTACTATATGAAAACTCCTGCAGTTGGGATCGAACTAAAGACCTTCGATTCGGTATATATTTTCTAACCCCATAATCATAAATTAACAACTATCATTTTTCGTTTAGGTATATTAATAAAAACATGAGACGAAAAATTATTGTTGTGAATTTTGTAAAATTATGCTATAAAAATTAGATAATCTGTAAGAAATACATGTAGTATTGTCCTTACAATATGGTTGTTTAGTTGCTATCCGAACAGTTTTGATTTACCAATATTTTCCCATACCATGACAACACTTTTCTGACACACAAGGAATGTAAATTTAAGCACCAAAATTTTTAATTAAAGATTTAACATCTAAAGTAGGTAAAAAATTAATTGCAAATTTGTATTGTTTTATTAAATATGTAGGTTCCAACAAATGTCGATTATAAATTCTCTGTTACTTTACTGTTATTTACATTGGCACCAAAGTTTATATCGAAGTGAACAACCTAACCTAACTTTCAATACAGGATTGACATCTAATCCAACTTCCGCTAATTTGAAACTGAATACGCTAATTTAATAATGAAAACTCCCAAGTTTGGAGCGATTCCCACAGAATATATTAAACCTTAAAGCCAAGAACAATGCCTGAATCACAGTTACTGTTCTCCTCCATCATTCAAGTCTCTGTGAAGATACACAGGAATATGATTACCTCCTGAGAATGGAAAATAAATCCGAACCAATTAGTTACGTTGAGTTTGTATTTATTGTTGTAACCGGATTAAATATTATCACTTCAAGTCTGCGCTATTGTTCAAATTAAATGTAATTTTCAGGGACATGCGCTTTAAACAATGGGACGAGAATGACAACAATATTTGCAACAATTATATCTTTGAAAGTAAAAACACGCAATTTGGCCATATATCTGTAATTTTGTAATATTTACATTTAAAAAGAGTTGAAATCACATGAAATAAGTATATATGGGTTTTGAAATCTACATATTCGTGACCATTACGTCGAAATATTAAAATAAAATATTGTACGCAATTTATTTTAATTGTATATTAATTTTAATGCTTTTAGCTGTGTAGTTTAAAATGTTATCTTACCCATGATAAAGTATATAGTTCAATATTAACCGTATATTGTTTTAAAATTGTAAATTTAAAAACGTTACCCAATTGTAGTTTTATATTTTACTAAAAAAAATATTCTTAAGTAATTAAGAGCAATGAATTTATTGGAAAAAAGTACGAATACTTATTGCGTGTAACAAACAAACGAGTGTAAAAAAATGAGTACGACAGAGAAGCTGGGATGATTTAAGAATCATTTTGACCCATTAAATTTTTATCAAATCAAGCTTATGATTGGTTGAAAATGACATTTATGTGGAATAATAAGAAAAAAAATATTATCGCCAACAAAAGTTACTTTTAAAAACCTGTTTAAAAGGGCTTTTGTTACTATACATATAGGAACACACAATAGGTAATTCTATAACACAGATGAGACTTTCCGACCAGTTATCCGCCTAAACTCAGTTTTGTTTTTTTATAGTTGTGTAGGCGTAGGTACCCATTTTACCGCGCATTTTGGATTGGAGAATATGTGTACAGGTTTACAAATTTTATCAGACTTTATAAACAAATATTATGAATAAATTTGTAATCTTCTATAATACATAAAATGTAATACTTGTTATCAAGTTAATGTTTTAGATTTTTAAATTCCTAACATTAGTTCAACAGTACGCATAAAACGAAATTTTAGTGGGACCTTCGAAATATTAGAGATTAAAAACATGCAGTTATACATTTCTGTAATTATTAAGGTTGTAATGCACTCACTATATGAATAAAGCCCAACTGCTTTGTGCTCGATAAAGCAAGAAATTATATACCTAAAGTATACCTGGTACTGTTGACCCAATATTAAGAATTTAAAAGTCAAAGAACTATACACCTTATAATACTTTATTTCCAGAAAAATTTATTATATAGTTTTATTTTATTTTATTTTATAATAAACATAATATTTATAAAATTATAAGAATGTAGTTAAACATTTATTATAAGAAAATTAAATATGTACGTTTTGGTGAATTAATTTAATTAATGGCACCACTGAAAAAAGTTAATTGTGATAAGTACTTGCGGTACTTTAGTCTTAAAAAAAAATTGTACACATACACACAAAAATATATCATTGTAAAAATAGTAAAAATATATTGTAGAATCTTGAAATGTGTTAATTTTTAACCAAATACAATACCTTTTTAAACTGTAGGTCAAATATTACCTAATACTTGGTATGCCAATAAAAAATTATTAAAGATATGTTATATGTTATATGTAGAGCAAAATTAAAACGTAAATATAGATACGTATGTATGTTTGTTTTAGTAATTAAATCGAAGTAAGTAAGTAATAACTTGATAAGAAACAACAACAAACAAAAGATACGCAGCCTACTACGTGTTATTGTTTACACCGCCATTTAAATCTCAAATCTCAAACTCAAATCCTAAACCTACCTTTGAAATCTGGAAGAGAGCTTTAGGTCTGTGCTTTCCTTTGGTCATTTTGCACTCATCACATTCACTACAGTTTCAACTTCAAATACTAAACGCAAACTCTAACTCAAACTCTAAACTCTAACATTGCAGGCGTACCGTGTGTACTGGGCAGACCGACTCGGATACCTGTGCAGGTGAGAGGCACTGGCCACGCCACGGACGCCATGTTGGAACAATGGAGGAGTCAGCCAGCGGAACCGTCTGAGACCGAAAGGGAAACAAACCAAAATAGGAAACGGGTAATTAGACAGGAAGTATGAGCTTTTCGGTGGGAACAAACAACTTCTTTAGTTAGGAGTTAGGGAAATTAATCAACTGGAAATTTGTTTCTTTTATAGTCTACTGTTTTATTATATTCAATTACTTGATTATTTTTGCAGAAAATATTATTCAAATTCATAGTGTAAGATCAGGGTACAAATCCCAGTTTTACTAGATTTTATCTAAATAAAAGTAACGCTGTACAATTATAAGCTGAAAGTTCTCTATGGAAACTGTAGGCTCATGAAGAACACCTTTGAAATTCATGAAAAATTTCACAGTTCTTTTGCGTTACCAATATCGGCAATAAACAGTGACGTTACCATCCAATTTTATTTGGGTGGGCACAGAAAAATCTTACATTTTTAAAGGTAAACACACAAAGTATTAAAAAAAAATTATTATTAAAACAAGAAATGTCTATTAAGTAGAAAAAATATTTATTTTGTTTAAAGTAAAATTGAATTATTTATTAAAAAATGAAATTACATTATAAAAAACACTTACAAGCATAATTAAAATACACTCGATAAAATAAACTAGGACGATCATCTATTTACAATTATACTCTTTTATTGGTCAAAGTATTTCTGAAATATTAATTTATTCTTCTTAAACAAAAAATAGTTCTTTCGCATATTGCTCTTGATAAATAAATGTAAAAAATGGATTAAATTTTCTATTTTATTTTTAAATTCGTCCTCGTATTTTTGAATTGCTATTAGTTAAATTTGTAGCTCTTTTTGTAATATTTAGCTAAAGGTATATTATTGTCATAGTTTAAAAAAGTTCAAATTCATTGAACTATACGCATTAAAATATTGTCAAGAAACCGATGATTAATTACTTTCTTGAGGGATATAATACTGATTAAATATGCACCAGTTTCTTTCATTTGACACATTCAGTAATGAGTATTTGTATATTACTATATTCAAAATTATACGGATTCATGAAAATAATAAAATATTTGATCATTTATTCTCATTTGCTCAAAATGGTAAAATGATGTAACGAATTAGAAAAACCGTTGTTTCTCAATTAATCTTGTAAACAAAAACTGTAACACTTTTTTCTGAAATCAATTCAAGACATATTCTGTAGTTTAATTCCTACTATGGACTACACTAAATTATATGTATATTCAAAAGTTTTTTGTTGTACAAAAAATGTATATATGTAAAACTTTTAATACTTAATTATCATATGTAATTTTTGACAAATTGATATTTACTATATTTACTAAAATAAATTTTATAGTCAAAATTAAAAAAAAAATAGGTTTTCCAAAGAAGTTAAAACAATAACAGAGCAGCTATAAAAGCTACCACGTGCATAATTTATCTTGTGCTGACATGTTTACTATATTTGTTCCTTTAGGATTTACTACAGAAAGTTTACTGAGGAGAACAATATGAATAAACCGATTAACCTGTCGTAGAAATTTACAGACATCCAAATTAGAAAACAATAGGAAATTCTCAATTATCTATTATGTCTGGTAAACAGTTGAATAAATTATTCACAAGGGACATCGGAACGAAAGAGAAAACAGTAGAGGAAATGTAGTGTTTTCCTTCCCCTAAAATGGACAGGTGATTATAATTACAACAGGTGTGAGTGTGAGTCACCACCGTGTGTGTAACTGTACCATGCGTATGTTTATTTGTGAAGTGTAAACTAAGCTTTACTATTTATCAGCAACTTATATTACGGAAGTTACTTATCATAGATTTTATTGCTTTGAAAGGATATTTCATTTCCTAACCTGATTTACAATTTTATATTTGTTTGTCCGATCGGATATTTTAATATGTTGCCGATTTGATTTGTAAGTTTGTTTATAAATCGGTAAGCGATTTTGAATATTACCACCAGGGAATCAGTAATGGTAATATAGTGACGATGTTTAATTTAAAAACAACAATTTTCAAATATTTTTATTTTTTATTTCGTTGGCACTTACTTAATAAGTGAGTGATATATTTATAAACTTTTTTTGTTCCACTTGTATAATTTTTTATCATTACTGTAATCTGTATAAACTGTGTGTGGCCCTATTTTAAACTATGTGAAGACAGAAAAATACCATTACCTAAATAAATATGTCATCAACATAAAAACAAAATAACATCATCACCCTAAGATATATCAAGAATATGATTACTCTTAGTTGACGAGTAACTAATTAGGTAATTTAAAACCTTAAAACTATGAATTCTAGA
The DNA here is from genome assembly GCA_035578165.1 of Stenolophus ochropezus. Lineage (NCBI taxonomy): Eukaryota > Metazoa > Arthropoda > Insecta > Coleoptera > Carabidae > Stenolophus > Stenolophus ochropezus. Next base: position 5,615,963 of record JAQOWZ010000002.1, read on the forward strand.
TTCAGTCTTCACAATTTTAAATCATAATTTGTTCTTTAATAAAACTATAAATTATAACATGTTTTCAACATCTCGATTTGTACAATAATATCAGTATGTATTTGAATGCGAAGAATTTAATTATGCTATAATTTTATTGTACTTGCATATTTACAATTTAAATAGTAAGAACTTATAATGCATACACATTTTCCAGACAGTAATATGTATGCAATATTCAATTTGTTACCGTTCACGAAATAATTAATAATTATAGGCGAAAGAAAGTTGATCATTGGATACAGTGGAACGACTTAAACAAGTGAGATTGTTTAAAGAAAAAGGAACTATTTATTTTGAATCTAGAAAATATGAATTTGCAATTAAAATTTATAAAAAAGTAATGTCTTTTCTAGAACATTAATCTTTGTATCTACAGATACAAGAATTAATATTTTTAATAACAATTCATAAGCAACATTTTATTTAGTTTCAACTCATTGTATAGTAATATAGTTGTGTGCAGACAACATCACATTTTTTGTATTCGTATTATATTTTGCTCTATTTAAAAACGTGACTGATGTGACAAATTACGCCATTTCCTGACTTTTTCCATCACAATCCGCTGATGTTGTTTTGGTTGACTAAAGCACTACTATCCATATTTTTTAGAATCGCACGCATAGTAATTTTGTATAATAACTTTTTTTATGATTTATTCAACTCTCTATACAAATAGTGCAATTGAAAATATTTTTTAAATAGATGTCTATCAATGTTTCATTATTCTTATCGTCTCATCTCTCTATTTAAATTATAATATTTAACCTAAACTAAAATTGTAATTATAGTAGTACCTCGATTCAATGGACTAATGCGGTTGAAGGTTGTCTTTTAAAACCGAAATTTCGTTATATAAAAATAAGTTTCACAAATTCGTTTTAACTATTTTTGCAAAAGCGTGAATTCACGATTAGTGACATATGGATTTGAAAATAATAAGTTTTTACAACAAGATGTTTTTAAAAAAATTTCAATTTGACCTGACATTTTGTTCGTTATATACGAAGTCCATTATATCGAGGGTGTACTGTACAATGGTTTTACGAGAAAGTAATTTTTAAATAAATTGAGTACCAAATTTTAAGCTTAACTAGATTATGATAAAAAAATATTATAAAATAAAAAGTTTAATATTTACAAAAAATAGCTTGTTTCTTTAAATTTTTATTTATTCTTTATAATATGTTTTCTTTTCATAATAAATGCTATTTTGTGAAACAAGCCTTTGAAATTATAATATACCTTTAAAAAAATAAAAAAAAATATTTATTATTCGTTTACTATAAAAACTTTTACAAAATAAAAACACATGTGTAATATTTTTTTTGAAAACTAATACATATAAAAATTTAATAAATGGGAAACCTCATTGGTCCTGACAGAATAAGCAGGTTTTAAAAACCGATAAAAAATTTTGTGGTTTTAAAATTCTTTTAAAACGTTTTAAAATTTGAAGAGTTTCCATTAGCAATCTGCTTTATATTATCTAATGAACCATCAACTTTACCAATCTAACATCTGCCCTAAACTCCATGTGGTCTATTCTCTTCAAGAATAGATATCTGAAGATTACTGAAAATTACCAAAAAGTACCAAAAAACATTAAAAAACACAATTTTCATGTTTTTTGCTTAAAAAAATATAATCCTCTTACAATATTTTTGTTTTAATAAGCTTATTTTTCCTGTAATCCTTTTTAATCTTTACATAAACCAGGAGATAAACACAGTAAGTGGTTGAAGTTGAAGAAGCTTTAGTAAAGAGTAAACCAGTTTGTTTACTTGGTAAAACGCGGGAAACTCGTAGTCCTCGTAGTAATAGTAAACAAAATGGCGCGAAGAGGTCATAGTGAAACCAATAAGCCCTGAGGCAAACCAGTTCCAGAGTTAGACGAAGATGGCAGCGTTAGATGACTTAGGAGCGAAAGAAACGTTAGAGCAAGACAGAGACAACTGCGCACCTCACCAGTGAGAAAGAGAGGGAGGGAGTAGAGTTCATGGTCACCAGGTACAGCTACGGCAAGAAGACTTGATGCTTGCTTACACTTAAGCATATTTATACAGAACCGGCTCCAGGTTTTTTTAAAAATTACTGAAAGTAAGCAAGAAAAGTATTTCAGGTATTTGCACAGCGATGTAATTATAAATTTCTTTAATTGAGCGTGGAGAGTAATATGTTTCACTTTATGTCAATTATTGCAGCTGAGTGTAAGGTTAAAATAAATCATATTGTCATTAAATAAACACAAAATAAAATATTTTAATATTATGTTTTTTGTAGTTGCATTACTTTCGTCATTATTTTCACTTCATTTATATTTAAAGTAATATGAATTGAACTAACAATCCCACTCATTATATATCATCCAATTAAATCACACTATTTTGGTGAACTGAACAAATCAGATTCAAATCTCACTGTCAATTGTCAGTTACTTTAAATTTACACGACTAAATAGGCGTTGGTTACATACAACGTCTGTCAAAATTGTGACAAGTGATTAATTGAAAGAAATATATATTTTCGAGGAATTGTCATGCCGAATACCATTCGTAACTAGAATTTTACCTGTTTTTTGCCTAACTCACTCCTGCTTGTTGCTTTAGAAAATCGTCATTTGTCCTGCGGACTCGTTTGATTTTCGTAGCAACAGTCGTGACTTAACGACAAAAATTTCAAGTAATATTCTAATTACTAGTGGTATTACATACATAGTTTTGGAAGATCATTCCACACACGTCATTTTCACCCAATATGAATGCTTCATTTGATGCCCTAGGTATTTTTTCAGTGAAGAAATTTGATAAAACCACAGTATCATAGTCATGGTTACATTTTTTTCATATCAAAAATTTTATGTTTAAACTGTTGTCATTCGTGAAATAATCAAGCAAATATAATTCGAGCCATGAATTTAATTGGTAAAAGTTACTCACAATTCCTGCGAAGTAACGACAATTCGGGTCAAAAATTATCACAGTCATTTTTGACACTAGTTTCTCTGATACTACGCAACAAATATTCGTACTTTTTCTCAAGAAATTCATGGCTCTTATTATATTACTTATGAAAAATAAACGACTCAACTTCAAACTTCAACTCTAAAAATCGTACTATTCCTTTGAAATAGAAATAAATAAGAAAAAAATGTCCATATCAGTTATATCTTCATTTAATAAACGATAAATTTAAAATATTGTTATAAATCTAAAAATGTTGTATAAAATAAAAATTTAAACTTACTAACATAATTCTCCAATATTACTGGCAATTTCGTTATTGTAACAAATATAATAACGTTACTTTAAATTAAATAATGAAACAATTTAGCGAACCAGAAACCATTTAAAAGTATTTTTACCTCCCGTCTAAAAGAAAAAAACCAAAAAGTCATGATTTATTTTATTTAAAAAAAACCAAGGATTTGTTTTTTTTTATATATATTATGATTTTACCAATCCTGGAGGTAACTGATATAAAAAAAAACGCGACTATGTATGCCACTTAATACCTTAGTGAGCCACCAGTGACTAGTCATACTTTCATTACTGTAATGGGCTATATAATAAATTAATACAGTAATATATTTCTAAATCTCTTTAAACATAACATTTGTAAATTTCAATTTAAATATAAATAAACAGGAAATGCATTTATATCGCAATTTAACCTACATGATAATAATAACTGTATATTTACACATTACACATTACACATACATATTTAGTAATAAACATTCTATCAATGCACATACAAATTGCATTACCACCGCGTTACGCAGTATAATTTCCCCTTACTCCGGGCCTGTGTAGGGCCAGCCCTATCAGCCTAAATCTCTCCAGACCTGTACCGAACCCTCGGAAGGTGCACAAGAAACCCTCACCTGTTGCACCTGACGGGCAGCAGACCAACAAGTAGAAAAACCAGACCCACTCGAACGGAACATAAAAATGTAGAAGAAGCCCGATATACACAATACACATGTGCAATTAACTTACTTTACTATTATTCCCCTCACCAGTTCTTTTTTATACAATTTTTAATTTTATATACACCAGTTTTTCAGTTTAATATAACTGCAACATTTTATACGACAACATAAATTTTGTTTTGTATTACAATAAAAATAGGTTTTGTTTATTTGTTTATTAAACTGACATTTGCCAAACAAATAAATGCTGTTTTAATAGCTTAATTTAACATGTAAAATAACTAAAAATATTTTTCTATAAATAAATAAATTATCAATCTTATTACCTTTTTAGAGTAGTGGTTCTCAAACTTTTTGATGTTAAGGCACCCCAAATCGATAATAATAATATTTCCCATCTTAGGAAAAATACATAATTCACAAAATTCAAGTTTGTTTTCTTGTTCAAAAAAAGTGAGCAGGTAGTTATACTTTTAATTTGCAAAAACGATTCATTACTCATTCTTTGTCAACCATTTCACATCAGCCATATCTAACTGATCTTGAGAGTGCACCAGAAAGGTATGAGAACTGCAGAACCACAATAATTTTATATTATAATAAATATTTAATATATTAAATTTAAAAAATAGAAATAAATATTATTTGGTTTTTTTGTTTTTATATTTTACTATGAAATATTTAAAAAAAAATATTTATATTTTATGTAGGTGTTTGGTAGGTACATATAAATTTAAAATAAAAATAATAACTATAACAAAATTTTATACAGTTATGTATTTCTAGATTAAAAATGTGGGTTATACTAATTAAATTGTCATTTCAGTGTATAATTTTGTGATATAAAAAAGTACGAAAAGAAATAGGTTATGTATAATACTGTATTTACTTTGTTGGTGTAACATTGGTTGCCTATTTTCTCTACGAGTAAGTAAAATCTTTTATCATGTCACGATACAAACATATTTACATTTACAATATGAAATATAACATATAATTTTTATAAAATAAATAAATTTTTATTTAATACGGGTTTTTAATTTAAAATAGATAATACATATATTACTATGCTCTGTAGAATAACTTTTAATTAGGTTTCATTTTAATAACTGTAATAAATAATTCAAATCTCACTTCAATTTTGAAATGATTAGTATTCTAAAAGAAATATGATAAAGAAACTGATAATAATTAATGATTTCTAGTCAATGTTAATTAATATAATGATTAATTAACTGCTCATACAATATACCTACAATTAACAGATTTTTTTTACATGTTCACTACCAGTACATGTTTTACAATTACTAAGTAAAAATGCAAATAACATTTAAAAATTATTTACAACTTGTTTAACATTTATTCGAATTTATACTGTACACAAATCAGCATTGAGATGTACAAAATTGAGGTCATTTGAAAACAGCAATAAATATATTTTCACCAGTAAGCCGACAAACCCTGGTGCCAGTTTTAAAGAAATCTGAAAGATGATACATTTGGGCGTAAACGGAAACTCCAAACACTTATCAACACTCACATATGTTTGTAAGTGCACGAGATGCTAAAGGAAACCTATCTCTAGGATAGAAAAAATAGACATATTGTCGGTTTTGATTTATAGGTAACATTTGTTCGAAAAATATGTCAGTTTTGCAGAGCGAATGCTAAAAATAAGTGTGCCATGGACGATATAAGTGAATGTGAAAAACAATAATTTTAAAATAAAAACCAACAAACACATAAATTTTCATTTAAATTGTCTTCCACTTTCATTAATGCATAATAATTGTATGTACACATTACGGTAAAATTTAAATCCATATTCATTTCTTTTCGCCATATTTGAAGAAAATTACTAAATATCTTAACAGGCATTATTTTCTATTGTTATCGCTGAATACATATACGGTGGTAAAATGAATTATGAAAATACTTAGTACTTCCAGTATTAGTACAATTTCTTTTAGAGTATTCGATAATTATTAATAATTTCACTGTCAATCCTGATAAGTATAATAAATGTAAACAGAATAACTGCAATTGTAACAAATCTATCGAATCATTAATTACTTAAAATGTTGAAATAGTTAAATGGAGCTAGATAAAATCAAATTTAAACCACAATATTTTAGCTAATAACATAATATTAAATTATTATTTACAAAAATTCTCATATATTCATAATTAATTATGATATTTCAGAAAAACACATCAGATCTTCATGGAAACACCACTTCCAGTTGCATGATTAACACCAAAATCTAATCAGATCTAATTTAGGGTGTCAGAATGTTACATCCAAAATTTTAAATAGTTTTATTCGCTAGTATTTGAGTAATCGTTTTGACAACATACATCTATTCATCTATCCACACACACGGACAGACAGCATAGGAAAAATATTTAAATTGTGTTCTAAGGACTTCAAAACGTTCTTATCCATTGAAAACTTACTATCCGATTTTTAGCATGATTCCAATACCTCTATTACTAAGTGGCAAAAGGTAAAAATTACCGATTTCTATAATACATAATACTGGGGTTTACGTGTTTTAGTGGTTTTATCAATCGTACAAATTTTGTGGTAAGGTAATTTGACTTTACTAAAACACTAAGGACCGGTCTTTCCACCTCTGGTTAAAGTATCGGTTACCTTAACATTCGGTTAATAGAAAAATGTAGCATCGAAAAATTAATGTAAGTTGTCAAAAATATACGTTATTTACTATTTCGATGCGATAGTTTTCTACCGATAGTTAAGATAACTGACACTTTAACCAGAAATGGAAAAACCGGCCCTAAAAGTAAAACAGATTGGGCACACCCAGTACTAGATAATAAACCATATTATAATTGATACTTCCTAGTCTACAACAATTACAAAATTAAAACCACGGTGACGTGAGTGTGAGTTTTTCTCCTTTCTCTTTGGTCTTTGTCTGAGCACAAAGCCTAGGCAGTCTGCACACCCACAAATCACAGTCACTTTTACAATCGCGACAGATCCAGTTGACTTCTTACGGAGAAACTGGTTCGCCGGGTTAGACTGTGACCGTAGTGTCTGTCTGCACAAAGGATAATGCTCGTGAACTCTCGGCGCCTAGCTAGTCGTTTGCAACAGACGCTATTACTCACTAACTGGGGCTATATGGCGGAATTAATCGCAAATGTCATAGATCTAGAGTGGGAGATTTACAGATACGTAACACGCGACGTGAAATGCTTAAAAGGATTCCGATTGCTGGTTCTTAACTCGTTATAGATATGTCCCAAAGAACTTTATTTGAGATATAATTAGTATAAAGTTAGCAAAAATAACGTAACACATTTATGAAGTGAAGAAATAAGACGGATTGCAGTCAACTGATAAATTTTATTAGGCTAAGGCCGACGTTTCGCTACCAATTGTAGCATCATCAGGGCAAAAGACTATTTTAAAATATTGTCATCATTAAAATAGTCTTTTGCCCTGATAATGCTACAATTGGTAGCGAAACATCGGCCTTAGACTAATAAAATTTATCAGTTGACTGCAATCCTGCTTATTTCATCACTCCATCATCCCTCCAGTCGCTTAACACCAATTTTTACGTAACACATTTAATTGCTCCATTATTTATTGTTCATTTTTACAATCATTTCGTCCTATAGGACATTATCAGGACATTAAGGATGAAACGACTTTACCAATAAACAATAAATAATGTAAAACCAAAATGTGCTACTTTAATTTTATACGAATTAGTTCTTTCGAACATCATCAGACAATTGTCCAATGTTGACGAAACGTTTTTAAGAATAAACAGTAAATAGTGGAATGACAAAATATAGTACTTTATTTTTATAATTACAATTTTGAAAATGTTATTTTGACAATATAATAATCTGTAATCATTGACACTACAACCCTAGGAAATTTCGCCGCAGGTAACATTGACAAGAAGAAGTGAATTTGATCCTTTTCATGACAATTTTACTTGCATTTTACAATTTATAGTAGGCTCCAACCATTCGGACATAGCAATATTTTTATTTGATAAATTGACAATAATATACGAAAGGTAATAATCATATGATGAGGAATTAACAGATACTTCTCAGTTCATGTTAATTTATGTGACTTTTCAAACACTTACATTAGGTTAACAATACCCTTAACAACAAATGCAATTTTAATAGTAGTTTTAAACGACATTTATAAAATAAAGAAAAACGTAAATATCTCTGGAATTAAACATTTCCGGAAATTTTCTCAAATGAACTTGTCAACTTATTTTTAGGTGTTTACTCCATTATTGAAGCTATGCCGTTTAAATCCTGTATAATGATTATCCTTGCAATGCCTTGCACCATGTAAAAATTTTCCCAATGAATATATGTTAGGTCAACTGCGTTCTGCTCGATAAATGTAAGCATATAACAATAATTATACACTAATAGTACTCCTGGATATTGTTCACTATTTATTAGCGATATTAAAAGTTAACTTGACGAGAACTACACAGTCAATATTTTTTGCACTTTCGCATTTTTCTATAATTGTTAGATTGTTATTGAAAAATAATTATTAGTTATTAAAGTTTTGTTGTAGCTATTGTAATCTTGTTTATCTGTTCTTTTAGTCACAAGTAAAAGTATGACTTTAGTCACATAAATTCAGCAGTAAAAGTATAATAATTTTGCAAAATAGAAAACGTGATGAAGTAGGTATGTCTATTTTGATTTATATACTTGCTCTATAGAGCTATAGGTTATATTTTTTTTTAAACTGTAGTTTATAGCGAGTTCAGTATTTCACGAAAACAGCGGTATTTTTTTGTTCATAATAATTTTGAATTCTAAGAAAATTTAGAATATAGAGGTTTTAATTTGTACAACAAAATCACGAAATCCCTATATAATTTTAATAAATGAACAGAGTCACGTTTGAGTTAACTATTGTATATTTTATTTTAAATAAGTATATGTTTCTTTAAATCGAAAGAAAACAATTTGCCAGGGTCATAGAACTAATTTTAGGAAGGTTGAAATATTAATAGATATAATTAAATTTGCGTGAATCAAATAGACCAGAAAGAAATTAAAATTATAGTTCGCGATCCTCTTATAATAGATCTATTATTATACCAGACATTATTGATCTGTGTAATTAATATAATGTATGAAAATAAGTTTGTGGAAATAGATTTAGAAATTATTGCCATAGTGGATTGCCTTGAAGGTTTATTTTCTACCCATTATGAAAATTTGCATAAAATTAAGTATCATCCTTTCAAATAAGATTATTTATATTGAAATTAACTCCGATTTTTATATTTCCTATTACCTAATGCGACTAGGATATAAAAACTACTAATAATAAAAATATAAAATTGTGTTCTAATCACAGCTGAACATTAAAAATTAAAATTCAAGTTTTAAACGGAAAATATTTCAAAAATACTAATTTTTAGATCGAAAGTTTTGATTTTACAAAATCATAAAGTCGAAATAAACTACAATAACAAATATAATCCTCGTAATTCGAATTCTATTTTTTTTTGTGGAAATACAATTGAAATAATTGAAAAGTAGTTTAAAGATAACCTTGCATTCAAAGATACAAATTATCCTGTGTGAAGTAATTTGATTTTGAAGGTTTCGTGCAAGAAAAGAACTGTTGTTGCTCAAGCTAAAAATTAAGGCATGTTAACCTCTGACCTAAGGTCGCGCGTACAATATGCTAATATTGCCAGACCGGTCTATCGAGTTGCTAAATACAAAATAGAAACTGTTCTTTGTGAGGAGATATTTGTCACCATTCTTTACTTCTTTGAATTGCCTGCGCAATAGATTTGAATATGAATTTAAATATCTGTTTATCATAGTGATAGCTTAATGCCTACATTAACCGTTGTCACGAATTAACGATACGACGGATCATATTTCACGAGGTATCTGAGTTTATTACAATTTAAGGAGATAAACAAATAAATTAATAATAAATAATCACAGCTTAGTACTAGGTACCCGTTATACCGGTATAAGACTGGTAACATTGATATAAATATAAAATTGAATTAAAAAACATTTCATAAGCGCACTAAAAACGTAGCAAAGGCAGGAATTGCTTATTTAACTAATTTTGCAATGAAATGTATGTACATATGTAGATTATAAATTATCATTAGTAATGTGTCAAATAAGCAAAAATAATAATAATAATATACACTTATATTAATACTTATAATAATTAAGGTTATTTGTAGGTAATGTTGTTCATTATTCATATTTGTTTAACGACTACCAAATATAGTCGTCCCATAATAACATTCATGTAAAAATTAATGACATATTATTTACCTAATTTTTATGAAATGGATTGAAACTTTTTGTGATAGACATGACACAGCGTATAAATAAGTAAAATAAGAAATAATCAGTGACTAAAGAATATATACAAAATTTTATAAAAATTGGATGGTTTACATTTTTGTGACTGTTTTTGGGTTGATATGAAAAATATTAAACATGAGCTCATATTCTCGTAGATTAAAATTCCAGATAAAATTTTTAAAATTCATTTCTTCCATTGTTTATCTCGTAAAATCTAAAAAGTCAAAATGTTTGCAACAGTAGGTGCCAAAACAATGCCACATCGTATGCCTTACATTCCTGATGTGTTCGAACACCTTCACTTCCATACGCTTGTTTCGTTTCACAATTAACACTTTAATTGTTCCAAGAGGAATAGAGCACTTTGGATTCATTGCGAGAATCATCTAACAAGTTGTTAATGAATGATAAATAATCTGCAGGATGCAATGATTATATTTTTTATTGTTGCTATTGATTTATGTCAGTAATGATGTATTGCGAAAACAGTAGAAGAATTTTAATGCCGCCTGTTTACTGTACACAGGAAGGCGTAAAAGTAAATATGGTTGCAGCATTGAATACTTTCTAGTTAGTGTTAGATAATGTTTTTGCGGAAAAGTATAACTGTAACGAACCATTAATAGGACTGAGTGACATCTATAGCGAAGCGATTCGATATTGAAAATTCTAATTTAAGATTACATATTTAGATCACTTGTCTGTAAGAACTTCTTGAATAGACATATAAGATTTATTACTTATTGATTTAATTAGGACTTCAATAGTATATTCGGAATTATATCTAATTTAATTCTACTTATTTAGCTTGAAAGATATACAGATGTATCTATATTAGTAATATTAAATAAACAATTGTACTGTTTTTATAATTCAACAGCAATTTAAATTACAATTATAGTAATACTAAATACTAAATTAAAAAATTATGAAAATATAATTCCACATTTATTAACAATTTCTTTGTCTTTGACAAATTATGGGTTCGTGTTAGGGCTGGCAGACCTTCTTTTTATCGACCTTATCGAAAATCGACAACTATTTAAAAAAGTTGAAATAATTAAAAAAAATATCAAAAAAGTTGAAAAAAATTGAGAAATCGAAATTTGCGGACAAGATGATTCTTAATTAATTAAAAGTATTCAAATAAAAATTGATTTTAAATGTACTTTGTTTAATGTTTTGTTTTTATTGTGTCTTATTTCCTATTATATATATAGTCAGTGTACAAAATATGTATATAAATAAGTGCAATATCAATTTATTAAGTACGGACCATTTCTTACCCTTTCTTTAAGTAATGACATTAATCAATTTCATCTCCTCATCCTAATTAATAATATTAATATTAAAATCCACGGTTATATTCAATAAGAAAGTGTAAAACATAATAATTTAATAATCATACCCACTCAAAATAGGATTTTATATGAAATTATAAAAATGAAAAACAAATTTTCACACAAGATTTCAGCATTCCTGAACAATGATTTCAAAAAACCAAATTCCTTACATAAGCTAGTGCTGGTGTTTTTGTGGTAGATTAGTGAGACCATGGCATGATTATGTATAATTACCGCGTTCTAGTTACTGTACAGGTGGACGATATACGAGATGGTCTGGCTTGGAATGCGGACTGAGCCTGTGTATCATATCACGTGACCACGTGAGCACACGTGACGACACGGTGTTAAGAATTTAAAGGCCGCAGTAGATAAGCCCTGATCGATGGGCCGTGGTATGATTTGGATGACGGATTGAGACCGATGGTATGGTTCAGAGGTTATTGTTGGGTAGATAATAGTAGTTAAGCGGCAGTACAGTTGGTGCTAGAAGCGTAAAACGGTAGGTAGGTTTTTACGAAGTGTAAGGAAACTTGTTTTTTTGTAAACAAATAAATATATCCTTATAATTTTTATCAATACGATATATTTCTCACCAATTTCATTATTATTACTTATCAGGACTGGCCTGATTTAAATAATTTGATTTAAATCACAAATTTTTGTTATCATGAATATATCTCAGATTAACTGCTTTCTTCTCGATAAGGGTAAGTCATTATATAACTCGAATATACTTATACCTAAGTATGGATTACTTAATGTTAGAGTGTTAAAATAATAGTCGCATACTTTTTACACAAAATCTTAGTATATCTTAGCTAACCTAAGTTGACCACTTATTTTGACTGTTCATTTTATCATAACTAAGCTGAGATATTTATTGTTAAATAATAAAATTTCCGATAGTATTGAAGATATTGTTTAAATTTATCGTTAGGAACAGTTATTAAATGAAAATGTAAATGATACGGACTTTATTTTCTTATTTACAAGTATTTCGAAGAAGTATAGATTTTCAGGGATAGTTCTGAAACCAGGGACTCGAACCGTAAAATTTTGGGGTTCGGTTATCGGTAACGATTTTTTGAAAATATTATAATGGTTTTCGTTTCGGTTAAAATAAAAAAATAAATTTCAGCTTTGTTACGGTTTCGGAGAAAATTATAAGTTGTTTTTAGAAAAAGTATAATAATTTTAATTTAATAAATATAAAAATTGTTCTTTAATATATAACTAGTTAATTATTATTACATTAATTACTCTAGAATAATAATAACGCAATTTTTCTTATTGGAAGATAAAAATAAATAAGATTTTCCAAAAATAATACATAATGGATAGTTTCTGCTAAGAATAAAAATTTGACTATTATATTACTTGATTTTTATACTAATGTTCTAGGTATTACAAATAAAAGTAATAATATTTCGATTGGAATTTCGTTTAATTAATTCTGTTATTATTTATAGGCTATAGAATGTTCCTAATCTTTTAATGATATATTATGATATAACCGAAACATATCAGTGAAATGTAGGTAGTATAACTAACCCTGCATGGGGTATTAATTAAAATAAATTCGCATCACTACTCCACACATGTTAACTTGAATACATAATAAAACGTTAGTGGTAGTAAAACAGAAAATGACGTATTTAATGACAGATTTTTAATGAGCACTCTTAGGAAGTGTTGTAATGATACTGATTAAAAATGAGGTTACAGTATTTTTATGTTACCCTGATATACGTACGTTTTTATTATAATTAAATACATTCCCCATCATTCTTCTTGCTTTTAACTTATCATTATCTACGCATCTCAAAAAGTAATTTCATAATTAAGTTCGCAATAAGAAAATAGTATAATTTGCGCATTTTTCATGGTTGTTTGAAACTAATAAAAATACCGTAGTTAGTACATAATTGGTATTAAATTGTAAAATATTAGTTCAGTTAATTTAATTCATTGTTTGGTTTATATTTCTTTCAAAGAACAGTTGGTTGATTTTTTCTTATTGCTTTGTCATTCCAACTGAAATAGTTTCATTATTTCAGTTTGCACCATTTGTTTGCCTTTTAAATTATAATAACAATATAGACAAGCACAACTGTTTAACTTATAAAAAAAATAGTCATTGTTTACAAGCTGTTCTGGTTCATAATTGCTTACACTTTAACTATATAAAAATTTGACCAGGATAATTGTAGATCCATATGAAATTTTTTTGACTTCTTAGGGTAAGTGGGGTGAGATGTAGATTAGAGTAATATCTCTTACGAGGAATATAAAGAAGGATTATTGGATAAAATGTGTAAATTGTGGTCGCTCTTTAGACGAAGAGTGTACTACATATGACAAATGACTACAATCTGTTAACCAAATCATCTCCTCATAGTCTTGGTCCATCTCACGTAAAAAAATTTTTTTTTTTACAGTTTTCAGGGGGCATATGCATTTTATCCTCCACACATGTTATATTGTTTGACACTGTACCTTTCAAACATTTAATCTTGCACACCTTTTATCGTGCACACTTTTAATCCGCGAAAAAAGATATCTTACACACATTTTATCTTGCGCACATTTTATCATTCACACATTTTATCTTTTATTCATTTTATTTTCCACACATTTTATCATTGCCAATGTTTCATCTATAAAACATTTCATTCATTTTATTGCCCATGCAATTAACATATTTCTAATTAGATCAAATATTCAGTATTAAATTTTTCTGTAGATAAAATCTGTAAACTATCATATAAAATGAGAGGAAGATAAAATGTGTGGATGATAAAATGATTTGGAAAATAAAATGTGTGTATGATATTTTTTTTGCGGATTAAAAGTGTGCACGATAAAAGGTGTGCAAGATTGAATGTGTGCAAAGTACAATGACGAGCAATATAACATGTGTAGAGGATAAAATGTATACCTACGTCCAGTTTTTATAACATAGTTTAATTTTTTTTTATTCGTATAAGTAAGCCTAGATTGTTGTATAAATAAATTTTGTTTTTTAAGTATTAATCAATACTGTAGAGTAATAATTATTTTTTAAAACATGGTTCATCTACTTTACTTACTTCATGCAATGTTCCTCCTTAGTAAGACGTGTCACGAAGATACACCAATGTCAAACTAATGAAAAATGTGTAGTTATAAATCAGCGATAATATACGATCTAGCTGTCTAGGTAAGTGAATATCAGCGATCTATAAAACAAAACAGGTGTTGAATCAGATCTATCTTCCTGGTGTAATCTGGGCATCTCGCGTTAGATTCACATCCACCTCCAGCGGTGGGAAAGTGCGTCGGTGCGCATCCATGTGAACTTAGCGCCGCCTGAGAACATAACCTCACCCCCCCGCCAGCCGGCAATTGTTTCTTCTTCTTGATGGCCCCGCGTTGCCCGGCAACGGAAGGGCCGTCTGCTCAGGAAACGGATGTGCAGGAACAACTTTGTCACTTTCAACGTAATTGTTTTTAATCTAGGCTTGTGATTTAAAAATGGTACACTGTAACACTGTTACACCTAGATATGCTTGCATGAACTTGCATGTTGTCTTATCTGTGTGCAATATGCAACACTGTTGCTTGCAGATGTACATCAGAAATAAATGTATCATCCTTTATTTTTATATTATTCTTTATTTCTTGAAATGGATGTTGTAGTGCGTACTACTTGGTGGAACATATTTGAATATAGGTAAGAGTCTAGTCTGATGACGTCCGAAAGGGCGAAATGATCGTCACTAATATAATAACTATGGTAGAATAACCAAGTGTTTTATTTACCTATATTCTTTATTTCATTTAAACTGTCGGACAGATTGAAGTTCATTAACAGGACAAGAGGCCTCCAGTTTATAGTGCGTTCCAAACCACTCGAACATAGCAGTATTTATTTTTGGTTACTAGTTTGTCATCACTGGGATTTGAACCCCAGATATTACACTCCGCTCAGCGAGTCAAAGCGCGCAAACCAAATAAACCACCACTGTCCGTAATAACCTATTTTATATTCCGTAATACTCCTATAAAAATGGTTTATTTAAACTTTTATACATAATATATTTGGAAAACATCATTTTAATGAATATTTAATTATTTATTCATGCCAATCCAATACTGAAACTATAAACCAAATTTACAGTTTAAAATTTAATACAAAGTGGTACACATTCATATATCGTATCTTTCTCTTATTACTTATTTCATCTAGTCGTGTCTTTTACTGACCTCTTCTTCCGTTCTTTTTTTTCAAAAGTTTTGCACCATGTCCTTTTATACCTTATTGATTCTTCTTCTCTTTCGCAAAGGATACATCTTCTCTAATAACTTGATAATACTTATTATATCTGTCTTCTCTCTTCTCTATTCCCTACCACATTTGAGTCTAGTAATCATTATATTTTTTTTCGTTCAGAAAACACCATGGTACAGAAGCTTTTTTGTATTAGGTTATATCTATTGTTACATTTCGATATTTTCCAGGAATACGAAAGTCTTGCCTTGTCTTAAAATTTCAAGAAAAAACTTTTGCCAGTCTTGTCTTGATAATCTGGACAAAACAAGACAAGAATCTGTTGCAATTAATAATAAATGTTTTCTTAATATATGAGTTTATTATTTGTACTATTTCAATGTATATTTATTTTAAAATTGTTCTATTGAAAAATCTAATTACCTACTAGAATCGGTTAAAAGACAGACGTTATCAAAACAGGAAAACAATGCTTTTTCAAATTTTTAGATACATACGTTGTTATTAAAACAAGTTCTTTACACATTGTTTTACGAACATGTATTATCCATCTTAGAAATTTATGTACAAATATTATTCTTTCGATTGAGTAATTTTCTTGGAACTAGAAGAAATAAAACAAAACTATGCAAATAATATTTTCGTAATCTGTTTCCTTTCCTCTCTAACATTATCTAATTAAATGAATAAACATCCTTTGCTCACGCATAATTTGTATGTATGTAGAACAAAAAATTTGTCGATAGATATTATTAACAGTAATTGTAATACATTGAATACAAATTTGTTACATTTATAGATACAACATAAAAGTATAAGTAACAAGTAAACAAATTAGTAAGTTGTTACTTAGAAATCAAGGCTATAAAATTGATCAAAACAAATAAGAATACCATTAGGTATTTACAGTGGTAATATCATTTCAAATATATCAAAATATGTAACTTAGAAATTTTCTTTTTTGTAAAATGTTTAATATTATAAATAAATAATTAAATTTTAAAAAACTGAGCGTCATACACTTGTTTTCACTAAAAAACAAGTGCTGATAGTTTCTTGAAGAATTTTTTTTTTATTACTAATTGAAAAGGTATATAATATTTGAAAATTAATATATAAATACGAGAAACATAAAAAAACCTAAAATCTGGAGTAGATTTTGATACTGTATCTCATTATGTGTATTGTTGTTATAATTATTTTTGTAAAATTTACTAAATTAAAGATAATTTCTTATTTCTTTATAATTGCCAAAGTAAAATTTGAAGCCATTTTAGCCCAATTTTAATAATTCTCCAAATTTGGTGAATTTACTCATCCATAACTCATCTTTTGAATTCGGGATAATTTAAGGCACACGAATAGCCAACACTTAGTGGTTGGTGCTGATCATAGCGTGTCGTGGTTAATTTACTGACCGGAGAAAAAAATAGAAACAAGCTCGCATCGAAATTAAATGCCGTGAAGTAGCTTCTAGACCTGACCGCGTCCTACCAAGTCTGTAATTATTGGAAAAAATCAACTATTTCTACCAGGTAGTTTCGTTTCGTAATAATTACAAAAGAAAAAAAAACAAATAGTATCACACCTTATTTTTCAGAATTGGTAGGGTTGTTGATTGAAAATTGTCACGAGATATCTTTTGTTTACAATACATTTTACAAAAAGAAACAGGAAACCAAAAAATAGCTATAAAAACACAACTTTAAGGTTTTTAACGTAAATTTGTTTACACACCCGATATAATAAAAAAATACCCATTTTTGGATTCAAAATGTTTGTTTTTATAAATAGTTCATATTGATAGGTGTTCTTGGGCTGATTTCAAATTTGAAAACAGAATTTGATTAACTGTTTTCGTTCCTTAAATTTTTGATCTGAAAGTTACATCT
Organism: Stenolophus ochropezus; assembly: GCA_035578165.1. Lineage (NCBI taxonomy): Eukaryota > Metazoa > Arthropoda > Insecta > Coleoptera > Carabidae > Stenolophus > Stenolophus ochropezus. The sequence continues at coordinate 5,633,825 of JAQOWZ010000002.1, forward strand.
CAAATATAGTGTTTTCTGGGTATATTAAAAAATAGATAGAGATACAACCTGAACGATTATGGCAGTCAATTTGACGGGTAAAGATACATAAAGAAATGTTTTCTCTACATATATATTCTTTGGAACGATTCCGTGAAAAATGAGAAAAACGTAAAAACCGGAACTTCAGTTTTTTGCTCTTGTTTCCAAAAGTTTTTATTTGATTATAATTATAATTTTTTCTTAGCGAGTATCTAAATCAAATTAAAAAATATATATAATAAATTCTTTGTAGAGAAGAAACAACCAAAAAGAGTATAATACATTAAGGGTTGTAGAAAAAGGTTTTCAGTGTTGATAATTTCACTTTCGAAATAAATAAAAAATTAATAACAAGCTTGTTAGTTCCATCAATTGTTGATTCTTGTAATGAGCGCAGACAGACAGAAAGAGGAGCTCTTGAGAAATGAAAAATTTCCCACAATGTACCTAGTTATAAACATATTTATAAGTTGCTGTAAGTAATGTTCTCGGCTTTACTCTACGATGCAATTAGTGAAATGAGCTGCTTATTCACGTCATTATATGAAGAGGATGGACACCTCCAAGCTCCAAATCTTCCTCGAAATTAGTACCACATCAAGATTATCACACTTCTTAATAACTTCATCTGTGGTATGACATTCTTGAGAAAACAGAACATCAAATATCCTATGCATTTGTTAAAAAAAAGTCACACTTTTTGAGAGTATTCAACAATGAAGTTAGACAATTCTACAGAAATAGGAAGACTAAAAATGAGTAAACCTCTGATTTAACAGCTAATTTATGAAGTATCAAAAACCATAAATCAGAAAAAACTCCTATACGGAAATTATTTTTCGCATGTAAATTGATTTTAGCATCTTTGCTTGTTGGTTCCTTTTAACCAATTGTAAATAAAGATTTAAATAAATGTAAAAATACCTTGAAGTCAAATTATCTAAATTTGAAAAATTTATTTTTGATACAATGTACATCTACAAAACGTGTGGTCATTTTTAACATCAGATATTAATGGCAATTTTACTTGTATTTTATGATAAAGATACAGTTTCTGCAAGGATCTACAGTTTATAGTGAATTACAAAATAATTAAATAGCGGTGTTATAATTAATTAAAACTCCATGTAAAGATTTATCTCTTTTTATATTGGATAGGAAATATTTATATTGTATATTACTTGTAATTAAAATTGACAATAAAATTCCCAATTCCATACAATAAAACAAATATTTCTATAAAACATTAACGCTAAGGTATTTTATTTTCATCGTATCCTTTTATTTACATAATATTTGTATTTTTATCATTATACCGGGTGTCCCAGCTCGACCGACACATGGGAGATTTACATAGAAAATCAGTTAATTATGAATAGTATCTCCCCAGTGCAAGATATTAACTTGAAATTTTGTATGCTTATTGGGTAATATTATTTCTATGGATTACAGTTATTTGAAATATGTAATTTCGTCTGCAAGACGAGATCTGTTAAATTATAAAATCTAACATTTTCGTTCAAAATCAGTCAGCCATGGAAATAAAAGAAAATATCTATGTGACAGTTCTGACAGTTAATGACATGCCATTGTAGATATTTATATTTTTGTAATATTGGTATATTATTTAACAAAAAGAAACTAAATTCAACTTAAATAATATTAAAATACAGGGAATAAAAATCAAAATCAGTGATACTGCACTAAACTGTCAGATAAATATTTTCTTTTATTTCCATGGCTGTCTGATTTTGAACGAAAATATTAGATTTTAAATTTAATAAATCTGGCCCTGCAGACGAAATTGCATATTTCAAATATGTGTGATCCATAGAATTAATATTCTCCGATAAGTATACAAAATTTCAAGTTAATATCTTGCACTGGGGAGATACTATTCATAATTAACTAATTTCCCATGTAAAACTCCCATGTGTCGGTCGAGCTGGGACACCCGGTATACTGCTAGTAGTATGTTATGAATGTCTATAGATAGAAAATATTTAGCCCTGAAACGAGCGTAGAATAAGAATAAGAATACTTGAAGGTATTTAAAGACATTGGACTTATAAATGACATATAAAACTAAAGCTAGTAAACTAATAGATAAATGTTAATCCTTGAACAGTCCACTATATTTATAGGTCATTGCATTAAATGATGTCATTTACTGTGATAGAAAACAAAAAGTAACAAATGAATTATGACAGATTAAAATATAAATAAGATTTTGTTTCATAAAAAAATATCTTAAGAACTTAAGAAGGTATTTTGAATATCCTCTCATAAATTTTAGATTACTTAAATGCTTTGTTATGATATTAAACGGTTATAAATTGTGACCAAAAATAGAAGAAATTAAGGATTAGAAAATTTAAATTATAGAACAATTTCGATTTTTACCAGAACTTTAAAACTACAACTTAGTACAAATCTATTTGCAAATAAACTCATATTGTCTTTTAAATTGCATATTTTAAATTTTTAAACTTCAAATTTACTCATTTTTGTCCTACTTCTTTTGCAGAAAAATATAGAAGAACCTATTTCAGATAATTCATTCGAGACGTTAAATTAGCGTTGCCCTCTAGACAAGATAAGACAAAACTTAACAAAATCTTTTTTTTTTTGCAAAATATTAAATATATTTATTTTATGTATGTATTTATTTATTATTTAGGAAACCAACAGATGAATCCAATAACAGGATTCCGCGGAATACATACAATTACAATTTGAAAAATTACAATCATAAGTAAATTAAAAACAGATTAAGCATAAAAGTAAAAATTAAGATTTGAAATTTTATAAAATACAAAAGATCAGTTATTGAACAACATTTTTATGTGAAACAGGACTTCTTGTACCTAAAGTATTTGTTTTGTGATAAATTTTACTTGCATTTTAGTGGCGTAGGTTTTTACTCTTCTGCTTCTGCAAATGGGTTCCGAACCACTCGGATGTAGAACTATTTTTATTTGGAAAAAGATTACAAATTATTATTGTTTTATTAAATAAAACGTTGAATCAAACCCGGACTTCGAATTACCTTCCGGTAGTTGATTATTTTGGTATAACTTTTTGTCATAATCAGATTTTCAAGAACGTGCACGAAAGCATTGTTCTCGTCTATAAAACTTAAAACGTCTTTTCCAATTTAACGCCACTTGACTTTAATAAAAACGTATCCTTTCTGTAAACATGTTCCACAAGACAATTAGCGCACAATTTGGTGCAAAAAGAGCGTTTATCAGCATTAGAGGAAGCGTCTATTCCACAGACGTTTCTTGGCCAGACAGCGTGACAGATGCAATTGTTCCTGATTTTCTTACAGCTTGGTTGATCAGCAGGTGACCCTTTACCTTTGTCAACCGCATCAGCGGTCCTTAAACTTTATTGTAATTAATACCTAAACTGTTCTGTATAGATACTCAAGTAAGAAATTTCAGATTTTAGACAGTCACAAAATGTAAACAACATAGATTTATTTCCAATAAAGAAGACTGTTTTTAATAATGTTTTTGTTGATTTATATTTTCTAATTATTGACACCAATTTATATAGGTTTATCTTATATATTTTAAGTGTAATGAGGTTTTGCACAATTTTTCTTTTTTAGCTTTAATCAATAATATAATGAAAAATTTAAGAAGTATATTTTTTATTTTTCCCCGGATACCAAAACCAACGGGTATTAAAAATGATATTTTCTTCCTTGTCCAGTGACGTATCAAGGTTCTTGCCCAACTTCACTTCTTTTCAAAGGTCAAATCTAATGTTTTAACTTCTAATTGATAAATTGAATATTCTTGTGCAAATACAGTGGCATACAAAAGCCTTACAATGCTTTAAATCACAGACTGTCCATTTTACCATCTTTCAAACACGTCAAACCACAATATTTGGGATCTGGCATCCACACGTGGATAATTTTACACCAGAACCTATACGGATGTCACAATTTTTTCGACTTTTTTTAGTATGATACTTTAAAACGATATTATACAACATAAAATGTAAATAAAAAAGAATTATATCGTACGGATCAACAAATTAGACATTGTAGGTTCACTTTTTGCGAGACTTCATTGTAATTAATAATATTTTCAAAAAAAAATAAATTTATAATTCATAAAAAAAAAAAAAACAAATTACGATATGGCTGAAGCTAGTAAAGATTGAAAATAAGAATTCCAGTAGTTTCGCCCAGATTTAATTTAACTTTAATGTTAAAAAAAATCTATAAACATACCATGGATTGTTCTGAGTACCATAACAACCGCAGATGTCGTTTTGAAATCCGAGTTTGTAAAGCTCCAATATTTTCCTCTTCAAATTTTTACTGTTTTTCAAAATGTTTTTTGATATATAATGAAAGTCGAATATAAAGTCTGTTAAGGGACTTGAAAATACAACAAAATGAAAATTCAAGAAAATTATCGTATTATAAAGTAAATAAACAAAAATTAATAAAAGAAACCTTAAAACATTAACATTTAATTGTAGTAAAATAAATGAACATACATATTACATAATTTAAATAAATAAAATTCAAGGTACGGTCTTGTGGACATTTATATTCACTATTTTATCTAAATTATTTTTATGTATCCAGAAATTTGAATAATAAATAAATTTTAATATATTTTTATATGATTTATGAAAGTAGTATTTTTTAGTGATTGAGGAGCTCTGGTATAATAGGGGATTGTTCTGATTGTTGTGTAATCGAGGGTGAAGCATAGGGACAAAGGAAGCACGCGCAAGCGAGGAAATATCAACACTCCGGAGACTTCAACGCCCTGTAGCACAACAAACCTACTGTGCGGCTTTTTGCTGCATGTGGAAACTTTATGGTTATGGTTCATTACTGGTTCATAGGTGTGGTTCTGCGGTCTCAATACCATTCGTAAGCAAGTTCATGCAATCTGACCTCGGGTCGAACCCGCAACATACAATTCAATATGTATATGTTAACATAATTTGTACAATAGGAATAATAATACAGAATAAGCAACTGAATCATAAGTTGAGTATTTGATGGAAAATAAATTGTATAAAAAATAAAAAATATATATAAAAATATGATAATATAAATAGTAAATAAAAAATATGTTTTAAGGACAATACTATAAAAATAAGATATTTTAAAATTTTCTTAGTGACTAACTAGTCTCCCTACACACATCTTTGCGTTTTGATTTTGAAATATATAAACCACCCTGAAACCTTCTGGAACTCAATAATTGTTTCAGATGAACCAAAATTAACCTTTCTGAATCAAATGGGCGAATTATTGTTTGGAAAAGGAAGCATCAACAAATGAAAACAAAAAATTATGTCCAACAGTGAAATATGGAGGATTATCTGTGCTTGTATGGGGCTGTATGAGTGCAAAAGAGGTGGGAAACTTAATATTTATTGATGGTACAGTGGACCAAATGATTTATTTGTATATTTCAAAAGAAAATTTGGAAACATGTGCTGAAAAATTGGGTTTAAGGGATTCTTATATCTTTCAACAAAATAATGACCCCTAACATACTACAAGTAGAATAAAACTGCTAAAATAGTTATTGTGCAATTGTAGACAACAATTAAAAACATCTCTACAGTCTCTAAATATTAATCCCATTGAACATCTCTTTGATTTATTTAAAAAAATGTATAAAACAAGACGCCCAAAGTATATAAAAGAACTACTACATTTATGGTAGAATAATGTGGTAAAATTGACTCCCAAACTCCAAGAAAAATAGTGGGAAGTATGACAAATCGCTTAAGGGAAGTAAATGTAATGAATGGAGGTCCATAAGATCATTGATTTTAATAATAATTTACAGGTGTACAGAGACTAAATTGACGTACTTACTTTTTATAATAAATACAATATTTTTATCTTGATTTCATTTCAAAAATTTTATTCATTAATATAGTACTCGTAAGTAGAATAAAAAATTTATTTCGTGTATATATATTCAATAAAAAATTAAATACTTTTTTTCTTTACTGGTGCACGGAGACTAAGTAGTTTGAGTGTACATCACTAAAATGGAAACGAAAAAGTAAATTATCAATCAAACTAATAAGCATGTGTACTGTTCCTAACAATTTTTCCCAGTATAATTTTTCAAGTCATTCCATTAAACCTTTAAACGACCAATTCAAAATTTAGCAATTATTATAATGTGTTTATTTATTGTTTGTAATCACTATGTTGCCAAACCAATCAAAATATTTTTATGTGACTTACGAAAGTGGAATTAGTCATTCATTTTTTAACATTTAAAAACTACAAAGTTCTTTGTTATGGTTTTAGCGTCACTATGTCCTATTTTTCATATTTAATACGCTATAATAACAATAATTGTGAAAGTAAACTAGCTCATACACGAAAGTATTCGTTGGCCATACTAATTTAGAGAAATTTAATAACAATTTTCAAACATTGTTAACATTCTCATGATAAACTTCATCTGGTTTCCAAGGTAAACAAAGAACAAATGAACGTAAACGTGTTATTCAAGGGTATTAACCATATATCATTTTATAATCCTTAGAAAAATATAAAAAGTTTTTAATCTGAAGACAAATTACTACTGGATTCTACAAGATTACTGGAATACATAATTAAAATTTTCTAATTAATAATTCAAATATCTCGTAGGCGTGTTGAACAAAGGAATATTAAATAAGCACATATTTAATTGGTATTTAAATATTCGCATAAATGAACTCTCCCATTCTGTTGATCTCAAATACCTAAAACAATAATATTATTTTGAGAGCGAATTTGTTTAAGCCTACTTGATTGCAATTTTAAACACCTGATATTCGATATTTCTCTGGAACTGATGATCGGATTTGAAAAATAAAAAAAACTGTTGAAAAGAGAATTGAAAGGCCATTCGCAATGTGTCATGTTTGACACCCTTTTCCATTTAAATTTTTTGAGGTACAGTCCACCCCCATTTTAGGGTTAAAGTTATGTCATTGGTACTAATGCATTTAGGTGTCCCCCTTTATACTAAAATTGACGTGTTCGAACGTTGTTTTCAAAATTGATGAGAAGTGTTCAAAAATTGCGCTGATAATTTTCATTGAGCCACCCGGTACTTGTAAAATCTGCTTTGCAAATTAACATTATCCATAACAATGAAGACACTATAAAATGCTTAGCAAATAATCAATAATAATAAAATGTACAGCATAAGATGAACAAATTTCCATCAAAATTTAAAATTTGCATTTTGTAACAGCTACCTCCTACAAGACTTATACTTTATATTTATAAAAATATAAATTAATAGTAATTTTTAAAAAAAAACCTTGAAATCCCAATCGATAAACACAATTAATAATTGAAAACAGTTTTTCTTATATTTTTGTTGCTTTACGTATCGTTAAAATCTCCGTGTTATTCCAATTTTTATTTTACAAGACAACGCACAAGATAACTGCAAATAATTTGTGCAGATAATTAAACCCAATGCCCTTATAAAAAGGGAAATAAATACAAGTAAATTATGTTAATCGATAAACACAATTAATAATTGAAAACACTTTTCTTATATTTTTGTTGCCTTACGTATCGTTAAAATCTCTGTGGTATTCCAATTTTTATTTTTCAAGACAACGCACAAGATAATTGCAAATAATTTCTGCACATAATTAAACCCAATGCCCTTATAAAAAGGGTAATAAACACAAGTAAATTATGTTAATAAACTGGTCAAACACGTTGTAAAAGCGCGTTTAAGCACGTGACTCAACTATCTCTCATCTAGCGTCACAGAGAATTGTTTTACACGAAGTTGGCGAAATCTGAGACTTGTAGGAAGAGTTTATTTATCTAATGAAGTCTTTTGTTTGTACACCTTCACACGAGGAAGCAGCTATCCATTGCAGAATGAGAACAAATTGATTTGACTTACTTTAATAGCAAGAAACTTTGGTTTAATTATAGGTTTAATTAGTTAGTGTTTCCTTCGAGGAAATACATTTAAAGTTGTTTCTTTGTTAATAAAATAACTCATTTGCAGGCTATATATAATTGTAAAATGCGTGACAATTTTTAAAATTTAATAGCCATATACAAAAATACCGTAAAATCATTTTGAACATGAGTTTAATACAATATTTTTACTGTAATATAATTAAAACAAATAAAATTTTTATTGTATCAATACCATTCCTTTTAACACATGTTATATGTAACATTTTTATAAATCATTATTAAAAGTAAATTAATCTCACTCATGACTTACAAGCCTATAAAAAATGGTTATTTGTATATCAAGGGACTAAAGTATAATTTTTTATTACGCATATGGAATTTATTCTAAGTGGCAATAGCCGAGGTAGATCAGTTGGTTCAGTTCAGATTGTCACGTGACTTTGATGTATATCAGAATCAAAATTTTTAGCGAAATGTTTCAACACTTCTGCTTCCATTCGTTTTATATAATCAAACTTCTCTTCCAAATGATTTATATTTTGCAAAATTTTATTAAAATGTTTATCACTGTTACTTATTGCACTACAGAAAATTATTTTTATCGCTCAAAAACTTGATACATATTTCTCACTAAATATATTTTGACGTTGTCAGTTTTGTCAATCGTACTAAATTTATTAACAAGAAGAAATAAAATGTTTTGTATAAAACTGAAAGCCATATAAATTATTATTTCTATTAAACTTGTCTCATTTATTTAACATTTTATTGTGTAAATTCCATAACTTTTCACACATATTACACGTAATATTTTTATGACAACATTATTAAAAGAAAACTATAATCACTCAATACTGAACACTTATTACTAGGTGAACCAATCGCTTTATCGCTGATGTTAGTAATGATTTATTTATATCAAAAAGGACATTTACCACATGTTATTTAGCTGTGAAGTATATGTGGGAATTGGGAAATAAAAGGTAAAGAATTTCAAACATGCCAGATTCGAACTCGGGTTCTTTGAACCAAAATTGCAATCGACCTTGCAATGAAATTGAATTGGCCTTTGATATGATTTAATCGCATTCCATTTACTATAGGTTCCCAGATATAAAACTATGATAGTAAAGACACATTCCCAACTATGGTTTTAATTTTAAGTTAAATTTTATTTCATGATTGAGGTTATAAAATATCCTCTTGATGTGACCACAAATTCTTCTTTTCACAATTTTTATATACAAAGCACAATCCATTTTAAATTCGATTTTGGATATTTTAAATTTTTATTTATGATATTCAATATTATCTTTTTCGAAATCGATACTAAAGTAGCGAATTTAGCCACAGTAGTAGCTAAAGTATAAGTATAATATTTACATACTTTTATATAACATAATTTTTAAAGTTTTGTTGTCTTTAATGGAAATAAAAATAAAATTATTTAATATCATCTTAAAAGTCTGTTTCACTTTAATATGTATTATGGTTTATATGTCTGCTGGAAGATCATGTTGCTTACTAACAAATTTAAAAAACAAAAATTACAACTGCAGCGATCGTTGCCCTGTAGTTTTTAGGAATGAATAACTAATTTGTGTTTAGATACAGTTCAATGATCCTTACCTAATTGGTTTTCAATGAACTCTTAGTTAATTTATTATTAATTGATAAGTAATTGTGAATTGAGGGAAGCTTGGTCTGGTAGTTCGCTTGCAACCAGCAACCCAAATTCGTATAATTGGGTCTCGGTGTCAATTTCACAACCGGTATAACCAAAAAGACGCAATCTAAGAGCGCATTGTTCGCATCATAAAACAACTCTAATGGCAGCATGCATCATTAAGACGAATTAAACTCTAGCTTCTACATAAAGAAAAGTTATCTTTGGAATTTATACAGTAATTCAAGCAAAAAACTTTTCATTTGGTATTCTCTTTTACATGTATTAACTATTATAAAGTTATAAAAATTTGTTCAAATACAACCTTTCGACAGACCTTTTACTAAGTGTTTTTGATAGAATGATGAATCTATCTTGTTTTCATGATAACAAATTGCACCGCAGAATGATCGTTCTCAAATTTAATTACTAAAAAATATGTTAAAACAATTCCTAAATCATCTAATATTCCTGAGCTTCAACAATCAACAATGATATTTTACGATCATTACAATTATAATAAGTTACTAAATACGTTTTTACATTATATTAAAATAGAATGTATTAAACTAAAAATAATATTCATTAGATTTTTCTTTACATCAAATATTAATATTTCTATATATTTTTTATTCAATGCGCTTTTTTTCATATTTTACTCGTTGCCATCTTTCTTTCAATTAAATAAATAGGTGCCTTAAATTACTCAAAGTTAAATAATTAAACAAACCAAATTTAATATATTTCTCACATTTCGTTGCAGATATTAACAACTTTTTTCATATTTCGCGTCAATTAAATTGAGACTTCAGGAAAATGGCAGTTCATTTTTTTTTTGCAAGACCTTATTCAATTCCGATTAATAAATGCTAATAACAATTTTATAGCAAAATTTTCATGTGATATTGTAATACAACATGATTCTGACAATCACATCGTTCTTTAAAAATGCAAACAATTGAAAATAGAACTTTAAAAAAAGGAAAGCAAATTGACACATTCGATAATGGATAGTTCTTTATGCAGGCATACACATATATAAGTTGGATTATTTTTCCTAGAGCAATTTAGCGAATAGTTCCACGTGCACTATTAAAAAATCTTTGATCTCTGGCACCGAGTGTGAATAAGTAAGTAGTAAGCAGTAAGCAAGAACCGGCGACATTGAATCCTGCCACGTGTTCAGGTATTCACGGCGAAGAGACCACTCCTCTCGCATTAATATTCATTGTTGAGCCCAGGTGTGCTGATGTCATGTAAATACGCGAATTTCATGTTGGATTCTGCTGATGAAGCCGATATATTGCCACACTTCTACTTGTAAATTGCTGGACTAGACCATGTTCAGCATATTTTAAAGTTATTGCCATCGTAGACGTCATCGTTTTGCTTAGCTTACAAAATGTGTTAACAGCCAATAAATACTTAATAAATTTCATATAACATACAGGGTGTTCGAAAAATAGGGGGCCAAATTTGGAAAATATATTAATCATCCCGAAACAAGAAAATAATCCTAATATACCCATGTCCGGAAACGAACCATTTCGGAATAAAACACTCTTTTGTTTGAATTTTGAATTTTATTTTTAGTAATATTTTTTACTCTCAAAATTACAATAGTTACGTTAATACTTGTAATTTGTTTATTCACGTTTCCTTAGTAACTGTCAAAATTTGTTGTCACCGTAATTAAATTATTTTGATATTGTTTTGAAGCTTTTCTATTAATATTGTATTGTTGGAGATGAGTTGATAGGGCTTTATGTTTTGCATAACAGAGTAAAGGGAAATTTGTATCTACATTATCTGAAAAATAATTTACCAAATTTATTGGAGAATGTTTCACTATTCACACGGCATCATATGTGGTTTATGCATGCTTCCACATTTTAGTTTCCAAGTAAGACAATATCTTCAAAATTTATTTCTTGATTGGTGGATAGACAGAGGTGGTCTAACTACGTGGCCTCCACGTTCACTAGACTTGAATCCGTTGAATTTTATTTTTGGGTTCATTTAAAAAGTTTAGTTTATTCGACGCCCATTAATAATGTAGCAAATTTGCGGCAAAGAATCATAGACTGTTTCAATAGTTTAAGACTAAAACCAGGAATATTCGAACGTGTCCGACAATTAATGAGAAGACTTCTAGAATGTTGCATGCAAGTTCAAGGAGGAAATTTTGAACAACTATTGGAATTTTGAGAGTAAAAACATTACTAAAAATAAAATTCAAAATTCAAACAAAAGAGTGTTTTATTCCGAAATGGTTCGTTTCCGGACATGGGTATATTAGGATTATTTTCTTGTTTTGGGTTGATTAATATATTTTCCAAATTTGGTCCCCTATTTTTCGAACACCCTGTATAATGTAAGGAAATAATGACGGAAATTACCTTTAACGTAAATAAAATAATGGCAAATACAAAAAAGTCGAAAATGTAGCAAATAGGTACAGGACAAAAATATAACTTACATACATTTATTATTTTTTTTATTAGCGACCATCTTTTACTGTGTTGTCATGGATTTGCTTTCGTTAAATTTAAAAAATAACATGATTTAAAATAGCTGTTTGTATCACTAGTCCAAAAATTTAGTGGGAAATATGATAAACAAAATTTAAGAAATTCTAATGAATGGCGGTCCAAATACCTATAATTGTTTCTATATAATTTACAGCTGAACGGAGACTAATTGGCGTACCTAGTTGTTATAATAAATATATATTTTTTTCTCGATTTCAATACAAAAAATTTAGAAAGTCAATACATTATTTTATTTATTAATATAGTAAGTGTAATATAAAATTTATTTCGTGTATACATATTCAATAAAAAACTTTGAAAATATAAAATACTTTTTTTCATTTATATACTGATGTATGAAATTTAATTGGTTTGCGTGTATATTACAAAATTTTGTCCCTATTTATGAATTAAAATTCGTACCAAAACAAAAATCTACATATAAAAAATTTTAGGACAAAAAGCAGTCCATTTAGATTTTGAACAATAATCAACATTATAAACTTATAAACAGAATAGATAAGTATATTTAAATTTAAAATAAATATATTATAAATAATGTTACATATTTTCCTCTATTTTCTACTTGTGTTGTATGCTGTACATACACAAGATTTCTTTTCTTTTTCTCATAGAATCTGCAAACTCATTTTTCACACAGTACAAAATTGTTTTACTTTCTCTGCAATTATATATTGTACGGAAATAAAAGTTAATTGAATAGATAAGCATCCATAATGCTCCTTAAATGACTATTAGGAGCTATTATGCACGAATATCACGCCAACTTTGACTTTGAATGTAATCTGATAATGTTTTGCAAATTAATACCGAACAGATAGCCAAGGATACTGAAATCATGGCTGAAATTTGGAATAATTACAGGATAATTATTTCTTGCACAATCGCTCCCAAATAATAGCCAGTGCCACTAATTTTCTTTCAACCTTAAAAAGAACAATTAGCTGACTTTTTTTTCTTGCACAATCAGTAGCTATCAGGGAGTACTTTATGATATAAATAAGACACAATTGATCAAACCAGAGACCAAATAGAAAATTTAAAATTATTCAAACACTAGCCACACTGCCAAATATTTTTTATTATTAATATTATTTATTATCATTAAAATGCAAAAATACATGAAAATATGGAACAAATATTGATAATTTTGAAATTAGATTGCAAATTATATTTAAACAATATTACAGTCCACCCTTAAATTACACACTTCGAGACAAGAAAACCTAATTACATATAATAACAGAAAAACCCAAAACCAATTTATTCTTTTCTGATATATTCAGCTGTAACATGATTTCGTTTTTATGTAGGGTTGTGAGTCGAATACCCGAACATAAGAATTCAACATGTAAAAACATAATTTCCTAATTACTTTAAAGAAAAAAGTTTCAAATAACAGTTGTAAAATAATAAAATTCTGTATATGAATCAGTAAAAAAAAAAAGTTTTACGTGCCTTGTAAGTTAAGAAATTAGGTATAAAAATAATGTAAAACGGTTTATCTGTCAAGTTTACTGCGTTAGTTTATTTTTATTATTAATTGTAATTACTGTTTTGTTGAATTACGCCAAATAATATAGCAATTTTTTTATTCTATTTTATAAATTCAAAATTAATTTATTTCATATTGTTGACTTCAACAGTTTATTTATAATATTAATTTCAAATTTAGCGCTTTTTAGTGGGAGAAATTTCTTGTACATCTGTTCGGCGTCCCAAGTGTAGGTACTTTTGCATAATATTGTATTTGTAAGACCCAAAAATGTTCACATATTTTTTATCGTTATTGTATTTGCATTATATATGAATAATTAGATTTTTTGAGGATGTACTGATTTCGAAAAAAATGTAATGTTATATAGATTATTGTAAAATATTTTATATTTTAAATTTTTTCCTTTTTTTATAGTCGAACGTCGAAGTAATAATTTCTATTTAAAATTTAATTTTCAAATCATCTTAAGCTCTAAGCATAGTGCCGACTGTGCCTAATGCATAAAACAATAACAATACTGCCTCTAATATTAATATTAAATAATATAGCCTGCCGAAATTTCCTAGTTATGACCACTCCCAAAATTCTATCACCTCTCATTATCTCTTCACTCCCGTGCGTATTTACGCGTGTGTTTACATCTCTGTCGCAAACTCGCAAGCACTATCCACGACGCTGTTGCGACCTCTGCTGAAGTTGAGGACTCAACTCGGCTCAACTCTCGACTCCTTCGCCTCGTGCCAAGCCGTGGTCGTTCAACTCAGCTACCGCCAGTGTGGGTATCCCGTAACTGTTGCGGTACTCGCGCTGATCCACTGTCGTTTGTTTTGGTAATCAGAGGTGTGATTGGCTTGCTTTCAGCCAACGAATATGGATATGCGAATTTAGACTATTCAAATGTTTTTGTAAGAGTTCAAATATATTTTTTTTCTGTTTGTTAAGTGATTCATAATTTATGGTGTGATTGATTCTTTCATGGGTTATGGATTTGCAAATTTGGACTTGAATTGAAATGTTTTCTTTTGAGAATTTAAAAAATATTTTAGATGATTCATAATATACCAAAATAGTTACCAATCTAAATATGTAGTGTACACAACTATGATTAACTATGTATTAAATTTAATTTTGCATAAATTTTACTGTTTAAAGTAGTAAACAATATCAATGACTAGTTTTTACGGAGGGTAATACTGATCTAATTACATTAGGGCTAAAATTAGAATAGTTCACATTGAATGAGCAACTCTCTCACAAGTTGTAAACATCACGGAGACTAGTTTTAAGGAGGACTTTGATCTAATTAATATTGCCTAACTGTAACCAGGTTGACAATGACCCAAAATTTAGTTTTTTTGCTTATAACTTCTTAAATATTTTTTTATTTCTTTTTCATTTTGTGAATTCTCCTAAAGTTCAAGAATAATTTGCATTTTGTTGCTCTAGGTCAGCTGTGAACTCTGATTTGGAACCTTCTTAAGGTATACAAACATAGTACAAATTATAGTTATAGTTATAGATAATTTAAGACATATTTCCTTGTTTCTACCTACCGAAGACTAATATTTTTCCAGATTATTTTATTTATAATATATTTTTATTTCCTTTTTATTATTTCATATAAATTATAACTAATAAAATAAAAATTATTAAATATGTTACTAAATTCAATATTTTATTTAAAAATTCATAAGAAATTATAAAAATACCAAATATGTATATTTTGTTATATTTTATGTACGAAAAATAATAAATTGTTTTGGTAACAAAAGGTTTTTGATTATTTAACTCATGTAAAGTTTAAATAAGAATTAGAGTAATTTACATAGGGTGAACACCTCTGTCGGAGGTGGTAAATATTCGTAATATTGGCTAGTTTTTATACTGATTTATTTACATTAGGGGAAGAATTAGAGAACCTATTTCACAGTGCGTGAGCATTCCTCCATCAGATAGTAAACATTACGGTGCCTGGTTTTACGGAGGGTGATTTTGACCTAATTACGATAGCGCAATAATTAGAGTACTTCACAGTGAATGAGCACCCTTCTCTCAGGTAGTAAACATTACGGTGACTGGTTTTTACGGAGGGAGATTTTGCTCTAATTATATTAGGGCAACAATTAGAGTATTTCACAGTAAATGAGCACCCTTCTCTCAGGTAGTAAACATTACGGTGGCTGCTTTTTACGGATGGTGATTTTGCTCTAATTACATTAGGGCAAGAATTAGAGTACTTCACAGTGAGTAAACACTCCTCTCACAGGTAGTAAACATTACGGTGACTAGTTTTTACGGAGGATGCTTTTGAAGAATTAGGTCAAGAATTAGAGTACTTGTATGTATGTGATAAGATATGTATCAAAATTGTAAGGATATAAAAATATGGAAAACAAATAAAGGACTATCATTACAATTTTTATTTATATATAACACATTTCTGTTAGATAAAATTTTATCATTTTCTATATTATTTCCTCTTCGTGAATGAATACAATAAGAGCAGTCACATTTTTATACAGACCACTAACGTATCTACTTATCTAGGCTAGAATGTATTTATATATGTACATTTTTATCTGTATGTCTTGTTCTATGTATTTGCATTTATGCAGATGAAAGTTTCTGCGTATTGCTCAATGTTTGTTTTTCAGAAAAAAATTAATTCTGATAATGAACTTGCAACGTAATAGTAGCTTTATGATTCAGGTTTGCAAAAGATATAAAATTCTATTAAAATTTCTGCAAGTCTATTGTTGTATTATTAGCAAAATAAATTCTTACAATAAACAAAATTTTTATCACATATGATTCATTTTGCGTAGGACGAATTATATTTGTACCCACGTTTATAATAAAATTTTATATAATTACCAAGTGGGTATGTAAATTTATAAATTGTGAAAATTTTCTGTAGGTTCTAAATGAATGAATGTTAACAAATAAATAAATATCTTAATTTAAAGTCTTCAAAATATATTCAGTTTTAAATAAATAAAAGTTTGTAATATTAAAAACAAATTAACTGAATTTGTTTATTTTGTTCAACTAAAACTTTATATAAAACTGTAGCAGAATTTTCCAGAACTGTTTCCCACCAGTTTCCTGATTGTGCACCTCAATTTTCTCCAGCAATTTTCCCAGTATTTCACGCATATTTTCTTTTCAACCCCTCTTAAAAATTCCTTTGTATATTTTACAAGCACCACCTGTGTATACCTGTCACGTTCTGCTATTACTTTCCCAAAATACAATTGAAGACTTACCTGTACAGCACTGTTCAGGAAGCAATTATTTTGCCCGGGTGCGTTCAGCAAGCCCTTCGTGGACGTGAATCCCAAGCTGTCCCTAGATGGAGCCATCGTAGCTTCGCTGGGAAAGGCGTTCGGGTGGTAGTTCACCTGTGCTGACGTCATTCTCGGGCTTTGTCTGCAAGAAACGTGATGTTAACGTGGAAAAAGAGATAAATTAATTTACATTTAAATCGGTACTTGATTACCATTCCCAAGTAGGCAACATTAAAAAAGTAGGCACAATAAAATTTAAGTATTTACGCCATCTATTTAGCAATACAAATAGTACACATCAACAAGTACTTGAAGCTTTCGTATCAAATGTTTTTTATGTTGATTATTTATGTATCGCTATCACATGGCATAATTTACAGAATACGGTTATGTATATAGATTTGCAAAGGTTTATTATAAAAATTGGAAATTTTTTAAAACGGCATTTGATTTCAATGCCCCTGATAGGTGTCGAGTCTTTCTTGGGAGAACCATTTTACGTAGATATTTCTATATAATTGTTCGAATTTTTATAAATTTATATAAAATAAATTGAAACGGTATAAAATACAGGATATTTATGGTATTCCTATATCTTTTTTAATGATTATTTTACAAGTGTCATTTTCACACTATCTCAATCAGAATGCTTCATTTGATGGAAGATGTCATTTATATTTATACAACGTTATAGTAACCTATAAACTTAATTTTTTTTTGTTTTTTAATTTGTTTATCCATCTGTTGAAGTTCGTTATTATTAAATTGTGCACTGTTATTAATTGGTTATTAGTTGTGTAGAAGACAAAAGATAAAGCAACGGTATTCTAATATTGAATTACTTGTGATGCTTATTTCTTGAAAAGTGCATAAAAATATGGCTACTGTAAGTCGTCTTTACTTGGTGGTACTTTATAAAATAGATCTATGACGTCACAGTTTCAATATCGAGAAATTTAAATAAAAAATTACAAAAGTATTAATTAAATAAGACCAAGTGGATATAATTTATATAAAAAAAATCAAAAATATTTAAATATTTAGGTCAATACAAGCAAGTACAGTTAATGTGTGATAATTTTCTATTTTTATCTTTCATATTATCCTGTCTTTATAAGAATACCTGCCTCAGGTACGATTATAATATAAAGAATACGTGAGCAACTCATCCTACAAGAGATGAATTTTTAAAATTTAAATACCCAGGAAATTTGAATACGAGAATGGTGTTGAATATTTTAGGCCTGATTTTAGGTTAGGTTAGAAATTGTAGAAAGGAAATATAATAGTTATTGTGTTGCTTTATGGTTTGAAAGAGGTTTAAAATCATGTATTTATAGAAACACGTGAACGTAAACTTTACTGTTTTAAAAACAAGATACCTAAATAAATAGTCATTTAAGTTTATATTTATCGTTTTTATTTAAATATTTATTGTTAGGCACGGTGTTTTTTTAATGAGTCAATGTTTGGAAAAAAAGAATTTTTCACCAAAGAATGAAAAACAAAGTAATATTTTACACAACATATGATAATAATAATAATAATAATGCCAGGAATTTCAACTTGCATTTCAAATTTATTATTAGGATTTAAAATGAAGTATTTCAAGTATGTCATTTATATTTTATGTCAGCAAGAATAGAGCAAGAAAACCTGATAGAATATATTAGTTTAAATTGGTTTGGTCGATAGTCAAACAACTCGAAGTTTGATCTCATAAATTCGATAAAAAAATTAACTACTCTTGTAATACGAACCATAAAATAAATCACTACTACAGTTATGTTAAAATGTCGACAAAAAATATACTTTTTAGCACGCAAGTTCACTTATATGATATATTTCCATTTTCGTTGTGAACTCAGGTAAAAATTTAGTCTTGCATCACATAACATCGTTTCGTAAACTCACTTATACATTTTTTTTAACAAAGTGGACTGATCTTAAGAATAAAAAATGTTATGTTTTTAACAAAAAAAATCATATTTTCTATATACATTTTTAATTGTTTAAAATCTAATCTAAACTTTAATTTAATTATTAGTGAGTGGTTGAGGTTATGTTTATAGTTTCAGTTTTTGATTATGAGGTAACCTTAATAATTTCAAAAAATAAATTTATAAGAAGAATATTAATATTTAATTTATCGGCTATCATGTAATAGAATATTTTGACATTTCGAAATTCAATTTCAACTTCAATTTAAGCTTCCGACAATACTTAATGGCAACTTTTTATAAAACTTGGTCAACCGGAATTGAATGTTTATTTTGTCATTTTCCTTTTTGTTGCTAATATGTAATAACAGATAAATATTAAAAAAATATATAATATATGAAGAAAGTTAGCATAAAAAATAATAATTTAGTAATATTTCTTTTTCTATTATATATTAATGTTTTAGCGTTTCATATAAGTTTAAACATCTATTTAATTTTATTAATCATCAAAATTAGCTGCGCAAAGTGAAACAAATGAAAAACAAAAAAAGTAAGATACGTACATCAAATGAAACAAATTTTTAATATATTTACGGACGACACATCTATTTTTAAACTAACTTTAGAATATATCATAATTAAATAATTAATATCAAATTACATTATCTATAATGACATATCATTAACTGTCACATAGATATTTTCTTTTATTTCCGTGGCTGCCTGATTTTGAACGAAAATGTTACATTTTATATTTAATAAATCTCGTATATCAGACGTGCTATTTTATCAATAATGATCCTATCTGATGTAGAATTTAATTTCGAACAACTTTGTACTCTTGTAGTTTTGCTCTAAACCTATCAGGAAAGGGAGTATCAGCATTTTTTTTTAAATTCCATGTTAAAGTCCTATGTTCCGCGTTTCGTTGCACACGCTGTTCAGGAAATAATTGGTTTACAGGAATGAAGAAGATTTACGCTAATTTCTTTACATTTATGTAATTACCAGTCTGTAATGTTTCTACAACGGATTTTAGACTTGGCATAGTATTTAAAGATTTTGGTATTGTTGCGAAATGAAATTATCCCAAATTTTTTTACAAGCCTTAAGCAAGGAATCCTTAATAATTTTACATTTTACATTATTTACAATGATGGAAACATTTTTATGTATTAAAATGATTAAAACAAATGATTGAAAAATAAACAATCCAGTAAAGATTGCTAAAAATATTATAGCTTCATCAAAATCTCATTGAAAGTTTGAAGATTGCCAAATAAAATAATATTCTGATATTATCCAAATAACGAATTAGAACAACATATCACAGACGCCAAATGACGTATTGTAACTCAATCTATAAACACATGTCATCAAAATAAAATTCTTTTACACAACACGATCCTTTCCAAGGAAGCACGTGCCTTACGACCTAACATCAGTAATTATGTAGTCACAAATATCGGATTTCAGTGACTGATACTTTTCAGAATTGAAACGTGCCACAATCTACACCCTGAAATAGAGTTGAAGTTGAAGAAAACAGTCTGTTGTTCGAAAAAATATCCTGTTTCCTACGGTGTCACATTTCGCTGAATTAGGTCGAAATTAATCTGATGGAAAACTAGACATGTTGTTGTTGACAGGTTACAAAAGACAGTCATTGTTGATTAATAATTGTAATCACAGAGCATTTTTTTTAGGTTAATTACTTAAAGAAAACAGGGGGCGTCTTTAAATACTTGTTTAGTCAAAAATATTCGGGTATTATTTGGTCTTAATAATAAGGAAATAAGAAATATGTTTTGCCAAATGTAGTTTATAAAAAGACCATCTTTTACTAAAGAAAGCTTAGAGAAGGTTGCTGAATATGGTTATAATTAACACCTTCATTAAACATAGAAGACCGTCTCTAACTAAAGAAGGCTTAAAAGAGAAAAAGACAAAAGCTGAATATGGACATGTTTTTATTTCAAATTTCTTAATAAGTCTGCTATTTTTGTACTGTTAAATTAATTTGAGACCAATTTTGAGAAGTAGAGATTGAATAGCATAGAATATATAGTAGTGTTCCTAAATTTTACTCGGTTCTCGAAAAAATTATACCATTTTGCCTTTTTATTAAAAAGCATAATAGAAAGAAAACAAACAACTGAAACATAGTGCATCGATAATGAAAATGATAGCAAGGATAAAAAATGAAACTAAAATATTTGCATGCTTTTCCTCTTTCCTGTTAAAAAATCTTTTCAATTGTTAAATTTGGAATACACATGTAGATTAATCACATGGTATGAGACGTTTATATTGAACATAAGTCTCTGCTTACGTTTGTCTATAGATAGAGTTACAGACATAAAACAAGAAGAAAAATTTGAAGTATATCTTATCATAATATTTTCCGGCTTATATCTAGAGCAGTTTACATACTTTTTATATTGTGTCTATAAACACTTTAAATATAGATGTATTAAAAACAATTCTCGGAATATTATGATTTATTTGTGATAAGAATCCTGATAAAATTTAGGTATTAAAATGCAGCCACTTAACAATTTATAATTTTAATTTTTAGTGCTCGTTAGCTTAATTTGTTTGATTTTTAAACAACATGAAAATAAATGCGATATAAAGATTATCAAATTGATATAAATTATTAATATTGATAAGAGATAACTACTCATTCTTCCTTATTAATCCTATTGCAATAAAATTATATAAGAGATAAATGCAACTTGCAATTATTAATAAAGCGATAGTTTTCATCACTACTTTCCTTATTAAACAATTGAGAATAACAATGTATATGTAAATGTTTACAAATATGAAAGTCGAGTATTCGCTGGAATTCAAGAGAAATCAGAGGAAAAAAACCTGATGTAGGAACAAACTAGTTTTTTTGTAATTTATTCCATATATTAATTGAGGTGTCCCAGCTAGGTAATTAATAATACCGGTAGGTTAAATGTATCGGTTTTCCAAAAACGGCACTATCATTTTGTAATTAAGATATCATAATTAAAAGAATTCAATTATAAACGTCATGTTTAACGTTTTCAAATAAATAAATAAATAGTTACCATTACTTTTTTATTGGACTTATTATTATAAATAAACAATTTCTAGAAATGATTTTTAATTTTGATTACCTATAACAACTTTAGAACAGCAGTTAGGATTGGGAATTTCTTAAAAAAGTTATATTTAAGAACTCTTTTAACACAAAATATTAGAATGAAAAAAATAATAATAGAATCCAAAATGTTTGCAATAAATAGGTTATGGTTTAGTACACCGAATAAACAAATCTTAAAAACAATATTTGTTTATACTATGCACAGTTAATTTTGATTTAAAATGTCTCTAAAGTAATACAGGTTAAATGTATTCATCTTAAAAATATGTTAATGATTGTTGTAATCAAAAAATCTGTGCATTACCTATAATTATTATACCCGGCAAAATTAAAGAGGCCAATTCTGAACAAATCTGTAAGTCTTACAAATCTTTAAATCTGTAAAAAAATGACCAAAACGCATCTATTTTTGTTGATTAATATAAAATTATATTGTTCATTATTTACAGATTTGTAAGACTTTACAGATTTGTTCAGAATTGGCCTATAAATTGTAATCAAACTGAACATACCTTAACAGAAGTAAATAAACATCCAAAAGTATTCAAACCATGTCTTTCATAATCACTAATCACTGAGTCCAACTCTCAAAAATGTAAACAAACAAACGACTGTCACATTCTACACTACTCCGCACGACTGTTGCTCGGCAACTGTCTTGCCGCGTACGACAACACAAGACGTGTCTTCCGCTTTCCCCGCAGTCTTCAGGTAAGTCGCTGGGGCCAAGAAGTCGCTCGTGGTGCTCGTGTTGCCCACCTTCAACTTCAACCACATACGAGTTTGGCTTCAACCAGTACCAGTATGTACAACTCTATATAGGTTTTAAGATTCATGTATATATACAGGACTTGTTATGTCTAGTTACATATCAACAATATTCCGATAATTTTTAATAAAAAATTAATATTATCGCTAATTATAATCTATTTATGAGTTTGCTAGCTTATTTTGCACAAATTTCCATTGCAATTATTCATGTAAACATAAGATTGTCTAATTCCTTATCAACAATAATTTGTTTATAAATAAAATATATTTATTTCCACCTTCTATATAATTGCTACTTTACAGGCTTCTTGGTAGCTAAGTAAATAAACAATTACAGTAACTTACCTGTAAAACTTTACAAGGCTAGCCTTGTAAAATTTTACAATGCTCATAAAAAATTATAGAAAATAATGAAAGTTTTTTATGCATTTTATTATAAATATTACAAACTTAATTTAATTAGGTTTATGTGAGTAATTACACACATTTACAGTACATTTTAATTTACTGGCGAAACTCATTTGATAATGTCTATAGTTAAATGAATTGTTCTACCACCGCCAACTACCTGTGATTCCAAAATAGAGTAAATCTTTTTTTGAAGAATAAAGTAAATTAATAAAAACAAAACGCTATGAAGGGGTAAATAAAATTTTGTACGCGGTACGCGTGCAATTAATCTTTACTGGGCTCACTGGATTATGAAAAAAAATTCCAGCTCTCCCTGTAAAGATTTACTTACACCGCTGACCACGTAAATAACTATTGTATGTGTCCTCACAAATTATAATCTATTTTTATGTTTACCGGTTTGTTTTGCTCATATTTCGTTTATAAATAACTATCAAAACAACAGTTCATTTATTTATGCAGATTTGAATTATACTTTTATAGCTGCACCAATTTGAATTTATGAGTCATATCAATAACTGGATTCAAGTTTGAAATGTTTATTTTGCTAATGAAATACCGATAAGATTTGTGATAAAAATTTTGAATAGCACTTATTATTTTGCAATATATCCATACATACGTTTCCTTGTTTTCGTAATGTTATCGTTTTATTTTGTTCTGTATATAACAAATAACAATAATTGTAAAATAAAGGCAGAAAAAATGTATGTAAGATATTAAGAACTTTTTCAAGATAACAGCCGCTTCAGTGTGTAGTCAACATTTATATTTTTTAAGGATAACAAATTATTGAATCAGATATAGTTGCATATATTTATCATTATAGTAGTACAAACGATAAAAATTTATTTCTTTAACCTTCGTGCCTATATTTATGTTTTGGCTAAATAAAATGTTATAAACACAGGCGCAAAAAAGGACCATGAATCTAATGTCTACACTCTACACTATATAGGGTATAAGATTTATATTTCATTCTAAATTTTCTACAAATTATTCATTAGAAAAAAAAATAATAAAGCAAAATAATAGCAATAAATATAGTGTTAAAAAGGGATCTAAAAATTGGAGCGTATATTATATATATTTGGAACTTATACTTTTAGTGCTACTAGTGACTGGTAGAAGAAAGTTTTTAACATTAATTATTAGAAATTATCTACTCAGGTAATTGATGTTTAGTAAATACATTGACATATTTCTGACATTTTTTGAATATTAGTGCTGTAGTTTATAAAATTTATAAATATGTCTTTTTATTCAAAATTTAAATGGCCATATGATTTTTATGAACGGTCGTTATGAAGGCACGTAAAACTAGAATATTCAAACACCATATAACTAAAATCCAGAATTACGTGTCCTAGAATCTTTAAAACGAGAATGTATGTATTCCCGATTCTTCAGTCCCAGAATATGTAATTCTAGTATCCATAATAGTACGTAAGAGCGTCTCAAGATGGCACAAAGCTACTAGTGCTGTAGTATGTATGTACGATTACAACTGAATTTTCGAAATTTATTCTAAAAAATAATTATAATATTCACAAAATTCATTTTTTTTACGCTGAATTTTTTGGTGTAAAGCTTTTTGAGATAAGATTTTTTTAAGCGAGATATTTAAACTTAATAAAATAACTACAATTCTATTTGACTGGAAATGTCTGGAATCTTCGAAGTTCAAAGTAAGTTCCTTTATAGTGTATTTAAAATGTATTGCAATGTATTTTAATTGTGTAGGTTGTTAGCTACAGTTTTTAGCTACCTACAGTTTATGGTGGCTTCCGAATCATTCGGACACACCAATATTTTTGGGATTTGAACCGAAGATCTCAGAACCACCGCTGTCCGTAAAATAAATAATATTTCATCCATTGGCAGAGACAGTTTTTACATATATAAAGATAAAATAGTATATTTTATATAATTGCACTTACCTTTGAAGAAAATTATAACATTCTCAAATCTGTAACAAGGGAGAAAATAACACAGTAAATATATGTAAGTAGTAAATTGATTATATTCTTTTCAGTAAAGAAAAATTCATCTCTTACTCTTAGAAATAAAACACTCAATATTATAGCTAACATAAAATCTAAATTTACTACACTAGAAACATCAAAGTGAATAAAAATTTGTAGTTTCAATCGTAAAATCCCAATACCTGCATTTTCTCAGTCCACTTTGTTAATAAAAAAATTTATTCGACAATTATTCCAACTGAAAATATTCAAATGCTAATTAAATATATCAAATTGTAAATTAATCTAAATCGTCTTCATCATCATCTGAGACGTATTTCTTCGTCGCTCGTTTGCGCCTTCCAGAAGGTGTTTTCTTCGTTTTAGATATTTTAATTTTCATTTTAACACTGGAATCTGCGTCGGACTTGTTATCTTCGTCCCCTGGATCTGATAATTTTTTTAATTATACAATTCATTTCATGACAGATTTCGACTTACCATCATCTCCTTCCGAATCACCGTCAGTTTCCAAGCGCTGTCGAGCATTCGTGAAGACGGATTGAAGAACAATGCTATCTTCGTGAATAAGCGAAGCTTCTTCGTTATAAGTTTGCGCGTTTTGGCATAATTGCATGAAATCGCGCTCTAGTTCCATAAAATCGGTGTACTGAAAAGAAATGATAATTATTTTTGTAAAGATATTTTAGTATATTCTTACTTTGCTTTCTTCGATTCTGGTTGTGATTTTGTTGATATCCACTGGTTTTTTAATTATCTCATAATAATCTGGTAATTCTCTTCTTGATGGTAGCTTCATAAATGGTTCGCTAAGTAGTCTGCCGTCACTATCTGTGTATTTTACGACGATATTCATCAATTTCTTCATCTGTCTTTTAAGTTTGGGATCCATGGAGCTAGAAGCTCCTCTTCGCTTTTTTGAAGTACTCGGTTCCACATCAGAATCATCTCCTCGTTTAGATCTTCGTTTCCGTCCTTTCTTCTTTTTGACCTTTTCTTCCTCTTCTTCTTCGTCTTCGTAGTCACCGCCGTCGTCGATGGCTTTTAACCATTCTTTCTCTGTGAGGGAATCGGTGTAATCGACTTCTTTTCTTTGACGAGTTCCTCTTCCGAGGTAAGATTCTTCGCTTTCGTCATATGCCCATCTTTCGACTTCGTCATCGTCTTTTACAAGCCAGTCTGGCAGTTCGCTTTCTTCAATCAGACGAGATTTGCGCTGGGGACCAAGTTTGGCTTCTTCGCGACGTCGTTCCAGATCCATCTTTTGGAAGAGTTCGAATTCTGGTTCGGTACGGGCAATCATCTGGTTTACGGTTTCATCGTCAGGTACTTCATTTTCTTCTTCTTCATCGGCTTCGTCTTGGTGAAGAATGCTTTGCAGGAATTGTTGTCGTTCAGATCCAGTTGATTTCTGATCGAACATACCGGCTTGAATGACTTTCTCATCCATGTTCAACTTGTATCGAGCAGCAGCTAAAATTCTTTCTTCAACAGAGTTAACTGTCATTAGCCGAAGAACTCTGACTTCGTTTTGTTGCCCGATACGATGGGCACGATCTTGAGCCTGTAAATCTTGATGCGGATTCCAATCGGAATCGAAGATGATGACAGTATCAGCACTTTGAAGATTCAAACCGAGACCGCCAGCTCTGGTAGACAGAAGGAAAAGGAAATATTCACTGTTCTTACAGTTGAATTTCTTGAGTAGATCTCCTCTTTCTTCTGCTTTTGTAGTACCGTCAAGACGCAAATAACCGAAACCGCGCCAGCTTAAATAATCTTCCATGATTGTCATCAGTTGAGTCATTTGACAGAAAAGAAGAACTCTGTGGTTTGTCGCTTTTAATTTTGGGAGAATACGATCTAATAATTCGAATTTTCCTGATGCACGGAAAAGATCAGGACTGAAATAAAACAAAAATAAAATACATTTAGTAAATGGGGTATTAAATATTTTTACCCAGTGATAACTCCAGAAGACATTCCAACATGATCGCAATATTTCTCTTCAATATTTTGGAACATAAAGGGATGATTACACAGTTTTCTCAACTGGACAATAGTGTTCATCAGAGCTTTAGCTCCACCTTTACCCTTATTTCCCTTTTCAGATCCATCAGTTAATAACACACCTTTACTTTGCATGTGTCTAAAAACATAAAAAATTAAAATCAAATCATTAATTAACTAATAATATCTTACTTGTAAAGTACGCGTTGAAGTCCAGACATATCACACTTAATAATGTATTCAACTTTATCTGGAAGTTGAGATTCGACTTCTTTCTTCAATCTTCGAAGCAAGAAAGGACGCAAGACTTTATGTAAACGACGAATGATAAGAATTGTTTCTTCTTCATTCAATTCTACCTTTTCACCGGTGGTAGCGAAAGGAGCGTTGAACCACTGTTCGAAAGTGGAACAACTTTTAAAGATTGAAGGAAGTAAGAAATTTAAAAGCGCCCACAACTCGGGAAGTTTATTTTGAAGCGGTGTTCCGGTTAATAGTAAACGATGAGGAGCTAAATAATGAGTATTTAATACTTGGGTTAATTTGCAGTGATGATTTTTCATTCTGTGACCTTCGTCAATGATCATGTATTTCCATGGAAGCTACAAAAATTGGTCTTAATATTTTTACTTACTTTACAATATTTCTTACCTTAGCTAAAACCCCTTTATCTTTTATAACATACTCATAAGTTGTTAAGAGAACATTAAATTTAGTAGAGCGCATTTGGCTCTGAATTGCTCGTCGACCTGCCGGAGATCCTTTATAAGAGACAACTACAACCGATGGGGCCCATTTTTCGAACTCGAGTACCCAATTGGACAAAGTTCTAAGGTAAGAAATTATTATTTTTGCTTTTAATTTAAACAAATTTTAACTTACGATAAAGGTACGATAACCAAAAACGGTCCATTAACTTTTTTCTTTTCCATTAAATAAGTTACTAAAGCAATTGTTTGAATAGTTTTACCCAAACCCATCTCATCGGCTAAGATTCCGTTCAAATTATTGTTGA
This sequence comes from Stenolophus ochropezus, assembly GCA_035578165.1. Classification (NCBI taxonomy): domain Eukaryota; kingdom Metazoa; phylum Arthropoda; class Insecta; order Coleoptera; family Carabidae; genus Stenolophus; species Stenolophus ochropezus. Next base: position 5,662,080 of record JAQOWZ010000002.1, read on the forward strand.
ACAATGAAACCAACCATTCCAAACCTTTGATCTGGTATTCTTTGAGTTTACCATTAACCATAATTGAAGCTTGTTCAGTTACAATTTCGTGAACGGTGTGTGCAATACTATAATAGGTTTGTTCTTCAGTAGCGTTTTTATATTCGTCATCTTCAACTTTAGCTTTTTTGATGACTTCTTTAGCCTTTTCTTCTTCTGTCTTTGCTGCGGCGTGGCTTCTGTGTTTATCTGGAATTTGTTTTGGTAAGTGTTTTGTTCAGATATGTTAAAAGAAAAAAAGGATTTGAAACAAAATCCTGATTTTCTTTGTTACCTTCACCTTCGTGATCGTTATCGTCGTCACTTTCATCGTCACTATCAGCGACTTCCCAACCAGGATGTTGCACAAGCCAGTCTTTAAGCTCGCTTAATAACGGAGCATCTTCTCCAGATAGTGTCTTGTTGGTTGAAATTTCAATGACTGTAACTCTGTAATCCGAACCTTGAGAACCATCGTCTCCTTCGTCGATGATGCTGCCATCCGCATTTAACTTCTTCTTCTTTTTCTGCAAATTAATGATCTTCCACATAAATAAAGCATTTCTGTTACTTAAAATCTGAGTAAACACATAGTATTCAAAATTAATATTTGGGACTGAGGGTCATATTAAAATTTTAATTAGGAATACTACGTAACAATCGTGATACTTCTTACCCGTTTTCTCTTTTGCTCTTCTTGTTGCTTGCGTTTTTGTTCAATTTTGTGCTGTTTGACCATCTCTGTAAGATTTCCAATATACTCATCGGTTTGTGATAACAAGAACGCCAATCTTTTATCTTTCTTTTGATCAATAAGTTTTCTGTAACCTTCTTCATCTTCAGCCATAAGTCTCCGCATACGTTCCTTCTCAATTCTTTCTTGTTCTTTCTTCTGTTCTCTTTCTGCGTTAGCATGATAGTTCATCACAGCTTTGTTAAGTCTAGCAAGCTTAGCTTGATTATTCCGATGGAATTCTTTGAAGTCTTTGCCGTGTTGCAGAACTGAACTGAGGAATTCTTGATGTTTCTGTCTTCGTTTACGCTCTGCTTCAAGTTTCTGTTGCTTTTCAAGTTTCTCAGTAGCCCTAGCTTCGCGTAATCCTTGACGTTTAGTACGTTTATAAGCTTTAACATTAACAGCGGTTTCTAAAGTTGTATCGCGACGAGTACAAGCAATTATTTCACTACGAAGTTGTCGTTGGAAGTTCAAGCATCTTAAAGCTCTAAGTTCTATTTGAGCTTGAATGCGCAAATCTTCAGACATGTTAGTCGGCAAGTTTTTAAGTTGTTCCATTCTAGCGGCTATACGAGCTGCGACTCTATTTTCTCGTTCTTGTAAGATAACTAATGGATCTATACCGCATGGTTTGGGCAGAGTTGTGACTCTATTTTGTTTGGGTTGCGGTTGTTGTCCTTGTTGCTGCTGTTGTCCTCCAGGACCTGGTGGTCTGGGTCCAGGAGGCACTCCTGATGGAGCTCCAGGCTGCATGGGAATCTGACCTGGAGGGCGTTGTTGCGCATTCTGATTCTGATCTGGCATCACCTTTACGAGCCATGAGGTTAATAATGAAGTATATATTTAATTAGAAATTGAACACCCTAAAGCCCATGCAATGATATGTGTAAATATATACAGGGGGAATTCTTTTAATTAATTACAAACAATAATTATAAGGTTTTCAAATTGGAACAAATAATTTTTCCCAATTTTTATAACCATTATAAAATACTTATTAATAAAATATAATTTAAAAGTAAGTATAGCTCAACCAAAATAATTTGAAGTATACATACTTATAAATTGCATTTAAAATTCTACAACTTTATTTACATGTAGATGATGTCTACAGTCTTCTTCTAATAAAACTAATAGTATATTGTGCAACAAGTGCAGAAAGTTAATTAAAGTTACCTCTACATGAGTGACAACTCATATTTTTTTCTACGACCATACTGGTAAGTTACAGAATACTTTTTTCATACTGTATAAAGCTTCCAAGTTGTGTATTTCGCACACCCGTGGGTAAAATGTGAACAATCACTTCTTACAATATTCTGCGCATGTGCAGTGTAAGAAATATAATTTTTCACAACAGTTACTCCGCTTGTGCGTCTTGTATTTATCTACAACCGATAATATCTTTGCCATATTGTTCTTGACAAGTACGTTAGATATTTGTTTTATTAACGATTCTACAAAAATTCTATTGAAATAAATTTATTGATACATCTATGTCAAAGTGTGTGGTCATAGAAAAAGTATAGTGGGCCCTCATCAAAATCAACCTTGCTTAATTCCAGCACTCGACTTCGTCTCATGTCGTAACTTTCACATCTTTTTGTAAGAAATAGGCAACTTCTGCAGTTGCACAATACACTTTTTTATAATTTAGTTCACAATTAAGAAAAATAATGTTTTTTTTTAATTTAAAATTTTAAGGGCCGGTTTTTTCATCTTAGGTTAAAATGCCGGTTACCATAACCGTCGGAAAAATATCGCATCAAAATAGTAAATAACGTATATTTTTAACAACTTACATTAGTTTTTCGATGCGATATTTTTCTATTAACCGATGGTTAAGGTAACCGGCACTTTAACCAGAGATGGAAAAACCGGCCTTAAATGATTGTTCCGGTAGACGTCATCCTAATTTTGTAGCCAATAGCTTTATAACCTATATACAAAACTAAAACCTAAAGCTATATAGATATATACAAAGGGATGTAAACAGTTGTATATCTTTGGAGCTGTCTCGCTGTTTACCTGTGTGGGCGGTTGTGCGGCGGGACCAGGAGGGGGCGGCCCCGGCTGCGGGGGCGGCGCGGGGGGCCCTGGGGGGCGCATGGGCTGCGGCGCGGCGCCGTCCTGCGGGGCGTCGCCCTCGCCCGCTGGCGGGGCGCTCGCGGGCCCCGGAGTGCTCTGCACACATACCGAACACGTACTCTACCCGCCTATACGACTACCGGCAACTCAACGCAACGCAACGCAAAGCTAAGTCTACTCATACGGCACTTTCTTATACGCACCGAAATTCTCCGGAAATGTATCGTCATTTCATTCCGTCTTAAGACTACATTAACATTATTAATTATTTTATTTATCAAAACCACATAATTCTAGTTCTCAATTTCAATTATAACTTTTCCTACGACCCTTAAGGTATTTGCTTGTTGTATGTTTGTTATTGCTACGGATACATAGTATATTGTAAACACATTTTCATTTCCCACGGTAACAATAGACAACGTTAAGGTATAAATTCATTTCTCACAGTTCTGTCAAAAATTATTCATATCTCACAGTTCTGTCAAAAACGAATTGTTCCAAATTTAATTAATTAGAAAATAATATCGTGGTCGTACAAAAAGTATAGTGTACAACTCGCATGGAATGTCCATTTCATACTCGTATGTGTTCCATTCCATGCTTGTTGTACAATATACTATTTCAGTTCTGTTTGAGCCATTGTAATATAATACCCGCGTTCACAACAATTCCACTTTGACTTTACGCATGCGCAGAGTTTGTTGTGAGAAAACTCAATGCGCATGTGTTGAACACTTCTGATTTAAAGTAGAAATTGAAAATGGAATGTGAAAATTGAAATTAAAAATTATGTGGTTCTGAACATAGTAATGTAATTTTACTTATTATTATTCTTAGAAAGAAGAAGTACAATAATAAAGTACTGAAGTACGTAGACTTGAACTCTTCTGATTCAAATCAGAAATTGTAAATTGACTGTGAAAATTGAAATTAAAAATTATGTGGTTCTGAACATATTAATATAATTTTACTTATTATTATTCTCAGAAAAAAGAAGTATAGCAATAAAGTCTCTGTTAAACCTTAAATAAAACAGATAATAATAAATATATAAATAGAAAATAAATTAGATTCATAAGTAATAATTTGCTTAAGTGGCACATTAGTTTTAATTGCATATTTATTCTTCTCGTAATAGAGACTCTATTGTAACAATTTAAAGTGATAATATTGTTTGAGTTTCCGGAAAAAATGTTTATCCTGTTAACACGACAATTAATTAAAACCTTGGTACATTTATATTTTTGCGTATAAGAAAGTAAATAATGTAGGACTGCAAATTTAAATAGAGATTTCATCATCAACTTTATTAAAATAATAATCTACTTAAAAATTACTACTGTCTACAAAATACGACCTCGAGATAAAATTACCAACAGAATATTTAAGCGAAAACAAAAGACAGCTCTAAAGAAATACAAAACCAGTCACCATGGCAACTACGAAATAAATGAAAGCATTATTTGTTTACAAACAAAATGATTTAGTAGCATTCACTAAGCCATTCGGTATGATCTCGGCCAAGCAACTTACCTGTTGTCCCGGGGGCCCAGGGGGCACTCCGCCCGGTTGGGGCTGCCCCTGGAATGATGGGGGAGTTGGGCATTGTGGGGGCCCTTCTGTTCGCTTTCCCTGAACCGCCATAGCCAACTGTGGACTAAGCGGTTGATTTCTTGCTAGCATTCTGTATGCCATTATCTGAACTCTGTAGGAAAAATTGCACGGATTCTTAGAAATAAATTCATAGAACAGGAAACAAAATCATAAATGAAGAAAATTAATTGCAAATGTATACAATGTCAAGCGCAATATTAAAATATGAAATATCCTTGTTAATAAGTTATATAAAGTAAACTGTTTTTTGCATAGAATTTGTTATTATTAATTTTTTTTATACTTTATACTCTTTTATTTCTTCTGACCTTAATTGTTGAAGCTGCGCAGAATTAAAAGGATGAGGTCCATTTCCATTAGACCTAGCCCTAAGAGCCAAAAGTTGAGAATATCTTGGATCTTCCTGCATTCCTTTTTCTTCCATGGTATCAATAGCTCTTTGAAGTGCATTAAGATTCTCTTGACCTTGACCTCCAGGTCCTGGTTGACCCGGCGGACCTCCTGGTGGTCCTTGACCTGGAGGGACATTTGGCCCAGGAGAAGATGCCGACGGATTCTTAAATTATAAAATTCGTTTCATAATACTACTAAAATAATTAAATTCTGTGATAATAAAAACTAAAAGAATCTAGATAAAAAATAAAGATTAAATTAATCAATAAGTTTATAAATAGAAAATGTATTTATAAAATATGTATTAAGTCATTGTGATGTTATTTTAATTTACGGAAATAAAAATTTAAATGTGGAACAATTATTTTCATTAAATAATGACCTACTTTTCTTAACAAAATGAAAATCTAATGTATTAAATATTACAAATCATGTAAATAAATATGTAAAATTATGTTATCTCATGTTTGTGATAAGATTATTAGAATACATAGAATTTTTGTACAGTCCAAAAATGTATAAAGGCATACTACGCTAACATTGAAGTCTTTCAAGGTCTATTCATTTACTATCTTTCTATTTAGTTCCCGTTCACTTCTCCAACAATACAGACGTAGAGAAAAATCGTTAGCAATATGTCAAAAGAAAATATAGATTATTATTATGAATTTGCTGTAAAATTAGTGAAAGATGCTGGTCCAGTAAGTACAATTAACAATTATATTCAGAGACATTTCACCCTTGAATATATTTTAAAAAAATGAAATATTAAAAGTAGTTTTGTCATATTTCAATTCTTATATATCTTGGGATTTAAAACATGGTTAAATTTGTTTTCTAATACAATAAATAATTTATATAGAATACGGAAACATATTTTTGAAGGCGAAGGTCAATTTGTAAGCATGAAACGTTCACACTCATTTTAATTGCAACTTAAGTGAGATAATGATTGACTTAAAAACAAAAAAATTGGTGTATTTCAGATAATAAGAGAAGCAAAAGATAAAACAGCATCTTGGAAGACTTCTGATTGGGATCTGGTAACCGAATATGACAAGAAATTGGAAGACGTTTTGATTAAATCCTTACACAAGGAATTTCCAACACACAAGTAATATAAAAAATAATTTATGATATATGATCTAGCTCATGAATAATTTATAAAATGTTGTAAAGGAAAAAATAATGTTTTATGAATTATTTATTTCTTAGATTTATTGGGGAAGAATCAACCGCAGAAATGCCAGAATTAACCAATGATCCAACTTGGATTATAGACCCAATTGACGGTACAACAAATTTTGTACACGGTTTTCCCTATTCTTGTATTTCTGTGGGACTTACAATAAACAAAGAACCAGTAATTGGTATCACTTATAATCCAGTATTAGAAGAATTTTGGAGTGCTCAAAAAGGAAAAGGATGTTATTATAATGGAAAACGAGTATATTGCAGCAATGTAGAAGGTTAATTTTTCTCATTATTTCATTACTGGCAATTTAATATTATGGTTTTAGAGATTTCCAAAGCAATAATTGGATATGAAATTTCTATTGCAAGGCGAGAAGATTGCAGAGATGTTATGATGAACAGACTGAGAGCTATGGTCAGCAAAGCTCAAGCGTAAGTTTTCCAATTTATAAAACGTGTTTTTCTAATAATTATTATTATAGAATTCGATCAATGGGTTCCGCATGTTTGGGAATGGGCTACGTAGCTAATGCATCACAAGATTGTTATACATGTGACGGTTTGTACCCTTGGGATGCTTGCGCAGGCGCTGTGTTAGTTCAAGAAGCAGGAGGTGTTGTTTACGGCACAGATGGTAAGATAATATTTTTAATGTTTTTACCGACAGCTGAAAGTGTGAATGGGTATTCCGTTTTTTTTCTTTAGTTCAGTTCAGTAGAACTATGAACTTTTGAGTAAGAAAATATATGAATCAAGCGAGATACAAATTTAAAAAAAAAACGAAATTCAAATTTTGTTTTGGCGCGCTTATGACGTGTTAACTTTTGCTGCAAACTTCACTGCCTAAACCCATGTGTTCATAGACAGCCATTTTCTTTTAAAATAGAAAACGTGGTTTAAAAAAAGTGATTAAATATCAGATATATCAAATAATCACGAATGATCGTAACAAACATGAATGAAATATCAAAAACAAAATACACGTGCTGTTAGATGCTAGCGCCATCTATGTTTTTCTAACTGTATATATTCAACATGAAATTAGCAACAACGTATCATTATTATGTCACCGTTTTCAAGGACGTTTCTAGATTCCAAAGTTCTAAAATTAAATTAAGAATGATTTGTTTTTACTAAGTGTGTTTTATTATATTTCTCTATTATACGAACATATAGAACTACAGAAAAAAAGTTACTATTTTGTATAAATTCCATATCATCGAAAAACTTAATTGGACCGCAAATTTGGTTTAACGAATAAATGATTTCGATGGAGTATTTATTTTAACCACAGCGTACATATTCCGTAACAGTAATTGGTTTTTTATTGATCTTTTTTTAATAACCGCCACATATAATAAAGGACATATTATAATCATAACATTTCGATATTTTAACAGATAATGTCTTACTACACGATTTCCTTATTTTGAGCGTTATGTCTGTCGGTTTATCCGTCCGTCAATCTGAATGTATGTGTGCAAGTATAGAACAAATTTTGCTCTATGGATTTTAAAGAAACGTCATATTTAAGTTTCTAACAGTAATGGCACGAGTTGATCAACATTTGATAAAATCGGTCAATCGGAAATGACAGAATAGACACATATTTCAAAAAAATATATTTTAAGAACTTTAACGTTTTATTTAACGTGCAAATTTAGTAGTGGTGGTCATTTCTGTGGTGGGCACAGCTATTTTTTTTGTAATATTTATGTTTCCTTATAATTTTTATTTTGTTTGATTGTTATAGGTAGCAAATTTGATGTCATGGTACCATCATTTTTGGTAGCATCTACTCAGAAACTTGCAGAGGAAGTCATAAGTTTAATTAACCAATATCATTAATATCATGTTCTCCATAAATTACTAAAGTATTAAACGATTTGTATTATACATATAATGGTGCAAACTGTGTTCATTATGGTCATGTAATATTAAATTAAAATCAAATAAAGCATTTTAACATATGATGTATTATTATTTTTTAACTGTAACTCACCGGCTGTCCCTGCTGCTGATGCATGGGCCCCGGCCCAGGTGGTGGATGTGGCGGCATTCCTGGATGAGGCGGCATCCCTGGATGTTGCTGCGGCGGTCCCGGCGGTCCCTGGGGCGGCATTCCTGGAGGCCCTTGCGGCATAGGCATCCCGGGATGCTGCTGCGGCGGAGGTGGTCCTCCAGGACCCTGTGGAGGCATGCCAGGATGCGGTGGGTGACCCTGAGGTGGCGGAGCGCTTCCATCAGGTCCTGGATGCGGGGGCATTCCAGGACCTGGAGGCATGCCCGGTGGACCTTGAGGCATTCCTGGATGCTGGCCTGGGCCGGGAGGACCTGGAGGCATTGCGTGTTGAGGACCGCCTGGTGGGGGACCTTGGGGCATGCCTGGGTGCTGTTGTGGACCCTGAGGAGGCATTCCTGCAAAAATACCTGTGAATTATTTCGGGATAACAAATACAAGATTAAGAGGATTCCCCCCTAGAAATTCTAACTTAGACAGTATCGACAACGTTCACATGTTCCCCTACACTGTACAAGAATAACAGATCATTTTCAGTCGACTCTTTTCAATACATATGTACTTTAACCTTCTGTCTTTCTTCCACATGTATAACCCACCCAGACAATAGGAAAGTTAGGAGTGGGAAAACATTACCCCTACAAGTAAAGCTGGAGAAAAATGCAAAAAATTTGTATGTTAAAATTTTTCTGTTTTAAGAAGAATTCAAATAGTTTTCTGATTAGAAATACTGATTTATAGGTCTTTATTCTACAAGTCTATGTCTCTTATGTGTCGAAAAAATACTTTAGATAACCGTCAGACTCAGACATTACAATAAAGTAGTACATTTATATCTGATATTTAATAAAAAAATTTCGCGATTCTATTGTAAATTATAAAATATATTTGGTATAGGCGGATGCATCTGAATTTGAAGAATTCATATGAATTTATTTCGTATTAGTTTCTTTTTTGGTTTTTGAATAAAAAGAAAAATGCTTAGCATGTATTTTACCATATACCAATAGACACCGGGAATCCTCTTAACATGATCAACTAATGCGGCAACTTTGGTTCAACCTGTATTTCCTTATTTATTTTGTCCTTTAAAATGTTTTACCTGGATGTTGTTGCTGAGGCGGAGGGCCACCAGGTCCAGGCATTCCCGGATGGGGCGGAGCACTTTGCGGTGGCATTCCTCCATGAGGAGGCCCCTGTTGATGTGGTGGACCTCCAGGACCTTGTGGAGGCATACCAGGATGCTGCTGAGGACCACCAGGGCCTTGAGGCGGCATGCCAGGATGTTGTGAAGGTGCACCAGGTCCACCTGGACCGCCAGGCATGCCAGGATGTTGTGGTGGTGGTCCTTGAGGAGGCATACCAGGATGCTGGGATGGGGGAGGACCGCCTGGACCTGGGGGTCCTTGTGGAGGCATTGGCATCCCTGGATGACCTGACACAAAATAAAATTAATTTACAAACAGTGCAAGTTATTCCAGGTGTATTAATTTTTTGCACGATTGCAAATTAGAAAAGGTTTATTGATTGCGTTTCCAATGTCTAACAAAACAGTAAATACTTAGAAACCGTTGTAGAACGGTAAGTAAATACATGGTTAGTACAAATGCACAGAAATGATTCAGTACATTTATTTACTGTTATTAAAATTATTTTCCCTGTTATTTATTACACAAAGATACAAAAATAAATGATACGACTTTGATATATTGTAAAATGAAACGAATATTTGAAAAATAACATGGAAAAAGATTTTAGTTTTTCATGAATGAATTTTAATATTAGAAACCGTTCTAGAATGGTAAGTCCATGGTTAGTACAAATGCACAAAAATTATATAGTCCATTTATTTATTGCTATTAAAATTATTTTCCCAGTTATTTATTACACAAAGACACAAACATAAATGATAGGACTTTAGCATATTGCAAAATGAAAGGAAAATTAGAAAAATAACATGGAAAAGGATTTTAATTTTTCTTGAATGAATTTTAATTTATCTCATTTTATAAACTTTTTTAATAAAGTTGAAGGAAATTTAATTTTTATTGTGTAAAAACTAGTATAAGTATTACGAACGGTAATTTTAGATAATAATTGGAGAAGTCTTTTACAATAACTATCTTGATATAGTAATATGTCCGTACCGTTCTTAATACTTGATACATTATACTTCTTCCACCAACCTTGCGGTGGGGGGCCAGGCGGCATGCCAGGATGGGGCGGCATTCCCGGGTGTGGGGGCATGCCATGCGGCGGCGGCGGACCCCCGGGCCCCATATGGGGCGGTGGAGGCCCGTTCATATGGCCTGGCATGGGCCCCGGTCCACCCTGGTAAGGGCTGTGAGGTGACTGTGGGGGTGCCGGGCTCTGAGTAGGCGGCCCCATGGGACTAGGGGCCTGTGGTGGTGGCATAGGACTGCTTTGAGGTGAAGGCGAAGCCATGATGCTAAGGGAATAATTTATTAAATATAGCTTTATTTAAGTTATTTCAACAAGCATAATGAAACAAGGAAATCGTTATTCGTGGCCATGTTGGTTAAATTCGCGCGGCAAAACAAATAAAGTGTCAAGGGCATACTAATCTGACAACGGCTGTGTCAACCGGTTTGAAATTATCAATACTAAAATAGGTTAAAGTGCTATAAAAACAATTGTTGTAATATTAACGTAAGTAGTTATCATTTAACAATAACAATTAGCTTATAAATTAATGAAATTCATGTTTCATAAATGATAGAAAATATATTTTCTTTTATAATTAGTAATGGCTGACGTAAGCTGGCTTGATTTTTCTTGTGTAATCAAAAATATGTATTGTTACCTTGACTACGCCTTCAAAAATGATAACTTTGTAATCCTAAAGGGCCGAAGAACGTTCGGCAATTATTTATAACACTTCACTATTCATCATTTGTCAGTAAATAAACATTCATTTGTCACGATATTCCAGAGTTACAGACTCCATTTCACATTTATTGGTTAGCGTATCTCCTGTAGTGTTGCCAACTGTCTGACGCTAACCGTGCTCGGAAACTCATCGTTGCAATCCTACTAATATTATTTTCTTTTCAGATAATGTTAAATAACGATATATTGCAAAAATATAAAGAATATTTAATTTCACTAGATTATCCTTTTATAAAACAACAAAATGATACTGAAATACAAAAAATATTTGAGAAGGATAACAGAATATTACTACTTTCCTGGCTAGTGACGAAATATCTTCCTTCTTGCACTACTAAAATAGAAGAAGCAAAAAAGGACAATAAAATCGAAAATTTTCTTATTAATATTATATATGATAATGGATTTTGTCGATCTTCTGAAAAAGAACCATTTGTAAAAGGCACATTAGAGGAGGACAAACAGGTAATAATAAACATTAATTGTTGATATATTTTATTATTTATTTTATATTTCAGATAACAATTTTTAGTAGGATATTTTCCATGTTATCTCTACTGCATTCTAATAATACTCAACAAGAAAATATGAGTGAAGAAGATATCAAATTGAAGCATGTCTTCTCAAAGGACTTAGAAGAATTAAAAAGCAAATTAAATCATGAAATTAATTTATATCCGACGATTGGAATTCCAACTAAATTGACAAATGCCGAACGACAAAGAACAATGGATGATTTAAAAGATGAAATTGATAATTTACAAAATATACTCGAACTTGAAGAAAAAGACGCAAAGTCGATTCCAAATGAAATATATTCAGATTCCGTTTGCAATATTGAAGAAATTGATAAATTAGCAAATGCTTTTAAGAAAAATTTATCTGAATTTAATACAGATGATTTTGTTAATTTTACTAACAACAAAACTGGATCTGTAACATCTTCAAATTTGGAAAATTTAGTTGCAACTAATTCAAAAGAAATAACAAGTTTGTTAAAAACTTTGGAAAAGAAACGCGATTTAAGCAAACTTGTTACGGAAGATATAGAAACTAATGATACATCTATTGGGGAAGATTTTTCTTCTTCTGTTCTTCAAAATTTTGTCATGTCGAATAAAATTATTGAAGAAGCAGATCGCAATATTGAAAATTAATGTTACTGTATTGCATAAAATAAACATTTTATACTTTTTTATTTAAATTGTCATTTATATCCAAAATAAACCTCACCAATTCAAAATTCACATTGCTGTATTGCTCAACAATGCTCGCATGATCTTCACCGACAATTATTTTAAATCTAGCATCAGCGAGGGTCTTGATTTTATCAAAATATTGTTGAGATTGTTTGAGAAATGCAGGGCTGTCTTGATCTCCACAAGCCACATATATTTTCATGTTAAGCTTTTCAATATTGTGAAACATTGGGCTTAACCGTTTTGCACTTTCCAAATTTAATTTTAATGGATCGTTGACATAAGTGTTGACTAAAGGTGTCAAATCGTAAATGCCACAACATAAAACAGCAGCCTTAAAAAGAGCTTTTTCTTCTTTTGTTAGTTTCGGGAATAAAGTTGTAAATAAGCTTGAAATTAGTTGACTTCCGGCAGAATATCCAGATATGTAAATAGCCCTAAAATATTATTAGTAATTGAGAATTTGAAAGTGAAAATCTGTTAAAAATAGCAATTCCTTGTCTTGTCAAAAATTGATTAATTTTTTAATATATTTTTGTAATCATACTTAGATCCGTGTTGTTTAGCGTAGTCCACACATTTCTTGACTGCAGCAGTTACTTCTGCTACTACATCATCGACAGACACTTCCGGACATAAAGTGTAACCAATTACCATGGTCTTTATTTTATTTTTATAAAATGGTGCTACCACATAACCAGAATCATCTTTACTTAATGCTTGCCAATACCCTCCGTGAATATAAATAAATAAAGGAGCATCTATAACAGTTAATTTGTAGAATAAAACAAAAAAATAAAACATTTTTTTACCATCTAGTAAATCAGTGCCGTAGATATCAATTTTTTGCCTTTCTTTGTCCCCATAAGGAAAATTTAAATGACATGGAATATTTTTTCTATTCTTCTCCGTTTCTAAAACAAATATTCCAAAATCAAATAATAACTAAATATTAAAATATATACCTTTATATGCAAATGCCATGTGTTTTTCAACGACATTCTCTCTTTTTTTGGACCACCTAGTAGGTGAGTAAAGCATATCTAGTTCGGAATAACCACCGCTCATCTTGGAAAGTAAATTGAAACTGAGAATTGAATATCTATCAATATGTTGTCCACTCTATAGAAAACATAAAACTGCGATGCGGTTGCAAGTATTAAATAACATACTTGAGAAGAAAATTTTGATATTTTTAAGTCAAGAGATAAATTGTTGAAATTAATACTTAATTTGAAGATAAGAGCTTGTAATAAATTACGAAACAGAACTATAAAAACATAACAATAAGTCAATGAGTAACCAGACATAGTTTTATTTTATATGTGTCTGATTGTATAATGTCAGGTATACTGTGTCATTTTAAAGGTATAACAGAGTGATTATATACCCAGAGGCGAAGATAAGAATCGTATTTCGAATTATTTTACGGACAGTTACAATATACATTTTTACAACTCATAACAATACAAGAAACGAGTATTTGTCTGTTGTCACTGTTCCATACAGTTACTTATCTAGTATATACAAACAGACGACTCAATTGTACCACGCTGCAAAAATAATATTATTGTGACATATTTATTACAAGATTACATTTTGATTGTTTGAGGGTACAGCGTATCTACAACTGTCAACCGTCTGGAAACTATTCTGAATACCAGATTCAAAACAATTCCTCTGAAGAAATTTACATAACATTATGCACACAGTATTCAGTAAAAAATAAATGATTACAAAGTTAAGGTTTCATTTATTGACAATACTTATATTAAATAGATTTTAATAGTCAAATACATAAACGGTATCACAGAATAAAAGAAGTGAAGAAAGGCAATCAATGAACAGGTGATCATCACTTAACTACCGAAGAAGAAGATTTGATTTTCGTCGTTGGGATTGGTGAACTGGCTGCACTTCGAGATACCACCCTGTTTGGGACAGTTAATTTCGAATCTGCACTTGACCAAGTGTCCGGAGTTTTCCTACTACTGGAACATGTGTCCGTATCGGTTACTCCTCCATTTAAAGCTTGGATCGGTATTCGGTATAGTCGCAACGGTCGAATTTCGGGTGTAGCTAAAAAACAAATAATAAATTTGAGGAAATACATATAGTATTTCAATATCTCATGAGCTGTTTGTTGCGCAAACAAAGAAAAGAAAAAAAAAACGATCATAGAACATGGCGGCGCTACGATCGAAAACAGAGGGGAAATAGCGGGAAATTTAAAAAAGATGTCCACTAAAAATGCAAGAATTATATGACTCATTTGAAATTTGTGAACTGGGCAACTCATGAGATGTTGAATAACTAGTAATGTTGGTATTACTGTGTGGACTTGAAGGTGGAGAATGACGCGCAGGTTCACAGCGCATGTCCATTGCTAGTCGCTCAGATCTTTCCGGGAAAAATTCCGGAGCGGTTGTTGCAAAAAAGATGTCATTTTTTGAAGCAACCAGTTGAAGTTTTGGCATCGACATTGTATGGACTAAGTTTCCGTTGACTATTAAACGAATCTCCATTGAATCCGAAGTGAATGCTATTACGTATGGGAATGCACATACTGCAAAAACAAAAAAAAATGTACCATTTATTCTGGTTTATAAGACACGGTGGCGCTACGATCGGTTTACGTTTGTATGGTTATGGGATCGTGAACTTGATAACAGTGGAAATATAGCGGGAAATTTAAATACATGTCAAAAATTTCTTGCTATTTTTTTCACTGTTTTCAAGTTTGCGATTTTATTACCACGCAAAAGATCGTAGCGCAGGCGTGTTTTTAAAGACACGTCGTATCTTACCAACATTCGTAGGCACTGTATTCCAATGAAAATCAAAATTCGTATTCTTATGAGCAGTTTCCTCGTGTATTTTTTGAAAATGACACGTATCTGCAACACACATTTTACATATATGATTTCTATAACTTTGTGACCTTCTTACGATTATAACAAAGAAGTAATTCAATTTCTTGGTCCTCGTAGAGGTCTAGTGCTGCAACTAGATGTACCCTGGCGCCCTCTACCGTGTGTAAATTATGTGAATACCCCGTTCTGCCGTTTATGATTTCCCAGTGGTTTTTATATCCTACACAAACTAAGACTTCTCCTTGACTTGGAGATCTTGGACTAACACTACCATCTAGTACAGTCATTAAACATGGATACTCGTATAGATTAATTTCCTGGAAGAAACAAATATTATAATTAGGTAAAGTAAAGCTAGAAGTAATGTACCCAAATAAAAGTAAATCCATCTACAGTGTCTGTATCATTTGTTGGACACCAGGCTGTCCATGCAGCCGAATGTTTCCATTGAAATAACAACAACTTTCTATTTATTGCTACACACATTCTTAGTCGAGATCCACCTGGCCTTGATAGTGCATACAAATGACATCCCCTTGTCCTTTCCATCCTGTGATCTTTAACTTCAATTCTAGTTCGAACTTCAGTTTGTTTATCTATCTCAGACAATCGAAACACGTATACTTTTCCTTCTCGACACGATTGTCCGGCTCTTACAAGTAAAATACCATGTGGTTCAACCACATTCAATTGTTTTACTTGCAGAGTTTTGTCGAAGATGACTCGATGAGAGTTTCCATCTATGAAATATGACAATTAGTTTTGACAGGGGGTGGGAATTGAGATGTACCTTCGACTACGTAGGTACCATCTTCAGTAGCAATGATAAGTCTGTTTTCACTCCATGAATCACCACAGACTATAGTAACTGCTGGGAAAACAGGGTAGAAACAATTGGGTTCCCATGGAGATCGTTTGAAAACTGTGCCAGGGCTGCCGGCACTTGCGAGACTTGTAGGGGCGTCCCCTCGCATTATTGCTTCTAGTTTTAGAGCCTAGACAAAAATTACAAATATTTAAAATATGACTTGTATAAACGCATAATTTAAATACTTTTCTTTCCCATCTTCTACATACATAATTCTCATTCTCTTATTTTTTTTTTAATTGTTAATATCTCATGAGCTGTTGCGTAGTGCACAATTTTGAGACGAGTCAGTTACTAACCATCCTGGAAATATTGACTTCTGTCAATTTAATTCTGTTTATCAGAGACAATAATTTTAGGATCTATTATTTTTATTGCATCAAATAGGTCATGAGATATTAAAATAACTCCAATGTAATAAGTATTACGTCATAATTCCGGTAAAGTAGTTTTTACGGTACGAATAAGGAATTTAGAAATAAGTATACCGTCAAAATTATTTATCGGATGTATTAAAAATAAATTAAATTTACTAATGAAACTGGACAGTTTTAATGTACCTATGTTTTGTCACTTCGAGACCACCGAAGCATTTTTCTTTTATACCACAACGCAGTAATGGTGTATATATATTAAAATATAAAACTATGTTAGAATTAGAATATTGCAAATAAAATATCAAAATCAAATAAATGGGAATGGATTAAATGCTTATACTTAAATTAAAATCAGATCTTGGCGTATCGTTTGACTTTACAATAAATTTTACAAAATATATATTTTCTTCTTTTTAAAAGTGAGTTTATAAAGTTAATAATTAATAATATAATAGTTTATGTATATAGTAATTACAGGGGAAGTAATTCCCAAAGCCGCTGATGCTGTATTTTTCCGTAAACCCGAAAAATATTTGAAAATATCAAATTTCTAGCTCGAAAATTTTCAAATTTTACAAAAATTTGTTTGTAATTTTTTTAAAAGAATTTGATAAGCTGATGCCAAAATTACAAACAGAATTTAATTATCTCTTTTCGTTTCGGAGATATTTGCTCTCAAAGTTGAACCTCAAAAAAGTATGTTTTTTCAGAATATTTCAAGAATGAGTAGAGATACAATTTCAACTACTTTACCATTCGATTCTACGGGAAAAGTTATATAAAGAAATGTTTTGTCCACATATACGTTCTTTGGAACGATTAGGTGAAAAATAAGAAAAACGAAAAAACCTAAATTTCAATTTTTCGCCTCGAAACTTTTTGTCTCCAATTTTTTTTATATTTTGAACTTAAGTAGATATCGACGCGCTGATTTCAAATTTTCAAACCGAATTCAATTATCTCTTCCCGTTCTCGAGATATTTGAGTTCAAAGTTATACCTAAAAAATCAGGTTTTTTAGGTATACCCCTTAAATGGTTAGGTTTATGGTTTCGACGACCTCACCAATCGATTCTACGGGCAAAATTACGTAAGTGTACCAATTTTCAGATTTTTATCTCAACGGATAAAATTTCTAGAAGGAAAAAACTGAAAATGACCAAAAATTGAAAAAAATCGCAAGGGGTTCATCAGGCGTTTTTTTCGATTTTCGCCATTTTCGTTTTTTTGCTCTAAAAATTGTATCCTTTGGAATAAAAATCTAAAAATTGGTATACTTATGTAATTTTGTCCGTAGAATCGATTGGTGAGGTCGCCGACGTCGTAAACCTAACCCTTGAAGGGGTATACCTAAAAAACCTGTTTTTTTAGGTATTGCCAAAACTCAACTTTGAACACGAATATCTCGAGAACGGGAAGAGATAATTGACTTCTGTTTGAAAAATTGGAATCAGCGCATTGATATCTACTTAAGTCTAGAAAATGAAAAGTTTTTGAGAAAAAAAGTTCCTCGGAGAAAATTTTAAATTTAGGTTTTTTCGATTTTCTCATTTTTCACCTAATCGCTCCAAAGGACGTATATGCGAAGAATACATTTCTTTATGTAACTTTTCCCGTAGAATCGACTGGTAAAAACGTTGAGATCGTAGCTCTATCAATTTTAGAGATATATCCAAAAAACACACTTTTTTGAAGTGCAACTTTGACAGCAAATATCTCACGAATGAAAAGAGATAATTAAATTCCGTTTGAAAATTTAGAATCAGCTTGCCGAAATCTATCAATGCACACTATTTCTCAAAATCAAAATTTTGGGCACAAAAATGAATATTTTTGGAATATTTCGCTCAATCTTTGGTTTAATACTGTTATTTGGTTTTAATACTGTTATTTGGTTTTAATACTGTTATTTGGTTTTAATTGTAACTAAAAATTTATGGAATTTATATCTACAATTATTTTATTGGACTAGTCCAATAAATCTCATTTACCGCACCGGTCTCAAAATCAATCCGGTAATCATGGAAGTATGATACAGCACGAAAACGAAATAATAACAGTTTTGCTAATTATTACTTATACAAATAACAAAAATAGATATATTTTTAATTTATATTGGATCTATTTCGGTTTGATAACGTTTCAAGAGATTTAATTATTATTTTACAAAAAGTATTCCATACTTGTCCAATTCTGACGAACTCAATCTGTCGTGCATCTTCTTTCAGTCGGGAATGCTTGGGAGTTTCTGCCAACACGTCGGAAAACGCTCTCCGATTCAGCATAGTCTGTAACAAAGTTGATTCTTTAATTTTCTGGTGATAATCTGATGGCAACAATGAAACACAAAAAAGCATATCGATTAATCAAGTGAGAACAATGAACAAAATGCGGCAAACTTCATGGGGACAAAGAGAGAAATAATTAGTAATGGCGCGAGAGGCATTCACATGCGATTATGAAGCCCAGATTCATGATGGTGGCGGGCGACCGTTTGAGAAGCACTGGGACATGAAATCGTGTTGTTTGCAGCCCAGTGAACGCGATAGGAAATCGTTGCTTTCGAACCGGACTCTTTTGATCAGAAGGGAACGCACGATCTCGCTCAGTTTTTCTGGGTTAGGAGACCTGTTTGACATATTTTTATTTCCTGACTGTTAAATACTTCCAAAGGGTCTGTTTTGTCGCAAAATAGGTCAGTTTAAAAGGAAATCAATTTCATTCATTCAATTCACAACATCAAATTAAATTTTTCTTAGATCAAACAGTTTTAATTTAATACATTCCTAGAACTTATTTTGTTATTTCAACAATAATTTCTTGCAGTGGCGTAGTCAAGACTTTTATAAACGGGGGAAGTTGTTGTTGTTATTATAATCAAGTAAAAAATGACATCCAGATTAATAAAAACAAAGTTTAGCCACTAACCCGGATTAGAATTAAGTATATTATTTAGATCCAAATCCAAAGATAACTCCACTAGTTTGGAAGAATTTGCAAAATTTGTAGATGATTTTCAGCATTTCAAAATAGTACAGAGTAAGATTTGTACTGATATTTGACAACCTACAGTTAAAATTGATTACGCATTACGCATGCGTAAAGAATTCATGAAAGTATCGTTGTAATCAATTTTTTAGATATTTTTTTTATTAAATTTGTATTACATGAAACAGAAAAAAAATGTGCATTATAAAGAAAATATATTAACTTTAACGTATTTTACTTCTAGGTTGTCATATATCATCACAAATCTTTTTCCGTATTATTTAGAAATGCTAATAATCATCTACAAGTATTACTAATTCCACTAAATTAGTGGAGTTATCTTAACTAAATAATATACTTAATTATTTTTATGAATTGAGACTGGAGTTACTTTGACATTTCAGAATGTTAACAAGGGGTATAACTAATCCGGGTTATTGACTATTTTTTTTATGAATCTGGGTGTGAGAGTTTAAATAAGACATTGTTATTGTGCCCTCCATTGGTAAAAATATTTACTTTTCAAATTTAAAAAGGGGTTATATTAACTCATTGGCTACGCCATTGATTTATGGTTGCCACAAGAAAAAATACAGATATGTATTGCTAGTTGCATGTAAAACAAGAATAAATAAATTAATCAAATTTTTTATTTAAACCATATAATTTGTTGAAATATCTTATTTAGAATTTGCAGTTAATAATGCTCTATTTTTAGATTAATTTAGCAATTAGACTAATTTTATTTTCATCGTCATAAAATCGGGTAGGCTCCTAGCAACCTAAAAATTGTATACCTACATTTACAAGTAATGAATTATATTTTTGCCTAATCTTCAAATTGATAACTATTTCATATGAACTTCTTCAAATCTTGAGTTACGCTTTTCTCAACACCGCATACGATGCCTGTGATATAAAGCATTCTACGCGCTTGTACTTTTACTCATACAGAAACCTATGCATTTTGCTAACAATTTTTCATCAAACTCATTAGCATATTCAATGTTTGTTCACCGTTACATTAATTTGATGGTTTAGTTACTTATTATTTTTATATTGATATTAAACAGTTCTTATTCGTGTTAATAGATGTCGCTGGAGAGTACAGAAATGTCAAAATTAAATATGTTTTAAATTTATATTTAATAATATATTAAACTTTAGTGTAGGTATTTTAAAATCAATTAAATAATATTATAAATAAATATATAGAAAATATCTGTTACCAACGTGTTTTTAAACCTAAGGTATAAAAATCTAGGTTAGGAAAATCAATTTTTGATTAATATCAAAAATTATAATATGCAATGTATATTTATCCTAATGCATGTTAAACAAAATATATTTTTTACTAGATTATAATCTTTATTACTGTATAATTATAATTATAAATAAAATTCAACAAACAAAATTAATAAATATATATATATTGTTTCTTGATTTATAGGTAATAAAAACATTTCCTTGTATTTTAGTATTGCTGAAAGGAACAAACTGTGAACATGTGAAGATTTGAATCGCATCACTAGGTCCATTTTATAAATCTTTTGAAAACAGTAGCCATTACATGCATAGTCCGATTCTATTTAATATTGTTAAATTAGTAAGCTAAATCAGAAAAAGTAACCCCAATCAACGTAACATCTACCAACATGAAGCATATCATAAATTTACTTTGGCAAAACTAAACGTTACGTAACACCAATGAGCTAAATAATCTATGTCTTTTCCTTTTCGTTGTCTTTTGTACAATTCAAAGAGATACATTCATTATGTTTGGCTGACTTCCCCAGATAGCACAATTATATATGAACAATGAATATTCCTAAGGAATATTTGGATATTCAAGGAATAATCTGTTTGTGTTCTGTAATATTCACAGAAATTACAGCAGATGTCTGTAATTGTTTAATTTCCTACTTTTAAGAAATATTTGTATGTTCAGATTCTTAGAATAAAAAGTATCTAGCTTTAACAAATTTATGTAAGTATCTTTTAAAAGTATCTTTACTTCTTGTTATAATAAATATTGATATTTTTCCTCCATGACATCTATTTAAAATTCCTGCTCTTTATGGCCAGAAAAAAGGCAACAAAAGACGAATTTACTTCTTTGTTTGTACATACGGAGTGCAACAACTTTTATTATTTATAACTATTAAACTACAACAAAATGAAATATAAAAATACAAATGAAAAAAAAAATCATTGTTATGTATATTTATTATATATGGTTTACAGGTATTTGTAATTTATTTATATTGTAATAAAGGATTTTCAAGGTTCAATAAAGATAAACACAAACACATCATATTTGTTGCAAGTATTGTGTATAACTCTTTATTTATAATAATATAGTACACACATTGCATGTTTATACATATTTATTAAACAATCTAGTCAATTTTATATGCTGTACTTCAGGTTACTTGTAAAATCCTTCCGCATGTATGAATGCTATCTGTAACATAATTAACACTATAAGCATTCATTGCTAAACTATCTTGCACATATACATCTGTAATTGTCATAAACATTCCATACTTATCATCCGAACACTGTTCTCCAGGTTCTTGAAATTAACAATAAACACTTTAATTGTTGTCTCCAAATACATATTATCTTGTTGCATATCTTTCCTTGTTTGTTTATCAAATGACATAAACAAAAACGTGGTTTACATCTAACCTAAAACCATAAGACAGTGTTTATTCACTTATTATACCATATTAAATATACTCACATTTACACAAAGTACCTACCACAATACATAGTTTATTGTTATATACCATTAAACATCCTCGTAATTAGTTAATAAGTAAATATGAAGTAGTTTTATTGTAAAATTACAAAACATGGTAAAATTTTCTGAACCGCAATTGTCTGGTTTTGACGTTTATTTGAATTGCCGCCTAGTATCGCTAGTTGTCACTAATATGCGTGCCGCTTAGAAATTATTACAAATAAATAATATACATTACAACAAATGTTTCCAGGTATAACACATAGTAGCGCCCCATGTAAGAGGGTGTGTAAAAAATTCCTAAAGTTCCAAGTTCACAAATTCAACATATATTCTTATATATTTCCTAAACGGCCTAGCGTGCCGCTTTGAAATTGTTATAAATAAATAATATACATTACAACAAATGTTTCCAGGTATAATACATAGTAGCGCCCCCCATAGAAGGGTGAAAAAATTCATAAAGTTCCAGATATGAAGTATTCATTTATTCCTATTTATTTCCCAAACTGGTTCGAGTGCCGCTTTGGATATTCTTTAAATAAATAATATAAATAATAACAAATGTTTTCTTTTATAACAAACAATAGCGTCACCCGCAGGAGGGGGTGTAAAAAAATTATAAACTTCCAGACATAATATATTTTACATTTATTCCTATTTATTTCTCAAATTGGTTCGAATACCGCTTTGGAAATATTATTAATAAGTTATATATAAAATAACAATTATTTTCATGTATAGCGTCACCTGTAGGAGGGGATGTAAAAAATTATAAACTTCCAGACATGACGTATTCTACATTTATTCCTATTAATATCCCAAACTGGCTCGAGTGCCGCTTTGGAAATATATTAAATAACTAAGAAATGTTTTCATGTACAACAAACAATAGCGTCACACATATGACAGGGTGAAAAATCATTTAAATTGACGAAGTTTAAACCTCCCATACTTTAGTTTTTTTCTCACCCACCACTAGATGTCACTTTTTTGGAGATTTTATTTTTTTTATTATTTATTTTATAAAATATCTCGCATGCCACTTTGAAAATATTATAAATAATTTATATGTATATTATAACATATAATCGTACAAAAGTATCACTCTAGTACATTTTATACCTATTTTAGCAATGTGCTTAAATTATATAAGACAAGGATTTAAAGTAATTTACTTTATTTATAATATTGTTTTATTGATTTTGAATTATCTACATTAAAGTTTAATATTTTATTAATTACAAATTTTAAATGTTTAAATTTGACGTTTCTTTGCTCTTTAGCGTCATCTATTAACAGCAATAAGAACTATTTAATACCAATATAAAATTAAAAATAACTAAACCATCTAATTAATGTAGAGGTGAACAAACATTCCGTGTATTCAAGACTTTGATCAAAAATTGTTAGCAAAATGCATAAGATCGTACACGAGCAAGATTACAGGCGCGTAAGGAACTTCTATTTGAAGACTACATATGCGGTGTTGAAAAATGCAGAAGTCAATGTTTGAAGAAGTTCATATAATATTATATTGTATTTTGAAGATTCGACAAGTGCATAATTCAATGCCTAAGCAGGGCAGTGTAAAATTATTTGAATGTTTCATGCACTCCCATAAAATCGGTTATTTTATAGCGAAATCGATTTGAATTGAGCAATTTAAAATGAAACGACTATAGCGAGAAATGCTACATAAAAGATTTCCTCAAAACATAAGTACATACAATTATTACCAGCAATTAAAAGGAAAAGACCTCATAACAATGAAAAGATGCCAGGTTCGTACTCATTGCATTGTTTGTTCCTTTTACAGCATCATTTTACGGTGGAAAATAGGTTCATTTAAATGGAATTTTAGATAAAATTAGCTATCTACTTCCATAGCAACTGTAGCAAATTTTAATTCTGTTATAACTTGTACAATTTCTAAAAATTAAATAATCAATGTAAAATTTTAAAAATATTAAATATTATTTAATTGAAAATGCCATACAAAACATTTTATTAATCACTGAATTTGTAACAAAAACAAATAAAGATGATTTCAAAATATTGTTTTTCCAAAATACGAATTATCTTGATTAGAGTATTGGCATGTAGAAATTTTTATTTACTCCAAACATATATCATTCCATAACAGATCACCTTTTATGTTCATATGACCTTTGATAAACTCCCACATGGTAAAAATCATAACCATTCGTATCTATTTTCTGATGAAGCAACCTACTTTACTTCGAAGTCATGCGGGTCACTTTTACTGTGAGTGTTGTAATCAATTACAATATGTACAGCATGGACAGTACATGTGGGTTTCAGTGGCGTATCCAGATATGAGCCATGGGAGGAGATATAAAAAAAATGTATAATAATCAAGAAGTGTATTGCAAAATAAAATTACAACCCTAATTTAAAGGCCTTGGTTTTCAGGTGATAACATTTAAACGTCTTGGCTTTAAACTTTCAATTTCGTTGATATCTAAAAATTATGTATAGATATTTTTAATTACATATGTTTAGTTTTTATTCTTTTTCGATGTTATACCTTAACAAAATTAATTAGTTTGTCATTTTTCTTTAAATATTGTCTTTAAATTTTAAAAATTTATTGATACTGTGTTTATTGCACTTAACTCACATCATTTTTTTCATATTGATTCTTAGATTGATAAATTGGGGTACTGAACAATTATCCGAATCTAGTTTTGGGTGTAGCACTTTTCAAGAAAACATTATAGGGGCAAAATTATTTAAAATTAAATTATGATAGAGGTTTCCATGAAATACTTTTTTATTCCGGCCTGAAAATAAAAATGAAGATTCTAAGCCCGTTGATATAAATAAATAAATAATATTATTATATTAATTGACAATTTCGACTTTCGCATGAATAATGAATGGTACGGTACAATTTATTCGAAGTATCTTGAAATTAAATTTCAAGGGGGGTTAATATGAAACATGTTTTTGTTATTGTTATTTTTTGGACAATGAAACAATACTGGGATGAAGACAATTCATTAAAATTTAATTTTAACTTCGACCGGTTTTTGCCTCCAATGAATCATCACCAGAATGTGATTATTAGGACCGAAATCGGTCAAAATTGATTAAATTTTAATAAATTGATTGCACTCCAGAATCATTTTGTTATACAATAAGTTCTACAGTAAAAAGCTTTCATCACTTTAAGGGATTGTCAATCCTTTTGTGAGTTTGTTATATATTAATCATCAAATAAAAATATTAGATACGTATTTTTTAATTTTTTAACAACACTTCATAATACCTGAGAAATAAATATAGCTGAGAGAAAGATAACTAGAGTTTTGTGTGAGACAGAAACTGGGCAGAAGTAGTAGATCTATTATTTCTCGGGTTACTACATCTTGGGTACCCTTTATAATAATTTTTACATCATTTCACTCTATATAACACAAATTTAAATTTGCAACAAAAATTTGTTTAAAACACTGCTCTATAGTACCACTTCTGCCTAGCATTTCTGTGTTCGTGTGATCTTTCTAGCTAAGGTATGAGCTAGCTATGAGGACATATCAGTCTTACCAGCCGCTGGTCAGTCATGTGTTCGCTGTAGAGGTCCTTGATGAGCATGTCGAGAGTGCGCTCCCTCTTGCGCGCGAAGGTGGGCGTGTCGAAGGTCGCCTTCTCGCCGTTGATGAGTTTAACGAGCAGGAACTGCCGGAACAGGTCGTGGTTCTTGAACACCGGCGGACAGGGCAGGCTTGGCCCGAACAGCGGCACCGTCTCGTCCGAGTACACAGCCAGGCGGTATTGGCGCTTCGTGTCTATTGATACTACTGCAAACACGTCTAGAGGAATGAGTTAAGGAAATATGTTACTTGTTGGGCTAAACTAGAAGAGAAACCATTTTCTATAGATTATTTCACACACGTCATTTTCACCCAATGGGAATGCTTTATCTGATGGCCGTAGGTAGTTTTTCAGTTAAGAAATTTGATAAAATCACAGTATCATAGTCATGGCACAGAATAGTAACATACAGAAGCGACACTGCGAGTCGGTACCTTTCATGTTCCCCTATTCAGTTCTATGACCTTGAATCATTGTGTAGACCTATAAATTTGTTCCCTTCCCCTATCTCTCAATAAGATGTGAGGAAACTTTCCAATTTTAAACAATGAGCCCTTTAAATTTGTTCACTTTCCCCATCTCTCTCTAATTTTCGTTTCTCTGTCTTACTGTCGTTTCTGTATAAACCTATTCTGTGGCCATGGTTACATTTTGTTGATATCAAAAATTTTATGTTTGAACTGTTGTCATTCGTGAAATAATGAAGCAAATATAATTCGAGCTAAGAATTTAGTAGTTAAAATTTACTCATATTTCCTGCGAAGTAATGACAACTCGTGTCAAAAATGACTCTTAAGTCACTCCAGCTTCGCTGCCGTGATCTAAATGTCATTTTTGACACTCATTTGTCTGTTACTAACCAACAACTATTCGTAATTTTTTCCAATAAAATCTTGGCTCATATTATATTACTTATAGTCGGTAACATTGATTTTGTGCCATTTAATGTCATGACAGTGCTCGACAATAGATGTCATGACACTTGGTGTTCATATACAAACGCAGACTGTTGTGACATAATTATACCTTCATTAGAGCGTCGTAACATCATGACATCGAGACACTAATAGTTCAGACCTACTAATGCAGCTTTTAATGCCGTGACACTTTGTTTTTGTTCCACGTTTTGAAGTCAGTGTCTGGACATGCCTTTAAAATCAGTACAGTATAGAAAACAATTAAAATTTTCAAAAAATATAATAAAATAAAAGTGATTCTGTGCGGCCTATTGTTCAATAGTCCATAATACATTTTTATTTGGGAGATTTGGGACACATTATAGTTCGTCTTATATAGAAAAGACCTATGCGAAAGACGCGTTTTCGTTCATATTTTAAGTAAATATTAACAACAAGAAGTCTTGTACCAGTGGCGTACTTAGTGCCTAGTTCGCATTTTACATATAGCAAGAAAAGGATTAAGAATAAATTGCTTGAAAAATCTAGATTAAGGAAGCCATTATTCAAAGAAAAATAATGCCAATGACCAAACCGGTATCAGCCATTAGTCTCTTCCTTAATTTGCGAAATAGTATATATACTGTAAATTTGTGTATTATTGCACATGTACATTTCTCGCAGTTGATTCTCACGTCATCAGTTTCTGATACAAGAATTATTAATCTTTTATTTTGCATTTTTGTCGTATACGTATGGCATATAGATGACACTTATTCGCGATGTTATTATCGAACGTGTTACTGAGAGGTAAATTCGTTAGTTTATTCTATAACTCTTTATATGACACTATCAATTTTGACATTTATTTACTTCGGAAATCACATGTTTCACCCGACAAGATGATGTCATATATCTCCCTTCCCTCTCTACGATTTGAATCACATGGTTACAATCGATGACATGAAAATCAACTGCGGGAAATAGTGTGTACCTATAAATATATTAAAATATAAATATTTACAAAAATACTTTTGTTATTGAAATAAACTCACGCCACTGGTATAAAAAAGATATATATGTTGCGAACTATAATAGTATGTATCGTTAATATAATACTGTAATGAAGAATTTGTTTCCGTTGAATTTTGGTTAACTGAATATTAAATATATTTATATTCAGTTATTTTTCACTTAAATAAAACATCCTATATTCAAAATCAAAAAATGCTGCGTATATTATTATCCAAACATATCCTTTGGCTAGGCCAATGATTTCTGGTTCGCTCATTAAAAAAATACATATACGCATTGCTGGTTGCTTGTACAACCAAGTTTTACATAAATTGATCCGTCTGAATGACTTTATCTTTTAATTATTCTAAATTACCTACCGCAGTACGCACAACATACTTTTTTCCTACTGCGTTTTATAACCGTATTATAATATTTTCAGTAATTTCTTATTTTCGATCCAGAAATCTAGATTTTAGTACCTATTTGATATTTTATGGAACGTAGTGCTAGTTTAATATAAGACAATTTAATGCACGTTAAAAATATTAAAAAATAGCTAAACTAAACTAAAAATAAGAATTAGTAGATCAAATTATCGGCCTGAGCAAAACAAAGACACAAGAAGATGAGTCCTGGGTTTAAATCTCGCTGAGCTTGGAAAGTTTGTGTGTTTACACCGATTCAGTAAGTAACCAAAATATTTATTTTAAAGTAGGTAGATATTTATGAAGTTAGGAAGCAATATGTTAGACCATTTGAGGGTCAAAAAGTTTGCACATTGTCTTGTCCTCGTCATAATTCATTTTCGCGGCGAAACCGTCAATAAAAAGAAATTCTATCAAAGTTTTATATTTACGATGTATCGGGTAGTTATTAAAAATAACGACCTTTATACCTCTGCTGTAGGAAATTTGAAAATATGAGCTGTCGAAGTAATAACATTTTATTTTTCAGCGCAATATTTTTTTGTCACTTGCTTTTAGGGAAATTGAAAGCGCACAAATTGATAGAAGCAGAAAGGTGAGAGTCACAAAAGCTGCAATTTACACAACTTAAACGGAAATTCGTGCGAAACGACAAAAAATACGATAGTCTTTCTTTCACTACAATGTATTATAAAATCAAGTTGACTTTATCAATAATAGTTTTCAGAGGATACATCGATTTAACCCGTACAAAACTATTCATTCTACGAAAGTCTTCCATTTTTATAAAAGGTTTTATGTATATTTTTAGGCTAGTATAGTTTTCAATACTTGCAATACAAATACATGATTTGCACAACCAACTTTTTTTACCTATCAATATATAAATAAGGGAGGTATTGTTTTTGGTCAAATTTCTCGAGTGTGAGTTTTCAATATATGAGAACGAATTAGGGTCTCTAGAATAAGATTTTTAAATTTTTATAATGAGAAACTATATAGTGGTTACTGTTTATAATTTATGACTTGCATACTGAAGTTAAATTATTGTTACGTATAACAAAACGGAAATTAAATTCGTATTTAATATAACAAATACAGAAATTCATTTATTGCTAAAATTAGAAGTGCAATTATTAACATATTAACACTACAATTAGTGATAAATACATGTACATAAAAAATTAATTTCGCAGTTATTTCTCACAAAAAAAAACCACAAATGACAAGATTTTGAAAAATTGCTAAATGGAACGAATGTTTAAAAAATGGAACCAGATTTTCGTTTTTCATGAATGAATTTTAATACACCGTATTTTCCATACTATTTTACTGATATTGAGGGTACTTTAATTTTGATATATTTATTTAATAAATAATATATGTTTATATATTATTTATAAGAGCAATATTATGAGTGTAAATTAAATATTTATATCCTTATCACACCGGCATCTATTTTATAGTATATATTACTTTTTTAAATATATTTTATACGTTAGCTAAAATGTCTTTATTAAAAATTTCTTTAGCATCAATTTCTTTTCAAAGTACAGTAGTCAAAAGAACATACAATTACATAATTATCTTCGAAATACGAGCGAAGTTTTTTTGCATAAAAATTGAGATATTCTGTATCATATTTAAATAAAATACAAATAAAAGTATCTGGAATGGAGTGCAAGATGAGATGATGTGAATCAGATAACCTAGCAATGAAGCAGACTGGGTCAAATATGTAATCCGAGATTTCTTCTAACCAGTTCCGTATCACATTAGTTCCCGGTATTGCAATACCCTATTACTTTCAGCTAACAATTCAAATTTTCTGCAAAAAAATGTTCGTAATTTTCATCATTTATAAGTTTTTCCAAGAAAAACAGTTGGAAAAAATATATCAATTTATTAATAATTCCTATTTATATTTTCATGGAATGCAACAAAACATAATCAATAATATTATCATAAATTTTCTTTTTCTATTACTGTGTAAATATATCCCCATTATTTCAATTTTTTTGATTAATTATAGTAGCCATATTTAGAAACAGTGAAATATGATTCATAATTTACTCTTCTCGGCCAATCACAGAACCAGAAATGAAAAGTTATTGGATAGTTCTTTGTGCAAAATTTAAAATTTGCCTGCGACTTGTTTCCTTATAATAGGAGTAGCAATAGCAGGGATAAAATCCGAAAAATTACATTACATGATTTTCCTTTCAGGTAAAATAAAAAAATTAATTTTGGTTCCGTTACGGTTTCGGTTAAAATTAAGTTGTCTTATGTAAAAGTATAGTTACTTTGAAATTAAGTTGTAATCTAAGAATGAAAATTGCACTTTAAAATATAACTGGGTAATTATTATTACATTAATTACTATAGAATTTTTATAAAAATAATTTATGGTTACAGTTTTCAATTTAGTACAATATTTATATTTATACTGGTTTTAGTACCGATATTTTTTTGTTTCGGTTATGTTTTCGGTTACAGAATAAATTTACTTCTCGCATCGGTTTTCGGTTTGTATATTTGACAAAATAAAATATAGGTTTCGGTTTTTGGTTACGGTTTCATAAAAAGTCAAATTTCAGTGCGGTTTTCAGTTATAGTTCCATTATGATTCGAGTTCCTGCTCAGAAGCGCCGTTAAAATAAAAAAATGAGTATAGTAGAGCAAAAAAGAGTACTGAATTCTGTATGATATTTCACATTTTAAATAATATTGATAAAGAAAAATACCGATATAAAATTGAAAATATCAAAGGTGAGAAAATATATTTGATTTTTCTTAACTGAAATTCAAACATACACAGGATTAAATTTAAATTTTATAATTTTCCTCAAATATTATTCAACAAGAGGTTGGCAAAAGCAAGCATGTGGAAAATCATATTTGCATTGAAAACTCTTATGGAAAGCTCATACATTTCCACAGAAGGTTAGGAAAAACATTTGTAATTCTCTTTTCCGTCTTTCGTGATTTACAAACTTCCTGAGAAACCACCTACCCTTACATTATTCACACGGAGTATTTCTATTTCATAATGCTCTGCTGAATTAACCAATAAAGTGAAATGATATATATATGTTTTCATATTTTCCGATATAAATTTTGCAAACTTTATTGGCGACGAGTATATAAAAAAATAAGTATAGAAACAAGTAACGAAAGGAAAATTACAGGATATAAATTTGACTGAACGCATGCACTGTAATAGTTTTTACATTTACAATTTACAATGAAACTACGGTAGGATATATTTTCGTAGACTGCAGTAGGACTTTTAATACCAAAGGAATTAAACATGAATTTAATCCCTGGGTGGTTATATTAATAAACAAGCATTGTGTTACAACAAAAATAACTTAGCCTAGCTTCCCAAAAAAATGTGCACAATGACGTTTTTATAATTTTGACATAAAAAGTGTCACTTTTCAAAACTAACTGATGTTTTGAAACGTCTAATTTTTCATTACTAGTTAAGAAATAAAAATTTTTCATGACACGAAAAGTGTGTTGGAAAATGTAATTTTATGTAACTTGTGTGATTTTATGGGGTCTCGCTCCGCACCGTTACACAAAATGAGGCATTTTATAACTAGTTACATAAATAGCTATATCTTTTCAAAGCTGTCATGTACTTGAAAATTATATAAATATAACTAAATAATTATTATTTTAAAATGTAAATGCGGAAGTGCAAAAAATAGTGTATGTACCACAAGGCTAAAATGCCTTTAATCCATCAAGTAATTATATCACGAGCAGTAGGCGAGAGATATAAACCTCACTCTTAGGATTAATGGCCATTTGCACCAACATAACTTAAATTTTAAGCTTGCCTTAAATAGAAAATATTGAATCGAAATAAAATGTCAAATGCATGATTTAACATTGCTGTCAAAAAGTCGATTAGATTTTTTTTGTTTAAGTCTGGCTTAAAATTTAAGCCTTGTTGGTGCAAATGGGCATTAATCATGTAATTCAGTTCTTCATTGTATAATATACGATTATCGCACCGCAATGTGTAAAATGACAACAACCATAAACGTCAACGTGATTGCTAACTTTGCACTGAAAGAGGCCAAAGTAACTTTATGTAAAATATTCTGAAGTCAAAGCTTTCTAAATTGTGATTAAATTATTATTTTATAAAAGAAGAGAAATATGTAGGTATATACGTTTTTTCCGTGGAATAAATTTTTAACTCGATCTGTAATATAAATATAGTTTCTATTCTGTTTTCGAATGATATTTTTTTTTATTTCTGATATA
Source organism: Stenolophus ochropezus (assembly GCA_035578165.1). Lineage (NCBI taxonomy): Eukaryota > Metazoa > Arthropoda > Insecta > Coleoptera > Carabidae > Stenolophus > Stenolophus ochropezus. The sequence goes on from JAQOWZ010000002.1 coordinate 5,694,346, forward strand.
TAATTTACTATGTTAATGAATTATATTTTTGCAATACCTGCACAGTAAGTTACCCATTAATAACAAAATTTAAACACAGTAAGTGGAACTTTTATTGCAGATTTGGTTTCCATAGTTATAGTAAACACTTCCCGTGCACGGTGGACAGTAAGTGTGTTACTTACAATTCATGGTGGATGGTAAGTATTTAGTTTCCACATCATCATAAACATTCATGGCACTCTTACTCTCAATTGCAATTCAACTTTTATTTTTGACATCAATCTGACAGACATTAATTTTGAATCCTATTTTTCTTTTTCTATTATTGTTGTAGGTATTGCAAAAAATAGCTTACTAACCTTGAACTGTAAGTGATATTTGAGGTCTCGAATGTTTAGGAAATCTCGACCCTTCGGGTCTCGACTTCCCAAACAACATTCTCGACCTAAAAACTGTCACTTACAGTTCACGGTACGTAATATACTATTACTGTATTCTGAATTATTATTACACATTATGAATTATGATTGGAAGATGTGTAGATCTGTCAACTGTAATTTTTTTTCAATGTGTCACATAATTGGTTATTTGATCTGTAGATCATATAGAGAAAAAATAAATAAATATTAGTGGACAGCAGCCCGCAAGGGAAATCTTGGGAGTGATTAAAGAGATAAAATTTAGGACGACGAATCAATTCAATTTGTTACTGAGTTACCGGATCCGACCAATCCATTTCTTCCTGCTGGCGAAACCACTCTACTTAGATTTTAATTGCTGTTATACTTTTTTTCTGACACGAGCTGTTTTCGTATATCCTAACTCATCAGAATATTTGTTATTAATGGTAAAATTAAAAAAAAAACTTTTGGCAAAACCGGCCAATAGAAAGAAAATTAGGTGTTAATATATTTTTTGTGATATAAAATATACAAGTGCAAATAATATATTTTAACGTAAGTATAACAATAATAACATAAGTATGTTCTAGAAAACAGCAGTCTTACTAGTAGGGTAATTATGAAATCAATTTTTTTCTATATCTGATTTTAAAGAAATTGAAATTAGAAAAAAATAATTTTTATTTGAGAACAATTTTAAAATGTCAGTTGCAATGGAAATGTAAGTACTTAAAATAAATATAAGTTAAAGTACTTTATCTAACCTTGCTGTTAAAGTGTTACTTTATCTACTCTTGCGGTTATAGTGCTACTTTATCCACTATTTTGAGTTGATAGAATTGCACTTTAACATCTGCTATAGAAAAAGGTTTATTAATTTATTGTTATATTGGTCATCAAGAAACGGACAAAATTAATTATAAAAAGTTTTGCAAACAGTAACATGCTCCATATTTTACAAATACTTTAACATAATTTGAAGTTAATTGCTGTCAATGTAACTTAAATAACTATTATCTTATAAGAGCGGTTTTTGAATGATTAAAAACAATTATTCATTATACACAGTAATGTCAGTTGTAAAATTGAATAATTTAAATTTAAATAGTAAGCAAAGTAACGGAGTACTACATTGCCTCAAAGTTTTTTCTTGAAACGTTTATTTTATTATATTTCAACTAATTTCATGTAAGAAGTTCTTTTGTAAGGTAAAACGTCTTCAGACGTGAGTGAAATGACATTATTAATTCGTGAGAATTTTCGACATATGTTCTTTTTATACATTAAACATCTAACTCATAGATAATGATTTATTACACCCACTTATAACATAATGTTTTATTATGTAATATTCTATTCAGTCTTTTTCCATCGTTATAGTTTGCTTGTTTCATTTTATAATAACGGTCAGTTCTAGTCACAGTTTTTTTTATGAAAAATATAGATATTGATCGAGATACTTGAAACGAAATTGAAAAGAAAAATAACATGGTTTCCGTGATCATGTCGGCATTAAAATGCTAATACAATGAACATTTAATCACAATGAAGAGCTCCAAAGTGTACACTTGTACACAACATGTAGTGCCCCGGTGCCATGAGAGTTGCCTTTGTGTCGCTTGGACGCTGGGCTACAATGTTAATGCAAATGAAAGGTCGTTACATGAATGAATCGGTCCAGTAACGAGGATTTTGCAACTTGGGTCAAAATTTATACAATCACGACAAAATAGTGCCAAACATAAACATATTGTTGTAAAACGTTTATGGTGGATAGTGTTTCTTGTCTTGTTTAGAAATTTCTTGTCTTGTCTCGAAAAATAAGACAAGAAATTGAGGCGTTTATATTTTATCTTCCACCCATGTTATATTGCTCGACTTTGTAACTTTCAAACATTCTGTTTTGCACAACTTTTATCGTGCACACTTTTAATCCGTGAAAAAAATCTTACACACAATTTATCTTGCGCACATTTTATCATCCACACATTGTATCTTCCATTCATTTTATGTTCCATACATTTTATATTCCTCAACATTTCATCTTTAAAACATTGTAATTATGCCTTTCATTCATTTTATTGCAATTAACATACTTATAATTATATAAAATATTCAGTGTTAAATGTTTCGGAAGATAATATGTATAAGAGATAAAATGTGTGGATGACAAAATGATTTGAAAGATAAAATGTGTATAAGATAACTTTTTTCGCGGATTAAAAGTGTGGAGGATAAAAGGTGTGCAAGATTGAATGTGTGCAAGGTACAATGACAAGCAATATAACATGTGTGGAGGATAAAATGTATACGTCCCAAGAAATTTAGATATATCTTGCCTTTCATTACTCTTGTACATAAAAACCTTGTCTTGATCGTCATTTTCTTGCCTATTTCTTGTCTTACATGTTAATATTCGTAAATGAGCTTGAACATATAAATAATCTTATATCACACGTACATTTTTTTTGTTTAAATAATATCAATGTCAATTATCAAATATATTTCTTATAATACAATTATGAATTATTATTAAACAAATATTATAAAAAGCAATAATCGTATAACTGTACATTCTATACGTATATTTTAGCACAACAGCGACATCTGTACAAGCAGAAAAGCTTTCCTGGTTATAAGAAAGAATTCTGTGTCTTAATTCTTGCTTACATGATTTCGAAGAATAATTATATTATTAGGTCAATAATTATTACTGTAACAAAACGCCTGAACCAGATAAATAAATAATATAGCGTTTTTTTTTTATTGTAAGAAAAGTTTTAAAGAATTTCCAAATTTTTGTTTATTGCTATCAATAGTTAAATTTTAGTTTTATGTAAATTAGGTGGAGGATAAAATGTATACGTCCCAAGAAATTTAGATATATCTTGCCTTTCATTACTCTTGTACATAAAAACCTTGTCTTGATCGTCATTTTCTTGCCTATTTCTTGTCTTACATGTTAATATTCGTAAATGAGCTTGAACATATAAATAATCTTATATCACACGTACATTTTTTTTGTTTAAATAATATCAATGTCAATTATCAAATATATTTCTTATAATACAATTATGAATTATTATTAAACAAATATTATAAAAAGCAATAATCGTATAACTGTACATTCTATACGTATATTTTAGCACAACAGCGACATCTGTACAAGCAGAAAAGCTTTCCTGGTTATAAGAAAGAATTCTGTGTCTTAATTCTTGCTTACATGATTTCGAAGAATAATTATATTATTAGGTCAATAATTATTACTGTAACAAAACGCCTGAACCAGATAAATAAATAATATAGCGTTTTTTTTTTTATTGTAAGAAAAGTTTTAAAGAATTTCCAAATTTTTGTTTATTGCTATCAATAGTTAAATTTTAGTTTTATGTAAATTAAACATAAGATATTATTCGTATTATCAGCTATCATGTGTGCATTAGTTATTTGCTTGATGTCGGTCTTCCAAATTTCTGATGCAATACTTTATTAATATTACGCGGTTAGACTTTAAACCACCCCTACCACCTAGAAGTTGATAATACGAATAATAAAAGTCAGTGTAATTCGACAAAAAAAGGTTGTTGTTGTTGGCTAGTTAGTAGTGCCTGTATGTTACACGGTGTTGAAGGAGATCTGAAGAATGTTTGTGAACTACGGTAAGCAATTTTAATTTTTATTTCTCTTTGTCATTAATCTGTAAAATTCTTGTGTTATATTGTATTTCTCATTGTATTCTTTTATTCTTCATATTTTAACCGTAATTAGTAATTATAATATATCAGTTTATGTGACTCGTATTCTTATTTCAAGTTGTTCCTGTCTACTTTTTATATAGACAGGTGGTGGCAGCACTTACCAAACTTAAAATATTTATCCCTCAATCCCTCATACATTTACTGTTACATTTCTGGTGTTCAGCGGTAGGATCGAACTACCAGTAACCTGCCTAACCGCTCAGTTTAGCTATTCATAGAATTTTAAAAATAATAGTAATTTTACAATGGATAACGATAACGTTGCATCACAAATATCCTTAATGGGAATTATAAATGCGCTCCCTTGGTTTTCCGCTAATCCTGACGAGTCGGTCCGGTCATTTTTTTCCGATTTTGATAACCATAAAGCAGTAGCGCAATGGGACGATATGACATGCATACACCTAGCAAAAACAAGATTATTAAAAAAAGCTAAATTATATGTAGAAAATACACCCGAAGTAAGAAATGCTGAAACCTGGCAAGATTTTAAAGACCCTGTAATAAATAGATTCGCGCCTAAAATTGATGCATTTACTTTAGAAAACAAATTCACAAGTTGTTATCAACGAACGGGAGAAAGTGTAGAGGATTTTGCCGACAGGGTAAAAGCATTAGGTCGAAATTTGTATGATGTTGGGAATAATCAGGCTGAACAGACAATAATAGACAATTTAATCGAAAAAAGAGTAGTCAAACAATTCGTTGCCGGCTTATTACCCGCCCTACAAAGAGATGTACTTAGTAGCAACCCCGACACATTGCAGAAAGCAATAGAAGAAGCAAAAAAGTACGAAAACATTGAAACGTTTCTCAAGGCAGGAACCAGCACCGTAAATGCTGTTTCTGAAAACGATTTTATACGAAAATTAGATATATTAACGGAAAAAGTAAATTTGTTAACTAAAGAGAATGAAAATCAAAAAATTTGTACCGTTACTAATAACGAAAATTTCAGAGATATTCCAAATTTTAATCACAATTTAAGCACTAGAAACTATCAAAATTACAACAACGCAAGATCGAACTACAACTCTAACCCGCGATATTCTAGACCCAATGTAAATATGAATGACATTATGTGCTTTAAATGTTTAAAATTAGGGCACTTTGCGAGAACATGTAGAAATAGGCAGAATCAAAATACGGCAACGACAGACATATGTAGACGATGCAAACAGGAAGGACATCAAACAATACACTGTAAATCAAAAGATGTCCCTTCCACATCTACATCTAACTCTTTAAACTAGGTAAAGTCATCAATGTCCCCAGTCTTGGTGACTCCAAAAATCACTCGCGTTTAATTAATGATATAGTTACAGTGATACCAAATAATGACGGTTGTCCACGAAATAGAATTCAGTTAAAGATAGGACTCCAAAATTATTCCTTTATGATAGACACCGGAGCAAGTGTCAGTTTAATTAAACGTCGAGCAACGCAAGGGGAAAATATAAAGATAAATAAGTTAAAACCAAATAGATTAATAACTAGCATATCAGGGGATCGATTACCAGTATTCGGAACAGCGGATATAAAAATATGGTTAGGGAATAAACAAAATAATCACGAATTCGTAGTTTGTAATGACAATTTATCCTTAAGTACTGACGGACTTTTAGGATTGGATTTCTTAGAAAAATTCAATGCTATAATAGATTTCAAACAGTCAGAATTTAAGTTAAATAATGTTAATTTTAAAATAGCTTCTGTAATAGCAGTAGAGACACGGCAGTATGATACAGACAGTAGCTCAGAAGATTCGACAGTTTCTTCCAATACCGAACTGTATCAGGAATCGGCGTACAAAGAAATAAAGAGTCATGGGGAGGAAGGAAGACAGAACGAGGCATTAAAAGATTCAGTTAAAGTTTCTTTAGGTGAAGTTACACCAAAAAGCGGTCAAGGAGCCAAGGAAATCGAGGAACAAGAAATAAGTAAGGACGATTTGAATGGTTTTAATTGGGTAAGATTGAAGAATTGTTTAAAAATTCCTCCACGTTCACAAACAATATGTACTGCATACCGAGACTCCGATTGTAAAACAGAAGGAAATATTTTAATCGAACCAGTAGAAATTCAAGTTTATGGCATAATGGCAGCTAGAGTGGTTGCCTCAGGTAAAGATAGAAAAATAAATGTCAAATTAATGAATGTGAGTCAACAGGAAATTTGTATACCAGCAAAAACTATAATAGCAATCGAATACCCACTAGAAGTCACCACATGTGCAACAATCCAAGACGTTCTGTCAGTACAAAGCACGGATTTATATGAATCATCGGAGCTGGAACATCTAAACAAAAATGATAAAACTAAATTTATATCCCTAATTCAACGGTTTGATGATATTTTTATGCAGGAAAATTCTCCTTTAGGATGCACTTCAACAGTTAAGCACCAAATAATAACAGAAAATGTTCATCCCATAGCAAAAGTTCCCTATCGGGTTCCATATGCCCAGAAAAATGAACTAAACAACCAAATAAATAAACTTCTAGAAGACGGGATAATAGAAGAATCACAGTCGCCGTGGTCAGCACCTGTTGTCCTCGTAAATCGCCAGATGCCTGATGGTAGCAGCAAGGTAAGACTCTGTATCGATTTTAGGGCTTTGAATGCTGTTACAAAGAAAGATTTCTTACCTCTACCTAACCTGCAAGAAACAGTTCAACATTTACAAGGCGCAAAATTGTTCACTACACTGGACTTAGCGAGTGGGTATCATCAAGTAGCGGTGGCCGAGGAGGATAAAGAAAAAACGGCCTTCAGTACACCATGGGGCCACTACCAATGGAACAGAATGCCATTTGGACTCTGTAACGCACCCAGTACTTTCCAGAGACTGATGTACTGCATACTTAGCGGGTTAACTAATGAATTATGCTATGTGTACCTAGATGATATTATTGTTTTTAGCGGAGACAATATAGATGAGCACCTCCAGCGACTTGAAAAAGTGTTTCTCCGTCTGCGAGCTAATAATCTTAAGCTAAAGCTGGAAAAATGTCATTTTGGGAAAACAGAAACATCTTATCTAGGGCACATAATTACACAGGATGGAGTTAAAACAGATCCAGGAAAAATTGAAGCCGTGAGTAACTATCCGGTTCCCAAAAATGTACGCGACATCCATGCATTTCTAGGCCTTGTCGGATTCTACCGACGCTTTATTCCTGACTTCTCAAAAATAGCTAAACCGCTCTCCCAGCTCACAAAGAAAAATGAAGTATTTTCATGGAACGATGAAGCTCAACATGCGTTCGAAAAATTACGTACCGCTCTTACCCAAGATCCCGTGTTAATTTATCCAAATTTTAAGGAACCATTCATATTAGCTACAGATGCATCAAACCACGCCATAGGAGCAGTGCTGAGCCAGAAAATTGATGGCCACGAACATCCTATTTCCTATGCAAGCAGATTACTAAATAAGGCAGAAAATAATTACTCTACCATAGAGAAAGAGTGCCTTGCAGTTCTCTGGGCTGTGAAACATTTTAGGTGTTATCTATATGGACACAAATTCACTTTAATAACCGATCATCGTCCACTACAATGGTTGATGACACTTAAGGATCCAAACAGTCGACTTGCAAGGTGGGCCCTAGCACTAGCTGAATACGACTTCCAAATAATTCACCGACCCGGTCGTCAGCACGGGAATGCAGACGCTCTTTCCCGAATTACAGTTTCTTCAATACAAGAAGATGTGGAGCCAATTTGGGATCGTAATCAAATCCTTAAAGAGCAGCGAAAGGATGCCTCAGTAGTTAAAATTATCAATAGTTTGGCAAAAGAAGAGGGTTTCTTTTTAGACAACGAAAGCATTTTATATAAAGCTAGATGTCCAGGTGAAAGAGAAGACAGAATAGTAGCCCCAGAAGGTATGATAAATAAAATATTACACACTTATCACGACCTTCCACAAGCTGCACATCTTGGGTATGAAAAAACTTATCAAAAGATCAAACGAAAATTTTATTGGAATGGAATGTTTCAAGCAGTAAAGGACTACTGTTCGAAATGTATATCCTGTAACCAACGCAAGACTTCTCCACATAGCAAACCAGCACCACTACAACGATTTGAGGAACAGTGTCCATTTGACCGAGTATCCATGGATATTGTGGGTCCTATGGTAACCAGTAAAAAAGGTAATAAATATATATTAACCTTCCAGGACTCTTTCACACGATATCCAGAGGCAATCGCTATACCAAATCAGAAAGCCGAGACAATTGCCAAAGTATTTGTAACGGAAATCATTGCCAGACATGGTACTCCGAGACAATTACTAACCGATCAAGGGTCAAACTTCACTTCCGAGGTATTCACCAACGTATGCAAACTCCTTCGTATAAAAAAATTACAAACAACTGCATACCATCCCATGGGTAACGGACGAATAGAGCGAATGCATAAGACTATCGCTGACTGTTTGTCTCATTACGTGAGAGAAGATCAAACAGACTGGGATGAATGGCTTCCTTACGTAATGATGGCTATAAGAAGCATGCCTAACTCAAGCACGCAAGAAACGCCATACTTTTTGCTATATGGAAAAGACTTTGAGTTACCATTCGACGACATCTTAGAGCCCAATCGTATAACTCAACCCGTTGATGTTGCAGAGAGGTTGCGAGCTACTCACGAACTAGTCAGGAATCGACTAAGAAATGTACAGTATAAACGAGAAGAACTTTATAATAGAAAAGCAGCAGAAGTTGATTTGCAAGTGGGACAGTACGTATTCTTATACGAATCTGCAACTCCTATAGGATTGTCAAGGAAGTTAATTAAACCATGGACGGGGCCATATCTTATTACTAAACAAACGAGTCCAGTGAATTTCTCCATCAAAAATCTGCAAACTGGTAAAGAAAAAATAGTACATGCTAATCGTTTAAAACACTACCCAGGAGAAATTGAGCAGCAGACATCCGACCACGCAATAACAGAAGAACAAGAATTTGATTCTCTAGACAATTATTTACCAATTCCAATTCCAACTAACTTTAATGAAAATAATTTAGATTCCAATACCAGTAGTGACGTGTCACTTGAAAATGACCCAGATTTTTACCTCTTCAAAACGATGATGATCCGTCCTCCGGCGAAAGTGAGCCACAAGTTCAAAGACAGACAACATATTTTACGAGGAGTTCAGGACAAGCTCCAGATCTCCCATGGGTATCAACAAATAGAATTTAAATAAAATTATGAAAAATTAGTAATAGTTTAGTTAAGTTATTATTATTAATATAATATTTGATTGATTTAGGATGGACATAAACAGTATCACTACTTTGTTATAGTGGTGGTACTAATAATTGTGATGCCTGTGTTAGTCTACGGGGAAGGCAATGGAACACTGGACAAGGGACTAGTGTTCATCAAACAAGAAGAGATCCTACTAACTGGAGACAGCTGGATTTTGAGCTCGGACTTAAATATCAACAAATATCAAACTCTCCTGACAGCTTTCGACACCTTCATTCAAGATGCGACCAGTACCGAGATGGCCCTCGAGAAAGACATGACTTCGGACCAGCAAGCTTTTCTTCAAGGAATGGTGAGTAGAGAATTATCAGCAATCAGTCATGATGTCACTAAAGTCAAAAATAAACTTGAAAACCTAGTCAAAACTATAGCGCCTTCTAATGAGAGAGTGAAAAGAGGACTAATAAATCTCGGCGGAAATGTTCTAAAATTTTTATTCGGTACCGCGGATAATAATGATTTAACGGATATTAATGATAAAATTAATGGGCTCAATCGATCATTTGATGGTCTCATCAATTTAATGAACGATCAAGTTACTGTAATAAAAAATTTAGAAGGCGAACAGAATAAAATAAATAATAATATAGAAAAATTTAAAACTATAACATTTTTATTGAATCAAAAAGTGGGAAATCTATCATCAAATATTTCGGCAATGAATAATAACATGAATATTAAAATATTACATGCTCTTAAAGCAAATTCAGCTATGCGACTAGCAGAATACGTACTAAATGAATTAAAGGAAGAAATAATAGATTTTGGGAACGCCTTGCAGATCACGGCTCTCCATAAACTAAGTCCTCTCTTCATCGACCCTCAAACTCTCATAGAAGCACTACGTAACATCCAAGATAATCTACCATCCCATTTAACGCTAATGTCTACGAACCCAGAACAGAATGTTTATATTTACTATGACATTGCTAGAGTTCATGCCGTTTATTTTAACAAAACTATAAGAATCTTCGCAGAAATACCGTTAAAAGCACCGGGACGCTATTTCAAAATTTTTAGGGCATTACCGCTACCATATTCTTTTAACGTAACGGGGTATAGATCATACATAGAACCAAACGCGGAATATTTTGGAATTTCTGAAGATGGACAGTTTTATATAGAATTTAATGAAGCGGATATGGCTTCTTGTAAAAATGGAATAATAAAAATATGTCCACCTTCAGTACCAGTGCGACGCATTTCGGATTCATCCTGTTTAGCAGCACTTTATACAGGTAATATGGGCAACGCGCAGTCCTTATGCACCAAAAAAGTGACTAAGGACAGCAGGGCCACATTCTACCGAGCGATCACTTCGAACTCCTGGATTTATAGCGTCAAAAGTGACCTTTTAACAATCCATTGCCCTAACCCTAACTCAACTACACCAATTATAACTCAAAAAACCATAACTGGAACAGGAATTTTAACGTTATCACCTTCATGTATTGTGCATAGCGCTAACTACTTTCTACTGTCTCACTCAATTACCGTCTCAGCAGTCGACGTTAATATTTTTGACTATGTCATTATTCCGCCCATAAAAGGCAATATAACAAAACTGTTAAATTTCACTATTCATCCACATGAAGATATAGAATTTACTAAGCTGTTAAATAGTTTGGACACATCTAAAACAAATCAAGATGTAAACATAGAACTGTGGAAAAAACATATAAATGATTTGAGAATGCACAAACAAGACAGACATATAAAATTTTTTGGATTTGGAACAGTCTGTACTATCATTATAATAATTATATTAATAATATTCATCTTCCGGAAATATAAAGCAAGGTATTCAACCCCAGCAACCGTTTCAGAATTACCATCCATCATCTCGTTTCCTACTCCTACTCAAGTCGCTCCTCTCCAACCGAAACAACAAAACAAGAAGATCCTGTACCCAAATTTAGCACAGACATTTGCAAACGCTAGAATTCTTTGAGAAAATTTCGGCATCGGGTAATCAAATCATAAAAGTTGTATGTATTCAGGATATTGGCACCCCTGCCCGTGTGATAGCCAACGTGTATCTTAGGCTGGAAGATGAGCGATGATAATTAGTTGCCATAAAATGCCTTCCAAGCTAAGATCCGCGGTAAAAGTTTTATTATGACGATGTCGAATACAGACATTGCAGATTATACTCGGAAATATAGTTGTAGTATATAAGTTTTTATGTTAATTATTAAATATTAAGATAAAGATTTTTGGAAGAATAAAGAAACAAGTTAAATTGATAATACGTAAATTTAGGAAAATATAGGAGTAGATATAAGAATCTGTTTTAATTGGAACATAGATACTGGTCAGACATTTTTGTTGCAGCCCTATATCCCGCAAAATTGCTAGATGACGATGATCTAAGGACCTTCATACATCGATGGCAAACAAAATTGGCATGCAGAGATCCGAAACAGGTGGTCATCTCCATGTGTTCGTTGTCGCCGAGGCCGAAAGTTATGGTGTCGCAAGAGATGCTGACCGCAGTAAGAGCAGAGACAACGGAGATGAAGCCAACGTTCATCGAGCTGCGTAGCAACGGGGAAATCGCAGCCATTGCAGCCATCGAGTATGGGGAGTACCTGGAGGTCGGAGTCTATTACTTGGGGAAGTTAAAGTTATAATTTCTTAAAGAAATATAACTTAATTTAAGGGGGAAGGGATGTAACAAAACGCCTGAACCAGATAAATAAATAATATAGCGTTTTTTTTTTATTGTAAGAAAAGTTTTAAAGAATTTCCAAATTTTTGTTTATTGCTATCAATAGTTAAATTTTAGTTTTATGTAAATTAGGTGGAGGATAAAATGTATACGTCCCAAGAAATTTAGATATATCTTGCCTTTCATTACTCTTGTACATAAAAACCTTGTCTTGATCGTCATTTTCTTGCCTATTTCTTGTCTTACATGTTAATATTCGTAAATGAGCTTGAACATATAAATAATCTTATATCACACGTACATTTTTTTTGTTTAAATAATATCAATGTCAATTATCAAATATATTTCTTATAATACAATTATGAATTATTATTAAACAAATATTATAAAAAGCAATAATCGTATAACTGTACATTCTATACGTATATTTTAGCACAACAGCGACATCTGTACAAGCAGAAAAGCTTTCCTGGTTATAAGAAAGAATTCTGTGTCTTAATTCTTGCTTACATGATTTCGAAGAATAATTATATTATTAGGTCAATAATTATTACTGTAACAAAACGCCTGAACCAGATAAATAAATAATATAGCGTTTTTTTTTTTATTGTAAGAAAAGTTTTAAAGAATTTCCAAATTTTTGTTTATTGCTATCAATAGTTAAATTTTAGTTTTATGTAAATTAAACATAAGATATTATTCGTATTATCAGCTATCATGTGTGCATTAGTTATTTGCTTGATGTCGGTCTTCCAAATTTCTGATGCAATACTTTATTAATATTACGCGGTTAGACTTTAAACCACCCCTACCACCTAGAAGTTGATAATACGAATAATAAAAGTCAGTGTAATTCGACAAAAAAAGGTTGTTGTTGTTGGCTAGTTAGTAGTGCCTGTATGTTACACGGTGTTGAAGGAGATCTGAAGAATGTTTGTGAACTACGGTAAGCAATTTTAATTTTTATTTCTCTTTGTCATTAATCTGTAAAATTCTTGTGTTATATTGTATTTCTCATTGTATTCTTTTATTCTTCATATTTTAACCGTAATTAGTAATTATAATATATCAGTTTATGTGACTCGTATTCTTATTTCAAGTTGTTCCTGTCTACTTTTTATATAGACAGGTGGTGGCAGCACTTACCAAACTTAAAATATTTATCCCTCAATCCCTCATACATTTACTGTTACATTACTATTTTTGAATTTACATATATACGTTAAAAATGTATTAATTTTTCCAATACTTAATTCAAAATTTATACAATGACGACAAAATAGTGCCAAACATAAACATGTAAAACGCTTTTGGAGGAATACAACTTAACCTACATTTTACATAAACAATATCCTATCGAAATGAAATGTCAAATCAATTATTAATTTCAATTAGCATTTTCATCGAACGCTACATAAATTAAGTAATGTAATTTGTAAATACCGATTTTGACATTTAGAGATTTTATCGGATCACTACGAATTAAGGTCTTTACAATACGTTTTGACTATTAATAGAATGATGTATGTCAGCCCTTTCGTTCGGATGAATGTGTGAATATGTAGAACTAATTTGGTTATACGAATTTTAATGAAACTTCATATTTAAGTCTCTGGCATTAATAGCATCAACCGTGCAGCATACACCAAAGACATTATGCAATGCAGACTTGATCACAAAAACGTTATTGACATGAGAATTGTGTAAAATAATATTTATCAATAACAACTTCCTTTTTTAAAATCGATAAACAGTTGAACTGACCATCGATGTTAGTAATTGTATCAGGCTTTAGAACTTTTAATTATGCTCTAAAATGTTTCCTTTATTAGTAGATATTTTCTTTCATCTACAAATGATAAAAAGCTCTAGTACTTTTTGACTTATGACTTTCTTCTCTCAATCCATGCGAGTTTCTAGTTTGCATATTTTACGAAGAACTGACAGCGGTCCTCAAAATTTTTATAGCTCATATACTTTTCGAGAAATTCATACTAAATTTAAATTGTCATGCGAGGCTGAAAGTTGTCTTTAGTACTGTTGAATAAATATTTTTTTTCTCTTTCCATCGATATAAAACACATGTACATTAAAATGAAAATAAATTAAGAAATTATAGAGTATTCTTGATTTTATTCATTTTCGGTCAAGTGTTCTTTGGAAACAAAATAAAAAATCTTTTGTTTCAAACAAAATTTTAACTAATTAAGTCAATTAGTGGTTAACTGTGTATTTTACTAACAAAATTTTCAAAGGACGCTAAGAGGGATAGATGTTAGGAGTTTAATATGTTACGTATCGAAATAAGCAGATTATTTTAGAATCATATCTTCAGCGTTACCCAGAAAGGCTATGTATTTGCTCTGTTTTGTATAAATTTAGGCGATTATTGAATTTTTTTTTGTCTCTTTATTAATTTAATTTACAACTGGCTTGACCAGCCAACCAGTAAATATGATCTATGGTTTTATCGTGTGGGAATATAATATGTATAATATATTATTTCCTTTAAAATAAAGATTGTGTTCACAGGTCTAGGGGTTTGTTTCTCTTCAGTCTTCTTACTTCGTCCGTGTTATTGAATTGAATTGAAAAATTTGATTCAAACAAAATATTTTTGATTTTGTTTCCAGTGTACACTTGACGGAAAATGAATAAAATCAAGAATTCTCTAATTTCCTAGTTTATTTTCATTTTAATGTACATGTGTTTTTTATCATTGGAAAGAGGAAAAAAATCTCCATTTAACAGTAATAAAAATAATTTTGAGCCCCATATGAACATTGAAAGTTAGTATGAATTTCTCGAAAAGTGTACGAGCTATAAAAATTTGAGGAGCACTGTCAATTCTTCGTAAAAAAAGAGAAGAAAATTATAAGTCAAAAAGTAAATTTACCAAAATCAGATTTTTCCTCACATCTAGTGAGCAACGCACTTTTTTGGGAAAACAAATACAGAATTGGAATGGCTAACTAATGCGGCAACTTTGCCCTATAATTCTTAGAATCTCTTACGGTTCTCGAGATCCCAATGGTTAGCCTTTTAAAACAGACACCTGCATATTCAATATTGACGGTTTGATCTATGATTTTTTTTTATATAAATATTAAATAAATGGATGTTAAATTTCTATATTACAAGTATTAAAAATTTAAATATACAAATAACTCAAAAAATGACTTACCAACCCAGGACACCAAACATTCCTCATTCTTACACCACAGAAACACTTTGTGAAAGGATACGAGTAAACTGCGACTTGATGCACGCAGGATTGAAGGCCGCCTGGGCCTCGGCCGTCTGGTGCTGCGTGTTGTCGATGAAGATGATGTTGACGATGTCGTTCCCGATGTGGCGCTTGCGCTCCACCTGCTGCCGGTTGTCCTTGGAGTACGGCAGCAGCGTGGACACGTGGAACATGATCTCGTGGCCCTCGTAGATGGTGTACACTGAGAACTTGCCGGTCATGTCACCTGGGGAAGAGGAAGAAGAGATTTTGTATTGGTTTAGTTATAGGTTATATGAGTACAATGGATTTTCTTATATATATTAAGGATATAGCATTGATATTGTAATGTTTTTTTTACATCTCCAAATTATTTCTAATCATAGTTAAGCATATATAACTACTTACAATATTTAATTTTTCATTATCAAATTATTCTTATACACCCGAAATAATCCGAAAATATAATTTTTTTGTCAAAAATTTTTGTTTTTAAAAATATTCTTGGTTGATAGTCGTCGATGCGCTACTTATCTCTTTTCGTTCCTGAGATTTTTGTTTTCAAAGTTGGATGTCAAAAAAGTGTTCTTTTTTGTAAAAACAAATTTTCCGAGCGAAAACCTCTAATTCCGGTTTTTCTGTTTTTCTCATTTTCGCCGAATCGTTGCAAAGAACGTATATGGGAAGAAAACATTTCTTTATGTAACTTTGTCCGTAGAATCGACTGATATATTCATTGGGATTGTATCTATACCCAATTTTGAGATAAAATAAAGACACACTTTTTTTGGGGTGCAACTTTGAGAGCAAGAGATAATTTAATTTTGATTGTATAATAATATTTGTCCTTTAATTAACAAACATTGTATTCATAAAAATTATAAATATAGTACAGGGTTAGCAGAAATCATGACTTTTTAATTTTTAAAGATATCTACATGTTACTACAGTTTTTTAATTGTTTTAAAAGCAATATAAATATTTTGTTTCATAAACAAAAATGAGATTTGTAATTTTGTAATAAAAACGATTTATCTAAATAAAATTAAGAAGAGTAACAAAGAATTTTTACTTTTAGTTACACATTTAAATATTTATAATTTTCTTCTGCCATATGACAATTAAAGTGATAAAATTCATCTAATTTAAAGTTATTATTATATACCTACAGAATATTTTTTGGTTGTTATTAATAGCTTTGCAAAAAATAATTGAATTTTTATAATAATTTATTTCTTATTACTTTGGATAAGAACTGCTATTATCAATTCTAAATTTAACGATATTCTGCAAAATATTTATATAAAATAATTTTAAAATAAGCAGACTGAATTATGTTTAAAAATCAATATGTAATTATTAATAAAAATTTCTTGACTAAAGATAATAATTTTGTAATATATTGTAAATTTCTTAACATGATATGGAAATCCAATAATGAGGCAACAAGACGCTGAAAATTTATTTCGATTTTTAGAATCTGTGCTGTATTACGCTGTATTCAGTGTGGAAATGAATAATAAATATAAAATATAGTGACACAAAATCAATAATGTATCAAAAACGTCAGAGGAGAGCTTTTATATCAGTTTGTAAAATAAAACTTTTTTAAAATTTGCATATGTGTACGTAAGAAATTATATTTACTCTGGTCATGTTTTATGTTGTAAATTAAAATAAAATATTTCTTTATCTACAAAAACGAATTGTTCTATTTTTGTTTTATTATCCTCTTGGAGTAGAAAAATAATTAAAGTTTAATCTTCTTCGTCAGATTTCCGGACAAATTAAAACTTTTGACAGTACGACAATTATTTTCTACTTATAATTACAGTTTTAATTATTAAGGATTGTGATGTAAAACGAAAAAGAATAGATAGAAGTTGGACAAATGTGTTTTTGATGTTATTCCAATATCACAAAACGACAAACGACCTCTGAGGTCGATGTCCTAGAATTGGTTGGAATTCGCATAACAAAACGTTCTGCAGTATTCACTCACATCTCACATGAAATTTCAAATTTATCTTGCAATGCATCTATTCAAAAATTTTCAATTATAGATATATTTGCTGGAAATCTACAATTCTGTAGTGTAAATTGAGTTACAACTGAAAATAGTATCACAAAAATTGTTATGCCATTTTTAAATTAGGTTGACCTTAATTTTTTTAGGTTTGTTAGGTCCAATATTTTTTTAAGGAACGTTTTTTTAATGTTTTGTAATATATGCACAAATTAATAAACAATTTCGCTAATCGGATCAAACTTTATCAATACATATATAAACACAGTAGAATAAAAAGCAAAAACAAATAATATTTAAGCAATATTATTTCTCTTTATTGTTGCTATGGTTAGTAATATAGACTATTAGATAACAAACTGATTGTTTGTGTGAAAATTATTGAACTAGTTGTCAAAAACACTAGTTTCTTTTTATGTGGTACCCTAAAAAAAAGTGTGCAACTCATGCATGCTCATATAAAATTGTGACCCTTGACTACATCCCGTGCTCCAAAAATTATATTCGCATGGTTATGAATGCTTTTCTGCATTCAATACGTACAAATATTTTATTCTTTTATGTTTAACAATAAAATTAAATGCGCCACACTTCTCATTGCAAGCAGCAAGAAAAAGAAAATTAGTAAACCATTTTCCCAAAAGTAATAAAAAGTTTTGTGTTCAAGAAAATTTTAATCAAAAAGAAACATTTATATTAGATTAGCTATATTGAAGTTTTCAGGTATTGGGTTAAATGTGCTGATGTTAATAAAATAAAAATATCGATATTATAATATCGATTTCAAAAGAATAATATTGATACTGGTATCGTATCTTTTCATCAGAAATATCGGAACATCTTGTTAGGTGTCCATAAACAAACCAATAAGAACACATGTTTTTAGTATAAAAATAGTGTTGTAGTAAAAAAAGATGTTTTCATTGGTTCTCGGCACAAGTCAGTAACTTCTAAAGTTTTAAATCCAATTACTACATGAAAAATATATTGTGAACGGTAAATAACACACAAATGTATTTAATTTTACCCTCAAGGGATTACAATTTAATTGGAAAGAGCTGACCTTTGAGTATTTATTGTCGAATAATTTTAAAAAGCAGAAAATTTAATACGAACATGACATAAAAGTAACGGTATGATTCTTTTTTATTGTTGTGTTTAACCTAGCCTTTGTTTAAAAATTAGAGCGTGGGAAATTTATTTATAAAACAAGCATTTTATGAAACATGAAGTGTAAGTTAAATAAATTTCACACTTCTTTTAACAATTATGCAGAAAATAAAATAAAAATGAGAATATTTTTGTGTGTATTCCATGCGTGTAATGCGCAGATAATTAATGAAATCTTGAAAGAGACAATACTTCACCAAAGCTCTAATTACGAAAGCAATAGCTTTGTGCTTTGATGACGGAAACCGCATACACGGGGACCTAGTTTACGTTAGCTTCGGCCTAAAGTAAACAACATCTTTGTAAGGAGTCCACTCGGGAAATACGTTTTGGGGAAATTTATTTTTAGCCTATATACTATATACACTTCTCTCTCAAAAAGTAATGCAGAAAATATAAGATTGTCGCTTTCGTACACTCTCAAAATTAATTAATAGTTATTTTTTATACAAGACGATAAAATAATATTTTATTGACAAGCGGAAAGTGTTAATTCACGAGCGATATAATCGCGAGTGAATTATTTTTCGCGAGTCGATAATTTAATTTTATCGTCGTGTATAAAATTCTATTTTTTTTCTATAGCAGGTTTTGAAGAGAAAAAAATTAGAAAAATTAAATTATTATTTAAGAACAAATTTAAAATGTCAGTTGTGTGCGTTGTTATGGAAATGTACTTCTTAATAAACAAAAATTAAAGTACTTTATCTACCCTTGCTGTTAAAGTGTTACTTTATCTACCCTTGCGGTTAAAGTGCTACTTTATCCACTATTTTGAGTTGATAAAATTGTACTTTAACATCTGCTATAGAAAAAAAATTATTTTATTGTTATGATATTATTATTACATTAAATATTCGTTGTTCTGTGTAACTTTGCAAGTAGCAAAAGGAGAATGTATAACAATTATATTTTTTCAATACTAACCTAGACATCCGCTATTATTAACCTTTATTTGACATAAGAATAGCTATTTATGTAATAAGTAAGGAAACAAAGGTGGTTATTTAACGTATGCAAAAATTACAAAACTCGTCTTCGTCTCGTTTTGTAAGAGCAGAAGTTAAATAACCACCCAATTTCATTACGTGCTTCATACAATATTTTACTACTTTCGTTTGGATAAGAACAAAAATATATTTGAAATGATGATTTCTTGGCATTTTGATGACATTTGCAAACAAATTAAAAAGACAATACCAAGGACCGCTTAATTTTATGCGTTATTAAGTTACTACTACAAAATTGTTGATTATAAACAAATAAATGATATAAAATAAAGTTGTCATTTAAGTTTTTTAAATTATAAAATACGAATCTGTGAATCTAATAAATGTAATAACTGTGTTATTAATATTTGTAAAGATAATAAGAACTAAATATTCTATTTTTGTAGCTGTCAATATTTCTATATATGTATGCCTACTTTCCGATTTGCTTTCGCTTGAAATAATGATTTCATTTCATTTCATTTACTAGACACTATTTGTAAACGTTAATCTATTGAAGTATAATTTTTGTAATATTATTTTTATAAAAAATATTTTGCACTTACCACCAAAACTGCTGTTCCGTAAAGAATTATAACATTTGAATTAGATTCTGCTGAATATCATCTATTCATATCATCTATTAGTTATACCATTTAAAGTAAGTTCTGCTGAATATCCTCTATTATTTCCTAAAAATATCTGAAGAAAGAAATTTATAAAAATTGCTTCATCTGAAAATGAAATAATTATAATATCAAAGTGGAGATGTTGGTTCCATCCTCTTAGAATTTTCATTTTTAGAGAATAGTTAAGCCCTGCCACCACGACAAGGTCTCTCCACGTCGGCAAGGGGGGAAGGGATGGTTTTGGGTTTAAGGAAAGGATGAAGACTTAAAACTATCGCGACTTATATCTAAACGCGACTTAAAACTATTTTGGCGCAACTTAAACTAATACAGTGTACTTCCCAGTGAAAAGGGTCAGGGGAATTGGCATGAAAGCCAGAAAGTAGAAAATGAAAACGAAAAAATATTACTGATGTAAATATTGTCTACGCACAAACTCACTCCACAATTAGACATTTCAACACGCTAGCGGTCAGACACCCTTCCGGCCCTCCATACTAACGCCCAAAATGGTAAAAGGGCAGCAAGATGCACCAAGCACATCCATAACTCCAACTTATAGACACGCTAATACGAGGGCGGTATCACAACCCTTCCGTGCAACCCATACCAACGACCAGAATGCTGTAAGCAGAGAAAGGAGTGCCGCGACTTATAAAATATTACTACGGGGTATTGCACATTCAAATATTATAATTATAAAAATTCTGCAAAAATAGGATCTTAAAGTTAAAAATTATATTTGTAAGGGAAAAATTAATTGTTACTTTAGGTATACTAAAAATATTAGTCCAGTAATATTTGCTTAAAAAATGGCTTATTTAAGTAAGGGACATATTGGAGGTGTATGTTTGTTAAAAGTATATTTGTATTGAATTATAGAATGTACTAGTAAATATGCAAAAGCAAACAATTGAATAAAACGTGACACATTAATAATCTAAACTATTTGCTTCCATTCACACATCACACCTTATATCTATAAATCACACTTTAAATCGTACCATCACACCTTACATGTAACCACCACACTTTATATATAATCATCACACCTGATATTTAATCATCACACCTTACATCTAATCATCATACCGTACCTTATACAATCACACTTTATATCTAACTATCACACATTACATGAAACTAGCACACCTTATATTTAATCATCACACCTTACATATAATCATCATACCTTATATTTAAGCATCATACCTTACATTCATCATACCTTATATTTATTCATCAAACCCTAAATCTAATCATCATACCTTATATTTAATCATCACACCTTAAATCTAATCATCATACCTTATATTTAAGCATCATACCTTACTTTCATCATACCTTGTATTTATTCATCAAACCCTAAATCTAATCATCATACCTTATATTTAAGCATCATACCTTACTTTCATCATACCTTATATTTATTCATCACACCTTATACCTAATCATCATACCTTATATTTAATCATCACACCTTAAATCTAATCATCATACCTTATATTTAAGCATCATACCTTACATTCATCATACCTAATATTTATTCATCAAACCCTAAATCTAATCATCATACCTTATATTTAATCATCACACCTTACACCTAATCATCATACCTTATATTTAAGTATCATACCTTACATTCATCATACCTTATATTTAATTATCACACCTTACATCTAATCATCATACCTTATATTTAATCATGATACCATATATTCACCATACCTTATATTTAATCATCATACTTAACATTCACCATACCTTATATTTAATCATCGCACCTTACATCTAATCATCATACCTTATATTTAATCATAATACCTTACATCTAATCATCATACCTTATATTTAAGCAACATACCTTATAATTAATCATCACACCTTATATCTACCCATCACACCTAATATTTAAGCATCATACCTCACATTCATCACACCTTATATTTAACCATCACACCTTATATGTAATCATCATAACTTATATTTAAGCATCACACCTAACCATCACACCTCATATCCAAATCTCACACCTTATATCTAGATCTCATTTCATACCTAATGTGTCAAGTTTTATTCATTTGTTCAGGAAAAAAGTTAATATATTATGTTTGCAAAACAAAATGTCAATAATTCATTAATTACATGAATAACAAATTAAAAGTGTATGGAATTTTTTTGTAAATAAAGAGTTGTAAAAATAACTATTCGAAAAAATTAAAGTCGTAAAATATTCAGGAGGACATTACTATTAATAAAATTGGACTTACATTTTTCAGTGTAAAGAAAAAAAACTGAAGAAGTACCTGTTTCCCCCCTTATATCTATATCTTATATCTAGAAATTATCTCGGCGCCATCTGAAACAATAAAAATATTTATTAGTTTATTTATAACAAAAATTGTTTTAATAATTATGAATAAATATATATAGGGAATTTAAAAATATATGTATATTGTACACTAGTTTCAATAATATATCGTAGTAGATCACAATGAGTTATTGAAATTCAAGTTAAAAAGTAAAAAATATAAATGGTACTCACCTCACGACTGCTGAAAGACTACTGAAGATTTCCGTGTTGTTAATTATCGTTTAAATAAATGATTAAAGGTAGGGAGGTTACGAAATACGTAAGAATTATTCAATAGTAATTATTGTATATATTAAAATTATGATACCAAATCAAACCATAATTTTAATAAATACAATATTAACTATTGAATAATTCTTACGTATTTCGTAACCTCCCTACCTTTAATCATTTATTTAAATGATAATTAACAACTCAGAAATCTTCAGTAGTCTTTAAGCAGTCGTGAGGTGAGTATCATTTATATTTTTTACTTTTTAACTTGAATTTTAATAACTAATTGTAATCTACTACCATGTATTATTGAAACTAGTGTACAATGGACATATATTTTTAATTCTCTATATATATTTATTCATAAATATTAAAAACGACTTTTGTTATAAATAGACTAATATATATTTTTATTGTTTCAGATGACGTCGAGATAATTTCTAGATATAAGATATAGATATAAGGGGGGAAGCAGGTACTTCTTCAGTTTTTGTTTCTTTACACTGAAATATGTAAGTCCAATTTTAACATTTTATAGTAATGACCCCCCTAAATAATTTACCACTTTAATTTTCCTGAATAATGTTATTTTTACAATTCTCTATTTAAAAAAATTAAATTTAACTTACTCCTTGTCTTGCAAGGATAATAGATTAACTCTTTTCTCAAACAAATGAATAAAACTTGACACATTAGGTATGAGATGAGATCTAGATATAAGGTGTGAGGTTTAGATATGAAGTGTGTTGTTTAAATATAAGGTATGATGATTAAATATAAGGTGTGATGAATAAATATAAGGTATAGTGAATGTAAAGTATGATTATTAAATATAAGGTGTGGCGGTTAGATATAAAGTGTGATTGTCAGATATAAGGTACGGTATGATGATTAAATATAAGGTGTGATGATTAAATATAACGTGTGATGAATAAATATAAGGTGTGGTGAATGTAAGGTATGCTTATTAAATATAAAGTGTGATAGTTACATATAAGGTATGATGAATAAATATAAGGTGTGATGAATAAATATAAGGTGTGATGAATAAATATAAGGTATGGTGTATGTAAGGTATGATGATTAAATATAAGGTGTGGCGGTTACATATAAGGTGTGATGGTTAGATATAAAGTGTGATTGTTAGATATAAGGTAGGGTATGATGATTTAATGTAAGGAGTGATGATTAAATATAAGGTGTGATGAATAAATATAAGGTATGATGAATGTAAGGTATGATGTTTAATATAAGGTGTGCTAATTACATATAAGGTGTGATGGTGAAATATAAGGTGTGATTGTTAGATATAAGGTACGGTATGATAATTAAATATAAGGTGTGATGATTAAATATAAGGAGTGATGATTAAATATAAGGTGTGATGATTAAATATAAGGTGTGATGATTAAATATAAGGTGTGATGATTAAATATAAGGTGTGATGATTAAATATAAGGTGTGATGATTAAATATAAGGTGTGATGATTAAATATAAGGTATGATGATTAAATATAAGGTGTGACGAATAAATATGAGGTATGGTGAATGTAAGGTATGATGATAAAATATAAGGAGTGATGGTTAGATATAAAGTGTGATGAAATTTAAGGTATGATGAATGTAAGGTATGATGATTAAATATAAGGTGTGCTACTTACATGTAAGGTGTGATGGTTAGATATGAAGTGTGATAGATATAAGGTATGGTGTGATGATTAAATATAAGGTGTGATGGTTAAATATAAGGTGTGATGTGTGAATGGATGCAAATCCCTACTGCAAAACTGCCCGGGAAGTTTTCAGTTAAGATTTGCTGTTAGGTACAAGTTATTTGAAATTAACAATGTGTCAAGTTTTAATCAATTGTTTGCTTTTGCTTATTTACTAGTATATTCTTTAATTCACTACAAATATATTTTTAATAAACACACCTCTAATATGTCCAACATGAAGTGTTTACAGTCCCTTACTTAAATAAGCCATTTTTTGTGCAAATATTACTAGACTTATATTTTTAATATAACCAAATTAACAATTAATTTTTCCCTTATAAAAATAGTTTTTAATTTTAAAATCCTTTTTCTGTAGAATTTTTATAATTATTATATTTGAATGTGCAATACCCCGTAGTAATATTATATATGTCGTGGCACTCCTTTCTCTGCTTACAGCATTCTGGTCGTTGGTATGGGTTGCACGGAAGGGTTGTGATACCGCCCTCGTATTAGCGTGTCTATAAGTTGGAGTTACGGATGTGCTTTGTGCATCTTGCTGCCCTTTTACCATTTTGGGCGTTAGTATGGAGGGCCGGAAGGGTGTCTGACCGCTAGCGTGTTGAAATGTCTAATTGTGGAGTGAGTTTGTGCTTAGACAATATTTACATCAACAATATTTTTTCGTTTTCATTTTTTACTTTTTTCTTGGCTTTCATGCCAATTCCCCTGACCCTTTTCACTGGGAAGTACACTGTATTAGTTTAAGTTGCGCTAAAATAGTTTTAAGTCGCGTTTAGATTTAAGTCGCGATAGTTTTAAGTCTTCATCCTTTCCTTAAACCCAAAACCATCCCTTCCCCCCTTGCCGACGTGGAGAGACCTTGTCGTGGTGGCAGGGCTTAACCATCCTCTAAAAAAGGAAATTCAAAGAGGATGGAACCAACATCTCCACTTTCATATTATAATAATTTCATTTTCAAATGAAGCAATTTTTATAAATGTCTTTCTTCAATTATTTTTAGAGAATAATAGATGATATTCAGCAGGACATTTTTAAATGGTACAATTCCTTACGGAACAGCAGTTTTGGTGGTAAGTGCAAAATACTTTTCATAAAGAATAGTAAAGTAAATATTACTGAAATAATACTTCAATTCATTAACTTTTAGTAATAGTGTCTAGTCTAATCTAGAAAAATATTTAACATTATACATTCTACTAGAGGATGGGACCAACAATTCCACTATAAAATAATTATAATAGTAGTAATTATTATTTGTTATTTAAATATTTATAGTAATAAAGTAAATATTACAATATACCTACCTAACAATGAATTAAAATTAAAATATTATATTTTTACTGGATATGTTTCAGATTTGTACTAATGACAAGAATGAAGAACGAAGAAATATTTAAGCCGTGAAAGAATCATGGATACAAACATTCTAAAAAGCTGGATGGACCAGAACCTCAAAAATCGTAAGTGCTTTTTCTCTACATTCTTTTATTTATTTTTTGTAAATTTTTTGCGTAGGGTACTTGACAATATTTTTAATAGTTATTTATGATATACGTGTTAAAAGTGGCATTTTATGAGTGAGTGGGGAAGATTGAAACGAGGCGAAGCCGAGTGTAACAAACCCCACGAACGAAATAAAATCACTTTTAACACAAATATCCTCGCAAATATCATACACTATTTTTCCTACGACCCCAGTTATGTACCTATTAGTAAATAAAACCTAAGTATTATAGAATGACATTTTGACAGGTCATGATGTATTTGTTATGAACAACTGAACATAAGAAGTGTTAAAAGTAAATTTGTTTTTTACTTTTAACACGTTGTCAATGACAACGTTTTAAAAGTATTTACTGTGTTATAAACTGTTATTTTTAACTTGCTAAGCAACCGTTAAAAATACTATTTTTAACAGTGGTCGTAGGAAAAAGTATTTAGGGTGAAAAATTAGAGATATATGCACATGTAAAAAATATAGTTTTAATTTCTTTATAATTTTTATTTTTGTTTACATCTGCTTATATGTCGTCTGCATAAAAAGTATTATCAAAGGGTAATAATAAATAAATTCACCAATAATATTATAAAATATGTTTGTAAATATAGGTTAATTCAGTTTGACAGATGGGTCCGTAAAGTTAAATTTTGACATAAGGGTCTGTAAAGTTTTACTTTAACTACTACTTTGGCTAACTTCGCGGAGTAATAACGTGTTCTTTAGTATCATTTCGAAAAGAATATGTTTTTATTTCATAAAATATTTAATTCTAGGGTCATTATTTAATAAAAATAAAAAAAATATAAATATTTTGTATGATAACCTTTTAATTAAACAAAATTTGAAATTTCTTTTTCATTGGTGTCAAGTACCCAATTGTGCTAATAAAATAAATTACTTAATTTGTATTAAACAAAAAGAGGGAATACATGTGTAACAAGCAGATTTTGGCTTAGTCCAACTTATTTAGAACAACTGATAAAAATCAAAATTGCATTTATGTAGAAAAAAGTTACAGGTTTGATTTTAATAATTTGGTACATAAATAAATTGTGCTATTAAAATAAAATACTTTATATGTATTAAATAAAATTCTGGCTTAGTCCTGCTTATTTAGAACCACTGATACAACCAAAATTACATTTATATAGAAAACCGTTACAGATTCAATTTTAATACTTTGCTACATAAAAATATGAACGTACTCACCTTTAACATCGAGTCCGCCCCTGTACTTGTCCCACCCCTTAAGCCGGATCTTCTCGCCGAGGAGGGCGATGAAGGCGTCGAACTCCGGACTGCCACTCTCTGCAATACAGAAACACTTAGAGCCACCAGCCATGAGGAATCAGCAGGAGTTGAGTTGCTGCTGGTGCTGCCATCTGCCACGCTGTGTGGCCGCTGGCAGTACCCCCATTTATATTTCAGCCGCAACAGATTTCTCTACTCAACCACCCGGGAATATCAATATTTAATAAAAAGAAACCCAGCACGAATTTTATTGTTTATAGACCACATTTGGTTCCGTAAGTGATAGCGTATTTTTATATAAAGTCTGGTGAATTATTTTCTGCATTTATATAGTACACTCTTTTTGTTGTCAGTTTAATTATTAAATTTAAAATATTGTTCTTTTATTTGTCACTACAACAAAATTGCTAAAAATTTTGTAGACATTGTATTATACTCTGTTTTTAAACTATAGACAGTATCTAGAAATTCTAGTGAGAAAATCAAAGCCTGTGATTGGCTGTTGCGCCAATTCACGAAGCCGCATTTAACCAGACAAAATTTCAAGTTAACCTTCTCAAACATAATTGAAACGTCAAACTCTCAGTAGTTGTCAAATTACTTGTTGAAATTGTACGTGTTTTTCGTTTCATTTCTCTTTTTGTGATATTTCACGATTAAAACTAGTTTATTTCAGAACTACTAGTATTTCACGAACGCTATGGTGTAAATGTGACTTCGTCTAGTGCTGTCTATAGTTAAAAAACGGAGTATAGTAAGATCTAATTTAAATTTTAAATTGGGCAGGCCATATAATGGTTTATTTACAAAAATAATAAACCACGACTTTTCTGATTTTTATATATATATTTTTTTTTATTATAAATATTTTATTTCACGAAAAAAAAAAACAAAATCTGTAATAACACCGAAGAAGCGCGAAAATTGGTGTTCTTATTCAAATATTATAATCAAAACTCAAAACGATTCATTTGAATAAAACTAGAAAAAGGTGCTCAGAATTTTAAATTTTTGTTAGACATTGAAATACTTATTTTTTTTCTTCTGTTATATGACAATTAAAGTGATGCAATATTTTTCAGTTTTACGAAAATGATAATTATAATAACTGTAATAATTTAAAAGAAAATAATTGTAAATCAAAATTTAATCATCTTTTTTTCTTACAATGTAAAAAATAGAAAAAATAGGAGGACAATAAGAATGCACTTATTATATTACCGTAATAAAAATAGAGTAAACTTGAACTCAATATTACAGAAATTATGGCGACATTAAATTTAATACAACATTCCGTGTATTTGTCAAAAAAGTTTTGCAATACGTACATAGGTAATTACAATATTTTGATTAAAATGTCACGAATCATACTGTATGCATTAGAAAACTTATTTTTGAAATGTATGTATGGTATTGTATATACTTCTACGCGTGTGTCAAAACAACGTATATTTCTAGTTATTATTATTCATTAAAACTTCAAATTGTATGGTAGTTTGATTAATATTTGCATCAAATAAAAATTAATAAGAATCTGATAAAAAGTAATGCTGGTGATTCGTCAATGTCGATAATTCATTATATTTATTCATAAAAAATTAAAACAGATTTTCGTATACTAAACTGAGGCAATTTTTATTAAAAATAATAATGCTTATATTAAAATTAAGGAATAGGAAATAGGGATAAAATCTGATCTAATTAAATCAGATTTAAATGAAATGATTGTTTTCTTTTAAATCATGGATGTAAATATCATTTTGTAAAATAATTATTTTATCCGAAATTGTATATTTTATAAACAATATTACAAGTTTAAAAATAAAAATTTATTTAAATTTCTTTTGCATTTTTTCAATATTTTTATTATGTAATGATATTACATATTACTATTACATGGTTGAATTTAGAAAAAAATACGCTATCGAATAGGCAAAATAAATATATAATCCCATTTAAAAAAAACTTACGAGTAAATCCATAAGCCCAACTTTCGATTCCATCATGTATAGGGATTTAATATTTAAAATCATATTTTTATTATTTTAGATAAAAAAGTTGTAGGCATGGTTTAACATGGAATTGAAACAAAAATTAACAAGTGTTGCAGTTTATCTGTCACACTAAAAAATATAGCAATTTTATTTTGTTTTTATGTTTTAAATTGTAAATTAATTTTCTAATATTGTTCTCTTCAACAGTAATACAAATAATAATAAAAGTAATAGTGACGGTATGTTAAAGTATTTATTTTGTTTTTTTGATCCCTTTTGGTTTTCTATGGCAAAGAAAATGGAAACATTTGACAGGATTCTAATAATATTATCCTTTTCATTTATATTATCACTAAGAAATCTACCTATCATGAAAATTACATCAGCATCTTTTTATTTCAAAGACAATTATACTAATATACCTAGTTATATTTTTTAAATTTTAAGTTCATAAATTGCATTTTAGAGATTAAACATTTTTATGGCAGTTAATTCAGAACTTAAAGATGGTAATAATAATGAAAGCAAATTTGCAATGAATTAAATAACAATAGAGAGGAACACAAGAGGAATTTCATGAATGAAGGTAGAAATGCAGGACAGGAGATAAAGGAGCTAGAAACAATTTCAAGTTGCGTGGCTCAGCTTCAAGAGTAGAGATAATCACAGTAATCCATTTATTTTTTAGCTAACGGCAAATCTTTTTCGCAAATCTCTGCCTTGGTTTTCTGACATAATTTTTGTCTTTATTCTGCAGAAAAACGAGTTTTCTTTTGGAGAAAATCCACTGAATAAACGAGCGGTTTCGCAGAAAAACATTTTAGCTTTGTTTCATTGTGCCAGAAATTATATTTCATTTTATATCTGCTTCTTTTACTGTAACTACTTTAACAAAAAAATTAAAAATCGCTCTTTTCACCGAAATATGCAACAAGGACGATTTTTTTTAATTTAAAAATAAATTGCATTCAATAAAAATTACTTTTATTTTATATTTTCTACATAATTTACACTACAACCATAGAAGAGTTTTGAGCGCAGATGAAATTGAGAAGTGAACTTCACTTGTTTCATAACAATTTTTACTTGGATTTTGGTGGAATGGGTGTCAGTCTAATGCTAAATAAATGAGTCAATTGAGGTGAGATATAATTTTATGTAAAACAGTTATATGTGAAATAATTTCGTTTTATAAAATTTGAAATAATATTTTCAATTTATATTTCTCGTTTAATGAAACTAATTTTTTTACATTTAATTTTCACAATTAAATCAATTTTATAGTAATATAATTGCAATAAATACGAAAATATAGGTATATTTATTTAATTAATATAATTGATAGCATTTACTCCAAAAATTAATTAATATTCGTTTTTTTAAAATTATAATTATAAAACAATATCAAAGTTGTTATAAATGTAATGTAGTTATTTATAGTATTATTATTTAGCGTCGGTTTCATTCGTCTATTTTTTAAAATTTTCTTCCTTTCGAAGATATAATTCTTATTTTATTATCGTTATTCTGAGTTAGTGTTTCACGAGAGTATTACATTTTTCTTAGTCTAGCATCAGTTTTGAAAAAATGCAGGAAAAGAACAAGACAAGAGCTACAATTTTTCGAAGCAAGACAAGCCAAGAAATTATCTTGCAAGAAATGTGCAAGAATTACAAGATTTTCTGCAATTCTTGTACTCTCGTATTTTTTGTCTAATTTTAAATATAGATTTATTATAAGATCCTACCTATAAATTAATAAAAAAAGTATAAAAATATGTAAGTATCAAAAAAATGAATACAATATTTTTAACATGTATGTAAATTTAATTTAAAAAAAATATACAATAGTAATAACTATTGACTAGGTAATAAAATTATTTGCTTTTTCAGACAAGACAAGAAATTACTAAACAAGACAAGATATATTGTCTTATAAAACACTAAGAGGAATAAATTCATTCTGTTATTATTTTATTTTTATATATTATTTTCTTTAATGCTATATATTGAATTTATTCCAAGGATAGATGAGATTAACTTTAACCCTATAACTTTAATCAAATTAATTTATTTTTTTTATATCCTATAATATGATATCTGTATGACCTAGTATTTATTACAATAAAAATAGATATTTTAAAATTTCATGTAACAGACTTATTCCATTTTATTATGTTTTTTGGTTTACGCCATTTTTAGTTTTTCCTTTGCAATAGTGAATTTATTTTTACAACATGTTTATAATTCATGATTTGTTTAGGCAATCTATCCGGTGATTCCGGTGCCACTATTTTTGACCCAGCAAAATCTAAATATATTCGACATTTCCTTCAATTACATTTAATATTTAATGGACCGCCCTGTATTATATATAAGCAAACACCACGAACGTCACATCTGGGCATCTGGATACTCCGATAATGCCCCTCTAATATATTTCCTTAAACCCCGCCACTGGTGGGAAACTAAATGAAATATAATGTATTTATTTTGGACTCACCGTTGCTCAAAATCTCGTCATCTGTGGTCTGGCCGAGCTTCATGTAAACGACTCCGAACTTGAAATTGACGGAGCCTTCCTGCTCTTCCAGAAGGAGCAAATCCTTCTGGATGTCGGGGGAAAGTATTTCCTTTGGTCCTTTTTCCGTTTTCTCCATGTTCGGGAAATTCGAAAGTATTTGTTTCACCGTTAAAAGCTTGTTGTGCGTATAAGGCAGAGAAATTTTTTGTGCTCCCTGAAAATAAAAAAATACGTAATCTTAATTTATTTACTACCAAAACAAGAAATAAATAAAGATTTTTTTTTAATTTTTAAAGATATCTATTAGTGTAATTTCGCTTTTTTAATTGTTTTAAAAGCAATATTAATATTTTATTTCATAAACGAAAACGAAATCTTTAATAAAACCGAAAAAGTGGGGAAATTGATGTTCTTATTCAAATATTATAAACAATTAAAACAACTGATTTTTTAAATAAAATTATTGATTTTTATCAAATATAAAAAAAAATTAATAATAACCTTAATATGTTCTGTATAATAATATCTTAAAATAAATGATATTTTATCACTTTAATTGTCATATATATAACACAAGAAAATTATAAGTATTTAAATATAAATAAAGTCAAAATTCTTTGTTACTCTTACAAGTTTTATTTAGATGAATCGTTTTGATTTTATTACAGATTTCGTGTTCGTTTATGAAATAAAATATTTGTACTGCTTTTAAAATAATTAAAAAAAGTGCAGTAATACTTATATAGATATCTTTAAAAATTAAAAAATTCAAAAAAATCATGATTTATTTAATTCTTTTAATTTTTTAAATACACATTTAGATAGTTATTTTTTCTTTTCTTATATGATAATTAAAATGAAAAATATAATTAAATTTAAGATATTATTAAATACTAAACATATTTTGATTGTTATTAATAATTTAGTAGCATATTTAATACATATTATTTATAATTAGGAATCAAGTAGAAGTTAAATTGACTGAACAGTTATTGGAAGAAAAGAAATTGAGTTGGTTCGGTCATCTACTCAAAATGGAAGAAACTAAACAGGTGAAAAGAAAATAGGAATCTAAATTCTTAGGGAAAAACAGATGAGGAAGACCAAGACCCAAGAATAGTTCAGTTAAGAAGAAATGAGACGCAGGAGAAAGCTGGAACCCGGCAATAGAGAAAACAAAAACAGGAAGAAATGGAGACACTTCATATGGGAAGAAAGATCCAAAAATGTGGAACAAGAAATCTCAACACCCTAGAGTACAAGAGGACCCGGATTATGTATGATATAATTGTATGCTATGAATGTTTATTTTTATGTTTGTTTATGTAATAAAATAAAGGGGGTTGATGTTTTTGTTATAATTATTATGATTGACGAAAAGAAGAAATGTCGAATAAATTATTCTAAACATATAATTTATTATTTATTTCGAATTAAATTGAATTTTACTAGAAAGTCTACATAATTTGTATTTTTGTTATTAAAAAAATCAATGATTGACTGTGCATCCCATTTCTGATTACTTTAAGATCAAAGTTCTTTACTAATTACTTTTCACAAAAACTGGCATCTGTTAAATACTTTCCACTTCAACTAGCGTCTATTAAAAAGGGCCTTCGATATACACGATGAAACAGATTAATTGGATCAGTAATAAATGTGAGTCATGCATTTATTTATTTAAAAAAATAATAATATTTAGGTATAAAAACAAAAATTTTAATTTCAAAGCCTATTACTATTTTAATATGATATTCATTTGATTCCAGCAAAAATGTGTTTTAAAATTCTATCCAGATAGAGTATTTCAATTTAAATGCCATGTTTTCTGTTTTGATTTGTTTGATATCAATTAAATGCTAAACCGATTATTTTTCGTTTCATATCGTGTTTGACATATATTCAATATGTCTGCTCTAGAAATGGTATTATAAAGACATGGCAACATTTTAAACTATAGTACAGATAATAAATTACGAAGTACAATTTCATAAATAAATATTTTCCTGATTTATTTAAATACAGACATTCAATAAATAATTTTATAAATAGCATTTAATAAATTATCCAAATATTCATATGTCGTGGATACTATTATTCATGTATGACAAACAATAATTATTAAAATGAATATTAAATCTATTTTTAGTTATTACAATTCATTAAAAAATACATATAATTTTTGCATAAATAATCAATAACAGAACGGTGTAATTAATGTTAAAAGTAGAACAATGGAATCAATAAATATTTGCAACGCTTTAATATCCGATATAAAATTTGTATATTAATAAACAGTGTCAGAAGGTAAGTAATGAGAAAATTTATTTGTGTTTTGTAGGATTATAAAAAAATTAATTTCAGAATTTGACTTAATAAAATAAATAATAATAAATAACTAAATCTAATTTTGTTCTTTGGTACAGAATTTCTTTTTTCTTAATTTTTTTTTACTAGCATGACGTATAGGTGAGACTTTATTTACTATCTCATTAGCTTACGTGTTACTAACAAATTAGAAAATTATTGATTTTATTTATTTCGTTCAAATGTGCATTTGTTTATTTTCTTTTCAATTTATATGTGTTTTATGTATCACTGAAAAGAGAAAAAATCTCTATTTAACCATACTAAAGACAAGTTTGAGTACCATATAAAAATTGAAAGTTCGTATGAATTTCTCGAAAAGTATTCGAGTTACAAAAATTTTGAGAACCGCTTTCAATTCCGCGTAAAAAAGTGTCTGTAGTATGTTATTTTAATATCATTTAACGCGAAAAATGTTTAATATTTTTTTAAATCTGTGTTAACTATGTGTTTGATGTATTTGAATATGGGTCATGTTTTACAATTTACATTTTATTGGAGTGTCATAAAAGTGGTAGTCTCTTTGTCAGCATTACGCAAGTTTACAATTCAAAAGTGTCCTGCGTTTTTCTGAAGGTATTACGAGAATTTTTGCGAGTAGTCGTTAATTAAATTCCATGTTTTTATCAGCTATATTTTTTCAGTTGGTAATTTTTTTAATTAATTTTATCTTTTTTTTATTAAATTTTTATAATTTTTTTAACCGATGTATTAACCGATTTCCAATTTTTAATAACCATTAACCAGTACTTTTTTCGGTTACATGCCCTGTAGGTATATATTTATTATTTTATTACTAAACTAATTTTATTTTGTTTTTATTGAGCGAAACGAACTTTCATTTTACACGTGATTTAATTTTATTTTACCCGCTCTGAGAATTTCATATGGATGCGCTCATTTATTATGTGTTTATAAATTCTTTAGATATTTATTTTTTATACAGTCGTGACTAAAGTGACATTTATCAAACTTGTCACACAATATACCACCAACGTTCAAGAATGAATCTTTCTTTACCCTTTCTGAATTGTAAATTTTATTTGGGTAAATACATTTTCACCCTTGCCAAAATTCTGAAAAGGCCGCATCTTGGCTGTTCATGAAGAAGATTTAATAATTCATATTTAACACTGCAGAGGGTAAAAACCTTATCCTTCAATATTCATAAGCTCTGGCTACTGTACAGGGCCGGCTGATCAATGTTTATGAGGCGTTAGGCGAACTGCGGGCCGTTTACATTCACCTGCAGCCTTAAAATTTAATGAAACTGCGATATGAGCACGTCGTAAAATTTTTATACCGATTCTCAAACAACTTGGCTACCTACGTTCCTATAAAAAATACAAACCTAAATTTTTCTTATTACGTTCTTTTGTTGTTTATTTGAACAATACAGTTAGAAAAATACAGTTTTACAATTAAAAATAGCACTTTATTTCAAAACGTTTTACACAGTCTATAAGTACTTCCATGTATGAAGTAAAGAAAGTATTGTAATCGCGAAAAATTTCGGTTTTAAGATTTCAAAGGAAATAACTATTTTGATTATCTCTGAATCCATTTTGATTAGTTTCGGCATAACTCAAAAATTATTAGACGTAGAATATTGAAATTTTGTATATGGGACTTTAGTTGTGCACCTCCCTTTTTTATTTTATTGCAATCGGCAGTGCAAAAAGGCCCTTTGCTCGTAGTGTTTTTTTAATTTTTTCGCATAATTCAAAAAAGATTAGCCGTAGTATGATGAAATTTTGTTTATGGAATTGCTATAACATTTATTTATGTACCTACATTTTTAATTTCCATCGGCCTTTTCAAAAAGGCATTTTACTTTGGGCAGAAACTTAATAAAAAATAATTATTTAGTTAGTTTTTAATTTGATTTGAAATTGAGTTTATGATTGACAAAGTTGACAACTGTCAGAATAAATTTCGTGATAAATATGTAGAAAATAAATGAAAACTATCTACCTTTGCAAGTTTTTGAGCGATTAAAATAAGTTTGTGTAATGCAATGAGGAATAGTAAGAAACATTTTAATAAATTGTTCAAAAGATAATTCATTATGAAGGGAACTTCGAAGATATGAAACTAATGGTAGTTGAAGAACTATTAGTTGTAGAATGATATCAATTTCAAATGAAATAAGTATAAAAGAATTGGGCAAAAAATGTATATAATTCAATGGACAAGGAATTCATATGTATATATCAGAATTTTTATTTTATAACTATCATCAAAATGTCAAAAAGTCATAATTTCAAATACATTTTTATACTTATTTAAGCGAAAGTAGAAAAAATATTGTAGGAAACAAGCAAGGAAAATTAGTGGTTATTTACTTTTTGGTTGAACAAAACTCAGCTGCGTTTTGTTTTAAATTTTTTGTGAGCGCTAAATCACCACCTTTTATTTCTTTATTTGTTACATAAATAGCTATTATTTATTAGGTATTAAAATAAAACATATTGATTTTTTATATTGATTTCACTTGCCCTTTGCTCTATAGAAAAGTTCACGAATTAATGTTGATTAGAATATAAGAATACATTTTGTTTGAACATCAGAGCAGGGGTCGTGATTTGGCGAAGTGTAAAAAGGGATTTTTAGGGCAACAATTTCCACGCGCGATCAAAGGGATCGGAGAAGCCGATATCCATAAAATAAATTCAAATCCGCACACAAAATAGAATGTTTAGTGTGGTGTTTCAACCTGTAGTGGTATTGGATTAGGGTAAGTAATTTTCAGAGTGACTTACCGTTTTTTTGAAGAGTATAGCTCGGTAGAGAGGCACACATTGGTTATTTGCTTCGTTCATCACTACACTTAGAAAGAACGGAGTTTTCTCGGAGTCCATGCCCACGTAGTTTTGGTGCACTGTAAATAAAAAACAATCATTAAATTATGATCGGCATTATATACTAGAATGTGACAAATAGCAGTTCAGCAGAATAAACGAATAAAGAATATTCGGTGAAATTTTAACCGAATATTTGGCTTCACCGAATAATATATTTATGTACATTCTGAAAGTGTGATTGGTATTTCTCGTTAAGGACAGATGATAATTTCAGTGAAATTTTAAAATAATATATAGTTTTTGTCAATATTATTGGTAATCACAATGCGTTATTTTATTTTTATACTACTTTTCCTTTATTGTAGAATTAATGATTTTATTTGTGTTTTGTGGAAAATAATTAAATTTTTTAATTTTGAAACGGAACATGATACTATTTCAATTATTGTTTTATCAAATTATTATTAATTTAAAGAGACAACTATATTTTTTATAATAACTGGTAATATATTTTTTCAAGAACAATATCTACTGTTTTGGAAAGTACATCAGGTTTTATTCATTCAATCATAAAATGAAGAGTGTACCACGAAGAATACTTTTAATTTTTTTTTAATTTATTAAGTTTTAAATTTGAAATATCAATTAAAATATTTATAATATGTACGTAATGTTAATTTGCTGTTAAAATATTTATGGATAAAGACTGGCTTATGATGGATTTAATTTATTTATTTTAATTTTTTCTTCCGGTTTATGATGATTTTAGTTTCCTAAATTTATCCAATCAGAAGGTATCACTTGATATTATATTTAGTTTTGGTGTTTGACTGTTGGTTTTAAATTTCTTTGAAGTGAGGTGAATTTGTTTTGGTACAAAATGAATTTGATGTCTGATTATTTTTATTCTATCATAAATTCAAAATAACACTCAAAAACTGTCATTTGCTTTTTGATATTAACTTAATCTATATATGTCAATGCACTCTTGTGATTGGCTGGATTTAGAATTTAGAATTATATGAATTATATGAAAATTGGTTATATTAAAAATATAAATTTTAAATTTCTAAATTTGTAAACCGTTCATAATTCACCAAATTTGTTTTGAGTGTGTTTATATTTTGAAGTCTAAATCATAAATTGAAAATTGGTAAATTATATCCATCATAATCCAGCCTTAACTGTAATGTATGAATTTAATTTAAAAGTAATCGATTGTTCGAATTTCTACTAATAAATTGATGCAAATAATAGATTTGTAACGGTCAGTTGAACATTGTAGGATTGTTTAACAATTGAATTTAAATCTTACATTCAAACTAATACCACAAAACACAGCTGCAACCAAATGGTTTAGAATTCAATCTAAGTTGCGGTTTGTTCAACCGAACTACTCCTTTCAGTAAAAATCATTACATGCAAGAATTCTCCTTTCATTCTCTTTCTATGCCCATAAAATCCATTCCACTCTTTTTATACGATTACGGTACTAACTTAGTTACAATTTTTTCTGCTAGTGTTTCAATAAAAATCAATATGGCATTAATCAAAAATTAAAATTTATTGAAAAGAACATTAAGTTGTTTAAAATACTGTAAAAAAATTAAAAATATGACGAAGATTAAAAAGTAAATAAAAAATTAACTTTTATTGTATTCATATTTAATTTACAATTTTGTTGATTAGCCTAATTAATTTATATTGTTAATTAAGATTCGCCCTGAAATTTAAAATAAAAACTTTTATATTTAATTGGCGGGGTTGAATCTTCTTAATTTTTTCGTTCCAAAGAACTGATTCAGCTTTATACAAGTTTTCAGATTACAAATTAGGTCTATTCACTTGATGAGCTATTTCTGTTTTTTAAAATAAATTTAAAACGTTTGACGTAGCATAAATTTGCGAATATAATTTTATATTTTTTAATCGCTGTCAACGATGCAAGTATGTTAAAAGATTTTTCTTTTAATTTCATATGAATTGATTTATTTATTTACATCAGAATATATTTTAGTTTTTTTGGTCATATTTCGATTTACTTAATATAAAACTCTATAATCGTTATAAAGAACGTATATGTGGAGAAATTTTTATTTATGTAACTTTTCCCGTAGAATCGAATGATAAAATTGTTAAGATTATGTCTATATACATTTTATAAATAACCTAAAAAAATTGAGGTGTACTTTTGAGATAAATATTCTAAAAATATTCATTTTTGTGTCCAAAATTTTGATTTTGGTAAACTGTGTACATTGATAGATCTCGACGCGCTGATTTCAATTTTTCAAACGGAATTTAATTATCTCTTTTCGTTCTTGTGTTATTTGCTGTCAAAGCTGCACCTCAAAAAAGTGTGTTTTTTGGCTATATTTCTAAAATGGGTAGAGATACAATCTCAGCGATTATACCAGTCGATTCTACGAGAAAATTTACATAAAGAAATGATTTCTCCGCATATACGTACTTTGGATCGATTAGGTGAAAAATGAGAAAATCTAAAAGAACCTAAATTTCAAAATTTCTCCGGGCAATTTTTTTTCTCCAAAACTTTTCATTTTCTGGACTTAAGTAGATATCGATACGCTGATTTCAAATTTTCAAACAGAATTCAATTATCTCTTACCGTTTTCGAGATATTCGTATTCAAAGTTAAGTTTTGGCAATACCTAAAAAAACAGGTTTTTTAGGTATACCCCTTTAAGGGTTAGGTTTAGGATTTCGGCAACCTCACCAATTGATTCTACGGGCAAAATTACATAAGTATACCAATTTTTAGATTTTTATTCCAAAGGATACAATTTTTAGAGCAAAAAAACGAAAATGGCTAAAATCGTAAAAATCGCCTGATGAACCCCTTACGATTTTTTTCGATTTTTGGCCATTTCAGTTTTTTCCTTCTAGAAATTTTATCCGTTGAGATAAAAATCTGAAAATTGGTACACTTATGTAATTTTGCCCGTAGAATCGATTGGTGAGGTCGACGAAACCATAAACCTAACCATTTGAGGGGTATACCTAAAAAACCTTATTTTTTAGGTATAATTTTGAACTCAAATATCTCGAGAACGGGAAGAGATAATTGAATTCGGTTTGAAAATTTGAAATCAGCGTCTCTATATCTACTTAAGTCTAGAAAATAGAAAAAATTGGAGAAAAAAAGTTTCGAGATGAAAAATTGAAATTTAGGTTTTTTTCGTTTTTCTTAATTTTCACCTAATCGTTCCAAAGAACGTATATGTAGGCAAAACATTTCTTTATATAACTTTTCCCGTAGAATCGAATGGTAAAGTAGATGAGATTGTATCTCTACTTATTTTTTAAATATACTCAAAAAACACATTTTTTTGAGGTCAACTTTGAAAGCTAATATCTTCGAAACAAAAAGATATAATTAAATTCTGTTTGTAAATTTGGTATCAGCGTTTCTAATACTTTAAAGAAAATTATAAACAAAATTTTGTAAAATTTTAAAATTTTTGATGTAAAAATTCAATATTTTCAAATATTTTCGGATATACGTAAAAATACAGCATCAGCGGCTTTCGAAATTACTTCCCTTGTTATAACTACATATATAAAACTATTATATTATTAATTAGTAATTTTGTTTATGTAACTTACACATTCCCATTTATTGGAATTTGATATTTTAATAGTAATATTCTAATTCTAACATAGTTTTGCATTTTAATACAAATACCCCATTACTGCGTTTTGGTATAAATAAAAACGCTTTTGGTGCTTTTTAAAATATAAAACTAAGTTTGGACGTTTAAGATGTCGAAGTCTCGAAGTGATAAAACATAAATTAAAATTGTCTAGTTTCACTGGTAAGTTTAATTTATTATATATCGCTCATATATTCGGGGGCGCCAAAATTATATATACAGGTATAACACGTGTAACTCTTAGAAAGATTTATAAATAATCCACCCTACATAAGGATCTCAAACAAATACCATACGCTAAATAAATAAATTGACAAATATAGAACAAAAAATAAAATTTACATTTTTTAATTTTTACAAATAAATTCCAAGTATTTTCCTTTTTTTTTCATTTATTTATTTTGGAGGCACGGCGCCCCTCACATCTTGGCCACAGAATAGTTACATACAGAAGCGACACTCCATGTCGGTATCTTTCATGTTACCCTATTCAGTTCTATGACCTTGGAGCATTGTGTAGACCTTTAAATTTGTTGGCTTCCCCTATCTCTCCCTAAGATGTGACGAAACTTTCCGATTTTAAACAATGAACCCTTTAAATTAGTTGGCTTCCCCCATCTCTCTCTAATTTTCTTTCCTCTGTCTTACTGTCGCTTCTGTATAAACCTATTTTTTATATATTATACAGAAGCGACAGTAAGACAGAGAAACGAGAATTACAGAGAGATTGGGGAATGTGCACATATTTGAAGGGCTCATTGTTTAAAATCGGAAAGTTTCCCCACATCTTAGAGAGAGATAGGGGAAGGGTACAAATTTAAAGGTCTACACAATGCTTCAAGGTCATAGAACTGAATAGGGGAACATGAAAGGTAGCGACGTGGAGTGTCGCTTCTGTATATAACTATTCTGTGGTATAGGGATAAATCGATTATATGTATAAAGTAAAAGAATAAATAGTTTAGGTAAAGTTGTGATATTTTCACATCAGTAGCTCCTTTGACACATCTGGTAAAAGCTTGCGTTTCCGCGGCTTAACAACGAATTTATTAAAGTGAAAACTGCCACAAATTTCATTTCCATATTAGAGTATTATCTGATTAGAGCGTGGACACGAAAGGCACAGCGAAAGCTTTCAGTGTGCAGTGTAGTAGGGAATGTTCACGACGTTAGGTTGGCTACATTGTGTCATTGTTACTTACGTTTCCCCAGGAAGTATTTGAAGTACCATCTGGTCTGGTATTCCGGGTTTTCCAGCACCGGAGTGCACGGCGAACCGAACATCTGAAACCAAAGCTCACTTTGTACTCAATTGTCACATTATTTACAAGGTCAAGTTTATAGAAATACAATACCAAAAAGGTTTGACACATTAAAGAAAAAAATCAAATGGGCTTCAAAAACTAAATTACTAGTAAAAATAATGTATAAAAATTATTATTTATTATCATAAATATATTTGCAAAATTTACAAATAGTTGTTGAATGTATCAAAAATTTGATGTGACCAGCACATAATCTCTCGTCTGATGTCCTCTTTACACTTCTTATTAATATTTATATTTTTATTTTTTGTACATTGGTAAAATGAATTATTGATATAATTAGTACATAGAATATTAGTAGTATTCGATAATTATATATATTTTTACTGTTAATCCTGTCAGTTATAATAATTGTTAGTGTCAAATATAAAACATTTATTTTCATAGGTAAATAGATTAACCGCAATGGTAACAAATTTATTGAATATTTAATTACTTGTAATTGTTAAATTTGAACAATAAAATTTTAGTTAATGGTATTAAAATTTAAATTATTATTTAATTAATTATTTATAATTAAGATACTTCAGAAAAACACTTCAGATCTTAATGAAAATATCACTTCCGGTTGCACGAATATATTTTTTATATCATTATAATGTTAATGTGGTATGGGATAATAAACGAATTTCAATATACCTATAAGTCATAAAATATAAAACTATCCACTATAGCTTGTCATTATAACTACAAAAAAAGAATCGAATTAAAAAAATACGGATATTTTACTTTTTTATCTAATGTACATGTGAAAATCAAAATTTGCTCTCATATTTCCTTGTCACCAATGTTTTGTATACATAAAAACCTTTTTAACTAATTTTTATTTACATTATATGTATTCAATTCGACAACAGCATACCTTATTGTGTTTTCAAAATTCAATGAAAATAGAAATAGGTTTAGTTTGTGTGTGATAGATCGGGAGATCTTGCGGGTCGCATTATAGGACCTCAAAATAATTAACCATTTTGTTTTCAAGGTACAGTTTATTTCAAAGTGAATTATACTATCGTAGAGGAGTTTTACCACACTTCATTTAACGAATATTCTAGCTGGCATGTAGATTATATACCACTAGGACCACTTTTATTTGAGATATAAATTGTAAAAGTTTCACTCAAGAGGACTAGAATTGGGGATGCAGAATCACAAATTCCATATATAAAAACTTATAAAATATTATAAATTTGTAATCGTAGTTTATATACCCTTTGTTGTGTGTAGGTGTCACATAAATTAGTATTGATTATAAAAGAGGCATTAAGAATGTTTATCGGAAATAATATTTATATATTCACAGCTAATATGTCATTGTACCATTATTTATATGAAAAATAATTCATAAATTTGAAAGGACTATATAAACTAATGTCTGGTTATGAATATTTATATAATTATCCTTGTAAATCTAAATTTATAAATAAATTTTAATGACTAAGTTACAATAGAAAATATAATATCTCTCATAATTTGAATTTGAAACGTAGTTTATAATTTATTCTATTAAAGCTGGAAACCTGAAGGTGTGAATGCATTATTTTTAGATTTTATGTCGCTGCACAATAGGTAATGAATTATTTGCATGAGTTCATTTTTCACATTTGACAAAATATTTTTTTTTATTTCAGTGACGAAGAACATGTATTAAAAATTACGTCTCTATATTATAATACTGGAAAATAAAATAAAAAAGAATTGCATATCAAAAAAGCTTCAATACTTTAAAATTGAAAAGCGTGGTTGGATTTTATAAATTTAATACAATTCTGAAAGAGAATATCTTTCTTTCTTTTAATGCATTATATTTTCTTTTCGTGGAAATATAATTTTATTTATTATTCTAATTTTCAGCATTTATTTATATGCATGAGTTAAGCAAAATTTGAAATGAAACTGTTTTCATTTTTTTATTTTGTTTTGACTGTTGATTCATGTATAGATTACTATTTTTTAAATATTTCAATAGCCAATATTTGTTTTGTTGTAATATAAAACTTTTTTATTAAATTGTAAATTTTTTGCAAAAACATTATTTTCTGTGTGTACATAATTTGATATCTGAAATTTCTAATTATAATTTTATTTTTATAAATACAAATTCAAATTAGTTTTCAAATACTTGTGCAAAATATAAATTCAAGTTTAAAAAGAAAAGTATTTATTTTGCAGATTTTGCATACGAATG
This sequence comes from Stenolophus ochropezus, assembly GCA_035578165.1. Classification (NCBI taxonomy): domain Eukaryota; kingdom Metazoa; phylum Arthropoda; class Insecta; order Coleoptera; family Carabidae; genus Stenolophus; species Stenolophus ochropezus. Next base: position 5,738,437 of record JAQOWZ010000002.1, read on the forward strand.
CATACATAATTTCAAAGAAAAGTAAAAGTTCCAAAACTTTTTTATTGCGTCTACACAAAAACTTTATTGTAACAAACAAAATTATTCTTTTCGTGACTCAAGTTCGAGAACAACTCGTGTTATTTCTTCATCAACTATCTCCATAAAATAAGGATAATGCACTTTCTTTATCAACTATAAGTGTCTGGAAGTTAACTTCCTCTTTGGTAAAAAAACTGCCCCAATTACAGATAACAGTGACAAATGAATGTTTCAATCAGGTCTTCGATTTTTTTCGTTCCGGTTAAATTAAAAAAATATATAGGTACCTATTAGTTCAGTTCCGATTTTCGTTCCAGCAAAAATAATGACTTTCCTTTCTTCAATTTAGTTCTGAGTGATTATATTTTTTAATGTTTTTGTTTTTTAATAAAAAAATTATTTTGAGATATAAATAATTAGGTTAATAGTACCGAACCGAAAATTTGCTTTTTTCAGGTTTTGGTTAAGTTCCTTTTCGCAGCCCTAGTTTCAATAATATACTAAGCAACAGCATAATTTATTTCTTATCAAAGAAAATAATTAATATTGCACCAATTTATCTGTTTTGAGAACGCAGTTTTCAACGTGACATTATTAAAAATTTTAAAAAGTAAATCAAAATTTATATTTTAGAGTTAATATGTTGTGAACATGATTCGGTGCCAATAAACAATGATATATAATAAACTATATTACTAAAAATATTCCATATTAATGTTAAAGAAGATATTTCCATTTATTTCGTAACATTATGTATTGAAACATATTTACTGAACTAAGATTGACTAAGATGATTATTTTAACAATATTACTTTTATTAAACTAATAAAATATGAGGACATAAAATAGTATTATACACCATAGGCTTAGTCAGGATTTTCGTTTGAGAGAAAGAGGGTTTGAATAGAAAATTAAAAATATATTTCTCCTTACAGAAATTTATTTCTTCTAACTCAAAACCCCCCTCCCTAACTACGCCTATGTTAAACACTAAGACAGTGTCACCAATTCGTGGGAAATTTGAGATAAAATGATTGGCAACACTGCAGTAAGGTTGGTATAGACCTAGCATTAAAATTGTATAATATACCGTTGGATACAAGGCGCTGGTTTCTAATTTATTATTGACCTAGATTTCCATGATTACCAAGTAAAAAGTAGTAAATAATAGTGGTTGTCAACTGTCTAGGCTAGTAGTGAAAAAAATCATTAGGATTTCCCCTCTTGTTCGTTGTTGGTTACGCAAGTAAAATCGTGTACAAAATGATGTAAACAAGCAATCACACTCAAATGCGTGGGCGTAAATTTGGAATGTGCAGTCAGTAGCGATTTAATTTGTGCGCTCATTAGTAGTCGCATAAATTAGCCTCTAAAAATAAACAAAACATTACAACTTTTTCCCGATTCAGCTGGATTCGTTAGCGGCTGAAAATTTATTTCCCAATAAAAATACGCATAAAATTTCCATCCGTGTGTTGCCCGCTTTTCTGCCATATTGGCCGCTTGTTTCTTTTGTAAAATTTTAATATTGCTCGTCAAGTGGCAGGATTTACATAAATTCATGTTAATTCTCTCGGCCTGTGCCAAAGATGAGAAAAATTCAGAGAGGTTATGGTCTCGGCGACTAATATGATTTTCTCGAACAACAAATGCCTTCGGAGTTGCTAATCTTGTTGATACTTTCTTATTTCGAATTATTTTATAATCTCCTGCGCTGCAGAATAAACAATTTATTTTTCAAATTTTATTATTTGTGTCAACTCAAATACAATACCTTCTTGAAATTGGTTTTTTAAATTAAAATTTATCTTCAACAATGTAAAAATAAAAATATTGTTATAACTGATTATTATTTTGTCCCTTGATGTCCGAAACTATTGTTAAAAAAATGTGGGTAAATTCAATGCAAATTTATTAAATAATAATTTTAATTATCTTTAAATCTTTAACCAAATAAAAATAAAGCTGTTCGGAAACCATTATAAGCTGTAGATTCCTTGTATAGCCTTTAGGTTGACAACCTACTCAGCTAAAATACAAGTAAAATTGTTATGGAGCATATTTGTCTACAGCTAAAATTCTCCGATTGATTTTTTTCAAGAATGAAGTAAAGTGAAGATAGCAGCAGTTTGATATTCTTTTTGATTGGATAATCCAAGGTTAAACTTCTCATATCTTCTCCACACTTCATACTAAAAATAAAAATAAAAAATAAACTATACAGGGTGGAATCGAAAGTTGGGTACATGGTTTTCCTTGGAAGTTATTACAGATACAAAAATATACTAAATAACAAAGTTGTAGGAGACCCAAGGTGGCCATTTGATTATAGCATAAAAAAAAATCCAGTGGTTTTCAAGTTCAAAGTTATTTTTTTTATTCGATAGCATATATCTTTCTGAAATCTTATTTTTAAAATCTAGATTCTCGTTAATTGAATAATAAACTATTATTAAAAATAATAATGTAATTAGAAGTTACCTAGCCAACAAAAAATTTGTAGGTGATAAGTATGTAAATAATATTAAAAATAAAATTAGAACAACAATTTTACTTACAGCCGTTAGATGTTTTTAATGTTTTTCATTCAAAGACTATTATACATTAATTTTAAAAATAAAAATTTATTTAAAATTCTGTAAAATAACTTTGTGCTGTAACTTGAGAACCACTGGCTTAAAGAATATTTTATTCTTTAACCAAGTGACCCCCTTGATCTCCTACAAATTTGTATCTGTAATAATTTAATATTAATTAGAATGGATATGGTTAATCGAATAAAAATCAAACTCTATTTTGACAACAAATTCTATAATTTTCAACTAAAACCCAAAGAGAAACTAAAACATATTTCATGCGACTTAAAATATGAAATCAGTTTAATAATTAAAAAGTAGTTGTAGAAATAGTAAGAATTTAAGCTTTTTCATTCATTGATTAAATATCGTAGAAAAACTTTTAACAAATAAAATATTTCCACTCCCGTTTTCTCTCATTTTCTGAATGTACGTTTTTCATTCTCTTTGTATTGCACCACAGCAAAGGTCAGGATCATTGGAATTTTTTCTAAATTTCTTCTCGGCCACGGTCTCGTATTGCGCTACGAGATTTACTGACCTGCAGATTCAAACTGTGAAATATTCTCAAGTTGTAAATGCAAACTGTTTTTTTAGCACTTCGTTTGTAAACAGAATACATTGAGAAATTCAATTTGAGCCAAATACAACACAAAGAAAACTTTTTACATTTGGTATATGGAAACAAAGGAAAATAAAAGTGTCCGGAATGAATATGTGCTCAAGTGTGTAACGTCACAGGTGATTGATGCGAACATAGGCGTTCATAAGAGAAGAGATATGAAATAATATTTTACCCTCGAAAATTTATACAGGAAAATTTATAGGTCTTTACTTTTTTCAATACTTCATGATTTACTGCTTTAATCCAATATTTAACATATTTCTTTTAATATTATTCAAAGTATTTAAATCAGATTTATAGAATATATTTTTAAAAATATTAATTTTAATTATTATAAAAGAAACTTATATTTTTTTTATTGTATATTTCAAATTTACATAATGTGTTTTCAAACAAAACATGCATCTTTCAATGATTTTCTGAAAATAAATACTTTTATTATAAATACGTAAATTATTAATTCAAAAAGTACCGGAAATTTTTCTCCCCAAGAATGTACTAAATCGTCGATTTAGAAACCTATTATAAATATAATTTTAATCATATGTACAATGTTATTTAATCTTTTGTATAAGTTTTAAAAATAAGATGAATGAAATAAAATTTTAAAAAGCTCAGGAATACCTATTCCTTATTCCAGTCAAAAAAAATTATACTAGATTTCAAAAGATATTTAATAAAAAATAATAGAATATACAAAAACAAAGAAACCTGAAATTAGACCATTAAAATTTAGGAAAAAAATTGTTTTAAATTTTTATTTATATTTTTAATATGGTTTCAATTTGTTTTTTATCATTCGGTTTTTAGAAAGTATCCGAGAGTCGTTACAGTCATTAAAAAAGTACCACAACTTTCCAATGTTTCAGTTGTAGTATGTACAGTGTTGACTCTTAAAATTTGGGAGAAAATCTGAAATTTTGATTTGAACTTTTAATTTACATATTTTTTTCTTTTCTAATTTTTATGTCTTATCAAAAAACAAATATGTCTTCCAAAAGATCCTACACACGTCACAACTTGGCTAACTTTTTGCAACTTTTTAAAAGTCTGATACTTTAAATCAATTTTATGTACCTAATATAAAATGTAAATAAAAATGAATTAGATCATATAGAGCGATAAATTAGACTTTGTAGGTTGGAGTTAAACAATAAAAAGGTTCACTTATATTTTTTTGCAAGACCTCATTATATGACTATTAAAATTGTTAATAAAAAATAAATTACGTTAAGTTAATTTTTTTTTTGGGAACCAGAATCAATACACCATTTCTTACCCCCCTGGAAATTTCCCCCTACGCCAATGCTCACCTCGTCTTTCTCGCCCGGCGAGTCCCCGTTCTCCACCCGGAAGCGACGCCCCTGCTCCTGCCCGTCCATCTCGGGCTGCTGTAACTGAAAATAAAACGACAATTAGGACCAGACTCTGGCTTTTCACTTACTTACACAACAACAATCGATAGCTGTAGCTTCAGCTGAAGCTGCTCGTGAAAGCTCACCGGAGCCCAACTTTACCGACTTGCTAACTACACAAGTTATGCTCTTGTTTTCCTTTCCCCCTAACTGACAGATTACTGCCCACCAGAATGTGAACCCTATTGGGAATCTAGATTCGTATCTGTGTCAGTGATTTTGTACTTAAATGGTTTTATTTTTTTTTAAACTTGCTTCACCCATAAATGCTTCTACTTTAAGGACACTTTATAAACAATTAACTTGATGTAAGGGCTCCCACCAAAGTAACAATTTTGTCAACAATTTACATTAATGGAAAATAAAAATGGGCCAACTTGGAAAACACCAACATTTGTGTATTTGTAATTTTACTAATGTACAACGGAATGACTTAATTTTTAATTGAAAAAAATAATAGTGTCATTATTAGAGAACTACTTATGTAAAAGTTAATAATAGATAAAGTGCAGGATCTTTTTCTAAATATGGAAGTAATCTAGAAAATTTATTTTGTTTTCCAGATAACATATTGCACCGCAGAAAGATCATTCTCAAAATTAACAATATTAAAAAAAGGCTGAGAGCTGTTATAACCGAAGAAAATTATCAATTAACAAACAAAAAAAATAGGCGAGTAAAAAGGTTTCTAACCAACCCGAAAGCGCCAAACACTATACAAATACTAGCTTCGGTTGGGCCGAAATTTCGGCCATATTTTGACCAAAACCTAAACTGTGGCCGAAACAGCATTTTTGACCGAAACCGAAATTTCAGTCAGACATTAATTGGGATTAACATGTGTGGAATTTTCTAAATATTATCGATTTTTAAGCGAATTACAAAATATATTTAGGAATACAATGATTACTAAAAATTCACTAAATTGTCTCCATATATTTTCTTTATTTCTTTATTGGGGTATTATTCGTAACAAATTATTATAGCGCCAAAAAAATATATCCACTTATTGGTAAAACATTTTCAAGCTTTGTGATTGGCTGATTTTCATAAGAATTGTATTCTTAATAGAATCTGTTACACTTTTTTATTTATTTATTTTTAGATCCATTAGAATTGCTCGTAATAAGGACGACGTAAAATGTAATATGCTCCTCGACAAAAAGTGTACATTATGGCCTCGCCTTAATAAGCACTTTTTGTCCTTGATATGTAAATAACTATTATTTAAAGCACAAACTTTAAACCTGCTTCACATTTTTTGTTCTGTTTGTCATTGTTCTGTCAAACAACATTACAAACTTTAAAATATAAGCCGAAATTTTAAGAAACTAAATAATGGAGGTTTCTACAATTTTTCTATAATTTATTTTTAATGTATGTTACAAAGCTATCTACCTTCAAAGGATAAAAAACTATCCTTACATAATAAAAATATTGAAAAAATTCCATAGAAATTTAAATAAATTTTTATTTTTAAAACCTAGCTTCTTGTTATTTTAATAATGTGATTAGTAATTACCTAGCCAATACAATCTTTGTAGGTATATACCTAAGTAATATTAAAAATAAAATTAGAACAACAATATTACTTACAACCGTTAGATTTTGTTATTGTTTTTCACCCATAGCGTACTGTACATTAATTTTAAAAATAAAAATGTCTTTAAATTTGTATCACATTTTTTCAATATTTTTTTATGTAAGGATATAAAACTATTATATAATTGAATTCAGAAAAAATACGCTGTCAAATAAGCTTAGAAAATATGTATAATTCCATTAAAAAAATAATAACTTTGTGCTGTAACCTAAAACCACTGGTTTAAAAAATATTTTATTCCATAATCAAATGCCCCCCTTGGTCTCCTACAAGTTATTTAGTATATTTTTGTATCTGTAATAACTTCCGAGTAAAACCATGTGTCTAACTTTCGATTCCACCCATATAGGTAAGTGTTCATTATAAAATTAATTATTATAATCAATTATAAATAAATTAATAAATATATTTATATATCGAGAAAACTTAACAACCGCCCCTGTACGATATAATAAACACGCCACCAGATTTGAGAGGAACTAGTTAAAAATTAAAATTAATTTCTTTAGTGAAAATTTTTAAGCTTTGAATACATTATTAAAAGTACTTTGAAGGTAATTAAAAGAATAATCTAGCAACAGTTATTTTTAAAACAAAACACAATTTTAAGACTATGTAAGAAAGAAATATTTTGCTGGCATTTGGTATTATAATATTATGAATTTTTATCCATGTACTATAGGGTACAATTAGTTAAAGAAGTGTAATTATAAATGCAAATAGACAGTTATGTAAATTCGCTTATGAATGCGTCATTTGGGTTGCAATTGCACTTCGGAATAGTTTTAATCTGGGAGCAGATAGCTAAGTATAATCTTTATCCTGAATGTGAATATGTAATATCCTGCATATCCTGCTGTACTTTTTACCCTGACCTTTTCCTGCATGTTATAACCTTATTAAACGTTTAGTTTCCCATGATTGAAACCCCCCTAGATAATTTTCCTGTGATTTGAACCATGTACTCGGCGTGAAATTAGCTGACGCAGACTAATTTGTCCATGAAATTTAAATCTGTACATCACTGGGGTTTTTTTTTCTTTAAAAAGTTGCGATTGGGGTAATCTAATACATATTTTATAAGGCTCTTACGAACAAAGACGTATATTAATTTTGTTTATTCAGTTGAACTGAAAACACTGCGAAATCTCATTTAAATTTTAAATCCTATTTTAAATTGAAGATTACAAGGGGATAAACATCGTGTATGCGCTTGCAAAATGCAAACTTATCTTATCGGTTACCTACGTTTTTTTCTGAGTCTAACAAGCTTTGTTAAAAACACAACAGTAACACAAAAAGTACCTAAATACATATATTTTTAATAAATACTCATGTTACAGTTGTTCTACAATAACTAGCAATTCAAATCATCAATAAAAAGTTATTAAATTAACTACTTACACCCAAATTAATAAAAAAGATTGGCCATTAGCCAAAAAATTAAGTATTTTATTTAGATCCAAAGATAACTCTATTTACTAGTTTGATGGAATTAGCAATATTTATAGACAGGGATAACTTTAACATTACGTTATGTTGTTTCATAACGTTATAAAAAAAATGTTATTTTTATTTCGTTAATATAACGTTAAAATAATTTTATTTTTCTCAAATTTGTAATTAAAAATTCATAAAAAAATTAAATTGGGGAAATATTTTAAAATATTAATACTAATAATAATAATTAAAAAAGCAATCGTACTTGCAGTAGAATGTTAGAATGTTTCTGAATGGTGCACTTGAAACAATCTACAAAAGCTACAAGTGACACCTATTTATTCATAATACATATAATGAAAAATATTAAAATATCGGTTTATTACGAATGCCCTCAAGGGCACATAACGTTATAGTGTATCATTATTTGTTAAATTACGCTTACATAACGTTATTATGTTATTAACAAAAAATTAGCAAATGAAACGTTATTATAACGTTATCGGGTATCGTTTGTAGATGATTATCAGCATTTCTAAATGATACAGAGGAAAATTTTTGGTAACATACAATTGTTGATAAATATTGGAACCAAACGAATTATTTCAGGACTTTAAAAAATTGCGAAATGGGATGAATGTTTGGAAAATACCATGGAATCGGATTTTAGTTTTTCATGAATGAATTTTTAATATTACTTTTTACTGATGATGAAGGAAATTAAATTTTAATCGTACAAAATATAGTAACGAACGGTAAGGAATCATGATCTAAAACAATAGTCTCTTTGCTCCTCCTTCTTTCAATTGTCTTCTATCGAGAAAATGAACTTACTGTTCTTAATTCTTACTCTCGACGAGTTCTATCACTAGTATATTTAATGTACTTAGTTCTGTTACATTCTGTCTTAATTTCGATACAAACAAAAATGTTTATAATGTTTAATAATTTCTGATTGCATACCTATACAACCAGTACTAAATTAATTAATAATAGAGCACAGACAAACACGAGGCATTTCATTATTGTTTGAGAGGTTGAAAGGTAATGTTATTATTTGTGGTGTTCCAGGAATATTTAGTGATGCACTCTCTAGCTACTCTCATAGATTGTAAAAGCAAATGCATTAAGACTAAATGCACGAGTATGCCAACTAAAAGTCATTTATTGCAAGAAATATAATTCCCAATTTATTTAAGCTAAAAATCAAATTATCTGACAAACATTATTTTAACGTAATTGCAAATATTTTTGAATGAGACACACTAGGACCCATGGTTACTAGACGGTGTTATGATGAATTCAAAACAAAGTCATTTTAAACTAAAAAGAAAAACAGGTTGGAAATGATATAATACTCGCACCGTACGAATTTTCATGAATGAGTCATGAGCAGCAGATCGGGTTATTATTTCGCATATCCCAACAATTGCCCCGGCAATGTAAGCTCGTTGTTCTCAGCTTTCAGTTCTAACTTTGTAATAACATCGAGATAGGTTCGTTCTAACTTGACTTGCAACAACTTGCAAATTTCATAACTAGTATAGTTGCCAATAATTGTATTTTCAATGCTAAACATTTAAATTTATCCTCATAATATTAAAAATATTTTGACGATTCCAATATTCATAATAATTTAAGTATTTCTACGACCATGATATAATTTCCTAATTAATTTATATTGTAATAATAAATGTCTTCATTTCACTACTTCCTAGCATCCTAATAACTAGCTTCAAAACAAAAATTAAACAATACGATTTTTAATAGAACTGTGAGATATGAATTTATATCTTAATATTGTCTATGATTACCATGGTATATGAAATATCTTAAAGGTCCTACAAAAATATATATATCAATACAGGATTGGTTTATTCGACTGGATGTTAATAAAACGAAGATACTTTTTTTCGAGATGCAGTCATTTATTAAATTCCTCTAATTCACTTACGTTTCGAATGTAAATCAGTATTCATCAGATCTTCGTCAAATATATACGTTTTCATCTACCATGTTGACTTTTCTTTCTGTCATATTGAACAATTTTTTTTTGTTTATAAATTCTTCTTGAAAACACGTTTTCCGTCAATTATAGATTTCTTTATACTTTTGTTTTTAGTTCTGTTAACACGATATGGTATTATAAAAAATTAATAATAGTTACCTACGTCAAATGACAGAACAAAATCATTTTATATCTTGTTTCAACAATGACTACCACATAAAGTTTAATGAATTAAAATTTCCAACAAAAAATTTGTCATATTAATGACGTGAGTTTACTTGTCGGTATAATAAAACCTAAACTTGTGACACCATTTTAATAATTGATTGAAATAATCCTGAACTTAGTAAGCCACTTTTTGCTGTAATTTGTATTAAAAGCATTATAAATTCATTGTCCCATCTTCTTGTTTACGCGTAAAAGGATAACTCATTTTCCGGTTTTCAGCAAAAATGGCCCTATGAGTTGGGGTTATTATTAGCCTCTGAAGCAAATATAACAAGAACTCTGTGCGTGACAAAAAAGTATAAACATTTTTTACGAGACGTCAGTGTGAAAATTTATTAAATTTATGACGTTCGTAAAAAAAACCTTTAATACTAATGTCTATTTTTGCAACTACGCAGGATAAAAGTTTTATGCCTTTCTTTGATTTTCTTAACACGATATAGGTATGTTCGTAGAGGATATTCAATATTTTATTATAAAGGGTCCGTGAATCTTAGGACGTGAATTGGAGATCATTTTAAATTGTTTATTATGTATTTCCCACATAAAAATAGCAGTAGCAATTTTTGAAGTATTTCTTATCTTTCTTTTAAATGATTAATTATTGATTCCTGTAATTATTTTAGAGCAGAACATTTTAAACATTTGTTGTACTCGTAGAAATAAAAACTCATATTTCATTCATCGGAATTATTGAAAACAAATAATAATAGTATATTGTGTATTGTGTTATTAATATTTTGCGTGGTGAGCGTGGAATTTAGCACTATTGCTTGCGAGGAACACAAAGATACTTTTACTCTAAATGATACATTCTATATTTTCTTCAAATATAGATATTTTAAAATATAGTTTTCTACCTGACCTTTAATTTGTATAGGTTATCAATTTAATTATATTAGATGTTGATGGTTCTTAGTAACTTTATTCTTATAGGTTATCTAGTTTTATAATGACGTCTAGGGCAATATTATAGATTTCTATTTACGGCTTATTCCCATCAGAAGCGCAACCAGATATTTTTTTCGGAGGAGATTTTCAAATAGATACAGATTGTTCATGTAAAGATGCTATATCTTAGTACTTTATTACAAAATAATAAATAAAAAAAAAACTTATCGCAGGACGAAGGGCCATGATATTTTCTCTTATTTTTTCGACAGTTTACAGGCTAACACTCTTTTTTGATTAATATTTGCATGATTTATTTATTATATTTTTCACAAATTTGAGCAATTCATCATAAAGATCAGTAACTTCAACAAGACACATCGATTTTCTGTAGCTTTTTCTTGCTAGATGGAACCTCAAAAATAAAAATTCCCATATTATTTTCATGAACAAAGTTACTATACATTCCATTTGACTCCAAATTCATTTTTATGTGTCATTTTCAATTCTCAATAATGATTCATAAATTTTCTATGTATTTGAACCGTACATTTTTTCCTCTTTGTAGTTGTATATCATATAAAATTGTACAATTAAATATAAGATCGCCCAATAAACTGTTCTCTACATAGATTAAAAAAAAATATAATTCGGAATAAGAAGAACAAAAATTCAGTTTATTTCATAGATATAATATATTAACGATAACATAAAATTGACATGATTTTTTTTACTTTAAAATATTAATTTTCGGGGGTGTTTTACTCTTACTTCGGCGGAGTAGAAGCGATCCGAACAATTACATGCGAGGCACACAAAAACACTGTTACTCTGAGAAACACAGTCTATTTTTTCTTCAAACGTAGATATTTAAAAATATATGCTACTTGACGACCAATTTGTAGGTTATCAATTTAAATCTGTCTTTTATTGACAATTTATAGTAACATTTAGGGCGATATTATAAGTTTTTATTATACAAGTTATTTCTAATTCGCTGATTCTACGTAGTTCCTATGAATACTTATTTATTTTATTTTTACTCAGGCGGTTTACAAATTAAATTTCAACCTTGTGAATCACGCAACAAAAGATATATCTTTTATTGTGTTTGAAATAAATAATTATATTGGGAATCAATTTAATAATGAAGTATCTGGATTAAATTCAAAGTGGAATTTTTTATTATTGTATTGGATTCGACCCCCATTTTAATCAAGTCTTTAATTCTTTGTAAAAACGTGGAATATGTGATAACATTGTGCTTATAGCAAGTAATTATTTTTTCAATTTAAAGGTTAAGTGAAAAGTAAAAATAAAGTAAAGTGTGAAAATAAGTTTTAATGAGCAGAAGTCGCGCTAAATACAGAGCTGAATGGTTCATCTGCCATTGATTCGTGGGCATTGTTTAATTGAATTTATTAATTAGAAGTTCGCCATCGATCTGACAACAAGTCGCAATTACTGGAGCTGGAGCTGGAAGAGAAAAGTGTAACTTAATAGCGCCTCAATTAAATCCACTCTTCATCCACCGCGCTCAAACGTTCATCAGCCAACAATTGCCCAGCCTGCTTGCTGCCTTCTGCTGCTGGAAGACGCGACTAACGCTGTTATTCTAATAAATGACGTTTCACTTAGTTACATTACTAATGCCATTAAAAGTATCACCCAAGCAACGTCTATTTTTCTATGTAATTAATTACAAACACCTTCCTACAAAGTTATATTATATTTACTCTTTTTAATTACGTTTCTGCATAGTGCAAATCATAATATTTGCTACTGAAATAATTAAAATGAACTATTTTATTATCTATTACCTAATGCATGTAACAAAAATTTTGGGAAAAAGTTAGGATACGTAAAAGCAATATTTCTTAATCTTCGACACATGCATACCGCTTTCAATTTTTTTTTGACATTTCGTACTTCGTAGTTGAAAATTTCTGGGATATACTATTAAAAATAGAAACTGTACTAATATTTCTTTTACTGATTTTAGTAAAAATGTTATTTCTTCTTTCTGCTTGATATTAAACAATCTTCAAAATAGATAAAAGAACGCGCGAATTTGTTCTGTTCGCGGTTCGCATCTTTTAAATAAATCTAACTTAACCTAATCCAATTTAACCTAACCTAACTTAACCTGATCTAACCTAAGCTAATGTAATTTGACCTAACCTAACCTAACCTGATGTAACCTAATCTAATCTAAACTGACCTCACCTAATGTAACTTTACCTAACCTAACCTGACCTAATTTTACCTAACTTAACCTGATCTAACATAAACTAACTTGACTTAACCTAACTTAACTTGACCCAACCTAATCTGACTTGACCTTATCTAAGAAGAAAATCGAACTGCTAGCTAACATGAAGCAAATACATTTCGTATGAAATTAAGTCATGGATTTATAAAACTAAACCTATTTATTTTGACTTCTACTCGATATGATAGATTTTATTCTCTCTCTATAGAAATAGTTACATTAAATTATTTAAGAACTGTCAACAATAGTAATAGCAATAAAATTGTAGCGATATTATTTCTACAATTTTATTATTATTTACTCTAACACGTGTGACCCAATAATACTAAATAGAACATAAGTCTTTTGTACTGATTTCATCAAAACAATAATTGGTCACGTTAGGGTACATATATTCAATTCAAATTTCATTTTATGCAACAAATAATTATAACTTGTTTGTCACTTCTAAAGTAACATTAATCAAAATATTGTATAGAAGAAAATGAACCGTTAATTTCAATGGTCCGCAATTTTCTCCTCATATGTTACATAAACTCCTGGACAATATAAATCAATTTCGTTAATTTTCTGAAATATTCTACGACAAATTTGTTCCTAATTCTGCTTCCCAATCGTTATCGTACACCTTTTTGCTCAGTAAAGCCCAAAAACCTTCCATAAGCCTTTTCTGAAGAATAATGGGTGGTTATTTTTTGGTACAATAACAATCTTTCGTGGGTTTCGCAATAAGAAAATGTGACCAAAACATTATTTCATGTATTATCAACGATTAATATAAAGGTTCGCAATATGAATATATTCAAATTTTACAAAATAAGCTTTCAACCTTAAAGTGCATAATGCATAAAGAATAATACAGATACTTGATTTTGTCGCAACAGCAACGTTATCGTTTAATATAAAAACTTTAATAATATTTTACCTCCCACTTTACAAGTAAAACTACTTTGAAATATGTGCCAGTATAGGTATACGAACAACTCTTTTAAACTCTTTCAAAGTTGTGAAACTGTATTAGAAATGTGTAACATTTTGAAATCAGAAAGCTCGTCACTCCCTAGTTGTAAACACGTTCGTCGCAGTTTAATTGGGACAATTGTAAATTCGAGAAGCCACTTTTTCGGCCAAATCTGAAAAAACACCAACTAATAAATAATAACGGAGGGTTATTTTGATCTAATTACTTTTGGGGGAGTATTAGAGTACTTCACATTGCCTGAAAATTCCTTTAAAGTGGAAAACATTACGGTGAATAGTTTTTACGGAGGGTGATTTATGATCTAATTACATTAAGGCAAGTATTAGAGAATATCACATTGAGTAGTCCCCTTTCTCAGAAAGTAAACATTACAGTTACTGGTTTTTACAGAGGGTAGTTTAAACTAATTTCATTGGGCAAGAATTATATTTCTTCACAGCTTTAACTAAGAATTTAGTATTATTCATTTAATTGATTGCTTATTTAAGCCAAAATAGATATGTCCCAATTTAGTGGAATAGACAGAATATCTTTTTTCTATAGCAGATGTTAAAGTGCAATTTTATCAACTCAAAATAGTGGATAAAGTAGCACTTTAACCGCAAGGGTAGATAAAATAACACTTTAACAGGAAGGGTAGATAAAGTACTTTAACTTTTGTTTATTAGAAGTACATTTCCATAACAATGCACACTACTGACATTTTAAAATTGTTCTTAAATAATAATTTAATTTTTCTAATTCTTTTTTCTTCAAAACCTGCTATAGAAAAAAATAGAATTTTATACACGACGATAAAATTAAATTATCGACTCGCGAAAAATAATTCACTCGCGATTATATCGCTCGTGAATTAACACTTTCCGCTTGTCGATAAAATATCATTTTATCGTCTTGTATAAAAAATAACTATTAATAAATTATGTGATAAGACATTTCTTAGACTCAGTAATAAGTCGAAAGGGATATATTATGTATATATACTGAGATATAATTAAATTTTTAACAATTGCGACAATAGCTGCCTGTTGGGTTTCCGCTCTGAAATGGAGACTCCAGAATGTCCTCTTTGTTGGAGAAGCGAGCCAGTGTGCGAGGTCGTTATCTAGTGAGGGATTTCACACATAGATGGTCAAGTCAGCTGTGCGTTGATTATACGACCTACGCTATTTCAGCGGCTCTGAAACAACGCTAATATACCCCTGGGACCACAATCCATCTATATTCATTACGCCATGAATGCACGGACAAGAATTTTCTATTCATTTGTACCAATTGTTAAACAAATTGCGGTATTCTCTAAAAGCATGTTCGGTCAGGAAATGGAAAATTGTAGCGTTAGAAAAAATATAAAAAAAGACAATTGAAATAGGTAACTACATATAAAATATTATTAGGTTATTTTATTCAGGTAGGTATAAAATAATAATTAATTGTTTATTGTTAATTAAAATTTATTTCGTACATGTCAAAGTATATTAAGTATTAAGAACGGTAAGGAATTTTACTGATCGAAAACAATTGTTTGAAGGAGGAAGCAAAGGAACGAGTCCAAATATTGACTGAAATCGGTATTATACAATTTTTTGGAGGCATATACATTTTATCCTCCATACATGTTATATTGCTGGACATTGTGTCTCTCAAACATTCAATCTTGCACACCTTTTATCCTCCACACTTTTAATCTGCAAAAAAAGTTACACATTTTATCTTCGCCAACGTTTCATCTTAAAACATTGTAATAGTACCTTTCGTTCATTTTTTTGCGTATGCAATTAACATATTTATAATTAGATAAAATATTCAGTGTTAAATGTTTTTAAAGATAATATGTATAACAGATAAAATATGTGGATGATAAAATGATGTGGAAGATAAAATCTGTACAAGATAACTTTTTTCGGGGATTAAAAGTGTGCACGATAAAAGGTGTGCAAGACTGAATTTAGTTTCTGGATTTAATGAAGAATATAGTAGAGGAGGATTTTTTATGTGTGCAAGATACAATGCCGAGCAATATAACATGTGTGGAGGATAAAATGTATACGCCCCACTTTTTGCACGATCAAAGTTTAAGCTCCCTTAACTTCAGTACAAAAGTATCTGTTATCGATTTCCATATTTGAAGAATTTTCGGTTAGGGTTTCATAAAAAAATAAAATATTGGTGCGGTTTTCGGTTACGGTTTCCTTTCAGTGATTTCCCTGATTTGTACTAACCATGAACCCACTTACCGTTCTAGAGCGGAATGAAAATCTTACCGTTTTATTAGACGTAGCAACCAGTTGAAGTATCCTACCATCATGGAAACAATTAACCATTCGTGCCAAGAGAATTTTACATTGTAGGTGAACATAAAAATTCCTGAAATGAGTTATTTCAAATGACAAAGTTGTGGATATAGATTGAAAATGTCATAACTTTTCTTATAAATTCAAGAGCTTTTGAGTTTAAAGTTTTGTTTACACGAAAAAATTCATTTTTCTCAAAACATTTCTGTCACGAAATGCCAATAACAGTTGTGGATTTTAACTTGGAATTCAATTTAATATCAAATATTAATTAAAACCAAATTACATTTCATTTAGATTCAAACATCGTTCTTTAAAATATAATATTTTCAGCTTTTCTGTACTACACATGTATTTCCTCACACAAAATACAAAAGTAATATTAAAAAAAATAATTCTTTGTCTATATATTGTAGGTATTGTATAAAAATATAAATTCTTTTTTCTACACTTTAGGTGAACTGTAACAAATAATTTATAACCTTACGTGTTTTGTATATGGAGCAAGAACTCCAGCTGTACAATGACAATTTTGCGTGTGTGGTAATGATACGGGTATTATAAATATACAAATGCGACTATTCCGCCGTTCTTTGTATTTTAATAAATAACAACCACTATGTAACAAATTTTATTAGTTCGTTACTTAATTTCAAATAAATGTACTCCTGCAACCAAAACTTTCGCCATAAAAGTTATACATATACTCTGCGGAAAACTGTAATACAAGTTAACTTTTGTTTTGTGTGGAAAAGGAACAATCGCATTCGTAGATTACTTCGCAAATTTCATTAAAATTCCTGGTCAGTTAATGGGGTTTTTCATTTATTTATTTTTATATACATTAATACTGAAATAAAAATATTACATCTACATTTTTTCTTCGTAGTGATAGCGCCATTAATCAAGTTATAAATTATTAAACTTTTCGTGGCGTAGCTCTCAGCACAATAGGTGAAAATGAAACAAAAATTGTGATGTCCTTTAGTGAACACAGGGCCGTAGTCAAGGGGGCATCAGGGGGTCAGCTAACCACAAATGTCAAATCAGCGAATAAGAAATAACTTGTACAATAGGAACCTGCAATATCGCCCAAAATGTCGCTATAAAACTATATTCTATTTATAATAACTAGGAAGAATGAACTGAATTGGTAAAATAAATACTTCTGATTGAATGACGATTGAATGACTCAACGATATTTGTCACAGTAGCTATCGTGATCAGTTTTTTTAAGTTTATTGCTTTTGTCATGTTATAATTGTATTTTATATTCATTTGTGATATTTCAAAAGTTTTTTGTACTTCAAAATTTATTGTAATCTATCACAATGTCAATGTGGCTACAGCATTAATTCTTCGTAGTTTTTAAATAGAGTATAGACAACCTAAGAAAACAATTGATAGTTTTAAATTAATAGCCACGCCTCTTTTAACGTCTTTTTTCGACTCGGCAAATAAAGAATATTACATGCTTTTATTAGTTCTAAATTAGCAACCAGTGAAATTTTGTTTAAAAATTGTTTTTTCAGAAATACTTTTCATTATGACATTATAGTAAAACGGAACATTACTTAATGTTTATACCGGCTATAAAAATATTTATAAGGCCCGTGGTGCATAAATACCTAATAATTCTAAGAATGTGTCCCCAGTTAGTAATATTTTTATTTGTGGAATAAAATAGTCTATTTATGCCTCTGTCGGCAATTCTTTATAAATGTTCATACATAACAAGTAATGGCTGAAGTAGTTGTACACGAGTTTCCGATTAAGAGTCCCAGGGCTGGTCACACAGCGCCCCCCGCATGAATAATAGCGGAGTTGAGACAAAACTTGGCAGACTATAAACTTAATCCGAAGTGTAACACCGTATGCGTCTAGTGCTAATGTACGATCTCTTCTTGCATTTATATAAGATAATCTGACGAACGAAGCAAACTTCTTGTCATACCGAATCGCCTAACTATGGCAACAACTTTCCAGTTAGGGATTTACAGGAATAGTTACAGGACATTACATGTGCTCACGAATACTTAACAATGCAGGATTAAACTGGAATAAGGAGCTAACTTGATAACTTTGTTTAATAAGATTACTTTGGTTATAGCTTGGGATGTAGTCGATATATGCTACTCATTTGAAAATTTTTGAAAGAGGATCGAAGATACTCGATGCAGCACATAAAAGTATCGAAACTTGTGATAGTTCTTTGCAAGACACAAGGTAGAGTTCTTATGTAAAAATTTAGAAAACAGAAAATTTTCCATAGCAGTATTTTCCTCAACTCAAAATAGTGGATCAAGTAACACTTTAACGGCAAGGGTAGACAAAGTAATACCGTCAGTATTTTTTAATGTAAAACATGGGATTTATCATATCCATAATTACGACTTGAAATTTAATTGTCAGCAATGTATAGTTGCTTGTCTCATTTAAAATGAAACATAGGGAACGAATTTGACATTTGCTTTGAAATACTGAGATCATTATTTCACGCGAAGTCAAATTGGAAAGTAGGAGTATATAGAAATATTAACAGCTAAAAAAACAGAACATTGGATCTTTTATCTTTATAAATATTGATAATATAGTTATATTATTTAGATGCACACAGACTCGTATTTTACAATTCAAAAAAAGCAAAGTTGCCGGTTGCCCCAAAGCGGCTTAAGTATAAATCCGCTACTGTCTAAAGCGCATTTGTTAAAAGTGACGTCTGACCTCATAAGATTATAATGTAGAAGCACGCTTCCTAATAGAGAATTTATTATAAAATTAAGTTTGTAATATGGGTTTTTGTTATAAATGTTTGTATAGAGAATATGAACTAAATTTTGTAATAAATACTGATCTTATTATTTCACTAAAGCAAATGGAAATGAGTTTGAATGAGAACTTCTTAATTAATGAAAAAAAAGTAGCTACTTTAACTTTTATTTAATAAAAGTACTTTTCTGTAACACCCCTTCTACTGAGATTTTAAATTATTCAAAAACATCAAAATATCTTCTTTTAGTAATTACTACTTTAAAAATTAACTATTATATTTGTATAAAATTAACTATTATATTTGAATAATAAATATTGGATTGAAATTTAAAACTATTCGCTTTCTATTAAATTCAAACTCTATCATATAGTCGAAAATATAAGGTAAGTATAAGAAAGAAAAATTAAAACAAAGATACAACTTTACATAGTATCGAAAGAAAATTTTATTTGATATTTAATACTGGGCGTCGCTTTGAACCTCAGATCTCATACCCCAGTCATTTGTCATTACAAATTCAGTATCTTTAATGATAATATGAATACTATGGTGGACAGTGTACGTCATCATGATTTGCGCCGGTAGTGGTAAGCATACGATGTTTACTCCCCCTGTAGTGTAATATGATTAGCCAGTTCCGTTGCAGTGTCTTGTGAACCTCCCTGCCGCTGCAGAGAAGTTTAATTGAAACTTTGCTCCTCCGCCACCACCAATATAATTACGAGGCGGAAGTGATGTCATTGTGCCGGCAATCGCGTCTTTGATGTCCAACAACAGACGCTGCCAAAGAACGATATCATTTAGAAATTGGCGATGGCGAATCATATCCAAGACATATGGGGGCGTACATTGCTTGATATTGTCTTCTCTCGAAAATATTATGATGGTTGTTTCACTCATTATTTTATTTTTTTATGATCATTAGGTATTTGTTTGTTGTTGCTATGGTTATGTAGTATATTGTAAACACATTTTTGTATCTAACCCCAGATAGCGTGAAGTATAAATTCATATCTAATACTTCTAGCAAAAATGAATTGTTTCGAATATGCCACTACAATTTTTTTTTCTCGAAATTAATAAATTTATAGAAATTACTTTCGCAGATTCTATTATACATATTTGGAAGTGTTAAATTAAGAATATCTTCGTTATCACTTAACAATTATGAAAAATAATATTGTTTAATTTTTGTTTTGTAACTAGTTACTAGTTAACGTCTAGACAAGAATTGATTAAGTCTAAGCCTAGATTAAAAAATCTTATCTAGATATCAACACTCTAGTTTGTTTCAAGATTCTACATTAAGCTGCGCTTACGCTTTGGACAAGGAGAGATAATTTTTCGGCAGCGTTCTTTTTCAATTTTACAATCACTATTTCGGCTTCGAAAAATTAAAATTTTTAATTAATCTAATTGTCTAGAATTTCCTTGTTTTGCTCTAGAATAAGACAGTCTTGCCCTTGCCTTCTCGTGAAGTTTCAAGACAAAACAGGGCAAGTGTCTAGAATGTCTAGATCTAGATGGTAACAATAAGTAGTGAAATGAAGACATCTTTATTATTAAAATATAAATTAATTAGGAAATAATGTATGGTCGTAGAAAAAATTTAATGTACAATTCTCTTGAAATGTCCATTTCATGTTTTCGGCTCATGCTATAAACTTTCATACTCATATGAAATGAATACCATTTCATGCTTGTTGTACAATATACTGTAGTTAAATTACTTGTATCTTAACAGATATGAATAACTTGTATAAAATTCTCAAATAATGGTATGTGAAAGTTGAATGCATAAATTTTGCTTTGATTTTAGTATATTAAGAATATGAGAATATTAAAAATGTTCGCTCTAATCTAATTTCAGTTTAAGTGACCTGATTAAAATAAATCGCAAACTAGGGAAATTTTGCTATAATAGCTATATAGATTATTTTACGGAATAGATATAACATTCCAGAGTGTACTTTGGAATTAATTAAGTAAAAAGTAAAGAATGAAATTTAATGTGTGTTTTACGAACTGTTACGTAATTATTTTAAGTTTAAGAATATAAAGTAGTGCAATTTAGGGCATATTGTGCTCTTGGAATAATGAACAATTAACTTGCGACTATCTCTTTAAATCTTTGAAGAAGAGAGCAAATATTTGACAGTGTCTAATGTTCTAATGAGCACAACAAAGACTCGCTTCATTCCGCGGCACTTATTAAAATAGATTTTCTCGTGCGTTGTGCATAATTAAAACTTCGCCGCGTCTCGTAATACGAGAGTTTTTACAGCATTTCCCTACGCGATGTTGTTTGTTATCATTTCGTTTACCACTAGAAATAAAATGGAGAAGTATAAATTCTGACATTAATTTCATTTTCATATTGTGCAATGTATGTTAAAAAATATATAGAAAGAATAATAAATTTAAATCACAATAAGGAGACATATTCTACGTTGACTATCATAAATGGACTAGCCTAATAGTGGGTTTTTTGATAGAATATTTTTTAAAAATATTTATATATCTTTTTGTTCCATGCATAGTGTGTATTAATATTAGTATCTCGATGTCTGTCTTGCTATCACTAGTATACTAGTGACTAACCAGTCACAATGAAACAAATCGTATGTCTATTATCATTCAAGTTCATGAAAGTCTCCACTTATTTCAACCTAACTTAGTTTTTTTGTTAGTGCTTTTCGGAATTTTATACTGCATTGATGCAATATAATAATTAGAGACAATAGTTAGAAAATGTTTGATATGTAAAACAACACAAGTGAAGGATTCACTGCATTCATTTCACAGGTAAATTATAAAATGTTTTATAGGATGCGTTTATTCCCAGGGAAAGTTTCCATAAGTGTTATTCTGATGTGTTCGTAAGGTGCCCGTAAGATAATGGAAACTTTAAGTGCAGAAGTGTAACGTACAACCAAAGAACTTTTGTCCCACAGGGCTTCATGTTAAGTCCAGATCTTTGGAACAACTATTATGATGGGCTGTTGTGTACCCCCAACCACATGGTATTTACATACAATGTCGCTGTCAATTCTAAATTTATGAAGTTATTATAATAACAGAATTTTAAATTTAGCGAATTTTTTCGAAGTTATGTTAAAAGGTGATTGCAAGAGATAACATTATAAGGTAGTTGTACACCTCAGACAAAGACAGCACAGCAGAGATTGTCTAGTTTGGCATGCTTTTTCGAGATTATTTTGAAAAGTGATAGCAAGTGAGATAATATCATTGGTATTTCTGTACTTCAGACAAAGACAATGCTTCAAAGTATGTCGTTACTATGATGACAACACACATTTCATTTCGTTGATATCTAGATAAGTACAAAATCACTGTTGTAAAAAATCCACGTAAAATTTGTCACTAAATAAGTACCTTAGGTTACTTGAAATTCTTTTCCATCTAGGAATGATATACCATATAGATGATGACGATGAAATGTTACATTATTAATTAATATTTTGATTTACATTTGCAAATAATGAAAACTTTCTCTATCCCAACAGGGTAGGAACATAGTAGAGGATTTCCTGACGCCGTTCACCGTGCGTGATTTAGATTTTATGACAACAAATATATTAGTAGCGTTGGTATCTAGATAAGTACAAAATCACAGTTGCACAGGCTTTAGACTGACATAGGGACCATTCAAATCCATTTAAAATTTGTCACGAAATAATTTCCTTAGGTTACTTGAGATTCTGTTCCATCTAGGAATGATATACCACAGATGACGATGAAATGTTGAATTATTAATTAATATTTTGATTTATATTTACAAATAATGAAAACTTTCTCTATCCCAACGGGGTAAGAACATAGTGGTGGATTTGCTGACGCCGTTCACCGTGCGTGATTGAGATTTTATGAGAATGTATGAGACTCACCTGTTCGACGGATCCATAATACCGGCGGGAAAATACACCTCGGCGAGAGATCAAGTCGCTTGCAGTTGAACTGAAACAAGAGAAATGTCTTAGTCGTAAAAGCAAACACATAAAATGTGTTCTATGCGGTAAGAATGGAAGCAAACACCAAATAAATACCGAATAAATATTGCGCGACGTATCTCATACTTCATTTCAGTTTACAAGGAGGTGGTTTATGGCTGCAGACAGGAGCAAGTGAATTTTGTTGATATCTATTATGCAAATAAACTTATACTAAGTAGTTCTAAATGTTGTATCGTTTTATTAACCTACATATACTTTCTAAGAGAGGAATAGTTATATTGTTTTTAATATGTCACCTTTTTTTTTTCTTTTTATTTGACATAATTTTGATTATGGAATTGCTGTAACATCTAGTAGTGCACCTCTATTTTTGGTTACAATTGGTCTTTTCAAATGGGCTGTATACTTTTGGTGGAATTTTAATAAAAATAATAATTTACTTGGTTTTAGATATTTTTAGGAAAGATTTGATTTCTTGTTAATAAATTAATATAACAACATTGACAACTGTCAGAATATATATTACCTACATATATATAATTAAATTAACTTTGTATAATGCAATAAGGAATAGTGATAAACATTTTAATAATAGAAGTTGAAGAATAATTAGTCGTAGAATGATCTCACTTTGAAACGTATAATTTAGCCGACAAGGAAGTCATGTGGTCTTCATATTTTTCTAGACTGACGTCTGACGGTATATATGTCTTTCTTGTAATTAAATTATACTTCATATTTAAATATCTTATTTTTACGAGTATATTATTAAGTTGTTACTTGTTAATTTATCAACTTATACTACGATGCAGATGATATAAAACAAAAAGTAAGAAGGACCGAGAAGAACGAACACAATTTTCTTATTCAACTCGTACAAGATATGATAAGTTTTCGAGGGCTGACCAGTTTCTTTCCTTCTATTAAATTTTATAAAAACTAATTTGCATTTGAACATTCTAACGAATCTTTATTATTAAAGTACCGAAATCTAATACATGAATTTGGATGCATGTGTTCAAACGCTCAGATCCATAATTATATACAGGAGAACAATCCCGTATTGTCCCAATATTATATTCCATTCGCTGAGACGACAGTAATTCAAAATTGTACGCAGAAGGGAATCGTAATATACTACAGAGTGACCAATAAAACTGTTTAAGAATGGGGATCTTGAGAACTATAAAAGATACGAAGTCGGTTAAATTAGACAAAAGTTGTCTCAAGTGGAAGTCATTTTATACTAGTTTTTGTTTTTTCCAAAAAAATGCATAGGTGACTAGATATAATTGTTGCACTATCTTATTCATCGACCAGTCAAGAAAATTCTCTGATCATAACTTTTTTTTATTTGATACATAACTAATATGAAAAGCTTTATATTTTACCAGAGTGGAGAAGTATTTGAATTTGTCGTTAAATTATAATAATGATATATTTTAGGAGATGGTGAGAGCTGAGAAGAGCAAATATAGTTTATCACGAGTACCTGGCATCGAGATTTGACTCACAGATTCCGTAGGAGTAGGCGTGCACAACTAAATATTTAAATGAACATTACAACTTGACTGGGTCATGTTTAAAAGATAAGCTCGTTAAAGCCGAGGCAATGTAATCACTACAACAATACATCCAGTTCTCGCCTGCGCTTTGTATGCGTGTTGATCGTAATTTGTTTACGACAGCCCACTCGACACGCTGTAGTGTGTAGTGCAAACACGGTCAGGCGCATTTGTCTCTGGCGTGGCCTGCTAGACCAACACCAACTTCCAAAGCTGGTAAATAGGTTTTACTTGGAAAGCAGGATAAATTTATTGAGGTTTGCTTTCGCCAACTTCTTTCAAATACATTCGCACCGGCTCAACTTTTAACGCCCGGCAACTTTAACTTTTTGTTAGTTTTTATTGGAAGGTAAACACCAAATTTATAATCTCTTCCAATATTTTCTTATCTTCTTTGGCTCTATAATCCTACAAGAAGTGAAATGGAGCCATAAATTCCAACAGTTCCATGATAATTTTTAATATTAATTTTCAATAAAAATATTGTAACGAGCCTGACTCACTGCCGATGAATCATCGCTGCTGACCTATTTGGTCAGATATAGTCTTATTAAAGATGAAGTGAGATAAGAGCAACGCCGATATTGTTCGGAATTTTATAGAGTCCGGAAGACTCTAGCAGTTTTGAGATTAATTATCCAGAGGTATATAAGTATCGCGGCCTGGATAATAGAGTTAGTGAGAGCATGCAGAGAGTTACTGAAGGTAGTCAATACAGGATAGCGAAGTAGAGGTCAGAGAATGCAGAGAATGTGAAGTTAGTCGACTAGAGTAGAATGAAGTGAGTCGAATAGAGGCAGTCGCAGAACAGCGATATGTAAAGTAGAAATAAATATGTTGTGGAAATAAATATTGATATGACGTGAAAATAAATATTGTACAAATAAACACTGTCCTGTGAAAAAAAAGAATATCAGTTAATAATTAGTGTGTTAAGTGTGAATTACCAATCGTTAAGTTTATTTTTGTTATTTTCATTTAAATATGACTGTTTCACTGTTCGTTATTTTTTGTCGTTATTTAATAAACTTGTAATATAAATATTCCTGTTTTGTAACTTTTTACACTTCATCCTTATAAATAAACATTACAATATTAAACCTGAAATAAATAAATTAATTCCATGTTCATTGAGAATAGTATCCAGTTGAGTTTTATGTGATTTCATAATGACGATATTAATTTTCAAATAATACTAGGTAACAGTCATTATTCACGAAGATGAAGTTTGCATTACAAGCAATAGTGAAAAGTAGAGTGAATAATAACCATAATTCCGAATATAATACTAAATTTTTTCTACTCCTATAAATTCGAAAACAACGCATAAATATTTTAGAAAACAACAACATAAAAATACACAATAACAAATGATCCAAAGCTCGACATATTTCATATAGGCAGGAATAAATGATGTCTGATTTGAGAAGAGTGAATTACGAGTCTATAATTAACCGAAAAAATTGAAATAATAAGAATATATTTATAAATGAGCAGAAAAAATATTAAGCACGTATTCTTATCGGCACATATATCAACGAAGGTAATTGTAATCATTTCAACTTTGGCATTTCGATATTTTCGCAAAAGTTTGGGAATTAAGGTTTTTGTAATAAGTTTTTTACTATTTTTAGCGTGCTATTTTCATGTGAAGAGAGAATAGAATTTCCGTCACGTCATTATCATTAAATACATGCGAGGAAGATAGGAATAATAATAACAACCTTAAATGAACAAAAGCATATTATTAAAACGGCATCTTAAAAATATTAAAAGTAAAACCTTTGAAACTATTGGATTTTATTAAAAAAAAGTTTTACCAAAAAGAAGTTTTGTTATGTTTATAAAAAAGTTTGTTGCCACTTCATTCCAGAACAAAAGAGAAACTGATATAAAAGGAAAATGTGTAACATTTGGCAGGCAGGAAACAAAGAAATATATACCTAATAAATTATCGACAAAATTTATGTTCCCTATTTTACCTTCACGGGAAAACAAAAGAAATGTAATAAAGCATTGGCCAATTTTTGGCTAATAATACACAGTAAATCATATTATTAATTTATTTTTCTTAACTAAAAAAGTTTTTCAATCATAAAAGAGTTCATAACCTACAAAAAAACTATTTACAACGCAATAAAACAGTACTATGTAGAACATTTCTTGTTTATTTTTTTATTAGTCATAATGTTTTAAAGTAATTATAATTAATTTTGTCTTATTTATACTTCTAACATAATTTTCATAAATCAAAAATTATCTAACTGTACGATGGCGTACATTACAGAGTACAGAATACAGACTGCCTTCCGTAATGTGTGGTCGTAGAAAAACAATTTTACAGTATATGCAAAGGTAACCGAATTTCAGGTTCATCTGAACTGTGAAAAGTCAATGCTTCCTATCAGCATTAAAAACTATTTTACCTTGCTAAAAATATAAAATACTATAACAATACATTTCATCTATAATATTTTTCTGTGTTTGCTGAAAATGTTTCTATTTTATTTCTTGAAGACTTCTTTGATACATCAAATGGAGGTTTTTAAATAATGTTTAAAACTCAGATCCTTTGGACGCGCACGCGATTAAATGTTCCCGAAAGGACGTACGTAGCGCATGGCGTAATTATTTGGTTCTGAAACGACAGTAAGTGGTTCAGTGCAACGCCAGTAACCTTCTAACTAGATCAGAAGAGTGAATAATTGAAATTTAAATGTAATTATAAACCGTTGACTGTATTTGACATTCAATTAAACTGTAAAACATTGCATCAGTAAAAGTAAAACAAGGAGAACTATTCAATATTTCAATATGCACGTATGAGGAGCTTATTTATCTCTATAGCAACTAAACTACAACACAATTACTTATATATCGTTCATTTAACTAAGTACTCACTAAATATATATTTAAGAGCTATTGAGTTTTTTTCAATAGTCGTATATGAAATAATAAGCATCATAATAATAACAATAGAAGAAATAAATATAAACAGTTCCATTTTTCAAACAAAACTGGTTTCTGTGGTGCATTCTCTACACCGGTTTTGAGTGCTCTCTTTGTTTTTTGTTAATATTGCTGTGTCATTTGCGAAGGTGACGATTGTAGTTTCTGGAGAAATGAAAAGCATATAAAGAATGGGTCCTAGGACACTACCTTGTGGGACTCCGGATGTAATACAATATGTTCGAGAGTATTCGGTATTTTGTTTTATTTGAAAATATCGTTCAGAAAGATATGACTTTATGATGAAAATTTTTGTTATACTTGCTATACCGGGTGTCCCAGCTCGACCGACACATGGGAGTTTTGCATGGGAAATCAGTTAATTATGAATAGTATCTCCCCAGTGCAAGATATTAACTTGAAATTTTGTATACGTATAGGAGAATATTAATTCTATGGATTACACTGAAATATGCAATTTCGTCTGTAGGGCGAGATTTATTAAATTTAAAACCTAATATTTTCGTTCAAAATCAGACAGCCATGGAAATAAAAGAAAATATTTATCTGACAGTTTAGTGAAATATCACTGATTTTAATTCTTATTCCCTGTATTTTAATTTTATATAAGTTGAATTTAGTTTCTTTTTGTTGAATAATATACCAATATTACAAAAATATAATTATCTACAATGGCATGTCATTAACTGTCAGAACTGTCACATAGATATTTTCTTTTATTTCCATGGCTGTCTGATTTTGAACGAAAATATTAGATTTTAAATTTAATAAATCTCGCCCTGTAGACGAAATTGCATATTTCAAATAAATGTGATCCAAAGAATAAATATTCTCCTATAAGTATACAAAATTTCAAATTAATATCTTGCAGTGGGGAGATACTATTCATAATTAACTGATTTCCCATGTAAAACTCCCATGTGTCGGTCGAGCTGGGACACCCGGTATAATATACTACAGATATAATTTAAAAAAGAACAGGTTTTGACTTTTTTACTTATGAAATTAATAAAGACTTTGGCACATATTATGTACGCACGCGTGCTTTTACATTATAATGTTATGAGGCTAGACGTTACTTTTTACAAAAGCGCTCTATAAAGCTGAGCTCATAATACGGACCAATATATTTTTAAAAATATTTTGAAATGTGGAAATTTTTCCGGTCTTATATTTCTACATCAGTGCGAATTAAATTTAATAATCAACAGAGATATATTAATAGATGAAATATAAAAATTAAATTAAATTTGAACACAATGAGATTTTATTGTCGATAAATTGAATGCAGTTAGATTAAATTTTATTCCAATCTAATTATTTTTAATCAAATTTAGCTAAACCGTTGCTCATTTTTAGTATGGAACACACGCGAAAATTTTATAACTAGTTTACAAATTGCATTTTCACAATGGGCCAAATTATTCATGAAGAAATTTGTATTGCGCAGTAGTTTCAATTAATTAAACAGGCCATTTAAATAATTTTCCTATTAGTTGCGTATAAAAAATAATTGTTTACATGCTGGAAAAATAGTTATTCGCGTAATAAAACAATCATAATATTCATTTTAATTCATTCAGCCCTATTATTCCTCATTTAGAAAAGTAACATCATATATGTATATAAATATTTCATAACCGTCGCAAGAAGATTGTACATTATTTTTTGTCCGGAAATCGTAGAATCAATAATTAGTTTTCTTTTTATAAAAATATTTTTATTGATTGTATACTCACACTGTTTTATAGTTATGTTTTAATGTGTGATCAACATTGTATATTTTTATAAAAAAAAAAAAAAATTAATAAATGCTATAGAAGTAGGAGTATTTTTTTCAAAATTTCCCGCACGCTAATTTGGGGACTTGGGAATTTGAGATTCCGGACGATATTTAATGCGCGAATTAATAGATTTTATTGTAAGAGTACAAAATAGGTATTTATGCAACTAGTGTAAAGAAAGTATTTTTAGTCGAGTGCTGTTTAAGAATTTATAGCACGAAATAAAAATCACTATGTAAAGGTCGCTTTAGACTAGCCTATAAATTGTACAATAACCTTGTACCATTTTTAGTTCAATTTAAATTGGCGAGTATCAAACAGCAAATTGTTTGACATATTGTATACGATCATCAATGTATTGAAAAAACAGAACACGTTCATACAATCTGTCAGCCAATTCGGCTGTGTGCATGCGCATATATGAATTTTGTAATTTTACGCGTTTCTAACGTATATTTGTTTTTATTGTATGTAGTGTGGTTATAAAAAATTTAGTGCTACTACTCGTAAAATTGTAAGTATTGCAAACTTTAAATGTAAATGAATTTATGCTTAATTTTGCTTGTCTCATTGACATATTCCAGGTGAATGTGCAAAATATTAACAAAAATTAATTTCAAAAATAAATTCAACCATTGATAAAGGTGTTTACGTTGCCTAGCATCGGTTACTTTTCAAGTACTAGTGCGTGAAAAGTAACTTTTTAAAAACTCAAAAGATAGCAAAGTATGTATTATTCGTCTTAAAATTATGTAAGTAATTGTGCCAAAGGGGAGGAACAGTTTATTATTTCTTGAATGCTGAAATTTCAAATTTGTATTTTTTTATGTTGACAGATTGTTCCAGAAACAATGGAAAGCAAGCATTTAAACCCTTTTATGCTTGAAAGAAAACAATCGGAAGTAGTTACGTCTGGAATACAAAATAAAAATTGCTCCCTTCCTCCAAATGTCATCCAAACTACGTGATCAATCGCTCCAGAGCTTAATTACTGCCTTTGGAATAAATAGATAGGCTAAATAAGAATCCTATTGGTCGGCGGAGCTTTTGTTTCGCTTGCGATTGTTTCACGCTGACGCAGATATTTAAATTGCGTTCAATTGACATTCATGTATTCGGTTTCAGTTTAAATAGTTTCCATTATTCCGACTGTTAGGTTACGAGTTTTTGTCCTTGTGGGGTTGATGTTTTCATGTTTTCATACAAATAACAAAAGAATGACGAAAAAAAAATTGAAGAACCAATGAACCAATCAATGAACTCCTATGTAAATACATATATTAATAATGAAAATAATAAGCTGTTTCTTGTTCAGTGTTATAATAAGAAAAATATTTTCTTCCATTTTTTAAACAGAACTGTCTTCTGTGGTGCATTCTCTAAACCGGCTGAGTGCTTCCTTCGTTTTTTGTAGTTGTAGTTTCTGAAGAAGTGAAAAACACATAAAGAATGGGTCCTAGGACACTACCTTGTGGAACTCCGCATGTAATAAGATATGTTTGATAGTATTCGTTATTTCGTTTTATTTGAAAATATCGTTCAGAAAGATATGACTTTATGATGAAAAAAATTGTTTGGTAAATTTTGTTTCAGTTTTTGAGCGTGATGTGGGATTGATGTTTTCATGTTTTCATACAAATAACAAAAGAATGATGAAAAAAATAATTGAAGAACCAATGAACCAATCAATGAACTCCTATGTAAATACATATTAATAATGAAAATAATAATCTGTTTCTTGTTCAATTTTATAATAAGAAAATATTCTCTTTGTAACATAAATTAATGATATTTGTTAAAGTTTACATTGATAATAGTCTTTCTTATTTTAAGCTTAAGACATAAATAATAAGATGTAGATCTGCGTTTGTTTTACTATCAAGTTTCCTTTAATTAAAATAGTGTTAATTAAAGTTAGAATTATGTTTCTAGAATTGAATATCCTTCTACGACGACATCTGAAAATTGAACTCAAGAGAATAGGATGTCAGAAGATTATATTCTTCAGAACGGTCACGTTTAGTGGAACATTTGGGAGCTGTTATTATTTAATCTAAAAGGACATTCAACAATTTGTAAGATGTCAAATGGGATATTAAATTTACAAAACTGGAACATTACAAAAAATTTGATGTGTCCTAACATTATCTCGCCACTATAAGTAATAAATATTCTATAATATGTATTTAGAACATTTAATTTCAATTTTTCGAATTAGTTTCTTTTGACAGTTGAGAATCTTTTTTAATACCTAATATTTCCTTCATCAAATTTGTATGACCGAAAAAAACATCTATTTTTGTCGTTACTAAAATCAAGACGAACGTACTTTGATGCAAATAATATTCCTTACATATTTTTTCCACCTTTGTAAATTTTACATTAAAACTATTTCATATTTTCTTATTATTTTCTAAAATTACTTACGTCAAATTTACAACTGTATATGTAAAATTTTGCTATTTTATAGAAATAACTCATCTGTTTTATAGAAATTCCTCAGCCTGAACGATATGTAAAATTAATATAATTTATATATTTTTTCTTTTTAGTCAGAAGTGATATATAGAAGTAATTCTGTAGATCGGTAGAAAATTAAAAATGTTTATATTTAATAATAACGTAATTTACGAAAAAAATAGTATTTAGAGGTATTTTTTAGGAGAAACTATTTAAAGCTCCAAGTAACGTACTACTTCCGATTAACCAATTGTAATCAAAATCTAATCAGTTTATCATATTAGAATATTCATATTCAATACCAAATATTATATTTTCTATATATATCGTACATATACAGACATTTCTGTAAAAATGGTAAAATCGTATTCTAGGGACCCTAATTCTTGCTCATAAGCTCATATATTGAAAATTCACACTCGAGAAGTTTGACTAAATCAATATCTCCCTTACCTATCTATACATTGATAGACTGGAAGTAAAACGCAATAAAAATGATAGTTATTTTTTATACAAGACGATAAAATAAAATTTATCGACAAGCGGAAAGTGTTAATTCACGAGCGATATAATCGCGAGTAAATTATTTTTCGCGAGTCGATAATTTAATTATTTTCTATAGCAGGTTTTGAAGAGAAAAGAATTAGACAAATTAAATTATTATTTAAAAACAATTTTAAAATGTCAAAAGTGTGCGTTGTTATGGAAATGTCTTCTAATAAACAAAAGTTAAAGTACTTTATCTACCCTTGCTGTTAAAGTGATACTTTATCTACCCTTGCGGTTAAAGTGCTACTTTATCCACTATTTTGAGTTGATAAAATTGCACTTTAACATCTGCTATAGAAAAAAAAATATTTATTTGTTTTAATTAAAATTGACGATCGTTTCGTCTGTCTATTTCCCACTAAATAAATAACATTAACAAATGTGTCAATAAGCTGTCAAACATTTTTCATTTGTTATATTTGCTGGTATAATTTATATTACCAAAATTACATTCTTTCAAGTACAAAAACGTTAGGTGGCACTTAGAGGTATGTGCTACGTATTCTGCATAATTCGCAGGTTTAGACCGAAGCCTTCTTGGCATTCTAAATGAAAGTCCGGTGCCGGAATTTCTCCGGAATCCATTTTTTACATTCCGGAGAGCTTATATCCACGTAGGCAATAACCAGGATTCATGGCCTGGTAAACATTAGCCATTCAACACTAATGCTTCGTACTTTGCCACGGATATCACATTTCATCAGCAGTGTACAAAGACAAATTCTTGCTATGTAAATAATAAATATGTCTTGTCGACTACGGTAGTGCAGGAAACCAAAGCTTATGTTTATAAAATATATACCGTGTGTTTCAGAAAAGTGTTGTAAGTATTTAATATGAGCTACGTTTATCTAGCAGTGTCATATCTCGATTAAAATTTAGATAATTTTAACTTAACTGTTACCTCTGTTATATTTACTCTGCATGATTTAAATTGGCTACAGTTAACATGCATTAAACCGTTGCTATTAAATAAAGACAGATAGAAAAATTTGCTAATATCTTCATATCAGTTTTTGACAAACTTTGTAAACTCTGTATTTTGTTTCGAGTTCAATAGAACAATGAAAATAATATTAATAACACAAGTTTATCAACAAATTCTAATACAACATTTAAATAAATAATTTAATTTATTACTAAAATTATTAATTAATTAATTTTAGTTTGAATATAGTCACAAAAGATACTCCCAAGGAAAATTTTTGTAGGGGCAATGGTCCCGAGGAAACACATCCTTTAGCGCAGCGTTTTTCCCATTACCTAATAATAAAGCTCTGAATTGTCAGAATTACCGTATATCCTTTCATTTTTTAGTAATTGGCTACTATCTTTAAATGGATATGAATTATACCCTTAAAAATATTACCAGTGAATTTCTCGCATCAAAGTACTTATGTATACTTTTCAATTTAAAATTACCACTAGTTCAGCCACAATCACAGATTGAATAACAGCCATTAGGAATCCACTTGACCGGTAATAATGCGCGTTTCAGGATATATCGGGGATCCTGAGACGATAGTACTCAGTCCCGCTCTGCGGGGCGCCGGGGAGGCAGCAGGCTTGGTGGTCTGGTTAGACCTCCTTCCAGAGCATCTTATGTCCTGAAGGTGGTCTAATTTAGCCGACTAAAAATTGCAGTACGCTCCAGCGTGTGCTCTAATTCTTCTGAAAGTAGAGCACATTCTGGAGCAGATATAGCTGCTCTAGATTGTGCTCCGGTTTTAGTGGGTCAAGAAGCAGACCTAGAATGCTCAAATTACAATGAGTCAGAAATTACAGAACTTCAAAACATTTGCTCTATTTTTTGGCCTACTGAAAACAGAGCAAATTGTAGAGCTGATTTGACTGCTTTAAAAATTATACCAAGTACTTCATAATATGCTGATTTTTGACGTAATGAAACCAAAGTAAATTCTAAAGCTATGATTTGTTTTAATTTACCCCAAGTAAATCTTGTAAAGTCAGCGCCAATGCTAGTAGGTAGAATAATCTTTGGATAGAGATAATGGTACAGGTTATCAATAAGATATTAGAGTTCGTAGAAGCTCGTATTACTTGGATACACTACAGCCAAGAAGAAAGAAACAAGAAAAAAGTAAAAAAAAAATAGGAATTTTGGGAACTCGACTTTAAATTCTTTTGAATAAATTTCTTTACTATTTATTTCACCTATAAAAAAGTCCAAATAGAGTACTTTCCTTGTCAAAAACTGCAAACAATGAAATAACCCGTAAGTGACATATCGAAAATACTACTTGTTCCAGAGAATTACCTCTAAATATGTAATAATTTCAGAACGTCATATTGAATGAGAAATTACTTTATGCAATGTTGCAATTTATGTTACATATGTCATCCACCTACAGAGTTTACTGAATATGAAAATGACAAAATGAGATTTGCAAACTATATTCATATACACATACAATTTCTGTGCAAATATACTGTGATCTCTGTCAAATTTGCACATTGACCGTTGTAATTAAACAGATAAACTGATTAGGCGTGGACAATTATATCACGTTGTCCAGGCGTTGTTGTGAAGTTTAATTTCCTCAACAGAGGCTTGGATTTCAGTAATCAAATCGCCCGACGTCAGATGGGAGTGAAGTTGAGTCGAGGCTGATCCGAAGTTTGAGCTGCCAAGGCCATTCTTCCAATCGCGGAATCAATTGTCATCTGCGCTGATGCCACAACAAAACGCCCCTTTTTGTTTTTAGGATATTCAAAGCCTGCTAATTAATCATCAGTTTTTTTAATAATAGATTAAATTGAAGCACGATTTCCATTAAAAACAAACAAATTTTTCAATACCTACTATTCCATTTTAACTTGGGCTAAATATAGAATCGGTGTAAATACAGGTTTATTGAAATAAAAATAGGAATAAAATAATTTTTATAACTATACATTGCGGCCTATAAAAACAAACAATACAAGTGATATTTTGATATTTTCTCCAGTGTTTTTTATTTTCATTGGAGAAAAAAATTAGCAACTGGTTAAAAATTAACCACTGAGTTGTAGAACAGAGGGCACTCAGTTACTTGTAACGTCCTTGTACAAAGTAAAGGAAATATTGTAATCGTGAAAAATTACGATTTTTAGATTTGAATGGAAATATCCATTTGGACTAGTTTCTCTAAAGACCAATAAAAATTCTATTTTTTAGTTTTGATATATACCTACAGTGTAACTTTTCCAAACTGAATGACGTTTTGAAAGGCTAATTTTTTCATAACCAGTTAAAAATTAAAAATATTCATCACTGTGTGATGAAGAGTGAATTATTTTTTTAACTAGTTATGAAAAGTGTGCCTCTCCAAACGTCAGTCAGTTTTGAAAAGTGGCTGTTTATATATAATAATTAAAAGAAAAAATGAAAATGAAAAGAATTGTATCAAAATTAGAAAAAAAAATTGTACGAAACACGTTAGAAAATACAATTTTGTGTAACTTGTATAATTTATCTCATTGTTACAAAAAAATGAGGCATTTTCTATTTTAGTTACATAAAATGTAATTTTGTGTACCTTGTGTAATTTATCTCACTGTTACATAAAATGAGGCATTTTCTAAATGGTTACATAAATAGCTACTCTATTACAATCAGCAGTGCCAAAAGGGCACTTTGCCCGACGAGTTTTATTAATTTTTCGCATAACTCAAAAACGATTAGCCGCAGAATGTTGAAATTTTGTATGAGGGGCTGATTTGAGAATCGAATCTGACTTTTAAATTAAATAAGTTTAAATAAAGTAAAGAAGAAATGTGTATTATTTAATAGGCATACAAGAAAGTCATGTCCACATTAGATTTTTAAATTTTATTTTCTCATCTTCTAATATAAGCAAATTTTGATGTAATTATACAAGTACCTACATTTCATATTAACAAATAAAACATATATAGACATTTGCATAATTAAAAAAAAATCATATTAGTAGGGAAGATTTTAATGAAACGAAAGTTCGCGTAGCAACAATGAAGGTTAGAATAACGTGATCTGACATGAAAATCCTCTGGAGTAAAAGTATTCAGTTACGCAAATCCAATAAAAGTCAAAGTTTCACATTAGCCGGCGTTACGCAGAATCAAATTAAAGTAACATCTTCCACAAGTTCGTGCGTCCGTTGCAGTTGACAATAACTCAGGCCAAACGTCGCGAACCGCAGGAAAACAACATTTGTTACAGGGAAACTGAACTAGAACCGACAACGGAATCCTGCATACAATCGCTGCACGAACCTCTTGGAACCGGTTCAAATTTCAGCTGCCAGTAAAACTTTCTACTTACAACACCGGAAACGATAATGCTTTGCAAGCCCATCAAATCAATTCTTCAAATTCTAAGACATAAAATTCTACAATAGCTGTTTCATTTGATAGTCATTGTATGTAGCTACAGTGTGTGAATTATCTAAATATAAATAAATTTTTAACGTCCTTTGTTTGATTTTATGACCAAATTAAAAAATATTAAATAGGTATTAATTAAATAAATTAAACATTTACTCCCAGATTCTTAAAAGGTTTTAGCATCTAACCCTGATTAGTTATTCCCAAAGTTATACCCCTTTAATACCCTGAAATGTCAAACTAACTCCAATCCCAATTCATGGAAAGGAGTAAGTATGATATTTAGTTCCAAAGATAACTCCACTAGTTTGGTGGAATTAGCAATATTTGTTGAAGGTTATCAGCATTTCTAAATGATATAGAGAGAGATTTGTGGTGATATTTGACAACCTACATGTAAAATACTTTGATTACACATATGCGCAAAGTATTCATTCAAGTATGGTTATAATAATATATTTTAATATATTTTTTTTTATTAAATTCGTTTCACTTGGAATAGATTTTTTTTTATAATTAGTAGTAATTATTTTTTTCTGATTTTTAACGTTCATCTCGATCTTCCACTGGACATTGTATTGTCCGTTTGATTCCCAAATGTGACGGGTCTGATGAGTATTCCCTATGTTCACTCAAAAAATAAACGCTTCAATACATCGCTGTAATTTTGTAAAATAAACTCCTGGTAACTGAGCTCGTGGGTGCTACACGAAAAAAAATCGCATAGCGCTTCCAATGAATCTATTCATTAGCCACTTGTAATTCGTAGGAATTAATTTTTGATTTAGCAAAAAAAATTTATAGTTTTATATATTTCGTACCATGTATTGATATCTACCACAAATTTAGTTTGATCACGTTTTCATAGTTAAACCTTAGAGAAGGTAACTGTGAAATTAAAGACTATAAAAATTAAATATTATAAAAAGTGAAAGAAGCGAAATTAAAATAGAAATACTAGAATAAAAAAAATATTCGATATTTTCACAAATAAAATTCTTGTTTTATATCAAAAATATATATTTTAGTATAACAATAAAAACTGTTTTCTAGTTATTTTCAGTATTTATTTATTATCTCTATGAAACAGTTTCCCTATAACCAAATGTCACCGCACGCCACTGGTTTAAATACTATATTGTAATACAAGTGAAGCAAAGCTGCTATTGCAAAAAGGATATGAATATTGAAGTCTGAGCGTAACGAGACGTGAACTTTTCTTTAGTAAAATCAATACTCCATAAGAATGTAATTATGACAATCTGACATTTATCATCTTTAATTTCAAAAGAAATTAAAACAATCAAGATCGTTTGAAAATAGTTGTCTGTTGTCATTCTTTTAAATGTTTATGCGTTGAATTTTCCACACGATCGTAAAACAAAATATATACATTTTGACGTCCTGAATTTTTATCAAAAGGTTATTTTAACAATTCGCAGTAGGGTAATTTACTTAAGAAGTAAAAATTTAGTAAATTTTGAAAGAATTAAATATTGTCTAACTAATAAATTACAATATTAATATTACAGTCATATATTTATTAAACTATTAAAATATCCTGTGCAATCAGTGGTTGAAACATATTTTCTTCCAGAATTATGTAACCAAATGTATGACTTTTGAAAAATCTGATGATACAGGTACAGCTGTATATATCTCATCCATAGCTGATACATAAGTACCAAGTGAACTGCATTATTTTTACTAAACGAATTACCTTATATTCCCACAATTATTTACTGTAAGATTGTTATTTTAATATTTATACCATAGTAAGTTCATTAACGACGTGATTACGAGGAACATTATAAGGTATATAATACCCGAGCGGGTAATAGTGACAACAAACTGATATTCACTGTGGGATACAATGTAGACAACTTCGCAAACTTTATTAAAGTTTATGTTTAACTAGTTACGTTATTAAGAAATTTTAATAAGATCAAGTATTGTATAAATGACGGGACATTTTCTCGGGTGACTTAAATCTCACAAAAAAGGAATAAAACCATTGGTTTATCAAAAAAAAAAAAACCTGTATTGTAATCGAAACATATACATATATTCTAATTTTTTTTTGGATTTATGTGAAATTCCAATTAAACGCTTCAAAATGCCATCATAATTAAACGTTTTTTAATTTCTATTTATGTAAAAATAATGTATTTATTGCTTTTTCTAATTATTGCTGGTAAGATTTTAAATGACAGTTATCAATATGTTCATGTCAAATCGTAATATAAGTCCTTAAATAACATGACACATTTGCGGGATTATTTTATTCGCAGTGACACATATTTCATCATATACCATATACCTAATCGTTTGATAGATATGGTTTAATAAGTCATATACAGACGAACTCAAAAACTTTAATCTATGTATGTGATCCATCAAATTCTATAAAAAGAATAAATTAATTTAACTCAAAATGAACTAATAAATAAGGCAGGTGATATATGCGACTGTAATTTATTAGACCAGTAAATTTAAATTTATAACAATTTTTTCAGTACTAGCCCAGACACCCACTATTATTAACCTTTATTTGACAAGAGAAATTGATTGATTACATAATCTTGTAGTGTGAAATCGAGTGATGTTTCGAAGTAAATAAATGTCAAAATTAACAGTGTTATATACAAATATAATAGTGGATGTAACATACAAAAAGAGTTATAGAATAAAGGAATACATTATAGAAACTACCAAGACACACAATGAAGAACATATTGTCGACGCCAAAATGACATTTTTAATTTTTTTAAATATTTGAAAATATCCGTTACGTGATTACAATACTGTTTCTATTTCATTTTTGTCGTAGGTTAGACGCAGATAGCATATATACCTCTCTGTGACATATACGATAATGAGATAGCGAATAAAAGTGTCATCCATGCCATATATACGACAAAGATGTAAGATAAATAATTTAATAATTCTTGCAGCAGAAATTGATGACCTGAAGATCAACTGCGGAAAATATAGTGTAAATGCAAAACAGTCATCAGCCAACTAACTACTTAGTTAAGCAAGAAATTTCAAGTTAAGTAATAGTAAAAAAAATGTAAGATTAAACATTACCTAGAGAGGATATTGATAAAATGAACGTCGTTTTTGTAGTTGCAGTCATTTTATAAAATCCACTAATACACCGACGTTTCGACTGTAATTCAAAAACCCTGATGAAGACTGATTTACTGTCGAAACGTCGGTGTATTAGTGAATTTTATTAAATGACTGCAAAACTAAAAGATTATTCATGATTTTTTTGTTCTTTCAAAAAAACGAAAACGGATAAAACGATCGCTATTGTATTTTAATAAATGAGCCGAAACCAAATGCAAATTTGAATTGTTTTATTAAAATTTTATATATTCAGTTATAATCTTTTAATGAGAAAAGTGTCACTTTGACGGGTTTATTAATGTCAACATTTAAATCAGTATAAAGTAATGTAGGTTAAGTTAGACATCTTTACTCTAAGAAAATTCTAGCGTAGATTTTCTCAAGGCTGTCCAGTTTGAAAGCGGTGATAGATGGAGATGAGACAGTTGCTTTCGCTCTTAATCCTTGTTGATGGAGATGAAATAAGAAAGACGCCACAAATATCTATATCTAGCAAGAACTAAACCCAAGCTTTCATCCCATAAACTTTAACGCAGCCACTTGTAGTGCTTTATTTTTCATTAAAGATTTTTAACTACAGGCACAGAATAGGTTTATACAGAAGCGACAGTAAGATAGAGAAGCGAAAATTAGAGAGAGATGGGGAAGGTGCATAAATTTAAAGAGCCCATTGTTTAAAATCGGAAATTTTTCTCACATCTGAGGGAGAGGTAAGGAAAGAGCATAAATTTAAAGGTCTACACAATGCTTCAAGGTCATAGAACTGACTAATGGAACATGAAAGATACCAATACGGAGTGTCCCTTCTGTATGTAACTATTCTGTGCTACTGGCTTAAATTATATTCTTAGAAGAGCAGATAATGTTTACTTTTATTTTTATTGGCAAACCATTTGTAGACATAGTTTTATTTTACTTTATATTTGGCGACTATCGATTAGATTTATGAGACCAAATAAGCTTATTAATAACATTTTGAAGTATATATTCTCAATAAGTTTTAAAACGATGTACATCACAAATGTACTCGTAGAACTAACAACGTAAGGTGTTCTCTTTTTTTATATACATTCCGAGTATATGAAACAATAAAAATTTATATTGTGGAAGTTTTGTTTCCCACGTTCAGTCAGAAGTACAAAGATTAATGATACGTACATACGTACATATAACATTCATTTCTAAGAAAAATGATGCTTGGAGTATGTCATAAAAATAATGATATTTAAAGCAAGGTAAATAATGTTGTATTTTCAACAGATATTTAAGTTAGTTATGCATTTTTCTTTTAAAAATCGTTTTAAACACAGTACAGTAATAGTTATTAATGTATTAAGGACATAATCAAAAGATTATATCACAAGGGAATGTTTAAAGCTCGACGCGAATGAATAAAATAAGTATACAGTCTGGTTTTATTACGAGTGTCCACGCGATATATCCTAAATTTAAAATACTAGAGAAATGTTTTTCACATAAAACTAATTCAGTATTATGTATGTCATATCATAGTATAAAAAAATATTTGGTTGAGGTATTTTTGTAGATTTTTTTGTTTTTTAAACAAGAACATATATGTTTTTGTACAATTTCAAACAGGATATAATCTATTGAATACATTGATGTAATATAATATAGCCTTCTATAAGAAAAATATTGAGAATAATATAAATGAACAATTTTTATATTTCTATTTAAATCTAATAGATATAAAAATGCTATGAATACGTATTTCATTGTTTAATATATTTATTAATATAAACCTCTGTCGTTTTTAATTGTTTTTTTGTCAAAGCATTCTTATTTTTATCAAATTTAAATTGAAATAAAATAATTTTTTATAACATTAATTATGGATTAATTGTTATCACTCATCTACCGTCTTTTTCTTTTTCCTATTTCATATTTTATACAAACTGATTCAAAGTCCACCCGTAAGTCTTTCGATTTCCGAAATTTTTACTGCTTACTGCTTAAGAAAAACCGTAGGAAAATAAGTCAATGAAAAATTAAGTAGAATTAGAAAGAAAACTATATACTACTGAAAAAGTGTAGAGCAGCTTCTTACTCTATTTGTTAATTCGATAAGTTTATTTTCTAATTTCATTCC
This sequence comes from Stenolophus ochropezus, assembly GCA_035578165.1. NCBI lineage: Eukaryota > Metazoa > Arthropoda > Insecta > Coleoptera > Carabidae > Stenolophus > Stenolophus ochropezus. The sequence goes on from JAQOWZ010000002.1 coordinate 5,780,477, forward strand.
GAATTTCCTTGATTTTTATCTACTTTTTCATAGTATTTACTTAATTAATCTTAAAGTCTTTGTATCTTTCTGTATTTTGGTATTTTTTTTTTAAATATCTATGTGATAATAATTTCTTCCCCATTATTTTCCCCGCCTATATTTTAATGTGGCTACCATGTTAGCTGTCAATCTAATCCATAAAAATGCCATTAACCAAATTGATTTTCTGTCAGTGACTTCCCGTGAAAAAAAGAATATTAATTACATATTATTAAACCAACACTGCAGTTGATCGATGGAAGAATAAAAACCAGATTTCTTTGCATTCTATTTGAATACCCGCGGGGTGTCACTGGGTCTAGAATCCTTTGAATAAAACATGTCTACAGGGATATGTTTCAAGAGGAATTGTTTCACCTAACAAAGAATAAAATATGGAGGAGCGCAATAAATGTTCAAAATCAAAAAACCTTGATGAAGTGTGATTGAGAAAAACTGAAGGAAAATAAGAAGTTGGCATCTTTCGTGCCAGGAATAGAAGATTTTCGATAATAAAATCTATGGAGCTCATTTGTTCTTTTATCTACTGAAAGAATATTTTAATAGATCTAAAATATTATCTCTTTTCTAAATGTGACGTAATTATTTATACAGGGTATTCTGTGACTCGATAGACATAGTTTAAGGATGCATTTTTTTAGGTTATTTTAAGTCGAAAATGTTTTATAAGTACACTTACGTGCAATATTAAATTTAAAATTTAATAACATATATACTATTTTTTTAAACAGTACATTACAGAAAATATCATTATGATCGAACTTTTAACAAAATGAACCTCTACATTTATAAAATGTATACATTGAAACCATTACAATCGTATTTAATTTCTCGTCAGAACAAAAGTGTTTTAGAGCTGCTTAGAGCTTAAGTAATTCTTATTTTGTAAAGTAAAGTAATGGTATTTAAAAGTAGCTGTACCTGAAATTCGTGTGCTTGAAACTATAACAAAAAATAGTAATGGCGAATAAAATGTATTAAAAAAAATAACAAAACCATACAGCAGCTTTGTAAAAGATGATTTTCTTTTTGTGTGTGTTCCAAAAAAGAGCTTGAGCATTTTATAAATTTAAAACAATAATGTTACTAGATGCTAACCTAATTGAAAGATTTTTTACACTATAGTTTTTCAATTTTTGTTAAAATTACCTGTAATATTTATTGTATTTATACATTTCATGAAATGTTCTAATCAAAGCAATACAAAAGTATAAAAATGGAAATAAGAAAATAATTTTAGTAAAAAGCATTGACATTATTATTTTTTGCATATTTTTATTTAAAAGTATATATTTACATTCCTTTGCATATATCATGCATATTTTGATGATTTTTTAAATGCATATACTGCATGCATATTTTACACTTTTTTGGTGCATATAATTCGCTCTTTAGTTAAGAGTATCTGAGAGGTTAGCCTAACGAAAAGAAATGAATTCTTTTGATTATAAAAATTGTTTAAGTTTCTATGCCACAACATTCCTACAAGGAACAAAACTTCACTTGGCCAAAGTGACAAGTTTGACTAGAGTAACGTTATTAATTTATTGATTTTTTACTAACGTCGTGAATTTATTATGATATAGGATCAACTATATATTTGGTCACAATAACAAATATTGAAAGATATAATAAAACGTAGTGATTTATGGCTTCCATGAAATAAATAGCTAATATAAAAACGATAAGAAATATTCTAGTGGTCATGAAAATTGTTTAATTTTCTGTTTCACAACATACCTATAAGAACAGGGCTTCACTTACCCGAAGTGTCAAGTTTTACTAGAACTAGAGGAATGTTATTAATTTATAGATTTTTACTAACGGCGTGAATCTATTATGATATAGGATCAACTATATATTTGGTCACAGAACATAAATATTGAAAGATATAATAAAATGCAGTGATTTATGGCTTCCATGAAAGAAACAGCTAATATAAAAATGATAAAATAATGTTATTTCGTTGACGGATAGAGATAGCGGACTGAGGCGCAAACTGGAAATGAGCTTCGCTGTGCGCCGTATTCGATCGAGTGAGAAATATTGGTAGATGACGGATGCAAGATTGGAAAATATTGTCGGAGGATTGGGAGTCAGTCACTCGAGCTCGCTGTTCATCTAACCTAGATATTGCCAAATCAAATACAAAATACAACAATTCCTGTCTAAATCCAGATCAGTGAAACAAAAATTATTTAAAAAATTTAAAATTAAAGCAATATTCTTTCATGTATGTAAATAGCTTATTTACGAATAACATAGACCGATATGGTATGTTGGTAGCATTTGCACTTTACAATTCAGCGGTTTTAGGTTCGAATCTAGGGCAAAGGATGAAGGGATATAACAGTGTTTTTTCAGTATCTTATCCTCATCAAAACAATGACATAGAAACTAAATGTTAATCTAAATGTACAGGGTGATCAATAACAAGTGCATACGCTTGAATTGTTATTATTTTCGCGTCACGGGTCACGTAAGTTTAACTTAATTTCATAGCAACATAAGTCGTAAGTTCCGGATAACTTCTGTTATTTGATTACCATTGTCAACGGGAAGTTATAGAAATAACTGTCCTACTAACAGGGTAATTATGAAATACATTTATTTTTGATGTATTTGGCTATTAATAAAGCGAAGAAATATATTTTTTTATTAGTAACCTCTTTTTGTTGAATTGAATTTCCTAAACCTTCAGTTGAAGATTGCTATTTTGTGCAATTTAAACTAAAGCAAGTGCTACTAATTTCATCAGTTAATTGATATCATATTATTATTATCGAGGTCAATAAGGTCTCACAAAATTATGTAAAAGAAAAAGCGAAAACTGTCCCTAAGCGATGTGTTTCACCCAAAATGTCTTGGTGTGTCACCTTTGACTTGCTTGTAATAGATTCTCGATCACTGGTGTGTAGTATAATGCAAATTTCATTAAAAGTAGTACTGTTTTCATAGGTTTAAGTTAATTTACTTTTGCTCTTTTGTCTGAAAGGATCACTGTTAATATATGAGAAAATAACATCACCTTGTCCATTGGGTAGACTAGACGGGATCCTAGAATCCATTAAAGGGAATTAGTTTTGCAAGTAATAAATTTAAATACACAATACTTTAATTGTTATAAATATTAGCTGAGAAACTGACAAATGTTTTTTTTCATTGTAAAAATGAAAAATAATTGTATCAGTTTGTAAGAAGCTGCCCAGACAAAAGCTGGCAATTTTAAAAAGGAAGTGTTGGAAGCTGGAAAGATTTTTAAAAACGAGCGAAAATTGATGTTCAGTTGAATGTTTGTAGAGTTCAGTGTACTGTTTTCATTTAAAATTATTGTAATCATTCTTTGATTAATTCCAATTCAAATGTACTTAGATCAATACTAAACCAATGCAATATAGAATATAGTTTACTCAAATTAGTGTTTGTGGGATTATTTGCTATCGTAGCATTTTTTTGACAGTTGCAAGAAAAAAATATTATTGGCAAGTGACTAAAATTATTATAGTTTCAATTTAATAACAAGATTATTTATTAACAAATTATTTTTTACTTAGCATAATCATAGCAATCTAGTACTGATCTTCTTTTTTTAATGGGTTATGTGGCATTTTTATTTTAACACATACGATACTAGACAAAAAATAAAATAATCGTGTATTTTTAAATCGATTCATTATTCGAAGTTTAAGAGAAAATAATTATTAAAAATTTGGGAAGGAATGGTGACACGTCAGTGTGGTAGAATCGTGAAAGAAGAGAGATAGACTGGGAGCGAAAAAGACAATCTTCACCCTATTCTGTAACTCAGTGGTTAATTTTTAACCACTTATTTTTTTTTTCTCCAATGAAAATAGATAGCACTGGAGAAAATATCAAAACATCACTTGTAATGTTTTTATTTGTCAAAAATTTTAGCGACTGGTTAAAAATTAACCACTGACTTACAGAATAGGTCTCTCTACCTGCTTTTTTCCACGATCCTTCCATGCTAACATCACTTTTTTATACATTGCGTTAACAATTGCCCTATTGTTACATCAAAAACGATTTACTAATATAAGATATATACTAAACAACTAAACCAATGCAAAGTAGAATATAGTTTACTCAATCATTATTTGTGGGATTATTTGGTATGGTAGCATATTAGCATTCATGGGTGCACTCCTCATGCTTGAAGATCCTCGCACAATACACAGCTAACAAACACAACCATTTATTTACAGGACATCCTCGCAAACCTTCCCCTGCTTCCTCTTCACTAGCCATCAACCCCCCCCCCCCCCCCACGGTTGGTCAACATTCCGCACATGCTTGCCTTAACCGCACTCCAACCTCATTCAAACTGATTTTATTATACACTTCTAATCGATACAAGAAGTCGGATAATTTGAAACTGGAATTAAAATTTTGTTTTTAAATTGGAACTGAAATTTTGTTTTGAAATTGGAACTAACATTTTGTTTTGAAATTGGAACTTTAATTTGTTATAACGATATTCTATATCTGTGGCACAAAATACCTAAACGAATAAGGATTTTCTTTAATGATTTTTTTAAAGAGAAATAATTTTATTTCCGGAAAATGCAAAATGTGAGAAAATGTGAATTGTATTTTTAAAAAAGTGTTGCAATTGTAGGGTTAAATTGGGATTCAGTGATTTAATAGTACACTTATATTATAAATCAAAAATCAGTAGGTATATAACATATAATGACATTTCACTCACCTGTGATTTATAATGTTATATATTAAAATATCGACTTGCTTTATGCAATTAATTCATATATATGAAACTGACGTTTTAGGAAAAAAAAACACCTCAAATGGGGTATGTAATCATACTCGAATTTCTTAAATTTATTTATGTTATTAAGTCGAGTGTAGTGTTTAATGAGGGTAGTAAAATTAGAGACTTCATTCTTATAATATTTATTTCAATTAGACAACATTTCGGTCCTTTTTGGGACCATCTTCAGGTTTGAAATTTGTTAATGTGAATTTGATAAATTACAATGTATTATTTTCTTACCTACATTTATAATATTATCATTTATTTTATATAACACAATATGTCAATTGAAAGTAACAGTTGATTGTATAAATCTTAAATAATATTAATCTTGAATTGATAAAAGCAGATGAAACAATCAAATTTCAATATAAAAGTGATAAAATATAAAATCTACCACTATAACTACTGGTTGTAATAATGAAAAAAAATTTGGAGAAGGGATATGTGAAGTGAGAATAGGATCGTGGAAAGAGGCAGGTAGATTGTCTTTTACTTTTAAGCTTCCAGTCTATCTCTCTTGTTTCACAATTCTACCACGCTGACGTTACAGCATACATTTCCCAAAATTTTTAATAATTATTTTCTCGTAAACTACATATAATTAACTGATTTAAAAAAGTACGGGTATTTTTTTTTTTTTGTTTAGTATCATATGTGTAAAAATCAAAATGCCATACACCCCATTACAGAAGAAACATCAACACTAGATTGTTATGATTATTCTACATAAAAAATAAATTGTGAATAAATAATCTTGTTATTAAATTAAAGTTGTTATAATTTTAATCTCGTGCAAATAATAATTATTAAAAATAAAGTATCTCAAAAAACGATACTGTATGATAAAAATAATAATAAAATGTTTAATATTTATAAATAAATAAGTTACATCTAATCTTGTGTTTACGAAATAAGGGCATTACTACTTCTATCCGTCTTTCACTTATTGTGTAATTTAATTATACAAAGCCTTCAAAGTTCATTTTTGATACTGGTAAAATAATTTTTAATCACACGGTAGCTTAAATGTTATAAGTAGATTAAGTATATCGTATGTTAGTATGTGAACAAAGTTTTGCAATTACGAGGAATAAAGAGCTTAAATATGAAGGAATTATACGGACATGATATTCCTGCAGAGTAGATAAGAATGCATGGATGTAATTTAAAAGGATTATATAAATAAATCAGATATTTCTATTTATAATCTATAATAACATATAATTTCATGAAACCTTTGTTCTAAGTAGGTAATCATACAGGTTGATATATTAAAAAACAAACTACCTATGTTCATTTCATGATATACGTTAACAATTATTCAAGAGTATTAGATATATTAACAGTCTTCAGCTAGTTATTTTCAAAAACAGGCATTTTTTTCTTTTGTGTAAGAAAACTTCAGAGAGCTTTGCATTTTTTATTAGTTGCTAATCCGGTAAAAAAAGGAACCGACAATATGAAATTATCGGTAAAATGTCATTAATTCATTAAAAAGTAATGAAATCAAAAACCAACAATACACAGTGATTAATTTCTAATCTTTTTTTCATTGCTGTTTTGGGAAAACAATGCACGGAGTTCGAATCAATATACCGACAAAAATGAGACAGACAAATAATGTCAAATACTTAATAATAATAATAATAATAATACTTATTTATTTGCAACATTCTTGTTAATTATGCCCCTTTCTATGCGACCAAGTGTATGTAAAATAAATATGATTTTCAAATTACTCTACTAGTAGGACTGTTATTTTCTATAACACTGTTGACAATAATAAACTTTATCAGTAACTTACGATTTATGATGCTATGGAAGTAAGTTATTTATTATCACATGCTGAGTTTGTGAACAAACTTTAGACGAAAATTACAGTGAAAAAAATTGTTGATAAAATGTTCTCTCTTTACATTAGCGAACATCAAAACCGGGTCAAGTCAATTTGCAAAAATATGTTTTAAAAAAATTGTAACAAAAACCTACAATACACATTATTTTCTACAAGTTAAAAAACGAAAAATTACTTTCCATATCAATAGCTTTCAGTTATAACCTAGAAATGAAAACACAACAATGCATCCGTGAAACAAAACCTAAATTCGCTCCCCTCAGTAATTAACAAAAACGCATCGTGAGTTTCCAATTCAACAAAACACTGCACCGGTAACAACGTAGTATGGATCTATGACGTCACTGGCACTTTGTGCGTGAAGGATACACGCATCACGCACATACGCTCACGCAAATTGTTCATGCTGCATTACGAGAATTGAAACGGACGGATTTCGGTCTAAATTAGTTTCAACGCGGTTAGGATGTGAAATTATAATGTGTCTTCTCTTCGCGCTTCGACACCGTTTAGGAGTGGCAAATTGCGAACGAATAATATATTTAACAGGTGATAAATCTTAATACGTTCGTGATTTCGGAAATTTGCTGCTGAAACCCTAAAATTAACGCAATCTTAATACGAAAATAATAGGCACAAAAAGGACATAATTACATATAATAAATATAAGGAGATTCTACTTAGATATACAATTCGTAGAGGTAGAAAGTTTGCTACCTATAAATTCAAAGATTTTCTTATCGTAAAACGACTGAATCTGCAGGAAAAATTATAGAAGAAGAGCTATTGAGATGAAGAGGATATACGAGGTGTGAAAATAAAGGAGTAATACTGATTTTTTATAAATATTGCCTCCCTCAAAATAACTTCCTTGGGAAGTCACAGTGGGTTGGTGACAGTTCTTCCTATCCTCATGACAGTGCTGGAACTCGAATACTAGAATCAGCTTCAGCTGGTCGGTTACAGCCGTTTAAATATTTTGAAGTATCCCAAGCCTTAAAGGTGATTTTTCAATCTCGGGAAGAAGAAAATTCACAAGTACTCAAGTCTGGCAAATAAGGAGGCTGAGAAACCACAAAAAAAATTTTACTGGCCAAAATCTAATTTTTTTAAACCATTTTTGTCCAGATTTTTCTCATTGCCAATGAATCAGTCAAAATCTGATGAAGGGTGGTGTGAATCAAATTTAACTCTCCCAATCTTTCAGTACTGTCAAGCGACGATCTGAATGCAAAAGATCCCAGGTTCTGTCTCCGTAGATCTGCTTAAATTTTATAAAAGTTTCAATTGCATTGTGTCCAAGTCTGAAGCAAAACCTGATTACCTGATAGCACACGGTTGTTTGAAATTGACCTTACCCATTCAAAAAAGACCTTTTTTCACAACATGCATAGAAAGCTCTACTTACTCTTCGCGAAATATTGAGGAATATTACTTTTCCCTCTCTGGAAAGGAAAATGTAAAGTGTTACCAACACTATAACATGGATATTATTACTTATATAATAAAGTATTAGAAAAATTCATTATTATATTAAAAATTCATATTTAATAATAATATCCTTTTAAAAAAATTAAGGCAATTATAATATGACAACTTGAACTTGAATTGGCATATTGACAATACTGTAACAATTGCACTACTAAACGTCAAAGTTTACATAACATAAAGCTGAAATTTTTGTAAATGGATAGAATGGATTCAAAGAAATTTATAACAGAGATTGTGTTAATTCTTTAATTTTAAGTTATTGAGACCCATAAAATATAATTTCTTAGTTCCAATAAATTATTTCAAGAAGCTAGTTGATTGAGAGTCTGAAATAGTTATTTACATACCAAATGCGGGAACGACTGGTTTCCGGAGGAGTGTTTGGCGGCGCGAGCTCGCGAGCGCTGCCATAGAACGATTCCGGAAACCCAGTTCACGCAAGAGGTTTGTACAATATTTTTCGTACGAATTTATACAACTAATAATTAGTTATTTTTGAACAAATAAAATTATTTATTACAAATTATACATAATTTGTGGTTATGTGTTTCAGTACTAACAAGTGCTGTCAATCTGTCAACATGACAGCAGTTGTTGCCAACATTGTATATCAAATGCACTAAATTTACTTTTTCTACATTAAATTTCGTTCAATAATCCCCTATTTTCTTTTAATATTATTAGGTAAAAGAATTTTTAAAACATTATACTATTTTATTATAAATATAATTTTTTAATAAATGCTGTAGAAGTAGGAGTGTTTTTTCCAAAATTTCCCGGTCACCTATCTGGTGGAGACCTGGGAAATTGACGTTCCAGGCGTTGCTTAGGCAACGCGAAACAACACATTTCAACGCATGAGTACGAAAAGAATTTTAGAATACAACACTAAGATATTTTCAATATCAATACTACTTGTTATTTGGATTACATGTTATCTTTGTTTGATTCTAATAACATTTTTCATTTACTTTAGGTATCTAAAATTTACAAAAAAAAGTTCGATCAAAATCACTGAAACATTTTCATGAAATTATCACTAAACTTTTCGAACTGAGAACATTCCACAAATAATTTAAAGGGTCAACCATCGAAAATTGGAAAAGTTCTTCTCTTAAATATTTAAAGTGAATCTCGCCGGTTCTTTCTGTCCGTAATGACGTCGGTCGGGCACTACACGCGACGCGTCGCGACGCACAGAGAGAAAGACGCGTGACGCTGGGAAGCATAATTACAATCGCAGGAGCTTAGTTGAGCCCTGCTCCTCGGAATATTGTTTGAATTTGATCCGTGACAGGAAGTTATTGGTTACCGGAAATCGAAATCTGTGGGCTAGAGCCTATTAAGTATTTGTCTTCCGGATCACAAGTTTCAAGAAATTTAAATAATTGCTGAAATATAATATATCTTTGTCTGAAATTTATAATGATGTTTGCATATGGGCGAAAGTGGAAATTATTATTAGCGAGATAAGTTAAATTACTTAGATTCAAGTTTAAATCGAAATTTTAATACAAACGGTAAGTCAACAGTGGGATTGTGCTGGTAAGCAACGTTATCGGTCAATTAAATGGGTGAACAGATAAGCGCTTAGTGTATTCTTAAATGTTTTTAGCCTTTATTTTCTAAATTTGTTATTCAGTAATTATAAGAAAACAAATAATAAATTTTTTATACTAAATCTTAAGGTTCATTCCCAACTACGGATTTAATTTTAAGTTTTACCTTTAATTTTATGTTTTAATTTTAATTGTACGTTAAATGTACTGTTTCTTACTGTTTTAATTATTCGTTTTTATTTTATTTCATATCATAATTATAATATTTGTTTAAAGGATAAACCCACCATTCTGATCTATATTTCTCTTTAAATTCTTCGTATTTCATTAAAATTTTCGCGTGCATATAATCCCAGCCGTCGTCATAAACTTCAGCTTATTCATTATCATCATCCTTTGATTAGCCATTCAAGAACAGTTTTTCAGAACTCATATAACATCAATTTGATAGTCTACCTTTCTATGAGCGAATGATATTTTTCCTATTTATCACTTGAATTAACCTTTTTAACAATAAAAATCCTATGGTTCATCTCTCCTTAGTATAGTTGGTCCATCTGTCCTCAGAGCAGAGGTTAAATGGACCACTAAATTACTAATGACTGTATAAAATAGAACCACATTTTTAGGTTATGTTAAGTCTTATGCACATGTTTATAAAATATGTACATAAATAATTAGTTTAAAGCTACCGAAGTAGTAATTAAGTAATTGTATAAATAAGGTACAATTTGTTTTGGAATTTTTTTAAGCAAATCTTGTGTTATTCAGTGTTAACAAAATTGTTCCTTTCAAGAACTCGTCGATGAGGATTGTATCCGATGCAGTATACAATATAAGATTTAATGCAAAGATCGTTGTAAAATAAGATTCAATGCAATAATTAAAATATGACACTGAGCGGAATACAAAACTCAGCACTTTTTGTGTCACTACACATCAGGTGACCTGATGATGATCGAAAGATCGAAACGCGTAGTGACACAAAAAGTTCCGAGTTTTGTATTCCGCTCAGTGTCATATTTTGTTTATTGCATTGAATCTTATTTTACAACGATCTTTGCATTAAACCTTATATTGTATACTGCATCGGATACAATCCTCATCGACGAGTTCTTGAAAGGAACAATTTTGTTTTTAAATTTAATTGTGACAATGAACTTCGGACATTCAGATATTTTAAATTTCATTAATTTTTACTTACACTGTATCGAAACAACAAAATGAACATTCCCTATGAGAGATATCACTCTAATGTACATTTAAAACCAAAAGTCTATCCATCCTACCGGTCCATTTCTCCCCCACTTACCCTACTAACCAGTGGCGGATCTAGCTTTTTGGGGGCCTGAAACTAAATTTTTTTGCGGGGCCCTTGAAAAATATAAATTGCAAAAATTACTTTAAATTGAAATGTAGTTACATAGTATTTTAAATAAAAATTATTTACTCTCCTGTTCTACACAATATGCTTCTTTCGGCACTTTTTCATTGTACATTCTTCTATTGTCTCAACATAACCTATTGATTGTGTGTTATCATTTTCCGCTGCCAATATTGAAATAGAATTTAAGAAGTAATATTTTTTTTTTATTCTAATCGAAATTTTTTACGTCCAGTCAATAAATTCTTTACTTGTCTCATTATCCGAAAATTTCCTTATTTTTATTCGTTTCTTTACATTAGAATACTTTTTATTTGTACATTCGTATATATTTAGCACTTTAGCTTCATAGTCTCTAATTTTAGATCTAAATGTTTTTTGTTGTCTTTATGAAGGAATTCAACATTATTGTAATTTGGCTAATAACATATTTAAAAAATGTGAATTGACAAAATGAAGGTACATATTTGACATAGCCATTCAATTTGCCCATTTTATGCGCTTCGATTTTTATATCTCTCACCCTATACTCTATACCTGTTCAATACAAGTTATAAAAAATATGTTTAATGAAATAATGGCTTCGAATACTTGTGTATATCATATTTTATATTACAGTTTTATTAATTTTCAATTAAAAAAAAAATCTTTAGGCATAGTTCGAGGGCCCTTTAGTGTTGGGGGCCTGAAGCTTCAGCTTCATTAGCTTCACGGTAGATCCGCCACTGCTACTAACAACGAAGTTTTTGAAAGAAATAAGAATGGTACAATATGTAGTAAATTACATGTTAACAACAATTGGTAATGTATTACACAGCTCCAATGTGTCATTTGAAAAAGTGATAAAGTTCCGATTTCCGAAGTGTTTTTGCGTGAGAACAATCTGTGGAACGACCTGATTTAAGTGCTGTTCATCTGGTTTAGTGATCAACAAGCGTTGTACGATTTCACTATTCGTTTGTTTTGTCACGTGAAGAATGCAATTGCACTTGGTGACGTCACTACCTCTAAATAATCAATAGACGCTCCTGGTAAACATTCGTGATCGTGACGGTGTGGGGAAATAAATATCTCCTCCAATATTGTAAACACCAATACCGCGTCAATAAGTGTTCAATAATGTTATTTATTGCAAAATATATCATTATGATTTATTATATATTACTGTTTCGTTGGTGAATGGCACTTTATTAGTGTCATGTATACAATGCATTAACAAATATATTTTAATTTTAAACTTTAGTCTTACAAAATGCATAAGTTATATTAACGAAAAAAATCCATTGGTATTTAAATATAATTGTTTGAACTGAAGTATACTCAGTAAATGTAAAATCTATAATAATATCCTATAAAATACAATTTCAATTTAGTCAAATTTTGAGATAATTGTATTAACAATGACAAGAGACTGTAATGAAATTAATAACAGAGTTGGAACTGTCATCTGGAAAATATAACTGCTGATGTTGAAAATATCAACTTAAATTATACTGACATAAATTATTTTCCATTTTCTATTCTACCTGCTTACAATAACCTAAGGTTTATCAGTTTTTATGAACCGTTTTTTAAGAAAGTTATATATATTTTAATAATCGAATTTTAAAATAAAAAGTCGATTTTTGAATCTACCTTTCATATATAAAAAAATTATTTCTATGCAGAACAATATTTACTGTTCTTTTGAAATAATATTGCCTTAATCAAATAAAAAAAATTAATTTATAGGCATAGCATTTGTTTTTGCTTTTCATTATGTGTTTCTATGATGTAAGTTTCTATTGTTTATTTTTTATAATTTTATGAATTATTTTATTCTAAAAAACAGTAGATTTCATCATATTTATTTTGTTTCGTTTGATTCATATTTCATTTTGTTATTTTGAAATTTTTATACATAATAAACAAATTGAAAAGTTTTAATTTACGTTGTAATTTTATCTTCTCCATATATATAAAAAAAATCAAAACCAGTAAAGAAGTTAATTTTAGAAAACCAGTTTTTTAAAATGTCAGTTTTTGTATATATTTGTATAGTACATGAAATAATTATTCTTTAATGTTTATTAAATTATTGAAATTAATTTATAGAATAACTTTTGTTGCTGTTTATATACATCGCGTATAACTAAAAGTCACGTATAACGCCAAAAATGTGAGGTAATACAAGATCTTCGGTATGAATTAATTGTAAAATAATTCGGATTTGGCGTCACCGGTTTTAGCGACGAAATCTCATTTTAACGCTAAGAACAGATAAAGCTTTTGTTTTTTTTTTAATTGAAAGTGTTTTGTTTGGCTAGTTTCATACACGTGATCAGAAATATAGGGATTCGATGGAATATTTTTTAGGCTAAGAATATTCTTTATAATTGTAAATATATTTTTGTTGTAGCCATATATAACATCCAGTCGCATGTAACGTCCATATTATCACGTTATATACAACTTTCACTGCGTATGATATTGATTGTATTTTGAAACATGTGTGTTTAGTATATGTGATCCATACGTGGGAGTTAATATAAAGTAATAAGTAATAATGGAGGAAGGGAGTATTTGTTTAACCTGGAGGGGACAAATTGAATTTTCACTTTCATGTTGGAGAAAATCGCTGAAGAAGTAATATTGGAATATGTGAAGCGCCCTCGAAGCGCTAGCAGGTCAAGAGGCGAATTCGTACACTCCAACTTTAAGATTTTCTGCGAGTGGGCGAAATGAATCCGTCTACGAACACTACGGACTTGGCTTTCATGGCTGTTTCTGCTCCTTCTTCCGTCATTAGCAGACCGCCACCGTCACTTTCCAATACTCAACCATTCACAACCACCCGCCCGAATCTGACAACTCCTACTTAATTATTCCAATTTATGGAAGAACATGTTGCAATAAACAAATCAGTCAATTTGTACGCTGAAATATTTAATGGCCTACTCACATTGAATACGAAATTATCTTAATTTTTTTTATATGAAACTGTCTCATGTACATTACAAAACTAGTAGTATAACAAGTTAAACACGTGTATTTGTACTGCAGCGTTCATAATACCGAAATTAGCGCAAGAGAGTAAACTACAGACTTATAGTTAGTTAGGAATAACCAATCACAGAAAAAGACCGATGTTATAACATTTGTCAAGTCTGTTTGACACTATGTTGTCAAATTAAAAATTAATTGTAACATATTACATAGAATCCATTAATTTTGTTACAACTATAGATAAACAAAAAAGGCTAAACTAAAATGAAAGGTGTGTATAAAATGTACAGTTTTATCAACACTCGTAATGGGCTATTCTAATGTAGCAAAATTTAAGGAAAAAAATGTTATAACATTATGGATTATGCTATAAAATAACTGAATAACGAACAAAAATCAAAATAATGTTTTCCCTAACATGAGTTTTCTGGTATTTCATTTTGGGCTGAACAAGTATCACGAAAAAATAATAAAAAAGAATTATTAGAATATCCCATTGTGAATTTGATGTATTGTGAATTGTTAATTACTAACAATAATAATTAAACATTAACTACTAACCGAAAGTACTAAATTTGTGTTGTGGATTAGACTTAAAAGTAAATTATTATTTATCCTCTAAAAAATCTAGAACTAAAATTGCTAATCAAGAAAATAATATGTTCTACATAGAAAAAAAATACAAATCTGAAAAAAACATTACGCTTCGAATGAAGTTCATTTGTAATTATTTTTTTCTTTCAATTACTAATTACTATTTAAAGGACAGGTGTTCAGAAGTACTAGTAAATTTGTAAATTTGAGCGCTAAAAATTATTACTTTCACTTGGGCATTAAATGCATGGATTCAAATTTAAACTGAAAAGTATAATCTGTCCGAAACTCTAAGGTTAAGGTCCTTATTAAACCCTTAGCGAGGATAACTATGTAAAAGTTTTTTGAGGAGTAAAAATTCAAGGAAAATCTGGATTGTATTCTAAACCGAAAAATATTGTAGTAATAAGTAAGAGAAAGTATCTTTATTTGAATTTATTTTGGGTTTTGAATCACATAATATTGTTTCGAAGCACGCTAACAATTTATGCACTATTCGTATGACAATTTGGGTGTATTGTAAAACTAGATAAGCTCTATTTGGGTTATTTTTGCGAGGACCCATTGTAGCATTGTACTCCTACGCTATCATGCGAACATTAGGATCCTGAAAAACTTAGTGTAGGTTTACGAGGAGGAGATAACAGCCAAACAAGCGCCTGAGGAGTGTTTGGAAATACCGAACATTGTGTTTGAAGTGCACAGATATTGATAAGCACGGGGTCGATAACTTTATTTCTTCTATTTTGTATTTGATATTTTATTCGTGTTTACATTCCACAATATTACATTCATACAAATCAATATGGCTATTACCATCGAAGTTCAAAATTTTTAAACAAAACCTCGGATTGATTAAAAATAGTACTTTGTTGTTTTTATAGACTGTGGAATTTTAAGAACACATGAGTTGTTCTTAATATAAGATTAAGGGCTGATTTTTCCACTCATAAATGGGAATGGATTAGATACTTGTTTATTAAAATCAGATCGTTTGACTTTCCAATAAATTATACAAAATATATATTTTATTCTTTTTAAAAGTGAGTTTATAAAATTAATAATTAATAATATAGTTTATGTATGTAGTAATAACAGGGGAAGCAATTCCCTAAGCCGCTAATGCTGTATTTTTACGTAAACTCGAAAATATTCGAAAATATCGAATTTTTAGCTCGATAATTTTCAAATTTTACAAAATTTTGTTTGTATTATTTTTTAAAGAATAACATACGCTGATACCAGACTTACAAACAGAATTTAATTATGTCTTTTCGTTTCAGAGATATTTGCTATCAAAGTTGTACCTCAAAAAAGGGTATTTTTTGAGTATATTTCAAAAATGAGTAGAGATACAATCTCAACTACATTACCATTCGATTCTACGGAAAAAGTTATATAAAGAAATGTTTTGTCCACATATACGTTCTTTGGAACGATTAGGTGAAAAATAAGAAAAATAAAAAAACCTAAATTTCAAATTTTTTCCTCGAAACTTTTTGTCTTCAAAATTTTTTATTTTTTGAACTTAAGTAGATATCAATGCGCTGATTTCAGATTTTTAAACAGAATTCAATTATCTCTTTCCGTTCTCGAGATATTTGAGTTCAAAGTTATACCTAAAAAATCAGGTTTTTTAGGTATATACCTAAAATGGTTAGGTTTAGGGTTTCGGCGACCTCACCATTCGATTCTACAGGCAAAATTACATAAGTGTACCAATTTTCAGATTTTTATTTCAACGGATAGAATTTCTAGAAGGAAAAAACTGAAAATGGCCAAAAATCGAAAAAATCGCAAGGGGTTCATCAGGCAATTTTTTCGATTTCGCCGATTTTCGTTTTTTTGCTCTAAAAATTGTATCCATTGGAATAAAAATCTACAAATTGGTATCCTTATGTAATTTTGCCCGTAGAATCGATTGGTGAGGTCGTAAAAGTCGTAAACCTAACCCTTAAAGAGGTATACCTAAAAAACCTGTTTTTTTAGGTATTGTCAAAACTCAACTTTGAACACAAATATCTCATGAACGGGAAGAGATAATTGAATTCTGTTTGAAAATTTGGAATCAGCTCATCGATATCTACTTAAGTCCAGAAAATGAAATATTTTGGAGACAAAAAATTCGTTGGACAAATTTTGAAATTTAGGTTTTTTTGATTTTCTCATTTTTCACCTAATCGGCCCAAAGAACGTATATGCGGAGAAAACATTTCTATATGTAACTTTTCCCGTAGAATCGACTGGTAAAAACGTTGAGATCGTACCTCTATCAATTTTAGAGATATCGCCAAAAAACATACTTTTTTGAAGTGCAACTTTGACAGCAAATATCTTACGAACGAAAGGAGATAATTAAATTACGTTTGAAAATTTGAAATCAGCGCGTCGAGATCTATCAATGTACACTATTTCCAAAAATCAAAATTTTAGGCACAAAAATGAGTATTTTTGGGATATTTTGATTTAATACTTTTGTTTGGCTTGTTTTACTCTATACAACTTTGATATAGACTTTTTAAAATTTTACTAAACCTTTTAAAAAAAAAAATGTATTTAAAAAAATGTATTTTTATGCAACCCTGCTAAATATAAATATATGTTCCTCATAAAATTGTTCCGATGGTCCACTTTCCACACCAGCTGTTTCATGTACGTCCCATGCTGAAAAAATATAGCATTGCCAATATCTGCGACAAATCAAATTGAGTCTTCGTGCAATGGGTAATAAAATAGTGAGAGATATATTTATTTATTTATTTAGTGCCAGTAGAATAGTTCTTTTTATTACTATTTCAGAAATTCTGTAACATATTTCTTTAAAACTGTCTATCCCGAATGTGCAAAGTTTAAAGCCAAATCTATAAATATAGAATTTGCTTCTAAATTTAGAAGTTTTATAATCCCATTTCTGTGAAATATGGTCAGGTCTTCCTTTTGTCCAGTGCTTCTTGTCTGTTTTATCGTTGTAACAGTTTTAGTTGGAATAAAAATAAAACGCAGTGCCCTTTAACCGAGTTATTTCCAGACACAAGGGAAATGTGTGTCAAAAAAGTTTCAATCGATTATAAAGCCCTGAGAAGTACAGCAGCAGAGATTTAATCTTCTGCATGGATTACCCGGCAAGTCACACGAGAAATACAACTCAAAATATTCAATTATCTGCCTGTGTTTTTCAGCGAAAATAACTTCAAATATAAAATAATCTTAAAGCGAGCGGCTTATGGTAATCTTGTCAGAACAAGTTGCGTTAAGGGATAAACCTTGTTAAATTATAACTTGTATAGTTTCAATACTCTCTCTGAATTTTGATATTTTGGGTGAGATTCATGCGAAGTTAATTAATTTAGTAACCTTAGAATATCAGAAATTATTTGTATCATTATTTCATGCCATGTAATTTAATAATTTATTTGTAACATCAGACGTTATCGTTAACAACATTCTAATAATATTATAAAAAAATTAAACCCATATAGGTACCTATTTTTCTTATGTGAAACAATAGATCTTATAACTAATAAAACATATTATAAATTATTAAAGATAAAAGTGTGTTTAGTAGGACTTTATACACGAGACTGATAGTTAAGGCACGAGCGAACGAAACGAGTGAATAAAATCCCTTTACAAATGTAGTCTTATAGTGTTGTACGAATAAAATATAAATACAATAATTTATATTTCTATTTTATTCATACATGTACAATAAGTGTAATAAATATACTATATACTAAGGGACTAAAGTGCATGATTTAATCCTGAGAGTGAGGAAATAATCACTTACGGGATTAAAAGCACTTTAGTCCTGTGGAATAATAGTATATTATTTAACAAGCATAATATGTATAGGCTATATTACACGAGGATGTAATTAAAAATGCGAACGGTAGCGAGTATTCTTAATCATCCGAGTGTAATGTAGCCATATTATGCGAGTCAAATACTATACTTTATCTACAACTATCAGGCATATAAAAAAATCTGATATTATTTGATAAATATTTAGTTAGGTGTGGGTAGTTCATATATAGCTTAACAGATGGCGCCACAGTAGCACTTGAATGTCAAAATAACTATTCAAATTGTATTTATTATACTTTTATAATCATTTATATTGTTTTTTTTACAATAAAAATATATTACTAATAAATTAACAGTTTATTAAAATACTATGTGTTAAATTATATGCTCTATTTATTACAGAAAAGTGTAGTGGGTAATATAACGTTTCATATTACACTTGTGTTTCTGTGATAACATATTATTGCTTGTTTATTAATTTAATCCCTCAAGAATTAAAAGTATTACTTTAGTCTTTGAAAAAGAAGATTAAACTAGGCTTTTACTCTCGGATGTGCAAATCAGTGTTACATTTTTTATATTAACAGTAATTGTTATTTGTGCATATAGTAATGTTATTGATAAACCATTTGGACTTTTATCCCATATCATTTGTCAATAAAAATCGCTTAATACTAAAAATCCCATTTAATGTAGATCGTTTTTTTTATACACGATTTGATTTGTTTTACACACGATTTCATTAATGACACAATTCACATACAATAACACATATTAATGTGTTTATTATAGAGTAAGAGAAGATAAATATTTTTTCATTAAAACCAAACAAAAGATATAAAAAAATGTATAATTTATTTATTTATAATATATTGTTCCGATTTAAATAAATAATAAATTTTAATTTCCCTTAAAAATTAGAAAAGGACTTTTTCTTTAGCAATGTATGACATATTTGTAAAGAGCTAAATTAAAAAAAAAACGGTCATCCGAATCAAGGACAAATGAAAACAATGTTTCAAATATTATTCTTTTGTTATTAATTATAACAAAACAAAAAAATTCAAGCATGAAATAAAAACAAACAATTAAAAAAGTGGGAATTAAAATGAAAAATGTACTTTTGTTAAATTTGATTATTCTTTTTGTTTAAATATTCTGTTCTTTCTTCTGTTTCTCCTTTGATTGTACGATGACTGCAAACCATAAAGGACTCATTTTAAAATCTTCTGTCCTATTTAGTAGCTTGCGCTGACTTAATAAAACAGAGTGATAATAAAAGAAAATGATATATGAGGTAATACGCCAGACGTCGTAAAATACATGTTTCTTTGGTTTTAAAACACTAATCAAAAATAGAATGAAAAGAATTACGCTATGAAAAAGAAATAAATGATGCGGTGTTTTCTCTTACATATTTTTTCCATGAAATTAAATTTAATGACATAGTGGGCGTTGATATGTAATTATTTGTAAATTGAAATTTATTGGAAGGAATAAGAACTAATTATATGAGTTATTTTAATTTTAATAAAATACTGGTATTAATAACCAATTTTCATTAATATTGAAAGCATATACAGAATATATTTTATTTCCATATTTTTAAAAAATAATTTATCATTTTTATTATTCCCATAAACACAAGCAATTTTAGCTCATTTGAGCGAAGTGTGACGTGTGAGATCTGGATGTCAAACATTAGCTTCGTCAATCTAAATAAAAATAACACTGTGTATGCTTCAAACTGACATACTACCAAAATGCAAGTTTATTAAAAATATTTACTGATTTATTCGCCAATAATACATAACCGTGTTGAACACAGGTATCCACGAAGGCAGTCGACCACTCGATGGCAAATGCATTAGACTCGCCAGCTCAGCAGGGTGTTTACCCCAAAAACAATGGTCCTCCGTCAACGCCAAACGCCCCCGGAAACAAAAGATCCCAAAGCAACGTGTTCACGACTTTGAAACAATTAATAAAACCCACGCAAATCAATAGGCATACCATTACAATTGGCAATGACATCCAATATAAGTTTGGTAGCAATCTCTTAATTTTACCATAAATGGTTATAATAAATTATTGGGTCAACCCTTTATAAATTGAATGTAATATAATAAAACAACTTTTTTAGTTTTAGTTTTGTAATTTTTTGTTTATATTTTTAATCAACATTTCAGCAGCATAAACTGCTGCCGTCTGCAGGGTAATGACAAATACAATAAAGCAAGTAAACGTTGGGTTTAATAAAAAAAATACAGAACTAAAACAAAAAAAGTTTTTTTTTTCTATAGCAGATGTTAAAGTGCAATTTTATCAACTCAAAATAGTGGATAAAGTAGCACTTTAACCGCAAGGGTAGATAAAGTAACACTTTAACAGCAAGGGTAGATAAAGTACTTTAACTTTTGTTTATTACAAGTACATTTCCATAACAACGCACACTACTGACATTTTAAAATTGTTCTTAAATAATAATTTAATTTTTCTAATTCTTTTCTCTTCAAAACCAGCTATAGAAAAAAATAGAATTTTATACACGACGATAAAATTAAATTATCGACTCGCGAAAAATAATTCACTCGCGATTATATCGCTCGTATTGAATTAACACTTTCCGCTTGTCGATAAAATATTATTTTATCGTCTTGTATAAAAAATAACTATTTATTCAATTACTAAGACTTCTGAAAAATATTTTATTAATTTGAAAGTAATATAATTGTTAAATAGAAAAATTTGTCTCTCTATCTGAGGGTTTAGGTTGAATATGATGTGATAACGGGAAGCTTTCCGCACAAAAAATGAACTATATTTAGGTATTTTTATTTTTGTACGAATTGTATGAGTTTTAAAATATAAAAA
Source organism: Stenolophus ochropezus (assembly GCA_035578165.1). Classification (NCBI taxonomy): domain Eukaryota; kingdom Metazoa; phylum Arthropoda; class Insecta; order Coleoptera; family Carabidae; genus Stenolophus; species Stenolophus ochropezus. The sequence goes on from JAQOWZ010000002.1 coordinate 5,801,860, forward strand.
ATTTTAAATGTCAACTATAATTGATGAAAATATACAAAGCAATTATATTTTTTGTCAATATTTTTTGTGTTTGTTTATTGTTCTAAATATGAAAATATTAACAACCAAGTAACAATAAAATTTCAATTTATATCGACGAACATTTGAAAATATGAAACAAAAAATTCCATAAATGTACAAGTTTCCAGACGTCGTCAAATTTAATATTATTACTTTTCGTGTGTCCAAGGGTCATTTACTAAACCCAATCAATATTTTTACCCTTGTGAATGTAGGTAGTTTCATTTCCCATTGATTATTTCATAAATTTTAACTGAATTTAGCCCCGAGGACATTCGAAATGGAATTATTTTCGTCCAAATTAGATCGTTTGGTGAACAACATTTTTATTTTTAACAAATCTTGATAAGCTGGCAATCTAATTCCACATTCAAAAGATAACATCAGAAAACAAATTCGAGCAATTCTACACAATTCGTTAAAAATAAACTCCAAAAAGAAATCAGCCATAAAAAACCGTTATATTTTGTCATTAAGATAACATAACCTAATTATTTAGGTGTAACTTCTGTTGCAAATATTGAAATTTAATTTTGGGTTTTTTCAATTTCCTTATTTTTTTCCCTAATCATTAAAAAAATAAATTATATATGAGTATCCGTACGTTGACTACAAACATGGTAAATTGAATTATTAAAATAATTTGTACTTGCAGTATTAGTACAATTCCTTTTACTGCCCCTGTCAAATAAAATTACCTAATATAGAGTATTCGATAATTATTTCTACGATATTTTTACTGTCAATTATAATTGTCGCTGCAAATATAAAACATTTATTTTCATAGGTAAACAGATTAACCATAATTGTAACAAAATTGGTTACAAAAAGTTGCAAACAAATAAATCTGAACAGACAAGTAACATAATTTTAAAAATTCTAAATTATTTGACGTTAATTGCTGCTGGTGGCGTGAAAAATGTAATAAGCGACTCAGAATGTAAGTATCTAATAAAACTATTCTCTCCGCAAAGTCCGTCTCAGTTCATACCTTCTCGACAGTTATTATGTAATTACATTCCTTGCAGCTAAAATCACTATTATGTTGCAAATGCGAGATCTCGCAAAAGTGTTTCTGGGCGTGTGATACAATTATTAATACTTAGAATTTATAAACTATAGGTTTTTATGTTGGTAATATTTTCAATTCACATGGATATATAAACAAATTCAAAAAATTTAGTGTCATTTGTTCTCCCCAAAAAAATGAAACGAATGTGAATTGATATTTTTCAAAATAATTTTCCTAAAGCACTGTTAATTGTTGAGATTGTATCTGTCATTATCAATTTTTGAAATATACACCACTTTTTTGAGTGCTACATTTGTTGAAGTTAAATATTCGTGACTACTTGTTAAAACATTGCACGAAACTAGTAACTTCCGTTTTGTAACATGATATTTAAGATTATGTTATTAATTTTGACAGCTACTAAAAGCTTGTTATTTATATTTTTGTAGATTATGACAAAATATTTGTATTAATTATAACACCATAACCTTACAAAAAATCAAATATTTCTAACTGAGACACTGTTTTTATACAGTAAAGTTATAACATTAAGAACCGCATCATGACGATTCAACATATTAATAATGAAGAAATAAATATTTCTTTTTCTAAAATGAATAAAAATGCTGTATATACATTTTTAGACAAAATGATGTTAAAAATGAGAATTTTCAGATAATTTTCTTATTCAGCAACTTCAGCTGCCGCCGTTAATGACAGCTGAAAACTGAAACGGAACAGGAAATATCAAATTGGCGCTAATTACAACTTGTTTCAGCACTGGAGTATTTCAGAATTTTCAGAAGCCTGCTGATCTTTCAACCGTGAATAACGAATGTTTGTTGAGGAAACCAAAAAAATTCATTCGATTAATTCGAGTCGTAAATTTAAATGTTCTAAAATAAAACTGGGACTAGGATGATGAAAGGGCATTGTGCTCAAAATTTGGCACAGCCAAAAGTGAACTCTATTGTGACCCAAATTTAATACTGTAAAATAATAAAATAATCTATTGTATCCGTGCAAAACTACAAAATTATTTTAATTTAATGATTAATTTTTAATTTTGTATTATTTAGTTAAATACAATTTTTACAGTAATAATTTTTAAGCACAATTATATATTTTAGGAATTTAACCCATTGTGCTTCCAAAACAGTTATTTATGTTAACAATTTATTGATCAGTTAGTGATTTCGAAGATTATTTACCTGTATGTCGGTAATAAATGTTAATGTAACATCAATTAAAATTTAATTTCAAAATAAGAATTCTTATCAAATATTTCTAAATTTTAAGTTTGTTATTGCGTCGATCGTATAAAAAGATAACAAGCATTGTATTTGTTAGTGCTAGGATTATTAAAATTTGGTTTCATTTTGATTTCCAAAATCATCATACTTATATATTTTTTATTTCATTGTTTTCAAAAATTGAATAACTACTTAAAACTGTACTTATTAATTCTGCAAAAATGCAATAATTAATTGAAAATTCCTGTAAATTTAAAAATAATAAAATTGTAGCGTGTTTATAAAAATTTCAGACAAACATGAAATACATCTACAAAAATAAATATGAATATAGAACTTTCCAATATAAAAATAACATGTAAACTTTTTACATGTAAAGTATTTAAATGAATTGTATTTATAATTTACTTATTTTGAAGAGAAAAATAAAATGTAAAGACAGAAATGATTTGTATCGGAATTTCCGTTCGATGACTCGATTGCTGTGCTCCTGTGAAACATGTTACCCTGATACTCTAATGATGTTAATGATGATGATGATCGGGGAATGACGGAAGGGAGGACGTTAATTATATTTGCAACATGATTGTATGTAATTTAGGTATTGATATGTACTTTATCATACATTAAAATATTTGTCCTTAAAAATATACCTATTAATGATTTTCATATAAACAGGGTGAATGAAAATGACACAAAAAAATTAAGCATATTAAAAATAATTTTAAAACAAATATAATATTTATATCACTCCTGACTTAGCTTATCGCGGGCAATTAAACTGGTGTGAAGTATACCAGAAGCCATTTTTCGAAAGTTATATCATTTTTTGATTTTGATAAAGTTAGTTCAGGTTAGGTTAGATTAGTTTAGATTAGTTTAGGTTTGCTGAAGTTAGGTTAAGTCAGTTTAGATTAATTTAGGTTTGGTGAGGTTAGGTTAGGATTGGCCAGGTTAGGTAACGTTAGATTAAGTTTGGTTAGATTAGGTTAGGTTAAGTTAGGATAGGTCAGGTTATGTTAGATTAGGTTAGGTTAGGTTAGGTTAGATTCAAGACGAAAAAGGAAGTCTTATATTAAAATGTTTATATATTAATTAATTTGATGTAACTATTTATTTAATGATGGAATAAAATTATGTTAGATCAGGTTAGGTTAATAGATTAATTTAGACTAGGTTAGGTTTGGTGAGGTGAGGATAGGTTAGGTTAGGTTAGGTAAGGTTAGGGTTACGTTAGGTTAGTTTAGTTTGATTAGATTAAGTTAGGTTAGATTAGATTTAATTAGATTAGGTTAGGTTATTAGGTTAGATTCGAGGCGAAAAAAAATATTTGGATAGAGGCATACCTGATGCACATATACGGACACACATTAAATTCCTAAATTTTATTGGTGCGCTTATAAAATGTTTAAAAATCTGAATGGTGCCCTTTTGTCATATAGCTTTTCTTTACTGAACATTAATTTTTCTAGTTTTTCGATGACTATTATTTATCAATTTCTGCAAGGAGAACTATATTTCATTTTCTATCCAAACTTTCCCCGAAAAGAAAATTCTTTCTACGCCTATGATATTGCAATTACAATACTACAGCAGCTACACCACTTATTTATTTTAAAATTAAAATGAAGTATATACGCAAAATATAATTTATGTACATAGATACCAGATTAAGAAATGACCTATTAAAAGCACTTATTAATCTTTTTAAGTAGTTAGAATGCCGGTGTATGATTAGTGGGTGGGAAGTTGGATGAATGAGTGTTGTGTTGGTGGTGGGGGAAGTGTGACGTCACTTGTGCGCACGCCATGCGCCGTCCGCACATGGCGTCACGACGCCGCCTCGCCGCCGTTCAATATCCTGGGGATAGCGCCAAACTACCGAACCCACTGCATGGGGAACTCCCAAGCGTGACCCAAAAACAACGCGATGCAGCTTGTTTCGAACTTTGCAGTAATTAACACTTAATCACTGGAAGGTCGATGACCGCAAATTGTAATTGAATTTACAAAAAAAAAAAATAAGATAGTTTAATTTTTTCATATTTAGATAAAAATTCAATACATGAGTTTTATTTTTTTTGGTATAAATTTACAAAATGTGATGTTATACGGAGTTTAAACAGTGATCCAATAATGAACACTTTAATCACTGGCTGGTCGATGACCGCAAATTGTAATTGAATTTACGGTAAAAAATTAAGATAGTTTAAATTTTTCATATGTAGATACAAATTCAATGTATGAGTTTTAATTCTTTTTGGTATAAATTTACAAAATGTGATATTATACGGAGTTTAAACTGATCCAATAATGAAGTGGTGAAGTTTTAATTTGTTTAAAGTTTAGAGGAAATAATTGCTTGTTTAATCATTGTTGCAGCTGCAAACTCGTTTACAAAACACAAATGTACGTAGTCGAATTCTCCAATTTGAAGTGAATTTAATTTTGGCTTAAAATAGTTTATTTAATTGGTCCATTACAACAATTTATATATAAGAAATACATATTAACATATTACGAGCAATATAAAAAATTAAAATAAAATTTAATATTAAATATATTTAGGTTTTATTAAGTAAAAAAAAGTGGCACCAAACAGATTTTCTAAAGAAATCATAAATTCTAAACCTGCTGTAAATAGAAATTCAAGTTATCAAGAACGAACTTTAAAAATACAGTTTTTAGGTTTTGAAGTAAAAATACCAAATTTTGTTGCTTGAAAATAGTGCGTATTGATAGATGTTGATATGTTACAAACATAATTTATTATATCTTTTCGTTCCTGAGATTTATGCACTCAAAATTGCACCTCAAAAAAGTGTGTTTTTTTGTATATCTCTAAAATAGATACAGATATATTTTCGACGATTATACTAGTCGATTCTACGGGCGAAATTACATAAAGAAATGTTTTCTCCGCATATACGTTCTTTGGAATAATACGGTGAAAAATGTGAAAACCGAAAAAACCGATGGTATTTCAGATTTTTGTTCGGGAACAATTTTTTCTCCAAATATTTTTATTTTCAGGTTTGAAATAAATACTAATGCGCTGGTTTCAATTTTTCAAATAGAAATCAATTATCTCTTACCCTTCTTGAGATATTAACGTTCAAAGTTAGATCTACAAAAAGAGGTTTTTGAAGAATAGCTCTCTACATTTTGAAGGTGCAATTTTGACAGCAAAAATCTCAGGAATGAAGCATTAAATAGAAATTTTCGATTATTTCGGTTATACATACTTATATGAAAAATTTAGTAGTGAATACTAAAAATTGTAACTTTTCATGATCAACTATAATTGGAAATAACGAGATGTAAAAAGATATTAATTTTAAATTAGAAATGTGAATATTTAATTTTTTACTGACCCATCAGTCAAACAGACAATGATTGTGTACTTTGAACCTATTTCGGCTATTCGCTAACCACTACTCCAGGGTTGAGGCATCGCAATATGTGCAAACAATGACCCAAAAGTATAATGGCATAATATATTGACTTAATACTCCTTCTGTAGAACAATACCACTGTATTACCTAAATGTATCGCATTAATAATTTATGTTCTCTGTATAATGCAACTGCTATCTCACCACTGTTTATTTTATATTGTTTCTTGAACAAATGCTCGCGATAAATTTTGTTGAAAGTGCACTATTGGGTCTATATTTTTATAGCTGTTGTTTATGTCTTAAAGTTTTCTATAAATAGTTCACTACTAGTAGTAAATTTGAAATGCAAAATATTAATAAATAATACAAATTTAATTTAACACAAATTAGCAAATAATATGACAAAATAATTTTACGTAAATTTGACACATAATAAAGTATGATTAATAATAAATTAATGAGAAAATTATTTTCAAATTTTCCCTGAAAAATGTATTAATTAATTTGGTTGTCATTTCCACACGAATAGTCACATATGAATTATGTAATTTATTTTTCCAAATTAAAATTAATTGTTTTAATTATTTATATGGGTAAAAACAATATTTGCACAGATGATTTCATATGTTCGATATTCATTTCTGTATTGGGCTTTCGTCAAAGAAGTTTTTGTTCATCTGTTCATCGGATTTAAGAATAGTGGTCCGTATTACGAGCTCACTTTTAAAGAGCGCTTTGGTTGAAAGTGACGACTGGCATCATAAGATTATAAAGTAAACGAGTGTTTCCTAAAAGCGCTTCTATTATAAAAGTGCATTCGTAATAAGGCTATTGTATTTTTTCTCATTATAAAATATAAGGTATTGACAAATTTCAATAGCCTTATTTAAGTAAGGTTTAAATTGAACTACAAAACATGTTTCTTATAGATCTTTAACGTTTCTGCTTCATATAAAACGAATTTAACAAAAATATATTAAAAAAAAATATTATAACGTACCTAAATGAATGCTTTGCACATAAGTATAATGAAAGTTTTACTTTTAGGTTCTTAAATATTAATACATAAAAATAAAGTAGCACAATTTGTTTTTTTTTTTGACCATTTCATATGTCACGGTTATGTGTAAGAAATCAAATTTAATTTCTTTCTAATTGTGTTACTATGTATTCTTTTTTATTAATATCAACAGTTTTTAAATATACTGTTACAAAAATTAATGTATCTATAAATTTATAATTACTATAATACATTAAACCACAGCATATAAGTTTATTAAACATAAAACGTTAATTACCCTGCTGTATACAATGTAACATTGTGTTCATGTTTATAGCACAATAATTTGTTAGTTTATGCGTAGGATAACAGAAGAGATTGTCATATGACAGTTTTTACTTTATAATCACAAAAATGAAGTACAATAAAGTTGAAATTAAGTTAAAATATGAAGAAGTAAATTTCGTTATTACACATAGTTTTTGTGTAGCAGATCATTTTACTACACTTCCATTTCCTCTAAATTTATTAATAACTCTTAAAATTGTTGTTGCTCTTGGTGTAGGCCTGTCAGAAAAATTTGTAAACCAAAAAGCAAACGTCAAACTAAACATAAATTTCAAAAAAAAAAAAAATACTAATAAATATTTCTGATTGCTCTTGGCGTATTCTATCACTGGTTAAATTTAATGAACATACTTATTTTTGTTATACTCTGTATAGTAGTAAGTAGCAACACCAACAAAATTAAAAATTTAAATTAGGTACCTTATTAGTAAAAATCTTTAATTGGCTACCCATGTATGTAATTAATTTTTATACTTCAACGATTTTAAAAATATCCTTTCGCTGTATGATGTTTCTTTAAAAATGTAGTAGCTTTAAAAAATTAATTAAATTAAAAATTGGAAGTCACGCTCCAAATTCTTTAGGAGTTAAATTATTTAATAAATTACCTATAAATATAAAAGAGGTAAAGGATATCAAACTTTTTAAACAAAAATTAAAAGAATTACCTTATAGAGAAATGCTTCTATGAATGAATTTGACACGAATAACTTGTAATATTTGTATGATAAATAACTTCATTATATTTTAAACCATTTTAACGCTTCCTATAAAATATAAACATTTTATAAAGGAATAAAAATATATATTATATTATTATTAAAATATATATATTAAGCAATAATATGTCATTTTAAAATTATTTATTTAATTGCAATTGAATTATTAATTAATTTATTTTTACCTATATTTCCCGTATCATTTTGGGTTAAATATAGCTTGTAATTAATAAAGTTTGGTTGGTGAAACTCGTCTGTCGTGAACATATGTTGATTCACAGAAATATGGCTGAAAATCAGGAAATTTGTATTGGAACTAAATAAACGACACGTCGAAGTAGGCGCTGCTAATGCCCGTGATATCGACTGGTCCGGTAAATCCGGGTGTCATTTCCAGCGGATTCCGGGCGTGCTGAAAGGGATGCGAATTGTTACTAACTCTACTTTGAATTTTTAATTGCTGGAATAAATTCACGGTACGATGTGAACAATAAATCAAAGTTTGACGTAGAAATTTCAATATGCTTTTGTTGACGTATCTTTAATGTGGAATTGAAAATTGTTCTTTTTAAATTTTTAAGCATGTATAGAAACTTCTTCATTGTTTCAAAACAAAAACTTTTGCAATTTTGAGAAATTTACTTCTATTTACTTTATTTAATCTATTCTTACCTAACCTAGCTTTACTTATTCTAATAGAATTCATTTTGATTTCAGAAATGAAACTTTGAAAATAAGTAAATTGATTATTTCAAAAACAATAAAATCTTTCAAATTTTCATTTGAAGATTTCAAATCAGCGCTTCGAATAATGCTTTCTTTATACTATTTATTCCATATGTTTCATCTTAAATGAGACAGACAAATACATTGCTGTCAATCAAATATCAAGTCTTAATCGTGGATACGATAAATTCCTATGTTTCACGTTAAAAAATACTCACGGTAGACTATAGAGGATGAGTTCCAGATTTTATTATCAGGCACTCTAGCTGGTATGTAGAGTTTTTCAAGGGAAATATTTCTGTAGCGTGAATTAGGGTTTTTAATTTTTGTTTATAAAAAGAAAAACAGAAAATTGTTTTTTTAAGTATTAAGTTAATTTACTTGTATTGTAAGTAAAACAAATATCCAACTAACAACTACTAGTTACAAGACTCCTTCTTTGTAAATTCCGAACTAATCAGACATATAATTTTTAAATAATAATTAATTAAATTCAAGTATTTTTTAACTAATCAAGCAGCAACCACCTCTGCCTTTGGATAAGTTTATTTACTACATTATTGTACAAGAAATCTGCGACATTGTTTAATAATTTATGTTAGAAAATATAAGTAAATAAAACTTAATAATGAGATAAAGTTTCTTGTCTGTCATGCTTTTGTTAAGAATGTAAACAATACCTTATGAAGCTATATGAAAGTAAAAGATAAAAATAGATGCAATCTGTCTTTGAACTACATTTATTCTTAATTTAATTTAAAGTAGCAACATGTTTGTAATATAACAAAAGATGAAACAAATTTCATATGTCAAAGTAATAAACATTTATTATTCATTTCACGACAATATGAAAGAATGGAAACGTTGTATTAAATCTAATTTATAAAATGTCAGAATGGGGAAATTTCGGGTTGAAATGTCAAGTTTCACGCTAATGAAATACACGGGCACCCAAAGGAGCTCTTTCAAATTAAAACAAACTACACTAGTTCAAAATAGGTTAACTTTCAGCTTCCTTATTCATTAAATATAGTTTTTAGTATATGTATGAACACCACAGGAATTCATTATTAAAGCCTTTGCTGTCCTAATTTATCAATTTTTATTGTAATCGAAAATAGCTTATATTTATCCGAAAAATATTTTTTTCGCTACTTGCCTAAACAGCCACTATTATTAACCTTTATTTGATGTAAGAAATTATGTTTCACTACCCCTTACTTGGTAACCATAGTCATCTAGATCAGAAACTCAAGTCTCCAATTCCAAATATTTCTTGAATAATTTAATTCAAGAAAAGTGTAATGTAAGGATTCACAATTTCAATATTCTGTGTAATTTAAATATGTGAATCAAATAAAACCTCGAATAAAACCAAATTAAAAATCAGAAGTGAGGTTGACAAACTGAAGCGTCAAATATAAAAAAGACAGCCTACTTTATTTTTGTGAATGTTAAGAAACAAGTTAGTATTCATGTCAAAATTTTTATTACTTTCTATATTTTTTTAAGCGGGATTAGGATAGAAATTCTAGTAGGGCAAAAAATAATATGTATACCACGGTTGAAAAGTACTGTATTGACCAGCGTCTTATGTCCTTCGGTTGCTTCACACCTTGGGATACAACTTGACGCTAGGTCAATAATGATAGTCTTCTCAACCTTGGTGTATCATAATATACTATTAAATTTTATTCTTAATGTTTACTAAGGAAGCTAGAAGCGTTGATTCCAAATTTTTGTACGAAATTTGAATATCTTTTTCTTTCCTGAGATATTTGTCCTCAAAGTTACACCTTGTAAAAGTGTATTTTTTAGTTATGTTTTAAAATAGTTGAAAGTATAATCTGAACGACTTTACCATATGATTCTACAGGAAAAGTTATATAAATAAATGTTTTCTGCAAAAATACGTTCTATGGAATGATTCCATGAAAAAAGAGAAAACGATGAAACTTAAATTTTATTTTTCTCCATAATTCTTTCCTACACCTAATTGACTTATTTTGGATGCGCAGATTCCAATTTTTTAAACAAAATTTAATTATTTCTTCTCGTTCTCGAGATACTTGCGTTCCTAATTCTACAGAAAAAAATATGTTTTTTAGAGTACACATAACTCTTAAATGGTTAGGTTAATAACTTTCGCAACCTTATTTCAATAGTTAAGTAAACAATGATTGTGTAGTGCATATTTATTTTTAACGAAAAGAAGTACGATAGTTTGAAAGTTATATGTTAAATTTCGATACTTGATTTTTTATGAAATTCTTGAAATATTAGTGTCGGGTATATCTATTTTGTAATTCTGTGTCACTGATTAGTATAGTACGCTGACAATCCTAATTGTCTACAGCTTCTCATTGGGGATTCATATTGTCCGTGTATCCCCTGAAATGCCAAATTTTGTGTAGCAATTAACAGTAACATAAAACAAAGAGTTGAAGACTTGCATTGCTTTTAAACTGATTCTAATTAGAGTGAGATGCAAGTGTCGGCTCGGCTTTTACTTGCGTAACAATAAGGATTACTCAGGCAGTGACAAATGATATCCATTTCTTTAATGAATTTGAAATCTTACTCCGCAATTCCTTTATAAACTCAACCTGAATTCTTTACTCTACTACAAGAAACAGACAATGCATATTGATTTACCTTATAAACTTCCCTTAACGTCCACGATATATTATTTCACATAAAACTCGGACTTAGGACGAACGCAAGCACTAGAATATTAGAATCAAGATATTAAAATAATATACCTACTATTTTCAGCGTAGCTATTCAATGTTGATATAAGTATATAATGTGAGTGAATCCATTTCTGGTCAATATTTTTTTTTCACTTCTAGCTTAGAAACTCACTATTATTTATCTATATTTAGCATGAGAAATTGTTTTTCATTATTGTTTACTTGGTCATCATGGTAAACTGGGTCATTATTGCAACTGTCACTTTTTAAAGAAACTCAAGCATCTAGATCCAAATACTATTTCACTCATTTTTTTATTCTAGATCAAATTTTAAACAATTTTCTAGACTTTAAATTAATTAATCTAAAGCGTATACTCAGGTTAAACTAAAGTCTTAAAACAATAAAGCCAAGATAAGTAGACAAGACTTTTTAATCTAGACTTAGACTTAGTCTAATCTAGTCAAGACGAGATTTTGCAGTCTTGTCTTGTCTTGTCTAAACGACAACACTACTAACTATTTATCAGTAAAAATTTTAAACGTTAGTAGCTCCATTATTATATTATATAATTTATATTAAAAGTTGTGTTTTATTACAGACAAAGGCATACAAATTTTGACACAATATTAGTAACTTAGTTTATAATTTTAATGTTATTTACAAGTGAATAATAAATAAATTTTATTTATTTATTTATTTAACAATTTAAATGCTGCAAAGAGGTGACAGGCTCGCCAGTTATTTATTTCCTTCTATCAACTTTAAAAATATTATCTTGTCAATAATGTAATTCATTATTTATTATTCTCATACTTTATGATATTCTACTTACGTATGAACATTTTTATACACAGCTACAAAACTAAGTTCTTGAAGAACTACTACGAAACATATAAAGAAAATAAACGTAAAAATAATAAACTGATGAATAAATTTCAAAACTTCTAAATGTATGCAAACATGAAAAAGTTTGAAATTGAACGCAAAGTTGTACATACTTTTAATACTTAAATACAGGAATTATTGAAAGTATATCTCATTAACATAATGTAAAAGTATTGTTTAATTATAAAAATGAACAGTACAAATTGGATATTTAAATTTAGTTTTTATTGAGGAATGAGTTTTTTATCGACCGATATGTAAGGGAGGTAATTTAATCATACCGATTGTGGCTTTTATATGAAATCTATTGCCTGTCCATATGTGTGTACACGTGTAGAAAAAATTTTATTGAACGAATTTTATTAAAATTTCAAATTAAAACCTGTGATATACATGGAACAAATTGATCAACTTTTGGAAAAAAATGGTCAAACGAAGGTGACTGTTCACAGTTTTGATTTGTTTTGTTTTGAAATTTAAAAAAAAAAACAATTTTTTTTGTAGTTGCAGTCATTTAATAATATCCACTACTACACTAACGTTTCGACAGTAAATAAGTCTTTATCACGGTGATAAATGGTATTAAAATATTATATAAAATAAGTTGGTTGTTAACTGTTAAGTAACATGTACGTGTGTTTGATTTATCTATGTTTGACGAAAGATTTCTGTATAATAATTTACATGTTTTTCTTGATGATATTTTAATACCATTTATCATTGTGATGAAGACTGATTTACAATCGAAACGTTGGTGTAATAATGGATTTTATTAAATGACTACATCTCCAAGAAGACCTTCTTTTATTAACATCCAGTCAATAAAACCAATCCTACATTAAATTTGAAATAAATAAAAAAACAATTGCAAATGAAACTGTCAAAATTTCAAAAGAATTCAGTTAAGTCACATGTTCGCTTTGTCCACGTACAATCAGAATGCACGTGAGGCATGCCTCAAGACTTCCTTTTCTGAAGTAGTTACTGCAGCGAGAGAATCTATAAACGTAATCGTACACACACATTGATGAAGTTGGAGGCAGGAGAATTTTTGCCTCTGCACTTCTGTAGTCGATACTGCGGTATGAATTCTTTGTTCGACATTATATAGATAGGAAAACAGTGGGAATTTGAAAACTAGATCTTAGAGACATATTGTATGTTAAATTTAAAATTTCTAGAAGATTGAAATTTAAAAATAAAATGCAAAATTTTTTTGTTTTCTTTTTGAATGGTGAGGCACAACTGAAGTATAAATAGATAATTTTAAATATCTTTGAATATTATCTGATTTTTAACTATGATCATCTTTGCTAAATAATTTTATTATTACAGAATTCTTTGGATACACTGCAAATAAATATGTATAGAAAAACATTAAAAATACATTATTAATTTTCCGGTAGTACTTCTCTTGCATCAATCAAAGGTCTCTTATATTTTTTATTTGATCATCTGATTTCTAACTGTGATCATCCTTGCTTGACTATTTTTCTATTGAAGATTTATTCAGTTATATGAACAAATATGAAATTAAGAAAGATCCATTTCATAGTGGCATTTGTTTTGTATTAGCCGCTAAACAAAGTAGCATAAAGTGTTTTATTTGATCGTATTTGGGTTGCTATTGAATTTCAATCTAGATTATGTTATCGTGTGTAAGGTAAAGTGACTCTACGGGGAAGAATTTGGGCTAATGTATCTACACAAGTCGAGTAAATTCGTGGCTTCATGAATACTTGATGCGGGAGGGATCAATAACGTTTAGTTCGAGTCGCTTTGCTAAAACTCTTTCATTCATCATTGCTCTTTAATTGTTTCTTAATTTAATATAATTACAGCAAATGATAAAAAGCTGCGTACTTAAATTAATACACATATTCATTTCTGTTGTATTCTTTAAATATCTAAATATGAAAATATGTTTTATTGTAATATTATTTGACGTTATTGTCATTAAAGTGCTACAAACATGTGTTTATGTGATTATTTTTTGTTTTTGTTGTAAATTAAAGCTAGGTTAAAAAAACCATCATCATTAAAATAGAAAATGAAGCATATTGTTTTATTAAAAATAAAAGTGATACTTTGTGTGGAAAGTGTAGAAATTTGCACTACGTGCGAAGCGAGGCACACAAAGGCACTTTTACCCTAAATTACACATACTATTTTTTCTTCAAACGTAGGTACATATTAAAAAAATAATTTACTTCTTGACATTCAATTACCTGTCATTTGTTGATATTTTTTAGTACCTTTATTCTTATGTTATCTAGTGTTATAGTGTCATTTAGGCCGGTATTACAAGTTTCTATTGTATAAGTTTTTTGGTATTGGCTGATTCTACCTAGATTCTATGGATTCTAATTTATTTTACTTTTACTCCGGAGGCATAAAAATAAAAAAATTACGCCAGCTGCATAGTAAATTAAACTTCAACTTTGTTAATCACCTTGCAAAATATATCACTTTTATGACGTTTGTAATAAAGTCTTTTCCTAAAATCGCATTTTTGTTCATATTTTGAACTACCAATAAGAGAAAATATTCCACGTAGAGTTTTTTACTAGTGGTGTACTTAGATTCTAGTTACAGTTTATAACGGAAATAAATAAAGCACATGGATGTTTTGATATATTTAAGGATTTATTTTATTCTGTAACATCACTAGGAACATAGTTCTCCTTTAGTGGACTGGCATGAATCCAAAAATGAAATATTCTTGTTCAACCCTAGTCAGAATACTCCTATAAAAGTACAGCACTTTCATCATGTTCACTCTCATAAAACCCTTGTATCTTGAGCGCTGTTTTTTATAATACCATTTACACAAAGTTTATGAGCAGATTTTTTGGTTTCATAGATTGAAGTTTTAAATAGCAGATTTTAAAACTTATGATAAAGTTTACTTGCATAAATTACCATCTCGTTTATTGAGAATTTATGCCTTTGTAAAGAATTTTTTGTTTAGGAAGCTGATAATAATCTGATGGGGCTAAAGCAGGAAAGTATGGTAGTTGGTCGACAATTTTCAAACCGATTTTCTCGAATTTTTGCAAATCATTAATGAATTTCTTTTTATTTTAGATATTTAAACTATCTAAAATAAATAATAAGATAATTTTTGTATCATACAAACTGATTGTATGGAAAAAACCATTTTTTCTTGCATAAACACAGATATTGTTCTTGTTATTATTACATTTTTTATTATAGTTTCTAAGAAGTAAATAGTGTGTAAAGTTAATAAAGTCCTTACCTGACTAGGGTTATAAACCTAAAGCTTTCAGCTTTTTTAATTGGTTTCAGTTATTATAACAAATAAATAAATAAAGAAAAATAATAATACTTAGTAAATAGGTATTAATTAATTTTTGAATTAATTAAACATACTCTAGCGATTTCAAGACAAGACAAGACGCTTTCTATTGTGCTATCGCTCGAAGGTGCGAGAATATTCAGAACTTAATTGCTCTACTATTTAAACACGAGCAGAAAAGACCTCTAGAACAGTCTGATATTAATACGCGTAGTGAACATAAATAGTTGATGGAAATAAACATCGTGAAAATAAATAGTGCGTAGTGTTAAATGTTTAAATAAATATTCTTAATGGTTAAGATTTTATTAAAAATTGTTCTTGCCAAATTAGTGTTTCAATTATTTGACACCTTTCTTGGAAATAAAGCCGTACTTCCATTCCTTGTAACTTAAATAACAATTACCAAAAAACATCAGAATTGTAGATGCAATCAATTGAAACAAAAGATAATCTCTCCAAGATGCAATTTTACAACTTGAATAATTGAAAGCAATATTTATTTTAGGAATTTGTCTCTTCTTGTAATAACTGGCATTATTCAAAAGGAAAATTGAGGAAATAAATTTGTTGTGAATATATTACATTTATCACAAACATATTTTATGAAAGGAAAATTAAATTATAAATAGAGATAGCGGATTTCACATGAAATTGAACCAATTCCTGGTAATGTGCTATCACCTGCATAGCTTTCAATTTGGGCTGTAAAGTGTGCAAATCGTTTCATGGATGGCATGATGACGACACTAAAATGCTTCAATTACATGATAAGTACTGCGCTCTAATTAGCTACGTATGAATATTATTAATTACTACGTGACATATTTATAATATTTGCCTACACATATAAGGTGCTTATTCCATAAAGATTACAAAATTAATTTATGTCATTCCCACCTACAAATTTAAATATATCTTGTTTCAACAAACATATGTACATTTCATACACTTTTTATATATTTGCGGCATTATATTCTGGATAGACTATAGTGTACAGCAGTGTTTCTCAAACAAAAACATCTAGTGGACCGAAAACATATTCAGCATTCTCTCGCCGTCTATTGAAAGTAACATTACAATTACATTTTTTGTAATAAAATATTTATAGTAAATGTGAACAATAAATTAAACAATTGTTAACACAAATCACAGAAAATGAACAAAGGTTAAGAAAAAATGGCAATTGTGAAATATATTTCAAATATATTTATCTGAAAATTTTCTATGGACCTACCATTGAGAAACACTGGTTTAAAGTACCAATGCATTTTTTTAAATTTTAATTATATTTTAGTGGTATCAACAGTGTCGTTCCAAGGGGCATTGATGCCGGGGTGCCAAATAAAATTTGTCGCCCTTTATTTTTTTTATTGGTTATAATAATAATATAATATAATAATAAATAAGCTAAAATATAAAAGATAGAATAGTTTTTTTCGAAATCGATACTAAAGTAAACGATATCACTCCATAAGTTAGCCAAAGTAGTAGCTAAAGTATATCAAAATTTAACTTTACATATTATTCGGGAAATATATTTAGTTGGCAATAAAATTTACAAGAGTTTTATAACGTTTCAAAAGTGGCACATGGTAGTTAAACTATAATTTGCTGTAAAGTAAAAAGTTCTATAAAAGTTCCTGTCCTATATTATCCGATATAACGATATAAGTTGTGATACAAATTCGTATTTCTATTTCTATAAAGCAATAGATATTTAAAGAATATCTACCCTTTCAAATAAGTGTAATATTTCTCTATCACAATTAATTAATACCATTATTTCTGTAATTGGGAATTGATACCTGTTACGACCTGTTATTAGCGATATTTCTTAGAATTAATGCGTTTAATAATTGAAGTGGGTATATCCATTGCAAATTCTACGATATACATCTTTAAATCTTTCATTTAAGTGTATTTAAAATTTTTGTGACATATATGAAATAGTCTAAATATGTGTTGCATACGATATACAGTGTGTGCAACGAAACGGGGAACATAGAACTTTAACATGCGATTTCAAAAAATTGTGGATACTCTCTCTCCTGATAGTTTTAGAGCAAAATTACAAAAATAGAAAGTTGTTCAAAAATAAATTGTACATTAGATAAGATAAAAATTGTTTTAACAGTATAGGTATATGCAATACGAGATTTATTAAATATAAAATGTAACAATTCCGTTAAAAAATCAGACAATTTTATTGTTTGTATTTTAATAGTAGTTAAGTTGAATTTCGATCTTTTCTTAAATAATATACCAACATTACACAAATATAAAATTAACTATAATGACATGTCATTAACTGTCACAAATGTCACATAGATATTTCTTTTATTTCGTGGCTGTCTGATGTTTAACGAAAATGTTATATTTCATATTTAATAAATCTCATACTGCAGAATGTACAATTTAATTTTGAACAACTTTGTACTTTTGTAGTTTTGTTATAATTCTGTCAAGAGAGAGAATATTGACAATTTTTTTGAAATCTCATGTTAAAGTTCTATGTTCCGCGTTACTGTATGTTGTTCAATAATGTGGACAATCTTGAAACAAAAGCATGTCAATTGTCAGTAACCGTTGTAGGTTATAAAGCACAATAATAGGAAACTACATTGTTTCTACTTTAGCATTCCTAAATATAATTTATATTTTCTAGTCTAAATAAGGATCCCAATTTGAAAACCAAACATTTTTGTTTATTAAACTTAAGACTCTGAATCACATTTTGATCTCAGGTTTATAAATGACGTTTCATAAAACGAATCGCTGCAAAGCAAACAAAATTTCATGTAATTTGATCCAGGATATTCAAACATCTTTAAAAGCTGAAGTTTGCTTTGCATATCTATCCCTACTTTTATCCTCAAATTTAAACATAAATTTTCAAGATTCGTATATTGAAAATTATTTTAAAATTGCACATTTAATCAAGATGGAAATTTCAAAACAATAATTAGCAATTATTTATTTGTAAAACCAGGACCCAAATATATGTTATATATGTGAGAGTACAATAATACCACAATCGACAATTTCATTTCATGTTAACTGCATTATGCAGAAGAACACATACACATACATTGTAATTATTCATGATTATTGATTCGTAATGTGTAATTTAATTGTGGTTCGATTTATGTTTGATCTGATTTTATTTGTTGTAATTGCAATTGATAACCAACTAATTTGTATTGTAACTACACCATAGCTCAAATATTAATTTCATAATAACTTTAAATGTATAATATTTTAAAATAAAAGTATTAAAAGTACTATGAAGAAAAATTTAATAATAAACTTTGAAACAATTGCAATTATCTGAAGCACTAAAACTACAATGAGTGCATCTTTCTTTGTAAGTTAATTACTATATAAAAGACATTTTTTGTT
Source organism: Stenolophus ochropezus (assembly GCA_035578165.1). Classification (NCBI taxonomy): domain Eukaryota; kingdom Metazoa; phylum Arthropoda; class Insecta; order Coleoptera; family Carabidae; genus Stenolophus; species Stenolophus ochropezus. The sequence continues at coordinate 5,820,677 of JAQOWZ010000002.1, forward strand.
TTGAAATAATTAATTTATAATGAAACTTCACAGAAAATATCATTCATAATTTCTTTACTATCATTACGCACTCTGTCTATATTTAGCATAGTTAATATTTTTGCTGTGTGAAATGGCAAAATTTGAGAATTATAAGTTCTTATAAGAGATATTTGAAAACCATTATAAAAAACCTATTACCCCTTATAAAATTAACTTGTACCATTAATCAATGGTACAAGTTAATTTTTTCTGTCCTGGACCTTATCCAAAATTAGTACGTTATATCTTTTTGAATTATATACTTTTAAATCTAGATTTAAACATTCTAATAATACTGCATTTTAAATGTGATTCAATTTGATACGTGAAAATAAATTAAAATATTTCGAGATTAGAGAAATACAGTTATTGAAAATTTTCTTTAGAAGTACATGCAAGAAATAAAATACATTTATACAAAGTAAATTGCTTATAAGAACTATACTTAAGTCAAGAATTATGAGAGAACTAAAATTTAAAAAGTTGTTTGTTTGTTGTTAAGTTTTGAAATAGTTATTAATATTGCTAGGTAGGAAAGTTGTTCTTTTCTGGTCCGAAGGATATGGATATTTCTTAAAGACCAGAAAAAAACTTTACTACCATGGAATGCACCCTTTTTTTATCCTACACAACAAAACAGCATAATAAAATAATATAAAAATTTTAAGAATTCTGAATAATTTGAGATTTAATTTAACCTCAATGAAATTTGTGAAATTGATTACCAACAGAAATAGAATAATAACAAAAAACAAACATTTTATTTTGACATATACGTAAGATTAGCAATTCTGTTCTATTATTTACAGAATATATGTATAAGAAAAATACATAGAATCTAACGTAAGTATCAAAATTATCTAAAGTTACAATATTTCAAAAGCATATTGACGTATTTTATTATTTCTACAGCATTAAACGCCATCTGTTAGTCCGCACACGAACTGTTTTTTCTTCCCTAGGGAATAGTGTGATTTTGTAGGTCTGGACCGGTAAATGTCTACTTTCTGGCGCACACACACGCGTGGACATCATATTTTCAATATGTGTAGGATAAAAAATATTTTATTAATCTAGATAAATTACATTAAATGAAAAATAATACAGTAATAAGCGTTCGAATTTTTTTCTTCAATAAAAAGTAATTACCTAAGAGCCGGTTTTTCTATCTCTGGTTAAAGTGCCGGTTACCTTAACTAGGTTAATAGGAAAATATCGCATCGAAATAGTAAATAACATATACTTTTGATAACTAACATTAGTTTTTCGATGCCATATTTTTCTATTAACCGATGGTTAAGGTAACCGGCACTTTAACCAGAGATGGAAAAACTGGCCCTAAATATTTATAAGCGATTTATAACATTCGAGGACATTGTATAGATGAGCCGGCTACATTGTATAGACCACGTTAGTGAGGTTAAGATTTACATTTAGCGCGAAACCCTAATTCAAATCTGAGTGTATGCATTTCGTATGGGAGTACATTTTCAATTCACGATATTAAAGCATTTTGGCGATTCTTAACTATAACATATTATTTTTTTATATCCTAAAATATTACTCTTTGCTTTCCGTACAGAAAAAGTACAAATAAAAGAATAAATTATGAAAAATTTGATTTTAAAGAAAGTAGTATCCCAAATAGTAACATGTGTCGTTACTTGGTGCAGCAAGTTAAAAACGCCGCGATAAAGTGACAGGTTCAACTGAATACTAAGACAGCTACAACATATGTTTTCAGAAATTTGCACCTACTGTTTAAATTGAAGTTTATTAAATAATACTGTGTTTTTTGGGTGTGTATATTACATTAGAAGATAGATAAAACATTAGAGATTAGTATTTATAAGGTTTAATAGTTAAGATTTGCATTTTATAATACTTTCTAGAAGTTTAAAGATAGCACATTTTTATTCCCATAAGAATAACATGGGCGTATAAATCGGCAGAGGCGAGTTAGGGTTTCAGTTTGAATTTAGCGCCACAAAATGACCGTTACACTAATGCAGTCTATTGTACTCTATATACAACTTACATAGCACTACTAGCCCTGCGATGGAAGAGCTTGAAGGCGCTGACGTCGTGGTTGGAGCGGTTGCGTGCGCTGGCGCTCTGCACGAACACGCTCTTGGAGCGGTCGCGGGAGTTGGGGTCGCCGCCGCGGTCGCCTCGCAGCCGCGCCACCAGCCGCATGTCTAGGCACAGCATCACTCACGACTCCGCCCACACCGACACCACTACATGCACCATCAGCACTACGGGACGGGGTGGTTAGCACTGCCCGAGGCTCATCGTCCAAACATTGCCCAAATATACCTTCACTGGACTTATTAACGTTCTTATGCCAAATGGTTTAATGAGTGTAAATACTTCCAAATTTACAGTTTTTCAGAAATGAAGACTGTTTTATAAAGTGTCCTTCTTTTTCAGAAAGTTGAATTATTATACCAAGTGACTTCTGTTAACTATAGTTTTCACCTTCTTCTTATACCAAACGGTTTAATAACTGTACATAAGTTCTTCTAAGTTTACAAATAAAACGCAATGTGGTTCTTTTTCAGAAATGAAGATTGTTTTATAAAGTGTATTTTTTGTCTTCGGCTAGGATCTAAATATCCTTCTTTTTCAGAATGTTGAATAATTACACCAAGGGATCAAGAATACAAACAATAATGTCAACCCCATGTAAGAATTCTTATTCTTATACCAAATGGTTTCATAACTATAGGTCTTTTAGAAACAAAACAAACAGTTTAATAACTATAGATAACTTCTTCTAAATTTACAAATTAAACACAAGGTGGTTCTTTTTCAGAAATGAAGACTGTTTTATAAAGTGTTTTTTTTATTTGACTTCGGCTAGATTTCAGAAAGTTAAATTATTATACCAAGTGTCTTCTTTGTACTTTAATAGAATACAAACATTAGTTTCAACCCCATGTAAATTTATTTCTTTAACGTTCATTAATCCTTTATATTTCACTGGAATATTAACTATAGTTTTCACCTTATTTTTATACCAAACGGTTTAATAACTATAGATAAGTTATTCTAAATTTACAAATAAGAAACAATGTGATTCTTTTTCAGAAATGAAGACTATTTTATCAAGTGTGTTTTTTCATTTGACTTCGGCTAAGTTCTAAATATGCTACTTTATCAGAAAGTTGAATACTTATACCAAGTGACTTTGGTAACTATAGTTTTCACTTTGTTCTTATACCAAACAGTTTAATAACTATAGATAAGTTTTTCTAAAAAAACAATGTGGTCCTTTTCAGAAATGAAGACTGTTTTGTCAAGTGTCTTTTTTTTTAAATTGACTTCGGCTATGTTTTATCTTTCTTTTTCAGAAAGTTGAATTATTATACCAAGTGACTTCTTTGTACTTTAATAGAATACAAACAATAGTGTCAACAACAAGAAAGAGTTCTTGTTCTTATATTAAATAGTTTCATATCCACATATCATTTAGAAGAGTCAATGATCCATATTCAGCTCTTGTCTTATCTCCTTCTTTAAGTCTTCTTTAGCGGACGGTTATTAACACCAAATAATCTCCGATTATTTACTAGGTCATCAATATCATGTACAAATCCTGAAATTTAATGACCAATATGTTTTAATTTAATTTGATCTTCTGTTAGTTTCAATTCACCTGGATCTTTTCCAAAAGATAAATATCTTATACTACGTATTTCTTTAAAATTTGTAAATAAAACACTATAAAGCAATGCAGCAAATACTTTTTAATTTAATTTTATCTATGAAATATTTTGTTCTATCCTATATGAATGTACCTCAGAAATTTTTCTTATATCTAGTGGATTTGATAAATATATAGCTCATTTAAATTTTAATAATTAAAAATACAAATACAACACTCCACGACTTCAGTCATTGTGTATTAATTTAATGTAGAACTGATGAAATAGGTAGTCTAAGGTACCTTATACCAACATTTTTTCAATAAAAAAATTAAGAGAAAAATGAAAAATTCACGGCCTTCACTGAGTTTTGAACCCAGACTTCGACTAGTTCATAAAATATAATTTACAAACCAAAACACTTCGAGAACTTTGCAGAGATAATTAATTAATTTACTTAAGTTAATTGTTAACAACTATGTATATCAATCCTTTTAATATTGATTAGAAGATTTTCTTGACAGGTAGATGAAGATGCCAGGGTAATAAATATCTTGAATTTATTTCCCTGAAGAAGATCCATGTGAAGTTTATTGCCCTGTCCTAATATTTTCTACCATTAATTTTATATTATTCCTCGTATTAGTGAAAATAAACTAAGACTGAACAAACAACGATTTATTATAAAATGTCTATAAATTCATAACAACAATAAAAAATATCTGGAATTTATTTCCCTGAAGAAGATTTTCTACCATTAATTTTATATTATACGTACTCGTATTCGTATTAGTGAAAATATACTTAGATTGAACAATTTGTTATAAAATGTCACTAAATTCATAACAAAAATAAAACGAATGATTCTACCAGTGCTATTTCTATTAAACTGACACGTACCTAACCCGAGTTTAATGTTCTAGCTTCCCTGGGCTTACCAAATCAGAGCGAAGGTATTAGCTACAAAACAGTACAAGTGACCCTGCTCACTGAGCAGTTAGATTAAATTGTTAGTTTCCTAGTTCAACCCTCTCGATTACAACCTTATTGCATTACGTTTCCCAATTACAATTTATTCATTTGCCAATAATGTATCATTTTATTTATCCACCTATGTATATGTTTTGAATTACAAGAATGTAATGTAGTTCAACGAATTTAATATAATATAGTTATTTTTCTTTATGAATAATATATTAGTTGTATATGACATGTAGGTACAAATGTATAAATGTAATAAAATAGAATTGAGCAATACATTTTGATATATGAAAATAATTTGGAATACAAAAATAATACTGTAATAAAATATGTAGCATTACTAATTTATTCATTAATATTAAATATTTATGATATCAACAAAAAGTATTTATCATTATAACCCTAGGAATGTTTTGGCTGCAGGTGACATTGAAAATGAAAAGAAAACCTCTATTTTAGAACTACAGTTTATTCCGAACCACTAGCATATAGCGATTTTTTTTTAGTAAATTCGGGTTTGGAATTTGAATCCAATATTTGAGTTTAAGACCGTTGCTTGTGACAAATATTTTTTTAAATATTTTTTTTATAAAAGTTAGAAATAATTTAATTTAACGTACATATCACTATTGGCTAGAATTTTACCGGTAATTTTTGCCGTCATGATCACTACTGAAGCATGAATGACAATTTTTTAAAGCAACAAGCAGAAGTGAACTATATAAAAATTATAGGAAAAATTCTAGTCACAAATGATATTTACCATGACAAATTTCGTTTAACAAACGTTACACTTATTTCATCAAGAAATTATCGGGGTAATTTGCACTAGAAAAAATTGTCAGTGTAATTTTAATGTAATTAGTTCAATTCAGCAAAATATTATGTATGACAGATTACGTACTTGCTTAATGTATTTGAAAGTTCTATTAATTTCAATAATAATATTAGGTACAAAGACTTTTTGAATTACTCGATAATAATGACACTTGGTTTTACTAATTGTTGATGAGTCACAAAACGGTACATTGGATTTTATTTTCAGTTTATTTGTTTGGTATTATTTAAAAATATAGCTTTGTACATCTCAGTAGGGTAAAATAAGAAGTCATTTTTCAATTTTTAAATAAAAAGATAATTTATCAAGTCAATTTCCAATTTCCAGTGAATGTATACAATTGGAGCAATGATAAATAGTCGTATTGAAGGTACAGTTAATGATCAAATGAAAAATAGCCATTCTGATGGATAATTGTATTATCCATCGCTTAGGGACGATGAGTCTGGGTATTTAGTGATTCGAATGTACGTACACATGGGCTCAAATGTGAAGCTTAGGAGAGACTTGGGTGAACTGCCATCGCTCGCAGATGCTCTAAGGAAAATACCATGAAAAAGCCTAATTAATTCCAAATTAAAATTCATCCGAGAATTTATCAAAGCGGCTTTGGAGAATTTAATTCAGTGTGAATTCAATATTTTTGCGATGATACTCAATAATCCGGATTAAATTTTCAATCGGCAATTTAAATTAAAAGTAAAAATAAACAAAAATGGTTAAAAACAGCCTACTGCAGTTTTATACATCAATAACAAATGCATCGCTATATTAAAAAATGCATTACCTATTTTAATCTCATATTAATAGAGTCTCGAAATGAAAATTTCGACAGGTGTTTACAGAGATAAAATTTATAGATCAAACATTTGAAATATCATGTTTTACGGTCATTTACCGATTAGCATTCACAAAGAATTTTTAAAAATAGGGCATACGATTAAGTCGTCATATGAACATCAAATTTATCTGACATATCATGTATCGTTTAAAATTTGAACATTTTGTAAAATATTCAGAAATATAACATGGTTTATAACTCATTTCTAAATAATGATATATTTACTAAAAATACATTTATGGCATTATTTCCTAGGTACATATGTAAAGTTTTTCTTTTATACCACAACGCGGTAATGCGGTATTTGTTTCAAAATGCAAAACTATGTTAGAATTAGAATATTGTTATTAAAAATACCAGATTCAAAGAAATGGGAATTGATGAGATACTTATTGTATACTTGGCGTATCCTTTGACTTAGTATGTTTAGGTATGTAGTAATAACAGGGGAAGTAATTCACAAAGCCGCTGATACTATATTTTTGCGTAAACCCGAAAAGATTTGAAAGTATCGAATTTTAAACTCGCCAATTTTCAAATTTTACAAAATTTTGTTTGTACTATTTTTTTAAGAATTAGCTACGCTGATACTAAATTTACAAACAGAATTTAATTATCTTTTTTTGTTTCGGAGATATGAGTTCCCAAAGTTGTACCTCAAAAAAATGTGTTTTTTGACTATATTTTAAAAATGAGTAGTGATACAATCTCAACTACTTTACCATTCGATTCTATGGGAAAAGTTATATAAAGAAATGTTTTGTCCACATATATGTTCTTTGGAACGATTAGGTGAAAAATAAGAAAAACCAAAAAACCTAAATTTCAATTTTTCGTCCTGAAACTTTTTGTCTCCAAAATTTTTCATTTTTTGGACTTAAGTAGATATCGATGAGCTGATTTCAAATTTTCAAACCGAATTCAATTATCTCTTTCCGTTCTCGAGATATTTGAGTTCAAAATTATACCTAAAAAATTAGGTTTTTTAGGTATACCCCTAAAATGGTTAGGTTTAAGGTTTCGGAGACATCACCATTCGATTCTACGGGCAAAATTACATAAGTGTACCAATTTTCAGATTTGTATCTCAACAGATATAATTTCTAGAAGGAAAAAACTGAAAATGACCAAAAATCGAAAAAAATCTAAGGTATACCCCTTGCCATTTTTTCGATTTTTTGACGATTTTCATTTTTTCGCTCTAAAAATTGTATCCATTAGAATAAAAATCTAAAAATTGGTACACTTATGTAATTTTGCCTGTAGAATCGATTGGCGAAGTCGCCGAAACCGTAAACATAACCCTTAAAGGAGTATACCTAAAAAACCGGTTTTTTTAGGTATTGCCAAAACTCAACTTTGTATACAAATATCTCGAGAACGGTAAGAGATAATTCAATTCGGTTTGAAATTTTAAAATTAGCGTATCGAGATTAACTTAAGTCTGGAAAATGAAAAGATTTGGAGACAAACAATTCCTCGAAGAAATTTTGAAATTTAGGTTTTTTCGATTTTCTCATTTTACACCGAATCGTTCCAAAGAACGTATATGCGGAGAAAACATTTCTTTATGTAACTTTTCTCGTAGAATCGACTGGTATAATCGTTGACATTGTATCTCTGCCCATTTTAGAGATATAGCAAAAAAACACACTTTTTTGAGGTGCAAGTTTGACAGCAAATATCTCAGGAACGAAAAGAGATAATTAAATTCCGTTTGAAAATTTGAAATCAGCGCGTCGAGATCTAACAATGTATACTATTTCTCAAAATCAAAATTTTAGTCACAAAAATGAGTATTTTTGGGATATTTCGCGTTTGTCAACTCAATTTTTGGTTAAATACTGTTGTTTGGTTTATTTTAACTCTACGCAACATATGAGGTTGTAGGTTTTGGAAATAAATAAAAGTAATAAAGCGACAGAATAATATCGAAAAGCCGTAATAGGATTGCAACTTTTGAAATCGTTACATCGATAAGTCTAGGAAATGAAAAATTTCTTTTCAAAATATATATTTTCTTCTTTTTAAAAGTGAGTTTATAATATTAATAAATGTTATATTATAGCTACCTTAGTGACAACCAATGTCTTTACAATTTAGTTAAATAAATGTTTAATATTTGAAGCATAATTTTTTTCCTTTTAATAAAACAGTTCAAAATACGAAACAAAATCTAAAAAAAAGATCCAATGCCCTACAGCCGGCCCTGATCATCCCTGTTATCAAATCACAAATAAATAAATAATTACTATTTTAAACATCGTTATATTTTCTGTAATTTTAATAGTAAATACACGATAATTATTATAAGAAAAATAATTGTATGGTTACTGTAATATTTTACATTATTCTATAAAATCATAGTGATACTGTATTTGATTTATACTTAAGATATTGTCAATTCAGTTACAAATCTATTCTGATTAGTAATATATCAAATATGGAATTAATATTTGTTAAATTAAATTTTCAATTCTATTTTACAATAAAATTGAAAAAGTGTAATAAATTTGTTATTCAGTTCTTCAGCTGAAATGCATTATTGTTTTCAGAAATTTTACGATTCGTGCTTGTAAACAAGCTGATCTATTTTTGCAATAAATTTGCGTATTGAAATATAAAACTGCAGTTCGATATAAGATGTAAAGGTATGCGAAACTGTCTCTTCCGTATCCTAGCTTTCAGAAACAAAACAAAACACATAAGGAAACAAAGAAACAACAAAGGATTCCGACAAACAGATAACAAATGACTGGCAAATGTAATGCAAAATGACGTCAAGTGTTCTGTGTGAGCTGTGACAGTCTAAATATGTAATGTGCTCCTCTTAAGAAGATTGTGTTTGCAACTATTTGTCTTATACGTTTCTATTGATTCGGAAGATCGGAAATTCTGCGTCGCAGGCAATTTTTCTATGAGGATTTCAATGAATATTTTATCATCAAAGGTAAGAATTGATGGCTGAAGTGACAGATGGATGTGGAAAAAATTCTTGAAATTTTTCTTTCTACTGCTTTTCAGATGCATAGAATTTTATTTCAAAAACATGCTTTAGATTCTAAAACTTCTTGAGTGGATTGATAGGAGAATAATATTTCAGTCTAGTCAGAATTATTAAGTTTCAAACACATTCATTACTTAATTGAAAATTTAGAGATAGTTTGCTCGTAGTGTTTTATGAACAACATAACACAAAAAAGATTAGCTGTAAAATGATGAAATTTTATTTATGTACTTACTATAACATAAAGTTATGAACCTCTATTTTTTGTTTCAATCGGCCTTTTCAAAGGGCAGTTTATTTTTGGCAGAAACTTAATAACAATAATAATATAGTTGACTTTTAATTTTTATAGAAAACAATTGATAATAAATTAAGTTTAGACAATAATAAAATTCATTAATAATAATTTGGATAAGTTTGATGTATCCAGGGTGATTTTAAATTTTATATTTTTATTTTGTGATTATTATATAAATTGACATTAAATAATTTTGTTTTTAATATTCCAAGCAAGCCACTCTATTTATCCACCACGTCCATTCAACCACAAGGAAATTTGTTATTTAGAAAAATATCACAATTTGACAGTTAATAATGACATGAATTGGATAGTCTATGTTTCATTTTAAAGTGAACGCTTTGATACAATTGCTGTCAATCAAATGTGAAGTTATAACCATGAATATAACAAATACTCGCGGTATAAATAATAAAATATGAAAACTAGTCACTACAGCTTCTCGCTATAATAAATAATAAAAACTAAACATTGCGATTCAGTTATTAGAAATTTGTAATTAAGAATTTAGTTTGTAATTTTCTCGATTTTTTAATATCACTTTCAATTATACCAAATTTTAAAGCTTAATGGCAGTAATAATTTTATTAAATATTTGCAAATGTTAATAATGTCCACATCAAAGTAAAAAGCACATTAAAATTTTATTACTGTATTAAAAGTTAATTTTACAAACAAACTTTTGATTTAAATTGAACATGTAACTTATAATTATGTGGTAAAAATTTTGTGGAACATTTCAAACAGATTTGGAAAAATTTATAATTACGTTATAAACTTTATGATAAACATTTGTACATTAAGTGTGGTAGAAAAATTGTAGAACAGATAGCAATTGTAACAAAGTTTAAAAGTTTATAAAAATTGCGAAAGTTTCAAAGCAAACTTTGTTGAAACAATTTACAAATTTTAAAAGTGAAACTTGCAGAATGAGAAATTTAGAATATTAATGTAACCTAATGTAATGAGTACCCATATGTAGGCTCTCAGCAAAAATAAAGTTTATCTCATTATTCCCGATTAAATTGGATTAGCTGTCTGATCACTGATAATCATATTGACACATTTGACATTTCCTGCAATCCATCTCTCTCTGTCACACATTCCCATAAGTGTGACAGAGAAGAGATTGATTATTTCTTCTGAATCAATAATGCCGGTGCTAGTTATTAAACTTTCTTCCACCTCTGTGTGAATTACATGCTGTATTTTTATTGAAAAAATGTCATTTTTGGAAGTTATGTCTACAGGAAAAAAGAATTTCATTTGTTTGAGTTATTTAATTGTATTAAATTGAAAATAAACAAAAAAATTGTCAGAATGAATAAATTTTGTAAATAGCAATGAAACTAATTTGATTCTAAACTATGTAATTTTTTGCCAGCAATAATTACCGTGCAGAGTGGTTACCTTCACAGCTCACAAACAATCTGGGATGCACAGAAATATTAGGGGATTTTTAGTTTATAACAATTGCAGTTATTTACTATGATAACAAATAAGTTTTTCTAATTAAAGGAAGCACGACAAATGAACATAAAGTGAGGGGTTACTCGCAATAAAAATGATACTACAAGAGTTATTGCATATCAAAAAATGGTATTACCAAAATTTGCATAAGTGAAAAACAACTACTTTAAAATATATAATGTCCGGTTGCACCAATATTAATTTTCATTAATTTTGAGTTTTCCTTAAATGGAAAATATCACATCGGAATAAAATATCAATTTTTTTTAAGTACAGTTTTTTTAAACCTTTTTGGTGCAACTGGGCATAAGTTTGTAAGTATTAAAAAGTATTTTTGAAGCACTATAATATTAGAAAAATTAGAATGGAAAATATAAATATAATAAAGAAAATTTAGAATTTGTGAACTATTACTTGGTATTCAAGGTAGTGACTCGAATACACGAACATAGGATTTAAGAAGTAAAATCATATTTTTCTAATTTCTTGCTTCCCCAACAATTTTAAGTAAAAAACTTTCGAATAACTGTTTTTGGGCAGAAAATTCTGCATCTGAGTCAATAAGCAAAATTAATTTTCCTTGTCTTGTAAGCTCACAAATTAAGTATGAAAATATCATAAATCACCCAAAAAATAACAGTAGCTATTGAGACAAATATAACAAATGTTTAACGGTTTATCTATGAAGTTAGCTGCGTTACTTTATTGTTATTATTATTTGAAATTACTGTTTTGTCAAGTTACGCTAAAAATGTAGCAATTTCATTTTGTTGTTATTTTTTAAATTCAAAATTAATGCATGTAATATGTTCACTTCATCAGTAATTTCAAATAACAATAAAAATAGAATAACGCAGATAATTTGACAGATAAACTGTTAAAAATTTGTTGATTTTTGTGTCAATTCCATGGCTAGCGCTATTTTTGGGGTGATTTACATCATTTTCATACCTAATTTCTGAGTTTACAAGGTATGTAAAATTAATTTTCCTAATTGATTCAGATGCAAAATTTTATATTCTACTCTTATTTGACGCCTTTTTATTTAAAATTAGGGACGCAAGAAATTACGAAACTATGATTTTACATGTTAAATCCCTATGCTCAAATGTTCGAGTCATCACCCTGCATATCATTATAATAAAACCATGAAAAGATATTAATGGCCGGTTGCACCAATATTAATTATATTTTAAGTTTTCCTTAAATGGACAATATCACATTAGAATAAAATGACAAATGAATTATTAACATTGCTGTAAAAGTATCTATTAGAATTTTTTGTTTAAGTGTGGCTAAAAATTTAAGCCTTTTTGGTGCAACTGGGCAAAAATAAAATATTTTGGTATTACAAAACAGCAGTTACTTATAATATGAGAGCAGTCATATATGAGTTGGAAGAAAATTATTTGAAATTATTTTTATATGATATTTATTAAAATATTAAAAAGAAACTATATGCAATTAAGGGCCAATTTTTTTACCTCTTGTTAAAGTGTTGGTTATTTAAGGATCGAAATAGTAATTATTTTTACAACTTACATTAGTTTTCCATGCGTTTTTTTTTGTTAACCAACGTTTAATTTAAAGTAAGGCATTTTAAACAGGGGTGAAAAAATCGGCCCGTAATATGTTATATAATTAACATAAAAACAATTAAAAAAAAGTTGTTATTCAAAAAAAATATATATATATAAGAAAAACTTCGCAAATTTTGATCCAGTTCATATATTATTGAGATTGATGTTAGTTAATCTATGCAATATCAAAATATTACAAGTTTAAAAGTATGTAAGTAATAGAAAAAAAGTTTTTGAAAAATAGATTTTTATAAAGTTAGGTACGCTATAAAATGATTAGATAGAATAGAATAGAATAGAAGCAGAAGAAATTTAGAAAGTATTACCAAATAGAACCAAGAAGTCAAGAAACGAAAAAAAGTTGACATGTAATTTCAAAATTTTAGGTGTTCCATTTAGGAAGTGAATAAAAATTTGTGCGAGCAACCCCTCTTACTTCTCAACAATTAACAACAAAAGTACCTCCATCCGAACTTACATTTGTCTAACAACATCGAGTTACAAAAGAACATGAAACTAAACTAAACTATCTCCCAACGTCTACTGCTAAGTTATTCACTGCGCGAACCCATAGACCGTCGTCGTACGTCCCGGTTTGAGTCTAGGCGCCGACCTTTGCCCGGAAAAGCTAAGCTTCGACTGAGAGCTTGCGGCAGCTTTCGCGCGCTTTCACTGCTAACACGTTGAGTTTTTGAGTTCAAAGTTGCGGACAGCGCACGCGTGTTCAATGCTGGAAAAGTGGACGCTAGCGCCAGGATAATGAAGTGGTGAGTAGACGAAGCTTGAGCTTTCAGCAGGGAAACAGGTTGCAGGAAAAGTATCACAGCAGTGAAATAGTTGGCAGATAGGTGGCAGCAGCAGTATGCGTGAAAACGCGTTGAAATTAAAATATAAGGAGGGAATTTATGAGTTGGTTCCACATTACATTTTTTCTTTCGTTTTATTTATTTCTTATAATAGATTGGTAACTAAAAAACTAAAATGTCCGGCTGTTGTATTAACAATCTATTTCTTAATTTATTTTATAATTTCTTATTTTTTTTCTCAATTGATTTAGTTTTCAAATCAAATTATATTGTATAGGGAAATATATGAATTCATTTTTTTAATAATTTACCTGTTTCAGTATATTAAACTCTTGTTTACGTAGATAAAACTAAGCAGGGTATGACAAAGTGATATGGTAAAAATATTACTGTACATAATTTTCAGAATAACATGGGACAATTCTCATTTCATAGCAAATCATACACACTTGATCACTTGATATTTATTAATAACGTGAAACCGGTAAACTATTGAACAAACCACGGATATTATGAATCATGCCAGACCTTAAATGTCTAAAATCCTCGCTCTCCGAGCTCATAATTCAATTGACATCTACAGCTGTTATGATACTCATAACTATCCTAGGTATGTTAATAGCTATAAAAATTGGGTTTTGTTACAATCATACAAATTTTTGACACTTTAGTGACAGGATTTAGTTAAATTTTTAATTTTATTTACATGTTACAGTTTTACTGCTTCAAAGATCTTAATTGATAATATATAATACTCTCTAATGATTCTTTACTAAAAGTAGAAACATACATATATAAATATTGATGTTTGTTTAGATTTTAAAAGTAAATATAATTCGATTTCATTTTCTTGCATGAGTTATTCCGTTGGAGAAAGAGTTTCTTCAATTTTTGTTGAGGACAATATTACATTTGAATGGAATTGTCTACACTATTTTATTCTTCTAAAAGGCGTTCATATCAATATTTTTCTAATGTGACATACTTGCAATATAATACACTTATATATTTTGATACTAAGTACCTAATATAAAACCGTGTATTTATCGCTTAATATTTAATAATATATGTATATTAATAATTTATGATCCGCTTTTGTATGTATAAACTGTACAAATAAATTATGTGTAATCTTTTCGAAATAAGTTTTTAAATTATTGCAAAAGAAATTGCATATAAACATGTCCTCTTAAATTGCGGAATTGGTAAAATTTGCGGGGAAGCACAAAACAAAAGACTATTAATTTTGAAATAAAGAGTAATTTATTAACAAAAGAAACCTAGGAGTGGACTGAGTAACGAAGTTGGTATGTTCAGTAACAAGACGTAAGAAATTCATTCCCCTAATTTTTACAGGAAAAGTTTTCAGACAATGGAAGCACATTACAACTTCTAGCGAAATTCACAAAGTTTTGACCACTCTCGTAAACATACAGCCAGCACAATTTTATATGTCACTAACTTTATACAATTTGAGCAAAATATTTTGTTCATTTAAATTCATACCTTCTGCCAAGCTACACCAAGATAATTATTTAGATATAATAATTTTAAAACTTATTAAATTTCTCTAGAAAGATAACAGGAAAAACTAAAATGGATATAAAAAGAAGAGAAATGGAAGGAAGGTAAAGAAATAATGATCTGGATAGATAGAAAAACAGAAATAGGAACGAGAATAGGAAATACATTAAATGATCTAAAAGCAATGGTATAGGAATAAAAATCTTGGAAAAAATTAATAGAGAAGTAATACAGATCCAAACGCAAAAAAGGATAGGGTTCCAAATAATTGTTTTATCCTTTCGGAAATCAGTCGTTTGATATCGAATAGGACGAGACAATCGTCATTATAATTAATAAATAGTGGAATAACGAATAGCTACGACAAACTCTAAGGAATACTAGCTCTCAGCAAAAAAGAACCTTAGAATCGGAAGTACGAAAAATGACAAAATTGGTGTAACTTTGGCTTTTTATATAGAAAAAGTTACTTAACTTACTTGGATTTACTTTTTGCCAGATAAGATTTAAATTTGACATAACTATTGAATAATATTATTCCATCGAACTGTCAATATTATTCATGTAGCAACAATAATGAAGGTTATTAATTGATAAAAAATCGATTGAGTTCTGGGTATATTACTTGACAGTTGTATATAAAATTATTTAAAAACTAATTTTTCGTAATCTACTTGTCACTTGACAACCTACACCACTAAAATGCAAGTAGTACAGAAACAATGAATTATCTAATTTGCTCTATATTTGTCAGTGAAATAATAATACAATGTTTTAGTTTTATCAAATATCAAACATATTCTGAAATTATATAATTAATGTTTGATATAATCTTTTTCAGGTCGAAGGAAAAAATATGATTAAGAATCCTTCAGGATCAAGCAAGAATTACTGTGTCCATTTTTCGGGACTGAAAGAATAATTAAAAAGAAAAAGGCTTCTCTGAAATGAAAGTCTATAAGAAAAATAAATAAAAGTTTGAATTTTTCATCAGTTACTTGTGAAGCAGTTTTGTCCTAATTAACTGAGACTGAACGTAGTACAAATTCGAGGAACTTGTTAACGACGTATACAAACACGAAGTATGTATCCGTAACAATAACGAAGTTGGAGCATAAGCATAACCAGCTCATCTCCTCATCGTTAATTACCGCATTGATTGGGTTAAGCGTTAATTAACTACGATGACAATTGCCGCTCATATTGGTTTTATCTCCCATGTTCACAAACCTTGCTCCATATTTACTATGCATAAACAAAACATTAAATCAAAACACGCAGATTTTTTTACCAAAAATTCGTGGAAATGTAAATAAAATTAATTTATTGCTGGGTTTTGCACAATATAATGAGCACCAGGAAATTTTATTTTTTATTGAAAATCTACAAATTATTATGTTTACACTTTTTGCTGTGGTGCAGGGATATCTGTACGATTTTTTGTTTTTATAATATTCCTTTAATAATAATAATTATGTTATAAAATACATTTTGAAAATTGACATTCATATTATCTAAACAAAAAAATGTACATGGGGTACAAAGATTAATTATATTTTCACGTTCATTTCCGAATAGGGGAATCCTCAACTACATTTTAACCTGCAAGTCAAGAAACATGCAAGAAAATGACCATAAAGACAAGTTTGTTATACAAGAGTAACGAAAGACAAGATATACTTAAATACCTACATATATTATCTTGTTTTTTGAGACAAGACAAAAAATAACAAAGCAAGGCAAGAAATGTTGTCTAGTGAAACAGTAGTTTTTAACAATATCATTTATGTCCTGTTAATAGTAAATTTACGACACTATTTAAGGTTGCCCAGAAATTTTACGATTAAAAGGGCGAAAATTATAATATTTACTGTACTTTAAGTAACCAAGTTAAGTCAAGTAATGAATTTAAAATAAGCTTGATTTTCAAGTCAAGTTTTTTATAAAAACATCAAACTGACTTGATGAAACTTTATACTGTAGAGAGCATTTACCACACGGTACCTGTCAGGTATGCTAACTGACATGGAGAGGGCACCACAGTGTCTTTTTTATCACGGTTATTATCTATTTTAAGGAATGTACCGTGTGTCCTAATGTCCTAGATAGGTGTTGTTAGACATTTAACATGGGAAAACAGTTTTTGGTAAATAAAACTGTGTGGCTAACAACTAGGTCACCATATAGTCTTATGTAATACCATGACTTATTTATTAGCCAGTTAATAGTCCTGTGTAATTAAATAAAATAGAGGAACACATGTAAATTTGTCGTCTGTTTTCTCAAATTTTAAGTGTTTATGTCTGGGACTCTTGGTATATACATTATTGTATTGTCTCTAAATATATTATTAAACATTTTTGACGAAATGTCATTTAATGCTTCCTCGTTCTATCGGCGTTTCGCTGTCGTATAACCGAGTTACAAATTCAGGCAATTAGAAAACGCGTTGCAAGTTAGTATTGCTGAGAGTCACTTGTCTGTCTGTACGTCTGTTAATGAGTCGAAAATGAAAATTCCAGGGTATCGGATGGCATTTGTTTTAATGTTTACGCTAGTGACGAATGGGCCTTGTAATTATTTTACTGTAGCTTTGTAATTTGACGTAAGGATCGTGAGTTGAATGAGCTACAAAGCTGGGTAGTGAAAATGTGTCACGTGACATCAATACAACCAACGTAAGTGCCATCAAATATTTAACGCAGCATAACACAAATTCAACTTATCATAACATATCTAAATCTAAATTATATAGGAGTATACAAACAATGAACAGACATTTTAAGAATGTAGTTTAAATCAATGAATAATGAAATTAAATGTGGAATTTTTATTTCAATTTCGATCAGTTTCGATCACAATGTGGTTTTATAACATTTTTTGATTTTTTTATCGAATAATCTTCAAATAAAAATATTTGCCACATATTTTTACTTTATTGTACAATGTAATGGAAGTATTGTAATCGCGAAAAATTTTGCTTTTCTCAGGTTTCAACGAATATGTAAATTTTGATCATACTTGAATCTATTTTTAATAGTTTCGGCGAGACGACTGTACGTACACACAGGTACAATGTTGAAATATTGTATATGGGACTGCTATAACCTCTAGTTATGACCTCCCTTTTTTTATTGAAATCGGCAGTGTCAAAAGGACAATTTGCTCATAGTGTTTTTTGAATTTTCCGTATAACTCAAAAACGATTAGCCGTAGAATGTTGAAATTTTATTCATGTAATTACTATAATATCTAGTTACGCACCGCTATTTGTTTTCAAAAAGGTACTTTTTGCAAAAAAAAAATAACATTTTGTAATAATTTTTACGTTATTAACACTCTATTTAATTCAAATTTTAAATTATATAATTTTTTGAAAATACATTGTCTTGGAAAATTCCAATGGGAAAGTGAAAATCGTTATGATTAGTGAGTAGCAGTTAATTGTGTAACGAAAACAAAACTCAGTGTTTGCTTTTTAATTAAAACTTCACAAATAAATAATTCCGCTACAATTAGAAGTGCAAGTGTACTTATAAGAACGTCGTACTTAAATAATAAACGTGTGAAAAGTGATAAAGCATTTGAATAAAAAATAAGATAGATCAATAATACCGTGAGCTTTTTATATAATTATTTATTAAAATATGTATTCAGGTTGTGCATATTCCCATATTAGGGATGCAGAATCGCTCGTATTACCATAAACTAATAAATGCATACCAGCAAATTGATAAGGAAAATTAATATTTGTTATGGGTTTTATTTCAAATATCTTCCAGTAACTGAATAGGAAACAATATTCAATTCAACTAGATCAAAATACTTTAATGACATTATTTAATTTTAAGTTTCACTTTTCAAAACTGACTTACGTTTTGAAACGCCAAATATTTCATTATCAATTAGGAAATAAATATTTATCATCACTGAGTGATGAAAATTACTTTTTTAACATGTAAAGTGTGCCGTTTCCAAATGTTAGTCAATTTTAAAAAGTGACCATATTGCTATATTGTTTTTTGTCAAATAGCTTTCGTGCATGTATTTTTGTTCTGTAACGTTTAGCATTGTGATTGTAGAAAAAGTAGTGGAAAATCACTTATTTCATTTTCACTCCGCTTATGGTGTCGTCATTTGATTGAAAGAGTTTCTTGTTAATTTAATATGTAACAAGGTTTTGTGATCAAAAGGCAAAATAAAAAGCTCTTATGTAATTATAGTTACCTTGGCTAACATTGAAAAATATCGAATTGTTCAAATAATAAAGTAACACATCTTGATAATTTAATAATTTATTATTTCGATGTTGCCATCAGACGACTATTATATTTTGATTTTGATATTTTACTGATAGTAAAAAGAAGTAATGAACAGTGTAATATGCATTTGCGATACTTTATTTCATAGTAATTCACTATGTTCCTCCACTATATAACAATGAATTTGAAGTATCAATAATGTTTTTTCATTTGTTTTTATGTTGCACGTGCAAGCAAATAAAAATAGAGCAAGTTTAATAAAACTATCTGGCTTTAATAACAAGAGATAACTTGCAATAATGAAACCCGAAGTATAAAACGAGAACGCAACACAAAACAAACTTCCAATACTTCCAATCCAATTCCTTATCTTTAAATTGAATCATTAACATTTTCCATTCTTGCCTTGGGTAGGAACAACTGTTGCTGCTTCACGTGTGCTGGATAATTTATATTATATTGATTTCCCGCAACAATGGGGTTGTGTGCGACACAAGTGACAGGTCGCACCCGGTGATGACACCTTATCTTCCAGAGAATTTGCCAACCTCTTTCAAAACTTAACAACAGTTTCTTCTTAGAAAGGAAAGGACAATTTATTCTTCACAGATCGGTCTTGTTTGAAAAACAAACTCCGTTTTGTTGTTGTAAATTGTAAATAAAAAACAAATAATAATTTCAACATTTATAGTTATTTATGTAAAGAGAGTCGAATTGCGCATTACTGCTATCAAATTGTTGGTATAGTAAGATGAACCAATAAAGCCTTCATTGATGATACTGCTTGATGATGATGATTATACAGGAACACAATACACATCACGATGGTTGGGAGCAGGAGTGTACACACTCTTTACTTTACGTTAATTTTATTTATATTTTACACATGAAAACAAAACTTAACTAAACTGAACTAAATATTGTGGGTCAGATTCAATGACTGATCCATCCACTTCCAGAACCAGGTGCTCCAGACGTCTAATAAAAAAAAAACTACATTATATGATGTAGAATTTACTTTAGAACAACTTTTGTTTTTAGAGCAAAACTACAAATATGTCAGGAGAGAGCATCCGCAATTTTTTGAAATCCTATGTTAAAGTCCTATGTACCGCGTTTCTATATATATTACACAAGTTATTATTGTATATTAAAAGATAATATTTCAGTGAATAAATGCTTAATCACTAAATTAACGAGGTACTCTATACCTAAACATAAAATATACCACGAATTAAAATTTTATATAGGTACTATTTTATTTCATAATTTACTCTCCGTTTATTACTTTTTTCAATAAACATCACAAAAGTTAATAATTTTTAACTTATCGTTTATTGTAAACCACCCATGCAATTTATGAAATTTGTACGAAATAAAAGAATATCATCAACTATTTGCTAAACAATCAATAAATTGTAATCTGTTTTAAGAAAATTTAATTGTATTTTCAGTATCTATAGTACAATATTCCTAGATGGAATAGGCTCTTAAGTACATAAGTTTTACTTGAATTTTGGTGATATAGATTGTCTATCTATAGCTTCTGCAAGGGTTCACTTGGACACAGTTTTATTTGTATTTGAGACATGCAACTTATTTACTTCCTATAAGAAGGGTCAATCATTCTAACAAGTCGTTTCTTTATGACAACTTGCTGATTTGGAGTACTATTCCATTCTTCACTTACTTTTTACTTAGTGACAAAATGTACTATACATAATTTGACTTCTCGCAAAGTTAGTGTAATAGTTTATTAACCTCTGAACAGACCTTCAATCTTCATACTGTTCAAAGGATAATTATGTCAGCAGCAGGATTTGAGTCCTGGTCCCGCAACAACTTGCAAATGGAATAAGTAACCTTCATCAAAGCAATGTCATGCCGTCAATATTTTCATGTCACCCTACTCGTAAATTCGTAAATATAACGGGTAAACGTTGTAATCAAATTAGGACAGGCCAAATCATTTGTGTTTCATTAATTCGTAGGAAATGTCAAGATTTATTTGCTGAGATATTACTCGGGACAATGAAAGTGTCAACAATAAATGTGACGACATTTATGTAATTTATTTCCAGTGGAAAAAATTGTACGCTTAACTCAAAACAGTAAAATATTTTTTCCTTTGTTTTATTTTATTTTATTTCATGAACATTATAATTTTCGCCTAATAATTGATTTTGTCTATACATTCACAGAAGCAGTTTTATGTTTTTCTTTTTCTATTTAACGACCATTTAAGGTGTTTTGTAGTGATACAGTGGATTAAAAGAGACATCCATGAATTTTTTAATAAATACGAGATAGTTTCTGATAATCAGCCAACTTTATTATTTTTTCAATTGTTGAAGTTGTCCGTTAAAGCATTTAAGTTAAAATTTATTTGTAAAATAAATATATATAATATAAACATAAACATGCTATTATAAATTTCATTTCCTGAAGAAGATCCATGTTGGGTTGAATCTGCCCAGGTTGAAATAATAAAGTTGGTTGATTCATAAAATCTATCTCTTATTGAAATATCCAATCCCAATGGGGTATTGATGAAATTTTGTTTTTACATAGGTATATGATACTAGACAATAGTATATTAAATACCCAGACAGGAAACTATTCTGGCGAGGTTTTTATGCTATGTTATTCACAATCAATTAGTAATTATTTAATTAATTTTTGGAAATTTGGGAACTTCGAGGTATATAGTTTTTGGGAAATTAATGGGCTTGATAGTTCTTTCGTGGTAAACTCTTTATTTGGACGTTTCGAGTTGCTGATGATGGGTTGATTTACCAACCCGAAACGTCCAAATAAAGAGTTTACCACGAAGGAACTATCAAGCCCATTAATTTCCCAATAATTATTTAATTCTAACAATAATATTTATCATATTTTTTGACAGTTTTATTATGATTTTTTTATTAACATAGATCTCTATGACAGAAAATTAATGTTTACTTATTCAGTCAGTACAGATATTATAAGTTTTTTTTGTTTTTTTCTGTAATTATGAGTATTATTTTCAACATTATGTTTGATAGTAAGTTAAAGTGTACTGTACTCCACCAGAAGTAGTCAGGAATTGAAGTAGGTAAGTAATGAGCAATTTCCCAAATATTTGGTTGGATAGAAACAGACTTATTACTAACTGATTGTGAATAAAAAATAAAATATCAGTATTTTTTTAAATCAGTTCATTATGGAAAATAAATAATTAAAAAAAATGGAGAAGGTATATTGTAAAGTCAGCGTAGTAGAATCCTAAAAGAAGAAAGATATATTGGAAGCGTAAGAGACAGTCTACTTGAATTTTTCCACGATCATATCATACTGACATCACATGTCTCTTCTCCAAAACATAATATCTATATTATTGCAAACAAATGTTTAGTTTTATTATTATAATGAGAAACCAATAGTGGTTCTATTTTATATTTTACGACTAAATACTGAAATTCGATTATAGTCATTTATCCCATTCTCATTCTCACCCATAAACATATCCATACATCCACAGGATTGAAACTCACAACACCTAACCACTAAAATACCCAATGGTCCTTTATGAAACATAAACAATAAATTTTGAATATTTGATCTTCAGAATGATTACACCCCGAAAAGGCTGACATTATTGTTGTTTAGTGGAACTGAGGTTGTGGAATAACCTGTAATTTAGCAGCGTCTTAAGTGAGCGTACTAATCACTGAACTGTAACTTCCTCTATTGATTTGAGATACATGAACAGCTTTAACACACAAGAGAGTCAGGGCTGTATACATTTATAATTCGCTTTTTACACTCATCTCTAGGGTTATGTAAATTTTTTAAGTATAACACGACCTCTTTTTCACATTTTTGTTTTTTAAATGGATTGACACCAGATCGCAGATTGGTAATTATATTTTAAGTGCTTAGATGTTTTCTGTATAATGCATTACCCCAGGCATTAACTTATTTATAAATTTTAATTACGATAATATATTTAAGTATATTACAATGATATGCAAACTGTGAAAATTATATATTCTCAAACTACAACGATTTTCTGTATGAAAATCTAAATACTTATTTATTTTAAAATTATGTATTCATTTCACTGCTTTGCATTTCTTTCAAAAAGTAATTGAAGTAGAAATATTACTACAAGCATAAAATTTATACAGGTTATATTTTTCTAGACTTAAAAGCTTAATTATAGTAAAAAAGTACCTAAAACCATAAAACTTTAATAATTTCAACGGTAGTTATTTCTCGCACTGGTTTTCTTTTTAGCCTGTTGTATAAAGATTTAATAAATTTTAAAACTATATTCTTTCAGCACATAGCATCAAAGGCAGGTCTTGGAATTTTTATTAATTATGTAATGCTTACATTGCATCAGTGACAGGTCACATATACCAAATATTATATAATTTTATATCTGTAAATATATTCCACCCAAAAGGAGTATTCTAAAGGCAAAAGAAAAAACACATAACACTGAAGTTGAACTGTAAAGATTCCTTAAAAGAAACTGTTTTGTACAAACAATCATCCATCTACAATTGTAGGTTGGCAATTCGCTATAGTAACTCGACATCGGACAGTAGGTATGCTATATCCGCCGAAGAAAATTGTTTGATTTAAATTTACGGTAAACCGGTAAGTAAGAATCATTGGAGGGAAAAAAGAAGAAAAAATTGCATTAGCTTAAATGTGAATTTATAATAACAAAATTCATTTAATAAGAAGTGACAATAAATAATAAAATCACAAATTGTAATATAAAATAAATAAAAATATTGTAATTAATGATGTAAATTAGTTGTAGAAAAAATATTGTTTGTATTTTGTGCACGACATGTTTTTAGAATGTTCGACAAGCCTAGTCAACAAAGTGACATCTCACGCACTAAAAACACAAACTTCCCACACTTAATACAAAAATAACTCTTTTACATTCGCAAATCGCGAGCTTGTGAAATGATTTTTCGAGAGTTGGAAATAATAAATAATTTTTGTAATTTCTCTTTTAAAAGTTTATATGTGTAGAATTTCTTGCCGCTATAACTAAAAGTTTATTATTATATTATAATATTTGCATCAATTGGTGGATCCTCTAAATATTGTATACCTGTTGACCAGAAACTATAATCCGCTACTGTTTATGGAAAGAAAAATAATTCTCTTTTTTCCACATACCTGGACTGACATCGAATCTCCAGACTGGCACTTCTCATGGAGAACTTTCCATCGAAAGCCATGACACTGGACAAAGCCATTCGACGTTCCGCCCCCGCTTTTGCTGCCACGTGGCGCTTGTTGGAGTATTTCATACTCATCTTCACTCCGGTTATAATACACTACGTTTACATAGAATCCTTTCTATTATGAACACTGTAGGTTGTTCCTTTTAAATCAGTAAACATAATTTTTAAGTTCTTACGAGTATCTCCACACAAGTTTAATTTTTCCAAAAAATATAACTTGATAAAACTGTCATTATTAGCTAAACTAAATAGTTATTATTACAACAAATAAACATTATTATTAAAATAGTCTCTTGTCTTGTTCTTTCTCATGATTATAGTCTCAGTTCTTTTTTTTTATTAATATTTAACAACTAAACATTACTAATAAAATAATCTCTTCACTAATTTTATTCTAACATATTTTTAGTTTTAATTGATTTTTATAATTTTACATGAAATTGTTACTAATATTATAACCAACTAAACATGATTAAAACAATTGTCTCATCATTTGTTATTTGAACGTAATTGATCACAATTTTTATTCTCATATTTTTATTAATAAATTTTACAAAAATATCCCAAATTTAAGCTATATATTTTTTTAAATTATTTAGCCATCAAAATAGTTACAACCACAGTTAACACTTTTGGTTAAATGTTCTTATGTGAATGTTTCATGAAATATTATTGTTATATTTTTTAAAATGTTTATGTATTAACAATTATATTTATTATCAAAATCACAAAAAGGTTGATATTTAATAATACAGCATATTAAATATTATTTATATACATAAAGCTTTTCCTTTTTATTGAAATATTGAATAGAAATATATTGTAAATATTTTGTAATTAATATTATTCACAAAACACGTGCGATTTTTACTGAACAGAACTTCACATAAATACACAACTTTGTTTAATATTGTTTGTAATATTTTTAATTTGTAGACATGGAATAAAATTTATTAAAAGTTTTATATAAAAAAAACTTAACCTACTACCATAGCACGTTGTTTTTATAACTGTCACTTTATTATAACCTACGTTTATAATAGCAAAACAAAATTTATTGTTTTTGAAAAAGTTGTTAACTGTCAATTCATTATAACTTCACGTTTTAGTTGATTATTTAATTTAGATGTAGTCACACTTTTACTTTATTTACTTTATGGTAGAGAAAAACAGAGAATTTATAATGTAGTAAAGGAAAAACAGTTTTAAAAATAATTTTATATATTGTCAAGATTGATTTTAAAGACACTTTTCATTTGTTTATTTTATTTATTATTTAAATATTTAATTAGTTGTAACCACACTTTTTTATTTTTTAAATTATTAACTAAATGTTCGAAAAGAATAAATTTTTAAACTCTATTGGTCGACTTTATTTTAAAATAATCGTTAATTGTTTTTTTAATTATAAATTATAACCTCACATTTTGTTTCTTAACTTTTTTTAAAATGAACTTACACTTTATATTATAATATAGTATCGTAATAATGTAATAACGAGCAAAAAAATTTAAATAGTTCACATTTTGGTCGACTTGATTTTCAAAATAATCGTTAACTGTCCTTTTATTTAATTGTACTAACACTTTATTTATTTTATAGTATAGTATCGTAATAATCAAATAATTTAAAAGAAAAACAGTTTAAAAATCACATATTGGTCAACTTAATTTATAAAAATCATTAACTGTCAATTAATTATAACCTCACATTTAATTTCTTATGTTATTTAATTTTACTGACACTTTATTTATTTTATAGTATAGTATCGTAATAATCAAATAATATAAAAGTAAAACTATTTAAAATTAACATATTGATTGACTTGATTTTTAAAAAATCGTTAACTGTCAATTAATTATAACCTCACATTTTATTTTTAATTTTATTTAATTGTACTGACACTTCATTTATTTTAGGGTATACTATCGTAAATTTAAAACTCACATATTGGTCGACTTGATTTTCAAAAAATCATTAACTGTCATTTAATTATAATCTTACATTTTGTTTTGTTTTTTTATAACCTTGTTTTATTTTATTTTTAATGTAACGTAGTGATGAATAAAACAAAAGTAACTAAGTAACATAGTTTTAATAAGTTCACATAGCGTGTCGTTTTTAATGTGCGCGATAGTGACTTTTATCCGCGAGCTCATTTCCGCGTAATTCAGCGTACGGTATCATCTCTGGGGGTGAACTAAAACTTGTATCGCAACCCTTTGTGTCTTCCTGACACATGGCAGAGGCTAAGGGGTGGGAGAACATGCGCGGTAATCACGGCAAAAAATGTGACAAAATATAGACATGGCCAGTGGACTAAATGCACACCAACCGCACAACTCTGATCGCTAACGAGGACGAGTGATCATAGAGGCCGCGCGGCAAAAGCAAGCCTTTTGTTTTGTTTTGTTGCTATGCCCCCGCTACGAGCTTTATAAATAAACATTCGTTAGTAAATAAACATTACACGGGCATTACACCCGCCTTTAAAGGAGAACCAATTATTTGCTCAATATCATAATTATATCGCTATATTTTATCACTATTTATAACCGTCAAGTATTATGTGGTTTATATTAGGATATGTTAGGTTTTTCTCTTCTAATAATTACATGGTTACTTCATATAAAAATTATAAGTTACGGTAATAATTTTTTCTCGCCTCCGTTTCTTTATGACTAGTATTATGTAAGTCAAAATCGTCCAGAAATTCTCTGTTTGCAGGCCTAGGCCGGTAAAATGTAGGAATACCAACTGAAATATTTTAGCATTATATTCTATCAAAATTTTTAATTTTATTTTATTGGAAAATGCAAAGCGTTAATTAAAACAACTATTTTCGATTTATCATTCTTATTATACTTATCTTGTATGATTATGATTACGTTAATTATTGAAAAATTCAATTCACATTCGTTTTATTTTTTGGTTAGATCAAAAGTCACTATTTTTTTTTTAATAAAACAAGTGAATTGTTTATATATCCATGTGAACCGAAAATGTTACTGACATAAAAATTTACAGTGTATAACATTTTAAATAGTAATAATATTTCTTTAATAAATTAAAAGTGTCATCGGCGCAAAAACTCTTTTACGAGATCTCGCATTATTTGCAGGTCTCGCTTTCAGCTCGGCCTGTCAAAGTAAACTCGCTTTCGCAAAAATTTAGTTTCTGGACAAGTGATACAAATAACTATTAGATTTCAAAAAATATTTCCAAGGCTTTATGCTCAGGTAGAATCATATGGGGTCGAAACTGATCGGAGCACAAATAAAGCCTTAACAGAATTCCAGAAATTATAACACTAATACAATACAACAAGATTGAAATTTCAAGACAAGACTTTTGCCAATCTTGTTTTAATAATCTAGACAGGAGAAGACAAGAGTTTAGATAGTCTTGATCTAGACAGCAACACTAAATTCAAGCTAGTTGAAATTTTACATCAGCTGATTGAGGTCAAAAAGCATTATTTTTTATTTTGGTTTCTTTTGAACTGTAATGACGGTGACTGTTCAGCGTGGTCTGTGTGGTGTTGTTTTTAGTTTTTATTTTGTTGCTTGGTTCTTTGATGTGCCATTATTTATAATTAAAGTGCTGTTAATTTGTTGTCACTGCTTTTAATTTAGTTTTTAATGCAGAAAATAATAGCTATGCTCATGTTGGTATAATTATTACACTTCTACAATTAAAACAAAATACACATGAACATAAACAAAGCCACAGTTTTGCTTTTATGAGGTCGATAAAAATTGTTTTATTTTTAGTTGCACAGTATCGTATTTAAAAATATTAGAAACAAAGTATAATAGAATTATCAGTGATAAACTAGAAACTGCACAATGACTCTTGAGAAGCACTTGATTTAATATGACAAAGGATTTTAATCATATCCTCCTGGAACCTGATAGCTGATAACTTGTATATACTATTAGTAAAGCATTTATATAATATCAGCTAATATTCTTGTATCTCTAAGGTATTCTAATAATTCGTTCTATGACATTTTAATAAGACATCCAGTAATGTATAGAAGAACAAATTGAATGGTACCATATATTTCTTTAATTGATTAACTACATAGCGATCAGAGCTGCTTGATTTGAAGTATGTATGTCTGACTTCATCACACGATGAAACGCGACTTACAAAATATGGTAAATTTTCAATATTTGAGCAGAAATCATCCCTCACAATCATTAGGTACCCTATTTTATAAAAACAAATCTGCTTTTTGGCACTTTCTCACAAATCTAGAATGACTGGTGATAAATTTTTCAATCTTTATTCCAAATATTACAGGCCTGAAATAACATTATGGAAAGAATTACATTTGTTACAGTAAAAAAGAATAACTGAAATACTTGGTAGGAACCAAAAATTAGAAAATTAATTCTATACCTATTTCGGCTTACTAGGCCATTATCAGGAATACTTTCTTCGTTCCTGACGATGGCCTAGTAAGCAGAACTACATATAGAATAAATTTTCTAATTTTTGAAACCTTCCGGGTATTTCAATTTTTTTTTTTTTATTTTAAAATGTTCCAACGAGAACCGACAGTGTCTTCTATTACCTTTTGTTACATTAATATATTTTGTTTTGTGTATTGTTTTATTTAATATTTATTATATTAGGTAAGTGACGACTATTGTTTTTCTATTATAAATAAGAATATGTAATTAATATATCAGAAATAACTATATTTTGAAAAGTTTGAGAAAATAAAAAATATGGTGGATTAGCCATTTTGTTCCGGTCAAATGAATCTTATCGATCGCTACCTGAACCGCTCATTCATTTGATTCTAAATCGCTTATTTCCAGTTTGGAATTAGTATTCTCCTTGCCTCTTCCAACTCAAAACACTAACTCGCTTCATCAAATTGGTTCTGCTGTTTCGTACAAATGAAAAACACTACTTTCACCATCTTCCATTTGCTCAATATTCTTTTCAATTTCTTTTTATTTCAGAAATTTTTTTAATGACAATTTTTAAAAACGAAATTACATCCTTTGTCTGAATAGTGAATAGAAAGACTAACTAATCTGACGAACTAACAATTTACGAATTCACATAAAAATATAGACCATCTGTACACGTTATACTTTCACTATAAGTGTCTGTAATAGGTGTACTGTTTTTGTCCTTAATCAAATATTTTTTTTTTGATCGAACGAAAACTGACACCTTTCCGCTGTGTTTTCGAATATATGTATTTTGAATTTTAACAAATTATTATTGCCGTATAAACCAATATTGAGTTCAAAAAGGGATATTTTATAACCTCAATCATGATATGAAATAAAGTTAAAATGAAAAATTAAAACATAGTAAGAAGCAACACATCTGTACTGTAAATAAGACGTACAATTAAAATTAAAACATAAAATTAAAACAGTAGCTGAGAATTAGCATTTACATAATTTTTTGTAATTTACAAAAAATGAAATAGACAAATATTTTATGACAAATTCATTTATTATCAATAGTTCTTTTTTATTTGTTCGTATTGTCAACTTATACTCTTATATTTATAGGTCATATGACCTCCTACTTTTATTAATTAATATCAAAAGTTGTGAGATAGTTTTATTATTCACACAATGTATAAAAAATGTATGAAAATTGATCTCATATTTTAATAAAATTTTATAATAATTATTAGCTGTGAATATTTTACAGTATATAATAATAGTAGATATATTTTTATTACTCTAATCTGAGTTTCAAATCCCACCGACGGTAATCTTTAAATAAATAATTAAAAATATGGTTATGTTCAAGTGGTTCAGATAATATGGAACCAACTATAAGTTGTAAGTTTATAGCTAAAAATTGTTTAGAAATGTAATTCTCATCTCGGATTTAATATGCTCTATGTTCCTCAACGAAAAAAAGGGAAACTATTATTATTATTAGGTTAACATTATTATTAATTAATTTTTGAGATCTGTAATAAGCGATGTCTTTTATTTTTTATCTTCTAAATTCAAATCGTTTTTGTGGTTTTTCCAAGTAATATATTTGTTCCAAACAAACATCGTCCAATATTTCAGTAGTTAAGTTAATTCCTGTTATTTTATTTTATGTTAATTGAATTGCTATTCTAGAGTTGTACTTGTAAGAGAATTCTAAACTAGTTGGTTACCATTGTGGTTAACTTTAATTACATACAAGACAAAACGTTGATGTTGATGCATATTCTAACAGGTCTTGTAGATAATAGATTTACCAGATTACCAGAGTCCTTTGTAGTATAAATTGTAAATATAATAAATCAGTAAATATTATAAAAAATATTATTGATATTGTTATCGGAATGAAAGTATGTATGAATATTTTATAACTATCAACGTTCAATAGGTATTATCAAATCCATCAAAAAATATTTGAAATTTTATTTATTTAACATATAAGTTACTTAAACTTTATATTATTAATGGTAGAATCAAAATCATGTTTGCGAAAATTTCTGTTTGTCATTATAGATGCAGATGAAAGCAATTCAATGTTAGTATAATAAGGAAAAGTGAACGCAAAACAAATATGTAGATATTAGATATAACTTTGAGTTTGTCATAAATTAGATCAAGCAGAAATGATAATATTGTGTTGTATAACATTGAGTGCACGATGTATGTTTGAATACTAGTTCAAGGATGTTATGATTAGGGGAGACAGAGTTAATTCAAAGTTAAATAAACGCATAAAAGTAAATAATCATTGTAGTTAAAATATGATTTACATATTTATAATTAACAGTATAATTGATCATTTCGTCATTTCGAACAACACTAGATTATTGTTAAAGAATAAATAAAGTTCAAATTTCATTTTTCTAATAATATGCCAATTGTTGACTAGACCTATTAAATATATATATATATATATATATATATATATATATATATATAAAATTTTGAGACAAATGATTTCTACATCATAGCACAGAATAGTTACCTACATACAGAAGCGACACTCCGTGTCGGTACCTTTCACGTTCCCCTAACCAATTCTATGACCTTGAAGCATTGTGTAGACCTTTAAATTTGTGCTCTTCCCCTATCTCTCTCCAAGATGTGAGGGAACTTTCCGATTTTAAACAATGAGCCCTTTAAATTTGTGAACAGTCTCCGTCTCTCTCTAATTTTCGTTTCTCTGTCTTACTGTCGCTTCTGTATAAACCTATTCTGTGATCATAGGGTAAGTGGGGTAGAGACCGGTAGGAGGATGGATTTTTGGCCTTAAAAGTACATTAGAGTGACATCTCTCATAGGGAATGTTAATTTAATTGGTTATAGACAGTGTAAATAGCCGCTTCAAAATTAATTCAGTCAACACTGCATAACACAAGATTTACTTTAAAAAAAGTTAAAAATAAATAAATTGTACCTTTTATACACAATTAGTTAATTACAACTTCGGTAGATTTAAACTAATTATTTATGTATTTATAAACATGCGTATAAGCCAAAACGGAACCAAAAAATATGTTTCTATTTTTACACAGGCTTAAGTAATTTAGTGGTCCATTTAACCTCTGTTTTGAGGATAGATAGACCATCTACTGTTAAGGAGAGATGGGCCAGAGGATTTTTATTGTTAAAGCGAACAATTCAACTGGTAAACAGGAAAAACATCATTCGCGCATAGAAAGGAAGACGATCTAGTTGCTATTTTATGAGTTCTGAAGAACTGTTTTTAAATAGTTAATCAGAGGGTGATGATAATGAAGAAACTGAAGATTATGAAAACGAATGACATTATCTTGTCGGGTATAATCATATGATTTCTGAAGTAAATAAATGTCAAAACTGAAAGTATTATATACAAATATAATAACGGATGAAACATACACAATGAAGCACAAATTGTCAGCGTCAAAATCACCTTCATAAACAACATTAATGACTTCAATAACATACACGTTACCGTGGTTACAATACTGTTTCTATTTCATTCGTTACGTTAGGATCAACTGTGGGAAATAGAGTGTATATACTTATTGAATGAATTTATGTTTTTCAATTTTCTAGTACAAATTGAAACGTAGTTCTTGAAATGTATATTTCCAATTTAACAAATCGTTTAAATTAACTGTTTTGGAAACTTGTAATAAAAATTAAACTGAAGTTTCTGTTTTAATTTCGGTTTTACAAGAAATGTTTTTCCAGAAATCATTTAACAGAAGGAAATTAAAATTCTTTTAAACCCAACTATTGTACGCAAATCTCCTTTAACTTGTATTCACTAAATTTATAAAGTGTAAAAATAATTAAATTTACAAAGCGATAATAATGGTTTCCAATTTTATTTCAGTTCTGTTTCCATTTAAATTTAGGTAAAGGTTTTTATTTTAATTAATATTTTATTGTTTTTTTTACTATTGATTTCTATTCTAATTTCGTTGGTTTTTTAAAATAATATAGAATTTCTATTTTTTATTCGCATTTATTTATAAAAATATAGAAATGATAATTTCGTTCTTTTGAATTATAACAGATTTTCAAAAGGACGAAACGATTATAACTAATAATTTTTTTTAAATAAATCTGAATAAACCAAGTACAAGTATTTGTTTATTATATTATACCCAGAAAGATCTTCAATCTGATAGCACAATAATCTTAGAAGGAACAAAGTTTAAAAAATATATATTACATGTTCTGTGACTTCCAAATAACTATATATTTTATTTTATTCAACTATCGTGATAAATAATACTTAAATTTTAACTCATTTCCATTTTAATTGATTTTCAGGTTCAATGTCTTTAATAATTAAATCTATTGTTAGAAGAATTCAATTATAGAGGACACATGGTATTTTTACATCCGTCTCACGTTTCTTATTTTTATTTCTTGTTAATGCGCTTAGTGAGAAATCGATACTAATGAAAAATTTAAAACAACGGTGTGTAAAAAGTGAAAAGAAAATTAATTAAAGTGCGCCGCACTTGCATAGAGCTGAATTTTTAAGCTCGTTATGAAAATATAATAAGTTGCGATGAATTACTGTATTTGCTGTTCGCGGATAATGGCGCTTAATTCTCTGATGGAACTCTGCTGAAATACACGCGCATATTGTCGCGCAAAAACCCCTTTCATTAAAACTCCAACGGCTAATTTTAATTGCAAATTGTTGTACAATTATTAAGAGTGTGCAGAGATGACCTGCAGTGGTAGAGGACATCGCTTTAACGACTGCTGCGTATGTGATATTATTTATTGTTTGTTTGGTGTTACAAGTTTCAAACTAACGAGCATACATTTTTTTGTTAATAATTGTAATTTGTAATTATAAATCGAAATTTTAAGGATGAAGCCAAGTTTTTTCTAATTTAAAACAAATCAAATAATTTAAAACTTTTATGATATTTCTAATTTTTAAAGAGTTTTACTGCACTTTATTTCATAAATGAAAACTAAATTTGTAATAAAACCAGTGCATGTAACCGAAAAAAATACCGGTTAACGGTTAACCCTTATAGAGAACGTTATAATAATAACGGTTTTATTTCGAAAACCGGTTTTTGAAAATTGGAAACCGATTTAAACTGGTTAATATATCGGTTAATAATTAAAACAAATTAATTATAAAAATTTGATTAAAAACATAGAGAATAATTAATTAAAAAATATTTTTTTAAAATATCATCTGAGAAAAATGTCACAATTAAAAAAAGCAATTTAATTAATGAATATTTACAAAAATTCCCGTAATATATTCAGAAAAACGCAGGTCACTTTTCAATTTTAAACTTGCCTGTGTTGACAAACGTCGTATTTATTTGGGACTTTTTAAGTAACCTTAACGGCCAAAGAAACTACCTACATTTATGACTCTCCAATAAAATGTTAATTGTAAAAACTGTGATGACTCATGTTCAAATACAAATAGAAAACACAGATATAAAAAAAATATATTAAAATTTTTCCTCGCTAAATGATATTAAAATAAAGGTTAATGTTCGCTAAAACCGGTTTATTTTTTTTTGGTTAACGGTTACCGGTATTTTCGACCTGAAAAATATCGGTTAAAATTACGGGTAAAGTTCGTAATTTTTGTTCAAAATATCGGTTACCGGTTTTTATTAACCGGTTTTTTTATTTACATTTAATACCAAATACGACGTACTTCTGACAACTTTTCTCCAGAAACAAAAGCCTGTTGACATGATTTTTTGACATTCGACAAGGAATTTTTTTGTCATTTCTACACGCCAGCCCTCATCAAATAATCCTTTCATTTGATACCAAACACGAGTTACTTCTAAAATATTTTAGCAGAAAACAAAAGATAATCGACATGAAACATTTTGAATAATACAACGGGCGTGATCTTGAGTAATAGTACACTTAAGTTGTGTACTTTTAAAGTGCTATTAGTTTGTGTCTTATATATTAACTTTTATTATTCCTTTTACATCTGTGACTATTATTTACGATATTATAAAAGTATATTATCCTATTATTTCGGCCCTCTACGTTACGGGAAAAATACTGATATTCGATTTTGTCATTTGTTTAAGCCTACTTGATTGCAATTTTAAACACCTGATAAAATTTGTTTTAAACGATATTTCTCTGGAACTAATGATCGGATTTGAAAAATAAAAAAACTGTTGAGAAGAGAATTGAAAGGCCTTTCGAACAGTGTCATGTTTGACACTCTTTTCCATTTAAAATTTTTGAGGTACAGTCCATCCCCATTTTAGGGTTGAAGTGATGCCATTGGAACTAATCCATTCAGGTGTTCCCCCTTTATACTAAAAATGACGTGTTCGAACGTTTTTTGCAAAATTGATGTGGCCAAATATTGTGCTGATAATTTTCATTGAGCCAGCCTGTATATAGAAGGTGGAAATAATAATATAAGAAACAGTTAATAAACAAATAATTAGGACAAATGAACTTTATCTAAACAAAAGGATGTCTGTAAAACAATTGATAGTTGTTAATTGGACCACGAACCTTGGCCTACAACGGAAATGATGACCGGAAGTACTTATATTTGGAAATTTTGTTTTGATAATTGTTATCTATATTCGCAAATATATTCCAAACCATATCCAAATAAAAATTAATATCTTTTCTCATCTCTAAGTAATTTACAATCATAGTTAATCATGAAAACTAACAATATTTAGATTTACACCTTAAAATTTTGATTTTACAGCCGAAAAAATCCAAAATGACCCATTTTTCGGTCAAAAATTTTGGTTTTTTAAAATAGTCCAAATTGATAGTCGCCGATGAGCTGATTCTAAATTTTCAAACCGAATTTAATTATCTCTTCCCATTCCTGAGATATTAGGCTTCAAAGTTGCACCTCAAAAAAGTGTGTTTTTTGACTATATCTCTAAAATGGATAGAGATACAGTCTCAACGATTATACCAGTCGATTCTACGCACAAAGTTACATAAAGAAATGTTTTCTTCGCATATATGTTCTTTGGAACGATTTGGTGTAAAATGAGAAAAAAGAAAAAAACAGGAATTTCAGTTTTTCGCTGGAGAACTTTTTGGCTCCAAATCTTTTCATTTTTCAGACTTAAGTAAATACAGATGCGCTGATTTCAAATTTTCAAACCGATTTCAATTATCTCTTACCGTTCTCGAGATATTTGGGTTCAAAGTTGGAACTGAAAAAAATCGTTTTTCAGGAATATCCCTGTAATGGGTCAAGATACGATCTCGACGACTTCACGAATCGATTCTACGGGCAAAATTACATAAGTGTACCAATTTTCAGATAAATATTCCAATGGATACAATTTTTAGAGCGAAAAAACGAAAATCGCGAAAATCGAAAAATCGCCTGATGAACCCCTTGCGATTTTTTCCGATTTTTGACGATTTTCGTTTTTCCTCTATAAAATTTGTATCCATTGGAATAAAAATCTGAAAATTGGTACAAAAATGAAATTTTGCCCGTAGAATCGATTGGTGAGGTTCGCAAAGTCGTATCTGAACCCATTTCAGAATTATTCCTGAAAAACTGATTTTTTCAGGTCTAACTTTGAACACAAATATCTCGAGAACGGTAAAAGATAATTGAAATCGGTTTGAAAATTTGGAATCAACGCATCTGTATTTACTTAAGTCCAGAATATAAAAAAATTTGGTGACAAAAAGTTTCCAAGCGAAAAATTGAAATTCAGATTTTTTTCGTTTTTCTCATTTTTCACCAAATCGTTCCAAAGATCGTATATGCGGAGAAAACATTTCTTTATGTAACTTTGCGCGTAGAATCGACTGGTGTAATCGTTGATACTGTATCTCTACCCATTTTAGAGATATGTTCAAAAAACACACTTTTTTGAGGTGCAAGTTTGAGGCCAAATATCTCAGGAATGGGAAGAGATAATTAAATTCGGTTTGAAAATTTGTAATCAGCGCATCGGCGACTAACAATTTGGTTTTTTCAAAAAAATCAATAAATTTTGGGTTTATTTGGGTTATTTCACACCCTGGAATAGGTTTATAGTGCTTAACAATGATTTAGGTGTTCATAATTAAAAAAATAAGTTTAACACGATTATGTGTTGCATTTTATACCCAAAAATGAGTTGAAAAGTGTCTAAACATATTGTATAGTACATTTGGAAATATGTTACACCTTAAAATGGGTAAAAAGGAACCCAAACCTGACCTAAAATTGGGTTTAAAGGGTGTCAACAATCAAAAACCAAAATTTTGGACTCATACATGGGTATTTTTGGAATATTTCAGCTGTATATGAAAAATTTTACAGTAAAAACCTAAAAATTGTAACTTTTTATACTCAACTGTAATTAGAAATTACTAAAAGTTAATTACAAACAGGGAATGTAACCGAAATAAAAACTGGTTAACGGTTAACCCTTATAGAGAACGTTATAATAATAAAGGTTTAAACCGGTTAATATATCGGTTTAAAAAATTATTAACATTAATTAAAAAAAAGTAATTATAAATATTTAGTTAAAAAAAATTATAGAATAAATAATTTTAAAAAAATAATAAAAAATTACTATCTGAGAAAATATCACATTTAAAAAATGCAATTTAATTAATGAATATTCACAAAAATTCCCGTAATTTATTCAGAAAAACGCAGGTCACTTTTCAATTTTAAACTTGCCTGTGTTGACAAAGGCCGTATTTATTTGGACTTTTTAAGTAGCCAAAGAGACCTACATTTATGACTCTCCAATAAAATGTTAATTGTAAAAACTGTCATGACTCATGTTCAAATACAAATAGAAAACACAGATATAAAAAAAAAATATTAATTATTTTTCTCCTAAATGATATTAAAATAAAGTTTAATGTTCGCTAAAATCGGTTTATTTTTTTGGTTAACAGTCGGTTAAAATTACGGTTAAAGTTCGCAATTTTCGTTAAAAATATCGGTTACCGGTTTTTATTAACCGGTTTTTTTAACCGGTTACATGCCCTGAATAAAACCAAAACAATTCATCTGACTAAAATTATAATATATTATATATATATATATATATATATATATATATATATATATATATTAATTATAATATTATTTAATTTTAATATATTATTTACAGAACATACGCAAGATCCCAGACATTTTCATTAGCTTTTCAAAATGCTTGCGTGTTTCATATTCAATCTACTCTTTTCCTTCTGAAAATACCTAAATGTATCAAAAAATGGTTCCTTAAGATAATACTGTTTAGGTAGTTCTGCTTAAGTTTTAAAAAAAATCGCTACGGTCAAACAAGTAACTGTAGCGATTTCAAACTCATACTGAAGGCCTATAACATGTTTACCTGCCTCCTTTTCGAGTCCCATGTCCCAAGTTTTGTAATCGAACAGTACGTTCCTAATTTTATTACTTAATTTACACACCTCGTATATATGAAATAAAATACAAAATTATAAATGAAGTTATCTTTTAAAGTTATTTTATTTGCAGATATAGTTGATTAAAGTTGGTTTCCCTGAGGTGATCCCATCGTCATCAATTGTAACCATGTGATCCAAATCGCTATGGGGAAAAGGAAGATTGATAACATCATCTTGTCATGTGATTTCGGAAGTAAATAAATGTCCAATCTACTAAACGAACTTTATAAGTTGAATTTATCCCAGGAACTTCTACTGGCGATACTTTAAATTTGAGTATTAATGAATATTCCGAAAACGATATACGTACGATTCAAGATTCTAGTTTTTCAGCGATATTCGTAAAATGAATCAGTCGTACAATGAAGAGTAACATTATTATTAAATGGTCTTTATTAACTTTTCAATGACCGGTTAAAAAGTATATTTATAATTAGTTTTACTGTCATATATTCTTATATTTGTATGTTCCATTTACCACAGTTGGCATGCTAATAACTTTATGTATTTCTTGTATTTGTATATAGGTATACTCAATGTATGGTTAGGTGGAAGAACAGCCTTTGGCTGAACCTCACCCTTTGTCTTTTCCTGTCAATAAAGGTTATTATTATTATTATTAAAGTACTTCATTTTAATTAAAAGGCGTCAATATTACATTATAAACATATTTTATTTTTAATTTATTTGTGGAGGTTACTAAACAAGACACATCCCGCAGAACTTGTTTGAACCTGTAAGTTATACCACCTTAGTGTATCTATAATAATTACAAAACTTCCCGTTCGGAAGTTGGGAAGTTTCACATATTTCGCTGTAATTATCGTAGTTTTATCCTACCGAGCTGCGGAGGGAGTTAGACTCACCCGGTGACGACGCTGAGGAGGTCCGGCCAGGCCAGCGTGAGGAGGGAGTCCCTCACGAACAGCTCCCAGGAGGTGAGGTGCGACTCGCTGAACACGCGCTCGGAGCGCTGGAGCTTGGGGCGGTTGCGGGTTTTCGGAACTTCCATAATGCCTGGAAGGGGGAAATACGTTAGTGGGTTACGATTAGAAAGAGTTTTTTGTTAAAATATATACAATGTAGCTGTAGATGAAAATGTTATTGATAAGATTATTTTATAAAATAATATTTATTAGTGTTTTACAGGACAAGATTTCTTGTCTTGTCTCGAAAAGCAAGACATAGTTATTTTTTATACAAGACGATAAAATAATATTTTATCGACAAGCGAAAAGTGTTAATTCACGAGCGATATAATCGCGAGTGAATTATTTTTCGCGAGTCGATAATTTAATTTTATCGTCGTGTATAAAATTCTATTTATTTCTGGAGCAGGTTTTGAAGAGTATAGAATTAGAAAAATTAAATTATTATTTAAAAACAATTTTAAAATGTCAGTAGTGTGCGTTGTTATGGAAATGTTCTTCTAATAAACAAAAGTACTTTATCTACCCTTGCTGTTAAAGTGTTACTTTATCTACCCTTGCGGTTAAAGTCCACTATTTTGAGTTGATAAAATTGCACTTTAACATCTGCTATAGAAAAAGGAAATTAATCTTGTCTTTCATTACTCTTGTATACAAAATCTTGTCTTGATCGTCATTTTCTTGCGTATTTCTTGGTCTTACATTTTAATATTTGCAAATGATAATCTTGTATCAAACGTACATATTTTTTGTTTAGATTATATCAATATCAATTATCAAATATATTTCTTATAATACAATATTATAAAACAAAAATCGTATAGTACAACAGCGACATCTGTACAATCAGATTAGTTTTTTTTTCAAAGCATCTCTGGTTATAAGAAAGCATTTTGTGTCTTAACTCTTGGTTACCTGATTTCGAAGAATAATTATATTATTTAATCAAGAATTATTACTGTTACATATTTTTTGAAAATGAAATTTATATAAATATGTTAAAATAATTGTATTAATTTTTTAATACTCACATATTTTTGTACTTTTATTAATTTATAGGTAGGTTTTTATTATAAATCTCTAAAATATGCGAGAGTACAAGAATTGAAAAAAATCTTGCTATTCTTGCACTTTTCTTGAAAGACAATTTTTTGCCTTGTCTTGCTTTGAAATTTGTAGCTCTTGTTTTGTTTCTTGTCTTGCAAAACCAAGATAAAAACAAGACTTTCGTGAAACAATAATATTTATTAATAACGTCTTCAGTTTCTGAAACCGGTAATCTATTAAACAAACCACGGATATTATGAATCATACCAGGCCTTATTTGCGGCAATTATGAAAGTCACAACAATACTAGGTATGTAACAGGAAACAATTTTACTACTTCAAGAAAATGACAAGACAAGGTCGCCTAAACGGCTAATATGTCCCTTCTATCAGCAGAAATAACTGCCTTAGCTCTGTATGTCTTAAAGATAATTTCTGCTTACATTTAAATTAATATGCTTTTAATTTGAAAAAGCAAAAATTCATTTATTATTCATAATTCATATGTTTGTACGTAAATGAAATAAGAAAATAAAATTTAATACAACAGAGAATAGATTAAAAAGGATTATAGGTAATATGAGCAGAAGTGTATGATAAATCGCTGTCTAACTGAGGATTTGATATGAGAGAAAAAGATCATCAAACAAAACTTTTTTTAGTTAAGCGTTTTATGTCTATATCCATAATTTACAAATTGTCGATAATAAAATATATAAAAAGTAATCTTTAAATAGAATTAAATAAGGATTCGTGACATTTTTTATTCCATCCTGCCATTGAATTTAAATATGTATCTGATAGTGCAAAAAATATGTCCACCTTTTTTTGTTGTATCCAGTTGGATTATTTATTTAATCTAGATCCGACGGCCTGTACCAATATCGCTGTACCTAATAAAACTACTAAAATCTGATTCTAGACTCGCACAAAAAATTCTGCTGGAAATGTCCAATAAAACGTTTCTTTTTTTGTCTCTGATATTTATAAAACTACGCAATGAAATCAAGTATCTTGTATCTGATGTAGGTTTGATTCAATTCAAAAGCCACGCGTTTACTGTAAAAATACTTATACGAAAATGATTAAATATAGAAGGTAGTTATTAGTAGGATATATAAAAATAGTTACGAATATTCTAAAGAAAATTTATATATTTATGATGTACAAGGAAATTAATAAATACAAGAATTTAATTAAATAGTTATTTCTTCTTCAATCATCTTAAAAGGTATTGTACTTAATACCATTTTTTTGGATATAAAAATTGATGCTTTTGTTAAATCTATAAAAATATTAACCATAAATTTCATTTCTTTTTATAAAATTCTAGTGAAATTAATGTAAAATGAATAGTCTTATTTTAAAGCGCAGTTTTCATTTTTGGATTACAACTTATAATTAAAGTAACTATATACTTTTACTTGAAACAACTTACAATTTTTACCGAAACCGTAACTAAACCGAAATTTATTTATTTATTTTAACCGAAACGAAAACCAAAATAATATTTTTATAAAACGGTTACCGTTAACCAAACCAAATTTTTATTAATGTAAAAACCGTTAACCGAAACTCAAAATTTTTCAGTTCGTGTTCCTGAATGTAACTAACTCCATTATTTTTTCTTTAAAAAAATATTTTTAATACTGTGATCTGTGACTTTTCACTTATTTGATATATGACTTGCATGATTTTCTTGCAGTCCTTTGAATTTGATCCTAGATATTCACAAGTTTGCTTTGCCCTATCGTAGAATAACAATATCTATTATGTCGTCAGAATTGTGATTCGGCATAAGATAGTTTAGGTTCTATTGTTCTATTAAATATATAAAGCTATGGGTATTACCAGCGCTTAAAATAATTCCCTTGTGGAATATTGTAAATACCATATATCTGTAAATACGTTTTGAAGGTCTCCTGGTATTGTTCTGACGCTTAAAATATTATCTACGGTTTCCACATAGTTACTCTCTTTCTAGCAATATTAATGTTATAAACTTCGGTATAAAGTATTAATTTGTCGAATGAATTGATCTACTATTGTAGTCAGTCGGAAATAAATGGCAATAACTTTTACAGTAGGTAACATGTGTAAAAACAAAGGTACGTTACAGAGAGGAATTTTTAGTAACATAAATGAATATTTAAAATGATCAGCATTTTATAGAGCATTTTTCTTACATGTATATTAAACTTAATATTTCTCTTAGACTATATGAGCAAAAAAAATTATTTTTACATATATTATTCTTTATACAGTATACTTTTAGACTATACATTTATAATTGTATATTTTATAATAATATCGTTTAATTGACATAATTATATATAAAGTCTATTCGAGAAAATACTCAACGCTTTTACTTGAAATTAACATATCTTGTATAAAATATCAAATCTAAGAAGATTTTATTAATTTTATAAAGGAAAATGGAACTGTTTTAATTTTAAAAATTATTATACGTGTAAACCAAGTATATTTCTTCA
This sequence comes from Stenolophus ochropezus, assembly GCA_035578165.1. Classification (NCBI taxonomy): domain Eukaryota; kingdom Metazoa; phylum Arthropoda; class Insecta; order Coleoptera; family Carabidae; genus Stenolophus; species Stenolophus ochropezus. The sequence goes on from JAQOWZ010000002.1 coordinate 5,863,555, forward strand.
TACTTGATTTTTAAACATTTTTAAAAATTCTTTTGTTTTATAATCAGCACGTCGTACAATACATACCCTTTAATTTTTTTCTTAAGTTGTGAAACATCTTGTATATTACATTTTAAATAAAAATACTACACAGTACATATTTATTTTATATTTTGTACAAATCCCAATAGTAAACGAATAATAAATGAATAAGATTTTCATGACGTAGTTATTAGGACAATAGGTGAAAGAGAAACAGAAATGCTGATGTTATTCGGTGGATAACAGCGTACGACAAGCTCATTTTTTTTAATTTCATTATATATTTATAAATAGTGAACATTTTTACCATTATCATTATGCTCCGTTGAACTCAATCTTTCATTTAAATATCTTCAAAAATTTGTCTTTCTGAAAACCCCTTCAGTATTTAAGAGTCAGTTATGAATTCAGAAGACCTTGAACTAGAAAACAATAACAATACAATTTGAAGTAAGAAGTGTATTGTTTGAAACTCATTCAATTGTTTATGAAAACATTTGAATTTATAATTTAAATTGTAATTGAAACTCTGGTAATAAATCTGTTTGAAAAGCCTTGTAGGAACTTTACAATTAAAGTTTTTCCCTACTCGGAATGTATACTTGTTGCTGCAGCTGCATTCAATGGAGACGATTTTATTGTGCTAAAGAGAATAAATAGTTTCATTCCGTTTAAAACGTCTCAAATGGAATTGTATTTGTTAAAAAACATTGATTAACTCAAGAGATTTTTCTTCAGGTGCAATTTGTAATGGTTTTACAATAATTTATTAGTTTTAGTTACACATACTTCTTAGATTCGAAAGACATTAACCAAGTGAGTCACAACTGCCCGTAGAAAAATATAAGAATAGCCTCGTATACCAAACATAAATAATTTTATCCGATCGTTTTGTAATTTTGACTTTATCAAATTTACTCTTATGGTAGGGTAAATGGAGGAGAGATGGATCACATTTTGGAAAAATAATTGTTAGTTTATAATATTAAATTATATTTAATATTCAAAATTTATTTATAATAACATATAATTTAGGCTTACTTGTAAGAATAACGAAAAATATTAAACTATATTTTGAAAACTAGAAAGAAACATTTTATTCACAAAAGGCCAACAACTGTCCTGTCCTCTACTGTGTAGGAAAGACGGACCAAAGCTATAAAAAGATGAACTAGTTAACAGATTGTTGGCATTTGTCATATGTGATACATCCTTCGTGCAAAGAGCGACCACAAATTACACATTTTATCCAATCATTTTTCTTTGTCGTATTTTTAATAATCTTCCTTGCATACCGCAAATTTGTGCTTCAGCTTCTTTATTATTATTATCCTTTGATGAATCATTGAATACCCGTTCTTCAGAACTCTTAGAAGAGCAAGTAAATCGTCTATATTTTAATGTTTGGATGATTGTTTTCTGTTTACCGATTCCATTGATCTTTTTAACAATAACAATCGTTTGGTCTATCTCGGCTCAGCATACATCCTCAGAGCAGAGGTTAACTGGATCACTAAATTAGCTATGACTGTATATACATAATACCAAATTATTAGGTTTTATTAAGTCTGATGCACTTGTTTATAAAGTATGTACATAAATAATTAGATTAAATCTACTGAATTAGGAATTAATTAATTGTGTATATAAGGTTTGAAAAGGGCAATTTCTTAAGTAAATCTGGAATTATTCAGTGTTGACTTCATTAATTTTCAAATGGCTACTTACACTGTTACTAAGCAATAATATTAACTTCTCTATTTAGCACTAAGATATTTAGATAATTCTTTAAAGAGGAAGAACTATAGCCTATAGATTTAGTATCTAAATTGTGCATTAAAAATAATATAAACCTGAAAGAACTCCAGTGAGAGTTATTTCTCGCACGTTATTTTAATTAATCACATTTGCTTGTTGTGGTTTTTCCTAGCCAGTGATAAATAAAGTTTTAAATACATAATAAAAAATACGTTATTTACATATTAAAGCCATAATCAAAAATTATAGCACAAGGAAAGTTTTAAATTTCCTGAGGGCTATAATACTCATTATGTAAGTGGTACATACAACGTTTTCATTTATTTTGATACTTGAAATGAAAAAAATCTGTACGTATATATTCCATGTTGTAGTTTCTTTTTAGATACTTGTCATTGTTAGATTGTTTGTTCTTAAACAAATTTAATATATTCTCCTACTTATCCTATACTGACCATTGTATGTTGAGTTATATTTAATTGAAATGTATTCCCAGACCTAGGACAACTCGACAAAAAAAATCTACATTTATCACCTACACCATCATGCTCGACTTTTCCCAATCAAATATCTATATATAAACATTCATGTAGCATTTCCCACTAACAATAGTGGCAAAACAAAAGGTAACTGGATTTTTCTCTTTGGTTTTATCGTTGAAAGAATTTAAATTGCAAATCATCGTAAGTGAATGAGCAGGCTGCATCTCGTTTCAGGAGGGAGGGGGTTTGCAGGAACATTTCCTGCACTGATCGTAATCGAATGTTCGCCACGCAGGATATCAGCGACTCGCGGGATTCTGCGCAAGCGTTCAAGTGTGGCAGTGATAATTGTTTCGTGTAGTTATTCCGACCGATTTCCTTCACTCTCAAATCTTATTTCGTGCTGAGTATCGTTTACATATTTTAAACTGGAAAATGGTAATGTGTCCTACTTTGCCAATGTGGTCTATCTTATAAAAGAAAATGTTAATATTCTTCCATTTTATCACCAATATTGACTCAGAAAATCATATATACCTAACTATATATACTATGTTTCCTGGAGATGATACTCACGTCATTAATTTCTGCTGCAAGAATTATTAAACTTCTAACTTTCATTTTTTATTCATTCATTATTTGCACGTGATTCAAAGCGATGTATTCCGAAAGTCCATAATAGAACGCTTATTTATATGGATAAAGTGTACAACGTTATAAAACACAAATATTTATAACAAGTTTATAACGATAAAAACAACAACCAGTCTTATTTAAACGAAAATAACACAAAACAAACTTAACGATTATTAATTCACATTGAAAGACATCAATTATTAACTAGTGTGCTTTTATTTTAACAAGACCGTATTTATTTCTACGCTATTTATTTTCGAAGGACATCAATATTTATTTCTACTTTAGATACTGTTCGGACCGATGCCTCGTCTCAACTCACTTCACTCTCTCCTCTCTCTACTGACTCTGACTCTTCACTAACTTCACACTCTCTATATTCTGTGACCTCTATTTCATTCTAACTTTACCTGACTGCTTTCTAGAGTCATTTTATTTGGAGACCTTTAAAGTTTGAAGTTTATACGAGGAGAAATCTTCAAAATTAAACGTTCAAATTCAAAATATTTCTTAAAATATTACAATTGCCCAAAAATGGTACGTATTTTAAGAGTTTTATATCAGATTGAGTCCTTGCTTAGCAGTTAATTTATGGATTTTTGAAAATTTATTGTAATTATTGTTTAATTATTCGTTATTATACCTATCGTAAAGGAGAGAAGTAAATACATTGCTGCCAATCAAATATCAAGTCATCACCATGAATATGATAAATTTCCATGTTTCAAGTTAAAAAATACTCACGGTACCTATGATATCTATACCTAGACAACGATAAAAATGGAATAGTAATAGCAGTGTAACCTCGGTACCGGATATTTTTAAATATTTTAAAAAATTAATGTCATTCATATGACAAATATTGTTGAGTGTACAATTGGCGTTACATTAGAAGTATTTATTTTATTGCGCCAAATGCAGATCACTCCTCCTAGTTATTAAATAGAGTATAGTAGTTACAATGATACAATAAATTGTACCATATAATTCACAATTTAGAAAACATTAAATATTACTTATTTCTTGTAGCTCAAAACTACGAAATGAATTAAGATTAATTAGTGATGAATAGTAAATGCATACATAGTTATTAACGTCTATCCCAAAGGAGTTGTCGTGTCATAGTTGTATGATTTATGTTCATTCCTGTAATAAACTACATATTCAATTCACAACATAAATGAGCTCATAATCTAATCATGTATCACAGTCTCACTACACCTCTGATAAGACATGTTTGTATACTTAATGAACCCCTGTCAAATTTATGCAAAAGCATATTAAATTGTGTTTTAATATATGTACGTACTTGTATATTCATCTCAGGTTTACAATAGTACATTCGTTACAGATAATCAGAATGACAATAAATCTATAAGTAAAAATAAGCATTCGTACTAATGCAATAATAATTTCTTTTGTTAAATTTATTCAGGGCCGATGCTATACGGTAAGAAAGGTAAGCGTGGCAGAAGGGTGCCAAATTGTGAGGGGCGTCGTCATAATAATTAATAAAACAATTCGAAATACAAAACAAGATCTAAAAAAATGTGTAAAAAGAGGCGTCATTTTATAAGATGCGGTAGGTCATGTATGTAGGAATAACAAGGAAAGTAATTCCCAAAGCTGATGCTGAATTTTTTCGTAAACCCGAAAATATTTGAAAATATCGAATTTTTAGCTCGATAATTTTCAAATTTTACAAAATTTTGTTTGTAATATTTTTCAAAGAATTAGTTACGCTGATAACAAATTTACAAACAGAATTTAATTATCTCTTTTCGTTTTGGAGATATTTTCTCTCAAAGTTGTACCTCAAAAAAGTGTATTTTTTTAGTATATTTCAAAAGTGAGTAGAGATACAATATCAACTACTTTACCATTCGATTCTACGAGAAAATTTATATAAAGAAATGTTTTGCCCACATATACGATCTTTGGAACGATTCGGTGTAAAATACGAAAAACGAAAAAACCTAAATTTCAATTTTTTGCCTCTAAACTTTTTGTCTCAAAAATTTTTCATATCTTAGACTTGAGTAGATATCGACGCGCTGATTTCAAATTTTTAAACAGAATTCAATTATCGCTTCCCGTTCTCGAGATATTAGAGTTCAAAGTTTTACCTAAAAAATTAGGTTTTTTAGGTATACCCCTTAAATGGTTAGGTTTACTACTTCGATGACCTCACCAATCGATTCTACGGGCAAAATTACATAAGTGTACCAATTTTCAGATTTTTATCTCAACAGACAAAATTTCTACAAGGAAAAAACTGAAATGGCTAAAAATCGAGAAAAATCGCAAGGGGTTCATCAGGCATTTTTTTCAATTTTGGCCATTTTCGTTTTTCCTTTCTACAAATTGTATCTTTTGCAATAAAAATCTGAAAATTGGTATACTTATGTAATTTTTCCCGTAGAATTGAATGGTGAGGTCGTCGAAGTCGTAAACCTAACCATTTAAGGGGTGTACCTAAAAAACCTGATTTTTTAGGTATTGCCAAAACTCAACTTTGAACACGAATATCTCGAGAACGGGAAGAGATAATTGAATTCTGTTTAAAAATTTGGAATCAGCGTATCGATATCTACTTAAGTCCAGAAAATGAAAAGTTTTGGAGATAAAAAGTTCCTAGGAGAAATTTTGAAATTTAGGTTTTTTCGATTTTCTCATTTTTCACATAATCGTTCCAAAGAACGTATATGAGGAGAAAACATTTCTTTATGTAACTTTTCCTGTAGAATCGACTGGTATAATCGTTGAGATTGTATCTCTACCCATTTTAGAGTTATAGCCAAAAAACACACTTTTTTGAGGTGAAATTTTAACAGCACATATCTCAGTAACGAAAAGTGATAATTAAATTTCGTTTAAAAATTTGAAACCAACGCGTCGAGATCTATCAATGTACACTATTTCTCATAATCAATATTTTGGGCACAAAAATGAGTATTTTTGGAATATTTCGCGTTTATCAACACAATTTTAGGTTTAATAGTATTGTTAGGTTTGTTTTATCTTTACACAACTTAGATATGAGGTATAGTTTCTGAAAATAAATAAAAGTTAGATAATAAAGCGACAGAATAAAATCGTAAATGCGTAATAGGATTGCAGGTTTTGAAATCAGCGCATCGATATTTAGTCTAGAAAATGAAAACCGGCGGCCCTTAATATTGTACTTCAAAAGAACTTTCTTCAATCGGAAATATATTTACAAAAAATACAAACATAATTCGAACTAATTTATTGTTACACTATTAAAATTATTAAAAATAAAGAAATTATGTATAAAACGAAATTGTTCTATCCAATATGAAACACACATGTAATTTAAAGTCACTGAATAGTGAATAGAGAGAGTTGCATGCAAATCTAAAATTGTGAAGTCGTGAAAAGGATTTAACGTAAGCCTGAGGATCACGACAAACCAGTAAATGAGGTCTGCTATTACGTTTATCGCTTGTAAAGATCATTGAGATCTGTTGCACATGTACTAGACTATAACACTTGTATGTACATACATTTTTGTACTATCGGATATCTTTTATGACCCCGGTTTGGTTTCTAAGGTTATGTTTACAAATTACTGATCGATAAGTAATTTCGAACATTATTTACCGATAGGGGAATCGGTAAATAAATGGTAATATAACAACGATCAATTTTTTTTTTCACCTATTTCGGTGTGTAAGTAATGTAAGTAACATTACACACCAACCGGGGATATGGTAAATATTTAGTAACGATCAATTTCTAAGGATCTTTTTTTTATGTCTTGTTAAAATTCCGGTTCTTTATATGTCGGTTAATAGTAAATATTGCATCTAAAAACTGAAGTAAGTATTCAAGAATATATTGTAACGTTTATTTATTTGGGTGAATTGTGAAAATAATTGAAATATATGATTCATGTTTAATGAACAAATAATAAATTATAAAAAGATAATAAAAATAAGTAACGCTATAAATAAACAAATATAAACACTAATTTAAGAGTAATAATTATTAATAAAGACATAAACAACTAAGGATATTTATTTAAACATTTAATACTTCTCACTATTTATTTACACGATATCACCAACTATTTATGTTCACCACTCGTATTATTAATATCAGACTATCGTCGCGGTCTTTTCTGCTTGTACTTATATATCGGAGAAATTAAACTCTCGAACATTCTGGCACCTTCAATGCGTCAATATAATAACCTAAATATTGTACGGTTTCAGATTATTGTAAATTTCGAATTTGTACGATCTGTAAAGTCATCCTAATAGTCGAGTGAAAAAACCTATTATTCTTAATATTTAAATAACAATTTCGAAAATAAATATTAGTTTAAGTAAGATATTTTTTAGCCAAAATATAGATTTATCTCCATTAACTGTAACTATCAATAGTAAAAAACAAATTCTTACGTCAAACAAGTTTAACAAGCCTAAATATATATTTAGTCTGTGGTCTAGTCTAGTAGTGCGAAAATATATGTATGTATTAATATGAATAATAACATAATACAGTTGCCTTCACATTATTGTAAATCTCCATGAACAGTGGAGATTTGGGCATAATGAAGATAAATATTGTTGCCAACTCCAGTGTAAAGTGTGCTTTAGAAACAAAGGCCGTTGTCACCCAACACGTGTCAGTCAGGGGTTGCTACATTGCGCCAAGTATGAATACCTCTGACTCCATCCATCTCTGTGTGATGTGTGGAAACTTTACATACGTCGGAATTAGTTATTCTGTTATACAGTGTCAACGCTCACAATGCTCAAAGCGGATACTACATCAGACAAGCTCTCACACTGACAAGGGTGGACATAGGCTTTCTTCACTATTTAAATCCCAAAATTCAATTTTTATAGATACATTCATCATTTTTTTTTTCAGGGATGTATAGTGAACTGAAATACTGACATGTAACATCATATGTAGATGAATAAAAGCAGTTGTGATAAAGGATATTAACAAAACCGTTATCAAAATAACAAAAAACTAATGAAGATTGTAATCTAATTTTATTTCATTTTTGAAAATATATAATTTATCATTTTAAATACATGAAAAAAATATTTTTTTAAGTTATTATCCAAATTTTAATCCGTGGAAATTTGTAAAATAAGGTTTTATATATATACATATAGGAACCTTGTTGATGATGAAAATATTTTATATGATATTGTAAAAAACTAAAATTACCCTTAGCCATAATAGTTATTTAAGCAACAAATGTGTAAAGTAGGTGTATTTTAGTCGAAGGCTGCAGAAATTATAGCACGAGGTAAGAATAAAGTGTTGCATACAACCTTTTTCCTACAACCTAAATATTAATAACTAGTTATTTATATCACTAGTCCAGAAACTAAATTTTTGCGAGAGCGAGCTTATTTTGCAAATAATGCGAGATTTTAAAATTTACATTTTATTTAAGAGTCTTAAAAGTAGGTAGGTAGCCTCTTTGACACCATTAGGCAAGTTTTCAATTGAAATTGTGTTTTTCTATTACGGGAATTTTTATGAATTAATTAATTGTATTGTTTAATTCGGTATATATTTTCAGATGGTATTTTTTTAATAATATATTTTTTTAATTCAATTTTTATAATTAATTTTTAACCGATTTATTAATCGGTTTAAACCGGTTTTCGAACTAAAACTGCTACTATTATAATGTTTTCTATAAGGGCTAACCGTTAACCAGTATTTTTTTTCTCATTTGATTGTATACCGGGTGTCCCAGCTCGACCGACACATGGGAGTTTTACATGGGAAATCAGTTAATTATGAATAGTATCTCCCCAGTGCAAGATATTAACTTCAAATTTTGTATACTTATCAGAGAATATTAATTCTATGGATCACACTTATCTGAAATATGCAATTTCTTCTGCAGGGCGAGATTTATTAAATTTAAAATGTAATATTTTCGTTCAAAATCAGACAGCCATGGAAATAAAAGAAAATATTTATCTGACAGTTTAGTGAAGTATCACTGATTGTAATCCTTATTCCCTGTATTTTAAAATTATTTAAGTTGAATTTAATTTCTTTTTGTTAAATAATATACCAATATTACAAAAATATAAATATGTACAATAGCATGTCATTACCTGTCAGAACTGTCACATAAATATTTTCTTTTATTTCCATGGTTGACTGATTTTGAACGAAAATGTTAGATTTTATAATTTAATAAATCTCGTCTTGCAGACGAAATTACATATTTCAAATAACTGTAATCCATAGAAATAATATTCCCCAATAAGCATACAAAATTTTAAATTAATATCTTGCACTGGGGAGACACTATTCATAATTAACTGATTTCCCATGTAAATCTCTCATGTGTCGGTCGAGCTGGGACACCCGGTATATAAAATTATAGTAGTAAATGAATTTTCATAATTTTGGAATAAATAATACAAATTTATGAAATCTAAATCTGAAAATACTATTTTGAAAATTTCATTGAAATAGTCTAAAATGTATATTTATATGCAATACTTTTAAAAAAAGTTTCGATTACAAAGAATAAATATACTCGTATTTATAAAACATTAGCAAAGTTCTGGAATGCAATATATTGTTGAAGAGAAGGATTTTTGAGTTGCTGTTCACATTTTCCACTTGTTAGATATGTACATACATCATCCGGTTTCTGTAAAGTTAGTTGACATGAATTCACACTTGCCAACTTCAACTACATTTCCATTTAAATTTTATTACAAAATATATTTCGGTTTGACATACGTACTTGGAGGAATACACGTATGTTACAATAACATTTGAAGTTAGTCTAATCCACTTGCAAGTTGCACTGTGGAAATTTAAACCATATATTGGATTTTAACTTCAACACATTTTCTACATAAAAGCTCGAAATTGAAACACGGAAAAGGACAGTGCTTTAGTAAAAGGGAAATAAATTTATAAAAATTTCGTGATGTAGCTACCTGCATAATAGGTACAAGAAAACAGATGTAGTTATAGGAAAATAAAATACAGTACTGGGAGGAAGAAAATTTATTGAATATTTAAAACAAAATTATGACGAACTTGATTTATTGAGCGCATGTCAATTAAAAATTAAGTATAAATGAATTAAGTACTACATAAGTAACTATTTGCTCAATTATTTTTAATAAAATTGCATTATAACCCTGTTTTTAAGGGGGTTAACTACCAATTTTAAACCATCTAAGTGTAAAGGACGAGGTAGACCTCACCTTTAGTTTATTATATACACCTATAATTTATTATATACAGTCCGCGGTCAAATAAATTATTAAATGTAACATGAAATTATGAATGATTTATGAATTATTATTATATCCCATTATTCCTATTTCCAGAATTAATATTAGGTAATACAGAGGCCTAATCTTAAACAGATTAACATTAAATATCCTATATTTATATTTGAACGAAACTTTTGTGCTTTATTGTATAGGGATGGAGCTTAGTAGTTTGTTGTAGATGGCAGTAATTCTACAAGCAAGTATCCGCAAGATTTTACGAAAAATGATGTTTCTTAATATCGTTAAAAATGTAATAATTTTTATAATAATTGATACAAAATTGACATTATCTTGAAGAAAAATGATAAAACTTTGCCTCTCTAATAATATATTTATGAATAATTTAAACATATAGTACAGTGTACCTAATACAAGCAAACTTTAAATGAATAAAATAATAAAACTGGAAAAAAATTTAAAAATTCAGTATTAGACAGTGTTTTATTTATTTTGAAAATGTTAAGTATTAAGATGATTTCAATGGTATTACAAAATTGCATTATTTGGTATTTCAAAGGCTAGTAGTGAACCCTCTTAATATAATATTTTTTTATACGTTATTTCCAAATTTTCATTGTTTGTTATATTTTTGTTTATGTTTATTCGTTTTTGTTATATTTTTTGTTTATGTTTATTCATTTTATTAAGTGTTCTTATATTATTATTTATAACGACATTTGAGCAAAAGTGAAGTAGGATGATTTATCTTTTTTAAAATAACTGTAGTGCTTGAAGAGGAAGGATTTAGCCGATACTGCTTTTACAAAATGAAATTGTTACATTTTTGGTATAAACTTTTTATGGAGAGAAATATACACCTGCGGCCTGGAATTTACTTTTATTCTAGAAATTGACATTCCCGTCAGAGGCAACTTTTATTTTTCTTCCTTCAAAGGGATTTATTTATTATTCCACTCACTTTGAGTTTAGCAGTTTTGCAAACATAAATCTCCTTAAGTGTCAACCTACGAAGTGTCTCACAAGAACAATGGAGTGTTCGATTTCTGATCCTACAAAATAACAATACCCATGGGTGTTATCCAAAACTCTTTCTTAAAAATTTCATTTGGAAATAAATCAGTGACAACACAGTGAAAATAATAAATTATTATTTATAAAATATAACAATACAATACGTGCATGGATAACTTTGATGTTAATTTGTTCTACAACTAATTTTCTGACATGTTTTCTTGTAGAGAATATAAAATGGAAACTTAATATTTTCCATGCATCGTTCTAACTATCAAACTCTGTTGTTCTATTAAACTTGCCATACTCAGTATATCATTTTTATTGTTCTTGCACTATTTTCTACTATTACTCATTACTATGGATACTAGTGGGTGAATACTGTCATCTGTCCCCCAAAATATGATAAAAATTTCTTATTATATAAATATGAAGGTCAACTTTCAAATTACAATTTTATTTATTAAATATTTCAGTAAGAAAAATTATTACAGAATATTTGATATAATTAGATGCAAGATTAAATAATTTAACCAACGATACCAAATACACTTCATCATATTTAGCAGATGGAAACAGCAAAAAACTATTTTCACATATACCATCGTACTGTTCCATATAACTTGTCATCATAATTTAAAGATGTTTACTAAGAAAGACAAAATTCGAATGTTTACTTGGTAAAATTCTAGTTATAGTTTGAGAAATGTTTGTGATATGCTTGCTAATTTATATCCTGACTGACCTAGAGCAAATCCTTCCACAATTTTGAAAATATTTACAAAATTTAAAAGTGATGGATGCACAATTAAGAAAACAAAAATTGTTTACTACGTGCTTATAGAAGAAAATAATCAACTATCTACAAAAGTTTTGGAAAATTTAATTTATTACATTATAATAACAAAGTTTGTTTGACATTCACTACGTGTATGTTTCATTTTATCTGGAATAGTACGATTTATATAATAGGTATGCACAGTTAATGACAGATTAGAAAATATTACATCTTACACATGTTGTGCTATAATTTTTATCATTTTTTTATAATTTTCAATTTTTATTGCCAATGTTTTCTTGCAAAAAATTTAAGTTCGTATTTTTTATGGTAATGGCCACAAAATAATTAACGAAATCTGAAGAAAAAGAAATAAATCGGATTATTCCATATACTTCATTCTTACCTAATCAGAATGCTTCATTTGATAGCCATAGGTAGTTTTTCAGTGAAGAAATTTGATAAAATCATGGTATCCTGGGTACATTTTGTCGATATCAAAAATGTTATGTTTGAAATGTTGTCATTCGTGAATATAATTTGGGCTATAAATTTAATAGGAAAAATTTACTCATAATTCCTACGAAGTAATGACAGATAACTCGGATCAAAAATGACTGTTAAATCACTCCAGTTTCGCTGTCGGGATCTAAATATAATTTTTGACACTCATTTGTCTGTTACTACGCAACAACTATTCGTATTCCTTTCCTATAAATTCATGGTTCTTTTTATATTACTTATGATAATAATATAAATTTCTATAAAAGTTTTACTAGTCTATTAAATGTTGAAATAAACAATACATTCGATTGATTGACTGGATGAATTCATATGTGGTAAATTAGCAAAGTTGTATGAATTCAGAATATGAAAAGGATTGAAAACAATGTCGAATTAAGAGTCACCTGTCTGGCTTAGTGAAAGCGTAGAACAAGAGCAGATTTCGTGTGAAAAGGATTTAGATTTCATCTCGCTTCAGGCTGAATTCTGAATCCTGAATCCTGAATCCCGACCACAGCTTGACATCTTTCTGTAACTCTTCTGTCACGTTTAAATTGGATGAAAAGCTTCTAGTGAATGTCACATATTAGTTCTTTTATTTTAACTTCCTCGGTCTCTTCATCATCTGTTGCACAACATTCCTAGATAGAACAGGGTCTCAAGTATCTTAAGGATTTGTTCGAGAAAAGGTTTACAGTTTGGTTACGATGATATAAATCGATCTACAGATCTCACATTCAGAGAGAAAACAATTTTTAAAGAAATTGACAACTGATAATTAATTTTAGGATTAAACAGTGTAGTTTACACATAGGGACCTAAGTAAAACAAATTTCTAATAGAGAGCTAAAATCATGTTAATGGGAGAGGAGATTGTAAAATTAAAAACTATAGAAAACTCTTTCTTTTACGTGTGAAAGCTGGACAACAACAAAAAGACAAAGAAGTAAATTAACGAGTACTGAGATGAGGTTTTTGTTAAAAATTCAAGGAAAGATGAGAAGAGATATGAAAAAGATAGAAATATACAAAGAACAAATATATGTAATTCCAATAGAGACAGAGTCAACTAAGGTGGATTAGACATGTACAAAGAATGAACCAACATAGGCTAACAAAAAGAACATTTGAAGCGAGAGAATCCGGAAAAAGTAAAAGAGGTAGGCCCAGAAAAGCATGGATGGATGAAATAAGAAAAGCAGCGGAGAGTAGAGAAATCAAATGGGAAGAAATGTATGTGAATAGCTATTAAATATTTTAAATTTTAATTTATTTTGTAACAAGAATTGATTAAAAATTTAAACATGTAATTTCTAATGTATGCCAAGAGGCCAAGATAGTAAGTAAAAATTTGTATCATCAGAAAAACTAAAGCATTGAAATACAAGTAAAAATTGTTTTGAAACAATACCTGTGTTATGTTTTGTTAATAATATTGTATTACCGATAAGAACTGTAGATTATTATAATGTCAATGTCAACGTTTATTTCAAATTATCATGTCAACAGTTTTCTTTAAAAATGTTTTATCGCTTTAACAAGAATTTTCAAGTAATGAACTGATAAAGAACTGTCTAGAATTGAACAGAAAATCAATTTAAGAGACTTGATTATTAGAAATTATTATCAAAGGTTTTAATTGAATAAAACGATGAATAGATTTTTTATTTACTCTGAAGCTGAAAACACTTTATTTTTTGTGTTCATAATTTATAATTTGTTTTTCAGCTGCTGCTTTCTTTGTTCTCAACGCCTACCCGATATATTATAATAAATATTTGAATTATAGTCTGATATAAGAACATGCGAACTTATAAGAGTTAATCTACTGTTTCGTGCGCTTTCAAAGCTCATAAATTTTTATTTGTTCCACAGAATTAATATGGATATGTATGCGAGAAAAAATTTTCCGAGTACTTTAGTATAAACATTAACTTATATCACGCCTTCTCTGATACAAATCAAGTTTATTTTACTCTGTTGCTTTGTTACTCATAAATGTTACAATTTTGTTAAATTACAGTAATATATTTCTTTCACGCTGATTCCTTTGTTGTTATGTTGTTGAGCGATGAGACCTAAAAATTCTCTGAACATTTTTACGTTATGGAACAGAATACAATTTTTTGGTTTTTGGTCAAAATTAAAGTTTATTATTATTCCAACTACACTTCTCGACAAAAAAAAATCGAACACTTAAAAATTTTTTTGAATCTGCACATAACCTCTTGCTTATCCTTTTTACACTTTTTTAATATTTATATTTTATTTTTCCATTATAATCAAGATCATTACTTTTCATACTTCTTATTTGCTACATTTTTTTTGCAATATTTATGAATTGTAATATATGAACTAGTATTTACAGTATTAGTACAATTCCTGTTAAAGTATTCTAATTATTTTTTAATATTTTCTCTGTCATTCCTGTCAATTATAATAATTGCCATTGTCAAGTATAAAACATTTATTTCCATAGGTAAATTTACCGAATCATTAATTAATTGCAGAAGTTAAATGGGGCTAGATAGAAACAAATTTGAACTATGAAATTTTAGCTAATTATAATATTAATTAATTAATAAATTCCACTAATACACCAACGTTTTGCCTGTAAATCAGTCTTCATCGGGGTGATAAATGTTATTAAAATATTATCAAGAAATAGTTATTTGTGTATCAAGGTTCTAAAAGTAATCTTTTTGGGCCGAAACAGAAGTTTGCAGCCGAGGCAAAGCCGAGGCTACAAATCAGATGAGGCCCAAAAAGAACTTTTAGCCGAGGTGCACACAACATTTTTTAGGCGATTACAACAAGGAATTATGAATTTTCATTCAAAATCAATTTTTGACATCTGTCAAAAGTTACTTTACGGCCGCATTTACTTTACGGCCGCATTTACTTTACGCCCGCATTTACCTTACGGCCGCATTTACTTTACGGCCGCATTTACCTTACGGCCGCATTTACTTTACGGCCGCTAGTTTTACTCGCAAATTCATATCTTTTTCATTAATATTTGTAAAGGAATAGTTAAAATTTTACTTACATTTGCTATTATATTCTAAAATAATTAATCATATTAATATGAACTATGTAAATCAATAATGAACAAACAAGCGGCCAAAAATTTTGACTTTGACAGATGTCAAATAAAAATTGATACTTTAAGGTTGCCAGCAGATACGAAAAACAACAATTTATGTACCAGCCGCCTAAAAAACATGTTACTTAATAGTTGGTTGATAACTAAAGAATGCACATATTATAATAGAAAGACCAAGTAGTTAAATTGGATGAAAAAAAAAATACTTTTAAAAGACAAAATGCGTTCCAGAGCAAAACAAAACTCATTGCAAATATCGCCAGTTTTAATAAATAAAACATGATCCTCAAAGCGATATTAAAGTCGAACACTCTTTTTCCTTTTATGTTTGTTTCTTAATTCTTCTTTTAATGTTTCTGTTTCTCCCGAACGAAAACATCCGCAAAAAAATTGTAATAAAAACGCAATACTCGTGTTTCACTCCGTAAAAACGCAGCACTTTTGCTATTCATGAGCGGAGGCAAATTTCTAAATTTCCAGCTAATTCCCTTCTCTCCTTCCTGGGTAAACATACGGCTTTAATCTCATCTCTACAGACCTTAGCTGCCAGGACCGGCTTGTCACAATTTACACCACATTATTTATTCAGTTGATCATTATTTTTTTATACAACTGTTGTTAATAAAATATGGAACTATAAACATTGGTAGTTATTTATGTACCAAGGGTATTATGAACAAGAATAGACCGTGCAAGTCAAAAATATGATTTTTCAAGATCATTTATTTTGATATTTTCGTACTAGATACATTTGCTTTTAAATTTTGCACCTAAAAATAGTGTGCTTTTTGGTCATATTCCATTTGATTTTACGGAAAAATATACGTAAAGAAATGTTTTTGTACATATACTTCACATTACAAGAAAAATAAGAAAATTGACAAAAATTTAAATCTTGTTAAAACTAAAATTAAAATTTTATCGTTACCCATTTTTGGAATAGACTAAAGAACACTTTTTTCGAAAGAAGTTAATGTTTACACGACAACTATCAACACGCGAAATTATTATTTTTTGTCTACAGAATGCAAAAGTCTTTTGCATTCAGCAATTTTTTTGGCAAAAAAGGATAACAATTTAATCAAATCTGTCACTTTACTGTCTTTGATGCTTTGTGATATAATTTTAATAGTATTGAAAAAAGAAGTATGAAATGTTCCACTTGAAAATTCATATAATTTAAAACAATCGTTGGATTTCTACTGTAAACTAAAACTAGCTGTCAACTGTTAAAAATATCTGATTTCAAAGCAATCAAATTTTCTTTTTTATTTTGTCTAATTTTGAGACATAGTTTTCGAAAAAATGTAGTTTGATACTATGATACTTGATTACCATATGCTTTTACATTCTCGAATAAAAAAGTACCATTTCACAATCTACAATCAAAAATAACTATTTTTGAAGTGCAACTTTGAGACCAAATATCTAAAGAGCAAGATAATTCAATGTTTAAAAGAATTTTTTTGTAAAATCAAAACATTGGCCTAAGAAAAGGATTTTGGTGGTAATTTAGGTCTACATATACAGTTTTATTTTAAAAATTTACAAATTCTATTTTTTGATGTTTAATTGTATGGGAACACAAAAGAAAATATTTTAATTTTATTTCAAAATTTGATATTCACGCAGACAAGGAACGCATATTTCACTAGAAAAGAATACAAATTTAATAACATGTATAAAATAAATTAATTATTGTAGGGCGTGTTAGATCAATTGTTTGAATTTAAATTAACATTTTATAGTAGGCATTCAGTTCTGTGGGGACCACAGCTGATTATTATGTAACTTAATGTGCAGTGTAAAACGAGCTTAATCCTGCAATAGCTCAGAGCAGTCTTAAGATAAAACCAACACAGTGGAAAGAGACTAATGCACAGGTTTTTCTGTTTTTAATCGCTTGGAAACGTGGTTATTTGATCGTGTTTTGCTAATGTTTTTATACACTAGATCTGCCGACCGCAACTCTTTGAAACTTGTTCGTTTGTGGTGACGACTTGTTTCAATTGCTTTAATGTCAAGAAATATAGAGATAATTAAATTCTTAATTTATACATGAAATTAAAACAGAAAATAATTAATTCACAAGCAGACACCGTTTGAAAAAATCTTCAAAGGTATTCAAATTAAACCAAAGCTTCTTCTTATATTAATAGGCCCAGGTTCAAAACCCTATAAATATCTCTAATATTCAACTTCATAATAAGTATATATACATATATATTTTATAAAGTTATTTCGTGAAAAATATAAAATTTGCTTTATTTGTGTAATATCTTCTGTTTAATTATTTATACCCTAATATAAATTATAAATTGTGGAACAATGCGGTACAGGAAAATTTTTAATATAGATGAATATTAATGCCCTTCCTACATAGTTAATAATACTTTTTTATAGTTCTCGTCATGTACATTTATTTGATTTTTAATGGTAAATCCCTAACATTGGGTCAACAATTTCTTTTATCACAAATGCAATTTTCCTATAATCGAGATTCTTGCAGTGCATTCCAACAAGTAAAATTTTTCTGCAAGAAAATATATCAGATCAACTGTTTTTTTCCCGACAAGGATAAATAATTATAGCTTAACTAAAGTATACCTGTGCGTATTTTCAACTTCATATTAGGGATTTAATAATAAAGGAAATTAACTTGTCGAAAAGTATACCTATTCATATTTTTTTCCATTAAAATATTTATATCACAACCTTTAGAAAAGTTATGCTAAATTTGATTTTTCAAAATCAGTGACTAAATCACAGTTTGTGAAATATAACTCGTCACTAGTTAAACATTATATGCATTATAGTAAGAATAAATACTACAAATTTATTTAAAATTAATTATTTAAAATGTAATATCTGTTTGTTTGTTTGTCCAAAATTTGAACACATCTACAAAAAAATCGTCTTATCTAATTATATTGATAGATACTTTAATTTTACGAATGAAATAAATACATCATTGAAACAGGTTTATGAATTAAAAGAGTTTATTTTTATTTTCATTTAAGATGATGAAAAATAGGAAGGAATAAGTATCAGCTATACGTCTTCCTGCAATTGCGCAAGTTACAAGTTGAAATATGAAAGAAGAAAATAAAGTTGAAAGTTGTCGTGGCAAATATATCGTACCGACGTCAGGGGTATTTGTACAAATTTTCCTTCCTTTGTTTTATTTTACTTTTGACATGTTTTTGATAAACAAAAGAAAAGAGTTTTTATCTGAAAGAATTTCGGACTCTAAAACGTTCCCAGGCAAATCAAAGGATATCAGAATAGAATTATATTTCAGACATTTATACTACGAAAATCCATCCATAAGATTTATATTTTATCTCTTTATTTTGAAGTAAATAAATAAACAATCAAATATAGTAATAATTCTTTGATCCATCATTGTTACAATGAACAAGAAAATATATACCACTAAGGTAAAAATTAAATCATGTGTTAAAAAAAATTGTATGATTATTTTCAGAGGAAATGTAATATCTTCTTCTTTGTTATGGTAAACGTGAGATAAAAATAAACAGTGGAAAAGGCTGAAAATATTATGAACAAAATAAAAAGAAATTGGAGAAAGTAAATTCTTAGAAAATACGTACGTAACAAAAGAAAGAATTTCTCAAGATTTCATTAAAAATAAAGTACGGCAGTTGTACTGGGAAATTGAAGGAATTGGGTCATATTTTGAAGTACAGCAAGAGTAGATATTTTACACAACTTTCATACAGTTATTAAATTAAAAAGAAATTCTGGAAAGAAAATATATATTAAATAAATATTACAACGATTATATTTATATGGGTGACGTGTAAATTGTCAAAAAATACAAATATTTTTAAGTAACAAGATTATTAAATAACAAAAATAACAAATGCTCTTATTTCAAAGAAAATAACACAAATTAAACCATTAGTATTTCACAGTTAACAAGCTTATTATTCAGTAATATTCATTTATTTTCATTTTTCACAGGACAGTATTTAGTTGTCAATATTGATGTCCACAAAATATATATTTCTACTTTACATATCGCATGTTTGCCTCCACTCGACTCACTTGACTCTACTCTACTAACTCTCTTCACTAACTCTCTGCACTCACTAATATATCTAAATCTCGACAGCTTTATACCAGCGAGTAATTAATCTCGAAACGTCTAGAGTCTTCCGGACTCAATAAAATTCCGAAAAATAGCGGCGTCGCAGTTATTTCATTTGACCTTTAGTGACATTACCTGACCAGATAGATCAGCCGTGATAATTCTTCGACAGTGAGTCATGCTCGTTACAATAATTATAGTAGTCATAATATATATTATATTTCAGTTTGTTGTACGAACAACAACAATAATTCAATCAAGAACAATGTTCTTAAAATATTTATATGTTTTATTTCACTATTCTACTTTGATTTGTTATAAATGTCAAAACTGACAGTATTATATACAAACATAATAATGGATGAAACGTACGAAAAGAGTTGTAGAGTAAATTAATGAAACTAGCAATACACAATGAAGCACAAATTGTCTACGACAATATCGTCTTCATAAATGACAGGAATGACATATTCAAGTTTTTCAAATACTTGAAAATATCAGTTACCGCGATTACACTACTGTTTCTGTTTTATATTTGTCAGGGTCAACTTACAGATTCTCTTATTGTTAAAGAAAAACACATTTTCAAATAAACAGACACATCCAAAATTATATACTTGTCATCAGTAAAAATATGTTTAATTCAGAAATATTAATTTGATTATGTCTTGCAATGAAAAATTTGAAGCCATCTGGGCTATAATTTAATAAAAAGTAATATTTCGGAAACATCTTGAAGTACTTAGCACCCGCGTTAAAGTAGCTGTTAATATTAAGAGGCAGTTATAACAAAATCGATTTCGTACATCTGGAGTCTGGGGAAAGAAATTTTCAACTTTACAATATAACCGACGTCCCGACAAACCTTAGCATTAAAGAGTTAGATTATTTAAGTTTGTTCAAGCGTTATAAACATATACTTGTAATTAGAAATAACCTTTTGGGAAATATAGAAGCTAATAGATTGTAGAACTCCAATCTTAGACCTTAACTCAGACCGTAAATTTAACAGATTGGCCAGAGTGCATTCAGACTCTGTGATTATCATTGTAAGTGAAACACGACGAACAATGTCGAGAACATATAACTAGGACTAGAACTAGAACTACGTACATTTCAAGTCAACTTAGATTAGTTGCTACGCTCATATATTATTGAGTGTTTGATATTTTACCAAACATAATGTTTCATATGCTAAGAGACGACTACACATTAACTTTATCTTGATTTTCATTTACCACCAAATTTACAAAACAGTATTAGCTTGAAAACTCATTTTGAATATATAAAATTTAGCTTGAATTTGACATATTTAATCTGGTTTAAAAGGTAAGCCTGTCAAAAATCTAATAATCAATCTGATAATCACTAGATAGATTTATAAATCACAAAACTAGTATATGTTTCAAAGGATTCTAATTTATAAATTCACACTATTTTAGCGGAGCGTTTTTCACATTAGTAATAAAGCCCTATGTTGTTAGAATTATTGTATATACTTCCATTTTTTAGTAACTAACTTCTACTCTAAAATGGGTGTGAATAATATCCATAAAATTATTATCAGTGAATTTCTCACATGAAAGTACTTGTGTTTATAAATTTTCATTTTAAAATTCCCACAAGTATAGCCACAATTACAGATTGAATATCAGCTAATAGAAATCCATATGACCGGTAATAATGCGCGTCTCAGGATATACTGAAGATACTGGACACTAAAATGGTTTTGAGTTATACCCTTAAAATTGTTACCAGTGAATTTCTCGCATCAAAGTACCAATGTATACAAATTTTCATTTTGAAATTCCCACTAGTACAGCCACAAATTACAGGTTGAATATCAGCCAATCGGAAACCATATGACCTGTTATAATGTGCGTCTCAGGATATACTGAAGATCCTGCACTCTAAAATGGGTTTGAGTTATACCCTTAAAATTATTACCAGTGAATTTCTCGCATCAAAGTACCTATGTATACAAATTTTCATTTTAAAATTTCTACTAGTACAGCCACAATTACAGATTGAATATTAGACAATAGGAATTCATATGGCCCGTAATAATGCTCGTCTCAGGATATACTAAAGATCTTGGACACTAAAATGGGTTTAAATTATACCCTTAAAACTATTACCAGTGAATTTGTCGCATCAAAATACCTATGTATATAAATTTTCATTTTAAAATTCCCAGTTGTACAATCACAATTACAGAGTGAATATCAGCCAATAGGAATCCACATGACCGGTAATAATGTGCGTCTCAGGATATACCGCGGATTTTTAACACTAGATATCGTTGAAGATAACATATCTAATTTTAGTTAGTACTAGTATAATCGTGATAACTATTAAAATGCCATTATTGTCCAACATACAAGTTTAATTATTATCGTACTCGTGTTTGTCTCTATCTGGATGAAGCACATCATTGAACATTTTTTAATTACGAATTGAACAGTTGAATAATTGCAGTAAATATTGAAGTAGCTCTCTTTTTAAATGAAGTAAATTAAAATCAATACTAGAAATATTTGATTAAAAAATGCCTGACTCAATTAATTTCATTTGAATATGAATCAATAGTCCATTAGACTATTTATTGAACATCTGAATTTCCGATAACTGGAACGTCTTTCCTTAAATATGTAATGTAATCAACAATAAAATTATTTCATTCCAAAATATTTATTTATCAAGATAGAGAGATGTTAATAATTATTTCAGTAAACCTAAAGACCGTTTTAGACTAACCTATATACAAGATGTTGCACCATTTTTGGTTAATTTTGCTTGTCACATTATTATTCCCTTCCTTTAGATTTTACTCCAGATACTATAGTAATTTTTACCGTCAATTATGCTTTTTATAATAGAAAGAATTTTAATATTAGGTATCTATTAAATACACACTATAAAACAAAAAAATAAATAATCTACAGTGCCTAAATTTTATAAGCGCTTTATGCCCCAAAATACATAAATCCGGCTCTGATAATATGTTATAAACTTAAATTATGTTATTAACTGATTTCTTTAAAGTAAATTTTATTATAAAGAAAATGTTTTTATGAAAAAACATATGAAAATTTAAATGATTTCTCTGCCTAGGGCAAAATGGAGTATTACCAGAAAAATTTAATTATTTCTTGTCAGATACACTGTTTCTCGTTATTCCATAAAAGTTTTTAAAATGTTGCATCAGTTGGAAAAATGTTAAAAATTCATTTTTTATCAATTTGGCTTGGCTGAAATAGACATTATTCAAAGCATGTCGCTCAATAAATTTTGAAATTTTGTATTCACCGTAAAAATGAAGTGCTGATAGCAATGATTAATGGAAGCTGAAAAAATTTGAATATGAAATATGAAAAAATGTACTTTATGCGAGATTTTATAAATTTATTAGTTTGAGTTAAGCCACATTTTATACGGAAAGCAGTTAGTCTTTCGTAAATTTTTGTCTAACACTGTAAAAGTTGTATAGGTATTTTAGATAACAGAAAATAATATAATTTTTCACACGAAACGACACTTCGCATCGTATATTTTTCTTCCGTTTCGTTGGAAAACGATTCACTATTTAAAGATTCATAACGTGGAATGGAAACATGCTTTACAAGAACAACAAACTCAAAAATACAATTAAAGATAGCGTTAATAAATGAAATGGCTAATAAATATGAGTTATTGATGGATGTGATAACTCAACTCGCTTATTTGATTCGTTAGTAAATTTATTAATTGTACAATCCACGAACAAATCCTTAACGTCTTCATATTTTATTTTAATAATCGCCAATGAAGCAAGTCGTTCTTGTCTGGCAAAATTTCTTAAATATGATTTAATTCGCTTTAGTCATCTATTGATAAAATGTGTACCTAACTCTTAACTGTGACCTGATGTAAAGAATAATAACATATTATACACCAAGGTTGAGACGACTATCATTATTGACCTAGCGTCAAGTTGTATCTCGAGGTGTGAAATAACCGAGGGACGTAAGGCGCTGGTCAATAATGGTCTTCTCTAGTGATATATGATCTAAGCCAAGATCGGAAATCCTTACAGTTAGAGATGCATACACTATTTTTGCACGATCAAAATTAAATATCCTTCAATATCAGTAATAAAAAGTTTCCAAAATGTGGTGTATTAAGTTCATTCCTTCATTTATGGAAAACAAAAGTCTGTTTCTATAATATTTTTGAAACATTCATTTCATGTTGCAATATGTCAAAATTCTGTCATTTGTGGCTGTTTTTTTTTTTGTAAGAAATAAGTGCGAAAATAATTTGCAAGGTACAATTATTTATCAATTGTATTAGTAACTGCACTTTTTGTTTTAATTGCAATAAATGAATTAACTAACAATGAACCTACTTGTCGTTCAAGAACGGTATGAAGTTCCTACCCTTTTATTAGACGTAGCAACCAATAAGAGCAACCTACTGTCTTCGAAACCCAATCAATAAACCTTTTCTACTGTCCAATCGTCCAAAAAAGTTATAAAATTTAATAAAATCAATTGTAAACCATGTTTTCATTATTAATGTTCACTAATTCCAGCAATTAAACATATATTCCGTACAGGCCACAAATTTGAATAAACACGCATAAATTTGAAAATTAAATGAGCGTTTTCAATCATTTTGTCCAAATTACAATATCATTGTATTGGTAAATTGGTTACAACTAGTTACATTTCAATACTCATATATCTTCATTTTTCATTCTTTACAGGATTCGTAATGTCACTTTGAACCGCGTAAACATTATACATATTTTACATGGTGAGTTAGCTTTCCGGTACATTGGCGCAGAATGACATTTTAATTATAAATGAAAATTTGTTTATAGTTTGCACGTACTCAGCGACGAATAATATACATTGTTAACTTTGTTAGTTTTATATGTAATTGTAATATTATATTAAATCTATTCTACAGTATTTAGTATTAAATAAAATATGGTACAGGCGTACACAATAATTTAATTTACCGACAAAATAGAATTCTTTTCAATTCTTTCACAAATATAATTACATTTTATATTATGTTGTACATACAACAAATTTAGGGCCGATTTTTCATTACCTGGTTAAGTTATGGTTAAGTTAACTATGATTAGATTTAACCAGCGTAAGTTAATAATGGTTAAAATAAAGAGCGTTTTTTAATCATGTAGACATCTCCGGTTAAATTAACTTAGATTATCAAGGTTTTAGTTTAGGTAGACAAGAAAAATAAACGACTGCTCTATTTATATTACTAGATCTGTAAATTCATAAGTGCTTGTTTAGTTACATTTTCAGGTTATTGTAATACAATATTGAATAATGACAGAAAAACGTAGCAGAAGTGCTAATTTTTTAGATTAAGAATGCATTACTGTACATGATAAAATTATAGAGAGCAAAAAATAGACGTAACGACAATTAAAGACAAGGAACATTTCTGGAAGAAAATTACAATTATGTTCAATGCAAAAAGTGGCGTACATAGAAGAACTTGTAAGGATGGTATACGAAAATAAATAAGGACCTGTTTCATAGCTGGAACAGCATTATTTCTAGAATAAATATTAATATACAATCTAATTTATAATGAGACTATGACCACTACATATACAAATTTATAATTGTTATATATATATATATATATATATATATATATATATATATATATATATATATCTGTTGGATGAGCTACCTCATCAATCAGTTCTAGTAAATATAAAAAATTCTATATCGATATGTATTTCTTTCTTCATACTTATTATTTTGGGCAATTGGGATGTGAAAAAAATAATCACTTAACGTTATCAATAGATTACATTTTTTTGAGATATTTTTTTGGGTATGTACATTTGTTTCCTTCGACATTAATAAAAAAAATTCAATTAACATCAATGTTTGAATTACTTATCATGATTTGAAATATTCGTGAATATTTTCAATAAAGGAACAGAATAAAAACTTAATTAATTATTTAGTATTTATACAGACGAATTGATTAAAAAAGTACATTAACCTTCAGAAATGAAACAGTTTGTAAAAAACATTTTGAAGTAAGCTTCAGATAAAATTTTATTATTTATTAAAAGATGTGTCAATTTGCTTTATTACAGATATAGATATAAATTTAACAAGTAATTGGTTGAAATTCTTTCAAATTTAGCTTGTAAAAAGTTAAATCGTTGCATTAAGAACAAGAAAAAGTTTTATCGATATAAAATACAAATCTTATAGCACCTGTTTTTCGCGGAACAAGTCATAAATTTAAACTTTTAAATAATATATATGTTCGACGTTGCTCCTGTTTGTTTTTACAAAAATATAAAAAGCTTCAAGTTGAAATTAGCGTGAAAACGCACTTAGTTCGCGTCGGAATTGATGAGAAAATATGTTTGTTTAACTTGGAAACATTAATTCCGTAAAATATTACATACGGAGCACAGATTGCGTTTGTTTTCACAGATGTTTTGTATCAGGGCACACTTTGCAAATGGCTATAAATATGTAATTTATAATTACGGAGGTAGGTATACAAGACAAGTAAATCCTCTACGAAATACAATATATTTTCTAAGTGACATTAGAATATAAATTTCCAGGTATATTACCTTTGAATAAAATAATTCTAGGTATCTTCTTTATAACTTTGTTATTGTTATAAAATACCAGTGATCACATGAGTTTAACTGTCAAATATATGACAGAAAAATATTTTTTTGTTTTCGTTACTAAAATAGAAACACACTAATTTAGTGCTATAGTTATTATTATTATTATTGTTAGTTATTAAAAGGCCAGTTACTATTTTGTATTGGTTAAGGATGATTTTGGATATCTAGACGAAATCGACGAATTAAGGAAATTAAATTCAAAAATATATAAAAAATGTTATTACTTTTATTAGGATTATAAATGCAATTTTTTAGTCCGACTAAAACATATATTTTTTTGTTCTCTTACTTAAGAAATTTATTTTATTATAATTAAAAAAAGGTTGACAAAGTGAAAAATCAAACATAAAAACAAAGACAGCCTACTTTATTTTTGTAAATATTAAGAAACTAGTTAATGTTTGTTATTAACAATATATTTTTTTTAGTATTATTGGGTTGAGAAGACTATTATTGACCAGTACCTTATGTACGTCGGTTGCTTCGCAATTCAAGACACAACTTGACGCTAGGTCAATAATGGTAATCATCTCAACCTTGGTGTATAATATACTATTATTTGTTATTCACTTACAAATAAAAGTATAATTATAACCAAATTCTGTGAGTTACTAACATTTTGTCAAAACAATTATGAAACAAAATTTTTAATTATGTATACAACGCAACAAAACTGAAACTAACTTGTGAAAGTTTTACAGGTTAGTAGCTTGTAAGGGTTAGTTTTCCTGTTGAATAAACAATGAAATTAACGATGTTTTACAAGTGAGTAACTAATAAAGAAATTGACTCGATTAAATTATTATAAAATTATTTAATACTTACTATGATCACACTAGAAATTAGATTACAAATTTGTTCTTTTTGAAAAAAAATTTTAATTTGTGGATTAAAACTTCTAGTACACACATGCTGTGTAGTGATTCAGCTACCACTTTCTGTTTGTGTAAGAGTTACACAAAAGATAAAAAAGAACTTTGTGCAATTTTCATTTAATTAGGAAAGAGGCAAATTGCAAATTCAAGAGCTTTTATGAATGATGTATAAAGAACTATTTACAGTATTCAAGTGGTAAGCGTGCGTATTTATTGAGATGTGTATGCATTCAGAATTGGTTCACAAACCTAATGTTTTTATTTTCTCTTTCAGTTGTTTTTTCACGGATTACTTTGAACTGAAATAAAATTACAGTTAATGGAAATTCCAATTAGATGAATTTTCCGCAAAACGTCTAGTAAGTAAACAGTTATTTTCATGCTGCAACAAGAAAAGTGAACGGAATTCTTATTAAATGTTAATGCACGTAATTATGACACTTTCACAAATTTTTGCTGGAAACTTTTCAAAGAAAACTTTTCAGTAAATTGAATTTTAAAACAGTATTATAAGTAAGATTTCATGTTATTTTAATTAATTATATTTCAATATAATGCTTGAAAAACATAAAGGAAATTCTAGTTTAAAGTTAAAAAAAAACTGTCGTAAGAAAAACTCCACGTGTCTATTAAATTTTTATTCGCTTTATCTTAAAATGAGTGAATATATTTTCTTCAATGTATCATAATTTGAAAGTATAGTCATTACCAAATAGAGGATATAGATTATGAAAAACTTACTAAAACTCCTTTTTAATAATTTTTATTATACTTGTAGGTATCACACAAGTTTTTCTCCACTTATTGGAATGGAAAACTTTGATTATTTTATTATATCATATCTTCTTCTTTCACAAAGAAGATCTACTAGTTAGCTATTATTTTAAAATGTTAACGACGGAAAGCTTGAAATAGGTTGTAAATTAATACCTAATATGTATAATAGGTTGTTATTCAAATTTTGAGTTTACAGTGATGATGACGCTGATTTAGATGCGTTAGATTTAATTGTTTATGTTTTATGGTATACTAAGATGAATTAATATTAAGCAGATTATTTTTATAATTCCAGCGGATACAAATTTTCATAGTACTTTTTCAGCGATTCTGTATTTCCATATGTTATTAGGTGCTCGAAATTTAAATTTGTTTTCTATTTATTTCCATGATTTCCCTATATCTTGTAAAGTAACCATGTGTGTGTTTTTTTACATTTAATTATATGTCTGTAATAATTTACTAAATTTAAAAGAAATAACTTTTTTCTGAATTTTATTTTGTCCTTATGAACATTTTTACATTTTTATTGAACCATAATAGTATTGAAATTTAGCATAAAAATATTGTTTTGTATTTCGAGCATACTTTTGTGAGTCCTTTTGTTAAAAGTTACTTTTGGCCTTACAATATTATAATGTAAAATCAGGCTTCCTGAAAGCGGTTTTATTATAAAAGTAAGCTCGTAATACAGGCCATTGTCTTTATTCTCTATTCATTTTTTTAAAATGTAGAACTGTTATTTGAAATATTACTAATAAGAAAAGAACCAAGAAAATATAAAAATTTCTAGATTCTCTAGTTATTATTTATATTTATATGTATTGCGCTTTGTAAAATTCTGCTTAAGTGGGGACAGTGCAACAAACATAAAATTTAAACTTAGTTTACATAAGTAATAGTTTAAGATACTAGAGTGCAAGTGGTAAATTTCAAATTTTCTTTCAGTAGAAATTATATTAAAACATTGAATTTGAAGTATGGCTAATCTTGCTAATTCCATAGTTTCAGTTAACTCCTATCACTGTTATCAGGATTGTTTCACGATGATCCTTTGGACGAGTTGTCTATTTTTCAATATTTTCTATGGCTGATACTTGATCGGTATGAGTGCTCGTCATTTTGAATCGACATAGCACGGACTTATAGCACAAGTGCCACTCAAAACACAGCGTGTTACGGGGAAATGTTCCACAAGAGCTTGATGAAGCTTTCCAAAGTTTCGATAACCGGTTTACCGATTTCAGCAAAAAATATTACTCTCATACTCTGAAATTATTGGCACAATTCCTAGTTTTAATAGCCGTCGGTTGTACGTTTGAAATACACATAGGTAAGTATAAAACTGTAACTTAGATATAAAATCCCACTTTACATTTTACTTATATAATACATATTATGAAATGGTGTAAAAAAAAATAACAGAATTTTAGTATAAATATAAGCCATAAAATATAAATATAACCACTATAGCTTTTTATTATAATAATAAAAAATAAACATTAGTTTGAAATAATATAGTTATTACCTGGCAATTTAATGTTCTCGAAAAGGGATATGTGAATTTAGTATGGTAGGATAGTAGAAAAAGGCAAGTAGACTGTCTCTATGCTATAACGCTAACGTTACAGCATCCCTTTCCCAAATTTTTAATAATTATTTTATCGTAAACTACGAATAATGAATCGATTATAAAAAATAGATATGTTACTTTTTGTTTTGTTCTTATACGTAAAAATCAAAATACAATTTTGGCTTGGGAAAGCTAATCAAATAAAGTTAAATAATGATGGGTATCTACCTTAGATCATATATCACTAGATACGTATGACAGGCCAGATTTTCACCAAAAGAAGAACAAAACATAATCCCCTCTTTGAAGCTCTACACCTAATTCATGAAGTAATTCATAATTCTTCCAAAGTATGTTCAAAGCATATTGACAATTGTGTACAATGTCAGTTATGTCATGATGGGTTTTAAATTTGACGTTTAACTCATACTTCCGCCTCCAAAAAGAGATGGAAATGGTATATCCATCGTTCTATGTTTGACCAAAAATTTAATACGTACAATATAAGCAAGTATGTATCTAGTGATATATGATCTAAGGTATCTAGGCTAAAATTTTATGAAATATGAATTATTTACAAAAATAAAAAATTACATTGTCCATATCAGCTGAAATTTCCCATTCTACCCAAAATAAGTAAGACGAAATAAAGTTATTTATTTTTCATTTATATTATTGTGATGAATCCTTTTGCATAAGATATTTCAAAAAGAAAGAAAAATGAATTGTACCATTGAATAAAGCAATCTTCTAAGTAAGATTCCGTGTTGTTCATTTAAAATATTTCAAAGCAAGACTACACCTGAATGCCGAGTAAATTTTCCTTTTTGCAAATTTATTCATGTTTAAAAAATGAATTCATATCTAGTATTTGATCTTAAAAGCTTGCATTCAAGTCCACGGTCCATAAAAATCGTTTTGGGAGTCCTTTTTGATAAGTTTGTCCTGTTAACTTCGCTAGTGACATATTTTGGAATGACGCTTTTCTATTGGGCGATTTTTTCCATCAACGGAATAATTGGATCGTTTTTGTCATGAGCCGCGTTGAAGGCCCAAAGGGTTCGTGACTTGTAGGTTACAATGGACTAACATCATTACTGGAAATCGCCGAAATGTGCACAAGGAGAGCCGGGCCTAATAGTGCTTGCTGAATGTCTTGTTCAAGTCCCGACCAATCGATAGCGGATGTTTTTGCGTTCTGCGTGTTTGTTTGCTTACGTTTCTTCCACTTCCTTTCCAATCTCTAGCGTTAAATATTCATTTTACTTTATTCCCTGCTAATAATTACTTATAATTAAAATAAAATAATAATCACAAGTAATATTATCCACAAGGCGAACTAGATAATGGCATGAGAGCGCTGCTACGCAGTGGCACTTAAGAATTTTGAAGTCATTTCAAAGTTTCATTTAATATACAGTGAGAATATTTATTAAGCCCGGTTTAGACTAGTTTATAAATTGTACAAGATATTGCACAATTTTTGGTACAATTCAAATTGATTAGTATCAAACAGCAAATTGATTGAAATATTGTATACTATCGTAAATATATTGCAAAAAAACTTTCTATTTATCATACAATCTGTCTACCAATATATAATCTCACGCATTTCTATTGTTTATTTGTTTATATTATATATAGTGTGGTTATAGAAAACTTAGTGTTGCTACTGGCAAAAAGTATTGCAAACTTTAAGTATAAATGAATTAATGGTTAATTTTGCTTGAAACACTGACATATTCAAAACATTTCTATTTACACTATTTTATTTCAAGAAGAACAATGTTGGCAGTTCTGTGCATAAACAATGATAAAGTCAAATCTCTGGATTTCGATAATACGATGTTTATACTCTTACAATAAAATCTGTTGATATTTATACAGGATTACATCTGAATTACAACGTTCATATATCTGAAACGGTTCATTTTTTGAAATATTTTTATAATACTTTTCGATTTATTTTGACTTCTCCGCATGTTCTATAAATCTTGAACATTTATTTTTTAACGTTCTGTATTGGCTTATGCAGTTTTGAGAAGTCAGTATGGTAATAATATTACCGCATAAATACAATCATACCTTATTTACCAACTTACTTATAAATTTTAGTCATTTATGTTTTTCAATAGAGCAATAAAGTTAAGGTATGTATGCAATGTAATGTAATAACAAAACTGTAATACCATTAAATTTCTAATTCGCTAATGCTACACTCCTCTTTAGTACATCAGTGCACTCACAATTAATCTAATTCTATCCCAATTAAACAAACATTCATGAAACATACTCTAGTTTCTTTAGGACAAAAATAGATTTTCAATTTAACGGAATCACATTCTAGAACAAAATCTATTTTGTATATGGAACAATTAAAATAAATCTAGTTGTGCAAATCTCTTTTCTATTGCATTCAACAGTGCCAAAAGGGCACTTTGCTCGTAGTTTTTTTGACACTGACAATAGTCAGAATATATTTCGTGATATGTACGAAATAAATAAAAACGATCTCTATTTTTGCAAGTTTTTGAGCGATTAAAATAATTTTGTGTAATACAATAAGGAATAGTGATAAACGTTTTAATATTTTTTTCAAAAGATGATCCATTTCAAATGGAAGTTTGAAGATATGAAACGAATGGAAGTTAAAGTGTGATTACTCGAAGAATGATCTCACTTTCAAGTGAAGTAAGTTTAAAAGAAGTACAGCAAAAAATGTGCAAAATTTAGCGTACAAGGAAGTCACGTGGAGTCCACATCAGATATTTTACCTTAGTGAATAGTGAATTAATCTAAATATTTCCTCTTATGAAATCACAATGAATGAAGACATAATAGCTCGCTCTAATTTCATATGATCGAAAATTAGATTATTAACTGAACGATGCTTGATTTAGATAAATTCAGAACCAAATAATATTTTGTTCATCATTCATGATATAACAGAACAGAAAAATGGATTATTATCTAAAACTTGATTTAGATTCACGACTAAAACAATATTGTATTCATTGTATAAGGCACAATATTCCTAGATGGAACAGGATCTCGAAAGAAATCTTTATTATTACTTAACTAGTTTTACTTGCGTTATAGTGGTATATATTGTTAGTCTGTAGTTACTGCAAGGGTCCTACAGTTTATTGTTGATTGACGACGCAAGGTTTTAAATCCTATATCTCAATTCGAGTTCTTGATAATCCTTGTATTTTTTCCTTTCATTGAAACCAAGTTCCGTCATAAGAAAAAGGAAAATCTTACACTGCAGCGTCCAGCTGTTCGAATTTTTTACCCTAAACCATTCCAAGCAAAAGCTTCAGTTTATATTTTGAACAACTGCATGCTTCATACAAGAAATAACAAACCTTCATTTCTTTTATTTTTACACCAGATCTCATTCTGAATATATGATATATTTAGTACATGGATTCTGCATTCTCATCCTAGCCGTAGTGACGTATGTTAGTGCTGACAAATCTAGCGAAAAGCCTTGGAACAGATAACGGAAAATTGTCTGCTTTGGGCTCAAACTTCAGCGTGATCCATAATCTGTCACTTTTAGCCTTCACCGATCCATTCTTGCAAGATAAAATACCTCAATATATTGTTGCACATGAAAAATGTATGAATGGAACTCAATAATATCGATAGACAAAAAACCAAAGAATAAAATATAATGTTCTATTGGAGAATTGAATAAAATAAATGCGGTATGAATGAATGAAACATTCATATAAACCCACTATTATTAACCTTTATTTGACATGAGAAATTGTTTTTCACTACCGCTTGTTTGGTAATCATGGTCATTAATAAACTATTATTAACCAGAGTGGATAATGAAAACTTTTTTTTAAGAAACTCAAGTCTCAATCCAAATATTGTTTGAACTCAAGGAAAGTAGTATAGATTCACAATTTAAATAGGCCGTTTGAATTAAATAAGTAAATCAAATTAAACCATGTTAAAATGTACATTATTGTAAATATAACTTTTAGTAGGATTGGGATTGAAATGCTATTAGTGACAAAAATAATATGTATACTCCGATTGAGAACACCATTCTTAATCAGCTTACTTACTTTATGTCCGATTATAAAAAAAAACTATATTTACAATAAAAAACCAATGTCTCAAACATTCATTTGTCTAACAATAATAAAAGAAAACAGTAAATTATTGACAGAAATTTAATTTAGAAAATAATTTTTTTTTTCACAAGATGCATGGAAAGCATTACTTTCTTCTGGTGAAAAGGAAAATTATATTTTCTCTATACAGAGGAAAATGTACAGTGTCCTTTAAAAAAATAGGGCAATTACGACTTGCTCTTTTTGTATTTCACAATTGCACCGCTAAACGTCAAATTTTGCAGTACAATTATAACCTAATTTTCTAACTTATCATGTTCTTGCTCCTTTTCATTCGAATAAATTTATTTTTGAAATATGTCGTGAAAAAATATTGTGTCTAAAACGAAAGGAAAGCACTTTTTCCACTCTCACTCTCACTCGAAAAAAATCATGAATTTATATTTTTAATTTATTTGTGTTTTGTAATTAAAATAATAATACCCCCTTATTGTCGTTGTGTTTAACATCATTTTTCACGTACAACAAAAGAGAAGTAATAAAAAATAAATGATCTCATAATTGTGAACAAGCAGAGAAGCGTCAGTAATAAATGTATTAAATTTCCGCTACCATTGAAAAGCAATAATGAAAAAACAATTTACATAATGGAAATAAATTACAAGACGAAAATGACTTCATTTTATTTATGAAAATTTTAATTGAAATTTGTTCTCATTTGAGTTTTATCATCTGTAAGAAGCCACACTCTCATGAACTCCACCGCAGCCATTGTCTTCACTTTGGTTATTAAATTTGTGCGCAAAAGACAAGCAATTCGTACGTCTTCATCTCTAGGATACGCAGTTTCTTAGAATTCAATATGTTTCAACGTCTGGAATACATGAATCTGTACATCACTTGTATAGGGATTTCGAATAATGGAACTGTCATACCTAAATCCAAATCAAAAAGTTTTTTTACTCTTGACAATCTAAGTTGATATTGATGCGATATTCTATCAAAAATGCATCACTTCAAACAAAAATGCCAAATAAATAAATAAATATAACATCTGAACCTGAAATTTGTTTCCTTGTCAGACTGCACATTAAAGAAATGTGAACCAGAAACAAGATGAATGATTAACAGTGGCGTACAGTCCATATGTGCACGCTGTGCAGTGCACACCCAGGAAAAATGGTAAAATAACAATTATATTACTTACTTTTCTTTATATTTTTTCAATATAATTTTGTCATAATAATATAGGTAATTGTTATATTGCATATAACGTGAACGCTTAGGCCAAGTGCACTTATCCCTTGTGCACGGCTAGCGCAGCTCATTCAAACAGAGAAGATACCATCACAGTCACATTACGCAGAGATAGAATATTACAGAAACTAACCGTCGCATCTCGTGCCTCGCGTGCAATGGAAATTATGCACCTTGTTAGAATTTAATATTTGTAGCTTGCGTTTAATTTATATTTCAGACAATTCTATTACTTGTGAGTATTTAATTATTACATATTCAATTTCTATTTTGTAGACGTGTTATTTTTTGAAAAAATTAAATTGTTTGTTGAAATTGTTGGGAACACTTTTTTTGAGGTTGTTGTAAATAAAATTAGGCCTTTAGGTTCCTGTATTTTTTTGTTTTTATTTTAATATAAAATCGTCAATTGAATAAAGACGTTTCGGGTTTAGTTAATCCATCATAATTTTTAAAAAAGTACCTATGTTTCTAACCACTTTAAATTGAATGTACCATTTTTTAAGTTTCCATTCCATTCAGGACGTTGTTTTATGAAGGTACAGTAAATTTTATCACTTTATTGTGATTTTCACTCAACGATTCTAAGCGGAAAGATTTGTTTATTTATACTCGTGATTCGTTTCGTTTGAGAAAGAATCCAGAACCATTGTCTTTCCTCATCATATTCAGTTTGCTTTTAAAAATTGTGATATACTTCTTCACAACTGTGGGCGCGGTTTGTGTCCATTGTCAAATGAAACGCATTTTTATATTTCTTATTTTAATTATTTTATTGCGTGTAGCTTATATTATCAAAATATTGGTATTTATGTAACTCTGAACACTGAACGTTTGAATGTTACTTTCGTAATTGTAAAATAAAAACCATTTTCCCCCAAAATAATAATTCTGTAAATTCCCTTTTCCTGTGAGCACCGGAAGATTTTAAAATCTGTTTAAGAATTCATCCGGTAATGAGGGAAATCGTGTAGAGATTTTTATTTTTAGCAGCGGTTAATATTTAATTTTCAGTAATTTTCAGTAAAATTTAATCTGAGTGATATTAAATTCCTAGGGATTTATGAAATTTTCGTAGTTGCCTAAAATATTCATGTACCTTCCATGAATACGTAAAACATAACTCAAATAAAATTCAATAAATTCGATTTCATTCGATTGAAATGGAATTATTCTCGATATAAAAATTAATTTAATGAAATATATTTTTGTACAAATACATTTATTAAAGAAAAAATGTTTAAAAAAAGTGGTGAAAAAATATGTTACTATTATATTCAAATAAGATAGATTGGGCCATACAATTAGGTTTAATTTTACAAAGTGGTTTGTTCAATTCCATATCAACATTGAAAATGAGTAATAATTCATTACATATCAAATTATCCGGAATACAATTTTGAAATGTCATAAATTCGAATAGGTACATTATTTAGTTTATGATAAACATTATCATTTGCAACTGAAATTACTATAATTACATGTTATAGAAACCTGAAATATTGAAACAAACGATTAACTTTAGGATTACCGGTAATTTTGTTACACAAACTTCGTGGTACGGGGAATATTTTTTAAACTCGGTCGGATTAATAAGTGACGTCTTAAGCTTAGCTCAACTTTGTACATTAAGGAAGAAGAAAAAATGTGTCGTAGTAATTTTGTTGGTGTACCGAATTTGTTGGGAACATTTTCCAAAACTTTCTTATATGTAATAAAATATTACTAGAAGAAAATAATAAATAATATAAAGTAATGGAAAATTCTTCAAAGATTTATTAATTTTTATTACTATATATATATATGATAATGTAGAATATGTTGAATTAAAAATTTTGAATTATATAATTAATAAAACTATATTTATGTCAAAATGTACTTCATAAGAAATCTGACTCCAGAAACAATTATTACAAGATTCATAATAAGTCTGGAACTGCTTCCAGAAAACTAAATAAGGATCACTAAACAATAGACTCTGTAGCCCTCTTATCAATTTTAGGATAATAATAAAATAATGAAATAACGGTTTAAATAAAATAAACATTAAAAAATCATCAATTTTTTCAAGCTTATTTATCTCTAGAAAAATAATCGAAGATATTTGGTCAGGGCAGGTAAAATGTTTGAAATAGACTATTTATTTTAATCTAAATTTGCAAAAGACTTGTTATTAACAGTTATATTACTTTTTAAATATTAAGATATTGTTTACAAAGACAAAAGTAAGCAGGGTAACTAAGTCATAATGTGTACCATGTAATTTGGCATGTCAGTATGGTAATTAATATTTACCGTGAAGAATTGTTCATACAGACTTAATCACAAAAACGTTATTCACAGATAATTTTGTAAAATAATATTTGTTAATAACGTGAAACCGGTAAACTAGTGAACAAACCACGAATTTTATGAATCATACCAAGCCTCTCCGAGCTCAAAATCAATTGACATCTGCGGCGGTTATGATACTCATAACTATCCTAGGCACTTTAATAGATATTATTTGAACTGTTTAATCACCAGAGAAACTAACTTTTACAAATTATTAAACTGTGAAAATGACAGCTAATGTGTAAAAAAATTACTGAATAATAAATGTATTGTATATACTTTTACATTAACAGTAATCGTAATAAATTCTTTTTGTAACTATCAAACAAATTGTTGACACAACTGACAAGATTTCGTAATAATTTTAATTTTATTTACAAATAAACAACAAATAAACTATTATACAATATATGCAAGGTAATCGTATTAAAATGTTTCTGTAGCAAAACAAGAAACACGGTAAATCCGCAAAAACATCGATGCTTTGTGTAGCGGGCGAGAAGGGCAGCTTTGCAATTGATTGATAAATGATATTTTCCACATGACAGACTTGGGAGAAATTAGATTTGGTGCCCCAAATTGTTTCAGTTCTGGCTGCTGTCACAATGTAATTGTTTTTGCTTGAATCTTGTTCAGTAAACACTACTTGTACTTCCACAATCGCAAACTACAACTTTCCGAACTATGTTTTTTGGTTTTATGTTCTTCAATCCAATAAACATGCTTTTACTTACGTTTACAAGAAATGCACAATATATTTTTATACTATTCTACACAAAACACGACATAATATTACTAAGTAAACTGGAAATAAAAACAGTTTTGTTCTAAGAAATATTTTATGATTAGAACGTTACTCGTATATTAATCCAAAATTTTAACACAGTATAAATAAATATTGCTGGAAATTTATTAGAAACTTGATTTAAAATAGAGTATCATTCCTAGCTACTGTTTTATTTTATGTTTTAGTCGCAAGAAAATTATATCATATGCCTATGTGAGTAATCATTCCCTGCACATGTTTTAGTTTTAATTTCAATTTTATTATTATTATTTTTTAGTTGCAACAGTACGCAAATTCCATTCTTTCTAAAACCTTAAATTAAAACTGTCAGCTGTCACCAAATGTCAATTTTACGTCTTCGAAAGTATAAAGAAAATTGATATTTTATACCATAAATAAATATTAATAATATCTAAAATTGAATTTAAAACAAATTGTGCTTTTACAAATTGCGAAAAGAAGAAAAATGTGTGCTATTGCTGCACCTGTAATTTTAATAAAAAACGAACAGAATAAAAAGAAACATAGACAACGATGGTGAGTTCATCCTACAGACCAACATCGTATTCAAAAGGGATATTTTAATAACCGCATTCAAGAAATGAAATAAAATAAAAACGAAAAATTAAAACATAGCAAGAAACATCACATATGTACTGCAATTAAAATAAAAATAAAAATTAAAATTAAAACTAAAATTTAAAACTAACACAGTAGCTGGGAATAAGCCTTAATAATACCATGACTCCACTCAAAAACAAATAAAATCGAGTTGGTTTCAGAACAATTTTCCCTGCAGTTTAGATGAGTAAGTTATCAGTTTACAGTTTACAAAATTATAGTTGTATTTTTATTTGGACAAAATTTGCAACTCTAACATTTAACGTAGGTATTAAATTTTCTTATTAATTGTTAACAACTCGTATAACAGTTTATAGTGTAATACGCTATTATTGTCCCACCGTCTAATTTTGGAACAGGTGTATTGAATATTTCGCCACTATATTAGCAGTTATATAGTACATATTGTATGTATGTATTAAATGTCTGCAATCGGCAGCTTCAAGTGTGTTAATTATTACCGCATGAGAACTACAACTGTAATGAGTAACGTAATAATTTCTGCATCGATTATAAGTCTCATATATCATAGTTTCAAGCACTAAGTAAGTATCGCATTACATGTCGTACACAATGAACGTGCATTTAATATACCTGTAAACAAGTAGAACACTTCAATTTGAATGTTTCATATTGGATTTTTATTTTTAATTATTATTTATTTTTTATTTAAATTCAGAATAAGAAATCTGATAGTAGGTATCGGAACAAATCATATAATAAACAAGTTGCCAAATTTTTGTTCATATTTTATTTATCTAATATATCATGTAAATATAAACAATAAACAGTAATAATTGCCCTATACATTTTTTATGAGTTCAAATTTAATTATGTTAACGAATTTTTCATAATGTATTCACCATTTTTTATTTCGTTTCATTTTAATTAACTCTTTTCAGTTTACTGCTATGCAAGGAATAATAATTTATTTAAATTCATTTTAAATAAATTTAAACCCCCTTCAAATATATGTAAATTAATACATACAGTATCTAAATGAAAATTAATATTTTTTTGTTTTGCGATCCGCCAAAATATTATCATATATAATTAAAAAACAAGAATATGAAATAAAGAAAAATACATGAAATCTACTTGCTATAAAGTGGTAACAATACTGTATAGTACGAAAAGGTGGAAGAAAACGAGTAAATAAGAATTTTTTTTTAAATCGATAGTAAAGTACACGAAGTTTGCCAAAGTAGTAACTAAAGTAAAATTTTACAGACCCTTATGTCAAAATTTAATTTACGGACTCATTTGTCAAACTGAATTAACCTATATTTTAATAGTACTATATTTTTCCAGTTTATTCTAGCACTACCTAAAATAAGATACATATCATTCTATAATATTATTGGTGAATTTATTTATTATTGTACTTTGAGAATAATTTATTTGATTTCATGCAGTCGACGTCTAAGGAGGTGTAAACATAAATGAAAATTATAAAGAAATATATGACACTTCCACAGTACGTTTGTTATCACAGCCATCCCCGTCTCAATAGCTAGCTAATGTTTAACAAACACATAATGCTATTTATTTATGTTTTTAATTAATAATTTAACGATTTCGGGAAAAATATAATGTATATAAGGACTGAAGTATTTTTTTATTACTCACATGGATTATTCTTCTCGGCTATCGCCTTGTAGAATAAATTCCATATGCTTAATTATATTATACTTTAGTCCCTTGATATACAAATAACTTACGCTAAAAATAACTGGATTTTTCGGTTCCGGTACAGTATTACAAATTTGATGCAAGAAAATTTTTACATTAAAATATTCTGAACTGATAGGTACACTAAATTAATTTTAAAACTACAAATTGAATGTACTAGAACTTGAACGAAAAAAAACTTTTATTGACCGGATTTTTTTTTATTTGAGAAAATAAAACAAAACTTGTTATAGCTAAAAATGTATTAGTGCGTTTCCTGCAATTAAGCGATTCCTTTTGAAAAAGAGAGCGCTGAAATGAGGGCGTAGAGAATGTAGGTCGACGAAGCAGATTTCAGTTTCATCGGCTCAAAAGCGAAACGTGTATTCAGCGTGACGCCGTCCGTCATTTCACTGTCAAATCCTGAAATTAATTAATAATATCAATAATCCAACTCCATCTAAATCTATTTCATTAATTTAAATCACGCTCTATTGAATCTAGCAAACAATGCGCGGCATTTCGCATCCCAAATTAAATTTAAACACCAGTAAATATTTACGGTACAGCACCTTTAACAGAGTAAGTGGCTGGAATACTTCAGCACACAATCCTGAGTGAAGAATTCTGAAATACTTTCATAACTTAACTCCTTTCAAATTATAACGAAAGTTCACAATAAATATATCGTTAAAAGAAGATAAACAACGCTTTCTCTGTAATGGATAATAAGCCTTCATGGTAAACAATAAAATTTGGTTTTCAGGATTTCAGGATCTTTAGTTTTTTTTAATTTAGAATATAATACATTAAGGGCCGGTTAAAATATCGGGTACCGTAAACTTCGGTTCTTTAACTGTTGTTTAAGATAATTCTCATACAAAAGAAAATAAACAACGATTTCTCCGTAATGGGCAATAAACCTTCACAGTATACAATAAAATTTGGTTTACAGGATTTCGGAATGTTTAGTTTTCTTTTTTTTAAATTTAGAATATAATAAATTAAGGGCCGGTTAAAATGTCGGTTACCTTAAACTTCAGTTAATAGAAAATTAGCGAATCAAGAAACTGACGTAAGTTGTCAAAAATATTCGTTTTACTATTTCGATGCGTTATTTTTCTTTAACGGTTGTTTAAAATATCCGCCACTATAACCAGAGGTGAAAAAAAAATCGGTCCTAATTTTGAAAAATTTGACAATAGAACCTCTATTTACCTTATAAGTAATAATAATAATAATCTTTATTGTATATAAACTTGATAGTTATAAAAATTTTGGTTGATAAATATGGGGATGTAAGTAACTTTCCATTACAACGTTAAAAGATAAGAGGTCGGTTAAATTAGACAAAAGTTGTCCCATTAAGGGACCATTTTAACGATGCTTTTGTTTTCCTAAAAAAATGAATACATTACTAGATGAACGAAAATGTAAATTTTACTCAAAACTTCCAAAATTAAAAGATGTGTGTGCACTTTTTCAGACACTTTTTTAAATTGAATTTACGAAGATTCTCAAAATGTTTTTATCGGGTACCGTTTTCAAGTTATCAGTGTCAACTTTAACTTTTCATATGGAGCTTATAGTAGATTATTATAATTTTGAACAGAGCTATTTTTTTTTGCAATTCAACCATATAAAAATGTTCTATTTTATTTTAAGAAATGATATGATAAATTACAAAACAATTCAATATAATCAAAAAATTGTTTTTCTCCATGTGGATTTATGCAGCAACTAAATTATAAAATTAAATTGGACCTCTAAACTAGAAAATTAAATTATACGAAGACTGTTTATGCTCAGAACTGAACTAAAGAATAAACCAATTAGAATATTCCTTTTCTATTTTATCTTTAAATTTACCATTTTATGATAGTATATAAAATCAAAGTTTGAACTAAGCTTATTAACATTTCGTCCTTAGTATCATTTATTACGTTCTCTATTATATAATAATATTGTATTTTATCAGTCTCAAAAATATTATTTTTAGGTTATATTCACAAAACGCTCTAAACGTCAAACTAATAGTTATTATTATTAGTATTGCGCGTATGCAAGCATTATAAAATTAAGAAATTAAACTATAAAGTTGAAAGTAACCAACTTTTGAGTTTAGTTTGTTAATTTTGTTGCATAAACGTTTGTGTAGAAAGCAATGATGCCTACTTTCTTAGTTAAATTTTAGAATGTAATTTCTTAAAGTAGTTGTTTGCATATACCCACCATAAGTACTCTTTTGTATTATAATTATTATTATTTCAATAACCTCTAAAAGATAAAAAAAAGTTACATTACGGCATCTCAATGCGTTTACACTTCAGGAGATTAAAAATAACTATAGCCTTCTTTATTTATTTATTTTTAAAGATTGACCGTTTAGATATGAAGTTATCTGAAGGAAGTCCATATTTAGGCGATCGTTAAAAGCACCGAACTCTGTTGATCTCCCCTCAGGGACAAATTTGTAATATGAGAACATTTTGTTTACTTTGTGATTTGGTATTACCGTCACATGAAAAATTCATATCAGCTGAACGTATCACGACTCATATATTATTTATCCAATTTTCTGTCGTATTTCGATACAAATTCTTAACCTAATATTTTCTCTACCTATATAGGGATTGGTAGCAGCAGGAAATTGGGCTCCGACGGCAAATTACTTCCAAAGCTTTCTTTAAATACGTCCCTGTCAAACATCAATACACTAACGACTTACAATATTAATCATAAACTTAGATGCTTACTCAAAGTCAATAACGTCAATAATAGAGAAAGTACTTTCAATGATCATAGTTAGAAATAAAATAATCTTTCCCCTAACTGCATAATATTTTTTTTTCTATATTAGCCTAAACACCCACCATTATTAACCTTTATTTGATACCTATATAATTTAAAAAAAAGAACATTGTGTAACCAAAACTAAAAGCACTTCTAAAAAATAAATATATTATTTTCATTACTAACCTAGACACCCACCATAATTAACCTTTATTTGATATATAATTGAAAAAAAGAACATTGTGTAATCAAAACTAAAGACGCTTTTAAAAAAATAAATATATTATTTTCATATCTATCCTAGACACCCACGATTATTAACCTTTATTTGACATGAGAAATTCTTTTTCACTTCCTCTTACTTGGTAAGGCGATAATGAAAAGAGTCACT
Organism: Stenolophus ochropezus; assembly: GCA_035578165.1. NCBI lineage: Eukaryota > Metazoa > Arthropoda > Insecta > Coleoptera > Carabidae > Stenolophus > Stenolophus ochropezus. The sequence continues at coordinate 5,907,100 of JAQOWZ010000002.1, forward strand.
TTTTAACGAAACTCAAGTCTCCAAATCCAAATATTGTTCGAATCATTTAACTCAAGAAAAGTGTTAAGTATGGATACATAATTTAAATATGTCGTCTAATTTACATAAATAAATCAAATAAAACCAGAGAAAATTGCGGACATTAATTGTAATTTTAACCGATATTTTTATGACCGAAAATACCGGTAAATTAAATTGGTTGGCTAATTTAAATAAGTGAATCAAGTAAAAACAAAACAAGAATCATTAACAAACTGATACGGAAGATAAAAATAAATATACACTAACTTCATTTTTAAGAATATTGAAAAACAAGCAATAAACGTCAAAATCTTTGTTATTATCAATATTATTTTTTTAAGAACGATTGGGATTTAAATAGTAGTAGTGAAAAAAAAACAACGATTCATTGCTTCGCACCTCGAGACACAATCATTACGCTAGGACAATAATGATTCTCCACCTTGGTATATAATATCCTATTAAATTATCGACTACGGACTAAGGTATTTTAATTTAATTAAATATCTGTATTCACATATAGTGTTCTCTCCACTTTAGCTTTGAGTTCAATTCGATTTTATTAGCTTTAATCTGGCCTACACCCCACACACGAGTTCTCAAACTAATAATGAAATTTTCTAAACTTTGGTTCACAATTATTTTTCGTTTAACTTCTAGTTTAACAAATAAAACATGTCGAATTAATGAAAAACTGATACGTTTGAAAATAATTCAAATTTGATTTGTATTAAAACATCTATGAAAAATAAAAGTATTAAACATAAAATTTAAAATACAAAAAAACAAAAGCATCACAGTCAAAATTTTAAGATATATTTAGATATTTTCTAAAATTTAGATAATAAATTTATTCCTGTTAAATATTTGTAATAATTTTCCTAATTTTCAAACAAACTTTTCTTTTTCTAGAGAAATAAATTACTTTGGAACTAAATTTGTGCGATACAATTTTAACTCATTTGTAAATATGTCGAGAAGTAGACATTACGGAAGACTATTTTTATCAAATAAAATATAAAAGTTCATTCATATCAAGAATTGCGAAGACAGCAAATTTTTAAAGTTGAAGCGAATAAAATATGAGATAGTTTTGTAGTTTTATTTTATAGTCGAGAAAATAAATGAAACAATTCTAAGACAGTAAGACATGACAAATATTTGTATTTTATGAAACATTAAATAAATTGTGAATTTTTATAAAGTTTTTTTTATTTATTATACAAAAGTAGTAACTACATGGGGTAAATAAAATATGAAGCTCTTCTACAAAACGCATTACCTACTATTACACATTTAATTTACTTTCATTTTTATTCCTTTCATCCTTTAAATTTCACATTATAACGTAATTGTTACAATAGTGCCAATATGCCAATTCAAGTTCAGGTTGTCAAATTGTGAATAAATTTGAAAAACGAAAAGAACACACTCGTGAATATTATGACAATTAATTTTAAATAATGAATTTTTCCAATATTTCATTCTATAATAATGTCCATGTTATACTGTTGGTAAATATACAATATTTACCACTCTAGAGAGAGAAAAATAATTTTCCTCACTATTTCGCAAAAAGAAAATAGTGCTTTTTGTGCAAGCCGTGATTTTTTTTAATATTTGCTTCCATGTAGGAAGTAATGATGTACCTATAGTAAACGCGTAAAATTTCTGTTTTCAGATTTCAACGGAAATATCAATTTTGATCTTTCCTGAATCCATTTTGCCTAGGTTCATCTTGATGTCTTTACGTATGTATATACATACATACATATGTGTCTTACATCTCAAAAATGCTTAGCCGTAGAATATTGAAGTATAGTATATAGGACCATTTTTTTTATTGCTATCGGCAGTGCCAAAAGGACTTTTTGCTCGTAGGGTTTTTTTTAATTTTTCCCATGTTTAACTCAAAATTGTATTTTTTTTCAAATGAAATGTATCAAAAATTGTGTATAATTTATAAGCGTACAAGGATGTCATGTGTTGTCCACATAATATTTTTCCTAGAAAGTTTAAAGCAAAATATAATGACCGTTTCTCAGAAACAAGAATCCTTATTCTCTAGGATTGTTTTATGATGAAACAAATTGTTCTGGAGAGCCAAAGTTTGTACATTAATGTACTTTAAAGAATTTTTATTTTGCTATGCATAAAATTTATTACAAAGCGGTTGTCGATTGTGAACCACTTTGTAAATTAAATATTCATTCTGTTTTATATCTTAATAAGGCATTTAAACTGTTTTTATAATCTGAACAATAGACTCAAGAGCGCATTAATGGATTAAAATGCACTTTCATAAGTTATAAACTTTTATGAAAATTACTAACTGCAATATAAATAATTTAAATATGACGTATTTTTTATAGATATTGAATATTTAATTAACTGAATCTAGAGTGCAACAAGTGTCTTATCTGTGCACTTGTTATAAATTATAATGATATCATTTTAATTAAATAAATATACGCATGAAAAGAATTTATTACTCATTGTGATGCAAAAAATATAATAAAGGTAATTTATTAGAGAACACTCCACCAAATATCCAGCACATTTGTAGAGAAAGTATTATAAGATAACCTTCATTACAAAAAAAATATTAAACCCCATTTAATAATAATACATATTAAGAGTTGTAAGATGCATATTACACACGTATGTATGTATATACGTGCTATACTTTTTCTACGACCATTATTTGACTGTATTTAGATCACACCACGATCACACAACACATTGAAAGAATGGACACGTCACTAGTAAAGAGTAACAACTACAGAAAACAAAAAAAACTATGTACGTTAAACTGTCAACCTCTAAATAATAAATTTAAACTATTTAATACTCAACAAAACAATACTATGTAGAACATTTCTTCTTTATTTCTTGATTAGTCGTAAGGTTTTAAATTAATTATAATTATTATAATTTTGATAAATAAAAAAATTCCTAACTGTACGATCGCTTACTGTACATACGGTCATCTATAATGTGCCACTTAGATAACCTACAATTTATAAAATAATTACTATTATATTTTTCAGTACTCCTACTGTAATTGTATATTTCATAGTTACTAGATATGTGAGTAGTCTACAAATATAAATTTAATATTATATTTGTATTTTAAATAATTTTGTAGACTATATAGACACTAAAATTTTATTTTATTGAATAATTATTTATTATTAGTCTGGGTTTAAATTAATATGCCAAGCACTTTGCTAATAATTATTAATTATAAACTTATTAGCAATAATCCCATTTCCAATACAATACAATACAATTACCCATAATAATATATTTTACAAATATGGATTATCATTTCGATTCCGTTAATATGCTTTATTTTATTACAATACTCAAAGGAAGATTATAATTTATAGTGAGGCAACGAATCAGAATTTTCACATACCAATGGAATTGAAACTTTGATTAAAATCACTGGTATAGAAAAATATTCATATGTAACATGAAACTGACATGTGAATAGTTTTAATACATTAAATACACCAGGAATAAAAATGAATGCAGGAAATAAAAATAAAAAAGTAAACGTGTAAAGTAATGTTCATTTCATTTTCATTTAAATACGTTTCTATTTCAAAGTAAACTTTGTATGTCAAAGGTATTCATGTTACATTTAAATTCATTTAATTTATTTCTCTTATTATTCTTTTTATTTTAAAAGTAATATAAAATTTATAAATTACATATGAAACATGGGAAAAGAATAACATTTAAAATGTTTGTAAATAAAAATGAAATGATCTTGAAGTAAAGATTAAAGAAATCAGGAAACTTTAAAAAGGACAAATTCTTAATGCATTTATTTATTTATTTATTCTTTTGTAGAAACATACTTTAATGTTCTTTTATTGTTTATATTCATTAAAATACTTTAAACATGCATTAATTTGTTTTAATTATTTTTATACACAATTGTCAAATAATATTGCTAGTTCGATGAAACATTATTAAAATTAATTAATCGTTATGTCAAATTTAAATCTTACCTGTGAAAAAGTAAACGCAAAATTACTTTTAAATATTTCTACACAAAAAGACAAAGTTACACCAATTTTGTCATCTTTTATACTTTTCATTTTAAGCTTAAATGTAACTAAATAACACTAGAAATAATTGTCTTGCGTTAAGTATGGTGTGAAACAGGTGACGCGAGTTATTGTTATTTATCTGTCCAACTGTGATGATATATTTGGTTATAATAATAGTTATTTATGCTACAAGTGTGTTATATTACAAATAAGTCATGTTGTTGCCTATATTATTTATCTAGAAACACCATAGTTATAGTATTATAATTACACGGTGTTGGATAAACGAATTTTGTTACAGTTGTGGGGTTAAAGTTACTCATTTGAATGATTTACAACACTCGCTTTCACTCGTGTTGGCAAAATTCATTCTCATGAGTTATAACGAACATTACATGCTCATTGAATAATATACTATTAAACAAATTTATACATATATTATAAAAAAAAATGTAAGTTTAATTGGAGTCCCATACATTACTTACTTCTATTCTCATTTTAATAAATTTATTTTCTTAAAAAAGATCTGTAATACAATAAAGCTTTTACAAGTAATGTATCATTAATATCTGTTCTTTAAAATTGTGTGAATGTACAAAATAATTTTGAAAAATAATTATGAACTTGATATTATTGTGACATACCTTGAAATGAAAAATTATTTATTTAAAAAGATTTAGAAGGTAACTATATAAATATATATTTCTGTAGTATTCGAATATATATTATATTTGATAAATTATTATTTTTTATACAAATATATTTTTTTCATAGCTTTAAATAGTTTTTTTCCTAAATAATAATTAATTAAATATGTACGATTTCATAAAAATGTTTAAGTGTACTAGTAAATTATTTTTCTCAATTAAAAATAGTTGTATCAATTATTTATGAGATATTTTTATTATTTTAATTAAATCTAAATACAGAGTAATAAATAATTCTTTCGATTCAATTAAATTCGGAAGAGATTCAGTTCAACAATCAACAAATTGTAATAATAAAATAAATATATCACTTACGACATTTTACCCATATTTGGGTGTGTCTCATTTTTGTTATCCTGTTTATGGGTAATTTATTTTATAAATAGTTTTTTGGGTATTAAATTCAAAAAATATATTATTAATTTGTAAAGATTTTTTTTTCAAATTTTAAATTTATTTAAACAGGTAATATAAATTACGTTATTTTAAATATAATGATACACAAATATGTTCATTTGTTTTTAATAATTTTTTTTGTATATATACCTAAATATAAATTTAAATACAACAAAATATCTTGGACCTGTTAGATTCCAAACTCCCCAAAACACAACACCCAAATACATCTTATTCTAACTACTTATTCATTCGTCCCCTGACCTTGTGATGCGGTCGTGTGTTGCACATGCCACTCACTACTCACAGCCACTACACCTACAGTGACGTCACGTGGCCAGCCCGCGCCGAACTGGCGTCGCGGCGCCAAGGCAAACCTGTGGAGCCGCGAGAGTCTCGGGATTCGATCCGCGCGCACCCCCCAGTGGTGGGAGATGCAGCGAGCAGTGAGGATGGTAATCATGTACAGGGGGGGGTGGGGGGGGGGTGTATGTAAGAGTAAGTGGTTAGGTGAGGTGTAGTAAACTCAATGAAGGAGGGTAAGGGTGGTAATGTACTTGTATGTGGACGTATACATGTGGCATAGTTATGGGGTATTTAGGAATGCTAATTAGGTACCTCGAAATTTTGAATTAATACTCCTAAACAAAATCTATGTAAATTTTAATAAAGGTTTTCCTCATCTCAATACGAAGCATCGATATAGAACCATGGACAAAAGTTTGGTGTACTTGTATGTATATACTTATACATGTGGTGTGTACATAAATGTTGTTATGGGGTATTTGGGGGTGCTAAGTACCACCAAATTTTGAATTAGCACTCCTAAACATAATCTCTGTAAATTTTAATAAAAGTTTTCCTCATCTCAATAGAAAGCATCGATATAGAATCAGGACCGGATTAATATTGGTGGGGTCATCTGGACAAAAATTTGATCTACTTGTATGTATATACTTATACATGTGGTGTGTACATAGGTGTTGTTATGGGGGTATTTGGGGGTGCTAAGTACCACCAAATTTTGAATTAGCACCCCTAAACATAATCTCTGTAAATTTTAATAAAAGTTTTCCTCATCTCAATAGGAAGCATCGATATAGAATCAGGACCGGATTAATATTGGTGGGGTCATCTGGACAAAAATTTGATCTACTTGTATGTATATACTTATACATGTGGTGTGTACATAGGTGTTGTTATGGGGGTATTTGGGGGTGCTAAGTACCACCAAATTTTGAATTAGCACTCCTAAACATAATCTCTGTAAATTTTAATAAAAGTTTTCCTCATCTCAATAGAAAGCATCGATATAGAACTGGGACCAGATTTATATTGGTGGGGTCATCTAGACAAAAGTTTGGTGTACTTGTATGTATACTTATACATGTGGTGTGTATATAGGCTTAGTTAGGGGGTATTTGAGGGTGCTAAGTACCTCCAAATTTTGAATTAGCACCCCCATACAAAATCTATGTAAATTTTAATAAAGGTTATCCTCATCTCAATAGAAAGTATCGATATAGAACCAGGACCGGATTTATATTGGTGGGGTCATCTGGACAAAAGTTTGGTGTGGACCCTTTTTCAACACGGTATAAAAATTGAAAATCTACATTTTATGATTTTTTTAATAAATTGTTAATTTAACAAATACTTGAATTATTTTCAATAATATTTATAAGATTTACAGTTGAAATGTTGAAATTAGTGGATTTTATTAAATTACTTCTTATTAAATTACTTCTATTCAAAAAGTGTTTTTCTAATTACTAATTATCCGGTCTAATAAAACCAATTCTGTATTGATAAACATAAAATTTAGTTTTGACACTTTTCTTGCTTTTTCTTTTGTAAAATATTCATACCCTTATATATAATTGGTGATGCTCAGAAGTATTAGATGTTTTATTTAGGCGTTGTTCGATCATAGCAGTCATAGCAAAATAAAATGAAAATTCCAAATTTATAAATAATTATAACGCTTGTGGAGTAAATCAAGGTATCCTTTCTCTCTGCTATTCTGTAGGGCATGTGGCTCCCTTCCACAACTTATATGACGCCCCTTTTTAGATTTTTCTTAGATCTTATTTCGTAATTCAAATTGTTGTATTTTCGTCCTTTAGAACGATTAGGTGAAAAATGAGAAAATCAAAAAAATCTCAATTTCAATCCTATTACGCCTTTTCGACTTTATTTTGTCACTTTATTATATAACTTTTACTTATTTCCAAAACCTATAACCCCATATCAAAGATATGTAGAGTTAAAACATACCAAATAACAGTATTAAACCAAAAATCGTGTTCACAAACGCGAAATATCCTGAAAATATTCATTTTTGTGCCCAAAATTTTGATTTTGGGAAATAGTATACATTGATAGATCTCAACGCGTTGATTCCAAATTTTCAAACGGAATTTAATTATCTTTTTCCGTTCCGCAGATATTTGCTGTCAAAGTTACACCTAAAAATAGTACGTTTTTTGGCTATATCTCTAATATGGGTAGAGATACAATATCAACGTTTATACCAGTCGATTCTACGGGCAAAGTTACATAAAGAAATGTTTTCTTCGCATATACGTTCTTTGGAACGATTAGGTGAAAAATGAGAAAATCGAAAAAACCTAAATTTCAAAATTTTTCCGAGGAACTTTTTTTCTCCAAAACTTTTCATTTTCTATAATTAAGTAGATATCGATACGCTGATTTCAAATTTTCAAACCGAATTGAATTACCTCTTACCGTTCTCGAGATATTAGTATTCAAAGTTGAGTTTTCGCAATACCTAAAAAAACAGGTTTTTTTAGGTATACCCCTTTAAGGGTTACGTTTACGACTTTGGCAATTACACCAATCGATTCTACGGGCAAAATTACATAAGTATACCAATTTTTAGATTTTTATTGCAAAGGATACAATTTGTAGAAAGGAAAAACGAAAATGGCCAAAATTGAAAAAAATGCCTGATGAACCCCTGACGATTTTTCTCGATTTTTAGCCATTTCAGTTTTTTCTTTGTAGAAATTTTGTCTGTTGAGATAAAAATCTGAAAATTAGTACACTTATGTAATTATGCCCGTAGAATCGATTGGTGAGGTCGTCGAAGTCGTAAACCTAACTATTTAAGGGGTATACCTAAAAAACCTAATTTTTTAGGTAAAACTTTGAACTCAAATAACTCGAGAACGGGAAGCGATAATTGAATTCTGTTTGAAAATTTGAAATCAGCGCATCGATATCTACTTAAGTCCAAAAACAGAAAAAATTTGGATAGAAAAAGTTTCAAGGCGAAAAATTGAAATTTAGGTTTTTTCGTTTTTCTTATTATTCACCGAATCGTTCCACAGAACGTATATGAGGACAAAACATTTCTTTATATAACTTTGCCCGTAGAATCCAATAGTAAAGTAATTGAGATTGTATCTCTATTCATTTTTGGAATATACTTAAAAAACATACTTTTTTGAGGTACAACTTTGAGAGTAAATATCTCCAAAACGAAAAGAGATAATTAAATTCAGCTGGTAAATTTGGTATCAGCGTACGTAATTCTTTAAAAAAAATTACAAATATAATTGTGAAAAATTTGAAAATTTTCGAGCTAAAAATTCGTTATTTTCAAATATTTTCGGGTTTAACAAAAATACATCATCCGCAGCTTTGAGAATTACTTCCCCTGTTATTACTACATACATAAACTATTATATTATTTATTATTAATTTTATAAACTCACTTTTAAAAGAAAATATATCTTTTGTATAATTTATTGTAAAGTCAAACGAAACACCAAGATCTGATTTTAATATATAAGTATGTAATCTATTCCTATTTATTTGAAATTGATATTTTTAATAGCAATATTCTAATTGTAACATAGTTTTGCATTTTAATACAAATACCCCATTATCACGTTGTGGTATAAAGGAAAAACACTTTTGGTGCTTTTTAAAATACAAAACTCAGTTTGGACGTTTGCATGCCGAAGTCTTGAAATGACAAAACATAAATTAAAACTGTTTAGTTTTGTTTGTAAATTTAATTTATTTTTGTTAAAGGTTATATAAGAATCTCAAACAAATGCCATACGCCAAATAAATAAATCTATAAATATAGGACAAAATATAAAATTTACAGTTTGTAATTTTTACAATTAACAAGTATTTTTTCGATTTTTTGTTTCCATTTATTTATTTTGTAGGCACGGCGCCCCTTACATCTTGTGCCCTTCTGCCACGCTTACCTTGCTTATTGTATATTGCCGGCCATGGTATAACCGATAGTGGTTCTTTAATCGAAGTTATAAATACGTTAAATATTATCACAATAACAGAAAACCTAGATAATTCTGCATGTCATTTTGGTGCACAAAATATTTCATTTCCTTACTAAATATTATAAGTCAAACTTTTAAAAATAGCCGTGAATATTTTACATTTTTACTAGCAAGCAAATTTTCAGCATACTGAATTATTCATAATCTGCTTATTTTTATTTCAAACTAATATCTCTAATATCTCTTACGATGCAGACTTATAAATTTTTCATTCTTCATAAATCACTTTTCATCTTCACTTCAGATTATTCTTTATTTTAACACTTTATAGTGAGTGATTGATGAATAATTCTTTACATTCTTACAAGAGAAAGTATAATATATTTGTGCAAACCTGCTACATATAAAATTAGATCAATTATTAGAACAGATTAAACAATAAATAATAACTGATCTAATTTAAATATACACAACATTAAATTCACTTGTTTACCTCGGCTGATTCGTTAATGTTAATAGGTTATGTTTATGTTTAATTATTTGTTATAATAATATAAAAGTAACACAAATCAATACATTAAAATATAAACTAGTAAAAGCCATACATGAACAATAAATACAAATTAATTTATAATCGCAACCTAAATATTTAATTGCAAATAATGAAGTATTGAAATAAATATACAACAAATGAGTATTTATATAGACCTACAGACAGATATTGAAATGATAAAACAATATATTTCAAACGAATGATTTGTAAATAATAAAATTTTAATTAAAATTCTAGGAATTTTATAATCAAAGATAACATGAATGAGTAATAATACCAAATATTTTATCGTATATCAATTGTTTCAAAAATATTACAATTAACCTATTTCCACATACCTTTTATCTCGTGGAATTCTATTTTGTTTCTTCTTTCAATGGTAACACTCACTGAATTTAATATCGTACACATGCATATTATTTTTATTATTAATCATTGTGAATATTTACTACATTAAATAAATATTTTGTACTAATATACTAGTATAAAATTGTTAAACTATATAAATAATCATTTTAATTCAATATTTGTACAACCTAAAATTATCTACTGCTGTGAAATACAGCTAATAAAAACATTTCTACCCTTATTTTTTATTTACATGTATGAATTATAGTTTAAATTGATTGTTAAATATTAAATATAAATATAAAACACGTTTTATTTATAAAATATCACTTTATTCACTATTTATTATCAAATAAACGCGGAGACACGACTAGTGTATGTCAAACGAACGCGACCGTTAAAACAACTGAGTGTAACAGGTTACTGTTACTAGATCTCAAATTCGTTTTGACAAGTTTGCTAAGCTTAGGAATTGGCGTAGATTTACATGAATAAAATGTATAAATATGAAAATAATATAATGATAATCAATATTAATATTATTTTCATATAAAAAATTGAAATATGAAATTTAATTATTATTTTTTATTATATGTGGAATTAAAATTATTATAATATATAACTTTGAAATTGTTATTTATATTGCACTTATAATTTTTAATATATTTCATTTTATTTAGCAAGGCTTATATTTAATTGAATTGTCAGAGTTTTTGTATAGACAATTGATTATTTATTCTCTTGGACGTAGTAAACTATTTTATTTTTATATTTCAAGCAGATTTTACTCTTTCCCTTTTCTTCTGTTTTTTATCTAAACATCCATCATTTTTTTAATATTCTCAAGACTGGAACTGGAGAAGGATTTATTCTAGGACAGTTTGGAAGTTTGAATATACATATATTTATTCATAGTAATGACAATTACTAATCACAGAGTAGAAAATAATGCATCTTATTTTAAACCCAAGATATATTTATTATAATTAAATATATGAATTTTTAAAATTAACAATTATTATGAATAAATAACGTTTTCCTCATCAGCATCATCATCACTAATTATGACATGGCATTGCTTAAAAGAAACATTTTTATTTATTTATTAAACTTCTAATCATGACATTTTATTTTTGTTTGCACAAACAAAATATTATTCGTTGAATAAAACTATGTACAATGTATGATTACATTTGTTTATTTCATCAACATGAAAATATCTATGAGGAAATATGAAATATAAAATAGATATGAGCGTCAAGGGTTGTTTCCAATCGTCTTGTACTAGAAATATGTAGAAATGTAGATAGTGCATCGCAAGGGAAATATCCGTACGGCAAAAGTGATTGATTTTATTGAGAATCGAACCCGGGTTAACTGAAACTCAATATTGCTTTCTTCGTTTCTTCGCTTGTAAAATATTCAGCGAATAAACATCAAATTTTAACATAATATTGTCGACATAAAATTGGTAAAGAAATATATTTCTATTTTGAAAATTTGTCTATAATTTAATATATGCTTTATTAAAATAATAATCTTGAAATTTTATTACTTAAACCAATTCTTTTTACACTGTTATATTTTTATTTAATCATTTTGTAAAATATGTTTAACAACAAAATAATAATATTATTTAATTTAGCTTCTCATTTATTCTGAAGTAGAATGGGGTCCGACATCTATTATAAATTTAAATAATTACGAACGACACGGTTTAAACGTGTCTTTGCAAAATTCGTGTGTGTAAATTGGAGAAAATCAATACTAAATCATTAGTTTAAACAATTTTCATAGATGTCACTACCATGAACAATTTGCTTAAAAATAAATCAATATTATTCAAACAGATAACTTTACCATTATTGATTTTTGATCTTTTAGAGCAAAATAATCGATACTATTGATTTTTTCTGAACAACGAAATTACGAAAATTTTAAATAATACTTTCGATGAATCTGTAAATACATGTATGAGACCAAATCATAATTAAATTATTGGAAAAAGTTAAGCGTTTTAATTTTATTTATAATACAGGATAATAAAACGATTTTGAGAGTCAATTTATTAATATTTAATCATCCTCGACCGGTTTCGGTCCCACATTTGTCATTATCAGAAGATGATTATTCATAAATAATATGTACAATAGGTTGTAATATATAATATATCTGGATCGCTATTAGATAAAAATAGACTTTGGTCTCCTTGTGCAGAATATATTATGTTTTTTTGTCAAAATCTGTATAACCGCACTCAATTCCTTAATTGCCAAATATGTGGCGAGGAAAGTCAAAACTAGTAATTTTACTTAATTTTATAATAGACGATAAGTGAATTGCTCTCTGATCCAGAATGTTTTATATCCATTTTAAATATTCTTGTTAATTTTGACCACATATCTTTTTAGCACTCATTTTATATTTAATATGTACTAAAAGAGTATCACCCTCACAGAATTTATCAAAATGTATTGATAATAATGATTGCATTCGGTTCAAAAAACGGAGAAATTATGAACAATAAATGACAAACTAGTATGATCATTCTGCTGAAAAGAGCGGATTGACAAGCACTTTGCATAGATGCACACCGCTCACCTATTTTTAAATTGCATACCGGAGAATGGAGTTTACTGACATATTTAAGTTAATTATGTATTTAGTAAAACTTTTTTTTATAAATACGGAATACGATTTTAATATTTACATCCTGCATGAGTGACTACATTATTATTTACCTTTATTTTTCATTAACGCTCACCTGGCGCTCCCTTTATTTAAAAAATAAAATTTAGAAAACGCTTCTTACGGGGCGTTAGGAACCGCTGCATTAGGGTGTAAATTTGATTAGATATTTTAGGTTATTGTTTTATTTTCGAAAGAATAAAATATATTGGCATTGACAACAAGTCCGATGTTTTTCATAACCACTCTAGCATGGATACAAGCTATGTATCTATTCTGTCCAGCGTGCAAAAAACATAACATATACAGTAGGGAGTAGAATTTTTTTTAATGATATGGTACACATTTGATTTAATTGTATAAAAACATTCTGTTCGGAAAAGTCGAATATTCGATTTAAATTTAACCGCATATTCGTTATTCACTTATTCGGCTTCATCATCCATCACTTACTTACACTTACACAGCTTTCTGAAACCACACCAAAAAAAAGATTTGTTCCAATCATTATCCTTCAGTTAGAAACAAGGGAAAATATTGGATTACGTGATGAAAGCAAGCTGTGACGTCACCATATCTTGTTCTCCGGAGACGCTAAGTGCAGAGGACGCTGGGCGCCACTCATCCTGGCCTGGTGGGAGCTAACGGCGTCCACGTGGCGACGGCGACGCAGATTGTTAAAAAGCAATCGGATGCAAACACTGACTCGCCGGATATTGCCAGATTACCTCCCGACAACGCGCACTACCGCCCAAATTACATCCCCCCAGAACGGCTAATTACTACTTTCCATTGTTGGTAGATCTTTCGAACTGAGGAGGGGACTGTGTTTCTTGTAAATCGTAACATCTTCTTCTTCGTGTGATACACTGGTGCCTGTAATTTGTAATTTACAGAAGGTTGTGGTTACTAATAAAATAAACAATAATTCTATTTGATTAAAACTTTATTCATAATTTTGAAAATTAAATATCAGTCTTCATCATCAGTTCTGGCACAAAAATCCTATGAGTAATAGGGACTCAATAAATGATTTAAATATTAACAAATTATAAATAAATGTTAGTAAATTTTTATAACAAAAAATACCTTTTTTAAAATTTGTAACTATCAATAGAAGAATTTAATAGACAATTCCACTTATAATCTGCCATCCAATTAAATTACAGTATTTTGACGAATTGAAGCAATATATTTCCAATTACACTAACAATTTTCTCTAGTCCAAATTGCTGCGATAATTACACAATTAAATAGGCTTTACTTAGATACAACGTTTGTTAAAAATTTTAAAGTAATTAATTAAAAAAATATATTATATATCGTGGAATTATTTCTTGTTGTTGCTTTAAAAAATCGTGCTATCGTGCTATATGAATATATTTTATAAATTGATAATGAAACATTAAGACACGAAGAAATATATATTCATATTTATTATAAAGTAAAAGTAGAATGGGGTCTGCCATCTATTGTTAATTTAAACAAGTTAAAAACAAATAGTTTAAATGTGTCTTTCCAACGAATTTTTTTTTATTTAAATCATTTTTTTTTGGAAATATAGTATATTTTCAAAAATATGTCACAAAAAAAATATTATTATTGTAAACAATGATATAGTTACGTTAACGTTTTACTTTATTGGTTATAGAAACTTTTGGCTACAGCAACGAAATTTTTGAAATTCCTTCGATCAGATTTTACTGTATTACATTTTAAAGTAAATTAAACAAAAAATCAAACATTATTGCAAAAAAATTTTGTGTCATAAATTCAAAATAGTAATTCTTGAAAGTATTATCTCGTGGTGAGATTACCCATATGTTTTTTCTCCAATTTTCGTAAACCTGGGACGTTAAACAACAATTACAGTATAAGTGATTTAAATCAATGATTTAAAAAAAATTAAATCTGATATAATTCAATGTAACCCAGAAAATATCCTATCACAATTATTTTTAATTTGTTACTTCTTTAAAAAATAGGAAGCTGAATAAACATTTATGTTAAAGAAAAGTTTATGCGTTGTAAACAAAAGTTGGAAACGAAGTTTATATTATGTACATATTGAAGCTACTATCCATTACACAATGCCACATAAGGTAAAATATAATTTATCTTTTATGTTTACCAGCGTTCTACATTATTTAGAAGTACGTCCACCATTGTTATAAGTAAGAGGAAAAGCTTTTGTTTATTTACCAAAATTCCAACGAACAAATTTAATCTCCAACAGACAATAAATATTATTTATCATATGGAAAACGAATTATTTAAAATACAATTAAATATTTCATTAATAAATTAATATTGGAAGTTAATTAAATTTTGTGAGCTGACAAACTGATAACAAAATTTGCAAATAAAGTGAAACATAATAATTTACTTTGATGATTAATTCGGTGTCATTTAGTCCAATATTTCACGGCTGAATAAACTTCATTTGGTCACACGAGCGAAATAATTTTATTTTCTAATAAATTGCCAATTTATACGGAAAATAATAAAAATCATAGCGAAACAAAGACGGTCTAATGAAGAGAATATTGCACTCCTCATTTCGTTTAATTTTGTATACCAAGCAGTAAAAATAAACACACCCTATGTAGAAAAATAAAGAGACTATTAACTTTACGATACGTTTATTCTTAATATCGTCCAAGCGCATGATTAAAGCTTAATGAAAAATAAAACTCTGCTAAACTTTCAGTATTAATTTAATTAAAAACGTTCTTCGGTCTTGAGTGAATGATTAAGTTAATGTTAAGCTATTACAAAATTTCTCAAGAAAGTGCAACGTCTCAACTGATCGAAAAGTATTTCTAAAAATAGATATGGGTCACACAACTTTACCAAATCTTTTACAAAGTTTATTTTAAGTAAAATTATCAGTAATGTCTCTATTGGTTCAAATAAAATTTCGCTTATTAACTTAATAAAATATTTCTGTATCCCTATGTTACAAATGCTTTGTATCATTATTTGTTCCGTGAAGAAATAATTAAATTTAAAAACTCGAAAACTGGGGAATTATAACTATTTTTATTTAATAGCATTAAGAATAAAGTTCAAAATTTCATTTTAATTTCATATTTATTCTGAAGTAGAATGGGGTCTGACATCTGTTGCAAATTTAAACAAGTTAAAACAATATAGTTTAAACAAGTCTTTGAAAAATTCGCTTGTGTAAATCGGAGAAAATCAATACTAAATCTTTAGTTAAGAAAACTGTTGTAGATGACACTACCATTATCGATTTTTGATTTTTTAGTACAAAATAAATTAATATTTTGTACAGAGATGACTCTGCCAGTATTGATTTTTGATCGTCTAAAGAAAAATTTATCGATATTAATGATTTTCTTAACAATGAATAGATATATAACAATAAGAAATGTATTCTTTTGTTACTTATATTTGCAATATAAGCAAAAAAAATAAAACAGCATATTAAAATAAAAATATGGAAAAAATAATAACGTTAATTGTTTTGTAGTAAAATCAGTTTCTTTATCCGCTTTTACATGTAATTTATTATTCATAATATTTTATGAAATGTATAAAAATATAATATCTTATACAGGTAATGACAATATTTTGAAATATTATTAACAAAAATGAAAAAAAAAACATATAGGTTTTAGAAATACTTGTAATAACAAAAATAAAAGAACATAACTTGTAAAATAATAACATTGAATATATAATATTTTATGTGCCTTTAATTTATTTTTATGTAATTTTTTAAAAAATATGGGATAATAGATATTTGTCATTACCCTGAAGAAGGTAGCAGTTGGTTTATCTGTAAATAAATATTTCAGAACTAGTATCTTTACACATTAACTTTGTCTTACATGGAAAAATAATAGAATGATATCCTGTAATATAATGATTACACTGCGTAAACAATATCAGTTCGATTTACTTAGCTTTTCATTTCAAACGTCCGTTACCTCCTTTCTTCTCAATACAAATAACAAAGCAATATCCCTATTACAGAAGTATGAAATTTCCTCACCAGATATAAAAAAGCTTACAGATATACCTAATAAAAACGACACTTGCAATTGTACAAAATCCACTTTTTATTAATAGGTAATAACCAATATAAACTGTTTGATAGACCTATAAAAAACAAAATTTAAACAATTTTATCTTTAGGATCTGTAGTGCAGGGTTTGAATCTAATGTGAATTGCGCCTATAAAATGTTTATTGAACATGAATAATGTAACATGGTCTCCTAGAAATGGCCAGCGGCGAGCTATAATCCAGTGTCTATGTTCCCCAGCGAGGTTCCGGCCCGTAATCCCAAATTGATCAAATAATCCGACACGCGTACCGCGCTAATGCCGATATGGCGTCCTACTAACCCCGCCTTATTCAGCGAGAGCTGTTCGCAGGTCATCTCCGTCAGAAATACAACTATAGTGAAGGAAGAGAAGTATAGGATCACATCTGAAGTTAATTATTCAGTTGTTGATTTTCAAATCATTTTTTATTCTCTGAAAGATCTACTTTCTAGTCTTTGTGATAAAAAGTTGACATTCGCAATACAAAAATATTTTCGAAGTGTTGTTATTAGTTAAATTAAAACGCTTTTCTACAATTGAGTTAGAAGCGCAGAATAGTGACATACAGAAGCGACACTCCGTGTCGGTTCCTTTTATGTTACCCTATTCAGTTTTATGACTTTGGAGCATTTTGTAGACCTTCAAATTTGTTGGCTTCCCCTATCTCTCCCTAAGATGTGACGAAACTTTCCGATTTTAAACAATGAGCCCTTTAAATTTGTTGCCTTTCCCCATCTCTCTCTAATTTTCGTTTCTCTGTCTTACTTCTGTATAAACCTATTCTGCGGTAGAAATTTCTACGACATCAAAATGTAGATGTATTTACATTATTATTTTCCGTCGGCATGAAAAAAGGTTATATTTAATGAATTATATTAAAAAGTATATAGGTACATGTTGTCCCAAATAACTTGTTAATCATGGGGATCTCGAGAATCATAAGAGGTACGAGGGCGGTTAAATCAGACCAAAGTTGCCGCATTAAGAAACCATTTTAACGATGTCTTTATTTTTTTATCGCGCATCGTTTTCAAGTTATTGGTGTCAACTTTAACCTTATAAAAAAAGTTATATTTTATTTTACAAAATAATAAGGAAAGTAAAGAAAAACCTTTTTTATCTATCAAAATAATCACTGTATCATGTTCGCTATGAATACTCGGTTGTTGTTTTACAGTCAGTAATTATTAAAATAAAATACCTAGAACTTTTTTATATAGCTGAATTGCAAAAAAAAAACTGTATTTAAAAATATGAAAAAATTGACACCGATAACTTGAAAATGGTATGCGTTAAAAAAAAAATAAGAACTCCCGTGAATTTATTTTAAAAAATGTCTAAAGGAAATGCACACCAAATCACGTAATTTTTTCATTCTGGGAGTTATGAGCAAAAATTAAAAACCGTAAAATTTACATTTTCATTCACATTTATGCATTTTTTTAGAAAAATAAAGACATCGATAAAATGGTCCCTTAATGGGCAACTTTGGTTTAATTTAACCAATCTCGTATCTTTATGGTTCTCGAGATACCTTTGCCTAACAAGTCATTTGGGACACTTTGTATACAAAAATAGGAGCGTACGAAAATGAAATCACATGTAAATTTAATAATAATTTAATAGAAAAATACAGACAAAGTAAGATTATTTCTTTTTTACATTTTTAAAAGTATCAATATAAATTTCTTGTATAATTTTTAGCTTTTTGACATTATAATGCAATAATACAAATTCTTTTTATTATTATTTGTGGTCCATTCTTTGAACACCTATTCTAATAAAATTTTATTTATTTAATTACATAAGCCAGAACCTTAGGGGGGTACTTACTTCCATTATCCTAATTTTTTGAGCAAAAACCTACTTTCACACCTATGTATGCAAATAATCATTTTACAAAACTGAATAGCTGCTAAATTATGAATAATAATAAAAAAAAAAGTTACAGTTATAATTTTTAAATTATAAAGTAATTTGACATGATGTATGGCACAGCATTCCTAGTTGGAACAGTAACTCTTAACACCTTAGGTAGCACATAGTACACAGCGAAAGTGGAATTGAACCACAGGTCCATAGGTCACAAAAAATCGAATTTAAATTAAATAATTTTTATTACATTTATATACATTTATGATAAAAGCTAGAAATAGTTTTAAAGCATTCCTTCAAAGTCCAATCCTTTCCAAATTCTTCAGCTTGTTCAACTGTTTGCGGCAACGGCTGATTCAGAGTTTCCGGTAACCTCATAGAAAGAAAACTTGCTGTGAACGCCAACGTTCCCATAATTAATAATGGAATTAGTTTATTGTCATTACCCTAAAAGTAAAATTAAATCAATATTATTATTAAAAATTATTTTAAAATAATTACCAAATAATTGATAAAAGGCATAATACTAATTCCTATACAACCGACGTACGCCACTGTGCCAAGTCCCAGCCCTCTAAGTTCCGTGGGAAATAATTCTCCTGCATAAAGGTAGAGTAAAGCAGCAGAGATAGACATTGAACATTTTATCATTAAAAACGGAATTAATATTGTTGATGAAACATCTATAAATAAATAAAAACATTGTAAAACATAATCAAGATTGCATAAATACTAATAAAGGGATGGTCTAAGATGTTATTTCGTTTCAAGTAATAATCTGTTTCTTAACCAAGTGTCTTAGTGAAACTACAGCATATTTTGAAAAAAAACCAATGGTTGTTCTATAATGTGGATTTGTATACTGTGGGTAGAATTAGATCCCATTGAATAATTAAAAATCTATATCTTCACTCTACGAAAATAGAGTACTTTGCAAGCAATCACATAGTTTATTCCAAAAGGTGATTTTATTTACTAGGGAAAGAATTAGATCAATTACTTGACCACTGAGATATGTCCACGAATGTGATTTTGTTCCTGCAATAATCTATTTCTTGATCAAGTGAAACTAGAGCAAGACACTGGCAACAAAGTAAGGTATTCCGCAATGAAGTTACTTGAGGAATAATTAGAATAATTACTTGAGAACTGAGTTATAAGAAAGTTATTTTAGAATAAAATAATCTATTTCTGATCTAATAAAAGTAAGCACATTGTGAACAACCAGGTAGATTTACTGTGATTTTGCATACTAGATAAATTTAGATTAATTAATGAACTGTTGTATAAAAAGAGGTGTTCAATAAATCTTTTTTTTAACCAGTGGAAGTACCTATATAAGAGTAAAGACAAAAAAATTCATTTCAGCTTCATATTTATTCTGAAGTAGAATGGGGTCTGACATCTCTTGTAAAATTAATCAAGTTTAAACAATATAGTTTAAACATGTCTTTGCAAAATTCGTCATTATAAATCGGAGAAAATCAATACTAAATCGCTAGTTTAAAAAATTTTCATAGATGACACTACCATTATCGATTTTTGATCTTTTGCTGCAAAATAAATCTATATTTTCTACAGAGATGACTCTGCCAGTATTGATTTTTGAGCGTTTACTTGATAAAATTAGATTAATGAGAGAACTGCAGTATAAGAACAGGTGTTCAAGTAATATTTTTCTTAATCTAGTGACAGTGAACTAGAGCATATTTCGGGCGTATAATACAAAGTCATTTTATTTGATTTGGAGAAGAATGAAATCATTGATCGCCAACCAGTAGTTTTTGGAAGTCAGTCAATGTTTTTTTTTATTTCTAATCCTACCAGTTTCTGCCTGTCTTAGGCCTTTATCAAGGAATACGGACAAAAATTTCATCCTTTCGTCAACCAATTTTGCATTCAAGAAAATAGACTTTCCTTGCTATTTTGTTATTGGTATATGAGATTCAAATTTTTAACGACTTCTAACATAGATTTCTAACATACAGGGTGTCCACTCGAGTTAAAAAAAATTCGAAGACCGCTGTGAATTTCTCAAAAAAAAATGTCTAAAAACCTTGTATGAACTGAGAAAAAAAAGTTATATCAAAAAGTGCATTTGCCAAAATCAGTTTTTTGCTCATATCTAGTGAGTTATGCATTTTATCGGAAAAACAAAATATAATTAAAATGGCCAACTTCGATTTCGTATCTCTTACGGTTCTCGAGACACCAATGGTTAGCCTCTTAAAACGGACACCTGTATATATTCATAAAGATATTTGTTTATTTTTACCATTTTTTCTTAGAGGTGTACCAAACCAATAGACATCAGTACTACTCAAAACAAATGAAGAACAACATTCATTACCTTACCTAACCTTACCTAAGTCTTACCAGAATAAAAAAATGGAGTAGTCATTGCACTTAATCCAGCCATGATTAATGCTGTCGACAGTATAGCTCTTCGTCCCCATTTATTCATTGTAAAATGCATAAAAATATAACTTGGAACTTCTACTGTACTTAACAACAAAAAACTCATATATTTATTTTTTCCTAGAGACGGTCCGTAGTAACTCAAACCAACATCAGTGCTCATAGTCAAAAACCAAATCACGATAATCAAAATTGACTTCTTCCTCATATTTGGAGTACGAAACAAACTGAGAATTTTCGGCGAAGATTTCACATTTGTTCTTCTCACTTTATTATCAATCATTAATAGCTCGATAGAGCTATCAATTGTTTGATTGTTTACTTTTGCCATTTTTTCTAACATTTTAATTGCGTCATCATGACGACCTTTTATTAATAACCATCTTGGTGATTCTGGCATAAAGAACCAGTAAATATAATACAAAGAAAATGGTAAGCTTGTAGCTAAAGTTAAATAAACCCAGTTGTTTATTAGATAAGATATGCCACATAAGGTCAAATAACCAAATGTGTAACTAAATGTTGTCATTAGATTTACAAATGATCTATGTTTTGGTCCTACTAATTCAACACCTAAAATGAAAAAATAAGTATGTAAATCAGGGCATGTAACCGAAAAAAATACTGGTTAACGGTTAACCCTTATAGAGAACGAAATAATAATAACGGTTTTATTTCGAAAACCGGTTTTTGAAAATTGGAAGCCGGTTTAAACCGGTTAATGTATCGGTTAAAAAAATAATTAAAATTAATTAAAACAAATTAATTATAAAAATTTGATTAAAAGAAAATTACAAAATAATTAATTAAAAAAAAAAATAATACCATCTGAGAAAAATATAACAATTAAAAAAAAGCAATTTAATTAATGAATATTCACAAAAATTCCCGTAATATGTTCAGAAAAACGCAGGTCACTTTTCAATTTTAAACTTGTCTGTGTTAAAAAAGGCCGTATTTATTTGGGACTTTTTAAGTAACCTTAACGGTCAAAGAGACTACATACATTTATGACTCTCCAATAAAATGTTAATTGTAAAAACTGTCATAAATCATAAAATTATGTTCAAATACAAATAGAAAACAAAGTTATAAAAAAATATATTAAATTTTTTTCTCGCTAAATGATATTAAAATAAAGGTTAATGTTCGTTAAAACCGGTTTATTTTTTTTGGTTAACGGTTACCGGTATTTTTGGCCTAAAAAATATCGGTTAAAATTACGGTTAAAGTTCGCAATTTTCGTTCAAAATATCGGTTTCCGGTTTTTATTAACCGGTTTTTTTAACCGGTTACATGCCCTGAAATATACAAAAATAAATATAAACCTACTTAAAATAAAAGGGATTTGGTACGTAGACGATATAGACGATCCAACAAAAAATCTAGCAAGTCCCCAAAACCCAAAATTGGGCGCTGCAATTGTCATTAAATTCCCTACAAGCTGCATAGTTAACACCATAAAATATGATTTTCTTCGTCCATATTTATCATTAAGATAACCAAAAATCAATAACCCAAAAACATTTCCAATGTTGAGAACGAATAAACCCATTGATGGATAAATATCGTATTCACAAACCAAGTCAAACTGAAAAGAAATATGTATGGATTCGTTAAATAACTTTAGAAATAAAGCTCACATCCATAACAACAGATGATGGTATAATTCTTGTGTCGTATTCATACCCTTGTGTACAAACTTCAGTAGGCCATGATGCGTTCGGGAAAATATTGTCTATTGTTTCAGAATGTAATATTTTTGTCCAGTTTACTGCGTATCTTCTACAAGAATCCCAAGTGGAATTATCCTGAAATACAAGATATGTCTTTCTTATTTATCAAACTCCACAGTTATTTTTTTTTAAATTTATATAATTAGGTAAATACACATGAGAAATTAACAAATAATATTTTTTTATTATATCTGCATCATAAACTTTGTTTAACAAAATAAAAAGCATGTAAAAGACTAACACATATGTTGATCAACAATATGTCCATTGAATTGGCTTCTGCTATGTTATGGTTTTGAGATACTACCCAATCTCCATGACGATAAAACGTGACATTAAATACACAAAATTATAAAATTAAATAAATCTTATAGGTACAATTTTATCAAAAAATATAACGTTATGTCACAGAATAGTTATATACAGAATCGACACTCTGTGTCGGTACCTTTTATATTATCCTATTCAGTTCTATGACCTTGAAGCATTATGTAGACATTTAAATTTGTTCCCTTCCCCTATCTCTCCCTAAGATGTGAGTAAACTTTCCGATTTTAAACAATGAGCCCTTTAAATTTGTTCACATTCCCCATCTCTCTCTAATTTTCGTTTCCCTGTCTTACTGTCGCTTCTGTATAAACCTATTCTGTGGTTATGTTGTTTTGACGATCTGAATTGAAATAAATTAAATTAAATAATAATAATTATCTTAACATTCACCGTCAATTCGAAATATAAATAGCTTAAAAAACTGTTCAACAAAAATCTATGCCATGATTCTATTCGTAGTATATGGTGCAACAAGAACCAGAAAGTTGAATATAACGATGTAGCAAATCAGTGGAAAAATAACCAATAGTGGCGGTTCATCAAAGAAAGCAAATACTGTACAAAATGAGAAGAGGAGAATTTTGCATTGTATATTGTATTTTAAATTTCAATCTTCTAGAAATTTTAAATTTAGTCTGCAATATATCCACAAGATTCCCACTGTTTTTCATACGTGCAGTGCCGACTGCAGAAGTGCAGAGGCAAAAATTCTCCAGCCTCAAACTTCATCAATGTGGGCGTACAACCGAGCTATTTTTACAATGCTTACAGTGTTTATCGATTTTTCTCTCATTGTACTACATGCATAAGAAAAAAAAGTCTTGAGGCATGTCTCAAATGCTTTCTGATTGGTCTGTTTATACGTGGACGAAGTGAACATGTGACTGAACTAAATGCTAATGAAATTTTGGCCGTTACATTTGCAGACGTGGAAAACGGATATTTTTACATTTTAAATTTAAGTTTACTTTTATTCATTTCCTATCACCTGCCTCACCAAATTTTTAGTTCTCGAGCCACCACTAATAACTGTCCGAGATAAATATAGAAATTTTTCATTATTAAAGGTAATGATTTGTTATTAATATTATTTTGAAATTATAAAATTTTGGGTCGTAATAATATATTGCATTACGACTAGAAAAAAGGTTAAGAACTGTTAAGGCACAGTGCTACACTATACTTTATCTACGGTGATACTACTATAAATTTCAGAATAGAAATACGAACTCGACAGCTATTTGAAATAAAGAACAATGCTAGCATCCGTTGTAAGAAATAATTTCTCAAACTTCAACCCAAGATTGTAGAAAATGTGCAACTTGGAAGCTTAATATAGTAAAGGATTCTGCTTAGTTCATAAAAAATGTTAACGATAAGAGAAAATTTATGGTATTATTGCTTAAAGTCTCTTATATCTGTTATTGATATTGATAACTACATACGTATCTAGCATAACAAATAATAAAATGATCCTAGTGT
The DNA here is from genome assembly GCA_035578165.1 of Stenolophus ochropezus. Taxonomy (NCBI): domain Eukaryota; kingdom Metazoa; phylum Arthropoda; class Insecta; order Coleoptera; family Carabidae; genus Stenolophus; species Stenolophus ochropezus. Next base: position 5,932,073 of record JAQOWZ010000002.1, read on the forward strand.
GTTAGATGAAGAATACTTAATTAAATTAGTGAGTATTGTTACCGTGGAAAGATAAAAAAACTAGTACTATATTAGCTATAAATTTTGCGGGATTCCAATGAGATGAAACTATTTTACAGCAACCACAACGTCAACTAAAGATACAAATTCTCATTGGTTTATTGCAAAGCGCCTGTCAACTTTCAACTATGGCCATTTCAACAATAATTTATAACTATAAGAGAAGTTTACTAGAACGTGACAAACACCTATGTTGGTAGTTAGTAAGCACTGACATATAACCCACCTTCATAAGTATTGACAAATGTCTACTTGTGTTATAGATGAAGAATACGTAATTAAAATAGTGATCATTGTTATTGGGAAAGATAAAAAAAAACTAGTAATATTATTATTTATAAATTTTGCGGTTATCCAATAAGTTGAAATTATTTTACAGCAACCACAACGTCAAGTAAAGTCACAACTTCTCATTGGTTTATTGCAAAACGACTGTCAACTTTCAACTATGGCCATTTCAACAATAATTTATAACTATAAGAGAAGTTTACTAGAACGTGACAAACACCTATGTTGGTAGTTAGTAAGCACTGACATATAACCCACCTTCACAAGTATTGACAAATGTCTACTTGTGTTATAGATGAAGAATACGTAATTAAATTAGTGATCATTGTTATTGTGAGAAGATATAAGAACTAGTATTATATTAGTTATAAATTTTGCGGATATTCAGTAACGTGAATAGTATTTTACAATATTAGCCAGGTAAAACAGTTTTTACTGGTGATAGGAGGAATTGACTGGCGAGCCGTTTAGGCGAGCCTGTCATCTCCTTGAACCAGTAAAAACTGTTACCTGGCGTATAATGTACAATAGTTTACTTGTTATTGACTTGTAAATAAAATTAAAATTAAAACCAAATTTTGACAGTTACTAATTTTGTGTCAAAAATTGTTTTAAATGATATATCGTAAGCCTTGGAAGACATAAACAATGGAACTACTAGCCAGTAAATCTGACAGGTGTCATCTTAACATGCTAGGTACTGGTAAATCTGACAGCTGTCATTTTTACAATGTAGTAGCTTGTAAAAATTAATTTACCTGGCAACAAAGAGTTAAGATAAATGATAGTTTACAAGTCAGTAACAAGTAAAATATTTTACAGTAATCACAATGTCAAGTAAAGACACAACTTCTCATTGGTTTATTGCAAACCGACTGTCACCTTTCTGCTACTATGACAATTTTAACTATTAGTCCTAGTAACAGACTTATTGTCATAACGAGAAGTTTACAGGAACGTGACAAACACCTATGTAGGTAGTTAGTAAGCACTGAAATATAACCCACCTTCATCATAGGTATTGACAAATGTCTCCTCTGCTCTATTGGCAGAAAGTGTAGGTCAGGAACCCGACACCAGTGTGGTGGTGTATCCGTCGTAAATATTTGTTGAAAAGCCGTGATACTGCAGGGGATCACACACGGCAAACATATCAGGAATAACACCAGCTTCTGGTACTTTCCAAAGCCGCCTATACGAGGCAGGACTTCGTCCAGGTCCATACTTTCCTTCTATAAGTCAATGAGTTTTAAAATTACATATAGTATATAAAAATATAGCTAAAACCGGATTTAACGGCATCGTTTTGTTTAATCTATTTATTATGTCCTGAAAAATCTCTTACATCTTATATCGTTGATTGGAAAATATATAGATAGGCAAACTTATGAGAAAATTCGATTCATCTACATAATTTTGTGTCTGGTTGCATTTGGGTTAATATTAGGCGTTTCTGTCATATATTATAAAAAAAGAGTAGACGTCAACTAATTAATAATACAAATTAGTTCTATTTTAAAATATACCAATGAATTATTGTAAGAACCATTTTAATAGATACCAAAATATTCAGTAATTATGTAATATTTTGATATTTGATATTTTTGTCTCTTAAATTCGGCAAAATAGTTCATGGAATCATGAACAAGATGGCTCTGTCGAATCTGATTCCAAAACAGCTGTACGCAAAAAACATACAGGCGTTCCTATCTATATATTTTTCAATCAACGCTAATATACATAGGTACCTACATCAAATCCAAAAAATTGCTAGTTTGTTTCTAACGATGTATCGCTTAGTAACGCTTATTATTACACGCATTACATTAAAAATACAACTAAAACCGAATTTAACGGCACCGTTTTGTTTAATCTATTTGTTAAGTTCGGGGATTCCTTTATAGCTTATACATGGGTACATCAAATCTAAAAACAATACTATTCTGTTTCTAACGATACATCGGTTAGTAACGCGTATTTTTTTCATTTTTCAGGATCTTCATCGGTTATAATGACCATGAAACATTTGTATTTAACCTGTCTTAATATTAGCCTATCTATTGACTATAGTATTTCTTACAAAACAATTTGAAAAGATATTTCCTTTCAAAACTAATTGTTGTTGTTGTTTATTGCGTTTTTCACAAAATTAATAAATATGTTTAATATATGAAAAATTACAACTTACATAAAAATCAAAAATATGTAAAAGACCTAGTTGATAGTAAATTAGTAGTTGATTAATGATCGTAAAAATACAGGACTATACTCAATTATTCCATTATTTATTGTTATATTTACGATTCTTTTGTCCTGTCGGAAATCATTTAATAATATCCGGAAAGACCATAACAATAAACAATAAATATTTCAATTAAAAAGCAAACCGAATCATTTCGATACGATACGATTTATATCGTAATTAAAATTTAAATTTAGATAACAATAATAAGACTTGAAAGAATTTATTAAGTATTGTTGGAAATGTTGGTATGAAGAATAGTTATTTAAAGAACGACCGTAAAATTTGTTTTATTTAAGGAATTAGCTATTACTTCATTTCAAAGAAAATATTAAATTAAGAATTATGTACAGAAAAAATATTAGATATCCATAAGCCATCTAAATTATAGTAGCTTGACTTATTAGGATTAAAAGCTATACATTGTTTACACAGACACACAGACATAAAAAACAACACTAAAAATAGTCTAAACTTAAAGAAAATAAAGATTTACACTTGCATTTAATATATTTGAATTTATAAGACATTGGTAGACATATGCAATAAAAATAAAACAATATTAAAAACCAAGCATATTTTCTAATGAAATAATTTTTAAAAAATTCAACTTGCATGATACATTGTAGTAACTATGACTAGATATTTTGAACAAAATTTACTAATTTTTATTTTTCTATACGATTAAAAATGTCCTTTCTTGTAAAAAAAAATATGAGAAGTTGGAATTTGAAAAAGAAATATAATAACAGTTGCAGCTTACATTAAGTAAATTTATATGATATTGGACCATTGGAAGATATATAAAAAAACTTACGTGAACACCTGTAATAATCTTGATGTTAAAATAGGTTGTCTTATATGAGTACGACGGTCGATAAAAATTCAAATATATTATTAATTGTTTAATTCTATTCTTTAAAAATATTTTTATATACCTTAGCTATATTTAAATATTATGAAAATATGCGATGCAAAATTTTCGTTTAACAATGAAATTATCTAGATATTTGCGTGCTACTTTTAAAAACAAAAGCTAATCTTATTTTCGTTTTTTATAAATGTTCATTCAAACGTACACATAGCAATAAAAAAAAATACGTAAATATTAAACTTGACAGATAAATAACTTTATAGTATTAATAACCTTGAGTGAAGTATTTTAAATATTATTGTTGTTATAAAAATGAAACATAATATTTACTTTTATTTCCACTCACCTCTTTTGTTTCCATATGTATATTTTAATAAAAAACAAGAATATAGCGACACGTGTAGAGTTTTGGCATATACTTGCAATGATAAATATAAACGCAGACGTAAATATAAGCCGGTAACCTAACTTTTAGCCTGTGGAATCAGTTAGGTTATTGTGCTATGCTTGTTAGTGAGGCACTAAATTTATAAACACAATAGGATAAATGAAACTTAGACCTGATAAAGAAACACAACACAGGAACGATATCGCGGAGTAAATTTAGAATTTGATTCAGTATTCAGTTCTATTTCAGGATCACTGAAGCGCGTGCAATTGAAAATTATATTGTTTTTCAATTTACTTAAATGCTGAAAAATAACTTATTATTAAATAATCTTAATTTTCAAATTTATTAATACATTTACTCAGATCCAGTATTTTACTATTTTTTTCGTAAGTAATATAATAAGAGCCATGAATTTATTGGAAAAATAAGAATAACTGTTGCGTAGTAACAGGCAAATGAGTGTCAAAAATGACATTAGGTCATGACAGGTAAGCTGGAGTGATTTAAGACTAATTTTTGACCCGAGTTGTTACTTCGCAGGATTTATAAGTAAATTTTACTGATTAAATTCATAGCTTGAAATATAGTTGCTTGATTATTTCACTAATAACGATAGTTCAAACATAAAATTTTTAATATCAATAAAATGTAAACATGACAGTAATATTGCGGTTTTCTCAAATTTCTTTACTAAAAAACTACTTAAGGTCATCAAATGAAGCATTCTTATTCGGTGAAAATGACGTGTTTGGAATAATGAGGTAAAAATTTAAATAAATTTTTTATTAAAACTAATTATTTTTAAATTAAATTTTAGTCGTTGCAAAATTACTATTTACTTACCGATTCTCCGATTGGTAAGTAACATAAAACAATTAATTTTTTTCTCTTTATTAATTTAATTTACAACTGGCTTGACCAGCCAGGTAAGTAGGTAAGATAAAAAATCATTCACCGATGAATAATTTTAAACATAACCTTGGAAACGCATTCGGTATTCGGTAAACATTAACAAATATCCGTTTATGTAATTATCAGTATAATATTGTTTAGTCTAGTTTCTAGTTAGCATAATTAATAAAATTGCATTCAAATGTTAGGTTGGGTGATGTTTTACTTACTGATACTTTATTTCTAATTCTATTCATGTAATTAAAAAAATACTATTTTAATAAAATACTGACCCAGTAAATAGTAGCTAGAAAATATGCGTATGTACTTTACAACATTTCAATGAAATACCTCATAATATATTATGTACAGGAAGTAAGTACCTAGATCCTTGTTTAGTAACGAATAGTTTTCCTTCTAGACAAGACAAGATAAGACTTTGTAAATCTGGTATTGTCTAGAAATTTCAAGGCAAAACTTGACTAAGTCTAAGTCTCAAAACTCTACATTAAGCAGCGCATACGGTTTAGACAAGGACAGATTATTCGGTCGGATGGTACAAGCTTCGTATGATATATTTATGTTTCCAAAATTTTTAATTAATCTAGAATCTAGAGTCTTGAAAATGGTCTAGAATTTTCTCGTCTAAATCTAGAAATCCATAATAAGAAAGTCTTATCTTGTCTTGAAATTTCAAGACAAGGCTTTTACCAGTACTGTCTTGATAATATACACAAGACAAGATAAGAGTCTAGAAAGTCTAGATCTAGATGGCAACACTTGTGACAAGTTTTGCTTGCATTTTAATTGTTCCTTCAATTCCATTTTATTTTAAAAATATCGGACTTTAAGCAAAAAGAATGTTGCTAATTAAATTCTGTGTCTAGAAAAAATTGTTTTATTTCTGCAAGAAAGATGAAACCTTGTTTTTAATTTTTAAATATAACCCTTAATGAACGCAAAAATGCGTACGTGAAATGTTCATATTCATAAAAGTGTAAAAACATGAAAAAGATATTCTCGTAAATGAAAATTTCGTGAAGTAATAAACGTCCAACAGAAGATAAACAGATATTACTGAACATTGGCTACAGGAATGAACTCGTAAATAATTTTTATTTTGGTAGGGTTTGTTTTTGGAGTCAATTGCAAAGACAAATAATCAAAATAGACGGAATTCAAAGTTTTGTTTTAGGAAATTGTAAATTTTATGAGTGTAATAAAAATATATTCCACTACCGGCTCATTTTCCACAATTGGGTTAGTTACATATTATGGTTAGAGTGTACACTACATATAACCTCTCAGGCATTATAACTAGAGGGGAGAGTGTACCACAGGTGCTTTGTATAAAAGCCATTGGAACAATGACACATGGGGTAACCACGAATGTTTTAACGAAATGAATGTAAATGACTATTTTTTTTATTAATAATGTTCGGTAAGGCCATATGGAAAGAAATTTTCGAGGACTGTTCTAACTAGTAGAAAAACCTGCAATAGTTCGGGTGATAACTTTGTATTTGTATTTTCGTACGGCAAATTTATATTATTGTTTGTTAACATGTTGCAGATTAAAATTATTTATGATATGTTTTTTTTAATAAAAGTCTTACCTGAAAATCTAACTTTTAAACTACATAATAAAAATTGATGAATAAACAAGTAGTTTTGAAAAACTACCTGATTTTTCAAGTAACTTGAAATATTATTATGTGATTTGACTTTAAATTCGGTTACTACTTGACTTGGAATTGACTTGATTTCAAGTCAAGTCAAATCAAGTCACTAGAATAATGAAGTCAACCCGTTAAACCCTAGGAATAATACACTTTCCGGTTTTAAAACACACCGGAAAAGTGTCAATTTTGGTCCGATCAAAAAAAATAATTAAAAGACCTACTCATTGATTTAAATATTTTTTATATTGTATGATTATAATATACATGTTATCTCTTTAACCTCAAAAGATAAAGATATCCTGTATCAATCTTATCATTATCAATACGTCACCTACATATTTGATATGAGAAATACTTGAGTTGAGAAACGATACGCTTTTCGTATATTGCGGTAGGAGTACGCCGGTGTATTTTACTGTATCATAATTCAATATTAGTTATAACCAGGCTCGGCATTTCATTGGTTAGCTAATGCCTCTAATTATGAAAATGGAGTTCCGGGTTGCAATTCCACAAGGCATACGTGTTTACATATTCTAACCCTTCCTAATTGCGTTAGAACCTGTATTCATATAATTATTCAAATAAAATATGCTAATACTTCATAACACATTTAATAATATACAAACCATGTTTATACTGATATTTAAAAATAGTTACCTAATCTAACTTAACCTAATTAATTGTTATTATATGAAGTAAAGGAGTATTGTAATCGCGAAACATTTCAGTTTTCAGATTTCAACGAAAATATCCATTTTGACTAGTTTTGGTGTGAAGTCTGTAGTCTGAAGTAAAGGAAAAAATCTATTCTTTTGAATTGTTTTATTGAATATATGCACACGAAATAATTGTTATAGGTATTATAAATTACTATATTAATAAATAAATTAATGTATTGACTTCCTAAATTTTTCGTAATGAAATCATGAAAAAATATATTTATTATAACAACTAAGTACGCCAATTTAGTCTCCGTACATCTGAATATGATATAGAATTAATGATCTTTTGAACCGCCATTCATTGGAATTACTTCCCTTAAATGGTTTGTTACACTTCCCACTAATTTTCTTGGAGTTTGGGAGTCAATTCTACACATTTTTTAAATAAACCACAGAGATGTTCATTGGGATTCATTTCTAGAAACTGAGATGTTTTTAATTGTTGTCTATAATTATACAATAACTATTCTATAGCAGTTTACGTGTAGTATGTTTGGTGTCAATTTTTATTTAAGAATCGCTTAAACCTAATTTTTATGAATCCTCTTATTGATGAATAATATGAGTAGTATTATTAATCATAAAAATTTTAATATGAAACTGATAAATTTGTAATTAATTTCTAGGATTTAAATAATAAAAGTAATGAAATTAATATCCTACTTTCAAATTAATTTAATCCATTTTCTCGTTTTAATTGCTGTATTTACATTGTTTGAATATTTGATTAATTTAATTAAATTCGTAGGTTGATGTGAGGTATTTGCTATCATTTAATGATACATTTAAATATCATACATTAACTTTTTTGTTACCTGTCAACTCAACAATCTTACAACAAAAATTTGGTCTTATGTTACTTTAAATTTACTTATATGTTAGGCTGGTTGCGTTTGAAGATTTTGTGTTTTCATGTAAAAAAATCTGAATTGTTGTTTTAGAAAATAATTTTTTAATCATAAGTAAGATATCGAGAGCCGTACATTTATTTGTAAATTTTATGAATCTTTTTTGAGTCGATTTGTCGATATTTCGCAGGAATTATAATTAAATTTTACCGATTAAATACATACCTTGAAATGTAACCATTACGCTACTACTGCGGTTTTATCATTTTTTTCGTAAGTAAAATAGTAAGAGCCATGAATTTATTATAAAAATTTGCGAATAGTTATTGCGTAGTAACACACAAACGAACGTTAAAAATGGCATTTAGATCACGACATCGAAAGATATAGAGAGCCGTATATTTATCAGTGAATTTATGAATTGTTGTTTTTGACCCGAGTTTCACCGACTAAATTCATAGCTCGAATTATATTGGCTTGATTTTTTGCGAATAACAATAGTTTAAACATAAATTTTTTGTTATCAAGAAAATGTACCCATGACTATGATATTGTGGTTTTATCAAATTTCTTCACTAAAAAATTTCCTACGGTCATCAAATGAAACATTCTGAGTAGATGAAAATGACGTGTGGAATAATCACTCAAAATACCTTCTTGCAGTAAATGAATTATACTTATTAATTGAAAATGACATATGTGGTATAATCCTAAATAAAACTTTTCAATTCTGAAAAATATTTTTGTAGAGAAAAACAAAGTAATAGAGGGCAGCAGTAGCAGAGAAACGCTTTTGAATTTAATTAAAACAAACACATTTGCGGAACATTTCGGATACATTTTTCCGTTATAAATTCAAATCCCTAAGCCGTTTATTCTGTAAAATATATTCAAATTAATTTCCTCAAAACAAATGAACCTCTGCGTTGAAACAAAACACAAACAGTCCCCAATTGGTGAGGAACTAAGGAAGTAGGCCGAGCAGGAGTGGGGGAAATCGTACAAAATATTTCCCCTGCGGTTTCATTACTTCACTTCTGATCGCTGCGGAAATCTCGCAAACAAATGACGACTGATGTTCGCTGCGTTGTTTCTTCCTGCACGGAGCAAACAATGACAGCTGCGAATCGATCCAATGGGTTATGTGTTTTGTTTTGTGGATTAATGATTGAAATATGTATGAATAGAACAGTCGGCTTCGTGTCATTTTGTGCCTAGTTTATTATCAAAATTTCAATGCACGTACGCCAATTGTTTTAAAATTAACATTACAGAAAATATAATTAAATATAGATCTATATATTTTATCCCTAAACATGGATCTGACATATATACTCTAGAAAATATTACAACTTTTAACCATAAGTTCAAGTCCCTTGCTATTATAGATTTTATATAAATTTTCTGGATATGTTATTTTTTTGTAATATTTTCTCAATTACGAAATACTTAAACTTTTTACCTGAATTAATAAATTTAAGCCATTAATATTGTTTAGATATGAAGTTTCATTGAAATCCGTTCAGTTAAATTTGCTTTACACGTGGAAACTTTTTCAATACAAGTTATTTCTTGCATAACCGTAATTTTCATATTTTAAGTTGCTAGTTAATTTTTATTGATGTCAGAAGTTTAAATATAAACTTCAGCACGAATCTTTGCAGTATAAAAAGATAAAAATTACGACTCTGATTGTTATAGTGTTGTATTTTTTCTCTATACTTATTTTATCTCACAATTTTTAGAGTTTATACGGTCAAATTCTCATGGAAATATAGTTAAGGAGTTTAATAAGATAAGGAGTTAAGAGAGTAGATTTTTGCCTCTCCGTCAATTTTCAGTTTAGTTTTAGTCTTAGTTCAGTCGTAGTTTCACGGCTTGACTTGATACTCAAGCTACTTGACTTGATCAGACTTGACGACCGAACTACAGTTAACACTATATAAGACTGACTACAAAACTTTGTTGAAAGGCAAATCTACCCTGTCAACTTCTTATCTAAATACAAATTTTTCTCTGTGAAATATGATAGCATCGGCATCTGGTCCTATAATTTCTATTTTTTATTACAAAACTTTCAAGAAATGCAGTCTACAAGCAAGACAGAAACCAAGGTCGTATTTTCCATCTTGTTACACTTTTTGCCACGACTATAGAATTATGAAACTTTTATCTTGCATCTTTGATGAAACTTTTATTCGCTATAAAATTATCGTACGTGTTATAAAAGGGCTACCTGCCTCTAACATACGACAGGGGTGACAGATATTTTCAAATATTTCAAAAACTTGAATATTTATGTCATTTCTGACATTTATGAATGAGATTTTGGCGTCAACAATTTGTGTTTCATAGTGTGTTGATAGTTTCGTTAGATTACTCCACAACTTTTTTCGTATGTGTCATCCATTATTATATTTGTTTATAATACTGTCAGTTTTGATATTTAATTATTTCGAAAATCACACGATTTCACAAGATGATGTCTTCCCAACGATTTGAATCACATGGTTACTATTAATGACGTAAGAATCAACTGCAAGAAATAGACTGTACATGCTTTTACAACCAGAACTAATGGATAAATAGACGAACAGATAACACCCTAAAAGTATTTAAAACATAAGCCTCAGTTTGTAGACATTTATCAAAATTTCGATATGTCAAAATCGATAATTGCAATATCTCTTTCATCTTGTGTTATCCCTACGTCATATTTCTGCAACAAGAAAGGCATTTGAAATTGATAAAGTGTGATGCAAATGGCCGAGAGTTGAGGAACTGTTTAAAGTTATGAAGCCGGCGCTTAGGAAATGAGAGAGAACAAATATTGAACTTCTCCGTCCTCTAATCAATGTGTTTGCTTCATTAGTTAAGAAATGTGATCAGCGAGAAGAAATTCACTTAATTACCGCTCTCACAGTATGGCCACTTTGTGCACTATGTTTATGTTTTTCATTATCAAGTTTCAAACTCACGATTGAAATCTCATTAAAATCTCAAAGGATCTGTAAAAGTCTCCAGGCTATTCATAACTAGTATAGATTTCATATTTGCATCAAAATAAAATAAAATGAATTGTATCCAAAAGTTTTTGGTCTATTTGATTTATTTTTTAATAAGCAATTGATTTTAAATTGGCAACTCTGAAAGTCATTTCATAGACTTTACGATTTATTTATTTGTAACTACAGCCCGTTTTAGACTAGCCTATATATGGGACAATAAATAGTAAAAGAAATGGTGCAATATCTTGTACCGAAAATTGTTAGATTTTGACGAAGTTTTGTATGATACTAAAACAATTTCATGTTTAATATATTGGTTCTGACTTCGTGCACTTTCCTTGAATATGTCAATATGACAAGCAAAATTAACCGTAAATTCATTTAAATTTAAAGTTTGCAGTATTTATAACTATACCAGTAATAGTACTAAGTTTTCCTTAACCACACTACATAAAATAAAAACAAATAAACGTAGGATACGCATGAAATCACAAAATTCATATATGCGCATTCTCACAGCGAAATTGATTGACAGATTTTGAAAAATAGAACGTGTTCTGTTTTTTCAACATATATAAGATCGAATACAATATTTCAAACAATTTGGTGTTTGATACTAGCCAATTTAAATTATACCAAAAATGGTGCAAGATTTTGTACAATTTATAGATTAATTATATACCGTACAGAATTATCATAAGTAATAGCACTAGTAAATAGAATTTTACTTGAAATTTTTGTCGTTATGGTCCCAACTGATTGTTGTGACGAAAATGTATATATTTTTTCAATTAAATACTTGTCACAATTTTGAGGGACATTGTATCTTAGCAACGCCTATTATTCGTGAAAATTCCGCGGCAATTGCCAGTACCTAATAATTGTCAGTGAAATTTAAATCTGATTAATTCAATTCACCAAAATACTGTCATTTAATTGGATGACAAATTATGAGTGAAATTGTTAAAAAAAACAACCCATACAGACTTGATCACGAAGACGTTACTCACAAGGTTTTCATGAATCATACCAGATGTCTAAAAATTAAAGCTCTTATGATGATACTCATAACTATACTTGCTATGTTAATAATTATAATTATATTTTTATTTGCAGTATAACTGTATCATACTGTGATTACTAAATGTCAATTAAGCGATATACACATTTTTCTTCAGGAAATGTCACGTATATTTCATTTCTATTTTAATATAACGCATTTATCCCAATTTTGATAAGAAAGTTATGAGGGACACTAGTAGCATAATGTAATATTTATATGCAGTTCGATTCTTAAATTTGAAAACCGTTATTCTACTAAGTCAAAATCATCAAAATCAAAACCCACCCATAATGGTTTTTCCCAATCAGTTTTTCCAAAAAGTTCCACGAATCATTACTTAGGGTTCCGTTATAAATAGTAATAAATAAAGAAATGAAACTCTCAAACAAATAGATTCAAATTCACATACGTTAACTAGCATGTCGACTTTATTCTATTAGTCATACGTTCAGTTATACTTAATGCTTCTGCATGAGGAATTTGTGATGTTTATTCTTCATTAGTGAATTAAGAAATGTAGCATTGTATGGTTTGTTTCATATAGATTATAAAATTTAGTATTTTCTATATTCGACATTGCTATTTATATTTGAATTTGAAACAAAGAATAAAATTCTGTGAATGCCAGTGTTGACGATTTCGAATCTCATATCAAATAAAAAAAAGGGATACAAAAAGAGTTACTCACAGAAAATTATTTATCAATGGCTCCAAAAAGAAAACCGAATAGACATTTTACAACAATTCATACCAGGCTTGACAAAAATCATTATTTATTTAAAGAAATCAGAAATCATTGATTTAACAAAAATCGAATAAATCATGGTACAAGATTATAAAAAATATTAGCATAAATGTATATTTGGATGCCAATATTATAACAAAATTATAATTGCTGCATATAAACGTATTTTGTACATGATGTCATTAAAAATGAAGACGTCATTGATAACGTGCAACCGTTCTTATCATGACCTACCGCTATGTAATTACTTTTAGGAATTCATTTTATCTTTTAGAATGATTTACAATGAAATTTGACAAGGACGTTTCTTTTATTTTGATTATTTTAATTAAAATTACACAGCTTAATCGATGGTAAAACCAAGGTAAATATCTATTTATTAAATATTTATAATTTAAAACTTTTAAGGATATGAATTTATCGAATTTGCATGTGTTATGATTCAATATCAAATAGCGGCTTTTCCTTCAATATAACCTTTGACACTTGAGTCTTTAACACTATTAAAATGTTATCACCAATAAAAACACAAGAAGAGTGGGGATAATGCAATCTGACTTCATTGTTGAATGTTGACTCAGTCCGCAGCGTCATGTTGTCCTGGCAACACGCACTTGTTTGTCTCTCCTTGCTGAAACTTGTTTTGTGTTGCACGTTCAACCCTCAGGATTCCCGAACGAAATGTCCGTCTTTCTCATCGCTGGCGGCTCAGGGGACCCATACCGAGTGGAAGATACTCAACGTCTTCAACCCAGGAACCGAGCCCTTTGCACCGGTTCCAGATGAAGCCTTCGTGGGGTGCCCCAACGTAGTGGATCTTCAAGTGAAAGGACTTGCGACTGATTTTAATGCTGGTGCTTGGAAAGGTTTGGATAAACTTTACGAGTTGCATTTGGATGATAATAAGATACATGTCATCAAAGAGAATGCTTTTTCTAACCTACAAATTAGTCTTTTGTTTATTTATTTTTGTGAAGTGCAAGAGCTTGCTCCCAAGTCTTTTAATAACTTGCCGAAATTGCAAGGGGTTTATATTTATGGAAATAATATAACTACAATTGAAGCAGATGTGTTTACTGGTACAGAAATATCTCGACTTATTATGAGGAAAAATAATATTAGATTCGTACATTCAAATGCTTTTGGGAATATGGATAATTTGGTACATTTGAGTTTAGAAGAAAATTTATTAACAAGCTTTTCTCCGCAGTTAACTATTGGCTTTAATCCAAAAGTTACTCATTTGTACATAAACAGAAACAAGTTAACTAAAGTCACAAGAGAAATGTTTTCTGTTGTACCTAACCTACTAGTATTGTTAATAAATATTAACCAAATTGTAAGACTTGGAGATAATGTGTTTTCTGATTTGAGAAAATTATATTTACTGGATATGTCAAATAACAAGCTAGAAGAGTTACAAACAAATATATTTAATGCAAGAGGAATGAAAGATCTTCAATATTTTTTCCTCCATGACAACAACTTAAGTTTTCTTTCTTCTGGTGTGTTAATTCGTCTTCCTAAACTGAAGAAAATAACAGTAGGAGGAAATCCTTGGCAATGCCCTTGCTGGGATACACTGGACTATTACTTAATTCATCATAACATAACTAAGCTTTGTGATGAAGTCTACAAATATGGACAACGGCCTTCCTGTGTCTATTCTGAAAAAGCTCCGAATGATTGCATCTACGATATAGACAATGTGCGAGATGTGCCACAATTATACGAGGAACAAACAAAGGACTACACGAAGCTGCCTCCTGTTTGCAACATCGATGGAGTGGAAAAACCTGTCTTGGGATCCAAATAGGCACTATTTGCTTACCTGTGACCCTGTGAGGTTAATGTCCTTATATTTATGAATATGTAAGGAAAGTATCGTCTGAAGTCTCTGAGAAAAATAGCATTAAAAATATGTTAATTGTATTTAAAACTTGTATTTCTTATTTTTTTACACAAATAAAAAAATATTTCAAATAATTTATGGCTAAAAAAATATAAACGTGCATATATATTACCTTCTTACTTTATTTTACTGAATTTTAATACAATTACCTTTAATTTTACTTCACTTATAAATAATTATAATTTTTAATGAAGTACACAAAAAGAAGATAGTTACAATAAATATTTATGTATTTATAATATTTAAATTAACACTGATATTTACATAAATATCTTGAATATTTTGATTAATATCTTATTTTCCAATTTTTGAAAGTCATAATTTATATACTGATTATTAAAATTCTTAAAGTTGTATGTCACCAAATTTTGAATTTTACATATATGATACTAGACGATGAAAATAAAATACACATATTTTTTTATATCTATTCATTTTTCTTAGTTTATGAGAAAATAATTATTAAATATTTGGGGAAGGTATGCTACCACGCCATCGTCGTAGAATTGTAAAATAAAAGAGGTAGACTGGGAGCGTAAGAAACAAACTATCTACCTTTTTCCACGATCCTACCATACTGACGTCACGGGTCCCTTCTCCGGAATATTAAATTGCTATTAACTTTATTATTTATTAACTAGTAGGTATAAAATATATAAATATTATAATCACATTTTTCGAGAGAACCATTAAAAAGATTACATTTTACATTACAATTTTTTTTACAGTTCAATGGAATATAGTGCTATATAAAATTATAATAAAATTTTGAATATTTATAAATACATAATTAATATTTAAAAGAGTGAGCTTACTACTATGACTTCTATTTCTCTTTCTTTTGTTGTACTTATTGCTAGTGTTGTCATGTAGACAAGACAAGAGAAGACTTAAAATCTTATCTTGTCGAGAAATGTCAAGGTAAGACTTGACTATGTCTAAATCTAGATTAATAAATCTTGTCTAGATAAAAAGACTCTAGATTGTTTTAAGACTGTACATTAACCTGCGCATACGCTGTAGAGAAGAACATAATTCTACGGCAACGTTCTTTTTTTTGTACAATCCTGTCTCAGCTCGAATGAAACAAGCTTCGTATTTAATTAATTTAATTTTAAAATTTTTAAATTAATCTACAGTTTTGAAAATTGTCTAGAATATTCTCGTCTAGAAGTTTTGTCTCGTCTTGAAATTTCAAGACAAGACTTTTGTCAGTCTTGTCTTCAGGGCCGGCCTAAGCTACAGGCGCACCAGGTAACTGCCTGAAGCGCATTCGTTCGTAAGGCGCATTTTGTCTTATTTTTCTTGAATTAAAGCAAAAGCTGTTATATACGGCTTACCTAAACCATACAATTTATGATATTTTTTTAAGACTATTGGGATATTCCGTAATTATAATAACTTTTTATTTTTCTCTGAAATTCTAGAATTTTTTTTGTTTGAAAGATATATATTTTTGTTTACTGTCTAGTGTTTTGACTTTTCATATTGACCATTTTTTACATATATTAGGTTGAAATGTAATACACGTGCACCCGAAGTACACATGAGTCAAAATGACAGAAACCGAAGGAAAAACAGTATTTCACTATTGTTATATTATATTTTATAATAGATAGGTATAATGCAAGTTTCAGTATGAGGCTATATAAAATGTATATCTTTCAATATTTTATCTACGAATGTTTAAATTGAATTGAAGAAAAAAAAACTAGTTGCGTCAAATTGATTAAAACGAGTTTTCAAGATAAAATGAATAATATAGTAATAAAACATAAATTAAATTCGAATTTAAATTTCTAATATTATTTATCTTAATTATAGTTATTTTAAGAGATATATGAAAATGACTTATGCAAAGTTTTAAACCTTACGGAGAGTTGGGTGGCTTATTTAGTTCCCACTCGAAGGAGTCTTTTGAAAATAAATAAATGGGCTGTATTAAACAATTTCATACTGAATTCATACAAATATTGTAAACTGAAAATATATAATAATAAAATCTTTAAATAAGGTATAACAAGAGAACAACTAATAAAAAATAGATATTTAGTACAAAGTATAATTTGAACAAAAATTTCGGATACGGTCCAGGGCAGAAAAATGTATCTGCTCAAACGAACCTGTACCGCAATCGGTTTATTTTATAATGAGTATCAAATGTGTTATACGATCTGTAATTTATTCATTGTTTACTATTGGGTTTTTACAAAATAAGAAAAAAGGTGTGTACTGTTTTTATTTCAACCAATATAAATGTATAAAAATAAAAAGTGGAGAATCCCTTGAATCTATAAATAGTTTTATGAATCATTTAATTTGTCCAAAACATTTTTAGAAATCAGAATCAATTTTTCGTTCTTCTAAATATAAATAGTAAAATCTAATTTTTATTTATATATTACTATTGTTTATTTAAATTGTTACAAGTCTTTTGAGTTAATTAACTGACAAATTGTTTCAAATTTGCAAAACATGTTATGGACAAATTCTGATAAACCCGATTTATCACATAAAAATTCCTTACTAATTGTGGATTGTGGGAACTTGTTATGATGTTCTTAAAACAAATTACTATTATTGGAAACTCAGTATCTTCAAGGCAAGTAAGACTGATTAAAAATTCCATGTAAAAAAAGTTGTTCTCCGCACGGAAATATCGAAATAAATCGGTTGGTATTTCCAGCTCAGTTGTTCATTGACAATGACGACGGTAACATCGTTTTTATTTATTGCGTTTCTAAGTATCGGTTTTGGCTGCCAAATACAAAATGAAAACAATAAATTAATTTGTGCTTCACTCGACGAATTACACCAAGTTAATTCAGCAAAAAATGTGGAAAAACTACACGTTGGAAGTTCGGAAAGTAATAAAATAGTTGTGTTGAATGCCAGTGCCTTCGAAAATGTGCAAAATGTCAAGGAAGTTTATATTTTAAACAACAACATACAAGATATACAACTTCACACTTTTGATAAGTTAAATTTAAACATATTTTCAATTATTGGAAATAATATTGCTAAACTTAACTCAATTTTTGGTGGTTTGGAATTGCAAGAATTAGTTTTAACTAACAATAAAATAACTTTTATTGAAAATGGTGCATTTAATATGCGCAAACTAGAAGTATTAAAACTAAATAATAATAAATTAACAACATTTGATACTAAACTATTATTAGGAGAAAAACCATCATTAGAATTATTGGTGTTGAGTAAAAACAATTTAAAAAGCATATCCAAAGACACTTTCGCTGGCTTAAAAAAACTAAAACATCTATACCTCAACAACAACGAATTACAACTCTTACAAAACAACTGCTTCCAAGACCTAACCTCATTAAAAACCCTTGACATCTCCACGAACAAAATCCTAGAAATATCCCCCAAGTTCTTCCCTGTCGAAGGGCTGAGATCGCTTCGCAAGTTCTACTTCCACAACAACCACCTGTGTTTCCTGCACCCCGAGGTGTACCAGAAGTTCCGCACCGTGAGGAGGATGTCCTACGGAGGGAACCCCTGGCAGTGCCCCTGTTGGGAACTGCTGGACCGCTGGGTCACGGACCACAACGTGACCAGAGTGTGCCACGAGGAGTTCGCGGCTGGACAGCGACCGGAGTGCATCGTGACGGAGTTCGCGCCCCAGGAGTGTGTGTATGACAAGGAGAGGCTCAATGAAGTGCCTAATTTGTACCTGAGTGAGACGCAGGAGTATCAGGTTGTCAGTGGATGTGTAGGGAACTATGATTAAATGTTCAACTTATACCGTTGATTGAAAAATATATAGAACTTATGAGAAAATACGTTTCACCTACATAACTGTGTGTCTGGTTGCATTTTGGTTAATATCAGGCGTTTCTGTCAAATATTATAAAAAATAGCAAACGTAAAATAATTAATAATACAAATTGGTTTTATTTATAAATATACCAATGAATTATTGAAAGAACCATTTTAATAGATACAAAAAAAATCAGTAAATATGAAGAACATCTTTATTTATCTGATATTTTTGTCTGTTTAATTCCGGAAAGTAGTTCATGGAATTATGAACGAGATGTATCTGTCGAATCTGATTCCAAAACAGCGGTACACAAAAACATACAGGCTTGCCTATCTATATATTTTTCAATCAAGGCTTATATACCGTCAATATCAAATTGTAACCAAAATTTTGAATTATTTCTTAGTTACTATTGTCACTGTTGCATATTGATAAGATTTTATAAACAAAAATTGCATTATAGTCATATTTATGAAACGCAAAGACATTGCATTAAATATAAGGGATATTAAATAAATATTACATAAATTTAAATTATTCCATAAATGTATTATTATTAATGTTATTAATACTGTAGAAAGATTTACGTAGTGTGTAATGCAATGAAGACATTTGAAATTTAGACCAGGTATAAGATAAAGCAATTAATTATCGATTAAAATAATAATTATTAATCGGAAGAAAATAATAATTCTTCAATTATTCATTATATTCGGAAATTGTTAATTGAAACTAAACCTACATAAATTCATAGTCACAATTTTATATTTACGGTATATACTAACTATTTAAAAGATATAATCCAACTGTCAGATTGAGTATAGTCTTTATTTCACTGCAAAATAATGACGTATTGACGTCAAAATGTGCCATTTGTAGATAACAATTGTTATGTATGAGGTTTTTGTAATCAGTTCTTCTAAATTTTATAATATTTCAAATAAATAAATACTGTTCTTTAAAAAACAATAAGGTAATATTTTTGTAACATCACTAGTACGTCAATCAGAAAACCCTCATGGATTTGTTCAAATGCTTGTAACAACATCAAGGTAGATAAAATACAAAACAAAGTCGTTCAATTCTACTAAAACACTGCCTCTCTAAATGAACTTCTGGACATGGAAAATAAAGAAAATTGTCTTTTTCAACGAGACAGTTGGAAACAAAACCATGATTATGGTTGTAAACAATATTGTAAATAATATCTGTGATTTTTATAATTGTTCATTAATAAAATTATTATTATAACCTTTATATATATAACAACATATTTTATTTGGAATCCTTATAAAATGTCATTAAATCTCCCAAAAAAAAACTAACGTGACCTTTAAATCCTCGTGACTTATTAGTATATAACTATAACAGAATATAGATTTCAAATGTAATTTTTTATTAGTTACTGTAGGTAATACTATCGAGGTTGGTAACATGTATTCATTTTACATTTCATTGTAAAACAAAAATTTCCAAGATATCGCCAAGCCTAATGATTAATTAATAGAAGTTTCTAATGAAACAATTGTCTCATTTATGGAAATTCCTGAAAAATATTTCCAAGGATTTGAATTTGACTTTATTTATTCATTTCAATTTTTATAAATTAAACATAAGGATTGTAATTTAGTAGATCATTTTCAAGCAATACATTTTATAAGTTTTATCTTCAATAAACTCCCTAGGGGGCAATCGGAACATTAACAAGCACCCGTGAGATATCGGCGGCAAACTTACTCAAACTAATTTTCAAATAAGTTTTACCTTAGCTAAAGATGAATCTGAATAATAGTTAGCAAGATATAAATATTAATGTATCGAGAAGTTAATTTTAATTGGAATGAAAAACGAGTTTTAACTCGAAATAAAACTTGAACAATTTGGTATTTTTTATATTATTGAGCATAGAACCACATTTAAATTTGATTTTTAAAGTTAAAAATTATTAACTAAATATTTCTGCTACGTCTAAGTGATTTGAATCGACTAGATACTATTATAGTATTATGATAAAAAAGAACCATTAAAAGGTAAGTAAAATGTTATTAATCAGATATTTGAAGTACTTACTCTTATTTGCATCTCTGATTGTTTACAATTAATTATAATAGTTTTACACATTTGAAATCACACTTATGTTACTAACGAAACACTAGTTGATACTAAAAACATAATTCTATTTCTTGATATTAAATTATCATTTATATTGTTATATGTCCTTCAGAATTAATTTATCTTACTTCTTTCACAATACAAGTCGTCTAAAAATTCACTAAATTACGTACTGCTGATTTTTATTGAAACATGATAGAAACGTGATTTGTTTTGTTATGCTATATTACTTATACAAAAAGATGTCAGAGGTACATATATACATTTTCAGGAGTAAAGTTTTAATCTTCTAAAGTGACATTTTTACTCTCTGGGATCAAATTTAAATAAAGATGTATGTAAAAATAACTGTTATGTTTAAAAAATTGCCTAAAGCCAAATTATGCCCACATTTAACAAAACGGTAAGTATATACATGGTTAATACAAATGTACAGGAATTATTTAGTACATTTATTTATTGCTATTACATTTAAAAATAAACATACTGTTACTACAAATATTGATAAATAATAGTACCTTACAAATTATTTTCGCAGTTATTTCTTACACAAAAACATAACCACAAAATTAAATGAATGTTCGAAACCAAAAACCATGGAAACGGATATTCGTTTTCCAAGAATGAATTTTAATTTATGATGAGGAAAATTTAATTTTAATCATACAAAAAATTGTATAAGTATTACGAACGGTAAGGAATACCGATCTCGGACAATAATTGGAGTCGTCCTTTTGCTCCTCCTCCAGACATTTATCCTTACCGTTCTTAATACTTAATATACTGATCCGATTTTGTGGGAAGTGGAAAGTCAATTACTTATATCCAGGGCATGTAACCGGTTAAAAAAACCGGTTAATAAAAACCGGTAACCGATATTTTCAAAGAAAATTGCGAACTTTAACCGTAATTTTAACCGATATTTTTCAGGCCGAAAATACCGGTAACCGTTAACCAAAAAAAAAATAAACCGGTTTTATCGAACATTAACCTTTATTTAATATCATTTAGCGAGAAAAAAAATAATATTTTTTTATATCTGTGTTTTCTATTTGTATTTGAACATGAGTCATGACAGTTTTTACAATTAACATTTTATTGGAGAGTCATAAATGTAGGTAGTCTCTTTGGCCGTTAAGGTTACTTAAAAAGTCCCAAATAAATACAGCCTTTGTCAACACAGGCAAGTTCAAAATTGAAAAGTGACCTGCGTTTTTCTGAAGATATTACGGGAATTTTTGTGAATGTTCATTAATTAAATTGCTTTTTTTTAATTGTTATATTTTTCTTAGATTTTTTTGACACCCTTTTCCATTTAAAATTAGGTGCAACCCCCATTTTAGGGTTGAAATGCCATTGGAAATCCATTCAAGTGTCCCCCTTTATACTAAAATTGCCGTGTTCAAGCGTTTTTTGCTTTAAGTGTCTAGAAATTGCGCTGATAATTTTCATTGGACCACTCATAATCCGTCTGAAGGTCGATGACTAAAACTCGTTTTTTCTAGGAGGAGATGACTCTAACAGCTTTTCTCTAGTGGCTAGACCTGGCTCGTCTAGTGCAGAACTATTGACTATGACTGAACTAGACTACGAGAGTCCTAGGAAAAAATATGATTTAAGAGTTAAAGCAGCCAGTCCTCCTCTAAGAAGCGATGTTTATGTTGAAGTTATTGTCGCAGACGTAAATGACAATGCCCCTGTTTTAAAAGACTTTCAGATAAGAATTTGAATCCGTGTGGCGGTCGTAAAATAAAAAAATGTTCCTGGCTATTTTTATTTACTTTTTATATATTTATATCACTTTTTGAATATCTAAAATAGATCTGAATCCTTGTGGCGGTCAAAACATTTTTTGGAAATGAGTTTTGTCTTTACAGGATTGTAACTCGTAAATTAGTTGAGATACAATAAAAATTCTTACACCAATCGATTCCTTGGGGTTTTTTCTATAAGATACACATTTTTTATATTTTTTTCTTGCATTTTTATGCCACAGCCGATGAAATATATAAAAAATTGTACAATTTGGCACTTACAATTTTCAAATTTTAAGTTTATGGCCGCCTATCTTAAAAACAAGTTGAGCTATAACAAAAATTCTTGCACCAATCGATTCCTTGGAGATTTCTCTATAATATTCATGTTACTTTATATTTTTTCTTGCATTTTTATGGCTCAGCTAATGCAATATATAAAGAATGGTATAATGTGACACATAAAAATCTAATTAATTTGGAATATGGGACGACATAAGAGCTTTATTACTGTCGATATTAAGGAATGTTCTGTCATAATATTCATTTTCTTGACATAAAGCAGTCCACAAATATTCTTTAGAGATAAAATCACCTTCTAAATTTTGTTTCTGAAATATTTTAACACTTAAAATATTTTTTTCGTAAATTGACAACTATTTGAGTCGGTCTGTAAGTCTGTGATTAAAAGATTTAAATCTGATAAGATAATTTTTCAATTAGTTTGACAAATTATGAATTATAAACCTACTAAAAAAAATACAGAAGATCTAGTATAATGTTAAATTACCTCAATTTGAGTCAAAAATTTTGATTTTTTAAAAGTCTATATTGATATTCCACAATGTTAAACCCAATGAAACTGATTTAATTTATTCCAAAACAATTTGGGACAATGTGAAACCTTACACAACTGTCTGAAATTAATCCCAATTGACTTAGAACAGTGTTGACCCTTATATAACGATGTTAAACCCTAAATAATTATATTAACTTTGTCCCAAACAGTTTGAAACAATGTTAAACCTTCCACAACATTCTGAAATTAATCCCAAACAATGTGGAACAGTGTTAAATCTTATAGAACTATGTAGAACATTGTTAAATTAGTATAACTTTCTTAACTTAATCCCAATTAACTTGGAACAGTGTTGAACCTTATATAACAATGTTAAACCCTAAATAATTATATTAACTTTGTCCCAAACAATTTGGAATTCTGAAATTAATCTCAAACAAATTGGAACAGTGTTGACCCTTATATAACAATGTTAAACCGTAAACAATTTTCGTAACTTGGAACAATGTTAAACCTTCCAAAACTGCCTGAAATTAATCTCATTCAATTTGGGATAATGTGTAACCTTGTAGAACTATCTAGAACATTGTTAAACCCTGTACATCTGAATCCCAATTATCTTGGAACAGTGTTGAACCTGATACATCTATGTTACACCCTAAACAAGTTTCTAACTTTGTCCCAAACAATTTGGAACAAAGTGAAACATAGTGCAACTGTTTCTACTTACTCTAGAACACTTGGAACATCTTTCTGCCTTCTACAACTGTCTTTTTAAGTCTTCCTAGTAATTTCCAATAATAGTTATACGTTAAAACTTACAATTTATAGATTTTACTCTAAAATTTTTCATATACAGCCAAAAAAATTCAAAAAGACCCATTTTTAGGTCCAAAATTTTGATTTTTGAAATAATTCCAAATTGATAGTCGCAGATGCGCCGATTTCAAATTTTCAAACCGAATTCAATTATCTCTTTCCGTTCCTGAGATATTTGACCTCAAAGTTGCACCTCAAAAAAGTGGGTTTTTTGGATATAACTCTAAAACGGGTAGGGACACAATCTCAACGACTATACCAGTGGATTCTACAGGCAAAGTTACATAAAGAAATGTTTTCTCCGCATATACGTTCTTTGGAACGATTTTGTGAAAAATGAGAAAAACGAAAAAAACCGGAATTTCAGTTTTTCGCTTGGGAACTTTTTGTCACCAAATCTTTTCATTTTCTAGACTTAAGTAAATACAGATGCGCTGATTCCAAATTTTCAAACCGATTTCAATTATCTCTTACCGTTCTGGAGATATTTGCGTTCAAAGTCAGACCTGAAAAAAATTGTTTTTCAGGAATAGTCCTGAAATGGGACGAGATACGACCTCGGCGACCTCACCAATCGATTCTGCGGGCAAAATTACATAAGTATACCAATTTTCAGATATTTATTCAGGCGGATACAATTTTTAGAGCGAAAAAACGAAAATCGAAAAAATTGAAAAATTGCCTGATGAACCCCTTACGATTTTTTCCGATTTTTGGCCATTTTCGTTTTTTCGCTGTAAAAATTGTATCCATTAGAATATAAATCTGAAAATTAGTACAAAAATGTAATTTTGCCCGTAGAATCGATTGGTGAGGTCGCCGAGGTTGTATCTCAACCCATTTCAGGACTATTCCTGAAAAACTGAATTTTTCAGGTCCAACTTTGAACTCAAATATCTCGAGAACGGTAGGAGATAATTGAAATCGGTTTGAAAATTTGGAATCAGCACATTCTTCTTTACTTAAGTCCAGAATATAAAAAATTTTGGAGACAAAAAGTTTCCGAGCGAAAAACTGAAATTCCGGTTTTTTCGTTTTTCTCATTTTTCACCAAATCGTTCCAAAGAACGTATATGAGGAGAAAACATTTCTTTATGTAACTTTCCGCGTAGAATCGACTGGTATAATCGTTGAGAATGTATTTCGACCCATTTTAGAGATATGATCAAAAAACACCCTTTTTTGAGGTGCAACTTTGAGAGCAAATATCTCAGGAATGGAAACAGATAATTGAATTCGGTTTGAAAATTTGAAATCAGCGCATCGACGACTATCAAGTTAGACTAATTCCAAAAATCAAAACTTTGGACCCAAAAATGGGCATTTTTAAATTTTTTTGGCTGTACATGAAAAATTTTAGAGTGAAAAACAATAAATTGTAACTTTTCATGTATGTCTATTATTGGAAATTACTAGGAAGACTTACAAAGAAAGTTTTAGAAGGCAGAAAGATGTTCCAAGTGTTCTGAAATAAGTAGAGAGACTTGCACTATGTTTCACTTTGTTCCAAATTGTTAGGGACAAAGTTAAGGCACTTGTTTAGGGTGTAACATAAATGTACTAGGTTCAACACTGTTCCAAGATAATTGGGAGTAAGATGAGACAGTTCTACAGGGTTTAACAATGTTCTAGATAGTTCAACAAGGTTTAACTTGTTTTCGGAAAGAAGGTGGTTATTCCTGTGTTTGTACTGCTGGTTTTACCGGTTCAAATTGTGACATAACTTTAACTAAAGACGCATGTAAAAGAGATATTTGTAAGAGTGGTTCAACTTGCACTCCCCTTAAAAAAGGAGGGTTTATTTGTGAAGACTGTTATCCCAATAATGGGTATGAACATTATACAGATTTATGTGAGCTTAAAAGTAGAAGCTTTGGAAAAAGCTCGTTTCTTACTTTTCCAAGTTTGAAACAGAGACATCGTCTACATTTGACTTTAAAGTAAGTACTAAACTAAAAGCTTTTTTGAATTTTTTTAATAGATTTCTCTGTTTTTTTTATAAGACACATTTTTTATATTTTTACTTTAACTTGTACGGAACAGGTTTACCAAAATAAAACAACATGCAAAATTAATAAAATTAAGTTTTATAAGCTTGTAACTCAAAAACTATTAAAGATATAGTCTTAAAATCAGAGCATGTAACCGGTTAATAAAAACCGGTAACCGATATTTTCAACGAAAATTGCGAACTTTAACCGTAATTTTAACCGATATTTTTCAGGCCGAAAATACCGGTAACCGTTAACCAAGAAAAAAAATAAACCGGTTTTAGCGAACTTTAACCTTTATTTTAATATCATTTAGCGACAAAAAATTTTAATATTTTTTTTTATATCTGTGTTTTCTATTTGTATTTAAACATGAGTCATGACAGGTTTTACAATTAACATTTTATTGGAAAGTTATAAATGTAGGTAGTTTCTTTGGCCGTTAAGGTTACTTAAAAAGTCTCAAATATATACGGCCTTTGTCAACACAGGCAAGTTTAAAATTAAAAAGTGACCTACGTTTTTCTGAAGATATTACGGGAATTTTTGTAAATATTCATTAATTAATTTGCTTTTTTTTAATTGTTATATTTTTCTCAGATGGTATTTTTTTATTATTTTTTTAAATTAATTATTCTGTAATTTTTTTAATAAAATTTTTATAATTAATTTCTTTTAATTAATTTAATTATTTTTTTAACTGATATATTAACCGGTTTAAACCGGTTTCTAATTTTCAAAAACCGGTTTTCGAACTATAACCGTTATTATTATAACGTTCTCTATAAGGGTTAACCGTTAACCAGTATTTTTTTCGGTTACATGCCTTGCTTATATCATATATTTTTCACCAATTTAATTAATAAATTAATTCATTATTGAACTGAGTTTAATTTTAAGTAAATTATAAAATTAGGAATTTTTGTATAATTTTTTCTAGGTTTCGGCACAATATTCTCGTCATGCCATTAAATGTTAAAACCATTTTTCCATTTTTCTGATGAGCTCACGGTTTTTGAAAAACCTCACCTACTTCTATCTACTTTTCCTGTGACGTCTTTGATAATTCTTTTTTTTTGTTGGTGATTGTTTACTATTCTAGACGGAATATTTTCAATTTGAAGTCGATTTGTAGTGCAAATTGAAAACAAATTCCTTGCAGCGTCGCGTCCAGTGGCGTTCGTAAGTCGGCGTCGCGCGTCGTGCTCCTAGCTGTTGCTTTGTGCGTCCTGCCTTTGTCCCGCATCGATTTCCACGACATTCACTTGTTTCACATTGTTGTAGTGTGACGTGCGATAGCTTGTCCCCACCACCAAGGCTGAGGGTGGGGGTATTACACACGTCACTACACATGCACGACACACGGACGACGTGATAACACGGGGATGCTAATAAACAATTGAATTTTGTTTACTTGTTACACATGTTTTAAATGGAGTGGAAATGCGATTGTTTATTTGATTTTCACAAAGAAATATGACAAAGAAACGAAGGGTGTGGTGCGATGTTGATCGTATTGGAAAACATTTGAGGAATAGGTTTTGTTTTTATATAAAAAAGAATATCTACAGCAGATGTGTTCTGGTTCAATAAATTTTTCATGGAAAACAAAGCGTAGAAAAATTATTTTTTGTACTTTTACAATAGAATCTGTTGATTTTCGTCACCTAAGCATTGTCTGGATCTCAATTTCCCATGTCTCTCTCAGATTAGCGTTATAAAACGGTATAATTGCCCAAACATTCTTTTACATAATAATAATAATAATAATAATAAAAGAAAATAGTGGATTATTAAATGAAATTTAATTTAGAAAAATTTAAATTTAGTGCCTTTGGCAACAATTGCTGTCATGTTGACAGGTTGACAACACTTGTCAGTAATGAAACACAACAGTGTATGTATATAATAATTAAAATTATTTGTACAAAAATAAAAACAAATTACTGAATTTTTGTTTTTTTTTTTGTACAAAAATATTATAGAAACTTCTTGCGTGGCCTTTTTTTCCCAGATTCGTTCTATTCCAGCGCTCGCAAGCTCGCTTCACAAAATACTCGTCTGAGAATATGACGTTCCCACACTTGATAAGTAAATAACTATTAACATTAACATAGATGCTTGTTTAAAAATATCTATAAATCATGAATTCAAAATTTTATAGCAGGTTTTTACCTCTCGCCACTCAGTAAGAGATATATTGTTAAAAAAAGAATAGAGTGAAGTTTTGAAGTTCCTATAGAACACGATTTTAATATTTCTACGTTGATATCTGTTCGTGTGTGTGGATGGATGGATGGATGGATGGTTATTGTCGTAAATATAGAAAATGAAAAATTTTGGAAACAAAAAATTCCCAAGCATAAACTGAAATAAATGTTTTTCTGTTTTTCTAATTTTTCATTGAATCGTGCCAAAGAACATATATATGGAGAAAACTTCGCTTTATGTAACTTTACTCATAAAATTTAGATTGTATCTCTACCCATTTTAGAGATTTACCAAAAAAAAACATCCTTCTTAAGGTGCAACTTGCAATTCGATTATAATGAACAATATATTTTATTAATTGTATTTCAGAAACCAACGAATATTTTTCAAAACAATTAATTATATTTGACAAATCTGACTTGCATGTGATGATTTCTGAAGTACAATTTATTTATTTTTATTACAGATTATAATTTGAAATATAATTGACACTCTGTGAAATACAACTACAATATTTGTATACTGACATTGCAAGTATTTGAACCGAGACTACAGAAGGAGAGAAAGGAAGACCGATAATAATGATTTGGAAGGAACCGAGGAATAAAACAGAGTGAATTCAGAGGAAAAACTATAGACGATATTTGTACAAGAAATCCAAAAAAGCTTTCAAGTTAATTCCGTTCCCAGCCTTACACCGAAAGGTAGAAAAGCAAAGAATTAAGTAAAATGGAAAAGTATTAATATATTTGTTGGTTTATATACATTTTTCTCGTCTTGTTTGTTTGACATTTGTTTCTCATCCAAGACTGAAATGAAGGTATCCATATTAAACGAACTCTTATTATGTACAATGTACATACAGTCGATGATGTAGTGATCTGCAATGCTGTCTTGATTACTATCGAGATCAAAGGCTGTTGTTCGGATAATGACTATGATTGAAGCTGATTGGAATAATCATTGTAAATCTATTCTGATTAATCAAAGACAAATCACACAGTTCCAACTTGCAGATAATTGTTTACATCCTGTTATATTTTACTTTTCAGGATAATTCGAAGTACATTGAAGATCTCTGTCTGAAAACAGCTTAGGTGCACCCGATTTGCCATTCCACTCAAATAGGTACAATTTACTTTCATCCGGAAAATTACCAATTTCCAAAATACAAAATCCGTGTTAATGTACTATTTGCAAAGGCGAGTCTCTTTATACTATTTTGTTTGGTATTATAGGGCTCGCTTTTTACTATAACACCATTAAAACCAAAATTTCTTAAAGTTCATCGAATAGTCTATATTCCAATAGACCATTATAAAATTTCAGATATTCATAATGTTAATTTATTCAGGGGATTTTTAGGATTTAATGTCATTTAACGTTCAATATATCGTTCATTCTGTCGACTTACAAATTTTTTAAGGGCCTCCACGGAAAATATTTTTCTACTGGTCCTCATTTTTATATTTACTTATAAGGTTCTCAACATTTGAGTGCGATTTCCGTTCAATTTTGACAACCTTCCTTAAAGATTTACACTGGCAAAATAATTTCAAACAGATTCGCCTTTCAACTACCGTAATTACTTATTTTTTGTGACCTATTTTTGAAAAAAACCTTATACAAAATACTCAAACAAATTATAATTATGCAATCATAGATGTTTTATATTTATAAATATAGATATTGACTCGTTTTATGTAAGATTTCATAAGTGTACGAATAATTTTGTGTACTTATTTCTTGTATACATTTTGTTTTTATTTAATTTACGTAAGAAAAATAATACTTTTCTCATAATTGGCTATTGCGTTTTATTTCTGGAATAAGAGAAAGTATGATCCCGTCAGTAATATGTCAATATTATTTTTGAAAGTACTCTATTTTTCATTTTTTAAATAGAAATCTTAGGTGTACGAATAATTCTGTGGATTTTGACAACCTCCCTTAAAGATTTACACTGGCAAAGTAATTTCAAACAGATTCGCCTTCCCACTACCGTAACTACTTGTTTTTCGTGACCTATTTCTGAGAAAACCTTATACAAAATACTCAAACAAATGATAATTACGCAAGCATAGATGTTTTATATTTATAAATATAAATTTTGACTCGTTTTATGTAAGATTTCATAAGTGTACGGATAATTTTGTGTAACTATTTCTTGTATACATTTTGTTTTTATTTAAATTACATAAGAAAAATAATATATTTTTCGTAATTGGCTATTGCATTTTATTTCTGGAATATGAGAGAATATGATCCCGTCAGTAATATGTTAATATCATTTTTAAAAGTACTCTATTTTTCACTTTTTAAATAGAAAACTTAGGTGTATGAATAATTCTGTGAGCCACTGTATATTTATTTTTTATGTAAATTATATTTTATACTTGATAGTGTTAACTAATACCCTACTATTAATTTAATATAATAATTTTAATATAACGTTGAATAACTGATAGCTATTTCGTAATCCCCCTACCTTCATTCATTTATTAAAATGATAATTAACGACAAAGAAATCTTCAGTGTCTTTTCAGCAGTCATCAGGTGAGCACAATTTATAATTTTATTTTTTAATTTGAATTTTAATAATTGATTGCGATTTACTACTACTATATTATAATTGAAACTAGTGTGCAGTACAAATATTTTTTTTATAATTATTAAAAACAAGTTTTGTTATAAATAAACTAATTCGTATTTTTTATTGTTTCAGGTTCCAGCTACTTTCTAGATATAAGATATAGATATAAGATATAGACGTAAGGGGGGAAGCAGGTACTTCTCAGATTTTTTTCTCACCACTGAAATAGTAAGTCCAATTTTGATATTTAAGAATAATATCCTCACTGAATATTTTACGACCTCATTAAATTTAATTCCCATAAGTTCATTTTTAATTTAAATTATTTCCGTGATACATTGTTGACATTGTTTAATCTTAACTTTAACTGATACCGTATCATTAATAAGACTTGGCACATTAGGTATGAAATGAAATCTAGGTATAAAGTGTGGAGTGAACATGTGAAGTATGAGGGTTAGGTGTGATGTTTAAATATAAGGTATGATGGTTAGATATAAGGTGTGCTGATTAAATATAAGGTATGTTGAATGCAAGGTATGATGGTTAAATTTAAAGTGTGATGCTTAGATATAAGGCGTGATGATTAGATATAAAGTGTGCTTCTTAGATATAAAGTGTGATGCTTAGATGTAGGGAACGGCATGATGATTAAATATAAGGTGTGATGAATATATATATAAGGTGTGATGATTAAATATAAGGTGTAATGATTAATATAAGGTGTGCTAATTAAATTTAAGGTGTGCTGATTAAATTTAAGGTGTGTTGATTAAATTTAAGGTGTGCTGATTAAATTTAAGGAATGATAATTAAATATAAGGTATGATGATTAATATAAGGTGTGGTGATTAAATATAAGGTGTGATGATTAAATATAAGGTGATGATTACATGTAAGGTGTGATGATTAAATATAAGGTGTGATGATTAAATTTAAGGTGTGATGATTAAATTTAAGGTGTGATGATTAAATTTAAGGTGTAATGATTAAATTTAAGGTGTGATGATTAAATTTAAGGTGTGATGATTAAATTTAAGGTGTGATGATTAAATTTAAAGTGTGATGATTAAATTTAAGGTGTGATGATTAAATATAAGGTATGATGATTAAATATAAGGTATGATGAATGTAAGGAATGATGATTAAATGTAAGGTGTGATGGTTAGATATAAGGTGTGATGCTTAGATATAAGGTGTAATGATTAAATTTAAGGCGTGATGATTAAATTTAAGATGTGATGGTAAAATTTAACGTGTGATGATTAAATATATGGTGTGATGATTGAATATATTGTGTGATGATTAAATATAAGGTGTGATGATTAAATACAATGTATGGAAATGTATATATAGTGTGATGGTTAGATCTGAGATGTGATGTGTATAGATATAAGGTATGATGTATGAATGGAAGCAAATACTTACTGCAAAACTACCCGGGAAGTTTTCAGTAAAGACGAGCTTTTAGGTACAACTTATTTTAGGTTTATAATGTGCCTTATTTTATTAATTGTTTTGCTTTTGTTTATTTATGAGTACATTATTTAATTCACTATAAATGTAAATATTACACAACTTTTACTATACTAATTTCAACCATTAATTTTTCCCTAAAAAAATAATTTTTGATTTTAAAGTCCTCCAATTATAATATTTGAATTTTGAATTTGCAATACCCCGTAGTATATTATAAGTCGAGGCACTTCTTTCTCTGCTTACAGCATTCTGGTCGTTGGTATGGGTTGCACGGAAGGGTTGTGATACCGCCCTCGTATTAGCGTGTCTATAAGTTAGAGTTACGGATGTGCTTGGTGCATCTTGCTGCCCTTTTACCATTTTGGGCGTTAGTACTGGAGGGCCGGAAGGGTGTCTGACCGCTAGCGTGTTGAAATGTCTAATTGTGGAGTGAGTTTGTACATAGACTATAATAATTAATATTATATTTTCATTTTTTACTTATTTCTTGGTTTTCATGCCAATACCCTTGACCCTTTTCGCTGGAAGTACACTGCATTAGTTTAAGTCGCGCCGAATAACTTTTAAGTCGCGGTTAGATTTAAGTCGCAATAGTTTTAAGTCTTCATCCTTTCCTTAAACCCAAAACCATCCCTTCCCCCCTTGCCGTCGTGGAGAGACCTTGTCGTGGTGGCAGGGCTTAACCATCCTCTAAACATCAAATGTAAAATAATAGAGGATGGGACCAACATCTCCACTTTAATATTATATTGATATAATTTACAGATGAAGCAATTTTTATAAATTTCTTTCTTCAGATATTTTTAGGGAATAATAGATGGAAATGAAGCAGAACATATTTCAAATGGTATAATTTCTTATAGAAGCAGCAATTTATATTGGTGAGGGCAAAATATTTTTTTATAAATAATAGTGCAGCAAATATTGTAAAATATGTTCATATATTTTAATAATTGTAAAAATAACTAATAATTTTTTTTAAATGAGTAGTTTAGAAAAATATAAAATATTTTTTATTTTGCTAGAGCTAAAGAAATTATTATATAATTTTCAATTTTTAATTCTTATGTGTTCTTTAAAAATGTATAGTAGTATCTATTAAAATGTAACCTATCCAAAAGTTATATTTAAAACATTATATTTTTATAGACTGACAGTTTCAGGTATGTTTCTATAATGACAGAAATGCAGAAAGAAGAAATATTTAAACCGCGAAAGAACTATGGTTGACAACATTTCTAGAAACTGGATGGATCAGAACTTCGAAAATCGTAAGTGCTTTTTCTTAAATTTATAATTTATATTTCCACTAATTGCCTAATCATTAATTGTTATTTATCCTTATTTGACATGAAAAATTGTTTTTTACAACGATTTTACTTTGTAATCAATCGAATTTTTTAGAATAAATCAAATCATTTTCTTACGATCAAAGAAATTTTTTTTAATGAAAATAATATTTTTAAAGTATCTTTCTAGGAATTGTTATGTGACATAGCACTCTTGACTAAAATTTTATTTGTAATTTTTGCCTATCTTACCCTTGTTTGTTGCTTTAGAAAATTGCCACTCGTACTTTCTTACAAGCAGTCTAAAATTTTAGGCACTAGTGTTATATGTATGACAATATTAATATTTTATAAACCTATAGATCCATCAGAATCTCAAAATGTCAAAATTGGTGTGTTTACAAATCTCCCTAGCAATAAAACATTTATGATTGAATCAATAATACCCTTTAAATAATTGAAGAGCTCGGAATAATAACGATTATCCTCTCACCAACAATAATTTATAACGGCGTATCCAAATGTTGTATATTTATCATGATTTTTGCACAATCATCCCTTCAATTTTAAAGCTGATTTCACAAATGTTCGTGTTCAACAATCCATAAATCACGAGGCAATCATTCGAGTAATCCATACCCTCATTGCTAATCTCTCATTCGGCGTTCTCGGGTTTCTTTTATTTCTAATGGACTTTTTGTTTCTCGGATTTTATGGCTAAACGTGACTAATTATGTAGCTAAGCCTAAGATACGATCAGAGCATAAAGAAGCCTAAATACGTTTTTATATGTTCTTCGGGATAATAGCATATTTCACCTAGTCTGGTTTCATTTATTTTAGTCTGATTAGTTTATTTGAGATAAAATAAAACAACAAAAGTTTATAAATAAAATTAGATTATATGTGACAAACTATTTATAATATTAATTCTAATAATTGTACACCCAGATTCATAAAAGGGATTAGCGACTAACCCAGATTAGTAAGTACCAAAGTTTTACCCCTTGTTAACATTGCGAATGGTCAAACTAACTACAATCCCAAATCATAAAAAGGATTAACTATATTATTTAGTTCCAAATGTTTGTAAACTATTATTAGCCTTTCTAAATGATACAGAGGAATATATGTCCTGATATTATTCGTTAAAGTCAGAAGTCTGTTATAAAAAAATGGTTTTGCTACATCCAGAAGTGCGTAATAAATTGTCAGGTATATGTAACTTATTATTAAATATCAAGAATAGGATTCTCCAGATACTTTTACTTGCATTTTCATAATTTTTTGACTTCTCTGTAATGTAGCTTTAGAGGCTTCAACATCTTTCATAATAGGTACACCATCATTGTTTATTGAACTGATGAATCAGTAAAAAAATAAAATCTCGCCTTTCCAATTAAAAATTTAAATTTTTCTAAACCTCCCCGTTATTTCCAATGTCAATTGAACATGAAAAGTTATAATTTTTAGTTTTTTAGTCCTAAATTTGGTTTTTGAACATAGAGCATATTGATAGACGCAATACATTTCTTTAAAATTTAGAAACATATTTATTTATTTAAAACATTAAAAAAGTATGTATTTTGATACATCTTTATAATAGGTAGAGAAACAATGTCAACGATTATACCAGTTGATTCTAGAAAAGCAAACGTTTTTTGGAACGTTTTGGTAAAAAAATAAGAGAGAAAAAAAACCGGAATTTCAGATTTTCACTCGAGAACTTTTTCCTCCAAAATTTTTAATTTTGCAAACAAAAAGATCAAAAGTCCAGAAAAATTAAAGAAATCTTGGATTTCTTTGATTAGGGCTTAAGTTTTATTCATTACATTTTTTGATAGACGATTTTCGGAACTGTAGTTTTGCTCAATAATGTATAAATGTACAATATGGCAAAATGTGTATAGATTGTATTTTACATGCAATTAAATTCATGTTATATGGTATAGCCACTTTACGTTGTTCATTACGTTTACCTCAGGGCTTACCCTTATAGCACATTCCTGTCCGGGTTCAACCGTTCTGCTGCCCTTTTGCCCTTTGATGCCTTGTGCTGGACTTCGTTCCCTTTATCTCACAACGTTCTCTAACATCTCAGATAATTAAAGTGTCCTGTGTTACACCTGTATATAAATAAATAATACAGGAACATTTTAATCATGACATCTATACAGAAAAAAATCTGATGTGGCCACCATATAACCTCTCGCCTGTCTTCTTTAAACATTTTATTAATATTTATATTATATATGTCAGAATGTTATATCCATTTTTCTACTTTTTTTATTCACTAGTATTTGAGTAATCGTTACGACAACATTCATCCATCCATCCATCCATCCATCATCGTAAAAATATTAATATCGTATTCTATTCATTGAAAACTCACTATCCGATAAAAACTAAATTAATAAATACATTTCAAATTTCTAAGTAAATGTAAAAGAATTATCTTTGAAATGAATAATAAATGTATATACGAGTATTAATATAAATTTTTATTGCAAATTTGTCTCTGTCAATAATTCCAGATAGAAATAAAAGAGCATAAGATAGATTTTACAGGTCATGTTACTGTCAATAAATATAAAATAAAACAAAAACAATACGAGTATATTGACAACAAATAATTCATAACCTATCAAATAACTGTCAAACTTAAAGCAAATAACATTATTTTTGTTTTTCGTAACTGTTGCTCGTTCCATTTTATTTAAAAAGAAACAAGATTTTATTTTATTTTACATTTATGTGCTGAAGTTAAAACTTGTATTTGTTGTTTACAATAAATTGTTTGTCTGTTTCTCAACTAATATAAATGTATCTATTCCTTCGAGAATCAACTACTACTACAAAACTACTGCTCTCTAATGTAAAAGTTGAACATAAATTAAACAAATGTTATTTATAAATTTAATAATTTAATACATATAAGTATGGAAATTTTACTTACCTTATATTTCTGAAGTTAATCTTAAATTGCCTAAAAATATTGAAAATTAGAATATTTATATGAGAACGTAGATAAAATTGAATAATGAAATTAAAATTTTTCTGTTTGTATACATTTTGAGTAAATGAGTCATACCCATAAATGGGTGTGAAATAGAGCTTCACAGACATCACCATTTTCATTTTAAAAAGATGTATGTGTACAAATTTTTATTTAAAAATTCTTACTGGATTATAATCTAGAGAAGATTTAACTGCTCTGGTTTCAGTATGACAAAAATTAGAGCATCATTTTTCACACATTTTAGAGCAGATATGTGTGCTCTGTATTGTATTCTGGTTTCAGTAGGTCAAGAATCAGAATATTTTAAGTGTTTGTTCAATTTTTTGACCTGCTGTAACTAGATCACTTTGTAGAGCAGATTTATCTACTCCGGATTGAGTTCTAATTTCAATGGGCCAAAAATAAAAGCATTCTAATGTTTTAATTCTTTACCTGCTGAAACTGTATCACATTCTAGAGCAGTGTGTATTAATAATCGGAGCAATCTAAATGTTTGATCTAATTATTGTTCTATTTAAACAGGATTAGATCTAGAGTAGTGCTGTCTGCTTGGGATTATGCTCTGGTTTTATTATAAAAAGAATTAGTGCATTCTCAGTGCTTGTTCTAATTGTTGACCTAATGAAACAAGATCATATTAGTAGAAAATTTTGATATGATAAATTTGATTTAGATTTCAAAGTAGATTTATTTATTTAATTATCATTTTCCAAAATATAATTTTAAGTTATAGTAAATAATATTTTGATAATTTAAGTTTGCATTAAGTTCTAAAAGAATGGATGTAAAAATTTCTTACATAGTAAGATAAGCTCTTTATTATTATCATTAATATAGTTAAATACATCTTATACAAAATACAAATATAGCACCTAAGACAGTATTACATAAAAAATTACACTATGAAAGATACAAAAGTGATCCCGATTGTTCGTATTTTCTATTGTAAATGAAGCTACCCGCCACCCTGGTAATGGAGTTCTCCGGTTAAGTAGTAAACGGTTACATGAACCCGGTTTGCAGTGAACCACTTCTGGTTAGGCTAATCAAGTGGTTAAGTGAAAACGCGGGTTCATTCTTCGCCAAGAAGGATCGATGCTTCTTGGTTACTTCTTACCTAGTTAAGATTATTGCTTGAGATACATTAGTGCCATTGTTATCACAGCTATTAGTTAACTCAGTGACCTACTCTTTCACGTGTCCACAATATATGAATTTATTTCATTTCTAATATAGAAATTACACAGAATTTTAACAAATATTACGTATATAGTTGAACTTGTTTTAATATAATTTGATGCAGTATAACGAAATATAAAACGATTTTCTTCTACCTCATACAAATTAGAAAAAAGTACTTCATTAATTTAATTACTTTTATTGACGACAAGACTTCGTGTGCGTGATATGTCTACGATTATTCATTTTAATATAGACATCAATAATGAAGATATATTTTTATTTCGAAACATTTTTATGCTGTCATTTGAAATAATATATTTCAGAATTGGAAATAAAAATTTGTTCGAATTTATTAAAATTAACCAATAATATTTTATAAAATACTAAACAATATACTTTGCAATATAATAATACTTCTGAAATTCCCTACATTCAAATGTCACCGCACGCCACTGGGACCTAGTATCAAATTTTTAGATTTTTAGTCTATTT
This sequence comes from Stenolophus ochropezus, assembly GCA_035578165.1. Taxonomy (NCBI): domain Eukaryota; kingdom Metazoa; phylum Arthropoda; class Insecta; order Coleoptera; family Carabidae; genus Stenolophus; species Stenolophus ochropezus. The sequence goes on from JAQOWZ010000002.1 coordinate 5,970,325, forward strand.
GGAAACTGTAGATAAACAAATATAATGTATCTAATTACTATATAATGAAGGTTTTACTAATCTGTATTTGGATTTATGTTTTCGACGACGTAATTCTATGTATAGAGTTTCGAATTTTAATTGTAATGATTAATACAAATTGAAATTTGAAAAATGCTGGAGGAAAAATTTAAATTGAAATTGTGGGCAGTGAAAGCGTTTTAACTTTATTAATTATTTACCCAATATCGTACTATGGATTACAAAATATCCGTGATCAAAAGAATCATTGAACAGTGAATAATTTTGGCACAAAATTAAAATCAAATTATAATCTGCTTACAAACACACGCACATTCATCAACAATTAAAACTGGGCAATTCTTTCAATCACGTCATATTGCTTCTAGCCCCTCGACAGTGTATGTACACTTATTTGTAACTAGCTTCACTGTTGTCATCGAACCAGTCCTTAGACCTGAAGCTTGTGGACTGTTCACTGACATACTGTGACGTCATCACCTGTGACGTCATGCCAGGATGTTGCTGGACTCTGCTGGCTGAAGCCTGCCAGACAGCTTGGCGGTCTTGGCGTAGAGGTTGAATCCTGGTGCTTCTTTGTGACTTGGGGGTTGTTTCTGGAGAGGTGAATTCACTGGCGGTGTCGTACCTTGATGGGGCTACCCATCTTTCGGTGAATTCACTGGCGGAACGGGCTAGACTTGGTTGACTTAATGATCTAGTTAGGGAACGTTGACTTGGCGTTCTTCCGAATTTGTATTCGTCGTGTTCATGATCTTCGTAGTACCTAGGGTAGTAACTAGATGCTTCTGACTGACTGTCTATGTTGTCAGGACGCGTCATGTCAACTGTCATTTCAGACATTGAACGGAGATCGGCTTCGCTACGGTAGCTTGATCTTGAAGTTCGACGAGATCTTGGTGGATGGATGTGAGTTTGAACAATAGGATCATTAGTTAATGTTCTAACTGAGCTACCACCGTCTGAATCATATTCGTACAAAGTAGGTAAGCTGCTTCGTCTGCTGCGGGTATCCCAATCAGATTTCTTCTTGTATCTACTCTTGGGTTTATCAACCGGAGCTAAAATTCTAATAATCACATCCCATTTGGGTGGTTCGTAGATGTGTTCATATCGCTGGTCGTGTCGAATTCTTTCGTAATCTTCGCGAACAACTGCTTCAGATAACATCGTTCGTAAAGTCGATTCAGTCGTTATAATCTGTCGCCATTTAATCTTGTCTGCCTTGGTCAAAATCTCACTTGTTTCAAATACAATTCCTTCTTCTTCAATAGGTCTCAGAACTCTAATCAAAACATCCCAGTTTGGTACTTGTGGATTCTCCAAAGGAATGTTATATTCGGACAAATATGTTTCACGAGCAGAAGTTTGATGTGTGGCAGTGTATGTCTTAGGAGGTGATGATCCTATATTTCCTACCAGTTCAGGAGAGAACAAAGGAGTTTTGTTGTCATCGACATGCCCAATTGGAGGAATGCTCATTGTTGCACGTTCGGGTTTAGGAGTCAAAGTCAAACCAGACGCAGAAGAAATATCAGAGAAGTTTTCCCATTCTGGAGGTTCTTGCATTTCAGCAGGATAATTCCTGATAGTAACATCCCATTTCTGATCTTCTATTGGTTTAGGTCTAGTGTGATATTCAGTAATCAATCGCTTATGTCTTTCAATATCTTCAATAGTTCTCTTCTCAGTTATAGTACGCAAGAAGACGTCATCCACAACATGGGAAGTAATTTCAGGTTTTCTGTAAGGAGCAATAGGAGCTTCTGGTAAGGTTTCAGCAATTTCAACTGTGTGGGAGGCAGTGTAAGTTTGAGGGATAATTGGAGGTGGCGGAGGTGGAGGTGGCGCCACTAGTTTGTGATGAGAATCATCCAAGATTTCAGTCATTGAATGAGTATCAGTCATTTCAGTATTCAGCGATGCTAGAGATCTAGTAGTGTCCAGATCTTCCCAGTGAGAAGATTCTTGTAGTTCTTGTTGTCTTCTAAGTATTCTATTGTAAACTGGAGCTGGTTGAATATATTTAGGAGGAGGATGTAATTCAGGAACGTAACTAAATTGAGTTTTATGACTTGGTGGTGGTGAATCCATAGTCCTGACACTCTCTTCTCTCTGTTCAAGAATAGTAGACAAATTCCTTTCGGTTCTAGCAATGGAGCTTTCGGTGTCTGACACACTTGGGCTTGGCGGCGCTGGTGGAGCTCTCTTCACCCTGACTTGAACATCAAACTTGGGTTGTTCTTTCACAGCAAGAGGAAGTCTAGGAACCATGGCTGCTGTAGCCACAGCTGTTTGGACTTCCTGGGTGTGTCCGTAACCTTCGCTGTAAAAGCTGCTTGTTTCTTGAACGAAACCTTTGTTTTCGAAACTTCCAGCTGAAGAGACGGGAAGAGATCGGGTGTCGACATCTTCGATCTCGGAGTGGGATTCTGAAGGATAGTCGGAAGGAAGAGTGTCACTGATGAGGGGTCCTTCGCTTCCGGAAGAACTTCCGGTAGCCACAACAGGCGCATGCGCGCGCGGGATCTTCAAGCCCTCGAACATCGACAGATTTCCTAAATGAGAAATAAAATTTGTAAATATTTATCTTCATAAAAAAACAAAACTTAAAACTATCTATGTAATCAATTTTATTTTCAATGTAGCTAATATCTGGTGATTCTGGGGATCATACTTCGGACGTCCGGACCTTACTTTGTAGTGCTTTCCTGAGAATGGGGTATGTGCCCATAGTTGAATTTCAGTATATGTTATAAAATACAAACACCACCATAGCTTCTCATAATAATAAAAACTAAACATTAGTTTGCAATAATATAGTTCTTAGCAATTTAATGATCTGGAGAAGAGATATGTGACGTCAGCAAGATAGGATCATGGAAAAAGGCAAGTAGACTACTTATATCTCTCTTCTTTCACAATTCTACCGCACTGACATCACATCCTTTCCCCAAATTTTTAATAATTATTTTATCGTAAACTACGAATAATGGATCGAATAAAAAAAGGGTTTTGTATTTTTGTCTAGTATCATATACGTAAAACTCAAAATTTAGTCACATACGCCATTCGATAACAATTGATATATATGTGAAATGAGACTACATTCAAATTAGGTTTTCTAGATACAATTAGGATTGATTGATATATTTGAAGATATGAGACTACATTCAAATTGGATTTTCTAGAATACAACTGGGATTAAATTCTATTCAAAATTGGAATTTTATCTTCAGCTTTGCTACAAATGGTAGAGCCTATAATATTTTTTATTGTTATTGGTAAAGATTTGGACTTACCGAGGGAGCTTCCAGATAACTTGGTAATCTCGGACCCTTCTCCAATGGAAGAGAATGGTTGTTTCCTAATCACAGTCAAATTCCTCTTCCTGAGACAATAGTAGGAACATCCCAGACCCAACAACAAGAGCGACAAGAACAGGATACCGCAGATGATGAGGAGAATTTGGAAACCCTTTAGAGGTGGCTCCAGGAGAGGTGGTGCCGGTTTATCAGCAGCACTGGAAAAAATTATTAAAAACTACTGCATTCATAAACTTTTAGTAGTTATACTCCATTTTTTAACTATAAACAGCACTAGGCGAAGTCACATTTACACCACAGCGTTAATGAAATACTAGTAGTTCTGAAAACAACTGGTTTTTATCGTGAAATATCACAAAAAGAGAAATGAAACAAGAAACACGTGCATATTCAGCAAGTGATTTGGCAACTACTGAGAGTTTAACATTTCAATTACGTTTGAGAAGGTTAACTTGAAATTTGTCTGGTTAAATGTGGCTTCATAAAATGGCGCAGCAGCCAATCACAGGCTTTGATTTTCTCACTAGAATTTCTAGTTACTGTCTATAGTTTAAAAACAGAGTATAGTAACTTGAGTGATGGTCGACTATAGAATAATTGAGGTCCAAAGGAAAATAATTGGACAAGCAGTCTTCAATTGGAATTATTTATTTCATAACCGTCGTTTCGACTAAAATGTTAGTCTTCGTCAGGGCTACAAAAAGTCATACTTAAAATAATGTTTCAAGCACCGAAGCACCCATGAGTTATAATTTAAAAACATTTTTCACAGAGTTGATCATCAAACAGAATAAAAACATAAATAATATCACATAAAATAATTTGAGTCAATTTTAAAATAATAAATAAATAACTTATTGTAAAATATGTAGTCAAGAATATAAAATAAAATTGTATGAAACAGAACAAAATGTAATATTTCAATACTTTTGTAACTGCAGTTAACTGTGGAATGAATGAGTTATTCAGTTTTTTAGCCCTGAAGAAGACTAACGTTTTAGTCGAAACGCCGGTTATGAAATACCGGAAAGACTGCGTGTAAGATTATTTTCCTTTGGATTTCAGTAGCTAGTTTCATCTCTAAAAGAAGACTTTTTTAGGGTTGAAACTAATCAACGTCGGTTACTGATATTTTGACTTCAACTTTGTTATGTTGTTTTAAATGTTATTCTTCTAATAGTCAAGAAGATCTCCGACGAGAAAAGAAGCAACACTTACATGGGGGCAGGAACCGGAGGCAAGGGAGCCAACGGAGGAGGGTATCGGCACACGATGGTGATGACTTCGTCGCCGTCCATTTCAAGACCTGGGTGGAAGCGGACGACGATGTTGTTTGTGAAAACTCGTTGTGGATCCTACGAATATTAGTCATTCATTTATTTATTCCTTTTATAACTAGCAATTCGCAACTCAATAAATTTTTGCTAGTATAAAAAATAAAAATGTAATTTTTTCCCTAATCTTAAATGCATCTTAAAAGTGTAATTTTATCCTTAATCTTAAATGTATCTTAAAAGTATCTTAAAAGTAGACAATAGTTTCTAAATTCTCATCATCAAAGTTATTTAGATGTTGATTAATACTGAGTATGATGATGAGAACTTAGTTCTCGAAACAATTGTCTATTTTTAAATATATTTAATGTTAGGGAAAAGTTTATATTTTTATTTTATAATACTGTCACGAAATTGGCAATAAAAATAATCTTTGAATAGTCTATCCTTATTATAAAAATCAAAATTTACCATTATCATTGGCAAAACGTTTCTATAAAGTCAAATATCGAAATCCTTTTCTATTAAAAATAGAATCGGAGTCAAAACTAGCATTATATATATTTTAGAGTCAATGGTTTTTTACGTATTTCAGATTTTGATTGTAGTAAGATGATTGTTTTTAAATAAATTTTTATCATAAATCTTTGTTGGCGAAAGCATGTTTCTCTTGTAGGTAATTAAATGATGTACTGAGGTGCAATAAATTTATTTAATAATTTTAGTTAATCTCGATCGGTTTTGGTCTTACTTGGATCACCATCAGGAGATGAAATGATCAATTAGTTTGATAATATGTGATACACATTGTATCTACATTTTTACTTCTTTGTACGAAGTAAATGGATAAATGGAATTGCGAAAAATATCTGTTTTTTGTTTTAATGGAAATATCCATTTTAACCATCCCTGAATCCATATGAACTAGTTTCAGTGTGACGTCTGTATGTACGAAATATGAAACCATACATCTTTCTTTGCAAGTTTTTGAGCGATTAAAATAATTTTGTGTAATGTAATAATGAATAGTGATAAACATTTTCTTAAATTTTACCAAAGATGATCTATTTGAAAGGGAAGTTCGAAGATATGAAACGAATGGAATTTGAAGAATGATTAGCCATAGAATAATTTCATAGAATGATCTCACTTTCAACTGAAATAAGTTTAAAAAAATGCAGCAAAAGTTTGTATAATTTAGGTCTTATTTATTTAGGACTTTTTATAAGTAACCTAGTAGGTTAATATTGTTTACTTGGTACATTTGAAGTAATCCAGAACTGATCTCAAACTGACCCAACTCACCCAGCTATTTTGCTGGGTTGGTGAGTTGAACCTGTGTTCTTTCTTTGTTTGCACATTACTTTCTCTTTCTATATGTGTCAGAAGTTTAATAAGTAATTATAATTTATCGCTTAAAATTTTCACCAAATGTGAAATTTGATTTGATTTGGTACCAACATGTTCAGAATCAGTTTAGAGTTGTATTAAAATTTCCCAAATAAATACGGCCTTAGAGTACAAGGAAGTCATGTGGTGTCCACATCACATTTTTATACATCTTATTCAATTGTCTAATCACCTCCTGATAGCATAAATTGACCACATCCAAGTACCGCATTTTATTTCCTCCAAACTCCTCATGTACCAACCCCCCACCATTTCGTTTACCTGTTTAGTTCCACACCCTTTGAGAGGCAACTCCAGCTTGTAGCTCAGCTCCCCCTTGCCGGCCACCTGGCAGGCGGAGTTGCGGTCGAAGTCGGCGTACGCGATGCCGTAGAACTTGTCGTTGAACTTGAGCTCGACCTGCATGGAGCCGGCGGCGCAGTTGAGCGCGGCCTTGGTCCGGTTGAGGAAGATGACGGGGCTCAGGTCGTCCAGCTTCGTCACCTTGCCGTCCAGCGTGGCCTGCTCCGGGAGGCCCTCCCCCACGTAGTTCGAGCTGTCCGCCTGCGAGGCATAGTTGGATTGCGGCAGGCTCGAGGCGGTGCTGAGGAGCAGGCAAAGCAGTGCTGGCCAGAACATCTGCAATGAGGAATACAAAAGTTAGTTGTGTTCATCGGCACATTTAGTAAGAAAGTCTAACATAATATAAAAAAAAAATCAGTGGCGGCACGAAACATTGTAGAATTCAGAAGCTCAGCCTATATGCAGAAAAAATATGTAAAAATGAAATAATCATTTTTGTCATTTTTTGTCACTATAGAGACTGAGTCAGGTGTCAATGGAATTGAATAAGAAATATTAATTTAATTTAAATTGAATTCTGTCATTTAAATCATTTAAAACTTACTAGTGTATTGACTATAATTGAATTCTGTCATTTAAAACATTTAAAACTTACTAGTGTATTGACTATATAAATCGATTTTCTAAAATTTATATTGTTTGTTATACTTTTGTTGAATTAATAATATTGTTGTATTGTATGATATTAAGAAATAAAAATTTCTTTTAAGGAGTAAATCGGTCTATAGTAAATACAAGATCAGAGATAGACTTTACATATTATAAATATTGCTCTATATAATTTTGCCCTTAGAATCAACTGGTATAATTGTTGAGAATGTATCTCAATCTATTTTAGTGATATACTCAAAATACACAATTTTTTAAGGTATAAAAATCTCAAGAACGAAATGAAATAATTAAATTCCTTTAGACTAAACTAAAAAAATTTAAAATTGTAATTTTTCATGTTTAACTGTGATTGAATATAGTATATATGTTTTATTGATCCATCAGCGAAACAGACAGTAATTGTGTACTGTATATAAATCCATTTTTAACGCAAGAAGAAAAACTTTTAGTAAAATTTTGTGTTATTTTTTAATCTTATGGTAATAAAATTTGTACGTAGCTCAGGTCAATTTTTCAGTGGCTCGAGCGACTGTAAAAGAGCTTGACGTCCACACTGACGATCTTCGAAAGTCGTGGTGGCTGTTATTAGCTTAATAATACAAAATACATGTATGTTATTATTTCTTCACTTGTTGATTAGCTTCAAGTAGGCTTGATGTTTTTATGAATTACTTCACTTGACATGAAAATCAAGCTTTTTAAAATTCACTATTTAACTTGACTTTTTTTGTATCGTAGTTACTTGACTTAATATCAAGCTACTTGATATTACTTGATAAACTTCGTTTCAAATTTAGCACTAGAACTAGAATGAAGTGCGTGGTAAATGGAAAATAACCTATGAAAAGTGAGCAGAATACAAGTTAGCTATTAGACTTAGGCTTTTTAACAAAACTAATATAAATTATTTCCAATTATCTCATCAATTACTTGAACAACTTATTGACTTGATATTTGGCTAGAACTATTTGACTTAATTTTAAGTGGCATCACTTTTAAATTACAAATAAATAGAACAATAAATTATTAAAAATGTTTATTGAATTCAAAATGTATTGTCCCTTTAAAAATTTAAATTAATATTAAATTCGTTAATAATACAGGGCTTTGCTAAACATTAAAAACAAAATTTAAAATATATTGATTTATTTTATTGTTTTGTTACCATAACAAACAAATAATTAAACGAGAATTTTGCAATTTATTTTGACATTTACGCAAATGTGATATCATTTATTTAAACATTTACATGGCATTTCATGTGTTTTGAAAATATACTCTGAGGACAATCTAAACATGGTAGGGTAATAAGGACATTTACAGCGAAGGATAATGACGGTTACAAAGTAAGAAAGACCATGAACAAAATATTTAATTTAAATTTTAATTGCATTATAACTAATAAAATATCATCAAGAATTTGAACACCGAAAGAAGACACCATTTTTTTTAAATATTGATAGTTCATAGGAGATATTATTATTTTATGTTGTTTTTCCCGGGCAGCGGTGACTCACTCGAATCAAGCATCAAATGTTAAACTTCTAAACTCACAAATTCAGTAATCCTCTGTAAATATAGTGGCATACAAAACCGTTAAAATGCTTTAAATCACTGACAGTCTACTTTACCAACTTTCAAACGCGCCAAATCACAATATTTGGTATCTGGCATACACAAGTGGATAACTTCACACCAGAACCTACGGACGTCACCATTTTTGCGACCTTTTTTTTGATATAAATAAAATAAATTTCATCATATAGAGCAACAAATTAGACACTGTAGGTTCGATTTAAACAAAAAGATTCACTTTTTTTGCAAGACTTAATTTCATGCACATAATTCTCGTGATGCCAGAAATTTTATATATCTGATTTGGGGTGCATTTACATCAAAAACTTTGAGAACCACTGGGTATAATGGTTTATTTTATAAATAAATTTCAATGAGAATAATGTATTTGTGGATAAACGTGTAGGATTAAGGTTTCTCCCTAAACAACTTAATAATAAATATAGGCGGAATTTGTAAGTCGAAGTTTAGAGTTGGATCTAAGTGTAGCGTCTAACATCTAACCCAGTTGCTCATTACTTGTTGGAGGAGATGTGAGACAAAGCTGCTGAATATTTAAACAATTCATTCCGCTCTTTGATTCGGCACATCAGTATCTCACGTCTAATTAGCACAATTAACTAATTTCCAGCGTCGACGCTACGCGTGTTTTGTGTACAAAGAGACCTGGTGACCTGAAAACTCCGCTTAAACGGTTTTATGAATATTCAGTTTTCACACAATGAGTGCACACTGCTGCTTGCCACTCAGCTACCGAAATTTTATCATGATGCCTCTTAATTACCCTAATCCACTTTTTGTAAGGAATTTTGAATATTTTATCATAGGAAATATTATTCAGTGATGCTGCAAATTTACGTACATTTACCTTTACAAGAATAAAATTACCTTATTTTAAAGATACACTGATAAAGCTTGTTTTTTAAATTTGAAATAAAATTCTACTTCATTATAATTGGCACGTAATTCTTAGGCTGTCCAAAACTCTAAATTCTCTACAAGTTTTATACCTATATTGTTTATTTGTATAAAAAATAAAATTAGAACAACAATATTACTTACGACTCCTAGATTTTGTTATTGTTTTTCATCCATAACCTTCTTTACATTAATTTTAAAAACTATTACATGATAGAATTCAGAAAAAAAATACGCTATCGAATATGCATAAAAATATGTATAATCCTATTAAAAAAAATAACTTTGTTCTGTAACTTGAGAACCACTGGTGTAAAAAATATTTATTCTGTAATCAAATGCCGTCCTTGGTCTCCTACAACTTTGTTATTTAGCATATTTTGTATCTGTAATAAAAAAATAAAACCATGTGCCTATCTTTCGATTCAGTCTGTATATACTACGGTTGAGAAGATCATTATTGACCAGCGCCTTACGTCCCTTGGTTGCTTCGCATCTCAGGGCATAACCAGGTGCTAGGTCTTCTCAACTTTAAGATCTGCAGCCTAACAAGTAGAGTAAACAGTTGTGATTCCAAAAACTCGAGTTCGAAGCCCATCAAGTCACATTCCTTATATTTATTTACTACATAAAATAGCCGTTGTGGTGCGATCCCCATATCAGCTAAAGTGCCCGGGAAGTGATGTCTGATAAACATATTCTACGGTAGGTATAAATAGAACATTGCAATATCTGTGAAAAGCACAGCCAGTAATGGGTAATAAGCTGTATATGATATATTTATATTTAATTAAAAATCTCACTTTTCATTTCAATTTGGCACGACATTTCTAGAAGGAATAGGGCATGAAATGTACTTTAGGTATAAGAATAAATTACGTAAATGATCAATTCTTTTTTATTTATAAATAAATTAAAAATAAATATTATTTTAGCATAAATGACACGACAAAGTTTTACATACACCTGATATTTCATTACTTATAAATTTATTAATTATTATTTATATTGATAAACATAATTACAAAACACATTTCATCTAGAATTTAATATAAATACAATTTTAAATATATTTTATTTTATATATTAATTACACCACGAGTACAAGTTTCTAAACTAGATGGCACGTCAGTCAGCTGTCATTTAATTTGTAACCGTTTTCGCGTGTGCTGTGTTTGTTGTTGAGATTTTTTGTTAATTATTACATATTTAATAAACAAATTCATTGTTAAAGTGCGTGTAGATAGGTATTGTTACTTTTAGTGATTGAACTTTTGATAATATAGTGCTAAATTTTTTAAGAACTCTTATTTTTGAGTGTAGTGCTAATCGTTGACCTTGATGTAAACAGCAGAGGTGATGGGTAAGTTTTAAAAATTTATTATAGTTATAATTCATATGTGATAGTAATAATAACTTGTGTAATTTATGATATTGAAGGTATGTTAATATTATATTATAATTATATGCTACTAAAATTTAATTGGAATGTTCTATATATAAGTAATATTCACGTTTATGAGCATATTTTAATGATTTCCGTGTTATTTAATAATGAATAAATAATAATAATAATAATTTGTTTTTGATGTTGTAGTAACGTTACAACAATTATATTTGTGATTGTCATTTGTTTAACAAAATACACAACACCAAAGAAAAAAAAGTACTCTTGTACAATTAGTAGTATATTTTAGACAAAAAACTGATTTCATTTGTTTGTTTTTTTTAGTACTACTTAGATTTCACATTGCAGATGTAGAAATACATACACAGGAATGCAAATTCTGAATAACAAATTTGTAGAATGCGAGAACAAAAGCTTTTTTTCAATCTGATTAATTTCTATTTCTATTGCGACACCAATGCATACAAAATACCAACCGAGCCCGTGATTTTTGCATTGTGGGCGAGTACGGCCCACGTATTGTAAAGCTGGTTGAAATTAAGTGGGAGCCAAACCTGTATTTGAGTCATTGGACTTATTTATTTATCGGTAAAATATTAAAAAGTCGTAGAGAAAATTTACACATGCCATATCGAGATGGCTTTGAACATTTCCGGGTGCCGAAGTAAATGACCCTCTGGTGGGCAAAACTAGAGGTAAGGAACCTCAGGGGCACACCTGTGCAAATGGTGACAAGAATTTCAATTTGAATTCAATAGAAATTAATTTTATCAATCATAATATCAATACATCATGATATCATTATCTTTTTGTATCTACATTTTATTGTACCAAAGTTGGACATACGGACAGCGGTGGCTCACTTGGTTAGCCCACTTCCAACTGATCGAAGTTTGAGATATGGAGTTCATATATCAACGTTGCAAATGTTATCCACCAGGGCCGGATTTATGTTGGTGGGGGTCCTTTTTTAACAGGGAATAAAAATTGTAAATTATTAAATGACTTCTACTCCTAAAGTTTTTCCAATTACCTACTAATTATCTAGTCGAGTAAAACCAATTCTGTATTGATAAACATAAAATTTAGTTTTCTTCAACTGTCAAAAAATATTAACATTTTTATTCTAATAACAATGCATAAAGTAGGCACTTTTCTTACTTTCTGCTTTGTAAAATATTCCCTCGAATATTCAATAATATCTTCATATTATAATACTCTTTAATATAATTGTTCATGTTTGAAAGTAATAAATATTTTAGGCATTGTTCGATCATTACAGTTCTCAGCCTATGATTTAATATTTTTGATTTTGAGAATGATCTTTTTGTGGTGGAATTTGTTATTATAAAAATAAGATAAATTCTCAAGAAGACTTTTACAATTACATAAATTTTTGTGTTTTCCTGGCTAGCTCTTTCTTATTTTCCAATTATGTTAATTGTTGACAAATTTTTTGACTTGGTGGGGGCCTCTAGGCTGCCCACTCTTAAATCCAAGCCTGTTAACGACTATAAGCTGTAGGTCATTTTAGAGACAAACCACATCACCAAAACGAAGTAATAACTAAGTATATTTTTGTGTGACATGTATTTAAAATTTTAATTGAATATCAATCATTTACCTTTTGTAATTGTAATTGTCTTTTACTACAAGTCACTGTCATATTTATAGGACTATTAAAATACTATCAAACCAGGAATTATAAGAAGAAGTTTTTGAAAAAACATTAAAACATTTTAGTGCATCAATAAAGTCCAGAATGCATTCCATATATTTCAGAAATATACACCCATAAGATAATATATTACGTAATATATCTCCTTTATTATAATTCAAGAAATTTTATATCACATAAAAACTGGAGTACCCATACTCGACACCACTATATCTTTTGTCACAGCTAAAATACAACACATATGTTCATAGCCAAGGATAACTGCTTTAACTTTCAAATCCTGTACCTGGACAGCGGTTTCCAAAATGTTTGTTGTTGCTAACAATGTGAACATATGGTTGAAGATTGTTGTCGTCATAGTCAAGTGTTTAATGTCAAAATAATAGCTTAACTGTTTTCCGTGCCATATTTGAGACAGAATATAAATATAAGCAACGAAAAATATGTTCAAAATATTTACAAATTTTATGTTCCATTTATGAATTCTGAAATAATTATTAATGAATTATACTTTATTCAAACAGTTCCTAGTTCTAATTAGTGTAATGACAAACTTTTTTACTCAAAAATATTGAAAATTGTAAAGTGAATATGTTACTATATTTTTTATTGGTTTAAAAATTATTATACTTAACAGTAAGTAGTTTTGTCAGTAGTTTGTTTTATTTGACATACCTACGTACGTATGTTTGTGCATTGAAATCATGAAAATAGTGAAAATATGATTAATAATATATAATCAGCAAAAAATGGCAACTAATTCGGACAACTGCTTTTTTTGGCTAAATCTCAAAGTATGCAAACTAAATTAATAAACTAATTCGTAATTTAAACGCTTATTTGGTACAATACGGTGACTGGTTTTGATCTAATTACAATAGGGCAAAAATTAGATTACAATAATAGAACACCCTTCTCTGAGGTGGCAAACATTACTGTAATTGGTTTTTAGGGAAGATGATTTCGATCTAATTACAATAAAGCAAGAATTAGAGTATATTATAGTGATTGTACACCTCTCTCACAAGTAGTAAACATTAAGAAGAGTGAACAATCTTTACACAGGTAGAAAATATTACAGTGATTAGTTTTTACGGATGGTGATTTTGATTTAATTACATTAGACCAAAAATTCTGGTACATGGTACTTAATACATAATAGCACCCCTCTCTTGGGTGGTAAACAATACGGAGACTGGTTTTTACGAATGGGAATTTTGACCTAATCACATTAGGGCAAGAGTGTAAGAAAATTAATGAGTGAATTATGAAATCTGGGGTTCGAATCCCACCGCCGCCAGTTATTACTCAAAAAAAAATACCTCTGTGTCTAAATGGTTCGGAACCTACTAAAATCTATAGATCCCTTGCAAAGGTTCTGATAGCCTACTCAACCAAAAATTATAATGAAACAGGTGAAGTTCAATTCTCAATTTCACCAGTAACCAAAACTCTCATTTGGTTGTAGCTGCAATGACTACCTACTATTATTAAATATAGTAAACACAAGTATAATTTGAAATGTGACAAATCAAACCGGTTGCCAAGAAGGAATTGTTGAGGACCGCAGTAGGTTTGAGTATATTGCACGCACGTGTACATGTGTTATTAATCTTTATATTAATAACATTACATGCAAGACAGATTAAAATTGCTGAACTAGCACACGCAGAGTTATCGAAGGGATTTAAGCTGTGCGCACTGCTTTTATTAATAGGATTTAATTGCAAACGTTGCATCGCTTTATCCACCCTTTAAATCAAACCAGTCCACACTCATGCACTTTTTAATTACTGCTGAAATATGTTCATTACTTCGCACACATTTTTATTATTTGTTAATAACTACACACGTTCAGCTGTAACGCTAATTAAATTTGCTTTCATGAAAAAAAAAGTCAACCATTATCAAAAATATGCAGACGATACTCAGGCAGGTATTCTTCGCTAATATGGAAAGTGTACTAGTACTAAAAGTAAATAAAAAATAAATTATTTATTAACCTTTTAACTACGGCTTACTTGGTCACCTAGGTCAATAATAAATTATTATTGACCTAGGTCGATAATGAAAATTATCAATCTTTAAAAAACTCAGATCCCCATGTCCAAATATTGTTTGAATAATTTAATTCAAGAAAAATATGTAAATTATAGATTCCCTTTTTAAATATGCTGTGTAATTTACATAAGCAAATCAAATAAAACCAAATTAAAAATCAAAAGTGAGGCTGACATACTGAAACGTCAGATAAGAAAACAAAAACAACTTATTTTATTTTTGTGAATATTAAGAAACAAGTTAATATTCATGTCGAAATGATTGTTATTGTCAATAATTTTTTTTAAGAAGGATTGGTATTAAAATGCTCGTAGTGAAAAAACTAGAGTAGTCATCGAGTCATGTAAATCCTACACTAAACATTTTTTTTAAATTTCGTCGTTGTGTCTCACATATGAGTCACAACATGCATATTTTAAAATTAAAAATATTGATAGAATTATTGTCCACCAGAAATAAAAATCGTTTATATAATCATGTTAATAATTAAACACTAAATTTGTTAGTTATTTCTACAAAAATAAGAAGATTAAAAAGCAGTAAACCACTGAATTTAAATTGAATCATGAAGTACCAAAAACCATAAAACTGAACGAACTTCAAATGGAGTTATTTTTTGCATATCATTTAAATTCTTCACATTTGCTTATTGGTTTTCTTTGTAACCAGTTTCTTTACCTTTTTAAGTAAATTTTAAAAAATATCGTCTTGAAAAATTTTAATAGAGTAAGACGAATGTTCATTTCGATTTCATCTAAAGATAAAAGATACCGTCATGTAAATATAGTTCTAACCGTGGTTCTAACAGAAATAAAGTGACTTTACTCGTCTAATTGTACGTAATTGGTAAGATTTACCTTTCGCAGAAGGATGTAACTATTATTATTATTATATTTGTTCTATGATTATTATTTTGTTTAATTACATACCATCCAAATTTTGAATTATATTCACCATCATATTTCAGCCGTCAAATAAAACAATGATATGTGATCTGTAAAATTATGGATCAACGAAGAAGAAAATAAGATTCAGTAAACAATGATGCAACCTTGCAATTTGTGAAATTTTACGAGTATGTGACATTTAATATTTTCATAAATTTTAAATATACGATGAGAGAAAACGCGGAAGTCAGATTTTAATCTCACGTGAAGCCTATTCAATTCTTTGTACTATGTTATCTACAGAGCTGTAGAAAATTGTACAACAATAAAGCAAAATCCGTCATTCCGGAGTAATAGTCGCTGGTTGCTATAAATTAAAGTATTGAAGCATGAAGTTTAGGCGGCCGAGAAGGTCAGAGTACAGTTTACGGGAATGAAGTCCTACGCAACAACCTGCGAACTTTCTAACGGCGATGCTTCATTGTCCAGCCCACACTTGCTGCATGGCACATTTGTGCGAAATTACCAAAATTGCCGAGCTGCGAGCGATATTGCTTTTACTCCTATACTTTCAACTAGCCACTTGGCAACTTCTCTCGATTAATCACTTGTGGGATAATACATCGGGATTGTGGTTTGTTCAACCCAAATCGATTACGAAATTCGGTACTAAGTATTGGCTTCATGGTTCCAACCACAAAAAGGAAATTATTAACTGACAAAATGACCTGTGGTCGTCATACATTTAATGGATGAAAATTTATTTCTATGTTTGTACGTTTTTCTAATCTGAAGAAGGACAGAAATAAACATTGTTGTAAATAATATAAAAATTAAGGAAAGATTTCAGTTCGTAAACATCCAATAAAATTGATAGTTGGTAGTATAATTGGTCAATTGATTATCATGGACGCCGACTACATGGGGGCATCGGGGCTCAAGCCCCCAAGGAAATTTTTTCTAAGAGTAATGCGGAGTAATGCACCCAAAGAGATATTGTTATTATTTTACACAATTATTTCACCTTCCATTTTTAAGTAACTGTCTTATACCCTAAAATAGGTGTGAGTTACACCCTTAAAAATATTACCAGTGAATCACTCCCACTAGTACAGCCACAATTACACATTAAATACCAGCCAATTTAGCTGCTCTGGATTGTGCTCTTGTTTCAATAGGTCAGGAATTAGAGCACTCAAAAGTTGTTGCTCTAATCCTAGATGTGCTGCAACCACAGCATATTCTGGAGCAGATTTAGATGTTTTGGATTATGCTCTAGTTTCAGTTGGTCGGTAATTAGAGCATTTTGAAGTGTTTGCTCTAATTCTTAGCCTACTGAAACCAGAGCACATTCTGGAGCAGTTTTGGCTCCTCTGGATAGTGTTCTAGTTTCAGTGGGTCAGGAATTAGAGCATTATTAAATGCTTACTCTAATTATTGCCCTGCTAAAACCAGAGCACATTCTAGAGCAGTTTTAGTTTATAAGAAATTTTGCCCCCCATGAAATTTTGAAAATCGGTGACCATGATGACTACACTTTGATTATTTCTTAGCAAGACACTTGATTCAAAAAGATTAGTAAAACATTTATACTATCAGTTAACATATTTTTGAACAGAGTATTTATATTACCTTAAAAAACTATTACAAGGACTTTCTTAGTATGAATATAACATTATTTTGTGGGTAGTAAAATATAAAGGACGTAGCAAAAACTAGTATATTATATTTAACCAGGGATAGAACTCATCTTTCACAAAATTGTGTTCTTTCCGGTGAACAAATCTCTTTATTTAGTAAGTCTGAAAAGTTGATTTGTTCTTTTAATGATAATATTTCGTATATTTCAAGAATATAAATTAATTTGTAGGTGTCGCTATCATTTTTATTATGGTATAATATTAGCGGTGATACACAGATTAAAGACTTCCTGCTAAGTGGATCGCAAGGGTATATTCCTTTTCTAGAAGATTATTCATTACATCTTGCATTTTAATAAAGTAAAAACATGTGACAACTAAGCCACATAAAAACAGTTAATTACCGGTATGTGATTTAAGAAACTAGTTCACATATTACATCACTAAATTGAAAGTACGTTACATATTGAATCTGTATTAGCTGCTGGTGGCAGAGCAATCTCGCTCTTATGGCCGGCGTTTCTTGGGTGAAATTCGGCGGGCAGTGAAACTGAAAGTGCTGCGACCTCAATCGACGGCCTGTGCGGACACCGCGGTCACTAAGTAACAACAGATCAATGCTTTGTTTTCACTTTTATTGTTGGCAGACAACAAGACAGTTGAATGCTGAATGTAACAATGCAATGCAAGATGAAAAGATTATCGTAATGGGGAAAAAAAGTCGCACTGGATAACAGGCTGTTATGTAAAATGCAATGGTTTTGTTTTTGGAATCTGTAACATGTGATTGATAGATTTAATGTTAAAAATAACATTGTAGGACTGATATTTTTATTTTCTACAAATCGAAAATAATTAAAATTATATTTCCATCTACATCCTTATAATTTTGTATACTAACAATAAGTCCAAACATATGCCTGTTTTGTATGGTAAAATTATGTTCTAATTAACTAAAATAAAATTTATAAAGAACACAATAAAATGCCTACTATGTCTCTACGGAATAAGTGAATGTTAAATACTTATCGAATTACGTATCGTATAGTTAATTTTTCCTGTGGATGTAGTATATCTGTCTTTGTCATACACACGTTTGCGCCCTTTAAGAAAGTTAAGCGTTTGTCTAATTAGTGCATCTCTACCTTATAATAATGGGAATAAAAGCGATAGCGAATAGGAGGAGGGACACATGTTTCCAATCAAAGTATTTTTTTTTAAATTTAGATTAAAAGTATGTATAGATCGGAGCATATATACTGTTAGAACTTCTGACAATTTAATTTAATTAACCTCCTAATTGTATTAGTTTAAAAATGAGGTATTTGTAAAGTAGTCACTGAATTTTTTTTATTTATCTTCTATATTTATAAATTTATTCTCAAATAAAAGTGAAACTATTGTAACACAATTGCTAGTAATGACATTGACAGTTGAGAATCAATCCGTAATTCATTTCAACAAAAACATGGTCCGGAACTATCCATAGTCCGCGCATGCGTAAACCACGGTACATGATCTGATACATAAATTAATCACAAACCGTCAGGAATATTCAGTTGGAAAAAACTTTTTATCTATCACTTTCGTAACTGATTTAACCATCACCATCAGTGGCACAACATTCCTATGTGGAACAAGGCCTCAAGTACCTGAAGTACTTGTTTCGTGACATGTTTTACTTGCATTTTAGTGATGCAGGTTGTCAGCCTACAGTCTCTGCAAGGCCAGCACACACCGAGCCGCTGTGCGGTAACCCATCCAATTGGACAGGGCGGGCTATGTTGCTTATCTACACGATCAGACAAGACACGCCACGACCACACAACCGTACTGGCTGACTGATTTAACACCAGTTCGAATTATCTATGACGTTATGTGACGTCATTAATTTTCATCCCTCACTACTAATTTCATTCATACAAATATGAAGTGAAACCTACCACAGAAAATATTAGGTATACTGTGGTATCGTTATTAACTTTTATGCATCAGCGTGTAATTAAAACGGTATTACAATGTTGTTTTTAGACAAATAAAGTAGATCATAAAACACATGTAGGTTAGAAATTATTACTCACTGTTTTGGTTCGCATCACGACTTAAGAAAATAAATGTCATTTTAGAATGTCAACTGTCAAAAAAACTTTTTATATATTTTATATCAATGATTAAAAGGTGTTACTTTAAATGTATGGTACATGTGTGTTAATTGTCTAAGTCACTTGAGAAAAACATCTAAAATATTTCTCACGAGACTTATTTGTAATGTAACACACTTATAATATAAATAACTATAACTCTAATTGAGCGTCGCCAACTATTATCTAAATAAAAAATAGAGTGGTTAGGAACCCACTATAAGTTGGCTTTCCTTGCAGACGCTTTATGTGGTTCAGAACCTACTCCACAAAAAATGCAAAAATGTCCTTGAACGGGTAAATTTCACTTCTTTATTTCGCTTTCCTAGCGTTGTATCGCCTGTTAAAATGATGATGATTAATTTTTAGAAATGAGCAATTACTTTTGCGTAAGGTAAAAATGTGACAATCTTTAAATCAGGAGACGATTGAGAAAGAAATATGAACACATGGAGATTCCATACGATAGTTAAAGCTCACGTTCTAGGAATGTTATGATAATAAAGAAAAATGCAATTATTTCGTGGCAAATTACTGATTGTAATCTTTGCAGTGTGTGCTTCGGCATTCTGTAGGCCTCGTACGAGGCGAATTTAAATCTGTTAACAAAGGTATTTCGCAAAGCAGCATAGTTGGGTTCGTGTTGAAGGATTTTTAAAATGTGCGCATTCCTTGGTTTTTTGTCGAGCCTGGAGTGAGAGCCCAGCACCCCGTTATGATGTAGTCTGTAGTGTAACGCGGCCTTTATCAGATTCCGCGATAAATCTCAGCATGCGAAAACTCTACGATCGATACACACGCACACTATTCCCTGCACTCGATTTTAAAATATGTGATGCTTTGCGAAATATATTTCCCTTGCTGCAAATACGTTTTTACAATTTAACTCTTTCTAAACAGCAGAACAGTTTCTCATATCTTGAATTAAAACATGATTCAAATAAATATAAATTTTTTTTTAGGCGGCTGGTATATAAATTGTTGTTTTTCATATCTGACTGTTGGCAACCTTAAAGTATCAATTTTTATTTGACATCTGACAAAGTCAAAATTTTTTGACGCTTGTTTGTTCATTATTGATTTACATAGTCCATATTATTGTGATTAATTATTTTATAATATAATAACAAGTGTAAGTAAAATTTTAACTATTCGTTTACAAATATTAATGAAAAAGTAATGAATTTGCGAGTAAAAATAGCGGCCGTAAAGGAAATGCGGCCGCAATGTAAATTTTGACAAATGTCGAAAATTGATTTTGAATGAAAATTCATAATTTTTGTTGTAATCGCCTACAAATGGCTTTGCCTCGGCTGCAAACTTCGGATTCTTCCAAAACATATTACTTTTAGAACCTTGATACACAAATAACTATTTTATAAAATAATATAATTTGTCCAAAATTCTAATTATTAAATTAATTATTATAAGAATCACAATCGCTACTCGTCACATTTTTACACATGAACACTGAATTCTTTCCTGAATTTTCGTAGCTCATTGCAGGTTTATCATTTTCGAGGTTTACAATAGTGTTTTGAAATATAACTAAGATATATCCACTTTGAATATTTATTTTTTTGATGTTAATATTTCTAAACCAGCACGATGAGAACTTAGGTTTTTTTGAATTTTTGCTAACTTCCGTTAAATTTTAAATGATAAGTACTTTTGCATATAACAATATAACAAATAAGGTACTTACTAATAAAATGCTCTAATATATACCTATAGTTGATTAAACTTTACCAACTATATATTAAAACTATAAATCATATATGAATTTATGGTCAGCCTATTATATTTCTAATATTACGAATGTATAAATATTTCTAAAACACTTTGAAATGATTTTGATTAATAATTAATAATTACCTCAATGAAAATAATCATGATTCTGTTCAACACTGGTCTCAAGCATACAGATACATACTTGTAAAAGATCCAATGCCTTTTTCAAGTTTATTAACGACTAAAGGAAAAGTAAATACATTAATTTATTCAAAGCACTGGCGAACAATAGTTATACGGGTGGGAACTTTTTCAAATCGACATTTACAATAAGTGAGGTATTTGATACTGATTTCGACATTTCTATACAATTCGTCGTGAATATTTTTATCATGTGTACGAGTGTAGCAAATTTGGCTGAACAGATTTTAAGATTCTGACATTAAAGGTATTGGTTGTGAAACATTTGGTAAACCGAATGACTAAAGAATTCTGTGGCGACCTCAGGTCATTTTTTAAATGGCAATGGCAATTAACTGTATTATTGGCAATAACCTACTAATTAAATTATTAAAGTAAAATAACAAACTTGTAATGTCTTTTTCTAGAAAAAATTCTTGCAAATTATAATAAGAAATATAACGTTTCTTGGCTGGGTAGTTTATTAAATAGTCGATAGTTTCTGAAATTCAGTCAACTTTATTTTTTCAGCTTCGACAGATTCGATCCCATATTCTTCAGGAGATAAAGAAGATCTATGTTGAGTCGAAACTGTCAATGTTTAAAGAATAAATTTGTCTGAAATCTAACTAAACTATTGCTGATTTAAAAAAATATAATTTTGTTGGTCTGTCATTTAATTTAACATCATTTTTTTTACTACTCAAATAGTTAAAAATTATTTCAGTACAATCCTAGTTATCCTTATTATTTTTCTAAACTTCTGTAAATTCGTCCTCAGTACGCAAGTTAACTTACAGGAAGATAATTGAACTCTGCTACAAGAATGAATTTGAGGTATCGTTTTACAGTGTGTAATAGCGGTAATATAAATCAGTATATGCGATAAGTGCAGTGGTATATAAAGCGATGAAGTAAATAAGCGGCTTGTTTAACGATGGCTATCTGTTTCGCGTCCAAGGCACACTAAGATGACCTACAGTGACCCCTGGATGCTGCGATACTACAATATTATAACCACAACTTGGTGCTCTATAAATATATCATCACTGCTTGGTACCCTTCCTTAGCTGTACTTTAAGCACTTTTTGATAAATATATATTTACTGGAAAACGTATTTAATACAATTTTACTACATAAATAAATCAATTCGATAAGTATAATAATTTGAAATATACTTACTTCTAGAAAACAATGGCAAACATTCAGAAGATTAGAGAACAGTGTTGTTATTGTTAGATGCAATAAACTTTATTTTGGATTGTTTTGAAAATAAGTTTTTCTACGACCACTGTGGAAAGTGGCATTTTTCTCCCACATTTTAATGCTTCAAAGTTGCTTATTTCCTAAAATCATGGGTTAAAGTATGAAAAATCATTTCTCATAATATTTGCCAAGATTGCGCATGTGTATTGTGGAAAATATCATTTCTTACAGTATTTCCCAACGTTGCGCATGCGTGAATGTACCTACTTTTTGTGAGATTATGTGCGCTATATTGTTCTTTATGTCAAATAGCTTTCGTGCATGTATTTTTATACTGAAACGTTTAGCATTGTGGTAGTAGGAAAAGTATAGTGTGCCACTCGTGCAGAATCACGTATTTCCCACTTTGTGTGATTCCAGCACTAGATTTCGTTTCATTACAAAATTTTCAAACCTCATGGGAAACAGGCGACTTTCTGCAGTTGTTGCACAATATACTATTATTTATGTAGTAATATCACAGATTAATTATTAACGTCGCTGATTTCTGGAAATTTAACTGAAAAATATCTTGAAAAATATTAATATGTACTAAATTTATTTTTAATATTTTTGAAAGAACACGATGAAGTGAATCCAAGTGTTTAAACAGAATTGAAATATATTTTTTCGTTCTGAGATATTTACTGTGAAAGTTATACTTCAAAAAAAAGTTTTTTTTTTTGGAACGATCAGGTGAAGAATGATAATATTAAAAAAATTAGTATATTGCTTGAAAACTATTTTTCCTTGAAAATTTTCATTTTCTAAACTAAATATCGATGGGCTGATTTTTCAAACTAAATTCAATTTTCTCTTTCTTGTGTACTTGAGCAATATAAATAAATATTGAAATTTGAATTAACTATGTGAAATTTTAATTTATTACTTCTCCATAATTTTAATAGTCAATAATTGTGTACCGGACATGTTTGTCAAAATAATAATACAAATATTCAAAAATATACGATATATTTTAGTTAGATGTTTACAGAACACAGTTCATGACGAATACTCATTGAAATAATCATTACTAAAGTTTATTCATTATAAAAGCTATTTATTGTTAGTTTCTCTTAAAAGACACGGTTGTTTAATTTAACATAAATGAGTAGGTAACTAATTCGTTTTAATGTTTCGCTATTTAGCCTAACCTTGGGACGGATATATGACACTAACTGTATATTTGAGAGTGGTTTGTGATTTCTGTTTTATTTATAACAAAATGTCAAGGATTTAACACACTCATTGGACGCGAAAGGAATTGTGACATTTCATATTCATTAATTGTTGAGCTGTAAATCTTCTTCAGTTTATGCACCACGATCTAAAATGTTAAGAATATATTATACTTTATGTTTTGTTACTTCGAGACTTCGCAAACGTCCAAACTTAGTTTTGTGTTTTAAAAAGCACCAAAAGAGTTATTCTTTTTTATTACAACGCGGTAATGGGTTATTTATATTAAAATGCATAACTATATTAGAATTAGAATATTGCTACTAAAAATATCAAATTCAAATAAATGGGAATTGATGATACTTACATATTAAAATCAAATCTTAACGTATGGTTTCACTTTACAATAAATTATACAAAAGATTAATGTTCCTCTTTTTAAAAGTGAGTTTATAAAATCAATAATTAATAATATAATAGTTTATATAAGTAGTAATTACAACAGAAATAATTCCCAAATTCGCTGATGCTGTATTTTAGCATAAACCCGAAAATATTTGAAAATATCGAATTTTTAGCTCGAAAATTTTAAAATTTTACAAAATTTTGTTTGCAACATTTTTTAAAGAATAAGCTACACTGAAACCAAATTTTCAAACGAAATTTAATTATCTCTTTTCGTTTTGGAGATATTTGATGTCAAA
Source organism: Stenolophus ochropezus (assembly GCA_035578165.1). Lineage (NCBI taxonomy): Eukaryota > Metazoa > Arthropoda > Insecta > Coleoptera > Carabidae > Stenolophus > Stenolophus ochropezus. Next base: position 5,994,658 of record JAQOWZ010000002.1, read on the forward strand.
GTTGTACCTCAAAAAAGTATGTTTTTTGAGAATATTTCAAAAATGAGTAAAGATATAATCTCAACTACTTTACCATTCGATTCTACGGGAAAATTTATATAAAGAAATGTTTAGTCCACATATACGTTCTTTGGAACGATTCGGTGAAAAGTAAGAAAAACGAAAAAACCTAAATTTCAATTTTTCGCCTCGAAACTTTTTGTCTCCAAAATTTTTCATTTTTTGAACTTAAGTAGATATCGAAGCGCTGATTCCATATGTTCAGACAGAATTCAATTATCTCTTGCCGTTTTCGAGATATTTGAGTTCAAAGTTATACCTAAAAAATCAGGTTTTTTAGGTATACCCCTTAAATGGTTAGGTTTATGGTTTCGACGACCTCACCAATCGATTCTATGGGCAAAATTACATATGTGTACCAATTTTCAGATTTTTATCTCAACGGATAAAATTTCTAGAAGGAAAAAACTGAAAATGGCCAAAAATCGAGAAAAATTGCAAGGGGTTCATCAGGCATTTTTTTCGATTTTGTCCATTTTCGTTTTTCCTCTCTAAAAAATGTATCTTTTGCAATAAAAATCTAAAATTTGGTGTACTTATGTAATTTTGCCCGTAGAATCGATTGGTGAGGTCGATGAAGTCGTGAACCTAACGCTTAAAGGGATATACCTAAAAAACCTGTTTTTTTAGGTATAGCCAAAACTCAACTTTGAATATGAATATCTCGAGAACGGTAAGAGATAATTCAATTCGGTTTGAAAATTTGAAATCAGCTCATCGATGTTTACTTATGTTTGGAAAATGAAAAGTTTTGAAGAAAAAAAGTTCCTCAGAAAATTTTTGAAATTTAGGTTTTTCGATTTTTTCATTTTTCACCAAATCGTTCCAAAGAACGTATATGCGGAGAAAACATTTCTTTATGTAACTTTTCCCGTAGAATCGACTGGTATAATCGTTGAGACTGTATCTCTGCCCATTTTAGAGATATAGCCAAAAAACACACTTTTTTGAGGAGCAACTTTGACAGCAAATATCTGAGGAACGAAAGAAGATAATTAAATTCCGTTTGAAAATTTGAAATCAGCGCGTCGAGATCTATTGATGTACACTATTTCCAAAAATCAAAATTTTGGGCACAAAAATTAGTATTTTTGGGATATTTCGCCTTTATCAATACAATTTTTGGTTTAATACTGTTGTTTGGTTTGTTTTAACTCTACAAAATCAAAAAGGAGTAATAGGATTGTAGGTTTTAAAATCAGCGCATCGATATTTACTCAAGTCTACAAAATGAAAAGTTTGTTGGAGAAATTTTGAAATTTAAGTTTTCTTATTTTTCATCTAAACGTTCCAAGGAACCTACATGTGGACACAATATTTCATTACAAAAGATATATTTTCTTCTTTTTAAAAGGGAGTATATAAAATTAATAATTGTTATATAATAGCGATCTTACCGGCAATCAATTTGAAATGTCTTTATAATTTAGTTAAATAAATGTTTAATATTCGAAGCATACATTTTTATCCTCTTAATAAAACAGTTCGAAATACGAAAGATGAAGATGATTTTGGTGTTGACAATTTGTGCTTCATTGTGTGTTGATCATCTGCGGTATTTACCGATATATGTGATATAATTTTATAACATACATATTTTTTAATAAATCAAATACTTTGAATTTAAGCATAACATATACAATGAGTTTAAAAAAAAAATAGCAAACAATTTAGGGATATTTGCCTTTAAGTTGGGATTATTGGACAAACTTATCTGACCCCAATGACCCCAATCTACCTCCCTAATCTGATTAGCCCTCCCGGCTTGTAAATTAAAAATCTCTATCACATCCAATCCACTTTATCACCTCCTAAATTCTACATCAGGCCCCAATCAGCGAATCAACTCATCGATTATTCACGATCGAAGTTGGCGGACGTACCTTGGCAGTGCTGTACTTGTCGAATGCGGGCAGACCTATTTCGACATCCTAGACATGTTCTGCTAGAACATGGACCTGCAACAAAAATAGGCATAGGTAAAAACTAGATTAAATACTAGTGCACTAGTTCTATCATGCAGGATCAATAAAATATCGGATTTATTTCTATATTAATTATATTACCTTTACAGGTATATTAAATTGCCAATTGCAAATAGTAATTCATATATATGCCTGTTTCATAAAATTTCGAATAAATTAATATATTTACTTATTTATTTGTCCAATAAAATAATATACTACTACACTATTATTATCCTTTCTTTGACATGAGAAGTTATTCAAGATCAATAATAATTTATTATTAACCATGCTCGATAATGAAAAATGTCACTTTTTATACAACTGAAGTCTCCAAATCCAAATATTGTTAAATTTAAATATGCCGTCTAAATTAAATAAGCTAAATCAAATAAAACCAAATTAAAAACCAAAATTGCAGTTGACAATCTGGAACGTCAAATATAAAAACAAAAACAGCTTACTTTATTTTCGTAAATATTAAGAAATACGTTAATATACATATCAAAATGTTTGTTATTATCAATATATTAATTTTTAATTAGGATTAGGATTAAAATGCTAGTAGTGAAAAAAAATAACATGTATTCCACGGTTGAGAATTACTGACCAGCGCCTTACATCCCTCGGTTTAAAATGTTGACTCAATATACTCGTATAGAAGTATTAATAAACTTAGAAATAGTTACAATACAAATGTATAGGTATTGTCTTTTATTGATAATGCATTTTTTTACTATTTCTTTAATTTTATTTCATAAACTCATTTGACTAACAAAGAAACTGAGTGATTGTTTTATATTAAAAATAAAAATATCATCTTACTTTTTACTAAATTGCTGTTTTAAAAAACAAAATTCAATTTAAACTTTTTATATTATAAATAAAAATAAACTTGAATTACGTACAAAAAGAAATGGAAATAACTTTTAAATAAGATTCTGTTTGGAACATATTTAAAAAAGTTTCAAATATAATACAAAATAAATTATAAAATATTACCATTTCAGCGGTATATTTATTTTTGTATTAATTTTATATATGTACTTTGTTTCAAGCAAAGTTACTCTTTATCTTTTAAAATAAATTATCAATGTTTTTCTAGATAGAAACATTGAAATACACTATTTTTTCGATCCACAAAATAAAGACGATTTTTCAAAACAAAACATGTAAATTGTTTTATAATTGAATCCTGAAAAATACTTTCACGATTTTATTTTATAATTTAATAAAGATACATCTTTTTTTATATTTAAAATTATTTTTATGAAAATGAAGCCAAACAAAATTTATAATAATTTGCATTTTGTTTGTAACATTTCTTAAAAAATATTTGTTAATTATTAATGTATATATTTTGTGTATAATTATATAATTGTAGAATTAGTTCATATTATGGTGACTCATAGAAAAAGTGAAATATCTAGGACACGTTTTAATGTAAAAATATTAAATAATAGCATAGTAACAGCCGAATAGATAATGGGTGATACTATTAATATTTGTATGAGTAATGGTATTTAGATAACGGCAAAAGTAGAAAACCTTGCCCGCTTTAAAAGAACTGAGCACGAGCGAAAGTAAATATAAACTGTAATTAATTTTCGGCAGTAATGACCGAGGCCAAGAACTTTTTACTTAGCAGAAAAGTAAAAAGTGTTATTGAAATAATTCACCGTTTAATATGTCAAAAAGAGAAAAGATAATGCGATAACATGAAAACACTTTCGGCCTTGAATGCAGGCACAGGAAAAAATGCAAAAAGAAAATGAATTTATAGCAGAATACTTTTATTTTAACAATTTATATGGACGTGTGTGGCATACAGCAAAAATTTTTACTCAAAAAACTGCACGTAACCTGCAAATATGTTTTCGTGTTTTTTTTGAAATTAGAAATAACATTATATTAATATAAAATTATTTTTTTAATTTTTAAAGATTTCTAAGTGTTACTGCACTTTTTAATTGTTTTAAAAGCAATATAAATATTTTATTTTTTAAACGAAAACGAAATCTGTAATAAAACCAAAACGATTCTTACATTTTTCTTCTGTTGTATGACAAATAAAATAATAAAATATCATTTAATTTTAAGATAGTATTATACACTGAACTGATTTTGGTTTTTATTAATAGTTTTATAGCAAATATTTAAATTTCTATTATAATTTGTATTTTTGATATAAATTAATGATTTTTATTAAAAAACAGTTGATTTAAATCATGAGTTATAGGAAAGTAATTATATCATGATCAATCTTTTTTGCCTATTTACTTTGCCTATTTCTCTGTCAGTAACTTTCTGTTACTGGTTGCTATAACTGACAGTACCAATATTACTTAAATTTAAGATTTCCCTTAAATAGATATCACATAACAGAATAAAATGTCAAATGAGTTTTTTAACATTGTTGTCAAAATTTCGATTAGCATTTTTTTGTTTTAATATTGCTTATAATTTAAGCTTTCTTGGTGCTTTGAATAGGCATAAATATTGGTAGTTAAAATTTCTTTAAAATAAAAGTAAAATTACTAATAAAATTTATATTTCCTGTGAAATATTTTGTTTTTATGAAATATTTTCCTATAATGGTTAAAAAATACTGACTTCCTTCTTCATAGATTCTGTAGTATAGATGTTAAGCAACACTAGTCGATTTTGTTTTTCCAAAAGAAATATGTAGTTATTAAGTCTTTACACTCATCAAAATATGTCCATAAGGAAGAAATATAGTATGCAATCACCCTATTAATCATAATAATATCTTGTATGTAAAACTGCATTGATAATTTATAGTGTACGGTGTCTCTAGCAGAAATAAAAACTTTAATGAAATAATTAAGTTGATTAGCGAGGCAAGGCTCTACCAAATCACTGATTAGCGCAACTGTGCAGGAAGTGACGTCACACGAGCACGCCAGCAGGAAATACACGGGATGTTAGGTGAAGGGAAAAACATCTTCGGGGGGGCAGGGGCTAATTAATGCAGGACAGCAGGAAGATATGTTTGTGTTATTTATTACAATCCCTAGCAGCAGGAATTAAATTTATATCGTGTTAAATGAAAGCAGAGCTCTCTTGTTTCTAATAACATTCGCGCATTAATCATTGTTTTTTGCGAAATCCTTCAGCAAGCAAGCTTAGGAAAAAATATAACACCAAGACATGACTTACATTATGAGTAATCTCGTGCTTATCGAAACTTGGCTCTACAATTGAATAATCTAAATTCCTTTCTACCATGAGTTTATTTTAATGGGAAACATAGGATTTGCTATATAAAATAAAATAGGTTGTCAAATTCATGTGATTATTAACTGTCAAATTGTGATTCTTTTTAAATAATACATTTTCACGTCGTCGAAATGGACATGGTGGACAAGTAAAGTGACCCACTAGGTCTCCTGATCTCTCATCATTTGTTTTTTTTTTAAACTGGGGAACATTAAAAACGAAAATATTTAATGTCAACATATATAATAATTAAAAAATTGAAGAATAAAATTCGAAATCATCCTTGAAACATCAACTTAATAAATAAAATCCACTAATACACTAACGTTTTTAGTGGATTTTATTAACTGACTGCAACTCCAAAAAAGACCTTTTATTAACATCCAGTCGATAAAACCAATCCTACATGTTTCAAGATAAAATAAACTCACGGTATGATTTGTATAAACTTCAAACATAGTTAACTTGATTAATGTAGTCTAATCTACGCTTTTTTTTTGCTTGGAAGAATAATTAATTAGCTTCTAGAATTCAGTCAGTAAACGGAAATTTTATTTAGTTTTAAATATTTTTTTTAAATAAACAAACAAAATATTACAAATAATGATTAGGTATACTATGAAAATAAAATCAAATAAATTTGGACTTCTAAAGTCATGTTCTTTTCCAAAATGCAGCCTGAAACTTTGGTAGTGTACACATTCAATTTTATCAATAAATCATGTAGTTTTCTTGAATGGTTAACAACTGCTCAACAACCAAGAATATATGCAGTTGAATGAGGATGATAAAATGCAAAGAAAATCATGCATAGGTATTTATTATTCGTATAAGAAAATGTTAAATATGATATGGAACGAATTGAGAGATTATATCGTATCCTAGGGGCAAGTGCTTTTATTCTTTTTCGCGGATTCTGCAATGTAGGTCTGTGCTGCAACCGCATGTATTTATGAAACAATTACTATGATTACTTCGACATTAGCATCTTGACTTATTTGAAGACATAGCTGCATAATGAGTGCGAATACATATAGGAAGACTTCACAGTTATTAAATGTTTAACCCACAAATCCGTAACAGAATACTGTTAGCGCAAATTATTCTACGAGTATGGACAATTATGTTGCATCATTTTCTCTTGTTTATTAACACGCAAGGGCGGATTTTTAAATCCTTCACTCGTACCACACACATGGCCAACTTAATATTTCCTATATTATTATTTTTTCGCGTCACCGTTCACCTAACTTCCATAGCACCATAAGTTGTAAGTTTTTGAAAACATTTATTTTTTGGTTATCATTCACAAATATGATAGAAAATAAGTGTCCTACTAGTAGAGTAATTATGAAATTCATTCTGAATTCATATACACCTGGTCGTCTAGTAATGGAAAACTATAAAATTAATAATTTTTGAAATTAATTGCTGTTGGTGCCGTGAAAATTGTAATAAGGGACTCGGAATGTAAACACTTAATAAAACTATTCGCACGTATGTTAACAACGTAAGCTCCGCCTCAGTTCGTATCTCCTCGACAGTTATAATGTACTTACCTACATTCCTTGCAGCTTAAATTGTGTATGCCAGTTCGACTATTTATAAGTTCGACTATTTAGAAGTAGTAGTAAAATCAAAGCACCAAAACCTATTTTTATTTTGAATGTAATGTGCACTACCTTTTAAAAATAATTAAATTTACCTAAGAAAATTGTTACAAATATATATATTAATATTATTCATAATAAATATTTTAATTGCATGTTATATTTGCTCATAAAAAAAACCTATATTAGGTCTTATCACCATAATGTTTTTTATCATAATAAATGTTTCGTCATGGTATAATTTGAAAAAATGTAGATATGAATTAAATTTAAAAATATTATTAATAATTTTATCCTAATTATAACGCTTTAATTTTGATATTTTTAGATAAATAAAATAGGTCATAAAACACAGATGAGTTAGAAATTATAACTCACTGTTAATTTTTTTATTAAATGTCATTTTAAAATGTCAACTATCAAAAAAATATTTATAGAATTTATATCAATGATTAAATGGTGTTGGATAAAACCTAAGTCACTTGAGAAAAATACTAAACATTTCTTGCGTGACTTATTTGTAATTTAACACATTTGTACCATAAAAAACTATAAATGTAATATGGTGAATGTTAAAAATATGCATTAGTATATTTTGAAGTATCTGTACACAAATCAAAATTTTTTAATTTACCTGTAGTTGTTGGAATAAATAAATTTTTTAAGATAATACATTTTTAAATGAGATGTTCACCTTTCAATGACCCGATATCCAAATTAATATTCATCTAATAACAACATAAATATCGTTATCATATTATTCCATTAAGTTTTTATTCCTTTGTTGCTAGAAGTTGTCTGCATGCTTATTTATTATAGATTAACGTTTTTGTCCCGAATGTCTCTTTTTTAATATAAACAATCAATCAAATTTATACTTTGATTATAATCTGCCTTATTTGCATTTTACCTGCTTAAAATTGACGTCACTAAACTTAGAAATAAAAAATTACTCCATAAAAAATAATTGCTTTTGATTTTAACGAATGACAACATGAGAAAAAAATTCTTATGAATATTTATACTTGGTAGACTTGACATTCTTCTTGCATCATAGGAAACTTAAGTCTTTATAAAAATATATTATATACGCTTATTTCCTTTTATTAATCAAATGTACCGAAGGACCATTTAAAAAATGTTAGGTTATTAATTTTAAATACAATTAATTGTCTTTAATCGGCAAAATGTTTTTACTTAATATACTATTTCCATATCTGACTAAATTGTGTGAATAAAATTTACTTTTATAAAAATGTCGTTAGCTCATTTCGATAACTTCTATTTTTAAATTCCCGTTACTTTTCGCAACAAAGAAACGAAATTAATTGTTTAAACAGGTTCCAAAATATCTTTTCCTAGGCGCGACTTCTGAAAACTGCTTTTAAAATCTGACTTTACAATGATAGCAACAAGACGTGTAAAGGTGTTTCACAACCTGAACAAGTTTCTCAGAACGGCTGATACGTTGTTAAACATTCTTATTGATTCTAAAAATTAATATTCAAGGAGTGTCACAAAAAATAGCTTTGCTGTATGACAAACAATTATATGGTTTACAGTGATTCATACGAGGTGGTATGTAGCTGCACAATTTAAAAGAATAAATGATTCAAAAAGATTTCCGTAAAAAGATTTTTTAGATGATTAAAATGATCTAAACAACTGTTATCTAAAAGTTTATCAAAAAGTATTGGAAGTGTACTGAAAGTAAAAAATTTTTAGTTTTTTGTTTTTCTAATTTTCAACAGTCATTGCTTTTGTTAAAAAAAGGAACATAAAAAATATTTAAATATATATTTTTTCATATTTATGGAAGACAGAGTGGATTGAAAATATGAAAATTATAATTCCATATTTTAAGAAAAAAAATCTTTACCTTCCTGAATATAATGCAATTATTTCAACGTTCTTTATGGTAAAAGAACGCTATTTCAGGAATGTTATTTTATCATCCTAACAACTTTAGTAAAAATGCTATTTTTATTCCTAGGATCGAAAAAATGACATATCCATGGTAATGTATACAATGGCTATGCCTATAATCTTAGTGGGTAAAAATGATAATGCTTCAATTGGAATAAAAATCCCATTTCGCGTTTATTAATATTTTATCACTGGACCCAAAAACTTGAATTTTTATTCCCATTTAAACAAATATCTATAAATATTTGTCTATTCTCATAGTTTTTATCACTTGTTGTTTATATAATTTTATGTATGTTCTAGAGTGAGTTTAGTTTATAAACTCTATAGGTACTCGTGACTAAAGTGACTTTTATAATACTTGTTTCGTAATGTATTATATATTTTAGATAATATTTGAAATACTTATTCGAAGATTTTTATTAAGAACCAAAACAATGACAAACATTCATTTTTTAACAAGTAATACTTTCATAAACTACCATAATTTTTACTCACAATCAAAGAAAGTGTTTTATGAAACACGATACCTTGGAATTTAGAATAGGTAGAGTCTGAGTAATCCATCTTGTGTGTTGTATCTTGTGAGTGATTAATATTCAATGTGGAATTCAGTGATAGTGGCTGCACGAAAACACAAACATTTGTTAACATGGTCACGTGCACCACCTTCCAAGCGTCGCCAGAACCAATGAATTGTCATGCGTGTGTACGTGTGTGTGGGTGCTATGCATGTTAATTTTATTTGCCACTTACACGCCTTCTTCGATGCCATCACGAGAACAAATTGTGACTCATTGCTGTATGTGCATTTTAAAAATAAACAAATGAAATATCTACATAAATATTTGATCACTTGATCTTAAAATGTATGTATATGTATATAATTCTAGTTAGGTATAGTTCTTAGGGTCAATCTTCTCTATTATTATATATTTAATAGGTTATACAGATAATTATATAAAGAGCAGGAATAAATATAGGATGTATTTGTTCCGTTTTTCACTTTTGTTTAGTTTTCCGGTTATTTCACTGCATTAGTAAAAGTGGTCGATTATGTCTGATGTAATACATATTCAAAGAATGTGCATGCTTGAAACAGATGGCTAATATTCACACTATGAAAGTAGTGGCATTCTTGATTATATTACTATTACTATTCTATTTCATTTGTTAAGCTTTCTATTTTTATGGAAACTTGTCCATTAATAACATTGGTCTAATTATCTTATATTTTCTAAATAATATTTTTGTTTTTTTTATATATTTATAACCATATATAATATAGGCTTACTTATAAAAATAAAGAAAAAAATTAAATTATGTTCTGAAAACTACAAAAAAAAAACATTTTATTCGGGTTAACAAAAGTCCAACACTCTAGATGTACTAGTTAACAGATTATTGTCATTTGTCATATGTGGTACACTCGTCGTGCAAACATCGACCACAAATTACACATTTTATCCAATCATCCTTTTTTATCGTTTTTAAATAATTTTCCTTGCATCCCGCATATTCGTTTTCATAATCTTCACCTTCTTCATTACCATCCCCCTATGATTAACTATTTAACAATAGTTCTTCAGAACTCATGGAATCGTAACTAGATCGTCTACCTTTCAATGCGCGAATTATTTTTTTTCCAGTTTATCGGTTGAATTATTTTTTTTAACAATAAAAATCCTCTGGTCCATCTCTCCTCAGCAGTACGTGGTCCATCTGTCCTCAGAGCAGAGGTTAAATGGACCACTAAATTACTTACGACTGTGTACAAATAAAACCACATTTTTAGGTTACGTTAAGTCTTATGCACATGTTTATAAAGTATGTACATGTATAATTATATTAAACCTACTGCCGTAGTAATTAACTAATTGTGAATATAAGGTATAAACAAATTTTGCCAATTTTTTAAGTACCTAAATCTTGGATTATTCAGTGTTGACTGCATTAATTTTCAAGCAGCTACATACACTGTCTAAACAACAAAATTAACATTCCTTATGAAAGATACCACTCAAATGTACTTTTAAGACCAAAAGTCTATCTCTCCTGATGGTCCATTTCTCCCCCACTTACACTACTATTTCTTTAAAATTGCTATATACATTACTTCAACAATTCTTAATTTTTTTTTCTAATTTGTTGTCAAATTTTTGCTGTTTGTTCACAGTTGTTACCTTTTGTTTTATTACACAATTTTAATTCCAGTTTATGTAAACAAGAATTGTAACATTTTGGTGCTGCATCGGGGCTTACAAGATTATGTAACAAAATACCATGTCTTTCACTCCATATATGTATTCAGCATACAGCGAAGCTGGTTATAAATTAATTTTTGAATAAAACGAGATGCACACTGCGTCCAACTCGTTTCACATTCTGATGAAACATGGCCTTCACCGTTTCGAAACCTGGGATTTTACGGTTGTCAGTTGAAGAACATTTTTAACCAGGTTTATTTTTCTCGGATTTCGTTCTTTATTAGCCAGTATCGATCAAATGCATGGGTCTGTGTTTGACGTTTAACCTTTGAGATTTTTTACGATTAATCGGTAATGTAAGCCTGAAACGAGTTTGTCACGATTCGCGAAAAATAATTGGCGCCCACGAAATATTGCATTTAGATTGCTAATTTTCCAATTCGCATTCTATTCCTTTCACACATAATATTCAATATTATTAGCTCCTAAAAAATATGTACGTTTTGTCGCATAATATTAATTAATACTATTAAAAAAGGTTTAAAAAAACAATTGCTTATGTTTTACGAATTAAATAATTACTTATTCTTTATTGCAGTTTCGATTATAAGACCATCATCAATAGACAAATATTATTTCGAAATCGATACATTATACCATAAGTATATTTTACCTTGGAAAATGAGTTACGAATTGTTTTTTTTTCTAAAGTAAACTAACAGCTAGTTTATGCTGCCAATAAAATATTTCAGTAGGATAAATTTACGAAGTTGGTTCGAATATGGTCGAATGTAAAATATTCTGTAACATTTGTCATATTTTTGACAGTTTTTGATAATTTTGTGAAAATATGGAATTAGTACAATATATTTTGTGAGACTGATGACGAAGAAGAATTAATAGATTTTAGTATGTGGAGTATAGGAGATTTTACATTGTAACATGTCAACTATATCATTTTGGTTTCGGGAATATCCATGATTTTATCAAAAGATTTAGATTTAGTAAAAATACAGTAATGTATTTATTATAAAATGTATAAAATATTACCCGGTTATCTAGCAGGTAAATAAATAAAATTATTAGTAGCATATAATATTTCTCATATATATTTAAAATTAAATATCAAAATTTTATTTACAAAAGTTTCACAAATATCAGAAACGTTACCGATCCAAACTGTCAACCATTGATATTGTTTTAATTAAAACTAATACATCATTCAAAATTTGTTTAAAATGACAGTTGTTTACATAAGAATTAAGCAAATATAAGTCAAAATGATTGTTAATAAAAGTTTATAATTAAATCTGGCTGTTTTTTATCAGCCAGATAAACTCATAATGAAAAGTAAATTTAATCTGGTTGGTAGTTATCAGGAACTTTATTTTTTTCAGCCGTGTACATTTTTATTATAAAAATTAGCAGATATTAATAACATGTGAACATGAAAATCTTGGTTTCATTTTAAAAAGAACGCTCTGATACATTGTCTGCCAAATTCTTAAACCTAAATATGACAAATTCCATGTTTCATGTTAAAATAAGCTCACGGTATACTCATATATTGACAAAAAAAAGTAGGAATCAATTTCAGGAAAGATAAGAGATTAATTTTAAAAGAATAACTGATCTTTTAAGTAAATCTCGTTATTATTTCTTTCAAATAGTATAGCAAAAATAATTTCTGTAATGCTTCAATACAGTAATTGAAGATTAGGAAACCTATGAAAATATAAAATGAATAGATTTACTTACAAGATTTGCTTTTCTTATCTCGAGTAAGGGAATAATAAAGTCTTTCCCAATAATATAGTTTTATATCAAAAGATACGAAATCTTAATCACCCTATATGTAAGATCTATGTAAATTTTACTGTAGAGCTAAGTGGATTCTGAGATAAAACTTGTGAATATTCAATTACTGAAGGTTTTCTCTCTTAAATTTTTATAATACTTGTGGTAATACTTGGATTTTATGTACCAGAGTGTATTTGAGCATCATTTTATGCAAATATTATTTAAGAAATAACAAATTATCTGTTTAAACTCATTGGTATTTCCTGTGCAACGTAGGATGATGTCACTTTCGATTTTCAGATTCTACGAAATTTTACTTTCAATATTCTTGATACTATTTACAGTGCAATAAAAGTAAATTATGTCTGAGGCAATATTTTCTCAGTATTTCGCGTTTTATACGTTCATTGAACTGTTATATTTATTTTGCAATTTAATATAATATTTCAATGAAAGTATAAAATGTCCTTTCAATCAAAATGTATTGTAGTTATACTTTTATTAAAACAATCGCTAAAAAAAGAGTACAAGATAAACAGACTAGATATAAAACTGTCAGAGGAAAAACTTTAATGTATAGAATAAAAAGAGTCAAGAGAAATTATAAAACTAGAATCAATATCGGGGAAACTAGAAAACAAACAACCTAAAACATAAGAAAAGAATGAACCTAACCTAGATTAAGTAGGTGATTGAAATAGGTTAATCTAGAAGCGCCTAAATAGATAGATTAACAGAAATAGGACCGAGGAAAGGAAAAACATTAATTAATTTAGGAATCATGGCACAGGATCAGAAAGCTTGGATAAAATGTATTTCGAAATAAAACAAAAAGAAGAATGAGAAGTAAACCAAAAAAACCTGGATAGATAGAATAACAGAAATAGGAATGAACAAAGGAAAAACCATTAAATGATCTAATTATGGTACAGGTATTGAAAAGCTTGGAAGAAATAGATTTAAGAATAAAATAAAAAGAGAAAGAGATGTAAACACGAAAATCTGGACAGATAGAATAATAGAAATAGGGATGAAAAGAGGAAAATCATTGAATAATATGCAAACTATGGTACAGATATGGAAGAAATAGATTTAGAATAAAAACGAAAAGAAAAAAGAAGTAAACCAAGAAAATCAGGATATATACTGTAATAGACATAGAAATGAAAAAAAGGAAAATCATAAAATAATTTGAAATTTTTCAAAAATGGATTAAAGAATTTAGAAATATAACATCTAATACTTAGGGAATGTAAGGACCTAGATAAGGAAGACGAAGAAAACAAAAATAAATTTATCCGTTTTATATTGTGATCTTGTAAGTAAAACGGCCTCTGGTTCTCAGAATCTGAGTTAGAATCTCGCTGTGTCAAATTCTGTCATCTATTTCTCATATAATACTTGTGGTATACTCTACTCCAGCTAGAGTACCCAAGGAGTGGTCTGGTAAATTCTCTTCACAATATAAATATATCATTATCTATATCTGCTGTAAAGTACATTTGGCACACCTTACAATGAATTATAATTCATGAGTGACATAACTTATATAATTTTTAAGTAGTCCAGCAATTCTTGTTTTCACTTTCCGTTTTTTATTTATTTGTGCTTTGTCAATCCGATATTATAACCACCAATTTAGCCAGGTTATTTCAGTACCAAAAAATAACCAAAACCTCCAACCACGACTAACAACCGGTTACTGCAACGAAAAAGAAAAGCATCTCCTCTTTTTATTTTCGGACGGTGCCTTTAAACTTAAACGTGAACACTAATCAAAAACGAAACGAGGTTAGCAGTCCGAAGCGATAACTCCTCGAAACCGAAAGTGAAAATAAAACGTACCTAATGAGATAATGATAATACCGGAGTCTCCACGAAAATGATGTATGATGTATGAGAACATTACACTCGAGTTTCACACAAAAACAAAAAAGCAGCGTTATGTAACAACCGGAAACGCGACCGTCATTTGTTTATGTAACCGTTGCACGGGATACAAGATGCAGACAGCTTTCCACCGACTGCATATGTTTGAGTTTGTTGATCAATTTGTTATCAATTATGTATGGTTGAAAGTGGCACACTTTATAATTATTACATATATATTTGCAAGTAATTTATTATTTAAGCCAACATATGTTGTCATGAATTTTCATCATTTTGCGCGTGTACAATAGCGAAATTTAACATTTAACAATAATAATACAAATTTTAATATTGACTAAAATTGTTTCAATAAATTTGAATTGTAACCTTGTATTTCTTCCATAGCTACGAGGAAAAATTACTTTTAATTGTTTTTATCATTTTTCCTTGACGACGGGGTTTCACATTCATTCCTAGGAAAATACACATTGCTTAAAATAGTAACATAGCAACAAATATTGGTAAATTTCATTGTTTGTTTCACACTTGTTATTTTCACTCATTCATTTTTCACATATTTGATTTGATTCTTACATCAGTTTTTTAATGAAAAAAAATTGATAAAACCATAATCGCCTTGGTTATATTTTGTTAATATGAATAATTTTATGTTTGAATTATTTTCATTCGTCAGATAATCAAGTAAATATAATTCAAGCTATAAATTTAATCATTCCTGCAAAGTGGTTATTTAACGCATGCGAAAATGAGAAAATGAGACCTAGGCGAGTTTTGTAGGAGCAGAAGTTAAAAACCACCCAGTTTCCTTACGTGCTTCATACAATATTTTTTCTATTTTCGTTTAAATAAGTACAGAAATGTATTTGAAATAATCATTTGCAAAATAAACAAAAAAGACAGTACCAAGGACTACTTAATTTTGTGCGTTACTAAGTTACTACAACTAAATTGTTGGTTATAAACAGATAAACGATATAAAATGAATTTGTCATTTAAATTTTTTGAATTGTAAAATACAAATTCCTGTGAATCTAATAAATGTAGTAACTATATTATTAAAATTTGTGACGATAATAAGAAGTAAGTATTATATTTTTATAGCTGTTAATGTTTGTGTATATGATTACTTTCTAATTTGATTTCGCTTGAAATAATGATTTTTATTATTTCTTTAGTGAATTAATGGAATCAATAACCTAACTGAAATTAGTGAAATAAAGAGTCTTTTATTAAATGGAAGTAGAAAAAATATTATTGATAACTTTCCCAGATTTCAATCTCATAGGGGTTAAAAAGAGACAATTTTATTTTATCTTATAATAAATATTATCTCTAGGAAAAAAATATACATTTTCGTAGAGCATTTAGAGACCTAATCTGTAATAACCATTTATTTTTATTTTCTTTCTTTGTTTCTTTGGTGAACCAAGCTATGAAAATAATTACAAAAGTGAAGTTCTGCGTTGAGCAAATTTTAATTTAGGTAAAAGCGTCACTACGCAAACACATTACTGTTGTTTCCCGTTGAGTAATAAAGAATAACAAAATCCTAACGCTAAAATCAGTCACGCTTACACTAACGCATCTTGTTAAAATTCTTCTGGGAGTAAAAACGTTGGATCGCAGACAGCCATAATCACCGAGAGAAAAACAGAGATTTCTTCCGTCATTTGTTCCAATTGCAGCTGCTCGGCACTCTTGATGTTGTCGCCGAAATACCGTAATAATCTGCGATGACAATGCTGAAGTTTTTACCGTTTCGTAACAACGGGAATGGAGGCCAAATTATGAGAACTCTCGTTTTAGTAATATGAATGACAAATGATATACACCTTCATTCAATGAATGCTAATTATTGTAACCTTCAATGAAATGGTACAGCGCATTGTTACATTTGCATAGCATGCAAAGATGCACTTCTTAATATGCATATTTCTCTCACAATAACACCGTATTGTGTAATTACAGACATATACGTGTTTTCTTAATTCTAGCACACGTGAGTTCAGGAAAACATAGGCAGGTGAAATCGAGATGAAATTCTATTCTTGCAGCAAATTAAATTTCAAATTTTAGAAACCCAAATTGAATATAGTACATAGCTTCTAATTGACATAAGTATTTTCAGTTTGTTGTTAATCTAAATAAACTATTTCAGTTTCAGTTCGGATTACTATCAAAATAAAATTCTGGTTTTGGATGTGGTTTCGGTTTTTAAAAGGCATTACGTTTCGGTAAAAGGATTTATTAAAAAGTTCGGGCGATAAACTTATAACTCATAAAGCTTTTGCTTTCTGTTTTCGATATTAATTCCATTTGATTTTTGGTATTTTCCATTAACAATTATTACAAAACTTCGAATTCATAAAAGGCCTACATAATTTATTTCACAATTACAATTTGGGTCTTTCTATCATTTCAAGAAATTTAGTCTAAAAGCTAACTCTGTTAGCTTTTGCTTTCTGTTTTCGATTTCAATTCCATTTTATTATTGATATTTTCCGTTCACAATTTTTACAGACGTTAGAATTTATAAAACGGATTAGTTACTAAATCTGATAAAATTAGCCCCAAATTTATACCCGTTGTTAACTTCATAAAATGTCAAACTAACTCCATTCCCAATTCCTAAAAAGGATTAAGTATATATTTAGTCCAAAAGATAACTCCACTAGTTTGGTGGAGTTAACAATATTTGTAGATGATTAACAACATTTTTAAATGAGACAGAGAGACAGATTTGTGGTGATATTTGATAACCTAGAAGTAAAATACTTTGAATACACGCATGCACAAAGCATTCATTGGAGTATGGTTATAATATTTTTTTTAAATACATTTTTTTATTTAATTCGTATTATGTGGAAGAAGAATGTTAAATTTAATCGTTTTTATTTTATAATGTAGTATTTAAATATATGTATTTATTTATTTTAGTTCGAAATGATATGATTTGTAGTGGAAGATCGAAATGAACGATAAAACTCAGAAAAATATATTGTTTTGTATTTTCTCTGTTTCCATTTTAATTATTCTCTTAAAGAAGTCAAATCACAAAATAGAAAGCAACGAAAACGAACTAAATCTCAATTTAGCCAATTTATAGCTATATAAGTTATTGCTTTTGGCGACAAAAGTTAAAGTGAGAAAAATTGTAACTACTTAATATGAGAGTTAACTAAAGGAATATTTAAAATAAAACGAAATAAGTTTCAAATGTATTTGAGATTTGTTTCAACTGTGAATGTTATGTTATAGATTTGTATAAAATTAATTTATGATTTCGGTTCGATTCGATTTCATTCCAAGAACTTAGGTCTGGGATTTGGTTCAGGTTCATCAACTTCGCATTGAAAATTTGTTCAGGAGCGAAATTATTTTAAGGTATATCTACTTAATTCCGTAAACAAAACAAAAAAAATCTAATGTGTCCAACACTATACCTCCCGCCACTGTAGTAATACATATATTCTATATAAGTTATTCAATACATTTATTTTGTAGTTTTAAAATTAATTTTTTATTGCAGTTCAGAATATTTTTAATTCATTTCATACCTAAAATTTCCTTCATAAAATTTGTATGACTAATATGACAGCTATTTTTGACGTTACTAAAACCGGAACCGAATTTACCTTGATTCACGCATGCATATATATGCCTTATATATTTCTACCACCTTTTCTAATTTTACAATAAAACTACTTCATATTTACTTATGTTATCTTTTATCTTTACTTACATCAAATTTGACATCATATGTCAAATTTTGGGAAAATATAAGTAACTCATCTTTTTTTTTTATCGTTTTTTGGAAAAACGGTTTAAAGCTTCAAATAAAGTACTACTTCCTGTTAACCAATTATAGTCAAAATCTAATCAGTTCATCATATTTGAATATAAGTCATAAATACCAAATATTATATTTTTTACATGTCTCGTTTTGGAGTTATCGTGGACGAAAAATAGTCACAGACACACACACACGCACACACAGACATACAGACATCACGGTAAAAATAGTAAAATAGTATTCTAGGGACCCTAATTCGTGCTCATATGTTGAAAACTCATACTTGAGAAATCTGACCAAAAACAATACCTCCCTTATCTATATATTGATAGGCGGGAGGTAAAAACAGCTTATATTTATATAAGCCATGATTGTTTATTAAGTTAAACCTATAAAAATCGATCTCTGGTTCAAAATAAAAAGTTCTGATTTGTGTTTTGGATTCTGATTAATTTCTAGCTTTCTGATTATGGAAATAATAATAGTTTTAGCTGTTCGTCACCCAATTCTCCGTCTTCCTCATTCCTAGAAAGGCAAAACAACAATCCTCAGTAGAAAACAGCACAAAAGAAAGAGAACATTCCGCAGTTCTGTTGCAGGAGTACAGTTAGGTGCACTTGCAGACACCAGGTCCGCAGATGAAATCTCAATCTAAGGCTCTGTTTACATCTACAGTTAGACTCGCCACTAATCGAACACATGTCCGCGCCGAACTTACATGTCGCCTGATCGTATCGCCGATTGGGGTTTTATGTGTGTCGTACAAAGCGGTAATTACCGGACAAGTGTTCGTCTAACGGTCGCGCTGGTGGGTGGCTTCGCGAATCTTACCCACGTTCAATGTTTACTAGATAGCCTTCTACTTAATCAGTAGCCTGATTACTGTTGTCATTATGTAGAAATTTGGAATTTCTTAATGTAGTTTATAAACTTTAAAAAAATATAACTTTTTACTTTTAAAAATTTAATTTTCACTCTATGAATTTAAAAGATAAATATAAACGTTTAAGTTTGGTCAACAAATATTTAAAGATAATAATATATTAAATCTGAAATATCGAAAACAAAAGTTTCACCTCTCAAATATTAAAACCGGAATTCTATTTTTATAGTAGTCTCAACTGAAACCGAAACCGAAACTAACAATTTTAATCGTTCCCAGTACTGTAAAAGTGGTAGATTATTATTTAAGGGATTATGATAGTAGTTATTCGCGAACATATGGAATTTACGCAATGACAAATGACTATATCGTCAGCTGTCAGACTGTAAACGTGAATAATTGATTTCTGGTTCTGTAATTGATCGGGAAGAGTGAATTATCAGTCATATTTCACTGTCCTGGAATATGGCTACAATAATAAATTGAAAAATTGGAATAATAGAGATATAACTTACACTAATAAAATTTTAGATCCCTACATTGAATTCATTCAGGATAAGATTTTATTAAAAACCATTATAGATAAGAGCTTTTGAATAAATTTTTATATGGTTTCATAATAATCATATTGAAATATAACAATATAACACTTATTACTTTTATTATTTTACTTATTTATGCCTTAACATTAATAACAAATGAAATTAATGTTGTATAATTTAAAATACGATTGTAGTATTAAAAATCTGGTCAATATTTTCCTTTTTTTTCGATTTATTTATATAATATATAATAGTAAAATCACTTATTATTCACAAGTCATTTTCGTGTGATAAACATCTATTTCAGGGATAATGACTTATTTCACACATTTATAATATAATGTTGATTTGTTATTATTTATAATTAATATTTTCGTAGGAAATTTTGAAACAAATATTATTATTAGTTTTATTATAACTTTCGAATATTATATTGATTTGTAAATAAAATTATACCTATTATCTTCTGCAGCAATATCGATTTCAATTACCGGAAAGTAAAAATAGTAAACGGTATATTGCAAGAAGTAAATAGTATTTAATTAAACTAGGTAATATCAAAACATCTGGCTTTCGTAAGCTAATAGAAAATTATTCTAACCTTTAAGTATTGAGGTAATTAAAACATTAAGACCTTTTGAGGGAAAGAGAAATACAGTAACATGACGTTTCTTTTTTAAAGTGCATTGAGTTAAAAATTGTACTTTTTAAACTTTTGGCAAAGTCACCTGTGTCTTGTTTTGCAATATTGGCATGCGTTAATTAACTTATTGCATTGAGATAATAAAACCTTAAGAACTTTTACAAAAAAAGGAATAACAACCTCAAAAATATTGAAATAAGGACGATATGACGAGTTAAAAAAAGTAATATCGTGTGATTAAAATTCATGAAACAATACCTACTAACCCCAAATTTCTCCAGCAATTCCCGACGCGTCACGACTTGAATTCCATACATCGTTATTTCCCTGTAATACTTGCATTCCTAATGGTTACATTACCATTAGCACAGGCAGTTGTTTCCTCGCCATCGCAGCTAATCACAGAGTGCGTTGCTTGCTGAACAAAAGACGCCTGCTGCCGGCCAGAGACTTGAACGATCAGGCAGAGAGGTCACCCATGTGTGGGGCAGATAATGAGCCGAGAAGATTGCACTTTTATATAAATAGATAATAAAAGGCCAAGCCATTGATAGCGAGAGTCTATTATAGATTTTTTTAGCTTAATAATAGGATAACGTAATTCGAAATAAGCAATCATTTTTAAACAGGATTTGCGCCAATTTTAACATTTTTACTGCTTGTTAATAACATATGTTCGCTTCTGTGAAGATCTGTGCAGAATTGAAGATTTTGACTTGTAATGATGTGTGGATACCTCAAAAGGTAATAAATACCTTGTGTATTTTTTTGCATTCCAGGAAACAAAAACTACAATTTCTACAGGTGTATCTCAGTTTTACTTTCATTTTAGTGATAATTCTCTACAACTTATGAGAAATTCTAAATAGATTTTAATATAAAAGTACATTTAATTATGTTTTTCGTTTTGTTAATAATATTTCCCTGCACTTTTTTTATTTACCGATATAATTAATAAATAAAAAAAAACTAAACCTAGTACAACATTCTTATATGGAACTACGCCTCCAGTACCAAAGGTACTTAATGTCTCGTCCCAAGTTTACTTGTATTTTAGTGGTATAGGTTGTCAGCCTACGATTTCTGCAATCAATATACTGCTTATATTGGATTCCAAACCGGTAAAAAATATGAAATGATGACTTAAATTTTTGATCCTAAAAAAACTAAAATAAAAATTTAAAAAACAATATTAAGGCCTATTGTATTGTACTTCGCAGAAACAATGACTATGACAAAAAAAAAGACGAAGAAGATCTAAGAATAGAAGAAAGAAAGATACTACGAACTGTACTAGCACCAGTAAAAATTGAAGAAAACGAATATAGACTTAAAATAAATCATGAAATTGAAAAAGAGGAAGAAGGAGAAGATATAAAGAAGTAAATAAAGCCGCAGCGAGTTAAATGACTGGGACATGTATGGAGGTCAAAAGAAACAGATATAATAAAATAAGTTTACTGTGGGAATCAAGAGGGAAAAGAAGACGCGGGAGACCCTGATCTAAATGACTGCAAATGTAGAAGAAGATTTAAAAAGAATAGGAGTAACAAATCAAAAAATAGGAAGATATGGAGAAAAATAAGCAACCTAACCTAAAGCAACGATGCACCTCAATCGAGAGATCTTCAAAAACGCGGCTACATCATATTTTATTTTGTATTACATTACACTAAATAATTCATTTTATATTTTTGTTGCAATAGATTCACCTACTCTATAAAAATAAACTGCAATAATGGTGATAATGAAAATAATTGTTACATACTGAATATTAATATGTACATTAAAATAAAATGCTGGTACAATAATATGTTACTATTTTGATATCATTAGAATTATTCGAGTATTACAAACACGTGCTATTGCAAAATTTAAATAATATATGTGCAATATTAAATGGTAACTATATTCCTAGAACTACCAACTGTTAATCATAAAATATTATTGTAGAAGTGTACATTGTCAGTAACAGATAAGCATAAGGTTTTATGAATCTTTGTTGTCGAAAGCCAATAATTGTTTTTTGAGCGGTAAACCGTTACTTAAGCCAAGTATATGCGAATTTCTAACATGCTTGCAAAAGGAAATATAAATATAGTAAAAAAGATAATTATAATGTTTCATGAAGCTTTGTTTCTTGAGAGCAAATCCTGCTTTTTCTAAATGTTCACACTTGGTACATCGTTTGAAAAGCCATGTAAATATCCCATCAATTCTAAAAAAGCTAGCAGTGGAAAAAGCACAATGTATTAGTATGTATTGAGTCCAGTACAGGGTATAATAAATATCAGAATCTCTTTGTGCTGCTAGCAAGATCTTATCCGCGCGTTCTCGTCCACAGCAGCAACTGCAAGACTTCCTGATGCCCTCTTCTCCGCCCTGCTCTCTACGCCAATGGCACAGCCTCAGCTATTCTTGTGCCGACATACCAACCGTCGACAACAAATAACTTTTTCAAGAACTTCAAATTCATTTCTACCAACACGAATTCACTTCACTTCAAAGAAATGTCAAAGAAACAGTCAGATATCAAAACTATACACCTACATAATATCACGTGATATCTTCTGATTGGATAAATTTGAGAAACACAAATTCATCATAAACCAGGAGAAAAAATTAAAATTTTTAAATTAAAATATATAAATCAAATTCATCGTAAACCAGCTTTTACTGATCCTAAGCTTTAGAATAATAATTTATCTTTACTTTCTCAAATATAGTTGTCCTTATTCATCCAGTAAATATTTATATCAATTTAGCATTATATATATATATATATATATATATATATATATATATATATATATATATATATATATATAAAAATTGTTACTTACAAAAGATTGTGGTTCTTGTAGAACTTATATGTAACAGAATTATATTCGAATATGTAATGAAGAAAGACCATTATCATTCGAAACGGTAAAAACCGATTATTACTCAAAATTTTGGATCAGAAGGTTCCAATTATTCCAAACTTGAAGTTGAAAACTTGATCCTTCATGACGTGGAATAAAATTCTGAAATTTAATACACTTATGAAATTTTTCCTGTAGAATTGATTGACAAGGTCGCTGAGGTCGTATTTCGACCCATTAGTAATCTGTTTTTGCAATACCTCTATTCTTGGATCTAACTTTGAATGCAAGTATCTCGAGAACGGTAAGAGATAAATAAATTTGAAATTAGCGTATCTATATATACTATACAGTATAGAAAATATTTCGGTTTTTTGTTTTTCTCATTTTTCACCGAATGGTCCCAAAGAACGTATATATGTAGAGAAAACATTTCTTTACATAACTTTACCCGTAGAATCGATTGGTACAGTTTTTGATATTACATATCTACTAACTTTTGAGATTTACTGAAAAAACAAATTATTTGAGATGGAACTTTAAGAGTGAATATCTTAAGATTGAAAATAAACATCTATCAATACAAACTATTTTCAGAAACAAGAAATTTGAATCCGAAATTTGGTATTTTTTTATTATTTCGGATGTATAAACGCAATTCTTCTCCGGTGTTACTTTTTTTATTCAAAAACAATTTCTAAATAATATGAGCTTTCAAATGTATACATCTTCAAAGTTTTCATTCATTCACTGAGTCGTCGCTGTCCGTAGCAATTATGAAACTCGTTCTTTAATTTTGCAAATCTATATAAAAGTTGAAGAATATTTAATATTCTCTAATGTTTCATTATTGAAACCTAACAATATGTTCTTTTTTTATTCATTTGTAAATGTTGAGTACGATTGTCGATACAATGACTTGTCGATGTTATGGATCGTTCCCTCTTTATCTCGGCGCTTTTAATGATCTTGCTGGTTGCTCCGTGCGTGTGTGTGTTAATGTTCACCGCTGCACTTCAAATGTTTAGCGGCCGTGTTTTGTTTCAGTTATGCGTTTTTCTTTTGTTTTTACCACTGTGTTGTTTTGAGTTTTATGGCACGTTGGGGAAAAATGAAATGCGCAAAGCAATTTACGAGTGTACTACTGGGAAACCTATTACTTCAGTAAATCGTAAATAATATTACAAGTAATTAACTGACCAGGTTTATTAAAAATGCCAAACTAATTACAACGACTGTCAAACGAGAACAATACTTTATTACTGCGAAGTGTTGCAATAATCTCTTTTCCAATATAAATGTCGTAAATATATATTAAAATATTATAACCCAATTCTTCAAAGATTTATATCGTATTTATATAAACCAGAAAGTATGAAATGAAGATTTAATGTTTTAATGACTCCACTTTAATCTGTTAAGCTCCAGAAAATAGAATAACTTTCTTGAAGTTTCAACCTAATCTTTAAATGCATACAAGAAATAATCTTAAATTGCAATTTTCTTGCAAGATGAGTTTATTTAGTAATTTATTTATATTATAAATTACCACACATTTGAATTTTGCAAAGGGCAATTAATCTCGGGTACCAAAATCTTCATTATATTTTTAATATTAGATATTCTACCATGAGTATTTTTAACGTGAAATATGGGATCATATCGATGGTTATGACTTCATATTTGAATAACAGCAATGTATACTTGCTAGTCTCATGTAAAATGAAACATAGAGATCGAATTTGACATTTGCTTTTTGGGTTATAAAATTTTCTGATCAGAAATTTGTACTGGGAGAAATCTTCAAAAATTAGATCAATTCAAAGTTAAAATTCATATCATTTCTCAATATATATTACGATTGCCCAAATTTATTGTAATTATTGTTTTATTATTCGTTATTATACTTACTTGTTTGTTAGTTGGTTTATTAGTTCTTTATTTTGTAATTTCAATATTAAAATTTAATACTTCTGTCAGATTAATTCCCTATGTTTCATTTTAAATGAGACAAGCAAGTATATACAAGTCAATCTGTTATCATCTTCAGTGATACTTCACTAAACTGTCACATTTTTTTTTATTTCCATGGCTGTCTGATTTTTAACGAAAATGTTTCATTTTATATTTAATAAATCTTGTACTTCAGATATGCAGTTAAATCAAGTATGATCTATCTGATGTAGAATTTAATTTTGAACAACTTTTATTGTTGTAGTGAGCGTTATATCGGTTTCAGATTATTGGCGATATTGTGATAATTTATACTGCTTTACAATTTTTATTGTTAAAAATAAAAATAAATTAACGTCAATATTTTTGATTAATGATGCGATACTTTTTTCAAGGCCTTAATTTATTGGACAGTTAATTATGTGTAGTACTTTTTGTTTTAAAATTATATTCTCCAAAAGTAGTCTTTTGCAAATCTTTCCAAACCAAATTTTAGTGCCTGTATAAATTATCATCATTGCAAAAATCTTGTCAAAGCAGTTTGTTATAGCTAATAATCGGAAATAAAGTATGATGATATTAATATTTCTTACGTAAAAATGGAATGGTTATAAAAATCTTTGAAAGGATTGATACAACTAGTAATTAGAAACAAGCGATGTTGTTATTCTTTCGTGTCAAAATTTCTGGGTAGACATTGAATGTAAATGCGAAAGTAACTATGCCACGGAATGTATAATATATTAATTAAAATAGTTTTATTTGACGAAATCTAGTGAGGAAACAATATAATTCGTAAGTAGAGCAAAAAGATCCTTCTGTTCTCATGGCGTGAAAATGCTAGATTTATTCGTTATTGTTCAGCTGGTTATGTACGTGTGCGCTAAATTAGGTTGACCAAAATGCTGATATGAGAAAAGTTCCACCAGTGACCGTCTTTCGAATTTGATGAGTTTGGTAATTACTTGGGATTTTTAATGAATTGAGAAATATGAGAAAGTTAATTTAAATGTTAATTTTATAATAATACGTTTGGTTTCTAAGAAATTATTAAATATTTTTAAAAATCTATGCCATAAAACCAAACCTTACTTTTAGCTATATTTTAGCGTTGTTTACAATGCCTGTTAACAATAATTTAATTACCAAAATAAATAATTGCAACTTTTCTAATGTTCCTAAAAAAAATTATAAGCTAGAGAAATTTGATCATCCATATTGCATTTCGGAATTCCTAGAGTAATTAATACATGCCTAAGATTTCTAACATATTTTAAAATTTAATACTCTATCTAGATCTAGATCATGTTTCCTAATTTTTAGAGTAATCTTTAGACAGTCCACATAATAGGGCTGGCACAAAAGTCGATATATCGATTTAAGTTGACTTTTTAAAAATGTCGATCGATCGATTCTTTAAAAGCTTAGTATCAATTAATTGAATTTAGACATTTTTGGGTACAATGCTAGTAATAATAAAGGGCAACAAATGGTAATTGAGATTTGTTTTTTCTTAATTTTCTCATGTTCCTGATAAGAATTAAGATATCGAAATTATCAGGACATTATTCCTTGTATTTTTGAGAAGTGATTATCAGCCATACTCTCAGCAAAGGAATAATAATTTATAGTGCGTTTCAAATCATTTGTATACAGTGGTTTATTTATTTGGTTAATAATTGACAACATTGAAAATTAAACCCCGAATCTCACGATCCGTTCATTTTAAAAAGTAGCATGTTAACTAAGCCACAAACTCCCTTATTATTTTTTTTACATAAATAATACAATAAGAGGCCCAGCTCAAATTGTATTTGATTATTTCACGAGTTCATATCCACAAAATGTAACTATGAAGATTATAATACGGTTTTATTAAAATTATTCGCTGAAAAATTGCTTTTTCCATCAAAAGAGTGACGTGCTTGGAATAGTCAAAAAATAATAATAACATTACAAAGTTTAAAGGACAAGGGAGACAGCAGAACTTATTAGTTTTGGCTTATTTGTCGAAGTATTTGTCTTTTTCTCAGTTTCATCTGAGATTGGGTTCATTGTTATCATCATCCTCGCGTGCATATAAAACAGCTATGTTAAATTATTTGTTAATTAAAACATAAATAAAATTCGTAAATGCATTCCTGTTTTTCTCAGTTTCATCTGAGATTGAGTTCATTGTTATCATCGCGTGCATATAAAACAGCTACTGCAACTGCCTCGCACATATTTCCGTGCACACAACCAATAATGAATCATGTGTCACTAGATTCAATGACGACCCGTTGTAAAAATTCTCGTCACACCGTGAAGGCCACGCCAACATTCAACATTCAACATTGTCTTCGGTTCAGACGCTTACAAAAACCTCCATAACTAGCTCCGCGCTGCGATATTGTCACATGCAGTCGCCACCAGACAAAGTTTCAAATTAACTTTTAGGTTAGTTTTTGTTAAAGGGAATCCTTTGTTTGCTTTCTACTATTCTCGCAAAAAAAGTTGCAAATACCAGACAAATTTCAACGTAGACTCTCTCTCCAAAACTGTTTTGATAGTGCAGTTTTAGTCAACATTTTTTATCTTTATGATAAATAACATTTGTGATTGCGCTTTAAAAAAGGTTATTTAGGCGGCCACTACAAAAAATTATTCGTTTCTATTTAATACACCATCTGATTAGTAGTGTTTCAGGGCTTGACTTGAAATTCAAGCTAATTGACTTGACTTGACTTGAAATCAAGTCAAGCTCAAGTCAAGTAATAGTGGCCGACTTTCAAGTCAAGTGAAGTACTAATATTTTAAGTACTTTAAAAAATCAAGTAGTTCTTCAACACTACTTGATTTTTTATCAATTTTTTATCAACGAAGATTTATTTACAAAACTAATTCATAAATAATTCTAATCTGTAACTTGTTAATAAAAAATAATATAAAGATAAGAAAATACAAATAAATATGTAGATTTTGATAAAGTTATCACCTAAATTATTGCGGGTTTTTGTCGTAGTTAGAGCTGCCCAGGAAATTTCTTTCAACAGTAGCTGAGAATACTAGTATTAATAAAGAAAATTGACCATTTACATTAATTTCGTAGAAAAAATCTGGTAACCCTATGTTTTCGTTTGCACAAATCCTAGTAAAATCATGACTATGCATGCTGTTTTAAAATGATGAAACAAGTAATTAATAATATCATTTATGACTTTTTATTTTTAACAACCTACTTCTAAGAAAAATTTTAAGGTAGTCTAACAATTTTTGGTCTCAAAATATTAGAGTTTGCGGTACTGTAGTAAGTATTTCACATAAATAATTTTCCGTTTGCCCTCACTTAATTCCAGTTCTAGTGATACATTTAAAATGCAATCTGGGTATCAAGTAATATCAAGTATCTTGGAATTGATTGATATCAAGTCAAATAACTAGGGCAGAAAATAAAGTCAACTCAAATAGAGAATTTAAGAAAAGCTTGATTTTCAAGGTATGTCAAGTAATGCACAAAAATATTAAGCAACTTGACTTGTTGAAACCCTAATGATTAGGCAAAATTACTTCCATTTCATTCAGAGCCGATGTTCTCTACTATTGACTAATAGTAATATTAATAAAATGTAATAATTATTCATTTCAATTTTACAATGATATAAATTGTAAAAATCACTATAATAAATCTTTGTAGTTTACATTTTGTTATCCTAAAATGAACACAAAAATGTAAAACACTTTTGTTGTACTATTGTCTGCTTCTTATTGTTAAACTAAATACATGAATTAACTATTAAGAAGCTGTTTAAAAGAGTGAAAGACAATTGACAATCATTCTAGTTGTCATCTGCATAAAACAAAGGACAACACTCAACATGTATTTACATGAATGTCACAGATTTCTAACGTGATTAAATTATAAAGAAGTTATCCTTCTATAGAAATTTTGTAATAAATAACCCACATAAATAACGCAATACAAAGAACTGAAAACTTTTTTATATAAGAAATCAGGAAATGGTGTGAGTCATTTGATATTTTAGTGTTATTTTTTCATGTCGTAGGTATTACTAATCTATTATTTTACATAATTCGCTTAACTCTGCAATTTAACTGGGATTCTATGACTAATTCACTTGATGGGTAACATCATAGATCGGAAATAGCTCATTAAGAATAAAAAGAGTTCTACAGGTTTATAGAACATAAATCTGTACAGGTATTACAAAGTGTAATGAGGATATTAGAACAGTAATATAGTGTAAACTGTTATATTACTTACACATAATATGAACATTAGTCAGTATACAGTTCACAGTATAAAAAAACATACAAGTAACTAAAATACAAAATAAAGTGTGGTATATGGTATACATAAATTGTTACTACCTATTACCATAATAGGAGGGTGGTTTTCAACTAATTCCATTGGGGCAAAAATTAAGAGTATTTCACATTAGCACCCCTAGTTTTATGGAGAGTGATTTTGAAGTAATTATCCCTCATACAGGTAATAAACATTACAGCGACTAGTTTTTACGGAGGGTGATTTTAAATTAATTATTTCAAGGCAAGAGAGATCTGCACAATGAGTGAACACATGTCACACACGTAGTAAACATTACAGTGACCTGTTTTAACATTAAAAGGGGATTGGTTGGTGAAATATATTCTAGCAGTTGTCAGTGACACTTTATTAACAAAAAATTAAATGTTTCCTACAAAAATTAAAAGACAACTATTTTTTTAGTGCATATCTAGGTGAGATAGTAATTTCATAATCAAATTTTCAACATTCTGCGGATAATCGTTTTTGAGTTATACGAAAAATTCAAAAAACACTACGAGCTACTTTTTGGTATTGCCGATTGCAATGAAATGGAATTAACTTTGGATTTGGAGAATTAACACAAAAAGTTGTACAAACTTCATTTAATCCAAGACTTCTAGTTTTTTAGCCTTTAAATTTCTTTCGACTCTACTTTCAAAATTTAACAACCACACACATCTTTCAAAAGCAGCGCGTCGAGTCGGTTGCCGTTTGAAAAAATCCGACAGATTTACAAGCTGATAACTGATAGCCCATAGTTTACAATGAAATTGCATATGGTTGGATTAAAATAAAAATAATTTTTTGACGTGTGTAGTGAAAATATTAATAGTTACCCATGAAAATATCAATAGTATAGTGAGATTAAAAATAGAGTTGTCAAAATAATAATAAATAGTATTCAAGAAATGTATAACGCTAATTTATTAATAAATGAATTAACCCATGAAACGTTATTGAATTAACCCATAAAATGTGTCTGAGCCAGTCGGCCCCTTGAATCACCGGGCCCATCCAGGAATACGCGGAACACCGGTAGTTACGCCACTGCTGAACTCTAACATAGTATTAGCACAGAATAGGTTTATAAAGAAGCGACAGTAAGACAGAGAAACGAAAATTAGAGAGAGATGGAGAATGTGCACAAATTTAAAGGGCTCATTGTTTAAAATCGGAAAGTTTCTTTACATCTTAGAGAGAGATAGGGTAAGAGCACAAATTTAAAGGTCTACACAATGCTTCAAGGTTATAGAACTGGATAGGGGAACATGAATGGTACCGACACGGAGTGTCGCTTCTGTATGTAACTATTCTGTGACATAACACCACACACATCTTTCAAAAGGCAGTGTGTCGAGTCGGTTGCCGTTTCAGATTAGAAAATCCGCCCGATTTACAAGCTGATAGCTGATAGTCCATAGTTTATAATGAAATTGCATGTGGTTGGATTGAAATTAAAATAGTTTTTTGACGTGTGTCAAAGCCAGTCTTCCACGGAATATACGGAACATCGGTAGTTCCTCCACTGCTTAACTCAAACAAAGTATTATCTGCTGAACGGACCATAAGGTACAATTAATTTATTCGCATTCCACATCATAACACCTTTCTCGCATAGACTCATCACCGGAGAATATCGACTATTACTCAACCGCGCATCAAGCAACATTCCCACCTTTGTAATCCATCCGCAGTCGCACTTTCCCTCATTTACGTAACCGGCGACTGTGCGAGATGCGAGCGAAGTCCGACCAGCTCTCTGAGTCCGTCTCGATAGCAATGCGGAAACCTCGACGTGCACTGATCTCCGATGAACTTCAACCGAGCGAGTGAAATATGATGGCCGCGGAATCGGATAACTGGAGATTTGCATGGCGGATCAAGCACAACGATACCATAGGATACATCATTGCGCTCAAACTACAGGATTTGTAGCAAATAAATAACTGCTTCAAGCTATCAACAGTGAATGTACAAGTACATTTTTTTGGGTATTTGAAATACAAGCAATTGAGATTAAAAGGAGTAACGAAAAAAGGAGAGGAAAACGAGAAATCATCAAATTAAATGTAGAAACAAAATCCGTACTAAAAACGGTGAAAGAAGCAAATACAAAGATATGAACAAAGAGAAAGATAATGTGGAAAATTAGAATAATAAAAAAGGCACAGAGGTAGATGAATAAAAAAATTGAGATAAGAACATAAAAATATAATAGGTACGTTAAAAGGTTTGAATTACAAGAGAAGTTCCATAGCCAAAGGTAGGCAAGAAGGGAAGAATTTTATAGAAGAAAACTAGAAAGATAACTCGACATCCTATGGATACAATCGGATATTATATAACGTATATATTTTTAAGGAAGAAATGTGTCACAGAGATTCGTATTTGACATTTAAATTTTTTCCTTAATACAAGGTGGGGCAAAGTAACTTTTCTAGTTTTGAAGGTGAATTAAAAAAAACTAGTAGTAGGTCTAAAAGTTTTTTTTTTTTCAACTTTAGCATGAGAAGTTTTAAATTGTCTAGTTTTAAAAATAATTCCTTGCAAGTGGTGACAATTATTGTCAATTTTGCATAGCTCTATGAAGCATATCTTTTCATTTGAGGGCTATTTCCAAGCGGATTGCATCCTTACAAGAAATAATCATAGGGCGTTAAATTCGGCAAGTGCCTGGGCACAAAATGTCGCCTCTTACAGAGATCAGTCCGGGAAACATCAACCTCAAAATAGCCATTACTTTTCGAGTTGTGTGAGCTGTGGTTCAATCCTGTTGGAACCAGATATTTCCTGCATTAAATTCTGCAAGAGCTGGTGCAAAAACTCTTGGATTGTGGTGACATACCAAACAGAACATACGGTAATGCGCGATTTTCTTCATAAAAAAATAAAGACCAATTCTTTGGTGTTCGAGAGGTTCGCTGTCGCTCATTTATTTTCATAGTCACACTTTCTGTTTTTTTTTGAAGTTGTCAACAAAACTTGTACGAAACGTACGCAGCACCGCTCTAAATCAGTAGTTTTTCAAAAAGTAACTTTCGACGGCAAAAATGCATTGCTGAGCAATAGTAATTTGATTCTTTAGATAATATATAAATTGATAATAATTACAATAAGAAATTGAGTAAAAAATATACCTATGTTCTCTCTTCTCAATACTCCTACTCAAAGAAAGTGTTTTGTCATGATATTATTAACAAGTAGGATGAGATATTTTTTTTTGAGTGTATATGTGAATTTAGTACATATAGTAAAGAAAAAATCCATAATCTAATAAGTTGTGTAGTGAGAACTACCTGTAAATGAACTTTAACAAAATAGTTTCTCTTGTTTACACCTACACTTAGAAAGTATACTAAATCATTTAAATTATTTTACATAACCTCTAAATGGTTTTTTAGTTGTAAGAAAGTTAAAATTTATTTCATCCTTTCAAAATATTAAAAAAACACTATGTTATATTTATGTTTAGTTGTAAATTACTGTTCAGTTTTTTATATGATGAAGGACATTATTTTTAATGAAGACAAATAGTTTAAATAAAAGCAGAAACATTTAAATAAATAATTAAACCATTTGGTTTCCTTTTAAGGAATAATAGAATTCAGTATCCATGTGCGTATCCGAAGGCCAGAAAACCAATCACACAAAACCTTTGTGAGTTGTCGAAACATCCTGCGTTGTTGCGATTGGTCTTTTTTGATTCCGACCAAATTTATTCATGAATGCATATCATCGGGTGTAATCGCAGATAACGAGAGTGCTTGAACGGTAAGGAATCCTGATTTAAATCTGCTGTCAGTTCGATACGTAAACCTGGAGTTCGCATCGCAAACCAGTATGAAGTCACCGGCTATTTTAGACTATGCAAATACATTAGGAGGATAAAATATTGCTATTGCAAGCTTGTAATATCGCGGCTTGGGTCACTAAACCCAATTTCCAATTCTGCAGGGTAATCCGACTTAAAAGGCATCCATAAAATAATAGATATTTGATTTAACTATACATATTTATTAAAAGAGATTAGACTAGTGTTACAGTCTTTTTATCATACGTATCACCTCACTTCAGTTTAAGTGAGATGAGTTTAAAGAGAATTGAGCTGAGATTTGAGTAGTAAAAAGAACGATAATTGTGATCAGCTTTAGAACTATTTCTGAAAATCTATCTAATTCTCTCAAGTGACGTCACGTATCCTCTCTCAAAAAATTATTATTGTTTTTCTCCGGAATTATCAACACTTAAGCAATTTAAAAAATATGGGTATTTTTATTTTTGAACAAAATCATAAAATAGAATAAATATGGTCATATAACTCATTGATCGGAATTTAGGAATTAAGTCATTCATATATCTAGGAAATTTAAAAATGAAATGAAAAAAAATTGAGACCAATGAAAATGATTGCAATTTTTAGTTTAGATTTATGTATATGTTTAGCCGACACCGATTTTTTTTTGTTTGTTTCATTTTATAAAATCTCAATAATAAGTAATAAATAAATGACAATAGGTGAACTAGAAACAAATCATTCATGTACTCTTTAATTTACAAACCTCT
The DNA here is from genome assembly GCA_035578165.1 of Stenolophus ochropezus. NCBI lineage: Eukaryota > Metazoa > Arthropoda > Insecta > Coleoptera > Carabidae > Stenolophus > Stenolophus ochropezus. Next base: position 6,028,908 of record JAQOWZ010000002.1, read on the forward strand.
TTCCAGCCGGGGAAGTGACGTCACACGCATATATTTTTTTTTAAATTTTAATTATTTCTTCATAAATAATAAATACTTTGTTATAATTTTTATATCATTATATTTTGTATGAATCTAAAATTAATTTAATTTTTATTACATATCAAGTCCTCGATAGTATAGTGGTCAGTATCCCCGCCTGTCACGCGGGAGACCGGGGTTCGATTCCCCGTCGGGGAGATGTTTTATAAAACGAAAAATATAATAATCCAATAAAAAAATGTTGAAACATAAAATACGCGTATTAGTTGTTTTGTTATATTTTTTTGCTACAGCGCGATAAAATAATTTAGTAAGAATTGAAAAAGAAATGCCCCGGGTGAGGATCGAACTCACGACCTTAAGATTATGAGACTTACGCGCTGCCTACTGCGCTACCGAGGCTGTGGTACCTTCTTTTTTTATCTGGCCACAACCGGTGCCAAGTTGTAGCAGTTTTGGCAAGAATTCAAATTTCTTTTTATACTTTTTTCTAATACTTCATTTATTTTTATATACAATTTTATAATTATAAAAAAACTCATTTTTATTTTATTACCATTTAAAATTTTGCACGAACATATAGAAAAAAATTAAAAGCTGTTAATATTAGTACACCGGAAATTGTAATTTTCTTAATACTTTTATAGTTTTTTGTTTACTAACAGTTATTTTTTTGCAAGACAATCGCGGGCACAACATTCCCACAAGGAACAGGGCTTAGGTCTACAGGTATGTCATAACTATTTTACTTGCACTTTTACTGGCGCTTTTTATCAAAATTAGACCGTTATGTTTGTTGCCAAATAAATATTTTTTTTATCATATCAGTTAATATTTTCTACTATTATCATTAAATATAAAACAACTATAATAATTTACACCAACAAAAAGTTGAGGCAAAATTTTGGAAAAAAATATCAAACATTTTAAAAGTATGTCTAAATTATTATTTATATTTTTTTATATGTGTTAATATTTGTCTAAATTTTATAAGCGTATGGTTTCGATATTCGCCAAAACCCAAAATATTTCTTTTTTAATTTTTTATGTGCCACACATTTTTATTTATATTTTCTGATATTACATTTTATTCAATTGATTTATCACCTCCTGAAGATAATCCAAATAAGGCCGAAACCCATAGAGGTTTGATTGAAAATTTTTAAATAAATTTACTGCATCCTAGTTCTATTTTATTCTCTTAGAAATTCTTTGGAGCAAAATATGGATAAAATTTGTTAAATCATTGAGAAAGTATTTCAAACTTTTTGTTGGTAGTGTACATACATATTTTTTGTTAATATTTTGTTTCTATTGTACCTACAAAAACAATTTTTAATGCCTTTTCCTTGAGGCATTTTAAAGAAAGTAATAAACTACCATCATCATCAGTTTATCTGTCTATATCTACTTGTGATAAATATCTTTACAGCCAGATGTAGATAAAATATTTTATCCTTCAACAAATATCTGCAGGCCATTTTGTATTTATGAAAAACATGGCGTAGTAAAGTCTATTCCAACAAAAATATATTCAGAAAAAAGACTACAATGTTTTGTATAACAGTAATTGTAAGTAAAATGCAAATAGTAATTTAAATATCACATGTGATCATCAGTAACCTTCACAGTAACACACATACGGATTACAGTTCCTTTAAACTTAATTATGCCTCATTTTTAAAACCCAACGTGTTATTATTTCGACAAAAAGCCAAACAAACACGAGGATGTTTCTTAACGCAGCGTTCAAATCACAATTTTAAACCCACTCATTTTGTGGGAGTATATAGGATTATAATTCTATTCTTAGAATAGTTGTTGCAATTGCAATTATTTTATTATTACTCACAAAAAGTATGAGTACAATCTAATTAACTTTGCTTGTGTGCAATTTTATCTAACATTGAATCTCTTTATTTAATTGCGGCACATTTGCACATACAAGCAGTTTTTATAAAATCATTATCAATTACTTGATTTTACTTGCATTTTACTGCCATGTCTTGCTAGAGAACATGTTTTACAATAGACATTTTGTTAAACTTTAAAGTTTTGAAACCTCAGAAGTCCAAACAAACGATTGAATTATTGATTGTAGTTATTGATACTTCAATACTGCTTTATGATTTATATAAAATTTAATGTAATATGCACTATATGTGAATTTTCATATTTCAAACAAGTTTAAGAACAGTTCCGATAACTTCATTTCTAAAAATAGCAAAACTTGTTTTGCAGTAATGGTAATTTTAAATTACGGTTTATATACTTATTTTTAAACCCAAGTAAATATCAACATGATACTATATATTTTAATAATATTATTGAAAATTTGTTGTATTTAAAATGGTATTAATAATGATGTATTTTTAGGTATTCAGAATATGGTAACAAATATTATTTTCATGCATATGATAATATTTAGAAAAAGCATTATATTTTAGTTTATGTATGTTTAAAAATACTTTTTCCAATATTGATATTTGATAATTGTTTATTGTTGTCGTTTAGTTACCTAGTCAAAACATTAAATAGTAATAGTTAAGTATTAAGTGGAGTAATCATTAACCATATATATGTATATTTTCTATAAAAATGTTTATACGCCCTCAAATGCGGGTGAAATTTGGCAATTATCACCCGAGGGCGTATAAAGTCACTAATAGTTACTCAAACAAACTAAAATATTATTTTTTCACATAGCTTTTCACATAAATCTTTTAAATTTTTAGAAACCAGCTTAGACTGTGCAGGCACAAATTACGTGACATTCCACATATATTTGACAGTGACAGTGACACTTCGATTATATTAAATTTGTTTAAGAACAGACAATCTAACAACGCCAACTATTTAAAAGACCACAGCAAGGAAAATATATCTACATATTTTTTTTCAAGTACCAAAATTAAATAAAACGTTATATGTACTATAGACATAATCAAGATTATAGCTCTCAGGAGATTTAAAGCTGTTCGCTCCGTGTCGAGCTTTAAACATTATGCCCTTAATACATAAATAACTATTTCGTCACTTGACGTAGTATTGAAGTCTCTGAAGGTATATGTGCCAAAAATTCAATGTTTTTTTTTTATAATATTATATTTCAATTTATTTATAAACTTTTTAAAAATTTGTCATTTAAGTTGTATACATATTTATTTAATTAAAAAAAATTATGTATATATATTTAATTTTTTTCTGTCTTGACGTATCATTGAAATCTCTACATATAAATACAAATTATGTCTTTTTATTGACATATTTTTATTAACAATTTTTTTTTATAAACATTTAATGATTAATTCCGTGTCTTAACTCATCATTGAAATCTCCACTTACCTATAGAATATCGTATCCAAGTCACTCACTAGACACACTCGCGTGCACCCCGAACTATCAGTGTTCGAACCCGGTAACGGCTGATGCGGACACTCGCGACTCCTCTCAAGCACTGAGGCCGCGGACTCGCGATCGCAGGCGGCTGGCCGCGGCTGACATCATCCGCAGTGGCGTACGGTGGGGAGGGCAGTGCCGTGCGTTATGAGAGGCATTGGTACGATAATATGGAGTTATGGTTTATGGTGTAGTAGCTGATATAGGTTTCATGGAACAAGATTTGTGTGTTGTGAGATATATTGAGAAGTTGAGGTTGTCATGAAGCTATTAACGCTCCTCTGCCGTAAAACCACAGAATAGGTTCATACAGAAACGACAGTAAGACAGAGAAGCGAAAATTACAGAGAGATGGAGAATGTGCACAAATTTAAAGGGCTCATTGATTAAAATCGGAAAGGTTTTCACATCTTAGGGAGAGATAGGGGAAGAGCACAAATTTAAAGGTCTACACAATGCTTCAAGGTCATAGAATCGAATAGGGGAACATGAAAGGTGCCGACACGGAGTGTCGCTTCTGTATGTAACTATTCTGTGGTTATGGTTTTGTAGCTGATATAGGTTTCATGGAACAAGTTCGATTTGTGTGTTGTGAGATATATTGACAAGTCAAGATTGTCATGAAATGTTTGAGGAGTTATTTGTTATTGATAAATGTATATGGAGCTATGGCACAGAATAGTTATATACAGAAGCGACACTCCGTGTCGGTACTTTTCATGTTACCCTATTCAGTTCTATGACCTTGAAGCATTGTGTAGACCTTTAAATTTGTGCTCTTCCCCTATCTCTCCCTAAGATGTGACGAAACTTTCCGATTTTAAACAATGAACCCTTTAAATTTGTTACCTTTCCTCATCTCTCTCTAATTTTCGTTTCTCCGTCTTACTGTCGCTTCTGTATAAACCTATTCTGTGGTTATGGTGTAGTAGCTGATTGTATGGATTTCATGGAACAGAATTTGTGTGTTGTGAGATATATTGAGAAGTTGAGATTGTCATGAAATTTTTAACGCTCCTCTACCGTAAAACTACAAAAAATGGTGGAATAATGCCATTGTGTATTTAGATAATTCTTTTTTTTTAATAAGTATGTCGTTGGATCTTTGGGTAGTTCTTTAATCGGGATCACACAAGATATTTTCCAATAAAAATAACTTGTTAAAATTGTTCCTTTAAACCATCCCTGGAAAATGCAAGTATTCTGACAAAGCCAAAACAATTTGCTGTATTCACAGTTAACTGTTCTTTTGTAGTGTTAGTGGGTGGTTTATGATAGATTTAATTTACAAATTTAGATTTCAATAATATACATATTATTAATATTATCTGTGGTCCAATGCAGATAAATGTGATAAGTATCATAAAAACAGAAATGTCGTTATTTTTGTCAAACCATGTGACCCAATACAAGAAGTTGATTGGACACATTTCATACCTTTAAATTTACTATAAAAGGTAAATCGTAAATATACAATCTAAATTTATAAATTAAATCCATCATAAACCAGCCATTATAGAACAGGGGCTCTTATAGTACCTATATGACGTTCTTCGATTTTCCATGAGACGAACTATAGTTTAAGTGACTACGGAAATTGAATTTATATATTTTAACAATTGAAATTTAATTTTAATTTTCGTACATTTGCAAAAAAAATAATTTTAATTTGCAAATTTAAACGTAGTTTATTTAATGAGTAAAAGTTTAGTACCAGTGGATTTATATATGTATGTTCGTTATTTTAAAAGAATTTAAATCATTAACTAATGACTTATAATCTCAAATATCAAACAAAATACTAATATTTACAGAAAAAGAAATTGTTATCTACAGATTTACATTCACAATACCGAATTACATGTATCCGTGAAATTAGTGAATTTTTCTAACACCCTGTATAGTGCATACACCAAGTTTAATTAACAAAAAAGTTTGGTGTATTAAACGTAAAATAAAATAAGTTTTATATAATAACCTAAAAAAGTTAAATTACGCCTAATCTTAAAAAAATATATTTTAAAGAGTTTTAATTATTTAATATGTGAAATCTGCTAGTGGTCTAAACGACTTGTTTCCCATATATTTTATCTGCAGGCTGTAGGTTTCTTGTAGAGACTATAGACAACCGACAAAATCTTATTGCCATTTTCTATTCAACACTATTAATTATATACCAATATGAAAAATTAATTCTGGTCTGGTTTTTATACGTCTAGATTATTAATTATATTTTAATGATTAAAGTTTTTTTGAACCTGAAATTATCTTGTTTTAGTTTTTCTTTTTTCGTAAAAAATAGATCAAAACAAGGAGCAATTAATTGTTTCTTAAAGAGTAGTAACATCAATTTTTAAAAAGTGAAATTATTTAAACATTTTTAATATTAAGCATCTAATATTATCTTTGCAGTTTAAAAATTTATAAATGAAGAAATATTTGAATTTCCTGTAAACTAAACAAACACCATTGTAGTATTTAATGTAAGAATTGTTAGATTTCTCAAGTAAATACTACTGTGTTGTTTACAGATAGGTATTTTTCCTTGACTTTTCCTACATGTTAGCAAGTAAAGATAAGTAAATATAAAAAAATTGGATGAAAGTGAATCTTCACTTCTAATAGAAAGTTTTAAAAAGATTGATTACTGAGGCTTGGAAAATGATTAATTTATTTCCGGATTCTATCTTTTCAGTTTGTATTATGAATCATTATGAACTGATGAATGATATTTATATGTTTATTATGAAAACATTTCGATTTTTATTACTTTTTAAATGTACAAACAATTTTAAAAAAGAAATATAAAATTTCTTGCATACAAACAAATTAGTTGATCAGTACTTTTAAACATTTTGGTCAGTCCTTGAACAGTATTAGTAAAAAAATTTCGGAAGATACTAAAGAAATTGGAACTGGAAAAAAAAGTTATAAAAACAGTCATTCCTTTTTTATAAGAAACGGAGAAATCATTGAAAAGTTCATATGTGCTTAATAATATTGTTTATCTCAACAATGACATTAATGACTATCTCGTCATATATAATTAAATTACAGAAATGAATGTAATTGACGTTTCTGGAAAAAAGTGATGAAATGAAGAATAGACACAACTAAAAGTTAATTACTTTCTCATCACAAGAAGAGATAAGTGACACATATGCTGGAATAAGGTTAAATCACGCAAAAACTTAGAGAGCTAGCATGTTAGGTTCACTTTATCCGCAAAAATATCTCTTGTTGATTTAGCACGTTTCCTACTTTGTTTATATGCAAGCTATAAATGGCAAATATCCTGCAGCTGCAACATTACTAAATGAGAATCGACTTGATCTACAGTTAGAAAATCCTGGATTTTCTACAGTACTTACATCTAGTACACTGAGGAAACGGAAATATTTGAATTTAAACTTTTTGTGCACAAAGCTTCATCAATTTTGATTAATGATTAATTTTTTGACAGCAATGTATTTTTAATACGTGGCCATGGTAACAACGTCAAATTAATCAGTGATTTTTTTTATTAGCCTTTCTGCAACCAGGCAAATCTTTTACATATTTATTCAAGACATAATAATTTCAATAAAAAATATGATATATTTGCAGTAAAAATTAAATCGTTTTAATTTCTTATATTACCTTTATCAGTATTTAGTAGATATTTTTCGATTTCAATTCAACTGAGTAGTTTATTTGAGTTAAAATATGAATTAATAATATGTTCTTCTTGGATAAAGATGAATTACTCAATGTACATATGAAATAGAGTATTATATTTTTTGCTCTACACTTAAAAATGACAGTTGTCAATTCATGGTTATGAGATTAGAACAACGACCTATGGAATCGAAGATCTTCAATGCGATACCGATTGTGAGAGTTTATTTTTTGTAATGTTTTCGGTTTTTTATGTTAATTCAATATTATTAATAGATTTTGTAAAAAATATTTAATGAAAAATAATGTAAATAACTCAAAATTATAAATGCATGCAGTAAACTTTATTAAAAAATAACTTGTCAACAGGAATAATCAATAATATATTATACACCAAAGTTGAGAAGACTATATTAGTGACCTAGCGCCAATTAACCGAAGAACATAAGGCGCTGGTCAATAACTGTCTTTTCAACCGTGGTATATTATATATATATACATATATAATCTGCAGAATATTAAAAGGAAACACAGTCGGAATGGAACTGAAGACCTTCGATTCCGTCGTTGTTCTAGCCCCATAACCATGAGTCTAATAAATTCTTTTTGGCCAATTTTGTTGAATTATGTTAAAATTTATCTGTATTAAATAAAATTTAGGAATACATACATGTGTGTGTAAAGCGTGATATAGATATTATACGGACAATATCTGTAATTTCCCTTGTCAAATGCCTATGACACACTTGTCTAGATGATACGATATATTGAATCAATTTATAGAATAATAAAATATGCATATATATGAATGTGTGTAAATTGTAGATTTCAACCATATGAACATAAATTATAATTATTAAACGATATATAAATCACGTATAACTACAAAAAATATAAAACTAAGATGCGTTTCCCTTTAATAGCTAATTTTATATTTTATTTGTAAAAGTATGAAATTAACACAAACCTACATAAATCTACAATCTCTCTGCTATAAAATAATAATATGTATTTATTTGTGTCATCATGTTTACACATACTTACAAATATAGGCAAACATTAATACATAAGTAAAAATAAAAACGAAGCAAATTTATATTAATTGTAGATTTCAAAGTATAAAATCTGTACTACAACAATCTTTTATCTCAAGCATACGAAATAAGATATTTGGGATAAGGTAAGTGATTGTCACAGTTACTACAATCAAATGTTTCAAAATCAATTGACAATTCTGAAGGTTATATTTAGATGAATTGTTAAAGTTAACCTGTGCTAGAATGCAAGGTGAAATTTACAAATAATTAGATCAGATCTTATCTCATTTATATTTTATACTATTGCACATATTATGCATTTGTGTTACTTTGTTGTAAGTGGCTCACAAAAATTCACTATTGTCAACCGACGATCTGAATGCATAAGATCCCAGATTCTGTCGAAATTTTCATCAGTTCTTGAAGATTAAGGACTTCCGCTGCTCGTTTCATCTTCAATCGATTCTTGCCCTTCTAAAATTGACTAAAACTACCGAAAAACATTGGTCCTTAAAATAATCCTGTGTCCGTAGATCTTCTTAAGTTTAGTAAAAGTTTCCTTGTCCTGTGTCCAGGTCTGAAACAAAATCTGATAGCACACCCTTGTTTTTTAAACGCACAAGAAAAAACTCTTTTACGAAAAAAATCGGTACGAACAATCAAATGACTCTATCGAATTCAAACTCGTACTGAAGGCATATTAAGCTGACTTATCTCTCTTTCAAGTCTCGCGTCCCAAGTGTTACCAAATTAAATTTTACGTAACTAGTCTTATTACTTAATTTACACATCTCATATATCCATTTTTTTTTGTTCCTTGTACTGTCATTTTTCAATGTACAAAGAAAGACTATTATATATTTATTGTATTTATTTGAGGTTTAAGGATAAAGACCAAATTTTTATTTTTACTTATATGGTACTAGACAAAATAATAAAATACCCGTATTCAATATTAGTAGTTTACAAGAAAATAATTGTTAAAAATTTGGAGAAGAGTCATGAAAGAAAATGGATAGAATGGGAGGGTACGAGACAATCTACTTGCTGTTTTTCACAATCCTTCCATGTTGAAGTCATATATCTCTGTAAACTAATGTTTAATTTTTATTATTATTATGAGATAGTAGCTACTTTTTATACTTTTGAAATTTGATTATGGTCACACACCCCGTTATATGTCCGTTAAATTTTAAAACGTAGAAGAAATGTAGTTGTCAATTTAAGAAGTCAAACTTTCAATAAGTCTCTAAGTAAAGTATCTGAAAATGGTACATCTTGTACGAATGATCATAGTAGATAATATATACTTGGTATTCATATTTATTTCTAAGTTCAGGGGTAAAACTTTAATTTAACACTTCATGTTTTATTTATACTAGAATGTAGAATACATAAAACATAAACTGACAAAAATATTTGTGTAAATACCTATCAGTGAGTGTTTGAGCATTATCATCTAATCTGAATATGAAAATGAATCCTTCTGCGAATCATCTCATATCTCATTATTTTTGACACGAGAAAGGTTGTCACCTTTGTCAAAGCCTACGCTGTTTGGACAATAAATTCGCCAGTTCGATCTGGCCTCTCCGGCTGTTTTTCACGTGTTGGTGGTGGTAGCACTGGTCCTTGCACAACCAAATACGGTAGTGACTGCGTCACCAAGGCAACCCACACTCTGTTTTGTTTAAGTCGCGAATCGACTGTTATTTGGATACATTCTGGAGTCGATAAACTTTGGAGAGATTCAAGATTGTACAGTTAATACACAAAAAAGAATTGGAAATGTTAAAGGATTAATTTGGGAATTTGTAGGCGTAGGATTTTACAGTAAAACAACGAAATTGGTTGTGAAATTAATGTTACATTCTGTTTTAATGTGGATCCTAAGAAAAAATTAAATAATCATGTAATAATTTTGAAAAGGATTTCTATGTCTGTAATATAAAAAGTGCTAATTCGATCTCAGTGACTAGATAAATTTAAATCAAATATATTTTAGGTGAATAATAAAATTTAATATATTTCAATTTAAATGTATAGAATTAGCTTAGACTACTACTATATTTTTCACGTTTTCATGTTTCAAAAATCGATTTATTCGGAAGAAAAGGCTCAGCAACATGATAAGCTAGAAAATTAGGTTATATGCACTTTGACGTTTAGCAGTGCAATTATTACAGTATTGCCAATATGGTAATTCAAGTTCAAATTGTCAAATTGAGAAATAATGTGAAGAAAGAAAGACATAATGGTAGTGTTGTCATCTAGACAAGACTTGAGTAAGTCTAAGTATAGATTAAAAAGTCTTGTATAGACTCTAGATTGTTTAAAAATTTTACATTAACTTGCACATACGCTTAAAACAAGGACAGATAATTCTACGGCAGCGTTTTTTTTTTATGTTAAAATCACTGTTTCAACGTGAATAGAACAAGCTTTGAATGATGATTGATTGAAAATGTTCTCGTTTTGATCTAGCCTAAGAAAGTCTTGTCTTGGTAATCTAGACAAGACAAGACAAGAATCTAGAAAGTCTAGATTTAGAGGGTAACACTACATAATGCTCATATATTTTTTAAAAGAATATCATTATTAAATAAGAATTTTTAATGTAATAATGAATTTTTCCAATATTCCATTCTATAATAATATACATGTTTTACTGTTGGTAACACTGTACATTTTCATCTCTAGAGAGCGAAAAGTCATTTTCCTTACTATTTCGCATTCTGTGCATCTCGTGACGAAAGATAATTTAATCACAAATTAGATAGACTGGAATAAATATATAAAAATTGGATAGAGTTATCTTTTACAAAGTAGGAATTAATAATTACTAAGGGTCGATATTTTTCACCTCTGGTTAAAGTATCGGCTATTTTAATCTTCGATTAATAAAAAAATATCGCATCGAAAAACTCACATGAATTGTCAAAAATATACGTTATTTACTATTTTATGTGCCAGTAGTGAAAAAAGCCCCTAAAATACAATTATTCTTGTTCGAGCAACGGTGGTTCACTTGGTTAGTGTGTTCTGACTCGATCTGAATTTAATGTAAGATTTGGGATTCAAATTCTAGTTTTGTCAGTGTTTTACCAAATGAAAATACCACTGTATCCGAGTGATTTGGAACACTATAAGCTGTATATCCTTTGTAGAGCCTGTAGGCTGACTGACAACTTGTACTGTTACAATGCAAGTAAAATTATTTACAAGCAAATGGAATTCTAATCTCAATTTCATTTCATTTCCATAATGGAATCATGTAATACTATTATTATTAATTCTTATTCACTTTTACCAACAATTTAAAATGAGACTGTCGTTTCATTCTCGTATTAGTTCAAGTAGATAATGATTGGATTCACTTTCATTAGAGTTCAATCCGGTGCTACTAACCATACTTATCTTATGCAATAATGAATTGTAATATATTCGTTTCCTTTCTCTTGCAGTAAAGCAGAGAATCCCACATGTTTCTTGGAAAGCTGTTACTTGCATTTCGACCTGTGGGTTGGTCATTGTGACCACCTCTACATACAGAGCAGATTATAAAGCACCTGAATGCACAATATGAGCTGCGTGGTGTTATGTTTCTCTTGCGAAATTTGACCTGAAAGTGTAATGGCTAAACTTAATCTAGATGCAATCTGGAATATTTCACTGCTATATCTGGAAATGGATACCGGCTTTATATCAAGAATGGGTACACTTTGGTCTGACGTCGTAACAAAAAAAATAATAATGTTATTAGTTGAAACAAATCATTAATATACACTCAGATCAATTAGTCTCCGTACACTAGAAAAGGAAAAAAGTATTCTACCTTTTAAAAGTATTTTATTGATTATATATATACGAAACAAATTTTTGTATTATATTTACTATTGGCTTTCTAAATTTTTCGTAATGAAATCGAATAAAAAAATATTACTTTTATTATAACAACCAAGTAGGTACGCCAATTTAGCCTCCGTAAACCTGTAAATTACATGGAATCAATGATCGTTTGAACCGCCATTCATTAGAATGGGGTAGGTGACCAATTTCTAAATTTGGTATATGTGATAGCTTGTACAAAAATAATATACCCGTATTTTTTTAAAATTGTTAATTATATGTTGTTTTGAAGTAAATAAATAATATAGTACTTGGGAGGGGATTATGACGTCAACGAAGTTCATGAGAGCGGCGAAGGTAGACAGACGGAAATAGGTGGTGTGAGTGAGATAGTGCTAACTTAGTGAACGTCATAGTAAAGGACGCTGTTTCTATTTAACGCAAATTACTAAACAATTGCTGATAAATATTTAACTTTTTTAATGTCAACGTTAATAAATAAATATACTTTCTATAATTCAATAGTTTTTTCATTAAAATTCTACCTTGGTCACCTACCCCATTACTTCCTTTAAACGGTTTGTCATACTCCCCACTAATTTTTTTGGAGTTTGGGAGTCAATTTTACCCCATTCGTCTACCATAAATGTTATGTTTCTTTTATATTCTTTGGGCGTCTTGTTTTACACATTTTTTTAAAATATATCCCAGAGATGTTCAATGAGATTCGTATCTAGAGACTATGGAGGCGTTTTTAATTGTTATTTACAATTCTACAATAACTAATTACCAGTTTACGTGTAGTATGTTTGGGATCATTGTCTTGTTGAAAGATGTAAGAATCCCTTAAACACAATTTTTCAGTAAATTTTTCCAAATTCGCTTTTATAATATTCAAATAACTCATTTGGTCCACTTTCCCATCAATAAAAATTAAGTTTTCCACTCCTTCTGCACTCATACTGCCTCATACAAGCACTGATCCTCCTCCATATTTCACTATTGAATATAATCTTTTTGTTTTCATTTGTTCATTTTTCCTTTTCCAAACCATAATTCGTTCATCTGATCCAAAAAGATTTATAATGATTCATTTTAAACAATTACAGAGTTCCAGAACGTTTTAGGATGATTTATGTATTTCAAATACAAAGCGCAAAGATGTGTGTACGGAGACTAGTTGGTTTCAGTGTATATATGTATATTTATATTACTAGTACTTACAAAAACTGATTGATACACAACCAATATAATCTAAATGGAATAAATTCCATTTTTACATATCAACAATCAACTCATAAAATGATACATTTTTATCAGAATACCGCTATTATTAATATGTTTTTATAAGCAAGTCACGTTTTATACTTTAAAGCTCAACTCAAATGAAGCTGTATATTGAATTAATGACAGAAAAGCCCGAAAGCTCATTTAACATTTTTTGACAATGACAACACCATTTTTCATTTTCTTTTTAACAATATTGACATTTTCATTGATGTGACATTTATAAAGATATCACAATCACAAAACCCTGTATTAATTATATATAAATCAACAAATTGTGTGGTCATGACAAGATTGTCTACTTAACATTGGTAAGCAATGTAGCCTACAACAAAACTTATTTGCAGAAGCTGTAAGTTGATATACACTATGAAAATAAAAAAAAAGTGTTATAAAACAAGTTACTCAATTATTTAAGGCCTTATTCCTTTCGGAAATATTGCGAAATATAAAGAAATTATTAAATTACAATAATTTTACTATAAATAAAATAAAAATCAATTTAATACAACTCATAAGTAGAAGTATTAATTCGAATCTGATCGGTTTCCACATTATTAGGGTATTCTTCAGGCAGTGAATATCAGGTGTATATAATAGAAAATATTGTACTCTTTTAAATTTTCATTAAACAAAATTCTACAAAACAGAGTTCAATAATTGTTATTCTTCAATATAAACAACCTAAGGTCATTTTTCGAGATCAAATTTCTCATCTTTAATAATAATCCAAATAGAAAATGTTCACAAAATAAATGAAATAAACTATCTCAGTGATCAGTAGGTACACTTTCGGAAAACTACTCGTAAGTTCTCATCACCAGTAGAACTTCAGACCGGAATTTTTATGTAGACTTCCAGATAGATACTATGTATAAAAACTGGAAGTAATCTGCCATATCCTTATTTTGGAAAAACATTCTAGGTCAAACAAGGAAATTTATTTCTCGAACTACAATAAACGTAACGGAACTATTAACTTTCCGAAAAAAGGACCTTAAAATAATGACAAAATTTTTTACTGACAATTATTCTTTAAAATACCATTTGAAAAGGAAAAGAGAATCGTAAGAGATACTTTTCAGCAGATGAATTTTACTCCTGCAGCTATAATGGAGTATGTGACTAACTAACCCGGTGCTAACGCTAACACTCTTTCGAAAATTCGGCTGCAATAGTCTAAAAACTTCCATAACGTCAAAACGCCAGTTTTTATGCCAAAACACACCCGACTTTTTTACGAATCCCTGATGCTCTCCTCTTACCGTGAGCCCCGAATTATCCACCTCTTATTTGGCAATGACATAGCCCGGGGCTGTAGCCGCAAACCGGCTCTGAACGACCTGTGTCCAGATCCCAAATCTCCAAATCCCCGCGGCCCGTGGGTGTCTGTCTATGCCGCTCTCCGAGCAAATCAGCCCAACTCTGTTGTCTAGACACCGCGAGCGTTCAACCCTGCCACAGGTGATTATGCAGATAGAAGGGAAAATTAGCTCCTACCGAAAGAATGTTAATCACGACGCGCATAAATGCATACGCTTTATGTAATCGCTCAATGAGATAACAATTATAAAAATATGCATTGTATTTTATGCATCAACAGCATAATAGCTGTTATTGTAATTTGCAATGAAATACCTAGTTTTTACAGAAGATTTCGTTCCCTCTTCAGAAAATAATAATTAAAGTTCTTTCTTGGACCTAGTAGCTATTCAGTTTAAAATATTTACAGTAAATCTCATTTTACATTTTAAATCAGTTTAATTGGTCTCAGCTTTAAAATAATTTTGACAAAAAGAACTGTTTAAATAAGTGATCCAATTAAAATATCACTCATTTTTACAGTTCTTTTTGTCAAAATTATTTTAAAGCTGAGACCTCAAGTTGTGCTTGCTAAGTTTTTAATTTTATTTGAAGAATTGGGATTGGATTATTTATTGATTTTTTTTATTATTCTTGTGTATGTCATATTAACAAAATGTTTAATAATATTAAAGGCAAGTCAAGTTTTAATTTTGTTCCACAAAAAAACTTAAATTATATAACAATGTTTTAAATTTATCGTTAGGAGCAATTTTTAAATAAAAATATAAATAATACGAAGGAGATACTAGCTCTCAACAAAAATGATCTTAAAATAAAGACAAGAATTTTCACTGGACATTGTCCTTTGAAATACAATTTGTATAAAATTGCTGAAAATAACTTCTGTAGACTCTGTGAAGAGAACGAAAAATCTGTGTTGCGATGATTTTTCGTTCTCTGTGTAAATGCCCAGTATTGATGAAGAAATAAAATTAATAAATTTTAAAGAAATAGGATACCATGTAGTAAATTATCAAATTTGTAATACACTATTTCTCATTAAGTATCTTTTACAAACCCTTAACTCTGTACGCCGTTACTTTAACCTCATAACCACGATTTGACAGGTGTCAATGTTGCGTGTAGAGCAATAAAAATATGAGGCGAAAATCTTTAATTTATTTTTGTAAATTTCATTGAATTACGTTCTGTATTAAATAACATGTACAAATACATGTAGTATTGTCCTGTACAATATGACGACTTAATTGTTAGTGTGTTGTCCCATATTAAATGCCCATGACAACTCTTTTTGAAACATACGGTATAAACAGGTACCATCTCTGAAATAAATATATTTTGAAGTGAAGCTCTGAAGTTATGATGTGGGATGCAGGTTGAAATACAATAGCAAGAAAACAGGTGGATTCTTCACCCATATTTATGAAACAAACATACCTGGAAAAACACAAGTGTGTAATTTATTAACAATTCGAATAGCAATGTTACTTTTCCTACATATAAAAGAGGACAATTTTCTAATTAGATAAATTAATTCGTTTGAAAATACCACGTACAGTTTTAAATCTAATTACCAAGAGCAGAGGCTGCAACATAAAGTGGATTCCAATCTAATTAGAAATAGATTGTGTATATTTATTTTAATTATTTTGATTTTTGCTTTAAATGCAATTTCAAACGTATGAATGAACATAGCACAAGAAAACAATTTTAAATTTTTGTGATTTTCAGTTTTTCATTATAAAAACTGTATCAATATTCAAAAATTGTATTGTAATTTTTTATGTATGTATAATATAAGTACAGTCGAAGTAGTTTCTCTATGTTTAGGTTTCAGTATCCTAAAAAATAGATTTTAGGTCACAGTGTGAACACATATAATTTGGAATCAGCGTATAAAAAAGTATTTATATTTATGATTTTATCCGTTAAGTTTCTGAGACAATAAATTAAAAATAGGTACATACACAATCATGACAACATTACTACTAGTTACTATAAATAAAATTGATATAGTATAAAATTTTTAACATTTTTGAATTAAAATATAAGTGTTGGAATAATTTTTGATAGATTATCCAAAACATGTAAATTTTACCAAAAAAGAATGTTTCATTTAATGAGACAAGGCAATTTTTCAACAATAAGTTTGATAAAATCACAGTAGTATCGTCACGGTGACGTTTTATTGAAATGAAAAATATTATGTTTGAAATGAAATAATGAAGCAAATATAATTCGAGCTATGAATTTATAATATGTGTAATTTACTCATAGTTCCTGCGAAATAATGACAGTGATTGTGACACTTACTTTATTGGTTACTACACAACAAATATTTGTAAATTTTTCCGATAAATTCCAACGTCTATAGTTTTTAAACATTCATTATGCAAAACATTTGAAAATTAAACAAATGGGAATAATATTATACCGATAAAATTCCATTACCCCGGTAAACTCCATTACCAAGCAAATGTGAATGTTACAGTTAATTTATATTTCAAAATAATCATTAAGTTGTTTCATTTTGTTTTGTCTTTGAACTTTATCTCACCAAATATCACAGGACTACTCTAATTTACTCAGCTAAAGTTTATTTTTATGCACTCAAACTGTATGATAAATCTCGACTCCAACGGAGGAGGCGTTTTAGGTTTTACCTAATGTTGCAAAGCAAAAAAAAAATAGGTGCAAAATTGGGAAGTCCTGTGATATTACTTATGATAAATTCATGACTCTTATTTTATTACTTTTGAAAAAATATTTGATGTAATAAAAATATTTGATTTTATATTACATTTAATGTTTTTATTTATCAAACGTTAATACATTTTATTCATAATCGGTTAGTGTAAATTTTAAAATAATAATGTGAGTAGTTTCCAATTCAATTTGTATGTAACTTGTAGCAATTTCGAAACCAAAGTAGTTAATTGAGGGTAAGACATAATTATGCAAATGTTATTGATCTAGTTTGATTGGAAGGAATTCCCGGGGCGAATAAAGAAATAAAGCGAGTGTAGAGTAAACAAGTACTGCAGTGGTTCGGAACTCGGTGTCGTCTTGTGGATTCCACACGCGTTTTCGCTCTCTCCCTTTGAATATAAATGACGCGATCTTCTCTTGCTTCTCTTTACTGTTATGCACTTTTAGTTTCTTTTATTTACAAAAACAGACGGCATATTACCAATGTAACACTCTACTTCTTTGTCATTTGAATGAAGATCATTTAGTTTGAAGGTAATTAATTTACAAAATAAATAATAATAAATCTAGCGGTGTAAAAATGAAATGTAATTATCTTAGATGAGGTATAACATAGAGATATGGCATTGCCCAAATATATTGTCTAAAGATCTAAGGTTAAAATCGCTTGCAGCCCCCTGTTTGAGAACAGTGGACCAATGGAGTAGTTATATGGAAAACACAACCAAACAAATAATGAGGATAGGTCCTAAACATTATGACCAATATTTCGTTCGTCTAACTGTAAGTGTGCACTACTCAGCTGGCGGATTGTTCTCACGCAGCTGACTGTTAGGCGATTCTCGACCATACATCTTTTGCTTGCTCAGTAGTACGTAACTATAGGAGTGTGGCATATCTCTCTGTTATACCTCATCTAAGAATATAACACTCTACTTCTTTGTGATTTGAATGGAGATCATTTGGTTTGAAGGTAACTAATTTACAAAGTAAATAATAATAAATCTAGCGGTGTAAAAATGAAATGTAATTATCATATATGAGATGCCTGTAGCACACCACGCACACGCACATTTACCTGTCACTGTGGTCACAGCGGTAATGGAATCACAAACAGCAAGTAAACCCGGATGTGTATTTACAAACCCTGCACCTATGTTACATAAGCAACACTTCGAAAACGAAAGTGCTTGCAAATTTCACTTGCAATCACATTACATTTACCTATATTACAATATTTTATAATATTACCATACTAGTAATTAAATAATCATGTGCAATAAAAAATTATATGTGTGGTGCACTTTTTATACCAGTTATAATTATTATTATTATTTCTTTATTCTTATCTATCGACTCAGGCTCTACATTTATTATACATTTTGATTACAATTAGGGTAAGAGGGGGCGAGATGGACCACATTTTGGAAAAATAATTATTACTCTATAATATTAAATAATATTAAAATAAAAACAAAACTTATTTATAACGACATACTTACCTATAAGAATAATTCGTCGTACAAACAGCGATCACAATTTACACATTTTATCCAATCATCCTTCTTTATCGTTTAAAATTTTTTTTATCCCGCATATTCGTTTTCATAATTTTCTGCTTCTTTATTACCATCACTCTTTAAAAACCATTTAACAACAATTTTCCAGAACTCGTGGAATTGAATCGTCTGCCTCTCTATGTGCTAATGATTTTTATCTTGTTTACCGTTGTCTTGTTTTAACAATAAAAATCCTCTGGTCCATCCAGAGTAGAGGTTACATGAACCACTAAATTACTTATGACTGTGTACAGATAGAACCACATTTTTAATTACTTCTTCATGTAATCTTGATACCTTTAGATGCCTCAGAGATTCTTCTTCATTTCATATATAGATAATGACTTGAAAAAGACGAAGGCGATCCAAGAATACCAGAAAGGAATATATTGCGAATAATGGTAGAACCAGTAAAAATTTCAGAAATCGAATATACACGTAAAATGAATCATTAAATTGAGAAGAATAAGAAGAAGACAATGAAGAAAATAAGGCAACAGACAGTCAAATGGCTGGGAAATCAAAATAAATAGATATAATAAAATGACAATTGCTATAGAAACTAGGAGAAAAAAGAAGACGAGGGAGACCCAAATCTAAATGGGTACAAGGAGTAGAAGAGGATTTAAAAGAATAAGAGTAATAAAATAGAAAATAGGAAAAAAGGAAGAATCTAACATAAAGAATCGAGGACCTGTCCACGCTAAAAAACGATCTAGTTGCAGTAGCGGCTTAAGGCTGAAGCCATTTGGGTACTGGTTTAGGGTGCCTGGCTTATTGGGGCGCCCAAAATCTAGAAACTAAAGATATCAATATAAAAATAAAGAAAATTCTTAAAAATAATTTGTATTGATGTATTCAAATTTGGCATTTTTCATGTTTATCTGAATAGAAAATTGTCAAATTTGACGTTTTAACTAAATGGATTTAGAAAATTCGTAAAATTTAACAGAAAAGCAAATTTTTAATTAGATGGATGTTAAAAAATGCAAATAAACCTTAAAATAAAATAAAAAGTGTATTGTAAAAGTAAAAGGAAGAGTTTTGTGTGGAGGTAGGGTTTGGTGTTGCGCAGACATGTGTAGATTGTCATATGCAAATGAGGCTGAATGGCAGTGGTGGGCGCTGGTTTCGGAATGCGAGTGGGCATCTGTGCGGTTGTGCGGCCGCGTAGGCTCTGAGGTCGCCCGGTTTTCACACATCTCCTCAAACTCTTCCACTACCTTCCTACGTCACGTCACCACACTTGCCGGAACAACCCCGCTAAACGCAACATGCAACACACTTCTTCAATCATCAACTATATCATCAGTTACACATACCTACCAATCAATTTACCTAAACGCCATTATCTAACGTAAGACAACAAAACCTACCCTAACAACCTAAGGATGGGTTATAAGTGATATCGATCACTGAATGTTTCCCGAGTTAAGGCTTTGTATTTCCCACTAAACGCAATATGCAACACACTTCTTCAACAGCAAGTATATCAGTTGCACGTATAGTACGACAAAAGATCTCAAGTTGACGTTTAAATTGTTTTATGGTTGTGGTATCTATTCAAAGTTTTGCTCCAGGTACCCAGCTAAGCACTGGATTTGGAAATCCCAAAGTAATATTAGCATGCCTAACTTAATATAGATGGATTACTGTACGTCATGGAAATAACTAGACGGGGATGAATTTAAAATTTTAATACCGTTAATTTCTTAGCAATAATCATTATCTTCGTGGAATTGCAAACAATTTTTGCATAAAAACGAAACTGCTATAACATAATGTTCTTATTACCAAGAGTACATCAACATTACTACAACTTGTGACAATTATTAGAGTATTTTTCATAAAACATGGTATTAAAATTTTAAATACATCCCTGTCTAGTTATTTCCTGTTTGTACAGTAATCCATCTATATTAAGTAAGGTATGGTAATATTACTTTGGGATTTCCAAATCCAGTGCTTAGCTGGGTACCTGGAACAAACAGTGTATTCTACTGGATTTCATACAATTCTATACCCTATAGTAGAACGCATAAAGGTCACATTTCTTTCAATTCTTTCACTCAGGGAAAAACTTTGAATAGATACCACAACCATAAAATAATTTAAACGTTAACTCGAGATCTCTTGTCCAACTATACCAATCAGTTAACCTAACCGCCATTATCTAACCTAAGATAACATAACTTACCCTAACAACCAAAGGATTGTTTTCAAACGTAAACTATGAGTGTCACACAAAATGTCTTAGCAAAACAATTAATTACTATAGATATTATTTTGTAACAATATGGTCAAAAACAGCAACTAGGTACTACGGTAACCATAGGTTGTCAAAGATTAAGAACTTTGTAAAGGCAAAATAATTACCAGTAACTATGTGCCAATCTGCTGTGAATAATATTAACTTCAAAACCAAATTAAGATTAATCTTTCACACATCCATTCACGATCTCCTCCTCTTCCACTACTGCCTTGTCTTGTGTTCCTACATAACGTGACCAGACTTGTTAAACATTGCCAGGCATAACCCCTTACATTTTCCACTAAACGCAATATGCAACAATCTTCTTCAACATCGAGTATATCATCACTTTTACATACCAATCATTTTACCTAACCACCATTATCTATCCTAAGATAAAAACCTAACAACCAAAGAATGGTTTATAAGTGACATCGATCACTAAACGTTTCTTGGAACAACCCCTTGCATTACCCAATAGACGCAATGTGCATCACACTTCTTCAACGTCAAGTATATCACCAGTTGCACATACCAATCAGTTAACCTAACCGCCATTATTTAACCTAAGACAACATAACCTATCTTAACAACTTAAGGTGGTTTATAAGTGACATCGATCACAGAACATAATTTAGTACAGAAAACATACAATTTAAGGCATAGAAAGTTTATGTACTCGTACCCATTTATAACAAACACGGTGCATAAAACATTGATCTGGTAATGTGACATTTGAATTAAAATGAAAAACTATGTTAGAATTAGAATATTGCTATTAAAAATATCAAATTTAAACAAATGAAGTGGATTAGATACTTATATATAACAATTACATTTTTATAATAAGGTATATAAAAGATATTATTTCTTCTTTTTAAAAGTGAGTTTATAAAGTAATTTGGGCAGTAATTTCCAAAGCCACTGATTCTATTTTTGCGTAAACCTGAAAATATATGAAAATATAAATTTTTTAACTTGAAAATATTCAAATTTTACAAAAATTTTATTTAATCTTTTTTTAAACAATTAGTTACACTGGTATCAAATTAATAAACAGAATTTAGTTATCTCTTTTTGTTTCGGAGATATAAGCTTTTAAAGTTGTACCTCAAAAAATGTGTTTTTTGAGTATATTTCAAAAATGAGTAGAGATGCAATCTCAACTACTTTACCATTCGATTCTACGGGAAAAGTTATATAAAGAAATGTTTTGCCCACATATACGTTCTTTGGAACGATTAAGTGAAAAAATAAGAAAAACGAAAAAACCTAAATTTCAATTTTTCGCCTCGAAACTTTTTGTCTCCAAAATTTTCTATTTTTTGAACTTAAGTAGATACTGATGCGCTAATTTCAAATTTTCAAGCATAATTCAATTATCTCTTCCCATTCTTGAGATATTTGTGTTCAAAGTTATACCTAAAAAATCAGGTTTTTAAGGTATACCCCTTAAATGGTTAGGATTACGACTTCGGTGACCTCAGAAATCGATTCTACCGGGAAAATTACTTAAGTGTACCAATTTTCAGATTTTTATCTCAACAGATAGAATTTTTAGAAGGAAAATACTGAAAATGGCAAAAATCGAGAAAAATCGTCAGGGGTTCATCAGGCATTTTTTTAGATTTTGGCCATTTTCGTTTTTCCTTTCTACAAATTGTATCCTTTGCAATAAAAATCTGAAAATTGGTATACTTATGTAATTTTGCTCGTAGAATCGTTTGGTGAGGTCGCCGAAGATGTAAATCTAACCCTTAAAGAAGTATACCTAAAAACCTGTTTTTTTAGGTATTGCCAAAACCCAACTTTGAACACGAATATCTCTAGAACGGTAAGAGATAATTCAATTCGGTTTGAAAATTCGAAATCAGCATATCGATATTTACTTTTTAGAAAATGAATAGTTTTGGAGAAAAAAAGTTCCTCGGAGAAATTTTGAAATTTAGGTTTTTTCGATTTTCTCATTTTTCACTTAATCGTTCCAAAGAACGTATATATGGAGAAAACATTTCTTTATGTAACTTTTCCCGTAGAATCGACTGGTATAATCGTTAAGATTGTATCTCTACCCATTTTAGAAATATAGCCAAAAAACACACTTTTTTGAGGTGCAACTTTGACATCAAATATCTCAGAAACGAAAAGGGATAATTAAATTCCGTTTGAAAATTTGAAATCATCGCATCGAGATCTATCAATATACATTACTTCCCAAAATCAAAATTTTAGGCACACAAATGATTATTTTTGGGATATTTCGCATTTGTCAAGACAATTTTTGGATTAATAATATTATTTGGTTCGTTTGAACACTACACAACTTGATATGGGGTTATAGGTTTTGGAATAATTAAAAGTTAGATAATAAAGCGACAGAATAAAATCAAAAACGCAGGTTTTTTGAGTAATACAGTGATGGCAAACCTTTTGAATTCAATTGTCATAATTCAGAAGCGTTACATTTTGTATATAATTATTTAATAAAAAAAGTAAAATCAATTATTTATTTATATTAGTGAATTTTTTATTGTTGAATTGTATTTGCTACATGTTCAATTGAAGGTTGACATTTTTTGCATTCCGTTAGGTATCTTTCATTGTTTTGAATATTATTTAACTCTGGGAATAAGACCTTACAAAAATACATAAAGACATAAATAAAATAACGGAAACTATGAGAGCAACCCAAATGTCTTTGCAAAACAATTAATTACTAAGTAATATTTTGTAACAATATATTCAAAACCAGCAACAAGGTACTACAGTAACCACAGGTTGTCAAAGAATAAGAACTTAGCAAAGGTAAAGATAATTACCAGTAACTATGCGCCTATCTGCTCTGAATAATATTAACTTCAAACCAAATTAAGATGAATCTTTCAATTAGTTTTTTGCAGAACAAAAATGAAATCAAACTGGTTCTAAATCCAGATTCATCCAACGTCCAACAGAGATTTAATTTAAGTGAAGTCATTTCCACTTCTGTTCTTAACTTCTTGCACACAACGAAATGAATACATTAGCTCATTCGTATTATTCATTTCTTATGTCTTCGTCTTTGGTGGTCACGTCAATGTGTATTACCAATTTCTAGTTGATGTCAATAACCGAATGGTGTAACACTATCTTAACAAGTTCTAAGCTAGTAACTTTACGGTTGAGAAATAAGTCTTTCAACTTAGAATATTAAGAAGTAAAAAAGTTTTTGGTGAATTAAGTTAATTTATTAAATACAAATACAAAAGAACGTTTCCACAAATAAGTCTTTTTCATGGTGCAGAGTTAAACATACATTAGAAACCCAATAACAAAAAAAAACAATTCTTCTTATATTATGCAGGAACCAGTGGCGGTACTAGACATTATAGACAAAAATTTTGAAGAAAACACTTACATAAGTGTGCCAATTTTTAGATTTTTATTCCAATAGATACAATTTTTTAAAAGGAAAAACTAAAAATGTCAATATCGAAAACAATCAATATTCCTTACATGTTACTTCATTATGACGAATTTTCGATATAATTAAATTTTGTTTGAAAATTTGAAATCAGCGGGTCGAAATTAATCAATGTCCATAATTTCCCAAAATTAAAATTTTGGGCATAAAAATGAGTATTTTTCGGATATTTCGCCTTTGTCAAAACCATTTTTGGTTTAATACTGTTTGGTTTGTTTTAACTTTTACACCACTTTGATTTGGTATTATAGGTTTTGGAAATATATAAAAGCTAGATAATAAAGCGCCAGAATAAAATTGAAAAGGCGTAATAGGATTGTAGGTTTTTAAATCATCGCATCAATATTTAATTAAGTCTAGAAAATTAAAAGTTTTTGAGAAAAAAAGTTGCTGGAGAAATTTAGGCACACATATTATCTTCCGAAACATTTAACAATAAATATTTTATCGAATTATGAGTATGTTAATTGTACGGGCAATAAAATGAATGAAAGGTATAATTATAATGTTTTAAAGATGAAATGTTGGCGAAGATAAAATGTATGGAACTTAAAATTGATGGAAGATAAAATGTGTGGATGACAAAAGGGTGCAAGATACTAAAGTAAAATGTGTGTAAGATAATTTTTTCGCGAATTAAAAGTGTGCACAATAAAAGGTGTGCAAAATTGAATGTTTGAAAGATACAAAGTCGAGCAATATAACATGTGTGGAGGATAAAATACATACGCTTTGTCAGGTGCCGAAATTTTCGCAGTTCTTGAAAAAGGCGACTTTCTACACAGTCTTTGAATTAGTTTTCATAAAATATTTATGCTTCATTCTGCATATTCTGAGATTAATGTCCCCATAAGCATATAATACTTAAATTATTTTATTTGTTTTGAAATTTCCAAAGTAGTTATTTCCGATTTTCTAGGCGTTTGTAATAAAATAAAACGGACGTTAATGTATGGGTTCAATATAGGAAGCAATTGTTATCGTACTTATTTATTTGCCCGGCACAATATCTTATTGTATCTCATTGTTATAAATTATAAGATATTAACTTTCCTACATGGCATTACAGCGAGAATTTTTCATTTTACTATGAAGCAAGCGTTTGCCACGCCCTCAAATAATACCCAGAGTGCATTGCGTGCACAGGCATTTGTTTCGTAACTCGTAACTGATCTGCATACTCGCATTGCATACTAACGTAATTAAATATAAGCTCCAACCTGTCAGATGGTTATTTTGTTTATTATTATTGTTAGATTGTAATTAATATTTAGAAAAAGAAAGCCGGGGCCGATGTGAATCTTCTGAGAGTATTAATTAAAATTAAAATGGGTTTCTGTTATTGTTTTATTGTCTGGGAATGTTTATTTGTTTGCAATTGTTTTGGTCTTCATTAAATTATACAAATTAAGTGCCTTTTCACAGTGAGATGCTTTATTGTTATCATTTTGAGACACAGGCATACTTAATATTTAAATTTAAAAATTTATTTTATATACTTTCTTTTGTAAATCATGTCACGAAACGTTGAAAATCATTATAGAATTAAATTTATTTCATATAAAAGTTTTTCAAAAACATCAAATTAACATAGAAAATAACTTTCCATTTCTATAGATTAATTAATTTTAAATTATGTGCAGTCGAAAAGAAAATAAATATAATAATCGTCTCTAACGTCACAACGAAGCATTTCCTAAAAAAGTGTACAAACTTTTGACAGTATTTTACAGTATTAGCGACGTAAAACGGTTTTTACTGGATAAGAGGAAATTGCTGCCGAAACGTTTATAGAATGTGTTACCTCCTAGAAAACCTATAGTGTATAAAACTTTAAGTAGTATGTAATAATATTTTTGCAATACCTGCACAGTAAGTTACCCATTAATAACAAAATTTAAACACAGTAAGTGGAACTTTTATTGCAGACTTGGTTTCCATGGTTATAGTAAACACTTCCCGTGCACGGTGGACAGTAAGTGTGTTACTTACAATGCATGGTGGACGGTAAGTATTCAGTTTCCACATCATCATAAACATTCATGGCACTCTTACTCTCAATTGCAATTCAACTTTTATTTTTGACATCAATCTGACAGACGTTAATTTTGAAACCTATTTTTCTTTTTCTATTATTTTTGTAGGTATTGCAAAAAATAGCTTACTAACCCTGAACTGTAAGTGATATTTGAAGTCTCGAATGTTTAGGAAATCTCGACCCTTCGGGTCTCGACTTCCCAAACAACATACTCGACCTAAAAACTGTCACTTACAGTTCACGGTACGTAATATACTATTCTTTCTTTAATAAATTAAAAGTGTCATCGGTGCAAAAAATCTTGTGTATCATACATCCAGAAACTATTTTGTAAGATCTCGCATTATTTGTAGGCCAAGCTTTAAATTAAACTAGCTCTCGTAAAAGTTTAGTTTCTGGACTAGTGATACAAATAACTATTAATAAGTAAGTAACAATTAAAATAACTTTATAACTGTTATTCATTTTTCAGTATCATTACAAATTATTTATTCATCTTCTAAAAAAATAATCGAGATTTTCAAATTTGGAATTGCATATTTAAAATATGTAGCAATTAAAAATGAAGTTTATGCAAAGAAAAATTCGAAAAGGATATAAATATTTTATTTACAGTTTATTACTCATTGTTGGGTGTGTCATTTTTTTTTATCAAAAGTATCGTATAACCTTCTAAATTTATCGATAAACTTTTATTTTGCACGATTTTTTTTTCTGCTGAACATCAAACACGAAAGTAAACTTCATTGTAAATTCCAACTCCGAAAGAGGATAGTTTTTACGTAATGTTAGTTTGTTTGAGTGATTTTGCTAAAAAGCAAAAAAAAAACAGTGCTTAAAAATAAAAGTCTATCTGACAAAATCAGAGGTCATGTGACATTTGATGAGATAAAATTTAAAGACAACGCAAAATGAAACAAATTAATTATTATTATTTTGAAATATTAATTTACTGCCATACTGACATTTATATAAGCAATAACAAATGTTTATTTACTTGCTAGAGGAAATTTATCGGGGTAACGGAATTTTATCAGTATAATTTTTATCGCAGATATCGGTAATGATATATTTATATCGCAGTGTGTGTTTCTGGGCACTATAGTTGTCGTGGAAAGCGCACCAAAGATAAAAAATATTCTTGAAAACAGTAAATCCTGTAAAATGGCATGTTTATGTTTTGTTATTTGTAAACGTTTTTTCCGTGGTCCATTTCGTATTGTTCCAAAATATATTACAATTACATTTTTTATGAATGCGTTTCTTGAGATAATTTCAAACTGATGACTCTCTTAAGATGCGTTTAAGCGAAAGTCCCATTGTTCTTGATCATCCAAAGACTTATTTTTTCCTCTACCGTTAACCTGTCAAAGTTTCTCTTTCGTTTTGTCGATTTAAAGAGCACTCAATCAAAATAAAGATATGATTACCAGCCGTGAGAACCATAAAAACTATTTGATTTAATTAAGCCAATAAATTAGCATGGTAAAAAATATAACGGTGCGCTTTAAAAGGAAACGTTGTTGCCCACGATCGGATCAGATATTCTCGGGCCAATAACATGACGTCATTGTAGTTTTCTAACTGAAAAACTGTAATTTCGCTATAAATCACTTCCAATATCGAACAAAGAAATGTAATCTAGTACATGATATGTTTACATTTTATTAATGTAATAAATTAGGATGGTAAATGATCTACAATTAATAAATGAAATACTTATTCTCAATGCTATTGTATTTAAATAAACAAAAGAATATTTTGTCACGATCATCCCATTTTTATATATTTTTTTATTACATAAAAAAAATTGTTACATAAAATATAAAGCACATTTATTTAAAAATATAAAGTACATTTACTTAACTTGATTTAAATTTGTTATTGCACAAAGCAAAATAGTTCTAGTTAAATATACATTCACTATAATATAGTACTTGACACTAATGAAAAAAAACTGTAAAACTTTACTTTATTGAAAGTTTATGATGCAAAATGTATACATTATTTTTATTTTTTATATATAAAATAATTATATTTAAAATATTTTCTTTCAAATAGAGAATTAGATTTACTTTTAAATTTATAATTATTACATTTTTTAACTCTATTCATCAAACAGTAGTCAGTAATTTAACATTTAATATTTTTTTTTCCACTAATAACCTAGACACCCACTATTATTAACTTTTATTTGTCATGAGAATTTGTTTTTCACTATAGCTTACATGGTAACCATGGTCACCTAGGTCAGTAATAAATTATTACTAACCATGGCCGATAATGAAAACTGTCACTTTTTAAAGAAATTTAAGACTCTAAATACAAATATTGTTTGAATCATTTAACTCAAGAAAAATGTAAAGTATGGCTTCACAATTTAAACATGCCGTCTAAATTAAATAAATAAATCAAATAAAACCAAATTAGAAATGAAAAGTGGGGTTGACAAATTGAAACATCAAATATAAAAACAAAGATAGTCTAGTTTATTTTGTGAATATTAAGAAACACGTTAATATTCATGTCAAAATATTTATTTTGTTATTCATACCTATATATTTTTTTAGTAGGATTGGGATTGAGATGCGAGTAGTGAAAAAATAATTAAAGACCCCGGTTGAAACAAACTTAATGTATAATATACTATTATTTGTTATTGAAATTATTGATTACTTTATTTGAATGCTTAGACAATTGAGCTACTAATATCAGTCAGACATCAAATTTATTTTACTTTTATTGTAATAAGTAGGTATAAGTACACTTGAAATGATAAATGATCTTAAATATTTTTATAAATGATTAAAATAAGTGGGCAGTAAATGAAGGCAAGGGATAATGGCAAAATAACAACATAATTCATGTGCAATTACTGCGATTGAACGCATAGTACACAATTGTTCAAACTGCGTTAACAATTTATTCACTTTCAGCCTTACAAGAATGAAGAAAGTCTTGCATTAGTTCGTTACCTACTCACTATCTTCTATAAATTAAACTATTTTACTTTCTTAGATTTCAAGGAAATTGGATGATTTATTACATTTTCCTCTATGTGATTTATGATAAAATTAAATGCCACTAAAATGCTACAAATTGGTTAAATTAGAGGAACCTAAATAAATTTAAATGAAAGTAAAGTACACTTTTTTACCTTAATATAATTATCTACATCAAAATCACTTTTCATAAAAATAGTCACTGTTAATATTATTATTATTATTATAGCCAAGTTAGTTAGTAAACCGTCATGTTTACTAATTGCGAGAGGGATTGTGAAGTACTCTATTTCTGACCCTAATGTAATTAGGTCAGATCATAACCCGTAAAAACTATTCACGAGAAGGGTAGTCACTTACTGTGAAGTACTCTAATTCTTACCCTATTGTAATCAATTCAAAATCACCCTTCGTAATAATTGGTCAACCTAATGTTTACTATCTGAGAAAATGGTGCTCACTCACTGTGAAGTACTCTAATTCCTGCCCTAATGTAATTAGTTCAAATTCACCCTTTCTATCACCATGTACCTTTAAGTTTACTACCTGAATAGAAGTGATATCTCACTGTGAAGTACTCTAATTCTTGCCCTAATGTAAGAAGTTCAAAATCACTCTCTGTAAAAACCAGTCACCATATTGTTTACTACCTGTGAGAAAGGTGCTCATTCACAATGAAGTACTCTAATTCTTGCCCTAATGTAATTAGTACAAAATCACCCTCCGTAAAAACCAGTCTCTATAATGTTTACTACCTGGGATAGTACCGACCACTCACTGTGAAGTGCTCTAATTCGAACCGTGATGTAATTAGTTCAAAATCACCATCTGTAAAACAATCACCATAATGTTTACTACCTGTGAGAAGGGTGCTCAGTCACTGTGAAGTCCTCTAATTCTTGCCCTAATGTAATTAGTACAAAATCACCCTCTGTAAAAACCAGTCACCATAATGTTTACTACCTGTGAGAAGGGTGATTCTCACTGTGAAGTACTTTAACATTTGCCCTAATATAATTAGTTCAAAATCACTCTCCGTAAAAAACAAGCACCGTAAAGATTACTACCTGTGAGAAGGGTGCTCACTCATTGTATAGTACTGTAATTCGTGCTCTAATGTTGTTCAAAATAACCCTCCGTAAAAACCAGTCACCGTAATGTTTACAACCTGTTGAGGGAAAGATCATTGAAAAAAAAATATATTTGTGTAATCAACGGCAGTTTTATAATTTTTTGTGTATATTAATCGTTGAATGTCTTCCTTTCAAATAGATTTTTAATGACATTAACCAGTATTTTTCTCGTTTTACGTTTTAAAAACGAATGTAATTTTTGTGCTGACACTGAATAGCTCCTGCATGTCCATTAAACTTACTAATTACTTTCTTATTCCCGTGGAATCACATCCTTATTAACAAGAAAGCCTTTGGTATTTTACATGATTTTCTCATAATGGTTAATTAGCCACTGAATGTGAAAGAACCGTTATTGTAATCATTTTGCATATAGATTAAACATTTAGCAATAGAAAGTAGTGAATGGGTATCATAATGTATAACTATTAGTTATTTCATAGATGAATTGCTCTGAATTACATGGGAATGTGAAACGGATTATTAAACAATTGTTTACTTTCATGCTAGAATTATATAACATTCTGATTTTCTGTAACAATGTTGCAAATTTGAAAATATTTATTCATCATTTATGTAGAATGGTCTGCAGTCTCAGTAAACGACCTGCAGTTTATTGTGTGTTACGAACCACTCGGACACAGAGATTTTTTTATTTGGATGAAAGATTGACAAGGAGTTTTATTTGGAGTCCTCTAATAAAATATAATTCATTTCTAAAATTAGTAGCCATTATTTTTTTAAATAAATATAATAGATCAATAACAAATTGGCAGAAGACGGATTCAAACTAAAAACTTTCGTTGAAAAGAGACATTATATTACATTCGGATTCAAAAAAGGGATTAGCAACTAACCCGAATTAATTATACCCCTGAAATGTCAAACTAACTCCAGTCCCAATTCATAAAAAGAATTAAGTACAAGTACTACTAGGTTGTCAAATATCACCACAAATGTTCCTGTGTATCATTTAGAAATGCTGATAATCATCTAAAAATATTGCTAATTTCACCAAACTAGGGTATTTATCTTTGGAACAAAATATATACTTAATAAATTGGGACTGGAGTTAAGTTTGACATTTTAGGATCTTAACAAGGAGTATAACTAATCCTGGTTAGTAGCTAATTTTGATGAATCTAGGTGTTAGTCACTAGAAAAACTTTGACAGTAATACAAACAGTTACAGCAATATTAATAGTTAGTAACATTAAATTCAAATAGTAAAATATTTTATAGTGCAATTTTCTGTAGTTATTCTAGTACTTCATAAAAAATTACTGACACGACAAAATCAAATACCAAATTTACTGAAATATACAGACTATAACTTACAGTAAATGATATTTAAATTGTTGAAGATGATAGTAAGAATAATTTATAAAAATGATTGCTGTTACGTCTTTCATAGTTGTGTAAATTTAACGTTTTACGATTCAGCTTTTCTTTTCTATCCAATTAAATGCATTATAAGAAAACAAAAAGAAAATAAAAGTGAAATATAAACAACAAACAAAAGAAAATGAGAAAGATAAAATAAGACAAAGAAAAATATTTGCTAAACCGTGTATGGGTACACAAATTATTTCATAAATCCCCTACAAATATCAGAAAAACAACACGATTTTTTAACGTACTAAATTTATATTTTAATTTTATAAATAACCAGTTATAGCTAACGTTTTTTTAAACTTTTTTATTTAATAAACTTAATAAAATGTATGTTTTTTATAGTTTTTTTCTTATAAATAAAATATAGGTATCGGGTGTCTGAGATAGAAAAATAAATTCAGAATATGTATAATATAATTAAATGTATATCGATATATTACGTAATGTAAAATTTGTAATTCATATTAATTATTAAACTGTTTTTCAGGAGTCCAACGGAAAACCAAAGTCAAAGTAACCGGTTGAGGTGAGTCATCAATTTATTATCTTCAAACACTGCTTTTTAAACAAAGCAAATTAAAAATTAATTCCAGAATCTGATCACATTTTTTCTCTAAATGATTTTAAATTAAAAAATCTAGTCCACCTTGAATAACAATGTGCTGCCTACCATACAGGAATGTTTTATATTAGAAAAGCAAATGTTAATGTTACTAATTATTTATGAAAACATGCACCATTGCTAATCTTCTGTGGCACAACAAAAAATGAAAGTTAGCGGTTTGATGAGAATGAGAACCGTTGAGCACTGAGTTTGGATTTTTGTATGACTTGCGACATACGATGAGGAGTTATAAAGCAAATTCCATATTATTATCGCATCTAAGTCACATTCGTATCAACTTATAATTTATTACATTTTAATGGTATTTCTTGTAACTCTATTTTCTAGTACAATTAAATGAAATAGAAAAACTATTCTCGACTACATGTTGTATAGAATTACATTATAATAATTACTAACAATGATTAGAAAATGTTTGATATGTAAAACATTACAAGTGAAGGATTTACTGCTTTCATTTCACATGTAAATTGTAAAACCAGGAAAGGTTTTCATAAATGTTTTTCTGAGATGTCTGTATCTGTATGTCTGTAAATTACGGGCATAAGACATTGGAAATTTTGAGGGTAGAAGACTAACCTACAACTAAAGAACATAAGTATGTCTTACAAGGCTCTATATTAAGTCCAGACCTTTGGAACAAATATTATGCTGGCTATATTAAAAATTTATGAACTTATTAAATGACAGACTTTTAAATTTAGCGCACTTTTTCGAGGTTATGTCACAGAATAGGTTTTTACAGAAGCGACAGTAAGACAGAGAAGCGAAAATTAGAGAGAGATGGAGAATGTGAACAAATTTAAAGGGCCCATTGTTTAAAATCGGAAAGTTTCCTCACATCTGAGAGAGAGATAGGGGAAGAGCACAAATTTAAAGGTCTACACAATGCTTCAAGGTCATAGAACTGACTTGGGAAACATGAAAGGTAACCGAGACGGAGTGTCGCTTCTGTGTGTAACTATTCTGTGGTTATGACAAAAGGTGATTGCAAGTAAGATAACATTATAGATAGATGTACACCTCAGAAAAAGATAGCGCATCAGAGATTGTCTATTTGGCATACTTTTTCGAGGTTATTTTGAAAAGTGGTAGCAAGTAAGATAACATCATTAGTATTTCTATACTTCAGACAAAGACAATGCTTCAAAGTATATCGTTGCTATGATGACAACATACAATTTAGTAGTGTTGGTATCTAGATAAATACAAAAACACTGTATAAAGTATACTATAAATACAATTGTTAATTTTTATTATTAAAGAATAACGAGTTGTTATTATATTTTTGTACATACACTAAGTAGAAATAGATATATTCTATAATAACAAGATATTAACATTTTTAATTTGTTTATTTAACGGAAGAAAAAATAAGAGTAAAAAATAAATAGTAATAAAAAATATAAATCAAGTATAGTTCATTAAATTGTTTGTTTTCTTTTTAACTATAAAGTAAAAGTAAAATCATAATGTAGAATCAAATGCGCCTGTTAAAACACGTGCGCACACCAGCAATACAAGCGAGATATACTGGTTACAGTTCCAACATTATTAAATTTAATCTAATTATGTTATCAACAACTTAACAAGTTCTGAACTTTATAATACAAACAAATTATACTAAAACTACAAACCCAATTTTCAAGACTCGAGTTTCAAAACAGATTATATTTATTTATAATTTATTACCAAATAAACATCAAACAAACTTGTAATCTGTACATGAAAGAAAATAACCTTTGGATGCGGTGCCAAAAATATTGTGTCTCTTTAATTCTCTCCGGAAATTCTTCGCGTTTATATCACATCCTGTCGCCTTATCGAAAATAAACTTAAGAAAAATTCCGATGAACTGTTTTTCCAAAACATGACAGTGATGATTGGAATAATAATTAAAGATGTTAACATGAATCACAAAATGCAAATGAATAAGTTTTATACCAAATAATTGTCGTTTTTAACTAATTATCAATTGTTACAAAAAATTACTGTTTTTTCTTTTCATCTTTAGCCTTAAACATGTTGAGAAATCGGATTTGGCGTTATATTACTAAAATCATTCATCCATTTCTTCCAAGGTTTCTTTTTCTGGTATCAAGATTTTCAAATCATTAATATTATTATTCTTCTCATTTCTATTTCTGATTTTATTTTTTCTTTTCTCTTTTTTTGTTTTTCAAGTTTCGTTTATTTTCTTTATTGTAGGAACCTTGAAACTTATTCATTTTTCAGAATCTTCATATGCAAATTTTAGCCCGATCTCTTATCTCTCTTACCTAAAGATTGGTATAACTTTGAGTAATATTTTAATGGTACCGATTGTCCCAGCACATTGTACCTACTTCTACAATGTTTAAGTAAAAAAAATGATGTGTCCAACACATTACCTCCCGTCATTATAGTAATATATTCTATAATACGTTTTTTAGTAAAATGAGTTTATTATGATAACTGAGAATATTTTTAATTCATATCATACCTAAAATTTCCTTTATAAAATTTGTATAATCGAAGAAAACAGATACTTTCGACGTTACTAAAACCAGAACCGAAATTACATTGATTCGCGCGTGCAATATTTATTCCACTTTTGTAAATTTTACTTCATATTTTCTTATTTTATTTTTTTAAATTACTTACGTTAAATTTGACACCAGCATATTTCAAATTATGTGTCCATGTGAATAACTCATCTGTTTTATAGAAATTCCTCAGCCTCAACGATAGGGAAAATTAATATAATTTATATATTTCTTCTTTTTAGCCAAAGTTATATATAAAAGTAGATATGCAGATCGGTAGAAAATTAAAAAATATTTATATTTAATAACAAAGTAATTTGCGAAAAAACGGTATTTGGAGGTATTTTTATAGGAAAAACGGTTTAAAGTTTGAAGTAAAGTACTACTATTGTAGTCAAAATCTAATCATTCTATTAATGATAAATTTAAATAACCATTAATCTGTTGAAGTAATTTATTATAATTTTTGTTCGCTTGATTGGCAGTTGTTTCATTAGTTTCGTTTGATGAAGAAGTAGTAATAATATCATTATAATCTTACCATTAGAGAATTAATTTCAGTTAGAGGCTTTTTATCTATTAGAAGTTTTCGTTGTCACAAATGGATATTTCCGTTGAAATCTAAAAACCGATATTCGCGATTAAAATACTTCCTTTTATTTGTACAACAAAATTATTAAATGTATTTTGTAAAACACATTGTTATAGTTTTTTAATAAAATCATAATCATTTCGAAACAACAACTCGTTACTTAAATATGTTTCTATATCAGTTTTCCAACGCTAATTAATGTAACATGTCATTAATTCAAAAATTCTAATTAATTTTAGATAAAGATAAAGTTTGTTTACATCGAGAAAGACAAATATTTGAATATAACTCCCGACCACCAAAGTAGCCATACCACAATCGAAAATTTCAAAACAATAAATAGAAATACATATTCCATTTCTAATTTGGTTCCAACGCCGTCTAATTTCGTCAACACCAATTAGTCGGGCTGTCTACTGCATAGTGTTCGCAGGACAACATTTTCTTAACCAAGGGGTTAAATTTAGATGTTTTGGATCGGGATGCCTGCGGAACAGATGTGACACACAAACAGTGGTGGGGGATCACATTGACATACATAACAGATGAAAATCGCGAGCGTGGCACACTCTAATATCCACAAAATTGTTATACAACTTCCTGCGAAAATTAATTTACAGGTTGTTATTTTTTTGACTTTTTATGTCTAGAACATTGTCATGGGGTTAAAGCGTTCAATTATTTACTCGATATACTTAAGTGAGTGGTATAATATAAGATATAGAATACTTGCTTGGGCATTATGAGGTCCTGTGCTAAAATTGACACCAAACTGATATTAATATATAAAGTATAAACCAGAAAAAAAAGTATTATTATGCGTGCGAACCGTTGAATTTATTTTTTGCTGCGATCTTTAATGTCTTTTGTCCTTACTTAATTTTCTAGAAGCAGTTCCAGACTTTTTATGATACTTGGTACAGTTCCTGTAGTCAAGCAAAAATTAATTGTATAAGTTACCTTATTCAATCTACTCTTATACATACATACAGCTGGATATTTATATATAACATGTTTCAAAATTTACAAAATTTAATGATACTTTACGATAGGGTTAGAAAACATGATTTATTTTATAAAAATATACTTTTTGCAATAAGGATATAACTATTAAATAACAGTATATTAGGATATTATGGATTATGATAGTCAGTAGAAAAAATATTTTTTTCGAAAACTGTCATAAGAAGTTTTTATTTACATGACAACTATCAACACGCGAAATAATTGTTTTTCTGCATTCAGCAATTTTTTAGTAAAATAAAGGATCACAATATCATTTTAATAGTACTGAACATAGAATTATTGTAATATTTCAATGGAAAATTTATATAAATTATAATAATTGCTGTCAAATGTCAAAGAATATCTAATTTCATAAAATTTTCTCTTTGCATTTTTACTAATTTTAGAAGATAGTTTTCGATAAAATGTTATTTGATAATTGATTACGAAATGTTTTTGCATTCTCGAATGGTTTTTTTTTGCTCGCTATTAACACAAAAAATTTCATTCTCAAATGCAATCTACAATGACAATTTACTATTTCGGTACAAGTACTTCAAAACACTGTCGTGGTACTTAAAGATTATAAAACTATAATGTACTTACTGTGGGTATGTCCTGGTGTATATCAGATTTTTAGTTAGTCATCAATTCATATTAAAGATTTTGTTTTTTAAATTATTACTTTTAACTAGACTTTTCCAGCACTGTAATATTTATTACCCTAAAAAGCTGAAATAAAACAGATGACATTTCATTTCAATTTCCAATTCCAAGTGTGAATTTAACGAGCAAAAAATTAGAAAAATAATTTCCAAGAATCACAGAATACCATACATCATCCCGTAGCAACCATCATTAATTTCCCTCGACGTTTATTTGTTTTGATAATTTAATGCGATCGTCCATTTTCTTCAGCCGTCATCGCATTTGACTTTCATACATTCTTTTTTTATCCGGAAAGCAGATGTTTACTCCTAATGCATTTATCAGACGAATAACTTCGTTTCATCTTCACTACCTTTTTCATTAATAGAATTTTGATTAAACAGTAGTAAAATTTTTACTGGGCTCTTCATTTTGTCCTTGTATATTTTATGGGTTGCAAATATAACTCAGAAATGGTGCGCCAATATTTTTTAGAAACATAAATCATATCATTGGATTCATACGAAACATATATTTAAATAAATATAGAATACATAATATATAAATATGTAATATCTCAAACTAGATTTAAACAAATTTCAACTATTGTATATTATATTTTTTTTAATGTCTTTCAAATGTAAATCAGCTATCATCTTCTTTAGACTGCATTAACTTTTAATAGTCACGTCATCAACTTCTGTTGCAAGAATTATTAAACTTTTATCTTGCATCTATATCGTATTCACATGGCGTAGATGAGACTTTTATTAGTCATCTCATCTCATTATCATACGTGTTACAGAGGGGTATATATTCTATCTGCGTTTAACCAACGAAGAAAATAAAATAAATAAAAACAGTAAGGTAACCGCGGTAACAAATATTGTCAAATATAAAAAAAAATGAGTATATCATTTATATCATTAATATCATTTATGAAGGTTATTTTGGCGTTGACATTGAGATCTTAAAAAAAATTAAGTATACCTTTTTCTAATTTAAATCGAACCTACAATGAGGCTTATTCTGTAATCTGTATTCTGTGGTTAATTTTTAACCAGTTGCTAAAATTTTTGACAAATAAAAACAAACATTACCTACAAGTTACATAATAGGGGTGAAATTCTATTTTGTTGCTCTATATGATGTAATTCTTTTTTATTTACATTTTTTTGTTATATAATATCATTTTACAGAACCATACTAAAAAAGTCGCAAAAATTGTGACGTCTGTAGGTTCTGGTGTGAAGTTGGCCACATGTGGATGCCAGATCCCAAGTATCGTGGTATGGTGTGTTTGAAAGTTGGTAAAGTGGATAGTCTGTGAGTTAAATCATTGTAAGGCTATTGTGTACCACTGTCATTTTGGAAGTTAAAACATTATATTTGACGTTTGAAAAGAAGTGAAGTTGGGTAAGAACCTTGATACGTCACTTGACAAGGGGGGAAGTGGGGTAATTCAGCTGTGTTTTGAAAAATATAATTTTTATTTGCATTTTTTTTATTATTAAAAGTCAATTTGGGGTAAAATAAAAAATACGGGTCTAATATTTTTCATTATTCTATTCATTAAAGCTAAAAGTATCGTTAGTTTAATGTACAACTCTTTTTGTATGTTTTTTTTTTATATAATACTGTCAGCTTTGAAATTTATTTATTTCGGAAGCCATACGATTTCTTCCGAAAGATGATATCATCAATATCCCCTCCTCTCCATGATTTGAATCACATAGTTACAATTGATGACGTAAGGATCAACTGCAGGAAATAGACTGTACTTACTGGTTCCTGTAATTTTCTCTAGAAAATATTACTTATTTAATTCTTAAATTAAATTACTTAACATTATTAATAATCAAAATATTGACAGTGATGTTGTAAAAATGAAATAATAAAATATAAAAAATGTCAGATTTAAATTTACTAGTTAAAAAAAATTCCTTCACAAATAATGACGTTTGATAAACGCCCTCTATAATATAAATATATTATTAATGATGGGTAATGAGCCGTGAATGATGTACGAGTATTTATTTATTTAATTTTATTAAAAATAATTCAAACAACAATATTTTGCCTCGTGAAGTTCAAAATCTATTTCAATCACTGTCAAAATAAAGAGTTTTTTTTGGTTTTTCCCCGATTTTGGCTCGAAGCCACACACATCACATCAGCCATGGTTTGTAGGTAAATAAAACATTTGAACACTGACCTGATTATGAAGCTGCTAAATTTAATTAACACTGACGTCACCTATCAATTAATAACGTCCTATTAATACATTAACACCGCATCTTTCCGTTAACAACTAGGAAACAACTCTGACTCATACTTGAGATTTTATTTTTTGAGAAATACAAAATTTTATTACAAATTCTTTGGTGTTGCATTATGGCATCGTTCGACTTAGACTAAACGCTTAAGATTAAGTAATATTGTTATACAATAACGTTTGAATCACATTGAAAAAATATATGCATGCCAGATTTTTTCTCAAAATAACTTTATCGTCAATTTGGACTCTAAATATAGGCCTGTGTTATGAGAATTTTTATATTTAGACTATCTTTTTAGTCTTTCCTTATTTTGTACTTACACCTATTTTTGTACTGCAATCATATTTTTTATTTCAGTTTTAGTATCTACTCTAATTTTGCTAATAATCTTTCAGGAACTATTTTATGTCAATATCTTACAATAAATATTTATTTAAAAATACATCTGTAGATATCAATAAATAAATCAATAATTATTATTGTAATATCAACCATGTCACTTATAATACATACAAATTAATATCAAGTTTTTTACATTTTATATATAAAAAAAAAAACAAGATTCAAAATTATAGAAATACTTTTTACTTTTTTTATTCAACATTACATTTTTTTATAGAATTATATATATTATAAAATTTATATATAAATATTTCTATAAGTTGGAATCTTTTGTAACAAATAATGAATTTATTGTGAAGACATAAAAACTGTTTGTGTTTTTCTTTGAAATATTAATAAATATTGGCTAAATCAATTTTGTTTGATTACTATTTTGCAAAATATACAAATATCATCTATCTTCTTTTTTTATATATTTTTATCGACCACCTTATATATAAGGGAGGTATTGTTTGTCGTTTCATCTATCTAAATATAAATGTCCACCTTATGGTAAAAATCGATCAACCTACAGTAACAATTGACTGTTGTAATTTTTAGATATTTGTAACAAATATTATGGATATTTGGTGGCAGCGATCGATTCTGTAGTGACCACAACTATTTTTTTGCTTTCGACTATTTTTATTTCAAAAACATATTCAATATGCTCCTGAACCATTTTTTTTAAAGAACACAGTGAAATAAGCAAAATGGTGAAAACGCAACTGAAAAATATGTCGTGGTAAGCGCGATATCAATTTTTAAAGTGAAAATATCGCAACGAAATGTAATCTCTTATAGCTCGCGAACGAAATAATATTTATATGAAATATTTTCACTTATACTTATTAATTGATGAATATTTTGATATTGTTCTGCAAAATGGTAATATGTTAATGGTTCAGGACCCTATTATCATAAAATAATCCACTCATTTTTTATATTTATTGATATATAAAAATAGCCAGTTAACACTGCTGTTGTTTTGTTCTGCCCTTCAATCTATTGCAGTATCATCTCTAACTTATCCTCACTATTCACAATTTTGAATGAAATAAATTATTTGAAAATAATCTGGCATGCATGAATCATACAACAAGTAAAAAATGCAAAAGGAATATCTACAGGCAATTATCCTTACGCTTCTAAAATCTCGCCCTTGGGTCCGGGCATGTGGTGTCCAGGATTACTCCCTAACTTATACGCCAACTCATGCATAATGTCCCTAAAAATCACTGAATCCACATTTTCCCCTAACATGTAAAACAAAAACCAATCCCCCATTTTACTCCTTCTAACTATCAAGTCTATGGCGTCTTTTCGTATCAACCGATACCGCATTCGGAGCAAGTAGACCCTCATGCGAGGCGAGAAGATGATGATGACTCTGTAGACGATGGTCATCATCGTCAGGATGGCGAGGATGATGAACCAGAACCACAGGAAGACGTAGATCTTCTCGTTCACCACGTTCAGAGGAAGAACACATAAGGCGTCGTGCTTCTCGACTTCGCCGGAAACACCGAATTTATGGAACGTGCATTTCGTCATCCGAGGGAAGATTTTGATCATCGGGTCGATTCGGTCTTCTTCGTCGTTGTCTAGAAATCTGATTACTTCCAGGCCAAAGGTCAGGAACTCTCCATCGAAGAAACGGTCCATTAGAAACATTTGTCCTGAAACCAAACAAAACATAAACGTTAAGAAAAAGTTACTATAGCTAATTCCTTAAACTACGGCACTTATTCTAGGGAATTGAAGGTGATCCTATGTGTAAAGCCAGTTTTACATTATACTTTTTTCAGCTAGATTATAGTACTAGATTCATTCGAGAGATGTGTAGACATATCTAGTATAATGTAAATCAGAAATCCGATATTCGTCCGAGATTCTAGTATAGAAATATATATCCGGTTGTATATACGACTTTTACATAATTTTTCCACGCCTGCGTGATTACAAATAAAATTGTGTTGTCAACTGTTAGCTACATTCGTCATTCTCAACTGGGTTTGATGTTTTCGTTTTCTTGTTCTGTGAAGTTCAAAAGGTAAGGTATTCATGTCTATAACGAAATACCTCGAAGGTCCCCATCATTGTGGGATATAATTGGAAGAAGCTTGAATGAAAATTTGACTAGAATATCTAAGTAAGAAAATAGAGAAAAAAAGGATGTCAAACGGGTTTTAAATGAAACATTATCGGTAGTTCTGTTGTTTTCTGTTGCTTGATACTTTATTATGGTTTCTGGTGTATGATTTTTTTTCCTATAACCTTAAAATCTTATCAACGATGACCCCAACTATGACGAAGATCAACAATGAGTTTTACCAAACTGGCTGAGAATACGGAAAAGAAGATAGAAGAAACCAAAAGGTTAGGTGTAATATCACGTTTTCGTGATCAAGTTTATATGAGTTTAATTTAAGCTTCTGTTATCAATGATGATTAACTTTTATTAAAATTAATCAATCAAAAATGTCGTTTTCAATAGAAGAATTTTTATTTGAATTTGAGGCCCAATTTAATTTTATTTTCTGGAATTTCGTGATAATGAGAAAAACTGTAATAATGCTGCTTATAATAATATTTATGTTATTGTGTTGCAAGAAAAATATTCATCCTTAATTTGTTTATAATTAAAAGAGAATTCTTATAGATTTATATGTTTATGAGTCATAGGATATTTATTATTATTTTAATATCAACATTTATAATTATTACAGTAGACATGAATTATTACAGCTACTTCATTTAAATTGTAAAGTGTAATATTTAATATGAATTTCCATTCTACCTACTTTAAATGTAAATATCATTTGCTAATTTGTTTTTTTGTTGTGTCTTACCTACGACGTTGACAAGCGCGAGCATTTCACAGAAATAATATTTGTAAGCCCACCAGTTGTGGAAGCGGAGATTTTCCCACAGATAGTCTATCATTAGTTTCTTTTTCTGCTTTTTCTCTACTTCGGAACAGATTCCTATGTCTAAATCCATCATTAACGCGTGGATTTTGCCTCCTTCCCAACTTTTCCATAGCCAGCGTGGTGCATAAAATAAGATTGCCTGAAACAAAAGAAAAGCATTTTAATATTAATGATAATGAAGGTATTAAAATTGATTGAGTTGATGGATGGATAAAAATTACTGGATTTTAGTCAGATTATGAAAGTTTTATTTCTTCTTCCTCATCAATTATTGGTGATCCTTGGTGCGATATAAACATGTTATTGTGAAAAAATTATAAATTTTAATATTCAACTAATGTTAGATAAATTAAAATAATTATTAACATTTTTAACAATTTGACTTGACGTAAGGTCAAAACTGGTAGGAGAGGAAATAAATCTTTCATGTTCTGACTGAAATCCAATAATTTTTATCAATCCATCATTAATGATAACATTCGTATTTTGACGGCAACAGATAAATATCATCGAAATATAATTATCATATCATTCACACACAATCACATTTATTCAGATTTATATTAATTGTATTTCTATAAATAAGGGCATTCATTTGCATTGACGGGAATATCAAATTTATTAAAAGTTAGACAGTGTTCTCATAACAATATTTTGGCAAATAGTTTTTGTTTCTTACATTTTTTGCTCCAAATCAAACTAATCTTTAAAATTTCTGTGTATGATACGCCTTTGCGCTCCAGATTTATTTATTATTTTATTCGTAATTCAAAAACCTGGCGTGTCTGGGCTCCTTCGCACCTCCTCTCAAATCCCAGATCTCACATTAGTTGCAGTGTACTAAACAAGTGAGCCACCGCTGCCTGTTTCATTAATAAATAATATCATATTAATAAAATAAAAAATAATGAAAAATTCTTGACATTATATTATGATGACGATATGTAAATAAAAATTAGGAATGACGAATGAGTCTGTAGTTTTTGAGGTAAGTAATTTCTTTTGTGAAAATGTTTATAAATAGCTGCCCGCAAAGCACACGCGTTAGTAAAGTTGCTTAATCCGCGATCAAAGCGAAAACTGCTAAAAATATTCCTAATAATGAACTTCATAAGACATATCATATTACGTTTATAAATAACTAGAAAAGTGTGACAAAAACAAATGTATACAAGTAATAAGAAACATTTTTATTCGCGCTATTTTAAAACCCTGTCTATTTATATCTAGGTGTGCTGTGAACTGGTCGTGTAGTTCGTCAATCACGATTCACTTTCAATATTTCGTGGTTAATATCCCGCGGTGCCATTGGCCAGTTTGACAGCACCTTCACTTGTCACGAAAATAGATCGCAGTGACATATGCGTCAACACAC
This sequence comes from Stenolophus ochropezus, assembly GCA_035578165.1. Classification (NCBI taxonomy): domain Eukaryota; kingdom Metazoa; phylum Arthropoda; class Insecta; order Coleoptera; family Carabidae; genus Stenolophus; species Stenolophus ochropezus. The sequence goes on from JAQOWZ010000002.1 coordinate 6,073,397, forward strand.
GTGCAGGCGTCGGTCAACGACTGGGAAGTTCCGTTACGGACAGGGGTACCAACATTTTAAACTTACAATTATACGGGTGAACACTGTCATCCTGCTTTTTACCAAAGTCACCTTAAATTTGCTGTTAAACAAACATATCCAATAATTATTTTATTTTAAAAAATGTACTTGTACATTTGAGGAAGTCGTCAATAAGTATTGTATACGATACGATATATAATATAAGATTTAGAGCAAAGGTCGTTGTAAATAAAGATACAATTCAATAAGCCAAATATAATACTTTTGATCTTTCGATCATCATCAGGTAATTGGTAAGTTACCTGATGATGATCGGAAGATCGAAATTCGTCGTACATCAATTTTTACCGAGTTCCGTGCAATATTATATTTTGTTTATTGCATTGAACCTTTTTTTACAATGACCTTTGCTCTAAACCTTATATTATATATCATATCGGATGCAATACTTACTGACGAGTTCTTCGAAGGAACAATTACATTTTTTAATTTAATTGTTACAATGATATTTGTGGAAATTCAGATATTTTCAATTATTTTACTTCTAACAATATTATACCATTGGAGAAAAAAAGTATCTTAAAAATGTGTACAATACGTACAATCTTTGGTTTTATACCATTATGTTTAATTTATTTGTTTGAATAGCACTAATTGTGTACTTTCCACATCAAGTAAACTGCCCGAAAGACGACGTCTGATAAATGGACTGAACGGTGCAAATATGAAATTATTGATTACACATATACTTAATTTTTTTTTCTACGACTACTATAAAAACTCACACTTTTAAAATACTGTATAAAGTTTCAAAGTTTCGCATTTCCCACAATCTAAAGTACTTCAAACGGAATTTAATTATCTCTTTTCGTTCCTGAGATATTTGCTGTCAAAGTTGCACCTCAAAAAAGTGTATTTTTTGGCTATATCTCTAAAATGGGTAGAGGTACATTCTCAACGGTTATATCAGTCGATTCTATGGGAAAAGTTACATAAAGAAATCTTTTCTCCGCATATACGTCCTTTGGAACGATTAGGTGAAAAATTAGAAAATCGAAAAAACCTAAATTTTAAAATTTTTCCGGTGAACTTTTTGTCACCAAAACTTTTCATTTCTTGAACTTGAGTAGATATCGATGCGCTGATTCCAAATTTTCAAACAGAACTCAATTACCTCTTCCCGTTCTCGAGATATCTGTGTTCAAAGTTGACTTTTGGCAATACCTAAAAAAATAGGTTTTTTAGGTATACCCCTTTAAGGGTTAGGTTTACGACTTCGGTGACCTAACCAATCGATTCCACGGGCAAAATTACATAAGTATAGCAATTTTTAAATTTTTATTCAGAAGGGTACAGTTTTTAGAGCAAAAAAACGAAAATCGGCGAAATCGAAAAAATTGCCTGATGAACCCCTTACGATTTTTTCGATTTTTGGCCATTTTCAGTTTTTTCCTTCTAGAAATTCTATCTGTTGAGATAAAAATCTAAAAATTGGTACACTTATGTAATTTTGCCCGTAGAATCGAATGGAGTGGTCGCCGAAACCTGAAACCTAACCGTTTAAGGGGTATACCTAAAAAACCTGATTTTTTAGGTATAACTTTGAACTCAAATATCTCGAGAACGGGAAGAGATAATTGAATTTAGTTTGAAAATTTGAAATCAGCTCATCGATATCTACTTACGTCCAAAATATGAAAAATTTTATTGACAAAAAGTTTCAGGACGAAAAATTGAAATTTAGGTTTTTTCGTTTTTCTTATTTTTCACCTAATCGTTCCAAATAACGTATATTTGGACAAAACATTTCTTTATATAACTTTTCCCGTAGAATCGAATGGGAAAGTAGTTGACATTGTATCTCCACTCATTTTGGAAATATTCCCAAAAAACACACTTTTTTGAGGTACAACTTTGAGAGCTAATATATCCAGAACGAAAAGACATAATTAAATTCTGTTTGTAAATTTGGTATCAGCGTATCTAATTCTTTAAAAAATATTACAAACAAAATTTTGTAAAATTTGAAAATTCTCCAGGTAAAAATTCGATATTTTCAAATATTTTCGGGTTTATGCAAAAATACAGTATCAGCGGCTTTGGAAATAGGCGACTTCTACACTTATTGTACAATGTACTATTTCCTTACAAATTTTCATATATTTTTAATTTTTTATTACGCACATAAAATAGTCCCTGTGGCGCTCTCTCCAATCGAACTAGAGTGCCTAGGGGTGACGTCTGTTACACTCTGTATTGTACAAATAAATCAGTAATATATACTATAATTCAGAACTGACACATTCTGCCATGAATACTAAGCAGTAAGTGATATATTTATATACATATTTTTGAATTTTACAAACATAAACTTAATTTTTATTGTTGTATGTTTTAAATGACCTATTTAAAATTTAACAACTACTGTCTTAATTTTGCAAACATATGAACATCTCATCTGATTCCTTAAATACAAGCTGAACGCAACGATATGTAACCACAATACAATTTAAAAGTTTCGTCAGCTAATCTCAAATTTGTAACAAAAAGAAAATTAAATGACATATTGAAAACTGAATAATATTTATTAAAATTCAAATATAGTACCAAAGCTTATTTAACAATTACCCAAAATTTAATCTGTCTAGTACAAAATGTTTAAGTACAAATATTAAGAATTATAGTAGAATATTTTTAAATCATTGATAAAATATTAAAACGTATTTTAATATTGTGCATATTAATTAAAATGTATGTACACAATATGTATCACGTTCTCTATGCTCACAATAAGTAAATATACAAAGATAGTAAAACTTTTATAGTCTGACATTATGCACCACAACAATGCAAGTAAATGTGCCATTAAACTCGTACTTATAGTATTTGTTTCTAAAATACCATGGCAATGTTAAATAAATAAATGAATGAATAACTTGAAAGTATAATATGTAGTGGAAAATTATCTTATTTTTGTAAACATGAAAGCTATGATCATTTAAGTTGTCACATATGAGTTATTATATCTTATTTTCTTGTGTCTGTATAGATGTATAATAAGACAAACGATGCACTACTGAAAATAGAGCATTTTAATTGCAATTACATTTATAGCTTTGACATTTTCAAAACGAAATGCATAAAGTAGCTATTAGTCTAGCTTTCCACTAGATCTTAATCCGATACTAGTCTAACGAACTCCGTCTATTTTTGCTCTAACTTATTTTTCTATGTACAGTGCATTAACTTTGCTTTTAACACGCTGTAGTCAGGACCGTATTCTATAAAAATAGCTATATAAAACCGGAAAGAAAAATGACATAAAACTAAATGTATATTTAAAGTGAATATATACTTAAAATAGTTTCTACTTTATTAAGGTTAAAATTAGTTATGGGGAAAAACATTAAGGAACAATAAAACTCATTTTTACTACAGTCTGTTTTTGTTAGGGATGTATTCTTCTAAATAAGGGCCTGTAGGCAGGGTTGGCCCAATTATTTGATTTTTATCAAAGATACAAAAAATACAAATTATAATAAAAATTTAATTATTTGCTACAAAACTATCATTAATAACTAAAATAAGTTCTGTATATAATAATATCTTAAAATTAAATTATATTTTATCATTTTAATTGTCATATAACACAAGAGAAATATAAGTATTTAAATGTGTAACTAAAAGTAAAATTGTTTGTTACTCTTCCTAGTTTCAGATGAATCATTTTGGTTTTATTACAGATTTCGTTTTTGTTTATGTAATAAAATATTTATATTGTTTTGAAAATCATTAAAAAGTATGGTAATACTTATATATATTTAAAAATTAAAAAAAAAAAAACAAAAAATCAATGATTTTCGAATTTTTACACAATAAAAAGAAATGTATGTCAAGAAAATAAGTTCATCAAATTTGCATAAAATAGAACAAAATCCTTTTTTATTTTCTTATACCTGTGCTCTATGTTGCAGGTCTTAATTATAGGTTTAGCAATAGTTGTTTGTATATCAAGGGACTAAAGTATAATTTTTATTACGCATATGGAATTTATTCTACGAAACGACAGCATTTTATTTTGATATATAAATAAGGTTAGCAATTCTGTTCTATTATTTGCAGAATATATAATAAAAATACCTAGAAACTAATGTAAGTAACAAAACGCACATGCAGAAAATTCTTATTTTCAATATGTTGAGCATAACTGACTTTTTAAATTTTGCGCAAGATGATGACGTGAATTTACTATCGTAGATCGCCCATAATTGTGTGTTACATTAGAATAAAAATACTTTAGAATATAACCTAGCAACTATAAATATTCTTACTATATGATACGTTATTGAACGTTTGATGTGTGTATGTAGTAGTAAAATCGTTCCAGCGTTTCTTTTTAAAACAGTCGTATAGAGTTGCAGATTGAATTGAAATAAAATAAGCGAGTGTATAAATAGGCGTATTCGCGTGTAAAATGATTTATAGTTGGCCGTGGCCAGACAAACCACTTCGATCCTCACTTCCTGGTGATACGGTTCAGTGTTACTACGCCCGTGCTACAAGTGCCCTATAGCCTGTCAATCAAACGTGATTGACATAACATACTCGCGCTACTTCACAAATTTAATAATATTTGCCTCACAATTTATAAACATCACATTTATGTTTCATACTAGCGAACTTCGTGCCAAAACCAAAATATTTTCATAGTTAAATCAAATTTATTGGATAAATAAAATTTCTATTTTCCGTTTTACTACTCGCTTTAGTGAGATTTAAATTCTAATTAACTTAATTAAAATGGGACTATTTGAGGTTTATACGATTGTCAGGTCGTTTTATATTTCGCGGAAGTTGTAATTTGTAAATAAATACATCAGCAAAGCTTATTAGTATAGAACTACATTCTAGGATAGTAAATAGATTTTCTAATATTGTTACTTTAAAGAAATTTACTAGGATTAGGACTAGTCATCGCTTTTTTATTTATTTGCATTTAAAGTTAATATTACATACATATAATTAATTTCAGGTTCAATATTTATAAATAATTAAAATAGAAACAAATATCTTGTTTTTAGTGGTATTCCTTTTGTCTTTTGCTATAGTTAAAATTTTTAAGGAGTGAAGAGACGTCATCAATATTTGTAACTAGACTATGACGTCACGAAGTACTACGTATATATGTGCATTAATTTATTCCAAATCTGCTACTCTCTACAAATGCAAAATTGTTTAAGTCGATTCATAGCTAACGTGTGTTGAAAAAAAATGCACTATAATTTTTTTCAATAAACTGACATTACATTAAAATAAGTATTTTTCATCCTATAATAATTGGAAATATAATTAATAAGAAACTTATTAATAGTAGCATTTTTTTCTTCTCGCTTTTTTATTTATTAACATCCCTCGGTTATTTTTACAAGTTGAGGCTATACCTACTACGTCTTTTTACTCCTTAAAAATTTTTCTATTCTTGAATTCTATAACTTTGGTTGATGTCATTTAAACTTTTTATGATATCAATTGCAAAATATCAACTAAAAAAAGAACTTGAAATTCTATAACAGTACCAAATAGTTATTTGTGGTTGGTATATAACAAGACAAATAAAATACACTCTACACAGATATGAAAACGTCTTAAATTTATTGCAAATTTAAATTCCTATCGTGCAGTCATTAAACGTTAGATACTTAACATGAGCAATTTGTATTTGTAGTTTATACGAATTATGGAATTCTACCTCAGTAACTGTAAGCTAAAATTACTTTATATATTACTAAGAAATGAAAACGTTTAAGATCTATAGGTACTTAAAGAATAAGAATAAATAAACCAAATGAAAAATGCTTTGAAATTTTGCTTAATTAAAACCCTTGATAACAGATGAGATCGTTTGTGAGATGATTGAGAGAAATGGTGCATTTGTGCATGAATACTGAAAGTAGGTAAAGGCCGTTTTCATTCCCAGTAAATAAACAGAGTGATTTGTAGGTAGATATTTTTAATATTGTTTTGGCAGCGAATCTGTAAATCTGTAATTGGTTCACTGTTCACTGATTAGCTTCTAATTGCATATGTAATACAAGGTTCTATTGCAAAAGTTTCACTCCCACATCATTTTAACACGTGACACGACAGTCTTTGGAGGCACAGTAAATCATTTTTTTATTTATCATGGATTCAGGAAACACTGGGATACAGCAGTAACACGGGGAATCCCAGATATCACAATACCACATCCTTATAGCACGTAGCACGACAATCTTTGGAGACACAGTAGATTTTAACTCAATTTTTATTTTTCGTGGATTCAGGGAACACTGGGATACAGCAGTATTTTTATTGATAAATAGTCAGTAACTTCGGGGAATCCCAGGTTTCACACTACACTAAGTTTTGATAGATTTTATTTATAAATTGTAACAATACGCTATATACAGGTATAAGAGAAATAAGTATATTAAATTTAATCAGCGATAGAATTCTTTGAAAGTAACAATATTTACTTGCAATTTTTATTATATACCTTCTAGAAAAAGTTAAATTCTTCAAAGTTTTGTCTCAAATTTTGACAGTAAGTGTCACTTTTGAAAATTGATTGACCATGGGCCAAAATAAAGACTCCCTATTTGTAGAATCAGATATTTTTTATAAATTATAACTTTTATAATGATTATTAACCAATTTATTTGTTAGGGTTAACATTAAAGTTAAAATTCAGTCAAAATTATAAATGTGTTTAACTGAACGTTTCGATATTTAGTAATTATAAACAGTTCCGAGAAATAAAAAAAAAATTACATTTTAAGGATAACTTGTAACTTGTATAAAATCATAAATTTCTTTATATAAAATGGAATGTGACACACGAAAATTTACAGTAAATTTTTATTAAATAGTAAGGTTACTTTATACAGATTTTTGAACAAAGTCGGTTTGACAGATTGTTCTGAAAATAGTCCAACCATTTTTTGTATATTAAAAATGATCTGAATATTCAGCATTTAAAATGTGTTGCCTGTAAGAAACTGCGTTCGTTTATTTTGATAGTAATTTGACAGAAAAAGTTTTGTCAAATTTGTATCAAAATAAACTCATCTAGTTTCTAGGCAACATATATTTTCGATCATTTTTAATGCACATACACTACAGAAAATACCTAACCGACTCGTTAATTTAAGGGGTGGTAAAATACTAAAAAATGAGATCTAGAAAAAAGTTACCAAGAAATATTGTTTCTCTTAACAAGTTCTATCACTAGTTAAATATAATGTACTTATTTTCTGTTACATATTTTTCGAAATGATCGTCTAAAGCCAAAAAATGTCAAGATTAAACTAACTCTCTTGTCCAATTTTTTTTTTTAAATATTTCTATATTTAATTTATTTTTTGCACGAATGGTCCAAGAAACTTAGTGAACATTGGGGCAGAAAGTTAATAAAATATTTTCGAAATCATCCTCCACTGGTAGAGAATACGATAAAATAAGTAGAAGAGTAGATTACTGTTCTGTACTCATTTATTTTTCGTGTATTAAAACATTAAAAGGTTCGCAGCATGATTTCAATTTAATTCAACATCTGCTATAAAATAAATTTAGGTTATGGAATATTTGCAAACAAAACTAAAAGCACCGTACTTCATTTCACAAGTACAACATTTTAAATTTGAAATGCTTTGGAAACAGTCACAAACGTAAACAGTCTCACTAAATCTCAAACTGAACAGAGTATTTTTAAATTTCAGCCGTGTGACGAATGTTATTTTAAATACTTAAATAATATTTTAAGCGAGCAGATGATCTAAATAAATATTGACTTAATATGTTCTCACCTAGAAAAGTGAGTTATTGTTCAGTATTTCTAAATATTTGAAAATTTATGAATTATGGACGCTGGAAGAAAATTTACAAAACTAGTTTTCTATAAATTATATGTTTAATTTATAGCCTTGCTTTATCTTAAAACGTAATAGTTTTTAACTTTGATACTTTATCTACTTCTATAGATATAGAACCTCTATTAATAAAAACACCTTTGAAGGTAAACGACAAATTGTCACTTTATCTATTATTTATTTTTTTCATTTTATTCAAATGTAATATTTATTAGATACTTCAAGAACTTGGTTTATTAACAATTTTACTTGTATTGTTATTAATAGTCGATTATTTATTTCAATGCCTAAGTTCATACTATTTTAATTCGTTTATTTAATAATAAAAAAAAAATTACACAAATTTATTTTTGTCACTACTAGTCTAGACATCCACTATTATTAACCTTTATTTGTCATGAAAAAATATTTTTTCACTGCCGCTTACTTAATAAGTTATTATTAACCATAGTCGCTAATGAAAACTATTACTTTTAACTCAATAAAAGTGTTAAGTATAAATTCATAATTAAATAGCCGTATAAATTAAATAAGTAAATCAAATAAAACCAAATTAAAAATCAAATATGAGAATAACAAATGAAACGTCAAATTTTATAAAAAATCAAGACAGCCTACTTTATATTTGTGATTATTAAAAAACAAATTAATGGTCATATCAAAATGTTTGTTATTATCAACATATTTTTCTTTTAGTAAGTTTCGGATTGAAATGTTAATAATGAAAAAAATAATATATGTACTACGATTGAGAATAACATTATTGACTAGCGCCGTATGTCCCTCGGTTGCTTCGCACAACTTGGCGCTAGATTAATAATGATGAAGCCATGACTTTATTGGAAAAAAGTACGAAGTCAAAAATGACATTTAGATCACGACAGTGAAGGTGTACTGATTTGAGAGTAATTTTTGACCAGAGTTGTCGTTACTTCGCAGGAATTAAATTTTACCTATTAAATTCATAAGTCGAATTATATTTGCTTGATTATTTGACAACAATTCAATATAAAATTTTTGACATGAACAAAATGTAACCATGACTAAGATTCCGTGATTTTATCAAATATTTTCACTGAAAAACTATCTATGGCAATCAAATGAAGCAATCTGATTGCGAGAAAATGACATGTGTGGAATAATCAATAATGTTTTTAAATCAAAAACTTTAACCTTAATTTATTTTAAAGTCATGTCAAAACTTTATAAAATTATTTCACAATTAATTATTGTGCTAGGTATCATTAATAATTTATATTTATATACACAATAAAATCTGCATAGACAGATCTATTTCTAAGATATGAGTAGATAATACAAATATTTGATTGAAAATAAAATTTTTTGGAATTTGCAATAAATTTTTGATGATTCCTTACACAAAAATAATTCAGAATGAGTAACATCAAATGGTTTCGACGAAATAATGTAGCAGTGAACTCAAAATAAAGCATGAATAAATGTGTTTCGCGAATTTATAAACTTGAACACAGTTTGATGTCTGTATTAATTTAAAAATATTTTTAAAATGTTTATCTTATTCTTATTACACCAACGTATTCAAATATATAATGTAGAACTCTAGAATTTTACTTTATTATTAGTCAAATAATAATAAAAAATCCAAAAACGAAAAGTGGAACTACAAAAATTAATTTTCCGCTAACTATATCAATTCTAAATTTTCAATAATATTCGTATTTTTAAATATTTTAAAAATACAAAAGAGTAAGATATGTTAATGCAGCTATAATAAATTTAACTATTTTCCTATTCTTATGTTTGTTTATTTAAATTGTAAACTATTTTGTACGAATTGTCTTTTAATCCTTTAGGTCACAAAACAAACCATTTAATGAGAAAAGAATTTCGAGACAAACATAAAATTGGACTTAATAGACTATGTAGTCATTTCCGGAAATTCATAAATCCTGGAAACAAAAATAGAATGGTGTGTAAGAAATGTTATTTTCTGTATCACAGTTGCACAGAGAGTTAATCACCGAACGAGCTAATTTTACCCGGCATTTGATTTAGATTGTACAGGTGAGCCACTGGGTTCCTCCGACAATCATTCAGTTTGTCGGAGGATCGTTTCCTGATACATCCTTCAAATGTGTCACAGTCGAACGTCACGTGACTTTATAGTTTATGCATGATATACAAACTCTGCTTCTCTCACGTTTAATATCAATTAAATAATAATAGCAACACCTGATACAGTACTTATGAAAAATTTACCTGTATCAGAATTTACTTGTATAATATGAACCTAAATGAGGGTAAAATACGCGTCTGTGTTTACTGCCTGATTTTTGCGATTGAAAGAAATATTATTGGTGATACAGGATAGGTTCTTCTTTAGTCATATTTATTAGACTTGTTTCAAAGTTTAGTGAAATAAGTACTATGTACGGAATAATTTTCAACAAATTTTAAATTTGCAAAGTTGTGTCTTAAACTTGTAAGTAATTTTTTTTTCTTCTTTCTTCTCGTGAAATAGTGAGGATAATTTATTTTTTTGCAATACCTGCACAGTAAGTTACTCATTAATAACAAAATTTAAACACAGTAAGTGGAACTTTTATTGCAGATTTGGTTTCCATGGTTATATAGTAAACACTTCCCGTACACGGTGGACAGTAAATGTGTTACTTACAATTCATGGTGGATGGTAAGTATTTAGTTTCCACATCATCATAAACATTCATGGCACTCTTACTCTCAATTGCAATTCAACTTTTATTTTTGACATCAATCTGACAGACGTTAATTTTGAAACCTATTTTTCTTTTTCTATTATTTTTGTAGGTATTGCAAAAAATAGCTTACTAACCTTGAACTGTAAATGATATTTAAAATCTCGAATGTTTAGGAAATCTCGACCCTTCGGGTCTCGACTTCCCAAACAACATTCTCGACCTAAAAACTGTCACTTACAGTTCACGGTACGTACTATACTATTTTATCCTAAAAATATTGAAAATAAGATTTTCCTGAGTGTGCGTTACAATACGAGTATAATATGTATAATAAATCAAAAACAGTTGTTTTAATTAACGCTTTACATTTCCAATGCATAGACATTAGCCGGTCCAGAGCTACAAAATGTCACTATTCCCTACGGAAGAAAATAACAGTTCGTGTTCGCACTAAGAGATGACGTTTAACACGTTAGAAATAACAATCAGAATAAAATATGTCAATAGGCTTTTAACATATTTTAATTTTAAATAATTTTGATACTTACATTAAATTCTAGGTATTTTATTATATATTTTGTAAATCATGGGACAAAATTGCGAACTTTATTTATATGTCAAAATAAAATGTTTGTTTTTTGTTCATATTCTATTTGTAATATTGGTAATCAATTTCACAAATTTCATTGGGGTTAAGTTAAATGTTAATTTTTCAGTGTTCGTAAGATATTATTTTTTGATGTTGTTTTGTTGTGCAGGATAAAAAATAGTGTGTGCTACATGGCAGTAAAGTTATTTTCTGGTCCTCAAAAATTAAGAATAAATAAATCTGGAGCGCAAAGGCGTCTCATACAAAGACATAATAAAGATTTTTTTGATCTAGAGCTGAAATGTCAAGAACAAAAACTATTTACCGAAATATTGTTGTGGAAACACTGCCTAACTTTTTATGAATCTGACATTCCCGTCAGTGCAAATGAAATTCTGAAACAATTTGGTGTTGATATTTATTTATTAGAAAATAAATTATTGACAATATTAATAAAGTTACCTACAAGTATGACTACTGCTAAACTTATCTTTTCTATATTAAGGAAATTAAAACTCCTTGAAGAAGTTGAATCCAAAGAAAGTTTTAACCCGATTCGCATCGACGAAAAAGTTATATTGATTAAAAGTTTAGTTTTTTTTTTTGTACATATAATTTTAATTTTTCATATTTTTTTCTAATTCAGTGATTTTATGTTAATTAATAACTTTTCTGGTAAACATTATTATACTTTATTATTTATGATTATCTAAAAAAAAATGGGTAATGTGTCCCTTCTTAAGAAAGTTTCGGGATCCGCCACTGGCCTGTACGTCATTTGTTATTATCTACGCTATATTGTTCTTGACGAGTATGATGTCAAATATTTGAACTCAGAAATAATTGTAATATTTTATTGTTCGTCAAAATGAATAATTGATTCACGCATGTCAAAAAGTGTGGTCTTAGAAAATCGTCTATTTCCCACCTTGAGTGATTCAAGCACTCGACTTCGTCTCGTGCAGAAATTTTTACAGCTCATGAGAAATATGCGACTTTCTGCGCTTATTACACAATGTACTATTTCTCAATTCAACTAAACTACTATTTCTCAATTAAAAAAAAATCTTTGATAATCATCAATAATTGTAACATTTGCAAGTAAATATTATGAAGATTGGTTAGATACCTGTGCTATAAGAAGTATAATTGTCCACTGGTAGTATTTATGATGTTTCAGATCTTTGGGATCATGTCTTCCATTTAGTATTCCTGGATATGGTACATCTATTCCTACAGTGAATTTTGTTTTGTTGAATGCAGAGATAATACTGTGGGTACTATGGATCCAACAAAATGAATCTACAAGAATTAATGTTTTGTTTTAATATTCTATAATTTTTTTTTAAGACGCCTATTCATAAATATTTTTTTTAAGTCATCTATGCTATACTCTCCACGTCAGCCGAAGTGTCTGGCAAGAAATTTCTAGTAAGGGGCGTAGCCAAAGAGTGATCTGGAGACCAATATCTCCCCCTATTTTTTACATTACAAATTTAATGTATTAAAGTAACTAAAATAGAAATTCTTATATATATATATATATATATATATATATATATATATATATATATATATATATTGTTTAATTAATGGAGTTATTGCAATTATTATATTTTTAAAATTTATTAAATTATTATCCTGCCGAAATCCCTCCCCATTTAAAATTTCTGGCTACGTTCTTGCGTCTAGTACATCCAGCTATATATAATAAACCGTTAAAGATTTATTTATTTATTCAATTATTTATTGACAAAAATATTTGTAGTGTATTGGGTAGGTTATCCTCATAAAAAATGAGTAATAATTATTTCACAATTATTCATTGATTCATTTTATTTGCATTTATATGTAAACCACTTCCTTTTAAGTATTTTACCAAATATTTTGTTTTTTTGTACACATGATAACAAAAATAAATATAAATTGCAACATAAATTTATTTTAAAAATTATTCTTTTTGATATTTACTTATTGATAATAAGTCTTCATTTAAAATTTTTACCTATATTTTCAAACATAGTTTAATGTTATTTTCTTATTTCAAATTTTACTCAAATGAAATAAATCTTATTACAAAATTGTATTTTTAAAACTTTTCATTTTATTTACAATCTTTCACTTTTCCGCATTTAGGATAAGATTGGTAAATTAATCAGATCACTTCCTTCCTAAGATAAACAGGATATGTTTTTTAGATTACTTCTCACAACAAAGAAATGAAAACTTTTTTGACAAAAATAAGAAAATATTTAGTGTTTCATAAATTTTGATTTAATTTATGTAATTTAACTTAAAATGGAATTGAATAAATAAATTTTGTGAAATTGTTGTAGGTACTTTATACATTTTATTTTGTGAAAAAATATTGCTTGTTTTTTCGAAATTAAAAATCAGGGTTGCGTAAAAATCCGATTTTTTTAATTAAAACCGATTTTTTTATTTCAATCAGATTTTCTTGATTTATTCAAAAATGTATAAAATATTTTCAAAAACGTGTTTCACAAAAAAACATTTATTATGGAAAAAAAAAATATTGTAAAGAATACTAAGATTAAATCCTTAACGAAAGTAGACAAAACGAAATTTTTACAGTTGTCTACGGATGTTGAGAACTTAGTTCTCGAAATACGTATATAGTTTTTTAAAATTATTATTAAGGTTAGGGGTATATTTAATTTAATTTTATTTTAACCATAGTTTTTTAATATTCAACTTTAATACTATACAATAATATGTAATTTTAATTGTAATTACCTAGTACATGTTGTTCTACATGTTTATTATCACAATGAATATTTGTTCCACAAATTTGGGCCGTTGCTAAAACGGCTGCAAATGCACATATTATTCCACAAGTGAACTGCACATTTAGTCGAAAAATCCCATCGTCTATTGTTCGCCGATGAAGTTTAAATAAATTTTTTATGTCCTTAAAAATTGAAAACATTTTCACTGTTCACCTAAGTTACTACTACCATAAATGAATACTATTTCTAATCATCAGTGCGACAAACAAACCAAAAAAACATTAGTTGGCGCGAAATATTTCATTGGCTGAGTTACAACCAATGATAAGCCTTATTGTGTGATAAGAAACAGAAGTTCAAATTCGAACAGAAATAACACGTATTGTAATTTGTTCGCTATAGTTATAGCTTATCAGTTTAATTTCTCTGACTTTATTAACAATCGATACCCAGATATTCTTTAAGAATATAATTTCGTACCCTTATTAAGCAGAAAACAATTTTTATGTTAGAAATAATTGTAAGTTTAATCATTATATGAATGTATGTATAAGTGGATATTTCAACCTTTCCATGCAATATATTTATGCATTTGTTGTTACCGATATTGTTAACTGGGAATTTAAAATGAGAGCTATATAGGGAAACTATTTTTATAGTACAATATTATTCCAATTTTATTATTATTACTGTACATGATTATTTATATATACTCAGATATATTTAAGTTGTAAGTGAAATTTACCAAAGTATATTTTGGTAATTAAATATTTATTTTCTTTGTCGTTTTCTTTTGCAAAATTAAATTATGATTATTAATATTGTTAGCCAACATTTAATAATTGGATTGTAATTGTGGTGTTTTAAAATAAATAAAATAGTTCAAAATGTATTACTGAGTGAGAAATGTAGATGTTAAATATTAGATAAAAAATTTACATACACTCAAAACAATTAGTCTCCGTACAACAGGAAATGAAAAAAATGGATTTAAGTTTTATATTATACTTACTTACTTACTATTTTAATTATATTAATAAATAAAATGATGTATTGATTGCTTTAAAAGTACGCCAATTCAGTCTTCGTACAACTGAAAATATAGAATCAATAGTTTTTTCAACGATTATTCATTACTTCTCTTAAACGATTTGTCATAATTCCCACTAATCTTGGAGTTTGGGAGTCAATTTTACCGCATTCTTCTACCATAAATGTAGTAGTTTTTTTAATATTCTATGGGTCTCCTGTATTACACATTTTTTAAAATTATAGAAATGTTCAATTATTGAAAGATATAAGAATCCTTTAAACCCATTTTTCAGCACATTTTTCCAAATTCTCTTTTAAACTATTCAAAAAACCCATTTTCCCATCAATAAAATTAAGTTATTATTTATTACTTAATATTAATTTAAGACTAGATAGAATTAATTTATTGCCAGTTGCACTAATATTACTTAAATTTTAAGTTTCTCTTAAATTAAATCACATCGGAATAAAATATCAAATGATCTATTCAACATTGCTACTAAAATTTTGATTTGTCTATTTCTGTATAAGTGTTAAATTATCAAATAATTTCGTTCAGTACTGTAGACAGGTGTCATATATGAATATATGCTTTAATAAACAGAGGTGTAAAATTATCTGATATACCCCACAGAACTGGAAGTAACTGATATCGCAGTTACAACGCAAATATTTTTGATTATTGAGTGAAAAAGTAAATAATATGAACTAGTTTGCAATATATTACTTATAAAATTATTAATGGTATATTAGATGTATTAGCAAACACGACTAGACTCCTCTACCCCTTAGATATATTATTTGATGAAACAAAAAGAAAAAACAATAAAGTCTGATTTATCTATTGAGCTAGTATTTTAATGAAAAGATCAGTATTTATAATATACCTAATATATTATTACAGTTTTATAACATATGTATATTCTCCAAACCTATATTTTATATTGATCATTCATAAAATACATTACACAACACTGACTAAATAAATAGTAATAAGTAAGTAATAAATTAAGTAATCTATTCCATATTTTAGAGTTATTTCTCAGGAAGAAATTGTATAACAATGAAAAACCCAGTTTTCGCAAATAATAAATTAATTCCTAACACCATTCACTAATTATTTTAGTGCACTTCGTTTTTGCATAAGAGGTACATAAAGATAATACAGAAGTTAAAGTGTTATCTATCGAAATGTGACGAACTTGGAATACTGAACGATGTATTTTGTTATTTTTGCTTATTGTTTTTAATGTATAAATATAAATGACATTTATCATTTTCCTATATTTTTCCCAGGATGTTTGATATCAAGTTCTCATGAACACTGTTTAACTTTTCCGATTAAATTTGGTTCTTTCAAGTTCTTTTCGATAATATAAACCGCAAAATTACTAATTTCGTCATAGTTTCCCTGCTGATATAATTAACTAATTACAAAACTCCTACAATCTAAAAATAAAAATCTATTAAGAAATTACAACATATTTCTGCGAATTTTGATATGATTTTTTATAAATATCCAAAATGCTTTTTCTGCACTTGATACGTAATAAACCATATTATATTTTTTTAAATGTTAATGTTTTTGGTAGTGTGTAGCGTATTTTAAAATGTCGGTCAATACCTTTCGAACAATAAATAAATAAACGGCAGACATTAACTGCATTACTTGTTCTATTTTTAGGTCAAAATGCACATTATAAATTCTTACGTAATTTTTGTGAAACATAAAATATGATTCTTTTAGTTATATATACATTTTCGTTAACTATTCACCGTAAAATAATATTTTTTCTATTGGAAAAATAATATATAGTAATGTATTGATATGGTGTAAATATAAACTCTATATTTGAATTACTAATTATAAATTTTCTTATTCAAATAAATGTGAGTTTAATTATTATTTTATTCCACCTTGAAATATTTTATTTATTTCTCTTAGAATTAATCAAAATTATTTTAAATATCGAAGAAATATACTAGAAAATTAAATGTAAACAAAAATAAATTATGAAAATTTAATATGACATTTTATCTCTGATTTTTCAATTGGATAAACTATAATTAAAAATTGATATTGCCTGCTTTATAATTTATGTATATTTTACATATTTTATATTTTTTGTAAAGTTTGGTACAGAAATATTATTTATTTAACTAATGAGTTATTAAGGAATATTTTCAATTCAAATTGTCTATCATTTTATTCGTTTTCAACCTTATGTGTATTTTTTTTTTAGTATATTTCAAAAATTTCTTTACTATTTGATTCTACGAGAAAAGTTACATATAGGTATTTTTTTGGAAGAATTATGTGAAAATGACAAATTTCTTGTTCGAGAAAAATTTTTTCTCCAAATATTTTCATTTTCCGAACTGAAATTCAATTACCTCTTTTTTTCAAAACATTTGTTTTCAAATTTATTCCTAAAATTTTTTCTCATTTTTCACCTAATTGTTCCAAAGAATGTAAAGAAAACATTTCTTTATTTACTTTTTTCTATAATTGAACGGTTAAATCTTTCAAATTTGAATCTTCCCTTTAAACAAAAAGATGTAGCTTTGGGCACAAAAATTTCAAGAAGGTTAAGAGATAATTCAATTTAAAAATAAATAATTGAAATCATTGCATTAACATTTATCAATTTATATAATTTTCCTAATCAAAAATTTTTGACCTATAAATAAATACGTAATTGTGGTCTATTAAATATGTGTAATAGTAATCGTAAAATGCATATTACGCACGAAATGGAAAAGTTACACAAGAAGAGGCGAGTTTGTAATTCCACAAGTGCGTAATTGCATTACAACTCGAATTACATACTATACTATTTCTACGACCACAATTTGACTGTTTTCCTATCATACCACGAATACACTGATATAGTTGACACATCACTAGTAAATAGCGTCAACTACAGAACATAAAAATAATTATGCCAAAATGTCAACTTCTAAATAATTAATTTAAACTATTTACAACCCAATAAAACAATACTATATACAACATTTCTTTATTTTATTCATTAGTTTTAAATTAATTATAATTAATTTTGTCTTTTGTGCTTTACACACAGCCATCCGTAATGTGACACTTAGATAACCTATAAATGGTACAATAATGGCCATTTACATTAGTGGTCGTAGAAAAACATAATTTATCGTTTAAACCTTAAAAAAAAACAAAGAAATATTCAAATTTTTATTTATGAAGTCTGAAACAATTAATTTTCTCACAAATTTGTAAAGATGTTTATCATATTTAGTAATTGACACATAACTCATTGAGAAGTACAATGAAGCTGTCGTTAGCCAGTGCCTAAAAGTTCCCATTTTCAGAGAGTTTCAGGCCCGTAGCGTGGTAAGCTGTAGCTGTGGTAGTTTATTATAGAACACAAGGTGAGGCTCTGTTTATATTTCAACACTCACTGACGGGTTCACGTAAACTCCGAACACTCACATTCAAACCAGCATTCGGAACAAAAATATTACTCATTCAATAAATCAAGACGGCTTTGATGGATGATAACAACACCAACTAGTTCTTTTGTTTGAGAGTTAACCTCCAATTTGTTATAAATTACACATTATTCTAAACTACATTATTTCTAAAATAGTTTCTAAAACAATCGTTTTTTTAATGTAGTGTCAAATTTAGATTATTTACTATAGTCCGTTTGACAATGAAAGAGAGAATAATAAATCAAAATTTGTAAGACAAATAATAACAAATAAATCCACGAGGAAAATAAAATAAAACTTTAGATTTAGAGCTAAACTACAAGAGTGTAAAGTTGTTCAAAATTAAATTGTACATCATAATTGATGCCACAGTACCTATGAAATATATTAAATATAAAATGTAATATTTTCGTTCAAAATCAGACAACCATGGAAATAGAAGAAAATATCTATGTGACAGTTGGTTGTGACAGTAAATGACATGTCATTATAGTTAATGTAATTTAAAATTAATTATTATTTTTGGTAATAGACTAAAATAATTTTAAAAATGGTTGTTTCGTCGATAAATATAATAAAAATTTGTTTTACTTAAAGTATTTATCCTACTTACAAATATTTAATACTTTTTTAATTTTATGTTTTTGTAATATTGCTATATTATTTAAGAAATAAAATCTAAATTCCACTAAATAATATTAAAATACAGGCAATAAGAATTGTGATTGGTGATATTTCAGATTTCATTTACCTGTCACAGATATTTTCTATTATTTCCTTGGCTGTCTGTTTGATTTTGAACAAAAGAGTTACATTTTATATTTTTCATATATAGCTTTACAATTTTTAAACAATCATTTTTGGAGAACTATTGTTCTTACGTTAATTTTAACATTTATTGTGTGTTTATTTATTTATTTTTGTTGACGTTGATGTTTCAACATCTTTGTCGTAAAATTCCAGACTTATTCTGAAGTTTTGATCTATTTTAAGCACAGAAGCAACAAAGAATACACTTGCTTGACAGTGTAAGCTACAAAATAAGCAAATAACAACAGGAACAAGTTTTCAACGCAACATTAAATTAGCAATATCTAAGCACTTGAAATTTACAATTATTTGTAATTTTCTATAAATAATTTTTAGTACAATGATATCTTCTTACTTTCATATTCACTGCATGTAGTATGCACATATAAGAAATAGCATTTATAAAATGTAAAAATATATATTTTTTAATAATTTCGACGAACTATATATCGCTATATCATTTTCCAAATATGTTCGTGAACAAAAATTTGTGGCGACACAATAAAAATAGTTCACTCGTTTTATAGTTTAAGTTACGAACAGATTTAGTAGAAGATGCCTCAGTAAAATTCTCCTAATGTTCACTGAAATAACGAATTTATTGTGTAGAAATTTCCTGGAATTTCTAAAGAATGTTAACTATGGCCCGAGTTTAACAAAAATTTCAAACATTTTTCAACAAGAAAGTTACATTTGAAATGTGGACTTAGATTTAAATCATGATTTAAAAATCAACATAGATATTTTTTAAACTAATGAAAAACTAGAAAAAAGTTTATTTATAGTTTAATCACATTAATTCTAGTTTTAAATAGGTTGTACTGCTGCAAAAATTATTATAAATTGTTCCAAATCCCTGACTAGACAACAATTTATAGTTAATTATACCGATTTTTAGAGAACAGTTTATAGTTTATTGTACCGATTTTTAGAAGTCTAACTTTAAACGTAAATATCTCTAGAACGCTAAGAGATCATTGAATTATGTTTGAAAATTTGGAATCTGCGAATCCATATATACTTTTATTCAAAAAATAAAGAACATTGGAGAAAAAAATTTCTGAGCAAAAAAGTGAAATAGAGGTTTATTCTTTTTTCTCATTTTTCACCGAATCGTTTCAAAGAACGTATATGCAGACTACACATTTCTTTACATAACTGTGCTCGTAGAATCCACCGGTTAATCGCTGAAATTGTATCTGTACCGATTTTAAAGATATATTTAACGAAAAAACACACTTTTTTGTAGTGCATCTTTGAGAGCAAAAGTCTCAGGAATGAATAGAGATAATTAAATTATGTTCATAAATTTGAAATCAGTATATTGATTTCTATCAATGTAGAATATTTTCAGAAACAAAAACTTTGGATCTTTGGATTATTTTGAATGCATAAACACAACATTGCGCATGCGTGACATTATTCTACATAGATTTATTTATGCTAATATCAAATAGCTTTCGTGCTTATATATTTCTGTTCCGTAACATATAAAAGTGTTATCGTAGAAAAAGTATAGTATCTCACTTTGCAGAATCACTTATTTATCACATTGTGTGATATCAGAACTCGACTTTTTCTCGTGCCGCAACGTTAGATTTCGTGGAACATGACGACTTTCTACACTTGTTACACGATATATTATTATTTAATTGATATGTTTTCTTTGAGAACTATTTGATTATATGTAAGTTAAATACTTCTCATATGAAGCCAGCATTTTTTTATGCATATATAATTGACGACTTTAAGATTCGAAAACTGGACTACTGGAATCTACTCTTTAAAATATTTTCACAAAGTGAACTAATTTAAATCTAAATTAAATTAAAATTCAAAAATTTTGTACGAACCCCCAAAAATTAAGGTCTAAACTAAGCAATTAGCAGAATCCCCACCAAAAGCAACGTCTAAGCCACAGAAATCTTGTGCCTACAGGCATTAGCATGTTGGGTAGTTGAGTTCATTAATTCGTAAGTATTTCATAATCATAACATGTTCGCCAAGTGACATGTTAGTTTAAAATAATCGCGAATTTCAACAGGAGACACCCGTGGCCCCAAAACACAGAATCACTTATTAGATAACGAGATATCTCATCCACGCATATTTTTTGCTTTCAGCGGCCACATCAAATCATTTTGTTTGAAACCTGCCCTATTATATTTATTTATATCTGCCAGAATCTGGCCTTCACTTAACTACATCTAATTTATAGCGAAAGCTAGTTGTTTTCAATTTTCAAGGTTTATTAAAGAATTTCTAATTGCATCATTTATACAAATTTAAATTTATATTAAATTCTCCGTTTTTAAACTTTAAATTTTAATATTACATATAAAAAATTAATATCAACATAGCACGGTTTTGTATTAGTAAACAATGTATTCAATGTTTACCTGTACTTCAAGTGTTTGAACAAGTTACATCTGAAATAAAACTTGTTTACTTTTTTTTGTTTAATCCTTCACTCAAAATATTT
The DNA here is from genome assembly GCA_035578165.1 of Stenolophus ochropezus. NCBI lineage: Eukaryota > Metazoa > Arthropoda > Insecta > Coleoptera > Carabidae > Stenolophus > Stenolophus ochropezus. The sequence goes on from JAQOWZ010000002.1 coordinate 6,095,158, forward strand.
TAATAATTTTCTTTCAATATTCTCAAGTTTTATCAAGAATAATCTTTGCAAATTTAATATCTAACTATTCTTGTTTTTTCTTTGTTTATATTTATAACGTCTATAAATATATTATTTATAATACAATATATTAAACATAAATTAAGCAAATTATATCAATATGTCAATGCTTTTTTTATTATAACCTTAAATATAAACTAATACATATAATATTTAACATTTTAACAGTTTTATGATCAATAATTAATTCCCCGTTTATATTTTCTGTTGGCTATTTTCAGATTTTGTACTTTACATAAGTTTATTTTCTAACGAAGAAATTTCAAAAAAAAAAAATTAAATTAATAATAATTAATTATTTAGAGCTTTACATATTTCAGATATCCATCAAAGTTCTCGTACTGTTACTATTTTGTTTTTATATTCTGATCACTATATCAACAATAAGCTACTAGTAAAATGTGTTCAGCATAGTATAATGAAAGCTACTTTAATGTTAGGTTTAATTTGATACTTAAAATAAATCAAATAAAAGATTCAGACAATTGTCCAACAACAATTTATAAATGTATTTATAAGTTAATTATATAAATCAACAAAAAAAAAATATAGTTGTCATTTCAGTCAATTTTTTTGTCTTTCAAATCCCTTACATTGGTAAACAATACCCTTAACCACAAATCTAATTATAGAACAACCTAAGAAATTGTGAAGATGTAAATATCCAGTTAGACATTCTTATAATGGTCGATTAAATTAAGCAATTACATTGATTCCCAGTCAAAATGATATACATGATATCTCAATATTTTTTTAGCGACATATACTTAACATTTAATTGGATCTCCTTTATTTTCTAATATCATTTTCAATAGATTTGGAATATATTTTATCAAATTTCTGACGTTTGTGGACCCTTAAAGCTTTTGTATGTCACTTTTCTTAGATATCATTTATGCCACTATCAGGTTAAATTACTTTCATCTCAAAATATTATTCTCATTAGTTTAGAGAAAACCGAATGAAAAAATAAAGAAATGGTTTCTCTATAATTGCCCCGAATTTATAAAAACTCATCCTTAACCTCCTGACATAAATAACAAAGAAAATATTATGTCAAAATTAGAAACAGAAATAAAAAACATCCGACATTTAAGAAAAGTGATATAAGAAAAGCTGTAAGGGAGTAACATACAAAAATGAACCCTGCCTACGTCAAAAAAGAATATCCAATTAAATATTAAGTCTAAAATTAGAAACAGAAATAAGGAAGGTTGTTTTTGGAGTTGCAGTCATTTAATAAAATCCATTGATACACCAAAGTTTTGATTGTAATTTAGTCTTCATCAGGGTGATAATGGTTTTCAAATATTATCGAGTATAACATGTACATTATTTTAGAGCATTCTTTCGTCAAACACATAAAATACACACACATACATGTGAAAGGATACATCGTATATCTAAGTAAGTGATATAAAAAAAGTTTTAAGGAAATAATCGATAAAAATTAACCTAGCCTACGTAAAAAAAGGAAATCCAACTAAATATTAAGTCTATGTTATTGTGTATTATTCGTAGGTGTAGGTTTTTAAGTGTGTCTCTAAATTTGATGGTTATGAAAACATTTATTTCTGTATAGGGACGAAATATTTTTAATCATTATTTTTTTTAGATTAGAAAAAAATTATTGAAAGATCATATGTATCATTTTAATTGGGTGTGCCTGTATATACTTATAGCATTCCTGTGTATTATTCTTCACCTAATGTTAGGGATTTACAATTTACGCCTGACCACTAAGCTACCCAACCCTCTATATAAAGTTATAAACTTTACCTAAGTCAATTTCAAATACCTCTCACAAGAACTATACTATGTTTTATTGTATATTATATTAAGTACTTCTCTTATTGTAAAATAATAAGGATAAAGTAGCTACCTGGAAGAAAAGGCAAAAGCAAACCCACTGGTAATACTTGACAAGCTTCTTATCCTTGTCGTCCTTAGCCATGGTAACCCCAGGTATGGGGTCCCCGAAGGCTCTAGGCACCACGTAAGTTGAGTGGATCCAACAGAATGTGTTGAGCACATCTTCAGGAAAGTCTTTCGTATGGATACAGTCTATGGGGTTGCCTACGTACTGTCGGGTAGTCACTATCAAACTAAACGAAACGAGAATAATCACTGTGATGGAGTAATGCAATCGGAAAACTGGAGAGTCGATATGGATGTGGCTGATCTTTATCAAGTTCTTCAATCCCCGGAAAATGTCCAACATCTTTCAATGTTTTGTTCAAGGAATGTTGTATTGCGTCATTTCACTGAGCAGCACTTCACTTCATTCTTCGCGGTTTGTTTGTAAGGTTAGGTGCACTCCCATGGCGATATTCGACGACTTTCCTGAAGCGAGCGTCCCGACGTCGATTCTAAAACTGACTGCATGGCATATGTTGGGCGCGTCAGACGAACCTGCGTCTATAAATAAGTGCCGACAATCCGAAGATTTGCTGTTTCGTTCTGTGAAGCCGAAGGCTTAAGCTCAGATTTGCGAGGACTGTGTGGTTTATTACAATGCACTGAGGTTTATACGCGCGGTATTTTTAGAGGGTTATGTGTAGTTCATATACGGCTACGCGGACTTTTTATTTTGTGTTTTATCCCCAACAATAACAAACTTTGATTCACTCTTTATTGGAATTATGATGAAGTCCACGTATAAAAAATACGTAATACACGAGGAAGTCTATTCTCGAATCGTCTGAAAATATACTTATTTCTACTAGTTGGGCATACTTTTCTAATTTCTGTATTCTTGAACGTACGTTTTGTTAAGTATACCTATATTTTTCATTCGCAATGTTACGAGTGTCATTCTTTCGATAATTTTGACCAATTTGATGAATGGTAAATTTAATTTATTTGACAAATGTAGGGGCAATAGTAGCCCCTAGAAGAAGCAGAAATTGTATGTATGCATCTGAGACGATTTTATGTAAAATTAATGTAAATGTCGTCCGTCTTTATTTACCCCGATACCTACAAGTATTCAAAATTTGGGATAATTCCGAGAATACTTCTAACAACAGAGTTTTTGCATTTGAATAGAAAGTTTTCATTACATTTTCCACTTAATACCTGTTCTTATTTTCCAATAAAGTCGATTAACAATTGTTTTTTTTTTCTTCTTTAGTATTTCCACATAGTTTCTTTCTTAAATTATCCATGATTTTATTTAATTTATGACATTTTTTGATTTTGACATAAAAAAATATAATACAATTAAAAGAAAACACATACTGTCCACCTATAAAATTCCGATTTGTCATTCATATGACGTAAAATTACAATTTTGTCAGATATTTTTTTCATTTGCCAATGATGCAAATATAAGTATACGTTTCTATTTGCGAAGGATGTTCGAAAATACAAATTTAATGTGCCAAAGTTAAGTATACTTATTTAAACTGTTCTTAACGATTTCGAGAATAGAGCCCTAGAACAAGGTTTTTCGAGTTATTTTTTAATTTGCATAGAATTTTTAATTAAATAGAGCATAATAATGTAAACATTTATTAATAAATATTAATCGTCTCTGGAATTCTTAGATGTAACACGTCCTCAAAAACCTAAGGTACATGTTTCATGACAAGTTTTATTGTATTTTAGTGGTGTAAATTGTCAACCTACAGCTTGTAGTAGGTTGCAAACCACTTGACACAGCAATATTCTTATTTGGTTAAAGACTGTTGAAGCTGAGATTTGAACCCCAGATCTACTATTCCGTTCAATTCAATTCGAAGCGCGTAAACCAACTGAAACACCGCAGTTCGTTTTACATTATCTATAAAACATTATTTTAAATTGAGAAGTTCATATAAGGCAACGAGGAATTTTTATTATTGGGTTTTATCCTCAATAATTTTGAACATAGTGATTCATCTTTTCTGGAATTGTGATGATGTCCACATGTTAAAAATACCTAATACATCAATTAGGTGAAATCGAAATGAGAAAAAGGTTTTTAGAGATTTAAATTTATATTTACTTAGAAATATAATAACGTATACATTATTACAATTTTTTAAATAATTATTATTAAATAATTGAAAAGTTCTGATCACATCCCACGAATAGAGGGCGGTTTATCATTCACCTATGTTCACTAAAGGAGGACACACCTAATTCATGAATTATGCTAGGTTGATGAAAAAATTAATAATTTATTAATAGTTTCCTATTTTGATTTGTACAAAATATAAGAATATGTATGTAATATTTATAATTGAAAATTAATACCGTCCTGCAAGAATAAAGGAAATATAGAAAATCCCATTGTGAAGTATATGTGAGTTGAAAAGATAAAAACTAATTTTATTTTTAAACGAATAGTAAAAACATTTAGGTAAACATTTTTTAACGAGATAATTAAAGAAAGAATGGAATATTATTCTTAAATGATTTACTTTATTATTTATCTACTCCTTTTTTTTCCTAAATATTTGCCCCCTCGTACATAAGTATCATTTTAGATTTTGTTATATTATTAATATATAACGATCGTAAGATTTTTCACTTTTACATTTTGTAAAACAAAAATTTGCATATGGTTTTTTACATTTATTCTTAAAAATATATTAATGATCATTTCGTCCTTTTGGACATCAACCAGAAGTTAACAAATTTCTATTGTATTTTTTTTACTATTAATATTATTTTGTACTCATTTTCTACTTTAAAAAAGAACCACTACTTTTAAAAGGTTTTTAAATTTTATGGTTGTTGGTAACCTGTGTCAAATAAGTTGAATGATTATTATTTTCATGAAGTCTAAATAAAACATAAGACACGCTGCCACCAATTGTTTGTATTATTTGTGACTTCACGTGTAGTGTGATATTTATGCATCCATAAATATTAATGTTCACAGTTTTATTACATGTGTTGGCTCATGTAGCGGTTAATATCTGAATAAATATGTAATATGTTTCAAAGTCTTTTCTAATTAATTTATTTCTGAAATATAGTTTTTGAAATTTATTTGTTTTGTCCTTCATTTAAAATTAATATTGTTGCAATGTTTTAGAGATTCACATTATTTTCTTAGTTGATAAAACTTAAATGTTATGTTAAACGACAAAGTTCTTCGAAATTCGTCCCAATTATAATTTTATATATTCTTTCCAAATTTTTATTACTTAAACTTTAAAAGAATAGAGTTTCAAGAAGGTGACTCCGTCTACACAACTTTATTTTTAAGTTTAACATTAGCAAAACATTACTGGAAGAATAAAACATCAAATATTATTGGATGTATCTACACTATTCATAATTAGTTACCTATGTACATTCAACCACGGAATTAATTAGACTGTAGAAAGTTCCAAATCGCTCTGAAACTGATATTGCGATTTTTATTATTTTTCCCATAATTTGAGTGCTTTATAGAGAGTGAGAACCATTCTTTAAGATAGTAAATATTATAGTGACTAGTTTTTATAGAGAGTGATTTTAATCTACTTCTGTTAGGGCAAGAATTAGAATACTTTCATTAGTGAGGGACCACCTGTCAGGTAACAAACATTACGGTGACTAGTTTTTATGGAGGATAATTTTCATCTAATTACGCTAGGGGACGAATTAGAGAACTTCATAGTAAGTAAACATTATTCTCTGAAGTAGGAAACATTACGGTGTCTTGTTTTTACGGAGGGTGGTTTTAATCTATTTACATGAGGCCAAGAATAAGAATTCTTTACAATGATTGACTTCTCTCTCACTGGTAGTAAAAATTATAGTGGCTAGATTTTACGAATGATGATTTTGATCTAATTGCTTTATGACACTCATACCTGTTTTAACAATTAATGACTGATTTTTTCGGTGAGTGATTTTAATCAAATTATATTAGGACAAGAATTAGAGTACTTTACAATGAGTGAGAACCCCTCTCACAGCAAGTTAATATTACAGTCATTAGTTTTATCGGATGGTGATATTGATCTAATTAAATTAGGTCAAGAATTTAATTTCTCTGCAGTTTTATTTTCGAATTTATTAGATATTAATTTGTTTAATTAGGCCAATCGGTTAATTGGAACACAATTAATTAGTGAAAAAGTAGTTCTTGAAGGAATCAGTCAATTTTTTAAAATTCAATTACTCACCCACATTTTGACTTCACTTAATTCTTCTTCAGGGTGATAATTTTTCAATTTAAAATAGAAAAAAAACAATCACACCGAAGAATAATTAATTGACATCGAAAAATTGGTGTGTAATTGAATTTTAATAAATTGACTGAATTCTCCAAGAACTTCTTTTGTATTCATTCATCCAGTCGAGTAAACATCTTCTCTTCAAAATGAATTAGTTCCAACATGTCCTAATGGGGAAGTTTAGCGTGGTTGAAATTACATGTGTAATATCTTTTAGTCGTAAATATATGAATAATTATAACTTAAAATGTAATTGTAAGTTAAAATAATGTTGCCAATTATTTATAATTAGTGATTTATCTTCGAGCCACACTGACGTCACAAGTGAGTTATGCGCTTGCGCAGAAGGGGTGGTAAGACCTGACTTTCTGAACGTAGGTTGTATTTTGATGCATTACACTGCATGCTTCTCTGTTGCCATGGGAACCCAGCGCGCGCTGGCTAAGATAGACGATACGTTCTCCGCGAGCCAAATTGACTTCATTTTTGTATAAAATTTCATTTTTTGGGAAATCTAGGAATCTTTGGATGAAATAAAATATAGAATATCACTTTTGAGGGCAATCTTGATAAAATAAAAAAATAAAAAAAAATACGCTAGACTTCCCTATTATGCGTGATCGAATGCACTTGACAGAAAAGATTTATATATCTATTAAATACGTAAAGAATACTTTCCCCACTTACCTGAAAGAACAGAGTAAACGCGACCCACTGATAATACTTCATATGTTTCTTCTCTCCCAAGTCTGAGTTCATGACCCCTGGATGAGGCACTTGTCTTCCCGGGATCATCTTGAGTCCTTTTGGTACGGTGTAGGTCGAGTGGATCCAGCAGTAGGTGTTGAGTGTTTCTTCGGGGATTTCCCTGGAAACACGACTATATGTCCATCAGACAACACACTTTACTAAGGGAAGAGGACACAACATCTACGTGTAATTACTGAGGATGCAACTAGATTAGTAAACATCTAAATAGAAAGAAGAATACATTATAAATTGTGTCTGAGATGAATTGTGTAGGTAATGCTTTTCTAAAATAGAAATCTTCGCTACTACTGCTTCTAGGTTGAGATAAAGACAATTACTAAGAAAAAACAGACAACATTATTGTGTAATTACTGAGGATGCAACTAAATTAGTAAATATTGAAATTGATAATGGAAGGAATATTCGACTGTAGAGAATGATGAGGATTGTAATATTCGGGTATTCAGTCAAAAAATCTTTATTTTCTATAAAGCCAACGTTTCGACACCACTTGTGTCTTCTTCAGGGCTAATAGATGTTATTATTATTATAATAATTACAACAACATCTATTAGCCCTGAAGAAGACATATAAGTGGTGTCGAAACGTTGGCTTTATAGAAAATAAAGATTTTTTGACTGAATACCCGAATATTACAATCCTCATTGAAATTGATATGAGAATACTACATGCATTATATCAATAAAAAAATTATCAATGCCTTCAGAAACTCAGAAGTTTTACCACTAAGACATCTTCTATTAAATTGTGAATATCGATAAAATATATTAGTTATTAACATTGTAGTAGTGTAGAAAGTCAGATTACAATCTCTACAAGGGTCTTAGTTCCTATTCTGAACTATTCGCATATAACAATATTTTGTTTGTTTCATAGTATATAGATACTGAGATTTGAACTCCATATATAGACAAGTATATAAAAAATTGGAACTGAACTTATTAACCAAGAATAAATAAATTGGAAGTGACTTAGAAATGCCGCATTTGTGCGTTCCTTTTTAGATTTTTTTTAGTTTTTTGGAAATCATTTATACTTTTTATTAATTTAATGTACATATGTATTACAGTTGATTATTTAGAAAAAGAAAAACCGAAACCAGTAAGGATTTGAATTATTATTTTTATAGTAATAGAAAATGAAAAGAAAATCGTTATATAGAAATAAATGATTTTTACTTTGAACCATTTCAGAATTTCTTTAATTAATAAAAATATCTCAAAGTTCATAATAAAAGAATAAAAATGAAATTTTGAATTACATATATTTTTTAACTAATTATATATGAGAAAATTTCAAAAATCTCTTCAAACAAATTGTCCTTCTGGCACAGCTGATTTCAATATAAAATAGAGATGCACAACTAGATATTAAAACAGTCCCATATTCAAAACTCAGCATTCTACGGCTAATTGTTCTTGAGTTATGCGAAAATTCGAGAAACTCTTCGTGTAAAGTGCCTCTTTGGCACTGCCGATTGTAATAAAAAAGGGAGATGCACTAGATTATAGAAGTCCCATATACAAAATGTTAACATACGACGGTTAATAATTTTTGAGTTATACGATATACCTAAGTATGTATAGAAGTCTCGCCGATACTAGTCAAAATGGTTATTTCCATTAATATATTAAAATTATATATATATATATAATATATTAAATAATATTTCATGATTACAATATTTTCTTTACATCATACAAAGAAATAAAAATAAAGACATTAATTTGTTGAAAATCCTGTAACTAAGGTAACCTTTCATTAGAACCCATTTCTTCTCAAAAACTATAATCGGAATGAAAATTAGAATACTGACAAGTTCAAATTTTTTACAATAAATAAAATATCTTGATCGTAACCATAACAAATCAAAGACATTCTTGTTGAAATACTTTTCCTAATTGTTTACAAATCATTCTCTGGGAAAGACAATTGAAACGTAGCGTATGTTCGCAATGCGCTAAATATATAGGACATTTAATCACACATGCAGCATGAAGTATCTCATATCTATGAAGAGTAAAAGTGAAGCAACATCTCATATCTACGTGAAGAAGTGAACATACTTGCTGTTGGCGCAGTCGATGGGGTTGCCGACATACTCGCGCGTCGACACCACTATGCTGAAGGAGATAAGCAGGATCACGGTGGCGTTGCAGTGCAGGCGGAACGTCAATGAGTCGATTGTCACTTGGCTTATCTGGAATATGAGCATTGCGTGGTCAAATAGGGTTATGGCAGCTGTATAGGCTTTAATTTCACGGTAGTACAAATAGAAAAAAAAAATATATAGGGTCATATATTTGCGAATCTAATATTAGGTATTTGTAAATCAATGCATCAAGGATTAAATTTTGAGTAACACTTAAACAAAAAAATTTAATCGAAATTTTGACTGCATTGTTAAAGAGTTCATTTAAAAAAAAAACAATATCGTCGTTTGAACAAATTTACCCAAGCCAAGAAACATTCATTCTCTAATTTTTATACCATTTATCACCCTGATGTAGACTACTTTACAGTTGAAACGTTGATGTGTTAATGGATTTTATTAAATGACTGCTACTCCAAAACTTTTTTACTAATTATCCAATCGAATAAAAACAATTTCGTATTAATAAACATAAAATTTAGTTTTGGCACTTATCTTGATTCTTCTTTATAAAATATACTGTAATAGAGGCCATAACATATTAATTTTGGATTTTAGAATGCAAAAATATAGAAAAAAGACTTGCACAATAGACAAAAAATAATAATTTCTCGTGCTGATAGTTGTCATATCATATTTTTTTCGAAAAATGATATTTTTCTCGGCGAAGGCTAGCAAATAAGATTTTATTTCAATTCAAAGCAAAAAATATTTTTATCAAGCAAATAAATATTTATTTATAACAAGAATAAATAGAGGGTTAAATATGCTAAAAAAATTTGTATCAGTTATATCACGTTATCAGTTAGAAAATTAAATAACAGACATGTTTATGTAAGGCGCAGAAGAATTTTTTTTAATTCCCAGAATTTATCAAATTGTGAAAACGTAGCAAATTAAGTCATCTTGAAATAATATAAAGTCTTGATATTTAGACTAGACTTTTTAATCTAGACTTAGACTTAGCAAAGTCTTGTCTATACGACAACACTATCAAGTATTCCCTATTAACTTACAGTAGATAACATAAATAGATCAAAATTATTAGTTAAATTAATTAGAGGACAATACTTGTTGTATTTTTTTCTATTCTTTGAAATTGAATTCTAGTTTTTTAAGTTTTACAGAAATGGTGTTAATTTATTTATTTCTATAAAGAAATATTACATTATTGAATTGATAATCAAATTTAAATATATTATAATAATTTGAATTTTTGACATCCAAATTATTAAAAAATAAAAACAACACTAGGTATATTAGATATAAAAAATACATAGGCAACAAATTAACCTAAAAATGTGTAGGCTGTTCTAAATAATTTAAAAACCAAAAGGCGCAATCAGTGATAAAATTGACAGCTATATCGTCCTAACCTCGAAACAGAAAATAAAAATATTATTGTTTACTAATAATAGCAGGAGCAATAAATCCTGTAAAAATGAATTCTAAAAATATCAGTTAATGAAGTGCGTAAAAATTTGGCAGACAATGCGGAGCGTCCGTCAATCCTACGAGAGATGACGCCGAGCGCCGTGCCGCTAACCTAGATTCCGCCGAACCGACGCTTATTTCGGGTTCAAGGTGACGATGCGCTCAACATTGCATAAATATACCAACAATATATTGTTTAACTTATACATAAAATAGAATTGTTTATTTTACATACATATATTTATATATCGTTTTATTTGAATACGAGTTGAAAAATGTATTTATTTTAATTGCCACCCACATTGTTCAATAACATTAATTTCAAGCTATCAGAAACACATTTCTTTTCTATTTTTAATAATATTCTTTATGGTTTATACTCATTCTTTTTCATGCCAGATATTGTTCCTACCAACAAAGAATACTTTAAATGCAAAATGTACAAGTATAAATATAGCGCATCCAAATTTCAAAACCGTATGATATTTGGATGAGCTATACAAAAATAATAGTATATTGTGCAACAAGTGCAGAAAGTCGTCTTATCACACAAGGTGGGAAATAGGTGATTCTGCACGAGTGGCACACTATGGTTTTTCTACGATCACACTAAACGTTATAGACCAAAAATACTTGCACGAAAGCTATTTGAGATAAGAAACAATATGGCGCAGATAACCTCATAAATAATACCTTCACGCATGCGCATTGTTGGCAATTATTGTGAGAAATAATATTTCTCATACTGCACATGCGCATTGTTTGCAAATACTATGAGAAATGATTTCTCACACTTTGACTCACGATTGTGGGAATTTAGATTGCCTAGCAACGGCTATTTTTCACGCACTAGTTGCATAAAAAGTAACTCTTTACAAACTCAAAAGAGGGCATAAAGTATGTACTTTATGTCCGGTTATAGGAAAAAATATATTGTAATAAGCATAAATGTTTTATACATAAAGGGTACTTCTACTTTTTCACAAATTTGAACTTTTTTTGGATATTTTACCTCATATTAAATTTCTGTAATTGAAATGAGCTTTATTAATTTTTTGAATAACTTTCTACCTTTAAACAAAATTTATTTTGAAAAATATATCATAATATAAATTAGGTTACTTTGTTCCTCTATTAATTTTGTTGTAATTCATTTCTTAGTTATTTGTTTACTTGCTTTGTTGTATTTGTTATTACCCTGAAGAAAGCAACAGTTTATGCTGCTGTAACATTGGGTTTAATGAACTATTCAGATCTATAACTAATATATTAAATGTAACGTTGGGTTTAATGAACTATTCAGATCTATAACTAAAATATTAAATTAGATACGTTATTTACTTAATTAATTAATTCTTTTGCATCGTACAGCCTTTATAAAGTTAAAAAACATCGAGCTGTTGTGCGAAACCTTCTTGACCAATTGAATGGTCACGTTGCTTACCAACTTAAAATTCAATTAGAAAATAAGTTAATTTGGTTAGATTAATTTTCATTATTACGTTAAGTTAAATTTGTTAGGTTAAGTTACTTTAAATTAAATTTTCACGTTGCTTACTACCTTGAACTGCCTCACAATATAAGTTAGTAAAGTTAAGTTTTTTAGAGTAAATTCTTAATATAAATATTATTTATTTATAAAAAACAATAAAGCTAATACGAAATCAGTATCATATTTATTAAATTAACATTCCCATGATGATAAGATATTTGCTAGTCAAATATGTTTAAGAGAACTTACCTGCGCTAAAGTGTACACTCCTTGCAAGATATCCATTCTTGAGTTACTCTGGGTGAAAGAACTGCTCGCTCATTGTGTACAACTAATCGAAATAGAAACACCTCTTTCAGTTTCAGCAATCATTTCAGCGCGGAATGTTCGCTTAGTCTAATGACTCAAAGTAAAGATTTCAATATTGGATTTTATGATGGAATATAATTAGGTTGGCTACAGGAGTAACTACTTTTGTTTACCTAGAAACTACAGTCGTAGGAAAACGGAATCATGGACATATAATATTTGTCGCTATAAAGTATTTATATAGATTGCATTTATATAATATAAATATATCCGTTCTACAAATATATCTTATAAAATATACACACAATCTATATTGAAAATTAAATAAAAAAATATGAAATCCATTTTTATAGGGAATCCAATATATTTGAAATATCAATTAAAAGTAATAAAATTTGTTCCTATTGAAATTTATGTATAAATTTTATTATTATATATAAAAAATAAATATGTAAACATAATTACAGTAAAATCTGTTTATAATGACTCCGCTTATACCGACAAATTGGACAAAAAATAAAATACCCGTAGTATTTAAATCTATTCACTATACGTAGTTTACGAGAAAATTAATATTAAAAATTTGGGGAAGGGATATTGTAACGTCAACATAGTAGAATCGTGAAACAAGATAAATGCTGACGTCACGTGTCCCTTCTCCGAAACATTAAACTATTATTAACACAGACAGACAGAAATTTAAAGGGTATTTACTGCATGATGTGAAACAAAAATATTTTTTTAGAAATTCGCAAAGTTAAGGGTTGCTTATTTGAAGTAGACAATTTTGGACCACTGAAGTAACTATTAATTACACAATATTAGACATTTATTAGTATTAGATACAATGTAAACAATTACTTTCATTATAAATAACTACCGACCAGTATCAAAAAATATATTTACTTGAAATAAGAATATTTTTTTTTTGTGAAATTTAAAAAATTCTTTTAGTTTTATAATAAACACGTCTTACAGTATATAGAGGCGTTCATCAAATATAGTTGTAACTGGATTTTGCGGTATATTTACTTCTTTTTCAATAATAAATATGTATTTAGCAATTTTAATATCGAATTGTTTTTGAAAAAGTAACCTATTAAATAAATTTTATTTCTATGTTTTTGATATTTTATGTATGCGAATAATTAAAAACCAAATTGAAAAATAGAATATTAATAAATAAACAAATAATTTTATTTTTTATACTGGTAGATTGTATACCTGTACCATTTTTTTCTGTAACTGAATAATAATATATTTTTATGGTTATATATTGAAATACATCCATGTACACTTATTTTGACATTAAAAATTTATGTTTTATTTGAAAAGTAACTTTAAAAATATTTCGCTTTTAACAAAATTATCAAAATTGAAATCAAATAATTAGAATTAAATTTTGTCATCATAAGAGCTATGAAACATAAAATAAAATAAGTAAATACAGAAAATAAAATAAAAATTAAATTGTAGATTTTACCTAAGCAAATATATTTTATCAGTATTTGTGAATAATATTTATTTAGAAAAGAATAAACAAAACTTACACGAGTGCGTTTAAATAAAGTATTTTAATCCGATCATATTTCACATCAACAACTGAATCTCCACGTGTAAACACCCGTTGCTATGCAACCACTGCACTATCTCACTCTGTTGTTATGTGGGTTGCTGGCTATGTACACCACTGCACGCAATGCACGTTCACTTGTCTCGCAGCACTAGGTAAGAAGAAACAGTTGCACATCGCGCGCACACGGGTGACAACTGAGCGTCGCGACGCTCGCCAAAGCCACCTCGGATACCCAGCAGTCGCAAAATGCCACGCGTATTTTTATTTTTACAGGCCTGAAGAAAGTTGTGTTTATTTTCGGCCTTTCATACGTACAAAGCAATATGAATAATAGTGTAAACGCTCGAGTTTTATGCAAGCATAAATTATTGCTAACATTTTGGAGATTTGTGGAGATATTTTTAAGTAGGCTTCCTTGACTTTTGTTTTGTGGTTTATTGTTGGCATTCTTGTCAAACAAAAATAAATTATCTCGGATAATAATACATCTAACACGGATCGCCACATAATTATTATTAATTGCACAACTAACTACGATCTAATTATTTTAGAATTGAGCACATCTATTATAAGTATAGCATTACGGAAACATTTTGTTCTTATTCAATTCATATAATTCTATTTTAAATAAATGTCATAAATATATCTTAGCTTCTTCCTCATTTCAAAGTGTGCTAACAAATATTAATAATAAATATTTTTATTAAACAGGGCATTTATGTAAATAGTACTTTCATAATTATATATTTATTTAATTGTCAAAAGTTACAATTTAAAAAATACAATCATTTTAATTAATTAATCTTAGGGTCATTTATTTCACGTCTGGTTAAAGTGCTGCTTACTTTAAACATCAGATAATAGAAATGTATAGAATTGAAATAGTATTAGGGTTGACAAAATTCATGATTTATTTAATAAAAACGAGAATCATGAATTTTAAAAAAATAACCATGATTTTTAATTTTTAAAGATATATCTGAGTGTTACTACATTTTTTTGATAAAACTATAAATAATTTATTTCATAAACGAAAACGAAATCTGTAATAAAATCTAAATTATTCATCTGAATAAAATCTTAGGAAGAAGAATTTTTACTTTTAGTTACATATACTTTTCTTATTATTAAAGTGAAAAAATATTATTTAATTTTAAGATATTATTATATATAGAACATATTTTGGTTATTATTAGTGGTTTCGTAGAAAATAATTTAATTAAATTTTTATTATAATTTGTATTTTATTTATCTTTGATAAAAATCAGTGATTTTTATTTAACATTAACATAGGTATACATTTGATAACTTACATAAATTTTTCAGTGCGTAATTTTTCTATTAACCGACGTTTAAAGTAACCGGCATTTTAACCAGATTTGAAAAATCGGCCCTAATTTTTATTTAAACAATCTCAAAAGTAAGAATGCAAATCACTTTGTTTTATATATTTTTATGCAATAATATTTTACAAAACCTAACAATTAGATCTTTTTAGCAAATACGTATAACGAACATTTTTATTAAAATATACTAAAAATATATTTAATTATAATTTTCTAACTCAACATTAAAATTGAAGTCATTTACAAAATTAAAATGACAAACAATAAATATACATAGTACATAGAACTCATCACGATTTCTAAATATAAATTAAGCTATTTCTGTAACCAGTGAAAAAATGTGTTTCATAGAAGATTTTTTCGAATTTTGATATAATTCTTTTAATTTTAATTTTTTCATCTAATTTTTGAATTGACATATAAACTGCCACTTTTTAAAATTGACTAACTTTAGAAACAGCATTCTTTTCAAGTGAAATTATAAAAAATTTGGCGTTTGCAAAAGTGACACTTCGTGTATAAAAATTCGAAAAAAAATCTTTCTTTAACAAACTAAAAAGCGTGCGAAAACGTAGGATTAAAACAAGCCATGATTTAAAGTTGCTAAGCAATAACATAATCCAAAATGTAAAGTAATGTAAACAACAAATGTTAATCAATCTCCATATAAAAGTTATGAAACATCAAAATCAAAAATTCAGATCCTTTTTCAGCATTTTATGCATGTATAATAAAATAATAACGTATGATACACGTATATAAGAGCCATTACAGCACTCGTGCCTGTAATGGTCGACTTATACATTAGTATCGTAATATAATATTTTATTTAATAAGTAGTTCATAGTTATTTAAAATATAAATAAAATATTAAAAATTGATATTTTATTTTAATAAATATATGTACATAATCCACAGATGCACTTTCTGATATGTATAAATATTTTGTCTTGAATGTCATATTAATAATAAATTAAAAATAAAATAAATACTAAAAAAATATTAATAGTATGACATTTGACAATTTAATAAAAGTATAATTTTATGAGTATCGTTGTTAAAATTTTGATGTTCATTATTTTTATTTGGCAATGAAACAGAGAAAATTATTTTAAAATACCTATATCATTAAAATTTTAGTACACTATTCAAGTTGTTCAAAAATCTGTACTTTATTGCGAAATTAATAATAGCTTATTATAAACATAAACGCAATAGGTCCAGTTTGTAGAAATGACATACTACACAACTTAACTTAAATAATGACATATAATTTCTATAATTCAAATGTTTTATTTATGAATTTTTTACGTAAATTCTTTATTTTTTTTTTCAGTTTTAATGCAGTAAGCAGTCATTATCCGTTCCAAAAGGTAAATAATATATAATATTACTAACAATAAAATCATACATCAAAATTCGTCAACCTTGTGATTTTATAAAATTTTAATACATAGGTACTTTGTGTATAAATTGGCACAATAGTGTATGTAACTAAAATTTAATTTTTACATACATACTTATATGATGTTAGACAAAAAAATAAAATACATTTTTTTAAACAATTCATTATTCATAATTTACGAGAAAATAATTATTAAAAAATAAAAATTCTTATGGTTCACACTATTTAATTGTAAATATTTTTATATTCATATTACTATAATTTCTATAATTCAAATTGTCACACCCAGTAATGGGTAATGCCGTTTCAGAAATTTATTTATAATTTCCCATGTAACTGGATATTAAACAAATGACGAATGCGTCTATAAATCTCATTGGCTGTCGATTCTGAAATCTTGGACCAATAATTGTTGTGATTGGTACCACGCAATAATAAAGCAGCATTTTTTTTGCGGAGGAATAATAATGTAAACTCCGAACATTTACGATTTGCTAATTCAGTCATAAATAATCATAAAGAAGAAAGATTTGTTGCTATGGTTTATTTTCGCTAGTGTATTGTTTCCTTGACTCAGTTCTGTTTTTCTATTCTATTGTTAAAACAATGGAATAGAAAATAGAAATAAATTCTTGCCAAGTTTGTGTCAACAAGGAACGTTAGTCAACTGTATGATGTTTTTGTGCATCTTTAATTCCTGCCGTTTTATTTCAAACGTTAATTATACCTATTTAATTTTATCTTACATTTGTACGTCAACGGATGATTATTATTCAAAATGCACTGGCAGTTTTCAGTATGAATATTTCATGCAAAAATTAGAAATTTAATTCTTATTCAATGTTTACAATTATGAAAAACAAAGAGAATCGGATTTTTAAAATAGTATTGTATTTTGAAAAATTAATTAAAACATGTATCAATATTTTTTTCGCGCCTCCGTCCCATTATTATTAGTATTATAGAACTGAAAATCGTCCAGAAATACTCTGTTTGCCGGTCTTAAAAAAAATTATTTTATTTTATTAGAAATGTAAAACGGTAATTAAAACAACCATTTTTGATTAATTATTCATTTTATTTACGTCCAGAAACTCTTTTTGCTAGATATCGCATTATTTGCAATATAAGCTCGCTCTCGCAAAAGTTTAGTTTCTGAAATAGTAAAACAAGTAACTATTGTTACTTTCAACATTTTTTTCCCAGGCGTTAAAGAAGTGGGCTTCAAAATTATTAATCTTACATATTTATTTAGTTTTTTTATTTTTATATATTAGTAACATTTTTGTCATTTTCAGTTAATCAAATTTCATTTTCGAAAATTGTCATGAGAATTTAATAAGAAAACTATAAACATGCATTGTTTATTGTCTACAAAATATAAACAGAAATAGATAAAATAATTCCTAAACAGCATTTTTACAATTGCCTTTCTCAGGAATAGTAGCTAATGTAATTTTGTCCATAGAAACGAATGTAGATATAACCAAGTCTTTATGTTTGTTCGTTTAAATTTATTGGATGAAACCCATAAATGGGTTTGTTTAATTACACCTTTAAAGTTTCATATGACGAAAAATAAAAAAAAAACTGTTTGAGTTTAAAAACATCATTTTCAATAGAGATATTGTGTTAATAATAATTTCAACGTTTTAAGATTGTTATAGATGTCCACCATACAATAGTTTTTATCTATTTTTAACAAGATGTTTATCAGTTCTTTTGTCCAATTGTAGGTATATGAGACGTTATATTTAAGTGTAGGATTTGAATGTATGTCTGTATATTTGATTATTTGTTTTGTATGTTATCAGCACCCTGATAAAGACTAATTTACAGTCGAAACGTTGGTGTATTAGTGGATTTTATTAAATGATTGCAACTCCAAAAAATACCTTCTTTTATATTTAAGACCCTGAAAATATTAAATACTGACATTTTTATACGTAGTAAACAATAATGGCGGTCGGTTCTATGGTAATTGTCGATAGATATCATTCCCAGATCCTATGATCAGTAATCAAGATGCCTGCCCGTCTACTATAGTAGAGAATGGGTTGGTGAAATAAATATAATGGTAGCCCTGAAGCATTTTTATTTCGAAATTATTCGTTAATGGATGGTTAGGTTGTCCCATACCGGTTTCAAGTTCAACATGATCATTTTATGGCATTTTGATTGTAGTGCCTCTGACTTCATGTCAAAATATGAAATACAAGCTGGCTGTGGGTTTCACCAGGAGCGTACCCTGTCAAATTGTAATAACTTATTTATTTTTTTGCGGTCAGTGATAATTAACTTGGTTAGCACGTTCAAATTGAAGCTTCGGCAAACCTTATCTAAATAAAAATATCGCTTTATCCAATATAAGTTGTAGGTCCCTTGCAGAGGCTGCTGACAACCAATTACAACTCAAATGCAAGTAAAATTTGTCACCATACAAGTATCTGATTTGATGCTCTGTTCAATCAAGAAATGTTGTATCGCAATCTAATGAACTTATTTACTTATTTAATCATTGGATCTTTCTTCCTTTTCAACTATCTTCTTTGGTTTGTTTGTCTACTTCGTACTTGTCTCCATTTCTTCTTACCCTTCGTATCTCCTCATTTATCCTCTCTTTTCCTAGCCAGGTTTTTTATTGTCAGCCCTTCTATTTCTATTTTTCATTTTTGCGGCATGCACTTTTCTTATAATCGTCTATATTCTATATTGTCTTCAATGAATTTTATTTTAGACTTTGGTAATAATATTCCTTTTGTTTCTTCTACTTTTCTTAAGACTGTCATTTCGAAGACTATCATTTTACATGCAAATTATTCTCAGATATGTTCATAAAGGCAATCAAAAATAAAAGAAATTGCGTATTAGTAGTATATTTTTCATTTTACAACATTTATCATCCACCATTATAAAAAAATTAAATATATCTTCTTTTAGGCAGTTACTTCAATGTTGTTTTGTTGAATTATTTCGTAAAATGGTTTCCTAACAATTTCCGAATAATAATAGACCTGTGGTTACTATACGTGGTTTTTGTCATATTACGTGGTTGAAATACCACAAAAACTATTAACCAGTCATACAAAATAATTACAATTTCCGAAATACATACTTCGAAAACCATAAACACAAATAGCAACACTATAATTACTTTTCATTGCAAGTACATATTTTCAAACGTATTTAAACAAAACCTTCATGTACCAAGAATTTATAAACAATTTTAAAATAATTAAAACTATAATTAGTACCACGTACATATTTTTAATTTCCATACCATGGTATGAATATCATAATGCAACCAGTAGTACATACAAGTAAATTTATAGCAGATACTGGAGATAATTTATGCATCAATGCAATCATTATATTTCAAGTTTTACTTACTTTTATCAAAAGCTTTGAATATATAATTGCGTCTTTTACTGAAATATAAACATAATAAATAACCAAAATCCAGTCTGTACTAAAATGATTTATCATAATTTTGTGGTGTTACTAATAATGTATTTATATCAAGGTATAATTTTCTTTTTGTAAAAATTTAAAAACGTTTCCTAAGGCAACTTAAGTTTAAAAATCAGTTAACTAATCGTTTTTTAATTACACGTTTGCAAATTATTGTCTGCTGAGAGCTTCAGTACCTACGTCAATAAGATTAATGACATAAGCTTGCTTTAGACAAAGGACTGTCAGGTTTATTTTCATTTTTACTTTTAAAACTGGGATCCTTTTTACAAATAATTTAATCATTACTTATTGTTTTTCCAAATTTCTTTAGGTGATCAAATTAATAAATCACCAAATCGGGACATTTGATTCTACCACTTACATGTAATTTTTAAGTTTATTTTTAGTCGGAAAATTATAAATAAAATATATAAATACATTTTAATATATAATTTGCATAGTATCTATAGTTGGTAAATCAAATCTTCAAATAAATAATTACACAAAATTTCTAGTTTAGAAGTTTGTTCCTCAAATTGAAAAACCATGATAAATTTCATTCATCAGTCAAAATGTTTTTCATAAATTCCAATATTTTTATTACTTTCAATTTAAATAATATAAATATTACAAACGTCAATATATGTAAGTATGAAATTTCGAATGAGATATGAAATTATGTGTCTAATAAGGTTCTTCTTCGCTTTTCTCTCTGGTTTTGGCTATCCACACTTCCTTGGCTGGCCTTTTCTCGTCCATCCTTACAAGATGTCCCACTAGCTCAATTGTCTAATTTCTATAAATTCTGGAATTGATTTCGTATCTAGTTCTTTCCTTATGTCTTCATTGTTTATCTTATCAAGAAATGAAGACATAAAGAAAGAACTGGACGTCCGAACAAATATAAACAGGGACGAAACCTAGAAATTTGTAACAAAAATTACTGTGAAAAAGTAATTTTATTGGACTGAATTAATTTTAGTGACCTGATCCGACTAGTATAAAAAATACCATCAATAGAAAGATACTGCTGGACAGTTTTACAGTATATTTCCTAATCTTCTGGTATTAGTCGGATCCTGAATGGATCACTTGAATTATTTAAATCTTTTTTGTGAAGTAAATGGAATAAAAAATAAGTGATCCGGATTCAAAAATGTAAATTACAAATGGAATACACCTGTATATTGCAGGTGTGTGTTTGTAGCGTAACAATCTTGTATAAATTATCAGTTTTGATTTTAAAAGGTTATGGAAATAAAGACAAAATTAATATCAATAATATTTATTATACATATAATAATAGTCTCCTTAAAAATATCTTAAAACATAATTTAAAATCAACTTACAACTAAATTTGGAATCAAACTAGCAATCATTCGTTTGAACGACTACATCTACTTAATGCATATACATATTCGAGATATAAAACAGATATGTCAGAAATTTGTAAAATTTGTATCAAAAATCGTATAAACTGTACAATTCGAATGCGGCTTCTTATTGCATGGCCACTCGCGGTTGAGAGTTAATACATTGGCAGTCTTCGTTAAGGCAACCGTTATTAGTAAATTAATTAATGATTAATAATTCACCTCGACATCACAGAAACGGTAGTATACTGAAGTTCTTATAGTAAAATCATCGAAACGTAGCGTACAACACAACCATTCTCGCAATAATATCAACTTAATGAGAATATACAAGGGAATGATATGGAATGATTTCACGAAACGATTCGGTAAAATGAATCACTTAAAAACAATAAAGTCATGGAATTGTTAGTTGGAATAATTCTAATTCAAATATTCTTCAAAACAATTGACCTTCTTGCCATAAAACAACTTAAAAAATAAAAATTATTGAGAGCTGCAATATGAACTTAAATTGAATCATAAAATGAAGGTATTTTTTGTTTTATTTATTATTAATAAAATTTTCGTGACGTAATTATCAGCACAATAGATGAAATAGAAACAGAAATTGTAATGACCTTTTTGAAAATAAGACAAACATCTCTCTAGACGTCATTCTTTGTTTATTTTTAGTTATTTATAAATTTTGAACACTATATTTGTTTTCTTATTATTATTATTATTCTCTTTTTACCCTTAAAATTAATTTTGAATGTAAATTTCTTTAAGAATAATCAGGGCATGTAACCGGTTAAAAATCGGTTAATAAAAACCGTTACCCGATATTTTGAACAAGAATTGCGAACTTTATCCGTAATTTTAACCGATATTTTATAGCCGAAAATACCGGTAACCGTTAACCAAAAAATAAATAACCCAGTTTTAGCGAACATTAACCTTTATTTTAATAATATTATATAGCGCGAAAAAAATTTAAATATTTTTTTTATATCTGTTATATTTGTATTTGAATATGACTGTATGAGTCATGACAGTTTCTACAATTTACATTTTATTGGAAAGTCATAAAAATATGTAGTCTATTTCTCAGCATTAGTCATCAAGTTTATAATTGAAAAATTACTTACAGTTCTTTGAATATATTATAGGAATTTTTTTAAATATTTGTGTTTGATTTTATTACAGGAAAAACATAATCGCTTTTCATTGGTCCATAATATAATATCTTAAAATTTTGTTAATTATTTTTGTTATTATCCGATATATTAACTGCTTTAAACCAGTTTTCGAACTAGTACCTTTATTTTTCTAATGTTCTCTATGGGTTAAACGTTAACCAGTATTTTTTCGGAAAAGGCAATTCGTAAAAAGTTTTATGACAATAGGTTTGGTATTAGTTTTTAGAAATTCATTATAAAAGTTTAAAGAAACGTACAAATAGAAAATTCGTAATTAGGCAACAAGTGCAGAAAGTTTTGCGAAATGATTTAGTACTAAGAAATAGGAGATTCTTATAATAATTACGCGGTATAGTTTTGAATTTTCTATTTGAATATTTAGCTGCAATTATAATTTTAATGATTATCGCTATATGAATGATTTATTAAAAATGAGTATGTATTGAAATGAAATAAATCTACATTTGTTCGATGTGTTGTACGCCTAATTTTCTTCAGTTCACAATTTTTGTGTTTGCCCTTAAAAGAGCTCCAACCATTCAAAAATCACTACAAGATAAATTAAAACACCTAAGACTTAACACTACTGTTGATTACTAGCATTTGTCTCTATTTTCTTAGCAAGTTCTGCCAAAACCTCTCTGTAAATCAGAGGATCCATATTGTTTCCAAGTTGATACAAGATCCACCAATCACCAATATCAACTTTTCTGGATACCGCTTCACAGATTTCTTTCGGTATTGACCTATGCCTTGCGTGAAGCAACTTGGGTCTTAATTTCGGCATTGTGATTATTAACGCCCTGTAGATAACCATGAGACCTAACAGTTGTGCTAGTATCATGAACCAAAACCAAATAAAAATGTATGTCTTTTCGTTGACTATATTCAGTGGAAGAATACAAAGACTGTCATGTGTTTGTATCGTTCCCGAGTGACCGTATTTGTGGAAGGTACATTTCGTAACTCTTGGGAAGACGTATATCATAGGATCCACTCTGTCTTCTTGGCTCTGTTCGGAGTAGTTCATCACGCGGAATCCGTAACGGAAGAACTCTCCGTTGAAGAACACGTTCATGAAGTACAGCTGGCCGATTATGTTCACGAGGCAAAGGCATTCGCAGATCCAGTAGCGAATGGCATACATGTTGTGGCGCTGCAAACAAAGGAAAGTTTATTACTTTTCAAAATATAAACAATCTTAATAGGCATACAAAAGCATAAATAACTCGTAAAATTGTTTGCGGAATACAAGGCCTTTTTCATTTTAAAATGGAAACAATAATGCAAATAGGTTTTGCAATATGTCAAACAATTTTCGAGTTAACGTTTATACCAGTAATAAGATCAAAAACAATATCATGGAATGTAAACATTTTGAACGATTTCAGTTTCTTGTACGAAGTAAAGGAAATATTGTAATCGCAAAAATTTCGGATTTTATATTTCAACGGAAATATTCATTTTGATCATCCCTGAATCCATTTTGATTAGTGACGTCTTTACGTACATATGTATGTATATACATAGTCGCATAACTCAAAAAGTTTAGTTGTAGAATGTTAAAATTTTGTATAAGGAACTGATATAACATCTAATTGTGCACCTCTTTTCTTTTTTATTGCAATAGAGTGCCAAAAGGGCACGTTGCTCGAAGGCTTTTTTTAATTTTTCGCATACCTAACTCGAAAACGTAAGCATATGTATATCATTTTTAAATGAAATAAGTTTAAATGAAGTGCAGCAAAAAAGGTCTATAATTTAATAGGCGTACAAGATAATTATGTGGTGTCCACATCAGATTTTTTAAAAGTAAAAATAATGAGTAACCTCTAACCACATAAAAGGTATAGAGTTTTTTTATAACCATAAATCTAACTAAGATTTTTTAAGCAAATAATTCAATTGGTATTTAAGCTATTAATAAATTTTAAAATCTTCAACTAATGAAAATGCCACTTTGTCCAAGTTATTCAAAACCCACTATAAGCTGTAGGTTCCTTCCAGAGGCAATAGATTGACAACATATACTGCTAAAATACAAGTAAAACTTATCATGAAACAAATCCCTTAGGTATTTGAGACCTTTTACCAAATATCATATTATAAATACTTTAACGGCCGAATTCTCCATTCCCTAATCAAGGCTTGATCAACTGATCAACTCTGATCTATGAATCAATTCAATTTACCATTAAAAAATCTATGATCAACTGATCTATCGTATTCCATTAATTAATTTGCTCCTCGTTTTGATGTTTTGACATTTATGTATGTACACAATATTTTGGCTGTTAAGATTAATCCAAAATATTTAAATTTTCACAAATCTATATAAATCGAAGTAATTTCTCTTTTTCCAGATAAAAATGACAGAAAGTATAATTCTGAAATGTCAACATAAACAAAAGTGTGAATCAAGTTGGTGAATTAAATCAAATGTTGATCTACGTAACAGCTTGATTTCATGAATAAGTAGATCATTAATCAATGGACTAATGGTGAATTCGGCTGTAAGAATTAAAACAAATTTTGATCTACGAATCAGCTTGATTCTTGAATAAGTTTATCATTAATCAATGGACTGTAAGAATAATAAAAAAATGTGCCGTAAGTGTAATCTGAACTATAACCCAAACAGATATTCAGTTATCTCATTTTTATTATTAGAATTCACAGCAACTTCCTAGTTTAATAACAACCAGACAAAATACAAAGAATGATAAGATAAAGGATATTATTTCAGCTGGTTAATCAAAAAGATTGTGTTACATAATCTAAGTAGGATCAGCAATTAGAGCAAGCTCATCTTGTTGATACGAAACACGTGTAAAAAACTCGTATCTTTTTATCAGATGTCAGCAAAATCTTACATTACCTCATTTGTTTCTTCCTTTGTTTTATTTGACACACATTTGGCAAAGCACCAAAAGATTTACGTGTTTACAAATCATACTTTTAGCGAGATTTTGTGAATATTAATGTCATGATGTGTGATGTGGATGCAGCTAGAATGTGTAAAGGCTGTTTTACACTACAAAATGGTTTGAGTTATGGCGAATGCATGCCAAGAGCACAGAATAGGTTTATACAGAAGCGACAGTAAGACAGAGAAACGAGAATTATAGAGAGATAAGGGAAGGGTACAAATTTAAAGGTCTACACAATGCTTCAAGGTCAGAGAACTGAACAGGTGAATATGTAAGGTACCGACATGGAGTGTCGCTTCTATATACATATAAGTATTCTGTGCCAAGAGACCATGTCCAGAGACCAGAGAATGTGTTACGAGTGACCTAGACCGATATGTTCATTTTTCATAAAAACGTAAATTAAAATGCGTCAATGCACACACGTACTTTCATATTTTTTATTTTTAACACTTGTGGTTCCCTTTCCACCTCAGCCTTAAAAAATTATTAGTGATGATTACAATTTGGTTGTTGATTCATTCACAAACAAAATTATTTTCCATAGAAATGTATAATTAAATATTCTTGATTTATATTGTTGTACATATTCACAACTGTTTACCTAAACAAAAGACATTTAAACAATAGTGTGAGAACAATAGAATGAATCATTCAAATTTATAACTAAAATTTAACATGAAATTTTATGTTTAATACAGGAAGCATCACTTGTTCCCAGAAAACATCTCAATTTGATGCACAGTATTTCATTCAGACTTTGTATTCATCCATGAATCATACTATCATAAAAAGAAGTTTAACATATCTGCAATATTACACAACAAATTATCATACTGATAATAATTATAACATTATTTTTATTATTACTTAACAGATAAATGCAGAAATGCAATCTGTTTAATAAATTAACAGTGACAGTGATGTGTTATTAATCAAGCAGGCAAGATAGTAATAAATATTAATTGTCGCAATAGCTACAAAAAAAGTTAAAAAATAAATAAAAACATACGCATTTAATAAAACTAGTCAAAATGGATTCAAGGGTAGTCAAAATGGGTATTCTTGGTCTTGTATCAGTCTTGCAAAAAAAATGCAAGACAAGAATAAAGCAAGAGCTACAAATTTCAAAGAAAGACAAGGTAGGAAATTGTTTTGCAATAAATATGCAAGAATAGCAACATTTTATTGAATTCTTGTACTCTCGCATTTTTTTGGCTAACTTTAAATCTAGATTTGTTATAAAAACCTACATATTAAATTAATTAAGTGTTAAAAAAAAATAATACAATTTTTTTAACATATGTACATAAATTTCATTTTCAAAAAATATATAATAGTTATATAATTATTGACTAAGTAATATAATTATATTTCGAAATCATGTAACCAAGACACAAAATGCTTTCTTATAACTACGGATGCTTTGAAAAAAGCTTTTCTACTTCTTGTCTTAAATGGATATTTCCGTTCAAATCTGAGAACCGAAATTTTTCGCGATTCTTTTTTATAATTTTTTTGGTATAATGAGCAAACAAATTCGTCATATACGAGTATATTCGTCACTTTGACGCATAATATAATCATTGACACAATTTTAAATTAATTATTTTGTTTATCGCTAATTTAAAAGTCATATCATTTTATTATAAATCATATTTAATAAATACTGTCAAAGAAAATATATCATAAATCTTATTTGTTCCGATTTTACGTAAAATTGTTACTCAAAGTCAATGATAACGTTTACCGAATCCTAACATAAACAAATACGACCTCTGCATCTGTTTAACTGTTGTCATGTCAACGCTTCTGTCAATATCTTCAGCCGTTTGACCAGATCTATGACGCAAATAGTAAATATTATCTCTGCTCTATTTCGGGTGGAATTTTTGTTATCTATAACGACTATAATGCTTCCGAAATGTATCAAATATAGTTCCTGTTCGAAGCTTACCTAGAATTTTTTTTAGGGCCGTCTGGTATACATTATTTACACGATGTTTATTGCATGCTCTTGTTTCAATGTGGAAAACACGTGTTTGAATTTTAAAAGGATATTTACATGATTCTAAGAATGAATGAAGACGTACAAGTTCGTTAAAATATTTTGTTATGCAAAGGAAAGTAATAAAAAAATCTGATGTGGACACCACATGTCTTCCTTGTACGCTAAATTATACACATTTTTTGTTGCACTTTATTGACACTTATTTTACTTTAAAGTGAGATCATTTTAAAGATAATCGTTTTCCGCTTCGAAATGGATAATCTTTTGTACAGTTTTATTAAAATGTTTATCACTATTCCTTACTTCATTACACAAAATTATTTTTTCTTCAAACGTCATAAAAGTGACATCTTCTGTGACGTGATTGACAAGGTTGAAGTTTAATTTCTATGCCTCCGTAATATAATTTTTTATTCTAGCCGCCGTATAATTTCTTCGCCGCCGTATATAGAATCAGCCAATAAGAAGTAACTTGTACAATAGAAATCTGTGATATCGCCCTAAATGTCTCTATAAAAACTAGATAACCTAAGAATAAAGTTACTAAAAATTATGAATATCTGACAGGTAACCTACATATTAAACGTGAAATAGTAGTTTATTTTTTAAAATTTCTAAGTTTGAAGAAATAATAGCATGTGTTATACAGAGTAAAAGTGTCTTTGTGTGCCTCGCATGCAATTGTCCGACTCGCTTCGCTCGTCGTGCAAGCTTCCATGCTCGGCACACGAAGTATCACTTTTACTCTTAATAACACAATATACTATTAATAGCTCAAAAATTTGCAAAAAAGAGATATTGTTTTCATTTTTTTCCTCCATGTTTCTCACGAAATAAATTCTGATAGTTGTTAATGTTGTCAATCACATATTCGATTTATTATCAAGAAATGTTTCCTACAAAAATTAAAAGCTAACTTAATTATTATTTTTATTAAGTTTTCTGCCGAAAGTAAATGCTCCCCTTAACAAAAAATGGAGGTGCACAACAAGATGTTATAGCAATTTTATAATCAAAATTTCAACATTTTCTAATCGTTTTTGAGTCATACGAAAAATTCAGAAAAATGCTACGAGCAAAGTGCCTTTTTGGCGTTGCCGATTGCAATAAAATGGGAGGTGTAATTGAGTTAAGGGAGATACATACGTACGTACAGACGTCATGCCGAACAGAATTCAATTATCTATTATCGTTATCGAGATATTTGAGTTCAAAATTAGGCACAAAAAACAGGTTTTAAAGTAATCAGCGTATACATATTTACTTAAATCCAGAAAATAATCATTTTTTGAGAAGAAAAGTTGCCGAGCAAAAAAGTGAAATTCCCTTTTTTCATTTTTCTCATTTTTCACAGAAATATTCCAAAGAACCTATATGGAAAGAAAACATTTCTTTATATAACACATTTCAATGATAAATAATATAGAAAGAAATGAAAGCAACCTCAAAATTTGAATTTCGTGCTATCTGATTTTGAACGAAAATGTTACATTTTATATTCAATAAATAAATATACTGCAATGGTATTGTTGCATCAATAATGAACTTTTATTTGATGTAGAATTTAATTTCGGACTACTTTATACTCTTGAAGTTTTGCTCTAAATTTATGAGGAAAGGCAGTATATGCAATTTTCTGAAATCCCATATTCAAGACCTATGTTCTGCATTTTATTTCACACTCTGTATATCCTGATGCACACTTGGAAATGTACAAATATTATTTTATTTGTATATCATTAATATCAATTACTAATGATAGTCCAATAGCGCTGGTGTTCGTGTTAAGATTGTTGTCTCATTGTGCATATTGAGTCTCAAGTGGTCTGAATTGAGCCAATTGGTGTAGGAAACAAAGACTTGTGTACGAATAGAACCGTTGACCCATATCACACATGTGTCACGCATGCATACAGTTCACTGTCGTCTGCATCTCATGTGCATCACATACGCCGACAGACCAACAGATAAGTCGTTTAGATTAGGAAACCAAAAAGGCAGAAAGATGTTCAGAAATGCTGGGGGGTTCCTTACAGATTCAATGTATAATTAATTAACTAAGAAAAAGTGACTATAAGTTAGTACAGAATAAATATATTTATGTATATAATATTTTGTCAAATAAGTCTTGATCTTAGAATAATAAGAAAGTCTTGTCTTGACAATCTAGACAAGTCAAGACAAGATTTAGACGGCAACAGTAACTAAATTACATTGTTGTACAATGCAGAAACAATTCACATTTTTGCAGTAGTGCAGTAAACTGCTACTTTCAAAAATTGTTTTCGTGGTTGTAAAGATTTTTTTTTAATTTTTTGAAATCTGAAGTTTAAAAAAATCGAAAATTTGCGAAGTAGTCTACAAAGTTTTATATTAAGTTACTCTTCTGTTCTAGTGCTAAAATAATTAATATTTTTGCACTAGTGCAGATTACTGCTACTTTCAAAACAAGTATAAAAAGCATATTCAAAAAATATTAAATTTATTTTCTGTAGTACATAAATTATTTCTGCACATAATTAACCAAGAAAAAATGTCTATAAGTTAGTACAGAACATATTTAATTAATTTTTTATGTCAAAGTACAACGTGACACAAATAAAAATTTATGTATTTCTTGATAATCTAATAAAAGATTTTTTACGAAAATTTGCAAAGTAGTTTATAAAGTTTTACATTAAATTACTTTTCCGTAGAAATAATTCATATTTTCGCATTAATGCGGAAAACTGCTACTTTTAAAATAAGTTTAAAGAAGCCTCTTTTTTATGGTTGTTTTATTTACCAATTGTAAAAATATATTAATTCTTAATTTTATTTTTCAAAGTCTGTACTACAAGGTATTTGCTTCATTGTACAAACTTTTATAAAAAAAATTACTGTGATGTCTGAACCACTTGGACATAGTGGTATTTTAATACTGGAAATGAAACAACATCTTCCACTTTATTAAGTTTAAATTCCGCTAAAAAATGAGCCACCTCTACCCAATATTCGAAATAAACATTTTTTTCAATTAGTTTAATCTTTTCTGAAATCAAATTTGCAACGATACAATTGAATACTGAGATTTATAATGCCTGTTTCATTTCCAATTAATAAATATCACTCGTAGTATCTTACATCGTGTTATTTTAATTGCTACAAAACGTAGATCAGTATCTACTTTGATTTACTAGCTATATAACATTCCACTGTTCCTGTACTTTGTTTTCATTTATTTAATGAATATCATTATTTTTCGGACTGTAATAATTTTGATTCAAAGAATGTTAGAAGTAAATTTTTGTTATAAAAAATGTAAAACCCAATTTCAAATTCAATTAAAATACATTAGTTTTTGATTGGTTCTTCTTGGATAGAAGTCTCAATAAATTATAGATGTATTAAAAAGGAGGGAACACGAAGTGATTAAGGATTATTAAATTCGACCTCGGTCCATTAAAAATCAGAGCAAGATACGTCATGCTACAATTTACGATGTGTCTTATCCTTATATTACAAGATAATTTGAAATATCTTTTGCAGTACAGATTATAAATCTAAAATACGGAACAGCGAATAGCATTATATTTTGTAACAACATAATTTCGAAGCAAATGAGCTTGAAATATAAATCATGTTTCAGTTGGATTTATGTTCAAATTTTTTACCAGTTGTAAATTAAAAGAAATGTCTTGTATGAAATTTAAATCGCTCGTTATAAAAATATATAAATTATTTTGTTCGCGAACTGCCACACATTTATTTTTGTAATCAAAATCATTTAACAAAAATAGAACAGCGATTTTGAAAACTTAATTTATTATTTATTTTTTAATTAGATCATACAAAAAATTAAAATTTTGCAGTTTATAATATTTAAACGACTTTGATTCTACTATTTCATTTACGTGTTTTAAATATCTTTTTAATAATTTACGTTAACAATTGCTCTATTGTTATATCGAAAACGGTTTAATAATATCGGATATTATTAAACTGTGTTTGGTAATTTTTTTGTTGCAAAATTCGAACTTCTAAAGGATAAATTAGAAATTGATAATGTCAAATATTTTTAAATGTTTTAAATACAATTTGGAATTATTATAAGTATAAAAACCAAATAAACAAACCTAATTTAAAAGAATATTAAAATTTCGTTAATCTTAACGCATTGATTTGATTTTTTTATGGTATAAATGAATTGACATTTTTTTAAGTATTCAACTTCATTCAACAGGGTTACCATATTTTACATAAATCCCTGGAATACACATAACTAATTTTTATAATTTATATTTTTGAGATATTTATAAAATAAGTGACGCAAACTATAAAAAGTAGTACACTATACTCGTTTTATACGACGTATTGTTCCATTCGTGTTTTTGGAACACTCCTCGTCCCAAATATCTCTTATAAAACTTGTACTTGTATAATAATATTCTATAGTTTTTTTCTTATTTACTTTCATAGATTATGTTTGTAGTACTTTCTGATTTTTTTTTTACAAATAAGATATTATTTTGTTGTACAATGGCTAAGAAAAACATAACTACTTACTCGTATGTGCCTCATGAGATAGTCAATGAGAACGCTCTTCTTCTTATTCTTCTCCTCGTCACTACAAATGCCTAAATTAAGGCCCATCACTAATGTTCTCATTAAACCTCCTTCAAACGAGTCCCAGATGAATTTAGGAGTGTAGCATAACATTGCCTAAACAAACAAATATTCATTACACTATATTCATTAAACATTATTAAATAATTAAAACAGAACTGCATATGTAAATGCAGCTGTCTGCAATAATCATTAAAACTATTTGTCGTAACCTCATAAAAATATATAATTTAATTTAGCATACTCTAAAATACTTATCATCAAAATTTACTTTTTATTTATTAAATAATTATTATTATTTTCTGAAGTTCGCAATGAAGTGTGCAATACTCGTGTCATGTTCCTAACTTCATTGCTATCAAATCTCAGGTGGTGTTGACTTGTCGAACAAATCAGGTGATTACAGTAGTTCGCGGTTTTTTACTTTTCTCTGTGTTTTTGCATGCAAGTTTTAGACAATTTTATACAAATTTATATTAGTGTAGTGTAGTAATGTGTCTTTACCATTTTGAAGTAATAAATTTTGCTGCTGTGTGTAAGGTAAGAATATTTAATTCTATAATACTTCAACAAAATAATGTTTTCAAGAAATAGTAGGTTATGTTACTTAGTTAACATAATATATGTTATTGTTTGAACAACAGCCAATAAATATAAAAACAATAATATTGATACAAATCTAATCTAAATAAATAGCTATAAAAAATACAAATATTTATTTATCAGACTAAATCTTATCTACATATTGTACCAGTAAATATAAA
Organism: Stenolophus ochropezus; assembly: GCA_035578165.1. NCBI lineage: Eukaryota > Metazoa > Arthropoda > Insecta > Coleoptera > Carabidae > Stenolophus > Stenolophus ochropezus. The sequence continues at coordinate 6,128,178 of JAQOWZ010000002.1, forward strand.
ACAAAACAAAAACCAATTATTTACGGAAATATATTACTTATTTATCTAACTGATAGCTTCCTGCATTTTATCAACAATAAAAAAAAATAAAATGTAATCAAACCAAATTGTGGTTTACTCAAAAATAGATATGCATTTGTAAGAAAACTATGAATAAACGAATGACATCATCATATGGTTTATGTGGTCTAATGAAATAATATCTATACATTTCTATGAACTTTGATTCATTTTGCCTATTTTATTTAACCTTAAGAAAAGAAAAGATCACTGACAAAATAGATATATATAGTTTGAATTTCTTTACACATCAAAAAAACAAATGCAGAAAATTTTCTATTTCCCACAAGGTGTGAAAGTTTTAGCACGAGACGTAATCGAGTGTTAAAATCACACAGACGTGCACTTTTTGCACAATAAAATATTTTTGTTTCTTCCATGTGGAACAGGGTGTATTGATTCATATTTTAACTGATTTATTACAGTTATATGGCAATGTAACCAATTAAAAATATATTTTATAATTTAATAGCGTAGAATTTATAATTTTTAAAGTCATTGTTCGGAGCATCAACATTTCTCACAAAACATGTGAGGAAATGAAGCAAATTAATTTTTTATTCTTTCATAAAAAAATTCCAGTGCATCGTATGAGTAAACTCTAATTAGTGATGATGATGAATAATAATTAATCCAAGTGAATGACATCGAAGCATTCTTTTATTCATCTTCCGGTCTGTAGCTGTTGTTCCTGTTTTTAACACTCGTACATTTTTGGCACTGATGAGGTCATCGTTCAAAAAATTATAATTGCAAATAATAATAACTGTGTTCATAGGTGTTGCTATATTTGTTTTATGTTGGCTGTTAATGATGAAATACTCCGAAATATATTTTAAAATATGCAAATTTAATTATATTCAAATTGGTGAACAATTCGTTTCGGTGTATAGTTCCCATCAAGTTCATTTCTTTAACATTTAAGTCATTATGGTTAGGTCGACAATATTTTCAATATATAATTGCTTACTCTTATCGAACAGAAAGCAGTCTATTTGAGATATATTTATAGTGAAAAAATTGTTCTTGAATGTATTGCAAAAATAATGAATATAGGAATGTACAACTGCATGTTTCAAATCTTCACAATATCTTGGACCATATTATTTTTGCATTTATGGTTAAGGATATTGTTAGGAATGTTCCGATACTGTTGATATGATATCAATACTTTTTTTCGATACCGATTTTTCGATATTTTATTAATATTTGAAAGAAAATTTAACTAAAAATCAAACATTAGTGCAAAAATTTTCTGCGTTATAAATTCAAAATAATATACCAGTTAAGTCGTTTTACCGACGAAGTTAAACAGATTTAGTATAGTTTTTGAAAGTATTGCCACATGGTAACATTTTCCAACTGTTCCGTAATTTTCGTAAATCTAGTATGTTAAATAAAAATTCTTAAACAAGTAATGTCAATCAATGATTTTTAAAAAGAGAGCAATGCGATTTAAATTACTTCTAGGAACTGTTTTTTCTTGGTGTTTCCAATAAGGAAAAGTGAAACATTTATTTATAAAATGTATAAAAATTTCATTACTTTTTACATTTTTCTTTCGATACCTACTTAAACATACCGACCCAGTATTGGTATTACAATTTTTATACGATATTTTTACTTTTATCTCATATCTCTAGGTATTGTTGACCTGATACTAGAGATTTAAATGAGAAAGAAAGGAATCTGCTGAGAAGTGCAGATGTGGTAGTTAGTGTAATACCTGGAAAAAGAGAGCGAAGCAGACCCACTGGTAGTACGTGTAGTACTTGCGGTTGCTGGGGTCGCCCAAGTCGTTGCCGAGACCAGGGTGAGGGACCTCGAAGCCCACCTGCAACAAACAAACACATCACTGCTTGCTCCACATTACATTACAACCAAACAACTCACAATTCATACGGACAAATCACAACAAATATGTAAAAACATTTTATTTTACAATAATCAGTGTAATAGAACTACATACTAAAATTTATTACAAATTATACACTAGTTACTGTTGCACTTGCACAAATGACCTTTTTTCCTAACTCGAATTATATTTGCTTGATTATTTCACGAATGATAATAGTTCAAACATTTTTCATATTAACAAAACGTAATTAACACGATCCTACTGTAGTTTTCAAAAGTTATGGCTAAAAAACTTGCCTTCATACATCAAATGAAGCATTCTGAAATGACCGGTGTGAAATATTTATTTGCAGGGTTGGCAAAAGTCATGATTTTTTTTTAGAAAAATAAAAAATCATTGATTTAAAAAAAATATATCAAATATTTTTTTTTTATATTTTATTAGTTTTCAATGTTACTGCAATGTTTTAATTGTTTTGAAAGAAACTAAAATATTTTATTTCATAAACAAAAACGAAATCTGTAATAAAACCAAAAGTATTCATTTGAATAAAACTAGGAAGAGTAACAAAGGAATTTTACTTTTTGTTACACATTTAAATATTTATATTTTTCTTCTGTTATATGACAATTAAAGTGATAAAATATCATTTAATTTTACGATATTATTATGTACAGAACATATCTTGTATGTTATTAATAACTTGTGGTAATTATAATTGCTATTTCATAAATCAAATGATTTAAATCAGGCCAACTATGTTTACTGATAAGAAAAGCGATTAAAAATTATCCCTTTTGGTTGTGAAAAAATAATAAACACAATACATTTCAAGAAATTACTAAAATATTTTAGAAGATACGAATATTTATGAAAAATGGTACCTACTTAAAATAGAGTTTTCTAATAGCTTTTTTGCAATTTTCAATACTTGTGATTTTAAAATGTGATTGTGAATTGCTAATAAAACGTTTAATGTATAAAATAGTACCTAAATAGTGACTACGATCACGTATCACAGGTTTATAAAATATTGTGATTTTGTGATTTTTCTCTATCAATAATTAAATAACAAAGTTCGTGAATTATATCGAAATATATTTCTTCTTAAGAACCAATAAAAATGGAACTAAAACCGATAACGTTAATTTAAACAGTTACCAATCCTGATTAAAATTCATAAACAGGTTGAAAATGATTCACTTCATTGAAATTTCCATTGCTTTTAGAATAAATGCAAGTATAATAAAAAATGAAGAAAACTTGTTTTGCCACATTTATAACTAGACTGTTTGATAACATATTGACAATGACATTTGATCAACTTACTGACCGACACTGCATTTTCCGTAAAAGTCTAACAACGCATGCTTTGAATATGCCCATATTACCATTCCATTCTCGGATGAATAGAACTATGAGCTGTCACTTTCACAGACAGTTGGCGTTGGCGGGCGTTGGCATATAAAAAAAGATTTAACATGAAAATTAAACATGAAAGTAATGCCAAATTCGTGTCATATCAACACTTTCATTTAAATAATGGAACATATTCCAAATGATCCCTACTAAAAACGATTAGTCAATGTCTGAACGGTCGTTAATATTAACATTAACATCACCTTACTAAGTACATCAATGAAGACATGTTTATGTACTGGAACATTATGTGACGTCGTAAAAAGTTATATAACTGTAACAATAGGAACAATTCGTATATTAAAACTTATATAGAAAAGACAGACTATTAATACCACATGTTTATTTGCATTTTAAGGTGCCAGTTTTTATGTACTACTACTATAAAAGATAATCATATACTGTGTCTAGTGATTTTCGAAGCATTTGAATATAAAAATATTTTTGGTTTAATACTAGAATCAGTAAAATTACAGGAGAAAACGAAATTAACTCTTAAACAAGACAACAATAAGGAGAAGATTAGTGAAGAAAATAAAACAACGCAGAATCAAAACTTTGGATGTGTATGAACATCCAATGAAATTAGTAAAATCAAATTAGGAATTCACGAAGTATTAGAAAACAAACACAAAGTTTAACTTTTATTTATTTCCTAAACCTATAACCCCATTTCAAAGTTGTGTGGAGTTAAAACATATCAATCAAACCAAACATTGTGTTGACAAACACGAAATATCCCAAAAATATTCTTTTTTCTGCCCAAAATTTTTATTTAAGGAAAAAGTATACATAGATAGATCTCGTCGAGCTGATTTCAAATTTTTAAACGAAATTTATTTATTTCTTTTCGTTTCCGAGATATTTGCTGTCAAAGTTGCACCTCAAAAAAGTGTGTTTTTTTGTTATATCTCTAAAATGGGTAGAGGTACAATCTCAACGATTATACCAGTCGATTCTACGGGAAAAGTTACATAAAGAAATGTTTTCTCCGCATATACGTTCTTTGGAACGATTTGGTGAAAAATAAGAAAATCGAAAAAACCTAAATTTCAAAATTTCTCTGAGGAACTTTTTTTCTCCAAAAGTTCTCTCTTTATACACTTAAGTAAATATCGATGCGCTGATTTCAAAATTTCAAACCGAATTGAATTATCTCTTATCGTTCTCGATATATTCGTCTTCAAAGTTGAGTTTTGGCAATACCTAAAAAAACAGGTTTTTTAGGTATAACCCTTTAAGGGTTAGGTTTACGACTTCGGCGACCTCACCAATCGATTCTACGGACAAAATTACGTAAGTATACCAATTTTTAGATTTTTATTACAAAGGATGCAATTTGTAGAACGAAAAAACGAAAATGATCAAAATCGAAAAAAATGCCTGATGAACCCCTTACGATTTTTTTCGATTTTTCGCCATTTTCAGTTTTTTCCTTCTAGAAATTCTATCTGTTGAGATAAAAATCTGAAAATTGGTACACTTATGTAATTTTGCCCGTAGAATCGAATGGTGAGATCGCCGAAACCTTAAACCTAACCATTTAAGAGGTATACCTAAAAAACCTAATTTTTTAGGTATAACTTTGAACTCAAATATCTCGAGAACGGGAAGAGATAATTGAATTCGGTTTGAAAATTTGAAATCAACGCATTGATATCTACTTAGGGCCAAAAAATTGGAGACAAAAAATTTCGAGATGAAAAATTGAAATTTAGGTTTTTTTGTTTTTCTTATTTTTCATCTAATCTTTCTAAAGAACGTACATGTGGGCAAAACATTTCTTTATATAACTTTTCCCGTAGAATCGAATGGTAAAGTAGTTGTGATTGTATCTCTACTCATTTTTGAAATGTACTCAGAAAACCCACTTTTTTGAAGTATAACTTTGAGAGCTAATATCTCCGAAACGAAAAGAGATAATAAAGTTCTGTTTATAAATTTGGTATCAGGGTAAATAACTCTTTTAAAAAAATTACAAACAAAATTTTGTAAAATTTGAAAATTTTCGAGTTAAAAATTAAATATTTTTAAATATTTTCGGGTTTACGCAAAAATACAGCAACAGCGACTTTGGCAATTACTTCCCTTGTTGTTACTACATACATAAACTATTGTATTATTAATTATTAACATTATAAACTCACTTTTAAAAAGGAGAAAATATATTTTTTGTATAATTTATTGTAAACTCAAACAATATGCTATGATCTGCTTTTTGTATATAAGTATCTCACCCATTCCCGTTTATTTGAATTTGATATTTTTATTTTCTTGATTTTTTTTTCATTTATTTATTTTGGAGGCATCACATCTTGGCGCCCTTCTGCCACGCTTACCTTGATTACCATATAGCGACAACCCTGCCGGTACCTGATATCGAACTCCGTGCGTTATAAAGGCAACCGCGGTATTCATTCTACTTATATCAACAGTAATAAAAATATTTATCACACATAAATATAGCTTTTGTACAATAGATTCTTTTAAGGAAATTCATAGTCATAAATGTATTTAGTTTTCATTATCGCATTCTTGTTAAATAGTTTTTGTTTAACATTGTTAACAGTCTGTTTTTACAGCTGTTTAAATCTTTTCTTTATTCAAATTTGGTGCAATATAATTGCGTCATAATTATGTGACTATAATGACATCATACATTTAGCGGTTTGCCAAATCATGCATACGCTCGTGCATATGTTAAAATAGTTTCCAATTGAGTTTTGTCCTTCAAGAATCGATTGTTTGTTTGGTATTGTTTAGAAACAATATATTTAAGGAACATAAATTTTATCAAGTTTTAAAATATGAAGTTTTGGTAATGTTCTTTGAAATGAAAATTTCTCATATAAAACTGAGACTCTGATGCACTCTCCAGGCCAGCTAGAGTACCCTAGAGGTAAACGCTGGTATTCACACTTTTCGGTATAACACAGAATAGTTACACACAGAAGCGACACTCCATGTCGGTACCTTTCTTATTCCCCTAGTCAGTTCTATGACTTTGAAGCATTGTGTAGACCTTTGAATTTGTGCTTTTTCTCACTCCCAGATGTGAGGAAACTTTCCGATTATAAACAATTGGCCCTTTAAATTTGTGCACATTCTCCATCTCTCTCTAATTTTCACTTCTCTGTCTTACTGTCGCTTCTGTAGGTATAAACTTAATCTGTGGTATAAATATAATATTTATCTAATTCCTTTAGATTTGTATGATTAAAGAAAATTTTTACTGTTTTATTCTTCTAAGATATTATAATTGCATCCGTTTTGTGTGACAAGGAACTCATAAAAAAAATATCTTTTTCTAATTGTGCTGACATTTGTTGTACACTGGGCAAAACGCTTTTTAATGGTTCTGTCATGCTTAAAGTAGCTGCAATTTTCTCTTGGACAATGAACTTAATTTAAAAAAGAAAGAAAACAAAAAGGATAGATTGAAAACGAAACGAGATGAAGAAACGTAGCCTCAAGACCAAATCCAGTGAAACACAACCATATCTAATTAAGTATATCATTACAGGAGAAAAAACTTGACAAAACATTTTGACAAAGGCTGTTGCACTTGCGACAGTTCATTCACCATAAAACAAACAAATGAAATCTGTGTAACAATAAAGATAGTGTCATTTAACCTAACATTTGATATCATTAAGAACAGATGAGATGACATATTAGGTACTCTTTTTTTTCCTACTCTTCTTGTTACTTGTGGTTTGAGGTTAAGAAACAAAAAAGTAAAAATACTTTTCAGCTGGACGTAATATAATAATAATACGAATATACCATTATAATTTATTTCCAATTACTGAGAATGTCAATTTGCCAATTTATTACTTTTCAATACGCAATGCTAGCAATGTTATTTATTTAAGTAGTTATTAAATGTTTCTTTTTTACTATTTGTGGATGATTTTGGAGATAGAGACGATCAATAACAAAATAAAAATTTAGAAATATTTCAAAATTTTAATTTGATGTAATTTTGTAAGTCATTTTTATTATTCAATTTCTGGTACGTAAATAATATTTAAAATCGCTTACCGATTAGTAATCTTATCATAACTTAGAAATTTAACCGGTAAAAAAATATATGAAAACTAATTTATATTTTTTTTCCAGGTAAATGGCCATTTTGATCCAAATTCTTCTTCATCATCATTATTGTAAGTTTATATTTTCCAGTTCTCATATTTATGTAAATTACAAAATACTTATAGCAATATAAAAATGTTCTGCATATTAATGAACGATTCTGGTTTAAAACCACTTGTGTCTTTTTTACAATGTTTTATATTGCTTACTTAATTGCTATATTTTTATGCATAAATATACTATAAAACTGCTTTATTATATAAATGCATCAATATTTTCAAAACAATTTTTATTTAAAAAGTATAACTCATACATACATTTTTATTGCAATATCGATAAAGAATCTGCAACTAATAATGGATTCCGAGTCTATCAAATACAGCGATATTTTTTAATGGACATAATTTAGAAAAGATTATTTTTAGGAATCAGTTTTTTATTTCTACATGAAATTTAAATTCAAATTATAAATCCTTTACATGATTGGTACATTTAATTTTTTCACAATTACATGAAAATATGTAATAGATACATTGGTATATAAAAATAATATGAAATAACATAAAACCTTTAAATTTTAGTTTCTTTTGTTATTTATCTTATAGAAGGTTCTAATAATTATTTTTTATATGGAATAAAATTGATGTTAAAAAGTGGTTATTGATAAACCCATTTCTGATTGTACCACTTAGATGTTATATTTCTCTAAGATTAATTTCCGTTTTCTATTTCTTTTTACTAAATGATTAAATTGGCATTAACATTAAAAATGGAGTTTCTGACTATACCCCTTTAAGAATCTACAAAGTTGGAGTTTGTGATTGATTTCCATTTTTATCTTCCATCCGTAATAGTGTTTACATTTTCATTTTTTTGTTCCATCTGTAATTTTGTTTATGTTTGGTTATAATACAGATAAATAACTACATTTTATATAAAACAAAATTGGCATTAAAAATGAAGTTTCTGACTATACTCCTTTTATAAATCTACTAAATAGATGTGATTGATTTTCATTTTTATCTTCCATCCGTAATAGTGTTCACATTTTCATTTTTTTGTTCTTTCTGTAATATTGTTTACATTTGAAAGATAAAATAAAATTTGAATTAAAAATGAAGTTTCTGATTGTATAGTCATATAGTTTATAAATCTACCGACTAGATGTGATTGATTTCAATTTTTGTCTTCCATCCGGAATAGTGTTCACATTTTCATTTTTCTGTTCTTTCTGTAATATTGTTTACATTTGATTGATAAAATAAAATTTGCATTAAAATGACGTTTCTACTTATACCCCAATATAAATCTACCAAGTATAGATATGATTGATTTCAATTTTTCTCATCCACCCGTAATAGTATTTACATTTGATGACGGTGGTATGTGGAAAAATGTTTTGCTGGGCTGATTGGAATAGAAGAGCGTTTGTTGGGAAGTAATAATTTGCTGTTGTAGTCATGTTCCGACTCCGTGGTAAATTAGGGGCTAGTGCGTACTGCGTACTCTGCTCTCTGCTTCTCGTGCTCGTGGTCACGTAAGAAAAAGTAGTCGATCTGGATCTGAGTCTGAGCTGAGGCCACTTGCACGCTGTCAGCGCTTACAGGGTGTTCGCATCAACACAAAACGTTCACCTGTAGTCATTACGTACGGTAGAAAAGTTGGTGCGGTTTGTTTGCATTTTTCTGTACATCAAGTTTTGCATCTTTTGGTATGATTAATTATAATTTTATAATTCGACCAGATATTCTCAAAATTATATTCTATTTATTTTTAATTTAATACACAATGGGGCCTATTCTGTAATTCAATGATAATTTTTTTAACAGTTGCTAAATTTTTTGATAAATAAAAATAAATATTATAAGTGCTGTTTTGATATTTTCTCCAGTGCTATCTAAGTTCATATGAGAGAAAAATTAGCAGCTGGTTAAAAATTAAACACTGAGTTACAGAATAGGGGGGGGATAACAGATGATTTTACAATACTTTTCAAAATTAGCTTCCACAGACATTTTTTTTTCATATAATTAATACAATGTCAAAACGTGGAGATACCCTTTTATCTCGCTTATTATTACAGAAACAGATAATGTGTAAGATTTTTTTTACCTCTAAATGATGAAAATAAATAAATGTTCTTTATTTATAAAATTCTGTACGTAGATAGGGAAATATATTTATGTCAAGAATTCAATGAAAAAAGAAATTCTACATAATTATAAATATTCAAATTAAAATGTTTTTATACTTCTCCTTTCAATATTATTCATACTTACAAATGAATATGAATATATAAATTTTACCTATGTTCTAGAATAATAAAATAATAATAGGTATTAAAATATTGAGTCATTTTTTAAAACAATAATTATTTTATTTCTGAAGTTTAAATATTGATGTCATTTCAAATACATATTGCAGTATGTTTTAAAAAAGTTCTGTATAACTATAAAATATGACATTAAAATAACATTATTTATAAATATTAAGTAATGTTAAGAAAATTTAAACTCCTGACATAATAATTGATGTGTCCAACACCTTACCTCCCACTGTATTGATATATTCTATATGAGTTTTTCACTATATTCAATTTGTAGTTTTAAAATTAGTTTGTTTTTACAGTTCAGTATATTTTTAATTCATTTCGTACCTAAAATTTCCTTCATAAGATTTGTGTGATCAAAAAAAACAGCTATTTTTTGCGTTACTAAAACCGATACCAAACTTACCTTGATTCACTCATGCAAATATATTCCTTCATATTTTCTTATTTTATCTTTTAAACTTAATTACATCAAATTTTGTAAACATATGAATAACTCATCTGTATTATAGGAATTCCTCAGCCTAAACGATGTATAAAATTATTATAATTTATATCTTTTTTCCTGTGTAACTAGAATTTATATATAAACGTAAAATTTATATTTAATAAAGATTGTAGGCAAAATCTAATCAGTTCATCATATTTGAATCTTAAATACCAAGTATTATACTTTTACATGTATCGTATTGGAGTTATCGTGAACGAAAAATCGTCACAGACACACACTCACACACATACGGACAGGCATTACGGTATATGTTGAAAACTCATACTCGAGAAATTTGAAACAGTACCTCCCTTATCTATGTATTAATAGAGAGAGGTAAAAATATGAATGAAAGTAATGTAAAACTTCTGTTTATTTTTGTAATATGCAAGAATTTAAACCGATTAAGTAAACCATTAGAGAACTTACAATATATGTACCTATTTATTTTTAAAAAATTTTGAAATACAATTAGTGCGTAAGTTCAGCATTTATATGACAATAAATTCTGGTTGAGTTTCCTTTGTAAGTGAGACCGACGTAAAGCCGAGTCTACTGACGCATACGCGTATATAGTGCAGTGAACATCCGGTATTTTCACGTGTTGCAAGTGTGCAATTATGCACGACATTCTGCATTTTGCACACATCGCAAACTCAGCTTTCAATGCCGTATACATAATCGCCTCTTTCCTTGGGAATTCTTAGACGTTTGAGGAACATTCTACATGACTTGTGTTTCCCGCCAAAACCATGTCACACGCGTAGAGGTTACGTCTATAAGGTAATTTAAAAAAATCACTTACGGCTAATAAGGTATGTGATCAAATTTTGATTTTTAGATATGTGATACTAGAAAAAATATATAATACACATATTTTTTAAATCAATTCATTATTTGTAGTTTACAAGAAAATAATTATAAAAATTTGGGGAAAGCATGATGCCACGTCATCGTGGTACAATCGTAAAAAGTAGAGTAAGAAAGAGACTACCAGCCTTTTTCCATGATCCTACCACACTGACGTCACGCGTCCCTTCTCTTGAACATTAAATTGCTAATAACGTTATTATTACAAGAAAATGTTTAGTTTTTATTATTATAATGAGAAGCCGCAATGGTTAGTTTTTATATTTTATGACTTATACACTGACATTCGATTCTACTCGTCATATATCCCATTACTTATGGAAGTGTCAAACTGCTTTACAACAGATTTATGTACTGATATTTTCACGCCGAAATGAGCGTCGCCTATAAGGGCACTCTAGCTGACAAGGAAAGTGCGCCATAAAAATAATTTTATGTAGAAATATATGGCAAAAAGTGTAAAATAATTTCTTTTTAAACTGTCATAAAATTGCAGTAGATTTGTTGTATTTAAAATGTCATTTTAATAATTCATACTGTGTGAAAAATAGACAATGTGTTTTTAAATAAAAAACAAAAGACATACAAATTACTTATGCCAATGTGGTAAAGCAAAACCTTATAATTAATTTAATGGGTTTTGCAGATAGAATATAATTTATATATCTTTGAAAACAATGAATGAAAATAGGTCTGAATATATCGCATGTGTAATACGTCACACCCAAACAAAACACTATCAGTATCGTGCAACCGGCACCGGATGTATTGAAACCGCCTTATCCTTTCGCCTTCCTTTACATCGATTTTGCCATTTACGCCGAATATAAAAATGAGGTTTACTGCGTTTATCTTCCTTCAGAACAAATTATTCAAAACAGCATCTGTGATCTTAGAGATACAGTATTGCACTTTACTGTACTGTATGTTACTTATTTATAGTAGTGTACATCATATCAAACAAGAAATTGTAATGGTTCAAAATATCACATAAAGAGGGCAGCTTAGCTTTTTATTCTGCTTTGTATTGGCATTTGAGGGGTGCTTATTTTACTCATTCAGAACTATAAAACAGTATTGACCTATTATTTCATCATTGCTTATTTGTCAAAAATTACAAATTGGTTCTCTTTTTGTTTTACCATTATAAGTTTCCAAGCAAAAAAAAAGAGAAATGAAATCCCAGCGCCAACTTTCGTTGCTGTCGCGTACTACACCCAACACAACATTGGGAAATCCTTTGCATAAGATCGCAATCTGATCAATTAGGATGACACGCATAAAAACCAGGTGTGTAGTGTGCATTGGTCAAATGATGCAACAAAACACATCACAGGTAAAAATAAACTCGTCTGCGGTTCGCAAAACGAAACCCTTACAACCAACACCGTTACTATGGCAACGCGAGGGGGGATGGCCGGTTGCACATGGCTGTGTCAACACTGCGACCGTGCAACGTGCAACGTTGCACGGCCAAAGGTCACCAGGAAATCGGGACTCTCAGATTGTAGATAATCACTTAAAAATAGGGTAGATACCACAAATTAGATTATAATATGAGCCTGTATGGAACATAACTTTAAACACATTATTGGAGCAATACTTCCATTTTGATTTTTATAACGGTTTTCCGATTACAATAAGGAAATGTGTGCTTTTAAAATGTAGGGACTATTGGACAAATCATGTAAGGTATAAGGGTTGCATCAGCAACTACAAGGGCGTTCCCATTTCTCTTTTGTTAATTATACAATAGGTACATTCTTTTTACACAAATTATCAAATCATATCAGCTAATTGTGACCATTAGTTTTGTTACAAATCAACTTTTCCTTTGCCTCATTTTTTAATAGCACTGGCAGTCAAAATTATTATGAAAGCATTGTTTTGTATGGACGTTGCTATCATCAATAAAAATAAAAATGTTTTGACAAGTACAAGCTGTCAAGTTCATCATTTTAGAGCCACTGCATCATGCTTATATATTTGATCATGCTTACCTCTCGTCGAAAAGCTTCAGGCATGGCAAAAGTAGACGAAATCCAACAATACGTATTGATGACATGTGTTGGTAGTCCAGAAACGATACACTGTATCGGATTTCCTACAAACTGATTGGCAGTAATGACCAAGCTGCATCCCATGAGTAACGCTGTGGTGAAGGTATTGTGCAGCCGAAACAGCATGCTGTCCGTGCTGATCTCCTGCCATTTCAGGTAGCTTCGCAGTCCTCCTAGTAACTTATACATGTTGATCGTCAATTGTCACTTCACTTGTCAGTTGTCACTCATTCTCCCGCGGTGTGCAAGTGTGTCGGGCGCGCGCGCTAGTCGATGTGCTACTGACCAAGGCGCCCTCAAACGAACGCTCTCCCCACCAGAGAGGAGTGGAACAGCGGGAGGTTGGACGTGGGGTGAGGAGAAATGAGCTGGGCTACTGCAGATGATAATTGTATGGTGTTATGTATGGATGTGTTTGGCCTTCAAATGCCCCAGGTCTAAGAACAGGACTACCAAAATTAATCTCATTTGGATGTACTCTGGTTTATCACAAATCCTAATTTATTATCTTTAGTACACTCATCTTGCAAATCTTAATCATTTCCGGTATATCTCACTTTATCAGAGCTAATAAAATTAATCTCATTTCGATGTACTCTCTCTAATTTATCACAAATCCCAATTTATTGTCTTCAAATTGGAAACACCAATCTTGCAAATCCAAATAATTTCCGGTATAGCTCACTTTATCAGGACTAATAAAATTAAACTTATTTTATCACCAAACGCAAGTTGCTACTTTTCAAACTCTTTCGAAATCTCTTAAGACCTATTTTCCTTCAGTTTTATTGCTTTCAAGTGTGAGGACTTCTTGGTCTTGACTGCTAAACCAAATGTACACCTACAATTCTATACCTCTTTTTGTCCATGATGTATTAGATCCATCGCTAACAACTATTATTAATTCACTTCCTTTCAAAATGTAAGACCTACCAAAATTAATTTCATTTGAACGTCTTGACTATATTTCCGTACTTCCAATTCATGATCTTCAAATTGTAAGGAATGTGGTTTTTTCCCAAAATACACCAAAATTTCTAATCGTCTCCATATCTCACTGTCGTTGGATTGCCAAAATTAAATTTATGTTATCACCATATACCAATGTCATTATCTTATAAACTCTATTATAATCTAAAATTAGTAGTCCCATTTCATAACTTGTCAGAATGTAATTTTTTTACTATAATCTTGGAGGATATTTTTCTTCCATTTATTTCTTTTAAATATTAGGCCTTTCTGGTTTGGTCTTATTAACCAAATATCCCATTTCATTACTTTTCAGACTGTAATTTTTTTACTATAAATCAAATGCCGTTATGTCTTTTATATCTTAGGACTTCCTGGTTTGGGCTTATTAACCAAATATCCTAATATACCTACCAACAATTCTATATCTCTTGTTTCATTTTCTATAAAATTATAAGAAATTTGTAATGTCGACTACCAAAATTATTATTATTATAGGGTGTACCAAATCTCTAATATCACTAATCCCTATTCAAATTGTAAGGATTATGGCTTACAAACCAAAATTTGTAATATTTCTCTATATATCTTCCTAGGTATATGTAGAAAGATTTTTAAAAATAAATTTATTTTAACACTGTCATATCATTACCTATCAAGTTGCTATGATTTCTTGATATCATCCTTATCATCTTCATGAGTTGAGCTGTTACCTAATATAGTGATTGATTCGTTAAATATTCTGTCATCGTGTTTTCTTCCTTCTTATAATCCTTTTATTTCCAGTTACGTAGAATAATTCTTGATACCGATTTTCCTTAAATTTCATTACTGTAAATGTAAGGACTTTTTGGTCTTAGCTAATGAACCGAATTTCCTCATAAAAATACCCACCTACAAGTGTATATTTCTAAAAGTTCAGGATATACCAATATTAAATTCATTTATTATTACTACAATGCCCCGAATTCATTATCTTGAAAAGACAATGACTTACAAACCAAAATTTGTAATCATTTTGTCTATGTCACACTATCCTAGGACTACAAGAATCTTATTTTACCACTATTCCCATAACATTAGTTATCAAGTTGATATGATTTGGTATCACCATTATTATCTTCGTAAGTTAAGCTGTCGTTTCTAATGTAGGATAGATAGATAGGTTTTTTAAATGTCCTTCCATTTTTTTTTGTCCTTTATGATCCTTTTATCCCTTTAGCTTCAGTCGTAAAATAAGTCCTAGGACTCTGTATTACTGCAAATATTAATACATATATGTTGTGAAGGATTCCATCCGTGTAAAATTTACGTTGAATCATTTTGGCTTTAGAAATCATTTAAAATACTTAAATTCGTTTCAAAGTCTAGGTAATTTTTTAGATATTTAAACATTGATAATAATTTTTAATATATAAATTCCTACATACATGAAAAACTGTAAATGAAAACTTCTTATGAAAAAAGTTTCCAACATAATTAGTAGGCACTTAAATAATGCAAATACTGTATTGGATTTTATTCAAAAAAATAAATGAATTCAATGGTACTTACTGTATTATACTCTTCAACAAAACATGACGTTATTTGAATTATTTTTGTACCAAAACTATTTGAAATCTTACCTACCCGTATACATCATTATATTTTTGGCGAACTATATAAAATCCCATTAAAAATAATTATTTGATTCTGGTCTTGTTAATGTTAATACCTATTTTATGTTGTTAAAATAGGTAGCACTCCTTGTTCAAAACTAAACTTCCTAAAAATCTGAGCATTGCGTCTCCAACACCAAAATACAATAACTGTGTGTGAGTGGTCCAAAATTATCTACTATTACTATAAGCTGCAACTTTTAAATATAAACATTATATATGCATATGCGCAAATAAAAGATTAAGCTAATCATAAATCATTTCCTTACTGAAAGGATGTATTATAATATACAAGAGGGATTCACAGTACTATACAGTGTGTGCAAGGAAATGCGGAACATAGGACTTTAACATGGGATTTCAAAAAATTGCGAATACTCTCTCTCCTGATAGATTTAGGGGAAAACGGCAAGAGTACAAAGTTGTTCAGAATTAAATTCTACGTCAGATAAGATCATAATTGTTGCAACAGCAGGCCTGTAATACGAGATATATTACATATAAAATGTTATACTTTCGTTAAAAATCAGATAGCCATGGAAATAAAAGAAAATATCTATCTGTCAGTTTAGAGAATTTTCGCTAAATGTAATACTTATTGTCTATAATTTATTATTATTCAAGTTGAAATTATATACATTTCTTTAACAATGTGCTAATATTAAAAAAACAGTACAAATATAATTTTTAAAAATATTGAACACAAAGTAAGATTATATTAACCGTCATAATTGACACATAGATTTTTTCTTTTATTTCCATGGGTGTCTGATTTTGAACGAAAATGTTACATTTTATATTTAATATATCTCGTACTGCAGACGTGCTGTTGCAACAATTATGATTTTATCTGACGTAGAATTTAATTCTGAACAACTTTGTACTCTTGCAGTTTTGTTCTAAATCTATCAGGAGAGAGAGTATCTGCAATTTTTTGAAATCCCATGTTAAAGCCCTACGTTCCGCATTTCCTTGCACACACTGTATATTATTCAAATTAACAAATTGGTACTTCCCCTATTTATATTTACCCATTGCGATCGTGATGAAAACCCTTCATCTATAACTCCACAAAAAAATTAAACATTTGGTTTGTATACTGAAGTAATAAGTGCTTTTTTATAGTAGTTGTCATTTCAACTTATTTATCTCATTGAGTTGATGGACTGCATATGACGTATGAACGTATATTCTACAAACAAATTTAAAATAAATATACTTAGAAAACATTACTGAATATATTAAACATTTTACTCTTACCATAAATATATTTCAATTGAACTACAATCGTCTAACTTCCATATTTAAATTGAAATGTATTGAGTATTATTAACAACGGTTTATATATCTGGTACATGACTAATATTATCAATAAACAAAAATTTTGAAATATGAAAAAAAGTACTTTACTTTATTCTGACATATACAATTTATAAATAAAACTTGTTTATTTTTCCACTTACTAACGTGTTTCGCAAAAGATACAATTTTTCTGGATTTATTTCTATGAAATAAAACCACGAAGATAACAATACCTTTAATAAAAATTTAATTAACCACATCAGATTCAGTATTTCCTATGAACAAATTGTTACAGAATTTTGAATTTCCTTCCTTAAATTTTACTATTTGACATAATCCTTGGAATTAATTTCGGTGTCCCAAAAAAACTGCAGATTTAAAAAACCACAATTAATATCAGAAGGAGTATTCCCAGAGAACAATTCATTTTGGGAATATTACAATTTCCTTCCTTATATTTCATTTGACATATCGTTCTTGGAACTAATTTCGATTTTAAAACGCGTGCCACAGTGTTATTATAGCAAAAAAAATGCAGAATCAAATTCCGTGTTATCGTACCGTTATAATAATTTCTTTCAATAATAATCTTTGCCAATTTGGTTCTGAGAATGAGTTGTTAAATATTTTTTATTTCTCTTCTATTTATGGAGCACATAAAAAATTATGTTCGAAATATCTAATTAAAGGCTATTTGTACTAGTATAATTCTTGGTAAATGCCGCAATAAAATCCGCGTTCAGTTTTTTCAATTTTTTTTTTATTAAAATTCTAAATCTGTGCGATTGCTTGTCATTAATAATATCCGGAGTTCTATTGAAGTTTTTTTAAATCTTATCTTATTCTTTATTAATAAAAAATTCTGCACTGCCGTTATCAGTTGCTATGGTAATATATAACAACAAACTGATATTGATATTGGGATAAATTATAGAAAAAGGAATCATAGGTATTCGTAGACTATTTCGTACCTATATTTTTATATATTAGTGTTGAAGTTAAGAAATTATAATAAAGTATGAAGTACATTTCGTGATGTTTATACATTTACAAGAATACAAAGTTGTACAACATTCTACATCAGATAAGATCATATACCTGATTCAATAGCACGTCTGCAGTAAGATATAAATTAAATATAAAATGTAACACTTAAAAATGAAACAGCCATGGAAATAAAAGAAAATATTTTGTCCATAAAACTATTAACTATTAATTTAATAGCTGTTGTATTTGGAAATTGAAAACATAATTATTGATTGGTATTATAAAATTATTATTCCACATTACTTTTACTTTTTAATAAAATGCTTACCTATAATAATGCACTTTTTACCTCTCGTCCTTCAGTAAGAGAAGTATTGGAATCATGCTAAATATCGGATAGTAAATTTTCAATAGATAAGCACGTTTTGAAGTCCCTAGAAAACGATTAAAATATTATTACGATGATGTACCTATGTCCGTGTGTGTGGATGGATGGATATGTGGATGAATGTTGTAGTAACGATTACTCAAATACTAGTAAATAAAAAAAGTTAAAATTTCGGATATAACATTCTGACACCCTAAATTAGATCAGATTAGATTTTGGTGTTAATTGCGGAACCGATGGTATAGTGTTTTCATTAAGATCTGTGTTTTTATGCATGGTTTACATGTTCAGTAATTTTTCTCTTTGATTTATTAATTATACACATGAGAACTTATTTCCCGAAATATATTTACATATATGGTCTGTTTCCGCGAGTTGATCCTCACGTCATTAATTTCTGATGCAAGAATTATTAAAATTTTATCTATCTTTGTCATATATGCATAGCATACAAGACTTAGGTCAATAGTTTAATCTACTTTTTTTCCATTATTGTGTTTGTTTATAATACTGTCACTTTTAATATTTGTTTACATCGGAAATCACAACATTTCACCAGACAAGATAATATGATCAATCCCCCCTTTTCCTCTTGACAATTTGAATCACATGATTAGATTATGACATGAGGATGAAATCGTGGAAACAAATCTTATTTCTATAATAGATACGTTAAGATCAATGCTATTGATTTTTTTTTTAGAATATACATTGCAATATTTATTTACTTTTTTATCTAAAGTTAATATTAGCTAAATTGCGACCACCCACATATCTGATAGCAAGGTCATCATTGATAACGACCTTATCATTTCTGCACCTGTATTGATAAAAGTGAGAGACTAAACAAGGGGGCGCATAGATTAGACGCCACAGCTGATAAGGCAATAATATTTTGCTCACCTTATCAGAAAAAAAATATCACATATCTGCATTATGTCATATGGTAAATACGTGCAGTATTCTCGTTAAGCTAACTTTGCAAAAACATAAATGCATATTTAAGAATTTAAACATTGTTTCACAATAATGTGTAATAAGCTGTGATTTTTTATTTCATCATCTGTAGAGCAACATTCCTACGTGGAACAGAGCATCATGTACTTTTTTACTTGCATTTTAGCTGGGTTGTCCTGATTTAAATCATGATATAAATCAACTATTTTTTTAAATAAAAATCATTGATTTTATCAAAGATAAAAAAATACAAATTATAATAAAAATGTCATGCTATAAAACTACCAATAATAAGTAAAATATATTCTGTATATAATAATATCGTATGTATCAGTATATAATAATATCGTAAAATTAAATGATATTTTATCAATTTAATTCTTTGTTACCCTTCCTAGTTTTATTCAAATGAATCGTTTTGATTTTATTAAAGATTTCGTTTTAGTTTATGAAATTTATATTGCTTTTAAAAGAATTAAAAAGTGCAGTTGTAGTATGATTAAAAATTGAAAAATGCATGATTTATTTGATTTTTTTTAAATTTTTTTAGTCCTGCATTTCTTGCTAATCCTGCATTTTAGTGATGACTTCTAGGTTGTCTATTTTTTATTTCCCAGTAATGTAAATAGTCGCTTCTGTAGTGCATTCTCTATATCAGTTTACAATATTATAACAAATGTGTTGTACATTTAAAATAAGTTAGCTGGGTTAAAAATACTAAATATTATAAATATAGAAGAATTCTAAACAACTGTAATACAAAATTATATTTTTACAAAACAAATATTATTTAAATAACACACTTGAAAAAATCTTAATAATAATTGAAAAGATTGTAAATATTATCTAAAAACTTTTTAGAAATATTTATTATTTCTAAACTATAAATAAAGTATAAAAATATCTAGATAACATTATCTTAATCATA
Source organism: Stenolophus ochropezus (assembly GCA_035578165.1). Classification (NCBI taxonomy): domain Eukaryota; kingdom Metazoa; phylum Arthropoda; class Insecta; order Coleoptera; family Carabidae; genus Stenolophus; species Stenolophus ochropezus. The sequence continues at coordinate 6,148,548 of JAQOWZ010000002.1, forward strand.
ATAATAATTATTAAATTATTAAATAGCTTATTAATTATATAATATAGATAAGATAAAACAAAAGCTATTATGTAAGCACACTTAAAAACTTTAATACAATGTGTATTGAATATTATAGGTATAATACATCCCCAGCGTTGAAGTTTCCAATATATGTTGCAGTTCAGGTTGCCTACCTAGCTGCATCTTCTCACGCATGTAAAAAACTTAAGCATGAAATCTTAATACGAACGTATTTGTTTTACTTTTGTATATTTGTAACTAGCAATAACAAGGTGATTAGTGTTATTGGTAGTCTATCATAGTACATGGGTTCAATTACCGAAATCGCCAAAAAATAACATTGTAGGTATAGTTCTTGTCAAGTTCATTTCTTTCGCTTGTAAATTCTTTACATTACGCCTACAATAATTAGGTATAGGTTAGGTATATAATTACTTATCCTTATCAAGCAGACGAAAGTTAACTTGGGATATATTAAAGATGATAAATTTTCATGTTAAAATCAGATACTCGAACCGAAAAATTTTGGGGTTTGGTTAAGGTTAACGGTTTTTACATTAATAAAAATTCGGTTTCGGTTATCGGTAACGGTTTTTGAAAAATATTATATACCTAATGAGAACTGTAACAATAAAAGTTCGTAGTGTCGCTTTGTAACATTTTCATTAAAATTAAAAAAAAAAATAACATAAATTTGTAATTGATTTATGCACATTTATAATAAAAATATATTGACACGTGTTTCGTCTTTTCGAATAACATTAAACGGTTAATAAAACATTTTTTCTATGACCACCATGAAAAGTTGATATTTATGCTCTCTTTTGTCATCGTAATGTCAATGATTACTGAGGAACGAGCAAATAAATACTTTACCGCGCGTCTCCATAAGCAACGAGCGGTAAAGTACTTAATTTGCTCGCTTAGATTATTTATTTACTCATATCGTCGTGGTTACAGCAACACAAAACAGGAAATTGGTTAAGATTGAATTGAATTTTTATTTCGTTAGTAAAGTCGTAGAAAAAATTATGTGTGCATCTCTAGCGTAAAGTATCTTTATTGCTCTAGCTCAATTGTAGCGCTCGCTACGCTCGCGCTTCAATTTACGAGCACGAGCAATAAAGATTCACTTTACGCTCTTGATACACAAATAACTATTTCAGTACTTATAATTCAAGTAGGTAAATAAAACAAAAAAAAAAGTAGTATAATTTGACTTTTATTAGAAAAGTTGAAATAATTGTCACTAGCTTTTTATAATAAATGTAGATAAATTAATTGTGGAATTATTAACCTAATACTTTTTGTTATCTCTCACTGTAAGCTGGGATTAAATATTTATGATATCTATAAATGTTTTATTACAAATATAAACAAGAAACAAAACAAATGTAAACATAACCTAAGATTATTTTTATGCCAAAATATTTATTGTTCATTTATAGAATCCACGAAAAATAATTTTGATTTATTACAAATGTATTTTTAGTACAATTTTATTACTGTAAAGCTGTAAACAAAATATCGTATTGTTTTCAATAACAGTATCGATAAGTGTAGGTACTGTTGTGCAAGTACTCTAAGTAATTCTTCAATAAATCTTTATCTGAGAAAAATGAAACGTGCAACTGTACAGTGTGCTAAAGATGCATTATAAATTCTGATCAGCTCAACACGTGAAACGGTACAATTTTTCCAGAATTCAGATTCACAGAATTGTTAATTATCACTTTACAAGAATACCTTTGTTCTGGGAGGCATGGTTCAATAGCTATTGAAATTGTGAAATTCGCAGGGCTGGTTTCAGAAATTTTTAATACAAAACTTTCTAAATTATAAATTTTACAAATTTCGTTCTTTTTATTATAGTTCAACTAACATTTTTACTGTGGTTTGTGTATATCAATGGTACGAGCTGATCAACTTTTGGTAAAAATCCATTAACCTGAAGTAGCAAATTACTGTTGTCATTTTTAGTTGTTTTACAAATACTTTGTAACAGCTAATTATTTAAAGAAAGGTGCTGTAAAATATGGAAGTAACAATATTTATAAGAGACACTTATAAATCAAAGTTTTTATCAACTTATTATATTGTACAGTATCCGTGCGTTGACTTACGGTATAAGTACAATTTCTTTTAAAGTATTCGATAATTACCTATTTTTATAATATTTTCACTGTCAATTATAATAATTGTCATAGTCAAATATAAAACATTTATTTCCTTAGGTAAACAGATTAACCGCAATTGTAACAAATTTACCGTATTATTAATTACTTGTAATAGTTAAATAGGGCTAGATAGAAACAAATTTGATCTAGAAAACTTTAGGTAATGACATAATATAAAAATTTATCTACAATAATTCTTATATATTAATAATTAATTAAGATATTTCAGAAAAATACCCAGATCAAAATGAAAACACTACTTCCGATTACACGATTGACACCAATATCTAATCAGATCTAATCTAGAGTGTTAGAATGTAGTATCTAAAATATAATTTCTTTAATTTGCTAGTATTTGAGTAATCTTTCTGTTCTAGTGACTATTAGAAAAATAATATTTTATTCAACTATAGGCTTCTAATGAAATTTGTGATAAGATTTTTAAGAATTTTAACAAATATCTAGAAAAATAACTAATAAATATTGTTGCTCTTAACAGGTTCTTTCACTGGTTAAATTTAATGTATTTATTACTGTTACACCCTCGGTTACACCTCTATGTACATCTCAGATATTATTTTCTTAGAACAGGTTGGACATGAAACCAATTTATAAATAATAATTTCATTTGAAAATAGTAGGAAGTATTTACTGTAAATAGAAGATAATTCCATAAAAAAATAATTATTTGTACATTTTTATCTCAAGTTGTACATACAATACTTAACAACGAAACAATTGGTAATTGAAGCCTGTTAATAGATATAAATAACAAACAACACATTCCACTCAGAAAAACAAAACTGTGAAAGCCGCCTTCGAAGATTAATTTCCATCGACAATATCTGGTGTCTGTTCTCGTTCAGGTGATCGGATTTTGCAATCTTCTGAGAAAAAATTAGAAAGTTGTCTCTCAAAATTAGGTTAAGTCAATTGCAATTGTCGATCCATATCGATGAATATCCATTATTTTTGTCGTTTGCGGTTGTAAGGACAGTTTGATTTAGAAATTTATATTTTATTGTAATTTTTTAAAATAAAGATTACAATCATAAATTAGTCAATTAAGATAAATAGTACTTGAGTGTCACACGTTTTTATATTTTGCCTTGGAAAGTGTCATCGCTTCCTCATCACTTACAATGCTACTGTTTTTAAAATTAACATAAAAAATAACCTTACAATAAAATTATTGTAATATGTGTATATTTTTTACACAATTTGTAAATTTGTTCATTAAAATCACAATAATTATAATATTTTATTTGTAGTCACGAAGATTATACATTCGCCAAATTACATCTAGCATTTTATTTGTTTGTATATATTTCAGTGTGACAATTCGATCATATCATCCTGACAGTAGTTTGACTCAAAAACTGTTTAAAAAATAAAATAACACATTTTTTTTCGAAATCAATACTAAAGTATAATATATCACTCCGCGATTTTAGCCAAAGTAGTAGCTAAAGTAAAACTTTACAGACTCTTTTGTCAAAATTTGACTTTACGGACTCATCTGTCAAACTGAATTAACCTATATTTTAATTGTGTTATATTTTTGCAATTTATTTTAGCACTACCTAAAATAACAAACATGTCATTCTATAATATAATTGGCGAATTATTTATTATTTACCTTTGATAATAATTTATCTGATTTTAAGCAGACAACGTCTAAGCAGGTGTAAACATAAATGAAACTTGTAAAGAAATCATGACACTTTGACAGTACGTTTGTTATCACAGCCATCCTCGCCTCAATAGCAAGCTGACGTTTTACAAAGTCATAATACTATTTATTTGTTTTTAATTAATTAATTAATTTAACTATTTCAGGAAAAATATAATATATATTATAATGTAGTTTGTCATATGCTTTTAGTCACTACTTTTGTTTCTCTTTTTCCATTGTTGTGCTGATAATTGCGTTATGAAAATTTTATATTTACTATTATAAAAATTTTCTTATATATTATTATTTGAAAAATGAAATATATAATAAAAGAAATATATCACAAAAATGTAATAACCTTAAAACACCAATAAATTATTTTAACAAGTATTTTATTTCTTTCTTTGGTGGAAACGTCACTAAACTTTGTGGAAATTTTGAAAAATGGGAAAGTAACTAACGTAACTGTTTTATTTTGAGTGAATGTATCATTATAAACTATTTATTTACACATTAGACAATAGTTTACCTTGATTTCTGGTAATTAGTTATGCTTGAAATTTATCACACATCTTTTACAAAAATACTCTTCAAGGCTACTGTACGGCTGAAACAGTTAATTGGTAAAATTATACTCATAAACGGATATCCCTTCTAAAGTGACACTCATTCTCGGCTACCTCGACTTAGAAACAAAAAACAAGCGGCGTTATTTAACCGGAAGTGAGATCTCGCTCGGAAATGAGGGACACAGCGGTCCTTTGTCGTAAAATGACTCAAAATTTAAAAATAACCCGCTAATTTCAAACAATTCCTTCGGAACTTTTAATTTTTTAGGAACGACGTATGTACATATACGATAAACTAAAATCATGATAAATTTTTATATAGTCACTATTAAAACTTGAAGTTAAAGTAAAAGTTTACAGGCTCTTATGTCAAAATTTCACTTTACGGACTCATCTGACAAACATAATTAACTTATATTTTAATAGTATTATATTTTAGCAGTTTATTTTAACAGTACCTAAAATAACAAACATATCATTCTATAATATTATTGGTGAATTTATGTATTACATACTTTTGATAATAATTTATCTGATTTCATGCAGACGACGTCTACGAGCCCCGTCTCATTGAATTTGGCCCAATCTGTAAAATTTTGTTAAGGTGTTAAAATATTTGTTAAAAGAAATAGGCGAAGTATATTAATTATAATTTTTAATGAATTAATAACCATTTAGTAAAATTACAACAAAACAAAAGCAATATTTAGCAAATGAGAGAATTTTTTGGCGATTTTAATGTACAAAATATATCATTATAAATTAACCAATATTTCAAGGTCGCATAAATTTTGTTTCACCATTGTGTGACGTCACCTTTTCTTTTTAAAACAGCCTGTATACGTCTAGGCATTGTGCTTACTAGATTCTGGCACTCATCTGGGGTAAAACTATTCCAGATCTTTTGAAGACGAGATCTCAATTCTTGTAACGTTCTCGCAGGATGAACCCGTAACTTTTTTTCATTATATGCCATAATGTTTCTATTGATGATAGGTCCGGACTATTAGATGTCCATCTTAATAATGGGATTTCATTCTCTAAGAGCCACTCTTTTACTTTTTTAGCTGTATGGCACGCAGCTTCATCCTGCTGGAAGGTAAACTGCATATCAGCATTTATACATTCCTCTATTGTAGGCTTAAGATAAGCCTGCAATATCGCAATGTACTTCTCGGCATTGACATTTCCTTCCACAAAGTGAAGCCTGCATACTTACTCTCTTTGCCGACATGGAACCCCAAACCATTACCGACGCAGGAAACTTCACTTTCTTCTTTAATCAATCATTATGGTATGCTTCGTTTTTGGTCCTAATAATCCTGCTCCGACTATCACCTACTCAGACTTTAAATGTGGCTTCATCACTCCAATGTACTGAAGCCCACTGATTTTGAGTCCAGTTGCGATGTTCTTTTGCCCAATACAGTCTATTTTTCTTTTGCTGTACCGTTAGCAGAGGTTTCTCTTTTGCGTACAAAGTATATCGGTTTTTAATGATTTGTAGGATTTAAATAAATTGAATAAAAAGTTACCTTGTTAACTTTACAACCAAGTTCCTTCTCTGTCCTGTGGCAAGTGGCTCTTGATAAACGTTTTCCAGTAGCGTTATTCCATAAAACACTCAGTTCGCCAAAATTAGAGCGCCTATTTTGCTAAGTACCCTTCGTAAAGCTCTTTTATTAAGAACAGTTACGCAAGATTTTTTATCAATGTTGGGCTTTTCCTCAATAGAACCGGTTGTCTTATAAAGACGAATGATGTTGCGTATCGTATATCGTGATAAGTTTACAATTTCACTTATTTTTGCAGCAGACTTTCCAGATTCTGATAGAGAAACTATTATTTTTCGAATATCTTTTGGTACTGACTTTCCACGGACCATTTTTGTTAAATTTAACGTGTTTAAAGCAAGAATACTTGTAGGAGATATTACTTACACCATGCTTACACCTTTAGAAACGTCAAATGTCTTTCATTTATTTTTACATAGCACATATGGTACAATTAACTTGATTATACAAAAGAGATGGAATGAGAAGGAATGATCTAAATAGAAAAACCTATTGGAATTTTATCTACTTCGCAATAAAAATCAATTGTTTTGATAAAAATTGTTTAAAAAGTAATAATAGAAGATAAAATTATAAAAAGAGTTTAAAGATCTATTATCCTTTTGGCGCAAATTTCATAATTGCAACTTATAAGTGAGTGGGCCAAATTCAATGAGACGGGGCTCGTAATTACATGTAAACATAAACGAAAATTATAAAAAAATATTTGACACTTTGACAGTACGTTTGTTATCACAGCCATCCCCGTCTCAATAGCTAGCTGACGTTTTACAAACACATAATGCTATTTATTTATATTTTTAATTAATAATTTAACGATTTCGGAAAAATATAATGTATTTCTAAGGACTAAAGTATTTTTTATTACCCATATGGTTTATTTTCTTCGGCCATCGCTTCGTAGAATAAATTCCATATGCATAATAAAAAATTATACTTTAGTCGCGTGATATACAAATAACTATTTATAATGCATAACAAGAATAACCATTATAAAAATATATAATGTTTCAATCTTCACAATTTAAAAGTCAGAGAAATGAATTTGACGAGAACCAGACGTCACCCTTGGGCACAGTAGCCTATCCGGAAAGTGCACCATTGAAACTATTTTTATATGGGAAACAGATGGCAAAAAAGTTAACACGACGATACTCGAACTTGGCTTTTATTTTATGTTACAGGAACGTGCTTTTCTATAAAATGAAATATTATTAAACATCATAAATAAAATATACTTATTTTGAATTATACTAGAGCAAAAAAATGTTCAAACTTATTACTTATTACTGCTTCCATAAAGTGTATTTTTAAAAAAGGATTTATGTGATTTTTCAAACAGGTAGCACAGATTACTTTTTATTACTAGAAATAAAGTTTAAAGAATTATAAACACATTACGCGCTTAAATGTAGAAGTAAGTTTTTGCTCAACAAAAACAACACTCAAACCTTATTTCTACTCTACCATATGCGTAGAGTACGTTAAAGTCCCCTACAAAGTTCCCCTACTTAGTATTTCCATCCTGTTTCCACACATGAGTCAATATTATTCTTGTCTTTTTTCAACGCTGTAGCCTCAAACGAGGTTCTTGTTTGTCTCTTTAATAAATCTGAAAGTAATGTTGATAGATTTATGATATTTAAATGTGGAAAGTTGAAAATTGACATTGGGTTATATTATATAATTTTACATTGTCATGTGTGTTAATGTGTAAAATTTTGTATTAAAATATGGAAAATGTAAGGTCATTAAGAAAACCTTGCTTTCGCAAAATTTTTGTAAGTTATTCATAGTATGTGTAAATGCTTATGCAACGATTTAAAAAGAAAAACAAACGTGTTAAGATTATAAACTTTTACTTTCATGTCTGGCAAGAGACAATAAGAACGAAGAGATGATGCATCAAGTCTTATCAAAAGTTGGGTGCCCTCTTATCACTGCTAGAAATAATTATGTCAAATTGTCACGTCTATTTCTACAACAATGAACTCTATAAAAGAAGTCTTAGAAATTTTATCTAACACATTCTGATAATAATTCTATTACTGTGGTATTTTTTATCAGTAATGCAATGAATTACTTTTTATTTTTCACTTGTAAGTAAGGGAGGAAGAAGATTTTGTTTTTTATGTAATTTTTAAATATTGACGATATCTGTTTATATTTTTAGTAGTGTTAAATACCTAACATCAGGTTAACAATAACCTTAACCATAAATGATGTATTTTGTGAATAATTTATCCAGTTTTACACTCCTATAATTTTTTTTTTTGGAATATATTCTAATATGTAAAATTTTTCTCTATGAACATTTCTAAGATCGACTGCTTTCTTCTCGATTAGTTTAAAAATTAAATACCTATAGTATATCTGGATATTGTTGACCTAATATTAAAAATTTAAGAGGCAATAAATTTTTTTTGTAATATTAACCTTTTTTCGAAAAATAAATATTTTAATTTTCATTTAAAATCTCTAAAAACATACCTACGATAACTCAATATTTATTTGAGTAAATCAATATCAGCTATTATTAAATTCTGCCCCATTTATTTTTTACATGACACCTCCTACATTTTCAATTAAAATTTGAATATTTTGCGTTCACAAATAATTTCGAATCATGAATAAATCCAGGGCCGGATTAACCAAGAGACCAGTAAGACAAATGTCTAGGACCCATAAGAGAGGTACGTTTTAAAAAATATATGAGTAAACGAAAGGGATTCTACAATTGAAGTTCGTTATAAATGTTTTAAGTGGGGTTAAGTGGAAAATTTAAAAAGGTAACTATGTATTTTATGTACAAAAGAAATTGTACCTATAAAATTTTATTTTGTAAATTTGTTTTTTAATCAAAAATAAATAATGTGTCCTTTTAAGCAACGCGCCAAAACTAAATTATATAAAGACCGTTGTTTAACTTAGTTTATTTAATTTTTATTCGTAAAATCATACAAAAATATGATTAATTGATAAAAAATACTCTTCTAGTTGTCGAGTTAAATTGCCAAATCAAAATAAAGACAATATGGGGCCCGAAATTTATTTTGTCTAGGGCCCAATGGAAGCTTAATTTGGCCCTGAATAAACCTTCAAAGTTTTAAAGTGAAATTGTGTTTAAATTTAAATTCCCAAAATATTCCATTATAAAAATACTTATTTTGGCTTGGAAACTTTTATTTTGGTATTTTTTTACATTGATTGATCTCGATTTAAAATTTTCGAACAAGATTATATTTGTCCTGTAGTAACACCTCAAATATGACTTTTGTTTTTAATTATATTCAATAATGATTAGAGAGATACTTTGGCGTAGAAATTTTTATTTTGGTATTTTTTTATTGATAGATTTCGATTTAAAATTTCGCACAAGATTATATTTTCATTCTTGAGATATTTATCCTGAAGTAACAGCTCAAAAATGTTATGTATGTAATATATTCAATAATGATTAGAGAGATACAATTTCAGTAACATTACCAAATTATTTTTTCACGCTTTTTCTATGACTTAAATTTATTCTTTCAGTGGCCCTACTATAGGGTTGTTAATTAAATAATAATAAAAAAATTAGAGAGTCCTGCTCTGGATTTAGCAAGTTGAAGGTCACCAGTCCTGATGAGTAGGATACTCGTCAGTTGTTGTAATATCACACGTCCTGAACATTCGTCATGAAATGGGATCAAGTTACGTAAGATAAAGCTTAATTATGCTAAAAATACACTCATATCTTTTTCAAATTATGTAACATGATTACAAGTGAAAGAATAATAAACTCAAAAAGGTGTATATCACCTTACATATGTTCATTTTTCTTGCAGTAAAATTATATATTGTTTATTCACATCTTTATTTAAATTACATTTGTCTCAGATATCAACACTGTAATAGGTTTTAAGAACGGTAAGGATATCTTACTGATCAAATTATTGTCTGAAATCGTGATTCCTTATCAATTCGTAATGCTTATACTATTTTTTTGCACATTCAAAAATAAATTCTTCTACGTCCACTATGGAAAGTGGCATTTTTCGCACACTTTATATAAAGCTTCAAAGTTGCGTGTTTCCCACAATCGTTAATGTGTGAGAAATCATTTCTCACAGTAATTGTCAACACTGCGTATACGTGAACGTACTTTTTGTGAGGTTACGTGCGTCATATTGTTTGTTATGTCAAATAGCTTTCGTACATGTATTTTTGTTCCTTAACGTTTAGCAGTGTAGTCGTAGAAAAAGTATAGTTTGCTACTTGTGCAGAATCACCTATTTTCCAGACTTCTTCTCGTGCCGAAACATTTGCACCACGTGGGAAATAGGCGATTTTTTGCACTTGTTGCACAATATACTATTCCCTCAACGTTAGCAAAAAGAATCCAATGAGGTGTGTTAAAATTCTTTCAAGAAAAATGAAAATTTTTCATTGTCATTTATAGTTGTATTTTTCTGTAAGAAATAATTGCGAAAATAATTCGTTAGGTACCATTATTTATCAATAATTATATTATTAGTAACTGCTCTTTTAATTTTGATAATAATAAATGAATGTACTAAATCATTTTTAGCAACCAATAAAAGTAACTTACTCTCTTATAAACAGACACAGTAAATAGTCAAAAACAAAAAGATCGTCCAAAAAATTAAATTTAGTTAATATTATTCTGTAGAAGGTGTTAACCAGATGTACCTTCTGGGTACTCTTACTGATGTGGAGAATGCATTTTAATGTAGAGGTAGATAATAATAAAATGGACTACACTTGAATGCTAATAGACTACGGATTGTTTAATTTATTGAATGTAGAATCTTTTAACTATTTTATATTATAAGAAAATAAATTGAAATGCAACAGAGTATTTGTCATTCCAACGAATAAAAACAAACAGTACTAAAAATTTCACTAAACTGTACAAATTTTTAATTTAAATATTTTTATCTTTTTACCTTTCTATTTAGTTCACACTTGAATAGTTTTGACGTTCTGATTATTAAGATAATTAAAAAGTATAAACAAATAAAATAAATGACAGTGAAAACAAGCAGTCAAATCATTAAGTAATGTAGTAACAGCTGCCTGTTCATTAGCGATTTCACTGATTATTCAAATGCATTTTGCAGGCTATATACGGTACCTTAAGCCATAATGGCAACATATATAGTCTTCAAGTGCATCAGAGCATATGGTCGCACTCGTAGACTTATGGATCGGCTTCTTATTTTAGATGCATTCCCATTTGTAATCGAGATCCATCAAATAAATTAAACATTATCGGTCGTATGGTTACATTGACTCTTTTATAGCTTTGCTTTTTATTTTTAAAGCATACAAATGGCAAGTTGTTAGTTCGATTCCCATACAAACATAAATACGTATCGTTTCTTTTATATTTGTAACAGAATGTTTTTTTCTAATATAATAAATTTTGTTCTGAATTTAATAAATACAATGTTCAATTATTTTGAGATAAATGCATAATAAATTCAGTGTGCTATGAAATATTCAATTTAAAGTTAAAACAATAATATTTGTCTGATAGTAACCGCTATTGAGGCAAAGATCATGTTTTGTAACAGTATGAAACCAAAAGTTGTGTTGACAACGCAAAATATCCTAAAAATACTCATTTTTGTGCCCAAAATTTTGATTTTAGGAAAAAGTGTACATTGATAGATCTCGACGCGCTGATTTCAAATTTTCAAACGAAATTTAATTATCTTTTTTCGTTCATGAGATATTTGATCTCAAAGTTGCAACTCAAAAAAGTGAGTTTTTTTGCTATATCTCTAAAATGGATAGAGATTCAATCTCAACGATTATACCAGTCGATTCTACGGGAAAAGTTACATAAAGAAATGTTTTCTCCGCATATACGTTCTTTGGAACGATTTGGTGAAAAATGAGAAAATCGAAAAAACCTAAATTTAAAAAATTCTCCGAGGAACTTTTTTTCTCCAAAACTTTTCATTTTCTAGACTTAAGTAGATATCAATGCGCTGATTTCAACATTTCAAACCGAATTGAATCATCTCTTACCGTTCACGAGATATTCGTCTTCAAAGTTCAGTTTTGGAAATACCTAAAAAAACAAGTTTTTTAGGTATAACCCTTTAAGGGTTAGGTTTACGACTTCGGCGACATCACCAATCGATTCTACGGACAAAATTACATAAGTGTACAAATTTTTAGATTTTTATTACAAAGGATACAATTTGTAGAGAGAAAAAACGAAAATGGCCAAAATCGAAAAAATGCCTGATGAACCCCTTACGATTTTTCTCGATTTTTGGCCATTTCACTTTTTTCCTTGTAGAAATTTTGTCTGTTGAGATAAAAATCTGAAAATTGATACACTTATGTAATTTTGCCCGTAGAATCGAATGGTGAGGTCGTCGAAGTCGTAAACCTAACCACTTAACGGGTATACCTAAAAAACCTAATTTTTTAGGTAAAACTTTGAACTCAAATATCTCGAGAACGGGAAGAGATAATTGAATTCTGTTTGAAAATTTGAAATCAGCGCTTCGATATCTACTTAAGTTCAAAAAATAAAAAATTTTAGAGACAAAAAGTATCGAAGCGAAAAATTGTAATTTAGGTTTTTCCGTTTTTCTTATTTTTTACTTAATCGTTCCAAAGAACGTACATGTGGCCAAAACATTTCTTTATATAACTTTTCCCGTGTAATCGAATGGTAAAGTAGTTGAGATTGTATCTTTACTCATTTTTTAAATATACTCAAAAAACACACTTTTTTGAGGTACAACTTTGAGAGCTAATATCTCCGAAATAAATAGAGATAATTAAATTCTGTTTGTAAATTTATCATCGGCGTAATTAGTTCTTTAAAAAAAAATACAAACAAAATTTTATAAAATTTTAAAATGTTCGAATAAAAAATTCGATATTTTCTAATATATTCGGAAGTACGCTAAAATACAGCATCAACGTCTTTGGGAATTACTTCCCCTGTTATTACTACATACATACACTATTATATTATTAATTATTAATTTAATAAACTCACTTTTAAAAAGAAGGAAACGTGTCTTTTGTAAAATTTATTCTAAAGTCAAACATTACACCAAGATCGTACTTTTAATATATATGTACATTTAATGGAAATATTCTACTTCTAACATAGTTTTGCAATTTAATACAAATACCCCATTACCATATTGTGGTATAAAAGAAAAACGCTTTTGGTGCTTTATAAAATTCAAAACTAAATTTGGACATTTACGAAGTCTCGAAATGAGAAAACATAAATTAAAACTGTCCAGTTTCATTGGTAAATTTAAGTAAATTGAAGTATTTTTTTCGATTTTTTTTTTTCATTTATTTATTTTGGGGGTACAGCCACAACGGCCCTCACATCTTGGCGCCCTCTGCCATGCTCATCTTACCGTATAACGCGGCCCTGTTAAAATTATCTGTAAATTCGTCATTATAAATATTTATGCTTATAAATATAACATTATGGTTAGGTTTTCTATAACTACTGTTTTACTAATATTTATACTTTTGTGGTCAAAATGCATTTTTCATTACGCATTATTTTTAATAAATAGATTTTATCTGGAAATTTATATAAATATATATAAATATATCAATCATGATTTATTTTCCATTACCGTGTATGTCTTTTTTATCGTAGATATTAGAAATGATGTATTTAATACATAACGTAAATTCATCATTTGTAAATATTTATGTACTGCTTATAAATGATAAAATTTTGTTAAATTTTCTATAAATAAATACTGTTTTACCAATATTTAGAAATAAGTGGCTAAACGCATTTTCTATTTATTATTTTATGATAAACTTATTTTACAACATTCTTTTATTCATTTAGATCTGGTTATCAAAAAACCAATTAATTAATAACGTGCGAGAAATAACTACCATTGGAGTTCTTTCAGTTTTATGTTGTTTTTACTTCATAATTTAGATGCCAAATCGAGAGATTTAGTTCTTTTCAATTTTCTGAGGAATTGTCTAATAAATTTAGTGCGAAATTACTAATATGGTTATGTTTAAAATAAATGAGAACACAATTTTTACCGATCGTCACTTAAATAATAGAAGAGAGATTCATCATACCGATTTTGATATTTCGAGATTTTAACGAATTTTCACGTATTAAGGTCTTTACAAAATATATGGACTGACATTTGAAATGACAATTTATAATTTGTGAAGTTATTTGCAAACAGAAATATGTTTCGAAAGAAATTATTTTTTGTAGAAAGTTGCTGTATGCAAGTAATAGTTATTTATGATATAAGTGTTAAAAGTGACATTTTATGAGTGAGTGGGGAAGTTTGAAACGAGGCGAAACCGAGTGTAACAAACCCCACGAACGAAATAAAATCACTTTTAACACAAATATCATGCACTATTTTTCCTACGACCCTAGATATGTATTAGTAAATAAAAACTAAGCATTATAGAATGACATTTATGACAGGTAACTAGATTTAGTTCCTTCTTAACACAAGTGTTAAAATAAATTTGTTTTTTACTTTTAATTCGTTGTCAATGACAACGATTTAAAAGTATTCACTGTGTTATAAACTGTTATTTTTAACTTGCTAAGCAACCGTTAAAAAGACTATTTTTAACAGTGGTCGTAGCCGTAGGAAAAAATCCTTTATTTGAAAAATTAATTTTATTGTGTTTAATTCTACGATGTTGTCATTTGATTTTATAATTTAAATTAAACTATTTTTAGAAGGTTAGAAAACCATTTGGGCGATAAATCAAATTAATGCGAATTTAATTAAATAATGCCGAATACTGTAGGGTGGTTTTCACGGTCAATTCCACAGTGAAATTAGGAGTAGATTGAATTTGTTACTTACATCCGAAGCTCAAGTGTTAGGCCCCACACGTGAAGCATGTGTGGAGCATGTGTACTACATGCATGGCCCACTGGATATAAATACGATAATAACGTCACGTGTGTCTCTCGACGTTTGTTACAATTGATTTAAATTGGTTCATTGACGAACGCGACGAATTTTAAACACACAACGACAAGCGTTAAGCGTTTGCAGTGTTTACTATCGTTATATTCACTACACATATGTAAAGTCCATTTTTACTAGTTGATCCTCATCAATTGTAATCATTTAATAAAATATGTATCATCGTGTTGGGTGAAATCGTGTCATTTCCGAAGTAAATAAATGTCCAAATTGACAGTTTTATGTACAATAATAATGGAGGAAATGTACAAAGAAATTGTAAATAAACTAACGAAACTACCAATACATAATAAAGTACAAATTGTTGACGCTAAATCATCTTAATAATAATAAATATCATGAATGACATTAACGTTAGTTGAACGCAGATAGAATATATACTTAAACCAACCAGTCTCCGTACACACATCGTTACACTTTTGTTTTTGAAATATATAAACCATCCTGAAACTTTCTGGAACTTAGTAATTGTTTCAGATGAACAAAATAAACCTTTTTGGATCAGATAGACGAATTATTGTTTGAAAAAAGAAGACTGAACTACTGAACAGATGAAAACAACAAAAAAATATGCCCAACAGTGAAATATGGAAGAAGTTCTATGCTTGTATGGGGCTGTATGAGTGCATAAGGGGTGGGAAATTTAATTTTTTTTATGGAAAAGTGGGTTATTTGAATATTTTAATATTTGGAAAAATGTGCTGAAAATTGTGTTTAAGGGATTCATAAATCTTTCAACAAGATAATGACACCAAACATACTACATGTAAACTGCTAGAATAGTTATTGTATAATTGTAAACAATTCTAGACGCCTCCACAGTCTCCAGATATGTATCCCATTGAACATCTCTGTAATTTATTTTTAAAAATATGTAAAACAAGACGCCCAAAGAAAATAAAATAACTACTACATTTATGGTAGAAGAATGGGGTGAAATTGACTTCTAAACTCCAAAAAAATTGGTGGAAAGTATGACAAACCAAGTCAGGGAAATAATACTAATAATTGGTAGTTCAAAAGATCATTGATTCTATATAATTTACGGAGACTAAATTGGCGTACTTATTTGTTATAATAAATATAATATTTTTTTACTCGATTACATGACGAAATAATTAGGAAAGCTATACATTATTCTATTTATTAATACAGTATTTTCAATTTTACAGTCATATATTTCCTGCATACATATATATACTCGTATTACTGTCGTCCTCATATGGTCATATATTTTCATTTATTACGCTTGTAAATTCACTGAAGGTGTCAACACATTCATTATTTTATTTATATCCTTCTAATTAACAGTAAAAGTTTACTACAAGTAATAAAAATTGCCATTTTACTTCACCTGCGAAAATAAATACGAGATTGTCCTTGTGTTCAGTAATCACTTATGAAAATTGTTTCTAAGTAACAGGAAACATGTGTAGAAGAATATAATTATCTTTACTTTATTCATATTAGATATTTTATTTTCATAATTTATGCATTTGAATAATAAAGTTGTTTTTACAAACATTTTAATGTAAATTTGTAGAATTTGGCAGAATGCAAAAACAGATTTGCATTCAAATATTGTCAATATTTTTGTACAAGAATTTAGTTCCGGGTATAAGAAAAGAAAAATTAATACAAAAAAAATATTATTACAGTTTCTTGTTATATTTTAAATTTTCACTACATTAAAACGTATGTCAGTTAGATCTAAACTTTCTTATCTACATTGGTAAGTGGATCACTTGTATCATTTCATTTAAATCAGGGAGTTATTTGGAGAGGATAAACTGATGAAATGGAATGAAAAATAAGTGATCTCGATTCAAAAAGTATGTAACATTTGATCCAAGTGACAAATGGAATACAATTTAAGAATAGGGTGATCAAAGATCTCGTGTTTGGAAGAAGCTTTTCGGGATACATAATTATTCTTTATTTAAAGTGTACTAACAAATAATTATTTAGCTACAAGGAATGTATATTATAACCTTCGAAGACTTATGAACTGAAACGAAGTCGAAGTTCATGTTACCGTAGGAGATTATATTGTATTATATATTTACTTACATTTCGTGTCGTGTATTATATTTTTCGCATCACCAGCAGCAAATAACTTCAAATAATGTTAAAATATTTGTAAAATTTGGGCCACTTGATAGTTCAGTTCGTTGGTGTACGACCAAATGTATAACAAATTAAAATGATTTTCATAAATACCCTATTAGTAAGACAGTTATTTTTTATAAATCTTCGTTGCCAATGGTAATCAAATAATAATCAGAAACTTATGACTTATGTTGCTATGGAAGTAAGTTAAGCTTTTGTCAACGGTACTGCGAAAAATTGTTTAATAAAATGAAATTAGAAATTTTGTGCAATTATTAATGGTATTAATACCCCCCATAAGTCTTCTCTCAAGTAAGTATTCAGTAGTCAGATAAAAAGAAATCGCCTAGATTTATTAATTATTGTGAATACTATTCCTATTTCCATCCATTTATTAAAGTGTGTTTGTATGATCATCATCTGTATAGTACAACATTCCTAAATATAAACATAGCATCAAGTACCTGAGATATAAAAATTACTTGCATCTTACTGCTGTAGGTTTTCAGGCAATGGACTTACTGTTTATAGTGGATTCCGAACCACTTGGACATAGAGGTATTTAAATTGGAATACAGATTGGCCAAGCTAGAATTTGAACCCCGGCTTTTGAAAGGGACCTACAGCTTATAGTGATCTCTAAAGTACTCAAGCACAGCGATATTTTTATTTGGATACAGGTTGTCCAAACTGGGATTTGAACCTCAGATCTCACATTCCATTCGCATTGAGTCGGAGCGAGCTAACCAAGTGAGCCACCGTTGTCCGTGTTTATATGAAATGAAAATAATTTGAATTTAAAAGTTATGTATTACAATCCTTTGAAAAATGTACTGGCTTGGTCACCCTACTTAAAATTCATTTATAATCATTTTTTACGTTGTATGACATTTTTGTATGCTTGTAGAATATTTATATTCATGAAATTTCTACCTAAATATTCCTAGCAATGAATAATACTCAAGGTTTTTATTAGCAATGAGTATGTAAATTACAACACAAACAGAATTTCAACCAAAACCAACCTTGAATCTCGAAACATCACATCTGCTTTGAAAGGTTCTATTTTGGGAATAGGGAACCTATACCCCAATCTACCAAACAAGTACTGCTTATAAAACCCTTATTAACCGTTCTTTACTTGTTTGGTCAATTGCATCATCCCCTAAGTCCAGCCAGAGCATCTGCCGACACGTGAAGTCAGGTTTACACCGGCCAAATGTGGAGATTCGAGCTGATGCAACAGTCGGAAACCTCAGTTTCAGGAATTGAAATTGTTGCGCAATAAGAGGGGTCTAGACATCAGACTGGTTTTTACAATTTGTGGTTCTATTGTTATGTTATGTTTAGTTTTATAGATAATTGTATGTGGTGATTGCATTACAAACCATAAATCAATATTTTTCTGCAGAACTCGTTCTGTATTTGCGCAATATAGATTATAAGAAATATTGATTTCTAATATAAATGCTTTACAATATTATAGATAAATTAATTATTTCTTTAATATTAATAATATAGTATCAGGTACTGGTCTAGTGTAATTTCAATAACCAGTCTCATAAAGGTTTGAAAGCCCACATACGCTAAGGTTATGTTTTTTATCGGTTATTACGACTTCTGATTATAGCGATGAAATTTTTGAGATCTCTTCGATGTCACTATAACCAGATTTTACTTTAACACATTTCAAAGTAAATTCAACAAAAAAACACATTATTACAAAAATTTTCTGCGTTATAAGTTCAAAATAATATACCAGTAAAATCATTTTACCGACGAAGTTAAACTGATTTAGTATTTCTTGAAAATATTACCACATGGTAACTTTATGCATATGCTTTTTCCCTCAATTTTCGTAAATTGCAATGTTAAATAACAATTTTAGAACAAGCGAATTAAATCAATGATTTTTAAAAAATCAAAGTAATTTAAATCTGATTGAAATCACTGATTTAAATCAATGCAATCCTGTATAGTATTTTGGTTAAATCCAAAATAAATAATGCTGACTTTTACTACATTTATACCGAAATAAAATGTTAAAGTCTTCTATAGAACATTCTTAGAAAATACTATCCAATACTAGAACAAAGTATGTTTGATACGTCACATATTACTCTAAAATTCCTATTTTGGATATTAGATTTTCAAAGATGGCAAAAAAATCAGTTATCCTTAAATATAAAACACATAAATAATTTTTAAATTGTTTTGATATTAGGAATAGGAAATCTAAAAACTGTATGTAATTTCTGTGTTTTATTTATTAATGTATCAATTTCAGAACTAGTATTTTTTTATTTATTGGATTTTATATATTTTAAACATCCAAAAAATATATAAAACAAGTTTATGATTTCGCATTTCAGATATTGCGAGTTCAAATCTTGCAGAGAAATAGATATTTGTGTAATTCTTTCATTTTATTTTTTTACTTTTATGCGATTGGTTAGTTTGCTTATAATCATAATACTTAAACAATAGAGAAGCAAATACAAATGACTCAAACAATTTTGGATTATTCCTTAAAACACCCTATTTTTCCTTTTGGAGAAAACGTTTGAACCACAAAAGGTGCTGTCCTCTTTCTTCGTGGAAATTTGTGAAATCTGTAATTCCAGTTTTGCTGATATTGAAATCTTAAAATTCCAGTTTACTAATTACAGGTTACGTTCACATATTTATTGATAAAATGTGTAGGTACTTTAAATTTAATCCGATTTTAATAAGTACTTTTTTATAAACAACATTAATATTCAAATATTAACCTAAATAACAAAAATAATTAAAGAAAAATTTAATATTAGTTTCAACTTTCAACATATCCTGTATTTTAAATATGTAGAGACGGTATAAGAATTTTTTGTTGTAACTGTTATTATAATCATAGAGTTTAGGAAGAGAAAATAATAGGTATGGAGGTTCTTTAAAAAGTGAAAATATGAGCTCATATTTAAAAACCTCAAAACAAATAAATTGTATCTAAAGAATAAATAGATTAGAGTCTAAAGAAATTGATGTCCATTCTAGAGTAAATAATTAGATCTTATAAAAATGGACAAATAGAGTACTTACATGTTTATGTACGTAAGAAAGTTAAAGTACGTTTTCAAAAAAAAGGTCCGATAACTGATATAAATATATTCACAATTATCTTACGATGATAGAAGAGAATTCCTAAAATAATCAGATAAGGCAGTATTCAAATTAACAATGATAAATTATGGTACCTATATATATTATAAAAAGATACAACTATCTCAAATAATAATGAACTCGACATTGAGTTGAGTTGAGTTCATTGGCATTAGCCTTTAGGTATACCTACATTATGTACAAGTATACAAGATATATTGTAACTACTTGTCTTTTCCATGGTTTGTAAGTAATATAACGAGAGTCATGAATTTATCGGTAAAATTTACGAATAGTAGCAGACAAACCAGTAACAAAAATGATAGGTTGTGATTTAAAAATCATCATTTTTTGAACAACAGTTCAAACATAAAATTATTCATATCAACAAAATATAACCATGTCGATTCTTCTGTGGTAGTATAAAAATTATAGCTGTAATACTACCTTTCGAGATTAAATTATGCATTCTGAGTGTGAAAATGACATAGTGAAGTGATCTCAAAAATTATTTCAAGAAAGTGTAATACGAAAGTATCGTCCTTTTGAAAAGAAACACCTGTATAAATTTTGTTAAATCTCAAACATGAAGTGAAGTAATTTGAAATTTCTCTGAATTTGTTAATATAATTGATTCATATTATGCAAACTAAACTACCACGAAACTTCTTGTAAGAAAGTGCTTTCTTTAATAATCTATCTAATATCCTAACGAAGTTTCGGTTTCAGCCAAAAATGCTGATTTCGGTGTTCGTTTCATGTTTGGCGCTTTTGGGTTTGATCGGAACAATTTCACTTGCTTATTTTTTTGTTAGTTGATAGTTTTGTTTTGTACGTTATTTAATTTTTCTTCCTTTCGAAGATATAATTATTGTATTATTATCGTTATTCTGAGGATGTTAGTACAAATATGCCAAGTGCAAGATGAGGCAAGATCTCATTAATTTAATTTGTAGAATTAAGACAACGATTTATTGTACAATTAAGAACAAAAAATAACATTATTTTAAGAGAATAGCATACATAAAGGAACCTGTTAGATAGTAACAAATAATATATCATAGTGATTATTTGTGACATTTGTGAGGTGGTGATAGATAACTAAAATCTTTACTTCTATGGTAAAGATAGTGGCCCGTATTCCGAGCTGACTTGTGAGTGCTTTCGTTAAAAGTGACGTTTGGTCTCGTTAGATTATAATGTAAAATCAGGCTTCCTTAGAACGATGTATTATAAAAGTGAGATCGGAATACGGGCCATTATTTCTACAAGAATAAAGTGATTTTCTAATAAATTGAAGATACGAAAAACACTAGATTGTCGTGTTTAATTAAAATTTGACTAAATATTCGGTTACGGTTTCGGCCAAAACTAAAAAATAGTTCCGAAGTTTACCACCTATCGTTCTTTGTTCTTCTGAAGACTATCAGTTCCATACACCTTACTTGCAATAAAGTAATGCGATAAATTATGAAAATTGTCGTTCTTTGTACTTCTAAAAACTTCCGAAACTAGAAGAGGTGCCGAGTATTCTTGTACGTTTTAGGTTACTAATTTTATTGCAATGTTTTAAATTTCTATTTCTCTAGTTCTAAGGAATATTAGAAATTTTTAGAGATAGTTCTGAAGTTCACCACCTTGCCGTTCTTTGCTCTTCTAAAAACTATCAGTTCCATTCACTTTACTTTAAATAAAGTGGTGTGATAAATTGTGTGAAAAAACACCAAATATCTGTGAAAAGAAACATCTGTAAAAATTCTACAGAACCCCAAATGAATATAATCGTTCTAGGAACTTCTAAAAACTATGTTTCACTCACTTCACTTTAAATAAAGCGATGCCATAAATTGTGCGAAATGAAAACACAACCATCTGTGAAAAGCACCTGTCAAAATCCTATAGAAAACTATCAGTTCCATTCACTTCACTTTAAATAAAATGATGTGATAAATTGTGTGAAAAAAAGCACCAAATATCTGTGAAAAGAAGCATCTGTAAAAATTCTACAGAACCCCAAATGAAAATTGTTGTTCTACGAACTTATAAAAACACAACCATCTGTAAAAAACACCTGTAAAAATCCTACAGAAACCCCTCTTGAAAAGTGCAGTTTGGGAATTTCCCTGCAGCGTCCCTGGCTGAGGACCGGCTGGGTCAGCGCAGACCATCGACCTCGTGCCAGAAGTACAAAGCCTCTTCTCGGTGTATTCTACCTGCACTGCTCGGTCTACCTGAGCGGAATCAAGTATCGAGCGGCCGCAACGCGGAAACTGTGGAGTCAGGTGCATGCATGGCTGCTTGTGCCGGCCCACGTAGGAAAATGAGGATTCGGGACAAATTGTGGGAAGAAAACGAAGTGGAATATTGGTACTCATTGCTGAGAAAATCTTCTTACGCGTTTAGTTGTAGAGGGCACGTCATACGCCCAATTTCACGTAATTGGGAAAATGAGGATTCCAAGCTGGGAGATTCGGGACAAATTGTGGGAAGCTGAACACGATATGTAACGTTATTACCTATTGCTATGCCAATCTTCTTACGCGTTTAGTCAGAGAAGGCATATGCCTGATAAAATTAAATTATAATCCAAAAGGATGATTGAGGTAAATTGTTGCAAGATATACCAATAAAGACGTAGAAATATACAGGGTGTAACAAAAATTTAACCAGTGATAGAACTCGACTAGGACAACTTTGACAATAAGAGTGAGGTTTTGTGTAAAAAGAATGCACTTCACTTACTGAAGCAAGATGAAAGAATCTGATGTGGCCAGCACATTTTTTATCACCTACTATTATTATAATTTTATTATTTAAGATACCACTTGTTTATTACCCAGTATGGAGCGTATCAATCTGCTTTCTCGCTTGTATCTGTAATGGAGTGAAGAAATAAGCAGGATTGCAGTCAACTGATAAATTTTATTAGTCCTAAGGCTGACGTTTCGCTACCAATTGTAGCATCATTACGGCAAAAGACGACATCTACTTGATTGATTTTCTGTGTATGATGACAATATTTTAAAATAATCTTTTGCCCTCCAGTCACGTAACACCAATTTTTATATATTTGTAATAATATATGTATATTAAACAAGGTGTTTACCAGAGGTCACCTTTAAGGCATTGTAGATGCTGTGTAAAATGTACCAAAAGGAAACTTTTTTGTGTATACTGTGAGAAAACTGCTACTTTCCATAGTGGTCGTAGAGAAATATTTTTTTCTTTCTATCAATATTTGCCAACATTGCACAGTAATTACTAACACTGCACTTGTGTGAAGGTACTCTTTGTAAGGTTATCTGCGTCATATTGTTCCTTACATCAAATAGCTTTCGTGCTTATATTTTTATTCTGTAACATTTAGCAGTAAAAAAAGTATAGTGTGCCACTCGTGCAGAAGCACTTATTTCCCACCGTGTAATTCCAGCACTCAACTTCATCTCGTGCCGAAACTTTCACATTTCGTGGGAAATAGACTTCTTTTTGCCCTTGTTGCACAATGTACTATTTTTTGCATTATGAATTTGAAAAAATAAAATGCAATATTTTTGTGAATTGTCTTTTATATTAGAGCAAAACAAAAAATTGGCTCATCCCGAGATGGATAGTACATGCATAGGAAATATAACTTATAATTTTAAATTGATTAAATTATCACGTAGACAAAATAGAGAATGAAAATATGTTCAATGTAGCAACTGAGATTTTGATCATACAATTTTTATTACCGTCTGGCTGAGAATAGGTAATAACCCTAATTATAAATCCGAATAAGACGTCTACTGTTCTTAAGTATTTTGGGATCTTCTGTATGCGGTAGATCATTCAAAGATGTTGAAGTTTGATAACCATGTCCAATTTAGGCAGAACCGGATTTTAAAATATTTATATTTAGTTTCATATTGTACATTGAAATGAAAGAATCGTAAAAATTATTCAATATATAATAAATATATTAAATATTATTTAATATTTAATAGTATAACATGCTTCTATGGAAAGCTATAAAAAATTATGTAGAGATTATGAAAGCTATAACATTCTGCAACATATAAAACACATAAAATAAAAGTGTGTTTTGTTGAAATTAATGTTCATTGTTCTAACACCAATAAAATAAACAAGAATAGGAATAACAACTTTTCAAAATAACCTGAAACTAACAGGTTAAAAGGACAAATGAAACTCTATTTGTACAAGTGAAATGCAATATATTGAGGTAAACAACTTTTACGAAAAGCTTGTTTTGCTAGAAATATATTGTTGTTTGCTCTACTCCTCTGAATATAGAAACCAACTGCAGGATGTAATATATGTTTAGAGCCAACTTAAAACTAGAATTTTGTAAATGACGAAATTTCCACATTCAGAAATTAAAAGTTATAAACGTACCTACAACATTTGTATATATTCCCTTACATTTGAATTTTTTATTTTCGAATCACAGCTGAACGTCTTTAATTAGAATTTTCAGGCTTCAACCGTAAAATTGTGTTTGCTCACCTGAAATATTTCAAAAAATTTTAGACCAAGATTCTCACAAATAATATAGATTCTTTATATACGTATTTCTAAAAAGAATGGAGATTCGATTTTTTGGGAAAAGTTACACACATATAAATCCTTTGGAACGATGCAGAGAAAAATAAGAAAATTGAATAAACATTTCCTTTTCAGGATTGAAGTAAATATGAGTACAATGATTTCATATTTTCAAATATAACTCAATAATCTCTTCCTTTGCAATTCTACGAGAAAATAGTTATTTTCGTATTAACTGCACGAAGTTTGTGTTTTTAGTGTGTGAGATGTCACTTTTTTTACGAGGCTTGTCGAGTCAAAAAACTCAATCAAACTACTAAGAACATTTCGCGCACAAAACACAAACAATTTTTTTTCTACATCTAATTTAATTCATCTATATAAATTGAGTGAAGAAATGTTTTCCATCACCATGAATAAACGTTTTTCAAAAGCATGAAAAGACGTTTTCCCATGTATTTCGCGCACGGCTTTAAAAGATGACATGCATTGTTATTAGAATAAAAATGTTAACATGTTTTTGATTGTTGTGGAAAAATTATATTACAAGTAATCAACTTCTAATTTTTTTTTACGACCAATCTTTACATATCACTTATTATAGTAGGTAGGTACTTATATTCTCTAAAACCAATTCTTTTTAATCAAAAACTTAGAATATTTCA
The DNA here is from genome assembly GCA_035578165.1 of Stenolophus ochropezus. NCBI lineage: Eukaryota > Metazoa > Arthropoda > Insecta > Coleoptera > Carabidae > Stenolophus > Stenolophus ochropezus. The sequence goes on from JAQOWZ010000002.1 coordinate 6,173,999, forward strand.
AATGTGTAAATACATTATCATGGGTAAAACCTAAAAATTGTTGGCAGGTTTTGAGGAATTTTGATAGGAAATGGTTTAAGAATCAGAACCAAAAGTAATAATATCGAAAAAAAAAATATTTAATTTCTTGCTTTAATAATTTATATAAACTTATTTATTAGGAACAATATTGCTTAAAAACCTGGTTGTATTTTTCACGTCTGAGTTTTTGAACACTCTGTATATAAAAATATTACAAAAAATATAAATCCTGTGAAATATTTCCAACCCCACCTCTGTTCGTGGCAGCCATTAAACATTCCTGAGACCATCGCCCAGTCCTCCATCCAAGTCTTTCTCTTGCGAAACAGCATTCCTCCCGCGATAACCATCAACCGCTCAAGACTTCGTTCCGTCTGGCTGCTGGCACGACTTGCCCCCATCACGTCCTGGGTTCGAATCCCACCGTGGTCCACGATGTAGGAGAAGTAAAGTTCTTGTAAGGGATATATGAAAATGAGTTTGCAAAGTTTATAAGCTTTTATGGAGGGTTGGGTAGCTTAATGGTCAGGCGACAGAAATTGTTTCAAATTGAAGGCAATATTTGAAGAAAAAAAGTGGGCCCTGTTAAACAAATTCAAATTAAAGTTACTTTATGTAAATTTTGGTTCTATCAAACACTAAAGAAATTTTTTTATCACAGTTTGTATTTCTGTAATCCCATAATATTTTAATTTCTTTTCAAGTTACAAATTGAATTACATTTAAAGTGTTTTATCACTAATCAACAATTAAAAGTACACAATTAGGAAACATCTTAAATAGAAATTTCAAATACAAGACAGAAAAAAGTAGGTACGTGCTTAAATGAAACTTTACTGCTTTTAGTGCCATAAAACTTAATAAAGGATAATCGGCTTATTTTATTATGATTTGCAAATATCTCTTACAAGAATTATACTTTGGGAATTTTAATTTCAACACTTTCCGCGAAATACGCTTCAGCGAATGTGAAATGTTGCAGGTATTGAAATAGTGTGGTCAGATTTTTTATTTTACATATGTCTGGAATAATGATAATAATTTTTATATATTTCTTCCTCGTGATTTCATTGTTATATCATTTATAGGTTATGACATGAGCTTAAATTTTTAATTATTAACTAATAAATTCTATTGCATTTTTTTTTTTAATTTTATAAAGGTAATAACAAATAAATATTCTGTTTTTGTAGCGGTTAATGTTGCTATACATGCCTGCGTTCCAATTAGTTTTCGCGTGAAATAATGATCTTATTATTTCACTAGTGAAATAACGGAATTAAGAACCTAACTGAAATTAGGGAAATCAAGAAACTCTTATTAAACAGAAGTAGAAAAATATATTTCTGTAAATATTTTTATTTAAATTATAAATATACAACTTATTTAAAAGTTTCTTAGTGTGCGATATATTTACACAGTAGAGAACGTTAGCATATCAATACCGGGCACTAGAGCTGATATGGAGAATACACCACAGGAGCCAGTTTTATGTGGACAAAAAATTGCACTTCATTTCATATTTAATTTTTAAAAATAATATTTTACTAATTCGTTAAATTTAAAATTTGTCTTGGATTATAGATTTATCTTGTTAAATCAAAATATAAAATTAATTTTATTATGCTTTTTTTAATTTAAAGAAGAATAAAAATGTTGGACGGTAAAATTTGAATGAAAGTTTAATTTTGGAAAAAAATTGCAAGTCATGAGAAATCTATTAAATTGAAATTAATTGTTCCTTTAGTCTTTAAAATCAATTATAACCACTAATTAGCTTGCCAAAATTTTGTAATTATAAACAATTAATACTTTTATCCGTATAGTAACAATTTTTTGCTACAAATCCCATATTACATAACTTCATGAAAAAAATCTGAAAAAAAAGACATCATATCCGCTATCCTCCTAGTAACTAGCGCCAACTACATCCCTTTGTTAGTTCTTGTCTTCACGGTTGGATAGCGCTACAATCGACAGACAATCGCACATCGGCATCTCCTCTCATCTCGTCTTCACTTGTTTGGAGTCAAGGATGCTGCGATGAGAGTGCATTCGGACCAAGACCGCTTGTAGTGGATATTCTTGCGAGTACCCAGACCCACTAGATGCGAATTTTTCTGGAGAGATCCTTTGTTGATTGTTTTTATAGGAGGAAGTCTGGTTTGAATAATTTATAAGAAATACGGAAGGGATTTGAACGTTTATAAATATGAAAATTGACGAGGAGTTTACATTGTTTACTTTATTTTGTTTTTGTTTTCATATAACACAAAGAAAACAAAGATAATTATAAATAAACATCTTGCAGTTATTTTAGGATCGTATTTTTATATGAAAAAAAAATTGTGATCTATATATTTTTAAATATTTTAAACATTTTACAAATTGCTGTCTGTACCAGTTTACTTTTTTTAAATAATTAGTAGCAATAATTTGGGCAAAAACAAAAAGATATTTCTATAGTAACTTTTAAAATTAATTTATTTGTCAAGCTGTCACTTTTAATTCTATAATTTATTTCACTTTTATTTCGTGGGAAAAGAAAGTAGGTATAACATTATAATATTTAATTTTTTATTAAAATTTGATCTGTTATATTATTATTGAAATCGTTGATTGAAAAGTATACTTTTCAATCAACGTTGAAATGTACCATTATGATTATAAAGTACTAGGTATATATATATATACTTGGATAATAATTAAAAAAAAATGTTTTTATGTTATTAATAATACACTATAAGCTGAAGATCTTTTTTTAAACATGTAAATAGTTTATTACTAAAATGCAATTAAAATTATGTTCAAATATTTACAGAACTAAAGTATTTATTTCTAAAAATGTGTGTGTAGATTTTTTTAAAGGGGGATTCAAAAAAACAATCAGATCTAAATAAGTATCTAAAAAAGTATTTAATTTAGTAAAGTATTAAATATTTCTATTTGAATGTTTATAAAGGATTTTGCAAAATTAATAAATACAGGTTTAATATATTAAAATTAACATTTAATATTCTTAATATTCATAAATTAAATAAGTGCTATAAATTTACCTCTCGCAAGTCAGTAAGAGAAGTATTGGAATCATGTTAAAAATTGGATAGTGAATTTTCAAGAGATAAGCACGTTTTGAAGTCTCCAGAGCACGATTTTAATATTTTTACGACGATGTCTGTCACTGTATGTGTGGATGGATGGATGGATGTTGTTGTAACGATTACTGAAATATTAGTGAATAAAACAAGTTGAATATTTTAATATAACATTTTGATACCTTAGATTATATCTGATTAGATTTGGTGATAATCGTGCAACTGGAAGTGATGACGATAAAGATCTGAAGTGTTTTTCTGATATATCTTAATTAATTATGAATATATGAATTTTTGTAAGCAATAATTTAATATTATGAGATTCTTCCTAGCCTCATTTAACTATTACAAGTAATTAATGATTTAGTAAATTTGTTACAATTGCGGTTAATCTGTTTACCTATGGAAATAAATTAATTTGATATTGGTATTTAGCACAAATGACAACAATATATAAAATTAAAAAGTGTACAGAGGACAGACGTTTTGTGCTGGCCACATTAAGTTTTTTTAATGGTGTTCTAAATTTAAAAGCAATATGTTTTTGTAATATTAATACTTTATGTTTAACATTTTTAAGATTAAAATTTATTAGAATCAAGTATCTGAGAAAAATTCTGTTGTCATTAAAAATGATGAAATAAAACACATTGGGCCGTATTCCGAGCTCTCTTTTATAATTAAATCGCTTTTATGAAGCCTGCTTTTACATTATAATATTATGAGGTCAAACGTCACTTTCAATAAAAGCACTCATAAAAGTGAGCTCAGAATACGGGCCTATGGATTTAATATTTACATTATTATAATTTATAAGAATTATTAAATCGATTAAAAATCTTTAAAAATGATAAAATAAGTGAAAAGTGTTTTGGAATGGTGTGGTATATTTAAGGGTCAAGAATTACTTTTCGATCGTGAGAAATGTTACGTGCATGTAACGAATCTTATCGCATACGTAACATAACGGTAACACGACTATGTTAAACAGAACAACAAACGTTCGTGTGTGCTTTTAGCACCGTCGTATTTACCTTGACTTATAATTTAATTCGCAATCAACGCATTCTTTATCTGCAATTATTCCAAATGGTTAAAAAACTCATTTCTCTATCTTTACTTCAAGACAAAATGTCACCAGTTTTAATCTTTATTAAACACAACTTATAAGTGATGATAAATGGTTAGAAAATACAAATGTTATCTATTAGAAAATATCACAGCGTATAGAATGTTACAAGCAATAATTACATACAGTCTCCAAATGAATTATGAACACAGAAATAGGACAATGCGAACTTAAATATAACAATCATATGTGAGAAACTTTTAACATTTTGTTTGACACTTGATAACCTAAATTATAATTTACTACGTCAATTATGCATTGTTAACCTATCTAAAAAAACATTTATTACTATTCCAAATTAACATTTAGACTGAAATCACAACATAACCTATAATAGTTAACAATAGTAATAACGATGTTTGTACAATAGTTATATAATTATTCTGGGCAGTAAGCTCCCCTTACCGTTTGCGTATATTTGAAAATATAATTTGCAAAACAATCGATAAATATTAAAAATATATGATTGTGCAAAGTGTTTAAAAAGAAACTACGTTTTTATTAGATTCCTAATTTAAAATGTCAAATATTTAACAAAGTTTTTATAAAAATTATCATAGTTAGCAACTATGTAGGAATATTATGATTACATGTTAAAACTTAACCAAAATTGTGAAATTCATTTCACAATAAAATATAAAATATCACTTATTATTTTATGTTAAAAGCATGATTAAATTTTTGAGACTACCATACTGGTTTAATTAAAAATCATACAATGCTAAATGTGAGATGTAATTTAAAATTTGTAATACTTTAAATGATTTATTGATTATTTCAAATTGTATTTTAGATTAGAAAGTTTAGACCCTCGCATATAACGGTGCGATTCCTTTTCTGTAGTAGCATCTAAAATTTCTAAAATAAAAAGCAATAATAATATTTTAAATTTTAAATTGCTGTCACACCCTTTTTAAAATGTAAAAAAATATATTAATTACGGATGAATTCGCATTCACAACAATTAGAAATTACAGTTTCCAATCAACTTGCAATTACAAAAAAAAAACATGATATTAACGCGCAAAATTATATTAGTACAGCTAAAGCAGTTAAAGTCAATAATTGACAATTTTTCCCGGTTTTTGAAAGTCAACGAAATTACTGATTCGCATAATAATTATTTGTTATTTTTACCTTTAATATATTTAGTTTTGCAAAAGTACATAATACAGGGTGATCAATAGCAAATGAAAGACACTTGACTGCAAAATTCTTTAATGATATCAAAACTATACTTTTACGAAAAAAAGTTTGTTATTTATGTTTATGAGTTTTTATTATAAAGATTGTTTTAGTAATTTTAATAAAGTTAAGAACTTAATCTAAAATAATAAACAATTGGGGAAGTAAATTAACCTAATAACAATAAACAAATCACTTAGTTACCAAGCAAATAATAATATACTATTTTTTTGATAGATCAATAAATAGTAAAATACAAGCATATGAACACAAATGTTAATACTTTTTTACAATTTTTGTTATAAAATTTGTGAATTATAAAAATCACGTAGCTGTCACTTGTTATTGATCACTATGTATTACATTATTTAAACACTTTTCTCATGAATTTTCTCAGTCGAATCAAACTTCACTAAAGGACTATCCTCTCTATTCATCGTATCTATTCTCTCCGCCATTCCCACAAACAGTTTCTTGAAGATCAACCCATCCATATTCTTGGACAAGTAGTACAAGAACAACCAGTCTGCAAAGTGGCACTCTTTGGTGACATACAACACTTGCCAAGGATTTAACTCTCCGGGACAATGCATTGCGAAGAGGTTCTTGTTGAAGAAATAACTCCTTGAATGAAGGAGCAGTGTAAGGATCCTCCACATTAGGCCTATGACGGTCATACAACCCAGGATAATGTACCAGAACCACAAGAAGACGAAGATCTTCTCGTTGATGATGTTCAAAGCCATGACGCACAGACCATCATGGGCTTGGATGGTGCCAGAAGGTCCGTATTTGTGGAAAGTACATTTTGTCACCTGAAAAAATTAAATAGTTAAGGATTGGGTGTCAAAAGTAAAGGGCACCAAAATCGTCTACACTAGTATCTGTTTCCTATAAAACCAACAAAATTAAAACATCAAATGAGTATGTGTGTAGAAATAAAACAAAATGCAAACTAGTTCACACTGTCTAGAGTCGATAAATCAACAAAACGTAAACATGTGTATCACTTGCAACTCTATTTCGTGCAATCCAAACATACTTATACTGCAGACAAGTGCTCTAATTCTTAGTCTGTTAAAACCAGAGCAAATTCTGGAGCAATGAAGTTCTGGATTATGCTCTAATTACAGTGGACCAAAAATTAGAATAAGTATTCAAAATGCTGTGATTTTTAGTCTACTGAAACCAGAGCACATTCTGGAGCAGTTTTCACTGCTAGCTTTGATTTCAGTGGGTCAGTAATTAGAGAGCTCAGCACTGTTTGCTCTAATTCTAGGTCTACTGAAACCAAAACACCTCGCAAAACACATTCTGAAACAGATTTGGCTACTTTGAGTTGTGATCTGGTTTCAATGTATCGAGCATTCTAAAGTGTTTTCGCTGGTATTTCTTTTTTCTTGTACGTTTTGATGTTGATAATAATAAAAAAATGCCCTCAAAGAAATTTGGAAAAGGCGGCGCCTATGGTGTGGACACTGACACAAAATGACAGAACAAAGTGTGCAAAATGGAGAACATAAAGAATAAGATGAATAGAACACATACTGAGGATGGAAGAACAAAGAATGCCAGTTACAGGAAATCTGTATTCTAGAAGAGAAGTAAAGGAATGGAAGATTGTAACGGAAGCCAAAGCCCTTGAGAGGGAGAAAAAAATTGATGAAAAATTGAAAATTAAAGTTGTTGTTTTCTTATCATTTTGTCAGTTGGTGTGGTCTTACTATAAATCTATACCTTACCTTTGGAAAGACTTGGTCAAGAATATCAGGATCATCGACTCCCTGCTGAATGACTGTAGGTCCAAGAGAATAAAACTGACCAGATAAAAACCAATCAGTAAATACAACTTGTAGGAATAAATTCACGACGTAGAGAACTTCGCATATGACAAACCAGTAACTCCAACTGTCATTTACGTGAAGCCTTTGCATGAAAATGTTCGTCAGGTCCTCCAAAGCTTTATCCCTGTTTTACATAAATGTTACATGTTTTAAATTGTATTAAAGAAAATAATTTTGTTTCACAAAAAAGGTTACAAATAATCAAGTTTTTAATTTTTTGTTAAATTTGTTTTTTTTTTGTTTTTCGTTCAGTTCCGAAGCCCAGAAAAATGTAAAGTCTTGAATTAACTTAGTAAATTCTATTTGTGAAACGTCATTGTGTGTTTTTTTCTAATACTGTGTATTATTTACTCAAAATTAGATATTTTGTTCTAACTAAATTAGAAAATTAATATACCTCTCTTGTGAAGAAGGAGCTGTTTTGTCCTTTACGTGTGTTTTAAGAGGTTTTTCTATCAGAGAATAATGTGCAAATTGTAATCCACCAACTAGATTCTTCATTCGACCTCCTGAAAATTGTTTAGTAATAATAAAAATAATTAGTTGGGACTACCACAAAGACTACTAGAATTGCATAAAATATACACTAGTAACAATTCAACAGTAGGAACATAAAAAAAATAACAACGGTACAAATTTAAAATGAAAAAGATTGATCGTTTTTTTCAAAAGTTAATCAATTTATACCATTGATACAAAAGTTTAAATAACCAAACCAGACGAATACAGTACTTTAATTTTAAATAACTTCCACTTCCACTATATTAGTTTTCACAAAAAGTTAATCGAATTTTGAAAATGATGTGTGTAGTATAATGAAATATTAATATTCATCTTTGTATGAATATTAGCAATAGTAACGAAGGTTACAGTTGTGGATAAATATTATTACTTTACTGACTTGTCAGAATTACATGGTATACCTACAATTATGACTTAGATTATTTTGTCTAGGTAAAAAAAAGTTTAATGTCCTGAAATCGGTAGAAATATAAATAACGAACCTTCTTTTCGTTTCCAAATATAATGAGGAATATAAAACGTAAAAGCTTGAAGAAACAGTACAAAAGGAACCCACTGATAATACGCGTGATGTACTATTTCATCTTCGCCATCAATGTGAGTACCAACTCCTGGATGTGGTATTGCTCCTTTTTCAATCATTGTCATGTTATGATGCTTCACCTTAAAAATGATGAAATACCAAAATAAGTTTTACTATGAAATAATATCACTAAAATTATATTGAACTGATTATTAGATTTAGTGGAACACTTAAAATATCTATTCATAAAAACATAATCTATTAATTATAATAATCATTACCTTTAATTACATTTTTAACTATTTTAAAAAGGTTTGAAGAATTATAAATTGTCACTTACCACTGTGAAAGTAGTGGTGAAGAAGCAAAAAGTGTTCATCACATTTTGTGGAACACCTTTGTCGTTTATGCAGTGTATATGATCGCCAATATACTGTCGAGATGTTACTAATACACAGCATATTAAAAGTGTTAATGTAGTTGCTCTATAATGTAGCCTATATAGAGGACTATCAATTACTACTTCTGTTGGACGTAACTTTATAGTTTTCTTAATTTCTGCGAAAGTGGATAACATCTTTGCAAATTTTTAGGACAATCTACAAACAATAAGAAATAATAGTAGTAGTTTCAATAATTACACTTTTAAAAAAAGTTTAGTACATTGTCCCCGTATATAATTCTTAAAATAGTACTTATTATAATGTCGTTACGTTATGAAATACGGTAAAATGTGAAATAATTTTTGGTATATTGTACAAAAACATTAGTAACTTGAAATTTTTCGAGTTTTAGAAAAAATTAAAAACCAAAACCTAAGTGTAGTATGTTGTACGTCAGTTAAATACAATAAAACTTATTTTTAAAAATCCGATAGTTTATTCAATAAATTTTGAGCATTTGGATATTTTTGAAAGTTCAACAATTGGATTCCCATGCAGTTAGTTATTAGAAATGGATGTTTTTTGACTGGCTAGTTTATTCAAAAGACGATAGTTTTTGGAAATCAGCCAACTTTATTCTTTCAATCTCGACAGTTTCGACCGCATATGGGTCATCTTCAGGAAATGAAGTGATGATCCATGTGGTGTCGAAATTGTCGAGACTGAAAGAATAAAGTTGGCTGATTTTCAGAAACTATCGTCTTTTGCAGTTAGTTATGTTCAAAAATTGCTATTCGGTAATTCATTTCGATCATTAGATACTTACTAACCGAGGAATCAGTAAATATATAATACCATAGCAACCATCAAAATTTGATTTATAAATGACTAATATAAATCATCCTCAACTTTAGAGTAAAGAAACTACCATAGAGGGAGTACTAATCAACTTTCCAACCAAACTTTCTCGATATTTGGTTTTTACAACACAGGCCCTCACAAAATGGCATTATATTTGTAGTTTAAAAAAAGCTATTCATATAATGCAAAGAAAAAGATTTTAGTTACATAAAAGCATAAAACAAATGAAAGTGTGGCTCTTGGCTCCTACAGAAATGGTAGATTGACATTTATCAGCTGATGAAACTTCGCTTCACTTATTTCTCTCGCCCTCCCTGTGTAATAGTTTTTTAGTTTCTATACTTTTAAGTCCTCAATCGATATGGAGCATTTACTACCCTTAATATTTAAACAACTATTATATGGGTATTCCAAATAAATATTAGGTATATGTATAGGTTATCCCGTATGAACAATAAATTCATATTAACGTCATCAATAAAAAGCCAATAAATTCATAATTTAATTTACTCGTATGAGTTATAGGAAGCGGAGTGAGATTATTTTGTATTTTTTATGCTAGTTTGTTTATTAGTAATATGTTATTTCATTCTGTACATACTATACACATACTTGATTATTAATTTTAAAAAATGGTTTACATTTTGTAATAAAAATGACAAAGTTAGTAATTTTTATTTTATTATCTTTGTACTAGATAATTACATAAATGTATTCTTATCGTAAACTTTCTTATAATCAGTACATTTACAGACACCGGCAAGTGCGTATCGCAAAATCTTCCCAACCTGATGTTACAGGTTTGAATCTTGCGGAGACATGAATGAGTGTATATTTGTTTTTTATTTCATCACCCTCTTTTGAACGCATATTATTTAAGTAGGTGAGCGGTCTTTAAACATAAAAAATCAGTATATTTAACATTGTACCTCACATGATAATAATTTATATTTATAAACAAATATTATTATTTATTTATTTTATCACAATATGTGGCACAGCTTTTTTATATAAAACGAAGCCGGAAGTATTTTGTTCGCTTCACTTGCATTGTAGTGGTGTAAGTTATCAGTCTACAACGTCTACAATCTACAGCTTATAGTAGGTTTCGAACCACTCGAAAAGCGGTATTTTATTATAAAAATTGACGAAGTTGGGATTTGAACCCAAGATGTCACTAAGCTCAATTCAAATCGACATGTGTCAATAAATGAGCCACCACTTCTCGTATTTTTATTTTTATTTCGCAGAACTATATTTTACCTTTTATTAATATAAAACAAAGTACACTTTTATCATTTAAAAAAGCATTTACAATGTTTTTGTTCTTCAATTTAAAAATAACAAAAAAAAAATAATTAAGTATATTTTTCTTTTAATAATACAAATATAATTTTACAAATGTACCAATTAAAATGTTTAAGTATGATTTAACAATAATTAAACTTACATGCAGATTTTTTCAGTCACGCACTTTTTAACTTAGGTATCACAAATTTTACACTTCTCAAAGTAGACGAAGGCAATGAATGAGTTCAGCAAGCACCAAGTCACCGCTGTGTAATAGAGGCCAAATAATGTCAATTGAATCTTTGATCTCACGATAGAGAACGTGCAGGAGACGCTTATGTGAAGTAGAATAATGTCAGGTGATAAGTTTTTTGTATATTTTTATTATCTACGAGTTATCAACAACGTATATATAAATTATACACACTTCACACTTGTGTTATATCATTTGGAGATGTTCTATCAGACTGCTCGTTTCATTTGATATGTCATTCAAACTGAATTACTTATTAGCTTGTTATTTATTGTGGTTTGTGGGTGTACGAATATATCTCAAATTTTAATATTTTATCAGATGACATCTTACAGGCACTAATAACTGTTGAGGAAAGCAGACTTGGCAAAAATTATCATTTATTTTGATTTTTTCAACCAAAACAATTTGTTGCTGTTATTATTAATATTTCTTTTTTGTATATTTGATGTGCTTTTATTGTCTACGATTTATCAACAACGTATATATAAATTATACACACTTATATCATTTGGAGATGTTCTATCAGACTGCTCGTTTCATTTGATATGTCATTCAAACTTAATTAATTATTAGATTATTACTTATTGTGGTTTGTGGGTGTACGAATATATCTCAAATTTTAATATTATATCAGATGGCATCTTACAGGCACTAATAATTGTTGAAGAAAACAAACGGCAAAAATTATTATTTATTTAGATTTTTTCAACCAAAACAGTTTGTTGCTATTATTATTAATATTCATTTTCTTGAATTTCTTTTTTGTATATTTGATGTGCTTTTATTGTCTACGATTTATCAACAACGTATATGTAAATTATACACACTTGTGTTATATCATTTGGAGATGTTCTATCACACTGCTCGTTTAATTTGATATGTCATTCAAACTGAATTACTTATTAGATTATTACTTATTGTGGTTTGTGTGTGTACGAATATATCTCAAATTTTAATATTATCAGATGACATCTTACAGGCACTAATAACTGTTGAGGAAAGCAAACTTGACAAAAATTATTATTTATTTAGATTTTTTCAACCAAAACAATTTGTAGCTATTATTTTTAATATTCATTTCCTTGTATTTCTTTTATAATTTTTAATTTTATTATTATTATGAAAAGGCTTGACTTGAGTCATTTTTATAAACATATGAATAACTGTTTTCTCAAAATTACAAATGTATCTAATAAAAACATTGTTTTAAATTTATTGTTAGCAAAAATTTAAATAAATTATAACCTTTATTTTTCTAATTATTTTTAAAAAATCAACGAATAAATACAGTCTAAATTTTATAGATGTACACCATTTCAATAATTGTATATCAAAATACATATGTAAACAAAAAATGTCAATATTGTATTATTTGTACCTAAATCAGTGGTATAGACAAGGGGGGATATGTATAAATTATACACTATTTTTACATCGTAAGAAAAAAAAGAATTAATTTTAACATATAAATTTTTTTCTTTTAAATTATTAAATTTATTACAATTATTATTTTTGTTAAAACTGAAATAATTGTATAGTTTTTAAATTCATTAAATTATTTTTCCGAATTAAATTTGAAATTTCTAGCTACGTCGCTTTGTGTTTATTAATTTACATCACCTTTATTACCTATAGTAAAAGAATATGAAATATAGTGACATTAAATTTGTGGATTAATTAATATTTATCAATGTCTGGAAAAATATATACTTTAAAAAAACTTTAAAAAACTGAATGTGATATTAATCACGTAGGTATTTAAAAAAAAATGTACTTATAGATATTCTATATTTTCTTTGATTTATAAATTTAATAAATTAATTATCATTGTGAAAAGTACTGATAATATTAAATACTATATAAAATATTTAGTCACATCCGCTTTTTATACATTGTCATGTAATCAAAATAGATTATTTTATTTTTCAGTTAACCTACTTTTCTCCGAAGATTTATGATATGAAATCATCAATTAAAAAATATTCAAAAGACAATTACATGCGTACACTACTTGGAAATGTAGAAAATAGTATGTAAATTTACTGGAAGTATTTTAAGTAAAAAATAGTTGTTGTAGAGCATAATATTTTGCATTTGAATCAATAAGCAAAAATAAATTTACGAGCATTGAAAAGCTCAGATATTAGGTATAAAAATGAAATAATCGCCCCAAAAATAGCGGTAGACATGGAATTGAGACAAAAAAGAACAAATGTTTAACGGTTTATCTGTCATGTTAGCTGCGTTAGTTTATTTTTATTATTATTTGAAATTTAAAAAATAAAACCAAAATAAAATTGCTATATTCTTTAAGCTTAACATACCAGTAATTAGAAATAATACTAAAAATAAACTAACGCACCTAACTTTATAAACCGATAAACATTTAGTAATTTTTGTGTCAATTTCATGACTATAGCTATTTTTCAAACCTAATTTCTAAGCTTACAAGGAACGAAAAATTAATGCTTTGTAACTTTTATTTGAAGCTTTTTTTAACTAAAATAATTAGGGAAGCATGAAATTAGGAAAATTTAATTTTACATCCTAAATCTCTTTGTTCGGTTGTTCGAGTCACCACCCCCGATTTTATATAAAAATAAAACTTTAAAATACTATTTTAATTTTTTTAAGCAAACCTAACATAATATAATTTATAAAAATGAACTACGTACAGTTTAATTCGTAATTAATTTTTAAAAAAATATATTCAAATTATTTTTCGTATTTTAAAATATTGTACATATGTACATTTTTTTAATACATAATAATATAAAAATTAGTAACTTACTATTATAACCTAGAAATCTGCAACTTCATAAAATACACATCTAACTTTAAGTAATACTAGTGTAACTGAATAGGAAAGTGTGAATAATTTAAGATAACAAATATTTTTAAATTTTCTGTACGACAATGCTAGTTTATTTTAAGCCAAGGTGAAATATGAGAATTTTGAAGAAACGTGTAGAAAAGTTAAATATTTGTTCATGTTTTTTCAAAACTGTAAAAGATGTGGAAAGTTTGTAGTCCTTATCAAAAGATTAAAATTTTTGACATTGTTATAGGCATACGTGAAGCATTATTTTTAAGATAAAATCAAAATTTATCTATTTCATGCTCCAGAGATGATCGGAAATAACTACTTATTACTAAGAACAATTATCAGTGCGTAGTTTTATAAAAATAACAAATAATAGTTACACCTTTAATCTTTACAGTTTAATTCCAAACTTTAATGTGGATTATCAGTTGACAACAGTGACGTAATTTAAGGAATTTTATTGAAAGGGCAATATGAAAGTATAACACACAAAAATTTTAGAGTGGAAAACTAAAATTTGTAACCTTTTATATTTAACTGTGATTGGAAATAAACTTGTAGCTGCAAAAATATATTAATTTATAATTGGAAAAGGGAATTTTTATGTGGTTGTCCCAGAACTACACTATATAAATAAGTGAAATGACCTATTCTCTATTTTTCAATAATATTTAATAATTTAGAATGACATTGATTGATTATTTTTTTTATTATTCTATTAGAAAAACATGTTTTCATTTTTGTTTTTCTATTGTCCAAACGATAAGACTTAATACATATTTGTTTTAGTATTTATCTAAATATTTTTGAAATTTGAAAATTTTATCTATGATTGACGTAATAGTCTCCAATTATATCCTTTAATACAGTGCTAGAACTTATTTTCTTCATTGTATTCAGATTATAGTTTTCTATATCTAGAAATTCAACTAATTTTTAAATTTTGTAAGGATTAAAAAAGCTGAATAGAATTGAAGTATTGGTTTTTATTTAAGTTCCCATGTAATTTTGAAATTACCTATACATGGTTTGTACTTCTTGAATGAGAAAGTAGTCATTAAGTAAAATTAACCTATATTTTTTTCATAGATAATTATGTCTGTAATAATATATTTAAAATTTGCAAATACTATTAGAATTGGAAATTATATTATTACATCTCACCATCATTATTAATTAATAAAAGATAATATAATATATTTTAGAATTCATAATAATTAAATGAAAGATAATTTTATAGAGAAAAATGTATATCAGGAAAACTCAAGAAGAAATTCAATTTTTATGTAGATATTGTTTAACATTAAAATGGTTTAATATAATATTTTTATCTCGTGAAATAGTTTTAAAGGAAAAGCAAAACTACAGATTTGTCTAGTGACATTTTTTATTATTTTTTCAATAAACAATAGTCGATACATAAAAAAAACGTTCCTGAGCATTCACGAATGAATTTGAACCCCGTAGCATCTAATAATGTCGTGCCTGTGAAGATAGAACTTATTCCTATTCCGTGATATTGTTGTGACATGGTGCATTTAGATGATGTGTATCAATTTTTGTTCCGATTTGCATTTTTTTTTAATTTGAAGATAAATGATATCTCTAGATTCGTCTTTCGTCAAATTCCAGGTCACTTCTAGAAATATCTATAATTCTATGGTATTTTCAGTCCTAGTAATAAGATATTTTTTATATTCTTATATTTTAATAAATCGAAAACAAATAATTCCTTTATTAGTGATTTTTTTGTTGTTGAGTACCATTTGCTAAATCGTCAGCTCAAGCAAACGCTACCAACTTGCAGCTTCGTCAGTCAGTTGATTTCTTATATCGGTTTTTTGGTTTTCATATTATTCAACGCCGAAAATACGATCTAACAATAATTCATAGACGAAAAAGCGAAGATTGTACTTAATTGATAAGTGTCTCCCACAATGTCTTAGCGTGTCACATGTGACACAGGTGTCAAAATTTGCTATCACTTTTTTGGTTTTGATTGCTAAAGTTAGCGAACTTTGAGAATTAAACAAGAAAAAAACAATATCAAAAATGAAGTTACCTGCAAATTCCTGACTAGGATGGAGATGGAAGAATAACATTTTCTGGATAGTAGTCAGGATTTAAGAGTTTCGGTCTCTCTTAAGGCTTCTTCAGGAAGTGAAGTCAGTATCTACACAACATTTTATTTATTGACTTATACTTCCTAAAGAAAGTCTAAAAGTGGCCAAAATTAATCAGAGCAGTAATAAAGTCTTAAGTCCTGACTATAACAGAAAATTTTATTCTTCCATCCAATATTAAAAAACAATACAACTAGTGGAAACTGATACAAATCATCATCTATAATAACCATCCCCAAATGTGACCCCTACAGTATTTAGTAACGCCGTGCGTACGAAAGTGATATTGATGTGGCATGATAGGGTAAAGTGAATTTGAAGTCAGTATCTATACAACATTTTATTTATTGACTCACACTCTCTGAAGAAGGGGTAAAAGAGGCCAATACTAGTAGAAGCAGTAATAAACTCTTAAATCCAGAAAATAATCAGAAAATGGTATTCTTCCATCCAAATAAATTCTTAAATACTGATTATAACCAAAAATTTTTATTCTTCCATCCAAAGTAAAAAAAATACTGTTAGTAGAACCTACCATGCACCATCAGCTATAATAACAACCCCAAATATTCCCCTGCTGTATTTAGTGTAGCCGTTTGTATGATATTGGTAGGGCTGAGTGAATTTGACACGGTGGCGTGGGGAATGAAGACGAGCCGCCGCGGTGGGCCCGCCCGCCGGTCCGGCGGGATGAGTGACCGCCTCGCGACTCGCGAACCTTGAGCTGCTGACCAACGCTCATCTAAAGCCCAGTGCAGACTTACTGCATTTCCCAATATGTCACAAGCATATATCTACACCTTCACCTTAGAGACTCACTAAACCTTGAATGTTGATGATTATTCGCATTCAAAATTCATTCTGTAAAGATAATATTCGATGGAAAACTGGGTGCTAGAGCCCAATGCAGACTTGCTGCATTTCCCACCTTTAAATATGTCACAAGCATACCTACACCTTCACCTTAGGAACTCACTAAACCTTCTTGCGAGTTGATGATTAGTCGTATTCAAAATTCATACTCTAAAGAAAATATTCGAGGGAAAACTGGACGCTAGAGCCTAATGCAGAAATACTGCATTTCCCACCTTCAAATATGTCACATGCATATACCTACTCAACGTAAGTCACCTTCACCTTAGGGACTCACTCAAACAAAATAACCTTCTTGCGAGATAATGACTATTCCCATTTCAAATTCAGTTACTAAAGAAAATATTTGATGGAAAACTGGGTGCAGAGCTACTGCATTTTCCACCTTTAAATATGTCGCAAGCATATCTACATCTTCACCTTAGAGACTCACTCAAATAAAATAATCTTCTTGCGAGTTAATGACAATTCGCAATGAAAATTCAATCTCTAAAGAATATATTCGATGGAAAACTGGGTACTAGAGCAAAATGGAGACTTACTATATTTCCCACCTTCAAATGTGTCATAAGCATATAGTTACTCAACATAAGTCACCTTCATCTTAGGGACTCATTCAAACAAAATAACCTTCTTGCGAATTAATGATAACGCCCATTCAAAATTCAATCTCTAAAGAAAATACTCGATGGAAAACTGGGCGCTAGAGCCCAATGCAAATTTACTGCATTTTCCATCTTCAAATATGTAACAAGCATATACCTACTCAGCATAGGTCACAAAGTCACCTTCATCTTAGAGACTCACTCAAACAAAACAACCTTCTTGCGAGTTAATGATAACGCCCATTCAAAATTCAATCTCTAAGGAAAATATTCGATGAAAAATTGGGTGCTAGAAGACCTGTCAATAAAATACGCTTTCATACTCATTAACATTCCTACCAAAAGGGTCACCCACTAACATACCTATTTAAGATTCATACTCTCATAATGAAAATATGGGCGCTAAAATATGTCACCTTCACCTTAGGTCAGGGAATCAATCAAATAAAATAATATTCTTGCGAATTAATATGTTACTATTGACAATTCTGTACAAAATTCAATCTCTAAAGAAAATATTTAATGACAGTATATGGACTGAAACGTGCAACAAAATTATGTCAATTTCATTGCATATCCGTACCTGATCATATGACACAAAGATATTCATTAACATTCCTAGTCAAGATTCATAGTCTGAAACTAAAGAATTGGACACCAAAATTTTGTCACCTAAGGAACTCAATCAAACTAGATAATGTCCTTGCCAATTAATATGTTTATACTGATATTCTGTTTCAAAATTCAATTTTTAAAGAAAATTTTCGGTGAAAAAGTGAACCTTAGATAACTGGTCGCTGAAAATGTGTCACCTTTAAATTCACTAAAATTTCTATCAGAAGGTATTTATTCGAACTGCATTTTCCCATATGGGAAATATATTGCAAGTGTACCCACCAACATTCCTACTCAAGATTCATACTCTTATATTAAAAAAATGTTCGCCAAAAATATATCACTATAAGATATTCACATACAAAATTCAATCTTTAAAGAAAATATTCGATGGAATACTAGACTTTAGGAAACCAGGCGCTAATATTATGTCATATTCATACTCTCTTCCATTTGCCTTTCAAAAGGGATTCATTCGGGCATACTGCATTTCGACACCTAAAATGTGAAAAACCAAAATTTCTCTCAAAAACTGAAAAACATTTAATAATCGGCACTTAATAAATTTTCGTACCTCAACAGATTATTTTGATGTAAACTTGATTGGCATTGAAGTCTGTCAACATTGTCAATTTCAAATAATTTTCGAATGCTGTTTAATGTTTACATATATCCGTTTAGTGTTTACTTCAAATCCATTTAACAATGGAACCTTGGTAATAGATTATTTTTATCACATGAATTTAAATTCTCTATCTAATTCTCCTATGTGACTCATAAAAAAAAATACGGTCATACACCCCATTGCTACGCCATATACAAATGTAGGACAAAGTGGTAGAAATTTGAAATTAAGAATTAAAGACCATGAAAATTCAATAATCTGAAAACATAAGTACATGGGATTATCCCATTTTATGAGGAACTCAAAATTTACATGGAAAATCTAGAAGAAAATGGTTATTTCAAAGAAAAATCTTGACAATGACCAAACCGATTTAATCCATTTTCTTTTATTTAATTTGTAAAATTGTAAATATACCGTTAATTTTATCAATGCACTGTCTGAAGGATAAAATGATCGTCATATTAATAACAAAAATTGTGGGATAACCAAGTATTTTAATTCGTTATTATATAATTTTAAATTGTTCCACCAAGTACCAATTACAAGTTCTTTTTCAATTGTATTGCAGACTATCCACTTTTATTTCCCACAATATGATATATCGTTCTCTCAGGCATCTTAAGATTATCACCGAATTATAACAAATATAGAGGAAAGATGTCTAAAACGATCCATTTAAGGGGTAATTGATATAAAACATATATCTCTTTTAATTTCAATAAATTTAAAGTAACTTTCGATCGCTATTTCGCCTACCTTCAGGTTGGTTCGAATTAAATTTAGCTAACTCATTAACTATACGTTCAAATTTTATTTTTTTTACAGGCATAATAAAGAATCAGTTGTAAACCTATGTGTATAAAATTATCCTTAAGTATGTAAAAAATGATCCCCCTAAAAAAATACTAAATAGCACATTAATATATAAACTTTTATTCAGCTTTGTTTTCATTTAATACGAGCGGACATTGAATATAATTCTCCCTAAAATTAAAATAAAATTGTGTGGGTAAAACAATCACTGGAATCATTTTGCTCCATTAAAGAGTAATCGTTTCACCTCAAACTCACAATTTACGTTCAAATGTTCAAAATAACATCATTTATTTCACATGCAAAAACGAAACCCTAACTATCTTAATTTTGAATTGTTAAATTCGCGAATAAAACTCATTTCACATAAAACCAGTTCAGAGAAAAGTAATACAACATTGAAAAAGACCTTTCTTAACATCAAATACATAATTTTTTTATTTTTCTTGCTCAAATAATAATAGCGCTAACATTTTCTTGAAATTCCGAATAGCGACTAGATACATTGTGATTTGGGAAGAGAATTATTCTAAGTAGAATTACTATGTAGGGGTGTTCCCAGCAGAAATAGCACAGGATCATTTTACCTCCAAGAATTATTTTAGACACTTGTCCCCTACATATGTGAAGAAACTAAGTACAAACCTTTATTGTATTATTTTACTCTAAATTCAAACTAAGTTACTCAAGGACGACCTAATTTTCTTGTCACTGACACTGCATTCTAAAATCTAAATTTGAAATTTAAAGAACAGATCATTTTCTCAACTCACTAAATTTGCTTCATTTATTGAAAGTTAGTAGATATTTAAATGCAAAGGATTTTTTTATTTTCAAACTTAGGTATCGACTTTCACTTGACCGTTTTAATTGATTTTGCTTTGAAGTAAATTTCAAAACTCGCCCACAAATATGTCATCACAGATTTATATTTTTTTTAAATTAAGAATTACAATAATATATCTTTAACATCTGAAGTTCATTTTTCTTCAAATTGTTCTAATTATAATTCATTAAATATTATAAAATCATATGAATATACACAACTAAAATGAGAATAGTTTTATTTTAAATAAAACGAAAAATTTTAAACTAGGGTATGGTTTACGGTATTTCATTTTGTAAAGATTATATTTAAAAAAGTTAAAAGAAAATTATAGTACTTAATTGTTTCCATATGTTACCGAAATTTGAGAATACGATCTTTTGTCAGACATCTTAAAATATAATTTTTAGTCTTCCAAGGAAACCAACTGGCAACA
This sequence comes from Stenolophus ochropezus, assembly GCA_035578165.1. Classification (NCBI taxonomy): domain Eukaryota; kingdom Metazoa; phylum Arthropoda; class Insecta; order Coleoptera; family Carabidae; genus Stenolophus; species Stenolophus ochropezus. Next base: position 6,194,851 of record JAQOWZ010000002.1, read on the forward strand.
AAAAAATTCACATATGAACTTTAGAAAATATTATCTGACAGCTTTTATATCTGTAAATATGACAATCATTTGTATACATGTGAATATATTATTGTTTAAATAATGAAACAACGTGTACAGCATATCTAAATTCAGTTTCTTTGTTAATAAAATCATAGAAATTATCATAAATACATAATCTTTTGTCTGAATGAAAAAATGTAACAAAAATAGTGTATTAAATTAGATTATCACACAAGTAGTTTCAAGGGCATATTTCCTTTCTTACCCTACATGGAAAAAAGTGATAATTGATTAAAAATCAATGTCTCACATTTAATCTGTCATACTTATACGATTACAGATTATTCACTTGACTGCCCTTGAACTAAAATGCAATTCTTATAACCACTTATAGGTACAATTATTGAGTAATAAGTCTTAATCATTCGGTGTGCATTCCTTTAAGAAATTGGGTCTTGGGTCTTATTTACTACCTATATATTTAGCTATTCATTTATTACTCATATATAGAAATAAGTAAGAAAACATTTTTAAGATCCTAACAATTTTTTCCATTATGTTTGTTGCGAGTATAGGTTATGAGTTTGGGAATATTGTACAACAAGCATGAAATGGTACTCAATTCATACGAGTATGACAGTTTGTCATTCCTACGAGTATGAAATGGATATTCTAAGCGAATTATACAATATGTTTTTCTATGACCATGATATTATTTCCTAATTAGTTTATATTTTAATAATAAAGATGTTTTTACTTCACTATTTCCTAAACTAGCTATAATACAAAAATTAAACAATACTATTTTGACAAAATTGTTAGATATAAATTTATATCTCAAGTTGTCTATGGTTACTCTGAAATATGAAAATATACAACAAGCAAATATTTTAATGGTCCTAGAAAAAAAATATGAACATTGGATTTTACTTCCTGGAAATCTGACGAATTCTGATAATGTTTTTATAGAGTATTTTAGTTCTTTGGCGTGATTTATATGTTGAGTAAACTAAACTATTTGATTTAGTTATGTTTACTGATAATGTGATCGTAGTTTCGAAACAATTGTCTGCTTTTAAAAATATATTTCACACAATTCATGAGATCACAGTAACTAGGTCTTTTATCGCGTGCCTTCTTATTATTTTACATATTAAACTACTTCATATATTCTTATTTTATCTTTTAAACTTACATCAAATTTGACATCATTTGTCAAATTTTATGAAAATATAAATAACTCATCTGTTTTATAGAAATTACTCAGTCTAAACAATATGTGAAATTATTATATATTTTGTACATTTATTCCGTTTAGCTAGAAGTTATATATAAACGTAATTATACAGATCGGTAAAAAAATTAAAAATCTTTATATTTAATAATAACGTAATTTACGAAAAAATGGTATTTAGAGGTATTTTTTAGGAAAAACGGTTTAAAGCTTCAAGTATAGTACTACTTCCGGTTAATCTATTGTAGTCAAAATCTCATCAGTTCATCATATTTGAATATTAACTCTCAAATATCAAATATTATATTTGTTATATGTATTGTATTGGAGTTATCGTGGTCGAAAAATCATCACAGGCACACACACATAGGGACTCTAATTCGTGTGCATGTTCATACCACAGAATAGTTACATACAGAAGCGACACTCCGTGTCGGTACCTTTCATGTTCCCCTAGTCAGTTATATGATCTTGAAGCATTGTGTAGACCTTTAAATTTGTGCTCTTCCCCTATCTCTCTCTAAGATGTGAGGAAACTTTCCTATTTTAAACAATGAGCCCTTTAAATTTGTGCACATTCTCTATCTCTCTCTAATTTTCGTTTCTCTGTCTTACTGTCTCTTCTGTATAAACCTATTTTGTGTCCCTACGTTGAAAACTCACATTCGAGAAATTTGACAAAAAACAATACCTTCCTTATCTACATATTGCTAGATAGGAGGAAAAAACGTTCGATATTACAATAATTTGAACAGTAACAGATTTAAAATTTTGATTAAAATTTTTACAAGGTAAGAATCAGGATAAAACATCACACCAGTTGGAATTTCGGGACATAGAACTAGGATTTCCCAACCAAATCAGACATACTCATACATTCACGAAATCCTCTGTCGATAATGAAAGTTTGGTCCTATCCTCCAAACCGCAAATTTCGTACATCGAAGCCATTGTCGACATTCCTGAGCGGTTTCCCTCCTCCATGAGTAATGGAAATATCGATGTGGCTCTGTCTGCTCGGCATGCAATGGCTGCCGATCAATCTAGGTAACTCTGGCAAAGTGTTGAGTCACACCGGCTCTTTCAACACGTTTCACACGCTCGGCGCTCGTCCTGAGCCTGCAGCCTGCAGCACTACATCATCCGAGCCCAGCCTTGTTAGAGATTCACTGATTCCAAACCTCAATTCATCAAAAGATAACGCCACTGACGGACCAACATCGCTGATAAATGGGGTGATCTTTTCTTTTTCAGGGTTACATTTCGATGATACGGATTCTTTTTACATATTTTTTACTTGAGAATAAAATTACTTATGTTTTATATCCCTTTATAAATTACAAAATATAATATGTATTGTTATGTACTCGTATTTGGATTTAAAAACATTACATTACCATATAAATATTTTTAAAAATATAATAAAGTATAAATTTTATTTTTTCACTAATCCATGCCTTTGCATTTTTGCAAGATTCGAATCTGCAACTTTTGAGCTGCGAAGTTTGAACACTCAACACTGCCCAACTATGAAACCTATTTTATTTTTAAAAGACCGGAAATATTTTTTAAATTGTTGACCTAATAATAAATTTTGGGTGATATTTCTTCCAAAAAAAGTGTTTCCAATAAGTATTATAATCCTGCTAGGCTACTGAAAGTTGTAACATATTTCTAATTTATTCTTCATTTTAAAATATTACTTGCTTTTTAATTCTTTTATTAATTACAAAATGAAATATGTCTTATAATATTTTTAGATTTAGAAATAAGAAAACAACACTTCCATATTTTTCAGGATCAAATTACTCTGGAATTTGCTCCAACCTAATTTCTGATCTTTGTTTGCTCTAGTAATTGTCTTAGTTTCCTATATTTGCTTTTAGGATTTTTTCCAAAATGTGATCTAGTTTCTTTTATAATGCTACATATTTATATTTGTTTTGCTCAAATTTCAATAAGCATCGGTCTAATTATTTAATCCAACATTTCTTTAGTTCATTAAGTTCATATTTTTTTATTGTTCACGTTCTCACTCTAGTAATTATCCTAGTTCTTAATGCTTTATTTATTTACTTTAAAATGTTCTTTTATTTTTCTAGTAATTTTTTTTATTTGCCTCATAATTTACTCTAGTCTATCTAATTTTTATTTGAATATTGTGCATATTTGTTGTTGTATGCTTCTAATATAATCTTCTTGCGCGAAATATTCCATCCACCGCGCCTATATAAACCAAAATAAACCTTTTTGGATCAGATAGACGAATTATTGTTTGGAAAAGGAAGAATAAACAAAAGAAAACAAGAAAAATATGCCAAGCAGTAAAATATGGAGGAGAATTTATGCTTGTATGGAGCTGTATGAGTGCAGAAGGGGTGGGAATCTTAAATTTTATTGATAGGAAAGTGGATTATTCGAATATTTTAAAAGAGAATTTGGAAAAATGTGCTGAAAAATTGGGTTTATGGGATACTTAAATCTTTCAACAAGATAATGACCCAAACATACTACACGTAAACTGCTAGAATAGTTACTGTACAATTGTAGACAACAATTAAAAACGTCTCCACAATCACCAGATATGAATCCCATTGAACATTTTTGTGATTTATTTCATAAAATGTGTAAAACAAGACTCCTAAAGAATATAAAAGAACTACTACATTTGTGGTAGAAAAATGGGATAAAATTAACTCCCAAACTCCAAGAAAATTAGTGGAAAGTATGACAAACCGTTTAATGGAAGTAATTCTAATGAATGGCGGTTTAAAAGATCATCGATTCTATATAATTCATAGGTGTATGTAGACTAAATTGGCGGACTTAGTTATAATATTTTTTTTTCGATTTCGTTACGAAAAATTGAGGAAGTCAATACATTACTTTATTTATTAATATAGTAAGTTAATATAATATAAAATTTATTTTGTGTGTATATACTCAATAAAAAACTTTAAAAGAACAAAAAACTTTTTCCTTTATTGGTGTACGGAGACTAGTTGGTTTAAGAGTATATTGTAGCCAGTAGATTTTCAAAAAAAAAAAAAAGAAAATTCCCATAAGCATATATTGGCAACCCTCTAAGAAACGTCGCACAGAATATTTTAGTTTACGATGATTTGTGTTTTATAAATCAATCAATTAATGAAATATAGTTATTACTTGCATTAACTGTCACCGTAAACTTATAATTTCTAAACATTAAGTTAATAGTTATCGACTCTGGGAATTGAACCCTAGATTCAAGTTCATTTTACACTATTTACTATGCTAATATATTCTCTGAAAATGCACCATACATGTCCTTTTGTCAATTGTTTCTAAAACAAATGCAACGTCCAAAACACGATCGCTACTGGAATATAAATACAGCTACTTAATGATACATGAGCTTGTCTATTATTAGTGCCATCTAATTGACAATAATATCAGTTTTTTCACGGTTGCTGAGTAACGGAATACGTTATTTGATAGTATACTATGTCAATTGATGGAACGAGTGCTTTATTAATTGGCCAAGTAATGAGACTTGTTAATAAGAAAAATGCAAGTGGGTCGCTTCGATGCACGTGCTTGCTACGATTGTAGATTGTTTTACTTATGGTCGACTACAAGGACAGCAAAAATCATTTTTAAAGATAAATAATAGATTAATTTAAAAGTTTTATCAATTAAGCTTTAAAAGGCTATAAATACATTATCAATAATTTAAGGATGTGGTTGTTTACATAATTAATATGTAATAATTTAATACGTATCAATATTTATGTATTTTAAAGAGCAGTTTTTCCTGATAATTTCAATATATCTGTGAGTGTTTACTGTGAGTCTGTAGATAATATTAAAAACATTGTTTTTGCAAATTAAGGTCTCTACGAGCATGGTTGATAACCTTTACTTTTTTTGTAAAATATAAAATATATAATAATAAACATTTTTTTTAGTATAAGATTTTGGGATAGCCACTTTTCTGATTGCATAAAAATCCGATTTAAAAATAATAATAAACAAAAATCTGATTTTTTTATCTATTTTTAAAAAATATATTTTTTCTATAGCAGATGTGAAAGTGCAATTTTATCAACTCAAAATAGTGGATAAAGTAGCACTTTAACCGCAAGGGTAGATAAAGTAACACTTTAACAGCAAGGGTAGATAAAGTACTTTAACTTTTGTTTATTAGAAGTACATTTCCATAACAACGCACACTACTGACATTTTAAAATTGTTCTTAAATAATAATTTAATTTTTCTAATTCTATTCTCTTCAAAACCTGCTATAGAAAAAAATAGAATTTTATACACGACGATAAAATTAAATTATCGACTCGCGAAAAATAATTCACTCGCGATTATATCGCTCGTGAATTAACACTTTCCGCTTGTCGATAAAATATTATTTTATCGTCTTGTATAAAAAATAACTATGATTTTGCATATTGGTTAAATCCGCGATAAACTTATTTATTTTCACAGCAAATATGTTTTGTTTATACAAAAACGGTAAAGATGTAAAGATGAAAGATGTAAACATCGTGTGTTTATGGTGAGCGACAGGCCTGGTGCATTAGAAGAGTCGAGCCATTAGCATATGGCGGTGAAGGAGTAGTGGTAAAGTCGTGGGAGGCGCTGGAATGTACCAAGTCCGGGTCTGCAGAAGCCGCGGAGAAGTGTCACCAAACTCGTTCCACCGCATCTGGGATGGGATGGAGTCGCAGATGCTTCAATTATGGCCTCGTTTTTAAATACGGCCACTTTAGATACCATTCCAATCTCTTATTTACTCTAATTCATTAAATAAATACGTAGATTATCCCACTTGCATATAGAATAGAGTGACCATTCGTAATGATTTTGTCAGTACAGTATTTTCAGATCCTTGTACTGATAAACAAATTGTGACATATTTTGTACTGATTTTTTACATACTGTACTGAATGTACTGATTTTTGATATTTTATAATTATTTTTGATAGATGTTTAAACATTTTCATATAATTTAATTATTAACTAAAATTTCTTTCTCTCGACATGGTTTGATTTTATTAGTAAGTGACTTGGTTAAAAGGTTTGATTTTGAGAGGAACTGTAAACTTTAGTAATAGCAATAAAATTATAGCAGTAATATCGCTATAATTTTTCAATTTGTTTTTGAAACTTTTTTGCCTGAGAATAATAAAAGCCTCGAAGAAATTAAATTTAAAGAAACTGATACACAATAGAATAAATTTTAAACATTAATCATCGCATATGGCATCAAATTTCATTTTACTTTTATCACTTTTTTTAAATATTATATTAAATGACTTACTATAAACATTTCAATGTAATATAGTCAATAAGTAAACTAAATATAGAACGTAGGTTTTGTACTTATTTCATTAAAAAATAAATGGTCACTCTAATATAGAATAACATTTTCTTTGCATTTCAAGAGTGTTCATATCGTATACGGTGTTTAATTTATTTTTGACCTGAAAATATTTATTAACTAATTAAAAGACAGCGCAACCTCTTTTTCTAAAGTTTATTTGTTTATTTATAAATAAATAAATCATTATTGGTTTATGAATATTGCTGTGTATGCCAATCTGCTTTATATAAATATCAGTAATGAATAATGATGTTTTTATGTCGTAAAAAAATATTTGCCAAATATTCTCAGGAAGTATTGATGTCATCTAGAGGGAACATAGATGCTGAACAATTTTACTTAGCACTATTGTAACAGTATTTCTTGGAAAAATACCTGTCCATACATTTTATCTTGTAGCAGTTTTTGACATAATTTTAGTGATTAAATATGTATTATGCACAAGTGACTAAAAAGTTTCATTATAAGTACATTTTGCTGTCAGTTTTAATCAGGATTGGCCTGATTTAAATCATTTGATTAACTTTTAAATAAAAATCATTGATTTTTATCAAAGATAGAAAAAAAGAAATTATAATAAAAATTTTTGCTACAAAACTATTAATGATAACCAAATTATGTTCTATATATAACAATATCTTAAAATTAAATGATATTTTATCTCTTTATTTTGTATTTAACTGAAAAATATAAGTATTTACTTTGTGTACCTAAAAGAAAAATTCTTTGGTAGGTATTCTTCCTAGTTTTATTCAGATGAATCGTTTTGGTTTTATTACAGATTTTGTTTTCGTTTATGAAGTAAAATAAGTATTTATATTGCTTTTAACATAATTGAAAACGTGAAATATGGCTTAGATATCTTTAAAAATTGGAAATATCAAAAGAATCATGATTTAGTTGATTTTTTTTTAATCAATGATTTTTTATTTTTTTAAATAAATCACTATCTTTGTCAACCCTGGTTTTAATAGTACATAATATTAAACGTGAATGAAATAAGTTATTATTTATTATCTATGAGTTAGATGTTTAACACGCGAGCACATATGCACGAGTGTAATAAATTCTTACGAATATATAATGACATTTCACTTATGTATGATATTCGATGTTTTATCTTAGCAATTTTCTGTATGAAATAAAGTTCAAATATATAGAAATGACATTTTAGGAAAAATAACCTAAATTACTTTGGGAACATCAAAACTATATTGCTATGGTTATGCTACTTAAAAAATGAATAGTTACTGAATTCTTTTCATTATATTTTAAAACTATTAGTAGTATAATGTAGCATTTTACTCATTTGTGAATAATAATTGATTTTACTTACTAAAAATTAATGCATATTTTGTTTTTCAATTACGACTATAAAATAAAACGTAGGTATATCTCATGTGAGTGAAATATTTACCATGTGTAAACATACGAATTATATTGATTGATTCACCGTTTACATTTGAAATGTAAATATCAAATTTGATATAAAACATTTAAAAAAATTAAATATGAAGAGTTTTCATTGTAAAATGCAATGGATAGAAGAAATTGCATTAGATCCAGTAATCTATAAGCAGAAAATAATGTGTGGGTACAAATTTTTTGATAAGTTATTGTTTTTAAAATGTTCTATATCTGCATATCTGTACCTTTAAAAGGAATTGATAATTTATCGTGGTTACTCATGGTTTGTAGTAGTAAAACAAATTTACTATATCTGGGAAAACCATTACTAAGCGAAACTATTACTAGTATTTCACACATAGGATGTAAACTTTCATCAGAATGACAATAATAAAAAACTTTTATTTTAAAGGCAAATGAAACTTGAAATGTTAATTGGATGAGAGTGAAAATAATTATGTTTATTAATAAAAGTTATTCGATTGTTTATGAAAAGAGTTTGCTATAGTAGTCTTTTGGAAACTTAGGACAAGTTTCATTAAAATGATAATAATAAATACAGATATTTTAATTGAGACTTGAATTGTTAATTGAGTGAAATATTGAAAACATTTACATAAGTATGTTTACTAACAGAAGCACTTCAGTCGATGATAAAATAATTATATTCCTTTGGTAATATAAAGAACAGATTTTTGTAAAATGATAATAATAAATAACGATATTTTAATTGAGTAAATGCAACTTGAATTGTTAGTTGAGTGAAATATAGAAAATACTTTCATAAGTATGTTTGCTCACAGAAGTACTTCAGTCGTTATTATTATAGTACTTTGACAACATAAGGACACATTTTTTGTAAAATGATAATAATAAATAACGATTAACGAATGCATACTTTAATAATAAAATGTTAGTTGTGTGAAAGACAGAAAATAAGTATGTTTACTAACAGAAATGTTTGAGTCGTCTGATGAAATTATTACAGTCCTTTGACAATATGAAAAAGGCACACTTTCAGAGTATAATGTTGGTTGTGTGAAAGAGGAAAATGGATAAGTATGTTTACTAATAGAAGCGTTTGTGTAGTTGTTGAAAGGGTTGGTATAGTAGTGGTGGCAGTTTGGGGTAGATTGTGCATTTTCACGTGGGTAGGTTTTAGCTGGGGTGACGTGAAAGAGGACTAGGTCGGGTGCTTGGCATGTGCCTGTTTGAGGCTAGCCAATGAGCGCGCAGCAGCCCCCCTCCACAACCCCCCCTATCTGGTGGCGATCGGCGAGCGTCGTCTGCAGTCAGCGGCCAACAGCCTATCTGCGCCAAGCCCGCGCGTCCTCGATCCGAACGAACACAAACCAAACGAAACGAGTAACGAGTTGAAAGTGCCAAGTGAGTGGAGTGAAGTGCCACGATGTTTGATGTGTTCGGCTCCGTCAAGGGGCTGCTCAAACTCGACCAGGTATGCATCGACAACAACATCTTCCGGTTGCACTACAAAGCCACTGTCATCATCCTCATCGCCTTCTCACTGCTGGTCACCTCGCGCCAGTACATCGGCGACCCCATTGACTGCATCGTAGATGAGATTCCTCTCAATGTGATGGACACTTACTGCTGGATCTACTCTACCTTCACCATCCCTAACCGCCTGGTTGGCCGAGTAGGAAAAGACATAGTGCAACCTGGAGTAGCGTCTCATGTGGATGGCCAAGATGAAGTTAAACACCACAAGTACTATCAGTGGGTTTGCTTCGCGCTCTTTTTCCAAGCCATGCTCTTTTACATCCCTAGATACCTGTGGAAAACCTGGGAAGGTGGAAGAATCAAAATGTTAGTTCTAGACCTTAACTGTCCTGTTGTGAACGAAGACTGCAAAGCGGACCGCAAGAAACTGTTGGTAGAATATTTTGCTACGAATCTACACTTGCAGAACTTCTATGCGTTCCGGTTCTTCATCTGTGAAGCGTTGAACTTTGTAAACGTTGTAGGGCAGATTTTCTTCATGGACACTTTCCTAGGAGGTGAGTTCAGTACGTACGGCCGTGACGTACTGCGTTTCACAGAGATGGAGCCAGAAGAACGTGAAGACCCCATGAGCAGAGTGTTCCCCAAGGTGACGAAATGCACATTCCACAAGTACGGTCCTTCTGGAACGGTGCAGAAGTTCGACGGCCTGTGCGTCCTGCCCCTGAACATCGTGAATGAGAAGATCTACGTGTTCCTGTGGTTCTGGTTCATCTTCCTCAGCGTGCTGACCGGCATCTCGCTGATCTACCGCGCCGCCGTGGTGATGGGCCCCAAGCTGAGACTGTACCTGCTGAGAGCGAGGTCGCGACTGGCCCCGCACGACCAGATCGAGACCATCGCAAAAAAGTGCCAAATCGGTGACTGGTTCATCCTGTACCAGCTGGGCAAGAACATAGACCCGCTCATCTACAAGGAGGTGGTGGCGGACCTGGCCAAGAAGCTCGAGGGCAAGGAACAGGTGGTGTAGTGCCCCCCGTCCGTCCCGTCCGCACGCCACTGTGCGGAGCCATCTGCCATCTTGCGGTGTGCCGATCGATGCTGCTAGTTTGTAGTTTTCTCTCATTCATTCCATACGAGGGACCAATTATGATCAAATTCTGTGATTACAGAAAAAAGACTGTTTATATCAAGTGACCATACAAAGAAAGGTCTTCTGAAAGTGCATTTGTTCGAATATGCTCAAAAATACCTTCCGCGACTAGTTTTCAAATCTCTTTGTTTGTGTTTGGTAACGCATCATCTCAGTTGTTCGGAGGTTTGGAAACTACTCGCATCTATTGAATTCCATTCCAGTTTTGTCCATTTTTGATATATTATATATTTAAATATAGTATATTATGAAATTTCCAATGTTATTTGTATAGATGAGAGCGACAAGGAGAGCAAATCGTTTTTACAAAATCACACTATAATATAAATATTTATATAAATTTTATATATGTAGAGTATGCCTAATATACTGCCGTATTTGAAGTTTTATTGTGAGGAATTGTTGTATATGAAATTTTTGCGTGCGTGCCCCTGCGACGTTGCGACGGACGCCACTGGCCACGCCGTGTTGCCATGGTAGCGTTGAGATCGATCCGGCAACCATGCATCCTCCAACGCCAACTTCGACCTGTACACGGGGGCAACAAATTCAGTTGTAATTACTACTTTTATCAACTTTAGTTAGTAATTTAAAATAATGTGATGTATTATTATAATTAGAGTTAGTTTTTTAAGTAGTTGTATTAATTTTAAGGTTGACTCCGCCAATATTATACAATACAGCAGTCTTCGCTATGATGCTCCATTGTCTGTTTCAAAGTTTTGTACTCATACCAATAGTGCCTTTGTATGCAATAAGAAACGAACAGAATAAATTATCATCATTTAAATTTTATATATACTTTATCATTCAACAAATATTACACTTACAGAACTTCTACATTTACATTACTAGCAAGAGGTAGGTATTACAAATGTATATAATACGAATTCAAATATTATGTAAATTAAAGATATGTTTATCTCATGTCATCCAAGACTTTAAATTAATTCAGATGTCATATAAACTGATAACGTATCTTTGTATTCGACTACTATCTGTCACATGATACTTAGTTTTCAAATTTGCTTGTAACCAGATGTAATTATTTGATGTACCTAGATCGAAATCCTCTTTTTTGATATACTTTAAGATATCAACAACTATCTATCATCTTTAGAATTTTGTTACGTAGTAACACTTAAAGTTATACAATACAGTAACAATTAAATTTAATAATTATTTGTTTTTTTCGATAATATGAATAAATCAATTGTTTTATTTCAATTGTACAAAACAATTATTGTAAACATTCAAATTTATCAAATACATTGTAAATAAACATCTAAACATTTGCAAATGATAAAAAGTTGAAAATCCTTGTTGTGTCCAGTGGTTCTCAACAATTGAGCTTTTACCAAGCAACAAGTGTCATGATGACGCAATCAGGATATGACGTCACAACAGCGTATTTGGAAAACTGCGCCTACATGAACAATTGGTTACGTAGAAATTCAGATCAGATTCTAGTAATTCATTGTAAATTGAAACCGAGATATAATTGATACTAGTGTGATCCAAATCACGTAGGTTTTTAATGGGTTTAATCACTTTATTAGTCATTTGCCCAATGTTTCATAAAAATACTATTTTTATTTCTTGCAGTTTATAGTAAATGTGGTTTCTAAAAATGTAAAATGTATTTTTAATTTCTACGGAATATATGAATACATATATTTATGTTTGTTTACAATACACACAGTTTGAACAAAAATGTTGCACACTAAATTTTCTTGTTATAACTATGTTCAATGCATATAAGTACAAAAAATTATTTAATTTATTGTTGAACAATAAATAAAAGCAATATACTACGCCGTAAATCTCAATAAAAACATTAAATAAACATTTATAAAAAAAAACAAATATTTGATAGTCAAAAGTATTTGCTAATTTATCGTTACAAGCAATTCATAAATGGTTGATGCAAATTATACGAACATTTTTTCTTATTTACATCCAGTTCGAAAGATATTACAGATTGTCTAAGATAGTTCTGAAATTTTTCTTTTTATTACTCAAAAATTAGGGTTGCATAAAAATCAGATTTTTTCTAAATCAAAAAAATCTGATTTTTTCAATGGATTTTTTTGATTTAAATCTGAAACTCAGTTTAAATTGTAATGAGATTTGGCAGATGAGAAAAAATCCGTCTATAGTTTCTGATAAGGGCAAATAAAATATTTTTTCATTGACCAAAAATAAAGAACAGAACCTCCTGTGCTAAAATATTTTTAACCGCATAAATATATTTTTTGTTATGATTTTTCGAGTGTACTATTCCCATAATAAAATTATTATGTCTATAGTTTCATATTTATTTTATTTTCCTTTCGAATGTATGTTATGTGATATACTCGTATTTTAATTATCACATTCAATAACAAATGCATTCTGTTGCATAATTGTTGCAATTAGCATCATATTGCTATAATTACCATGCAATTTAAGATGCATCTGTCTTAAGAAACTGAAACCTTGCATATTGCTTATAAAAAATTAATCAGAAAATTTATAATTGAAAAACTATTTGAAAAACAAATTTTGTTTATTTCAGGATTTCAAAATATTTTGCCTTCTAAAATGATTTTCTCGTGCATTATATTTTGTAATATATGAATAATTTAATCTAATAATATTTTTCTTTTACAGATTCAAAGATGAACAGCATTCTTCTGGTCAGGGTAAGTCAACACATTTTCTTTTTTTTTATTTGTAAAATATAAAAATAGTAGTAGTATTGTTGAACAATACAACGTAACAAATTTTTAATTACTCGTAAAAATACTTAACAGGTTTAAAAAATAACATCTATTGAGTATTGTTCTTGTACCTCAACAGCTATTAGTGAATACATAAATTTTATTACCCATTATTGAGCGAGCTAATATCCATTATATTACAATAACGACTTTTTAAATACTTTATGCATTTATTTTTAGTTATTAAAATCAATTATTATACACAAATGAATAAAATTCATATATACTGTCAGATTTTCATCAATAATCTTAGTGTCTCTCATACTTTAAAATGAAATTATAAAAAAAATTATAGCAACCTCCATTACTAGAACTAGAAAAAAAAGCAATCGCGTTCATAGGTTACTACTGAAATTTTATTAAAATATTCTGATTTATTAATTATTAATTTTTATAAATATATTTGTAGTGCGCTTACGTAATATAAAATATATGATCATAAAATGAAAATAATTTATTCAAAGTGTAGTGCAGAGCTTTTCTTTAGAAATACTTTTAATTTTCTAATATTCTCACGTAGACAAAAGACAGAATACTGATTCAAGTGACTAATTCTTAGTCATTTCACAAATATTCTCATGGGTTGACCATTTCCTTAGCATGGAGTAGGATATTCACCTGACCAGTTCTCGGAACAAATATCCCGTAAAAAAATTAATTGCTATTAAACGAATCGGCAAATGAGAGAGAATAGAGAAAATTAATTTCCAATAGGTTTGAAATTACTGCTACCATAAAGGTCAAAAGGTCGTGAGGAGTGTAGCCTCGATTGCTTGACCTTTAGATAAAAATTAAGATTAAGATAAAGTTAGATAAATGACATACTTCTTTTATGCAAATGCAATTATATAATGCACATAGCATAATTTGTAATACAGATTTATTTATTTACTTTAAATGTCAATTTTTTTGATATAATTATTCCTAAGAATTTGATAAACTTTTCTAAAAATATTAAAACATAAATATGATAAATGTATTGTTTTAAGATCATTTTGAAATAAAATATAAAAATATCTGATTTATAAATAGAAACAAAAATTTAGTGATTGTTTATAAAACAAGTGAAGAGTGTACTTGATTGATATATTTCTTAGAATAATTTAAAGCACTCTAAAATTAGATTTTGGTTACCGAAAATATTTGAATAAAATATTATCTATTATTGATACTACATGTGAGTTTTTTTTATATGTAATAGCTTTTTGTTTTTCCAAGTATGTTGTTAGGTAAATAATATTTTCTAATTATTGTCTTCTATTGAGTCGTTTGTGGTATATTTTAACCACACTTCATTGTAAAATTCTTCTAGAAATTTGCATAATTCAAGGATTCCCAAAATATGAGATAAATGAAATTACAAAATAATTAAATTTATAGGATGTGGTCAATATTATTACTGGAAGTTTCAATTTACTTCGCAACTCTAATTGCGGTTTATTATCAAGTAACTTTTTTAGAAATTACAAAGAAAAGATTGATTTTATGAGGTCAAACTGTATTGTTTTCATACAATTTTTATTCGTAGTTATACCATATAGTTTATTTTGAATAATAACATTTATGAAAAGAACAATACTTGAAGTTCCTGAAGTATTTATTTCAGGACACTTTTACTTACATTTTAATGGTTCTCATCAGAAGAGGCACGTGAGGCAGTGCCTCACCATTCCAAATGAGAAGAACAGAATTTTGGTTTGTATTTTTAAATTTCAATGCAGGGGCAAAAATTCTCCTGCCTTCAATGTGTGTGTACGACTGTGCTTTTTATCGATTTTTCTCTCGCTGCATTACCTGCTTCAGAAAAGGAAGTCTTGAGGCATGCCTCAGGTGAATTCTGATTGGTCTGTTTGTTGTTAAATGTAGCGTAAGTGGCTGGACGTCGACAGCGAAAATCTTTGAGTTTTAATTTTAAGTTTACTTTTAAAAAATGTTAGACGATTGGTGTAACGACAAAACTGGATGAAAGAAGTTATTAAGAAGGGGAAACCGATTGACAAAAATAAATAAATAAATTTAATAAAAAATAACTACTTTTCAATAAATTCACAATTTATCCCTAAAATTAATTACAATATAAATTTCTTTAAAAATCACGGAAAACCACATTGAACGGTAACAATGCTTATCATTACAGCGATTTTTATTTTCATCATTATAAATGAGAGAATATTTTAGCGTTGTAGTAACCCTTCTATTGTACTGATGCATCGAAGAATATTTCAGAGTTTACTTGCTCGGGATATATAAACCGAAGCAGAATAGACCGCGAGGACAATCAGATATTAATAAGAGTGGTAAACCTAATTTTATTATCTTAGTTATATAAATATTCGTATTTCAATTACTTTTACACTACACCTAAATAAATAATCGTTACATTATGATATTATACCCTCGACAAATTATTACCAAAAGATATATATTTTTATTAATTTTTTTTACATAAAATTTGTCGAGTACACTTTCCACATGAACTATGAGTGCTCATAAGGTGACATCCGGTAAATTATACTATTATTTATTATCTATTTATTTACTTATGTATACAAATGATATGAAAACAATAATTACATAATTGTATTTTTTGTTTATTTTTTTGAAAGTATGTGTATGTATGTATATTAAATATAGTAGGATCCGGAAGTGGTACTTGAATATTATATCAAATCGTGACATTTATTTAGTTTTGATAAGATTATTTTATCGTTTAGTATTCAATTTTTTGTTTATATTTTTTTACGTATACTATACACAAATCTTTTTGTAGTACTTTAATAGTTATACAATTGTTTATTTTTGTTTTGGGACATTGAAATCTTACATAATATGTTTTGTGTAACAATTAGTAGGAAACTATTCAAACCGGATATGAACTTGAATTGTTTAGTTAACACCCATCACTGTAACTATTCAACCATAATATCGTAGTACATTTTTTAAATAAGTATCACATGTTATTATCAGGGCTTAAAACCAGTTAATCGAAATTGTGAAAAAAAAAATTGGGAACTTTAATCGTAATTTTAACCAATATTTTGTAGGCAGAAAATATCGATAACCGTTAACCAAAAAAAAAGAACCGGTTTTAGCGAACATTAACATTTATTTTAATAATATCATTTAGCGCGAAAAAAATTAAATATTTTATTTTATTTCTGTTATATTTATTTTTGATTATGACTATAAGAGTCATGACAGTTTCTACAATTTACATTTAATTGAGAGTCCTAAAATAGGTAATCTCTGTTAGCTTTAGGCATAAGTTTACAATTGAAAAATGACCTATATTTCTTTGAATGTGTTATGCGAATTTTTGAGAATATTCATGTTTGATTTTGTATGCAGCACGAAACATAATTGCTTTTCATTAGTCCATAATATAATTTTTTTAATTAAATTTTTTATTAACCGTTTTAAACCGGTTTCCAATTTTCAAAAACCGGTTTTCGAACTAAATCCTTTATTTTTATATAGTTCTCAATATGGGTTAACCAGTTTGTTTTTCGGTTACATGCCCTTGTTATTACCTATGTGTGTGCTTTTTTTGTTGAAAATATTTTTTATCTAAGGTCGAATCCAAACTAGTGTCGACAAAACTCTTTATTAAATTATGTGACTGCGTAAGTACAGATATGCATTCTTCTAATGAATCATGATCATCGGAACAAAAGTCATACATACCAACGTCGAAAAACAAAGAATAGCTAAAATTCGCAACCTTCGACCTCTATCAAAACAAAGGAATGTTGGAATGCAGAAACAATTAGAGTAACTGAAAACGACACGAAATAAGAACCGAACTCAAATTCTAAGCGGAGTAATTCAATATGCCACACTTCACATGTGCTGAGAAAGCGATCAAGGCTAACTCGATTATGCAAGAAACAATTCATTGTCTGAAAAATCTAAATGCACAATATATGATAAGTACGTTTTTGTTCGCGCAGCTGTTGTAAAATTCCTCAAAACCTTTTAAATACTTCCAAAATTTTAAACAAACTTTTGTTTAATAACTTTCAAATTTGTATGAAGTAGAAGATTATTAAAATTGATATTTAATCGTTTTATTAAAATGAGAAGAGTTGATATGATTTTGATTTAAATTGGACAACCGGAAGTGACACTTTATTTGAAATTTACAACTATGACCGGTCTTTTTGTCACAAATCAATCGTAATGAAGAGATGAGATTTTTTCCCTCCATACAGACACTGTCTGACCTCGAGAAATAGTTATTTATCAAACTAGAGCAGAAAGCGTATCTTTTTAACATTTGAGTTTAAGTTTGAGTGAGGCGTTCGAGTAAAAGTGGAAAAAGTGCTTCCCTTTCGTGTTAGATAACAACATTTTTTTCATTACCTTTTCAAGAATTACATATGTTATACCTGTATATATAATTTCGGCGCCCCCGAATATATAAACTTTACCAAAAATAAATTAAATTTATCAATGAAACTGGACAGTTTTAATTTATGTTTTGTTGCTTCAAGACTTCAACATCGCACACGTCCAAAGTTAGTTTTGTATTTTAAAAAGCACCAGAAGCGTTTTTCTTTGTATTAAAATGTAAAATTATGTTAGAATTAGAATATTACTATTAAATATACTTATATTAAAATAAGATCTTGCCGTATCGTTTGAAAAGTGAGTTTCTAAAATGAATAATTATTAATATAATAGTTTCTGTATGTAGTAATAACAGTGGAAGTAATTTCCAAAGCCGCTAATGCTGTATTTTTGCGTAAACCCGAAAAATATTTGAAAATATCAAATTTTTAGCTGGAAAATTTTCAAATTTTACAAAAATTTGTTTGTAATTTTTTTAAAAGAATTATATACACTGATAATAAATTTACAAACAGAATTTAATTATCTCTTTTCGTTTCGGAGTTATTAGCTCTTAAAGTTGTACATCAAAAAAGTGTGTTTTTTCAGAATATTTCAAGAATGAGTAGAGATACAATTTCAACTACTTTACCATTCGATTCTACGGGAAAAGTTATATAAAGAAATATTTTGTCCACATATACGTTCTTTGGAACGATTAAGTGAAAAATAAGAAAAACGAAAAAACCTAAATTTCAACTTTTCACCTCAAAACTTTTTGTCTTCAAAATTTTTTATTTTTTGAACTTAAGTAGATATCGACACGCTGATTTCAAATTTTCAAACCGAATTCAATTATCTCTTCCCGTTCTTGAGATATTTGTGTTCAAAGTTACACCTAAAAAATTAGGTTTTTTAGGTATACCCCTTAAATGGTTAGGTTTACGGTTTCGGCGACCTCACCATTCGATTCTACGGCCAAAATTACATAAGTGTACCAATTTTCAGATTTTTAGCTCAACAGATAGAATTTCTAGAAGGAAAAAACTGAAAATGGCCAAAAATCGAAAAAATCGTAAGGGGTTCATCAGGCGATTTTTACGATTTTAGCCATTTTCGTTTTTTTGCTCTAAAAATTGTATCCTTTGGAATAAAAATCTAAAAATTGGTATACTTATGTAATTTATCCCGTAGAATCCATTGGTAAGGTCGCCGAAGTCGTAAACCTAACCCTTGAAGGGGTATACCTAAAAAACCTGTTTTTTTAGGTATTGTCAAAATTCAACTTTGAACACGAATATCTCGAGAACGGGAAGAGATAATTGAATTCTGTTTGAAAATTTGGAATCAGCGCATTGATATCTACTTAAGTCTAGAAAATGAGAAGTTTTTGAGAAAAAACTTCCTCGGAGAAATTTTCAAATTTAGGTTTTTTCGATTTTCTCATTTTTCATCTAATCGTTCCAAAGAACGTATATGCGGAGAAAACATTTCTTTATGTAACTTTTCCCGTAGAATCGACTGGTGTAATCGTTAAGTTTGTATCTCTGCCCATTTTAGAAATAAAGCCAAAAAACACACTTTTTTGAGGTGCAACTTTGACAGCAAATATCTCAGGAACGAAAAGAGGTAATTAAATTCCGTTTGAAAATTTGAAATCAGCGCGTCGAGATCTATCATTGTATACTATTTCCCAAAATCAAAATTTTGGGCACAAAAATTAGCATTTTTGGGATATATCGCGTTTGTCATCACAATTTTTAGTTTAATATTATTGGTTGGTTTGTTTTAACTCTACACAACTTTGATATGGGGTTATAGGTTTTGGAAATACATAAAAGTTAGATAATAAAGCGACAGAATAAAATCGAAAAGAGGTAATAGCATTTATATTTACTAAAGTTTAGAAAAAAAAATCTTTCTATGCATGTCACTTGAAGAATTTGGTTGCGTTGAATCAATATAATTGTTTCATTATTTAATTTAAAATATGGTTATTTTATTTGTAATAATAACAAAAATAATTTTATTAGTAGAAATACAACATAATAACTTCCTAAATAAATATTGTTTTGTATATATTAATTTGAAATACTTATTGAAAGTAATACATAGTATTATTATATACTTACTTGTTTACTAACACTTTAGAACAAATACAAAAGCCTATTAAAATGCCATTAGGTCACATTCACATTAAACAATTTTCTCTTCTAGTTATTTATTAATAGGTTATGTTACAAAACAAATTTATAAACTTGCCATTGTTTAAAACATTTTATTCTAACGTTATTTCCAATTTTTTTATCCTAATTATAATTCAAGGTATCTGTCATTTACACTACAGTATTTTAATGGTCAAAATAATTATAGTAGTAGCCAAAAACTAAATATAAAGACGCAACTAATTATTATAGCATTATATGGTGAGTAATCTCCGTTCTCAAAGGTACCATTAGTATTGTGAGAGCAATAATATAATCGTCATTAAGATTAACATCGTATTTGTTATTAAAGTAGAATTTATAAATACAAATGATCGGTATTGAAATTGCTTCTGCGTATTGTAATATATTAGAATTCATAATAAATCAATAATAAATACCATCACTTACTTCGTTTATATTCAAAGTTCATTAAATAAACCGTTAACATTCTAATGCGTTCTCAAATCTAAATAAAATAATTGTATTTTCATTTCTGTTTTTTTATTTGATTGTCCAACAAAATCTTTCACTTTTTGAATTAGAAATGGTTTTACAGTTCACAATAATTGTTTGTTTAATTGATGGGTCAATAAAAAAAAAATCATATTTCTAATTAAAAATTAAATCTTTTTATATCTCTAAGTTATTTCCGACTACAATATTAAGCAAGAAAAGTTACAATTTATTGGTTTCACTCTAAAAAAAATTATATACAGTTAAAATAAAGCAAAAATACCAATTTCTGGGTTAAAAATTTTGGTTTTTGTAAATATTCCGTTTTGATAGACATCGATTCGCTGATTATAAATTTACAAACAGAATTTTGTTATCTCTTTTCGTTCCTAAAATTTTTGCTCTGCAAGTAACATTTCAAAAAAGTATTTTTTGTGGGTATGCCTATTTCTAAAATGAGTAGAGATATAATCTCAACAATTGTACTAATCGATTCTACGGACAACGTTACGTAAAGAAATGTTTTCTCCGCATATACGTTCTTTGGAACCATTCGGTGAACATGAGAAAAACCGAAGTTCTAGTATTTCGCTGGGGGTTTTCTACAAAAATATTTATTTTCTGGAGTTAAGTAAATATTGGTACACTAATTCCAAATATTTAAGCAGAATTCAATTATCTCTTACAGTTTTAAAGATAGTTGCGTTCAAAATTAGACCAAAAAATGGGTATTTCTATATTTTTCTGGTGTATGAACACAATTTTAAACTAAAAACCTAAAAGTTGTAGTTTTTAAGGTTCATTCTTGGTTTCCTACATTTCTGCAAATTTTACCCATAAATTCATAGCTCTCGTTATACTACTTATAAATATATCTCAGGTCAACTTTCTGGTTGATAAGGGTAAGCAAATATAAGCCTAAAATATACCTGGGCATTGTTGACCTAATGATAAGTAGTGTTTAAAAGTCGGAAATGAGTACTAATTGATAAACGTATTTTTGGAAAACAGAAATGTGAGAAACTATATTAAATTTTAAAAGTTAATTAAAAAATGTATTATACAGATTTTCGTTTTCTTTTATGCAAAAATCTAACCCTTATAATATCTTCATTTATATTTCTTATAATAACTGTAGTAACTGTATTTTTCTACGTTTCAATAATTGTTTGTATTTTGTATGTATTAAGAGTAAATAAATATTTATTAAATATTTCTATTCAATGAGAAAATCTACATTTCAAATTATATACGTTCTTTATTTTTCCTATTGAATATTAATAAAAAAAACTGCATAAGTACGAAACTGTAAAATCATAAGAAAGAAGAAGGAATAGTTTACAGTGTAGCAACATTTAAATATGAACAAATAAGTATGCAGATCAAGTGCATGTTCATTGTATAAAGACTTTAAACATTCTTCCAACGTTCGGTTCGTATCGTGAGAACCAACGAACAAAGGCTCAGAAATATTTCAACTTTTTCCAAACTGTAAATCAATGTCAATGATTTGTTACATTGTTTGCGCTTTTTTAATTTACGCGATTCGTAAAAATTTATCAATGAATGTAAAAAAATACTATTTCATACGTTACGGTCAGTGAGTAACGTGGCAATTGATGATAAAAACTACAACAGTGACCTCTGTATTTATTCTGAATCTGAAATGAAAATGTAGTATGTTTTTGTTGACAACTATTGTTATTGTTTTTATGTAAAACAAAAGTTTTTACGTTTTAATGATGACAGATGAATAAAAACTTCTATAATGACAAAAGTTTTTATAAACTAAAACAGTTATATGTGAAGTTTTATAAATTAAATTGTTTCATAGCGACAAAAACAATTTAAACAAGTAAAATCAGTCATTGAAAAATGTTTAAAATAGATTTCAAACAAATCAATCAACCTAGATTCTAAAATATCACGTTAATGCACTTCACACATACATGCATATATGTCATGTGTAACATATATACGTATATGAACTACACTAGTTGATTATGTACAATAGAAATTGAAAAATAGTTTTTCTATATTTTATTTATTGTTTATGTAGGTCATTTTTAAAAGGTCAAGAATTAAATGATAATTATAGTATAATGTAATAGTACAAGATTACTAAAAACAGAGCAAAATACAAAACTTTATTGCTCCAGAATGTGCTAGGGATTCAGGAGATCTAGAATTAGAGCAAACACTTTAAAATGCTTAATTCTAGACCTATTGAAACCAGGGCACAATGTAAATCTGCTCCAGAATGTGCTCTGTTTTCAGTACATTAATTATCAGAGCAAACCGTTTTAAAATGCTCTAATTCCTGACTCACTAAAACCAAAACGCTATCCAGAACAACCAAATTTGCTCCAGAACATGGTTTTAGCAGACCTAGAATTATAGCAAACACTTCTGAGTGCTCTAATTCCTGACCTACTGAAACCAGAGCACAATCTAGACCAGCTAAATCTGCTCGAGAATGTGCTCTGGTTTCAGCAGACCAAGAATTAGAACAAACACTTCTGAGTGCTCTAATTCCTGACCCACTGAAACCAGAGCACAATCCAGAGCAGCTAAATCTGCTCCAAAATGTGCTCTGGTTTCAGCAGACCTAGAATTAGAGTAAACCCTTCTGAGTGCTCTAATTCCTGACCCACTGACACCAGAGCACAATCCAGAGCAGCTAAATCTGCTCCAGAATGTGCTCTGGTTTTAGCAGGTCAGGAATTAGAACACACGCTGAATTGTGCTCCAATTCCCGGCCGGCTGAACTAGATCACCTTCAGAGCATCAGATGCCCTGGAAGGCGGTCTAGCCAGACCACCAGGCGGGGAGGAGGCCCAGAGGCCTGCTGCCTCCCCGGCGCCCCGCAGAGCGGGACTGAATGCTAGCGTCTCAGGATCTTAGGTATATCCTGTGACGCGCATTATTACCGGTCATGTGGATTCCTATTGGCTGATATTCAATCTGTACTTGTGACTGTACCACTGGAAATTTTAAAATGAAAACTTGTATATATAGGTACTTTGACGCGAGGGATATACTGGTAATTTTTTTAAGGGTGTAACTCACTCATTTTTAAGATAGTAGTCAGTTAAAAAAAATAGGAAGATGTACTTTAATTCTTTAAAATAACAATTCAGGGCTTTATTGCTGACGTAAAAAAAGCTACGCTACAGTAAATATCTCTTTTGGGGCATTGCCCCTACAAAATTTTGCCTTGGGGGCATGAACCCTATGAGTAGAACATCAATGAGATCAAAAAAAATAAAAGATAAAATTAAATTTAAAAATATGTACCACTATTAAATTTAAAATATGTTTTCAATAATTTATAAATACTACATTTCTATAAATTAATAAAATATTTTTCAGAACTCATAGTTACTGAATAAAACAACTTTAATTTTAGTTCTGTAATTTATTAAACCCAACGTTTCGGCAGCATAAACTGCTGCCTTCTTCAGGGTAATGATAATTACACAAAGTAAACAAGTAACTACAAAGTTGTTTTATTCAATTCATTTTTTTATTTGTTTATTAGAAACAATAGAGTACTATCAATATTGGTTTAGTTATCAAATTTTCGCTTTTAAATTTGTAATTTTTTATTATTTCCATTCATTTCATAAATAATATTGTTTACATTACAACTATCATATATTGTCCAAACGGTGTTTATAAACTTTTAATTTCTTATCTATACATAAATAATCTTCGAACTCAAAACAAAAACGATATGTATTTAGTCTTGAAAACAAGGTCTGTGTGTTAAACGTGCCTTTATCTGCCAGAAGTGCATGGGAAGAATGGTTTCGGGTTGCAACTCCGATTTAGTCGGGGAGGAAGTAGCTGTATCGTTTAGAGATAACAATCGGAAGTTGTGCATGTTACACAGAATGAACAGACGTTAGCGGAACTCACTACGGACTGATAATAAACATACGTGTGTACTTGATCCTCTTGACAAAAGAACAGTGGACGGACTGTCGGATACTGATGACAATTGAGATTCATTTTAAACTGTGTTTAACAACGGAATTGTTAATGTTAAAAATAAATGTGGCCAGCACATAATCTTTCTCTCTAGTTTAATTTTATGTCCGATGCATAATCATTGTTTGTTTAAATTAGAAAGCAATTAATAATTAATATTTTCAATGTAAATTGGAATATTTATTTGTATTCTCGTTATATTTTGGTCAATACGGCTGAGCCTTAAAATATAAAATTATTAAGTTGTAAACATAAAATTTTATTTGTACAGTTTTATGCCCGGTTGCAGAAAGGCTAATCAGGCTCTAATCAAAAAAATCACTGATTAATTTGACGTTGTTACCATGGCCACGTATTAAAAATACATTGCTGTCAAAAAATTAATCATTAATCAAAAATGATGAAGCTTTGTGCAACCCGGGCTTAATGTTTCAAAAATATTTATTTTCGGATTTAAATTTTGGATTTTATATTACTACATAGATCTCGATTCGCTGATTTCAAATTTATAAACAAAATTAAATTTGTCTCTTTTTGTTTCTAAGATAGGTATTTATCCTCGTAGATGCATCTCAAAAAAGTAAGTTTTTTGAGTTTCTAAAAAGAGTAGAGATACAATCTCAATGGTCTATATTCCGAGCTCATTTTTATAATAAAATTCTTTTTAAGAAACCTGATTTTATATTATAATCTTATGAGGCCAAATGTTACTTTTAACAAAAGCACTCATAAAATTGAGCTTGGTATACAGGCCAATGATTCCACTGTTCGATTTTATGGGAAAAACTACATAAATAAATGTTTTCTCTACATAAAGATAAGTTCTTTTGAACAATTCTGTAAAAAAAAAAATGGAAAATAGAAAGTACATAAACACAAGATCTTTTTTCCTCAAAAAAAAAATAATTTAAAACTTGAGTAAATATCTGCAAAGTTGAATTAATTTCTCATTTAAAACCAACGAATTGATATTTTCATTTATTTAAGCCCAGAAAATTTAGGGAAAAAAAAATTCTTAACCAAAAAATTATAATTTACCTTTCTTAATTTTTTTCTAATTAAATCCTCTAAAGTTAATAAATAAATTTGGTTACTTAAGAAGAAAATTGTGGCAAACTTTTAAATTATTCAACAATTGTAGTGACCGTTGACAATAAAGACCAAATTATGTACTGTGTATGCCTGTTTGATGTCGTTATAACCGAATTTATTGTACACGTGTACTTGCATTCGACAATGGAGTGAAGGAAGACTTCATTCTGATGACAATTTAGATAGTTATTTTTAGACCTAGTTACTAAATTAACTAGATAATTGTTAGTATTCTGCTGGTGTACTAATTGTTATATCTTCAAGCATCTGTTAGTTTTTTGTTTTACTATAATACTATAATAGTAAACAATTTAAATATTTAAATTTATAATTGAAATATTAAAGTTATCTACGACAAATCTTAAAATGTATTATTATAATTTCACTAATGATAATCTTTTAAAATTTACCCAACTTCGGTGTTCATTGATATGGTAATGAAATACGATTAATATTTTTAGAGTAGGGTTAAATTTAAAATAAAATGTTATCTCAAAATACTGATGATTTAATTTTACGAGGAAGATTAAAATTTTATTATAAAATTACTTTATGGGAAATGATAACCGATGCACAAAAAATGTGAGATTAAAGTAAAACAGCACGTAAGGTAAACAGTGACTTTTGTGGTTGTAAATGAATAATCCCTAACATGTGTGCCGACTGACATGTCTTCAAGTTTCCCAGAAAGGCAAATTAAACAATAAAATACCAACGTTGCACCTTGCCGAGGTTTCATATAACCATAAAGTCTAACGTAACACTTCAAAAATGCTGAACTTTTATTTAACAAATTTGTTAGTTAAAACCATGATAAGAAAAATGTAAAACGTGTAACTCTTTTTCACATATTTATTTATAGCACCAGTTGCAAACAAATGACATGCAAATACAAGAAGACCGAAACAAAAAATAAACAGGTTATTTTATTAGCAAATATTGATGCAAAAAGCACTCGAAAATTATTTTTAAAAAGTTGCATAACCAGTGGAAAATTTATAGTTTATATAATTAATTAATAAAGCGATAAAATGGCCATTTAGATACTTATTTATATAACTCATAACTCTACTTAAAATATATCATAATTATATAAAAGAACAGAGCAGTATTTAGATTATTGTAAGGATTTATAAGAAATATAGTTCCTTCATATTCCATAGACACAATAATGATCAAATAACTGAATATTTTGAATGGTCGTTAAACATTAAATCTTGAACTGTACAAAATGTTCTTGTTTATAAAGTAACCAAACGGTCCAAATTGTTTGGGAATACCTCGAATTTCATCTTTTCGAAACCTATAGAAATGAATGTGTTACCATCTAGACCAGACAAGACTTGACTAAGTCTAAGCAGGGTTGGTAAAAATCATGATTTATGTAAATAATCAAAAAAATATTGTTTTTTTTTAATTAAATAAATATATATTGCACTCCACTTTTTAATTGTTTTAAAAGCAAAATAAATATTTTATTTCATAAACGAAAATGAAATCTGTAATAAAACCAAAACGAGACATCTGAATAAAACTAAGAAGATTAACAAAGAATTTTTGCTTTTAGTTACACATTTAAATAATTATATTTTTCTTCTGTTATACGACAATTTAAGTGATAAAAATCATACAATTTTAAGATATAATTATATACAGAACTTATTTTGGTTTTTATTAATAGTTTTGTAGCAAATATATGATTTCATTTTTATTATAATTTGTATTTTGTTTAATCTTTGATAAAAATCAATGATCTAGATCTTAATCTAGAATAAGAAAATCTTATCTGATCTTGAAATTTGAAGACAAGACTTTTTCTATCTTGTCTTGATAATTTAAACTTCTATAGACAAGATAAGACAAGAGTCTAGAAAGTCTAGTTCTAGACAGCAACACTAATAAAAATGTTCTGATAGTCCCTATCTGGTGTAATTTTTCCGGAAATTCTCCGATTTTTAACAGGAATCAAGCCCGGATTTTAAGGGTGGGAAAATTGGACCACAGCCCAAGGGCCCCCACCAAATCAAAAAATATACAAAAACAATAATTTATTTAGTCGAGAACACTTTTAATCACAAAAAAAGAGCAAAATGCTTTCCAAACGTGTAAGTTACCTTTCACAGAATAACTAAATGTGTCTTATTTAAAAGTGGAAAATAGGAGAAGGATATTTCAAAGCAAAATAATTCAATCTTTGTGAATGTTATAAACAAACTATAACAATTGATTAAACTCTCGTATTTTCCTTCATAAATTAGGTTAATAAGTTAAACGACAGGTCAATTTGAAGCTCCGTGATGGAAATAACAAAGTCTTGAATGAGATGTCACGTGGCAAAGCTAGTGGCGACATCTGATACCTTCCGTTAGGCAGTTTTTTCAGAAAACAGGATAGTCCACATGCCTTCTCTGACCATATGTCACGGTGTATGATTTGGAATTGGTTCACGGCGTGACATTCACTTGTTATAGACAGGATGTTGAACTTTAAATCATGATAACTGTTAAACTGTGTGCCTAGCGTACAAATATCTCTTACACTCCGTAGAATCTAATCGAACTTTGTAATAAAATCCCATTTAATACGAAACTTTATAGGAATTTTCAAGTAGCAATTGATTATCGGAACAAAAGAATTTTTAACGGACGGTGTTATCTTTGTTTAAATGTTCTCGAATACTTCGTGTGTACACTCAACCTGATTTTAAGTAAATATTTTAAATATTTTCGATAAAAGCTATTCTTGAACAATCTTTAAATAAACATTATACTCAGTTCTACATTATAAATTTCTCAGTAATATCGCGTTATAATGATTTCAACAATTAAAAGAAAATAAAATTGATATTTCATTTCATTTTGACACAAATACACTAAATTAATTTTCGAAGACACCAAATACATGTTTCTTGTGTTTCAAAAAAGAAAGTTTTACAATGTTCAATTTTTCGTCATGGGTTTCTCCAAAACTTTGTATTTTTGGACATCGATGCACTGATTTCTAATTTTCATCAGTTACCTCTTTTCATTCAGAAAAATCTGATTTTGTCTTTTATTTAATTTAAAATGGGTTTTTTTCTGTTTAAATTAGATTTTTTTTTAAATGGTGTATTTCAAAAATGAAAAAAAAATATTGTAAAGAATAAGTAAAATTTAAAGAAACAATAAAAAATTACAGTAAAATAAAACCAATTGCAACACGTGATTTAAGTCAATGCTTTTTTTTCAATCAATGCAACCCTGAAAAGTCGTGAATGAAAAATTTAAATTTAGGTATTTTTAAAGAACGTAGAAAGTCGTTGAGATTATAAAAGTATCTCAAAAATACACATTTCTGAGGTGCAATTTTGAGAGCAAATATCTTGTGTTTCAAAAAAAGAAAGTTTTACAATGTATAATAAATAAGATTTCTTCATATACTATGGCAAAAGATATTTATTGCATGTCTGAATTACAGATTCGTGTCATTCAATATATAAAATGTTTATATAAGTACTTATGTCTTTTGTTTTTAGACTTACTTACAATTAGTCAATGAAAGTACTTTTAATTACTACATAACATTTACTTAATCATAATAAATTATATCATTTTTTATTACTTAAAGTGGAACATTATCATATAATTAATAGCTTATAATTACTTCTAATTTCCACACATTTACACATATCCTTTTCAATGAAATAGTTTTAGAAATGAACCAAAAAAAAATATAAAATTAAAAATTAATGTTAAAAAAATTACATATTTTTATTAACACACACAGTTTACATTAGAATTTAGCAATTTTTAGTACGATGTCTGCCTGTCCATCCATCTGTTCATATGTAGACGAATGTAGAGCAAATTTAATAAATTTTATAATGAAAATATTTTCAAGAAATATGTTAAAAAATTACATCGTGAAATTTATGACAAATTGAAATACTTTTTTGTTACTTTTAATCATTTTAATAATAAGGTAAAATATATTTTCCTAGAATTGTTTTGAATATGAAAATTTTAAAGTATAGGAAAGAAAATCAATGATTCTTACTGCTAAAAAATTGCTTATTTTTAAATTTCTTTCTTAAAAATAATGATAATAAATGAAATTGTATAATAATTCAAATACATGATTGATATGATGATACGAATATGAAAATGAAATTCCAAAATTTTCGTATTTGTATTACTTTCTTAATAATAATAATTTAAATATTCTATCAATATCATTTAAATATATCATTGATATGAATATGAAAAGTATACATGCAAAGAAAATCTTAATTCCAAACTAGTAAAAAGTTATATGTTTTTGTGTTACTTTGTTAATAGCTTATAATAAATATTGACATTAAATATTCTTGTAAAATTATTTAAAAGCATCATTCAAAAGAATATTAAAAGTTGTAGAAAATACGGCAAATAAAATCTATAGTTCCAAAGTGGTAAAATTTGCGTATATGTCTTGTACTTTGTAAATAATAATTTAAGTAAAATATCGCTTTAAAATGATTTAGATGCATAATTGAAATGAATATAAAAAGTAGTGGAAAGTTGAGCAAAGAAAATGTTAGTTCGAGGCTGGTCAATTTTGCATGTTTTTTGTATACTTTGTTAATATTAATTTAAATAAAATATTGCTTTAAAATGATTTAGATGCATATTTAAAACGAATAAGAAAAGTAGTGGAAAGTTGAGCAAAGAAAATCTAAGTTTGGAGGCTGGTAAAATTTGCATGTTTTTTGTGTGTGATTATTTTAATTCGTCGCTACCTGAGCAAGTGTTAAAAACCTATAAAGTGAGTAGCCAGCAGCCGAGGCTGTCTTGCAGCTCGGATACCTGCATCGGAGTCTCGCACGATGGAAACCAGAAACTGGTTTTTCAAGACGGGTCAACCTCACTTTATTTCTGTTTTTTGTCCCTACTACCTGTCACTATCTCCAAGCACGGCTAAATACCTGGGAACTATGTCTACGAATTGGCCTTTTAATTATTGCAAATTTGACGGATTTTGTAATTATTAGCACCGTGATTTATTGACGAGATTTTACGCACAGATGATTCATAAAATCTGGGTTAGGGTGAATAAAAAATCATCTAATTTTCAACGTATCTTTATTTTAAGGGTAGGGCGTTAGCCTTCACATTTTTTATAACTAAATTATTAATCACAAAAACCTTATTTATATCTTAATCTACTAAATTTGAGGAAATGATTCATCACATGAAATCTAACCAGAATTAAATAATAAAAAGATTAACAATTTTCATTTAAAACGAAAGTTGAATCATATAAATGAATCACAAATGTGTTAAATTTATTAACTATTTAAAAATAGTGTGTAAAGTGTTTACGTTGCTTAGCAACATCTACTTTTTATGCACTAGTGCATGAAAAGTACTTTTCAAGCACTAGTGTGTGAAAAATGACTTTTTACAAACTCAAAAGAGGGCATAGTTAGTATGTACATAGAAAACTTTTCTATGCTCTAAGATGTACATTAACCGAAAACCGAAACTTTTTGTTATTTCTTCGAATACGGAAATCGAACACAGATACGAAATATAAATTTATTCTGTAACCGAAAACATAACCGAACGAATATATACTGAAACAGTATAAAAACCGGTAACCGTAACCAAACCCTAAAATTTTTCGGTTCGAGTTCCTGCTTTTAGGCGCCATTTTTTTATAACCTATAATTATTTTTTTTATAACCTCAAATCTTGTGACTTGTGATTAGTTTTACTCATACCAACATTTTCTCACTATATTGAATCATATAAAAATGAATCAGAAGTACTTTAAATTCATTAAATATTGGTTTGATTACTTTTTATACGCCATTTTTTAATAAACTGCAATAAATTCTGTTTCACAACCTCAATCCTTGTTTTGTTAATACTTTCTCTAATTTCCGATTATTGATTCTTTATTCAGGCTTTAAATTTTAATAATTATTTGATTACTTTTTGGACACCATTTTCTAATAACCATATATAAAATGTTTCGTTCTTTGTCCAATTTCTGTTGATTGTATGCCCTGGCTTTAAATTTGAAATCGCCTTGCCGCTTGGTAGAAATGCTGTGGTGTCGGCAGACAATGGGCCAGCATACCAAACCGCAAGTTAGCAATACTGCCTTCCCGGGTAACACGGTGAGTCGGATGGGTGGGCAATCAGTCTTGGTGTCTCAGCTCGGGCTCTGCATCCTCGCCACCGCCGAGACAGTGGATGCCCCATGATGACAAGGTAGCCCCAAGTTTCACAATCACTCACACAAGTTTCCTCTGCTATGGATTCTGTTAACTTATTATTACACATGCAATTGTACAATTGATTACAATTATTATTGTAATCAACTCAAAAAAACTTTTATTTTGAATTTAAATCTGTGAATATTTTACACAACTTAATTAATAATGAAGGAAATTTGATGATCGATTGTTGTAGGATATAATATGAAGAAATAATCAGACAGTCAATTGATAAAATTTATTTCAAAGCTGACGTTTTGATTTCACTAAAATCTTCTTCAGGGCGAGAAATGGTCGTAAAATAACATGATTTGTTGTAATTTAATTAATAATAAACTTTATCAGTGCTGTAATATTTTATTATGAACAAATAAATATAACAACAAAGGTAACTTTTGATAACATTTAAAAATTATTCTGTGAAACATAAAAAAATTAACAAATATCAAAAGGAAATAAAAAGATCATTTTATAGTTTTTATAGACCGTAAAACAAAAAAGAAATATCTATAATTATACCTGTAAACGTTTATACAAACCTGTCTTACAATTATTTAGAAAAAAGTCTGCAACTGTTTAGACAATTAACAACTGTCTTAAAATTGATTGAAACTATATTTACTGTTCTCAATATTATTTAAAACAATGTTTAAATGTGTCTTAACAACCTTAAAATAATTTTATATACAATGAAACTGTTTTAAACAGTGTGGATAAATAAATATTTAATTAATTAGACTTTGAAAATAATACAACTGATGAACTAAACAATTATTTATTACATTTCTGGACATTTAAAATACAAAATAGAGTAACAAAAATAAAAATAATTTCTTCCCATAACTAACTTCACATTCGAATTTGGAACTTTCCTGCTTTGGTGATATACTTAACTCCTTTAAAAGGCTTATATTTCTCTCCATACATATCCAATCTATTCACTTTCAACCCACTTACGGCAAGTTGATTTATCATGAAATGGACATTAATATACGGATTTATATCAGATGTATTTGCTCCACTCTGAATCGAAATCGACCCACGAATATTTGGCAATTTAGTTACGTCAATTCGACCCACTTCCCAATGCAAGATCTTCGCAATGGGATCAAAGTTATATTTGCCTTGATTTGAAGTTAGGCAACAATTCAAAACACAGCAAGGCATACCAATTTCCAGTTTAACACCTAAAAACTTATTGTAATCAAGATACCAATGAAATTTATTTGTTTTTTACCTTCAACTGTTCTTCCGAGGGTTTGTTTCGGCCCAACTGTAATATCAAGTCTGCCTTGCTCTCCTGTTCGCATAGATAGGCTATGTCTGACGTAAATTGGTATTGCTACAACACTTTGGCTGCTGTTGTGATATGACATTAATCGAAAATTGCCATCGGGCGGAATAAACGATAACACACGTTCACTCTACGAAAAATAATCAATTCTAATAAATAGGATCCTAAACCACTGTAATAAATCATAAATAAAACATTTTATTTAAATATAATTTCATTCGCGCTGTGAGATTAAATTTTATTGCAAAGCAATGTATCGTGATATGTCCGGAGCAATTTCATTGCTTGCTTGATTTTAAAAAGAGAATCGCACGCCCACATTTTTTAAAAATTGCGGAAGGAAGAGATATATTTGGCCTGCCAGTGTCAAAATATTACTGCTTGTTCTTGCTTTTGTTACGAAAAATACATTTTATTTAAGCCTAATAATTTTTTCATTCATATACATATAAATATATTTTAGCTATACGAATATGAAAATAACCAATACCCAGAAAAACTAACAATTTGTTCATCACTGGCGAAGACATACCACGTCAAAGTTCAAGACTATACACTAAGGATGGCAAAAAGACATTGATTTTTTAAAGAGAAATAACGATTTTTTTTTCAATTGATGTACTTTTGATATATCGAGTAAAACATAGATTTTTTAACGATATTTATGGGTTGTGTTTAATATTTCTGTAATAACACTTTGTACAAAGTTAGAAAATTAATAAAATTAAAAAAGATAAAGAATGAACAGCCTAGAAAATGTACACATTCATCTTATATTGAAATAAATAATACTTCAAATTGTAGTTTTGCTACATTATACTTTTGTAAAAATATTGTTATTTTGTATTTAATTTTTATTTTATTATAATTTGTTTATGTTAAACACTTTTTTGTTTCTTAACATTTTTTAAAACCGATTTTTCTTAAACATCGGTTTTTCAATTTCGATGCATCATTCGATGTGAAAATCGTTTAGTTTTTGGCCTACCATGCACGATCGTAGTGCCGGCGTGTTCTATATAAAAATTAATTTACCTCCCAACGCTTGTATCTGACGCAAGGATGAAAACTAACGTCGTCAAACAGACGAGGATTCATAAAGGAGAGCGTCAAATCAGGCATTCCACTTAATTTCACGCAGCAATCAACCTAAAATAACGCAACCAACATTACATACATGTATAGAGAGTTGATAAAAAATAAACATACATATCCCTGGATTTCAGCAAATACTGTAGCTCCCGTTTTATCAATTATTGCATCTACTTCTTCAACTACATCAAAGTATGCTTCATTGTTTGTATATTTAACACCAGTTCTTCGCCAAGGAATATTTGATAACTGACCACTTGGTAATGTACCACTCACACTAAAATAATTTGCAACGAATTCAGTTTCAATTAAAAATTTTTACGATTAAAATAATTAAAATCTTACTTGGATTTTCCAGTGACAGTATTAGCAATGGTTCTTAAAATATTTGGTGGTTTAATCAGTTCTTTCAAAATATTACTTTCAGTAGCCAACGGAAAGCCATTGTCCAACATTTCATCCAATAACTACAACAAAACAAATTACACCCACTCTCAATTATTCAAGACATTGTTTACCTCGTATACAACAACATAATTCTCTTTAATAATAGTTTCAGTACATTCTGAAAAATAATCTTCGAATGTATCAACCACTCTGTGCAAAAACTCGATAACAAACAAAGGAGGAACCTCAGTCATACAAACAGCGACCAAACTGACTCCTCCTCTTTGAATTGACAATAAATAGTGATGAGGAGTTGCTATAACTGGAGGGACATCGTCTGGATTTGATCTTTGTGCTTCTAGGTAATAATCACACACTGATCGCGGTACAACACTTCGCCAGTGTTTTTCCAAGAATACATCTCTAAAAATAAATTAGTAATACCGATATTTTGTAAATTACTTCGTACTTACCCGGAGGAGTTTATGATAAATAAACTGTGTATCATTTTCGACGTGCACTGACAGCTGCTAAACTGTCAACGATTATGGTCGGTCAAGTAGGGACATCTCTCGATGGTGAAACGAATTAGAGAGGGGTCATCAAGTTTAACACTACTGAAGAAATGTTAAAATTTATATTTTATTACTTAATAATATTAGAAAATAATTATACTATACATGTAACGTTATATTATTGTCAAATATTAAACTATAATATTGATTTTCAGAATTCCTTATCGTTTGAGCCTGCGCTCTAGTATTCATTGAAAGTTCTTGTGATATCTATGCTTCTTGTTGAAGTAAAATAGTTGTGGTTTAGTGGAGGTTATTGACACGATTTATATGAAAAATGTACATATATTACTCAAAAAATAAAATATGAACTTTACTCTTCACCATCTATAAATATAATTTCATATAAACATATAAATATGAGTCTCTCTTCAACAATTAAACCAGTAATGGTTTCTGATTGCTTTCATTAATTAATTCAATAAAGAAATTGTAGTGAAATACTAAACAATCTTCTCTTTTCTTGCCATCGGTCTTTATAAATATTTATCTGTAATCTTGTTTCTGTCAGAAAATGAGTTCATCAAACGAATTAGAAGACTCAAATGATTCAAAAACCACTTTTATTGATAAATTACTAGGTGAAATGAAATCTGAATTTAATAAACAAAGTAAATTTGATAAAATTGATGAAGATGTTGATGACCCAGCTGAAAACTCTACGCCGCCTAAGATAAAAGTAGAGAATGACGTCAAAGAAAACCATTCAGAGTTAGAAACACCTAAGATAAAGCAAGAAGCAAAGCCTGAAAGCGTGAAACAGACGGGAAAAAGTGCAAAACCAGTAAAGAAAACAAACACAGACAGTGAATCTTCAGTAAAAGAAGAGAATTCTCCAGATAGTGTAGAAAGTGACAAACCTCGAATAGTTCTAACGTTTCGCACAGAGAAATCTAAATCTACCGTTAGCTGCTCCGACAAGGATAACAGGTTTACGTTTTTTATTCAATCTGCAACCATATTAACCTATCTCTTTTAGTGCGGAAGAATCTTCTCCTGGTAGACGATCTTTACGAATAAAGACTAATTCTTCCGAAGAAAAAAAGACTGAAATGGAATCTGGGTTAAAAAGATCCGCAAGAAGAAGAAGTAAAGACTGTATGGAATCTATCCTTCAGAGTGCCATCGCCAGAAAAGAAAAATCCTACAATGAAACAGCACGACCTCAGCGTCTAACTCGAAAGCTAAAACCAACTGCTAAAATTTTAGCCAATCTAGAAATGTGTCAAAAGAGTCAAGCCATGAAAAATGATAAATTAAAACAAAATAAATTAAATAAATCTCCAGGTATTGAGCGAGAAAGATTTTCCTACGACAAATTAGAAAAAGGATCGGAACAAGCAATAATAGAATCCGATTTAGAGTACGCGAAAGAAGAAAGCCAAAAATTAGAACACAGAAAGTTCAAAAGAAAACATAAACTTAAAATATCAAAACCATCTCCCAAAAAATCAAAACCAAAAAACGACAACACTGATTCAGACAGCAGCTCATTATCTAGCCACGAAAATGAAAAAGACGACAGTCCAAAATCTGAAGTAAGTGTGACGAAAAGTCCAAGAAAATCTTCTTCAGACACTGACAGTATTAAACCTTCTAGAAGATCTCACAGAAAAATAGCGTACGTACAATCAATCTTCAATTTGTAAACACTAATTAAATAAAATTCTAGTAAATTAACTACAGATGATAACACGGATATTTGTGAACCTCTTTCCGGGTCTGTTGCGGATGATGAAAATCAGCTTCCGGATCATCCTGAAAGTTCTTCCGTAGGATGCGAATCCTTAGTCAAAAAATGTTTATGTCAACAAACTTCTCAGATATATGTCACTACTTCTGATTCTGAAGGTATATTATATCACAAACTCACATTACAGTCATAAAAATAAATATTTTTCACAGATGTGGTTTACTGTACTGCAGTAGACTCAATCAACGGTAAAGTTATAGGGTGCAATAATATAGTTTCGGGTGAAATAGCAATGTTACGTCCATCTACTCGAATACCATACATAATTCTTTGTGAAGTCCACAAACAACGACTTCTTCGGCACAATTGTTGTCCGACTTGTGGATTATTCTGCACACAGGGAAGATTTGTTCAATGTCTAGCCCAACACCAATACCACAGAGAGTGTCAGGTTGTACTAGAAGATAAAGAGTTCTGTCCACATTGTGGAATAGCCTCACCGAAAAATGATGTAGAAATTACCATGAAATGTTTGAGAAAGCCTGTGTTTCTTCCTGTTCAGAAAACCCACTAGTAAGTTACCAAAAATCATACAGTGTTGTAATCAAGAAAATATTTTACTTAAAATAAAGAATATTTAAAGTTATTTTATACCAACAATCAAATCATTCTCGGATATAATCAGAAACTCGAAACTTAAATAATTTATACCAACAATTAAATATTTTTCGGTTTTAAACAGAGACTTCGAAATACAAAATTTAACATTTCAGATTTAGTATTCGGTTCATTTTTTTTTTTTTACTAGTTCTTAATGTAATTTATCCAAAATTTGTGCTACAAAAATACATTATATACTCATGTCGAAAACTCAATATTACATAATTTGTGGGCGATATTAAATTTAATAGAGCAGGCTGTGATTACATTTTATTTTATTTATTTATGTTTAACACGTTCAAAATGACCCCATCTGTCTGAATATACATTCCAACCCTTTCTGTAATTGAAAAAGTATATCTTGTCAACAAGATCTAGTCGAATAGAGCATTCGTATGCTCAGCGCAGTGCAGACTACAGAAGTACAGAGGCAAAAATTCTTCTGCCTCAATCTTCATCAATGTGAGTGTACGACTGTGTTGTTTTTACAATGCTCACAGCGTTTATCCGTTTATTGTTTTTATTTTCTCGCTGCACTACCTGCTCAGAAAAGGGAGTCTTGAGACATTCTTCAATGCTTTCTGATTGGTCGTTTTGCACGTGGAATGTTATTGAAATTTTTGTCGTTGCATTGCATTTTCAGTTGTTCAAATGTAGCATAAGTAGGTTGACGTGCACACCGGTTATCTTTTATATTTAAAATTTAAGTTTATTTAAGAAAAAAATGGCAGCAGATTCTTCTGGTATGCAGTTCATTGTTTTTATTCAGTTAACGAGCCGCTACTGCCCTGAAAAGCCATAAAGTTATGATTTAATTCGTCTCTGATTCGGGATTTTTATGCTCAAACTAAACTCTTCAAGTGTCCCTAAAAATAATAATCGAGAAGCGTTCGGTGACGTCGGTGGCCAGAGATCTGGACCTCCTCTTCCAATCCACCAGTTGTTATTTAGAGTTGTTCTAACATTTATACCAAAATGAGCCGGTCTCCATCCTGTTGAAATAAAGTTAATATCGGCATACCCTTGATTTAAAAATGTAACCATAGTAAATTATCGTTAAAACACAAATATAAAACTTCAAAGAGGGAACAATTGCTACAATTAATCAAAGTGTAATCATGGCCAGCTTGATGCTCCATTAAATTTAATATCGCTTATAAATCCTGCACTGATTTTTGAGTATAAGATATTTTTGACCTCAAATTATCTAAGGAATATACCATTAAGCTATGACTAACTATGCAAGAACAATCGCGAGATACCCTGTATATTTTTTACTATCAACAGAGTTTTTTTACCATATCTATTTTCAGTCCATCAGCAAAAATGAGTTTTCAAATTACAAAACCTGAAAAAGTAGATGAGAAACGGCCGATTTCTCCATCGTTAATACCAATAGACACATTAGAATTAATTAAATCAGTTGATTTATCTGAACTAGAAGGCAAAATCAACTTATCTTCCCTATTTGATGCTATAAAATCAAATGATTACGAGCGAGTCGCAATTATTTTACGAAATGTCGACTTTGATTTAAATGAAGTGATACCTGATAACTTAGAAGGATTAACAGTTTTACACTATGCTAGTCAAGAAGGATTGTTACCTATTGTGCATATGTTACTAGTAGCAGGAGTTGAGCAAGATGTTCTTGATAAAGAACAAAATACGCCGCTTATGCTTGCCATACAAAGTTTTAGGAATAATGTAGTTAAATATTTAATTAAGAGTGGAGCTAGCATTAACTTAAAGGTAACACTCTGCGAAAATAATAAATTTAAATATACCGCGATGATAATTTCAGGGAACAGACGGTATGAGCGCTCTGCATCTTGCCGCCAAATTCGGAAATCTAGAAGCTTGTCAACTATTGCTCTCTTCGTCTCAAAATCGTAGGACTTACATAAACTCTATTGACGATGGTGGATGGACACCTTTGGTTTGGGCCTGTGAACATGGCCATCTCGAAGCAACTAGGTTCTTACTACAAAATGGCGCCGACCCTCTTCTAAGAGATGTTGAGCAGAATGTAGCTCTACACTGGGCTGCATTTAGTGGGAGTATTCAAATTACAGAACTGTTACTCAACAGTGGATGCGAAGTCAATGCTGTAAATGCGCATGGAGATTCTCCATTGTAAGATAATCTTTAAAACATCTGAATACGGATTAAATAAATGTTTTATAGGCATGTAGCAGCGCGACAAGATAAATATAATTGTGTTTTATTGTTATTAGCAAGAGGTGCTAGTGTTCATTTAGTAAATAAGTCGGAGGAGAGACCTCTTGATTGTTGCGTCTCCAATCCCGGTGATTGTTATACAGCTATTTCTTTAAATGTTCATTTGCAATCTATTACAAATTCTAGTCAACGAAAACCAACGATACTTACAAAGTAAGTTCATTTGTTTGGGGTTTTCCAAAATAATTTTAAAGAAATTCTCATTGAAAATTATTTAGAGATAAATAAAATAAAATTTAAAAATATTACGAAATGTTTTTGGAATTATTTGTTAAAAATGCGCAGTTCAGAAATCTGAGACAAGTCAGATACTAATCATCGTACATACATCGACTTCTGTTAAATTTGTAATTATGTTTGTACTTTGCTTTTTCTTGTTCGTTATTTCTCTAGTTTATTATTTTCATTGTTATTCATCATTTCAATATCACATAAGCGGTTGCGCAGGACACAAATTTGAGACAAGTTGGGTACTAGTCGTCCTAAATATATCGACTTTAAAATGTAAAAAAACTCATTTGTGAGTAACAATAGCGGCCGTAAAGAAAATGAGGTTGTAAAGTAAATGCGGCCGTAAAGTAGACTTTCATAGATTTCAAAAATAGATTTAAATGAAAATTTATAATTTTTTGTTATAATCGCCTAAAAAATAGTGTGTTCACCTTGACTAAAAGTTTTTTTTGGTCTCGTCTGATTTGTAGCCTCGTCTGCAAACTTCGAATTCAACCAAAAAGATATTTTTTACGACCTTGATACATAAATAACTATTGTTTTGCTACGCTCCTATGTTACTTTGCTTTTTTGTGTTTATTATTTCTCAAGTCAATGATTTTATGATTCATCTTTTTCACTTTAAATAAATTTTATCAAAATATTTGCACAAAAAAATACTACTCCTAAATTTACCATTTTGTTTGAGCGATTATTATCAAAAAATAATCATCTCGAGAAAATGATTTCAAAAATATCAATATGAAGTTTCATAAAAATTGGTACAGCTGAATTTGGTCCATATGTGTCCACAAATATCCAGACAGACAACACGCGAAAAATATTTCAATAAAAACTTTAAATATTATTAGAATACCACCCTCATATATGTGAGGAAATCGGGAGAATTTCATGTATTTTTTTATAAAATAATAATGGAAAACCCCATTGAGTTCCATAATCAAATAAATTTGTTTCATAAAAATATTTTAGCGACATATCAAGAGGAAAAGAAACGAATCCAGTACAATGTATAAATACAGTAGATGATGAACCAAAACCAACAGATTTCGTGTATGTCGTAGAAAATTGTATCACCTCTGATATAAACGTCGACAGAAAAATTTCAACACTACAATCCTGTAATTGCGAAGATCGGTGTACTAGCTCCGAATGTCTTTGCAGCAACAATTCCTTACGGTGTTGGTACAACGATGAAGGGAAATTGACTCCAGATTTTAATTACACTGGTATACTAATTGTTCTTAAAACTTGACGATTGTAAAAACAAAATATTTTAAGATCCACCAATGTTGTTCGAATGTAATCCAATGTGTTCCTGTAACGCAATCACTTGCAACAATCGAGTAGTGCAACACGGCCTAACACAACGATTCCAACTATTTAGAACCGCTGGAAAAGGATGGGGCATACGCACTTTGAGGATGATTCCCAGAGGAACTTACGTCTGTGAATATGTGGGAGAAATCATTTCAGATTTGGAAGCAGACCAGAGGGAAGATGATAGTTATTTATTCGATCTGGACAACCGTGTATGTATATACACAAAAGTAAATATTTCGTTTTATTTTTATTTATGTTTGCCTTGTATTCGTCTTAATTTATTCTTCGATTAGTTTAATTTATGCATTTGGTAAGCAAGGTTATTTTAATTAACAATTAATGAAACAGGATGGAGAAACCTATTGTATCGATGCTCGAAGATACGGTAACCTTTCTCGATTTATTAACCACAGCTGTGATCCCAATCTGCTTCCTGTCCGAGTTTACATTGATCATCAAGATCTTCGATTTCCAAGGATTGCTTTTTTCGCAAACAGAGATATTCTAGCCGACGAAGAACTTGGGTATGGTGATTCGTTGATATATTTTCCAGTTTTCTAAAGTTGTGTCTTTTAGTTTTGATTATGGAGAAAAGTTTTGGATAATAAAATACAAATCATTCACATGCACATGTGGATTTGAGAATTGTAGATATTCGGATATTACAATTAAGACTACACTAGAAAATTACCAAAGACGATTGTTAGAAGAACAGGATCACATACAAGAAATTAATTAATTGTTAGTATAATTTGATATGCATTTGAAGTATTTATTCTTGTGTGAATCTTTTTATTTTTATGTTATTAAACGAGTTGTTGTGTAATTTTGCAGTTTTTATTTAAAAATATACAGTTATGTTTACAGAACTATTTTCTTATTGTCACGTAGTCATGCGCTACTTAACTTTCTCAATACGGTCAAAAAAGTAGGACATTGTGATTTGAAGACATTGTTTTAAAGTAGTTTTGAATCATATCACTTATTTGTCCTGAATTATCTTTTTATAACATAATTACGTGATACAATAATATAGCAGTACAGTTAAAACAATAGTAATTCAAGGACAACGAGAAATTATCAAGAAATAAAAAGGTGCAAAAATACTTGAAGAATTTAATGAAAAAAGTATGTTGCAAGGTGTGTGTAATAAATGTCATTATCTTCATATCTTTACCTAGCCTTTTTTCTCATTTCTTGCACATAAGATGAAGGACACAAATAACACACTGTTGAATATAATTCGTTATATATTTAATAAACGGTATAACAAATTTACAATAATTGCACACTATAAGCTTTGTGGAACTTAAAACAATTTACAATTTCATATTTAGGCGCGTTTCTAACATGCAAAATTCTTAAAAATTAACTTCTACGTCTTTGGAAGCCCAAAATGTGATTAAGCGCCATAAGTGAACTGAATTTTCGTTGTCGACGTAACTACGAACGAATCTTAAAGCTACCTGATTTGAGGAATGAATTGTAATCGTTTTAGGACGTTTCTAAATCAGTTCAAGCAACTTGTAACTGTTGTAAGTAGGTACCATAGCCACTTAACTAGTCTCTGAGCATTTCAATACGTAGCAACGATTCTTATGATTATTAACATGACTTTGTTGCTACAAGCGATGGACTTTTAAGCTTTTACGCCGTGCTGTAACATTACGGACTTGTAAATTATTGTAATCGTTCGGATTCGATGTAATAATTAAACTAAAAGCGATTCTCAGTAACTAAATAAAACTAAAACTTGTATTGAATAATGATTGCGAATGTTATCGCACGGCATTCAATACGAAGTAAGATGGAGTGCATTGCCGGCAAATGCTTAGATGAAGGCACTGAAATGGAACACTATGGCAGTGCACTGACCGTGGACCTCCAGTCCTCCACCCGTGGTGAAGAGCTCCAGGTCTGCCAACTATCGTATCTTGTAATATCTCTAGGATATGGTTCAAACATGATATGATGTCTTAACTTGTATATACAATGCTACTCTGCTACGTATACGTTCAAAGAATTG
Organism: Stenolophus ochropezus; assembly: GCA_035578165.1. Classification (NCBI taxonomy): domain Eukaryota; kingdom Metazoa; phylum Arthropoda; class Insecta; order Coleoptera; family Carabidae; genus Stenolophus; species Stenolophus ochropezus. The sequence goes on from JAQOWZ010000002.1 coordinate 6,238,085, forward strand.
ACTATAAGAGGGAGAAAACTAAATTTAAGATGTCTAGAGGGACTAAAACTAGCCAAACTTTCAACTAATCAGCAAAAGTTTTATGTGCTTCGCTAATACTGAATACTTTCAAGTTCTGCTAATATTTTTTAAAATATCACAGCAAAATATATTGCAAAATGGTAAAGAAGTAGGAACGTACAGCAAGTTTATTTTGATTTTGACCGGTTTTGTCCCTAGAAGTAGCCATCGGTGAAGTGAGCGCAATGAAACTAGTGCAGCCGATATAAACCGTAGTGAAGTGCAACTTTATATCTTAGGTGTAAAAATTCCCCGGGTTATTGCGTTAAATAAATCTATTGTATAAAAAATAATATCATATATTTTTAAAAGTCAACAAATAAGTAAAGAAACTATAAATATCCATGCCTCAATTTGTTCAAATCATAATACTGTTTTAAATTACATTACCCTCCGTACTCGGACAATGAACTTATGGCAAGATAATTACATTCCAAAAATAATTGGTTTTTTTATATGGCGTGAATTTCGGTGGGCAATTTCGTGATCCTTTGTGCTGTAAAGTTTTATCCGTGTAGAGAGGGGGCAGTGCATTAAAACAAATTGAGTATCACTTGTGAGCAATCAACAATTAAATATTGCTTTAGAGTGTGTATTCCGCGAGGGGATTAAACTCCTTCAGATGTGTTTCGTTCTTTGCTCTTACGTAGCCCCAGTACTTCATGGCGGTGAGGCATTGCTCCTCGATGAACTGCACTTCGGAGAAGTTGAGGTCGGATCGCCAGTGGAACGGCGCACTCTTCGAGTTTCGGAACGTGCTGGAGACTCCCCCTACGTTCAGTTTGGTGTGGCTGTCGAGGAAGTCCACCACGTTCGGGTGGATGTACAGTTGGAAAAACGAGAACAGGTCTTCTACGCCCTTGTACGGGTCAAGGGAGAAATCTTCGTACCGGATAGCTCTGCCCATCAACAAAATACATTACTCTACTTTTCTAACACAAAACAATAGAGGCGTTTCAATATCTCTTGAGCAAGCAAGAACAATTATAACGAACAAAATGATAAACGACATTAACAAAACACAAATACAAGTTTGACATAAGTCGATATTTTTAGGACAGTTAGTAACTTACTAGTCTCAAATCTGTGTACTGCGCAACTCACATATTGAAACACTTCTAATAAAAAATCTAGAGGCAACAATTATTTTTAAAATTTCCATATAGGAATAAGAAACAACAATAATCACAAATATGTGGATCTGGTTTTTAATTTATTCAAAACTACTGTTGATCAAAATTACTGTTGATCATTTTGTGACATTATAAAACCTTTGGGCATAAGTATAAATCCATCACTGCACTCAGACTAAAATAACTGTAATTTTTTTTTATTACTGAACTGTTTTTTATAAGCATTGTCATTCCCGTTAGTTAACTATAAAAATATCGTTATTTGATCTTTAATTCGTAGGTGTTTCTGCGGTGAATAGAATACACCACGCAATTATTACATTTATTTCTCCTAAATGCAATTATAACTGCGACGACAATGTTGGAAATAGCGAATAGTTATATCCAGAAAAGTTGTAACATTTTATTTTATTTGCGACGTTAAAATATTTATTGTTGGTTTTTCTATGCAGTTTCTTACTTCATTTATTATTTTTATGTTTATATTTGATTTCATTTTGATTAAATATTAAACATATTTTGTACTTATATGATTATAAACATTTTTGTTACTTGTGAATAACATTTGTTTTGAAAAAACATATATTTGTATTACTTATCTTATGTTTACCTAAATCTATCAGGATACAGTTGTTGTAGTCGAACAGCCGCAGTATAGTCAGAGACCATATCTGCACATAGTAGATTTGGTTGATCGCAGTCTGGTTGTCCAGGACACCAATCTCGATGTTTTCTGGATTGGAGTGTTCCTCTAGGATCTCGTACCAAAAGTAACACTCGGACGTTCAAGCTACGTCAATATTAAACGTACATAAATCATTTCAAATATTTATCACAGAAACCTGGTTTCGTTTTTTTTTTAATTGCAAAATATTTTTTTGTCTGATAAAAACGACACTTTATCATTTTTGTTGACAAAGAACAAATTTTGGTGTTCATTTACAATTTTTGCTGTTGTCAGGTCGAAAAGTGCAAACAATATTTTATGTATTTAGCTAACAAAAATTAAAGCTTATGGTAACAAGTCGTAAATTAAAATTTCCCGTTTTTAAAAATAGTTTTTATAATTGAGAATAATTAAAAACTTACGATTCATCCTTGAGTAATTCTTCAGCCAATCGCAGTCGTAGTCTAACTAACTTCATCGACTGAAATGGAAATAATTTGCAATATTCATTTAAAAACGTGGAGTTCCAACAATATTGCGGATTTAACTGACACTGATCCCACAATCTATTATTGTGAGTGAACAGATAAATATGACTCTTTCCATATTCTAAATAATGTTCTAGATCAGTGTAATCACAAGTTAAAAGTTTTTTAAGGTTCACAACAGCCTCCTGAGCAAATGGAGGCCCACGAATTTGCACAATTTCGTAGTCCAACAATGGTTCATAGTGGTAATAATTTCCAGGAACTGCATTTATTACATCTCCCAGAAATGTTGATCCTGATCTCCAAGTCGTCACGATGATATTCCGTAAAGGTTTGCCATTTGTAGCTAAAGTATAATTCTTCAAGTCATAACCTTTCGGAAACTTATATGAAGCTAATTCTTGTTCAATGACTGTTTTTTGTTGATTGATTATGTCTTTAATCGTTGGGGCGGTTGTACTAACATTAACATTAACATTAGAAACAGGTAGAACATCTGGAGAAATATCCGAATAAGCTTGTATATTCCGTCTAAAGTCTGGTAGTTGTTTGTGGTTATTGTAAGACAGCTGATTACTAGCTAAAAGTAAAATCACACAAAGGGATGTGACTAAACATGCCCCAAATAATCCAAATCTCTTTGACATTGTTGTTAATTTTTTCTTGTAATCATAGTAACTTTTATTGTACTTATTCTATTAAATAAAACAATAAGGTTTTATTCATTTTACGTCTGATATTGTTGTTTGTGAACCCTGAAACATAAACATATAAAACACAAGAAATTTTAAAATAAATGAATACATACAAATTGTTCTAAACAATTTCCAAACGCCTGACCTCATGCAGAAACAAATGACAACTGACTGTCAAGTGAACTACTTTGATGTACGGTATAAAGTACGCGCAACACGAACACGAACTAAAATCACTGATTTGTAACTCCCAACATTTTATGAGGATGTAGATTGTAGATATTCAGCCACCCCCACTAGAAAATTTTAAATTTTTATCTTACCACTACTGCAGATGTAATTTTCTTTCTCTGTCAGTCTCAGGCTTGCGCGATTTCCATCTCCCTCCGCAACTCAATAGATGCTTTGCCATATGTTGAAACGGGGTTTGGCAACATCAACACTAGCAGAACGTGTTTAGTAGTCAGAGATGTTGCGAGTGCTCAGTGAGATTGTAAAATTCCAACTAATTTTTAAACCATCATGTTAAACTGTTAGTGTGAAGACTATCCAAATCATCATTTTCCTCGGTACTTTTTAATTTCTAACCTGCGGAGTAACAAGAAGTTAAACGTGGTCATCGGAAATGTCAAAGATTTCTATAAGGTAATTTATGCATATTTTGTAAACATTTCTATCAATTTTTATCTTAAGACGCATGTATTATTTAAGAATGTTTAACAATGCATCAGGTGTGACGGATCGATACTTGTTTGTTATTTTGCCAAAAATCGCAAAAGACACAATTTTATATATTAAAAATATTATATAATTTATTTCCAATTTTCCCTATATAATTAATAAATTAATTAAAAATATTTTGCATTATTTAGTTCACATTATTTAAAGTGATGAATAAATTAAATTAATTTTTCTACTCTGGTTTTTACCGGATTTTACAATCTGAGTAAGTTACCAATTCCAGACAAAATTAGTCAGAAATTTGTCTGTTATACTTATTAATATAAGTTAATTTTTAATTAGCAAACTTTCTTTTAAAAAAGACAAAAGAGAACAATCGAAAGTGAGTCTTTCTTTTTCTCACGAGCGGGAATATCTCAATCAATTCAAAATTGTTGAGCAACTTCATTCTTGATAGATTATAACGGTGTATCAAACAAAACTTCAAAAAAGGTTCTTAACGGTGTAATAAACGGTTATTTATTTGTTTAAAAAATGTATCACTTATTGGTAACCTTACAGTCGTCCATATAATTAAGGACAGCCTTCCATAGTAGAAACACCACGTGTATGTGAAGAATATTAAATTTTCATCATTGTTAATGACATACTTCAATATTAACTGAGTAACCTTTGGCTTCAATCTAATTTGGCTTGTGTGCAAAAATACGCGTAAATCGATTTCAACAAAATGCTTAAAATACAATTACGATTATGCGTATTTTCCATTTTCCTCTTGAGAATAAAATTCAATTACGCTTTACTCATTAAAAATACATCAAAATGAACTGTTTACAGAAAGCTTTAATGACAACTATATGATACATAAAACAAATTTAGTGTCGCAGTCATAATGAATCTCATTTACTAAAACTGCATCAGTAATTATACGCCACATTTATTTGTGCAGTTAAATATTTCATTTCCTTTTATTGGAAATGTTGCAACATGTTAGATTACAACAATAAAAATTGTGGAAGATGAGCAATGATTGTTGAAAGAGTTTCTTTCAAGGCGAGTTGTTCAACTGTTTAACAGAAGCAGCAACGTTGTAGGAAGTTGTGATCATCGCGAGAAATTTCTACTTCCCTTTGGATTAAATATATCTCTCCATTTGTGACGTAATAATCAACTTCAATTTTTAGACCATGCGATTATTCTAGTCGTATTATCCTTTAAACATACAGGACTGTAATAACAAATTTGCAGTTTCACATCATTTATTTTACTTTCATTTAACTCTTTACTACTCTGATTAATATTTTAGAAAGGTTTATATACACAAGCACGTCATATTAAGAGAACGGACTATACAGGGTGTTCCAAATAACTTATTGGGGAGATCGAGAACGATAAAAGATTCGACGTTAATTAAATAAAATAAATAATAACTTTTTAATTTCGTTTATATTAGGTTTATAAAAGTAACCATATTCAAATAATTGATTTTCATTAATTCTGACGAAGCAACATTATTATAACAACATAAAACAACACATCATACATTATTTTCCCTATTATCGAAAATCATTGTTGTCAATATTATCAAAACAACTACTGATTATAATATAACAGTCGAGTATTTGACAAGTACCTACTTGTAATTTTTGTTTTCATAGCTAACTACGATTCAATTATTATTTTGATAGAAAAATTTTTTTTTTAATTGTTCATAATATTTTTTAAAATAAAATGTGGTTAAATAGCAAAAAAGCTCTCTTCAAAATTATTACAACCTATTATAAGCTCCATATGAAAAATTAAAGTTGACAACGATAACTTGAAAACGGTACGAGATAAAAAAATTAAATTGAAAATTCCCTTAAATTTATTATAAAAAAGTGTCTGAAGAAGGTGCACCAAAATTATTTAATTTTCCTTTTGGAAGCATTTTTTTTTAAGGAAACAAAGACATCGTTAAAATGATCCCTTAATGCGACAATTTTGGTCTAATTTAACCGACCTCGTATCTTTTACCGTTCTCGAAATCCCCAGGCTTAACAAGTTATTTGGAACAGCCTGTATATAAACCTAATGTATATTTCTCATTTTCCTCATTTCATGATATCTGAATATTAATCTTAAGAATTATGCTGTATTTTTAAGCCATATATTTCCTTTATAAAAATTGAAATACGTGCAAAGTATTGTACAAATAGTATTAATAAAAAGTAGATTACATTTACAATATAAATTATTTTGAGTATTATAAAATAAAAATGAGAATTCGAAACGCATTTGTTTTCTACAGTTTTTAAAAATAAATAATTGATAACTATAAAGCGGAAGGAAAGATTTGTATAGGAAATTTTATAATAAAACACTTTCTTCAATTGCCTTGATACGAATTATGGTATTATGTTTTTATTATTATAATCAGTACAATAAATATTATTTAAATTTAAGTGAAAATAAATATTGCACAAGGTTTATGGTAAAATAAAACTATGTCTTTGCATATTTACGTTATTTTATTACTAAAGATAAGAATTGAATTCAAGGAAATGGCAAATTTCCATAAGTTTAAAAAAATGGTACATGAACACAATTTTGTAATTTTGCATATTTCATAAAAATATTAATATTAAAAAATGATTAATTTTTTGGAGTACAATCTATAGAAATTTTATATGAAAAATTGACATTGCACAATATGGCGCTGCGATCGTTTTTTATTTTAATTTAAAGGCAAATTTAAATTTAACTCTATCTTTAATCTAACACTTTGACAATTTTCACCTCCTTGACATTTATTTAAAGTTTCCCGCTATTTTTTCGATTGTTACGTTTGTGGTTTATCATCGCAAAGTCGTATATTTTTATGGTATAAAAAAATCATTGTTTCTTGTGCCTCACTTTTCTTGATTAGTAGCGGCTACTTCAAAATAAATTATAATATCTGATAACCTGTTATTCCATAAAAAATTGCAGTTATTCAGATCTTCAAATTGACAGGTGGAATGAAAATTGTTCTGTGAAGAAAAAAGAGAAATTGACATCAGATTTAAAAAAAATTGCAGATTAATGTATAATTTAAATTGAAGAGTATGAAATTAGTTTTAATGCAAATTATAGTTATGGAAGTACTTTTAGATCATTTGAAAGCAATTTAAAAAAATTGTAGCAATTTATGAATTATTCTGATTAGATTCCAATTGTACTATTTTCTTTTTTAATTTTTCATTTCATGTTTTTGAAACGATAAAATATTTATAAACATCATTTCGATAATCTATAATTAAGATTTTTATAGAATTGTAATGTTTTTTAATTGCATTTCAACATAAAAAAAACATTTTTTTTATGTGTTCGAAAAATTCAAGAAGTGTTTTTAGATAATTAACTAGTATTACATGTATAGGTAAAAAATTGCAATGAAATATATAGCTATGGTATAGATTTTATTGGAAATGAATAAAAAAAGTACAATACCTGTTTTAATTGTTCCATATTAAAAATTTTTCATTATAGTTATTTAAAAGAAAATATGATGTCGTAACAAATTTTTATAGCCATAATCATTTTTTTTTTAATTAAAAAAAATGCATGCATTCTTATCAGAATAATTATTTTTTGAGATTAATTTCAAATAAAAAATTGCGTTTCAAAAAACGTATTTTCGCCAATAAACTGATGTAACATATATGACCATGTTATAAATTTTATTGGAAATGAAAAATACAATACCTGTTCTAATTGTTTATTATTTAAAGCTATTCAGTGAACTTTTTATTTTAAAAATTTAGTGTATCGTAAGAAAATTTTTATTGTCACATTTATGGTTACATGAATAAATGATAACATTTATTTATTTAAAAAATTCTAAATCATTGATTTAAAAAAAAATGCTTTTTTTATTTTTAAAAGATGTCTAAGTGTTACTGCACTTTTTAATTGTTTTAAAAACAATATAAATATTTTATTTCATAAATGAAAACGAAATCTGTAATAAAACTAAAACAATGAATCTGAATAAAAGTAGGAGGAGTAACAAAGAATTTGTACTTTTAGTTACACGTTTACATACTTATATTTTTCTTCTGTTATATGACAAATATTTAATATTATATACAGAATATATTTTTATTATTATTAATATTTTTATAGTAAATAATTAAACTTTTATTATAATTTGTATTTTTGATAAAAATCAATTATTTATATCAGACCAACCCAGCGTATAATTATATTTTTCATATCTAAAAAAAAAAAATGACAAAGAAGTACAAAAACGGGAGAAATCACATTCATATTTGTGAAAATTAAAATACTTTAGATTAATCTTAACACCCAAAATCTAGTCAAGCCTTGTTTACGGAAAAGTGAATTTAGTTATTAAACTTATATTTTTTTGTAATTAAGAATTATAGGTATGTGACATTTATATTACAAAATTAAATTCCCCTGTAAATATTATTTATCATTTTATATCATGTAGAGTATTATAGCTTATAGCCATAGTGGAAAAAGTATCTGTACGACATGTCTTTATGGCCTAATATTACGAAGAGTATATTGGAAAATTCTTATATTCCTATTAGATTCCAGAACATATCTAGGGAATTTTTTCTTTGTTATTACTTCTATATAATGGAATTTCCTCAAAATATGCTTTATATCGAAACCACGAGCAAACCGCAATGTTATTTTCTATTCTACACTTGCTATATTCTCACTGGTTTGCATGCCTGGCTTCTGTATTTAAAATGTAACGTAGTATTTTCCGTAAATCTTCATTTCGTGCTTAAAGTGATAGACATTGACCTTCAAGCCTGGATTTCTCCCACTGAATGGAGAATATTTCGTGCGACAAGATTTGTAGTAAGGTAAAATACAATATTGTGAATGGGTATTGTAAAATTTACTACTGATTTATTCAAATATATTGTATAAATATAAATAAAAATATTTGCTTTCCAATAAAATACATACGATTAAATAATTAAGATTAGATTAAAAAGTTAGGTTAGGTCAAGTCTTATCAAAGTTAATATATTTTTTAATTAAAAATCTGCATATTATTAACAAGAAAGTAATTTAAGTTTGTTGTTTATTGTCTAGCAACCATGACTTTTAAAAATTGTTTTTTAACAAATCAATAAAAATTAAAAGTGCAGTTACTACTACAATTATTTCTAAATAATGGTTCCTTGCAAATTATTTTCGTAATTATTTCGTACACAAACACACAATCATAAATGACAGTACTTTGACATATTGCAAAATGAAATGAATGTGTGAAAAATCAGTGACATGTTGTTATGCTTAATACGAGCTGCAAAAACTGCAGCTCATAAGCCATCTGGCGCAATTCACGCTTATTTCTTATTTGTTAAAATTGATTATCATACAATGGTAAGAATTCGGGTACTTACTAAAAATTCTAGAGTGTATAAAATTTTAAATAGTAATAATATTGCTTTAATAAATTAAAAGTGTCATTGGCACAAAATTCTTGTGTATCACACGCCCAGAAACTCTTACGATATCTCGCAGTTTAGTTTCTGGACTATAGTGATACAAATAACTATTCCAAACTTATCACGAACAATTAGCAGTTAAAATAACCAGATCGCCCAAACATAGGAATTTGTGGTAAAAGTCGCGATAAACCAAATAAAAGACAATTTAAAAAAGATAATTTAATTTATGATTGTAACGAGAAGAATGCTTTGTTTTGTTTTCCTTGTTTGCTGGTTGCGGATGACCATGGTGAAAAAATATGAACTGAAACTAGTGTGAGAGATTTGTTGCACTTGACTGAGAAAATAAAGAAACCCGAAAATTTATTGCCACAAAACTAGAATGAAAAATTAATAAATACATTTTCCGAAAACAAGGAAAGATGAATTTATTTAAAATTTAAATCAACAGTAAAATACCATGAAAACTGACTTCAGTTTTCCATGAATGAATTTTAATACACCTCATTTTGGATCTTTTTTTACCGATGATTGAGAGAAATTAAATTTTTATCGTGCAAAAAATAGTACCTATAGGCATCACGAACGGTAAGGAATATCGATCACAGACAATAGTTGAAATGAAACAATTGTTTTCGATCGGTAAAATACCTTACCGTCCTTAATACTTAAATACTATTTTGTCTGCCAAAAAAAAAAATGAAAATCAGTTACATATTAACGGAGATGTTTTAAGGTTACATTTTTATCATGGTTTATTTGTTGAGTTATTTAGTTTTAAAGCGATAATTGTTTTGTTCAATAATTATGGTTTCGAAATACTTATGCAGTTTTTCAATTTTAAAGTTTTGTATACTTTTATTTATTTATTTAATTATGAACACGTGTTAAGATTTTGCAAATGAGGTTATGTTTCAGAGAGTAAAAACTATTCAATTGTCCAATTCCCGCGTTTTTTTCTGGGGTTTCTTTGCGTCATTGTAAATTTAATATAGCTAATGGTGTTAAGTTTTAAATAGAAACTTTTAAAATGTTGTAATGATATTTAATGGTGTTTTGCTGTACCGTGCAAACTGTTAATTTAATTATAAAAATTTTGCAATTTGATATGACTCATATGTTATTTAGCTTGTTAGTTAATTAATTGTGAATGAAGCCATTTGAGCTAAAATATGATTTCATTAGCGAATTTAAAATTGTTAAATGATATAATTATTAACTATTATTTTTATTAACTCTGTCTAACCTTCAATTTTGGTCATTTGTTACAAATTTGAAACAAAGTTTCTAATGTTAATTATAGGTATATAAAAATTAAATTGTATTTATTATTCCGTGAAAATAATAAACATAGAAAAATAACCTCAAATTAAAAAGGTGCAATTAAATAATTTTTTTATTGCCTACGGGTGATCAACGAAGACATGAAAACCACAAGTTCAAGTAAATTGTACAAAATAAATACGTTGGTATACACAAAAAAATATCCGTCACACTTACGCACTATTTACAATTTTTTTTTTAAGTAAAAGTTGTTACTTGTATATTACAAAGCAACTTTCTTCAAATATTTTTTTCAAAATATTTATCTGTTTCAAATATTCGCAATAAATTTAAAAATAACATCAGTAAAGTGATACTTCCGATTGACTGATTTTTATCAAAAATTTGAAAAAATCTTGATAAATAAAATAAAATCTATTCTGCCAATAGACATCACTGTAAAAATAGTTAATAAATACTTATTTATATATCAAGGTACTAAAGCATAATTTTTTATTAGGTACGAATATGGAATTTATTCTACGAGGCGATAGCCGACAAGAATAAACAGTATGAGTAATAAAATAATACTTTAGTTCTGAAGAATACATTATATTTTTTCCGAAATCAGTAAATTATTAATTAAAAACATAAATAAATAATATTCTGTATTTGTAAAAGGTCAGCTAGATATTGAGATGGGGATGGCTGTGATAACAAAAGTACTGTCAAAGTGTCAAACAGTTCTTTATATTTTTTTTATGTTTACATGTGCTTAGACGTAGTCTGTATTAAATCCGGTAAATTATTATCAAAGGTAAATAATTAATAGATTCACCAATATAATTATAGAATAATGTTTGCTATTTTAGATAGTGTTAAAATAAACTGCAAAAATATGTTACTATTAAAATATAGGTTAATTCAGTTTGACATAAGAGTCTGTAAAGTTTTACTTTAGCTACTATTTTGGTTAACTTCGCGGAGTGATATCGTGTACTTTAGTATTGATTTCGAAAAAAACTATTTGTTAAAAAAAAATATCAAAATTGGTATGATTACTATGTCTCTGTTTTATTCGTTGGTAATAGTATATATTGTATAGTGTATCGAGTGCAGAAAAGTATTAATATCCATACAGCACGAGACATAGTCGAGGGTCGCAATTTTATATGAGCATGGATATGAGCTTTTTCTGATGAGTTGCACACTATACTGTTTAAGCGACCACATAAACTAATGTAATTGACAATTAATTCAATAATTTTGACACAACCAATCGGTTTGTTATCAAACAGTCAATAGTGGTAACCATAGCAACAATAAAGAGAAGAGAGAATATCGGCTCATGGCTTGTTAATTGGCTTTGAAGGGAATGGAAATAATTTTGTTTAAATATGAATGGTTTTGGTCAAGACCGAAATATTTATTTCCATCTTTTAATAATTTTGACAGATGGTGTATTAAATGAAAATGAATAATTTTTATAGCGGCCACCTAAAAAAATAATTAAGTTCGTATTTTTAATGTTATGGTATCGGTTTTATATCGCTATTTTAATACATTTGTAAATTAAAATTTGTTTTGATAAAGATAAACACGTAGAGGAAATAAAATTACTTTTTCTAATTGAATAATGTTATTTCAATTATTGAAATTTTATTTATGTAGGAATTAAGTTTCCCCGGCTTTTGTAAATATTTTATTTCAACCCTTTATCGGCCATTAATCAACAATCAACAGTTGATGATGTTACCAGGCAACAGAAAATTAATTCTTTTGTCACTTGCTGGTAACTATTGATTGCCATTGTTGTAATATTGATTAAACACTCTAATTGTTTGTTTGACCGTTTCTTTTTAATATTATTGAATTGTGTTTCATCTCCTTCCACCGTAGGAGGAATGACACGTGAAAGAGAACGTGGTTAAAATGGAGAATGAGTATTGAAAGCGGAGGCAAGATAAAATTTTGGAGTAATTTCCGGTTTATCAAGCGGAAACGCCTTGTCGTGGGAGTACAATTCTCAGAACACGTGTAATCTTAAAATCTCATTGTTGAAATTTTTTAAACCGTGTAATTACTCATATTTTGCGACTCATTTGACTTAGCATATTTAAAACAAACTACAGAAATAAGAAACAAATAATTTTTAATATACAGGGTGTACATTTACTAGTAACTTTTTCTTGTAAACCTTCTAGAAAAAAGTTTTGTCACGAATTTCATTACCCACCATGTATAAATAAAATATAAGTTAACTGTTAACAAGTATTTTTTCGGTTAAATGCCCTGGTGAAAATTTTGGGAAACTTACAATTGTACTGGTTCGACAATGACATTCAAAATCACAAATGACAGTCAGAATTTTTCATTTTTTAGTAATTATAAACAGTTGATGCAAGGAAATTTACATGAATTTTTTAGTAAAAAGTGGGTTACATTATGTCAAGGCTTTATAATATACATAAACAGATGTGAAACAGATTTATAAACAAAGTTGGTATGACAAATTGCTCCGGAAATAGTCTAGAAAATATTTTTTGTGTATTAAAAATGAAGTGAAAATTCAACATTTAAACCGAGTTGCCTGTAAGAAACTGCGTTTGTTTATTTTGATAGTAATTTGACAGGAAAAGTACCCTCGACTACGTCTCGTGCACTTTTTGTCAAATTCCTATCAGAACAAATTCGTCCAGTTTCTAGGCAACACATAGGTATTTTCATGCACAATTTTTAGTGCATTTAATGTAGGTGTTACTACAGAAAATACTAAACGGCTCATTAAATTCGGAAGGTGGTAAAAATGATAAAAATTGACATTTCGGAAAAAAATACCTACTAATAAATATTGTTTCTCTCGAAGAAAACTATTCTGATATTAACCAGAGCTGGGTTGTTCTCGTTATAAGAAATGTTTCTTCTAATTTTGTAGTACGGATGTGCGTTTTTTTTGTTTGTGCCCCTTTTTAAAAATCGTAATAATTTGTGCGCCAATTTTAATATTCAATTTTACTATACATTTTAAAAGTAGAAAGTCAAATAAAATAATAATCACTTTAATTTTTATTTACAAAGTTGTATTTTTTAAGCGTATGCAACCTAGTACTTTCAATTTATTATGCGTGGATTTAATATCTTTGCGCTAATTTTTAAACATAATGCGCGCGCATATAAATTTAGAGGGACCACTGGTAGTCAATGTATAAAATATCTTGTTCAAACTAGCGAAATCCTCTCATTCGATTTTATGGTGTTACATATTGCATTTCGACGTATTTTTGTGTTATTATGTAAAAACGTTAAATATCCACATTTTAGTTTTTCAAAGTGTAGTTAGTGCTAAGAATTGCTTATCGAGTTTTTCAAGCAAGTACGTTTCCATAATCATCTTCACAATCTGATTTTAACATTTTTGCGATGATGTTTGTAAGTATATGAGTGAGAATCGTATACATATAGAATATTACTCAATTACTATAAAGCAGAAAATTATAAAAAAATATTATTCTATAGGCCTCTTTATATTTCTACATATAATTTCTGGATAATAGATACAAATTTATAAAATATATTAGTTTTCCATATCGCTAAGAATATATAATTTCAATAAAACAAAAATGCTGTTCCCATATTTAACGAGTCATTTTAAAAGATGAAATGAAAAAATAGGTAAATATGTAAGGTTATAATATAAAATGTACCAGATATTTGTAAAGAACAGCAAAAATTCTATACATTTTTTCCTTTAAAAAATATTTGTATTTAAGTTAAATGTAGAGCTAAAAAGTAAGTTATTTTGTAGAATTCAACCTCAATTACCAGATAATTCCATTCTGTGGAAAAAATTACGTAAATATACCAATTTTCTCTACAGATAAAAAACCTGAAAATAGCCAAAATTTGAGACAATTTTAAACTATACTACTTAACGTTTTACTCATTATTTATCATTTTAGATATTTTTAAATTGTTGCTTTAAAAATGAAATTATCTGAAATAAAACTGTAAAAATTAATTTGTAGGTACATATTTTTTCCCTAAAATTCAAAAATTAGTATTTTTGATATTTGTCTTAGAAAATTTAGAGTTATTAGCATAAAAATATTCAGATTTTTTTTCTGAAAATATAGTCACATTTATTTAGTGTTTTGATTAATTTCTAAGAATTCTAATAGTATATTACAAAATTTCGCATCGTTATCAGGAATTTAGAAAAACATGTAATTATATATTGCAACAAATTTTCCTCCTCAAAATTTCTCGTATCCAAACACGATTGAAAGAGTGAACAATATTCTAGTTCTGTTATTATTAGTTGTTTGACATTTAACCGACATTCATATGTTAATTTTAAAGAAAGCGAACCGTAGGAAATTTTTATTGTGTCCGCTAAATTTATAATAGTAGTGCCCAAGAAAGATTTACAAGTTCTTATTGTCGTAGTAATTTAATTTTGTAGCTATAAATGTCACTGATAAAGTTATTTGTATTTATGTCTAGTTTGTGTGAAAGTTGAAAAGTTTAGAAATTACTTTTACATATTTCATATTTTCCTAATGTTGTATTCAAACCCGTATGTTATTATGTAGATAGTGTATAAATAGAAATATGACTTTTACTAAAAAACTTCATCAACGTAATACCAAGGACCTGGACTTATAAATAAAAGTAAAGAAAAACAATTACAGGTTTATAATTGAGAGATTATATTTATGTATGAAGGGGAAAGACCTACATTAATATTAAGTAGAATAGAGCTTTTTCTTTTTAAATCAATTTCTAACCTACAAAATTATAATTTAATATTGTAAGTTTTTATTATAAATTGTGTACGTCAAGTGTGTGCAAAATTCAGTTGTTTTTTCAAACAGAAGTAATTATTAAAATCATAACAACAAAAAATAGAAAAATGAAAGTGGTTAAAAAAGTTATTCTATTTTGAGCATGTGTGGCTCATTTATAGGAATAGCAGTACCCCCAAGTTTTCTCGATATATAAATATATTTATTAATTTATTTATAATTGCTTATAATAATTAGTTTTATCATGAATAATTGTAAATATTTCTCTTATTTGTATTAAAGTTTATAAAAATACATCTAGCAACTCTAAAAAAGGGCGAAGAATGCTAGTAGTTCAGTATACATAACTAGATTTCTATATTGTGATCGCAGTGTCATATCATATGACAAGATAGCTTGTATTGATGCGCGCGCAAGCATTTACACTCGCAGTGAGAAGCGAAATTCGGCACTGCAAAACAATCAGTTTCTTTGCTAAACCAGTAGCGTAACAGCGTGCTCATAATATTTGTCGTTGTTATTTCATAGGTTTATATATTTGGATTTACAAGTAAAGACAAAATATTTCATAATTTATATTTTAGAACACTATTAGGATAATTCACAATTATGACATTAAAAATGTAACCTCAAGAAATAACAAAATAAAACAATACATGTACTTTCAAGTTTTTCTTTTTAGGATAATTTTGATATTTTACCGAAATACGCATTTACAGTGTCTTTTAAAATTTCGTAAGTTGCAGCACCTTCATGACTTAGAGCCACAAATTTAAAAGTAATTATCATCAGAAGAAACAAATAGACGAATACAGTTAGATAAAGTTGAAAAAAGATAAAGATATCGTTGGATGGTTTTATAAAATGCGTAAAATTTTTTCTACAATTTTTTTAATGGAATTACTAAAAATTCATTCAAAATCGTTTCATAATAACTTGTGCTAAAATGACAATTATTAATCTTTTTCTTTAATATTATTTGTTTACTTCAACTGTACGAATAAATTTATTTTTAAAATGTATATTTAAGCGTACCTGTCAACGTCACTCTTCCTTATATTAAATTTTGTAATACGGACACAAAATATGTGAAATAGTAAAATTAAATTAAAGTGGAATACTTCGCAAGGCGAGAAATTTCTAATAAAACAAGAATTTGAAATATTTTTACTGTGACCTCACAACCATACTTATTAAAAATTCTAACAAACTTATGTATCATAAATAAGTGAAAATGTCATTATAAAATTAAATATTTATAGAAAATCTTACACAGATTATGAAAATTAAATATTTTGTGATATGACTGGTCAGCAATGAATCATTGTTTAAATAAAGTACGAAATATAAAAACACACTCGTATTTATAATTTTTCCAAATACGTCGTCAATTGATTTCGTAGAACATTGTATTTTTTATTGCTTAAACGAAAACTCAAGGTGATAAGAAAAAACAAATTTATGAAATTTTTACATCTCACATCATTTAGCAACAAAATAATTTGAAATTTTTAAACTCTAGGAATTGCTTAAAAAAAATTAAAAAATGAGACTTTCATCAGACTGGGCCAGGTTTCCAACAAAAGTAATTAACTATTATTAAAAGAATTATACTATTTTTTTCTATTTTGCGAATTGACTCCTATTTTTATAAATTAAAGTTTTAAAATTTAGGAAATTTTGTGGTAACTGGTGATATTGATGTATAATGTTTGAAAATTCAATTGTTGTTTGATATAACTTTATTTTTTAACACTAGTCATCTATGATTTCCTATTTTGTCTATTTCTAATCTTACTAAATATTTATTCTACTGTCTTATATTTAAACATTTAAAATTATACATAATTTTTTAACATTTTTTTTTTCATTTATTTAGCTCTGATATTCCAATAATAGACAAATTTTACTTGAATTTTAGTAGTTTTTCTCAGCCTACAGCCTCTGTAAGGAAAATAATCTAATATTTGTCAATGGCGTCCTTCACCATAGTAGCAAATTAGAAAATTAATCACTTATAGTCAATCCAGACTTTAATTCTGTATGCTAGAAACTATGAAAGTTTAAAAAAAGTTATTCGTTTTTAAGTTATTTGAGTTTATACCATCCTTAACATCTACGTCACAATATTATACCTTTCTTTCTCACACATCTACCCAATTCCAAATTCTTACTACTTCCAAACTTACTGTCACTGTCAGAAGTCATATTTGACAATTAATCTGTAGCTGGTACTGAAATAAAAAATATAAAGCGTATTTCAGGGCTAATCGAAATTTAGAAAAAATTAAATACTGTACTATGGAAATGAAAGATATGTTGAATAACATGGCCAGAAAAATCACGCCAGTGGCTGTCAAAACTTGAACTATAATATTCGTAATCATTTTTAAATTATTTTATTAAAATGTGTACAAGTAAGGAACACAAAAGTTATTTTAAACATATTTATATGTTTTTATAAAAGTTGAAATAGATCAATTTATGTAATTGAAATTTTTAGCGAACCCCATTGTTTGAGAAACTTATAACCTTAGCATTTACGTCACAGAACACGTAAAACAAATATTACGGCTTAACAAATAAATATGAAGACTCTCTGAAACTACATCTCGCTTTCCGATTAGATAAAGTTTCATAAAAAAAATTTAAAAAAAACCAACACAGTGTACAAAAATTGAAAAAAAAATTCTACTCTTGCATATTTCTTGTAAATCATGTATTGTCTTGCTTTGAAATCTGTAGTTCTTGTCTTGCATTTTTGCAAGACTAAGACAAGAACAAGAAAAATACAAGACTCTCGTGAAACATAAGAGTTTTCCGTTTGAAATCGGAGAAATGATAATCGTG
This sequence comes from Stenolophus ochropezus, assembly GCA_035578165.1. Classification (NCBI taxonomy): domain Eukaryota; kingdom Metazoa; phylum Arthropoda; class Insecta; order Coleoptera; family Carabidae; genus Stenolophus; species Stenolophus ochropezus. The sequence goes on from JAQOWZ010000002.1 coordinate 6,256,189, forward strand.
TCTATAACAACATCCAAGATATAAACAATTTCTTATGCATATTTCTTTGTGTATGTAACGTAATTTTCTTACTTAGCCTTGTGTAAATTTTTAACTACAAACTAAAATATTTAAGCGCTGGCTAATCAATACTGATATCATACCACAAACCGGTAATCGAATATGATTCATATTTGCTCATCTTCTTGTTTTGTGAAGATTTTTTACCGATTATTTTGAAGGTTGAGTAACAATGTCTAACTACATCATCATGCTTAATTTTAAAATAATTTCGTGGAGAACTTCGCACAGAATTTCAAGTGAAACAAGCGTTTCAGTTCGTTTATGTAGAGTGACGAAATATTGTTCTGTTTTTATTTTTCCTGTGCCAGTGAACTTGATCTGTACAAGTTTTTTCTCTTCAGGCATCTTGAATAATGATTCGAGATTTCGACATTAAATTTTAGTGCATTGCACTTGAAATGGTTTGAAGTGAACTTTGTAGCAAGCAGTACCAAACAGGTTAGAAATATTTGTTTTTTTCTATTTTACTAAAAACTGTAATAATATTCAATCGATTGTTGTTATAGTCTTATAATTTTTTTAAGGTTGGTGTTTTTACTAAAATATTTTCAAATACGGGGTGTCCAAATAACTTGTTAAGCATGGAGATCTCGAGAGGTCGGTTAATTTTATAGATTTTTTTCATAAAAAATGGCATATGTTACTAGATATAAACGAAAATGTAAATTTTACGGATTTTAATTTTTGCTCCTAACTTCCATAATTTAAAGTAGGTGATTATGGTGTGCACCATGTCAGACTTTTTGCATAATAAAATTACGGCAGTTCTCATTTTTTTGCGTACCGTTTTTAAGTTATTAGTTTCAATTTTTCATATGGAGCTTGTAGTAGGTTGTAATAATTTTGAATAGAGCTTTTTTTTCTGCAGTTCAATTAACCTTTTTTTATCTATTTATCTACAAAAAAAAAGTTCCTTAAAAGTAATTTTGTTGTTACTCTTTTGATAAGTAAAATTTAAATTTGACATAACTATTGAGTAATATTATTCCATCGACCTGTTAATATTATTCAATTAGCAACAGTAACGATAAAAAATGACTGAATTATAGGAAAATTATTTGATAGTTGTGGATAATAGTATATTATTCAATGAGCATGTAATGTGTGCCATTACTCATGAGGATAAAATTTGCCATACCGAGAAAAAGTGAGTGTTATAAATAATTCGAATGAGTAATAGCCATTACATGCGAATAGAGTACTATACTTTATCCATAACTATAACATAAAAAATATATGTTTATTATAACAAAATATGTGATCACACTTTGACAGATAAATAACAATAGCTCGCGTCTCTGTTTTACAGCATACTTAACGCAAAGAAATTATTTCTAGTGTTATTTAGCTATAGTTTAAGCTTAAAATGAAAAGAAAAATATAAATAATTACGCAACTAGAGTAACTTTAGCATTTTATGAGGAAAAAATACTTCAAAGTAATTTTGTTGTTACTTTTTGATAAGAAAAATTTAAATTTCATATAACTATTGAATAATATTATTCCATCGAACTGTCAATATTATTAAATTAGCAACAGTAACAAAGGTTATAGATTGATAAAAAACGATTGAATTATCGGTATATTATTTGACAGTTGTGGATAAATATTACCATTTTGACTTGTCAAAATTATATGATATACAATTATGATTTAATTATATTGCTTACTTTTGTCTATGTAAATAAAAGCTTAATCCTGAAACCTGGCACCTCAGGATTTTTATATATGAAAATTTAAACAGTACTAAAACTAGAATCAACCATAACGAGATGTGTGATAGATAATTGGTGTTAACCAAAATAAAATATCCTAAATTTAAATTACATTTTTTTAAACCTCTTACATTAGATCAACAATACCTATACATTAGGTATATTATTGCTTTGTCATAATGACTCGAAAATAGTTTACCTGATGTAAATTCATAGTGCAAAATTTTACATTTAATAATTTAGAATGTATTGTAAGAATCAATAATTTTGAGGGCCATACTAAAATTATGTTTTTGGTATTGTTAACCTAATATTATAAATTTAAAAATCAAAGGAATTAATTACCTATTAAATCATCGATTATTTTCTGCGAAGACAATGAAAATTTACCTTTAACATGTTATCAAACAAAAAAAAAATCACTCTACATTGTAGTATTTTTATCACAACCCTTGGTCTCTTAGTATTGAATTACATAACGTTCATTATCACTACTTTCTGTTGACATATAAAAGGGAAATTAAGGATAAGACAAATGACATACATGTAAACAAAAGTTGTTTGCCTTTTAATCGTACAAGTGAAATGAGGGAAATTACATGTTATGGTACCTATGTTTATTTTCTTAATTAAAAATTGTTTTTACGGTAGGCTGCTAATTGTTTGAATGCTATCATCATTATTAACAATGACACGTCTTATGAAGCATCTAATAACATGAGTGCATTAATTCTTATTTTGCGACTATATTTTGGGAGGTAAACACATGTAAATGTCGTGCAACAATCATTATTTACATTTAAAAATGATCTATCTTGCAACTGACTTTCATTAAAAACTTTATAATTTATTGATAATTCAAAAAACACATGAATATATTTTCAAATCTAGTATATGGTTGCAACCAAAAAAATGTAATTTCAAAATTACAATAGCATTCTTTATTAATTTCATAATTATAAAGAAAATGAACACATTGAAACAAAAACATATTTTCTAAATAAAATCAAGCTTAAAATAGTTATTTTTATAACATTTTATCATTTGTTTTATGACAGGAAATAAATTTTATTTGAAGTCTTTTAAATTTTCCTTATTTCTTTACCGTTTTAATATGAGTAACATTTGTTGCAACATAACCTATAAATACTTTCTATTAACAACGATGACCTCTAATTACAGTCATAAAATTTTCGTCACTCAGTAAGTAATTAGGTACTTAAAAATTTTAGAAATCATTATGTCTCTCATTATCTTTTAAAATAAATGCTTCTTAGAAGGAAGCCAAAATTTTGCTAAGAACTTGTTAAAAAATGACAGTTTATTTTTATTTTGCTCATTTCATATACCTACGTACACATGTGATTAATTTATTTTTAGTGGTAAACGCTGTATTACAGCTGTAATAAACTTACAAAATGTCTAGCTGTATAAAACTTTATAAACAATAAAAATTTGAAATACAGTTGTCATAATCTTGAAATATCACAGGTATATAATATAATTTTTAATGCATTTTAGTGCCCAATATACTACAGCTTTCAAAACTATGAAAAGCTATATTTCTATTCCTGTATATTTAAATTAAAGTAAATATGTAAAACCTACGATTTTAGTATTAGAAATATAAACAAACTGTGGTTTTTTCCTAGCATCAAATGACGTGTATTTCGCAAAAATATTTATTTTAAGATTAGTTTTTCATTACAGTCAAAATAAGTATCACAGCAACAGGAAAATGGTGCATGACGTTTTCGTCAATACGGAGGATGATTTTCATCTAATTTTTTTAGGACGATAATTAGAGTATTTCACAGTAAGTGCTGAGCACCCTTCTTTCAGTGACTGATTTTTACGGAGGGTGATTTTGATCTAATTACATTAGGGCAAGAATTAGATTACCTACTACATATAGTAATAATTTTACAGGTAGTAAAGATTTCGACGACTGACTTTTCTGGGGGTGATTTTGAGTTCTTTATAGTTTAACTTAACTTTAAATTTATTGTTAATTCGTTTAATTGGACCTGATCCTTAATTGGGTCAAAATATAATTGTCGCAATATGTCCCAATTAAGCGGAATCGACTGTATACATGTTTCTTTGTAAGTTTATAGCACAGAATAGGTTTATGTGTGTAACTATTCTGTGCTTATAGTCATTATTGCTATGTCGAGAACTGTAAGAGATATGAAGTTTGTTAAATTAGCAAATATTTGTCGTGTTACAAGGCTACTAAAATGTGTCAAATATTTTTTAACCAGTGGTTCTCTACATAAAATTACAAATCCATTGAAAATTTTTAGTTAAATAATAAATTTCTATATTGGCATTTATTGTTCTTTTACTTGAAAATAGCGGTTGTCATGAATAAATCATACGTCGAATTCTGCCTTGTTGTCACGATAATTCTATATTTAAATTAAAATAACTAGTTAAAAGAATAAATATAAAGATATAATTAGCATGACATGAATGCAGAAGTTGACATTTGTTTTTTATTTATTCATGGTATCTGCTATTTTCCGGTAAAAGTATACAAAATTAATGGCAACATAGAATTTTATTATTTAGCTAAAATTAACTTCAAACATATATTTTATAGTTCTCGAGATAGCAATAGTGAGCAAGCTTATAAATCACCCTGTATATGCAATTAAAAAGTTTATAAAACACCTGCTTTAAATTTCTTAAGTTTTGATAAATTCTATTTTGTAGTTATTTGAGTGTTTCAATAAATATTATTATATATCAATTGGGACGAAATTTTTTTGTTTGAACTAAGATATTGTCACTATCGCAATGTATGTGGTAAATGTTATTAATATAAAACATTCTATTTTAAGATGATTATATTTTTTTTCTCGAGTTGGAGTAAAAACCGGTTTCTATAGAATACGAAAAATGTGGTAGAATTATTATTCCTTAGGGTTGTTAGCTATTCAAATGACTTATTATAATTTTTTTACCAAAAATAAATTCATGTTTGCCATAATAACAATTTAAATTTACTAAAGACTGTAAAAATTTTAAATAATGGGCATTGAGAATATATATTAATAAATAGTGCTACTGACTATAAAATATTATTAAGAATAAAAGTATATTCACTTCAAGAGAGAATGCTATTTTTCCCTTACTGCTTTGTAACCCTGAGACTTTGTCCTTAAAGGCCGTTTTAGACTAGTCTATATATGGGACAATAAATAGTCCAAGAAATGGTACAATATCTTGAACCAAAAATTGTTAGATTTGAATATGTCAATGTGACAAGTTAAATTATCCATAAATTCATTTAAATTTAAAATTTGCTACACATACAAGTTTATCAGTAGTAACATTAAGTTTTCTATAACCACACTATATACAATAAAACAATGATGAAAAATAGAACACGTTCTGTTATTTCAACCAATTTGCTGTTTGATACTAGCCAATTTAAATTGTTCGAAAAATGGTGCAACATCTTGTACAATTTATAGGCTAGTCTAAAACGGCCTTTAGTTAGAAATTGGACTTGATTTTAAAAATGTATTCGACATGTTTCTCAAAATGTAACTTGTAGCATGATTGTTTTGAATGGTCGTTCATTTTCATTTTTCAATTGTTCTGTTTCATAGCAACATGTAAAGCTAACATTTTGAGAACATATCCTAACCTAACCCAACAAATAAATAACTCAAATAGTTCGCATATTGTAAATATTTAAAAAAAAAATCCACAAGAAAAATCAAGAATGTAAATTGAAATACATATCTCAAATATTATTACAGTCCTAGTTATTTAACAATAATTAATATAAGTTAAGGTCAAACGAGATAAAGTATCTTTAAATAAATATTTCTTGCATGTAATAGTAAATAATGAAGTAAGTAAATCATACTTATATCAGACCTGCTCTGATGCAAACTTTAAAATTGAGCATATACTTTCTAAGAAAAAAAATGCATATATTAAATGCAAATTTAGTGTGCGTGCAAAGTAAGAAATGTGATTATTAAAATCAATAGAAATTTCTCTAGAAAATGCGTAATTAAAAGTATTTAACTCACCATACAACTCATAGATATTATTTTCGTAAAAGTATGTACATCAATAAATAAATGTACTTTTGTAATTGTATATACAAATAAAAATCTACAAACCTCTGTATTACAAAGGATGATTGCTTCTGCTATTACCATTATAGAGATCCAATCAAAAATGTAATAGATAAATCTATTGATGGAATTTCTAAACAAACAAAAATTATAGTTAATGTCTGGACGATTGTTGATAAATTCTATCATTACTTTCAAATAAAACAGAATAATCAATAATGAATTATCAAAAATCACTATTTTTTATAAAATATTAAAATAATTTTACGATTGACGTCATAAATAATTGCCGTTAGTAGCAGTACATAAATATGTATTATTAGTATTATTTATTATCTTTTTTTGATTTATATAAACATTTTATGACTAGATCTAAATATTAATGTCTCCTCAAAACTCTGACATACATATAATGTACACACACGTATACATTGCGTAAATGAAAAATGGAAACACTCTTTTATATCATTATTGCAGATATAGAAAAATTGTGTAGATAAAATAATAAGTAAATTTAATAAGCTAACAAAAACTGCTAAAAAAATCGTAGATATAAATTGTTTACTCCCGTTATTATAAGGTGTGCCTTAAAAACGAAATTACCTCGGAAATTACTGTTGAAAATAATGTACAAAATAAAAATTATTTTTCTCTTCAAACGTCTTAAAAATACGTTGTTTTAGTATTCTACAAGCAGACAAAGTAAAATATAAAAAATAGTAATTATAAGTAAATAAATGATTGCTAGTTAATAATTAATACCATTTAAAAAATCTAAAGTCGAAGATATTTTTCTTGCAATTCAATAATTTGACAAACAGGTAAATAAAAAAAAATGTTCTATGGCAATTAGGAATGCTGAAGATGACAAATTTTTTTTTGAAATTTTCGGCATTTTTTAACGATCTTTATCTATTTTTTTGTTTGAACAGTAACTGTGACTGTACGGTTCGCTCGTGGTACAAACATAATACTCAACAAGCATAATATTATATTTACTCCTAATAGCATAATACATTATTATGAACATAGTAACACTTAGGTAAGTCTGGTTTATGATAAATTCAATTTACGAATTTTCAATTTAAAATTTAGATTTTAAAATATAAAAACACTCAAAACAAATGTATTGGTTTATGAAGGATTTATATAAATTTAGAAATTAAAAATTTTGATTTGAAATATTCCAAATGCAGCCAATCACAAGAAAGCATTGAACTGACATTTATAGGTTAAGTTAAAATCAAATAGCAAATGACAGTTTGTGACTGTTATTTTGAATTTATGGTAAAAAAAACAATCAAATATCAAAACTAAATATAATATCACGTGATACGTTCTGATTTGATAAATTTAGGAAACTAAAATATATTATAAACCAGAAAAAAAATTAAATTAAAATTTCTAAATTAAAATAACTTAATTTACAGATTTAGATTTACGTATTTATATTTATAAATATAAATTGAACATATTTGCCTTTATGGTTCATGGTGAATTTAAGAAATTTATGATTTAAAATTTACATTTAAAATTTCACCATATTTTATATTCTGTAAGATTTTAAATCTGTCTAACAATTTCACAGGACTTTAAACAAAAAAAATTGCGGGCAGAATGCAGTTTCAAGTGGCAGGGTGATTGGCAGTTGAAATGAATCAATACAGATTAATTTATTTTAACTTTGATAAGATTGTATTATTGTATACTTTGAGTTTTATTTTTTAAGACGTTATATAACTGGCATCTCATTTCTGTCAAACCACGTGACCCAATAAAATAATTTGATTGCACACATTTCATTACTTTAAACTTAATATAAACCAAAACGGTAAATCATAATTTCAAATCCAAATCAAAAGACATTTAATATTAAATGTGCATTTAGCGAACAAAAGACTAGAAATAAAATATTAATATTATAAAGGATTTTCTCTATTTCGGAATTAGAATATCATATTCCAGCACGCTTATTGATGTTGGAAGGAGCTTCATTCTTAAACGATTTTTGGTTATATTTTATTATTTGAGATTGGCATGACTGCATTAAATACACAAAATATCTAGGCAACTGACAAAGTAATTCTAATTTACCTATAGGCAACAGACGAAACAGAAATCACTGTCACCAACCTAACTATTCTATCAACAAAATCTCTTAATGGAAATTGTCAAATATTATTATAAAAAATAATGTAAATAAAAGCCGAAACAGAGAAAATAGTGTAAAACATTCGTTATAGAAGGCAATTCAAGCACTCGTTCGTTCGGGCACTCGCTGCTTCGCGCTCGTTTCCGAAATTCAAACTCGTGCTTGAAAAGGTTGCCTTCTACAACTTATGTTTTAATATACTATTCAACATAGCTGTCAAAATATCGATTTTTTTTCATTAAATACGCATTTAAAATTAAATCAGAGATAAATCTTATCAGACATAAAAAATTTACAAAATTTTAACCGATCTGTCTTTTTAACAAATTTATTTTATTTGTATATAACTCGAGAACAGCTTTATGTTCAAAGCACATTTAATTTTGAGAAGAAACTATATAATTTTTTCTTTAAAATCTCAAAAATATACTTATACGAAAATTAAATTTCTTTAACGTAATGTAAGAACAATTGAACAATTTTTCTGTATCTCTAAATAACTTCAGAGAAAAAATAAATTTCCAATTATTGTTTCTACCCTACTATTTTCAAAATCGATTTCCTCTTTACAAATCAAGGTTGGCAAAAATCATGATTTATTTAAAAAAATCAATGTATTTTGGTTTTTTTTAAATCAAATAAATCACGATTTTTTTAATTTTTAAAGATATTTAATAGTGTTTTTTCTAAATCAAATAACCCATTTATTTCCATTTTAATTTTTAAAGTTATATATTCGTGTTACTGCATTTTTTTAATAGTTTTAAAAGCAATACAAATATTTTATTTTATAAACGGAAACAAAATCTATAATAAAACCGAAAAAGCAGTGAAATTAATGTTCTTATTCAATTATTATAATCAAAACTCAAAACGATTCATTTGAATAGAACTAGGATAAATAACAAAGGATTTTTTTTTACACTTTTCAATACTTTTTTTTTCTGTTATATGACAGTAGCAAATAACTACATTTTTATTACAATTTATACTTTTTTTAAGTTTGATAAAAATCAATTATTTTTATTTAAAAAATCAGTTGATTTAAAATCACGTTTTAAATCAAATTTGTTTAAATCAAGACAACCCTGCAAGTAATTGATAATGCAACAAACATTAAAAATCATTTCATTTTTACCGGATTAGAAATAAGAAATAATTGAATAAAATAAATTTTTTAATGCAATAAATTAAAATTAACTACAACTGAGAATTCGGGAAGTGTTTACCGATTTATTTCTAGATCTATTTAGTAATGCAGAAATTAAATATGTACCTACTTGGTAAAAAGAGCTTTTAATTGTCGTATCCATTTACTTACTTCTGTTCTCAGGCTCGATTATAATATGCACTTTTTCGTCCTCGATACATAAATAACGATTGTTTTCTGCATCTAAAAATGTAAAGTTCGTAATATAGTTAATTTATTTCAAATATATTTTAATTAAGTTACTTGAAATGGGCGTCGCTTTGGTAAACATACGTATAAAGTGTCATGTAGGTCATATATATAATTGTAGATTGTAGGTAAATAAAAATAGTTATCTCTAGTCAGAAAAATATAGCTAAATAAACTCTCATCTTATCATATTTTCAGCAAAAATGTTTGAAATAATAAAGCTTTTAATACCATCTAGATTCAAAAAATAAAAATCCGTAATATCATATTTACAGATCAAATAAACATGATTAGGTGCGTGTGATATACAAGATTTTTTGCACTGAAGACACTTTTAATGTTTTAAAGAAATATTATTACTACCTAAAATTTTATACACTATAGGTTTTTATGTCAGTAACATTGTTCACAATTCACTTGTTTTATTCAAAAAAAATTAGTGACATTTGTTCTAACTTAAAAAATAAAACGAATGTGAATTAATATTTTTCAACAAATAATGTAATCATAATTATACAAGAGGAGCATAATATAAATGAAACAGAACGTAATGCTAAAATATTTAAGTGGTATCCCTACATTTTGCCGGCCTAGGACTGCAAACAAAGTGTTTCTGGACGATTGTGAGTTCTGTAATACTAGTCATAATAGGACGGAGGCGCGAAAGATAAATTTTTGAATAATTTACTTTTTAAAAGTGTTTATATTCACACAAAACGAATTAATTCAAATCAACTAAGTAATTACTTCTTAGCATTTATTTAATAAATAAATCCAAGCACAGCTGCCGTACTTGTAAGAAAAAAATAGTACTTAACTCTTGAGAGAAGTCCCTAATTCTCCCACTAGTAAAGTAATGTTCTATTTTTTATTCAAGCACTTTAAAAATAATCAGTGGTGAAAGTAATGAATAATGAATAATAAATAATATAAGTATAAGTATAAATATATTTCTAATAACCAACAATCATCCTTTTTTTATTTCGTTCAACAAAGGGTACCGGTAAGAAAATATATCTACTTTCACCAAAGAAAATATTGTAAATTCTATCTTTGGTAATGTTCCCTCAATTTTTACTTGTTGATTTGCTCATTTTTTTTGTTTTACAATTAATTTTAAAAGAAAAAAAGCAACAATTATAATTAATATTAAATATAGATTAAATTTGTCTATATTTAAGAATAAAACGTAGGGATATATACAACACTTCTTTATTTTTTATCAACAGCACTACTACTCAGCAGCACACTATATTCAGAGTTGTCAAACTCAAATAACATATTTGTCGATGTCTAAAAAATCAACAATTAATCGTAAAAATAATGAAAAATTTAATTTTGATTTCCAAATTTTTATTTTTGTGAATTATTTTGTCAATTTGCCACAAAATTTTGTTAAATTTATTATGCGCAGATGTAATATCTTGGTGCGTTATTTTTTAAACCACTTATACTTAGAAAGTACACTGATCTTGACACAACTTAAAACTAAGATATTATTATTTCTTGATGCATTATAAGCAACCAACAATACTTATAAGTGCGGAGCAAACGCTAAAAAATAAAAGTTGGATTTATTTTTGCTAAAATTTGTTCAGTTTTTAATCTATTTAAAAAGTATTACAATTATTGTATAACAACATAGGTAATAAATATTTTATATAGATTTTTAACAAATATAATATTATTGAATTATTAGAAATTTTACAATGAAAACCTTTCTCCGTCTTAGTTTTGAGTGCGTCTAAATAATTTACAATTTACAATTTTATAAATATATTTCTATAAATTTTGTACAATGTTTTAAGTGTATTAAACATTAATTAATAAAATAAAATGTTCTTTTTTGTGTTAAAGTGTTCTAACGTTTTAATGTCGAAAGAACTGTACTACAATAAAAATCTTTTTTACCTAACTGCATCCCAATGAAACTTAATTGTATTATCTTGTTTCTTTCCACATAAAAACTTAAAAGGATTTGTTTTAACTAAGATTTCGAAACATTTTGTTTTGATTCTTGTTGTGATTCAAAATTAATTTCAATTCTTGTTTTTGTTCAAAATAACCTTTTTCCGTTTTTAGTTTTTCGACTAATATTGACCAGCAAATTTTTTTTCCGTTTTCCGTTCAGCCTCAATTTGAGAACTTTGTTTACTTCTCAACAAATTTAGTAATTTGTAATCTATTACAATCTAACATTATATAATAACATATTTACTCACTGATAACAGAATTATATTTTTTCTACGACCATTAAGATATTTGCTTGTTGTATGTTTGTTTTTGCTAAGGATACATAGTATATTGTAAACACATTTTTATTTCCCACAGTAATCATAGACAACGTTAAGGTATATATTCGTATGTCATAGTTCTGTCAAAAATCGTATTGTTAATTTTGTTTTTTTGCTAGTTGCTAGGAAGTAGTGAAATAAAGATATCTTTATTATTAAAATATAAATTAATTACGAAATACAATCGTGGTCGTAGAAAAATTATAACAATTCGCTTGGAATGTCCATTTCATACTCCTATGAAATGAGTACCATTCCATGTTTGTACAATATACTATTTTAATCGAACTATAAGTCTTGAGTCGGTAATAGAAAAATAGTTAAAAAAAATATTTATAATTATAAACATAGTATTTATTACTTTCCTTTAAGAATATAATAACAATGGTAATAATTGCAATAAATAGCATTCACATACTAATTCACAAATACAATATTGTATACATACGTCCACGGATCGAGTTGCAAAGAGGGAAAACATTTTTATTTTTTATTTTACGAGAAAAATATATTCTTGATAAAAGTTTTTGCATGTTCCAAAACGGCCAATTCAGTTTTAACCTTATCAAATTTTCTTTTAGTGTCAGAGAAAAATCGAAAATAGGTCGACTTAGTTGAAAATTTTTATAAGTCCCAGAAAACAAGTTCGCGTTGTCATAGCAATAATTGTTAACATAACTTTTATTTCATTTTAATTTCATAAATTTAACAACAATAATAATATAGACTATAACCAGAGTTGGCAAAAATCATGATTTTTAATTTTTTTTTAATTTCTAAAGATATAAAGTGTTACAGCACTTTTTTAATTGTTTTAAAAAGCAATATTAATATTTTGTTTCATAAATAAAATCTGTAATAAAACCAAATCTGAATAATTTTAGGAAGAGTAGCAAGGATTTTTACTTTTTGTTACACATTTAAATATTTATTTTTCTATCTTCTATTATGACAATTAAAGTGAAAAAATATAATTTAATTTGAAAACATTATTAAATACAGAACTTATTTTCGTTGTTATTAATAGTTTTGCAGCAAATAATAGTTATTTTTTATACAAGACGAAAAAATAATATTTTATCGACAAGCGGAAAGTGTTAATTCACGAGCGATATAATCCCGAGTGAATTATTTTTCGCGAGTCGATAATTTAATTTTATCGTCGTGTATAAAATTCAATTTTTTTCTATATCTGATTTTAAAGAAACTGAAATTAGAAATATTTAATTTTTATTTGAGAACAATTTTAAAATGTCGGTAGTGTGAGTTGATATGGAAATGAACTTCAAATAAATATAAGTTAAAGTACTTTATCTACCCTTGCTGTTAAAGTGTTACTTTATCTACCCTTGCGGTTAAAGTACTACTTTATCCACTATTTTGGGTTGATAAAATTACACTTTAACGTCTGCTATAGAAAAAATTACATTTTCTTTACAATTTGTATTTTTTTATATTTATTAAAAATTAATGATTTTTATTAAAAAACAGTTGATTTAATCGTGATTTAATTGTTTTAAATCACGATTTAAATCAAGTGATTTAAATCAGGCCAACCCTGACAATAACTATTCTACTCAATCTATTCACCGGTATATGATTTTAATACGGTCATAATATTGTTATCGTGTTCGCCTTACGAAGTCGACGGCTATGTTTTTTGCTACTCCCCTAATTTTGAAATGGAACCACAACCAACAAGACAAAATCGCAACGAGTTATCAAAGCATGTGTGATTCACCTGCAGGAAAATGAATTTAAATCTAGACGGCGGTGGCGTGCTAACCTGCTCTTGTTCGGCTTTCGTGAGTTGTCCAAAATGCGATACAGATGATAAATATTTTATTGTATCACCGACAACACGACATTTCGGAGGAACAGTTCATTCATTATAGCGGGAACCTTCGATAAATTGCACCTAATAACTACTTACAAACTTATTTCAGATAATAATATTTTTTAATATTTTTATTTTATCGTAGACTGGAGATTTATGGTGTTTCTAATCAATTTATCTCGTATTAAACAAAATCCAATTTATTATAAAATAATTAATAATAATAAGCTAGATAACTTGTTCATGTGTTAAATTATTTTATATGTACATTAGTTTATAGTTAAATAATTTTTATATTTAATCGCAACATAAATTTAAAAGTATGTATAGTAATATATTCTATATAAGTTTTTCAGTATATATTCAATTTGAAGTTTTATAATTAGATTGTATTTGCAGTTCAGAATATTTTTAATTCATTTTATACCTAAAATTTCCTTCATAAGATTTGTATGACCAAAAAAAAAACACCAATTTTTGACGTTACTAAAACCGGAACAGAACTTATACCTTGATTCACGCATACAAATAGGTATATTCCTTATATATTTCTTCTACCTTTTTTAATTTTCCGATAAAACTACATCGTATTTACTTATTTTATATTTTAAACTTACTAACATCATAATATGTCAAATTTTGAGAACATATGAATAACTCATCTGTTTTATAGAAATTCCTCAGCCTAAAAGATATGTAAAATTGTTATAATTTATATATTTTTTCTGTTTAGGTAGTAGTTATATATAAACGTAATTATGCAGATCGGTAGAAAATTTAAAAATCTTTACATTTAATAATAACATAATTTGCGAAAAAATTGTATTTAAAGATATTTTTTTTAGGAAAAACTGTTTAAAGCTTCAAGTAAAGTACTACTTCCGGTTAACCAATTGTAGACAAAATCTAATCAGTTCATCATATTTGAAGATAACTCTCAAATACCAAATATTATATTTTTTTTACATGTGTCGTATTGAAGTGGACGAAAAATCGTCACAAACACACGCACACTTATTCACACACACGGACATACAGATATCACGGTAAAAATAGTAAAATCATATTCTAGGGACCCTAATTCGTGCTCGTATGTTGAAAATTCACACTCGAGAAATTTGACCAAAACAATATCTCCCTTATGTATGTATTGATAGGCGGGAGGTAAAAAAACAGTTGACAGTATTAAGTTATTTTATAATATTCTACGAGTTTATAACAAATAACTTTTTTAAACGATCAGGCATTAGAAAAGTTTTATTGATTAGGTTTCCAAGACAGTAGGTTGCTTCTACTGGTTGCTAAGTCAAACAAAATGGTAAGAACTTCATACCGTTCTAGACCGGTAAGGAGGTTCATGGTTATTACAAATAATAATAATAATAAATTTATTCCCAACAGAATCCAATCCAATTACAGGGCAACAAAAGTACATATAGTATATAAATGAATACATACAAAATAATTACAACAATAGGATATAGGTAATAAAGTGAATTACATTTAAGTTTTATAAAAATATGTCTCTGAATGCACAGAAATTATTAAGTAAATTAATTTATCGCTATTAAAACTAAAAGTGCTCTATTTGACAACGTTACCTTATGGTAACATTGCCCGATAAGGGAAGGGGTAAATTAGTAATGAAATAATATTGAAATATTATTGTACATATGTTATTATAGATACATATGGTATATTTATTATAAAAACCAAAATAAATCCTGAGCATATGTTATGTACATTACTTATAATAATTAAAAAATTACATTATGCATACAACTCAATATCAATCTAATATTTGAGATTAGTTCGATAAGCATTAAATTTATTTTTCCTTATGGAAAGAAATAAAAAAAATTTTCTTCGGTAAAACAAATACTTATGTTGCATTTCTTATATATGAAGAGATTAGTACCTTTCTGATATTTTCTACATCATCCTTTAGGTGTTTAATTAGGCATTACTTTATTTACTTACATCAAATATTAACATTTATAAATCTTCGCATTGCCAATTAAATGTCCGCGATGAATCTGAGACTTGAGGATTTGTTGGGAGGTTTAATTTTCGTTTTTTCAACATTCATTATAACTGTAACAATAATAATGTATTCCATATTATTCATAATTTTACCGGTCAATGTAACCATATGATCACGTGGGTTACTGCAGTATTAGTAAATACTATTTTGCAAAAATTTATTATTTTTAATAATTTGTATATTTTGTTTAGAAATTAAGAATTTTTATTTTGCTCTACAAAGATTCAAAGTTAAGGAAAAATAGATAATCGCCACCAAAAGAAATATATATTAACGGATGCCAGTAATACATGTTCGGTATTCACGACTTTAAAATTAATTTAAGACTAAAAATTGTTAAACCCGATGCAGTACCGTCTACAAGTAGGTATATTTAATTTTCCGAAACATTTATTGAAAAATAAACCGGAAAAACGTTATTATAAAGCATTTCTTATCATAGTTATTGCTGATACTGCCCACTTTAAGTTATTAAAATCAATGATATCTTTAATTGGATTTGTAATTATTATTAACTTGTTCACTACTAATCGATCGAAATAATCTTTCCTTTAATTAATTAACTATTATATGTAGGCTGTGCAACGAAATGCGAAACATAGGACTTTATCATGGGATTTCAGAAAATTGCGGATACTATCTCTCCTGATAGATTGCAAAACTATAAGACTACAAATATGTTCAAAATTAATTCCTACGTCAGATAAGATTATAATTGTTGCAACTGCTCGTCTGTAGTACGATATATATTTAATATAAAATATAATATTTTGTTAAAAATCAGACATCCATGGAAATAAAAGAAAATATTTATCTTTACTGACACAGATATTTTCTTTAATTCCATGGCTGCCTGATCTTGAACAAAAATATTACAATTGCCCACCCAACTGACAATTTCAATATTTTGAATTAAATGAAAAAGGGAAATCTGACTAAGATCTGATATATCAAGAGGCAGTAACTATCTGTAATAAGTCAAACATAGAAACTGCAATGGAAGTAAGGTACATATATATTTACCATTCCTAGCGTTATAACAGAAATTAAATTTCAGTTTAGTGACAATATAAATATTTTAATGAGTCTAAGTTTATTTAACCCTCAATGTAAAGCATTTTTAAACTATAACAATATTAATAAATTGGCAGAACATTGCAAAACTGATTTGTATAAAAAACGCAAAAGAACTTTTTCTTGTTTAAGCAGAATAAACACTTTTTTAAGAAATACTATGACATATAAAAGATTTGCAAATTTAGTAATAGAAAATATTGAAAAGCAATTGGAAAAAAATTGTACTTGGACAAAATAATAGACACCTTTGCTTTAAGACATGCTGGACGGATAATTCAAAATTGAAAGTTTTTGTTCGGGATACCGTAACCATCGGTTAATAGGAAAATATCGCAAGGAAGTAGTAGATAACATATATTTTTGACAACTTACTAGTTTTTCGATGCGATATTTTTTCTATTGAGCGATGGTTAAGGTAACCAACACTTTAATCAAAAGTGAAAAAAAAAACCGCGTTCACAATTATTTACAATGTAATTTTATTTTATTTTTTATTAAATAACATTTGATTATTAAAAAAAATAATCGGTTTAATAATTGTCGGACTGGCCTGTGCCCACTCAAATAAAATTGGCTGGCGACGTCACTGTACAAGGTACTTAGTACATAACACTAAATAAGTCACCCCAGTTGCGAATCGAAATCAACGCGAAAAACAGCGAGTTTTTGTTGCATTAGCCGACCTTTTTGACGTGAGATAAGTTTACTTTCTCTGTCGTTCGCGAGTAGAAATGCTAGTTTTGTTGTAGTTGTAAAACGAGCGTGCACTAGGTGACTTCATATGCAACATTGATTTCAAGTATTTTTAGGACCAGGGCCAAAATAACTAGTGTGTCAAACTGCAGGTAAATTTCCTTCATAATTTTGCTGGCAATTTAGTTCACGTATCTCAAGTACTTCATATTTTAACTTTAATATATTTTTTAACAATCATTATCTTAAAAAATTAATATATCTATCATTGTTTTTACAGAATACTAAAATTGACAGTCTGCTTTATACTTGATGCAAATTTATATCATAGTATGTATTTTTTTTTGTTTTCAAATATTCAATAGTTGTAACACAAGTGCGTGGTAAAAACCTGAATATTTTTTCGAGTGAACAAAAGTGCAGGAGTGAAAATTTTTTTAAAACATTAACATTAAGTTTCAAGTTATCAATTTTGACAATTTCATAATCGTTAAATCTCAGTCTTATCAGCTATAAACGGTTTATAATTTTATGATTATTTTTATGGCTGTCAGTGATTATGATTACGATAACAACTGATAACGCCGCATAAACTAGGGTTTTTATTATTTTAAAACTAAAATATAAGTACTTCTTATTAATTTGTTCAATACTTAAATGATTTTTTCGAAATCGATACTGAAGTACACGATATCACTCCGTGAAGTTAGCAAAAGTAGTAGCTAAAGTAAAACTTTACAGACTCTTATGTCAAAATTTAACTTTACGGACTCATCTGTCAAACTGAATTAACCTATATTTTAATAGTATTATATTTTTGCAGTTTATTTTAGCACTACCTAAAATAAAAAACATATATTCTGTAATATTATTTGTGAATTTATTTATTATTTATCTTTGATAATAATTTATCTGATTTCATGCAGACGACGTCTAAGCAGTTGTAAACATAAATGAAAATTATAAATAAATATTTGACACTTTGACAGTACGTTTGTTATCACAGCCATCCCCGTTTCAATAGCTAGCTAACGTTTTACAAACACATAATGCTATTTATTTATGTTTTTAATTAATAATTTAACGATTTCGGAAGTAAAGTATTTTTATTACGCATATGGAATTTATTGATATACAAATAACTTTAATTTTTTTTTTACCAAAAATTAAAGTTTTAACAGTTGTCATGCTGTAATTATTTGGGACTTTTAAAATAATCTGGTAGATTAGTTTTGTTTAGTTGCCACTATTTAAGTGTAGTTATAGTTTTCAAAATCCGAGAGGTGGCCGATAAAATCTGGACATACAGTATATTAACCGTATAATTTATTTTCATTTGTTTTAAAACATTGTTTACATCTCTTTACAAATATAAGTTAAATGTGTACTAACTTTTATTTCAAAAATGTACATTTAATTGAAGTAAGAGGAATATATTTTATGAATAATTTTGAATTTCATTATTTTCACGCTCTTTGATTCCAATTACTTAATATTTTGTCATAGTTACAAAGTAGGTGAAAATTTCAATTGAAGTCATAAATTATACTTTTTAAAGTATTAAAATATTACAGTTTTATCAAAATTTTGAAGAATTAGATTAATGATAAGTGAAGTTAATAATTTACAATGCTAATCTTTATTGATATTTGCTGATTGTACTAGTATGTTTTATCGCAGGAATCAGTAAAAATATTTTTAAAGAGTAGAGGACATTTATCAGACGTCACTTCCAAGAATTTTAGCTAGCATCGAGAAATCACGTGAATAATTTTTATTAAACCAATAATTATTATTATTATTTTGCTTTAGTTTCAATTAATAATAAATATAAAATTACTTTACTTGCATTAATTTTTATGTTGTCAGTCTGTAAGTAAACCTTTCAATTGGCGAAAGTGAAGTATGTGAAAATATTTTGATTTTTACCTATATGATACTAAATAAAAAAAATAAAATACCTGTATTTATTTAAATCGATTCATTATTCGTAGTTTTCGAGAAAATAATTATTTAAAAAAATTGATAAATATGCTGTGTCGTCAGGATTAAAATCATGAAATAAGAGATATAGATTGGAAGCGTAAAACCTGTGTTATATTATACCTTTTTCAGTTACATTAGTACTAGATTCATCCGAAATTTGAGTATAGAAATATACGTTCGGCTGTATATTTCTACACAATTTCGCATATTTTTTTCACGCATGCGTAGTTACAAGCAAAATTGTGTTGCCAACTGTTAGCTACATTCGTCGTTCTGACATGGGTTTGTTGTTTTCATTTTGATGTTCTGTTAAGTTGGTATTCACATCTATAACAAAATAACGCGAAGATCTCCGATATTATACGACATAATTGGAAGAAACTTGGATGAAAATCTGACTAGAATATCTAGGAAGAAAATAAGGGAAAAAGTAAAATGTAAAATGGGCTTACGAGACAGTCTACTTGCCTCTTTCCAGGATTATACCGTGCTGACGTCACATATGCCTTTTCTGAAAGCTGAAACATGAAATTGCTAATAACTAATAAATAATAATTGCAAACTAATGTTTAGTTTTTGTTATTATAATGATAAGCTATATAGTGGTTATATATTTTATGACTTATATATTGAATTTCGATTATGATCACATATCCTATTGAACCACCATTTGGAATTAAAACCCTCGTTAAAACCTACTAACCAATAAGCCAGCCCTGCCCGTTTTTAATCAACATTTGTACATAATTAAAACTTTCCACCGTCAAAGAACACCGAAATCTGACGGCAATCAATAACATTCCCCGTTTTGGCATTTATTATTAATCTTCCAAACCACCAGGGATTCTCGTACTTTTTTCTTCCGCTTCTAAAGTTCATATTTAAATGGAAAATGTCACCCTCTGCCCCAATACGAATCCCACAGACTGTGAATGTTTTTATTACAAAGTTTAGCATGATAAACAACTTAAATTATAATTTTTAAATTGTAATAACAAAATAAATATTATTATTCATCCTAGTGGAGCATTAAAATTATATTAAATTGGTGTTAATAAGGTTAATTTATTCTTTTATTAGGATAGTGAACTTTGATTTAGCTTGACAAATTAAAACTTGGGTAGACAGTACATTATTTGTTCTATAATTAACAGTTGTACAAATAAAAATTACAATTGAGCGAAATAAGTCATTTTACATGTATAATGAAACATTTTAGTGACTTTTGTGAATAATATCCGTTTTTAATAGTAATTTACATATAAGCCCGATAAATGAGTTTTCACGGACGAATAAGATGTTTCCAAACGAGGCAACAAAGGACCCGAATCAAGAATTTCGAAATGAGTACCGTGAAAATCATAAACGGTCGAATGATGTACAAGGTTTTATTTCATGCTGTATTACATTTCTCAATTTAAATCACAGGTTTGGTTTCGTTTCTTTGAAAATTATTAAGAAAGCAAAGTAAAAATCTTGTTGTCATTGAGAAATTTAAGAAGAAAAACGCTGTCATCAGTTTATGACATGTCAATTAAGTTTCAATTGAATTATATTAAAATAAAGTCAGATTTAAAGAAATTAAAGATAGTACTACGAAATATAAGAGCATACAAATATTTTAAAAACATTTAAAGAACGTATAAGTAAAAATTTATGAAATTTATATACAGTACCGTAAAGAAAAAGAAAAAAGAGTATATTGTGTAACTAGTAGAAAACGTGATATATTCCCGGACGATGGTATACATTGCGGAACGAACCGTAGGCGAGGCCAGCAACACGAGAAGTCCGGGAAGACACTTTTTCTACGTGGTACACATACTATTTCTTTTTCGATCGGTTTATATTCAATAATAATGAAATAAATATGACTGATTTTTATTTACTGATAACAATGGACTGCGTACTGTACGGAAATGCTTTGTCACCGGCCGGAAAAATAATCCCGGATTGTTATTTTTTGTAACCTAGCAACTACACTAAAATACCGGAATAATGTACTTTCCAGTTCGAAAATACACTGAAAAGATGTTAGTTTTCGTCCGATCGAAAAAAATGTTTTATTTAAATAGTCAGAAAGTTGGTAATTGAAGAATATTAAAAATGAAAACAATAGGCAGTAAAATTTCTACTTTTATGAGACAGAACAAATCATAAATTCCTTAGAGTCGTAAATTATAAATCAAAATACCGTTGTATTCAAGTAGTTAGAAATCCACAATTATTAACAATTTCACTATACTGAAAGTAAAATTGCCAAGGAACATTTGCATTTTTATTTTGATTTTATAGTGAGCGCAGTACATCTTTAAATAAAATAAAATTGTTAATTATAGAATTGAGCAGTAAACATTTTCTTCTTGTAATTTCTTGTTTGTGTAATTTATTTCTTGTGTATATCTGCCCATTTGTAATTTTAGCAGTGTAATTTTTCCATGTGTAATTTTTCTATGTGTAATTTTTCCACGTGTAATTTTTCCTGTCTAATTTCATCAGGTCATCCCTTGAAACATGTTATTCATCTAAAATTCGATATGCGAATATTGCAAATTTATAACATACCTCCTTTACCGCGGTGGTAGTAGTTAAGTAGTATATTATACACCAAGGTTGAGAAGACTACATTATTGACCTAGCACCAAGATTGTATCTCAAGGTCTCAAATCAATAATGGTCTTCTCAACTTTATATTAATAATAAAGATTTTGACATTAATATTTTACTTGTTTATTAATATTCACAAAAATAAGGTAGGCTTTATTTATTTTTATATCTGATGTTTTTTAACTTCTTTTTTGTCTTTTATTTTGTTTTTATTTTATTTACTTATTTAAATTGGAGATTCATTGATTATAGTTTTTTTGAGTGTAATGATTTAAATAATAATTGTATTTGAAGGCTTCAATTTCTTTAAAAAGTGACAGTTTGCATTCTTGTCCTAGGTCTAATAATTTATTATTGACCTAGGTTACCATGGTAACACATTATCTCATGTCAAATAAAAGTAAATAATATTGGGTCTCTGTATTTGGGCTAGTAGTAAAAAAAATATTCTGGTATTTTAAAAATCTTAATCTATGAAAATTTGACGTGTTGAAAATATGTTTTAAGGTTAATATTTATTGTTGTATACGGTAGTACTTAATTATACAGATAAACATAAAGTCATAATGAGATTTATAGCTACATAAACGTGCGATGTATTGTTTTTGATATTCGTAATCATGAACTATTCTTAACATGGATAAGAAAAATATTAGTTTAGAATCGACGTTTGAAGTTATAACACGTGTCATATTCGTATTTTATTAAACAGATGAATATCTGAACATTAATGTGTATACCCGAGGAATAATTCGTCTATTGACTGAGGCATGCTATAACAATTTTATTTAGAGCTTTTGTGCTTTCTCCTCAACTTCCATTCATTTCGCTGAAAGCTTTACCGACGTTTCGGTAAATATTTTACACACTTGTTTTTATACAAGGTAAGATCTAATTAAATTAAACTTAGAAATCAAACACACTACTTTTAATATAGTTTTTATTTATAACACAAATTTCACATACGGTTAAAACTGACGTTAAATGTACTGATAAGAAACAACTTTTAATTTACAATGAAAATTAATTTATGGTTAAATGATATTTCTCATATAATTATCAATAAAATTGCATATATTTCGTATATAATTTTGACATATAAAGTGTCACTTTTCAAAACTTACTGACGTTTCAAAATGCCATATTTTTCATAACCAGTTAGGAAATAAAAATTTTTCATCACTGAGTAATGAAAAGTTAATTGTTTTTTAACTGTATTATTCATCAAAATCTGTTTCTCGTGTTAAATATCAACGACATCACTTTTCTGGGACACACGGTGTATTATAAATTTACAAAAGACAAATTGTACAAATAAATTTAGAGTTAAAATAGGGTTGAATTTTCTGAAAATTAATTATAGTAAAATGATCAATATTTGTAAATAAATTATTAATTATTAAAATAAATAATAGCACCTATTGCGGGGACAACTGTCACTAAATGTTATTAATTTATTTATTACTCGTTTCCTATTATTTTGCAAAATAAAAAACAAGTACATATATAAAAATTTTGTCTGTTAACAAATGTGTTATTAATGATGTTTGTCATTAAATATTTTTGATATAATAATTTAAACAGAATTATCAACATATGTACATATAGTAAATTTTAATACCACTGCAATGAGCCATAAACAAACTGATTTAGAAGCTTTTGTAAATTAATTATAAGTGCATAAAAATATAATTTTTTATCATTTTTATATAATGGAAAATTTTATTTACACAAGAAAACTAATAACTATTTATTTTATTTTAGTGTTTAAAATAAAAATAGAATTCCAACTATATTTTTTTATATAATTAATGAGTGTAGCTTCCGCTTTTTAATTCTTTTGTGATGACGTAGATATTTTTTTGACGTCTACAGAATGACGTTAATATTTTGTATTAGAAAAAAAGTTTTACATGACATTATATTCTGGAAGTAAAAAATATATATATCAAGGCTTATTACCCAGCCAGCAATATCGCAGGTATTGGTATGATATATTTAGACCATTCGGCACTCTTTGATCCGGTGGAAAGTGCACCAAGAGAACAGTGTTTTTTATTTTTTTTTCAAATTTAAATATGACACATGTATTATTATATATTGTAAAAAAAGTCAAATCAAATAATAAGTTAATAAAATTGTCAAGATGTATCAGAACAAAAGAGGAAAAATAAATAGAAGAAATGATCGTTTATTGAACTAGTGTATGACAAACTGCTCACTAGATAAATATACAACATTTTATATTTTTATTTAAACATGCAATGAGGTATTTCGACATTATGAAATTATTATTTATTTATTTCATTAGTTCAGTCCAGTAGGACTATGGAAATCGAATGTTTTTTTTTGTAATCCTAAACTTTGAAATATATAATAATGTGAACAACAAAATTGAAATGAATCATTGAATTTGAAGAAGATAAATTAAAAATTAATATTCTGCATAGTCTATCAAGGTTCTTGCCCAAGTTTACTTCGTTTCAAACGTCAAATATAATGTTTTAACTTTCAAACTGACAAATTGAATAATCTTGTGTAAATATAGTGGCACACAAAAGCCTTACAATGCTTTCAATCACGCACTGTCCACTTTACCAATTTTTAAACAAGCCACCATGCCATATACATATAAACATTTGATCTGAAATTTTAATTTACTAATTTTTCTTATCTTTATGTCACAAAATATGTCTTCCAAAAGAACCTACACACGTCACAACATGGCTGACTTTTTGCAACTTTTTGAAAGTATTATACTTTAAATCGATTTTATGTAACATAAAATGTAAATAAAATTAATTAAATCATATAGAGCGATAAATTAGACTTTGTAGGTTCGATGTAAATAATAAAAAGGTTCACTTAATTTTTTTTGCACGATAATAAATACATCTTGCAAGTTAAATACTTCTATCTAATCTTTATTTAATAACAAACTGAGTTACCATTTTTTTAATGCAGAAAGAAAAACAAAAGAAGCATTGTGACATTGTTGTGATAAAATTAGTCTGGTTGTTGTGCTAATACCAGTGTTTTGATTCTTAATATTATAAAGGTTTTCACAATAATTTGTGGTACATTGTAGAGACGATGTAACAGTTTATTTAAAGTAATTTTAAGTCGGTCTAGTTTTATGCAAAAACAAAAGAAAGATTGTTAAATTCGCTGTGACATTGTTGTGACAAAAGCAGTCTTATTTTGTAGCCTGGTTACTGCGGTAATACCAGGTCACAGAATGGTTACATACAGAAGCAACACTCCGTGTCGGTATCTTTCATGTTACCCTATTCAATTTTATGACCTTGAAGAATTGTGTAGACCTTTAAATTTGTTCCCTTCCCCTATCACTCTCTAAGATGTGAGGAAACTTTCCGATTATAAACAATGAGCCCTTTAAATTTGTTGACATTCTCCATCTCTCTCTAATTTTCGTTTATCTGTCTTACTGTCGCTTCTGTATAAACCTATTCTGTGACAGTGTTTTGATTCTTAATACTATAAGGATTTTCACAATAATTTATGGTACATATGATACATCTTATTTAAAGTAATTTTAAGTCGGTCTAGTTTTATGCAAAAACAAAAAAAGCATTGTTAAATTCGCTGTGACATTGTTGTGACAAAAGCAGTCTGAATTGATAGTCTGGTTACTGCGGTAATACCAGAGTTTTGATTCTTAATATTATAAGGATTTTCACAATAATTTATGGTACATTGTAGAGACGATGTAACATTTTATTTAAAGTAATTTTAAGTCGATCTAGTTTTATGCAAAAACAAAAGAAAGATTGTTAAATTCGCTGTGACATTGTTGTGACAAAAGCAGTCTGAATTGGTAGCCTGGTTACTGCGGTAATACCAGTGTTTTGATTCTTAATATTATAAAGATTTTCACAATAATTTATGGTACATTGTAGAGACGAGGTAACATTTTATTTAAAGTAATTTTAAGTCGGTCTAGTTTTATGCAAAAACAAAAGAAGCATTGTTAAATTCACTGTGACATTGTTGTGATAATACCACTGTTTTGGTTCTTAATATTATAAGGATTTTCGAGATGACATTTTATTTAAAGTACGCGGTCTAGTTTTATGCAAAAACAAAAGAAATGTTAAATTCGCTGTGACATTGTTGTGACAAAAGCAGTCTGAATTGCTAGCCTGGTTACTGGTAATGTTGGTATTTATCCCGTCTGTCGGCCGAACTAATAGCGGTGTTTTGCAGGACGATGGCACTCGCTCCATTCCCGCGGTCCGGCCCTGTGTTCTCGTCCCCCGGTGTGTGCCCAGGGCCGGCCTCAGCGTAATGTCGCCGGCAGCGAGGGGCTTGTATCACCTGCACATGAAACCCAGAGGCCGCAAGAGGCCCTAACACTAACACACGGAACCGTAGACTAGGGTAGAGTAGAAACATGCTGAGCAACAAGAGGACGCTACTGCTCAAGTTCAGCCTCATGGGGTTGTTGCTGTACCTTGGGATTCATCTGTTTTCGGGGAGTGGTGTTGATGAGCTACAACAGGTAAATATTATGCTTTCATTTATTTATTTCTTAGAGCAGTATTCCCGATACAAATTAAATGGCAATAGGACACGCCAGTGCTACGATCGTATTGCTTGGTAATGGAAACTTGACCTGATTTTTTTTTCTGCAACACTTTATGCCCTCTTTTAAGTTTGTAAAGAATTACGTTATGTAATCGACTGAAAAACAAAAATAACGATTTCTGTATTATCCCAGTTCAAAGTCTTTTAAGTTTCCTGCTATTTTTACACTGACTTTTTGTCAAACTAAATCGATCGTAGCGCCAGCGTGTCCTGTGCAATAATAATACATTGTGCAACAAATGCAGAAAGTAGCCTATTTCCTACGAAGTGTGAAAGAATCACACAAGGTGGAAAATAGAAGATACAGAATAAAAATACATAATATACGAAAGGTATTTGACATAAACACATTCTGGCGTAGGTAAACTCACGCAGTGTTCGAAATACTACATGAAATTGAAATGATATTTCTCACACTGCACATGCGCAGTGTTGGCAAATATTGTGAAATAAGATTTCTCACATTTTAACTCACTCAGTTTCCATAATCGTCATAGAAAAACTAGATTTTCTCACGACCGAGGGTAGAAGTTTCTCGTCATCATAAAACTGCAATAATCAACAAAAACAAAGGAAATGAAGGCAACTGTATATTTTATTTTTGTCAAAAAGAAAAAAAAATATTGTAGGTTTTACGTGTTTTTTCTCATATACGAGTATTAGTATTATAGCACTCGGCATCACCTCGTGCTTCAAATTTACACCTCGGAATATCATAATCTCCTCCCTTAATTTGACTGAAATAACGTATCATTCTGTAAGGAATGAAAATTACGAGCGTAAAATTAAACTCAAAATTACTACAATTTGTGAAATTGTTAGTTTCAACAATATCAATTGGTTCTGATACTAAAGAAGTGTTAGGTACTTGAGCTTCTGTTTCATTTAGGCATATTGTCTCATATAATGATGATGATTAAATTAATTATATACATTTTTTTTCATTTTAATACTAATATTCTATTAATGTCAAATATTAGTTTTGATCATTCTACTAAAATATCCCAATTACGTCCATGCGCAAGAAAGTCCTTGTAATGCGATTCCATCAAGTACTGTAAATACTACGTATTAGTGTTCTGTATACTACTTCAATTGTAGTTTTTAATCCATATATTAACGAGTAATAATAAATTACCAACCGATTACGAATTGTGACTAACAATTGATAGTATTAACAAGAACTATTCAAAAACCCTGAACATGAGTTACTGACTACTGTAGAAATTTTAAAATACATATGTAATAAATAACAACAGAAAACATGGTTTCGTTAAGATAAGAAATAATAAATAATACATCACCCTGCAAATCTATAAATTAATAATGGAACAGTTATCAGGTAGCAAGGACAAAGATATAAATAAAATATATGTGTACTTGAGGAGTTTATTTAGTAACAGGGAAAATATTTATCATTGAATGGAATTTAATACTTGAAGATATTTAATAAAGTGTATTAAAAAATGAGATGAATATTAAAACAATTGTATTGTAAAACTCTTTGACATATTACAATATCTTTTTGGGCTGTGTACATGTATGAAACAATATACGACCCCATTTGGAAACTAGAACAAACATCCTTCCAAAGTTTATTTGGCACAGGGCCGAATTTTACACCTAGTTTATATGGATTTTAGAGGTTCTTGCCAGCTTGCACTACATAAATATGATTATCTAATCTTATAAGGTAATGATGATATATGAAACAGGTACGGTCTCCTAAAAAGTAATCTAGCATCTGACATATGAGGTTAATTTATAAATTTGACTACACAAAAGTAATCCACTAATTATATTAATAAACAACTTTCATAAGAAATGAGGATAATGCAAGTCGCTGCTACCACTATCACTTTATTTGAGAGTCTACCTTGGTAGAAGCAGAAAATGGAATATTAATAATTACGCGGTTGCTTTATGATCTAATCAGTGCAAAGTAATCTTATTAATATTATAGAGGTTTACATATGCGTTGTGCTACCAAGTCTCAAAGACAAGGGTTGAAATAGGTTGGACCGAATTAAACAAAATAGTTCAACAATAAGAAAATTATATAAAAGTAAATGGTCAACCGCGACCAAAAATTTATACAATTTACCTAGTTATTAAGTGTATGATTAAAATAATGGAAACCTGAACGCAAAGCTAAAAGTAGATGGCATGACCGTGCGACTTACTTAAGTCCCGCCTCACACGATTAAAATTATATTAAGAAAAAGAAGAAGTACATGTAATTTTACGCTGCGTAAATAAGGTTTTGAGGTAAAACATTTGAAAATTATGAAATATGAACTTTATTCTTTTTCGTTCTGGCGCGTAACACTAAATATAAAGATGTATGAAGTATGAATACGAAAAATAAAAAGTAATAAACTTAAAAAGAGAAGGAGGTCAAATCCTAGAGGATAAAAAACAGAATTAATTTAAAATGTTTGCGGAATATAGCTTAATCAAATCTTATTTTTGGTTTTATGTAGGTAGATTATTGAAATATGAAAAAAAATTGAAATTACTTCCTCTTTTCATACAGTTAAGACATCCTCAAGAGTCGATGATCGCAACAGAAAAGAATTTCAAATCTTGCAATTCCTTTTTAAAAAGTAAAATCCAGAAATTCTCATGCTCTAAGTAAAATGCTAAAATATCCCAACTATTGATGTACGTACACTGAGAGCATCATGAAAAGGACACATCCTTCTCTGATCACAAACTTTAAGACGCAATAAATTCTATTTCTGTCATATGTAATAAGAAAACTCGGGAACATTCCCCAGAAAGAAAATATTGACTAACCATGAATAAATTCCCGAAAATAGGGAATTTACTGTGTAATTGTTTTTCTGATGTTGTGGTTGGTACTAGCAAACTGTGGCAATGATTTTTTATATTTGAAAAGTTTGTAAATATGGGTACAAAACAATCTGATAAGTAGAAACATTTTAATCAAGTTCAAAAATAATAATAATAATAACACCATGTATTACTGTTAAAAAAACCGACAAAACGTTGGTGCACCTAGCTAAATTGTGCATCAAATATTCATAAAAAATAAAACAATGTTTAATTTAAAAGAGGAAAAAAGAAAACCATCTACCTCTGAGGCTGTACAACAATAAATTTCCCTAAACGGAAATATTCTCGCGTCCAGGAATATTTCTTGGGAATAATCCAAAAAAATAATTTCCGAAAACTTCCCCATCATTCGTCATCTATAATGAACTTTATTCACAATCTAATCCCATTTCCACTCCCCCAGGTCCAAGCAGGCCGCAACCTAGCGGCGCTGGACACGCAGAACCTCCTAGCGGCGATCCAGAACCCGACGACGACGCTGCGAGCCCCAGCTCCGCCGGAAGCCGCCGCCGTGGTGCAGGTGACGACCACCACGTCGTCCACCACGCCCAAACCGCCGCCCACCGTCCACGAACTCGTCAAGCAGGTCACCGGCTGCTTGGATAGGCCCATGGTGCCTAGAACGCAGCAGAGGGGAGACTATTGGGTAAGATGTAGTAGCAGAATGATTAAAATGCTGAGGCGACTGTAACACAAACTGTCATTATGTAATATAAGTGCCTACTAGAACCACAGAATAGTTACACACAGAAGCGACACTCCGTGTCGGTACGTTTCATGTTCCGCTAGTCAGTTTTATGATCTTGAAGCATTGTATAGACCTTTAAATTTATGCTCTTCCCCTATCTCTCTCTAAGATGTGGGGAAACTTTCCGATTTTAAACAATGGGCTCTTTAAATTTATGCACCTTCCCCATCTCTCTCTAATTTTCGCTTCTCTGTCTTACTGTCGCTTCTGTATAAACCTATTCTGTGCTAGAACGTAAAATTCTTAAGGGCGTAAAATTTTAATCCTTCATTTTATATGGTTATAGATCAAATATTTTTGTTTTAATTTTGACAAAATAATTATCTACAGTTATCTATTTTTAAATCTTACTTCCGCTCATCTCTTGAACAAAAGACAAATATGGCGGTAATATCAATATAAAAAGATAAGCCAACAGATTAAATTACAATTATGTTATTGATGTAAAAAAGCTCTATAGCCTGAAGTTTGTTATAAGTATTATATTTCTTTTTTACATTGCTCCAAGAAAGTAACACAACGTATTAGTATTGTAATATAATAATACTCTAATGTTGCATTTAGAATAGCGCACATTTTCGCAAATATTGACCAAAAATTTTTGCACAATTTCTATTTTGTCTAAGTTTTCTGGTATAGTCACTAGTCTTTATACAGGGTGTATCAGCGAACACGAACCCCTCCTTAACTTTTTAATTATAAAAAAATAGAGAAATTTTCTTTATATAAAAGTTTTATAATATTAAATATACTATTTGTTACATGAAAAAGAAAAAGAGTTTAAAGTCTAGTTTAAAAGCAAAGACTAGCAAATTTTGTTTTTCAAATGTGAACCTACCATTATTTTAGTAAAATTAAAACCGCATTTTTTTATACTTTTTAATAATGTGTTAGTTGTCATAAGTGAGTATGAAAATATTCGAGGAAAATAATGATAGGTTCTAATTAAAAAAACAAAAATATGTTTTCTCTATATGTGAGGAAATAGTATATATAATATAATAAAACGATTATATAAAGAAAATATTTCTATTCCTTCTAATAAAAAAGTTAAGGGAGGTTCGTTTCCACTGATACAACCTGTATATCTTCATTCGAGAAACGTATTTTCCATCATTATTGCGCACATGCATTTTGTATCCAATTTCTAGATTTGCGTTGCATAAAGATCAATAAAAAATAAAACGACAAAAATTTTGATAGCACTAAATCAATTTATCATCTTTTAGTAAAAACGTACAAAGTAAAAGAAATGCAAACGAGATCTCATATATCGTGTACGAATATTATATACAAGTTCCTATCAAAATAAAATTAAGTGTCTAAAATATAAATGAATATTGAGATTTTTAATTTCAGAAATATTCATTTATCAGACAGATTTTCTTTTTAATTTTCTTTATATGTACGAGCGCAAATATATCATAAAAATTAATTATTATAATTATTTTTTACGTACAATATAATCATCTACTATGCAATTTTAAAATGTATTATCTGTATTTCAGGTATTGTACAACTACATTCGACCGCGAAGACGGTATAAATGCGAAGAAAGTATAACATACACAACACATGCAGACTATTCATTCTTGGATAATCTAATACCGTTGCTGGAACGATGGCAAGGCCCAGTTTCAATAGCAATTCATGCACCAGGAGCTGACTTTCAAAATACGATAGACTCTATCGCTTATTTAAGAGACTGTTCATCTCCTTTGGTTACAGAATTTGTAACTTTTCATGTTTATTTCAGTACGAAACATGTACCTAAAGAGGTAATACAAACAATTAGACAATTCTCCACAAGAAACTATTATATTATGTTTGCAGGTACCAAGACATAACGACGTTCTCAGTACTCCATACAACTGTTCGGTAAATCCACCATTTGTAAACGTAACCAACGACCAAATGTACAAAACACAGAAAAAACTTTTATACCCTGTAAATGTCGGTCGAAATATTGCGCGGGAATCCGCTCAGACTCATTTTATACTACCATCGGATATAGAACTATATCCGTCACCAAACCTTATAAGTGATTTCTTGTCTCTGATCGCGAAGAACGAAGGACCTTTGTTAAAAACAAACCCTCGAGTGTTTCCTCTACATTTATTCGAGGTCGCTTCGAACCAAGCTGTGCCATATAACAAAACGCAGCTCATAGCCATGTTGGCGAACGGTACAGCGTTACCGTTTCACAAGAAGTTGTGTCCGGGATGCCACAATGTGCCCAAAAGCAAGGAGTGGCAAGGCGTGAAGCAGACTGATGGTTTGCACATATTCCACATTGGAAAGAGAATGGGACATTTTATACACTGGGAGCCAATCTTTATTGGGACACATGTCGATCCGTTGTATGATGAGCGGTTGAGCTGGGAAGGCAAGAGCGATAAAATGACTCAGGTAAGTTTCAAGTATTCACTTTCTAAAAATTTTATTTCATACAACTCATTTTCTAAAAATAATAATCACATGTATTTGAATAAAAGCTGCTATTTATTTGGTCACAATCTTCAAACATTTTTTATCATTATTGCAAATATATTATCAATATGGTAATTATTTTTGTTTTGGAAAACCTAACTCAAATCTAATATAATTAAATATAACGGTGTAGATTTTATATAATTATTAAAATTTAAATCAGTAATACTTAAATTTTGTTTCAAATTTATTAGGCGCTGCTGTTCCACCTACTTTTTCCTCTCCAACTTATTCCAAACGTTTAATTATCTTTTAATTATATCTGCTTTTTTGTCTTGCCCAGACTCGCATCTATTTCTGAGTTCTGATTTTAAATTGAGTAATTGTTGAAATCTATTTTTTGCCTAACTTTATAAAATTTAAATAAAATTCATAGTACGTAAGGCTGCCTGAATTCTACTCAAAATGGGCAAGCATACTATAAATATTAAAACATTTTCATAACAGTGTAAACACTATAATGTTCAAAAAATAAGTTTGAGAAATAAATGTACTTTGAAAAGTTTTGCGAACGCCATGAATATGTACGCTATACAATTAAAATGTTACTTAATTCATCATTATTTTTTAAAATAAAATTTGTTGCTCGTATATTTTACAGCAACTTTCTAAAATATTTTTTTTGAGTATTTATGTTACGAAATATTCGCAAAATATTTAAATATGACAAGAGTAAACTGTCACTTCCAATAAAGCTATGTTTACCAAAAGTTGATCAAAACGTTTTATTAATGTAAAAAGCATTGTTTCATTAAAATCTGTTCAACCGAATTTGTTCTGCACGTGGACACATACATCCAGACATACGAACAAACAAACTTCACTTTAAAATTAGTCAAAATATATTGTAAAGATCTTAATTTGTAGACATACTTTAAATTGTCGAAATGGCAAAATTTGTATGATTACAATACTTTCCTTATTATGTCTGGCGACCAGTAAAAAATATTAATAGTTAAAATTCCTTTAATCAGGAAAATCAAATTTAACTTGTGATTTTTTTTCAAATTTATTTGGAATGATTTGAGGAGATTGAGTCCTTAGAAAATTTTAGAAGAATATTATCAAAAATATTCTTATATACAGATCAAGTATTTTATTTTACAAAATATGTATCAATAATTGTTAAAAATGTTGACCAAATAAATAGAAGGGAATATTTATTATATTTATTTATAAATCGGCTCGCTATGCACACTTCTTAATGGCTAATTTAACAATAGTTTCTTTGCTTTGCACTTACTAATTTTGTCGCTTTGATAACACTGGTGAACTGAGACGAATTTTAATAAATGTTGATATCTCAGGGCTACGCTCTGTGTGTGCTGGATTACGACTTCATGATCCTCGACAACGCTTTTCTCGTTCATAAGCCAGGCGTGAAAGTGTATAAAAAGGACCAAAAGCGAGCTATTCTCGCAGCAAAGACTAATCAACTGATTAAAAAAATCATTGTCCCTGAACTCAAAGTATTATATGGCTTTAAAAAGGGCTGTGCTGTATAAATGTTTAATTTACGTTAGTTCGGTGGTTCCGGCTGCTTGTAAGTGTCTCATCACGAAACTCGGCGCACTGTATAGACTTATTGTGGTGACTGCAGGATGTATTTAGTATTTTAAGTCGTATTACTTTTATTTTCCCTTAAGAAACTAAATATTATAAAGGAGATTGTTTTAAAGAAATATTTTAATACACTTTTATACAAAAAGGATATTTAACAAATTATACCTGAACTTACAAAGCATTCTTTTTTCGAAATGTACCTTTCAGGGCTGAACCGCAAATTTACAAATTTTACCACATTTACTTAAATAGAAATTAAATATTTTTGTCAGTTTTTGTTTGAGTAAATGTGGCACTTTCATAGTTTTAAAAAAACTATTGATACATAATTTCCAAATTTTAAATCGGTTTATGCCCTGATGTTTTCTGGTATAAAACCAATGCTTCGCAGGGCGTAAAATTCGTTAAAGGGTTAATTCGCTCAAATATAGGCCAAATTTTAAAGACTTGCTTACGCCCTTTAATCATACACATTTTTTTAATGTTCCTATTCTTTTAAACAGCTTCTTATTTATTAGACAAACCTAAACGATACTTTTAAAAGACATAAGTATATCTCGTACTTAAAAATAATTTATTACTATTTTATTTATTTTAAAAATATCTTTTTAACTGAATCAAGTCAATTTTAATTTTTTAATTTGCTTTTTGCTATTGTATTAAATTAGCAATATATAATTTTAAGTAAACGAATTGTACCATTTTGTATTATTTGAATGAAGCATTTTAAATAAGTTGTACATGGATGTGCCTTACGAAATAATTATATCTATGTATCGTGATCCAAAAAGAAATACTTTTCTACAATTGTATAACGTACACTCTGTATATTAAATAAAAATTATATATCTGTACATTATAACAATTATGTATATTTAAAATGAAATGTTTCCCTTATCTTATCAACTTCCTAATTGCAGATTTCTAAATGTCATTACTTTACAATCAGTGTATGTAAATCAGAAATATTTATCATATTTTCTACTTTTGCTTAGTACAAAAATAGCAACATGGTACTTTCATTTTTGGTATTTAGTATTTAACATATTGAATGGAAAAGTGGTGAAAGAGTAGGAACAACTAATGTCCTTGAATAAATAGTTTCTTCTCCCAATAATTGCATATCAGTAACCATTTCATCTTCATTCGTGATTTCGAGTTGGTGACAGAAGCATCACCATGAAGTCTCTTCCCACACTGCTGTTTGTTTGCACGCTTCTCGTTCAAGGTAAGTACTATTGTTCATTTATTGCCAATTGTTGTTATTTATTTATCTAATTATTGGGGAGTGTCGTTTATTATACTATAATAAAGTTAAACAATTTGATCAAATTTTAGGTTTTATAACAATAGATATTTTTTGTTCCCTTTTTATTTCTTCTAATAATAAGAATAACTACTAACTGAAAAAACTATAAATAAATATTATATTTTAATAAGCACATAAGAAACTTACAAATTTTAATTTTAATGAAAGAAACAAATACGCACGTAGAACAAAATTGCGCGCATAGAAATTAAGTTTTATTTTTATTATAGTTGTAGTATTTTTTATTTCTACTAATAATATAGTACTTACTGAAAAAAACTATAAATAAATATTATATTTTAATAAACACAAAAGAAAATTCGAAATTATAATTTTATTGACGGAAACAAATACGCACGTAGTTTTTAAAACTTTGTAGGACAAAATTGCGCGCATAGAAATGAAGTTTTATTTTAATCATAGTTGTAGTATTATGGAAATAAATTACGTGAAAAAATGTCTGTAGTACTAGAAAATTTGTTATTTAACATCCAATACACATTTTTATGATTAAATGTTATTCAAATGTCAAGGTAAAACATCTTCCTTGGGAAATACACATATTTCGAATTTCTAAATGCTACTTTATTCACGAAATGATTCATTAGATTTGATAATGATTTTTTTTTTAAATAAATAGTAATGGTAAGTATAATTTTTTAATAAATTTACTATTGCTATTACTTCAAAATAATTATAAATAAACAGTTTTGAAAGAAAATATTGTTTGCTGCTAAACATTGATTGTATGTTACTTTATTATCGATGTTGCGTGATGTTGTATTCGTCATAAACCAGAGAAATTTCCAGACTGTTGCGTAACTCTCATCTTGT
The DNA here is from genome assembly GCA_035578165.1 of Stenolophus ochropezus. Taxonomy (NCBI): domain Eukaryota; kingdom Metazoa; phylum Arthropoda; class Insecta; order Coleoptera; family Carabidae; genus Stenolophus; species Stenolophus ochropezus. Next base: position 6,292,567 of record JAQOWZ010000002.1, read on the forward strand.
GTTAAACAAGAGACGAAGGAGTGAAAGTTGGACATCTTCTGTGACATCAGAAGGTCGTAGTAGATTTTGGGCTGGACTATAATTAATTCATTAGATAAATTCTCGCGTAGGAATATACAATTGTTATGAAATTATTCAAGTATGACATTTCATGAAATTTAGTTTGTCGTGAATAATTTACATGTATTGATCTTTATTGAATGATTATACACTTTAATATTAATATATTGATATTTCATTACAATGCTTTGTCATCAAAATTGTTATAAAAGATTAAAATTTCTCTTTCATTTCATCTACAAATATTTTGCATACATTAAAATAATAAACAAGTGTAGATAAACAAAGGATTATACTTTATAATGAAGATGCATAATTAATTGATAAATTTATAAAAGGATGATCTTTTTTAGAAGGTAACGACTAAAAAAAAATTATGTGGACATCATATGACTTCCTTGTACGCCTATTAATCATAAACATTTTTACCTGCACTTAATTTAAACTTATTTAATTTGAAAGTGATATCATTCTACGTCTAGTCGTTTCTGATTTATGCGAAAAATTAAAAAAATCCCTTCCAGTAAAGTGCAGTGCTATATACAAAATTTCAACATTCTACGGCTAATAATTTTTAAGTTATGCGAGATATATACGTACATACAGACGTTACGCCGAAACTAGTCAAAATGGATTCAAATATGGTCAAAACGGTCATTTCTTTTGAAATCTAAAAACCTATTTTTTCCTTGATTACAATACCCCCTTTACTTCGCACAAAGAAGTAAAAATTAAGTATAAAAAAGAAGTTTCAGAATAAGGAAGACACAAATTACAATAATTAATTCATTTACAGTGTTCTCTCAAAGATTCCGCCCACAACAAAACTCTCTCCAACAACCCAGTTTCAATGATCAACCCCGTGTATCATCTTCGTCAGCTAGTTGTCCAGACAAACATGGTCGTTACCCGACAAGGACATGCGACGGATATATAGAATGCGTTGACGGCGTTCCAGAAGAGAAACTTTGCCCTGACGGGTTACTTTTCAATCCATCTACTGGCCCATTCGCTTTCCCTTGTCAGTACCCTATCGATGTTGACTGCACGGGAAGGGAACAAACACGTAAGTTTACATGAGTTAATAACGCCATGAATATTTCATTATATTTTCTTTAGAACCCGCTCAACCCACTGACGACTGCCCACATCAATATGGCTACTACCGGTTAGGGGATGATGCAAATTGTGGACAATTTATGCAGTGTGCTTCCGGAAGAGGATATACTTTTGATTGTCCGGAAGGTTTGGCTTATAATGAACAAACTTACAGATGCGACTGGCCTGATCAAGTTCCGAATTGCAATGCTGAAGGTATAATATTAATTATTTATTGAGATTATATTTTAATTTTATAAAAATTTTAGCATTTTTGGGCTTTACTTGCCCTCCAGAATCTCAAGTAAGAGGTTTATTAGAACCCGAATACAGATTCTACCGCAGTAATAGCGATTGCCAAAGATATTTCATTTGTGTACAAGGCAGACCTCGCTTATACAATTGCGGAGAAGGTAGAGCTTTCAATGATCTTATTAACGAATGTGACGGAATTGAAAATGTAACTGGATGTGTATCTAACTACAACGTTCAATATGACAGAACCGCCATTAGTCCAAGATTCAATTAATAATTTTTGTTGTATATTGTTAATAAATGTTTATATGTCTTTAATGTATAAAAATAAATACATATTGTGAAGTAATAAATGGTTTAATGTTCCTTTTTGATATAGGTTAAATTTCTTTAAAAGTTTGAAAACTGCAGAGTTTTTAGCGCTAGTAAGGAAGTGACGTCACAAACGTCAATATAACTTGTGTACAATTTGCATTTAGAATAAATGTAGTAAAAATAATTATAAATTATAGTAACCTATAAGCAGTGACTAATAGTGTAATTATGGTTTTAATAAGCATAGTAGAGAATGAGTTTTCAAATACCGCGCGGTACTCGGGTAACGTTCGGCTGGTTAGCCCCTCCCGGGTGCTCCGAGAGGCCGCGGGGGCCGTGCGCAAGAGAGTCGCCGAGCCCCCTTCCGCCCGCAGCAGGGCACTACGTGCTGAGGCGTCGCCCCCTGCAGTCGGGTGCTTCGCACTGAGTAGCAGCCAACTGTGGTGGCAAGGTGACGTTCATAATAATTACGAACAGTTGCTAAGTTTGCCGTGTTTAATAAACGAGTGGAGTGATACGTGAAGCAAAAAGAAATGGCCTGGTCTAATTATGCAACGATTTGCAGACTTTGTTTGCAACAAGATGGATTTTTACTTGCGATTTTCAATAATCACGTGAACGACAATGTCAATAACAGTATTCATCGGAAGATAGTGGAGTGTACAGCTTTAGAGGTAAACATGCTTCAATTAATGTTAACCGTTACATAAATTATCATATGTTTCATGAGTTTATTTACTTTTATCAGTTATTGAGTTGCCTATTATAAGGTCATTGAAGTGAAATGTGTAGGTTATAATTTAGAGTTTTACACACGATATATTTATCGATCGACTTTTATTTTTATCTCACGTTCTATACAAAATGAATGAATTATACTAATTATTTTTTGTGTAGCTTTCCTCTGGAGATGGCCTGCCTCCATGTATATGCCACCGTTGTCTCTACAAACTTGAATTATGTCTGGAATTCAAGCAGCAATGTTTAATGTCTGATGCAACTTTACGCCAAGTAACCCATCCAAATGGCGAACGAAACAGTGATCAAGAATCCGAAGATACCCATTATCAACCCACAACCGTTTCCGCTGCAGAATTTGAGAAATTCAACCAGAAATTCATTCCTGACCACGGGCAGAATGCCGAGAACGTTGTTATGGTCGTTAACCCCGACTTAGAATACGATTCAGACTCAGAATCCGGGAATCATAGCGACGTTGAGAACATCGACACAGCAGAATTCACAGAGCTTAAAAACGTTTTTATGTGTAAATATTGTGATCGGGCTTACACGGATCGAGAAGCATGTAGGAACCATGAAAGCAATGAACACAACACCGAAGTACCGTTCATGTGCTCACAGTGCGACATGTCCTTTGCGGATAGAACGAACTACACTGCACATTTGAAATCTGTTCATGCGAATGACAAACCGTTTGGTTGTCCTCAATGCCCTAGAAGCTTCAGCCGAAGATCTGATCTTCGCAAACATACCGTTGTGCATACAGGGATCAAACCATTTACTTGTAATATTTGCTTCAAATCCTTTTCGCGAAATACCAATCTTACGAAGCATTTACGAATTCATTCTGGAGATAAACCATATGTTTGTCCTCAATGCCCTAAAACTTTTATATCTAAAGGTGATCTCACTCGTCATGCTCTAATCCATTCAGGGCATAAACCTTTCGCGTGTAATTATTGTAATCAAAGTTTTGGACGTCGTGATAAATTAATTCGTCATGAAAAGAAACATTTCCCTAACAACGAAGATCGTCCAACTTCGGAACCATTTTCGTGTAATTTTTGTAACCAAAGTTTTGCCCGGCGTGATAAACTATTGCGTCATGAAAAGAAACATTTCCCGAATAATGAAGATCGTTCATCAGCAGTATCGGAATTAGAATTACTAAGACAGCAGATTGCATTAAGTGGTTATCCGTATGAAACAGCAGTAAAACAAGAAGTCCAAGAAGAAGAACCGGACGAAGAAGACAAATGGGGAGGCGAAAACATGGTTATAAGTGTTGATCCTTTCAACCACGAAGAAAACTATTCTTCCGTAGACATGTCTAGATCACAGACTGATGACGACTTACCTCGAATTCCCGATCATATTCAAAACGATACAAACGACCTGCCAAGAATTCCGGAACATATAACCGGCGACGAATATGAATTCGACCCATTGAAAAAACAAATGAAACACGTTAGTTCAATTAGAAAATACATTTGTTTTGTCTGTCACAAACGGTTTTTAACACAAGAAACTTTACGCTCCCACCAAAACACCCATTCTCAACACAAACCTCACGTTTGCCCTCAGTGTTCTAAATCTTTTCTTCGAAAGCGAGAACTAGATCGCCATATGACAACTCATTCGGGTACGAAACCATTTAAATGCACTCATTGTGAAAAACGGTTCGGGAGAAAAGATAAATTAGTTAGGCATATGCGAATTCATAATATCGGTGATCATGTTTGTCCGGTATGTAGTACGAGATTTGTAAGACGAGAAAGTTTAGCAGTTCACATGAAAGTTCATGCGAATACCGAAGAAAACACACAGTAAGTTAGTTTGTTTATTTCTTTAAAAGAAATTGTACTGTTGAATTTTGTAATTAGGAATTTTTATAAATAATGGACTGTATTTTTATAAAACTGAGCAGTACAAAGCATGTAATGTAGAAAAAATATACAATTTCCGTTCCTTTTAAGAATCAAGTTTACTAATTTATTACTGTTTTACATAATTATCATGAAATGTGTATATATATGTTGATATTTTATTTATTTTCCCAACTAGCTCGAAATTGAAAACTTAATAATACGTAAGATAAAACAGTTGCGCAGATCTAAAAATATTTGTAGTAATATTTTCATAAAAATTAAAATTTATACATACTTACGGAAGTTACTAAACTCAAACGAAGATCAAAAATAGAAGAAGCAGAAAAAATTGGCTTTATAGTTCGAAACGTAAGTAACATCGTATCAATCTAAAAATTAATTTTTACCAAATATATTGAGATTGTTTCAAAACATTAGGAAATCTTACTTGTATATTTTCTTCATATTTTAATTTATTTCCAGGAAATTGTTCCAAAAATGTTACTATGTCTTCAGCCTAAAATAAAATATTTCGTAAATAAATTACATATACTTCGTATAGTTAAGTTTTGAACTTCTACTGGTGTCGGCTTTACTAGCATTGGTTTATAATTGTCTTAAAAGACAAAATCCATTATGAATGTTGACTTTTAGGACATTTTTGTTACTTACTGGTGCATGTACATCTTCCAATATCAAGAATACCCATATAAAACCAAATAACAATCCACCGGTTTCAAATTGTTTTAAAATTAATAAACTCGTTGACCTACCCAGAAACCAAACACTTGCTATTAAGTAATAATTTAATATTAACATTATTATATGTGTTATTATGTGAATTAAAATATTAGGATTCAAACAGTTATTGAGTTGTTGTAAGTTCACAATAATTGCACAGTGCATCCTTTGCAATTTTTTTAAAGATTTAATTATTGGTATATTCGCTGTTGTTTTCCTGGATATGATTTGGTGTGCAACACATTCTTTAACAAACATATTTTCTTCTTGTGAAATTAAATCAAGTTCGTTTTGTAATATATTTTTGATTTGCCCATAACATAAGTTCATTATATGTATATAAGCTTTACCCTTCAATGTTAAATAAAAACAAAACAAACCCTGTGAAAAAAAATAAAAACTGGACGATATTATGTTATAAATTGACCAAAAATCATATTTTTGCAATAAATATAATTCTAAAATAGCTATTATAAGCGTAATTGTGAAAGAATATGCTAGACAGTACCGTGAGTAATACATTAAATATTTCGCAGATTTTTTATCAAAAATTGTTGCTATCCCAAAATAATTTTTGTTATTAATAATTGATATAAATCCATTCCATTCTTTCACAAACTCCTGTGCATTCATTATTTGAATAAAGTATAACAATATAACGTCTATTTGAAAAACAATTAATCCCATTTTGAAAACAACTTCAATATTTGTATCAATTTTAAAATCAGTGATCAAATCTAAAATGTTGTATACCGTCACAATTAAAATGCATATTAATGCAACAATTGCTGAATAAAAAGCAAATTTTGATTTTTGAGATCTTTGAAAATTATCGAAATATTTTGGGCAATGCGGACAAAAACCAATTTCTTGAATGAGTCCAATATATGAACCTATTAATAACATTGGTCTAAATATACAAGTTACACATTCTTCGTTATTATTTTTTAAAGTATGTACACGTTTCATGTTTGAAAACTGCAATAGGTAATGAAAAACTGACTGTATTTGTATTTGTTTTATTTGGGTGATAAGGGATAATGTAATTGAATTATTTCATCATATTACATGAATTATTAAATACTTATTGATGAGTTTAATCATTTTTCATTTGTGTAATGATAAAGTGATTAACCAATTATTTTTGTCGCGGTAAAACATCTAGATCAACTATAGTCGGACGCCAATATAAGTGGATGATACAGGTGGAACGTCGTCAATGAAAAGTGTGACAATAAATATAAATGTAAACATACAATAAACAACATTCTAAAGCATTTATAAAATTAAATCTTTTATTAAATAGGCAGAGAATAATATTTCATTGAATAATGTACATTTTAATTGTTAAAATATGAAAATGTTCCATGTTAGGGATTTTCAGTTTATGTGGTTTTGGGCAAAGCGATGATTTTGATCCATTCTGTCGTGGACGGACTATACCAACATGTTTTGACGTTTAACGTATAGGTTAAGACATGTGTATCATTTCAGTATGAATAATTTCTCAAATGTAAGAATTCTTCTAACTGATGAAATCAGTTTAGAAGGTTTAGATGGCATTACATTACAAAGTAAGTTCAAATATTTTAAGTGTAATATGATGTTATTGACATTATTTTCAGCATTATGGGTTCGAATTTCCCAAACAACAAACACAAGTTTACCTTTTCCTGAACGATTAGAAAAACAATATTGGAATATAATTCGAAAAAACCCTGATTTTAATTTTTATGAATTACCAGAACCGCGTGCAGATTATGTTCCATTTGATCGGTTTATGTATATTGAGTCTGAAGTAGAACTTGCTTATATTGAACCAGTAAGTAACAAAATAATTGATTTATAAGTTCGAAAGTATACATTAAATTGTGTAGGAAGATGTACCAGATGATATTTATATTCATAAAGTAGTAAATGATACTGTAAAAGGTATTAAAGGTTCTTGTCCAACTTATTTCCAAAGAATAGATGTTACGGAGACAGCAAGAACTACGGAATATGAAGAAATAAAAAAGTAAGCTCATATTATTTATTAATTCTTATTAATACATTGTGGTACTCCTTTCCCTTCTTAATAACTTTCTTGTCCTGACACCAAATCGTCTAACAAAACTCTTCTCTTGTTTTTCTCTCTGTCCATCAATATATTTCCGCAACGTACCATATTTTTTATTAATATCTGAACATTTAATTCCTATTTACTAGATGGGGAAACAAACTTGTAATAGTAGCAAGCCAAGAATTAAGAGAGCATGCTCTAATAGGAACGCAGGTCTCAAACTGTCTCGAATTAAGTCCAATTCAATATTGTGTCTTAGAAAGAATTGGGCGTTCAAGATATCAAGGAGAAATTACACAAGGAAAAAGATCTCTCCAAGTAATTGGAGAAGACCCAAAATCTTTATTTTATCACCGAAAAACCTTATTAAAATTTAAACTCATTACAAAACAAGTTCATTATCAAAAAACTGGCACTCAAAATTTTAGCGGAACTTTATTACATTTACAAAGATTTTACACGGAAAGAAAACCCAAACAGTTACTTATTACAGAACAAATTGTAGAATATTTAAAAAGTAAACCCAATTATACTGCATTGTATTCAGATATTACTGCTCAAGTAAATATTTATAAACCTTTAACTAAACTTTTAAAATCTGCTGAATTTCAACGTTTTGTTCGTACTGATGTGGTAAGTTTTTAATTATAGTTATATTCGGACAAAAAGCTATATATTTATAGAAAGTTCCATACAGACAAATTTACCCGCAATGCCAAAACGTTAAAGAATGGAAATACAAAAACGCAGATAAAGAAAAAGTACTTCGATGTGTTCAGTTAATAGATCCCGATATAGACGTGGCTGATCATTGGTACAAACCGGAGCCAGATGAGGAAGAGGTTGAGAATGAGTCGGGATATTTAGACTACGCAAATTTAAAGCTAAACACTCCAATTTTGTACCAAGCAGCTGAAATAGTTCGAAGCAAAGGAGATTTCGGGTGTTGTCAAACAGGCTTGGGCGAAATAATGGGAGTGAGTAAATTATGTGCGCGTGCTTTTTGCCGCAATTTAGTGCGCAGGAATATTGTCACTTGTATTATGAACGATGTTGGAAGGCAACGAGTTACAAGGTAAAAACTAAAATATTTTTCGTTTATTTTCACCGACCGCCACATATAATTATACAAGTATTATAATCCGGGCAAAAAAGGTATATAAAGTTCAAAATCGTGATTTTGAAATGAATATTTTAAATAAATTAAATAAATCATTTGGTAAATTTTGTAAAAACAAAAACGAAATTAATTTCAACTATAAATTTAACCGATTAAAAAATCTTTTAAAATTTAAAATATCGCATTCCTACTTACAAATATCCATGAATTAAGGTCATCACAATTCGTTTTGACTATTGATTGTATAAATTGTTGGCCAAATGAAATTCTTTAAGAAGTATTTTTCTTTTTATATTTAAAAATATTTTTGTGAAACTAATAACGAGAATTTTTAATTATCTTCAGTTTAATGTCAAGAGTTGATCAACTTTTTCTAAAAATAATTCTTATTTTCTTTACGCACTTAAAAAAATAAATCTGGTGGTGTTTTTCTTAATTTGTTGCGCAGTGCATAAATTTGAGACAAATCAGTTAAAGCCCGTCCTGCAAACATTGACTCTTATGAAATTTGGATTCTGTTTGGTCTTTATTACTCTCCTGTATCATTTTATTTTTACGTGTTTGTTATTTTTATTGTCTTACATCGCTATTATATTTTATTATCTGATTAATTATTATTATTGTTATTACCTGATCAGATTTTTTACAATTCACTATTTTCTTCAATGTTTTCCTTTTATCTATTGCTATCTCTGGCGGTCGGTCTGAGTTGACCGTAACTAGTTTTTGAAAATAGAATTTTGTTGATAGATTTACATCTAGAAAATTTGAAAGTAAGGGAATAATGACCCTTCAATTAAAACAAGAAAGAGAAAAAATGATAAATTTAATGTCAACAACACAAACTAGTATTAGCAGTAGTAATGAAGAAAATTCTGTAACTTTAGAAACGATTTCTCAAGAAAGTAATGCTAGTACAGATACTACTAAAGATACAACAAATGATTCTACATCAGTAGATGATACTATTAAAAAAGAAATAGCTACCACAGATTCAACAATCATTATTTATAATGATCCTGATTTACCTCCTCCCAAAAAATTAAAAATAGCTACAGAAAAACGTGTTTTGGAAGAATCAGAAGAACCTGCAGCTAAGAAAGTTAAATACGAGTCTGATATTGAGATGCAAAGGACATTAGATAATATAGAAGTTCAATTAATTGTAACTAAATCCATCCCAGGTTTAAAAGGCTACGCAAAAGGATTCGCAGAACAACTAAATTCAGAACGATTAAACCCTAACATTGTAGAAGGCAGTAAAATGACTTATCGAATACTTCGACGCGCGAATTTCATTATTGAAGTAGTTCGCGAGGTAAAAGTTATCGCAGACATAACTAAACTAATGAAAACAATACAAGAAGATGAAATGGATGAAGGATACAATGTTAAAATCGACAAGAAGTCTTTACTTCGTCTAATTTTAAAACTTGCGAAGGAAGGCTACGTTAAATACATAAAAGCTAACTTAACATACATGGATAAAACAAAATCAATCTCTTTTATTTGCGAACCAAACATCGAAGAAAATCATACAGTAATTCAATCTGCAATTGAACAAGCAAAAATGAAGTTTAACTTAACTGGAAAAGTCATCGAACTTAAAGCCGAAAGGGCAATTGAAACTGAAGATAATACTTATTATTATGACCGAAATACTAGAAAGTTGTACGGTTATTGTCCCAAATTTATTCGGATGAGATTTATGCACGAGTTAATGTTTTATTTAATATATGAAAAACAATCCGAACCATTAACTACCACGGAAGAGTACAAAGAATGGTTGACGAAAATGAATATTGAGTACGACGACGTGTTGCTTTCGGAAATGTCGCCGGTTTATAACAAAAATGAGTTGAGCTGGCGCACATTTCTCTCTGCGATTCCAATTCATTCAGATTGGCCTGTCGGTTGGGCATTAATTTGCGACATTTTACTTCGAATTCCACTACAAATATTCGTTCAATGCTTCAGTGTTTTGTATCAAATAGATGATATTGAATATTATTTAAATCATCCAGTACGAAAAAACTTTTTGGTAAAACATCTTCCAGCAAAAATTCGAAATGCGTTGATGTACAAACGACGTTATATTTTCCAAATGCATGAAATTTGTACTAAATTATGCTATTGTGGCTTGGTTCAATTCGGTCCTCACAAATTAAAAGAAAAAGATCAAGTCTTTCTTTATTTAAATCGAAACAGTTCAATTTTAAATACAACTACATCTGCCGAAGGATATCACGAAATTTCTGCAAAGGAATACGACAAACATAACTACTATTTTAAAGATTCTGCGAGTGTAGAGCAATATTGGTACGATTTATATTCCACTTGTATTAACACAAGATTAGGAGGGCGTTTATGTGTGAATGGAAAGTACATTGTCTTAGAACAACTAGATACAAAAGAAGCTATGATTGAATCAATTCAGCCGCGAACAGCGGAAGAAGCAGTGGAAAGAGACACCGGCGACGTCCCTGGAAACCGTCGCGGTGCAGCAGGTTTAGACTCTGCCCTTTTCGCGCACTTGCGCCGAAACTGGAACTGGAATTGCAATGACGACATGTGTACATTAAATTCTAAAACTTCATCAGAAACTGTCACCGTTCCAAGTCAAAATGAATACTTCACAAAACATATTGTTGTAAACGGACCAGCAACAAAAAACGCGAATGTGGCACACAGAAAGAAACCTGAATCAGTAAAAGAAATAGAGAAAAAAAAAGTTAAAATGACTCGTAGAACAGTCGTGAGAAAAATCGGACCAAAGAAAGGTCGAATACGAAAACCGTTTTATGATGAAATCGATAAAATTGCACTTCAAAAAATGGGCAAACTACGCACAGATTGGTCAGCTTTAGAAGATCATATTTTGTTGTTGTGTCTAATAGGTTCTAAATACCTCTGCCCAAATCGACACAAACAAGTAATATCATTTGCAGTCATACGCGATGTTTTACATAAACTCGTAGAAACATCAGCCTCAAAAACTTCTCGGGCGTGCCAAAGAAGAATTTTATACATAATGAGAAACCCGAACACTCGACATAGCGTTCAAATGTGTTTGGAAGAAATAAATCAAAGTGAAAATATAAATAAAAAATATAGACATATTTGTAAAAGAATTTCAAATAGCCACGTACCAGAACAAGAATACAATATTGCTTTCATTGAACTGGTCTCTCAAATGAGTACAATGTTTGCAAAATTAATAGAACCGGGCAAAAACATACAAATTCCAAACACTATGGAGAAATTTCATGACAAATTTCGCATTTGTGGTAGTTTGCGCAAAACTTCTTCGCATTACAAAGATCCTGACAATACCAATGATATTAATATATACGTAATACGAAATGTAATTCATAGTAGTATGTGTTGCTTAAAAGACAAAACATCATGGGCTTATCAACTATTCAAAATATACCAACAATATCCAGAAACTTTATTAAGATCAGTTATAAGTAAAACTCGAAACGAACAAATGATAGCAGTTAAAAAATCTTATATGCGCTTGCGTAAAACTAAAGGAGGATGCATTCCTTTAAGTTCTTCTCCTTATCAACTTTCGATTACATATAAATATCAATTACACACAAAATATCCGTACACTATATTTGCTGACGCTTATAATTTACTTTCCGAATCAATAAACCAAACAGAAGAAACACAAAAAGGGTATGAAATCATAAACCCTTTAAGTGGTATACCTATTGCAGTAATGGAAATGACAACTAGAATGGACGTAACATTTTCTTTTGAAATACCTGACGAAATTATAGTTCTCGATCAAAACATGCAAAATGACAAATACTATGACCGAATCATAACAAAATACTACAATTTTATAAACGATCCAAATAAAGCAGAATTAGAAGAAAAAAATAAAACACTTTCTCAGGAGGAGGAACAAAATTTTCCTTATTTAAACGAAAAGAAAAGTGACTCGAGTCTTTTTCCTCGGAATCCATCTACTAGACTTGCATTATACATGATGCGAGCAGAAATGATTGAAGGAATGGACTACGAAACTACACAACACATGCACGACTTTTTTGTTGTTAATAGTTGCAGAGTTTTCATACATTTTCCTCATTTAAAAAATAATCCAATAACAGAACCTGAAGATATTCACGAGGATTATTCTTTAATAAAAAATCAAATTGGTCCAGACATTTTAACAGAAATTAAAAGGTAATTCTAATATTTTTTATTTGAATATATTTGTACAAATAAATTTTAGTAATGCAATCATTCCTGATAAATGTCCGACTGAAGAAGAAATAGAAAATGAGTTATCAAAACATAACGCAAATAATAAAGATAAAAGTTTTGTTAAAGAACTTTTAACTTTCTTATTAGAAAGTGGTGCTTTTGGGGCAACAAACAAAGAAATCTTAGTAAGTTTTATATAAAATTATAATACAATGTACTAAATATTTTTAATTTAGGATATGAAACCAGAAAATTATGAGGGAAATATATCACTTCATGATCTCTTAAATATTTTAGTAAACATAAAAATAATTATACGCACAGGGGTTGAAAAAATTAGATACATTCACTATGAGCATAAAAAACCTTGGATTATCAATTCTTATAAAATTCTGCGATTAGATAGGGAAAAATTACCGACTACTACACCAGTTACAAAAGAAAAATTAACTGGTAAACTTTATAGAAAAAAGACAAACTTTAATACGAAAGAAGTAGAGAAGTCTAAAGAGCGATTGGATTTAACGTAAGTTAAAATATTTTTCCTACGACCACTGTTAAAAATAGTATTTTTAACGGTTGCTTAGCAAGTTAAAAATAACAGTTTATAACACAGTAAATACTTTTAAAACGTTGCCATTGACAACGTGTTAAAAGTAAAAAACAAATTTACTTTTAACACGTCTTATGTTCAGTTGTTCATAACAAATACATCATGACCTGTCATAAATGTCATTCTAATGCTTAGTTTTTATTTACTAATAGGTACATAACTGTGGTCGTAGGAAAAATAGTGTATGATATTTGTGTTAAAAGTGATTTTATTTCGTTCGTGGGGTTTGTTAAACTCGGCTTCGCCTCGTTTCAAACTTCCCCACTCACTCATAAAATGTCACTTTTAACACTTATATCATAAATAACTATTAAAATAAATGGTGTCTTTAACTGATTAATATTCCTAGTACACAGCAGCAAGTAAAAGTGTTAATATCTCCATGGATAAGAATTGACGGCACTTTGAATAGAAGAGTTTTAGATCGATGGGTTGGTAGTGTTCTAATAACTTGTTTACAACAACCTGGTATTACTTTATTGACATTATCACAAGTGTATACCTTTGTTACACCTGTTGAGTTAGCAAATTTAATTAGGGTAATTTATTATAACATATTTTCGAATACAGCTCTTATATTTAATTTATTTTCAGTATTTAGTAAAGTTGAAATGCCTTCGACAAATATTGGTGAAAAAATCAAAAACAACTTTATTTTCAAGTATTCCTACGGCAACAATAGGTAAGTTATTGTTTACTTTAAAAATAATTATTAATTTTTCAAATTTAGTACCAGCAACAGGATTGGAAGATCCGAAAGATATAATCTTGGAACCATATTCTGATGCGACAACAAAATACGCAGTTTTTGTTGGAAAAAAATCTTATACTACAGACTTTCTTTGTGTATAGTGTTTAATGTAATTATTTTTTAAATAATAAAATGTTTTAGATTTTTCCAACAACCGGGCTTAAAGTACATACTTTATGCCCTCTTTTGAGTTTGCAAAGCTTTACTTTTCACGCAATAGTACTTGAAAAGTACTTTTCACTCACTAGTTGCATAAATAATTATTTTATACTTTGCGTTAATAATTGCTCTATTGTTATATCGAAAATGGTTTAATAATATCGGATTTTGTTAAACTATTTTTGTTATAAAATTGGCACTTGGAAATACTGCACCTCTCGGTAAATGTCCAATTGATAACCTCAAATATTTTAAAATAATTTTTAGTACCATTTGAAATTATTATAAATATGAAAACCAAATATACAAAGCTAATTTAAAAGAATATTAAAATTTCCTTGAGATTAGAAATGAATAGGACAGTTAAGTATCCAACTTCATTCAACATGATCATTATATTTTATATAAATCACTCGATACACTTAATTGATGTAAAGTATAAAAAATATTATATTAAACTTGTTTTATATGACATTTGTCGCAGATATTGATTACAGTATACTAGATGCACCATAAGGTAAATAGTAACATACAGCACCGTAAGATGGATCTATTGAAATAAATAAATATTTGTAATAAGTTTCCAGTCTTTTTTGAATATTAGTGTTTGCTGTTGATAAAACAGTTTATTAATTTTCAACAACTGTCATCTGTGTGTTTATTTTGATTTGGGTTTTTCATTGCATTTTCATATATAATAAAGAATTGCGTTATAACGAAATATTTGAATTACAACTGAAATTTAAGACAAAAATCATGAGAGGCAAAGCACGTAAAAAGTGTATGGTTGAGAATTGTCCGACAAACGCTTGCAAACCAAATAAACGAGGACTTGTATTCTGTATACCACGAAAAGACGAAAAACGTTGGAGATGGGCACAACTGTTAGGAAGAAAAGATATGATAGGAATGCCCTGGTCCTCTTGTAAGGCATATTCAGAGTCTGTTGGTGTTTGTTATATGCACTTTTCAGATAATCAATTTAGAAATAGTGAGAAAAAGGCTTTAAATTCAAATGCTAACCCAGATGCAGTTCCTGGTGTTAACTTATCAGATATTGAAGCATTTACATCACATGAGAGTAAGAAATTAAATAAACACGTTTTCAGTTATTATTTATTATGATTACAATTATATTACAGTTAATAAACTTCCAGAACCCGAAATAATATCAGTTGATTCAACGTCTGATCCACTTTCAATTTCACAAAATATTAATAACATTGATTCCGAAATTCTTAATTTACAAAATGGAATGGCTTATAAAAAAATTTTAAACATAAGTAAAAACAACGCTAAATGTCGAAAAAGAATTGGTTTATTAAGTACGTATATATTTAGTAAATATATTTAATGTAAAAATAATATTAAAAAGTTTGTAAAAAAGCAAAACACAATTTTAAATTAATTATAAGCTGCATGAAGCTAGTAACAACTATTTAACATGAAGTTAGATATCAAGGTTATTTTTTGTTGACAATGTTCAATCATAATTGTCATTATTATCTCTGAAATGCAATATCTATTATGCATATATTTGTTTAATGATAGTGAAATATTGATAATGAATATTTTAAAATTTTAATATCAATGTGATAATCTATATTGAAAAGTACAAAAATATAACCTATAATTAAAATAACAAATTGATGAATAGTACATAATTTATATATTTTGGAAATTATTAAGTCAAAATTATCAGTATGGAAGATGCAGCAAGAAAAATATTACAAAGAGCTGTTGATCTGGATTCAAATAAACGCTATACAGAAGCATTAACTTGTTACCAAGAAGGATTACAAATTTTAGTAGACGTAATTAGAAGTGGGTAATTTCATTTTATTTTAACAGATGATTTATGGTCATTTTTAGATGAAAATGGCTCTAAAAAACAATTTATTAGGGCAAAGATTGAAGAATATATGAAGAGAGCAGAAACTTTAAAAACATTAATAGCAAACTTGAAAGAACATGGAAGCAAACATGAACAAATAAAAATAGAAAATAACTCCACAGGACACAGTTACGAAGTTATATTTAAAAAGTTTTTGGAACCTGAAGTTATGTCAGTATACATTGAAGATCCTTACGTGCGGAGTTTTCATCAAGTATGTATCTTTTTCTTTTTATTCTTCGAATCCTTAACTTATTTGTTCCAGTGTCAAAATTTGGTAATGTTTTGCGAACTACTTGTAAGAAATTGTCCAAATTTGAGAAATATAAGCTTACTTACCACAAAAGATCAAAATGCAGAACAGGTGAAGTGGTTAAATGAATTAAAACAAAGTTTAATTGTATATAATATTAATTTAGATATTAACTATTCCTCTACTCTTCATGACCGACAAATCAAGTAAGTTTACGTTATATTTTACAAGAAATGTTACTTTTAATTGTGGTTTAGATTTAGCACGGGTTGGACAATAAAAATTGGTCGTGGACTTGATTATTTTAAGAAGGCAGATGGAAAATTCTGCATCGGTGCATTTGATTACAATTTACGGCCTTGTCATGAAACTACAGTTGATGTCTTTCACCAATCTAATGTCAAACAGACATATGGATAAAGGTAAATACTAATAGTCTTAATAATAAAGCATACCACAAAAAGTGTTATTGAAATTTATACTCATTTACAAAATAAATGTGTTTTTCACTTTCTAATTTCAGTTATTGGTTTGAAATATATTTAAAAAAAAATGTTACTTCGTTCATCCCTTCAAACAATTAAAATTTATTGTTTTTTCAGATTCTTGTTTGTGATTGAAATACACCTTCATTTATTACCAGAACTGCACTGTGCATGAGAAGTTACAAACATCATTGAAATACTAGAAAAAGAGTTTATAAATCCTATTGGATATTCATAGTTTTTTAATTTTACTTATTAAGCATTGTGAATTTATTATTAGTTATTAATAAAGAAATTATTATAATGATTTTATTAAATAATAACAATTCATGTCATAAGTTGAAAGATTTACAGGAGTAATTGAACATAAACAAGTAAAGCACACCTCAGTAACCAGAGAGTTTTAGAATTTTATTTATCCTAAAGTTCTATACATACATATTTCTTTAAAATTCAAAAAGTAATATTCGATGTCTATGATCAAATCGCAAAAAAAATCTTTTTACTTAAATACTTGTAAACTACTCTTTTCATTATATTCTATAATTTTTTATGCATTCACAAAGTTTCAATTATGAAACGTCACATATTAAAAGAAGAGAACGATCGGAGTAATGCTTGGCAAAGTAATTTGAGTAAGCATAGACTATGAATACAGGCATAAATGATAGCAGCTCTAACTCAAAACTTTTGAAAAACTTGAAAAAACTCTGGACCATAACCATAATAGTCCATGGTTTTGAAACTCCAAAAACACTTTTTGTCACCGATTCGGCTCAAATTTGGTATACACACACTAGGTACCTGAGGCTAACAACTTCTGAAGTCAAATCCGCCCGGGGGTTGTAAATAGGGGAGTTATTTAGAAATAAATATTTAATCAGCGGATTACGTAAGAATTATATGTCGTCGAGAAATTAGGACACCGGATTCGGAATCTACGAGGTCGAATTAGGGGAATACAATCAGAAAATCACCCTTTCAACGTCAGCACCCTGTACATGATAAAGGCGTGTTTGTGTTTACTGAGAAATCCTACAATTTCTATACGTGTGAAATATTTTTTTGTAGCCGATTTGTTTCTAATTCAGTATATGAAAAATAGACACATAGACAGTGTCCGGCCAAATTTGAACACTTAAGGGTTGATGTTAAGGGAAGAAATTAATTTTAAAAAATTGCTATTTTGGAAACTATTAAATTTAGAGAAAAACTTTAATAGGATTATTTGTTAAAAATATAATTCTTAACAAGTTTTATTTGAAAATTTTTCTTCCATGACTTTTCATTTTGGAAATAATTATGGG
This sequence comes from Stenolophus ochropezus, assembly GCA_035578165.1. NCBI lineage: Eukaryota > Metazoa > Arthropoda > Insecta > Coleoptera > Carabidae > Stenolophus > Stenolophus ochropezus. The sequence continues at coordinate 6,310,510 of JAQOWZ010000002.1, forward strand.
TCCTCTAGAATCTCTAATTAGTATGAACTTCAAAAACCCTAGATCCGGTTCAAATTTGGTATACGTATACTAGGTATTGAAACAGTACTGTCTGCATGTATAATTTTGTTATTAATAATATTAGAAAATAATCTCTAATAAGTATAAATAGTTTATGAACAAACAATTTTGCGTAGAATATCTAATTTGTATAATGAATTTTTGTGTGACTGTACGGCACGAGACCTTATCTGTTTATTGTTTAGTCTAGCGCAGGCCAGGGTGTTACAACCACTTGAAAAAATGATATTTCCTAGACGATGCGTCGTCGTACGGGTGGACTGTTTACAAATCAACATCTTTGGGAAAGGATTAAGACAAAGAAGTTATCATGCAACCAAGTGAGATGGAATATTAAAATATTCTCGAAGCTTCCACGATCACGTACTCGGATCATGGACTACCCCCGAAACGCCCTCGTTCTGAAGGAGAGAAGAGGGATATTTTTGTATATAACCCGAGTCCAAAGCTGTACTCGGGGAGTCGGAACCAGGACTCCACTTATGTCTGGCTTGTCCGGAGTAAGTCCTCCTGGTCTCTGTAACTCCATTCCTCTCCAACCTTTCCTTAGGAAGGCTGTTTCTGCTATTGGCTAATGTCAGGCATTGAGACTAACTTCGGAATCTTTTCTAACTTCATCAGGAGGGTTGTTTCTGCTATTGGCTGATGTCAGGCATTGAGACTAACTTCTGAATCTTTTCTAACTTCATCAGGAAGGCTGTTTCTGCTATTGGCTAATGTCAGGCATTGAGACTAACTTCTGAATCTTTTCTAACTTCATCAGGAAGGCTGTTTCTGCTATTGGCTAATGTCAGGCATTGAGACTAACTTCTGAATCTTTTCTAACTTCATCAGGAAGGCTGTTTCTGCTATTGGCTAATGTCAGGCATTGAGACTAACTTCTGACTCTTTCTAACTTCATCAGGAAGGCTGTTTCTGCTATTGGCTGATGTCAGGCATTGAGACTAACTTCTGACTCTTTCTAACTTCATCAGGAAGGCTGTTTCTGCTATTGGCTAATGTCAGGCATTGAGACTAACTTCTGACTCTTTCTAACTTCATCAGGAAGGCTGTTTCTGCTATTGGCTAATGTCAGGCATTGAGACTAACTTCTGACTCTTTCTAACTTCATCAGGAAGGCTGTTTCTGCTATTGGCTGATGTCAGGCATTGAGACTAACTTCTTAATCTTTTCTAACTTCATCAGGAAGGCTGTTTCTGCTATTGGCTAATGTCAGGCATTGAGACTAACTTCGGAATCTTTTCTAACTTCATCAGGAAGGCTGTTTCTGCTATTGGCTAATGTCAGGCATTGAGACTAACTTCTGACTCTTTCTAACTTCATCAGGAAGGCTGTTTCTGCTATTGGCTAATGTCAGGCATTGAGACTAACTTCTGACTCTTTCTAACTTCATCAGGAAGGCTGTTTCTGCTATTGGCTGATGTCAGGCATTGAGACTAACTTCTTAATCTTTTCTAACTTCATCAGGAAGGCTGTTTCTGCTATTGGCTAATGTCAGGCATTGAGACTAACTTCGGAATCTTTTCTAAAAACCTCTGAAACCTCTCTACGCTCACGGAATTTACCTTATCCCAAATAACTTCGTTATTGAACGATCACATGCACTCTCCGATAGAAGTGTATTAATTTAGATTCAGATTGACACATATTTATTCATAATTTTTCTGTACAGGATCATCAGACACTATTTCGTTACAATCAGGGTGTTCAATTGGGTATTAGATCATTATCGATTTAGAGAAGGTAAAGATATATACATCACTCTTGTCAACATAATATTGTAATATACGAAGTATAATTCCACTGATACTGATTGACTGACGATTGTAAGAACATTAGAAACAAGATACAACCATAGTCCACACGTACTACTCAGCTCGATTGGGTTGTTACCTCAGATACTATAACAATTATTGCGAATCGCAGTGACTGTGCGCTCGACGTGGCCGATTCATTATTACTGTGTGCTCTTAGGGCCGGTAGAATCGTGAGCTCATGGGCCGGTCTTTGTGATTCAGAGCAACTACCTATAAAAATATAAACAATGGCCTTCTAACAAAATAGAACGCCCTGGGAACAAACCCACTCTGAGCTAGACAACAAAATCATACACACACAAAACCATGGACACGCCATTACAAACGTAACTGTCAAGCAATATCAGTGTGGATCTAGTTACTTCTCTGAACTTACTATCTATGAGTATAAATACTTATGTTGACAATTGTGAAACACCGTAAATTATATTGAATTTAATGTACGTTTATTATCTCTCTACCTGGGGTTTTTAGCTGTGTTTTCCCTCAGGTTTGTAAGGTGAATACCGGAGAGTTTAATTGCCACAGCACTTTACGATTTTCTTTAATTACAATAAATGCATAAGATAGATATGCTGTCTATCTTTTGGAGTGAATATTATGAGTTTATTTTTCATCCCTATCCTGCGTCCTATACTTAACAGCTACTCTACATTACGACGATAAAAGGTTACTTATTTAAATAACACAACGTAGGGTAAGTTAAACCTTCCACTAGACGATTTTTGGCTAATAGATAACTGTATGTACGGAGGAGGTGGGTACGTACTGTTACAGTATATAGGCTTAGATACATTTAAATAAAACTTTATCCTAGGGTTGAAAATCGCTACCCCTAATAATATAGATAACAGAAAATAATTTGTTAAAAATCTTCAAGTAAACTACCCTTATAGTTGCACTAAAAATTTTATATTTTTTTTATGAATGTAGTATTGGAAGCCTAGTTCATATGCAAAATTTGAAAATTTTCACGTCAATAATATAGGGTAAAATAATACTCTACTTCCGAAACTTCAATCGCGAATTACGTAAGAACGAAGCGAGAGCGCCAAAAACGGACACCGGCACGGGAAGCGGAAGGGTCGAATTAAGGGGATGACATGTCTAACTCCGAAAATTTGGTGTTCAAGGTCAAAAACCATGGGCTATAGTCCAGGGTTTTTTACGATGCAACTAATTAGTGAAATTAGGGAAAAAAAGTATGCTATCCTATAGAGTCAAACGTGAAACTAACGAATCTGATGTCCGTTTTGTGCGCCAACCCCTAGTTTAGGGGTAATTCACGTTTCATCTCGATTAAAATTTTTGTCTCCGATTTCGATGAAACTTTTCATACATGTAGTAGGTACCTAAACTTAATTAATTAATTAATTTGTATAAGAAATCAAAAAGAATGTCATTTTTGTAATGGGTTCAAATTTTACATTTTGGCTTGCCACTCCTACACGGTTAAATATAATGCTTTTCTGTTTCAAAATTTGAACTCTTCATAAAATTTGGCAAAAGATACATTATAATTTTATTTTTTCCGATGAGTGGTTTAACTTTTATAAGCAATTAAAAAATATCATATAAGAAATAATCTCCTATATTTATGTATTGGTGACACAAGGGCGTGTTGGGTGTTGCCTAAAATTTAATTCGAGGGGAAACGTGAATTACCCCTAAACTAGGGGTTGGCGCACAAAACGGACATCAGATTCGTTAGTTTCACGGTTGACTCTGTAGGATAGCATACTTTTTTACCCTAATTTCACTAATTAGTTGCATCTTCAAAAACCCTGGACTATAGCCCATGGTTTTGAAACTCCAAAAACACTTTTTGTCACCGATCCGGCTCAAATTTGGTATACACATACTAGGTACATGGGGCTAACAACTTCTGAAGTCAAATCCGCCCAGGGGTTGTAATTAGGGGAGTTATTTAGAAATAAAGATTTAATTAGTGGATTACGCAAGAACTATAGGTCGTAGAGAAATTTGGACACCAGATTCGGAATCTACGAGGTCGAATTAGGGGTATACAACCAAGAAATCACCCCCTTAATAGAAACACCCCTATACATATGTTAACTTGTGAGTATCTTGTGCTGCTCTTGTATGAGTTAATGTACTTGTTCTATGTGTTATTTAGATAATAATTGTTATTTTTCTGTTTATTTAGAGGGCGGATAACTGGCACTTCATCCCTGGATGCGGTAGCTGCAATTCCAGAAGGGCAGAAAGAAAAACAACTATCAATTACTTATATGTATATATTTCTTACCTTGTATTTGTTGTAAATAAAAATTTATTGTCTTCTGTATTTAAAATTTGTTGTTAAAATAATATAAAATGTATGTATTTATATTTTTTAATAAAAGAATTGTTAAATTTATATATTTCTTTATTTAAGACATTTATTTTTTACATTCCAGGGTTGCTACATATAGTAAGAAATAGTAGGTATAGATTTTTATACATATTACATAATACATTATTAAAATAAGGGTAAAAAACAAAATTATTTTATTTGTTTTGCTTTTAACTCTAGAAATAAATTGTTAAAAAAAATAATTTATATAAGGTCATTGAACTCTACATTTTTAACAATATTATATTCATATCCTATTACCCCTTATTTAAACATAGAATGCAAACTTACCTTATATTATCATCCTATAATTCTTTATAATTACTCTGTAAATAAATATATAGGTATGGAGATATTCACTTTAAATTGAAACATTAGTAAATTTTTTATAAATTTTATTTTTACTTGAATTTTGATCTTATAAAATATATTACATAGAATAATATTAACAATATAAAATACACTATAAAAACATATACATTTCAGACTAAAAGACTTGATATTGAATATTATAATAAATAATTTACTTACATCGTACACATTTTATTCATTTATATGGGTGTTTGAACATTATACATAATTATATTTGAACAGAAAATGAAGTAAAAAAACGTTAGATTTTAACATTACAATTTAACACATACAGATACAATTAGCAGAATTTTCCCTGATCCGACATTCAGATCTGTGTAGACTCTCGTACGCCTTTGCGGTTCGTTTGGAGGGCGTCAGGCGTACTCTCTTCCGGAAATTCTTCCTCGACGTCATGGGAAACCTCCTAAAACCATGACAGAAGAGCGATCTCTTCGTTGCTACATCTGCAACAAACAAAACAATATTACTATCATTTTCTTTAAGTTAGATCTACATACAAAACTACTACATTAAAATTTTGTGCTATAATTTCCAGTTCTATTTTTCTTTGAATATTTTGAATTGATTTAAGTAGAGTTATAAAATATTCTTGTATTTTTATTCTATTTTATTGTATGATTGATTATTTCTGATTCGAACAAAATTATCTTAGAAAATATGGAATAAAATATCGATATTTACCTATAACAATGTAGCGACGGGCGTAAAGTTTTCCAAAGATGAGTAGTCGTTGTCACAAGTATATTTCGTGATCAGGAACCGACGTCTTCATCCTTCGACGACTTCCCACGGTGCTCTGCTTCCCTCGAAGGTTCCAACGTTGCTCAGCTACTTAAGACCATTTCCATCGCTGATTCCACCGATGTTCCGCTTCCAGCGACGTCTCCCACGTTGCTCGCCATTCGTAAGTCCCAGCTGGGCTCTACACGTGAAGATGAACAGGAACTCTGAAAGTGATTAGTCACATTCTCGCAACAGTCACACAACATTCACACGTTTCGATCTTCGTCCATCTCCTCTTCCTCCTGGCTCCTCCTCTTCGCCCGTTGTCCTCTTCGCCCAGTGTCCTCTTCTTTTTTCACTTACAAATTAAGCTAAGATTCTAATTTATAGGGCTATTTCGCCGTAGCCACAAGCAAATAACGAGGACCGCCTTCGGTTGTGAGCACGCCTGGCGCGACACCAGCACGGGCATGAAGGATGATTTCACGAGTACCCACTCACGCAATGGTCGTCTAGGGCTCGCCAAGTACAACAAGGCCGGTGACCGGTACGCAAACCAATGCACCCTGCATCAGGTGGCACGTTTATCAACACCTGGACCAACTAACACCTAGCTTCCTAATTACAAGTTGCTCGTGCACAGGTTGCCCCACACAAAAACAAAGAGTAATTAAGAGAAACACAGCACTAGCGATCTGATCTGGCCTCCACACGGATTCGGACCAAAGACTAGAGTTGGGAAATGAACTCCTCCACCACACAACACGCACTCCCGACGTACCGTGGTCGAAAAACACAGAAGGTGAATTTCTGGCCATCGGCCGTGCACCGGTCCTAATCCATCGCGTATTAGCGTCTTTATCATTGGCATTAATAACTGCCATCAAAATAAACGGAGATACGTTGGTTCCACGACTTGGAACGACGCTTAGTGACTCTAACGTTACTTTACGTATTTAGCAAAACAAAGCAAAGCAAAGCGGAAAATTTTGCCTAACCTTACGTTGGACCCATCACACTACAAAGCTAAATGACTCTACAGGTGATTTTAGAAGAAAATCACCACAAAGCAACAAAATTAAAACCACGAACGCGAAACGAGCCGCCATTCTCCACGCGGCACTTGGAGAACGAAGATGCCGGAAGTTGAGTACTCGCATCGTCAAATTTTATCTCCGCACTCCTGTAATACGTACAAATACTTTACCAGAATTTTCATAAAAAAACATAATATAATTATTTATATTTCATCATATACAAATTAAAGTAAAATATGCTTCTATAAACGCATAAATTTTGACTCTGACAGTTCTTTTTCTAGTTACATTAGTTACTTACTTTTGGCAACCATTCCTTCTACAATTTCCTCGTTTTTCAGCGGATTTCAAATTTAAAAATCTGTAACAAAAATAATTTAAAATCTCCTCAAATATATATAATTTAATGTAAAATAAAAATAAGACAAATTCATTTTTTTTAAACTACAAGCTAGTGATGTACAATTTTTAGTATTATTTTAAACAAATACAACTACTGAGTAATTAATAATTTAATCTTTCCTAGAAAATTAAGGTCATAAATACATAACCACAAATACCAAATATCTTCTGAGTAGAGTGTTTGTTTATCGAATCGTATTTTATCATTACTTAAAATAACCCAGTTTTGTAAAAATTTATTCAATATTACAAAAAAATAATATACACAGTTTACAATTAAAAGATAATACACCAATCTAATAGTTAGATGTGTAGACACCCATACGCTTCCGCAATTTGCTAGGAGGGCGAAAAGCGTACTCTCTCCCGGAAATTCTTCCTTGGACGTCAGGGGAAACCTCCCTAAAACCATGACAGAAGAGCGGTCTCTTCGCTGCAATGCCTAGAACCAATGAATCACATAATTTTTGATCATATTCCTAAAATTGTAAATATGATAGTTTCATCGTAATACAACTAACATATCTGAACATAGTTAACTTAACATATTTTCTGGTATTTATTTACCTATTAACTTGCAAGCAGCGGGCCCAAGATTCTTCTATGATGAATTGTTCTTGTTGAAACATCTTTCTATTCCCAAATTTAAGTTACTTTTCCTTCAAGGAAGCAGACAACAAGAATCAATATATCTTTGGCAATAAAATGAAGAATATTAATCCGGGAGAATTAATACCCAACACCGTATTGACAAAGGCAAAAGACCCGTGAAGCCTGAAGAATCTAAATTTATCCCAACCACTTCCCAAATACAATTAGAAAAGAAACACAAGGATAATTAACAATAGCAATAATCGGCGAATCGCAGCAAGCTGCCTCAGCACGGCATATTGATAAAGTTAAAAACCTGTGGCTGCTGAATGACACTACACCCAGAAAGAAGTTCAACTGGTGTCCATTATTGTCCAGATGAATTCGTCTATTGATCATCTACTTCTTTTTCTATCTGAACCTTCTTCAAATTCCCAAATATTTATTTCATGATTACTCCAATAAGGAAGCAGACAACACGAATCAATATATCTGTGGCAATAAGGTGAAGAATATAAGTCCGGGTAGAACAAATATCCAACATCGTTATTGACAGAGACAAAGGACCCGTGAAGTCTGAAGACTCTACATTTAATCCAACCGCCTCCCAGAAAACATAAAAATTAAAAACACAAGGATAATTAACAATGACAATACTCGGCGAATAACAGCAAGCTGTCTCAGCACGGCATATTGCCAAAGTTAAAAATCTTGTGGCTGTTGACTGACTCTATCTATACCCAGAAAAAGGTTCAGCTAGAATTTGATGTTAGCTACAGAAAACACAAAAAAAATATTACAATTTTATAAATTACAATAAAACAATTTTGTTGTTGAACTGAAAAAGAATGGTGATTATTTTAATACCTGGTTAAAATGATGAAGTGTACCTATAATAGTAAAAAAGAGAAGCTGGAAGGAAAAGTTTGATTAGTAGCATTCACACAACATTCCACACCAAGCACACAGTTTTATTTGTTCTTTGTTCATCTTCAGTGATGTTGGTGGGTGTTGGTTGGGCGGTGGTTGGAGGCGATGTTTGGGCATTGGAATCTTCTGGCTTACAAACTACCTGCGCGCTACGAGAACGGTACGAGCTACTTACATCTAAGCTAAATAAGTACAAAATGAATAAAATTTACTGATTGCAAGTTTCGAGCGGATTAGCCGACCGCACGCCGTTTGTATCCTACAGCTCCGTGAGATCTACGCACTAGCAGACGTTTACCGTATACTCGTCAATCTCGACCACCACAAGGGCCTAGGGGATGACAGTACGTCAACAAGTTTGACTCTGGTAATAGCCTTGTCATCAGGCAACACTGGCACCCCGCCTGGCACACACACATTCATTCGGCAGTCACCCATTCGCGGACCATAGATTCCCTCAAGAAATTCCTGGGAATAAAAATCGGGAAAATACAGCTGACACAGGTGGTTCCCTCTCGCCCAAGTCGAAATACTGCCAAACGGCCGGAGACATGGCATAGGTGAAAACCCTACGTAGCTCGGACGCAGCCCAACTCCCGAGGTAGACGAACGACCTACCATGCGCATAGGCGACCCTGTTTCACTACCTAAACAAACCTACTACACCCGGTAAAAGTGCTTATGGAAAATGCAGCTGGTTGCTGCCGGCTCCTCTTCATGTAGGTTGGATTCACGTGAACCAAGCACTCGGTTTCGAAAGCACTCACGACGCGCTCGAAAAAGAAATCAAACGGGCCCCATTTACAATAAATCCAACGCGAATGCTCCTTTGCGCGTTTTCGGTTTCGTTTTATTTTATCTTCACTGCTGGGCTGAAGACACCGTTGGCTCCGCTGAGCTGAGCATCGAACCCTATCGCGCACGACCCAGTCTCCCACGTATGTTTCACGACGGAACGGTTCGCATCCCACCCTCACGGGCCTAGCTGAACTGGCACTCCGGGCACAATCACTGGCACTACCGAAAAGCAAAAATATCCGTTTTCCTCGTGGAAAATCGCGAAAAACTACTCTAAATTTCACAAAGCAAAGTTCGACGAGTGTGTGTGAGTCAAACAAAATGGCGAAGAAAGAGATTGATGGCGTCGTTCTCGTTGTTGCGTGAGTTACGTAATCACCTTCAACCTTAAATATAAAATTAAAAATATGTAGAAATAAATATATATTTATTTTGTATCTACGTTTGTTTATTTATCATTTTAACCTTTTCTGTAATTGAATTTGAATAAAAACTCATTTTTATTTGTATACAGAACTTTCGCCTGTGTAAATCGGAGAAAATCAATACCGATCCACCGTTAATCCAATAAAATAAAATTAATTAACTGCAAAACTATGAATTAAACTCACATTATTTTTCTATTTTAATATTATTTTCTCATATGACATTCTAATATAAAATTAGTGTTTTAGCTAGAAAATAATATTTGTACAAAATTTTATATGTGAAGTCATCTGTTGGCACATTCTAGAACTACTAGACTTTGCTATAAATTTCGCTTGTGTAAATCGGAGAAAATCAATACTTGATCAAGATCAAAGTTCAATTTTTTAAAAGAGGGAATTTGAAATTTACGCATTACACTTATAAAATATACTTCTTTGTTAAAGAAACATAAAATTCAATTATTGTTGGGGTTAAGAAATTTAATAAAATAAGAGAAAAAAGGTAAAGGATTTTGCGTGGGATATTTTCTATTATTATTAAATTTTCATCCATTTAAATGAACTTTTCCTACAACTGTCAAAAAAACTTGACATTTCTTCATTGTTTTCGATGTTCAAAACATGTCATTTCTAAACTACACTAATGTTTTCATGACAACCACGTGCGGTAAAGTAATTTCCCTAGCAACCACGTGCGGTAAAGTAGTTTCCCTAGCAACCACGTGCGGTAATGTATTTAGCAACCTAGGGTGGCAACTGGCAAACACTTTAGATTGCTTAAAAGTGGTATTTTGTAAATATAACACACAACTGCAACTGATGTACTGTTGACAATCGCCATTAACTTTATGCATAATTGTTATGAAATGACACATATTAGAATGATTAGAATATTACACTTATGTTATTAATTCCTTTTTTTCAATTTTAAAACAGTTGTAGGAAAAATAATGTGTGTACCATGAGTGCAAAATAGCATTGCCGCTCTAGCATATTTGAAGCTCTCAGCTGCGCTTCGAGCTTCAAACTTTAAGCACGTGCGGCAATGTAGTATTTTGCACACTAGGTACACAAATAACTATTCTGTCCTGGAAAAATAGGAGACTTTCAAATTTCATTTTAAATGAATTTACACATAATAAATTGGATATTCTTATAAAATACCATTAAAAGCTTCGTTAGCTTATAGATTATTAGGCTTTGCCGTATTTTAACTTTCTATAAGCTTTCAGACTACAATTTACAACTTATATGTATTTATTTACATGAATTGACATTTGCAAACGCAAACATAACCTGCATTTTTAAATTTCTTTAAAAAAAAATTAAAATTATTTTCTTTGCAGTACAGAAAATAAATAATTTCATATATACCCATATCTATATCACAAAATTTATAAATTTAGACAATTATCAAACCCAAAGTACTTTTAACGGATCGTTTTGTGCGACTTCTACAGGAGTCGAACTCCACCTTCTGTGGTTGATAGGCAAGCCAAGTTCAGGTCGATTCCGAATCAATTTATACTTCTCTTTATCATGTACTTGTACAACATCTATTTGAGTTATATTTGAATCAGAACTATTCACTGAAACATCCCCATTTTTAAACAAATCATTATCAATAACAGTAGAGTTAACTATTGGCAAACCAACTTCTTGAAACGAATTCATAGAAGAAAAGCCACTTTCATCTTCAGCAGAACTAACACTTCCAGTTTTAGGAGATGGTGGTTTATCTAACAGTGAATCAAAGAAAGCTTTCTCTGCAGATTTCTTCCCAACAGACAAAACACTACTTCTTTTATAATCCTCAGTTGAGGTAATATTTCCCATTAAACAATAATCATTCTCTAAATTCGTCGCGACTTCTGTTTTCTTTCTTGTATCGGGAGTTCTCTGGAGAGAAAGCTTTCTGTTAAAAGCCGTGGAGATGCGAATATCCCGATCACTGGGGCTGAGAAGTTGTGGATTGACGATCGCGTGCTAATTGGGAGAGAAATTCTTGATCCTTGGGACTAAGATCGGCGGTTACATGCGCTAGGTCCGGTTCTCGGGTGTGCAGGAGAGATTGCGCAGTACGAAGCAGACGAAAAGCTTCTTGTGAAAGCTTCTCCGGAGGAATTTCATCAGGAGTGTTTGTTTTCTGTGCGGCCGCCGCCTAAAATAAAAGATACGTTAAGAATGAATGTTTCTTTACTAGCATGTATAACTTACCAGTCTCGAAAGTCATGTTGAGGAGGTTCGTGTGTGCTACTTGGAATTCGGACCGGGAAAGTTGTACTCCAGCGTTAGGCCGTTCTCCAATTGTAGATAAAGAACGATGCGCTCGTTCTAAAAATGATGCTACTTGCTGCAGAACTGCGCGGTACATTTGGCAGCTTGCTTCGGCCTAAGAAAAAATATAATTTTACTATTTTTTTCAAAAGATACTGAAGATGTACATAAAAACAAGAAAAGTAACGTCATCTGTGAATAATTGTCAGAACTACCTATCTAGGACTACTTTCTTATAAAAAGAGGTGTAGGAGGACATTTGTGCAAAAAGGCTGGTGTATTACTACGCGATTGATAGTTAGTTCACGAGATTGATGAGAGATGGCCATAGTAGTATATTCATACTGCTACCATTTTTACCTACCATCCAACGACGCCATCTCTTATAATTTTTTTGAACTAATTAACAAGGCAGCGTCATCTTTTATCAATTTGATGAACCAACCATCAAACGCGTAGTAATACACCAGCCTTTTTACATAAATGTTCTCCTACACCTCTTTTTATAAATAAGTAGTTCCACAATACGTAGTTCTGAAAATTGTTAAAAGATGACGTCTCCAAACGCGGGTGAATCAAAAATAATTCTGGAATGGTACTTTTGACGGTTCAACAAGGAAAACAACAAATTAACAAAATGAGGATAAGCAAAAAAAGCTTTCTTTAAAAGAAATAGGTATTCCATGGTACAAATAGAATAGGGGTTTATTTATTCCACTGAACTTATAAGATTTGGGAAAAATTTAAATACTGAATGCATAACAAATTATAAGATGTAGTGAAAAGGGTAGTTTACAAGCATTTAAGTAAAAATATTGCTTTCTGTTTTTGTGATTCGACGATATGTTGCATTGTCGAATAATGAATTGACGACGTGTTTTATTTTTTGAATTTCAAGTAAATACATTACGATAAATAAATTTCTGAATTTTTTTAGAATATTACTGAATAAGTAGGATTGCTTTTAGGGATACTTCACTTAATGATTCCCCAGAACTTATACTTTTGCAATATATAAATATAGGCGTTAAATGTTTTAGATTTAAAAACATTTTTCAAATTCTTACATATACTTTATATGAAATACATTACGTACAAAAAAATTATAAGTGGTTTGAGGCATCCTATAAAGGTTGTTATATTATTAAATATTCTCACTAAGAAATGTTTTATTAAAATACAAGTGTACAAAACATTAATAAAATTTACTAAAACTATAACACATAAATACAGTACAAGAAAATTGTACTTAAACAGTAAAATAGAAATAAAAATGTTTTCTGCGATCGAATAAAAATATGATCCTTTTCGGAGAATTTTCTGTCCTAGAAGTTTAACATTCCAGTATATTACAGATTTTCTAGAGAGCTAGAAATTATTATACTAGAATATTAAAGTTGCTAGGCAATTAACAAATTATTATATGGGAGAGACTTTCCTGGCCTAGGACGGAAAAGTATTTCCCATTTTATATTTTTTTGTCCGATCGCAGAAAAAATAGTATATGTAACATGTAGAAAACATTTTTCCCTCGCATTTCTCCTACATGTATCATAACTTATTTAAAATGTTTTCATACAAAATTAACGACAAAATATGGAGACATTAAAATCAAATAATGTTAAAATAATAAATTATTTATGTGAAAAAGTCTTGATATTTATCTCATTGTTTATAATTCAATGAATACTTACACATAACTTTCATTCTGTGATGAATATGCTAAGAATGAATCTAATAATCTAGGTTCTACGAGTTCCATAATGTCCTTTTGATCCATGACATCGTTACCGCAATTCGCCACGATTTTCCTCAACGTCGCCTAAAAACAGAATAAGTAAAATGGAAATAATATAATATTAGAAGACTTACCAAACAAGCAACAAGAACTGCATCACTGTTGTTTCTTTCTTTGCCTTCTTTGCAGAGTTGGACAAGTCTTGTTACTCCACCAAGTGCTACTACTTCTTGCGATACTTTTAATTCACTGCATAATCTGAAATCAACAAAAAATTCGTAGAACTAAATATAAAAATTAATTTTATTCTTAACAAGCCCCAAAAATTCTTCTGCAAAGTTTATATATTTCAAAATTCCGTAATAAGATTTAGATCACCGTCTTTGCGTCAATATGTTTCATGAAAAGGTTGAGTTACCTCACCCCTTAATTCAACCCTTGAGATTTACATTTTGGTGACATAAATCTTTGGTAATATGCAATTTAAAACAACAAAACAAATGATACTTTAAATATAACAATGAATATTTATTTATTGTTTACATTTATTTTACCCTCATATTATCGTAAGAGAGGTATTAGGATTGAGCTAAAAAATCTCATTTTTTCATGTATAAAGCACATTTTAAAGTCTCAATCCGGTTTTAACATTTTTACAATTATACTGTCTGTCACTCAATTTTTGTCAAGTAGAAAATCGTTAAAATCGATTTTTAATTGTTAATACTAAAAAGAGTTTATTAGATTATGACTGTAAATTGTCAACCGAAAATAGCGCTTTACTTCAAGCTGAAAACTTTATTTCCTGAAAATGCATCTAAATACCATTTTTTCAAAAATTATTCTACTATTAAACATAAAGTTTTTAATTTTTGTAATTTCAATAAAACTAACAAAATTTTTATAATATAAAATATGGAATTATTTTATTGTAAAAATACAAAGAAAAAGAGCACAGGGAATAATTAGTTAAACAATTAATAGCAAAATATATATCAGACCTTTTTTTATAATGAGGACGAAACGTCTAATAAAATATCGAAATTGAATTTCATTTCCAACAAAAATGCCAAATAAAATATTGTTCCAAATTTATTTTTAAGATGCAGCGCCATGTATTAAAAAGCAAATCATCCCCTATTCAACCCTTGAGATTTAATTTTATTTCCAACAAAAATTCCCAATTAAAATGCAAGATTTAATTTTAAAATTTCTATCATCCTTTAAGCGCCATGTATTACAATTAAAAACAAGTCACCCCTTATTTCAACCCTTGAGTTTCAGATTGCGGTGTCAGAACTTTTGGTATGATTCGTATCTCTTTTTGGAATACCCGATTTATATGTAAAATAACAAGTTGATATTTTAAGAAAACTAAAGGCGTATGTTTGAGTTAAATTTATTTTATATAAATGTATTTACCTTGAAAGAGCAATGGCAGATTTCTGTTGTAATCGTTGTGCCGCATTGCTTTGCGCTTCATCTTGTAAATTTAAGGGATAAATTTGCAAGAAACACAACAAAGCTACTCCTGTGTTGCTTTCAGCTAAGTATTGTCTAGCTTCAGGAATATCTGACAAGTTAGCTATCATTGTTGCTGTTTGTTCCTAGAATCAAACAAAAATAAACACAAGAAGTAAAATAATAAAAATTTAAACTTACTTTTAAAAACACAGAGGCCTTTGGTCCTCGGCTTCTAACTGCATCGAGAAGTTTACCAACAGTATTATTCTTTATTATTGAACTAACTGCTTGCGAGTTCAATGAAGTAATATTCGCTAAAGCTGCTGCACAAAGAAGTAAATTCTGACAGCATTGCGTGTTCATTAAGAAATTAGTAATTGCTGTTATAAGAGTCCCTGCATTTTCTGCCAATCCTTTAACGCTGTGATTATCCTCAATCCAAGGGGCAGTTATTTGAGCAAGAACTGAAGTTGCTTCAGATAATTCGGGCTCTGGGCGCGAGGAATCGGATAGAATATCTGCTATAACTTCAATTCCTTCCGCCTAAAGACATAATATTTGTAAAAAGGTACAAGAAGGGTATAAGCAGGGCATGTAACCGAAAAAAATACTGGTTAAAGGTTAACCCTTATTGAGAACGTTATAATAATAACGGTTTTAGTTCGAAAACCGGTTTTTGAAAATAGAAAACCGGTTTAAACCGGTTAATATATCGGTTAAAAAAATAATTAAAATTAATTAAAACAAATTAATTATAAAAATATAACAATTAAAAAAAGCAATTAAATTAATGAATATTCACAAAAATTCTCGTAATATCTTCAGAAAAACGCAGGTCACTTTTCAATTTTAAACTTGCCTGTGTTGACAAAAGCCGTATTTATTTGGGACTTTTTAAGTAACCTTAACGGCCAAAGAGACTACCTACATTTATGACTCTCCAATAAAATGTTAATTGTAAAAACTGTCATGACTCATGTTCAAATACAAATAGACAACACAGATACAAAAAAATATTAAAATTTTTTCTCGCTAAATGATAATTAAAATAAAGGTTAATGTTCGCTAAAACCGGTTTATTTTTTTTTGGTTAACGGTTACCGGTATTTTCGGCCTGAAAAATATCGGTTAAAATTACGGATAAAGTTCGCAATTTTCGTTCAAAATATCGATTACCGGTTTTTATTAACCAGTTTTTTTAACCGGTTACATGCCCTGGTAAAAAGGTACAAGTAGAGTATAAAAAGTCCCACCTGTTCAAGTTGTCGAATGGCTGTTGTAGTACAACAAACAGTCGCAATGGTTCTCAAAGCCATTGTTCGAATTGTACTGGCTTTGCACTCTACGCAAAGAATCAGCAAGGCTCTGGGACCGCCTGCTCGGACTATAAGATCGCTAAGTCGTTCGCACTGAAGTGCTAGAGATGTTAAACCGTATAAAGTTGCACGGAGTGATAAATTACTGCCGGGGTCTTCCACTGCATTTACTAACAACTAAAATATATTTTGTTAGTTCTTCTGAGAGATTTATTAATGTAATTTTATTAAATTATTGTTTTGGGATTCAAAATCATAGTCAGTTAAGTTTAAAAGAGTACAGGTCTTGTAAAAGTTATAACATTTAATTTACGTGCATTATTGTTCAAATATTTCTACTATACTAAAATTTAAAGTATTTTTATATTAAATATAATTTTTACTTTAGGTGAAGGACTCGAAACGTAACGAATCCGTAACTGAAAACCGCACCGATATTTGACTTTTTATGAAGCTGTAACCGAAAATCGAAACCTTTATTTTATTTTGTAGCCGAAAAAATATCGGTCCTAAAACTAAATATAAATAATGTACTAAACTGAAAATGTTAACCATAAATTTTACTTCTTTTTATAAAATTATAATGTAATTAATGTAATAATAATTAACTAATTATATTTTACAAAGCAATTTTCATTTTTAAATCTCAACTTAAAATTAAAGTAACTATACTTTTACTTAAAACAACTTTCAATTTTAATCGAAACCGGAAAGAGACGGAAATTTTTATTATTTTAACCGAAACGAAAACTAATATATTTTCAAAAAACCGTTACCGATAACCGAAGCCGAATTTTTTTTAATGTAAAAACCGTTAGCCGTATCCGAATTTCAAAATAATTCAGTTCGAGTCCCTGCTTTAACAAAGAAGTAAATTTAAATTTTTCTAAATTTTACACAAGTTTTTAATTGAAAATTGTATTTACAATACTAATATTATTTATATTTAAGGAATTCTTTACAATATTTAATATAAAGCAGTGCTAGCTGTTTTTTAACATAAGGACATCATAATTTTTCTAAAACGTACATTTTGATACGCGTTTTAATGAAAAATATATAAAAATGCATCGTTTTTTAAACAAAAACTAATAAATATTAAAAAATATATTACACATCTGTACATTTTGTCTAAATTTCACGAAATAACTAGAAGCTGAAATTATGTTTGTACTTAGTTAATTTTTATAAAAATGTATTAATACTAGACAAATTTATGTGCCTAGAATTTTCCATAAAACTTGAATTTATGATTCAATTTTAATAGAGTAGAATTTACTAATATTTAAAATTTTGGTACGGCATTAGATAAATGTACCATTTAATGATTCCACTTGGGTTTTCTCATTTTTTAAAGAGAGATATTTACATTGAAACTCAACTGACTGACTGATAATTTGGAATCCGATATTATCTCAAAGAATTTGATCTCACCTGAATTTGTAGTGACAAAATGCTGTGTTCGGTAGAATAAAACATGTCTTCAAGTTTCATAATCAAATTGTACACTTCTTCAATATCAAAATTCGATACTGCAGTCGCTTGTCGAAGATTACTCGTGACATCTAACATACTTTGAATTTCGTTTTTGGTTTGTTTGGCATCTATTAAACTACTGGCTTGAGCATTAACCATATTTTTCAAAACATATTCGGTTATATTTCCCACTAAACTTTGAGTTAGTGGACCAATATATTGCAAAATATTTCTTTGGAGTTGTCTGTAAGTATGAAAATTATTAATCACAAAAGGAAACAGAAAGAAAATTCAAATTACTAAAAGAGACTCAAAAATGTCCCCTTTTTTCGGTATTTGCGAATAGATTTCGTATTTCGAATTCGATAATGTTTTTATTACTATATTTTGTAATTGGAGTGGATGCAATTAATATAATAATGAATTGAACTTTCACTTACGTTTTAATTTTGTTGAATTCTTTTTGTATGATCCTGGAATGCTTCAACATTTCTCGAATAGGAGCAGTATGCTTGTCAGCCAACTGAGAAACATGTCTTGCTAAATCGTTTGCAATGGATTTACTTTGTAAAGTAGTCATACACTCTGGTTCGTACAACTGTTCAACCTCATTCAACCAACACTTAACTGGTGGAAATTGAGGCAACAGTAATGGATTTGTTTCTGGTATTTTTTCTATATTATCGTATAAGTTATTTTTCTTCTGTCTTGCAATTCTCTTCCTCAAAGGAGAAACGCATTTTTTCATGCTAACTTTAGGAGTTGAAGTGTGTGTTGGTTCTAATTTTTCTATTTGTTCTGGGAAGAATGATTCTATTTCTTTTTCGCAATCACTGATTTCTTCTTGATGAAATGAAAAGCTTTCTGAACTCACTATTTCGTTAGAGCTTTCAAAAACTTCATTGTCACTGGAAAAATCGTATTCTATTTTGTCTAAGTTATACTGATAATAAAGCGGAACAGTAGAATTCAGTTGGGATTTTAGTGAAGGTAGTTTGGCTTGAGGTAGAGTTATCGAATGTAAGATTTGTTTATTGTCGAAATTTATTGATGAATCTTTGGTTTCATTTTCGTTGTAGTCTTTAGAGAAATAGTTCATCAAATTACGATTTACTTTTTTGTCGGAATATTCTTCATTGTATAAAGACAGTTTTCTAGTTTGAAATTTGGGAGAATTTACTGGAGAAGGTGCTTGACTAGCAGATTTTGAAATTAAAGTAAATGTTTTGTGTTGATTTTTCGGTGTAGAAGGCAACGAACGACAACATGGATTACGTCTTTCGTATAATCTTTGGTCTTTTTTAATACATTCATCAGTTAGATAAGTTGTTATGCTTTTCTTTGAAGAAAACTTTTCTTTAATGTTTTCTGTTAAGTTCTTCTTTGGTGTAAAATTATTTACAGGTGAACTGTCTTTCAAAAGAATTTCTGTCACATATCTTTTAGGCGTTCCCTCATTCTGAAAACAAATTTTATTTGTGATTTTGATTCAAGCAACCAATTCTACACGTATGTAAGTGAAGTATAAATTCAAGGCGTACAAAATGACTTACTTTTTGGTCTTGACGTTTAGCTATAACTGTGGTAGCTAAATTAGGCGATATTTCAGAATCGGAAAAACCGGAATCCTGGCTTTTGTGACTGCTGGGACTTCCGTTTCCGTTTCGGCTGTGCCAACTCGATGATGAGTCTTCGTGAATGTCTTGAGCCCACCATACTTTACTCGGACTTCTTTGGAAACTACTGGATGCCATTGTTATATATGTTTTGGTCTGCAAAGAAAAACATTTATTAAAATTATGTTTTAATACAGAACAACAAAAAAGTGTTACAAATTTTATAAGTATACCTATCAGGAAGTGTCTCTTTCATTTTTTTATTATAGCAAATAAAAAAAAATTGCTTCATATAAAAGTTTTATTATATTAAATATACTATTTGATGATGTACAAAGAAAAAAAAATGTAAGCCTGATTTACATACAAGTAATGATTATTAATTTTTATTTTTTAAATAGGAACCTAGAATTATTTTGGTCAAATTAAAACTACCATTTTTTCTTTTCAGTGATGTATTAGTTGTCTTATAGGAATATGAAAAAATTCGAGAAAAATAAGAAAATTGAAAAATATCAATAATAATTTTTATTGAAATATTCAGTTGACTATATGAAAATTAACAAATTATAATTATAATTTTTGACAGTTTTCATTTTAATTTGAAAATATGGTTTTTTTGCAATAAAGTTTTTAAGCCACTAAAATTAAAAAATATTAAAATCACGTGGTACCAAACTTTTACTTCGGAAGTAAACATTTTTTTTAAATATTTTTGATACAAATTAAAAACGTAGAAATTCATTCCCTCATTTGTGACCCGTATAATAACAAATACATAGGTAATTTAAATTTTAACGAACAAAAGTTCATTAACATTTAAAGTTCTTATAATTAGTAGGATTTTGTGGAAACCTTAGTAAATATATCTTGTTACTTTTTAAAATAAAACTCTTATACGCTTACAACAATCAATATGTAATGTTATTCTTCTTAAAGAATATAATTATTAGATGAAAGAAAATGTATGTAGAACATGTTTGGCTTCGAAGAGACTTTATGCTTTGGGGAGGGGCAGTTAGAAAGGTAACTGAACGTTAAGGGTGCAAAATTCCCAAAGGGGCATCACCCTAATTCCTTTATAAACACGTCTGGGATTTCTCAACATCTGCAGCTCAACCCCTAATATTGTTCTACACACATCTGGACATACTGACACACATATGGCTGAATTTGCAAAATAATTAAAATCTTAAACCCAACAGATATTTTGCTCAGTATTTTCAGCCAAAAACATGAGATATAAAATATTTTGTACTTAATATTAAAAGCAAAATCAAATTTTCAGTTATCTATAGTTAAATAAATGACTAGTATATGCAATTTAATAAATGATAAAACATCTGAATGTAAATAAAGCGACTCATTTACTCGTTTTGTTGACATTTGTTAAGATATTTTGCCTCACCGAAACATGAAATATAAAATATTTTGTACTTAATATTAAAAGCAAAATCAAAATTTCAGTTATCTACAGCTGAATAAATTACTAGTGTATGTAATTTAATAAATGATAAAACATCTGAATGTAAATAAAGCAACTCATTTACTCATTTTGTTGACATTTGTTAATCATCAGTGTTTATTTACGATATCAACTCTTCATTACCAGGTGAACTGATATGAGAAATATGCAAGATAATGATTGGCCTAATTTCAATTTCATTATTTTTCAAATCCAGCCATAAATCGTAAATGGAAAAGCTATGCGCTATAATTGTAATTGCAACGGAACTCTAGATAACATATCCGGTATCAGTTAACTTAACAGTTAATCTTTACGAAAATGCGATATATATGTCCTACAGTACCATTTAACTGTAAAAATAATACGATTATGTGCTGGTGCATTTCAAAAGTTTTTGACCGCCAGAGTATGTTAATTGGTTTACTTTGTATTAAGTTTCACTGATTAATTCATTAATTTAATTAATATTTTATTTTTGATTGATTTAATATACTATGACAGCAGTAATTTGAGAAATCAAGCATAAAAATGTTAATTCTTTTACTGTTACATAATCATTTTTTAACAAACTTTTATTTTACAAGTGTTAATAGTTGCAATAATGTTGTGACAAAAATCAAAATATTTTCCCACATGAGGAACATTTACCTATAGCGGTTACTCCAGATCAGTTGTAAGTTCTGTAGAGAACAAGTATGCAAACAATAAAAATATGTCAGCGTATTTGAGATTTGTAATTTATTACTACTTCCTAATACAGATTCTAATAAAATGATTCGTAGAAATATATTTTACTATAAAGGATAAACATAGTATATTTAATTTTATTTGTTTTATATAATTCGGGGAACAATTTTCTTAAAATCTGCTGATTACATAAGCAACTGAAAACTGACACTGAGTCAAGGGTACCTTATAATCACTGTAATCAAATTTAACAAATGAAGAGTGAAATCTAGGCATCTTTGAGTGAAATAAAATCACTTTTGAAGACAATCTTAATAAAGTAAAAAAATTAAAAAACGGTAAAATTTCCCATTATCAAAATCGTGCCGTTCATATACACACTTTAAATACTTAAGATTGTTAGTTATGTTAGATATTGGTCAGTGTTGGTAAAGAAAATAAAAAATTCCACAAAATTTCTATTTTAGATGTTTGTTCTTGAAATATTAAAAGCCTTAAAAATTTTCATGCACAATTCTATCAATATAAGTAATAAGTTAATATTACATATGTCCTTAGATAAGTACTAAATTTCGTATCGAAATAAATTCTACAAAAATTGAGTATTTATTAGTAAACAGTGTAAAAGTGTATTTATTATATTATTTTATACAAAAAGATGAAAATATTTTAATTCACGACACAGAGCATATTTTTACATCAACTGCATGTAAATTAAATTTAATTTGATATGAATTGTAATGTTCCTTTGATACATTTAAAAAAATGTACAAATGTTAATACAAATTATTATTATTATTATTATTATTATTATGAATTCAATAAAAAAAATACTCCATACAAAGTATAAGAATAAAATGTTCGTATTTCTGTTTCGAAAGTATGTACACATGAATCGTACAATAGTATACAAAAAGCATTGTTATAATCAAGAAAACAATTTTCGTTTCAATACAATTTCTCAAAAGATACATCTGCCCTATAACTAACGCATCATTTTGCATCTGCATCTATTTCCTATAAGCCACCAAACCCAAACATAACGGAAGCTATGGGCTATCCATGACTCACTTTCATTTTCATTTCGCACATCTGCCGCTGGGCCGAGATTGTCTAGTGGGGCAGAGGACCCTTTACTGGCGCGTGCCCTACACGGTGTGTGCACACCTGGTCGTACATATGGGCATGGGGGCGATACACACGCGTGCCTAACGAATTCCGAGCGACGTCATCAATGCGGGCTTTTAAATAGATAACAGAACTGTATCACAATAATGTGGAAAACGTGCAGAATTGCTAAGCTTGTAATCGGCACAACGTACAAAGATGATTGTGAATGAGTGAATGTAACGAGGTTTTATGTGTCATTTTTATAAGATTACAGTTTTATTCTAAAAATATAATTTAACGGTTGTGATAAAGCAAAAATGAGATGAAGTTGAACTCGTGTATTTTGTTTTGTACTGTATTTTATTGTGAAGAAAATTATTTGACAAACATACAATAAAATAAATGGCTCGTATTACGAGCTCACTTTTATAATAAAATCGCGATTTTAACGCCCACTTTTACATCATAATCTTATGTAAAATTGAAAGTTAAAATCAATATATTATTATAAAAGTGAACTAGTTTGCTTTTATAATAAAATCGCGATTTTAACGTTCGTTTTTACACAAGATTATGATGTAAAAGTGAGCGTTAAAATCGCGATTTTATTATAAAAGTGAGCTCCTAATACGGGCCAATATGTTTTCGCTTTAATGTAATCATCAATATCTTATATAAAACACAGGAAAATAGAAAAATTAGCTACAGCCACCGTAAAACCGACCGCACTATATGTATACAGGGTGACCAATTAAACTGTTTAAGTATATAAGGATCTCAAGAATTATAAGAGATAAGAAGTCTGTTAAATTAGACAAAAGTCATGCGAGGGTCATTTTATAAATGTTTTTGTTTTTTTTCCAAAAAAATAATAGATGTCTAGATTTAATGTAAATTTTACAATTTTCACTTTTTTGTTATAACTTTGTTATTTTAATACTGTTTTAAATTAGTTTCGATTATTCGGTTTATATACTCAGAAACAATATAAATTATATTTAAAAAAATTAGCATTTAAAGTGGGGTGCATTTGTTAAAAGTACCAATTTTACAATAACAAAAATACCAAAAACAGTTTAACAATATCTTGTATTATTAAACTGTTTTCGATGTTATAATAGGGCAATTGTTAACGCGAAAAATAAAAACTCTATTTAACCCATACACCAAGTCACCACTTTGAGAAAAAATAATAGCGTTAAATAAAAATTTACGCAAAATAAACTCATTTCGAAGAAAATTATTAAATTATTAGAATATTAAATTCTAATTCTATTGTAACGTAGGTACTCTACAGATATGTGAAAAGTTAATCTACATTCAATATGATGTACAATTATTTGTTCCAATTCCAAGATGACACATAAATATTTAAATTTAATATTTTGTGGGGTACAACATCTATTGTACTTTGTATGTTGTACTGTTTGAAATTATTCAAAACATTTGTACAGAATAAATATGCGCATGCTTAATATTAAAAACAACTGCACGGAATAATATCAACAATAAGACTACAAAAAATTCATGAATAATTTGGAACACTTGCAAAATTTACATATTTGACATTCATACTAACATTTTTCGAAGTATAAAAAACGTACTACTTTTATTTTTCAAATCATTAAACTATATTATGTCAATAAATTGTGTAGAAAATATTTCAGCTATTCATCGGAATTGTTATTGCAACAACTAAAAAAATATTTTGCATTTTATGAGTCAAGATGACATTTCTACATGTACATGTACTTGAATATATAAATAACAAATAAGGAATTAATTGCTGTGAATACTTGAATGGAAATTGATTTTTCACAAAAAGTGGTTTGACGTGGAATGTTAAAGTGAAATGAAATGAAGATATGTACGTAGATAAGACGATGAAAGTAAAAGTGAGAAAAGAATAAGTTTAGAATATTGTTCACTGAAATATTGCAAAGTGAATGACTTAGTTTAGATACATAACATTTTAAAAATAACTCAAGTACTTTTAAAATAAGTATTGTATAAGTAAGAATATCAATATTATCTTTAATGTTACTTAGAACTTTAACATGAGTACTATACTTCATATAAATTATATTTAAACTTATGTGGATGTTACTATCTAAATTCAACAAGAATTTTTTTTACCGTTTAATTTCTGCGTTGACCAATCTTATCGGTATATACAGGGTATATATTATAATATTATCGGTATATACAGAATGTTCCACTACTTAGGACAAAAAATTTAAAGGGTATATACTGTCCGTCGTGCTGATCAAGAAACAAAAAGATTTTTTTTTAAATTCTAAAAAAATTGTTGACAGATTTGCGGTCGGATTTTATTGAATATTTACGCTTCTTGTATCAATAGCAAATATATATGTATGTAGATTTTTTTTTAAGTTTTTGCGTATATTTGGTAATGAAAAAAAATTACCACAAAATATAAGAGACATAATAAATGGATGACATTTTAATTAAATATGAAATGGTGGTACAGTGAGATATATGTCCCAAATTAAACGAAACAGTGTTAAATAAGGTTATCTTAACACGTAAATACGGCGATAAGGAAACAGAACAGAAAATTAAAAAAGTAATCATTTTTTTTTTAATTTATAATTAAATGCATTACATTAGTTATAGATTTTTTTATCGTTAATATTGTTTCTTTATTAATAAAACATTCATGACAATTTTAAAATAGAGTAAAAAAAGTATAAGATGTAGAAGGATCTTCCTTCTTGTTTTTTATGAACAATTTACAATTGTTTGGCTTTTCCTGTTTTGTATTTTGTATAAACTGTTCCATATTCTGTAAGCTGTACTCTAATATGAAAACAGCATAGTCGTGTTATTACTATTGGTAAAGTTGTAACTATTGCATATTTTAAATTAAAATTAATTTATAGTTAATTTTACTTGTCACATTGATATATTCAAGGAAAGTGCGCAAATTCAGAGCCATTATATTGCACAAGAAATTGCAATAGTATCATACAAAAATATGTCAAAATTTAACAATTTTGGTTCAAGATATTGTATCATTTCTTGTACTATTTATTGTCCTATATATAGGCTAATCTAAAACGGCCTTTATGATATCGAAACCTTGTTAAGTGGGATCTTGATTTTATTGTATACATCCCCTGTGAAATATTGATAAAAATTGGTCAGCCACAATTATTATTTTATTTTTAAGAAAAACATAAATACTTACGCCATCCCAATAAGATGACAGTTACTTTAACAAACTCATCGTAGTGTAACAAACCGCCATATGTATATGCGTCTTGCTCTTCACAACCCAGGAATACTCTGTGTTGTGAGACAATAGGGCAATTAGGGGCACGGGGCAGTACCGTCTGTCGTGGCTTACCCTCCGAACATGGTTTCCGGCGCATCCACCACGCTCGCTGACCACACACCGGAAGGACGCGTGCCGCCACCACCAACCATATGTGAATTACCAGAACTCGGTATTTGCATCCGTATAAAACCTGGTTATACGAAATATGTAGACGTATAGAGATGTAGAGATTTACGCAAATCGGTCATTCACTTTTTAAGAAATGGGCGGAAATTTGACCACATTAGTTATTTTGTAAAAAGTTTTTCCTCTAATGTTTTACCGCTACTTACGACATGTAGCCGAATTGTTGATTGTGATATTTTGATTGTACTTTTTATCAATCTTTTCTTCCTTGTATAAAGTAAAGAAAGTATTGTAATCCCGAAAAATTTCGGTTTTCAGATTTGAACGAAAAATTGGCAAAAATTTATATTTATTTTTATATTTAATTTTAAATTATGTATTACTACTTTAATAAACAATAATTTTGCTACAAAATAAATATTTGTTTCTATCTTTAATATATGTATGTATATGAAAAACTGAAGATAAAATAAACACAGCACCACATGTTATCAAAGTTTCAAAAGAAATTAAATTTTAATTACTTTAGTTCATGATTTTCACTGCTCTAAATACAGTCAGATTATAAAACATTAAAAGTACTTTTAAGTAGTAAGTAAAAGTAATAATAAAATCATTGGCCCGTATTCTGAGCTCACTTTTACAATAAAATCGTTTTTGGAAGCATAATTTTACATTATAAATGAGGGTAAAAGTCACTTTAAATAAAGTACTCATAAAAGCGAGCTCAGAATACGGGCTTTTTAAACAAAAAACAGTAATAAAAGCACTCTTTTAAGACGAATTAAGAAAAAAAATACATTCCATGACCTAGATGAGAAAAGTGTATGATCGTGCTAAAAATATTATTTCGTGATTTAACGAATTGGGTTGATATTCAAAACGCATTTCTTTACAAAACACATTTTTTGGTATGTAATTATAAATCTAACGTAAAAAAAATAAAAATTAAACATAAATAGTGGAATATAGGTACCGTACGTTTACATTATTTTGTATGCAGTTAAATTTTGACAGTACAATCAATTGTTTTCTAAAACCAAATGAAAAACAAGTTTTCTTTGATTAAATGAGCACATAAAATGAAAATACTGGCTATAAATAAAAATAAGTAGCATTTCTAAATACAAATTGCTTATAATTTCGTATATATTTTTCGTTTTATGTTTATGAACTTCTAATATTCATTTTCCTTATATAAACATATCGTTACCATCTGAGCTTAACGACAATACACCATTTGAAGAAACATATTACATATAAATTGAAATTAAAATTGTGTGCGTTCTTCCTTACGAGAATGAAACCCGTAGCCGTAAGATTTAATGTTTGTTATGTTAATAAGCGTATAAAGCTCAAACATGCGTACCTTTCGCGTGGGATAAGCATAAATGAATACAAAAAGACAAACATTTACATTAGACGCTAACTAAGGAACTGTCAAATAATTAGAATTTATCATATAACAGTACTATTAGCATAAGAGTGTTATTACAATGATATTTGATACCGCATGAGAGTAGAAGTCCAAACACAGACTAAAATGTTTGTTTTATGATTCAGAAAGGTTAGGTTAGGGACAACAATTCGATTAATCATCTAGAATTAATCACTCGTGAGAAAGACAGGGAAAGATATCTATGTGTCATTAAATATGTGAGTAAGACAACTTTATTACAATTAAAATAAATTACTACCTGTAAATATACAGGGTATTAAAAAAATCGCAGTCCTTTAATAAAATAATACACCAAAGTTTCAACTGTAAATCAATTTTTTTCAGATTGATAAATGATATTAAAAAAAATCTAAATTTAATTAAAGATTTCTGTAATACTTTCTTACATTTTAAAAGAGTGTGTAATTGGTTTACAACTCGAATTACGTACTATTTTTCATTTCCATTTTAATAATAAAGATGTCTTCATTTCACTACTTCCTAGCAATTAGCTAAAAAAAAAAACAAAAATTAAATAATACGATTTTCGACAGAATTGTGAAATATGAATTTATACCTTAACGTTGTGGGTACCGTGTGAAATGAAAAAGTGTTTACAATTTACTATATATCTGTAGCATTAAGAAACATACAACAAGCAAATATCTTGGTCGTAGAAAAAACATGTTTTACATGTTTTACTTGAATAATTTGGCTACCATTTTATCAATCTGATAAAGAATGATAATTTTAATCCTTTAAAAAAAATATATTCAAATCTATTTGTACTAAAAATTAAAAGAATCTTTTTTTTTCTCATCATTATTGTTATAATATTAGTGAATAATGTATAGACAATTTCTATAATTTTGTTGATACACCAATTTTGTACAATGTTTTTAAAAATATTTTGATAAATTTTTAACAAATGAATCACACAGATATCTTGTTAAATTACAACATATTTCATTACCCAAATATGTTTTTTTTTTATAAAAATGCGCAATAACGAAAAATTTATATTCGAAGTACAATTCGTACTGATCTTTTATTTCCTTCATTTATCTAAATTTCCTGAATAACATTTAAATGAATCAACAATGTACTTCGAATTTAAATTTACATATTTAAGATTATGTGACACAAATTTTAATTTGTGTCCGTCAAAATTTAAACCTTTTTTGCACTTTTGTCACACTTGGCAATGACATATATATTTTAAAAAGTTTTCAATATTATATGTCCATAAAAAGTTGTGTTTAAGCAATCATATCAGAATATGAATTACAAAACGTAAAATGCATGAAATTAAAAAATATTTTCATGGATATTTGTGAAATATTAGTACATAATATAATTTACAGTATTTACAATTTATTTTTTTATTGTGTAAGGATGCATAAAGATATGTTCATAAAATCATTAAATAAAAATTTTAATAAAAGTTATACAACATACAGTGTGTCCACAGATCGAGTTGCAAAGAGAGAAAAAAAAATTATTTTACGAGAAAAATATATTCTTGATAAAAGTTTTAGCATTTTCCAAAACGGCCAATTTATTTTACACCTTTTCAAATTATCTTTTAGTTTCAGAAAAAATCGAAAATAGGTTGACTTAGTAGAAGTACCAAAAAACAGGTTTGCGTTGACATAGTAATAATTGTTAACATGACTTTTATTTTTATAAATTTAACAACAAAATATTACTAAAATTACTATTCTACACAATCCATTCATCGCCTTCAAAGTTAACAATTCTATAGTCTTCGGCGCAATTCTTTATAACTTCTTTGAATTTCTTCCAGAGTTAAAGACGTCGTAGCGTCTCTATCCTCTCTTTTAAATTCTCTACGATTGCAACAGATTTTCACAATTGACAGTCAATGAAACTAAATAAATTATGCCTGTTACTATAACAACGCGAACTTATTTTTGGGACTTTGAAAATTTGAAAAGTAAACATGCAAAACTTTTATTAAGATTCGCGTAAAATAAAAAATAAAAATGTTTATCCAACACCATGTAATTATAACGATATAAGTATGCTGTTTTTAGATAAATAAAGTAGGTCATAAGTCACTAGTGAGATAAATATATTAGCTCACTGTTTTTTGGTTCGTATCATAGTAACTACGTTATAAAACCATCTCTACACTATTTTGTTCCTAAATGTCATTTCGAAATTCAATCTGTCAAAAATCTTATATGTATTCTATATCAATGATTAAAATGTGTTGGATAAAATGTTGTATGGCAAATGGCACACGTGTGTTAATTGCCTAACGGCCTCGTGAGCTAAACTTTTCCCACGTGACTTATCTGTAATGTAACACACTTGTACCATAAATTACTATTTCCCTCTTTGCAACTCGATCCGTGGACATATTATATATTAGCAGAGTTATGTAATGAAAATAAAGGTATTGTTTTTTTTTAAAGTCACATCCCTCTCGAAGTACATAATAGAAATCAGGGCCGTGTATTCGTTATACGGAAGACAACAATCCATGGTGTAGCATGAAGGTGAAATCACAGTCATTATTGTAATATGTCAAAGCGAACGTTTGTCACATTTATCTCTTGTCTGTCGACATAGATTAAAAACTGCTTCGACGGGACTTTTATCTAACAGTACAAGAAATATATACTCAACATTTTAAAATATTTTTCTTCAAGATAACTGTACCCGTAAAAATACTGAGTAAATTAATTCAAGTGGTATTTTAAGACACTTGAAAAACACGTGTACTAATAATATATTAGACATTAATTAGGCAGTGCAGTTATTATTAAAGTCAAGTGTTTATTTCCTATATGAAATATTTTTGTAATTGTTTCTTTGTTTTTAGATGACTCATATATTTCTTATTTACAACACATTTTTAAAGATTAAATAATCTTACTGACATGCGCTTTTCAATTTTATTTTTATAGACGATATAAATTGTAATTTTAAAATCTTAAAAAATCAGGACATAAATAACTAAACAGCGTTCTGATTCCGATCCATTTAAGAAATCTGGAACATGTATGTTATTTAAAGTAAAATATATGTAATTTGCATCAAATTAAATCAGTAATATAACGTATTCTTTATAAATTCTCACGTTTTATGAAGGCTAAATAAAAAATCATAAACATGTTTTCTGCAATATATCATTTTATCAGTTTTCTGATTTAATGCATTCCGTAAATTCTACAAAAATATTTCATTAACTTATAAAAAAGCTTACTACGTTTACATATTTACATTCGTCATTCGAAAATATGGCATACAAATAACAGGTTAGCAATACATGTTATTAATAATGTATCTATTGTGTTTGAAATTTGCAACCACGAATTATTACATAGCTGTTATTATTTTAGGCATGGTGAAATGTTAGAGTATTTGTCATCAAATTATCGACAGAAAGTTCAACAACTTTGTACGCAAATCAAAATATTTCCATACCTCACATGACGTCATATATACCATAAAAAATGTTACACACCGCACAATATCTGGTACAATAATTCCGTTTTAATTTTTTGGGATAGCCTAATTCATTATTGTTGACAATAAAATAGACTTTAGAAATAAAATAGTAAAATGTCAATCGTAAATAAAAATATGTGTTAAAGTTAATACCGAAGAATTGAAAGAGATCCTCAAAATTTTTATAGTTCGTACTTTTCGAGAAATTCATGCTAACTTTCAATTTTCATTTGGGGTTCAAAGTTGTGTTTAGTACTGTTAAATAGAGATTTTTCTGTTTCCAACGATGTAAATTACATGTACATTAAAATGAAAATAAACTAAGAAATTAGAGAATTATTGTTTTTATTCAATTTCGGTCAAGTATGCTTTGGAAACAAAACAGTGGCGTAGCCAGGAATTTTGAAAGGGGGGAGGGGTTCAAAATTAAATTAGGTTACTTAATACATAGGTATGTATATCTATTTATTTATTAAGAAAATGTAAATAAATGGATATATATATATGAATATTTTATTTTAAATTCGTCAAGGAGGGGGTCCGGACCCGTAAACCCACCCCCCCCCCCCCCCTTGCCTACGCCACTGAAACAAAATCAAATATCTTTGAAGGTTCTCGTGATCCCATTGGTTAGCCTCTTAAAACGGACACCCTGTATAAATTTTGTGCACTGAAAATATATTATAAGAAGACACAAGAAATACGAAGTTTTAATTTATTTATGATTTTAATTTGAAGAATGTTATATTTTAATATCTTTTCGAGTTATAATTTTTTTGATAAGTATATTAAAATGCATTATTATTAGAATTCCTACTTAAGTCTAAGTAACATAATTTCCATAGTAATACATAATATGTATCTATTTGAAAAATAAATTATAATAAAGTAACAGTACGGAAGTAGATGAAATATTAAATAATCAGATTAGTTCCAATGTTGATAAAAACTATGCAGTAACAATTACTTATACAGCATAAAAATAAGTAAAAACTTGTTACAATATGATGTAAATAATTGCATGTACAGGTATTTGTATTTACAATATCTGCTCATTAATATAATTTAGCAATGAGAAAAACATTTTGCCATATCCTAACCTGACATTCGCAATGTTTTTCTGTGCAAAAAGTTGCGCATCCGGTGTAAGCAAATTCACTTGTTTATGTTAGTGACGCACCCACTAAGCTTCAATGTCGCGTTGGAAACTTCTTGAGCAATGAATTTTCAATCGCTGACAAGACTGCGTACGTAGAAACGACACCGAAGAATGCCAGCGATGCGTGATTCTACTAACAAGTAGTTTGGGCATTACTTTGACTTAGGACGCCTACGTACGCTGACTAGAAATTGGATATTCAATTGCTCTTTTGTACACAATGCATAATTAGAACGTAAAGCTTATCTTTTATTATTTTTCTCTGTTGGTGATAGCGCAAACACAAACAAATATGTCCTCTACTTTTTACACAATTTTGGATGTGGATTAGTAATAATAACTTTAGTAATATTTTTCTTGTCATTCAAAATAATGGCGCTATCATTTATATCGTCTAACTGCTTGTAACAATTAATTTAAAACATTCTTATAAATTTTAAAACGGTTTTTTAACGTATTAAAATATGCACTAATATGCAAAAATATCATAAAATGCGAAATGCAAAATATGCATTTTTTTTTAATATTTGGAATTAACTTTTGATGAAAAGCGAATATATGAAAAGAGTTTGTTGATATGCTCAATAAAAACGACACTTGCAATTGCATAGAATTCGCTCTTTAGTTATAAGGAATGTAAGTGCGACTTTATATACGACGAAGTTGTAATAGGCCGGGCCGTACTTCAAGGATGTTAAGATGTTTAAATATAAACATTCCCTCTTGCTTTTAGTATACTTCTGTGAGTAAATTTTACCTATTAAATTGATAGCTTGAATTATATTCGCTTGATTATTTCTCTAATGACAATAAACAAACATAACATTTTTCAAATCAATAAAATACAATTATGACAACGCTACTGTGGTTTTAACAATTTTTTCCACTAAAAACCTGATGGAAGAATCAAATGAAGCATTTTAATTGGGTGAAAATGACGTGTATGGAATAATCACTAAAAAACTGCATATTTCCATCAAATGAAACATTCTGATCAGATGAAATTGACGTGTGTGAAATAATCAATATAAATTACCTATGTAAGTGAAATTGTTAAGTACTTTAATAGTTAGTAACAATCTTACAATACAAGTAGCGCCAAAAAATTAAAAGCCTGTAGAAAAAACTAAAGAACCAATGTACAGTTCCATTTTTAAAAATGTATTATGCAAAATTTAAAAAGAAAATGTAATAGATTATATTTTTTACAGTGCATATTTTAATTTTTACATCCTGCTATTATCAAAACACATGAGTAAGAATAAAAATATTGACAACAAAATTTCGAATTACGCATTTAATAATTATGTTTTCCCAGAATTAAGTGACAAAAAATAATAATTTATTTATAAAAATCCCACCTTACAAAAATCTATTCATAAAGTAAAATTATAATAATCACAATATACGTAAAAGTGGCACACCCAATAATGGGTAGTGTTTAGATATAACAAATCACAAAACAATTATGTGTGATACATTTAAAAATCGATTTACATTCAGCAAATAATATATTGATACATAATAATAGGTCCTATCGGCGAAAACAGCTTTCAATTTCATATTTCAATCTCTTATAGATTGAAACTTTCATTTTCTATTGCTACCCGATCAAGAGATAGAATTTCCCGCAATGATTCGTGTAAACAGTCATTCGATTCGCAATTCAGGGCCAGATGATGACCGTCAACATCAGCAAGGTTAGATCACACTTCTCAGTTTCATTTCAGGCTCATTTTCCCATTCAGGTGTTTCATTACGGCATCCGCAATTCCGATTAGTCAACAACTTTGTGAAAAGTCGAATCACTCACGTATACCGCCAGCAACGTGTAGATGACTAATCTGATCTTGCTTCGCAGAATGTGATTAAGGTGGACAACAATGCGATATGAAATTGTTGGTGTCTGTCTCACTATTTGTTGCAGTTTCACGAATTAGGGTGACTACGGTCATTAGGATTTCAGATAATAATACTGGCATTAAGAGATTTAAGTTTTCCCTGAAAATACTACCCAATAAACCGTTATTCTACTTACAAATTTTAAAAGGCTTTATTATCCCTAGATTACAATAAATAAATTTTTACAAAAGAAAATATTTTTGTCCAACATTTACCAAATTTGCATAGTAGAAGATCAGGAGATTTACATTTTCCTCGAAAATGCAAACCAGTAAAACCTTATTTTACTTACAAATATTAATGGAATAAATTATCCTTCGATTATAATAATAAAAAATAAAATCTTACAAATGTACACCGTTAAACCAGGATTGGCAAAAATCATGATTTATTTAATTTTTAAAGATATCAAGTGTTACTGCACTTTTCAATTGTTTCTAAAACAATATAAATATTTTGTTTCATAAACTACAATATGACAATTAAAGTGATAAAATATCATTTAATTTTAAGATATATACAGAAAATATTTTGGTTATTATTAATAGTTTTGTATCAAATAATTAAAATTTTATTTATAATCTTTGATAAAAATCAATTCATTTAAATCAAGCTATGCTTGCGTTAAATATGATATAAAATATAGGTAAATAAAAGCAAATACTGGCAGACAGTCAGTACATTTAAAAATTTTAATCAACCTCGACCGGTTTCGACCCCGCTTGGATCATCTTCAGGAAGTGATTAATGAAATAAATAACATGTATAGATTGTTATAATACAATGTGTGGCATGTTTTTTTTCGGAATAACGAAATACGAATATGCGTAAAGATAATTTCCTGAAGATGACCTAAGTGGGGTCGAAATTGGTCGAGATTGAAATTTTATATAAACTGATTGAATTGCAGTACTTTATTTTATTTTTCTACAAGATTTCTCAAGTCAAAAAATTTGATCACTTAATCATAAAATATCTGTAGCAAATAAATGGAAGTAATATATTATTGCGGTCTAATTTATGCCAAGTTTGTTTACACAAAAACTATCTGTACAAGTATAACTAAGTACACTTGATGTCCGTAATCAAAAACACTTAATAGACATAAAATGAAGTTAATACTTACAAATGAAGGTTCAAATTCACAATTGAATAAAATCCACGAATTGTTTTGTTTACAAACACTACAATTCACATTACATTATACAGCAATTCACAAACTATCACCACGACTATTGATAATCAAATAAAAGCGCGTTTGCTCCTGCTTCTACCGCGGCGGTAGGAAAAACTGGAGTAGGGATGACGCTTTCCTCCCATTGGTTAAAAGTTCTTATCACAAACTTTAGAATTAAATTCATAATAAATATAAAAATCTTCAATATTTTATAAAACAATTATTATAGAAATAACACAAATTTCTTGTTTCTATGGATTTATAATTTTAGCGTTTCACAGTTTTCACACCACCACCATCATTTTATTCATCGCATCAAACATTTCCATCAAAATTTTTAAATATTTGTATCATTTCATAAAGTGCAACAATGTAATAGTGTAATGGTAATCTATTTCTGTTAAAAATGAAGACCAAAAATTGAAGTTTATTAATATTTCATGACATCATGACGCATGCGTCGGTTCTGTTCCGAATTTGGATTGGATAAGTAACTTTTGTTTATTTGAAATGCATCTTCAAACGAACACGCTTGGGTCATTATCACTCTGATACCATAACTCATTATTTACATTATTAACAATGAAATTTTTAATATTCACTATTGTTTTAATCAACAGTATTTATTTCATCTACGGGTCAAGTAAGTATAGGTTATGTTCATTATTTATCTTGGCTAAGCATTTATTTTTCAGCTTTCTATTTACAACCAAATGAAAAAGTAGAGTATGATCCACTTAAAATACCTGCAGCCAAAAGACGTGATATTCAGATATATTGTTATGAGGGGAAGCCGAAATATATAATACATATTTGGCAATCAGTATCGGTAGGTAAATTCTACGATTTTGTGGATGTTTGTTAATATTTGTTTACAGCTTCAATTAGATCATAAAACCGATAATTTTATACAATATGATGGAAAAACACCAGAAGAAGTCCATGCAGAGTACGAAGCTAGAAGATCTAGTTGGTCGTTTAGTTTATTTTCTTCCAAGCAGAAACATTTTACTTTGGATCCTTTTAATCAGAGCTGCATTGGAATTGAGAGTACAGAAAGATACACCGTGTATTTAAATGTTATCCGTAAGTTTTAAATACTTGAAGAAAACGCATCATTAATTTTGAATTTTCAGGTATAAATTATTGGTTTGTTATTTTATTAGTTTCGGGAATAATTTTATTCTTGTCTGCTCCTAAATTAAGTAATAATTCGTTGTTTTATTATATTTGCGGAGTTTCTTTAGGAATATGCGCGTCTTTTCTCATATTAATTTATTTTATAAGTAAATTATTTCCAAAACGACCAATGATGTACGGTTTTGTAATTGGGGGTTGGACAGTCGGTGTTTATGTTCTCCAAATGTTATGGGAAAATTTTAGAGTTATCACAACTACTTACAAAACTTATGTTCTTTGGTACACGTTTATCACTGGTTTACTTAGTTTTATAATTTGTTACCGTTTAGGACCAGTTAGCAATCCGCGAAGTAAAAATTTAATACGCTGGACTTTACAATGTTTGGCTTTAGCTATGGTTTTTCATAGCAGTCATTTCCAAGAAGCCGCTATGGGGATGATAGTTATTTTATTATTATGTTATAATATTCCAAGAGCATGGGTTTCAAAATCTAGAACGTATTGGAAAAAGAAATTTCCGCCTAAAGTTAAATTGTTATCAAATGATGAATATTATCAACAAGGAGTTAAAGAAACATCCAGGGCCCTTTCCGAATTGAGGGAGTATTGTTCAAGTCCAAAATGCAACCAATGGAAAACCGTTCTCACGTTGCACAACGCCAAAAGGTAAAAAATATGAAAATATAATACACATTTTCTATAATTTAAATACTTCACTTTATTTTTAAAAACATAATAGGCCGGTATAAGCATCCTGCTTTTATAAAAAATTGTATCTTAAGTTTAGTTGCGAATAGATTATAATAAAATAGAAAAGTTCAATTATTAACATTTTAATATTACTAATTATTAAATAAAAATTCACTATGTTCAAAACGAGCGCAATTTTGATTAAATAACCCGTCGTAAACAAGTATAGTTATTTTTTATAAGAATGAAGTGTGGTCCTATCTTCACTACACTTCGTTCTTATAACAAATAGACTATAGTTGTAAAACACATTTGTCTTTATATACATCATTCGAAAATTTACCCTACTAATGAAAGTTATAAATAATAAAATACTAGAAAGTATCAAATTCGGAAATAAACATCATCAAATACTACCGTATTTTCGCGAGATTATATTTTTCAAACCTTGAGAATTTGTTATGGCTATATGCAGTATGTTTTTACGAAATAAAAAATACGTATCTCACATTTTTAAATATAAATATGAAAAAATCAGAAAAGCTTAAACTACCCTATTGTTAATTTTTAAATACAGGACACACCGGCGCTATGATCGTTTTGCAGTTAGATATCAGGAAGATAAAAAAAATGTCCAAATGTTAAATTAAAATTTGAAGTCTATTTAAAGTTTTCCGCATTTTTCTTTTCTTTAGTTTTAAATATTGGGCACGCAGGCGCTACGATCTTTTTGCGTTGTAATTGGACCACAAAAAATAGCGGAATAAATAAATATTATGAAGAAATGTTAAGACTGCGAAATGATCGTAGCGCCGAAGTGTCCTACAATTTAGAAACAAATTATTTTCATAAAGTTCGCCTTCCAGATTCGCGTCATTTGTGGAAGGCAGTTCACATTTAAGCGACGAGGAAGTACTAGAGTACGAAAATGATTCCTTCCGCCAAACCGATTTTACAGATGATGAAGACTTCACAGACGATTCAGAAGATTTATAGAATTATTTATTTGTATACATCACAAGACTTACTGTTACATGTTGATCGACTGCAGATTTCTGTACATTTAATAACTGTAATAAATTTTCTATTTTTATATTTTGTTCTTTTATTTCTGGTGAAAAAACAAGTCAGCAACTTCTTGGGGAACAGGATTGGGTTTAAAAAATAACTCATTTAAAATTAAATCTTCCATATTTGACATTTTTAACACATTTTCTAGTTTGTTCCTATTAAAAATTCATTTTAAGTAAAAGATATGTTTAATATTTAATTTTTAATTACTGTTTTTCGGAGTCCATTTTCTTTAATTGTTTTTCCTTAAATTCAGTTAATAATTGTTGAATATAATTAATCATATACTTTAATTTATTTTTGTATTTTGAAACTTTCTGCTGCAAAACAACATTTTTTTGAGTTTCTTTTATAAGTGAGTCCTGATTAAAATCTATTTTCATTTCAAGTTGTTGTCTTAAATTTTCAAAATCTTGACTTATTTTTTCTTTTTCCTGACTTAAAATTAAAACCTGATTTTTTAAATCAGTAACCTATAATAACAATGAGAATAAACCGAAGATTGAAATGTAAAGAAAACATACTTGTGTGAGTAATTCTTTTTGTTCTTCTAAATGCAAAACTTTCAATTTTGACAATTCCATATCTTTCTTAAAGCTTTCGTTTTTAAATTTTTCTAATTCTTTTTCAAAAGAGAGGCGTAGTTCATCTGAAGTATTATTTATTTTACTGAATTCTTCCTTCATTGCCAATATATCATTTTCTAATTTGGCTTTGTGACCAAGAGTAATTGCTACTTCTGTGAGTAACTCAGTAATTTGCTGAGAATGATTCTGACAAGAGACGTCATGTAATGTTTGAGTTCCTGAATTTTTTACAGGAATACTCCGATTTGGTGGCTTTAATTTTGTGGGGGCAGAAGGAACACGTATTCTCATTCTGGAGCTGCTTTGTGATACTGATTGGAACATTTTGTAATAATTTATACAACAAATAAAAACAAAAGACGAATAACATTTACTACATTAATAATTATTATTTTATAAAATATATTATAGATAATATAAATATGTAATTATTTAAAACATCTACGAGGCACATAATAAAACTTATTAGAGATTAATAATACATATAAGTAAGGCAGTTTGGTAGCACCACAAATAAGATTCATTTAAAAACTTAACGAATACGACATATTTTTTTACTTTTATCGATGCAGCTTGCTGGTGGTGGTGGTTTGTTGGACATTAGACGATTGTACGTGCTATAAATATTCAGTAATATTTATATAACTCATTTTATAATAATTACCTACCAAAGAAAAAAAATACTTACATTTTGTACGTTTCGGTCCGCAAATACTCCGCCAAATGTCCTATCCCGACTTGTAGCTGATCTGCAATTGGAGTTACCCATTCATTACCTTCAAATTTAAACACCGCTTTTTGGCTTGTCATATCCAAATTGCCTAAAATAAATATTTAAATACATCTCATTTTTAAAGTTTTATATTTACCAAATACCAATTTCTGGAGGTAAAATTGTAAGTCTGTTTCCTTGAACGTGCAACTCTCGTAGTCTTGATAATTCACCAATTTCTTTTGGTAGTTCTAATAAATCATTTTCTCGTAGAACTAACTGAAAATATATTAGCTAGAATCAATAAAATTTGTTTTTTGCGGACTTACAATTTGAAGATTCTTCAAATTTCCAATTTCTGGTGGAAGATATTCAAAATCGTTGTCGCCCAAATACAAAGCTCGAAGAGTTTCTACAAATTTAAAATATTTATTTTAAATCTAATCATACCCATGCTATATATTACCCATCATGAAAAAATTTCCTGGTAACACTTTTTCATTTAAATTGTTGTACGTTAAATCAAGAACTTCCAAAACTGGAAAAGCACCAAAACCTCGAGGAAGTTCATATAATCGGTTAATGGAAACATTTAAAATGCGAAGTTTTGGCATGGAAGAAAGTGAAAGAGGAAGTTCTTCCACATGATTATTTGATAAATTTAAGATTTCCAGGTTTATAAGATTGGCTAAACCCGGTGGAACAACTAAAATTTCACAATAATTAACACATTATTAACAAATATAAACTGTTTATTTACCTTTAATTTTATTGTGGCTTAATGTAAGGCGAGTAACATTAACCATATTCACTAGAAAAGAAATAAAACATTGTCACTAAATTATCGTAAACATTGATTTTAAAGTAATGTTTTGAT
The DNA here is from genome assembly GCA_035578165.1 of Stenolophus ochropezus. Taxonomy (NCBI): domain Eukaryota; kingdom Metazoa; phylum Arthropoda; class Insecta; order Coleoptera; family Carabidae; genus Stenolophus; species Stenolophus ochropezus. The sequence continues at coordinate 6,350,839 of JAQOWZ010000002.1, forward strand.
ATTTTATTCCTTGACAGGATGTCCGTCAGTCCACGCCTCTTTCGCGACAGACAGGTTTGACAAGATACCAAATTTGGTCACGATCTGCGATTGAAAAATGACTTACATAAAGTAGGCATCTCTTCGAAAGTGGAAATGCCTTTATCAGCCAAATCTAGCTCTGGATTTTGTAGTTCTTTGGCTTCATCGATAACTTTCTTCGCCTTTGACATCTTGCTTGTGTTTGGAATACACGAAACTGGTGCTTGATTCATTGCGCGCGCAGTTTTTGCACAGTTCTTATCAGAAGTCTAAACCGCACAACCGCCAACAGATGAATGGCTAAAAACAAGGTTTTAAGAACCAAGAATAGACCGCACCTCTTTCTTATAAAAAACTAATTTAAGTTCTCGCGTGGGTGTGTAAAACACGGTCAATCGAATGATTGAACATAAATATTGTATTTAATTGCTTACGGAAGCATATTTGTAGTAATAATAATTTGTTGTATGACATATGCTACATTTTTTTCGTTTCATTTACCATTAAAAACTTACGTAATTACTATTTTTACCTATTATTGTTGCGAAAGCAATTTAATAATTACAAATCAAATGTATTTCTCTCAGTATTATAGGAAATTACAAAATAATGAACAAATAAACCAAAAACAAGTAAACACAATATAAATCGTATATACGATTTATACTGTGGTATAATCCAAATCCAGAATTACATGTCCTAGAATCTTCAAAACAAGAATGTATGTATCCCCGATTCTTCAGTCCCAGAATATTTTTCTGTTCACTCAAAGTGTAATCTACTTTGTCCATCGCTGTAATTATTTATGAAGTTACTATAATCTTCAATTCTTGATCGCTTTCCAAAGAATAAATAATACTTATACGTAATTTTTTATTATTTATGATTTATACTTACTTTTTAAAGCTTGCTAATCAAGTAAAAGTTATGTAGATCAAGTCAAACAACCAATAGTTTCAAAATATTTTAATGCACCTTCCTTACATTACAAAAAGTCATACCCTATATAGTACCTAAATAAATAACTTACAGAATAATACGACACTCGCTGATTCATCCTGGACACGAACTTACTGAAACTCAAACGTCTAAAAGATTAGTATTTTCATTTCATAGAAATATAAATGCTAAAAAAAATATACAATACACCTTTGTGGAACGATACATTTAAAATACTTAACCACCATTCACAAAGATGCCTTGAAGGTTACACCACTCAATAACTGAAATCAGAATCATACATATTTAACACTAACTGTTCCCAGCGGTATCTGCGGGAACCTTAATTTTTTTCTCTTCAAACAATTGAATTGTAAAAAATTAAGGTACCCATTCGTCAGATTAATACCGCACCTGTTTTTTCCCCATTGGGAAGGTGAATCTGCAAACCTTCCTCTGGGAAGCGGCACAATCTCCAGCCTGCAAACCGAAATCAAATCCTAATATCTCATAGTACAATTCTTTCTTATTCTAGCTAATATTTGTAAGGAAAGAGCTTTTATAACAATAAAAAAACTTAAAATTATATAATAATAAAATATAACACCGACATTTTGCGTTTCAATCTTCACTCCACGCTGCTGAGGCATTCTCGCTGCATGATGAACAAAATTCGAGAGAAACTTTGTGCTTTGCGATATGCAAGCATACTCCAAAGTCTTCACTGGTGTCGAGGAACGAATTTGTGTACGTGTGATCTTCTGCTGCCAAAGGAACTTCAGGAATCGATACTTCATTTTCAAGTGACGGAAGATCAGAAAATAAATCATCCAACTTTGAGTCATTTGCGAAATCAGACAACAATGTAAACTCACCATTTAATTCGTTTAAGTCAAAATTGAATTTGTCATCAGTCCAAGGGTGTGGATTTACTTTTTCTTGTGAAGAAAATCTAACGTTGTTGTTTATAGAAGTAGCAATAGGCATTCCTGTATTTTGATTAATGCACCTCAATAATTTACTAATATCTGTTTTGTTGGCTAGTACGTTCTTCAAATATTTGACCTCTTTTCGTAAATCACTGATAACAGATGACTGGTTATCCAAAATGGAGGATAATTTCTTATTCTCATCTTCATACTTTTCTACAGTTTGTTCCAAGTTTTGTAGATACAATTTCTTTTTAATGCGATTTTCTCTTGCCATTAAGGCATTTTTAGAGAAACATTTTGGCCGGCGACCTGTTTGAGATAGTTTTTCAGATTCAGAACTAGAAAATTGACAGCTAAATTTTGCTTTCTTTATTGGCATTTTGTTGAAATTCACTTTGGAGGATTCAACTGCATTACCTTTAATTTTAGTTTGATTTCTGGTGCAAGGATATTCGTAATCACTTTCATCTGTTGACATATCTTCAAATTCGTTACTTGAACGTTTTCGCCTCAAGGTCACCATGATGAGGAATATCGAGTGATGTTTTACGTATTTCTGTAACTACTTTACTTTGCACTTATAGTTTTAATGTTTATATTTATATTATTTTTATTTTTGTTGTTATTAGGAACTATTTTTAGAAGAAAATTTAATTTGACCGAAGTGTAGTAAAGCGTCACAACTTTTCTTCTTGCGCAATATTTTGTTTTGTGGAGGGGATTTATTAAACGTCATTTCCTTTGCATGGCCCTCTGAGATGGTTTTTACAAACTAAGTTAACGGAAGTAAAAAATACGAATTTTTGGAAAAATTCTTATCTCTTGTTTGTTTCAAATAATGAAAAACAATAACAAAATATTATTATAAAATTATCATCGAAATATGATAATGCATATAGGATTTCAAAGTAATTTTGCACTGACCTTCAAACATATCAAACTGACCCACAGACAAAAATACAAATAAAACTATTATCAAAATGATTTAATTGTGTTTTTAAAATAATCATTTGCAAATGCTAATATAATTATTATTTTTTTTGCATTCTTAAGTATTTATAAGTCACGTAGACATGTAATGATTTCTTTTATTACAATTGTAACAATATTAGATAATTTTAATCATTGATCTTTAGTTCCAAGAAATTAAGAAAATTCTCAAATATATTTTTAATAGGTTCTTGACATTATCTTAAGTAAAGATTAAAGTAGTTGATAAAAATGGAGCCCATATAAATACGGAGGTAGAATGCAGCTCCTGTAACAGTTACTGACTAGTCTTCTCGGTAGCAACAATCATCATGCGTCTAGGACAAATCATCCCGAATTTTAGAGCTGAGAGCACTCAGGGCCCCATCCAGTTTTACGAATGGCAGGGAAACTCGTAAGTTTAACTAAATATAGTATTTAAAATAATTTGGATTAAATTAAAGTAGCTATTTACACTATATATTATTAATTTGATACGATATTTTAAATGATGTAATTAGTATTTTTTTTTATATATATAATAACAATGTTTAAAAATTTCTAAAATTATTATATCAGTATATAATTGATTGAGCTATTTCGATTTGATCCATCGAATTTGAGATTTATTTATACAATTTCAAGATCTTGATTAAATTAAAGTAGCTATTTACACTATATATTATTAATTTGATACGATATTTTAAATGATGTAATTAGCATTTTTTATATATATAATAATATTTAAAATTTTCTAAAATTATTATATCAGTATAGAATCGATTGATCTATTTCAATTTGATCCATCTAATTTGAGATTTATTTATACAATATCAAGATCTTCATTAAATTAAAGTAACTATTTACACTATATGTTATTAGTTTGATAAGATATTTTAAATGATGTAATTAGTATTATTTTTTTTATATAATAATAATGTTTAAAAATTTCAAAATTTTTTATATCAGTATATAATTGATTGACCTATTTCGATTTGATCCATCTAATTTGAGATTTATTTATGCAATATCAAGATCTTCATTAAATTAAAGTAACTATTTACACTATACGTTATTAATTTGATAAGATATTTTAAATGATGTAATTAGTATTTTTTTTATATATAATAACAATGTTTAAAAATTTCTAAAATTATTATATCAGTATATAATTGATTGATCTATTTCGATTTGAGACTTATTCATACAATATTAAGATCTTGATATCGAAATTCATTCCGTAATGCGAATATAAATTATACATTGCATTAGTCTAGCGCGCAATACATATGTAAATTGTGTTCTTAAAATAATAGATGCATATTAACTAATAAAAGAACTACGCACTTATTGTTTTCAAGGTTCCGGTGCGTAATTGAATATTTTATTACAGCTGGGTCGTCCTCTTCTCGCATCCTGCCGACTTTACTCCCGTCTGTACCACTGAATTGGGGCGCATTGCTGTTCACGATCCCATGTTCAGGCAACGCGGAGTGAAAATTCTGGCTCATTCTTGCGACAGGTTGCAGAGCCACACAGACTGGGTTAATGTACGAACAACTTTCTATTGATCTAATTTTCAAAAATCATGTTCATAAGCTTCAAGTACTGACATATCAAGGCCATACCTCACATGAAAAGAAAATAATAACATTTTCGCAATAAATACTTTATCTGCATTTCATTTAAAGCCTGTTTTGGAAACTTGAAATTTATTATTTTTTTTTTTGTTAGGATATTAAATCTTACTGCAGAGATATTCCCGGAGATTTCCCGTATCCAATTATCTCCGATGAGAGCCGTGAATTGGCTGTTATGTTGGACATGATTGATGAAGCTAACAGGAACAATGAAGCCGAAGCTACAACTGTTCGTGCTTTGTACATCATTGACCCTCAACATCGTCTTCGTTTGTCCATGCTTTACCCAACATCCACTGGCAGAAATGTCGAGTAAGACATCTTTAATTTAATATTAAATTCAAATTTTAAAACATTTTACATCAAAAATGTTCTCTAAATTTTATTCCGAATGATTTACCGATTTCAGAATACACTTAATTACAAAAAAGTTAACAAATAATGAACCGGTATTTCTGTTTCAGTGAAATTCTGCGTGTGATTGATTCCTTGCAACTGGTCGACAGAAACCCAAATATTGCGACCCCAGCAAACTGGACGGTAATTTTTTAAAATATAATTAAAATTTCAATGATTAATGTATTATTTTCAGCCCGGTGAGAAAGTTATGGTTCTTCCAACTGTAGCTGATGCAGATCTTCCCAGATTGTTCCCTAATGGTGTAGACACGGTTACTATGCCGTCTGGAGTTACATATGTCCGTACTACCACTGACTACCAATAAATTTGTAAAGCATGAAATAAAATGTTATCCATAAATGGTTATTTTATTTTTACATCCGTTGGTAAACATTGGCAATGTTATCGTATTTTGTACGAAGGTCATATTTTATTTAAATAATGATATTACAATTAAAAGATAAGAAAATAATTATTATAGTATTTAATAAACTAATATACAATATTAACATTATAACATGTTATGTTTCTCTACAGAAATAGTACTTTAATACTATTTATTAGTAGTACATTTACCTAAAATAATTTAACATAGCGATTTTAAAAGTATTCACACTCTAAAATGGACCCATTTTTGTGAATATAACAAAATTTTATAAAAAATATTCACACTGGTTGGGGTATAAAATTATCAAAACAAAATATAAAGTCTGTTCATGGCGTTTTAATACAATTTCCATATTTGACATTATCTTCATCATGCACAGTCCATATTTGTTTTTGAAATCTCAGCTCGAATTCTGGAAATTTTATTAAACTTTGATACTAAAATCGCATAAAAACTATGATTTAACTTTAAGTTTATTTAACGCCTGTTGCATCTTTTGGGACATGGGTACTCCTCCATGTGCACTTTTCGTCTTAACTGCAGGTAGCTTTTTAGCTTCTAAAGGCTTTCTTAATTTAGGTTTATGAGTGATATTTTTATGGATTTGTAAACTTTTAAGAGTGGGAAAAACTTGTGGACATAAATCGCATTTAGACGTTATTTTCTTGGGGGAGAATTTTTTAAAAGTTTTTAATTTCTTGGGGCTGGGCTTAACGCAGTTTTTGCGAAGATGATCGTCCAATAGTATTTTAGCACTAAATGTAGTTTTGCAATTTGGGCACGGGAACGTTTTATGAGAATTTCGATGTATTAAAAGCAGAGAACGCGTACTGAAAACTTGACCGCAGTATTCACAATTGATCATTTCTTTGGCTTTGTCATTCTTTGTGGATTTGATTATTTCGGGTTTGTTTCGTAAATGTCTTTGACTAATTAAGATTTTCTTCTCAGGTTTTTTATGTATGGTTTGATGTCGCTTGTATTGATTTTCTGTTAGGAATTTTAATTTGCACTTTGCACAATTGAAACGTGGCTTTGGTATTGAGTTGTTATCTTGAACTGATTCTGATTTTTCAGGCTTTTCTTCTGGTTTTTCTGATTCAGAAGTAATTGTTCTCGACCGGAGAGATCGGCGCGAACTGTGGATATTCATGTGTTTCTTCAAGGTCATTAAGCGAGGGAAAGTTTTTGGACAGTGTGGACATTTATTATTTTTATTTATCATCTTTTTCGGTTTGTTTTCTTGTTTTGGTTCTTCAGGTTGTTTTTCTTCACTCTTTTCATCAGACTTGTTTTCTACTATGATGACATCATCTTTTTCAGTTTCTTCTTTTGTCTGTTCGTTATTATTTTCGCTTCTTTCATCGTCTGATGATTCTCGATCAGTGACTTCTATAACGCTGGCATTGCTTCTAGTTTCTTCTTCCTCAAATTCATCTCCACTGTCGATGATTGTGATTTCTACTTTTCGCGGTCTTCCTCTTTTCTCGTGCTTTTTTATTTTCTTTTTCTTAGGTTTAACCGTGTATTCTGGATCTGATTCATCGCTAACTTGGAATACCTCGTCTATTACTCGTTTCCTTCCTTTTGGCGGTGTGAGGAATTGACAATCGCCGGATAATGAATAGACAACAGGTTGCACGATTATTTCGGAATCGTCTCTGTCTACCGGTTTGATGGTTTGTTTTCGTGGTTGTCGCGCACTTTTTAATATAATCGGCGGGGAAATTTCTTTCATGGGTTTTGGATTTGATGAAATAATTGTAGGTTTTTCTATTTTAATGGAATTTTTTTGTTTTATAGGATTTTTTAATATACTGCGAAATTGAGCAGGTCTTATTAACGAAACGTTTTCTTTTTCTTTAGCTTTAACAACTAAATAAGAAACATGTTTTTCATCCTCAAATATTGTTAAATTTCGGTCATCTGATAATCTTGAATCGGAATTAACGTTCGCAATGTTTGATTTCTGTAATATTTGAGAATGATTTTGTTCTTCCTCCTCAATTCCATCATGTGTATTATCCTCCTGAAATGCATCTTCCAATTCTTCGATTTCATATTCGCTTTCACTATCCTCTCCGGTAAAGTTAGTATTTACAAATTCCGTTTCTTCTACTTGTTCTGATTCCGATTCGCTGTCGCCAGTAACATGAATTCCTTCAACAGTTTGGTACTCTTCTTCTGCATCTTGCTCGTAAGTATTTTGTAATAAGAAATCTTCCGGATTTATATCTTCGAATGTATTCATATAAAAATTACTTTCGATCTCGGATGCGGCGACGTTATCATGTATTTGTTGATTAATTAATGCGAGTTGCTCTAAACTTGGTTTTTGGTCTTTGGGCTGTAATTCTTCATCTTGTTCTACAATTTGTCCCGGTTCAGGGGGAAATAAAACAGTTTGATCTGCTTTTTGGATCTCTATTGAACCAGGGATGGCTTCGAATTGCCCGTCATCGTTTTGTCTAGAAAATAATTTTCGTAGTTAGTGCGCATGTATTATTTTGGATAGTATGAAACAGATCTTCTGATGAGAGGAGTAACAGGAACCGATTCTTGGACTGGTGTAATAAAAAAAGGAGGAAACTGATAACTTAATAAACTACCCTTTTTTATGATTTGTGTCGAAAAAAATTAAAATAAGACTATATCAAAGTTTTAAAACTTAGGCAAGTGAATCTTGGACAAAGAACAAAATAACGTAAAACAAAAGAGAAATAAGGAAAAGGAAATTACTACGGAGAAACGGGGCAAATAAAGAATTATTGGACCAATACAAAAAAAACAATAACAAGTTAAAATACGAAAATTACAATCGTGTATCTAAAGCGTATAGACACAACAAAAATGTTAAAAAAAATAACAAGATGCGCATTAGAAGAAAGCAGGAAGACCTAGGAGAAACTGAAATGATGCAGAACTACAGGATATAATTAATTGAATGAATATTGCCTGTTCCCATAATCAATTCCAGATCCAAGAAATGTATACTTTTAATTCCAGAACCAATAAATTCTAGAACCGAATCAGGGCAGTTTTGGACTCAGAACCGAGGAACGGGTACATGTACACTCAAATAACCGGATACCCGGATATTAGAACTGGAATTTAAGTGGAACCAAACACAGATTTCGGAAGAAGTTAGGATTTAAAAACGGAAATAAATATTGATACGATAGGTGTATAAGTGGTCAATATAGCGGGAAAGTTTTAAACATTAATAGCAAGGTAAATTAATACATTTTGATAAGAATACACAAACCTGACTCTGTATTTATACTTCTGAAAGTTTCCATTTCCATCATCTGCTAACTGTACGGCGTAAAAGTCATCCGAACCTTCCATCTGATATAATATAACCTGGTCATTATCATTGACGTTAACTTCTGGTTGTGTACTTTCATCTTCGATTTCATTTTTGGAAATGTCAGGCAATATAGCTTCTTCTCGATCCACAGACAGTTTGACAAAACACTTCGAAGTTGTAGTTGTACTGTAATCACTTTCGTCCTCTAATATAGAAAAATACTGTGATGTATCATTTGTACTGTCCTCATTCTCTGCAGTTAGGTAACCATCATTTTCTCTTAAAGTTTTGTTAAGATCTGGAGCATTTTCAGAATAATCGACTGTGATTTCTGGACCATCCTCATGCCATGTTAAGTCTTGGTTATCAATTAACACTGTATTACCTATCCATTCACTGTTATTATCATCTATTAGCTGGGAATTGTCTGAATAATAGATATCACTTGCATCCATTTTATTAATTTCACTATAGTGTTCCTACTATGTTTTCATGTTTTAGGTTATGAAATTTGTAATATACTGGATATATTTCATCAGTATTGTTCAACATTTTATATTATTTTCTATTTTACATTAATTAGTATATGGATTATTCAATCTTGCAACAATATTTCTTACATCGACTATGGTGTAATTGAAAATTTGTTGTTCACTAAACTGTTCGAATCACAAATTTATTTTATTAAAACAAAGTATTAAATATGATAGAATCGTATATACTTTATTTTAAGGTAAACAATCACAATATAACCCACAAAATATTCGTTTTTTGCTTATGCGCGTCAGTTGCGTAGCTATATTTCGCTATGTTCACTACACTTCAAGCAACATGAAGTTCCGTACCATTAACGTCGACATAAAATATTTACAAGATATATTGCAGCGGTTTAATTTTTTAAAATAATTACATTTCAACAATATGTTTCAATAAATATAATAAACAATAAATATTTAATGTTATTCATGCACTTCTTTCTCTTTGAATAGTAGTCCATTTGATTTATTTTGATGAACTTATTTCAGTGTTGATACGACACTGGGCAACTTTTATTGCCAAAATACATGTGCGTTTACAAATAAAATATTAATGAAATAAAATGGATAATTTAAAAAGGAGTGGAGATTCAGATACAGAATTTAATGATACAAAAATAGTTAAGCGTCAACGTCTCGAAGAAACAATAAGTAAGCTTAACTATATAGGTTAGGTTCATTATTAATATATTTATAAATATTTCATAGATTTAGGTGATAAGCGGGAACAAGTTATAAATATAATAAAGCGTGAATTTGAAAATGAAATAACTAAGAGACAAGAAGAAGTTCATTTGATTCAAGAGCGCTTATTAAAAGCTCAAAAAACATTACATTTATTAAAATATGTTATAATTAAATCATTTTATGACAAGAAGGAATTAAAAATTGTATCTACTACAAACGAAGAATCAATATTAAAACAGTCTGGAACAGATCAAGAACATAAAAATAATTCTGCTCAAAGTAGAATTCACCCGGCACTTAAAAAACTTCTCGGCAAAAAACCTCTAACAAGCGTTAGTTGCGATTTTGGTCGTACTAGAGGGCAACAACAAAACACAATCACAAATTTGATTAGCAGTGAAACAGTTGAAGAAGCGAGAGAGGTAACTAAAACAACTGAAAATGAACAAAATACTGCAGAAACAACACAATCTACAGAAATTAGTAAAGAAATAAAAGTTCCTATTAGAAATAAACAAAAAATCAAATATGATGTAATAATAGGAAATATTTCAAAATATATCCCATCTACTAATTCTCAAGATGCGTCGACGCATAAATGGATGGTTTATGTTCGCGGACCCAGAGATAATCCAGATATAAGTTTTTTTGTAAAGAAAGTACGATTTTTCTTGCATCCCTCGTATCAACCTAATGATATAGTTGAAATAGAGTAAGAATTATTTTAAAACTAAAAAAAAAGAGATATAATAAAATTATTGTAGGGAATCGCCATTCCATTTATCTCGAAGGGGATGGGGTGAATTTCCATTACGTATACAAATACATTTCCAAAATAGTCAAAACAAACCCATAGATGTTATACATAACTTAAAATTAGATCAAAATAAAACTGGGCGCCAAACTTTAGGTGAGAGAATTTTATGAATGTAGAAGAGGCGAAAAGAATAATGTAAATATTTTTAGGAAATGAAACTGCACTAAACGTTTGGCTTTACGATAATTCCGAAGAAACAAGTGCCATAGAAGAGGAAGTAAAACAAATAAAACAAGAACAAGAAGACGAAGATAACTTAGAATATGATGAAGACTCAAATATTGTTATTAAAGAAGAAGTAAATGAAGAATCATTAACAGAAGAATTTATCATAAAAGATGAACCTCAAAACACTTTTGAGCCGCAGCCTTGTTGCAGCAAATATTTAGATCCTCCTCAAGATTACGAATTTGATATTGAAGAACTATCCTTCGAAAATAACTGCAGAGTATATTTAGTAGACCATTGTTATGCCGGTTTAAAACTAGATGACGTTATATACACATTTGATCGCGATAAATATAAAATAAAAATACCTCTCGAAAAATTAGTATCGACAAGACAAATAGTATATTTTTTATTTAAATCTCTGCCGTTAGTAACAAATTTAGCTGAAGATAATTATTACTTATGTTGTTATCCTTACGCAGCTTCAACTTTAGAAGAATTTAGCTCGTGGAATATCGGGAAGCGACATTGTTCAGAAGTAAATTAAAATAAGTAATTAGCGAGCTCAATAAATATATTTATTGTTTTAGTGGTATCGCGCAAAACAAATTAAAACTTTACTTCGAGAAAATAAAATTCCAGATGAAGAAGAATGGACAATAAAGTTTATTTTAATGTTTGGCCGCGCTCACGCATTTACTCCTTTAAGTGATTATACAATATTCCAAAATAAGAGCGAGTCTGGAAAAACTATTCCAAATAATTTAGCAGATTCAGAATATAGGTCGACATTTACTGAATACATTCCAATTTCTACTTTGGTGGAAAATTGTTCTATCAAAGTCCACTGTAAAGAAGATGATCAAATTATCGACGTAGAAGGATCAGAAGTTGTAGAAGGTATTTATTTGGGACACGCAGGCGCTACGATCATTTTGCTCAGTAGTGGAAAAAATTGCTGGAAATTAAATTTAACGTTATTTTTGACTGATTTGGTCGATCCTTATTATTTATCGATCAGAAAATATATCGATCCCTTTTGATAGATTTCAATTTCAACTATAGATCGAAAAAAATAAGAGAAATATGAAGAAAAATATGAAATGAGAGATGAAAAAATTCTTCTCATGCCCAAATCTAGAGTATCCTCCAATCAAGATAGATCTGATAATTTAAGGTCAAGCTTTGTTCAGTATCTTGCAAAACGATCGCAGCGCCTATGTATTGTATTTTAAATCAAGATAATGATTAATTATTTATTTTTTACAGAAAATATTCCGAAAACAATACAAGTAGAATCAACTGAAACAGATTCGCATTTGATACCGCTATGTAATTACGTAAAAAAATGTGCTAGTCAAATTCAAATTTATTTAAAAGATGAAGAAATTGAACCCGAAGTATTTCATAATTCCTCTGAAAGGGTAATTCTTCAGTCTGTGATGTGTTTAGCCGAAGAATTGATTCGGACCGCATGGGCGAACAAAGTTATAGAAAGAAGAGGAAGGTATGTAATATTTATTTTTTAATAAAGACTTTCATTAATAATTTGTTTTCAGAAATTTAAATTGTTGCATTGAAAAACGTGATATAATCCAAGTGTTATTACAAAGAGAAGAATTTGATATATTTACAAATGAAGGATTAGGAAAATCTGTAACTTAATTATTTTGTACACGAATAAATATATCAATGTTTAAAGTTGTGTTTTAATAAGCATCCCCGTAAAAAACTAGATAAGAAATTACAAATAGTTTATTCTTAAATTAATTTACATAAGAATACATTTTAGCCTTGGGCAATGAAATGAAATGTTAATCCCAATGGCACTTTAAATAAACTAAAAAATAATTAATGATTAAATCAAATCTTACCATTACGATATATGAAATACGCAGATACTTATTAATTAGATTCGATTTCCTAAAATGTAGAATTCACTCCATTATTGTCCTTAAAACAATTACAAATCACTTACCGTTGGATCACAATCAGCGCAATGCCAGGAATATCCTCTTCTTTTCGGGGATTTTTTCACTGGGGGTTCCAAACACGTGAAATGATAGCATTTTTGGCAATCATCGCATCTACAAGGATAGAAAATAAATCGATGTTTTATTAAAAAATAGTACATTACTAACGGGAAAGATATTTTTTCTAACAAGTACGGCAGCTGTGCTTAAATTTAATTATTAATTGTAGGCTAAGAAATTGAAAGTTTAGTTGATTTTAATATGAACACTTTAGAAAGTATTCATATAAAAATATTAATTTTGAATAATTCAAAATTTATTTTGTTATCCCAATTTGTATATTTTATAGTTTTTATAACCCCCTGCTATAAAAATATGAATTAAAATTGCTTCAGTCATTTTTTACTATTTTATATACATTTTTAAAATTTGTTGTATGAAAATGAAATTCAAATTTTTAACAGCTTCAAAATAATAATAATAATAAAAATAAATGATACTCAAAATTTGAGTGATTAAATAATTTTGGTAAAATTGTCTCAGCTTTTATATAAATTTTTTTCTTGCACCGGAAAAATAGTGGGAGAAATACAGACTTCTCTCACAGTTGGAGAAACCCACACTTTTCCAACTCAAAAGAGTGGGAGAATGCACTTTACCGAACCTGTAAGAAAAAAAAAATAGCTCTAACCTGACTAAGTTCTGGATGGTTCCAGGCTCGCTGCAAACGTCACATTTAGTCATACTGTCGCCCTCTTTCGGTTTCTTAGCACCAGCTGAAAGTCGAGAACTAGAGACAACGGGAACAGGACGCGGGGAAGGTTGTGGTTGAGGGGCCGGAGGAGTGCTAGTTGTAGTAGAAATTACAACTGTTCGAGGAATTTCATTATTTTCATTAGGGACATAAAAGCATTGGGGGTTTGATGTTGATGCTACTTCGCCCGCGGGCAGTGGAATCGGTTTGATCTGAAAAGATTAAAATATGAGGTATTTCTTTGATAGTCGAGTCAAAATAGATCACTAAAATCAGTTCAGCTACACAAATATAAAGCAATGCATTAGTTTTCAATTGAGCGCATTTTAGTTTGCATGTTTTATTTAGCTCTAAATTCACTTTGTATTTTATTTCTTTTTTTACGATAAATAATTAAGCATCTTTATTTGTCACTAAATTTGAGGAAATAAAATAGTAGCTTTAAAAGTAGCGCTAAAGGTCTTTTAATTCTATACATAAATAATTTTTTTTTATTAAAATAGTAGTATCTGTAGTTCAGCTACTTTTTACAAGTAATTTGCTTAGGTCTGCCGAAAATAATCTCCAATTAACTAAATTCCATTAGAGGTATTTAATTATCTCAAGAACTCGCAAACAAAAAGAGATAAAATAATAATAAATTTTAAAAACCTGATGGAAACAACAAAGCACAATAGAGATTCGATAGTAGTCGATGTTTTGAGGACGGTCAGTAAGTGACTTTTCTCAAATTTGTGTACAGCATAACAGTTTTGAAACACCTCTAGAGAAAGAATAGCGAAACATAATCAAAATTACAGATATGACAATGACAAGAGTCGATGTTTGTAGGACGGTTAGTAATTGATTTGTCTCAAATTCATGTATTGCGCATCATGAGATTGAAATATCTGTAAACGTAATTGAAAATCTCAGGACCTATTAGATGCACAAACCGTAATCAAGTAAGACTGAGTAATAGAAAAAAGTGCAGCGTTTAAAAAATAGTGGACTCTAAAAACATTACCTCGACATAACAGATAAAAAATTTAGAACAATTTGAGAAAGTTCAGTCTTTAATAATAGAGAAATAATAATGAAAAGAAATAACGAACATTAAAAAACCAAAATGATACAAGGGCATAATAAAGCTTAAACAGAGATTTGACAAGAGTCAATGTATTTAGGATGGTTAGTAATTAACTTGTCTCAAATTTATGTACTGCGCATCTCATGATATACTAAACACCTCTAACCGCAAAATGAAGCGAAATTTTAAATTTTTTATCTAGGTATGGGTACCTGTTAAAAAACCGGTAACCGATATTTGCGTTTCCTACCTTGATGGTGATTCTGGGATGTGGGTTTGGATTTTCAATATCCAAACTCTTCTTTTTCCGTTTTCGTTTATGTTCCCTGGAAGGATTAGCCGAGTCAGGTGAATACCTGGACCGGTGTTTATCCCGCCTGCGTTTTTTACCCGATCGTGAAATAATTGGCTCACCGCCAAGACTATTACTTAACATAGGAGTGGAACTTACGGTTGTGGTGCAAACGAGTTGAGTATTAGGAGTAGTAGAGAACATAGGAGAACTCGAAACAACCGCAGTAGAAGTAGGAAAGTTACTAGAGAAAGAATAAGGAGAATTGCTACTCACTTCGTGGTTTTGGGATACTGGATTAGGGAGAGGATGAGGTTCAACAGGTTTGATCTTGACTTTCGGCGTGAAGACCTCTAAGGATTCGCTGCCTTCTTTGCTGTGACGAGTACGGCTTCTTCGGGAACCTTTTTCCTTTATGTCCATCTCAGATTCGGAAGATTTGTCGCATTCCGAACACTGCCAGCCGTATAGTTTTGATTTTTTCGGTAAACGAGTTAATGGAGGATTCAAACAATTTAAGTGGTAGTACAAATGACAAGTGTCGCATTTTGCAAGTAAGTGTTGGTCTCGACGCTGACGGCAAATACCGCATTCGTTCAACAATAATGGGTCTAAAAAAACTTTTTGTTATATGGAATATCAAAAGTATTTTGTAGATCACGCACAATAACAAAAATTATTACCTTGCCTGGCGTGGCTGCTTAATACCCTATTAGTATCATGCCTACCACTGGGAATATTATTAAGAGGAAAACCAACTCCCATTTTGAGAGCAGCTGCAGTTGGAACAGCCATAACCGGCTGCACAATTTTAGGTGCAGGAGGTTTTCCTAAATCATCGATTGTCGGTAAATTTTTAGTCGGACAAGCGCTTAAAATAGCCGAATGATACTTATGTACGGTTTGTTTCAACGAAATGTTTACCCTTGATTCATCCGCACTTTCCTTCATCATCTAAACGTAACCGAATTAATTTTATCCTTTTATCTAAATTGAAAAATTACCTTATCGTATTTTAATCGCAAAGCTTGTTGTTCTTCTAACAATCTAGTGTTTATGTCTAACAAATCTTCTAACCCGGATTTCATGCTGCGTAGTCTATCGTTGCGATCTAAATAATAAGCGATGAATTCAACGCTGAATGCAGGGGGAATGTGCCACTTTTTTCTGACATCCATTAATGCAGCTACTTGTGCTTCTTGCATTTCAAGAGCTACTGTATCAATCCCCATTAATTCAGCCTTTCGGAGTAATTTTTTACAAGCCGAAGCGCTAGTTGTTAACAATCGCGGCATTTTTTGAGTTGGAACTAAAAATAAATGTGAAATGATTGAATGATTTATTGTTGAATTAATTTACCCCATGGTGGTGATTTTAATGTTTTGTGATTTAAAAATTTCTGGCGATGTCTTTTTAGTTTTCTTTGAATACGAACTTGTTCAGGAGTGTCATTGTATCCTTCTTGTTCATATTCCAATCTACGCTGTTGAGTTCTAAGCTGAAGAGCTAGCCAATTTCTTTTGCGTCTTCGAACTAAAGTTTTATCGGAATGCATTTTACAATGTGCGTAAAACGGATCAGCTTGATCTACTTCTTCCGAATGTGCTTCAGATAGAAAGCCTTCTCTTTGCGCACTGATGAAAAATTGCGTCATTCAACAAACAAGTAAACAGTTTATTTAACTTACCAAGTAACATGAAAATAAGTCCGGCACATTCCAGCATCACAGCCAATGCAGACTCCAGTCCTCGCGTACCTCTCATCTTCGCACAAGCAGCAAGTCTTTGCCCCCCATTTATTGTACGGCATTTCAAACAACGTTACACTGGACAAATGGTCCACCTCTCCAAAAGCTACTCCAGGTACATACAGAGCACAAACTAAATGGACCCATTTCCCCACGTCTGTTTCTTTGAAGATGCCACCTGAATTGGGGCAAAGCTCACACACTGGGTTGAGGACTCCTGCGCGACAAGCTTCACAGAACCAGGGTTCGGTGGGGCAGTCACTTTCAGTGCTGACCACGCTAGCGGTGTCTGAAACGCCGTAGCAAGCTTCGTGAACTGTGACGCCGCAGCCATCGCATTCAACGATTTCGTTGATGTCGTCGCTACGATCGCCCAAGCATCCGCAGCATATGAGGATTTTTATTTTGTCCCCCAGCTGCAAACAAAATATTCGCATATACCTTTTTCGCGAAAATAAAAACCTTCTTTTTAAAATATTATAGTGACCTTTTTTTTCTTAAATGATAACAAAAAGTAAAACGGTTACATATCGAATAATAATAATTTTGTTCGCGAGCTATAAGAGATTAAATTTTGTTTCGATGTTCTGTGACGTCATCTGTCAATTTCATTGGTTGCCTGATTATAAAGACAATCGCGTGTCCGCAATTTCTTAGAACTTGCGGAGAGGAGACATGCATGCGGCCTGGTAGTATCAAAATGTTACTGCACGTTTTTGTTTTTGCTACGAAAAATAAATTTTATTTGTGCCTAATAATAATTATTCATTCATATACATACAAATTTGTATATACATAGTTTAGCTACATGAATATGAAAATAACCAATACCCTATACAACTAACAGTTTGTTTATAACTGTCGAAGACAGACTTTCACTTTAAAAATTGATATCTCGCTTAACACGACATATTTTTCATCCGCGTTTTCTCTACGATGCTTATTTCATTCTGTTCTTTCAGAAATTTTTTTTTAAAATATTATACAAGACCCCATTCAGGTAATCAAATTATTTGGATTACAATTCGAGAGACAAAATACTGTAGAACCAAAAAAAATTTTGTCATTATAATAAACCAAAAATTTTATTACTTGTACAATTAATACAGAATTAAATAAAATTGACAGTCTCGTTGTCTTTGATTAATTTATATAAGTTTTAATTGGTTTATGCTCATATACAGAAACGTTATAACGCTTCGTTATCTTTTAAGAGTCATTAATTGAATATTTATATTCATAAACATAAATGAATAAAAAATATAGGGAGAAACACAATAATAACAGCAACAAATAAAAATTGATATTAGGAATGTACTCTCACAATCAAGAAACCGGTATATATACTAAATCAGGATTGTGCAATAAAATCCGAGACTAATAAAATAAAGACTATTTATATCCAAATGACCGTTGGTACATGAGATGCAATGCAAATGATTTATTGTAAAATATAACAGACTTACCTGGAGTTTCTTATCGCCTTGGCGATTTTTGGCTTCTTGAATGACATCGGCAACGGAAAGTTCTCCAGCTTGAAGTTTCAGTTTCTTCAAATCTTCATCCTCTGATAAATCTTCGGAGTCTTCCTCGGAATCCACTTCTGAACTCTCTTCTTTTCCTAAATACAAACATTAATGTTTTTCCTTACTAAAACATCTTTCCTTTTCACCTTCTCCGTTACTATCAATGGAATCATCATCACTTTCTTCTGCATGATCTTCAATTCGAAAATCGGAATCATCAGAGCTTTCGCCTAAATCAAAATCCAGTAGAGATGCTTGTGTTTCTACTGGTTTTACTCTACGTTTATTTGGATCTCTTTCAACTGTAAAAGGAGAAATTCTAATTAAACTTAACCTAACACAACTGTTTACAATTTTAAACAATTACAATAAACTCCAAAAACACTAATAATTAATTTCTATAATTTTCAATAACAGTGTAGATGTACGTAGTGCCCTTCATATTTATTAAGAAAAAATTAACCTAAAATTTATGCTCGATTTTCTCAGATACTTACACGAACTCATGTTTAATTCGTTAATACTTATATTACAAATGTTATATATTATCTAAATAATACTTTCACATTATTATTACATGCGTATTTACAATAAAATAAGTAAAAAAGCTTGTAGAGTATACAAGCGTCTCTTGATTCGTTTACAGTGTACACTCCTAACACACGCTTGTCAGTATCATGCACATGTCTACTTTATTGATTAAAAATATTCGTTAGAATGTAATTACTTCAACAATAAGAGCAATAATTAAATTTTAAGTACGATGCTAAATACATACTTGCCGTTTTGTACATAAATCCAATATCTTCCGCATTTTCCAAATGTGACATTGTGACAGTTCCTTAAGTATAAAGTAATGGGTAAATACCCGACTCCGACTAAAGAATCCAAAAATTTTTTGACTCTCAATTTGTCAGTTAAACTTATTCTTATTTTCACACTACTTTTTGTTTTCATTGTTAATTGAGTTTTGATTATTGTATTTTGACTTTTATTTAATGATTTCGTGATTTATTAAAATTTCAATATATAAATAAATATTTAGATGACTGTTATAATAGTAACATTTTTGTGTGATTTTACCAAAAATATTCCAAAATCTCCAAAAGGTAAAAAACGAAAAGGAAAAGATAAAAAATCTAAAAAGGGAAAAAAAGACAAAAAAGGCAAAAAAGATAAAAGTAAACACAGTAAAAAAGGCTCTAAAGAGAAACATGTAAAAGGCATACTTGTAAAAGACGAGAAAGATGAAAAGGAAGAAGAATTAACAGCAATAGTCAAAGTTAAAAAACCCATAAGATTTTTACATTTTGAATATAATTTAGGACCTGATAAATCTATTTACAAGATAGATGTTCTTTTTTGGGGGACAGTAGCAAAGGTGTACTATTATTAAAAAATGGAATATATTTTAATTTACCTCAAATGTAGGTTTACACTAAAGATGGAACCAAAATTATGAAATCTTTAAACATAAATGGTCATTATTGGATAGCATTTAGTATAAAACATAACATATTTTTAGACGACCATGATATTGTTAAATTAAAAAAACATTCTTCTGAGTTTTCTATAGCTTCAACTAAAAGTAAACTTAGTTTCAGGTAAATAAATTAATAAACAATTTGTAAAATATACTACATATTTATTTTATTAAAAATTATTTTTAAAATTAAATGAATATTACTATATATTAAATACCTTTAAATAATTCAACAATGACTTTTTTTAACTTAATAATATACTCTTAAATTTATTTATAATTTTGAAGTGCAGCAAAGAAGGATGGTAACAAAACATTTTATTTCAATGAAAAAGACATAGAATTAAAATCAATGTTTGCTGAAGCTTTTGAAAGTCCAATAGAAGAAATAGAATTTGACGAAGAACTTTCGTTACATGAACGAAATATAAAAGATGTGGGGAATATTTTAGATGATTTGTTAAAGTTTCCTACCAAAAAAGAATCACAATCGGATTTACAAATTATACCAGGTATAAAAAATATCTAAATATATTTTTTAATAATAAATAATTTGTAGAATCCCTCCATCAAAAGAGAGTATTAAAAATAATCGATGATGTAGAAAACAAGTACCCAATAATATGCATAAATTCTTTAGAAGAACCAGAAAATGTTAAAGATTTATTAGCTAAAAAAAAAGGTAAAGGTGGTAAGAAAGGCAAAAAGGATAAAAAAGGAAAAGGTAAAAAAGGCAAAAAAGGAAAGGAAAAGAAAAAGGCTTCATCTCGTATACTACTACCAGGAGAAATATATTTTACTAGTATTTGAATATTAAAATACAAGTTATCGAATATATAATAATATTTTTTTAGATTCGATGTTTTTACAGGATTTGAAATTACAAAATGATAATATTTCAAATAGCTTTATTTTCATGGAAATTAATAATATAATGACTAAAGAACAAAAAGAAAATTTCTGTCCTATAATCATATCAATAAGTAAAATATCAAATATACCAGAAAATATTTTGAGAGATCACGGGTATTGATTATTTATAAGTAAAAATATTTTTTTTAATAATGTTTATTTAAAGATTTACGATGCTATACATAACTTATCATATAAGCAATATTAACCACACAACTGGGGCTCGAAAAATAGCAACAGAAATATTATACTTTGATAATCATATATATTTTTTAAATAAAGATGAAGATGTAATAAAGCCATTGGTCATTACTTCACAAAAAGATTTTCTCATATTTAAAGTAATATGTTGTCGGTTTTAAAACAAACAATCCGTTTTTCAAGCTTTTTTCATTAGAATATACGTACTTTTTGTGTTAAATAAAGACTTCTTTACTGATTTTAACAATGTAAATATTGTATGGGTTTGTAATGTTTGTATAACAATTTTTTGGATAAAAAATTTGTTTTGCTACAATATAAATATAAATACTATTCAAATGTTTGACCTTGGTTATTGACCGCAGTCTACTAATATTGGAATAAGTTAATACTTCATTATAAATAATTATCCGTATTTATTATTAGAAAGCTTGAAAAACAGACTGGTTTTTCAAAAATAATACTGAAAGTAATGTATTTTTTTTTAAAAGATACATGGAATAAGAACTCTACAAGAAAAACAATATAAATTGTTTGGTCAATTGGAAGACGACAAAGAAATAAGTAATCAAATTCGTGATTCATACCAAGTAAAATGTTACAATGAAGGAGAAGAAGAAATGAAACAAAAGTCAGTTCTTCTGGCTATTGCAAAAATTCGTCTTACAGATCTTCTGCGACCAACTTGGCGAATAATTAAATCAGAACCATGTGTTCACCCAAAGTACTTAGTAAAAATCAAAGAAAAATTTGACAAAGTTACTATTAATATAATGCAGATAGAAGATGTAGATAATTTTGATCAAAATCCACTTACAGAAGAAGTAATCGGTACAAGTGGTTTACGAATAAATTTGAGAATACAATTATTAACTTCAATTAATTCTTATTTGAGTAAATTGGTTCAAGATCACGATCATCCTTTCTTCAACAGAATGTTGCTAGTTATTCGAAGTGAAAATTTAATACAATCACTCATGTATAATATTTTTCTTTACAATGCTATTTGGACGCAGAGAAGAAATATCGTTCCAAATTTAATAACAGGGAAAGATTTTCAAATAGATGAAAATTGTGCAATGAATGTTATAACCGGATTTGCTGTTGGGTGTTTAGAAAACTGTGTAATGTTTGTGGAGGGAAATAGAAACATGATTTTACAGTTTTGTTGGATGCTAGTAGCTAGAGAGAAGAAATATGTAGCAAATATATATTTTAACAGCAACGATATTTATGAGCATAGAGTTTATCCTGACTTAATTTCATATGGAGGAGTTTATGCTATTTCACTACAATGTTCACTTAAATATTTATTAAATAATAAATATACTTACGTTAAGAGAAAAATGCCGGAACCCTGTAGACGAGTAATTTTCTTCCTAAGTAAATTTATATTCTAAATTTTCTTAAACATTGTTTAAACCGCTTCTATTTGATTATTTTAATACTTAAAACTGACTATCAAAATCACAGCAGTTTCTACCTAAAACATAAAATTTAGAAATATAAATTTGGTCAAATTAAAATTTCTATTTATATTTTAATATTAAATTTTTAGGCTTTATCGAAATTGGATTTAATAATGAAATCAACTTTTAATAAAGATGTAACAGAACATTTACTCCCAACATCTAAAGAACTCTTCAGTTTAGGTCTGGAATGGGGAGTACCACTGCATTGGCCATTCAATACATGAAATGTATACACAATTACATAAAGATATAATAATAAATGTATGTAGTGTATAATACGGAGAGCACTGAATGCTTTTATTTAGTCTTAAGCAGTCAAATTATACATAATTTATTTTATTAAATGAGAAAAAAAGTATATTAAATACAGACTTCGTTTACGGACTTTATGCATCATAATGCTACTTATTCTACGTGGATTTTTACATAGAGCTTAATTCTTACGGTAGGTACATTCATAAAACACTGTGATGTAGATTAAAATACTCTATCAACTAATATTAACAATTAGCTATCTGTTATATTGACCATTGAGATAAAGTATGTCACAAAAATAGCAAAATGCACTCTAAGTATTTTTAACTTATAACCATTAGTCAAAATAAAAATTATCGCCTAGAGGACAGTCAGATATAAAACAGTTGTTACACATTTGCAACAGCAAGTACATCAATGTTACAGTTAAGCTTTTGGGAAATGAAGATTTTGACTAATGTTTATATTACTTCAAATGGCAGTGCTTGACATTCAGACAAACTGGATTTGAACAGCGCGCTCTGCGCTAGCAATCTAAACCGACAGTAGATGTCGGATCATACCTACCTACTCGACTTGTACCGTCGTCGCTTGCAGATTCATTATATACTCACATGTAGTATAAATATAACAAATATTATGTATGATATCCATTATTTCAACAAGAATCAACATTTCTTTTGCATTTGCAGTACAAGTGTCCCTATTAATAGCTCATTAAGTTAAATTATACATATTTAGGTACTTAACAAATTTCTTTGGTATTTTAAGACAGATTCCCACTTACAGATGAGAATAGGCCTATTAAATTTTCGGCTCATTTAAATTTTGATTATGCAATGAACACATTTCAATGCTTCACTTCAGGGTAAAAAAATGGTTGCTGGTGCATACTCCGTTCAAGCAGTTGCTCTTAATCGTAGACTTACAAACTAGAAATGCGAAGCATTTCAGTGCCCATTTGTATTTCTTTTAAGCATTTCTTATGAAATAAATGAAAACTGTACTTAAAATATTGTTAAATACATTTGAAAAAATTATAATATCTATGTTGATTCGCTTCGCACGCATGTAACATGAATGTTAAGATTTATAACATTTACACACACTATATATTTACATATCTGTAAGGACACACGTTGAAGCTGACACATACACATCACATCATATAGTATTATTATCCTTATTATAGATACACATCTTAACATTGTTCTAAAATCTGTTTAAATTATCTGAAAAAGCACAACATGGAATGTAAGGGCACTAGAAAGTGAAGTTAGAATAATCGGTGGCCGACAGAAGGGTCTCTTAATTCTTAAATCTAATCCGTTGCTTAGCTAATTCGTCGCAAGAAATTAAATGCTAAACAATCTAAACATTCGTTTCGTCGTCACCAAAGCTCGTGTTCGTACAGTTTCTCATTCAAAAATAAACTTCTCATGTTTGGTAACTGGGTACGATATTTGAAGATCACGCTATAGCAAATCAATTCACTTGCAGGAAACAACTTCAATCAAACAGTACTTTATTCTAGAACTTTAATACATGCTTTACGTATTTAAATAAATCAAATTTGAATTCTCATTTTTTAACAATGTATTGAATTTGTTTGCTGCAGATGGGCTATTCTACGGGGAACGATACTATGCTGTGCGATTTGTGTTCTCTACTTCATGAAATGTTTGAAGATATGAAACTTAAGCGATATTATGATTTCCAATTTTAGGCTTTGCTATAAACTAAATAAAGCTTGATTTTCCAAATTAAGTTTTCGATTTTTTTCTACTCGCATTATTTATGTACAATATATTTTTACATTAATAAATTACTATTGTACTTAAATAATTCAAACAATATACTATATTTTTTATTTACAAATAAAAATATATCTTCCATTTTAGCGATAGTATGATTTTTATCGTCGCATTAGAGCCCTAATTAAACTTCGAAACGAGCATCACGCTAGAAAAAAAAAACGGACTCCTAAAAACAAAAAAATAATTCTCGATTAAAGAATCGTGAATGCCCTAGAAAAGATATCGCTCTAGCATTAAAGTAGTAGGAGTTTGATGGCGGCGAGCATGAAACAGTGGGCCAAGGTCATTGTCACAGCCGCGCCCTTCGACGCAGCGACTTTCACGTCCCCTTCCTGCAGGAAAGGCAGATCGATAACGTGGATGACCCCATTCGTGCATTCTACGTCTGGACGGAACACGTGGATTTTCTCTCCTCTCCAAATGATGGTGAAACCTTGCAAAAATCCAGTTCTTCTTGAGTGCGATACTTATGTATACATCAATGATTAGTGAGTGGTTAGTTCAAACGTGATACTAAGCTGTTATTGATACGCCAAGCACAAATAAATAAAATGTTCGATGCCATAAATTCGAAGCTTTTCTTTTCATTAATACTCGTGCGCATTTAGAAGCATTTTTAGTACATTTTGTTAGTAGTTCTAAGTTTAATTGCAGTGTGAATATCCTAAACATTCATTTTGATTCAGAGCTTCGAACCATTTTTTATCATTTCTGATCAGTTTAGAAAAATAAATTCGATCTGGTTCTGGTTTTTCTTCATAGTAACGGTTTTCGATACATTTCTGATTGACCAAACAGTTAATATTTATTTATGTTTCAATTAAAAATAAAGACATCCTTTTTTAATTTTAGTTAAAAAAAATAACCGCTTTTTCGATTTTCAATTAGTTTATTTCGAAGCCCTGCTTTGATTTATATTTATTTTAGTCAGAAAGTGATTTAATTTTTTTTTTAGTATACGTTTAAAATTAATGATGAATAATAATAAAATAATTATTAAACTTTACATTCTATGTAAAGACAAACGATTTAATTTTATTCTCGAAACAACAATTATTATTTTTATACTAAACGAAATTTGTAAAATGTTATTTTCTAAGAACCAATTTGCCGGTAAGATTTCGAAAATTAACAACTTCAGATAAAGTGCGTTTACGAAAAAATAAATCGCGTTTTTAAGCTTGCAGAATCACATAAAGTGCGTACATTTACATACACATTACACGACTTTATTTCATCTATATTACTTACTCGAACGATTTTGTTTATCTTCATCACTTATACCTATTGTTAAAACAAAAATAATTATCGCCGATGTTAACTCAAAAAAAAAAGTTTGTGTGGCCAGCACATTACTTCCCCAACCTACAGGTGCACCGTTAGTAACATGAAATACTACCCCTTAGGTGGAAGAAGTAAGAAAACATTAGTCGAGTGAAGCAGTGCGGGGTTTTATTGGTAGGTGTACTTACTTTTGTCTTTCTCTTCGATGCGAATACGCAAAACGTCTCGAATTGAAGGTAGTTCCACTTCGTTTGTTGGTGACTTAGCAGCTTCTTGTTTCAAAGCTTCCATGGTGTAGGGAATATCTCCGATTACTAAATGTCTTTCCAAGATCTGAACAGCCTAAAAACAAATATACATTCAATATACAAAATAAGATTTGTCAAAAATTAGATGAAGTGAAAGTCAGAAAATAAATGTGTAAGAAGGTTGCGCAGTTTACAAATTTCAGACAAGTCAGTTACTAACCATCCCAAATAAATTGACTCTTGTTAAATCTGTAATTTATTATTATAATTATAATATGCAGTTACTATTTTTGATCAAATCACCGAAGATTTATAAAATTTGAGATAATATGAATAATAAAACATGTACACTTATGAAATAAATATATACATATATATACATATAAGTTGTAGAAGAAATTATTTATATAAAGCTGCATGCATTTTTGCTAGTTCAGCTTCTTTTTTTTCGGCTTCATTTATTGCAAGTTTTTTTTCTTAAAAACTAAAATAGTGGACTTCGCTGTGATATATTTTTTGGACAAAAACATTATACTAGCATCATTGTTGTATTTATACAAAATTTTTACCTTCTCATACAAAGTTTTTCGTTTAAATTAAGACAAGAAATTTTAAAATAATATTCCAAAAATTAATAATAACATAATTAACAGCGCTGTTTTTACGATTTTCAAATAAAAAGAGGAATTCCATAAGCAATAAAGCAATGTAGGTAGCCATTAACAACTGTGTTGTTAAAGTTATAAGGTAGTCGCAGTGCACGTTAGAAAATATCTTGTTTCAACTACCGAGTAGTTCATATATTAGTAAATGCTTTTAGGATCCATTATTTTCTGTAGAACTATTTTTCTTGAGATATTAACACACCTCTATAGATAGTTATTTGTCTTTCTTATATGTTTTGTTGGTTGCGTGTCTTACATGTAATTTATAAACTTTAAAGGTTGTTGAACTTAAAGTATTGTTACTTTGGTTGTACAAGGACTGTAATGCCAAGAATGCAACAAATATTTTTATTATTTATATTTTATTATTTTTTATGTTAAATTTACGAAAGAGGGCACCCCAATCCTACGTTTATGTCTGAACAAGTCTAAACCACATTTAAAATCATTTACAACTGTGCGTTTATCTGATATAAAAGTATTTAAATATTTTTGATATTATTGAAAAATGTCTGATCAATCAGTAGCTGATACATCTTCTGAAAACTCAGAATTGTATTCATCAGGTATATATAACAAATAATAATACAAAATTTTAAGTAAAATATGTTTTTAGAAGATGAAGAAATTTATCCCATAGAAGTACAGTCACGTGGAACAAGAACAGTGAGAGGAGATTATTACCAATTATTAAAAAACGCGGCTTTAAATCTATGGGTAATCGATAGAATCTGTGTTTTACAATTTACTACTATAACTTTAAAACCAGAACTCAAGTTTTGCAAGACTAATGAAAAGATTATTGGCTTTCAAACTTACAATGGAAAATGTGGTATTTATGCTGAACGGGCATTAGTTTTTATGATACACGGTTTGTACAACAACTGGAGACAACTTTTTTCATTTATATTTTTCGGTAAAGATTTAAAACCAGAAATTTTAATCCAAAGCATAAAAGATGTATTAGCTACTTGTTCTTTATTGAATTTTAAAGTAGTTGCAACTGTATGCGAACATACTGAAGAAAATATAAACGCTTTCAATGGAGTAAAAAGAAAAGTACAAACTAATGATGTGGAATATGAAAGTTTTTTGTTTGAAAATCGTGAGGTTGTAATTTTATACGACACTAATAATCTTTTAAAAAACGTACATGATGAATTGATGCGCAATGACATAAAATACACAATAGATGATTTTGACTATACAGCAACTTGCGAAGATATTTTAAAGTTTGTTAGTGAATCTGATGATAAAATAAAAAATTTAAAGATATTTAATCACAAATTTTGTTGTGCAATGATAAATGACAAAGACATTACAATTAAAAGTACTGGAACTTTTTTGAAGGTTTTTGGTGATATGTATGACAGTTTAAACGGAAAAAGTAATAATAAAAATCCGTTAAAACAAGTAGTTACTGCTAAAAGTAGTCATTGGAAATCTTGGTGTAATTATTTAGAAACATTAAAAACCATAAAAACAAAAGAGGATCTTGAACCTGTTTGCATTAAAAATTGGATAAATACTCTTTCCGGAATAATGCATTTATGGAAAAATGTTCTTCAACCGATAAAATTCAAATCATTTTCTCCCAGATATTTCCATTTATGGGATCTGATTAGTGATATTCATGAGATAAATAAATTTAAGAAACATAAATTTTTAACACCTTATGAATTCTACATATCTTTTATGAATGTAATTATAACAAGCCCTGATAAACAACTCCCTTTATGTGATGCCACTAGAAATTTATTATTATCGATGTTTGAAAGAATGACAGTAAATAATACAAGCACTGAAGATTGCAGACTTATGGACTTGACTGACAATTGTAGGACTTTGATAACAACACCAGAATTTGGTGAAGGATTTTTATTTGATCCCGTATTATATTTTCCGAAAACGAAAATATGTAATCAAATTATTAACAGGGGAGAAATTTTTCCTATACACGTAGCGAGAAAATCGTATATGCATAGAATATTTGGATATTTACAAACTGATTGTATTGAATGTAATAAGATATATTTTGGGCAAGAAACACCCGATAGAAATATATTATTGAAATCGCATGAAACATTATTATGCAAAGGTTTTAATTTAATAGGAGAACAAGTAATCAAACGCTTTCCAGAGTTTCTCAGAAGCTGTAATCATCCTTATGTTATATCTAAACTGATATTTATTTGCCAAGAACTTGATCTAGCATTTTTATGTTGTGGAGAGCATGACAATAAACTTTTAATTCTAAAATGTTTATGCGATATAATAAATTCATGGACTTGGAAAATAAATCGTTATTTAAGCGGAAAAGACAAAATTTTGCATCAGTACATGACTCCGTTTGCAAAGCAAGCTATCTTGATGGGAAGAAAGCAAATGGATAATCAGAAGACTACATATTGTGTTTGCAGCGGCCGAAAGTAAAAACCAAAACTTGTTATATTTTTTTCTTGTTATTTTTGTTGGAATTTTATGGGTTTATATATTAATATATATTTTTGTGTTGCATTTTTTTGTTTAATTATTTTATCCTTATAAATATTGAAGTAATTATTATCTTGTATTCGGAATACGGTAGGTATTTATTATGTTTTTGAAATATGTTGAATAAAATCTGTTGTACTCCAAAATAAATAATGGTAAGTGACTTACATGGTAGCTGAACTCCTGCATGAAGAGTTTCTTGATGGTGGATGGCATGGTAACTTCTGTCTTCCTCCAAGCTTTATCCCTGGGCACGAAGTAAGTGAATCTCCTAGTCGTGTCGTTGAGCTGATTATTAAAGTTCTGTCTGTGTCCCAAAGTATACGTATCCCTATAAAAAACATATCAAAAATGTATAAACATCTCCGTAAACATTGCGGCACTCATTTCTAACGCGCATTTGGATTTATTAAAATTGTACAAAAGTGTCTGCTCTTTTTAGGTTACGTTTTATATAGCCGTACGTGACTTGAATTTAAGGTGCGGAAATAAAAGAAACGAAAATAAACGCTGAAATTTTTCCTATTCAGAAAATAATAAAATTCTGACCTACTTTAAATTGAAATTACATTTCAAATTTATTATATTCGGAACTATTTCAATAAATAACACCATAAAATATTATTTTCTGCGCATAACAATTACTATTCATATTTTTAAATCCCGCCACTATCCGATTTAACATTTTTACAATGATGTCTGTGGATTTGCATATGTAAACGAAATACGTACACGCGATTATTCATTTTGCCATATAATATGAAAACTTGAATTTAGATTTTTTTAAACAGAAAGAGTTAATTACATTTTGACTACGATTGATAAATTGGAAATGGTACTTTTACAAAATATTGACCATTTCGATTTTATAATATTTGGAACTATTTCAATAAATACCACCAAAATAAATATATTGTACAATAAGTGTAGAAAGTCACCTATTTTTCACAAGGTTTGAAAGTTTCGGCAAGAGACGAAGTCGAGTACTGGAATTATGTAATGTGAGAAAGGTGATACTGCACTTGTTGTGACTGTCTTATGTTCTTGAAAGAAATAATGGGATACTATTTTTTTCTTTTTACTATTTCACTAATTTTTTCCGCCATAAAGATATTTAGAGTCTATAATATGTATTTCTACATCTGTATGAGAGCTGTAAATAATCTTGTAAACCCTCTGTCTGAGTTCGATCTAAGGTCAAAATGTTGTAGCATTGTTTTTATGAAAATTTTTAAAATAGTTAATTAAACGAATAATAGCGGAATATAATGTGATTTTTTCAATCTATGCGGTTTATTTTAAAATGTTTCTGTTTTATTAAGAGTAAATATTTATTTATTTATTTATTTGGACGTTTATTACTTACTCTAACATAGGATCAGTTCTCAATTTGTCCAACACAGTGGAGTGAGGAACGCCCAGAACTTTATCGATGATGTGGATGACCCCATCAGTGGCTGCGATGTCTGCTTGGATGACTGTAGCGTTGACACCGCCTCCCTCTACGGTCAGCACCTGTTCATTGTCCTTAGTGATGATGTTGAAGTAAATATTCCTGCGGTCAGCAGCAGTAGGCACCTGGAAGAACTGAGATAAGAAACCACATACTTTGTACCCATCCTTGGGTAGTGTTTCCTTTATGTTAGCATGTACAGTTGCATGTTTGTATTGTAGATTTTATAGTTATTTATTTCAGGATTTGTTTGTATCTACATACATGCAATTTTAAACAATGGGGAAGTTAAACATTTTTCTGTATCCGCGAAAAAATCAAATTTAGCGCTCGTTAGTGGGAGGAGTTTCTTGTGCCTCAGTTCGGCGTCTCAAGTATAGTATCATCTAAATTCTATGTTTTTCGTGGATTTACTGCAATATATAATTTATAAATTACAATTAACTTCCCCATTTTGAAGTTTACAATGAAATTTGTACAAAGTGAATGAAGATGAAGTAAACTATTTATGTGTCCAAGCGTGTTTCTGTTTATTGTAATACTTTTTTGTGTTTTATGTAGTGTCTTTTGTGTGTACAACAGACACATGCGAAAGATGCACAAAGAAATACAGACACATATATTATTAATTGAATTTTACATGCAAAATTACTTCATAAATTGATTGACAGAAGTTAAAGACAATGGCATGCTGCAACCGAGATGTTAAAGCTTTGATAAAACCCGTCGTAAAGGGATATTGAATAGATAATAGATCAAAATGCGCACGGTGCTATATATGTTCTAGAATTGTCTAAACATTTCTTTGATCTACTATGTAAACTGTTTGTTTAAACATTAAAGGATGCTAGATAAGTGTGTAAATAAAAGTTGCACTGCAACTAATGTGTAATTTCCATTCAAATGTTACAAAAAAATTTAAATAGGATTAGAAAAGTTTACCTTATCCTATTTGCATAAAAATTAGTTAGTACAAAATCTAACTTATTACCGATCGTCATATATATGAGGACAATATTTTAATAATATGTTCGTTAGATTATCATCTAAATATTTGTAGACATACATAAAAAAATTGCTAAATAAATTCTAATGACACAATTTGATCAACTTTTGATAAAAAAAAATAAACAAAATTTTATGTTTATTGGAATATTTTTTTTTTTTTGTATTTTAAGAAACCCGAAAAAGACAGTTGGTAATAAAATTGAAATATGTTAATAAGACCTTTTTAATATGTAGCTGTTGCTGTAGTTTTACTTGTAAATAATAGCGAATATATTTCTTGCAGATTTTGATATCCTGTTATCCTAATATTAAAATCATATTTGCAATAAATTATTTCCATAATTTCCATAATATTACAAAAGATTTCTGTATATATTTACATTAATAATAAGAGTATAAATATTCAGAATGATCAATCATGAATCTGAGTTTGATATTTTCTATTTGAAATTTGTTATTCTCAAGAAGAAAGTTCCAGAGTTCAAACTAAGCACAAACAACTTCACTTGAAACACCGAATCTTACCTGGTTTTGATTGTACTGCTTGATTCTCTCCACAGATAGACGATGTTCTCTGACGAGATGCATGTTGAGAATCTGCTCCAATTTGTCGGAGTTGAGTAGATTCTTCAGGTTTTCATCTTGCCAGGCAGCGTTACTTGGAGCGAACACGGTTCCGGATTTCGTGCGTTTCAAATTCTCGAGGAAGGCGCGACCGTACTCCCGGTCGTGCATAATTTCGTAGAATTTGGAAAGAGGCCCGTCGTCTTTCATCATCTACACAAAAATAATTGTTTTTTAGATAATTTATCTCTTTATAAATGAAAAATTATTATGAGATCAATTCCTGATAGATTATTGAAAGCTACATTATAAATAGAAATAAGTATTTTATGATTTTTTGATTATTTGAAGTAATAATTTGTTAAAATAACTTATATATTTGGAGACAGTAGTAACCTAGATAAGATTTATTACCAGACAGGCATTTCGAAAATGTCAGTGAGTAATATTTTATCTAAAAATAGAAGATCAATAATAATGCAGTAAAATTATATTGAAAAGTCAATAATTTGATGAACAAAATTTCATTACTTTTAAAAGCAAGTATTTTTTGCCACAAAGTTAAAAATAGGTGTATTGTTTTTACATAAATTATCAAATCACATCAGTTAAATTACTTCTTCTGATCGTTCTATTTGTCACAAATCAACTGTTTGAAACGAAGTGAAGTTGGGTAAGAATCTTGATACGTCACTGGACGAGGGGCGAAGTCGTTTTTTTTTTTTGAGAAGTGAAATTAAACAAATGACAGATGACCAAAATAATGTACTTAATAATCGTAGCCTTGTAACGTCACATCTCATTTTCATTTTTTTTTTGAGACGTTACTCATGTGTTATTTATTATGTAGTAAATATTACCTCAAAAACTTCGACAATCTTCATATCAACAATCATCAACGGCCGTTGGATAAGATGAATGACTCCATTCTTCACTGGAATATTAGCCCTAACGATTTCGGCTTGAACAACACCACCCTGATGTTTAGAATCCCCAATCAAAGTATTGCTATTAATGTAGACTGTAAAAAAAACAACAATTAACTTCTGATCGATGTTTCTCACGTAGGAAAAACTGCACCTTTGGAGT
Organism: Stenolophus ochropezus; assembly: GCA_035578165.1. Taxonomy (NCBI): domain Eukaryota; kingdom Metazoa; phylum Arthropoda; class Insecta; order Coleoptera; family Carabidae; genus Stenolophus; species Stenolophus ochropezus. The sequence goes on from JAQOWZ010000002.1 coordinate 6,383,950, forward strand.
TTTTATCTTCCGAGTCACGGCTGAAAGAGACCGTCACTTTGAGGTTATCTCCCAGAGCTAAAGTTTCAAAAGGATGATCCAAAGGACTCGGTGTGGTAAACAACACGTGATTGGGGATCACGTGGCCGTCGATTACTTTGTCGTCGAGCATGTCAGCACGTTCGCTTGGCTGCAAGATTTACAACGTGTACAAATTTTATTTCGATTTATATATCATATATACATAATATATATAAATACATTTTAAATCACTAAAATTTGTTTTTAGAAAATAATTAACTTTTTTTTTTGTAGTGTAAGTAATTTGTTCTCATAAACTGTTGCGCAGTAAACAAATTTGAGCCAAATAAGTTATTAACCGTTCTACATATATCAACTCTTGTTAAAAATGTAATTATATTTATGGTTTGCTATTTCTGTTCATTATTTTTCTAATTTGTTATTTTTATTGTTATAAATAGCCATTGTTCGTTGTGAGAACAAATGTTTTTAGAATGTATGTATTTTACTTTTTTATTCGCAAAGCTCACGAGATATTGATATTTTCGTTGTTGTAATCAAATATATGTCGATTCTGATCATTTTATTCCTTTGATATTATTGTGTAAATAAAACTGATAGAAATTGTTTGATGATGGCTCAGAAAATAGAGAATTATTTAAAATTCTCTAGCATGTTGACTTTGTCGAGTTTAAATTTTGCGGTTATTATTTCACAGCGGGAATTACACGAACGGAAAGAGGATTAAGAAACCGGGAAATATGAAATTGTAATGAAGTTGACTACAATCTTTTCTTTGTGAAACTATAGAAAGAAAATAGTTTTTGCAATTAAATTTAGTTTTTTGTATACATTCTGATGAAGAAGAAAACCAATGTGAAGCATGATAAAGGATTCCTGTTTTGCTGTGAAATAAAAAGGAAAATTCATTGAAAAGAAAAGGCTTTTACATGGAGATCCCAGTGGGGAATACTACTAATGTTTTCATATCTGCTGAAATGAAAATTTATCTTTCGTTGAAAGATGGTATGGATAATGAAAAAATGTACAATATTTTGTATTAGCATTCTCACATCATAAACAATAAATGTCACTATACATTAAATATTCATTGAATACATTTAAATTACCATATATACTGCTTTCAGTTTATTTCACTTAAAATTAATTTTGAAATGTATATGAATAAAATATTGAGTGTTTTGATAATATTATGTTTACAAAAACTTACCGAGAATCCCTCGTCGACTGGCATGAAAAACGTGTATTTGCCGTCATTGTTGAAGATGTCTAATTTTCCAGTATTATTTACCCGTTGCCTGAATTCCCTGTAATTATAATCAATAGCACGGTAATGAATTGCACAAAGGGAACAGTATTCAAATGAAAATATGCGAACCTCAAACGGTGGGGCCCCAGATCTATGTTCTCCGACTGTGAAAGCAGTTGATAGGCGTTGGGGTTGTGCAAGGGGTTGGTTGCCAATGGGTTGGGAACCACTGGTTGCAGGACTTCGTCTATTACGTGTAATACCTACAGAAATACAATTATTATTAATTAAAAATATTTTTTGTGAAGTGTTTTGGAACATTTCAACAAGCTCTTAAAATAAATATATGTGGTAAAGTTTAGAGAACTAAACAAAAAAATAGAAGTTACTAATTGATCAGTAGGTTTTAAAAACTACGTAAATCCCATCCGATAATCTGATTGCAAAAGGATTGAGAACATGATAAATTTCTGTTTGGAGAGGAACATTAACAAAGTTAATGCTTCCTACCAATTTGAATTGGTTTTAAAGGGCTTAGCGTTTACTCGTTTCAAAAAAACTACGAACGATAAGATTGGATTTCGCTTTTTTAGTCATTTATACCTGCCTTGATTTTTACAAATGTTTCATTTGTTTTTTATTATTTCCTTCCCGTTTAGATTAAACTGTCATGTTTTAAAATAGTGGTTCGTTTCAGGATTGTTAGGTACATAAGTCATTTAAATGAAACAGTTACACTTTTACACAATACAATATTAGTTGTATCGACTTAGTTAGTTACCGTTACTGTTCCAATAAGGTTTTCCATAATTTTTTTTTATTTATTAATCTTCGAATAAAAATACTTGATACGCAATTTTTTATTTTTCAAAATACTTAATGTATGAGAAAAAAAAATTGTAAAGATTTATGGTGACGTAATATGTAGATAGTGTATTAGTTTTCTATGATAAAACTATTTTAGAACATCATACTATTGCCAACACATCATTTCCCTAATTAAATTTATCACTATATAGCCCAGGTTCTACGTCACAGGGACAATTTTCGAAATTCTCTTATAAATTTTAACATTTTATAATAATTTTTACATCGTTACACTCTATTTAACTCAAATTTAAATTGCAATATAAATTTCCTTAAAATATGTTCTCGTGGAAAATACTACTAAGCATTTAAATTAGGTATTAGTTTATTGGTATGATTTTCGTTCTTTGAAACTTGGTAGACATAATTAAACGGAATCGACTGTATTGAGAAACAAACATTTCCACAAAAATTATTTTTTACTTAAAAAAAAATAAACAGTGATATTTTTATTGTAGGATAAATATGTCTTTGAGTTGTCATCATACCTGTTTATTATTGTTGGCAGTAGTGCCCTTAAAGTTGGACCTATGCATAAGAATTTTTGCATTGTTGACGTAGATGTTGTCATGATTGGTATGCTTCTGCCTTGTAATCCAAAGAGAAGGATTGCCATACTGCTCTGAGGTCACAAATGAGCCCAATTGGTCCGTTGTTTTGGGCAGGTTACCTGAGAGAAAAAAAAGAATGTTAAGTTAAGATGCCCGCACAACGACCTTGTATTGTTGGTTGCATTTCTACTGATTACAATACTGCAAGTTCTATTTAAATTTTTGTAATCATAAAAATAAATGTTTGTATTTAGATGTACATTAATTATCAAATGAAGAATATAATATTTGTGGCTATATGAATTTAATAAGGTGGAGCTATTAAATACTTTGAATGAATGGAGTAGTGAAATATCTCGAAATTGTAATTTGTGAAACTGGAATTCACGTTATTAAATATTTATTAAAGATACCACGGGAAGAAAAACGTACAATAAAGCAAAGTAAACCAAATGAAAACCGTTGGGAAATTATTAAATTCAAACCGGAATGAAAAGAAAATCGGTGAACTAGATAATTGCACTCGCAAATGTTTTTATTAAGACAATTTTCTCAATAATTATCTAATAATGAAGTAATTTTCTCATTTACTAGATAATGCACATTTAATTTACTATACTAACTTTGCCACTTTGTATCCAATTTCTAGCCCTTTACTATTTATAATTACATATTTATTATCCTACATAAGTTATAGTTATTTATGTATTAACAACAAATGAACTAATTAATAAACTTGCTTACGTTCTATTTTAATTTATATTTAGATAAAACCGAAAGTTATTCGGAAACAATTAATATTTATTCAAAAATCCGAATTTGTTTATCTCTTTTCATTTAATAGCTATAAGAGGTATGAATATGAGTATTTTAGGTAAAATTTTGATTGCAAATATCACGAGAACTGAGAGAAATAATTAAATTTCAAAACCTATAAAAATAGTTTAGAGTTAAAACAAAGCAAGCTACAGTACTAAACCAAAAGTTATGTTGACAAACGCGAAATGTCACAAAAATACTTATTTTTTTGCCCAAAATTTCGTTTTTGGGAAATAGTGTACGTTGATAGATCTCGAAGGGCTGATTTCAAATTTTCAAACGGAATTTAATTAACTCTTCTCGTTCCTGAGAAATTTACTGTCAAAGTTGCACCTCAAAAAAGTATGTTTTTTGGCTATATCTCGAAAATGGGTAGAGATACAATCTCAACGATTATACCAGTCGATTCTACGGAAAAAGTTACATAAAGAAATGTTTTCTCCGCATATACGTTCTTTGGAATAATTAGATGAAAAATGAGAAAATCGAAAAAACCTAAATTTCAAATTTTTTCCGAAGAACTTTTTGTCTCCAAAACTTTTCATTTTCTGGACTTAAGTAGATATCGATGCGCTGATTACAAATTTTCAAACCGAATTGAATTATCTCTTACCGTTCTCGAGATATTCGTATTCAAAGTTGAGTTTTGGCAATACCTAAAAAAACAGGTTTTTTAGGTATACCCCTTTAAGGGTTAAGTTTACGACTTCGGCGACCTCACCAATCGATTCTACGGGCAAAATTACATAAGTATACCAATTTTTAGATTTTTTTTGCAAGGGATACAATTTATAGAAAGGAAAAACGAAAATGGCTAAAATCGAAAAAAATGCCTGATGAACCCCTGACGATTTTTCTCGATTTTGGCCATTTCCAGTTTTTTCCTTATAAAAATTCTATCTGTTGAGATAAAAATCTGAAAATTGGTACACTTATGTAATTTTGCCCGTAGAATCGAATAGTGAGGTCGCCGAAGTCGTAAACCTAACCATTAAAGGGTTATACCTAAAAAACCTAATTTTTTAGGTATAACTTTGAGCTCAAATATCTTGAGAACGGGAAGAGATAATTGAATTCTGTTTGAAAATTTGGAATCAGTGTATCGATATCTACTTAGGTCCAAAAAATAAAAAATATTGAAGACAAAAAGTTTCGAAGGGAAAAATTGAAATTTAGGTTTTTTCATTTTTCTTATTTTGCACCTAATCGTTCCAAAGAACGTATATGTGGCCAAAACATTTCTTTATATAACTTTTCCCGTAGAATCGAATACTAAAGTAGTTGACATTGTATCTCTACTCATTTTTGAAATATACTCAAAAAACACACTTTTTTGACGTTTAACTTTGAGAGCAAATATCTCCGAAACGAAAAGAGATAATTAAATTCTGCTTGTAAATTTGGTATCAGCGTAAACAATTCTATAAAAAATATTCCAAACAAAATTTTGTAACATTTGAAAATTTTACAGTTAAAAAATCGTTACTTTCAAATATTTTCGGGTTTACGCAAAAAAACTGCATCAGCGGCTTTGAAAATTACTTTCCTTGTTATTTTTACAAATTTTTTCAAGTAATATTCATGTCACGATTCTTAAAATTCTAACCCGTTCGTGACTGACAAAAAAATATTTAAGTTTTACCGGCTTATTGAAAGTTCTATTTTATTTACTAAATATTCACGTGTACATATCTTAAATTAAAAACGATATGTTAAAATAAAAACAATAATCGTTCCAGTTATGAACTCGTCGATCAGTAATATATTCAATATAGTATACAGTATATGTAAATGGTTCAATACAAATATCAATTTAATGTAAGATTCAGTGCAACAAATCAAATACGACACTATATCATCAGGTGACTAAAGATATGAGTTATGGGGTGATTTATATTTTGATGCAGCAGGTAACTTAAATAATTTCAATGGTTGAAATATTACGTCTGATGGACTGTTTATTTGGACGTCAATTATTGGTTGTGTAAATTTTTCCTTAATGAGTTCTAAGTTTTCTGCTCTGTCTTCCATTGTTCCTAATGTATGTTTATTGTTTAAAAGGTGAGCAGATAACTTAGCCATATTATTTTTTGTATTGAACCATATAATGTATACTATATTGAATAAAGCACTTATCGACGAGTTCATAACTGGAACGATTATTGTATTTAATTTAATTGTAACGATGATCTTCGGAAATTCAGATATCTTAAATTTTTAAAAAAGATATAAAATATATCAGCTCTAATAATAATCACAATTTCACGTTTAAAGTTATCTACTAAAGTTCAACTGTGATTGTTAATAGCTTAGGAAGCAAAGAATATCTGTTTTAGAAAAGTAGTACGAAGGTAAAAACCGTCTCATTATCGCTACAATTTGTTCCAACTTCGTTTAGCTTTGAGTTGAACAATTACAGCGTAGTTAACCCCGAGTATAAAAATCACCCAATTACAAGTTCACTCGTCCCCGGTTACTCGTTTAACCGCAACTTGTCGTCCCCTTAACCCGTTTCAATTGTCTCCGTTCAATTAAAGTTGGACCGCCGGGCTGTCGACAGAGCAGAGCTAGTTTGGCCACTCTCCTGCCCAATGTGCAAACATTCTAAGGGGGGTAAGGGGTGTAAGGGGGTCGCTGTGAAAACCGCCCCCGTGGTGGGAATGTTGCTCCGGTGGTTACCTTAAATAATTAATAGGGGATTCGTCTTCAACTGTGCCTTCACTTTTGTTTAATTTATAACGTGTTTGTGAATTCGCAAGTGGGAACTACAAAGAGAATTTTTCTGCGACAACGATGAACTTTTTCAGCAGAGGGAAAATTATTTAGTTTTTTCACAACATAAACTGAGTTACATGTGAAGAATTAAATTATGGTTTCATTCTTTTGAACGAGAAAAAGAATATAAATTACACTAACAATTAAAAAAAGAATAATAATTGTTAATGAACTCATACTGAAGTACAGTCTATATTTATCCATATAAATGAACTTCTTACTGTAACACAACATTTTTATGAGAAGCAGGACCTAAAAATCTAAGGTCCTTGTTTTCGTAACATTTTCCTAAATATACAAAAATTTGTATTTCTAAAGATTAACAACTTAGCTCTTTTCAAATCGATACTAAAGTACACGATATCACTCCGCGAAGTTAGCCAAAGTAGTAGCTAATGTAAAACTTTACAGACTCTTATGTCAAAATTTAACTTTACGGACTCATCTGTCAAACAGAATTAACCTACATTTTAATAGTATTATATTTTTGTAGTTTATTTTAGGATTACCTAAAATAACAAACATATTCTATAACATTATAGATGAATTTATTTATTATTTACTTTTGATAATAATTTATTTGATTTCATGAAGACGACCTCAAAGCAGGTGTAAATATTATTGAAAATTATAAAGAAATATTTGACACTTTAACAGTACGTTTATTGTCACAGCCACCCCCGTCTCAATAGCTAGCTGATGTATTACAAACACATAATGCTAATTATTTATGTTTTTAATTAATAATTGAACGATTTAGGAAAAAAATTAATGTATATAATATGACTAATGTATTTTTTATTCTTCACATGGTTTATACTCCTCGGTTATCGCCTATTAGAAATAAACTCCATATACGTAAAGAAAATATACTTTAGTCCCTTGATATACAAATAACTATAGTTCATACAAAAACAACGGTCAAATAATTTGTCAACTGAGGTGAGAATTGAGATTTTGTGTAAAAATAACTCGTTATTGTAGCAATTGAAATGCAACCAACAATACACACATGTACGGAGAACAGTTGGTGAAGTCAATAAAACAATTTTTGAAACTCTATTTGTGTACTTTGAAATACAATGCAATACAGAATATGCAGAAACAAAGTAATTGTTGTTTTTTAAATTAAAGAAAATAAACTGTACTGTAAATGAACAAAAATAAAGTCGTAACAATATCTTTGTTCGATTTCATGTTCATTGACGAATTTTCATTTTTTTTTTTTAAGATAATTATAAGAAATTGAAACTTACTGATGTGGTTGAGAATCAGAGGTTCATCAGTCTTTCCCTTGAACGTCTGGAAGGCAGCATTCGTAGGCGCAAATATCGTAGCTTGGCGGAAATTCAAAGTGAAATTCGAAAATTGGTTCGAAGTCAAAAGGTCGTAAAACTGTAACAAACAAACACAAACATTAACATATAAATTTATGATTTTAATTACAAACTAAAATGTCAATATGATTCTGATTATCTTTAAAATATATGCCTGTTATCTCTACCCATATTTAAGTCCTCTAAAATGATTTGTTTGGAAGCTCTAAATAAGCTTAATGAGAAGGCGCACAAAATATTCCCTACTAATTTATGTGTTTTCGAAGCATTAATATCAAACATTAATTTCCGTAGTGAGGCATATAGCATTTGTTTTGGCGCAATGGTAAATGAACTTCAACATCTAAATAAACTGATAAACGTTATTAATTGCACCGTTGAAATTATGTCGTGATTTCCAATAATTACGTCAATTTGTTTACCACTCATAAATACTCATTATGTCATGGTGGGAAAAGAAATACAGGTCGCGTGTGTACACACATTTGTTACTCATTGGTTTGTTGGTTATGTTACTTTATATACATTAATTTATTACCTCTATAAAATTGTAATTACTGTTTATTTTAAAACAATACATTGTTTTCAACACATAATTAATTTAAAAATGGGAAAGCATGATAATTATTGTCAACCAAAAACAGTTCTTGAATTATTACAATTGTTTACATACCTATTTTGTTTATTTAAAAACATCGACTTATTTAAAGTACAATAGTTCACGCTTTTGCCGTAAGATGACTATAGCAGTATCGTTTATGACAAATTTAGCAGGAAATAGTAATTTAAAATATCTCCCATGGTGTTTTATCCATTTCTGGGTGTACCAGATCTACTTCAAAGATTTAGTATTTAACAGGTGTTATTCCAGGGCACTCTAGCTGGCGTGGAGAGTGCATTTTTCTCTCAGAAAATATGATTAAGAATTTGATTTCATGGAACTATAGGATTTGAATTCTCAACATCATTTTATCTACCATAGACTCTTAAATAATACAGTTTTTAAAGAATTCTACAAGAAATACTTTTAGAGAATAGTGATATAATAAGTATTATTAACTGTTCAATATTTATGACAACAGAAAAACGAGTCAAAAATGACATTTAAATCGCTACAGCGAGTAAATTTATCGATTAAATTCATATCTCGAATTATATTTATTTGAATATTTTTCTCGAATAATGTTAGCCAATCAAGTTAAATTTTTTTTAGAAACATTCTGCTTATATATCACTCTTGTGTGACAAATCAGAATATTGTAATAATGTAACATTAAGAAAAAATAAAATTTTAAGATGAAAGAGTTTTTTTGTGGAGAACTGTTGATTTAAAACTGTCTTAGGAAAATTTTTGCGGAAATTAAATAAAGGCTGTGTTTATATTTTCGTAAATCAAAAGAAATCCACTAACCCAATATTCCTGAGGTGGAATATTTTCGCTGGGTGTTTGTTAGATATTTCTCTGTGCTGTGAACATGGAAGTGCAGTGGTGAAAATCGTTTTTATTTAGGAATTTCCACGTAGGCTTTTATACTTTATCTCTGACACAAGTTGGAATGTGCCGACGCTTCCGGGCCATTATCATTTAAATGGCTGCGCAATAACGACAAACCGCTTTTCTTCATTTCGCGGAATTATTAGTTTCATTACTTTTCCATTACCTTTAAATTGCCTGCTATATCGCTCTCAAGCTCTGATACTAATACGCTCTCCAAGATTCTCCTTACCTACATTCGATTTCGTTTCATTTCTTGCTGCTGACAATGTTTCAAATATACAAAATGTACAGTGGTTTCAACACTAGCTTTCTCAAATAAGCATAAAGAAGATCTGTGGTTGATTCTCATACTTACAAAAAATATGTATTCTCAATAACATCTTTAAGACTTTGTGATATCAACAAAATTTAACCATTATTATGATGATACTTAGTTATCAACTTCATTATTATTAGATTGAATGAAGAGTTTTATGGTTTATGGATAGACCATTGATGTCAAGATGAGGTAAACACTATTTGAATATAAATAGATTGCAATTATGTCGGGATTTGAACCTGAGGCCTATTTAATAATAGTCCAATACGCTGTTAATTGGGATAGGTATACATATTGAATTTAGCGTAATTTCATTGATTAAACACCAAGTTTCATTGTTATCTGGAAAATAGAAAATTTAATTGTAACGGTTTTCAGCATTCAGAGGAACATATTTATATATTACAAAATAGAAATTTGTATTGTTTTATTCATTGTGAAATATTGACGATTGTTTCATTTTTTATAAACGTACTTGTAATATTAAGGTGTATATTTTTTACCCAAATGTGTTATTGCGACTTCAAGAATTTTTTACATTAGTAATAAAGCCCTGAATTGTTATTATGTTAAAGAAATATTAAACCTTCTTCATTTTTTTAGTAATTGATTACTACCTTAAAATGGTGTGAGTTACACCCTTAAAAATATTACCAGTGAAATCCTCACATCAAAGTACCTATGTATACAAATTTTCATTTTTAAATTCTAACTAGTACAGCTACAATAAGAGATTGAATATCAACCAATAGGAATCTACATGACCGATAATACTGCGCGTCTCAGGATATACCAAGGATCCTGAGACGCTAGCACTCAGTCCCGCTCCGCGGGGCGCCGGGGAGGCAATGGGCCTTCGGGCCTCTTCCCCACCTGGTGGTCTGGCTAGACCGCCTTCCAGGGTATCTCATACCCTGAAGGTGGTCTAGTTTAGCCGGCCGGGAATTGGAGCACGTTTCGGCGTGTGCTCTAATTCTTGGCCTGCTGAAATCAGAGCACATTCTGGAGCAGATTTATTTGCTCTGGATTGTGTTCTGGTTTCAGTGGGTCAAGAATTAGAGCACTTAGAAATGTTTGCTCTAATTCTAGGTCTGCTGAAACCAGAGCACATTCTGGAGTAGATTTAGCTGCTCTGGATTGTACTCCGGTTTCAGTGGGTCAGGAATTAGAGCACTCAGAAGTGTTTGCTCTAATTCTAGGTCTGCTGAAACCAGAACACAATCCAGAGCAGATTTAACTGCTCTGGATTGTGCTCTGGTTTCAATGGGTCAGGAATTAGAGCACTTAGAAGTGTTTGCTCTAATTTAAGGTCTGCTGAAACCAGAGCACATTCTGGAGCAGATTTTGGTTCTCTAGATTATGCTCTGATTTCAGTAGGTCAGGAATTAAAGCATTCATAAGTTTTTGCTCTAATTCTAGGTCAGCTGACACCAGATCATATTGTGGAGCAGATTTGATTGCTCTGGATTGTGCTCTGGTTTCAGTGGATCAGAAAGTAGAAGAGTTTATTCTAATTCTTGACCTACTGAGAACAGAGAACAGTCTGGAGCAGCTTTGGTTGCTCTGCATTGTGCTCTGGTTTCAGTGAATCAGGAAATAGAAGCGTTTACTCTAATTCTTGGTCTACTGAAAACAGAACAAAGTCTGGAGCAGATCTGCTGTGGATTGTGCTCTGGTTTGCTGAAAACTTAGCACAGAATAAAATTAATTCAATATTTTTCATTGCAAATAAGATTTTTTTAGTTTCCATTCACTCCTTTTTAATATTTCTTTTTAGTAGAAAAGAAATTAATAAAACATAAAAAGTGACAAAAATAATGCATCTTTAATATGAATAATAAATAAATATGAATTGTTTTATTTAAACAATAAATTTATTAATTAGTGGATATAAACAAGTGTTTTATTATTTGTTGAATAACAACAGTAAAAAAAAGTGTAATGGATTAATTTGGTGATAGGGCTAATAATAATAATAATGTGTGGAAAAATATAACAGAATATAACGAGATAATGTGTTCTTTGTTAAATGTCAGCGATTAACATATTCATGCGATCATAAATAATTGAAAATGACATATAATCAAACGAGAACTGATGGTTTTACAATAATTAAATTCATCAGCACATTGTACGATTAACGACGAGCGAATTTGAAAATGACTGCATTTAATACCTAGGCACGAATCCGCAATTTTGTTATCAGAAGAGATGAAATGATTATCTGTATCTGGTATGCACATCCTACATTACGAGGTTGTGGCAAGCAGGACACATACACGGCACGTTGCAAAGTTAAGTGGGAATTTCTGTAGCATGGAATTATCCTAGATTAACTCCACTCTTTTTGCTGCCTAGTTTCATGCAGGTGTAGTAACTAACACTGCACATATTATGCAGTTCTTTTAAAAGGGAAATGTACAACACCACAATAATACAGCGAGAAAATGGAGAAAAAAGGTAAAATATAATTCGGGTCTCCAAAACTGTGAAACGCAACCAATAAAACTTATTTGTACTGAGACAAGTATAAAATATTTTTAAAATACTATTTCTGGCTGTTTATTAAACATTAAATTGTAATAAATTATAATAGTAGATATTTAAATATAATAAATGAAAAGCTTGCAAATAAAATTCTCCTAAAGCTTTAATAGGAAACTTTGGAGAGAAAGAAGAGAAGAAGAAACTCTGTTAAATGATTTGGGGTCAAGACAAGAACGAAATTATTAAGAAGAGGAAGATGAGTATGAGTTTGATGTATGTTTAATGTATGACTTTGCATCACTATTTATTATATTTAAATTGACAACACAAATAAATAATAAAGTAAATATCGATGCGCTGATTTCAAATTTCCAAACCGAATTTAAATATCTTTGATAAAAAAAATTGATATTTCTGAATTTTGGCTTATACAGTTTTGGTGTAAATTTTTATATGGATGGATATATAACTTTTCATAATTTTTCAATAACACATTTATTTTCAATTGAGAAAAGTTTGAAAAGAACTGAAAATGAAAAACCGTAAGAGTTTACTTTATTATAACATTTTGTTTTCTTTAATTTTTTATGAAATCCCATCCTCGTAATTTTGATCCACATAAAATAACGTCAGAGCTTTAATTTTTAAAATAATGGTATATGAAATTGGAAAAATGTAACAAAATTTTTCAGAAAATTAAAACTTTTCTGTAATTTAAAAACGTAACGATAATTAAAATCTGTTTGCGAATTTTCATTTAGTACACGTCAGTTATTTAATAACGAACTTTTCATAATTTTTAAAATCATGTATTTAATTTTTATGTTAGCTTCAAAGCAAAAAATATTAAAAACTGTTTTTTTTAAATCACTGCGGTTTTTTCTGATAATAACAATGGCCAGTATTTCGAGCACACTTTTACGAATGCTTTTTTTAAAAGTGACGTTTGACCTCATAAGATTATAATGTAAAATCAGGCTTTTTAAGAGATTTTATTATAACTTGGGCTTGGAATACGGGCCAATATTTTCAGAATTATCAATTTTTACCTCTCACCACTCAATAAAATATTGGAATCATGCTAAAAATCGGATAGTGAGTTTTCAGTGGATAAGCACGTTTTGAAGTCCCTAGAACCCGATTTTAATATTTTTACGATGATGTCTGTTTTTGTGTATGGATGGATGGATGGATGTTATTATTACTCAAATACTAGTGAATAAAAAAAAAAATTGGATATAATATTCTGATTACATATTTTGGTGTTAATGGGAACCCAGAAGTGATGTTTAGTTATTATTTATATTATTTAGAAACAATTATATTATACATGTTCTAAAAAGTAAATTTTCGTATTAAAAAAATTCTATTAATTTTTTTTATTACTTACATATTTTTGAACTTTTATTAATTTATAGGTAAAAAAAAATGTGAGAGTACAAGAATTGAAGAAAATCTTGCTGTTCTTGTACATTTCTTGCAAGACAATTTCTTGCCTTGCCTTGCTTTTTTTGCAAGAATGATGCAAGAACAATACTCTCGTGAAACACTAAAAATAATAATTTCAGATTTCAATCAATGTCTCATTTGCTTCACAAAGAATTCTATTGGTTGAAAATATAGAAAACTTTGTTATTTCATGATAATGCAAAAGCTAATTCTGTGAACAAAATGAAATATTTTGCAGCCGGTCTAGTAGTTACGGTGTTAATAATTTTTGCGTAAAGTTTAGCAGGAAAATGAGAATTTATGAAAGTTATGTACGCGCATTACAGAAGTTTAACGAGTAAACCAGAACAAATTTATTGGAGTTAGATGCAGTATAATCAGATAGCAGGTGAGAACTATTTGCAACTGTAGTAAACTGCCGATTTTAATAGTGATTATTAATGATCTGGCGCGAGTTGTAGTTTCCCTATTAATGTCAGCTCGGCGCAGGATGGAATTCTCTAGCCGTACGTTGCTTGACAAAGCTCCAACGAATTCCTGTGTCCAAAGCGTTCCATATCATCCTGCAGCCTCACTCCCTCCTGCATTCTTTGTTGCTGTTTATCACAAAGGCACGGTTTGATTATGCATAACTGCGCGGAGTTACCTTCATTATTAATATCAATAACTCTCAGCTCGAATTTCAGTTTCGTTGTAATTGTGCCATTATTTCATTTCACTAATAATCCAATAGGAATCGAAATATTTATGTGGGTTAACGCGACCGAAATTGAGTGCAGTGTGAGAATCTAGGGTTTAAATTACAAATAAAAACTGTGTCTTAAAGGCTTGGTTTTTGGATTGGAACCAGGGTTGAGGATAATGAGGGGTTTATATAAAAACTTATCAACTCACCTGGGGGTTTTCGGGTTTTGATTTTATTAAATATTTTGATATTTGAAAGTTTTATATTTCATTGCGTTTCAAGTATTTTTGTTCAAAAATGTACATAGTTTTATTAGAAGATATTAAATACGGAAGAGGATGACTGAATAATCAATTTAGTTTAAGCCATTTTTATAAATACATGCATACATTTAAACAGTATTTTATTTCAATGTATGCAAACTAATAATAAACATTTTATAATAAGTTTATTTTATTTCAATAAAAGTGTTAATTTACAAGAAAATATTGTAACGAGCATGATTCACTGCTGATGACTCATCACATCCTATTTGATCAGGTTAGCTCGTTACAGGTCAAGTAGGTCAAGTGAGATAAGAGCTGTTCGGGAATCTAAAGTCCGGAAAATTCTAGAAGATTCGAGATTAATTTCCCGCAGGTATAAAGTGTCGCAGTCATCAAAGTGGGTTGTCAGTTGAGAGTGAAGGAAAGTGTAGAAAGTGTAAAGTCAGAATTAGTAGAGTTAATCGAGTACAGTAGAGTGAAGTGAGTCAAGTCGAGGCAAACGGTTCGAACATCGAACTGTAAAGTAAAAATTAATACTTTGTTGGTAAAGACATGTTTATAACGTAGAGGTTTATCAGACGTCACTTCATGGGTACTGCAGCTGACGTGGAGAGTACACCTCAAGGGCCATTTTAATTTAGAAAATAAATTTTTATATAAGTATACCTATGTATATTAATTTTCAAATAAAAATACTAAAGAAGTTATTTTGTAGGTCATTTTATTTTTTGTTATATAGATTAATACATATATATTGCGCATATCGTTACGAACACTATTTGTTTTGTTGGAACAAAATATTTCTGTCATATTTACGAGAAGGAAGGTAAATTATATTAGAAGAATAGAGAAATGAAAAGCGTGAGCTATGAATTCTGAAACAATGCATTTCATATTTCATATAGCATGTGACAAGACATACGCTGTATAAATATCCCTCCTTTTTAAATCGTTTTATTTCATATGTTCTGAAATTGAAATTTTTCTTTGTTTTTGCAAATTTGGTTGAGTAATCCTTTCTTGGAATTATTCAGTGTGAATGCCCCTCAAGTTCAACCCTACAAGTTTCCATGGAAACATGGTATACAAATACAGCATGTGTCATCATGTTACAAGTGATCGATTTAGGCCCTTTTTAAACTAGCCGGAAGGGTGGAACGACTGTACAAACACAAACTCAATTCCTCGCTTAGTGACGAATTATTCCCCTTTGTTGAAGAAATTGTAATAACAACATTATTTAATGTCATAACTTAACCTAGTTGTACAACAATATTAGTACGAAATACTTAATAACTGCAAGATTTATATTCTTTAAAACTTTTGTCTAAAGACTAAGTTGTCTAAAGTTTGTAACTTTCGTAAATCAAACAATATTTATTGACATTTTTTCGTCGAAACTCTGGGGGTTGTTTTAAAATATTTATGTTTCTAACACCTTTACTTCTACACATTTGTGTTTTTTTAAAGTATTTGATAGACACTGTTGGTCCAGTAATTATACAAAATTTTTAATTTTAAAGTATGTTTTTTAAATTTAAAAATCTTAAAAATTTCATGTATAGATGTATTTTTTTTTAAAGTAAATTTTGGATTAGTCAATGTAGACTGCATTAATTTTCAAGCGGTGACTTACACTGTTTCTAAACAACAAAATTAACATTCCCTATGAGAGATACCATTCTAATGTGTTCTTCTAAGACCAAAAATCCATCTCTCCTATCGATCCATCTCTCCCCCCACTTATTCTATTTATACTTTTACTAACCTACTCAATAAATCTATAAATGTAATGATGATAAATACAGTTCAAATTATAGTTCCATTTATTTTCACATTTTCAATACTTTTATTCTAGCAATATTTCGTTAATTTGAGAAAATAGTTACATTAAATGTTACCTACTATATTTCAAATAGGATACGAAACCCGGGAACCCAGGATAATCATGTGTTCCCAAAAGCTTATTTCGAATACTGGAACTCAAAACGAATCCTAGAAATTCGGGATGTCGGATCACACTGCTCTTGCAAAATTTTATATAATATAAAAAAATCTCGATTTTAATGTTGGTACTCTTAATTTCTTTTTTGTTTTGCTGACAAACTAGATCGAATTTTTGACAAGATAATAGTTTTAAACATATAATTATCTAACCATCATTGCCTTCTAAAACAAAATTATTTTTTGGTTAAATTGAATCACGTTGTTAACATTTATGTAAATGGTGTTTTCTTTTAGAAAAAATAGTAAACTCGGTAATTACACGTCTGCCAACAGAAGATAAATTCAATAAAGAAAAAATAAATAAACTACTTTTAAACTCTTCGTGAAATTAGAAAATAATATGAGTTTAGCGTGACTAAAAAACAATAGAAGTGATTAACTGTCTACTAAATCAATAATGTGTAATGAAAAATTGAATCACGATTATGTGCTAACCTCATAAATTATTAAAATGAATATCTATTTTATTTATTTCACACCTTTGACATTAAATATCAATTACCTGGAAAACGTTGTTAATGATAAACACATTAAAGATAAAATTTAATATTTATAAAATGATTACTATTTTTTGAGAAAACATATTGTATCTTACATTAGAGAAAATTTAATAAGTAATAGATATACTATCTATTCCTCTGACGTACATTTTTATGTACGTGTAATTTTTGACAAATTAAATTACAAAAATGATTGATGTGACGTATTTGGACACAGGAAGATATGAAATAATAAATCATTTTTGTTATACTTTCGCAGGGCAGAACAAGACATCAAAGCAATAACTTCAAAGAAACAAAAGAATGACAAAATATTTCTTTTATTTAAGTTAAATAAAGTAAAATAATGAAAAAATTAGTAATTACGGAACCTAGAATTATTTTGGTAAAATTAAAACTACCATTTTTTGTCTTTTCAGTGACGTATTAGCTGTCATATTAATATGAAAAAATTTGAGAAAAATAAGAAAATTGAAAAATTTCAAGAATAATTTTTAATGAAATATTCTAGGTGGCTCGATCGCGAAATTCGGTGAAGGTTCTGGTACATTATTTTTGTCTATCTTAGGATTCCAGTTGATTCTCCGATTATTAAAAAATCATATCAATCAATTAAATTTTGGTGAATATTTTCTAAACTAAATTCAAACAAATAAATATTTGCTTACTGTTTTTAATGTAATTATTTTATATCGTATTCTAACTCTAGAATTGAATATGCTTCTTATAAATGAAATTGTGTCATTTAATTTCTTATAAGTATTGATAAAAAGTGCTATTTTATTATTATTAACGACAGCTGAACTGAAAGTTGTGTGCAGTTGAATGAGAATGATGAGATGAAATGATATTATAAAGAGCTTGAGCTCAAAGAAAAGAAGAAATAGAGTTGTCTACTAAACCAGTGGTTCTCAAAGTGGGTGCCACGGTACCTTGGGATGCTTTTTATTACTTGTAGGGGTGCCGCGGGCGTGGTGTGAAGTTTAGAATGATATGTATTTTGACAAATCTTGAATCTGATTATTTTTTTTTTCGTTAAACTGATGTCAAATGTTATGTAACTTTTTTGAACAAGAAAACATTTTGAATTTGAATGAATGTTGGTTCCGATAAAGTTAGAACTTTCAAAGATAAGATATCATTTTGGAAAATGAAGGTAAGTTGCATATGTTTACATGAAACATAAAACAACAAATATTCTGAATTTTCATTAGAACTTCAAGTTTTAGTTCAAGTTACTACCTCTTACTTACTGAATGTGACCTAAGATATTAAACTTTCGTTACCATCAAAACTAAAAAAGCAAAAGATTGAAGTCGCTAGAACTAGAAATGCGAGTATGTTTGTCCAAAATACACCTAAATATGAAGGAATGATATAAACGACAACTAGCTCATGTATTACACTATTTTTTGTATACCATTTGTTATTATTTAAAAAATAGATTTGTACAGAACCGATTTGAGGTACCTACACATCAAATAGTTTGAGAATCACTGTCTCAGACCAACCGAGTTACAAAATAGTTAGCGATTTAATTGAAATAAATAACTCTATTATTCCAGCAAGAAAACCACTTTTAAATGGTAAAAATTACAACAATTTTTCACAGTCATAAAGTATGTTAGAGTCTTTTTATTTTACAGAATAAGAAAAGTGTAGTATATCTCCGTACCTGTTTCGTATTCAACGTCGAAATTTAGTTAAAATGTAAATTCGGAACAAAAAAGCCACTTATATTAAATCATACAGACATCCCTTTTATTAATGCATTCTTTGGATGGGAAAGGCAACGCAACACACTTCGCATTTTCCATTTCCTTTCCATTTGTCTACATCAAACTGAATTCGTTGTCCGTTGTGACGTGCACGCTAAGTAAAGCCCCCGCGGGGAATCGGCAGCGTACGCCACTGTCGGTGATTTTATAATTGAGCCTCTTGAAAGTTTGATGCGCTCATTACAGACGGGCATAGTTTACATTTCCCATTTAGGGACGGTATGTCAACAGATCGCTGAGGAGCACATATGCTCGGGGTCACAGTTCAAAGTTGCCGCGGAGATGTACGCGGAAGCGGGAAAGTGTAACAGCCGGAAGTACAAATTAACCAAAGGTAAATTTATTTCAGATAGACACATCCACGCATTCCGGATATATGTCATCTTACAACTTCAAATTTCACCAAAACTTATAAAACTTTATTACTACTTTAATCATAATAGGGTTTTCATTTTTTTTTTTGATATTTATACATTAGACGACAGAGGATGTATTGATCTATTAATAAATAGTTGGTGTAGCTAAGAAAAATAGTTATTTTTTCGAATTCGATACTAAAGTATAACTTTACAGACTGTTATGTCAAAATTTGACTTTACGGACTCATCTATCAAACTGAATTAACCCATATTTTAATAGTATTATATTTTTGAGATTGGTAGAAAACAGTACATTGCGTAACAAGTGCACAATTACACAAGGTTGGAAATAGGTAATTCTACATGAATGACATACTATACTTTTTCTACGATCATACCTTATATAAACGTTACAGAAAAAAAAATATATGCATTTTATTAACTTGCAGTATTTATATTAAATAAAGTAAATTTAAGATTAAAACTATAATAATTTATAATAATAATCTTTAATCTTTTAAAGGTGAGATTATGAACGAAATATTTAGCGATAACAATAACTTTAAGAATAATTTTAAGTGTTTCGTTAGGAAGTGTTTATGAATCCAGGCATAAAATATAAAATAAGATTAAAATAGCCGATTTCATCGATTTTTTGGAAAATGCATTACGAGAATTTTATGCGGATGCATTATCATGCAAAAACAAGACGTCTTTCTTTATTTCTTTTTAATGTGAAAAATAAGAAAAATGTTTGAAGTACTTTCTGAAATGCATTTTAAAACAATTTGTCTTAAGACAGAAAATTGATCTAGGATTCTTCACATTGCTAACATCTATTTTTATTTTTCCATATTTAAAATTGGTAATCCTTTTTTTAAGGTTGAATAAGAAAGACAAAGACAATGATTTCCTAATGTTCGGATTATCTCATTATATTTTTTTTCTCTGGAAATCCATTCAAATTCCAAAATTTAATGATAATCTTTACTTGATATAGTTTGAAATAACACAATTATTCTAACTATCAATATAATAAGCAAAAATGAAACGCCTAAGACAAGTCATCCTCTAGGCAGGAATGTGACGTCACAGGAAAACGTCTATAGTTCTTACAATTTTAATTAACCTCATTGTTAATTTTCTAAATGAATAAGTAGTTATTATTAATTATTTTAAATGTTCTGGCAATGTAATTAATTGTTCGTTTATTATTTTATAGAATAATTTAAATTTATAATAAATTATAAAATGTAAAAAATTTGTATTAATATTTTACTGTAAGTAATGAAATATAAATGAAGAGCTAAAATAGAGCTAGGCTATAGTGGAATAAAAAATACTACAATGTAGAGTGCTTGATATTATATATTTTTACGGTAAGAAGCTTTGGAAAAGTGCATATAATAAAGCAGAGTTCGTTATTCGTAAATCTAATACCTAGGAACAGGGCCGGACTAAGCCTCCTGCGGGCCGTAGACGAAAAATAAATCGGGCACCATTATAATATTTTTTATCTTTGCAACTTAGGCCTTTATTCAGGGGAAAATTTTTATCAGGTAATCAAATTTATCAAAAACTTTGTAACGTTTATAAACAACTTCATTTATAGAACTACTGTTTTTCACTATATATTTTTACCTCTCGCCACTCAGTAAGAGAGGTATTGAAATCGTGGGATAAGCACGGTTTGATGTCCCTAGAACACGATTTTAATATTTTTACCATGATGTCTGTCCGTGTGTGTTGATGAATGGATAGAGAAGAGAATAAAAAAATTGATATTATGGATATAATATTCTGACACCCTAGATTAGATCTGATTAGATTTTGGTTTTAATCTTGCAACGGAATTGGTGTTTTCATAACAGTGACAATTATTAAAACTGATGATGAAAATATTAAAAGAAAATAATCTAATATTATAAGTACAAATTATTTTAATAATTTATTTCACTGTGTCAGCAGTCAACGCACGGATCTGGTTTTTTGTATAGTGTACCTCAATTCTCAATACTATTTATAATTTATTTCTTTTTCAATACGTTTTTATTAAAATATGTATTTTTTAGTAATTTTTCACAGATTAAGTATTTTCTTACATATTATTTTGTAAATATAAAGTTAATAAATAAGTCATTCATCTAAATTTTACTTTGATATAATGCCCCAATT
Source organism: Stenolophus ochropezus (assembly GCA_035578165.1). NCBI lineage: Eukaryota > Metazoa > Arthropoda > Insecta > Coleoptera > Carabidae > Stenolophus > Stenolophus ochropezus. Next base: position 6,405,092 of record JAQOWZ010000002.1, read on the forward strand.
TCAAAACTAATGAGACAACATGATTTTATCATTTTGATAATAAATTTAAATTATCCAAAGCGAGGTGTCCAATTGAGTCTAGGACCTTTCGTATAACGGGTCCAAGGCATTTGTCTTACTGGTCTCTGGTTAATCCGGCCCTGCATAGAAAGTAATAATGTTACAAGATGCACGATTTAATAACGTAATATTCCTTTCAACATAATAATAACCTTCTGAAGTGATACTTAAGAATTTAATTAGCAATTTCGCGAGAGGGTAACATATTCCGCGCACATTTCACCCGCAGCTGAAAATCTCTTCCCGATCACCGGACAAATTATTTTTACGTTTGCTTCAGCGGAATTTAAAATTCTTTCTTTATAAATAAATCATGTATGTGGCATGTAGGATTTTTTAAGAGAATTTGAAATGAGGAGTTCTGAAAACATTCTTGTGGCGGCATCTGCAGCCGTTCGGGTTTCACTCATGCTAATCTGTCCATTTCGTTGCGCGCGGACAAAATTGCGGGCTAGGCCCGGATTTTCCCTGAATATTCTATTAAAAAACCTAAACTCAAATATTCACCCCGAATTTTTACGAGTATCATAATTCAGAGCCCTGCAAACGCACAAATTTTTGCAATTTTATAAAAGAGAGAATTCAGGAACTTGTAAAAAATACTTCGCTACCCGCGATAAATTCCGAGTGTCCCGTGGCATATTCAGCTGTTATTAATTCACACAAAAACTAAATTCATTCGCTGCGCGATTCACTTCCAAACGGATTCCCAAATTTACCTAAAAATTTATGATTATCACACATGTTACGTTTCTAGAGTCGGCAACTATTTTTTCGAAAACTACCTATGCCCTAAAATTTTTGTGTCTAAAATATTGGTTTTCGAAAATAGTCCAAGTTGATAGATGGTGATACCTTGATATGAAATTTACAAATATAATTTCATGAACTTTTCTCGTTCCTAAAGGTGGCTTTACACGATCAAAGAATTTGAACTATTTTATGTCATATTTTTACATCATATTCTTTGATCAAATGGCTCCGCTTTACACGTTCAATTTTTTTTAACTATTTATATTATAAAGTAGGGGTATCAATAAAGAAAAGAAAAATATAGGTTGATCACAATAATATATGATTTCACATTTGTTTATTTTTCACTTTTGACATTTGATAACGGCATAATCCCTAGAATTAACTAAAATTTGAAGTAAACGACCTTGAAATTTAGGACATGCTCTGAGTGAGAATTTCTATGTCATAGCATATGAATATGAACAGTCAAATTTCTTTGAACGTTTAAAGTGTCAGAATCACATTGAACAATACGAAGTTGTAGAAATTGATGTAAACTTATGATCGTCTAAAACGCCCTTAAGATATGTAGTCTCAAAAAAAATTGAGGTTTTATAACGTAGTTCCTATGATACAAACCAACAAACAGTCAGTTCTAATTTCTAACTCACATGTATTTTATAACCTACTTTATTTATCCAAATACACGATAGTTATAGTGCTGTAATTACACGGTGTTAATTAATAGTATATTATATACTGACGGTCTAACGTATGATTTAATCCTGAAAGTGAGTTTTATTTTAAGAACCGTAGGCGAGTGAAATAATCATTTGAGGGAGTAAAGGCACTTTAGTACTGTGATATATACACTATTTCTTGCATTTCCGCAAATACATTTTAAAATAATAATAATTTGGTTATACTTATATGCCTATAAATATTTAGGCTAGGTTATATACATAGACCTGCTTGTTTGGTGGTAACATAATGCTTGTTTATTAATTTAATCTCTCAAATTCAAATGAAGAGTAAAATAGGATTTTACTCCCGGAAGTGCAAAAACACTTTTCTACACTAAAAACTTATCCTTACATTTTTACTAATTTTGGTTTTCAAAAAACCGTAAGAAATCACATCAATATCGGCAATGAGGTACACTCACACTCACAAATAGTATACCACAATTATATACACAATCCTTATTTTACTGACACTTCTTAACAGCAGCACTACACTACAATAACTGCTCCCTCTAAGATACATCTGTCATATTAATAATATGCCTTACACAATCTCTAAACATTGATTAGTTAAATCAAATTATTTTGCATTATATATTAATTAATTAATTATATATATCTTACAAAACGTTGTTTTATATTCTATTGCGAAATACTTTTACATTCTTGAATCTGGAATAAAAAATAAACATAATTTTATGTCAAAAATCTATAAATTGTATTTTTCATCATCGCGCTCTACAAGCGACCTACAGCTTCTAGTGGGTTCCAAACAAAAGAATGGCGAAATTAGGATTTTAACCCCAGATATCACATTCCACTTAATTTGAGTTCGAGTACGCTAACCAAGTGTATTATATTCCCTTTAATGTATTTTGTCCTCACATCAAAGTTACAAACTGAAACAGAATTATAATGGCGTCATGCCGACATCAAAAGTAGTTATTAAAATAGTGGTAAGTAGAGAATGAGACGTTGAGTGAAACAAGAAGCAATTATCTAGATGCCATTCAACTATCACAGCGTTGTTGCTATAAACACCCACAATTACTTGAGTTCTGTCTTGTCTGCTCATCAGCTCAATCTAGCAAACATACAATTTACCGAAGCAATTTATTTGGTTGCGGTGGAGCGAATGTTGTGAAAAGACAGCAGACTGCCGACTCCGCACTACTAGCAGCAGCGTACAATTATAAATGTGTATGTCCGGGTTGGCTATGGCTGCTTGTGCAGAAGCCTTTGACTACAGCGCTGCTTGTGCCGTGTTCGCGCGATGGTTTGACATGTCGTTAGCACGCCCCAAACGCGATTTTACGGCCTATTATTGTACGCTACGAATCTATGCTGCTTTCTTAGTGAGACTCATATTCAAATCTTATTCCGCATTACGCAAACGGTTTCAACAAACGAAAACAAATTCTTTTCTCTACACATTTATTGTCCGGTCAAAACGGCGAAATAAGACCAGTTATGCGGAATGATTCTGAATAGTTTTGACATTCCAAAGACCATTTTAAATTTCGGCAATGAGATCGTGATTGCAAATCAAGATATAGAAGATCAAAGGTCACGAAAATCGTTTTTCTTTTCTGCAAATATCTCGCTTCCTGTGTATCGCACGTTGTTCGAGCTTATTATAGAACTTGTAGAGCATATAATTCTTTACAAATTTGGCTATATACATTTCTTTCTTATGATCAACTGTTTTCGAGATATAGCTCTTTTAAGACTCCTGCTCTTCGTCTTCATTTTCTTCTTCTGCTTTCGTAAGTTCAACTTCTGAATCATTGCTGTCGTTTTCTTCCTCCATCATAACTTACTTTAACATATTCTGACGCTGAAATTCACCTACGCTTTATTTGGTAGAGTTGTTCTCTAGATATTTACGTTCAAAGTTAGACCCAAAAAGAGATTTTTAGGTATAGTCCTCTAATGAGTCGAGATTAATAGAAAAATATCGCATATTTCGATTCGATATTTTTGTGATAACCAATGGTTATGATAACCGGCACTTTTACTAGATGTGAGAAATTCGTCCCTAAAAGAGACGATACTAATTTTGGTATTAGATTTTATCCAATGTACAATAATTTGGAAAAAACTTTTGAAGAAATTTGTATACCTAATATGCAAGTAAAAACATTTGTCTGACATAAAAATTAAGCATACATATTCAGAAATGAAGATCGATTCTCCAGTAGCCACAGTTGATATTTTACGATAAATAAAGTACAAGTAAATTCATAATAACATGCGCTTCATCTGTGGTAAACAGAATGTAAACTTAAATACAAGTACTTAAATATTAATCCAATTACAGTATTTAACCATTTCCGTTCAACAGCCAGGCCCTTTATTTATACAATTGATTAAAAAGCTTTTACGAGGTATGAATAACATTGCTGAAACGAAATTCCAGATTTTCTATTGATATCAAACTCTATTCATTTCACTTAAAACCTGCAAAGCCGTAATAGAATAAACTCATGTGAGTTCTGTTAATGCCTCTTTAAACCAAAGGCTTTAAATGTGGGTACGGAATTTTCAGTCGTACGCAAGGATATTACAGGGGTTCGTTTAAAATACGGACTTTTAAATTAAATATTTATTACCTTTATTTTCCACTTCTATTGTCTGAAATAATTAATTAATTTTGCTACTCTGTAATTTGTTTAATTTTGTCACAGATTATTTTACACGTAAATAAATTCTGTATTATTGTCGATGTCCAGTACATAAACCAGTTAATAAATGCAATTTCCCAACTTTTCAACTTTGGCTTTTGATATGTGTGCATTATTTTTAATTAATTTTACTGTCATTTTATTAGTTCCACATAATTTAAAAACATTTGCAGCACATAAATGTATAATTTTATTCACGTTTTTCAATTTTTTGACAGCAAACGTTATTTAATTAATTTATATTTAATAGTGTAATTAAATTTAAATAATTGATCTAGTTATTTTTATTTTATTTTTATCACAAAAAAAGAATCACACATTTTAAAACTTTATTATTTGAATTTAAATCCGGCATATGTCAATTATTTACCTAGAAATTCATATATTGTATACTACAAGTTTTGTGGTGTATATTACCAAAAGAAAATTAAATTATTTTTAGTCCTTATGAACTTGATGAACCTGACATGAGTTTTTTACAAATATTTTATAACAAATTTTGTAATATTGAAACTTTTCAAAATTGATTATTCTTTTGTAAAATATATAACCGATATGATAATTTCATGTTTTACACTTTTCTTAAGTTAAATGATTCAAACAATATTTAGATTTGGAGACTTCAGTTTCTTTAAAAAGTGACAGGTTTCCTTATCAAACATGGTTAATAATAATTTATTATTGACCTATGTGACCATTGTTACCAAGTAAGCGGTAGTGAAAACAATTTCTCATGTCAAATAAAGGTTAATACTAATGGATGTCTAGGCTAGTAGTAAAAAAATACAATAATAATAATGTTAAGCACAAAATTTATGAATTAGTACAAAATCATTGAATTAGAAAATATTTTATATTAAATAGAATAATGATACAAATTCAAACGACGGCATAAATCTTTATTCACAACCACTATTGTAATATGTCAATTCCTAACCTGTCATAGGTTGGTAACGTATGTCATTTTTAACTGCAATGACAATCTCACGGGTGGGAAGTACTTTAAAATCCCTTGGGGGGGAAGTGTTTACTATGGTTGCCTAGTAATACTGTCATAAATCTCTAAAAGTAAGGTGATCAGTGCTGTCAAACATATTAAAATAATAATAAACATTTGTTTTCATAGACTACTACCGTACATTAATTTAGTTTATTGGAAAAAGGCGATATATGAGTAGAAGTTAATTTGGATAATTGTGAATAAAATAGTATACATAGTTCGGTGGGAGTTTCATCCAGCCTTGCTCTATATCTGAGCCTCGAGGCTTCGCCTCTCGGTCATATAATAAGCCCTCGGCTGTAATGAAACATTTCCCACCTCACATGTAATATACTATTCTTTTGAATAAAAAGATTTAATTTATTTAATGTAGAAATTCTAGGTGCAACCGTAGCTACACTTGTAGGTAGTTTTGCTAATATTATTAATAATTTATTTACTAAATATATATAGGTATATATATATATATATATATATATATATATATATATACCGGGTGTCCCAGCTCGACCGACACATGGGAGTTTTACATAGAAAATCAGTTAATTGTGAATAGTATCTCCCCAGTGCAAGATATTAATTTGAAATTTTGTATACTTATCGGAGAATATTATTTCTATGGATCACACTTATTTAAAATATGCAATTTCGTCTGCAGGACGAGATTTATTAAATTCAAAATCTAATATTTTTGTTTAAAATCAGACAGCCATGGAAATAAAAGAAAGATTTATCTGACAGTTTAGTGAAGTATCACTGATTTAATTCTTATTACTTGTATTTAAATATTATTTAAGTTGAATTTAGTTTATTTTTCTTAAATAATATACCAATATTACAAAAATATAAATATCTACAATGGCATGTCATTAACTGTCAGAACTGTCACATAGATATTTTCTTTTATTTCCATGGCTGACTGATTTTGAACGAAAATGTTAGATTTTATAATTTAATAAATCTCGCCCTGCAGACGAAATTACATATTTCAAATAACTGTAATCCATAGAAATAATATTCCCCAATAAGCATACAAAATTTCAAGTTAATATCTTGCACTGGGGAGATACTATTCATAATTAACTGATTTCCCATGTAAAACTCCCATGTGTCGGTCGAGCTGGGACACCCGGTATATATATATATATATATATATATATATATATATATATATATATATATATATATATATAAATAATTTTTGTTCCTGACAATTTTGCTACAAATCAAGCAACTCTTTATAATTTGCACCCTAGATTTATTTATTATTATTTTAGAAATTACAAAACCATGCTTCTTTAAGAGAGCTTACTCGAAAATTTTGTCCTTAGTTTCATAATTCTATGTTACCAGCCCTGTCCAAAAGTGTTTATCTATAATTAAGTTAAGATCCAAGAGCCTGTAACAAGTAGCAAGTCCCAAACGTATTGTAGCTGTAGTAGCGGAATGACACATCGCAGTAAATAAAACAATAAGGCCCGAATTCAGTTGTTTGTGATGGGGGTAGAGTAAATAACTAAGCGTGAAATGTGAAGTGTGAAGCGTATCTTTACGAGGCGGACAGAAGACGATGACCGTGGTGATGTAAGAGCCAGCATCGCGAACTGTTATGGTTTAATTGAGAATAACGATGAAAGTAGTGGGCGCCGGAAGGCTTGGACAAGGGTCGTAAGGTCGTGACCTCTCCAGGGACGGCTCAGGGAATATTTCATCCTGGTCAACTCACTGTCGGCGTTATATTTCTTTACTAACTTCATATTTTCTTTACACAAAAATGTAAGGGAATTTATTTTAATTTTCTGGTGGAGTTACTTTGTCAAAATGTTCACTTAGATAGTGTAATAGTAAGCAAATATATTGTTTGATTCTTGTGGTCCCCAATTACTAATAAAACTATTTCCTAATAAATTTTAAAAAAACCTTATTATCACTATAGTGAAGACCTCGTTATGACCTCTGTAATCTAACTACTATTCATTGTTTTAGCAAACAATTTCTGTTTTACAATTACAATTTTACAAATTACAAAATTACTTATTTTTCAACCAGTATTTCTCAAACTGGTCAACTCACTGTCGTCGTTATATTTCTTTCCTAACTTCATATTTTCATTACACAAAAAAATTGTAATGGAATTTATTTTAATTTTCTGGTGGAGTTACTTTGTCAAAATGTTTACTTAGCTAGTGGAATAGTGAGCAAATATGTTGTTTTATTCCTGTAGTCTACAATTAGTAATAAATATATTAATAAATTTGAAAAATCTTACTGTTACGATAGCGACGATGTCGTTAAGATGTTTGCGATCTGACTGTTATACATGATTGTCATTTGAAGTGGTAAATATCTTTCTCGAGATCTATTAGAGCTACGAATTCGGTTAAATTAGCAAACAATTTCTATTTTATAAGAATATTTTAATGAGCAAAATAATAGTGCAAAAAGTGCAGAAAACGCTTATTTCCTACGAGGTGTTAAAGTTTTCGCACGAGACGAAGTCGAGTGCTAGAATCATACAAAGTTGGAAATAGGTGATTCTACACGAGTGGCACACTATACATTTTCTATGACACTGCTAAACGTTACAGAACTTTCGTGCAGAAACTTTCACACCTCGTGGGAAATAGGCGATTTTCTGTATTTGTTGCACACTATATTGTTTTGTCACTATTACTGGTAGTCATAATAATTAATTTTTAATTTTTAAACTTTATTTGAAAAAAAAAAACTACTATACACCTAAACATGCATTTTTCTCAAACAATAGTAACTAACATTTAAAATAACAAAGTTAGTCTCCATACATTTAGAACTAGTTGGAAAAAAATATATGCTCAAAGAAATATGTTTTAAAATAGTATTTTTTTGCTAATTTACCTGACTTCGTAGGTCTTATATTTCTCGAGAGTACCACATAAAATAAACATCAGATTGCATTGAAAATGTACATATGATTTAACAATATGTTTGCAGTATTTTTGTTAAAAACAACAAAGCTACGATCTCTGGCATATTGTGAAAAGTACATTTTTTTCTTTTCTCATATTTCACATTTAGTTGTGAGTCTCTGGAGAGCAATAGATATTTTGGCATCATCCCTCATGCGATCTCATGCAGGAAGCAAAATTTTAATCCGGAAAGCAGACCAAACGTAAATCAGAATATTTAATATTTTAATACTCGCAGTTGAGCTGCAAGGGCCGAACCAGGTCGCACAATAAATTCTCATAATTGAAAATACGAAGAACACTTTGCTTGCGAGAATGAACTCTTCACTGGAATTTAATGCTAAATAAATTTACTCCTTGTGCGACACATCCTACAAGAAAAATTACTAAATAAGCAATAAATTTACAAGCTAAATTATTGCCTCGTATGCTGCTGAAGACTTTTACAACGCAGGAAAATTAACGAAGATAGTTGGATATCAAGGGAGGAAATATTTCATTCTACGTAATAAACACAAAACATTTCTACGGTCCATATCATGGGCGCCCATAGAACATTTTTCAAGGGGGGACAAAATAAAAAAACTGACTTATTATAAAACAGATATATATTTTAATGCCCAGTTGTGCCAGCAACACTTCAACAAAAAAATTATACTTAATCGAAATTTTGACAGATATTTTCAATAGTTCATTTGACATTCTATTCCGATGTTATATTGTCTATTTAAGAGAAACTTAAATATTAGGTATAGAGATAAACAGAAAACATATATTTATTAGTAAAAAAAAGTAGAATTGTTCAAAAGAAAAGCATAAAGTAAAAATTTGCAAAAAGTCAAGGGAGGGCAAGTGTCCCGTCTTGAAACCTCCCCCCCCCCCCTCCCTTCCTTACGGGCGCCCATGGTCCATATATTCTCATTGAATACTTCCCAAGCTTTTCAGATCATAATCTATTATCCTCTATTCAATTCTGTGGTGCATACAAAATATTTTTATTCAAAATTCAATATTCAATCACTCCCACGTATTTTCTCGTACTGCATGCAATCTTTTAGTACAATATATGAGTCATGTACGCCAATATTGTTGACTAATAAAGATATTTGCGCCACTTGATTATTGATATTAATAGGTTGTGTTATTAGGTTACATTTAGAGCATATGTGCCTGCATTTACACCAATAACTACTCATTTACTGCAAGTGTTAGTGGAAATTAACTGATACATACAGATGTACATTACGTATTTATCATCATTTTAACAATGTATTGGTACTTTGACTGTGTGTTATGTGAAAATACTTTGATCAGACATTATTTATAAGTGATTGTAACGATATATTCAGTGACGTCTTCAGCTAATTTTATTTGGGTGGGACAGGTTGGTCCGATATTTTTTAGTGTGGATATCCAAACTATTAAAAAAACAATATTTTTTAACTACTATTAATAAATATTACTTAGATACTATTTCGATGCAATATATTTCTAATAACCAAATGATTAAACCAGAACAAGACTTTAAATTACAATTAATTTAGAATTATCCGCATAGTATGCCTTGATACATGGGTGTCTGTTACTTTGTCCATATTCAATTGTTTTGCCATTTGTTTTTCAGTATTTTTAATAAAGCTAAATTTGCAAGCCTTTTATGGGTCATAGTATTTCTTAAATAAGTCTGTATTCTTCTTAAACAAGAAAAAGTTCTGTCGCTTTCTGCCCTTGAAATTGGAATAATAATAATTATACATATTATACCTATACTTCAGAAAAAGCAACTTCGTAGATCTCATTTTAAAAAAGAATAAAACAAATCAAATTAAATTATTAAAGTTTTCAAATCAAGTCAAATGTTAAAGAAACATTGTACTAAGCAACCATTGATTAGTTACAATAACATTTCACCTACATAATAAATTTCAAATCAAATTTTGCAAAGTACAAGAACATATTTTCATAAGATTGAAGAGCGTAGTGCAGTACGTCCAAGATGAATGGAAGCCACAGTAAATCCTTCATTACTTGAAGTAAACCCGGACAATGAGTATAAAACAGCAAGGGAATGATATCCAGTAAAGACTCCGAAATGAAATTTTACGCTTTAGTAAATTCAGCGCCGTATTTGCTTTATTTTTCGATCCCCACTTACAAAAAGTTTACCCAAAGAAGTGCTCTTATTTTGTACAAAATATTTCAACTGTGAAATGAATAAATTCTGTTGTGTTGTATGAATAAAAGTTAAGTGAATGTCAATAAAAGTTTGCAAGACTGTGAAATGTCTTTGAAAGTTTTGAGTGAAATAAAACCTAAATCCCAAACCAATTTTGCAATCTTCAAACAATGAAACTTCTGTTTAAACACTTGTTAAGCAAATTTTACATCTTAAATCTATTAATTTAACTTCGCTACTGGTTTTCTTTTCCATGAAGTTTTGTTGAAGAATGTTGTTATTAAAACTAAGATTTGTTTAACATTGATATGTAGGAAAAATGTTAATTAAATTTTTGATATGATGCCCAGTATGCAAGCCTTTGAAATTCTAGTTTACAATAAAGCAACCTCAACTGTTAATCGATTTGCGATGACAACCGAACGCTTCGATCATTGGTTTCTGAACTTTATCGTCACTTTCCACGTTATAAAGTTTGAAATGATCATTATCTAAATAATATAGACACATGGCAATTAAATTAAGTGTTAACTGTTAAAGTTCATTATCTTTTATCTTCTGTCCCGAGTATAAGGCTACGAAAAATGTTCGATCAATCGATGTGATCGAAAAATCGAAATGATTTCATTATAATAATATCGATCTGATCGATCTGATTATTTGACTGATGTTATCAATGAATTAATTTGATCGTTTGATTCCGATTGATAAGATCGATCTTCATTGATCAAATTCATTGAGAACGCGTTCAACTCTCATTTCATATTTCTCGTATTTTTATAATTATGATTTATGATTGCAGTTTTATTTGTTGAAGAATGTTGTTATTAAAATTAAGATTCGTTTCACATTGATATGTAGGAAAAATGTTAATTAAATTTTTGATATGATGCCCGGTATGCCAGGACTGCGACGGAAGCCTTTGAAATTCTAGTTTACAATAAAGCCCACAACTACAAAGACGTATTACACAGGTTTTCATCAGGGTGTCAGCGCCAACTTGACGTGGTGTAACGATGCGGAGTTTGCATGTAACAATCTTTGGGAAATAATGTACGCAGCGGGCTGTCAATATCTTTTTTGTTCCACATTCAATGTAGTGATACAAAGTTTCCAGGCAGCTAATTAGCGTATATTTTATCCGAGGTTCACAATTTGCCTTATTTGTAACGAACCTTACTTCTCAATATTATAATATAGAAATTATTAGAACAAATTTGGTAAGAAAAATAACAGAAATAGTATCCATCATAACCAGTCTATTCCACAAAGAAGTGCGAAAAAGTTTGCAAAAAAATGAAGGACGTAACTAAAAATTTTAGGCCTTCTTCGATATAAATATAACATTATGGATTTCTGTAATAAGTGACTTTGTACTTATCTCGATACCAATACTACTGAAATGTATGTTGTCATATAGCAACGACGTTCTTTGAAGCACTGTCTTTGTCTGAAGTATAGAAATACCAATAATGACATCTCACTTGCTGAAATATATGCCTAAATAGACAAATTAAAAATATGGATCAATCATCGATCACAAATTTCCAAGATCTTACAGCCCTAGTAATAAGTCATGGATTAATATTTTTTATTATCGTTCGAGAAGTACTGGTTTGTTATGTCGGTAACTAGGAATTTTTCGAGAAAAGTTGTAAAAAATAAATTTTAAGGTAGGATAGTATATTATACACTGAGAGACAAAAGTACAAGATTTACTCCTGAGAGGGAAGTTTATTTCAAGAGCCGTAGGCAAAGGAAATAATTACGTGAGGGATTAAAGACACTTTAGTCCTGTAGGAAATACACTACTTTTTGCACTTCCGCACATAAATTTTAAAACAATAATTAAATTGAAAGTGCTACTTCAGTCATCGAAAATGAAGAGTAAAGTAAGCTTTTACTACAGAACGAGCAAAAAGCAGATTTTGCTAGTGGTCTCCTTTTTCATAATACCACTATAATAATAGATGTCAGATCCAGTATTGTTGATTTTCAAGTGAATTTTATTAAAAAAAATTTAATTGAAATTCTATTTTCTGTGAAGTATGTTTTTCCTATATTTGTTTCCTATATATGTTGCTAATTATTTTTGACTATGTTGAAATTTTTATGGTTTGGCTAAGAAAAGTATTTGCTATTAATGGTCGATTGCACCAATATTACTTAAATTTTAAGTTTACCTTAAATGGTCAATATTACATTGAAATAAAATATTACTGTCAAAATTTCGATGACCATATTTTTATTTAAGTGTTATTTAAAATTTAAGTCTCGTTGGTCCAATGTCCACAAATGTATTTTATCAAATAAAGTTAGTAAAAAAGATTAAATCTTAAATAAATTTTTAACTGAAAGCGATCGAACTGCGTGTTTGTGACGTTGAGATATCATTCGGTTGAGTAAAAATGTTGCAGCTGAGCAGTTGAGCAGTTGAGAAGTCATTGTAAGTTCCAAGTTCCTGCGCGAGTAAAAACGTGAAGAAACAGGCGGAGTTCCTGCTCATGCTCCATTTACCACCGGCTTATATTATTAAACACTGCATTCTATTTCCCAACCGCGGTGTTGTCGGTGCAGTTTGGTACTGCAATCACCGCCATTTTCCGCTGCACATCGTCACAAATCTGCATAAACCAGGCCACCATTCGCGATGGCTCATAAACTCTAATGATATATTTATTTGTTGTAATACGGTTGTGTTATTAAGTTTCACAGTTTATTCCCCGAGGGGACAAGTGTAAATAATGTCTGTATGATTATCAATCACTTTAAACTGTAACTATTAACTCAAACTATTATAAGCTCATTTTGTTCCGTTGTATACATTTGTGTACAGATAATTCAACAATTAAAAAATAATTAATTTAACGATATCCAGAATTCAAAGTTGGTAAAGGATGTTACTAGTCCAGTCGATATTTACTTTCAAGATGAAACATATTTTGAAAATGAGATATTATTAGCAACAATATAAAAGCGTCTGGTGGTTTATGGCAAAAAATTATAAACAAATTATACTTCAAATATCCTGAATATACACATGAATTAAATCGGTTTTATTTTTCATACTTATTATTATTATTAAAAATATTTATAAATAAAATTTAGGTTCTTTTCTTAATTTCAAAATTAATTGTATTTTTGATCCTTTATGATCTCATTGTACTCTGGATTGTGATCCAATTTCAGCAAAGCAAGAATTAGAGCAAACACTTCAGCTTGCTCTGATTCCTAATCTTCTGAAACCAGAGCACAATCCAGAGCAGGTAAATATCTTATTGATTGTGATCCAGTTACAGCAGACTAAAAATTAGTGTAAACATTTCAGTTTGCTTTGATTCCTGATCCACTGAAACCGGAGCACAATTCAGAGCAGATTTAAGCACAAGTGTGCTCCAATTCTTGACCACTGTACTGTTCCATTTTCCAAAGAACTGATAAAAATGCATACCGTCTCACTTAGAAATAAAGAAGGAATAATTTTTATTGTATCCAAGTGATGAAATATTGAATATCAATTATTGAAAATAGTTTGTAATAATAGAAAAATAATAAAATGAAAATTGGATGAGATAAATTCAAAACTAGAATATATTTTCAACCCTAAATTTAATCTTAATTTTTATCGACAGAGACAAACAGGATGAAGGCAGATAATTATAATAAAAAAAGAAATAAATTCTGTCAGCCCGAGAGGAAATAGAGAAAGCATCCACTCTGTTTTCCGTTACAATGTTGAGTGTTGCTGAAGCAATTCGTGTCTTGTTAGCGCAATCAACGCCACCCTGAAAAATAATTCCGTTGGTGCGTTTGGATGTGACCTAAATAAAATTAAACCAGAGACATCAACGTCGCTTGTTTGCTGGAAATCAGTGGAGATGTATTTATTTTCCTGCGGAAATAAATAAATCCCGACAGATTCTTTATTTTCTCCTGCAAATACTGCATCCTCTCATATTTCATACTCGGTCAGAATCAAAGGATCTCTCTACTTTAATACCCTTAACCAATTTATTTCCAGTTGAAATCACATTCTACTATTTTATTTTTTATTAGTTTGCAATGAAGTCAATGCATTGAAATACCGAAAAGAAGCTTTGTAGGTAATTAGATTTAAAGCATGGTTTATTGTTTAAATTTGAAAACCTAAAGTGAAAATAATTTCTGTTTATTTAGGTTATTTAAGTTAATTGTAAGACTAAAAACAGGGGTTTGTCTGTATTCAGGAATATAAATGTACTTGCTAATCACTGAAATGTAAATGCCGTCTGAATAAATTACACAAATTTGTCATTTTAATGTCAGACATATATATGACGTCACATTGGAGAGTAGTATATAATAAAAAAATACTTTTTTAAAAATGAATTCTTTAATATACTTAACCCAATTTTTGATATGTATGTCATATTATAATAATAAAATTATATTTGATTTATAAATAAAATTAAACTTATTCGGCCAATTTTAATACCGAATATTTGATTACAAGAAATAAGTGACTACAACACTGTGTTATTATATTAAAATATATAGTTACAGAAAATAAATTTTAAACAAAAAAATATATTTTTAGTTATTACGAATATATCTACATTAAGAGTAAGTAATGTATCTTCTTCAAATTGATTTAATTAAATTTTATTGTAATTAATAAAAAATTTACCTTAACAAAAAGTAAATGAGTTCGGACACGTCAGAAAAATACACGCCTCTCCGAGAACCACCAATCACGATTTCAGTAGAAAAAAACATTGTTGGGTAATGTCGAATATTCGGTTAAAAGTTCACCAAATATTCGTTATTGCATGGGCTATTAGGCTGAACTTAATTCGTCACATCACTAGTAAATAGTACAGATATAGGTATGCATCAAACACATTGTATGCCATTTTCTGCATGATCCCTAAAGCTAAAGTATGACGGCATCAATTTTGGATTGCTGAGTCGGTACATTCTAGGAATAAACCTTCTCGAAGTTTCATTTCCTCGTGGTTTAATTCCAAAAGCAGTATTTATTCAATCGAAAGCGAAATTCGTCACATTCTACTAAAAAGTACAGATATAAGTATGCATCAAACATATTGTATGCCATTTTTTTGCATGATCCCTAAAGCTAAAGTCATGCGACATCAATTTTGGATTCTAGAGTCGGTACATTATTAGAATAAACCTTCACCAAGTTTCATTTCCTCGTGGTGTAATTCCAAAAGCAGTTTTATTCAATCGAAAACGAAATTCGTCACATCACTACTAAAAAGTACAGATATAGGTATACATCAAACACATTGTATGACATTTTTTGCATAATCTCTATACCTAAAGTAGGGGAACGACAATTTTGAATTTAGAGTCGGTACATTCTTGGAATAAACCTTTTCCAAGTTTCATTTCCTCGTGGTGTAATCACAGAATAGTTACATATAGAAGCGACACTCCGTGTCGGTACCTTTCATGTTCCCCTTTTCAGTTCTATGACCTTGAAGCATTGTGTAGACCTTTAAATTTGTGCTCTTCCCCTATCTCTCTCTAAGATGTGAGGAAACTTTCCGATTTTAAACAATGAGCCCTTTAAATTTGTGCACATTCTCCATATCTCTCTAATTTTCGTTTCTCTGTCTTACCGTAGCTTCTGCATAAACCTATTCTGTGGTGTAATTCCAAAAGCCGTTTTTAATTCAATCGAAAGCGAAATTCGTCACATCACTACTAAAAACTACAGATATAGGTATGTATCAAACACATTGCATGACATTTTTCATGATCCCTAAAGCTAAAGTCATCCGACATCAATTTTCGATTTCAGAGTCGGTACATTCTTGGAATAAACCATCTCCAAGTTTCATTTCCTCGTGGTGTAATTCCAAAAGCAGTTTTTAATTCAATCGAAAGCGAAAGCCATATTTCCCTGGGCTGCTCAATATTCCGCCGCCTTGTGTCCCGGTTCCGGAGGTCACGCGAGTGACTCCGGGTTCCGGAGACACGCAGCGAGACGTGACGGCCCGCACTCTTCGTTCGGTTTCACCCGGATACAGTTCGTTTTGTTCCATTCTTCGCGCTAAATGTTTACACTCATATAAAATAACGGATGAATATTTTATTAGCTGAAAATTGGAACTTAATCGCCAAAGGATTATCGAGGATATTAATGAAATATGAATGCAAATGTAAAGGGATTTCCTAGGGTACTTAGGGACGAAACAATTACATCAGCTCTGAACATACTCATAATTACATTTGCGCAATAGTAGTAGCAAACCAATAGGAAAGTATTTTTGGAAATTGAATCCTAAAAAATCCTACATTGATGACCTATTTTCTCATCGCTTATCTATTTCAAATATTTATCGAGCACAAAAAACGACTAGCCCTACAATAAATCTTTCTTAAGTTAATTAATGAGAGGGATACATGCGCCTTTTTTTTTAGATATATAGAAATATATGATCAATTTAAGGCGAAAATCAGAGTCAATATTAAGCAATAATCGGTATTTGTTTTTCATTTTTGTAATAGTAGAAAATTAAGTTTCATACTCGAAAATATGCGATATTGAAGTGCATTCCAAATTTGAGAGCTTGGCAAGAAAGTTTTGGATATTATATACAAGTTCAGTATACATGTGATTTATTTTATGACTATGAGTCACATTGTTGGTTATATACCATCGTAGAAAGAAAAAGTATTCTGATTGAAAAAAGACGGATTCGATATTTACTGGTATTGGTACATGTATATCGTTTGGAAATTTCTAATCTAGATTAATATTGTTTATTTTCATGTATGTATTACACAATTATATTTTCAATTTAAAATTATCTTTTTCAAAGTGCAATAATACATATTATTGCATTTCCGGGAGTAAAAGCCTACTTTACTATTTATTTTCGAGGACTGAAGTAGCACTTTTAATACCTGAGGGATTAAATATAAATTTAGTTCATTGTAAATAATTTTCAAATGAAGAGGAAGTTTCTGTTTTCCTGTTTCCGGGATACATTGTATTGCAGATAAATTATTACAATTATATGCAATAATTTTTCCTGAAAAAGTTAAAAGTTTGGAGGCGCCGGGTATCGATCCCGGTACCTCTCGCATGCTAAGCGAGCGCTCTACCATCTGAGCTACGCCCCCTGTTATAAACAAACCATTAAATTAAATTCTGGTCGTGATATGTGATCTACTTTCACTAGACACGCCTTGAATTCGACAGTCAAAAGTAGGCCTCGAAATGTGACCGGTTCCTTTAAGATCATGGTATATTATAACAGGGGGCGTAGCTCAGATGGTAGAGCGCTCGCTTAGCATGCGAGAGGTACCGGGATCGATACCCGGCGCCTCCAAACTTTTAGTTTTTCAAGAAAAAATTATTGTTATTATTTCAAATTTTCAAACATCAAATATTTTTTTACACTAACTTTCATTACTATTAATGCAAATATTTAAGTAACTCTTTCCTTATATTATTTTACTGTAATTAATTTTCTAATTTTGTCTAAATCTATTCTCTCGCTACAGAATAGTTATATATAGAAGCGACACTCCGTGTCGGTACCTTTCATGTTACCCTATTCAGTTCTATGACCTTGGAGCATTGTGTAGACCTTTAAATTTCTTGACTTCCCCAATCTCTCCCTAAGATGTGACGAAACTTTCCGATTTTAAACATTGAGCCCTTTAAATTTGTTGACTTTCCCCATTTCTCTCTAATTTTCGTTTCTCTGTCTTACTGTCGCTTCTGTATAAACGTATTCTGTGCTCTTGCTTTGTATTTACCCAATTTTTAGATTGAAACATTCAAGTACATGTTTGGATTTGGAACATGAATTAATAATAATGTAATATTCTAAACGATTACAATCTTTTTGTTTGTGTACAATTTAATGCATCTCCATTGTCCTTCCATATCCTTTTCATAAAACTTAATATCCTAATGCATGCAACGCGTTGCAATTTGCAATAACATTCTATGAATTTTGCTCAAGTTGACATTTTCTTGTACATGCAATTATTTAATTAGTTTAGAACTGCCGTATTAGTTAATTCTCTTAACCAACAATTACTTAATTGTTGTTAGGTCAAAGGTAAAATATATAATTGAAAATTTGACATTTTTCCTTGGAAATATCATCTTTATAGTATTTGTAAATTAACATTGAAATCAACGTCATAAATTGTCTTATTCCAAAAAAACCTGTTTTATTATAGTAAAAACCATAAAAGTTGGTTTAGGCATGAAAATATTACCGCTTTATTTTATATTCTGTCGTGAATATGACCAAAATAATTGAGTCGTTGTTAGACAAAGGTTATATTCCGAAAATGAACAGCGTTACGGTATTAGTTTACAGATGGTTACTTTTAAACGGAGAAATTACAAAATTTTTGTAAATAAAATTTTGGTATTTACGAAATATTATATTCTACTCATAATTCTATTTCCCTGCTCATAGAAAACTGAATAATATTTTCTACATTTCGTAAGAAATACATTGCTGTATTTTTACTAAATCTAAATCTTTTGAAAAAACATGTTCCATATTTTGACAAATACTACAGAATATTTTACATCTGACCATATTCGAACCAACTTCGTAAATTTATCATACTGACAAAATTTTATCGGCAGCATAAATTAGTTGTTAGTTTATCCTCTTGTCATCGAAGATTTATCCTCTTGATAATGTTAACAAGATATTGAAATACCGAAATTCGTGGTTACCATAAGGATTAATTTAACAGAGACTTATCAGACGTTAATCAGGACATTGAAAAACCGGGCCTTAGGGGATGAGAAGAGTCGGGTAAACAGGGAATTTCTGGATAGTACTTTTAAATAGGGATTCCAGGATTTGATATCTATCTCCTCTCTGGTTCAACTTCGGAATATACTTTAAAGGCCTGTTTTTCATTAACTGTTTAATTTATGGTTAACTTAACCATGATTAGATTTAACTAACTAATGATTGAAAAACCGGCCTTAAGTAATATTGTATATTTAGGTGAAGTTTGGGTACGTGTGGAGTTTAAAGTAAATATAATTACAAATTGTTTGTTATTTTAATATTACAGGAAAAATAACGCGGTTTACATATTTCATCTTTTTTCCATGTACATGATATTACCCTCTCTAGAACGATGTTTATTTTCACTTTATATTCCGCTTGATGCAAAATAAATTACCTCATCTTGTGCGGTGATATATTCAATTCCGCCTGTCGTAATTGTACTAAATATGACATCTGTGTTTAAAGTAGCTCTCAACGCCACCTCTGAATATTTAAATAGTGCTGAGGATTATACCCAGGTGACAAAAGTTGCTTGGCGGATTTTAGTCCGAGACGGGCGAGTCCATTCCGAAACGAGGCACGTAGGTACTTAGCGGAAAAGAAGTCCATTTACGTACGCAGTGTATGCGGGTACTTTAACGATTTTAATATTTTATACGCACAACTTCATCTGAAACTTGATACCGCGCGGAAAGCGGAACGTGCGAGCGATTTCCACTACGATTTGCACGCAACTTTATTATACCACCACAATAACCGTTGCGGTTTATGCTATATATAACCGTAAACCAAAACGGAAGATATTCAACACTAAAATACCCCAAATAAAATAAATATGCCGTTTTCTGATATTGCTCAAATATAGCCAATGCATAAAACAAATAAAACTTTTATTCATGTTTAAAATGGTTAGTGGGTGTTGGTACACTTAACAAAAGGTTTATTGTGAATTTCCGCTTCTGTACATTTAAAATTTTTATGGAATTATACAATTGGTTTTACTAGTTTTAAAGTTTCATGAAGTACATAAAATGTTTATATACTTCACGCCATAACATTTCAAAATGAGACTACACATATTATTAACATGCCCTTGCAGCAACAAATTTTAGTACTTCATTTGACATTTTATAACGATGTAATGTCCATTTAAAACATTTTTAAAACCACTATTAGTGGTGCAACCGGCCTAAGTTCGATCTGTCAAAATTTCAATTAGGATGTTTATTTTAACGTTGCCGTCAATTACACAAATTCCAAATATTTTGTACCGAATCCGGTAGAGAGCGATTTCGTTGAAAAACCGCTTCGTATATCTGGGATTCCGGATTCGAATTCCTGGCAGGATATAGATGTATTATTTACGATATAGATGTTTGAGTCAAAACATATAAATTTAAAATAAGGCATTTGCTATTCCAGCTGACGTGGTGAGTATATAAAAAGAACCATTTTTATGTGGTAACCTAACTTAGATTAAAAGAGTTCATTTTTTATTGAATACGCTTTGTATACCTGGGATTCCGAATTCGAATTCCAGGTACGACAGAGATGTTTTATTTACGATATAGTTCTTCAT
This sequence comes from Stenolophus ochropezus, assembly GCA_035578165.1. Classification (NCBI taxonomy): domain Eukaryota; kingdom Metazoa; phylum Arthropoda; class Insecta; order Coleoptera; family Carabidae; genus Stenolophus; species Stenolophus ochropezus. Next base: position 6,425,806 of record JAQOWZ010000002.1, read on the forward strand.
AGTCAAAATATATAAATAGAAAATAAGACATTTGCTGACATGGTGGGTAAACTGAATGAATATTTTTTTTGTGATAAACATGTCAGATTACAAGAGTTTACAAACATAACTGTTACAACCTTCGTAAAAGTTATCAAAATCAAACGAAAAATTGTCACAGACACACACAGACATACAAACACACAGACATACAAACATGCAGACATCACTGTAAAAATGATAAAATGTTACTCTATGGTCCCTAATTCGTGCTCATATATTAAGAACACACACTCGAGAATTTTGACCAAAAAGAATATCTCCCTTATCTATATATTAATAGGTGGGAGGTAAATATCCTGTACAAAAACTATCTGAAGTTGTTGAAACTGTTAAAAACTGGCAAAATTGAGTTTAGATCGGTTAATTTCTAAGTTAGGTTCGGGGCGACCACTAACCTAGGTTAAGTTAAGGAAGCTTACTAACCTAACTATTGAAACCTATACAAAAGCTATCAAAAGCTGCAAAAATCCTAACTTGGGTTAGTAGAGGTCACTGACCTAAGTTTAAATTAGATAAGTTGGTAAAAAAATTGACTCAGTGAGATATAAACATTTAGAAGTAAATGTAAGTTGTTTAACCTATGTTAATACAAATACCATACGTAATACATCAGATTCAAACACTGTGACTAGTTGTACCCCTCTACAATATTATGTACATACATAATAACATTCGGGTATGTAAACATCTCGAGACGTTCCACACATCAGTGGAAACAGGGGAGATAAAAAATAATCTCAACATTCATAAGCTGTGAAATTTGCGTTCGGTGTGCAGTCGATATACCGTACACGGGAATAAACATATCACAACTGTCAAACCTCCCGGAGCCTTCGTACGTGTTTAAGCACCCTTCAAGCTCCACGCATCGCGACCCTGAACATGCTACACGCCAAGGGATATTGATTGTAGGGGCCGGAACCTCCAGGACCGTATAAGGATGACTTTTTCTTCAGACCAACTTTACCGCAACATTATGGTCTATGGTGGACGGACGACTCCTGGAGTAATAATTGACTTTATAAAAATCTGGAACTGTTTCCGGAAAACTAAGTAAGGGTTGAGTCATACACGGCAAGGGATATTGACTGAAGGGGGCGGAACGTGCAGGACCGTATAAGGATGACTTTTTCTCAGAACAACTTTAGCCCAACATTAGGTCTATGATGGAAGGTCGACTCCTGGAGTAATAATTGACTTCAAAAGTCTGGAACTATTTCCGGAAAACTAAGTAAGGGTTGAGTCATACACGGCAAGGGATATTAATTGTAGGGGCCGGAACCTCCAGGACCGTATAAGGATGTCTTTTTCTTCAGTCCAACTTTAGCAAAATATTACGATCTATGATGGACGGTCGACTCCTGGAGTAATAAGTGAGATCAAAAATCTGGAACTGTTTCCGGAAAACTAAGTAAGGACTGGGTCACAATAGATCTTCTAGGTGGCGATGATAAAAGCAATAAAACGATTAAACCCTTTTTCCCTACAATACTATGGTGGAAGAATAAAATTTTTGGAAGTCTGTTAGTGCTTAAATTTTTTTAACTTAAGTGATGATCGACTGTAGAGTAATAAGGGCAAGTAATTGGACAGACAATTTTCAGATGAAAATATTTATTTCATGTTTCTACTAAAACGTTAGTCTTTTTTTTCTTGCCCCGATGAAGAGAAAGGTTTTGTTAAAACATCGGTAATTAAACAAATATTTTCATCTGAAGACTGCTTGTCCGATTATGATAACTTTTAACAAATCTCCCGTCCCAGATACTCTAACTGGCGTGGGAAGCGTACCTCTGTAAAGAATTTGATTCGACGAGACTCGAACTCGGGTTCACAAAACCACAGGTGATAATTCTAATCAGAGTATGTTTAATATAATTTAAGATTCTTATTCGATTCCGGGTACGGTATTTTCTACGTTATGGATTGTAATAAAATTAAAAACAGTATATGTTCTTTGATTATTTCTAACAAATGTATACTTTATAAATATTGGAATGTAACTTTAAAATCAATGTAAAGTCAATTGCCAACACAATTATGATACAAATGAAACTTATTAGGAAAGAAATAATACTTCTTTGAGCTTTGAAGTAATGTTGTAGCTATATGAAAGAAAAATAAGCAGTTTTATAAATAGTTCTCAGACTGCAACCGATTAGTTAATAACAAGTACTAAACATTTTTATGATAACAAGAATTTAGGTATTATTAATCATAAAATCATGAAAACCATATTTTTTGTCATTTGTACGTCTTTGTCAACTACCTGAAACGTCAAACTGATTCCAGTGACAATTCATAAAAGAAATAAGTATATATTATGTCCAAAAAATAACTCCGCTAGTTTAATGGAATTAGCAATATTTGTGGTGATATCTATCAATCTAGAAGTAAAATACTTAAATATGTTTAATTCATCCGTAATATATGTTTGATTTATCCTTCTCTTTTAATTCAATTTAGTTGAATCTAATTTAACTCAAATTAAACTTTCATCGAAAAAATAAATATAATTGGCACGATTATTGTATTTAATTTGCAAAATAAGTGATTTCTAAAACTACAATTGAAAAAGGAGTGAATACAGTAGAACTTATAAATAATGTATCTCTCCCCAGGTCCACGTTTTGGCCAACCCATAACCATTTAAGCCCGCGTGTTTGCGTGACTTTTTAATGTTTAATTCTTCCTGAGCCAGCCCTGGCTTGGCGGAAGCACGCAGACAAGCCATTGACGGGGCAGACACCAGCACATCCCGCGGTAAGATTACATGAAAACTTCCCCACAAGATGCGTTCATTAGTGAGTGATGACGCGACGAGACGCATTGTTACGCTGTCAGCGTCATGCAACACAATGCGAGGGCGCAGTGAGGAATTGCAGGTTTTAATTATAGGGATTATTCAAATCAACTGCTCTAATAGTCTAGCACATTGCTACACTTAGGCTAACTGCATTAGGTTAGCGTATAAATTGGCGGTTCCGGTGCCAAAACAGCACGGTACTTTGCTTCAAATTTTACACAATGTATGTTGTCGCTGCAACAAATAAAGTCAATAACGTTACGGTAGCTTCTTGAAGAAAAGAAAAATAGCAAGATGATTGCTAAATTCAAATTTAATATTGAAAAAAGAAACTGCAAGTACTGTCTATCAAGTGTTAAGAGACGAGAGAAGATACAGGAGAAGAGAAGATGTTCTGTTACAGTTATACTTCATTTCATCGTTGGAAGCAGATAGCATATGTATCTCTCTGTAATACGTACGATAATGAAATAGTGAATAAAAGACTCATCTATCCTATGCGAATACGATAAACATGCAAGATAGAAGTTTAATAATTCTTCTAACAAAAATTGATGACGTGAGGATCAACTGCGGGAAAAATAGTGTAGACCAGTGTAGGATACGCATACAAAGAATTTTTTTTTCTTTTTTTGTAGGTATGAATTAAATGGATGAATATAATATTTCATTCGGTTGTACAGATAAAGTTTATTTTTAAGTAACTTTGTAAAGTTTTTGTATAATTTTTCAGTGACTTTTTATTTAGAATCTTTGTTGAAAAATTGATTTGGAAATTAATTTTAGATTTTTTAATTAAAGAGAAGCAGGAACTCAGAATTCTGTAAAGAATGAAATAAAAAGTGATCTATCTTTTAAATTCCATTTGAAGACATACTGAATATTACTAAAGAATATTACTTTATAATAGTATATTCCAGAAATTATCTTCTAAGGGGTACAAAGGGTTAAAAAGTACTTGATAGGGGTACGCGGATGATTGAAAGTATGGGAAAAAATTGTAAATTCTTATTAATTAATTATTAATACAGAACAGGTATAAATAATAATAATAAAAATTATATTACCATAGCAAAACAAATGCATGTTGGGATTATTTTACTTCGGAATGTTATTAATGAATAATAATATACTAACAGGAAATAAACAAAATTTAATAAATATTTTAATTAGATTAAGTCTAAAATATGAACTATAAAATTTGTCATTATTTTTAAATTTTTTAACTTTCGTGTATGAATAAACTGCTAATATTTATATGAGTATGTTTCTAGCCAATTTGTTTATATATTTGGCATCCTATATTAAAAAAGAACAATTGAAACAAGTTCCTTATTCAATTCTCAATTTTTAAAATTAATTAGAACACAGTAGTGTCACTATTTTAAGAATATGCTCTGGTATAATAATTTTTAAGTATATTATTGAATTATGGTAATGACCAACTAAATCTATTTGTCTATTCTACAATATTTGTATTGTTATAAGAAAATTGAAATATTATTGATCTTTATTTTCAAATTCAGGATTTGTCAAAAAAATTTAATATAACTACATTTTTATTGAGGCTGCTTTCCTGTCGTTATTATTTTAACTAAAAAATATATTGGAGTAAAATAATTTACTTATCTTAATTCAATCGAATAGTTTTTTTGTGTAAATTCCTCTTTGTCCGTTTTTCCTGTGTGCGTTTTTTGCTGTTATCATTAACAAAACTAGTTGAACTCAATGGAAGCTGAGGCGACTCCACCATATTTCACGACCGCAACGTTAGTAATTGAATTGAACCTTTGTGTAATTTCCAACTACAAAGCTAATTGCTTATTGCTAAAGAATATTCATTTTGCTTGTGTATTGTTCGACATTCACTATAAATTATTCATTGATATGGAATTAATTAATGTTTCGCATTCACGATACATATGTAGCCACAAAAAATGAATTCTATTTAAAGTTGTTCAAGATGTTTAGAATAAATTACATGTGTATTGAAACGTCACATGTTATATCCATACTGTTCAGCTGTTCATTTCGCTGTTCTATGGAACAAACTTATAAAGTTTTAATTAGGTAATAATTACATGCTGTTGAACAGTTTCCTAGCCTAGGGCTTTCCGACAGATATATTACATTAGTTGCTAATCTAAGTTTAACATAATGAAAGTGATACAGAATAACACATATTACGTTTTTAGTTGAAACCACAAACTATGTTTTCAAATTGTTAATTTCAAAATGTATTATGATTCAAAATTGCTGTTTTAATGTTCAGATTATCTTTTACAATGGGATATTATGAAATTAAAATTACGTTTAATGATAAATACCATTTTCAAGATGATGTTAAAAAATAGACAATGACAATTTAAAGAAGTTCATAAAAATACCTAAGAACTTTTTCGAAGTACTGAACATGAAAAAATGTCTTATTTCAAATTAGAAACTTAGCTCAACAATGGTCCAGAAAATGAGATCCAGATCTGTTTCCAGAAATTGGAAAGTCGTTTAAAGAAGTGTTTTCGTGCATAAAGGTTGCAACTATACCATTCAAGAAGCTAAAATCTAATCGTGAATTTTTGGAAAGGCATATAAAGAAAACTAGAAACTAGAGCCGAAGACGTTCTTTTGTTCATCGGTAAAAAGTCTCTCAATAAAACGAACTGGTACTGGCAATTGCCATTTAAAATACCTTTCTCCTGGATGTGATAAAATCCTTTTTTTCAAGGTTTAAGGTTTAAACATCTAAAATATAGACAATAATATTTGTGACTTTATGGTAAATGATGAATTAAATAGGTTAACAGAACTTTTTCCAAAATCTTCCCTCGAATTTTTCTAATATTTTTCGTCGAACCCAACCACATTCGCAGATTATAGCAATTCTCTTATTGATCTCTTGATCGAGTACGTAATAATTATTAATTGAAGACCAGATTCTTCTGTAAGATTTTCATTATAAATGTCTATCCATTTTAACAAAAAACAAATATGTCGAAAACTGTCACTTCAAATCATGTTATATCCATATGAATGTTCAGCTGTAGCTGTAACTAAATTCAGTTCAGTTAATTTTACTCTAGGAGTTATAACAGTAGGGGTTATAATATATCTGGAAATGCTTCCAGAAAATTAAGAAAGGGCCATATTATAATAGACCTGTCGCGAAATAAGTGCGTAAGATGGCAATGTTGTGTCCAGTGTCTGATAAATGATTGTGGCGATTTTAGATTATGGTGGAGTCCAGACAGTGTAGATGGCAGCATCGGCGCGTGCATAACGCAGATAATACGCCCCTGTTAATTACTGGGCGTATTTATACTGGGTATTATCAGCGTAATCCACGACGGATCCTATTACACGCTTCCATGTATCAAAACATCTAACTTCAAATCGCAATTGTCAGCAATTCTCCCCGCTGTCCTTCTTATTTTTCTTTCCGGGCTTAGGAGAGTAATTTATTACGGTTACACAGAATGGCTGCCAAGAAAAATGGACCAATTAGATTCTTGTTTATTTATTTACTTATTTGGACGCAGACGACATACAAATCGGTGTTTAGCTGCCTCGCTAACTTTATTTATTTATTTCGTAAATAACTACCTATTCCCCATTTAATAATGGGCAATCAATATAAATAAAATATAAACACTTTTTGTTTATATTCCAAGAAAATTTAAATAGTTATCACAACAATTGCTGAAAGAAAAGCAGAAGAATCTCTCTCTAGTCTACATTATTTAACCCTAAAATTAATTTTGATAATAGGAATAAGATGGACCACATTTTGGAAAAATAAATATTACTTTATAATATTAAATAATATGTAAAATATTTTTTTTTATAACAACATATAATCTAGGCTTATTGAACGACCCGAAACTACAATTTTTCAAAATGGATGTAATAAATTCGTAATGCAATTGTTGAAAACTCAACATCGCCAGCCTTTATCTAAACCAAAAATACTGCTTCTTTAGAGGAATGTAGTGCTACAAATGATTGTAGATTCTACTTATCCTCAATTTTAGTTATAATTAAATTCCTTTGTGTTGTTGCAAAAAAGAGAAAATAAATTTGATAAGTGCATAGCAATATCTCGATAGTAGGTACTTGAAAATATGAAACACTCAAAAAGTATATCTCGTATTACAGCAGATAGATCAGATCGGTACTTGTATGTTTGTGTTTTCTCCATACCCAAACGAATAAAATTTCCAATAATGTATCAAATAACTGCATCGCAGTGCGACGCGGTGAAATAACAATATTTTCACCTTTCTAGGTTAGTACAGCGTGAAATATAAAAAATAAACTCATCTTCGTATCAATTTCATCAGTGGCAAAACCAAACAAAAATACATGCACAGTAGGTTGCAACCATGGGAACACAAACAAACAAAACACACGAGTTCGACGGGCGCAATATTTTACAGACAGAATTAAAATCGATTTTCATTGTTTGTCCGGCTCCATCAACCTCTATTATAACGACGTAATTACGAAGTTTATGAAGTGATAAAGAGCAAGCAAAAATTTTTCTAGAGGTTACATCCTTTCTCTCGTGTTATTGATTTAAAACATCGGTCAATCTTAATTGGAATTGAGGTTGGGCGAATCTTTCAGCAAGGATAATATAATTAAACAGACGCCCAGGTTTGGCGTATTTTAATTAAATTTTCTAGAATCTAGCTTCTTGTCGCGATGAAATATTCAAGGTATTATTTCATCACCTTAAGAATATTTTATCACTATTCTTAAAATAACTCTTCTGCTATATTTCATCGCAAAAATGACCTTAACTCTTCAAATAAATGACACTCTAAATTAAAAAAAAAACATTTTTAAATTGAATGTCGTTTTATTGTAGGAATTAATTTGCATTCTGAAAATAAACATAACTATTTCAATTAAGTATATAGCGAGCTACCTAATTCGTTTTTCCCTTTTCTAAAATCTTATATTCGAACAAATACTAACGAATTAAGTTCTATAATAACAAGTAAATTAAAATCCTTTTAAACTCTGTTATGCTATTATAGTTAGTACAGGGTGGGACACAGCAACCTTCCAAAAATAAAAGATATTGTTAATCTAATGACAGAAATTTATAAGTCAACTTAACTAGAATTATAACCTATTATATATGGTGTAATACAGTGTATAAATACACAATATGCAATCATCGTTTATCTAAAAAATCATTTTAAAATACAATTATTTTTTGGATTGACGCAGAATATATTTTATTTACTATGTTATTTATCAAGTGTACATATCATCTCCATTTTTATTTATAGTTAAAAATGATTTTTTTAAATAAAAATTTAAAAGATTTGAGATTTTAAGTATATTTGTTTCGGTGATTGATTACATGGAATTTTAGATGCTTATTTAAATTCATAAAAAAGCATAAAAATCGAAAATATCTAAAGTGCATCAGTCGACGTTTTATTTTTTTTATTTTTTAAAAGTTCAAAATGAATGTTTTAAAAACTATTAAAACAATAGGTGAATTTTAGTTCATTCGTTATTTCGAAGACGAATGCGTAAAACTATTATTCCGAATAGAATTCAATCTATAGATACAAATTTAACGTAATTTCATTCCCTCCATTAAAATTTCATTCCATGGACTCCAAATCCACTTTGCCGAACCTTACATCGGTTTTGGGACATATGGAGCATAATTTAATTTCGCTGAGGTTTCGAATAAAAAGGGATTTGTACTTGTACATTATTCATCAAGATTTCCTGTAATATAATCATCTGGAAAGATATTATTTTAAAGCAACATTTCTTGCTGGTCTTATTTCAAGTCGAAACATGCAAAATTTTCATCAGAATGTTATTTTCCTGAAAGCTTTTCTCAATTGTCTGGCAAGGCAGGTATTGTTCTCAGATCCAGAAACAAGGTAAATGTTTGAGGAAGTCTGAGAATATGTTTGAAGGTAACTCCAACCAGATTGTAATTAAATTGAGAAGAAAAATCTCCTGCGATAATTCGACGTGGTTGCAATTAAAACAACAGGGTCGCCAACCTCTATTTATTATTTTAGTTTTGTGGAAAAGTCACGTACGCGACATAAAAACTGCAACTTCGTGCAAAACCCTTATTTAGCTGCACAAAAAATGCCGACATGTTTGGAAAGTTAAATTTTTACAGTAAATTGTAATTTGTTAAATGACAAATTATGTGAATTTGTAATAACTGGCTTGATGAATGAAAAAGTTGGGCGATTAAATTAGTCACTGGACATTTTTTAATCTTTCTGAAAAATGTTTTTAATTTCCCTCGAGGCTGAAAAGTTTGCTATTTTTGCATTATTTAACATCCAAATCTAAAAATAATCATCATATTTGAAGTTGGAATACTTTCTCTAATGGGGATGTTTAGTGATTTAATTTTATTTCTCATGTACATTGTATTTTAAAAATCTTGTTGGAGTTGGAAACACACAGCTACAAGGATTGTACCTAAGTTGTTACATTCAAGGAACATGTTACCAGAAACGTAACATAAATTCAAGAGCTTAATTTGTGTATAGGTATTTGTACAAGTGATGTGACGAATAGCAGTCTAACGGAATAGCCGAATATAGAATATTCGGCATTACCGAATAATAGGTATATTTTTCTACAATATGAAACCATAATTGGTGAATTGTTTGAAACAAGTTTATTTGCTGTAGTAAACTTATGCAGTAAAGAAATAATCAAAATTGGTTTGAAGAGAAATTAAATGATTTACCGCCAAACAATATAACTTGATAAATTATTTTCTTCACGATATGGTTAGATAAAGTGAGGAAAATTAGTTTACCCTCTCTAGAGAGGAAAATTTGACTGAATAGACCGAATACCGAGTAGTAAAAATAAGGCCGATTAGGCCGAATATCGAATGGTTATTATTATTTGCCCCAATTTTTTTAACAAAGGCCTGTTAGCATTTTTTACAATCGTCTAAAATTTATACCTTGTTGAGGCAACTGTAAATTAAATATTTGAAGAAATCAAAATGGAACATTATATTTTTGAGCAAATATTTATACCGCAGAGGGTATTTACCAGTCGTTAACTGACGGACACTTCATCTGTCGTGGAAAGTGTACAACAATGTCCATTTTTATGTGTTAAATAAATGATGAAAAATATAAATCACAGATAAACTTTTTTGATTAGTAAATTAATGTTCTAAATATAAACGAGTTAATGAACGAAATTTGAAACTAATCTAAGCCAAAGTAATTTACTTTTAATAGCACTTTGTGGAATGAATCTGCTGACTACTATATTATACCTAGAAGAAATTAAATTAAACGAGTTTTCTCAAACTTTGATCACCTTCGGCTATCGAGTAATTAAGATATTGTTAACATGATGAAAAGTGACATCCTGCGAGAAATTCGTGATTTAGTTGCTTGAGGGAAAACTAAAGCGTGTAATCTGTTTTCCAAGTTTCCACTAAGGAAAACTTAATGACAACCCTGACCCATTTCCAGCAAAAAATAGTGACGTCATTCATAAGGGAATTGATTTTCCGTCATTGTAATTAGTTTTATTTACTTTGTTGTTTCGTGTCCATTATATGAAGTTTTCAACAAAGTTTTAATTCTCTGGAGGTGAATATTTTACTTTAGGGAAAAGTGCATTAGGGATGGACTCTGGCACGATGGGATGTTTTACCACAACTTTGGCCAAATGGCACATTTGGTCTGCTCTTAGGACCTTACTTCACATGTACTGTTTCTATAAAATAAACTATACTAGGAGAAGAAAAAATATGCAAATGTATACCGCATGTATAACACAGGAAAACAGTTTTTGGTAAATATTGGTATTAATATTATTACATCACAATAATGAATAAAACATATGAACTAAAACAGCACTTTAAATATTATATTCTTCCATTTCGCTGATAAAGTTATTGTGATACGTTGCAAACTATCGGTAGTTAAGAGAAAATTTAAATCTCCTTCGCAATTTTATTATTAAAAATCAAGTTTTTAAAATACAAATAAGTACTAATAGTTATTCACATTATAAATGAGGTAAGTTGTATTTTACAGCGTAAGGTTCTATATTGTAGTACGACCCGACGTGAAGTTCTAATAAAACTGAGCTATGTACAAAATACCTAACGGACACAATGTATTATAATTATTTTGTTAACAACAAACAATAGATTCCAATAAGCGAGCTGTTTTAAAAATACATTTTCTACTTCCGTTTACTAGGAGAGTCTTTATTTTACTAATTTCAGTTAGGTTAGTGATTCCATTAATTCACTAGCGAAATTATGAGATCATTATTTCACGCGGAATCAATATGGAAAGTGGGGATACATAGAAACATTAATACCTACTAAAATAGAATATTTAGTTCTTATTATCTTTACAAATATTAATAACGTAGTTATTACTTTTATTAGATTCAAAGTAACTCGTATTTTACAATTCAAAAAATTTAAATGATATCTTTATTTATGCTGGTTATTTGTTTACAATCGACAATTTCGTTGCAGTAACTTAGTAACGCACTAAATTAAGGATATTTTGATATTGCCTTTATGTTTTTTTTTTTGCAAATGTTAAAATTCATAATTTCAAATACATTTTTGTACTTATTATTATTATTAGTATGAGGTGAAGATCAACTGCGGAAAATAGAGTATATTTTGACTTTATTGAATAAAGGCACAGTTTTTGTAAGTCATTTTATTATTACATTTTTAATTACCTCTAAAAACTAAAAAATAAATAACATTATTTACCGTACCGCAATGCGTAAAAGTAAGTACCACAGACATCAATGTATCAACGGTTTTTGATTATGTCAGGTGGCAAAAAGGTTTACTTTACGTTGAATAAATGTGAATGATGCTTAGAAGGGCTAGGAAAATAAATAATGATAAATTAACCAGTTTTATTTATGCATTTCCTGCATGCTCTAGATATTTTTTCACACGCGAACGCAACACCATCCATTTTAATTAGAGTAATCATATTGCTCATTGTGCATTCCCATCAGGTGTGCGTATGTTGAATGAAGTGCGGCTGCATTTGTTTCGGAATGCAATATCACTAATGTAATCCATTGTTGATCCTGCATGTCATTGCAATTTCCTGGCGGCCGGCGACGCTAATGGACAAATATCCGGCGTCGCGACGCCCGTATCAAGGGAAGCTAATTCCAGTATCAAGGAAGGGGTACGGGCTTGAAAAAGCAAAGTACAAAGCCGCGCATTCAAAGGGGTGTGTACGCTGGAACTAATTGTATTAATGGGAATTACCGCGGACAATGAACGATGATTGCAAAGGTCGAACACCTGATACAAGTGAATCTGATTTGCAAAATGTAACCAATGGGTACCTAGTTTGAAAAACATGATGCAAATTGGAAAATACTACTATTAGAAATACCGGCTGTATCTTGCATATAATCATCATTCTACACCAAGGATTATTAAACTGTATATTTTCGAACCTAACCATTGCTATCTAAAGACCCGTACGAAATACGAAATTGGGACAAAGTTAATAGTTGGTTATTTTAATGTTGTATTTGTTTTTCCGGTAAAATGCATAGGTCACTAGATATAAAACAATTGATTTTGGTCAATTTACTAAAGTCTGGCGATAGGGCATTTAATTATTTTCTTTTAGATCTTGATTCGTATTTTGAATTGTTTTATTAAAAGGAAAAAATCTATGTTTCGAATATTAAACATTTATTTAACTAAATTGTAAAGACATTTAAAATTGGTTGTCAGTAAGGTCGCTAATATACAACAATTATTAATTTTATAAATTCACCTTTAAAAAGAAGAAAATATATCTTTTGAGAATAAATTTTTTCTCCGCATATTCGTTCTTTGGAATTATTAGATGAAAAAACTTTTCATTTTCTAGTATTAAGTAAACATCGATGCGCTGATTTCAAAACTTGCAATCTTATTACGCCATTACGATTTTATTCTGTTGCTTTATTATCTAACTTTTACGTATTTCCAACAAGTTAAAACAACCAAACAACACGTATTAAACCAAAAATTATGTTGACAAACGCGAAATATCTCAAAAATACTCATTTTTGTGCCCAAAATTTAGATTTTGGGAAATATTGTACACTGATTGTACTCGATACGCTGATTTCAAATTTTCAAACGGAATTTGATTATCACTTTTTGTTCCTGAGATATTTGCTGTCAAAGTTGCACCTCAAAAAAGTATTTTTTTTGGATATATGTCTAAAATGAGTAGAGATACAATTTCAACGATTATACCAGACGATTCTACGGTAAAAGTTACATAAAGAAATGTTTTCTCCGGATATACGTTCTTTGGAACGATTTGATGAAAAATGAGAAAATCGAAAAAACCTAAATTTCAAAATTTCTCCGAAGAACTTTTTGTCTCCAAAACTTTTCATTTTCTGGACTTAAGTAGATATCGATGCGCTGATTTCAAATTTTCAAACCAAATTGAATTATCTCTTATCGTTCTCGAGATATTCGTATTCAAAGTTGAGTTTTGCTAATACCTAAAAAAACAGGTTTTTTAGGTATATCCCTTTAACGGTTAGGTTTACGACTTCGGCGACCTCACCAATCGATTCTACGGACAAAATTACATAAGTATACCAATTTTCAGATTTTTATTTCAAAAGATACAATTTGTAGAAAAGAAAAACGAAAATGGCCAAAATCGAAAAAAATGCCTGATGAACCCCTTGCGATTTTTTTCGATTTTTGGCTATTTTCAGTTTTTTCCTTCTAGTAATTCTATCTGTTGAGATAAAAATCTGAAAATTGGTACGCTTATGTAATTTTGCCCGTAGAATCGAATGGTGAGGTCGGCGAAACCTTAAACCTAACCATTTAAGAGATATACCTAAAAAACCTGATTTTTCAGGTATAACTTTGAACTCAAATATCTCGAGAACGGAAAGAGATAATTGAATTCTGTTTGAAAATTTGAAATCAGTGTAACGATATCTACTTAAGTTCAAAAAATTTAGGAGACAAAAAATTTCGAGCCGAAAAATTTAAATTTAGGTTTTTTCGTTTTCCTTAATTTTCATCTAATCGTTCCAAAGAACGTATAAGTGGGCAAAACATTTCTTTAGGTATATAACTTTTTCCGTAGAACTGAATGGTAATATCTCCGAAACAGAAAGAGATCATTAAATTTTGTTTGTAAATTTGGTATCATCGTATATAATTATTTAAAAAAATTGCTTTACATTTTCGATCATGTTTCGTATACCATACATTAGGGGACCGCTACGTTGTTACGTATTTATTGTTTAGTAACTTAAATGAGTATGTTTATTTAAGTTTATTTGATATCACCTGAAATGTTTTCTCGCGGAAAATGACATTACAAGTTAATAACGTTCGTGGAAAGTATCTCAATCATCTCCATCACATTTTTATGTAGTAAGTGAGGAAAACTCCGACAAATTAGTTTGTGTTGAGGGTTTCCTTGACCTGATCTGATTCACGTAAGCCGTAGTAAAGTTAAACACATAATTGGCACTTAGCTCACCGAGTACGATATGCAAATGATAAGTTAGCAAGTCGTTAAAGTGATGTACATTCAACCTGAACATGAAACGTTCGCTCCATCTGTTAATGTAGCACAGGTCATGGCGCAAACTTCGGTTCGAGCAGAAATTCCTCCAGAACTTCCAACCAGAAAACTTATTTAATACGTGATTTATTTTTTATCGTTTCACCAGATATTTTGTGGGAGTCTAAACGGAACTTCGCTGGATTGATTTTTGAATTCACCAATTCAGGAAAACGGGAAGTTCTCGAATATTCTATTTTAAAAAACAATTTGTTGGCAAGACATTCACAATAAATATAAGAACAGCATTTTTCGGTCCAACAAAGCTAGGTTTTTGAAATTGATCAACATTGTGTAAGAAATATTTTTCGTCAGATATTGTAATACCCTTTTAGATAAAATTACAAAAAATAGCGTTGCTGTCTAGATCTACACTTTGTAGAGTCATGTCTTGTCTACATTATTAAGAACGCTGCCGAAGATTTACCTGTCTTTATCTAATTCGTATGTACAGGTTAATGTAAAGTCTTGATAAAATCTAGAGTCTTGATATCTAGACAAGATTTTTTAATCTAGACAGTCATAATCAAAACCTTGTCTTATCTAGACGGCAACACTAACAAAAATTTAACTTAATCTAACTGCTTTATATACTAAGTCCCGGTCTTTCCAAGTAAGAGTAAACTGACGGATAACTAACTAGTAAATAAATTTATTAGAAGCTCTTATCCGGCAAATAATGTGTAAGTGTCCTTCAAAGTAACTTTATCCATTGGATCATTATTCTGTAAATTAACATAACAAAACTAATTATTTCGATGTTGGCTGCAATGAAATAGTAATTACTGACTTCATAGATGTTTAGATAAGGTGAATATGACGCAGAGTTTGTACACGTTAGAGAAGGATAAAAAATATGTTTGGAATGTCATGGGCATTTCAAAATGCCAAAGTTTGATATACAGGTTTATAATGAAAGATGCTTAAATTTTGCAGTGTCTGTAAAAGATTATAGAGGAATAATTATTCGTGTAGCAATATAAAGAAAAATATGGATAAATGCGTTAAAGAGAACTGATATTTAAAGCACTTTATTTTATTAGAGATATTTTATATATTGAAGTTAGATGATTAATATTTCAGTTAGAAATAATGTTTAAATAATGCAAAACATTGCAAGTTATCGGTTATATTTACAAAAATGATTAATTCTTCGTCACTCCATTTTTTATTGTAGTTCACTCATTTTCTTACTCTATATGGCCAACGTTGAATATACAAAATTATCTATTCTTCTAAGTCTTGGTCCTCGATTTTTTTTAATCAATGAAAATACTCTTTTGCAATGTTATTATGTATAGATTAATATTGACAATTTAAAATAAAAAGAAATAACTCATGGCTTTTCGGTATAAATAAGTCACTATTCACAATCCGAACCAGTTTATTTCGAAATTCAAGTTCCCAATAATTTAACTATCAGATAAAGCTAGATATTCTACGAATATATATTATACTATGGTGGAAAGACGGATATGAAGTTTATTTAACAGATATGTTTTATTTCAAACTTTATTCGTATTTAGAAAGACCTAGCTTAAATCAATATTAGAATATACAGGATATTATGCAATAAAAATAGCTAGTCCTGATGATATCCGAAAGTATAAAACAATCATCATTTGTTTTTTATAATAAATGCAGTGAAACTAATACTAGGTGCATTTTTTTTTGCTTAAAAATAGTTTTGATAAGTCCTAATTTGTCGTGCTGCGCTGCTAAGAATACAATTGTCCTTAAAAATTCATTTTTTGTTGTCGCAAAACGAATACATATTCAGCAAAAAGTAAATATATATTCAATCTTTTTTGATAATTATGTTTTTAACATATTTATAACAATCAATCACTGTCAGATCTTCAGTTATCTCGAACAAGTTTTCATTGATTTTTAATATATATGGCTTAAATCAATAAAACGTAACCTTATAATATAAATTACAAGCACAGATAGTCGATTAATGATATCTGATAGGACGATAGGACCTTAATTTAGCACGAAACTTTTTTACATACGAGTATATATATTATAATAATTTTTCATTTAATCTGATTTGATCTGTGATTCTCTACATTTGAGAACTAATCCCATTAGAAGATGCTATTAAATTGATGAGACAAAACACCTATAAATGGGTATTAAGTATTTATAGCAGTCCCACAGGTGAAATAATGCAACTCCCTGTATATTTTAACGTACACTGCTGGTCATAATGGTTATAAATGGGGTGAGCGAAACAATAAAACCGAATCAATCTATTAATGAATAATGAAGGCAACATCTGCTGCGATGATGTTCATATTGATTGAATATTGAAACATTTAAGCCATTTATCGAATGAATGTTGTCCAATTTACATATTTGCTACACAGCAATAATTGAGAAAACTTAATTAATATATTGCAATAATTAATTAGTTAAATGTTTATGTCTGGATATACAAACAATTATACCAAAACAAATATGTTTTAATATATTAGTCACCATTTTGTTATTAAAGGATACATACTATATGGGGAATTTGTTTTTGTATGGGATAACTTTATAAATAATGTTATTAATTTGAAATTTTAAATCCGAATTTAATGCAATAAATCATTTTAAAATGCCAGAAAAACAACCTTAAATCCCCAATATGCATTTTATATTAAATATAATTCAAGAGTTATTTTTAATATTCATTATAATATTATTAATATTAAAATTTCCATAAAAAACCGGTTCAAGATTTTTACATAATTAACTTTTTTGACTATAAATTTAAATTCGCAAATAAATATTTTACATACTTATTTTTGGTTTAATTCAACACCACGCTGTAATTTAATTGGATGCAAATTTCATTAAATATATATATATTTTTGAAAAACTCTATTAATTATTTAATATCAACCTTTGTTAAATTATACCAAATTTGTTAAATAATCAATGGTAAAATAAAAGCGTGTAGCTTTTCAAGGTTTCGTTGATATTTTATGGCCCATTATGTATATTATTTATTGATTTTAATATTATACAAGTAGTTCGCCTTATATAACACAGTTGGTCTTTAAATAAATAGAGCATATATAGGTCAGAGTAACTTACAGTTTGACGCTGCAATTTTAATGGATTTCACTTCGGATAAAAATGACATACCTGAAAAAGAGAAAAACGTTAGCACTTTAATGAACTGCATATATGAAAAAAATATAACTTTTTTAAATGAATGAAAAACGTTTTATGGACGTTTAAATTTTTATGGATAACGCTTTGTTCTTTTAATCTTTCAAAGTTAGCTATTTTTACTAGTGTTTAATATTCATACTTTTTCCGCAAATGAAGCAAAAATACTAGTAAAATTGTATCATTTTTGAATTGAGGAAAAAGAATATCTCTTCATATTTCTGCTTCAACTCTAAATTAAAAACTGAATATTATAAAATATTGACAAAATTCTAATTTCTAGGTCTAGACTTTCCAGATTCTTATCTTGTCTTATCTAGATTATTAATCTTATTCACAAGACTACAAAATTCTAGACAATTTTCAAGATTCTAAATTAGTTACATTTTTTAAACTTTACGGTTAAAGTAATAGAAAATTGATGTATACATTTATTAGAAACATAGAGCACAAAACAGATTTGCACAGTTTAGGACTTGAACAATGTTCGTGCGTATTCGGCAGGATTCGGTATAGTTCGTGCTAGTACAAATAAATACTAGTAGAGGGAAGGGAAAAACGTGTTGTTGAACATATAATCAGTCATACGTATGTCTAACGTTTGGTTCCATGTCTTGAAGTTTATAAAATCCTCAAACTAAATTCTATTCTATTCTATTCTATTGTTAATTAAAATAATAAAATTCTTAAGTTGTAATCCGGAAATGTTTTATAGCAAATACATAATGATTATGTTGTAGGTAAAGGATAATATATAAATATATTGTTTCCTTTCGTTTTTGGTGATATAAGAAAGTAATAAAATTAAATCAATATACGAATATCAGGGTAATGTTCAGATCAATACAGTGAAAATAGGTTAATTATTTCTAGTATGAATATACTCGAATAGCGTGACAAGTTGCATAATAGGAGAAAAATGCGATAAGTCACGTGTTTCCGTTCGGAAGTGCATGCATTCAGTTTTCAATTGTTCTTTTACTGTTAACAGTTCGTTAAATACATTTATACAAATATTTGATTTAAAGAATTGTTAAATCAATATCTTATTTTATTATTAAACGCTTGTTTCTTTCATCACAAAATCAATAAAAGTATTATTTGCCGTATAAAAATAGCTTTCTAAATACGTGTATTTCGTCCTACTTTTTGTAAATATAACTTTGTTTCAACAAATGTTATTTTAAAATGTCAACAGTTCTAAAACAAAGTTAAAACAAAGTTGTATATTTTATGTGATTTTTAAAAACACAAATGCGGGAGTGTACATCAAAAAGTTTGTTTTTATTTGCACCGGATGCAAAAATTTTATATTTTCGATATTGAATGCTGTTTCATCCTACGCAGCTAAATTTGAATTTATTGGCCACCGGAAAAAATATAATGGATATATAATCATCGGTTATGCCTATAAAATGTTCCGCGAAATACGGGGCGTTCTCTGGTGTCATATATCAATGAAAATTTTACCTTCTTCTCTGACAATTTTAATTGCATTTTGAATTTTCAATCTACGGGCCTTACTTCACATAATGAATTATACTTTTTGAAATTATATCTTCAGTTACGCTAAAAAAGAATACTTCATTTGGTATTTCATTTCTACAAAAAATTGGAAGTAATTTTTTTCAACTGTAACCAATTTTAAAAGTAGTATTGTAATATATGAAATGAAATATATTTTCTATATTCTTTTAATAAAAATATATAAAAGTCTTTCCCCCAAAATAATTTTTATTGTTTTAGAATAAGATATATTCATTGTTATACAATTAACACATTGTTAAATATTACTTTTGTCGTCAGATGAATAATAGAACTAATTACTTAATGATTTAATTAATTAAATGAAAGAAAGTATAACATTTGTTATTGACTTCAATGAACTCTTATCAGCTAGATGATTACATTGTACTAGGGTAGAGGGTTGATAAAGATAAGAACTCAAAGAAACTTTCATTATCTAGAATACCGTGGAGTAGACAGCCTAATTACGGTACAGACAACAGAGAGAATGTTTTAAACAATTCAGAGAACAGGAAGCCATTTCCTGCTTTACATTTTATTTGTTTATACAGATTTTGAAATATTCATACTTTTTCATCAATCATTCTGTTTAATTCAAGGAATTGTAACATAAATAAATAAATATAAATCTGCGTTTACAAATGTGAAATATGACAAAAATATCTATCTTTGGGGTCGTAAATTTTCATATTAGCAAATGGTATATTTTTATAGATTAGTTCATTACAAATTTCAATAAGATTAAATTCTTATCGTGGTTTTTGAATTTATTTAGAAAATGTCTGCAGATATACAATCTCATTGACTTTTCCAATGGATACTTTCGTGTAAATGAGAAAATGGAAAACATTTTTTCTCCAGATATTTTCATTTTATGAACTTAAATAAATATCGAGGTGATGATGTCATATAAAGTATTTTATAAAATCAAAATTTTCGACTTAAAAATATGTATTTCAAGTTTATAATAGTAATTTTTAATATTTGTTCTCCTTTACTTGAGATGCCGAACAGATGCACAAGAAACTCCTGCCAGTAAGAAGGGCTAAATTTGAATAGAACATTGCTATTGGTAACCCAATATAAAATAATAATTTAAAACAATTTCTTACATTTCGCTGTTGAAAATGATTTCATTCTCCAAATATTCTCATACAACATTAGAAACGTTGTTCCCATCGTCTGAGTTTGGTTACTAAGTAATCTTACTGCACGATCTGGCAAATAAAGCACATCAACTGACCTAACCTAACCCAGGCTCGCAACAACATATATTACTAACCGAAATTTGCATATTATATATACTAGTCATGCTTCAGTTTGCGAGATTTTCAACGTCAGACTAATAAATGCGTCGTAATTTATTCATGAACATTGTGTGGGGAATAAAACGAACGAAATATGCTCAAGTGTCTGTTATCTCATAAAATTTAAATTAAAGATCGTTGATTAAAACTGTCACAAGTTATTCTGGAGAGGAACTTCATTACTGATAGTGCAACTAGGTTGACAAAAATATCTTTCAACCGATCTTAATGCGCAGGTTTGAGGTGTCTTCCGGAAAATGAATTTTCCAGGAGAAATTAGCTGCGTTATATTAAAATACATGTACGAGGAGAATTGCCACTTACCATGATATTAGTTTTGGTAATATATAAGTACTTTAGTTGCGGGAAAATGGAAAATCACAGATAATTCAAAACAAAAAGAGAAAAGTTATATAAAATTATAATGACAACTCTTATCAGAACTAGTATCAGGAGACTTCTTGATTTCATCAATAAACTTATTATTTAAAAATAATATTGAACAAAACAACTTTTTTAGTGAATACGCGAACATAGAATTTTATATTATATTATATTTAAATCAAATTTTATTACTAAATGTTTTTCATACTAGAAAATTTCTACAAATTTGAAATCTTTTTATGGTAAGTTCTGATATAAAATTACAAACTAATAATATTCTTTTGATTGCTTAATAATTATTACCTTACAAAGTATAAATTGATAAAATTTGTTCCTCATTTTTAAAGTGGAGAAGAAATATTTGTCAGTTACTATGTATTTACAACAATTAAAGTATTATAATTGAAAATATTCCCCTAGTAGTAGAAAATTTAATTACTACGTATTTAAACATTAATTTATTACCTGAAATACCTTAGCTTTATTGAGAGAAATTTCAAAGACAATGCGAAATGAAACAATTTATTTATAATTACTTTTAAATATTAATTGACTCATTGACATTTTTTTTTTTGATAGGGGAAATTTATGGGGTTAACGAAATTTAACCAGTAAAATACTGTTCCCATTGGTTGAATTTGCAATTGTTTTGCACCATGATTAATTTACAAATAGTCGTTTTATGTAGTTTTATAGTACAAGTATTATTTCTACAATGTTCCATTTTCTATCAAGGCATACGTTATAATAAATAGACAATATTTGGGTTTTAGTTCTGTAAAAATTTATTAATTACAACGTTTCGACAGCTCAGGGCTGCCTTCGTCAGGTAAATAACAAATAAATAAGTAGTCAAGACAACACGTAACATAGGTAACAAATGAAAACATACAAATGACATTGACAAAATTAAAAACGGATGACAGGTAACCACGACTTATTTAGTTCAAAGCCTGTATTTAAATTAAAATTATTAGGAGATTTCTTGATTTCAATTTTGGTTTGTTTGAAATTCTCAAAACATAGAATTAATGATGACAATCTAAATTAGGAAGCAAATCTTTCTAATATGAAATTTGTTTATAATTATTAATTTATAATTAGCATAAGCCTAATATAATAATAATAATCCCTACGAAATAATTAATTTAGTAATGACGTATACGATTTATATTAGATTTCGTAATTCCTTTGTTCACTGATTCAAGTATCAGTATGTATATTACGTATACTATAAACCATATTGTTTAATAATACTGTACATGAATAACATACATCGAATATAAACTCTATTTATTCTATTAATCTTGTTGAATCTAACAATTTCAACGTTCCCAATTTTCACAGATTAGTTGAAAATACCAAATTTGTTCATTATCTAAATTTATAATGTGTACATTGAACCAATGGCATTGTTTAATGACTGATTAACAATTAGTTTTATGCAGTTACACATAGCATAAACGTAATAGTATAATCGATAGATTAGTTCAATATTTATTTCAAAGTAAGGCAATAATTTCAATATCAAATGTCTGTTAAGAAACTTGTGATGAGAACTTACTTCTTGAAACAATTGTTTTTTTTTTTTATTGATATTTTTAAGGATAACGATTTAGTTTATATATTTATATTATTAAAAACCTTAGACACAATTATATTATTTGTTGAGTATATAGGTTTATGTTTTCGTGGTAATTCAAGTAAGTGGATATTTTTTTTGTATTTTCATAATCCTTATTAAAAAAGTATTTGAAGTACTTTTGTTAAAAGATTGTTTCGAACAAATGATTTTTGATATTCTTTCCAAAGCATACTTGACCGAAATAAATGAAACTATTCTAATTTCTTCATTAATTCGCTGAAAAGAAAAAATATCTCTAAAGACCACATAAAAATTGAAAGTTAGTGATAATTTCTCGTAAAAAAGTGTATATAGAATATGAAAACTAGAAACTTGTATGAATTAAACAAGAAAGTTATAAGTGGATAAGTACCTATATTGACCAAACTCAGTTTTTTGTCCATATCAAGTGATCTACGCATTTTTTCGGGAAAACAAATACACCATTAAAAGGGGAATCTAATGCGACAACTTTGCCCCAATTTAATTAAGTTCGTATCTCTTACGGTTTTCCCCAATGGTTAGTTTCGTAAAACGCACACCGGGTACTTTTTATCAACAAATTACGACAGCAAAAATATACAAAAATATTATTGGTTCAGTATTTTATACAATAATGATAGGTATAGATTCAGGCGATACAAATCTTGTGTAAAACATTGTGAAGCCATAGCTAGTCATGGACGCCAATATCAAAGTTTAATACTGGAATTAGAAAATCATGGTTTTCTCTAGGAATTTGGTACCAATAGTGATAGAAAAAGGTAGTAATTGAATTTACAAACAATGGAAGGTAACTTATCGACGGCAACACTTGGAAGTTTATCTTCATAATCCGCTTTCTTGTACAATTTATCATATTTTTGGCTGCGAGTAGAGAAGAGCATCGTAATAAGCGCATTTGCTTTTTATGAAAGATTATAAATCACGCTTTAGCACTTGAGCGGGGCAGGAATGTTCGGTAGGACTGACGCGGCACCGGTAGCGAGATATGGCTCTTGTACTCGCGGATTTTTTCTCTAACGCCATCCGCACTTCGCTCACTATAATGAAACGGATATTTTATAAAAGCGCCCAAATTGAGATACAAATTTCAGCGTAATGATGCTAAGAGATAAACTCCGGAAAACTGAATTTCTTCTCAAATTCTTATTACTTTCATAATGTAACGTTTATTTATTTAGGTGAAGTATAAAAATATAACTGAAACACTAATATTCCTATAAATAAAAATATACACAATATATATAAATATAAACACTAATTTAAGAATAACAATTATTAATTATTAATTAAACACTAAGATTTTATTTATTTATTTATATCACCAACTATTCTTATTTACTACACGTATTAATATCAGACTGTCCTCGCGATCTCCTGCTCGGGGTTTATATAGAAGAACAATTAAGTTAGGGAATGTTCTCGTAACCTCTAGATAACAGAACAATAGTAGCGCGCGAACTTGTATGACTGTCGCCCGCGACGTCACCTTGGGATCGCTACAATAATAATAAGAGTGCCTTGTTTTTATCGACAGTAGAGAGCTTAGACACAATATTTAGGCCCGATATTACAGTCGCTACTTAAATATTGGTTTAGCTAAACTTAAACTACCACTTAATCAAATTATCCGTATTTCAGTACAAAGTTTAGCTAAGCTTGTGTCCATTACATTTCACATCTGGGGGTTGAAACAGTCCTAGACCAAATCCATCTACAGTTTCGAAAATATTTACAAAAGATTAAAAATTACGCGAAATGAAGAAAATGAAAATAGTGTACTAAATGCAATAGAAATAAATAATCAATTGTACAAAAGCTTTGGCGAATTACTTAAAAGATACAAACCATACCAAAATATGTTGTAATTTATGCTTGTAAATGTATTGATATTTTATGAACACATATTCCATTTTACGTTATTTATATATGCAATAATAAGATCACCTGTAAAAATAAATTTAACAATGAATTAACATAATACAAAATAAATATATGCAAAAAATTAAATTACTTTTAGAAAATTAAAATAATTTAGTTAAAAATATGCGTAATACGAGTACATTTCGCAAATAAATGTAAATGACTACAGATAAAAATATTTATATTTATTATGGAAAACAAAATAAAATAGTAGACTGCGTTAGCTTAATGATGACAGTTAATTTGAATTTGTTTTGTTATTACAGTATACAAATGAATTTCGTAGTCGTGTTATTTTTATAATAAAATCAACAAAATTCATGAAACCAGGAGATGGAAAAATTTAGCTATTTATTTTCCAAAGTAGTTAAAATAATTATTTTAACTACAAAAAATTAATTTATAACGAATAAACAAATACATTATTTACATTTCGTTATTTTTGAACAACAAACTTTTAGAGTAAATATAACGGAAAAAAGTAAATACTTTCTCAATTTTAAATTATGTATTATGTTTTTTCATTTCAATTACATATAGGTTTACCAACAAATATAAAGTAGGTATATAAAGAATGTAAAACATGAACATGATATATTATAAAGGTAATACTAAACATATTTTTACCTTTATAGGAATGTAAATATTAAAGTAAAACTCATAAAAGTATGGCCCACATTATTAAGCGAAACATGCGAGGCCTGTATTCATTAATGCAAGAAATTCGGAATGTACATAGCAACCATGTATAAATCTAAAATAAATATTTTATTTGAATTCTACCACTGTTTTGTTTATAATTTAAATTTCCCAAGTGTAGGACTTTCAAATTATTAAACAACAATGTCAAAATACAAACTTTGAACATGTTATCAAAACTAGAACACATTGTATTGTTTTAATGGTGTTTTTGTTGTCCCAATTACAAAATAATTTTAATATAACTCATAAAATATGTATTTTAGTGGGTTACAGTATGCGTTTTTTATGAAAGTATAAAATAAAATTTATTTAAAAAAAAAATTTCTGAAGTTCTAATTTGAAATCGATATTAATCTGGATATTTTTTCCAATTTCTTTTCGTATCAAATGAAAAGTCACAAAGACAAAAACCTTCTATTTTTCTTTCTCAAGATGTGATTAAATCGTTCTTGTCAAAAGCGCAGGGAAAGGGGTAGATTTTTAGAACATTTAGAAAATATTAATAAACAAATTTGGTGAGTAAAGACATTTACATAGACATAAAGATTTAGATGATTTGAAACAGAGTTGTCAAGAACAAAAACTATTTCCGAAATATTGTTGTAGAAACACAAATGCCTAACTTATTAGGAATCTGATATTACCGTCAGTGCAAATGAATTTCTGAAACAATTTACTGGTGATATTTATTTATTAGTAAATGAAATGTTAACGTAGCTTTTCTATATTAAGGAAAATAAATCCCCCTCTCTCCTTAGGGAAGTTTCTGGATTAGCTACTACTAGTAGTGTACAGTAGTGACAGTATTATTTTCTTCTATTCAAAATTGTATCATTCTGTTGTACCTTAGTAAAGTTAAAAGTACATAAATTTTGGTGTTTTCCAGCTTGGTTATTTCATATTTTCCAGTAATGTAAATTGTCGTAAATTTGCAATCTGCTCACCTTTAAATCCGGACCTGAATCACAGAATAGTTACATACAGAAGACCTTGAAACATTGTGTAGACCTTTAAATTTGTGTTCTTCCACTATCTTTCTCTAAAATGTGAGGAAACTTTCCGATGTTAAACAATGAGCCCTTTAAATTTGTTCACTTTCCCCATCTCTATCTAATTTTCGTTTATCTGTCTTACTGTCGCTTCTGTATAAACCTATTCTGTGTTTTCATCTTTCCTAAATCGTGACTTCCATCCATATAAGAACAAGTGTTTTCCTTTTATCCTCTGACTTGTTTACACCACTGGCATGGTTTACATTTTGAGTAATCCCGAATTCTCTATCCTTTAATTATGAGAACTTTTTAGTTTTAAACTTTTCAAATGGTAAAGTTGTAATTTTTGTTTATTATAACAGGAAAATGAACATAAGTTGTGTTATTATTGTAAAATCTCTTGTTACTATATACACTATTCGTAGACAGGAACATAGTGCTGCATAATGCGAGACCATACAATTAATAATGCAGGATAACGCGATATGCACCTCAAATACACGTACCTGTATTAACAGCCCCTACGTGCATCCTCCACTAACTGAACATCATATAATCCACGTCGCATAAATCCTCACATCACGTAAATTGTGCACAAAGAAAGTTTGAAAGTAAAACTCGCGAAATGTTTGCCCTATGTGCCGGGTACATTGATGTGCTTCCTAGGCGTAGTTTTATGACCATGTTCCCTACTCTGTATCACATTCTAGGGAGATAAGGCACGCTTAGGAAGACGCTGTTCACCAGTTTTTCTTCTTTATGATATTTAGAATCCATGAGGAAGTAACGAAATGGCTGATACAACAACCGTATTTTAAGATTAGGTTAAGTTATTGGGATTAAGACATTTCTTTTTACAATTTTTCATACATTTTATATACAAATATTGTAAAACTTACGTGGCAATATAAATTCAGTATTATTTATAAAATCATTTGAAATTTCTAGATGAAAAAGTTTTTAAATAAAAAAATAATTGTTATCATAAATTTTACCTATTTTATAAAGGTGTCTCGAAACTCGATTGCTAGCTTAAGTGTGTATTTCTTACTTTAAGTCGAAAGTATTATATGTATAATTAAGTTACAATATAATTTTTTTTAAACATTGTTCTCTCGAAATAACTTCCCCTATCTCAAAAAACTGTTATTAAGAGATTTAAACAGATTAGAACCAGGCCAGAGATCAATATTCTATTTTTATAGGAGATAATCATTATTTGTTTAAAAAAAATTCAACCAATTTCGGATTTAAAAATGTAAAGATAGTTGCTAATCCTTTTAGTTATTGATATTGGTAGGGAATATAATCCATTCATTTATTTTTAATTGGCAGCTAGATTTTTAATTAAAAATATATAAAATGTATCAAGTATCAATTAAAATCCTGATATAAAAACACATTTCAATTGTAACACAAATGCATTCAATTTCCGAGATATATACTGCAGTTTTTTGCTTGATTTTATGATAATGTTTTGTAGGAATATCAACTGTGTATAATCATACGAGATCTGAAGTTATTCGAGGCAGAGGGAAACTGTGCGCGTTTTATGAAAACAAAATGACACAATAGATGGCAGCAGTAAAAGTTCCATACACGGAGCTACGATTTGTATGTCACTTTAACGTCTTCCTGTAATAAAACTCTTCTTCTTATTTGTTGTTCCATTTCCTTTAGTGCGCTATAATTTAAATGTTTGCAGCACAGAGAGCAACAATTAGCGTAATACTGTCATAGAAAACTGAAGTTGGAATGCCGAAGCATTTGCCTGCTCATCCGGCAATAGCGTAACAAAACAGTTATATGTTTCGTTTACATTCATGCCACTCATAAAGCTAATATCAAAGCTGCTAACAATACCGGATTCCCTGCTAATTGCTACTGTAAATATCCCTTTACATCTGTCTGCATGCTTCACTTCTCGAATGGATTTATTGCGCCTGTGTAAAGCGCCCTCACAAGAGCCTTTCTCAAACTTTCAAAGCAACTACTACGTCACAAACACTAACAAACATTTCTACTTATTAAAAATCATATATACGTATCGTTAACTGAAAACTAGTTCAGAAGAAAATATATGTAACAGTCAAAGTCCACTAGATTTTTAATTTACCCTAATAAAAAAACAGGAATCCACAATTATTTTCAAATTAATTGCTGGGCATTTTGTTTCTTTGGGTTTGTTAACTCAGTCGAAAATAAGTAGACCAGTTGTTAGCATATGAAGTAAATTTTTAGATTTCAATGAAATGAAAGGATTGAAGTTTAAAGTTCTTTTGTTTTCTAAAATCTAAAAAAACAAAGACGTTTAAATTTTATATTATGTTTTTTTATATCCTTTTGTTATAGCTACACATGTTATTATAAATGAAATCGTCTGAAAACCAATTTAATTTAGGTTATTATAAAAAAAAAAATCAGATTTAAATAAAAAACTCAGATTTTTTTTTTAAATTTGATTTTTATGCAACCTTTATTCAATTATTGATTATGTAATAATATAAAACGATGCTTTTTTATCAGATTTGATAATGTATAAAAAGGACAAAACATTTATATTAGGTAAAAATTATTTTATTAATAAATATGTACTATTAAATACTGACTACGAATATCCATCCAATTATTAATATAATAAATATTTGACATTTGATCATCGATTTATCCATATTTTTTTGACAGGAAACACAAATTTATACGTATGTGAATATATGATATAGCAAATTATACAATGACGTATATGTTTCATATTTGGTTTCACATACATATGAAAGTGATACAAGTAGTATATCAAGTACCTGACACATTTTTGAAGGGCGTGTACATAACGAGATAATTGAATTCAGTGTGTAAACATAATTGTCAATATGTACTCATGTAAATTGACATTGGTTCATTTCATACAAAGCATAAGAACATTATAATTACACTTTTAATAACACGATCAAACACAGCAATATTACATGCTAAAAATATTCTATTAAAATACAAGTAAAATATTTAGAGAATTTCCAAAAAGCGACACTTCACAGCAAAATAGATCATTGAGAAGAAAGAAAGAAAGACAGTTTGTATTCTCTTCAGAGATTAAGGTACTATATATTACCCTATTATGGTAAAAGGATTGATTAACGAATAAACTGAATCATTTGATGTTTGGCATTTTAAAAACACATTGATGAGTGAAATTACGAAAGTTTTTTGCAACCGGATATATACATACATTTTTTTATTAGAAATATTAGTTAACCACAACGAGTTAGATGTGTACCAAATACTTTGTTACAATTGTTCTAAGGATCTTGAGTTTTAATGCAGGATTGGTTTTATAGACTGGATGTTAATAAATGGAAAGTCTTTTAATAAAATCCATTAACAGTCGACATTTCTACTGTAATACCCGGGACTTACGACAAAAGTTAATGATTATTAACAGTTAATACTTAATTTAGTTACCATGTGTCATATGATCATTTAGGTAGTGATCATTTCAAACTTCATAATGTGAAAAGTGCCGTTCGGTTGTCATCGGAAGTCGAATGACAGTTGAGGTTGTTGATGTTGAAGGTAATATTGAGACATAGTTTAATTATTCTTACTTGGGTTGACGATTGACAATGAAGTATAGTGGCATGGATAATACTCTAGAAACTACTACGGTGTCTTTATGGACTCCCTATCTTCTTTTTTGTCAAAGGTATATTGCACTTGCGCATGTGCAAGACATTTCCGTGTGCCTGTACATTTTTCTAATGAACATTAACTTCAATTGAGAACCTACTTAATGATCATTATTTATGCCGTGTGTCTTCGGCATAAGTCAGTGGATGAAGACTGATTTTCATGTACAACCTTATCCAATTTCGGACTAATAAGTTTTTCTACTAACTAACCACGTTTTGAACACTTCAACAAAAGACCAAAATATATTTTTTTACAAGACAATTTGAGATGTCGATTTGGCGATCGGTTGTGAAAGGTATGTTAAATTGTTCCGAGGATTTTGAGTTTTAATGTAGGATTGGTTTTACAAACTTAGTGTTAATAAAAGGAAAGTTTTTTTTGAAGTTGTAGTCATTTAATAAAATCCATAAACAGTCGACGTTTCGACTGTACATCAATAGATGAAGAATGATTTTCATATTCAACCTTATCCAATTTCCGACTAATAAGTATTTCTACTAAATAACTACATTTTGGACACTTCAACAAAAGACCAAAATATATTTTTACAAGACAATTTGAGATGTCGTTTTGGCGATCTGTTGTGAAAGTTAGCAGCCCCTGACTGTTTGCAGAATGATAATAGTAGACATGTTGAGGACCGCAGCCGGTAAGGGGTAGACTGTAAAAGCCTAGATGATGATGGGCCTTTGTTCGTCTCATCCTCATGTTTGCGCATCTTTGTTTCCCCCAGCGTCTAAGACTGGCGCCCGCATAGATCGATACCAAAACACCAAAGGTTTCATATTTAGAATTTACGAGGGTCATGAGCCTACTGCCTACCCAACCTCATAATTAAGATTAATTGTAACCCTGGATTTCCTATTATTTATGCCGTAATACACCTCCGTACATCTTGTTTTCAATGTTTCAGTATTATTGTTCTTCAAAGAAACCAAATGACAACTCGATGTTCACATCTTACATGGAGAAATTTAAGGATTCTAATCTCAAATAAAATAAGTAAAATTTGAAATTAAATCCAAATTTTTCATTAGGTTATTTCATACTAAAGATTGTATTACCAGTGTTTACATATGAGAAGCATTTCAATACGACAAAACTGTTTTTTTATATAGTCATAGCACTAAAACTAAGAACTTTAAATTAAATACATAAAAGTCTAATTTATTTCAGAAGTAAGACAGAATAGTAGTCAGTGGGGTTTTTGAAATAACATTTTTTTAAAATGTTTATATAAAAGGTATTCTGCATTTTCTTATCAATATTTATATTTTTGTATACATGAGTGTCCGTGCATGGAAAGCTGACATGGTAAAATGAATTATAAAAGTTATTAGTACTTACAATATTAGTACAATTCCTTTTACAGTATTCGTTAATTCTTTTTATAATATTTTCACTGTCAAATATAAAGCATTTATTTCCATAGGTCAACAGGTTAGCAGATTAACCGCAATTGTAACAAATTTACGGAATTATTAATTACTTGTAATAGTTAAATGGGGCTATAGGTAGAAACATTTTAAACTATGAAATTTTATCTAATGACATGATGATAAATTATTATTCTCAAAAATGCTAATATATTCATATTTGATTATTATATTTTAGAAAAACACGTTATTAAGTAATCATTACGACAACTTCTATCCATCCATCCATCCATTCATCCACACACACGGATAGTCGTCTTCACCGTAAAAATATTAAAACCGTGTTCTAGGATAACATTCGTGGTTTGTTCAATAGTTTATCGGATTCACGTTTTTAATAAATATTATTTTATAAAATTCTCTTGGGAGTAACATTTCCGTGATTTATGCCCGGTTGCAGAAAGGCTAATCAGGCTCTAATCAAAAAAATCACTGATTAATTTGACGTTGTTACCATGGCCACGTATTAAAAATACATTGCTGTCAAAAAATTAATCATTAATCAAAATTGTTGAATCTTTGTGCAACCCGGGCTTAGTCTATATTGGTTGATATAATATGACAATTGTCCCACGTTATTTTGACCATTCTTTACGATAATATTATTATCATGCTAACTTACATGGTATACAATTGTGACTTAGTTACCCTGCTTACTTTTGTCAATATAAACAAAAGCTTGATATCCTGAAATCGGCAAGGAAAATAAATTTTAACAAACAAATCAATTAAAATAATAATAATTTAAATTTAAAATGTGGAAACCCCATTCGAAATAAAGTGACAGCGATTTTAGTTAATAATATTTTTTGCGAATAATTTATTTGCAAAGTGACATTCGGTACTTTATTAGGGTTGGATGTCCCCTACATATTTCGGGGATTGAACTATCTGTCTTCCCCTCAAGTCTAAAGCCTACGGAATTGATTTTGAACTGTTCCATTTGATGCTGATCAAATTCCTAGCATCTTATTGGGAGGAAAATACAAATAGTTCCAGCAGAAATTGATTTATTTCTTCCCTCTTAGATTTTATTTGCTACATTCAAAGCAGCAGACATATTACAACATTACAGAACCTCAAGTCATATGCATATTTTTGTTTGTTACACATTTATTTTTACATTGAAAGAAATTGTACACGTGACCTTTGACGTTTCACTTCAGGTCTAAGGCATCGAAATAGATCATATTTGTATGTAGATGAATTTACGGACGTGGCAAAGGTTGCAAAGTGGTGCATTTTTCATACAAATGCATAATAAACGAGATACTTCAGGAAAGAAATTATTGCTACTTAGAAATGGTAACATGTACATTTTTAATGAGGAAAATAAAAATAGAATAAATGCGTAAAATAGCAAAGTATGTAAATTCTACACAATACATGAGTGTGATAATTATTATGATAAAAGTGGAATAAATAGACTTATTAAAGCACGTAATTAAAAAATTAAATGAAAGAATAATTAACCTACATTGTAATATTGTGCATTAACACAATAAATATTATTACGTTTTATTACATGGTACTCGTTGTTTTAATAATTTTGTAGCCTATTTTTCTTCCGACAATAAAATAATAAAGGAAATATTATTACTATAGGTATCATTTTCAATATTTTAAGCAAGGAATTTGAATAAACTTGAAATCGAAAACCTAAAACCGAAATTTTACGCGATTACAATTTTTCCTTACTTGGTACAAGGAAGTAATAAGAAATATCTTATCTTGTTTAGTAATTTCTTGTTTTTTGTAGAAAAGATTGTCTAAAATTATTTTTTTTCTATTTTCCTGTAAAGAAAATTGAATGGTATATTAAACTAAATAAAATAAAAATACGTACTATTAATTTTTTTATTCTTTTCGGTGCAGTAAGAAACATGAAATACCGATTTATGGTTGCATGCAACTTATTAAACCAAGTAGAAGCAAATTAAAACTCTAGTGTGACTTTTTTAATTACAGGACTTTTCCTATTCAAATATATGAGTCTTTGACTGAGAGAAGACTTTCTTTTAATTGAGTTTAAATAATTAATCTTTTGAGAGTCTGTGATGCAAATATGCACTCATTTGCTTTGCATGATGATGTTTACAAACCGCTGGCTTTATTTGAAAATATTGTGCAAATTAAACACAGACGTAGTTAGATACATCCTCCTATTAGATTTCCAGTCCATGTGCGGAATCTGAGCACCGACAGTTTCATTTCATTCGCGGAAAACACGAACAAATAGCGAACTCCAAGGTAAATTGCTTGCTTCATAACAAAAACTTATCCGAACGTTTAAATGAACCGTGAAATAATATTAAAATCGCTTCAACAGCTTGAGAATAACTCTGCGTTTCACTGTAATCAACTCCGAATATTCACTACATTGGAGGACTTTTTCCAGAATCTTTTCTAGAAAGAATCATATGGGTTTGTACTATTACTAGTCGATTCACGATAAGTATCAATACAGATCTTCAATAATAGAGATTCACAAAGTTTTATATTTGCTAATCAAACATTAATACAATTGTCAATAATTCTAGATACAACTTGTAAAGATCAATTAATATAATTAGCAATACCCCTACCAAAAGACACATTTTTTAAATAATGTATAAGATTAATATAGATAATTTAACTGTACTACAAAAGTTAGTCATAAAAAAGTATGTTTGTAATTTTAACAACGATAATAAACTTCATGCATCTTATAAATCTCATATTTGTTTTTTCATCATCTTCATATATGACACAATATTCCTATAAAGAACTGAGACTCAAGTACCTAAGGTACTTGTTACGTGACATATTTGCTTGATTTTTTTGTTTTATTGTAACTATATTTAAGTTGTTACAGTAAATTGCTTTAAATAAAATAAAACAAACAAAATGTTAAATAATCTAATTCATTCAATCTCTTTATTTTTCTTAGATTTTATTTACTTGTATGATAAAAAATTACATCAAAAAACTGTTTGTAAATAAAACCATTAATTCTGTATAATTTTATTAACATTGTTTTTCGTTTTAAATAAATAGAACAATGTTCAGTTACAAATTTTGGTATTATTTTCTTTAACGACACACGACTACACGAAAACATACAGTATGCTAATTATATACCTAGTTAAATATAATAGAGATAATATATGGGGTTATTAGGAGTAAAGTGATACTTTGTCTGGCGAGCCAAGAAATTTGCACGAGGAACGAAAGGAGTCGGACAATTGCATGCAAGGCACACAAAGACATTTTTACTGGGAATGACACATTCTATTTTTTTTTCAAAAGTAAATATTTAAAAAAATAATTTATTAATTGACATTATAATAATTAAATTTGATTCAAATTCAAACATCATAAAAGTGTTATTAGTGTCTACCTTGCGAATCAAGTAATAAAAGATAAAACTTTTGTGATTAATAAATAGTTCAAACAAGGAATGAATCCAACTTTAGATTCAGTGCACAAGCGTCTAAATTTATTTGTCTACAAGAAAAATTCGCTAACCTTCCATAAATATCAAATATTTGTTAGCTACAAGTACCGTTGTATATTAGTAGCAGACACAGACACACATTCATAAAAATTTTATTACGACCCTCCGTGGAATATTTGAAAAATTGTTAGGTTAGTATTTCCTCCATTGTTTAAAGTTTAAGCGTTCGATATCCATGGAGAATCAATACATGTTGAGGTTTTTTGGGGTATAACAATCTATTGAATATTTGATAGCCAGGCAGACATTATGCAGGGAGGAAAAGGGGGAGGAAAAGAGGGAGGAAAAGAGGCAACCCTTCCCGTCCCTCCCACTCTCGAGGACGGTTTCCGGTGCAAAGAGGCCGTACAAGGGGGAGCAAATAGCACAGGGGTGTACTCATATGGCTTTACACGCATATTTTATCATTTCCCACCCTAATATGAATTATTTTTTATTAAAATCTGGAGGGTGCCAGCAAGGTGACAGGTGGGGCTTTTATGGTTACTAAAAATTCTCACCCTCAGATTATTCACCAAAATTGGAAATGTATATTGTATAATCTTTTTCACAAAGCTAAAATGTTAACATATTTCCCACACTCGTGAAATGAGGTACAAGAAATTATATTACTATTATTGAATTTGATAATTGTTTATTATTATACAAGTTTTATAAGACGATACATTGTTTCATGAGTTGTTTGGGGCACGAGGAACGCAGCGAAGAATGCTCAAAAAATCCAAATGGAACAATACGTGGTATAAAATAAGTATAATATACTATTTTTTGTACTCTGCGCACTTATTTTATAAAAATCTCATAAATTTAAATAAAAAAAAAATTAAGTGCTATCTAGGAATTTATATGAAACATAATGAAGTTTATAATGAAGTTGGACATTTAAAACTGTAATAATTCATGTATAATATTGTGAAAAAAATCAAATCTGTAGGTCAAGAAATTTTAATAATCTTTTAAATTAGCTTTATTTATTTAGTTTTCATATTTATTATAATTCCAAATTGTATAAAAAAAACATTTTAAAATAATTCAAGTTATTAATTTGATATTTACCGAGAGGCGCAGTAATTGGAAGTACCAATTTTACAACAAAAAATTACCAAAAAGAGTTTAACAATTTCCGATATTATTAAACCGTAAAGTAAATTATTTAAATCAATGCAACCCTGAATTTCGCTAAATATATTGAAACATGAAGTGTGACTATTTGACACGAAGAAATTGGTTGTACAAAATTGACATTTTAAAACTTCAGGATAAAAAAATATGGAAAATACGTGATGTACTATTGATGAAGAGTAAAAAATAATTATATTAAATTCTCAAAAACAAAAGTAGTTTATTTGAAGACGTTCAAGCAAATTTAGGTCAGGTATGTAATGCTGTATCTGTCTATATTTTCTTGTTATTCACAGATTATAAAGAATAGTTTTAGGAATTACAAATATAAACAAATAGTAGTTTCCTTATTAAATTATTTTATCATATACGTATTACTATGCGAATAACATAATTTAAGTAAATATAAACTTAAACAATATATATTAAATTATTTTCAAAAATTCATCACACTACCTCAAATTGAAGGTAGCGTAAGTAATTGGAATTGTGTAAGTGTTCTTATTTTTAAGAAAATTTATCTTTGAAATGGAAATGACGGTAAGTATTCTATTTTGTAAGATATCGTGCAAGATCTAGATGGCTTGTAAGTTTTCAGTTGAGTGGAGCGCAAAGTCGCATTTAAAATTCGTTTTAATATTCATACTTCATCCCCTTCTTCGGAGAAATCAATTCATCACATCGCTAAACCCCCGTAAACCTGAGCAAAATGAACTTATGTAAATGTACAACCAACTGTTACTACAAAAACTTTAATTGGATTCTCGTGATAATTCGATTCTGGGAATTAATATTCATTGGCAAGTGTGCAGTGAAAGTTAAACACGGACGAATTAAAAGAAAATTAACACGGCGGCGTCGCGGCGCTGCTCAGGCCCGCATTAAGGGGTGGAGATATTGATTGTCATCTGACACTTAACCCGTCTTAATGAGAATAAAAACTGCCTTCAGCCAACATTCCCTAAGAGTAAACACAAGTTCTTTCTACAATGGCTGCTTCTTATTCAGGCGGTTCAAACAGATAAAATTCATTAAAACTGCACTAGCAAGTTTTATCATTTCATCCATTATTACACAAATAAAAAAGTGGATATCACATTACCGTCTGCTTCATGTCATTGTACTTACAAAAATCTTCATCTCAAATTTTTTAAAATTGATGTTTTTATAAGATTATTACTTCACAAATATATTAATAACTTAATTATTTTGTGCTATATGACACTGAAAAAATATTTTTAAATTGTTTCTAAAGATCGAAGATACATATAGAAATGATTTTCAGGATCATAAAACTGCGGTAAACTTGGGAGCTTTTGTTGTGAATGTACGTAGGTTATAGAAAAGTAAAAGGAATGTATTGTAAACAGCTAAAATAACTAACAGCCTAGATATTTTGTTATAACTTACACATCATGTGTTTATAAAAGCTATAGTGACGGGGATGGCTATCAAAGTATGAAATATTTCTTTATAATTTTCATTTATATCTTATTTATCTGCTTAGACGTCGTCTGCATGAAATAAGATAATAATAATAGTTTTATATCTAGACACTAAAACATTAACATAGGAATAGTTGAAAAAAAACAAATTTCTTATTTAATAATAATCGTTAAAAATTCCTCGATACTATTGGGAATTATTTTTTTTTAAATTCATTTTTTATTTACTCTTATTTTATACTGTATAACATTTATCTATTTACAAGAGTAATTTCAATCCGGTAATAGTAATTTACGTTATAAATCCGGTAAATGAGATTTTACGGTAAGATAAGGATCGTAGTGAGAAATTTCGCAATGAGTACCGTGATAATCATCATTAATGGACGTATGACGTACAACGTTTTATTTCATACTGTATCATAATTTAAATCAAAGAAAGAGAAGAAAATCATTCAATAAATGTCGTCCGAAAAATAATTCACGGTGTACTTACGTTATTTATAACTTAAATAATTCTTCTATAAAAGAGCTACTAAAGGAAACAAAATAGATCATTAATGCCATGCCTACAATTACTAGCAGGACAAAAAAGAATATACATAGTATTTCTAACAAAGTTGACAAAATTAGTAAAAATCCATTAATATTTAAATTCGCGGGCAAACTTCGCGAACAATCTGTATTTTCAGGTCAGCTGAAATCGAATTTCTACAACACATTTGAAATGCGTTATGAACAGTTCAACAGTTGTACTTCTGGTTTGCAAGTGTAATTCATATCGGAAATCTACATTGTACGAGTTTGTATGACTTCAAAATTTGAATATTCTGCATGGTATCCAAATCAGCTTAAAATTCACGAATTCTCCATAAATTCTTTCTTATATAAAATCAAAATTTCATTTCACCAGTCGATTTTCAT
This sequence comes from Stenolophus ochropezus, assembly GCA_035578165.1. Lineage (NCBI taxonomy): Eukaryota > Metazoa > Arthropoda > Insecta > Coleoptera > Carabidae > Stenolophus > Stenolophus ochropezus. The sequence continues at coordinate 6,464,024 of JAQOWZ010000002.1, forward strand.
TTCTGTGATGCATTAGTTCATTCTACAGCTTATAAATATCAAATGTTGTTTCCCACGATTTTGTTGCTGAAAACATGGCCTACCTATTCGTTTTTTATAGACAGCTACATACAATAAGGGAGGTATTGTAATCATACCGATAAAACAACCTCTTCAAAAATTTAACGGATGCCTTTGAATTAAGATCTTTACAATATGATTTAACTATTTTTGCGACCATTTTGTGTAGTTTTGCTCCTGCTGCACTACTTTAAGGATTTTTTAGCACAACAGCGACATCTTTATAACAGAGAAGCTTTTTCCCAAAGCTCTTTAGTTATATAAGAAAACATTTCGTGCCTTAATTCTTTGTTATATAATTTCAAACAATAATTATATTATTGAGCTAATAATTATTATGATTATATATTTTTTTAATGAAATTTACATACGTATATAAATAATTTATTATTTTTGTTTTTATTATTTTCCTAATCAGTGACATATATATTTATAGAAATATAATAAATATATTCTCGTATTTCAAATTAACAATAAAAGCTATTCTTGCACTTTTCTTGCAAGACAATTTCTTGCCTTGTCTTGTATTTTGTGCAAGATTGATGCAAGACCAAGAAAAATACTCTTGTGAAACACTAAAAAAAAACTGATAAAGTTTCTTATTTTCTGTTCTCTTTAGCTTACTTGTTAACTGTCGAACAAACTGAAGTCAAGCAACAGGACAGTTTATAACCAAGTGAGCCAACACTGCCCGTGAATTGTCCCAATATAAAATGTTTTTGTTTATCGCTTTTTTGTTTAGCCATAACTGTAATATTTCAAAACAATTGATCTTATCTATTAACTTATTGTCCTTTTCTTCAATTCTCAAAATCAATAATTTGTAGTTCCGACTTACAATCCCTGCTTCACATCCTGCCTCTCGCTGTTGAGGGGTGCCCCCGTCTCCCTCTCCCCGCGGGATGTTTACGGCCCCGGAGGGAGGCGGAGCAGGCGGAGGCTAACGACGCCCCGGGTTGTTTGCTGGACGCCGGACGTCGGCCGCTGACACAAGCCATACGATACGGATCTGATAGTTAGGGAGGGAGCCGTTTTTATAGCGAGCTGTTAAGAGTCACCCTGCGATGGTATCGGAGATTTATGCCAAATGAGCACATTAAGCAAATGAAAATTATATCTGATTGCTAGTGTGAAATTGGGCAATGGTTTATAGAGCAAAGGATATGGGAGTGAGATCTAATCATATTTTTGACAGTAGTATACAGAACAATTTTAATGGGGTTTTCCATTTTTTTTATTTACTTAATTTCAAATAACCATGTGTTTGTTCCAACTAGATTTTCTTGACGGTTTGTGACTGTTCATGCATTATTGATGGAACTAATTTCGGACTGATTTTAAAGGATCAATGTCATTACTGTCAATTGTGTTAGGTTAGTTTTAATTTTACTTGAAAATAAATCTATAAATATGGAAGATAAATAAAAAATTCAGTGTCTCCTTTACAAACACCTCATTTTTAAACTGAAATACAATTTTTAGCTTGATTAAATTATATTGTGAGATGTTCTGACTAATAGTAGATGCTCCGATCCTCTAACTGTTTTCACGTTTTAACCGTCGCTCAGAAATCAGTAGGAACAGTCGACTAACGGTTATAGTTTGAATTTGAAGTTAGTTGGAACGCTTTTTTCAAACTGTGTTTTTGTCGTAAAGTTCCGAACTGATTTGGAGGTTAGTTGGAACAATCCTAACATATCACATTTTGTTTTTGTAAAAACCCAAATAGCAAACGAGTAATAAATTAATAAAATTATGAAATTATGGTGAAATGAATATCACCATAACAGGTACAAAAGAAACACACATAAAAATGCCTGCTTTAGTGAACAAAAAGAAATGATATTCTGCTCTATTGTACTTTTTTAAAATTTTATTCATTTATCTATAAAAAATTAAATAAACTGTATATAGCCCTAAAATTAACATTCAATGTAAATTTGTTTCAAAATAATTTTACTACGAAAAAAGCGAAATAGCTACTCAAATTTTGATAATTCTTAATGATGTTTATCTGTCTTCCCTTGTATAAATCAACTAGCGACTAGATTTAAAAAACGTACTTTAAACAATAGCAACTAAGATGCGAGTTGTCAGTCTAGACTCTAGAGTGTTGTTCCTACAAGTACTCATTGTTGCATTGTTTTAATTGTGTATTGTCACATAAAGGACTTGAATGAGCTTGTAAGAATCGGTCTACTAAAGGGACTAGCAAAGCAAAGGATTATAAAACCTATTTGTCATTTTCTATTTTTGCTTAGTAAAACTAATAAATATATACAATATAATTCTTTGACCAGTATAAATAATAAAATTACGGTAATAATTTAGGTAAATTTTAAGTTTGAATTAGGTGTTACCAACTGATATATCATGTTTTCAAGAAAAAACTAATCGCATTTGAGATGAATTAGATAAATCATGGTCTCTGTTCGCAATCTCTGCGGGCCATATATTTATCAAAGCAGTCGTTAGCCGTCGACATTTCACGGGCACTTTAAGGTATTAGTGGGAATACACCACAGGGGAGATTTTAGCACGGTGAAGAGGATTTGACATGGGCAGAATTCGGTTTGCTAACACAATCGCTCAATGTAATGTCTCCACCCAGCAATACATTACATTCAAATTCCATAGGAAGACTTCTATTTTTAAGTTACACCTGGAATTTATGTTGCCATATACATGTAAACTCACTTATGTATTGCTGGTCACATTTTCAAATAACATAACGGTATTTCATAATAACATACGAATTGTAAATAATATTAATATACAATTACTTGGGAATATAGGGCTGATGAATAATCGTTGTGAGAATTTCATTTGTTTTTATTTGCATTCTAGTGAATGGACTCAGCTGTATTTTTATTTGATTAAAGATTGGAAAAGTTGGAATTTGAACCTCATGTAAATATAGCATTGTACGTGAACGGAAAATAAAGTTAAAATTTTCATGGTAAAAATATAAATATGTTTGTAACTATTGTACTTTTGATTGTAATATGCTCAAATTTTGGTAATATATAAGTAGTCACATAAAGTAAAGTTCGGTAAACTTAAGCTTTATAATAAAAATATTCCAATATACTCTAGGATAAATGGCAGTAAGATGGATTACTTTTTGGAAAAAGTAATTATTACCCTATAATATTGCATAATAAAAATATAAAACAAAATTTATTTATAACAACTAACAACAAATAATTAAGATTTACTTATAAATGTACAGAAAAAATTTAAACAAATTCAAAAAAGAGAACCATATTTTTAGGTTACGTGCATATTATGCATATGTATATAAAGTATGTACTTAAATAATTAGTTTGAATTTTTTTGGCAATTTTTAAAGTAAATTTTGGATTATTCAATATTGACTGCATTAATTTTCAAGCGACTACTTACACTGTCTCCAAACAACAAAATTAACATTTTCTATGAGAGATATCACTCTAATGTACTTTTGAGACCAAAAGTTCATCTCTCCTACCGCTCTATCTCTCTTCTACCTACACACATTTCGATAGATCTCGATGTGCCCAATCCAAATTTTCAAAATCAATTTACTAATAATTTGAAGTTGGTTCTTCATTGGTCCAAAATTGATCCCAAAACCAATAATAATCACATATACGACCATTTCGAAAATATCGTTTAAAAATATTTGGGTAGTGATTCCTACTTGGGCACAGAATAATTTGTTCCATTAAAGCTCTGTATGTGAAAAAGGAATTTTAATTATTTGATACATGTGTAAAAAGCGTTATAACTTTCAAACCGTAAAGCATTCAAATGTGTTTGTCAAAATTCCGTGAATTGAGATAAAGTTGATGAATTAAGTAAATTAAAAGTCGTTCATAGGAACAAAAAACTCTCGTAATTAGTTAACAGGATATCAGTGAAAGAATCCATCCAGCTATGAACTGAAAATTTCATGAAACACGGAAAAACGAGTACATCCCGCATCCAGCCCTTGACTTGGAAAAATTGCACGTCGAGATTGAAATGTAGAACGCAGCAATTTTTTAGCCACCCACATTGAACATTTTCATAAAAGTTCCTTTGTCACATCAACTACGAGAGGCGAAATTGTAATTTCATTTTTTCAAATTTCATTAAAAGTTATAATGATATTGCTGCTAGCACTAACGAGGAGAAGAATTAAGTTTCAAATTATCATGTGAGCAATCGTCACAGCTGCTTATGTGATTATCCCTGGTTGCCATTTGCACAAGTGGAAGATTGCTGTTTTAAATATTACTAAATGAGCAAACTTAATTCCACTATGACAAGAAATTTTACTAATAAATCTCTCATGCTTACTATTCATTATAGTAGCGCAAATTTACTATAATTTATACTTTGATAATGACAAGTAACAGTAGAACCTCGATATAAGGGACTAATTCTGGTGAATGTTTATTAAAACCGAAAGTCCGTTTTACAAAAATACATTTTCCGAAAGCGTTCATACTAGTGTCCCACCAAAACACGATTATTATACGAAACTGAAACCGGAACCAAATATTCAGCTATTGTTCTAGTGTCGGCGAAATCTTAACCGAAACTTATGCAGTTAAGTTAAAATTTAGGTAATCTTTTACTAAACACGGAAATCTAGTGTTTTCCTAACCTTCAATTTATTAGAATATCACTTTATTTCTGTAGAAATAACGGCCCGTAACCCGAGCGCACTTTTATAATAAAATCGCTTTTAGGAAGCCTGATTTTACTTTATAATCTTACGAGACCAAACGTCACTTTTAACAAAATCACAAAAACACAAAAATTCTGATAAGTCGATTTCAGAATAAATATTAAATTTAATATAAGTAACTTACGTTTTAAATACGTATATCGGCTAATTGTAAGGTAGGTGACAAGATTACATACCTGCAACAAACAAAAAAATCATTAGTACAAATGAAAAATAACACCTTCTAGTATTATTATTAACTATTAAATTTAAAGCGTACATTTTCTTATTACATCATTGCATAAAGTCAACAACAAATAATGGTAAAATTCAAGTTATTGTTATTATACGTACAAATAATCATTTCGAAAATATATTGTGCAACAAGTATAGAAAATCGTTTATATCCTACGACGTGTGTGTTTCTAATCACACAAGGTGGGAAAAAATGTTATGTTACAAGAGTAGTACACTATACTTTTCCAACGATCTCACTGCTATATGTTAGATAGAAAAGAAATTCATACATGACTTAACATAAGAACAATATAGTATAGATAAACTCACATAGAGTACTTAGCAATAGTAAATACTGTGAGAAAAGTTTTATATATTATCAGAAAAGTGCGAAATTTCAGTGGTCGCGGAAAAATATTTTTACATGATAACAATAGTTCGCTTACAGTTTTTACATTTCATAAATCAAAATACAACAGAACAGTGTACACTGTCCTAGTAGTTGTTACACAAGAATTTATTACACAAAAAAACTCGTACTAACTGCATTGTTATTGTTATACTATTACCACAATTTTTAAATAGGTTTATATGTATGTGGTTAAGAGATAAAAAATTTAAAACATATTTTACTATTTGCACTTTTATATTTTTAAAACAATGTCACATTTTACGTACAAAACAAATATGAACAATTAAACAAAATTTTATTTAAAATCATTATTTTATAAAATGAACAACTTATTGTAGAGTTGGAAAAACGAAAAAAATAGCAAATAAACTGCGGGTTGTCGTTTCAATAATTTCATTTTTCGATTTGTGTACAGCTTTTTACTCGTAAAATATGATTTTTTTTAGTGTTATGCTCTGTACAGAATTATGCACGATACACTGAATTTCATTTATAAAAAGAATTTTATTTATTTTACTAGGAAACCTTATTCATATTAATAGCGGTTGTAAATTATTTGTTCTATTCCGTTTAGTTTACACATTTTCATCGTTTTGAAATTTTCATTTGTTCTTCTATCAGAGCTTTCCAAATAAATAGATCATATATTATTTTCAGTAACTAGTAAATTTTTCTACTGAAATAGAAGAAAAAAAATTGTTCAGATTTTTATTTTATTATTAGGGTAACAAATCAGATTTAAATCACATTGATTAAAAAAAAATAATTGACTTAAATCACTTGTTCTGCAATTGTTATTTAACATTCCAGATTTACGTGAATGCAGGAAATTTTTGCATTAATGTGTGATTTTTTGTTAAATTTTCTTCGATATGCGTTACAGTTAAATCCGGTTATAACGACATCGAATGGAATATATATATATATATATATATATATATATATATATATATATATATATAAATTTCGTTGCTAGAAAGAACTGGAAGTCGCTATAATTTATAAAAAGTACTTTGACATTATAATCAGTGTGTTGCTATAAGTGGTATCGTAATTTGAAATTTTAAAAAAATCAAAAAATCTGATTTAAATTAAAAAAATCCGATGTAAATAAAAAAATCTGATTTATTTGATTTTTTTTTTAAATCAGATTTTTATGCAACCCTATTTATTATTTATGTAGATTGGTCATATATATTTTGATATTTCGAAATATTGAGGTTTGTAATTACTGTTCTATGGTAGCCACAATTGATTTTTTTTCTTAAAACTAACATAAGCACATAGAAATTAAGATAATTTTATAGGAATTTAAAAATTGCTAATGTCAAATGTATAATTTCGATTTACTTTTACACTTTTTAAATAATAAATGATTGCCCTTTTAAATATAATAGTAAAGAATCAAACTATTATTTGTTATAGCAAAGCTATTCAACAACAAAAATAAATATTTCAAGGCATACCTTTACAGTTCTAATATTTCATTCATTGACCCAAATGTCTGAACTTCAAGTCAAATTCCTTGGAGTATTTGAGAGAAGAGAATCGCCTTTGGTACTTTACCAAGTGTTCCGTAATCATCTTATTGAATATTACATACTCTTACTGCATGAAGTTGCTAAATACTCGGCTCTTACACTTTAAGAAGTTGGTAACAATGCAAAACAAGAGAACTCGAAGTAATTGGGCCCACGCCACAGCGTAATCCAAGGAGAAAAATAAAAGCGAAGCAGTAAAATGCGTAAAGCGGTGTCATTTTGGCAGGTATATTTGCGTCCGAAATGGTTTATGGCTCCATTACCGAGATAAAAAAGTTATTTACAACATATTGCGAACAAAACCAATTTATTATCCTTAGCCGTACGATCTCTTAATGCAGTATTACATAATTTATGTGCATACAACTTATGTAATTGCACAAATGGGACGTACCAACTTCATGATGTAGACGGCACACTTGTTCCAAACTTCATACTAATAATAACTATTAGGTTTAGTTAACTTACACCAGGAATAGAATCATAAGGTGGCCATATTCAGGATCGGAATAAAGAAAAAAGGCCCACCGAGAAAAACATAGTTGAGGTATAAAAGTATATTATACATGAAGGTTGAAAAGACTATCATTATTAACCTAGTGCCAGTATTATGTCCAGAGATATAAGGCATTGGTTAATAATGGTCTTCTCAGCCTAGATATATATTGATATTACTTTCCTTTACAATTAGCATTTAAATCGTGATCAAATTAAAAAATATATATTGATAATAACAAAGATTTTGACATGAATATTTACTTGTTTCTTAATATTCACAAAAATGAAGTAATCTGTATTTAATTTTTTATCTAACGGTTCAGTTAGTTAATGGAGTACGTGAACAAGTTTTTACATAGAAATAAAATTGGACAAAAAATAAAGTGCCTCTATTTTATAAATCGATTCATTATTCGTAGTTTACGAGAAAATAAATATTAAAAATATGTGGAAGAAATGTAGTAACGTCAGCCCGGTATAATCTGAAAAAAGAGAGATAAACTGGGAGCGTAAGAGACAATATCTACCTGTCTTTTTCCATGATTCTACTATACTGACGTCACATATTCTTTTTTTCAGAACATTTAATTTCTAAAAATGGATAGTTTTTATTATTGATTCTTAACTTGTTTTTATTTGATTTCCTTATTTAAATTAGACGGCAAATTTAAATTATGAATCTATGATTTACACTTTTCTTGAGTTTAATAAGTCAAAACCAAGTTTTTCCTCTTTCTGTAGAAGAGAAGAAAGCAGGAATCACTTTTCTCTGCTGCGACATAAATTATGTAGGTAGTATAAAAATCAAATTGGTAATACAATAGCAAGAGTAAATTTGGCGAAATTGATTTGGACTGAACAAGAGAGAACATAAATTCGGATAATATAATTTCTCCAAATTCGTTAGGTACATACAATACGCGAAATTGTGTAAATAGATTGTGTATTGATAGCATTGTGCCACGCGAGTGTATTGTTTTTACAGGGGAAAAAATTGCCGGAATATCGAAATCAAAAAGCAATAAGCGCAACGATTCGGCCATAGAGAACCAAAACAAACAAAATCTGTCATCGGGATCTCCTGCTTCCTTTCACAGATTCGGGAAAAATGCAAATCCATCGAATTTCTATATTTCCATTCAACCATATTTATTCAAATCTTGTTTAATTTCCGCCGGGTGGAAATACACAGTACATCGTGCAGCAACAGAGGCCACCGATGGGATCTACCGGTCAAACAGGAATCTGCACTGACCGACTTACCGGCCAACGGAAACGGAAATTAATTTGCAGTGTACTCAGCAAACGAAGTGTATGATCTTCGTCTGTTCCCTCGAGAGTTCATGAATTTTAATACTGTTTAAAAAGTACGATACACTGCACTTCGATAAAAGTTTCAGTTATTCTACGAACCACTGACCATTCCTCTGGAAATGTGGAATATTCCACATTTTTTATTCTTGATACAACACCGCAAAAATAATTAATTACTTTTTAAACTACTACAAAAATAGTTATTCAAATTATAACGAATGTAAATACATTTCAACATACATGATTTTAGCACTCGACTTCGTCTCCTGTCGGAACATGGATATATGCTTTTTTTATAAGATGTAAGTAGTGTCTCGAGGTGCGAAGCAACCGAGGGACATAAAGCGCTGGTTAATAATGCTCTTCTCAACAGTGGTATATACAGTGTCTGCAATGAAACGCGAAACATAGGATTTTAACATGGGATTTCAAAAAAATGAGGATATTCTCTCTTCTGATAAATTTAGAGCAAAACTACGACAGTACAAAGTTATTCAAAATTAAATTCATGTTACTGTTCACACTTTTCTTGAGTAAAAAAACATATTTGGATTAGAGGACCTGAGTTTCTTTAAAAACTGACAATTATAATTATCGACCTAGGTGACTATGGTTACCAAGTAAGTGCTAGTGAAAAACAATTTCTTATGACACATAAAAGTTAATAATAGTAGGTGTCTTGACAAAAAAACAGATTTATGCCTTGTTTGCACCATCAATGAATAAATCAGGGCATGTAACCAAAAAAAAATACTGGTTAACGTTTAACCCTTATAGAGAACGTTATAATAATAACGGTTTTAGTTCGAAAACCGGTTTTTGAAAATTGGAAACCGGTTTAAACCGGTTAATATAACGGTTAAAAAAATAATTAAAATTAATTAAAACAAATTAATTGATTAAAAAAATAGAGAATAATTAATTAAAAATTTTATTTTTTAAATATCATCTGAGAAAAATATCACAATTAAAAAAAAGCAATTTAATTAATGAATATTTACAAAAATTCCCCTAATATATCTCCAAGTAATTTACAATCATAGTTAATCATGAAAATTAACAATATTTAGATATGCACCTTAAAATTTTTATTTTACAGCCGAAAAAATCCAAAATGACCCATTTTTCGGTCAAAAATTTTGTTTTTTTAAAATAGTCCAAATTGATAGTCGCCGATGAGCTGATTCTAAATTTTCAAACCGAATTTAATTATCTCTTCCCATTCCTGAGATATTAGGCTTCAAAGTTGCACCTCAAAAAAGTGTGTTTTTTTACTATATCTCTAAAATGGATAGAGATACAGTCTCAACGATTGTACCAGTCGATTCTACGCACAAAGTTACATAAAGAAATGTTTTCTTCGCATATATGTTCTTTGGAACGATTTGGTGTAAAATGAGAAAAAAGAAAAAAACCGGAATTTCAGTTTTTCGCTTGAGAACTTTTTGGCTCCAAATCTTTTCATTTTTCAGACTTAAGTAAATACAGATGCGCTGATTTCAAATTTTCAAACCGATTTCAATTATCTCTTACCGTTCTCGAGATATTTGGGTTCAAAGTTGAAAATGAAAAAAATCGTTTTTCAGGAATATCCCTGAAATGGGTCAAGATACGATCTCGACGACTTCACCAATCGATTCTACGGGCAAAATTACATAAGTGTACCAATTTTCAGATTAATATTCCAATGGATACAATTTTTAGAGCGAAAAAACGAAAATCGCGAAAATCGAAAAATCGCCTGATGAACCCCTTGCGATTTTTTTCGATTTTTGACGATTTTCGTTTTTCCTCTATAAAATTTGTATCCATTGGAATAAAAATCTGAAAATTGGTACAAAAATGTAATTTTGCCCGTAGAATCGATTGGTGAGGTCGCCAAAGTCGTATCTGAACCCATTTCAGAATTATTCCTGAAAAACTGATTTTTTCAGGTCTAACTTTGAACACAAATATCTCGAGAACGGTAAAAGATAATTGAAATCGGTTTGAAAATTTGGAATCAGCGCATCTGTATTTAATTAAGTCCAGAATATAAAAAATTTTGGTGACAAAAAGTTTCCAAGTGAAAAATTGAAATTCAGGTTTTTTTCGTTTTTCTCATTTTTCACCAAATCGTTCCAAAGATCGTATATGCGGAGAAAACATTTCTTTATGTAACTTTGCGCGTAGAATCGACTGGTGTAATCGTTGATACTGTATCTCTACCCATTTTAGAGATATGTTCAAAAAACACACTTTTTTGAGGTGCAACTTTGAGGCCAAATATCTCAGGAATGGGAAGAGATAATTAAATTCGGTTTGAAAATTTGAAATCAGCGCATCGGCGACTATCAATTTGCTTTTTTCAAAAACATCAATAAATTTTATCTAAAAATGGGTTTATTTAGGTTATTTCACACCCTGGAATGGGTTTAAAGTGCTTAACAATGATTTAGGTGTTCATAATTAAAAAAATAAGTTTAACACGATTATGTGTTGCATTTTATACCCAAAAATGAGTTGAAAAGTGTCTAAACATATTGTATAGTACATTTGGAAATTTGTCACACCTTAAAATGGGTAAAAAGGAACCCAAACCTGACCTAAAATTGGGTTTAAAGGGTGTCAACAATCAAAAACCAAAATTTTGGACTCATACATGGGTATTTTTGGAATATTTCAGCTGTATATGAAAAATTTTACAGTAAAAACCTAAAAATTGTAACTTTTTATATTCAACTGTAATTAGAAATTACTAAAAGTTAGTTACAAACAGGGAATGTAACCGAAATAAATACTGGTTAACGGTTAACCCTTATAGAGAACGTTATAGTAATAAAGGTTTTAGTTCGAAAACCGGTTTTTAAAAATTGGAAACCGGTTTAAACCGGTTAATATATCAATTTAAAAAATTATTAACATTAATTAAAAAAAAGTAATTATAAATATTTGATAAAAAAATTATAGAATAAATAATTTAAAAAAATAATATAAAATTACCATCTGAGAAAATATAACAATTAAAAAAAAACAATTTAATTAATAAATATTCACAAAAATTCCCGTAATTTATTCAGAAAAACGCAGGTCACTTTTCAATTTTAAACTTGCCTGTGTTGACAAAGGCTGTATTTATTTGGACTTTTTAAGTAACCTTAACGGCCAAAGAGACCTACATTTATGACTCCCCAATAAAATGTTAATTGTAAAAACTGTCATGACTCATGTTCAAATACAAATAGAAAACACAGATATAAAAAAAAATATTAAATTTTTTTCTCGCTAAATGATATTAAAATAAAGGTTAAAGTTCGCTAAAACCGGTTTATTTTTTTTTGGTTAACGGTTACCGGTATTTTCGGCCTGAAAAATATCGGTTAAAATTACGGTTAAAGTTCGCAATTTTCGTTAAAAATATCGGTTACCGGTTTTTATTAACCGGTTTTTTTAACCGGTTACATGCCCTGGAATAAATACATATTTATCTAAAGATTTTTATCCAGTTCAATATTTAGTGGATGAATAATAGACTTTATTATAATATTTGTTGAAATTATGTTGTAAATGATTAAGTATTCTTTATTTGTATTTGTGAAAAAGAATATATAAAATAGTAAAAATGGATAACAATTTCCAAATATTCATCTACCATATTCAATAAATTTTTCTTTCCTTCTTCAACATAATTTCTGTTTTTATCTTTTTCTATTTTCTTTGCCTTCCATATCTATCTACAATCTGACATATAAAATGTGAATTATTACTTTATGCTGAGAATCTGTGAGTAACAGCTAATATTTTACAAGTTTAAAATATTCGATGACAGTTCTGCAGATGTTATTATCATTCATTTTGTATATTCAACGCAAAAAAAACTACAGAAATTTATTCGTATTATTCGAAGAATAACGATTCTGGTTAAATGTTACTTTATTATTTGTAGATTTAATCCACAATGTTGAAACAGGGCATTAGAATTATAAGTGATTCTTTTTAAAGGAGCGTAATATTTTTTCTGCTTTGGATGTTAGGTTGCTTATATTTATACATATCTGGTAGATGTGGTAAAATTTAATTGTAATTATTAATTTTATTATTATTTTACAAAACTGGAATTATAATTATATTTTTATTATTTTTTAAATTAAATTTTTGTAATCCGATATGTTTATATTTTTATGTTTATCTTTACATATTTTCGCAATAAAAATGTTTAGCATTGGAGATATGAATAAAATTAATTCAAATAAATTTATTGAACATGACAATATTAGTTTAGTAAAAATTTATTCATAAAATGAGTAAATATATCACATATGTGAAAGCACCATGAATAAATCAGTTTATAAAAATTTCAGAAAGCAACGAATGTTATTCAGAAACGTAAATAAATGCTAAATTTCGAATTACATTTCTTTCAGAATCTATGTAATATGAATATTACTAATTCTAATAAATTAATATGAAATATAATTGAAGGTTTCTGACATATAACCACAGAATAGTTACATACAGAAGCGACACGGAGTGTCGGTACCTTTCCTGTTCCCCTTTTCAGTTCTATGACCTTGATGCATTGTGTAGACCTTTAAATTTGTGCTCTTCCCCTATCTCTCTCTCAGATGTAAGGGAATTTTCCGATGTTAAACAATGAGCCCTTTAAATTTGTGCATATTCTCCATCCCTCTCTAATTTTATCTTACTGTCGCTTCTGTGTAAATCTATTCTGTGATATAACTAAAAATGGTGTAGCTGTTAAAAAATTTTAGAGTTGAAGTCATTCTCGCCCAATTTCCATCCAAAGGTAATTTTAATTTGCTTATAAATAAAACGTGCGAACATTTCAATAGTACGAGAAAGAATAGATTAGGGTAGCAATTCCACAATTCCACTTTGGAGAAGATCTCGTGTAGGTAAGGAATGTTAATTCGTGTCGAATGGAGAATTGGTGCGTAGGGCTAGGAAGACGCTGCGACGCGCAAAATCAATAGGGGCTGTAGGCAGACTGACGCCGCGGGCTGGCGCCAAGGCGCCCCTCGCATCGGCGTCCTCTACGCACTAAGCGCCGCGATGCGCATACATATCATTCGGGGGTTTAAATATGTTCAATATTAGACATCAGACAATCAACAACAAATTACAGTAACATTTGTTTTAATCTAAGTCGCCAAGTCCAGAAAATCTATAGTAGGAACAAGTTATAAGCTCCCAAAAATTATATGACAAGTTTTATTTAATATTAGATAAAAATAGCCTAGTAACAGTGTGCAACGAATTGCGGAACGTAGGACTTTAACATGGGATTTCAGTAAATTGCAGATACTCTCTCTCCTGATAAAGTTATAGCAAAATTATAAGAATACAAAGTTGTTCAAAATGACATAAAATTGACATATTTTTTGAGATGATTCATAAAGCTGGGATTTAATTTCTACGCCGTCGGAGTAGAAGTAAAATAAATAAGTATTCATAGAAGCTAAGTAGAATTAGCAAATAAGAAATAATTTGTACAATAGAAACCTATAGATCTCCATTTATGTCACTATAAAACTAGATAAACTAAGAACAAAGTTACTAAAAACTACCAACAACGAACAGATTTAAATTGTTAACCTATAAATCGAAGGTCAAGCAGTATTTTTTTTTAATATTTGCGTTTGAAGAAAAAAGTGTCTTTGTGTGCCTCGCATGTAATTGTGCAAACTTCCACACTCACCAAAAAAAGTATCACTTACTTTTAAAAACACAATATACTATTAATTAAAAAGAAAATATATATTATTCAAATCTTTTTTCATGTTGGTTTTATCGGTTATTTTTATTGAGTGGGTTTTAACAAAAAATGCGATGGTACGTTTTAGGTTAGGTACATTACAACAAATTTTGTCATTTTTTACAGTGATATAGTCTAGTTCAAAATTATATAATATTTAAATTTTAAATTATACCATGCTCTATATTTTTTTCATTATTCTCTAATTACCTACATTTAACATGAATACTACAAGAATAAATTTCTAATAAGATAAGTTTCAAAATTAAGAGTACTTGTACAAACTAATTAATTTAGTGAAGATTGAATAAACCGATAAATGATTATTTGAAAGCTGAAATAAAATCTATTAAGTGAGATTTAAATACAAATAATTAAGTATTTATTTTTGTTCCCCGTTCTTTTATTGGCTACTTTTAATTATTGGGTTTCAAGAATCGAACTATTTAATGATTATTATCCCTAGAGAGTGTAAACGAAGCAATTAGTATGCAAGTTGTATTTGACGGAAAAAACATCAAGTCTTCCAAATTGTTCCTGATACGAATTAACTTTCCCTAACAACTCTAATCATTACCATCAATTGGAACGCTAACCTTAACATCAATGAAATTTCTCTATCTCTTTGCGTCTTATTGAAGCGTTTCTTAACTCACGCACAAATGAAAATTCTTTGGATTGCGTTTGAAATGACGCTGGGGAGTCAAGTTTTATACGCAAGTTTTGTTATTAAAATTGTTATTGCAACTGAAAAGTTAGAAACAAAGAAATTTATTTCCATTTTCCACAAAGTCGTGAAATGAATTACAAAAGTAAATAGTAGCGTGTAAATATTATAATTAAATATTAAAATTGGAACAATATATGTTTAAAGTTTAATTATGTTGGTGTAAATTAAATATACAAATTACACGTGGTGTACATAAATAATGATGTGTAAATAATGCCATTAAACTATTGTACATGGACAACTTATTACAATAGTGAAAATATATTTCATTTATAATAGCATAATTATCCTGATATATATTTAAAGAATATTTAAATATGTAATGATCTGTTTCAATATTATTAATGACATTAAAGAAATCAATTCTGAATAAATATAACACGGGATTACAATTTTTAAAGTTTGAAAATAAATAAATAAATTATTATTTTATGGAACCTAAATTTAGGTAAATTTGAATCTATTGTGCAAAATAACGTACTGTGATACTAACTTAAATAAATTATTATCATAATTTGCGATATATAAGATTGAAAAAGCTAATATAGGCTAATAACTTTTTATTATTAAGTTTAATTAATATACATTTTATAAAATTTAAGTACAACGAGTAATTAATTAATTTATAAAATGCCGCCCATTTTTAGAAATTATTTCGATTTTATTCTGTCGCTTTATTATTTAACTTTTATTTATTTTCAAAACCTATAGCCTCATATCAAAGTTGTATAGAGTTAAAACAAACCAAACAACATTATTAAACCAAAAATTATGTTCACAAATGCGAAATATCCCAAAAATAGTATAGTGTACCTTGATTGATCTCGTCGCGATGATTTCAAATTTTCAAACGGAATTTAATTATCCCTTTTCGTTCCTGAGATATTTGCTGGCAAAGGTACTCCTCCAAAAAGTGTGTTTTTTGGCTATATATCAAAAATGGGTAGAGATACAATCTCAGCTATTATACCAGTCGATTCTACGGGAAAATTTACATAAAGAAATGTTTTCTCCGCAAATACGTTCTTTGGAACGATTAGGTGAAAAATGAGAAAATCGAAAAAACCTAAATTTTAAAATTTCTCCGAGGAACTATTTTTCTACTATAGTTTTCAGTTTTTAGGCATAAATAAATATCTATGAGCTGATTTCAAATTTTCAAACCAAACTGAATTATCTCTTCCCGTTCTCGAGATATTCATATTCAAAGTTGAGTTTTGGCAATACCTAAAAAAACAGGTTTTTTAGGTATACACCTTCAAGGGTTAGGTTTACGACGTCGGCGACCTCACCAAAGGATTCTACGGGCAAAATTACATAAGTATACCAATTTTTAGATTTTTATTCCAAAGGATACAATTTTTAGAGCAATAAAACGAAAATGGCTAAAATCGTAAAAATCGCCTGATGAACCCCTTACGATTTTTTTCGATTTTCGGCCATTTTCAGTTTTTTCCTTCCAGAAATTCTATCTGTTGAGATAAAAATCTGAAAATTGGTGCACTTATGTAATTTTGCCCGTAGAATCGAATGGTGAGGTCGTTGAAACCATAAACCTAACCATTTAAAGGGTATACCTAAAATACCTGATTTTTTAGGTATAACTTTGAACTCAAATATCTCGAGAACGGGAAGAGATAATTGAATTCTGTTTGAAAATTTGAAATCAGCATATCGGTATCTACTTAAATTTAGAAAATGGGAAATTTTGGAGACAAAAAGTTTCGAGGCGAAAAATTGAAAATTAGGTTTTTTGTTTTTCTTATTTTTCACCTAATCGTTCCAAAGAACGTATATGTGGGCGACACATTTCTTTATATATTTTTTCCCGTAGAATTGAATGGTAAAGTAGTTGAACTTGTATCTTTACTCATTTTTCAAATATGCTCAAAAAACACATTTTTTGAGGTACAACTTTAAGAGCAAATATCTCCGAAACAAGAAGAGATAATAAAATTCTGTTTGCAAGTTGGTTATTAGCGTATCAAATTATTTTAAAAAAAATTGCAAACAAAATTTGTAAAATTTGAAAATTTTCAAGCTAAAAATTCGGGATTTTCAAATATTTTCGAGTTTACTCAAAAATACAGCATCAGCGACTTTAAGAATTACATACATAAACTATTATATTAAATTAATTTTATAACCTCCATTTTAAAAATAAGAAAATATAACTTCTGTATAATTTATTGTAATATACAGAGTATGGCAAATAACTTGTTAGGCATGGGGATCTCGAGAACGGTAAGATATGCGAGGTCGGTTAAATTAGACAAAAGTTGCCGCATTAAGGGATCATTTGATGTCTTCGTTTTCGTAAAAAAATGTATAGGTTACAAGATATGAACGAAAAAGTAAATGATACGGTTTTTAATTTTATAACTTTCAAAATTAAAAGAATAAGTGATTTTGGTGTGCACCTTCTTCAGACACTTTTTTTTATGAATTTACGAGGGTTCTCAAAATCGCAGTAACTGATGATGTTTAACTGTAGCAAACACAAAAACATTTTTATTTATCAACTCATACACACTTCATTAAACTTTGCAAACTTGAAGTATAAATGCGTAATAATCAATCTAGGGAGAGCAAATAAAAATAATTCCAATTTGGGCGAGTGTGCATCTCTGGTGAATTTCCCCTGCGACGCAATAAAACTCACATTAACCCGGGATTATATCCGCGAGTGCATTGATGCCAATCAGAGTCTCTCCGCCAGCGAGGCGCCCTACGCACCCCGGGTTTAAATAGCCAAGGGGGAGAGATATCATAAGTAATTCATACGCAAAACGAGTTCCACGCGTAATTGCCTTAATTCAAACGCATGAATTTTTAAATTTCCTTGTGCCCTTCAATTACAGTGCTACAAGATTTCAAGATTATTTTGTTTTCAATAACAAATTATCAACTTTTTTCATAACCAGTGGCGCACCCAAGAGGGGGGGTTTTAGGGGGTTAAAGACCTTCAAGGATTACCCTATTGTCCTCCGAGAAAACATAGATAATCAAAAACAAACTGTCCTATTTGTATACAATTTTTGCAGCATTAAATTGCAATAATTGTTTATAAAGAAATCATCATATATTAATGTAGTAAATATACAATTTCCTATAATTAGATACTTTTTTAAACATATTGAAGCTGTTATAAAAAATAGTAATGAAACAAATATATTTTATTTACCGCTTTCAAAAGTACACTGATTACTAACTAACTGAACTAATAATTGTAACCCGTGTAATTTTGTCAAGTCTGTATGGTAATAATATTATCATACTGATTTAGCTGTCATACCAACCCAAACAGACTTGATCACGAAAACGTTACTCACAAGAGAATTTTATAAAACAATATTTATTAATAACGTGAAACCAGAAAAACAGAAAGATCAAAGATTTGGTAAATAGAACAGGCTTTAGAAGATACTAAAAATTTCTAATAGAAAAATTGGAATACCGTCAGAATATCATCGTATGTAATATAAAAGTTTTATAGCAGTCATTATTTAGTAGTTAATGCTTAGATTTTTGAAAATTTATTGTTTAATACTTCGTAAATATTTTTATTTACTTCTTTATTAGTTGGTTTATTAGTTCTTTATTTCGAAATTTCCTTTGTTAAATTTTAAATGAGACAAGCAAATACATATGATAAATCCCCATGTTTCACGTTAAAAAATCTAATGTAATAAAATAAATCTCACCATAAAAATTGATCTTTGATCTGTAGGAAATCACATCAATATCGGCAATGAGGTACACTCACACGCACCAATAGTATACCACAATTATATACACAATCCTTATTTTACTGACACTTGTTAACAGCAGCACTACACTGTAATAACTGCCCCCTCTAAGATACATCTCTCATATTAATAATATGCCTTACCTAATCTCTAAACATTGATTAGTTAAATCAAATTATTTTGCATTATATAGTAATTAATTAATTACATAAATCTCACAGATCTGATACAGACCATTTAAGACGTGATGATCAGATCTTGATCTAGATTTTGTTTAACATGTTCTGTTAGAACATTGCTTATTAATTATTAGTTTTTCACAATTTAACACAGCAGGAATTAAAATATGGATACCGTGGCGTGGTTATAAAGGACGAAGATTATTCCTTACATTTGAAAGAAAAAATTGAAGAATAATGTACATATATATGAGCTAAAAAGAAAAAGATAATAAATAAAATATAGTTACTAACTAAATTAATTTTATGGAAACCTAATATAATACAACAATAACAATAAATTTTAGTTGATTGAGATGGATTCGAACTTTGAAAAAAAAAAGGAAAAATAAAATAAAAACATCAATAATATTCACCTTTGTACTATTAGTTAAAGCTCATATTTCGCAATCCAAGTGTAGTGTAATCGGATGACATTTCCCTCATTCGACTGAATAATTTCATTGTTTAGAAGAAAAGATAGACCAAAGATTTGATTAATTGAACAAGTTTTACAAGATACTAAAAATTCCTAATAGAAAAATTGAAATATAGGAAACATAATGGTTCAAGATAATGGCTTGTATTACGAGCTCACTTTTATAATAAAATCGCGATTTTGACGCCCACTTTTACATCATAATCTTATGTAAAATTGAAAGTTAAAATCACGATATTATTATAAAAGTGAGCTAGCTCACTTTTATAATAATATCGTGACTTTAACTTTCAATTTTACACAGGATTATGATGTAAAAGTGGGCGTTAAAATCGCGATTTTATTACAAAAGTAAGCTCGTGTTACGGGCCACTATGTTTCATAGAGGTGCATATGAATATAGTGTATAATTAGTTTATATATTTCCCAATAGTAATACATTTGCGAAAGCAAACAAGATTTGGTGAATTAGCATAGGATATGCATCTGGAGAAATAACACGATGTCTTGCATGTTGGCATTAGTCCGGGATTATTTAACCCTGACACAGTTACCGCTATTGCCGTGCTTGGCACAACTTCCGAGCTGGATATCTCGGCCATTATTGGGGATCATACACTGATGCAATGGTGCACTTAATTCGACCTGCGTTTACACAACACTTAGCTGTTTGCTCCACTTACCCGCACATTTCCATACGTCACGGTTCCAATTCAACGCAAACATAACCTGCATCAATTATCTAACGACAAAAATAGATTCGTCTTCAAAAATAGAGTAAGAAATGAAAGAGATCAAAAGGTTTTGGAAGGTGATTTGAAAATCGTAACTTACGGATGTATTTCTTTGGTAACAAAGCGAAAATACATACCCCTATTCCAAGCTCAATATTACAGGTTGGACTAGTAGGAAAAGTGATATATTCCCAGACGGTGGTGAAAATTGCGGTACGAGCCATAGATGAAGCCAGAGTCCGAGTAGTCACTTTTCCTACGTGGTACACACATACTATTTTTTCGATTGATGTTTAATAATAATGTAATAAATATGATTGAATTTTTATTTACGGAAAACAATGCGTAACTGTACGAAAATGCTTTGTCACCGGCCGGAATAGTAATTTACGTTAAAGTCCGGTAAATAAGTTTTTACGGAACGAATACGATTTTGAAGCCGAGTCAGGAATTTCGAAATAAGTACCGTGAAAATCATTATCGGACGTATGACGTCAACGTTTTGTACCATATTTTTAAATTTAAATTTATTAAAAATAAAATTCTTAGTTGTCATTGATAAATTTAAGAAGAAAAACTGTGTCATCTGTCACTTATGACATGGAAACACACAATTTTCAACATAATTTTATTTAAATAAGGTTAGATTTAAAGAATTTAAATTTCGTATTACTAAATATAAGAATGTATTTTAAAATCATTTAAAGAACGAATAAGTAAAAATTTATGAAATTTATATTATGCAGTACCGTAAAGAATAATAATAACGTATAGTCTTATTTACCGGATTGAAATTACAATTGTAAGATTGGAAATATGACCCGGTATGAAATAAAAAATATTGTCTGTTTCGTAGCTTAGCAACTACACTAAAATACCGGAATAATGCACTTTCTGGTATGACAACACACCGAAAAGGAGTCAGTTTTCGTCCGATCGAAATATTTTTTATTAATTTTGTTTAACACGGAATTAATTTCTAAAGTAAGTTTTCAAAATGTCCTCCCTTTATCTATATTCTAACCCTTCATAAAACTGAAGACATAAGTCTATAAAGATCAGGTCAGGTTCTGCTTGCGTGGATTATCTATGTTGTTCATTCATTCTTTCTTTCAAGATACGTTAGGTCCGGTGACCTCAGTGGCTGGAAAAATGAACCTCCACTTCCAATTCACCAGTTAGCAAAGTTATGGTACGTTCTAACATTTCAGTGAAACGATGCGCTATTCTGATGAAATACTAGTAAAGAGAATATCGGTATATTCTTGATTTGAAAATTTAGCCATAGATTATTTATCGTTAAGATAACAAATATAAAACGTCAAAGAAGACAATTGCTACAAATTATTCATCAATAAAGTGTACCCTGGCCTGTTCTATTAAATTTAATATTGGCCATAAATTCTATAAATTAAATTAAGTTTTGGTTATGAGTATATAAGGTACGTTGACTTAAAATTTCCTAAGGACTACATTTTTCAATTACGACTATGAAGTCAATAATGTAAGTTCATATAACCCCTGATCACATATACAATCAGATTGACCAAATACGTTTAGCGCGAGGCTACACCAAAATGCCTTCCAGCACCAGAGGCCAACACTTGTTCTCAAGAAATTTTGCCTTCTTTTGTTAGATGGCGTTAGTGTGCAAAATAGACAAGGACGGCTATAGAAAATAGGTGGGACTTAACCGACCAATCAAAATCGTTTGGGCTCTTACATCGGCATACATACCAAATATCTACATTTTTATGCAGTAGAAGGTGAATAAAATTAATATTTAAACATACCGTTTTAAAATTTGGAACAACAATAATTTTTTTCATAACATTATAACAATATAATCAAAATTTTAAATCGTTTTACTATGAAAAATCTTAATAATAACAATATATATATATATATATATATATATATATATATATATATATATATATATATAATAATAATAATAAATAAACGTTATTAACGTTTATAAAAAAATATTTATTTAAATAATAACAACAACAGAAATAATAGTTTTATTTGTATAGAAAATAATAGATGTGAACACTTCAGTCTCTCAACTGTAATTAACTACAAAATGTCACAATTTTTTTTACAATTTCAACAATGAATTCCCAAAAATTCAGATTTTTTCTATTATATCAAAGTCTACATGAAAAATTTATTTTAAGATAAGTATACGCTTTCGTAGATAGAATATTGACGGATACGCATTTGATAATCCCTTATAATAAAACTTGCAAAATTAAAATACCTTCCTAATGTTCTATTATAAAATGCACGGGGTGCTGTGGAAATGACAAAAACAAATATAAAAAACAATAATGTAAATTTAATTTAATTTATTAACACATAAGTTCAAATTAAGCGCTAATTATACCTAAACAATTCTGCAATACAATACAAATAAAGACTGTTATTTTTACATATTTTGTAATATACGAAATTTGTTTTTACCTTTCTCTGCATTTCTTTTATTAAAAATTACTTTTACTTTATAAAAGATTTTACAAATTATCAGTTTCTCTAAAATAAAAATCCTGTGTTGTTTACAGTTTTGAATGATATTTATCCATTCAGATAATTTATTGTTTATTGTAGTAAAAATTTGTTGTTTAACATTTACTTGATAACATATTTCACCAAAATTTTTTTCAAAAATGTCTAGACTCTGAGACACTATATTGATGAAATCATCTTGAGGGGCATACAGTCCGTCATCGGTTGATTTTATATTTTCATAACTTTTATGCAATAAAAACAATTCCTTTTGATTTTTTAATTCGGACTCTTTTGTTAAGTAATTTCTACAATCAGTACATTTGAACTCTTCGATGCACCTCTTAGCTAAATATCCTGCAAAATATACAACAGAACATTCTTCAGAGGTAGTTACGGGGTCAGATGTTTTAATAGGTGTAGACGTCATGGAACATGAAGACAAAGAATCATCTGTTAATGTATTACTTTCATAATTATTAGAAGTATCATGTAAGACACCGGGTTGGATTTCTGGTTCATCACAATTTAGTAAAGGCATATCTTCATCAGCTTCACAATTTGAACTGGCAGATGGTTTCATCAGTGAATTTATCAAGTTAGATCTAAATAAAGTTCTAAATGTTCTTGCCGTAGGGTTTCTGTTATAACCACCTTTCTGTCGGTATATGGAAAATAAATTTTCCAGGCAATCTTGATTTAAGCGATTGGTGAATATAAAATGCACATTGAATTTTTCGTGTTCTTCTTTAAACATTTCATTTATACCATTTACAGTTTGTATCAGACCAGAAAAGCACGGCGGTACTGTCGGGTTTTTACATTGTTGTTTATTGGAAAGTTTTTTTAATTTTGGTAAAATAAATGTTGCTTCCTTTAAAACAGTAGTTGCAGTAATATTGGTATATGAAAGTGCACACTGGTATGGATTTTTTGAAAAAAGTGTTCTGCTATTGAGAACGTCAAACAAATTATTCAAAAATTCTACGAAATTTGCAGTATTTTCTGCAGTGTCGGTTTTAAGTTCTCCTGTACTAATGCATGTTTTTATCGCTGCTGCAACGGAATGGCTTAATATTTGCACCGCTAATTTAACATTCATTTTCATGAATGTATTAGGTGCAATGTGTGCTTTGGTAATTTTTGGTAGCATTTTACTCTTTTCATTTTTGCTATCTATTACATATACTTTCTTGATATCACCGAAACTTATTCTTTTTCCGTCCATTTCAAAATCTGCTGATAAAAGATTGTTTCTAAAATTCTTGAAGAGATGAGGAACATCAAAAATGGAAAATATTTTTTTATCGTCTACATAAAAATAAGGTTTTTCTGTTGTAACTTCCAAGGTTTTCATTGCACTTCTATTACTCGATCCTTGATCACATACTACCATTTTAGGGATTAATCCATGAAGAAATAATTTAGAAATAATGTCAGTGATTAGAGATATTAAATCTTTACTTTTAATGCCAGTTCCTGTTAAAAAATAACAAAGAGGGAGTTTCCATGAGTGATATAATCTGGGACCATCAGAGTTATCTCAAATTTTGAAAATTTGTTCAGATATTGGAGAAGAAATAGATAAAATACCACAATATGTAGATTATAAAGAAATGGATATATCTAATTATAAAAAATAGATACTCATCTGTTGCTGAATGTTAAATATTGCTGAAACCAATTCAGAAACCTCTGACGAAGAATTTTTAAATCAATGGACACCTGTCTTTTATTTTTTAAATAAATGTTTAAGAATACAAGCACATTTTATTTGCCCATTCTAATTTAATTTATAATAATATTGTGTACTGAGAAAAAGCAATACAAATGGAATTAAAAATAAAGTCATCGAATTTTAAAGATTATCTTTTGTGACATTTGTATTACTTATTATTCATTTCTTAAAAACACATGGCAAAGTTTAATAAAGATTTATTATGTCTAAACTGTTATTTATTTGGACAATCTCGAAAAAATACTATTTGTTACAGAATTATTTTATAAAAAAATATTACTCTGAATGTGTCCTCAAATTATTTTATAAATCTTAATAAATATAAATATTAATTACATTTCTAAAAACTTTTTATTTCTTACAAAATCAGAAATAAATTTGCGCTGGCAACTGTACAATGCAAGGGAGTGAGATGGTGCTATGGAGATTGTAAGGATAGACAACATCGTTGTAAGGGTGGGGACGCTGGGCCAGATTCTCGTCGGGAAGGAATAAAAATGTGTTATTCTATAATAAATAAAATAATTCGATTACCATATGTAATAGCACAATAAAATATAGACCACCATGTTCCTAAAAGATTAAAGAAACTTTTATAAAGAATACTTTTTTTTTATTTAAGCTTTAGTTTTGGAGATAATACAGTGTAAACATAAAAACTGGTTAATTTTGCTTGATTTTTTCCAACATTATTTGCGAAATATTTAAATTTAAAATTTATTAAGCCCGTAAGCCACAATGTATTGAATAAAATTTTAAAAAATATTATAAATAGACCCGCCACGAAAGTTGACAGTTTTTTTATATGAAAAAATTCAGATTTTTCTTCTCTTTAACGGTATGTGCCTAACTCAAATTTTGATTCTAGTGCCCATTTGTCTGGTTCAAATTTTTACAAATTCGAAATGTAGATTTGTTAGGTCATTAAGTATCATGTGTGAAAATTTCAGCTTTTAACAATGATTCCCCCACAAAACGCATTTTTTTACGCTTTTCGTGGCGCTGAGCACTCTACTAGTTGGCATTGAAGTCCCTGACGAGTCTCAGTGTGTTTATTGTTTGGTTACCATGGTTACGGGTTAGGATCAGGTAGCAAAAGGTTCGCGCGGGTAACTTGTGTAACTTTTTCATTGGCATGCCATCTATTGCTAAATTTTTAAATTAAATACACTATTCTTGTAGTGTAGCCATATGCTCCATAAGGTTGGTCAATCTGATTGTATATGTGATCAGGGATATAACTTACAAACTTTCTACTACTTGCATAGAAAATTTTAAGTTTTTATGCCATTTGTGCATCTCCAGAAAGTATCAAACAAAAGAAAATTTAAATCTGAAACACTTTACTACGGATTATGATCTCCTCGGTTATAAAATAACCTTTACGTGATATGAAACGGGATGTGTATACGACTTTACGAGAACCAAATGCACTTTTATAAACCAGCTCCAAATATACTTAACAAACCCAATAAAATCAAGATTACATAACCTATCTTTTTCACTCACATAATAATAAAGAAAATACATATTTTATAAGATTTTTATATCGACGTATATAGTACAAGGAGTTTTATCCTTGAAGAAAATTGGCTTTTATATTTTTATTTTAACTTATAACAATAAAATTCTGTCTGGCAATAGAATGACAACCACAAAGAGGTAACTCGCTCAAGCAGAAATATGCCTTTGATAAATGTTCATAAGTTTAATTAAATGGAAAATGTTTAATCATATTTACAATTACACACTGTAATTGCTATTAAACATATTGGAATGACAGTCGTTCACAATAAAATCATTTTTGCAATTATTACATCCGTCGCTACAGTGACATATTGCCATTTATTTGTTATTATTAATCATGATATAAAGCTGAATTTAAATTTCCATATTTAGACACTTGTCCTGCGACACATTAGTGTCATAAATAGTGATTCTGTGAGACGAGAAGAAATGAGATTTTTCTTTTTCTCCTATTTTGTGCTACTAGGTAGGAAAGTTGTTCTTTTCTGGTTTGAAGGATAAGTATACGGCCGAGACATAGACCAGGCTGGATATTTCTTGAGGTGCAGAAAACAACTTTACTGCCATGTAGCACACAATATTTTTTATCCTACACAACAAAATAACATAATAAAATATTATAAACATATTATTAACTTAACCACAGTGAAAATTATGAATTTGATTACCAACTTTACAAAATTATCTAAAGGTAAAATGTTTTAAAAGTACGTTGAAATATTTTATTTTGGTTGTTATCTCTAGAGCATTAGACGCCATGAACTGGTTTTTTCTTCTTAGTGAAATTTTGTAGTTCTGGGTCTGAAAATGTCTACTTTCTTGCGCACGTACAACCAGGAAAATCTTATTTTCAATACATGTAGGATAAAAATGTTTAAAATTGTAATTTGCTTATTTTCCATAAGCTTATGTTAAAGGATAAATAATGATTTCACGCTGTATCCACCTTAATGACATATTAATATTGTAGAAGTAAAGCTTCGTGATGTAAAAATAAAAGTAGAATAACAATGAAGTCAAAAGGTGCAGTAATAAATCTAATGTGAATATAACTGCGACTTCTAAATCAATATCATGTGACCTTTTCGTTTTTTTTGCAGTAAAATAATATTTTTATTGTTAAAAAAGCTCTGTATCCTAGAAACGTAATCTTACGTAATCTGCTCGTGCTCGTTAGAAAGAATGACCTATATCATAATCGATTTATTTCTCTATATGTACTGGATTACTCAAGAAAATGAAAGAAAGGAAAATATTTATTCTTTGCTTTTATTTTCTTTCTTCCGGAATGGTTATCCAACCCTACTATAAAACAATGACCCGCATAGGATTTCTTCGCTGAATTCCTTTCGTTTTTCGGTGCTGCAATTATTTATAGTGGAAATATAGTCGATAAATCGGTCTTTCTTAATAATTATGAATTTGAGTTCTTTCAGTAAATTAAATATTTATTTCGACAAAAAAAAGTTTCCTTAACAACAATACCTCAATAAAATAATTGTATTAATAGCTTTGTCAGCTATATTTATAGGAATAGAATAGACGAAATATATATAAGAAAATATCACTATTATCGATATATAAATTGACATTAAATAATTTTAATATTTTATTTAATTTACAGTTTATTGCATTTTCTAAATGTCTTTTTTGTTACAATTTATAAATTAACAAATGAGATCCACAACAATAAAGTTAACAAACTTACATCAACGAACGTTAAAATACACTATTTTCTCACGTAAATCATATCGCCATGGTTACAAACAAAACAGAAGTTGGTTGAATTGAACTTATCAAATAGGTAATACCTATTATTTTTTATTGTGGTAAGTAAAGTCATTCAAAAAATTATATTTATTTCATAATGTGTAGCATTTCCATGTTTACAATTTTAATTTCAGTCCGGTAAATGAGATTTCACGGTTCAGTTATTTTCTAAGACTGTTATAAATTTCATAAATTTATACTTAGGTATACGTCTTATTTTAAAATATTTGAACATTCTTATATTTTGAAGTATAAAATATAAATTCTTTAAATCTGACGTTATTTTAATAATAACAATGGGAAAGCGATTTTCTTCTTAAATTTTTCAATGACAACTTATATTTTTACATTACAAAATCAAAACTTTAATTGTATGAAATAAAACATTGTACGTTATTCTTCCATTAATTGATTTTCACGATTCTCATTTCGAAACTCCCGCTTCGGCTCCTTCGTCGCTTCGTCTGGAAACATCTTATTAATATTGTAAAATAGTTTATTGTGTATCTAGGAGGAAAAGTAATATATTCCCGGATGGTGGTGTCATTTTTCGTAGCCTAGCAACTACACGAAAAGAATAATGCATTTTTCGGTTCGAAAACACATTGGAAAGGTGTTGTCAGTTTTCGTCCGATTGAAAAGAAAAACTCATTTATCGGTTTTATTATTGCATCTCAATTATAAATTATATTGCTATTGCTATATTCTCAATTTACGAACTCGAACAATAAAGATCTTGACACGCAATTATTATTATATTCTAATAATAGTATTTCGTACTAAAAATCAGCTTTCCTGAAGTGTAAATTATACGTTTCTAAACTTGAATTGTTTTATTTAAAGTTTAATATTTGTCGTTCAGTTATGAGAGCAAGCATTGATCCAACTTTTTCGCAATTGCAAAAAACAATAACAACAAAATTTTTGTAGTGTTCGTGTAATGTGAACTTATTAAAATTTTTATTCTGGAAATGTAACAATTTTCGCTGGTGTTATGTTTTATTTACGATTGGAAGTCGCCGACACATGGCGCCGTGTGATAATAGCGAACAGCGAGAAAATATTGTTTATTTCGCTGCTGAATCCGTAAATCTTGGAAAGCTGGATGAAATATGGTGGCAGCGGTTCGGAAAAATCAAAGCTTCGTCTCGTTACCTGAGTTTGATACAGGAATGTCACGGCTGAAGCGACAAGATCGTCGGCAACAGAAAAATTCACCGCCATGAACAACTAACCCTAGATGAATTCCACAGGAGATTCCCAATTTTAGCAAATTTTAGCAGAAGAAAATTGCGAGACATACTTGCTAAATAACTGCACCCCTGGGAATTTCATTCTCCTTCAATGGTAAATTAGCCGGATAAATATTCTTTAATTAATGGTCTTTGCAACATTAAAAAAAAAAGATTCCATAGTACATTATGCAATAAAGGAGCAAGGGAGGAAAACTTGATTGTGCTCTCGCGGGTAAAGTGACAGCACGAGACCGAATCGAGGGCTGCCAAGAGAGCAAAAACGTTCCTCTCGAAGACAATACAATAGTTTTTGTGCAAAGAAAGACGGGACGAAAAATGTCTCGTTAGAGAGAGCAAAACGCGTTTTTCCTTCCGTGGGATATTTTTCTTCCTAAGGACAGGGCATGTAACTGAAAAAAATACTGGTTAACGGTTAACCCTTATAGAGAACGTTATAATAATAACGGTTTTAGTTCGAAAACCGGTTTTTGAAAATTGGAAACCGGTTTAAACCGGTTAATATATCGGTTAAAAAAATAATTAAAATTAATTAAAACAAATTAATTATAAAAATTTGATTAAAAAAATAGAGAATAATTAATTAAAATTTTTTTTTTTTAAATATCATCTGAGAAAAATATCACAATTAAAGAAAACAATTTAATTAATAAATATTCACAAAAATTCCCGTAATTTATTCAGAAAAACGCAGGTCACTTTTCAATTTTAAACTTGCCTGTGTTGACAAAGGCCGTATTTATTTGGACTTTTTAAGTAACCTTAACGGCCAAAGAGACCTACATTTATGACTCTCCAATAAAATGTTAATTGTAAAAACTGTCATGACTCATGTTCAAATACAAATAAAAAACACAGATATAAAAAAAAATATTAATTTTTTGTCTCGCTAAATGATATTAAAATAAAGGTTAATGTTCGCTAAAACCGGTTTATTTTTTTTTGGTTAACGGTTACCGGTATTTTCGGCCTGAAAAATATCGGTTAAAATTACGGTTAAAGTTCGCAATTTTCGTTAAAAATATCGGTTACCGGTTTTTATTAACCGGTTTTTTTAACCGGTTACATGCCCTGCCTAAGGAGCAAAAATGCGTTTTTTTAACAGGCACTTTTCCACTCATTTTGCGTACATATGTTTTAAAAATAGTTTAGTAACACTTATTACCAGCTAAGATATTTTTTCTGAATGAAACACATATTTGAATACTTTATTTTGTTCCTAAGTTCTTATTACTATTAAACTTTAAAAATTATAATTATTAAGTTTTAAACGTACATAGGTATGTATAACACTATTTAATTATTGTAAAAAACGCATATTTTGTGGTCCTTCACAAAAAATTGATAAAACGAAAATTTTAGTTTTTCATATTTCGGACATAAGTAAATATCAACGTGTAGATTTCAAATTATCAAACAAAATTAAATTATCTCTTTCAGTTCTCGAGAAATCAACTTTCGAAGCAAAGTCTAAAACATTAATCTCTATTATTTATTATCAACAGACATTTAATTTTATGTGCATTTAACGACCAAAAACCGGCAGAAATGAAATATAAAGGATTTTTAGCATTGCTGCCAAAATTTCGATATGCTTTTTTGCATTAAATACTCAATTAAAAATAAATGTCTTTTGACAAAAATTTCTATATGCATTGTGTCATTAAATACACATTTAAAATTAAATGTCTGTTGATTAAAAATTTTTATTTGTATTTTTTCATTAAATACCCATTTAAAAATAAATGTCTGTTATTTAAAACTTCGATATGCTTTTTTCATTTCATCTGTTGATAATACTGGAGGTAAGTTGGTTTTAAATTTATACTTTTCTAATTCTAATTTTTAGATATAACTTAAAGACATATCTTGAGAACTACAAAAGATTTAAATTCTTTTCGAAAATGAAAAATCAGCGCATCGATATTTAAACCAGAAAATGAAGTAGAGAAAAAAATATTTTCAGCAAAATATTGAAATTTCAGTTTTTCGTTTTTCTCATTTTTCAAAAACATTTCTATTTGTAAAGTCACTAAGATTCTTATCGCACATTTTTGAGGTGCACCTTTGCAAGAGATAATTCAAATCTGTTTAAAAACTTGGCACACAATTTTTAAAAACCAAAATTCTCTCCCGAAAAGTTGTATTTTTGATGAGAAAACACAATATACGATATACAATTTAAAAATTGAAATTTTGAAATTGAAAACAATTGCTACATTATTGGATAAATAAACACTGCAAAATTATTAAATAATTTATGTACGTTTCTGGGGTAAGATAAGGTTATTGTTTTGTAGGGCACCAAGCAATACCATGAACTATTCGGAAATCATTAGGCATGAATTTTTGAGAAGTGCAGCAAAGATGGTACATATTTAATGCAATCTGTACTTGGGTTAGCACATAAATAATAAATCAGAATTGTAACTAGCCTCAAGCTTATAATTTCTATGAATAATAAATACCCGTCTGTTTTCTTTTTGGCAACGTGCAGAAACTTGTGCTAATATCCCGCTGTAAATTTCGGTTAAGGAATGATTCTGCATTTCAAACTTTGTTCGCAACTCTTCCGAATATTACATCCTCTGATGTATATCTATCAGCCTTGCACGCATATTTCAATTTAAACTTTGCGAAATGTAACAAAATAGTTTCAAATATCCAAACTTTCCTAATACCAGCAGAATTTTTGTACTTTTAAATATTAAATTTGCTTACCTGCAGATATTTTGAGAAATAGAAAAATTACTTCTACCGGAACAGTTTGGAGTTGGCGAGTTTGGAAACTAATATTTTAACCTCAAAACTTGAGTTGAGAAAGGGTTAACTTTGAACGATGATTCACTGTTTGCATACATGCGTATATGTAAATCGAATAATTAATTGAACAACTTCACTAATACATGACTCACTAATCAAATGTCTGTGTAAAGTCAATGAAACATAATGTAATGAACTCACAAATCAGCTGACAACACACGATCGGTACACCGTAAAACTAATAACATAAGGTAGCTACACTGTTCATAAAAAAGACACTACTTTCTTCTCACCAAAGTAAAAATTAGTCAATCAAAAATTATATTTCATTTGAAGCTTTAAACTTTTTTTTCTAAAAAAATACAGAAATATATATTTTTGTAACATACTGTATAATTTTTTTTTTCTCAAAGAGTCTGTATTAATCCTTTTTAAATAAAACAGATTAATTATTCATGATTCCAAATTTGATGAGAACAGTAGTGTTTGACATATATACGTATGTTACTTTTAAAGATAAAAATATGAAGTTTTTGTATTGTACAACATAAAAATATTGAAACAATATAATGTTATTAAAAATCACCAAAACTTGTTTTTAATGATAAATATTTTTAAATCACTTGTTCTGCAATTGTTATTTAACATTCAAAATTTAAGAGGCATATAGGTAATGTTATCATATTGTAACATTTTCAAGAATTACTAAATCTGTTTAACATCATCGATAAAACGACTTTACTGGGTATATTATTTTGAATTTATAAAGCAGAAAATTTTTGCACTAGTGTGTGTCTGTTTTTTTTTTGTAAATTTACTGTGAAATTTGTTACCGTAAAATTCTGTTACAATGACATCAAAGGGAACCCATAAATTTCGTCGCTAGAACCGGAAGTTGCTATATAACTAATAAAAAAATAAAGTAAGCGTATTTCTAGTTTATATCCAGTTTGTCGCTAAGCAGTATCATTATAAACGGATTTTACTGTAGTTCTTTATTGTTTTAAATTTTTCCTTTTTCTTTAATTTAGAAATATACGATTACATACACTTACAGAAAATCAAGTTTGTCTCAAAAACAAACTAAATGTTATTGTGATTTAATAAACAAACGACAATTCCTCATTGTTTCCTAAACTTATTATTTTGCAACACTAATTTGCATTGGTTAACGAAGCTGAACATTGTTATAAAGTACCCAATTACTAAACAAGTCGCGAATAACGACACAAGTTGTGGAAAAAGTCTGAAGAATCCTGCGTCGACTGGTATCCTTGTACGCTAGCAGGTTTGAACAGGCTCGAGCTTGCGAAGTATCGCGGCTGGCGATAGCAGCCCTCCCAGAGGAATGGCTGCTAACAAACCGACACAAAAGCCCCTCAAAAGTTTTATCATTCAAGAATGGTTTTTTCGATATCTTTAGAAGTTTCGGGTATTGCTACTATTTCGTAGATTTAGTTTAAAATCACTACATATTTTTCGAGTGGCTTCTCGAAAGCACAATAACTTTCATAAATTTTGAGGTTAAAATCGTTCTTATTTCGATTACAGATTTTAACAATGTAAAATAGTATTACAAGGAAATTTTACATGAGATTTTTAAAGAAATTCTCAATGAAAAATAATTCTAAGGTTAAACAGAATATGACAAAGAAAAATCATGATAAAAAGTTGTAGCCACCACAGAATCTACTACCACTAACAAATATTTATGAATTCAATAAAAATATCATTTAATTTCAATTAATTTTTGCTTAAATTCAGGTATTTGCTTGAATTTTTTTACAGCAACTTTTGTTAAATACGTATTTCAAAATATCTTGTACGAAATATTTGGAAAAAATCTTAAAAACGATAAAAAAAATATATCAACTTTTGCTACTGATGTCAAAAGCTTAAATATGAAGTTTCATGAAAATCAGTTCTACCTAAATTGCTCTTAAGTACCATACTCATAACAGAATTAGAAAAACATATGTCACGCTAAATAAAGTCAAAATTTATTTTAAAGACTTTAATTCCTGGACACAGTTAAAACCTCAAAATATCAGAATCAGTATGATTATAATAACTCTTGTATATATACTAAAAATCGTGAAGTAATTATTTATTTATAAAAGAGATAAAATAAGGTTTTATTCCTGTGAATCTAATTAATTTTCAGTTGAGGGCTTGACGAAGTTTATTCTAGAAATACACACAAAACTTTTCTCCTAACCATTAAATTTAAATAATTTAATTTATTTATGCTTAATTCTTAATTGACATGAGGTCAAAAAATAAGGTTTGTAATTAAATTTTATTATAAAACTTTGTAATCAAGGATATTTGTAATTTTTTTACTCCCTCTTTTACTTTATTCCCTAGGGAAAAAATAATCTATTATATGTCAATATGTCAATTGTCAAACAAATAAAATAACAGTTTACACTGTCCAACAGCTTAAATTGTGTTCTAAACCGGTCGGACATAGCGATATTTTATTTTTGGTTATAGGTTTACAGTCATTGGATTTGAACCCCACATCTCACACTGCACTTAGCGAGCGTGCTAACCAAGTGAGCCACCACTGCCCGCGAAATCAGAATGTACCGAATGTCGTTAATCAAAACCTAATAAAAGTTGTAAAAAAATCCCGACTCGAATATGCGAAGACGCCAAAAAAGTTTCTATAAAATATTAAAATTTCAATAATTAGCTAATAAAGTATCTGATTAGAAAGTTGGTAATGACTATGAATGTGGAATAGTGGCAGCCTATTGTCTGTTCGGTTCATTAAATGTAATGCGTTCTGCGGCTGCAAAGAGAACAGGTTGAGCATCGCTGCATTGTCTCGAAGGACGCTACAAGGAATACAGTAGCGAGAGGTACAAAAGGAGAATTGAAATTGAACCGAAGGAACCAGTAACGATGCCAGAATGCAGGCTGCCAATCTGACGCAGGAAATTTCACTGTTCTAATGGAAATCAATGAAGATTGCTAAGCAATTTCTTCTTGCCACGTGTTTATCCCAGCAGTTTATTAAAAATCAACGAACTGAAAGTGAATTCAATTCTCGCGAGAAAAGATCATTTCACCAATTTTTCATTACCTGTTTATAAGATTTTTTAATTAATCCTTCCTCTTGCAACCCTTAAGAGCGAAATAAAATTAATACTTGATGTTTCTCATTAATTTCAACGCTGGGAAATAAATTTTTTATTGCCACATTTTCAACGGTTTCCGAATATAAAGCGGATTTTTACCACTTGCATAAAATTTTTAAATTTCACAGACGGAATAATTTACTGTTACATCCTTTAAATTTAAATCAAAACACTTTTAAATGGGACCAGTTTTTTGTGATTCTAACAACTTGAATTTGAATTGGATCGAAGTTGAGTATATTTTAATTATTACTTATGCAAAAATAAACCGCTCTGGTAAATATTAATCAAAGGATATTTCTATTCCAAGGTTCTTTTAAATAAAAATAATAATCTCGAGAACTAAAACTTAGGAAAATTCTGGGCAATAAATAGAAAATTATATTTCCCCAATTGCACAATGGAATTTTTCGAGTGACCAATTTTTAATCAAATGTTTATAGTTACTTGTATCACTAGTCCAGAAACTAAACTTTTGACAATGACGTAAATAATGCGAGATCTCGCAAAAGAGTTTCTGGGCATGTGATACATACAAGATTTTCTGCGCCGATGACACTTTTAATTTATTAAAGAAATATTTTTACTACTTAAAGTTTTATACACTATAGGTTTATAGGTATGTCAGTAACATTTTCGGTTCATATGGATATGTAAACAATTCACTCCTTTTATTAAAAAGTTTAGTTATATTTATTCTAACCTAAAAAATAAAACAAATGTTAATTGATATTTTTGAATTAATATTAACGTAATCATAATCATACAACATGAGTATAATATGAATACATCAAAAATAGTTTACGTTTTACTTTACGTTTTATATTTCCAATAAAATAATATAAAGAATTTTGACTCATTGTAATGCGAAAATATTTAAATTGGCATCTCTATATCACAACAGAGTGTTTTTGGACGATTTTGCGTTCTATAATACTAGTCATAATGGGACGGAGGCGCGAAAAATAAATTCAAGGAATAAAATAATTTTAAATAAATAAATAATTCATTGATTTTGTAAAAAGTAACTAACATACCTATATACAAAATTCGTCGTTTACTTTCATTGTTAAATATAAGCCCCTCCTCCTATTCGCTATCGCTTCTTATCTTATTAGTGAGAAAGAGATGCACTGATTAGACAAACGCTTAACATAAATACACCGTTTATTTAAAATGTATGTGATAGGTTGAATCCTTGTTTTTGTTGTCATGACAATGAAATTAATAAACAATTCCAGAAAACATTATGCTCTGCCACAACAATTACTCTATGATCAGTTTGTAGAATGCATTCGTTTATAAAGAAAATATGCTTTATTGCAATATATTCATTAATCATCTTTTCAATTATGATATTGCAATTCTAAATATATCGCAAATAGTTGAATATTCATATTCCATATTGGTTTATGATCTGTTTTGTGGTATTAATTGTAATAAAATTATTTCATGATCAATACATAGTACTCAGAATTAGAATATCTCTAATTTGGCATTTAATTTAAAACTTTAACATTGAAATACGAATTATAGGATGCAATTGTAATATAAATTTAATTACCTGCTTTAACTACAACAGACAGAAGATAATTAAATATTTAGATATGAATATTAACATTGTGAAATGAACATAATCAGAATTTAATGGAGAATTCTATTATTATTTGAGCAAAATATAGCAGAAATTTTAACACAAATGAAATATATATGTGTGGGACACATTCCACAAATTTGGATTTAATAAAACATTAATCAAACATGAATAGAAATATTGGCGGTTGACTGAAATTTAAATGACTAATATTTGAACAATTTCGTGCATATTACAATCGAAAAATATGTTTTTGTTCATATTTCAAAAATTTTGAACAATATATTTATACAATAAAATATGATAACTTACTCAAATTAGAAGAATACTTATACGTATACGTAGAGCAATAACATACCTGAAACAAAAAAAAACGAATAAATTTTATGTGAAAAATGATTTTCAAACTAAACTCAAATAATTTAATATTTTTATTTCCTACATATTTCTTTAAAATTAGTATTTCAAATAATGAAAATTTAATTTGCAAAATGGTGAAAATGTAATAAAAAATATAACATAATATTAATATTAAAATGAAAGCGAAGCGCTTACTGAGCCATGAGGTTTTTATTTGTTCATTTTATTAAATTAAATTCAAAGATAAATATGAAATAAATTATTCCTGGAAAAATAAAAATGAAAATATGTATGAAAAGCTTTAATAAATTACTACACTCCCCATTTAAAAAATTATTTTTGTAAAATTATTTTAATTAAAATTTAGATTCCATGAAATATATTAATTAAATATTGAAATATTAAAGTAAATAAAATGACACAAGATCGCTGTTGTTTTCTGATTTTCAGGTAGGAAAATTTCCGAAAATAATTACCTATCAATAATTTGTGAACATAACTTGAAAACCTAATTGATGAACTTTACAAATTACCTGAAATGGCAAAATAGTTATTTCAGTATTAAGAAGAGTAAAAGCCCTTACCGTTTTCAAATGCTAATAATTTGAAATCAGTAAGACACTTACTGTTTGGAATGCTAGTTACCTTTAAACGATCGACATAATAAATAAATAAAAAAAGTTATACCATAGAAGTAATGGTTACATTTTGATGAAATGAAATTTTTTTGATCTATTGTCCTTCGTAAAATAATTCTATATTATAGGTACAAAAAGACGTTTGAAAATTCTCAATTATACGAGACGTGTTGCCTAGAAATACCATTATTTCCTAAAGACAATTCGTCCAGCATGTCGAAAATTTTCTAATGTCGAATTGTAACAGGTAGACTATATCATTAATAAAACTTATATTAAAAAGTAACAGAAGAAGCGAAGCGTCAAATCGTGAAAATAAATATTCGTTTACTATTTACTATTCAATACTATTTCAATACCTATTGCCTTGCTGTTTATGTGGTTTAAATTAGGTATGTTCAATTATTCGACTCGGTGAACTCGAAGTTGTCACTGTCAGTGTCATTTCGGTTGTCTGCATAAAGCACACAGACTCAAACATAAATTACAGATTCATTTATGTAGTCGTTACTATGTTTGACGGAAAAAGTTCATATTCTACGCTTCAAGGTTCGTATATTAGTTCATCATAGTTATATGTGGTAACTAAGGAAAATCAAGCATTTTTATTGGTTTATTAATAAAGAATGCCTGTTGTTTCAAAGTCAAAGTTCCCGTTTCAATATGAATTTATCTGGCTGTAAGTAACAGCCAGATTTAATTGCCAACTCTCAAGTACTTTTTTATCAAATTTATACAAATGTAGTTAGCTTATTAGATGTACTAAAAACATTATTTAAACAATTTTTCGCTACCTGTAATACCTTCCAAAAAAAAGGTGATTCCAATTTCACATTCCACCATTTATTTTACAATAATTGTTACACACAGAAGCGACACTCCGAATCGGCACCTTTCATGTTCCCCTAGTCAGTTCTATGACCTTGAAGCATTGTGTAGACCTTTAAATTTGTGCTCTTCCCCTATCTCTCTCTCAGATGTGAGCAAACTTTATGATTTTAAACAATGGGCCCTTTAAATTTGCGCACCTTCTCCATCTCTCTCTAATTTTCGCTTCTCTGTCTTACTGTTGCTTCTGTATAAACCTATTCTGTGCTATTATGTTGAAAGTTCTCATCAATGCTACAAAAACATTTTTTTAATGGATGATTTTCAACATGTTTTTTGAAGATAACAGATCAAATATTTATATTGAATAGGAATATAATTATAAAGTTCAATTTTTTTACAATTATTTTTAAATCTGTTTAACTTAAGCAAATTGACAGAGCGTATTGATTATTGTCCTATTGGATATAGACCGTTTCTTTTTTTTATTCGTTTCTGATTCTCACTCGATTATACTTATATTGATACTATCCGCGCTAATATTAAATTTCAATATTTGTCCATGAGCGAATGTGTAAACAATAAACATTGCCGCTCCTACATCTCGATGATTTACAATTGTAACATTATCCGAATCCGTGATTGAACCTTTTCTACCGAGCTCGTTTGTTTAATTTGTCAATCGGCGACATGTGACATCTGTAGAATAAAAAGAGGCGCGCAATGAACCGAGCCGGGCGATTTTCAGCACGGGCTGCCCTTTTCAGTGGTGAAATATCGCAGTTTTACACGAAGGCTCCATTGTGCCACTGCTTTATGAACTCCCGAGAATACTTTATGCACTATGTGTGGGAACTTGCTTAATTATGAACTGTGGACTGAACCGGATTTTTGCTAATTTGCATTTTAAGGGACATTCATTATTTAGAAGGAATTCCCGCAGCAACAATGTTGCTGAACGCTTGTCATTTTGAGGTTAATTGAAAATGAAACAGGATCAAATGTGCTTTTAGGGGACGGTGAAAACACTTAAATGGAAATTCCTTCAAATTATTTTTTACTTTAACCTCACTCTTATGTAAATAATATTTCCTACACGCATTATAAAAGACGATAATAAAATTCGAAACTACCGTAAATTTATTATTCACTTTATCCAAAATGTACTAAAAATGCTATGTAATATTAAAAAGCACTATTAAAAACAAACTTTTAACATACACTTTTCACGTCAGAAATATTATTTTACAACATATCAGCGCACGAGATACTATTGTTAAAAATAAAACATTCGGATGATCGCTTTTTATGATATTCTTAAAAAATATACCTATTTTTTTGATTATTCATTCAAGGTCCAATTTTTACGATTAAATATTTACCATTTTACTATTCTACAGCTTCCTCTAAAGTTATTAATGATTCTTAAAATTGTTGTTGCACTTGGTGTAGGCATGTCAGAAAATTTTATAACCCAAAAAGCAAATGTCAAATCCGTACCCTGTTTTATTTTAAATGAGACAAGCAAGTATACATTGCTCTCAATCAAATATCATGTTCTAAATGATAAATCCTCATGTTGTACGTTAAAAAATACTCACGGTATATTAAATCTCGTTAATGCTGTAAGCAAAATGATGCAGAATCCTAAATTTAATATAAAAATATTTATTCAAAATCTCGAACTTATTGCCTAGTTATTTTACTAAACTCCTTAATTCATTTCTTTAAGCATTTCGTCATTGTTTTCAGATCAATTAATTTTTTTCTCAAATCATTCCTGGTATTTCTATTATTATATCTATCCACATCTTTCTTGCTTTACTTGTCTTCTTTTTGTTTTTCCATTTCATTCACTTCTTCAATATCAGATTTATTCTTTTTATGTGCTCAAACAACTTAAGTTTTCTGTTTTGTCGTTATTGATTCTAGTTTTATCATTTCTCTTAAGTTTGCAATATTTATTCTATCCAGTTTTATCTCTAACGTGTTTTCTTTTTTGATACGCTGTTAATGCGA
Organism: Stenolophus ochropezus; assembly: GCA_035578165.1. Classification (NCBI taxonomy): domain Eukaryota; kingdom Metazoa; phylum Arthropoda; class Insecta; order Coleoptera; family Carabidae; genus Stenolophus; species Stenolophus ochropezus. Next base: position 6,504,551 of record JAQOWZ010000002.1, read on the forward strand.
TTCTCGCTTTTTACTAGCGTACATATCATTGTTGTTACTTGTTGGTATAATCAAAATTATAATTTTTTCATTATCTACTACTATATAAATGTCAGTTCATAAGCTGTACGATATTTTTATTTTTTCTTTCTATTAATATCGTATGCTTCATTTTCAATAAACTTGTAATAGCATTTATGAGAAAAATAGTACAATATATAATATTTATATATGTAATAGTGATTACCCATTTATATCTTAGGAACTAGAATCTGGTGTGGAGTGAGTACTACAAAAATAATTCATAAATGTAGCTGATTTTGCACACCAATCATCATTGCATTCAATTAAAATAATAAAAATAATAAATTAATTATGCAAAATTAAATTTTGGGTAATGCAATGTTGGATAAAACTATAACCGTATTAAAATGGTTAAATTGTTTAGGAATACCATTCAAATTACATCAAAACAAATTCAGTAAAGCATTCAATTTCAATTTCCAAATGAATGCACAGAATATAATATTTCATGAATTAATAAATGAAATAAATATTATTCCATAATTGATATATTCCACATATTTCATTAAATATGAACATTATTATGAACCGGAATATATACATTAAAGTAAATCAGTTTTCAAAAGCCAATTCCGCTTAATATGTTATAGGTTTTATTCGTCTTTCGGAAAATTACTTTTCTGGTGAAAAGAATCAATATTTTGTTCTGATGCGGTTAGATTTGAAGATGGCTGCCAAACACAATTTCTTCATATTGAATTCCGAATTTTATTCAACACATTTTCTTTAGAAACCCTATAAACGAGTTATTAAAACCACTTTTCTATAAGCCAGGCCATAGAGAATTTATTTTTAATGTAACACGCAATTTGAAGCAAATCAAAATGGGATGATGTATCATTTATTGTCAGTTTATTCAAACAAATCATCTGCTACATTAATATTCATAGGACATTTAAATTTTTGATAAGCGAATCTGATTTCTACTCCAACCGTAAAAAAGGTAATTTTCTCTTAAAATACAACTCCGGAGTTTTCTACGAACTTTTAAAATCAAAGTGAGAAATATTTTCCAATTTACGTTTACAAAAGTTTATTATTTACAGTATTACGTTTCTTTAATATTACTTTCATATTTATACTTCACAGGAAAATTAATTACTAAAATTTTATTACAGGAAACAGTTTATAGCTTTTTAATAATTAAAAAAGAACTGTTTGAATTCAAGAATTGCCCGCTGTTAATCAAAAGAATATTAATTTGTTTCTCGAATACAACTTTAGTATTTGATTTGGTTTAAAAATGTTATTTTATAAAATAATAGTAATTAGTATCAATATTAGCCATGAACGGCGACTACATGGGAGCATCGGGGATCATCAAGAAGATATTGCCTATAATGCAGTATTTTTTTACATCAGTAATAAAGTCCTTCCTGAATTGTTAGTATTTTAAACAATTATTATACCTTTAATATTACTTACTTAGTTAATTCCTGCCGGTGGTGCAAAAAATATAATAAGCGACTCGGAATGTAAGTAACTAATACAACTAATTCTCGTACGGTATCCGCTTCATTCATACCTCCTCGAATGTTAAAATGTATTTACCTTCCTTGTAGTTTTAATAACTATTGGTATAAATGTACTTTTCACACTTTAAAATGTTTTTTATAAGTCACTTTCGTAAGTAACTATGTACGAAAGATATGACCTAATGATCTAGATGTAGAGGTATATACTTGTAAATATAATTACTCAGTTTATGAATATTTATAGTAGATGTAAATGAGTTAAGGAAGAAAGCATTTCCAAGGTATATCAAATTCCACAATTTAATTTGTGTGACATGGAATGTAATACGGTACCTACATCAACTTTTTGTATAAAAGTGCAAAAGTTAGAACGAATTTTAAACATGGCATATAGAGTTTGGCTTGTCTCCAAAAACACGCGCGCGGGTGGTTCTGTTAGGTCGATAAGGCAAAGGTCAGCGCGGGCCGCAATTGTGCCGCATTCCTGGAGTCGATCAGACCCACGACACAAATCCTAATTGCAGGAGAATCGCGTAGGCGTAGGCGCATCGCAGCCGGGAGTCTACTCAAGCGTTATAGGCTTTGCTTTCATCGGGGTTCTATCAGCCAGCAGTTTTATCACGTCAGGCATACTAAACAAAGGGAACGAAATGTTACATTCTGGCCGGCCTACAGCCAATTTTCTTTTTACCAAATTTCAACGTTTATTCCAACATTCATTCAAGACCGAAATCGAAAATTAAAGGATCGTTATATATTTGGGCGTGTCGACAAATACAAATACAAAATCGAAAATACTTTGCAGTTTCATGTTCGATACTCAATATTACAGGGTGATATAAAATTTAAAATATCTGACAATGATAACACTTTATTCTTGATTGCAATAACTGTTTCATCTTTGACGTGTCATATTGGTGTTATCTTAACGATAATTAGCTATGGATACATTTGAAAACAGGAGTATGTCGATATTAACTGAATTTCAATAGGATGATCCATGGCTTCATTTTGGTAGAAATATTAAAACATAACTAAACTACAACTTTGCTAACCAGTTTAAAGGATGTTGAGGTTCAATTCTTTGCCCCAATGTCACCAGATCTAACGCTTCTCGAATATTATCTTTGAAGACCTATGAAGAGTTTAGTTTATGAAAAAAAAAAAAAACGCAAACTAAGCACGAATTAATTCATAATATTATGATTACAGTTAAATATATGTGATTCCAATCCGATACTATTCAGTAAGATACTTCTTCAATTATAGAAATGGCTAGAATATGTACTTAAGGCCGTTTGACACGATGCAAAATAATGTACATCATTTTGTATTAAATTACATACCTTGTCAAATGACCTTTAGATACAGATACAGAGAGGACATTTTGAACAATTACTTTAGTAACTAAATTTGTGTTAAGTCCTCGATACATCATACAATATTTCGATATGTTTCTCATACTAAATTCAAAATGATATTTATTTTGGAAAATATTGTGTACAATAAAAATTATTTTAAATTTTATGGCCCTATACATAATCTATTTTTTCTCGGGCAATTTCAAAAAGATGTCAACATTTATGCCAAATCCGTCAAATTTTGTTGCAAATTGTTTTTTTTTTTGCACTTCCCGGTGTAAAAGCCTACTTTACTCTTCATTTTCGCAGACTGAAGTAGCACTTTATATAATCCCGCAAGGATTAATAAAGAAGCATTATAGAAACAAGTAGGTATATGTATGTAAACTAGTCCAGATTACCAAAAAAGTACCATCTCCATTATTTTAGGACCTAAAATCATACGATATTTGAGATGAAAAATATATAATACACGATATAATAATTTTCATATTGAATCCAAAATAATAATAAAACTGAATTATTGGTTCGTTTATTAAAGGCTTAAAACATAATTAACTAATGGTAAATGGATTTTCTTCCCTTATAATTAATTAAATAAAATAAAACGTAATTTTAAAATCAATATTGATTTGAGTGTATACTGTATAAGTTATGTTTAACTTAAAATTACATAGAGTGAAAACAAAATTATCGCAAGCTCGGATGCAATACCAGCATTCGTACGCTGGTAAGTCGTTAGGAGAATAAAACGAGTAATCAAAATTAATGTGTCCTAATGTTACTTTGACTATGGATGATAAGAAAGGAAATACATAATTATTTGTGCAATTAGAAGATTACATTTATTTATTACACAGTAAAAATAATCTGGAAAACTTGTATACTTGTATAGAAGTAAACATGTTGTTTACTCGTGTTCAAGTAAACCCTGTAAATGTTAGTGACATCCAGCAACAGCGATTGTCTCCATCTGGTATTGGGATTGACAGGCGAGCCTTGGTGGCCTGTTCTACAGATTACACGAATTGCACGTGTTCTGAAAGTCGTCTCTCGTCTCTCGTGAACCAGTTTCCCAATATAACGTAATAATGATATCAGAAAGTTGTCGGAAAACTTGCGGCTGAAAGCGTAGGAGACAAGGAGCACTAATGCTGCTCCATTCAAATCAACACTTGTTCCCACGCCTCCAGTAGCTTTTTCTCTCTCGTGTTGACTCTGCCCCAGACAAAGCCCGGAATTTGAATTCGAGATAGGAATTAAGTCGGTGAATTTAGTTTTTACCTCCTAGATTAGAAAAACTACCGTCTGTTTTAAGGGATTACCTTTCACTACGGATTTTACTTACATTAACATTTTGCTTCTTTTCTACAGCCATTGACTAGGCAAGCTCCAATTGCTTTTTCTAGTCTATGTTTTCGTCATGTTGTATTAGTAACGAACAGTGGTGGAATTGGTGATATTCGTACGAGTATTAGGTACAAATTTCAAAATTAGGAATTATTAACCAAATAAAATACCAAACTTCTAATACACACTCTATTTCCCACAGTTGATCCTCACGTCTTCAATTGGATCTTTCATTATTTTTGTTTCATTTTATGATATGAAACTTTATCTACTTTGAAAGCGAGGTACAGAAAGTCTTAATTCTTATTTGTAAAGCCGTAATATTTCTGACATAGATGAGATAGAATATTATAGTCAAGAGTTTTGACAGTCACTAGTATGATTTTGCTATTCTATGTCATTCATCATATCTTTCATTTCCATATCGTGCATTTGCAAATTTTCCTGATCGCTCATTATTTAAAACTATTTTTCTAAATTTAGATTAGCTCTGAAATATGCTTTGTATTTTGTATTTAATTATCATCTATATATTAATTATCAAATAACACATCTGACTTTGACGGTAGGGTTGGAACTAGCAAGAATTTGGAATTGGGTAGATGTGTAAGAGAGAAAGATGTAATATTTTGATTTGATGTTAAGGGCACTAAAAAATCAAATAACTTTTAAACTTTGAAATTTCTTATTATTCAGAATTCAGGTTGGATTGACTGTAAGTAACCAATTTCTTAATTTGCTACTGTGGTGGAGGATCCCATTGAAGAAGAAGGTGAACGCGTGTGATTGCCTAAGTAAATCAAACTCAATACTGACAGTATTATACACAAATTTCAAAATGGATGAAACATACGAAAAGAGTTGTAGAGTAAACTAACGTAACTATAAACACAACACAATGAAGCACAAATTGTAGATGTCAAAATCACATTCATCAATGACAGGAATGACATGAATGATTTTTTTTTAATATTTGAAAATATCCCATACAGCGGTTACACTAATGTTTCTATTTTACTTTTGTCGTTGGTTAGACGCAGATAGCATATTTATCCCTCTGTAACACGTACGATAATGAAATAGCGAATAAAAGATGCAAGATAAAAATTGAATAATTCTTGTAACAGAAATTGACGACGTGAAGATCAACTGCGGGAAATATAGTAATAAGTAGTGGTTAAAACCATTGTTTTCTTCAAATTTCTATTTGTACAATCGAGTGTGTTTTTTGTAATAATTACGTTTGTCTACATGTTGAAACAGAATTCTGATATAACGAACCTGAACTCTATAACATAAGATGTAACCAAGATTAAATGTATGTCTACCAAAGTTTGTACAGTAAATATTTGTTTACACGTTCATATTTATCTAGGCTGTTGTTCTATATCACGCTAAGTGTATTAAACGTGAAGGAAATTGTCTAGCAAAAACACAAAATTTAGTAGAAACCACTCAACAATATATCTTAAAATTAATGCGATAAAATATACCGAAATTTGTCAGCATGAAAATATATAAAGAAGTTGCGGAAAATTAGTAATATTTAAACAAAATGTAATTACCTTGAAACTTCAACAATACAAGACAAAACACAATAGGAACAATGGGTGTTATCAGTTATTTCAACAACACACAACATTTGTTTTCGAAGTTCAGATCTGTCAACTGTTTGTGTCATTTCATAAATTTCATTGTTTATTTTCAGACATTTTTATCCGTTTTATAATACAGCAGATTTGTTTGACATTGAAGAGGTAATTTAATTGAATTTTTGAATTGCAACAATCCTTTAACCATTTACACAGTTTATTACATTTATAAAAGAAATCAAAGCCAAATGTTTGCTTTATAATATTTTTTTTTCTTCAGCTTGATCTGGATCCTATCCAGCTAAAGACGTCAATTTTGGCGTTGTATTAACAATTCGTCAGTCATTGCTTCTCAAGCTTACCTGTCAACACCATAGCACATGACAGGTTCAAGTTTCTATTTCTCATTCTTAATTTCGGTATTATATCTACAGATTTTTTGTTTTTTCTGTCTAAATCACCTTTTTGATAAATCTACCAGGGTTCTTTATTATTTATTTATTTAATTTACTATGCCCAATAGGCCGAAGTCCAGTAACAGGAATGGGACCTATAGGTTATAGTGGGACATAGCGGTATTTGTTTTTGGCAACAGGTTTGTCGTCTCTGGGATTTGAACCGCAGATCTCACACTCCGCTCAGCGAGTCAAAGCGTACTAACCAACTAAGCCATTACTGCTCGTATGTTTCAGTATTATCATTTCTTTTAAGTTTGCACCTCTTCTATTTTATTCTTCTCTGTTATCCTTCTGTCAAATTTCTTTTCGCTAGAATTTTTTCAGTGATTTTCAGGTTTCAGTACCATTTATTGTCGATAGCAATTCAATGATGTTAAAGACTAGTTTATTTACGAGTAGTATTCACATCTTTTATTTTTTACTCAGGAATATTCGTTTTTAAACTTTGTCATAAACGTCAGCATTTTAACTGTCAACCTAAAGTCCGATTATTGAAGAAGCCTCCGACGTCACATATGCTGTAAAAAAATTTGTAATGGTCACATCAACTGCTCTGTCATGACCGGTTGATATTTAGATAGTTTCAGTGCCGTTCGTGAAGGTACAATATATATATATATATATATATATATATATATATATTGCTGAGTTGCCTATATTTCAATTAGTTGGGAGAACAAACGCATCTATATAGTAGATATAAATATTATATATAATCTATGATTTATATGTCTATAGTGTTAGTGGCTACTTCTCTCATTTCTCTCAGTATTCTGTCTCTAACAAAGATTTTTATTTAAATATATATTATTTATATTGTCATTTAAATTTGTTAAGATATTCCGCCTACAGTGTGTGTAAGAGAATAGAGATTCTGCACCATTCGAATCTAGCAGTATTTGCAAGTTTCGAATGCAAGCTCGCAAGCTATTCGGCCATTTCTGCGCCATTCCAAATGTACTTAATCTCAATAAATATTGAAGGGAGAAATGTAGAACTAATGTTTGCAGTTAGCGAAGTTTGGACAGGTGGTAGGAAATCAAAATGGATGAAATCTAACTAGCAAAGTATTCCGTACAGATGTCGATGCTGGCGCGTTGTAAGAGGATCAAATCCCTGGCAAAGCTGTCACTAACCTCACGTTCGAATCGTGACCGCCGTAAATTGCGACCAGACGTTCGTCATTTCCCGCAGCGAAAACGAGGCTAAATGTCTCACGAAGATACAGAATTTTCACCAGGGATTACTCCAGCAATGGCTAAACCATATTACAGATTGGATTTTGCTGCAAGCTTCACCCTGTCAGCCTTAAAACTCGGAAATGTCTCGATCAAGTCTTCCTGCACCACGTTACTGCCTTCTCTATTTTCTGCGATATACGAGTATTTACCAAACAAAACGGCTTACAACGGAAATCAATGAAATCTCAAGCTCTTTTGCGTTTTTTGTCTCCAGCGAATGTCAGCACCAATGCTACGTGGTTTCAGATGTAAGGTTCATATTATTGATGAGCAAATATATCTCTATATTTAAGGACATTTGTTGTTAGCGTTCTTTATTTTTCCTGTAATGTATAACGACTGCTAAACTAAGGTCACGTCCAATGAGAATGGTACGATAAATATCGGATACTAACGGATACATTGAAGTTCTACTTGAATATTGAGAATCTACACATACAAATTTACGTAGAACATTTTTTAGAACTTTTTCAGACTTTACTTCGCAGAACATGTTTTAGTTTACAAAAATTATTTATTAAGTAAATTTTCCCCATAGAATTGAAAGTGAGGTTCTCGAAGTTCTACCTACAACCCATATTTGGACATTGGCTAAAAATGATCACATTGGAGTTACATTTTGAAAGCTCTAGGTAGTGGAAAAAGATAATTAAGTTTCGTTCAAAAATTTAGTTCGTTTAAAAATTTAGAGTTAATGAATTGAAGGCTATATTAGATTGGTCTATTTTTTGTTGAAACATCCATTTTAACTAAAAATTAAAAATATGTGCTATTTTTAATGTCAAAATTTATGGGTAAAATAAACTGAAAACAGATCATCATCAGAAAACAGATCATCATCATTGCGACACAACATTCCTACATGGAAAAGGGCCTCAAGTACTTCAGCAGTGCAGCTTATCAGCTTAAAGCTTCTGCAAGATATCTACAAGTTAAAACTGATTGTAACTTATATAGAGAAGGATTGTAAATACCCCTCAAGCATTTTTAACAAATTTAAAATATAAATGTTTTTTTAGTGTTTTCAAACCCGTATATATTTATATTTTATATGTACACAGAATCCTTCTCTCTATGGCACAACATTCCTCTGAGGAATAGGGCCTCAAGTACCTGAGGTACTTGTTTCATGACAGTTTTACTTGCATTTTAGTGATGCAGGTTGTCAGCCTACAGTCTCTGCAAGGTCAGCACACACCAAGCCGTTGTGCGGTAACCCATCCAATTGGACAGGGCGGGCTATGTTGCTTATCTACACGATCAGACAAGACACGCTACGACCACACAACCGTACTGGCTGACACATAATCCTTACGAAATTTAAACATCAAGAAACAATTTTAGTAATTATAAAAAAATATAAATTTAAATTCCGTTGTACTGATAGCAAAATAATACTATTTTTATACGAATTTATTGTTATGAGGATCAGGCAATACTATCTCATGTCGCAAAAATATAAAATATTATTGTACAGAATTAAAAAAAATTAAAGCTCTGCTCTAAATAATTTGTATGTATCTTATAATAAATTATTACAATATTTGATTTTATAATTATTACAAATTTTAGTGAGTCCTTTTAACTGTTATTCATGCACTTTGTTAAATTCTTCGCTTTTCTCTCTTTTTTTATTGAATAGTTGTAAATAAATTAATTTTAGCAATTTCATTTAATATACAATATTATAAATGTTAATATATTTATTTATATTATAAATTATAAACTGTAATATACCGAGGACTATTAAAAGAAATATATAATAGACATTATATAATGTCTCTCTTCTTAAAACACATTCAGTAGGGATTTTTTGTATAAGTCCTCACTCCTTCTATATTTTACTTCGCAGAGTTAACCAAGCCAGCCATCACTACCTATACTATAGACAGGTAAGAATTTCTATTTATTACTATTTTTTGATGGAGATTTCTTTGGGTACAGCCTTGCTTTTGGACGGTCCTATAGTTAGCGACCTGCTAATGAAATGTATAATTTTTGAATGATTAAATAAAGAAATGTTGGAATACATTAGAGTAAGAAGTGCAGCTGTGCTTGAACACCGTAACAAAGAATAATTCTATAAAGGATGTAAAATATTAAACGCCCACTGTGAGTGACAGTGCAGAGCCCCCGGTGTCCTATATAAGATTAATATGCATAGCATGTGAATACATGCTCGTGTTATGTGAGGCAAATGCGTAATCGCTCTGAAACGAAGTAAATAAACGACCTCCGGTAGCGGCCGGCGATCGCCTTGTCGCCCGTCTCCCAAGACGTACGCAATGGGAGATTGCTGCTTACTCCGAGCTGCTCACTGCTTGCTGCTCACTGCTTGCGTCAAGGAAATCAGGGGGCTGACTGCACTATGAGATTCTAGTTGTAATTAAGTTCAATCTCTACTGTATGTGCATGTCTGGATGGCAAATAGCATCTATGATACAATATAGATAGATGGAATAGGGTTTAGGTATTTAAGGTTTCGTAACAAGTTTTACTTGCTCCTTAACTGCAACCATGATATGTTTTAAAAAACGGGACATTATTACGAAGTACGAATAATAAAAATTTACTGTATGCGTCAAGGAAATCAGGGGGCTCGCTGCAATGTGAGCTTCTATTTGTAATTAAGTTCAATCTCTGCTGTATGTGCATGTCTGGATGGCAAATAGCATCTATGATACAATATAGATAGATGAAATAGGGTTTACGTAGTTAAGGTTTCGTAACAAGTTTTACTGCATCTTAACCACAGAATAGTTACTTACAAAAGCGACACTCCGTATCGGTACCTTTTATGTTACCCTATTCAGTTCTATGACCTTGGGGCATTTTTTGGCTTGCCCTATCTCTCCCTAAGATTTGACGAAACTTTCCGATTTTAAAGCCCTTTAAATTTGTTACCTTTTCCCATCTTTCTCTAATTTTCGTTTCTCTGTCTTACTGACATTTCTGTATAAACCTATTCTGTGTTTTAACTGCAACCACCACATGTTTCAAAAAAGGGAACATTATTACGAAGTACGAATAATAAAAATAGTTCTAAACAATAATCATTTCAGGGTTGCATTAATTTAAAGAAGATTTAAATCCCATTTATTTAATTTTTAAATCATTGATTTAAATCACTTGTTCTGCAATTGTTATTTATTTAACATTTAACACAAGAATCATGTGGGTAATGTTACCATGGGGTAATACCTTCAAATACTACGAAATCTGTTTATTGGTAAAACGACTTTACTGATATACGATTTAGAATTTTAACTCAGAAATATTTTCCATTAATGTGTGAGTTTTTGTTAAATTTACTTTGAAATGTGTTTCAGTAAAATCCGGTTGAAACAACATCGAAGGGATCTCAAAAATTTCGTCGCTATAACCGATAAAATAAAGTAATGTTATAACGTATATGGGCTTCGAAACAAGTGGTCACAATTTCGAGGTTTTATCCAGTTTGTCGTTATAACTGGTGTCGTTATAAACGAATTTTACTGTAGTTCTTAATTGTTTCTTTATATATTTATACAGCAAACCTGCATATGACATCTGTCTGTTCTGTAGATCAAAGCAAAAATAATCAAAAGAATTCTGATATATTTTACAAAAATATTTCACAAAAAATATTCTTTCGTAACTATTACTGACAGATGCATAATATACCAATTTGTATAATTGTATTGTAATGTAATGACATATATCACAAATATTGACAAACCAATTATTATTATATTATAACTCCGCAATTAACAGGATTTATTCATTAAAATTATTATTCATAGAAGAAATAAGGTTGAATTCGGACAGCAAAATTAGTATAATAGGGTAATTCACATATGTATAATGTGAGAATAGAATTAACGAGTGCATAGAATTAATTATACACAAAATCTAATAATTATTGTTCATTTCATGACAAATTACTCATAATAGAGTTACCTACATGTACCGTATGTGTTATAATAGTGACAAAATTTTTGTCTTTATATCTATTGTAGAGAACGCACCGTAATGTGAAAAAAATATTAAAGACATGAATGTAACTCTGGTAATTTCAAACTGAACTTGAAACTTTAAAATTTTAGGAAAGCAATATAAATGATATTCGAAAAGAAGAAACGATGATAAGAAATGGAATTAGCAAATGTGTCTTTATTTTAATGATAATTCATTATATTTCATCAAACAATATCTACTAATGAAGAGAGGAATAAGCGACTGATGTTGGTGATGGAATAAAAACAGGACTGCAGTCGGAAATAATTTATTTGGCTAATCTAGGCCAACGTTTCGCTGCCTATTGAAGCTTCTTCAGGGCAAAGACTAAAAGTATATATATTGTGTCACTAAATATAAAAAATATAGTTCAACCGTGTAGTTGTCGTCGATGTATAAAAAATTTTTTTTTAAATAAATTGCACACGTCATTCTCATTTCTATTACACTTTGTTTGCCTAGACTAGCCAAATAAATGATTTCCGACTGCAGTCCTGTTTATTTATTTATTCCACTATCTACTAATTCTCTTTCTCTTTTAATAATTGTATTCTTTGTTTACCATGTTTTGTATTTTTAATATTTTGGCGATACACTAAATCTTCAGCGGGTTTTTTATCATCATGACCTAATTCTCTTGAAAATTCTCCATAATTGACACTGACAGCGTAAAAGCATTACGACAAAACTATTTTTAAAAGCTCTGTTGACACGTAATCTAAAAAGTAATTGTAATTACTCCGTTTATTCAGCCAAACGAGATTCCTAGCAAAATATTAACAAGGTCAACGCAAAATACTCGGCGCAAACAACCCGCCATAAAGTTATAAGTTATTTAGAAAACAAGAAGAAAAAATTACAGAGAAATGCTAAAATGTCTTATCAAACCTGGGTTCCGCAAGATTTTTCTTTTCATATTTTTATATCTTGTTTTGACAATTTGAAGGTTTTTTCCAGAAACATATAAAGTACAGGAAATATGTATAACAAGCAAAGAATTTCAGAATTTTACATATTATTGATGTTCAGATATTCAATTTAAATTTTGTGAAAAATACGTTTGTAGAAAACAAGATTCAAAATTATAAAGAACATCATTATTTTCCAATGATTTTGTTTTGAAACTCGAGAAACATATTAACTTTTAAATAAAATCTACATTGTTATTTATTTTTAACAACCATTCAACTTATATCGTTATTTGTAGTTAGTTAGACAAAAATGAAATTCACATCTTTATTGTGAACCTAGATATTTATGTTAGAACAAACTAACATTTATTTATATAATTTCCAGTGTACTTATTTTATATTTAATGTTTCGTATACGGTATTTTTGAACCACTATTTACACAAATATACTCCAGAATAAAACGTTCCATAAAAATATTTCAACGTATAAAATGTGTATCACAAGTCCTTCGAAGATCATTGACCTAAATTCGGTTGAGGAATGATATATTTCTATTCACATAAAAATTTCTATAGGTATATTTCAGGAACTCTAAATATTCGAAGTTAAACAGTAAATAAAAAAACAAAATTAAAAATAAGGTAACTTACTGAAATCAGATGTATGTTATTCAAGAAAATTCATACCTGTAACAAAAACAATATATTTTAGTAACAAGAAAAACATTTGTAGATGTAAACATAATTAAAAAATTAATATAAGCAATTAAAAGGGATTTGACAAATATATTAACATATGACGAATGTTTGAAACATTTTTCTCAATTTAAGGATAGGAAATGTTTTAAAATGTATTTTTATTTAAATACACGATTGTTGCTAAATGTACAATTTAATTTTAACTTATTATAATATGTTGAACTAGGGAAACAGGAAGGGGCCCCAAAATCATTATTGCCTCGGGCCTCAGAAACCAATAATGAACTTCAGATTATTAACTACCTCGAATTTAATTTTTTGTACACTGTATTTGTAATAACTGTCTACCAACATAACAAAATAAATACCAAAATTAACCCAAATTATTGACTTTCAAATTTTAAAATAAATGTCTACGACTAATTGTAAATGCTCCGTGGTCTGTCACAAATGAATCAAAAGATTCGGATTTAAAATTTTTAAATATTAAGGGATTCATTGAAACTTACTCTATTCGATAAGAAAATTGCTATATAACCATATTATAAATTAGTACTAAATTTATTAGATAATTCCTCAGAAATAAGATGATTGAAAAAGATAAACCTCTAAATTTGACATCTAAATTAAAAGTAAAAACAACATAAAACTGGAATAACTGCAATGGGAGTTATTTTAATTTAACACATTTACCTACTTGTTCATTTCGGAATATCCTAAAAGATGAAATAACGAAGGAATTCTATATTGTTACTGTATTTCGACCAAACAATCCCTTGTTCGTTTACCTTATTTACTGTATTTTTAATTTACATATTTCCTTCAATTGGAATTCCTCCCCGTTGATAAACCCGCCGTCGTGTTGCAGCTGTTCCACGTCGTAAAGTGTCGCGGCTCTTACGTCCAGGCCAGTGGCCGTAGCCGCCTTCCTGCAGGCGTTTGCTTGTAAGCGTTCCCGTGCACCGTAAGCTGTTTAGCTCGCCACTAAGTCATGTGAAGTTTCATTACAGTGTGCTTGGCCACGGATCGCTTCCTTCCCGAGAGACGACGAGTTTGCTCCGGGAAGGGGAATTTGTTTGTTGCTAGAGCTGTTGCAGTTTACAGGGGGTACGGTTAATTTGAAATATAGTTGTTGCAGTATTGAACTTCATTTTCTTTATCGTTGTGATATTGTATTTTATAGAATTTAATCTCATGGTCTTTCTTTCAAAGTATTTATAGGTGTATAACATAGTGAGGATAATACAAATTGATGCAATGATGGTTGACGTAGAAACTTCACTCTGAATGATGATTATGATAGACACAACGAGAAAACCAGAAATAAAGCGACAGGAGCACACACAAAAAACTTTACTTAACTTAAACTGGCAGATCTGGTCTAAAGTACGTCTAATACATTTTAGACGCCTTGTTAAACTTCTTTAAAGCTATACTAATTAAGAGTGTCTACAAATTTTTTTGAGAAGCAAATCTACCCTGTCAATACCTTATCTAAATACAAATTTTGCTGGTGTCTGGTCCCATAATTTTCAATTTTTATAACAAAAATGTCAACATCTAGATGCCGATGACAGAATCGTAGTCCACACCAAAATGCAGGACCGCTGTCATGATGGAAAGCAGAGCCGTAATTCCCATTTTGTTATAGGTGGAGTCTCCGGTTTCGATTCTTTATGTTAGATCGCTGATTCTTCTCCTTTTTTTCAGCCAGATTCTAGAAATTTCCTTAAAATTTTAAGAATCTAGTTCATTTAGGAAAAAGATTTACAGTAAATATTTTTAAGGATTTTAAATTTAAGTATCCAGAAAAATTAGGTAAAGTGTTTCTTAGAATTTCATCATTTGCTCAATAATTATTCTGATTGTGTTTGTGTTTCTGTACAAGATCTTCTTTCTCGAAAACCTTATTCTCTACTTCCTTTAAGCTCACCCTCTTTCTTTATTCTACAGAGCAAAATTTTTGATAATATTTTGCTAGAGTTACTGAGCAAGGTTAGTCTTCTCCAGTTAACCTGGTTAAAGTCATATTTTTGTGGTACCAAATAAGATTTAATTTGTGTCCTTAAAGAATACAATTTATTTTATTACATATTTTTTACTTTTGCGTTTTCTTTAGCGGCTCGCGACATGACTGGAATTTAAGAATTCATAAAATGTGACACTTCATTACACAATGGTTGCTGACCGCAGGTCTATTTCATTTCTTTCCATTTAAATTGGTTAACAGCTTTCAGCATCACTCCTATTTATACTTGATTATTATTGATATTACCTTGATTGATCATTGCGGAAATTAAGTGTTCTACTGATATGTAGTTAGTTAATATAATAATTATAATTTAGAAATAAAATTTCATTATATTGTAGCATTTAAACAATTTAGAACTAATCCTTTGTGATCTTGGGTTATCCGTCCGATGTCGTGTACCCAGAATGTATTGTTTAATATTTGTCAGGGACATATAGGGAACGCGATAAGAAATGACATTGTATTATCGACACTATTTCCTCAATCATCTTTGGCCTAAATTGCCTTACTTACTGTTTAAGTTCCAGTCGAGTAAATGAACAGACAGTTCGATTACCCTACCCTATACGTAGTGATTGATGATGACAATATTGTAATTGTAACGCTGATCCAATATCAGGGCTTCTATGCCTACCTAACCTAACTTTTGCCCCAGATAACTATTTACTCCGAAAACAGCTTTATTGCTGTGTTTACATACGCAGACAGAAAGATGTCGTTCAGTTGAAATTATTCTCGCTTCTTCCTCGCTGCTGTCTTTAATTAAAACATACTTTTTGGTCGGAAGAAGTCTTGACATATTCTATTCTCCTTATTAATTAACGGAGACTTGTCGACTTAATTAGAATTATAAACGTACAAAGTTTTAAGAAGATTTATAAATACGTACTGGGTGCAAATTATTATTTTACAGTTCTGATGTAAATATTAGCTGGAAATATTAATCCTCTTTCTACACAGAGCTACTTACAACAAAAGCTTTTAATTATTAATAAAACTAGTTATAAAAATTATCCTCTTTTTAGGAGCTATTCTCAGAATAAATAAGATCCTTTAAATTATACTGTTTTCAACATTTCGCACTGTCGGTTGATATAATTCTTTGCATTCTCAGAATTCATTTATTTTGAGTGCTATTCATTAAAGAAAATAACAGACATTTATGGTAGAAAGCATTGTTTTCTCCGACTCTAGATTCACAAAGTTTAAAACTTATAAATCTATCTATAAATTCAGGGTCGCTTCGAGGTGTCAGATAAAATTTGTAGCCCCCTAAAGTTTCTTTCACTGTTTTATAATAAAAATAATATAAGGTAAAATATAAAAGATAAAATAGTTTTTGCTTAAAGAAGAATTTTATATAATTATGAATCTACTGGCTACTCAAAAAATGACCTTTTTATTACTAAAGTATTTGAAACTAATTAAACATAAATTATAACTTTTGAGGAAACATATTAAGTTAATAATAAAATTTACAAGAAAAGTTACTGTCTACTATTAGTAAATTAAAGTAAAAGAACATTGTTTGTTAGTCAAAAATATTATAAAAATATTCATATTTTGAAAATCAGCTTTTAATCGTTGCTTGGTTCTAATGGAAATAATTACAAGTGTACGTTCCAACTCGCTATAACATAATATGTGGATGAAAACAAATAATAAAATATTACGACGAAATAAGATCCAAAAGATTCCTATTATTCTAACTATTCCACTGAATAATATTACTGGAAACTAAATTATGAACTGCGACAGACTACCAACGAAGCGTTTTATATAATTGGTGACCGACGCTAAATTACGGCACAATAATAACTCTTTATCAAGTAAACATTAAAAAGAACGAAAAGAGGGTACGAATTTAAAATGTAATAAGAATGCCATTGAACAATACATTTTGTCTAAATTAAAATAAGACAGATAAATTATTTATTCATTTATTTATTTTTATATTATTTGGAGCCCCTGAAAATCTGCCGCCTTGGTTCTGAGAACCCCTAACACCCCCACTTAGAACAACCCTGGATAAATTGTATTATACGGTACATTGTTTATATTAGTTTTACTTATTGACTTATTAGAATGTATATATGAGTCGTTAAAAAGTAGAAGAAATTACTTTTATTCTCAACTTTATTTCACAGGATTACGCTGCAAAAAAGCAATCTCCGTATAAAGTGCACGTAGAAAATCTTAAATTTAAAATTCCCGTCACAAGAGGTCGGTAACCGTAACCACGCAGCTTAACTCGCATCACCTCAATCCAGGGTTAGTTGGCTCCATTTCTACCCTTGCACCTTGCCAGAATTACAGCAATAAGTTCCCGTAATTCCTACTGGCTTGCGGTCAACTGCAGTCCGGGATCCCTGAGGACTCGAGGGCCCAGTAATGACATACGAGGGTGAAGAGTACTGCAGGTGCAGCCGGAATCAAGAGGGATGAGGATTTAGATTTGCAGGGAGGAGAATTGAAATGGAATCTTATAGGATTTAGTCGGACGTGTATGCTATTGGCAATGCATGAAATCGCAGGTTAAATTCCCTAAATCTAGTACTAAGATGAAAATAAATAATATAAACGCAATTATGTTTGAAATATGAGGTAACTCATTTCACACTTATTTTGTTTCTGGATGTTTCCTTTTATTAAAAAAAGCAGGTACTTTAGCCAATTCCATTACTGGGCCTGCTTAATTAAACATTTCAATAAAATTTTAAAGACAAATGGATGATTAGTTTTATCGACTGGGTATTAATAAAAGGAAAGTCGTTTTTGGAGTTGCAGTCATTTAATAAAATCGACTGTAACAGTGGATTTTATTCTTTGATTTTATTAAATTATTAACATACCTAGGATAGTAAGAGTTGAATTTCAAGCAGAGAGAGCGTGGATTGTAAGGTATCTAAGGCCTGGTATGATACATAACATCCGTGGTTTGTTCAATAGTATACCGGTTTCGCGTTATTAATAAATATTATTTTAAAAAATTCTCTTGTCCGTATCGTTTTCGAGATCAAGTCTGTACGGCTAGATTATCCATTGTCCCACGTTATTTTGACAAATCTGTACGGTAATTTTATTACCATACTGATTTATCAAAATTACATGGGTTTCAATTTTGACTTAGTTAATTTGCTTATTTTTGCCTATGTAAACAAAGAACATACAAAAAAAAGAACAGCAAAGTAAGATAAATAATACGAATGATAATAACAAATGCAAATTAATAGAAACAACTGCAACCGATTGTTGAGGTAATTTCTAGTTGTTTGATTTTTCTTAAATTTAATTATTTCCGTTCTAAGAAAAATTAAATGATTTACCTCCAAACAATGCAACTAGATAAATTATTTACTCGTATTGTAAATACATTAGTAAATAACTACTACTTCACTTATTTCAATTCAAAATCTAAGGACTTCGGAGATGATGAGAAAATGTTCTGTTAAATGATGAGGTCAGGACAAGACTGGATAAAAGAAGTTATTGAGAATAGAAATGAGTTGTGATAATTTATGACAGTATCATTCAGGGTTGTTAAGAAAAAGCCACTATGGTTTAAACCGGCGGTTTAAACCGGTTTAAACCGGACTGGTTGTTATATAGTTTTAACCAGTGGTTCTTATTAAAAATAATAGTAGAAAAAATACACTTTTTGATTGTGTGTTCTGCATTGTGTTGCATTCATAAGTTATAAAGTGATACATGTATTTATATTATTAATAATAGGTACAATAAATTTACAGAGACAAACTATATTTTCGGAATATTGAAAACTATTTATACATTTTTATATTCAGATATTTTTGTCTTTATTTTATTGCAGAATGAAGTAATTGCCAATTGAGTTATCATATTTTTATATTAGTATAAGGGCCGGTTTTATATAAAAATTTAATACTTACTTAAATTTAGTTCAGTAATTTTTTTTCCTCAAATACAGATCGTTTTAATTTATTAAATGATGATTTTATCATACATTCGTTTATAATTTGGATTAGATGATGAAAATTTGCTGTGCAAGTAGATTTAAGTGGGTATTAAATTTGTTTATAAAACCGACCCTTTGTGTATTTATTTAATTTTAAGTGATTTAAACCACTTTCAGCCGGTTTAAACCAGTTTCTTCCGGTTTAAACCAATTTAAACCACTGGTCTGGCTTTTATTACAAAAAGTGGCTTTTATAACAACCCTGGTATCATTATATACTACAATAAACTGTAAACACAAATGTAGATTTTAAGCCGATTGACAAGGATAAGTAAATAACAATAATGATAATCATCATGTGGAATTATAGGTATAAGTGTACATGCTTAATATAGGCTAAATCCAGACATAATTTAATAAATATATATTAAGTAAATAACAAGACCATTTCTAGAAGAGACCACGGCTTTAAATATATATTGAAATTACGTTTCACTGGTAGAATATCACAAAGGTGAACTACAGTCACTGCAGTTAATTTTTTATAACTGGTTACGTTAATTGAACGCGATTCATTGAAGAGTTTTACATTTGGATTTATACTTCGTTTTTTAATGTGAAATGAACTGTTTTCAAACATGAATTTTTTTATGGCATATTTGTGGATGAAAGCGTAAATTAAAAAATTATGGAAGCTACTATTGAAGCCAGAAAATAAAACCATTTAGGTTTCATATGTACATAACGACAGAATTTATTGGTCATTAATAGTTGAACAAAAAAATCGCAGTGTTAATAATTAATAATTATGTTATGAATTTGGGGTACATATAAAGCTTGCAGATAATTTATAATGATATGATATTCGAAACAACAGAATAAATTCCGCTCAATTATTCTACAATTTCTTTTTTCGGAAAATTCTGAATTTATGAATGATATATTTTTGTTAACCACATTGTTTGGGAGATACTCAACACATAATTTTTGTTTTTAGCCAGAGGCGTATGTGGGAACTATATGCAGTAAAACTGCGGTTATAGTTTACAGCGGTTTAATATTTTAATGTGTTTTCTATATTTATTATTAAAAGCATTTAATGTTTGTAATGAAAATGGTATGAATATTTGATGGGCTTGTGTAATCATCTTTAATGTAGGGCTATTGCTGGTGAACGCGGTTTGCAGCGCTAAATCATGGACGTTTTATGAGATTATAATCCAGAGCGGAATCCAAACCTCTCATTAAACAGCGCTTTTATTCAAAAACTGTCTTTTCAACACGAAACACATATGGATTCAATTCTATAGCCGGATATTTCCTCGTACATAATACGCAAATTTATTACCGTTTAGCTTTGCCTCAGTTATTGTAAATAAGCGCAGTATATTCTTTATGCCTCATTTTAATTAATAAACAACAACATGGATACATTGCAATCACCGAGTATTTGCATGCATTCCTCGTATAAATATCATAAACTGAAACTTTTGGACCTGTCGCTTGGTTCACATGTTGAATAATTTAAGACAGTTTTACTGTCTAAAATATCTTAATTCTTAAAACACATGTCTATTTTTCATATTCGAGTATATTTTCAGCTTAACAATAATTATAGCTTTAATTTAAATTATTTTGCTGGACGTTTAATTCTTATAAACAGTTTTTGATTATTTATATGAGTCTCAAAAGGTAACAGAGTCTTACCTTACATTAAAAAGAATACTAAAGTAACTTGTTCAATCTAACAATTGGGTTTTACATTGAATGAAAACACAGTTTCGCCCGCTTGCTATTTGAATCTTTAGCATTAGTGTGTCGTATTATTAAAAGAATCAAATATTTATATACGTTTATTATTGTTTTTTTGTATTAATTTTTATTAACAAGGTTTTATCCTATAATTTCTAAAGGTATCAAATATTATGGCTACGTTTGTACATCTTAACATAGTTACTGTTTTAGTTTTAGTCATAACCTTGATATGTTTAAAATACATAAATGAATTTGATCCTGTTTTAAACATAGTCGCAGTCTTTGTCATTGCACATTAAATTAATAATTACTAATATAATTTAATAATCCAATAACTTTTAGTGTACTTGAAATATATATTTAACTTCGTATTTTACATACTTGCGAACGAAGAATTACCAGAATAATGATTACTTATAACAATGCTTATGTTACGAGTTTATTCCCTGTGTAGTTACATTTCTTGTGATATTTATATCTATAATATTTAATTAGCTTTACATTCATTTTACAAAACTGTAATGTTGTTATCTGGTCCTTGAATGGCTAGCGGCACCTTGATGACGACTGATTTACAGTCGAAACGTTGGTGTACTCGTGGATTTTATTAAATGACTGCAACTCCTACATATTACTTCCTTTTAAAACGATAACGTATTATAAAAATTTTAACCGAATTTATTCTACAAATGCACACATATACCTGGATGTACTGACCTGACGGACTCGCAGAACATCACGTTCAATGTAGCGAAATGTATTGAAAAGACTTTAATTCGTGAACATCCGTTAAAATCTCGAAACGACAAAATCGGTATAATAATATCTACCTTCATTTTATGTTTTACCAATGATAAAATTGATCAACGGAAAAATTTGAAACAAAACCAGAGAAGTAGTCTCATTTGTATGTTACCTGGTGTGATATTTTTCGATTTTGTAATTTTGCAAGTGGTAAAAGTTGTCGCTGGAAGAGAATGAAGAAAGTTTGGATGGCATAGATTTGTTTTCTAGCGAGATTAGTAATGCCTGGAATTGAATTGAGTTGAGAGTGGATCTGTAATTGAAGATTGCGAGGAAATGTTTAATGACGGGTGGATTTGCGGAACAAGAGAATTTGTAATTTGGCGCGGAAGAGTGGAAGACGATCACACGTCAGCAGCACTTCCCGCGGGTGTCGATGTTCTTGTGTTTAATTGCGAGTTTCTGTACGCGTTGTCTGCTCGCGCTGTGCGTGCCTCGTACGGCGGCGTAAACACACCAGGATAATTAGTCCTGTTTGATTTAAGTCCTCGAGGATTATTAATGGCCTTGCGCACTGCTCGTGTTCTCTCTTCAGCATCGTCTACCGGTGACAGGGCAGGACTACAATATTTCACACTACCCGGAAATGAAAAATTACCAAGGTATGAGCATTTTTGCGAAATGGAATTTGGAGAAAATGAATTTATAACGCTAGACAGCTGCACTTTCATAAAAATTTTACTCTGTTTTAATTGGATTCTGTACGAACTATCTTGATTAAGTTTCTTCCCTTTGCAATGATGGATTTTCTAACTTAAATTATTTTTCTTTCTCTATAAAATTACCGTTCGTTAGGTAACCTTTCTCGAAAGAATAAAACGTCCAGTATAACGAATTTGACATATTTTAACTAGGACACAATAATATATTTTTATTATTAGTAGTCGAATAAGGAAACTGAAATGTCTAAATTTTTGAGACAAGTAGATGACTCACCCATCTATTCTTCATAATAGAAAAGCTTTACTAGAAACTTACATGTGAAGCTCAGGTTAAATCATGTGCTAGTCAAAAGATAGTCGTTTATTCAACGGTAAATCGAACTATCAATTAATTTCATCTAAAAAAAAACACACTCTTTTTCTGATATTTTAGGACCAACAGAGAATTAGAAAAGATAAGTTTATGACTTTGAAAGTTGAATCTCGCTCACTAAAGGTTAATTACACTTATATTAGTTAAATTTTAAGTTTCCTTAAATTGGCAAGATGACAGGAATAAAATGTCACATAAACTATTTAACTTTGCTGTCAAAATTTCGATTACATTTTTATTATTAAATGTTGCTTAAAATTTAAGCCTTGTTGGTGCAACTGGGAATTGAAGAAATAAGGAAAACAAATATTCATCCACTATTTACATATACCAGTATGACTTATTCACGAACAATGTACTACATGGTGACAATTAGGTGATTACAAGAACATCGTTTGTTAAATTATGTTCTAGTTAAGGTATAATCAATATAGTCCTTTGCTTAACATCAATCATACTATTACTATATATTATTAACATCAGCCAATGTCTTTTTTTCACGACATACATAGAAAGCACTTCTTTCTTCTCGAGGTATAGGAACAAAATTACTTTTCCTTCTCTGAAAGGAAAATGTACAGTGTTACTAACATTATAACATAGATATTATTATAGAATTAAATATTGGAAAAATTCATTATTACATTAAAAACTCTTATTTAATAATGGTATTCTTTAAAAAATATATGACAATTAACTTGTTCTTTTCTTTTTTCATATTATTTTACAATTTGACACTTTGAACTTAAAATGGTATATTGACAATATTGAACAATTGTACTGCTAAATGTAACCTAATTTTGTAACATATGTTGCAGTGCCTTTTCTTCCGAATACATCGATTTTTGAAACATGTCATGAAAAAAATGTTGTGCCTAATAAGATAGGAAAGCACTTTTTTCACTCTCACTCTAATGAGGTACTCGCTACGCTCGTTAGTCAAACTCAGGATCGAGTAGTAAAAATGGCGCTTTCCTCTCTCGTTTCATAAATAACTATTAGAACATTATCGTAACTTTCTTCTATTAAATTTCGGTATAAAAGGACCAGTATACAATGTCAAGCACACGATTTAATAGTATATTACATATCAAGAGTTATAAAATTATATTACAACTCGAATTATGTACTATATTTTTTCCACAATCACTATTTGACTGTTCTTCGGTCACATGACTATCACACAATATACTGAAAGAATTGACATCACTATTAAACAGAGCCAACTACAGAACATAAAAACAACTATGTGCAACTGTCAACTAATAAATTTAAACTATTTCCAACTCAATAAAACAATACTATGTAAAACATTTCTTGTTTATTTCTTCATTAGTCTTAATGTGTAAATTAATTATAATTAATTTTGTCTTATTTATACAGCTAACATAATTTCGTAAATCAAAAATTCCCTAACTGTGCGATGGCGTACTTTACACACGGCATTCCGTAATGTGACACTTAGATAACCTTTAAGTTTTATAATAATGTCTACTTTATTAGTAGCTGTAAAAAAACAATTTTGTATATAATGGATTCTATTTAAAACTTTTAATTATGAAAATAAGGAAATAATAATAATTATTTATTATTTTTCGTTGTTTTTCCAACCCAATATTAAATTAGCATTTTCCTTGCAATCAATAAACAAATAGAAAAAATGATTGACGTCAGATTTATTTGTTAACGTTCGAGAGATATATCGCATCCTTAATTTTGCTACGTCCTTGGGAAGTTATTATTTACTAAAATATTTCAAAAATAAACTTCTTAACGGCCCGGGCAATCTGTTTTATTGAACGCATTAAAATTTTAGCTGAACTCATTGGATATGAAATATTACTAGCGATAATCCATTCATATTGTTTATTTATATCCCGCACTCAATTTCAGCTGCTGTGAATAGCGTATAGGAACAATCATTGTTTACATTTGGTTATGATATGCCGATTGTGAGATTTTAATCATAGTCAATTCGCCGTTTGGGAATACGAGCTGTTTGCGCACCACAAAACCATAAATAATCTTATTATGCTACATTGTTTCAAGAAATTAGCTGGAATTAACATAACATCAGAGAACTGCTCTTTGTGTGCCATATACATTCAGAGAGCTCATAACAGATTTTCTATTATAGTTTCAAGTAGCAGTAAGTTTACTAATGATAATACTTATGACCGCCATATACGAGTATATAAATTTCTATTATTAAAATAAGTTTAGCTGATCTGATCTTTCAATTTTACTTGAATTTTATTGCTTTAGATTATCAGTGCTTTCTCAGTACAGACCTACATATAGCTTATGGTGGGTTCCATACCATTCGGACAGAGTGGTATTTTTATTTGGATAACGATTGACAATGCTAAAATTTGAAGCTTAGATTTCACACTGTCGGTTTACAGTTATTATTTGCGTACCAAGTGCGGGAACGCTAAGTTCCCGAATGAGTGTTTTGTGAATATAACGAATCCAGGAACAAAGTTCACTCGAGTGGTTTGTACAATATTTTCTGTATAAAAATCATGAATACAAAAATTAATTTTCTTTTTTATATATATTTTTTCACTATCTACTAGCCTAGACACCTACTACTATTAACTTTTATTTGACATGAGAAATTGTTTTGCACTACCGCTTACTTGGTAACCCTGGTCACCTAAGTCAATTATAAATTATTATTAACCGTGGTCGATAATAAATTCTGTCACTT
Organism: Stenolophus ochropezus; assembly: GCA_035578165.1. Classification (NCBI taxonomy): domain Eukaryota; kingdom Metazoa; phylum Arthropoda; class Insecta; order Coleoptera; family Carabidae; genus Stenolophus; species Stenolophus ochropezus. The sequence continues at coordinate 6,529,970 of JAQOWZ010000002.1, forward strand.
TTTAAAGAAACTCAAGTTTTTAAATCCAGATATTGTTTGGATTATTTAACTCAAGAAAAGGCAGTCTAAATTAAGTAAGTAAATCATATGAAATCAAATAAAAAATAAAAAGAGAGGTTGACAGATTGAAACGACAAATATAAAAACAAAGACAGCCTATTTTTTTGTGAGTATTAAGAAAGAAGTTAATGACCTTGTCAAAATGTATGTTATTGTCATTATATTTTTTTTAGTATGACTGGAATTTAAAGTTAGTAGTGAAAAAATAATATATGTACCACAGTTGAGAGGACTATTATTGACCACCTCCTTATGACTTGGCTCTAGGACATAGTTTTATTAACCTTGGTGTGTAATATACTATTATTTATTTCATATACACACTATTTTACAGTAATTTGTTTCAATGCTGCCAAGTGCTGTCGATATAACAGCATTTGTTGCCAACATTGTAAACCAAATGCACTAAATTTTTTATATATTAAAATTCACTCAATAAGTTAATATATCACGATTGTCTTACATAAATATAGTTTTTGATTAAATGCTTTAGAAAATGGAGTGCTTGTTCCAAAAGATCCCGTTACGCTAATTTATGGGGAGATATGAGAATTGAGATTTCAGAGGACACGAAACAAATTTTATTGTATGAGTACATTTTTTTACATATTTATGATGTTTTTCGATGTATTTATTATTACTAAGTATTCGTTCATTTAAAAATAGATGATTTTATTAGCAGATTTTATATTTACTATTTTTGCCAGAAACATAATTATTAGTAATGATAAAGCATTAGCTGTTTGTACTCTGCGGGAAATCTGCTGAATCCGATCCTGGGCGGATCACCGTGTGTTATGCCAAGCAACGCATATTACACTCACGGGATCAGGGTGTGCTGCCGTTAATAGAAGCAATTCAATTGCTCCGCTGCTAATTACAAGACACAATCATGCTACTCACTAACACTCGCGTCCGCGGGCACCAAACATCCGCTCACAACTTATCTTTATTTCCCGTATTGGACATCCTTAATCCAGGATTAACTCCTACATTTCCATCCGCTGCTGCAGCTATTTCCCCGACAGTTGCACGTATTACACCGCTTGTTTCCAAATTTTAAATCGGTTGTATTCAGGTTGTTGTGACAATATCATGAACATGCACTCTCAATCGAATATGGTTTATTTTTAGTTTTTTTTTTTATATCCGTGTATAATAATTATAAACATTTGATTCATTGGAGCTATTAGATATTTAGCAGAATTTTAAAATAATAATAAATATGTAGATATTTACATCCGAAAAATGTTTGTTTTTACAATATTATTTATAATTCCTGACATACAAATTACATGCAAGAATAATAATTTCAATACAATAATCATGCCGATTTTGACATTTCGAGAATTTTACGTATTAAGGGTTGACTATTTTGAGCAAATTTTTGGTAAAAATCATTCAAAGTAAAGAAATAACGTATTCTTGTCATTTTAAATTTTTCATGAAAGAACATTGTTTCGAAAATATTATTAAAAAGAATGTGGCTGTAAAATATGCACGTAAAAAGCTTTTTATAAAATAAATTAATATTAGGGGAAAGTAGCCTAATTTGGACCAATTTTATAATATTCACTATATAAAGGAACGGAAGAAGTGTTAATAAAAATTAAGTAGTAGAAAAGAAACTCCCTAAGTGTACCTTCAAAATAAAACCATTTATTAAATTTTAAATACAATTTTTAATAGTAAAAAATAAATTCAAAAAAATCTTGTCATCGGTCCAATATAGGAAACCGGTTTCCTTATTTGGACCGCTAGCTTCCTAAATTGGACCATTAGCTTTCTTAACGAAAATTACAACAATAGAACCTTTTAACTACAGCACTTACTCCAGCACACTGAGAATGAATCCAAGTGCGACATTTTATATATTGTATCATATTTTCTTCCTTGGTTTCTTCACACAATGTACAAAACCATGAATCACCATTTTCTTTTTTATGTTTCGCATTTTGTCAGAGAGATGGGGAAAGGCAACAAATTTAAAGGGCTCATTGTTTAAAATCGGATAATTTCGTCACATCTTAGGGAGAGATAGGAGAAGTCAACAAATTTAAAGGTCTACACAATGCTCCAAGATCATAGAACTAAATAGGGTAACATGAAAGGTACCGACATGTCGACGTGTCGCTTCTGTATGTACTATTCTGTGCCGTAATCACAATTTTTGTCGGTCCAATTTGGGCAACTGTTTTCGGTCCAACTTGGGCAACTTGAATATTTTATACTTAAAATTATACAAAAATGTCAATGTAACATAAACTCATAAAATTGTAACAGGAAATTATAGTTAGATAAGTAAGCTTTGTGATGATATGAGAGGACTTGTAATTACTTACGTTTGGACGAACTAACGGCTTTCACTCTTACATCAAAATAACAAATTTTCTTCGTAGTCAAACAAATAACCCTTCTCTTAATGTAACCATGAGACATTTTTTCAAAAACACGATTACATTAATCTGGTCTACCTCTACGTATAACAAGTAGTCTATCTAAAATCGCACAGATTTTATCAATCTTTGGATACCACAGCGGTCCAAATTAGGCTACGGTCCAAATTAGGCTACTCTCCCCTATATTGTGATATTTTTATTGTACATATTTGGTTTATGTTGACCACAGTTTTTAATTGGCCTAGTTATCGTATATAGTTCGTAGGATCTCTAATTAATGTAGTTACTCTATTTTAATAAAAATATATTTGCTCTTTAAATTCTGTGCTTATTAATAAAATATTTTTCAAAACACGTAGTAATTGAATAAAGTGTACAATAGTCAGACTGGTAGAACAATTTTTACGAGATTAACTGAATACCATCGATTATATTGAACCAGCCCAAGATATCGTTAGTCGCAGAGCGTGTTTTGAAGGATTTTTATGAAATAAAATTTCAAGACACGCAAATTATTTCAAGATCTACATCTCTTAACACAAGATTAATTAGAGAAGAAATTTTTAAAAGTAAGAACATTTATCTCAATTACAACGATAGTTTGGAAATTAGTAAAATATGGCTTCCTATATTAAATATGTTACAATTACTTTCTTAGATACTTGTTTACTTGCTTTGTTGAAAATGTCATTACCCTCAAGAATGCAGCAGTTTTTGCTGCCGAAACGTTGGGTTTAATAAATAAAAATTACAGAACTAAAATTTAAAAATTTATTTTATTCTGTACTTATTCATCTCCTAAATGGAACAGTAATTGTTTCGCGACGTAATTTACTTGCATTTCTCTACAAGGGCCGTACAGCGGTTTCGAACCAATCGGACAAAATAGTATTTTTATTTGGATAAAGACCTCACACTTTGCACTAATTAAGTGAGCCACCACTGCTCGTCTGTTTTTATTTTTTACGGTTAAATTTCAATTATGAACAGAGAATAATAAAAAAGGGCGAATATTGAAAGAAAAAAAAGAAACTACGATAAGATAGAATACCAAAAGCTATGGATGAATGGCAAATTGTGGATATGGGCAGTCAATACGAGAATTTCAGGCAGCAATAAGTTGGCGACTAAAAAAACTAAGAACGAAAGGAAGCCGAACAGACTATATAATGACATCACTAACAGGAACAGAGAATTTGTTAAGGAAATTAAAGATCTTGAAACTATATGCCAGTATTTATTAATTTTTAAGTATCCCTGAAATGGACAATAGCACATCGAAATAAAATGTCGTATGAATGATTTAATATTATTTCAAAATTTCGATTACCATTTCTTCTTGTTTAAGTGTTGCTTAAAATTTAAGTCTTGTTGGTGATACTGGAAATTGAATGAAGTAACATAAATATTCATCCACTATTTACATATACCATATAACAGGGAAAAGTTATTTGAAATGTAATAAAATTAAATGCAATTCTTTCATCCTTTTATCTATTTCCAATTGAATGAACGAATAATGAAGACGGCGTTTTGATTTGAATGTTCCAATACGGAATGAAACATAATAGTGGCGGCTGAGTGATTCGGGTGGCTTTGACGTGGGAAGGCGAAATCGGCGTTGTCCGGCTCCTTGCGATCACAGTGTAATCCGATAACTTTAATAGGATCCGTGTCACAGCCAGCCGCCCCAACGATAGCTTTGTGTAGCAATTGTCATTGTCATCGCGTCGCCAGCATCCTAGTTTCAACGCCACACACCTTTATATCCATGGAGTTTATCCACCAAGAATATACACTCAGATTCATAGTTATGTATCGAGGACGAAAAGTGTATGTTATCAACTTGAACAAGCAAATAGGGCAAGTTATTAGACACATGTTTCCCAAGGTGCATCATTTTCCACAGACTACTAAATCTATTTAGAAACAAATATAATACGTACACAATTCGCAATTTGACAGACAACAATTCTATAATTCATTATCGTCTGTGGTTCAATATTCCTAGATGGTACAATGTTTAAACATCTAAAGCTTACGGCTGCGACTAGGCGTATACATTTTATCCTTCAGACATGTTATATTCCTCGACGTTGTATCTTTCAAACATTCAATTTTGCACATATTTTATTGTGCACACTTTTAATCCACGAAAAAAGTTATCTTACACATTTAACTTCCATTCATTTTATGTTCCACACATTTTATCTTCGCCAGTGCTTCATCTTTAAAATATTGTAATTGTACCTTTCATTCTTTCTGTTGCCCATGCAATTATCATATTTATAATTAGATAAAATATTCTCTTCTCTTCTGCTTTCTGCACTAACGTATTAGTTTATTTTAAATGATTTTGAATAATAAATAAATATAATGATAATTAATTTATATCTTTTACATAAAATTAAAATATCTAGTAGTAAATAAACAAATGAGTATTATACTTCATATGAAAGCAATTCCGTGCTGCTCACTTGATCCATTGAATTATATTTCTCGTTATGTTGATGTTTTGTGAATCATATAATTACAATTGTTGACATGAGGATCAACAGCAGGAAATAGAATATACATTTAAGCACATATTGAAAATTGATATTGTGGTGCATTCTTGATACTAGCTGGAAAGTTCAAGAGATGACTTCTAGTAGTGGCCCTCTATGGTAATAAATATACCTATCATTATTTGATATTAACGACAGAGAAGATTGGCACAACAAGCAATAGCTAACAAACAGTGATTGATTAGAGTAGTTATTACGATGTTACTTACTGAAATTATTTATACTTAAATTCAATTTTCTGCATTTTTGACTATTTTTAGACATGCTTTTTTAACAACCATCTATGGAGTTAAAAATGTGAAAATAGATATAATCATGTCTTTTCGGTTACCTTAATTATTTTAGGAAAGATACTTCATTTGTGTTTGAAAAGCACATCGGAAAGTATGTACATGACTTGTGATTTTGATTTTTTTACTCAAAACAGATACGTGTATATATGACCAATAAATCAAAAGTAAATGTTGGAATTCTATTCACAAGCATAAATTTGAAATCCTGTGTGATCCTAGATAAAACTTGTGTGAAAAGTATGTGAAAGTATAAATTCTTGAGAAAATTCTCTCCGTATCCTGATCCTGCGACAGGCAGGACAACAAACACCGAGGCTTTCAACTGTCTGATCGTTGGCCACTCACCGCAAAATGTGAAAACTACGATCCGAGATGGCTGCTTGTTATTACGCTGCAAGTGATAGTTGCATGTCATGTGATCTGCTCGACTTTTGTTTCGTTTTGTGTTGTTTCAGTGTTGAGCATTTTCCTCTCCAGTTACCACTTTTATTTACTGTTATTCGTTTGTTTGGATAAATTCGACCTTTAGTGTATACATTATTCGTTATCAGAATTGTTTTTTTAATAATATTTTGTGTTTACAAAGGTGGGTAATATAAAGAATTCAAGAGTATTGATGTCATTTGTAGCATCAGGTTTATTATTTATTTATTTGCAATGGATACGATAAAACATAAAAATATCATTATAACTGAGAATAATTAAATATTTATAAACTTACACATGTTACAAGGATGAAATTTCAAGGAAAAAGTTGACGATCCTCTTACCTGGAAAAGAAATAAATTTGCATTAGATATTAGAAGCAAAAAATAATTTTCATTTATTAAATTTTAATTACAAAGTCGTTTTAATAAAATAATAATTCGCTAGGAAACAGTTGTATAAATTTTTTTTGTATAAAATTAGGTTTAGCACATTACAATCTGTTTTTTAACTTATACTTTTATCTATTATATGAAGTATTATATTATTAGGAAAATGTTAGAACTTTTATATTACAGTTTTTCTTTTCGTAAATATCGTTTTATTTTCTCTTCTTATAAAAGAGAGAGAAAGACAAAAAGAATTATATAAGTAAAACCTAGCTTAACGCAGGGGATATGTTCCAAAAAGTCTCAACGCTAAACTAGGTCATCATAAGACATAGATAAAGAAGATAAGTGTAACACAACGGGGAATAAGATGATTTATCAACTTTTTTGTACAATTTATTATATGTAGTACTTTTTTTACATTACTTATGAATATTTTTATTCAAAAACATTAATGAATATCATTCATGTTTATGATTAGGAAGATTCTTCCTTATTCGTTATTTATTGTCGTTTGTTTTTTCTTGTTTCGTATTTTATTTAAACTGATCCATAGTTCATAAACTGCAAGCGAATATAAAAGCAACAAAATCGTACCATTTCCGAAAAACCAAAATTTTACTCCTCTTTTATGTTAGAAAAACCGCAATAAAAAGCGAAATACCGCAACAGCTATGTGTGAGCACAGAATAGGTTTATACAGAAGCGACAGTAAGACAGAGAAACGAAAATTAAAGAGAGATGGGGAACGGCAACAAATTTAAAGGGTTCATTGTTTAAAATCGGAAAATTTCGTCACATCTTAGGGAGAGATAGGGGAAGTCAACAAATTTAAAGGTCTACACAATGCTTCAAGGTCATAGAACTGAATAGGGTAACATAAAAGGTACCGACGCGGAGTGTCGCTTCTGTATGTAACTTCTGTGGTGTGAGTTGAGTTTGCGTTTTATTCCAAATTAAATCTACTACTTTGTCGAGAAGCAAAACTGTTTTTCTTACGGAAAACTTTGTCGCTGTGTATTTTCAAATAGTGCTCACTAAAAATAGAGTTTTGTATTGAGTACGTGTTGAGTTTGAGTTTGGCGGGCAATTTAAAACAGCGCTGTTTTCTTTCGTCGCTGAATAGCCAATTAGGTGCGCGGAGGCTTCATGAATAAGGATCGGAGCTACAACCTTAATTTCACGTGGGGCGGCGTTGCGGCTGCTCGGCTTCAGTTGTTTGTCCGTGTGTTGGTGGCGCCACGGGCACCCACGCGAGATAAACATTCAAAGTGCGCCGTCGCCGGCGAATTCATTTATTTGCCACCCTAACTACATCATGTATATTTTAACGAGCCGAGGTGTAGGAAAATACTAAATAATGCATGGATTTTTTGGTGGCAGTGCTTAACAAACACGGAAGTTTTGCTTTTGTTTTGTGTGATACATGTAAAGTTTCATGGTACACCGTGTTTACACACATATGCATATTGTAATATTGTCCTCACATTTTCATTTAATATCCCTACAGACTTTCTTGTCGAATATCTTACAATAATCCTACGATAAAATTATAATCGACATCTTTGAGCTGTGGTTATCGTTCAAGCTTTGCAATTCAGACGTTATAGATCATTCCATCGCGTAACTTATTCTACTACGTATCTAATCAATCGTTAATCGTGATAGCTGTAACAATACTGAGTGCTTTCCACATGTTCCTCAAGGTCTCAGCGTTTGAACCAGAGGACTGAAATAGTATTGCAATTTGTGAAAACAAGTTTTATTATGGTTCCAAAATTTAGTAATTTTATTAGTAATATTAGATTATTTTGTTTTTTGGTGATATTTATTTAAAAAATCTATATTTTTTTATCAACTACTACATGAAATTCTATTGTTTTCTATTTTCTTTGGCATTTTAAACAAATTTTGATGTAAAATCATTGTAATATATATTAATTATCATTTTTACATTTTTGGTGAGAAGAATATTATTTTATTCGTAACGCTTTTTTCATATTTTTGTAAAGTATAGTTTTGTTCATCTTTAAAATAATTGATATATCACGTAAAATAAAAGGTAATTTAATAAGAGCAAAAAAATAATTAAAAATCAGATGTAGGCTGCACATCATTTCCCATTTATATTTTGTAACATTTAAATTTTTCTATTCTATTCCCATGAAAATTATACAGGCATTCGCAAATAAAAGGCATAAGAAATTAACCTTAACATTTTAATTTTATCGAACTTATGAATAACTTAATGTATTCTTAAAGTTCACGAGATACACGATATAGAAATCAGTTTTATTTTATAAACACGTTACTGTTAAACCGAAAGTTTATCATAAAAATGTTAAAATCTTATTCTTGGGATTTTAAAGAATGCTTCACTAAAATGTGATTTTTTGTTACAGTTTTGCTGATCTTCCATTTAGGATGAAAGAAATCAGTTAAGTCGATCTACTAAATATTGAGACAAATTAAATAACAGAAACTAAACATACAATTAAATAGCTTGACAACAGTATATCGATCATAAAATTTTCAGAATTTTTCAGCCTTTGAGTGAATAACGAAATCTCGCTTTTATTTAGTTGTATCCAATATTGTTGTTTGCTGACACTGTTGACACTACCCTGCTGCATTTTATCGAATGTAATATAGGGAATGTAGGTAATATGTGCAGTTATCTGTCATACATAAACATCAAAGGAAAAGCAGCGCAGCTGTCATGGCGCAGAATAGCGCGCGGTTCACATGAGACAAGTCTGTCTGCTGCCTGTACCGCCATCCGGCACTGATTATCAAACACTGGCTGTGTGATAATCAAACTACGTAAACTTTCCACTCTGCCCTCAATCCACCAAGTTGGAACATGGAACACAGCCCCCGTCGTGTATGCTGTTGTGTCTCCGTAACAAGCAGATACGGAACATCGCGGAAACTTCACAACTTCACAGAATAGGGGATAAATCGCCAGCAATTAAAGCCAGGTATGTATGGGCACTGCTTGCTGGATGGGAGGCGTCTTTCGATGTGAATTTAGCAGAGGGTGGTAACTAGGATTTGATTCCTTGAGATAATGGAGATTTCCACTGACGTTGTTTTTTATGTATTAATGGTTTCGTATTGTGGGAATACACGAAGTTTTTGTAGACATGTTTAAGAACTTCAGAATTGCTTAATGATGAAAAGGTTTGGGTTTTTAAGTTTCATATATATAATTGAAAAAAAATACAAAATTGGAGGTGGCGGACCTCAAAATGCGTTCAAATTGTAGATGAGGTTATTCAACTTTTGTATTTTTTTTTTTATTAAAAATGTGGAACTTAAAATACCAAACCTTTTAATTATTAAGAAATGAAGTAAGGTTTATTCTGACTGTAATTATTGCTCAAGATAGAGCCGTATATATCTTTGTTGCACTTTCGGGACTAAAAGACTACTTTTAATCTTTATTTTCCAAAACTGAAGTAGCACTGTTTAATCGCTGAGGGATTAAATATGAACTTAATACCCCTGGCTGATTAAATTAATACAAAAGCGTTACGTTGCCACAAAAACAAGTAATTATATGTATGTAACCTAGCCCAGTTTACCCAGAAAAATTTACATAATGATGTTTTGTTTTCAAAGCCATCATATATTTGTCAATTATATAAATATGTACAACAAAATAATTATTATTATAAAATATATATGCAAAAGTGCAAACGTAGGGTATATACCACAGGACTAAAGTGCTCAAAGAATTAATTCTATTTTTACTTCACTCTCAGAATTAAATCATACTCTTAAGTTCCTCAATATAATATACTTTTTTTTAACTATTATTAACCTTTATTTGGACATCTAGGTAAATAATAAATTATTATTTACAATGGTCGATAATGAAAACTGTCACTTTTGAAAGAAACTCAATTCTCCAAATCCAAATACTGTTTGAATTATTTAACTCAAGAAAAGAGTAAAGTATGGATTTATAATTTAACTATACAGTCCAAAAGTGAGGTTGACAAACTGAAACGTCAAATATAAAAATAAAGACAGCCTATTTTATTTTTATGAACATGTATTAAGAAACAAGTTAATGTTTATGTCAAAAGGTTTGTTATTGTCAATATAATTTTTTTAGTAGTATTGGAATTTAATTATAAATACATATCTCTAAATAAAAGATTATTATTGACCAGCGCCTTATACACAACTTGGCGCTAGGTCAATAATGTTAGTCTTCTCAATTTTGATGTATAAAATACCACTTTATCTTGCATTATGCAAATATATTATTTTATATACAAATTATTTTTTATTGTTTCCTAGTTGTTCAGAATCCACTAGAAGCTGTAGGTTGTTAGCGGAGATAAACTAAGTTCATAGTGTAATAAAAAATAAACATTGTCCTTCAAAAAATGCAACGCAGAATAGATGAACTATGAAAATGTGGATCACCTTGCAATCAGTTTACTGCACCCATATTTAATCAATTATGGACATAATTACTGGCATATAAAGTACAAAACATGAAGGAAAAAAATACATTAATTACTTTTTTATTGAGTAGAAACAACTGTCTCGTTTAGCAACAAATACAATAGATAACTCTATATGTCCTTTTTTACAAAACATATACTTTTGATATCAGGAAATTCAGTGTTCAAAGGCCCAAGTAAGAAATGATCTTAAGATAAGAAATAAATGATGAAACAACTAATCTATTAATGCACACACTGTAAGAAACAGTGCATCTTACTAGAATATTGTATTCGGCATTATTACAAATATTATTATCTGTCATTGGCTTTATTAGCTTTGGGATTATTCGAACAAGCGTAGTTAGATTCCTTAATCCTTGCTATAACCTGTGATTATTACTACAACTAGAACTGCAATGGTGTACAACATCCTGTGGAACCAGTACTGTATTACAATCGAACTACTCAAAAGGGAGTTGCATCTGAGATATCTGTTATCTACCTAATATTAGTTTAATTTCAGTTATATTAACTCACAAATATCCGTATTATTAATTTGCAATCTGACAAACGTGTCGGTAATTTTTAGTATATTCGTCAGTGCTACAAAATTATAGAACTACGACACAGATTATCGAAATATCTATACATACTTCATAAACTATTTAGTTGCACTGTCATTGATCTTGTTCCTAAATTGTAAATTGATTAAAAAAATCGGTAACCGATATTTTGAACGAAAATTGTGAACTTTATCCGTAATTTTATCCGACATTTTTAAGGCCGAAAATACTGGTAATCGTTAAGAAAAAAAAACGATTATTACACATTAACCTTAATTTTAATAAACATAATTTAGTTCGAAATTTTTTTATCATTTTTTTATATGTGTATATGACAGTTTTTACAATTTACATTTTATTGGAGAGTCTTAAAAGTAAGTATTCTCTTTGTCAGCATTAGGCAAGTTTACAATTGTTTTTCTGAAGGTATTTTTGTGAATATTCGTTAATTAAATTGCATTGTTCTATTTGTTATATTTTTTTAAATGGTAATTTTTTTTATTTGTTACATATTTTCATTATTTTTTTAACCGATATATTAACTCGTTTAAACCGGTGTCCAATTTTTAAAATCCCAGTTTTCGAACTAAAACCGTTATTATTATAAAGTTCTCTACAAGTGTTAACTGTTACCCAGTATTTTTTTTCGGTTACATGCCTTGCTCACAGGTGTTAAATAATTGGTTAACTTTTAAGATTTAGTAGTTTATGAAAACAGAGAAGATAGATATAATAACCTCCCTGTGGAATAGTTGGATAGACTTGGAATAGTTTACAAATGTAAGCAATTTCAACCTTAGTTTACCTCATATAACGATAACGATATTTAACAAATTCTCGCGAAAACTGGCATGAGACTTGTATTTTTCCAGTTTGTGCGCGCGTAGTTAAGACTCGGATGGACGACAGAGCTTCATTAATTCCCTTGTCATTTCTTTCCTACATCCATCATCTTTCTCGCAAACTGCTTCCTTCAACGCGTTTTTGTTCCATTCTTCTTAATTTATTTCCGTCATGAAGATGTACAATCTGTATTGACATTTCAAACTTCCCCAGTTTGTCAATTTTTTCTTGTCGCGGTGCTTGAAATTGTCTCTTGACTGTCTTATAAATTATTGAAATTTGCTGTGATGTGTTTGTTTTGAATCTCAATGGCTTGCAGCAATTTTCATCATTCTTTCTTTCTTTATAAGATAATATTGTCTAATTTAGAATGCATTTCAAGTGGTAATGTTTTTTTAATGACACTATTATCATCTGTGGAATGAAAATACTCATCGGTCTCATGATAACCAACAATGGAAACAGACATTTGAAACTACGTGTAATATTAGTTTTGATAGTCTACTCTAAAAATAGACTATTAATTAAAAAAATTGTTTTATTCGAACAATTTTGAACCCACTATAAGCTGCAGTCTTTTTTAGAGAAACTGTAGGCAGAAATTCTGTTCTGTTATTACACAAAAATTTGTTATTTCAGTATCAATATTGTGTTAAAATAATTGTATATTATGATTTTATATTTTATACTCTATTGAAAATATAAAGATAATTACCAAAGAGAAATAATTAAGTTTAATGAAATTAATAAATTTAATTTTCAGCTGAAAAATGATTGAAAATATAAATTTAATTATTATTCAGAGCACTTTGTTATTTTATAAAATAAATCCTATATTTAATTTATAATTAAAATTCTATTATTAGCTATTTTCCTCTAAAGGTAGTGATATTTTAAGAATGCTAAAAATGTAATAAAACAATTTCTGTAATATGATATATATAAAGTATGACAAAACGTTGTGGAAACTATTATAAATTTATATTAAAAATATAAAACTCGATATTTCTTTTTTATTATTGTACCTTCAATATCGTATATTGAATTCTGAAAATTTCATACGTATACAGTATAAATAAATCATAAGAGGATTCTGATACTGGAACATTTTTGATATGGATAATGTGTTATTTCTCAATTATTTTATATATGATTATTTTGGTTGTATGTGAAATCAATACAAACGAAGAAAAACAATGGCTGATTGTTTATAGAGCTTTGATAAAAACATAAAATCTAGTATACAATTCTATGTGACGAACAATAGTTAACAATATAAAATAATGTGTCAAAGTTTTAAGTAATTCTAACACATTCAAATAAAATTCAGTAAAATTCTTTAATACGTTTTTCTACGACCACGAATGTAAATAGCCATTATTATACAAGTTATAGGTTATCTAAGTGCTACTGTACGTACGGCCGTGTGTAAAGTAGCCGATCACACATTTATAGAATTTTTCATTTATCGAAATTATACCAAAAATATCAATCTTCAACTGAAGATTTAGTAAATGCTATTCAACATCAAAAAAGTCACTAATGAAAAAATTATTTCTCTTTGCATAAATACATCAATAATGTAACTCGTTTTACTAGGGCTACAAATATCACAAAATTATAGACATTTCTAGATGTGACAGGTCATCCGAGTAAAGCTCCTTTTTTTCCCAATTTTGACAAATCGAGCTATTGTTGATATAAAAAAGCATACTTAAACTATGTTGTTGAGACCTATGGAATACAACTTTGGGGCAAACAACTTCAATATTGAAATACTTCAACGTTTCAATCTAAGACTCCAAACACTTAGAAATCCTAATTAGTATGTACCGAGTAAAAACATTCTCAGAAGCCTGAACATGTTTACAATGAAATAAACAGTCAATCAATTTCGTGTCAAACAACAAAAAAGACTTAAAGCCCAAACAAACACAAGTGTAGTGAAATTGTTAGATAGCAGTGAGAACATACGATTAAAACATTTTAAACCATTAGATTTAAAAGATAGATGTAACTAATGATATACCTACATATAGTCAATACATTACAGTATTATTAATTACTCTTGTAATTAAATTGTTATATTATCTTAACCTTACATAGATTGTAAAATTCTTAGGAGATACACAAAAAATGTAGTAGATCCTAGTGGAACATCTTTAATTAAAATTTTATACAGTTCTCCTTCACAGAGGGTATTAAATTTTAGAGTGGGACGATTGCTTATATAAATTGATTAGCTGCTCCTTAAAAAAATGAGGTCGATCGTAGAGGATTGCAGGAGATCAGCAGGTGGTAAAAAGTGACAAATAGAAGAAGCTGGAAATGTCAAAGAAGATTGCACATCTTTATGATGGAAATAAATTAGGAAGAGTGGGAACAAAAACAGGGCTGAAGAAACGTCCTTTCGTCGGCAAATGATGGATGTGCGAAGAGTAAAGTGCAGCCGGATTAACGTGAAAGGTTGCAGCTAAACAATAGAAAGCTAGACAAGTTAACAGCCGCCATTACTTCTTATTTCAACTAAACTTGGGATTTTACTTTAAGCTCACTTTGAGATAAAACTATTTCCAACTCATCCCAATGAAAAGGACTACACACAACTATTCACTCGCGTTGTTATTTCCCGTAATCAATCAAGATATTGGGCCTCGCAGCAGCTATTTTCAAATAAAACTTAAATTCGTTTTATTGATTCTTAAACTACGAAATACTTCCAGCGGAAACTCTACAACAGGATAGTTCTTCCTGGATAACAGGAATTCACCTCAGCCATAAAAAGTCGCTACAATACACGCGTATACTATCTTTTATTTCCTATATGTAAAGGAATATGTGATATATAAATTATTAAATATTCTAAATTTATAAATAAGTTTTCAAAGTGAGCGTGGCACTGAGAGAGATAACGGTTTGTGTCATTAATTTAGTACCTATTTACTATTGGGATTTTTACAAAATAAAAGAAAAGTATTTGTGTAACATTTAATTGAGGAAAAAAATTCAGGGAAAATTTCTTTCACATTTGTTTACATAACCAAAATTAAGTAGGTAAATATTTACCGTACAGAACTGTCAAAATAACATTTTATAAAATTATTTTATTAATAACGTGAAACCGCGAAACCGGTAAACTATAGAACAAACTACGGATGTTATGAATCATACCAGGTTTGACAATTGATATCTGCCGTAGTTATGATACTCATAACTATCCTAGGTATATTAATATCTATAAGTTGAGGTTTTTTTTAACTATCCACTTATAAACAAAATTAAAACTTACTAACACAATTCCTCTAATATTACTGGCAATTTTCTTTTTATTACTAACAAGACAACAATATTTTAAATTCAAAAATGAAACAATGTTATTGATTGAAAACAAAACGTAACCTAATTCTTCAATTGAGATTAAAAACTTAGCAAGTACAATTTTTTGAAATAACTAAGTTTAGGCAAGAGAGGAACAATTCTCCTGATTTTAATGACGATAGGAATTGATTTTTTAACTAGTTAAAGATAGCTATTTTCTTGTAATTAAGCTTGGCAGCTTAGGGTTTTTTCATTGGTAATAGAATGAAAGTGTAACGATACAATGAAATAGTTCAGGAAATATCCAATTAAATTAAACTTCAGCTCGCACAGAGAACGTACTTATTACGTGTTAATGATAGACACAAACCTACAGAAAAGTTTAAACTTTACTCCCTCAATAATTACTAAATTTTAAACACGCAATTTTGCGTGATGGGAGTAAATAAGCGATCTCTATGGGTTTGCAGACAGACAATTATTTTTAGATTCCAAACTTTAATGGAAATTTATATTTCGTGCGGTCAATGACCATAAGTTTCATTGTTTATACTTTTCGCATTCAAAATTGTACATAATTTACTTTTGTCACAACAATTTTACAATTTTATTGTTATCTTCATCATCATATTCTGTTTTGTTTCTAATAACACTTGTCTACAGTCATTTTGCTTCAGATAATATTTTCTATAAAACTCGAGGTCACTAAATAGGAAAATAACGTCTGAAAGTCGAAATCGGTTATAATTTTTGAATAAAGCAAAAAATAATCTAGCGATATTCCAAGATTTAGTTTAAAAAGGGATATCTTTATTAAACAAATTTTAATCAATTACTTTTTGTCTGTTTCAATTGAAGTCTCTTTCTATACGATTGGAAATTGTCAGATAAATAAATGTTTTAGATTTTAAAATATAAAATATTGAATTACAAAGGTTTATAAATTGATGAAATTATTGGATTATTTCATTTGCGGTTACTAGACCATAGTACAATATTTTCAAACAGAAGCATATATATCTTCTTGGTTCATTTCAATCTATGTTTAGTGTAGCATTGAAAAATGTTTTTAATTTGGTCCGAATGAATTGTTGTGTGGCGGAAGCAAGTAATTTAATTTCACGTTTTTTTACTTTTTACAATATTAGATTATGCCGGTGGTTCGTCACGGCAACAAACAGTAACCAACCGCAGCTCACGTAGATGTCACTTTATCAGCGGTCAAATGAAACTCCGAGTAGATGAATATGGAACAAATGGCGGACTTTGTTACGACCTTGCGGACAGAATACAGGAAATTGGTCTAAATTGAAGTAATGAGATTTAATTCCAGATTTTTGGAATACTGGGTTTTCGACAATTTCTAACAATTTAAAAAAATATATACTATCAAGAGATCGTCTGAGATATGAGATTTTCTTTTTTTACGGTCAGTGTATTTTCATATGGCGAAATAAATGGTAAAGAATTTTTTCTACGACCACTATAGAAAGTGACACGTTTCTCACACTATAAAAGACACAATCGTGGATTAAAATGTGAGAAAGAATTTATTTTTTCAGTATAGTAGCACTTAAATCCCAATTATACAAAAAAAAATATATTGATAATAAAGATTTTGATATGAATTTTTACTTGTTTCTTAATATTCACAAAAAGGAAGAAGGCTGCATTTATTTTTTTATCTGACTTTTAGTGTTTTTTTATTGGTTCGACAAATTGAAATTGTGGAAACATAGTTTATAATTTGGAAGATTAAATTTCTTAAAAAAGTGAGAGTTTTCATTAATGACCTAGGTCAAAAATAATTTATTATTAACCTAAGTTACCATGGTTATTAAGTAAATTGTAATGAAGAAAATAATGAATATAATTTTATTCTGTTAACCTCTACTGTCTATTTAAATTTCATATAACTCGTATATCATAACAAATTTATGATTATAGTCTGTTGAACTCTTGCTATATAAATAACTTTTTAGTTTAATATTTGACTAGGAAACAGTTTCATTAAAATTATGCAGTATAATGTAAAAGTTAGTAACAACAAAACTTAGTGTATTCATAAACATTTTTAAAGAAAATATACGTAGTATGTATATTTCTAGAAACAAGCTTAATTCAAAATGATATGAAAACATTCTTCCTTAAAACAATAATCATAAATCTTAGAACAATGCAGAACGAAGCGACGAAACTGCTGTGGCTCTCGCCGAAGTAATTATCTCTAATTCCCCCTCTGTGCTGCTAAATCATATCTATCTTTCTTTCGGTTTTAATCCAGGCCTGGCAGTGACCATGATGTATTAAGTCCGATTGCACGAGATAATGAAAATGAACATGTTCTCTGATTATTATCTTGCTTAGGGACTGGGAATCGGAATGAGGGATACATGAGTTCATATTGATTAAGGACGTATGGAATTGGAAATTATACATCTGTAAATATTTCAAATTAACAGAGGGACTGACGTCATGCAGAACTGGCGGAAATGCTTATATGAATCAAAATGCGTAACTACAGACAAGACATTTTGCGTATTAAAATGTTCATATTGTGTGACACTCTCATATTTGTTGAAAAGTGGAGATGAGATGGACCACTTTTTGGAAAAATAAATATTACTCTATATATCAGTTTTTGGTACTAGTCCTATTGTGCGGCGTTCTTATAAATAAATAAATAAAATAATATAATATTTATATAATAATATAACATATATTCTGGACCTACTAATAAAAATAAAGAAAAATTTAAAGTATGTTCTGAAAACTACAAAAATATTTTCTTCGGGATCAAAAAATCCAATTCTCCTCTACAATATTGGTGAGATGGATCAATCAGCCTTCGTTATCGTTTCTTTTAATAACCCCGCATATTCATTTTCATTATCTTCAGCTTCTTCGTTATCATCACCCTCTGATTTATCATTTAACAACAGGTCTTCAGAATTCATATAGTAGCAAGTAATTCGTCTAGTTTTTTATGTGCGAATGTTTTTTTTTCCTGTGTACCGCTTGAATGTTGAATTGAACTTTTTAATAATAAAAATCCTCTGGTTCATCTCTTCTCAGCATATGTGGTCTATATGTCCTCAAAGCAAAGGTTAATTGGACCACTAAATTATTTATGACTGTGTACAACACATTTTTAGGTTTTAAGTCTTATGCATATGTTTATAAAGTAGGTATGTACATCAATAATTAGTTTAAACCTCCCGATAATATTTCTGTACAATGTGTGCAACGAAACATATATAGAACATACGACAATATTGTCACATAGATATTCTCTTATATTTCCATGGCTGTCTGATTTTTAACGAAATAGTTACATTTTATATATTTATTAAATATTGTTCTGCAAACGTACTGTATTCCTTACATTCTTATTTTTAATTAAATCTTGGGTTATTAAGTGTTACTTTAACATTTCCTATGAGAGATATCACTTTAATGAACTTTTAATTATTTGTAATGCAATGATCAATGCGTTATTTCAATCAGATCATAATTTTATTGACCAGTAATTTTAAAAAATTATTGTTATTGTAAACTTTATACAGAAAATATAAAAGCTAATGTGTGCTAATGTTGATGTAATATATCACTACAGAAATTTGAGTCTTGAATGTAAATAGGTAATTTCCATCCTATTAGATGGAAATCCAAGTAGGTATACTCGTGTACCAGTAATATCTCAGTTCTTAATACAATTTATTTGTGTCACCTTTGGTGAGCTTCTCCGTGGATATATTTAACCGTGAGCGAATCCTGGCCTACATTGCACTTACATTGTATGAATATTAATGAAGAGAAGACTATAAAGCAAATTTTAAGCAGATGAAAGGAGTTTTAGCTTTAATACTTAACTTTGCGCTGTTACCCACTGTCTTGGAATCTCTTGGAGATAATCACATTTGCTTAACATTGTTGCATATGAAATTTGTAAATAATATGTTGCTTATGGTACATTTGGGACAAAGCAGAAAGCAATGACTCAAGTATTTTTAAAAATTGCAGTTTATAGGACAGCTAGCTAACAATAAAGACCGTTTTAGACTAGCCTGTAAGTTGTACAAGATCTTGCACCGTTTTTGGTACAATTTAAATTGGCTAGTATCAAACAGTAAATTGATTGAAATATTGGAAACGACCGTAAAAGTATTTAGTTAGAATTGCAGTTTATAGGACACCTAGCTAACAATAAAGGCCGTTTTAAACCAGCCTATAAATTGTACAAGATTTTGCAACATTTTTGGTACAATTTAAATTGGCTAGTAACAAATAGTAAATTGGTTGAAATATTGTATATGATCGTAAATGTGTTGAAAACACAGAACAAGTTCTATGTTTCATACAATGTCAGTCACTTTGGCTGTGAGTAGGCCGCATATATGAAATTTGTAAACTCACGCGTTCCTAACGTTTATTTGTTTTTATTGTATGTAGTGTTGTTATAGAAAACTTAGTGTTACTACTGATAAAGTTGTAAGTATTGCAAACTTTAAATCAAAATGAATTTATGGTTAATTTTGCTTGTCACATTGACATATTCAAGGAAAATGCGAAAAATCAAAACCAATATATTGTACAAGAAATTGTAATAGTATCATACAAAACTTCGTCAAAATGTAACAATTTTTAATACAAGATATTGTACCATTTCTTGTAATAAAACAGCCTTTAGAATCATATAAAACTTCGTCAAAATCTAGCAACTTTTGGTTCAAGATACAATACATATTCTTGTATTATTTATTGTCCCATACATAGGCTAGTCTAAAACGGCCTTAAGGGAAGGATCATTTATTTTTCCACAGTATACGACAAGTTAATATAAACGCAGTTTGCTGCTTGGGGTTGCTTGTATTTAATTATGTTTTTAACTAATTTTGTTGGGGAAATTTTGTTATTAAACCGTAATAAATTAACTGCATAAACGATAAAATATGTATCCACGAAATGAATTTAATTTTAAATTTAGCAACATCGCAATAAATTACTCCTAACATGGAATATCGCTTCCGTTTCATAAATTTCAAAGTTTTCTAGTTCGAAATTGATTTCGCATCGCAAAACTTTGCCGGATTAAAATGTAAGCGAAATTGCTAATCGCAAAATGAAGAAATGATTCTCAATGCTGACACAACATAATCTTTCCTTTATTACTACTTACAACTAAGTTTTAATTACAATTGTATTTCTGAAACTATATTTAAAATGTTACGAAAATAATTTGTATCTTCAATACAAAGAATAGAAATTATGTTTTCAAAAATGAACACGATTATTTCAATAGAAAAATATCGCATCGAAATAGTAAATAACCAAATCTTGTCCACAAAAATAGTCCTTGTTGTACACTTTTCATAGAATTTAAAGTGCCTCAAGTGCCTCAAGGAGTGACCACTAATAAACGTATAAATATATCATTACTGATACATAAAATAAACCAGATCTGGCACACCCAGCAATAGTTAATATGCAATAATCCGTAAATTATATAATTATTTCTATATTTTTGTCATACTATATTTTATTTGTGGTGATATTTATGACAATTTTCATGTAAATTACGCAGGTAATTTATAAAATTATGTCAGGTTTTATTATGCGTTTATAAAATAATGTTTAATATTTCCGACAGTTATTGATATAAAAATTCACTTAACATCATGTAAGTATCGTTATATTTTATAGCCAATTCCGATTATTAAATTGCACGTAGTAACAAAACTATAAAATTAATACGGCGGAACGAATAACACTTGCCTGCAATAACTAAGAACAAGTGAACCGTTAAACAGATTATGATATTTTGATGCTGTCACAAAAATGACAAATTCTGGACGTAGAGCCCATGTGAGACAAGTTGTAAAGAGTGCTTTATATGACAGGGACATCTTCATGTGCGTAGTACCCACTAGGGAAAAGGGGCATGTTTGTCTCATTTTTTTCGCAAGATTGATGTTTTGCACGAATGCAAGTTTTTTCCTGTTTTACTCTTAACTTTTTTTCAGCTTTTTTATTTTAATCTTCAAATCCAACAACAATATTCATAGTTGCAAGAAGTATTAATGGTTAATGTTGACTTTAGAATCATAACCGTGAAATGTAAAAAAAAAATAACTAAAATTTAGAATAGATAGATAGTAGGTTTTTGTTCTCTAGTATCTAGTACATGTTAGCTTTTTGGAAATTTAATTAATTTATCAATTTTATATGAAATATTCCTAGCCTTCCTAGCCAGTGTTTTGTGTATCAAAACGTATTGAGTAAACAAAACAAAATATCAGAATAAATGTTGATAAGATTGATAAGCAACGTTGCTGTCCAATTAAATGATATACTTCTGCACAATGACTGCAGAAGAATTAAAATGTAAGTAAAATTTGGTATGGAGGAAATACATCCTAAGAAAGGTTTAAAAAATTATAATTTTAACATGATGTTTTCTAAATTTTTCACCTTTGACCAGACATGTTATATGTTATATCTGTTAACTTTTTCAGTCACAGGAAATTTACCTACTATATTTATCACCTGTGCGTCACAGAAAAATAAAATAAGTTATTTTAGAAAAAAAAATGCTTTAATAACGATGCATGAAGTGCATGACAACAAAACGCGCGTGGCTCTCCTAGTAGGTACCTACACAATCACATTAACACATTTATAGAGGTGGTACAGTTTCTAGCCTACTGGTAAGAATGGAAATAACATTTATGTAAGTGGTACAATTTATGTACCACCATGGCGCGCTTGATTTAAAAAAAGTGGTACAGACACCGTACCACTAAACCTGAAAGAGTTAAGTCTACTATATCGAGGTCTCCCTATATTGCAGATTTATTTCAGTTCAAATTAAAGTGCGTTAACCGATTGAAACACTGCTGCGTGTGGCAAAATCTATTAGGTTAAAATGAATCAAAGTAAAAGGCTAATAAAATAAAGAATAAAGGTTTACTTCCTGCTAATAAAACATAATAATAAGTAGATATTTTATGAAAATGAGTTGAGTGGAAATTACGCAGCTTTATAATTCAAAGCGGTTGACTGCTCACTTAAATTGCCGCTATTATGAAAATCCTTATTAATATACTCATTCGCGAGTATTATAATAGCATTACCGGTGTCGCAGATGGCCGTGGTGTTTCGGAAGCAGTCAACATGGCCGGCGGCCCGCCTTTCATAACAAACAACTTCCCCCGAGTATTTTTCTTGAGAATTTATCTTCTAATTGCGGACTTCTTCTCGCTATGCACGGAATGTTGATCTTTTTACTTTCATTTGTTTTTGTGCACGTTTATCTCCTGTTTAATTCTTTTAAAGATTAAGATTTGTTCTTGTTAACTGGAAACTGGGGCGAATTACTCCGGTTCGCGTGACACGGAACGAATAAAATGCGTTTTTATCGGAATGCCTTAAAAACCGGTATAGACTTGGGGTATTTTTTAACGGTTATCAGATTTATTAAACAATATATCACTCTTTTATCCTTTATAATGTGCAAGTCGTGCATTAACAGCACTTATTACGTTACAAAGAAAATTTAAATATAATTTCAATAATCTCTGTGTGAACAAATTTATCATCATCATTGGCACGGCATTCTCAAAGAAACAAGGTTTCCAGTTCCGCGTGTATTTAAGTGTAACAATTTTTATTAGCATTTTTAATAATGCAAACCATTTTACAACATGTTATGTAATGTTAATTTCATTACCATAAGGTTAAAGAACACAAGTTTTACTTTTCACTTTTGGAGTTCAAAATAAGTTTACGCTAATGGATAAGTAAAAAAATAAAACTTCAAATTTCCAATAATAGCTGAACATGAAAAGTTAAATTATTAATTTTTTACTCGAAAATTTTTCATATACAATCCGATTTTTGTGTCAAAATTTGGGATTTTGATTATAGTCCAAGATAGACGTCGATGCGAAGATTTCAAATATATAAACAGAATTTAATTATCTCTTTCTGTTTCTTAGATTTTTACTTTCAAAGTTGAATCTCAAATAAAGGTGTTTCTTGGGTATATTTCTAAATTAGGTACAGTTACAATCTCAACGATTATACCACTCAATTCTACAGGAAAAGTTCCATAATGAAATGTTTTATTTGCACGTATGTTCTTTGGAGCGGTTCGATGAAAAATGAGAAAAAATAGTTATTTGGGTGGATGTGAGTAAACATCGATGAGCTGATTCTAAATTTGTAAACAGAATTCAAATATCTCCTACCGTTCTCGAGATATTTACGTTCAAAGTTTGACTAAATTCAGTTAAATTCACTAGAGAAATTAATTTTCGATAAATCATTTTGAAACAATTTCTAAATGAGAGTTATGGTCTTAGGACAGGAATATACGAGGTTGGTGTGGCTTCATAATTGAACCTCACACATAACATTCAAAAGACAGCGCGTCGAGTCGGCCACATTTTGAGATAATTCTCTCGAATTACAAATGCACACAAGTCTATAAAAATGTACCATAATGTGTTTCGAGGAAAAATTAAAATATTTTTAAATTTATGACTGGATTAAAATAAAAATAACTGTTTAAAGAGTGTCCGGGCCGCCCGGGGCCTTTGGGTCACCGGGTCCGTGTTCTGCGGAACATACGAAACACCGATAGTTTCTATACTTTCATCTGAGAATCCAGAATTCTATCGAAGAACACATACTTGTTTATGTGCTGGTACGCCAACAATGTGTCAGGGCTGTTCATAGACAGATTTGAGTGAATGATATATTTTAGCCTTGTAGCAGTTAGTGGCTGACATCTCAGGAGGACTTATGTGAGGAATGTGGAAACTACATAACCGGGAAATTTGGGCGAAGCTATGTGGGTGAGCATGTTGCGTGGGCGTCCTAAATAAATGGATGGATGATGTTGTAATGCCAGACAAGAGAACATTCAATCACCAGGATTAGATGAATGCTTTCAAGAACTACCTACGTTCTATGAGTTGTTTTCAAGAAGCTTTCAAAATGAATGTGCTTTGCACACTTCAAAGCTAAACTCACTTTTACAAACATAATTAAATTGTTAAATAAACTGAATTACTTGCTTTCAATTTCTTACAAATTTTCTTATACAATCAAGCTTTCAAGATCAAAAACTGTTCCGATAAACACATCGAGTAACCAAGACAAATTAAGACAAAATGATTTAATTTAACTCTTATTTATGCAAGTGTATGATAGGCTGTTTTTATTACCTCTATCACAATCGGGAAATAGAGCTGAAAAGCAACATTTTGATTTTGATACATTTCACGCTTTTGTGGTTGATGTGACATATTATCGTTTTACATGGAGATTGGCTACCATTTTTTTTTGTATACGTTACTACGTGCATTCGTAATTTTATTGTGATTATTCCACACATGTCATTTTTACCCAATCAGAATACTTCATTTGATGGAGGAAGGCAGTTTTTCAACGATCAAATTTGACAAACCACAGTAGAATCGTATTGCTTAGGGTAATTGTGGGACATATTGACCGGTAGGATTGATAGACTTTTGGTCTTAAAAGTATATTAGACTGATATCTCTCATAGAGAATGTTTATTTTGTTGGACAGAGATAGTGTAAGCAGTCGTTTTAAAATTAATACAGTCAACACTGAATAATCCCAGATTTATTTAAAAAATTGCCAAAAGAATTTTGTATCTTATATTCGTACAGAGTCATAAGTAATTTAGTGGTCCATTTAAACTTTGCTCTGAGAACAGATGGACCACCTACGCTGAGAAGAGATGGACCAGAAAGTTTTATTGTTAAAAAGATCAATTCAACCGGTAAATAGGAAAAAAATATTTACACATAGAAAGGTAGACGATCAAGTTGCTATTCCATGAATTCTGAAGAACTGTTGTTGAATAATGAAGAAGCTGAAGATTATGAAATATAATAATTTTTGTTTCTTAACAACTTTAAAACATGATTTGTATTGTTTTGTACTGAAAACGAAACAAAGCATATTACAACCGAGAATGAGTTTTTTTTTCATCGACTACGAAACAGATTTAGAAATAGGAAGATAATTATCTATATGACAGGATAAAATCACATAAAACATTTAATACTTTTTATGTATCCAACATTTAAAAGGTTTTTTATCATTTATTTGTTATTTCCATCTCATCCCATAAATTTTTTAGAGGTTGACAGGAAAAACATGTATATAGACATATATGACCTAATATTTCATATGAAATAAACAAATGTTATAGTTCTATGGAAGACTGATTTACCTCCAAAAATGACCATAATTGTTTTATGGCAATGCCAACGTGAAATTTAATTAGACTACGGGTGTGATGCCCGCATCATAAAATTTCCCTAAACGCAACATTCCAAGCGGTGTATTATAAAACATGATTCTGTACGTGTGAAAATGTAATGCTCGCATTTTAAAAACAAATGTATCTTTCTGATTGAATTGCCTGGCAGGGTTGCCCGTGTAATATTTTTATCTTTTCACCCTTTTTCACCCTTTATGTGTCAACATTGCAATCATTATGCGCATTCACACAAAACAAGATGATTAGCTACATTGGACTATTTTACCGTTTTGTGTACTTAGAATTAAACTCAACACAGTTATCGAACGGTTACAGCAAAAAGAGGAGAAACTGAACCTTGCAAGTAATAAATTAACGGTACTATTAGATGTGATGATCTAATTACATTAACGTTATTGCAAAATTACCCGTTACTTGATATGAACTTTAGAATTTTTATCTTCTAGATCATGAGTGACAGTTTTATTAACCTTATATTTCTACATTAAATCACTCGCTACATCGAACCAGAGCACAGCAAGAGTTTATTTTTCATTAGGTTTTTATTAAAGTGTTTATTTTCACTAAGATATTTAATTATAAATAACATTATATTTATACTTTGTAGTGAATTTTGAACTACTTATTTCTTCTAAAAATAATGCTGTTCCAGCTATGAAACAGTTTCTTATGTATTTTCAAATTCCATCCTTACAAGTTCTTCGATGTAAGCCACTTTTTGCACTGGACATAATTGTAATTTTCTCCCAGAAATGTTACTTGTCTTTAATTATCGTTACAACTGTTTTTTGCATTCTATAATTTTATAATCCTAAAAAAATAGCACTTCTGCTACGTCATTATTCGTTATTGTGTCATAATAACCTTAAAATATAACTAAATACTAATGAACTGACAGATATTTCTTGCTAACCTAAACTAGAAACTTGATAACCAGAGATAAAATATTCGAAGATATCTACATGATTTAAAAACGCAGTCTGCTTTAACCATGATTAACTTGTGCTGGTTAAATCTAATCATGATTAAGATAATCGTAACTTAACACTTAATGAAAAACCGGTACTTAATATTTTCTGTAGTATGGTAGAGTTTTAGTAGAAACGTTTTGTTTAATTGTTTTGAGAAAACAAATAAATAATATTTTTTATTCACAACCACTATTGTAATATGTCAATTCCTAACCTGTCAAAGGTTGGAAACGTATGTGATTTTTAACTGCAATGACAATCTCGGGTGGGAAGTACTTTAAAATCCCTTGGGGGGAAGTGTTTAATATGGTTGCCTAGTAATACTGTCATAAATCTCAAATCTCTAAAAGTAAGGTGATCAGTGCTGTCAAACATATTGATAAAACCTTATAATTACAAAAAACATCAATAATTACAATACAAATTTTAAAGATTTGTAGATATTTTCATGTCAATGTCAAATTATTAGAATAAATTTAAACATTTGTTTTCATAGACTACTACCGTACATTAATTTAGTTTATTGGGAAAAGGCGATATACGAGTAGAAGTTAATTTGTGAATTGTGAATAATATAGTATACATAGTTCGGTGGGAGTTTCATTACAGCCTTGCGCTATATCTGAGCCTCGAGGCTTCGCCTCTCGGTCATGTAATAAGCCCTCGGCTATAATGAAACATTTCCCACCTCACATGTAATATACTATTAAATTATATATTCTGTAAAACCTCTCGTTTAACGCTAACCTATATCGAGAACAACAAATTCATTTAATCCTCTGGAAAGTTTTAAATTGCATTGAATGTGATTTGATTAAAAATAGTATTAGCTAGATCCTGTATCTATATTTAGATACTTTTTCACAGTAGAACAATTGAACATGCTAAAAAAATTGGGAAATACTGTTTTGTTTGATATAAAAGCAGACTTTGGTACGGATCAGTCTAACCTCAAAACCAGAAAATCTGGATTGAACATGAGTTGCGAAGCAAAACCAACAATATATCACGAAATTACAATACCAGCTCCACTAGCAAAAATGAAACAGGATTAATTTGAAATGCCTAAAACAACATTTCACAGCCGTTGATAGTTTTACAGTTGTAATGCTCCATACAGGCTTTACCGTTTGTGTTTATCTTCGTCTGTCGATTCTGAATCCAATTACCAGAGCGATAAATCTCCTGCAACAAGTACTAGCAGCCAAGTGTCAAGTAACTGCATTGCATCGGAGTCAGTAATTACCGCTCCCAAAAACAAGCAGCATTGGTCATTATCTGATAGTGTGTGTCCAGCAACTTCGCAAGTTGCGGGAACGTTCGGGCATTTATCCGGTATCTGTGTTCAAAGTTATGATTAATGAGGCCGGTGGCTCTGTTATCACTAGGTAGTGTACTGAACGCACTCGGACAACCAGATAACAAATTAACAGATTACCTAGTGATCTGTGCCGCGACAAATGAAGACCGACAAACCGAGAACAAACTTATCTCGCATCTAAGATGGATGGAACCACCACGCCATTGTTTGCGCTAATAAACAAATACACTCACACATAATTACACAATTTACTCTAATTATTTTACTCGAAACATTACAAGAAACTATTTGGCACTTCAGATAATAATCTCTAACCGGACTAATAAAATAATATAATTTAAGTTATAAATTTATATTTTCAGTAAAATGTGTCAAATACACTTACACATAATTACACAATTTACTCTAATTATTTTACTGGAAACATTACACCAACAAATTATTTGGCACTTCAGATAATAATCTCTAACCGGAATAATAAAATAATATAAGTTATAAATTTATATTTTCAGTAAAATGTGTCAAATAAATTTACACATAATTACATAATTTACTCTAATTATTTTACTCGAAACATTACATCAAGAAATTATTTGGCACTTCAGATAATAATCTCTAACTGGGCTAATAAAATAATATAATTTAAGTTATAAATTCATATTTTAAGTAAAATGTGTCAAAATTGAACTTTTGAACCAAGCGCAGAATTATAATCTATGGATGTAGATGTAACTTATATAATTCCTTTATATTTGAGTCTAGACAGCCTCAAATTCCATTAATATTTCGCCATATTAATCAGTAAGTGTAGTTCCATGTATATTTGACAGTGACACTGATACTTCGATTATATTAAACAGGAGGATGAAATGGTATTGCAATGCGTGAAACAAAGTTTCAATCTAGATCTCTTTGAAAAACTTTTCTAGTTCCAAAATTTAGTAATTTTTTTTTTGTAATATTACATTATGTTTTTTGATGACCTTGTTTTAAAAATGTATGATTTGTCATCAAGTATCACATGAAATTCTTTTATTTTCTTTGACATTTTAATCATATTTTGATTTGTAATTAATGTAAAATATTTGATTATCTTTGATAAAACTATTATTTTTTGTATGCATATATAGGTATTTTCTTTATAATACTGTTGATTGAAAAATTGATTGATTTCTTCAATCAACGGTAATAAGTATAAAAATATACATAATTCTAATACCAAGTATTGATTCTGCATATTTTCCATATTTCCAAGATACGACTTTTTTTTGCAAATTTTTAATATGTAGGAGATATGAATTCAAATATTTAAATCAAATCAGTAACTAGTTTTCTGTTTAAATTCTAGAAATACTAAAAATAGGAAAAAAATATGAAATATAAAATTACTAAACACCTCACAATAACATGTATATTTTAAAATAAAGTTTTAAAATCATATAATTTATTGTGTTCATAAAAGACAGATGACAAGGATTTTGTTTAAATTTACAAATCTTGTACACGAAATAGGGCGCTAAAATTTAATTTGCACAAAAGTGCCTTTTACCGAAACGGCGGCCCTGATATTAATTGATTTTCATTTGATAAGCTGTTTTCGAAATTCGTCGAGTCAAGTTACATGAGACGTTTATTTTTTATTTATTTTTTTGTTGTGGTAAAAGTTCCAAAGTTTTTAATTTCCAATATTGTGCATCATTATTTTCCAACAACTTCCAATAAGTAAAATAAGTTTTTATAATAGGAATGAATTTGCTATGCTTGACAGAAAAAACTCCAAAGTTAGTAATACTTGTCGTAAAAATATTATCTCCAGTTTTCGTTTAAACCTCCAACAAATTCCAAACTACCTATCCCTAGTTCGTTTTATAAACTTGTATAATGTACTTAAAAAAAGTTCATCCAAGTTTTTCTGGAAAACTCCTTAACATAAATTGAAATTTGTTGGAGTTTATGGATAATAAGAGTTTTGACAAACTACAAAAGTCAACAACTTACATATCGAAATGGAAATTCCATTAAGGAGATTGTAGGCTAAACTAGAGAATATTGAGCTGAAGCTTGTTGTTACTGAAAACAAGGGGGAATTTGTATTATTGACGGGTACACAACGGCACGTTGTCATACCCAGTAATTGCTCCAAACACAGCACTAAGTTAATTAGAAAACTGAGTGGCTATATTGATAGCTACTAACCAATTTGCAGTTAAAATATTCCGTAATTATATTATCGTATCAGCACGGCAAACTTTCGCATAGTTGAGGTTCAAAAAATAGTTACATAACTTGTGCAAACCCATCACGAAATTAATTAATATTTTGCAAACAGTTATTTAAATCGTGGGAATTATTTATGAACGCTCTTCCAATTTCAGGCAGAATAAAAAGGTTCTGCGGCATTTAATTGAAATATCTTGCATTATTTATCAAAATCTGAAATTACTTTATTGCTTGAGGATTGATTCGTACTGTAATATCAGTCATTCATCTGTATGACAAGAAAAGTACAGGATTGTTTTATATTTTATTATGCTACTCCTAGTACGACAAAAGTCATTGACAGTTGTCAGTTATAAAAATAAAATTACATGTAAAATAATTCATGAAATTAACATTAGGTTACGGAACCGTATCTATTAACAGTTTCGGATTTCATTAAAACAAATTTAAATTTCCGGTTTTGAATTAAAATTTTGGGAAGTTAACTGTTTTATAGTTTGCCTCATGGCAAATCGAAGGATCGTCATAAAACTCTAAATTCCCTTTCTTACATAGTAAAATAGCTAAGGTCTACTAAAATAAAATTTTCTTATTTCAAATCATAATAATACAATAATAATTAAATAATTTCTTTCTTTTGAAATAAGTATCCTTGGTAATTCCTTAATCTGGTTCACAAGGACACTATCACATAAGATGTTTAAAGTAAACTGCACGTAATTTTAATAAGCAATTTGAATTTGACATTTGGTTTTCGGGTTACAAAAGTTTCTGAAAGATCTACACCTGTTTTTACCGGGGGAAATCTTCATTTTTATATCAATTAAAAGTTCAAATTCAAAACATTTCTCGAAATATTACAATAATCCAAATATCAACGTATGGAACATGTAATTCAAAAATTTTATAGCAGATTGAGTCATAGCTTAGCAGTTAATGCACGTATTTTTGAAAATTTATTGTAATTATTATTTGATTGTTCGTTTCTATATTTACTTGTTGTGTAGCAACCATTCTACTATTCTACCATTTCCTATAAAATTATTAATGATTCTTAAAATTGTTGTTCATTTGGTGTAAGCCTTTCAGAATATATTGTAACCCAAAAAGGAAATGTCAAATGCATTCCCTATGTTTCATATTAAATGAGACAATTATTTATATATTGCTATCGATCAGATATCAAGTCGTAGCCATGGATATGATAAATCCCCATGTTTCACGTTAAAAAACACTCACAGTATATGAAATTAATATGAATTCCATAATTACTTACGACTGTTGCTAAGGAAGGAAGTTATGTTTATGTGAACGGTGGTGCTAAAATGTCATTTTTGACACTCGTTTGTCTGTTGCAACATAACAACTATTCCTCAATTTTACAGATAAATTCACGGCTCTCATTATATTACTTTATGAATGAAATTTGTCAAAAGAATATTTCAGAAAGCAGTAAGAAGCAGGAAAGAATTTGTTTTTATAATGCGGTGTATATTTCCCGGCTTTGATGTTGGCTGCATGTTAACGGCTTGTAAGAAGACGAACATTTCAGAAAGATACATCGATGGTAAACTCCGTTGCGAAAATGGCCTAATATATCTCCGCAGCAGTAAAAATATTTGAGTAAACAGCGTGTGTTACCACGTATATTAAAACCTCGGCGTTCGGCAGGAAGATGTTTGAGCTTGATGCAAATCACGATGGCGTTGATATTAGACAAGCGAACATCGGAATAATAATGAATGAAACCCGGGTAGCAATTCGCAAACAGCGATGATCGATGAAGCAGAGTTAAACACAGGCGGCGCTGAATAGATCCTCGCTAGATCCGAGTGAGCAGTTTGCTGTTCGCTCGCGTTTTTATCTCTACTCCTATAAATTTTCCACCGGAACTTTGCTGAATTTACCCCTGAAGTTTAATTATGTGTTGTGTACTTTTAATTGTTTTCAGATGTTTATGAACTCGTGTAATTATACTGCGGGATATGATTTATGCGCAGATTATATTCCACTATATTTACGGAAAAATTAGCCGTATTTTGTTTTATCAACACACCGGTTCATAACCATACACAATAATGAAATGAAAATTCTTTATGTTTGTAAATCACTTCCAATTACAAAAACAAAGCAATTATTACCACAATTCTCATAATTCTCATATAATTTTATGTGATTAATTAACATAGATTTACTCTCAATTTACAGTAATATGAGATCTAGGGCTTAATTCCGAAATCGTTAAATGATATGTGATGTGATTTTATATAATACTTCTCTTATTTCGAAATTATCATACATTTTTTGTTAAGATTCGCTAACTGTACATGGTTCACAATCATTGTCTGTATAAGAAATTAAAAATTCACATATTCAATTAATGTATAGACATTTTTTTTTAACTATTCCCTATTATAGTTATCTATAAAACGGAAAATACTTATTTCGTGAAGTAAGTTTTCATAATCAGTAGTACAACTGAAAAGATTTTAGCAGAGTACTTAACATGTTGAATAATCTAATTTCTCTTCATTTGTGCTACTGCTGACGAGAACTTAATTCTCGAAATACGTATTTAGTGTTTTATATAATATTAAGGATAAGGGGTAATTTTATTAGTTTTTTATTTATAATTTAACCTTAAACTCCTTTTATTATTAATTATTATTGATTATTATTATTTAAGAAAAATAAGATAATTGAAAAAAAAAAACATTTTTAACCAGAATTATTTTTCTCAAAAATTCAATTATTTCAATTCTCAATGAAAAATAGATTTTTTAGGAGTACCCATTACTTGGTTAGGTTTATGGCTTCATCTTTCAAAACTACTGAAAAAAATACATAAGTACTAAATTTTAGATTTTTAATTAATTCTCTATCAATATTAAAACCAAAATTCTTGACCGAAAATAGGAATTTTCGGATTATTTCAAATTTAAAACCATTATTTCTTATTTTAAAGGATCAAATTGTGATGCGTACGCTAGTAAAAATAAAGAGTCATAAAATAATATAAAATTTGATTCAATTTTCTGTATTGAAATTGAGTTAAAAAATAAAAAGCCAAGTACACCCGACTATAAATTGTAGCAAAACGCATAAATCTATCCGTACAAATTTCGAGTATATTTCACTGTGGCGAGAAGCAACATATTTCACATCACAATGAAATTATAGTGTGCATGAACAGTCCCGTTCCATTCATGGACTCCGCTCGGTTCTTTTGTCCGACTGTCAGCATCGGTGCATTATTCCATTGACCCTGATCTTCGTTTGTTTCATTAGGCAAGTGACGCACGCTGGGTCACTCACTCTCCAGTTATTTACATAAAAAGTGCTCATCAAGAAGAACATGAATTACTCTCGTTATTATTGTTTTTAGACAGAAGTAAATTATACAGTTGACGGAATAATTTTGTAACATACTGTGGTATTAAATTGTTATTTTGTTTGTGCCGTTTTTGTTTGGTAATTACGGAGAAAAATTTCAATCATAAAGTTAAAAGTAGTCAAGCAGCTAACGATTGGAAATAATAACAATATCTATTATCAAAAAGTCGTTGGCCTAAACTTTTAAAGATTTCTATTTATACCCCGTTATTTCAATACCTAAAAGTTAATTATTAGTTATTTTTATTATTCATAAAGTGTTTCTAAACGTTTTCATAAACAGTATTATTTTCTGTACATTCACATTTATTTAAATATTCATTTTTAAATAATATATGTATAATTTGTGAAGGATATGAACTTGGGTTCTTCGAACTATAGGTTATTGTACTCGGCCGAAAATTTCACCTCGTAATATTTCTACGCTAAAATTGTACATATAATTAATGATCTTTTTTCCTGCATAAAATATGTGTGAAAAGTTTAAGAACATCAGGTGTTTCGTTCAATGTCCCTACCAAGTTTTTCACCTTTAATTTTAACAATGAATGACATTAAAGAATCCGTATTTACGAAAAAATTCGTAACTTTTAAATTCAAAAAGTTAGCCTAAATCTTCAGTAATAAGTATATTTCAAATTTAAATAAAGATATAAACTTTTTTCAGATTATAATCATTAAAATCTTTTCTTTTGTTTCTCTTATTTTTACCCTCGCAATATCAAGAATTATAGGTATTTTTTTAATGAAGATTATTTAGATTCACTTGTAAATACTATAGAATCTCGCTAACATTAAAATACTTTAATATCGATATCTCAATAACTTTTAGTGTATAACTACTACGTAATATTTCTGTTTGTAGTACTTTTTTGTTAAGTATAAGTGAGTGACGTGCAGTGATATTTTGTGATAGGTGTACAATAATTCCAGGGTGGGTTTCTTTAATATATTAAGTACTGAAATATTTTCTCTCATAAATTTAACAAATTCTTTACATTATATCTATAAATATTGAAAAAAAAGGTTGCACAAATAAAATTAAGAAAAAACAATATTTGTAATTTTATCGTCATGGCCATACTGAACCCAAATATACTTATATTTGTCAATTGTAACAAAATATAAACATGACTAATAAAATTTATGTGGGAACATCCACACAGCCATTTAAATTTTTCATATACATATAGAACTTTCAAAACAACGAACACATTTTTGTTTTTTTAATTTTTTATGACAAATACCGCGTCTACATAATGGAAATATCATTAATCTGTAATAGCATTGGACAAGCAATAATGAAATATTAACTGCTAACTGGTAATAGTATTTATCTGTAATACAAATTAGAATTATTATAGAATTATTTTTAAATAAAGATGTGTATATTTACTTAAAATTAATACTCGGATAATAAAATGTAGCTATAAATTAGAATATGGAAGTCAGAGTCATTTAACTTTACGAAAGTGCATAATTTCCAATGCACGCGAAGGACAGAAAAGCGGCGGTTAGATTTAAGTTTCTGTAGTATTCTATCTCTCTCTGCGCTATGTGACTGTGATGGTCCCTTGCTTGTAAGAATAAATGAATAAGTATTTTTTTTTTATTTTTTATATTAAACCAATGTTTTGATCATACTATTTATCGCGGTAAAATCGTGTCAACATTTATAAATCATTGTCTCAGTCACTCATGGTCTCACATCAAACATATTTATGTTCAGTGTTTCGATATTCCACTAACTTATTGCATGTTTGATTGTATTCATATGTAAATCAATAACTTTTACTAGTACTATTAATGCGTATTATCGAAAAGATATAAAGGATGTTGTGGTAAATGTATGTTAACGGTTTGAAAGCCATTGAGGCAAGTTCTTAAACTAATTTCCCCTGCAGTGTCTGGGCTTCATAATATCGCATTGCATTTGATTCCCGTGATTACAGTTGAGTCTAGCAAGTCGGATAATGCAGTTCGCATCGGAAACCAATTAAGCCCTAAACACCGCGGGAACACAGCGCACTAACACTAGTCAGCACTATGCCCGGAATGGGGTTTTCAATGGCTGTAGGTGTAGGTGGAGGTGTCATACAATCCCGTGCGATTGCAGCGCCAATGGAAATCTCTCCAACAAGACCAACTCCACCGAGAACATGTGCACGGCATTCACCGGGGAATTGCCTGAGAATGGGGAAAAATTCCAATATGAGATGGAATTTAGACACTCACAAGTACACTCACTCCAAGCGCAGCTCTACATTTCAGCTGTTTATTTATTTCAACAGATGAGCACTTCAGCGATTGCGAGCGTGATTGGATACAAATCGATCAAATGTTTCAAGTGGTGCCAACACCACAAATTGGTAGCCAGTTTTGTGGGTCCAATTTGTTTAGAATATTGTTCGGTATCTAAAAGGACAAAATTTACCAATCCATCCATTTTTATATATTAAGAAAAATATGAGAAGCAAGACAAGTTGTAAAACTTTTTAAATATCACCCAATATACCTAAGATTTAAATTAACGATCGAACAATTAAGAAATTATGAAATATCAATATAGTCAGTTAGTTTTAATATAGTGAGTTTTTGTGCTTTCGCGTATCTTACCACATATTAATATTAAAAACACAAAACTCAAACTACAATGTCTGAGTACAATTAACGACACTAAAATACAACCAAAATAATTTTACTAAACTTTATTTATTTTTAGGATCATTGTCTTTTAAGTACTAATCTTAATTTACATGTTCTACATTAGCGGTAACGTTGGTGTATTATTATTAAATTCTAATATTAGTTACATCTAAAATTACCTCTTCAATATCCTATACAAATTGACCATATTTTTATTTCACTCATTGAGAATGCGTCATTTAATTAATGGCTGTAGCTTTTTTTTCAGTGACGAAATTTGATAAAACCACAGTATTATAGTCATGATTACATTTTGTTGATACCAAAAATTTCAAACTCGGGTCAAAAAT
The DNA here is from genome assembly GCA_035578165.1 of Stenolophus ochropezus. NCBI lineage: Eukaryota > Metazoa > Arthropoda > Insecta > Coleoptera > Carabidae > Stenolophus > Stenolophus ochropezus. Next base: position 6,566,513 of record JAQOWZ010000002.1, read on the forward strand.
GACTCTAAAATCACTCCCGTTTCGCTGTCTCGATCTAAATGTTATTTTTAACATTCGTTTGTTACGTTATTACGCAACAACTATTCGTAAATTTTTCCAATAAATTCATGACTCTTATTATATTACTTATGATTATTTCATGAATGATAACTGACACTAATGCAAGCATAAAATTTTAACGCTACTGTAGTTTTATCAAACATTTTCACTAAAAACTGATGGAAGAATCAATTTATTTGAAAAATAGTTTCATTGTTTCATATCTTCCATTTCTGGTTTTAGTAAAAAAAATTCTGACTGGGTGAAAATGACGTGTTTGAAATAATCACTAACAATCTTTATATGAAAAATAGTTCCATATCTTCTTTTCCTTGTTTTAATACTCCTGTGAATATTTATTTTTAATAAAATTAAAAAAGGAAACATATTTGTGTTGTGAATATGGATGTTAGTAGATTAGAAATTTATCACATGTTCATGGAACGTAGTCCTCTCACAAGATATCAGGAATGGCGCTTTAGTTACATTAGTAATCAAAGGCCGTCACATGAATTGCGACTGCGACCGCATTAGGACGAATTGGTTGCCGTGGCCTCCGGTGTTTGAGGTCTGGCCCACAAGGGTTGTTTGTGCATAGAATCCTAGCCGTACTAACACAATCTACTGCCCTTACCATTCATTATGTATCAGAAACACTCACATCTCAAAATTCATATTCATCTTTATACAAATTACATTACATTCGTAAAAGCAACAATCCAATAATGCACCTACACTATACTTTCCGCAGTTGGTACTCACGTCATATATATATGTTGCGAAATTTATTATTTTATCTTGTATCTTTAATGTATACGCTTGACATAAATGAGACTTTTATTCGTTATTTCATTATCGTAGGTGTTACAGAGGGGTATATATGCTATAGGTGTCCAACTAATGACAAAAATAAAGTAGAAACAGTAGTGTAACCACAGTAACGAATATTTTCAAATATTTACAAAACTTGAATATTTCATTCTTGTTAATTATATCATTAGGGAACGTGATTTTGGCGTCAACAAATTGTGCTTTATTGTATGTTGGTAGATTTCGTATGTTTCATCCATTTTTATATTTATGTATAATACTGTCAGTTTTGACATTTCTTTACTTCGGAAATGACACTCGATAGATAATGTCATCAATCCCTCTTCCTGAAGAATGTATTATTATGGTCAATTTGATAACAACAACAACAAATTATAGGGAGCAAAAGAAAATGTAACGACAATTAAAGACAAGGAACATGGCTGGAAGAAAATTACAATTCTGTTCAATGTAAAAAGTAGCGTATATAAAAAAAACTTGCAAGGGTGGAATATGAAAATAAATTAGGACTTGTTTCATAGATGAATGATGAAACAGCATTATTTCTAGAAGAAATATTAATATACAACATAACTTACTACTACCACTACATATACCAATTTATAATTGTTATAAATATCAATCTGTTGGATGAAAGACCTCATCATTCAGTTCCAGTAAATATAGCACTGAACGTTTCTATAAACGAAACCTTCGATAAAATTCCGCAACATCCTATTCGTTAAAATAAGCTGATCTTTGTCGTACAGTATAACGTTTTTCATGAACAGTAATATTTAACCACAATTAGCATTTGAAAAACGCATGTGGTTATCTCTAACCAAAGCACTAACAAATGATTTAAATAAAACTCTTGATTTCTCTTGGATTCTTATTCCCACAAATCTTTTGCATAGTTCCCTTAGCAGGAGTATAATAAAGGCCATAACCTTAGAGATATGAACAAACTATAAGTAACATATTACTCTTTCCATGAATAATATGCCACAGAACGAAAAAGAAACATAATTTTAGGTGCTTATTTTCAAATGTAATTATGCACTTAATAAAGATAAAACATAAAAATGAAACACTGTTTCATGTGCACAGGGTAAAAAACAAGTAGCTAGTTTATATTACCTTATAACTACACGACTTAACGTAGTTTATCACGTTATAATACGGTACCTTCTTTACGGTATTTTCATTTCTTTTGCTTTTTTCGTGACTAGAATTTGCGTGACGTTATGTTTATTTCTTTTTACTTTGTGTAATTATGTTTTTTGGACACATTTATATCTTTACACTCTTTCAAAATATGACGGGTGTAAATAAAATGACACTACGACACGTATTTTTTTAGTTTTTATAAAACATAATTTTGTTCCACAGGGACCATTTTTTATTTAGGAAATACATAGTAAATAATTTGGCTTGGTGAATAGAGAATTTTAGAAAGCAAATAATGAAATTCGTATTTCGTATATCATACAAAAGAGGTTATATATGAAGCATATTATTTGTTCAGCACCAGTTGTAATATGTAATTTGAAATATGGTAACATAGCACACAGAAACTTAAATGTATGTTCTGTATGTAATACAGTAGAACAGAGAAACGCAATACGGGTCATTTAGTGGTGAGGCATTTGTACTATTAAGTGTTATGAATGTAATGAGTCTAATAGGAACTACTAATGACCTGTACTTCACATTCTTTATAAAATAGAAACACTAGAAACGCGTTAACTGACATGAAAGAATAAATATATCCCTAATATGCAAATGGAAATATTTTGGTAAACTCTAGCAGTAAATTGTCATAAAAATGGCGTGCAAAAGAGGAAATAAATTTAAAGAAACATTTATTACTACTTAGGCTTTAGCACTAATTACTTCTTATTGTTGTAATAAATCATAATAACGGTGACCCTTAAAGGAAAACTGCAAACTGGAATGATTATTCATTGCTCATTTAAAAAGCTAATACCCCGACGAATCAATAGCGGAATCTTACGTCAGAGGAAAGTATTCTGTTGTTTCCACGTCGACCCAGTTTTTCCTTATGAAACCTGACGCACCACGCACACTTCGATCTTGATTTGGGAAGTTCGAGCAACATCGAGTGGGCTGGTCCGCAACTATTATTCTTTTGTTTGACTTCGGTGAGGTAACTGTTCTTAATGTGACAACTTCGTGAAATTTAAAAGACAATGCACATCTGATTATCTGATATATAAGATAAAAATGTAAAACACTTATTTTTATATTTTATTAATATCCCAATCGTAAACTATTTTCGTGATTATCACTGTAAAAATAATAAACAGAAATCCTCATTTATTGATCATGAGCTTAGGAAAAACGACTCTCTAGACAGGGACTTGATGGCAGAAGGACACAAAATTAAATGATCATAAAAATTTTATATTATTATTCACTATTTAACCCTAAAATCAATTTTCAATACCGCTGTGACAAAATAATCGGAATCTACTATAAAATGTAGGTCCTTTTTTATTTTACAAAATTTTTAATAATGACCAAAATCAAGACATAAAATTGACATTAATGCATTACAAAGAAAAGAAATTCTGGAAAGAGATAATGGAAAACTAAAAACCAAATTTTTAATGAAAAAAATATTAAATATTATTTTTACTGTGTTGTGAGACGATAATTATATAATCGTTCATTGCTTTTTACCTCTCGCCACTCATTAAGAGAGGTATTAGAATCATGCTAAAAATCGGATAGTATTTTTTAATAAATAAGCACGTTTTAAAGTAAAATAAAGTTTGGCTGTACAGCGAGATATTCGACATTAAATTGTAGATCTATTGTAAATATTAAATGCTAATATCTTGCACCACTAAATGTTAATGTAAAGTTTTCAATGACCAGATTCTTATGGTAATTGAACCCTGAAACTTCTAGAACTGTAATAATCCTCAAATAATTTTGATGGATCTTTCGTTTTTAGACGATGATCATCACAGATTGAGAAATGTCTCCTTGCGGTCATATTGTTTGCATTTCATATTTTCTGACAAATTGTTTTGGCAAATTTTGACGAAGACTTGTTTGGAAGGTGACAGCGATCGATGTAATAATTAATGACAGCAATTTACGCGGACTACTACAAGCAATATTTTATGTACAACCTCCGGAATTACCCGGCAATCTTCATCTAAGTGTTTTCTTCCTCGGGACAAGTGAAAAGAATGGATTTACAATGCCAAGCATTGCTAATCGACATTTAAAATTCCGTTGTTCGAAAATAAAACTTACATTTGTAGAGTCTGAAAGCGGTATGGATTTTTTGACATCCGACATTTCACGTTAGTAGAGATTATAATCTTGCTGAAACGTGTAAAATAGTAATTCTTTGTAGCTATTGGAAGGTTTTCTTTTGTAAGAAATATAGTGGCACAAAATAACAAATCTTGACAAATATGAACTTAATCTTAACACGGAATAAGCAAATACATTTTCATTTCATAGCTACATTTAATTTGAATATGAATTATTTTTAACCTCCTGACCTATAGGTATGGAAGTAAATGTTGTACGGCTACAATCGTTTCTTTTTAGTTTCAATATTTGTTTTTTCAACTGTAAATATTTCAGTATTTCAATTTTCCTATATATAAAAAATTTATTATAAACTATGTATTAGTATACCTTTGGGGTATTTTTCAGTCCGCAATTGTTTAATCAGATGTAGCCGCTTTTTCATATTTTTGGTTGTCTCACAGCCGAATTCAACATTAATATATTCATCTAAAGATCAACTGATTCAAGAATCAAGCTGAAAATTACAAATAAGAACGAAAAAGGGAGAAATTACATCGATTCATAGATTTGTTAAAACTAAATTTATCTTAGATTAATCTTGACAGCCAAAATACCCCCACTCCCCTTAGACAAGCAAGTTTTTTGAATTTCGAAAATAATAATAAATAAATCTGGAGCACAAAGGCGTCTCATACACAGACATAATAAAGATTTGATTGATTTGGAGCAGAAATGACAAGAACAAAAACTATTTGCCAAAATATTGTTTTGGAAAAACTGACTAACTTTTAATGAATCTGATATTTCCGTCCGTGCAAACGAAGTTCTGAAACAATTTGGTGCTGATATTTATTTATTAGAAAATAAATTAGTAACAATATTAATAATGCTACCTACAAATATGTCGCTTAAACTTAGGTCTCCTACATTAAGGAAATTAAAAATCCTTAAAGGAGTTAGACCCAAAAAAAGTTATGACTTGAGTACGTAAAATTTTACTTTTTGAAATGTTTGTCTAATTCAATGATTTTTTGTTAATGAATAATTTTTGGGGTTAACATTATTATATATTCCTCTGTTTATGATTACCTAGAAAAAAAGGGTAACTCGCCCCTCATTATGAAAGTTTCTGGTTTCACTGACAGAAATCCTGGCCAAACGTACTTTAACAGCACGTCACAAAAACTTTTTCTAAGGGTCAGTCGACTTATTAATGATTTTCAAATATCTCTTCAAAGAACTATGCGAATATTTGCCAAAGAAGGTGTCTGAAATTTAGAGGGTGAAATTTTCCGGTTGTGAGACAAACAAGAGCGCTGTTCGTCATCCGATTCATCACGTCACGTACGGAACAAATGTCTTTTATTGCTGAAGCGCCTTCGCTCCTTCATTCACCTGTCGGCGAGTGCGTGAGCTTTGAGATCGGCGCTTGATTTATCGGAAATCATTCGGCGATGCCACGTGCTCCGGATCATTTAGCCCGGCGTTGTCACACTCTCTGTGCGGTACGAGAACAACATTCTTTGTTTTATTTGCACCGACAAGAATTTGTATTTTATGATTTATACGGCGAAGGATTGGATGGGGTATGGGTAAGATATTACACACGATGTTACAAGCTGAAATATGCTTATGATATTCTATATTCTTGTTCAAACAAATCAGCTATAGTTTCAGTTTCGATTCGCATTCGTATTACAAGCTTGTTGTGGATATACGAGTACAATATGTATATGTAAAATACAAAGTACGTATCAAATAACCCCTTATAAAACTTGATTTTTGATCTCTGAATACCTATTTGATATAACTCGAACAATAATAGAAATATGCGTGTATTTTATTTTCTTTTATTTAAATTTTTATTGGATTTCAAATGTAGATGTTAAATTTAGAAGTTAAGTTCTTTTCAGTCTTCTTGTTTAAAATTAGCAATAATTTCCTAATTTTCACTAGAAAATAATATTCCATGAAAAATTCGAACAATTCCAATGATGCCAATTTAAGGATTTTTTTCCTTAGATATAGAGATTTTTGTAAGCAAATATGAATTTAGAAAGATTTTATGAAAACTATGGAAATCTAAGGATTTTTTTGTTAAATTTGTGAGTCTAGTGTTATAATATTTTCTTTTTTTAATAATAGCAATGTACTACTTGTTTAATCATATATCTTTAAAAAAATATCAAGGGTTTTTGTCTTTGGGACATTTAAATTGGGTCGAAGTCGAGAAAAAAGCTATTTCAAATTAATATCAATTTGGTACGTAGTCAGTTTCCCTTTTGAGAAGCCATAGACGTAAATTTCCCTAATACAATCACCGATAGAAAAATACGTAACTAATAAAGGTATTTATTCTTCAGAATCAAATGAATTCGATGTATCACAGATATAGAATTTATTTTCACTTCCCAAAAATTCTATTGGGGCTGGGCCAAAGAAATATATTTCCGAAACATTGCCAGTCCGCGTCTGTATACTACAAACTGTCTTTAAAGGAATTCTAGGAAAAAATGAAAGCGCTGTTACAGATTTTTCAAACAATAATTTGTCATCCAATTAAATCACAGAATTTTGTTGAAACCAATTCAAAACTCACTGACAATTGTCAGTTACTGGCAATTGCCACGGAATTTGTACAAGTAAATAGGCGATGCTTGGATACAACCTCCGTCAAAATTGTGAAAAGTAATTAATTAAAAAATTGTCATGCCGAATACCATTCGTAACTAGAATTTTACTAATCATCTTGCGAACTCGTTTGATTTTCATCGCAACAATTAGTCGTGACCAGAACGACAAAAATTTCTGGTAAAATTCTAGTTACTAATTGCATATGAAAATTAATTTTGTTGATGCATTTTACAGAACATCATTTTCACTAATGGAATTGTTTTGATGAGTTTATTAAAAACTTCCAATTATGTTTCGTTGTTTAATGACAGATACAACATTGTTACTATGACAAAATCGTATATTTTGTAGTTGGTAAAAATTAGTTTTCAAAATTATGATTTTTTTTAATTTGGAACCTTGAGAAATTATAAGCATACACAAAAATTTTATACGAATTTTGATATTTATAAGAAAACGGAAATCGTATTGTTCTGAAGTAGAAGTTTAGTGCTACAATTCTGTATTATGTTTTTTATGAGAGCATTTCAATTTCCATAACATTTCAGTATTCATAAACACATTCAAAAAGGATGTAGAATAGAAGAACGTCCTATTTGAGAGATAGGAACGAATCAATGTACGATTAAATATGTGATTTATTCGAATGCATTCTGCGATCTGATAACCCTGTTTTATTCCCTGCTATGGGGTGTGAATTTTAACTCGGTTGCTCCCGTTTCTTATTTTTGCAAGGGATACGAGGTGGGTAAGCATTTTATATCTGTTAAGGGAATCGAATGTTTACCAGGCACGGAATATAGCTCTTCAGGGTTTTGTATTTGCATTTAAAAATGGTTGGTAAACAACGTTTTTAACCGAGGTTGTTATCTACGTTCTACGTACGTACGTACGATGTCAAATGCTCTCAACGTTTCATTATAACATAAATTGAGACGTGTATTTGCATTCTGTAATATTTTCGGAGATTACCCAAATAAACATTAGACTTACGTGCACCCCGATAAATTTCATGGATATGGGAAGCTCACCTGAAACAGAAAATTTTTATTGAAAAAATATCATATAATTATTATAATATTTACATAATAATATTCCAGTTTTATAAAAATATTAATATTTATAAACATATTAAAATTCTAAAACCTGTTTTTCAAATTAATTTTGTTTATAATAATTAAAGCAGTGTTTAATATTTAAAATGTTATAAATATTCATGCTACACTGTTACTTCAAAATATTATAACGGTCATGTTATAAAAAAAAAATATTTATAACGAACTATAATAACATAAAAATAAACAGTTATGTTAATCTCTCAGTAGTATTTAATTATTTATTAATAACAAAAATAAGACAAATTATCAGTAACGGGATTTGGGGAAAGCAAGGGTAAACAAAAATTAAAAAAAAATTAAAAAATATTACCATTAACTGCTAAGCAATGACTCAATTTACTATAAAACTTTTGAATTACATACGATGATATTTGGTTAATTGTAATATTTTGAGAAATGTTTTGAATTTGAATTTTTAATTAATCTAAATTAAGGAGATTTCCCGCGTACAAACATCTTATTTTAAATAAAAGAATCTGGATGTGTAAGATCGAGTGATCTAGCAGACCATTCTACTAGTCTACCATTTTTTCTAAAGTTATTAATGATTCTTAAAATTGTTGTTGCACTTGGTATAGGCCTGCCAGAAAATTTTATAATCCAAAAAGCAAATGTCTAATTCGTTCCATATGTTTTATTTTAAATGAGAAAAGCAAATATACATTGCTCTCAATCAATCAAGTTTCACGTTATAAAATACTCACGGTATGTGTTATGCTGTTTTAATTTATAATTAAATAAAGTAGAAAATAATAGGATAGTTTGAATGCAGTTAACGCAAAGTTGGCAACAAACAGCAAATATTTAAACGGAAGCATTTATTGCGAACCACATCAATTAAGTGATTCATTTGATATTTCACCGAGCATATTGAAGCGTATTTGAAGCATAATAAATCACACAGCACTAGAAGCAAATTGTTAGTGCATTGCAACAAAGCAGAAACTTCATTCGGGCGCATTTAGCGGCTGCGTGACTTTTGAAATAGTTACACCCAATTTCCCTCGGACAACGCCGGCCGTTTTGCCGTTTTGCGCCCCTAGGAGTCATAGTCGTCGTTGAATTGCTGTACAGTATTTCATTTTTGCTCGTGTAGGAATGAATAATGAATTTACAGTGCGACCTTTTAGCGAGTGTGTTTGTGAGTGGAAATCCCCTTGTCGATATGTTTTCGGGAAGTTATTAAAGCACCGTTTACACTGCGCCATTGAATTAACATGATAAAATGAAAATGAATGGTTACGACTATTGTTTGTTTAAAAATCACGATAATCAAAATGAATGCATTCGTCTATAAATACTAACAAAAAATCCATTTTCATTATTTCTACAATCTACAAACATAAAATATAGGTCAAACCGAACGGCTCATTTTTAATCACTTAGCTGGATAATGTACCTACTACTCGTATATAGAAATAATTTTAAATACATAACATGTAATATTGTTCACCTCCGCAGTCTATAGAAATAATAACAAAAATAAATTAATTCAATACAGATGACAGTACGTTTGTTATCACAGCCATCCCCGTCACAAAAGCTAGATGACGTTTTACAAATACTTAATGCTATTTATTTATGTTTTTAATTAATAATTTAATGATTTCGAAAAAAATATAATGCATATCTAAGGACTCAAGTCGGCTATCGCCTCATAGAATAAATTCCATATGCGTAATAAAAAATGATACTTTAATCCCTTGATATATAAATAACTATTGCTTCTTGATTCAGATGCCGAATTTCTTCCTTGTCACATAATTGTTGCAAGAGGATATTACAAAAATATGATTTGACATTTGACATTACCAGTATATAAAAATATATAAAACAATATTTTTTGTTCGAAAAGTTTGTGCAATATGCTAATTATCTTTTTTAATATTTGAAAAAACTTTTAATCCTAGTTATTGTAATTAAAAATGTATTTTGTTCGTATTGCAATTTTTATTATAAGTACGTATAAAAAACAAAATTTTAATTAACATTTTTTTTTAAAACTTATATTCACATTTTAAAAATACTTGTTTTTACAAATGTGTACATTTTATAATCTAAAATGCTCAAGTTGTACAAATTTAAAAAGTATTTTTAAAATGAAATTTAAAATTGAAATATTAAAATGATAAAAGTAAATGAAATGTCTTTAAGAAGTAATTTAATAATACCTAGTTTGAAAATTGACTCATGGCTTTCACAGCGTTTTTCTTAAAGCTTTGAGGCTTTTGCGGTAATACGGTGCTGCAATTCTTAAATAATTAAAAAGTCTTCCAACTTCTGAAAAGATATTATAACACCGCCTCATAATTTGAAATAAAATACAGTTACCCTCGTCTTCAAAAAATCTCCCTATCTTGATGAAATTCTGTTGGAAACTTTGCACGCGATAAAAAAACTGTAGCTTTATGGGAATTGAGACTAATGGCGCTTAACGTCACCTGACGATCAGTATCTTTGACTACTTATGTACTAGATTAAGCTTTCTAACATTTTCTTCTAATCTGTATAAGTAAATATATTACTAAGTTTATTACATTAACAACTAAATTAACCATCAGTCTATTGATTAATGATCAAATGATTCAAGATTCAAGATCGTCAATAAATCAACGTTTGTTATAATCTGAAAAAAAATACGAAATAGGCAGAACTGTCAAAATCATGAGTATATAAATACGTACATCAAAACGACGAACAAAACAGATGATCAAAAATTGATTCTTGATTCCCTGATTAGCTTGATTTTTAATGGTGATATGAATTGATTAAGAATCAGAGTTGATCAGTGGATCAAGCATTAAATAAAGAATGGTATATAACTGTTCAACATATTAATCATGTAAAATTAAGGCTTGAAAAAATCAAGGACTTTCTAATTCTATTAGAAATGAGAAGGTCCTGGGTTCAAATCCAAATAAGGAACATACGTAAAACTGAGACTGGTAAACTTCTAGGGTGAAAATCTATCTAATTTTTGTTATATTGTAAATTAATCTTAAATTTAGATAACAAAGTACTCGATCAAATAATATTTTTTTATACAAGATCTTGTAATTATAGCGCTATAACTATGGTGTTTTTAGATAAATAAAGTAGGTCATAAGTAACTAGTGGGTTAGAAATTATAACTCACTGTTTATTGGCTGGTATTTTAATAACTACGTTATAAAACCCTCTCACATATTTTTTAAAATAAATTTCATTCAAAATGTCAACTGTCAAATATGTTTTATGTGTTGGATAAAATGTTATAATTACCTAAGTTACTTGAGAAATGCAATGCAACATATTTGTACCAGAAATAACTATTAGATATGTAATTTAAACAAAACAAACACATAAACAAAACAATGCTAATCGAAATTTTGGCAGCAATGTTGAATCGTTCATTTGACATTTTTATTTTACATCCTTTCTAATTGCATAGTAACTAGTACAACAAAATATAATTATAAATAAATTAGGTGTAAAATCATTAGGTATTATCCAAAATGCACTATTACGAGCATATTTAAAGATATACAATAACCTGCTGTTAGGATCCTATTTCTGCCATCCCGAGGTGATTATGATACTGTTAAGGATACACAGCACAATCTACACAATGTTTGATCTAAGAAGCCAACGCCTGGCGTTCAATTTGTTTCGCATCCACGCCGTTTGTATTAAATAAACGCAGATAAATCAGTAAAGGAAACTTTTCAACTTAAAAAATTCCCCCTAACCAATTTTCTTTTTGTGTGGCGGATGTATTATTCACTAAACGGCCTGAGTTTATCTTATTTCGCTGCTATCGGGCAAATGTTATGTGTACGTGAATTTAGATCCTGGGAAGAGCACTTTGCGGAGTTGCGGAGTAAATAAACTACGCGCGCGCTGCACTCGCGGATGCGAAGTCTTGATTTTATTCATTGCGTAATTCTATTTTTATTTTCCAGAATAAATTTTACTTCTTATGTATGAAATGACGGTTCTGGTGCATTGCTACGCTTTCTAAATTTATTATACAAATTTCAGCGGACGTGATGCTGCCCTACTATACAACACATTTGGATGCTGCATGTTGGCCTACAAACTAAAGTGTTGCCAAATACTTTTTTGTTAACTTTGCGAGCAGGGGTTCAGTTGGCTGGAGCACTCCGATTTGAAATGAGTGGAGTTAGAGTAAACGATCAAATTTCAGCGTTGTCAACTATTAACCAAATAAACATAGGGGATATCCGAGTAGTTCAAAACCCACTATAAACTTTATGTCTGTTCAGAGGTTGTATACTGACTACTTACACTACTAAAATGAAAAAACATGTTACGAAAAAAATACCTTAAGGTATTTTAAACCGTAAACCCTGTTCTTTCTATGAATATTGTGCCAAATATAATGAAGACATGATATTTTTTGTCTATACAAGGTGTCCGTTTTAAGAGGCTATCCATTAGGATCTCGAGAACCGTAAGAGATACGAAGTATAATAAATAAACGTTATTTCGCTTACAAAACTTCTTAAAAGCATTAGAATTTTTTTTTCAACCTTTTAGCATGGTCAACTGCTAACTAGATTTATTTAATTTTATATCGTCCAATTTCTACCTCAAACACGGCGTTGATTAATAAACCTGTTTTTCCCATCCCTCTAGTAAGATTTATTTGTACTACCGCGAAGTACACCGAATTGCTCCGAACATGTCCGAACATTAGTCAATTCCGAAACTGTGCAGATCTCAGTTTTGTGTTGTGTGTTTCTTATAAATGGATACATCAATTTCTACGTCCCTTATAAATCAGCTTTAACTAAACTGTTCCCTATCTTTTGTTCCAAATTGTCAACAATCTTTATGAACTACAAACAAGTTATGCGAATTACATTTATGCCAAAACAGTTTTCAAAATATTTGTCACATAATAAAATAAAGAATATAGTTTATAAGTATGAGTTGGAGCATTTAAAATAAAAATATTTATATATTAATATACTCGAGATCTAACACCGTTAAATATCTTAAAGTTAATAATTTTTCTTTTCGAGCTACTCCCACAATGCAAGAGACGTATGGAAGTGTTTCTCTCTTAGAGTAATGTTTCTAAGGATACCATTCTGAAAATTTATTATACAAATATCGGATAAATGTAGTTGTATTTCAACATACAACGTTGAAAATTTAATATGTCGGAACATTTTCCACAGGTGCACTGTCGGTTGTCTTGCTGCATTCCAACCTTAGTTTAAATTGTCAACCAGCTGACGTACCGGACACAAAAATTACATAAACTATAGGGCTTTGTAGCATTGTTGGCAGAAATAGAACGCTTGCTATAATTCATTTACACGGAAAGCTTAACGTGTCAAATAAGAATCATTGATTTATTGTTGGAGGAAGTAAGTGTTTCTGTCATATTTTTCATGAAAATAAAAAAAAATGGATCAGAGTGAACGTTAGCACAACATAGTGAACACAATAAAATATTATAATCAAAATTTTGTATTTTTAGGACATTGTTATTGTACAATAACTTACAGTCTTGTTTAAATTAATTTAAACAAGGAATAATTGTTGATTTTGAGGTAATTTATAATTAATTACAAGTTACTTTCATTGTCCTGCCTATGCCTTGATTTTCTTACAAATTTCTTAGCTGCCAGTATCATGAAATTATTTTTGTTAACATTAATTGTCCCGATTTCTCGTTTGTACCCCTCGCCAGTCAGTAAGAGAGATATTGGAATCATGCTAAAAATCTGATCGTGAGTTTTTAATTGATAAGCACGATTTCAAGTCTCTAGATTTTAATATTTTTACGGTGATGTCTGCCCGTGTTTGAGTGTGTGGGTGGATGGATGGATGAATGGATGGATGTTGTAACGATTACTCAAATACAAGTGATTCAAAACAGAAGAAATTTTGTTTATAACATTCTGACACCCTAGATTAGATTTGATTAAATTTTGGTGTTAATCGGAAGTGGTTTCTTCATGAAGATCTGACGTGTTTGCTGAAATATTTTAATTAATTATGAATATATGAGAATTTTTGTAAATAATAATTTAATATTATGTTATTAGTTAAAATTTTATAGTTCAAATTTGTTTGTACCACATTTAACTATTAAGTAAATAATGATTCGGTAAATTTGTTACAATTGCGGTTAATCTGTTTACTTACGGAAATAAATGTTTTATATCTAACAGTGACTGTTATTATAATTGACAGTGAAAATATTATAAAAATAATAATCAAATACTCTAAAAGGAATTGTACTAATAGGTTAAGTACTTAATTATTTTAATAATTCATTTTACCGTGTCAGAAACCAGCGCACGGATTCTCATCTACATAAAATATAATTATTAATGAAAAGAGTAAAGAGGACAGACAAGAGGTTATGTGCTGGCCACATCAGACTTTTGAATTTTTGTCATGTCTTCCAAAATTCCATTAATATATTTAATTTTATTTAGTATAATTTTGTAACTTAATTAATATATAATTTTTAAATAATAAAATTCCATTTGTACAAAGACGTAGGTATCAATTTAAAAATAATTCAGAATGTGTATTTCTAAACCTTTACCTGAATGTTACACAAGTATATCTTCTAAAGATCTCATACAATGATATTTTGAAAATATCAAGTACTCTCCACATAATGTAGCTCATTTTTATTGAAGCAGAGCACCTCTGCAGCAGCTGCTGTCCCTTTATTCATAGTCAGTGACTATGACAGTTGCGTCCAGCATTTCGTAATTTCCAACTGTCACCAAGTGAAAAACAGCCGCAATACTCCGGTTTCACGGAAAAGTGTCTCGCAAAAAATATCATGTTCCACGCGCGGCGAAAATGCTCCAGAGGCCGCAAATGTTTCCCTGATTTGCGCATGGATTGTTTTAATTGACGTTGCCTGCATGCGAAATAATCAACAAACTTTGTTTTTTTGCTTGTTTATGAAACAAAAGACAGGAACTCTGCTGGTGTTGACATATGATTCATAGTTTGACAAATATTATTTAATTTGTGACTCACAAAATTTTTATATAGAATTATATTGTTGCCACCACTGAGATCAAAATTTGATAAAATGTAATTTGGTATAGGCTTGAATTTGTTTTTTGAATGTTACCGTTGGGAAATTTGCGTCTATAAATAGTTAGAGAATTCTAGTCTGTAATATTATTAAATTTAAACAATACGAATTTCTACTTGGTTTATCTATATTTATTTATAAAAAATATAGTGATCTAAAGGAGATAATTATTGTCATATTTTTTTTTTAATAAATGAAGATAAACCACTTGCAAATTTGTATGGTTTTGTTATAATTATGATAGTTTTATCAGATACTACAAGTGATTTTGTACTTATTTAGATATTAAACTACTAAAATGTTTGTTGTCATCATAGCATCGACATTTCATTTTCTAATCATTGTCTCTATTTATTATAATTTAGTCAAAACACGATATAGCATTAATAAATCAGCTAGGTTAGGATGAAATAAGCGGGAACTGTCATGAACTTGAGTGATAATAGACATACGATTTGCTTTATGCTGATTGGTTAGTCACTGGTGGTAGCAACAAAGACAACAAAATTCTAATACACATACTGTAGAAAGCGATGGAGCAAAAAAGTATGTTACACTGTTGGAAACACTACATTATATAGGACATGTATTCCATATTGGTATCTAGATAAGCTAGGTTAGGTTGAAATAACTGGGAACTGATGTGAACTGGAGTGATAATAGACAACCGATTTGCTTTATGCTGATTGGTTAATCACTAGTGATAGCAAGAGAGACAACAAGATACTAATATACATACTGTTAAACGAGATAATGCTAAAAAATATTAAATATTTTGGAAACATTACGTTATATAGGACGTATATTGCAATCTATACTAGACAAGTATAAAATCACGGAGTACTGCAAATACTATCATTGTTGTCATTAACAACTAGAATATAAATATATAACAAGACCCTGTCCTTTTTCATATAAATTAGATAAAAAGATACTTTTGGAAATAAATAAAAATTTCTATTTCAGATCATTATCATCATCTGTGACAACGTTCTAGATAGAACAGGGCCTCAAGTATCGAAGGTATTTCTTTATGATAAGTTTTACTTGCATTTTAATGGTATAAGTTGTTAGCCTACAGCCTCTGCAATGAACCTACAAATTATAGTGTGAATAGGATCGGGCTAACCAAATGAACCACCGCTGCCCATTCTATATCAAAGTCATGCCATTTATTTATAATTTTAGTTAGAATATAAATTTCAAAACTTCTTAAAAAATAATTCTGTAAATGATGTGTAGTTTTTCTTTTCCGGTTTATATCTAAAAATAAAATTATCGATAAAATTCACGTCTTGGTGAAGTATACTCTCGATCGAACTCCAAAGCTCTGGGATTATAAAACTTCAGTTCGCCGGATTCAGATTCATTATTTTCGATCTGCATGCAGCAATTTAATGCACTCTCTTTCAAACCGATAAAGAATACAGAGCTCTCTTTATTGCAGGTATTTCCAAAACTGCAATATTCAAATGCATTTTTCACTGCGCTTTTACTGAAAGTATGGAAGGTATTAACGAAAACTGAAATATGGTACAATATTAAAAGTTTCATATTTGATATTGATAGGGATGTAAAGGCTACAGCCGGGGGAAATTCTAATTTGTTGTACAACAAAATGTAACTCTTGTCATCTCCGTAGTTTTAAACATTTACCTCCACTACTAAACTTGTTCCAAGTTTTAATAAAGCTACATTACGGAGTCATGCGCGACGGATAGTATTAAACCTCTACTTTAACTTAGATGAAGCCAGGTCTGGAAGTGCTCGAATAGTGCTTTGCTTGTTCGTCCCATTTCCTCTTTTTGTACAAAATACTTTATGTCATCGCCATCATAACATCTCCCTTGTAACTAATAATTTGTAAGAGCATTAATATTAATCCCGATTTTTTACACTGACTTTATAGTCGCTTGAAATATGGAGGATCATATTCAAAAGCTGTCACTGTCGTTCATCTACTTTAAAAGGAAAACATAAAACTCTTACAAGAAAAATTTGTTTTTGAAAGAGAACCATTAGAATTTATTATTGAAGAATCTGTCGAAGATATCAAGCTAAAAGATCAAACAAAATATAGTTTTGCAGTATTTATTTTCCTGCTTCAATTTGTTTTCGTTATTAATTCATACTTCAAGCTTGTCTATTAACACAAAATATTCAAAGTATTAATAACAAAATGTGCTCCAAATGAAGAAGTTTGAAATTTTATTTTTTAAATTGTCCTCAAAAGTGATATTCAACATTTTATTTTACTCGAAGATGCCTACATTTTTCAAAAAATGAAATTTTATATAAAAATGAAGTCACAGAAGTTCACGAAGAACGTATCGTCTACCTGGGGGCTGGGTTCCCAAGACAAGAGGGAGTTTTGTTCCAACCTACGACCTACGTTCAAAAAGTCTGGTCTTATCATCTCATCTGCAAGTGCATAATTCAGTTGCGATTTCACAAAAGTTCGATAATACATTTTAAGTTAAAATTATTCCTATACTTATGATTAAAACATATTTCACATGTAATTTCAGTGACGCTAAAATATTGTTCCACAATTTTGCTTTGGTTTGTTAATTCCTAGTAATTGCTTCCTTTTATTGCTTTAAATTATGTACCAATTTCTCCGGTACTTATTAAAGTACTCCAATTTCCATAATTCCTAGACTAATTAATTCACCGAATACTTATCTCAGCGTTTGTCTTAGTACTATTATTCTACTATTTCCTCTGAAGTTATTAATTATGCTTAAAATTGTTGTTGCACTTGGTGTAGGCATGTCAGAAAATATTATAAACCAAAAAACAATATCAAATTCGTTCCCTATGTTTCATTTCAAATGAGACAAGCAAACATATATTGCTGTAGAAATGATAAATCCCATATTTTACGTTAAAAAATACTCACGATAGTTAAAAATTTAATACTTCTTGAAGCAGAAATTGAGGACTAACCGTTTTGAATAATTTGTTCCTTAATTTGAACTTCTCTATGTATAGTAGCGGTTTTCTTGAGAAAAATACTTTAACTAACTTCTGTACGAATATTCAGTATAAGTCCCAATCCGAACTCCTAATGGAATATGTTACGACGCTGCGATGATTAGGGTTAAGTGGTTAAAACGATTATAATTGTAAATTTGATTATCTGGGGCTGATCCAGTAATACATTACTGGGTCAAGTATATGTAAATACAATATTTTGGTAGCATAATAGTCTAGAAACAGCCTTCAGACACCGGAACAAATAAACCAGGAATGTTTATTATCAATTTGTCTCTCATTTGAACAACTTTGTAGAGTTACCCTCAAAGAACTTTCATTTCCGGTGTTTGAAGACGTTGCACGATATTAAATTAAAAATTAAACTCAGTAGATATGACTTCGTGTAAGTATATCCGGTAGTAAATAGCGTATGAATTTTTTAAATTATAAAATTCAGGACGTAAGGTCATAGTGCACGTGTCATCTTTATAGGTATATACATTTTTAAATCTTATTACAATTATTTATACATGAGAAAATATATTTTAAATTTTTATTTTTCCTAACGACAAGTAGATATACAAAACATATGTATATTTGGCATTATTATTGATTCAACAATTCTCGTTTCAATATCGATTGTGCTTGCATGAATAACCTACTTGTAACAACTGGCACTACATACCAGACCAAAGTTTGGTTTGGTTGCTATTTTAATATTTATAACTTTGATATATTTACATAAAAATGTATATAAATATATCTTAGGTAAGAAGAAATGTATTAGTATTAAAAACAACATATCAAAATTTTATTCAAAGAATATTTTGATGTCTTTGCAATCCAATAATTTATAATTTCTGTCTAAATCTTTTATGTTTTGTCTGCATTATTTTTCCTCTATGATCGTCTATGGCACAGTATTTCTTGATGGAACAGGTCCTTAGCGCCGTGAAACTTGTTTTGTAACAAGTAAAATTTTTAAAAAAAATTATTCAATCTCGTCTAATTTCAATCCCACTAGGAGGATCCTGAGGGTGATTAGTCAATGAAATAAATTGTAAAGAGAGTCATAATATAAGAAACCATATTCCTGAAGTCGACCCAAGAGGGGTCGAAACCGGTCGAGGTTGAATATTTTTTTAAATAAATTTGACTCGTTCCAGCTTTGTATTTTATTTTCCTACAAGTTCCCCAGTCAAGAGGCGTCCACCATTTAAATATATTACATATCCAATTTTGCTACGAAATCACGATATTGTCCCGTCCTGTAGTTATCTACGATTGTAACGACGAAACACTGAATGCCTCGTTATAGCATTGTGATAAGGCTAACAAAAAATGTATCCCTTTTTTCAATAGTAGTGATGACATAACATATACGATTTTGCTGTGAAAGCACGATATTGACCTATAGTAACATATGATTGTAACGACAAAACATGAAAAATGAATTTGTTTTTATATAAGGAAAAGGGTTCCGTTTCCAAGCGTCAGTTACTTTTGAAAACTGACAATCCATATATCAAAATTAGCAGAAAGAAAATTAAAATTAAAGGAATTTTAGAAAAAATCTTGTATGAAACACGTCAATAAATGCAATTGTGTGATTTTCTTGGGTCTCGCTCGCTCCGTAAATATCCCACCGATACATTTACTAACTAGTTACATAAATAGCTATTTTCAATATGATTTTATCTGGCTGATTTAATTGTCAACTTCTCAAGTTGGTAATCATAAGTCTCCTATACAACACATTAATAAAATCTACTAATTCTTCTTCGTCATCGTTCTCAGAAAATACATTGTTCTAATTCCATATAATTATATACAGAATATTTTACATTCGGTCATATTCGGACCAAATTCGTAAATTTATTCTACTGGTAAAATTTTATCGGCAGCATAAACTAGCTGTTGGTTTATCCTCCAGTCATCTAAGACTTATCCTCTTGGTAACGCTAACAAGATATTGAAAATTCGAAATTGGTCATTACCATGAGGATTATTTTACATTCGGCTATATTCGGACCAACTTCTTAAATTTATACCATTGACAAAATTTTATCGGCAGTATAAACTAGCTGGTCGTTTATTCTTCTGTCATCAAAGACTTATTCTTTTGGTAACGGTAACAAAATATTAAAAAACCGAAATTGATGGTTACCATGAGGATTAATTTAATAAAGACTTATCAGTCATTTATTAGGACATTGAAAAAAAAGCGGTTACTTTAACTATCGGTTAGTTACATCCGTCTTTCGATGCGATATTTTTCTACTAATCTATGGTTAAGATAACCAGCCCTTTACCCAAAGACAAAAAACCATCCCTTGAAACACTATCATTGACACAATTTTTGCACATTGTCCCATTTCCACAAACTACTCCTCTTGTGACCTTCACCCCACCTGGTGTCCCCCGTGGAAGTGGGTCGTGTTGCCGCATTGCGTTACGGCCTCCGGGCCGCCCCCCGCCCCCCGGAGGCCTTGGATCGACCGAGGAGCGAGGAGCGGACCGCGACAAGCGTAACGGTTGACCTTTTATCCCGCCCGGCAGATAGGGGAGAATAGCGCGCTAGGTGGTGAGATTAACTTGCTGATTTCTAAAAGTTAGGGTGGTAGGATGCAGGAGCATATGTGAACAACGAGGGATTAGGTGATGATACACTGTGTTATGTTTTTTACAAGGGTGCGAAGTTGTCAGTTTCTTTTCTAGGGAGATTATAAAACTAGTTTTGCTGTTTAATTTATATTCATTGCCTTTGGTTCTAAAGCCAATATCACATTGAACTCAGAGTACTTATATGAGAGACAAAAAATCTGACTTGACAAGCTATTAAACAAATTTTAACAAGTAACCTTTACTGTACTACTATCTGGGCATTTACCTCATTGTAAGAAGGTATTAGAGAAGAAATAGATATGCCAATGCCTTGCCAAATTCTAAATTATAATATTTCTTATAAATTAAATAAGGAGATCATTTCAGTAAATTAGGGACCTCTATATTTCCAAACTGGACAGTTCACAGTGGTGGCTCGTCAGAAGAGACAGTCGAGGCTGTGCCTCACTATATAAAATGAGGAGACAGAATATTGCACTGCATATTCCCACTGTTTTCCTATCCTATATGTCGAATAAACGAATAAAGTATTCGTACGCCCAGCGCATTGCCGACCACAGAAATCCAGAGGCAAATATTCTCCTGCCTCAAACTTCATCTATGTGTGTACGACTGTGCTGTTTTTTTTTTATAATACAGAGTTTATTGATTTTTCTCTTACTCTACTATCTGCTCCAGAAAATGGACTCGTAAGTCATGTCTCAAGTACTTTCTGATTAGTCTAGTTACACGTGGACAAAGCAAACATACGACCGAACCTGAATGCTAAATCAATAGCTAACCTTACTAGAACAAATTTAAGTACTAGTAAATAGAGAAATCAATAAGATACAAAAATACAGTACATAAATACGGCCAAGGATGCGGACTTTTCAAAAAGTCCTTGAAGACAAAATCTTTAATAAAGACCAAAATCAAAAGAAAATTTACTATTAATACATTACAAACTAATAACATATATATTTGTTTAAAATTTTCTTTAATTTGTTCTAGCTTCTAACTTAATGAATAATGTGAGCTCATCTTTAAAATAACAAGGAAAATTTTCCTTTAGGGTATAAGACCGTATAGTCTAGAACAATTAATAACTAGAACAAATAGAATTTATTCCGGAACAAATACTAGGTAACAATATAGTGTGGTAAATACATAATTAGATAAACTTCAAATAAATATCACAATATTCGGAACAATATTTTGTAGTAAAAAAATATTTTGAATTATTTCATTTAATAGTTAATCAAAAAACACAAAACCAAAAAACTTTTATAATAATTATTTACTAATACCATCAGACTAATCCTTAACTCCTCAAGTTTTCTTTTTCTTCTAATCCCACCAAAACCTGACTTTATTACTATCACTCGCATGCTCTCTTTGAAATTGAACTGATGCTAAAAATTTGAGGCAAAAAATAAAAACAAATTATTCTCTCAAAGTACTATACCCTAACTATTTATTCCATTTATCAATTCCCATATAAATAAGGAAGATTTTATGCTCATTTCGATTGTTAATGCTAGAAAAAGCTAATATTGTTCACATAAACAGTGTAAAACAAAAATTATTCACATGAATGTATCGTGAAAATATAAAACAAAAAATAATACAGGAGTAATTTAACTCAATACAAAAATATGAAACACAATGAAGCTAATGCACTCAAATAGACGCAATTAATGTATCACATAAATAATAAAACTATAATACATTTATAACTAATGAAATAATATTTATTGTTTACAAAAAAATATCACATTGTGCAAAAAATATATCAATTGTAAATATGCACCAATCTCTATATAATAAATGAAATTTAATTTAAATTAAAAATAAACAAAACTAAAATAAATATAGAATTGAATAATAAATAATAATTATTTTCATTTTATATTGATAACGAAAAAATATTTTTTTTTTGCTCATTGTATTAGTCTTGTAAAATGATGGTTCTTTGCTAATTTAACAAACCTCGTAGCTCTTATAGTTCTCGAGATAGCAATGGTGGCACGCTTAAATGGAACACCCTGTATAGTTTTTAAATTTAAGATAGTGGTAATATAATCTGTACTTTAGAAACAAAAAAATAGTTTTTTAAAATCTAGTGACATAAGTTTAATAAAGAAAGCTTGTCATAGACAGCGTTGCAAACTTTGCGCATCCACCAAAAATTCCCATTGAGTAAGGTTACGAAAATCAATACCAAAAAATGTTGACGACTGCTGTTTCCACCAGTAACTTTGAGGCTATAAAACATAAAAAATGTGCACATATATCATACTTGAAATATTTAATACCACTGTTTTAAGAATGAAGCTTGCTTAATATTCATAAAATTCAGGATATGTAATTGAAAAAATATGAAGCTGATATTCAAATACCCGCTGAAAATTTAATCACAAGTTATGAATAACCGGATATTCTATTCATATTTACGCCCGTCAACATCTTGAAAAGGTTATTCACGAAAATTAAATTGAGGTAAACAGCGGTTAAATATGAAACTTTAATTTTAACAATACATTTTGACAGTTTTATTTATCTTATTGTTCCGCATATTTCCGAGAAGTTTAAATTTATTCAGATTCCAAACTAAACTTTTAATGAAAAAAACTAACTCGTAAAATAGTTTACAAATTAATTTGCTGATGTTAAATTATAATTTATCTAAAAAATGACATTACACATGACACTTTTCCAATTTTAAACTCAAAACAATTTTTAACATAATTTATTCCTGTCCGGATTGCCGGAAGAGTTATTAATAATTTATATCTAATTTGCATAATATATCGATGTTTGCAGATAACCTCATTACAGTATTTTACATTATTAGCAAGGTAAAAGAGTTTTTCTACGACCACTAAAAAAATGGCACTTTACTCTCATTGTACAAAGCTTCAAAGTTGCGTGTTACACTCGTGCAGAATCATCTATTTCCCACCTTGTATGATTTCAACAGTCGACTTTGTTTCGTGCCAAAATTTTCACACCTTGCGGGAAATAGACGACTTTCTGTACTTGATGCACAGGAGGAAACGATAGACAAGCCAATTAGTTTAATTGTTATTCGCTTGTAAATAAAGTTAAAATTTAAAAAAAAATCCTGATGAATAAAAAGATTAAATAAATAACGGTTTACTAATGAATAAACAAATAAAAATTTTAGTACAACTTTAACTGCCACAATCATGAACAATAAATTAATATAATATAACACAAGAAATAATATTATACATATTGCAGACTTCAATTGAAATTTTAAGATTTATGGAATTTACGTCCTTGACCCTCAAGTTATAACAATGAAGAAAACTGATATTTTTTTAAATAAAAACTTCTAAAAGTGATTAATAATTCTCTTTTCAATGGGTTCAAATAATTAATCTTGATTTAACTGTATTATTAAAAACCTAATTTTACTATACCGGAGCCTTTGACAAAACACAAAGGAGTAAATGAAGTTAAAAGAGCATTAATAATTAATTCAAACACAATTAGTTTTCAACTTTTTTGAGTTTTTAATATTGTTCATTAAAGTAATGGACGCAAGAATTTAATTCTATACTGATGTCTAAAATGAATTTTCCGGTAATATATCGAAATTATAATTTTGTACAGAACCAAAATCAAAAGAAATATATTACCTTTTGAAGAAACAAATAAATTAATATATCAATTATTTATTGTTACCCATTATTGGGTAATTGCTTAATTGAGAGCCTTATAAGATGTCACTTCTCGGGTACTTTTACTGACGTGGAGGGTACACTATATGAGCTATTTCTATGTTGTAAATAGAGGGATCCATAGTCGGTCATTCTACGTAGACTACGAACTTTATTATTTTACTTTTTGGTAAAAAGAAACCGAAACCAAATCTAGAATTAATCTAAAATATTTTAATTTTCACAAATCTATATGAATCGATGTAAATTTCTCCCGTTTTCGTAATTTTTTTCAGATGTGAAATATATAATTATACATCATCTATGAATAAAAAATGACTGAAAGCATAATTCACACTCGTAAACTTTTATGAAATGTCACAAACATAAAAGAATATTGTGAATCAAGTTGGTGAATTGATTCTGAATTAGTTGATCGTTAATAATGGGACTAATGGTGAATTCGGCTGTTAGAATTATTTAATAATAACAGTATTCCAGATGAAATCAAGTTGAGAATTCCATTTATTCCTAACCAATTTAACTTGTATTTAGTGTTGAACTTTGTCAGCCTACAGCTTCTCCAAGGTGCCTGCATCTTATAGTGAATTCCGAACCAGTCGGACAACGCTGTATTTTTATTTAGATAAACTCTAACGCAGCTGAAATTTGAAGCCAAGATCTCACACTCCGCTCAGTTCGAGTCGGAGCGCACTAATTTATTTCATACTCTTGCTGCATTGTTGTATTTGGTTACAGAATTAAGAGATACTTGGAATTTAGCTTAATTGTGTTTTGAATATATATGTGATTGTTAACATGGCAGTGAATTTTAAAACCATAAATTTCCACGCATGATGAATAACGGATGGGATTAGGTCGCATATTTACAAAATTCGCAAAAAGCTGGAGGACAATAAATAGCAGACATCACTTTCACAAACACTCGCGAACAAAGAACGCCAAGCTGCATTGTTTGGCTTATCACGGCTGTTAGCCATTGTTGTAGCAATTTGTGCCCATGTCGATACACCAACAAAACAATTGATTAGTTTAATCACACTGTTTTTTTGTTTCTATCACGTTGAGGTATTCTATACGTGACGTATTTCAAAACATACTAATGTCCTTAAGCCAGGTTAAAATGTTTAAGTTTTAAACGTAAAATTGTGCGCACACACTGAAATTTTGAAAAAACAATTTTTGATTCGAAAATTTTGGTTTATAAAATATTGCACATTAATAATCTCGATATATTAATAGTATATTGTTCAATGAACATGTACTGTGTGCTATTATACTCATGAGAATAAAGTTTGCCAACACGAGCGAAAGCAAATGTTGTAAATCATTCGAATGAGTAATAGCCATTACAAGCGAATACTATACTATACTTTATCCACAACTGTAACATGAAAATATATGTTTATTATACCCAAACATGTCATCATACTTTGACAGAGAAATAACAATAGCTTACGTCACTGCATCACAGAATACTTAACACAAGACAATTATTTCTATTGTTATTTAGATATGATTTAAGCTTAAAAAGAAAAGAAAATTATGAAAAATGATAAAACTGCTGTAAATTTTGCTTTTTATGTAGAAAAATAACTTATAAGTAATTTTTTTCTTACCCTATTGATAGGTAAGATTTAAATTTGACAAAACGATTGAATAACATTATTCCATCGAATTATCAATATTATTCAATTAGCAACAGTAACAGAGTGAATTGATTGATAAAAAACAATTGAATTATAGGGATAGATACTATTTGACAGTTGTGGATAACAGTTATTTATGGTAAAGTGTGTTACATTACAAATAAGACACGTGAGAAATGTTTAACTCACGAGGCCGTAAGGCCGGGTGAGGTATTTTTCCCAAGAGACTTAGGTAATTAACACACATGTGCCATAAAACATTTTATCCAACACCTTTAATCATTGGTATAAAACATATAAAAGTTTTTTTTTTTAACAGTTGATATTTTAAAATGACATTTAATATAAAAAAAATAGAGTAGAAAAGGTTTTATAATGTAGTACCTAACTATGATACGAACCAACAGTGAATTATAATTTCGAACCCACACGTATTATATGACCTACTTTATTTATCTAAAAACATCATAGTTATAACGTTATAATTATAATGAATATAATAAATGAATTCTATTAAATTACTGTTAAACAGAAATTCGAAATTTTATATTTTAAGAGTTAAAAATATATTAAACAAAAATTAATCTGAACCAGACATCTATTTACGACAACATAGTATCAATGCTACAAACCACGTATAATGTAAATAAATTTTAATGCATGAGTTTATGTTCTGGCCACATTGAATTATAGAGTATTTACCGAAAATAGCCGGTTGCACTAATATTGCTTAAATTTTAAATTTCCCCTAAATGGATAATATCACATCGGAATAATGTCAAATGTACTATTTACCATTGCAGTCAATATTTCGATTTAAATGTTACTATGTTATTTAGTAATGCAGAGAAAAGTTAGTCATTATGGCTCGAATGACGGTACCAAACGAAATTGCGCGTTTTTTTGTCCCTTTCTAAGACAGTGTTAAAAAATTCAAGATTGTATTACTCCCTGGGAAAGCAATTCGACAGAATTTTGTTTCTTTTCCGAGCGTAATTTAATAGCCTGGCAACAATGAATAATTGAGTAAGTTGTTATTGAAAAAGCTCATAAAAACGTCACCAGCTCCAGCCGTTGGCAACAAAGACACAGTTCGTGCGACTCAACCTTTCATATGGTGATGCCTCCCTCTGGTGCCCATTATTATTATAATCTGCCGGTGGATGAATGTTTGTGTTTCCATGGTTCATCCCCTAGTAATGACGGACTAACCCCCGACAAGTTTGTTCGATAACTACGGGATTCCAAAACTTTTTATCCCCGGGAAAATTACAATTGGGAAAACGGATCAATGAGTTTGTTTGCGACTACCATATGTTAGATCCTCTGTCAAAACAGGCGGAAAACTAATAAGGTATACCTAATATTTGAAGCAGGTCTCACGGTCCACCAATTTTATTTGTCGTCCCCATTAAAACAAAATTGGAATTAAATTAGACAATAAAACATTACTATCTAGTAAATAAAGGTTATCCAAATTGGACTTCAGGATTTGTATTCTAAATTCATTCATCTATGGCACAACATTCCTATGTGGAACAGGGTCTCAAGTACCTAAAGTTCTTGTTTCATGACAGGTTTTACTTGCATTTCAGTGATGAGAGTTGTCAACCTACAGTCTACACTTTACAGTCTCTGCAAGGTCAGCATATACCGAGCCGTTGTGTGTTAACCCATCCAATTGGACACGGCGGGCTATGCTGCTTATCTACAAGATCAGACAAGACACGCCACGACCACACAACCGTACTAGCTGACTTATGTATATTCTGCATAATAAACAAAATATTGGAAGCCTAGAGTTAGGAGTTAAGCATAAAATATAATGTAAACCATATGCTTCCCATATCTATTTCTGCAATTGTATATCTGATACTCCATTTTACCTTTGGAATCGTAGCTGGTTTGTTGTTTATTGATATAAAACCTTTCCTTTAAAAATAACCTGAAAGGAAAAATCCAATGGGGTTAGATCGATGACCAATTAATATCACCCCTCTGCGATATTACACGACCAGAAAATTTTGTTTCAAGTACAGTGATTGTTTCATGTGCTGTGTGCCATGTGACTTTATCTTGCTGAAACCAAATGTCGTTGAAGTTCAAGGCTACACTATTGAAAGTAACGGCGATACCTTTTTCGTCCTCAAAAAATACGTGCCTATTATTCGTTCCTACTCATAGCAAACAATAGAAGTAGTAATTAAATAACACTACTGCTTTAAATTTAAATTGATGATTTTGTTATAATCATTTAAGAATTGTCACAATAACTTTCCGTACACAAAGTATTATAGGAAAACATCAACCTTGTTCATTACCTAAGCAAATTGATCAGTGGTGATATTTATGATCCCAAATCAATAAGCTTTTCTTTGCTCCTCTGATTTCCATAAGATTAACCTTTTTTTCACAAATACTTAATACTAATATATTTTAGGACAGACACCGAAGATTCCGATTCAAATTTCAAATTGAGCTAAATTTAATATTTGGAATTCAAATTATAATTTCACTCACAGAATAGCTAACTTATCAACGAATACCTTAGATATTTGAGCCATAAATAATGTTCATCATCACCTACCGTATGTGTCACATCACATAATGTTTTTTCTTTTGTAGTTCCAAAAAAACTGTGTCACTTATATTATTTTTTCGTTTTTCCCATTTCTGTTTGCAGTTGTATTGTGTAAATTATTATTTTCTTTTCTTGTCCTTTTCTGTTATTGAGTTCTACGTCCATTAAACATATAATGTTAAATAAATAAATAAGTAGAACTTTATTATATGTGGTTTTTTTGTTCATTATATATATTTATGTAAAGTTCCTAATAAATGATCTGAGTACTAATGATAATTTTTTGAATGAGTATTTCATTATAAAAATATTTATAATGTCAGTACTATCTAGTATAATGAATATTTGAATAGAATTTATGCGGTATCAAAAGTTCTAAGTTTTAAGTTTATTGTATTATTAGGTAAATTGAAGTAATAATAAATTCGTTTTATGGCTTCCTTTAGTTATCGATTTATTGTACGGCATTTACACGGAAGTGATCGTGTACATATAAGTCTATATCTATTTTTGTCAAAATTGTTTGAGATCCTCAAGCAGGGTGAATTATTTATAAAACCATTTCAATACATACACGTGTTATACCTGTATATACATTTTCGGAGCCCCCGAATATATAGGCTTTACCAAAAATAAATTATATTTTCCCATGAAACAGGACAGTTAAAAAAAATATCTAAAAAAGGATTATGTTATAAGTTGTGGAAAACCGCCATATGCGTTATCGCAGTTTATGTATGTGGTAACAACAGGGGAAGTAGTTCCCAAAGCCGCTGATGTTGTATTTTTCCGTAAACCCGAAAATATTTGAAAATAACGAATTTTTTGCTCGAAATTTTTCAAATTTTACAAAATTTGATTTGTAACATTTTTTAAAGAATAAGTTACGCTGATTACAAATTTATAAGCAGAATTTAATTATCTCTCTTCGTTTCGGAGATATTTGCTCTCAAAGTTGTGCCTCAAAAAAGGATGTTTTTTGAGAATATTTGAAAAATGAGTCAAGATACAATCTCAACTACTTTACCATTCGATTCTACGGGAAAAGTTATATAAAGAAATGTTTTGCCCACATATACGTTCTTTGGAACGATAAGGTGAAAAATAAGAAAAACGAAAAAACCTAAATTTCAATTTTTCGCCTCGAAACTTTTTGTCTTCAAAATTTTTCATTTTCTGTAGGTAAGTAGATATCGACATGCTGTTTTCAAATTTTCAAACAGAATTCAATTATCTCTTCCCGTTCTCAAGATATTTGAGTTCAAATTTATACCTAAAAAATTAGGTTTTTTAGGTATATCCCTTTAATGGTTAGGTTTACGACTTCGGCGACCTCACCAATCGATTCTACGGGCAAAATTACATAAGCGTACCAATTTTCAGATTTTTATCTCAACAAACAAAATTTCTACAAGGAAAAAACTAAAATGGCCAAAAATCGAGAAAAATCATAAGGGGTTCATCAGGCATTTTTTTCGATTTTGCCCATTTTCGTTTTTCCTTTCTACAAATTGTATCATTTGCAATAAAAATCTAAAAATTGGTATGCTTATGTAATTTTGCCCGTAGAATCGATTAGTGAGGTCGCCGAAGTCGTAAACCTAATCCTTAAAGGGGTATACCTAAAAAACCTATTTTTTTAGGTATTGCGAAAACTCAACTTTGAATACGAATATCTCGAGAACGGTAAGAGATATTTCAATTCGGTTTGAAAATTTGAAATCAGCGCATCGATATCTACTTAACTATAGATAGATGAAAAGTTTTGGAGAAAAAAAGTTCCTCGGAGAAATTTTGAAATTTAGGTTTTTTCGATTTTCTCATTTTTCATCTAATCGTTCCAAAGAACGCATATGCGAAGAAATCAATTCTTTATGTAACTTTGCCCGTAGAATCGACTGGTAGAATCGTTGAGATTGTATCTCTACCTATTTTAGAGATATAGCCAAAAAACACACTTTTTTAAGATGCCACTTTGACAGCAAATATCTCAGGAAAGAAAAGAGATAATTAAATTCCGTTTAAAAATTTGAAATCAGCGCGTCGAGATCTATCAATGTAAACTATTTCCCAAAAACAAAATTTTGGGCACAAAAATGAGATATTTTGGGATTTATCACGTTTGTCAACACAATTTTTGGTTTAATATTATTGCTTGGTTTGTTTTAATTGTATACATCTTCGATATGGGTTTACAGGTTTTGAAAATAAATAAAATTAAAACAATAAAGCGACAGAATAAAATCGAAAAACCGAAATAGGATTGCAGGTTTTGAAACCAGCGCATCTATACCGAAATTAATAATTATTATTTAATAGCGACAATAACTGACAACCAATTTTAAATGTTTTTACTATTTAGTAAAATAAAGGTTTAATATTTGAAGCCTACATTTTTTTTAATAAAATAATTCGAAATACGAAACAAATTGACTAAAAAGGGGCGTCAATTTATAAGTTGTGGAACACATTATATTCATATACCTTCGAGATAATTAGCTTTACCAGACTTATACTTGTTTTCAACAGTGTTGTGAACCAAAATTTTTAGCAAAAATTTAGGACATATTCAAAACTTATATAAGTATTTAAGTTCACCGCATGAATTAAGGATATGTACCTACTACTTGAAAATTTAACCACATAGTTTACATTTTATCAACTAAACGAAACATTAAAGATCTGAGGATCATAGTTTTGTCCACAAGCATTTTATTAAAAAAATGTAAATTCAAAACCTTTTCAATTAAATCGTATACCCAAAATAAAAACCGCAAAGGTAATAAGAGATATATAAGTTTATACATTTTACATTTATGAAATAACATTTTGTTTTTGTAATCCTTATTTTATTTTAAAAAAGGGAATATTGAAGATAAGGGTTCATTGCAAAGTATGTAAACGTACAGTACTAAAATAGAAGTAAAATTGCATGTAACCGCGATATTTGAAGGCATATGCTTTCCATAACGATGATGATATTTATTTTGTAAGTTATCACCTCGGCGTGATGGCGCTGAAGAAGCTAATGGAAGCCGAAGTAAAAGGAGATTCGAGGCGGAAAAAATGGTTTTTCAATTTTTACGCTCTGTCGCTTAAAGGATTTAAAGATCAAATTCCCACTTTTTATTATATATGTGCAGTAAGTATATTGACTACAATTCCTTACCCGACATAAATTACGACCCAGTTCCCCCAAAATCGATAGAGTAAACATTTAAAGAGTCATAACATTATAAACACTGGTTCTCAACAGCCAAACAAATAAATCCAACTTCATGCGAATAAAAATAAATCCGGAGGTACGCGAACCATTAATCAGAACTCACGCACGACGCGCGGTACTCTAGTTTGAATACTGAAAGCCGAAACAGCATTCACGTGTCACAAGTCACGCAGTGCTTCTCAAACTCTATACAAACTGCAGGTAAATAACCGTCATTACAAATTTCGAACACGTTAATGCAAGTTTCAACTACACCGGTAAAAGTTTGAACTGGACTCAACGTGTGGTCATACAATGTATTCCAAAAGTTTCTATTTATACAATCTTTCTTCTTTTACCCTTTTGAGAGTTTATCTTTGTTTTCTTCTATTCTTTATTTATGTGGTATCAATCTTTTTACTTCCTTGTACAAAGTAAAGGAACTGTTATAATTGAGAAAAATTTCTGTTTTCTGATTTCAACAGAAATATCCGTTTTGACTATCCCTCAATTCATTTTGACTAGTTTTGGCAAAACTCAAAAATGAAATTTTGTATTTGGGACTGCTATAACATCTAGATGTATACCTCATTTACTTATTGCAAAGGGCAGTGCAAAAAGGGCACTTTTCTCCTAGTGTTTTTTTTTTCACAAAGTAAAAACGATTAACCGATAGGTTGTTGAAATTTTATTTATGAAATTGCTATAACATTTAGTTGTACCTCCCTTTTTATTCCAATTTGCCTTTTCATGTAGGTAGTTTTACTTTTGGTAAAAACTTACAAAAAATAATAATTTAGTTGGCTTTTACTTTTTGTATGGAACATTTAATTACTGGTTAATAAATTGACAACTGTCAACAAATATTCCTGGGAAATTTGTAGGAAATATCTCTTTCTTTGCTAGTTTTTGAGAGATTAAAATAATTTCGAAGAGAAGTTCGAAGATATGAAACGAATAGAAGTTGAAGAATGATTAGCTGAAGAATGATCTCACTTTCTAGCGAAATCTGTTTAAAAGAAAAGTTTATAATGTAGCGAACCAAGAAGTCATGTAGTGTCCATATCAGATTTTTTTCTTTATGCTACTCCCCTCACATGTTTTCGTTGGTTTTTTCTTTCCTAAAATTGCTTCTATTGTCTTATCTATTTTTTTTGTCTATTTTCCTTATTCCTGTAATTTCTGTCCGCCATACTTCACTTGTTTTTCATTGTTTATTCTAATGATATGTACACACCATTGAGGTTTTTTGTTTTTTCTAAAGTACATGTTTTTTATTTTGTCTTTTATTGTTATTTGCTTTACTTTTCGTAGGTGCCTAATTCTACTGATTGTACCTTATTTTCTACTTGCAAAAATTATCAACATTGATAATTAAATAAATACTACAATTCTATTCAAATGGTTCAGAATACACTATAACATTATTGGACCCATTCACGTTGCAGAACAAGAAAGGAGTTAAATTCGAAGTTAACTAATTCTCGTATTACTTACAATTTTTGCCGCTCTAACCTTTGTTGAAGATGATTCGATCGACATAATAACAAAAATAGAATTATAAATATTTGATAATAATAATTTTAAAATTATACTTCGTTCGTTGTTAAGTTATAATTTATTTATGCACTCCCCGGTTGGTACGTAATATATTATCACTTACAGATCAATAATTTGTTAACATATCTATCTTAAATGGACTTTCTAAGACCAACTTTTTAACATTATGCTTCTAATTTAAAAATATTTTACAGTATTATTATAAATTTACTATTCATACATATTTTAAGATATTTTTTAGAATAGAATTGTAAAATGGAAAATGTTCCTTTCCATTTCAGTTTAAAATTATCTGGATTCATAGATAATCTCTTCTTTTCCGCTTTAAGGATGGATGCTTTTAAAAATCATCTCATTAGAAACTCTTTTGAAGGGTGTTGTCATTTCAAGTAAACGAATAGAGAAATTATTTTAAATTTAATTTTTTTTTTAAACTGTGAAATAAAAAGCTTCAATAAACATTATTAAATTATGGCAACAATTTTTCAAGAGAGCTCTGTAGGTAAGTAATACTGTTTGCTAAATGTTGATATCATGTTAATGTTAAGTATATTTAATAAACCGTATCGCAGACGTTAAGTGATATATGAGCGTATTAGCATAGTGTTCGGAATATGCCAAGGCTGTAGTACTTACATACTCGAACACGGAAATGTGGAATCCAATTACTTTAAATCGATATCGTACCTGCAACAAAGAAACTATTAATAGAAAACTAATGGAAGAGTGTCGTCTGATGTGGCATACAAAAGACTGATAAAATATAACTCAGTTTTAAAATAGATAATTGTCATGATGGATTTCACAGACTATTTGAAAATGTACGTCAAAGTGCATGTTGATTATCATTGAAAATAAAAAGAATATGAAACACAAATATTTATTTTCGTAGCATGAATTAAAACCACATGTTGTTCGTCGAATACAGATATACATCTTTGGCATAATTTCAAACGGCAGTTTAACAAAAAACATCAAATGCTTATTTCAATATACTATAAACACTTACATTAGTACATGTATGCTAATTTTCTCTTCTATCCAGAATTTTTATAATTACTAAAAATCTCATTTTTAATAAAATTAGATCTGTATACTTTTGAATTGAATATTTATTAAAAATGAGCTAATATTTAGAAGATTAGTAATTCCATATACAACACAATGTTTTGTGAATCGATATCAGTATTCGAATATTTATAGTTATTTATTTACTAAGAACATTACGGTCAAGGGTAAAACATTCAGTAATGATCTGTGATACATACGTACTTTATACCTACGTATCAATTGTTAATAAGCTAATTATTATACCAATATCAGTCTGTATGACCATATCAACTCATAATGTGCCCGTGGTTATTGTATATCCTATAATGTACTTTGTAGTTATGTCATTAATAAACAATAACATACTAAGTAATAGTCTGTAAAATCGACAATGTTTTCAAATGATATTGTAACGTTTATTTATTTGGATGAAGTGTAAAAATAATTGAAAGACGAATATTTATACAAATGATTTTTATGACCGAATAATAAATTTAAAGGAGGTAATAAAAATAAGTAACACTATGAATAAAGAAATATAAATACTAATTTAAGAGTAATATTTATTAAAACCCTTAATACAACACACTTTTTATTTAACCGAAATTTATATCACAAATTATTTACGTTCACCACACGTATTAATTTCTGGCTGTTGTCGCAGTGTTGTCTGCTTGGCTTTATATACCTGAGAAATTAAACACTCGAATATTCTGACATCTTCGATGCATCAGTAGCTACAATATGACTTTTGTAAAAGTGTACATGTTTATTTATTTTTACCATGAAATCCTTCGAAAAATGCAATGGTTATAATGATTTAATAAAAAATATATACTGTGAAGAATATAACAGATTGAAAAAGTGTTTCCATTTCTTATTATTTATTCTTTTAAAATGTATATTGTGTGATTGTTATTAAATATAAGAATGCATTTGTGTGGGTATATAGGGAACTAAAAGGCATTTGTGATTTAATGAAGGCGGCCAACAAAGAAAGAATCACAACGAAACTACTTTGAATCTGAAAGTCAGGAAATGCGTTAGGCCAGCACGTGAATCCCCTAAATACACAGCGTCAAAGGAAGAAAAGAAATTCCGTCCGTTGCTTCTTTCGTTTAATTCAGTGTGAGGGGTCACTTGTTATACTTTGAGGCCCTTGTTATCGGCATAATCGAAAGCCATTCAGCCACTCCGCACCGCAGACAAAGAAGCCCTCCAATCGCCTTGTTTTGTTTCTGTTTTTAGTGAAAATAATGCTCCAAAACTCCTTTCAAAATTACCCATTTCCACCAACTCATATTTACTTTTATCTTCTATTTAAACAAAAACTTTCCACAAAACAAAATACATTTCACTCGGATTTTAATAGTAATAATAATAATTATAATAATAATAGGATATATAATAATAAATTAATAACCGATACTATATATATTATGTTAATGATCGTTAAACATTAGTGACGAAAAATAATAATGATACATGTGTTTATATTTCCAAAACGAATAATGAGTTCATAAACAGATAAAAAAAACAGAATTATATATGTAACTACATATTTCGGTAATAATTTATAATTTTTTTCTGCCTAAAATTAAATACTTATTTAAATTATAAGAAATATATGTACATTATAACATTGGAGAAGGTGTACACTAAAATGAAAAACAGTTGTAGTACTTACAAACCAAGTCGCTTATTATACTTTTAATGCCACTGGTAGCAATTAATTTCAAATAATATTTTAGAATATACCATGTAATTTTGACAAGTCAGTATGGTAAAAATATTACCATATAGATTTCTCAAAATAACGTGAGACAATTGTATAATAAAGCTGTCATATAAACCCATGCAAACTTGATCACGAAAACATTACTCACAGGAGAATTTTATAAAATTATATTTATTAATAATTTGAAATCGGTAAATTATTAAACAAATCACAGATATTACATATACCATGTCTTAGATGTCTTAAAATCCTCGCTCTCCGAGTTCGGAATTCAAGTAACAGATGTAGCTATTATGATACTCATAACTATCTAGTATGTTAATAGTTATTACTCCAGCAGCGTAAAAGTAAAAAATTCTACTTCGACGGCGTTGAAATGCAACTTCAACCTTGTCAATCACGTCATAAAAGATATAACATTCGAACTTTAACTACTATCCCAAGGGTATCGTCGTTTATTTAGCAACGAAACATACTGCAGTTTTCAAATTGAAATTTCCTTAAAAGAAAAAGTCCAAATAAAATATGAATCCTCGAAAGAGTTTAATTCACTCGCATTCGCTCAGAGAATTCGAAACGCCGTTTTAGATTTAAAATTGTAAGATAAAAATAGTAAAAGTAAGAAAGTAATAACTGCCAGTGTTCGCTGGTTATTTACGTGTTTCTGATGCATTAAAGCCCATATTAGCGCTAGTAAATGAAATACACTGACCCATTTCGTGCGCGAACTTTTATTCGATAAAACGAACAATATAAAGTTTTCTTAACGCGAAATTTCGGATAACACCCTCACGCATTCCGGCTGGCCATCGATTGGAACTTTCAGAAATGTTTCTATTTTTAACCTGCATGCGTTTCAAAGTATTACAAATATTTATAAAGTTCAGCTTTCACTTCCCAGAGGATGCCACAAGGGTTTACCACGTTTTTTCTTCATTTCGACAACTCCAAATATACTTTACATATACAATTTATCAAACAGGTACACCAAATTCTCAACTTTTAAACAAATACTCGTCCGACAAAAAAAATAGATATTTGTATTTACCAGAATCTAGAACATTTATAGGCTATGTTCAGACGTAAAAATATAATCTATCAATTAAAAGAAATTATGGCAAATAATAGAGGAAAATAATTGGCAAAAAGTAGAACAGAAGTTAGCAAGTAAAACAAACAAAAATATATTTAAATTAGTTTTGAAGAAAAAATTTGGAGCAATAAGTAGATCACAGCAGTGAAGAACAAACAAATCAAAAAGAAATTTAGGTAATTTGTAGAGTAATTACTTAGGACTTAGGATTACAATTAGATTTGGTATTAGATAAATTGAAACAAATCTTAGAACAAAAAATAAAGGAATTACTATAGATATTAGAGCATATTTCATATAAAATAAATTATTAAGATCTAAGCATTCTATGTCATATAGTAGAGAAAATTCTGGGGTAAATTAAAAGATGAAAAATTCATAAATACAACAAATTTTCGACGTAGTCGTAGACAACGAATTATAAGTTTGGAAAAGGAACAAATAGGAATAGAAATAGAAAAATAACTTACTGTGATATAGGCCAAACCTACAGCAAATTTTGAGCTAATTTGTAGATCAAAAATTGGTAAATGGATCACATACTCGCCAGATTCTTAAACATGAAATTATAAATTTAGAAAAAAAATACAAAAACAAAAAGAAAAATAAAATAAGAAAATAGAACTCTTTGTACTTTTCTGTTTCCTTGAAACGAATATATTCAAGTATAAATCGGTAGATTTTAAAAATATATCTATTTTTAATATAAAGAAATATAACATATAAAGATGATAACATATAAGACCGTTCTTGGAACTGAAGTTTCCAATTTAAATCTTCTGAAAAAAGCTACACAATTAACTTTTATAAATACATATCTTTACGAAACTTTGTCAGCTTTCATCAGATTGATCTGTCCCAATTAGGAAGCTTGCAGAAGCTTCCTGCTTAAAGATTTAAAACTTTACATCCGCAATTATTTTCAGCAAATCAAAAAACTTAAGAAAGAAGCATGAAAATTTACGTAAAGTTGGTATTTCAATGTGCAACAATGGAGCAAAAGGCAAAGTTGGCAATAGTTCCTGAGCTCATTTGTTTGAGTCGAAACAAAATACGGCGGAAGTATTGTGTCTGGCTTCTTCGATATTTAATTATTTATGTGTTCAAAGGTTTCCACAGAAATTTCGTGCTTTGTCCACAGCTTTCTGAATTTGTTTTAATTAAGGATAATACGCTCATAACAAATTTAAAATTAATTTTGTTTCTGGGTATTGTTTATTACACATACAATTATAATTATATTACACACATATTTAGAAAATATTTATTAGAAATAAACTAGTCTAAAATAAACAAGTAACAAATAAAAATGAGAAAATCGAAAATGAGATAAACGAAAAAACTGGAAGTTCAGTTTTTCATTCCAGAACAGTTTGTTCCAAAAATGTTTATTTTCTGGACTGTTGATGCGCTGATTCCAAATTTCCAAACAATAT
Organism: Stenolophus ochropezus; assembly: GCA_035578165.1. NCBI lineage: Eukaryota > Metazoa > Arthropoda > Insecta > Coleoptera > Carabidae > Stenolophus > Stenolophus ochropezus. The sequence continues at coordinate 6,605,097 of JAQOWZ010000002.1, forward strand.
TCTCTTATCTCTTACTGTTTTCGAGATATTTCCGTTTAAAATGAGACTCAAAAAAGAGGCTTTTCAAGCATAGCCCTCTAATGGATTCAAATACGACCTCATTCAATAAACAAAATTCATAAAAATTGAGAAAAATATAAAGAATCTTGAAATTTTTTTGGTTTTGACTATTTTCAGTTCTTTTTTCCTAAAAATAAAAATCCACTGGAATAAATTTGTAGGTTATGCTTAAAATAAATGGTTTCAATTTTTTTTATTTATGTACTATATTTTAGTGCAATTTCATATTGCCGTTTCTAACGACATTAAAGACATATGTCGATAAACTTTAAGTAAAAATCGATCAACTAAACGTGACAATTTATTCTTATCATTTTAAAGTTTATTGGGAATATTTTGTTATAGAAACAAATAAATATTTATAAAATGTTTAAAACGTTGCTGAAAAAAGTAAAAGTAAACTTTATTTTAGAAAAATAATAACATTTTTCTAACAAACCGTAGATATTTGATTCTGCGCTGTGTTGGCGATTGTTTAATATTGAAAATCATGAGTTTATGGTTCTATTAAATAATAATAAAAACTGCATTAATTTTTATGTCAGTATGATATAACTTCACGCCATAAAATAAGTTAAGTATGAATTTATTTTTTGTTGGTTATATTATTATTACTACTTCGAAGTCAACACATTATTAATAATAAAATATACGAGAGCATTTCTTTTATGAATATTCATAAAAGTATCTACCTAGGTATGTGCTTTATACTGGAAATAAATTATTCATAGGACGTCGCTGTATTATTTATTTATGTCGAGAGACAAATATTCTAATAAAATCACCAAGAAATTTGTGCATGAGGTAGAAATACACATATATTTTATATTACTCAAATGGTAATAACCTAGACCCGTAACATACATCGGTTATTCTGTAGTCATAAAAAACTAATTACCTTATTTAAATGAAAACTACGATGATACGATGAAAAGAACTATTTTTCAAGAACAGAGATCCGTATGCTCGTTGCATTTGATATTTCTATTATTTCATAACCGTACAAGAATAATTTGTAAATATATGAATATTTCTCTTTGTACATTATTACAAAATAAAAAGTACTATGTTACACATTTGTTGCATACAACATTTTTCCTACACCTGAAATATTAATAAAAATTAATTTCAAAAGTAAATTAAACCATTAATATATAAGTTTACGTTGCCTAACAACTCTTTACAAACTCAAAAGAGGGCAAAAAATATATATTTTATGCCTTATGTAATTTTATTTTTTGCATTATTAAACATAAATTTAAGGCAAACCCCCACTTATTATACATAATTGTAAAGAGAAATTGATGTAGAATCTTATTCCGTAAAAATATATAGATGTTCCATTTAAAAACCAAAGGTAAATACTTTTTCGCCAATTCAGTAGGCCATGGAAAACATCTGTTAACGCTATTTTATAGACCAGGTCTTGTTACCCAAGTTTCCTATTTAGCTTTTTCTTGTATATTTAATATTTCAGGAGATATGGCCTGGACAATGAAAAATCAGCCACCCTGTATATAAAATCTAAACGTACGATATTTTGTAATATATTTTTCTAAAAAACTGTATCGTTGTTTTTTATTTGGTAACATAAATCGTTTAATAATGAAAGACCTATTTAATTTATTTACACACGATTTAGTTTGTATCACACACGATTTCATTAATGACATGCTTCACATATTATAACTTGCATAGTAATGTGTTCAATATAGGGTGAGAGTAAATAAAAAATTATTTAAGATAAAAATAGTGACATCGTATAGCATACTTATTACCGAGTGATGGTCAAAATCGATTCTTTACTGGCGACAGCTTATTTTTTGAGAAATTTTCAAAAATTTATTCTTCGTTATTAAAATGTTGAATCGCCATGCGTTATAAATATTATAACTTTGGTGGGTAAAAACAGAGTGTCAGTTAATAATGATTGCATTTTAATGAAGAGAGGAATAAGCGACTGATGTTGGTGATGGAATAAATAAATAAACAGGACTGCAGTCGGAAATAATTTATTTGATTAGTCTAGGCCAACGTTTCGCTGCCTATTGCAGCTTCTTCAGGGCAAAGACTAAAAGTATAGTGACAATACATATACTGTTAGTTTTTGCCCTGAAGAAGTTGCAATAGGCAGCGAAACGTTGGCCTAGACTAGCCAAATAAATTATTTCCGACTGCAGTCCTGTTTATTTATTTATTCCATTGCATTTTAAATTGAAAAAATAGAGTACGGTTCTGAGTGTAAAAACAATTAATTACTCGGAATGCAAGAAGTCATCGAAATGCAGCGATTAAATCATTCAGCAACCCTTAGAAAAAGCAGTTGTTGTGTTTCCACTTGAAGCTGTAAATATTTACCTAGGCGGGCAGACGTGACGACTTGACAGCACCCGCACATGTGTTGCCTAGCGACCACCGCACGGAAAATAAACAAAACTAATTGATGTGTGTGCCAGTGATTACGCGCCACGAACGCTGGAGAGCCGGAACACGCATTTATTATTCATTACGATAAATATTTCCCCACCGCACCAAATTCATTCCAATTACCCCAAAGAGCAAATTGTAATTGGGAGCTATTAGCTCATTCACAAACTAAAACCGATACAATTAGAGAATGCTACTGCTAATGCTGGTTGGCTCATTCCAATCATTCTATAAACAAAGATTTACAAAGGATATTATTTGTCGGCTTTCAACATATATTCATAAAGTAAAACAAATGCGTTTCATGAAAAATACTTGATTGGAAATGCACAAGTCGACATACTGAAAGTTGTTCAGACCTATTACAATATACCAATTTCAAATATCTCTTCATATAACAATACTTTTAATCGTATTCAGTATTACTTCCGATATATTCCTTCTTGTACCATGATGTGTTTATGATGTGTAATTTAATAGGTTAGGAGAAACAAACAAAATTCTCAACCTATTCCAAGTCGTTCCAACATTAGTCAATTCGATTCCAGAATTCGCGCATAGATTCTAAGAAGTTCTGAATCACATTCTGAACTACTGTGTACTGATGGTACAAACCTTATATAATGACAGTGAACTAAAATAGTACGTTTCAACATAAATATTCTATTTTTTTATTAATATAGAACTTAGGACCACATGAAAACTCGACTTGATACTAGACAACATTCTTATCTAAATACTCAACAATATTCTGTAGAAAATTTGGTGAGCTCTGTTGAATTATCTATATGGCACAACATTTTAAATACTAAAGATACTTCCTAACAACTTTTTCTTGTATTTTAGTGGTGTAGGTTGTCAACATACAGCCTTTGAAAGAGAGAGTTTATAATGGTTTTCAAACAACTCGGACACAGTGATGTTTTTATTTGGTTAAAAATTGACGAAGCTGAGATTGGAACTCCAAATCTCTCACTTCACTCATTTTATTTTTAGGGGTAATTTTTTAGTTATAATTCATAAATTAAAAAAATCATCCTGTTATTAAAACTTTGCTTGAATTGTAATGCAAATGGCCGCTATACGAACTATTAAAAAATTAATTCCAAAATGACTAGAAATTGAGAAATATCTAAAAACAAACTGTGAACTCTAAAACTCATACTGGGCTTAGCTTTGAGTGCATTAGTAATTTAGTCATTGTGTATAAATGAAGTTGTATAACTGTCAAAAAGTTTCTAGCGTTATATTAAAATACATTTCTAACTTTATAATCAACATGAAAAACAGTTCTTTAACAGTAAAATGTTACCAGAGTAAACTGACAAATAAGTTCTTATTAAATATATGAACTAAGTGAATTATCATGTAGTTCATACTATACCAAAAATAAGTACCACTAGAGTATTAATAATATTTTTGACTTCAAATGAACAAAAATATCTTTGAAATTGATTTCTTTAAATCCGTCATTCTACTTCATCATACTGTAGCAGAACAAACCAATAGTCAAAAAGAAGAATGAAATAGAATTACAATAGTTTATTTTTATAATAGATAATTTCTATGAAAATAGTTTATCCAACACAATTTTCTAATTATTATTTGATAATTAGGGTGCGCAAAGATTTATGATTAATTTACGTAATCAATATCTGTAATATGGAGGACGTAGAGAAAATGCGTTGGTTAATAATTTAATGTGATAAGTTTGGTTGTTAGCGATTGGAGGCAAATACATATCAGCACTTTGCTAAATGATGATTTATCGTTATTGAATTGTGAATATGTAATATGGTAATTTGATGAGTTGGGAGATCGACATCGCTTTCATCTCATATTGATTGCATTACGTGCGATCTCCTCGACCTGCTTCACCAATCACTTTAAATATTAAAGGAGAGAACTGGAAATCAAGATAATCCCACATTTTGCTCCTAAATCTACCTTAGTTCAACCCATTACCCCCAGCTAAATGTGATAATCTTTTATAAGTTGCATTGAAGTACTGATTACCTTTTTAATCAAAATACCAGAAATAATTTCATGGACATTCACAACTAGAGTGGCATGTGTACCAAAGAGCACATTTTAGTTCAATTTCAACAAATTTAGTGAAAATAAATTTAAGGATTAACAAGACTTTTAAAAGCAACAAGAGTTTTTATCAAATTTTCGTGGTGCAAATTGTTAATTATTGTTCATTAGGGCAACAATATCAAGAAATCCAGGCTTATTTTAGGTATATAATAAAATAAGCATATATTTTTGGTGCATTTACATTGGAAGAATAATCAGTATAGGAATATATAACTTGATGTTTTAGTTGGGTATGTGCCCATAATCGAATTTCAGTATATAAGTCATAAAATATAAAAAGTAATCACTATAGGTTGTCATTATAATAATAATAACTAAACATTAGTCCTGGATGTGCAGAGACACTCTCCAATTGCTATCCAAGGCAAACCATGTCACCCTATGGTGGGTACCAGGGCACGAAGGAATCCTAGAAAACGAGAAAGAAAGAAACTTTCAGGTGGTCTTCCACAAAGCCACTATAAGAAAGTGTTAAAAAATGGGAAAAATCTGACATATCCTCATTTTTACATTTACAAGCTACGACAAACGCCAAGGAGTTACTAACTCACAGCAAAAAGGACCTTAGAATAATGACAGGAGTCCTTACTGCATATTGTATTTTAAAATAACATACAGGCTCAACCAACTAAGTATGGGGTATCTTACGGCAGATGAGATAAAGAACTTGACTCCTGGAGCTGTAATTGGCTTCTTCAGAAGACTGGACTTGTATCCGGAAAACTAAATAAAAGTTGTGTCACAAGAAGCAATAAAACGCTTAAACCCTCGTTTGCTATACAAATACAACTACAAAACGGAGTACGTGTATGGGACGTCAGTATAGTAGGATCGTGGAAAAAGGTAAGCTATATATACACTATTTCTTAATGCACCCAGTTTATCTCTCTTCACGCTGACGTTAGAATATCCCTTCCCAAATTTTTTAATTATTATTTTCAATGTCACAATAAATTGTATTTGTAGTTACGGATATTGTTGCCCTGTTAGTATTTAAAAGTAAAAAAAAATCACTTGACCAGATGTACATATATGTATAACTACAGATTCTGAAAGTGACTGTTATCAGTAATTTTAATTAAATACAGACTGAAACAATTGGGCAACAGATTAGCGCATAAGCTCCATAATCTAGGTATCCACGTTCAAATCCCATAGAGGTATTGCAATGTATTTCATTCCATCCGATCACTTTCATTTGGATTAGTAGTTGATTGATCGATAAATATTACAGGAAAAAAATATTAATTATTTTACAATAGGATGAATGTGTATTTGTAAGAAAATAAATTATAGTAAGCAATGTGATCCTCCAATTGGATAAATTACTACACAAAGAAACAGTTAATGTTAACAGGTACATTAGGTCCAGAATAATAAATGATTTATTGAATCTGAGAATCAAAAATCCCTGATGTCAATTTAAGAATTTACAAATAAAATTTAAAGAGGTATGTATCATAAAATTTATGTCACAAAAAATGTATACCATTGTTATACGCAGTCGGTGAATTGAAACAGTATGTATTATCTTTAAAAGAAGTTTGGAAGTGATGTAAGTTATTCAACGGTCACCATTAAATGACTTGTGTTACAAGAAAGAAACACTGCCAACAAAACTTGGTCATTTTCTAGAAATAAATAGTTGTGAAGACAATAAAGATTTGAAAAACTTTGTAGTTATGTAGCGCTCGTGGGTATTCGCAACGTAGAAACTTCATCGCACAAAATCAAATCTCCAGCGATACTCCGACCTTTGCTATAATGTAAGATTTAGCCCACATTACGATTCCCACGGGCGCGAATCTCAAAGGGAATGTAGCCCTTAGGGAGAGCAGCTCAGGCCCTTACGACGCGGGACACTTTTAGGAATATAACTGAGGCTTTCTTTGTCTGTCCCAGCCGATAAGGCAGCAAATGGACAAGCTCTTCAATAAATTCACTTTTATATCATAAATAATAAAACTTTTTCAGTTAACCCTTTTCGCAAATTTAACACTTTCCATTTTTTTATTCTTCATCATGTTTTAGGAAAACGGATATTTGTGTTAATAGTGAAATAAATTCAGCATCATTTCTGCCTAGAGAAAAATTTTCAAGATGGAACCGGATTTCAATTAGCTAAAGATACATGTGTAGTGATAATTTTACTTGCAGTTTTATTATAATTTTAGTTACTCTACAACTTTTGCAAGGAACCTATTACATTATAGTAATTAGACATATTTAGTTATTTGATTTAATAAAGAATCAAACATAGATCTCACAATCCATTCCCTTTAAATTGGAGCGCATTGGCCAATTGGGTTTTCCCGAGAGGATAGAGTTTAGAGTATAATTATTAAAAAATTATTATAAAATGATAAATATTTACAAATATAAACTGAAAATTTAAAAAAGTGTCCGTTTTCCTATGAACAACAATTATGTATTTATTGTGTCTTTTATTTCTTCTTATATATTTTTAGTTTACAAAATTTATACAAAGTAAGTACATTATGAATTTCTTTAATATGGCCCTGTTCTTACTTTTCAAGGGATACCTTTGAGTTGGATAATTTATAAATCCTGACAACAAAGCTTCCTACCCTTCCATAAAAGGTTGTAAAACCCGGATAAGTCAGTTTCATATACATCAACTTCTACTATAGTAAAACTTATAAATACATATATTATCATTACTCTATACTCTGTTTTTAAACTATAGGCAGTAACTAGAAATTCTAGTGAGAAAATCAAAGCCTGTGATTGGCTGCTGCGCCATTTAATGAAGTAGCATTTAACCAGACAAAATTTCAAGTTAACCTTCTCAAACGTAACTGAAACGTCAAACTCTCAGTAGTTGTCAAATAACTTGTTGAATTTGCACGTGTTTTTCGTTTCATTTCTCTTTTTGTGATATTTCACGATTAATACCAGTTATTTTCAGAACTACCAGTATTTCACTAACGCTGTGGTATAAATGTGACTTCGTCTAGTGCTGTCTATAGCTTAAAAACGAAGTATAGTGTCTAGATATTTCCTATAAATTAATAATATTATGTACTTTTGAATCCCTGTTGAATTATTAATCCTTTTATGATAAACCCTTTATTAGTACCCTTGCATAAATGTAAAGGGTTGGAACCCCAACAATAGATTGCACAGTGTCCAAATATTTACTTTGCATAATATTATGTACCTCCTCTTAAATACGATTTATATCTGCATAAGAATGTTTTATTATTTTCGTTCAATTGTGTCTCTATTGTAATAGTATAATAAATTCGGTGATTTGCAGCACACTCCAGTCCAACTATACGTGCCTAAGAAATAATGTAAGGTATACTTCATCTATAATACAAATATATATATACCGAAAATTTGCATAAAGCAAAGTACCACACCCAACAAAGGGCAACAGCGATGATATATTTATAATTTAATATAATTTACGTTGGGTACACTTTATGGAAGCTTGCATAGACTTACTGCAACTTCATATATCATTCTGTATGTGGTGTTAAGGATCGTTTTATTATATGAGGAAACATACATCTTCTCCACAAATTGGATAAAATAAACTAAGGAACTATCTACTTAACTACGATTAAATATGAATATAATTTCAATTTAACTTGGAAGATCGTCAAACTTTAGTTGAGGCATTATAACTTATAACTTCTGCACAATAGATACAGTGACTGCAATGTACATAAGTACACATATATAACAACACCACACACTACAATTACTGTCGTAGTTTGTAGAGTATTGCCTAAGACTTTATAACTAGGTAGTCGAAATGATTCACTAGGATATGTGTTTTATTTTTACTTCTAAAGTTGTAAAAAAAGATAAATATACGTCCTCAAAATTATATTGCCAGGGTCTCCACATATTCGTACTCACAATTTGCACACTACTAAAAACTACAAGCAGAGAATAAATGTTACGTTTTGATTACTTGTCCTAAACTGACCATGTACCTCTACAGAATTTTTTTTCATTCTTTTTAGATTTTCCTAAATATTTTACATACCTATATATAATTTGTCAGACTGATACAGAAGATATCAAATGAAACGTCCAAACCATACGCAAATATTATTGTCAACAGTTAAAAATTAATTAGATTAATAAATCAGCTTATCATATTTTGTGCAGAATAATGATATGAATTAACTCTTATCATGCTCCGAACAAGCCATAAAATTGCGTCAACTTTAAATTTTACATTCAAATTTAAATATATGACCTTTCCCAAATGAAATTGTATGTAACTGATACATTCAAACCATCCAGTAATAACTGCATTACTGCATATAATTCTTCGTATGCCAAATGTCCTTGCATTTTTAAATAAATTAAAGTCTGCGGCCTAATGAGTGAATCAGTCTGTATAAATAAACTTCATATTATAAATTCTTTCCTATCTTTTGGCACAATATCATGTCCAATAAAAGTTGCAGTTAATTTTAACGACAGACATAAAACAAAATTGAAAACTGACAATGTAGGTTATGTTGCTACCAAGCACTCCATTAAAAATTGCAATAATACAGTTGCATGCATAGCATACTGTGTTCAAATTTCATATAGACAACAATTATACGCAAACACATAAACAAATTATTATCTATTATTAACATGTAAATGGTCAGGGCTGGTCAACGTTGAATTTAATGGTTTCTCATCCAGTTTAGATTCGTTCAAAATTAATATTTCTATTTTGGTCCTGAGTTCTAGTTTCACTTAGTTATTGATAAATATTTACAAACAGTTGTCGCGTAGTAACAGATAACCAGTGTTATTCCCACTGCGAAACTAGTGATTTCAGAATCATTTTCATTCGAATTGTCCACAGAAATTATGAGTAAATTTTGGCGATTAAATTTCTAGCTCGAACTAAATTTGTTTGATTATTTCGCGAATTACAACAGTTCCCATATAAAATTTTTCATATCAACAAAATATAACCATTACGATCTTACTGTAGTTTAATATATTTTTCAATGAAAAATTGTCTTCTTCCATCAAATGAAGCATTCTGATTCAGTGAAAATTACTAGTATGCCAAAAATTAAAAAAAAATATTAATGAAATTTCTGAACTACAAAATTTAAACTAACATTCCTAGTTAGAACAAGGCCTCAAATACCTTATGGGCGTCTGTTCGCTACAGACGACGGGACACGACTCTTACAAAACGTCACCCTCTTCCTTACCATATTTTGTTCCAACTAATCTGTTTCTAAACACTTTCTCACAAATCTAGAATGACAGTTAGGCGATATTTTTTAACCTTTATTAACAAGTTATTACGTGGTGATCTATCAGAAAAGATCTAGTTGATCAGATCGATTCGATCGATTTTGACGAATCTGGTCAATCCTCATTTTTTTAATAATTTTGATCGACCAGAAAAAAATGTATTGTTTAATCAGATCGATCCTGATTGTTCTCATTGATCTCAACTATAGACCGATTTTTCATTAACAAAACGCAATCGAAGTTCAATATCCATAGTTAAAAAAAAGAGAAATATGAAATGACAGTTGAAAACGTTCTACCCAGTCAGAAATTTAAGACCACTTTGATCAATGAAGATCGATTTGATCAACGGGAATCAAATGATCAAACTAATTCATGGAACAGATCGATCTGATCTCTCATCCCCAATGCAAACACTCATAAGTTTAAACTAACATATGAATAACTGCAAATATCCTCAGTTTTTCTCTAGACCTAGAAGTCCATCACATTTTCAAAAGTAGTTCACTGTATCACGGCGCAACGTTTAACCTATACTAACTTGGGTTTATTGGTACAGTATAATAGAAATTGATGTTAAAATAGGAGTGTATTGGAAATGATGGGATCATTTCCGCCTCAGCGGCTCATGAAGTTGCAAAGTCGTTAGTGTGTGACCTTGAAGACGGGCTCCTGCAGGAGTTCTGGCCGTGACTGGCCGTGCGTGCTCGTTAGGCTCGTGCGAACAGCGATCAATCATTATCTAAACTCTGCTTTCAGCGCCTCGTCTCATTAAAACTGCGATAGCGCCCACTCTGACGCCCGATTTTTCATATTATCGCCCCTTCAACCAATATGTCTCGAACTTTTCCAATATAAATCAACTCCACACTGTATACACTCCGACGTGCGCCCTGCAATTTTTAATAGACTCAGACACAAGAGGGTCACTTCCAATACTAATAATAATCAAACTTGACTTTGGAGAATGCCTCTTGGAAATCTTTTCAATGGGGGTTTCCAATACAACGCCTTTTTAAAATATATATTCTGCATATCAATTTTGGTCGTGAGTATATTGTAATAAAACTAAAATAATATGTAATTGTTGAATACTTTATTTAAAAATTGAAATTAAAATTTTATTTAAATGACCTTGTGACGTCATTCCCCTGATCAGTGTTGCCAACTATAAGTACATAAGTTTTAATTTCACCGGTTCGCAACACTGCCTCCGATAGCTAGCTTCATGTGATAAAATGACAGTGCAAGCACGATTTCATTTCATTTCAAAATATATGAGAACACACACACGTGGTAACTGGTAAATGCATCTATCGAAAGCATGAATCACGAAAGCAGGTTATGTTTATATTCAATGTTTGAATTTAAGCGGTACTCGTAGCCTAACTTCACTTCAGTTTTTTAGCTACTTATAGTTCTATCTCATAGCGCACATGGACTATCTTTTTCTAGTCAGGGGAATGACGTCACACCCATTGTCCGTAAACTTTATTAATTTTTTTCTCGGAAACTATCAACTTTTTGGAAAAATAAAAAAATATGGGTCCAATATTTTGTTTTAAAGTTTATCATATAAAAAAATCAAAAAATCTTGGAAACCCCTATTCATTCAACGCATAAAATTGTAATGTAAATGAGAGTGATTCTTTTTAACGACAGCCACCTATCGTGAGAATTATTTAACTTGAAACATGGGATTAATAATATCCACGGTTTGATTGAGATAATAAGTTCAAGTCCCAGCGACCGACAATGTGTGATTTGTCGTAAAATAATGTTATGATGTAGTAGGGTAGTTAGAACTGTGGCTCGGTGAGTTCGGTTGCCCTATACAGCGCTTAGGAGGTAGGGGAACACATTATGGTTTGATTGACAGCAATATATACTTGCTTGTCTTATTTAAAATGAAATATAGGGAACGAATTTGACATTTTCTGTTTGAGTTATAAAATTGTCTGACAGGCCTACACCAAGTGCAACTACAATTTTAGGAATCATTAATAACTTTAGAGGAAATTGTAGTATAATAGAATTGTTTGCTAGATCACTCGAACTTACACATCTAAATTTTTTTTAAATCAGAAGTTTATACTGGGAAAAATACTCAAAATTTAGAACAATTAAAAGTTCAAATTGAAAACATATCTAAAATTATTACAAATTCCCAAATATCATCGTATGTAGGTAATTCAAAAATTTTATAGCAGATTAATACATTGCTTAGCAGTTAATAGATGGATTTTTGAAAATTTATTGTATTTATGGGTTTATTAGTTTTTTTATACTTCTGTCATATATATTCCCTATGTTTCATTTTAAATTAGACAAGCAAATACATTGCTGTCAATCAAATATCAAGTCGTAAACATGCATATGATAAATCCCCATGTTTCACATTAAAAAATACTCACGGTCTAAAAAGTATTGCATTCATACAGATATTGACATTTAGAGATATTAACGAATTGCGCGAATTAAAGTCTTTACAATTCGTTTTACTATTTTTAGCCTAATACCTGTCAATCAGTTCGGTTATTCTATGATTGTACATGCAGAGTAAATTCGATAGAACAGATTTTAATTAAACATATTTAAGTTCTGGTTACAATAGCATGAGATTATCAACTTTGGTGTAAATTGGACATCCAGGGATGACAATTTACTCCTGTAATTTTTGATAAATATTTCGTATAAAAAAAAAATTATTACAAGAAAGTTCATCAAAGGCGCTGGTGAATAATTGTCTTCTCAATCGTGGTATAAATAATATGCGCAACGAAAGGCAGAACATAAGACTTTACCTGACGGTTTTCGAGCAAAACTACAAGAGTAAAGATTAAATAATGCAACAACACGTCTGCAGTACATGATTTATTAAATATAAAATGTAATATATTCGAATAAAACAACTTTTTTTAGACTTAGTTCTGTAAATTTTATTTAATCCAACGTTTCGGCAGCATAAACTGCTACCTTTTTCAGGATAATGACAAATACAACAAAGCATGTAAGCAAGTAACTAATTTCCAAACCATTGTTGTGATTAAGGTTGATATTCTTAGTTTTAAAAATCTCAATGGCTTTTCTAATTAGTCTTGTGTTAAGAGATGTAGATCTTGAAATCATTTTCGTATCTTGAAATTTCATTTCAAGAAAATCATCCAAAGAATGTACATTTTCCCATGGACGCATGGAATCTTGTAAATCCTTGAAGACTGAAGAGGGATGACATTTTTAACTTGTGTCAATAGAAAAAAATATTTTCATGTTCTTCTTGCTCAGGATTCTACTTATCTTTTCTGTGATGTTCTCAACATATGGAAGTGAAGTATACATCTTATTTCTATCGTCAGCATTGATATAGGACTTCTTCGTTTTAAGCAATGCTTAATTTATGACAATGGAACGTATGATCACTTTTAAATGAAATAAGTTTAAATGAAGTGCAGTAAAAATATAATTTAATAGGCGTACAGGGAAATCGTGTGGAGACCACATATGATATAAATTGCATATATCAACTACAAAATACAGTTGATAATCTGTAGCAGTGATGGTTATTTAAGGTTGATACATACTTACATGTACTCATAGGTACATATATATATATATATATATATATATATATATATATATATATATATATATATGTCTACACTGGTAAGGGAATGTCTTAATTCTTTCGCCATGGTGACATTTGACATTTGACGCTTGCAATTAATATTTTAACAAGTGCAGTTGTTATTTGTAGTTGTTATGAGTTATAGAATCCCATCCCTGATTTTTTATTAATTAGATCGTGGAGTATTCTGACATTATTTAATATTTATGCTAATTATCAGTGAGATTAGCGGAACAGTGATTAATAAGACATTACAAATAGTTGAAAGTGCAGGTTGGGTTGACAGGCAGAGAGCAACGCAAGTTGGTTGAGAGCGTAAAAACCTCTCTGCGCAAACTTTCCTGCTTAATGGATGCTCGTTCGCTCCGCTTCAGTATGTAATGCTATTTGTTCATTTTTAATGGTTCTGACTTCGATTTTGGCTTTTAGCTAGTTTTTCTCCCTAGGATTTAATTTTCATGTAGCGCAGGCTTTGCTCCCTAAGCTTATAAAAATTCAACTAAACATATGTGGAGGCATCCGCGCCCGTGTTTCTACCCGCTGCAGTTGGTGTTTGACTTGCAGCCGCTCGCCCGATGGTGTTATGCAAATGTAGGGGTTTTACATTCGACAGTGGGTGCTGGCCGAACTCATGCATAATTAATTTTTTGAGGTTAAGTTGATTTCTATTAAAATCGCCCCTTTATCACATTGGAAAAATTTAAAATGACGCAATTACGTTATTTGATAATAACAAGTTATGCTTAGCAATTAGCAGCTGCTATATAGCTACATCGAATTATTTATTTATGTTATTTATTACACTTAATAATATTATTGCTTGCTAAAGGTTCCTGGTTCGACTCTGGGTTAGGGTATGGGTGTTATTTTCATTTCCAATAATATAAGGAAATATTTACGACATGTAAGCAAACTAAGCATGTGCTAAGGGCTCCCACTAAATAGGGGCCCCCGAGAATTTGCATCAAATATGTTTTTCCGCCGATGTTGCTGTGCGTAGAAGCGAAAAATTAGTTTCGAAGAAGTAATCAAAGATACTGCAGCAATGTGATCTGTTTTTTTTTATATAAATTATATTTTCGTGACATGTATTAAATTTGTTATAAATTATCATAATTATCTTTGTGACCACAATCAATTTTTTTAATTTCGAGGAGGGTCCCTGAACAATTAGTGCTTAGGGCCCCATGCGATTAGCACTAATATATCAAGTGTATAAAATACATAAAAACAAAATAAATAAAAGAAACAAAAAACAATACACTTGTGTTTTGGATTAGGTGGGATTATTTTTCAGTATTTTATAAATAGGTATATTGGGTATGAAAATAAAATAATAAAAATAAAATAATTTGTAAGAAAATAAATTTCACCATCTGTTACAAAACTCAATAAAATACATAATTAAAATCAAAGTTCTATCATATGTTTACTATTTCATACTTTTAAATTGTATTTAGAACTTGACGTCAATTTTGTATGAGATTATGAATAAATATTGTTTTTGTTTTATTGTTGCAAACATATTTACCACGGGTTACAGTTTCATTTAATAATAACTATTGTATAAAAATACTAGTTTTAACAACTTGACTATTGGCATGAAATATTATCAAGTATTTGTTTAAAACACACTAGTCTGTATTTTGAGCTCACTTTTATAATAAAATCGGTCCAGTTGTAAAATGTATATAAATTCGAGTGTTCCTCAGTTAAGAAGCTTAATATAAACAAAAATTTATTAAAAATACAACATTAGATCAACTATTCTATTGATATGGTGTCATCTAAATTTCAATTCCTTTGCCTTCTACATCTATTGATTGATTACTTGTTTTATTTATTAGCCTCTCAAAATTTATAAAAAAATAACTAAGTGTCATGAAATACATGTATTATAACCACAAAAATATACAAAACTCCTTGTTTCTGTATAACGTATGCACATGAATTTTAAATATATTTTCCGCTGCAGAATAAACGGAGTGCATATGCTGCGTCGTACTTCGTCATGAATATGCATATTATTAATTAAAAGTGAATGCATATAAATGAAAGATGCTGCAAAGATATACAAAAGTACTCGCATATTGATCTCTGTCCTCTGTAGTTCCTATTTCTGTCATATGGCTGTTATTAAAAATATATTTAAAGATGAAAAGAGATAATTGAATTTTAGTTGAAAAGATGAAATCAGCGCATGGAGCTTTATCAAATCCGTGTCAGGAAACATTTAGAAAATAATTTTTCGCGCCACCGTTGACAAGTGTAACTTACTTCCATAACAACATACGTCGTAAATTTCTGATAACATTTACTATTTCGTTGTTTTTCGTTCTACTTTGTCATTTTAATTTATAGAAGAAAAAAATTATGGAACTCAGCCAGTTGTTTAAAATTTTATTTTTCGGCCTCTACTTGTTTCGACGACTATATAAAAAATAAAAATAATATAATAAATACATTAAAAACTGTCAAAGAATTTAATAGTTAAATATAATTATGCGTCATAAGTCAACAAAGAATGTGAGAATGTTTAATTCACACTCGTTAAATTATAAGCACTGTCAAAAAAATAAAAAAAAAAAACAATGGTTGGTCTACAGATCAGCTTGATTCATTAATCAGTTGATCATTAATTAATGATTAATTTTTAATTCGGCTGTTAGAGAAAATTTGTGGCAATATATTGCGTTATAGAAGTAAACTATATGTTTAGTTAAAATTAAAGGAAAAAGATAATTTTAGAAGGAACTACATAACATTTATTATCAGATTTATTCTCTGAAAGTAATTAGGACACTTCAAACGCTTCATTAATCTTTAATATCATAGATTTATAATTTTAATTAAAATTAATTATCAATACCAAATTACCAATCACTATATTTCATATTAATGGACGTTGAAAATACGTCAGTAATAAAAATCCAATCTCCTAAAAAAAGTTAGAGTGTATGTTCAAATATTTATACAGTGTAAACGGTTATTTTTTGCGTGTCTGTGTCTATTTATTCAGAAGTATAACGAAGGCAGCGAGTCCTTCCATTATATCCACAAGCACTTAAAAGTTGAAAACAGTAAAAATATAAAAACAAAGACCAGGCCTAATCGGATTAGACGTTTTTACCAGCTTTTAAAATTCCCTGAATACGGTTAACCGTTAGCCGCCCCGAAAAACCGCGATGCATGCAAAAACGCGCTATTTGCTCGCTCATTTACGTCAACTTCCGGTGAAAAATGGCCGCTCTTCCGGGTGGGATTTGCAACTGACATCCTAACCTATCTTTACCATTGTGTAATGGGTTTTAATTAAAACACTTTCCATTTTATTTGACGCATCCGTGCAACATCATAACGCATTATAGTTTTTTAACACACAAGTCGGTGACATTTTATCTGTCATCAACCGGAAGTACGATTTTACAAACTGTGCTTTCAATATTTTAAATTGAATGTTTTCAACACAAAACAAAAACGGAAATATATTTCGCTGTTTAATTAATAACGTCAAAGGAAACAAAACTATATTTTTGTAGGTTAAAAATACATGTCCTAAAAAATATAAATGTATATGTTTATCTTACCCATCAAAAAATTATATCCATGTTATTTTTTTCAAATGAACGTACATCTTTATTTATGACTAAATTTATTTACATTGTATATTTTTCTTAACCTTAACCTTTTTTTACTTCGACTAACTCTCAACGTATGTTTATTTTGTTTTGAACTGTGCTATATTTCGTCACATGTTACGACAGACAAAAAAATTTCAAGAGTAAGGTTATGATAACCAAAATAAACATAACCTAAACTAATATAAAAAGAGATTTTATGATGCACATATAGCCAATTCATCTCGAAATTTTAATTAATATTTATTTATTTATACGAATGTAGCACAATATTGATAATGTTTATTTAATAAATACAGAATAATAATTTAAAATTAACGACTTCAGTAAGATATTTGACTACGATTGACTGTAAATTAAAACACCTGAATATTTAAGATCTATAAAATTAGTTCTTATGATGCCAGTGGTCTCATTTCTTCTACAAATGTAAACCTATATTTGTAAGGTATTTAATGGACAGATTCACGACATTATGTCTGAGAACTTCCTTGGCTGAAAAAGTAACCAATAGTTTTAACAATTTTGATATCTATATACTTTATATGTATACTCTGGATGGCATATCAGGTTCCAATAAATCAATTACAAAACGTGTTGTTCCATTATTCAATCAAAAACAGCTTTATAAACGTAAAATCTGTTAGTGTAAATGCATTACTTGAGTCACGTAAATGAGTAGGATTAATTCTAACATGTTTCCTAGGCAGCAAATAATTATATTTCGAAGTATATAACATAAAATTATTTATAAGTATTTCTTTTGTAAATATACTTATATTTTTGTATTAGAATAATAATAACAATCCCGTCTAATGTCATTTTGTTTTATTTGAAATTTCAAATTATAATATTAAAGGGGTGTTAATTTTTAATATCGTCTAGAAACGTGCCTCAAAGTTTTGTTCATTTAGCGATTTTATTTAGAAAAAGAATTTAGCAGAATATTTACAAAAAACGCCTTTGTATCACCTAGTAAAAAATAAATAATAAGACCATAAACACAGATGTATTATGAAACAAGGGCACAAAGTAACCTATTTCCAACAAGGTATAAAGAAAAGTAAAACTCCCCTGAAAAAGGTTTATATCGTTTCTGTTAGTAGGTATATTTGAAAACTTTTTCTTTAAATTTCATTACGATTAAATACACCAATTGCATTGTTCTAAGAAGGCGTAGCAATGATATACATTAGCTACATGTTAGTAAAAATGAAAAGCAAGAAGAGATGTATTTTTGTGACGGAATTGCCGGTTCTTGTTTACGCTGAGCGAGGTAATTTATCTGGTATGGTTTTTTGCCTTCCCCGGCAACATGTTAAGATGCACTGGCCCAGCTAGCAGATGGTCATTACTCAACGGGTTGTTAACAACTTGCCCCGTCGTGGAAAATCTCTTTTTTACGTCTGGGCGCCAACGGAAAGATGAAGTGCAAGTAAACAAAGAAAACATGGCGACCGATATAATGATGTCATGTAATTGCATGCAAAATTCCCACTACTCTATTAAATTTTTCTAATTTAATTACAGTGCTGTCAGATGAATAAAGAACTGATCAGATCTTCCCATTCAAATGCTTCGTTTAGACGGTTTTTTAATTAAAAGTATTCCAGTTTGAAAAGAGATCTCTGCTGAAACAAATTCAGCTGCATATGACATCTTTTATATAACTTTTTTTTACTAAATAACAAACATGTATTTCATTGCTCGTTGTTTCGAAAAACCAGGTTACTGCTGTTCTCGTAAAATTCAACTATATCATGAGTTCTAGTTTCTAGGGAAGATTATATAGTTTGTTTTATTTCTGTTTTATTGGAAATTCAAATTTGCTCTTCTTAATAATGCATACAAGAACTTTTATAAAGCTTTTACTCATTATGTTTCATTTGTAAAACCTTTCAGTATTATCCTCTTATATATAGTAGGAAAAATAGTTTTTGTTGAATAGGTTCTTAATTTATTCTTCATTGAGCTTTCGCCATAAAATTTTTTGTTCATTAGATCTAAAAATATTGCATTTGCTCTCAGAAGATAATATTATGTATTGCTAAATTTTATTAGCCTTTTTCTCTATATTTCTTATTTGTAAAATGTTTCTTTCTTGCAATTTTTAAATTGAACAGTATTTTCTTATGAAAATCACACATCTAAAGAAATGTTTTCTCCTCATATACGTTCTTTGGAACTATTAGGTTAAAAATGAGAAAATCGAAAAGCTAAATTTTTTAATTTCTCCGAGAAACTTTTTTTCTCAAAAACTTTTTTTTCCAAACTTAAGTAAATATCGTTGCGCTGATTTCAAAATCTGCAATCCTATTAAGCCTTTTCGATTTTATTCTGTCGCTTTCTTATCTAACTTTTATTTATTTTCAAAACCTATAACCCCATATCAAAGTTGTGTATAGCTTAAAACACACCAATGAAAAGTGTTAAACCGAACCTTGTGTTGATAAACGCAAAACGTGACAAAAATACTAATTTATGTGCCCAAAATTTTGATTTTGGGAAATAGTGTTCTTTGATAGATCTCGACGCGCTGATTTTATATTTTCAAACAGAATTGAATTATATCTTTTCGTTCCTGAGATATTTGCTGTCAAAGTTGCACCTGAAAAAAGGGTGTTTTTTAGCTATATCTCTAAAATGGGTAGAGATACAATCTCAACGATTATACCAGTCGATTCTACGAGAAAAGATACATAAAGAAATGTTTTCTCCACATATACGTTCTTTGGAACGATTAGTGGTAAAATGGGAAAATCGAAAAAACCTAAATTTCATAATTTTTCCGATGAGCTTTTTTTCTCCAAAATTATTAATTTTCTAGACTTAAGTAAATATAGATGCGCTGATTTCAAAATTTCAAACCGAATTGAATTATCTCTTACCGTTCTCGAGATATTCGTATTCAAAGTTGAGTTTTCGCAATACCTAAAAAATTAGGTTTTTTAGGTATAGCTCTTAAATGGTTAGGTTTACAACTTCGGCGACCTCATCAATCGATTCTACGGGCAAAATTACTTAAGCATACCAATTTTTAGATTTTTATTGCAAAGGATACAATTTTTAGAAAGGAAAAACGAAAATGGCCAAAATCGAAAAAAATGCCTGACGATTTTTTTCGATTTTTGGTCATTTTCAGTTTTTTCCTTGTAGAAATTCTATCTGTTCAGATAAAAATCTGAAAATTGGTACACTAATGTAATTTTGCCCGTAGAATCGATTCGTGAGGTTGCCGAAGTTGTAAACCTAACCATTTAAGAGCTATACCTAAAAAACCTAATTTTTTAGGTATAACTTTGAACCCAAATATCTCGAGAACGGGAAGAGATAATTGAATTCTGTTTGAAAATTTGAAAACAGCATATCGATATCTACTTAAGTCTAAAGAATGAAAAATTTTGAAGACAAAAAGTTTCGAGGCGAAAAATTTAAATTTAGGTTTTTTCGTTTTTCCGATTTTTCACCTAATCCTTCCAAAGAAAGTATATATGGACAAAACATTTCTTTATATAATTTTGCCCGTAGAATCGAATAATAAAGAAGTTGAGATTGTATCTGTACTCATTTTTGGAATATACTAGAAAAACACACTTTTTTGAGGTGCAACTTTAGGAGCAAATATCTCCGAAACGGAAAGAGATAATTAAATTCTGTTTATAAGTTTGGTGTCAGCGTAGCTAATTCTTTAAAAAATACTACAATCAAAATTATATATACAGGTTTAACACGTGTAACTCTTAAAAAGGTTTTATATATAATCCACCATGCATTAAGATCTCAAACAATTTAGACAAAAATAGACATAGATAAATATAGGAGAAAATGTAAAATTTACAGTCTGTAATTTTAACAAATAACATTCAAGTATTTTCTTTATCAATTTTTTTTTCATTTATTTATTTTGGATGCACGACGCCCCTCACATCTTAGCGCCCTTCTGCTACGCTTACCTTGCTTGCTGATATTACTAAATGAAAGTATGTATACATATTGTAAGTAATGCCCATACATTAAAAACATTCGAATTAATTTTACAAGCTTGGTAAAATATGAAATGTACCCATATTTTTTTTATAACTTCATCATTGATAAATAACTATACTCCGTTTTTAAACTATAGACAGCACTAGACGAAGTCACATTTACACCACAGCGTTAGTGAAATACTGGTAGTTCTGAAAAGAACTGGTTTTAATAGTAAAATATCACAAAAAGAGAAATAAAACAAAAATACGTTCAAATTCTACAAGTGATTTGACAACTACTGAGAATTTGATGTTTCAGTTACGTTTGAAAAGTTTAGCTTGAAATTTTGTCTGGTTAAATGCGACTTCATGAAATGGTGCAGCAGCCAATCACTGGCTTTGATTTTCTCACTAGAATTCCTAGTTACTGTCTATAGTTTAAAAACAGAGTATATAAAACAATGATTTGTTCTATATAGAAAACACTAGAGAGTTGGCAAAGCTATTGATGATGATAAATGCCTGTTTGAATAACATTTTTTCCACTTTTGATTGAGGATTTCTGGTGGAAACTGAATACTCAGTGGAATAATGAATTCAACATGCGGAATTCCTGTACAAAACACCGTTAGCTTCCAATTCCATTATCTGAAGTCATGTGTCAGTTCCGACGCGATGAACAAATACATCCTCACATCCTCAATGGGTGAGGACTCACAAAAACCCTCACGGTTCTTACCCAACACGGGCGAAAACAAGCTCCCGAATTGAGGATAAGGAGTGATAATTTGGACACACATGCCGAGGACAGCATGATGGACATCCCTATGCATGAAGACATCATTTTGAATATTCAACACATGTGATTGCATTATGTGTTGTTGGTTTAGGTGCTACTGTTCTCAATAAATCATTCAAATCCCCGTAAATTGGTAAATATTTTAACTTTTGACGATTGTATATATACTAGGATAATACTTGACATGTTACGTCCTGTTTTTAACTATGAGGAGCGAATGCCAAAGTCAGGTTTACACTATAGAAATTTACCAGGTTTTTGTTTACGCAATTACTGAAATTCATAAAGTATATTTGTAAAACTAATGTTATAATGATATTTAATACAGTTTTTCGTAATCAGCATTAAAAGGGTAAGATAGATGGGATACCAGTTTTTTTTTTTTTGAAAACTATTTTTTTCGTTTTTTGTTCTCAAGAACTATAAGAGATACGGAGTTAAATACGTTAAATTATCAATTTTTTGTCTTATTAAAACCTGGCAAACATTTTTTTACACCAGCGGTTCTCAAGATTGAGCCCAACTTTCTTATTTTAAATGAAACACTTTACATAGTTTTATGTATTTGGAATCTACACAAAAGTTTGAAGTTAATATTTAGTTAAAAAATAAAATCCCTATGATGGCATTAAGTTTGTATATTTTTATCTGAAAATAGCGCAGTTACCGTGAATAAATAGAAAACAAACGTCAAATTCGGTGTTCTTTTAATTAGATTTTTTAATTTAAAGATAAAATTAGTGTGATAAGAATGCAGAATTATAAGTTTTATTTTATTCATGGAAACTGCTTTTTCAAGTAAAAGTATACAAAATTAATATCAACATAGGAATTTTATTGTTTAACTAAAAAATAACTTACAAAAATGTAAAAATATATAGGTGTTTCACTAAATAAGAAAGTTGAGACCCATATCTTGAGAACCACTACTTTTTTAAAAAAAAATTGATTGGCGTATTTTAATGGACTTGTAAAATGGCAAATATTTGCTAATTTAACCAACTTCGTGTCTAGCGTAGATAGCAATAGTGAGGAAGCTTATACAAACACCCTGTATATATTGAAAATAAAAAGAGATAACTTAATTTTGCTTGAAGAATTCAAATGCGCATAGAACTTTACTTTAGAAATTATATGAATGGTAAATAAGACTTCAAATCAAAATGAGATTATCCAATATTATCATCCATTATACAGAATTCTTAAAGAAACAGGGCTGTAAACTTTTTGTTATTACAAGTTTTACTTGCATTTACATTGCAGCCTCTGGAAGGAAACTACACTCAATTCTGAATCCCTGGGAAACAGCAGTTTTTTATTTGGTTATTATAGTTGATAACATTGGAAATCAAACCCCAAATATCACAATCAAACTATTGAAGACATATTAATTAAAAGTAAATTACTGTCATACATGATGTGATAGTAACCTCCCATTCTATAACCACCACACATGTTCCACTAATAATTCACTCGATAAAGATATCAGCTCGCATTACATGACATCAGTTATCCCAATCCAATAAACGAATGATAGCATATTTGTCTTGGTGATCGACAACCGGGTTATGTTAACCCTTCCCGGGTCCGAAGTCCAAATCCACATCTCCATGAAATTAATTAGGCCTCTCGGTTAATTCAATGACCCTACGTGGCCGTTGCCGGAACCCCCACCCCTGATGGGTTCTTGGCGGGCGAGTCCATTACGCTGACGGTTGACGGCTGACGGGTGGCAGAATTACTACCGTGAGGTGGATAGTGGTTTTAATGCCTTTCCTAGATTTTATCACTTTGCGACAATTACCATCGTTTCCATAGATTCACAGATGGATTCTTTTTTTGGGTATTTTAATGGAGGTGACAGTTGAATGAATAATTAAGGTAATTGCACTTACCGCGAATTACTTTTATTATGGGTTTAAGAATTAAAAGGAATAAGTTTTATCCATCAATATTAACTTGGAATTACTATTAGTTAAATTTATTTGAGTGGTTATTTGTGCTTAACGATAGAACTTTATAATTTTATCTTATTTATAGAGATTAAATAATTAGTATAAAGAAATCAATGATTTCAGTCATAATAGTTTATTATGCAACAAGTGCGGAAACAAGAAAAGTTTCGGCACGAGACAAATCACAAAAGGGAAATAGGTGATTTTGTAAGAGTGGTCCTTTTTCTACAACCACACTGCGAAACGTTGTAGAATAAAAATACATACTCGATAGCTATTTGACATAAAAAAAAACAATATGGCGCATGTAACTTCAATTATTGTGAGATATGATTTCTCACACTTTAAATAAAAATACGCAACTTTGAAGCTTTATATAGTGTGAGAAAAGTTCAATTTTCCATAGTCTTCGTAGAAAAAATATAAAAACCAACCACTACAGCTTCTCATTATAATAATAAAAACTAAACATTAGTTTGCAATAATATAGTTGTTAGAAATTTAATGTTCTGGAGATGGAATATGTGACGTCAGCATGGTAGGATCGTGGAAAAAGGAATGTAGACTCCCAGTCTATCTCTCTTCTTTCACTATTCTACCATGCTGACGTTACAGCATCCCTTCCCCAAATTTTTATTACTTATTATCTCAAACTATTAATAATGTATTGATTAACAAAAAGGGTATTTTATTTTTTGTCTACTATCATATAAGTAAAAATCAAAATTTGGTCACACACCCCATTATTTATGGGATATTATTATTATTAAATTATTTAATTTACCTTAACAATAACGTAGTACAAATGTTAATTTGAAAGAATAAAAATACGAATAATTATTTTTGTAAATTTTTGAAAAGTTGTTTTATTTTTGAAATAGGAAAATTGAAGAGTGGAGTACCTCTGACCCACAATTGATTTTCAAGTAATAGGGACTAATAAGGTAATGCATCAGCTAAACTTCCAATCTCTGAGGGAATATATGTCCTATGTCAACTGGTGTCACATGTCAATAACTTTAATGCGTGCCAATTTTGTAATTGACTAATAAATAGGTGTACCTATTAATCACCACTTTGGTGACAACATTAATTATCGTTTATTAACTATTAAAATATATGTTTTATGTTGATTACATAATTAAAATACTATTAAAAATAAAAGGAAAAAGTTATTTGTATACCAAGATTTGAAGGTGTTTTCCGATCGAGACTAATCGCTGTCTGCAAGTTTTTCTAGTCGGAGTTATACATAAAATTTTGTTTTTATACTTTGCGTTAACAATTGCCCTATTATTTTATCGAAAACGGTTTAATAATGTAAGATACTATTAAACTGTTTTTGGTATTTTTATTGCTGTAAAATTTATACTTCTAACAACTGCACCCCACTTTAAATGTTAAATTGATAACCTCAAATATGTTTTTTAATACAGTTTATATTTCTTTTGAACATGAAAACTGAATAATCTAATTTAAAAGGATATTAAAATTTCGTAAGTCATAACGCACAATTTTGTAAATATTTTCACAATATTTTAAATGCATTTCGACAGTTATATGTATCAATAAATGAAACTACGAAAGTAGATCTTTTAGGTCAATCAAAAACAAAATAATTTTATTTATCTTCAATGTGTACTTCGATTATTTCTACAACATTTGTGGTTTTACAACTACTATTTAGACACAGTTGACAACTTATCTTAACCAGATCTTTGCTCGAGCCAATATTTCCAAACTGTTGCAAGTAAAAAAAAAAAAAAGAAAACGTAAACAGAATCGGGCGTCCCTGATGCTGTTTGGAAAGCTTAGTGTACTGAAACTGTTTGAAAATGGCCTGCTTGGAAAAGAAAAACAAAAGCCAACAGCAACCACATCGCGTTAAAAAACAGTTGGCACTAGAAACAAATGGTGGATCACGTTCCCCAACTAAATATCCGGTCGATCGAACATCAACAAAACAACATCGGCTTCAGCATAGCGATCCGCCAACCGAACGTACAGATTAAACGGACGCTATAGAATAAAATAATCTTCGTGCGTTATTTAGCCAATGCACAATTGCAAAGCGGTTGCAACGGAAAGTACGGACGGTTTACACAACATATTTGATTTCCAGTTGTTAGTGATAGTTTCCACTACCGTTCATTAAATATGCTAATGATGAATATACGCTGGTGTAGTGTTTAGTGAATTAATGCGTTTTCGTTTAGCATTCGTGCAAAACACTCGCAATTAAATTCGTAATAGCAAAATGCGTTGCCGCTGTACTTAATTAAAGAAAATTCTGTTTATTACTAATTTATTAGAATATGTAATGATACTGAATATAATACTAATAACAGCAAAGGCTGGTTTATGATGCAATTAAACCGAATGATTTAAATGACAGAATATATAAAAATTATGATTAGAAATAATAATTATTTTTTTATTCAATAGGATTTTTTTGATTAATTTTAATGTTTCCTGAAAATAGGCTGCCGATATTGAAAATATGTTCTCATTTAATTCAAACTGTGAGTTTATTTTAACGTGAAACATGGGTTTTCTTATAGTTGTTATTAAGACTTGACATTTGATTGACAGCAATATATCATAGTTAAATTTAAAATAAACCATACAAGATATAATATTGAGATTTCTCCATTCCAACGACGTGGAGATGTGTTTAAAAAAATATCACAATTTGACAGTTAATAATGACGTCAATTTAACAAACTATGGATCATTTTAAAGTGAACGCTGTGATACATTGCTGTCAATCAAATGTAAAGTCGTAATAATAAATATGGCAAATCCTATGTTTCACGTTAAAATAACAAAATAATTTTAACACTAAACAATAAGAAATAGATCGAAAAAGGAGCGAAATTAGTATTTCTATATTGCTAAGAATTTATACATAACTTTACATTGTTTTGTGCTGTATTTATGTATAATTTAACAACAATTACATATAATTTTTAAAATAAAACAACAGTATATTTTTTCCATTCAATACTATTTGTTTAATTTACTACATACTTTTTGTTTGAATTTAAACAATGACTTTTTTAAATCACTTGAAAAAATTATATCAAAACTATTTGATTAAAATCATATATACTTTGTTATGTAGTAAGAATACCAGTATCATGAAATAAATAAATTATATACAAAGTACCTATCGCAATTCATTATATATATATATATATATATATATATATATATATATATATATATATATATAATACTAGTAACAAAAAAGTAAAAACCCTACAAAAAATTTTGTCATTTAAATAAAATCATTTTTAAAATCTAGTTTTCACAAAACCTCCCAATAAACAATGTTCGTTTTATTAAATTTATTCTTCTCTGGTTGCAGCTTCACACATTCGCTTATTTGTTTGAACGGCGTGAATTGAAATTTGTATCCTCACAATGTGAGGTAATAACAAAGTTTTGAAAAGACTTATCAGAAATGAGATCTTTTTGTAATATAATTCCGTTGATTGGAAACGTCGCACGTGGAACTAAGTCAATAATTTGAGTTTGTAATTACGTGCAGGAGATATCAGCAATTTGTTGGGATGTAGCTGCCACTCACATTTCAAAACTACCCGTAAATTCAAATTTCCAATACAATTATCCTATAATCCTTATCGATTGCCTGGCGAACATACACGCTTTTATTCAAACGAGCTTGTTTGATCAAATGCATTAGGTAATGGCTTAACTAATCTAGTCCTTCTAGGACTGTAGTTTTCAAATTCTGTGGGTAGTACTGCTTGTTGTTCTCAGATTGATTTGTAATAGAACAGATTATTTAGTGTAATGCTTTCACATAAGTATTATTAATTGAATTTAGCTATTAGTCCATCAACGGTATGCACTTTCAGTATCAAAGTAGAATCAAAATAGTACTTATATTTATGAAACAAATATATAATAAATTCAATTAATTGTCCTTATTTTCTTCCTTAAACTTACTTTTACACGGCTCGTGGTGTTTGAGCTACTAGTTGTTAGTTTATCCTCCCGCAATCTAAGATTTATACTTTTAGTAACGACAAGATATTGAAAAACCGAAATTCGTGGTTACCCTGAGTGCTAATTTAACAGAGCGATAATGATAATATGTTTCCAATACAAACTCAAATTTCTCATCGACAAATTCAAAAGGCAGAACAGAAAATTTTCTTAAATGTTGCTAAATTAGTATGAATGAGTCACTTATTCAAAAATTGAAGATGATGTTTACTATAATTGTATTCTCAAAAAAAAAAATATATTAAACTCATACCTAAAAAAATATTGCCCCACATTCACAATTATTTAGCATTTGTAGAATATGCGCGCCCATTTAAATAAAAATTTAATTTTTCATATAACCGGCATCACTTCAGAGTAGTTTTTACGAAATTTTAATATAAACTGTAGAAAAAATAATGTATATGCACAAAATAGAGAAACATGCAACTTTTTATCTTAAAAAATGAGACTTTTAAATAAAGGCCGTTTAATATTGAATTTTAAAAAAATTTGAGTTGATGTACGACGGATTTCGTAAAAATATATTTGGCCCCACGTAAAACATAAACCTGGTTGCGCCACTGCTTTTACCATTGTCATTGAATATATATATACATTTGCAGCGAATAAATTGCAATTGCTTATTCATGAAATGATTCAAAATGATATTTTACACTTTATAATGAAAATTATTTAATGACCACTTAATTATTATAGTTAAATTATTCTCACTCAAATTTGTGATACCTTCCATACACATATTCCAGTATTCGTTCTGAATGGAAGCTTTCTTGATACAGAAGATACAAAACGTATGAGTCTTTAGTTGCAAAAGCTAAGTTCTACATCACCGATTTCGTATTCACATTTTCGTGAGGAATGTTCGCTAACTGAACCTTTTTTCCAATAAAGGTCTCTGGATTTGGCCTGGTTTCAATATCCGAAATTAGAAGAATTTGGACGAAGGTCGTAATTCATGTAAAACGAAAAAACTTTTCATAAAAAAGATTACAAACCTGGAACAAATTTCCAAAAATAACCCCGGAAGAGCGGAAAAACTCGCAGGGAATGCGTGCAGCATTTCGTGCAAAAACCACACACAACAAGCAAAAAGTAAAAGTTTTTGCGTTTAGGTGAAATTGGTGTGTAAATGATGTGTTGTAGCCATGAACGGAGCGAAATGAGAAAAATATCCTCTGGCATGTTAACTAATTGTCGCTAATCAACAGCTCTATTAATCAAACCGGCAGATGCAGGGCTGCTAAGATAATTGAGGAGTGGAATTGAAGGCAAGATTGTTTTTATTTCGCAGCAGATGTAGATATTCTCCTCTGCGTCATTTACTCTAACGGCCGAATTGTGAGGAAACTACAAATGGACCAAAAAAATGAACATATTTAAATAAAGAATATCTAGGAATTGCACTCATTTGTTTGGTTTTTTATGTATTCCAGCAGCGAAACGTTATAGTTATCTGCCGTCTGAGCACCACATCGTTCCCATGCGGTATCCCATAATCATAATAACCCTCACTCCATTGCCTGCAAACAAACCTAAATACCAACAGCACCAAATGGGCTCAGATATCATGACTGTTACTAATATTAAACTACTTAATACATGCGGACGCAACACCATTACCAACACAACAAAATAAAAAACTTATAAAAACATTCATAAGAGCTACTTACAAAAGTAAGCCATCTTGCAAATATTCAAAAATGAAGCCCAATTACCTTTCTTACTTTATTCTACATCTTTAAAATATTTAAGATTTTGAAAATCTTTTAATGTTCATTAATTATTTATAAATAATAAGTTATAATATTTTACAGGTTTCAGGATAAATTTTTATTAAATAATATAAGCTAATAATTTACTAATAACCAGAGTTAAGTTGCATTGATTAAATCACTTGTTCTGCAATTGTTATTTAACATTCCAGATTTACGAAAATTGAGAGAAAAAGGATATGAGCAATGTAACCATGTGTGATTTTTTCTTAAATTTACATTGAAATGTGTTACAGTAATATCCGGCTATAACGACATCGAAGGGGTCCCAAAAATTTCGTCGCTATAACCGACAAAAGCAAAAAAACGTTAGCTATGTGCACTTTCAAGCAAGTGGTCAAAATTTGGAAATTATAACAAGTTGATTTTACTGTATTTCGTTATAGTTTCTTCAAATTTTTAGTTATTCTTTATGCCTTTTTTTATTATTGTTTCAAAACTTCGAATTTTTGTGCAACCCTAGTAATAACTGTGTCTGTAAGGTAATTAGACAATAAAACTATAACCCATGTAGTCTTGAACACGAAAATGTTATTGATAGGAGACCTATATAAAATAATATTTATTAATAAAGTCTTCATTTTCTAAAACCGGTACACTATTGAACAAACCACAGATGTTATGAATCATACCAGGTCTTAATTGTCAACGAGCTCTCAAACCGACATCTGTGGTGGTAATAATACTCATAACAATCATAGGTATGTTAATAGCTATTAATTTATAATAAAGAAAATAACGGATGCTCACTTGGTTAGCGTGAGATCTAGAGTTGAAATCCCAGCTTCGTTAATATTTAACCAAATAAAAATACCGTTCGAAACCCACCATAAACTGTAGGTTCATTGTGGAAGCTTTAGCTTGACAATGTACTCCACTAAAAGCAAATAAAACTTGTTATAGAACAGGTGAAGTTCACTTCACAATCACAATTTCGCCTCCGGACAAAGCTCTTCTAAGATTGTAGCGCCAGAGATGAAAATAGAAAAAATAAGTTAAACATCTATAATATCAATAAAAATGCTGAAAGTTATTGACGGAGAAAATATTTTATTTCATACATTCTTTTGAATCCAATAATGTTTCAAGTGATTGCAATATTTTATTTCGTATCTGTTTTCGTATATGTGTGGGCTCACAGTTGCTATATTTACTTCACTATTGACAGTTCGCTGTCGCACTAGTTGCACTTTGATGTTTAGGAAAGTGGAACTAGAGTACACTTTGCTAACCTCTATTACTCCAAAGTGCAGTATCCTACTCTTTAAATAAACAAACAGTCCTTTAGAAAATGTTAAAATAAAACCTTTTTAAACTCTAAACAATATTACTACTATAAATTATAAATGGAATCTTCTTGACTGATGGATGGATAATAATAGTAAATAAAATATTTGAATACAATTCAGTCTATTTTGCTGTCATCTATAAATTATTTTCTGAATATACAGGTTGTGCAACAAAATTCAAAACATAAGACTTTAATATGCGATTTAAAAAAAATGCAGATACTCCATCTCCTGATAAATTTGTAACAAAACTACAACAATATAAAGTTGTTCAAAATTAAATTCTATGTCAGATAAAATCACCATTGATACAATAGCAAGTTTGCAGTACAAGATATATTAAAAATAAAATAAAATATTTATTAAATATAAAATGTAACATTTTCATTCAATATCAGACAGCCTTGGAAATAAAAGAAAATAGATATCTGTCAGTTTAGTAAAGTATCACTGATTATAATTCTTATTGTCTGTATTTTAATATTACTTAAGTTGAATTTATATTATTTTTCTTAAAAACAAATATAACTTAAAAAATATTAAATAAAAAGTAAGATAAGTATATCACTTACAACAAATTTTTGAATACATTTACGGACGGAACATCCATTTTTAAACTAATTTTTAACTATAACATAATTTAATAATTAAATTACATTACCAATAATGACATGTCATTAATTGTCACGAATGTCATATAGATATTTTCTTTTATTTCCATGGTTGTCTGATTTTGAGCGAAAATATTAAATTTTATATTTAATAAACCTCGTACTACAGACGTGCTGTTACATCAATAATGATCTTATCTGACGTAGAATTTAATTTCGAACAACTCTGAACTTTTGTAGTTTTGTTCTAAATCCTATCAGGAGAGAGTATCCGCAATTTTTTAAATCCCAGGTTAAAGTCCTATGTTCCACATTTCGTTGCACAGACTGTGTATCAAGATTTTTCATTAGGAAAAAAGAACACACGTATAAATGATTTACATAGAAATTCAGTTTGTAAAACCTGATAACAAATTAAAAAAGTTGTAATTATGTAATTTCCAGTTAAACTGAATGTAGTAATGTAGTAAGACATGCATTATGATTAGTAGGCGTGTTAGTCTTACTAAAGCTGAGCATAAATCTAAGAAATCGCGTGTATTAGTATGACATATGCACGGTGATATGTAAAGTGACGGAAACAGTTTTTCACGTTGTTCATGCGCTGTGCACTAATGGATGTATTGCAATCATTCAAATGTTGCGTGGAAATTAATCGCAGTACTACAAATGGGAAGACTCAGGTGTTCGCACTAATTTGGATTTCACATTGATTTCCGAATAATTAGCTACATTACAGCTTCCTATTTCCGGTGCTCAATCAGTAAACATTAAACAGATCATTTGTTCAAACTTTCTGCTTTTTGAATTTCTCAATAATTTTCAATCATTTATATCGTACAGAATCAGTGGTATAGAGATAGTTATAAAATACGAATTCAAATCCGATCGAGTCAAATTTAAAAAATCCAGAAAATAAAACTTTTTAGAGAAAAAGAATTCACGAACGAAAAACAGAATTTTTTTTTTTTCCTAGTTTTCACCGAATCGTTCCAACGAACGTATATGCAGAGAAAACATTTCTTCATATATTATTTGTCCATAGAATTCACTAGTATAATAGTTGAGATTTTATTTTTACCTATTTTTAAGATATAGATACCAAAAAAAAACACATTTTTGAGGTGCAACTTTGAAAGAAAAATGTCAGAAACAAAAACAGACAATTAAATTCTGTTTGCAAATTTGAAATTGCTCACCGGCGTCTATCAATTTGGATTATCATGGTAGAAGCATGATTGGAAATAGATAAAAAAAAAGATATTAATTCTTTATTAAAAATATGAATTTTTAGTTTTTTATTGACGCATCAGTTAATCAGACAATAATTGTTTTCCTAAAGTAAAAGTAAAGTAAATCTGTGAAAGAATCCCGCTACTGTTTGTTTCGCTCTCTATATTTAAGTGAATAACAACCAATATCTACGATAAAACGGATTGGCAAATGTATCGCTCTCTGTATTATATCTGTGATAAAAGAGATTGGCGCAACAATGAGTAATAAGCCGTAAGTGATATATTTATTTATCTGTTTTATATATGGATCACAGGCAGCATTGATTCAATTGGTTAACGTGCTTAGACTCAAATGAGCTAAATGTGAGATCTGGAATTGAAATCCAAGTTATTCAGAACACAATATAAGATGTAGGAGCTTAATAAAAACTGTAGACACTAATAAAATATAAGTAAAAATTGTCACTCAGGTATATACTTGAGAGCTCGTTTCATCTAGCAATATTGTGCAAAAGATTAAAATGACGTACGGGTTATGAGCTTTTACAATTTTTTTTTACATACGTTCTATAACGAATAAAGACTACTTTCAATTGTGATATATTTTCAAGACTTTTCTAATAAAATGTCACCTGAACACGTATTTTTTTTATTATTATGTTTTGTAATTTAATATGGTGACCTTGTGACCTACAGGACTAACAATAGCTCAATGTCAGACAGTCAGAAACTTAGAAGAAACTTTGTTAGTAACAACTCAATCATTGTTAGTACTGCTACAGCTTACTTACACTACGTTACGTATTATAACCTGTGATAGTGCTATATGTTTCTGAAATTATTAATCTAATAGATTTATTTTAGGATTAATAGATAAATAAATTTAAAAACTGGGGAATACCGTAATGTCTCAATTATTTATGTTCAAATCTAGATATACCTACATTTATAATTTCATATTTTATACCATAATCGTAGAAATTCAAATTCAAAATTGATTATTTATCATAATAAATCAAACGTATTTGAGGAAAATTCAAAGCAAGGGCGTGGTCAGGATTTTTTCCAGAGGGGCAAACGCCCCTCATGATACGTCTATGACTCAAAGCAAAATTGAATAAATATAAATAAAATTCTTTATCAACTTTAATGTATATGACATTTGAAGTTTTTGTACAGAACTTCCACAAGGCTTAAATATTTAATGGAAAAGCAAATTTGTCCGGAAAGTACTCGTATTACGTTTGTGAAGCCTGTGAAATGTACTTAGTGAAACGGTGTAAATTTAATTAATAAAAGCCGTGTCGAACTATTTAAATCCCAGCTGAAAAAGCCTGAAAAAGAGAAAACCTCCCTGCTCTGTACCGAGTAAAAATTTCATTTGGCTCATAAAAATAATGAGTGAGAACTAATATAGCCCCGTAGCATGTTTTTAATAAATTCAGCTCGGGTAAGTTTTCATCAAAGATACAAACTAGTAAATGAAATACCGGAGCGAGTCGAGGAAATGAAGGCGAGGCTGAGCAACTGAAGGTGCTCGAGGAATTTCAGCTATAAACTGAAGAACAGGGTTTTATGCACCGTTGCATCGACGAGAAATTGGTAAACGCAGTGTGTGCTTTGCTTGGCATTTGACCGAAAATTGAATCGCTAGTTATTTTCAGGCATTCTCAGATCTACAGATAAAGCAATGTAGCTTCAACGTTCAACGTCGTTCTCAGAGAATGTTACCCCGTTAAAGCTTCTCAAGTACAATTAACACAAACAACATTTACTTGAAGTAGACATTAGACTATTTCGTTGTTCCATGCAAATTCTAACCCATAGAAATAAATTTAGTTTTGAGATATAATCCTAGGTGAAAATATAGAACTTCGTATCTTTAAATAAACACTTGATTTATTCTAACAGAAATAACACAAATCGATCGTCCTCCCTAAGTAATTGTCAAAAATAAAAAAATATTTGCCGAAATATTGTTGTGAAAACTCAAACGGATCTGATATTTCCGTCAGTGCAATTTAATTTTGTGAAATAATATGATGCTGACATATAATTTTCAAAAAATAAGTTATTAACAGTTATTAGCAAAACTACATATGTGGCTACGACTGAACGTAGCTTTCAACATTAAGAAAATTAAAAACTTATTTACGAAAAAAATACATATCCGAAAATAGATTAATCATTAATTGATCTTGCTTTATTGATAGATATATGACAAAAATGTAGTCAAATTGTAGAAATGCTCTACAAGTTTTATAATAA
Organism: Stenolophus ochropezus; assembly: GCA_035578165.1. Lineage (NCBI taxonomy): Eukaryota > Metazoa > Arthropoda > Insecta > Coleoptera > Carabidae > Stenolophus > Stenolophus ochropezus. The sequence continues at coordinate 6,640,135 of JAQOWZ010000002.1, forward strand.
TCTCTAACAACGAACGATGCACGTGAAGCGAGATATTGGCAAAAAAAAAACTTTTTTTTGTGATCATTGAACTTCGATATCTTGATTTTCAATCGAGATTTCCTAGCTGAATTTTCAGCCCATGTTTAGAATGACAAAGTAAAGATCTGTGTAAAAATGCAGCTTATCCAGATTCATTTCACAGAATTGTTCCTACTTCACCTTTATTTTACTTGCCTATTAGTGCTATCATTTTTTCTGTTTCGATGATTTTGTTTTAATTTTTAAATTTTATGCTTATAACATTATCTTATATTATATTTTTCTTTAAGAAAGGTAATTCGAACTAACTTTAAATTGTTTCTGTCACTATTTAATATTATTTACTACATAAACACTTTTTCTGCTTTATTTACGCATTTAATAATTTCTGTAACAAAAAAAAGAAACAACTCATATTTATTTAAGCCATATTTGTTTGCAATATATATGTTTATTGAATCCGTAACATTTAAAAAAAATAATATCTCTTTTATTATAAAACTTTTTACTAAGGTATTTTAAGGGTTTTCGCTTTATTTCGACATTTTACTAAGGTGTGTTTAACGTTTTACCCTTGTTTCGTAAACCGGAAACAGCCTGAATGTGGCAGTCGGTGAAAATAGAGAATATAATTTACAAACTGTATTTTATTCTGCAATATCACGTAGGTTGAAGTATGCAATCAAATGTATTTAATTACGAGTGCATATTCTTCGTGGATGGTATGCACATAACGACATCAATTGCAATCTGCAGCAATATTAAACTGCGTCTCCTACATGGAGTTATGCCAGGCATCCTTATGAATAATAACTAAAAAAGGGGTGGTAATAAGAACGAATAGGGTCGGCTTCACACTGCTTTGTTTGAAGATTTATAGATTCATACATGCGCAAATGGGAGGTGATTCTTCGAGAATTAATTGCCAAAAGGTTAACCCTTCATGAGCGATATTGCACATGACATAATTGACGTATCGTGTATTATGGCCGATTTAAACGCTTGTATTGTTTGCTGACAAATGTAACGAATTATAATGAAAAATAATATTGTGACTGCAGTCTATTTTATATGCAAATGCACTGCATCAAGCACATTCATATCAAACGGAATTTCAAATAGATTTTCCGGACAACTATATTTAAAGAAATATTGAGGACATTTAGGTTAAACAGGTTAAACGGAGTATAATAATACAAAAATTATTATAATATAAAATATCACAGTTCTTGATTATTTTTTAACATACAGGATGTCCGTTTTAGAGGCTAACCACTGAGATCTCGAAAACCGTAAGAGATAGTCGGTAAAATTGGGGCAAAGTTGCCGCATTAATTGACCATTTCAATGATTTTAGATATGAGCAATAAAATGATTTTGGTCAATTTACTTTTTCACTTATAACTTTCTTATAAACTCACATATACATTAAAATTAATATAAACTAATAAATTAGAAAATTATTGATCTTATTCATTTGGGTCAAGTTTGTTTCGAAAAAAAATATGGAAATTTGAGCAACGAAACGCGGAACATACTTCTTTAACTTGGGATTTCAAAAAAATACTGATATCTTTTCCTCAGACCAAAACTATAAAGGTGCAAAATTGTTCAAAATTAAATCCTACCTCAGATAAGATCATAATTGATACAATAGCACGTCTGCAGTACGAAATTTATTAAAAATAAAACGAAACATTTTTGTTCAAAATTAGATAGCCATGGAAATAATAGAAAATATGTGAGACTGTTGTGACAGTTAATGGTATTATTTATAGATAATATAATTTGATTTATTTTATTGTCTGAAATTAGTTTAAAAATGGATGTTTCATTCGTAGACACATTTAAAAAAATATTCACCATTGCGTTAACAAAATAGTTCTCTTTTTTAAACTCCGTTGTGTCGAAACGTCCAAAACAAAAATATGGCACAAGCTAATTCGAATTTGAATGGAATTTATAACACTTTATTTTTCGTTTATTTGTCTTAAAATAGAAATGAAAATATGAAAAATATACATACACAAACTGCTACTTTTGAATAAATAAATAAATGAAATGTGAGAAGAGTTCATTATTATTTGTAGTTGTTACGATTTAGGGAGATCCACCCATGTTCTGATAACTAAAAATTGCTATAAAACATTTAAAAAGCAATATTTCCAATCAAAGGATGTAGATGTCGTTTTCCCGTACTCATTTTGCTAACGAGTTTCGAATTAATAGATGATTCGATTTCTCTTCTTGTGTAGTGTTTTTGCGGGGTGGTTTTGCTCGATTTATCAAACTTACAAATAACAGTTTTTCGTGCTAACTGAGCTTGTTACGCGACTAGAATCGATCACAAAAAGAAAAATTAAACTTTGACAGCTTTTTCTCACCATTAATTAGCGCACAAATGGGGGCTTCATAAATTTAGGGCGCCGTAATAAAATAAATTGCTGCCCATATTTTATTTCTACAAATATTGTCTTATTTCAGCAAGAAACATTCGATTATAATGTTCAGATTTTTATAAATAACTGTTACATTAAAATTAAAACGAAAATAAAAATTTATTGAAATATGTAAATGTCACAAATATTTGGAAATGTGTAAACAAAATTCAAAAATTATTGATGCATAGATTTAAAATAATATTTAACCTATTTTTATATTATTTATACTTCACCATATTTCATTTTTATAAATATTTACATTTCAGATTTTGCAATTTAGTTTACCACAATTATATTTTTATCAAAAGTGATTGCGGTTTAAATTTGTTCCCAATATTGAAATACGGAAATAGTGATCTAAATATTGTAGAAGTTACGAGTAAATTTTCAATTTTTAATAATATTTTTATTGGTTATAGTTAAAATATTTGTTGATAAAAATTGTTTTCGCGTTATTCATTTTTAAATTGAAAACATATTTATATATTTTTCTGTGGCATATTTGTGGCATAAATTCAATACATTATTTTGTATAATATTTGGTTTATATTTCATTCTTGTAATGTTTGAGGAACACCAAATTTTAATTAACGAAAAATAAATATCTTGTTACAAATTCACGCTGAAATCAACTGGGTTTTATTTAAAAAACAAAGAACTGACGTTTTCATTGAAAATATGAAACACGAAATAATGAATAACGCAAAATATGATAAAACAAAGAACAAAAATTAATTGAAATGAGAGGTGTTGGAAGTAAATTTGTAATCACCGGACCATTTTTCTCATTTCATAAATTTAAATATAAATTTAATTCTTTCCCTACCTAAAATTAAAAGTTATATATTTAGGACAGTAGAACAGTAACGAAAATAAAAAGAGTTTTACATATTTTTCATGTTTATCCCTTTCCAGTATCATGTTTAAATTTTGGTCAATATTACAAAATTTTGCCTCCAAGAAAACTTTAAAAAGTCGGCGCCCATGGTTTATCGCTGGTCTTGAAATAGTAATTTTATTTAACAGTATTTAGAGGGTTAAGATATACTCATTGGAAATCAATTTTAAAGTTTAGTAAAGTATGATGAATTAAAAATTATTAAGAAATGACAAATATTTTTTCTACTTCCGTTTAATAACAGACTCTTTATTTCACTAATTTCAGTTAGGTTATTGATTCCATTATTTCACTAGTGAAATAATGAAATTATTATTTCACGCGAAATAAAAATGGAAAAATAGGCATATAAAGAAACGTTAAAATATACAAAAATAAAATATTTAGTTCTTATTAACTTTAGAAACATTAATAAAAAATTATTATATTTGTTAGATTCATAGACACTCGTATTTTACAATACAAATATCTTAAATGATAACTTTATTTTATATCGTTTATCTGTTTACAAACAAAAATTTTGATGTAGTAATTTTGTAACGCACAAAATTTAGGAATCCTTGTATTGTCTTTTTTGTGTATTTTGCAAATGTCATCAAAATGTCAAAAATTAATTAAACACATAAGGAAACTGGTTGGTTATTTAACTTCTGCTCTTAGAAAACTCGGCTTCGTCTCGTTTTGTTAATATTCGCATGCGTTCAATCTTTGTTTCCGTACTTATTACATAAATAGCTAATAAACATTTTTTTTAAATAGAAAATGGTCACATCTCCTATTTGTTATGTTATGCACTTTTGTCTGCTCAAAATTATGGTGACCACCTGTCTTTCTCTTTTATTGTGATGATAGTGAGTCATAAAAACTTTATTAATTTATTTCTTAGACACTACTGATTGTTTTTAAAAAAAATTAAAAATACGTTTTTATTTTAATTTTAATATTTTTGTGAAAAACACATAGAACATTATCAAAATATTTTGTTAATGTTTTACAACTATTTTTTTAATATGTTGTATATGTATAAATGTTTAATTTATTTAAATATATTTAATGAATAAATTTGATTGGGTCGCATCGATTTATAAGGGTAGAGTGCGTGTTAGTTCAGTTGATACCTTGGCTTGCTATTTTAAGTTGATATAGGCAGTAGGTAATATCCATTTACAAAGTAAATACTGTAGCAGAATATTCTGTCTTCCCAAGGGACTCGGCCAGTGCCTGTTTGCCTGATTAGAGCGGCGCTAATACCCGCCCGTATTCATTATAAAATATCACCTGCAGGGTCGAACTTTATTACACCAAATTCAAGCTCGTGCCCTTCGTTTTTCATCCCGCACAGAGGAAAATGTTGCAGGTATTATACCTTCATTACTTTAACTAAACTCTTACAACTAATTTTCTTTAGAATAGATGTATTAAACACATTTATTCTAGGATCTAGGACACAACATTTCTACGATGAACGGAGAACAGAACAGTAGAAATATTTTGATTTGACGTCACTCAGAAATGGGTATAAAGTCAAAAAATATAAAAACTAACCACTGTATTTTCTCACTATTATAATAATACTAAACATTAGTTTACAATAATATAGTTACTAACGTTTTGGAGAAGGGACGGGTGACGTCAGCATTGTAGGATTGTGAAAAATGACAGGTAGACTTTTTCTTACGCTCCTAGTCTACATTTCTTACAGCATCCCTTATTGTGGGTTTCAAACCACTCGAACCCAGCGGTATTTATTTTTGGTTAAAAATTGGAATTTGACTCCAGTGCCTTATTATCCCTTAGGCCAACAAAGTCATAGTTTAAAAAAAAACTTTAGGGGCGTAATTTTCTTTATAATAAAAAATGGTAAACAATATTCGAATAATTATTCTTCAAATAATACTTAAAAAACCCGAAAATTGAATGAAAATTATTTAAGCAAAGAGATAAATATAATGAAATAAATAGTTGAGTAAAAAACGCATTTTATAATCTAAAATTAATATTTTTTTTTTGTAAATTCATCAGTTTCAAAAATTTTAATTGCTGAAAAAAGATTAAACTAATTAGTAGTTATAAATATTGAATTTAACAACCTGTTACTAATTTTGCAAAACTCGAAGTATTTATATAACTAAACTTTATTTTATATTGTTGTATGTACACAATGAATATCATTTCCATTTTGATACAATTGAACTGAATTGGGAATTTGTTATAAATTAATAAATATATATTTTATTTATAATGTAGAAAATCTACCACTTCAGATTATTAATTAATTAATTGCACACAATAATATTTCATTTGCAAAAAAGTTTTTTATTTACTATTTATGCATATTTCCAAGTAAGGAACACAATAGTTATTTAAAATATATTTATGTTTTTATATCATGTGAAATAGATCAATTGATGTAATTTTTTTGAGAAGCGAAATTCCATCTGTGACACGAAATACTTAAAAATAATATTACGGCATAAAAAAATAAGAATTAAAACTTTCTGAAACTATACGTCGCTTTCAAATTAAGTAAAGTTTTATATAAAAAATAAAATAAAAAATCAGTGAAGGACCTAATTGCGGACCGATTCTGAGCTGTCAATTGTGTCAAATTAATTTTACTTTTACCTGAAAATAAATCTATAAATATGCAAGATAAAAAAAATCTAACTGACTCCTTTACAAACAACTAATTATTTCAAGTTAAATACAATAACAAAAATAAATTTATATACAAAATTAACCACTCTTTTCTGTCAAGAATATTATACCTGTAAAAATTTAAAATAATTATGTGTTAATAACAAAAGGTTAAACGATGCCAAAAGTCAATTCCAAATTACAATGTTTCTGTTAGAATTACAGCATTTGTTTGTATTTTGCTGATTTTTATAAATGATACTTAATTTCTAGAATTATATTTTTAGCTCATACAATACCTCATCTCTCCATTAATGAATGGGGGATAAAATGGTTTGATTGATTAATTCTGTTTGATGTCTAACGAGACGAATTCATCTTAATACTTGCGAAGGTGTGCGAAAAATAATACATCTCAATCGTTCTCCGGATGACAGAAAGCGAGCATTCGTTTGCCGTGCTAATAAACTCAACTTCATAACTCATTACAAGCGAGGTCGCAAAGTTTGCTTTCAGCTCATAATGTCATCATTCGATGAATCTCAAACAATCGGGCGATTTACTCAACCAGCAGAGATAAAAGACGAATTTGCTTCTCACAAGAAAGAGCTTCCTTTCGGATATAAACGTTACAGTTTTTTAAAAAATGTTATCGAAAGGGATTTAGGTCAATTTGTAGCTAAACTGTGTTTGACATTTAAAATTCTCTTCTAAAAGAAAAACATGATAAAAAATATTTTCTTTACGAAAAATATGTACTGTCTTCGTTCTAGTCTTGTTACCAATGACAAAAAACTGCAATTCTATGAGAAAAATAATAAAATTCATGCAGATAAAATGATAGAATTGAATAAAACAACGTTTTTTAGTTTTAGTTCTGTAATTATTCATTTATTAAACCCAACGTTTCGACAGCATAAACTGCTGTCTTCTTCAAGGTAATAATAAACACAACAAAGCAAATTAGTAAAGCTTGGCTTCCTATATATACATTAAAAATGTTATAATTTGTTTCTTATATACTTATTTACTTGCTTTGTATTTGACATTACCTTAAAGAAGGCAGCAGTTTATGCTTATTATTACAGAACTAAAACTAAAATACTTATTTTATTCAATTACTAGGAGTTCTGAAAAATATTTTATTAAAATTATAGAATTTAATTTCAAGTTCGTAAATGAAGGACAATGATTATTTTATTTTATAAATATAATTACTTGTATCAAAATATATATAATGATAATATTTATGACAAATATAACTGATAAATGATTTAAACAATTTAATTCTTAATATATATGCCAGTTGTCATATCTGCTGACACGTACACGAGAGACAGTTTATTGTTGCACTATTTTTTGTGATGATGAACTAGGTGTACACTGTGCTAATCTGCACTATTCATCACTACACTATACTGCACTAAATATTTCGAACACTGTTTTGTAACCATAAAATATATTCTAATTTATGGAATTAGTTGTTTCTTTTTGAACTTTTTGAAATAGTTTTATTGGTCTGTAGCAGGATCAACATAAAACAATAAAACGTCTTTAAATTTGGTTAACAAAAAATCCGAAATAATATAATTAATTTATTGAATGTATGCCGGATTGAGACCTAAATTTCGTTTTTTTTTTTCAAATATATGTCTTTATGATGTATATATTTTGTACACATTATAGATGATTGAATTAAGTGATCATTTATAGGATCTTGATCCAAAATATGACCATTTAAATTTTCAAAAGTTTTGTTATAATTTATAGAGACTTCGCCATTTCTTGCCACTCAACGCGTGCTATCTCTCTCGCACTGTGTTCATTACAACTATATGTCTAAACTCCTTCCATACGTATTATTAGTTCAATAGTGGACATAATAAGAGATTACTTTATAGTTTAACAACAAGCGTGTTTAAAATTATTTATCTTACGAGAAATCAGGGAATCGTTAAAGACGTTTAAACTTCCCTTATTTAAGTTCACAAAGAAACCAGAATCTTGGAATCTTAATCTAGAATACAAAGAGGAATTATCGCATGATGTTTAAAATTTTCTATTAAGTCAACCCTGATAACTGCAGGTATTCTGACAAACCCAATGCGAAAAACTGTTTTCAAGATACAGGATCTATTAATCGTTTCATGTCGATCCCTCGAATTTTCATGAGACAAACTATACTATAACTAGTTTCTACGAATGTAAATATTTTGTTTTATATACATAAATTATTTTAATATATGATTAATTTCTGGAAATTTTGTTTTTAATTAGATAAAGAGGTCATACAGACATTAACTTCGCGTATGACATTTACAATTTCTTCTTCTCTTGTTTTATAGCAACTTTCTCTGTGCTGTTAACTTCTATTAAGAATAGACCATAAAAAATAGGTCCAAATCTGACCTAGAAAGCGGGCGCCGTCGTGTCTGCGACCTCTTTTCTCCAAATCGAAACACTGAGTGCTTTGAGTTTACTGGCATTCGTTCTGACCAAATATCAATCTTGCTGTTATCTTTTTTCTCCATCTTTTTTGTTAACAATGTTATAGAATGGTATTCGCGTTTGTATAAATTGTTCCACACAAAAAATAATCATTCACAAACAGTAAACATGTATTATATTTTTGTAACAACATATCAATTTTCTAGATAACTATATGTTATGTAATATTTTTGATTATTTCCATGTTAATTCCAAATTAATAATAATATATGTTTATTTTTGATGTTTTGAAACAATATTATTTTGGTATAATCATTAATTTATATTATAAAAAAGTGTGATATGTGTATGTACCTACATAAAATACACATTAATTTTAAATATTAATAACAGTAAAAAGTTTCAAATATATTTATAATCAACCGCATCAGTAAACTGCAATAAAATTAGTTAAATTAAAATTAAATATATTTGTGTTGATATTTAAATAAAATATTAAATTTTCACTGAATAAAACTGATTAATCTAATTCCCGTTTATTTATTTATGTGGAAAATGTTACTAAATAAAACTCTATTAAATTAATTAAATAAAATACAAAATCTGTAAAATAATTTTTAGTATAATATTTTGAAATAATTTAAATGTTAAAACTTTGTCTATTTATTGAAAAACGCCCTAAGAAATTATTACTACTGCCATTAATTACTAAAACTTTGAAAATATTAAATGAAATACAAAGAAATGTTTCGTTAAGTAATTTGAGGTAATTTGAACAATTTTTAATGTTTCTCAATGATGCATATGGTGAAACAACATGCTATACTACAATTTGCTATATGCATGAATTTATGTTCAAAGAAAATTAATGTCATCAGATATTCTCCACAAAAATTTACAGTATAATAAAAAGTATAATGCTTTGTTACTATATAAATTAGCAAAAATAATTACTCATCGAGAAATATTGAAAAATTTTGAAAAAATCATCTAAACGATTATAGGAATTTGTACCTTATAGTCACATTTCGTTATATTACGACGTTAGACGATATAGTTGATATCTCAAATATGAATTATAACAATAACACAGAGTTTTATTACAAGTAACATCATAATTTATTTTTACAGCATTTGAAGCATTTTTAAATATTTGTTTTGTAATTTTGAAATCAGATTTGAATTCCAAAAAACAAATAATTTATTTTCATAATTGAAGCATTTTGATATATTACGTCGGCCAAATATATATCCACCATTTTAAATTTTATCATTTTCTTCCAAGCCATTAAAATACATACATATCTTGGGAAAGAAAAAGATAGACGATTTGCGGCTTTGGGACTTTTCATTTGGTGTCAAAAAAGGTCGGAAAAAATATTCCCGATTAGAATCGCATGGACAGGTAGTGAGGTTCCCTAATTAGTAGTTGTGTCCGATTTTCATTTGATTTTTTTTGAGATCTAACCAAATAGACACAGCTTGTCGTATTAGATGTGTTTACTATTGTAGTTAGCCTAACCCGGGATTGGAATTGAACTATTTTTACAAACATATCCGTGATAAACAGATAAAGTAAAGTTTAATTATTTAGCTGGAGAACAACAAACAAGTAAACAACACGGAATTAAAGGCTTTGATTGAACAGATTAATGTGTACATATAACAAACTTACTGGCACATAGTTCTACTGTGGTGTGTGAATTGCATTGGACAATTTGATGCTTACCTGAAACAAAAACATTTCTTTAGCATACATTCAGAAATTATCAGATATTCATTCACACTTTCGTAAGAATAATATGAATGAAAAAACACATTTTACAACTTAATTTTAGATTGCAAATTATTTTGTAATACATTTCTGGTAATACATTTCTGGTAATACAATCTTGTAACCTCAGATAGTAAGGTGAAGCTTCCAAAAATAAAGTTATCGAAAGAAAATTAAAATATATACATATCATCATCTAATGTTCTCCGAAAGAACAAAATGAACATCACTATATATCATTTTCAAATTCGATTATGCTAAAATTTAAAAATTACTTTATTAATAAATTCACTTTAATTTTCTCGATGACTGAAAACCACTAAAATTCAATTTAAAAAGGAGAGAATTTCTAAATCTCGATAAAAACCTCAGCTATACAAGAAAAAAAAGACATCTAATATTTGATTATCACCCATAATTACAAATGGATTAGCCACTAGCTCCATATTTACTTCCGTTTTTGAATCTGTTTCAAATACAAAAGATATTAGTCAGAAGCTCCGATTAAAGTTAGTTTAAAGTTATACCAATTTATGAATCAGAATAAATATATTTTTTTATTAAATTCTTTTACGTAGGACATAAAGATTAAAGTAACCCTTTTTACTTCCGTGTACAAAGTAAAGGAAGTATTGTAACCACGAAAAATTTCGGTTTTCAGGTTTCAACGAAAATATCTATTTTGACATATATTTACGCACATTCATTTTTTGTTCCAACCGATGTTTTCAAGGAGGAAAATAAAAATTTAGTTGGCTTTTAATTTTTCTGGGAAAAATTTGATTTCTTGTTAATAAATCGAATATATCAGGAGTATATGATTGACAACATTGTCATTTTATGTAAGGTAATAAGGAATATTGATAAACATTTTAATAAAATTTTACAAAAGATAATCAATTTCGAAGTGAAGAACAATTAGGCACAGAATGATCTCACTTCAAATAAAATAAGTTTTAATAAAGTGCGGCAAAAATTATGTATAATTTATCGTACAAGGATTGTAATTAAATGTATGTTCTTATATATTTCAATTCAATAATGTTTTGATTTTTACAGTGACCAGTAGAAAATTGATATAAATATTAAAAATCGGATTTTTTTGCGTTTTTCCCTTTTTCCATTTTAATAACAGAACAGGAAACAACTAAAAACAAATGAAATCGCAATTTAGTTATCGATTTATGGCAACAAAATTTAAAGCGACAAAAATTGTAACCAGTTTTTACTTCTATCTATCTATCTTTAATTTGTAATTAGTTAATCCCAGAATACAATTCCAGTCTTATTCTTCTTTATGAATAGACCTAATAAGACAATCCGGACAAAATATGGTGTTACTTAAATCCTATGTTTTTTTTAATCTGGCTATTTATTATTTTGTATTATTGGAGTTAATTTATCGTATATATATGGTACCGCATACTCATTTTCAGAAAACTGTTCAATGCTGTTTCCTAAACAATAAATTTAATTTGTTATTTTGAAAACAGTCTCAGTTAGAACTAACTGATCTTACATTAATTGGTCGGATTGGTCCCTAATCATTTTTGGTCTAGCTCAAATGAAACTCAGTAAACAATATCAGTTATTTGCGATACCGCACAGTACGGTGGTTTGCGGTTTGAATTATGAATGTGAGTGAGTCGCCTACAGTGAGACTTCGCATCGCAGTGTGATTTGATTTGATGTACACCGCCAACACCACAAATCAAGCTATTCGGAATCGCGGTTCTCGTGAGCATTATTTTATTACAGAGCCTTGAGAACATTGTTGGAGCACAATGTCTTGATTGTATGTTTATTCACAGTGAATGGCAGTTGTTTATTTGGTGCATCGGCTGCAGGCTGCATAGCAAATGCCATCTCCTTCATGTTGCTGCTGACGAGCGCTTTCGTGAACTCTAGTGACAGGTTGCGTTTTTGGTGATAGGGGGACCCTTGGCGGACGCGTTCACGGTGATAACTTCATCAATTTAGGCTGTTTGTTTTGCTTCGTCGGGATATTTGCTTCGATAAGAATCTAACATTGTTTCATACTCAAATAACCAAAGCCCAAAAGCCCGAACAGAAATTTGTGCGCAAATAACTTAGGAAGATAAATATGTCCTTTAAAAGTAATTTTTTTAATATAATTTAAATAATTGTTAGAGTACCTAACTCATTACTGTCTGGGATTTCTAAGGTTCGTAACTGTTTCGTAGTTTATCACGAAGTACAATTGTTAGATATGTATTTGTCCCAGTTCTGATATCGACTTCGACATTAATTTCGTACTGGGAAGGATATAAGATTTTTTAATTAAAAAAACTAAAATTTGTGTACATTACATTTTTTCCAGTTGATCCTCACTCACATCATCAATTTCTGCTGCAAGAATTATTAAACTTTTATCTTGCATCTTTTATTCGCTATCTCTTTATCGTACATGTTACAGAGGGGTATATATGCTATCTGCGTCTAACCAACGACAAAAATGAAATAGAAACAGGAATATAACCGCGGAAACAAATATTTTCAGCTGTTTCAAAAATTGAGTATGTGATTCATGTTATTAATATCATTTATGAAAGTGATTTTAGCGTCGACAATTTATGCTTTATTGTGTATTGGTAGTTTCATTAGTTTAATCAACAACTATTTTTGTATATTTCATCTATTATTATGTTTCTGTATAATACTAATAGTTTTGACATTTATTTACTTCAGAAATCACACGATTTTACCGATACGTTGCGAATGAAATACTCTGAATTTTCATTAGAATTCTTTTGGATATTTATTCAGAATAATATCTTCGAGTTTTAAGATTTTTACTTTTGTTACCATAAAATCTAAAAAGAGAGAACCACTGAAATCGGTAGAACATGCAATATATTGAAATATAAAAGAAATTTGTAAATTACATGTAGCTCAGGTATTACATATTTTCCTAAGATTAATAGAATGTCTTTAAAATTTCAAAGACATAATGTGGTGGCGTCGGAAATTTTATATTATCTATTTCGGGTGCCGTCACATCAAAAGGTTTGAGAACCTCTGTCGTAGAAGCATAGAATAGGTTTATACAGAAGCGACAGTAAGACAGAGAAGCGAAAATTAGAGAGAGATGAGGAAGGTGCACAAATTTAAAGGGTCCATTGTTTAAAATCGGCAATTTTACTCACATCTGAGAGAGAGATAGGGGAAGAGCACAAATTTAAAGGTCTACACAATGCTTTAAGGTCATAGAACTGACTAGGGGAACATGAAAGGTGCCGACACAGAGTGTTGCTTCTGTGTGTAACTATTCTGTGGTAGAAGTATGCGCCTTCCTTGCCACACGCTGACACCAAAGCGTATTTTATTTTGTTTTTGCAAAAAACACTACTGTAAAATTTGAACTATTTGGCCAAACAATGTTGTGTGCAAGGCAATTTTTATCTACATAAAATTGTCCCTACGGTATGCAAAATTTATTTTGATAAGAATTATAATCTATAAAAATTACCCTTGTCAAAGTAATTTTCAATCAATGTAATTCACAATTTCAAAAAACTATGTATAGCAAATTGAATGAAACTTGAAACATAATGCATATAGTAATACAATAAAGGCAGGGATTGTTTGTGCGAGCAGAAATTTGATAACGATTTTCATTAGGTATGCAAATATTATTTAATTGGTATCATAGCATAGTTTAAATTGTAAACAGAGAGAATAGGTTAACAACATGCGTGATACGAGTAGAAGGAAGCTCTGCATTGCCATGTCGCAAATTACCCGAGGACATCATTCACGGCGCATAAATAACTCAAAGGACATTCAATCAAGGGACAAGTATAGCGTGACAGCTCTTCAGGAATTCCTCACAAATCAACACACATTACCCGGATACTGTGCGCATCGCAGACACCTAGTAGATTCGCTTCTATGTAACTCAAGTTCCTCGTAGATAATGAAAGAAAAATACCTTCGTACTTCTTAGTTTTTATTGTATTTTAGTTGTATTTTAATGAAGGTAAATAATTATTAAAGCAAAATTTTGAAGAAAAAAAAATATTGCGGTATATAGAACTCGATAAAAATTAAGACAATAAATAAAACCATCATCAAAAGTAGAACACTTCATCACTGTTTATTTTTTTGCTCCTTCCTGAATTATAATTTAAAAACATCAGAATTATTAAACAAAAATTTGTCCTAGTATTGTATTGACGTATTATCGAAAGTACAATACTTCTTGTTTTATATTTATTTATACCTGCAATTTTACAAAAAAATCTAATAATTTAGATTTTTTTGTAAAATTATAATAAAGTATAATTTTGGAAAAAATTTCTCCGTATATAGTACGTACTATAGGTCGTCTCAAATAAAATTGGACCTATCAATTATTTTCGCGCATCTAATGCAACAAACAAATTAAAGGAGACGGCAACGAATATATCGTTTTTGCCAATAGTTTGCAATGTGCCGTACAGTATATACTACAATTGTAGACTCTTGTCTCGCCTACCAGTGGCCCTGTATAGTACAAGGTATAGTAACTATACCTATCCAAATAATTGTAGTTCAACACTGCACTGATCCAATACAGGTAACGTAAAGAAATGGATTTCTGAAGTAAAATTTTATGTACCTATATTAATTTTAAAAGTGTTTCTTCAAGTAAATGTAATGACTTAAAATAATAAAGTTCAAGCATGAAAATTGATCTATTTAAAGATAAAATAAATTATTTAATGTACAATTGAAATTCCAGAAAATAAATTGATTATTCTGTATTCTAATTAAAAAAAACAGTGTACAAAACATCTACATTTATAAAGTTTTGTAAATATAAATTTTTATTGAAACGATAGGTAAAATAAATACAATATGCAAATTTTGCAAATCTGTACAATTAGAAGTTATGTACACGGAAAAAGTAATGTAAAAAAAACTTTATTTGTAATAACAAAATCTCCGAAAAAATATACTTATTGTTAGAGGTATTTTTTCAGAAAATACAATTTATAGTTTCAATTAACTATTCCTGTTATCAATTTTCAGTCAAAAGGAATTTACTCTTCCATGTATAACACAAGGTTTAATCAAAATTCAATTGATTTTCTGTTTAATAGGTATAGTGTTATCTAGTATACATTATCCTTACTTACTCAAAAACTCACAAAATTGCAAACATATGAATATTACAATTTAGATAAAACTGAAACTACTCGAGACAACAAATCTGTTTTCTAAATTTATCTATTATTTTCAAAACATCTATATCTATAACCGCACTAGTTTTAGTAAAAATATTCATCTTAAATCAACTTTACCACTTAAGAAAATTTTGATAGTTTTAATCTGGTAATGGGGGTGCCCGGGCACCCCCCTGTGCACGCCTATGATAAGAGGTCTCAAATAGAAATAGCAAACTTTGTTATTTATTCTATATTTCTAATTTACAAAAAACATTTACATTTATCAAATTTGTAACTATATTTTTATTAAAACGATAGATAAAATCAATATAATTTGCAATTTTTGTAAATCTGTAAAAAAATTTAATAACAAAATATACGAAAACAATAAAGTTGTCGTTAGGGATATTTTTCAGAAAATACAATTTATAGTTTCAACTAACTATTCCTGTTATCAATTTTCAGTCAAAGGAATTAACTCTTCCATGTATAACAGAAGTTTTAATCAAAATTAAATTGATATTCTGTTTAATAGGTATAGTGTTATCTAGTACACATTATCCTTACTTTCACAAAAACTGGTAGGCATAATTGGAAATATATTAATATCAGAATGTAGATAAACTTGAAACATACTCCTCAAAAATTCAAAATGAAATTTTAACATCATCTTTCCTAAACGTTCCTTCCCAAGATTTTCAGGAGGTGAAATTACAAGACAATACAAAAAGTTATTACATTTGGCCCATAACTTAACCAATTTCCGCAAAAACGATTGTCACGGTCGTTTATATTTAACTGTCATTAAACTATTAAATTTTGACAAACTTTAATTAGTAAGTAATCAGAAGGCAATAAAGATTAATTAGTTAATTTCTTATGTAACATGTACCACGTGATTCATCCCCGTGTAATTAGCGTAAGCCTCACGTGACTACCTTGCAGCTCATGACAATTTCTCACGCATGGTGGCTCCACCAAACAAGGAAATGCTCTATGGGCTTGCGTTTAGTTTTCTACAAGAACTACCGACTGCAATCTGTTCTCTTCAGATTATATCTTTTCACAAGATATTTTTCCTTTTAGTTTGTAAATGTTTTATAAAAGAAAATTCCGGCAACCAACAATTTCACTTCTTGGAAAATTTTCTAAATTTAAATAGTTATTGGGTACACAATTTCATCAACTTCCCCAGTGCTAGTGAAAGATGGAATGAGGATAAAAGTCAGATAATAAAATTTAAACAATAAAGATAAATTTTTTGTTTACAATTAAAAAAAAAAAGGTGATATTAATATATGATACCAAAAAGAATCAAAAAGCAAAGGCTCATACATGTTATTTCATAACGTTATAAAAAATAATTCGTTATATAACTTTTAGAACGTTATTTTTATTTTAAACTAAAAATATATTTCAAATATTAACAATATTCAAACGATACTAATGACATTTATGTATAATATTGAACTATAATACATATAACGAAAAATATAAAAATTTTCATAAATGAATTTAAATTCTCTTAACGGTAAATAACGTTCGTATATCGTTATTTATTACGTTACTTAACATTATTTTATTATTGTTACGTTATAACAAAAAACATTTTCAATTTGTCGGAAAATTTATACCGAAACTGTCCTTTATAAGAATCTTTAAATATGATTTATAATTGAAATAAAAGAACAGAATTACATAAAAAATATTACAGTATGTACATATTGTGGTTATTATAACATAATATGTATTGTCCTAAAGTTATATGAAACAATACACATTTGTACTAATAATAATAATTTAGAGAGTGCTACAAAATTCAAATTACAGCCACAATAATATAATTAAGAGTTCATTAAATTTGTACACAAGGCAGTAAGTTTGTGAGTATGTAATGTAATACAAGCACATAGAGCATTCAGACCTCAGAGTTGATACAAACGAGCTATGCGTTTAACCGCCAAACCACTAACCGCTGCGGTAATATAAAACGATAAATTATATTAATTGTTCTATTAATTATATTCGTTGTTGTCGTTAATAACTACGTGACTTCTGGTTAATTACAAATTTTCCTTAAGGGCTACATTTCTTCTTATTAATAGGAATATGCACTTATGTAGATTACGCAGAAGAGCAAAACTTAGCAACATTTTTGTTTCTAAAATAATTAAAACATTTCGGAATATGTACAAGGTGTATCTGCAAGAACGGTTTATATAAGTTATATTTTATTAAATATACTGTTCGACGACATACGAGTATATAAAAAATAATTTGATGTCTGTTTGTGTGTCTCAAATGAGTGTGAAAAACATTACAGAAAAATAAGGTAATATCAGAAATAATTTTTGGGGGCTATGTAAAAATTAACAAAATATAACGATATAAAACAAATGCTTAACCTAAACTAATTTTTTTTTTTAATGATCTTGTTTTTGTCAATTTTTTCATACGATAGCTCATATGTCACGCTCATTTTTTGTATATTTGCAATGTCAACTTTTAATAAAGTAATTTATTGTACGTTTCATACAAGTCACTTCCTTCAATGTTCTCTAAAATTTTTGATGTCAATAATATAATAGAATATGTTCTATTTCTATTTATACCTTTTAATTATACCAAAGAGTATATATATAATAATTATATTATATTATATTTATACTCTTTGATTATACGTAGAAGATATGGACACAATTGGTGTCTTGTTTTCTCACATAATATAAAATCATTTTTTTCTTTAATGGCAGACAATATTTTTTCAAAATAGTCACTGGAAAGGCGTAAAAAGTTTTTATATGAATCTCTATCTTGAGAAAAATAACAAAATTTCAAAAATAGAAAATTCAATACAAAAATATTAAAATTAAAATATATTTTTCAGGTATTAATCAAATTTTAGCGCTAAGTTTGACTGCTTTATATACTGCCGGTTCTTTATATGTGCTGTAATATTTAATTTGTATAATCAAGCATGCAGGGAACGTTGTGAGAAGGGCTAGTGAACTAATGATTGAGAGAAAGAGTTACCATTCCGGCTGAAATGTTTTGATTGCTAATTGTTCCTGTGTAATTCATTAGTGTGGTCTGTTGTTCCCGTATGAATATGAAAACTTAATCTACATTGTTTGCCATTTAGCATAAAATTGCGTTGTGTTTATTTAGGACATTTGAGTTGTGCTGAAACTAAGGATTCGTATCCTACAACGTTTCATTGTTCCTTCAAAAGTAATAATAATTGCGAGCGAACTTCGTTTGAGATAGGCACAAAGAAAGATCCTGGCTGTCGAAATGAAAATTAGATGTTCTGTTAAACTGTTCGTGAAGTATTTAATCCATGTAAGATCCAACTTTCGTGATCTTCTTTTCGCTCAACCCTACTTCAAACTTAGCTAGGAACAGCTTTATAAAAGTGCTACTTGTGTATTACTTTCAAGCACAACTCTCAAAAATACTTCAGTTATAATTAAGTTAGGAATTCCTAACTTATATTTCTTGTACTTTTTTTTCACCGCTATATATTGTAACGAACAAGACTCATAGCGGTGGGCCTGTTTAATCAGAGTCCGGAAAGGTCTAGAAGATTCGAGAATAATTACCGACAGGTATAAAGTGTCACGGCGGGGAGATAGAGTTTATTAGTGTGTACAGAGAAGTAGTAAGAGGCAGTTAGCGTGTGAAGTAGAATAAAAGCAAAGAGTAGAGTGAAGTAAGTCGAGCCGAGGCAGTAAATTCGCAGCAACAAGTAAAGTAGAAATAAATATTATATGGACATAAATATTGATAACTTGTGAAAATAAATAGGGTAGAAATAAATATTGTCATATGAATATTTATGAATATTATTTTCGTTTAAATAATACCTACCTTTTTATTATTTTTGTTGTTATATAAATATTCACGTTTTATGACTTTTTACACTTCACATAAATAACAGTTACAATATAATAATTTCAACACTATAATGGCTGTCCAGAAATTAAGGTCTCTACAAAACGTTGTCACTATTATTAGCGTAGCAGTTAGTCTAGAAATATGTATGTGCCAATTTCAATTTAACGAATTTTAATGAAACTTCATATTTAAGCAATGGCTCGAACTAATGAACATGGTATAAATGGGTCAACTAAAAATCACAGTTTTTTTTATATTTGAAAATTTAATTTACTGATATTTTTATCGTAACATATTCGATAGTAAAACGAGCTCGAATTAATTAAATATGAAATTTGAAATTTTAAAGTCAAATTCCAATTTTACTTTAATCAAATAAAAAATACAGCTGCGTCCGAATAGTTCGCAACCCGCTAAAAGCTGTAGGTCTCTTGCATGGGCTGTAGAAAGAAAGAAATCTCTAAAATGCAATTAAAATTACTCGATTTCAACTTCCATATACTCCACAATGCAATTATGAAATCATATTACACGTAAATAACGATCTGTACTTAGCTGCCACATCTAATCTTACTAAATTAAAATTAATCGTACTACGTTGAGTAAATACAGCCATTTAGTGAAACATTTTATAAATATGCCACAATAATCACATAGTGTAAGTTTCACAAATTTATTTATTTAAATTTTAATCTATTCGATTGACTAGACTTCTGATGACGGTCTACCATATAAAATCAGTTAAAGATTTGAAATAAGTTTGTAAAACTTACACCCAGAAATTATTCTTATTCATATTACCCCTGACAAATAAATATTTATATTAAAAATCAATTAAGTTCTCATCAGTAATCAAAATAATAGCAAGAAAGTTTACTACTATCAATTAAAATCAGATTAATTTTATAATCACAGAACAGGTTGGAAACTAGAAGTTGTATTAAAATAATAGAAAACAGGGGAAAATAGAAGACTAGGAAAAGTGGATATTACTAACAAGGGAAATCAATAGAAAATAAGGTCAGGAATATTGATTTGGAGTGACTAGCCAAAATACACCATTCTTTTTATTTCTTTATTGGAGTATTGGCGAAATCATTATTTTTTTAGATTATACAACTCCTTTTAAACAAACTTATGATACTTGAGTTTCTTTTCCTTCCTGGAATGTTATACCAAAGTTGAGATGATTTTGAAAAATTACAATTTTAACAACATTGATATTAATCTCATTGAGAAAATTCCTTAGTTCGCATCTGCAAACATCAATTTCTAAGAATTATGAATCTGGATACTAAGCAAACAAACGTCGTTCATATTAATCAACCTTACAACCGGCCTTTTGATCATCGTGACTTGTGATTAAAATTTAATAGTAAGCAATTAATAGCTACATATTAAGGCGTGAATTAGAACTGATGCTTTCAGCACATTGTAAAACGATTAGTCATCAAGACAAAGTAAATTTTCCTATGTCGCACTTTTTACAATCGTTATTAATTGCTTCTGAACTCTTAGGCAAAGCAAAAAGCAGCTGGATTTAAAACAAGAACTTCATTTTAATGGTACTTGTCTATTTAAACAAAGCTCGTAGCATATTCCATAGGAATTAGCGTAGACACCAACCATTTATATATCTTTATTTAACACGAGAAATTGTTTTCCACTACTGTTTTCTTGGTGACCATGGGAAGCGAAGTCAATAATGAATTATTCATTATTGCCTTAGCTTCTCATGATTACTAAGGTTATAATTATTGTTTTTAATAATTCAAACTGTCACTTATAAAAAAAAACTCAAGCGTTCAAATCTAAATATTATTTAAATCTTAAAACTCAAGAAAAGTGTAAACTACGGATTCACAATTTAAATTTGTTCTCCAATTTTAATAAGTAAATTAAATAAAAACAAACGAAGTATCAAAAGTGAGGGGAACAAACAGAAACGTTAATATTAAGAAACAAGTAGGATTAAAATTTAAATGTTCTTAGTGAAAATAATAATGTAAACCACGGTTGAGAAGTACAACCAACACCTCGACCAACACTTTATATCTCTCAGTTGCTATTGGCGCTAGATAAATAATGATAGTTTTCTTAACCTTAGTGCAAGGGCGTCGGATTTCCTTGGGGGCAAATTTTCCCATAATGACCAAAAACCAAAATCAAAACGTAATATTGCAAGAAAAAGGAAATACTAGGAAAAAAAAATGAAGGGAAACTAGAAACATTATTTCCAATGAAAAATATTAGCCCGAAGACCAACTACCGCCCCAGAGCCCCGCATTGCGAGATTGAATGCTAGCGTCCCAGGATCCTCGGTACATCCTGAGACGCGCATTATTAACGGTAATATGGATTTCTATTGGCTGAAATTCAATCAATAATTCTGGCTGTACTAGTGGGAATTTTAAAATGAAAATTTGTACACACATGTACTTTGATGCCAGAAATTTACTGGTAATATTTTTAAGTGTGCATCTCACACTCGTTTTAGGGAAGTAATCAGTTACCAAAAAAAGTAGGGAAGAATATTATACACATTAATTTTCAATTAATTTTTTTACGCTAATACTGTTTTATTTTACAAAAAAACCCTATTGCAATCAAGCAATTAAAAAGTAATAAAATTTTCTTAATGCAGCTACCAGCACAATAATAGGTAGGTCAAAGAAATTTAATTTCAATAACAATTTCTTTAAAAATTATTATTTCGGAAAACATTATTTTTGTGTTTAACCAACTAAACTACTAGGACAAAGGCAACTATGAGATTCGAACCTGAGCTCTTGTGGCTTGAGTCAAATTATGATTTTATAGCAATGTGACAACATTTAAAAATATCTCAAATATGCAACTACGTAATTCTAATTTAAATCAAATAATCAGCTGTTTATAATTTCTCATTAGTTGGCAAAAGAATAGACAGAATTTTTATCATATTTTCTACACGTAACCAAGTACACTAATCCATAAAGAATGTAATAATGTATTCAAAAATAATGTCCTATAATTTTATTTGGAACAATTTCACTTAACGTAATATACCCTCATTTTCTCATAATTTGTTAATACTATAACGTGTTCCAATATAACAAAGTTAGTTCCGTCAATAAAAAATCAAATAATAATAATATCCTTGAACATACGCAATAATGTAATTGAATAGAGAATGGAATAAATAATTCAGGGTTCCATTGATGCAGAGAAATCAAATTATACATCCACTTTGAGTTGTATAGAGATAATCAAGTATCCACACATGTCAAATGTCAAATGTCAAAACATCACACCCTCCTATTCGCAAGAATTAATTAGGCGTCACACAAACGGAACTAAAAGGAAGGATTAAGATGGAGAAACGAAAGACCACCTTTGAACTTGAGATTTATACAAGATTTAATTCCTAAGTAATTCAAGTGATATAAATAATAATTTTAACCTTACATATCTGGAACAACACCATTCAATGTTACAAGTTATGAAACACTTTTTTAATTCGTGATCTCCAATGGGGTAGAAGATCAGTTTTAAAAATTTTATATACCGTGTGTTCCAAAAAAGTGTTGTCATAGGCATTTAACATGGAAAACAGTTTTTGGTAAATAAAACAGTCCGGTTAACAACTAACTTAACATATTGTACAGGACATACTACATGTATTTCTACATCTTATTTTATACAGATTATTTCAATGAATATTACAAAAAAAAATTAAAAAGTTTCGGTTCACATTTTTATTGCTCTACATGCAACATTTATACATGTCAAATTGTGTTTATGAGATTAGAATAATAGCCTACAGAGTCAAAAGTTTTAGTTTTAAATTTAATTTAATTACGATTTTTTTATATTCTTTCTGTTTTTTATGTTAATACGAGTGTTAATAACTACAAAATTATTTCTATGTTTTGCAAAAGATACTTAATGAAACATAATTACAATTTATAAATTTATAGAAATACGATACCCATGTAGTAAATAAATTTATTAACAAATACATTATTTCTCATTAAGTATCTTTTACAAAACATAGTAATAATATTAACATAAAGAAGAGACAGAAAACAGTACTTCTGTTACATTTACATCAACTGTAAAAACAAACATCTAATGTGGCCAGCACATAGCCACTCAGAAAAACACTTCAGATCTTCATGAAAACTCCACTATCGGTTTCAAGATTAATACCAAAATCTAATCAGATCTAATCTACAGTGTCAGAATTATATCCAAAATTTCATCTTTTTTAATGATTAGTATTTGAGTAATCGTTACGACAACATCCAACCATCCATCCAGTCATCCACACACACACAGACAGACATCATCGTAAAAATATTAAATTGTGTTCTACGGACTTCAAAACATGCTTATCTATTGAATTCTCATCATCCGATTTTTAGCATGATTCCTACACCTCTCTTACTGAGTGGCGAGAGGTAAAAATCACTAAACTCGGTATAAAAAGATTGAAAAAAAAATTTCAATCTTAAAATGATTGAAAATAATGATCTTATAATGAAATATTGGTAGACAATTTTATGATTATAATACACTGGTAATAGTCTTGTGGAAGCTTCGATTAATATTCTATGTGTCAAAAGTTAATTAAAATTCATTTACAACAAAATAAACTATAAAGTCTAAACCAGAGTAAAGATAGCATTAAATTTAAATTTGTATAGTAATTACAATGCATTTAGAATTTTAATTATCTTTAGCTTGTTAACAAAAAGAAAAATAAACTTTTTAAACTGCAAAACAAAAACTAAAACTACAACATTAGTAGTCATCACGGAACAATCCAAACACAATAAAAATAAAGCGTAATTTTTATCTGTACTTTGTTGGGCGTTGTTAAGTTTAATGAAACGTCGTTTATCATTTTTCGCATGTCAGTTGTTCGTATTGACAAGGGACAATCGGCGATGACTGCCCGATGCGTTTGCAGTTTTATAGCCTTAGTTAAAGCCCGTTTTACACCGCTGGTAATTGAGGGCAAATTTTAAAGGGACCCTATCATACTAAAAAATATTTTTTACGAATCTTCCTGAATAAAACATCAAACATTCTGGTCATGAATTTAACCGATGTTTAAAGAAATACACACATTTCAAAAAACGATTTGTAAAACAGCAATGACATGAAAGTAGCAAACATAAAGCACAATGTGATTAAATAACAGTTTGGCTTCTCACTAAACATTTCCGATTAGTAACATAAATTACCGACCTATAGTAAACTGTGATCACAATCTCGCTTTAAATTCACAGATATGAAAGTAGCAATCACAAGGCATAATGTGAAACTGTGATTCAAAGTAGCAGTTACGCCTCCCACTAAAAAGTACCGGTTAGTAACGAATATATCCGACTTTAACCATACAATGAACTGTGATCGCAATCACACCTTAAAATCACAGTTACTGGAAAGTAGCAATCAAAATCACTATTTTTCAGCACTAGAAACAGATAGAACGTTGGATAACGGTCCAAATAATAATTTCATTGCCGTCGTGACTCTCCCGAAAAATGATCTTACGTAATTATTATTATGATTAGTTACAAAATCAGTATAAGTAGCTTGCTTCTTTTTAGTAATTTAATCAGTGATCTTAGAAGTAATGCTTTTCCTTCTTATAATGCTGGTTACTAAAACTTCCGTCGTTCTAATTTTTAATTTTTAAGATAATAAAGAATTATTACACGAATTAAATACTATAATGATGATCATAGCAAAGCCATTAATTTCTTTTTGTGTACGTAGAGGATAATTTATTGGATTAATTTAAAATTCTGTCCAAATATTTCTCCTTTTTATTCCGCACACAATTCTGTCTAATGGACCGTGTAAATCGAGCTTTACACGTAAAATGCTGGCGTGGTAAAATATCACCTAGTTCACCCCTGTCAACCCGTGATCCGTGATCGTGATCGTATTCGTGTTGTACTATCGCCCTGACCCGAAAATATTAATTAATTTCCGTAATTAGTTGGCACCATGCCAAGATGTAATCTCGTTTTTTGCTACTGTTTTTGTAAACGAATATGATCTGTTTGTTTCTGTAATTTGTTTTTTGCGAGGATTTAATAACGATAAAGGTTAGTTGCAGAATGCAGATTTCCACAAAGGTTATTATGAAGTTCATACCTTGATGATGTGATGTATTTTCACAGCTCGCGAAAACACCATACAGTATTTATTCTTCATAAACACAACACACAAGTAGTTCACTATATACATTTATAATATTCTTCAACTATTATAGTTAGTTTAACAAAACAAAAATCACATTTCAAACTATAAACACAAATAAAACTTGTGACAGTTGCAAGTTGCAACGTAATCACTAGCGGAACTGGTGCCAACATTGTGTTTTATAATATCCCTAACTTTAATTTAAACGTCATAACATTTTATTTCAAAAAGATTGTTTAAAAGAAATATGACTTATAAATTTATTTATTTACTTATTTCACTATAAATTCATTTAAAATAAATATATGAATTTACTTTCATAAACATGGAATATGCACATGTTGTAACGACAATTTCTCGATTGTTTTCCAAATTTATAAGAATGATTCTGATTTTTTATGGAACACTGCTGATAAATTTTCCGAACAATTTACTGAATTATATTGCAATATATTTGCGGTAACTTTTAGTACAAATCTGATAAAATATCGAGCCATTTTTCAAATTTCCACCATTTATATTTTTTCTGATGGTTGAATTTTCACCTCTCTGCGTGTCTCCCATTTTCGTCTTATTTGTCGTTGACAATTTTGGACCGCAAACGAAAAATAAAAATAATGTTATTTCAGCAATTTATAGCAAAGTAATATAAATAAATTTTGTGTGAGTTCTAAGGCGAATGCCTCCAAAGAGACTGGATGTTAGCGGCTTTGGCAGCAATCCAAAATGAGAAAATCGAAGCTGTAGTTACCTAATTGCTTGTTCTCTTCGGGGAACTTGCCCTAATTCCAAATTCATTTATTACAGCATGCAACATAAAAATATGTAGAGATGCAGCCATTTATAAAGCGCGCAGTAAATGTGGCATTTACGTTTCTAGGTTAAATATGTTATTAAAGACGGAAAATAAGTTTAAAAAACATTTACACTTCCTATATTTTACTTCGCAGTCACATAGAACTCAATGGAAGTGCTTATTTAAATAATTACATGTAATTATTATTGTTTTCTTGTTTTATGTTTAAATTATGGTATTGTGTGCTTTCCGTAACTTATGCTTTATGTTAATGTGAAATGTGTACTTAGCATTATTATAGGCAGGACCGGGTGCGCCCTTTTACAACAAAAATATTTTTTTTACTAACCACCACTTACAAATTAACTGACGAGGAAACTTCACTAAATGCCTCATCGATATTTATCTGGAATAACATTTTTCAACTTCTTTTGGTACCAAATGAAAACAGGAACCCTCCATCTTTTTTATTCGTAACATAACAGAAGATAGATTCTTATACTTTCTTTGGGCCGCTGAATACGAATTCGATATCAAAATTATAAAATTCAAAATAGCGGATCAATTATATGGACGAAATATTTAAAAATGATTCAATTTTTATTGCCTTACACACAAAAAATTTCTACGTAATCCTCCCAAACTCAGAATGTCAGGTTCAGGTACATTTCAACCCCAGAAGTTATATTTATACATAAGTGTAGGTGCATATTTTTTTATAGCAAAACAAATTTTATTTTTAATAATATAAAATATACTTTTTATAAACATATATACCTACTCATCGTCAAAATTGGATTTTTTTTTATAAAATATACATATTAGAAGATTACTATTGGAAAATTGAAGGACAATCTTCAGTAATAAATATCAACGACGATTCTACCACCGATGCAGACACTATAAATGAGTGAAAACGATGTTTACAATATAAATATTTTTTTTTAATATGTTTTCCATAAATAAATATTTTTTTGTAATTTTCGTAACTTTATTAAACTTAATTCTGCTTTGTTACACCTATGGTTTTTATTACTTTCACTTAACCGCAGTGATAATGAGAATTGTCCTAACAGGACAAGTTATCTTGAACGCACAGTAGTTTGTCTAACGAGAAGTCGAGGGATCGTCATAAAACGATTAACTGCCGCTGTAGCAACTACAAAAATATAGCGCGATATACCGCAAATTCGCTTTGGGTTTGTCAGAAAACCTGCAGTTTCCAGGGTTGGATTTAAGTAAAAATTGAAATATCTTATAGCACAATGTCCCTGTGTACTCATTATTAAAGAACTACACTTCTAGTGAAACAAGAGGTTTATTAATTTTAATATTATTTGAGAAAAAAGACATACCTAGTTATTTAGTGACATTTTATTATAGAGGTGGTACGTTCTCTTTATTTTTATTATTTTTATTGTAATGATTATTACTTCTAATAAATCGTATTGAAGTATTCTTGTTCATTTTCATTCTATGACTTCGTATGGCCTTCAATAATCTATAAAATTCCTATAATGACCAGCATTACTTGAACATATCGTTAATTAAAATCTGCATAACAGAGATGCCTAGCTAAATAGAGGAAAAGCTTATTACTTCTCTTATTTCTCTGAACGATTTAGAAGCCCATAATCATCTCTAGAAAATAATAGTGTAAGTAGAACGTTGTTGGTTTCCTTTCCTGTGCGCATTGGCATACGAAAGTAAAAAGTCTACAAGTAGCAGAACTGGTAAAACAACTTTTGTTTATCCGTAAACAAAAGAAGTTATAAGTTTCCGAGCAGACCTGTAAGATGAATCAGTGTCTTGTTTATGTATTCCGCGCAAATAATATCATTTACATAACACGAAAAACAGAAAAACAAAATCTTCCAAATTAAATTGCAAATGTCAATAACAGAAAAAAACACTTTTAGAGAAACAGAAAAAATGATGTTCTATAGATGATTGCAATGCTCTGATTTCAAATTTTCAAACAAATATTATATTATCAAAGTCTTGACGACTTTGACAGCCACAAACCTAACCATTTAAGAAGCAACCCAAAAAACCTAATCAACGCATCGATATTTAAGTGCAAAAAATGAGAAATTTTGGAGAAAAAAAGTTTCTCAGGAAGAATTGAAATTTTGGATTGTTTTATTTTTCTCTTTTTTTATGAAATCGTTCCAAAGAACATATAATTCGAATGTATATTGTGTATCTGGTAGGAAAAGTGGTGGAAATTGCAACACTAGGAGTCTAGGAAATTACTTTTCCTATGTGGTACACATACTATTTTAATTGATGATTGCATTTTTATTTACGGAAAAAATGAAGTGGTTACTGTACAGGAATACTTTGGTCACTTGCCGAAGAAAAATATTCCTGGACTGTTATTTTTCGTAGCCTAGCAACTATACTAAAATACCAGAAAAATGCACTTTCCGGTTCAAAAATATACCGGAAATGTGTCAGTTTTCGTCCTAACGGAAAAAAAGAATATTTCCATACGTAACTTTTCCCATCCAGGCGAACAGTATACTTTTTAAAGATCTCAATAACGACAATTCAATTCCGCTTGAAAATTTATAATTAGTGCAACGTAAACTATTAACAAAAACATTTATCGGCCCAAAATTTATATTTTTAAGGTTCAAAAGTGACAATAGGTTGTGAGTACAAGCAAATAATTAAATGTTAATTGAAAGTATTAATTTCTAATTTCCAATGATTAATCAATGACAGACAAAAATTGTAAACCAGAAATCCATTTTTTAATAATAAAATAAGAAAACTCAAACACAAAATTATAGTTTTTTTTAATAAAAATCAACCCGATACCCTCTTAAACTAGCTTTTCGATATACACCTCGAGATTTGAAGGTTATTGTCCTGTCGAATTTTTTCGGCCGATCTCAATGGGCTAGAATCCGTTGAAATCAAAGTGCATTTAGAGTGCTACAACAACAAAACTCAGGCGTCCTTATTGAAAAAATCTGCGCGGGACAATCCAACAGCGGATCGCGTCCAATCAATCAGCGGCCACAAGGGCTCTCCTCTCGACTTGCAAAACGCGCCCAATGAAAAACAAAGCACGTAATGCGCGAAACAATTGCTCAACTCGCCAGAATGGATGATTCATCACAGATTTATGCACGCCGCATCGCGTTTTTTCACTCGTTACACCTTTGACTAACGGAAAACTCATACTTATTCTAAGAACATTACACGTGAAAATATTACGACTATCTAGTCATTTTGTTTTTCGTTATTTCCAGATATTTTTTTAATATTATTCATGATTCATTAGAAATATATGCACATCGTATCAAATTATTTTATTTCTTACACTTTCCTTGACCTACAGAAAACTCAGTTATGACAAGTGACAATATCAACATATTATAGTTTTTTACATTCTTGTATGAAATAAGGAAATATTGTAATCGCGAAAAATTTCGATTTTCAAATTGCTCAATTCGCCATAATGGAAGATTTATCACAGATTTATGCACGCCGCATCGCGTTTTTTCAGTCGTTACACCTTTGACTAACGGAAAACTCATACTTATTCTAAGAACATTACACGTGAAAATATTACATCTATCTAGTCATTTCGATTTCCGTTATTTCTCAGATATTTTTTTAATATTATTCATGATTCATTACAAATTTATGCACATCATATCAAATTATTTTGTTCCTTACACTTTCCTTGACCTACAGAAAACATAGTTACTTTCTTGTTCGAAGCACAGAATAGGTTTATACATAAGCGACAGTAAGACAGAGAAGCGAAAATTAGAGAGAGATGGAGAATGTGCACAATTTTAAAGGACCCATTGTTTCAAATCGGAAAGTTTCCTCACATCTAAGAGAGAGATAGGGGAAGAGCACAAATTTAAAGGTCTACTCAATGCTCCAAGGTCATAGAACTGACTAGGGGAACATGAAAGGTACCGACACGGAGTGTCGCTTCTGTGTGTAACTATTCTGTGCTTATTCTAAGAACATTCTACGTGAAAATATTACGACTATCTAGTCATTTTGTTTTCCGTTATTTCTAAGATATTTTTAAAATATTATTCAAATTATTTTAATACTTACACTTTCCTTGTTTTTTACATTTTTGTACGTAGTAAGGAAATATTGTAATCGCAAAAAAATTCGGTTTTCAAATTGCTCAACTCGCCAGAATGGATGATTCATCACAGATTTATGCACACCGCATCGCGTTTTTTCAGTCGTTACACCTTTGACTAACGGAAAACTCATACTTATTCTAAGAACATCACACGTGAAAATATTTATCTAGTCATTTTGTTTTCCGTTATTTCTAAGATATTTTTTAAATATTATTCATGATTCATTACAAATTTATGCACATCATATCAAATTATTTTGTTCCTTACACTTTCCTTGACCTACAGAAAACTCAGTTATAACAAGTGACAATAACAATATATTATAGTTTTTTTACTTTCTTGTACGAAATTAGGAAATATTGTAATCGCGAAAAAATTCGGTTTTCAAATTGCTCAACTCGCCAGAATGGAAGATTCATCACAGATTTATGCACGCCGCATCGCGTTTTTTTCAGTCGTTACACCTTCGACTAACGGAAAACTAATACTTGTTCTAAGAACATTACACGTGAAAATATTGCATGTATCTAGTCATTTTGTTTTCCGCTATTTCTTATAAATTTTTTAAATATTATTCATGATTCATTAGAAACCTATGCACATCGTATCAAATTATTATATTCCTTACACTTTCCTTGACCAACGGAAATCTCAGTATAATTCATGATTCATTAAAAATTTATGCATATCATATCAAATTATTTTGTTCCTTACACTTTCCTTGACCTACAGATAACTCAGTTACGACAAGTGACAATATCAACATATTATAGTTTTTTACATTATTGTATGAAGTAAAGGAAGTATTGTAATAGCGAAAAATTTCTGTTTTCAGGATTTCAACGAAAATAGTTTTGACTATCCCTGAATCCATTTAGACAGTTTCAAAAGAGTGCTTTGCTCGTAGTGTTTTTTCGAATATTTTTTAGCCATAGAATGTTGAAATTTTGTTTATAAAATTGCTATAACATCTAGTTAAACACCTCCATTTTTGGTTCCAATCGGACTCTTCAAAATGACATTTTACTTTTGGCAAAAACTTAATAAAAAATAATAATTTAGTTGACTTTTTGTAGGAAACATTTGATATTTTTTAATAAATTGACATTAACAACAACAACAACAACAATAAATTTCATAAGATATATATGTAAATAAATGAAAACAATATCTCTTTCTTTGTAAGTTTTTGAGCGGTTGAAATAATTTTGTGTAATGCAATAAGAAATAGTATTAAACATTTATTAAAATTTTCTAAAAATATCTATTTCGAAGGAAAGTTCGAAGATATGAAACGAATGGATATTGAAGAATGATTAGCCGTAGAAAGATCTTACTTTCAAAATAAATAAGTTAAGTGAAGTGCAGCAAAAAATGTTGATAATTTAGCGTACAAGGAAGTCAAGTGGTATCCACATCAGATTTTTTTCTTTATTTCTTAGAAACTTTTACATATTTAATACTAGAATTTACGCATTCGCATCGCGTTCTTTCATTCGTTACAATGTAACGATTACGTCTTCAGGTTTATCGTAAAACTCAATTTTTATATTCTTGTTGTTTTCGAATATTTCAAATAAATTTCTATTTTTATATAAATCACTATGCGATTTTCAATAACTATTAATGAAGGAATGCATTATTAATTTATAACTACACAAAGTAATATGATATTAATTTTGTAGCATCAGTATCATTTATTTATCAATTTTAACCCTGGTACTCTATTTAATAATTCGTAAAATGTAATTTTATATTTACATTTGACAACACAAAAATTTAATAAATATAAATTAGTTTATATACATATATTTTGACAATTTTACTTATATTAGGTTAAATAACAGAGTTTTATAATAGATATCAAATTAAATAAATCATAAAATGAAATATGCTTGTAAATATCGTACCAATATATCAGAGGAAATTTGATACATATTACAATGTTTTAAAAGAAATATTTTAATTATATATCTCTATTTACACCTATTTTTGTGTTCTATCTATATAATAAAGAAGCAAGTTACTTGTAAAAAGATCACAATCTACTTCTTATTTTTAATTTATAGATTTTATTGAATAAATAAAAATCTTCTTTCAAGATTTAGATTTTGATTAATGATTTCAGAGAATAATATATAAATAAAAAAATATATATAGTTTTATTAGAAAACAAATAATAACTATTCTAAATATAATTAAAATATGATTGTATTGTAGTATTCTATAATATTACTTTTTTAACAGAATGTAAAGAAATGAAGTATAGTGAAGGAAAACATTTTAAAGCCATTCTTTTCAACTCAAATTTTTAATATTTTAGTAAAGATAACGTACTTGAAATTGAATAATACAATATGAATATAAATTTTGTTTGTCCACATTTATTATAAAAATATAGTAAAGAATTGTTTCATCATTTCGAACATCATCGTTCATTAGACTCAAGAAATAAGTTGATTACTTTTTACTTACTTAGAAATACATTTGATTTCATGTCTAATTATATGATTGTCTTATTATTCCATATTAAAAATTAAAAATCAAATAAAGCTATTTTAGTATCCACTGAAAATATAAAAATGTAAAAAATGTGAAAATGAAAACGGCATTCAGTTTGAAGCCATATTGAATAATGTAACAAACGTCGTATTTTTCTCTTTGAAGTCGAGAAGTGTTAAACAAGAGAAGTAACCTTTCAGCTGCAGTTGTGGCAGAAGTATTCTAGTTGACTTTTATACACAGTCAACTAGTTTATTACAGTTGATATTGTGGAGTACAATGCGCTGTTTGGCTATTAAAATGTCATATATCACTCAAGTAATTACTAAGTTTTCTACTCGAATTCGCACTGCTCTTCTACAAAAATTATTACTCTAGTTTTATAGAGTGAAAACTCGCTTTACATTTTCACCAGTTTGGTTTTTATTGAGTCGCAAGATATTTAGTGGCAATAGCAAAGTGCTGGCAGAAATAGGGCATTGCATTATAAATGACATTATAAATATGTATGAAGATATGACAGACACTATTTCGATTTGTCATAGCAAAACAAGCCCTCTATTCCAAGTTAAATTATAGATCACGTCATTATGACGTTCGTTATTTCAAAAAGTTGTTGACTCGTAATTCACTTTAATACTTAATTACAGCAGGGTTCAAAATCATGTTTAATATTGCAGATTGACATTGGAATTGACGTCATTTCAAACAGTTGAAATGGTAAATCAAAATGTTTATAGTTGATAATACTGAATTCACGTTTTTCATTTATTTAATTTACATGAGATGAGATAGATTCGCTTTATTATTTTGTTATGCTAGTTGCATACACGATGTAAACATACAATAACTTATCAGTCATATGTTTATCAACAAACATTTAAAAAATAAACTATGTAATTTGTAATTTGTGACATATTTAAATTTATACCTACACATATATTTTGATAAAAACCGTTACAATTAGATATGACATTTGTAATTCTGTTTGTGATTTGATAGTTTTCCATGTTGTTTCTTATACAGAAAACTTTTTGCTAATACTATCATTCAACAATTATTTCTATAACAAATATATCTACCAGTTCAGTGTGAAATTAATTTTAATTTGACAGCTTGTCATAATGCTCAACTCTTATTGTTATTCTAAAAATAGCTCATATTATAAATTAACCAATTATTATTGAGAAATATTGCTATGTTCAAAATAATTGAAACTAATTTTCTAAGATTGAACTCTTTTGTAAAATAAAAATATTAATGAGAACGAAATATACAATGACCCGTATTCCGAGTTCACTTTTATAATAAAATCGTTTTTACGAAGCCTGATTTTACATTCTAATCTTATGACACCAAACATCACTTTTAACAAAAGCACTCATAAAAGTAAGCTCGGAATACGTGCCAATATAATAATGTAAGAGAGGTATTGGAATCATGCTAAAAATCGGATAGTGAGTTTTCAAAAATTTGCACGATTTGAAGTCTCTAGAACACGATTTTAATATTTCTACGAAGATATCTGACCATGTGTGTGGAAGGATGGATGGATGGATATTGTCGTAACGATTACTTAAATAATAGTGAATACAAAAAGTTGAAACTTTGGATACAACATTCTGACACCCTAGATTAGATTTTGATCTTAATCATGCAACCGGAAGTGGTGTTTTCATAAAAAGTTTTTTTTTTAAATATCTTAATTGATTTTAAAGATATGAGAATTTTTGTAAATAATAATTTGATATTATGTCATTAGCTAAAATTTTATACTCCAAATTTGTTTCTACATATCCTCGTTTAACTGTTACTAGTAATTAATGATGTAGTAAATTGGTTACAATTTTGGTTAACCTGTTTAAGTAAGAAATAAATGTTTTAAATTTGACAGAGGCAGTTATTAAAATTTTGATTTTCAGTTATGAAAAATGTAAGCCACTATTTGTTTATATTCCAGCAACCCATTGCAGAAAGATGCGTTGGAAGAACTCTTGCGCATGTGACAGCAGCGGTGAAGCCGAGGCAGACAGGTGTTAGTGACCCCACAAAGAACAATGTTACTTTTTTCTACCTGGCTGCTCGCTCTAACCGCTGGGATACACTTGGCGTCCTTCGCCGGAAGAAATGAGCAAATTCAATGTCAATGCAAAAGAAATGCACACAAGAACTAGTTTGGGACCAGCAGGTGAAATTCACAACCCAACAAAGCGAAAGGAAAGGTTTGGAAATAGACCTGCCCAGTACGGAACAACTTACTAGGAATTAAAACTAGAAAAGAATACCTCGAATTTACTACCTGGTTGTATTTATTATTAAAACTTCAAAATCGTAAATAAAATTAATATATAAATGTATTGAATTTTGTCTGTCAGTGGGAACAATCTTGATTATGGAGTAATTTAGGCCTTTGTGTTCCTTCAATATCTACGAGTAGCAACAACTCAAACAACCGAACATAGGGATTTAACATGTAAAATCATAGTTTTGTGCTTACTTAATTATTTTAGGTAAAAAAGCTTCAAATTACAGTTGTAGAGTATACAATTTTACATCTCAATCTATAAACAAAATAATTTTAAGTTCCTTGTAAGCTCAGAAATTAGGAAAGATAATAGCGGTAGCCATGTGATTGAGACAAAAATGAACAAATGTTTTAATTACGAAAACATGATTTTACATGTTAAATTCCTATGTTTCGGTTTTCAAGGCACTATTCTGTAAATTTTTAAAAATATATTTCTCATTAGTTATTAAAAAAAATCTTCAGTTAACAGAAAAGTATCGAATCGAAATAGTAAACCTCGTAGAAAACAATGTATAATTTTTGACAACTTACGTCAATGTTTCGATGCGATATTTTTCTATTAATTGACTATTAAGGGAACCAGATTTTTAAGCAGAAATTAAAAAATAAGTTCTAAAAGGTGGCAAAATCATTTAAAATAAAATTAAAATCTAAACCCTATTTCTCTCCTATCTTATGAGAACCGATCTGATGCAAAAGTTGTTGTCACAATATTTTGTTTATTTATTTCGAGTTTGGCACTATGAGACGAATTTTAATCTTTTATACATTTGAAAAACCTGTACTAAGAAGTGATTTTAGAATCAAAATGTTAATTACTTTTATAAATATAATGCTTTTCACGTAAAAATAATAAATGCTTGTTATGAATAATAAAACCTCTTCTAAAGCAAGCTGAAAATTTTAATTTTAAATTCCGTTAGGTTGGCCTAGGTAAGGTACTGTTAGTTTAAAAAAGAAACACACATATTATTTTAACTCTGCTGAAATTAAATACGTTATTCTTCCATTTAAAAATTGTAAGTTTAGAAAAAAACAAACTGTAAAAGTTAATACTTCAAATTTATTTAATTTTGCAGGAAATATAAAGTAAATTATAAACTAAGAAGATTTCTCATACATCTACCAACTGAATAAAAAGAAAATAATATTATTATGTTATCCAAAAAAATGTTTCATATAACTTAGATATATTTTGTACAATATTAACAAAACAACATGTACAAACAACAATTTTTCATTTCGTTTTATATTTTAACTCTTACTTAATTCGCAGTTATCTTATTGATTTCAAGATCGATATTGATGGCACCCACGTTTTATGGTTCTCAGAAGGTATTAATAATTTCCGGTAAAAAACTGTTTTATATTCCTACTCTTCAACAATAATCATAAATTATTAGTGAAGTACACGCTATTTGTATAAATAAACAATAAAAGTTTTACAAGGTCATTTAAGGAAAATCCATAAATGGTTGTTATTGATGTAATAAAGTTATAGAAATATATACCACGCATTTTAAATACAACAACAAACACATTCTTATTTCATTGTTAAGTATTATGAAATTAAAATTTGTGTTAAAATATAAATCGATATTGATCTATTAAGTCAAGAAAATAACGTGAAACTTTTTTGTGATATAAGGAAACTTTTAAAATTAATGTCAGTAAATATCACGGATATTAAAAGAAAAGTTTTTTTACAAATAAACTACAAGAAAATTTACTTTTTAACTTTCAATAGCAATTTTATAGCGATTAATTTACTTTGAAGTAATATTGTTCCATGAATTTTTAACGGTTCTTCCAGTTAATAATATTAAGTGCACACAAAATTCAATTGTTTTTGCAGTTATGTGAAGAATAAAAACTATTTATAATAAATTTCATATTTTATAGGAAAACAGTTGTAATTTGCAAATTACAATTAGTTTTGAATAAAACTTTTAAAAAAGTCGTTAATTCTTTTCATTTTTTATAAGTCGAATGTGCCAACTTTTAAGTTGCAGGTTTTTACAAAAAAATTTAAGAAAACCGTTAAAATGTGAAACTTTTCAAAGTCAAAAGTGCATCATATTTACATGATTATATAAATTTTTGTGAAGTTTGGAGTAAGTTTTGAACTGAAACAAACTCCACCAACCGTGCATTCTTTCGCAAACTGGCGGGAAGAACTTGAATTTACCTGTGAGAGTTCCGGATCATTCTTGAGCTTCTGCTCGACGGTCTGGTCGGCGAGAGCAACCCCGAAGGAGATGACAGCAACAAACACCCAAACTAGCTTCCCCATGGTAGATCACAACACTGCGGTGCTACGTACAACGTTCGCGTTTCGGCCGGCAATATGTGTATCACTCCGCGGTTCGACGCAAACTGACGGCGCTGAGGAATAACCTGCTCGGCTTCCCCCACCAGGCCCGTGACGCAGGAGTGACGTCATCGGGGCCCCTACACCTGTGATGACCGAGTTATGAACTTGGGCTGGAAAACACCATTGGATTTTGTCATTTCAAGAATTTTCATTTTGTTTTATCAAACATAATGAGATATGTGACCAAATTTTTATTTTTACATATCATAAATCAATACATTATTCCATTCGTAGTTTACGAGAAAACTAACATTAAAAGTTTGGGGAAGGGTAACGTCAGTTTGGTAGAATCGTGAAAGAAGACAGATTTGAAGCGAAAGAGACAATCTACCTGTCTTCTTCCACGATCCTACCACACTGACGTCACATATCCGTCCTCCAAAACATTTAATTACTAATAACTACATTATTGTAATGCAATGTTTAGTTTTTATAATTATAATGAGAAATTGTAGATTCTACTTAACTTCCGCAAACGCTGTAGATAAGGACAGATAATTCTTCGACTGCGTTTTTTTTTTTATTATTTTACAATCAGTGTTTATCAGCTCGGATGAAACAAGCTTCCCATGATATATTTATATTTCGAAAACTTAAAAATTTTAATAAATCTAAAGTCTTGAAAATTGTCTAGAATTTTCTCGTCTTGATATAGAATAAGAAAGACTTGTCTTGTTTTGAAATTTCAAGAGAAGTAGGCATAACCTAGACAAGACAAGACAAGAGTCTAGAAAAGCTAGACCTAGTCTGCAACACTAAATGTAGTGATTAGTTTTTATATTTTATGACTAATATACTAAAATTCGGTTATGGTCATTAGTCATTTGTATACAGGTAATATTGGTAAGCAACGTGGTCTACAAACTCTAAACCTATTTTTCAAGAAGAAGGGTTGATATTATTGGAAGCCAGTCAATTTTTATTTAGTTTTATTTCATTTCCTACCTGTTTCGACCTCAGTTAGCGTTAGGTCTACCTTATGGATTGAAAGTCAGTGTGTTAAAAATATAATCCTCATGTACATAAGGTATATTCATATTTATAACAATCTCCATGAAGAAGAGCTACGAGAAGCTGAAACTGCTAGGAGACAAAATAAATATTTTAAAACTTGATTTCCTTCCAATAATTTCAACCCTTCTTCAACTAGTCAAGAAACTGTATCTCTATTTTTCAAACCTTATTATAAAGTTTTTCCCTACTTTAATTTTATAAATCCTACTGTAATTAGTCTAAAATGAATACAAATTGAAAATAGAAATAATAATACAAAGTTTTCTATTACAATATTGATGTCGCCTTTGTTCCTTCTTATAGCTTTCTTTGCAGCCGTATTAAATACTTTTTTTAACCAAGGCCGGCACTATACGGTAAGCAAGGTAACCGTGTCAGAAGGGCGTCAAGATGTGAAGAATGCCGGGCCTCCAAAATAAATAAATAAAAAAAAATCCAAAAAGAAAATACTAGAAAGATATTAGTAAATATTAAGAACTGTAAATTTTATATTTTCTCCTATATTTATCGATTTATTTACTTCGTGTATGACATTTGTTTGAGATCCTTATGCAATATTTATAAAACCCTTTCAAGATTTACATGTGTTATACCTGTATATATAATTTCGGCTCCCCCGAATATATAGGATTTACCAAAAATAAATTAAATTTACCAATGACACTGGACAGTTTAATTTATGTTTTGTCACTTTGAGACTTCGATATTGAAAACATCCAAACTTAGTTTTGTATTTTAAAAAGCACCAAAAACGTTTTTTCTTTTATACAACAATATGTTAGAATCGAAAAAATCGTAAGGGGTTCATCAGGCGTTTTTTTCGATTTTGGCCATTTTCGTTTTTCCTTTCTACAAATTGTATCCGCTGGAATAAAAATCTGAAAATTGGTATACTTATGTAATTTTGCACGTAGAATTGCTTGGTGAGGTCGTCGAATTCATAAACCTAACCCTTAAAGGGGTATACCTAAAAAACCTATTTTTTTAGGTATTGCTAAAACTCAACTTTGAAAACGAATATTTCGAAAACGGTAAGAGATAATTCCATTCGGTTTGAAAATTTGAAATCAGCGCATGGATATTTACTTAAGTATGGAAAATAAAAAGTTTTGAATAAAAAAAGTTCCTCGGAGAAATTTTGAAATTTAGGTTTTTTCGATTTTCTCATTTTTCACCTAATCGTTCCAAAGAACGGATATGAGGAGAATACATTTCTTTATGTAACTTTTCCCGAAGAATCGACTGGTACAATCGTTGAAATTGTATCTCTACCCATTTTAGAGATATAGCCAAAAAACATACATTTTTGAGATGCAGCTTTGAAAGCAAATATCTAAGGAAAGAAAACAGATAATTAAATTCCGTTTAAAAATTTGAAATCAGCGCGTCGAGATCTATCAAGGTACACTATTACCCAAAATCAAAATTTTGGGCACAAAAATTAGTATTATTGGGATATTTCGCGTTAATCAACACAATTTTGGGTTTAATACTGTTGTTTGGTTTGTTTTAACGGAACACAAATTTGATATGTGGTTATAGGTTGTATTTACAAGATCAAAAATCAGACAAATATTTACTGCACAAGAAACACAACACTGACATCCTAATTCGTTTACCCCCAATCATTTGCAACGTGAAAAAATCTTGTATTATTTTAAGGTCAAAACATGAAGTCGTTCCACTATTAGCTAAGATTATCTAGACAGCTTTTTTATGATAAGTTTCCATTGCGATTCAATGAAATAATCTTCATTTTATTGAAAAGGTTCTAAATGAATTTTCAAAAGTTAAAAAGAATTTAAAATTTGCCGTTAAAGAACCATTCAAAAGTTTTATGCACTAATAAGTATATGTTCGTAGTTTGTCTTTGTAATATATATATATTTATAAATTATTGTATTATTTCCGAGTATATTACTTTTTTGTGATATTTCTATTTTTATTTTTATTTTACCCCTTCCCGAAAAATATCTTATGCGCGTCCATTATTATGATCCGAAAATTCTACGAATATTGCACCATAAACAATTACTAATATGGTAATTATTTATTTAAATAATTGTAATCTAGTTTTTCCGTATTTTACTTTTAAATTACTCATGAAAAATTATTCAGGTATTATAAATTTTCCTTGCTTATATTTTAGTCACAACTCTCAAATATCACACGTATTTATTTCAATTAATAAAGTTCTTGTCAACTTTATTTTTTTTAATTTTAAATTAGGTCAATAATACCTTTAACCTCAAACGCAATAAGGTCCTCGAAATTGTGAACATTAAAACATAATTATACATTCTTGAAATATTTTTACATACATCAAAAGTATGCCTAGGTATTTTTAACGTAATTTTAAAGATTTAAAAATCAAAGAAACATAATTGTCAAGAACAAAATCTTTACTGAATTCATAAAATTATTCTTTCAATATTCACATTTCTGTTTTCTTTTCTTTATATTTTATTCTCTATTTATGTTGTTTGTATAATCAATATTTCACGAGTTCTAAAATATTTATTTATTTGTTCATCCCTAAAATGATATAGCAACCATTGACTAGCAGTTATTTAAATTTTTTTTTTATTATTGCCCCGCATTTCGTATAAAAAGCAAATAAAAATAATTCAGGATATTGATATATTTTTATGTGAAACAAAATTCGTGTTTAAATATAGCACAAAATTCTAAAATATATGGCATTAATAATTTTTCATGCGATAAAATTTGAAAGTATTTGAAATTAATAACTGAGTAAACAAATTTAATAGGATAATATTTGTATTTACTGTATAAATATCGAAATTTATCGAAATATTTGGAAATATGTTCGTTATTAATTCTTTTTCCAACATTAAACTGTGTCGCCGGATTTGAATTTGTAGCTATTTATTGTTATAACAATTGAATCCTATAATTCGTTGTAGTTACATTGCAGATTTTCCAAATTTCAATATATGACCAAAATTTTAACTGCAAAAAGTCAGGTATACCAGATAAAAATAGCTAAACGATATAATTTATTTTGTAATTTATAAATTTTGTAGTATGGTACTTATTTTATACGTGTATGAAATGTATATTCCAAGTAAGTTGTACACTATACTTTTTCTACGACCACGACATTATTTCCTAATTTATTTATATTTTTATAATAAAGATGTCTTCATTTCTCTACTTCCTAGCAAGTAGCTATAAAACAAAATATAAACAATAAGATTTTTGACGGAACTGTAAAATATGAATACATACTTTAACGTTGTCTATATGGTTACCGTGAGAAATGAAAATGTTTTTACAATATACTATGTATCCGTAGCAATAATAAACATACAACAAGCAAATATCAAAATAGTCTAGAAAAATAAAATTGTAGAGCAACCAGATTTTTTTTACTTTTACCTATGAAGTTAAAAGCAGAACTCCAATATAAAAATTTATTATACTTTCTACTATAATGTACTATATAAAACATGTTTAAATTGAAAAACTAAACGTTAAATGCATTACTTTTAATAGTATTTGTAACAAAGCTCTTTATATTAATTTATTTATGGAAAAGCTCTTATTTGGTCATTGGCTATTTTAAAAATTAATGCAACCAAATGGCACTTTAATCTTTATAATGGACAGAGAGAAACAAAGTAAATCGTTTGATGTTAAATAAAAAAATGTGGGAAAATTTTTAAAAAACTCTGAAATATAGCTACAAAGAAAATAGCTTTCTTTTTGTAGTATAAGAAAAGAATGCGAAAAAATAATAAAAGTTTCATGAAATACAAAGTGGACGGCAGTACACAGCAGGTAAAGGAATAAGGACTGTAAGGACATTTATCTTTACTACGCCGAGAGGACCCGCAGTAGCACCGGACAACTCTAATATGCACTCAAATTTTATTTCGTATTTGCATTTCGTTATTTCGTCTAAATACATAAAATATACTCGTAGCGGATTTTGTATGATAATCTGTTTATAAATTATTCCTTTTGGTATGGAAACCGAGCATATAATGCTTAGTCCATGATAATGAATTCTCCTCGACAGTAAAAAGTCATTAAACTAATAACATCAACTTTATCTAATGGTCTGAAGAGAAAATAAATAGAAATATATAACGGAGATATAGAGAATTTACGATTAGAATGTGTTAATACCATTAGCAAAGAATTATTCGAAATGTTTTAAGAAGTCATAAATTTTGTAAACAATTTAAATTATTGGAAAATAAGAAAGAGCTAGTCTGGAAAACTTGTAACTTTATTAATGTACAACGAAATGACTTAATTTTTAATGATGTCTTTAGTCGAGAATTATTTACTTATTATAATTTAATAATAGAAAAATGCAGGATCCTTTTCCAAACGTGAAAATCTTGAGAAATTATCTTGTTTTCATAATAACAGAATTAGCAATATTTAAAAATAGACTGATATGGTTATGATCGAGAATGCCTAAAATATTTATTACTTCTGAGCATCAACAATGATATTTTAAGATATTATAGACTATTTTACAAAGAAGAAATGTGTAAGACATGTAAATATCAAAATTTGGTCACACACGCCATTCAAAAAATTATTTAACGTGATTGCTTGAAAATTTTCGAGGAAAATATTTTGATATATGCATCATAAGCAAAATATATTTAATTTTGCAATTAAAATAATATTTATAAAATACATACAACAAACCATATATAAATTTTTCTATAATTATTACAGCAAAATGTAATTAGTGAGTCAGATGAAAGAAATAATTTTTAAAATCATTTTATTTATTTTAATTTTATAAATAATAAAATCAAAATAGTACAATGTAAAAATTGAGAGAATGTTTGCTTTTTAATAGATATACACCATACCGATAAATGTAGTTTAATATAAACTAAAGATTGATATTTTGATAAAAATATATGTATAACGAGATGAAGACGAATACCTGGAGGATAATAAAAGTGGTAAATAAAAAAAAAGATGAATTGTAACTGTAATGAAACACGGCAACACAAATTTAATTATAATTCTGAATATATTTGTCATATTAAAATTACAATAATAATTTACATTATGCATGAAGGTATTTAAAATTGCTATATGTCATTTTTAGTTAATTTTATATTCCTCTCATATATTATGATAAAAATATACCCTCATTCGAATGAGAAGAGCAATTGATTTTAATTTATTCGTTGCATTTTCAATCGTGACAGCCATGAATATGTGTACATCTGACACCTATAATGAAAATATCAAATTTCTTTCATAAAATAATTAAACTAATCAGAATGATTGTTCCACGTTTTCATATAATATTAAAATGTAAATGTATATTGGATATTGCTGACTTGTAATTTTTAACTACTAATAAACATTTGTGTGTGACAAATAATTAATTACAAAAGATTGTAAAAACATGAGAATATATTTCGAGAGTGTTACAATTTATCAGCGTAGCATAACATTTGCTTTGTTAACCTTGTTATAGACCTGGATATTCAAGTTTCTCAAGGGGGATGAAATTTTGAGATATTTGCAGTTATGTCACCACTGATTCATTTATCTCATCTTGTGATTTTTATCCAATTAACCTGTAAAAATTTTGAGTCCAATAATATTGTGCAATTGTAATTGATTCAACTGGACACATAAGAAAAGGAAACCAAGAAGTTAGTGGAAAGACAGTAAAAATTTATCATTAAGTATTCAAATTGTAACATAATTATTTTGTTGTTTTATTTTTAATGTGATAAATGGAATATTTAAGAGCTATTGTAGTTAATATCCGTATAGGGAAGGAACAGTTCGTTAAAGTTAAATTTGATTTTAATAGCCTATATAATTAGCAGCATATTTTAATTACTAATATTAACAATAATAGTTTTCTTTATAATTTTTCCATCGTCTGTAGACGATATTTATATATTTATCAATGTAGAGTAAGTCTTCATCTGAAATGAATAGTTTGATTAAATCTAGTATCTTAAT
Organism: Stenolophus ochropezus; assembly: GCA_035578165.1. Lineage (NCBI taxonomy): Eukaryota > Metazoa > Arthropoda > Insecta > Coleoptera > Carabidae > Stenolophus > Stenolophus ochropezus. Next base: position 6,684,732 of record JAQOWZ010000002.1, read on the forward strand.
GTTTTTATGAATTTCTTGACTTGATTTGAAAATCATTTTTTTCTTAAATTGACTACATAATTTGACTCGATTTTCTGTCGTAGCTACTTGACTTGATATCAAGCAATGTCAGGCTAGAGATAGGTAAACAGAAAATTTAACTATGTTCTGAAAACTATAAAAAATATTTTATTTGGCTTCAAAAAATCCAACTCTTCTCCATTATATAGATGAGACGGACCAAGGCTACAAGTTAACATATTGTTGTCATTTGTAATATATGGTACACTCTTCGTGCAAACAGAGACCACAAATTACATATTTTATCCAATCATCTTTCTTTATCGTTTTTTTTTTTAATTTTTTCCCTGTATATTTGTTTTCATAATCTTCTTAAAAACAGTTCTTCAGAAATCATAGAATAGCAACTAGATCGTCTATCTTTCTAGGTGCGAATTATTTTTTTCCTATTTACCGGTTGAATTGATATTTTTAAAAATGAAAATCCTTTGGTCCGTTTCTCCTCAGCATCTGTCTCCAGAGCAGAAGTTAAATGGACCACTAATTTAATTCTGACTATGTACAAATAGTTCTACATTTTTAGTTAACGTTAAGTCTTATGCACATGTTTAAAAAGTATATACATAAATAATTAGTTTAAACCTACCAAAGTAGTAATTAACTAACTTTTTAGTAAATCTTGGATTTTTCAGTATTGACTGCATTAATTATCAAGCAGCTACTACTACTCTGTCTCTAAACAACAAAATTAACATTTCCTATAAGAGATATCACTCTAATGTACTTTTAAGTCTAAAAGTCAAACTCTCCTAAAAGGGAAATAGAAAATAACTAATAAGAAGTGATCAGAACAGATCAGATACTCAATGCACGAGTACCTAGATATATTTTATTAAAAAAACTGTAAGTACACTGAACACTGAACATAAAAATTATTGACCTTGCGCTAAGTATTCAATATCTAATGTTTAAAGTGATCTATATTTATTCAACTTAATACAAGTTGTTCGTAATCTGCCTTAAATTGTGTCTTATAAATCTCAAGTGTTAATTAGTTCTCTATATTCAGTTATAAGTGATTTTTACTATACATGTGGTGCATGTTCTTTTGGTCGAATATTGCAAATTTTTAGTGCGTCTTAATTATTCATTCTTTGACGTGCTGATTGGCCTGAGTGCGGAGTGTGGTTTGTTTATGCCGCTGCCTTCCTCAATACGAAGATTACCGATCATCGCCAGTCATGTCACTGTGTCCAAATTGCAATAAAAATATAAATAAAGATAAAGATCTCGACAAGTGCATCAACTGTGATTGTTGTCAAAAACCAACTCATCTTGCGTGTGTACGCTTAACTCCTGACGACGTTCAACGCTTCACTCGTACTAGCACTAGATCCATCAAAATTTACTGCAATAACTGTATTAATATCACTGATTCAATTTTTTCTCTGAAAGAATTAATTCTTAATCTTCAAACACAAAATAAGGAAATAAAAACAGAGCTACTTAACGTTAAAACAGAATTACAAAACGTTAAAACCTCTTTTAAGTCTTCTTCCTCCATCGACTCTACTGATATAGAAAAAGTTATTGAAGAGATTAATCAACGTGATCGTCGTAAATGTAATGTCATCATTTCAGGTGTTCCTGAAAATACTAATGAAAACTTATCAAACAAAATATCTAATATAATCAACAAAGTCGCACCAAATGTTAATATTAATAATATTAAAATATTCAGAATCGGATCAACTGACCAAAACAAAAATATTCCTCGTTTAACCAAAGTTTGCTTTCCTAACTCTGAAGATGCTCTTCAATTAATACGTAATGGGAAAAATGCACGTAACTTCTCCGATTTGAATAACATCTATATTAACAGTGATAAAACACCGATGCAACTTAACCATTACAAACGACTTAAAACTGAATTACTAGAACGAAAACGTAATGGGGAGGAAAATTTATTTATTACTTATAAAAGTAATATTCCAACTATCACAAAAAAAAACTAATATCATCACTGTCCAACAGCAACACCATGAATAAACTTCAAATCTACTACCAAAATATTCAGGGCTTAAATAGTAAGCTTGATCTACTAGTCCAGAACTTATCGAACACTCATTATGATATAATAGCGTTCACCGAAACCTGGCTCAATCAAAGTGTTTTTAATAGTGAACTTAGTGATGGCTCCTTCAGTATTTACCGCTCTGATCGTAAATTCGCCCTGTGCAACAGATCACGCGGTGGTGGTGCACTCCTTCTTGTTACCAATAGTATTACTTCCACTAGTGTGAATGTAAGTAATTATCAACATCTTCTACCAGACACTATTGATATCGTCTGTGTTAAAATTTCTACAACTGATAAAAATCTGTTTGTATTTAATGTTTATATTCCTCCCGCTACATCCAACGATAGTTACACAAAAATTTTTGAATTTTTTGAAAGCCTCCCATTTTTGTATGGAAATAATTTTTTGATTGTTGGTGATTTTAATATTCCTCAATTTGTATCAGATACTTCAAGTTCTACTGTCACCTTATGCAATAATTTTATGGATTATTTTGACCTAAATCAATTCAATACAATACTAAATAATAATAATAAAATTCTTGACTTGGTTTTATCAAATGTTTCATGTAATGTCAAACGAGATAGCGATCTTTTACTTAATGTTGAGTATTTACACCATCCTGCACTTAGTGTAACAGTTGATAACTTTCAATATAAAGAAAATTGTTTTCAAAAAGTTAATTTTACTTCATATAATTTCAAACGTTCAAATTTTCCTAAATTGTACGAACTTATATATCAGTTTAACTGGAACACATTACTTGAATTTAAAGATATTAATTTAGCTTGTGATTACTTTTACTCAGTTTTGTATTATTTCTTTGATTTATGTGTTCCCGTTAAACGATCAAAAAATATTATTTCACCTCCATGGATTACTTCGCATATTAGAAGAAATATTACGAAAAAAAATCACTATTTTAGAATGTACAAAAAATTTCCTAATAATAATTATTATTATGATAAGTTTAAATATTTTAGAACTATTATAAAAAATGATATTAAGGCTTCATATAAAATTTATCTTAATTCTTGTGAAAATTCTATTAACAATAATGTAAAACATTTCTGGCAGTATATTAATTCAAAGAAACGTGATTCGTCTTTTCCCGCAACAATGCACTATAACAACAAGATTTTAACTGATCCTCAAAGTATTGCTGAAGGTTTTGCAAAGCATTTCAGCTCTGTCTATACTCCTCCTTCCTCCTGTTCCTCTTCTAATCTACCACATCCTTCATATGATCCTATTTCAATTAAGTCAATTTCTAGTGATGAAATTGGGAATATAATCAAAAAATTGAAGTCTGATCTGTCCTGCGGTCCCGATCTTATACCAAGTCTTGTAATCAAAGATTGTGCTTACCCCTTTTCAATAGCTCTTCAACATCTATTTAATCTTTCGCTGTCTTCACATACTTTTCCTGATATATGGAAACAAACAAGAGTTACTCCTATATTTAAATCCGGCGACCGATCTGATATTCAAAACTATAGACCTATTGCTGTGTTATCTCATTTTAATAGGTCACTATTTGTCAAATTTCTTGGTCATATCTCATCTTTCTTTTCACCATCTTCAGGCGTCCCTCAAGGATCAAATTTAGGCCCGTTACTCTTTTTAATTTTTATCAATGACATCACTGATATCATTGATTCCAAGAAACTGTTATTCGCTGATGACCTCAAAATCTTTAGACCAATTAAAAGCATTCTTGATTGTCATTTGCTTCAATCCGATATTAACAAAATTAAATTCTGGTGTGTCGCTAATAAACTCTCCCTCAATATTAATAAATGCAAAGTCATGACCTTCACTAGAAAGAAAAATTGTATCACTTTTAATTACTCACTATCAAACACCGATTTATTCCGTTGTTCTATTGTTCGTGACTTAGGAGTTCTATTTGATCCCTCACTTTCATTCATCCCTCATATTTCTGATTTATGTAAATCGTCATATAAATTACTTGGATTTATTATTCGCAACACTCGCGATTTTACGAATATTAAAACTATTTTTACACTTTATTATTCGCTTATTCGTTCTAAACTGGAATATTGTTCGTTAATATGGAATCCGATTTATAATAATCATTCACTTTCTCTGGAAGCAATTCAAAAAAAATTTTTAAAATATGTTTATTTTAAAATTATGGGTTATTACCCTGATTTTCAGGTCTCATATGAAATTTTACTCCATATTTTCAACATGAAATCACTTCACGATAGACGCATAATATATTCAGTCAGTCACTTACATAAATTAGTGAATTCATTAATTGATGACCCAACGTGTTTGTCACTTCTCAATTTCCACGTTCCCCCCCTCTCAACTCGATCTACCACAATATTTTACCTGTCTACTGCAAGAACCAACATTTTTTATATTTCCCCTATAAATAGAATGTGTACCTTATACCAAACAAAGTTCCTTTCTATTGAAATGTTCGGCATTCCTTTCAATAAGTTTGTCAAATCTATAACTCATAATAAAACAAAACTATAATTTATTTTTCTACGATTAGTTCCCTTTTCTTTGAATTATATATACATAGGTACTTGTTTCTATTTTAGTACACTTGCCATTGTTTGTATTTGTCATCTTTCTGAAGTAAGATTATTTCTAGTTACTTGTTATTTAATTTATTGTTCTTTGTATATTACTGTGGTTATTTTTCTTTGTAAACACAAATTTTTTATACTGTTCTGTAATTGGGCTTTTGCCTGTTGGATAGTTATAATAAATAAATAAATAAATAAATAAATTGCAATTATCAGTTACATAGTCCTTTTCTACAAACATGAACAAAACCTAGTTACTTAAACCAAAGTATCGCAAAGCCTTAAACCCAAAATATTATACTTATATATTTTTAAAAAAATTAAATATAAATTTAGGTTACAAGTCCACCATCCCTACAATTGAAGTAAGTAGACGAATGTTGAAATTGTCCCAGTTTATCTGTTTTCGGGTCGATATTCCCCTTGCCTCTTCCGGTATCCATGTGTCACATGCACCTTGTTTGTTTCGGAACACCTTTGTGCAGTCCTTGCATTATCCTTGCAGCAAATCAGGCTCATTACACCGCATGAATACTGTCCACGTCCACAGAGCCGGCCCACTCGCATATGGCACTAACCTACTCCGAGTCCTACCGACCAGTAGCGTACTAACTGGGACACTGACACATTATATTCCTGCAACGAATTTATGTGGCCCTGATTTATCTTACTCACGGACATGCTTTGTGATGCTGCGCTAGTGAAAGCAATTTCCAAGCTTCATTTCTGGAATTCTGATTAAAGAAGGAAAGAATTGCGGGAAATGTTAAAGTTGATGTAGTTAGTTCTAAATTGTCTTGCAACCACTGTTCCAATTCTCTATTTTCTAAGTTAGAGGGAGAAAAAGGAAATATTTGAATTTAGACATATGTGCGTTTTAATATTTTACTTCAATAATAAAAAAAAATTATGAGTATATTTACAACAAAAATTAAATCGTTTTAATTATTTATATATCATTCAAAATATATGTTTTTGATAGACACTTTTCGATTTCAATTTCATTGAGTTCAAATATTAAATTGAATCCAAGCTCTTTTTTAAAACTTTATTGTTTTGAATGAACATGAATTACGCATTACACATATGATTTGTGCAAAAAAATATCTTACTAATAATTTGTTATTGCTGTGGACACGTAGTATATTGTAAATACATTTACATTTCACACGGTAACCATAGATATCGTTAAGGTATAAATTCATATCTCACAGTTCTGTTAAATACCGTATTGTTAATTTTTTTTCAACTGTCGAACTCGTATGAAATGAGTATCATTCTATGCTTGTTGCACAATATATTAATACAAGTTACAAATAATAATTGTTCCATATTTTATATGGAAACTAAAATCATTGTCATTTGTATCATAAAAGGATCTTAAATGCATCAGTTAATTTGTTATTGACAATTTATTACAGATGTAAAATTTTGAAAATTGTAATAAATTTTGTTAGTTTTACAGCGTTATTAAAGAGACAACTTTGTAAACTTCATGTTCTTTCTTAGCAACCCTGTTGTCACCAATAAACATAAATGTAATTTAGTCCTCAAAATGAATTGATTTACATAAATTAAAGCACAAAATGCTAAATTAAGTCATCAAATTATATTTGAATTTTAATTTTCTTTAATTAAAATAATATAACTAATCTTGCAATAAGATAATAATTTGAATTCAAAAAATCAAATTTAAATAAAATCACTCCACTTGAATTGTTGTGATATATACAATTAATAATTTGACTGGTCACCGCAAAGAAACTACAGTTTTTAGTGCAATCGGAATAATCATTCGGCCTCTCATCATTATCCTTTTAAAATGAATGTAATAACAATATTAATAAATTATTTATTATATTAATTGGTATGAAATGATCCTTATTCGTATAAGGCTGTAGGGACCTACATTACTTAATTACTGAGTAATTAAGTCTTTTAACTTTTTATATATTTCTACATTTCTACTGCTTTATATTATAATATTTTAACATGGAAACAATTTTTCAGTATTTTGTAGAATCTATACATAAAATTTAATCTTCGACTACAAATTAAAGCAACACAAATACACAATAGTTATTTACGTTGTAAGACGTACAACATTTTATTTCATGCTGTATCACACTTTTCAATTTCAATTGAAATTCGATTTTCTTAAAAATTATTAATATCTTAGTTTTCATTGGAAAATTTCAGAAGAAAAATGCTGTCATTTGTTACTTCTGACATGTCTGATTTACTGGACTCGAAATCAATCCGGTAGGATGTGAATCAAATGTAATTTACAGCCGATTTCACCATTAGTCCATTGATTAATGATCAACTGATTCAAGAATCAAGTTGATCCGTAGATCAACATTTGTGCAAAATTCACCAACTTGATTCACAGTTTTGAAAATACACATAACTTTATGAGTGTAAATTAAACTTTCTGTCCTCTTTTGTAGACATATAATGTATAATCATATTTTTCGTATATGAAAATAAATAAAAATTACAAAGAAGTAGGTACATCGATTCATATAGATTTGAAAAATTAAAATATTTTAGATTCATCTAAACAGAAAAAATCTTCTCATAAGTACATATGATACTGATTAGTTTGATTTTTTAATGGTGAATTGAATTGAGTCATGGATCAGAGTTAATCAGTTTATCAAGCCTTGATTAAGGAATGGTGTATTATGCCGTTAATGTCACAGAAACCAGTGAATTAAGTCATATTGTAACAGCAAGAAAATTACTATATATGACCCTGCCAAACTATTTTCGCATTTTAATATCTCATTTGTAAATTAGCTTATACTTGTTTTTAAAACGGTCCAAATCCATAGCTTGTCAAGTTTAGAATAAAACGTTATTTAGCGCTCTGTAAATCATGAGACAACACGACCACAGAATAGTTACACACAGAAGCGACAATCCGTGTCTGTACCTTTCATGTTCCCCTAGCTAGTTCTATGACCTTGAAGCATTGTGTAGACCTTTAAATTTGTGCTCTTCCCCTATCTCTCTAGATGTGAGAGAACTTACCGATTTTAAACAATGAGCCCTTTAAATTTGTGCACAGTCTCCGTCTCTCTCTAATTCTCGTTTCTCTGTGTTACTGTCGCTTCTGTATAAACCTATTCTGTGATAAAACGTTATTTACCACCGTGTAAACCAGTGAGACAACTCGATTCGAAAAACACTATTTATGCCTCCGCGAAACTATTTCCCACATTTCAATATTTCATTTGCGCGCAGTACTTGAGCATTTTGCAACCAATCCCAACAGTCCTGAAAGAAGGGTCTTTACGTGTGTAGTTTACTGCAGGCATAAACCAGATCGCAGCGCACAGCGCGGTGTAGTTACGCCACTGTAGCTCGTATCCCATGTATGGAACGTGGTGTCGTCTGCATGTGACCGTGTAGCCTGCACAGGATGAGCGCACAGGATGCTGGTTATTTGATGAAGGCCAGAGGTGCTCGCCACAGCTCGTGCCCGTGTTGTCGATCATAAACAATACACCACCCACAGAACTAGGTTTCATTAGCAACAAATGCAACACTAATGTGGAATGTAGTAATATAATCGGGGAAAAGTGGGATTATCATTCAAAAGTGGAAATTTATGAGGAACTTGAAATTAAAATATAGTGAAGTATGGATGTAACAATCGCACATTTTGCAATTAACATGGTTTCCTATTAAAGTGTTGAAGATTATTGAAGTTTAACTGTAACTTCTTATGCAGTATATAGTTAAGGGAAATATGTTTTTATCTGAGAAAAATTTGCATCATCATTCAAAAGTGGAAACTTATTAAGGAACTCGAAATTAAAATATAGTGAAGTACAGATGTAAAAATCGCACATTTTGTAATTAACATGGTTTCTTATTAAAGTGTTGAAGATTATTGAAGTTTAATTGTAACTTCTTATGCAGTATATAGTTAAGGGAAATATGTTTTTATCTGAGAAAAATTTGCAGTCACCACTGGGACAAAAGAATAGTTACATACAGAAGCGACACTCCGTGTCGGTACCTTTTATTTTACCCTATTCAGACCTTGGAGCATTGTGTAGACCTTTAAATTTGTTCATTTTCCCTATCTCTCCCTAAGATGTGACGAAACTTTCCGATTTTAAACAATGGCCCTTTAAATTTGTTGGCTTTCCCCATCTCTCTAATTTTCGTTTCTCTGTCTTACTGTCGCTTCTGTATAAACCTATTCTGTGATATAGTGAAGTACCACACTATCCACAAGTCTACATTTCATTAGCAACAACAAATGAACAACTAATATTCCAAGCAATATATCCGGGGAGTAAAAGTGGATTTATATCATTCAAAAGTGAAAACTTATTATGAAACTCGAAATTAAAATACAGTGAATTACGGATATAATAATCGCATATTTTGCAAGTAACATGGTTCCTATATCCGAGGTTTACAATAAAATAAAATTCCGTGCAACCTTTTCGGATAACAAATATGGAATTACATCATTTAAAAGTGGAAACTTACTATGGAACTGGAAATTTAAATATAGTGAAGTACGAATGTAACAATCGTATTTTTTTTCATGTAACATAGTTCCCTATATCCGAGATTTGCAATAAAAGTCAAGGCGCGAGGTCTATTTTTTATTATCAAAGGCAACAGGAAAATATACAACACATTAATAATACTTATTCGATAGAATAGACTGGCAATTAAAGATTTCTTTCACACCTTTTATCGTGCACACTTTTAATCCGCGAAAAAGTTATCTTAAACACATTTTATCTTCCAAATCATTTTATCATCCACACATTTTACCTTCCACTCATTTTATGTTCCATACATTTTTTCTTTTACACATTTTATCTTACGAAACATTTAACACTGAATATTTTATCTAATTATATGTAAGTTAATTGCATGTGCAATAAAATGAATGAAAGGTAAAATTACAATCTTTTAAAGATGAAACGTTGGCGAAGATAAAATGTATCGAACATAAATGAATGGAAGACAAAATGTGTGTAACATAATTTTTTTCGCGGATTAAAAGTGTGCACGATAAAATGTGTGCAAAATTGAATGTTTGAAAGATACAAACTCGAACAATATAACACGCGTGGAAAATAAAATGTATACACCTCGTGATTTTTTAAAGTATCAAAGAGGAGTGAGCTAGGCAAAAATCAATTACCCTTTCAAATATTAACAAAAAATTTATCTAAGCAACGTCTATTTAGTCGCGCAATTTCTAAGGCAATTACCACTATTGATAGATAATTGGCAGTAAGATTTGAATGTAATTGGATCAATTCATTAAATAATTGATTAGATGACAATTACAAATGGAATTGTCCAAAATATTTTGAGGGTTTTCATTTTATTGTAAGAAATTACAAACATCAGAAATATACAGTGTGTGCAACGAATGCATAGGACTTTAACATGGGATTTCAACAAACTGCGAATGCTGTCTGTTCTGATAGATTTAGAACAAAACTACAAAGTTCAAAATTAAATTCTACGCCAGATTAGATCATAATTGATGCAATAGCACGTCGGCAGTACGAGTTTTATTAAATATAAAATGTTCGTTCAAAATCCGAAAGCTATGGAACTAAAAGAAAATATCTATGTGACATTTGTGACAATTAATGACATGCCATTATAGATAATACTTATAATTTGATATTAATTATTAAATAGTCTAAAATTAGTTTCAAAATGGATGTTTCCGTAAATATAATTAAAATTTGTTTTATGTGATGTACTTCTCTTACTTTTATTTAATACTAAATTTTAAGTAGATATCGACTTTCTATTGCAAATTTCAAATCAATATACCCTAATGAAGAGTGAAAATTGTGCAAATAACAGGTAGAATTCCTGTTTTATGTTCCTTTAGAAAAACTATCATTATAAAGGATGATACAATTGAATGAATCCAAGCATGAGTAAGACGAATTTTTAGGGAAAATAACGGATTTCAAACAAATGGAACTAAATGAACTGAATCCAGAACTAAATACTAAATACATCCGTATTTCTTTCGATACGTGATCGTGTTTTGTTACTGTTTTTATCAAAATATCTGTTTCGTGTTGAGAAATTTTTCTTTAAGCGAATTAATTGTTTTTACCTAGCTATCTACAACGGATCTCGCACGTTAAGCAAGTTAAAAATTTAAAGAAAATAAGTTTGTTGGGTAAACTAGGGCAGATTTTGAAGTTAAAATTTAATAACTGCAACTTCTGCAAGGCGGAGAACGATTTTCTCTCCACATCGAACTGTCAGTACACATTTTTCACACTGCAACACGAGTAAACTAAACCAGAATGAAATACAATAAAGCTGAAACAAAAACTCGTGCTGGATTTGTGTAATATTTTAAAAAGGACCAAAAAAAAAAAACAAAATCTAATATGGACACCGCATAACTTCCTTATACGCTAAATTATACACATTTCTTGTTGCACTTGTCAATCAAATGTTCTCTACAATTATTTTTTTTTATTTTTGTTAAGTTTTTATCAGAAGTAAATTGTCCTTTTTAAAAAGCCATTTGGAACCAAAAATGGAGGTGCATACCTAGATGTTATAGCAATTCTAATCGTTTTTGAGTTGCAAAAAATTAAAAAAAAAACTACGAGCAAAGTGCGCTTTTGGCAATGTCGATTAAAATAAAAAAGAGAGGTGTTCAACTAGATGTTATTGCAGCCCCATATACAAAATTTTAATAATTTACGGATTGCCATTTTTGAATTGTATTGTCAAAATGGATTCAGGGATAGTCAAAATGGATATTTTTGTTGAAATCTGTAAAACAAAAATTTTCGCGAATACAATAGTTCCTTTATTTCGTAAAAGGAAGTAAAAAACTGATAATGATTCATCGATTAGAAAAATGTATTTGATAAAAAGATCCCACCATAAAAGATAAAAGATAAAAAATGTATCCTTAGTACAAAAATACTCCAACTTTGATTAGATTATAAAACTCTAACTATATTTAATAAAATGACCTAATTATGTTTAATGATTTAAATATGATATTCTTTATCTTTTTCTACATAATTATGCTTCGTTCTATTGAAATACACGTATGTTAATAATGATAAAAGACATTAGTAATCATTGCACTATCACTAAATACGTGTTATACAAGATTACTAAGCTATAGGTTGTGGTTTAATTTCCGGCCAATGACTATAAACCACAGCAAACCACTACGTTGTAGTGGTGAAGATATCATTAGGTATAACGTAATTTGTACGTCCTATAAACCTATACGGGGAGTGGTGGCTCGTTGGTAACATGCTCCAACTTGAAATGAGCGGACTATGAGATCACGGGTTCTGTTCCCATATTCTATACACCAAATAAAATTAATAAGTCGGAATCAGAACAACTAAAATATGTAGATTTCTATAAAATTAGTTCTAAATTTACAATTGCTAAAGTCGAATGAACTCTAATTGTGTGAAGTATGAAATTTGAAGTTTAAAACCAAACTTCGTCAATCTTTGTCCAAATAAAAATTCAGCTATATCCGATAGATTTGTAACCAGTTATAAGCTGTAGGTCTCTTGCAGAGACTGCAAGCTGATAAACTACACCATTAAAATGCAAATAAAACATTATATACTTGACGTCCTGTTTCTGAATGAGGATCATACATATATTCATCCGTACGTCCTCGGATTTCGAATTTATTCAGTTTATTTAATTGTAGGAATTGGAACCTCATTTTTTGTTCGATATACTCGTATTTTGGTAAAATGTAACCAACCTTTTATAAACGACAGCCATGTACATATGTATAACAGGAAGAAGGTATAGTAAACCATACCGATTTTAACATTTTTCAAAGGACCACGAATTAAAGTAGTTACAATAAACATAAAAAATTAATTACAAATTAAATTCCTGACATCATTGGTACAAACTGATCAACTTATTAGTAAAAATTGGTCGATTGGAAGAACAATTATCTCTTATCATTTGTAATTTCATTGCAAACGTTCCAAAAAAAAATTATGGAAGTTAATGTAAAAAAAACTAAAATTGGTTAACCTGAAGTAGTACTTCACTTGAAGCTTTAAATCGTTTATACTAAAAAATACCTCTAAATACCATTTTCTCCTAAATTACGTTGTTATTAAATATAAAGATTTTGTAATTTTCTACCGCTCTGCTTAATTACTTTCATATATAACTTCTGGATAAAAAGAAAAATATATAAATTATATTTATTTTACATATCTTTAAAGCTGAGGAATTTCAATAAAAACAGAAGTTATTCATACATTCACAAATTTTCCGTGAATAATTTTCAAAAATAAAATAAGAAAATATGAAGTAGTTTTATTGTAAAAATTACAAAGGTGGAAGAAATATATAAGGAATATATTGCATGTGCGAATCAAGGTAAGTTTGGTTCCGGTTTTAGTAACGCCAAAAATAACTGTTTTTTCGGTTATACAAATTTGATGAAGAAAATTTAAGTATGAAATGAATAAAAAATATTCTCAACTGTCATAACAAACTAATTTTAAAAATATATATTGAATGTACTAAAAACATTATAGAATATATTACTATAGCGGTGGGAGGTAACGTATTGGATACATCATTTTTTTTTTATTAGATTAATTCCATTATCTATCTCAAGTATAATTTTATATCACTCTAAAAATAATACGAGTTGTAAATGTCACGTTACTTACTTAATATAACTTTATCTTATCTCGCTTGGAAGGCCAGAGCATCATCCTGGAAAGATATACCTGCATATCCTATTTCAAATTCCAATGGATGATATGAACTGTCCGCAAAATTCTTTCTAATTCCTTAAATCCTTGATATAACTTTATACTCAATTTAACTGTAACTCTATTACCGTATAAAGATTTCCGTACAATATTTATTTATTTTAATTCTCTTCCTGGTTTCGTTCTCCGAAAATCCCAAATGATGGATATCCCCGTCAGACACCCTATAAGCTCTTTAACTTTTCCCGAACTTATCAATACTATCAGCTTCCTGTCCAGTTCGCCAAAAAACCTTCCACAGGCTTCCAGTCTTCCAGGACCTCAGATTGAAAACGCATTGACGTGCCAGACCTCAGTAGCGTAGTTAATAGCTCGCCACAAGGGGCGCTAAGATTAGGGCTTAAAGATCGCTATTAACCTCATTAGGAGGGTGTTATGGCTTATGAAGGTGTTATTAGCAATGTATCGTAATTTTGTAATTAGTTCAAGGAATGAATACAAAATAGGCATTAAACTTTCGAAGAAATATGATGATTACTAGAATAATATTATAGACTGCATTATATTGGAGATAGGTATAAAGATAATAATGTCATCTGTTTAATTATACTCACGTTTAAAAAAGAAGAGAACGGAACTGATAACTAAAATATGACACTTGTAAAGTTTAATAAATGTAATGTATAAGGATATAAATTTAATGGTAAGAACAAGATTGTATCACTATTGGAAAGTCTTGAGTTTTCTGCTTACAAAAATTATAGTGTAGTCAGCTTGGTAGATTGAAATTGAAGTAGAGTTATGCTTTCCATAAATCCGTCATGCTAGCTTCATACACCACGTGAATACTTTAAAATTTATTTCATTTTTCCATGTTCTGCTATATTTTAAAGCAAGATGAAAATGCATACATTGAAAACAAGATTACTATCTACATTATACTTTATTTTAAGAGGCCAAACGTTTGTTGGAATTTAATTTTTAGACTACTATATTAAAGGTTTTTAATTGTATCGAATGCAATTTTAAAGTAATAAATTTATATACGAGTATATTATATATATTATATTATATTATATATATATATATATATATATATATATATATATATATGTTTAGGTAAAATAAAATATAATAAATTAGTTCTCTTGGATACGTAATGAGTTAAAGGCTCGATTTTAGAAAAATACATGTCTTAATCTATAAGCTATAAGGCATATTTAATTTTCTTGAGGCACCGAACAGATTGCCTAAACTAATAATGAATTATAAACTTGCTGGAAAAAGATATACTAAATAAAAGGACATTCCTTAAAAAATACATCATTTAGGTTTATTGTGTATATATGTACAACTGAAATAATTTTAAAATATCCAAATTGATTTCTGAAAAGACACCGTGTTGATAGACGTCGTCCATGCTCTGATTTAAAATTTACAAAAGGAATCTAATTATATCTTATTGTTCGTGAGATGTTTGCTTTCAAAGTGTATTTTTTTGGGTACATCTCAAAATCGAGTATAAATACAATCTAAAAGATTATTCCATTTGATTATACGGTCAAAGTTACATATAGGAAAACAATGAGAATGAAATAAACATTACATAATGCATGGTAAAATGAAGGAAGTTACACCTCAAAAAAAATTTTGTATTTTTTTTCCTTTATGTAAAATATACTGTAACAAACATGAATCATCGCCGTCGGCCTGTCTGGTAAGAGTCCGCAAGGCTCTAGAAGGTTCGAGATTAAGTACTCGCAGGTATAAGTGTTGCAGCGGGGAGATAGTTAGGCAGTGAACAGAGCGAATAGAGTGTAGAGTGGAGAAAGAAGAGTCGAATGGAGGCAGTCGGTCAGAACAAGTAAAGTAGAAATATATATTGATATCTTGTGAAAATAAACAGCGTAAAAATTTATATTAGTTAATAATTAGTGTGTTAAGTGTACATTACTAACCTTTACGTTTAATATGTATTAGTTTCTTTTAAAACAGTGTGTTTGTTATTTTAATCGTTATTTAATAAACTTGTAATATAAAAATTCGTGTTTTATGACTTCTTACACTTTATCCATATAAAAAAACATAGTATATTAGAATTATTTTTATTTTTATATTGGTATCTGTTTATTCCATCACTACCATTTAATCACATGCTGACCAGTTGCCAGTAGCCAGTTGTTACAAAACATATTTAACTAGCCTAGCATGTGTCCACTATCCAGCCCTCTCCCGCCATGTCTGCACACTGAACCCTTGCCGAAGCCTTATCACCCCGGCGCCGGACGTATAATGGCCAGTGTGCAGCGTGGCCATAGAGCCTGGTGATTTTATTTGGGCAGTCCGGTGTGCAGGCGGAAATAATGCGGTTGATAATGAATGCAGGTGGCGAGTGGACACGTGTGGTTTCAATTACCAGCTGCGGTGGACGCAGGCCGTCGGGACGCTTCACCGTCCCAACGCTTCGCTGCACTCGGCGGGGTTTGGCACAAGTGCAAAGGTGTGCGAGATATAAGAATTCACTATGGTTTATCTAATTTAAATTTGTTGCAATCAGGACATGTAACCGAAAAAAATACTGGTTAACGGTTAACCCTTATAGAGAACGTTATAATAATAACGGTTTTAGTTCGAAAACCGGTTTTTGAAAATTTAAACCGGTTTAAACCGGTTAATATAACGGTTAAAAAAATTATTAAAATTAATTAAAACAAATTAATTATAAAAATTTGATTAAAAAAATAGAGAATAATTAATTAAAAATTATTTTTTTTTAATATCATCTGAGAAAAATATCACAATTAAAAAAAAGCAATTTAATTAATGAATATTTACAAAAATTTACAATCATAGTTAATTATGAAAACTAACAATATTTAGATTTGCACCTTAAAATTTTGATTTTACAGCCGAAAAAATCCAAAATGACCCATTTTTCGGTCAAAAATTTTGGTTTTTTAAAATAGTCCAAATTGATAGTCGCCGATGAGCTGATTCTAAATTTTCAAACCGAATTTAATTATCTCTTCCCATTCCTGAGATATTAGGCTTCAAAGTTGCACCTCAAAAAAGTGTGTTTTTTGACTATATCTCTAAAATGGATAGAGATACAGTCTCAACGATTATACCAGTCGATTCTACGCACAAAGTTACATAAAGAAATGTTTTCTTCGCATATATGTTCTTTGGAACGATTTGGTGTAAAATGAGAAAAAAGAAAAAAACCGGAATTTCAGTTTTTCGCTGGAGAACTTTTTGGCTCCAAATCTTTTCATTTTTCAGACTTAAGTAAATACAGATGCGCTGATTTCAGATTTTCAAACCGATTTCAATTATCTCTTACCGTTCTCGAGATATTTGAGTTCAAAGTTGGAACTGAAAAAAATCGTTTTTCAGGAATATCCCTGAAATGGGTCAAGATACGATCTCGACGAATTCACCAATCGATTCTACGGGCAAAATTACATAAGTGTACCAATTTTCAGATTAATATTCCAATGGATACAATTTTTAGAGCGAAAAAACGAAAATCGCGAAAATCGAAAAATCGCCTGATGAACCCCTTGCGATTTTTTTCGATTTTTGACGATTTTCGTTTTTCCTCTATAAAATTTGTATCCATTGGAATAAAAATCTGAAAATTGGTACAAAAATGTAATTTTGCCCGTAGAATCGATTGGTGAGGTCGCCAAAGTCGTATCTGAACCCATTTCAGAATTATTCCTGAAAAACTGATTTTTTCAGGTCTAACTTTGAACACAAATATCTCGAGAACGGTAAAAGATAATTGAAATCGTTTTGAAAATTTGGAATCAGCGCATCTGTATTTACTTAAGTCCAGAATATAAAAAATTTTGGTGACAAAAAGTTTCCAAGCGAAAAATTGAAATTCAGGTTTTTTTCGTTTTTCTCATTTTTCACCAAATCGTTCCAAAGATCGTATATGCGGAGAAAATATTTCTTTATGTAACTTTGCGCGTAGAATCGACTGGTGTAATCGTTGATACTGTGTCTCTACCCATTTTAGAGATATGTTCAAAAAACACACTTTTTTGAGATGCAACTTTGAGGCCAAATATCTCAAGAATGGGAAGAGATTATTAAATTCGGTTTGAAAATTTGAAATCAGCGCATCGGCGACTATCAATTTGCTTTTTTCAAAAAAATCAATAAATTTTACCTAAAAATGGGTTTATTTGGGTTATTTCACACCCTGGAATGGGTTTAAAGTGCTTAACAATGATTTAGGTGTTCATAATTAAAAAAATAAGTTTAACACGATTATGTGTTGCATTTTATACCCAAAAATGAGTTGAAAAGTGTCTAAACATATTGTATAGTACATTTGGAAATTTGTCACACCTTAAAATGGGTAAAAAGGAACCCAAACCTGACCTAAAATTGGGTTTAAAGGGTGTCAACAATCAAAAACCAAAATTTTGGACTCATACATGGGTATTTTTGGAATATTTCAGCTGTATATGAAAAATTTTACAGTAAAAACCTAAAAATTGTAACTTTTTATATTCAACTGTAATTAGAAATTACTAAAAGTTAGTTACAAACAGGGAATGTAACCGAAATAAATACTGGTTAACAGTTAACCCTTATAGAGAACGTTATAGTAATAAAGGTTTTAGTTCGAAAACCGGTTTTTAAAAATTGGAAACCGGTTTAAACCGGTTAATATATCAATTTAAAAAATTATTAACATTAATTAAAAAAAAGTAATTATACATATTTGATTAAAAAAAATTATAGAATAAATCATTTAAAAAAATAATAAAAAATTACCATCTGAGAAATTATAACAATTAAAAAAAAC
The DNA here is from genome assembly GCA_035578165.1 of Stenolophus ochropezus. Taxonomy (NCBI): domain Eukaryota; kingdom Metazoa; phylum Arthropoda; class Insecta; order Coleoptera; family Carabidae; genus Stenolophus; species Stenolophus ochropezus. The sequence goes on from JAQOWZ010000002.1 coordinate 6,702,963, forward strand.
AATTTAATTAATAAATATTCACAAAAATTCCCGTAATTTATTCAGAAAAACGCAGGTCACTTTTCAATTTTAAACTTGCCTGTGTTGACAAAGGCCGTATTTATTTGGACTTTTTAAGTAACCTTAACGGCCAAAGAGACCTACATTTATGACTCTCCAATAAAATGTTAATTGTAAAAACTGTCATGACTCATGTTCAAATACAAATAGAAAACACAGATATAAAAAAAAATACTAAATTTTTTCTCGCTAAATGATATTAAAATAAAGGTTAATGTTCGCTAAAACCGGTTTATTTTTTTTTGGTTAACGGTTACCGGTATTTTCGGCCTGAAAAATATCGGTTAAAATTACGGTTAAAGTTCGCAATTTTCGTTAAAAATATCGGTTACCGGTTTTTATTAACCGTTTTTTTTAACCGGTTACATGCCCTGGTTGCAATCTAAATTGGAATCTGTAAACCTTTTCTGGTTTTGAAAAATATAAAATAGTTTTTAACAATTGGCCATAAAAGGTGCGAACTGCTACTTATGGTACAGTGCATTTCGAACCACACGAATAAAGCACTACTTTTATTTGGATAAATATTGGCGAAGTACGGATTTGAACCTCACCCTCCGCTCAATTCTAGTCGAGGGAACCACCGCTGCCCATATAAAACCGAAATGCCAAAATTAACTTAAAAAAATAAACTCAGATTTATGGGTTTTTAAAATTTATTGCTTTTTCTAAATATTTATCTCGAAATATACATCTTAAATTCAGAGTCAGGGGAAAAATTTGGATTAGAAGAAATAGAAACTTTTTACTTGAAAAACCCTTATTCAAAAATTAAATTTTAGTAAACCGTAAAAAGCTATAACAAAGAACTTGCGCTAAATGTATCAACAGTTCTGGGTAACGTATGAATATTGTACATGTCTTTTCATTTTTCATCTATATCACTAAAATAATGTATAAAATGTATGTAAAACTGTTATCTTCATTAAATATCATCGCTTTATGTAAATTATGTAACAAGTAAGTGAAATAAATATTATTATAATTGTATATTAAACAAACAAATATTATTTTTAAGTACAATATCTCAGCTCGCTGGAGGATTGCGGCAGCAGTTAGAATAAAGCCTTTAGAAAGTGTAAAGTTCTGATGACTCCATTTATACACAAAGTCATGAAATGCACAGTCACACAAAATAAAGTTATCCCCAAAATGGCACATAACAAGAGAATGATTTATGACATCGAACAAAGCTAATTTTAAGAATAGCAATTAAATAGACTCCGAAACATCATGAAGTTAATATCCTCCCCTTACTCGAACTTTGCTTTTTAAATAGTAACCCCAATCTGACTCATAACTAAGCGTGCGCCGTTTGAAAATTGTAAATAAAAAATCCGGAGCCTTCCTTCGCGTTCAAAGGCTAGGGTTCTGTCTACAATATTTCAAAACACATTACTAAACGGTCTGACGTGCAGACAAATTAAAGTGAGTCGCAATAACGACGCAGCTACCCTCCATGAAACGCATGGAGGAATACTCACTTCGGGGGAAAGTACCGCGTGGGGAATACGCATTTCGCCCCCTGCCAACTCGGCGAGGGAGGGTCGAATTAGCTACATTAGCGCAAGCTTTTGTTTTCCCTAGTTATTTTTAACAAGCGCTCAAGTTTTACAAACAATTCCAATGCGGGAATAACTTTCTTTTGCCATTGACAAGGCAATGCTATTCTTTTTTTTTAAGTAAAGTAGCTAAAGTAATTCCAATTATAATCGGATAATATAAGCAAGAAAAATGCACAGGAAAATTTCAATTAATATGCACAATATTTACTAGATTACTTAGAAACAGTATTTAAATAAAAATAGCAAAATAAAAAATGTAGATGTAGATTTTTATTTTTTGTATTTAAGTATGTAATTATGTTTTTTCTTTAAAACAAGCAAAACGCTATTCTGGATTCGAATCTTAATTTAAATTAAAAAAATAAACTCATGTGATACACAAATTAAATCTCAATATTGTTTTTTTAGTACATACTTTTGATTTATTCCGTGTTCTTCAAAATTAACATATCATGTGTTCCAAGAAAGTGTTGTCATAGGCATTTAACATGGGAAAACAGTTTTTGATAAATAAAAACTGTCCGGCTAACAACTAAGTCACCGTATTGTATAGGAAAATATTACATGTGTTTCTATATCTTATTTAAGACAGATTACTTCATATTAATAGTATAATTCAATGAAATTTAGAAAAATAAATTAGAATTTTTTCTCTCGTATTTTTATTGCTCTCTACATGCAACGTTAACACCTGTCAATTCGTAGTTATGAGGCTACAGAGTCAAAGGTTCTGAATTCGATTCCTATTTAGGACTTTTTTTTTGCTTTCTGTTTTTTTTATATTAATACCTACAAAATTATTACCATGTTTTGTAAAAGATGCTTAATGAGAATTAATAAAAATTAGTAAATTTTAAAGAAATAAAATATCATGAAGAAAAAAAATTATTAACAGATAAATAAATGTTAACAGAATAATTAAACTAAATAAATGACAAGAAGTAAAGAATCATATTAATTATATTAATATAAATTTAAAAAATTAACATAAATAAACAGACAGCAAAGAAAAGCTATAAGTCGAAATCGAACTGAGAACCTTTTCTTTTTCTTGGAACACACAGTAGATTTTTATCACGTAATACAATTTGTAAAAAATCCGTACCTCAGTACGAGTTTGAGTCGTGCAATTGATGTAAGTATACACAGCATTTTTAATTAATAGTTAACGACTCTTGAAATTTTAATTTCAGAACTCACGCTATGCTCAATTTCCACTACTTTTTGAGCAAGTGATCAAATAATTTATATATTTAAATTGCAAACGCCTGAAAATTGAATCCCACACATAGTGTTTTTTTTCATATTTATCAAAGTAATACAAGAAATTGTATTTATAATATCATTTTACCTTTAGATGAAGTTCTATATTTAATTAGCATACCGATAAAATCGGGTAACGTGCTCAAATGAATGAAGTATGAGATTTGGTATTCAAATGTCAGCGCCGTCAACTACATAAAATAAAAATACCGCCGTTCCGAGTAGTTGCAAAAACTGCTACATGACAACCAAACCACTAAAATGAAAACAATGAATCTCCAAATCTCGATGTTTAGCACAACGAAAATTGATAATATTAGAAAAAAATAAAAGCAAATATACTCTATTTTCCGCTGTTGATCCTCACGTCATCAATTGTAACCATGTGATTCAAATCGTTAGGGGAGACGGGGGATTGATGACATGATGTTGTCGGATGAAATCGTGTGATGTCCGAAGTAAATAAATGTCAAAACTGACTGTATTATATAGTGTGTGCAACGAATTGCGGAACATAGGACTTTAACATGAGATTTAAATAAACTGCCAATACTCTCTCTCCTCATAGATTTGGAACAAAACTGCAATAGTACAAAATTGTTCGAAATTAAATTCTACATCAGATAAGTACATAATTGTTGCAATAGCACGTCTTCGGTTAGAGATGTATTAAATATAAAATGTAAATTTTTCGTTGAAAATCAGACAACCATGGAAATAAAAGAAAATATCTCTGTCAGTTGTGACAGTTAGTAGTCTTACTTTGTATTCAATAATTTAAAATATCCGTTACCGCGATTATACTACTGTTTCTATTCCATTTTTGTCGTTGGTTAGACGCAAATAGCATATATAGCCCTCTGTAATACATACAATGATGAAATAACGAATAAAAGTCTCATATATGCCATACACGAACGACAAAGATGCAAGATAAAATAATTTATCTACAACTATTGAAATATGGGTACATTATACGTGTGATACTACATATAATATACTCCTCATATTACACAAGTGTAATATGAAATGTCATGATACACGCTACACTTTTCTGTAAAAAATAGGGCATATAATTTAACACATAATATTTTATTAAACTGTTAATTTATTAATAACATATTTTCTATTATAAATATCAATATATATGCTTATAAAAGTATAATAAATATAATTTGAAAAGTTATTTTGACATTTAAGTGCTACTGTGGTGCCATCTGTTAAGCTATATATGAACTACTCAAACCTAACTGAATATTTAACAAATAATATCAAATTTTTTATATGCCTGATAGTTGTAGATAAAGTATAGTATTTGACTCGCATAATATGGCTACATTACACGCGGATGATTAAAAATACTCGCTACCGCTCGTATTTTTAATTACATCCTCGTGTAATATAGCCTACATATTATGCTTGTTAAATAATATACTATTTTGTAGCAGAAGTTGATGTGAAGATCAACTGTAGAAAATATGGTATATGTAGGTATATGTATGTATGATTAACATTTATCAGGATTCAAAAAACTTTAAAAATATTTTTCATTGATATTGTTGCATGTAATTTTTTTTATTTCACGAAAAATAATATGTCACATAATAAAAGTTAGTAATAACATAAGTGAAACTTTTGTCTTAGAAGACACGATAGTCACAGATAATGGGTGTTGTTTTTAAGTTAGACGATCCAGGTGATGTAAGTGTAATAGTGAATAATGAAACGTTGGGAAAAGCAGGGCCTGTTCCAAATGACAGAATAATGGTAATACAGTGGAACCGGCAGTGGAAATAAAAGAAAGTGTTGGCGGGTGGATGTCGCGAGCGCCATATTGATCGGCGCGCCTACCACACTCGTACATTTTTTCTAACGTTTTCCAGTCACGCTATGCTTATTACCATGATTAAAAACATTGCCCTCGGCCTGATTAAGCCGCGACTGCATTGCATTGCCAGACACGACCTCCTGCGATATTGCTATTCAAACTGCCTCATTCTATACTTCATCCAAACTTCATATGACTGCTATGGAAACTCAATTTACAGTATAATCCTGATTCAAGACTACTGTGTTGTTTTCCTCATAAGTACTTTTGTACGTATAGTCTACGCTACGGTAACAAGTTGTAGTGAACTGAGCTCCTACTTCACGTCACTTCGGTTAATAAGTTATGTGAATTCATCTTTAAAATTATAACAATTTAGGGCTTTGTTACTGAAAAATGTTGCGCTAAGGAAAATGTCTATTTGGGGGCATAATTGGTGTAACTTAATTGTAAAGTAATTGTTTAGTATTCCTGAGTAAATTAACACAATTCACAGCTTTAGAACTTGATTTGGTTTCAGTTGTTCAAGAAAATTACTGAAACTAAAGCATAATCCAGGACTGCAGTGCTCTAGAATGCGTTCTAGTTTAAGCAGGCCAAGAATCACAGCATTCTGACGCTTGCTCTGATTTTTGGTCCACTGAAACCAGAACACAATACAAAGCTTCAATGCTCCATAATGTGCTATGGTTTCAGCCAGTTTAAAATTAGAGCACAGAGCACAATGCAGAGTAGCCTGCTCCAAAATGTGCTGTTTTTAGTAGATCAAGAATTAGAGTAAACGCTTTAAATTTCTCTAATCCCTGTGCCACTGAAACTAGAGCACAATCCAAAGCAGCCAAATCTGTCCCAGAATGTGCTTCGTTTTCAGTAGGCCAAGATTTAGAGCAAATACTTTAAAATGCTTTAATTATTGACCCACCGAAACCAGGACACAATCCAGAGCAGCTAAATCTGCTCCAGAATGCGCTCTGGTTTTAGCAGGCCAAGAATTAGAACACCGCTGAAACGGGCATTGTCACTGGTCATATGGATTCTTATTGGCTGATATTTAATCTGTAATTTTGGCTGTATTAGTGGAATTTAAAATGAAAATTTACATACATACTGGTAATAGTTTTAAAGGTGTAACTCACACCCATATTAGGGGAGTAGTCAGTTACTAAAAAATGGAAAAATATACAATAATCATTAAAATAATAACAATTCAGGGCTTCGTTAATGATGTAAAAAATGCTGCGTTAAAAATAATGTTTGTTTGGGAATAATAGGTAATATGCACCAGAACCTATTTCAAATGATATATTTTCTTATGGAAACAGTAGCTTTTAAAGGTAAGTGCATAGGTAATACTTTGTAAAGAATAGTAAAGTAAATATTGCAAAAATTATTCTTCTATTCATTAGCTTCTAGAAATATAATGAAAACAGATGTAACTCACTGTTGGATATTTGATTAGCGGAACTATAGTAATAAACGTGAACAAAAAAATATGATTTATAGTTGAAATTACTGAAATTTGAGGTGTTACTTTCGAAATCTAGTATAAAATATATTTATTTTATTTTGCGAACTATAAGAAAAAAAACATAACAATTATGTGTTTAAAGAAAATAATATAGATCTAAAATGATTTCAAAGAACCTAATAGCTTTCTAGATAACAATTGCAACTTTGGAAGATGAACGCCAGGAATTCAATTACATATGTAAACGCATTAACTACTAAAGTTTTACCTATTGTTAAGTAGGAATTAAATATTTGGTGATGTAACATAATTAAAGAAAGTTTAACTACTGAGTTTATCTTTATCCTCACGGGAGACTCATCTTATAATCTTTAAGTAGATTAGGATAAACTGAAAAGAGACAAGGTACTAAGTGCCGTCAACCCCTCGTTATATTTTCTTATTTTTGCGCGTACGAGGTGTTATGGTCCTTGAAGAATAGGTATAAGGACCAGTTTTAGCCTAATGCCTTTTATTGTCTTTGTATCATCTCCTAAGTGCGGAAAAGTAATGAAATAACGAAAGTTCCAAGGGGAGTACAGAGAAATAAAAATAGAAACCTCTACACCACAGCAATTTAGGAATACGGTGTTTTCTGGTAGGTTTTCTCTGTAATCGCACTTTACTTTTGGGAAACTAAATTCATTTTTAATATTTTGCAAAATAATTTCGTTCAACATGAAATAAAAATAGAAAGAAATGTATGTTCTATATTAATCTTAATTAATTAATTAATGTTTTTAATGTTTCTGTTGGTTGGTAAATATTAGAATAACTTTACTAATAGCAAAAGCTCCATTTACGAAAAGAAATTAATTATGATTATTTTCATAACTAACATGCAATTCTCTATGGTGTGTACTATAACTTCATGTCTTACTAGCATTTTTTAATAACCGGATTATTAGATCAGATATTGTAAATATAATTTGCGAAAGAGTATATGAATGCGATTGCTTCTTTTCTACTCATATTACCCGTGATAGTTTTTTTCGATTCCAATATTTTAGAAACGATATCAATATTTTGATATTTTATTAATATCAGTACATTTAATCCAGTAACGAAAATTTTTAATTAATTTAATTAAATATAAATGTTTTTTATCCATTTTTTTTCGTTTTTGCTTGAAGGAAAAACTTGCTTTTTCTTACTGCATTGAAAAAAAAAAGATCATTAAATTATTTTGTAATACAAAAGAAAACATATTTATTTTATAAAAAAAGATAGTTTTCCCCATCACTTCCTACATTTTTCTATTTTATAAATATCAATACTTCAACGTTTGTTTATTTGGGTGAATTATAAAAATAATTGTAATACGAATATTTATATAACTACGTTTAACAACTATTTATGTTCACCACTTCTATTAATATCAGACTGTTCTCGTGGTCTTCTGCTTGATTTATATAATCGAGCAATGAAACTCTCGAATATTCTAGCACCTTCGATACGTCACTACCTTAGAAACGTTATAACGTGTCTCGACCTATCTGCTATATTACGTGAGGTGACCTTGTAATCGCAACAATACTTTTCTTCCGATCCGATACTGATATCAATGATTTCTAGATATCGCTGGGGTATTATTATGAATTTCTTATCGTGTCTTTTATTAACGTTGTTAATAAACAATAACATTAATTCAAGAAATGCGTTAAAGACTTGTGAAAGATGCAAGCACTTCATGAGACTTGTAACTCAGTTAGTACAGCACCCTTCTAATAAAGAAGAAGACCTCGGGTTCAATGGTTCAAATTTTTCAATAATTGATTTCTATATTAAAAACATAACAGCAAGACATAAAAATATGAAATAAATTATTTTGTGAAATGTAAGTTGAAATAAGAAAAAATAGGAAATGGCAGTTGAAAGTTCCAGAGTGCGAAAACCGTTGAAGTTTAAACAGTTAGTGTGCATCGAGTCATTTTCCTCAAACACTGTCGCATGCCTTTTCTGACAATATAAAATAAATTGGAAGTTTTTCCCGATGTTGTTGTTATCTTGTTGTCTTTTTGTAGCACGGGCGCTCATATTTGTTACCTGTCACTTGCAGTTGTGTCGGGTTCCAGAGCTTCCTGCTTTACGAGATCTCGGACGAATTTACCGCTAAGACGCGAGGCGCACTTTACTCAAGGATACGGATACATCTCTCATTCAATCATTCATAAATATTTTTATACTTCCGGCTTTCCAGAAATCGCTTCCAAATTACGAAGAAATCTGCTGTGGACAGCATGTTATCCATCGTCCTCAAGTATTGTAACTGCTTAATAACATCATCGGCTCCACAGATCTTCAAAGGATTATTGACACTCTGTTACGAGTCAAGTTCTACAATTCAAATTATGGAGCATTCCTTGAAATGAAATAATAATGACTTTTCTAATAGCACTTTTGAACTTGTCATTTTAAATATCAAAAATATTTGTTCTATGGATGAATTTCATTCTATATTAACCATGATTAGATTGAATTATTTTAATTATATTTTGAAGTATTTTTAAATCATGTAGACATCTTCAGTTAAATTAACATTAGTTATCAAGTTTGTAATTTAGTGTAGGATTGGTTTTATCGACTGGATGTTAATAAAAGATCTATTTTGGAGTTGCACTCATTTAATAAAATCCACTAATATACCCACTAATACACCGACGTTTCTACTGTAAATCAGTCTTCATTAGGGTGCTGATAAAATACAAAACATACAATTAAATATACAGACATACATTCAACTCAGGTAAGAGACTTACATCATATATTTGGATTTATCAGTTCATAAGTGCTTATTTAGTTATATTCTAAAGTTTTTATGATACAATGTTGAATATTGACAGAAAAACGTAGCAGAAATGCAATTTTTTTAAGTGAAGAATACATTATTAAGATTTGATAAGAACATGATAAAATTATAGAATGCACAAAACAAATTAAAGACAAGAAACATTAGTGGAAGAAAATTACAATTATGTTCAATACAAAAATTAGCATACACAGAAGAACTTGCAATGATGGAATACGACAATAAATTATATAGCTAAAACAGCATTATTTCTAGAAGAAATATTATGTGATATATATTATAACGAGACTACGACCACTACATATACAAATTCATAATTATTATACGTTCTATCTGGTGGATGAGTTACCTCATTAATCAGTTCCAGTAAATATAGCACTAAAGGTTTCTATAAACTGAACCTTCGGTAAAATTCCGTATTATCAGATTCGTTAAAATGATCTACTCTTTGTGTTATTGTGGTATTTGTTATTAATCATTTGAGTAATTAATCCGGTTAACAGTAATATTTAACCACGATTAGCAATTAAAACACGCATTTGCGCATTTTAACCATTGTCTCTAACCAAACCATAAACCAATGATTGAAAAATTGATCCTAGTCTTTGAGCGATCGTAATAGTACTGTAAAACCTCTAATGCAATGTTTTTATTTAATATTATTTAGTATTAGGTACAATACTTTTTTTTTATAACATCAATCCCAAATGTTCTTTAATGGTTTCCAATTTTGACATTCAAAAGACAGTTTTATTATATATTATTATATTATACAAAATATATTTCTTTAGAATTATAGCAAGTCCCCTAACAAATAAAAAATGCACCCTACTTGAAAGCAGATTGCGTATAATTCGGTTATTAGGTACCGTAACATGATAGATATGATATCTGAGATTATCTGATTAAAATTATCATAAATTTAGTCTTAATCTTCAAAAATATTAGCTTTAATAATGTCAAAAATAAAATTACTACTGTACAAATCAATCAATTTTTTAATAAAGTAATATCCTATTTACTAAAGATTATGTATGAAATATGAAAATATAATTATTGCAATTTATTCCACAAAATCTTGAAATGTAACTGAAAAGATTCTCATTCCAATTAAAAACGAGAAGAAGTAAATAAAAGCAGAACGGATATATTGGACGTTTCCTCGTAATGAAATAATTTTTTCGCTCTTGATGTAGTATTCTGAGGAAAGCTGAGTAGATGATTACTCTTGCTACGAGAGCGATATCGACATGACACGAATCACTTCTGATAATAGAGAGTACTTCACATTACATGGAAAAGAAATCGGATTAAAGATCAAATCGCTGTTTCCACAATCATAATTCCAAATATTACGTTTCCACTCGCATAAGAGTATTAATAATATTGATATAAGAGGCTAATGTATAAAATTAATAACATGAGCAATTCCTTATTAAAATAATATGATTTATATTACTTTTTTTTTACAATCGATCTGAAAGACTTAGTTTCTTGATTTCATTTATCTATTGTAGAAAGTTGATATTTGCAGACCAAACATGTTTTTTCTTATCGTTGCTATTAGCAATTGTCTGCAAATGATATGTTAACCCCGTTTAAATAAAACAAGTTTATCTCATTGACATGACAACAATCTTGGGTTGTTTCTTGAACAACAATAACGCATATTAAAAATATAAATACAAACTATTATATTTAAAGGGAAGAATTGCTGGGTTTGTCAATAACACGTTTTATTGACTGAAACCCAGCAATTCCTCCCTTTAAATCAACGTCCAGTCAAAAAATCTTTCATTCCTCAAACTATTATAATAAAACAGATTAAAATTACTATTCAATCAAAAATTTTTTTAAATACTTTAATTGAAGACATCTTTGCAGATATTGACTAGTTGCAACACTTGCTTCCTAAATCAAATTCCTACATTCTTGTATAATATTTTTTTCTTCAACTATTAAGATATTTGCTTGTTATATGATTGTTATTGGTACTGATACTTAGTATATTGTAAGAAATTTATTTCCACTAAATATTTATTTCTACACTAAATATTTATTTCTACTTTTTATTTCGCTGTTCTCCACTAGACCTCTATTCGACTTCACAGTGACTCGTCTCGATTTCTCTCTTTTTCAGGCCGCGACCCTTTTACACCTGCGGGTAATTAATCTTGAACCTCCCAGAGTTTTCCGGGCTCTATAAAATTTCCGAATAGCGGCGACGCTCTTATTTCACTTGATCTATTTAGTGAGAATACCTGTCCGGACAGGTCGCCCGCGATGAGTCATCAGCAACGAGTCATCCTCGTTACAATAGTATTTATTGGTAAGACAGAGGTGGCTCACTTGGTTAGTACGCTCTGACTCGAAGTGAGCGAAGTTCACACAGATAAAAATCCAAATAAAAGTACTTCTGTGTCCGATTAGTACAAAATCCAAAATAAGGTGTAGGTCCTTTGCAAAGGCTGTATTGTACTAAAATACAAGTAAAACTTGTTAGGAAACAAGTATCTTAAAGTTCTTGAGCTACATAAATATTATAATGAATAAGAGCAATACTATGAAATGAAGTAGGAACTGAAATAAAATATCAGACAGGTTTTGGATATTCTTTGTATGATGTTTGATTATATTTAGTTGGAGAACTGTTGATCAGACATTACTAAAGAATACTTTGTAAATGAGACAAAAGATTCCCTTGTTAATGAAAGCAAAAAACATGGAACCACTTACCTCACAAAGTACGTTCTATAAAATTCTTTTAAGTCTGTTTGTTTGGAAACAGCCGTGTCTGAAGCATCAAATCAACAGCGTCCGAGCGCGGAAGTCTGCGTTTAAGTGTCGGTGCAGGCGCGGAAGGAAAGAACGCCGGGGTAGGCCACGTATTCCAGTGCGGTGGCGGTCGCCAACTATTGTCAAACTGTCCGGCGCGCCGTGCTTGGTATGCGGGGCATCCGCGCCCAAGGTGCGAATCAACTGACACATGGAATTCCAATTTGATCCCGCGACGCCCGCATGCCCTTTAAATTGGTTTATTAGTGATAGATGAGTTCTTACACAAGCGATTACGATTACGCCAGTCGCTATAAAATTTAACACCATTACCTTCATATAAAATTATGATTATAGTAAGGTATACAGGTGTCCGTTTTATGAGGTTTACTATTGAGACACATGGAATACCAGTTTGATCCCGCGACGCCCGCATGCCCTTTAAATTGGTTTATTAGTGATAGATGAATTCTTACAGAAGAGATTACGATTACGCCAGTTGCTACTAAATTTACCATCATTGCCATCATTTAAAATGGCATGAAATCATGATTATACGGTAGACAGGTGTCCGTTTTAAGAGGTTTACTATTGAGACACATGGAATTCCAGTTTAATTTAGCGATGTCCGCATGCCCTTTAAGTTGGTTTATTAGTGATAGATGAATTCTTACACAAGCGATTACGATTACGCCAGTTGCTACAAAATTTACCATCATTGCCTTCATATACAATTATTAAATTATGATTATGGTAAGGTATACAGGTGTCCGTTTTAAGAGGTTATATTGGGATCTCGAGAACTGAAGAGATTTTTAATGATGTACCTATGTGTTTTTCCGAAAAAATGCATGGCTCACTAGATATAAGCAAAAAATTGATTTTGGATAATTTCAATTCATACAAGTTTCTAATTTCCACACTTTTCTACGAGGAGCTTATTGACCAGCTCTAGGTCAATGATGCTAGTCTTCTCAACCTTGATTTATAATGTAATATTATTTGAACGTATATAGGTGGTAATTAACTTATTCTTTGAACAAAACCTGAAAACGACTTTGTTGCTGTACAAATTTCTTTATTATGTTATCGATATATTCGGCGTTTTCTCCATTCAATACCTCAAGCGAATTGTTTGTCAATTAAATTCGGTTAATGCTTATCTATATAAAAATAAAATCGCGTATGATACCATTTAACAACAAATGAATGTAATAGAGTTGTCAGAATGGTCACACTATATTGTATATGATTTTTTCATGGTTCATGCCATTCTGAGAGAAAACAGAAAAGAAGCATCATCAGATCATATTTTCAACTACAGTTAAATTTTAAAATATTACTACTATTTTTTAATATATAGAAATATGTAATTTTTAATTTGCTATAACTTAGAAAAAAAAAACATTAACAGTAAAATAATGAAAAACAGTTTTTTTATCTGGGTGTACTCCCCTGAATAAAATCTTGCCGGCGCCCTTGTGTTCCTATGTTAATTTAATGAAATAACTAGTAAAACATATAAAACCACTCAGATATAATTTGAATATTAATATTAATTAAAATTGAGGATACAAATCATTTACATAAAAAAAACTCTACAAGTTTGTCCTACATAATTTAAAATCTTATGAATGAATGAGTATTTTATAAGTGAATCACTCCGTCAATTCACACTGTTCGCAATTTTAATTGATATTACTTTATTCTATGAGATGAATCATAAAATCCGTGGAATGAATACAGGAAGCGGCTTATTATTTTTGTGATAATGTTTTTCCGCATATGATGCTACTGTTCATTTTTTATTATCGTAAACCTCAACATTAAATATAATTTTTGAATGAATGTTATTTTAGGAAAAATGATTTGGCAATCAGATTGACAATGAAAATGACATTAAGTTAAAATTGTTGTGGTAATTATATCATAATATTATTAATAAGTATATTTTCATAAATTAATCCTGTATTCATATTTAGTAAAAGTTGATAGTTGTAGCTATTGAAAGGTCCGAATCCTTTAGACTACCGTCAACAATATTTCAAAAAACAACAATTTAAAAATAATCAATTTTCCGTTTCATATTTCTGCCTCAGTATGGTTTGAAACGGGGATTCTCTGTAATTGTTTTACATTTATAGCGATATCCCTTAGTTTGTAGTTCATTTTTCTCGCGTAAATATTAGTTTTCGTGTGTTGGTGATACAAGGCTAGAAAATTGAAATGTATTTTCAACAGAACATATTTTCGAAAATTCAATTAAAACATACATACATTAAATTATGAAAGTTTGAATAATGATACTATTTTTTAGCATACTGCGCACATATATTCTGGAAAAATATTGTTTTATTATCAGAAAATTTGTATTGTGTTTTATATTTATGAATCCAATTTATATTTCCATTACCACAATTTTTTGCCTGGTTTTTTACATTTTCTAAAACGATTTTATTTTGCGAATATAAATTGAATATAAACTATAAAATCGAAAATCCCTCATGTCTGAAATTTTAATAGAGCAAACCATTATTAAATTTTATTTTATTTTAGTATGTTTAACAAAAAAATAATTACTAATGAGATTGTTTAAAATGTTCTTTTCCTGTCTGAATACATATTCTAGTTCTTGCTGTAATTGAAGAAGTATTTCTTTGAAGAGTATCAAATTCGCCTGGATTTAGCTGCTGTCATAATGTTATGAATGAATTAACCCCTAGCATAGACTTTTTTTGTTTAAATTTAACTCTTATGTTAGGCTAACAAGTGTTCTATTTATATTATCTGACTATTATTAACATGGACTTCTGGGAACTCCTTTACGGTATAAAATCCTAAGTAGATTTCAAAGTAAGCTATGCAAAAAGAATAAATGTTTTGTAAAAGAGAATGTAGGAAGATGAACACAGGTATCTGTTTGATAAAAAACATGCCCAGTACATGCTAAAGGTGCATTATGTTGTCAGTGTACCTTACAAATACTTTGACTTGGAAATAATAAAAAACAGAAATCCTGGCCGCATTGAAGATATTATTTACATTAGTAGCACCAAAATAACATTTCTTATACCGACAAATAAAAAAATACGAAATATCATAAGCTGTATTGATTGAAAACTTCTTAGGTCTTCATACACCTATCTTACTAGTATGTTATCATTAATGGCTTTTATACGAAGTACGTTATAGAGCAGTATTTCTCAACCTGTTTTTTTGAGGAGGACCGGTAAAATTACGAAAATTGAACGCGGATCGGTAAAAATAAAATCAACTTATAATCTTTGTGTTACCGTTATATAATTTTTAATGAAATTTCTTTTCTCATTTTTTTTAATGTTAAATTATTTTGTGGTTAGTATGGCATAACAAACAAACGAACTTATTATTACATATCAAAGAACTGTCTATTTCATTGTTTATTGTAATACTTTGAAAGAGATTTTTCATATTCAAACAGATATCTATTACCTATCTATTTCATGGTTTACTAATTATTTTGTGAGGTTTTTTATTACGACTAAAAATGGTAATAGTATTACATGTAGTCACTTCTGACTAATAAGTATATTAAGTAAGTCATTACTATTCGCAGTAGATGGATGTATCATGTAATATTTAAATTGGAAAAGAGGAGGAAAACATTACTTCCTTGCATAATGTAAGCTTATCCTTGAAAACATTGATAGCATTTTCGTTACTCGTTACTTTGTCTATGGTTTTACGTAGAAATCAATCATTCTGATAATAAACGACTTGATAATCTAAATGAAGGAAAACAATATTTCCTTATTTCCTAACTCAAACCACATAGTAGTCTCACTGGTAATATTATTCATTACTGTATCGGTGATTCAACGCAGGCATCAACCGATATGATAATAAATGACTTGATATGCGAGGTGATGAATTTATGCAGATAAATATTTCCGCAGATCACGCCAAATGAAATAACTGTCAATCAGATGATTTGTTCGATTCGATGTGAATTAATACAGGGTAATTCCACACAAATATTACCAGATTCAAACGATTATTTATTCCAGTATTAATTACGAATGATTCATTCATGACTCATAAAACAATAGACGTTTGCAAGAAATTTCATTCTTTAAATTTAATCAAACGTATCGAACTCAATTCATCAAAGAATATATTATTATATAATTTGAAATACTGGTCCTTTTTAACTAGAATGGTAAATTGATACAATGAAGTTTTTTAACCAGATATAAAAATCACTATGACACAAAAACAGACCATCGCCATTATTTTCTTTATTATTGTACGTATTGTTTATTAGCGTTTTGTTATTTTTCCGAAGAAAGACAAAATTAATTCAACTAAAACTAGACAACATGCCAATCTTTCCGCCAATAATGCAGGAAATAGAATAAATATATTAAAACTTCTTCCTTTGTGCGTTTTAAAATAGAATATTAAAAGCAATTTCTCCTGTAAATCGAGAATTTAAAAGCTGAAATTTTATTTTTCAATAAATTATTCATAGAGTTTAAAAACCAACCACTACTACGGCTGACTTTCTATAGATATTCCACTAGATCCGAAGCACTTTATTCTAAAAATAAACCAAAAAGAAATTAGATTGCGCGATATATTTTTCATTTCCGCAAAAGAGATGATCAAAATAAAAAGGATTTTGTGCGATTTATCTCAAAGGATCACTTATAATCTTGTTATCCGCATATAGAATCTATCATTACCTACTACTTATCAATATGTTACCACGAATTACATTCTATTATTGGGCATGGCTATCTACTTTGTCATAAATTTCAATTTCGCACTTATGTTCTTTCTGCATGGACTCTATTATTAGGAAAAAAATACGGTACTCGGATGTAGTCACATTTATGAAAAATATCGGATAAATACAAAATAGTTACATTTATTACAAAGCACAAAAAATATACATTATAATATTTTTTATGACGTAAGTTCTGCTGTAAATGCGTTTATTTTACTTTGTATGAATAAACGTTGAACTGTTTTTATTTAACCATTAGTGGTTTTAGTTGTTTTTTGTTAAAGTTTGTTTACAGAAAACAATTAATTAAAATTGCTTTATGTTTAACGAATGTAATTCAGTTCGAAATGTAATTAATATTAATAAAATATGTAGTACATAACTCGTTAATGTTTAATAGATATGTACACTCTATTTTCCACAGTTGAGCCTCACTTAATCAATTGTAAACCATGTTATTCTAATCGTTGATGACATCATCTTGTCGGAAGAAAAATAAATGTCAAAACTGACAGTATGATATACAAATATAATAATGAATGAAACCTACAAAAAAAGTTGTAGATTAAACTAACGAAACTAACTATAACATGTACGATAATGAGATAGCGAATGAAAGTCTCATGTATGATATGTATATACGAAAGATGCAAGATAAAAGGTTTATAATTCTTGCAACAGAAATTGGTGACGTGATCAACTGCGGGAAACAGAGTGTACATATCTTTTTATTCTACATATCATTGGTATATTTTCGTGCAACATTTTGTGAATAGTTATTTTCAATACTCCTAAAGTACAATAAACAATAACGTAATTATTTCATTTGGTTGATTAGGATTTTACAGGATTATCTCTATGGTAAATTAGCAAAATACTCATACATTACTGGAATTAATGTCCGTTTAATATATGGAAGCAAAAAATTAAATTGGAACTCAAATGTTGCCAGAATGAATTAGGCTAATTAAAATTTTATTGATATTATTACAATTAATGTAGGTATGGTGACAGTTATAGGCATTTCATGAATTTACCTCAAATTCTACTATAGCGATAAAGCCGTTTATAACAATAGTTTACATAACGACAAATTTGTCACATTTCATTGAAATCTCATAAAGCGAATTGGAAAAATCTGATATAACGGTTTTGCTTTTAACAACTAGGCCGGAAATTGTAACGAGATTGTAATTTTTATAAAGGCTTTTCAGAATATAACGAAGACAGAAAATATCCAATAAAAATTTCAGTTATTTAGTGTGTTACATTACTTTTTCTATCGGATGCTTGTTTACCTATAAGGTATTATAGGTGCATTCTTTTTGTCATCCATTTCACTTCAACAAGCAACCTCCCTAGTTGTGAAAGTGAATTAAAAAAAAATTAGAAGTCATATAAAGTTTTATTTTTAATTTCTTCAACTACAGCAAGGGAAGTTTTAAATCGCCTGGTTTTAAAAATAATTTCTTGCAAGTGGTGGCCGTTGTGAATATACTGCTGCAGGCGGATTCTAAGATTTTTTATATCTTTGGGCAATTGTAATACCTTGAAAAATGTTTTGAATTTGAATTTTTAGTTGATCGAAATCTTGAATATTTCCTCCAGAACAAACTTCTTATTTTAAAGGTTATCAATAAAAATATCCTAATTGTGTAATATCGAGAGATCTAGCAGACTATTCTACTATTCTACCATTTCCTCTAAAATTACTAATGATTGTTGTTGTACTTAGTATAGGCCAGTCAGAAAATTTTATAACCCAAAAATCAAATGTCATATTCATTTCCTTTATTTCATTTTAAAGACAAGCAAATACACATTGCTGTCAATCAAATATCAAGTCGTAACCATAGATACGATAAGTCCCATGTTTTACATTAAAAATTACTCACGGTATTTTATTTATACAAATTTTGAGAACTTCAATTTGATCTAGGATCTCTTAAGTAAAAGCTGAAACTTTATAATTTGATAGCCTAGGATGTATATTGTTAATGTATATCAAAAAATTAATCTGCGGCACAGCATTTGTCGATGGAACAGGACCTTAAATACTTAAGGAACCCAAGTTTTACATGGATTTCATTCGGCCACAGCGAAAATTTTATTTAATTAAATATTGGTAAATTTGGGATTTGAATCGGACTGTGCCACAGCAAATGCAAATTCATATGCTTTTTAAGATATGTATTGATGTTTGTGAATGTCAGAGTTGGACATATTTTTGTTGGTTGGGATAGATATTAGCCCATGCCCTTTTGCTCCGTGGATCAATTCGGATTGTGATTTGTTCCACAGGTCGCGGTGAAAAGCCTCTGGGTGGCATCGCCGATATACGCTATCATTCTTGTCAATTACCGAGTGATAAATGCTCGGTATAAATTCACGGAAATGATTCGCTCGTATCTGATGCTCAATTATGGTTGTCGTTGTCGCACAGCCAGCGGCGACTTTTGTGTGCGGCTGACGGCTACAAATTGCACGCGATGCGCTCTTTGTGCGATATCTTCATGCAGTTGCTTCTGCCTTGTTAATGTGCCAATCTCAACATTGCTCTACCTACGTTCTTTTATTGTCAACTTCTGAACTTATACATTAGCGCATAGTCAATCACGTGCAAATATAATTTCTTTTATGATTTGTAGGTACATGGCTTGTAATAAGGCAAACTTCAAATGCTTCTCATTTCTCATTGTACTTTCTTATAACACGTAATTTTCCAACAAGTTCTGAAGCGACACATTGCTAGGAAGGCAAACAAGGAAAAATACAGTTTCTGTGTGATTAATTTATAGTAACCTGATTTTGCATCTCGTCATCTATTTCTCATAAACTTTGTGATGATGTACTCTATACCAGTTAGAATCCGATGACATCTAGGCAACATTCTCCATATATAAATATATCTATATCGAAATCTACAGTGAAGCCTATTGGTACTACAATTGGTAAAAAGTTATGAATGATTTGGCAGCCATTTTCATTCACTTTTCCGAGGAAAGGAAGGAAAATCTAAGTGTATTGATATAATATAAGTAGTTTTACCTTCACATTTTCCTGCTTATATTTTATGCACTCTTTGTGCTATATCTTCATGTACTGCCTCTTCCTTGTTAATGTGCCAATCTCAACATTGCTTCGCGTTGCTCTACCTTCTTCTTTTATTGTCAACTTCTGAACTTATACATTAGCATATAGTCAATCACGTGCAAATATAATTTCTTTTATGATTTATAGGTACATGGCTTGTTAATGTGGCAAACTTCAAATGATCTCACTTCTCATTGTACTTTCTTATAACAGGTAATAACTTGCCAAGAGCTTCTAAAGCTACACATTGCTGTGAAATCAAACAAGGAGTCATACAGTTTCTGTATGATTAATTTATAGAGTAACCTGATTTCAAATCTAGTCATCTATTTCTCATAAACCCTGTGATGATGCACTCTACACAAGTTAGAGTCAGATCCAGATGACATCTAGGCAACATTTTCTACATATAAATATATCTTTTATTGTCAACTTCTGAACTTATACATTAGCGTATAGTCAATCACGTGCAAATATAATTTCTTTTATGATTTATAGGTACATGGCTTGTAATATGGCAAACTTCAAATGATTCTCACTTCTCATTATATTTTCTTATAACACGTAATAACTTGCAAAGAACTTCTACACATTGCTGTGAAATCAAACAAGGAGAAATTCAGTTTCTGTATGATTAATTTATAGAGTAACCTGATTTCGAATCTCGTCATTTATTTCTCATAAACCCTGTGATGATGTACCAGTTAGAATCAGATGACATCTAGGCATCATTCTCTACATATAAATATATCTATATTAAAATCTTTAGTGAAGCCTATTGGTTCTACAATTGGTAAAAAGTTATGAATGATTTGTAGCCATTTTCATTCGCTTTTCCGAGGAAATGAAGGAAAATCTAAGTGTATTGATATAATACCGGGTGTCCCAGCTCGACCGGCACATGGGAGTTTTACATGGGAAATCAGTTAATTATGAATAGTATCTCCCCAGTGCAAGATATTAACTTGAAATTTTGTATGCTTGTTGGGGAATATTATTTCTATGGATTACAGTTATTTGAAATATGTAATTTCGTCTGCAAGACGAGATTTATTAAATTATAAAATCTAACATTTTCGTTCAAAATCAGTCAGCCATGGAAATAAAAGAAAATATCTATGTGACAGTTCTGACAGTTAATGACATGCCATTGTAGATATTTATATTTTTGTAATATTGGTATATTATTTAACAAGAAGGAACTAAATTCAACTTAAATAATATTAAAATACAGGGAATAAGAATTAAAATCAGTGATAGTTCACTAAACTATTATATAATATTCCCCAATAAGCATCCAAAATTTGAAGTTAATATTTTGCACTGGGGATTTCCCATGTAAAACTTCCATGTGTCGGTCGAGCTGGGACACCCGGTATAAGCAGTTTTACCTTCACATTTTCCTGCTTATATTTTATGCACTCTTTGTGCTATATCTTCATGTACTGCCTCTTCCTTGTTAATGTGCCAATCTCAACATTGCTTCGCGTTGCTCTACCTGCTTTCTTTATTGTCCACTTCTGAACTTACACATTAGCGTATAGTCAATCACGTGCAAATATAATTTATTTTATGATTTATAGGTACATGGCTTGTAATAAGGCAAACTTCAAATGCTTCTCACTTTTCATTGTACTTTCTTACAACTCGTAATTTGCCAACAACTTCTAAAGCTACACATTGCTGTGAAGTCAAACAAGGAAAAATACAGTTCTGTATGATTAATTTATAGTAACCTGATTTCGAATTTCGTCATATATTTCTCATAAACCCTGTGATGATGTACTCTATATCAGTTAGAATCAGATGACATCTAGGAAACGTTCTCTACATATAAATATATCTATATCGTAATCTACAGTGAAGCCTATTGGTACTACAATTGGTAAAAAGTTATGAATGATTTGGCAGCCATTTTCATTCGCTTTTCCGTGGAAAGGAAGGAAAACGTAAGTGTATTGATATAATATAAGCAGGAAAGTTTTACCTTTACATTTTCCTGCTTATATATTATGTCCTCTTTGTGCGATATCTTCATGCACTGCTTTGCCAATCTCAACATTGCTTCGCGTTGCTCTACCTGCTTTCTTTATGGTCAACTTCTGAACTTATACATTAGCATAGTCAATCACGTGCAAATATAATTTCTTTTATGATTTATAGGTACATGGCTTGTAATAAGGCAAACTTCAAATGCTTCTCATTTCTCATTGTACTTTCTTATAACACGTAATTTGCCAACAACTTCTAAAGCTACACATTGCTGTGAAGTCAAACAAGGAGAAATACAGTTTCTGTATGATTAATTTATAGTAACCTGATTTTGCATCTCATCATCTATTTCTCATGATGATGCTAGAGTCAGATGACATCCAGGTAACATTCTCTACATATAAATATATCTATATCGAAATCTATAATGAGGATTATTGGTACTACAATTGGTAAAAAGTTATGAATGATTTGCAGGTATGACAAAATTTAGTTTTATATAACTTTTTACTCGTATGTTATTCTTGCCATTGTCATTTATTTTTTCGTGGAAAGGAAGGAAAACCCAAGTGTGTTGGTATAATATAAGCTCGAATATAAGCAGGAAGGTTTTACCTTTACATTTTCCTGCTTATATTTACTTTTTCTTTTATTGCCAATAACTGACAGAGTAAACGTAAAATGTTTAAATTAATAATCCTTTATATTTTATCTCCTATAAATTTCAGATTTTAACATCGCTACTTCAAGAATAATTCACCACTTATTTATATAATTTTAAAATCTTGGTTTTCCTTACAAAAGGACTCTGGGCTTTTAAAGAAAAAATCACAAATAAAAGAATGATAATACAGGATTGGTTTTATTCGACAACGTAGTTAGTAATTAGGAATTAAACTTTTGGATTAGCTGTCATTTCTACTAATGCACTAATGTTTAAATCAATCTTTCTTCATCAAGGTGTGACTTTTGAAATAGCTCTCTTAGATTTTAGTTCAAATCAGATTCTAGAAATTTCCCTAAAATTTTAAGAATTTACCAAGTCCATTTAGTAAAAAGGTTTACAGGAAATAATATTACGGATTTGAAAATTAGGTATTCTTAAAGATTTCATTATGTATAAATATTAGGTGAATCGTTTCTTGGAATTCCATAATTTGCTCAATTGTTATCCTGATTATATTTTTGTCCTGCATAAGACCTTCCTTCTCGAAAACCTAATTCTCTTCTTTATGCTCCACCTTTTCCTTTATTTTATAAAGTAAAATTTTGGATAGTATTAATATAAAAAACTATGGGTATTTTTGTTTTTTGTCTAGAATCATAAAATTGAAGAAAAAAATTTGGTCATATACCCCATTGTAGATAAAACACACACATACATGTTACTTAACAGTCATTAACTAAAAGAAAAAAAAATTCGAAAAATTTTGTGACAACTAGAGTGACCATTCAAACTGATTTTGTCAGTACAATAGATAACTGAATATTATACCGATGTGCTGGTAAACTATTTGAAAAAAATTTTTAACATTTTTTTACTTACTGATTTCCAATTTATATATACTTGTTATTTAAATATTACCTAAAATTTCTGCCACCTTTCTACCGACTCTAATAATAAAACAATTGATTTAAAGATTTACTTATTTATGTAATATTTTATGCAAATTCTGCAAATATTTATTTAGAGTATTCGGGATCATGTATAAATTTTCATAATTAATCATTTAACCGGCTGCTTTAATTCATTGCTATACGAATATAACATCATGTTTATAATTTTTTATTTGAATGCACAAAATATAACTTCCCCTCTGGAATTATGTTCTCATGCACGCATAATTTCAAACTGCAGGTTGAATTAATATTGAGATATACCAATATTTTCAACAATGATGCATTGTAAAATATATTAATATGCCCGACTGATTTTATGACTCAGTTTAGTTAAATGTCCAGTTGTTCAGGTGAATATAAAATCAGTTATTTTTCATCATTGTAATGGATTTTTTGCTAGAATTTCCAGATAAAATGCTTGTGTATAGTGAAATATGACTGGCGTGTATTTTGCGGATTTCATTAAACGTCCACTGAGTGAAAAATGCGGTTCTCTATTTGTTCGCTTTGGAAAATTAAAAATAAAACAACTATCATATATATTTAACCCATGTTCATAACATATTTGTGCAGAAAAATTAATATCCCTGTACTTTTTATAAAAATAAAAATAGTTTTACCTTCATTGGATGATATTTTGTAGACTTCTTGATAGATGTTAGGTTAGGAATCTATTTACATAGTCCATAATCAAAATTAATAGTTTGTATTTACACAAACCGACGCACATAAATATATTATTTGTATACGAATAACACAATAGTTTACCACAAAATACATTGTTTATTCACAAACCGCACCGTTTTCATTTGCCCAACATTCAGCAAACGAACACGAACAAGAACTTGAGTTTATAAATCGTACCTACCTGTTTCGTACCATTCTGAAAGAAATTATTAAGTCTCTAATACTAAGATTTTTTCTGTTAACCTCTAAAAATAATTAATGTGTACATTTTAATTCACGATAAGTCGAGGGATCGTCATAATATGATTAATAGTATCTGTACCATAAAACTACAAAAGTATAGTTTAATGCGATATACAGTAAATTACTTTGGATTTGTCAGAATACCTGCAGTTTGCAGATCGTATCAAAAAGTGATAAAATATTAAATTTCAGTAAAAAAAAACATAACAGAAGATTAGACTTTTCGTACGAATATTAAAAAACTAATAATAAAAATAAGAACTAAAAAATTATAAGATTGTTTATGTTTACCTGTGTGTCTGATCTAAAAAAAGTTACTTAGAAATTTATGTTTTTCTATTCATGTAACCCACCCTTCGTGTTACGAGCCGCCACTGAGAGTGCCTAATCTTATTTAAAGATATAAACAAATATCAATTTTAAATTTAATCGATTGTCTTTAAATCGATTTTATTTTTGGGAAATTTTAAAGAATGTCTACAAATTTGATTTTTTACAAGATGCTTCGATATTTTTTGTTTAATGTCCCTCTGTCTAGAAATGTAGAAAAATTTTTTTTGGCAAATTTGTCTGTCGGTAAGCCACAAATCGATTTTTAATTCGTACCAACCTGTTTCATCCCACGAAACTGGAATATAAATATTTGAGGGATAAAAATCAGAAACATGAGAAAAAGATTTCTTTAAAATTAAATAAAAATAAAAATATAGTTGATCATTATTTAAAATTATTTTATTGCTTGTTTTTGTTGTACAATATATGAAATATTTGTGAAAGTATTCTACCTTATGACTACATATTATTATTTAAAGAAATCTGATCTCTTGTCCAACAAATGATATTTTTAAATATATTTATTTAAGTAAATTACATTAAAATGATAAAATTTGTATTGAAGAATTAGCATGTAAGGCTGCAATGATTAAAATGTGTAATAATTAAAATAAAACCTGACATTTGTCATGACATTTGAAGCAATACAATGACGAGCCATAGCTGTACGCCCTAAGTGAATGACCCTAGCAATTTGATTGCACTAGCGTGATAGCGTTCTCTGATTGGCCACAAGTGGAGCCACTGTCCAGGGCGCCAATTTCAAATTAGAAAGTTTTCAATTCATTAAAATATATACAAAATATTTAAAAATTTAAGTAATAAAATAACTCACAAGCACATTTTGGCAATGTAAGTTGTAGCTGTAATTATTGTAAGTAAAATAAAATAAAACACACATTCAAAAAATTAGTGTAAATAAAAAATTAATGCCCTGATATATAATGTAATTTTTAGTGTCTCCAACTGTGGTCAGTCTTTACTACATATTAATATTTTTGTATTTTAATATATTTTTTAACACACAGTATGTACAGGACCTTCGTTCGTATAACTAAAATAAACATATATTAGAATTGTCTTAAATAATAATTCTATATACTTCAGTTCATCTTCAAGAAAAATCCAAATAAAGATTATCACAATAATGAAATAATGTGACCATTCGCCGAAGAAACGTGCACAATCTATATGAAATATATAGTACTAAATTCCACCGCTTGGCTTGTCTCGGGAAATTTGAGCGCAGAACTTCGATAGAAATGGCAGTGTACTCAATTTTGAGATCTACTCTAAATAGCACCAAAGTATTAAACGGGGGACGAAACCTACGATATTTGCTTCTTGCAACAAATTAAATATACATTTTAATAGAAAATAATATTTTTGCAAATATTTGATGGTAAAAAAGCAAATTTGTAAGGAAAATAAAGCAAAATATATTTTTAAAAAAAGAAAATATTTATACTTTTTTAATAGAAGCTTAAATTAATGAGAAAGAATAAAATATAGATAATTGTGAGTAAAATTAAAATTTTTGAAAAAAAAATCAAATTTATAACAATAAAAGCAATAAGGAAAAATAAATAAAATAAAACAAATGTAAGAAAGGAATAAATATAAAAAATAGAATAATGCAAGGTGGAAATATTTAACAAAAAGATAAAAAATATAAAAACGGCTAGAATGAATTTCAATTCAAAAATATTGTAAAGAAAAACAATCCACTGATTTAGAAAAAATATATAATAAATAATTTAAAGGAAAAGTTCAAAATAATTGAAAGTGTCAATGACATCCCACTGCGCCAGATGAAGTTTTCGAAAACTTTAATATAAGTGTAAGTAAGATTTTAAAAGGTACAAAAAGGAAAGAGATTAAGCACTCAAAAATATAATAAGATGAGTAATAATTAAAAATGTCAGGGACATCCCACTGCGCCTGATGAAGCATTCGAAAACTTTAATATAAGTTTAGTCAAAATTTGATTTTGCAGGGAACAAAAAGGAAATAGATTAAGCACTAAAAAATATAAAAAGATGAGTAATAATTAAAAAAGTCAGGGACATCCCACTGCGCCAGATGAAGCTTTCGAAAACTTTAATATAAGTTTAGTCAAAATTTGATTTTGCAGGGTACAAAAAGGAAATAGATTAATAATTAAAAATGTCAGTGACATCCCAATGAGCAACGTGGTGCTTGAGAAAATTTTATTAATAATTCGTGCACTCAAACTTGTTACTTTGAAAAGAAAAACTAAATAAGGAATAAGTAAAAAAAATAATTAAGAATATAATAATAGAAAATCGGATAATTATGAAAAAAAAAGAGAATCAAAAATAAAAAAAAACAAAAAGTCGAAAGAAAAATCATTAATTTTATGAAATGAAAAACTAAATAAGGAATTAAATAAGAAAAGAAATGAATTAAAAATAATTATTGAATTTATGGGGAAAGATGGTGAATGCAAATTGAAATTACAAAAGTATTGGTTTAGGAAAAATAGTCAAATAGTAAAAACATGGTAAAAGAAGAACCTTTGTATTGATTCAAGAAAAATAAATTATAAATTTTAGAAAAATAATTGAAATAAATATTAGTTTAGCATGAATATTTTCCAATGTTGAAGATTAAAATTTGGGTAAAAGTCCAAGAGCATCTTGTGAGAAGCAAATATGGCACGTTCCCCCTCCCCTATCGTAGTCGTAGTCACTGTAGAACCGAGTCGTTTGACAAACCATGGCGAGGTGTCCACGTCTTGAGACATGACAAAATGAAACAACACATACATAATATGAATATAGGTTTATAAAGTAAGGACTTAAATTACGATGAGGCCTGTGTTCGGTCGAAGCAAAGCACGACGTACGATGCGGAGGGTCGCGGGTTCAGAACCAACCCACGCTGTAGTTGCGGGCGGCACGACCTATACGTCGGAGACGCACTGAAAGAAGACGGCACGTGTAGCTAGCGTTCGAAGAAGGTGTCCACAACACTCAGTGAATAAGATTTCTCACGGAAAAAACAAAATAATACAGAATATAATACGTCTAGACTTCATAAGGTTGATAATAGGGAAGTTATAATCGTTCCATGATATCATGATAATAAGAATTAGAGTGACCATTCGTACTGATTTTGTTAGTACTAGGATGGGTTTCTATAACTTACAAATATAAAATAATATAGAATATCATTCGTCCAAATTCAAAAGGTTGATTGTTGATAATAAGGAAGTTATAATCGTTCCATGATAACAGAAATTGATTTTAATTAGAGTGACCATTCGTACAGATTTTGTTAGTACTGGGGTAGAAATCTATTAACTTCAAGTGCTATCATTTGTTCTTGTTAACTACACTAACTGTTCCACAAAAGTAATAGTTATTTATGGTTGATACGTACTTACATAGTCATACATATATAAAGAACACTCTACAAGTCTACATTCACATATGTGAGAATGCCTTAAATTCATTGCAAATTTGAATTTCCGAATTTCAGTAATATAGTCGTAAGTCATAAAATATAAAAACTATTCAACAGTTTGCAATAATATAATTATTAGCATTTTAATGTTGGACTAGTGTCTTGTTAACACTGTTTATTAAAAAAAAACTATCAACTGTATATAGTCATTCTTGAATTAATGTTATCCATATCGCTTTTAATGACGTTAATAATTTTTTTTACTAAAACTATATCGAATTATACTTTTTATGCAATAAATGATCTTTTACTTAAATTTTTAGTTTATTAGATTTTGTGAATGGCAATTTTCTATCAAGATTAATGTTGGCCTATAATTTTATAGATGGATAACATGAAATACATTACAAATTTTACCAGACTATAAAAATATTTAAGATTATAGTAATGAAAACTACAATACAATGATAAATTACAAATATTATATTCATGAAACGTGAAAGTAAAGTCTAATTTTTAATTAATTTTACAAATATTTGCACAATTTATTGCAGTGTGTGAAGGACCTATAATACAATAGTAATGTACATAGTAACACAAATAGTAAAATGCTAGTTATGTCACATGGAAAATATGTTTTGTCTAGATTTTATCAGACATGAACAAATATAAATTATTATCATAAATTTTATGGAACGACTACAAATTACAAGTACAAGTAATTAAAATATTTTTATACTTTGCGTTAACAATTGTTCTATTATTACATCAAAAACGGTTAAAGTATATCGAATATTGTTACATATTTTTTCGTATTTCTTTTTTGCAACACGCAGTGTCCATCGCAATTGTTGTTTGGCTATTTTTTTTTAGAAATAAACATTATTGTTACAATTTTTCAGTAAAACAAATAAGAATGTAAAAATAATTAATAACTTAAAAGAAAGTTTGCATAAAGCAAAAGAAGTTAATTAAAATTTTTATAATCCAATTGTGCAAAGTGTTGGAAGATGCTAATAAAACAATAAATCATCTTTGGAATAAAATAACCTGAAGTCTGCTGCAGATTACCTTACATTTAAATTTTTATTTGCTAAATTTTTCTAAACTCGTATTTATATGCGCTTCATTTATCATATAAATTGCTAGTCACTGCATCCTTGGCAACCGGAAGTGTTTTCTTTTGTTCTGGTAAATCACACACACATGAATATATTTACGTCACGGATAATACCATACAAGTGCTATTAAAAAGGTATATTGGAGAGACAACATTCAATATAAGATATTAAAAAATACCTTGTAAGAGAACCCTTTGAAGTCTCGACGATAGGAAATTATTATTTTTAATAAAATTTTATTGGAAATATGAAATGTCAATATCACAATCAAATTCACTGCACGTTGGGATAACCAGGGAACTAGGGCGTGAAATATACGCATAAACATTGGCAATTATATGTTTGTATTCATCGAATCATCCACCATATTTGAACTTAATTATCAACATTGTATCATTATTTTTTATTTTAGTATATTTTACGCCCTATTAAAACAATTCTACACTACATTCTACTCTATATAATGAATCTATTACCTGAATTAAATCTGTAAAATATGTTTCAAATAACTAAATTTAAAATCCATTAATCACAAATAACTACAATAATTTTCTTATATTATGAAAATGTGTTAGTTTGTTTTCGAAAAATGTTAGTTTTTTTTTTACTACGAAATGTGAATGTGAGTGAAACGTATGAAGTACACATGAACTTCAGGTGTGTAAGATAAACAGTAATTTGAAAGAGAATCATGTTTAGTAAAATAAATTTAGTTAAATAAATGAGTTTGTTTGAACAATCTTGCTGTTAATAACATGCTACAGAAAACATCCAATTAATGCCACAGTTCCATGTGTATTCCATACATTACCTAATCTGAAAATTCTAGAAATTTACTGTCTATTCTTTGGCAAATGGAAATTGAAAATTATTCATAAAAATATTTTCTGCAATATTTTTTTTTAAATTGCAAAGTATTTAAATAATGTAATAATATTTTATTACAGAAATCAAGTTAGAAATAAACTGAATTAAAAAAGAATTTATTGCGTATAACTATCTAATATCTAATATTTTTATGTGTTTTTTGCGTTATATATTTTATTTAGATCTCATAAACATAATAATATTAGTTTAAAATGTATAAAAAAAATTAAAAATGTCTGGGAAAAAATGTATTTCTTAATAATTCTAACAAACTGCTATAAATTTAAAATAAATATTTTATCCTACTCAGAACCACTCGGATTCGACAACGCTAAAAGTTGATAAATTTTTAGTAGTTTCCCAACATTTAAATATTTTATTTAGAATAAATATGATACAAACCCTATAAATAAATAAATCTGTTTTATAAAGTATCCTCGTAAATATTTAAGAAGTAATTGAACTCTTTTTGTTGCTGTTGATAATTTAGTTCTTAATGAACTTTGTACATTGTATACCACACATTCGATAAAGATATGTTCATGTTTTTTTGTGGTCAGTTTCCACATTAACAAAAGTAATGAATGTTAAAATTACTTGTAATTTCCATCTAAAGTACGAATGGGAACTCCACATAAGTTTTAATTAAATACGCATATTTGTTGGGCAAACAGCAACAGGCCATAAATTTCGTGAAAAAATAAACTTTTTTTATCAGTAATTTAATTAATTCTACACACAATGCGCGCATACTAGTGTTTACTATGTAAATGAAATTACGAGAAAATACAACCCTCACCTATTTTAAAAGGAATTTAGCCTATAAGGCTCTTATCGCCGTGGCGAACAAATACTCCTTTTAAAATATTTGGAAAGTGAGCAAACAGAGAAATTGAGAGAATTTACATATATTGCAGACAGTTGCTTACACCTGAGTTTTGGACTTTACGATTAAATGGTGACCTCTTATTTCGTTTAACTAAAAACCTTTTAAAATTACAGTGCAACATAACATTTTACACCCAAATTCATAAAATAGATTAACCAGTAACCCGGATTAGTTACACCCCTTGTCAACATCCTGAAATGTAATTTTTTTTCTACTTCTTTTACTAAAATTATTTAAAATATTATAATTTTTTTTTATAATCATATAGGTAGATATTTTCCAAACTGTACTTTTCGACTACTTACTAAAAAGTAAAAATTTAAAATACGGAATATGAATAACTTTAAAATAAAATTAATATAAAAATATATTCTTAAATGTGATATAAACGGAAAACTTAAATTCATAATGTTATAATTACGATTTATTTTGCGTTTGCGTTCAATAATTACAAATAAATTTATTCAGTATGCAGCAAGTGAATAAAATTAATAAAATTCAAAATTACAACTATTCTCTACTAATTTTATTAAAATTGACATATTAACGATATTTACAAAATTAGTTAATTACTAATGCCCAATTTTTTTATTACATTTTATCTGGCCCCTACATCGGGGAATAAATCTTGACTGATGTATTTATATATCTATTTTTAATTTCCGTTTCTATTTTTGTTTGCTTAGTGATTCAGAATAACAAAAATTTCCTACTTTCAATTTAGACTTTAGAGCTTGCTAACTCCAAACTTTTCAATTTCACTTTGAAACTACACTTGCGCAATAACAAGCAATATAATTCCTACTTTCAATTCAGACTTTAGAGCTTGCTAACTCCAAACTTTCAATTACAATTTAAGGATTGAAATATTACAAATTATTTTTATATTTTCAATTTCCATTTGCCAATGCATCTGATACTATAGCATGTCCACATATATCATTTTTAACAAAACGATATAATTGTGAACAAACTAGACGATATTACATAACTAGTGCCCCGAGGTAAGTTGTCGTGTCTTCTTCAACCACGACCCGGTCATGCTCTCGGGTCGGGAACACAAACACACGAACAACAACGCCAGTCGCCAGGTCCACCCCCACTCCATGCATGGGCGCGCGACAACTTCCCTCGGGGGCACTCGGCCACTGTCTTGCCAAGCACGCCACTGGAGAAGCTGTTTGTTGAGGACTATTCATTATTATTAAAAAATGTATGGTGTGGTAATGTATTGTACAACAAAATTTTGTTTAAATTTTTTTTTTCACGATTTCCACTTTTATTGCAATTGAATAATTTAAATCAATTGTAAAAGCTTTTAAAATTAAATTACAATTAACAATTTGGCATTTCGTTTAGCTAGTAATTGACTAATGACTACATGTATTATTTTAACGCCAAAATTATATTAAATTGAAAAAGTAATCGTGTAAATGAATAAAGTTACTTTAAAATAAATGGAAACAATTTCGTACAATTAATTTGAAAATACATAAAAATTAAATAAACTTTTAAAATATATATTGCGGTTTGTAATTGAAAAATGAATATAAATAACAAAATTTCAATCAGACATTTTCGAAAAATGTCTGTAACAGAAACTGAATCACGAATAAATATTATAATGAAATGGCGATTTTGACATTTTAAGATTTTAACGAATGTCGACAATATGTTTTGTTTTTCTGGCTGAGCGGATTTTAAAAGAATTTCTTATTTAAGTTTCTGACAACTACAATACGAGTTGATTTACTTTTGTAAAAATCGATGAGATGGAATTGAAAATTGACTATTGTAATTTTTAGATTTTTTAAAATGTTTCGTAAAAAGTATTTAAAAAAAAGTAATAATCAAATAAAGGTTAATAATAATGGATGTCTAGGCTAGTAGTGAAAAAAAAAAAGTTTTCCTACGACCACTATGGAAAGTGACACTTTTCTCACACTAGAAAGCTTCAAAGACGAGTATTTCCCACAATCGTGGGTTAAACTGTAAGAAATCATTTCTCACACTCTGCGTATGTGTGAAGGTACTCTTTGGGAGGTGCTTGTACTTTATTCTGCGACCAATAGCAGTGTGCTCGAAGAAAAAGTATAAGGTGCCACTCGTGCAAAATCACCTTTTTCCTCCTTGTGTGATTCCAACACTTGACTTCGTCTCGTGTCGAAATTTTCACACCTCGTGAGAAATAGGCGACTTTCTGCAGTTGTTACACATTATATTATAGTCTTCAATAAAACAAAACCGAGATAATTTTTTTCCAAGAACAAACCAGAAATTGAAAAATTGTAGAAATTCAATTCATTAATTAAAATTCAAGAAATATAATAATTTATCAAATATGGCGTTAATCTTACAGCTACGGAGTGATTTTGTTGTAATTACAACCAAAATTTTGTGACAAATTTAATTTAAATTTCTAATTATAGAACGTATCTTAATGAACTCCATCATTAATAATTCCAATTTTTGAACACATAAAAGAAATTGCGAAATGATCAAAGCAAACAGAAATGAATTCCTCATGTTAATTAAAAAATTTAATTTACACATCCGCGTAAATAAAACAAACAGCATTCGCGCGGTGGGGGTTCGATAAGCAGTTTATCGATTCCGTTTGATGTCGTCCTTGGCAGGACTGTGACCGCGTAAGAGTCCTGAAGTACTGCATACGTACTTTAGCGGCATCATCGCACTACGAGCTACCCGCTCCGATCCGAGACAGGCGTACTGCAAACAGAGAACATATCATGGTGTTTGCCAAAAGGCGACGGAGGCAGAGAGTTGAGAAAGAGAGCTGAACTCTTCAACTGCGGAAATTCAAAGCAATCGAGGTAAATAAAAATTATTCGAGAAATGTCCATGTCGATGGTACTCAAAACGCATTAATTCCAACTTTATTTCTGTTTCAAATCAAATTAAATACTGACAATTCCACGTATTTGTATGAGTATACAGACTGGTTTTGTTTTGAGTGTACCGATGGTATCCCCTAAATTAAAAATATTAAAGAAATGTGTTTCTAATTAAACTTATTCAGAATTATGTATTTCATATAATAGCATTTAAATTTTTTTTTTGGTTAAGTTGATTTTGAGTCAAATAGGAAAGTATATATTTTTTACAATTTCAAAAAGGAATTCATTTTCTGAATACATCCGTATTATACACTTATAGTCATACATAATAAAGATTTTGAGAAAAATGCAAATAAAAAAATATTATTTTTCAATTTAAATGAAAAAAGGTAAGAATGCTTTGACAAAAACTATTGGAAAATTTCACTTGTATTTTTTACAAAATATTTGTTATGTAAGATTATAAGTGTATTTTATCGTCGTATTCAGAAAATTAATTCCTTTTTGAAATTGTAAAAAAAGTATGTTCCTATTTGAAAATGAAGAAAAAGAATTTTTTTTACAAAACCAACAATCAAAAAAATTTTTTAATGTTATTATAGGAAATACTTAATGCTGAAACTATTCTCTAATATTTTAATTTAGGAAATATCATCTGGACACTCACAATGGTTGCTAGAAAAAAGGATCACAAGTTTTAATGGTCTTAGACATGAGTGAAGCGTAAATTTAAGACATATATTTTCTTAGAAGTTATTATAAATGTAATAAAATTATTCAAATAAATTTTACAGTACGTACTTTTAATAAACTAATTGTGTATAAATATAGTTAAGAAAAGTTAAAATTCCATACACATTACTATTTTACAATAACACAGCCTGTTTATTTTTACACTAATTTACAGTAAATAGTTTTTGCAAAGATAATACAGGTGTGCCATTAAAAAAAAGAAAATCGAAATTAAAAAAATATTTTATTTTTTTAAGCCACTAGTTGGATTCTTAAAAAAAGAATTATTCAATTCCAGTTGTACTAAAATTTTATTCGATTAAGAAACTTCATTTAGAATTGTGCAAATTTTTTAAATTAATCTTTTTTGCAACAGAACGTCAAAATATATCTCCACGGAATTTGTGACCCATTTTTAAACATTATTTTTTATTTATTTTTTGGTGTATTACCAGACTTTTAATTTTGTTTTCTTTTCCGCCCCTTTATTTAGACAATATTGTTTTTATTTTCAAAGCAACCAGAATTACAAATATGTAAAGAAGGTAACGTAAAAGTAATCACGAAAGTATTCTTTTGTTTTATATAGCTTATTGATATACAAAACAAATAACTTGTATTATAAAAAAAGAACAAATAACATATTTCCAACAATTACATTTCGTGGTTGCCAGTAAATAATTTAAAAGAATAAAACAAAACGAAAATTAAACTTTTATAAATGCGCACAAAATTTCCGCAGTTTATCCCAAAAAACTATTACTCATTGAAAGTTAATTTGTTGATTGCTTTGTTCCAAACAGCATAAACAAAATCAATTTTATAAAAGTGCACTGATAAAACAATTAAAAACCATAACAAAACATTAGAGCATCAAACTCAATTTGTTTATTAGTTAAATTTAAATAACTAATTTAACAACAGTTCCTGTTCCAGAGATTAAAACGCAATTAATTTGGATTGAACAAAAAGTTGAAACATCAATTTCAGCATCTCAACTCTCTGCCTGAAATAGTTAGTACATCTTGCATTTTCACAATGAAGTAACGGTCGTTAGTGTTCACAAAAACAGTTTCAGTTAGGTTAGATTACATAACATGACATATAGTTGTTGTTCGCTGTCATTGTATGTCATTTTGTCAAAGGTAAGTGTAGATGCTGTAGATGCAAGGTTAGTGGAAGCAGAGATCAGAGAAGGTTTACATATTCATGTACATACATAGGTAATACATTTATACCTAGATAAAAGGTTCGCCAGTTTCCCTATAGAGGTACGTTGCTATAGGTAGCAGAAGGATTCATTTGAAACAGCAAAACAATCTTCATTTTTTTTGTTTTTATATTTTGTTTAAAATATAAGGTTAGTAAAACGTTTAATATTTCTGACACCGTAAATTTTTAAACAATGCACATACTACAATATAAAACTAAAATTATTACTTTATTCTTTTTCTTTAGAAATATCAAATATGTAAACTCACAAATCCAAAATGTATGTAATATGAAATAAATATACAAATCACTTAGTTTGACATATTTTGTGAATGTACACATTGATGATTATTGATAAATAAATTTTGGACATGTTTACATTTTATGCGTCAGTAATAATTGCTTTACCTAGAATAAATTAGTCCCAGTGTTTGATAAAACAAAAAATATGAACTTATTTACAAAGAAGAAGTATTAATATAACTGCATTTAAGTTAAAATTTAGTTTATGGCTCTAACATCTCAAATTGAAAGATTAAAAATGATTCAAGATCATTTATAATTTTCTGCTCTTTTTAGAGTGGGACTATTCTTTAACATATCAAAACATTTAATTTTTATAAAACTTTTATAACGATTATGTATTTCAAAATATTAAAAAACGGATTCTTCGAAATTCAATTATCGTATATAATTATACCGTGGGACTAAATTACTTTTAATGCCTCGTGAAATTATTCACCTTAGGTATTAAAAGCTTTAGTGCCTTGTTATAAAATATATATTTTATCTATTCTATTGATCGTATTCTGTGATTATGACGGCTCGAGTTCAAATCTATATTATTTACCAATAAATTACAAGAGGTAATGCACTCTCTATATGTTAGATTTAAATGCTTGACAAAAAAATCATAAAAATTCTCGTCTCATATTCTCGTATTATTCAGTATGCCATCATACTATTAAGAAACTTGATAGGTTAAATCAAAATAAGAATTATAAGAGCTTCTATGCTTCTAAACAATTTTAGTAGTGCAAGTTTTTGGCTTCTGTAATGGACCTACAGCTTGGTGTCTAAGTGGGTTCCGAACCACTCATACACACGGTTTTTACTTGTACGAATAAAGAAGTATTGTAATCGCGAAAGTTTTCGATTTTCAGAGATTTCGACAGAAATATCTATTTGACTATTCCTGAATCCATTTTCACATACTTACGTATCTCGCATAAATCAAAAACGATTAGCCGTAGAATGTTCAAATTTTGTTTGTCTAGTTATGCACCTCCATTTTTGGGCCCAATCGACCTGTTCAAGTGAGTTTCGAACCACTCAAACAGCAATTTTTTTATTGGGTTAATAATTATATGCGACGCTGGGATTTGAACCTCAGATATCATATGTCGCTTAATTTGAATCTAAGCAGGCTCAAAGCCATTACAGTTTCGGAATTAAATAATAGAAGACGACCTTATAAACTACCTAACTAAATAAAAAATAAATATTCTACTAATGCCCATATTCATAAAACGTTTGTTATAGTTATAACGCTTCGTTAATTTTTTTGACAAATCATAAAACAGTAGACAAACTAAAATTTTTATTTTTCTTCGAAGACGAATTGTGTTATTGGAGTAAATATTTAACGGAGCGTTATAACTTTAACGAACGTTTTATGAATACGAGCATATATGTAATATAGTTCATTCTTTGAAATTTTTCCAAGTAAATCACGACCGCCTTAAGAAAAAGCAAACAAAAACTGAAATTTACTTCGCAATTTTTAATTCTGCTCTCAGGAAACAAAAACCGTTTTTGAATCCAGCTTCCGGTGTAGGGGTTTCGAACCAATCAAACACAGCTATTATTTTATGGGGTTACTGATTATAGTCGACGTTGGTATTTTAATCCCAGTTCTCATATGTCGTTTAGTTTGAATCTAAGCAGGCTAATTATAAACGACATCTTTAAGAAAACGCAAACCAAAAAATTAAATTTACTTCGCAATTTTTAACTCTACTCTCAGGAAGCAAGTACCGTTTTTGAATCCAGCTTCCGGTGTGGGATATAATAACTCTGCGGTTGCTTCTTAGGTCGGTGAGTAGTTTAATAGTCGCATGAGTTAATGGGAGTGTAACGTCGCCGGCTGCTGGCAGATCCACAGATCCAAATTTGATTATTCGCATTCGCCAGCTGCCATCCGGTAACTACATTCATACACTCGCAATCTTGATGGGCTAACTGTTCACTTCAGAACCAAATTACGCTAAATGGATGAAAGTGGTACTGTTGTGTTGGAGCGCTATAGATATGCTCTTCATTATTCAGCCATAAAGACGGTTTACACCCAGGAATAGCCCAGTTGTAAAAGCATAAAGATCAGTTACCACAACAATTCTTTAAACAAGTTCTTTTGGAAACATCCATATTTTGGTAAAAATTTCTGCAATCTACTCGATTCCAAGAATATTATATTTCTGAAGTCAGGGTTGCTTTGATTTAAATCACTTTAAATCACAATGATTTTTTAAAATCATTTTTCTGCAATTTAACATCCCAGGTTTACGAAAATTGGGGGAAAAAGCTCATGGGTAATATTACCACACGGTAATATTTTCAAGAACAACTAAATCTGTTTAAATTCGTCGGTAAAACGACTATACTGATAC
Source organism: Stenolophus ochropezus (assembly GCA_035578165.1). Taxonomy (NCBI): domain Eukaryota; kingdom Metazoa; phylum Arthropoda; class Insecta; order Coleoptera; family Carabidae; genus Stenolophus; species Stenolophus ochropezus. Next base: position 6,741,283 of record JAQOWZ010000002.1, read on the forward strand.
TGGTATATTATTTTGAATTTAGAATGTAGAATTTTTTGCACTAATGTACGATTTTTTGTTAAATTTACTTTGAAATGTAAATTATAGTAAAATCCGGTTATAACGACATTGAAGGAATCTTAAAAATTTCATTGCTATAGCAGGGTGTCGCGATACAAGAAAATTACGTCAGCGTATCTGGGCTTTCAAATAAGTGATCACAATTTCGATTATCGTGACATTTTACTTGCATTTTTTAATTTTTAGACTTGGTCAACCTACTGCCTCTGCAATAGAACACCTTACAGTGGGTTTCGAACTACTGTGACACTCTTTATTTTTGGTTAACAGTCAGCGAAGCTGGGATTTGAACCCCAGATCTCACACTTCGCACAATTTAAGTCAGTACTAATTAAGTCATCGCTACCCGTTAAATTCATGAAAAAAATATCTAGAAATTTGTTTAGATTATGCTTCGTACAATATTATTAAACAAAGCATGATATATATTTTTTTTAAATAAACCACAATTCAAGTCAAATATATGATTAATTTTGACTGAAATATTAGCTTCTTAAAATGTTTACTTTTCTACTAGTGAATATAGAGCACCTACAACTTACATATATATAGTGGGTTCCAAACCATTTGAACACAGCGGTATTTTTATTTGCTAAAAAAATCACGACATTGGGAATTGAACTCCAGATGTCATATTCGCTTTTTTATATTAGAAACTACTCTACTTTTTTACTGAAATAATTACAAAATATAATTTTGAAGTACTACGTTACGTACTTCAAATTCGAAATGGATTTCCAGCGAGATGATAGAATTCATAAAATATTTCTTTATGACAAGATCTATCTTTGTCAGTCTACAAGAAACAATTTTATAAATAGAAAATATTTGTCATTGTAGTAAGTGCATTGGTTGATTTTACCGTTTTTTATTGAATATTTTAAAGAGGAATATTAGCACTGTATATCATAAAGGGCTCTGTATTCAGACAGTTGCCTATTAATCTGGCGTCAGAAACAATTACAAACAAATGAAAAAACAGTATAGTGCCATTTTTCAAATAACCCGTTCTGCAATAAGCAAAACAGAAACGAAACAATTAGAGACAACGGGATCACGTCAGTTGTGATTTAAAACACTATAAAACAAAGAAACACGGACAGAGTAAAGGCCGATACACACGAGCACAAAATCACAGATAATAAATACCTGCATCAAACATTGTTTTGTCCGAAAAAATATATTGCTTTGTACCAAATACACATTTACTTCGTCCACGAAATAGTATTTTTAAACAATAGCCTGCGCTGACGATACTTTTTCATTTGTTTTGGACTTCAACTATCGCATTGAGCACAACTTTTTTATTCTTTATTTTTCAATTGAATTTTATTCGAGGCTCTTGAAATAATGATATTCAATGAGACAGTTCATAACCAAACTCTTATCGGCTATTGTAAAAGAGAAACCTGAGACCTCCTCGTATAAATAAATATGCCAAAAATCGAATTTATCTTATTGTAGTACACAGAATAAATTAAATTTGTTTACATTCTGAATTCAAATTTAAATAGAATTTATTATTTTTTTCACTACATCGTGATATTACTAGATCATTTTCACCCAATCAGAATGCTTCATTTGATGGCCGAGAAGTGAAGAAATTTGAAAAAGCCAGAGAATCATAGTCATGATTACATTTTGTTGTCATTTGTGAAATAATCATGTAAATGTGTAAATATAATTCGAGTTATAAATTTAATTGGTCAAATTTACTCATAATTCCTGCGAAGTAAGTAAAGGTTGTAATTTTAGAAAAGAATAAAAATATAATTGTAATTTTGCGACATAACAATTTTCGTTTAAATCGCGACTATTTTTATTTGAAGTAAAAAATGATTATTTGTAAATATAATTAGCTATTTCACGAAATAAATTAATTCTTCTTTAATATAAGAGATAATTTATAAGATACATTACAAGAAAATTTAATTAAAATTTGAAAAGGCAGCATTGTAATACGCTCAGCTACGAACTAATAATAGTAGTCCACATTCCGTTGAAGAACACACGACAAATGAAATATGGAAGAGAATTTAAGAAACCTATAGATTCTGAACCACTCGGACACTAATAAATGTAATTTTTGCATGGTAGAAATAATAAATGATATTTGGAATCTAAGGCTAAATTATATTTAAAATAACTAAAATTACCCCTTAACCTTAAAATTATTTTTAAAAATTACTAAGAATTGTTAGGACCTCTGGCATGATTGATATGTTGAGTAATCTTAACTACTCTGTTTAATCCATGTCAGTTATACTACTGATGATGAGTACTCAGGTCTCGAAATATGTATTTACTAATTTTTAAAAATAACTGTTAGCTTGAGGGGTAATTTTAGTTATTTTAATCATGGTAGAAATAAATGGGCAAGTTTAGCGTATTATTTTTATTTTTATCAAGATTGCCCTTAAAAGTGATATTCTACATTTTATTCACCCAAAGATGCCTAGATTTTTCAAAAAATGAAATTTTATACAAAAATGACGTCAGAGTGGCTCGCGGAGAACGTATCGTAGCGCGCGCTGGGTTCCCATGGCAACAGAGAAGCGTGTGGTGTAATGCCTCAAAATACAACCTACGTTCAAAAAGTCAGGTCTCACTATCCTGTCTGCGCAAGCGCATAACTCACTTGTGACGTCAGTATGGCTTGGAGATAAATCACTAATTATTAATATTTGGCAACATAATTTTAACTCTCAATTACATTTTAAGTTATAATTATTCACATACTTACAACTAAAAGATATTTCACATGTAATTTCAACCACGCTAAACTTCCCCATTCCACATTTCGGAAATATTGTTTCCTTGTGCTCTGATGTATAATTAGTTATTATTATTTTTTAGGTTGAGCGAAGTATAAATGTTATTTTTTCATGGTGGATATAAATAATATTCCACATTTCGATTGTTTCCTTGTTCTCTTGTATAATCAGGTGGACGAAGTAAAAGCTTATTTGCCATAACTTTAATACATTTTCCGCGATGGAATATTCCTTATTTCGGAAGATTGATTGGTTGTGCCCGTGTGTGGCCGGTGTGTGCGACACAGATGATTTTACCAAGTGAACCGATCTACTCGTTAGATTCCAATTCGGGCCGGATGAGTTGGCTGCGCGGAACGCGAACGGTCACTGAGATCCTTTTAGCTGGGGGACAAAAACACACTAACAACCACAGAGCCAACTACGTGTCTAGGTGTTTCTGAGGGCTGACCAACAGGCAACGGTAATAGGCGGTTCAAACACTTATAGACTCAACAGGTTTACTTTTTATCTGGTTTTAGTTTAGGTTTAATGCGCATTGGCAAGTTTTTATGTGGATTTTGAAGATGAATTTTAACTGGAGGTATAAATGAAAGGATGTTTTCCGGAGTCAATCTTTTGAACATACCGGGTGTCCCAGCTCGACCGACACATGGGTGTTTTACATGGGAAATCAGTTAATTATGAATAGTATCTCCCCAGTGCAAGATATTACCTTGAAATTTTGTATACTTATCGGAGAATATTAATTCTATGGATCACACTTATTTGAAATAAGCAATTTCGTCTGCAGGGCGAGATTTATTAAATTTATAATCTAATATTTTTGTTCAAAATCAGACAGCCATGGAAATAAAAGAAAATATTTATCTGACAGTTCAGTGAAGTATCACTGATTTTATTTCTTATTCCCTGTATTTTAATATTATTTAAGTTGAATTTAGTTTCTTTTTATTAAATAATATACCAATATTACAAAAATATAAATATCTACAATGGCATGTCATTAACTGTCAGAACTGTCACATAGATATTTTCTTTTATTTCCATGGCTGACTGATTTTGAACGAAAATGTTAGATTTTATAATTTAATAAATCTCGTCTTGCAGACGAAATTACATATTTCAAATAACTGTAAACCATAGAAATAATATTCCCCAAAAAGCATACAAAATTTCAAGTTAATATCTTGCACTGGGGAGATACTATTCATAATTAAATGATTTCCTATGTAAATCTCTCATGTGTCGGTCGAGCTGGGACACACGGTATAACGAATTCAAATCTCTAACAGAATTGGAACCAGCTAAATTTTTAAAAATTTTGTTTTTTAAAAGTTGGATCGGATTGACTTTAATAATATATTATGGATCCCATATATTCAGTTATAAATATCAATTGTGAAATATCTAAATAAATATAAGGAAAAAAAAACTGTGACCTCTACAATTCGACTCAGCTACAGGCCTAAAATTTTTAAAATGTCATACATTTGAATTCCTTTAATATGTAAATGTTAGATTAACTTTGCTTATTTTTAATGGACCCTATATATTTAGTTATAAAATCAATTATGGAATATTAAAAAAATTAGAAAAAAACAATTCTGACAATTGTGACTCCCAGTGGGTTTCGAACCCAGATGGTTCTTTAAATTTCAATAAATGAAAGAAAAGTCGAGTGTAATAAGACTACACCGTGTATTTTTCTTTCTAGGTGCACATAGAATATTAACATGGGAAATCAGATTTTTGCAGGCTGTCGCAAAAAAATATTTATAATATTTACAGTTTTCAAAAATATATAACATTTTTGTAAATAAACAAGACTGACTGAATTTTACCTTTCACTTATACCGTATTTTTTAAACTAGGATCCATGAAAAACAAATTCTACCAAAAATTTTCTATAGTACAACTATCAGCACTATACAAATTAAATAAAAATTTATGGTAGATATCAATTTTACTTTTAATGTAAACGATAATTTGCCAGGATAATCTAGACAACGCTTAAAGTTTATATAGTGTTGGATAAGTTTCTTGACAGGATTAAACCGTATCCTTACGTTACTAGCAGATAATTAATACGTATTATATAACTATCCTCAGATATAATCAGTATCAATGAAGTATATCTTCACTTATATCCCAATAATTTAAAAATTTGAAATTCAAATGTGACCAGCAATACACGAATGTATTTAAAAACGTATGGCAACATATATTGTGGCGTACATTTTAAAAATAAATTTTGTTTTATTTTTTTTCAATCAATTCTGTGTACGATAAATATAATGTTATTATTTTTTGAATAAATTATTTGTCGCACAAAACTTTATTAAATAAAGAATGTTTTATTATTAGTTTAAAGATATTTAAAAGTTAGATTTTAGAAAGAATGAGTCTATAAGCCCAGATTTCGAAAGGGTTAAGGGACAAAAGACAGAACCCTTTGTTAATTATGTTATTACAGCTGCCTATCGTTCAGGCATTGTTTAGTGTTGTTTTGTTTATTATTTTTAAAAATGTAAAAATATGTATAATTTTACACGAGTGTATTATTTTGTTTAAAGGTGGGAAAAATGTTTTAAAAATTTTAATTAAAATTTTAACGGTACACTACTTTTATAAGAGCTTTAAGCCGCAAAATTAAAGGCAAATTTTATACGTCTTTTTTGCCTTGGCAGTTTTTATTTTAAAATATGTTACACTCAGATTTCAAAGATAACAATTATTGAAATTATAATGCGGAGAAGTACAACATAAATAAATCAAATTAATAATTTGGATCTCCGTAAAATAATTTTAATAATTGTTCTCTAAAAATCTGTAGGTTGGAAGTTGTAGATAATAAGCGATTTTTATTCTCAAAATGAAAAATAAAAAATGAAAAATAAGATCTCATTATCTTAAAAAGCATAATTAAGCGATGTTTTACTCAATTTTAGTAATGACTTTAAAATCGTGTTTATACATGTTTGTTGCTCGGGCAACAAATAAAAGAGACTCGTATCTGTGCGTAGATGTGTTTTGCTGTGTTATTAGAAACGTACATTGAAATGTCAGAAGGAACAGGAAGTGGAAAAGGCAGAGGAAATTGCTTAACCGGAAATGGAATCGCAAGAAAAACAAACTGACTTTACCGTGAATACATCAGGTCTGAATAGAATGCAATATTTACAATAGATTACACAAAGGTGTCCAAGACGACGACGTGAAACTGCAGCTGCAAGAGATACGAGAAATCTCGATATTGAACTGATACTCCGCATATCTCCTATCCTTCACAAAATGTTGTATTCTTACCATATAAATATGTGACTACAAATAAAATTTTTGGTAGCGTATACATTTAAAATGTTAGCATTTTATTACTAAATCATTTTTCTAAAGATCTTCATTCATAACACTGTTGTCATAAAACAAAACGAGATGAGACAAAACGAAAATTCAGGGGTTAAATTCACTGAAATATAGTAATACTGAAACATGCACTAGTGGTGCCATCTCCATTCGAGAGAGATAGCCTCTCGCAGGTATTTCTGTCCTTGTTGTACAGTCTATTCAAAAAGTGTCTAATGACATAAAATGTCAACCATATGACGACAGAAAAAAATATATTGTGCAGAAATAATTATATTATTATTTATAGGCAGGGCATACAACCGAAAAAATACTTTAATATTTTAAGATTTTGAATGAATTTGATAATTAAGTCGATTGTTTTATACACACAAAAACTTAGTAAATTTATAAAAAATGGTGTTCTTGGTATAAAGTTTAGAATCAAAAGTAATGATTTTTCTAATGCAAGTTTCCCAAATAATAAAAATCCAATGGTGCACTTTTCACTACATCTAGACGTCTGCTGTATGTAATTCTAAACCCAAATTCGAGTCCCATCTAGTAAAATTCTTTGCTATCTATTTTCAAAAAAAAGAGTCTTTTGTAGTGCACTTTCCACGTCAGCTCTACAGGGTGTAAATTAAATACATCATTACTGACACTGCGATCAAGTAGTAATTTATTTATTTATTTTACATACATGTCCAATAATAATTTGAATGTAAAAGCAAAGAGCAGAGGTTTTGAATTTACTGAAATATGGAAAATAATGCTAATTTTCACGCTTAAAATGAAAAGCTCAACTAAAGTTTCCGAATAGTTTGATCCAATTTTAAATTTAACTGCACTATTTTATTTTTAGCAGTTTGTGCATATATAGCATTAAAGATTTGTATGTAAAGTAGCAAAAATGCAAAAGAAGCGAGGATAATTTTATGAAAATTTTCTCGCCTTCGTTAGAAATGTGAGTAACAATGTGCCGTCTTATGTGAAATCGTAAGAAGCAGAGCTTTCGTAATGAAAGCTCGCGTTGAAAAACTTTTCTCTCATTTGGAAGACGTTTAGTTCTGAATGAAGAACTGCACAAATTAGAATTCAGGATCCCGGTGATTTACGTTAAATGATGTACCTTTATCTCAGCTACTTTATTTTAAATGAAGGGGAGACTCGCCATCGCTCAAGCCTTCAGAATTCGCCATTGATTTTCCCTAAAAAACTCTAAAGAAATTTGTCTCTACTGAAAAACTGATAGTAAACTTTACTCTAATTGGACGATAAAAAATGCCCACATTATTTAACTCTGTACTGCAATAAACTTCGCCGTTTTATATCCTTTACCAAATTGCCACCATCAACTTTGAATTCGAAAATTTAATTTTACTTCTTTACATGATTTCTTTCGCCATCTTTTATTTTGATATTTATTTAATTGTCAGAGTTGACACCTATTACTATCTACATTATCTAATACATACTTTCAAACTTTGTAAACTTTTTAGTCAAAAATAATCAGTAAAAAAAATAAGAAATAAATTTGAATATTTTTCAAATATATGTATCAGTGGCGTCTCATAAACTAAAATTTTGTGAGGCAGGAGATAGAAACTAAATAAAAGTAAACTTAAATTTTAAATCTAAAGATCCACGTTCACCCACTTATACTAGATTTGAACAATTGCAAATGCAGTGGCTAAAATTTCAATAGCATTCAGTTCGATCATATATTAGCTTCGTCCAAGTGCTAAGAAAGTACTTGAGGCATGCTTCAAAACTCCTTTTTCTGAAGCAGGTAGTGCAGCGAGAGGAAAATCGATAAACTCTGTGAGCATGGTAAGAACAGCATACTCATACAGACATAATGACCAAGTTTGAGGCAAGACAATTTTTGCCTCTGCACTTTTGTACTCGGCACTGAGCTGGATGCACAAATAAATAGGATATGGAAACAGCGACAATTTGAAAACAGAAAACTAGATCTTGTGGTCATATTGCGCGCTAAATTTAAAATTGCTAGAAGATTGAAATTTGAAAAATACAACGCAAAACTCTCACCTCCTCATTTTGTATGGTGAGACATTGCCTCACCTGCCCTCCTAACCCGTTGCCACTGATATGTATTAAACCAACACAGACCACATTTTATTCATAAAGGACAGAATTCAATTAAGTATTTTTGCCGAACCACAACCATATTTCTTTGCCTTCCCAAACTATTATTATAATTGATCTTTGAAAATTTCAATTTTTAAAAATACCAATTATTGTGTACTTTTTTACACTAAAAACTTAAAAATTCTGTATTGGTAAATAGTTCGTAAAAGAAATATTTGCAAACTATACAAAAACTTTTCACATCATCGTCTTCGAAAAACAAATTTTTACGACATTGTATATCAATATATTAATTGAATGTTTATTAAAACTAACTACTTATAAAATCACGGTAAGTCAGTTTGTGCAAGCCTATCATTCACCATCACAAAATCACGGTGTCATTACAAGGATCAGATCCACATAACAAGCAAGTTTATTCTGAAAAGTTAGTAATCCCAAGCGGCGGTCTGCTAGCTCAAGCACAAGCCATTGTTAATAGTTTGTAGCGTTTAGACTTGGCTTCGACTTGGTTCGATCGCACCGCACCGCTGCAAAACTTTACCAAGCAAAATCTAATTTAATACCCGCACTGAATTGGCGCAATTTGCGTAAAAACACTCATTCAAATACAGGAACTACACTATTGTACACCTAGGAAATTTCCCCGGTAGCACAATACATATTTATCGCTGTTTTATAATTTTATTTCCAGGAAATAATCTCTCATAATCGACAAACCTTTGATTATCAGTTATAACAATAAAATATCAATATAGTTATTTATATCAATAAAATATCAATATAGTTATATATAGGCTACAAATCAGATGAGGCCCAAAAAGAACTTTTAGCCGAGGTGCACACAACATGTTTTAGGCGATTACAATAAGAAATTATGAATTTTCATTCAAAATCAATTTTTGACATCTGTCAAAATTTACTTTACGGCCGCATTTACTTTACGGCCGCTATTGTTACTCGCAAATTCATTACTTTTCCATTAATATTTGTAAAGGAATAGTTAAAATTTTACTTACACTTGTTATTATATTCTAAAATACTAATCACATTAATATGAACTATGTAAATCAATAATAAACAAATAAGCGGCCAAAAATTTTGAAATAAAAATTGATACTTTAAGGTTGCCAACAAATACGAAAAACAACAATTTATGTACCAGCCGTCTAGAACATTAATTTTGGACATCCATTTAATTTTGGAGCATTCACGAAAAATGTTGAAAAATTCTAAAATATGGTTGTATTTTAACATTTCAGAAAATTGTAAAAAATGTCTGACAACTAAATTAAAACTATTTGTTATTAAAAGGATGCGAAATAGAATTTCTAAACTTCTAAAATCCCTTTTTGATTCAAAAGTTACAAGTTACCAACAGTGTTCTTTTTTTGCCTATTTTCAAATTTTTGTTTGTAAGTAATTAAATAAGTCCATTTCAATTTTAATTTACATATCTTTTTTCTTAATCTAATTTTAATGATTATCAAAAACAATATCTAGAAAACTATAACTTTGACATCATTTTATCCTACTTTTTTAAAATCAAATAATTCGAGATTAGAAAGATAAAATAAAAAAAAATTAGGCCAAAAATAATATTTTCTATTTTGTATGTTTCAATATTAATAAATAAATAACAAATATTTTTGTAAAAGAATTATATTCATTAGTTTCCTATTACAGTAGCAATTCGCACCATTTCCAAAAGAGGCAGCACCTACTTAACAAGCCTGTAGTTACCTTTAAATTTACTACATCTACAATTTTATTTCGTATGCTACCAGCGGTGTATTCAAACACCCCTTTTCATTCAGAGACGGAGATACAAATATTTTTTAAGAAGGTACCAAAATTTGACAATGGATATTATAATAAAGACATTTAAATTATTCTAACTACATAATCATGTTATGTTAATCAAAAATTTATGTGTAACAGTATATTCATTTTGTAAATTAATTACTATAATCTGATTAAAATCTGTATCAACTGTTATAATACCATTAGATTTCTCTCTTTCGGTTAGTAATAATCATAATGATAATCAAAGGTTGATATACATATAAAATGTGATTTTAATAAACCCAGACATGATATGCTTTTAATATTTAATGTTGTTCATGATAAAACATAATGGTAAGTTGTAGTAATAAAACATTCATAAATATTTTATGAAATAAAATGCTAATTAAATAATAACATAATTTATTTTCTATTAAATTTTATACAAAGAAATTTTCCAAGCGAATGCAACCACCTTTACTTCCTCGTAAAGTGGAAAACAGTAATAAAATAAAAAATTTACATAAACATAACAATGCAACAATTTTGTCCAGTATAATTTAATGTCAAAATATGGAGTAATTTTAAAATAAGCTCGCATGATTTTCAATGCGTTTAATAAAATAAATTAGCATTCAGTTGAATTTAAATAAGTTGCGGTACATTAATATAATTTAAATTAAATATTGTAAACATTTTATGAATGAGCACGATTTGAATATATTTTTTGAAATAATTTCTATTTACAAAAAGGATCTAAATGAGTAATACTCCAATTTAAATATATTACACATGGACTTGATTTAATTAAATAATAAATTAAACAAAAATTAAATCCAGAAATTTATAAAAGAAGGCTAATTACACATAAACGCACTACAACAACTCATAAAGGTTTTTAATTAATCTGTTGTTCCTCTTTGTTTCCCTTAATTGGTATTAAAACACCGAACAAAAGAATTTAATTACGCGAAAAAAATCATCATACCAAACAATAACCTCATTATTACTTTCAAATTTTGCGAAATTCACGATGCCTGTTAAGCCACACATCACAACATTGCGATTTAGTAATTTACATTTTAGTCTTTTCGTTATTTTTTTCGGTTAGCACTAATTTACAATTCTACAAAAATTACACTCAACATAGAAGTTGAATTGATAAAAAAAAAAGTTTTGAAGGTTATCTATTGATTTTTAACCTCAAAAGTTGTACTTTTCTGATTCCCTTCTATGTTGGGCGTAATGGAATCGGGTGAATTGTATTTCGTGTTAAGATGTTAAAGTTAGCGACACTCAGCTAAGTAGGTACCTTTACTTGATCAGGGCTGATTTCCTGTGTAGGTTGTTAAAGAACCTGAACTGCAGTCGCAGTGTTAAATCTTTTCTAACTGTGAGACAAACAGAAAGAATCTCGTTCATTTACACGAAACCAAAATCGTAAAGGGTTCAACTTTTCCATCAGGATACTCAGGATATTGGATACAGGAGGATCAGACAGTGCAACTAAACAGCACGGAACCGGAAACAAACGTCAAACAAATCCGGGACGGAAATAGTTTTCATTTTACAATAGAAAACCTATTCACAATTACAACAATGTGGCATTAATTTAAACTTTGAATTGTCTTTGACAAAAAATATTGCTGACGTGAACCGAGTAAAACTCGGGACAGGTACGCTACTTACAATTTTAAGATTTAAAATTTAATTTACAAGGAGAAAAGTACAAAGCAATCTCGGTAGAACAAAATTAGAGTTTTGTATGAGTTGAAAGTTAAATGAAATTCACAATAAGCTCACAATTAACTCTATTACAGGAATGCAAAGTAGAAGTTGTTGATTTAGTTTCCATCTTCCGAGTCTATTTTGTTTTAGATTTGTTTGCTATGCACACATTGTTCGCCCCGCTTGCATTTCGAGCACTAATTAAACTACAAGCTGTCCCATAACTCCCGCACTATTTAGTTGCGCTGCGGTGTCGAATGTAAGAGTATAGTTTGGAAGTATAAATTCGTTAAACTTCACTTTTATATACTCTACTTTTGTACAAGTGTCCATGTGTATGTGATGTGTGTGTGTACAATAAACACGAATGACGAAATTATCACATCTGGACCACTCCACTGTAATTAGAAACCACACGTCGCAGGTCACACTGCGTACTCACTCTTAAGCTCGTCTTCGTCAATGCTATGGCGTAAGGATATATAGCTACCCTCAATAATAGTGCCCTTTCGGCTCCAAAAGGCCGGACGTCGTCCTTGCACACGGCATTCTAGCAAGCGCGGAAGAAGCGGAAGCGAAACAAAAACCACAAAAAATAAAACAGCTTTAACATAAATACTAACAATAATTTTGAAACATTAACATCGAAAATATATCCTACTTGTTAAACATTGCTCACATAGTAAAATAAAATAAAAGAACTAAATATTGCAGTGAGCAAATAAAAAAAAGAAATTAATTACGAAAGTTTGTTAATCACATGATACCTAATCCTACCAGAGATAAAAATTAAAAACTACCCCAAAGAAGCATTAAGCAAAAAGCCCACACTTATACAAAACCCTGTTTTTGATGTAGAGTCACGTCCGGGAAATCCTAAATATAAACTTGAGTAAAAAGTCCCTAACTTAAATAAGTTGAGCACCAGCCTAGGCCTAGAGAAAGTCATAGAGGTGAACTGAGCGGCACTTACTTGTGTCTATGTTGCGTTGCAGGTGTGTGGCGATACGGTGGCGGGCGTCGTTGTATTCGAGGTGGAGGCCGAGTCGCAACAAGGTCGGGTTTTGTTCCACTATCGATGTGATTTCCATCTCGTTTTTGTTGCCCAGGATTTGTAATCTCTGTAAACAGACAATAATTGTTATTTGTGGATCAAAATTATAAATTTTCATAATTGAAAGAGATTTCGTAGTGGGCACTTGGTGGAACATATTTAATAGATGAGGATAAACGAATTAAAATAATACACTTGGTTATTCCACAATATTAATTTAATATTACCAGCGTTTCGTCCTTTCAAGCATCTTCAGACACTGAAATATAAAAGGACGAAACGATCGTAACATATAATAACTATTGTGGAATAACCAAGTGTTTTATTTAAATTCGTTTATCCTTATTTATAAATTTTGGTTTTAAATCTGTTTTTGACATCCATCAAAATTTACTTTACAGCCGCATTTACTTTATGACCGCATTTACTTTACGACCACATTTACTTTACGGACGCTATTGTTACTCGCAAATTTATTACTTTTTAATTAATATATGTAAAGAAATAGTTAAACATTCGTAAATATATTATACAATAATTAAATCACATTAATGTATACTGTCTAAATCAAGAATGAACAAACAAGCGGCCTAAAATGTAGACTTTGACAGATGTCAAATAAAAATTGATACTTTATGGTTGCCAGAAGATACGTAAAACAACAATTTATGTAATAGCAGCCGAAAAAAAATAATACTGGCGCTATTAATAAGGGAATAAGTTATTTTTTCTCCGATAGATGGCGGGATTCTACTGTAAATTTATTTTTAGATAAATATTAAAATTTAAGTAATCAAACTGTACATATTATTTTTTATTGTTTCATCAATTTATTTTTGATAAGCAGATAAATTAACCAGTTTAAATTGGTTTCTCATATTTAAAAATTGATTTTTGAACAAAAACCATTACTATTAAAACTTTCTTAATACTGGTTAACCGTTAAGTATTTTTTAAGTTACTATTTTGCTACAAAACAATAAAATAATTAAACATTTTGATACTAGTTACGGAATTAGTTCTCCTTTTTTTCGAAAGGTAGCGCGATATGTACATATTTTCCCGTTATTTACCTATTGATAAGATTAACCAATCAAAATTTTGCTACATTTGTTTATCCGATAAATTAACCGATTTAAACTGGTTTCTCACATTTAAAAACTGGGTTTTTAACAAAATCGTTACTATTATAACTTTTTTTTTAATATTAGTTACTATTAACTAATATTTCTTCGATTACATACCCTGCTACAAAATAATAAAATTAATTAAACATTTTGCTAGTAGTAATAGAATTAGTTCTCTTTACCACGGAAAGATGGCGCGATATGTACATATTTGCTAGTCACTAGATATACCGCAATCCATAGTACCTTGCATTAAAGAGAATAGCTATATTTTTGCTCAAAATTGGGAGTAATATAAGTAATTAGACATTTAACATGACAATAATTTGACATATTGTAATAGTAACCTAACTTGCGATTTTAATTGCACTTTCGGAAAAATTTAAAAGATTACAAAACAATGTGTGAAAATGCTTGGTTGTAGTATTTTGAACTGTAAACATAGTAATGAAATGGGATAAAAATGATAATAAAGTTAATATTTTAATTTTCTTGGGTTGCTTTGCCCAAAATTGGCGGATGATAGCAGTACTTTGTACATCTAGGGACTTTAATATTACAAATAATATTTTGGCTATATTTGTTTAACGGATAAATTTACCGGTTTTAATTGGTTTCTTACATTTAAAAACATATATTTTTCCAGTTAAATATCCTGTTCTAAAACTATGAAAAACTTATTATGTAAAAAAAATAGATATCTGAATGATACAAATGCCATCTATAAGTTTACTGAAGATATTATTTTTCATACAAGGCTTTGAAATGTGAATTTTATTGATACAATAAATTATTATATATTTTCTCTTCATGTAAAATTAAAAAATTATTTTAATTTGTGGATATTTCACATTATTTCAAAATAAAAGGTAAATAATTATAATTTCAGTAAGATAATATCAAAATAAATACTTATTTAAATACAAAATCTAATGTACACGTGTTCACGTGTGGGCAGGAACACAAAATAGATAGAAAACCTGTTACAAGAATTTTCCATAGATAATAATAGTTTCGAAAAAGTATTCCTGCCACGTGTCAATTCAGGAAATTCAAAACCCATACTCATAAGTTTTGTTTCTCACCTGGTTAGACGCTCTGAATTCTTCGACGGTTTTGGTCTTGAGCAGGGATTTAATGAGCTGTACAATCACAGCAGGGCTGATGAAGTTCGTTTCTACGTTCACCACACGCAGAGTAGAGTTCTTCTCTAACGCATCTGCTAACTTCGTAGCAGTACGGTCGGTGAGACCGACGTTGGTCAGAGACATCGTCTCCAAGTGTGTGTTGTTGGGCAACGCATTGAACAAGTTCTCGAACTTCTCGTCCGAAATGTTCTGGAAAGTAAACAATATTATCTGTAGTTGCGCAATTTATAATAAATAGGTATTTCAAATAACCACACCTCAATAGGGACATAAGTATTTATTTTTCTTATCGATAATTTGAAAAATAAGATAAGAACACTTCAAATAAGACCACATCGCCACAGACCGACGCCGTTATGAAACTACTTATATACTTAAACAAACATTATAAACCGCTAATTACGACAAATAAAAAGTATTTCAAGTTTTTAAGATAATATAAAATGATGTCAAAAAATAATTTAATGATATAATAATAATAAAACGGTATTTGATATTTACAAAACTACAAATAATATTATTAAAAGTTAAAATCAAATTGTAGGAATTTGCAACGTGTTTATTCATTCAAAACTCTATGCCTAATATGTTTTTTTAAGAAAGAAGAAGAACACAAAAGTTTAGAAAAATTTTCAAAGATCTCGGAGCGTTTATTTAAAATTTATAAACAGAATTTAATTATCTCTTATCGTTCTTCAGATTTATGTTCTCCTCAAAAAGTATTTTGTGTATATCTCTAGAGTGGATAGAGATACAATTTCAACGATTATACCAGTTGATTCTAAGGACAAAGTGACATAAAGAAATATTTTTTAGAGCGAACATTTTTCCTCCAAATTTTTTTATCTTCTGGATTTAAGTAAATTGTTGCGCTCAAATTTCCAAACAAAATTCAATTATCTTTTACCGTTCCGATTAAGTTAGACCCAAAAAAGACTTTTCTAAAGCATAGCCCTCTAAAGGGTCGAAATACGACCTTGGCTAAAAACGAAATTCGTCAAAAATATAGAAAAATGTAAGGAATCTTGATTTGGCTATTTTCATTTTTCCTTTCTAAAAATTGTGTCCGTTGGAATAAAAACCTTAATTTTTTTTGACCGTAGAATCGATTGGTAAACTATGCTCTTTTTATT
Organism: Stenolophus ochropezus; assembly: GCA_035578165.1. Lineage (NCBI taxonomy): Eukaryota > Metazoa > Arthropoda > Insecta > Coleoptera > Carabidae > Stenolophus > Stenolophus ochropezus. The sequence continues at coordinate 6,757,552 of JAQOWZ010000002.1, forward strand.
TGTATTTAAAAAAAGGAAATATACTTCCTTTAACAAGGTGACGGCAGATAAAAATAATTTTAAGATTATTTAAAATAGCAAAAAATAATGTAATCTAAATTTTTAAGTAAAACTGTAAATATAAAATCAACTAACAGTGAACTATAATTTTAATATAACTGTATAAATACAAACTATTTCATTTCACGAACCTACTTAAATACTTAAACAAACTCGTGTTAATTGAAAGTAAACAATTTACTCACTTTGATGTTGTTCCAGTTGAGGTCAGTGAGTGTGTGATCATCATCCTTGACTTGCTGGATGGTCTTATCAACATCTGTTGTATTGGGAGGATCTTGAGGGAAAAACTTCGGTGTTGAAGCTTTGGTGATACCATCCCAACCCAAACCAACGGGTTGCCCCTTATTTAAAAGAGACGCATGGTACTGATCTTGGTTCATCATCGAATGGAAACCAAGAATAGCTGCCAAATCAATGATTTCTTCTTGTGAGGCATCCGTGAGAGCTTGTTCGTACTCGTCGCCCAAGTCAATTGTGATTTTCTCCTCAATTTCTTGTTCTTGCACTGATGGGGCAGGTGGTATCCACTAAAATAATAATCATTAATAAATTGAATTTAAACAAATTAAAATTGTTTACCTTCTTCCCTCGAACAGTGCCTGGCACGTAAGGTTTCAATTCCGGAATATCCGGTGTTTCTAAAGCTTGTTTATTGATGTGGTCAATCAATTTCTTTCTATTTAAAGGCCCAGTTGGGTCCTTGTCACATTCATAGTTACATCTTTGTGATGGAGGTAGAAAACTATCCTAAAATTACAAAAGAAAATGAACATAACCTATTTTAACCCAAATGTTTCAACTTACATCAGGATCAACTTCTTTGGCTAGAATGTTGATTTCTTCTGGTGACAGTTTGGATAGGAGTTCATCAACGTCAAGTTCGTCATATTCACCGAGATCTTTTCCATATAATTTGGCTGGAGTTGTCATAGTAGTTGTGGTGGTCGTCGACGAAGTCTGAAAAGACAAGCGGATGTTAAACTACTTGCACATTGTACACACACTGAATGACAAATTACAATTTCTATACCTAATTATTTATTCAATGCAAACACTCCCACGCCCAATACGCCAACTCCCTACGACCCTATTTTCCCAATAAACACAAATGTCAAATCAATTTACAGACTGCCAGAGCTAGTTTGTAGGACACGGTTTTTACAACAATATATAGTTGTTAATTATGTATGAATCTACTTCATTTCATTCGCTATGTGACACGGGAATAACTAATTCATTCAAAAAACTTTTATATTAGATTGTCTAATCACCTACATCAATTCTGCAATGAAGTTTAGACGCCCACTTTTACAAGCCGAACACGCTACTGTGCTCTAGTATCGACAGAATTCGTGGAAAACTTACTCGTTATAAATTAAAATTACATAGAAATCTACATTATTTAACATAAATTTATGAACAATTACCTGCAGATAACAATTCACAACTAAAATATGTGATGAAAATTACAAATCCTAATATAGAAAAATTGATAACAAATGTAACGAAGTTTCCCGAACAGGTATAATCTTTCGTTTTTCCTCCGAAGTGGCGGTAATATAAAAAAGTATGACGGCACCTTTCGCTAATTTATCGGAAGATTATCATCGTGTGACCTTGTTTATGTATTTTCTCTTACAAATGTTAGAATAATAATTAAAACTGGACATAACAATAAATAAATTTTCATTTCATCTTTATAAATATTCATAAAGCAATGAAAGTTTTATTAATTGTTGAAATCAAAGTTAGTCGAAATATGAATTTAAATAGATAATTTTTACATAAAGAAAGCTTTTAGCATATTTTACTGTTTACAAATCATTTGCCAAACTAGACAATAGCAGTAAATCAAAATCAGAGCCGAAACATTATTGTATTTCATTTATTAAACTGACAACATTTTTGGCTCAAAATTCAAGATTTCAGAGTTAAAAGTCACGTAGGTATCCTTGAAAATTTGAAGTTGTGCTAAACATATGTTAGTTGTTTACCAGAATTTCTACATCTGACTTCTGTCAGTCACAGAAAAATGAAACATAAATGCCCACGTAGTATAATTTACATCAGGTTTTTATCTTCTCAAATAATATAATTCGTCTAATTTAGAACGACATACCATAGTGAGATCATTTATATTTTCATACAATTGATTCCTTTCATACACTGTTTGAGCAGCCAAGCTCTACTTTACGCATTGCGGGTTGTATGACTCATGGTGTATTTTCTTTATTCACAATTTTTCAGGATCTTTATTTGATGTACATATCTTTGTTTATAAGTAATGAGGTGTCTGTATTGGTTACTTGTATGTTTTATTACAAAGTTTGAGAAATTAAAATTAAAACTTTGGACGTTGTACTGAACCTGGATTATATAATTCGCAAAACTGTATACACAAGTTATCGTAATATATTTACAATTTTTCTTGTATTTTATTGTTTTAACAACTAGTACATTCATTGACTCATTACAAATTCAATGACTATTGTTTTATCCTTCAAATAAGTTTATGTATACAGGGCGGTGACTCAAACACCCAAACGTAGAGATATAACATGTAAAATCATATTTTCGTAATTTCCTGTTTCCCTAAATTTTAAATAAAAATGCTTCAAATGACAGTTGTAGGGCATAAAATTCTGCTTTTAAATCAATAAGCAAAATTAATTTTATGTACTTTCTAAGCTCAAAAATTAGGTATTAAAATAATGTAAATCACCCCTAACGTAGCAGTATACTAATTATTATTTTTAACTATTGTTTAAATTTCAAATTAATTTATGGAATACTGTTCACTTCAACAGTAATTTCAAATAATAATAAAAATAAACTAATGCAGCTAACTTTGATACATAAACCGTTAACATACCGCTATTTTTGGGGTGATTTACGTCATTTTTATAGATAATTTCTAAGCTTACAAGGCACATATAATTATTTTTACTCACTGATTCAAATTTGAAACTTTTTTATATAAAATAATTGGGAAGCAGGAATTTACGAAACTATGATTTTACATGTTAAATCCCTATGTTCGGGTATTCGAGTCCCCACCCTGTATATTTCGGACAGAGTGTGGCAAAATAAAAATAACTTATTTCTGTAAGAAAAATACAAGAGAAAAAATAAAAAGAAATTAAATTTATTATATTTTGTTGCCACAAAAACAAATGCAAAATTAATTCGTTGAAAAGATTGACATAAAACAAAAAAGGTTTTTGTTTTGTAAACAGAAGTGTGAAAAGTGGGAAAATTCCTTAAAACTTCGAATTCGTCGCAGATTTGCGGCGAGTGCGTGCGCGCTAGCGAGCGAGAGAGACAGCGCCATGTGCTGGGAAGGTGGAGGACGCTGGACGCGTCGCGACGCACCCTGGCACCCGCCCAACGGGCTATACTTGGCCATCCCCGCGCCGCGGCTATAAATACGCGCGCAAGCGGCCACTGGCCTTCCAGCCAACATGGCGGGCGCCCGTGACCTAGCCTAGCGTCATCTCTTAACGCACATTCAAACCATATATCTGTCAAAATGCTATTTTTTATTTCACAGGAGTTTTAACCTTAAATAAAACTAAAATGTATTTATATATAAATATTTGTGACGTTTTGTGACGTCAGAAGGGCATAAGTCCAACAGTCCGATGTTTGTAACTTCATACATTTTGTATCAGAGCGCATGCACTATTTTTTTTCGTTACTGATTCATGGTAATGACGTCACAGAAATATTATTTTTCAAAAACTGTCATGAGAAGTGAATATTTACAGTTTGATATTCATAACTTCATAAATTTTATTAGAGCGCATCCACCAATATTTTTTTCTACTGACTTAGGGTAATGTGGTAATAAAATATTATTTTTCGAAAACTGTCATGAGAAGTGAATATTTAGTCTGATATTCGTATCTTCATACATTTTGTATCAGAGCGCATGCACCACTATTTTTTTTTTCATTACTGATTCAGGGTAATTACGTCAGAAAATTATATTTTTCGAAAACTGTCATGAGAAGTGAATAGTTACATTCCGATATTCGTAATTTCATACATTTTGTCTCATAGTGCATCCAGCACTATCTTTTTTCATTACTGATTCACGGTAATGGCGTCATAAAAATATTATTTTTCGAAAACTGTCATGAGAAGTGAATAGTTACATTCCGATATTCGTAACTTTAAACATTTTGTCTCAAAGCGCATCCAACGTTATTTTTCTCATAACTGATTCACTGTTTTTAACTGCTAAAAGCCGATTGCACCAATATTACTTAATTTCTAAGATTCCTTAAATAGACAATATCACATCGAAATAAAATGTCAAATGAACTATTCATTCGCATTTTTTTTTGTTAAGCCACAAAATATCTGATTTGATAAACGTCAAAATTTTCTCTTTATAATTTTTCACATTTTGGGACAAAGATTTCGAAAAAGCATTGAGTGCGACAAGCTTGAGCTGTATTTACAAAAAAAAAAACATTCTCGAATGAAAAAACATTCCGCAAACTATGGTTAAAAATAACTATTTATTTGATTATTATTTACATGAAATTATTATTTTCATGAAAATTGAATTTTGTTGATATTCCTGTAACCCGGGCAACAAAATCAACAATCAATGAAACAACGACTTGCTATTACTCATTTCTGAATCATAACCTCCTACGAATTTCAACATGAGTTTCTTTCCAAATTTTCACGGATAGATGCCGTATTTATTTATTTTTCAAGTTATTTATACTTCATTTACATATTTCAACTAGAAATGTTTTACGACTTCCCAAATTATAACTGTCATTTGCATTCTTAAATGCGGGGGATACTAGGAAATTGAATTTGTTTATTACATAAATTATTTTGAACATTTGAATGGTGTCTTATTTTACTTTGTATAATAATATGCGTAGAAAGAAATACATCTAGATATAAATTATTTTCTGTACAATTTCTTTACCTATCTTACTACAATATGGTTATGTTATAGTTCCAAAATTCCCAAAGATTACTCTAACCTCAAATTTTAACACTGTAATTTCAAACAAAGAATTAATTTACTTTGCAGTAAAAATTAATCACTCAAGAATGTTTAAAGAAAACAAGTAATTGTTATTTAAAGAATAACATAATTATAACAAGATAAACAAGGTTTTCTTTTAAATCCTTGGATAAAAAATACGTTGAAATATTTTTATTCAATGTTAAATAAGTAACTGTACATTCCATGTGTTAATGAGACAATTGGAGTAGGTTTCTGATGCCTTTTAAATACCATGAAATACAAGTTTTTTATCAGGTGTAACTTGTAAACAATCTTGAAGTAAATAACAAGGAATGTTGAACAATTACATCATAAAAATTGTAGCTGTCTTATTTTTCATTTATGCTGGGAGATAAATTGGCTTTTAACCGCAATATATTTAATGGAAACTTAAGTGTTGCACTTTACACCTTTTCGTTTTTATTATACACCGTAATAACCATTACTCCACATATGCCATGTTTGCAATTTTTATGTTTATGTTACAACTCAGAAACCCCAAGCAGAAAACGGTACCTTACATGTTAAAATTATTTAAAATTGCTGTAAAATATATAACAAAGCTTAATATAAGGTTTATAAATTTATATATTTAATAACATTTTTTAATGTAACTTAAAGCTAATGTATTATTTTTTGTTTGATCATTTTGAAAGAAATCTAAAAGAAATCAAATAATTTTCTTTGAATTATAAAATTTCTCATTTGTATTTCAGAACGTGTCTATTGTATTTCAGATTATTTAATTGTAAATGGAGAAACATCAAATATAATTAATATTGATCAGCTGTAAGTCAGAAATTATTGACTGTTATTGGACTTGTTAATGTAATTCAGAAATCATCAAATGTAATGAAAAGTTGCCTTTTACTTAAAATTGACTATTTTGAAATACATTTGATCTTTCTGAAATACAGTTCAATATTTTGAAATATTTCTGTAAAAAAAAAATAACTGGGTATTGTAGATTTAAGAAATTCTAGTGTTATATTTTTGAATTAATTTTTATATTTTTACGAGAAAAAATATGTTATTCTTGCTACAAATTTTTATTCATGGAAATAAATAAAGTTGTCGGAAAGCCTATTAAAAATCAAGAGCAGTGCCAATACCACTCAAAAAATAGAAGCTTTTATCTATAATCTATTGGCGAAGGAAGTAACCTTCAAGAAATAAAAACAAATTGCGTTTTCACCCAATGGAAAAGTTCCTCGGTTCATCGCCCTCTTTTACATAACCCACCCGGATCTTACATTGTTTATATCAAAAAATAGGCCATCGTATTTATAGCAATGTTTCCGGAAATTGTCACAAATAAGTCATATTGACGTCACACAGGTGCTTAGTGCTAACGACGCACTTGAAATTTTTTCATTAAAATATTTCTTTCTGCTCCTTTCCAAATGGAACGGAAATTTTTTCAGCGACGCCACTTCGTAATTTCAGCATTCATTAATCACTGAAAATAAATATTGTGGATGAAAAATCATTCACAGCTGTTGGAATTGATAATTAAAACATTTTGCACTAACTGTAAATTAATCCATAAAGTATAAATAGGTTTTTAGATTAGATTTCTCTTATCGGAACCGCTTGTTTTGTGATTTGACATATGGCGTGTAATTCAATTTTTTCTGCTACTTATACGGTAAATTATTGGTCAAATTAATCTGGGAACTCACATGTTGTTAATTAAAAATTATAAATAGTTACATGGTAAAAATTTATAAATCACAAACTGGTGTAATTTTCAGAAAAAAAATAGCAATAAACAGGGAATAGTTTTCGTAATTGATAAATTTAGGCGATTCCTTTTGTCAAACAACTGAATACATATTTCAGGTAAATAATTACAAAAAAAAAAATATTTCAAAAGTTTGTTCTTGAAATTTAAAAGCTTTTAAAAATTTCATCCATTAGTTATAACTCTGTTCATCAATTTATACATGTATAAAATTATATGTTATAAATATTATTAAAAAATATAAGTATAGAATTTTGAGTTTCAGGTGAAATTCGGGATAATTTTTTGTTCCAAACAATTTATTCGAGATGGCTGGATAAACGATTCAAAATAAGGGCGTACCTATCTCAGATATCCTATATATCACCCTTTTAAGGTGTTTTCCATATGCCAGTTATATATTTAACTTACATTTTTAATCCGGATCACTTATGTTTATATTCCTTTTTACCGGATAAATATACCCCTTCCACACAACATGTACCAATTTAAGTTATTTAAGTAATCCACTCACTGAAGTAGATCAGAAAAATTAGATTCAATTCTCAATTGATCCGATCTGAAGTGATTTCACTGATGTTATCTGAACTAATCGGACTGACAAAAGGAATACCACTATTATTTCCCCATAGGGAATATGAATATAATATAAAATTTTACTTCATTTTTAATGTATCAATATGTAAAATACAAAGTTTCCATATTTTGATATACATATTTTTAGAATTTTTGACCTCTGGTACAACAATAATAAAAATGAATGTAGAATGAGTTAAAATATTCGTATTTTCATATTTCTTAGGGCCAGTTTTTCCATTTCTGGTTAAGTTGCAGTTACCTTAATCATCGGTTAATAGAAAAATATTCCATCGAAAATCTAATGTAAGTTGTCAAAAATATGTTATTTTCTATTTCGATGCGATATTTTTCTATTAAATGCCGGTTAAGATATCCAGCACTTTAACCAAAGTTGCAAAAACCAGGCCTTAATAGTACACCAGAAAGTTTCAAATTTATAAAATAAAAGACAAAAAAATTCGAATGAATCATTGTGTCTAAAAAAATCTATTTTGTGAGTAATTAGTAGAACGTATTCGGCATTTAGTTATCCATTTAATCGGCATTTTTGGCCGAGTGCCATTCTTGCCAAAATAAAAATATCCGGAAAAAAACCCAAATTGATTAATTCATTTCTAGTTAAGAGACATATTGCTCTGGCTTTGGACAATGTGCATTGGCTTCGAAGCCATTATTAATGTTCCAAATCCTTGTTCAACAACATTATAAATAGTTTTTAAAAATTATTTCGGTTGCATGATGCCATCGTGTAAACACATCCAAACATAAACTGTTGGAAAATGTTTATTTAAAATGTAACCAAATATTAGTTATTGTTTTCAAGAAACATTTGCTTTTAATGTATGTTGATATTTTCACAATATACTCTCTATAAGTAACAGATATAGTCGATCCACGATAACAGTGAATTCACTTAGTTTAATATAATAATAATAGTAAGAATATATTTAGATGTCACTTTCAATTTTTCTTTTTATTATTTCATTTCATTATTATTAACTAATAGATAAGTGATAGTAAGTGAATAGTCATTATATATTAAAAGTGAAAAAAATGAATGTGAAGACATAAATATTGCAAAATACACATTTCATAGAAACTTTTCCTTTATTAATAAAAGTAATTGAAAGATGAATTGTTAAGTAATTGTTATTCACTTTCCTTATTATATAGTAGTAATAATTTTCCTTTTCCTTATTAAATATATCTCCATAGTGAACGGTTGTTTGACCATAAATATATATTCAACAATTTAATTCCACAACAAAGTGTTGTTGCAACATGCAGTAAAAGTTAAAATACCAAATACTGCACACTAATCTAATTCCTAATAAAGTAATTGGTACAAATTACACAATTTATTTCCATATATGTTAAACTTTAAAATTCATTTATTCTTACATGTGTTTTTTCTTTCTAAACCCATATAACTATAATCAAATGTATGTATGTTATGTTTACACATTTTAAATGCTTATAACTACATTAAAAGGATAAGATGTGGAAAATAATATTGGGAAATCCAAATAAATTCAGTGAATACTCATGCACTGTGGTTGCATTATTTGTAATAATAATAATAATAATAATAATAATAATAATAATAATAATAATAGTTATTTATTTATTAAAGGAATAAAGTAATGTTTTATTCCCGAGACTGTTGGGTATTTTCCTTTGAGAGCTTAACGAAGATTATTCCCAAAATACAAACAGGCCAAATTTAAATAAATTATTTATACTTAATTCTTAATCAAGAAAATTTGTTATTTATTTTTCTTTATTCCTTTCTTTACGTTATTATTTATTTATTTCTATTTTTTGGAAATATCTTAGCATCTGAAACAATTTCCAAACAAATGAAGAGCGCCAAAATCTTGCATAAACTTTGTAAACGCATCCACCGTATAATTGAAAACATTTGTAATAATAATAATAATAACCCAGTTTTGTTCCAAACATTGTGAAACTTGTCAGAAACATTCATCTTCGTTCCTGTGATCTGTGATCTGGCAGATGAAGGTACATCTGCGCGCGCATAAACAGAGAAGATTACCCGTACCTGTTGAAGCAAGCAGCTTTGTTGTCGGAAGTCATTCTAGAGTAGACTGTAAACAGAGGTTTATAATTTGAGTCAAGGTCAACGGATAACTTTCGCCCGTTTTTTGCCATTTTTTACTCGAGATTTTTTGCTCCCATTGTAATAGAGATTCATTCACACATGTTTCTCATGAAGAAGAGATTCGTTTTTGTTTTTTATCCCTTTTTATAACCAAGTGCATGCAAGGAAAGTACTTTTTCCACAACTTTTTGGAAATACTGAAGACGAAATTCGTCTCTAATAACTTAATAATCAAAAAGAATTTCGCTGTAACCCAGTAATATGGAAATTACTTAAGATTTTTTGCTCTAATTGTAATAGAGATTCGCACATGTTTCTCATGAAGAAGAGATTCGTTTTTGTTTTTTTGGCCTTTTTATAATCAAGTGCATACAAGAAAAGTACTTTTTCCACAACTTTTTGAAAAAATTGAAGACGAAATTCATCTCTAATACCTTAATAATCAAAAAAATATCGCTGTAATCCAGTAATATGGAAATTACTTACGATTTTTTGCTCTAATTGTAATAGAGATTCGCACATGTTTCTCATGAAGAAGAGATTCGTTTTTGTTTTTTGACCTTTTTACGATCAAGTCCATACAAGAAAAGTAATTTTTCTACAACTTTTTGAAAATACACAATTCTTCTCTAATAACTTAATAATCAAAAAGAATGTCGCTGTAACCCAGTAAATTTCGAATTTACTTAAAATAAGTAAAAATACCGTGGAATAAGTGGAATTTATTTTGTTTTTCTAAGTTATTTAAAAAATGAAGCAGCAGTTAAATATTAAAATTAATATTCCCTTCTTGAAAATTAGTTCAGAAAATCATTCATATGTATGAGTAACAGAAAAAGATCGAAATGATTTCATCACATTTCAATATAGAATTTAAAATAACAAACTTTAAAATTTCCCAATTCCCAATGAAACGTCTGATATATTAAAATATGATGTGTTGAAAACTTAAGTATTTTTTTATATAAAACAAGTTTTATATATATTTTGTTTATCGGGAAAAGGAAGTATATATTTACAATAAATTTTTAAAAATATACAATCTTTATATAGATATAGGTTAACTTTATCGCCTGATTGTATTGTTTACATTACAAGGTACACATAAGTTTCGCATGAAATTTTGAAATTTCTATAAAATTTGACATAGTTTAGTTTATTACTGTATCAAAATTTATTAGAAATTTCAATTTTACATTTTACAATATTGCATATACAAGTACTCGGAAATGTGACCTAAATACTGATAATAATATCTGCAAATATATTTAGTAATGATATAGATATCACACTTATATTCAAAATTAGACAGTGGATATTAAACAATGTAACATAATCATAATTACAATTTTGTGAACAATGTTTGATAATGAAATTAAGTTTACAAATAATAGGTTTTGTGAATCTGACGAGTGACCTTTTTCAAGATTAAGAAGGACGAAGAAATATTTATGAATTTCTATTAGTCAGGAAGAACTTACAAATTTGGCAGTTCTATATATAAACAATGATATACAGATTACGATTTTTTAATTGATTTAATTATGTATTTTCCAATTTTATTGTCATTTGTCATTAATTATTTTGGTGATTCACAGGTGAGAAAACGGACATAAAAATTTTTTTACCTAGGGAACAAATTTAACATTTGCTTTTAGGGTTATAAATTGTTTTGACAGGCTTGCACCAAGCGTAACAACAATTTTAAGAATCATTAATAACTTTAGAAGAAAAAAGGAGGAAATAGAAGAATAGTAGAATGTTCTGCTAGATCACTCAATCTTTACACATCTAGATTCTTTTATCAAAGTTTATATCGGAGGAAATTTTCAAAATTTAGAATTCTCAAAATACAACAATTTTCCAAATATCATTGTAAGTAATTCAAAAGTTTAACAGCAGATTGAATTATTGTTTAGCAGTTAATGGAGAGACTATTGAAAATTAAATGTAATTATTGTTTAATTCTTCGTTATTATTACTTACTTGGTTGTTAGTTGGTTTATTAGTTCTTTATTTTGTAATTTCTTACAATATTAAAATTTAATACTTTTGTCAAATGCATTCCCTATGCCTCATTTTAAATGAGACAAGCAAATATATTGCTGTCGCTGTAAATAAAATATCAAGTCATAACCACGTCACAACCACTGATATGATAAATCCCCATGTTTCACGTTAAAAAATATTCACCGTATAAAGAACACTTAATCAAAAGATAAATAGAAATAAATAATACTTTGATTTGATGTTTCATCCAGTATCAACTAATGGTACTGGTACCCAATTATTTTTTTATGATGTATAGAAATAGCGTATCAGTGTTGGTATGATTTCACAGGACCTAGTAGCACGTGTGAACCAAATTATAATGAAGGCATTAAAGTAGAAAGTGACAATTGTGTGTCAGTGTCAGATCGGTGCCACCTTCACCATGACAGTTGCAGGTGAATCGTATAACTAGGACAACACGTTTCTTCCTCCGACGAAACGAGATTAGAAGGCGTGGACAGATTTATTCTTCTGTTATTTTTAAATAGTGATATTTCGCCGTCCTTGTCCTACGCGAAAAGGATTTGGTTAGGAGCCACGGCTTATTAATTTATCAGGAAATCCTTGCATCACTAGACTTATTTGAAAAATTAAAATACTGAGTCATGCTGGAAAATATCCCAATGTTGAACATTGCTTTGTTTCTTATTTTTGTATGGCGATTAACACGTTGTAAAACAAATCTTATTTGAAAAACATGACTGTTTTATTTACAAATATTTTAACAATATGTAATTCTTATAAATCTGTTATTGTTTTTTATACATTTTTTGAAAAGTTTCTGGTTGAATCATACTAACTGCGACTTTGACCCCAAACACAATATAGTCGATTCCGGCTTATTTGGAATAAGTTGGGACTAACTCATTTTGGCCCAAATGAGCGGGAGCCTCAATTAAACGAACTAATAATGATTTCGAAAATAAAACTGTGAAGAACTTTAATTCTTACTCAAATATATTATAATCAAAATAACTTTCCGTAAAATCTAGTCGCCGTAATGTTTACAACTGAAAGAAGAGTGCTCTCTCACTATGAACTACCCTAATTCTCCTAATGTAATAACAGCTAAACCACCTTCTGTAAATACTATTCAGTGTAATGCTTACTCACTGTGAAGTACTCCATTTCATGTCCTAATCTAATTAGAGCAAAATCGCCCTCCGTAAAAACCAGTCACCGTAATGTTTACTACCTGAAAGAAGGGTGCTCGCTCACTGTAAAGTACTCTAATTCTTGTCCTAATCTAATTAGAGCAAAATCACCCTCCGGAAAAACCAGTCACCGTAATGTTTACTACCTGAAAGAAGGGTGGTCGCTCACTGTGAAGTACTCCAATTCTTGTCCTAATCTAATTACAGCAAAATCACCCTCCGGAAAAACCAGTCACCGTAATGTTTACTACCTGAAAGAAGGGTGCTCACTCTATATGAAGTACTCTAATTCTTGCCCTACTGTAATTAGAGCAAAATTACCCTCCGTAAAAATCAGTCACCGTAATGTTTACTACCTGAAAGAAGGGTGCTCACTCTATATGAAGTACTCTAATTCTTGCCCTACTGTAATTAGAGCAAAATTACCCTCCGTAAAAATCAGTCACCGTAATGTTTACTATCTGGAAGAAGGGTGTTCATTCGTTGAGAAGTACTCTAATTATTATCCTAACTATAATTAGATCAAAAACAAATTCTGTAAAAACCAGCCTGTAGATGATGTATTGGTTTGGTTTGAGTCTTTTGTTATTTGGCACAAAAAAGCTATTGCCTAAATTAAATAGAATCAATAACAATACATAAAAGAAAGTAGATAATGATCTAGGTATAGATCTAGTAGTTAGACCCACCAAGATGCTTCTGATTTCTCCAGGCCAGCTATAGTGCCAGTAATTCAGATAAACGCCTTCTGCATTATAAATATATCATTACTATCATATGTTACAAATCAAATCTGGCACACCCAGCAATGGGTAATAACCCGTGAGTGATATATGAGATATTTTATTTATAATCTCTGCCATAATTTATTAGATGTCTGACTAAAATCATTAGTTTCGTCTTGAAAATACAAATATAACAGGTTTTAAATTTGACAATAAATTAGAAGTCTACTGAAATATAATGATTTCTTAGGAGTATCTCTTAATGTCGAACGGAAAATAAATTTTACTATAGTACTTACGAACTAGTTTCAGAACAAATATCTTAATTGGAAAGCCCAAACATTATAGAAGACTTATAAAATAAATAATTATTGTTAACGTCATTGCTCTTTTGTTTCTCTTACCTGAAAGATCTTCAATTACCAATACATTTAGGCGTTTTAAAGAAAAACTAGTATCTTCAAAGGATTAAAGTCATCTCACTTAATTATCCTCGACATGTATTTCGGAAATTATAACGAACTTTGTGTAACAAATGATTATTGCTAGTAAATTAGAAATAATAGTAATCGAAAGACTATAGTATATTTACATTCAGAAGGTGGTAAACAAGTATTAACAAAAAAATATCGGTTGTGCTTGATAAATCTAGGACGAAATATAAATTGAAAGAACTATGAATATAGAATTTACACCAGAAAAACTTTCAAAAGAACTGATGCAATTTCATTTCGATTTCTCCTGCCCTATGCTTCCCAGAGGATTCCAGAAACTAATTGTTATTACAAAATTTTTGTGTCAAATACAAAGAGAAACCATACTCTTTCTTTCAATTTCACCATTTCTCAGAAACGTGTCCTTTTAAGAAGATCTATACTTAGCAAAGAAATTTTCCCTATCATTAGAAATTTTAATTTCTAGAAACTATCATTAGTTTTAAGGAAATTAATTTCTGTCAGAAAGCACCGCCTAGCGTGCAAGTCAAGTTCGCGAAAAAGAACAGAACAATTAAGATACATAATCTTGGCAAGACGTTGGTAAATAAAAAGATAGAAAAAGATGTGACATAGCCAAGGTTTAATAAATCAAAACCGAATTCCTGTAGAACAAACCTTTGTTTTGGTTGATCAGCGATAAGATTTAATTAAAGTCAACGTTCAGTGCAAAATTAACTAAAAATCACTAACATTTTCATTTTCTAGAAATTCATGTTTAATTTTTAACAATAATTTTTGTTTTATTATCATGTAAAATTAATTAAAAAATGTTATTCCTTGTCAATTACTTTAGAGGAGTTTGGACTTCAGGTGATATTGAAAAGTGAATTTCATCTGTTCCATACAATTTTTATTTGCATTTTAATGGAGAATATTGTCAAACCGTAGCAGTACAGAAAAACAATATATTGATAAATTTATCTTGACTTCACTATCATTACAATAACGAAAAAATCTGATGTGGACACCACATGACTTCCTTATATTATTATATATAATTATAGAAATTTTTTGCTACACTTCATACAAACTTATTTTACTTGAAAGTGAGATCATTCTACGGTTAATCATTCTTTAACTTCCATTCGTTTCATATCTTCGAACTTTCCTTTGAAATGGATTAGCTTTTGAAAACTTTATTAAAATGTTTATCACTATTCCTTATTGCATTACACAAAATTATTTTAACTCCTCCAAAAGGTGCACAAATAGTTGTTGTAGCAGTCCCATAAACAAAATTGCAAAATTTTATGGCTAATAATTTTTGAATTAAGTACAGACGTTACTCCAAAACTATAGACAAAATGGATACAGGAATGGTCAAAATGGATATTTCTGTCGAAATCTGAAAACCGATTTTTTTTGCGATTTCAATATTTCCTTTACTTCGTACCTATATGGAAGTAAAAAGAGTGACAGAATTAGTGATGACAATTTTTAGTGAACATAACAAACTACTCTCTAGCATTCGACGTCACAAATACATGCCCCTTTTAAAATTTCAAAATCTGTTTATAAATATTTTACTATTAATTATTGATTATGTGAATTCATTGTTATCTTTAAAGAACTATATTTAATTGTTTTAGAAGTTTGATATGAACTTAAGGGAAGCATTAAAGAGTTATTTTGTGCCAATTTTATAAAGTGGATACTAAAACAATATGACAAATAAAAACATATTTACAAATCCCATCTACTTTTATTTAGTTCAAGTCGAAGTACTGTAATCAGTGAGGTAACAACTTTGTTAAAGTTCTATTTATTTTGGAAAGACAAATTTCAAATTCGTGGGATTCTATATTAAACAAGGACGAATCACCACCCACTTGATTGCGCTTTCCAATTACGTCATTCATAATTGCATCCTGTCATGTTTGTCGTTTGCTCTAAATTTTAACAAGATTTGACTTGTTTTCTTTTTCAATTTTTTATGGTGTCTAATCAGACACATTAAATATTTTTTTAGACATAAATTTAATCTAATGTGGCAGCATTTAGCTCACCGACTGCAAGCAATAAATTTATTTTTTGTCTTTTTGTGAATCGGAAATCCTTTGAAACAGTAATAAGGCGGAAGAGTTTTGGATTTTTGGCTATTTGCCGAATTATTAGTAAGTAATAACAAAATTACTTTGAATTATTTGCCAGCTTTGCTGTAAAATCATAAAATATTACATACACAATGGTTTCACAAATAAGCACGTTCATTCATTCATTAGACTCTGAAATATATATTCATATTCATATCAGTCAATATTTATACATCTATGAAATTGAATTTGGAAACCTACATTTAGATATTTATTAAGATCAAAATAAAGTATAAATATTAAAGTTTAGAGTTTGTACTTGGATTTTTAAGGTTAGTTTTAATTAAGTTGACGTAGGCTTCGATTATTTTTATTTCGGAATTTGAACTGTGATCCAACTGATAATTCTATTGATGTCTATAGATCGTCATTGATTTATAAATATAGAGCAATAGAAGGTAAAAATAAACTTTAAAAATATGTGCACTCCTATATCAATTAACATACTATATATAGTTTTTACGCTTATATAGTATTTTAATATCTATCAAACATAAAATTTTGTTATTTTCAAATGCATATGTGCATATATTTAAAAAAATCCAAAAATATAGTACTTGATATATTTGGATATAAAATTAACACAGAAATTTGTGTATATTTGTATGTGTTATTATAATATCACAGAAAATATATCATTTGTTCTCGTGGTAACAACGATTTCATTGCTACATTGCTACATTGTACTGTATGTATTTACAGAAATATAAAATGTAAACAAATATTTATAAACAATCTATTTTAAAATTTGTAATTTTATATTTATTTACAATACTGCAATAGCGTTAGAATGGAATTTTGGCGTTTCTATATAAATATTTGAACATACTTCTAATTATATTTGCTTATATTTATTACATAGATTTGGAGACACTTAAGAAAAAACATATTTTGACAATTGTTATTGATATATTTCAAATTTTGTTTATTATAAGCTTTTATTTTTTAAGTTGGTTATACTCCAAGAATTTGTTTCTACATGTTTTTTCTCTATTATTTGCTTTTTGTTCAGAGTACAAAAAAAATAAGATAAGTACATGTTTTACTCTAAGAGTTCGAAAGTTTGAGATAAATTGGAAATTTGTTTTCCTGCAACCAGATTACAATACATATTTGATGCACCCTTTAGAATTTGTAAAGAGTCACTTTTCACACACTATAGTACTTGAAAAGTACTCGACTAAAAAAAACTTACTTTACGCACTAGTTGCATAAATATCTATATTCAAATAAAGTGTTCAGAATTTAAGCTTTTTGAACTAAACCTTAGAATTTATATTGTAATCATAAAATGATTAAAAGTTCATTTACACTTTACAGTAAAACTATAAATTGTAATTTTATATTGCTTTAGCTTTGTCAGAATAATTGCAGTTTCCAGGGTTGGATTAAACAAAACATTTGGAACATAACATAGAACTACCCAAATACCCAAGATATATTAGAAAAATAAGAAATTACAAAATTATTATTTACATAATTTAATCTGGCACAATTTTTACTATTTTCTTTCATAGTATTTCTGTTAGGAAAGAGTCCAACTCTGTACAAAATAGTGACAGTTGACAAGACAGTGGACCTAGTACTGTTATTCAAAACGAATATAAATTTAGGTATTTTTCAGAACGTAAGTGATGCGAGTAGTAAGTATTCACTTTTATGAAATTTATGATCTCAAATTTCATTGAAAATAGTTTAAATAAATAATGTAAACAAATTATAATATTTTATTAAAAACTTCTGAAAAAATATGACAAAAATAATTTTACTACGTATATAAAATAATTAAATAACTTCCTGTTTTTGAAACTTATTGTTTTTTTAATTATAGTCAAATATATTTATTTCAATAATATATGTTTTTGCACTTTATTGACTGAGTTTCCAAGCCAGTGAGTTGTTTTTACTGTTTTTACGTCTAACAAAGTGAAGGGTAAGTAAATCATGCTTAGTACATACCTATAATTTTTTTAGTGCATTAATTTATTGTCATTAAAATTGAAACTGCAGTTAACAATAATATAATTATTGATAAAAAATGGTACCTAACGAATTATTTTCGCAGGTATTTATTAAATATAAACACAACCACACATGAATTTTTATAAATATTTTGGAAACGAATTTTCGTTTATTATGAATAAATTTTAATACACATAATATTGAATATTTTTCTTACTGATATACTATAAGTTAATATTATTAAAAAGATATTAAGAATGTATGGCAATAGTAAATATGAACATATTACACTTTCTTTAAATATTTTATAACAAAATATAACAAATCTAGAAAAGTAAACTCTAGTATTAGATACAATAAGCTTTTTTTCAAAATTAAGCACGTTGTCTCAAAACTTTCGTTCGTAGAGATATTTATTGTATAAAGACAAATGTACTCGTGTGGCGTGATCCAATTAGAATCCCATTAGCACATTTTTATTTTTTGTGTGCGCTTGTCATCGGGTGCATTTAAATCTCAGCGCTGAGTGAAGCATCGTCTATTTCCTACCCATGCGTGCTTCGCCGAACTAACTACAGCTCTGAACATTATGCGAAAATCTCTGGAAAGGCGAGTAAATCAGTAAATACAGTAGTAAATTTTATCGATCGTGACGGAATGTCCCGCGTAAAATTTCTTTCGGATGCAGTCATAAACGTTTCTCTCAATTTGCTTACATTCGTGTACCGAGGATATTAATAAAAGTGGGATTAATTTTAAATTTTATGGATTTTAAAATTGGCAAAAAGAAAAAACATATGCAAAGTATTTTGTGTAAAAATAAATATCAAAGTTATGTAATGTGAATGGCTTAATTTAACGGTGAATAATATTTTCTAAAATTGCGAAAAACAAAAGGCAAGCTCAGTTCTATTTCTGCGATGATTTGTATGTTCTCTTACTATTCATATTGTTATAGTTCTAATGTTTACTTTTAAAACAATTATATTTCAAACACCATTGTTTATAAAAGATTTAGAAATGTATATTAAAAAAATATATAAGTATTATTTTTCAGTTCTCCAAATGAGATGCCTACAATGTAACATAACCTAAAAATCATTATTGTTTTTTACAGTCTTTTATACGGCAAAGAAATATTTTGAAAACAGGCACCAAAATAAATTTATATTATTAAAAATAATATCTTATTCTTGAATACAGTTTGTATGTTTTATTGTCGAATATGGTAACATTTTCAAAAAATGTTTACAAAATTGTACCACACTAACAAATCGAAAAACCATTTTGTATTGCTTCATAAATTAATATAATTTTTCATTTAATTAAATTTACCATACATAAGTGTTAAATTATATACCAGGCATTAAATGAAAAGCTATGAAATGCAAATACTTATTTATACTTTATTTCCAAAACATTGCATAATAACAAACAGCTATCAGAACAGAAAACTATGATATTTGGCTTTTCAAAAAATATACTTTTTCATCTGTATTTCATTCCTTATTAATATCTTTTACCTTCATACCCAATAATAAGAGGAAATAAGCAAGAAGACAAATGACAATGTACCAAAATTTATAGCGAACACAATTTTTAGTAATAAATACTAAAATAGTGATAGACATTAATTTTTTATATTTACTAAGCAAGAAGACAAATTGCTTTATACCAAAATATATACTGTGCAAAATTCTAAAATTTAGTATTTTTCAAAAATTTTGTTTCTTGCATAATGGCTAACAGAGCAAAAACCAGACGATTCGATCTATTCTTAATTTCTTATCAAAATCTTTAACATTAGCGTACCCAATAAGAACAGTGAAGACAATAACAGCAAGTAAGAAGAAAGAATTAACTAAAATTTGTATTGAGCGGAATACAGCAATTTTCAAAATTTTTGCATAATCATCAAGAAAACAGAAAACAGAAAATGGTTCAATCTTTATTAAAATTTTTGACTTTGGCACATCCATTAATAAGTAATAAGACAATGGCGATAATATCACCAAGCGATAATATTCCAAAATTTATATTGAGCAGAATTCAGCAGTTTTCAAAAATTTCATTGTTGCACAATCATTAACAGAACAGAAAACCATATTTGTAATTAAAATCTTTGATTTTGTCGCACCCAATATTGGGTAAAAAGACAATGAAGACAAGATCACCAAGCAAGACATAACAAAAAAGAACACAGAATTGTAAGATTGAACATATTCTTTATTAAAACATTTGAGTTTGACGCACCCACTAATGGGTAAAAGACAGTGACCAAGCATATACCAAAATTTATACCGAGCGGAATTGAATATTTTCTTCAGAGAATCGTAATATTTAATGTATTCTGTATTAAAACAGATTTAACTTTGGCGCACTCAAAAATGGGTAAAAGACAACTCTAAGCATATACCAAAATTTATACTGAGCAGAATTGATAACTTTCTTTACCTCGTGTTCCGTCCATTCTTGAAAGAACTCCATATTCCATAACTCAGTTCACACAGTTTATACACTAACACAAATCCACTAAGTCTAGAAACTCGCTGGGATGTCCTCTAGCTCCTCTAGCTCCTGTAGCTCCTAGGCGGGATTAGGACCCAGATGGGCCACGACGTTGGCCGAGCAACGGCGCCGCCAACACTGCAAGGTTTTCTCAACGACGGATTCGCTACGTTCACATATTCTCGGAGTTTTGTTCAGGAATCACAACAGTGGAGTGAGCCTCATGGCTCAGTGAGCGCCCAAGTAGCTAACGTAATAAAGACAGGAATAAATCTCAAGCCTTCTTCGAAAGGTGAGCGTTCCATTCAGATGCTTCGCAGGTCAGCTACGTAATTGTGATTCGGACGGGACTTCCTTCATATTTCTTTATTTATAGTTCTGCTGTCAACAAGTGCGAGGAGTTGATATTGTTTTTGAAACCAGTAAGTTTTTACGAAAATAATGCTTCTGTTTTTCTCTTCATTCTAGAATTAGTTCTATTTCTCATACCTGACCCTTATACCATAGCAAAATTATTTTTTAATGTAATTTTTATCACCACCCGAAAAAAATATTTATTAACTTCGCTTGTTCTCGTCACCAGAATTGTTATTTTGTATTAAGTGCGCGAAGATTGTGTTTATACCACAGCAAAATTATTTTTTAATGTAATTTTGATCGCCACCAGAAACGTCCGTTCTTGTTCTTTTATTAGAAACATCTTCAATTTATCATAGTTTTTCTCTTCTTTATAGAATCATTTCTATTTCTCACATCTGACCCCTATACAATAACAAAATGATTTTTTTATTTTCACATATATGTCATCCCCAGAAAAGTGATTTTATATAAGTGCGCGAAGTTTGTATTTTTAGTGCGTGAGATGTCACTTTTTTGACGAGGCTTTTCGTGCACAAAATGTAAACAATATTTTTTCTACAACTACTTTGCATCATTAATTATAATATTTTTATTTATCTGTACAAATTGGGTGAAGAAATATTTTTCATTACCGTGAAAAAACTGTATCCCAGGTGCTTCGCGCACTGTGTCAAGGTAACCTAACAACTGTGAAAAATTGACTACTTTATGCATTGTTAACAATTTTTGTCTGTTGTAGATACAAAATTATTAACTTTGTTCTTGTTCTTTTACTAGAATCATTTTCTATTTGCTTCTGTTTTACTCTTCATTCTAGAATCATTTCTATTTTTCACACAACATAAACCTGGATCTTATTTTCCTCTACAATTTTATTTTTATTTTCACATCTTTTCGTCCAAAAGAGAAAATATTTATTAAATTTGACAGGCTTATTTTTCTTATTTTGTTAAATCATCTTTATTTTTAAATATAGTTTTCATGTAAATAATGTTTCTGATTTTTTTTTTATTTTAACAATTTTGTGCAAGGAACAATATTTGTAAAAAAATGTACTTCTTCCTTTATTCTTGCTTTGCACCATTTATAAGCATCCACATCCTCTATATTTACCACACTCAGCACTGTGAAGCTCCACTACACATTTTAATTTTAAATTTTATAAGAATAATAAAAACTTATAAAAGCTTTTGTTTGTTTATTCAATTCTATAATATTTATCAATATATATTTGTGATGTATTAACCGCAAAATAAAAATTATCAATAATGCTTTTTTTGTAGAATCTAGAATCTCATATTCACCAGATCGTTTTTTAATAACTAAAATCTTTGAATGTTTCACTAAATTTTCTTTCTGTAGGTATATAATGGATTTTCACCAGCTTTTGAAAACTATTGCACACTTGCCGTAATAAGTTAATTATTTTCTAAAAAACATTTTTTTAATGTTTCTGTTGGCAGTCATTGTTCTAACATCTGTGTAAACAAAATAGAAAACGACCCTGCTTTCTTTCGTATAAAATATGAAAAAAAAATTGTATATTTTTAACAGTCTCAATCAGTAATCGAAGAGTGTAAACAAATCGATCGAAGTTGCAGAATCCTGGCATTATCTTATTCATAATATATTTTTGGATTTTTATGTTTATTTTCACATGTGAATCACTTGATGTGGAGTTATAGACTCTTCCATGAGCCAGAACCGGAGTAAGTTGTAAAGTCCGCCTCCCACTAAATAGGATCAAAAGTGCGACTTAAATAATTATTTACACTTTGTGTGCATTCAAAACATTTTACAACGATTTACTATAACTGCCAAAAGACTATAAATTTGTTGGAATATTAATGTAAAGAGGTTTATGGCATCGTAAAGAAAACTATGTCAAAT
This sequence comes from Stenolophus ochropezus, assembly GCA_035578165.1. NCBI lineage: Eukaryota > Metazoa > Arthropoda > Insecta > Coleoptera > Carabidae > Stenolophus > Stenolophus ochropezus. Next base: position 6,780,339 of record JAQOWZ010000002.1, read on the forward strand.
GCAGTTTCATCAAGAAGGACCAAAGATGAGAAAGAAAAGTATAAATAAATGTCACAACATATTATTAATCATCACTCGTGAATGCGTTTTATCTTCATAATCATCTAAGTCACAACATGTCTATACTTGGGACGCCGAACAGATGTACAAGAAACTCCTCCTACTAACGAGCGCTAAATTTGAATAGAAAATTGCTATTGGCATTCCGTATTCACACCAGTGTTCCCTCTAAGCTGCGCGGGTGCGCGGCCGCGCACTAATTTTTCTAAAGTTGCGCAGTCATTTTTGTATTCTGCGCACCATTTTTTATATTTCATTTTATAAAAGAATTGTATCTAAAAATGACAAAAATTCAAATTCCACAAAAAAAAAGTAAAATTCAGAGGGTCAACAAAATTTTTTAAATCGGCCTTTGACATTTAAACGTCGACACGTCATCCAGCGTTGCTTGGTTTGCTTTATTTTAAGAAAGGGGAGTTCGTTGTTGTGTCTATGTGCGATTTGTATACAGCATAGCGAGCGTGGTTGCAAACACGTGGTTTGTAACCCTCACATATAATAAAATGAGATTAACTTCAAAATAAAATAATATCGCTGTCGCTTATTTTAAGTCCACAGGAACCTCGTCGCTGTGATTAGTTTCCCAATTCATTGCAAATTAATATAAACGCACGTAATAAAACTGCAAAACTGACAAACTCACTGTTACTACTAGAAAATCTGATTTAATTATTAAATTTAAATAGTTATTTATGTATCAAGTACTGAAAGTGCATGTTTTCAGTGCGAATATGAACATTGCTGTACGAGGCGAAGCCGAGGACTGCAATCATATGAGGACTGAAAATATGCACTTTCTTTACAAGATACACACAATATTTTTTTTTAAACTATATTTTTTTAAAAAGAAACTATAATTCGGTGTAATTGAATGGCGTGGCATGCAATAATAATCAGGGTACCATTTGTAAGGAAACAAATGAAACAATTGAAAATGTTTATTGACAACTGTCATCAGTCTGAAATGTTCTGATTTCTTTCCCAAAAATAATGGAAGATATTGATTATTCTATCAATTACGAAGATCCGCGTACTCCACCGGCAATTGCAGAATCAGCAAACGCAGCAACTCTGAATTTCAAATTTAAATTTAAATTTATGATTTTTAATGGATTGATTTTTTGGTACTAGTACCAAAAAATAATAACTTTTTAGTACTAGTACCAAAAAGATAGATTTTCTGTTGCTGTCTAGGTTACCATAAAATCAATATTTTGTTGTGATTAAAAAAAAATATGTTTTATCATAATCAATGGTTTCAGAAAAAAATGGCACAAAATTCGACATCCCACTTGCACACTTTTACATACGTTTTGAAAATTTTTGCTCCTATATATTTTGCACCGCGCAGTCAGCGAAAAAATTAGAGGGAACATTGATTCACACAGCTGCATGAATATGAGTATTGTCATCAGTAATAACGGAATTGTATTCATATTTCTGTCAAATATTTTTCTTGTTTTCATAAATAGTATTTAGTCAAATATAAACAGATTATTTTACATATCTTAATGTATAGTATGTAAGAATTATTTAAATATATATAATAAATACTAAGAATAAAATATAAGTATAGTTATATGTAAAAATTATTCCTGTTGATAATGAAAACAAAGTGTTTTTGTGTATTTACAAACGAAACGTCAAATTTTCTGCGGCTTGTTTTATGTATGTCTCTCTCATCTCATACGTCTATTTCTAAAGAGGCACTAATACGTCACACTTACGCCTAAATAGCGGTAAAGCTATATAATTTATTATAAGCACACTGTGTATATTTTAAGAGAAATTATATGTTTTAATATAATCTCTCACTTATATTTATCTTAAAACGGTAGTTAAAATATGAAAATATTCATACATAAACTTCTATTTAAAAAAAAAATGTGGGAAGAGCCCATTGTGGCTGTGGGAAATAAGTTAATCTGCACGAGTGGCACCCTATAATTTTCTACGATCACACTACTAAATGTCAAAGAAGAGAAATACACACACGAAAGCTATTTGACATAAAGAAATAAATGACGAAAAAATTATATTTCTCATACGAACCATACTCAGAGGTGGCAAATACTGTAATAAATAATTTCTCACACTATAACCTACAAATGTAGGAGATACTGAACTTTGAATTTTTAAACATACATATAACGTATGGTAAAAATATCAGTTCCCGCATTATTATGGTAAAACTATAATAATTAGAATGTGCACACCAGTCTTAAAACTTAAATATAAATAAAGTACACCAAAAAATCGGTTCCTTGGGACCTTTGTCCGAGTTTAGTGTAGACTGTCGGAATTAACTGCCAAATGTTTCTTTTCCTGCCTGCACATTTTAAGGACTGCATATGCGAAATATTTGCAAAGTTAACCACAAACTCGAGTAACGCTCCATCAAAGTCTTTCGCCTGACGTGGGTACATTTATTTGATTTCCATTATAACGCTTCGACTACGTTTACATACCTAGATCCTTGCAGCCTTTGCCAAATCCCATCTGTAATACCCATCTGTTTACGTAAAAATCTACTGATACATTTCTCAAGCGATCACATGTTAATAACATGTGGCTCCAAGGAGTTTTTAATTCTAAATATGAAAACAAAACAAAATATTGCGACAGGAAGGAAAATTTGGTGGCAGTTGCAGCGTTAAATTATATATAAATTTAAGCATCATTTGCGGTTTCATTATTCATATAATATATATTACCGGAATTAATACAGTATTTGGAATATAGGTATAAATTGATGCATAGGAAGAAAGCCCATTATCTATCATTATATAATGATTAATCATTATATTAATTTCCTTCATGACACCTCAACCAATAATCAGTTATCTATCATTATATATGGTGCAACATTCCTAAATGTAAAAGAACATTGGCATTACAGAAATTTTATTAGAGGTGCAATAATGGCCCATATTCCGAGCTCACTTTTATAATAAAATAGCTTTTATAAAGCCTGATTTTACATTATAATCTTATGAGGCCTAAAATCGTAAAATCACTTTTAACAAAAACACTCATAAAAGAGAGCTCGGAATACGGTTCAATGTTTTTATATTAACTTTAAAATATATATAGTTTTTATTGTAATAAATGTTCACTTTATTTTAGGAAGCACAACCACTAATCGTCACATATACAAACACTGAATTTTTTCGTGACTATATTTTCATATTAAACATATATAACTATAAATTTTCAGCGCAATAAATATAATCATTTAATTCGACTCCGCTTATTATAAACAAAACAGTAATTTTTGGGAAAAGAATACACGCTAAATTTATAACAAATTTTTAAGCAATTTTTTTTGCGAAAAGTACCTTAAACAATTAAGTCGATCCCGCTGATTACTGAAAAAATAGTGGAAAAATTCTCAAATGTACAGATTTTGAAATACAGGAGTAAACTGCAAAATTTTTATAGGGTAAATTAGCCATTGAAGTTATATATAAGAGGTAGTTTTCCAGCCACTTGAGTTTTATGACATTAATCCAATTATGTGGTTAGACCCAAAGATAAGAAACTTGTTAGGGTTTTATCTGCTACCTATACTTCTGTGAGTCAGACAGGGACAGAGAAAGTCGTAACTTTTCGTTCCCCTCAAATATAATTAATTGTTTTTGACAGATGTTATGAAAATATTAAACTAATAATTTTTTAGTGCAAAATATCTAATCAACTCGACATTATTATTATGAGATGTTATGGTAATTTTATAAAATAGAAAATATGTATTTTATTTTACATTGATTTTATACTCTGAATTTGTTTTTTAATAAAAAAAAAATGAAGTGTCATTTTAAAAAATGCGGCAAAACAAAATTAGATAAAGCCTGTTTTTCAAATCGTTTAAATTTTATTTTTATCTACAAAATCATACAAAAATTTGATCAATTGATATCACATACTCTTCTAGTCAATGAGCTAAGTTGCCAAGAAAAAACAAATAAAATTAAATATGCCCATATGCTTTTCCCCAATTTTAGTAAATCTAGAATGATAAGTAACAATTGCTGTGATTTAAGTGATTAAAATCAATGATTTTTTTAAATTAATTCTACAATTCATTCATCAATGTGATTTAAATCTAATTTAAATTAAGTGATTTAAATTAATGCAACCCTGTTGTTTTGTCCTATTAGAATATTAATATGTGAATAAATTCTCATTCACAAGTTTGGTTTCCTGAGTTAATTGCACAATTGTATAAAATACGAAGTGGAAACGTTGAAAATAACTTTTGAACATCCACCCACCATGTCAGTCGCGCGTGCATCCTTTGTGCATAGCCGCTTGCTTTGAACCTCACATAGAGTCATGCCTTGCTTGCCAGAAGAGCCTAATCTCTAATCGTTGGCGCTCCGAACTCTGGTTTGCGAAACGCGAAACTATATAATTCATCTCTTTATAACTTCGTTTGCAGTCTTCAAGGGCATATATCTCATGTTTTTTATAAATATCTATCTAAAAGTTGTTTATCGATTTATATAAATATTTTATAGTTTTTCTAAGAATAACATCAGTTGTAGATCTCTTCATATATTTGTTTTTCTTAGTAAAATATTGTGGAAAATTAACAAGGTTCATTACTTACTTAATACTAGAGATTTTTTACCTTGTGGTGTAATGCAATACAAACAATCTTCCATAAATTACCATAAATAATTGGATCATTTTTATGGTGTCCATCAGTCTACAGCCTTAAGAGACTTACAGTTTATAGTGAATTCCAAATCAAACAAACTCAATAGTATTTACTATGTTTAATAGTTGTCGTCTTAAAAATTAAACAACAAACAGCTAGTTCTTAAAATCCATTCAATGAGAGTACATTTTGTTTATGTATCTCTTTTATTTACTTTCTATATAACATACTTTCAAATATAATACCAAAATACCACTAATGACTAGAATTTTATCGGCAATTTTTGCCGCCTTCTCGCTACGAGCAAGGCAAGATTTATGTTGGTGGGGGCCTTTTTTCAGCACGGAATTAAAACTGATTTTTTAAAATAAATTATGAATAAAAAAATACTGGAATATTTTTAATATAATTTAAAAAAATCAATCTTGTATTGTATATTATCTTTAAATGATCATATTCTTAAAATATTATTGTTAATGTTCAGAAGCACAAGATGTTTTAGGCGTGGTTCAATCATAAATATTCTGAGCCTATTTTTAAATAATGTACACTTTGGGAACAATTTTTCTACAGTGCTATTTGTTATCATGATAAATTCTCAATAAATAAATCATTATTTAGTTAAAAGTAATTAAATTTTGGTGTTTGTCAGACTAGATTTTTTTTGTTTCCAGTAATGTATAATGTTTATATATTTTTTGACTTGGTGGGGGCCTCTTTTTTTTCTAAAGCACTAGTGAAAATTGTCAGTGTAATTCTCCAAAATACTGTAATGCAATTGGATGACAGATTAGGAGTGAAATTGTCTTATACATTGATATAAATATAAATTTTGATAAAGAACTTTTATTTTTAGTCAGTATAAATACATCAACAGATTACTCTTAAAAATCCTATTTACGTGTATGTTACAGACTAAAAGAGATTTTCCAAACGTTTGTAGCAATGTTTCTTTTATTCGAAAAGTAAGTTTCGTTCTAGATATAAAATTTTAAAGTTTACTACAAACAATGAAAATTGCTTTAGTTAAAATTTGACTTATTGTGGTGATGAAAAATATATATTCTATTTTGATGAAGAAATGTATAATTTGAGCAGTTTTATTTTGATAATTAATCTTGCTAACAAGTCTGAAAATAGATGATTTAGAAAATAAATCAGGATCGATACCAAAAGTGAAACTGTTTCACCCAAGTCAAAACAATAATTAATCTAAGTATATTTCGAGTTTCACTTCTCCAGCAGCCCGAAATAACCATAATCCATCAAGATTTAGGAAACTTCCGCGGTTCTAATGACTTTAAATATTCTCTGCGTATATTTTTATATTGGAAATACACAATAAACTACAGCGAGCCTTGGAGTTGTATCAATTATAAATAAATTCAAGACCATCTATAAATTAAAAGCAATAAAACTATTTCCAAATATAAAAATAATCAGGGCATGTAACCGGTTAAAAAAATCGGTTAATAAAAACCGGTAACCGATATTTTGAACGAAAATTGCGAACTTTAACCGAAATTTTAACTGATATTTTTTGGCCGAAAATACCGGTAACCGTTAACCAAAAAAAAAATAAACCGGTTTTAGCGAACACTAACCTTTATTTTAATATTATTTAGGGAGAAAAAAATTTAATATTTTTTTTTATATCTGTGTTTTCTATTTGTATTTGAATATGAATCATGACCGTTTTTACAATTAACATTTTATTGGAGAGTCATAAATGTAGGTAGTCTCTTTGGCCGTTATGGTTACTTAAAAAGTTCCAAATAAATACGGCCTTTGTCAACACAGGCAAGTTTAAAATTGAAAAGTGACCTGCGTTTTTCTGAAGATATTACGGGAATTTTTGCGAATGTTCATTAATTAAATTGCTTTTTTTAATTGTTATATTTTCATCAGATGGTATTTTTTTATTATTTTTTTAATTAATTATTCTTTATTTTTTTTAATCAAATTTTTATAATTATTTTTTAAATTGATTTTAATTATTTTTTTAACCGATATATTAACCGGTTTCCAATTTTCAAAAACCGGTTTTCGAACTAAAACCGTTATTATTATAACGTTTTCTATAAGGGTTAACCGTTAACCAGTATTTTTATTAAAAATTATAAATAAATTCAAGAACATCTATAAATTAAAAGCAATAAAACTATTTCCAAATATAAAAATAATGGAGTAATCCTTTGTGAGGCGCTGTTGACTGCGAAATGACGGAAGTACAACAGCTGCAGCAGTTAATTCTCGTGACACTATAACGAGCTATTTTCAACCCCGAAGATCGGCTGACCGTTCTCAATTTTGTCAACAAATATATTTGCTTAACGATCGCGATTATCAACATTTAAATGGATTTTACTACAAAAATAAAATGTAAACCTGTGATTTATAAACACAAAACAACAAACTATCTACTAGTAAAAATTAAGTATCACATTAATAGGATTAAGATTTATTGAAGCATTTATAATGGGTTTATTGTCGCTTCCTACATGCTTACCATGTCTTTTAGTCATACATCACTTTATTCTACAATTCATTCAAGCAAGAAAAATATATAATCTAAAAAAAAATTAACTGTAGCGATCAAAGAACCGACCGCTAATTCCAAATATTCATTCTATACCAAATATAAAGGTTAGTAAATGTTAATTTCCATTCCATTCCATTTGTTTAAAATTTTTAGCTCGAAAATTTTCATATTTTCCAAAATTTTGTTTGTAATTATTTTTAAAGAATTAGACACGCTGATCCCAAATTTACAAACAGAATTCAATTATTTCTTTTTGTTTCGGAGATATTTGCTGTCAAAGTTGTACCTCAAAAAATTGTGTTTTTTAAGTATATTTTAAAAATGAGTAAAGATACAATCTCAACTAGTTTACTATTCGATTCTATGGGAAAAATTATATAAAGAAATGTTTTTCTCACATAGACGTTCTTTGGAACGATTAGGTGAAAAATAAGAAAAACGAAAAAACCTAAATTTCAATTTTTCGCCTCGAAACTTTTTGTCTCCAAAATTATGAATTTTTTGGGCTTAAGTAGATATCGATACGCTGATTTCAATTTTTCAAACAGAATTCAATAGACACTTATAACATTAAAATTTGAGTGGCGCATTCTGGTGAGTACCGGAGTAATTACGTTTGACGTTTGTCATGTAAATATAACCAAAAGAGAATGATAGTGAAATTAATGAAGTAAATAAAGATATACAAATACACAATTATTATAATTATATATATACTCGTATATATTTGTAGGATTCTAAATTAGGTTAAAAAATAATAAAATGAACAAAGAAACACAAACATATTTTTACAATGTAGATAAATCCACACAAACTTATTTTGGGAACAGCAATGCATCAACACAAACAGAAGTAATAAAAAGAAGAAACTATTGTACACAAGTTATTATAAATACAAATAATACATTTACGCAAACTAAAACCTCCATCGCCGACAACAATTCGACAACTTAGGCACTGCGGGCAGCAGTGCAGTAAAGAGGGCGGTGTACCAAGACCATTACGATAGCACTTTCGAAGAATTGATCCGATGGGCCTTGGTCTGTCAACTCACTCTCTCTACTAACTTGTTGTCCTTTACTTCAGAAGGCGGAGCTATCTGTAGCGTGTGACGTCAAAAGTATATGTGTCTATTATCTCTCTCCGTTCTCGAGATATTTGAGTTCAAAGTTATACCTAATAAATTAGGTTTTTTAGGTATAGCCCCTAAATGGTTAGGTTTAAGGTTTCATCGACATCACCATTCGATTCTACGACCAAAATTACATAAGTGTACCAATTTTCAGATTTTTATCTCAACAGATACAATTTCTAGAAGGAAAAAACTGAAAATGGCCAAAAATCGAAAAAATCGTCAGGGGTTCATCAGGCATTTTTTTCGATTTTGGCCATTTTCGTTTTTCCTTTCTACAAATTGTATCCTTTGCAATAAAAATCTAAAAATTGGTATACTTATGTAATTTTGCCCGTAGAATCGATTGGTGAGGTTGCAGAAGTCGTAAACCTAACCCTTAAAGGGATAAACCTAAAAAACCTGTTTTCTTAGGTATTGCCAAAACTCAACTTTGAATACGTATATCTCGAGAAAGGTAAGAGATAATTCAATTCGGTTTGAAAATTTGAAATCAGCGCGTCGATCTTTACTTAAGTCTAGAAAATAAAAAGATTTGAAGAAAAAAAGTTCCTCGGTGAAATTTTGAAATTTAGGTTTTTTCAATTTTCTCATTTTTCCCCTAATCGTTCCAAAGAAGGTATATTCGGAGGAAACATTTCTTTATGTAACTTTTCCCGTATAATCGAATGCTATAATCGTCGTGATTGTATCTCTACCCATTTTAGAGATATAGCCAAAAAACACACTTTTTTGAGGTGTAACTTTGACACCAAATATCTCAGAAACGAAAAGAAATAATTAAATTCCGTTTGAAAATATGAAAACAGCACATCGAAATCTATCAATATATACTATCTTCTAAAATTAAAATTTTGGGCACAAAATTGAGTATTTTTGGGATATTTTGCGTCAATCAACACAATTTTTTATTTAATACTGCTATTTGATATATTTGATATTTTGATATAGGGTTATAGGTTTTGGAAAGAAATAAAAGTTGGATAAAAAAGCGCCAAAATAAAATCGAAAAAGCATAATAGGATTGCAGATTTTGAAAATAGCACATCGATATTAACTTAAGTCTAGAAATAGTTATTAAATTATTAATTAATTTATTTGTTAATATTAAAATTTAATTAACATTTGTTATGGCCTGACCATATTTAAATTTATACACCTTATACCGTTTTCACGTCAGTCAGAATGCCCGGGAAGTAATGTCTATAATAAATTATTATTATAATAAATTATAAATAGGTATATTATTATCAATATTTGCGATGAAATAGATTGACACACCAAACAATAGCCAGATAATAATCCGGAAGTAGTTTTTATAATTTATACTTGTCTCAAGTTTTAGTAGCTTGACTCTCACACCACAGGCGATTTCATAAAATAGTAAGGGTTGGAGAATTAAAAAAATATACTTATAATAATAATCGAAAAAAAAATCTTACGTTTTATTAATTTTTTGCTGAACACAAAAATGTGTTCCACCATTTCATTAACAGAGTAAAGCAGATCTACTAAATGTTGAGACAAACTTCTATTTGTTTGATGCACAAAAGGTTCATTTTTAAATGAAAACATTTAAATATAGAACTATTAACGTCTATTTTTTATATAAAAATAAACACATTACTTTAAAATTTATTATATTTTTATCTAAGTACAATGAACTGAAAATAAATTTAAATTTAGCGCGTTTATGACTTTCCCCCTCTACTATTTATTACCGCACCAAATCAATCCAAATTCAAATCGTTTTTCACGTTTTGAACATTATCATAGTACGAGACCGCAAACATAACATAATCACAAGTGTGACGTAGATACACCACCCGTTTGACAAATGACTGTCTGGGGTTCTCTCTCCACAACACGACGAAGTGAGCAACAGGTGAAGATTAAAAATATTTTAAATTTATAACCGGCAGATGAAGTTTATAGATAGAGGGTCATAAAAACAATGTTTTAGTATTTATTTTCTTCCTAATTGACTTGACATGTAATTTTTTCCTGTTTATATTTAGTTTTATGCGTTGCGAAATAGTAATAGAGTCAAAATTTGAGACAGGGGTTATTAATTTGAAATATAAGATTGTCATAAATGTTTCTTTGCTTATTCAAGTGTCCAAGTCTTTAATCTCTTTATGAATTTGGCTGAGGAGTAATAAAAAATTACCTTTATAACTTTTACGACAAGACAACTGTTGCTATCGTATGTCAGCAAACCATAACATGTGGTCGTCAGAATTTCAAGTTTAAATAAAATAAACAGGTTACCCAATTGTAACATTTTAAGCAAACTTATAAGTTCATAAAGTGTATTACAAAATAAATTGAATAAAGCAATTAGATATAGGTTGCTCAATGCTACCACTGTGCTACGTAAATTTATTAACTAATTTAGTTTGAAATTATACACTTTACTAAGAATTTCACTAAAAATATTTTTACAAAAATGAATAATTAGCATAAAATGTTTTACAAAAATAATACTTCTTCGTACAGACGTCATCTCAGGTTCATTTTTCGTCTATTGGATACTTCACTATTTATATATTTTTTCTTTGTTGTGGTCACTTAAAATCGTTGAAATATGTTGCTAGATGAAAGAGTTTAGAAAAGGAATCTTGTTTGAAATTTGACATTTTGATACTGACATTTAATAAAAATAAATTACATTTTATGACAACTACAATATAAATGTAAAACAGGTGCTTATTTTATGACTAAAAATATTTCTGCCTTCAAAATACCATTAATCTTCCTTTGCCATAATGCAATATATACAAGTACCTACCACTGCAGTACATGCTACAAATCATAACGAAAATATAACAAACGTTACAGTAATAGTGAAATATATAATTTACCTGCTAACCCTGCAATAAATAATCCTACAGGAAATTCATCTTCTACCTTTTTCTCGCAACATCGCAGTGAACAAGTTTTTTGGGTGAACTTGCAAGTACGGTCTGGATTTCTACCGTCTGTTTTTACAGGGGCTTCAGCGGGCTTTTCGGTCTTTTCTGTCTTTGCAGGCTTATCTTTATTTTCCGACATGGTTTTTCAAAATGGGTACGAGAATTTTGGATGACATCAAAACACGTCAAAGTTATTTTGCCGTAACTGTCAAATGGCAATTGCGAAACAAAATCGCAAATAGATGAGCCAACAACTAAATGCATCGAAGAGGGCGTATTAAATATACATTTTTTTAGAAACTACTAATAGTTCTTTTGAGTTTGTTACCGACGTCACAAAACCCGACCAACGCCATTATTTCATTTATTATTAAAGTTACAAAAAAATACTATAGAATAAATTTGTAGGAGACCAAGGAGGACATCCTATCAGGAAAAATATTTTTTTTTAATCAGTGGTTCTCAAGTTACAACACCCAGTTATATATATATATATATATATATATATATATATATATATATTTATAGTGTTATATTAGTGATTTTATATACTTATCTAGGCATAAATAAGCAATATACGTCCTATATAACGTAGTGTTTTCAACAAGTGTAACATACTTTTTTGTGCCAGCATATTTTTCTCTGAGTTCAACCATATATTAGTTTTACATCCTTATTACATAATAAAAATATTGAAAAAAAAATGAAATTGAAATTTAAATAAGTATTTATATTTATAATTAATATACAGTACCTGTATATACTACTAATACATACAATCAGTGGAGAGAATTACAATGAATTATTTTTATTTGGAGTTTTCAGGGATTACCATTTTAAAGAGGTTTTCTTGATATCAAGTGCTACAATGTATAATGCAGAAACCGTCATTATTTATGTTTTGGAATTACCATCTGACAAAATAATAATTATAATAATAAAATTAAAATTATAACCGCTATACGATATAAAATGGTCCAAAAGACATTCCATTTGCAATAAATAAGTGAACTGATGTAAATGATTTGACTAGTAAAAGAATACCACTAAAGATACTCGCTTTTTATACACTTGTGATTAAAATGAATTTGCAATTACTCGTACACAATAATCGCAATAATTTACAATTTTGATAGAATAAAATGTAATTGTTCTATTTTGTATAAGAAAACCAACAATATAGTGCGACATAAAGCAATCCAAAAGATATTACATTTGCACTAAATAATTGAACTGATGTAACTGATTTGACTAGTAAAAGTAATACCACTAAAGATACTCGCTTTTTATACATTTGTGATTAAAATGAATTTGCCATTACTCGTACACAATAATTACAATAATTTACAATTCTGATAGAATAAAATTTAACTGTTCAGTTTTGTATAAGAAAACCAACAATATACTGTAAGAAAATGTCGGTTGCAAATAGTGCATCACTATTAAGGCAGCCAATTTAAAAAGCCATTAAGTAGCTTGCACTTAATCGCCGCCAATAAAACAAAACAAATTGGTGCTATTTATTACCCGGACAGAATTAATCCGGGTCTTTGATTCCGCGCTGCCCCATCAACCACTCTTTGACATTTTTAGTAAACAGTCAATCTATTCCGAGCCTTATTTGTGTGTGCAGCTAATTCGGGATAGGGCATTAACATTAGCTGATTACTTCATCGGCGAAGCCGCACATTTGTGGAGGAACGGACAGGAATTAATCGGTTGATGAAGTGTCCAAGTGCAACCGATTAGACAGAATGCAGACAGAGGCTTATCTTTTTGTGTCTAGCGGGCCACTATTAATAGAAGCACAAAAACTAATTTATTGCTACAAAATAAAACATAAAATATTGCTCTCATTCCAAATTTATATTGTTTGCAAAATACTGGATCAAATGTTTATGCTTTATGCTTTCGAGCAAACACTTTTACATCCTCAAAAAAAGTTTTTATAAAAGTTAATATCTTAAAACATTAATATGTTCCCTTATTCAATTATTTTACTTACGTTTTTTTTTTTAAAAGGCAAATATAAAATACATAAATATACAAAAAAATGTTTAATAAATAAAAATTTACTTTAGAAAATTTATTATACAAACATTATTTGCTTGAATATTTATGCGTTAAAAACAGGGGAATAAATTACTAAACTCGTCGATCTCTTAAGAACGAAAACAAATAATTTCTTATTCTTCCATTCTACTGTACTCATCCTATTTTTTTTCAAATTGTGTAGAAAACAGTACGTTATATAATTTCTCTCGTAAAATCGAATTGTAAAGTTTCCAAATTTCCTTGGAGGCAAAATTTCCCATAATTCCCATCAGCAAAACATACAAGAAAAAAAATACACTTTACAATGCTCTAATTCTTAACCATAGAAACCAGAGCACAATCCATAGTAGCCGAATCTGCTTCAGAATATGATCTGGTTTCAGCAGATCTAGAATTAGAGCAAACACTATTGAGTGCTCTAATTTCTGACCTACTGAAACCCGAGAACAATCTAAAGCAGCCAAAACAGCTCCAGAATGAGCTCTGATTTCAGTAAGCCAAGAATCAGAGCTTTCTGAATACTTGCTCTAATTTTTAGTCCATTGAAACTAGAGCACAATCCGAAGCTTTATTAGCAAATCTGCTCCAGAGTGTGCTCTGGTTTCAGAAAATCAAAAACTTAGTTCAGAGTTAGTGACTAATCTCTTATGAATTCGAAACGGAGTCCAAAACGGGAATAAATAAGGAGTTAGTGGCTAATCCCTTTTAAATTTTTTAAGAAAAAATTCTCTCAAGTGGGGTCTCTCATGCCTTAAATCCGCCACTATGCTTTATAACCAAAGTTTGAACAATGACAACTACAGAGAGTGCAGAAGACATTTAAATCAACTGTTGATATATTTTCTGAGCATGCGTATAACAGCAGATATATTTTTCATTATATAATTTTAATTCTATTATTAACCCTAACCTAACATTTAGATTAAGAGTACCCTTGCACCTGACTATGGTGTTTTGTGTTTTCAAATAGGTGTACAAGTATTTTTAATATTTAGTCATACCGGTGAATGCCAGCATTTCAAGTTCAACTACTGCTAAAAGTATTTTAATAAAGAAATAAAAATAAATGAACTTGCGACAACTGCTCACTTTGGACATTTTCCACGAATACTTCCACACTATACAAAGTCGCATTCAGCTGTTTGCAAAGCATGTTTCATCTCCAAAACATATGAGCACTAAATGCACAATATCAGATCGAAAACATTTTCATCTACACGCAAAATTAATTACTGTTGCTACTGGCAACCGAACAAAATATTTTCCATAATATCGAACATATTCTTGGCAAAATGCGATTCGAGACGCAAAACCTTTCATCACATCACGTGGCGAATAATTCGCAAATAAAATGGCGAGATAAACAAACAAAAAAGCAGAGCATAGCCTTGCTAGAAATAAGTTAAATGCATCGTATTTTATCCGAATTATTTGGCCTAACCTTGTTACCCTTGATTCATTCGAATGTTTTGGTTTTGGTGGAATTTTTGGGATGAAGGTTGTTCGGGCAGGAATTTCGGAAATCGTCGGATGAGAGACCAGGAAGGAACCCTGGCCCTCATCGGTTAATTTTATCCACAGACGAAAGGATGCTACCGAAATAGACTCCATGGGCGTCGATCGCCTTATTTTAAATTCAATCGTTTTCCCAAATATAAAACCTCAACCTTAATCTCAAAACGATTTATTTTTTCAATGACTCACACAATTTTATTTGTTCCAAAAAAAAAAAAATCTATTAGGACAGTACTGAAATGTAAATAAGAAAAATTCATCCTTCACTGCAAGAAATACTTATTCAGGGTGAATACTGAAAACCTTCACATAGGGAATTATCAGGGAAAACAGTTTTTGTTGTTTCCATCTGTCCCGCTCATAATGTTAATAATTAGCTAGAATGTAACTTTTCAACTTAATGCCCTAGGAATCTAGGATATTATAAATTTGCATCATACCCTTCTTTTGCCATTTTTATTGAGTAAATGACATGAAGAACCAAAGAAATACAATATCAACAAAATGTGTCTCTTAGTTGACGACTTTTGAAATCAAATTATTATGAATATTATCGTTTTGGTTTGATATAATCAAATTTTAGAAAAACCCAAGAAAAATTGTCGAACATAACGACTTTTTAGTGTTTATTATTGCCTTCATACCCTTATTACAATAAATGTAATGTTTTTAATTATTTCACAACCGTTTTAAAAACATGTTTTAAAATGGGTCAAAAAAATAGACAAAAAGAAATTGATGTGACATGCACCATATTGTAATTTACTTGGCACGTTTCAAACAGCGTTTTAATTTCAGTTTAAAATTGCATTTTAATAATAATTGTATATAGTTTAAAAGTGTAAATATGCAATATACTAGCAGAATGTAATGATATAACTAGAATAAGTGATGTACAAAATCTGTTTTAAATAAATTACATTTGCATTTTAATAACAGTAATTGACAATTACTATTGTAGTTTAATTAATAAATATACGGGTATAAGTAGAGAATAATTGTATAATAATATAGTAATTAACATACTCTGGAGTAAACTTGAATAAATTGCATATTTCATTTTCATAAAAACAATTATCTATAATTTAATTAATAATGCAAGACCAATGGTATTAAACCTTTTTCTTCGGAAACCAATTTTTAATTTTAATCCAATAAAATATTGCTACCCAACAAAATTTTATTACTTAATAATTAGAATCTTAATATTTTATTTAATAAAACAATTGTATATATATTTCAAATATAGTATTATATATTTGTTTTTGAGACCTACAATAAAATTCACCGCGACCCAATTGTGAGTCATAAATACAGACTATAATAATACAATGAATATAGACCATAATAATACAATGAATATAGATCATAATATTACAATAAATAGAGTGCTTCAAATCGAACGGTGTAGAGTTTTAAATCTTGACTTCGATTTCCAGTATTAACAAATTAAAATTTCACTATACCTGTAGTTATAGTTAGACCTCTATTATAAGCTGTCCTTAGTAAGGGCGTTCCTAAGGGGAAACAGGTAGAGGCACCTCCTACCCTGATACTCGAAAAATACAGAATCTAGAAGATTTTAATAATAAAGTAGTCGAAAAATTCACAAAAAACCCAAGAAACTTTACAAATTGTATTTACTTTATTACAAATCATACTCTCTATTTATCATCTTGCCCCTTCCTGGAATATTGGCTGGCGACGTCCTTGGTCTTTAGTGAGATTATAGATTGACAACCTGTCTCGTATTCAAAGCAAAATGCAAGTGAATTATTCACAGTCAAATATTTAAAAAAAATAGATATTTTAATTCAATACTTTATCCAACACCGTGTAATTATAACGATATAAGTATGCTGTTTTTAGATAAATAAAGTAGGTCATAAGTCACTAGTGAGCTAAATATATTAGCTCACTGTTTTTTGGTTCGTATCATAGTAACTACGTTATAAAACCTTCTCTACACTATTTTGTTCCTAAATGTCATTTCGAAATTCCATCTGTCAAAAATCTTATGTATTTTATATTAATGATTAAAATGTGTTAGATAAAAGGTAGTATGGCACACGTGTGTTAATTACCTAAGTCACTTGAAAAAGTACCACACTCGGTCTAACGGCCTCGTGAGCTAAACTTTTCCCACGTAACTTATCTGTAATGTAACACACTTGTACCATAAATAACTATTATTAACAGAACTTAAAAAAACATAAATATAAGATCTCTGCTATCAATATTTTGTTCATAATTTATTTAAAAATTAATTTCTGTATGTAATTCCTTATTTTAATTTGTAATACAGAGCGCAATTGTTCGCAGGTATTTTCTATTTATTGTTTAATAAAACGAATACGTTGTTTTCTAAACATTTGATATATAAGTTCTACATAGTCTAATTTTAGTTTGAAAAACATGTTTTTACTTAAAACTGCAAGTAAAGTCGTCATGGTGGCGTCATTCTTATGCTAAATGCTCCAAATGTATGTCCTCAATTTGTAAACTCTTTGTGAAATTTCAAATTAGGAACAAAACATTGAATAATTATTACATAGCCTTCACTTAGCGCCAAACAGCGACGCCAAAATAAATATCCTCTTTGGAGAATAACAATAAGTTCGGGAGGAAGGAAAACGCCTGCGTTTTGCTGTTTGTGAAGTGGACGAATTTATTTTAAAATCACTTTTTATGCTTCACTAGTGACGACAATGCAAAGAAAATATTTGAAAAATACTTGCGATTGGGAAATGCATCTTAAAATATAGAATTTTTCACTCAGTACACATTTTATGAATGAATGAATAACAGTGTAATTTTTTTTAATTTTATGTTTCTATCTATTTATATTCAATACAAATATTACATTAGCATTTTTTTATTTTGTAAAATATTCAATAGTAAACGAGAAATAAATTAATATAATAAATTTGTAAGAATTAAACATTTTAAAATACCTTCTTATTTTCTATTTCATTTTACTCTATTTAAACGCTAAAATAAATTTTCAATATTATTTTTTAATAATATAGTAAAAAGGAAACTCTAATTTTTTTAATTTTTCAGTAAATGACCAATTCAATTTTAGATTATTTCAAAATTCATATACCACATAAAAAAGTACCAACTTTCCAGCAATAAAATAGAACTAAAATGCAAGTAAAAAAAAGTTAGAGCATTATCGAATCTCGAAGTTTAACCTCAAAAGAGATCAAAGAGAAAAAAATCCGTTTTTTCTTTTAATTAAATTCTTCTATTTGTTTTTCGTTACCCTTTTTAATAACCATCCTTTACATTTTTTAATAAATAAATAAAAATGAATGATATATATTTCCCTTCAAAATGTTGCGTCTTTTCTTTGTAGTAACAACGTTATTGAGGAAATTTTCCTATGACAAATAAACATATTGTTGATATTGCAAAAGTTTAAAATAAAACGAAAGTGCGATTAAATCAAAATATATCTGCGTTTTGTTAAATTTAGAAGTGTAAAGCTGTATAATGCTTTCTTTGTTTATTATTACTGGCTGTGCGTATATTTTCATATGTCTGTCTCTTTTTTGTGTCAAATTTGAAGGTGATTTGTAGGTCAAAATTAACTGCACGAGCACAGAAGTATTGAGTAGACGCTTAACCGATGTTTAATATCATCATTTATTTTTGTTGCCATATGTGATCTCAATTTTTAACTGTTTACCTTTATTATGAATTGTTTCGTAACAAGCTTCAAAAATCTCAAAATGAGAACGGAATTATTGAACTTCAAACTTCACATTCTAAACTAAAATGACATTTATATTTTTGAAAACTTTTGTCATATATTTTTACCAACCGCTCATACAGACATATATGAGAGATATAATCATACTGATTTTGACATTTAAGATATTTACGGATGTCTACGAATTAAGATCATTAAATTATGTTTTGTTGACTTTTAAAGTCATGTCTGTTGATCCATCAGTTTGTTCAGGGCCGGCTCAAGACATAACGCCCTGAGCCAAATTATATTCAGAACTATTTTGTCTACATATACATTCTTTGAAACGGTTGACTGACAAATAAGTAAATCGAAAAAACCTAAATTTCAAAATTTCTCTGAGGAACTTTTATCGCAAACACTTTTCATTTAGAGACTTCAGAAAATATCGATGCGCTGTTTTCAAAACCTGCAATCCTATTAAGCCTTTTCGATTTTATTCTGTCGCTTTATTATCAAACTTTTATTTATTTTCAAAATCTATAACCCCATATCAAAGTTGTGTACAGTTAAAACAAACCAAACAACAATATCAATCCAAAAATTGTGTGGATAAACGCGAAATATCCCAAAAATACTAAATTTTGTGCCCAAAATTTTGATTTTGAGAAATAGTTTATATTGATAGATCTCGATGCGCTATTTTCAAATTTTCAAACGGAATTTAATTATCTCTTTTTGTTCCTGAGATATTTGCTGTCAAAGTTACACCTTAAAAAAGTGTGTTTTTTCGCTATAACTCTAAAATGGGAAGAGATATAATTTCAACGTTTGTACTAGTCGATTTTACGGGAAAAGTTACATAAAGAAATGTTTTCTTCGCATATACGTTCTTTGGAACGATTAGGTGAAAAATAAGATAATCTAAAAAACCTAAATTTCAAAATTTCTCTGAGCAACTTTTTTTCTCCAAAACTTTTCATTTTCTAGACTTAAGTAAATATCTACGCACTGATTTCAAATTTTCAAACCGAATTGAATTATCTCTTACCGTTCTCGAGATATTCGTATTCAAAGTTGAATTTTGGCAAAACCTAAAAAAACAGGTTTTTTAGGTTTATCCTTTTAAGGGTTAGGTTTACGACTTCGGCGACTTCACCAATCGATTCTACGGGCAAAATTACATAAGTATACCAATTTTTAGATTTTTTAAGCAAAAAATACAATTTGTAGAAAGGAAAAACGAAAATGGCCAAAATCGAAAAAAATGTCTGATGAACCCCTGACGATTTTTTCGATTTTTGGCCATTTTCAGTTTTTTCCTTCTAGAAATTGTATCTATTGAGATAAAAATTTGAAAATTGGTACACTTATGTAATTATGTCCTTAGAATCGAATGGTGGGGTCGTCGAAACCTTAAACCTAACCATTTAAGTGGTATACCTAAAAAACCTGATTTTTTAGGTATAACTTTGAACTTAAATATCTCGAGAACGGGAAGGGATAATTGAATTCTGTTTGAAAATTTGGAATCACCTCATCGATGTCTACTTAAGTCTAAAAAATTTAAAATTTTGGAGACAAAAAGTTTCGAGGCGAAAAATTGAAATTTAGGTTTTTTCGTTTTTCTTATTTTTCACCAAATCGTTCCAAAGAACGTATATGTGAACAAAACATTTCTTTATATAACTTTTCCCGTAGAATCGAATGGTAAAGTAGTTGAGATTGTATCTTAACTCGTTTTTGAAATATACTCAAAAAACATACTTTTTTGGGGTATAACTTTGAGAGCTAATATCTCTGAAACAAAAAGAGATAATTAAATTCTGTTTGTAAATTTGTTATCAACGTAGTTAATTCTTTAAAAAATATTACAAACAAAATTTTGTAAAATTTGAAAATTTTCGACCTAAAATTTCGACATTTTCAAATATTTTCAGGTTTACGCAAAAATACATCATCAGCGGCTTTGGGAATTACTTCCCCTCTTTTTACTACAGCTTTATGAGTTGATCAACTTTTCGTAAAAATCGGACAACCGTAAGTAACTAGTATACAATATAATTTGTAGGTTTTTTAATAAAATAATAAATATTTACAAAATTATTTGCACTACTTTATTAGTTATATTTTTTTCAGTTTTTTTTTGGTAATTTAACAAATTAAGCGGTTTAAATTTTTTTTAGAACCTGTTTTCGAACTAAAACAGTTATTATTATAACTAGTATTTTGTTCGGTTACATGCCTTGACATAAAATAATAAAACGGTAGCATATTGCATCACAAAATTATAAAGAAATAAACATAGTATTCACAAAAACTTAAAATTGTTGGATACATCATTTTCCTATAAAATTTTGTTGTGAATATATTTTATAGAACCTCTGGGTTGAGAACAGATGATTTGAAGGCCCGCCACTTATAAAATTTTCTTAAAATAAATATAGCTACCAGCCAAAATTAAATATTTAAAATAACTGTTACTGAGAAGAAATATTGAACGCTGATAAAATATAACACACAGTATTGAAGTTCTCACTAAATGTTTACTAATATATCATTCTAATTAAATGTGCTATTCCGGATTTTTTCAATGTATTTCTGGATAGTCAAAATCGTAGGAAGTCATGAAATTGTAGAACAACGTCATACAGATAAATTATATTTCATTAAAATTAAAATTTATTTATAACAGCGAAATCAACAAAAATATTTATAGGAATAAACAATTTTCTCGCCAAGTGTACACCCGCAAAAATAAGTTTTAAATTATGGGGAAAATTGTTAGCGTCAATTGTAATTATAGTTTATTTATTACTCTTAATTTTAGGCTGTTTTGACTGAAAAATATTAAGTGTACTTCTCTCTTAATTATAAATCAAACATAATTCTTAACTTGTGCAATTAATGTCAGAAGCTTAAATAAGAACTTTTATTAAAATACATTTAGACGAATTTGATCTACTCGTACATGCGTATGCGAACACATTCATTCGGACGAACGGACCAACCAAGAAATGACTTGACTTACTTAAATTAGCATCCGTTAAAATTTTATTTCACATAAAAAATTAAAATCTTATTACATCTCCAAATTATTTCCAATCAAATTTAAACATGAAAAGTTACAATTTTTTTGTTTTCATTGTAAAATATTTCATATACAGCCGAAATAATCCAAAATGCTTTAAAAAAAACACTTTTTTTGTATAAATTTCAACGCAAATATCTCGAGAACGGTAAGAGATAATTGAATTCTGTTTGAAAATATGAAATCAGCACATCAATATTTACTCCAGAACCCAGAACATAACTTTTTTTTCTCAAAAACAAAATTTAACCATGACGATCCTAAAGTGGAAGTATACTGTGGTTTTATCAAATTTTATCGCTGAAAAACTGCCTTCCTATATTAAATAAAGCATTTTGATTGGTTGAAAATAATATGTATAGAATAATCAGTGAAAAAAGGTTTGTTGAAAAACACAAATATATTTAGAAAACAGTCAGAAGGCTGTAATTGATCCAACAGTTGCTTAGTAATAAAACATTTGAAGTTTACTTTTTTACGAATAAGTGAAATTGGATAAAATTTTCGTAGGAGCCTGCTAGACCTCTGGCGATCATCCAAGTAAACATGGCGGAACAGGACTGAACTTGTTTTATTTTAAAGGGCTGCAAACAAAAATAAGTCGAAAACTATCATAAAACAAAACTAAAATTCCGAATTCTTTATAGATTATTATTATACATAACCTAACTTCATTTATTTCGAAGTAAATATTTATTAATAAAATTTTAAATATATTTTATTTAAGGTTACAACAATTACTTTAAAAGCGAAACTTATTAGTTATTACTAAAGATTAAAGTACTTTACTGCAATAAAGGTTAAATATAATAAATAGAATTTCAAAAGAGCGTTACTTTATTTTCAAAAATGTCAAATAAATATGAAATAACAGCTCACAGCTTTCCAACAAATGATGTTCTTGTCATTTTGCAATATAAATTCCGTCATAAAATAATATGGCATAATTTCAAATATTTTGCAATAGTAACAATAGTTTCCTGAAACTTTTACTTGAAATATTTCTTGAAATAAAATATCCATTAATTAAAATGAAATATTTATCGTAAATTGTAAACACTTACCACCTACAGACATTTATTTGCAAAGGAAAATGTGTTCAAGGTTAGGAAATACAAATATATTTTTGTAAATGAATGAGAATTTTGTCTGAAGGAAAATTGGAAATAAGTTCTAATTAGTTATGCCTTTTTCTTTGCCAAAACCTAATTTTCAAACCAAAAAATTCCAAACTAACATTACGACTGATGTGATTCATTATAGTCAAAATGTTCATATTAATCAAAATGGAAATCAAATTGAAAATTGTTATTGTATTTATGTTAAAAACAACAGGTAGTAGCAATTTTCGAGTATGTTAGATGTACCTACATTCCTTATTACTTATTACATTTTTGATCCACTTACGAATTAGACTTAAGTATTTAAAAATATATTTCATTTCATCAATATTATTAATGTTTTACTTTTTTTTTAATCTAAATTACCTATGTTTGTTGCTATTTTCTATATTAAATAATATGTTGTTATTTTCCTAGTAATGTAAGTGAAATTATTAAGACCCGTCGTCAAGGAAAACTTGTAAACAAATATTACAAGACACAAAAATATCTCGTAACTATGGATGGAATGAATTTTCAATTCAATGAAACAAAAAAAAATTGCACTTGATTTATTCAAATTTATTAAAAAATATATTTAAGATAATTTCGCCTTTTCTGATTATTTTTTTGGGTAAAGGGAAAAAATTGCCCCAGTGTTATAATTCACATTAAATTTTGTAGTTTATTTCTAACGTAAATCTTGTTGTGTTTAATAACAAACAAAAATAATATAAATTGAAAAATAAGTAAATAGTTATATGGGTATCAACAATAAATGAATATAATGTATAAATGTTAAAAACGATTAAATTCATAAGTAAATTATTTCACTAATATTTTGGCTGAATATTCGCCTCTCAGCGTGCAACCAGTGCTACGGTTCAGTAAAATTCCTGCCAGAATTAAAATAATATGAAAAGTGTTCAAAATATCTTTCATCTCACTTATTTATAAATCTGTTTGGTTTACGGTTTTTATAACCTCATTTTTCAGTACAAAGAAGCAGTAAATCGTTTAAAAACACTTGCAATAAAGTGTTCTTCAATTAAATTAAATAAAACTAGGTCATTATCAAACGGATGCTGAACGTAATTCAACTTAACAAGCAGACACAAGAAATTTGTGTTTTAATATTACAGAATGAGTCGAATCGACCTAGGCCCAATTTTGAATCACATTCTTATGCATTTCACGTGGGTTGAAAATCTTGGCAAAAACGCAAAAAACAATAGAATTTTTCTGCTAAGATGGCGCCACACCGCAAAAAAAAACAGCAAAGGAAAAATACAAAAAATATATTCAAGTATAAACAAGAAAACATTCTGTAAACCAACTATAAGTAAATCATATAAATGTAATTTAGATAGATAGTCTCTTTTTTAATATGTAGTGCTCTCTTCATAATAACTGTATGTGCCTGTATATTTACATCGAGTCTTATACAATAATTTGAATACGAAATATATTTACTTTATGAATTAATGTATAAACATATTTATTATATTTTGATCTGAATTAATCTGGTAGGATTAGTAGCACATTCAACTTATTTATATTTTAATCTACTTTGAGAAAACATTTGGCTAGAATTATAATCGTTAGATAAATATAATATCAAGGTGAATTTGGATTATTTTAACAAATATGTAATATGTTTTCCTTCCTCAATTTTATGGTACATTTATTATTTTATATTTTGCATAAATCACAGAAATTAATTTCTCTGTAAATATTATGGTAAATCTATCATTTACTTTGATATATGAATTTTTATTTATAAATTAAAATCTTCTATAGTCAAATTGAAAGTATAAAATTGTAAATAATATTATATAATTATAAATATTCTCGGCTGTATGTCAAAAGCACACAGTTCAGATTTCTAAACATTTCATAATCGCAACAAAAAAAAAAAACGAAGCAAAAGTGCTCCAGTAATTTTAGGAATTTAGTGTGTGATAGCACCTTTTAAAAAGATACTCTATGCCTCTATCCAAGTCTTCCTTTTCGTCCCGAATCTAACTTGACATAATCTAATATAATGAATTCTAATCTAACTTAATCTAATCTAACCTAACATAAACTCACCTAATCTAATCTAATCTAATTTAACCTAAGCTAACCTAACGTATAACCTGGTCTAACCTAACTTAACCAAACCTACAGTAATCTAAACTAACCTAACCTAATTTGACCTAACATCGTCGTCTCGTTTTAATGAAGTTTATAAAGCCACGATCTCCAAAATTCATTTCCTGTGGGTAAATAGCTACATGATATTAATTAATATATTCATATTTAATTTAAAAACTCTGGTGTGTTCATGTTACATACTTTGGTACGCTTTTCTAACAAAAAATATCATTTGGTGCGCTTTTGTCATACGCCGATATTGTGATTGCCAAAGTTAGTAGGATGATTCCTATTAATGTATATATTTCTCTTATTTTACCCTACAAACTTGAATAACTATTTTTTTTTCTATCTGTTCTTAAGTACTTCGTAATTATTCCTTTTATAATTTTTAAATTAATCATTATTTTATTGTGAAACATTCATGATAAACTGATTTTAAGATTGTTTTTGGGCGAAACACTTAAAATAAGAAATAAAAAATGTTAATATAAGCACAGAATAGTTACATACAGAAGCGACACTCCGTGTCGATACCTTTCATATTACCCTATTCAGTTCTATGACTTTGGAACATTGTGTAGACCTTTAAATTTGTTGGCTTCCCCTATCTCTCTCTAAGATGTGACGAAACTTTCCGATTTTAAACAATGAGCCCTTTAAATTTGTGCCTTCCCCTATCTCTCCCCAATTTTCGTTTCTCTGTCTTACTGTCGCTTCCGTATAAACCTATTCTGTGGAATGGTTCGAAGTATTAAAATAAATTTGAAAGAAGTACGCAAGGGACGATAGTTTAGGAAAGACTGTAATAAAGCATACATATTTATTTTCCACTCCTCTTTTTTATAGCATCTCTTCTTGTAAATTTGTCATTTTTTAAATATTTTTTCTTTCTTCGATTCCACTAAGAAGACATCTGCTTCTTTTATGTTTGTCTTAGTTCTTATCTTTTGTTTTAATGGTGTTATGGTGTTGTTATACACAACTTACTCCATCTTTTCTTTTTCCAGTGATATCTTTTTCCTAACCAATTAAAATCTCCCCTAACGTCCCCTGTTTCTATTTTCTATAACTGTACTCTCCACATGTTCCTGGTTTGATTGGCCATATTTGGTCGTAGGTCCCGGAGGTTAAATTTAATAAGCGGCAGGTAGCTCGTGTACAGTTGCGGCGTTACGTAATTAATTAACGAGTATCTTTAATTGATGTAGGTCAGTAAACACGAGCGCATGCAGACGCAACACGCGTGCTGTGGCTTGCGTGCAACCGAACACGACACGCGCAGATGTGTCCATCAACCGTGAAGATATATGGCCGATGGTGATGAAGATGGAATCGGGATGATGTACGAGTACAGGCGATTGAATGGAGGCACTCAAAGTGGATTGTGTTTTTAGTGTTCCTAACAGCAACAGACGCTTTTGCTAAGATGATGTCTACATATATACATATCATGAGACTATTTTCTCATTTAAAAACAATTTTTCTTATGATTTATACATAAATATATAGGATCGGTACGAGTACAGGCGATTGAATTGGAGACTCTTAAAGTGGATACTGTTCGTAAGAGCAACAGACGATTTTGCTGTTTTTGAGATATCTACATATACATGAGACTATTTTCTCATTTAAAAACTATTTTTCTTATGATTTATAAATAAATATACAGGGTCGGACAGGCCCACCCGGCATGCGGGCAAAGTTCGGCATTTTCAGAATACTATCATTTTGCAATAGTATATGAAAATATACATTAATAAATAATCATGAGCAATTTCATTTGTTTTCTGACAAATCGAGCGTAAATTTAAAAAAATCAATTTATTAATTGCTTAGCACTTACTCAATCTGCTATAAAACTTTTGAATTACATAGGATGACATTTAGGCAATTGTAATATTTTTGAAAAATATTTTCAATTTGAACTTTTAATTTATCTAAACTTTGGATATTTCTTTCATTACAAAAAAAAATCTAGACATATAAGATTGAGTCATTCTAATATTCTACCATTTCTTCAAGAGTTATTAATGATTTTAATATTGTTGTTGCGCTTGGTGTAGGCCTGTCAGAAAGTTTTATAACCCAAAAACCAAATGTCAAATTCATTCCCTATGTTTCATTTTAAATGAGACAAGCAAATATACATTGCTCTCAATCAAAATCAAGTCGGAACCATAGATATAAACAATCCCATATGACACGTCATAAAATATTCACGGTATAAAGTTATATATAAACTTATTTTAGGTATACGAATTTGAATATAACCAATACCCTGTACAACTAACAATTTGTTCATCACTGGCACAGACACGTTTTCACTAATATTCTTGTTTCACTCCATTCTTTCAGAAAATAAAAATAAATGGTTTAGGTTTTCAACACTTGAATAATAAATAAAAATATGTAAATAGAAATACGGCATTGAAATCATTAATATAAATATTAAAATATAAATTAAACACTTGTTTCACAAATTTTATTTATTTTAATGACGATCATTTGAACCTCACGGTCATTATCGAGTCAAACGTTCGTCGTTAAAATAAATAAAGCTTGCATGTGATCAACAAAGAGTTTCTATTATATATTTATAGTCATAATTATGGTTCACCATTAAGAAATGAATTAATAATTTATGTACATAAATATAACATTACAAATAAAATACATTTGTGCAGAATTTATGCTTCTTACAACATTAATTGTATATTTATGTGTACATATTGTTTTCTACTAACAACGAAATCGAAAAAAAGGGAAAATTGTTAAGAATCATTTAATATGTAAATTGTATTTCTTACGCAAACGTTACCTCATTATTTCGAGCAAGTGAATTTGGAATTTTAGAGATCTTAATAATTGCAATCTTTTCCTGTATTTCGTTATATTCTTCCGTTTTAAGTAGTTATTTAAAAATCGTTAGGCGGAAAAACAAAGAAACTCCCTCAGACATTATTACGAAAGAAATTATATAGAATTACTGAGATAAGATACTAACGGTGAATATAAAAATGAGATACATATCTGCCCAGTAAGCGAATTATTTTGCAAGTAAATTTAGTGAAGAGAATAAAAAATATAACACTGATCCATTGCTGTGTTTATAGACAGACATCGATAAAGATATAATTATATCGAAAAGGACATTTACCAGATATCACGTCTTAAGTACTATAATTAGTGGGATATTTTTTAATATTTAGCGATTATTTAAAATTTATATTTTAATTCCTTATATTTTGCACATTTTTCAAAGATCAACACATTATTTCAATCGAAATCAAAAATCATATTTACACTCAAACCGTACACTAGTAAAGGAAAAAGTATTCTATATTCTTAAAGTAACACTAAAAAGGGAGTTTTAATTTTGTACTAACCGAAATTGAAACTAATTCTTATACATTTACCTACTTTTCTGAAATTATAATAAGTGACATATTGTGGAGATTTCAAGGTCACGCCACAGACGATGACCACAGGTAGACAAGTCGAAACACATTAGCTTCGCTTCTATTGTTCTGTCGCCTCGAAGCTCCCAGAATGTTCCAGAATTTGTTAGCTCTAGTATAAGCCCGAGCAGAAAAGATCAGGACAGTCTAATATTAGTACGCATAGTTAGTATAGAGTTAAATGTTTAAATAAATTATCTTAGTATTCAAGTATTTATTAACAATAATTATTCTTAAATTTATAATTTTAATTTTATAATTTATTATTGCTTCATTAAACTTAGTTATATAAATATTCGTGTTTCAATTATTTTTACGCTTCACCCAAATAAATAAAAGTTACAACATGAAAGACAAAAAGTTAAATTTCAGTAATTATCAACAGAGGTCACATAGTTTTGACTGAATCTTTAATAACATTATCTGTGGATAATGGTATCTACATCGACTAAATTTGAATTTAGATCGTCTGTACACTACAAAGCCAAACTAATCACCATTTGGTCAGGAAATCCAACAACGGCAATTTCACATTTCAGTAAACCGAAACACAATACCAGCTATTAGATCCCTTGTTTTACGCATTGTGGCCATCGGTAAAGTCACTGAGCTACATACGTAGCAGTATCTGGTTTTATTTCGCAATAAATAAGGCAAATTAATGGCCGATGTGCAACCTGCGTGAATCGTGAATCTAATGATGAAACAAGAAATGGGAAACCAGAAACGAGAATGAGAAACTAGTAACTGAATCCATTGATGTGTTAGTTAGCTAGATATATAAACGTAGCAAATGGCGTTATGTAAGTTTGTTGTTTTAATATAAAGCTGTACTACTTTAGAGCTAAGATTAGAGAATGAGATTATTTTTGTAGAGAAATGTTGCAGAAAAGAATTCATTCAGATTTTTCGGTGTTATTTCTTTCCTTTCATCAATTGGCATACGTAATTATAATAGTCGGTAGGCAGGGAATTACATATTAGACAAAAGAAATAAAAAAATGCACAAAATTCTTTATTTTTTAAGACATTAACTAGATATAATAATTTACCCAAAGATTTGAAAACATATAATTTAAGAAGATTTAAGGTAGTTATAAAAGACTACTATGAGGCTATGTAATTGTAATATAATATACATATGTATGTACAAGTTTAACTATAATTCTGTAATTATTTATTTTACTATGTATATTTATTATAAGGCTAAAACTAAAACTGTATTTAAATAAAAAATATATTTAAGTAAATATATGTATATTGTATGTGCATATTATATATAATTGGATTTATGTATATCTCCTGTAAGGTTTATGTATAGCATTGAAGCTAAATAAATTCCATTGTTATTATTATTATTACTATTATCATTATTATTTATGTAATGCAGCGATTCCCAACTTATTTTAAAGAAGGAACCGTTTCACCCCAATAAAACATTTGGTACCCTAACAAACATTATTCTTTAAAGATGGGATATGTGACTATTTATAATCGAATTTCACTACATAAGTTATATAATATAAAAACTTATCATTATAGCTTTTCATTACAATAATAAAAATTAAACTTTGCTTGCAATAACAATGTTATTAGCAATTTAATTTTCCGGACAAGGGACGCGTGACATCAGTATGGTCTATCTCTATTATTTTACAATTCTACCACTATGACAGCATCCCTTCCCAAATCTTTAATAATTATTTTCTCGTAAACTACGAATAACGAACCGATTTTAAAAAATACGGGTATTTAATTTATGTGTATAGTATCATATATGTAAAAATCAAAATTTTTTCCTTTTAAGTTTCTATTAAAATCTGGTTTAATAACTCAGAACCTAATTTCATAGCAGAATTTAAATCTTATGTAACATTATTTATGCTCGATCGTACATTAAAAATTGTTTATTGATTAGGTTTCCAAGGCAGTAATAATTTAGGTTTACAAATTACTGATGTGTAAGCTATTTCTTACCGGTTGAGGAATCGGTAAGTAAATGGTATCTATCTTAGCAACGATCAAATTTTAATTTAAAAATGACAGTTAAATATATAAATTTAAATACTTCATAAAATATCGATTAAAAATATTTTATTTTTCATTCTTTCTTATTAAAACAGTATTCATTTATGTACATAAATGTACAATATTGTAAATTTAAATAATTTGTCATTTTTAAGAACAATGCCGATTAATTTTCCTCCAGATGATCAAAAATCGATAACAGTAGTGTCATCTATGCGTGAATTATTTTACTATTGATGTAATATTGATTTTCTCCCATTTACACCCACAAATTTTGTGAAGACTCGTCCAAACTATAATGTTTATACATGTTGAAATTACCGTATTATTTACATTATTGCATTAGTCATATTTTTATTTATATTGTCTCAAATTTTTATTGTTAATATATTTTTCTTTGATGAGAAAATCAATAATATCGATTATTTCTGCCATATGATCAAAAATCGATATTGGTAGTGACATCAATGAAAAATATTGGAACTATTGATGCAATATTGATTTTCTCCGATTTACCCAGGAAATTTGCAAAGATACGTTTAAACTATATTGTTTATAATTATATAAATTGATAATAGATGTCAGACCCCATTCTATACATCAGAGTGTAGACATAAGAAATTATTAGAAATAGTTAACAAGCCATGATAATATATTAAAATTGTTATAATGTAGGTAATTAGTTTTATGAACTCTGCAAATTGTTAGAACTAATATAATAATTTTCATATTAACATTTTCTCAGAAAACCTTGAAAATTAAATCACGTGTGAACAATTTATAACATGCAAGAATAATTATTTAAGACATAAGATAGAATAAGCAGAAAATATTTAAAAATATTTTTAACAGATAAAAACATTTGCATAAATTAGCAATTGTTTATTTATGAATACAAATTTGACTGTTTACTATAAATAATAACTTATTTATTATCATGTTTACGATACAGTCAATTGTATAATTAATAGGAAGAAAACAAAAAGGACATATGGTAAATTTCAAAAACGCAAAAACGTAGTGTAAACCGTTTATTCAGAAGATAATTTTATATTTCATTAATAGACATGCGTAATTCATAAATTTAGACCGCTAAGAAGTTCTATTGGCAGATTCTGCAGATATGAGGTCCAGAGACGTTTATCATAACCTTTTCCTGAAAATAAAACCTCTTCTTGTTAGTGCAATAAAAATATTTAACAAAAACATAAAACGAAAATAATTTTTCAATCCACACACTTGTACTTTTCGATCTGGACCTGTCAATTTTTAAAAATAGACAAAAGCTAGTTCAAAAATAATATTTATGTTTGGGGAATATTTTGTTTATAACGATATCGTAAGTTCTACACCTGAGACCTACTACGCCAGACGGCTGTCAACAGCTCTTCATAAACTAAATCTAAATCAAGAAAATGTACAAGCCGACAAAGCTTTCATGTTCTTCAGAAGTTCTCAACATTTTTATATCTTAACCCGGATATAGTACAACAGTGTTTCCCAACCATTAAACATGTCAATGTATTATTTACACGTTTCTGTTTCCAAATATTTAATTTATTACTACTAATATTAATTATTTGATCTGGTCAAAAGACAAATCATATATTTAAATTCAGCCTAATAATTACATATTACACTCTAGTTTTTAAAAGAATTCATATGTTAATTACTACATTTTTCCTATAATAATGTATTTAAGAAGATCTAAGTGTTTTAATAGTATATTGTACAACAAGTGCTGAAAGTAGCCTGTTTCCCACGATGTGTGAAAGTTGGCACCAGACGAAGTCGAGTGCTGGAATCACATAAGATAGGAAATAGAGGATTCTGCACAAGTAACACACTATACTTTTTCTACAACCACACTGCTAAACGTTACAGAACAAAAACATATGCACGAAAGCTATTTGACATAAAAAAAACAATATGGCGCAGGTATCCTCACAAAAAGTACCTTCACGCATACGCAGTGTTGGAAATTATTTCTCACACTTTAACCCACGATTGTGAGAAATATGCAACTCGTTTGGCATTAAGATCGTAATTTAATCAGAAATCTATAGATTATTTGTTAAAAATATAAAGTTTTAATTTAATTCTTGATCCACTCTAACGATAACTAATTCAACTTAATAACCAATATCAGAATCTAGTGTTTACCTAATTAATTTATGTTATTTTCCCTGTAATATAATTATACTTCCTAGTAAGCGAGTACTCAGCCCTCAAGTAATTACATTAAGACAAGAATTCAAGTACTTCACAGTGAGCAAGCACTCTTCTCTTAGGTAGTAAACATTACAGTGAGTGGTATTTACAGAAGATGATTTTAATTTAATTACAGTAGGGCTAGAAATAGTATTTCACAATGAGTGAGCACCCTTCACTCCGGTAATAAACATTACGGTGACTGGCTTTCACGGACGGTGATTTTTATTTAAATTAGGGCAAGAATTCGAGTACTTCAAACCTTCAAATTACATTAGGGCAAAAATTGGAGTACTTCACAGTGAGTGAGCATCCTTCTTCCAGGTAGTAAATATTACGGTGACTGGTTTTTGCGGAGGATGACTTTACTCTAATTACATTAGGGCAAGAATTAGAGTACTTCACAGTGTGTGAGCACCCTTCTTCCAGGTAGTAAACATTACGGTGACTGGTTTTTACGGAGGGTGATTTTGCTCTAATTCCATTAGGGCAAAAATTGGAGTACTTCACAGTGAGTGAGCAACCTTCTTCCAGGTAGTAAATATTACGGTGACTGGTTTTTGCGGAGGATGACTTTACTCTAATTACATTAGGGCAAGAATTAGAGTACTTCACAGTGTGTGAGCACCCTTCTTCCAGGTAGTAAACATTACGGTGATTGGTTTTTACAGAGGATGATTTTGCTCTAATTACATTTTGGCAAGAATTGGAGTACTTCACAGTGAGTGTGCATCCTTCTCTCAGATAGTGAATATTACGGTGACTGGCTTTTCCAGACTCCAGAGTGTGATTTTATTATAATTAAATTCGGCAAGAATTAGAGTACTTCACAGTAAATGAACACCCTTCTCTCAGGTAGTAAACATTACGGTGATTGGCTTTTACGGAGGTTGATTTTAATCTATTTACATTAGAGCAAAAATTAGATTTCTTCTCCTTCAGTTATATATAAGAATTTAATTGGGAAAAAATAGATAACTCCGAATGTGTCCGAATTTACGAGAATCAATTCTGTGATCTAGTTTTTACGCTTATTCCAATATTTATTTTAAAACTAATAATCTAGTTTGTAATATATTTTATTTAAAACAATACTGATTTTAGAAAAAACTTAAATAGATGAGTTCAAGATTATGTAATTATTGAAAGAAAACGTAATATAAAAGACATCTTTAAAATAAAACGTTATATATTACGAAAGTATTTCTTTTATACAGATTGCCCTAGAAGTCTATCTAATGACTTCATACATAGTAGCAAAAACGGTTCAGTTTGATTACAAGATTACTCTCCCATTCAAAGCGCAAACAGATGCGAATCACATCTAACGGCTTTTACAATTAAATTACATTGTTCAATTGTCCATTACTTACATATCTAGATAGGTAACATAACCTTTAATGTACTATAAACTGTTCCCATAATTTAGTTATAAACAATAAAAAATGCATACAGAAATTATAATAAAATTATGAGAAAAAAAAACTATAACATAAATAAGAACTTTCATAAAATATCACATAATACAATCACTGTTTATGTCTATTACAATAATGATAGAAGTAAGTATAAAAGTATTAAACATTTGAGCAAATTTTTAAATATTTACATGATCAGTTATCCGCCTGAATTACATGTAATGCTGGTTGCATTATAATGTTCTGTTTTTAGTTTAGTAAAATAATATTAAATTGCACAAATTGAAAATGAAATCAGCATTTTATGTCTTAATATTCAAGTCTTATGTATTAGAATACTAGATTAAAATAAATATAATAATTGGGTCTATGATTTAGTGGCCCAAGTACAATAAAAAAATAACTGGCTGTGGTTCTAAGAACCAAATTCGACTCCCGTTAATTAATGTATTTAGAAGTACAAATAAAAATTAATCCTGTGGTATATGGCATAAATATTACTAATATCTGCAATAGGTAACACAGATTTAGGACACCCAGAAAGGGTTCATGTATTTCAATTAGAATCGCATAATGCTTTTCTCGCTAGTTGTATATTTGCATTTCCAAAAACATTTTCACTACTTCAAGCGTCGTCACGTCCAAAATTAATTTGAATCACAATCCAAATGAATCTTTCAATAAAGCAACAATGTTTAAACAGTTTTTATATCACTTCCGACGTATCACGGTCAGTGTTTAATACATTTGAGATAAATTCGTTCCAGTGGCACTAAAACTGTTTACTCTGCACGTGTGGCGATGACGTCACGACGCCACGACGTTACAAAACAGACAACGGCAAGGGACGCGCTATTTTCGTCTTCTAACACTCAAACCAAACGCTAGCGATTGGAAATGAAATCGTATGTTTGACGAGTATTTATTCTTTCAGTCAGGCACAGATATCGGTGACGAAAAATATCACAAAAGGTGTCTTAAAGTTGTTGCAATCTTCACTTGGAAAATAAACAGAAAATTTTAACAAAAGAAAATATTTTTTGACTATTGCATTTAATGCGGTGTGCTTTTGAAAACATTAATTTAAATCTAATTGTAATCTTAATTAAAAAAATTAACCTCGATAAATTTGTTTATCAAATTATTTAATTTTATCAAAATAGAGATGTACCAGAACATAAAAAAGAATTGATGGAAAATATATATAAAAAAAATTACAATACTAATTCATATGGTATATTC
The DNA here is from genome assembly GCA_035578165.1 of Stenolophus ochropezus. NCBI lineage: Eukaryota > Metazoa > Arthropoda > Insecta > Coleoptera > Carabidae > Stenolophus > Stenolophus ochropezus. The sequence goes on from JAQOWZ010000002.1 coordinate 6,815,605, forward strand.
TTTAAACGATTCTTTAGTGTTTATACCCAATTAATTTTAATTCATCCATAAAAAAATATGCCACACCCAGTAATGGGTCATGTTGAGATATTTATTTCAGATAATAAAACAAAATTATGTTTTGTTTGTTTCCGGTGTGGGAATATTTATTTAAAATGTTTATTTTGGCCTTTTAACAAGAAAAGTTTGACCAGCTAAAAATAATTTTAAAATAATGCAAATTAGTGAGTCATTTAAAAAATTTTCACGCTTATATGTCCGAAAATAAAATATTATGAAATAAGTAAACATATCATCATAGGTTATCGTCTTTTATTATTGTAATTTTTTAATTTTTTAATTATAAATAATCTTATTTTCCCTGTAAGTCGAATGAACCATTCGGGGCTTCCCTTTAAGATATTTAATAACTTTCTAAAAGTATCTTCTTTCTGTTTCAAATTCTATTAATGTGGCAGATTTAAGATAATGTGAAATTAACGAAGACTAAAATAAATTTACGCAGAACAGTTTAAGTCAATTCGAGTCAAAGGAAAATTCTTTTCTATTTATACATTTTAACTAAAATGTGTCTTTATGGTTCTTTGTTGCTTCAAATTTATTTTAGGTCTGTTTGTTGTTCGGAAACAAAAGAAATACGCGTAATTTTCGCTCTACTTAAACTCTAATTCTAATCCTTTATCCTTTATTAGTTTTTATTATTAGTACATGTATTATTAATATCTAAAATATTTAAGTCGTGAATATATTTTAGTTGCATTATATTTCAAATGAAACTAGTCATGGTCAAAACTTGCATAAAAAAATATTAGCAGAAAAATACTACTTCGTATAAGTGATTCAAAATCTTCTATACAAAAATAATTTACTTGTACGCCATAGGCTCCGAACAATTACCGACAAATCCAAGTAAAATAGCCTTTTTCAGGCTCTGTTCCACTTATGACCGGTTGCATCAATATTACTTAAGTCTTAAGCTTCCCTTAAATGGACAATATCAAAATAAATTGTTAAATGAACTATTTAACATTGCTGTCAAAATTTCGATTATAATTTGCTTGCTCCATTAATCAATTCAAGCTTTGATCATCAGATTTGATCCTTGTTTTGACATGATCACATATGTATTTATGTACACAAGATTTTGACTGTTAAGATTAATCTAAAATATTTTAATTTTCACAAAGCTAAATGAATCTATATAATTTTTCTATTTATCGTTCTTCTTTGCCACTTTTTATAAATTTACTTTTCAGACATGAAAAATATAATTATATATTATATATATATATATATATATATATATATATATATATCATATGTCAAAAAAAAGACATGAGTGTTTAATGGTGTTTAATTCACACTCGTAAATTATATTAACTGTCAAGAACCTAAACAAAACTGTGATTAAAGTTAGTGAATTAGAAAAAAATGTAGATCGACAGATCAGATTGAGTCTTGATTATTAATCAATGGACTAATGATAAATTCGGCTGTAATTTCTGCTTAAATTTAAAGACTTGTTTATACAACTGGTCATTTATATCGTATCAATGACAATGATATTTTTATGTAAAATTGACAGATTTAAATATTGAATAATTTAATTGATTTATATTATAACACAAATTGCTTTATTTCTAACTTCACTATATATTGACATATTTGATTTAAGCATGTTTTGTTATCTATATTACTTTTTCTTCAACTTTCTAATCTAAAATAATATTTTATTATCACAATTCATTACTATTCACTTCACAATTATAAGAAACAAAAAATATACATTCTAAATTATTAATTTCTATACTGATATACGACTCAAAATAAAATCTATTGTGACCCAAATTTTGGTCATGACCCTACGTTAAAAAATCACTAGCTATATTTCCTGTTCTGATTAAAATATTTTGTCCAGAAGTGAGAAATGATTAATCAAGTATTATTTAAAAAATGACATATTTTGAACATAATCATTTTTACTAAAATATCATTTTGTGCTTTATTATCTAAACAAGTGCTTCAATTTGTATGTCATTTTTCGACAAAGTGCCTGTTGATTTGTTGATTAAGATGGTTTGTGAGGTATTATTTTGAAAAAAGGCGTGTTCTGTTGTGTAAAAATATTTGAAATTCTATAGGTATGAGACGAATTTCTTGTCAGTCATCCCAGACTTGTTTATCAGATTTGGGAACTTCTGCCAACAAAGTTCACGTGCGCCATTTTGTCCGCCAAAAACAAAGACAGTATAACATTCTTTCCATCGTAAAACTTTTCAATAATAATATACAAATTGTGAATTATTGTCCGTTTCGACAACCGCAGATTTGTGAATCGAGAAAAGCGAAGGACGGCAGAAGGACGAACTATAAGTATTTTGTGTTGCAGAATCAATTTTCGCTGAGATCTCAGCCCACGCGTATGGGAGAATTGCGCAAGAGGAGTCACAATCCGATGCCAATCGTCTCAATTCATAAGCTTTACAACACTCGGAGAATTAGTTCAAAGTTGACGCGTCTAAGAATGTGCGGTGATTTATAATTTTTCTCATTTTTATGGCGGAAGAACTAAAGAATTCTAAAAATTTTATACACATTCAAGGATAATACTGTAATGTATAATATTATTACACCATTCTTAAAAAAAAGAAAGCGGTGCCTTACTTTGTTAACGCGCTTCAAGAATAGGGCTCTCAAACGTCCAGGAAAACAGGGATTTTCCCGATTTTGAAGTGTGTGTCCCGAAACAAGATCAATTTTGTGATTTAAAGAATATCCAAAAAATATGTAAATATATTTCTTTTACTCTGGGCTACAATACCAATGTGGAATGTATTTTTTGTTTAATTCAGTGAACAGATCAATGGTAGAAACTATTTAACAAAATATTGTCAACAGAAACAGATGAAATTTTAATTATTTCTTTTGTCTTGTGTATTTTAATGAAACGCATATTAAGACAGCAAAAAAAAAATTCCACAAGAACAGCAAGTTTTTTTTATAAAACTTTGTAGTCAAGGAAATCTATTTTTACTTTATTCCCTCATTTACACTATTTCCTCTCTTTACTGCCTAGGGAATAAATTATCTAGTCTAGTAGGTATGTGTCCATTGTTAAACATGATTTTTTTTGTCGTATATTTCCTAATGAAATGTTACGATAATATTTTAATTATTTGGTAATAAAGTGAAATTAATATAGTTTTTTTACAATCACAGTGAATTCCTATCCCCTCCCCACTGAAAGAATTACATTATATACATAATTTACCTGAAATAATGAATAAAAATATGCAATAGCATATTATCACATATACGTTTTCTATTTCTACTGCATATTAAAACAGCGAAAGAAATATTATAGATTAGTTATTTTTGCAGAAGAACAGCAATTCAACTCGTGCATAAATCTGTTAGTAGTTCAGAGAGTACAGCCAGTTTGTAAAACATTCCAAAGTCACAGTTTGCCAAGTTGTGAATAAAATATTATTTAGCACCAAGAAATGTGTTGTCATATTTTATAATGGAAGCAGAAAAATAAATACAATTAAGGACTACCAACGTAAACATTTAAAAGGACAAATATTTAGTTTGATAAACAAAAAAAAATTGAATGACAAATAAAAAAAAAGGACAAAAACCTATACGCCTATGTGAGCTTCGAATCTAAGGCATTTTAATTAATCTATAGTGCCTACAATTTCATTATTATTAAGTATTACGTTATTCCTTTTGAATAATATTTTCTAATTTGAGTTCATATATCAAACAAATTTTGTTTGAAATACATGTTCAATTTTCCGTAAATATTGATCTAATAATTTAAGTTTGTTTTTGGGTTTTATTTGTCATATTATAAACCAGAAAAGTAATGAGTGTGTAATAATAAATTTCATAAACTGCAGCAATGTCAACAGAAATTATAATTCACTATTTTCTAAAAACAGCTTTTTGATTAAAGCTATTATTTGAAATAGATTTTATCAAATACAAATCTTATTACAATGAATGAAATATGCGCAGTTCTAACAAAAAATAAACCAAAACTGCGCATTATTCGATATAAATGAAGGTTGCTAAGCAGTAAACAAGTAAACTCAAATTTTGTGATTTATGTAAAATGTAGCATTAACATTGAATTTGTCAAAGAGTGTAAGGTCTGCAATCTTTAATTCATTTTAAAATATCATCTTAAACTGTGCCAAGATATCAAAATAATGTAAATGAACAAGAAAACATATTTATTACAAAAGTATTTATATTTTTAACACTAAAATTTAAAATCCTTGAATCGGAAACATCGCATGAAAAACAATCGTTGAAATTACAATTTCCTTGAGCTTTACATATTTCCGTTTCCTTGAAATTTATAGGTAAACGATCTAAGACAATAATTAAATTTCTCGATAAATATTTACTATTTTGAAGTGCAGCAAAATTTTCCGTGTTATATTTTGCAGTTCTTCACTTCTGACGTCATTTCCTCCCACGGAAAGAAAAACATGTTTTGTTCTCTTACTTTTGGAGAAAAGAGTCATTTGACAATATTTTTACGATTTCTAATGCTACATAAATCACAGTTTAATCTTGAATATGACTCTAAGGACTACATATGAAAATAAAATTTGTTTCTACCGCTGTCAATGTGTCTATTTTGTGAGGCATGTTTTAAAAATAAAACTGAATTGAATTACTATCGATGTTGAAAACATTGCCAGAAGTCTAACAGCAATACTGATCATGCTCAACATTTCATGCACAACAAAGAAATTTCAGTATTTGTTATTGTGTTTCGGTGTGAATTTTGGCGTACTTTCAAAATTGCACTTGTGCGAAAAAACTCCCTTCTTCATTCTATAAGCGCAATAGTTTTTTTAGTATAAGAGAAATTTACTAAACATAAAGAGAAAAATTATAATTAAGCATATTTCTGTAGTTATTTCACGGTTATGATCTTTTTAATAATAATGAGCAATTAAAATATTTTAAAGTAAATAAATTAGAGCTCATAAAACCGCCTATTAAGTTATAATATTCATTTCAGAACGTAAATACCCGTTAGTTAGAAAATGAACAAAAAGTAAAATTATGGAACTTATATATTTCACATATAAGGATGCAATAAACTTATTTTCCAGTTGTAAAAAACCAAATAAACAATATTACGAATTAATACTGGACTAAAATATTTTAAAAAATGTTACTGCACCAAATAAATTTTTATATTTTCTAAAAAAGATATACTGTTTTATTACAGATCTCTGTAATATCAGGCACGGATTTGTTTGAATAAATAATATATTAACAAAATAGGTATTCAAAATACACGGACTAATGTTGTCACATATTTTGGCATAAATATCTTACAATCTCAGTGATACTAGTCGACCAGCAAAATCAGACTACCACATAGCGCATACATTAGCTAAACATTTCTACAAGAGGACCTTATTTCGAGCCCTAAAGAACTCCTTTTCTTTCTCAAATACATAAGGTGTTTCGTTTAATAATAAGGAGTATTTTTGGACATCAAAAAATAAATAAATTGTAATTTGGTAAAAATAATGCTAGAAAAAAGGATTTTCTTTTATAATAGTAAGAAATTGTAATTTGGTAACAATAATGCTAGAAAAAAGGATTTTCTTTTATAATAGGTAGTAAGAACTGTTGACGTTTGAATATATCCCTATATGTATATTTTTTGTTTTATGACTTAGAAAATATTATTTTGTTTGTAAATTTTTATGTGATAAGAACTGTTTTATTTTACATGTGATTTTATTTTGATAAACCTATTGTTAAAACTCTTTAACATATTTTTTTACTCCCCCTTGAGTATATTTCCTGGATCCGCCACTGTGTAATATTGATATGTTTTTTAATAGCTGATGAAAATTTACATTGAAATTGAAATTAAATAAAACAATGTTTCACTCGAACAGAGAACACAGCATAAATTAGCTAAAATACAAGTAAATTTTTCTAGAAATAAGTAGATAGAATTTTCATCTTGATTTCATCAAGCCTATGGACTGATGGAATACTGTTATTGTTAGGTAAGTAAATAGTTAACATACTTAAGAACACAGAGGTTAAAAAACAAATAATTTTAAATAAAAGTTCTTTTGTTTTTACGGAAAATTTAATGAATGTACATTCCGATTTTATTGTTTATTTATTTGAATTACCCCTATATTTATTCTAGAAGCATAATACGGGTAATAGTTTACAAAATAAAGTTAAAAATGTTCTTGAAATGTAAATATTTATCTCATCTCGCGATCATTCGTATTAACTTTTCATCGGAATAATTTATCCGCAATTTTCAAAATCATTTCATTCTCAATGGACTGCAAAGTTAAATCTTCATAAATATAGAAACCTATTTGAATTTTTTATAGACACAACATTCGTATTTAACAACGAGGAAGTAAACAGCGTTGGGATTTAAAAATTCGCAATGTTGGACGAAATAGACTGCGAATAATAGCGGGCAGTATTTCCACACATGTAGTCACAGTCACCTGTCCGCATACCTCACATGCTGACAGGTGCAAAGATACTGTTATCGTGTAGAATTAATTATTAACATATGTTTTTGTTTGGCTGAGGACGACATTGTCGAGCAAGCTTTTAAAACAATCATTTTTTTGCACAGCTTGTCAACTATTTTATTTTTACTTTCGTTTGTTTTCATGAACTAACAATTGAATTGACGCAAATTATTATATTATATATAATCGTATCAGCAGCAAATCTATTTTTAAGGATAACCAAATGTAATTGATGCAAAATTATACTCGCATCAAACTTATTTTTATGACCTCCAAATATTTTCTATGGCAACTAAATTTTACATTTGTGGTTTTTTTATTGTTATCCTAATGTCAGGAATTTAAAAATTAGACATGAACTTGAACTAGACTGTAATTCAATTTGGATTGTTTAGTCTAGTGGTTTTGTCAAATTTATTTTAAGAGAAAGATGTGTTTATCAAAATTATTATTTTTTAAAATGTTCAATTAAATTTTAAAACTTAAAGCTTAAAGCTTGCTACGTCACGAAAACTATATTAATTTATTATTCGTTTTTTATTCAGATTTTTACAAAATTAAAAATATATGTGCAATATTTTTATTTAAAAATTAGTATTTATAGGCAGGGTTGACCTGATTTAAATTATTTGATTAAATCAACTGATTTTTTAAATAACAATCATTTATATTTATCAAAGATAAAAAAAAAATATAATAATTATTTATTTATTTCCTATTATTATTAATAACAACCAAAATATGTTCCGTATATAGTAATATCCTAAATTAAATAATATTTCATCACTTTATTTGCCACATAACAAAAGAAAAAATATATATTTAAATGTGTAACAAAAAGAAAAAAATCTTTGTTACTCTTCCTAGTTTAATTTAGATGAATCGTTTTGATTTTTATAGATATCGTTTCCGTTTATGAATTAAATATTTATTTTGTTTTCAAAACAATTAAAAAAGTGCAGTAGATATCCCTAAAGATTAAAAAAAAACAATGTTCTTTGATTTTTTAAATAAATCATGATTTTTAACTGTTTCCAGATATGTACGTAAAAATAAGAAAAAAACGGAAAACCTTATTTTTCAAATTGTGACGTCACTAGGGATTGTAAATAAAAAATTCACTTCTAATTTACTCTTTGACTACAGTCCAATAAATTTTTACAATATTTAGCAAATTTGTTACAGTTTCAAGTTTCAAAAATTGGTTTCATATTTTTTATGAATGACTATAGTAATCAATTTGCTGACAAAACAATAAAAATTGCTTTTCATTTTTCTATTATATATCAAAAAAACTAACACTAATGGACTAATATACAATATAATTAAAAGAATATACATATATAAGTTTGTATTGTTATAAAAGAAAGTATTTTCGGTTACTTACAACAAAATAAAATAATATTTAAAAATGTAATTAGTAATAAAGGAACAGTTGTTGTTAATGAAATGAACCTTACCGAAATGAAATTTCAAAACAAAAGGCTTTGTCCATTCAACTCTCATGTTCTTGTTTACACGATAATTAAACAAAACAATAATAATGAAAGTAACACCAATCGTTTCATTTTTCATTGTTCAATAACCAATCCATTCATATCACAATCAAAATGCAAATAGTGAAGGTAAAGACGGATAATGAATTTTAATTTTTCCGCTAGAATAAATACATGCATCTTCTTAGCATCTAATTACCTGGTAATGTAATTACAAAACTCGCATTTCGAAAGTGCGATCCTTAGATTTGACATGAAGATAATTTTGTGGCATTGCATACATGAGTTAAAATCGCGTAAAACACACATTCGCTATTAATAATGAGCGCGATTTCATTATCTTAATGTGCGTACTTTGAAGTTGAAATATGTCAGCCTAAAATTTATTTTGAATTGTTTAATACTTTGTTGAATCAAAGCCAATTTTGTTTCATTGTTTTACGTAAATTTCAAAAGTCATAACCGTGGATCAACAGGGGAATGAACTACAATACAAGAAATTTTTCAAAAAAAAAATTGGAAAGAAATTTCACAATTGCACACATTCATCTCAACATGTAATTAATGCCCTTGACTACACCGCGGGTATTTTCAGTAAAGGGTCTAACAAATTTTATTTCTTTATAAAAAACTTTTCTCCAAAACATTAAATTTAAATAATTTTATTTATTTATGCGTAATTCTTAATTGACGGCATGTCAAAGAATCAAGTTTGAAATAATTTTTTTTATAAAACTCTGTAGTCAAGGAGATTTGGTATCTATTTTTATTTTATTTTCTCATTAGGGATGGCTAAAAAAAATCGATTTTTTAAATCAATGAGTATATTTTAATATATCGAGCAATACATCAATTTTCTTAATGATATTTATGGATTACGTTTATTATTTCTGTAGTAACATTTTGTACAAAGATATTTTAATTTTAAAAATTAAAATAACATTTTGTACAAAGTTATTTAAATTTTAAAAATTAAAAAGGATAAAGAATGAACGGCATAGGTAATGTGCACATTCAGAACTTATCTTATATTGAATAAATAAAACTTCAAATTGTAGTTTTACTACATTACACTTTTGTAAAAATAATTTTCTCCATTATTCAATAACATACTCACCGAATCTCTGGTGTTCACTACTTTTTTGTGTAAGTCTAATTTTTATAGTTACATTCAACTTTTATTTTATTATAATCTGTTTATGTTAAGATTTTTTTAATCTATTTTTCTTAAACATAAGTTTTGAAGTTTGGATTTTTATGGTAAATCGATTTTATTCGATACATCATTCGAAGTGAAAATCAATTTTTTAAGTTTTTGACCTTCTTTATTTCTCATTTATTTTATACCCTCTTTTATTTCTTAGGGAATAACGTTGTCTAATATGTATCAATTGTCAAACATATAATATAATAGTTTATTCTCGGTTGGGAAAAAAACTGTATTCGTACTCTCTGTTTCTCCTTTACTATTTAAACCTGAGTACCATTTTTTAGTAGTATATACCACAAAGATACCCAACAGGGAAAGAGTGATACATGAGTATTTTAAATTATTATTTGGAATTGGATAATTAAATTGTAAAAGTGATGATTTTGTTTCATATTACACATTACATTTGTATTTTTACTTTCAGCATTATGTCTATTCATTAGTTCAGAATGGACACGTGTAAAAAAATTAAGCTATATATGAATTTACGCACCGGTAAATTATGTTTCGAATCGTAGCGGTAATTGTTGTACGTACATTTAAATGATTATTAATAAATTATCATTTAAATTACTTAAATTTTATTGTAATGAGACAGTAAAAATTTTACAAGAAAACAAATCGTAATATATGCTTATATTTTTGTTTTGTTTAATTATTGATATTTATATTGTATTTACCTATTTTTTCGATATTTAATTGTATTTATAGTTTTTAAATTTTTTTGTATTCAATACTTTTGCGAGTCGTTACATACATACGTACAAGATATATTTATTTGTTGTACTAATCATAATTGCAATAATATTTTAAAATTTACGTTCTTAGGTTTTAAATAAATTTATGAGCAATTCTGACATTTGTGTTTATCCATGCAGCAAGTTTCTGATTCATAAGTTCCTATTAAAACAACGTATCCCCAAATAAATATACGCGAAATATATATAGCAAAAGTATGTTTGGTTATGTCATATTAATGATGAAATGCCTGGACGTACCTCCTGAATCTTCATGGTTCTTCGTATGACTTTTCTCCTGACCTCCTCCTCGTACGTTTCTTCGATTGTTTCCGCCATCCTGGACACCCAGAAGTGGGTAACTCACAACAATTGCACAACAATGGAAGACAGTGACCGGGTTTGACACTATGTCTATTCGCGGTGCGCTCGCGAGCAAGACTGCCGCGTCTGTGGCTAAAATTAATTTCTTCGCCGAACGGAAGTAGTGGTAGATTTGCAGCCTACCAGTTTACAAGACGCTGTGGAAGTTCTCGATGATAGATGCTTTCTCTAGCCTACAAACGATGATAAATTCGAATCATTATATGATATTTTGTGATGAATTTTTTATTTGCCTAAAACTTTCAAATTCTAAATGTTTCTGTTCCTAAATTATCATAAAATATTTTCTTTTTATAACCAACTAATCAATAACAACGGTTTAGTCGTTTCTCTGAATGTAGATCTAAATATAATATATTCAACATAAAAAATATTGCGGTCTACATATAACCACAACCGCATAACAAAATATTATTTCCAAGTCAAGCAATGTTAAAAGTTAAAAAAAGATATTTATGTACTAAATTCATATGTATTTTTTTAAATTATATTCACAAACAGAAATAGGTATACACTTTTATACAGATAGACAAAAAAACTGTACTAAATTCAGAGCGTGTAACCGAAAAATATAGTATAATTTTCATTAAAAACAAAATATTTTTTATGTAACTTTAATTTTGAACAAATATAATATTGTAAGTTTACAATCCATTATGAGTATAAATGAATTTTGAGATCCATATTATATAGATCACACAAATAAATCTATTTTAAGACAAAACAAAAATAATTCTCTCTATTAGTTTGGGAAAAAATAATAGAACAAAAAAATTAAAAATTTATTCTATAACAATATATTTTAGCCCTAAAAATATGAGTGATATTTATAATTACTGTCTGTGTAAATTTAAATAATAAATATATCGTAATTTAAAAAAATTAGATCAAAGAAGAACAAACTGTTTTTATTAAAACCGGTATTTTAGCCCTTAAAAATATCATTTACATTTACTGTTAACTTTTTTTGTCAAAATATTCTTTTTAACCAAATGTTATAGCATGCGTAAATTAAAAAATTAATACATTCAGATTTGATGTAATTCTAGATATTTTTTTTTTTTGGGTGATTGGTAAAAAGAAAAGGAATAGGAAAATAAAAAAGAAATATGTACAATGCGAGTATTATTTCATATAAGAGACACATTTTGAAAATAATTCTAATATACAATGGAAAACTGTTATCACATATTCATCATTAACATCATCCAAAAACTATTGAAAAAATACAAAAAAATAACAAGGATTAACAGATTTTGTACTCTATACAAAACGATTCACAATCTACTAGGAATGATAATTTAGGATACATAATGAACAATTACATTTATATTTGTATAGTGGCACATTATAGAAGGCATAAATGTTACACATTTTTCAAACGCTCTATCAAATCAGATGGATGGAATAATCCTTTTTCGGTGATGATGCCCGCTATGAGACTAGCTGGAGTTACATCGAATGCTGGGTTCCAGCATTGAACACCTGAAGAAAATAATCACTTATACCTCAACACTCGAAAAATATCCTTTTAAAATTTCCAATAAAAGGTTATAGAATATAATCACAGCAAAATAGTACTGGGATGTTAACCTGTGAAGGATGTTTGATAAGCCCTTACTCCGTACTACTTGGAAATTTGAATTTTTGAATGAGAGCACTTTCGCAAAACTTTTCTAGGTGACAACACGATTTCTCCAACTTATTTTTTTAGATACTTTGAGTAAAGTTCGCGCAGGCTTGCATATGAAACTCAAATTTTATAAAGTTATGCAAAAAATGGATTACAGCAGATGAAAATTATCCCATTTAAAATCGGAACTGAGATATAGGATAATTATTTTTAGAAGTTAGTACATAAAACAAAAAGATTAAAAACGGAAATATCAGAAATTTGAAATTTGACGTTTGGAGGGGAAAAGTAGATGGAAATCAGCGTCTAACTGCTCCTATTCGAATGGCGAATGGAGTCTATAGTAAATTTTTTATAAGAATGTAGTAGATGTCGCTTCAGAGGCAACCATTTTTACCAGCATTAATTACCACTGCATTCTTTTTCCATATAAGACAGTGGTGATGTGAAGTTGGTTATGCCGATTAAAGTAAAAACACTAGAGCCACCTGTCGTCCGATTTTGTTAATGAGGAATTGAAATATTACTAAATAAAATATTCATTGTATATGTAGGTAGGAAAGTAAATTAGCCCGATACCTTTAAGGGTAAAAGAGCTCACCGATTAAGTAACAAAGTAACGAAAGTAAATTAATCATCTTTTTGTATTTCTAAAGAAAACAATCGCTGTTGTAATCTTAGCATCTGTTTCCTATGTTGTGACTATACCTGAACCTGAACCGAAATCCGAACCCAAATATTTTGTACAAACCCGACCATACATTTTAACTCCAGGTTTCTCCTGCCACAAATGATTATTTTAATGAAATAAAATATACCTGGTGCAGCAATCCGATGTTCGCCAACATGCGTCATTTCTCGATCCGGCCTTTCTTCAATAACAATGTGGTCTCCACTTGGAATAGTAGCATCAATAGAGGTAAAAGGAGCAGCTACATAAAATGGCACTTCGTGATATTTGGCTAGGACAGCAATTTGATACGTTCCGATTTTATTAGCTGTATCGCCGTTCGCAGCAACCTAAATAATCACTCTTTAACTGATACTCTTTTTACAGGATTTGAAACTCACTCTATCAGCACCAACAACTACTGCGGAAATATTTCTGCTACGCATAAGAGCGGCAACCATGCTATCTACTATTAAAGTGGCAGGAATTTTATCGTGGACTAATTCAAAAGCTGTGAGTCTAGCTCCCTGATTGTAAGGCCGTGTTTCGGTGCAGTACACGTGTTCTACAAAATACATCATCATCAGCGCCCCCATTGCCCTACTAGGCACTAAGCTTTGGACTTCCTTATCTGTACAGCTGGTCAATTTAATAAAACCAATATTTTAACCATTTAACATTTCATATTTCTCTAGCCAGCAATTAAATTCGAACCAAATTATTTTCGATGTGATAGACATGCAGTGTACCAGCGTTCTAAAACGCGTGGCTACTATAAAAATAAATTTTACGTAAAAAATAAAACAAAAATGTACAGAATGTGTTTTACCTCCCGCCAAATTTTTTCATTTGAATAATTAATTATATTTAAAAAGTATCGAATGTAATTTAGATTAATCAATTGTATTTCAAGAATCAGCAAATGACTACTTGACGATTCTGAATTAAAATTTGTTGCTTTCTAAAATACAGTTTATTCAAATTAAAAATTGTATATCGAATAGAAATAATCACGTTTAATAATTCAGATTCCTTCGAATATAATTCAGTTTTATCAATTGTAATTCAGAAATCGTGAAATGTAATTCAGAAATGACTAATCTAAATTACAATTGATACTTTCTAATTTACAACTGGCTACTTTGAACTATATTTGGTGTTTTCTGAAATACAATTTATTAATTTGAAATACAATTGTTGTACTCTTTAAACCTCGTTTTCTGAATTACAGGTGGAAAAGGTGTAGATTTCGTGCTAAACATCGTATATCAGATTTAAATAATCATATTTCGAAATTCAGAAATCGTCAATTATAATTTAGATTTGTAAATTGTAATTCAGAAATCATCAAATGTAATTCAGAAATTACTAATCTAAATCATATATTAAGTGTAAATAATCATTTTTCGTAATTCAAAAATCATCAATTATAATTTGGATTTATGAAATGAAATTCAGAAATAAGTAATCTAAATAATATTTGATACTTTCTGTTCTACAATTGACTATTCTAAATTACATTTGTTGCTTTCTGAAATACAACTTACTAATCTAAACTATGATTATCTAAAGTTTCTGAATTATTGAAAAATTTATTTATAAAGTTTATAGGAAAAATCGCATATAAAATTTAATTAATCATGTTTCATTGTCCCTAAATTCAATTTTTCACGTTGATGTTTGTGGTTGTGTGTGTGAGGATGGTGTGTAATAATTCAATTTGTACCAAGAAGTAATATTTAAAATTTCTATTTAAATTTTTTATTTATAGGATTTCAATGAAACTTTATATTTCATTACGCTTTATAGAAGTTGATAAATTTTTAGAAAAAAAATGTCAATCGAAATTTAAATTTGCGCATGTCATTTTTTTAAATATTTGCAAGAAAAAAAAATGTAAAAAAATATGGAAGACAGTTGAAAGCACTTTTAAAATTTTATATAAAAAATGTGATAATTTTATTGTTTATGTAAAATGTTAAGTGATGACAAAAATGAACAAAATAGTAAATTAAACGCCTAATAGCGGGAGGTAATGTGTCGTACACATCAGAATATTTATTGTACTATATTCAATTGATTGTACCTAATTTTTTAAGACTGTGCAATGTTCTAATAACACCAAGAGCCGTTCCATAGCCAGCAGTAGCCAAAGATCCAGTGTTGCAATGAGTTAAAACTCTGACTGGATTATCACTTGGTTGTTGTGCAAGAATAGCTTTAGCTCCAAAATCGCCTATAGCTTTGTTATCAGCTATATCTTTAGTCATCATTGCTTCAATAGCCGATACAAATCTGAAATCAAATTCTTATAAATTCAGTTTAATATTTTATTTTTCCACTTACTTAAACTGCATATCCGATAAATTAATACTCTTGTCCTCTGCTAAACCATTCGCTAATAAAATTAAATCATCAGCAGCAATTTTCATGTTAACAGCAGTTGGTCTTGATGATACTAAATAATTTAATTTTCCTTCTATTTCTTGCCTGAGATTCTGCTTGTCTTCGAAGTTTTCTTTTTGTAATTCTACGGCTAAGCTTAGGCAACCCACTATTGCAATAGCAGGAGCTCCTCTTACTTGCATTTTGTTGATTACTTTCCATCCGTCCTCAACTCCTTTAACTGGTATATATTTCGTTTGTGCAGGCAGTAGTAATTGATCAAGTATTTCTAAGCTGTTGTTTTCATATTTTATTGCTTTCAAAGACATTTTAAACTGTAACAAAAATTTTTGATAACATTCACATGCATTGTTAAAGTCGGTTACAACTCACAAATTATTTATTTTTTAATAATACTTCTTATATAATTCGTTTTTCTGATTTTCACAGTAAAAGAAATCACGTACTGTCATGTGTATATCACTATTTCTTATAACATAAGTAAATTTATTAAAATCAAGTAAACATGAACCTTAGCATTAGTTAATCCACTGATAACGATAAAATTATAACCTCACTTTTGTTTGTCACTTAATAAATGAGTTTAATTTTATTCTTCAATTTAAATCTATTATTAGAATCTGTACTATATATAAATAATGAAACAAAATAAATTATTATTACCTTTTTATTTTAATATTTTTCTTTTTTTACCTTTTTTATCAACTATTTTCTACCTGCAAAAAATTACGAATAAATAAAAAAATATGCCAAATCCATTCTAATTTATTCATATTGTACTTACAAATTTAAAAACCCAAATGACTAAAAATA
This sequence comes from Stenolophus ochropezus, assembly GCA_035578165.1. NCBI lineage: Eukaryota > Metazoa > Arthropoda > Insecta > Coleoptera > Carabidae > Stenolophus > Stenolophus ochropezus. The sequence goes on from JAQOWZ010000002.1 coordinate 6,831,508, forward strand.
CTTAAAGCAGCCTCACTGTGCTAGATTTAATTCGGGAAGAAAGCACTTAACCTTTCTTAAGTAATTTAAGGCATTAAATTATTTCACAGATAATGTAACGAAATATAAGACAGTATATTTTTAAAACATTATATTATTATTTGAGGACACAAGAGATAAATAACAAAAATGGTAAAAAACTTATTTATAGGTTATCTTGTATGGTTATATTAATGTAAATTCACTTGTAATATATTATTTAAATTGCAGGCCTTACTAGGAGCACAATTAGTTATTACTTTAATAACAGTTAGCATAATTCAAAAGATTGGATTACATTATTCTTTTGCGAAATGGTTCCTTTGCTCAACGGGTCTAATTAGATACCTATATCCAACTGATGCTGAGTTGAGACAACTAGCTAATATATCAAAAGAAAAACCAAAAAGTAGAAAAGGAGGAAAGCATGATGAAAAAAATGGTATAGATACCTTCCATGTTCCCAGGAACTTAGATATTGAATTGGAGACTGCAAAAGTCTCACCACTCGACATAATACATTTAAGATATTATACCGAGTATCAGTGGTTATTGGATTTTGCCTTATATGCTGCATTTGTTTATATTTGTACAGAAGTAATAATTGTTATAAAATTCCATGAATTTTTTACTAAGAAAATTATTTTAGGTATACCAGAGCTTCTTTCCTATTAAAGATGAAGTCAATTTGAGTATGATGTGGTGTTGTCTTGTGTTGGGTTTTGCTATGTATCCTTTGTCATACGTACATACAGTTTAATTAGAAAAAATGTTTATATTAAAATTTATAGATGATTATATTTTGCACCTAAATCACTAATCAAATTTTATTTTCAACATTTTATAACATGTAAAATCGAATTTGAAGTTAAATATCACTTTTTGTAAAGATAGCCATGAAATTGAAAAAAGACAGTTGAAACAATGCATTTGTTTGTGATTTTGTTTTCTTTCCATGGCCATGGCTATAAATGAGCAAAAAAACCTTAAAAGTTAAATTTAATAATAGAATATATCTACAAATTTTATTAAAGTGTTCAAAGTTGAAATACTTTATGAAGACACAAAAACTTCTTTTTCCTACAACCGGGTGTAAAGTAAGTAATACTTTATGCCTTCGTTAGAGTTTGTAAAAAATCACTTTCACGAACTTTTATTAATATTTCGGTTGTAAGAACAATGTTGTACGCAACAAGTGTATAACATAACATAGTGTTTTTTATTTAGTGATAAAATATTTGCATCCGGCTACGACATGCGTTAAACAGTACTCGACTAAAAAATACTAACTTTACATACTAGTTTCATAAATAAATATTTTTTTGCTTCACAATTTACGTACTCACTGATCCTCCACGTAATAAATTGTTTCATTGTTTTTCCTTAACTTCTTTGTAGGAAAATGTTAATGTCTTTAACAGTGCAATATTTTAAAGGCGAAGAATCAGTTGGTGAAAGATCAACATGCATTGTTATGGGTTTCTCTTACTTGTTAATATCTATGATGATTTTAATTGTAGATGAGAGAACCCTTGAACTAGATTTGGAAAATGCATATACTAGTTTTAATCAAAGTGCTTCTGTATTTTTAAGTAATCAAGGTCTTCCTTCTTCGTAAGTTATTATAAAAATAAATAATTAGGGGATTTATTAATAGTTTTTTATAGTGGTCCAGCATCAAAAATTGTGTTGAAATTTTTTATTGCACTGTGGTGCGGTATAATAGGAGCACTTTTTACTTTTCCTGGATTGCGAGTTGCTAAAATGCACTGGGATTTACTTAAGTAATTTAAGTAAAATTTAATTTAAGATTATTTCTAATATTATTAATTTTAGACATTACAGTAATAGAAAAACAATACAATTTTTACTGAATTTAAGTCTGGCTTTACCATTTTTATTGGTAATAATGTGGGTAAAACCAGTGAGTAGAGATTACTTAACTGTAAGAATATTTACTGGAATGACTGGTCCACTGTAAGTGTTTCTAGAAATATATTTTTATTAATTATAAAAAAATAAATTTTCCAGTATGACTTCATACCAATTTGAAACTTTGCGACTTATTATGATAATACTCTGTGTTCTTGTAAGATTAAGTTTGATGCCATGGTATCTTCAAGCATATTTAAATCTGGCTCATACCAGACTTGAAGAACAAAAGAAAGAAGCAGGAAGAATAACGAATATTGATTTACAAAAGAAGATCGCTGCTGTTTTTTATTATTTATGCGTTGTTACTTTACAATACATTGCACCAATGATCATTTGTTTGTATTTTACTTTTATGTACAAAACTCTAGGAGGTTACAGCTGGTCAGGTCTTTTCAAGGAACCTTTACCGTCAGACGAGTGTCCTTTGCAAATGGAAGATCAACTACCAAATATAGATTCGGAAGAATCAATTAAATTTTCAGCACAACAATTTCACTTAGCTTTAGAATCAGTGAAATCAGTAAGCAAATGAATATATAATTTGAACTTTATCTAATATTGTTTACACATTTATAGGTGTTTACAGAACAAGTGTTCAGAGGACTTTTGGGTTTTGCAACTTGGTGGAGTTGTTTCACGTGGTTTGCAACCACATCAGTTGGATTGATATATCAATCATATTTCACTCGTTAAAATGTGTTTGTTTTATTTGTTATTTATTGTTTTATGCATTTACATCTGTAAAAGTCCATCTAGTAAATAGATATCATTGAACAGACATTTGAGTAATTTATTTGATGACATTGATACCATTTTTAAATCACCAATAGAACAAGTTCGAATGGTATATTTATTTATTATTCAAGGGGAAATAGTGGGAAACAACTAGTTTTAATAAAGTGGGCAGATCATTGTGTATTTATTATTTAAAACCCACTATCATATTCGTTGGTTATTTGCCATTTAAATTTTTACATTTATCATTGCCAATTTAGATTTATTCATTAGCTAACGTCAGTTGCAAATAAAATCAGGAATATTAAAAAAATTTGAGGAAGTAAATTAATTTGTTATAGCAATACTTATGAACCTTATTTGTAATTCAATAAAAATATATTTAAAGAAATTAATTTATCGAAAGAAGAATTTTGCAAATAAATAAACATTACAGGAAATAACGTAAAAGAACACATTCTCGATGTTTCGTGGTTATTCTGGAATCTGAATACAACAACCATGTGCAACCACGTGGTTTGAGGTCATTTGTGTTCAATGATTACTCATCAATAAAATAAAGTCAATGTCATATACCAAACGTAGAATGCAAAAAAAGAACTTTCAATGAAAATAAAAGTGGCCTTTACACCAATAATGTTAAAATAACATTGTACAGATAAAAATATAACCACTTAAATGACAATCCCGCCAAAAATAACGACTTTATAGATGACAAAGGACTTGTTAAATTTCTTTTGTTTATAATTTATTGTACATAACTTGCATGTCCACTAATATATGAATTTAATAATTCTAGCAATGTTTTTATAAACACATTGGGATCATTTTTATAACGATTGATTTTGTGCATATGTGCAAGAAGGTACGCAGTCTGACGTCATTGGACCAATGAGCATAGTCCATTTTGAATTTAAGCGCAGTTATTGGCTGAGACAGTGGAATATTCTGGAAGCGGAGAGGTGTCACGTATATATAACCGGCCATCTTTAACCGTTCCTCACTTTGTTTCCGGCACTAAAGAGAAGAATTTTAGATCTAATTTTAGCAAGTTAATTTCACATCACAGCAAATAATTTAAGGTAATTTCATTTTTTATTGTGAATAGTTGTGTCTGTTGGTATAATATTGATGTATTTTTGTTTTCACTTATTTTAATTTTGAATTTTCAATTGCATGTCAAACCTCGTGTTTGGTATTGATTCTTTGTTTCATATTGTGAAGTAATTGTGTGTAATTCGCTTTAGTATTTTTTTATTAATCAATATTTTCTTTAATATAGATGGCCAAAGCACCAGCAGTAGGTATTGACTTGGGTACCACCTATTCCTGCGTTGGAGTTTTCCAACATGGAAAGGTGGAGATTATCGCAAATGACCAAGGAAACCGAACCACACCTTCCTATGTGGCCTTCACCGATACGGAGCGTCTTATCGGTGATGCCGCTAAAAACCAAGTCGCAATGAATCCCAATAACACAATTTTTGGTAAGTTTATCATAATTTATATATGACCGTAATAAAATATAATGATGAATAAATGTCCTGCCAGACTAAAGTCTCTGACAAAAAAATATGATTGCAAAATTTTCCTGAGAAACCATTGTTAATTACAGAAGTAATTATTTCGAAGGATTTTTACTAAATTAAATATTCCATTACAGATGCCAAACGTCTTATTGGGCGCCGTTTCGAAGACTCTGCAGTGCAATCTGACATGAAGCACTGGCCATTTGAAGTTATTAGCGATGGCGGCAAACCAAAAATCCAAGTTGTATACAAGGGAGAAACCAAAACCTTCTTCCCTGAAGAAATCAGTTCCATGGTCCTCACAAAAATGAAGGAAACCGCAGAAGCATACTTAGGCAAAACCGTAACCAATGCAGTCGTCACAGTACCAGCATACTTCAACGATTCCCAAAGACAAGCAACAAAAGACGCTGGTACCATTGCCGGATTAAACGTACTTCGTATTATCAACGAACCCACCGCGGCTGCCATTGCCTACGGTCTGGACAAGAAGGGAGTTGGTGAGCGCAACGTACTCATCTTCGACTTGGGTGGCGGTACCTTCGATGTGTCCATCTTGACCATTGAAGACGGTATCTTCGAGGTCAAGTCCACCGCTGGTGACACTCACTTGGGTGGTGAAGATTTCGATAACCGTATGGTCAACCACTTCGTCCAAGAATTCAAGCGTAAATACAAGAAAGACCTCACCCAGAACAAACGTGCTCTGCGTCGTCTCCGCACATCATGTGAACGCGCGAAGCGTACTCTTTCATCCTCCACCCAGGCTAGCATTGAAATCGATTCCCTCTTCGAAGGTATCGATTTCTACACCTCCATCACAAGAGCTCGTTTCGAAGAGCTGAATGCCGATCTGTTCAGATCCACCATGGAGCCTGTGGAGAAGTCTCTCCGCGACGCCAAGATGGACAAGAGCCAGATCCATGACATTGTCCTGGTCGGAGGATCCACTCGTATCCCCAAGGTCCAGAAGCTTTTGCAAGACTTCTTCAACGGAAAGGAACTTAACAAATCCATCAACCCTGACGAAGCTGTTGCTTATGGCGCTGCCGTTCAGGCCGCTATCTTGCACGGCGACAAGTCCGAGGAAGTGCAAGACTTGCTCTTGCTTGATGTCACACCCCTGTCTCTGGGTATTGAAACCGCTGGAGGTGTGATGACTGTCCTTATTAAGCGTAACACCACCATTCCAACCAAGCAGACTCAAACCTTCACCACATACTCCGACAACCAACCTGGAGTATTGATTCAGGTATACGAAGGAGAGCGTGCCATGACCAAGGACAACAACATCCTTGGAAAGTTCGAGCTGACTGGTATTCCTCCTGCACCTCGTGGTGTTCCTCAAATTGAGGTCACCTTCGATATTGATGCCAACGGCATCTTGAACGTAACCGCTGTGGAGAAGTCCACCAACAAGGAAAACAAGATCACCATCACCAACGACAAGGGTCGTTTGAGCAAGGAAGACATCGAGCGTATGGTCAACGAAGCTGAGAAATACCGCAACGAAGATGAGAAGCAGAAGAACACTATTGCGGCTAAGAACGCTTTGGAGTCTTACTGCTTTAACATGAAGAGTACAATGGAAGATGACAAACTTAAGGATAAGATCAGCGAATCCGATAAGACTTTAGTAATGGATAAATGCAACGAGGTCATCAGGTGGCTCGACAGCAACCAGCTGGCCGAGAAAGAAGAATATGAACATAAGCAAAAGGAATTGGAAGGCGTGTGCAACCCGATCATCACGAAGATGTACCAGGGAGCTGGTGGCATGCCTGGAGGAATGCCCGGCGGTATGCCAGGCGGATTCCCGGGTGCCGGCGGCGCTGCCGGAGCCCCAGGTGCCGGTGGAGCTGGTGGCCCCACCATTGAAGAAGTTGATTAAATAACTCGTCTCGACTTCTCTTTTGCTCCGTTGAATTTTCATTCCTGCTCGCCAGTATTACAGCACCGTTGCTTTTATCCATAATTATTATTTTCACCAAAGAGTTGTTGTCAATCGTTTGAAATTAACTTGAATAAAATTTGAACATTTCAACCACACTCCCTCGTTTTATTTTTACCTTTTATTTAAAATTTCACATCCCAATATAAATAAATTTTAAAAAAACTTCAAAAAAGATCCGATAGCCATTTTAAAAATCTATGTGTCTATATTTATAATTTCTCATGCTTTGTTCGTATTTAAAATAAGAAATTTAAATAAATAACTTTGACATTTTTTATGAACTTTATAGATGGAATATTAAAGATAAAATAAAAAGTAGAATGTTCTACTTTATTTTTCTTGAATTTTTAATAATATTCTTTTTTCTATGAACAGAATTGCAATCTTTTTGAACTAATACTAAAATTTTAGTAAATAAATATTTTCGTTGTTTAATGCAGTTGCAATACATGTTATTAAAATTATGACGGAAAAGTAAGAAAAATTCGGTACGTAGTACACAAAAGAATTCAACCATTTGTAATCAACATTATTCACAATGATTATAAATCAAGTAATTTTAATTTTTTCTGTGATATCAAATAAAAGTTATATGTCATGTAATATAAACAAAATGTATAAGGGTATAATTATAAAATATAAATGTTCGAAATTTTTTTGAACTATTAAATATTTTAAGTTGATATATTTCTATTTGATTTACAATTTATCTTTATTGATAACAATTTGATAAATGTGCGATATAAGTAAGTGTTTATTGCCAGTAGAAGAAAAATGTCTCAAGCTATAGGTATAGATTTAGGTACAACATATTCTTGTGCTGCTGTTTATCGCAATGGCAAACCTGAAATTATTAAATCACATACTGGAGATAATACAATGGCTTCGGTAATAGCATATACAAATTTTGGACGTATAATTGGAGATGAGGCAAAGGCAAATTCTGAAATATATCCCACGGAAACAATCTTTGGTAGGTCCTTATTTAAATTTGATGAATATAAATATTAAATGTTTTATTATTTTAGGTGTGAAGCGATTTATAGGTCGTCGGTTTAACGATGAAACCCTTCAACGAGATCTCAAAACATATCCTTTTGAGATTATAAACGAAAATGGAAATCCAAAAGTTCGAGTATCATACAAAGGCGAATCAAATGTATTTTGGCCTGAAGAAATAAGTGCAGCAATTTTAGAAAAAATAAAAGATAACGCAGGAAAACTTTTGGGCAAAGCAGTGACGAAAGCAGTAATTACTGTGCCAGCTCATTTTAATGATTCCCAAAGACAAGCTACAAAAGATGCCGGAAAAATTGCAGGATTGGAAGTTTTGAGAATTATAAACGAACCTACTGCAGCTGCTCTTGCGTATGGAATTGATAAAAAATATGAAAACCAATCAGATTGTTGCAACGTATTAATTTATGATTTCGGTGGTGGAACTTTTGATGTCTCTATAATTTCAATTGAGGAGGGTATATTTGAAGTAAAAGCAACAAATGGGGATACATATTTAGGAGGAGATGATATAGATTTATGCTTGGTGAAGCGTTTTGTAAATGAATTCAAACAAAAATACAACAAAGATTTAAATTCTGATAAACGCGCTATTCGGCGTTTACGATTACAATGTGAAAATGTTAAGCGCAAGTTATCTTCTGAGATGAATGCTACTATTGAAATTAATAATCTTTTTGAAGATTTAGATTTCTACAGTGGTATATCTCGAAGCCAGTTTGAAGATTTATGCACAGAAATATTTCGCAAAACATTGCATTATGTTAAAGAAGCATTAAACGACGCTAACATGAAAGTAAAAGATATTCAAGAAGTAATTTTAATTGGGGGTTCAACTAGAATTCCAAAAGTACAAGAAATGGTAAGATGTTTCTTTCAAGACGTGAATATAAACAATTCTTTGAATCCGGACGAAGCTGTGGCCATCGGAGCATCAGTACAAGCTGCCATTTTAGACGGACAAAATCAAGACGATGATGTAATTGGATCGTTGCTACTATTTGACGTTAATTCTTTATCTCTTGGAATTGAAGTAGTAGGAGGATTAATGAGTGTTATTATACCTCGTAATACTCAGATTCCAACTACCTCTAAACATAGATACGAAACAATTCAAGATTATCAAACTATCTGTTCTATTTCTGTTTATGAGGGAGAGCGTAAAATAGTAAAAGAAAACTATCTTCTGGGAAATTTTGAAATGACTGGATTAAAAAAAGCTAAACGGGGAGAAACAAAAATTGATGTAACATTTGAAATCAACACTGATGGAATTCTTCATGTTACGGCAACTGAAACAAACGCTGTTAAAAATTCAAAAAGTATAGATATTTTTATGCAGAAATTCCGATTAGAAGAAAAAGAGATTGAAGAAATAATAGCAAGGGCAGAGCTTCATAAAAAGGAAGATGCAAAATGGGAAGTTATTACTGAAGCAAGAATTAAAGTACAGAATTATTGTAATGATACCAAGAGGCAAGTAAACGAAGATTTCAATAAAGTTATGACTAGGGAACATAAAGAAATAATTACATTAAAATGCAATGAAGTTCTCAAATGGATTGAAAGTAATCAAAATGAACCGAAGGAAGAATATGAAAAAATAGAAAAAGAAGTGTACAATGTTTGTAGACCTATAATTCGTTTATATCTATAAAGATTTTTTTAATTGTCTTAAAATAGTTATTGTAGGAAGATATGTAATCACATATTTTAATTTTTTTATTAGATAAATATGTATACTTTAATCCGATCAAATTACAAAGATTGTTTTGTTAGATAATTTTAATTAATATTGTCTGTAGGGAAAGAAAAATAAAAAAATGATAAGATACATTTGTAGCGTTTTATCTACTTAAGTAAAGTGAAATATCTACTGATAATAAATAAATAATACTTATAAATAAATATGCAAGTATAGATTAATTGTAGTGGTTTATTGACTATGTTGTTAAGAGTGTGTTCAAAAAATTGTAATTACTGTTGAATTAATTTTGATTGGAATTAATTCAACATGAGCTTGCCTATTTTTAATTCTGCAATAGAAGCTCCAACTATTGGAATTGATTTAGGAACAACTAATTCCTGTATTTCTGTAGTTAAAAATGGAAAATGTGAAATTATTCCCATTGAAAATGAAAACACAATGGCTTCCTATGTTTCTTTTACTGAAAGTGGTCGACTAATTGGAAACAAAGCTAAAGAAAATGTAATCTTCAATCCTGGGAATACAATTTCAGGTAAGTAGAATTCAAAACTATATTTTAAATAACGTTTCTCCTGAGTGATCAAGAATAGGTATAAAAAAAATGTTTAAACAAATTTCTTCTTGTTTTTTTATACTGATAGTCTATTATTAATATCAATATCATTTCTTTACTTGTGTAACTTCATTTAGTTTTGAGGCAAACATTTTTTTTTAATTATATCAGGATCTAGATATTTTCTGAGGAAATGTTATTTCAGAAATAAAAGGGGTTCATTGAAAAAATTTTTGCATTAGGAGTCTTTATTGTCCAAATACATGATAAATTTTATACAGATAATAGTTCAGAATATTGTTCATAGATGTCAAACCCCATTCTGTTTCTAGAATTAGTTGATAATAATTTTTAATTTTTAGATGAATGGTATATTTTATAATAAAATTTATTTGAAAAAAAGTTTTTAAAATTTAATTTTAGCGGGAGTTAATTTAATACATTATTTTAATTTTTGTCTTTTACAATTTTCCTGCACTTTCCATAAGATTCGAATTAATTATAAACAATAATATTGTCGATTCGGGAACAATGGTAAATTTTATAATATTTTTTTAAAAGTTTTTTAAAATTATTTGAAGAGAAAGATTTTTATAATTCGTTATGAAACGTACACATTTCACAGATCGATATTTAAAATATTTTAATAAATTAAATCAAATTTTCTGTCATGTAATTAGTTCACTAAAGATATATTATCTTACCATCTTTTTACACACTGGACGTCTATTCTTGTAAAATTTAATTTAATTTTAATATTTACAGATGTAAAACGGTACCTTGGATTGCGATATTCATTACCAGAACTTCAGCACAATATGAAAAACTATGTATATGAAATTATTAATGATAATGACAACCCCAAAATTAAAATAGTACAACAAAATGAAGAAATGATACTTGCACCAGAAGAAATCAGTGCAATGATTCTTACTAAATTGAAACAAGCTGCAGAAACATTTTTCCAAAAACCAGTATGTAAAGCTGTTATTACAGTTCCAGCGAATTTCAAAGATTCACAAAGGCAAGCTACAATAGATGCAGCTAGAATAGCGGGACTTGATCCAAGAAGAATTATAAATGAACCAACAGCAGCGGCTTTAGCTTTTCAAGTTCGAGAAAAGTATAAAAATGATACAACAGAAAAAAATATTTTGGTTTACGACTTTGGTGGAGGGACTTTTGACGTTTCAATAATCTCCCTTGATAGTGAAATTCTTGATGTTAAAGCAACATTTGGGGACAATTATTTAGGAGGTAATGATATTGATGAGTGTTTAGTAAGATTTTTTAAAAGAAAATATGAAGATGCAAATAAACTCAGTTTGGATAATCCACGAGATGTGAGAAGACTTCGAGCCAGATGCGAAAAATTAAAAATGAAATTGTCAAATGAAGAAAATGCAACAATTGAACTTGATGAACTCTCCACTGGAAAAGATTTTTATAGTTCAATATCAAGAAAAGACTTTGAATATTTATGTAGACATGTGATACAAAGAACAATAACTTTGTTGAAACAAGTATTACACGACGCAGAAATGACAAAATCAGAAATAGATGAAATTCTTTTAGTTGGGGGATCAAGTCGTATTCCACTTGTACGATCAATGTTAAGAGAATTCTTTGATGGTAAAGAGCTCAACACTTCTTTAGATCCAGATTTAGCTGTTGCAATGGGAGCAGCTATTCAAGCATCGATTTTAGATGGCGATGACGATAAAACAACTGGTTCTCTTCTTCTTTTAGATGTTGCACCTCTTTCTTTAGGAATAGAAACATCTGGAGGATTAATGGCTCCAATAATTAAACGAAATAGTCCAATTCCAACCAGTGTAACAAAAAAATTCACCAACGAAAAAGACTTACAAACGAAAGTGAAAATTGTGGTTTACGAAGGGGAAAGGCCAATGGCAGAAGATAATAACAAATTGGGAGAATTTATGATGTGTGGTATTACCCCTAAACCAAGAGGAGAATGTATTCTGAATATAACTTACGAAATTAATACAGACGGTATATTGACTGTGAGAGCTGAAGAAACTACTACAGATAATCTAAAGAGTGTTCTATCTGTAACAGTTAATAAGGGACGCTTACCAGAAATAGAAATACAAAAAATGATAGAAACTGCACAGCAAATGGAAAAGGAGGATAAAATAAAACAAGAAATTGTTTTTGCTAGAGTTGCCCTTGAAAGTTGTTGTATTGATATGAAACATAAAGCTAATAAATTTGTTCAAGTAAAAGGAGACTGCTGCCTAATTGTAGAAAAGTGCGATGAAACCTTAAAATGGCTCAAACAAAATATTGGATGCAGGAAGGAAGAGTATGAAAATAAAAAAAGTGAATTAAACTTATTAATTCGACCAATAATGATAAAATATTTGTAAGTTTTCAGTAATGACAATTTATTTTTACAGAAACTGTATCTCTTTGTAACAAGAGTCATGTACATTTATGTTAATTTGGATACAATTAAATTATGTACGATTATTAAACAATAAAGTTCAACAAATAAATATATCATGCTATATTGTTACAAACAGTCAACACAACAACATATTATATTTTCATTTTAGAACATCTGTTATTACCTCCTTATATTTTTATATAAAACTTCTGTTTAAAATCCTAGAAATCAGCAATATCCATTCACTTTTTTTACACTTAAATTTTTCTAAATAAAAACTATTTTAGGTACGAAATTTTACTGTAAAAATTATTTCAGTTTATAAACTTACACAAAATTTTAGGCTTTGCTTGGTAAAGTAATGTTCTTTTCTATAATTTTCTAAGTTGTTATTTTTATTAACGGAATTCTTTTGATGTACCAGGCCCAAGCAAGTCGTTCTGGAAACTTGTCGATGCACATTCTTCTTCAATCGCCAACGGTACCTACACCACATCACCACATTAATTTATTTATAAATTTCAAAAGTTGAGGAATATTCTCAATCACTAGTTATGAATTACTTAAATTTAATGTAATTTCCAGCGGACAGGTGGCACTACTAGTATTAAATAAGACTGTTTTTGGTGAATACTTTTTAAAATAACAAAATTTAATTTTAAATTTGATATGATTTATTTATTTTATTATAAATTTATATTTTTAAAAGCTTAATATAGAAATAAGCTAAATAATAAGTTTAACGGCTTTTTTGACGTTAGTTTCAATATGGAGGACTTTATTTAAACAATTGAAGGTGCGATAAAATTAATAGAGGTGTGAAACATTAATACTTTATTTATTGTAAATTTGACTTTGAAAACTTTTAATGCACTTAAAATTTAATAATAATTTCATAATATAAATAATCAATAGTGTAAATGCGTATATGGTTTTCAAATTACGGTTATAGTGATATAATTTTCCGGGGTGTTTGTGTGTGTGGACATTTCCATGGCCTAGAATCCATTGATGGTGTTTTTCAAATGAAAGGTAGGTAGGTGACCAGATTTCTTGGATACCAATCCCGGACAAAGAACAAAAATCTTTTACCTTATAATAAAGCTATAATATTTCTATATTTAATTTATTTATTACATATTTTACGATGAAAACATAACAACTAAACATTTTATTTTATATTTTTTCTATTACTATTTTGCACAATGGTGAATATTCTAAGAAATTCTTTGATATCTTTATATATAATATTCCAGTATGTACATTAATTTATATAAATATTAATAGATTTTGAATCAGGACATGTAACCGGTTTAAAAAACCGGTAATTTTGAACAAAATTTGCGAACTTAAAATACCGGTAACCGTTAATAAAAAAAAAACAGTTTTAGCTAATATTAACCTTTATTGTAATAATATCATTTAACACGAAAAAATAATAAATATTTATTTAAATATCTGTTAATTTGTATATGAATATGAATCATGACAGTTTCTACAATTTACATTTTATTGAAAAGTCATAAAAATAGATAGGTAGTCTCTTTGTCAGCATTAGGTATCAAGTTTACGATTAAAAAAGACTTTCATTTCTTTGATTGTATTATAGGAATTTTGTAAATATTTGTGTTTGATTTTGTATGCAGCACGAAACAATTGAATTTCATTTGTCCATAATTTACTTTTTTTTTAAATTTTTTTATTAATCGATATTTTAACTGGTTTAAACCGGTTTCCAATTTTTAAAAACCGGTTTTCGAAATAAAACTTATTTTTATAAAGTTCTCAATTCAGATTAACCGTTAATCAGTATGTTTTTCGGTTACATGCCCTGTTTTGAATTAAATAACACGTAAGTAGAATATTTATAAAAATGTATTTACGTCAAATCCGGGACAATTAAAAGAAACCGGAACATTTTTGGAGACGAAAGAGTGTATTGAAATCCGGGGCTGTCCCACGTGAACCATGACATCTGATCACCCTAGGTCTATTTTACAACTGTTCTTACTTAGTAAGTCGATCTGTGTGTTTGTGTATCTTGAATATATTTAATTGAAAATATCATGCATACTTAGATTCTGAATATAAACGTAGTCTGTCTGAAAATTGTTTTGAAATTAAGTAAAGTTGTCGGAGGCGATATAAGATATTGTCACTACCTGCCGGTGAACCGCAGGCAACAATTCGTCCGTAGATTGCGGGCTAGGTGTAGGAGGTTTATTGTTACTCATGGAGTGCATTCTTGACAGTCTTATTTGCATTTCGCGTTCCTCTTTTTGTTCCCTTTCCTTTTGAAATCGCTGAGCGCTGTAGCTCTTCACGGAAGATCCGCTACTGTGAACAGAAGCCAAACTTGGCCGACGAGAACCTAGACAACGAGAAAAGTAAATTAGTACCAAGTTGGGGAATAGGCTACTCGATAAAGTTTGTACGTACGAAATAGCTACGTCATTTCCTTTCGTTAAAAGCGTGTCAGTGTATAGTGTCGCAAGAGAATCCATTGTGTCGTGTTTGACGTGCTTGTTTTAAAAGAAATTGGTTCATTATTTGTGTAAGTGTTTAACTACGTTTCACTAATCATGCAAGAGTGAACAGTGAATACACTAGATTTAGTGGAAAGCTGCAATGTACTGTAGTAACTGCTGCCATTTGTAATTTAAAAACAATGTTTTATGAACAAAAATCCGTTGTTCTGAAGTCCATATAGTGTACCATGTTGGTGTTTGAACGGCATGCATTATGGACGACAGAACAACTCCAAGTACTACAGATCGCCAGAAGATTTGATACATGCCTGTGGAAAGCAATGTATGAAAACAAGCTCCGATCAAAACGTGCGTATGGAATTCATGCGTGAGGAGGTGATTTAATTTTAAAAAATTGACAATATTTGGTTAGTCAAATTTGGTGTGATTTAAGCGTTAAATTGAGAAGCGGTAGAGTTACTAAACCATAACTTGCGGGGATATCCGTACTCTAGTACCTGCAATTATTAGTATTTGTTAATAGAAGTATATTTAGGATAATATAATTATGTGCCATTCGCAAAATTTTTAATTTACAAAGCAATTTTACTGTGAATTTTTCAAAATCAACCAAACAATATACTCTACTTTAGTGATTACAGTTTAGATCAAATAGGAAGTATGTACAGAAACCGCTGCCATCTTGCCTAATCCTTTGATTCTTTTTTATTGAGGTTAGGGAATGATTGTGACGTGTCGCACTCCACACACCGTGCCATTTAAACATACCCACATCTAGAGAACTATGTATAATCTTCAGTAAAGTCCCAATATATAAAAAGTCAATCAACTACAACACTGTATATAATGGGACTTTAGTCACATTGAGAAAGATGAAAGCACAACATTTACAATGAGGTGTGTGTAGGCGATGAAAACAACACTTAATGAAAATTAAAGGAATAGTGAGGGAAGTACTGAAGATTCCACTTTCAAGATACATTGCAACTACATTCTTTGCATTTTGTATCTATCAGTTGTGTTAGTTTGTATTCATGGAGTGTTGAAGACGATAGAATTCGTTATGTCAAACATGCCGCACATATGAGACGACAGCCCTCCTCGTGATTTGAACAAATGATCCCTTTGAAATCGAAATATGTGTGATGTGTATTAAGAATGAGGATGTAGAGTTTGTAGTGTTCTCATTGTCCTCTAAACATACATGGACTGGAGACGAACGCTAAAATCTTATCGTCACAACTGGAGGCAGTTCTTTCTCTTGTACTCACAGGCAATCTAAGATTTTAGAAGAGGACATTTAAAAATTTGGTATTCAATTAATTTTTCATATAAATATAATATATTATAAAACATGAAAAAGTCAACAAGAGTAGATAAATTTAAAATCGACAGGAATACACTGTCACTTCCGGTTGACCAAATTTTCTAAAAGTTGATCAACAAAAGAAGTGCACACATACATCCAGACCGAATGACAGACCGACTGACATCTTGCTGAAATAATGAGAAATATTGAGAAAACCTTAATTTATGGACATCCGTTAAAATATAAAAATGTTAAAATTTGTATGATTACAATACTTCATACCTTTCTTGTTAATGTGGCGGTCGATAAAAAGAAAGGCCTGTTAAAACCGAAAAAAAAGACTTCGACTGCACAAAGTGTGATATGCGCATTTGATAAAGAGAGCAAGAGAAATTAAAAAGACAGAAGTTACCTCCAGCATAAGGACAATAGAAAGTATGGGCGCTTCCAGTTCATATACGAGTAAAAGCGGATTTATAATTGACATACAACATAGAACAAGTTTAGTGTGGTTTAGTTTAGGAGAGAAAACGTAGAATTTTGTTTGATAAATGTCACATAAGACTGAGAAATCAGACATGGGGCTTGTTTTATTTTGTTTTAATGATCAGCCATCTTCTTATCATATAAAATTGCTTGATTTTTTTCTAAATTGACTAAATTACAAAATATCGTCTCGTGTGTTCATACCCGTTACAGACTTGTGTATAGTTTTAAATCGGGAGAATTTTCTCAAACTGCGGTCGACTCGATGCGCTGCCTTTCGAATGTTATGTGTGTGGTCCAATTATGAAGTATGTGATGATAGAACGAGCCGACGTCGATTACCGCGTATTCCTTTCTTAAATTGTTTCAAAATGATTTATCCAAAATTAATTTCTTATCAGCCCTGTTTTGGTTGCCTCAGCAGTGAGGTACTTTTCGAAAATTAATCAAAAATTTTAAAAGAACACAAAAAATGGTATTAGTCTTTTTTTTGCTACAGGCTCTAAAATTATCCATATCAAAACAGTAGAATGATCTGGCTCAGTCCCGTGTGATACTTTAAAACTTTCCTCTCTCTGACGAGAATTAACGATAGATAACATTGAATTTTATTTAAAAAAGTATTTCGTGAAATGCTCAGTTTTGAGGTTATTAATTTTTTTTAAAATTTACATTGTGGCCCGAATTGACTCGGGGAACACAGGCCCTTGGCTGGATTGTTACGTCACTATCCCTTAAACACAGCGTCACAGACAGACACCACCAGATGAATAACCAAACGGCGTATTCCGTCCACAAAATTCGAAGTAGTTATCACGATTAACTAGATGGCGTTAGTGCGGTAATTGCAGATTATATGCGTAATCTGCAGTTACCGCACTAACGTCATCTAGTTTAATCGTGATATAATATGTCCCTGTATCTCCCAAGCAGAGCATAGGGCAACCGAATCCATCGAGCCGCAGTTCTAACTACCGTACTGTCGGTTGTTTCATGCCAGCACTACTTCTATTTAAGATGTATAGATGGCACACCATCCGAGTGTAATACACAAGTAGCTGTGTTTTTTTTATTTTACGACAAATCACACGTTGTCGGTCGCTGGGACTTGAACCTACGATCTCAAGTTCGAATGACGTCACAACGAGTTCGAGATGTGCGCTAGCTCGCTCAGTCATTTTGTGGACAGAATGCACCGTTAGACTGTTCATCTGTTTATGCTTGTCTGTGACGGCGTCATGGAATAAACAGAAGTACGTCTTCCCCATCCCTCTAGTAGAAATTATTTGTACTAGCACGAAGTATTCCGAATATGCACGAACATAGGTTGTGTGTTGTATGTCACTTATAAATCACAGTAGAGGAGTTGTGTTGGGATTAGTGCCCCTGAGCCCCATGAGAAAGAAGGCGTAATTGGTGTGGTGTAAGCCAGGCAGTGTTCGTAACGACACAGAGCGGGCGGGCGGGACCTGCGTCTGTGTCCTCGGGGTCCGGGGGCGACTGGGCGCGGGGAGCGGTGGGCGCGGCGCTCGCGGCGACGTGGCACGAGATTAGCAAGATGGCGGCGGCGCGGGCCGCACCTGCGCGCGACGCCGACACCAGCACGCCGCGGCTGCCCTGCGCGCTGCTCGGCCGGCGGGAGTACGACGACACGAACGTGCGCTGCGACGAGGCGCGCGACGTCGACCGGCCCCCGCTGCTGTGCACGGTCAGCGGGATTCCTACCACACCAACAACCACATTATCCTACAACACTCCACCAACCACTGTCACCCCAACAACAACAACTACCCTCCAGCGGACGCACTCCCTCTACAACACAACCGCCTCTTTTCTATAACTTCACAACTCAAATGCCTGTATTCATAGTCGGTCTCGGTACTTCGCCTTGATTCATACTTGAGTACTTGGGAATATTTGACAAGTAATAATTACAATTTCTCCAAATCCTCTACCTTGAGGTTATTACTTAGCCGAGAATTCAAGAAGATTCAGCTATGAAACACGACATGTACTAAAAGACGAGTACGACCAAAACAATGCTTGGCGAAGTAACTTGAGTAAGCATTGACTATAAATACAGGCATTAGTCTTGCTGCAGTAATGACCGCACTAGCAACAGTTAATAATCACACTAAGGGCCGGTTTTTCCATCTCTGGTTAAAGTGCCGGTTACCTTAACCATCGGTTAATAGAAAAATATCGCATCGAAGAAGTAATGTAATTTGTCAAAAATATATGTTATTTACTATTTCGATGCGATATTTTTCTGTTAACCGACGGTTAAGGTAACTGACACTTTAACCAGAGATGGAAAAACCGGCCCTTACACAAATACTATTTTAATTTGATTAGATCAGAAATTAGTTCTAGAAAATATTTTATAGATTTTCTAACTTCACTGCTAAACAGTTTTGGTATTTATTTAAACGAATTTAAACTGACGTCAAAAATTTCCTGCAGTAACTGTCGCTTCGATGCAGCAACATTTCCTGTGGTGTAACTGTTGTTGCATATAGGTATATAGTCATATCGGAGGTTCATTACTTTGCCGCCAGAGAGCATTAATAGAGTTGCTAAAAGTTACAGAATAGAGGCATAAATCATAGTATATTATGCAACAAGTGCAGAAACAAGCCTATTTCCAATGAGGTATAACAAGGTGGGAAATAGGTGAATCTGCACCAGTGGCTTCTATAATCTTTCTACTAGGTACCACACTTTTTGACAATTCTAAATCTAATTCATTTTATCATAGAACAAATATTAATACCACTTTTAACTCATGATCTCATGATTATCGATAAAACGCAATTTTTAAACTCTATATAGTATGCGAAAAATGTAAATTTCCATAGTGGTCGTAGAAAAGATTATTTGTGTACTTCTATTTACTAAAAATGCATATGACAATCTAAATATTCTTATTTTAATTCTGCAAACACAAGAAATATTTAAGGTGTGCAGATTACTAATAGACTATAATCCGTGCAATGGATCTATAGTTTACAGTGGATATTATATGACTAATATGTTGTTATAAACTTTGAAATCCAAATATCATGCTATACTTATTTACAAGAACATTTGCTAAAATGTTGTAGAATACCTAGACACTCATATTTTATAAGAAATCGATAAAGAAACAAAAAAAAAAACAATGTGAAACCGAGTGCGCCCGACGGAGGGGTATGTAAAACAATAGTCTATAATTTTTTTTTATGATCAACTTCATTTTTAATCAAAGCAACTTTTAAAGGACTGGTTTAGACAGTGACCGTTTAGAGTGAGTGGCTTTAGACATCCTGGAATATTTTGACTTTAATCAGTCGGTTCTAGCATCTAGTATCTAGTACTAGTCTAGAGACATTTAAAACTCTTGATAGCAACAATACAACTGCCTCTTCTGATATTAAAAGGTATGTGAGGCAGTAGTAGTGTAAAATGGCTAGTCTATCTCTACCTGCTCTAGCTTTGAACTAGGACCACAGTCAACAAAGACAAGTGAAATCAAGTCTCAAGTCTGACCTCGTATGTACACTGCGGGTAACTAGCAAGTGTCACATTTACTCGTGCTACAAACAGCCAATGATGAAGTTGATTTCCATGAATTTGGTCAACATCTAACACTGCGGTAGAGAAGTAGTAGAGAGACAGGGCGGATAGTGTCGCGTTTGGCCGTACCGGTGTCGCTGGAGAACAGGATAGGCGGCGCTAGGTTCGCGTTGGCGAAGTGGCGCGGTCTGGGCGAGCGCGCCTGCGTGAACAGGCGCAGGACGAAGCAGATCAGTCCCGTCAGGACTGCTATGCCTGTGGCTACACCCGCCAGAGCCGAGAAGTCTGATGTCAGCAGCTCCAAGTCTAAAACACAAATAGCATTACAATAAGAAGATGTAGGAAATCAGGAAGGAACGAAACCATACGAGAAATAAACAGGGTATTCCGCAATTCGATAGCCATATTTAAGAGCATTGTGTACAGAGATTGTAAAACACGAAAACATGTGGTTTACGCGATACTGCTTTATTCGATATGTATGGCCGCTAGCAGACCTGTCGAGACCCGCTCGCAACGCTTCTATTGTTCAGTCGTCTCGAGGGTGCGAGAACATTCCCGAACTTAATTGGTATATTACTTAAGCCTGAGCAGAGGAGATCGTGAGGACAGTCTGATATTAGTACGAGTGGTGAAAATAAATAGATGGTTAATTTGTACTTTCGTACAGTATATTTATTTTACTGTATGTTAACAATTTGCAGATTAGAGTTATTTCTGATTTGGTTTTCTAAATAAAATCTATTGAAAATATCATATGTGAATTTGATGAAAATCAAGTAATTTTGAAGAACTACTTGATTTTTCAAATACTTAAAAAATAATTGCTTGACTTGACTTAATGTTCGACTACTACTACTTGACTTGAGATCGACTTGATTTCAAGTCAAGTCAAATCAAGTAGCTTGAATATCAAGTCAAGCCGTGAAACCCCAAAAAAGACTGAAATAAATGTGAACAGACGAAGTTTAAGATGCTATAGAAGACAGGAATTTAACAATAGTTATGTACCAAGAAAGGAAAACAAAAAATTCGTTGAGGATAAAAGGCAACAGCTAAAATAAGTTATTATTTTTTTTGCTACAACAAACTTCTTAGGACATACTGGTAGAGATCTTTTTTGGACATAGTTTGAAACCAACCATTGATTAATTATTCAATCACCGATAACAAATGTACAATAGTCTATAAAATAAAAATAAAATTTATCTACGAAATGCGTTATCAAGAATACTAAAGAAAATGGAAATACAAAAATATTGATTAATTGTATCTTGCCATATGCTTAAACTGCAGCTATTTATTGCTCGTCACATGAAATTGTAAAGACATGTTAAACTAAAATGTAGATAAAAGACAGAAAAAAGAAAATAAACTGTTTTACAAGAACTGATCAGAAATGTCGTGGAAAAAACTTGGAATAGACAGAAGTCTTAAATCAATTGTAAATTATATACGAATTTTTATATTCAAACAATATTAAAAAAGCAGTTTTAACCTAATTTAATTTGTATTTATTATATTCAGAATTTGTAGTAGTCGGGTAAACATTTATAAAATTTGAGTATTTGAGTATTTGAGATGAAACTGAAAGGATCTGAAAAAAATATTCAAGCAGCCATTAATGTCATTGAAAATTTGCATCCTGTGGAACTTGTTAATAAATAATCCCTAGAGAGATTTTGAAATGCAACGAGGAAATAATTTGTTATTTCTGTCACGATTCTTGTATGAGACATATTTCCGGTCGTGAGAAAAATGTATGTTGCCACATGACTGAAAATACAACTGTATATTGAGGGTCACATAAAATATGAAATGAAAGGCGTTTGATAAACATTTCATTTTCCGAATTTCTCCGTAGTGCCAAGTTTAATTTGTGTTTCCATTTGATGTATTTCGCCATCTATCGATTAAATAATATCTTGATTCGTGTTTCCTGTTTCCTTCGATCTTATCAACAAATAGAAGCATGCAACAAGATAAATTTGTCTCTTGTCGATAAAATGCAAATTGGACTTTTTCTCGGACTAAGACAGTGGTACAAGGGCAAGAGCTGACATTGCTCCACTTACAAATAAATTTGGCAAATAAATAGCTCTTCGTTTTAGCTCAAGGATATTGCAACACAATAAATACTCTTTTATTTATTACCACAGTTTATCTCACAGTTGCATCCGGAGATATACTATTTTATTTTATTTTGCTACAGAAATCGAAAAGAGATAGTCGTATTTTTTTGATTTTATGTCGAAATTGGCTTTATCGCAGATATCGTATACCAGACGTTACCTCCCGGGTACTCTATTGCCGTAGAGTGTACCACAAGGGCCATTTATTAAATATAGATGGAAAGATTTTGACTCGACGGGACTTGAACTCGGATTTTAAAAACACATCCAGTTATTCTACTACTGGAATTTAAATTTTTGAGAAGGAATACTTGACGTCAAAACAACTAACATAATAATAATAATAATAATAATAATCTTTATTGACCGTAAGTCAAGAGGCGGGGTTCAGCCAAAGGCTGTTCTTCCACCCAACCATACATTTAAATACAAACTGTAAATTACCAGGTTTTTTTTTACAATAATTAATATACAAACTATCTATTACAAATTACAAATATAATATCAATGCAACAAAAATGATTAATGTTAAGTGACAAACATGTTTTTTATATGTTCACGGAAGGTATAGAGAGACAGAGATTTTAAAGAATCTGGAATACCATTATAAAGTGTCGGTGCGCAAAATCCAATCTCAAAAATTTATGTCCCATGAATTATATAGATATAATTAAGCTATTGGAAATCGAACCTAGATGCAGGGGTAGACAAGCAAGATATAGTTCTCATGATTTGAATTCTAATTTGGTTTATTCTTGAACAATTTATAACATAAAATAATGTGTGTGGTGCTGTTTTATATTGGATACGAGTGTCAGACATATTTTATGACTAAATTTATAAATTTCTTGAAATTTTTTAAGGATCCAAGATACTTTTCCTACGTGCTACACATACTAATTTTTTTTTCGATTGATTTATATTCAATAATTATAAATTAAATAAGATTGTACTTTTACTTTCCAAAAACAATGAACTGCCCACTGTACGGGAAAAAAAATTGGGACTGTTATTTTTCGTTGTCTAGCAACTGCACTAAAATACCAGAATAATGCACATTTCGGTTCGAAAACACACCGGAAAGATGTCAGTTTTCATCCGATCGAATTTTTATCATTTAATCTATTTTTGTTACTTTAAATTTAAGTATTAAAATACATATTATTATTAATAAATTTTTAATCTGATATGTAACCAAGAATATTATTGTTTTCTTTCAAAAAATTCAGGCCTTCTGTTTATCATACTTTATGATTTAAGACATAGTTAATAAAGTCTATGATACACAAATCGGTTCAGCGTTAATGAGAAATAATAGTATATTGTGCAACAAGTGTAGAAAGTTATACCTATTTCCTACAAGATGTGAAAGTTTTAGCACTCGACTTCGTCTTGTGCTGGATTCAGACAATTAAAAAATAGGTAATTCTGCACGATTATTGAAAATGGGCAATTGTCAAACTTTAAATAATATGAGAAAAGTAAAACTTTCCAAAATGGTGGTAGAAAATAATAGTGTACTGTAGAATTATTATGGGAATGGTGTGATACGACGTTCGACTGTTAAATAGACGTAGGGAACAAGTAATAATCCGTGAGTTGATCACAGTGATGATCGAAACGACGGTTTAATCAAAATTAAAAAAAAAATACGACTGCGTCCTGATTATAATTTATTCCCTACATGATGGGAAAAGTAGTTTACCTTCTGCACAGAAGACACGTTTATTGGGGCGTTGTATGGTGACCGTGTGGTACCCTGCCAAGCATTGGCAGATCGCATTGTGGTGGACCTGGATACAAGATGAGTGTGGGTCTGAGAAGCTGCAACTCTGCCGGTAAAAACACTGCTCCCCCAGTTTCTTCGCTACAAACAAAAGCATTACCTTACAGATTTCCAATAACATCACGTACATTAGTCTATTTTTATTTGGTCCTCTCGTAAACAACCTGTGAATGACGTTGCAATCAATAACGAACAAGAATTTGCAGGACAGATCTATTTACGGTGAAATTTACCTTTGTAAATGTTCAGAATTTTGTCCTTGAGGTTACCAACTAATTAAATGTAGTGAGTTCTTACTTGAACTATCATCTGTGGTACAATATTCCTACATGGAACATAAGATAGGGTCTCAAGTACCTAGGGTACTTGTTTTGAGACAAGTTTTACGTGCATATTAGTGGTGTAGGTTGTTAGGCTAATCTCTTCAGTAGAGATTTTCGAACTATTTAGTTACAGCGGTATTTATATTTGTTCATTACTCAATTTTTATTTGGTCCTCTCGTAAATAAGCTGTGAATGACGTTGCAATCAATAATGAACAAGAATTTGCAGGACAGATCTATTTACGGTGAAATTTACCTTGTAAATGTTCACAATTTGTCCTTGAGGTTGTTAACTAATTAAATGTAGTGAGGTCTTACTAGAACTATTATCTGCGGAACAATATTCCTACATGGAACAGGGTCTCAAGTACCAGGGTACTTGTTTTGAGACAAGTTTTACGTGCATATTAGTGGTGTAGGTTGTTAGACTAATCTCTTCAGTAGAGATTTTCAAACTACTTCGTTACAGCGGTATTTGATTGATAGCCGACAGGGCCGTTAAGCAAGATAAGCGTAGCAGAAGGGCGCCAAAATGTAAGGGGCGCCGTGCCTTCAAAATAAGTAAATAAATAAAAAAATCGAAACAGAAAATACTTGGATGTTATTTGTTTTAATTATTCAGCGTATGACATTTGTTTGAGATCCTTATGCTGGGTGGATTATTTATAAAACCATTTTAAGAGTTACACGTACTATACCTGAATATATAAATTCGGCGCCCACGAATATACTATAGGCTTTACCAAAAGTAAATTAAATTTACCAATGAAACTGAATAGTTTTAATTTATGTTTTGTTACTTTGAACTTCGATATCGCAAACGTCCAAAATTAGTTTCGTATTTTAAAAAGCACCAAAAGCGTTTTTCTTTTATACTACAATGGGAATGAATTAGATACTTATATATTAAAATCAGATCTTGTCGTATCGTTTGACTTTACAATAAATTATACAAAAAATATATATTTTCTTCTTTTTAAAAGTAAGTTTATAAAATTAATAATTAATACTGTAATCGGTTATGTATGTAGTAATAACAGCCGAAGTAATTCCCAAAAGCCGCTGATTCTGTATTTTTGCGTAAACCCGAAAATATTTGAAAATATCGAATTTTTTGTTTGAAAATTTTCAAATTTTACAAAAGTTTGTTTGTAATATTTATTAAAGAATTAGCTACGCTGATACCAACTTTACAAACAGAATTTAATGATCTCTCTTCGTTTCGGAGATATTTATTGTCAAAGTTACATCTCAAAAAAGTGTGTTTTTTTAGTATATTTCAAAAATGAGTAGAGATATAATTTCAACTACTTTACCATTCGATTCTACAGGAAAAATTATATAAAGAAATGTTTTGCCCACATATACGTTCTTTGGAAGGATTCGGTGAAAAATTGGAAAAACGATAAAACCTAAATTTCACTTTTTCGCCTCGAAACTTTTTGTCTCCGAAATTATTCATATTTTGGTCTTAAGTAGATATCGACACGCTGATTTTAAATTTTGAAACAGAATTCAATTATCTCTTCCCGTTCCCGAGATATTTGAGTTCAAAGTTATACCTAAAAATATAGGTTTTTTAGGTATACCCCTAAAATGGTTAGGTTTAAGGTTTCGGCGACCTCACCATTCGATTCTACGGCCAAAATTACATAAATGTACCAATTTTCAGATTTTTATCTCAACGGATAAAATTTCTAGAAGGAAAAAACTGAAATGGCCAAAAATCGAAAAAAATCGTAAGGGGTTCATCAGGCGATTTTTACGATTTTAGCCATTTTCGTTTTTTTGCTCTAAAAATTGTATCCTTTGGAATAAAAATCTGAAAATTGGTATACTTATGTAATTTTGCCCGTAGAATCCATTGGTAAGGTTGCCGAAGTCGTAAACCTAACCCTTGAAAGGGTATACCTAAAAAACCTGTTTTTTTAGGTATTGCCAAAACTCAACTTTGAACACGAATATCTCAAGAACGGGAAAAGATAATTCAATTCGGTTTGAAAATTTGTAATCAGCAGATCGATATCTACTTAAGTCCAGAAAATGAAAAGTTTTGGAGATAAAAAGTTCCTAGGAGAAATTTTGAAATTTAGGTTTTTTCGATTTTCTCATTTTTCACCTGATCGTTCCAAAGAACGTATATGCGGAGAAAACATTTCTTTATGTAACTTTTCCCGTAGAATCGACTGGAATAACCGTTGAGATCGTATCTCTACCCATTTTAAAGATATGGCCAAAAAACACACCTTTTTGAGATACAACTTTGACAGCAAATATTTCAAGAACGAAAAGAGATAATTAATTTCCGTTTGAAAATTTGAAATCAGCGCGACGAGATCTATTAATGTATACTATTTCCCAAAAACAAAATTTTGGGCACAAAAATGAGTATTTTTGGGATATTTTGCGTTTATTAACACAATTTTTGGTTTAATACTGTTATTTGGTTTGTTTTAATTCTATACAACGTTGATATGGGGTTATAGGTTTTGGAAATAAATAAAAGTTAGATAATAAAGCGATAGAATAAAATCGAAAAGGCGTAATAGGATTGTAGATTTTGAAATCAGCCCATCGTTATTACTTAAATCTAGAAAATTGAAAGTTTTTGAGAAATAAAAGTTCTCATTTTTCACCTAATCGTACCAAAGAATAGCGACCTGACTGACAACTGTTTTTAAATGTCTTTACAATTTTGTTAAATAAATTTTTAATATTCGAAGCATACATTTTTTCTTTTTAATAAAACTGTACGAAATACGAACCAAATTTAAAAACAAATTTCTAAAAAGAGGCATCATTTTGAAAGTTACCCTACCGCCAGACCTGATAGCTTATGTAGGGAATCGAATTCCAGATTTGAGACGTTAAAAACGGCAAGTTTGGGGAACCAAACTCATGATCTCTGTGATGCTAATCGAGCAGTATCAAAAATTAATTTAATAAAGTATTAACTTAGCGACTTGTAGGAAAATATTTGTGCAGTACACATTGATTATAGTGAAAAAGAAGTTAATCTTGTAGTTAATCAATTCGTGCTGATTCATTTGTAAATTTCCCGAGGAGAAGTTTTTCCTTAGCTATCCATCATAATCAGTAATGGCATGAATGAAGGTGATTTGGGGAGATTGATTTTGATGACTTACGTTTGCCGCAGCCAGTGGCCGGGTTGAGTTTGACCGGGAACTTTTTCTCGCACTCGCAGTGGCCCGTGAGGGGGTCGCAGAACACGTGGTGCAGCTTCGGGTTGCACGTGAACTCGCACGGGGACCCCAGGTACATCCCCGGCTCTGAAATAAAACAAACTAGCGGTTACAATGGAGGTTTCACGATTTTTCCATTCTTTTAATATATAAGAGTACTATAAGTTGTTCAAAATTAAATTCCACGTTAGATAAGATCGTAATTGTTGCAACAGCCCGTCGGCAGAACCAGATATATTAAATATAAAATGTAATATTTTCATTAAAATCTATCAGGAAACAAAGTATCCACAATTTTTTGAAATCCCATGTAAAAATCCTATGTTCCGCGTTTCGCTGCACGCACTGTCCGGACGGTGGTAGAATTTGCGGGACGAGCCGATGTAAGGCCAGTAACACCAGAAATCCGGAAAATCACTTTTCCTAGGATTGTTATTTTTTGTAGCCTAGCAACTACACAAAAATACTGGAATAATGTATTTTCTGGTTCGAAAACACACCAGAAAGGTGTCAGTTTTCGTCCGATTGAAATAAAAGCTATTAAGTAAGTTTTTTTCGCGGAAGTAATAAAAAGTAAGTTTTTTGTTCAAAATATTTTAATCAAAAAGAAACATTTAAATTTGATTTTTGGTTTTATGTTCTGATATTAAAAAATATGGAAAAATAGGCATTGTTACTGATTTGAAAAAACAAGTATTGATATGTTCTAGTATCATCCTCAGACTATTTAATTCAGTATTTTAATTTTAGCAAACCATCGGATCATAAAAATAATTTTCAGTTGTTATACTTATAGAAATTATTACATAATTTAGTGGATAATTTCCTAACTTTAAATTTAATTAATTTTCATGTACCAACTTTCAATTCTATAAATCAGAATACTGTCTTAGCAACCCGTGCTCACTTCAATATCTTTCTACATTCATCTTTACGCCATATGTATTCCCTTCATAATTGCTTTGAATCTGAAATTGATATTTTTCATATCTCATTTTCTCACTTAGTAATTTTAAATCATTTCTTTATAGTACAACTAGTACAAACTGATTCTAAGCAATATGTTTTTTTTTTGTATTATAATATTACATAGATATACCTAATACGTTACATTCTTAATTTATTCTTGTACAAATAATTGGGTTCACCTGTTTGTTTATTGTAAATAAATAAATAAATATCAATAGTATCAGCACATCCCTAATCCAAAGCCAAATATTTATATATATTTTTTACAATGTGAAGGAAAATGTGACGACGTCGAGTTCAGTGATGCGTCACCTTCTTCGGCGTCGGATTCGGGTATGCTCGGGTGCTTGCATCTAGGAAGGGAATTTGGATTTGGGTAGCTCAGGGAGTCGAGCAGGGAAGCAAACAACTTCTTAACAAAACAATAACAAATATATTATATTCAGTTATTCACTTTAATACCAAGTATTTATCGATGAAAAACTAACAGTGGCGGAAATAGAGCGTCTATAGCTCTCTATCTGTATCTCACTCACTGGATTGTCTGAGGACGGGTATAACACGTCACTCAGGATTGAACCTACGTGAAGATGAAAGAGAAACCACAGTGAAGTTTTTTGAAATAACTGTTCTTTATAAATTTTTTATAACTACATATATAGGTATGTATGTACATTGGCTATACTGTAACCAATTTCAATTGTACAATTGAAGAAAATGTACATTTGTGGTAATAGAAAAGTTTAGAAAAAGATTTTTTTCAAAAAAGTCCACCTGTATTTTGTATCTATATTTTTTATTTTGTGAAATGCCCAATAGAACTCTAGAAATAAATTAATGAAATAGCCATCTTACAAATGTAGACTCCTACATTATTTTTCTTTTTCAATATTTGTTGTTTCCCTAATATGAAGTTTTTATTGTTATTTATATTTCCTGTTTGATGTTATTAAAGTCAATGCTTTTAGGATCTACTATTTTCTATAGTGCTGTTCTATTTTCTATTGCTGTCTCTCTTCTTTGTTTACGCTTCCACCAAGATCATAAGATATTGAAACATTTGTATTGATGACATCCTTGAGTGAACACAACCTACAACAAACCGTTTTCTAGCCGGGAATTCAACGTAAGAAAGACACGCCCAATTTCTAATTTTAAAAATTGGATCGTAAATATTAAATATTATATAATAATTTTTACTGCGAGTATACTCGTTTGACCCTCAAATTAAATTTCAATTTTCTTCAAAAATCTCACTGGCAATAATTAAGTTAGCTTCACTTTTTCTCCTTCGCCTTTTTATCATTTGACGTTAAATGTCTAAATTCAAAGGAACAGGACATAATGTTCCCCAATCTATATTTACTTGCATTTATTCTAAAATAAAAGTATTTTCTAAAATAAAGAGTTAACGATTCTGAAAGTCCTTCACAGATATCTTGATTTACTATTTGTAATTGAAGCTTGTTAACAAAGTGATTATTATATTTTGTTAAATAAGCTAGGATTAAAAACATTTGTTATTAATACAATTAAAATTTTCTATCTATATTTTTGAACTATGACTGAAATGTATGTTGCCATATACATTTTAAAACAGTTGCGTATTGTTGGTCACGGTTATCACAAATAATAAAATTAATATATCTAGATTTTTTAAAAATAAATATGTAGAAAAATAAAATATATTTAATCAGTAAAAAAAAGAAAATATTTCTATAAAAATTTTGTCCGATATTTATTTCTTGTCTGAAAAGTAAATCTGGAAATCAAAATCAATCCCTACTTATGGTAGTAAACCAGCTACCCACTACACTATCAAGTTTTGTTGGGTGCTGTCCTCTTAAAACAAACGAAATTTGTTATTCTTTGGTGACCTAGTCTAGTACGGAAGCACAAAAAATTGTTAAATGATGTATCAAGACACTGAATACAAAGAGCCGACAGATATCGGAAAACCGGATGTAGGTTTAGTCCAGTCACTTCCTGGTTGACAAAAGCTCTCTGCTGACATAAATAACATTTCTATATTAATTTTTTATGTCAAAAATCAACAACTGTAATCAAATATAGATAAGTAATAGTTATTTTAGTGAATAATTTAGCAGAGTTAATTTGAATCAATACGTATTTGATATGAGTTTTGTTAAATTACACACATTGATGTTGCCAGCTAATTTTATTTTTTCATGTGGGCACCTAAAGTATTGAAAAAACAATATTTTTTGTTAATAAATAAATGTTATTTATTAAAAAATAAAAGAAAATTCCATTATAAACAACTCTAAGGACCTTTTTTTCCTGATTACACATTAAAATTGGTGATATATAACTTTATTATCCATTGCTAGAAATATCACTCTAATATCTTAAAAATATATAACTGTAGACTATTCTATAAATTGTACAAGATTTTGCATCATTTTTGGTACAATTAACATTAGCTATTATCAAACAGCAAATTAGTTGAAATATTGTATACGATCGTAAATTTGTTGAAAAAACAGAACACGTTTTATTTTTCATACAATCTGTCAGTCAATTTGGCTGTGATCATGCGCCTATATGAAATTTGTGATCTCACGCGTTTCTAACGTTTATTTGTTTTTATTGTATTTTGTGAGGTTATAGAAACTTAGTGTTAATATTGGTAAAGTTGTAAATATTGCAAACTTTAAATGTAACAAGAAATTTGCGCAGAATCAGAGCCAATATATTGTATAAGAAATTGCATTAGTATCTTAGAAAACTTGGTTAAAATCTAACAATTTTTGGTACAAGATATTGTACCATTTCTTGAACTATGTATTGTCCCATATATAGGCTAGTCTAAAACGGCCTTAAATGCCAAAATAATCAAAAATTTTATTGCTCCAAGACTTTATTAAAAAATAAATTGCCTTAGGTAGCGTTTTTGTCATCACTCTTTATTATTACATTGTAATTTTTTTTTCATAACATCTAAAAAAGTTAAAAAAATATGGGATCACTTTATCGCACCACATT
Organism: Stenolophus ochropezus; assembly: GCA_035578165.1. Lineage (NCBI taxonomy): Eukaryota > Metazoa > Arthropoda > Insecta > Coleoptera > Carabidae > Stenolophus > Stenolophus ochropezus. The sequence continues at coordinate 6,862,628 of JAQOWZ010000002.1, forward strand.
GCGTAAAATCGCTATTATCGAAGACGTCAACGATGTGTCATTCTTATGTTTAAATAGGAAATAAAAATATTTTCGGTATCCACATATGAATACAATTCAGAGAAATGTTTTAAGGAAATCAAGAAATGAAGTAGAAAACAAAAGTCATCCAATCTCTTAGTAAAACATATCCGGTATCCACACGACGAAGAAAATTTGAACGAGACTCTCAAATGACCAATAACTGTACGGTGTTGTGTAAACTTCGATAAAGAAAGGAAAAAATGTCCCCAAGCAATTTTCTCGTGGGAATTGGGGAAGTAGCAGCCACTTAAGCATTCTTTTCATCGCCATTTTCCTCATTTGGTATTCATGCTTAAAATTACTTCAAGATTGTCGCATACATGATTAATTGCTTCACGTGCTCTCCTTTAATATTCTGTTTTCTTCAATTTAGGATTCTGTCGGTTTTTCCAACAAAAGCCACGCTGATTATGAAGTTTTCAATTCGTTAACTTTCATTGATTGAACTCAAATATTATTTATGTCCAGCGAGGGATTCAATTTGGACTCGACAAGTGTTAATTAAGTAATTTATTTGCTGAACGTGTCCACTGACATTTATTTCGTGTAATTGAAATTCTTTCGTGACTGGACATTCATAATTTTAATTTACAGCATTACCTGTTTCATTTTTTAAATTTTCATGACATTCCTTGATAGAGCAAGTTATTAAATGATGAAATAACTTTCATTTTAATTGTATATTATCAATTTATCATCAATTATCAATAATGACATGACTACAAGTTTTGACTGGAAGTGAAATTGAGTAGAGTGGTCCGAACCGAACCATTCGGACACAGCGAGATATTTATTTGGTTATTATTTGGCGACTTGATTCTGAGAGAAATGAAAATTGTGAAATCTGGGTTTTGATTCCGAAACCCAGATTTCACAATTCACTTAGTTCGAGTTAGACCGCGCTAACAAAATGAGCACCCTTGCCCGTTGTGTGTTTGAAATAAATTAAAGATAACTATATTTTTTGGTTAATATCGTCCACGATAACTCAAATACGATACATGTAAAAAATATAATATTTGGTATTTAAGAGTTCTATTCTAATATAATGAACTGATTAGATTTTGACTACAATTGGTTAACCGGAAGTAGTACTTTACTTGAAGGTTTAAACCGTTTTTCCTAAAAAATACCTCTAAATACCATATTTTCGCAAATTTCGATATTATAAATACAAAGATTTTTTAATTTTCTACCGATCTGCATAATTACATTTATATATGACTTCTAGCTAGATAGAAAAAAATATATAAATTAAAATAATTTTACATATCGTTTAGGCTGAGAAATTTCGATAAAACAGATGAGTTATTCATATGTTCATAAAATTTGACATATGATGTCAAATTTGATGTAAGTAAGTGTAAACGATAAAATAAGTAAAAATGAAGTAATTTTATTGTGAAATTTAAAAAGATGGAAGAAATATATTAGGAATGTATTTGCATGCGTGCATTAAAGTAAGTTCAATTCTGATTTTAGTAACGTCAAAAATAGCTGTCTTATTGGTTATACAAAATTTATGAAGGAAATTTTAGGTATGAAATGAATTAATAATATTCTGAACTGCAATAACAAACTAATTTTAAAACTACAAATTAAATGTATTGAAAAACATATAGAATATATTACTACAGTGGCGGGAGGTATTGTGTTGGACACACCAGATTTTTTTAATATATGTTTAGAAATTTTCGAAATTCATTATTGTCTGAAACCTTCCATATTCAAATATTACTTAGTCTAATGGAAAATTCTTGAAGATAGTACAAGGAAGATAAAAAGTAGAAAACTAGATTTAGTCAGTTATAAAATATTTTACAATTGAAAATATATATTTTTAATGTATTTAGAAATGATCGACAGTTTTGTAATAGATAGCAAATAAAAACAAAAGCAATTGCAGAAAAAAAAAAAAGAAAAAAGACAAGGGACGTTGAATTTAAAAAATATTTAAATCTTACAGATCTATTTAATAAATCCAATTTCATAGACATTTTTATTCAACCAGAGCCAAATACCAATTAAATAATTGTCCTATTCTCCTATTAGTGTTTTATAATAAGAATTTGTTTTATTTTTTGAAATGATAATTAATATTTTCGAGTATTTAAAATTTTTGTTATGATTCTACAAAAAATTGTTTTAAGAAAATACACAGTATTTATTATAAATGTGGGCAGCCAAAATTGTTGTCTCAGACCTGTTTGTAATTACATATTCGCCCCTGAATGTATTATTCTTATAACATAAAGGTTGTGGGTTTAGGACTTTGTCAGGGTAAAGAAAACCAAAATTATTAGTTTTGACGTTCACAAAACAACAGGCTATGCGTTAAAAAATTTCGCCAAATCAAAAAAATGTCAAATGAACTTAATTACTTGGTTGTTTCACAATATTCTACATATATTTTTTTGAAATATTTCTCCATTACTGAACATCGCAAACAAAATACATCGACACGAACTAACTTTCTTTTTTCGTTGACAAATTAAAAAAAATGCTTTTGATGCGAGTTTGATTACAATATCTCTATTATATGTGCATCAATGTAAATGAATATGTAGGTTTATATTATTTCTTTTCACGTCAGAGTGTCGTTTTTCGGAATAAAATCACTAAAATTTATTATAAAGCAAATTAAATCATCATTGGCGCTACAGGAAAAATTTGGGCTTAGTAAAATTGTGACAAGTGAATTTTTTCTTGTTTTTATGTCCTTGCAAACCTAAAGATTATAATGAGTTCTTAACAATTCGGATATAGCAACAATTTTATTTGAATGAGCCATCGCTGTTCGTGAGTGATGTATTTATATTAATTTTTGCATTAGATGGGAAGTGAAATTTGCAAAGATTTATGAATGTAACGAACATTTAGTCAAGTTTAATAATGAATAAGTTGAGTGCATAATTAATGAATATAACAGGCGGAAAATGAATGTTTCATATGCTAGGCTAGGTTTCGCACATTAATAATGAAGGTACTTCGCGTAACTCATGTAATTTTCTGTGTTCACGTGAAATTAAACAGTCAGCAAACGGGCAACAATGAGGAATTCAATACGGCCAATCTGACTAGAGCAATTCACCGGCTTGTGCTTCATTGGGTTTTCTGCTCCATTTTCCCCTCGTGAAAAGCTACAAATTCCGCCAGTCATGGGAAACGGACAGGTAAATTCTACTTCACGGTCATCATTCATCATCCGTTTTTCTAAACAACTATTTTTAAGGCAATCAATAGGCGAATAATCATACCTCACCGGACGAATTCTCAAGCATAAATATACAAGTTTCATCATTGTATTTTGTAGGTACTATCGTCACTATCGAATACTTTTTCTGTTAACTTTAAAAGGTTATTAAAAAATTTTATTTTTGTCTTCGACATAATTTTACTTTTGTATTATTTTACCATATATTAATAGTATATTGTGTTATTAAGAGTAAAAGTGATACTTTGTGTGGCAAGCATGGAAGTTTGCACGACGAGCGAAGCGAGTCGGACAATTGCATGCAAGGCACACAAAGACACTTTTACTCTGAATAACACATGCTATTTTTTCTTCAAACTTAGAAATTTAAAAAAATAAATTACTATTTGACGTTTAATATGTAGGTTACCTGTCAGTTATTCATAATTTTTAGTAACTTTATTCTTAGGTTATCTAGTTTTTATAGTGACATTTAGGGCGATATTACAGATTTCTATTGTACAAGTTACTTCTTATTGGCTATACGGCGGCGACAATATTACAAGTTACTTCTTATTGGCTATACGGCGGCGACAATATTATACGGCGGCGACAATATTATACGGCGGCTAGAATAAAAAATTATATTACGTTGGCATAGAAATTAAACTTCAACCTTGTCAATCACGTCACAGAAGATGTCACTTTTATGACGTTTGAAGAAAAATATATTTTTTGGGAAAATAAATTACGGTACCCAACATAAATAGTATATTGTGCAACAAGTGCAGAAAGTCGCCTATTTCCCACGAGGTGTGAAAGTTTTGGCACGACACGAAGTCGAGTGCTGGAATCACACAAGGTGATTCTGGAGCAGATTTGACTGCTCTGGATTGTGGTCTGGTTTCACTAGGTCAGGAATTAGAGCATTCAGAAATGTTTGCTCTAATTCTAGGTCCGCTGAAATCAGAGCATATTTTTGAGCAGATTTGACTGCTCTTGATTGTAGTCTGGTTTCAATGGGTCAAGAATTAGAGCATTCTAAAATGTTTGCCCTACTTCTTGGTCTGCTGAAACCAGGGCACATTCTGAAACAATAAAGCTCTGGATTTGTGCTCAGGTCTTAGTAGACCAAAAATTAGAACAAGTATTCAGAATCTTCTGATTCTTGGTTTAATTAGGTAAACCAGAACGCATTCTAGAGCACTAATTTTCTGGATGTTGCTGTGATTTCAGTAGCTTAAAATTTATTCATCTCTTTTTAGTATTTCTTTTTTCTTGTCATTTTCTGTTTTGGTTTTCGTCATTATAAGAAATTTTGCCCCTAAAAAAATTTTGAAAAATCGACGATCTTGACTGACGCCTGAGGCCTAGGGAACGATCAGAATAGCTGAGCATTCACAAGTAATATACTATTAACAGCAGTAATAACAATGAAGGAGAAGTGCAATTCGGGCCCCTAAAGGGCCCCGGAAAAATTTAATATGCCAGAGCCAGAGATATTTATAATAATAATAATAAACATGCGATGCTAGTTTATTATTTATTTATATTATAATTAAAATCAAAACAAATGATGACACAAATATAGTTTTTTAGGCGGCTGGTACATAAATTGTTGTTTTTCGTATCTGCTGGCAACCTTAAAGTATCAATTTTTATTTGACATCTGTCAAAGTCAAAATTTTTTGGCCGCTAGTTTGTTTATTATTGATTTACATAGTTCATATTAATGTTATTAATTATTTTAGAATATAATAACAAATGTCAGTAAAATTTTAACTATTCCTTTACAAATATTAATGAAAAAGTAATGAATTTGCGAGTAAAAATAGCGGCCGTAAAGTAAATGCGGCCGTAAGGTAAATGCGGCCGTAAAGTAAATGCGGCCGTAAAGTAAATTTTGACAGATGTCAAAAATTGATTTTGAATGAAAACTCATAATTTCTTGTTGTAATCGCCTAAAAAATGTTGTGTGCACCTCGGCTAAAAGTTCTTTTTGGGCCTCATCTGATTTGTAGCCTCGGCTTTGCCTCGGCTGCAAACTTCGGTTTCGGCCCAAAAAGATTACTTTTAGAACCTTGATACACAAATAACTATTGTTATTCTGATGAATAAAACAAATAATCCAATCTGCAATATAACCGGAATATGAACCTATGACCTATGCAATATCACTTACTTTGATGTATGACGTGACGTGTTTTGATTCAGAGTTGAATTGGTTTACAAACTACTTGTCTAAATTGGTCGCGATAAAATTACTTACTAGTTCCACATGTCGTATTCTCATTAGGTTCCACTTTGCACTTTGAAGAACTATTTTTAAAGCAGTCAATATCGGTATGAATATAACAAATGAAAAGCGCCATTTGATTTCGGCGAAGGTGGCATTGATTTTCCTGATTATTCCCGACTATAATTTATCCATAATGGCTTCGATTTTGGCATGGAACCAAGTCATTTACATATGGTCTTCAGTGTGACCTATTTAAATTATTTCTCTAGTTTCTAGCCATTAAAGATGTAATCTTACAGTTTTAATTTGCAGTTTGCAAATTGCTTTTTAAGAGATTATGATGTGAAATTAAATTTATATTGATTTAACATTACCAGGATATTAAAATATAATTTTTGCGTTGATGCTAACGTTATACACATTAACGGTATAACTTAAAGTTTATTTGATATCATGTTTCATATGGAAATTAATATTTACATGTGGTCATTAAAATTAATTTAATTAAGTGTAGTGAAACTTTCGTTAACAAAGCTATATTAATGATCTAAATAAAATTTGAAACTTAATACAACTTACTAATTTGCTGCCGTTATTGTTTAAACAAAATAGTACATTTTTATGATAACTCTCATTACTTGTATACTTCACAGTATGAATTCTCTAATTTGACCTTATAATAGTTACAACGTAGTAATGGTACAACGTAGAATAATTTATAACTAGTTTTTAGTAACTAGTGTTTCAGGAGAGTCTTGTATTTTTCTTGGTCTTGCCTCATTCTTGCAAAAAATGCAAGACAAGAACAAGACAAGAGCTACAAATTTCAAAGCAAGACAAGGTAAGAAATTGTTTTGCAAGAAATAGCAAGATTTTATTAATTCTTGTAATCACGAATTTTTTTTTGCTAATTTTAAATCCAGGTTTATTTTAAAGAACCTACCTATAAATTAATAAAAGTACAAAAACATGTAATGTATGTAAATTACATTTTCAAAAAATATGTAATAGTAATATTATTGTTTATCAACCCTAACCCCTACGTTAATGATATTTATTATAATAATAAATTAATGTATATATTCATAATAACTTAATTTTCTACTAATAGAAAAATATTTTCAATTATAATACTTTCATTGTTGTAAATAAATATTAGCTGATAAACTGGCAAATGTTTTTTCTCAATTTTAAAAACGAGTAACACTTATTAGCAAAATAGAAGGTTTAGTTTTAGTTGAAACTACTCTTCTATTAATAAGCAATCGAATGGTTGTCGTTAAAGCATTAATTTATTATAAATTTGAACTTACCACAGAAAAACTTTAAATTTGTACAAATTATTATATTTTCTATTACCTATTAAAAACATTTAGTTATGAAATTTTATTTACGATTACTTTCTGTACTTTTTTTAATCATGTCCCTTCCTAATATTTGCTTCATTTACTTTAATTTAAGTTTAATTTATAAATCTAATCCTTGGGACAATCAAAAAGATTATTGAAATATATTAACCAAAAAATAAATTATTGAATAAAATAAAATAATAAGAAATAACTTTTATTTGTAGAGACCAACAATACAAATGTGTAAAAATTCTACGTGACCAATTTTTAAAGTTGTTGAAAGGTTTTTAAGCGTTCGAATACGAGTACGTATTATTTATGCATCAGAAAGTAAATTATGTATGTGTATGTCCCATTTGAATGATTTCACCACTGCGTATTCGAATACAAATCTCGTTATGAATGATTGGATGAAAAACCATTGACTAACATTACTACTACGTGTATTTTTCTTGTTTTTATGACTCATAACATAGCATTATCAATGTGTATCTCGACATGCAATATTTAAATTCGGATTTATACATAGAGTAAATTGTTAATCTATTTTATATTTGTTGAAATTGTAGATTTCAGGAAATAAATATTTTATTATGATGAATTATATTTTCGGGTAGATAAATATTGTAACCTTTGCTCTTTATTAAAATTTAATGCGCATCTCTATTAAAATTTTATATGGATAGTAGAAATAGACTTTGGATGGTAATAATTTTGCAATACGCTGCAATAGTTTTAAGCTGACATTTTACGAATTCCCGTATGCTTTATATTGACATTTTGAAAATAAATGGGAACATAAAATTTTACTGGAAGTTTTGTTAAACATAATCGAATTTCAAGTTATAAAGTTATATAAACATTCAAAGTATTGGACATTTTACAATTTATAAAAACGTTTTACTTATATAAACATAAAACTAATATGAAGATAATAAAATAATATCTCTAGTTATAGACGCATATCTAGATTGTAGATATATTTTACCGATTCTTCAATTGATTTCAGGAAATTTTAGTGACAATTCATACTAAAGTTTTATGTACTTTTAAAGACAACTCTATATTACCTTGAATATTTCCTTCGAATACTTTTTACCAATTAGGTTGCAGTATTTTTTGAATATATGAATTTCGATCAATGAAAATCGAATATCAGTGAATATATTGCACATGTGCATAATCTGAATATATTTAAAGTTTATTGAGTATTTTAGTGTCATAAAATAATTATAGTAATACTTTATAGTTTATACATATATTTAATGTAATTTTTGTTCTAGAAATATGGTACTCTTGCATTGCAATTCCATGACAATATTATTCTTTTGCATTTTCGTGCACTTGAAAAATATACTGGATTGTGCTCTGGTTTCAGTGGATCAGAAATTAGAGTATTTTAAAGCGTTTACTCTAATTTTTGGCCTATTGAGAATAGAGCACCTACATAAGCAGATTTGATTGTTCTAGATTGCGCTATGATTTGCTGAAACCTGAGCACAAAATAAAATTAATTAAATATTTTTAATTTAAAATAAGATTGTTTTGGTTTCCTCTCATTCATTTTTTATTTTATTAGAATTAAAGAGTAATCTTGTTATTCTTGCACTTTTCTTGCAAGACAATTTCTTGCCTCGTCTTGCTTTAAAATTTGTAGCTCTTGTCTTGTTCTTGTCATGCATTTTTTGCAAGACCAAGAAAAATACAATACTCTCGTGAAACACTAAATTTTATTTTTTGAATTTGTTCATTATTAAAAATTTTGCCCTCAAAGAAATTTTGTAAAGTCAGCGCCCGTAAGGACTACCATGCCGGGTAGTTCCTTAAGGCTGCCGTCTTGTTTTCATGATTACAATCACCACTGAATTGGAATGATGTTGGTTGACTAACCTGTAATATTGAGGACGATCTCGACATCGTCGTCCACTTGCTGGTTGTCGTCGTCCTCTTCGTCGGTGTGGTAGTACTGTCGCGGGGGCGTGAGCCGCTGGGGGCAGCCCGGCGCGACGTGCACGTGGAGCAGCACCGCCAGAAGGCACGCGCCCGCTAGCCGCCTCATCTCCGTGGCTCGCTGCCCGCGCTACCAGCAGCTAGCATGCAGCGCATCTTACTCACCGGCCCTCACACCCTCTGCGAACACGCCATCACCGTCACTACAAGCTCACCAACAGTCGGGGTTAGGTCACTATGTACAGTTTATAGTGGATGCGAACCACTCGGACGCAATGGTATTTATTATTGGTTACAGGAGTTAGGTCATAATCTTATTCATTGGCTTTACTAGCTCTTTACTAGTCCAGTAACAGGACAGGGAACCTACAGTTTATAGTGGCTTCCGAACCACTCGGACACGCAGAGGTATTTAGTTTTGGTTACAGGTTTGTCGTCACTTATTTGAACCCCAGATCTTACACTCCGCTCAGCTAATCGAAACCCGCTAACTAACACTGAATATTTAAAATATTCTTCTCTTCAATATTAAAATTGTTCAATCGTCATATGATTCTGAATGTATAAACCTTACTGTTTAAAAACAGTTTATATAGTACAGTCGTTTCCGCTTAATTGACATATGTTGTGATTTATCCTTGATGGCTAAATTCAGTAATTACTTCAAATTAATCGAATAATAATAATAAATTCTTAAATTAACAGCAATGAACTCAAATTCTTTCCGAAATGTATTATAGATCCAAATCACTCAATCTTATTCATCGGCTTTACTACACCTTTTGCTTTTTCAATCTAGTAACAGGACGGGGACCTACAGTTTATAGTGGTTCCGAACCCCTGGGACGCAGCGGTATTTATTATTGGTTACAGGTTTGTCGTCACTGGGATTTGAACCCCAGATCTCACATTCCGCTCAGCGAATCGAAACTTGCCAACTAAGCCACCAATGCCCGTAATCATAGTTAGGTTAGGCCAATTAAATTTTAAAGTTTCAATATTCTATATCGTACTATGATTCAACAATTAATGTTTAAAACATTTCTCTCTTCAATATTAAAATTGATCAATCGCCATTTGATTCTGAATGTATAAACCTTACTGTGTAAAAACAGTTTATATAGTACACTCGATTCCTCTTAATTGGCAAATGATGGGATTAATCCTTTTTGGCTTTTTTCCAAAATGTATAATAGATTCAAATCACCCTCCGTAAAAACTAGTCACCGTAATGTTCACTGCCTATAAGAAGGGTGCTCACTCACTATGAATTAATATAAATTTACCCTAATTTATGTTCACTCACTGTGAAGTACTCCAATTCTTGCCCTAATATAATTAGATCGAAATCACCCTCCGTAAAAACCAGACACCGTAATGTTTACTACCTGAAAGAAGGGTGCTCACTCACTGTGAAGTACTCCAATTCTTGTCCTAATCTAATTAGAGCAAAATCATCCTTCGTAAAACCAGTCACCGTAATGTTTACTATCTGAAAGAAGGGTGCGCACTCACTGTGAAGTACCTACTTCAATTCTTGTCTTAATGTAATTAGTTCAAAAAGTACCCTCAGTAAGATCTAGTCACCGCTATGTGAAGTGAAGTACTCTAATTTTTGCCCTAATGTAATTAGGTCAAAATCACCCTCTGTAAAAACCAGTTACCGGAACTATCTCAGCTAAGCGTTTATATTATATATTACTATAATAACTTCCTAGAAAAAAAGGTGAATATGAAAATCATCTAATAGATTAGTAGACCTAAATCCGACTTGATTAAAAGTGTTTTTATACACAGGGATAAATATTTATTAATATTTAATAATACTAGTGTTATATGCATGAGAATAAGTACTTAGCGAATGTCCTTTATTTCATATTTAATTCGTAATGACCTCATTTTCTTAATTAAACATATTTTCTATACATTTATGATTCATGTTTCTTAATTCTAAAGTATAGGTTTTAATTATGTTTCATTAGTATCTTATATTTTCATTTTATTAATATACTCATATATTGTTTTTCTTTAGGCTATGTATGTTTAACAAACACGTTCTGTGATAATATTGCTTAACAATATTTTTTGATTACATGTCTATACATATGTATATATTGGCTGTTACTACTGTTACTACTGTTACTGTTACTGTTACTGTTACTTATTAATATTTTGTTGTGTACGTTGGTGATATTTTTCATTAAAATGAAAGTAAAATCTTCAAGATTCAAATACCTGAAACCATGTTTTTTCTTGTGCCGTAGAAATTGAATAAAATTTAAAATAAACTATGATACAATTGAATTAATAATTATAATTTCTAAGAAGTAAAAAAAATATCATTTCCAACTTAAATGAAATTCTCATTTAATATGGAAGACCACGGAACCAATGCACTATGAACACATTGCAAGGAATAGAGCAATGTGTATAGACATAACGTCCCCATGTAAATACATCTTACAATATAAGACAAATACGCAGTACGAAGATGTATGCACATCGCAAATTATATTTACGAATATGGTGTTGGAGTGTTTCGTGTTTGTTTTTGATGTTGCTAAATGTTGGAGATTCCGGAATCTCTTCAAAGTTAAAAGGGCAAAGGGCTTAAATTAATTAATTCAGAATCAAACAAAGGTTAAGAGGTTATTTTTGCATAAACTGGTAGCAACTGTTTGGTTGCTTAGCAACGCATATGATAGGTGTTGTTATGGAGCTGCTAAAATATAACCGGACAAATAATATAGTATAATATTGCAGTATACTTTAAAATGATCATCATAATAATAAATTCTGAAATTAAAACAGCATTCTTTGATACAAATTCGAATATGAGGAAATTTAACATTTCGTACTATTGTTTTCAAATATTAGAATATTAAAAATAAATATTTTTAGAAAAGGAATGTATAAACAGAAAGTAAAAAAGTGTCATGGTAATGTTGGTATAATAATAAAAACAAAAAAAAAACAGCATTACATTTAATGTTCATGATATCGCTTTTAAACATGAATATTTGATTAATATGCACATTTTTAATGAAACTTAAACATAAAATATGAAAAAAGATACATGACTTACATGCCTAATATTTTTTTAAAATTATATTGTAACATTGAACTTGCCGAACTTGCAAATTGTTAATATTTTAAAAATGATTTCGTTTTCTATTGTGAAATTAATAAAATATTTATAGATTTCATGTTTTATATAAAATATTTTAATTACAATTAAAATCGTTGAGTAGTTTCCCGAATAGACATTATTTATAATTGTGTTAAACAAACAATTATTATGATAAAATATACCATTATAAATGTAATGTCTAAAACTATACCATGTAAAGAAAATTATATGTAAAGATCAATTTTTTTGCCATAAATAAAAGCTCTACAAAATGCTGATTATTTTGAATATTTATTTATGTTACTAAAAATATCATTCTAAAACATACTTTTGTTTTTACACATGTCAAATAAGAATGTTTAGGCTTTAATGTGATGTATGAATTTTAAAAATCCAAAACCTACTGTAAGAGTTATTGATATTTATTTCTGACTGAATATAATTATTTCTCCGATAGTAGTCGGGTATTTTGTAATATTTACTGAGTAGGTTTCCAAGGAAGTTATTGATCGTGATTTATTACTGAACGGGAAATTGGTAAGTAAATGGTAACTTAATAATGATCAAAATTTAATTAAAAATGACATATTTGTCAAGTAAATATTTTAAGTAGATCTAAATTTTAATTTTTTATTAGGTCGATCATATAAAACTACATATTAAGTATTGCGAGTAGTAAGTATTTCACCGGTAAAGAGAACTTACTAATACTTTAATATAAATATTCATAGTTTTAGTAATACAGGTCTTTAATCTTTGAATCAGTCAAAAATTATTTTAAAGAAAATTTAGAATAGCCAGACAAAATAAATAAATTGTTTATTAATATCACGTTTTAAAATCATGCAACAAAATCAGATATGCTTTTGATTACGACACGTAATAATGCCGCACAAAATTAAAGAACTGCACAAACAAACTAGATCGGCACAACAAAATAATCCCTGGGGTCAATATTTATTTATCATTACAACAGGATACTCGTAAACATCAACAATATAAAAACAATATGAAATCGTTATATCTAATAACAATAAATACATGCTTTGTATTTTGATAATGTTATGAACTGTTCATTAATTATTAGTAAATTTAAACAGAATAAATAGATACCTATATCACGCATTTCTCAATAAAGATTAATTTATACAAAGCGAGGTGTACACCAGTTGCCATTTCCCACTCTAGCTGATGTGGAGAGTGCACCTTTAGGGTAAATTTTACTCACAACTGAGTAATTTTTGCGCATGATATTATGATTTGTACAGAAGCTATTGATAATGATATATTTATTTTGTAGAGTGGCCCATATCACCTAGATTGTACCACAGAACCATTTTATATGTATTTTATATTTAAACACAAATAAACAATATATCAACGCTTTAATTCCATTCGAATTGAATTTATTAAATAAATTTAGAAATGTGACCAGCATTACACCAGTGTGTTTTATTTCATGTGGCAACATAAACGAAGTAAAATATATATTTTTTTTATGCATAAATAAGTGGCTAAGTTTTAGATTGTTACGAGATCTAGTTGCCTAGCAATTTATCGAGTGGCATAGACAAGCTGTCAAGCGAGTGATTTTTCATTAATGTCAGGAGATAAATTAGCAACGGGCCTGAGTAAAGCAATCGGAAAATATGTCAAGATAAAATTTAACCACGAATGGTATGCGGATGACTATTTCCAAAATAAAAATAAATGAACAAAGTAAACTTTGACAGATATGTAAACAGTTTTTAAGCCCTTTTAAAATATTTTCGTTTAATAAAACTTACTTGTAAAATATAATAACTTATTCATAAAGGATGCGAAATAAATCTTATTAACTAGATGGAATCTTGAATTTGGATTAGTTTATAAATACCTATATGAGTGAAATAGTCAAATAAAATATTTGTTAGTCTTTCAATCATATCACAAATTTACAATTTATTAATTGGAAATCCTGTTTGAATGTTGGAAATATAACAATCAATGAATTTTAATCTGTGTAGTATGTAGTAACAAATTTGTACAAAAAGGATAAAATGTTTGTATTTTGTTATTTAATTTATAAATTTATAAGGTTAATTCAACGCAATATTATAAATGAATGTGCGTTTTTAATAATATATAATATTATACATGCAATCAGAAACATAGAAATGTATTTTATGCAGATGCAACACATATTGTGGCGTAAATTATCCTTGTTTTGTTTTCTTGAAATGAAATTATGTTTGAACATTATCCCCGTTACGAATTTCCAACATATTAACTGGAAATAGAGTTGCAACTTCCTGTATTATGTTTCGCGTTGAAATGTAGGTGTTAGAGAAGATAGCAATATATCGAAAGGAAACTTAGTTTTGCATTTACATCCCTAGACTCCCTTGGGGAGGCAGTTGAGCCTGATAGCATCACTCAAGTGTCAAAGGACGGAAACAGGAAGTGAAGGTGTGCATGCAGATGATTTCCCGATTGCAACTAATAACTGGTTGTTTCCGTTGACCTCTTAAACCGTAAAGTAGGTTACTTTAAGTATTAAAGTAGGAAACGAGGAAAAAGAAATTATTAGTTCGTGAGAAGCTAGCGGTGGAAACTTACAAATTGGAAGTCTTAAATTAGGATATTTTAAAATTAAATTCATGTGGAACTAATGAAAATTTTTCTATTTTTAATAACTTGGTACTGCTTTCATAAGCTTTGAGAATGAAAAGCCAAAGCTTTTAATTAATCTTTACAAAACCAAGTCGTTATATCATGTAATAAAATAATCTTCGTCTATGGCACAATATTCCTAGATAAAAGTATCTAGTATACAGGTTTCGATACATGTTTTACTTTCATTTTAATGGTGAATATTTTAGCCTTTAATCTTTACAAAACCAAGTTGTTACATCATGTAATAAAATAATCTTCGTCTATGGCACAACATTTCTAGATAGAAGTATCTAGTATACAGGTTTCGATACATGTTTTGCTTTCATTTTAATGGTGAATATTTTAGCCTAGTTCGATGTTTATTTTTTTTCTAAAATTACAATAAGAAATGAGTGACAAATTAATAAAAAAAATATACCGTAGTTGTCAGCACTCAGCACAATGGAGTAGGTGACCAAGGTAGAATTTTAATGAAAAAACTATTGAATTATAGAAAGTATATTTATTTATTAACGTTGACATTAAAAAAGTGAAATATTTATCAGCAATTGTTTAGTAATTTGCGTTAAATAGAAACAGCGTCCTTTACTATGACGTTCACTAAGTTAGCACTATCTCACTCACACCACCTATTTCCGTCTGTCTACCTTCGCCGCTCTCATGAACTTCGTTGACGTCATAATCCCCTCCCAAGTACTATATTATTTATTTACTTCAAAACAACATATAATTAACAATTTTAAAAAAATACGGGTATATTATTTTTGTACAAGCTATCACATATACCAAATTTAGAAATTGGTCACCTACCCCATTGGTGAAAGAGAAACAGAAGTAGTGATGTTCTTCTTAGTACACAAGTATGACAAACCGCACTTTAGTCAAGACACTTATTATTTACCTTTATTTAGGATGAGAAAATTTACTACCATAATAAGCGCCTTATATTTCTCGTCAATAATGGTATTCATCTCAAACTTAGTGAATAATATATACTATATAAAGTATCTATTTTAAGAAGCTAACCATTGGAATCGCGAGATACGAAGCCGACTAAATTGGGGCAAAGTTCAGTGATGTTTTAGTGTTCCCTAAAAAATGCATAGGTCAAAATAAGTTTTTTGTTCATATCTAGTGCCCTATGCATTTTTTCGACAAAACAAAAACTTTATTGAACTGGCCAACTAATACGGCAACATTGCTCTTATTTAATCGAATATGTATCTCTTACGGTTTTCGAGATTTCAATGATTAGTCACTTAAAAGTTAAAACGGACACTGTGTATATTATATTATATATTGTATAATCTAATGTTTCTTTAAAAAATGTTCTCTTGAAAGACCACCACAATACAATAATTATAATATACTCAAATTTCATATTGAATTGTTTTCTTTTTAATTCTATTATATTTTAAGTATATGTTTTTTTTATTAAGAACTCAAGAATATATGGGGCTTTTTAGATAGCATGCACCAATTCGAATTAAGCTTGTGAGATCTGGGATTCGATTTGCAGTATCACTAATTAAAATTAAATACCGCTGTGTCCGAAAGGTATGGAACTACAAGCTGTAGATCTCTACAAAATGTAGGTTGGCAGAATTGATACCATCTAGGATTATTAGGCTACTGATAAACTGATAATTTATTACATTAATTTAATATTCAAGAAATACAATTTTTTTTCTGAATAGTAGATTAAGGGCCGGTTTTTCAATCTCTGGTTAAAGTGCCGGTTACCTTAACCATCGGTTAACAGAAAAATATCGCATCGAAAATCTGATGTAAGTTGTCAAAAATACACATTATTTACTATTTCGATGCGATATTTTTCTGTTAACCGATGGTTAAGGTAACCGGCACTTTAACCAGAGATTGAAAAACCGGCCCTAATAAAACAATAGTTATTATTTGTAAGTATAAAACAAGTATAAAATATATTTTGTGAACTACAAATCTGCGTTTTGTGTTTACAAATGCGAAATTTATTCCCTTACATTTAGTTTACGCCCCCTCATTTTGTCGCTCTCAATTTCTTTACAAAAAAGGTAAATATTTCAAATCCAAAACATCTTAGTAATCTGATAACCAAAATCTACCGTCCCACATAGAAGTGACAAACATTTTATAAAGATCAAAGGTTGAATAGATCTTTCTTAATGTCAAGAGTTAGATCATTTGACATCATTTGCTTCATTTATCTCTTTCCTTTTAAGTGACAGGATAAGGAGGTCCTGGAGAATTTACTTGCATTGTACATATTGTCACCTTACAGCTTCATAGAGACCATAATATCATATAATAATATTTCAACCTTTAAAAAACAACTGCATATTTGTTATATAGTTGACGAGTTTGGGAAATGAATCTGAAATTTCAGGTTTTTCCAGTTAGAAGATGTAAAGCAGTTTGTCAGACTTACACGTTAATTAATATTGGAACATATACAAATAATAATATAATGAAAGTGTACTGTTCTTATTTCTTTACTCCTAAAACGAAAATTGCCTCATAAATTTTAAATCACTTCTGTATTGCTGGTTACATCTAAATAATAAATAACATAATGAGGTTTTCCAGCAGAACAATTTTTAAAGAAATTTGCTTTGAAAATTAATTTTAGGGTTAAATGGAGTGAAATGAAGTAATAGTATATTATTCACCAAGGTTGAGAAGACTATCATTTGCGCCAAGATTGTACCCCAAGATGCGAAACAACCGAGGAATACAAGTCGCTGGTCATTAATAATCTCAACCATGCTGTGCGAGTATATACAAAAAACACTATTTTTTTTACTTTTAGCATTCAAATTTGAGTTTCTTCAAAAACTGACAGTTTACATTACTGACCTAGGTCACTAATAAATTAATATTGATCTAGGTCACCATGGGCACAAGTAAAAACGGTAAAGAAAAACATTTTCTCATGTCAAATAAAGATCAATAATTGAGAGTGTCTAACCTAGTAGTGAAAAATAGTTATTTATGTAACTAGTGTGTAAAGTAAGTATTTTTTAGACGAGTGCTGTTTAATTTATTCTTTAATTGTAGCATGAGATAATTCAATAAAAACTTTAATAAATGTGTTCACGTTGCTTAGAAACGCCTACTTTTTAAGCTTTAGTGCGTGACTTTACAAACTTTAAAGAGGGTATAAAGTGTGTACTTTATGCCCAGTTGTAGGAAAAATTCTATTAAAATGTTCAATTTTTATAGAAAGCGGTTTGTTCGCTAAAAGACAACATCAATATTTTTGAATTTCTTTTACCTGTTTTATATAATAATAAATAATATATGGTAAATCTTATGCTTCTTTTCATATTAAAAATTTCATGTTGCAACATTTTAAATTTTTCGTGTTATTCTTAATAACTTTCTTATAATATGAAACGTATATATTCCTGGAATATTTTTTCTTTTTCCAACATTTAGATAGTATCACGCGAAGTGTAAATATAAATGATGTAGGGGAAACCTAGCTAAGTACTTGGAAGAGATCTGACAGATAAAGTGATATATGAATATGAAAGGGGTAAAGAGCAATAACTTTGTGGACACTAGATAAATAGAAATGATAACGCTAATACTCGTATGTGTGTAGTAATGATTGCAAAGTTTACTATACTATTACTAATAATGTGATTGCTTTCTAAGATTACTAATCGTGCTAGAGTATTAATTTTATAGTTTTTTTTAAATTATCTATGAAATTACAAACTCAAATACTACTAATACAACTGAACACATTATTGTAAAACGGTTTAACGGTGTACAAATAAAAAGTATATAACCATTTGATACGCATTGCAGTGCCAATTAGTGTTATCGGTGATTTTGGATGCAATTTTTTTTATGTAGGGGCGTTAACAAATATAATCTAATGTGGCAAGTGCAAAACGTTTCCCTTTACAATTTATTTACAACATGCGTAAGTATTTTGAAATTATTAGGTTTTTAGTTAAAAATGAGTGTCTGTTGTAGAATTATTGGCTTTTTAGTTAATGGGTCAATAACGAAAAATGAGCGAAACGAAAAAACCTAATTTCAAACGCAACTATTTATTCGTACATTATTATAATTTTTTACAAAGTTTCATTGCTCTGTGTAAAAAATTGTTGCTATGTTAAAATTAGATATGTTAGTAAACAAATTGAATCTTGATAAATAATTATATAACTATGTACTTAAATATATATCTCAGTAATTTATTCACAACTTTATGTTATTTCATTTATTTCTGAATAATAATTTCTATTAGTATTTTTTTTAAATGTTCAGCAGAAATAACAGGCATTAGGTTTATATATATAGAATGCTCAGTAAAATAATAGATGCCAAGTTTTATAATACAATAATAGAGGCACATTTGTATAAATAAGTGCTAAGTAAAAATTTTTTTGTGATATTTTCCATAAATAATAGAAATTTATATTGCTAAGTTTGTTAATTTGGAGAAGTAAAAGCTTTTGTTTCTTTTTATTTCTTTGCTATTGGTTAGTTCAGGTTAGGTTAGGTTTGATATGGTTAAGTTTAGTACAATTAGATTTAGTTAGGTAAGGTTAGGTTAGGTTTGGTTACGTTAGGTCATGTTGGATTCTAAATCATACTTTACTTCCTTTTAAAAATAGCTATTTACCATACGATAATGCAAATAAAATATTCGTTAAGCATCCGTTAATTATGTAGAGCAAAATTATTAAAATATTTTGAAAAATTTCATTATTATGCAGAGATACTTCTACAGAACGTCGAATTTTTCTACTTCGCAAAAAATATTAAAATACTTAGATGTTATATTATTATACATTGCATGTCTTGAATATGTACTTGTAAAATCCACTTATCAAATTAATATTATACGTAGCAATTTAATTTATTTACTTTGAAAAACACTATAAAATACGTAGCAAATAAATACAAGCCAATTTCAAAAATTCACTGAAGAATTTTTTTCTCCAAAGTTTTTTATTTTCTGGTATGAAATAAATATCTATGCGCTTGTATATTGTATAAAAAATAATATGTACTAACTGAGATATGGCATATAAGAGGTGTATGGCACTAGCAATTTTTATATAGTTTTACAACAATGTGTTTAGCCGTTTTATAGACGTGTTTACTAATTTAAAAAGTGTAAATATGTACAGTACTATCTATAATATTTCTAATTAATCTAAATTACAAATAACTCTAAATTGAAACCTACAATAAATGATTGTATGTACATTATAGTACTAGAATAAAAGAAAATTTAGAGTGAACTACGCTACAATTTGAAATGAGAAAAGTGTGTATAAAGTACCGTTTGCAGTATGAAGATACTGATCAGTATTTACATGAATCTTGAGAAAGCAATTTAGACTGTCGTTTGTTTTGGGAAAAATAAATAAATTTATTTACCTTCATTAAATTAAGGAGCAGGCGAATATATTCCGTAAAATTTTTTATAGCTCGGCGTTATTTATCCTTTATTAGTCCTTAAAGGCACAGGACGAACAATATTTAAACGTAGAGCACTGCGGTACACAGTAAAAGTGGTGAATTATTTAACGACTAGCAGGTGGCCAGTTTACGATTATTTTTATTGGGATGTTACTGTTATCAGGTTCGTTAAATTGGATCCATATTGCGAATTCACATCTGGAAAATTACGTTAGCATAATTTATAATCTTACACGCTAGTTTAAATTTTCATAGGGTGAAAAATTAGTTTATAGATTTAAATAGAATGAAAGAAGAAATAGATTTGTTGTTTAATCCATTTAAATATTAAACACAATTTGTTTATAGCCAACTTAATATTTATTTATTTGCAATTTTATTAGCAAGTCTTCTAAAACAGTTTTTCTTAAGCTATTTGATTTATCGGCACCTTTTTTGACTTAAATTTATTAAAGTAACCCCCTCCCCCAATGTTGTTACTGAATATTAAAAAAAAAAGATTTCTCAACTATAAAATATTTACCGGAAGAAAAAAAATTGTGATTTAATATAAATATTTCTGCTCTTTTTTTTTATTGTCATATAATGATATATAAAAATATTTGTTAACATCAAATATATTTAAAAAACAATTTGAATGTGTCTGAAGTGTTGTATGTATAAAAATATGAAAATAATGAAAAATATAATATTACCAATTTATAATTATTAACTTCAAAAAGAAATCTATAATTTAATTATTATTTTAAATTTTATTGAGCTCGCAAAATATGTTCTTATAAATTTTTTGTGTAATTCAGGGCAACGATTTAAGAAAGACTGTTCTAGATTCTACAATATGCATACTGTGACCAGCATTACATATAAGTCGTAAAATCCATGTGGCAACATACATAAAACATTTTTTTAATATAATTTATTATTGGTAGTTTATGGGCAAATTATTATAAATTTATGATAAAAGAATTATGTTTCTTACAAGCAAAAATTATTGATAATGTATGTGACAACATATTACAAATATTTTTTAAGAATATATACCGGGTGTTTATAATAATAATAATAATAATTTATAAACAAAAAAAATATATTTATAATTTAGAGTTTAAAAATTACCACAACATAACAGTTTTGAAATTATATGTCCAAGTTATGTAAAAAAGTATTGTTTATGATGTATACATTTTTTGTAGAGGTTGAATTTTAAGAATTTATGGAAAGCGAGTATCAATACATATTGATTTAAATTTCATGTGGGAACGTACATATCAGCCCAAATTCAAATTTTGGTTGAACTTTATAAAATGTTATGTAATATTTATTTATGGTATAATCTTAGAACAAATATTTAGAAATTTAGTGAAGTGACCAGCAAAACATTAATGTTCGAAATTATATTGCAACATACATTTTCCATGTGTATATTTTTTTCTTTTAATTTTTTGCTTGCATATTAATTTTTTTTATTTGTTTATATTTTTAACACTTAATTTTAATTAATATTAATTGTTATTATTATATTTTAATGTTAAAATGCGAATTATTTTTATTTTATTAACCGGTAAATTTTTTTTATTAATAAAAAACGTAGGTTTTCGAAGAAATAGTAGTGGTAATGATTTTTTGGTAAATTTAGATATCCGGATTGGAGATTAATTATGTAGTTATACGAAAGTTTTAGTTATGCTGAATAAAAATAGATTTATATGAAGTAGAAAGAAAGAAAAGAAGAAAAGGTGAGTAGAGTAAAGAAGTGATTAGATATTAACAACACGTATATATGTCAGTAGGTGACGCTGACGCAAATTTGGCACGATCACACATAGAATTGAATTTGCACTTGTAGTAAAGATAGTATTTTCACAGTGAAGTAGGTAGTTTAACTACACATTTAAATTTCTACAGCCATGCACAAATACCTACTTCTTGCCTAAATCATTAAAAATTTCAAGATACCATGTGGGTTCCGATCAATACCTGGGCACATTGTCAGAGATAGATTTACTTAACACGTTTATTTCACACTTAAACTCTGCTTTAAATCGATCAAACTGTGCTGATTATCGCTGCGTTATACCCGCGGGGTACCAACCATTTTACAAAATGTCCACTGCGTTAACCACTAGTACAACACCGGTGGGAACTTGTTCGCTGCAGGTGTAAACCGGTTGATGGAGGGTGAATTCAGGTTCTAACTTGCCTGATATGTGTGGTGATATGCACTTCTTGAATTTTGCTGGTGAGGCAGACGTCGCGACGTCGAAGCGAGTGAAGCTGCGGTGTTTCTAGGGCGCCGGTTCACCGCACATGCGCACAGCGAGGCGTCTCTGTCCATCGATGAACAGATTATTTTACACGTTTTCTACGCATCTGCTCCGGATTGCAGTACTAGCAGAATATTTGCAACTTATTTTATTATCTATCAAATATAGTTATTGTCGGAATAAAATTACTATATTTATATCCAGATGCTAATACAAGATTTATTACCAATTTCATATACATTTTGTACATTTGTGAAAAATTGTAGTTTACAAATAATTATTTTAATCATAAAATTAAAATACAATTAAAAGATTTACTTCTTTATTTATATTTTGAAAGATGTTGCTTAAAAGCACAATTACAATTTTAAAATTATGGTTTACAGTTTACAGTTATGTTTACTTTCACGTAAATAATACCGGACAATAATTCATAAAATTATAATTTAATACATAATTAACATAGTAAAAAATATTTTGCAAAAGTATATAACTATATATAATCGTATATAAAGAGTGTCACCGAAATGCCTGTCTTTGATACCTCCTTCGTCGTTAGAAATACAGCATAAATTTATTAACAGAATTTTTTTGTCCACTCAAGGAACATAACGTAAAATTATTTTCACATATACAGGGTGTTGCATTACGACTCAGCGAGAATTGTTGCCTTTTAAATGG
This sequence comes from Stenolophus ochropezus, assembly GCA_035578165.1. Classification (NCBI taxonomy): domain Eukaryota; kingdom Metazoa; phylum Arthropoda; class Insecta; order Coleoptera; family Carabidae; genus Stenolophus; species Stenolophus ochropezus. The sequence goes on from JAQOWZ010000002.1 coordinate 6,885,597, forward strand.
AACATCCCATATATTTTTATATTTTTTCAATTGTATTTTATTGTCCTATACGGACATATCAATTTTGTTTTAGTTTTCTGCGGCGTTGCCAAGTTATTCCGTTTATTCTCTAAAAAAGACCAAATACACACATTGCTTTATATGATTTGTATTTGGTTTTTTTTTTAGAGAATAAACGGAATAAATTGGCAACTCCGAGGAAAACAAAAACAATATTCATGTGAAAATAATTTTACGTTATGCTGCTTGAGTAAAAGAATAAATTATGTTAATAACTTTATGCTGTATGTCTAACGACAACGGAAATATCGAAGACGGGTATTTCGATGACCACCCTGTTTATTTAGTTTTACTATTTCTTGTAAATAAATAAATTACTAAATTAAATACTGAATGCGAATTGATTCTTCGTAAATAAAAGTCGTTAATATTTATTGCCCAATTCTGAATGTGGTAATTTATTTATTTACTCGTATTGCAAATATTAATAAGTAATAGTATTATTTTGATGCAAAAAACATAAAAGATAAAATTATTTAAAACGTTTATCCTTTTTTGGTTTTCTGAATGCGACGGCTAATCCAATAATTGCAAAAACTATTAACCCTATCGTCGCTGTGATTTGAGTTCCATAATTGTTTTGCGCACTGAAACAAAAATAATAAATTAGTGCATAGAAACTATCATTTTTGCATTTTAAATAACTTTTAAAATATTCATAACTGTAAATGTATGTAAAGAAAACAGAAAAATGAAATTCCAGCAAAATTTTCGCTCAGTCTTTACAAATAAATTCTATTTTATTTTAAAAAATGTAAATTAAAAACAAATATCATAATTTCTGAATGAAAAAACAGTATCGTAAATAATCAGGGACGGACCGGCCCACTGGTTTGGACTGCATGGAAAATTAATTCATTTACATAATCCACGCGAAATTTATAATCCCGAAAAAATGTGTTTTGGTACAGTTTACTACTCTTTACTCATATTTACGTTACCTTTAACCTTAAATTGCCGAGTTTAAGAACAAAATAAATGTTCCTAATCAGGAATACACTAGACTGTAAATAATAAACATGCTGTCATGGGTTCAAAACCTGTGGAGACTACACAGAAAAATTCTTAAAAGCAACAACGCTTTTAGATTAAGGCACGGTCTTTCCAAGTATGAGTAAAGTGACGGATAACTAACTTATAAATGTATTTATTATAAGCTCTTATCCGGTAAATAATGTGTAAGTGTCTTTGAAAGTCACTTTATACATTGGATTAATATTCTTAAAATTAGCCTAACAATAATAATTCTTTCGATGATAAGTGCAATGAAATAGTGATGGCTGACTTCATAGATGTTTAGATAAGGTGAATATGATGCAAAATTTGTATATGTTAGAGAACGATACAAAATATTTGGAATATCAATGGCATTTCAAAATGTCAAAATTTGATATGTAGGTTTGTCTAGTGAAAGATGTCTCAATTTTGCAGTTTGGATGTTCCAAATAAAGTGGTGCTAGTAATTACTTGCCCTTCTACACATTTCCCTCTGTAAAATATTATAGAGGAATAAATATTCCTCTAGCAATAGAAAGAAAAAAATGTATAAAAGCGTTAAGCAGTACTTATATCCATGTTATTAGAAGTATTTTATCTATTAAAGTCAGATGATTAATATTTTAATTAGAAGCTATGTTTAAATATTGCTACAACATTACAAGTTGTCGGTTATATACACAAGAATTATTAATTCTTCATCATTCCAGTTTTCAAAGTAGTTCACTCGTTCTTTCAGTTTATATGGCCGACGTTCTGGATTTACAGAATCATCTATTTCTTCTAACTCTTGGTCCTTGAGTTTTTTTTAAATTATAGAAATTATGTCTTTTGAAATATTATTTATAGATTAGAATTGATAATTACAAATAAAAAGAAAGAAATTATGGTATTTCTGCATAATTCGGTCACTATTCACAACCTCAATTAGTTTATTTTGAAGTTCAAGTTCCCAATAATTTATCTATCAGATAAAGCTAGATATTTTAATAAAATATATTATACTATAGTTGAAAGACATATTTGATGTTTATTTGACAGGTATAATGTATTTATAATTTTATTCGTAATTGGAAATACCGGACCTTATTGTAATAACAATTTTACTTTCATTTTAATAGGGAATTCTATCACCCTACGAAAAGTGGTAGTTGGTCAGCCTGAGCAACTTGAACTAAGTGGAGTGTGAGATCGGAATTCGATTTTCTGAGTGGCCAATCATTAATCAAATGAAATATAGCTGTTTTTGAGTGGTTCGGAATCCACTAGAAGTTCTAGTCTAAAAATTCGCATCATTATTTTAATATATAAATATATTGTTACGAGCCAATTATCTAGCACATCCTTTTCATTCTGCCTTAGGTTACGTGCACATACAATGCGATGTTAAAAATGAAGAATATAAACGAATTCAGAAGTGCATTTATTTTAGAAGCCTGGCGTAACGAGTTAGAGATGCGACATCAAATTAAAGACAAAATAGTATATGCGATTTTGTAGCAACATAAGCGATTGGGTAGAATGATTGTAGAAAAATTAATAATTATAAAAATTTGATTAAAAAAATAGAGAATAATTAATGAAAAAATTTTTTTTTAAAATATAATAAAATTAAAGTAACCTTAACGGCCAAAGAAACTACCTACAGTTATGACTCTCCAATAAAATGTTAATTGTAAAAACTGTGATGACTCATGTTCAAATACAAATAGAAAACACAGATATAAAAAAAATATATTAAAATTTTTCCTCGCTAAATGATATTAAAATAAAGGTTAATGTTCCCAAAAACCGGTTTATTTTTTTTTTGGTTAACGGTTACCGGTATTTTCGACCTGAAAAATATCTGTTAAAATTACGGTTAAAGTTTGCAATTTTTGTTCAAAATATCGGTTACCGGTTTTTATTAACCGGTTACATGCCCTGCATACTTCTGACAACTTTTTGCCAAAAACAAAAGCTGATTGACATGGTAATTATTTGTCATTTTTTATTTACATTTAATACCAAATAGGACGTACTTCTGACAACTTTTCTCCAGAAACAAAAGCCTGTTGACATGATTTTTGACATTTTTGCACGCCAAACATAGTCGAGTATTTACATTTGATACCAAGCACGACTTACTTTTGAAATATTTTTTTTTGAAAACAAAAGACATTCGACAAGGATTTTTTTTGTCATTTCTAGACGCCAGCCCTCATCAAATAATCCTTTCATTTGATACCAAACACGAGTTACTTCTAAAATATTTTAGCAGAAAACAAAAGATAATCGACATGGAACATTTTGAAGAATACAACGGGCGTGAACTTGAGTAATAGTACACTTAAGTTGTATAGGTACTTTTAAAGTGCTATTAGTTTGTGTCTTATATATTAACTTTTATTATTCCTTTTACATCTGTGACTGTATTATTTACGAGATTATAAAAGTATATTATCCCATTATTTCCGCCTCTACGTTACGGAAAAATACTGATATTCGATTTTGTTATTTGTTTAAGCCTACTTGATTGCAATTTTAAACACCTGATAAAATTTGTTTTAAACGATATTTCTCTGGAACTAATGATCGGATTTGAAAAATAAAAAAACTGTTGAGAAGAGAATTGAAAGGCCCTTCGAACTGTGTCATGTTTGACACTCTTTTCCATTTAAAATTTTTGAGGTGCAGTCCACCCCCATTATAGGGTTGAAGTTATGCCATTGGAACTAATCCATTCAGGTGTTCCCCCTTTATACTAAAAATGACGTGTTCGAGCGTTTTTTGCAAAATTGATGTTAAGTGGCCAAAAATTGCGCTGATAATTTTCATTGAGCCACCCTGTATATAGAAGGTGGAAATAATAATATAAGAAACAGTTAATAAATAAATAATTAGGACAAATGAACTTTATCTAAACAAAAGGATGTCTGTAAAATAATTACAACGGAAATGATGACCGGAAGTACTTATATTTGGAAATTTTGTTTTGATAATTGTTATCTATATTCGCAAATATATTCCAAACCATATCCAAATAAAAATTAATATCTTTTCTCATCTCCAAGTAATTTACAATCATAGTTAATCATGAAAACTAACAATATTTAGATTTGCACCTTAAAATTTTGATTTTACGGCCGAAAAAATCCAAAATGACCCATTTTTCGGTCAAAAATTTTGGTTTTTTAAAATAGTCCAAATTGATAGTCGCCGATGAGCTGATTCTAAATTTTCAAACCGAATTTAATTATCTCTTCCCATTCCTGAGATATTAGGCTTCAAAGTTGCACCTCAAAAAAGTGTGTTTTTTGACTATATCTCTAAAATGGGTAGAGATACAGTCTCAACGATTATACCAGTCGATTCTACGCACAAAGTTACATAAAGAAATGTTTTCTTCGCATATATGTTCTTTGGAACGATTTGGTGTAAAATGAGAAAAAAGAAAAAAACCGGAATTTCAGTTTTTCGCTGGAGAACTTTTTGGGTCCAAATCTTTTCATTTTTCAGAATTAAGTAAATACAGATGCGCTGATTTCAGATTTTCAAACCGATTTCAATTATCTCTTACCGTTCTCGAGATATTTGAGTTCAAAGTTGGAACTGAAAAAAATCGTTTTTCAGGAATATCCCTGAAATGGGTCAAGATACGATCTCGACGATTCACCAATCGATTCTACGGGCAAAATTACATAAGTGTACCAATTTTCAGATTAATATTCCAATGGATACAATTTTTAGAGCAAAAAAACGAAAATCGCGAAAATCGAAAAATCGCCTGATGAACCCCTTGCGATTTTTTCCGATTTTTGACGATTTTCGTTTTTCCTCTATAAAATTTGTATCCATTGGAATAAAAATCTGAAAATTGGTACAAAAATGTAATTTTGCCCGTAGAATCGATTGGTGAGCTCGCTAAAGTCGTATCTGAACCCATTTCAGAATTATTCCTGAAAAACTGATTTTTTCAGGTCTAACTTTGAACACAAATATCTCGAGAACGGTAAAAGATAATTGAAATCGGTTTGAAAATTTGGAATCAGCGCATCTGTATTTACTTAAGTCCAGAATATAAAAAATTTTGGTGACAAGAAGTTTCCAAGCGAAAAATTGAAATTCAGGTTTTTTCGTTTTTCTCATTTTTCACCAAATCGTTCCAAAGATCGTATATGCGGAGAAAACATTTCTTTATGTAACTTTGCGCGTAGAATCGACTGGTGTAATCGTTGATACTGTATCTCTACCCATTTTAGAGATATGTTCAAAAAACACACTTTTTTGAGGTGCAACTTTAAAGCCAAATATCTCAGGAATGGGAAGAGATAATTAAATTCGGTTAGAAAATTTGAAATCAGCGCATCGGCGACTATCAATTTGGTTTTTTCAAAAAAATCAATAAATTTTACCTAAAAATGGGTTTATTTGGGTTATTTCACACCCTGGAATGGGTTTAAAGTGCTTAACAATGATTTAGGTGTTCATAATTAAAAAAATAAGTTTAAGATGATTATGTGTTGCATTTTATACCCAAAAATGAGTCGAAAAGTGTCTAAACATATTGTATAGTACATTTGGAAATTTTTCACACCTTAAAATGGGTAAAAAGGAACCCAAACCTGACCTAAAATTGGGTTTAAAGGGTGTCAACAATCAAAAACCAAAATTTTGGACTCATACATGGGTATTTTTGGAATATTTCAGCTGTATATGAAAAATTTTACAGTAAAAACCTAAAAATTGTAACTTTTTATATTCAACTGTAATTAGAAATTACTAAAAGTTAGTTACAAACAGGGAATATAACCGAAATAAATACTGGTTAACGGTTAACCCTTATAGAGAATGTTATAATAATAAAGGTTTTAGTTCGAAAACCGGTTTTTAAAAATTGGAAACCGGTTTTAACCGGTTAATATATCGGTTTAAAAAATTATTAACATTAATTAAAAAAAAAGTAATTATAAATATTTGATTAAAAAAATATATAGAATAAATAATTTAAAAAAATAATAAAAAATACCATCTGAGAAAATATTCAGAAAAACGCAGGTCACTTTTCAATTTTAAACTTGCCTGTGTTGACAAAGGCCGTATTTATTTGGACTTTTTAAGTAACCTTAACGGCCAAAGAGACCTACATTTATGACTCTCCAATAAAATGTTAATTGTAAAAACTGTCATGACTCATGTTCAAATACAAATAGAAAACACAGATATAAAAAAAAAATATTATTTTTTTTTCTCGTTAAATGATATTAAAATAAAGGTTAATGTTCGCTAAAACCGGTTTATTTTTTTTTTGGTTAACGGTTACCGGTATTTTCGGCCTGAAAAATATCGGTTAAAATTACGGTTAAAGTTCGCAATTTTCGTTAAAAATATCGGTTACCGGTTTTTATTAACCTGTTACATGCCCTGCTAATAATAATAATAATAAAGTCATTGTATATATCTTTAACACATTGTAACCAATTAAATAAACTAAGCGTATCACTGTTAAATATTCGCGTTTAAAATCCACACTTTCTCGCAATTGACCGTCCAGCAACTCTTTCCTCAGACATTAATTGCTCGGTTGTTTGTTTGTTTGTGCACGAAGCCTTAAAGCCTGTTTTACGTTATAATTTTTCAGCTCCTTGATTCACCCGAGAAATTTGTAGACAAATCTACTATAATGTAAATCAGAAATCTTCATTTGATTTTCGACCGAGATTCTAGTATAGAAATGTCCGACTGTATATTTCTATATGAGTGTGTTGTTTTCATTTTGCTATTCTTTTAGTTGGTATTCACGTTATTATCACATTATTATTACCTATTAACACCTCAATAATAGTTTATATTCAATTTTACGACACTACTTCTGAATGTTTATCTCTATAAAATGCAATTAAATCCTATTGCCTTTTATTCGACATTTAAATGAGATTTTTTAGAGTAAAAAAAAAAAAACGGGTGATTACAATAAAATTCAAATCTGGTATTCATACCCAATTTCGCAGTCTTTATCAAAATAAAAATACCGCTATACTCGAATGGTTTGTAGTCCACTATAAGCTGTAGACTGATAATCTAAACCAATATAGTATCCATTAAAATTTGTTTTGAAAGAAACTGAATTTCCATCTCAATTTCATCTGTCCTATGTTTCCTAGTGAAATTTCGATAGATTAACCAGCTCTATATTGTTTTTTTTTTGTTACGTATTTTCTACCAAACTGATTCTGTAAGTTGGTGTAAGTTCAGTTTTTGTATAAAAATGAATATTTCAGCGGTCAACGCACTGAAAATCATGTCATGTCTTCATATCTTTCATTTTTCAGAAAATTAATTAACCGTAATATTCTGTAAGCTGTAAACTGTCCTGTACATTGCTATTTAATTGTTTTAATGTAACAAGCTTGAACAATAATTAAAATGAAGAGGCATTAATGTGATTTATGAGAGGAATTGTGACCGTAGAGTGCGTTGAACTATCGTCAATAGTCTCTGAAATTTTCTCGGGAACTTAACAAAAGGGTTCCGCTATTTCGTTCTCGACCGAGACCTATTGAAGGAATTTAATTAAGGACCAATTACCCCTTGTTCTCATGTGTCTGTTTTGTAGACCTTAGTTAACCCGAGGTTAAGAAACCTTAACCTGTAATCCGGATTACTTGCAATACTAATGCGATTAAAGATTTATAATATGCCTGTAAAACAGTAAATATTCAATGACTATAAATTTTATAGAAGACAATAAATACATTTCTACTGCTTCTAAAGCATTACTGGATGTATGCCTGCCTCAGTATTGCCATATACTGAAAATAATTTTCCTATTACGTACAATTAATAAAATTTGATAGAAAAATCCTAAAAATTCAAAATATCGTTTATTACGAACATAAAAATGTATAATTTGTGGTCGCTGTGTGCACGAAGAGTGTACCACATATGACACATGACAACAATATGTTGACCATTAGTTTTTCTCTTCATATAGCCTTGGTCCATTTTACCAATACAGAGTGTTCCACGTCTTAGGACAAAAAATTAAAAAGTATATACTGTACGACGTGCTGATTATAAAAAAAAGATTTTTTTTAAATTCGCAAAAAAATTACATCGTTTTTCAAGCCAACATTTTTTTTCCACTAGTCGGTAGTTATTTTTAAGAATTTTTTTTTTATATCATCTACAATGAAAGTTATTGTTTACATAATATCTAATGCTAGTAAATGTCTAATTGTGTAATTAACAGCTACTCCAGTAGTCCAAAATATTTACTTCTAGTAAACTACCCTTAACTTTTCTTTTTGTTTCATAATCAGCACGTCGTACAGAATATACCTTTTAATTTATTGTCCTAAGTTGTGGAACACCCTGTATAATGGACGAGAGTTGAATTTTTTTTAATCCAAATAAAATATATTTTTTGTAATTTTCAGAATATAGTTTATTTTTTTTTCTTTATTCTTATATGTAAGCCTAGATTATGTTGTATTAAATAAATTTTATCTCTTAAATATTATTCAGTATTATACAATAATTATTTTTCCAAAAAGTGGTCCATCTCACCCCCGCTTACTCTAAGAATATTCTATGATGTCGCATCTCTTACTAGAGATCAGTTTGTCATACTTTTATGTTTAGTAAGGGAGGAGATTATTAATTCTGTTTCCCTTTCGCTTTTTGTTATGATAATTATGTAATGAAAATACAGTAACTAGTTTTTTTGTTTTAATAATAAAATATTTATGCAAAATTTATATTTAGATTTTAATATACAATAAAAAATAACTCCATTGTATAATATCTTGTTGGTGTAACTCTTAAACTATAAAAAAAAAATACGATATAAAGTTTACTATAGCAACAAGAAAAAAATATACAACAAATAAACGAATGTTTGGGAATATGTGTACTGATAATTTAGTATCCCCGTTTCGAGCGTCTTAGACACACATCCTCTCCACAACTTCCCCTTCATTTTACGCCTAGAAGTTTACCTTTTGAGTTGCGCGCTGATAGCATCAAGCCCCTCCGGTTCACACACGCTTCCCCCTTCTCTATTCCCATACCCCTCATGGCACCTACACACGTTAGGCTGTACACACTCTCCATTAACACACCCTGGGTCGCACTTCGCTTCGCAAGTGTTATTACTTCCTGGCCTCATCTCGTACCCCGCCTTGCACTCACAGACTCCTGGGGCTGTGCACCAGGAGTTGATGCACTCGTCGCACAAGGGGATGCACAGGGAGGCGTTCTGGGTCGGGGTGAAACCAGGCAGGCACTCGCATTGGTTCGGAGAGGTGCAGAGGCTGCCGGTGCAGTGTGGGTTGCAGGATGGGATGCACAGGGATTTGTCCAGTTTATCTGGAGTGTAACTGAAAAAAAAATTATATAAAGTCGATATGTTTAAGTTAATCCTTACGTCATCAATTTCTGTTGCAAAAATTATTAAACTTTTACGTTGCATCTTTTTCATATAAGCAGAGTATTCATGAAACTTTTATTTGTTATCTTATTATTGTAAATTTTACAGAGTGGTATACGAGGTGTCTTAATTAAGAAATGAAATATTAGTATAGAATTACAATTCACTATTATTCTCTTCAAAATTACTTCCTTGTAAAGCTACACAGTGCTGGAAGTGGTTCTTCCTATCCTAATGGCAGTACTGGAAACTCAGATACTGGAATCGCCTTCAGCTAGTCGATTAAAGAAGTTTAAATGTTTTGAAGTGTCCCAAAATGAATTACCTTGAGAAAAAATCACAATGACTCAAGTCAAAGGCAAATAAGGTGGCTGAGGAACCACAGGAACATTCTTATTCACCAAAAATCTCGTTTTTAAAAACCACTTTTGCGCAGATTTTTCTCATCCCCAATGAATTGGTCAAAATCGAATGAATTGTGAAGTGATCAAATTCAACTGTTTCCGGATCATTTAGTATTATCAACAGATGATCTGATCACACAAGATCTCGAATTCTATTGACATTTTCGTCAGTGCTTGGAGATAAAGGCCTTCCGCTGCATGCTGAAGATGGTTCTTCCTATCCTCAGGAAGTTCTGAAGACTCGGATACTGAAATCACCTTCAGCTGGTCGATTACAACGTTTAAATGTTTGGAAGTGTTCCAAAATGAACCTTGAGATAAAGTTTCAAGAACTCAAGTCAGGCAAATAAGGAGGCTGAAAAGCCACATGAATATTTTTACTGACAAAAAATCTCATTTTTTTAAACCATTTTTGCGCAGATTTTTCTCGTCTCAAATGAACTGGTGAAATCGAATGAGTGGTGTGAATCAAATTCAACTCTTTCCTAATTATATAATATTGTCAACCGACTATCTGATGGCACAAGATTTCGGATTCTGTCGACATTTTCATCAGTTCTTGAGGATAAAGGTCTTCCACTGCGTGTTTCATCTTCAATCTACTCTTTTTTCTTCTGAAAATTCCTAAAATCACCGAAGAAACTGGCTCCTTGAAATAACCTGTCTTCGTAGGTCTGCTTAAATTTTGTAAAAGTTTTCATTGCACAGTGCCCAAGTCTGAAGCAAAACCTGATAGCACATCGTTGTTTGAAATTTATATTATTCATTTCTAAAAGGTATTAGAAAAAACTGTTTCACGAAAAAAATCGCTACGGACAACCAAATAACTCAAACGAGTTCAGACTCGTATGAAATGCTTATAACATGTTCACTTGCCTTCCCTCCAAGTCTCGCGTCTTAAGTGCTACCAGATCGAACGTTACCTTGTCAATCTTGTTACTTAATTTACACACCTCGTATATAGTTAGTTATAATTTACGATAATAGATTTAAAGCACAATGGGTGTTGATATGAATCACGTGATTATAAAGGTGTGATTTGTTAAATCAAGTGCTAGTCAAGAGATAATCAATGTGTACTCACTTGCTGATCACAAATCAAGCCTTTGTATTTTGAAATCGTTTCGGACAGGATATTAAATACAATAGACTGATTAACCTTAATTTAAATTTGAAATTGTACATTAAAAATCGTATTTTTGTTTATTATATTAAAATTTTACAAACATTCTTTTGCTTTTTGCTATATATTTTCGTCCAAGTGGCAACATACATTTTAGCGTAAAATACGAATTTTTAATTTTATTAATTTCTTTGCTTTAAATTAAAAATTCATACATAATTTATATTTACCCTTTTAAGCAAGTACAAATGTCTGGTCCAGTACACTCTCCAAAAACACACGGCTTTGTACACTCCGGTACACAAACAAACTTATCTCCAGCATGTGGTACGTAACCATGGTTACACTTACAAACATTTGGTCCAGAACAAATTCCATGTTCACACTCTTTATCGCATTTAGGATTACATTTATATTTATCCTCTTTATCTAATGAGTACCCATCATGACATGCACAAACCTCTGGTGCGATGCAGTCACCATGGTTACAAGTCTTGGAACAAACTGGTAAACAAGCAAACGCGTTGTTTGGATCTGGTGAGTAACCATGGTTACAAGTGCAAACATTTGGTGCTGTGCAAGTGCTGTTGATGCAATGGTTGTCACAGATTGGTAGGCATATGTTTGGTTCTTGGGTAACAACAATAAAACCTTGGTTGCATTTACAAGTATTAGGAGCCGCACAAATGCTGTTAATACAAGGTTTCTGACATATTGGTAAACAGTTCCCAAGTGTGTCGTTTTGGTAACCTGGACAACAGTCTGCATATAATTGAGTTACCAATATCGGCTGAAACATAATTTATAAATTAATTATAAAAGAAAAAGAATTTAAAGACATTTTTTTTAAATTAATTTTTATTTTGTAATCAAAATTAAATATTCCTACTTCTCAAGAATTTACAAAAAATATACCTTGATTTAAATTTGTTAATATATTTGTAAAGCTGAACATAATTCCAAATATTGTAATCCTGTACAACACTGATATTTATTAGTCATAAATATTTTGTAACGAATATATTTCTCAATTACCATAATAAATATACATATATTATTTATTGTGGTAATATATCGTTAAAATCCGTAAAAACAAAAGAATCGAAATTTGGACACATGGTTTTATTCAGAAGTCATTACAGATACAAAAATATAATAAATAAAAAAGTACTAGACCATGCGGGTAATTTGATTATAGAATAAAATATTTTTTAAAGTAATGGTTCTCAAGTTACAGCACAACGATATATTTTTAAATGGTATTATAAATATTTTTTATGCCTATTCGATAGCGTATTTTTTTCTGAATTCAACCATGTAATAATTTTATATCCTTATATAATAAAAATATAGAAAAAATTGCGATAGAAATTTAAATGAATTTTTATTTTTTAAATTAATGTGTAGTAGGCTATGAATGAAAATCAATTATAAAATCTAACGGCTAAAAGTAATATTGTTGTTCTAATTTTATTTTTAATATTACTTACGTATCTATCTAAATAAAAATTTATTTAAATATCTATCATATTTTTTTCAATATTTTTATTAAATAAGGATATAAAACTATTACATGGTTGAATTAAGAAAAAAATACGCTATGGGATATTCATAAAAATATGTTATTCTTTAATGAAATGGCCCCCTTGGTCTATCTCTATACAACTTTATATATATATGTATATATTATAAGACAGCATTTTAAAAACTTGGAATTTTGGAAAATGTAATTTTTAGTCTGAAAATGGTCGCATATGCATATAAATGTATTTCTTATTAAGTTCATTTCTTTAAATTTTAATTTCCTTACATTAAATCAACAATAACCTTGACCAGAAGTGTAAAATTAGAAGCAAGAGATAATTAAAACATTCACTTATGTAGTTCTATAAAGATTATTCTTTTAATATATTCTAACATGTAAAATTTTCATCATAAAATATATATGTACATATATCTAAGTAATTATATAGTTAAAATAAACTTGTATATTGTTGAATACGGATTTAAAAGTAGAAGAAATTAACTTTATTATATGTATTCATATATATTGCCATGTACTAATTTGGATTCTGCCTTAGAACATATTCATTTACTAATGAGTGTAGAGAAATTTAACCAAAAATTATATATTTATTACTAATGTTAAAATATCTACTACATTAATTTATTGTAAAAATAATAAATATGTTTTCTTACCGAACAATTAATACTTTTACAAAGAGCATCTTTAAAATTTTGGGAAATTGAAGCAAAAGGGCCAGTTATAGGTACTTGTGGACGAATTACACTGTTTAATAAATTAAAAACATTACAATAAATTACTATTTATAATACTTGCACTTACTGTCTGGTATACATACACACATGTCCACTAATAATTGATATAGACAAATGAAATATAAAAAATATAAGTATCATTTTTGACCTCTATACGTAACCGTGTGTATCTTGCGCACTGATATTTGTAATATCAAGTTTATAAACAGGAAAAGAGAAGATATGTTTGGGAATTCCACCGTTATCGTTATTCCTGTTTAAATGTGTGGTTATGAATTTTTAAGGATATATTTTCCAAATATAGATAATGCATAAATGTAAAGATATGTATATTTTATAGTAGTATTTGGATGAAATGGTTCGGAAAGATAATAAGTTCAAACTGTGAACTATTTTCGTAGAATAAACTTTGTTATAAATTCAAACAAAACTTAAGTTAAATTGAATTTATACTTATAACTTTATAATGTGTTTAAATTTATACAAAAAATAATCTGTATAGGTACCACATATTTCGTACAAACAGAATGGGGTATATGACAAATTTTTTTCTTACATTTTATGATTCTATACAAAAAATAAAAATTCCCGTATTTTTAAAATGGCTTAATTGTTGATAATTCCAGAAAAACAATAATAAAGTTTTGGAAAGGGGATATGTGACGTCACATAGGAGAATTAGATAGAGAATTTGACTTCATTCGATAAAAATCATTTATCATAGAATAATCTACATACATATATTTGGCAGATTATCCAGGTTCCATTTTTAAAGAATATATGTAAACACTCTTCGAAAATCAAATGACATTGGCAATGTTGATAGTTGACATTCTAATGCCAACCAAATTTACATCAAAATAATCTGTTTTATAATATCAAAATATTTTTGTTTTATTTTAGGAATTGCCTGTATATCTTACATATTGTTATATAATAGTTATGACTAATTTACCATTAACAATATTTATTCAATATCATTAAGTAAAAAAAATAGGTTCATTATATTCCCAGATTTAGCATTGTAAACTGCTCTCTCACTCTCCTACATAAATTTGAATTTCAAATGCTAATTTCAGTAAAATTATAAGGTAATATATAGTTTTTGTCATTGCTATAGGTATTCAAAATAGTTAATTTTTAATTGACTGTGGTCATATAGCCCATTATAGTTTGTAGAAACATAAAATAAAAAAAAAATATTTATTGTTTTATTAAAATGTAATACAAGGTAAGGTATATTATAAAATATACTAGACAAATGATTTATCACAAAAATATTTTCTTCTATGTTGAAAATACAAATTAAGGATTACAATGGATATATTTCATTCTATTTCATATAAGGGATTAATAATGATAGGGTTAGCTACAAAAATATTGTTTCAATTATTAATACTTTTTTTATAATTATTATTATATTACCTGAGATTCCTCGCTTATTCATTCTATTTTTACAGTACTTGTTTTTAATTTTCCATATAACAATAGAAATTAAAAATATTGAAAAAAAGGTAATGGTTGCAATTATTCCAACTATTATCCAATAATTGTTCTCAATTTTTCTAGAAAATAAAACCAATATGAAATAATACATTGTTAAGTTCATTAGAAGTTTGAAACTTTAATAAAAATTCAAACAATTCGTTAAATCTTTTTTTGCACGATTAAAAACTAGAAGAAAGTCGTTCCTTTAAATTAAATTTGATAAATCGGTACTAGTTTAATTGTTAACGATGAAGTTTTGAAACCAAATAGAAAATAACATTTTAATTCTGTCAGTATTGCAATTCTCTTCGTTCGTTGATATACGTTTATTACATGTTCACACCGTATACAGAGTGACCAATGAAACTTTTTAAGCACGGGGATTTCGAGAACTATAAGAGATGCAAAGCCGGTTAAATTAGATAAAAGTTGTCTAATATAGGGGTCATTTTATACAAATTTTTGTTGTGTTGTGATATAAACAAAATAGTAAATATTTATTTTTTTTTGCTTATAACTTTTTTATTTCAATACAAAAAATATTTTAAGTTGCACATTATTCAGGCACTTTTTAACGGCGACTTCACTGCAGCACTTAATAATGAAAGTAAATAAGTGCTTCAATAATGTGCAATTTAAAATATTTTTCATATTGAAATTAACAGTTATAAGCACCCATACATGTTTTAGGAAAAATAAAAACATGTATAAAATGAAACGGCAACTTTTGTCTACTTTAACAGAGTTCGTATCTCTTATGTTTCTTGAGATTCCCATATTTAAACAGTTTCATTGGTCACACTGTATACATACCAATATGTTCTATCAAAGCTTTCGAAGCCGCAATAACTAGATTGAAGCATGATCATTAAACAGTATTATATTTACCGTTGTACATACGAGTACTGTATGAGAGGGATATCATTTTCTGTGCTGTTACAACTTGGTCCATGCCAATCTTTCTCACAATTACAAATTCCCTCGCTACAATTTCCATGGACACATTCTTCACATGTTTCCTGGCATTGATTCCACCTGTTCGTGGGTTCGAATCCCGGCAAACAAGTGCAATTATGTGGTGAGATACAAATCCCGTTTAAACACCCCGGTAAACACATCGGTTTACAAATTCCTGCCACTAACATGTACCCCGGATTGCAGCTACAAACGTTGGGCATGGAACAATAACCATTCAAACATGTCTGATTGCAGATTGGACTACAGGCAGATGTGTTTGTTTGCTGGTAACCAGGGAGACAAGTGCAGTTGTTTGTATGGGTGCAAATTCCGTTAATACACTTCGGATTGCAAGTTGGTACACATTTATAAGAATCTGAATTGTGCCGTTCGTACCCAGTGTTACATGAACATTTTTCTGGTTTTGTGCATATACCATTTTCGCAGTTTTTACTACAGTGTGGATTACAAATATGTGATGTGTTTGATTTGAAGTACCCAGAATTGCAAAGACAAATATTGGGAGAAATGCATTGTCCATTCAGGCATTTCGGTTGGCATTTTGGTATACACATGTTGGTGCTGTTGTTTGTAAACTCGTATCCATGGTAACACGTGCAGGTGTTTGTTTGGGAACAAATGGCGTTTATGCATTTATGTTCACAGCTTGGTACACAATTATATGGATTTGTGCCATCTGGTTCAAAGCCATTTTTACATTTACATTTATCTGGTGCAATGCATTTGCCATTATGACAACCTTTTCTACAATGTGGCTCACATAAGTGCGACAAATTCGATTTGAAATATCCGGAATTACATATACAAATATCTGGTTTAATGCATTTTCCATTGATGCATCCTGGGGTACATTTCGGCTGGCATTTTGTGGTGCTATTTGGTGAAAATTCATAACCCATTTTACATTGGCACTTACTAGGTGCCATACAATCACCATTGATGCATTCTGAGCAAAATGGTATACATGTATGGGTGTTGTTTAGGTATGGTATGTAACCATGGTGACACTGGCATTTGTTTGGAGCAATACATGTGCCTCCTACACAAGATGGTGTACAAATTGGTGAACAATTTGAATCATTTAACGTTTTATTGTACCTAAACAAAAAAGAATTAATTGTAATAATATGATGCTGGAAAGAAAATTGATGTTTTTTTTACGATTTTTTATTAGACTCGAAAAAGTTTTGAACAATTATAGAAAGTTTGAGTTAAATTGGCAAGATTATATTCCTGTAATAATATTGTTAAACCTAAAAAATTTAAGATGGTTCGTACCATAAAATCGAATCGTCGTTAATTGTAATAAAATTATTAAATACTTTAGAAAGCCTATATTTTATGAATAATATATTAATAAAATTTTCGTGACATACAGAAGACAAGAAGTAACCAACCATAAAAAAAATCAACTCGCAAGCTCATTATTTTCGAATAGAAAAATGTTATTTACGAGAAAGCTAGTAGAAAGCACTTTATTTTAATTTGTGATTTTATTATTTATTACATATTATTATATTTATTATTAATTTTATTATTTACATTTGAATTTTTTTTGTATATTTTTTACCTGATTTAGACAATATAAATTATCTTTAATTCAAAGAAAATTTTAACTTACCCTTGTAAACAAGTGCAAGTATTTGGAGCAGTACAAGTTCCGTTTACACACGTTTCTTTGCAATGTGGTACACATGTATTATTTCTCAACAAGTATCTGAAAATTATATCACAGTTTACAAATCTGAACATATGTGTTAAGAATTATTTACCCAGTATTGCATTGACATTTATCAGGTGAACTGCAAAAACCATTTTTGCATGGCATGGAACAATGAGGTTCACAAATATTATCATCTTTTGGCGACTTAATGTATCTGTAACACATTTATTATGATTTTTAATATACGGATTATAATTTAAATATTGAATTTACCCTATATTGCACGTGCAAACATCCGGAGAAGTACAAGAAGCATTAACACACGTTTTGTTGCATTGTGGTAGGCATATGTTTTTGATAATATTATCTGCGTAATATCTATAAGAAATTAGAACATATTGTATATTACTAACTGTTACTACGGAATATGTGACTATAATCGAAGTTCAGTATATAAGTCATTAAATATAAAAATTAACCACTATAACTTCTCACTATAATAATAAAAACTATATATTGTATATATAGTTATTAACAATGAATTGTTTCGGAAAAGGAACGTGTGACGTCAGCATGGTAGGATCATGGAAAAAGTCAGCTAGATTATTTCTCAATATCTTTGTGAGAAATATCTACGAAATAAATGAAAACAATATCTGTATCCTCTCCATTTTTGCAAGTGTTTGAGTGATTAAAAAAAATAGTGTAATAATAAAGGGCTCCGAATGAATCACAAAAAAATATGAATACATTTCAATAAAATTACATGGTTCAATAAAATAATTTTTAATAAACTTTCTGATATCTAGATATGTTTAGATAGATTTAAACTAAATTCATTAGAAATTTGGGGAAAGGGGGTTGCATTCCCTCGAGCCCTTCTCTTGCCTACGTGCCTGAATTTGTCTCGGACCAAAAAACCCCAACAATTGATTAATTACAAAATTACAGATATATGTTGTTGTCAACGATGGGTAAAATTTATTTATGACGTCGTTCTCTATGTTGATTTTGTCATAGTGTACGCATCTCACGTAATGTTTAAAATTAGTATAATTACCCTTTGTTGCAAACCCAGTGTCCTGGTGCTAGGCAAGCTGCATTTGCCACATTTCCCGAACAGTGTGGTACACAAACATATTTGTTATTAGATTTTACATACCTGAAAAATATCATATTTTTTTTAAGATACAATTGTTAGCTATTTTGCATTTTAAATTAACATTTAAAAAAATTCGTAATTATGTTTTAGATTAATCGTTTTTACTTCCAAAAACGTCTCTAGTAAGCCAAATAGTAAATTATATTTTTTCTAATTTTAACTTATAAAATGACCTATTCTGTAACTTAGTGCTTATTTTTTTACCAGTTGCTAAAATTTTTACAAATATGTGTATACAAGTGAAGTTTTGATATTTTCTCCAGTGCTATCTATTTTCATTGGAGAAAAAATTTAGCAACTGGTTAAAAATTAACCACTGCGTTACAGAATAAGGGAGAATGTGTTACTATGAAGTACACTAGTTCTTGATTTACTGTAATTAGATTAAAGTACCCTCCGTAAAAACCAGTCACCTTTACTATTATTAAATTATGAATTAGTTTATTATTTTGGTTTCTGTTCTCAAATAACGGAATCTACTGTATATGTTTCTCATAATTTGTAATATTAATTTCTTTTTATATTTGTTTTATTAATATTATTATTTTTTTTAGGTATGACAGTACTTTTTACCAATCTATTTATCTTCAAAAATGTAAGTAAAGTAAAAAAAATGTTTAGTTCATCATAATACATAGTATAATTTTGTACTTACCCACTGTCACAAGTACAAGTTTCGGAAGCAGTACACTTACTGTGTACACAATTAGTACTACAGAGTGGTTTGCATTCTTTTTTTGTTATTGGATCCTTCCATTCAAATAATGGACAACATTCATTATAGTATTCCTTTTCATCGTAGTACTATTATCAATAAAATAAAATTTATTAATAGAAAGAATAATTATGAATTATTTCGTGATTTGAATTTTAATTCTTTTAAGACAGCCGTGTCATTATGAAATAAAAGAACATACCACAAGTTTATCAACTCTGTGAGAATTGATTTTTTCTCTATTACAAGTGAAAAAAACTTTGCATCTTTCAGTATAATAAGTTCTGTATGGTACCCAATTGCTTTGCCACTTAGATTTTCTAACCCTTAAATAAAGATATATATGAGTAAATGGAAAAAAATAATTTTATATTTATAAGAGTAAAGTGATATTTTTATTGCCTAGAATTAAAATGAGTAAATTATATATTTTGAACTATTCAAAAATAATTGTAATTACAAAAATGGAAAAATTACCGTACTAAACTTGATTTAATACTCTCGGTAATAAAAAACCCACTTTATTGCCTTGGTATAAAATATATATTTTAACAATATCATACATACATTTTTGTTTTTTGGCAAATGCCATTTGATGAACTATTAACTAAACATAGTTGAAGTATTATGATTCCTAGAACTATTTCCGTCTTCATGTTTGTCAACTGACAGCAAAATATAGATTGCGATATTATAATTTTTATATTATCATCCATTAAATGTAACAAATCAGTTATCACAGGAAGTACATGGGATGGTAACGAACACTTTTTGTTGATAATTATTTATTCGTTTAAATGTTTACATTAATAACACAATGATAATTATATCAACTTGGATTAGAATTGCAAATTCCGGAAGGTGATATACTTGCATTGTTGCAAGTAGCAGTATGTAGGTACAATAAGATATATTTATATATAGAATTTTTTTGTAAATTTTAGATGATTTGATTGTTGTACTCATTTTGTTTATTAAATATATACAAAATTATTTTTAATAATGTGCATCTATTTCTGAGAAGTAGGTATGATAAATACTGGATTCCTAATGTATATGTCATCTGAAAAAAATATTTGATTAAATACTGTAGTTATATACAGGGTGGTGACTCGTACACCCAAACATAAGGATTTAGCATGTAAAATAATATTTTCCTAATATCCTGCTTCTCTAATTATTTTGAGTAAGAAAGCTTCAAATAACAGTTGAAGATTTGATAATAGTTAAATTTTACTTACTTGTATACATGATGTCATTTTCATATTCATTTTCTATTTTTTTTCTTCGACTATAATTTATAATACCAGTAATTATTAAAAGTATGGATAGGCATGAAATTATTGATACTAAAGGCCAGTTAAATGTTTCCAAACTACAAAAAGTAAAATATAATTCAAAGTAAATTAAATAATATTATTTATATTTTACCTGACTAACTGAGCAAAAGCAGAATTTAAATGGTTATTTTCCATATTGCAATCATCTCCACTCCAATTATCTTCACAAATACAACTTCCGTTAATACAGACGCCATTTCCGCAACCATCTTTGCATGTTAAATTACAAATATTGTATTCATTTGTTAAAACATAATCCGGGAAACATTCACATTTATTTGGAGCAACACAGATCCCATTTTGACAAGCAGGTTCGCATATTGGAGCACAGATTCCTTGCTCATTGGAGTAGCCTTTCGTACATTCGCAAACTCCTGGAAGGACGCATTTCCCGTTGGAGCAGTTGGAACACACTGGAGCACAAACAGACGGGTCTGGTGTTGGTTGGTACCCGTCCAAACAAGTGCAGGTGTTTGGTTTGGTGCAGCACGAGTTGGTGCAAGATTTGCAGTATGGTGCGCATATGTTTGGATGAGTTTCTGTTTTTGTATAACCTTGGAAACATTCACATTGGTTTGGACTTGTACACGTGCTGTTAATGCATGTTTTGGAACAAATTGGAAGGCAGTTGTATTTGTCTTTTGGATCTGGGGAGTAATTTGGTAGACATGTACATGTTTCTGGAGAAGTACAATTTCCATGGATGCATTGTTTGGAACATTGAGGAATACATTTATATTTACTTTTTTTATCCAGTTCGTATCCAGAATTGCAAGCACAAGTATCTGGTGCAATACATTCTCCATTTTGACAATCTTCCTTACAATGGGGAACACATTTATATTTATCTTTAACATCCAGAATGTATCCAGAATTACATGTGCATTCATCTGGTGCTGTACACGTACCATTGTCACAAGGAGCTGCACATTGTGGTAAACATTCAAATTTATTTTTTGGATAATAACCAAAATGACAAGTACATTCTTCTGGTTTTGTACAGTATGCATTTATACATTTTGTAGAACATACTGGACTACATTTAGATTTATTTTCTGGATCTGGACTGTATCCAGACAAGCAAGTACAAGTATCTGGTGCGGTACAATTTCCATTGTAACATTTTCTAGAACATTTTGGTACACAACTATATTTGTTTTCTCGATCCAGACTATATCCTTTGTTACATGAGCATTGTTCTGGTACGGAACAAATTCCGTTTGTACAATTTTGTTTACATTTTGGTAAACAATTAAACTTATTTGTTGGATCTTCATAGTAACCTTCTTTACAAGTGCAAGTATCTGGTGCAGTACAGTTACCATTTGTGCACTCTTTTGTACATTTTGGTCTACAGTTATACTTATTATTTTTGTCTGAAGTGTAACCAACTTTGCAAACACATTTTTCTGGTGCTCTGCATTTGCCATTAACACAAGGGTTTGTACATTTGGGTAAACACTTATTTTGTTCTAAATAGTAACCAGTATTACAAGAACAAGTTTCTGGTGCAATACAAGTGCCATTATCACAAGACGAAGAACATTTTGGTGTACAATTAAACTTATTATTGGAGTCCAATTGGTACCCCGTATGACATGAGCAAGTATTTGGTGCAGTACATCTTCCATTGATACAATTTGAAGAACATTTTGGTAGACAATTAAACTTGTTAGTTGCATCTAAATAATAGCCTGAATTACATGTACAAGTTTCTGGTGCTGTACAATTTCCTTGTACACAATTTGCAGAACAACGTGGCAAGCAATTATATTTATTATTTGGGTCCAAGTAGTAACCATTCTGACAGCTGCAAACTTCTGGTCCTACACATGTGCCAAAATTACATCGAGAAGAACAAATTGGAAGACATTTATATTTATTGGTAGGATCCAGTTGGTAACCTATACGACAAGTACACGTTTCTGGAGCGGCACAAACCCCTTGGACACAAACAGCTGAACATCGAGGTACACACCTGTACCTGTTTCTGGAGTTTGGTTGGTAACCATGGTTACAAGCGCATGTGTTTGGTGCGCTGCAGTAGCCGTTGGTGCATCCTTGGGGACAAACGGGGGAACATGAACCATTTCCGGAATTAGTATATCCGGGACAACACTCTGTGTATGATTCTATCTCTTTGTATGTCTAGAAAAAATAATATTTAAAACAATATTTAACAGTGACAAAAAATGTGATACACACTTCTGACCTATGCTCAGTAAAGTATGAAGTTTTTGTCCTAGAACACATATCATTTGGTCTAAATCTTGAGCATTTTATTTTATAAGTTTCCTTGAAAGATATTTTGTATGGAACAACACGAAATTTTGTGACGCTACAAAGAGGTTTTTATTATTTTACTGAATAGTTATTTATGATATGTAGAGCTGATAATTTTATGAATTTTTTTTTTGCTAAGTATATTTTCAAAATTTATATATATATATATATATATATATATATATATATATATATATATATATACGATTCATGTATTTAGAAGCTTATATTTTCAATTTAAGAATTCATATTTTTATATTTTACGACATATTTCATATTCTGACTTCATACAAACGAATAATTTTTAATTGGTTTAAGATTTACCTTTCGAAAATCGAATGAGCAAAATGTTTCATTTAAAATATGTACACGTGAATAGTAATTGAGTAAAATTCACCTTTCAATAAGCCGGTAAAACTTATATAATTATTTATGATAGAAATACAAGTACGTAAAGCAAAAATTTTGTCAGTCACGAACGGGTTAGAATTTTTAGACCTGTGAGATGAATATTATACGGAGAAATATGTAGTAATAACAACAGAAATAATTTCCAAAGCCGCTGATGCCGTATTTTTGCGTAAACCCGAAAATATTTGAAAAGATCGAATTTTTAACTAGAAAATTTTCAAGTTTTACAAAATTATGTTTGTAACATTTTTTAAAGAATTAGATACGCTGATACTAAATTTACAAACAGAATTTAATTATCTCTTTTCATTTCGGAGATATTTGCTCTCAAAGTTGTACCTCAAAAAAATGTGATTTTTTAATATATTTAAAAAATGAGCAGAGATACAATCTCAAATACTTTACCATTCGATTCTATGGGAAAAGTTATATAAAGAAATGTTTTGCCCCCATATACGTTCTTTGGAACGATTAGGTGAAAAATAAGAAAAACGAAAAAACCTAAATATCAATTTTTCGCCCGAAATTTTTTGTTTCCAAAATGTTTTATTTTTTGGACTTAAGTAGATATCGATGCGCTGATTCCAAATTTTCAAACAGAATTCAATTATCTTTTCCCGTTCTCGAGATATTTGAGTTCAAAGTTATACCTAAATAATTAAGTTTTTTAGGTATACCCCTTAAATGGTTAGGTTTATGGCTTCGCCGACCTCACCATTCGATTCTACAGGCAAAATTACATAAGTGTACCAATTTTTAGATTTTTATTCCAACGGATACAATTTTTAGAGCGAAAAAACCAAAATCGGCGAAAATCGAAAAAAATCGCAAGGGGTTCATCAGGCATTTTTTTCGATTTTGGCCATTTTAGTTTTTCTTTTGTAAAAATTGTATCCGTTAGAATAGAAATCTAAAAATAGGTACACTTATGTTATTTTGTCCGTAGAATCGATTGGTGAGGTCGCCGAAGTCATAAACCTAACCCTTAAAGGGGATATACCTAAAAAACCAATTTTTTTAGGTATTGCCAAAACTCAACGTTAAATATGAATATTTCGAAAACGGTAAGAGATAATTCAATTCGGTTTGAAAATTTGAAATCAGCGCATCGATGTTTACTTAAGTCAGGGAAATGAAAAGTTTTGGAGAAAAAAGTTTCCGAGCGAAAAACTGAAATTTAGGTTTTTTGATTTTCTCATTTTTCATCAAATCGTTCCAAAGAACGTGTATGCAGAAAAAATATTTCTTTATATAACTTTGCCTGTAGAATCGACTGGTGGAATTATTGAGATTGTATCTGTATCCATTTTAGAGATTAAATAACAAGTTTCTTTGACAAAAAAATCACGTTAGGTACCGATTGTTGTGCGGCTGTTTTTGATATCGTAATTGAATTTTGTTAATATAGAAAAATATTACCGTAGCAAAATCCTACAAATTAGGATATATTTAGTAAAATTATTATTGTTTTTCAGAAAATATTTATATATTTTAAAAAAACCTCATAATTTAATATAATGTACAAACGCATATTTTGTTTATTTTTTGCATAGAATGATTATTTTGATGCATATTTTTAAAATTTTATTGTACATATTATGCGCATATTTTTTGTGCATAAAACTATCAGCACTACTTTTAACACATATATTATACAGTATTTTTTCTGCAAACACTACAGATGGACAAAAAATGTAAAATTATTAATAATTATTATAAGCCACAATAATTATATTATTATTAATTAAGCATTTTTCAACGCTAATTCAGAAGTCAAATAATTTTATGTAAGTCCTATAATTTCATCGAGGAATACAAAGAAGATGAAAACTATGAGGATTTCCTTTTTTGTAAACAATTTTACTTGTATTTAGCGGTAAAGGGTGTAAACTTACAGCTTCTGCAAGGGACCTATGCTAGGATTTGAACTCTAGATTTATCCTCTATTGGGCTTGTCCTGTTAGGATAGTTGTAAATGAAATAATAAATAATAAATAAATAGATTTAACGCGTTAATTTTTATGTTAGTATTACCATATTTAACTCTAAAATTAATATTCTTAAAGAAAACTAGTGATGCCGTCTAGATCTAGACTTTCTAGACTCTTGTCTTGTCTTGATACATACTATTTTTAAGATTGTAGATTAATTAAATTTTAAAAATTTTCGAAATATAAATATATTAAGGCAAGTATGTTATTATAAAATAGCAAAAGAACGCCGCCTAAAAATTATCTGTCCTTATCTAAAGCGTATGCGCAGAGACTGGAATTTTACCGGCAATTTTTGCCATCATCAGATCATCACGAATGCACCGGTTTTGATTTTCGTCGCAACAAGCAGAAGTGAGCTAAATATAAGTATATATATTTAATTGCTTATCCTTAAAAAATTGACAGACCTTAAAACTAAGTAACGCATATTTAGTTGTGAAATTTCGGCGGTAATTATCACTAGTGTCAATTGTCAATGTAAAAGAATGAGGTTGGTTTAATTCACCAAAATACTATAATTTAATTGAATGACAGAAATTGTAAACAATTTTTTTTTTAAATTATTCTCTCTAAAGCTATAATTTTTAAAAAGATTTTTAGTGTTAAAGTAATTTGAAAGTAACAATCCGTTACAAAATTAAATTTTTAATTTAAAAAATAAATGTTAAAATCTTATTCTAAGTAGTGTTTGCAGAAAAAACTGATTTTAAAATAATCTTACTATCTTGACTTCGAACAAAGTCCTGATTTGGCATCAGTAAAATCCAAGTAAAAAACAATTATAAGCACTAACAAACGATACATTATTGTCAAGACAAGACGGAAACAGGAACTAAATTTCAAACTGTTTGCAAAAGCCTGTATCACAGGATGTATTATCTTTTTGTTTATATCACTAACGGAGAGTTATGTTAAAAATACTTACTGTTGGTCTATACTCCAACTTTTTTTCGAGTTTGGATTTGTAGCAACTGGACCCCTTATAACATTCAGGAGGTAATGTTATTCTGATTGCTTTTGGAATTAGTTTTTCTCGAAATACACTAAAAAGTAATTTATTATTTCATGTTATGTAAATAAAGGAGTACTTACATTCTTGTCTTTTTGCATATTCTATTTTGAGAAGATGCTAAATTAAAATTGAAAAATAGAAAACTCAAAACTACAAATTTCAAGGCAGTCATTTTGTGTCGAAATTAATCAGCAAACTGAAGCGAATAATATATTCCCGCTTCCTATCAACTACACAGGAAGTTTTGCAAGTATGGGTCACAGCAAATTAGGCCTAATTTTACTTGATATTTATGATTTTTATTAATTAATTAATGCCTTAGATTATACAGCAGATGATATTGACATAGAATTGAAATTGATACTATAATGCAACCCTTTCATTTTATTTAATCTGTCTTTTTGAGTCATACAATCATACTGATGACTTCATGAAACAGGAAAATTTAATATCAAATCAGATTTTTCTATTTTTTTTTATTTATGATACAAACATATAAAAGGCACGTATATAATTAATTAATGAATTACATTTTAGGTAAATTACGGTTTTCGTTACAGATATCAAAAAAGAGGTATTAAGAAATCAAAGATTGTGTTTTATATCGAATTTTAATACAATTGGCCAATTTTGAGATTTTTTTAGTTGAATTTATAAGAAATACTTTTTTGAAATACAAAACTTTAAATACAGTAATATTTGTTTGGAATAGTATAAATGTAAATAAGTAGAACGAAGATAAGACAGGAAACATATTATCTGAAGACTGCTTATTGTTTTCTTCCTCGAAAAATAAGAATTTTACTTGGAAACAAAAACAAATTTAGAATATTTCTTATCTGTTAAAAATTTTAAATATCCACATTAATTTTATTTCATGCTCTATCGCATTTCCGTTTACAATTGTGATTTTGGTACGGTAAATGAGATTTTATGGTACTGTATATAAATATCATAAATTTTTACTTTTATCAAAAAATCAATGAAAATATTGTAACGTTTATTTATTTAGGTAAAGAAAAAATAATTAAAACACCAATATTTTTATAACTATGAATTATAAAAAGATAATAAATATTAGTAACACTACGAAGAAACAAATATGTACACTAATTTAAGAATAATAATTATTAATAAAAATTTAGATACTAAGAACATTTATTTAAACATTTAATACTACGCAATATTTATTTATACGATATTTATATAATCAGCTATTTATTTGTATCACCAACTATTTATTTATTTCTATTTTACATGTCGCTGATGCACTGACCGGTACTGGCTTTCTTCAGTGATTCTCTGCACTCTTCATCGATACTAACTTCCTCGAGCTGCCAGCAGCGATCCTTTTATACCTACGGACAGCTAATCTTGAACATTCCAGAACCTTCTGGACTCTATAAAATTCTCGAACAATAGCGGCGTCGTTCCTAACCTACTTGACCTTTAGCGCGACTACCTGACATGTCAGTCGTGATGATTCATCTGCTGTGAATCTCGCTCGTTACAATGCGTATAGTCTTCTATATAGAGAGTTTTCTATTTCATATAGGTAAATTAATTGTTCAACATTTATGTAATTTTTTTTTTGTTTACCAGGAACCAAACTGAATACATATAATGAAAGTATATACATTTATTTTAGTCTTCCGTAAATTACAAATAACATTAATACTACTACAATATTTTATTAGTTTTTAAAATCATAGTGCTGCAAAGAAATATTTTCTTCGTCTTCTTCATCTTCGAAGTAGTAATTTTTATTTTTGTAAAAAGTAACAATTCCACTTATTATTAATAGTGAAGTCAAACATAAAATTACTACAATAAGTGTCCAACTGAAGTTATTTTTCCTGAAAATAAATTTTTATAGAATTATAAGAAAGTATAAACATAATTTATTTTTGTCTTACCAAATTAATTGAGCGAAAATATTTTGCAAAGGATCTTCTAAAATACTATTACAATCATCTCCTGTCCAATTTTCTTCACACTGACATATTCCATCCGTGCAGTTTCCATGCTGGCATTCTACTGAGCATTTTCTATCGCACACATTATTTTCCTTAATTTTAAAGTTTGGAAAACATTCACATTTATTTGGAGCAAAACAAACTCCGTTTTGACAAGCTGGTTCACATATTGGAGCACAGATTCCTTCTTCATTGGAGTAGCCTTTCGTACATTCACAAACTCCTGGAAGGACACATTTCCCGTTGGAGCAGTTGGAACATATTGGAGCACAAACAGACGGGTCTGGTGTTGGTTGGTACCCGTCCAAACAAGTGCAGGTGTTTGGTTTAGTACATCGCGAGTTGGAGCAAGATTTGCAGTATGGTGCGCATATGTTTGGATGAGTTTCGTTTTTTGTGTAACCTTGGAAACATTCACATTGGTTTGGACTTGTACATGTACTGTTAATGCAAGTTTTGGAACAAACTGGAAGGCAGTTGTAATTGTCTTTTGGATCTGGGGAGTAATTTGGTAGACATGTACATGTTTCTGGAGAAGTACAACTTCCATGAATGCATTGTTTGGAACATTGAGGAATACATTTATATTTACTTTTTTTATCCAATTCGTATCCAGAATTGCAAGCACAAGTATCTGGAGCAATACATTCTCCATTTTGACAATCTTCCTTACAATGGGGAACACATTTATATTTATATTTGACATCCAGAATGTATCCAGAATCACATGTGCATTCGTCTGGTGCTGTACACGTACCATTGGCACAGGGAGTTGCACATTGTGGTAAACATTCAAATTTATTTTTTTGATAATAACCAAAATGACAAGTACATTCTTCTGGTTTTGTACAGTATCCATTTATACATTTTGTAGAACATATCGGATCACATTTATATTTATTTTCTGGATCTGGACTGTATCCAGACAAGCAGGCACAAGTTTCTGGTGCGGTACAATTTCCATTGTAACATTTTCTAGAACATTTTGGTACACAATTATATTTGTTTTCCCGATCCAGAGTATATCCTTTGTTACATGAACATTGTTCTGGTGCGGAACATATTCCATTTTGACAATCTTCCTTACAATGGGGAACACATTTATATTTATCTTTGACATCCAGAATGTATCCAGAATTACATGAGCATTCTTCTGGTGCTGTACATATACCATTTGCACAAGGAGCTGCACATTTTGGTAAACATTTGTATTTGTTGGTTGTATCCAGATAATATCCATTAATAATAATATCTGGTGCTGAACTTTTATACTTGTTGGTTGTATCCAAGTAGTATCCATTGTCGCATGTACAAGTTTCTGGTGCTGTGCATTTCCCGTTGGTACAGTTTGTTGTACATTTTGGTTGACAAATATATTTATTTAGAGGATCTACCTGATATCCAGAATTACAGGTACAAATTTCTGGAGCTGTACATTTTCCTTGTATGCATTCTAAGGAACATTTTGGAACACAATTAAATTTGTTTTTTGTATCTAAAATGTAACCTTGCAAACAAGTACATGTTTCTGGTGCTGTACATGTTCCATTGTTGCATTTTGCAGAACATTTTGGTAAACAATTATATTTGTTAGTTGGGTCTAATTCAAAACCGAAGTTACAAGAACATTTTTCTGGTGCGCTGCATATGCCATTTAGACAAGGCTTTGTGCATTTGGGTAAACACTTGTTATGTTCTAAGTAATAACCAGGATTACAAGCACAAGTTTCTGGTGCAATACAAATGCCATTATTGCAAGGTGAAGAACATTTTGGTGAACAATTAAATTTGTTTTTGGAGTCCATTTGATAACCTGCATGACATGAGCAAGTTTCTGGTGCAGTACATCTACCATTGATACAATTTGAAGAACATTTTGGTAGACAATTAAACTTGTTAGTTGTATCTAAGTAATAGCCTGAATTACACGTACAAGTTTCTGGTGCTGTACAAGTTCCTTGTACACAATTTGCAGAACAACGTGGCAAACAATTATATTTATTATTTGGATCCAAATAGTAACCATTTTGACAGATGCAAACTTCTGGTGCGACGCATGTACCAAAATTGCATCGAGAAGAACAAACTGGTAGACAATTATATTTGTTGTACGGATCCAAGTGGTAGCTTGTATGACACGTGCACGTTTCTGGTCCAGTACATACCCCATGGACACAAACAGCTGAACATCGGGGTACACATCTGTTCTTGTTACTAGGGTCTGGTTGGTAACCATGGTTACATGCGCAAATGTCTGGAGCGCTGCAATAACCGTTGGTACATCCTTGAAGACAAATTGGGATACATGTTCCAGTACCAGAACCAACGTATCCTGGACAGCACTCTTTATATGATTCCGTTTCGTGGTATGTCTAAAAAATTTAAAGTGTTTCAGAAGTAAAAGAATAACATAATATAGAAAAGGTGATACAAAATTCTATAAACAGAAGCAAAACATTTCTGGCCTAGCAAGTATACGATGGGTTGAGCTTACAGGATTGTATAATGTTTTGTTTTGTACGCTGAATAAAAATTATGCTCAAAGTAAATAATTTTGAATATTTTTTATTATATTACTGATATATTGATTTAGTGTTGTCGTCTAGTCAAGAGCCGGAGTTTTCAATCATTGATTACTGCTTCGATTGGATATAATCATGGTTATAATGCGCAAATGCCTTTTTTTGATAGCTAATCATATTTAAATATTTTGTTTTCTTTGAATATTTATACTCGTATGCACGAAAAATAAATAAATCTATCAATAATTATTGGATCTATATGACTTATGCCCGTTTGCACCAACAAGGCTTAAATTTTAAGACAGACTTAAACAAAAAAAATCTAATCGAATTTTTGACAGCAATGTTAAATCATGCATTTGACATGTTATTTCGATTCGATATTGTCTATTTAAGGCAAGCTTAAAATTTAAGTTATGTTGGTGCAAACTGCCATTATTCATTAAATATAATAAATTGTAATTCACCATCACAATTTAAGGATTCCATTACTATGGAGAGATCTTAATTAATACATATTGTTAGGATGCAAGTAAACGAAAATAATATTTTTTCTCAAAATTTTTAAAGTAAATGAATTACAGAATTTTTTTCACATTCGAAATCTGCTTTTAAATTCTACCTCGTCAAATTCGTCAAAAATATTAATTTAGTTCGGCCGAAATGTCCTTATTTTAATTATTTCTTGGACTTCACACTCGTGTTCATGTGACGAGTTATCGATTAATCTAGATATTCTAGGTACTAAAAAATTCATTCTACAGTAATTTTATTTTTAATTATTTAGAGAGAATAAATACTTGCATTTTAATATTTCCTACTAATATAATAATATAATAAATATTTAATAGTTTTGACGTATAATCACAATTTTTTGACAAATAGCTAATGAATCCGTAAACCTGCTATGGAACTGAATTTCGTTCCATAAGTTATACACTGATTTATTGAATCCATAACACATAAATATTGTTGCTGAATTGAAAATCATTCCACAATTTAAATTATTGAATCCAAAATTGTTATGGAGTATTTGTGCATAGGGCATTAATATATTTATTTATCAAAGTTACTGTTATTTTTTAATATAACATTTTTTGATTTATAGAAATATTGTTAGAATAGAAGTATTGAAAATGGGAATAAAACTGAAACTGTAATCAGTTGTATCTATCATTATTACATTTATTGATTATTGAGTAGGTAAATAAGTATAAGTAAACCTTCTTAATCTTAATTGTTAAGAATATTTAATTTTTTTAAAAAAAAACTTTAAATTAGCTTTATAATTTATGGGAGTAAAATGTACTAGAATTTTATCAAGAGTCTTGATCTAGGAATAAGAAAATCTTGTCTAGACTTGTCTTGAAATTTCTAGACGACATTGATTTGGTCTTAATAATCTAGGCAAGTCAAGACAAGAGTCTAGAAAGTTTAGTTCTAAACGACTTCACTATTGTTACATGGTAAACGAATGAACCGTATGTAGCTATCGAACGAGTTATTAAGCGACAATCAGTTGCTTCCAGTTCAGTATACAAACAAAAAAATTAAACAAAAATTATGATATATAAAATTAATTAATTATAGTTTATTAACGCACTAACTTCAGTTCTATATTCAGTTTTTTGTGATATTTCCGGTACTGCGCACCCTACTTCCGGACGAAAAGTAATTCCACATCTTCTATAAACATAATTTCTAAAAGTTATGGTGTATGGTATAGTACGTTGCTTTGTTACTCTGTAGAAATAAATTTAATTATTATTTTGTAAATATTTAAAAATATTAATATTCTTACAATTTAGTGAATACACAAACACCCTGTTGTGCCACAGTAACATTAATATAAAAATTAATAAATAATAATACTAATAATTTAACACCGTTCATTTTTGTAAATTACTTTAACACTGACAATGAATACAAAATTCTGTCTTTATATAACTTGAAAATATCAAGAACCGGAAATTTATTATCAGCAAATTTGAAAAACCGGAGTCATCGTTTTGCAAAGTATTTCCCATTATTAAACAAAATTAAAGCGATGCGATAGCAAAAGGAATGTAAAAAATAATGTGGGTAGACTGATATAAAGAATTAATAAAATGCAATTCAAATTGTAAATTAAATACTAATATTAGTTCCAAGATGAAGTTGTGAAAATATTTTTAATAGTTTGTTTTAAAACAATGTTTTTTTGAAAAATGTTCTAAAAATAATAATAGTGTATTTATCATTCCATTGAGAAACATACGGCAGATAAAATCGAGATGAGCATTATATCTGTTTCCAGACAATTTTTATTTGCGTACTGGTATTTGAATCCTAGATCCCATACTTCGCTCAGTTCGAATCGAAACGTGCTAACCTAGTGAGCTAATATTGCCAATCTGTTTTCTATTAATAATACAAAAATGGTCATAATATTCGAATTAATATGTGGGAATCTTTAATTCGGAAGATACTAGATTATTAAGTATCATATTTTAAGTAAATTTACTTAGTCCACGTAACAATAATCCAATGAGTAAAGTATTATTATTATACAAGTAATATTAAAGGAGCATTCTGTTTCAGAAATTATCAAGTCATATCAGTTAATTCACTAATTTGACCGTTTTTTTGTCACAAATCAACTATTAGGAAGTGATGATTTTTTTCTCCTTTTATGCTTGCTGAGTTTTATTACTATCAACGAAATAATTTCACTATTCAATTTAAAGTAAGTTTTAATTTGATTTATAAATATATAGTTAAAAAAATACATTTTTAACTTTGAAACAATGTTTTAAATTTATCGTTTATAAAATGAACATGTAGATGATATAGACATTTTTTTTATTTATATCTAGTTCAAAGGTCAATTCAGATTTTTATAAATAGTTCTGAAGTTTACCAAAATTATCGTTCTTTTTACTCCTCAAAATTTTCAGTTCAATTTATTTCACGTTTAACATAAGTGAAATACAGCGGATAACAAAAAGAATACACCTTATATTTTAAACGGATCACAAGTTATGAAAAAAAATATCTTGTTTAGTCTTGTCTTGACGAGATTGGTCTGGAATTGATAATCTAGACAAGTTAAGACAAAAGTCTACAAAATTTAGATCTAGACGGTATCACTATTGTTACCTGGTATACTCTGTTCAAAGATATTTCGTTATGGCTTTAACTTACTAAGCCTGTGGTTAACCGTACACAGCAAGACATTCTACCTGTTGGCACTCAGGGTAGGATTGCAAAATATTTAAATTCGGAAATCTCTAATCTAGTATGGCACTAATGTTTAATTGCAATATTTAATTAAATGACGAATTGTTATACAATGATATTTTTATGTAACATTTTTTTTTTGCTTCATTATCATTAATAATATTTGTACAAAATTCTCTGTTTCATTATTAAAATTGAATTAAAATGGAAAATATTGAATACATACCTGTCCTTGCACCCCTATAAATCAAGCTTAAATCCCTAACAACAGTCCCGCTGAGAGAGCCATAACGAAATATCTCTGAACAAGGTATAAACCATTTAACCGTACATAGCTACCAAAGCAGTAGCCAGTTGCTTCCAGAAAAAAAAATAAGCACTGTTATAAACGAATGACTTAAAAATAATTAATTATAGTTTATCATTGCACTAACTTCAGTTCTATTTATAGTTTTATGTACTATTTCTTGAACTGCGCACAATTCTTCTGGTCGAACACTAAAACCACATCTTCTATAAACAATTTCTCTAACAGTTATTGTATATGGTACATTACGTTGCTTTGTTACTCTGTAGAAATAAATTTATGTATTATTTTGCAAATATTTAAAAATAATAATATTCTTACAATTTAGTGAATTCGCAAACACTCTTTTGTGCCACAGTAACATTAATATAAAAATTAATAAATAATAATACTAATAATTTAACATCGTTCATTTTTGTAAATTACTTTGACACTGACACTGAATATAAAATTCTGTCTTTATATAATTTGAAAATATCATAAACAGGAAACTTATTATCAACAAATTTGAAAAACAGAGTCATCGTTTTACAAAAAATTTCCCATAATTAAACAAACTTAAAGCGAGGCGATAGCAGAAGGAAAGTAAAAAATAATATGGGTAGACTAATATAAAGTACTACTAAAATGCAAATAAAATTGTAAATTAAATACTGATAAGATGCAGTTGTGAAATACTTTTAATAGTTTGTTTCAAAACAGTGTTCGCAAAAAAATTTCTAAAAATAATAATAGTATTGTATAATTTCCTTGAGAAAAATATGCGATAAATAAAATCGAGATAAGAATTCTATCTGTTTCTAGACAGTTTTTATTTGCATACTGGGATTTGAATCCTAGATCCCATAATCCGCTCAGTTCGAATTAAAGCGTGTTAACTTAGTGAACTAATACTGCCCATCTGTTTTCTATTAATAACATAGAACCATTTCTAATATTCGGATTAATAAATGAAAGTCTTTAATTCATAAGATACTAGATTATTAAGTACCATATATTAGGTAAATTTACTTAGTATACGTTACAAGTAATATTAAAGGTACCTTGTGCTACAGAAATTATCAACTCATGTTACTTAATTCACATATTTTGACCGTTCGTGTTTTTCTTCCCCTTTTATGCTTGCTGAGTTTTTAATGCAACTTGAAGAATAGGATTTATATTTTGCTGTCAGTCAACAAAACTGTTTCACTATTGAAGTAAGTTTTAATTTTATTTATAAACAAATAGTTAAAAAAAGACATTTTAAACTTATCGTTTATTAAATGAAGATGTAAATGATATCGACGTTTTTTTTATTTATATCTAGTTCGAAGTACAAATTTGTATAGATAGTTCTGAAATTTACCAAAATTGTTGTTCTTTTTACTTCCCAAAAATTTCAGTTCAATTCATTGCACTTTAAACATAAGTGTAGTAAAACATATGAGAAAAAGAATACATCTTAAATTTGAAAGGGATCACAGGTCTGAAAGTTAATTTTATTTTTAATAAATCTGATAAGTTTTTACAAAATATCCGTAATTTAAACTAAGCTTAATTTGAGCGCAACTGTTATTGACATATTGACACATCAAAGAAAATAAAATGAACGTACCTGAATTCTGGGTTCCTGTTTATAAGCGATCCTTTGTTTCGTACATTTTCTAAACAACTTACATCGTTCTTTATAAGTTTCCCAATAAGTTACAGTCACCATTTCTAACCTTGGTTTAGGTATACTACAAAACAAGAGTTATTATTTTAAATAAATTATTTTTAAAGTCCTTACAGTCTGGTTTTAGTACACACACCCTGTTGAGCAGAAACATTTGAAAGAAAATTCAGCACTAATAAAATAAATATTTTGGAATACATTGTTGGGATAATAAAATGATTAAATGGAAAATGTACTTTATACTCCTTTTACTACGCTATCACAGGATATGAGTAGGAAGGATTACATGTTACTCTGTAGAATGTATTTTACAAAAAGTGATGTACTTTTTTGAATCTAATCTTTTAAATTTGATACAGAAGTCCTTCAATTTTCCATATTACTGGAACGTAGTATTAGGTTAAAAGAAACTTTTAATATTATTTTATTTATTTACACAATCATTTTAAAAAGAAATATTGTTTAATAAATTTTATTAAAATATGATTATATTGATCATTTGATTGCCATAGATAGTTTTTCAGTGAGTAAGTTTGATACCACAGTATCTGAGTCATGGTTACATTTTGTTGATATAAAATATTTTATTTTTGAACTGTTGTCATTCGTGAAATAATCAAGCAAATATAATTCAAGCTGTGAATTTAATACGTAAAATTTATTCATAATTCCTGCGAAGTAACGACAACTCGGGTCAAAAAAATAAATCATTGCAGCTTCGCTGTCTAAGTTTCATTTTTGACGCTCGTTTGTCTGTTACTACCCAACATTATTCCTAATTTTTTTGAATAAATTCATGGTTTTTATTATATTATTATGATTATTTTATACAACGGACAGTAGTTTCGCTAATCTTTAACTAAGTACAAATATCGGTGTGTCTACATGATTCAGAAATAACTATATGTTGTAGGTCCATTGTAGAGTCAGAGTCTGTAGGCTGGCAAAATAGTGCAAGTAAAACTTGTCGGTTGTCCCTTAGATACTTGGGAAAATGTTTTGCTTTGTAAATTAAATTAGGGTAAAATATATAGGAAATTAATAAATCCATTTCATATAGAAAGAAATTGAAATTGATATAATATATAATATAAAAATATATTTTATTTAATAAAATGTATTATATACAGTATTCACAAATAACTAATAACATATATAAAAA
Source organism: Stenolophus ochropezus (assembly GCA_035578165.1). Classification (NCBI taxonomy): domain Eukaryota; kingdom Metazoa; phylum Arthropoda; class Insecta; order Coleoptera; family Carabidae; genus Stenolophus; species Stenolophus ochropezus. The sequence goes on from JAQOWZ010000002.1 coordinate 6,922,759, forward strand.
AATATGAATTATGTTTTCGTGGTCTGCATTTGAAACAATGGATGCTGTATTACCGAATCAGCTGAAATAAAAATTATTCTATTAATTTGAAACCAACTTTATGATCAATTATACATACTTAATGGTATATCCTGTGAACCTTGAAGTGTACTTCTATTTCTTGAATTCTTACATTTCCAAATTTTGTAACCTACGTACAAAATTAAAACCAAATACAGAGATCCTACAGCAAATGATATTGGCCATAAAGAAATATGAAGGCTGAAAGAAAAATACATTAAAAATTACAATGTAAATGTTTTTCTTTTCTTACTTTTTTATTTCGGCTGATATTCCAGCAATATGATTGGTCAGAGGTTGGTTACAAGTTATTCCTGACCAATCAGCATCACAGATACAAGTCCCGTCATGACATATCCCATGATCACAGCCTCCTTTACACTTTCTGTTACATATGTGCCTGTCTTCAGATGTTTCAAACCCGTGGTAACAAGTACATTCATTTGGTGCAGCACAAATGCCATTTAAACATGGCGGATCACATACTGGGATGCATTTCCCTGAAGAGTCCTTTTTGAAACCTTCATTGCAAGAACAAAAGTTTGGTTTGGTACATTGACCATTTTCGCAAGGCTGAGAACAAACTGGCAAACACAAGTCAGAGTTGTTCTTCGCAAAACCAGAATAGCAAATGCATGTGTCAGGAGCAGAACAATAAGAATTGATGCAGTGGTCTTTACATTGTGGAACGCAGAGAAAAACATTATTTGGATCCCTCACAAAACCTGGTTTACATTTGCAAATTTCTGGTGCCACACAGTCACCGTTGAGACAAGGTTTGGTACAAAAAGGAATACAGCTATAACGATCCGATGGATCAAGAATGTAATGGTTTGGACAAGAACAAACATCAGGTGCAGAGCAAACTCCCATTTTGCAAGTTTTGGAACATTTTGGTAAACAGTTATACTTATTCCTTGGATCCGGAAAATATCCGGTATTACAAGTACATACTTCTGGGGCTGTACAAGAACCAAATGAACAATATTGGGAACATTTTGGAATGCAAGTATAAGGATCTTTTCCAGACAAAGTAAAACTGAAAGAAAAAAAAGTCAGTGAATTATATACAAAAAATCATTATGTTTTTACCCATTCGTGCAGCTGCAAGTATTTGGTGCAATACATACACCGTTTACACAAAGTATTAAACATTTGGGTAGACAATTATACTTGTTTTTTGGATCAATTTCGTGACCTGGATCACAGGTACAAGTTTCTGGAGCAATGCAAATTCCCTTATTGCATTCTTTGGAACATTTGGGTAGACAGTTATACTTATTCCTTACGTCTAGTCCATAACCCGCCAAACAAGTGCAAGTTTCTGGAGCAGTACATGTTCCTTTGTTACAAGCCTGAGAACATTTGGGTAGACAGTTGTATTTATTCTTCGGATCCAGGACATAACCAGCTAAACAACTACAAGTTTCTGGAGCAGTACATGTTCCTTTGTTACAAGCCTGGGAACACTTGGGTAGACAGTTGTACTTATTCTTCGGATCTAGGAAATAACCAGCTAAACAAGTACAAGTTTCTGGAGCTGTACATGCTCCTTTGCTACAAGCTTGAGAACATTTGGGTAGACAATTGTATTTATTCTTCGGATCGAGGATGTAACCAGCTAAACAAGAGCAAGTTTCTGGAGCAGTACACGTTCCTTTGTTACAAGCCTGAGAACATTTGGGTAGACAGTTGTATTTATTCTTCGGATCCAGGACATAACCAGCTAAACAACTACAAGTTTCTAGAGCAGTACATGTTCCTTTGTTACAAGCCTGGGAACACTTGGGTAGACAGTTGTACTTATTCTTCGGATCTAGGAAATAACCAGCGAAACAAGTACAAGTTTCTGGAGCTGTACATGCTCCTTTGCTACAAGCTTGAGAACATTTGGGTAGACAATTGTATTTATTCTTCGGATCGAGGATGTAGCCAGCTAAACAAGAGCAAGTTTCTGGAGCAGTACAAGTTCCTTTATTGCACGTCTGAGAACATTTCGGTAGACAATTGAATTTATTCTTTGGATCTAAAATATATCCAGCTAAACAAGTGCAAGTTTCTGGGGTCGTGCACGTTCCTTTATTACAGGCCTGAGAACACTTGGGTAGACAGTTGAATTTATTTTTGGGATCTAGAAGATACCCAGCTATACAAGTGCAAGTTTCCGGAGCTGTGCACGTTCCTTTGTTACATGCTTTGGAACATTTGGGAAGACAGTTGAATTTGTTCTTCGGATCAAGGATATATCCTGTTGAACAAGTGCAAGTTTCTGGAGCAGTACACGTTCCTTTGTTACAGGCCTGAGAACACTTTGGTAGACAGTTGTATTTATTCTTCGGATCAAGGATATAACCAGCTAAACAAGTGCATGTTTCTGGAGCAGTACACGTTCCTTTGTTACAGGCTTTGGAACATTTGGGAAGACAGTTGAATTTGTTCTTCGGATCCGGGATATATCCTGTTGAACAAGTGCAAGTGTCTGGAGCAGTACATGTTCCTTTGTTACAAACTTGAGAACATTTGGGTAGACAGTTGTATTTATTCTTCGGATCAAGAATATAACCAGCTAAACAAGTGCAAGTTTCTGGAGCAGTACACGTTCCTTTGTTACAAGCCTGAGAACATTTGGGTAGACAGTTATATTTATTCTTAGGATCCAAGACATAACCAGCTAAACAAGTGCAAACTTCTGGAGCAGTACATGTTCCTTTGTTACAAGCCTGAGAACACTTGGGTAGACAGTTGAATTTGTTTTTCGGATCGAGGATAAATCCTGCTGAACAAGTACAAGTTTCTGGAGCAGTGCATGTTCCTTTGTTGCAAGCCTGAGAACATTTGGGTAGACAGTTGAATTTGTTCTTCGGATCGAGGATAAATCCTGCTGAACAAGTACAACTTTCTGGAGCAGTGCATGTTCCTTTGTTGCAAGCCTGAGAACACTTGGGTAGACAGTTGAATTTGTTCTTCGAATCGAGGACAAATCCTGCTGAACAAGTACAGGTTTCTGGAGCAGTACACGTTCCTTTGTTACAAGCTTGGGAACACTTGGGTAGACAATTATATTTATTCTTCGGATCTAGGATATAACCAGCTAAACAAATGCAAGTTTCTGGAGCAGAGCACGTTCCTTTGTTGCAAGCCTGAGAACACTTAGGAAGGCAATTAAATTTATTTTTCGGATCCAAGACATATCCAGCTAAACAAGTACAAGTTTCCGGAGCAGAACACGTTCCTTTGTTACATGCTTTGGAACATTTGGGAAGACAGTTGAATTTGTTCTTCGGATCCGGGATATATCCTGTTGAACAAGTGCAAGTTTCTGGAGCAGTACACGTTCCTTTGTTACATGCTTGAGAACATTTGGGTAGACAGTTGTATTTATTCTTCGGATCAAGTATATAACCAGTTAAACAAGTGCAAGTTTCTGGAGCAGTACACGTTCCTTTGTTGCAAGCCTGAGAACATTTGGGTATACAGTTATATTTATTCTTCGGATCCAAGACATAACCAGCTAAACAAGTGCAAGTTTCTGGAGCAGTACACGTTCCTTTGTTGCAAGCCTGAGAACATTTGGGTATACAGTTATATTTATTCTTCGGATCCAAGACATAACCAGCTAAACAAGTGCAAGTTTCTGGAGCAGTACACGTTCCTTTGTTGCAAGCCTGAGAACATTTGGGTAGACAGTTGTATTTATTCTTCGGATCCAAGACATAACCAGCTAAACAAGTGCAAGTTTCTGGAGCAGTACACGTTCCTTTGTTGCAAGCCTGAGAACATTTGGGTATACAGTTATATTTATTCTTCGGATCCAAGACATAACCAGCTAAACAAGTGCAAACTTCTGGAGCAGTACATGTTCCTTTGTTACAAGCCTGAGAACACTTGGATAGACAATTATATTTATTCTTCGGATCTAAGATATAACCAGCTAAACAAATGCAAGTTTCTGGAGCAGAGCACGTTCCTTTGTTGCAAGCCTTAGAACACTTGGGAAGGCAATTAAATTTATTTTTCGGATCCAGGACATAACCAGCTAAACAAGTACACGTTTCCGGAGCTGTGCACGTTCCTTTGTTACATGCTTTAGAACATTTGGGTAGACAATTAAATTTATTTTTTGGATCCAAAACGTACCCAGCTAAACAAGTACATGTTTCTGGGGCTGTGCATGTTCCTTTGTTACAAGCCTTGGTACACTTGGGTAAACAATTTAATTTGTTTTTGGGATCTAAGACATACCCTGCTAAACAAGTACATGTTTCTGGCCCAGTACATGTTCCTTTGTTACATGGTTTGGAACATTTGGGTGTACAGTTAAATTTATTTTTTGGATCCAAAACATATCCAGTATTGCAAGTACAAACATCTTTTCCAGTGCATTTTCCGTTTACGCAAGGTTTCGAACATGCAGTAACACAAGTATTTGGATTAGATTTTACAAAACCAACGCAACAGTCAAAGTATTCTACAGTTGTAGTGTATTTCTAAAAACCCATAAATTAGACAATTAAACATTTGAAAATAAAAAAATACCTCTGTTTTTTGTTGTACTTTAACAATCACTTTTTTTGTTTTCGTGTCGAGACTTGTAACATTGTATGGTACTAGTCGTGTAGATAATGATCTATAATGCATTGTGTAATTTTAAGTTTAATATTTATTTAATAAATTATGTAAACTTACGTTTTTGTAAAGCGACAAAAGTTTGGATTAAGTTTAGAACTTATTACTATAGGTAACATCACTAAGGCAGAACACACCAACACTATTTGTCTATCCATGGTTGATGTTAGCTATGGCGCTTGCTACTGAAAAATTAGAATAGTTGTTTGTTTATATAACTAGTTTATCACTAGGATATCACAGGAAATTGTCAGGATTTAGAAATAAATTATCATTTGGTGCATAATCATTTTAATGGGACAAACCATTTTACAAATATAAGGAAATAAAAAAGAACAAAGCAATTTCTATTCCAACTGTTTTGGAATTAAATTCCACATGATGCTTCGTTTGGATCTCTTGACGCAAACGTTTCCTCCTTTTACGCTTAGGTCTTTCGTGAAACCGGGGTTGCAGATACAGAAATTGGGAGAAGAACACGATCCGTTGATACAGCCGTTCGGGCAGTGCGCTACGCATCTATTTCCTGTGAATAAAAACAATAACTATTTAGTAATATCGATAAAACGAAACATACAGAAAGAAATTGAATATTAAACCTGTCTCACAAACCATTCAAGAAAGCCAGTTAAGATGGTTTGGGAACATGCAACGAATGGAAGAAGAAAGAATTGCAAAGAACACATACGAAGCAAGACCGACAAAGAAAAAAGGGAGAGGAAGACCAATAAAACAGTGGACAGAATAAGTGAAAATTACTGCTGGAATGGAACGACTAACAGAGGACAGAAACAAATGGAGAGATATCTGGAAAAGGAATATCAAGGACAATGAATGAGAGCGGCCTTACACCGAAAGGTAGAAATGCAAAGGACTAAGTAAAGTAATATCGATTTAACCAAGTTGTTTCAAAATATAAAAAGGTACAATAAGTCAGGTTTATCAAAAGTGAGGTCCTTAGTTTTAAGAAACAGACAATCCGTTTAAATAAACTTACCATCAAAACTGCGATGATCTTTGACATAACCAGGTCGACAACTACACGTGTCTGGACCGGTACATTCGCCGTTCAGACAAGGTTTAGAACAATGAGGAGAACAGACTCGTCCTGCCTTGTCCAATGTCCAACCTGGCTTGCACGCGCAGGTATTAGGGGCCACGCAATTACCATTCACACATCCTCCTGGACATTGGGCTTCACAGGTGTTTCCCTAAGATAAGAAAAAGTTTTGTTGTAAATTATTTTACCTTTTAATCTCGAGTTTAGCTTCTAACATAAAAGTAGTATCGAGGCGTACATGGAAGCATGTCTTTTGAGAACAGAAATAAATTTCAAGTTATTTGATTACATTTTTAAAATATTCACAAATATTATAAATATACAATATTGGAGTATTGTTGACAATTGGTATATTTTTGTAAAATAATGCGACAATTTCTTTTGCGCGATTTCGCGTCGCATTGAATGATATTTTAAAACAAAACCGCTCCCCTAGCTTCTGCGTTTCAGAATTTACAATCAAGCGAAGTTTGAACACTATCGTACGTTTTCGTACCAGATCGGATTAATCTCGACAGATCTAATATACTACGAAAAAATCGTCTCTACATACATTTAGTCGTTTATCAGTTTATATGTGCTTTTATTTTGATTTATCGTTTGTTATATATATATATATATATATATATATATATATATATATATATATATATATATATATATAATTTAACAATTACCATTGAAGGTAATAATGATATATTCACAAATTACTGATTGATGAAAACAAAATAATTAACAATGGATAATAGAAGTACTGAAGAATTGTTGATGGTGACTTACTTTAACAACGAATCCAGTTTTACAAGCACACTTGTTGGGTCCAATACATTCGCCATTTACTCCGCATCCTCCGTCACAGTTGTGTTCGCATCGTCCTATAAAATTTTTAATCAACAATGAAGCAATGTTTTTGAAGATCTTTGACCTTCTTGATTTTCGTCGCTCGAGGTGTAAAGAAAATTGAATATTTTTTATTCATTCTATTTTTTTGATGATTACGATCTCTGATTATTTAGTAAGAAACGTTTCCAGTTTATATTATAATTAGTTTTTTAGACTTTAAAGCAGAAGTTCTCAAACTGTTTGATGTGAAGGCACCCCAAATCGATACTGTAAAATTTTTGATAGCCCCCACATTATATGCATGAAATTTTAAAGACATTTTATTAATCTTATGATATTATCAATTGGTAACATAACAAGTCCAAATGATAGCAACCAAATTTTTAGAATCCCACCCCTGTATTCTTAGCGTTAACAAGTGTTTTAGGTGTTCTTGTAAACATTTCCAACTTGTCTCAATTTCCAAAATTCTATCTTGTATTTAAAAGTTGTAATTTTATCGACCGGTTTCAAGAAATTTTTTGAATGCTGGAATTTACTTTATTCAATTCTTGAAATACAGTTTTCAACAATTCACAAAATTCAAGTTTTTTTTCTCGTTCAAGAGAGTGGGTAGGTAGTTCTACTTTTAATTCGTAAAAACGATCCAATACTCATTCTTTGAAGAAAAGGTTCAAATGTTCAGATTCAAGAATTGTTAAAAAAACTTTGTTAAATTTCACACCACGCCCGTGACACCCCTACAAGTAATGAAAGGCAACCTAACTTTGAGGACCACTGCTTTAAACAAATAAGATTTTATGACCATCTATATTTAATAAAAATTATCTTCTACATTCTTGTTCATACCTGAAGGCCCCTTGTTGAACCCAGCATGACAGCTACAAACCCCGGGTGCAGTACAGTTCCCATTTCCGCACCCCCCTTCACAAACCGGCGTGCAGAACTTCCCACTAGGGTCCAAGGTGTACCCCACGTTGCAGGAACAAGCCCCGTTAAGGGCACAAACTCCGTTCAGGCAAGCCTTAGGGCACGTGGGAATGCAGTTGCCTGCCAAGTCTAGCACGTGATGCGCGTGACACACGCACTTGTTCGGGGCAGTGCAGTTGCCGTTCACGCAACCGTTTTCGCAAACAGGGGCGCAGCGGAAAAAGGAGTGGGGGACGAGGGTATAGCCGCTGCAGCATACTTGGATCTTGCTGTAACCTGGACGAGACTAGAAACATACATTTTCTTTAGATTGCAATGTTAGATCATATTCCTCGAATAAATAGTCTAAATAGACTTTGATAGATCAAAAAGTAGAACATTCTACGGTGAATTTAATAAACCTAACATTTTTTTCTTTGGCGCTAGAGCCATTAGAGAGTTTTGACTAGGGTTACGAAAAATGATCTATCAGATTGATTTAATTGAAAGAACATCGATCGTTTGATCGATCTGATCATTTGACCGATCTGATTGTTTGACTGATCGATGAATTAATTTTATAGTTTGATCCCGACTGACAAGATCGATCTGCATTGATCAAATTGGTGTTACATGATCAGATCGATGTTGGTAGAGCAGGGTATGGTCAACATGTTAGTAGGTATGCCTAGTCTGCAATTGAACCTGGGTAGAACGCTTTCAACTCGATCTGTAGTTGAGATTAATTAAATCAATGTAATAAAATGGATGGACCTTTTCTGATCGACCATGATCAAGAGAAGTAAACTTTACTTGTTCCATGACAATTTTACTTGTATTTTTGAGGAAGTGGGTAGTAAACCTAAAGCCTTTGCAAGATACCTTTGAAGTAAAATAAACTCGTAGCAATATTTTTGATCTACTGAAACCTCTGTTACCATATAATCCAATATCAGCATAGAAAGAATGATCTAACTTTTGACTTACTAAAACCAGAGCACATTTTAGAGCAAAAATCTGCCATGGAATGTAATCTACTTTTGGATCGTCAATTAATAGAGCAAACAAAATGCATCCATTAGATGCCCTTTCGGGTTAGAGAAGTCAAATTATTATTTGATTATATTATTAATGTTTAATTTTGAATATACTAGTAGGAATTTTTAAACGGAGATTTTAACAAATATGTATTTTTGTGAGGAATTTAGTAGTGTATTTCTTAAAACAATATCTGACACATATTTATGGGTATTGATAAATTACTTAAAATTGGGTGGCTATACAAACATTTTTATTTCATTATTAGATTCTACGTATATTCTTATGCCAGTTATATATTTTTTTAAACCAAATTTAGATAGAAATATTATCTAGCAGGGTAAGTTATAGATCATGCTCTATAACGTGATCTAGTTATTTCAATATAATTAAATCTTATGAAACGTCTACTTAACTAAATGTTAGAATACTAAACAAAACAAGGTTAGTTTATTTTATTTTTAGAATACAAGTTTTCTCTTTGGAACAATGACCGCTGTGTGTGGTTTTAAATCATGCAAATTAGATTCTTCATATCTTGCTAAACATTTGGTAGGCGATAATAAAAAATTTAAACAAAAGTGAGAGCAATATGTTAATGTACAATAAATATTTGTGTGTAAATGAATAATAATGTGTTTTAAACTGTTTTACTTCTCATAAATTACTTCTGTAAGATTTATTACATTTTTTAAACACTAAAAATAATAAAGCAAAAAATTTATTAAGAGAAACGTCTTACTTAGAACAAATGTCTGTATAATATGATTATAATTAGTATAATTAACTATAAAAAACTGGAAGCGATTTTTGCAAAAATGATTGATGACTATATCATTTATAATTTATACAACAAATAATACGTTACAAATTAATAAAATCCGGAGCAAAATGAAATTTATCTTTATTGTCATTATTAGCAAATTCTCTATGGATTTAAATTAGTTTTAATTATTTATTGATACAAAACATAAAATAATAATTACGACTACTGTGATGGATTTTCCGTTGAGTATTCATCGAATTAATTATTTTGTGTGGGAACAAAAAAAAACAATCTACAGATGCTAACGATACTGTCACTCATTTTTAATTTCGCAATGTCAAGTTTAAGATGTGATAATGAATATTCAGTGGGCATTATGACGTCATTTTTCCAAGAAAATTAAATTTGCAATCGGTCAAGGATCTTATTATAATAAGTTAATATTTATTTTTAGTAATTGTGAATACTTACACCATTGCCTTTTGGTATTACTCCTTGTCTTTGGGTTTCACTTAATAAATCGAGGGTTCTGAAAATAAATTTGAAAATCAAAATTACTCAAAAAGAAAGTTTAAAATTTTGAAATTAAATAATTGAAAAATAAAACATTATTGTTTAGTTATATTAAATTTAAATGGAATGTTGAATTAGTAAGTATGACTTAATTTTAAAGAATGACATTAATTTTTTTATTCATAAATATTTTATAAGAACAACAATTTAATCAACGGCAGCCTTATAAATTAAACAACTTGTAGATTACATTCAAAAGAATATTTCAATTTTGATTCATACTTGCAAACAATATATATTCATAATAAACTTATTACTCATGTTTATTCTAGAAATGTGACCATTAAAACATGTAAATCAGGTTTCTTGTATGTATTTATATCACAATTTTTTTATATCAATATGCGCGTATACACGCTATATTATAATTTTATTTATAATTACCTAGAACACATCTAAATGGTTCTTATATACGCATGTATGTAAATGTGTAATAACAAAAATAATAAGCTGCTTTCTAAAAATACAAATTGATCTTTAAACAGATCTTAAAAATGAATGTTTGAGATATAATAAATAATATTTTAATGTCAGTTTAGAACAATATGAATTAAAATATTATATTATTATACGAGTTTTATAAGACGGTACATAAAAATTCTAAAAATTTCAGTTAATAAAAATAATAGAGTGTAATCTAGGGATTTAAATGTGAATTATGGTAATTTTGTTGAATGAAGTTTGGCACATTTATCTGTCAAAATGCATTTGAAATATTGTGGAAATATTTATAAACCTATACAATAAGACTTACGAAATGTTAATATCCTTTTAAATTAGTTTTGTTTATTTGGTTTTCATACTCAGAAATAATATAAATTGTATTAAAAAATATTTTAAAATATTTGAGGTAATCAATTTGACTTTTAAAGTGGGGTGCAGTTGTTAGAAGTAACAACTTTACAACAACAAAAATACCAAAAACAGTATAACAATATATTATATTATTAAACTACTTTCGTTATAACAATAGGGCAATTGTTAACGCAAGAAGTAAAAAATATTGTTAAAATTTTATTCTAAAAATATTTTTATTATTAACAAATTTTTAAATATCTTACTCTTCTATAAATGCAAAATCATTTTGAAATGCCTGTTTGACTTTTTTTTATTTGGTTTATTAAATAGGTACCCATTTGAAGTCAAAGGTAATGATTTAAATTAGAAATGAAATATATATAAAAAAAACACAAAGCTACAGTGTTAATTTTGTAATTGACTTCATTAATAATATCTACCTACATATATGTAATGTCAAACGTTCAATAGATGCAAAAAGGTTACATGTGTCATTTTATTTGGAAAATAGACAGTAAATTTACTTTGTCAGAATTAAATGAATTGGGAACATGCAAATAATTATCATAGTTTAAAATTAAAATTATCCTTAACTTGAAAATATAAATATATATTATTATTAGTATAACCTAGCAAATACTAAAAGTAGTGGCGGAATTTCAACAATTTTATTGGAGGGGCAATAATGGAGTTTTATATACCATATGTAAACAAGAAAAAAATGAAATTTAACCCATAGAAAAAAGAGTGACGAAAAGAGTTAAAGGTAATATAATGTTTACCAATAATTTTCTATTGGTGTCCAAATTTTGGGGATGCAATTACAACCCCTTGCACCCTGCAAAAGTCGCCATAGAGGGGTATTTTTTTTAGATTACTATTATTAATTAATTTGTTAATTATTCAAAAAATCTGGTGGGTGGTTCGTTTTAGAACCGCTATCATGCCAGCGAAATAAGTTTTGACTGATTATTTCTTGCGTGATTTCTTTATGAAATAAACCTTTTTCATACGTACGGTACTTCCAAGATACAAATCCCGCTCTCCCTTGGAAGTGTCAGATTAGACGTGGGATGCTGTCCTTTAGTCTGGACCTGGGACTTCACACAAAGCCCCAAGGACAAGAGGATAAAAAACCCTAGCGATCTCGACACCGACATGGCGACTTCCAAACTTCAACTGTTCTGGCTAAACAATCGCTACACGTTACAATGCGTGGGGATGGCAGGAAACTAAATGATAATGTCGATGCTTCCATGTTTTCCTAAGAACACATTACTTCTTTCTTCTTACCTAAGAAGATTATTAGAGCTAATGACTTAATCTTGGATTACAGACAAGGGATGAGTCAAAGGGGAAACTATGCAAAATTATTTTTAATTGCAAAAATTTCCATTACTAATTACTTTATCTTGCATCCGTTTTTATTTTTTTTATCTATGGTGACACATTTTAAGCGTAGGAGTTATCACTTTTGCTCTAATCATATTGACAAATATTTTTGCACAATTCTGTTGAACTAAAAGTAATTTTTTTATAGTATTTGTTAAATGACTAAATGGTGTTTATGATGTAGGTAGCAACAATATTTACTAGAATATTTAATTCATTTCAATAAATAAAAATGTTTCATTCGTATAAATGTAAAATTATAATAGTTTCCTTGCACAAGGATTTTAAAAAATCTGAGAAAAATTCACTCCAAAAAATACTAAAATCTTGTAAATATCATGCTAAGATGTATATATAAAAACCTTATAGAGAGAAGTGATTACAGAATGGTGATTAAAATGTAATATATAATGTATTTCTCGCAAATCGCCTTCATTCCTGTAAGCCATTTATTTTAAATAAGTATAATTGTAGTAAATATTTATATTATTAATTTAATTAAAACCAATTGGCAAAAATTTAAATTGTCTTATTGTTGAGCAAGTAATTTTCATGATTAAATTGGCTGTACGAAATTATATGGGACAGGACTAGTATATTAATTTTAAAATAAATTTAATCAAACAGAATTGAGTGCAGGCCAACGATTTTACTGAAAGAACAAACTAAATTACGTTTGCTGTAAAATTTTCTTAAAAATAAACAAAAATTGAAAGCTTCTGCTATTTTATTTTCAATTGCAATAAACAATGCCATTCGTTGGTGTTTCATAGACATCATTTTTATATCCATTTTCAAAATGAAAATGAAAACACAGACAAAAAGAAGCTAAAAATTACTTAAAATAATATAATCAAACAAAAAACAATATCAGCATAAACAAAAATAAATGGGTTAAATTTGACAAGTGAATAGTGATTCATTAACGATTCTAATTCCAAGATTTGATTTGTATTACATATAGGTATATTATTCTTAGATATTAACATACCTAGAATATTTGTGAATATCATAACCGTCGCAGATGTCAAATGAATTCCGAGCTCGGAGAGTGAAGATTTTAAGACATCTAAGGCCTGGTATGATTCATAACACCCGTGGTTTGTTAAATAGTTTACTGGTTTCACATTATTAATAAATATTATTTTATAAAATTCTCTTGTGAGTAACGTTTACTTTGACAAACGGTAAATATTATCACCATACTGAGTTGGTAACTTGCAAATTATTTGGAATACAATTATAATTACGTTACCCTGTTTACTTTTATCTATATAAACAAAAGCGTAATCAACTTTTGCTCCAAGGAGGTCAAAAGCTTTTACAGACCGGGCTTTGCCATTAAATACAAGTAAAATTTCTTACGAATACAGTATCTTATGCACTTGACTTCCTGCTTCATTTGGGAATGTTTGCACTCATAAAATTTCAAATATAAATCTTACTCACGTATTTTTTTTTACAAAAAAACAAAATAGGAAATTGTAATAAATAAATAAAATTTTATTGAAGTGATGACAAACCGTACCCAAACTAGGTATTCGTCGACACAAGGTCATATTCACTTTTTTGATTATTTTTGTAAACAATTTACAATAATTTTTATATACTCTAACCATGAAATTTATTTTCAATTTCGTTATAAATTGTTTTCTCGAAAAGGTTAATTGGTTCAAAATCCTCAATGCATCGTTAAAATGTTGTTGCAATTTCATTTTGATTATTATCCCATAAAAAATATGTGAAACAATGATTTAAAATAACAAGTTTTGATAATATATTTATTTTACAATTGGCACAATAATACACTTAAATCTATTTGAATGAAAAAAATTTACATTGAGATCAAATGTAAAAACAATAAAGCAAATTTGGAATAACCTAATTAAAACAATTATAGTTAGTGATATGGCTATATTCAAGGTACTCAGTAAAATTAATTGATTTTGTATGTAAATAAGATAAATTAGTAATATGTATAATGAAGTTAATTACAAATACAGGTATTCAATATTGAATTTAACTAAGGTACTTTTACTTAATTAATAAATTTAACTTTTCATAGAAAAATTGTAGGTACAAATTATTTTATATTTAAAATCAGTTCTTAATTATATAAACGTTATACTTATTAAACTAAAAAAATGGAACAAACATATTAATTATTAAATTCGGTTTTGATTTAGTAAACATTTACTATGTTACAATTATAAACACAAACAAAAACATTAGGTTCTTTTTACAGAGAATAGTAAACATGACTTAATTTATTTGTTTTATTTAATATTGGCATTAAACTGAGGGTGCTAATTAGATTTAATAATAAGTTTTGTTAATATGAAATAAATGAAACTGTAATTTGTAATTAATAAATATAAATTGTAAAAAAAACCTATCGTTTTTTCTCTTCTTAAAACTATATTTAAAACATGATTTAACTTAAGATAAACCAAAAATTAAAAATTATTTTCGTACATTTTAATTCCATGGAATCTGTTTGCTTTGTATCTTCTTTTAATTTGTATGTCAATACCTGAAGATATTATTAATGAGGTCTTGCAAAAAATGAAGTAAACTTTTCTTTGTTTAAATCGAATTGAAATGAAAAAATGAAAAATTGTGCAAGACCTCATTGTCTTAAAATAATTGTTGAGCTTAATTTTATATGAAAATTATCTTTCTTAATTAAAAAAAAGAATTTTCCTCCTTTTCGTCTAGTCTAATAGTCTTGTTAATTTAAATTTAATATAATTGTCTTTGGCACATATTTGGAAACCTTAATAACTACCAGTCCTTAATCGCGTAAAATTTTTAATTCCACAGTATAACTTTTATAGCATCTCCACTTTTTGGTTACATTTAGCCTTAGAAACCATTTTGATGATTTAATATTGTCTTTGGCAATGAAACGGGAAGCCGTGTGATTCACAGTGGAAGTCCGAATCACGCGTTGTACGGACAGTGCAGTCAATTTGGGGTAAAATAAAAAATACGGATCTAATATTTTTCATTATTCAATTGATAGAAGCTAAAAATGAAGAATCGTGCAAGACATCATTGTGTTCAAATAATAGCTGGCCTCAATTTTATATGAAAAATGTCTTTCTTAATTAAAAAAAAAGAATTTTTCCCTTTTTCGTCTAGTTTAACATTCTTGTTGATTTAAATTTAATATAATTGTCTTTGGCACATTTTTGTAAATCTTAATAACTAACAGTCCTTAATCGTGTAAAATTTTTAATTCTACATTATTATTTGTATAGCATCTCCACTTTTTGGTCTCATAAGCCTTAATTTGAAACCATTTTGGTAGTTTAATATAATATGTCTGACAATTAAACGGGAAGCTCTATTAAATATAATTGCCTTTGGCACATTTTTGGAAACCTTAATAACTAACAGTCCTTAATCGTGTAAAATTTTTAACCTTATAATATTACTTTTATAGCATCTGCACTTTTTGGTCCCATTTATCCTTGGAAACCATTTCGCTAGTTTAACATTGTCTTTGGCAAACGTGAAACCCTGTATCTCACAGTCGTTGTCCTCATCACGTGTTGTACGGACAGTGCACATTTCCGCAACACGCGTGGCGACATGCGGGTCTGGGGCGCCGCGACGCCGGGATCTCGTCGTACACAGGCTCCGGCGGCGTCGGCGTCGTCTGCAGGCTCGAGCCTGGTAGTGACGCCGCTCGGTAGCTGCCCGATGATGGCGGGAAGTCGTACTGCGACGCGGTTTCTGCAATGGAGATATAGTAATTGGTTATTGTGTTTTAAGGATACGGAATTGAGTGGTTGAGTGAGTAAAAATCTGGTTTTAGGACACAATAATTATGACTGAAGTAAAGTGTTATTCCCTAGGAAAATAGTATACAATCAAAATTCTCGAGGAAATTTTCAATAAGAATGTAGTAAAAATAGATAATTATTTTTTTTTTATTTAAAATTATAGCTTTTTTTAGTATGATGTCGAGAAGGATCACTTCGTTGTTCAAAGGTTAAAGATGAATGAAGGTCGTACTGATCCGATTTATTTTTTCATAAATAATTTTATTTTTAAGGATGTTTCGGGCGCCAGTGGTTCATCTTCAGCTAATCTGTTAAATTTTGAGATACATAGTTTAAATAAATATTTATTTTTTTTAACAATTTTTATGGATTAGTTGGTAACAAATTTGTTATTTTTTACTAAAAATAAAATATTCTTAGACACTGTATTGATAACAATTTAAATTTGACATTGGCTATTAAACATTAAATTATAGACATGGATTATATGTCCAGTGTGTGCAACGAAACAGGAAACACTGGAGTTAAACATGGGATTTCATTAAATTGCGGATACTCTCTCTCCTCATAGATTTAAAGCAAAACTACAAGAGTACAAAGTTGTTCAAAATTAATGATAATAAAAGAAGAATTGTATCTTCGGAACAAAAAAAAAATGAAAATAATAAATAAAAAAATAGGCAATTAAAACCGTTTCGCAGAAATCCGAAAGCGCCAGACACGACACGAACACAAGTTTCGACAGGGCCGAAGTTTTTTGGCCAAAACCGAAAATTTGGTGGGATACTAGATGCAATCAAGGTTAAACGGGAATCCCCCGAGTTACTTGGCGCATGTGTATTGCTAGCTTTTCTGATTTTTTACAGCAATGTTGAATTTGACATTTTAAACTTAAAATTTAAGTAATAATGATACAACCTGTCATTAATAGTTTAAGCGCATTGGAAAACTTATTTTTAAGTAACGAGCTTAGAATGAACTGAAGTATAATCAATTTATTCTGAATAAAACCGAGGTACCTCATATTACAGTATAAGAATGGTTATTTTTTGTGATATATACATAATTGAAATTACAAATATTGACTTCTTTTAATAAATTAACTGTATTAACGACATTATTATTATCAATCTTGTAAAGTGTATTCGTTTTTAATCAACAATCTGCCGTCAATAGAAGGCATTATTGATTTTATAAAGTGTGTCAAGAATTTTAATTTTGCTCGTACGTAGTTGGAAAATATTTGCTATAAAACCATATAATGTTAAATTTTATTAAGTGAAGCATCTATAAAACAGAAAATTCATATTCTATTACACACAATGACCTACTTTTAGTTTCCCGTTAAATGACAAAATAATGAATAGTAAAATAGAATACAAAGAATAAATATGTGTACATATTCCAGCCTCACATTACAGAAGTAAAACTGGTTGCTTTGTCAGAATAAGAAAGAAAAATACCTGAACAGTTGCTGTATTGAACTTTAGCATCTTGTAAGGTGAAAACTGGATTTTGAAATATTGGTGGATCTGAAAATAAATATAAAATTAATATACCATATAGATTTCTTAATACATAATGGTTGGTGTATTATAAATATATTTTTATAGCTTATTTGGGGTTTTGTAACTACAGAATTATATTCTCAAATTATTGCAAAAAATTAATTATGATAGCAATAAAAACTTAACGTGTGACATGAAATATATCACAATATTAATTCATATATGAATTTAATTCGGAAATTTGCAAGATTAGATTAATTTATAAAAAGTTTACTTGACCCCGACAAGATTTGAACACGCAATCTTCTGATCTATATTTTAGCTAGAAATTAATCAAATACCAATGAGATATTTTTAAAAATCAATGATTAATTTTTCTTATCACCAGAAAAGGAAGGTGTTTAGGGATGGTGCTAAAGAAATATTTATGAAGAAAAGCATTTTAAGATCTGTATGATAATATGATAAATGTTTTTTTTTCATTATTAGGCTAGACACTCTCTATTCTTAATCTTTATTTGATATGAGAAATTATTATCTATCGCTTACTCTATTAATAAATTATTATTAACCATGGTCGATAATGAAAACTATCACTTTTTAAAGAAACTCAAATCTCCAAATCCAAATTTTGTTTGAATCATTTAACTCAAAAAAAGTGAAATTCAAATAAAGTGAAATTAAAAATCAAAAGTGAGGTTGACAAACTGAAACGTCATATATAAAAACAAAGACAACCTACTTTATTTTTGTGAATCTTAAGAAAAAAGTTAATGATCATTTCAAAATTTTTATTATTGTCAATATAATTTGTTTTTAGTAGGATTGGAATTATTATTAGTAGTAAAAAATAGTATATACTAGGGTTGACCAGCGCCTTATGTCCCTCGGTTGTTTCGCATCTCGGGACACATCTTGGCACGAGATGAATAATGATAGTTGATAGTCTTTTCAACCATGGTGTATCATATTCTATTTTGTACTTATCGTTTTCATTTCATTAATTTTCTCTATGTAATCTAGTTTTGCCTTTTAAATATACTAGTCTTCGCTATTTTCTTAACGTGAACGGAGTATATAAGATTATGTAAATAAAGTGATATGTAGCTTTTGAAGTATAAAAAAAAGTATTGCTCAGACTATGATTTTGAGAATTATTCATATATTTGCAAAGTTTCACAAATGTTGTTATTTAAAAATAATCAATAATAAATAAATAAAGGTGGTAATATGATCGATGATTAACAAGTGATCAATTCTAATATTGCATTTAAAATAATAGATATTTATATTACAGTTATAATCACAAAAAAAAAATTAAAAAATATTATTCTCCTACCTGGTAAAGGAGCGTGGAAAACACTTCGTTGAATGATCGGTTCTGTAGACAACCTATTTTTATTACTATCAATTCTAGAATTAATACTAAGCACATTTTTAATCGCTAAATCTCGTTGTTTCTTATACTTCGCTATCATTAGTGACATAGCACCTACTAAAATCAAGATCACTACTATCCCGATTCCAATACTAATAACAAACACTAACAAAGTGTCTTTCACTCCTGCATCACTATTTTCTATCACTATTTGGTCCATGTGCCAATGTTCCGTATGCTTATCCGAATATGGGGGAATTTTTCCAGTAGAATTGAAGTTTTTTTTCGACGAATTCGAAGCATTGTGTTCGGCTGTTTGGTTCTTCTCTTTTTCCGGTTCCAACCGGATGGAAGGAGTGCTTGCTTTTGTTTTTTCAGTTGTGGAGTTGGCAACACTGATCATATCATCTTTTGTTTCATTTTTCACGGCTGGTAAGCTTGGATTGCTGGTTTTGTTGCAGTTTTCGACACTGCAATTTGTTGAGGATGGAATTATAGTATCGCATCTGTGAACCGATCAATATATTAAATTAGAACATTTGTTGTGTAATAATGTTTTGGATATTTATTTTTTTGATGTCAGCTTTTCTTGTCATTCTTTATAATCAAGATGGTTTTGTAATTATTTTTTGCCGAGAGCTACACAGAATGAAGATAATTAATTTCTTTTATCAAAATAAAAAACGACTTTACAACAGAGAACATATCTTTTTTTATATTATCCAAAGTATATTATGAATATAAGATGGATTATTTCGATAGAATAATAATACTCCGTAATGATCTTAGTATATGAGCGGTCGTTAGATATTACAGAGAAAAATTATAGTAATTCTTTATTTAAATAATTTTTCTTTTTTTATTTTGTTTTACTAAAATTGTAGCTGTGTGATTTGAAATAAAAATAAGGCAGAAAAAATATAGGCTTGTACACAAAAAAATATTTATAATTCATTATTATTTTTAACTAGACATGAACTTTAAAATCCTTGCTAGATAAATAGATTTATATTAAAAATTAGTAGTAATAGGTTTAGGTTTAATAAAATTTTAATTATTCATGGAAATCTCATGTTGTTATTACCTTTCAAGATTTTATACGACTAATAAATTAAATAAAAGCAGGGTTGAGAAAAACCCGGGTTTTATTAGAAACGTTAAAATATGTATATGAATTACATATTTTTATTTTGATATATTTTAGACATCAATAGTTTACATAAATTTCTTTTGTTCGTATAAATCGATTTTTGAAATATGTCTTAAAAAAATGTTGTGTCTAACACGAAAGGAAAGCACTTTTTCCACTTGCTACACTCGTGAGTCAATCTCAAGCTCAGGTATTAAAAAGGTACGATTTTCGTAATGATGATTTAAAAAAAAATTAAAACTGTTGCAGAAGTGTTTTATGCATTTTTACGATTGGATTATTGTTAAAACCAGTTTACCAACAGATTACATGAATTGATCCATGTTTCACCATGTAAACATATTTTTATATTTGACTTTCACTCCCTATAAAGAAGACCCACGTTGGGTCATAACGATCGGGTGCAAATATAGTCTTCCAAAATTATCTGAATGCCAGAAATTTATTACCCTCTTATAGTCAGGGACCAGTCAAATTTTTTTATTCATTGTTAATAAACAATTCATACTACTAGCAGTACTAGCCATCATTATGGGTATTTTGAAATTGTCTCAGAACAAATATAGGTAAGATCATATTTTCGTTCAATAATTATGAACTGAATTGAACAGTATTTTATTGTTATTTAAATTAAAAATTAAGAATATTTTGTATGAAAATTATTTGATTTATTTTTTGGTGGTACTATTCATTTAAGGGCCAGTTTTTCAATCTCTGGTTAAAGTGTCAGTTACCTTAACTATCGGTTAATAGAAAAATATCGCATCAAAAATCTAATGTAAATTGTCAAAAATACGTTATTTAATATTTCGATGCGATATTTTTTTGTTAACCGACTATTAAGTTAACCGGTACTTTAACCTGAGGTTGAAAAACCGGCCCTAAATCTTTTAATAAATGATGATTTTTTTCTGTATAATGTTTTTTTGCAACATTTTATATGTTATAAATAAATTCATACTTGATTTATTTATAGCTATAATTTATAAATTATGAGCGTAATATGTTATTACGTCAAGCAATTTATTAAAAAATGTTGAAACTCAAGTTGCTATATACAGAAAAGTGGATGACTCATTCTTTTCACTTGCGAATTTCGTTCGAACATAAAAATCCCGGAGAAAGTGCAACAATGTTACAATTCCATAAATAACTCACTTCGGACCGGTTGTCCCTGGCTGGCATACGCAACTTCCTGTTTCCGGCGTGCAGGACGAGCCCGGGGCGCAGGAACACTGCAGGGCGCAGTTCTGACCCCAGAAGCCCGCTTCACACGCTACAACAAATAAGTTCGTTAATGGCTTTCTTCTGCAGCTGTGGACACATAGCTTGGAATCCGTACTTGTCAGTTTTGATGTACTACTTTATATTAATTGGGATTTTAGAATTGGCATTTTGCATGTTTAAGTTTAATTTAAGGATTATGTATATGTATAGTATCGCATCAGTTAACTGAGGAAGGTAGGATAGATGAAATCGTGATAACCATGAATTCATTTTGGATGTAAAGCAATAAAAATATTGCATGAAAAAATGTAATTCTTTTTTGTAAATTTCGTTGAATTATGGTATTAAAATGAAGTAACAGGTTCATTAATGGTTTTCTTCTGCAGCTGTGGACACATTTTAGCTTGGAATCTGTACTTGTCAGTTTTGACACACTACTTTGTATTAATATGAGCGATGCAATTTAGAACTGGGATTTTGCATTTTTAAGTTTGAATTTAAGTATTATGTATACATATAGTATCTCAACAATTCGCTGAGGAACGTAGGACATTTTGGATGTAGGGCAATAAATCTAGCACATGAAAAAATGTAATTCTTTTTTGTAAATTTCGTTGAATTAAACGAAGTAACTTATAGCTTCACACGCTAGAACAAACAGCTTCGTTAATGGCTTTCTTCTGCAGATGTGGACACATTCTAGCTTAGAATTTGTACTTGTCATGATGGGATTCTATAACTTTAGTTGCTATTATTTGGACTTGTTATGATGGGATTCTGTAACTTTAGTTGCTATTATTTGGACTTGTTATGATGGGATTCTATAACTTTGGTTGCTATTATTTGGACTTGTTATGATATCAATTGCAAATATGAACTACAAAGTATCCTTGCTATTCTATAACAGTAATGGTTATTTATGCTTGATACATGTATAAAGAACACTACTCTATAAGTCTACACTGATAATGGAAAGTCTTAAATTCATTGCATTGTCGTTTGTAATTGATATAATAACAAGTACAATTTTTATTTGTAGTTGTTAAATTGTTATGAGTTATGGAATCCCACCCCAGTTTTGATATACAACTTTATATTAATATCTGCGCTGCACTTTAGAACTGGGATTTTGCATTTTTAAGTTTAGATTTAAGGATTATGTATACATATAGTATCTCATCAATTCTCTGAGGAACGTAGGACAGATGAAATCCTGATAGAGCAATAAAAACATCATATTCTTTTTTGTAAATTTCGTTGAATTATACTATTAAAATGAAGTAATTTATATTAAATAACATGTAGGAATACATGTAGTATTTTCATGTGTTATATGGTGACTTAATGTTTAGCTGGACAGTTTTTATTTACCAAAAACTGATTTCCCATGATAAATGCTTATAACAAACATTTTTGGGACACACTGTATATTGTCTAAGGATGTTCTGATACTACGGAAACGCTACAAGTATAGATACTTTTCTTTCAATACCGATATTCTATTATCGATGATAATCTTCCGATATTTTAGTAATATCAGTACATTTATCCCAATATACAAAAGTTTAATTTATTAAGGGCCGGTTTTTCAATTATTGGTTAGTACTTCATAGTATGACAAATCTAGTAATATGAAGCGAACAGTCGTATATTTTTCTAGTCAACCTAAACTAGAAACTTGTTACCAAGGGTTAATTTAACAAGAGATGTGTACATGATTGAAAAACGCTCTTTGCTTTAATCATAATTAACTTGTACTGATTAAATCTAATCATGTTTAATTTAATCGTAACTTAACCAGGTAATAAAAAAACCGACCCTTAGTTTCTTTTGAATAAAACCGTTTTGAATAAGAATCTAATTTTTTTTATTATTTTTGGGAAAAAAGGCTCCCCAATTTACTTTTTTTGATGTTTCCAATAAAGAAGATAAAGCATTTAATTTAATTCTTAAACATATAAGAATATATTTTCTTTAAAAAAAAATTTGTTTTTCATTACTTTCTATATTTTTCTTTCCATCATATAATTGTATCGATAATTTTTATCTGATATCTGATATCCAAGTGCATATTCCTATACTGTTGCCTTATTCGTCAGAATACATTTATGTATTGTTGGTCACAGTTTAAATTTTTTAAAAATAATTTATGTACCAAAATCTATTTCTGAACTGTCACCATTATTGGCATAATGTTTATAGAAACATCAGAATGACAATTAACAATTTACATTTTATTGGAGGAAGTTGTCAGACAAATGTTTACACGAAACTTACAAGTAGTTGAACTTCTCAGACTTCTTAGAACTTAGAAGTATTTTTTGTTAATAGTCTACTAAGGAGATTGAACCCCAGATCTATATAATAAAGGAATCTTGATTTATTACTTTAATTACAATAGTATAAATATAGTGACGGATAACTAACATGTAAATAAATTTATTAGAAGTTCTTATCTGCCAAATAATTGGTAAGTGTCTTTCAAAGTCACTTTATCCACTGGATTATTATTCTGTAAATTAACAAAACAAAAATAATTATTTCGATGTTGGCTGAAATGAAATAGTGATTACTGACTTCATAGATGTTTAGACAATGTGAATTTGATGCTCAATTTGTACACGTTAGAGAAGGATGAAAAAATACGAGTATATTTGGAATGTCACGGGCTTTTCAAAATGTCAAAATTTGATACATAGATTTGTAGTGAAAGATGCCCCAATTGTGTTTGAATGTTCCAAATAAAATGATAGTGGTGATTATTTGCCCTTCTATACATTTCCCTCTGTAAAAGATTATAGAGGAAAATCCTTTAGTAATAGAAAGAAAGAAATGGTTAAATGTGTTAAAGACAACTGGAACGTTTAAAGCACTTTATTTTATTAGATGGATTTTATCTATTGAAGTCAGATGATTAATATTTTAATTGCAATGCAAGTTATCAGTTGTATTTACTAGAATTATTAATTATTCATTATTCCATTTTTCAAAGTAGTTCACTTGTTTTCTCACTTTTTATACCCGAAGTTCTGGATTTATAAAATCATCTATTTCTTCAAAATCCGTGATCCTCGAGTTTTTTAAAACCAATGAAATTATCTCTTTTGAAATGTTATTATGTTTATGTTGTAATGGTTATAATTGATAATTATAAATAAAAAGAAAAAACTCGGAACTTTTGTGGCATAATTTGGTCAATATTCACAACCTGAACCAGTTTATTTCGAAGTTCAAGTTCCCAATAACTAATCAGATAAAGCTAGATATTCTACGATTATGTTTTATATTATGTGTGTGTTATAAAAATGTTTTCCTACGACCACTGTTAAAAATAGTATTTTTAACGGTTGCTTAGCAAGTTAAAAATAACAGTTTATAACACAGTAAATACTTTTAAAACGTTGCCATTGACAACGTGTTAAAAGTAAAAAACAAATTTACTTTTAACACGTCTTATGTTCAGTTGTTCATAACAAATACATCATGACCTGTCATAAATGTCATTCTAATGCTTAGTTTTTATTTACTAATAGGTACATAACTGTGGTCGTAGGAAAAATAGTGTATGATATTTGTGTTAAAAGTGATTTTATTTCGTTCGTGGGGTTTGTTAAACTCGCTTCGCCTCGTTTCAAACTTCCCCACTCACTCATAAAATGTCACTTTTAACACTTATATCATAAATAACTATTATAACCTTATATATATTATATTCAAAATTATACTTAATGATTTCGATATAATAAACATGATTGAACTTCAATTGTTCTCTAGGCCTTAGAGTTATCGTGCCGACAATAATGACGAAACATAATGCATTTCTTTTTACCAAATTACCGGCCTCGAATTTTCCTATGGGCAACCTTGCACTATAATAAGACATTCAAATTAAACCATAATCATACATTGAAAAAAGAATGACGAAATCATAGATTAATTACAATTTCTAAACATAGATTCTGTTTCAAATTCAAGTCAAGTAATCTCATTGCACAAAACTAAGTCAACGATTACTGCAATCTGCAATCATATCATCAATTACTCCAAATGAGATCAAAATGGAGCAAGAACTGGACCATAATCTTCCGCTGATACGCACGAGTGAGTTTTACTATGTGAATGAAACATAAACACTCAACTCTATAAATTCTATATGAACAGGTACATGTGTATGCAATGCTTGTGTTCTCATACATTTCACATCATAAATAGCATTTTACTACAGATGCATACTACATAAATTTTGCTATTATAGACAAAGATAAACAAGAAACAAGGAATTGTTTTGCACTCCAGACCTATATAAAACAAGGCCTTCAAGTGCATTTTTATAGTTTGTTTCAACTTTTAATAGAATGGATTTTGCTTTCACTGGCAGTGTTTTAAAATAAGTTCAAAATCGAGTATTATATTATAAAACAGCTACAAATAAGTAAGATATTGTAATCAAACCGATTTTGATCTTTCGGTATTTTGACGAATCTCTACAAATTAAGATAATTACAATATGTTTTCAATATATTGAGTGTAATAAGTCTGTTCATCGAAAAGTTAACAAGAATGCCAGTTTACTCTTGCTATTGACACTTTGACAATACGTTTGTTATCACAGCCATCCCCTTCTCAATAGCTAGCTGACGTTTTACAAACACATAATACTATTTATTTATGTTTTTTAATATAAATATAAATTCTACATGCGTAATAAAAATTATACTTTAGTCCCTTGATATACAAATAACTATTTTATGATTCTGTCTGTATTAATCCTATTTTGAGATAACTTCTAATTCAACTAATAAAATTTTACAAATTATATTGGTTTTACCTTTCTACTGGTTGAGGATGATTTTGAAAAACTTAAATCCAAAATTGATATAATTTTTTGCCCACAATCTTATTATGTTTTTTTTGCATAATCTATACAATAACAAAAACAATAGATCCATTTGAAATATTTTTTTTGAGAATAGTCATAAATTAAGCTTTGCCCATTACTAAAATTACCATTTCCTTGCCGACTCCCAGTTCGATAAGAAATCACTTACGGATCAGTAATTTATAAACATACTGCCGTGGAAACTTAACCGGTAAACAATAAAAATATCCGATTGTGTAAAAAAATAGATGAGTTATTTATTATTTACAATATTCTACTAGTTTAATAATGTTGATGTAAGTCATTTTACTATAAAATACAAATCCATAAGGACATAGAATTCAATAACTTTTAACCCCAAATTTTGATGTTGAAGAAAAGCTGACCAGCAGATCTTAACTGGATACTTGCATGGAAGAAATTCATTATGATTTGAACTACAGTGAAGAGCACTTGGCAACCAAGTTGCTTAAAGAATTTATTGTATTTTGATTACTCTCTAATAAATATGTATAAAGAGAAATACATTAGATATACAATGCGCTATTAATTTAGTGACCATTGATTGTTTAAATTTCCATATGTAAAGAAATGACTGTTTGTAATTATATATCAGTTAGGTATTTAATATAAGAAACCTAGCAAGAAAATAATTAGAACAAAATTTAAATAGCCATGTATATGTATGTATATATTCCTTTAATTTGCATATGTAAGTAAACGTATCATAGATAGCTTACAGCAAAATTACCCCACCCAAATATTTGTTCTAACCTATGATATAAATACAAAATATTTCCCTAAAGAAATATTGCATGTTTACATTGCTTTGCATATTCTAGTTCGTGTTATGATGCATGTTCGTGATGAACTATTTATTATTTATTAGCAGCGTGCATACATGAATGACAATAAGCGAAAGGAACGTTGGCACTTGTCAATTGAACGGATGAATGAAAGCCACAGAAGTGCTGTTGTGACCGCCACTGCAGTCTGTCACTCGTACACTCACAAATCAAATTTTCTCTTTTTAAATATCACTCTAACATTTCGCATCACAGGAAAACAGATTAAAATAGAATTGGGTTTGATAAGTAACATATTGCAAAGCAATGAAAAAATGATGTAATTTTATAATCGTATGGATAATACATATGATTTTCATGAATTCTATTAAATATTCAAATTGATTGATTAAATGTATGTAACAAACTGTAGTATTTTACATTGTTAGCAAGGTAAAACCATTTTATTGTTGATCGTTAAGGTGAATTGCGAACCTGTCATCTCCTTAAACCAGTAAATCTTTTACTTTTATTTTGTATAATAGTTTACATAACAAAACACAATTTTGAGAAATGTAAACAATGCAACAAAACATACAACTAACTTGTAAAAGTTTTGCGGGTTAGTAGTTAGTTTCCGTGGTGAATAAATAGTTCAAATAAACAATGGTTAACCAGATAGTAACAAATACCAAAATTAAATGCATTTTATTTTTATTTTTACTACGTACACAATCTGTGTTTTCCTTTGTTATCCTTATAAATGTACTGAATTTATTTCTAGAAAATAAAAAACATTTGTATTATGATATGTTTATCATGACAACTTACAAGTAAATAAGACTAATTGACTTTTCTACTCCCTTTGTTAAAATAAGATTTTTTCTAATTTTGACATATAAAGTGTCATTTTTCAAAATTGACTGACGTTTTGAAACGCCAAATTTTTCCTAACCAGTTAAAAAATAAAAAAAATTCATCACTGAGTGATGAAAAGCGAATTATTTAACTTGAAAAGTGTGCCGTTTCCAAATATTAGTCAATTTTTAAAAGTGCCACTTTATATGTCAACATTTAAAATTAGACGAAAAAATTAAAATTAAAAGAACTGGATCAAAATTTTAAAAATCTTTGAATGAAACACGTTAGAAAATGTAACTTTGTGTATAATTTGTGTCATTTAAATATCCCTCCGTTAATCAAAAAGAGGCATTTTCTAACTGGTTAAATAAATAGCTATTTTCTACGACCTCTATTAAAAGTGGCATTTTTCTCACTCTATACAAAGCTTGAAAGTTACGTTTTTCCACAATCGTAGCTTAAAGTGTGAGAAATGATTTCTCATAGTATTTGAACACTGCGCATGTGCAGCTTGGGAAATATCATTTCTCACAGTAATTGCCAGCACTACGCAAGTGTGAAGGTATTCTTTGTGAGTTTACCTGGACCATATTTCTTTAGAAAAAGAATAGTGTGCCACTCGTGCAGAATCACCTAATTTTCCATCTTGTGTGATTCCAGCACTCGACTTCGTCTCGTGCTGAAACCTTTACACCTCATGGGAAATACGCAACTTTGTGCACTTGTTGCATAATATTTTATTTTTCTACTCCACACTGAACTCTTTTGTTTTTTAATTTTAGCCTTTGTATTTGCAGTATGGAATTATTCTAACGTTCTGTTATATATATAACTTTATATAATGCTATAAAAATTCAGTTCCTTGTATATATTTTTTAAGAATTTAATTTCCGTATTTTCTTTTTTATTTTATTTTTGTAGTGACTTGTATATTATGCTACATTAAATATTTGAGTTGTGTTATTGAAGAAAATATATGAAAACTTTCCTTTTTATGTAACATTTTTCTCAGAACGGAAAATGAAATAGATTTCTTAATATATATTATACTGTTTATTACTATTCCTACTTGCAATGCAAAGAAGTGTAGCCATAAATAATTTTTAATTACAAACGACTAGCTATTCCTCAAACTGAATTGGAATACTCCAAAGACGATTTGTGATAGTTTTCTATTTGATCTAATTTACGATCCAAAGAGAAATTTGGTGGGTTACGTAACCAGACGACGTGATGATAATCATGTAGACTTACTCTGATTACAAGAGGCTCCAGTGTAGCCTGCTTTGCAGGAACACGTCGCAGGAGCAGAGCATATCCCATGAATGCAGGATTTGCAAACTGGGATGCAGTATGTTTGTGTTTTGTCTTCAGTGAAGCCGACACAGCATGCATCGATTTTTCTTGTTCGTTGCTCTTTCTGAAACAAAAATATTTTCCTTAAATTTATATTATATTATTAATCACAAAATTATAAATAAAAAAATCGTCTTACTAATACTTTTTTGCAAACAAACTTGTAGGTACGGTTCAGAGATAAAATCTATGACTGGAATAAAAAATTGAAGATCGATCTCAGGGGATAGATAATAAAAAAAAAGTCGCAATTTTTAACATAAAGTTGTGTGCAATGAAACGCGGAACATAGGACTCACTCTCATGGTTGATTTAGAGCAAATTATGATATAATGTGATACATAATTTTATTTTCTGCAACTTTGTTCTTTTGAAGTTTCGCTCTAAATTTATTAGGAGAGCGAGTATCAGCAATTTTTTTAAATCCCATGTAAAATTTCTAAGATCCGCATTTTGTTGCATAGTCTGTATTTACAGTTACTGTAGATACATAAGGTAATAAATAAAGACAATAACTAGAGAAGAAGCAGTAAATAAATAAATTAAGAAGAAAATGGGGTACATACTAGAATAAATAGGACAATAAATATATATTGAACAAAAATTAGAAGAATAAGACATAGTAAAAAAAAAAATAAAGCAACAGAGACTCAAATGGGTAAAACAGTAACGGAGATGAAAAGCAAGAGGGAAAAAATAGAAAATTGAAAGACAAGGAGAAGAATCAGCAATCTAACTTAAAGAAATGGGAACCAATACACCCTAGAAAAAGGATGTAGAGAGCTTCAAAAAGTGGTTTAACATCTCCTAGGGGTGTCTGAGTTTTTATTTAATTTCAGTAATTATCTGAGATATTAAAATAGTTGGAGAAAATTCTGAGGTAAATAACTAGAGCAACAAATATTTATAACACATTGTGGGATAAATAAAATATTAGAGAAAATACTATTGCCGAGCAAGAATTAGATCAATTAGGGAAAATTCTGGGGAAAGAAGCAATTATAAAAGAATGTAGAGCATATCCTGAGACAAAACACACGACAAATTGTTCAGCAAAATTATTTAGCCTATAAAATGGTTAAAAATTTCATAAACTGGACCTAATTCTAAAGCTAGAAACTAAAGTAATTTTAGAGCATTTGTCTATTGTTGTATTTATAAGAATATGTATTAAATATTTGAAGTACATTAAATATGACTGAAAAACGGGATCACGAAATGAAGTAAGCAATTAATAATTCTTAAAGGTCAAGTATTACGAATTAACACATAACAGAAACAAATTAAACTAGAAAAATAAATTATGGAACATATGACTAAAATTTCTGAATTGTAGAATGATCAAAGATAGTGATTTCGTTTAAAAATTTAATTGTATGTTTTCTTATATTGAGGCCTGTAAGACTTGAATTTTTATAATAAAGATTTTATAAACAAATAAATAAATTTGTTTCGACAAGACCAGTTTGCTCCGGTATTCTAGTCAAGAGTGGCAACGATTTAGTTTGTATTCTGGTCGCGAAATACATACGTTTATCAGCAGATATCAGTGCGAAATGTCGTGGAAAATGATGGAAATATGTGAAAGGAGTGGAAAGTGATAGTGAAAAACTTTAAAGTGATATCAAAAACTTTTGATCGAGTTCATTTATTTGATTTCTTCGCTTTGGAAAAAGGTAAAACGCAGTAATGCTTATTTTTTAATATTTCACAATATATTTTATATTTATATTATTATAAAATATTGTATTATTTATGTTAAATAATTAATAATTAAAACGCAGTGTTTATAAATATTTATATATTCAACATTTCAAGATCATTTTTTCTTTAAACGTTATTTCGAACACATGTTAAATGTTTCTAGATCATCCTCAAATGTTACAACATAAATATTTATTGAGTCACACTAAATGTTAAATTACTTGAAATTAAATTTTAAATTTACAACATTTGTATCTTGTCACACTCATATGGTGTTACTAATTATTTCAGAACGAAAATCTAAGTATCTGGTTTGTATCATAATGACGTGATGTTCTATAAAATTAGCTGTGTAACCACGATGTAATCTGAAACTTGTGTTCACATCAAGAGTACTTAGTGTTAGACCATATGTGTTTCACAGATATTTGCTTATGTAATGAGTAATAAATGTGGTTCAGATGCGTAATTGAATGTCGGAAATGTAACAACGTTTTCCTATAAAGTGGTTAACCATTGTAAATAACATTTTTTGTTGCTACTGAAATTTACTTCAGATAAGTGCTAACATAAATAAATATATTTTTCTCTTTATTTATATAAATTGAATATAATGTTGTTTGGCTTCAACCTTAAATGGTATATGTATGAATGTACATAAAATCTAAGGCCAAACCTATAAATAAATTATTATATTTCCTCCTGACGTTGAAAATAAGTGTTAAACATTATATTATATAAATAATAACAAATAAAGTATTATCGTTTTAATGCGAATAGAATAAATATAGACTTGTTCATATTAAACAAACTGTTCACATTACCACAGGTTTATAAAATGCAAACTTTGTTTATAAATAAATATGTACATATTGTAACATTTATTTATTTGGGTGAAGTGTAAAAATAATTGAAACACTAATTTAAAAATACTAATTATTAATAAAGGCTTAAACACTAAGAATATTTATTTAAATACATAGTAATATGAACTATTTATTTATACGATATTTATGTCACCAACTACTTATGTTCACCACTCGTATTAGTATCAGATTGTCTCCGCGGTCAAAAATTTTCGGGTATAGAAACCCAAGTTTATATACCCGAACAAATAAACTCTCGAATATTCGTACAGCTTCGATGCGTAAGTATAATAGCAGACTGACCTTTCAAAAATAGACACCATGCTGTCAGTATGTGCTCAATCTATTGGTGTTACAATTATCCATGAATATTGATTTTAATCTTCATCTACAAATTGTATAACATGACAATGTATAAATGTATTATAACACACCGAATGTACTTAATAATGCTGATGATGGGCTAACAATGCCTGAAACCATCTGTATTATATTTTGACGAGTCTAATAATAAAAAACAACAGGAATTTAAAGGCCTAAATAAATTTACAAATACATAATAATACATACACTCAAAACAATTAGTCTCCGTACACCAATAAAGAAAAAAAGTTTTTTATTCTTTTAAAGCTTTTTATTATATATATATATATATATATATATTGTGACGATCACTTGGGCCGCTGCGACTTTGGCGGTCCGTGATGTCGTGGTTCTTCCCCAGGAAGTCGGGTTTTCTCGGGCGCCAATCAGCGGAACCTAGGGAGAGAACAAAATGCCACGGGAACTCTAGGTCGGTTAGGCCAGGGTGGTAACTAAAATCCAGAATTACTAAGAAAAACCAGTATTTATTGCAGATTCCTTTGGTTCCATACGTCGTTAACGCTGGGAAGTCACAGTCGTAGTCGCGGTCTGAATTTATCGCGGTCTGGAAGGAAGTACAGCCAAACCAGATACCAGCTTGAGACTGTACGGTAGGGATGGGTCGTTGTCGAGTCAAGGAGAGGAATAATCCCAAACTGGATGCCAGCTTCAGGAATCAGGACGACGAGTATCACCAAACTGAAGCCAGCTTAAAGTTCTACTCGTCGGGGTTAGCGGTCAGGACGGTAATACGGTCTTACCTACAAAAAGTCGGTCTGTAGATCTGTGGATCTCGGAAATAAATCGCAGTTGTCGCAAGTAAACTTAGTTTATGTCGCTATCGGAAGCTAGTAAACAAGTGATCAGACTCAGCCTCGGAGGCCGTATTTATACCCCGATTACTAATTAAACTTGTTTAAACAAATTGTACGACAAAGATAGAGAGTTTTAAAATATCGTTATTTTTGTTTAATAAAATTTAATTTTATTCTAGACGTCGTTCTTTGACTTCCCTGCGTTTTCCAAAGTGTTATATTACATTTTATGATATTTTAGAATATTTCATAATTTATTTTGGGACATTTGAATTTCGGCTTCGGTCGGAAGTACGGATGTTTGCCGCATCTGCCCAGTGGCGTCTTGGTAGTGGTTTGACAGCTTTCTGTAGAGTGAAATATCTGTGAAAATAAACATTTTACGCAGGGATGTTTAACGTGAGTATGAATATCAGTAACAGGGTGATGTTTTATGCACGTGATTTTGTAGGTGGCTCAGGAACTGTCACTTGGCCGAGCACGTGGTCTCGAAGTTAGGTTAGACAGTGTGCTTGGTGAAAAAACGAGATGAACGGCTTCCCTGTGGTCTGGAAGGCTTGTGATGATGATGATCGGATGACGGAACAGTGTTGTTTGAGTAACGGGGAGTATCCGTGATTGCGGACAGGAAGTCAGGTTAGTGACGCTTCGTCACACCCTCCCCTTACTCCGGGAGTGAAATGAAAAGACACGTAAGTTTCTTTTTTTCGGTCGTTTTTATTATTTTAAGCTGTTTGCCTTGCCCTCTTCTTCTTTTTGTTTTTCTGACGCCGTTTGGGAGCGTTCGTGGAGTACTCCGTTACCCACATCACTCCACCTCCGGGACGAGGTGCCAGTACCCTACACCGGCGGAACGAGAGCGCAGGCGTGGCCGTGGTGAACTCGGTCGGTAGCTGCGGCGGTGTGGTCCCTCCAGGGGTGTCCCGTGCTGCACTCGCGGTACGGAACGGCGGTGAAGACGGCGGTCGAGCCAGCACCGGCGACACATAGTCTGGGGGCGACCATTTCGGCGGACGGACGACCGGCCGGTGTTCCACGACCTGTGCGCTGGGCGTCTCTGGGCGTTCCGGTGTTATCTGGATGGGTGAGGCGTCCAGGATAAGAAGCGAGGGCGAGGGCGGATGCCGGTGTGCTGGTGGAGGAGTAACCTCCATGGGAGCAAGGCCAGATGTTCGGGCCTCCAGCGGAAGCACGGCAGGACGCCGTGGCGGCGTCTTCAGCAGCTCAGACGGGTCTGGCTGCGTTTCTCCTCGGAACGGCAGCGGGCCCGTCGTGACTTCACTCTCGGCGGGAACCCGAAGAGCTTTCGTCACGGCGGGAAGCCGAGGACTCGGTGACGGCGGTGCGGGATCGACGGCGGTTCTACCTCGGAACGGCAGCGGGCCCGTCGTGACTTCACTCTCGGCGGGAACCCGAAGAGCTTGCATCACGGCGGGAAGCCGAGGACTCGGTGATGGTGCTGGATCGGCGGCGGTTCTTCCTCGGAACGGCGGCGGGCCCGTCGTGACTTCACTCTCGGCGGGAACCCGAAGAGCTTGCATCACGGCGGGAAGCCGAGGACTCGGTGACGGCGGTGCGGGATCGGCTGGTCGCTGGTCGTGACGGCCTCGGTCGGCAACTGTGGCTGTGTGATCCCCCCAGGTGTGCCCGGTGCCGGACTCCCGGAACGGAACGGAAACGGCGGTGGAGTCGGCAGCGGCGTCACGTAGTCTGGAGGCGACCATTTCGGCGGTCGGCGGGCCGGCCGAGGTTCGACCAGCGGCATCCTTGGGGTCACGGGGCGGTCAGGTGTGTCAGGAAGCGGCGACGTCTCTATCACTAACAGCGAGGGAGACGGCGGATGCCGGGGTGCTGCGGTGGCAAGGCCAGGTGGTCGGGCCTCCGGCGGACTTGTTTACCAGCATGTTGGACGACCTAAACTAAAGGACGTGGGGCGGTTGACTGACTGAGCGTTCTGTCGTCTTCCGCTGCTGTCTCATCTTTCAACGGCATGATGTCGGCTTTTCTGAAATTCTCGAGTTACCGAAGATGAGTCCCTGCTTGGGCCGCCAATTTGCGACGATCACTTGGGCCGCTGCGACTTTGGCGGTCCGTGATGTCGTGGTTCTTCCCCAGGAAGTCGGGTTTTCTCGGGCGCCAATCAGCGGAACCTAGGGAGAGAACAAAATGCCACGGGAACTCTAGGTCGGTTAGGCCAGGGTGGTAACTAAAATCCAGAATTACTAAGAAAAACCAGTATTTATTGCAGATTCCTTTGGTTCCATACGTCGTTAACGCTGGGAAGTCACAGTCGTAGTCGCGGTCTGAATTTATCGCGGTCTGGAAGGAAGTACAGCCAAACCAGATACCAGCTTGAGACTGTACGGTAGGGATGGGTCGTTGTCGAGTCAAGGAGAGGAATAATCCCAAACTGGATGCCAGCTTCAGGAATCAGGACGACGAGTATCACCAAACTGAAGCCAGCTTAAAGTTCTACTCGTCGGGGTTAGCGGTCAGGACGGTAATACGGTCTTACCTACAAAAAGTCGGTCTGTAGATCTGTGGATCTCGGAAATAAATCGCAGTTGTCGCAAGTAAACTTAGTTTATGTCGCTATCGGAAGCTAGTAAACAAGTGATCAGACTCAGCCTCGGAGGCCGTATTTATACCCCGATTACTAATTAAACTTGTTTAAACAAATTGTACGACAAAGATAGAGAGTTTTAAAATATCGTTATTTTTGTTTAATAAAATTTAATTTTATTCTAGACGTCGTTCTTTGACTTCCCTGCGTTTTCCAAAGTGTTATATTACATTTTATGATATTTTAGAATATTTCATAATTTATTTTGGGACATTTGAATTTCGGCTTCGGTCGGAAGTACGGATGTTTGCCGCATCTGCCCAGTGGCGTCTTGGTAGTGGTTTGACAGCTTTCTGTAGAGTGAAATATCTGTGAAAATAAACATTTTACGCAGGGATGTTTAACGTGAGTATGAATATCAGTAACAGGGTGATGTTTTATGCACGTGATTTTGTAGGTGGCTCAGGAACTGTCACTTGGCCGAGCACGTGGTCTCGAAGTTAGGTTAGACAGTGTGCTTGGTGAAAAAACGAGATGAACGGCTTCCCTGTGGTCTGGAAGGCTTGTGATGATGATGATCGGATGACGGAACAGTGTTGTTTGAGTAACGGGGAGTATCCGTGATTGCGGACAGGAAGTCAGGTTAGTGACGCTTCGTCACAATATATATATATATATATATATATATATATATATACACGAAAAAATTTTATATTATAACATATTGTATTAATAAATAACATAATGCTGTTGCATGTAATTTTTTGTTTTGTTTAATCCGTTAATAACATTTTCTAATTCAATAATTTTGTGTTAATTGATACCTAAATTTGGTCCTTAACATTATTATATATTTTCTTGTTCTTCATTACCTAAAAAAAGGTAATTAGCACCTTCTTAAGTGATTTTCTGGACCCACCTCTAGCCTAATCTTACACCGATGCTGAGTGGTCGTTAAGAAGCGAAAAAATGAAGTAAAAAATGTTGATATTGCAAAAGGATGTTAAGCAGCGTTAAATCACTATCCATTTCATTACCATTAACAATGAAATGAGCCTAAGCATAGATCCTCATCTTATCAAGTTCTTAATTTATTCTTATTGATTAGTGAACTGATGGCGGAAGAAAGAAGGTTGTGTTTTGTCCTTTTGCATTTGTATCAGAATAAGAAGTTGGATTCGTATAAAGTGTTGCCTCCATTCATAACGACGAAAATCCGTCACCCAAATTTGATTATGCTGTTATATGTAATTTTTTGTTTTGTTTAAGCCGATAATAACATTTTCTAATTTAATAATTTTTTGTTTATTAATACCTAATTTGGTCTTTATTATATATTTTCTTGTTCTTCATTACCTAAAAAACAGTAATTACCACCTTCCTAAGTGAGTTTCTGGATCCGCCTCTGGTCTAATCTTACTCCGATGCTGAGTGGCCATTAAGGCGTAAAAAAATGAAGTAAAAAATGTAGATATTGCAAAAGGATGTTAAGCAGCATTACGCCACTAGCCACAATCCATTTCATTACCAACAATGAAATGAGCCTGAGCATAGATCCTCATTAGCAGGTCGCTGGTCGCTGATCGCTGGTCGCGTATAAGGCGGCGATCTACATCTCCGGACGTGACCGTTTGTGGATCGCCCTATCGGTATTTACTTTCACTTGCGTCTTGCGTGCATATGCGTGCGAGCAGCTGACCGTAACAGATGCCGGAGAGGTTAACGGTTACCGAACCAGTAGGACGGGTTTCGGAAGTAGAAACTTCCGACTGGGCCTGGAGTTAAGTAATGTGGGTGTGGAAATGAGAGTTACATTGGTTTTAGATTACAGAAATAATCACATACCTTTTTATACTTAGTTATTGATAGAAGTGCAGATAGATTTGTATAGTATGTTCAGATCTGTAAGGTTGTGGCTTTGACTTTCTAATCGGGTGTATCGCAACTCAGAGGGGTAGTTCAGTACCATCAGTTTATTGAATTAAATTAATGGAAACAAAATCTATCCCAAAGTATCAATTATCAACGAAGTATCAGTAACAGAGAGAAGCAAGATACCTGGGTATGCACCTTGATAAAGGCCTTACTTGGAAGACACATATAACATGCAAAAAAAACAGGCGTATTTAAAAATTTAAAAACTCTATTGGCTTCTAGGAAGAAAATCAAAATTATTACTATACTGTAAAATTCTACTATGTAAATTATGGGAATGCGCTAGGAAATCAAATTTAAATATTATATAAAGATTTCAAAATAATTGTAAATGCTTCGTGGTATATCACAAATGAATCAATACATTCGGATTTAAAAATTAAAGATATTAAGGCACTTAGTACCTGTTAACAATGAAAGAAATAGATCAGCTTACTTTTTTTATCTAGTTATTTATTTATGTTGTAAATTTTAGATACATGTATTCTTAGTACGTAAGTAATTGAACATACTCAGAAAATTTTAAATACAACCATGATTTTCCTTGGATTTTTACTCCCACAAATATTTTGCACAGTTACCGTCCGCAAGGGTCTAATAAGGACCATAACTTGAGAGTTCCGAACAGACTATAACATTGTGTGTCTCATTATTCAATATATATATTTTATATAAAAATTAAAACCTGCACTTTGCAATAATTTATTACCATTTTTTACATGCAGAAATATATTTAGTTTTGATTATTACTCCTTGAGGAAGACCTATGTGGAGTCGAAATTGATTGGAACAAAAATAAAGTCATCGGAATATTGACTGAATTCTAGAAATTCTTACATTATCGTATTCAACGACCACACAATAAAATTTTAATCGTCCTACGTTTATACAGTTATAATTTTTTTTTTGAAACAGAAGTATAATTTTAATCATGTGTGGAGAAAACATTTTCGTTATGTAACGTTTCACGTTTCTATCCATTTATGGAGCGTATTTTTAAAGATTCACCTGAAATAGGTATATACAAAAATATAATTAAAGAAAATAATGCCTTCATGACAATTTTACTTTATTTAAAACGTATGAGTTTTCCATAGAATGTACAGTTTTAACGAATACTAAACCACTCAACAAATGAACATTCTCGTGAAACCATGAACCAATATGATGTATTCGTATGAACGAGTGTTGAATTTTTAGGTTTTGCTAATAAATTACGTTCGTTCTACTTAAAATGCCCCCAATAACGAACTGAAAGAAAACAAAATAAAACAAAAATGCTCTGTAAATCAATACTACATTTCGGTTCAAGCTTCAGTTGCGGGCTATTTCGTTAACACGTTATTGAAATTTTTACTATGCCAATTTTTTGCAATGGTAATCAAAAGCAAGGTATCATTGTAATAGATTGATTTGAAATCCGCTATAAATTGTAATTTTTTTGCAGAGGTTGCAAGCAACAAGATATGTTATTAAAATGCAAGTAAATTGTGTCAAGTTCAAGTACATTGAATACTTGAGACCTTATTTTATTTATATTTGACACATGGGTAAAAAATAAATATGAACATACATTCAATAAAGCAGCCAATCTGCTCTAGATAATGTGCCCTGGTTTCAGCAGGATTGGAATTAAAGCAAATAAATTAGAATGTTCTAATTCTTGAACCACTGAAACCAGAGTACAATCCAGAGTAGCCAAATTTACTGCAGAATGTGCTCTGGTTTCAGCAGGCATCTTATTCTTGACCCACTAAAACCAGGGTACACTCCAGAGCAGCCATATTTGCTCCAAAACGTGTTATCGTTTCAGCAGGCTTAGAATTAAAGCAAACACTTTAGAATGCTCGATTTCTTGACCCACTGAAATCAGAGCACAATCCTGAGCAGGAAACTCTGCTTCTGAATGTGGTCTGCATTCAGCAGACCTAGAATTAGAGCAAACACTTTTAAGTGCTCTAATTCCTGACCCATTGAAAACACAATCCAGGACAGCTAAATCTACTCTAGAATGTGCTCTAGTTTCAGCAGCTCTATAATGAAAACAAACACTTTAGAATGCTCTACTTCTTGACCCACTGAAACTAGAGCACAATCCAGAGCAGCTAAATCTGCTTCAGAATATGCCCTGGTATCAGCAGGTCAAGAATTAGAGCACACGCTGGAGCGTGCTCTAATTCCCGGCCAGCTGAACTAGATCACCGTCAGGGCATCGATGCCCTGTAAAGCGGTCTAGCCATGCCAGACCACCAGGCGGAGAAGAGGCCCAGAGGCCTACTGCCTCCCCGGCGCCCCGCAAGGCAGGACTGAATACTAGCGTCTCAGGATCGCTGGTATATCTTTAGACGCGCATTATTATCGGTCATGCGGATTCCTATTGGCTGATATGCAACCTGTAATTGTGGCTGTACTTCTGCCAATTTTAATATGATAACTTGTATTCATAGGTTCTTTGATGCGAGAAATTTGCTGGTAATATTTTTAAGTGTTTAACTCATACCCATTTTAGGGTAGTAGTCAGTTACTTAAAAATGGAAGGAGGTACAATTATTCTTTAAAATAATAAGCTAAGAGAAATATCTCCTAGGAAAATTTTTTTGGGGCACGATCTCCAACAACCCCATGTTGTCGGCGCCCATGCTAAATGGAACAGGAGTTATTTTTATTTGGATAAAGATTGAGCCACCATTATCTATAATATAAGGAAACATAACATATTTATACCTTTTATTTCTTGAACCAAGAAGGAGGCATAAATATGATATATTAAATTTATCAGATTTTAAAGTGAAAGGAGTTTTGATATATTTGTTTATCATCTTCTAAATACGTGCATGTAGTAAAACATGTACTGCCGTAAATTAAACAGTAAAAAAGTCTTAAAACTAAATAGTCTATCACTATCATCTGCATTTAACAAATTATATTAATAAGGAAATACACTAACTCATGTCAGCGTAGAGAGAATTTACAACTGTATAGTTTATGAAAAACCTGAATCAGACTCTGGAATGTTCGGATGTGTACGCTCGCGGTCATTAGGCTCGCCGCACTAATGCCCCGGTTAGTCGGGATACCTCCTTAGAAAGTGAAAACGGCTTATGATGTTTTATAGATGAAATTATCGCAATTTATACGAGATACATATCGGGTTAATGAACCATACATGTCAGTAAATACAAATGCTTCTTACTCCAAATCGGCAGATCTGAGACAAGACAGAAGCATTTGTTTTCATTAGGAAAGGACCTGTACTTTCAAATAGTTAAATAATCGTAAAAGGTAAAAGTGCAAGATTTATGCGTTTATTATTGTTACTTCATAATTGAAACTTTAACGCCAATAACTAGAGTAATAAATTATGTTGAGTGTACTTATGTTATTGTTTATTTCAGCGGTTCTCAACATATCCTACCATTTCATTAATGTCAAATAATAGTTATTTATGTACCAAGGGCATTATGAAGATATATATGCTCTTCCGAGGGCAACGTGCTTACAAGGACGTGACTTTGCATATCGTCCGAGGGTGTAAATATCAAGATATGCTCTGTGCTACATACAATACTTTCTATCCACCCTGTAATTTCTTAATAAAGTAAATAATACGTAAGGAATTTTTAATACACTTGCCTATAAACGCAAAAGTTTCTTTTCTACCTTTTATACAATATTAACACCAAAATAAACTTGTTATTATTAGCGTAGTAACTTTTTAAATCCATAAATGGGTTGACGGTACACAATCATTTTTTGTTTTAATTGAAGTTTTAGTAAAAAATAAAGAATTTACATTTTCAATTAGAAAAAACTTAAACATGAAAATGTACAATTCTTAGTTTATCAAGATAAAATTTTTCATTTACAACGGAAATAATTTAAAAATTACCCATTCGTGTGATTTCAAATTTCCAACCGATTTTAATTATCTCTTTTCGTTCCTGAGATTATTGCTGTTAAAGTTGCACCTTAAAAAAGTATGTTTTTTAGGTATATCTCAAAAGTGAGTAAAAACAAAATTTCAATGATTACATCAATCCATTCTATTGGCAAAGTTATATATAGAAATTTTTTTCTTCGTTTATATGTTTTTTGGAATGATCCGGTGATAAAATGAGAAAATCGAAAAAAAAGAAATTTCAGTGTTTAATTTATTTTCTTAATTTAAGTAAGTATCGAATTTCACACAGACCTCAACTATTTCTTAACGGTTTCATCGTTTTTCTCATTTTTCACCGAATCGTTCTCAAGAACGGACATATATGCGCATATATTCGCCACTTATCTCGATAACATTTATTTTTTTATAGTAGTACAAAGTGATAATGTTTTGGAACCACATTTAATATGTGCTAAAGATTATAGGCATGCAATGTATATGATTAAAATGAAAGTTTGTATTGTCATTTTAACAAGATGAATTATTACTTTAGTAGAAAAATTTGAATTAATACGGTTGTACAATTACATTTTTCAAATAGTAAACATGATAAGTGTTTGCATGTCTGTGTTCATGTATACAGGAAGTAATTATATCCGATTTAAATTCTATACTTTTATAAGAACAAAATACAATTGAACTTTGTTATTGTTAACCAAAATTCAAATAGAAATGTATATTTTTATATTTTATATGTAGATCTTTCTTTAAATTAAGAGATAGAAATTGCATTTTAATTAAAAATTAATTAACATATCGTAAAGAATCTTAATTACGATATTTGCTCAATATTTACGGAACAGAATTTTTTGTTATATTATAAAAACGAAAGACTTTCCAAATATCATGACAGATCACAAGTGTGTCATGTTATTCATGTAATGTGTCACATCACGTAACATGTATTAAGAAAATGAAATGATACAATGTAGAGCAGAATTCTAGCGCCACATGGAGCCAAGATAGAATGATAGAATTTATGATTGTTGAAAAGTGTAAACATGGTACGATTATGCTAATTACTTCATTAGGAAACTGGTCTAAATGTTAATTTAAATAATTATAAAATATAAATATTTGATACCCGTTTATGGTAATTGAAATTAACATTTGAACTGACGTTAGAAATAAAGGCAACAAGAACACATAATAATTAATACATTCTATATTTTTAATGCAAATAAATAGTATATATATATATATATATATATATATATATATATATATATATATATACATAAATTTTGCGGGCGAGGAAAAAGCAAACATATATATTATTCTCTCACTATATAGAAGAGTAATAAAGTAATAAATTCTATGAACTCTTCTATTTAAGATATGAAATGTATCTTTGAGAAGACTAACTAAATTTATTCTGCCAATTTTTTAAACTTGTGACAATATGATGTTTCCAAGGTATATAGTGACAGAGTTAAAACAAATCAAACATCATTATTAAACCAAAAATTGTGTTGATAAACGCGAAATATCCCAAAAATACTTATTTTGTACCCAAAATTTTGATTTTAGAAAATAGAGTACATTGATAGATCTCGACGCGCTGATTTCAAATTTTCAAACGGAATTTAATTATATTTTTTCGTTCCTGAGATATTTGTTGCCAAAATTGCACCTCAAAAAAGTGTGTTTTTGGCTATATCTCTAAAATGGGTAGAGATACAATGTCGACGATTACACCAGTCGATTCTACGGGAAAAGT
Source organism: Stenolophus ochropezus (assembly GCA_035578165.1). Taxonomy (NCBI): domain Eukaryota; kingdom Metazoa; phylum Arthropoda; class Insecta; order Coleoptera; family Carabidae; genus Stenolophus; species Stenolophus ochropezus. The sequence continues at coordinate 6,965,665 of JAQOWZ010000002.1, forward strand.
TACATGAAGAAATTTTTGCTCCGCATATTCGTTCTTTGGAACGATTAGGTGAAAAATGAGAAAATCGAAAAAACCTAAATTTCTAAATTTCTCACAGAAACTATTTTTCTCCAAAACTATTCATTTTCTAGACTTAAGTAAATCTCGATGCGCTGATTTCAAATTTTCAAACCGAATTGAATTAGCTCTTTCCATTCTCGAGATATTCGTATTCAAAGTTGAGTTTTGGCAATACCTAAAAAAGCAGGTTTTTTAGGTATACCCCTTTAAGGGTTAGGTTTACGACTACGTCGACTTCACCAATCGATTCTACGGGCAAAATTACATAAGTATACCACTTTTTAGATTTTTATTCCAATGGATACAATTTTTAGAACGAAAAAACGAAAATGGCCAAAATTGAAAAAAACGCCTGATGAACCCCTTGCGATTTTTTTCGATTTTTGCCATTTTCAGTTTTTTCTTTCTAGGAATTCGATCTGTTGAGATAAAATTCTGAAAATTGGTACACTTATGTAATTTTGCCCATAGAATCGAATGGTGATGTCGCCGAAACTGTAAACCTAACCATTTAAAGGGTATACCTAAAAAACCTAATTTTTTAGGTATAAATTTGAACTCAAATATCTCGAGAACGGAAAGAGATAATTGAATTCTGTTTGAAAATTTGAAATCAGCGCATTGATGTCTACTTAAGACCAGAAAATAAAAAATATTGGAGACAAAAAGTTTCTAGCCGAAATATTGAAATTTAGGTTTTTTTCGTTTTTCGTATTTTTCACCTAATCGTTCCAAAGAACGTATATGTGGGCAAAACTTTTCTTTACATAACTTTTCCCATAGAATCGAATGGTAAAGTAGTTGAGCTTGTATCTCTACTCATTTTTTAAATTTACTCAAAAAACACACTTTTTTGAAGTGCAACTTTGACAGCAACTATCTCCGAAACGAAAAGAGATAATTCAATTCTGTTTGTAAATTCGGTGTTAATGTCGCTAATTCTTTAAAAAATATAGCAAACAAAATTTTGTAAAATTTTTAAATTTTCGAGCTAAAAATTCGATATTTTCAAATGTTTTCGGATTTACGAAAAAAAATAGAGCTTCAGTGGCTTTGGGAATTACTTCCTTACGTTATTCCTATATAAAGTAGCAAAATAAATGGTTCCACTTACATCTAATACTTTTATTTTATAATAAATTATGAAAATTTATTTTGGCATCCCCAAAAGAAAAGTTCTGCGCACGTCTATGCTGGAGGGTATTTGCTATAAAGCAGATTGGCACACCCAGTAATGGGTATTAAGACTTGAGTGAAACATTTTTTTTTGTTTAGAAATCTTTATCTTTATTTATAAATTTTATGAAATATTTTTACTATATATAATATACGTGCATGTTAATTGTGTATGTATAAATTTTAAATTTAATATTCTTTATGTTTCAGGTGAGTTCTTTTTCTTCTTCTTCGAAAATCTAACCGAATAATGTAAGTTTTTTTTCTTTATTTATTCTAAATTATTAATACTGCAGACACAATTTTATTTCTCATAAAGAAAAATATATTTATTCATTGGAAAGATGAACTTGAACTATGAATAAGGAAATCAGTAAAATGTGTAATTTATTATTACCAACTTTTAAATTAAACAATAACAATAATTACCAATTTACTCATATTGTTTTATTATGTACATTTTATTGATATCCTTGATGATATCAGTTACCGGAAATTTTTTTAATATTTGTAAAAATTATGATGTTATCATAAATGATTAATTATTATTAACCATACTTCCTGAATTCTGAAAATGTATGTTTATTTGTGGGACTACATATTTAAATATTTTGTTAAAAATAAAAAATAAACATTGATATTGAGATGTTTCATAAATCTAATTAAAAAATTCCTTTCGTTGAAGTGCAACTTATATTTGGCAAGCTAATTGCTTCTGATTTAGGTTAGCAGATCTACGTCCAAATTAGGAAAATGCGTGAAGATAAATTTACATAACTTTATAATTACTTTGGAGAAATTTCTAATTCATAACACATATATGTATCATAGATAAATATTAAATATTTGACGTGAGGACATAAGTAATTATAGTTAGATCTATCACAATCATCAATACGGAAACGGAAAGGGCAATGACCGGAGTAGCTTTACTTATTAATCTGCTTTGTTTCCAACCCTCGGATCCGCTTATACCTATCATTATTGTGTTTACTAATTATACCGGGTCTATTACTCTAACTGCCTCATTACTTACTCTAATTTATTCATTCAACAATGAATGCGAGCAGAATTGCACTGCTATTTCATAAGGACACTCACTTAGCATTTTGTAACTTAATTACGGGTATTAGAGACATGAAAAAAGCTTGGATATTTTTAAAAGATATTATATAGTATGTCCACAGATCGAGTTAGAAAGAAGGAAAATGTTTCTATTTTTTAATTTACGAGAAAAATATTTTCTGGATAAAAGTTTTTGCATGTTCCAACATGGCCAATTCAGCTTTAAATCTTTTCAAATTTTCTTTTAGTTTCAGAGAAACATCGAAAATGAGTCTGGCAAATCATATATATCACATTAAAATAAACTCACGATATACGTAAATAACAATATTTTTTTCTCGCTGTTGATCCTCACGTCATCAATTGTAACCATGTGATTCAAATCATTGAGAGAAAGGGGGATTAGGTGACATCATCTTATTGGGGGTAATCGAATATCCAAAGTAAATAAATGTCAGAACTTACAGTATTACATACAAATGTATAAAAAGAGTTGTTGATTAAACGAAACTACCAACACAAAATGAAGAACAAATTATCAACGCCAAAATCACCTTCTTAAATGATATTAACGACAAGAATTATATACTCATTTTGTTAAATAGTTGAAAATATCCGTTACCGCTATGAGACCACTGTTTCTATTTCATTTTTGTCGTTGGTTAGACGCAGATACCATATGTACCCCATGTAACAAGTACGGTACAGAGATAGTGAGAAAGTCTCATCTATGTCATACGTATACGACAAAGATGTAAGATAAAAGTTAAATAATTCTTGCAGCAGAAATTAATGACGTGAGGATCAACTACGAAAAATGTTGTGTAATATTGCATATTTTTTAAAATCCCCGTCTAATTTTTGGTCTAATGCGCTCTAATGTTTATTAAACTAGTAATTAAAAAATACACTTTACGTAATTGTAATATTTCTTACATATTTCCAAGTAATACATGGAGATGCATAAAACTAAATCAGTTTTCCTGATTACTGTTGATTTTTGGTGAAAGTCTGTTCTAATGTTTCGATATTGCGTAGAAGCATACTTACCACAACTTCGATAGCATCGACTTGTTCCGTGCTGTATTTGGAGCATCTGGGTGGGACACTCAAGCACCAAACGTAATCTCTTTTTGTCATCGTTTTCTTAATGGGTTTTTCAAATGTGACAGTGTATCTGCAACAAAATAACATCTCAAAATATTATAAGCTCTTTACATCTAATACTATGTGGAGAAAAAGATTTTTAATGCCTATCCCAGGTCAATAAACAACCACAAATTTTCGGTCTAGTAAATCGCATGAGGGTATAAACATCTAATCTAATCTAATCATCTAAAAAGTTAATTATTAAATACTAAATTAGTAATAAATTTTTACGAAATTCTTTTGTACACTGTTTTGTTCGATTAGGTATTTTTTAATGTTTGCCGGTTTCAGAATATTAAGCCTTTATTTATATCTCTGAAAGAAAGCTGGTAACTGAATAATTACTGTATCTGAACGGAAATATTATTACCATAATGACTTAAATAGAATAAGACAATATAGCTAAAACCGATAAAATCATTAATAAACCATAGATGTTACGAATCATACCAGGTCATACATGCTCTAAAATCTTCTCTTTAAGAGCATGGATTTCTGATCTACTTTTACAGAAGTTACGATACACATAATAATCCTAGGCATGATAATAACTATTACTTATTAGGTTTTCACGGCTTATTAATGGTAAAGCCTCATTCCTCAGAGCCACAGTTTTTGTCTTTTTCTTTATGAAGTGGAATTGACTCATTTTCAGCTATAAATAATAAATTACAAACCTACATTTTACCTAATAATATTCTATTAGATCAATAAAATTGTATTAATGTGAATTACTGTGAATTAAAACAAAGACAAAAGTTTAACGTTTGCAAACTTTTATATTTGTATTTATGCTTATGTCTAAGACAAAGACTAAAACTGTACATGAAATCGTTGATTGAAAAGTATATTTTTCAATTAACGATGAAACACATAATGAAACTGGGTGGTTATTAAACTTCTGTTCTTACAAAATATGAAATGTATTAGCTTATCAAAGTTTTTCAATCACTATAAAAGTATGGAATTAACATAATCTGAAGAATATCTTGTTTGACAAAAATTATATAAATTCTTCATAATCTTCTTCTATCGCTAATACTTCGAAATACCAAGTAAAGTTACGAACGATAATGATGGAATCTTGATTTCACCTTCTTTGGAAGATTTCAGAAACTAACATCATCCTAAATTATATGACATTTAAAACTGCATATGTGTGCATAAGGAAATATTTTAAAACATAGTAAATTTTTACATAACTTATAAATATGTAAATCAGACAAATGTAGCATGCAATGACATTTAGAGAAATGTCAAAAAGTGCATTGGAGAAAATGTTGTAATTTTTATAGTCTAGTCTTTGTTCAGTAACCTCAGCAACCCGTATAGAATGACTACAGGTTTAATTGAAACATAAGTCGATTTCATTTTTGTCGCTCATGTTTTCCTTGTTATTATGAACTCTCTCCAAGAACAAGTGTTACACTTGTAAGATAATAAGTGCTAACTACTCAAATGACACGCACGGAAAGTCTGTAGACATATTTAAAAAGAGCGGCTACGGTATAATCTCCTTGATGTAGATACTAGAATCTTTCTAGTTGAATAAGTATTGTTTCTCAAAGTAACACTGAAATTATAAAAAAATATTATTTTTATATCAAGGGAATAAAGTCTAATTTTTTATTACGCATGTGGAATTTATTCTATGAGGCGAAAGCCGAAGAGAATAAACCATATGAGTAATAAAAAATAATTTAGTCCTTAAATATTCCTACAATATATTTTTTCCGAAATCTTTAAATTATTTATTAAAAACGTAAATAAAAGCATAATATGTTTGTAAAACGTCAGCTAGCTATTGAGATGGGGATGCCTGTGATAACAAACGTGCTGTCAAAGTGTCAAGTATTTCTTTATAATTTTCATTTATGTTTACACCTGATTAGATGTCGTCTGCATGAAATCAGATAAATGATTATAAAAGGTAAATAATAAATAAATTCACCAACAATATTATGGAATGATATGTGTGTTATTTTAGACAGTGCTAAAATAAACTGCAAAAATATAATACAATTAATATATAGGTTAATTCAGTTTGACAGATGAGTCCGCAATGTTAAATATTGACATAAGAGTCTGTAAAGTTTTACATTAGCCTACTTTGGCTAACTTCGCAGAGTGATATCGTGTACTTTAGTATTGATTTCGAAAAAATACTTTTTTCAATTATATATTTTTGCACAATGAATATGTATTTAACATATTTAAAAAAAAAGATCAAATTAAAAATAAGGTCATTTTTTGGTTTGAAAAATAAAATGAATATTTATAAAGATTTATCATTTGTCTACAACAATATATACAAAAAGTACTATACAACAAGCTTAGAATAGAAGGATATCAAATTTTGCTTGCTGATTTATCTTCTAGTAATGACATACTATTACTGAAGCCTGTAATTTTATTGACCATAAAACAAGTACATGCGTAAAGACTCTGTACAGGAAATTGCATTATTAGCACACTTATAATTGTATATCTATATAAGATAACATTATAAATAGCTCGTTCATTTTGCAATGTATGCATTTTAAAACACTAACTGCGTTATTTATTTATGAGTAATAAACAAACTTTTGTTCTTAGAATATAAATATTATGATGACAAATGATATAAATAATTTATACTATAAATTTAATTATAGCAATAATAGATCATCGCTAAATTTTGAGAAAAATGTCATAGATGAATATCCAAATTAGATTTACAGTACAAAATCTATTCTACGATCGTATTCAACCGTAAATCATTCAATTATTATTTCTTTAGGAAAAATTTAAAAAGTTATGTTATCGTTGAAAATATGAATATCAAATATCAAAGTACATTTGCTATCGTTAATAAATAACTGTCAATATCATTAATGGTCATATCATTATCATTTTGTCGGGGATTCCCTGAATTTTGTAATTGAAAGTTCGTTGCATATGGGATTTTTGAGTGTTGAGAACAAATAAATAATTCGTTTTAGACGGATGTTCGCTTTAACCGGTTCCATTATAAAGAGAAATATTTATCATTATGTACAGGATATCACTTGTGTTCTCGTAAAGGGTTTGCTATAGCAGAGAGTACCGTATAAACGTGTTCGTTATAAGTGAACACTACTGTATTTTATTATTTTATTTTGATTAATGGTAAAATTGCCTTTGGTTAATAATTAAGAATACCCTAACAAATTACAATTATACGTTTGGTTCTTTCTAATTTTGTATTCGAAATTATCGCAACAAACATACACGAGTTCAAATACCGTTTTGTCAAGTCTGTACCATACCACATAAAAATGACTCCAGTGGTACTCTTTCCACTCCAGTTAGAGTGCTCGGAAGATGATATCTGGTTAACGTCCTTTACAGTACGAAACACCAAGCAATATAATTATTTATTTATTTATGTTTCCGAATTAATTTAGTTATATCTATCAGATGAAAAATGAATTCGATTTTTAAATATACGTGCTTAGACATTCCAAATTAAGTTTTCGATAAATGATAGGTAGAATCTCATAACTAGATAGTTCAAATAAGAAATAAATTGCAATCATTTTTGTTTTCTAATGTGTTGACTAAACATGAAATACAGTTTTGTTATTAAAGTGTTATAAGGTTATTAATAACAAGTGCAGAATAAATTATAATGTAAACACATAATTGTTGGTATGTGTGTCAATTCTACCCACAAATAGTAGTTTATTTTGCATTTGTAGAATAAACAAATAGACTAAACTTAAACTAGTTCTACGTGCAATAATGAGACCATATAGAAAGTCAATTTTAAGATATATTGCATTATTCTACATAACATTATATCGACTTGTCAATTACTCATATATAATTAGCTATGATAAATTATTAATGCGTAATCTAATTTTATACTTGAAGATCATAAAATAACGATTTACGTAAAATTGCAAAAAATATTAAGTAACCATTTTGCAATACAGCGATTACACATAAAAATTATTTATGTAGGTTTTAAATCTTGTATGAATGGTTTACCTCATTTAACCAGTCAAGTAGCAGCGTTGGATGTCGTTTTATTTGCTTACAAACATTTGCAAGTTTATTTTAAAACTGGATCATAAAGAACTTTTAATAAAATAAGAAAGTACAAAGTAAAATGTACATGTCAGCTTTTTTCCTTTAATCTCTTTTACATTAAACTTTTCAATTTTAATTAACAAAATGTTAATTTTATTTAACATAAGCACCGTTTAATTATCGTTTTGCGAAACTCAACAGCTGTACAAAATAAATGGGGATAAATTAAAATGTCACTGAAATTTTTATCAAACGTCAGAAGTATAGTTTTATTTCAGAGACTGTCTCCTGAATTTAATCTTCAAAAGAATAGGTTCTAATCTGTTCCTTGGTAGATAATAGACACCTTTATTTTTCTTCTAAAAATAGGTTCCTTGTACGAATAACCAATTTCGACGCCAAAATAAGTGCTGCTCAAATTAGTGATTTGCCACTAAAACAATTTTTTAAATTTTTATGTATGAAATTGGTAAAGTTCACTATAATGTCAAATATATTTCAGTGTCTAAAATTTGGTCATAAATTACTTATTGTGATGACAACATATTTAGTGATGACTTTGAATCAGGGTTGAGAAAAGCGGCCCTTTTGATGTTCTTTATGCCCGCATTGTTGCTTAATAACAACTATTAATTTATTATATATTTTGTATGCATGTACCGTGAATTTCAGCTAAGATGCAATATATTCTAAAATGTCTTTACCTTCCAAGGACAGCAGTTTCAAAAGACCACCGTACAATTCTAAATAAAATGGAACATAGATTGCCAATGTCAAATGAGCAATTCCTCACCATTTACTGATTTATAAAGAACGCAAAAAAGAATAATTATCAATAAAAAATAAATATATTTACAATAATAAATTACAACATATTTTCAGACTCTGAACTACTAATATACATATAATTGATTTAACAAAGCTTTTATAGACAGTTGATTATTTTCTTCTATTTCCTTAGTTATTTTTATTCCACACAGTTTTTAACTTTATTCTTTTTTATGTTGTCGGGATATCTACACTATAATTTTCGTCCCATTATGACTAGTATTATAGAACTCAAAATCGTCCAGAAACTTTCTGTTTGCCTGCGAAATATAGAGATGCCAACTAAAATATTTGAATAGGTATTACATTATTTCAAAATTTTTAATTTCATTTTATTGGAAATGTAAAACGTTAGTTAAAAAGAAAACTATTTTTGATTTATTATCCAATTATACTTGCCTTATATGATTATGATTAAACTAATTGTTGAAAAATATCAATTGACATTCGTTTTATTTTTCAGATAAGAACCAATTTACAATTTTTTTTGAATAAAAAAAGTTAATTGTTTATTTATCCAAAATCATCGGCGCAAAAAAATCTGTATCACAGGCCCAGAAACTTTTCTGCGAGATCTCGCATTATTTGCAGTCAAAATAAGCTCGCTCCCGCAAAAGTTTAATTTCTTGTCATTTCATTACTAGAATCGAACCAAATAATCATTCGAATATTTTTCTTTTTTAGTTAATTTTTTTAAATTATGATGTCAAGTTTATTTGACAATAACAACCTTAGTTGCATTTTGTCTGGATCTATACGGTGGTTTATATATTGGTAACCTAATGACAGAAAATATTGCATCTTTGCTGAAACTTAATGTATACTAGTATATTTGGTTTGTATTTTTTTACGAATTAAATATTAATTTTTTTGTACACAAATAGACGTTTGTATTGTCATAGTTTGCTAATTTTCACGGTGATTTATGTTGTTTAGTAACAAAACATAGAATACATGGATGTTTGATAAATTCATACCAAAAATAAATCAATATGCGATTGAAATAAAGGTTGAGAAAAATAAGGCCCATTAATATAAATGCAAATGAGTATCTCATTGACTTACATCTCGTCCTGGGCGCAAACATGGTCCCCGATGAGATGGTTGCCATGGCAACTGTATACAAGGCAGAGGAAGATCGGCAAGATGGCGAGCAGGCGGAACATGACTGATGCACTTGACACAAACAATACACACTCGTAGCGCTAAGTATTTACAGTTTGCCGCACCATATCACAATCTTGGATTACGCAAGTATTAGCACTTCCGCTGACATTCTCTATGTGGGTCACTTACAGCATCTGCGCCTCTGACAAGCTGGCTGTGCTCACCTTTGCCACTTTCTGGAAATGAAACAATTGACTAAATTAATAACTGACTACTGTACATTATAAATAATAAGTTGAACGATTCGTATCCAGGAAAGATCGTCCGATGATGGATAGAAAAAATAAAGAAGGAGGTTTTTTCTTTATCCTGTTTTTGTCCATATCATCCGACGATCTGTCCTTTAATTAATAATAAATAATGTTATCAATTTTTACAAGATATTGTGTCTAGCTTTAGCTATTAACGTACTTAGAATTGTTATGGGTATTATAACCGCCGCAGATGTTAATGGAGCATGTGACTAGTTTTTTTATTTTTACCTATATGATATTAGACTAAAAAGTTTAGTTTTTATTATTATAATGAGAAGATATACTGTATAGTTTTTATATTTTATGACTTATGTACTCAAATTCGATTGCATACCCCATTGAATTCTATGTACGTAGAACAAGGATTTTACGACATGTAAGGCCTCATATGATTCTTAATATCCGTAGTTTATCGGTTTCAGAAAAAAATAATAGTATACTGTGTTATTAAGAGTAAAAGTGTCAGTCAGACAATTGCATGCGAGGCACACAAAGACTCTTTTAATCTGAATGAAACAAATACTATTTTTTCTTCTATCATAGAAACTTTAGAAAATAATTTACTTGTCATTCAATTTGTAGGTTATAAATTTAAATCTGTCAATTGTAGATGGTGTTTATACAAGTTATTTTTTATTCGCTAATTCTGCATAGTTTCTATCAATACTAATTTGTTTTACTTTTACTCCGGCGGCTTAATAGTAAAAATTTCTGCTCCGGTCGCGTAGAAATTAAATCCTTTTGTCAATTATGTTTCTTGCTCCAGTCTATACGAGTTTATATGACGCCATGGTTATATTTATGTTATCCAACTGCCCCATCTTATTTTTACAAATCAGTACGCTAATAATATTATCATACAGATATTATTATGACTTATGATTTGGTTACCCAGCTTACTTTTATCTCTGTATGCTCCACTGAAAATGTCTTCAGCTCCATGTCGGACAAGAATTACAGTGTCGGGAATAAAACCATAGTTTATTCCCATAATATAAAAATAACAAATCAAAATTTATAACTAGGATAAAAATTACAAGAAAACATGTTTGTACTACGTTTTTACTACGTAGACATGGATCAATTCATTCGTTCATAATTTCCGCTATTTGATCTCATCATCTTCATTCACTATATTTAACCATAGTAGTTGAGCAATCGTTAACTATTAATAAAGTAAAAAAGATATCCTATTTATTATTCCTTTGATTTTACTACTTCAGTTATCTACAGTGAAATGTCTTTTAATATCCATTTAATGTTATATTAAATTACCACTATTAATTTTGTATAATGACAAAATCCAGCAACAAATAAATAAATAATTTAATTCGAATTATGAATTTTAACATGCAATGCCAAAAATAAAATGAAAAATTAAATTAGAGTAAAATAAATAGAACTAACATTTTTCTACATGCAATCGTATTTTATTTTGCAACAAAGTGCAAGTTGGACGTACCATGTCCTCAATTAGAAAATATCCTGGTAATCCTTGGAAAATAAATTAAATTAAATAACTGAGAGAGTTTCCTTAATACTATGTGAAACACTAATCCCACGTTCAACTCTTTACACACTGCTACATTTTATTTATTATATTTTTAGTTGCGGTTAAAAGTTAGATTAATATTTAGTAATTATTATAATAAACCGCGATGGTAATGTCAAGGATAATACACAAGCAAAATAGGAAAACTAGAGGAAAAGCAATGTAATTATAAAATATGTATATTTGTAACAATTTTGTTTCATATATATTTATAGCTATTAACATACCTATAGGATAGATATGAAATACATACATCGCAGAGGTCAATTGAATTCAGAGCTCGGAGAACGAGGATTTTAACATATGATACATAACATCCGTGGTTTGTTCAAAGTGATTTTATAAAATTTACTTGCTGATATGACAGCTATAATATCAAATTGTCCTATGTTATTGTTTCAAATCTGTACGGTAATATTATTACCATATTGACTTGTCAAAATTATATGAGATATTATGACTTAGTTATTTTTCTTACTTTTGTCTATGTAAACAAAAGTTTAATATCCTGAAATCGATAAAAATATGATATTTGTCTATATTCAGAATTTCGCATCAATAATAAATTATATACATTCGTGAACATATGTTTATATATTTTAGCTTTTTATGAGACGTAAAAGAATAATGAACTTAATTGAATTATTAAAATGGCACCTGGATCTTAAAAATCTTGATAGGTTGGTGAACGCACCTGGCTGCCTTTATGCATGTGCAGTTTGGCAAGTACTGTGAGAAATGATATTTCTCACACAGCACGTGCGCAGTGTTAGCAAATACTGTAAGAAATGTTTTCTCACACTTTAACCCACGGTTGTAGGAAATACGCAACTTTCAAACTTTGTGTAGTGCCACTTTTCATAGTGGTCTTTTTACACTTCTGAACACAAATATAATTAGTCTACCTCTTCATCCCTTGTTATGAAATCTAATGAATACGACAAACAATTTATATTCTAGTCAATATTAATATTTCAGTTTGATTCTTTGTAGGATTAAATTTTGAATGTAACGTGTAATAGGATTGACATCATTATTTTCACAATTAGATTAAAAGAAGATATAAGCAGAAACTGTTGACTATCACTGGTACAGAGAGTTGTAGTTGGCAACAGTGTTATTAAAATTGTAATTGTATTCTAGTGTAAAGTGTTCGTAATTCCAATTAAAGCAAAAACGTGAAATGATAACATTCTGCTTTTAACGTTTTTCGGAACGACAAGCAGGAAAGTGCTTTTTTCGACAATGGATAATTACAGTTTTTGTATCGTGATTGTTGTAATTTATTTATATAATTAGAAGTGACGTGTAACCGTATTAATTAATGTTTGTTACTTAAGCACTCGCGTAATTTATAGAATTACTTCACATTTAATAAAGTAAAATGTCATATGAAGTCGAGGTCGCTTGCACTATTGGCATCCTGATTGTTGCAGTTGCTAAATTCGTTGATTGTTGCCTTATCTTGCTATAATAATAATGGTTAATAAAGTAGTGCACCCAAGCAGAAATGTATTAGTCTGGCAATGACACCATTTCACAATACCCGCTAAAGTCACTACAAAAAATATGTAAAATATTTTAGATTTACGCATTAATCATAATTGTATGTGGCGAAATGTCCTATGTACAAATAAATAATATGTGACCATAAATTCCACAAAAAACAAACGAAAATTGGACCGGCACTTTTGAAATTTTACTTCTTTATTAAATTATAATGTAGGTAATATGAACATAAGTTTAATTTAGACAACTAGAAACTGGAATATGGAGAATAAAACAGGCAGTCAGTTGATACAGTTTATTTCTAAGCCGACATTTCGATTTCACAGAAATCTTCTTCAAAGCGAGAAATGGTCTTCCAATAACATTGATGTTGAAGTTAAAATATGCAGCATTTATACAAAACAATAAATAAATAATATTAAGAAGTTAAGGTAAGTCAATATATAAAATAATCCAGCATGTATTTAAAGATTCTTTAGATTATTCTATATATTGACTACCTTAACTACCTAATATTATTTATTTATTTATTGTTCTACCTTCAACATCAATGTAATTTGAAGACCATTTCTCTCAACTGACTGCCCATATGATTATTTTCCATTTTCCATCCAACAGTCGATCATCAAATTCCTAACATAAAAACTGTTCCCGACATTTTTAGAAGAAACACAGCGTCAATTTCAACCAAATATCAGTTTCATAAAATTTTATTAATATCCGAGTAGGATATAATCGCAAAATAATGATTTAAAATCAAGATATATTGCGGTAAAGGAGAAACCATTATCTTTAGCAGGACATACTATTTTTAAACTTAATGCCCTAGAGATTATAGATTTGTATCGCACACTTCTTTTGACATTTTTATTGACTTGTGGTCGGTTGCACCAATATTACTTAAATTTTAAGTTTCTCTTAAATGAACAATATAGTGTCAAGAAAAAAATTAATGAATTATTCAACAATGCTGTCAAAATTTCGATTAGCATTTTTTAGTGTTGCTTCTTAAACTTGTTTAAAGCCTTGATGATATGATTAAAATATTATATTTCTTATATAACATATTAATCTAAGGCGGATGTTTTTCAGAATATACGTTCTTAAAATTTTTGCTTTTATGTTTCTATTTTATATAGAACAATAATATTTTTCAATTAATGTTTAGCGATTTTGAATACATACACACAAACCAATTAGTTTCCGTACACCTGTAAATTATATAGAATCAATGATATTTTGGACCGCGATTCGTTAGAATTACTTCCCTTAAACGATTTGTCATACTTTCCACTAATTTTCTTGGAGTTTGGGAATCAATTTACTCCATTCTTCTACCATAAATGTAATAGTTCCTTTGTACTCTTTGGACGTATTTTTTTTACACACTTAATAAATACCAAAGATGTTCAATGGGATTCATATCTGGAGACCGTGGAGTCGTTTTTAATTGTCGTCTGCAATTATACAATTACGTGTAGTATGCTTGGGGTCTTTATCTTGTGGAAATATATAAGAATTCCTTAAATCCAATTTTTCTAAATTCTCTTTTATAATATTCAAGTAAACCATGTGGCGTCACTGTGATACTCCCACTTTTTAAATTTGATTATTTATTAGTAAGATATAAAATTGATACTATTATTAACATTGCCACGACAATCAGGTATAACAAACATATTACAAATTTTAAGAACATGCACAAGTAAAAGAAAATATAAGTCTGGCATATCTATTAATAATTTTCCTGCACTTTACGAGTATGACTTTTTTATACGTAATAGCCTTTGTAAAGAATCAAACTCAGAATATGCTCGTTGATATAAAGCAAATAATGATGCTATTGAAAAATACGTTATGCATTTTATCTACGGAGAAAGACTGATTGTCTCGGGTCTTTGATACACATACATAAGAAGATAAACATCATTTCTTTTGTGATAAGATTTTTACTTTTAGAAAAATAAACAGAGTAAAGGTATGCTATATTTATCCAGTGAACATTGTTCTGGAATAAAAATAGAAACTATCGAAGTCCAAACAACGTCTGGAAATTCTATCTAATTAGCTGTTGTTCGTAAACAAATACTGATATCAGCAATCAATATGTTTTTAAACAATAAATTGAAAATGGAATTCTAAACATAAACTACCTTGAATCTAAAATAATTACCCCGTTAATTTAAAAAACTTCTAATCTAGAAGGTTAGAGTTGAGAATTCACTTTCAACCTTCAATATTCCAAGATCAATTCTTTCGGCCACTATAATCAGTGTTTGCCAATAAATAAAAATATAAAACATTTCCTCCAAGTTGCAACACTGACCGGATGCTGCGAGATAGAAAATCAACCGTGAAGGAAAGTCGTTGGTCTTAGATGGTAATCAAGAGTTGCGTATCGTATTAGCGTTATGCTAGCAAATTATCACCAGTAATCATAGTAATATCCCGTACGAATTGACAGATTAAAAGGTTAATTGAATTAATTTAATATTACTTAACCAAAATCATTCCTATCTGAAAACTATATTGTATTTATTTTCTTTTAAAAATTGTTTCAAATATATTCTAATAAAAAAAATAATATTGTAAATTGTACTACATGATGAAATATACAGAGTGGTAAATCGAATACGAGAATATACTCGTAGGGCAGTGGCGGATCCAGAACTTTCCTATGGAGGGACAAACTATCGATTTTTTTAGGTAATTTCCACAACTTGTAGACACCCCTTTTTAGAACTTTGTTTTAGATTCTGTCGCTTTATTATCTAACTTTTAATTATTTTCATAACCTATATCCCCTTATCAAAGTTGGGTAGAGTTCAAACAAACCAAACAACAGAATTGAACCAAAAATTGTGTTGACAAACACGAAATATCCCAAAAATACTCATTTTTGTGCCCAAAATTTGGTTTTGGGAAATAGTGTACATTGGCGCGCTGACTTCAAATTTTCAAACGAAATTTAATTATCTCTTTTCGTTCCTGAGATATTTGCTGTCAAAGTTGCACCTCAAAAAAGTGTGTTTTTTGGCTATATCTCTAAAATGGGTAGAGATACAACCTCAACGATTATCCCAGTCGATTCTACGGGAAAAGTTACATAAAGAAATGTTTTCTCCGCAAATACGTTCTTTGGAACGATTCGGTGAACCTAAATTTTTAAATTTCCCCTAGGAACTTTTTATCTCCAAAACTTTTCATTTTCTAGAGTTAAGTAAATATTGATGCGCTGATTTCAAATTTTCAAACCGAATTGAATTATCTCTTACCGTTTTCGAGATATTCGTGTTCAAAGTTGAGTTTTGGCGATACCTAAAAAAACAGGTTTTTTACCATCAGGCAATTTTTTCGATTTCGCTGATTTTCGTTTTTTTGCTCTAAAAATTGTATCCGTTCGAATAAAAATCTGAAAATTGGTATACTTATGTAATTTTGCCCGTAGAATCGATTGGTGAGGTCTTACGATTTTTTCGATTTTTGGCCATTTTCTGTTTTTTCCTTCTAGAAATTCTATCTATTGAGATAAAAATCTGAAAATTGGTACACTTATGTAATTTTGCCCGTAGAATCGATTGGTGAGGTCGCCGAAAGTGTAAACCTAATCATTTAAGGGGTATACCTAAAAAAACAGATTTTTTAGGTATAATTTTGAACTCAAATATCTCGAGAACGGGAAGAGATAATTTAATTCGGTTTGAAATTTTGGAATCAGCGCATCGGTATCTACTTAAGTCCATAAAATGAAAATTTTTGGAGACAAAAAGTATCGAGATGAAATTTTACAATTTAGGTTTTTTTGAAAGGAAAGAAAACTACTGGAATTCAGTCAATGGGATAAAATTTTATTTCCTCTCCTACCGGTTTCGACCCCACATGGGTCTTCCTCAGGGAGTGAAAGTCATTTTATACATTAATAATGTTTTGTAAATACATTTGTCTATAATTGTAACAGTACAGTTAAAAATCAAATCGTGATGTTTTATAAACTCACAAGTCAAACATATGTAAAACTATTTTATAAATGCAGATATTAAATATATAGTAATTTAATAATTTTATTTTTCACAAAAAACGTGGTTTCGTGCATCTACGGTAAAACCAGCTAAGCATTGTAACAGAGATATACTTGTGTCACACAAGTATATCTCTGTTACAATGCTTAGCTGGTTTTACCGTAGATGCACGAAACCACGTTTTTTGTGAAAAATAAAATTATTAAATTACTATATATTTAATATCTGCATTTATAAAATAGTTTTACATATGTTTGACTTGTGAGTTTATAAAACATCACGATTTGATTTTTAACTGTACTGTTACAATTATAGACAAATGTATTTACAAAACATTATTAATGTATAAAATGACTTTCACTCCCTGAGGAAGACCCATGTGGGGTCGAAACCGGTAGGAGAGGAAATAAAATTTTATCCCATTGACTGAATTCCAGTAGTTTTCTTTCCTTTCATCAATTGACCAGTCAAGAAAAATCCGTCTACCATTAGGTTTTTTTGTTTTTCTTATTTTTCACCTAATCGTTCCTAGGTACGTATATGGGGAGAAAACATTTCTTTATGTAACTTTTCCCGTAGAATCGCCTAGTATAGTCGTTGAGATTGTATCTCTACCTATTTTAGAGACATTGCCAAAAAACACACTTTTTTGAGGTGCAACTTTGACAGCACATATCTCAGGAACGAAAAATGATAATTCAATTCTGTTTGCAAATTTAGTATCAGCGTAACAAATTCTTTTAAAAAAATTGCAAACAAAATTTTGTAAAATTTTAAAATTTTCGAGCTAAAAATTCGATATTTTCAAATATTTTCGGGTTTATGCAAAAATATAGCATCATAGATTTGGGAATTACTTCCCCTCTTGTTACTACACACATAAACTATTTTTCCAAGTAATGTTCATGACGGAAATTCATTATAAGTTTGTGCATTTGTGTGTCCTCAACATTATTTCGGCAAATAATTTTTGTTTTTAACAATTCTGCTCTAAATCAAACTAAGGGATGGTGGGGGCTATCACCCCGTCGTCCTCTCCTCAAATCCTCCACTGATATAGGAATTCAACATGAAAAATCATATTTCTATAATTTCCTACTTATCTGATTATTTTAAGTAAAAAATTTCAAATAACAGTTGTAGAGCTTAAAATCACCCCAAAAATAGCGGTAGCCTTGAAACTGAGACAAAAAAGAACAAGTGTTTAAAGGTATATCTGTTAAGTTAGCTGCGTTAGTTTATTTTTATTATTATTGGAAATTATTGTTAATTAATTGCTATTTTTTAGAGTAATTTCAGAAAACAGTAAACCGTTTAAAATTCGTTATTTTTATCTCAATTCCATTGCTCTTGCTATTTAAGAGGTGCTTTACATCATTTTCATACCTGATTTCTGAGCATACGAGTCATGTAAAATTTAATTTTCTTATTAATTCTGATGCAGTATTTTATGTTCTACAAATTTTATCTGAAGCTTCTTTATTTAAAATTATTAGGGTAGCAGGAAATTAAGAAAATATGACTTTACCTGTTAAATCCCTATGTTCGGGTGTTTGAGTCGAAATATGAAACAAGATCTAAAAAAAATTCTAAAAAGGGGCATCATTTTATAAGTTGTGAAAGGGCGCCACATGCCCTACCGTCGGCCATGAGAAGAGGACTTATACGAAGTCAAAGTTTTGGTTTGTAATTATATTTAGTATATATTCAAAATTTATTCCGAAGACAAAATTATAAAATTCGATTGATGATATTAATAGAAAAATTATAATCCATTTGCAATTGTTAATTATCCGAATTTATGTGAAACAAATTAATCAGTAGCAAAAAATGGTAAATTATTAATATATTATAACATGGTTCTCTGTGACTCCTTTTTATTGATACATTTTATTTATTTGCTACAGGTATTCAAAAATGGTAACAATTTATTAAGAGCTTGTATACATATATCTTATATTATTGATAAATAAATTGAATTCAGACTATTATGTTTATAATTTACAGATTTTAACTTTCTTTATTTACAAATCAATATTCAAATTATTTTCACTTTGACAAGAAATTTTTAATGGCCTATGACATCTCTCTATCCAAGTACCATCTGGACAATGTGTAATTTACAAATTTCTAATTTAATACTATTCATCATTAATGAAAATTTTTGTGTTTAAATATTTTATGCGACATTGACATTCAATATTTCGTTAAGAAATTTAAATGGAAAGTGAATTCAGAAATAGAAGTATATTTTCTTCTAGAAAATATTGTGGTCGCCATGTATTTGTCTACTTTATAAATATTAGTATTTGAGTAAACAAATTGTTTTTTCTTGGCACTTTGTAATAATATTGACTGGTTACACATAAGAACTGTTTAGATTTAGAAAGTTCCTGGAATTGTGTTTTGTTATGATCAGTGTCAATCATGAAGTCACGTTGGATATGATATCTGACGTTCTAATTTATGCTATTTATTTATGGTGCATGTTTTGTATTTCAGAATGTATGTTATTCTTTCACATTTTTAGAATGATTCAGGAAGTAACCGAAAATAAAAGTTCTCCATTTCTTTGTTTTGTCTCCCATGCTCTTTTTAATAACGATATCTCATGCTCTTTATTTGTACATATTTTTTTGTTTATTGTTATCAGTTTCCTTTCCCACGGGCTACGTTTCAATCGTTTGTTTTTTCTATTTTATTTAATTTTTAATATAAAGACTACTATTTCGCCGAGAACCCAATAAAATTTTTGAACGCTATGGCTGTAGTTTATCTTACTTACTAGTCTATGTAAATGTTGACAGGACTGTTTCTGAGTTTTATGATTCGGTGAAATCAATTAAATTCGTGTGTTATTTACTCAGGGCTGAAATGAAAGTTAATAATGTTATTTTTGTTTGAACAATTATTATTTCTTTTAATTTTATTTTTCTATCCATGCTATCAGTTTCATTACCGGCGGGGTATGTTTTCAGTAGTTTCTCTTTGATTTTTAATATACATGTGTAATGAGAAACACGTTCTATTTCTCTGAGAACCAAATAAAATTCTTGAACTCTGCGATACTATTTTATGTTAAGTACTATTCTATGTAAATGTTCACATGACTTTATTTGAATTTTATGACTCGATGAAATTAATTAAATCTATGTAAGTACTCGTATGTAATTCAATAAGAATTAAAATGCAAGTGTTAAATAATAGTATATTATCGTAGAGGGTATCTGACTTGATTGAAATTGTCAAATATCCTCATTTTTCTTGGCAGCTCTAATTCTAGTCATCCTTAAAAGATTTTTTTTTGTGTTGTAATATTTAATTAACGATTTTTGAAGTATTAACAATTATTATTTATTATTTATTTTGGTCCATTAAAATCAAAATACTAATTTTTTTTTGTTTAACTATCATTCAACCACTCAGATCTAATACAGAATAAGAAGGGTGACACCATGAAAGGTACACATAAATACATCTATGCCTCCGAGGAAATTGAACTTGTAATACGCTAATTGAGGCACTCATTCTTGCATAAAATTAAGTGACGCCTAAGAAAGAAAATATGTATTTAATTTTAATAATAATGAAAGTAGAAAACTAATTATAAAGTCTAATTGTAAAAATGAAAAAATGTCCTTAAATATAAAGAATAAATTACCGAAAGTGCAATTCCAATTCCTGGTTGATTCGAGGAAACTTCGCTGACATTTACGCAACAATAGTTGTGAGTAAAAAATCTGCACTGTTCCTCGCTTCGTTTGCTCTGTTTACTCTACTGTGATCTTTACACATTCACTCACACTCGATTGCTCTGAAGGTTAACACGCACAGCATTTGTCAACGACTGATGAACGATTAGGATGAAGTAAGATGAAGATGTTAGGATCTATGAATACTCTGTGGTATAGCACGTCCAAATATACAGTTATTCAACCTTGATTTTTTAAATTCATATTATTAACAGTTTTTTTTTTTATTAAAGTTTTGTTTTTAAATGTTTCATGTACCTAATTGAAAATAAAATCTTGAAAAGCAAGTTAATCGGGTATGTGTATGTGATCAAATTTTGATTTTTACGTACATTCATGATACTAATCAAAACAATAAAATATTCGTATTTTTAAAAAACGATTCATTATTGGTAGTTCACGAGAAAATATTTATTAAAAAATTAGGGAAACTATGCTATCACATCGTCACGGTAGAATCTTGAAGACACATTAAATTGCTAACAACTATATTGATGCAACCTAATGTTTAGTTTTTTAGTAGTCAAAATTTTGAACAATATTTATAAATATGTACCTTTAGTTTTTTTGTTATAGCGTTCTTATTTCTAGCATACTTAAATTGAAGGATAGGTATTGTCCGTTGATACGGGATACGCCAGCGCTATGATCGTATTATTTGGCAATGGAACCTCAAATTTGCCAGTGAAAAAAATGGCAAGAAACTTTAAATAAATGTTAAAATATAATTGAGTGCTTTTTTGAAACATAACATGTTAACAATTTTCGCATTCTCTATAGTTATATTGTTTCCATTGTTGTCAAGTTTGCATTCCCATTACTAAGCAAAACGATCGTAGCGCCGGTGTGTCCTATATAAATTTGCACGTTCTACAATCTGAAGTAGATCAAATTAAACTCCCTTGTTTATTGTGGTGGTATATTATTATTCTTTTATTATTGTGAGTCTCACGTTGTCTTTATAAATTTTAAATTAAAAAAGTGCAACTTATCTTCTTGGTATCTTGGTTGCAATATTAACCACAGGTTGTTGCCGATAAAAGAGCTCTGTTGTTTTGCTAGTAAGAATCAGTATTAAAAGAAACACCTTCGGTATTTGAAAGACCATACCATTAGTAAAACTACTGATGATGAAAAATAACCGCCTCTATGAAATTAGGACGAACTATACCAAACCATATGCTGCTGTTTGTTTTTCTATAAAGTGATGAGTAAAGTTCGAGGAACAAACTTTTGCGGCGTTATCAAAACTAAAGAAACAATGCTCTACCGTTGATATTTTAATGCCAAGTCAGGCGACACTTCGTGATTAGACTGAGAATAGTTGGGATTTTTTATTTGATCGTGGTTTGAATCAGCGGGGTCACGGTAACGGTTTTGCATACGCGCGCTCTTTGCACAAAGAAAGTGATTTCGATTTAAATAAACATAAATAAGACATACGTTAGTTTACTTCAAATTGCAATTTAGATGAACTTGCACTTATATCTTTCAAGGAATTTAGTCCATGAAAGTTTTTTGTCTTCTAATGTTTAATGACCACTCAGCTACTGAAATAAATGTAATAGTTGATCGAAAATAATAAGATGAAATGAAATACAAACATAAGATCTATATCTCCACAAAATTCAAACATAGGTTTAATTTTATTTATAATCTTTAGAATACATATATTTATATTTTTCTAAAAGATCGCTTGGAAGCAATAATTGCAATGTCTAATACCTTCTCAGATTCATACGATTCTATATTTCTGTTAATAATATAATAATATTTTTTCATATACCTACATTTCGTTGTCTAGTTAAAATTAACTATAAAAAGTTGCACATAAATAAATCTGAACTGTCAAGTGAACTATCACATTTTATAAATACTTTAACATTATTTGAAGCTAATAGCTGCTGGAGATGCGAAAAATATAATAAACGTCTCGGAATATAAGTACTCAATACAACTATTCTCATACGGTAACATGAACTTCTCGCAAATTATATGTACTTTTTTTTGTTTTTGCTGAAATAACTATTATTTAACGCGAAAAGAAATTTTCAAAAAATCATAAACTTATATATTTTAAAATACAAACAATTGAAATCAATCCTTAAATCAAACATTTGTAGTATTAAAGAATTGCTCGTATTGTTAATATTTGTAAAAATATATTAAAAACGAATCAAATCAGAGGAACTAAAAATGTTTATGTCAAGTAAGCACTCTTAATTTTGCAAATTTTGAAAAAAAGTATTTTTGCCTTGTAATCAATAGGTACATCAAGTAATATAGGTATAGTAATAATTTTAAGGCACCTGTATATTTGCGTATAATACTAATAATATATACAGAACCATTAATATTCTATGTTCACCGAAATATTGACAAAAATAATGTTGGATTTAAAAATGAAAAATAGAAATTGTTTTCGAGATATATTTTAAGTCATGTATACATTATTATTATTTTCCGTTTCTTCAAAGAAACATCTACAACAAAAGAAATAGGAATGAAACATGTTAGTTTTAAAAATTAATTATAAGAATTGATTTCCAGATGCAAAAAGAATACAATTCGTGTAATTTTATTTTATTATAATGTATATATTTTTTTATAAATTGTACAAACATTATTATTTTCTACTTCTTTAAAAAAACATTTATACAACAAAAAATAATGAACAATGAAAAAGTTGCTTTTTAAAATTAATAATAATAACAGGTTTCTAGATACAAGACATTCTGTTTCACGTGTTATTTTTTATCAATTTTAATAGAATATACTGTATATATTATAAATATGTCTTGTATATACATTAAGTGTGTTCAAAGAAATGCATGTAAAACAACAACAAGAAAAAACAATAAAACATGTTTCGAAATGAGAATACATTTTCAGATGCAAGTAATTGTAATTCATGTATTTTTTGATGCAAGTAATTGCTCAGTCAATGAATGAATAAAACACATGTGTAGTAGCGTACTTCAATTATATAAGAGCACTATAAGTGCAGAGACATTTGTTATGTTACAGAACACACTTTTTGTTTGATTTAGAAAGGAATTGCTCGTTTACGAATCTATTTCCTGGTGTTTCAAAAAGCTTGCGCTAATGATAAACAAATTAATTATGTCAAGTTCAATTTATCCATTTCTAATTCTTTAATCCGTCAATAATTGAAAATATGAGAAAATTTGCTTCATCAGAGAGAGTTTTTCTTTTATAAAGTTCCAAAACAAATTGATATTTAATTTCTAATATAGTTCGAGAATTGCATTCAACTTAAATTTGTTTTTAAGAGGGCCTCTAGGGGTGTTGTTTTATTTATTTTATTATAAATTTATTTAAGTGTATTGTATATACAACAATAAATTGATACTCATAATTCAAACAATTTTATTTTTGGATTAAATTAGATTTATTTTATTCCATTCATTTTCCGAAGCCTTAGGATCAACAGGTAGATTAAATTGAAATGAAAATCCGTCGAGATTAATTGACAAATTTTCTTGTATTTCCAAATTCCAAATTATTTACCTGACTTTATTTTATATAAAAAAGTTTTTCGTACTACATTTATAGTATCTACAAATCTCATTTAAAATTACTATAATTTATATTTGTGTTATTTGCTTGATGAAGGTACTTAATAATTTCACTTACATTCTTCTGCAATTATAACTAAATGTCAGCTATTTTAATACAAGTAAACATGTAATTTGACAACAACTATTGTAACTGATATTGAAAAACTTTTAAAGTATAATAAACTACAAGAACTGTACACACATCTTCACATCCTGGGAAATTATCAGAACATTGCCCTAACATTTCGGACTATTAAAACTTCCTCGAATGTTAAAATGTACCCACGTTCCTTGTAGTTTAAAGAACTATTAAAAAATTAAAAGGTATATAAAATATAACTCTTCCCATACAACATTATTTTTGTACGTTTGCAATAAAATCTTTTGCTTCTAGTCAGCAACGTCTAAAATTTCAATTTTCTACATATCCACTACATTAGCGAACGGGAAAATACGGAGAAAAACATATCTATTTTAATAGCATTTATTAGATAAATAAAAATAAATTGAAATAATAACTTCCCAAACGTCTTTTTGTGAAATAAGAATAAAAAAAAATAGTGGATTATGGGAACCAGATGATCCCGCACTTATTACGTAAATACTAGGTGTTTCATTCTTAAGTATTGGAGATTGGAGTCTATTAAAATGGTTCGAAATCATAAGAAATCTATTAAAACCTCGAACCAACGTTCCTTATAATTTTTAAAAGCTTTAATAAATTTATGAGATATAATACAAAAAAAATTAAACAACTTTATGTAAATTTAATCACTTTTTATTGTACTGATGATGGGATAGATTGTTATCAGATACCCGAAACATCTTCTGTACATGTAAATTTGTTCAAATAAACATATTTCGGATTTCCAAAGCATACATTTATCATCAACTGCAGGTTTCACATATTATCTTAATTTGTCGTAAGTAATTATAATTAAATAACAATTATTTTCGCATTTATGTATTTTTGTAACACAAATTTTGTCTCCCGCCTATCAATATATAGATAAGGGATGTATTGTTTTTGGTCAAACTTGTCGAGTGTGAGTTTTCAACACATGACCACGAATTAAGTTCTTTAGAATAAGATTTTACTATTTTTACCGTAATATCTGTATTTCCATGTAAAAAATAAAATATTTGGTATTTAAGAGCTATATTCAGTTATGATGAACTGATTAGATTTTACCACATTTAGTTAACCGGAAGAAGTATTTTGTATATTCTTTATTATAATATTTATATAATTAAAAGTTAAAAAGATGCCTCCAAATTTCTTCTTTTGGCAAATTGCCTTTTTATTAAACATAAATATTATTAATTTTCTACCGGTCTGAATAATTACACTGCATATATAACTTCTGGCTAAATAGAAAAATATTAATTATATTAATTTACATATCGTTCAAGCTGAGGAATTTCTATAAAACAGATAAATTATTCATATGTTTACAAAATTATTTTCGAAGATAAAATAAGTAAATATGAAGTTTTTTATTGTAAAATACAAAAAGATGGAAGAAATATACAAGGAATATATTTTAGTTACGCTAAAAATAAATGTTTTGTCCGGTTTTGCAAACAGTATTAGAAATTTGATGCAATAAAATTTCAGGTATGAATTGAAATAAAAATATTCTGAACAAACTAATTTTAAAACTAAATATTTAATGTACTAAACATTTTTATAGAATATATTACTACAGTGGCGGGAAATGTGTTGGACACATCAGATTTTTTAACTTCAACTCCAAGAAGCAACAAATGTTTCCATGGAATCCGCATCATCGAGCATGAATACTTAAGTACAATTAATTAAAAATTGAAGCTTACTTGGTGTAGGAGGCGCGAATACTTTCACCGCGCACTTAGCATTTGTCACGTTCATTCACTACGCACTAGCCGCACACTGCCTAGGCAGCAGAGGATGCTCGCTGAGTGGATGACTTATTCATTCAATTCGACTCTCTTGACCCTGCGGGCCCGCTTGTCAATGCACGAGATGCATACTGATTTGTCTGATAAACTCATTAGGGTTCTTGCCGACATGGGGACTATGCCGTATCATCTCTTAGATACAACTCATCAAGTGGATTCACAACATTAGGCTGTATTTATTTGGGACATTTTAAATAACCTGATGGTAGGTTAATTTTGTTTATAGTAGAGGCATAAATATATGAAATTCACTTTCGGATAAGCCGATTGACCCTTATAAAGTTTTATGGAACTTGCGGTAATGGTTCATTTAGGCAGATACTTTCTTCTGTCGTATGCCGTACCAGAAATTTACTTTCAAAATGTTTCCTAAATATTCAAATAATAATGCATTTTAAACGCACGTCTACTAATTTCAATTTGAAAATTGAGAAGAGATTAGAGTTAATTTTAAATACAAACAGTTATTGACATAAATATAAGAAATATTTGGTGTTAAAAAAATATTTATATTTCTTCTTATAAGGCCATTATAAGGAGATATTAATGAATATACTTTACAGAATTTTTTTTAGTATTTATACATAGAAGAACAAAAGCAGAAACTAAGTATTAACTAGCTTTACAATGCTAGGAAAATGACGAGAATAATGTGATACGGCCATGTTCTTACTTTTCAAGTGCTACATTTGAGTTGTGATAATTTATAACTGCTGACCCCAAAGCTTCCCACCCCTCCATACAAGATTGTAAAATCTGCATAAGTCGGTTTCATATACATCTACTTCTACTATACTTGGCACATTTGAAGTAACCTAGAACTTATCTCGAACTGATCCAACTCACCCAGCTATTTTAGTTGGTGAATTGAACCTGTTGTCTATTTTTGTTTACACATGGCTTCTTTTTCTATATCTGTCAGAAGTCATATCTTTTATAGGTTAAAACGGAATTTTAGTAAATCACTTTAATTTACCATTTAAAATTTTCACCAACTATAAAATTTGGTTGTTTATTTGGTACCAACACGGGTAAGTTTAGGATCAGTTTAGGGTTGTATTCAAATTTACCAAATAAATACGGCCTATGTCAATAATAAACAAATGAATAAGTTATTGTTGTTTACTTTTTTGTAATAAAAGGAAATTGTAATACAAGCTTATTTTTTAAGAATACTTGGATTCAAGATTCACAACGACAATAACAAGTTTTTTTTAAATACTAACTTATAAACATATCATTATTGACTCATTATTGTTTCGAGAAATTGTTTTTCCATATCTTTTGATCAATAAGAAACCAAAGTCCGTAATAATGTCAACATTACTAACAAAGTTTTAAAATAATGTCTATCTTTAAACTTTTGACAATTTTGTTTTACAAACAATTGCACTAAGCCAATTGTGGTATAAAGTATTAAACGAAAGTGACATTACAGTGTGATAAATTTAATAAATTATTATTGTAATTATGTGTAAATATTGAAAAAATAATATATACGCCTCGGTTGTAAAGAATATTATTCTCCTCGGTCAATAATGATACTCTTCATAACCTTCATGTGTCCCATATATATTTTTTTATAAAAATGTGTTGTAATACAAACTTAAAGTATAGTACTTTTGAAAGATTTGGTTAATGTAAAACTATATGATTGTATTTTTTGAAAGTAGTAAGTTTAACCGAGGTTAATTAAAAATATATTTAAATATTATATGAAGAGAATTTTATTACCTTGTTTTTCAAATAATTTTGTTTACTTTTTATTCGTATTTCTTTAATGATGTTTTCTATATTTCTTGATTTTTATATACCTTTAATTTTCAAATAAAATATTATACACCTGTACTAAAAAAACTCTTTAGTAAATTAGTAATAGGTTGATAAAATTTCTGTGACTTCTACGAGTACAAAAGGTGACAGACAGAAAAAAAAATCTCTAGCCGGGAATTCGAAATCACAGGTACACACGTACTTGTTTCAATTTTAATTTATTGTTTTTATACTAATTTTTATATCCTTATATTTTATTTAACTTTAATTTAATTTTCATTGTCAATTTCATTCAACAATGTTCTCTCGAAAACCCCATTGTACCATTCCATATCTTGTCTAATTTACCGCTCTTCTTTTATTTTACCATTTTAATCACCTCGCCTTTTTTACTAGTCTACCCGGTTCATCATTTTGATTCAAAGAACTTAAATGATCTGTTTTCTGGTTTAGTCGTTAATAATAGTTTTTTCATTTCATATATAATAACTATTGCTAAAGTGAGATTAGCAATGTTGTCTTACAAAATGAAACAAAAATATATTAATACCAACCTTTCCTGATTATGATGTAGATTATAAATTATCATTACACTGAAGCAATAAAAAAAATTAGAGCTTCTACTATAAAAAAAATATGTTCATAATAGTGAGCCTAAGTTTCATTAAATAAATAAAAAATCATCATAATTGGCATGTACTTAAAAAAACAGGGTATCAAGTACTTCAAGTACGTGTTTTTATTTGCTTTTTAATACACAGGTATTTCAAATGTATTGTAGAACAAAAGATAAGTCTATTTTCATGCAAGCAATAACGGTTTTCCATTTTCTAACCTTAGGAAAAGCGGAAGGTCAAGTGCTACCTGAATTTGAATTCTAACAACGTTTGATTTGAAATATATTATGGACTCTCTAAGAATTCTTTGCCAATATCAGTCGGTTATAATCTCAAGTAGCTGCACTTTTACCTCCACGTGAAATGAATTCCAATGCGAAGTTTCCTTTTCACTTGATTGAATGATTAGAAGTACATCATTCCTGACAACACTCCATTAGCTGCTTTACAAAATATTGAATTATGTCTCATTATGTAAGGCATTACCATACGAGGAGTACGGAAAAACCATTCGCTTTGAAATAAGAAAAAAAACTACCTACCTATTGCGATAAATAAAAATTATTGCTAATGTTACAATTTATTTGTTCTTATAAAGCTGACATTTGTTACGAATTAATGGGGTTTTCACAATTATTTTACATACTTGCGTGCACATTATGCAAAATCAATGTATTTCACAATAATTTTTATGTAGTTTAGCTGGCGGCTATATAAAAATGATGAATATTTGAGTCTCAAAGTTTATAATAAATTTTTTCATTAGAAATTGCATAGAATTTAGAAATTATTAGATAACTTAATATACGCATAGTGGCTTGATACTTAGTTTTACATTTGAATTAATCCCCTATTTTGTAATATAAATACAGATGCTATTGCAAAATACTTATACAGCGTGTAGAAAAAGGTCACAAATTGTGGGGGTATTTATATTTTGACTTGAAAAAGAAATATGACAAAATTTGAAAATTTGATTTTAAGGTTTTAAAGCAAACATTTTAAGCCATTAGTAGAATATAGGTAATAGATTGTTTCATATTTAATATTCCCCCCTATCAGTAGTCAATTTTTACTTTTTTAGCTAAATTTTTTCTCCATTTAAAATAGACAGCACTAAAGAAAATATCAAAACATCACGTGTAATGTATGTTTTTATTTGTCAAAAAATTTAGCAACTGGTTAAAAATTAACCACTAAGTTACAGAATAGACCCCATTGTATTATATTAGTTATAAAGTATTTAATATCGCATAATCCATATTTCTAAAATAGAAAAATGTTCAAATCCTTAAGTGAAATATTTCTAAGTTAAGCGAATTAAAAGATATTAATTTATGTATTTATTAGGAAAAATTACATTTCTTGGACGACAGTTGAAAATTATGGAATGAGGCGTTAGCCGAGTCTAACAACCACAGATTTCCTAGAATATTATATTCCGATACCGTTATTTCTAGTTACCTAGCCAAGGCTACTGAAATAACTTATTTATTTGGACTTCTATAAAATTATTGTTGCAATTCTGTGTAAATCTGTAAAACCTGAAAATTGTTTCGTAGAACATTTACAGATGTGAAGACCATGTGCAATTCTGAGCATAACTATTTTACAGTCAAGCAAAAAGTTTGTCTGTAACCACTTACAGATTTCTTCCTTGAGTTTTTCTGCTATATATTTTCAGTTTTAATTATAATGAATATTTAGAGAATATTTTAAATTCATTTCTATCACCATGTGGGGTCGAAACCGATGAGAGCAGAAATTAAACCTTCGAAATATTGACTAAATTCTGAAAATTATTGCCCTATCCTACTACCAAATAACATTTCATTAGTCGAATGGTTCAGAATTCGATCAATTATATTGGATATCTAATAAACGTTATCCTGTGTGGTCGATAGATAGAAAATAGCTGTAGCAAGTCTATATTTAAACCCTTGCGGCTACAAAGATATATATGGTAGTATGGAATTGTAATATTAAGAGATAATAATGAAGGTAAAATACTGGAATTAGAACCAAGAACCTACCTTTCAGTTTAATACCTCACATCCTCTTCATAATCTATGTTGAGTCACCTTAATCTATAATTATTTGTGCATAAATGTCAGTGAATTGCATTTACGAATTTAAAAGTCCTTTTATTCAAAGCAGGAAATTTAAATTTAATATTAATTACCGGTTAAATCTTGCCGTTTTGCAATCACGATTTGCTTTACTTTACGTTCACTGCGAGTTACGATTACTTTAAGTAATGGATACATTTGCAATGTAGAAATCACCCACGATTGACCATTTGCACTGATCGGAAGACTTGATAAACTCTGAAGAAACATCGACAGCATTTTGTACCGCGGTTAAATCAGCGATTCAAGTGCTGCAAATTATTGCTCTAACAATCTAAATTGAAATCTGAAGGAGACCCTTGATATAAATTATTATTAACAGCCCGTATTGTTTGAAAACAATAAATATTGTTACTTAAGTTTCGGCAAAAATCTGGCATCTTTGTTTGCAATTTATAACTTTGACAATATCTGCAAAACGTGAATAATTTTAAGATGATAAACAATGATATGATTCTAAAATGTCAAAGGTGCATAATTATTGGAAAATTTATTATCTGTAGACATTTATTTAAAAATAATCTATGAAATCTTAAAATGAAAATAATTGCTGTATTTATTTAAATACTTTTCCCTACTCCTTTCTGAATATATCCCCCTTATTTATTTTTTTTCGATTTATTATAGTATATAAATATATGTATATAAATAATATTATAAAAAAATGAATGTCACTCTTCTAAATTCTACTCTTTGACATCGCGCGTAAATTTTAAAATTTTATTTATGTAATTACTATAACATCTAATTATACACCTCCATTTTTGGATCCAATCTGCCTTTTCAAACGGGCAGTTAACTTATAGCAGAAACTTAATAAAAATAATAATTTAGTTGGCTTTTAATTTTTGTAGCAACCATTGATAAAAAATTGGTATTGACAATTGTCGGAATATATTTCATGAGAAATATGTAGGGAATACATGAAAACAATATCTCTATCTTTTTTTTTTTAGTTTTTAAATGATGAAAATAATTTTGTGTAATGCAATAAAGAATAGTGATAAACATTTTAATAAAAATTATAAAAGATGATCCATTTCGAAGGGAAATTCGTAAATATTAAACGAAGGGAAATGATTAGTAGAATGATATACATATATCAATTGAAATAAGTTTAAATGAAATGCATCAAAAAATGTGTACAATTAGCACATCAGATTTTGTTTTTATTGTGTTCCTTTTTCTTTCGCTAAAAATGCTGTGTATCATTTCTTTTCATTAAATTTAACAAACATTTATATCTTTCAAACAGTTTTTATAATATTTATTACATTAGAAAATCATGTATGTATGTTTGATAATGTTTGACAACTGATTTATTACGACTCGTTAACATATTAAAATGTAGGAAAGTAAATCTAGTTACGTATCCGCTAAGTAGTGATGAGTTGAAGTGTCGATGAGAAGTAAATTTCCATAGGCGCTCATAAAATATTTTTCAAAGGAGAACAAAAAAAAAATAGTAAAAAAGATATATATTTTTATGTTCACTTGTACCAACAAGGCTTAAATTTTAAGCAACACTTAACAAAAAATGCTAATCGAAATTCTGATAGCATTGTTGAATAGTTCATTTGATATTCTATTCCGATGTGATATTGTCCAGGAAAACCTAAATATTATAGACATAAACTGCAAACGTATATTTACCAATAAAGAAAGAGAAAAAAATAAACAGACAAAGTATAGGTTTGTATGGCAATTTTCAAATTCATTCCATCTTTGAAAAAATCCTCAGAAAATTCATTAGGAACCTCTTGTCTACTGTCTAATACCAGTTAAAATAACTAACCACAAATACTAACGGAATAATTTCTCCCACACATAAAAAGCATGAGCCCTAAAATATAGTAAACATTAATAAATTTCTTATAGAACATAATGGTGGTGAAATAATCAAATAATGTTCTTTTTAAAATTTGCGAAAAGCTAGGGGAGGGCAAATGCAAATGCCCCCTCTTGCCCGCCTTATGGGCGCCCATGTAAATTTCCCGGACGAATGGTCCACTCCTGTCAATTTACTAAGCAATTACGCCAAGAAGCGAAGCGTACATCAGTTTGACAGCGCGAGAATTATTCTCATTGCGTAATCGTATACCGTAACCAATTCAGGTACGTTGGTCCAGCAAAAGAAGATGATTTTACGATGTGAAAGTCGGGTATTTATTATTTTGCATTGACGTCAATGTGTAGCAGACTACGAAGAATGTGATCCTGTGAAGCAACTGGAAAACCACATCGCTTTCTTATACAATAAGATGGTCTGGTCGTTTTTGTGCAGACGTGGTTAAGCAATGTCGAAATTTAAGCAATTTAATGGGAGAGATGCTCCGAAGATGACCGAAATATCCAGGGCAGGTTCAGAGTTAATAGGCGCCCAGATGTGAAGTATGTACGTCGGTTCAGACAAGAGAGCGCTAGTACAGAGCTGCTCCATAAAACAATAAATGTTATTAAAAAAAAATACAGTAAAAAAGTCAAATTTAGAGTCAAAAAAGTAGATAGCATAAATTACCTAAACATCAAGAATAATAAACCTACTGCAAAAGGAAATAAAAGAGACCTCTAACAAACCTCAAAAAATACTACTTTTAGGTATTTAGCGTAAAATAGTGATTATAGGTACATCCAAAATTATACAGAAATACTTATTTTTAGGTCGCTAATGTCAAAATTAAGAACAAAATTTAATTCCGTTCCTGAAATTTTTGCTCTCAAATTTGCACCTCAAATAGATAAATTTTTAACGATTATACCACCAATCCATTCTAAAAAGAATTCGTTTTTTTATTTTTCACTGAATCGTTCTAAAGAATTTATGTGCGGACAAACATTTCTTTATGCAACCTTGCTGGTAGAATCTACGAATCTACTCGTTGAGATTGTGTCTCTACCCATTTTTGAGATATACCAAAAAAACAAATGGGAATGAACAGAAATATTTAAATTCTTTTTATAAATTTTAAAACACCTTACCGACGTCTATCAATATGTAAGGGAAGATGTCTAAAATGATCCCTCGATGTAAAATGATCCTGTGCTGTTTGTTGAACAGCCTTCCACTTAGTAGTTCTACGTAGAATCATTCTCCCGACAATGTATCTGGTAGCTAGTTGGAGTTTGAAGCGAATGTTAGCTCTGTTATTATTTTGAGCATGAAAAATAAAAAAAAATCTGTTTGTCGTTATGAAAGCGTTTTTCAATGTTGTTTTATTGTTATGAAAGCCATTTTCAATGTTGTATAACTTTTGTCTGAACAGATACTATGTGAAAATAGTTTTATTCGCGAATTGAATGACAATTCACAATTAAAGTAGTTAGGGTGTCGTTTTTGCATGTAAAATAAATAAGATTATTTTCAACATTTAAACGCAAATTGGGTGTTTGGGGTAAAACGATCTCTCTTTAATGGGACAAAATGATCCTAATGGTCGTTTTACCTGCACATTTTTTAACGATAATAATATAAAATGCCATGCTCATATAAAAAAAAAACATTTCATATTATTTTGCATTTTTTTTTGAGAATCATTTTGTACATACCCTAGGGATCATTTTTACACACGGGTGTTCGAAATGATCCTTTATTGTGCCTGTAAAAAAATATTAATTAAAAGTGTAGTTAATGAGGTAGTTAAATTTAATTTGCGCCAATCTGAAGGTGGATGAACTAGCTTACAAAAACTAGATTAAATTTATCGAAATTAATGGAGATACTAATATCAAAAATCAAAATTTTAGACTCAAAAACAGGTAAAAATATAGTAAAAAACTAAAAGTTGTAAGTTATCATGTTCAACTATGATTGGAAATATCTTGTAAGATGTAAAACGACATATTTTTTTAATAGGAAATGTGATAAAACGGTGACATTTATTCCGATTTATTTTATGTGTAGTAGACATCTGTGTTTCCTTGAAAACAAAGGTCATTATCGTGGTAAGAAGATTACAAAAGATTTATTATTATCTAAATATGTAAACAGAAAATGATTTCCTTGAATTTAAATTACAATACATAATTCGTGATTAGGTATCTACTTATGAAATAATAAAAAATCTGCATTTATTGTACTATAGAAAAATTTATTTTAATGTATATCTTACAGTAACACAAGTTTTAAATACAGAAATCAATATAATACATAGAAAGAAATTAAGATCAGTATAAATATTCATATTACATGTGAGTATAGATATGTATTTATAATTGTAAAGAAGTGCTTTTTTAATATACATAATACTTTAGTTCGCGACTATTGTTCTATATAAGTACAAAAAGTATAAAAAGATAATACGTGCATTATTGCTCTAAAATTTTATAAAATTAGTTAACCTATCCTAACTTACCTAAAGCTTTTAAAAAACTAAAATGGCAGCCTTGTACTTGCCTTGTACAGCTTATCTACATATAAATATTTTGCAATAAATCACATCTCATCTATAAAATTTGATCGTTTTTGAAAACGAGACTACATTTCCCACAACATTGACCTACAGAGATAATTTATTCAGTTTCACAATATTGACTTTTTCTTTTTTCAATATAAATTAGACGTTACGCAATGTTGCTAATAGTTACTGAGAACTAGGGGATTAATAGGACCCAGATAAAATGATAGGCCTCTCAGGACTTCATAAGGATTAACACTTTGAAAGTCTTCTACGAACTGGGAATATATTGTGAGCAACAAATTGATATCTTATTTTCAATAGATATTAAAATAGGAAAGAATTGAATAAGCCTATAAATATCTTGAAACTTCTAGTAGTCTCCCTAGTGATAGTCAAAAAACAGGAGATACTACTAGGTTCAAAAAAGTTGTTATTGGTCCATGTGAAAATTAGAAAGAGTTAAAGAAACCTAGAAATTTTTTTTGTAGTCTCCTACGAACTATAAGGTTAGTGATGTACAAAGAACAAAATAAAAGGTACTAATAGGACCCAGACAGTTATATATGTTCCAGGGGCATAGTTGTAAAACCCTCCATAGACTTGTAAGCCGGCAGTTTGAATACTCTGTTTGCAATAGTCCCCATCGTATACCCAACCTACAAATTCTTGGGTCCGTAGGTTTTCATTTCGAAGCCATTCTTCTAGAGGTCGGAAGTATTCCCTCAAAGCTGTGCCGTCCAATTTGGTTTCACCAGTTGCTTGGTAGAGGGCTTCGTTCCATGGAACTGATGAACCTTTTTCCATCAGTTTACTGCAAGAAGAAAAATAAAATTATAGTTGACTAATTTTACTACACTTAATATACAGATATTAAAACCAAATGAAATTCAAATAATAATCAGACGAATATCAATTTTTTAACAACTAGTATTCATTGCAAAATGACATTTGCAGAAAAATTGTCGTTATTATTAAAATCTGTGATAAAACATATTGGCACAGAAATCGGTAGTAAGCAATAATAACAAAAGATTTTCGATTCTGTTTTCGTAGCACACTTGACCGAAGTGAATAAAATCTGTAATTTTTTAATGTTTTAGTTTACTTTCATTTTAATATACCTACATTTGTTTTATATTTGGCATGAATTTTTTGAAATGTGCAAACTAAAAACTTGTATGTATTAAAACAAAAACTTATATCAAAAAGAAAATTTGGCTAAAATCAGTTTTTTGCTTATATCTAGTGAGCTATGCATTTTTTCAGGAAAACAAAAACATCATTGAAATGGCCAACTAATGCGACAACTTTGCCCAATTATCCGACTTCTTCTTTCTTACGGTTCTTGAGATCCCAATAGTTAGCCTCTTAAAATGCACGCTATATAGAAAATGGTAAACTCTCTTTTCTGTATAAATGCATTACTGAAATCTTCGATAAAGTCGATTGCAATACTCAACAATAGATAATAAACTGTAAGTGATATAAAAATTAGCTAATAAATTTTAAAATGTACATTGACAACAATGGAGATTCAGTTCATTGATTGAAGATGATTGAAGAAAGGTTGAAATTATTGAAGGCAGTAAAATTTTTAAAAAGTCTTATTTCACCACCTACTGGTTTCGTCCTCAATCTGACTTTCACTCCCTGATGAAGACCTGATGCCAAAACTGGTATGATATTAATAATTTCAACCCACCTTCAATTTTGAACAATAACCAGTAAAAATCACGTAAAAATATGAAAAATGAACATCTGAGACGTTAATCCTTACGGATTGATGTGCTAATGTCGACTAAAGAGAAAAAGAATCTGAAAAGGATTTTCTAAGCTGTTTGTAAGTCTCCTCAGCAGATAAGTTCATTAATATCTCATTAGATGCGACTGCAGCGAAGCGGATATTATTCTCTGATTTAGAACTAGATCGGCAGGATACGCTTGGACCTTGAATCCACCTGTCAGGCTTTCGCTTCCACTCGCTCGTGAGATTTACTTCCAATGCGTTTCGTAAATCGTACTTCTCAAAACAACCGACTAGTCAATGGTGCACTATTTACGCGTTGCTAGTCAGCTTTGTTCCTTCATTTCGTATGTACCTTGTAATAAATTTTGTTGAAGAAAGTTGCGTTAGTATTCTACAAATAAAATATTCTAATTCGGTTTTTTATTTCACTATTTATTTAACTGTAACACATAAAATTCATGAGTACTAGAAAATGTACAATTAATTGGATATTAAGCGAAGCATGATATTCAAGATTACAAAATTTAAAAACTTCTACCAAAAAAAAATTGCTGTGTTTTTAAACAATTCAAAACACATCCACCCAGATTCATAAAGCGATTAGTCACTAACTCTAGTTAGTTAGTCCCAAAGTTATAGCCCTTGCTAACATTCTGAAATGTCAAACTAACAACAATCCAAATTCATAAAAAGGATTATGTTTTTTTTTTAGTTCCACAATCAACTCCACTAGTTTGGTGGGATTGGCAATATTTGTAGATGATAATCACCATTTTTAAATGATACAGAGAAATATTTGAGGAGATATTTGACAATCTAAAAGTAAAATTCTTTGATTACACGATTGCCGAATGCATTATTATAATATTTTTTAAAAATATTTTTAAACCTTTTTATGTGTTAGTTTAACATTTAGGATGTTAACAACGGATATAACTTTAGGAGTAACTAATCGGTGTTAGAGGCTATTCTCTTTTATGAATCTAGGTGATAAATTTTAAACCTAGATTCCAAGTTTGGATCCATCTGCAATTTATTTATCCCTGTAACTTAAATCCTAATGTACTTAAAAAATAATCATATAGTTAGGTAATTTAATGTTAAAAAATAAAATGGCAACTTTAATTTATAACTTTTATTAGTTAGCTATTCAAATTACTGTAATACCGTATTCAGACGACGCTAAAAATAGTCGTAAATGAAATTAATACGGACTATAATTTTATAAAATAAATAGCGGATGTTTTTAAAAATTACATACTAAAAAAAATCCATTAATCTGACAAATAGTCAACATAATTTATTTTTAAATATTTGAATTTGTAGACATCATTGTTGCACATTTACTGTTTCATATACATACCAGTCACTGCCAATTATATAGATAATGAATGTAATAAAATATAAAACTATGTTGTCTTGTTTCATATTAATTATGGTAAGGAAACATTAACATAGTGACATTTTATTATTGCCGTTGATTCACTGTTTCATGGAATAAGATTAGTAGGTATTTGTTAATAAAGTCATGAATTTATCGGGAAAATTTACAAATAGTTGTTGCGTAATTGGAACAGACAAAAAAAATATGTTTTTGACCCGAGATGTCGTTACATCGCAGGAATAAATTTATATTAAAATACGAAGCTAGAATAATATTTGTTTGATTATTTCACAAATGACAACAATTCAAACACAATATTTTTCATACCAACAAAATGAAATCATGACGACCTTATTGTAGTTTTTTCAAATTTTATCGCAGAAAACCTGTCTTTCTCGAACTAATGAAGCATTCTGATGAGTGCAAATAACGTGTGTGGAATAATTAGAGCATTTTTTATTTAATGTAATGCAATGCCCACACCCTAAACTGCATTTTTCAAGAACATGTTTTTTAAAATCACATGTCATCATAGAATTCTTAGTAATAGGTGTAATATTGCTGAACATTTTTTAAACAGCATGCATTTTATTATTATGACATCTAATAAACATACTGGAATAAAAATGTTGATAAATTCTAATTAATTCCAATATTTATAATAATATAAACCTACTGAAGGTAACTATATCTGAATAAAGTATGATCAATTTAATATGTCAGCATGTGACTAATTAATAAAATGGAAAAATACTGAAGTTTTATTAAAATAACATAAGTAGGTTTGCAGAAATATATGTAAAGATTACTTCAAGTTGATAGAGTAAATAGGATGTAGGTTGTTAATAGATCAGTATTATTTTTGTTATTAATAAAGTACCTACTTAATGTACTTTATCGTCAGGGTCGGATTTATGTTGATGGGAGCCTCTTTTTTAGCATGGAAAAAAATTGAAAATCTACATACATATTTTGATGACTTTAAATAAATTATTAATTTAATACTGCTACTTTTGAGAGAATCAACATTATACAGTGCAATTTATTATCATGAAAACAAGACAAAACTATCAAGATAACCTTTTTTTCTAATATTACATTGTACATAAATTGTTCTCGACTAAATAAACCATAATTTTCTTCTATTTTAAAAAGTACGTCATTCCGTTGTACTTTAGTAAAGTTACAGGTAATTCAATTTTGTAATTTTCCAGGCTGGCTTTTTCTTATTTTCCAATCATGTATATAATCATTGCCCACCCGTAAATCCAAGTCTGTTTAACGTAATATAATAACCATCAAAATAAATAAGTATAAAGTACATACTATCGAAATTTTGTATGCAGAAATCTCTCGGTAGAAATTTTATTAACCTGTAAAACCAGTAAGAATTTGTAAACGATTAACACCAAAAATGCAAGATATGGGAACAGTGAAAGGATTATAACCTAAGTTATAGTCCTCTTATTCTTATCCACGGTTCATCTTATTATGCAAACATGAAATATCTTAAAATTAGATAAAATTTAATGCCAATTCAGCATCAATCTTCCACGTGAGAGATTGTAAGAACTGTAAGAAATCATGGAAAAACTTATAAAATGCAGTTAATTGATAATGTCGAAGGACGGAGAAAGGAGAAAATGTAAACGCGTTCACGATCGTGATCAAGATCGCGCTTTTAATTCTCTTCAGGAGAAATTTTGACAGATGCTTAACCTTATGTAATTAGCGAGCAAAAAATTTGCTCATTCCGCCTACGAGTGTGTAAGTTTTTGTGGAATTTTTTGTTGAACGTAATACGGAATTAAATTGGAACTAGAACATTCACTAGCGTAAGGAACTGCATGACATGAGCCGTGTATTTCCGTATTTTTTTCAAAACGAGAAATTATTTCCCATTTGAAATGTTTTCGTATTTTAAAAGAAAATTAGATTTGTGCTCCAGTGGATATAATTAATAGCGCACCTCTCTGAAACAAATTCTGTAGGTACCATTGTTTCGGAACAGCCTATATCCTATATGGTACGAGTATATAAAATCGGTTCCACTGAGTTGATTACAACAGTGTAATATTCATATGAGATATTTTTAATTAAATATATATAATACATACACATATACATAAATGTGCTAACTTTTAAATGTAGTCTCCATAAGAAGACCTATGTGGGGTTGATACTATTTACGTTGCAATAAAAAATTGGCTGAATTCCAGAAACTATCTCCCGTCTAATTAAAATATTATTCTTTCAAATGTTCTATTGGTAGACATACAATATGATTGACATATGACATAATGATTATATGTTTACATATGTTCATACATAATACATGCATCCTGTTATTGACAATTGTATTGGTAACGGATATAAAAAATATGAAACCTGTCTCATGTAAATAAATTAGGTACACTCTATGTCATTTATTTATTGACTTGTAATTGATGATAATGATTACTTTTGAGACATGATTATATGACCATAAAGAACTAAGCCACATTGTTATAATAATGCATTATTTTAAGAAAATTTGATAAGAAGCGAATGTTTGTAATAATAACTATTTATTTTTTTCGCAAAAAGGTTTCCAGATGGAACAGAGGCTCAAGTACCTGAAGTCATTGATTCGTTACAAGTTTTACTTGCATTTTAGTGTGTTACAATAGATCTACTGCTTGTAGTATATTCCGAACCATTAGATCTTAGCAGTATTTTATTTGGGTAATAGTCGTTACCTATAATTATTTTTTAAGATATGATATAAAAGCGTAATTTTAGTCTGTTTGTTTTGTCTTGACATCTTTAAAATGTCTTATTTTTATAAAAAGTACTGATGCTGGTATTTATTTAGTAGTAAATAAATTATTACCAATATTAATAAGGCTTCCTGCAAGTATGATTACGGCTGAACGTATCTTTTTTTATATTAAGGAAATTAAAACTCCTTGAAAGAGTTGGTTCCGAAGAATGTTTTGACCCGATTTGTATCAAAGAAAAAATTTGGTTATAAGTTTACTTATTATTTTGTATGTGTAAATTTTAATAAAATTTTCTAAATCAATGATTTTGTGTTCATGATAACCTAAAATAAAAATAGTAATTTGCCCCTCCTTAAGAAAGTTTCTGGACCTGCTACTGTTAGATTCCAGTAGTAGAAGAAATTTGGAAACACTTATTTTTAATAGTGTTGAAATAATTATATTTTTGATAAAGTATTAAGTGGGTGTAAACGGTAACATGTTATTTTATCTTAATATGCGGAGCTATCTTACAATTAAATGAACAAACGATAAATCTCTTCCTCCTTGACCGCAAACAAAAACAAAAAGCCTGGTATCCGTCGTATCAATCAGGAGTCATATTGCAGAGTGTTGCAAAACCTCGTTATAAGCCTTGTTGCGACACGCGAGATAATAGCCGCGCGACTATCGTTACAACTCCGGGCCAACCGGAATACCACCGGAACTGCTCTGATGAAAGAGCGAGGATTGCACAACATGCGGCTAACGCGTAAATGAAAGCGCCTTATCAAAATATCCGATTGTTTTTCAGATACGTTTCGTATTGTTACACATGTTATATAATTACACATGAAAGTCCGTTTTTGCATCGAAAGACATTCAATTTGTAGCACATGCGGCCAAAACTATTGCTTACAAGAATGGTTAAAACGTTCAACAACTTTTTTTTTTAGTTTTTTGTTTCAAGTTCGAACTCAATTCCAGGTCATCGATATTAATATTTTGTTAATTTGTATCATGATTTTTAATAATTTTTATTTTTGCAGGTAAAACATTCGTCTTCAATATTTTCTCGATTGACATCATGTTGTAAGTAATTTAGAATTCTGAATAAAAGTGATTTAATATATCGACAAAGTACTAAATGCATTATAATAATTAGATAGGTTTCGTATTGTTACACATGTTATATAATTACACATGAAAGTCCGTTTTTGCATCGAAAGACATTCAATTTATAGCACATGCCGCCAAAACTATTGTTTACAAGAATGGTTAAACCGCTTAATATATCAGACTATAACTTTCTTCGAGATAAAATTAGTAGTTTCGTATCTAATGGAATATAATGAATCATTATAAAAAAATTAGTAACAGGCACTATTTATTATAATAATTAATGAGAACACCAAGTGTATTATTTTATTTTTATATAGTTAATTTTTTTTCCTTTTTTGTGTTAAGCATCAAGATTCTCAACCTTTGCTTGTGATCTACAGTTATAATAATATTTTAGGAATCACTCGAACAGAATGATATTTTTGAATAATAGAAGGTGATTCTAATAATGTAGCTTCAAATCATACAGTCCGATTTATTCGAGTCGGAGAACTCTAACCAGTAGCTCACCCCTACTTATCAATAAATAGTACTATAAGCTGTAGGTTCCTTACATAAATGATTGACCTTTAAATAAAAGTTACCAACGAATGAGATACATATTTAAATTAATATATACCTATACTCTGTGTTTTCCAAAATTGTGATAATATTTACATATCTATATTATATTCGGTTTAGGTTCATATTAAAAATTTTGGTTCGGGTTTTGATTCAGGTTCAACAACTTCTTATTAAAACCCAATTTAAGGATAACTATTTTTAAGATTAGAGTTTAGCTTCAGTTTCAAAATACATGGCCCGTATTCT
The DNA here is from genome assembly GCA_035578165.1 of Stenolophus ochropezus. NCBI lineage: Eukaryota > Metazoa > Arthropoda > Insecta > Coleoptera > Carabidae > Stenolophus > Stenolophus ochropezus. The sequence continues at coordinate 7,008,491 of JAQOWZ010000002.1, forward strand.
ACTCCTGTCTCCCGTCTTAAAGAAGTTTCATTAAGTAACTTAAAGACGCTTCACTAATACTTCATAGTAACCTGCTGTACTTAGAGATTACAGGTGCCATCTTTACATTCTTATTTAGTCATAAAAATGGCAGAATTTGTGCATGATATTGACGACATAGTAAATATTCGGGGATTATTTGGTGTTAATAATAATCAAATAAGTAATAACTGTTTCCAAATATAGTTAAGAAAAAGACCATCTTTAGTTAAGGAAAGCTTAGAGAAGGTTGCTGAATGTGTTTATAATTACCACCTTCATTAAACATAGAGACCGTCTGCAGCTAAAGAAGGCTTAAAGAAGGAGATAAAGACAAGAGCTGAATACGAACTTTTATATTGTGATGAAAATATTTGAAAAATTCATGGACTTTTCTGAAATTTGAACTCAGGGCCTTCATATTGCTGGTACGGTACTCTACCAATTCCCATAAAGTGCCTTATTCATTATTAAATGTCGAATGTCGTTATACGGTTCTAAATGTGTCTTTACTTGGAAAAACTATTTCCAAGTTAAAATATATTGTGTTTTGAAACTGAACAAGGATTATTAGTTATTAAGTATCTATAAAGAACGAAGTATTTTTAGAAAATATTATGTAAATATCGCATAAAAAGTTTATAGTAGTTAATATGTATGTTTTCTATACATAAATTTTTTCTATGATATTTATATACATAGGTATTTCTGAAACTTCTACTTCCTTTATTATAAGTAACCAAAACAAAAACGCTACTAATATTAAAATTTATTCAAACTATGTTTCTTTGCAATACATTTGCTTATTTATTATTATTAGAATTGAACCCACAAAAATGATTTCGGTTTATGGTAAAAAAAGATTCAGATCAGGTTCACTGGTCTTGAAAAATTTCGTCGAAGTTCCAATTCTTTTCTTTTAGTTTTTTGTTCCAAGTTCGAGCTCAATTCCAGGTCATCGATATTAATATTTTGTTAATTTGTATCACAGTTTTTAATAATTTTTATTTTTGCAGGTAAGACATTCGTCTTCAATATTTTCTCGATTGACATCATGTTGTAAGTAATTTACAGTTTTGTATAAATCTAAATCAATATATTTTATCGATAAAGTACTAAATGCTTTATATTAATTAGGTTTAAATATAATTAATTAATTAATGCAAAAAATATATATTGAAATAATTTTAAATAGAAAATTTTCTCAATTTACGCTTTTATATATGTATCTTACATTTCAAGGACGTTTTATTATTTTATTAAATTTAAACTGCAAGTTAATTAAATAACGTTATTTGAAATACTGTAATAAAACAGAAATAAAATAAACTATATCTGATTTTATATCCCAGTAGTAATATGATAACAATAAACTTCATTTTAAAGTGAGCGTTTACTGTTTATCTTAATTTGTGTTATAAAGTAAGCATGTAATTAGAAATAATATAATAATATAAGGTTGTAGCCATGCATGAAAGTAAACAATCCTTGTTACTGTTTATGCTCTATTACAAATTAAATATCGAGAACGACTTGTTATATAAACTGACAATTTGATGATTTTTAAAATTCATTTGCACAAAATATCCATCAGGCTGCCTTTTACTTTCAAATAAGAAAAAAATGTACCGTTATAATTTATTAATGGGACAGAGCACCATTTAACTAGGTTGGATTGAGTGATTTAATCTCTAATGTATTCATTAATTTTATTGCATTATAAGTGAGAACTTTAAAAATATACATAGATAGCAGTAATAGACATATTTACATATTTATAATGATGATGCATTTTTTATATTTTATTGTATCCTGTTGTTCTCATTCAAATACATAACGTAAACTTTTTTATCTGATTTGTTATAATTTTAATTCTAATAATTTATTATCAAAGAAGTGACTTGAATGTTGTAGATATGGAATTCAATTCTCAGAGTTGCTTGTAACCAAAGGAAATGCATTTGTATCTGAGTTCGAATTTCATCAAAAGTTACATGTCTCTTTCATATCTACATTTCTAGGCAATATGAATTTTTATTTCGATTTTATCTGGGGCAAAAGCTTCTTAAGGTAACAGGGAAATAGCTATACTTTATATATATTTTTGCACGGAATAACTGATATTAATTCTATAAATAACATTTTTCAAATTAATTCTATGGTAAATTTAGATGTTTTGCATTTTATTCTGAGAAATCCAGTACACGGTCTTAATTATGATAAAATTGAAGGAAATATTCATAATAAGTCTCTTGAGTAGGTACTTATTTTTAGATATCTTGTTGAAAATATATTACAATGAGATATTTTTCAATTAACTGGATCGAGTAAAAATCTTATATTATATTTATATACCTAGAAGTAAATTTATTTTCGTCATTAGAAGTAAATCAACAAAAAAATAATAATGCCAGGTATTATAAAAGGACAAAGTAATTTTATTTGCATTATAAATTTATTGAAATAAACAAATTGTAATCAAAGAAATTTTATTACTGACATAAATAACATTGCTGTCAAAATTTCGATTATCTATTGAAGGAATAAATATTATTTACTAGGAAACTAAATTTAACTGACGTTTATAATACCCAGGATAGATTGGAGAAAACGTCTAAGCTAATATATTTGTTAGATATACTATTTTGTAGTCCGAATCTAATTTATGATAATCTGTAATTACTATTTTATTTTCGGATGTATTCACTCCTCCTTAGATAAAAATATCTGACGTGGACAACACATGACTTCCTTATATGCTAAATTATATACATTTTTGGTGCACTTCATTTAAACTTGAAAGTGAGATCATTCTACGGAGAATCTTCAACTTCCATTCGGAATGGATCATCTTTTGAAAATTTTATTCAAATGTTTATCACTACTCCTTATTGCCATACACAAAATTATTTTAATCGCTCAAAAACTTGAAAGAAAGTGATATGGTTTTAATTTTTTTCGTACATATTATCAAATGTTTCCTATAAAAATTGAAAGCCAACTAAATTATTTTTTTTTAAGTTTCTGCCAAAAGTAAACTTCACTGTTGAAAAGACTGATTAAACCAAAAAATGGAGATGCATAACTATAGATGTTATATAGTAACTATATAAATAAATTTCAACATTCTGCGGCTAATCGTTTTTAAGTTATACGAAAGTGCCCTTTTGGCAATGCCGATTGCAATGAAAAAGGTAGGTGCACAACTAAATATTTCAGCAGTCCTATATACAAAATTTCAAAATTTTACGGTTAAACCGAAACTTGTCAAAATGGATTCAGGGATAGTCAAAATGGTTATTTCCATTGAATTCTGAAAACCGAAATTTCTCGCGATTACAGTATTTATTTTACTTCGTACAAGGAAGTAAAAAAAGTTAATAAATAAATCTAGAGTGTAAAGGTGTCTCATATACAAAGACATTATAAAAATTTGTTTGATTGGAGCAGAATGGTCAAGAACAAAAATTATTTGTTATATTGTTGTGGAAACACTCACAGCTAAAATAATGTGATGCTGATATTTGTTTTTAAATAAACAAATTATTAACAATATTTAGTAACGGTACCTGTAAGTGTTACTAAGGCTCAACGTAGCTTTTCTGCAGTGAAGAAATATAATCTCATTAAACGACTTGCATCCGAAGAAAGTTTTGACCCGATTCGCAACGACTAAAAGCCTTCGCTTTTTGATTATATTATTTTTTGTTGTACGTATAGGTAATTTTCGGCGTATGACAAAAACGCACCAAATGGTATTATTAGTTACAAAAGCGCACCAAATGAACATTGTAAAAGCACACCAGAGTGTTACTTAAGCGCACCAGGGTCTGTATAATTGAAATGTTCATATATTAATAAATTTGATGTAGCTATTTATTCAATGAAGAAATAAAATAAGATTAGGTCAGGTTAGGATAGGTTAGTTTAGATATATTTAGGTTTGGTTAAGTTAGGTTAAGTTAGATTAGTTTAAATTATTTTCGGTTTGGTGAGGTTAGATTAAGGTGGATTAGGTTGGGTTAGGTTAGGTTATTTTAGATTAGTTTAGGTTTGATGAGGTTAGGTTAGATTAGCTCAGGTTAGATTAGGTTTGATTAGATTAGGTTATGTTAAATTAGATTATATTAGATTAGGTTAGGTTAGATTCGGGATGAAAGAGGAAGATTTGGAGGCATACCTCAGCAAGTATCTATTTAAAAAGTACTATTGCGATCATAACGAATTCACTTGTATTTTGTTCTAATCAAATGCACACAAACGCACACGTACTAAATTCCTAAATTTTAGTGGTGCGATTTGCTACGTTTTTTTTATGCGCTGTGTAAAAATCTGAACGGTGCGCTTTTGACAGGTAACCGTGATTTTCCTTTTTTGTTGGTATAATTTAATTATATTTTCTAATTTAAATGATTTTGTATTAATAAATAAATTGTGTGCTTAATAGGTAGAGGTAATAAAGTACTGGAAATCAGTGGTATTTTGGAAGGCTTTTTTTTGCTTAATATTATAATATATTTTATTGGTTTTTATTACCTAAAAAACAAGGGTAATTCGACCCTCCCTTAGAAACTGTCTAGATTTGCAACTGTTTTCCCAGAGGATAATTACCACTAACTAAAATTTATAAAATATATGTGTGTATGTAATAAAAGAGATGTATAATTAAATGATCGCCAACTATTAATCAACTAAAAGTAGCATCCGAATGATGTCTTTTTTATGCAGACTGATTACCAATCACAACTATGTATAATACAAGTAAAACTTTACAAAAAATAGTCTTGCTTAAAAGAATATTGAGTCAGAGACGATGCTAACAAAATAAAAAATGAAATTAGCAAACGAGTTGTCATTTAATTATCCATCTTTATTTACGTTCCATCTTACCTGAGGAGATACCCCGCCTCCTTGCTCCTATAGATGTCACACTTATGCAACGGTCGGTTGGGGTCATTGGGGTCATACTGGCCCGCCTGTCTGCACATGGCTCGGTGCAGTTGGAACTGGAGGATGGTGCCCACGAAATACCTGAAACACCATCGGTTAATGTTTAATCATAGACTAGCGATGCCGTTGCTGTGCGTGCACCAAGTTTAAGGACGGTCACACTGCGGTTTCGCTTTCGTTCACAGAACCGGATTCAACGAATTTAGAATTGGGACACTGAAGAGTCTACGCACTGGTCAAATGCCAGACAAATATTTATTAGCAAGTTGTAACAAAAAAATTACAACAAGTAACATTTGGTATTTGTTAACTATTATATAAATAGTTTTTGGATATTCACGTAATTTGGCTTTGAACTGTTTTTTGCAACGCGTTTTAAATTAATAAAAGAAATAATATAAAATTATGGTAATGACACTACTGAAGCATAATTTATTATAATAAAAGTGCATTGTACATTATAGTAAATATTTGACAGTAGTTGTGAAATGTAAGTTACTGAATTTTGAAAATAGCATTAGAATGTATTATATTTGAGGACCATATCTTAAGAAAATGATCAATAACTAAGCTGAGTTTTTCTCGCTACTATCATTTTGTGATAATTCGTTTAAAATAAAAACCCCCTAGCTGTATTACTCTCAGTTAGATTAAGCTAATAGATGTAGGTTATTTTTTTTTAATTTTTCACTGTCGCCAGAGGCCTAGGAAATGTTTAGTGTAGCTCACTATTAAATACAACAAATTTGATATATCTTCTAAATTAATTAATCTTTATTTACAAATAGTTAAAAAATAACAGTAAATATGATCAAATAAAATAGAATGCAAGAAACAATTCCTATTGCGGATCTTTAGTTTTAAGGTGTTTGTACTTCATAATTTAAATATCAAATCTAGAGATTTACTTGTTTTCAACCTTCTTATTTCTATAGAATTATCTGACATATTTAGTGCTAGTTTATTAATACTAGTATGTAACGAATTTTTATATCTAATAGAGCATATTTCTTTTAGTTAGTTAATATTTTTAATTAAAAATAATAATAAAAAATATAGTGTTTTTTAATAATTGATCACAATTTTATTTATTAAATAATAAGTTTAAATCCCACTACTAGTGCCTACTACTACTCTAAAGCAACCCAGGGATATAAATAAATTTATACAAAATATCAAATCACATCAATTATTTTGTTTTTTTATTTGTAATAATAACAAAATTATCAATAATATTGAAGATATTGAACTAGTAAGTTTTTATTTTATTTATTAATAAATAGTAAAAAAACAACATTTTAAAATTTATAAAAATGTTTTAAATTTATCGTTAGAAACAGTTATTAAATAAAGTTGTAAATGATACGGGAATACATGTATTTCTTATTCATGTCTAGGTCGAAAGATAGTAGAGATTGTCAGAGATATTTCTGTAGCAGACAATTGTTATTCTTTCTCCTTCTTAAAAATTTAATTTGAGTTCAATTCATTATAAATATAAGTAAAATGATAACTAAAAAAATGATACTAATATAATATTCTTCAAAATCATCGATAACTGATATAGGAGGCTGCAACTGTCTTTAATATTTAAATAATCTCAAGAGTTTAAGTAATAAATTTAAAAAAATTGTGAGAAAATATTATTAATGCTTTATTTTTTCTCATGACAATAAAATTATGAAAAGAAATTGTGCCAATAAAACATTTGAATGTCACTTTCATTCTCTTGACGAACTACATTCAAGTTCGTAAACGGTTAGTAATAAAATAAATTGTTTTTGTATTTAAATTTGTTGCATAGAAAGTTTTACCGTTTTGGAAATTGCATTTGTTTTATAAATTTGGTATGAAGAGATTACAATGCCCTTGGTCTCATTTAGGAGTATGTCTTAATCTTCTATAATTAATGGGTATTAAAATTCTTGTAACGTGGATTTTTATAAAATTAATTAGAAATATTGCTGTACTATTTCGGCACTATGTCTACAAAATTGATGCCACGTTATATACTAGGTCACTTGTAATATCCTTTACCATGTTCCGTAAACATATTTAAATTTAATAACTTGGTGGAACATTTTAACAAAATTGTAAAAATAAAAATGTACTCTTACAAGTTTCAGTTAATTACTGGAGAAAACCACATGTTTATTTTTACAGTCTTTTTACATTTAATAAATGATTCATGAAAGAATAAAAATATTTTGAGTTGAATTATTACGAGTGGGCAAAACCGTTGGGTTATTGATAAGAATTTATATTTCACAATTTAGTTGTAAATTGTAAGTAAATGCCTTCTAGGAATGTTGTAATAATGATAATTAAGAAAATCTAAAATGGTTTATTATATAGCATTGATATTAAAATGTAATAACATTGAAACTAGACAATAAAGGAAATCCTTTAAAATTTTAATTTAAAATTGAAATATTTCCAAGGAGAAATATTCGGCGGAAAACAAAACGTTCTGGAATAGCTGTCGTGACGTTTGACATTTCCTTGAAATCTTCCCATTTGTCGTGGAAGTAAATAAAATATTTCATAACATTTTTATTACATTCAATATTCAATAAACATCCGGAAATCCACACAAACATCTGACGAAAGCTCCAAACAAGTGAAACCAGTCTACGTGAAAAAAATACTCACTTTTCAGAAATCGATGTTATCTTAATTATGTCTGTATGCATTCCTGTTCGCGCTCTGAATTTAAATATTCGGACATGACGTTTGAGGCCTGACAGATGTTCAATGGGCCAAAGAGAGAAATTTTCAAGGAAATTATATTGCGATATAACCATAATTGAAAATGGGAAATGGCGTGAGATATGTAAGAGAAATTATCGAGATGATTGAATTATTTAATAGTAGACTAGCTAAGATGTAATACGCATAATTCAATTTGTATTATCTCAGGTTTCTCTTTATGAAGTAATGTTTCATTGTTATTTGACGCATTGTTGTTTATATTTTGTTCGCACAATGACTATGAGATTTTTATGTAACAGTAATATTTACAGACAATTATGAATCAATAAATAACGCTCTTATTTTAGCACTAAAAGGTCTGAGTTCACGAAACACTTACATAAAATTGCCTCTGTTTAATAAAAATCTAATATTGTATGTATTTTTTAAAGTGAAACATGGAGATTTATCATATCCTTGGTTTCGACTTGATATTTAATTGACAGCAATGTATATTTTGAAACTGATATGTTTTAAATCATAATATCGTATAAAGTTATAATCTTATCCCTTCGTTCTTTTTTTTTATAACAACACTATAATCATTATTGTTCTTTTCTTTTTATATATATTCTTTACTAAAAAGTAAAATTATTGAAAAAAATTTAGTCGTATTTGTATAACAAATACATGACGATAATTGGTATCAGAAAACTAATCCTGGAGTAATATTAGACTTCATAAAAACTCTGGACCTACTTCCAGACAACTAAGTAAAGGCCAAATTACATAAATCTTTAGGTTGCAGTGACAAAAGTGTCTAACTAATTATTAAAAAGTATCTGATCGTTAAAATTCAATTTTAATCATTACAATATTGATACAATATACAATATATTGAAATGAAAAATACTAAAATAAAAAATTAGGACATATAATGACTACACACATTATACATTTTAAAATTCGTTCTACATATTTTGTATCAAATTTTACATTAGAATAAGGCCTGCATTAGATGAAATCTATACTAAAAGTACTATTTAAAATATAAAAAAAACAGATTTTAATTTTAGATAAATATTTGCTTTCCAATATCCTGATATTTAATGAACTGATAATTTTGTTCTAGATTCAATATATTATTTATATCGGAAATTAATATATCGATAACTAGTGCAAGGTCCTTGATTTTTATTTTATTTTTCTAATGGTTAACTAGTTCAAAAGAAAATATAACATTTTAAACGGTTTTAGGAATTTTAAAAGAAATCTATTAAATTTAAAATTCCAGTTCCGTATGGGTTTTAGTGGTTTTTATGCTTTAGAATTACAAATGTTATTTTATTAATTGGAACGAATTCTGTAATAGTTTTATTGTAATATTTAATCAGTTCTTGTAATGAGAAAAATACTTCATTAAGACGATGGTTTGTAACAAAATTTCCATCAATTGTATTGTTCTATAAATGGTGAGCATAACAGAATAAAAACTGTGGAGAATCAATAATGGAGGTGAAATACCCGAACCCAAATCTGATTTGTACAGGGCCGTATCTTATATTTTACATATGTATGAAATATGATACATTATTTTTCTTTTCTAAATATACCAATTTCTTTATCTCATTTATTTTTGTTATTTCTATTATTTTATCCTAAATATTACATTTAAAAGTCATCACATTGACTCTTTCTTAAAATCAGTTTGCTTATGCAATTAAAAATTTCTAATAATTTTGGTTTAAGCCGATATTCAGGTTGACATTAAGAATGTAATATAGTTATCTTACATTCAAATGCAATGTTGTGAAATTTGATATTATGACTATACGATATTTAAAATTTTATGATGAAAATTGCATTATAAATTATAATGATTTAATTAAAAAGTTCAAAAAACTAAACATAGTTTTACAGGTTTATATTGTAAAAGTTTTACAACTATTTTTGGAATATTAATATTGATGAAATTTCTAATTATTTTACGCCAGTTTCCACATTTTATTTTTTTTAATAATGTATATTACGACTCTGGTTCGTATATTTTAATTGTTGCTATAATTGTAATACAATTGTAATTGTTTATCGATGTATCACAGGCGCCATGATAATATATTCATTTTTATTCAATTTATTATAAATTTCATTTTAAATGTATAATATACATAAGCACATTAAAATGTTTTCACCATGGAAAAAAATTAAATCAGTCCTATGAATCGAATAATAGGTACATTTTATTAAGTCATATGAATAGTTTCTAAATTTTATTTTTCTAATGTTTAAAGACTGCTCAACTACTAGCATCATATGAAGTCGAATGAGGGCGATTCGAAGAATTGAAAGAAATATTGCCTTCTCGGGATTCGAACTCGCAACACCTGGGTTGCGAAATCTGATCGCTAACCAATAGCAAAACAGTTATAATTTAATTATTATTTTCTTTATTGTGACTCAAACCCAGATGTGGAGTATAAGCACTATCAACTGGATTATTAATAATGAAATATTAGTTTTTAATATGAAATAAATAGTTAAAATATTTGAAATAATTTATGATCATTGTTAGTAATAAATTTAATTTAATTATATCAATGATTTTATTTGTTTTGTGCGAGGAATCAATTGAAAATCAAAATATAAATACATGAAATATGCTTTATTTTTTACTGATTACAATTTGCATAAGATGATGATTGTTTAATTTAAGATGACTGAGTAAAGTATCTTTGAACTCTTTTAACTAATTAATAGTTCTAATTATTTAAGTAATAAATAATATTTTTTTAACTATTCAATAAAATTTATAGTTGTATAATGCTGATAATGTATTGAAGATTATTTCCTTTGCAACTGTGCATATAAGTTTTTATTGACTTGTTTATTTATTATTATTTTGATTTTAAATACCAACTAAATATGTTGCACTAACAATAAAAAGTGCATTAAATTTCATCACAGGTTTTCATTGGTGCATGTGCCATTTTGCATAATAAATATTTCAATAACATTTAAAGATCTTATAAGTTAAAATAGTTTATATTATTTAAATAATAAATAATATGATATCGTGAGTATTTATAACGTAAATCCATGGTTACGACTTAATATTTCATTGACTGCAAAGTGTATTTGCTTGTCTCATTTAAAATTAAACATAGAGAATGAATTTGACAGAAGTATTATATTTTAAAAACAAAATAAAGAACAAACAAACATGGAGGTATAACAACGAACATTACATTACAATAAATTTTCAAAAATCCATTCATTAACTGCTAGACATAAAGACTCAATTTACTATATAAATTTTGAATTACATACGATAATATTTGGGCATTTGTAATATTTTAAAATGTTTCGAATTTGAACTTTTAATTCATTTAATTTTTATAGATTTCCCCGCTACAAAATTCATATGTAAGACAATATTACTATTCTACCATTTCTTCTAAAGTTATAAATGAATCTTAAAAAATTGTTGCACTGGGTATAGGCTTGTCGGAAAATTTTCTAACCCAAACAACATAATATATCAAATTAAATTGCTGTCAATCAAATATGAAGTCGTATCTATAGAAATGATAAATCCCATGTTTCACGTTAAAAAATACTCACTATATCAGATAAGATTAAGATTTTATACAGATTTGCTTAAGTCAACTAAATGCTTAATAAAAAGAAAATACTTTTAGAGTTGGTCATTCAATAAAATCCATTAAAATATACACTAATATTAGTGGATTTTATTAAATGACTGCACTAATATAAATTTTGTTTTTGCCAAATCTTGGATAGGTCAGAAAATTTTATAACAAAAAGAAAATTTCAGATTTGTTTCCTACGTTTAATTTTAAATGAGACAAGCAAATGTACATTGCTGTCAATGAAATATCAAGTTGTAACCATGGATATGATAAATCCCATGTTTCACATTAAAAAATACTAAAGGTATAATGCTGATAAGTCGTATTTGTCTATTACAATTGTGCGTGTAAGTTTGGGAAAAGTGTATTACGGTCCTGGCATGTGTGGCAAGCACCAGGGCCGGCTGATGCTACAGTTATACGCACTTCTTTGTGGCGGTTACGTAAAGGACACGCCGTTTGGCCTCCCGGTCATATTTGTTAAATTACTTTCTCAATCGTGGAAACGGAGCAACTTTCGAGGCAGGAGAAGAGTTTTACACAATGTGGTGCATATGCCTCCGTTGGCCGGTGTCCCCAGCGAAAGTTCCACGGGGCTATAAAAGCCGGCGGCCGCCAGCACTCACCATCCAGTTCACTTGTTGAACTCCTCCAGCACCTTCATCCACCACTATGAAGGCATTGGTGAGTTAGTGCGAGTGAACAGTGACAGTGAACGCAGTGTCAGTTCCGAGCCCAACTTCGTACGGATTGTTAAGTTACGCCAGGAGGTACCATACCCAAAACACAATTCTCTAAGGAATACAAGTGAACGTATATTTTCATATTCAAAATTTTTCACGATATATTTTTTTAAATAAAATTATCAACGCCAAATATAAAGAATATGAAATATTTATTTTTTTAAATAATTTTTAACTTGTAGTTTTGGATATTGTACCACCATATAACTTTAATAATACGTAAGAATTTGGGTCGAAGTATTATACACTTTTCTACAACAAATTTAATTTAAATATAACAATGTTTTGATTTCTGTTGTTCAATAGATCAGCTAAAAATCAATACTTAAATGTGTTCTATTTATTATTGTTTTGGTTTAAATATCAATTGAATCTGTTGCACTAGTAACAAAAAGATGATAAACAAATATATCATCACAAGAAATTTAAATTATCATTTCAAGAACATTTAAAGATATTTAGAAGATCTTTATGATCTTTTGTTGTTTGCATTTTGCGATGACTTTGAGATAGAAATGGCAATTAATTTCACTAACTGAAGATAAAATCTGACATTGGCATTGTTGGTATTGCAGATAACTTTATCAGTCTTAGTCCTGGTCATCGCGCTCGTAAGAGCCGAGGCCGAGGAGAAGAAACAAGTGGAAGCTACTGCCGACAAAACCCAGAAGAAACGTGGTCTCCTTAGCTTGGGATACGGCTACGGAGCTGACATCGATCATGGATACCTTGTAGGACAGGGAGGCGGTGGTCATGGAAGTCTTGGCCTTAGCAGCGGAGGATGGAACGGATGGAACGGTTACGGAGGAGGTTATGATCTTGGCTCTCACGCCGATGTCGTCAAAACCATCACTTTAGTCAAGGGTATTCCTTATCCCGTGGAAAGACACGTCCCATACCCAGTCAAAGTACCAGTCGACAGACCTGTTCCATACCCCGTAGAAAAACCAGTTGCTGTACCTGTCAAAGTCTACGTCAAAGTACCCGTCGACCGTCCCTACCCCGTTAAAGTCTTGGTTCCTCAGCCCTACCCCGTAGAAAAGCGCGTCCCTGTGCCAGTACATGTTCCTCAACCCTACCCAGTTATCAAACATGTCCAAGTTCCCGTACACATCGAAAAACCTGTACCATACCCCGTCAAAGTACCAGTTGACCGTCCAGTTCCCTACCCAGTAGAGAAACCCGTGCCTGTTCCAGTCAAAGTACATGTACCTCAACCCTACCCAGTCAAAGTACCAGTCGACAGGCCCTACCCTGTTCATGTACCTGTAGACAGGCCTGTACCCTACCCAGTCCATGTCAAAGTACCAGTTGACCGCCCCGTCCCATACCCCGTAGAGAAGCAAGTGCAAGTCCCCGTCCCCGTTAAAGTTTTGGTGCCTCAGCCCTACCCAGTGAAAGTTCCAGTCGACAGGCCCTACCCTGTCCAGGTTGATAGACCCTACCCCGTCCACGTCAAGGTCCCAGTCGACAGGCCAGTACCCTACCCAGTGGAGAGACCCGTCCCAGTGCCTGTGAAGGTGCCATACCCAGCACCCTACCCCGTGGAGAAGCCTGTAGCTGTACCGGTGAAGGTACCCTACCCAGTGCCTGTCCACCACGAGCCTATCCACCATCACGAACCCATCCACCAAGAGTACGGAGTCGTCTCCTCTGGGTATGACTACGGTCACCACTAAATCTCACCCGTTTGGGCAGTAGTACCACTTTGTAAATCTCTGTATCTATATTATATTTATAATGTATTTTTTTACTGTTTTATGTTCTTTTAAATAAATTTTCTTTTTTTTTAACAAGTGTTTCATTGTTTCTCAGAATGCGTAACTGGTGTTGTAACGTTTTGTTTATTGTATGTTTGGTTTTGAAATACGCGATTTTGTCGCAATTGTCTTAATTCGCACGATGTGGCATTGTAATATGACCTGGCGTGAAAGGGCAAAGTTAAGTTAACAAAGACGAGATGGAATCTTGTCGTCATCGTTACCTTTCAAAGACGCGCCAACTACGTAACATCGCGGCTAATTGTGTGTGACTCACGCGTTATACTTTTCCCTACAGATTATTTTCCGGAAAACAATACGTAACCCGTATCCAATTTTTATTGATTGGACATTGTGCTGGCAGTACATAATGCATTTCACTTTTACTCTCATATTCGCGATAAACGTCTACGGCAGCATAACAATTTACATAAACTAACTGTAATAAATAATATAATAATAGACTGACCGGCTTTGATGATCTAAACAACTGGTTTCTTCGACTACGCAAGGATTTTATTCGTCCTTTCATAACTTTAAATCTTCTTTACATTTAATTGTTTATGAACAAAGTAACTAAACTACAGTTGAAGAACAATTTACACAAATTTTAAAGTCAATTTGATTTGTGAAAAATAAACAAAACTTAACAGAACTTATTCAAAAAGTCTTAATAAATAATCTAGCAAAACAATCCTAGATGGAACAAGGTCTCAAGTAGGAACCTTCTTTAATATTTGTTTCGTGATACGTTTTACTTTTATTTTAGTGATGTAGGCTATTAGGCTACAGCTTCTACAAGGTACTTAGAGCTTGTAGTGGATTCCGAACCACTCGGGAACAGCGATATTTTTTATTGAAATAAATATTGGTGAAGCTAAGATTTGAACTCCAGATCTCACACACGGCTTAATTTGAGTCGAAATGCATTAACCAGATGTGGACCGCTGCCCATACAATCAATTGTTTTCAATTTTAAGAACAAAACTGTTCCATCATATTTAAATTTAGAATTTGTCATGCGTTGTGTTTTATACTCATTGTAACTACCAGCTATACATAAAAAGGTAAACAGCTGTGAGTTTTTGATTAAAAAGTCAACTAAAAATGAATCTCCATCAAATATGTATTAGTTACAAATATATTTCTAATATTTAACAAATGCACTTATAAAAGTAAGTTCGAAATATGGACCACTATGCTTACTAAAGAAGTAAAAAAAAATCACAATCAAATTAGTAGTTTTTTCAAAAAGTATTTGTTACTTAACGGATTCTTTTATAATGATTTTCTTTTAAAATAACGTTACTTTTTTCTTAATTCTACAATAAGTCTTTGTCATAATTCTACAAATTACATTAGTGAGATTTAGCCTTATCCTATACTTGGCACATTTGATTCAAGTTTGAATACTGAAAGAAATTACGACTATACTAAATCATTTAAAAAATTAGATAGTCATCATTCACACACCAACTACATAAGGTAATTTGGTTATAATTTACAGATCGCCTTGTCAACGAGACAACATATTTTATTTATTAATGTTCTTGTCACTTAGATGAAACAGATATATTTCTTTTTACATATTGCTCAATCACTTGTCCCGTCCTACACACGTTTCTCCATATCTTCTTTATTTATTATTAATACCTGAAGAACATGTAACAGGTGTTGAAAAATACACCAAAAACAAAATTCTTGTTCTAATTTTGATACATTTACTGACCATGACATAAAGACAACTACATCACACATATTAAGTATAAATTTTAATGTCGTAATAATTATTACGAAGCATATGTTACCTAGTTTAAATCTAGAACATGTCTAGTACTTGAGACATGACTTTTTCTTAAAGTCGTACATTCCGGAAATAAAAACGTTAGAATAGTAAAAAGTTTGACGCCTCATTGCATCATGCCGTCATCAGAAAAACGTTTTGCAGATGTTATTTTCATTTTCATTATTGTAAAGCTTGCTTCACACTTCATGCACAGATTACCAGTAACTAAAGCCTACTGAAGAAACTCGTGCATGAAATCTATGATTTTATCATAATTATATTATTATAAAGTCGTACATATTTGTATTTGTTTGGTCTATATTAACAAATATAAACATTTAACGTCTATTTCATATTAATACAAACAGAATTTATTGTTTAAACTGAGAAGTAAAATATGTATAAAAGCGTAATTTTTATATGTAGTACAATCTACAATCTTAAAACTGCTTGGTTTTAATAGTAATTTTTGATAATATGACTTAAAATTAAGACATAAAATTAATTTTTAAAGTATAAACCTAAAATATGTAGTAAATTGATTTCGGCGACTTCACCATTTCATTCTACGCTCAAAATTGTAGGACTTGCTCATTATTCTACACTTTTTAACGACGAATACACTGCAGTACTAACTTTTTTTATTTCTAATACTGTTTTTGAAAAATTGATAACAACTTTCAATTTTCATATGGGCTTAGAACTAGGCAGTGAGTCCATTAAATAGAGTTCTTTTTCTCTTTTCAACGATATAAAATACATACATTTTAGGTTATTTTAATACTGATTAAAATTTTAACTATTTATGACAACTTATACCTTATATTTATTTTTATTTCCTTTGGTTTTAATGAAAATAATTACTGTTGTTTAATTTTTGTAAATTTTTATAAATTTGTCGATATTTTGTCTTCCGATATAAAATATTTAAGAAAAAGTGAAAAAAAAATTGTCATTTTTCAGTTTATTTTCTTTTTAATAGGCATGTAGGTATATTATATCATTGGAAAGAGAAAAAATCTCTATTTAACGGTCTACTTTGAAGCCCATATAAAAATTAAAAGTATCAATTTCTCGAAAACGATACGGTTAAAAAGTGCCTGAATAATGTGCAAGTGAAAATATTTTTTGTATTGAAATAGAAACGTTATAAACAAAAAAAGAAAATTGAATTTTCTTTTTATTTATATCTAGTCACCTAAACATTTTTTGGGAAAAACAAAAACATGTATTAAATGATCTCCACATAAGGCAATTTTTGTCTAATTTAACCGACTTCGTACCTCTTATAGTTCTCAAGATCCTAATTGGTCATCCTGTATACATCTTTAATCTTAAATGATAATATTTTAAATGGGAGAGGATAGATCATTATATAATGATAATAGCCTTTCGATTTGAATGAGCTGAGAGTAAGATCTGGAGTTCAAATCCAATAATTTCACTACAAATAAATAAACCGTTCTGTTTGACTAATCCCATGTATAAAAATATCTCAACAACGTTGAAATCTCGACGCATAACAGCAAAGGGTTAATTAAAAAAGTAAAGGTGCAGGAACTTTTTACGTAGTCATTTTGTTATTTGTTGAATCCGTGTGGTTATAGAGTAATGTAACACTTGGTTGACCCGAAGTGTAATTCCAATTGTTTACACTTGGAAAGTGTTGTTTTTTCGAATTCTTTCCAACATGCAACTCATGATCGAATGTCAGGTTACACAAGCGACCCTGAGCCGCGTCTTGCTTTCGACTCCGCTCGCCGGCTTCCTGGAGGATACGGCCCCAGTGACCTTGACTCAGAAGGAACTGGGGCCACTCCTTCCAGCAACTGGAAGAAGTTCTTTGTTTGGGTCGGATTGATTGTTTGCACTCAACGCGGTTTCGTCATCATAAGTTCATGGCTATGGCTCAAATGCATCATTAGCTGCAAGAATTTGATAGTTTGTGGAGCGTTATCTCATCATCGACAAAGATGTTATTTTATTATATACAGAGACAGCTTTTGTCCTTAAACTTTTTTATTTTATCGTTTGTGTTTTCAATGGGGTTTTCCAAAAGAACAATATTCAAAGAAATTTTACATTGAATATTAATTTTATGGCTACTTTAGCGACACTTGCTAAAACACGTGTAAATGTTATATTATAAATGTTCTATTTTTGTATACTTATATTGTTAATAAAAAGAAACTAGACGTTTGGAAAAGAAAAGTACTGAGGAGAATTTTTGGAGGGGTTAAAGAAGAGACGGGACATGGAGAAGAAGAACCAACCGAGAAATACAATATATGTACGGATTTTCATTTATAAGCCACACGATTCGAGCACAAAGAGTAAGATGGATAGGACATGTTGCACAGATGTTGAAGAATAGAGCTACCAAACGAGCATTATAAGGGGGTGAAGGAAGAAGGAAAAGACGAGGAAGACCGAAGAAAAAAATGGTTAAATGCTGTAAAGAAGATCTACGGGAATAAAGTGTGATAAATTGGACTGAGACAGTCAAAGATAAAAAAAAATGGAAAGATATTGTGAAGAAAATAAAAGCCCGGGGCCTTGAAAACCTGTAGCGCAAATATAGGTATAGTATGGTTATTTCAGCGATACTTACTAAAGCACATGTAAATGTTCTATTTTTGTATATTTGTATTGCCAATAAATTACGATAATTATTTTTGGGTATTTCTATATGTATAGTTCTAAGTTCTACGAATTTCATCTTTACGTGTCTGAGTCCTTAATACATAACAGATTCTGTAATTTTTCCCATCATCAGCATCGGTTTTCCATCTTTCCAAAATTCCCAATATTTATTGCCTCTTCCTGTAAAATGCTGCATATTTTCCTATTTCATCCAGATCCATTCCATCTGTAACCTTCCTTTATATTAACGACAGATGTCTTTAACTTATTTAAAAATCTTGTCTTGCGCGTTGACAAATAAATAATTTCATCAATTCATTGTAAATATTTCAATATTTCTTATTTTGTTCCTTTAATGAATGGCACACCACAGTAGAGATTAATATTATAAAATTTGTATCATTTATAAATTTAAAACAGTGAATGTGTCTCTGTGGAGTTGCACTCCCGGCTAGAGAGTATTTTGTCATTTGCATTTGACACTAGAAATGGACATCATTTCTTCTGTTTTCTTTCATTTATTTTGTTGATTGAGGAAATCTAATTAACTACTATCAGAGTACAGCTATTTAAAAAATAATAGAATAAATTTATAAAAACAGCATTTTTTATACAAATTTGAATATGAGGAAATTTAACTTTAAATGACTAATGAAGCTGTAACACTACTATTTTCAAATTTCGTGATATTATACAACCATCTTCTTAGAAAAGGAATATACAAGCAGAGAGTAAAAAAAGTGTCATAGTATTATTAATTTAAAAAAACAAAAAGACAACATTTCATTTATTGTTCGTGATATCGCTTTTAAACATGAATATTTGATTAAGATGCACATTTTTAATGATACTTAAACATAAAAATATGAAAAAATATACGTGGCTTTTATGTATAAAGTTTTAAAAAAAAATATATTGTTACATTTTAAATCGAGAAAATTATTTATATTTTTAAAACAGATTTGTTGTTTTGTAAAGTTAATAAAATATTATTAAATTTGATGTTTTATAGTAAAACCGGGGAGTAGTTTTCCTAATCGACATTATTTATAATTAAGTGAAATAATTATAAAATATACCTACAACTATAAATATACTGTATAAAGAATAATATATGTAAAATAATTTTATTATTATTAGTATGACGAAAATAGTGTTATATACAGAGGCGTACTTTTTGGATTTTCATCCCCTCTGTTTTATAGTTATTATTAACAAAATAGTGTTCGGAAGCTGAAAATTTTGGTTACCACAATTCTAATTTTTTTAGTTTCCAAATTTTTGCAAGTGCTCAACGGAATTTGGAGGCGTTGTAAGTGCGCCACTGCCTTATTGCATATTTTTCCCATAAAGTGCGTTTACCAGTTGTCTTCTCCATAGCACTCAAGGCTCGCGTGTAGAGTGTACCATTTGACTTGTGTTATAAATAATTCAGCTATATATAGTAAATTTTCCAATAAGACATCGTATTCCGTATTATTCAAGCAAATTACAAAGTAAACTAATAAAATCAATATTACTTTTCAATAAATTGTAGAAGAGCTAAAGAAGTTATTTTAGGCTCGAAGTGATATTTGTAAACGCTCTTGAACTTTAATATTTCTGGAATCTCATTTCCCAATCAAAATTTATGTGCCTCTTATAAGAAAATGAAGGTTCTAGAAAATGTATTTCGAATGAACAAAAGTATTCTGAAAACGCTTGATGTCTTTGTAAATTAATGACGAAATAATATCAGATATTAGAAAAGTGAAGGCTACCTCATGTGAAATTTTAAACAAAACAAGTTGCTAATTATTTTTTAAAATATCTTGGTGATAATTATTCAAATTTTCTTGATTGTGTTGCAATTTGGCCTCAGTTTCATAATGATTTCATAGTTTTATATCTTAATTATTTTTAAAACGTCAAAGATAAAACTTTATTAGTGACCCGCATTTCTACTTCCTTATTTTTGATCAATTGAAACATGATCGTAAATACACATTTTATTACACAGTAAAAAATATTGGCGTAATATTGACATTCGCATGAAATGAACATTCAATAAAAATTTATTTATTATTAATAGCGATATAATTTTTTTTATTAAATTACTATAACAATTTGTCTTTTTTATTTCCTTTCATGTGAGTAATAATTAAATTGTTATATATTTTTTAGTGTACTATTTTATCAATACAAAACCAAAGAAATGTTTAAGAATGAATTAAAACTTTGGTTACGTTATTTGAGGTCAATTGCTTAACTGTTTTCCTTCTTACATAAATGTAACACTGGTTGTATTTTAGTAAGTTTATTAATATTTTGTATTTCATTGTTAAACTAAATATGTTATTGATTTATATTTTGTATGCCAATAATGTATTTCAAATTTTAAATAATACTTAATTATTTTAATGAAATATTCTTTAATTTTTTAATAATAAGTTGATCTTGGATTAATTTCTCCTATTTATTACAAGTTGTAAAATAGGTGTACATTTGGACGTTTCGTATTATAACAAGGAACAAAATCTCTAGATTTTAGTCAATTTATTTTGGAAAATTACATCTCATACCGGTTTCGACCCCTCTTGGATCTTCTTCATAGGGACATTGAACATATAAACTGTTAGTCACTGAGGAAAATACGAGAGGGGTCGAAACCGTTAGAAAAGCCCAAGATCAACTTATTATTAAACAATTTCCAAGTTCCCAACAATCTATATCCAAACCAATTTTGTACTAAATTCATAATTAGTACAAAAAAAAAATACAAATCATTTTTGAAATGTGAGTTTGTCAAAGTCAAATTATTTTTGTTTTAACAATAGCAAATTTAAACAATGAATTCTAAAATAAAATTTATTTCATATTTATAGACCGGTTTCTACTGGTAAATATTTAGTGAGTTGTTAGTTATACATAGTTGTACTGTTGGTTGCGTTACAATTTTAGAAAAAAGTTTTACATATTGAAGACTTTTACTACACTGTTACAATTGCACAACGAGTACCAATAAAACAGATATAACTGCTGTTCCACATTTCACAGATAAAAATCTTACGACGCATTTCAATTATTGAATTGTATTCTAGAAGTTCTGTGTCTATTTCGCGAACAGCATCGCACTGCAATCTAACGGGAAAGTGGCAAACCATTTACATTTATATACTTTCAGTTTCTACGCTAGATGGTTTCTATTGCGCATGTTTATAACATAGGCGTCGAATACATTCAGAAAAAAGGGCTACTTACATTACTAATATTTTCTATAACAACTAATGATTCGAAAATAAAAGTTACTACCACTTCAGTAGTTAGGAGTAACAGCCTACAGACTCTGAAATTAGGGTATTTTGCATTTTAGGGTGGACTTCAACTTGTATAAGCTATAAGCTGACAATTTACACTAAAATGCAAGTAAAATCTAAACATTTATCTTAGAAATTTGAAATCTTATTCTATCAAGAAATGCTGAGCCGCAGTTGAGAAATTTTAAAAAAGGGAAATTTATGTAACAAAATACAGTTTATAAGTTCAGATTAATATTTTTATTGGGATTAATGTCATAGAGACAGGATGTATATTAGGAAAACATAAATCGTTAGAAAATATTCACAAATAATTTTTAATTAAACTTTTTTAAATTAGTATGGGATATTACAATATTATCATACGAGTTTTATAAAACTTATCATTATTAGTATAATGACAAATTTTTATAATCCACTTAATTTATAAAAATCTCAAAAATTTAAATTTAAAAAATTAATTAAGCGAAATGTAGGAATTTATGTTAAATATGGTAACCTTGTTAAATGATGTTGGACACTTATAATCGTCATAATTCATTTAAAATATTGTGAAAAAAAAAAATTAAAATCTATACGCTAAGATTTACGATATTTCGATATATTTTTATATTAGGTTTTTTTATTTGTTTTTCAAATTTGTAATTATTTCAAATTGTGTTAAAATACATTTTAAAATATTTTAGCTTATCAATTTGACATATACGGTTGGACGCAATACCAATTTCGCAAATGAAAAATTACCAAAAACAGTATAACAATATTCGATTTTATTAAACCGTTCTCGATATAACAATAGAGCAATTATAAACGTTTTAACGTGTATCATGCGCATTTTTTTTATTATATCTGCTTAATAACAGACCGCACAATCTGTCGTTTTTTAATCTTGCTTTTTTGCAAGCTATTTAATTTGTTAAACAAAGTTTGTAATGTAGGTATACAAGAAAATACATCATAAATCTTTTTTAGTACTACGTGCAAATGTATTACCGACTATGCGTAAAGTAAAACACCTACGTCTATGCAGCGATTTTATGGATCATAAATTGTTATGCATTATGTATTTCATAATAATAACAATAATAATAATATAAATATTATAATTTAAATATTAGTAATATATTATAGAATACGCCCTTTTTTAAACGAATTTGTCTACACCTTTAAATCATAACACGTGTAATTACCTAATTAAATGTAATTTATTTGGAGCGTCAGAACAATTAAAACTGGTGTACAAGTATAATTAATGTTAAAAATGAGTCCTTGGCACAATGGATGGTTTTTAAATTAATTATTTTGAGATTAAGAAGAGCATACAACTACTCTTGAGAATAATATTTATAGTGCGTAAAGACAATAGTAAAAGAAAAGTTCTGAATTAAAATAACGAAATATTTATTTATTAAATATTGGGAAAGGTGGCCATTAAAAATTTCTAAGTATTTATGCATGAAGTGCTAGATATCACACATTCTTTATTTCATTTGCTTGAGATAATTATAAATGGTGCAATGGTTTTATATGAAATTACAACCATGAAAAATTCATCACTGGTGAAAAGTTTATATATGTAATTATTATAACACTTCGCTGAACATTTATATTAGTTCATTAAACTTAAGATAATTACTTCAAAATCGCAAAGAATTCATATTTGCCATAGGCGTAGCATAAAAAAGCCAGAACTGTTTTACTCTATTTGCATTATTACAATTACAGGGAAATGTACAAGCAGTGTTTATGTAAATTTTTACACACATTATATAATTTAGTTTTAATGTTTTCTTATTACAACATAGATTTTATTGATATGTACGCACTAATTAAAGTAAATTTGCTCACGTAAGACATATATGAAGCCAAATGAAATGAAAATCCTTTAGTTCATTACGTGATCTTACACAGATCATTAAATACCGTCCACAATAAGAGAAAAACAAATCTCATAAGTGTATATAAAGTGAACGTACATGGAAAACAGGAAAACAGCAATCACTTCGTACTTTACTGCGCATTTCACCTAAACTCGAAGGATTAATACGCCCCGTCAAATAAAATTAACAATGACTAATTTTGCTTCAACAACATTTATTCATTGTCCAAATGATTTTCAGCGAAAATAATGTTCTTATAACTACATATTAATATTTAAATTTAAATAAATTGTATCTTGTTTAGATTTAAGAAGGATGATAATAATAAATATTAAAAATATTAGAAAACTATTTCTATAAACAACGTCTTTATTAAGCAGGCATATTTTAATAAATGAGCAAACAATTTAGCTCATAGCAGTGGCGTAACAACAGTTTTAGAAAGGGGTGGGGATGAAGGACAAATAAAATTTGTCAAAATTCAAAATACCTATATACATAGATATATAACACAAATTTCTAAAACAAATATAAAAAAATAAATTTTTTGAGTCGAAGAGGGGGGCCCGGGTCTCTTGCCCCCTCCCTTAGTTACGCCACTGGTTCATATAGTGTTTCATATTACAGTTGCACCAACAAGGCTTAAATTTTAAGCAATATTTAAACAAACAAATGTTGACAGCAATGTTGAATAGTTCATTTGACATTTATTTTCGATGTAATATTGTCCATTTTTTAAGGGAAACGTCAAATAGGGAAGTAGTAAGGTTTAAATTCATATCTCACAGATCTGTCAAAGATCGTATTGTTTAATTTTTGTTTTGTAGCTAGTTGCTAGGAAGTAATAAAATGAAAACACGAGAATTAGGAAATAACATTGACGACGTAGAAAAAGTATAGTGTATAACATACTATGAAATGAGTATTATTACATGCTTGCTGTAAAATATACTATTTCCGTTCAGGAGCCTGAAATGGTATTTGTATGTATTGTTCATAGCTAAGAGAACTTTAAAGATAAATTTTAAAAATTCCGAAAATCATGTCATTCCCCTATTATAAGAAATGTACAAAATTATGGAAAAGGAATTTTTTTTTCATAAAAAATATTTAAAAAAAATAATAATAATCATTTTATTATAAATTAAATTGATTGTATTATAAGTATATTATTAATAAAATTTAGCCGATAAATTGAAATAAATTGTTAGTTAAATATTCTTGTGGAAATATCTGAGGAGCGTTGTAAAATTTTCCATGTCAACTTTGAGTTGTAGTGCATTACATATCAATAAAAAAATCCAATATTGGTAACCTATAATCACCGATTGAAAGCATTTCTCCATCGCTGAAGATGCTCTGCACTAATTAAAAGAGAAGAATGCGATTAGCAACAGGTCTTCACAGAGCGGAACTTTTAAATTAAAGTAGAGTTTCCGGTAGCATTTCTCCGAGGCATCACGCTAGAGATCGACGCGGGGTAGAAGAGGATCGCAGAAGGCAGAAAGCTCCGGGTATATAAGCCGTGAGTGGAACAATTGTAGCATACAGTCTTCCACACGCTACAACAATGAAGACGTTGGTAAGTGCAGTGTGTACAGTGACCGGAAGTGGATGTGCCGTGAAGTGATCTGTGGCGAGATCGCCAGTGACCCTGCTTCCGCTACTGCGGACTTCCGCATATGTTTCTTTTATTGATTCTCATGATTTCTATACGCATCATATTTCAAATATCAAATATAATACTAGAAATATGAGTCATTACGGTTTATTGAAAATGATATATTTAAATATAAACTGGAGATAACGTATCTTTATAAATGGATTGTCATTTTTCTTAAGATCCTGCAAGAATAGGATTCTGAAGAACTATTATTTTAAAGAGTAACTGGGATTGTAACTTATGATTACTATTTTAAAAATGGTTTACAATTAACTTTGAATTTAAATATTGTAATGATATACAAATATATTATAAAATATACAATACTGCATAATATTTAATATTCTTGAACTTGATACAATATTAAAATAATGTATGTCATTAATATTTATTACTCGTTATTGAGTTTGCTTTATATTGAAAATGACATATTTTGTTATATAATAAATTAAAGTAAACGTAAAATTTAATATATATTTATTAGATACTTATAACATATTTAAAATTTGAGATCTTACAGCAGTCTGATTCTGGAAAACTGTTATTTGCTAAAATAGATAGAATCTTATTTTATGGTTATTATTTTAAAAAACGTCTGTAACAAGGTGTTTTAGTATATCTCACATTCGTTTTTATCTTGAGAGGACAATTTTTGAAGAAATTTACATTGAAAATAAATGTCTGGTTTCTATAGTGTGTAAATTATATATAAAAAATATATAAAATTGTCAATATTCATTCATAAATGTAAAAAAGCGAGCGTGTCTCTATGAGGTCAAATACAAACAAGAGAACGATTTGTCATGCGCTTATGTTTACAACAGGATGACATTATTACTATTTTTATTATATTGATTGATTATTATGAAAATATTATTTCTTTTTTTACTTAATTTACTATTGAGATAGTGGCGCATATTTAATTACTTTAGCAATATATTTTTATTATAAATAGGTTAAATATCATGACTTTCATGAACTAAGTAATTTGCTTTTTCTAAATTTCTGTAATTATTATGAAATATTGTTTTATAAACTACATCACTTTGATTTTCATGAAATACTATATCTACAATTCTAATTTTAATCCCATTCCATCTCAAATTTCGGATTGATCGATGGTTCCTATTATATTTATTGATTCAATAATGTATAAAACACTATTGTCTTATGGAAGGTTATTGGTTCGAGTTATTTGTATAGTCTTGGTTTTTCTATTACATAGTTTAATAAATTCTAAGCATCAGATTGTGATAAAAATTAAAATGTGATGAAAAATGTAACTTCCGTATAATTACCTATTTAACAAATACAAATTAAATACCTGTATGTCTTATCAACATATGTCTAAATTATATTAATAATGAAATTCATGGACAGTTAACAAAATTATCGAAGTATGAGATCTGGGGTTCGATTCCTAAAAACTGTAGATCGTAGATAGATGGCTGCTGGTAACCACGCTACAAAAATGCAAGAAAAATGTTAGGAGACTTCCTAATATCAAAGTTTAATAACAAGAGAAATAAATGATTCGATTCATTTATAATCAGATTCAGTAAAAATGAGAAATTCTTGTTTCACTATTTCAATTTCCATATTTCAAGATGTAGATTTCAAAATGAACGATTGTATCAGGCTGAATGAATGAAGCATTGAATTTGCTGCTGAGAAAAGAAAGTACTTCACCGGAAATTTGACGGACAACGTATTGAATTCACCGCATTGAAAATACTTCACAACACAAACGCGATATAATTAGAAGAAACTCATATTCGCAATCAGTCCAACGAAAGTTCACGAGTTCACATCCGTTTTTTTCTAGGTGTTCGTTGCTCTGATTGCCTTCGGAGTAGCAGAGAAAGCGGAAGACCAAAAGCAAAAGCGTGGTATCTATGACCTAGGCTACGGCTCAGGCGGGGGCGGTTACGGAGGCGGTTACGGGGGTGGCTACGGGGGTGGCTATGGAGGCGGTCAGGGTGGCTATGGAGGCGGCAACTCCATCGACCTTGGCCAAAACCAACAGAAAACAGTCACCATCACCAAAACCATCGGCATCCCTGTACCAGTCGTCAAACACGTAGGAGTCCCAGTTGAAAAAGTCGTTCACGTTCCAGTCAAAGTCTACGAACCAAAACCTTACCCAGTACACAAAATCGTTCACGAACCTTACAACGTTTACGTCAAAGTACCAGTCCCTGTACACCAACCCGTCCCAGTAGAAAAGTACATCCCTGTACCAGTTCATGTACCATTCGACAACCCAGTCCCGGTTAAGGTTTTAGTTCCAGCCCCTTACGCTGTCGAGAAGATCATCCCATACGAAGTCAAAATAGGAGTTCCTCAACCCTACCCAGTGGAAAAATCCGTGCACGTGCCCTACAAAGTGACCGTTCCAGTGTCTCAGCCGTACCCGGTAGAGCAAGTGGTGCACTACCCCGTACACGTTCCAGTTGATAGGCCTGTCCCAGTCAAAGTGGATAAACCCTACCCTGTACCCGTAGAGAAACCAGTGCCCGTACCGGTAGAAAAGCCAGTACCAGTGCCCGTGAAGGTAGCTGTGGAGAAACCTGTCCCGTACCCTGTAGAGAAACCAGTACCAGTTCCCTACAAAGTCGGAGTTCCTGCTCCGTACCCCGTAGAGAAGAATGTACCAGTACCGGTTTACAAAGAGGTACCCTACCCCGTTAAAGTACCAGTACCTAACCCCGTACCAGTGCAGGTGATTAAACACATTCCTGTTTCTGTGGAGAAACCTGTTCCCTACCCAGTCAAGGTGGCAGTTCCTGTACCGGTACATGACCATCAACAAGGAGGTTACCAACAAGGGGGTTACCAACAAGGAGGTTACCAACAGCAAGGGGGTTACCAACAAGACGGTGGTTACCAACAGCAAGGCGGTTACGGACAGAAGATTCACTAACACCTAAAGGCTGTTCATTTCTCTCATTTCACGTTCATGTTTATAGCACATCGTTGTTTTTATGTACCTTATTGTTATGATTGTGTGTATGTATTTACTTATCATTTTTATACTGTACTGTGATTATAATCTCATTTTCTTTTTACCATTTATGTTGTAATTGATAATAAAATAAATGTTTAAACTTTTTTTCTTGCTAAATGAAAGTTATAGCTTTAGAAATTAAACGTCTGTTAGATTCTAACCAGAAATACTGAAGTAATGGTCTGGTTGCCATTAACTAGGCGTAATGGACATACTAAATAGAAATCGAGTAAAAGGAGAAATTCTACATAACACTGCAATCAAATTATACTTGTATATACAATTTATATACCATAAAATAGAAATTCAAGCCTCTGTTTCAGTTTTTTTAATTTTTAATATTTTTGTTTCATTTTCCGTTTATAAATTTATAACACATTTATCTATCATTAGCAGTTAGTTATTCATTCTACACATTACTATTTTACCAAGTTGGATGTCTAAACGTAATGTAAAGTAAATTGTCTTTTTCAAATTCATTTTAAACGATCAATAGTGCATATTCCCCTAATTTTACGACTACGGCTTTAGTTGTATATCTTTCACAAAAATTGTAGACCTAACAAAAATATTTAAAAAATTTAAAGAGGCATTTGTGATAAAAATACTGGTCCTTCTATGAAAATCATAAAATTTTAGTGAAAGTGCAGCAGGTAATACTCTAGTGTAAAGAAAATAGAATATATTTAAGGCGTACAATTATAGACAATACAGTAATAGTAAACTCGAGTAAAAATAAATAATTTATTTAAATTTCTGTGACGTTGAGTCTAGCAGTAATTTTTGAAAAATGAATTAGAAAAAGTTAAAATCAAAATCAGTTATAGTGGCATTCTAGAGACCGCAATTTTTATGACGTTTTAACCTTAACCGAGTTACGTTATAAGCGAACCACACGGGCTTTTTTAGTAGATGAAAGAATCATCTTATACTTGTACAAGTAATAAACTAATTATAGATAAAAATTATAAATTTGTTTAGTTAGAAAATACGACGTTTGAGTCCAATCCAAATATGTAAAAAGAAGTAGTTGTTATATTCAAAGTAGACTGATGTAACCGAAGAAAATAATATTTACATAGGGATATTAATTATTAGAAGTAATTTTGACCTTATAACCAGAAGGTAGTTATATCCAATTTATCGGTAATTTGCAATTTATGCAAAAGAAAACATGCCTTATTTAATGAAAGTCTTTATCGCTTGATTATTTAGTAATAATTTGCACTTAAACTTATTTTCACGTTATCTACAACAAATACATCCTATCTAAGATCTTGAGATTGATTTGTACTGCACTAATATATAATTACAATTTCTCTCGTTTATATACGCTCGCACTTGTTCTCTTTGTAAAACTACTGCAACTTTCCATTTTTCCGGAAACAATTTAACGGAAATGCAAATTAATCTTCTTTTATCATAATTTTTGAACTTGTAGAGGCGTTAATGGCCGTGAGTTTCCCAGTTTCTAGAAAATTATTTTTTATTAGGGGTTTTAATAATAGCATCCGTGTTACATAAAAAATAGATAATAACTTTTACCGATAAAAATATTTGATTTAAATATGAACAATTAATTTATAATATTGATTATTAGTATTATAATAAATTATAATAATTAACAGAAATTTCACTTGAAATATGTTGTAGTGCGTGTAACGTACTATAAGTAAAAGTATTGTGGAATTTATTATAATTGATTTACAGAATTTATGTTATATGTAAACGTATGTAGGTTGTTTTCCAAAACAATAAATGTTTATAGTTATCAAAACGCGGAATTAAATATTTTCTAGAATTATATTAGTAGTACATAATTGTATTATAATTTTGTCACATTCATTATGTAATGTCTAATATCATCATGCAATAATCATGAGTGATTTTTATTTATCACTACAAGAAATTATTTTAGCAAAGGGCAATAGTGGTTAACAGGTTAACATGATTCGTCTAGCACTGCATAGAATATGACTTTGAGATTTAAAGTTGTATTTCCAGAGTCGGTAATGTTAAAAAAATAAAATATAAAAATAATTAGAAGGGTTTATTGAAATTTGAAACAATAAAACCGAAAGTAAAGCCCTTTTTCCTTACAGAAACTTTTAGTGTCCAACCGAAGTTTCGGTTTCTACCAATTTTCGCCAAAAAAGTTGGCTTCGGCCGTAGTTTCAGTTTTGGGCCCAAAGTTGGCCGAATTTTTGTCGTGTCTAGCGCTTTTGGGTTTGTTCGGGATGGTTTTGCTCATTTATTTTTTATTGTTTGGTAATTTTTTTTTTGTACGATATTTTAATTTTTTTCGTTTCGAAGATAATTATTATTTTATTATCGGTGTTCTGAGTGCGAGATGAGGCAAGTATTAAGATATAAAGTTATTGTAGAATTAAAAAAATAACGTTATTTTAATAGAATAGAATACATTATAAAAGAACCTGTTAGTTAGTAACAAATACTTCTTGAAAAGACTACTTATTTGATTGGGATTGTTTGTGATATTCATGATGTGGTGATCGATAACTAAAGTCTTAACATTTTTAATAAAGACAACATCTCCCCAAAAAAAAAGTTCTAATAAAATGAAGTCTTTTAATTAATTTAATAATCGAATAATACCTTAAAAGATAAGATAAACACTAGATTTCCGTGTTTAATAAAAATATAACAAAATTTTAACTTAACTCCGTAAGTTTCTATTTCGGTTACCTTTTCGGCCGAAGCTAGAAAAGGATCCGAATATTCGGTTACAGTTTCGATTTCGGTTGAAAATCGTGTATCGGACAGACACTAGAAATTTATCAAAATAAAAAAATTGTTGATAAACCTTTTCAGTTAAACCTTATCTTTAATTTTCCTAAAACCAGATCTTTTTAAATCAAATAGAAATAACGATCTCTCTTAATAGACCTGACGACATTATTTGTTGTACCTTTCTTTAGATATGTTGTACTTGTACCTAATATTAAGCAGTAGTAAAATGCAACTGCCACTGATGCACACTACATGTGGTGGAGAAAGTCATACCTTATAAGATGTTATGTCATTGATAAGAATTTTTTATTCCGGTGTTTACATGTTTAACTATCACTCAATCATTAAGGTCATTCGCATTAAATGTAATCAAATAAGGGTTATTTGATGGATTAAAGACTCACATAGAGATACATCGCAGCCTATGCGGGATTTGAACCCGCAACATTTATGTTACAAAGCCTAAGTGATAACCAGTAGCTCAACGGTGATAGAAATAGATTCTAACAATCAAGCTTCCTTCAAAAAAAATTATGGTAGGCTCATAAAAAGACGACTTGAAAAACAAGAAAATATCAAAATAATCGAAAATTTGTATTTTTTTTATTAAATAATAAATTACGGTAGATCGCGTTTTTGTAAGCAGTATCTAGAAATATATTGTTTATATATCTGTTAAAGTTGGTTTTTGTACTTTAATTTTTATTTTGGAAATAGTTATCTGATTACCATTTGTGGTTAAATTTTATTATGATAAATTTTCCGATTGCTTTACTCGAGCTTGTTGATAATTTATCTCATGATATTGATCAAAAATCAATCGTTGACAGCTCGTGATTTTTTTTGTCAATGCCAATCGATAATTGCAACCACCTATAGTAACAATAAAAAAAAATTCTAGTAAAAATTAACCCTTTTTATGATATATATGATTATTTCACACATGTCATTTTCTTTCAATCAGAATGCTCCATTTGATGTCAGTTCCTAGTTTTTTAGTGAAAAATTTGATAGATACACTGTAGCAATTGCCTTGGTTTTATTTTGTTGATATGTAAACTTTATGTTTGTACTGTAGTCGTGAAATAATCAAGCGAATATATTTCGAGCACTGAATTTAATTGGTAAAATTTACTCATAATTCCTGCGAGATAACGACAACTTGGGTTAAAATTGTTTCTAAAATCACTCCAGTTTCGCTGTCGTGATTTAAATGTAATTTTTGACATTCGTTTGTCTGTTACTATACAACAACTATTCGCAAATTTTTCCCATAAATTCATGGCTCTTATTATATTACTTATGATAATGTCATAAAAAAATTCATATCAACAAAATGTAACCATGACGATGCTACTGTGGTTTTATCAATTTTTTCGTTAAAAAGTACTTTCTTCCATAATAAGAAAAACATTCTGATTAGGTGAAAAGAACATATTTGGAATAATCATTACTAAACTTTTTTTCTGTGGCCAAATCTAATTAACTAATTATTTTTTTGGACAATCTATTACAGTTATTCGCTGTTCTGCTGCGCACGTATTATATAAATTATTGGTTGTAAGGTACCAAACATAATTTGGCAACATGACAGTTCACGTTTTTATGAAACCATAGTTAAATTGAAACGTAAACTGCTGCACGTTCCTGTTACTTTCGTTTCGGGCACTGTGACACTTACTATGCAACTTTTTCACTCGCTTTACCGCAAACGGGTTCATTTGAATTCATTAATTCAAAATCTAATTTTATCATATTAATACGTAATATTTATTTCCGTCAATTTAAACACATGTGGAAGGGTGTAGCGAAAGTCTAAGTATAAATAATTAAACTCAACACTAAATACGTTAGTTCTACTTCATTGCTCACTAAGATCCCCATGAAACTTCTAGTAAGTGCAGAACGCGATAATTATAGTGTTTCAAACTTGTAGTTGATACTTCGTAATTAGCAGTTGTCTTTATTTCACAACAATACGTTATTATTTAATTAAATAACTGTAATTATGTCGAACACATTTATTCGGCTAATTGACAAAGTTTTTTTTTTGTATTGTTTTTGCTAGATTTACGATATATTTGATTTAGGGCCAGTTGTTCAACCTCTGGTTAAAGTGTTGGTTACCTTAACCATCGGTTAATTGAACAATATCGCATCGAAAAACTGACATAAGTTGACAAAGTTATTTACTTTTTCGATACGATATTTTTCTATTAACCGATGGTTAAGGTATAACCGGTACTTTAACCGGAGGTGAAATAACTAGCCCTTATTTTTTTTCAAAATTTGGTTAAGTAAAAAACCAATGTGAACGAAATTTATAAATACCTGTTTGTTTTATAGTTATAATTTTTCGATAATAATTGTTTTATAATAACAAACGTTTAAATCTATTATATAGTGTCAAAGTTTTTTTCTTAAGAAATTACAGAATTCAAAAAAAGAGAGGAATAAAACATGGAATTACGGTTAATTATTATAATTATTATTAATTTTTAAATTCGCCATTTTACTGCCACTCGCAATTTCTTTAAGAAAGTGACTATAATGTTTAACATCTTTGTAATTGCCATGAAGAAAAAGCAAGTGGTAGTGAAACAAGGTCTAGCATATTATTTTTTCTTCTTCTTTATATAAAATATTATTTTTCTTCAAGCGAATACAATATTTGCTTGTGTTCATTTTACATTTGTGACTAGTTAGTTACATTTACAGAAGATTAATACTGATATTTTTGTACTAGTACAGTAACGTTTCTTTTTATATTGCTGATGGTATCAGACATGTTGTGAACAACATCTTTGTCTACGTATTTATATATTTGTGGTTTTATTAATAACAGTATATTAATAAAAGAAGGTCTTTTTTGAAGTTGCAGTCATAAAATCTACTAATACACCAACGTTCTGGCTGTAAATCAGTCTTCATCGAACAGTCGAAATATTGCTGTATTAGTAAATTTTATTAAATGACTACAACTCTAAACAAGACCTTCTTTTATTAACATCCAGTCGATAAAACCAATCCTATATAGTATAATAAATTTATTGTAAAAAGCTGGAAGAAGAAACAATATTTGTCAATCGAATTAAAGTCCCATATCTGTGTTTTGTTTTGTTAAACAAAAAGGAAGTTTTAAATGCTAATATCGTTATGTACTTTTGCATTTGTATTTGTTATAGAAACCATTCCTTATCCTTGGTTTGGTAGCCTTTTCGGCGTGCCAAGACCAAGACGACAAAAGGACTAAATCGAAGAGAAGCTTCTTACATGGAGGAGGATACGATTTTAGTTACCTAGGCTCCTTGTCTGAAAGTCATTTGAACTTAGGCAGCCAAATATCTTTAAATCCGTGGTCTCTTCACGGGTTGGAACAAGGACATGGACTCCAATTAGGACAAGAAATCCAGTCAGGGCATGAACTCCAGTTAGGACAAGAACTCCAGTTAGGTCATGGACTCCAGTTAGGACAAGAATTACAGTTGGGACATGAACAATCACTCGGTGAAGGACAAGAACAAGGAGGACTTCAATCAGGTCATGAAATACCCAACCAAATAGAAACAAAGAAAGAAAAAATTGTAACAATTGAAAAAGAAGTCAAAGTACCATATCCTGTCGAGAAAAAAGTATTAGTGCCTGTTGAGAAAAAGGTGCCTGTACCTGTTCATGTAAAAGTCCCTCAACCATATCCGGTAGAAAAAATAGAACACGTTCCGGTACATGTTCCTGTCAAAGTACCAATTGCTATTCACAAACCATACCCGGTAGAAAAAATCGTAAAAGTCCCTGTCCACGTACCAGTAGAACAACCTGTCCCTGTAACAGTCCACGTGCCAAAACCATATCCGGTTGAAAAACAGATCTTAGTTCCAGTTGAAATTAAAGTACCACACCCATATCCAGTAGAAAAACTCATTTATTATCCAGTTAGACAAGAAGTTAAAGTCCCTAAACCTTATCCAGTTGAAAAATTGATTCCAGTTAGGGTTGAAGTCAAAGTAGATAGACCTGTACCAGTTCCAGTAGAAAAACCATACCCAATAACAATCGAGAAACAAATTCCAGTACCAGTTGTCAAAGAAGTACCATACCCCGTACATGTAAAAGTCGAAAAACCGGTACCATACAACGTAGAAAAACCACAACCATATCCAGTGAAAGTTAATGTACCAGTACCAATTAAAGTCGAAAAAATTATTAAGTATCCAGTTGAAAAAGTAATCAAGGTACCTTACGAAGTAAAAGTAGAACGGCCTGTGCCTTATGAAGTAATCAAAAAGATACCATATTACGTCGAGAAAAAAGTACCATACCCTGTCAAAGTAGAAATACCAGTGTACATTCACAAAAAAGAAGAAAAGCATGAGATCATTGAAGAACCGAAGAAAGAACACAAAGAAGAAAAATCTGGAGGTGGCATTTCTTCAGTTGAGATCAGCCAGGAAAGTCATCTTTCCGAAGGTGGTTCGGGAGGCGAAAGCAGCAGTGGAGGTGGGGAAAGTTCTGGAAGTTCCAGTTTGGGAAGTGAATCTTCTGGAGGAAGCGGAGGAAGCGAAGGAAGCAGTTCATCTTCCGGAGGAAGTGAAGGAAGTTCTGGAGGATCTTCCCAAACTTCTGAACTGACCAATGAGGGAAAGGAAAATGGGGTGTTTGGTTACGGATTAAAGCTAGAGCACTTAAGTCAAACTTTCAGAGCTAAGAGCTTATGGTAGTTGATGCATCTATATTTGATATTATTTATATTATTATTGTATAATTGTTTGTAAATGTTTAAATAGTTTAAATATACTGTTTTCATAAAGATGGCTTTCTTTAAGTGCAGATTAAATAATTTCTAATATTATTAATTATAAAATGAGACTAATTAAACATGAAATGAATAAGATTGACAGACAAGTTTTGCAACACAGTGCGTGTCGCATAGAAAATGAAAACTAGATTAGAACATGTGTTGTGAAAGTGGGAAGCATTCATGTTTTCAAGTTATTTACTGATTTTCACATAACAAACATGTCGCATAAAAATTGTTCGTAATAAACGTTAAATTAACAAATGACATTCATCATTTTTCCTTTGCAATAATTAAACTAAACGTGGATATATATATAATTTAATTACCAACCATTAATTGTGAAATAAAAGAACATGGAAACTAAAATAATAATTGGCTTTATAATGAGTACTTCCACCTTTACAAAACGTATACATGGTGTTAAAGAAAAATTACAATATTTAAGGGTATATAATATATCAAAATATAAATAAAAACATCATAATAAACATATATTTATAAAATAAGTATGACCTACTTTTGTTTCAAGAAAAAGTTTATAAAATTTATTACGTGTTTGCGCTATAAATAAGCGTTGAACTTTTTTTTTCTTTTGAATTAAATTTAATATAACTGTGGAATTCAAAGAATTTCTAAATTATATACAAATTAAAAAATATTTTTTTAATAATGGACACATTATTAGGAAATTAATGTATTGTTAAAATAAAAAAAAGTGGTATCTAACATATTTGTCTGTTGTGATTTTACTTTCATTTTAGTGGTGTTGATTAGCGAAATCACAAATAAATAATGCTGTAATTTACTATTTCGTTCATTGTATGTCTGTTATATTGTTATACAGTATTTGTGATGATAAAATGATTATAAACAAACCATTTAATGCAAAATATTCATCTTTAAGAATATTATAAAAAAGTACAATTGCATATATAGTGAAGGGTAATAAATTGTGATGATATATTATTGTTATTATTGCAGATTATATGCTTATTATGATTAAAATATTTCGAATAGAGTTATTCATGATTCCATGCCATTTATCAATGTGAAATTACGTATGACATATGCTGTTCATTTCTAGTGATCATTTTAATAAATAGAAAATTAGAGATCTGTTTATGTTTCAATTATTCTAGCATCTAGTAGTTGTGTGATTCTATTTGCTAGCTGTTAACATAGATGCGTGACTGAATAAAACACATCAGATATCACATTAACGCGAATCGTTTATTATTCATGATTATACAAATTAATGCAACCATATCCGTAAATGTGCACAGACTGTATAATTATAAAATATAGATAGCTTGAATTATGGTGTTATATGCGTTTTCTACATTTTTATTTATTGTTCGATCCTTCCTGCACTAAAAGTTATTAATTCTTTCTTTATTTTTAAAATTATTTTTTTTTAACATGTGCCGAACTAAATGTGCTATGAAAGAAAACAGCAAATACAATTTTGTTTAAAAATTTTAGAAATTGTTTCATTATTTTAAAAGTTTTTGTTTAATAGGTACATAATACGAGTAGAAATATGAATGACAAGTTGATTGTATGGTTTCCTTTTTACCTAGTAGTTATACATAACAACGACAACTCTATAAAACTAACTGTTATAATAAAACATAAAGGATTTTGTATTATTTAAATTAAAGCTTACAACATTAAGTTAGTGACTTGTTTTAATAACAATAATTCACTGTTATCGTGAACTAATTGTATTGTAAAAATGTTTTTGTAGTCTCGTTATTAAAATGTCTTCACTCACTGATTTCCATGGCGCTAAATAAAGAATTATTCACTATTTAACAAGCTGAGGCGTTGGAATGTTTTACAAATGGTCTGAATCGCCTGAAACTGAATCGCAGAAAATTTTTAAATCCACGCTATTTTCATTCCTAATAAATCATTCACTGTTGATTGACGATATCTTTTCGTTCTATTTATTTAAGGAAATACTCTCTACATATCTACATTATGTCCGGTTTAGTAAATATTTACATTATAGTTATTTATTTATTAAGGGCATAATCAAAAGATTGTAGCATGAGGGAATGCTTAAAGCTCGGCGCGGAGCTGAGGGCTGTTTTATTTCATATTGATACTTGAAATGAAAAAAAATCTGTACGTACCTATATATTCCATGCTGTGGTTTCTTTAAAGGTAGTTGGTGTTTTGTTTGTTCATAAACAAGTTTAATGAAATCGAAATGAACGAAATATAAATGTTACTGCAGCATAGACCAAGTTAGATTCAAAAATTCAAAAGATGTATGTGAAAATAAATTTGAAATATTCTATGAATGCATAATACTTTATACTTAATCAAAATTGAAATTTATTGTATTGTTTGATATTTATTCATTAACCACAATTTTAATTTGTTTCAGTATCTATTGCTTAGCAACTTTATACGCCCTCGGGCGATAAAAGCCAAATTAAAATTTAAAAGCTTTAGAATATACTCATCAATCCCAAAAAATTTTCATAAATTCATAAGTTGTGTTACTCAATTTATGCAATAAAATAAATATTTTGCTCGATCAATCTTTTTTTGACTATTTACTTTGTCTATTTAAATAATAATAAATTGCTTTTACTGATTGTTTTGGCTAAACAAACGATAAGTAAATAAAATATAAACACAACAATCAAATGACTAGACTTGAGAAAAATTTCATTTTGATGTAAAAAGTAATATAAGCATTACGAATAATTATTAAATTTCGAATCAGATATGAAAAGTGGGAAAATAACGTATCTAGAAAATGTTTTTCAGGGCACTTAGCAGAACTCAAAAATAGGAACGAATTTCGAAAATGCGAAATGTCATTGCACGCTAAGCTAGTTATTACTATCACTACCTACTAGCATGGTGGAGTGTACAAATACTAATCTAATATATTTTTCTATCCATCTGCTGACTTTCTATGAAAAAGAAGAGTATGTGATTCTTTTATAACTTGTTCAGATTTTAGCTTTTTTTAATATTCGTTAAAAGTTTTTCGGAGAATGAGTGAAGCTTATATACTAAATTTGGGACTATAGGAACACAGTAGTATTTTCTACTTTTGTCAGCTCAATTTATAGATGTTACACATCTGTTACGAATGCAAACCCGTTACCAATTAAACCTGCACTATTTCTTCTTTGATTTATATACTTTTTAAAAAATCCACGACAGATTTCTAAGTGGGAGATTTTTATGCTTACCGGCTGACATGTTGGAGATTGTACAATCATATAAAAAAATCAAGCAGAAAATTGGAATAAAATAGACCATGAAACTCTTGTAATTTATGCTTGCGACAAGTGCTCTAATATGATAAAATAGAGCAATTATGGATTTCTAACGAAAGTGTTGCTTGTATCCTAAAACGATTAATAAACTGGATTGACCAGTGAACTCTACTGTCGGTAAAGGTCAATGACATGTTACATATCCAGTTCCGGTTTCAATAGGCTCGAAATATAGGAAATTCATTAATGTTAATTAAAAATATGGTAATTGCATTAATTAACTTCCGAGGAAATAATAAGAACTAGTAAGTGAAAATGCACAGAGGTGTAAGCTAAACTATTTCTTACTTTTTCTAAAAAATTGAGGGGAAAGGTATAAAATATTAATTACAATATTTTCTTCATTCCCAAAATTATTAAGAACTTGGTAATTCAAAAAGTAATATGTTTGTAAATATTTATTTTTTAACTAGAAAAATATAAACAAAAGATATAATGTATGTAATTGTTACATCTGTTTTACATGTTTATTTCGATTTTAATTAAGAACACTGTATCGAACTTATGTTGTAATATTTTTTAAACAAAATTGTAAATAAACAAATATTTTGAAAGCTAAATATATTGTTTTATTTACACCCGGTCTTTCGAAGTACGAATAAGGTTGGATAGAAAATATATCAAATAAAAAGCCACGAGTTCTTTCTTTTTATAAATAATTGTCAATTCTAATCTATACCTAGTAATATTTCAAAAGATATATTTTCAATGATTTCGAAAAACTCCAGCACCAAGAGTTAGAAGAAATAGGTAATTTGTAAATCCAGAACTCCGGCCGTATAGTGCGAGATCGAGTAAAGTAATTTGAAAAATGGAATGAGGAAGAATTAATAATTCTTGCAATGTTTAGCATTATTTAAACATTATTTCTAATTAAAATATTGATCATAAAAGTTCAATAGATAGAATAAATCTAATAAAATAAAGTGCTTTATGCAGATCAGTTCTCCTTAACGCATTTACCTATTTTTTCTTTCTTTCTATTGTTAGATTAATAATTATTTCTCTATAATCTTATAGACGGAAATGAATAAAAGGGCAACTAATCACCAGTTTTACTTTATTTGGAACTTCCAAACTGCAGTGCAAAATTTTTCATCTTTCACTACAAACCTACATATCAAGTTTTGACATTTTGAAATGCCCGTGACATTCCGAATATTATTTTTTTATCCTTCTCTAACATGTACAAATTAAGCATCATATTTACTATGTCTAAATATCTGTGAAATCAGTAATCAGTATTTTATTGCAACCAACTTCAAAATAATTATTTTCGTTACGTTAATTTACAGAATAATAATCTAAGGGGCAAAGTTACTTTGAAAGTCACTTACACATTATTTGCCTAATAAATTTATTTACAAGTTAGTTATCAGTCACTTTATTCATACTTGAAAAGACCGGGCCTTAAACATTGAAAAATTCTTGCCAACATTCTACAAAGGAGTGAAAAATTTAATAGTACTATTAAAGTGCTAGTAATTATTGTGTAATTTTAAACTTAATCATAATTTTTGTAGCAATTTTTCACGTTTCATTAAAAATTAAGTACTGTTTAGAAATTATAGCAATTATTTTAAATTTATATTGAAAATATTTAGACCGGAAATATAAAACAAGTATTGTACAGGTTTCTTAATTAAATACAATGTATGAAGTTGCAATAAGTGTTGCGTAGATGAACTATTTTACTACTTTTTAATTCCTGGAATATATACATATGTATATGAAAGTTTAAATTATGCATATTCTAAAGAATGGAATCCTTAGTATTTTAATTTGCTTTGGAATTGGCGTCATATTGAATAGTAAAAAAAGCGTAAATATAGGTAAGACAAAATACGATGCAGCCCATTTGGATTTGATTTTTAAATTTTCTAAATAAATATTTCAAAAAGTATTATTCTTTACTAAAAACAACACAAGAACCAAAATGGAAACCTTTATCGAAATTAGAATAAAATAGAGATGGGACCGAAACCGAATAATTATTCGGTATTTGGTCATATTTTCACTATTCGGTATTTGGCATATTTTAATACCGAATATTCCGTTACAAGAAATAAGTGACGTACAATG
This sequence comes from Stenolophus ochropezus, assembly GCA_035578165.1. Lineage (NCBI taxonomy): Eukaryota > Metazoa > Arthropoda > Insecta > Coleoptera > Carabidae > Stenolophus > Stenolophus ochropezus. The sequence continues at coordinate 7,049,514 of JAQOWZ010000002.1, forward strand.
CTGTTTTTTTTATGTTAAAATATATAAATACATAGATAATAAATTTTAAACAAAGCGTATACATATGATTAGCTTTTATTAAAGTATCTACAATAAGAGTAAGTAATGTATGTAGTTGTATTGTTTAGTAGTAAATTTATTGAAACTGACAAAATTAAATATAACAATAGTCAAACCAAAAATTTCCTCAACAAAAAATAGGGCGAGCATTTCAGATTAAATACACCCCTCTTTTTTACAGCTATTTTATTCCTTAATATTTTCACGACAATTTTATATATTGAACATTTTTCAGTTTTCAGTAAAACGTATGTTGAATTCTTTAAGTTAAATGTTTGTCAGGTATGCTTTAAACATATAAGTTCGTTATAAACGAGTTGTATAATGGGAAAATTACAGCTGTTCAACAATTTTTATTCATTGTTATAACTAGTAAAAAATAATCCTTTTGTTTATGTCTGTTGCAAGCGATATCTCTAGTAAGAAAGTTGATGAATCTAAGCTTATTTTGCTTATTTGTTAGATGAGTGAAACCGTTAATGGTAGTAATATTTCGTTTTACAATGTTTGCTTAATGAATATGTACGAAATACATAGTTGAAAGTTCTGGATTATGAGCATAATTTAATAATAAAAAATTACAACGCAAAAATACCGTATTCGCTACTTACGAATGCGTAAAATTATAGTTATTTATGTTGCTAGGAATGTAAGTACGTCTTAACATTCAAGGAGTTGTAATAATAGTGACTTTTGACGACGTTAGGATGTATAGTTCTCGTCAAGATTTCTTTAACTTTTATGTAAGGTCCTCAAAATATGTCAAGATTGGAACATCCAGTTATAGATTTTTTTAATGATTATTTTGCAATACATTTTAACATGAATTGAACTGTTTTGAACTCGCTATGGATAAGTAATTATATAAGTAAAGTATACATGAGTATTTTTGAATTAAAGAGAACTATACTTATATGTATCTACACATTGCTTATTATATTTTTTTCACTACTAACCTAGGCATGTAGCATTATTAACCCTAATTTGATATGATAAATTGTTTATCACTAACGCTTATTTGGTAACCAAGGGTGATTATGAAAACTGTTACTTTTTAAAGAAACTCAAGTCTCAAAATTAAAATATTATTTGACTTATTAAATTCACGAAAAGTGTAAGTTGTGGATTTACTATTTAAAATTTTCATCTAATTTAAATAAAAAAACAAAATAAAAATAAATCAAGAATCAAAAGGGAGGTTGACGAACTGAAATATGAAAAAAGACAGTTTACGTCATTTTTGTGAATATTATGAAAGACGTAAATATTTATATCAAAATTTTTCTTATTATCAACATATTTTTTTTAATTAGGATTAGGATTTAAATGCTAGTAGTAGCGAAAAGAACCATTGTTGGCCAGTGCTTTATGTCCCTCGGTTGCTTCGTACCAAGGGACACAACTTGGCGCTAGGTCAATAATGATAGTCTTCTCAACCTTGGTGTATAATATACTATTTTGCGCTAAGTTTAAATTAAGCTTATGTATTTATAAAATAGGGTGTATTTAACATTTATGAAACGAATTGTTAATATGGTATAATTGTTTTTCAATCTAAATTAAATATGAAAATCTCTGCCTTATTGGTTCTATTTTTTTGTAACTGTAACTTAAAAACTTAAATGAAATTCAATGGTCACAAAACAATAATAAACAAAATATATGATATATGAAATATTATTCTCAATGGATATTCTACGGCATCCACAAATGATATAATGCTTGAGTAAAGTTAATAACAGCAATATTTCATTGTACAATGTTGTTTTCATTAACACGAAAAATTGCATCGAAAATTCTGAATTATTAATGAAATTAATTGCTTGTTAATAAATATTTCAGCGGAAATTCGAAATTCTTTCAAGATGTTTTTAGTCGCTGCTTGAGTAAAAAGTTAATAACAGGAATACTTATTACATATTCAATGTTGTTTTCATTAATACGAAATCTTGCGTCGAAAGTTCTGGATTATTTAATGAAGATAATTGCCTGTTAATAACCACTACAAAGGAAATACGTCTATGGTGTCTTCAATTTGTGTGACTTATTAAACATTGCAGTAATACTAAGTGAAATCGCAAATTTCGTGAATAAGAGCCGTTGTGTGGCGCTTGGGTAGTTTAATTGTTATTCATATTAATAGTATCGGCGGATGTAAAGAGAAGCGAGGAAGGGGAACGAAGTATGACCGGCGTAGGGGGAAACAGCAATGGGGAAAGTATACATGTCTCATATAAAAGACCTGAGCATCTCTACCATATTCAGTGTTCGTTTGGCAATCTCTTTCTTTATACACACAGCCATGAGGTTATTGGTAAGTTACCAATATTATTCAGTGCTTCCCAATTCATTAATCTAGCTAAATTATAAATAATTGTATCGTACAAACATTTAAATCAATAAAATAAAAATATATAACAATTAATTTGTTAAATAATTACATACAAAGTGATTTATTTTATTTAGTTTTAAAAGTCACCTGAATTTGTCAATCATTTCGATCAAATAGTTATAAACCAATTTTGTTCCGAATATCTTAAATAGCAGTGCACCAAATTATGAAACAATCGAACAATTTTTAATACCAGATTTTTTTCAATTTATTTGATTGTTGTTAAAAATATATTCGGAGAAAAAATACAAATATATTTTTTAAATTTTATGTAGCAGTTTTTTTTTTATTAAAGTTAATTGTTTGGAATAAATATGACATGATCTTACCATATCTTCGAATTTTAAGAAACTTTTCTAAATAATATTTTTCTATATTTTCAATTTCAAATTATATTTAAAAATTGTTACTAAACAAATAAAAACTAAATTTTCATTGTACTTATATTAAACTTTAGTCCAAGATGAGTACTGATGTGAAGTTATACTTGAAATACTAATATGTTTTGTCTATTTAAATTCTATTAAGGGTAGTTATTTTTTTTACTATAACGTAATATATTTCCATTAATTTATTTCGATGTTTTTTTTTTGAATATGTAAAAATATATAATTTTGGTCCTTAGGGCTATACATTTTTGTTAACGCTGCTCCTCTTGGCATGTGCTGAGAATACCAAGAGCACTGAGAAACAGGTAGAACCAGATACGAAGGCAGCGGAATCCAAAGTAGAAGACAATAAGAAACAGGACAAACGCGGTCTGCACGACTTCGGCTTCGGCGGCGGACACGGCTTCGGCGGTGGCCACGACTTCGGCGGCGGTCACGACTTCGGAGGACATGACTTCGGCGGTCACGACTTCGGAGGTGGTGACTACGGCGGCCACGGCCACCACGAGATCAAAACCGTCACGGTGGAGAAGAAGGTCCCAGTGCCTTACCCTGTGGTCAAGCACGTGCATGTGCCTGTGGTCAAACACGTCCACGTGCCAGTCAAAGTGCCCGTGCCACAGCCCTACCCCGTGGAGAAGAAAGTACCCTACCCAGTCAAAGTCGAAGTCAAAGTACCAGTACCTGTCCCCAAACCGTACCCTGTTACCAAACACGTTCCGTACCCAGTCAAAGTACCAGTAGACAAACCATACCCAGTCAAGGTATACGTACCTCAACCTTACCCAGTCACCAAGCACGTACCAGTACCAGTCAAAGTACCAGTTCCAGCACCGTACCCAGTAGAGAAAAAAGTCCCATACCCAGTCAAAGTCCCAGTTCATGTACCTCAACCCTACCCAGTCATCAAACACGTGCCTGTACCTGTCAAGGTTCCCGTCGATAGACCATACCCTGTACCAGTGCCCAAACCATACCCCGTGCACGTAGAGAAGAAAGTACCATACCCCGTAGAAAAGCCAGTCCCGTACCCAGTCAAAGTACCAGTAGAGAAACCAGTACCATACCCAGTGGAGAAACCAGTGCCGTACCCGGTGAAGGTGCACGTTCCCGCTCCCTACCCAGTGGAGAAGAAGGTCCCATACCCTGTGGAGAAACTCGTACCGTACCCAGTTAAAGTACCAGTGGATCACCCCGTACCATACCCAGTGGTGAAACACGTCCCAGTAACGGTGGAGAAGCCCGTGCCCTACCCGGTGAAGGTGCCCGTACCTGTGCACGTACACGACCACCATGACGACGGTCATGGCGGAGATGGTGGCGGCGACTACGGCGGACACGACATCGGAGGGGGGGATTTCGGCGGACACGATTTCGGAGGACATGATTTTGGTGGAGATGACGGCGGATATGAACATCACTAAGTCTCTACTAACAACTCTACGCGTACCTTCTTTTATGTATCTTATCAGTATTACCTGTTTTTGTTTCTCTCTTTATACTTGTTATGATTTTTAATAAATAATACAAAATAACCAATAGTTTCACTTACCTTATATATGGTATGTTTGCTGGTATGTGGTATTTTGCACCTGGATCAAAATCTATTTCGGAACGCAGTACTGGAGGCTTCAATCCGGAGTATTGCTCTCTACATAAACATCATTATTAGTAAAAGAAAATAAGAGAAAATATTGTTATGCAACCTTAATCTCCACCAATGGCAATTGTATTGTTCTTTGTTGATATTTCCCTGAAAGACGTCCCATCTCCATTTGTCCATAACTAAAGCGAATGGTAGAAACGCAACTTTATCAAGTGCCATTGCGTAAAGATAATTAATATCGACTGAAGGGTCATCAATGGAGACCTGGACGAGCCCTAAAGCCTGGAGATGCTTGGGCGTCCCGACGGAGAGAGCGATGGCCTCTCCAATAGCTTCATGGAAACCTGCAAGGAAGTCGCCATGCATCGATTTAGTGCAATTCCGCAATTATTGATAGTAGGAAAGTTAGACAGCTGACACATATGTTCGTTTGTGATAAAACTTTCACTGTTTTGCCTTCCGTCAACCATATGTCTCTGTAGTCAGTGAACTGCTATATTTACGAAAATTATAATGTTTAATTATTGCACTTTCAAGTGTTTCGCGTTTCTATTGTTGGCGTTGCGTAAGGAGTAACTGCGAGAGGAAGGATTACGCATATGCGGAAGCTGTTCTGGGAAGTGACTGCATGTACAGCACCGTATTTAGCACTTTATTACTTTACTTTAATTAAAGAACATTTACTATTAACTTGTACATAAAAATTCTTTAATACGGACTATTAAAAACGCATTGGACTGATTTTATTATTCACCAAGTAATTGTTTTTACCAATTAAATTAATTTTATCATTCAGATTAAACTTTTATACCATTGATTTAAATGTCATAAAAAAAATACTGATTACTATTTGCCAGTTGTTTAATATAATTTATTTAATTGGTAAATTAATTTATATGAATTTTAATTTAACACTTGTCATTTATTATTTATAATGATAGGAAAAACATTACCTTAATGGTAAAAGTAGATTAGATTTTATTTTATTTTGTAATAAACAATTCTAAAATAATTAGTTCTTAGGTATAATATGTTCAATATCATTCTGTTATTGAATAATTAAATTTAAAATAAAAACTAGGTTGAAAAAAGTATATTTGAAATTATACAAGAAATTGTTTTTAATAATACAACTGCAATGTAAGCTTATGAATTTAGAATGTTTGTTATAAATAAATAATTTTATTATTTTCATAAAATTTGAAATATTCTATAAAATCTAAACTTTATTTCTTCTACAATATTAAAAACTTTTAATTTTTTCTTTACAACAAATGATTATTTACATAAATAATGATCTTTGCAATAAAAACTGCATTACTGAGAAACTTCTAGTTAATTTTTGTAACTGTAATAGTAATAAAACTGCATTTCACGTATGCATTGCACAAGAACAATAATCACATAATGAACAAACACTTTTTGCAGTACCGTATGTTATATAATTTTGTTAATGATTGATTTTATAGCTTTTTGTATGAAGGGTATTAATTAATGCATATTTAATGATGTGCGTGAGAAGAATATGTGCATCATTAGATATTCAAGGATGGTAGAAAAAAATTATATACCTGGATTGGCGCCATCTCGAAATACTTTAGGTTGGTTTCTATACTGCATGAAATAGTGTATATGGGCCATTTCGTGATGTGACATTATTAGATCTTTCATTGTTGTTCTTGTACACATCTTTATTCTGAAAATACCAACAAAAATTATAAATTCGTATTTATCATTTATAAATTTAATTCCTACATATAAATTCATCTCGTGGTACACTTTCAATACTATTTAAAAGTGGCAAAGAGATGACGATTGATACAGATATAAATATATTTTTAGCAATATCTTCGATTAACTAGATTTGATAAAATAACAAGACGAAAGCGAAATATTTAAATGTAATTTTTATTGTAAATTTTGATAAGAAAATCGTAAGTATAGTGCTAAATAGTAGAATTGACATTTTTCATTCAATTGCTATGAAACGAAAAATTTTTGATATTGGTATTTAAATATTTGTACCAAATAAATTTGATTTTGGTTAGATTATTCAACTATAATTTGTATTTAAATATACTCGTACTCTAAATTGCTTTTATTTAAAAGTACCTAAATAAATTTTATTCTCTTTGCAAATTAATAAAGGATATTTTTCCATAAATTATTTGAAATATTGTTTTCAAGATATTTCATTTAACAGTTATGAAACACAAACAGATGTTTTTAAGTACGCCATATTTGAAATGCCACATATATAAGCATATATTTAAAGGATTTGATACTCTAGAAAAAAAATGGAAAGAAAATATAAGAAACAACCAATTAAATGTGTAATAGGGAAGATCATTTTTTTGATGAAATGTACTATGTTCATTATATTAATACCTGAAATCTTGTCTGTTACAAAAGTCCCAAGCAGAAGGTTGACAAAGAACTGCTCTGTCCACAGGTTCTTCTAATACAGATCCAGTCCAGAAATCCAAAGGCATGGCGCTCATATTCATAGAAACGAAGAAGTCTTCAGCTAGTCGGAAGATGTCCAGAGGTGTGTAACCCTAAACAATTATAATTTATTCATTATTTGGTGTTTTTGTTGTGTTTCCATTTAAATTTAAAAAGGATCACAGAATTTAAGGGAAATATAATTAACACCAGTGGCGTGGAGTCCATATGTGCAAAGTGTGCAGTGCACACACTGGAAATGTGGCAAAATAAAAATTATATTACTTTCTCTTATTTATAATTTTTAAACTAAATGTTATCATAAAAATATTATTTTTTTCTATAGCAGATGTTAAAGTGCAATTTTATCAACTCAAAATAGTGAATAAAGTAGCACTTTCACCGCAAGGGTAGATAAAGTAACATTTTAGCAGCAATGGTAGATAAAGTACTTTAACTTTTGTTTATTAGAAGTACATTTCCATAACAACGCACACTACTGACATTTTAAAATTGTTCTTAAATAATAATTTATGTTTTATAATTCTTTTCTCTTCAAAACCTGCTATAGAAAAAAATAGAATTTTATACACGACGATAAAATTAAATTATCGACTCGCGAAAAATAATTCACTCGCGATTATATCGCTCGTGAATTAATACTTTCCGCTTGTCGGTAAAATATTATTTTATCGTCTTGTATAAAAAATACCTATTATTGAAAAATATTAGCGAGTTGAATATGATGGACGCGAGTATGTAGACCAAGTGCATTCATTCCTTGTGCACTCTTCGTACGGACAATGTACTAGCACAATCATATTACGCAAGAAGAGATAAAATACTACAAAAACTTAAGAAATCTAATTGCTGCGTCACTGACTCAGGTGCACTAGAAAATATGCACTTTCGTAGAATTAAATGATTCTAGCTTGCATATTCTAATTTATATCTACATTTTATTAACAGTTTTAGGATAATATAGACAACTTTATATAAAAATAAAATTTGTAATAATTTTCATTTGTATTTGATTTGTATTGATTAACACCTATGAGTCAGCAAACAACGCGTTTACAAAATACGATCTAAGTTTGTTTCATTAAAAATTAATAATTATATATTATTATTTTGCGCTAGAAATAAGCTTTCATCTAGTTGATTATTAGAAAATTGCGTAAAATAATTAATATATAAGTATTAATCTCGATTTTATTCAAATGCTAATTAAACCAACTTGATTATTGTGAACAATTTCAATTGTAACAATTGATATAACCAAAATCATATTTGTAATTGTCTCCGAACAAACTGTATGTCCTCATCTTCGAAATGTTTAAGTGCATCATTATAAATTATATTTTTAATGAACATTTGTCAAATAATAAGAAGGATATTACTTATTTCTTCGTAGGTTTGTAATAAATAATAGTACCCATCATTGCATTAAGTAATATAAAAACAAAATGAGAATTCTATCTCTTTCTAGATAATTTTAACTTGCACTATAGTCTCTAAAAAGTACCAAACCATTCGAATACAGTGTTATTTCAATTTAAAGATTAGCAAAGTTAGAATTTAAACTCTTGGTGTATTCTATACCCTTAAATTTTGTGACTCTTCTTAACATTTATCTGACTATTTCAATTTACATTTTACAGCTTCTGTAAATAAAGTATGTTTTAAATTATACAGTTAGTATAAGTAAGTGTTGATCTAAATGTTCAGTTTTGATTTAAGATGCAATTTAATATTTTATGCTGATGGCTTTAATGTATATATTATTTTAATTATGTATTAGAAATGTACATAAATACTCGTATATATTATTTTATGTGTGTACGGTTGAAAACGATTATCATTTACTCATACGCATTTTTAATTTTCATAAGAGCACTTTTCTAAGTCCACATGAGCAATTTATAAGTTTTATGAGTTTATTTTGCGAACTTTCTCTTTAGCAGTCAATCGTGCAAATCGTGCGTTTATTTTATGCAGAACCAATTAATTACTGTCTCATCTTTATTTGATGTTCATTTCACTCTTACTTAATTTTAGCCCAATTTCTAACGCTCCATATTTACGTAATTTCTTTTAGAGAGAGAAAAAGTTTCATTTCTTTATTTAGAATTCCACATATCTACATTCCACGACTAAAAATAAACTAACATACACATATTATTAAGTTTAAACTTTTTGCATATATCGCAATCATTACATAACGGAATTGTATGAAATATTGATATGGTTATATTATTATTTAATTTATTTTATTTTTTAATTTTTTTTATTACATATTATACAAAAAACCGTTAACAATTTGTGCTCAGTTTTAATAAAATCTTATCTTATATTTCATTAAACAATAAATTATTGACGGGAAAGTAGGTTATTTGAATATATTTAAAAGACAATTTGGAAAAAATGTGCTGACAAAATGGGTTTAAGGAATTCTTATATCTTTCAACAAGATAATGACACCAAACTGCTAGAATAGTTATTGATCCACTGTAGACAACAATTAAAAACACTTCCACTGTCTCCAGATATGAATTCCATTGAACATCTCTGTGATTTATTTAAAAAAATGTGTAAAACAAAATGCCCAAAGAATATAAAAAACTACTACATTTATGGTAGAAGAATGGGGTAAAATTAATTCCCAAAGTCCAAGAATATTAGTAGGAAATATGATAAACCGTTTAAGGGAAGTAATTCTAATGAATGGCGTACCAAAAGATCATTGATATAATATACAGTTGTCCGGAGACTAAATTAGCGTACTTTGTTATTAAAATAAATATATATTTTTTTCTCGATATCATTACGAAAATTTTGGGTCAATACGTTATTCAATAAAAAAACTTTAGAAGAATAAAGAGTAGAAAACTTTTTTTCTTTACTGGTGTACGGTGACTAATTGGTTTCGGGGTATGTAAAAATTAAAATTAGATCATATACTCCATTAGGAACGCAATGAAATATTCAAATTGTGAATACAAATCTGAATTTTTATTTTCTTATTGAATCAGTTGAACACACTAAAGAATATGCAAATCGGAATATTTTTTTCATGTAATCAAAGTTGATTTTTAATATATAATGCGACCCTGACTGAAGGTAATTGTATTTAAGAATATTTATATTCTAATTGCTTTAAATGTATGGAAAAAATATTTATGAACACTGAACAATACCTTCAAAAAAAGAAACACTTTAATAATAATACACCTGTAAAATAATTTTATTCTTTGTATTAATAACATGTTGATACAATGACAAATATAATTCAAACTTCAACAAAAACCAAATTCAATTCTGAGAAGAAATATGTTTCCCATCGTAGGTAATAATTAGTCTAACATTGTTTACATAAAGAGTTGTATATTGTCATAAATACACCGTTTATTTTTTGCCTTCCTGTAATTAGGTATTCATTGTATATGTATTTCCTTAGTGTTTAAGTGACCGGTTGTGGTTTTAACGACCCAAGTTTATATTCAGGCAATGGAAACATAATTATTAAACATTATATTCCATGTTATTTTAAATACCCATAAAATAAACTTGTTGTTAATTAAAATATATCTGAAATATTTAATCGAAAATGTCATCTATGGTGAATTCTCCTTGCCAGCTAGAGTGCCGTCTACAAAATAAATCACTCACACTCAGCAATGAATAATTAGTAGCTATGTGACGAATAGCAGTTCAGCCGAATAGCCGAAAAGGAATATTTGGTGAATTTTTAACCGAATATTCGGCATTACCCAATAGGATATTTTTCTACAATCTAAAGAGAGGTATATTTATTTTGAAATGTCGAAACGAAACTCATTTATTTTATTAAAATTAATTATTTTAGTTTCAAGAAAAATTTAATGGTTTTCTATCGAACAATATAACTAGATAAATGATTTTTTCTTAATGTAGATACATTAGTACTAACTAAACATATATATATATATATATATATATATATATATATATATATATCTGTAGTTCAAAATTTATTTTCTATAATTATATATTTTAATTTAATAAAATAACGTTGTACTCGACTTATTTCTTGTAACAGAATATTCGGTATAAAAATAGGCCGAATAATAATTATTCGATTTCGGTCCCAACTCTAATAGTTAGTAAGAGTTATATATTTATTTTATTAGAAACTGAAGTATTAAATTGAAATCCTTGGACTTACTTGTCGCTGCATCTCTGGTCCGACATCCAAGAAGTCCTTGCCAGGATAAGGGATGGTGATATCCAGGATGTTTGTCCAGGACTGTCCCCACATATTCCCTAGTATATGAGCCGGAAGTGGAGCCTGTCGACTGATCCTTTCAGGACCGTAAAAATCTCTTAACTTCCTGCGAACGTACGCGTGCAGGAGTTCAAACAAGGGTTTCACTTGTTCCCACGTGTCCTCGATATCTAGCTGGAATGTTGGGGACTCGAATGGAAACGTCCAGTAATCGGCAGTGTTCGAGAAATCTAAAAAAATATATTATCATTATTTTTAGTGACCACCAAACACACATATATTTTTATATATTTAGGTATTATCTTTATATATGTATATGTATATAAGTTAGGATTTATGAATGCGATAAAAAAAATATATAAACCTAAACCATCATATTTTAGCGGACATAGTAGTCTGTGGGACGATAAATTTGGTATTCGACTGATAATATTTTACTGAAAATACAATATCTGGTGAGAGAAAATTTTAGCAAGTGCAGAATAACTGCACTTGCAGCAAAAAGAAAGAAATTTGTCAATGGTTTTTTGACAATTTTTAGCGAGATGTCTGATGATGATGTAAAACATGCAAATAACAAACTATTTTTTGAAATCGATACTAAAGTAAACGATATTACTATGCGAAGTTAGCCAAAATAGTAGCTAAAGTAAAACTTTACAGACTCTTATTTCAAAATTTCACTTTACGGACTAATCTGTCAAACTAAATTAACCTATATTTTAATAGTATTGTATTTTTGCAGTATTTGTGTAAATATAAATAAAAATTATGGACATAATGGACACTTTGACAGTAATTTTGTTATCACAGCCATCCCTTTTGCAATAGCTAGCTGACGTTTTACTAATACAGAATACATAATGCTATTTATATTTTTAATTAATAATTTGCCGATTTTGGAAAAAATATAAGGTATACCCCAGAACTACAATACTTTTTATTATTCGTAGAAGAAATTCCAAATTCGTACATAATAAAATAAATATAATTTAATATCTAATTAGCTACCAATACTATAACTTAAGCTTAGTACTATCCTAGAGTTTCAATATTGTAACTCAATGTTATTCCTATTACAAAAGTAGGTAATACTATACAACCAGTACTACATTTGAGATGTACGTCTAGACGAGATTTTATAATATTGGTATTTTTTTGAAAAAAATAATATACCTATTAGTTTATCTTTTTCAAAAATAAAATATGAGTTTGTTTTGTGTTAAGCGGAAATTGTAATATGTAGTGTCGATATAAATAGAAATTAATTGTTGTTAACAATAGGAAAAACTGTATCCTAATTAACTGTTTTTACTTTCAACATTTCAGTGAAGATAAGTTTTTCTATTTCAAAAGACCTTCATTCATTTACCATCAGTTTTTTGTTAATATTTTCTTGCATTTCTTGTGATGCGATAACAAAAATAATGAAATGTACCATTTATATATTAGACGAAATATTTAATACACAAAACCATTCTAATAATTTATTTGATTCCAAATTTTATAAGTTCCATGCCTTACCAGCAGTCCTGTCGGATATTACTTGGAAAAATAGTTTATATATATAGTAACAACAGGGGAAGTTATTCCCAATATCACTGATGTTGTATTTTTGCGTAAACCCCAAAATATTTGAAAATATTGAATTATTATCTCGAAAATTTTAAAATTTTACAAAATTTTGTTTTTAATATTTTTTTAAAGAATTATTTACGCTGATACCTAATTTACAAACAGAATTTAATTATCTCTTTTCGTTTTGGAGATATTAGCTCTCAAAGTAGTACCTCAAAAAAGTGTGTTTTTTGAGTATATTTCAAAAATTACTAGAGATACAATCTCAATTACTTTACCGCTCGATTCTACGGGAAAAGTTATATAAAGAAATGTTTTGCCCACATATACGTTCTTTGGAACGATTAGGTGAAAAATAGGAAAAACGAAAAAACCTAAATTTCAATTTTTCGTCTCGAAATTTTTTGTCTCCAAATTTTTTTATTTTCCGGACTTAAGTAGATATCGATGCGCTGATTTCAAATTTTTAAACAGAATTCAATTATCTTTTCCCGTTCTCGAGATATTTCAGTTCAAAGTTATACCTAAAAAATTAGGTTTTTTAGGTATACCCCTTAAATGGTTAGGTTTATGGTTTCGACGTCCATACCATTTGATTCTACAGGCAAAATTACATAAGTGTACCAATTTGCAGATTTTTATTCCAACGGATACAATTTTTAGATCGAAAAAACGAAAATCGGCGAAAATCGAAAAAAATCGCAAGGGGTTCATCAGGCATTTTTTTCGATTTTGGCCATTTTCGTTTTTCCTTTCTATAAATTGTATCCTTTGGAATAAAAATATGAAAATTGGTATACTTATGTAATTTTGCCCGCAGAATCGATTGGTATAGTCGCCGAAGTCGTAAACCTAACCCTTAAAGGGGTATGCCTAAAAAACCTATTTTTTTAGGTATTGCCAAAACTCAACTTTGAATACGAATATCTCGAGAACGGTAAAAGATAATTGAATTCCGTTTGAAATTTTGTAATCAGCGCATCGATATCTACTTAAGACCAGAAAATGAAAAATTTTGAAGACAAAAAGTTACTTGAAGAAATTTTGAAATTTAGGTTTTTTCGATTTTCTCATTTTTCACGTAATCGTTCCAAAGAACGTATATGAGGAGAAAACATTTCTTTATGTAACTTTTCCCGTAGAATCGATTGGTCTAATCGTTGAGATTATATCTCTACCCATTTTAGAGATATAGGCAAAAAACACACTTTTTTGAGGTGTAAATTTGACAGCAAATATCTCAAGAACGAAAAGAGATAATTAAATTTCGTTTAAAAATTTGAAATCAGCGCACCGAGATCTAGAAATTTACACTATTTCCCAAAATCAAAATTTTGGCTACAAAAATGAATATTTTTGGGATATTTTGCGTTTGTCTACACAATTTTTGATTTAATACTATTGTTTGGTTTATTTTAACGCTACACAACTTTGACATAGGGTTATAGGTTTTGGAAATAAATAATAGTTAGATAATAAAGCGGCAGAATAAAATCAAAAAGGCGTAATAGAATTGCAGGTTCAGAAATCAGCGCATCGATATTTATTTAATTCTAGAAGTTGGAGAAATTTTGAAATTAAGGTTTTTTCGTACCAAATCACGAATATGCGGAAAAAACATTTCTTTTCAAAAGATTTATTTTCTTATTTTTAAAAGTGAGTCTCTAAAATTAATAATTGTTATATAATAGCGACTTTACTGACAACCAAATTGAAATATCTTTACAATTTATTTAAATAAATGTTTAATATTCGAAGCATGCATTTTTTTCCTTTTAATAAAACAGTTCGAAATGCGAAACAAGATCTACAAAAAGAAGTTGCATAAGGGCGCCATATGCCCTGTATGTAACGGCCCTACATTAGTACCGAACCAAACGGATGCTATATTTATATTATGTTAAAAATTGGTGAAGCTGTAAATTAAAGCCCAAAAGTTACATTCTGCTTAGTTAGAGTAGAAATCATTGCTACTCATATATAAATAATGCATTAGTTTCTTATAGATCATATGTCTATAGACTATAGATAGGTATTTTATTAATTTTCTCATAAATGGTGTCTATTTTTAATGGAAAATTACTGGATTACATCAATTTTAATTAAATATGTGTATGTTTTTATTCAAAGGAAAACAACGGAATGTAGTTTCCCATAGCTTGTCTTATAAACTGACATATAATTAATCCTTTTTTTCATATCAGGAAAACATGTATCTTAGATTACAATTAGTTGTATTTAAATATCCATCCCATTAAAGATGTAAGCGTGATAGATGATATATTTACTAGTTTGTAACGAGATATGATTTCTCAGAATATCATTATAAATCATGAATGAAGATAAAAAACTGATTTGAATCAACAGTCATCAGATGCACCCATAACATGCAATTACAATCTACGTGTAATTTTCAATTACGATCATCAACTGTTTGCTGCATTGAGGTGTGGAGTTAATTACAGTTATTTATTAACAACAATATGATTGTCTCACGTTTAAGACGTTAATGAATTTATGCAAATAATTTTCTTTTCATTGTTGCGATATTTGAGTTTCTGTGATTGTTTGCAAATGTTTTTGTAATGAGCAATAAATTTAAACTAGTGAAGATTAATTAAAAACTCACTTAAGGACAAGTGCGATCTAGCGGAAAGAAATTATTTAAATTGGAAAATCCGGGTTATGCATTTATTATTGCAAAAAGTTAACATTGAAACAGGTGATAATTCAATTAAAATCATTATAATGTAAACACAGTTTTTACCGAAAAATATATAAACATGTAAACACGATTATATGTCAAGATCTTCGGATTTAACATTTAAGAGGCCTGAAGCATTACAATTTTTTGGGGATCTGTAGAATAAATTAATAACTACAATTTATATATCTTTTATTTTTTATCAAAAATTATTTATCCGAGGCGAATTGGATGTCGAAGCTGACATATCGCCGGGTGCTTCTGACAGAAAGGGGGCAGTGCCTACCAGTTGTTTAAATAATATTCACTTTTTATTTCTATCATATTATTTTATTATACTTGTATATTGATCTGCTGTAAACTACGGAGTGGTAAATGCAATGTAGGTACTGTCCATCAAAATGAAAAGAAAATCATTAGGTAAAACAATGGGGTATTCCATGCCTACGGCTTTTAAAGAAATTCTTATTGGATATCATTGTTTACCATATATAAGTAATATTAAAGTGAATATAATCATTACTTTTCTGATTTTTAATACCATAATATCAAAATGAAATTGTAATGCATTTGAATCGAGTACGTAAAATTCAGAATCAGCCTTGTTGTGACGAAGAAGGCACTCGCTTCAGCCTATTGGCTCTTGTTCGAACGCGCCACGCCTCTGACTCAGACCTACGAATGTATGTTCTCAGCTGGTTCTCAGTGCCTGTGACGACAAACGCACGGTCGATTTTCTAGTGGGTAATTTATTGAAACCTTAAAAAAAATTTTCTGGCTTGTTTGAAACCTTTCGGCGAAAAGAAAAAATACAGGTCTAATATTTTTATGCATAGAATAACATAATAAAAAATGAAAAAAACTTGGAATACCCCAATTCTTGGATTTTTTTCACTATACTTATTTTAGTTAGTTCCGGAGAGAGATCAAATTCGGTTTTAAAGCGTATAAAGAAACACTTCAGAAAAAAACTGTGCGAAGATCGACCATGTATATGTCTTGTTTCTCTTTTCAAGAGGTGATAGGCTTACCAGTCAGTAATTCTGACCAACGTCAGTAAAACTACAGCTTATATTAGGTTTGGAATCACGAAGATATTTCAGTAGTTTTATTTAGCTAAAGATTGGCAAACTTGGAATTTGAATCCCAAATCTCACACTCCGTTCTATCCAATTCTAAGCGCGCTAACAAAATGAACCACTGCTGCTCGCAATTTTATTAAATAGATATTTGAAATTTTTGTTTAAAAAAACAAGATGATAATTTGGAAAAGCAAGTAAAAACAAAAACAAATTCAGACAAAGAAACAGTTTTTGATAAAACCTAACTTGAATCACTATTCTTAACATATTTAGAGCAATATTGTTACATTTTTATGATGTAAACTAAATCTTATTACAGTGAATTCTGCATTGCATGGGTAATTTATTTAGTAAATAGTTGCAACTTTTGATAATGAAATCCCAGATCTCACACTCCATTCAGTTTAAATCGTACGTTAACCATTCCTGTTATATTTTATAGCTACAATGTCAACATCTACTGTCATTCATATGTAGATTTTATAGCTATTTGATAACTACTCATTCGCATAAAACTTGAAGCAAGGTTTTGCTGAACTTGCTACTAGTAACACTAATCTTGCTCGTAGCTCACTGGACCACAACTATTATTTTTTGCACCTAAACTGCCTATTCATATATTCTTTAAAATACAATAATAATGTAAAAAGTTTTCCTGGCATTCTTAGATGAAGGTTTCATTATTTCATTGTTTACATTAAATGAAAAAAAAGTGACAAGTGGCTAAATTAAATTTGGAGGTAGCGTTATTCATTTCCTCATATTGTACCAACTTTAAATGAGAAATTATTACTAGATTTATCTACATTTAAGGATCAATGCAGCATTGTACTAATTGTACAATGTTGATACACAAAAGCAGGAACTCGAACCGAAAAATTCAGTTTCGATTATCGGTAACGGCTTTTTGAAAATATTCTATTGGTTAAAATAAACATATGAATTTCGGTTTCGTTTTTTTTTCCGGTTTCGGTTGAAATTGTAAGTAATTTTAAGTAAAAGTATAGTAGTTACTTTAATTTTAAGTAGTGATCTAAAAATGAAAATTTGTGCTTTAAAATATAACTAGTTAATCATTATTACATTAATTACACTAGAATTTTATAATAAGTAACATTTATGGTTAATATTATCAGTTTAATACAATATTTATATTTATACTGGTTTTAGTATTGATAGTTCTTCGGTTCGGTTATGTTTTCAGTTACTGAATAAATTTATTTTTCGTATCGATTTTCGGTTAGCTTATTTGAAGAAATAAAATATGGGTTTCGGTTTTAGATTTCGGTTTCATAAAAAATCAAATATCGGTGCATTTTTCGGTTAGGGTTACGGTAAGATTTGAGTGATGCTTATTTATATTTTTAGTTGTTATAAATAAAAATGTAAACACTTACTATTTAATCTGGAAGCTTCGTTGCTCAGAGCCACCATTTGTTCAAAGAGTTCCTTAATATTTTGTCCAGTTTTTCGTCTCCATTCCGTCCAAACATACTGCAATTCGTCCCAATTTCTGCTTTTTGCCATTATGGTTACTAAATCTGGTTGCAATCTTAATTCACATCTGAAGGGTTCGTTCATTGCACAAATTGAAGCTCCATTGTAGATAGCTAACATGTCGTTGATCAGCCGATTATACTAGGAAGAAAATGATCTTGTTAGAAAAAGGAGAAAGAAGAAATGCTTACTTTTAAAATGACGAATTAAAGATTATAACTATAGATATCTTAAGAAGAGAGTAAGAAGATGATTGAAAAAAATAGAGTGGTAATTTTACCCGATCAAGTTGGTTTGGAGGTAAGGCAGCAGGTCCTATCATAGACAACAACCGGATCTGTCGCCAGGATTGGATATCCGGAACTTGTTCCCGACCAACTTTAATCAAAAGGTCCCAAACCTGATGCTGGAAGTCTGAGTATATTTGTTGAGCTTGTAACTGTAACAAATACAACATATTATCACATAATGTACAAAAAATATGTCCAGTATTTACATCCATAATTTTATTGTAATGCAAAATCGATTAACCTTGAATAAATAATTCATATTTTTTTATTTCATCCTCCTTGCATATTAAAATATAAAAAATCTTTTTTAATTTTGTTTCTAACTTATGAAAAATAATGTACCACATCTGGGTGAATGACTTTCCAGTTATAAGCAAACTTTTTAAATAAAAGAAATATGTACTATCTTGCAAGTAAACGTGCAATTGCAATAAAAGCGTGTAATTTAATATCAGGTACAACAAATGTCAATAAACCTTTGCATAAATAAATGTTTTATTACCGACACTTAGTTCCAACGCAGTGATTTTATAGTCTTTACTTCAATTACACAATTACTGATGTTCACATATAAACCAAGAGTGTTTTTTTTTTTGTTGTTTTGTAGGTTTTTTAATTTCATTTTCCAGTCATTTTTTAATAGTCCTTGTTCAGAAAGACCCACATGATTAACAGTAGTGACCTATTAGTATGTTTTAAGAGATGATGACAGTGGCGGATTTATAGATAGGTATGTCATCCAGAGGATACCGAAAACTTGTGCCCCCCACCGCTTTATCTACATAGGTTTTTAAATAATTACAAAATGATTAGTTCTACCCCAGTTTTTATCAACAGTGGTTTTGAATAAATTAGAAACCAGATCCACATATTTTTTGTGATTATTGTTGTTACTTATTCCTTTATGGTATTAAAAACAAAAATGCCACCCTTAGATTTTGCCGCCCTCGGCTATAGACGCCAATGGATGATGAATCGAAAATAAATTTAGTAAACATTTCCACGTGTCAATTAAAATTTAATCACGCAAAGAAATTAAGAGCAGAAAATTACTTAACTTGGCCTTAAACCTGGTTATCTAATAAAATCATTTTGGCAAGTTAAGGTTTTGCTTGGTGAACCATTGAAATTGTGATGTTGTTTTATTATTAGATTTTTTCAAAAACATACGCCTAACATATGGTAATAGATAATCTATTACTAGGTAATAAGGTACAGTACAAATTTTTAAAGTTATCACTCTGTGCGTCATAAAAAGATAAGTAGGTATTATTATTATTATTTTTTCAAAACAAAATAAATTTAAAATAGATAGGAGTGCGACATAAACTGTTTACTTCGTGTAAAGCAAAGTGGAACGCCCTACAATCACGCGATTACGATAGACCTAACTGGGCCGACATTATCTGAAGACGCTCCCCTCTAATGGCAGTGTTAACTGGTGTTACGCATACGGACAATCGGTTTAACTTAACACATTTGGTTTCCCAATTGTTGGGAAATTGGTTTTAACCAAGTTCCTGGAGTTTTAAATAATGAACTACTTCTTGAAGGTTATGTGTAAATATGACAGGAATATTAATTACTAAGTTTTCATATTTCGAAGACGTGCGCTACTTTCAAGATAAATGTTTTGTTATTAAAATGCTACTAGAATATTAAATGTTTTTATGAAATTAATAAAAATCTTGACTAGCATTATTAAACTTTTTATAAAGCCGTAATTGCGTTTATCTTTTTTGCCGTAAATAAATATATCATCATGGTTTATTACACATTACTGAGTGTTATTAAAAACACGGATTAATAATATTTAGTTTCAATAAACTACTTTATTAGAAATTCTATTATTAAAAAAAAAGACATATACTAAATTCACAGTATTTGTTCGAAAGATATCAATAAAAGACAAATAAATTAGACATAATATAACCATCAATAAAATACCAATTTTTACAAAATTATTTTGTATTGGAAGATTGATTAACATTGCTTACTCAAAAAATTATACAGGGTGCTCATTTTAATAAGTATAAGGATAAGTTACGAAATCGGTTAATTTAGCAAACAATTTTTATTTTACAACTTTTATCGTTCAGAATAAAATTCTCTGTCGTCTTGGTCGTAGCCATGTATGTTTTTCTAATAACCATAAAATATGTATATAATCATAACCTTTTTCGAGCTTCCACGTATTTCTTCATAATTTATATTGTACCTAATTTATTAATGTGGCCAATATACCTACATCTATTAGAGAATATAAAAATCACATTTTGTATATTATAAAACAGAATCAATTTCAATAATATGGAAAAATGTATTCTTTCTGAAAAAATAATTTAAATAAAATTATAGTATCACATAAATTCCCTTCGCTCGTACGCTAAAGCTGAACCTCAATTGTAAAAAAGACACATTACGCATATGTATCATACACTATTCCTTGTAACATATTTATTATTAATTTATTTTTTAAAGCTATTTGAAAGTAGACGTGATTTGATGGTGATTTGTATTTATATAAAAAAATACACCGTCGATCATCAAAACAAAAATAAATATGTTATACAGACATAAATGTCAATTTTGTTGTTGTTTTGTGGTAAAAACAAGTTCAAGTAAGAGTGACGGTGAAATATTACAAGGAAAAGTACTCGACGTAAGAAGGAAAACCATAAAATAAGATGGTCTCCATAGCTTGAGAACCACAGGTTGAACAAATTAATTGTATGCTCATTGAAATAGTCTAGTAAAATAGAAATTGTTTGCTGATTTAACCAACTTTGTAGCTCTTATAGTTCTCGAGATAGCAATATTGTATCACTTAAAATTAACATCCTATAACAGAAGCGAAAATGAGTAATAAAATTCATGACAGCTACGATGATTTATTTTACCGGAAACATATGAAATGTTTTGCAGTTTAGCTGTTTAGCGTTCTAGAATTTTCCTACCGCATAAGTTAATTATTCTTTCCTGTTAGCGTGAAAAAATGTTGTTGAAAACAGCAAACAGTAATCTTAACAATATAATTTCATAATTGCACAATTGAGATTCAAAATCCGCCATTGGCGTCCGTAATGAATAAATCCACAACCACCTCATCACTCTTGCTTCTCTAACGGTACGTATGCAGATTCCGGATAAGTGATAAGAATGCAGCGTGGAACACTCCATGGGAAAATTTCATGTATTTTTCTCGAGTTGAGAGTCAATTGTTAGTTTCGCAACGAGCCATTGTTTTTCTACTTTCGTTAGAGAAGTACACTGTGTGACGTACCTAGGTTGATATCCAGCTGTATGTGTGATTTTGTTACGTAAGACGTGTTTAAAGTCATTACGATAAGTAAGAACATTAATTAAAAATGTTTAGTTTAAGTAGCTGACGTCTTTGTGGTCTGTCGCGAATGCGGAATGCGTATGATAATTGGTATAGAATATATAACATCACACTTTTCACGGTTGTGTAACATAACAACAAAACATAAACAATATCATTTATCATTTTACAACCAGTTCGTATTTGTATTATTTATTTTTATGGCTATTTTCACGATATTAACATTACACTGAATTAGCGGAATTGAATATTTCATAGAAATAGATATATTTCTCGCTTATTTATCAAAGTAGGCGTAGAAAGTTATTTCCCTTAATTCTGTCACAAAATTAAAGCAGAATAGATTACGTTGGATTAGGTTTTACTTAATTTACAAAATGAATTAAGTGAACCTAATACAAATATACAATATATAATAAAACATACACATGTCTTAGAAAAAAATTAAACGGTTTGTTGGATTTTGGTTTATATGAAAGATGAAGAAATTGTTTGGAATAAAATTAATGAGGATTTTCAAGAGATTATTTTTAATGAAATTTAAATAGAGAATTAATTTTGGAGTTAATAGTTGGAGTACGATGACAAAAATTATTCTAAAATGTGGAATATTTACAAATACTTGACTTTAAAAACCGATATCTTTGTGACGTCAAATACCCAGCTAGAAGGTCTTTTGACATACGTTTAAGTCCACTAAAGGACATCACTACTTCTATTTTTCTTTCTCCCTTTTGCCGTCGTTAGACTATTGGGAGGGGAGCGTACCCCCTTGTTGTGATTTCCACCCCCTCTGTTTTATAGTTATATTATTTTTATATATAAATATTTTTTAATTATGCTGCTATAACAAAAAAATGTAATCATACAAGTCAATAAAAAAATATCAGATATTTGGAAGCTGAAAATATGCCCCCCTGTTTAAGATCCTAACGTGCTGACTTTTTAAAAACTTTTTTAATGTTTTACTCGTTTACTACTGCGATTTATACAAAATAAAAAAAGATTATAAATTTATTAAATATTAATAGGTATATAACAGGGAAAATCCCATTGTGAAGGTTTTATTCAACTTTTTGATTGCGTTACAGAATCTTTATTCATTATCCTTTCAATCGCTTTAAGAAAATTACTAAATGGAGTAGGTGACTAATTTTTAAATTTTATATTTATGATAGCTTGCCAAAAATAATATAGCCATATGCAGTTAGTGCAGTATTTATATTTATACTGGTTTTTGTACCGATATTTTTTAGGGTCGGTTACGTATTCGGTTGTAGAAGAAATTATTTTTCATATCGGTTTTGTTTTTCGGTTTCCATATTTGAAGATATAAAATATAGATCTTTCGGTTTTTGGTGTTGGTTTCATAAAAAGTTTAATATCGGTGCGGTTTTCGGTTACGGTTTCTTTACGATTCGGATCCTTGCGTTTAAGGACCTCCACAAAATATTGGCCCTAAAGTCTCAAAATTCTAAATCCGGCCCTGAATGTTATGTACTTGTCTGCATGTTACCAACATTCAACTGCATATAATATATTTCATATTAATAGTGAGACATGTAGACCAGTATGTAATTTAGAATATTTTTTCCTACAAGACAATGCTGTGGAATATAGTACTCTAATTTTCTTATTGCGAAACTAGATCATTCAGTATTCTCTTCCTAGAATTTAAATGAGTTAATTTTTCTATACACATTTTATTCTATGCGTATTATATGCAAACTCATGATCAAACAATGATTCGATGTATCTGAATTACATAAAAATCGGAAAAACTAACATTAAAACATCCTGTAGCCTTGACCATAATCAGATTCGCCGGAACAATTATCTATGGAAGAAAGTAAACAAGTGCAACAAATTAGGCTCTGAAAAACAATACAATTTGATTGTTTTGTTAATCGCCGATTTTCTCCTGTCAATCTGGGACAGAAATACGTGGAAAATAAACAATATGTCGGTCTTGACTGTTGACATTGCGCGCAGTTTGTCAACAACTAACATATCGTTGCGGAAGATCAAAACGAGATACAATGCACGTTTCTTTTCTTCGTGCACTAGAACTAGAAAATTTGTAAGAAAGTCATTGTTGAATGACTCCCATTTTTTTATAATATTATAAAGTTTTCTTACCAACTAACAAATCAGTAACCCGGTTTTAATATATAAGTTAATGCATTTATTCTATCTATAATTATATAATTTTCGAAAATCTATGTAAGATTATCAAAATTATTCTTGCATACGAAATACTAAATTAAATATATTTTTTTCATAATATTATAAAGTTTTTTTACCAACTAACAAATCAGCAACTTGGGTTTAATATATAAGTTAGTGTATTTTTTCTATTTATAATAATACAATTTTCGAAAACCTATGCAAGATTATCAAAATTATTCTTGCATACGAAATACTAAATTAAGTATAATTTTTTAACTACTCATGTTATTAAATTGTGGAAAGATATTTCATTAACTAACAATACATTTAGTATAACTGCTTCCCATAACCTTTAAATTTAAACATAAAATATGAACATTAAAAGAATTTTGTAATCCATGCATGACGTACCGTTTTATAATAAAATTAGGTACTGAATTATTCTTCATTCATACTATTTGAACACTGTCGATTAATTTAGCAATAGTCAACTAGTGAGTTAAAACTAAAGTCGGTAGATATCTAATACAAATAACGCTTTCTTTGAAAATTATGGAAAATATAGATATACTTTCGATTTAATTATTAACAGACAAGGCATTATTATTTTCATATTACATAGTTATTTGTCAGCGACAATATGTAAATATGTAATCAACATGTCAATCATTAGTCAGATTTTCAGATTGTTGTTAGATAAATAACATAGAATATAACATTTTATTTTATAAGAGATAGATACAATAGTATAAAAAAATAAACACCTTCCACGATTACCGAAATCTACAGTATTCCAGATAGGTGCATTTACCATAATGGATAAAAAGAAATAAATTTACCAGTACTTATTAAGAGATGCAGGACAGTTAAAATTGAGATAAAAATGTCAGTCTCTAGACAATTTTATTTTTATTTACAGCTTATAATTGATTCAGAGCCAATATGACAGATCTATATTTTATTAGATTAATAAATAGACTACACTCGAAGCCAATCATATATACTTTGATCCAAAATATAACAGAATCATTTTGTCTCAATAATTTAGGGTGAACCACAAAACAGTTGGCAACGAAAGAAAAGAAGTTTTAAATTTGACCTAAATATTTACATAATGTAATTATTTATATTATTACTTATTGCAATTGCTTATCATAATAAGCAATGAATTTCAATTGTGAGATTCAAAATATAATTTATTTCAACCTTGAAAAATATAACATATTTACAACAATAAATTTTGTTCAATCCTCTAACAGTGTTATTTGTTGTGGAAATAATGAAGTATTTTACTAAATTATTTAAGATACAATTGCAAAAACCATACTTAATTGCGATTAAAAGACTTTTGTACGTGTGTCTTACAACGTTTTATCAACGATCCACCAAATTTTTGCATCAATGCAATTTATTGACAAGCCAAAATCTAAATAGCTGTTATTAATATAACCACCAAACAAATTATCCAACATTGTAAAAAATTGTAATGATACCCTGTCAAAAATTTGTGGCAATCAAGATTTTTGTACTCCTTCCGAAGTTTGGAAATGGCAAATACTAAGTGTTTCAATTTGTTGCCAGAAAACAATATGAGATAGTATGGAACCGATTAAAAAAATGTATTACTTGTATTTAGGCAATAATTTTTTTTCTAATTTTGACATACCTATAAAGTGTCGCTTTTCAAAACTGACTGACATTTCGAAATGATAAATTTTTCACTACCAGTTAGGAAAATAAAATTTTTCATCACTGAATGATGAAAAATTAATTGTTTTTATCTCTCATTTTAATTGGTTATGAAAAGTGTATCGCTTCCCAACGTGACTCATTTTTTTTTTATAGAATTATATCTAAATGAAAGAATATCTTGTATAAAACACGTTAGAAAATGCAATTTTGTGTGAAAAAACTTGAGTGATTTTGAGGGGTCTCGCTTCGTAAATATCCTGGCGTTACACAAAATTAGGCATTTTCTAACTAGGTACATAAATAGCTATTATTACACTATGTGCAAGAAAGTATCACTTCTTGTAGAAATAATTGATCAATAATGACCTACTTTTTGAAAGACCATAGATAAAAAAAAATAACTTACGGCTTCTAGCTGTGTAGCCTGATTAATATTAGTTTCATAATTCCACTGCGCAGCAACATTACTCGTACACTGTTCGCTCCCTTGGGCATCCAACTGTCTTAACAAGTTCCTTATATCCCCTCTGAAGACTTGCCCCCTGGGATCACTTCGTGGATCTCCCCTGGGATCATACCTCGGATCATTCCTATCCAGGTGATCTCCCCTGGGATCATACCTCGGATCATTCCTGTCCAGGTTCTGGTCGATCTGGTCCTGCCCATACTGCGGCGGCAAGGGCGGTAGATTCAGCTGGGGCTCACTGCCCACGAGGGCGGAGAAGACGGTGACCAGCAACAGCACCGGGAGTTTACGCGTTAGGGTCTGGTCGCACATGACGGAGCCAGTGAAGCACAGCGAACACCAGTAGCTGCAGGCGACGACTGATAGACACGGCATTGTTCATTGAAGATGACTTCTTCGGGTGCCCTTCAAACCACGTGGGAAGCAAGAGTGGGGGTGTCACACGCTGCTATTGTTTGCCTAGGACGAATTAAGGTGGTAGTCAACATGTGGGACGGGAATTGACTCTTAAAAATTAATTTTCAGATCTGTGATATCTGTGTCACATGTACCTATTACTCTACTTTCCATAAATCATCTTCATTAACAGAACTTTTTAGTACTAATTATTCGGTCATTATAAAATCAGAATATTACATCGAAACCCGTAATTAATTTTGACCATGAATAAAGTTTAAATGGTTCGGTTATGGTGGATTTAAAAAAAATCAAACATTCATGTAAAAATTTGGTTTAGATATTTATTATAACTACATGTTCAAATAATTTTGATTTTAGAGGTATATATCTTAAATGAGAAATTATTATATGTATATAGTTACCAATATCAAATTTTTCATTTAGCATTGTAATTAAAGCTGAAAGATATTTTTATTTTTTATCTATAAAATCGCTTACATAACCATATTAATAATTTAGCACTAAATTTATTAGCTAATTCTTAAGAAATAAGATTGAAAAGAAGTAACCCTCTAGATTTGGCATCTAAATTATGAAGTAAAAACAACATAAAACTGAAAGAACATTTGCTTGTTTTTTTTTTTCCAAACTAGTCATATATAAATGTTTAAATAAATAAATAAAAAAAAACTATAAAGTCGAAAACAACAATACGAATACGTCAACGATGCCGCGAAAAATCAATTTACTGTAACAATAACATTGGTGTGTCATAAATCGATAAATATGTGATAAAAAGCATATTTTTTGTATAAAAAATAAATGATGCATCCATATTCTTTTTTTTTTCTAATATGTAGTAACAAAATTTAAAAACATGTTTTATAAAAAAATTTCATATCACAGCTTTGTAATGTTATTAATAATAAACCATAAAATATGTAATGTATGTAAAAATGACTTTTTCTTCAAACGTCATAAAAGTGACATCTTCTGTGTCGTGATTGACAAGGTTGAAGTTTAATTTCTATGCCAACGTAATATAATTTTTTATTCTAGCCGCCGTATAATATTGTCGCCGCCGTATAATATTGTCGCCGCCGTATAGCCAATAAGAAGTAACTTGTAATATTGTCGCCGCCGTATAGCCAATAAGAAGTAACTTGTACAATAGAAATCTGTAATATCGCCCTAAATGTCACTATAAAAACTAGATAACCTAAGAATAAAGTTACCAAAAATTATGAATAACTGACAGGTAACCTATATATTAAACGTCAAATAGTAATTTATTTTTCAAAATTTCTAAGTTTGAAGAAAAAATAGCATGTGTTATTCAGAGTAAAAGTGTCTTTGTGTGCCTCGCATGCAATTGTCCGACTCGCTTCGCTCGTCGTGCAAACTTCCATGCACGCCACACAAAGTATCACTTTTACTCTTAATAACACAATATACTATTATAGACACATGGATTAATTAAATCACAATATATCCTCATGATCTACCTTAAAATTTTATTTTAAAAGTACAAAGTTCTGATTTGTTAATTGATAATTTATAGAAGCCCAAAAATATGACTTACAAATTAGGTTCATATTTTTATGGTGGATAGATAAAAAATATTATATTTCATTTGGATTTATTTTCTACTGGTTTCGACCAAAGGTAGGTCACAGCAAGAAAGGAAATAAAACTCAATACAAGAAAATTTAATACCTTCATAATATTTTTATATTTATTAATAATCTTTTGAGCGAGCGAGTATGTATTAAATTTTATTTTATCTATTTTACTTTCAACTTGAAGCTTCTTGGCTGAAGAACATCAAGTATATTAGATCGATACTGGCATGTAATCAATAAAAAAAAAAAATAATTCTTCCTCCATCTGTTTCGACCTGTTATGCTTCATATATAAAATGTAGAGTACTTATTTATTCACAAACTTATGATCGTGAGGTTGATTAAATTTTAATGAACTGATTGCATCTCAGTATCATTTTATTATCCTATTTTTTATTTATAGAGAAATACTGAAAAGTAGGGTATGGATTTGGTTAAAAAGTTTGAGAACCACCGTGAGTATTAAAGGATGAGATCACGAGAGCTCCTGAAAGGAGCAGGGCCATGTCCAGCAGTCTTATGATTTTCATTGAATAAAATACTCACGGTGTGCATTGTATTTGCCGATATATTATTCGTTCATCTGAAGGTTACTTTCATTATATCTTGGAAATTACAATAAGTATGTGTTTGAAAGAATTATGTGTGCTTTGTAACCTACATAGCGTATAATGGTTGGATTGTTTTCCAAAATACAAATTAAAATATAAAGAGGTCTTTACCCTTAAACTACTTTTGGTTTTAATAACTGTTTTGAAATTAAAACAAACATTATTATGTGTATATGGTAATTTCTAAATTAATGTGCTTGTCTTACTGAACATATTTCAGACTTTTAGACAAACCATGAACTGTTTTATTATGGTTAACCTCAAAATATAAACATGTTACAACAACAATCCTTGTTAATAATGTTGCATTAGAGTTTGTTACTAAAAATGTTTAGTGAATGTTTTGAGCGCTTACTCTGGCATTAAAGTCTCCAGTTGAATTATTAAAAACCGCAATTATTAGGCAAAAAATAACACTGTATACAATTGAATCAAAATCCACTATAATCTTTATTAGTCTTGCACAGTTTGTAGGCTTCTCATATAGTAATAAAATAAAAGTAAAATTGTACATCTAGAAATATCGTGTTATACATGATCTACTATCGAAGAAATAATTATAGTCAGTTCATTTTGAATGTGAATGTATTCTATAATAATACATATAAAAAATTGCGGTAGACTTTAAAAATGATCATACTTAAATTATTGATAAATATGAAAGATAAGGATTATTTTAAGAACAGCCATTTAAAAAATAATAGAATAAAAATATAAAAAGACAACATTTCTTTGATAGGAATTCGAATATAAGGAAGTTTCACTTTAAATTTCTAATGAATATGTAGAACAATTATTTGCAAAATTTAGAATATTATAAATATTTTTTTTACAAAATGAATATATAAACAGAAAAATAAAGTGTGATAGTATTGTTTAAATAATAAAAAAAAAACAAAAAGAGAGTATTTCATTTATTGTTCATAATATTGCTTTTAAACATGGATATTTAATATGAGATTTTGTAATGATACTGAAACAAAATATAAAAAATATTTATGAGTTGCAGGTATAATAATTTTTTTTAAATTATATTGTAACTTTTTAAATACGCCGGCTGTATAAATTATTAATATATTTAAAACACTTTCGTTTTCTTTTGTGAAATTAATAAAATATTCTTAGATTTGATATTTTATATAAAATAATTTAATTACAAGTAAAACCGTTGAATAGTTTCCCGAATAGACATTATTAGGATAAAGAAAAAATTGTTATGATAAAATATACAATTATAAAGACACTGTCTAAAAGTATACTGCATAAAGAATAATATGTGTAAAAATATTTTTTTTGGCCATATAATTTAAGAGCAATATTATAATATTAAATCTAATAAGCATATAAGAAAAAAGCTGTATAAAATGCTGATCATTTTGAATATTTATTTGTTACTAAAAATTACACTCTGTAACATATAAGTTATAGAGGAATGTTCAAGCTTTAATGTGATGCATGAATTTTATGAATGAATGAATTAAAACGTCTTCTGCTTATTGACGTTTATTTTCGTCAGACTATAATTTTTTTCGATATGTAATATGTTATTTTGTCGTCTTCTGATAATAATACACAATTTTCTACTTAAATGTAATCTCTATGGTGCCGTCTACACATCAGCTATGAATTTCCTGAAACAGAAGACGATTTTTAGAAAAGGCTCTTTACAATTTCAATCATTTTAAGAATATGTAGCATTAGTATAAACAATGTATTTACATATGCTTACAAGTCTAAATTATTTTGAAAATATTCTTTTTCATGTTTCCCAGAACAAATGTGAGTCACACATCAATTAGTTTGTTTAAAAAGATCACTTATGTCTATTGTTCATACTTACAGGTGTGTTAGGGCGTGTAAAATTTATTCATACTTATAATGTTTCGTGACTGTCGATTCTACTTCTAGTATTATCTCAGATTCGCTAGAAGTCTTGGATCATTAGTAATAGTAAACAGTTTTTTTCTAATATGTTATTAATTCTACGGAGTAAACATTTTATTTCTGTATTAATAATGCATAGTAAAAATAGTTCACATTGTAAATAATTTCTAAGTAATTTTCCAGTAATGTAAATAACTTTATAATTATTCTTTTGCATGCATCATTTAACAAACAGATAAATGATCAAAATATGCTTTCGGTATAAATATTTTTAGAATGATATGTCGAAATGGCCAAAAATCAAAGACAACAAGGACAGAAAATACCTTTATAATATTTATATGCAACAAATATTTTGAAATTTGGTGGATTTAACCCTCCCTAAGCAAGATAAAACATTCTACCTTCCTATCCTCTTATCATAGAACAAAGTTAAACAATTCTTGTTTTTAAAATTTATGAAATTTGTACATACATGTAAGTACATACTTTTGCCGACAGTGTTGGTTTATAGAAGAAATTAAAAAAATTCTTATTTGTAAAATAAAATAACAGAGCACGTGCTCATAATAGTGTAGCTGATTAAAAATTTAAAATGGTACACAATATGAGGTTTATGGTTTATGAATTTATTTTAAATAATTTATTACAAGTAAATACTTTTAGATTTGTTGAGTTTTTTTATTATAGTAACAACATGTATTATTTTCGAAATGTGTATTCTAATTTTAAATTTAAATTTAATTTTTAACGCGTTCTTTACACTGTACCCCATCTTTACCATTCACATGATGAATGCAAGAAATTTTCTAACTCTGAAATATCTTGGCTCACAGCATAAATTATTATTTTTATTTAGTGGTTTATGATTATAGATTTATGTTCTTCATTAAATGTAGGTATCTCCCTTGTAGAAAATTGTCAAGCTACAGCCCTGATAAATAATCGAATGTAGTTCTAATTTTAACATAATAATACATTTTGTATATGTTTATATATTATTAATTTTTTGTTCATATGAACTATATTTATGAGAAAGATCTAGAAACTTTAATCTATGTTATAATTCCTCTGAAACATAGACTCACTTTAAAAACAATTTCAGGTTAGTTATGAACTCTGCATTTAAAAATGCATTACTGCGATTATACTATCTTTTCTACTTCTACTTCCTATTCACCTGTGATAACTTGTCACACATGTTTCTGTGTCATTGGCATAAAAATATGAAACATACCTTAGTCACCTAATTAAAGAGCTGTTATTGGATCCTTGAAGGAATTATTTAAATGACGGTTTATAAAGATGCAAGTGGACGATCACGCATGCAAAACTAATTATGTTTATTCACATGCAATTGTAAAGCAATGTATTATATAAGATTAGTCATAGAGGTTTTTACTCATAACTTCCATGTCACAGGATGTTTCGATTTAATTCTTTCCCGTTTATTATTGTTCATCTTTTAGAAATATTAATCATTATTTTCACAGCAATCATTTCATTATAAACTCTATGAATACAATTGCTATTTTTGTACACTACACTAACTACTACTAATATAAATTTGTTGCCAATATGCTATCGATAGTAGTAGCTTAAGGGTAGTGATGGATGTAGCTTTTTGGGAGCTTGAAACTATTTTTTGCAGGGACTTCTAAAAAAAATAATTTGAAAAAATTGGGGAAATTGAAAATATGGGTATATAGTATTTTATATAAAAAAATATTTACTCTTCTATTCTACACAATATGCTTTTTTCGGCTCTTTTTCATGGCGCATTTTTTTATTGTCCCATCATAATTTATCGATTGAGTAGTATCATTTTCTATTAAATATAAAATAGAATTTATTTTTTATTACAGATAATATATTATAAGCTGCGGGACTAAAGTGCACGATTTAATCCTGAGAATGATTATTCCATGAATCGTAGGCGAGGAAAATAAACACTTGAGGGATTAAAGGTACTTTAGTCCTGCGGTATATATACATTTTTTTGCACTTGTGCACATAAATTTTAAAATAATAATTATTTGGTTAAATTTTTATAACTGTCAAATATATGATAGCTTTGAAAACAAAACGTCATTATGCACATTTTTCTGATAAGCTATAGGCTTTGTTTTATACATATACGAATTTGTGATATCTTCATGACAACTTCGTTATTACATTTATAATTTTAAAAATTGAGTACTTTCGCCATATTCATTTAAAATATAATTAAACTTGAAGAAAATTGCATATGTTTTACATTGTTTATCTTGCTAATGATATAAATTATTAGACCAAAGTAATTAATGTGTCATATGTGATTTTTAAAAATGGAAAAATAGGAGAATGATTAATTGTAGAAACAATTCCCAAGCAAAGTGCGATTCAAATTCAAGAGTTTATGCGAAAGTGCTCTACTTGAAGAAAATGAAAGTTTCTAATGAATTTTCATTCACAGCTCTGGGAAACAAACATATCATTTTTCTATTCATATCACTGTAGTACATAATTCAGTTCAATCTATACTATCTTGAATATTAAAACATAAAACATAGATAGATAATCGGTAGAGTTATTAATACGTGTAACAATACGTGGGTACTGTAGTAATTACAATAAATAATTAACAATAATTGTCATGGGACGAAATATAATATAAATGATATAATTACTTTTAATTTTTGATATTATTATTATTATAATTTTTTAATTAATTTAAATAAATTAATTAATAAATGAGATATTTTTAATAAAATTTGTGAAACAGTCTTAAAATGTATTATGTCTTTTTCTACCTTTACTCCAATGTTGATAATATGATACACGCGCGGGTATTATAAAATATATACCTCATGTAGGTATATCATAGGATAAATAAAAAAAAGCTCACTGTTTTTCTGTTTCTATTAGGCAATCGATTTCGACGTGTATGTCGATAATAGAAACTTTATAAAAAAACAGTGAGCTTTTATTTATTTATCCTATCCAATGCACACTGATATGGAATCTTTCATCGAATATATGTAGGTATATCATACTTAAATTATTAATAATGAATAAGACACTAGAACACTACATACCTAAAATGAATATTTTTTATACAAAAACCAATTTATGTATTTATTTTTTAAAATAAATAAAAATTCTTTTAGTACTTTGTCTAATCCTATAAATGACCGGCTGTAGTTCTAAGAAACTGAATAAGAGTGGTGTACTCTTCACTTCTGTAAAAGTGCTTAGGAGTTGACTTTTGGTTAATGTCTGACTTACCTAGTAATGACTCATAAGTCGTAAGTAATAATTTCTTTAAATTTTATTCCAATTACTATTTTAAAATAAAATAAATTAATTTTAAATATCACTTTATTACTTTTATATTTGAATAATTCATTTCACATTTCAATTTACAATCTTCAAGCACTCCATCCAGGAGTGTCTCCATTCTTCTTATTCTCCTTATCCAACCAGTCTTTCAAAGGAGCGAAGTACTCCATGAGGGCACTGGCGTCCATCTTGCGCTGACCTGTCAAGGCTTCCATAGCATCTTGCCAAGGTTTGGATGAACCCATTCGCAACATTTTCCTGCGCAACATTTAATATATTATATTAGATAAACAGAACCAAGGATATAATATGTTACATATAAATGCTTGTACAGAATATTAATTTTAAAATTGATATTCTTGTTGCATTGTAACAAATTTTGAAAGTAATGTTTTTATACTTTGTAATTTATGCAAAAAATATTTTATTGTTATTGCTTTATGCATAATAACAATTGCAACATCATATACTGAAAACATAACAAGTAACAGTATGGTAATTAATATTATTTTTACTGTTATGAATATAGTAATATTGTAATTGCAT
This sequence comes from Stenolophus ochropezus, assembly GCA_035578165.1. Taxonomy (NCBI): domain Eukaryota; kingdom Metazoa; phylum Arthropoda; class Insecta; order Coleoptera; family Carabidae; genus Stenolophus; species Stenolophus ochropezus. The sequence continues at coordinate 7,083,874 of JAQOWZ010000002.1, forward strand.
TTTTATGTATTTAATGTGCAACAAACAACAAAAAACTATATGTAATTTTTTACATTATAAAAATTAAAATGTGACCAATAAATCATTCTTGTATTTAAATCTATGTGGCAACATATATTTCAGGAATATTTCCAATATTGTGAACAATATTTTAAAATTATACTTACGCTAAAGCGTTTCCAGCTTCAGTGCTTTGATAGATATCACATTTATGCAGAGCTTTATCGGGATTGTTGGCTTCGTATTGTCCAGCTTTCTCACATAGAGCTTTTTGGAATTGGAACTGAATTACGTGGCTCACAAAGTACCTGCCCGAAAAATACATTTTAAGTTTTAGAAAAATACAATGGTTTGCTATTAACGCATTATATATTAGCAATATTTTATTTCAATGATAAATTGTATTCATATGACTACCATTTTTATGTTTAAATATATCTATGTAAATAATAGTAGCAAAAATATTAATGCAATATTAAACAGGGTTGGCCTGCTTTAAATCATTTGATTTAAATCGTGTTTTAAATGATGATTTAAAACAATTGATTTTTTTTATTAAAAATCATTGATTTTTATCAAAAAATACAAATTAAAACAGAAATTTAATTATTTGCTACAAAACTATTTATAATAACCAAAATCAGTTCGGCATATAATAATATATCAAAATTAAATTATACTTTATCATTTTATTTGTCATATAACAGAACAAAAATGTAATTATTTAAATGAGTAACTAAAAGTAAAAATTATTTATTACTCTTCCTAGTTTTGTTCAGCTGAATCGTTTTGATTTTATTACAGATATCGTTTTCGTTAATCAAATAAAATATTTATATTGCTTTTAGAATAATTAAAAAGTGCACTAACATTTAGATATCTTTAAAAATTAAAAAAATCGAAAAATCATGATTTTTTCCAACCCTGGTATTAAATATTTGTCTATGAATTGTAAAAAGTTTTTAATATATTATTCCATAACTATTAGACCATGATTTTATAAAATTTTAAATATTTTTTTACATTATATTATTAAGTGATATTAAAGAAAAAGAAAGTAGAATATTTTTAATTCATAATTATTAAAAAAAAATATTACCTGACGTATGGCACACCGGCAATAATATGGTACTTTGAACCTGGATCGAAATCATCTTCACTTCGGGACACCGGAGCGTCAACTCCCTGAACTTCCCGACGAAGTTTCCACCAGGCCTCATTGTAGTTCTGTGGTGTGATTTTGCCGCTGAATACGTCCCATCGCCACAGATCCATAATGTAGCCAAAAGGCAGGAATACAAGTTTGCTTAGAGCCATTTCCATTAGCTTATTGATGTTGGATTCATAGCTGTCTTTATATTCTTTCAAAAGACCAACTTTTTGTAAATGATTTTCGGTTGATACAGACAGGGCTATGACGTCACCAATTGCTTCATGGAAACCTAAATACAGAAATTATTATTGGAGGGATATTATTAGCCAGACAGATTTTCAACTTTATTAAAGACGGGAGGTTGATATAAAAAGAAGTGTTTTATGCAATCAGCGTTACATATCAGACAATCAAGTCAAGAAGAAATGTATGTTTGAAGATTAAAGAAACTTGATTAAATTTGTCAAAAGGATAACAGATAACACTAAATTGGATAGAATACTTGTTAATAAAACATGTAATACAACTAAAACAAATAACGGTGAAAAAGAAGAATCAACCTGAAATAGGAAAAACATAAATATTGAAGATAAGTAAATGAAGATATACTTATTTTGTAATTGCTCTTCAACTTGAACTGAATGTAATATTTAGAGTTCAAATTCCAGTGTGGTAAATTTATAACCAAAAATATGTTGCTAAATGATTTGGAAACAGTATGCTATAGGTCCCCTATATAAGCTGTTAGTTGAGAACCATTTTACTGAAATGTAAGTAAACTGTCTGGAGTTCTTCTAAATTAACTGTTGGGAAGTGAAAATAAATCACAGAGTAAGAAATAAAGACGAAAGAATACAGAAGAGGAAACCTTTAAATGAAAATAGGTCACAGAACCAAAAAAGAGATCAGATTTAGATTTGAAGTTTTTACAGTTGCAGATATTTAATAAAATCCACTAATACAATAACGTTTCGTTTCGTATATAATTCTTCATCAGGATGATCAATGGTATTAAAATATTATCAAGTAAGGGCCAGTTTTTCCACCTCTGAATAAAGTGCCGGTTATCATAACCATCGGTTAATAGAAAAATATCGCATCGAAATAGTAAATAAAGTATATTTTTTACAACTTGCATAATTTTTTCGATGCGATATTTTTTTATTAACCAATGGTTAAGGTAACTGGCACTTTAACCAGAGGTTAAAAAACCGGCCCTAGATCATGTATTTTTTTTTGATAATATTTTAATACCATTTATCACCCTGAAGAAGACTGATTTACAGTCAAAAAGTTGGTGTATTAGTGGATTTTATTAAATGACTGCAACTCCAAAAAAAGACCTTCTTTTAGTAACATCCAGTTGATAAAACCAATCCTACATTAGAGATTAGAATCTAATTTGGTTGAAAATTTATCGAAAGTATTGGTTTGAATGATGTCATGACAGACCGATTTACCTAGCAGTAAGATATGCTAAGTTGTCGACATGAATCTTACTTCATTATCACTAGACCCTTTCACCAGTAAGAGAAGAAAGAATGAATGGAAACAGAAGAGAAAATATAATAAAAGATCTAACAACCATAGTAGGTGTAACATAAAATTCGACGCCTTGAGAAGCTAAGGATTCTATTGAAGACAAGGAACTGTTCTTTGAAATCTTGTTACCTTGTTGTACTATTTTTAATTTGCAACAATAATACCTGGATTGGCGCCCTCTCTGTACACCGCGGGTTGATCTTTGTACATGATAAAGTACTCCACATGTCCCATCTCATGATGAGCAGTGTAGAAGTCTCTGTCCTCGACTTCCGTGCATTGCTTTATCCTGAAAACATCGATAGATTCTAAACTCACCGGGATTTGCTCCTCTACGGTAAACAAACGGTTGGTCTTTGTACTGGAGGTAGTATTCTACATGTCCCATTTCGTGGTGCGCTGTGGCTAGGTCATTTGAGTTTATAAGGGAACATTGCTTTATTCTAAAAAGGGGTTTGTTTAATAATTTTGAATGATCCAATTACTGTTTTTTTGGTATAAATGTTAATTTTGTGTAATTTGTTGCAGGTGGAGATCCAATTTGTTGGTATACTAGGTAAGCATATTTTCCAAGCATATATTCTATTCTAACGTTTTACAAGCAACGCATACATGAAATGGCAAATGTACATACAGGGTGGCCCAGTGAAAATTATCAGCGCAATTTTTGGCCACTTAACATTAATTTTGCAAAAAACGCTCGAACACGTCAATTTTAATATAAAGGGGGACACCTAAATGGATTAGTACCAATGGCATAACTTCAACCCTAAAATGGGTGTGGACTGCACCTCAAAAATTTTAAATGGAAAAGGGTGTCAAACATGATACAGTTCGAAAGGCCTTTTAATTCTCTTTTCAACAGTTTTTTTATTTTTCAAATCCGATCATAATTATAAAATTAATGTTATGTGGCCAAAAATTGCGCTGATAATTTTCACTGGGCCACCCTGTATGTAGGTATATACAAAACCTCCCTTTACCAAATTACCAGTTTTCGGTAATTATAAACAATAAAATATATAATAATGTTAATGTTAAGTCCAAATGTTATTAATTATGCGGCGTTTTGTCGTCGATGCGAATCTAAGCAAAACTGAAGCAATTGCAAAAAGGCAAGACCCATTTCCATTCGGTATCTTCTCATTCGCAAGGGGGGCGTTAGTCCCATCACCAATCCCTTAAATCAGCCACTATTATTAATATCTGCTTTAAAAATAAATTTACTAATATAGTACAAATATTAAAATAAGACTTTCAATACATTTCATACAACATTTAAAAACAATTTTCAGACCAACACCTTAATAGCTATTTATGTAATAAGTAAGGAAACACAGGTTGTTATTTAACGCATGCGAAAATTAAAAAACAAGACGCAGAAATTAAATAACCACTCAGTTTCCTTACGTGTTTCAAACAATATTTTTTCTGCTTCCGTTTGAATAAGTACAAAAATGTATTTGAAATGATGCATTTTTGTCATTTTGATGATATTTGCAAAATAAACAAAAAAGATAATACCATATCAAGGATTTATACGTTAGTAAGTTACTACAACAAAATGAGGTCTTGCAAAAAAAATAAGTAAACCTTTTTTTGTTTAAATCAAACTTACAATGTTTAATTGGTTGCTATAAGATGTAATTCTTTTTCATTTCAATTTTATATTGTGTTCTAATGTGAAGTTATCCACGTATGGATGCCAGATAGAGATACCAAATATATAAGATCCTTGAAACGTCACTGGACAAGGGAGGAAGTGGGGTAATTCAATATTTTCATTATTGAAAGTCAATTTGGTGAAAATTTAAAAAAATAGGTCTAATATTTTTCATATTATTATATTGAGGCTTCCAATTTGGTTCCGCGTGAAATAATGATCTCACTAGTGAAATAAGTACTTAATACCAAATAAAAACTTAACTATTCTTTGGAAGTAGAAAAAATGTGTTAAAAATGATGCGTTAATAATTTATGTCGTTATAATATTTGTTAATGAAGTAAGTAACGATTAATGCAAAATGAAAAGCGTTATTTATGATATTGTTTATTTGTAATGAAATATATTTATACCTGAAATCTTTGCCATCTGAAAAGTCCCAAGCAGATGCATGGCAAACCAATTCTCTTCCTTCAGGTTTTTCTAAAATGGAATTTTTCCAGAATGTTTCTGGCATTGCACTCATATTTATTGACGTGAAGAATTCTTCAGCTGTTTTGAAAATTTTTCTTGCTGTATAGCCCTAAGAAAAATTGAAAAAAAAATTAAATACCAGACAACTTCGAACATCTGTTAAGGTGGCTTTACACGATCAAGAATTTGAACTATTTTATGTCATATTTTTACATCATATTCTTTGATCAAATGGCTCCACTTTACACGTTCAAAATTTTTCAACTATTTTCCCTTATAAAGTAGGGGTATTCAATAAAGAAAAGAAAAATATAGGTTGATCACAATGATATATAATTTCACATTTGTTTATTTTTCACTTTTGACATTTGATAACAACATAATCCCTAGAATTAACTAAAATTTGAAGTAAACGACCTTGAAATTTAGGACATGCTCTAAGTGGGAATTTCTATGTCATAGCATATGAACTATGAACAGTCAAATTTCTTTGAACGTGTAAAGTGTCAGAATCACATTGAACAATACGAAGTTGTAGAAATTGATGTAAACTTATGATCGTCTAAAACGCCCTTTATAAAAGCGCTTAGCGTTCTGTTTTAATTCCATAAAAATAAAAACTAAAAAAATTCATATCTCTTTTTATTATAAATAATTTACCAAGGTGTTTTAATATTTTTCGCCTTCTTTTGACCTGTAGTATCACCACAGAATAGATTTATACAGAAGCAACAATAAGACAGAGAAACGAAAATTAGAGAGAGATGGGAAAAGTGAATAAATTTAAAGGGCTCATTGCTTAAAACCGGAAAGTTTTGTCACATCTTAGTGAGAGATAGAGGAGGGAACAAATTTAAAGGTCTACACAGTGCTCCAAGGTCATAGAACTGAATAGGGTAATATGAAAGGTACCGACACGGAGTGTCGCTTCTGTATGTAACTATTCTGTGGTATCACCCATTAAAAATAAAACAAGAAAACCGTAAACACCCTGTATTATGTCTCTAGGGCATAATTTGTTTCATTGTTTTTAAAGAAATGAATCCTCTCGGTCGTAAAACAATAAAACTTATCGTTACCTGTGCGATCATTTCGCTGGTGATGTTAGCAATAGGAGCTTCAGGAAACGGAATGACGTATTTGTAAACATTGTTCCAACTTTGGGCCCACATATTTCCCAACAAATGAGCTGGGATATGTCCAGTTTTGGGCACCGCATCATCTCCGTATTTAGCGTTTAGTCTGTTGCGGACATACGCATGAACTGAATGGTAAAAGGGCTCAATTTGCTCCCACAATTCTTTGATGGAATTTTGGAAATTGTCGTCTTCGTAATTTTCCAGCCAGCTTTCAGTGTTGTCGGTGAAATCTGCAGAAATTAATTAATAATTTTTAAATATTGATAAATGATTGATAGGTTTATTAAGAAAGATTTTTAGGTCTAATTTCTTCTCATACTGATTGGTTGTTTTTTGTTTATGACTTAGCAGAATTTGCAAAATTCTTAAACTTTCATTTTAATACTTACTTGTCATCTTTTTAATTAAATATCAAATATAACTACATAAATGAAAGGTAATTTTTCCTTTTTCTTATTGCTAGTTGCAACATAATTTACTATTAAATGTTTCAGGAATAAATAATATTTATTTTGAGAAAATAAAAAATGCTTTTTCAATTTCGATTAACATTACTTACGTAAAAGTCATTTATTCAACTGAGCATAAATAATTTAAAAAATATATACATTGTTGCTAAGTTAACATTTTGAATTAAAAAAAGTAATTTATTTGAATTCCATTTTTATATTTGAAGTAATTTAAAAGCTAATATTTACGGAGACTGGTATTGTATATACTGTATAATATTATTTGTTATATTTCATTTGTAATTATTTATATATTTATTTATCAAACTATCCTCCACAAATTTTGAAATCCAGAACTTCATAAATATATATCCCCGAATTTAATAAAAGGTATTAAACATTGTTCAGCATTTTTTTTTTTTCAAAAATGCGATCATAAAGTTTAGAAGATTTAAATTTTAATCCATAAACTATGTTATTTAAAAATAAATTTATAGTCCCTCATAAACTTTCCTTTTGATTTAATTAAAATTTAATTACTTTGATCTCTGGCATAAAATAGTATTATGGGAAATATGTATTTTAATTTATAATAATAAAATAAATTATATTAGAATGGTTTCGATAAATGACTTACTATTGAGGACTGCTGCTTCGTTTTCTAAAGCGACATATTCTTCAAACAATTTTCTGACTTTTTTTCCAGATGCATTATGCCATTCCGTCCATACATGTTTAAGTTCCTCAGGGTTATCAGATTGTATAAAAATATTTTTAATTTCTAGAAAATAAGTACAATATACAATGAGCTATAAATACAGAACAATAAAAATGTTAATACAAATTTATTTTTTGAAAACTTATAAAAATGATAAGCAACTATTATTAAAAATTTACTGTTGCTTTTCTCACCTGGTTCTAAAGACAGATCGCATTTTGTTTTATCAAAAAAGCTACAGATTTTAGCTGTAGAATAAATAGATTGCATTTCAGCTGTAACTTTAGTTAATCTAGATTGTTTCTCTTCTGAAAGAGCTGCTGTTCCTAAACGGGAATATTTTTCGAATTGTCTCTTTAGATCTGCATCTTGGTACGATTTCCAAGGATATGTAATTGTTTCTTCCCATGATTGTTTTACAAATGCAGAAAATACACCGGATTGTTTAACCTAATTATAAAATATAATAAATATATAAATAAATTATTAATACTAAAGGATATTTTTTATCTATTGATTTATTTATTAATATACAAGGTTTAACAGGCCTCAACCCAATAACAGGACAAAAGAATAAAGTAGAAACAGATAAAACAAATTTTAAAGAAATATAGTAGTTTTAATCAAGGTTGGCACATATGATTTATTTAAAAAAATCAAATAAATCATGATTTATTGAATTTTGAAAGATATCTAAATGTTACTATACTTGTTTAACTGTTTTAAAAACAATATAAATACTTTATTTTTTATCCAAAACAATTCATCTGAATAAAAGTACCCATTTAAATACTTACATTTTTCTTCTGCTGTATGACAATTAAATTGATGAAATATCATTTAATTTTAAGATTTTATTATATACATAATATATTTTGATTAGTATTTATATTTTTGTAGCACATAATAAAATTTTTATTATTTTTTTTATATTTTTAATAAAAATCAGTGATTTTTCTTAAAAAATCGATTTATTTAAATGTATGTTATTTTGACTATTCTGTACGGTAAATATTAGTTACCTTACGCACTTGCAAAATTACATGTATACAGTACCGTATTTACTTTTGTCTATGTAAATAAAAGCTTAATATTCTGAAACCGGAAAAAAAATATTTATGCAATATACCAAAATACAATTTCTTTTGTATCCATATTTTTATTTTACTAACTAGTTAGTTGTTAAGCAGAATAACAAATATTCAAGAAAATTTTCAAAGATTTTTTGAGTTTATTGGTAGTTCTAAGTAAGTTACGAGGTACAAGGTACAAGGGAATTTGACGTCACGTGGATATTGTTTTTTTTTTAATTTTACTTATATATTTTTAAGTGTTAAACATTTAATAATGATTTTTACTTTATTTTATTTTTTCCTGCGTAAATATCTAAAAAAATATGTTCTCGGAAAAGTTTGCTATATATGCAAATTAAAATTGTAAATATAATAAGGAAAAGGGTTATAATTGTTATTATTATTATCTTAGGCGACTATTTATCGGGTCAATAAAAATAAATGATCAATATTTATAATAAATTATCAATATGTAACAACATAATCTAGTATAACTAAATTTTATCTAACCTATGATATTAATGTAAATTCATTATTTATTTACAGACAAAAACAATATTACATATATTGATGGTAAATTATTTTTACTGACGATTTTTTTTTTAATATGAATTAAGTAAATAATTAAATTCTTACTTTTGCATCCAAGTTTTCTTTAGTTATATTAGAAGCATAACCCCAGTTAGTTAAAGCCAATTGGTTTGCTTGTTCTGCATATTTTCTATTTAATTCTTCTATATATTTTCTAGCCGATTTCTCATCTTTGCCGTTTAATTCATTAGGCTGGCTTAAGTGTATTAATAAAGTTGTTATCAATATTTGGGTTATCATTTCTAAAAAGATAAAAATATATTCATTACTTAATACTTTACGTAGGTTAAGTTATTTTGTATGACACTTATTATACTGTTTATTATTAGTTATATTTTTACTAGAATCTTTAATAATATGAAAAAACAAGTATATTGTTTTTGGAACATATAAAATACTACAAAAAATTTTATGCATTAAAATTCAATTTGGTATTTTATATCTTTACTACCTACCGGTTTTGCAAAAACTAATATAAATTTCTATTAACTTTTACATTTAAATGTTTTTTGATTGATAAGAAATTTAATAAAAGTACACCAAATCTATTCTTTTTATTTCTTTTGATAACAAATGGTAACCGAATAAGTAAATGCCATCAAAAATTGGCTGATTGTAAAATAAACTATAAAACTAAATATATATATATATATATATATATATATATATATATATATATACCTATATATTATAGTCATTGGTGCCTATTCTGTAACTCAGTGGTTAATTTTTAACGAGTGGCTAAAATTTTTGACAAATAAAAACAAACATTACCAATGATGTTTTGATATTTTCTCCAGTACTATCTATTTTCATTGGAGAAAAAAATTAGCAACCACTGAGTTACAGAATAGGGAGGATTATCAGTTATGTCGAATTTGTAACAAAAAAGCGTATTGAAGACAAATTAAAAAAAATTATTTGAAAATCAGCGTAAGATGAAAAATTTAAAACAGCTTCTTACCGTGTGTTCACTTCTGTTGCATCTGGTCAAATGATACGAGATCAGCGATCGTCTCTTTTATCAGCAGCTGGACCGGTTACCATGACACCGCGGTTAAAAACATTCGCGGTTTATTACAGATTTCTTAAGCCGTTTTTGTGTTTACTACATCGAACACAAGGCTGCAATATGCTTTTGCACTTTTCATGCTTTCCATTTATGCATTTTATTAACCCAATAAGTGACATATTTAATTCAAGTATTACAAAATGAAGATCTGTAAATAAACAAACCGGTTTGTTTTTAAAAGATTTGTATTTGGAAGGTGAATAACCTTACTTTATGCAGAATTGTTGCTAGGAAGATGAAATTAAGAGTTTACCTTGAAAAGTTTAAAATAGAATTAACGAATTTCTTAACAATATTTTACCTTGTCGGTATAAATATTGTCATATTATATTTTACCAATACATTGCAAAATTTTTAATTAAAAAACAGAACAGTATAATTATATTTTGGTAAAATCTGATTTAATTTTTTTTTAAATTATTTATTTAAATCACTTTTTCTGCAATTGTTATTTAACATATCAAATTTACGAAAACTGAGGAAAAAACGATTGGAAAAAGTTACCATATAGCAATAGTTTCAAAAACTATTAAATCGTTTGTAATTTCGTCGCTAAACAACTTTTTATTTCTATTGTTTTGAATTTGTAACGCAGAAAAAATTTGTACAAATGTGTTTTTTATAAATTTTCTTTGAAGTGTGTACAATCCGGTTAAAACGACATCGCTATAACCAATAAAAGTAAAATAACGTAAGTGAATATGGGCTTTCACACAAGTGATCACAATTTCGACGTTATAATCAGTTTATCGCTATAAGCGGTGTTGTTATTTTATTGTTTTTTTAAATTTTTATTTATTCTTTACAATGTGTTTTTTTTATAATAAATAATATTTTATGAAATGCGTTTTTGAATTTATACTATACCTTGTAAAAAAACCAAAAAATCTAATTTAAATAAAATAAAACCGGTTTAAATAAAATCATCATCATTGAAAAAATAAAAAAATGGCAGTTTTAATCTAGGGAAGGGCCACAGGCAATGCCCAGGGCGTAAACTCAGAAATTCTTTTTCTTACATTAGAAAAAGACTTAAATCACAATGCAGATAAATAAGCTAGAGCGATACATTATCTTTCAGCATTTTTAATGAAGACAAATTTATGTAATTAAATAGTTTTTCTATTATATGGATAAAAATAAAAATTGATAGTCGTTTCCTATAAATCACTCTTTAAATTTTTTCTCTCTATATCATGAAATAGTATATTTAATATAATTTAAAAAAAAAATAGGTAAACAACATTATGTTAGTTATTTATATGTAAAATTATTATGACAAATACCAACGAACTCTAATATTCTTGGTTAGGTTTTTGTCTTAAATAGTAAATAAATACAATGTGCAGCTTATTATTTATTTATTTACTTTGTTTATTTCTTTCCTATCTGGGCAGGAACGTGTAGAAACAAATATTAGCAAACATTAGGCATATTGTCCTAAGTTAAAGGTAGTTACGTTATTATTTATAATGTAAAAAACACATTACTTAACAGAATTGCAACATTTTTCGAACGGGGAATAAATAACTCTTCGAAATTTTCGAAAAAGATAAGTTTATTCATAAATTTTTCATTATCGTTAACCTTAAGCTATAAATAAGGGATATACCAGTTTTTCAATTTAGTTTTGTAGTGTACTCTTTCAGACATGGTAAGATATAGATATGTACAAAAGGTGACACACTTAAAATATTTTCTTTCTATCAATAACATTTTGGAATATTTTATTTCAATTATATAAAAAGAAGTTTAACAAGTAACAATAATGTAAAAAAATTAAATAGTGTGTAAAGTAAGTGTTTTTTAGTTGAGTGCTGTTTAATAATAGCACGAGATAAAAAAAAACACTAAACATTTTTCCTACATCCGAAATATTAATAAAAATTAATTTTAAAAGTAAATAAAACTTTTAATAAATGCGCCATCAGTGAGTGAAAAGTGTTTACGTTGCTTAGCAACTGCTACTTTTCACGCCCTGGCAACATAAAGTTTTCAAACACTAGAGTGTGAAAAGTGACTCTTTACAAACAGTAAAGAGTGTATAAAGTATGTTCTTTATGCCCTGTACTAGGAAAAAATATTTTTATCAAATTCGCAGCTAAGTAAAGTTACTTAAAATATTGTTCTATATATTTGTTAGATTTACGAGTAATTTAGTTTTTTGAAAACTTTCAACACATCTTAAGTAATTAACTTTTTCAGCACTGCTTCCTGTTTGTTCTAATCGCAGCATCATGTTTATCTGTGGGGCATTCCGCCAGAATTTTGGCCATAATGGGAACAGACTTAAACAGTCATTTTAGAGTTTTCACTGGAGTTCTAGAAAATATTGCTCCATATCATAAAATAACATTTTATTTGGATGAGGTGTTTAAATATAAACCGCCTCCAAATGTGGAAACCAGGACTTTCAGTGCTCCTAGTAGAACTGGAACTTTGAAGTAAGAAATTTGTATATACTTATTTCAGAAGATATTGTTTAAACAAATAAACATATCTCTCACAACCTATTACTTATATTTGCTGTAGCATATCTGCTGCATCAAAGATATCGGTAATGATTAGTGTTGCCGTCTAGACAAGAAATTCACCAAGTCTGAGTCTAGATTAAAAGTCTTGTCTAGATATCAAGACTTTATATTGCTTCAAGACTTTACATTAAACCTATGCATATGCTTTAGACAAGGATAGATAATTCTTCGGCAGTATTCTTTTTCTATTTTACAATCACTGTTTCTATACATTATGAATATCAACAGATTTTCAATTTTTGTTTCTAAAACCTTGACCGAAATAAAAAAAAACAATAATTTTCTAATTTCTTAGTTTATTTTCATTTTAATGTACACGTGTTTTATATCATTGGAAAGAGAAAAAAAATCTCTATATAATAGTACTAAATACAACTTTGAGCCCTGTATGATAATTAATAGTATGAATTCCTCGAAAAGTGTTCGAGCTAAAAAAAATTTTGAAGACCGCTATCAATTTCTCGTAAAAAATTGTGCAAACTAGAAACTTGTATGAATTGAAACAAAAAAGTCACTGTAGAAGTTATTTATTTTAAATGGTACACAATTGCTTTTGTGTACTTTATAAAAATAGTCTGTTAATATAGAATTTTATTTGCTAATCAACTAACTCTATATCTCTTATGGATTTCGATATAGCAACAGTGTCCCACTTCAAATGAACAGCCTTCGTATAGGTAGATTAAAAAGTCATAATAGTACATATACTGAAACATATCAATTCGCAATATATAGTTTTTGTTTTGAATATAATAATACAGCATAAGCTTTATTTTTTAAATAAAAAATTTATTGAGTAGGCTCAACGAATTATAGTGTTTCTGACGTCAAAGTATGTGTATGTTTATTACAATTTCTTATCATATTTCGAATAGAATACAATGTCTATCTAATTTACTGAGTACAAAAAGCTTGTTCCTATTAATCAGAGATTATTATATATGGAAAACATGTTTTACAATATTATGACATTAGCGCCGTAAAAAATTATGTTTTCGGGAAAATTTGCATAATTTAAATTTAAATAATAAAAACAAGTTAATAAATTATGTCAATGGTATTAGTCACTGCAAATTTGTAATGATTGTTTTTTAAATTAATGTGTATTGATAATAACCCGTAATATGTGAAAAATATAACATTTTTTAATATTCTACACTTCTGCATTAATGGTTTGTTTCGTTAATTTACGATAATATATAGACAAATAATGACCTACTTATTATTTTTGAAAACTTTTAATCTAATTCTACTAGGCCAATATAAATGTCATTTTTAGAATGATCGAGTATTAAAAACGGTTATTGATTGTCTTTTCAAGGCAGTAAGTTACTTCCGAGGTTACTTCTATTAGTTGCTACGTTTAAGAAGACGGTAATTATTGTTTTACCGTTCACTTAACAATAAGGGAATTCACATTTAATATAATCGCATAGAAATGATTTAGTATATTTATTTATTGCTATAAACATGTCAAGTACAGTTTCTAATACTACAATTATAGATAAATAATAATGTTATTTTGAGACAAAACCACAACCACAAATAACAAGACTTTGAAAAAAATTACAAAATGGAACAAATGTGTGGAAAATACCATTGAAAAATTGTTTCTGTGGTGCACTCTCCATGTCAGCTAGAATTCTAGGGAACGTGGAGATGATATTTGTTTCAGTTAGTTTCGTTTAAATGATAAAATAAATATTACAAATATCGATAGATCATTACTAAATTTTAATGGAATTGGTTTAATTATTTGTCTCGAAACGGTTTCTTAGGATATCGAAACGAATAATTAAAAAACAATTCCGGTCAGGATGTCTCATTCCCGTATTATTGAGCAGTGAGTAATATTTTTTCCGATCGGACGAAAACTGACACCTTTCCGTTGTGTTTTCGAATCGGAAAGTGCTTTATTCCGGTATATTTACAGTTGCTACGAAAATTTTTTTCTACGAGCACTATGGAAACTGGCACTCTCAAACAGTATAAAACTACATAAATTTATCTACAACATATTGTTCTTTTTGTAAAATAGATTTTATGTTTGTATTTCTGTTGTGAAATATAGTATACAATGTGTGTTAGCAGAAAAAGTATAGTATGTCGTTGTGGTTGAGCTACAAAATTTTTCAGGACCTCTGTCAATTCTTTGTAAAAAAAGTGTCTATATAATGTGTAAACTAGAAACTCGTATGAATTGAAACAAGAAAGTTATAAGCCAAAAAGTAAATTGGTCAAAATCAGTTTTTTGCTTATATCTAGTAACTTATGCATTTTTTCAAAAAAACAAAAACATAATTGAAATTGCCGAGTAATCCGACAACTTTGCTCCAATTTAACCGACTTCGTATCTCTTACGGTTCTCGAGATACAAATGGTTAGCCTTTTAAAACAATACCTTGTATGTACCACGTAGGAATAATGACTTTCCGGACCATTATAGTATGGGATTTCCACTATCGTTCGAGAATATATCACTTCCTACTAGATAAATAATATATTATACTTATTTTTATTGATTTTAGTATGACAGAACTGTTCCAAAATCCATGCAAAATCGATTCGTACAACTTATTTTACAACCACATTCTAATTACAAATGAGACTTATTTCGATACCGTCCTGAGTTCAACAGCAGCATCACATCTTTTTAATCTAAATGAAACCTACGACTTATTACTAATACAAGGATATGGCAGTGAACATTTCTTTCCTTTAGCACACATATTAAACATTCCTTTTGTACAGGTATATACAGAATACGTAATTAAGTAAAATGGAGCTTAATAAGCAATTTTTAAAGGTGACCCCATCCTTGCTCATGCCCTGGAATAATGAGGCAATAAATAATCCTTATTCCCTGGTAAATGACTTCAGCTTTGCAGTGCCTGGAGAAGTTGAAACGTTTCTGGGTCGCCTAGAAAAGTTTGTAAGTGAAGATTTATTTTGTTTTGTAACATTTTCGAATTTCCCATTAATCTCAACAGCATTATTTTATTATCAATTCCATAACAAATAATAGTTCACAATGAAAATGATTTAATATACAGTAGTTATTTATTAACTATTAGTAATATCATAGGTACCTTTTTGAAAAAAAAATACATCTTAGATGAAATAATAGGAGTACAATCTATTTCCCGCAGTTGATCCTCACGTCAACAATTGTATCGATGTGATTCAAATCGTACGATGATATGCGTATACGACAAAGATGCGAGATAAAAGTTTAATAATTCTTGCAATAGAAATTCATGACATGAGGATCAACTGCGGAAAATTGAGTGAATTTTTAATTTTAAATTTTTTTTGTCGATTATTTCCCACATGTGTTTTTCACCCAGTCAGAATGCTTTATTTGATGATAGGTAGTTTCTTAGTGAAGAAATTTGATAGTACTACATTATCATAGCCATTGTTTCATGTTGTTGATAACAAATATTTTATGTTTGAAATGTTGTTATACATGAAATAATCAAGTAAATATAATTCAAGTTATGAATTTAAATGGTAAAATTTACTCATAACTCGGGTCAAAAATGACTCTTAAATCATTTCAGCTTCGCTTTCTTGATCTAAATGTCATTATTAAATGTATTTATTATTTATAAAAATAAATTTCAAATATGTGCACATACTTTTATAAAAAAGAAAACAATCACCATTATACCGTATGGAATGGAATTCAAATAAAAATTATTATCTTATTTTTTTCATTTACGATTTATTTGTCAAGAGCATAAAAACGACAAGAATTAAATTCCATTTTCGGTTAACCTAAAGAAAATGTAATAAGTATCTAAATTTAGATTTGAATTTAGTACTGGTATGATTGAACATCTTGTTTTGAAAATAGTATTTAAATTAAATACTTAAATGTAGTACTGGTTGCGTGTTACTATTTTCATTATTTTTTTATTTCAAATTGTAAGCAATATTATTCATTTATTAAAAAAATTTATTCAATCTATTGTTGAGAAAAAAATATTTATAATAAATTAAACCTTTTTCTATTACCTTGTTAATAATAATAGCAAATTACAATTCCTAGTTGCTTTATAATTTTTTATTTTAAGGTCAAAAGTGCATTGATAAATTATCGCTTTTATGGAGACCATATATCAGTTATGGAAGACATATCGAAGAAATATTTTCCTCCTGGAACACCCTCCATTAAAGAAGCGTATAGAAAAACCGATTTAATATTTGTAAACACTCATAATATAATGGGGTACACAAGACCCAATATTCCGACTGCTGTAGAAATAGGAGGTTTGCACATAAAACCCTCTAAACCTTTACCAGAAGATCTGGAAGAATTCCTATCTGAAGCAGGACACCATGGATTTATTTATTTCAGTCTAGGATCATTCGTAAAGGAATCTGAATTACCTGAACATATTTTGAAAAGTATTTTAAATGTTTTTCGAAAGCTTCCACAACGAGTGCTTTGGAAATGGACAGGACAAATGAATAACGTGTCTTCCAATGTTAGGCTTTCAAAATGGGTTCCGCAAGGAGATGTTTTAGGTTAGGAAATATAAAATAATTATTTGTATCACTAGTCCAGAAACTAAACTTTTGCGAGAGCGAGTTTATTTTGATACAAGATTTTTTGAGCCGATGATACTTTTAATTTATTAAAGAAACATTATTACTACATAACATTTTATACATTATAGGTCTTTATGTGAGAAACATTTTCAGTTCACATAAATGTATAAACAATATTTGTTTTATTAAAAAAAATAGTGACATTTATTCTAACTTAAAAAGTAAAATAACTGTAAATTGATATTTTTCCACAATTAATCTAATCATAATCATACAAGACGAGTATAATATGAATAATAAATCAAAAATAGTTCTTTTAGTTAACGTTTTACATTTCCAATAAAATAAAATAAAAATTTTGACAGACTGTAATACTAAAATATTTAAGTTAGCATTTCTACATTTTGCCGGCCTAGGCCTGCAAATAGAGAGTTTCTGAACGAATTTGAGTTCTGTAATACTAGTCATAATGAAACGCAGGCGCGAAAAACAAAATTATTATGTTTATTAATAACTATATATATTTTTAGCTCATAAAAATATAAAATTGTTCATGTCACAAGGAGGCATGTTATCTACACAAGAAGCTGTTTACCACGGAGTTCCTGTATTGATATTTCCGGTTGTTTTTGACCAATACAACAATGCATTTTTAGCTGAAAAGAAAGGTTTTGGAAAATCTATTTCTTTGTGTGGATTTACTGAAGATAAATTTGAAAAACTTATTAGGGAGTTACTTAGTAATTCAACGTAAGTTATAAACAAAAATATAAATTATAGATTATTAATAATTTTAAATTTAGGTACTCACAAACTGCAAAAGAAATGTCAAAGGCAATGAAACATCAAAATGCAGATTTAAAAGAAAAAGTAAATTGGTGGATAAATTTTGTTATAAGTCACAAAGGAACTAAAGTATTAAAACCACTGATTTCATATTACAATTGGACAGATATGCCAGCAGATTTATTATCGTTCTTTGCATTTATGATTTCCTGTATAACATGCATATTATTTTATTTCTGCATGAATGTTTTACGATATATTACAGTTAATAAAACAAGGAAGAGAAAACAAGAATAGAAACATATAGTTTAGTATTTATTTGTAAATGTATTTTTTGTAAAAATATCTATTTATTTTTGTATTTAAGAAATATAACTTGTATATAGTATGATTGTGAACTTGTGTGATTTTTCAGCCTTTTAAATAAATTCCACCTAACCTAACAGATAAAAAATAAATAGCCCAGTAAAAAAAAGTTGCCCATTATTAAAATGGAAGGTATAATAGAAATAAGTACATTAAATTTAAATAGTGGCAGAACTCGAGAGTAACTATATATTAGTATTTTTTTTTCATTTTCACCACTTCATAAATAAAAGAGTCCTTTAATAATTTGTTAAAAACTGAAATTATTGATTTTAGGATATCCTTAATAACATATGAAGATAACACAAAAAGACACACAACTAAATAATAAAATATAGGATGGTCCATTTGAAAATGACGAGTTATAGCCATTTGAAATTGAATAAATTTAATTCGTTTTATTGAACATTCTGTATAATTACATTTAAAAAAAATAAAACAGAGTAGTTACAGTTGTACAGAGAAAAATCTTAATTTTTACTATTAAAATAACTTCAGTACGCCTTTATAAAGCAATGCGTGTATTTAGTCTTTTTTAGAGAAAAAATGGAGTAACTTGGCAACGCCACGAAAAACTAAAACAAAATTAATATCTCCGTATAGGTGAATAAAATATAATTAAAATTATATAAAAATATATAGGGTGTCCCATTTAAAAAAGGATAAACAATTCTCGTCGAGCCGTAATGAAACATTCTGTATATGTGAAAATAATTTTATGTTTCCTCCTTCAGTGAACGAATAAATTCTATGCAGTATTTGTAACGACAAAAGAGATATGGAAGATGAACATTTCGATGACATTCTGTATAATATAAGTATGGGACAGTAAAGGTTCTTTTAGGCAGGTATTTTTTCTGTCGTATAACACTACGGATTCTTTCCGAAATTTGTGTTCAAGATGTTTTCTAATTATGTACTTTTAAATTTAGATGAAAATATTCTAAAAATAAAGCATATTTTAAACGTACTTTAATTTCTAACTTGAAAAGAGATTAAAATATTATTCCGATAAAGAAATACAAACAGTTATTGAAAACTCATTATGATTTTTTTTAATACCTATGACCCATATTTTTTTTTGCTTTTAAATTGGCCACTAACTTCTCAACCTTGATACAACTATATTTGATTTTCTTTAGTACTTATTGATGTAAAGAAAATATTTTTCCAGTCTGAACTGTATTGTTACTTGTACCATCTGTTAGCGAAAGGACGAACCAGCAATTCGAATTCCCGCGTTGGGAAGGGAAACCACCTAGTGTTGGGAAGCACCGTGCGGCATACAGTCGCGCTAGACACAGATGTCGCCGTTCAGCGCTCATGCGTAAAGAGACGCAGATTTTTCCTAGTTTGATACATTCCCAGATGGGAGCGTGCGTGCGATTTAGTTGCAGTATGGTGGTTTCTGTGGGTGGGAGTGTTACTTCGCGTTCATAACCTGATTGACGTGTTTTATTTTCTGATCCAGAAATGTGTTGAAACTAAACCGAATCTCTTTTCAATTGTTTTGTAGATGTAGTTTTAGTTATTAGTGAGTGCTGACTATCACCTGGGCGAAAACCTGGCAGTGGTGTACGCCGAGTACAGTTGTAAACAAATGTTACGGATGTGTTCCTAAAAATGTTGTGGTGTTATTTATGACAGTGAATGGTAGTGTGTCACCATGAACTCTCGGGCCCATCTGCAACCGTTTTTGAACAACTCTTTGGCAATCCGGCAGGAAATCCAGCGATTTGAAAGTGTGCATCCGTCGATTTACGCGATTTATGACTTGATTGAACTCATCCCTGACGCCTGTGTTGCCCAACAGATCAGAGATCACGTCGTTTGCATTGAAGGTTTGTCTCATTGTTTACCTCTGTCACCGTTTAGCTGTAATCGTGCACGTTACAGACGCTACAAACGCTTTCTTTATGCTGTACCTGGCCACAGGTAGACCGGGGTAGTGCATGCTTACAGGTTTTTTTGTAGGGCCGGTCCAGTCTTCCAGACTTAACTGTGAACTCTTTCGGA
This sequence comes from Stenolophus ochropezus, assembly GCA_035578165.1. NCBI lineage: Eukaryota > Metazoa > Arthropoda > Insecta > Coleoptera > Carabidae > Stenolophus > Stenolophus ochropezus. The sequence goes on from JAQOWZ010000002.1 coordinate 7,104,007, forward strand.
AATCTCACGTTTCTCGCTCGAAACCTCCCGCCTATTTTATTTTTATTTGATTCCATATATGTTCACAGCGTTCCTTGCAACAAACTGACTTTAAATTTGTAAAAACACACCCACACAAGACATCATAACAAAACAAATGAACTTTAAAATTGCTAATTTACAGCTTTCCTTGTAACAGACTTTAAATTTGTAAAAACACACCCACATACACACATACAAACATCATCACAAAACAAATGAACTTTAAAATTGCTAATTTACAGCGTTCCTTGCAACAAACTTTAAATTTGTAAAAACACACTCATACAGAAACAAACAGACATCATCAAAAAACAAATGAATTTTAAAATTACCAATTTTCATCTTCCTTCATCTTGATAAGGGTTTCCAAATTTGGAAAACAAACAAAAAATTATTTAAATTATAATTTAATCTTTTTGTTATACTCAGAACAGTTGAATTAAACTACAATCATAAACCAGAAGATGTACTTTACTAGATGCCGTGGAAAATAAATGTAATTAGGTACTTACTACCTATTTTTGTTTTTGTTTTTTTGCAAATTCAGGTGGTAGAGTTTTTTTTTTCTACGGGCCTGCATTAACCTTTTTAATAACTTCTGGTGTAACTACCCGTGCTCCTCGTGTTATTATTTTTTTTTATTCAAAAATGTCTGTGTTTATCTGACTAGATTATTGTAAACTATGATCACATCGGTTGTAAATTGGGAGGATTTCCAAGTCTCAAGCAGTGTCTGACCCGACGCGCTGCCTTTTGAATGATGTGAATGCTTCAATTAAAAAACATGTGATAGTAAGACAAGTCGGCGTCTGTTGCCTTATGTATTCTTGTCTTAAGAACGACCAAGCTTCAATTTTGAAGTTGCACAAATGGTAGGGGGCTAGTTACTATTTAATTTTAATGTCCACATCGCCAATAAAATAATAATAGACTGTTGATTCTTCAAAAATTAAAATACATGCTCGAAAATTATTGTCAGCCAAACAGTAGAACGACTTGGCTGTGATTTACTTCAAAGTTATATTCACTGGTTAACGAGAATTAACTGTAGATACGTATTTTGTAAAGTGTCATGTTACAGGATTATTACATTTTAAAAAAATCTATTTTGGGGCCTAGATTGTCTAAGGAACACAGGCCCCTAGCTGCAATGTTACGCCACTGGATGTAAAACAAAAAATTTACAAATAATGTTTTCAAAATTTGACAAAAATAGTTTTTCAAATTTGATGTCTGTTATTTTAGTTGTCGACAAAATATGTTTTTATTGTAAAATACAAAACTGTCTAATATTGGGAGGTTTTAGATTTTTTTATATATTTATTTTGAGGGGAGGTAACTTCTGATATTTTAATTATGTTGTAAAGTAAATGCTTTTAAAACTAATTGATATAATTATATCGTTTACGAAGGTGTTAAATACCTGCATTGTTTTAAAAACTAAGGCATTTAAAGTTCACATGACGTGAAGTTTTTATGCATAAATTATAGTAAAAATAATTTCCGGCTTCAAATAAAGTGAAATATAGTTTTAGGATGTTTTTATTATGTCACGTCTTACATTTCATGGCTTAAAAGTCGTTCGCTCAAAACTACATTCTGTACTATATTTAACCACCTCTAAATTCGTAAAGTAAATTTATAAATAAACATCAATGTTAAACTGTCGCATAACACGAATAATAAAATGAAATACCTGGTTAGTACATATTTTTAATAATAAACATTTCACCATATGGTTTGCAGTGGCGTGCTGTTTATTTTTACCTTGGGGCATCTTAAACTTATTATAGCAATTAAAGAGACTGGCGCTGAACTATTGGTATGGCTTCTTAGTGGAGCAAAGTTAATTAGCAAACTAGTTAACAAGAAAAAGATATGTGCTTAATGTTTATTTCTCCATAGTTAAGCATTTTAACAATGTAAAAATTAATTTGCATTTAGTACTATTTAAAACCGGGTTAATATATCAATAAACATACAAATGTGACTTTAGTATGTATTAAAGTTAATGTGTAACTTCACAGAATAGATTATTATGTAATTAGTCTATTAAATATAAAATTTATTCTGTCGGTATATAAATCCAAATAAATTTTACACCGTTTTTATAAAATAATTCATTACCTACGACACTATTTTAATATCAATTTTTATTCTTTGGAAAATTGCCCAATATAAGAGTATAATGAAAATATTTTCAATAATTTGTTGTAAAAATAAAAGTCGGTTTTGATTTACTTATTTTTATTTTGGAAATAATACGAATACCATTCGTGGGTAAATTATATCCTGACAAATTTTCCGCTTGCTTTATTCGAACTTGTTGCTAATTTATCTCATGACATTGATCAAAAATCAAAATGTAATAAATGAACCACTTCTAATATTATATATGATTATTTCATGAATGACAACAGTTCAAAAATAAAATTGTTCGTAATTATGACTATCCTATAGTAGTTTCTCAAATTTTATCGCTGAAAAACTGCCTTACTCGTTACTCTATCAAATCAATGTAATTCCGCAATCTTATTAATATAATATACGATTATAATTCATTCTTAATTTTAAAGACACCAAAATATTGTAGACCATGTGTAAATGAATCTTTAGAGTTAGATAAATGTTCCAATACGAGTAGGTAGTACAAAAACATTTGTAAAAGATTGCAAAGATATAGTTTTCAATTTTAATTACAAGCCTACATTTTTAATGACATCAGTGTCAGTATTAATCAAGGCTACAGATTGTAATCTGCCCCATGCATACTAATCTCTGCAATGCTGTTTGGGAACACCCTGTATGTATATTCATCAGTATTATAGCGGCTATATTGGCAGTAATAAATAATTTTACAGCATGAGATAGATATTCTCGCGAGGGTTGTATTTCTTGGCTGGGTAATATCCTAGCAGTCGTGTCAAATTGGGTTAACCCTTATCCCTGTGACACTGGTGCAGCTGAAATATGCACGATATTGCCAGTTAGGCCCTTAATCTATTGGACATTGTCAGATATGTAGTAGACAAACAGCTATATTGCACTACAAGTTACAATTGGGAAATTACATGTAATTAACACATCGTTTTAATTATGTGAATACAAGTAACATAAATCTCAATTAAATGATTAAATTATTGACCCATTTATGATTACTTCATTATAAAAATTAAGCTTTATTCCTTCTGAATTTTAAATGTCAGTTTTATTTTATATCTTTCACAGTAAAGCTCACAGTAATATAATAAGTGCCAAAATCAAATTTCAGTGATATGTAATAAAATGTAAAAAGTAACCACTATAATTTCTTATTATAATAATAAAAACTAAACATTAGTTTGCAATAATAAAGTTACAAGCAATTAAATATTTTAGAGAAGACGTATGTGATGTCAGCATGATTGGATTTGGAAGAAGACAGGTAGACTATCGCTTTCGCTCCCAGGTCTATCTGCCTTTTTTCACGGTTCCACGAAGCTTACGTTATAGTACCTCTTGTTCAAATTTTTAATATTTATTTTCTCCTAACCTACGAATAATGAATGTTTTTTTAAAAAAAGGTATTTTATTTTCTTGTCTTAACATTATAATATATGTAAAAATCAAAATTTGATCCCAAAGTCCATTACATTTATCAATTTCATTTTGTTGAAATTGATACCATTTCAAATTTTTTGATTGTTAACGCTTATAACCTAAAAAGAATAATTAGAAATTTTATTTATAATAATACCTACCACCCATTATTAGAGGTAGTGACATGGATTTTGATTGAAACCTGGTTTTGTTCGTTAGTTATAAAATATTCTATATTATGAGGGATGGGATTTTTTCGACTGTGGTGTAGTGTAGATAAAAAATAATTAATCGAAATTTCAGTCATACAGCGTTTATTCCTACAAAACCGACGTTTCGGTATACACTTACCCTGATGAAGGTATAAGTGTATACCGAAACGTCGGTTTTGTAGGAATAAACGCTGTATGACTGAAATTTCGATTAATTGTTTTTTATTCTATATTATTATTAATTTAAATTAACTTGTAACCGAGCTTGTAACAAAAGACGTAAACAGCTACAATAGAGAGATGTCTCGATAGATATGGTTTTATTTACGTATTACACTTAACAAATAATACAAAAAAAAACTTGCTAGACGGTAAACAATTTCACTAACTGACAGTATAATAATATCTAAGACGATATGAGTAATCTATATAAATAAATTTTAATATGACATGTAACTTACTGCTTATGCAGAATAAAATAAAATGTAATACAAGATAATGTACAAAAATAAAAATATGTGTATTGTGTTTCAAATAGATTGACGTCATTTGGAACTGATGAAAATATTTATTAAATCCAATGCGTACCTAGGGAAATGTTAAATTGTAAAGAAAATCCTAATCTTAATAATAAAAATGAATTATTTAGATCTGTGGTGTAATTCATCCCAGGCTTACATAACACTCGACAAAACATATATCTATGACATACCTACTTAAAATATATTTTTCTAAATACTTTTCTTTATTATTTTAAATAGAGGTTTTTCTAATTTTGGTTCAGACCAAAGTTAAACTTTGTTGTGGTTTATTTAGAATATTATCAATTGAATTTACACATTTCCGTTAAGTATTTAATTTTAAACATAACATTCCTTGCTTGATATTGTTTTTGTTATTAAAACTTAATAGCTTTAATTTGATAAATGTGTATGCGATAAGCAAGAAATTTATTTGGAAATGCGCTGCAGAGATAAAGAAATCGTAACGTTTTGTCGGTTTGTCAAGGAAGTGGTTTACTCGTAAAAACTTCTTCATTGCGATAGCGATTTACATTCCTTCAAACCAAATTCATATTACGGGACATGCTTGGCTACAAATCACTAGGATTTTTTCATAAATAACGGCAGAATAATTGAAATATTGCGTGTTTGAATTGAAAACTCGTTTGTATCCATTGTGGCTGTGCATGAATCTAGTTCATTGATAATGTGGCAAGGCAACTCTTTGCTGATAAAACTAAATTAATTTACTAACGAATATTTTGTTTGCATTCGCTATAATCTGTAATTAATTATCCATGAACTAGATTAAAATTATGCGATTATTACTCTAACGCTTAATTAGATTATCATTGGTGTTTGCGATCTTTTATTTGTATTAACAATCGAGTATTATCTGTTTGTTATAATATTGTTATTTTATAAAATCCGGGATTCTATAGAATAACTATACTGTGCCGTTATTTTTTAAACAATTTTTAATATTATTTTTTTTCTAAAAGAACAGAGTGAAAAATATATCCCGGTAAGCGAGATATCAATTTTTAAATTGAAAATTTTTGCCTCTGACGTCAAATGTTTTCACTAATATACGTTAATTATTGTATATTTTCATATTCTTTTCCAAAATCGCAATATTTCGACAATGGTTTTAATCAAAACAAATATAAATTAAACCTAACCTAAAAAAAAATTCGCTTTTTTGTAGGAAAATCTCGATACAAGACTTTTCTGAGCTCAAATCCCAGTAAAGACTGAATTATTAAAATTTTATTTCTTAAATGTTAATTTAATCAGTTCTGATTATTATGTACCTACTTTATGTTGTAAACGAAGTTTTAAGGTTTTCTTCATAAATGTTAAACAAAAATACCAAAGTTCATATAAAATGTTATTTATACATTTATAAAAAATATTTTTGAGAATATTTTTAACCAATCAGGTACTGTATTTTTTGAATTTCGAGCAATGAAAATCGAATATCAGTGAATATATTGCACATGTACATAACATGAATATATTTCACGTTTATAGAGTATTTTATGACACCTTAAAATAAATATTAAATATATGTAGCAATACTTTACATAACACGTAGCGTGAAATTTTTCTCTAGAAATATTCTTCTAATATATCACTCTTGCTTGGCAAACACATTAAAATATATTATTCATTTGAAATGTCTTATCATTTTAAATATTTTTTGCCAATAATATAAATGTAATTATTTTTTAATTATCGAGTTTTTTATATTTAATTACTTTGGTAAAATTAGTTAACAGACAGCGGTGACTCACTAGGTTAGCGCGATCTTACTCGAAATGAACGGAGAGTGAGTCTCTAAGGTTATAAAAATACTACTGAAGTACGAGTGGTTCGGAACCCACTATAAGCTATGTAGATCCCTTGCAGTGACTATATAGTCTATCAACCTATATTGCTAAAATATACATACGTAAAATTGTCTAGAAAAAGATGGAATTCTTATCTCGATTTTATCTGGTGTGAGTTCCTTATTGAAATGAAGAGTTTTGTTGGTTTGGTTAAACTAATAAAATATGGATAACATACTGAAAGAACGAATTAAATATTTAATCCTTTAGCAAACTTAACCTTAGTTTTTAATTAGATTACATTTTGTTGCCAACGCACGAATATCATATTTCACCATTGGCATTTCTAGGGAAACATAATTCCCCGGAATGATTAAATTATGGCACAAAAACTGACATTTAAGAATTGTGTTCGGGAGAATGTCACATGCAAATTTTGGGGCTTCCCCTCGTGTTTCCCCCAATTTCTATCTACGCAACAAAGAGTAAACTTTAAGAAGCCAATAAATATTTTACTGCTCATGTTCCGTATCTCCATTTGTACACAAAACATAAAATAGAAATTTGACATCTTCAGATAAAACGGTATCTAATATTTACAATACTTTTTATAGGTTAAAGTGCGGTTGTTGCTGAAATACTAACCTATCTCAAATTTATTTTTAAGGAAATAAAATATTTTATTATTTTAATAAGTTATAAGCAGGATTGGTCTGATTTAAATCATTTGTTTTAAATCGCGATTTAAATAATGATTTAAATCAACTGATTTTTTAAATAAAAATCATTGATTTAAATCAAAGATAAAAAAATAATAATTATAAAAAGTATTTAATTATTTGCTATGAAACAATTAACAATAACTCAAATACATTCTGTGTAAAATAATATCTTAAAATGAAATGGTATTTTTATCATTTTAATTCTCATATAACAGAAGGAAAATATAAGCATTTAAATATGTAACGAAAAATAAAAAAAAATCTTTGTTACTCTTCCTAGTTTTATTCAGACGAATCGTTTGAGTTTTATTACAGATTTAGTTTTTCTTTATGAAATAAAATATTTATATTTCTTTTCAATCAATTAAAAACTGCATTAATACTCAGATAACTTCAAAAATTAAAAAAATCATGATTTTTGCCAACCCTGGTTATAAGATAAAGATTTGTAAACCTTATGACGATAAAAATTCTTGTATGAATTTTGTTGGAATGAAAATAAGTAAGTAAGCATTTTTCACAGTACAGAGGCGTGCGAAGGGCAGCAGCCCCACCCCGGCGTCGCGACGTCGTCTGGCCGGCGCGACGCGGTTGCCTTCGCACCGCATTACCGGCCAAATGAGACATGACTGTAATATTTCACCCCACATTCTACGCCTCTGCATTCTGCGCTACGTGTATTCTGTTTTATTAAACGCCTTCGCAGATAACTGATACTGTGTTATATATATGGAAATGGAGTGAAAACAATGTGTTTTACATTTTTACAAATTTTCAAGAATCGTAATTTAAATAGATAAATTCAGGACTAAATTAAACAAACCTTTTGTGAATGCTGATTTGAGAGAAATATAATAGAATCAGGTCCTTTTATTTATATCTGTGAGAAGCAGAAAAAACTTTTTTTTTAATACATTATATATATTTTGGGGAAAATAGTTCCTATTTGGACAGTTCTGTATAAGCTAAATTTTAAAACAGAACATGATTATCTCTTACCCCTTTCCGAAATATTACCCTTCAGTACAGTAATCATTTTTTGCATAGTTACATTGATAAGTATCAAAAATTGCTGCTAAGTTAGATATAGTAAGCAAAAAAAATATTTTGGTAAATAATTCATAACGATATATTTAAATATTTAATAGTAATTAATTGGTTTTTTATGTTACTTTATGTTTTGTTCAGTTAATAATAGTTTCTCAATTTTTTATTAAATGTTCAGTATAAATAACGCGCAATACGTTTATATATAGAATGCACGTAAAATAATAGACGGCAAGTTTATATAATAGATGCTCAGTAAAATAATAGACGCTAGGTTTATAATAATGAATGCATAGTTGAATAAATAAATGGTAAGTTGAAAAAGTTTTGCTGTATTTATTATGTTTTCCATAAATAATTAATATTGCGAAGTTTGTTAATTTGGCGAAATAAAAGCTTTTGTTTCTTTGTATTTCTGTTACTATGCTTTACTTTCTTTTAAAAGTAGCTATTACCATTGCGAATAATATATTTGTCAAGCGTCCATTAATTGTTTAGAGCAAAATTATTAAAATACTTTGAAAATTTCATTATTATACACTGATACTTTTAATGAGCGTCAAATTTTTCTTCTTAGCAAAAAAGTATGAAAATAATTATAATGTTATATTATTATACCTACATGGCATATCTTGAATATATACTTGTTTTAATTTATTTACTTTGAAAAACACTATAAAATACTTAGCAAAAAATTGGAAGCCATAAAAAATTAGCATTTTTGGTCCTGAGCCAAAATTGGAATAAGAGACAACCACAACGTCTTCACCATTCAATTCTATTTATAAAATAACTTTCGATAAATATTCTTTGAGGTGGAATATTTAAGAATTAGTTGAATACAGTGTTATTTTTAGTTAATTATTGGCGATTTTGAGAATAGATGTTCATATTTCACTGCTGTCATGTTTTGATATATTATAGGTATTATGTGTATATATTTTTATGGTTCTGTTGTTATATTACACAAATATTTCTATGATATAATATATAATATACAATCGCAAAATAAATCTGAAGCGAAAAGGCGTCTGATATACATAGACTTTATAAAATATTTAATTTGGAGCAGAATTGTCAAGAGCAGAAACTAATTGCCCAAATATTGTTTGGAAACATAAATGTGTAATTTATAATGAATTTAATATTCCCGTTAGTATAAATGAAGATGCTGATATTTATTTACAAGAAAATAAATTATTAACATCAATAATAATAATGCAAAAATGACTACTGAACATAGCTTTTCAATATTAAGAATACTAAAACTCCATAAAGGAGTTGGATTCGCATCAGCAAAAAAAAAAAGATTATAAATTTAGTTATTTTTTTGTATGTGCAATTTTAATTAATATTTTTTTTCTAATTCAGTGATTCAATTTATTTTTTGGTTAACATCATTATAGTATATTTTATTGTTTATGATTACGTAAAAAAAATCGCCTCCCCCTTAGGAAAGTTTATTAATCCGCCACTGATGCCTATTTAGAAATAATGTATCTAATATTTTGTTTCGTACAAATTGTCGATTGTTTGTTTGACGTCAGTGCAATAATTTTAGAATACTGTGCATGGAACGAATTTCATAAAAGAAACAAAGGAGATTCTCATTTCGATATCAAATTTTCGTGACATAACGGTATCCGAAATAATTCCCCAGTAAATTTTCACCGTTCCCAGTCGATAAGCCTTCAAAGGTATCGTCTGTAGTAGGTTAATAGCTTGATTGTGGATCGAAGTATATTTCAGGCTTGAGCCTGCAATGGAAGTCGGTCACGATCTCGTGTCGTCCGTCATCGTCATCGTGACGTCACACCGTCGCGAAAAGTTTGATTGCTGAATTTTATGCTAGAATGAGCAATAAAGTGCGCAATTGCTGGAGTTATTGCTGTTTTTATGCGATTATGCTTTTATTTGTGGATATAAAAATGAAGTTTTCCTAACATAAATTGTTACGGTGTTTTCTTCAAGTCTTTAATTGTGTTTTCTTGTATTTTCTATCAAAATTATTGTGGACAGTAATATAAATAATAATACGCTATAAAAAAAACTTTTCTAAGGAAACAAGTTCTCAAGTACACTTAAATCGAGGGTTTAATTAATACGATAGTCTAGTTTAAATTTACGGTAAAGCACAAAAGGTAATACAATATGAATGCTTGTTAGTATAGCTTCATTTTAAATCAGTATCACTTATCAAAAATATTGAATAAATATTATCGATTCCATTATCGAATCGAAAAAAAGTTTCAGTACTTTCAAGTATCGAATAGAAAATGTAAGAAAGTAATGAGAAAAAATAAATATGTTCTTATAAACATTCTTTATATAAATTTTCTATTATTGTCCCATTCTTGTTCATTGCGAAAACCAAGAAAAAATCAAATTAGTAAGTCTTTTTTCCAATAGTAACATGGTATATTATTATACAAGTTTTATAAGGCGGTATATACTTCCATGAGTTGTTTGGGGTTCGACGAGCGCAGCGATATACTATTTTTTATACTTTGCTTCACTTATTTAATAAAAATCGTAACATAGATTGTAATCTGGGGATATAAATGTGAAATATGGTAACTCTGTAGAATGAACATTTATCTGACTTGAGTAGCCTCGTCAAAAAAGTGACATCTCACGCATTAAAATCACAAAGTTCACGCATTTAATACAAAAATTAATATATAAGTCTAATAATTAGTAAGGACCCGTCTTGTGAATCCTGTAACCTGTCTAATCTTGTAAGCTTAGTAGTCAATAACAGACCTTCCTGGTAATAGTCCTGTCATTATGACACCGACTGTACATACAGTGTTATACCACAGAATAGTTACACACAGAAGCGACACTCCGTGTCGGTACCTTTCATGTTCCCCTAGCCAGTTCTATGACCTTGAAGTATTGTGTAGACCTTTAAATTTGTGCTCTTTTCCTATCTCTTTCTCAGATGTGAGGAAACTTTCCGATTGTAAACAATGGGCCCTTTAAATTTGTGCACATTCTCCATCTCTCTCTAATTTTCGCTTCTCTGTCTTACTGTCGCTTCTGTATAAATCTATTCTGTGACGCTACTCTGTATATTGTCTAACCGTTTCTTGAATTATTTGTTTTAATAAATAACTGGTGACTTTGAAATGGAATTGTTGTGTGATGTTAATAGCAAAGTATAAACGTTACAGAATGAATTCTGCAAAAATGAACAATTCCCTGCTCTGAAGGCACGATGTGAAATTCATATGCACTTTAGAGCCTCCATTAGATATCGCCTCCCTACATTCCACATCAAAGCCCGTCATCAATGCACTGGTTTCCTTTCATCACCTTTCCTTCCACACGTGAGTGTCTGGTCCCTACTACACCAAGCCTACTCACCCGGCAGTAATTAGATAGCGGTTTGCACATGTTTACCTGCTGCTTGGTTACCGACTGGTCGATACTGTCACCTGATCTACTGCTTTTGTTGCTGCACATTTCGGGAATTTGTCAAAAATTGTAAAATTAATTATAGGGACAATGTTCTATAATACTGAAAACTTTATTTCCGGAATTAGTTGGGTCATCCTATATTTTATGTATTTTTTTAGTCTTCCGGCTACACTGATTTAGATCACTCTTGCGAATGAAATGTACTTAAACTAAGGAAGTACGTACTTTTCATGTGGCTCTATAATATAATAATATAACTTATTTAACTTTATGTTTGACGTCGTCTGTGTATGTGTATGTCAGATATGCTTTTATGTGAGTTTGTGATTCATGAAGTCTTGCAAATTCGGAGCGGGAATATCTTTTAACACGTTAACTGCCATGAGGTACATCTTATGTGTGTCACTAAAATATCCTCTTATGCTCTGAGATATATCGTTTGTGCCTCAGTGTTTGGATACACATTATGCTTCGTGGTCTAACGTTTGTACCTCGCAACGCATATCTGTGAACGTAGTTTAATTCTCAAATTTTAGAGCAACATTAAAAAAAATCAATTCTGTTATCATACTTGTATTTTCTAATATGAAAACACCCTAAATATGTAAAAAAGAAAAATGGCCCAAGGGACCCACTTTTTTTTTAAATGGTGGCAGTTAACGTGTTATGAAAATAATGAATGAAAAAATTTATTTAAAAGGAGGAATTGCTGGTTGTTCAATACAACAAATTCAAATCCTGAGGATGTTCCCGGGTAGGATCGAAACGTCGATGTAAATTAATCGTTTTATTGAATGAAACCCAGCAATTTCTCCTTTTAAATCAATGTCCAGTCAAGAAATCTTCTATTCCATGAAAAGAATTATATAGTATCATATTTTATAATGTAATATGCATGGCAAAAGTAGCATATACCATCCATGTCAAAAAATCAATTCAGAATCCATTTTGTATTTTAAGGAAAATAAATAAATGCTCTATATTGAAAATTCTCAATATTCATTTTAAAGTGTTTTTATTTACCTACGACATAATATACTTAAATTGAATAGGGTTCTTCTATCTACTGATTTGTTTTGTGTTAAATTATTCTTGCATTTTATTGGTTTCAGTTGTAGGATATCAGTCTTTAGTATTTAAAGAGAACTACAGGTTATAGAATATTCCTAAATTATCAAATACAATGGTATTTTATCAGGTTAATAACTATTAGTGACAAAGGGCCGGTGTTACAATTGAAAAAGTACTTATGAACTCACAGATTTAGTTAAATGAAGACAGTCATATATTTTTCTTGCCAACTTAAACTAGAAACTTGATAACCATGGTTAATTTAACCGGCGATGTCTACATGATTGAAAAACGCTCTTTGCTTAACCATGATTATCTTGTGTTGGTTAAATAAATCGTGGTTAAGTTAATCATAACCTTAATCAAATAATGAAAAACTAGCCCTTAGTAAATTAAACCTCATATAATAAATAAAATAAATTTGATTAATTATAAATTTCAAATAAATTTTGATAATATATATTTAGAGACATTTGATTTATTGTTATTATTATTGGCATTATTATTCATTGTGAAATAAGACAAATTGTATCACAACATCATTTTGACAACTATATTGATTTGCTATCACGCAAAGGGCAAGGTATTAAGAAAAATAGAGGCTATTAAATTGATAAAGGTGGGCAATAAGAGGGGCGTAGGAACTTCTAAACACCGGAACTTGGGATCTCCTTCCGGAATGCGTCGAGCGATGCGACACAAATGTGTGTTTAATACGAATGGATTTTGGGTCAGGTCAGTCGCCCTTAGGTCGCGCGTGACGATAAAAATGATAAAATACTTTCGTTGTAACCTACAAACATCTAACACGAAGTTTTCGAAGCCTAGGGTTGTTACTAGATCACCAAAATCATTGATCACAAAAGTCAACTTTACGGAATAACAGGTAAATAGACGGAAAAAAATACGGTACTTCATAATATATCACAGAATATGCATAGAAGCAAACGGACTATTATATATTCTCTAGATATGCTATATTATAGGACTCTGTAATTAACTAGTGTTCTCCACTGAAACTTTGAAGAAAACCTACTAGATTTTACAGAATTTCTATGTATGATATACGTAATTGACATTACAACATAAATGATTTAAATTCAGAAACTTTGGAGAAATAAAATTGTTAATATTGTAATTATAGAAAGATAGAAAGAAAGAAAACAATTAATTGCGTAATGCTTTTCTTCCGGCCGGAAAAAAAATTCCCGGACTGTTATTTTCGCAGCCTAGCAACTGCAATAAAATACCGGAATAATGCACTTTCCGGTTCGAAAACACACCGCAAATATGTCAGTTTTCGTCCGATCGAAAAGAAATATATTTTTTAGAAAGTTTATATTACAGTAACTTTCTTCAAATATTTTTTTCAAATTGGGTTACGAAATTCTTGTAAAAACGTAAAAATGAGATTGTAGCTTTTGGTATAACAATTTTTAATCAAATTATAATATTTTTGGACAAATGGACCGATAGACAACAAAAATATTCAAAACATTGTAAAAACCTTAATTCATTAAAATCTCAAAACATTAAAATCAGAATCATTTCAATACTGAACGTTAAAGATTGTTACAAAAACAGATAATTTGCTTCATATCTTTTCGGTTAGATATATCGTACCAATCATAATACATATAGTAATTATTCTGTTGCCGTTTATGTCTGAATACAAGTAACAAAAAGTAGTGTGATGTTAGTGATAACGTTTGCCATTTTCACCTTTCTGTGTAAACAGTGACAAACTTCGTGAAATTGTAAATAAAAGACAACATTTCATGCTTTATATGCATATTTTAATGTGGTTTTGGAAAGCCTTTTGAAGTTTACACATACGTTTAAAAATAGAAGTAAAAGGCTAATTTATCTTTTACAGAAAGTGCGAAATAATATACACAGCGTAATTTTGAAACGATGAAAGTCAGACGACTCTTTAGAAGTCCTTTCGTGTAAATAATAAATACTACTTGTACGCCTTTTATTTTACAACAAAATGCGGCTTTTGCACATAAGATTTATAAGGATGATAACAGCATTCACTTCGCTTTTGTTGTCACTTTAGGTAAAGTTACGTAGGTACAATAAGTGGTATTCATCACTTCACTTGTCTTAAAAAAAAATCATTATTCAACAAATACTATAAAAATGAGAAAACATTAATAAGGGTAAATTTGTAAAATTTCATAATATTGCATATTATAAACTGTGAACTAAACACAAAAAAAAACAAATACGCATTTAAAAGGAAGTACAAGTAAATAATGTGTAAAAAATATTAATCGTTTGTTTAATGTTTACGATCGTTATTATCCATGTTTGTTTTTTTATGAAATATTTTCCAAGGCTACTAGCTATTATTAGAACGTAATATAAAATTTCTTTATAGTTTCAGGCTATGCTAACATAATCTTGAAAATTGTTTATAAAAAATTCAGAAAACAAGATAAATTTATTTACTGATTACTCTCAAAATATTTACCGAAGAAGATTCGGATTATGTGGATTATTAATATTGTTAGTTTTTGTATTTAAACAGCGTCTTAGTTCTGTATTCAGATAAATATTAAACTGGGTTTTTTTAAATTAAATTACAACTTGGCACTAGATCAATAATGATAATCTTCTTAACCTTGGTGTATAATTGTTTATTAAATAGGTTTCCAAGACAGTAAGTTATGTTTACGAATAACTAATCGATAAGTGATTTTGAAAAATACTTACCGATCGAAAATAATTAATTGTTTAGATAATGGACGAAGCGACGACCATATACAAAATGAAGTACTTTTATTAAAATTCATTAATCAAAATCGTAAATCCGATTCCGTAGTATTTTCCAAAATGTGGTTAAAATTTGTTATTATTTACAAATAATTGTAATATTAGTAATTGCGTTTTTAATTCATAGCAATAAATGAATGTACTAAATTATGTCTGGGCAACATATGAATTTATGGTTTTGTTTGACGTAGTAACCCAGTAAAAGAAACTTACTGCTTTGGAAATCAATCAATCAATCTTTTTTAATACCCGATCATGCAAAAAATAAATAAACACAGCAACTATCAAAGTATAATTTAAAAATGAAATTTTTGTACAACTTAATTTTCATTTTATTTATTCTATAATACTTAAAACTATTACTCAATTTCAAAATATATATGCTTTAAAAATTTCACCTTTAGACCTCTGATATTATTTACAACTTAAGCAAGTAATTTAACATAAGTGTTTCATTATTATAAAATAGAAAGTGGTAGGCTATGTGCGTCTTCTCCTTGCAATATATTACGTTTTCATAAAGTGTGTGCGTCCCCTAAAAGGGACATTAATTATTCAACAGAAACTGAAAATATTAAACGATATCAAAGAAGATATTTCATCGGTGAGACACTTAAAACGAGTAAGAAAGTATCTTTTATTTAACTTCTTATCTACGAAGTTAAATATTGTATTTCAATGACCTTGGCTATAATTATTTTGAAATTAAGAGTGACATATTTGGACAACATGATTCACTTTTTAAAACATTAAAATAATTTATGAGTTTGTAATATTGTAGATCGTGTTCAATCTCTTAAATTAGATTGAGTCATCATCATAATAAAAACATAACAGATGATTTATTAAATCATTTTTATTGATGATTAAAAATGAGACAGAATATTCAGACAAAACAAAAAATCTTATTGACAGAGATATTTAACCTCAATTTCACATTGTGAATTTTGGAATGTTTATGCTTATAATTTTTATTAATTCAATTCTAAGAAAACGTTTTATTTTTATTATATTTAAATTTCCATAACAAAATTCCTTTATTAATTATTTTAAGTGTCATAAACAGACGCATTTCAGTTATTCTAAACAAAAATAAAAGTGACCTTGTCCAAGTTGAAGTTGGCAATGGTTCCACAATATGAATAATGAAATGGTTTCGTAATTGTAAAGTGCAAATAGCTGTTGGAAAATTGGAACAAACACGACTAATACGAAAATTTAGTTAGTAATTGGTTTGCTGGCAATTAAAACTGTATTTATCCTTATATGATGCATAAGTTTTTTAAGTATATAATACTGGAATTAATTTGTAACACTTAAAATAATAAAATATGCATTCCTTAAATATTTGTTTTACTCTGTATTTGACATGATATTGATTAATTTGTTTAACAATATCTATTTGTTTATCTTCCGTTTATTTACTTATAAACTGTCAGTTATTTATTTCAAAGATGCACTTTAAAACGTTTCTCACTCTTATTTTACTTATTAGAAACCTTGTTTTTGTTACACTTACCATGTAAGTATACAATGTGTTACGTATTATTGTAGAATGTTTCAAATATTTACCGATTACCAGATGACATCTAACAGCTGAACTAGATACTTGTAGACTGCAAAAAGGAGACTCCACATGTCACCTTTTACTCAATAAATTTCATATTTAATTAGTGAAATTAGTACAAGACTCCTACTGATTCTACGACAGTAATCTACATTATAACATATCATGTCAATATAAATGTAAATAAGAAGTAATCATATTAATTCATATGCAATAAATTTGATAATAAGAGCAATGAAAATGTTTCCTATACTAATAATAAATAAATAAAACTGGAACCATAACAGACAACTTAAATTGGATACAAAAAAAATCGGATAGACTAATGAAGATTATTGAAACAGGAAAAAAACAGGAGAAAGAGAAGTAAACCAAGAAACACCTGGGTTTAGAATAACAGAAAATGTAATGAGAAAAGGAAAAACGTTAAATGATTTGAAAACCATATCGGAACGCTGGGAAAAATGAAATGAGGAATTTAATAATATAACGCCAAATCTGAAACTTTTAAGAATGAATTCCTATGAAGATGAATGAGAGTATCGATAGATAATAGGTAACATTTTTTTATACAATTAAGTAATTTGTGTCTTAAAATTGCAGAAATAATATTGACACAAGGTACTTTTACGGTTTCAAGTATACTTATCCCTTATCGAGCAGAACGCATTGACGAGATATATTCATTATATAACGAAAAAATTTACAAATTGTTTTGGAGAATAATCATTATAGCAACTGGAGGTTTTTTATCTTCTAATTTTAAGGGTCTTATTAAAATTGCAATTGTAATTCAGAGCCGGATCAAGGTTTTTGCCGCTTCTAGGCTTATTTAAAATATCCGCCCTAATATCAATGGCATAGCCAGAATAAATAATAAAACGTATAGAAACGGCTACAAAAACATTGTTATTTGCAATGTATATCTTCGAGTCTCCAACTCGTCTGATTGTCTGTCTAGACCGCCTTCCAGGACATCTCATGCCCTGAGAGTTGTCTAGTTCAGCCGGCCGGAAATTGAAGCACGCTGTGGCGTGTGCTCTAATTCTAGGTCTGCTGAAATTAGAGCACATTCTGGAGAAGATTTTACTGCTCTAGATTGTACTCTGGTATCAGTGGGTCAGGAATTAGAGCACTTAGAAGTGCTTGCTCTAATTCTAGGTGTGTTGAAACCATAGCAGATTTGGCTACTCTGGTTTTAATGGATCAGGAATTAGAGCATTTTAAAGCGTTTATTCTAATTTGTGGCCTTTATATTTTGATTTTGGTCATTATTAAAAATTTAGCCCCCCAGGATATTTTGAACAGTCGACGCCCGTGAGAATAAGTACCTATTTGGAGAGAAGTGTTACTTGCATTATTTTAATATTAAAATAATATGATATGAAGTTGGCGTTATTACAATTTTACAAAACTTGGGCGACACTTACAATCCTTAGTGCTGATTTTTTCACCTTTGGTAAAAGTGCCGGTTACCTTAAACGTCTGTTAATAGAAAAATATCGAATCGAAACACTGACAAAGTTGTCAAAAATATGTTATTTACTACTTCAATGCGACAGTCGTCTATTACTTTAACATCGTAAAAAACTTGGTATTGCTGGGGTTTCTAATTTTTTTGACAATATTGTAAATTATTCCCGTCGATAACAAACTAATGAGTTATCTCTCTTGCAATCAGTTGATCCATTGGCCGTTAATGATAAGGAAAATAAGGAAACATTAAACAGTGAATTTACAAGGCTTTAACTCGCTAACCTCTGGCTAACCGATAACGTGCCGTCAATGAACTACACCAGCCAACAATACTCGATTATCGGGCTGCATCACCAGGCCTAGTGATAAGCTGGAATGCACTCTAATCGGAATCCTAACTGCAGTGGGAAAAACTCGCTTACCTACTTACGGGAATGTCTGCTTTTTAATCATCTTATTCTTTTTTGCTACAGATTTTTTCTGTGACATCTAATACTCATGAGGTCTTATACGAATTAGTTTCTTTACTTATTCATTAGGGGTTTATGGTCTAATGCAGTGGTTATCAAAGTGGGTGCCAGGTACCTTGGGGTGCCTTTCATTACTTGTAGGGGTGCCACGTGCGTGGTGTGAAATTTAGCATCGTAGGTCTTTAACAATTCTTGGTTCTTCTTCTTCATACTGATGCCAAATGGTTGTCTAAAGAATGAGTATTGAATCGTGTTTACGAATTGAAAGTAGAGCTACCTACTCACTTTTTTTAAACAAGAAAACAAACTTGAATGTTGTGAATTGTTGAAAAATGTGTTTCAAGGACTGAATAAAATAAATTCCAGCATGTAAAAAATAAAACATGAAAATTTCTTAAAATCGATAAAATTAGAACTTTTAAAGATAAGATAAATTTTTAGAAATTGAGACATGTTGGAAATGGTTTCAAGAATACCTAAAACGCTTGTTAACACTAAAAATACAGATTTGTACTATTTTCCAGATATATCCATTGATAGTTTTGTTTTTTTTTTCTGAATTTTCATTAGAATTTTTGATATTGGATATCTATTCAGAATAGATATTGCAATATAGGAGTTGGAGCACTTCGAGTTTTAGTTCAAATTTGTACCTATTGTGTGAATCTTATATAAGATTTCTAAGTATCAAAAATAACTTATTTTTTACAAGGAATAAAAATATTAAAAAATTATGCATTTCTAGTTGTGTACCGATACCTAAGTTAAACTAATTTCTTGTAGAATTTTCGTCAGCACTGGTACAAGTCTAAGTATTTCATCCTCTTATTATAACTAATATTTTAGTAACTGTTCGTATACTTGCAAATAGATGCAATACATAATCCTGGATCGAACTCTAATGTCCACTATTAATCATATAATAACGCTGTAAACTACAAATCCCTTATTTAAGTTGTTAACTAATAACCAGTACAAGTAGAGCGCAAGTAAATCAATAAAACATATTTGTTACACTTGAGGTCTTTATCTATTATTTGTGGCATTACATGATATGATTTTATTCTACTGTTTTTATAAGATTTTATTATTAAAATTAAGTTGTAGACTCTGTTGAATTATACATTGGAACACAAATATCGCAACACACATATTGTGGAATGTATTCTTCATTGTGAAAAACTAAAAATATTTCAACATTTAGATTATCAAGTGAACTTTATTGAAGGGATAAATTAAGATTACATTGTAATTGTAATCATCATCTGTCATACAATATTCCAAGGAGATGTAAAACTTCAAATATAATTGGTAGATATTCTATGTCCCGCAGTTGATCCGGACATGATATCATCTTGTGTGATTTTCGAAGTAAATAAGTGTCAAAATCAACTGTATTATATACAAATGTAATAATGGATGACACGTACAAAATGAGTTATAGATTAAACTAACGGAACTTCCAACATACAATGAAGCACAAATTGTCAACGCCAAAATCATCTTCATAAATGGCATTAATGACATAAATGATGTAACCATTTTTTTAAAAACATCCTTTACCGCGGTTACACTTCTGTGTTTTATGGCTGTCACCATGCTGTCACTCTCATTTCATTGTAAAAGTTGTT
The DNA here is from genome assembly GCA_035578165.1 of Stenolophus ochropezus. Lineage (NCBI taxonomy): Eukaryota > Metazoa > Arthropoda > Insecta > Coleoptera > Carabidae > Stenolophus > Stenolophus ochropezus. The sequence goes on from JAQOWZ010000002.1 coordinate 7,124,342, forward strand.
AGTCTTTATAAAGAACCTATAACTTATAATGGATTTAGAACCAGTTCATCTAATGTGAAGAGGAGATGTCAACATAGAATTTATCAAAGTTTATCATTTAGATTGTTATTATGAATGGCCATTCCATTTTATTATTTCTATTTCCCATCAACCAAAGCTATTAGATAACGTTTGATACATCGTTTTCCGATTACACCACATTGTTGCGTTAGCGAATGAAAAATAAAAGAAACCCCCGATAACTACAAACCCATGGAACTAATGTAATCCGCTGATCCGACCACAAGCGGATACTGAACATGTGGCCTGGCAATTAGATGAAAACCTGTGAAAATGTTCCATCACGGACGATAAACATGCATGCAGCGACCATGAGACCGAACACCGATGTTGCATTAAATTATTCACATGATTTTAAATCGATGCAGGCGCTGGAAATAAATGCTTTGAGCTTTCATTGTTTTTTGAGATATTGTCGCGTAATTAACTGGAAATTTCCATTGTATTTTGTTTTCCAACATTTCAATGTTTTGTCATTCTAATTATATAAATGTAACCAACAGTTGAATTCGCTACATAGGCAATTAGCTAAACAGAATCTAGAATGGGAAATTTAGATTTAGAGAGGCAAAATTAACACTACATAAAATACTATTTCGTAGTACAGCATTCCTAAAGCCCAGTCTTTCCAAGTATGAATAAAGTGACGGGTAAGTAACGTGTAAATAAATTTATTACAAGCTCTTATCCAGCAAATAATGTGTCAGTGTCTTTCAAAGTCACTTTATTCACTTGAGTATTATTCTGTAAATTAACATAACAAACATAATTATTTCGTTGTTGGTTTCAATGAAATACTGATTATTGACTTCATAGATCTTTAGATAAGGTGAATATGATGCCCAATTTCTATACGTTGGATATGGATAAAAAATATATTTAGAATGTTAGGGGCATTTTAAAATGTCAAAATTTGATATGTAGGTTTATAGTTAAAGATACGTCAATTTTGCACTGCAGTTTGAATATTCCAAATAGAATGTTAGTAGTACTTAATTGCCCTTCTGTACATTTCCCTTTATAAAAGAGTAAAGAGGAATAATTATCTCCCTAGCAATAGAAAGAAAAAAATGGATAAATATCTTAAGGAAAACTGATAAATTTAAAGCTTTTGAAATGAAATGATTAATATTTGAAGTATAATGTTTAAATAATGCTAAACAAGTTATTCGTTATATTCACAAGAATTATTAATTCTTCGTCATTCCATTTTTCAAAGTAGTTCACTCGTCCTCTCACTCTATATAGCCGATATACTGGATTTACAAAATCATCTATTTCTTCTAAAACTTAGTCCTCGAGTTTTTTCAAATCATTGAAAAAAACCTCTTTTATATATTATGTGTAGGTTAGAATAAACTATTTTAAATAAAAAAGAAAGAACTTGAGTCTTTTCGGAATAATTCGGTCACTATTCTCAACCTGAACCAGTTTATTTCGAAGTTCAAGTTCCCAATAACTTATCTATCAGATAAAGATAGGTATTCTACGAATATATATTATACTGTGGTGGAAAGACGGAATAGATGTTTATTTGACAGATATATTTTATTTCAAACTTTATTCATACTTGGAAAGATCGGGCGTAACTGGAACACAGTAAGTTTAGGGTACTTGTTTCCTTACAAATTTTATTTTCATTTTTGAGATTGTCAGGAAGAAGTTTCTACAAGTGAACCATTTACAGATTGCAGTATTTTTGTTTAGTTTATTATTGGCGATGTTGGGATTTAAGATTGTTTTCATTTCTATCTTTTACGTTTGTTGTCGTAGCATGTTCTTTGTTGTTGGTTAACGCAATTAAACTTATTGATAAAGGTATTGTTTAGTCGATGAACGATAAGAATGAATTAATGTTATTATCAAGGGCCATCTGGCAATGTTAGAAGAGCCCATATCAAAATTGTCCTCTTGGGCATGTATTTTTATTTTTAAAAACGCGATTGTTACAAATTACTTTTCAACTTTATGTTTATGTGTTTGATAATTGACACATACTAGAGTACTTTATTCCCTTAGGAATAAAATGAGGGAATAAAATAAAAGGAAATAACAAAATTCTTATACTTTGGACGCATTGCTTTTTTTAGAATTAAGCATAAATAAATTAAATTATTTAAATTTAATGTTCAGGAGAAAAATTTTGCATATAATTCGGAAATAAATTTGGTAATCCTTGAACTAAAAATGCCCTCGGTTCCATCTAAGGCAATATTTGCAGTCTTGGGAATAAAACCTTAGTTTATTCCCATAATACATAAAAACTATTATTTCATATTGCCCGCTTTGTTTCAATTAAATTTTTGGCACAATCTGCTTCTGATTATTATCATAGTTAAAATTAGATAAACTGAAAATTATAAAGGTTTGATTCATTTTGGAATTTTACAAATAAATCTCCATATAATTGTTATAAAATAATATAGTAATTAAATTTTGTCTTTGTTTACTTCACAAAAGATTTTCTATTTAAGTTTCCGTTGGAACGTTGGAAGACGTTTGACTGACATGATGATTGCATGTTTACGTATTTACCATCTCATCCTGTTATTGACAACTGAATAGGTAATTAGTATAACAAATTTTTAAATAATCATATCCTGTCTATACGATGTAGACCTACATATATTGTATTGAATATTGCTTAGTATAATAGTTTATGGGTATAATAACAACACGGGAAGAAGTTCGCAAAGCCCCAGATGTTGTATTTTTCTGTAAACCAGAAAATATTTGAAAATATTAAATTTTTGTCTTAAAAATTTTCAAATTTTACAAAATTTTGTTTGTAATATTTTTTGAAGAATTAGTTACGTTGGTGCCAAATTTACAAACAGAATTTAATTATCTCTCTTCGTTTCGGAGATACTTGCTCTCAAAGTTACACCTCAAAAATGTGTGTTTTTTAAGTATATTTCAAAAATGAGTAGAGATACAATCTCAACTACTTTACCATTCGATTCTGCGGGAAAAGTTATATAAAGAAATGTTTTGTCCACATATACGTTCTTTGGAACGATTAGGTGAAAATTAAGAAAAACGAAAAAACCTAAATTTCAATTTTTCGCCTCAAAATTTTTTGTCTCTAAAATTTTTCATTTTTTGGTCTTGAATAGGTATCGATGCGCTGATTTCAAATTTTCAAACAGAAATCAATTATCTCTTCCCGTTCTCGAGATATTTGGGTTCAAAGTTATACCTAAAAAATCAGGTTTTTTAGGTATACCCCTTAAATGGTTAGGTTTATGGTTTCGACGACCTCACCAATCGATTCTACGGGAAAAATTACATAAGTGTACCAATTTTCAGATTTTTATCTCAACAGATAGAATTTCTAGAAGGAAAAAACTGAAAATGGCCAAAAATCGAAAAAAATCGTAAGGGGTTCATCAGGCATTTTTTCCGATTTTGGCTATTTCCGTTTTTTCGCTCTAAAAATTGTATCTGTTTAAATAAAAATCTGAAAATTGGTATACTTATGTAATTTTGCCCGTAGAATCGATTGGTAAGGTCGCCGAAGTCGTAAACCTAACCCTTGAAGGGGTATACCTAAAAAACCTGTTTTTGTAGGTATTGCCAAAACTCAACTTTGAACACGAATATCTCGAGAACGAGAAGAGATAATTGAATTCTGTTTGAAAATTTGGAATCAGCGCATTGATATCTACTTAAGTCTAGAAAATGAAAAGTTTTTGAAAAAAAAAGTTCCTCGGAGAAATTTTTAAATTTAGGTTTTTCCGATTTTCCCATTTTTCACCTAATCGTTCCAAAGAACGTATATGCGGAGAAAACATTTCTTTATGTAACTTTTCCCGTAGAATCGACTGGTGTAATCGTTGAGATTGTATTTCTACCCATTTTAAAGATATAGCAAAAAAACACACTTTTTTGAGGTGCAACTTTGGCAGCATATATCTCAGGAACGAATGGAGATAATTAAATTTCGTTTGAAAATTTGAAATCAGCACTTCGAGATCTATCAATGTACACTATTTCCCAAAATCAAAATTTTGGGTACAAAAATGAGTATTTTTGGGAAATTTCGCATTTGTTACCACAATTTTTTGTTTAATAATGGTTTGTTTTAACTCTACACAAATTTTATACAAGTTTATAAGATTTGAAAATAAATGAAAGTTAGATATTAAAACGACAGAATAAAACAGAATGAAAAGTTTTTGAGAAAAAAGTTCCTTGGAGAAATTTAAATGTTTAAATATTTTTTTCTAAACATCTAATTTTTTACATGAATAACCTCTATTTAGCAGTAAAATGAAAATGAATTCCAATTGACCAAAGTAAATAAAAGTCAAATCCGTCTCCATTTTATTCCAAAATATAAATTGTTATGTACATAAATTTGTGGTCTATACCATTTTTTTTATTACAATTTGATTGAAATCTTTCTTTCTTTTCTTTGGGAAAATAGTTTTCTGCTTTGAAAGAGAGAGCAAACGAGTCCATTAGCCATGAATGTGCGATTTTGTGATTCCCGACAATAGTAAATCTATTTGTTAGTTCCGCAATGCGTTGCACATTTGCACCTAAGCACTAAATGCTAAGTGCTGGTCGCACGATTAACCTTATTGCACTGAATGCATCCTCGTGAAAGTGCGTCAGCTATTTGCATACGCTGTAGCAACAAGTCTCGACAGATGAACCTCTCACTGAAATACGCTTCAGCTATTACTCATTCTTTTTCATCCATTTCAGTCTGTCAGATTTCGTGGAAATGTGATGACTTTACTTCTTTCGCAAAAAAAGTAAATGGTATGCTAGCTCGATTTACAAATTTGTTTTTAATGCTGCAAACATTAAATGCGGCGCGGTTTAATGTCGACGAAATTTAAGACTTTATTGTTGTTCGTCGTTTCATCTTTAATTTAGATATATTTACCTTTTTTTCTGAAATGTTATATGGTGATACGAAAAATTATTGGGGCATGTAACCAGTTAAAAACCGGTTAATAAAAACTGATAACCGATATTTTAACGCCGGAAATACCGGTCATCGTTAACGAAAAAAGAAGAAAACGGTTTTAGCAAACATTAACCTTTATTTTAATAATATCAATTTTTTATTAACCGATATATTTACCGCTTTAAATCAATTTCCAATTTTTAAAACTAAAAGCGTTATTTTTATAACGTTCCAATACGGGTTAACCGTTAACCAATACTTTTTTCGGTTACATGCCCTGAAAATACTATAATGTAATTAATCTCTGATTTGTGAACTTAATAAAGAATATGAATTCTGAGGTTCGATTTCTAATGTCGCTATTTATATGTATAAAAGTAATAATAAAATATATTGTAGCGAACCCAGGGCCGCGGCGCGGGCGGCGGCGCGGGCGGCGACCGCTAGCGAACTTGTCAGAACACGTCCGTCCGGTTCCCATTGTTCTGATTTACAAGGAATCGACGAATGTTCGAGAATGAATCGTTTTATATAAATACCCCGAGTAAAAGATCGTGAGATCAGTCTTGTATCGATACGTGTAGTGAAAAGATGGTGACATAAATAAAGAGTGATATAAATATTGTTGAAATAAATATTGCGTAGTTGTAATTATTTAAATAAATTATCTTAGTGTTTAAGTCTTTATTGATATATGTTACTTTTAAATTAGTGTTTATATTTGTTAATTCTTAGTGTTAGTTACTTTTCATTATTCTTTATATTTCATATTTCTTTATTAAAACTTAGTTATATAAATATTAGTGTTTTAATCAATTTTACACTTCACCTAAATAAATAAAACGTTACAATTGGTGTCAGGTGTGAGGGTTATTAAAAACTGTGAAGTGTAAAATAAAAATAAATAAAATGGCTACTAAACAAGTAAAATTAAGTGAATTAAAAGTGGCCGATCTCAAGAGAGAGCTGGAAGAACGAGAGTTGGAGACATCGGGAACCAAGACAGTTCTACAACATCGTCTACGCCAAGCTCTTACAGAAGCTGGTGAAAATCCTAATGACTTTTTATTCAAAATTGATGATTTTGGTACAACTTTAGAACAAATGAAAGAAAGTTCTAGAGTATTGAAAGAAGAACTAATAGAAAAATCTAGAACTTTAGAACAAAAATTAAAAGAAATGAAAGAAAGATCTAAAACTTTAGAACAAAAGTTGGCGGAAAATTCTCAAACATTAAAAGAAGAATTAAAAGAAAATTCTAGAATTTTGGAAGAGAAATTAACAGAAAATTCTAGAATATGGGAAGAGAAACTAATGGAAAATTCTAGAGGTTTGGAGGACAAACTAAACGAACAATTTAAAGAACAATTGAAAGAAAGTTCGGGAATATTAGAAGAGAGAATAGAAACTTATGAGAAGAAACTTGAAGAGTTACAGCAAAATTTCACCAAAATTACGTTACCATCGGTTTCAAATTCTAATACAGTTAAGACTGATATAATTCAAGAAAACAAAACAGTAAAAGCGGAACATAATTCAAGACTGCACATTAAAACACCCGAATTCGACGGCAAGTCATCATGGCCGAATTATGTAAAACAATTTGAAGCCGCTGCCAAAGCAAATGGCTGGACTTCCAAGGAGAAGGCTACAGCGCTGACAGTTTCACTGCGTGGAGAAGCCATCGATATCCTACAGACGCTAAAAGAGGATGAACAGGAAGACTACGAACAACTTGTTAAACGATTGGATATGCGATATGGCAATGCGCATCTGGAGCAGGTGTACCAGACGCAACTGAGGAACCGATATCAGAGTTCAAAAGAGAACCTTCAAGAATTTGAAGCGGATATAGCTCGTTTGGTTCGTCTCGCACACCCTACAGCCCCTGACAGCGTTTTGGAATGCCTAGCTACTCAAGCATTTATTTATGGGGTCCGAGATAATGAAACTCAGCAAGCACTACTATTAGCTCGACCGAAAACTGTAGTTGATGCACTGTCATACGCCTTAGAGTATGAAGCAGCTAAACAAGCTTCACGTAACCTATCACAAGTGCAGAATATCGATGCTGAGGGAATTGAAGACAAGATAAAGCGAGTTGTATCTGAAATTCATGCTGAAAGAAAGATACTTCATTGCTGGAAATGTGGAGAGCTAGGCCACCCGCGAAGGCTGTGCGGGAAACTGCAAAAACAGAATACTGCAGCGAATACTGAAAAGAAGTTTAAAAAGAAAACGGGTGAAAAAGTAGCAATAGCACCTCTTGCTGTTAAAGAAGTAGGAGTGAAAAAAGTAGTTCACGGTGTAAGCCTGGCGAGAGAGAAGACCCGTGAAGAAGAGTGCAAGCACTCTTGTCATTTGGAAGCGAAACTTGCCACCGTCAAAAGGACAACGGTAGTGGACGGGAGATGGCAACCTGAAGACTTACGGAAGGACCAAGAGAATGATTCGGACTTGAAAATCATACTGGAATGGAAACGTGGCGATAGCAGACCAGTTTGGGAAGATGTTGCACGACACTCACAAAGTGTAAAATCGTATTGGGCGCAATGGGACTCTATTGTGGTTGAAGAGGGCCTCCTGAAACGTGTCATAGAGAATACTGACGGTACTGTGAGTAGGACCCAGCTGATAATTCCTAGGAATAGAGTACCGGAAGTATTGGAGGAGATCCACGACGGATCTGGACATTTTGGAGTGAATAAAACCCTTGAGAGAGTGCGCCAACGATTTTACTGGGTAAATTGCAAGGAGGATGTTAAACAGTGGTGCAAGAAATGTGTGATCTGCGCGGGAAGTAACGGGCCACATAGAAAAAGAAGAGCTCCAATGCGCCAATATAACGTTGGAAGTCCCTTTGAACGCATTGCGATTGACGTAGCCGGACCATTCCCCGAAACTGATGATGGAAATAAATACATAGTAGTAGTAATGGACTACTTTACTAAGTGGGTCGAAGCCTATCCATTACCCAACCAGGAAGCCGTAACGGTCGCTGAAGTCTTGGTAAAAGAATGCATCTGCCGATTTGGAGTACCGCGAGAGATACATTCCGACCAAGGAAGGAATTTCGAGTCTGCTCTGTTCCAAAATATCTGTAAGATATTAGGAATAAAGAAAACCAGAACTACTGCATTACACCCGCAGTCTGATGGCATGGTTGAACGAATGAACAGAACAATAAATCGGTATTTGTCAAAGGTAGTCTCTAACCATCAACGAGACTGGGACCGACATCTTCATCTGTTCTTGTTGGCTTACCGTTCATCTGTGCATGAGACAACAGGGCAGACACCAGCAAACATCTTATTCGGGCGGGAGTTGCGCTTACCATGCGACCTGACATTTGGCAGTAAACCCGGTGAAGATCTTGCCGGGGAGGACTATGTGACGGACTTACGGAGAAGAATGAATGACATCCATGAACAAGTCCGTACAACCATTCAAGGTGCCAGCGATCGGATGAAGGACCAGTATGACGTCAAGGCTGAGAAAGGTGGTTATCAACCTGGAAATTTGGTGTGGCTTTATAATCCACAAAGACGTCGCGGCTTATCGCCCAAGCTGCAAAGGAATTGGGAAGGTCCTTACGAGATCATCAAAAGAATAAATGATGTGGTCTACAGAATTAGGAAAACACCTAATGGAAAGCCGAGGGTAGTCCACTTCAATCGGTTAGCCCCTTTTGCTGGTGATAACTTTGACGATCATCGTGGAGCGACGGTTCGCCGGGTTGTACCTGAGGAACCTACATTTGAAGACTTTATGGAAAGCCATTCCACTGGTCACAAAGCACGGTATGGCGTTACACGAGAAGAACAACGAGATCTGTTCACCGTGTCCCCAGAATATTCCCTCGCTCACTGTGTAGCGAAAGACATTAAAATGTCCCGCGGCATCGCTTCAGTTTTTAAAAGAAAATTTGGACGAGTACAAGAACTGGCCAACCAACGTCCAACTGTCGGAAAAACGGTACAACTGAAGGATGAGAACGAGGAACGCAAGCGGTACATTTACCATCTCGTTACGAAACAATACTCATATCAGAAGCCGTCATACCGCAATTTATGGGACTCGCTGTGCGATATGAAGGACCATCTGTTGGAAAACGACATCATGAAACTGGCAGTACCGAAGATAGGCTGTGGACTAGATGGTTTGGATTGGAGGATTGTTAGAAGCATGTTAGAGACAATCTTCCGCTTTACCGGAGTGGAAATTCTAGTCTGCAGCTTCAACTCTACCGGCCAAGAAGAACTCAAACGGACCGTCGACTGTTATTTCTTCAAGACTTCCAGATGCACCAAGGGTGATGCATGCAGATTTCGTCATAACGAACTGTTCCGGGACGAAACAGTCTTAAGGAGGGGGCAATGTAGCGAACCCAGGGCCGCGGCGCGGGCGGCGGCGCGGGCGGCGACCGCTAGCGAACTTGTCAGAACACGTCCGTCCGGTTCCCATTGTTCTGATTTACAAGGAATCGACGAATGTTCGAGAATGAATCGTTTTATATAAATACCCCGAGTAAAAGATCGTGAGATCAGTCTTGTATCGATACGTGTAGTGAAAAGATGGTGACATAAATAAAGAGTGATATAAATATTGTTGAAATAAATATTGCGTAGTTGTAATTATTTAAATAAATTATCTTAGTGTTTAAGTCTTTATTGATATATGTTACTTTTAAATTAGTGTTTATATTTGTTAATTCTTAGTGTTAGTTACTTTTCATTATTCTTTATATTTCATATTTCTTTATTAAAACTTAGTTATATAAATATTAGTGTTTTAATCAATTTTACACTTCACCTAAATAAATAAAACGTTACAATATTATAAAAAAATAATTTGCTTGTAGAATTCATTATCTGACAACTGCTTCACTAAAATGCAAGTAACAATATCCTGAAATAATCCGAAAGATTATATATATGTTAGTAGTACTAGAGAATTATATATATTCTTCAAATATTTTCATTCGAAAATATAGATGCTTATGATACGAAAAATTACTAAAAATTTAGTAATTGAGGGTCAACTCCTGTCATATTGATTTTAAAAGATTAATGCCCATATTTATAAAACATTCGTTATAGTTAATAACGATTTATTTTCTCCAGTAACATCACTTGCGTCATCAACAGCGTTCTTATAACTATAATGAAATTTTATGAAAACTGGCATAAATATGAAGTTTCAATAAAATCAAAGAAAACTAAAACATTAATCCTATTTTATTTATACTCATGAAATAATGTAATGTTTTTAGGTTAGATTTCATTGGGATATGTTTTTGGTCTTTTATTTGGGGTTTTTTCTTGTGAGCTTTTTTTAACGTAAATTTTTATTTAATTTTTGTTGGTTGCAAATATTAAAATATTATTGCGTTTTTCGACTTCAACTGAGCCAAGCATTAACCAAATAAAAATTTCGCTGTATTTAAGAAGATCGGAAACCACTACAAGCATAGGTTCGTTCTCCATCAAAAATGTAAGTAAAAATTGTAATGGAATTGGTGATTTTATCTCAATTTTACTTGCGGCTAAAACTCTTCTACAATTCTACCCCCAAAGATTAAACATTAATAAAATAATTAGATTTTTTAAAATAATAATTATAGCATAGACATAGGTACATAGTATTATTCTGAAAAGGGTATAAGAATTTGTTTCACGTTGCACTAATTAGAGCTGTAGTTTCTAATTGAATGCATCTTTAATGGTTGAAATAAACCCTTATTGCAAGTACCCTGTGGAATGCCCACCGTTGCACCATTAGCCACGGTGGAATTTGTCTACCGCTGGTGGGAATTTAAGGCTTTGTTACATGTCGTTTGAAATATGATACGTCAGGCTAATGTGACTATCTGTGTGTGTGATATATGCGAAACCGCTACTGATATTACAAGCTTCTCTCGCTGTATTTAGACGTAACTTATGATTCGGTATTATTCAAGGCGCATCCAGACGATATGAAGTTATTTATATACCGCGAATAAAAGTATTTGTATGTATGTTGTACTCAACCGGAATACATTATCAGTGTTTTGTTTGCGATGGCATTCTATCTGCCTATTGCCTATTGATCATTGCATTTATGCTCTTCATATCCAATAACCACAGTTAATATATAATTATTGTTAGGATTAGTTTTAAAAGTATGCTGTGTCAGTATCTTAGAGATAAAATAATAGAAAACAAACAGTTGTCAGTGACATAATTTTGTACTATATATTGTCTACTGAAATAAACACAATAACATAAAATACGTATTTAAATATTTTATTATACATAACAATTATTATATTTTGTGAAAAGTAAAACGATGCAAATAGTACATAGTGACTAAATATGATGAGGTTGATGATAAGAAAGATAACGATCGTTGAGTATATAAGGTAGAAATTTTATTTGATCCACCGAAATAATATTCAGATTATTATATTCTTTATAGACCTAATCTTCGGTGTATATTGTTTTTTTTTTTACAAGGTGCACATAGATTAAAATTGGAAGTATTTTTTTGCAAGCTTTTGTGTCCCGTTTCAACCAAGAGTAATGATTGTGGTATCAACAGTGTGTCAAATGACACCAAATACATGTACATTATATCTTATTTAAATTTTATGATTAATTTTTAAATTTCTTAAATTTCTTATAATAGCGATATCCATGGCAGTTTTTTATAGACAAAGTAATGCTGATCTAAAATAGAAATAATAATTGTACTGTCTATTACTTTCTTTGCTTCTGTTTTCTTTTAGGCCCTTTGCGATTTTTCTTTTTTGGTCTATCTATCTTTTTCTTCCCTTTTTACTTGCTATTTACGATTTGTTTTGTTAATTTGACTTATATTAGTTTTTCTAAGTGTCCTATCGACCTTATTCTTTGCATTTTTATTTTTGTTGCAATGTTTGGGTCGTTGAAAATATCTTCAATTTATTTATTTCTTCTTCTCGAGGAACTGTTTTCCTTTATACTATCATAGTTTCTTCTTAGTAGTTTGTTTCCACATTCGTAATGTTTTTTTTTACTTGTTTTTATTGTACAGGTTTCGCAGCCATATAGTACATGTTTTGCATTCCTATTTATTTATATCCTTTTATTAATCTCTTCTTTCTTTAAATTAAAAGCAAATTATTTATTTTGTCGACAATAACAAAATGTATCATGAAATATATGTCATTAATTTATTTAAATAAAAATATATCATCGCAGATTTTTACTCATTATGGAAAATACCAACCAAAACCAACCGCTTTTTGGGGTAAAAATTTATTGTCATGAAATTATGACAAAATAAGTTAGCACATTTAATAATGGAAATTTAATGTAATGATATATTTGTTTTTGTTGGATGACGATTTCATTATTTAATAATAATTTGTTTATTAGTTATTATTATTAATTTTACTGTATTACTTTGTCCCTTCAAAATGTACAATAGTTTTAATGCTATGTATATGTTTGTATTAGTAAAACTAGGTTTTGTTTATTGTACTAAACTAATTTTTTCTGTTACAGGTAACGGTTCTTTTTATTATTCACCACACAAGTTCCTAATGATTAAAGTATGTAAGTTGTAAAAGTGTCATTATTTTTTATATTGCTCATACTTTAGAGAACATAAACAAATTATATTTTTAAGGGTAGTTTTTTTGTCTTTGTTGACATCGTGTAAGCTCTTTTTTTGTACTAGTAATCCATTAAAATTAGCAAGTGTATAATTTACGAGTATTGTACAGCCCAGGAATTATTTTCGGGTTGTAAAATTTTTTATGCCTGCATGATATACATCAAATTTTATTTCTTCCATTTCCTGTGAGTTTCATAAATGTCTAGCTGTAGCAATATTTCACACCGCTATTATAAATATAAATTAGTTGCATATTTGTGGCTTAATAACAATAAATAAAGATATAGTGCGTACTATAACTCAGCTGCCAATAAATATGAATCCAATTAAGGCTAAAAAATTGCCTTGGCCAGAGACGGCCTCATGAAAATTTTATTTTTTATTACTGTTAGTGAAGCTTACATATAGGACAAACTGAAACCTGTAGCTTATGTTGCTTTATTGTTCTAGATTTTAGAACAATTATTGTTTCTATTATATTTAAATCAATTAATATATAAATTTAAAAATAGTTTCGTACTTTTTTCCTAACACAACTAATAACCTAATAGTATATAGTAACATATACCGATAACTTAATTTTTAATTTTATTGGAGAAACAGTAACACCTAACATGTACTTAAGCTGTAGATCCTTTACAAAGTTTTCTGGATAAAGTCAGTTGCGAATCCAGAAAATTTCCTAGGGAGGGGCGAATTACCGTTTTTGTTAGGTAATCATAAACAATAAAATATATAATAATGCTAATAAAAAATCAATAAATTAGAAAAATATATTAAAAATTTAAAGAATAGCTATAAACTTATAATCGGGTCAAAACTTTCTTAGGATCCAACTTCTTCAAGGAGTTTTAATTACCTTGTTACAGAAAAGCGACGTTCAGCCATAGTAATATTTACAGGTAGCATTATTAATATTGTTAATTAATTATTTACTAATAAATAAATATCAGCGTCCATTTGTAATGAATGGAATATCAGATTCATTATAAGTTAAGGCATTTGTGTTTCCACAATAATAATTCGGCAAATATTTTTCGTTCCTGACAATTCTTCTCCATATCAAGAAAATCTTTATAATGTCTGTATATATGAGACGCCTTTGCGCTTCAGATTTATTTAATATTATTTTCGAAATTCAATAACTGGCCTGTCTTGTTATACGGATATGTATACTTATGTGTCATTCATTCTGTCATATCACTCTCTTTCGACTACGTTACGTCTATAGTAGTTAGGCGATCGTTAAACAGGACCAAAATTATTTATAGTGGCGGTTGGGTTTGATAATCTCATCTTTTTTTTGGAAGCGTCATATAAATGGTAGATAATTGGTGTATTGTTATTGGGAATTTGTGAAATATTGCATTTGGAGCTTATCACTTTTTTTCGACTACGTTAAGACTATAGTAGTTAGGCGATCGTTAAACAGGACCAAAATTATTTATATTGGCAGTTGGGAATTGATAGTCTCGTCTGTTTTTTTTGGAGCGTCATATTAATGGCATATAATTGGTGTATTGTATTGGGAATTTGTGAAATATTGCATTTGGATCTTATCACTTCTTTCGACTACGTTAAGACTATCGTAGTTAGACGAACGTTAAACAGGACCAAAATTATTTATATTGGCGGTTGGGTTTTGATGGTGAGGTCTTTTTTTTTGGGAGCGTTATATTAATGGTAGAAAATTGGTGTATTGTTATTGGAAATATGTGAAATATTGCATTTGGAGCTTATCACTTTCTTTCGACTACGTTAAGACTATAGTAGTTAGACGATCGTTAAACAGAACCAAAATTATTTATATTGGCGGTTGGGTTTGATAGTCTCGTCTGTTTTTTTGGGAGCGTCATATTAATGGTACATGTGGTGTATTGTTATTGGGTATTTGTGAAATATTGCATTTGAAGCTCATCACTTTTTTTCGACTACGTTAAGACTGTAGTAGTTAGAGCTCATTAAACAGGACCAAAATTATTTATATTGGCGGTTGGATTTTCATAGTCTCATCTTTTTTTGGAAGCGTCATATTAACGGATAATTGGTGTATTGTTATTGGAAATTTGTGAAATATTGCATTTGGATTTCCTTCGGTTCTGCGACCCGAAGCAACCGTTAATTCTCGGTGGAAATATGCACGCATGCAGGTCCGGGGCAATAAATTCAACAGGCGTTTAAAAATTCATCTGACGCGACTCCACGAACCGAATTACCGCCCCGCGAGCTGCTGAGCGTAATAAAATGTTTTTTACAGTACGGGAGCGAATTTACGACCTATCCACATAACCAAATCAATAAAATAGAATTTTCCCCGCCTGGCATATGAGTGGCGAATGTTATCTCGATACGAAACAAATGAATCGATAGGGATTTAATTTTCCGAGCACGCGTCGCTGTCTTGCCGAATCGTGCGGGAATGGATGTATGGATGGTATTTTGAATATAGATGGGATTCCTGGAATTTGTGTTGTGCTCAAATTGACTTATAATCGTTTTCACCTTTGTTACGTGCCGTTAGGCTTAGCTAGATTCTAATCGCCGACCTCAATCCAAATATAAATTAATATGTTTTATTATTGCTTAGTTTATAGTTCGTCTCACGTGAAGTCGAGGAATCGTTATAAAATTATTGACAGACCCCGTACCACAGAACTACAAAAGAACAGTAGAGCATGGTATACATCAAATTGCTTTGGGTTTGTCAGAATACTTGCATCTTGTAGTTTCCCGGTTTGGATTAAAGGAAAAATATATGCACTCTATTTCCTGTAGTTGATCCTCACGTTATCAATTTCTGTTGCAAGAATTATGGCAAAGAAGATACTTTTATTCGCTACCTCATTATCGAATGTGTTACAGAGGGTTATATTATCTCCGTACAATCAACGACAAAAAAAATAGAAACAGTATAATTGCGGTAATGAAATTTTTTAAATATATTTAAAAAAATTGAGTGTCATTCATATGATTATTGTCCTTTATGAAAGTGATTTTGGCGTTGACTATTTGTGCTTCATTGTGTGTTGGTAGTTTCGTTAGTTTAATGTGCAACTCTTTTTGTATGTTTCATCCATTATTATATTTGTATATAATATTTTTGACATTTACATACTTCGGAAATCACACGATTTCACCCGACAAGATTATGCCATCAATCCCCCGTCTCCCCCACAATTTAAATCACATTGTTACAATTGATAACGTAAGGATTAACTGCGAGAAATAGAATGTACATCTTATAAGACAATGCTCATGTGTATTCCAGATTAAAAGAACTATCCAAAGATACCAAACTAATAAGTTATCTACTTAGTTTTGCTCTACTATGTTTCAAATTAGTAAATTTAATATGGCTTAGATCTTAGCTATTTTACTTCGGAATATATTTATTAAGAAAGAATTTAAATTTGTTCAATACAGTGTTTTAAGTCGTTATTTGACAATTCTAAGTTCAGGTTTTTTTGTGAATTTGAATAAGTTTTATAGCGATCCGTTGCGTTTCCATATCATCTGAATTATATATCTCTGTGTAGTCACAAAATGATAAGATTATATATAAAGTAATATGCCTGCGTTATTTAGATATATATAAATTCACATTACATTAGTAATTGCTTTAAAATATGAATTGTTTACTTTATTATTCAGCGAAATTACTCATAGGATAATTGCAACGTATTATTTTAATTAAATTCCCTGATAATTCATTTTTACAATCAGGACATGCATTTTAAATTCTGTGAGAAATTAAAATTAATGTGAGAATTTTTACTTATCCATTTATCCGGATATTTTTGTAACAAGATGCAAAAATGATTTAATAAACCGAGAATCGCATTTCATATTCTCACATTTTAAGTGTGGTAAATAGACATTTTCAAACTCTAATACATAAAATTAAGACAGAATATTTGGTACACATTTTAGTTTTCTTCTTCAGTAGGAAATTTAAAAATAATATTAATTAACACTAAAATAGCCACTGAGTTAGAAAAGTGACATTTCGTAAACGCCCCCTACTGTGAAATGAAATAAGTTATTAATGTACCTGTATTAGAATCTACATATATAATTTCCATTAGCTGTACTTACAATAAGTGATACATGAAAGCATATTACAATCCAAGAACGTTGTTCTTTTCTCATTATGTAATTATAAAACCAATGTGTAATCGATGTTAATTGAAGGCTGCGTCTTGTGACTTCCTTCGGTGTGGAAGCCCATTTCCGGCGATGACGTTCCGCGTCAATGACCATCGCGGCACTTCCGGTTTCCGTGGCCAGTTCTACCGGAAGTTGCTACGATTCACAATCGTCTCACATGCCATTGCAGCTCAGATTATTTACCATTTTGGCGCCTGTAGACGATTTAGGAAATCCTCTTCGATTCCAGGATTATCTTAGAAAGTGCACAGTGATATCGAAGCCCTTTTCTTTAAAATACTTATTTGCACGATCGGGCATTAGAAAAGGTTTATTGATTGGGTTTCCAAACCAGTAGGTTGCTTTTACAGGTTGTTAGGTCTAACAAACTGAAAAGTATTTACCTTAGAGTATAGAAACTACTATAGAGGGAATACTAACTAACATCTTGGATCGAGGGAATGAAACGATGATACAGAAAGGGTTTTCAAGCGGCTCCTACAAAAATGGCAGACAATTTCACGATAGATATAACGCGATGTTCGGTTTTTACAACTCAAAACCAAAATAGTATTATATACATAGTTTAAAAAGTTACTTATATAAAAGAAAGAAAAATATTTCAATTACATATAACAAATGAAAACGTGGCTCCTGGCTCCTACAGAAATGGCGGATTGACAGTTATCAGCTGATGATTTTTGGCTTCACTAATTTTTGTTCGCACTACTTCCAGGTAGTAGTTTCTACTTACATACCGTTCACTGAACAGTCAGAAGGTTTATGATAAGTACAAATGCACAAAAATTATGTACTAAATTCATTTATTGGTATTAATATTAAAAGTGCAGTTACTAATACTACAATTATAGATAGGAAATTCTACCTTACAAATTGAAACGAATACCATGGATATGGACTTTAGTTTTCCATGAATGAATAATTAATATGAGCTCATTTTCCATATTTTTTACTGATATTAAAGAAAATTTAATTTCGATCGTAGAAAAAAATATAGTAGCATTACGAACGGTAAGGAAGAATTGGAGGCGTCGATTCTCTCCTACTTCAAACAATTGTTTTAGATCGATAAAATTCCTTACCGTTCTTAATAATTAGGGCCGGTTTTTTTTCATCTCTGTTTAAAATGCCGGTTACCTTAACCTTCGGTTGATAAGAAATATCGCTTCCAAATAGTAAATAACATATATTTTTGACAATGTACATTAGAAATTATTATTATTTCTATTAATCGATGGTTAATGTAACTAGCACTTTAACCAGAGGTGGAACAACTGGCCCTTAATATACTTTAAATGTAAACTAGTTAGTTAAATTAATAAATTATTTTTCATAACTCATAGTAATAGAATAAAGCAACTTTTTAGTTTTCTTTCTATAATTTGTTACTTATTTATTGAACGATGGGTTCAATAAATAAAATAATACAGAACTAAAACTAAAAAAGTTGTTTTACTCAATTACTATTTACCTGTACTTTGTGTTAAGTGAATGCAGAATCAGATCTTGCAATAAAACAGAGCAAGTGAGTTTACAACGTACGGAGCTGACATGCTTACCATATATAAACAAGCAAAAATTCCCGGGATGACTCAGTACAGTAAAGACATTTTAGTAATGCAGTAACTCCACGTCAACTACAAAGTAATTTTTATTGCTCTACTAATTAAATCTATTAGCTCTTTTTACTCGTACGACGAGATGGGACAAGAATCACAGATGTTTCTTTCACATGACATCGTATTTTTGTAACAGTTTTTCTACAATCTAAAAACTTTGAAACAGAGGTGCATATATCTATTTTAATCACGTACTGTTTTTGTCTATTGTCATAAAAATAGAATATCAGTTTCTTTATATTCGCAAGTAAGTTAAAGCTATAGTTACATGGTAGAAATTGATCTGTTGTCATTTGTGAAGTAGTCAAGTAAATATAATTCGAGCTATCAATTTAATTGGTAAAATTTACTCATAAAGCTACATTTCCACCTTTTAACGTAATCACAGTTTTAGTTTTTGTCATAACCTTGAAATGTTTGACATACGTCAATGCGGTTGATCGTTTCTACCTACTGTTTTAAATTAGATACTCTGCGGTGTATTGTAAATTTTGTGTTCATATGTAGAACTGTCGATTTTGACAAGGAAAATAGAAAAACAATAATTATACCTTCGGTTCACGGTAAATACAGACTGCGAAACAGCAAATAAAATAAAAATGGAGTCTTTTAGCTGTTAAAATTATTTTGACTAGTTCACCACAAAAAAATCCAATTTATGAAAACTATATTTAAGTTATATTCCAGCATACTGTAATTATCTTCTACAATTACTAATAACTAACTTAATTTAATAATCAAGTATTTTTTTTTCGAAATCAATACTAAAGTACACGATATCACACCGCGAAGTTAGCCGTACTAGTAGCTAAAGTAAAACTTTACAGATTCTTAAGCCAAAATTTAACTTTACGGACTCATCTGTCAAACCGAATTAACCTATATTTTAATATTGTTATATTTTTGCAGTAGCACTACCTACAATAACAAACATATTCTATAATATTATCGGTGAATTTATTTATTATTTACCTTTGATAATAATTTATCTGAGTTCATGCAGACGACGTCTAAGCAAGTGTAAACATAAATGAAAATTATAAAGATATTCAACAACACTTTGACAGTACATTTGTTATCACAGCTATTCCCATTTCAATAGCTACCTGACGTTTTACAAACACATAATGTTATTTATTTATGTTTTTAATAAAGAATTTAACGATTTCGGAAAAAATATGATGTATATTTAAAGACTAAAATATTTTTTATTACTCACATGGTTTATTAACCTCGGTTATTGCCTCGTTGAATAAATTCCATACGCATAATAAAAAAATTATACTTTAGTCCCTTGATATAAAAATAACGATTAGTGTACTTGGAATACATATACATATTTTGCATAATTGCGAACGAAGATTTACCAGAATAATGATTACGACTATGGTTATATTAAGAGCTGGAAATGGTGGAGATTTATGACAAAGACAAAAACTTAAAGACTTAAAGAGGTGGAAACGTAACTTAATTGAAGTAACAACAACTAGAGTCAAAATTTATTCTTAAATCACTCCAGTTTCGCTGTCATGATTTGGATGTTATTTTTGATACTCGTATACTCGTTTGTCTTTAACTACGCAACAACTATTCATAAATTTTAAGAATAAATTCATGGCTCTTATTATATTACTTACGATAAAATGAAATTAACAAGGATTTAGTACGACACATTATACTATTATAGTCAATCTTAAAAAATTTATTGACGATAGTTGAGGATTGTGGCTCAATGTTGATAATTCCCGACCGACTTTATAATCTTCGAGATCGGCGGAGTTACAAAAACGCAAACTTTGACATCGGGAATCGTTGATGTGATTGGCATGATTTCTCCTTGAATTTCGTCGTCCTCGTGATATACCAAATCGATTAAAAGCCATTAGTTGTCGGTCGGACAGGGCTGTCGCCCGTCGTTGATAAACTGCAGCAGTCTGGAGACGAGATAAGCGCTCGTGATCGCGACTCTATTTATATCTGCTCACTATTCATCATTCGCCCTTGCTTACGCCATCTTGATTAGCGCAAGTCTTATTGTACCGTGTTGGACACTTTGTACGCTGTAATGACCCGTAGAAAAAACACCCTATGGATCAGAGTTCCAGGGATTTACAAAAAAGGAACATTCGACGAAAAAATAAGTAATAATAACTACCATTTTTACTTTTAGTCTGGACCAATTATTTACCTTTATTTTTGACTATCGTTTACTTATGCTTATGGTAACATAGGTCAATAATAATTTACTATTGATTTAAATAAAAAATGAAACTGTTAATTTTTAAAGAAAGGGATGCTTTCAAATCCAAATTATTTTACTCATTAAACTCAACAAAGTGTAAACTATGGATTCATAATTAAGTTTTCCATCTAATTTATATAACAAATATACAAGTATATATTCTTGTCAAAATATTTATTATTATCAATTTAAAAATATTTAAATAGTGTTGGAATTTGCATGATTACTTGTAATAAAGAAAATAATATATAGCGCAATTAAAAAGACCATTATTGATCAACGCCTTGTATCCGTCGGTTGCTTCGTACCTTCGGCTGTAGGTTAGTAATGACAGTGTTCTTAACCTTGAAGTGTAATATACTATTATATTTTACTAATATGTTATTGTTTATTAACAGGTTGGCAAAAAACCACTTTTATATTTTTTTGTAATAAATTTCGGTGCTATAATAATATTGTTAATAAATAATATTATTAAATTTTCAAACTGACAGTAATTTGCATGAAGCATTTTACTAACATATGAAAAATAATTGTTTAGTCACAAATAATATAAAGCAATAAAAAACATTCTAGTAAGATAACACATTTTAAAAAATACGCTTTAAAGCATTATTTTTTTTATAATTTTTTAAAGATATTTTATTATATATACCTTTCAATAGAATTTAGAAGAAGAAAAAATTGGGTGAAACTTATTTTAACCAAGACGGTTTTAACTGATTTTAACCAGTAGTTTAAAAAAAATTGGTTTGCTCCACTTGGGCGTGCATAAACAGTTTCATAATAACCTTGATGCATAAATTGATTGTTTTAAGTGACGTTAATCCCAAATGCAATTAATTTAAGTTAATTTAGATATTTTTTGTTGAGAATATATTAAATGAAAGCAAAAGTAATGAAGTTATAATATTGATTAATTGTCAAGCCTTCCACATGTAGATTTCTCACAATGATACAGCAAGATCAATTCTCAGATATAAATTATCTCGTGTGTATCTACAAGATATTAAATGAAGCTGTTCAACTTGACGCGCATAATATCTCATTTTTCTCCGCGATCTTGCATCGGACACCCCAATATAAATAACGTGAACTTTGCTTTGGGTTACATTATACTTGGCTGTCTTCCCAATGAAGGTAAACAAAAGAAATTCAATTCCAAATCTATTATTCACTACTGCGATTATAACGAATCAAATAAATTGTTTGTTGAAAAGTTTGCTCGTAAATTATGGTTTATTCATATTCACATTAGAGTTAAATACATCGTGGAAAAAGACGACATTGTCTAGAAACTTCCCAGACTTAAAAGAAAACTGAATTTAATCTAAAGGTTTGCAGATTTCGAAGAATTGAAGTAATGAGAATAGTTTTTCTTAGTCTGTGGAGTGCAAGATATATCGTCTGTCGAACAAAAAGAGACTGCATTAATTTCGACTGTCCAACAGAGATTAGTTTAACCTTACAAGAAAATCTGCAATGCATTTTCTTAACCAGAATACAGCTTTGTTCTAATGATTCCGTATTATTCAACTTATTAATACAAGGCGTAGTCTGTCTACTAACTTTATTATGAAAGTATTAAATAAATATGTCCTAACAAAAAATCAGTTAAAGCTTAAGCTTAACTATAGGTTAATAGTAAGAGCAAACTGTATCTGTTTCATTCGAGTGAGAGTGGAAATGTACTTTTTCTACGACCACAATAGAAAGTGACATTTTCTCTCACTATATAAAGATTCAAAGTTGCGTATTTTTCACAATCGTGGGTTAAAGTTTGAGAAATTATTTCTCACAGTATTTTCAACACTGAGCTTGTGCAACTGTCGTGCATGTGTTTTTGTTATTTAAAATTTATCAGAGTGTTCGAAAAACTTCCTGCACTTGTTGCACAATATACTATTCCTATCGTGTTAGACATATTTTTTCACGACGTATTTCAAAAATCGATTTATTCGGACCAAACGGCGCAGCAACATGATAAGTTAGAAAATAAGATTATGTAAACTTTGACATTTAGTAGTGCAATTGTTCAATATTGCCAATACACCAATTCAAATTCAAGTTGTCAAATTGTGAAATAATGTGAAAAAAGAAAAGAACAAGACGTAATTTCAATAATTTTTTTGAGACTATTATTAAATAAGAATTTTTATCATAATAATCAATTTTTCTAGTATTTCATTCTATAATATCAATGTTATGCTGTAGGAAAGTCTGTAAATTTTCCTCTCTAGAGAAGGAAAAAAAATCTTTATTATATAGCGAGAAAAAAGAATAGCTTTTTAAGCATGCGGAGAAAAAAAATAATGATAAATGATTACCTTTTTTAGAAGTAATCAGATCTTGTAAACGGATTTTTGCAGATTAATTTTCTAAACTTTGTAGAATTACACATTTCTTAACACAAACTATGCCGTCCTTGCTTGTTTATATTTGGAAACAATAAAACAATAACTCCTTGTCCTTGAAATAGTCTTCTTGGCATCATTCTACATTCTACAACATGTGTTTCTTGTTTAGTAGAAAAAATTACGCCATAAAATTATCCAAATATTTATCTACCGCTCTAAAATATTCAAACAATTTCTATTAGATGATAGTCTATATATCCGTCATCTAGCTATAAAGTTAACATCCTCTCTTTATCAAGCCAGCGCGCCTAGGCGTCTAGATTTATTTTAGACCGGCGCGACGTTTACGAAAATATAAAAAGAAGAGCAGGGTGGCCAACTGCGGGGTCTTACAAATAATTCATTTTGTTCGCCACCAGACTGCGCATGAATCAAATATGTCTGTTTTTTCCTCGACTGGGATTGGAACGGGATGTTTGAAGTGTTTTATTACTGGTAAATGTTGCTGGAATCGCTCGGATTTTATTTTCAAACTTTTACAAGAATTTTTCTCAGATAAATTCAAGTGACATTTGTTTTCAATTTCGTTAGAATTTTTTTTATCCGAAATCTTTCAAGGTATTTAATTTAATAAAACAAACAAGTTACTATCAACTCTTCGGAGGTGGCATCAAGTGTCAATGTTATAAAGCTTCATAATTTGATTTTTAGTATTGTTTCATGAAGAGTGCATTAAGTATGTGCTATACTTCAAAAATTATTTCGAAAAAGTCTCACAGACCCGACACCACCTCTGGTGTTACTATTTATTTGCGCTCTTTAGAGAAAAATGTACCACGAATAAGATAAGATTATGGTACTAGTATTTCCATTACTCGACCCTTTTAAGAAATTATCGTAGGGACCCGAAAGAGATTTTTTTTGAGAGAAAGACTCAAAGACTATATTCTATTGCAAAAAATACAACCAAGAGCGATAAGAGAATGAAGACAAGATTATGGTACTAGTACTTCCAGTACTCGAACCTTTCAAGATATTATTTTAGGGACCCGAAAGAGATGTATTTTTTGTGAGAGAAAGACTTAAATATTAGATTCCATTGCAAAATATTCAATCAAGAGCAATACGAGAACGAAGACAAGATTATGATGCTAGTATTTTCAGTACTGGAACCCTTTAAGATATTACTTTAGAGATCCGGAAAATATGTTTTTTTTTGTGAGAGAAGACTCAAAAAATATATTCCATAGTAAAAAATGCAAACATATTCTATGTTTCTTCAAACTGCTGTGCCCTATATGCGTAGATTCTTTGAAAGAACAATAAAATACAATATTTGACTATTTTTCTAAAGATATATGAAGATAAAATTACAAAGTTCATACATTTATTTTTTGTGTTTTATAGAATACTGAAAATTTATTTGTTGTTTTATTTTTTAAGAGCTAAAATTTTATTTATTTTATTTTTTATGTAAAATATTTGTTTTTTTAGTATAAAAGGTTGAATTCACCACCCCATACTATTATTTTGTAAAAAAAATACTCCAGTAATATTATTTTTGACATGAGTTTCTCAGACCTGGTGCCATCTCTAGTGTTACAGAAAAGAGCCGAATGGTTAATATGTGTATAAAATTTAACAAATTTCATTTTGACATAATGATAACAATAAAATAATATTTTTTATAGGTAGTCAATAGAATTCACGTTGGAAAATCTAATATATAAAGTGTGTTAATTGAATATTGTTTTGAAAAATTGTTTATTTGCCGATATTATACTTCATTTACTTAATTATTGGGTCAAATCGACAATTATTCGAAAACTACTTCATTTCATTACAAAATCTTAAGAAAGTACAAAATTTTATAATTTATTACATGATTTGGTTCATTGATTCCAGAATTACAGTTTGATATTTACTTAAATCAAGACAAAAAGTTCCTGTGCACAAAATTGAAATTTAGGAATCTATCTAAAGAACTTACATGTGGAGACAACATTTCTTTATGTAACTTTTCCTTTAAAATCGAATGGTGAAGTAGTCAAGATTATATCTCTAGTGTCTAGCCATTTTTGGAATATACTCACAAAACACAATTTGCAATTTCGAGGGCAAATATCTTAGGAAGGAAAACAGATCATTCTATTCTGTTTAAAAAATTTAATTTAGCACACTGAAATCTAAACTATTTTCTAAATTCTAAATTTTTTCAGCCGAAATAGGTACCTTTGGAACATTGGAAAAATATTAATAGAATTGTATTTTTAAAACATAAAAATTCTCATTTTCAAGATTTAAGTGTGATTGAAACGCTAGAAATATTAAAATTTTAATTAAAAATATGAATGTTTAATTCTTTACAGACCCATCAGTTAAATTAAATGTTTGATTTAAATTTGAATACTGTATTTGAGCTATAAGTAAAAAAGCATTAAAAATATTAAATATAAAGAAATTGTATCTTTAAGAAAAATTAATCTAAATTTATAATAAGACATAATGGACAAGAAAATTTGATTGAAACCTGAGTGACTATATTTGTGTAGAATTTTGAAGCTGATGGAATTGTGATGAGTAGCGTATATCAGCGGAAATGCAAAATATAATTAAATTGAAAGTGTATTAAACGTTATAATTGAATGACACGGCAATGCAATCAGTTTCTTAACCGGGGAATTGATTGAATTTGCGCGACAGAAGTGCAGAAGCGTCATCGTCACCGCAAACGGCGCATACATACATAGCGTAATTAAATTCCATTGTCCTCCGTACCCGGTGTTTACTTCCGTTATGACCTAATTAGATCGCCAGTTCCGCTGACACCACTTGCCAGAATTCGATGCTTTGTCATCTCCGACCCACACACAATCATCACTCATTAATCTAAAAGCAAACAGAAACACATTTGTATAATAAAACGCACTATCCATTTGCTCATTTCTGAGATTAATTTATAGACAATTTAATCAACAGCTAAAATTATTTGCGGTTCGGGTTTGATTCCGGTTCATACATTTTCTGTTTTTGATTAAAATATTGAATGTAAAGTTTAATTATTTTTTTTGCAGAGCATTGTTGGGATGGTAGGTGAATATTTTTTGGACTTGTACGAAATAGTATATTGTGTTATTAATGGGAGTTTTAGATTGGTCTACATATGGGACAAGAAATAGTACAAGAAATAGTACCAATATCTTGTACCAAAAATTTTTAAATTTTGAGGAAATTTTGTATAATACTTACGCAATTTCTTGTACAATATATTGACTCTGATTCTGCGCACTTTCCTTGAATATGACTATGTGACAAGCAAAATTAACCATAAATTCATTTACATTTAAAGTTTTCAATATTTACGAAATAGATTAGGGTTAAAAACTGCTATTAAAGGTGTAATGTGTACTGTCCAAAATTCTACTACCCTGTTATTTTCATTGATTTTTATTAATTTTTACTACATGCAATTTCTTTCAGATTGTAGACATTGGTATACCAGCAACTATATTAAATACTCTAATATTTAACTCGCATATTTTTTCATAAATTGTTTAACTTGATATTAAATAAACACAACGTTTACATTCTACAAAAATTGTAAAAATAGAGCAAAATGATGAATGTGAGCATATATTATAAGTCAGCTTGACTTCTTAATAACAACATTAATAAATAAATTGGTACATATTTCTTTTGTGGTACTATTACCTGAGTACTATAATATAAGTTTTAGGATGCATATTCTCTTTAGATTTCCATAAACATTTTTAAATACAAATGTATTCAATATTTAATTTCCTGTAATACATATTTGAATTGAAATAAATGGTATAAAAATAAATGATACAGTTCTGGGAGTTTTATTTTAGCATGAAATATCAGAACACTTGACTTTAATTTATGATTTGAATACGTGACTAAATGCAGTACTTGATTACTACATCCATGAACTATAGCCAAATCTCTAGGATAGTAAAATTAGACGGGTGATATTTAAAAATAGTTAATAAGGTTATAGGTTGCGATAAGTTAAATACTTAATTATACTTCATTGTCTTATTGTATTAGTTTTTGTTAATTTACTTAGTTGTCTTTGTATTCTTGAGTCTTTAATTATATTTTGCTTCTAGCAATTTTGTTAAATATGCAACAAGAACATGATAAATTAAGTAGTACTATGATAAATTGTAGTATAGATTATTAACGAGAATGTAAATAAAACAAATATTTCATCCTAGCTTATTAGCTATTACAAATGTGTCACTTCTCATAAACACAAATATATTATAAGAAATATTTTTAAGTATATGTACTTATATAAAAAGTAAAATTGAGTTCTTAATATTTAAAAGATAATAATATGTTTTCATTTTTAACAATGGACAATTAAAATACAGTTAGTAATTTCTAGAAGATAGAAAGTAGTATTAGCCATATTTAACAACTAAATTGTTGGTATACAAGTAAATAATTGCAGTGCACATGCAATTTTCAATTATCAATAGCGTAAATTGCAAATATGCACAAAACAATTCTTGTTTGCTATTGATAAGGTTGTTTTATAGACACAAAACCAGTTTTTGTCTTTCCTGTTTCTGCACTGATGCGTTTCTGGTTCCTGAGTTCCGATTTGAGTTCCGCACTATTTGTGCTGTAGTTTGCACTTCAGGGAATAAGAGAATTAATCATTTTCACTGTATTCGGCATTTTCTCTGCTCAAATTCCGAAACAAAGATTCCAATTAGTTTAAGGGTCTTATATTTATTATTTTTATTTGTACGAATTTTAAAATAAATATAATATACACATTTTTTATTTTGTAAAAATAACTCCATAGAAAACGAGTATTAAATTAGTAAATTTTTGTTGAAATAACTGTCACTGCAATAGGTGAGAACAGAAATAGAAATGTCCTCCTTTGATCACAACGTTTAAACTTGTCATTCCGCTCTTTAGCCAACGATTCGACATCATAGGGACATATGTCATCACCATCTGTGGCAACATTCTTACGTAGAACAGGGCTTGAAGTTCCTAAAGTTCTTGTTTCTTGACAAGATTTACTTACATTTTAGTGAGGTATTGGATCAGCCTACAGCTTCCCTAAAGGACCTGCAACTTATACCAGGAATATAATAAATGTTTAATGAACATGAAATAAATATATATTTGAAGATAATTGACATTAAAAAAAATTGCAGACACACGGATATTACTGGCATTACAATGTACTCTTGACAAAAAAAAGAGAACAATAAAAGAAACTAGTAATTTCTTTATTCAGATTGTTATTTATACCATTATGCTATATTGTCAATCGCCATCTCAAATAAGATAAATTTAACCAGATATCAACATTAACCTCAACGGTCATTCGACTTGCGATGACAACCGAACGCTTCCAGTCCTTGGTTTCTGAACTTCATAAGCACTTTTCACTTTTTAAAATTTGAAATTTATCATCACCTAAATGATTATATGAAGCCTGACAAGATTTCTCGAGGTTTTAATAGTATATTTCAACCAAAGTTGAATATGAATTAATAAATATTCGAAACGTTATTACTGTGTATCACTACGGTATTTATTTTTGACGTCAACAGTTAATATGCAAGGTTAGTTATAATATTATACATAAATATTTGCTAAGTATATTCCATACCATCAATTTTAAACCATATGTGGTATTAAGTTTTCATATTTATCTTATAGCAGTACTTTCTATTTTTCATGTAGATAGATTAAACACATATCTTCGTTTTATTATATTTACCTTTACGGATGCAGACGTACGTGATACCTGAACAATATTTACACATATCACCGCTCAATGTCATGGAGTATTAAATGAAAACGTGACTAATAACTGATTTGCAGCTTTGATATGTAAAAAATTGCATATAAGAAATGTTTATCCGTCGTACAAACATATATCACAAATATAATTCTTGCGTGTCATATAGCATTCCACTGCTTTATATTATTTTTTTTATAAATATGGCTTATAAGAAATT
This sequence comes from Stenolophus ochropezus, assembly GCA_035578165.1. Classification (NCBI taxonomy): domain Eukaryota; kingdom Metazoa; phylum Arthropoda; class Insecta; order Coleoptera; family Carabidae; genus Stenolophus; species Stenolophus ochropezus. Next base: position 7,153,363 of record JAQOWZ010000002.1, read on the forward strand.
TAATTATGAATTTGACTGATTTACTTGAGAAATAGGAATGTAAATAAAAAAGGTATTATTACTCTACATATTAAATTCCTATACGTGACATTCTGCACAATATATAGAGAATATAAATAAATTAAATATAATTCAGCAACAAATATTTGTATTATATTATTTAATATTGCGGAGCGAAAATATATTTACAAATAAATTGCAAACATGTTGAATTTTAATTAATACGTGATATTTAGAAAATAATATTGGTGCATTATCCTGTACAAATAAAGTAATAATATAATAATAAAATCACTATTATTTATAATATTTATTATACACTATTTTTTATAAACACTATTAATTATTATATGTAGACTAGGTGCAAAAAATGATAAATTAAAAAAAAAACATAATGTTACCACTGAAACAAGTAGGTATATATATGTAGCTTAGCCTACTTACCAGAAAAATGTGAATAATGATGTTTTGTTTTCAAAGCTCTCATGTATTTAACATTTATATAAATTTAACCAAGTAATGATTATTTTCAAATCGCTTACGGCTCGTGAAATAAACGTCACCCTCAGGAATAAATCATGCACTTTAGTCCCTCAATGTATAATATACTATTACCGGTTTCAGGATACGAAGGTTTGTTTACATAGACAAAAGTAAGCAGGGTAATTTCATAATTGTATCCCATGTAATTTGGGACAATTTGATAATGTAGTATGTAGCTGTCATATCAAACCATTCTGACTTGATCACGAAAACGTTACTTACAAGGAAATTTTATAAAATAATAGTGATTCGTACTTTGGTAGCCAAGTTTAATGTTTTTTTTAAACATCAAATTTTTATAAATTGGAGCTTTATGATAAAATTATGATAATGGACAATATGGAATTATTCAAGAAATGAAGTTACAAAATATTCATGACTATCAAAGATTTCTTGCAAACATCTAACAAGTACTCTAGTTCATCATTAACTTATTTATAGTCCCGTCTTGCTTTTTAATTGTCCAATATTGTCTTCTCTTGTCTCATTGCTAAGGTGAACAAGAATTTCGTATATATCTCTAACTTGACATTTTTTGACGAATCTTCTTGTCTTGTCTTGCTTTTTCACAATTTTTCTTGCCTTGTCTTGCTTTTCTTTATTTGATTTTGTCCTAACTGACAAATAGGATGACAAGCGAGTACCAACGTACTACCAATTCAACCTTCACTGGCTTTTTTGTACAAGAACACTTTTTTAAGTAAACAATATAAAACAGGATGACAAAAAAGTTAGATTTAGTTTCCATGTATGAAAATTCTTATAAGTGATAAAAGTCTACCCCAGGGCAAAGAAATGCACTCCACTATTCCTGCAGCTACTTGTTCCCTTTTAGGGTCGCCTGAAGGGTGACTTACTTACAGGCGTAATATGCAAATGTGAAAAGTTTCCCCGCTGCATATTCTCTGTTTGTATAACAAAGCGCATGTATTTGTTTTCTGGAAACTTGGAAAAAATGGATGAGTCATTCAATGAGGTTTGCGCGGAATTTACTCTGCTTCAAACTTGCGAATCTCACGGGAGAAAATTTTGTCACTGCGAATTTGATGGTGAATCACAAAAATTTACAGTGCAGAAAATTTTATCACACCTAACAAACATATAATTCTAGTTCAGTTTCAAAAACTAATCAACAATTTATTAGTTTTTGATTACATCTATGACAATACCACAGAATAGTTACATATAGAAGCGACACTCCGTGTCGGTACCTTGCATGTTCCCCTATCTAGTCCTATGACCTTGAAGCATTGTGTAGTCCTTTAAATTTGTGCTCTTCCCCTATCTCTCTCTAAGATGTGAGGGAACTTTCCGATTTTAAACAATGAGCCCTTTAAATTTGTGCACAGTCTCCGTCTCTCTCTAATTTTCGTTTCTCTGTCTTACTGTCGCTTCTGTATAAACCTATTCTGTGACAATACTCTTGGATAGAACAGGGTCTTTTTACCTAACACCAATATTAATAAAAATGATTAGCCACTTTCTTCTCTTTAAATATTTCAACAAAAAAAAATAAAACGAATTTAACCTCTAACATTTCTTTAAAATTAATAATAATTGATGGACCATGAATGATGCTGTGATGTATTTGGTTCGATTGCAATCAATTATTAACCAAAAATACCGCTGTATACATATAACTCATAAACGGTATACATAGAAGTATTGTGGGAAATTTCAAGTTGGTAACTTGTCAAAACAAGAAAAGATTTTCAACAAACCTGTATCATTATCTTTTATCTTTGTTATCCTTGATCGATCAAGAAATGTCGAACCATACAAAAATGGTATTTAGTCTGCTGAACATTAGTAAGCAACTACTCCATTTTTGATTGCAATGATTTCATGCATTCAAGGCGGCAAGACGAACAATTGTCTGCCATTTTTATTGTTTGCAAACAAACTCATTGGATTCTTCGAGTATTGCAATTTGATGATTCACCAATGTGGTTATTCTACGTTGTAGTACCAACAGTATCATTATCTTCCTTTTTCTTTCATTGGAAATACAGAGTAATTTCTTGTAATACTAGCACAAAAGACAAGACATTGAACTACAGGCTTATTCCTGCAAATTCAACTGCATTAAGTTTTACAAAAGCAAGAAACATTTGCTGGCCAAAAATAACTCCGTAGATGAAAAATTGATACTGTGTAATTAGAAATAATAACCATAAAATAAATTCACGGTATATGAGTATTTTATATTATACACATTATATTTTTTGTTTTGTTAAAAACCCAATATTAAATCGAGTAATAAATTAATAAAATTTTCGTGACGTCATAATTTAGTGAGCACAGCTGAATGACAAACTACTTACAATGGGAAACGGAAAAGTGTCCTTTTTAAAATTTCATTTATTTATTTACAATAATTAAACATGTTTTACATCACTACATATGATTTAATTTCCAAGGTAAATATCTTTAAGAATTATTCTCTTGGAAATCCCCATTTAACACGTTTCCTCGAGTAGATATTGTCTTAAAATGAAGTAAAAAGTGTATTGTTGTCTACGTGTTAAACTAGTAATCTTGTATTTTCGCTCTGATTAATGTTTCTGACTGCGTTAGAAGAAAGATAAAACATTAACTAATGATTTATTCACATATAGAATTCTGACAATTTGATTCCACGGAGAACTTTCTATTATTAATTTGAATTTGTCTAGACTGTGGAAAAGTATATTCGTTATCTATAATGAAAAAGAAGGCCAGACTTCATTTATGCGATGTTTTATCTTGCGGTGAAACTTTTTTGTGCATCTATAGAATTCTTGTTCGTATATTTGCGAAGTTTTGTGAAGTATGAAAAGCGTCAAACTTACAACCATATTATAAAAGAGCAGCTGTTATAAAACTTACAAAACATCGCTATTCAGAGGTTGAAAAATTGCCTCGTCCTCAAGAAGTTGCAGTGATCAAATCATCTTCGGGGAGATTAACTACGTGCTTATTCCGGCCATCTTCGGATTAGGAAGGAACTCGGTTTCTGATTGGATTATTCGGGATTATATCCATGTTCGATTGTTCTGCCGCGCTGGCGATTTGGCGATTGTTTTGGCGTTGGTGTTGAGAAGCTAACGATCGCTGAGACAATGCAATATTCAGATGGGTTATTTACCAGAGTGTAAAATCAATATTGGCGAGAAGGCCAAATGGAGACCCTTGCCCTTTGTTGAATTATTACCGTTGCGGAGTTCCTAATTAGTCTCCAAGGGAAATTGACTTCATTTCACGTTCTTCCTATTGGAACTGCGTTTCCAGTAACCGCCATTAACTACTGCAATCAATCTCAATACACCTTCCATTCATAATTGCTGCTTTGTTATATCGTTTATTTGCAAACTCATTATTAAAATAACCCTAACAATTACCTAAATTATTGAAACAACTCGATCAATGATGGTAAGTAACGGGACGAAAGGGACAAATAAATTAAAATCCGTGAAAAGGTTTTTAGTGACTTTTTAAAAACTACCAGACAAGCGAAAATTATAAATTGCTACTAAGTATTTATTTGAATACTTTATGGTCTGAAATTCTGGATATATTTAATATAATATGTAGATATGTAAAATTGGTGTTACGAATTCGTAGGTATAGGTATTTGGAGGATCAATTTCTAATAATAAAGTTGGACCTGATTGTTTAGGAAATTCCCAAAATTGTATATCTTATTTAAATGCTCAATAAAATGCGGTCCTTTTTTTTAGAAATATTAATTGAACCAATTGAAAATTTTGTAAATTCAAAATTTTTATGTTTTATATTATTTGTTACCACATGTCGGTTTTAAAAACTGTAGGTATTATCTGGATTGTATAATTTTCGGCAGTATAGTTTTGGTTATAACTAATGTTTTGGAAAAAATCAGTTTCGGACAGAGCTCAAAAAAAAAAACTATCTATTCATTCATATATTTCATTCAGGATTAAGTAAATAAGTATATATTGTTTAAAAATGATGCATTATTTATATTAAAGGAAAAAATAACAATGACTTCTGCTTATTGAAGTAGACGTATACATATTGAATCTGTATTGATATCGGATGAACTTATTCGATTGCTGCTGCTATGTCTTTTTCTGTATACATCGCGGTACCTTTTAATTCGATTATCTTTAGCAGTAGCACTAATCATTTTCTTACATGACTTACAACTTGCAGGAATTGTTTTTCCATTCTCATTTATAATTACTCATATCAAAAAATTGCTTGTTAACATGAAGCCACAGATTCCAATAAGCGAGTTGAGAAGGCTCTACAACAAATCGTTTTGAAAAATAATGAAACATCAAAATCAGTCAAAATAATCAAAAATTTTCATCTCTGATTGATGATAAATTGCGTTAGGTAGTTTTTGTGAACACTGTTTATTCATTTTAATAATATCTAAATTTTAAAACCTAAAAAATATTGATTTACCTATTCGAAACTATCGCAGATGTCAACGTTGTTTGATAGTTATTTTATTCTTTAGGAGGCAAAGAAAAGATATGTACAATATTTATAAGTAAATTATTTATACTATAATATAAAACATAAAATACAAAAACAGGTAAAATTTTTATTTGAAAATTAATATAATTTATTTACGTATATATATATATATATATATATATATATATATATATATATATATATATATATATAAATTAAAAATGTGGAAATCCCCTTGAGTTTCTATACATATCTTTCCATTAGTTAATATTATCAATAATTTATAACAATGTGAAGAGAATAATTACGTTACAAATGATGTTACTAAAATTTATTTCGCAAGCTATAATGAATTAATAATGTATTCAGTAATCCGCTAATACATTTATGAATAATGTTTACATGTTTCCGTAACATTTCACAATATGTGAAAACCAGACCATAAATATAAAATTTGTCATCAAACATATCTATATATTGTATAATTAATAACAAAGTATCATTTTTAATGTGTCTGTTTGTAACTGTGCAGTTTTATTTCATTGCAAAATCCTTGTACAGTCTCCAGTACAAGTTGTTTGCAACGTTTATAAATAATCATCGTTGAGTTATCTCCCATTTGAATCGGGCTCTTGAAAGAAAGAAAATAAACCCGACTATAAATTTCATGGGATTATTTCGTAGTAAATTTCGCAACAATAATTTATAGAATCGTATTATTTGCTGTAAAAATGTGTTGATATTTTGATGTCTCATTCCTTTCACCTTCTTATTTGTAAATGTCAAGTGACCGTACTGTACGCATTTTCCAAATTGTTATTAATAATCTCACACCATAAATTGCTGTGCATGATATTTCAAATATTCTCATCGTTTACACAACATTAGATATACTCGTAAAAGATAAATTTAAACTTTGTTGACATCAATTTAAGATATAAGGAAATTATTTCATATTTAAAAAATCACTTAATTAATAATCTTGTATCCTATCCCAATCAAAGTTAAAAATAAAATTAAACAAAATAATATATATATATATATATATATATATATATATATATATATATATATATCAGTAAAGTTTTGTATTGATACTTGATGCACTAGATTTGCTTTTACTGAAGAGAGGGTTTACTACAAATCATTTCTCAGGTACTCTACTTTGCATGAAGGACACCTACATTTTTTATCTTGTCAAAAATTTTGCATATGTTCAAAAAAATAATAGTTATTAACTTATTTTATTATTATCGTATGTAAACGGAGTTGTTTATTTTTTACTTAACATCTAAAGAAGAAATAATTTCGTATTAATTTGGGAACGACATTATTTTTGGTGAAGACTTCCTGTTTGTGGTATTTTTATTCCTGTTTATTGAGTTGTCGCCTGAAGTCATAAATATTCATTCCTTCGAGACAACAGCTAATTGTAAACCTGCATAATCTAAATGCAAATGTTATTGATTAACAACCTGTGGTGCAACACGAATTATTTACTTATATACGCAGAGAATAGCTGTTTATGAACTAGCATGACAATCCTAATTGACCTTATATATTGAATTAGCGACCTTTGGAATAGTCTAAGTAGTAAAGTGAGTAACTATGTTTGATTCATTTATATGATTTATGTTGCATTCTAAACGATATATCGCACGCTACCACATGCCATGCGCAATCATAAAGTAATAATATAGTTATTTGTAGTTTGTAATAACATTGTACGTCAGCAGTTGTATTTATAAAGCGAGAAATGGTAAAATTCTTTATTAATCAATCAACGATCGAAAATGAAAATCCACAGTTGAAGAATAAAATTGTACCAGTACATGGATACAGAAAATAAAATTTATGGAAATCAATCAGTTTATTTTGTGGTTCTCTTCTTCTACCAGTACAAATATTAATTAGTAATCCATGGTACGTTCAAATTCTTAATAAAATTTCCGAAGTTGTGAAGGCGATTGCTTGTTATCAATATTTTATCCCAATGATACCGATTTAAAACCGGTGGCTGACTTGATTAACGCTCTCCGTCTTGTTTTGAGTAGAGGTCTGGTCTGAGGTCTAGCTTTACCAATCTATGTCCAAATAAAAATACTACTTTGTCCAATTAGTTCAGAATCCACTACAAATTGTAGGTCTCTTGCAAAGGCTGTAGGCAGGCTGTAGGCAGACTTAGACCATTATGTAATGAAGTGTCTCATTTTATGAACTTTTAAATTTAAGCCATGTCGTTTGGTACCAGAAAAGGGTGACGTTAAGCAGGTTAATTGGAGATGAATAACCTTGCTCAGTAACTCTAACAAAATACTATCAAAAAAATACATTATAGTATAAAGGAAAAGGTTGAGCATAAATGAAGTGGAGAATAAGGTTATTGGGAAAGAAGATCTTGCATAGGACACAAACACAATCAGGATAACTATTGAGCAAATGATGGAATTCCGAAAACGTTTGACTTATGGTTTATAAACAATGAAATCTTTCAGGATATCTATTTCCCAAATGAAATTGGTAAAATCTTAAAATTTTAAGAAAATTCCTAAAATCTGCCTACATTGATTTGAGTTAAAAATCTTAGCGTGCCATTTTAAATGTTATTTAGTGCCGTTGGTCGCCGACGGTTGACCTAGACCACTAAAATGCAAGTAAGACTTGTCTTGAAACAATAAACATAGGTTTTTGAGGTCCTGTTCTATCTAAGAATGTCATGTCGTAAATGATGATGTTATGTCTGCTATTGTTCTTTTCTCTATTTTGTTCCAACCATGTTAAGTGAGGTATAGTAATCATACTTAAAATTACTTATCGAATATTTGTTTAATAGGTACGTTTCGAGGTATCTACATTGCAATTTTAACTTTATTATGTTGATTGTACCAATCAAATTTTAACCGTTAATATTCTAACATAAGTAACTAGTACATTTTTATATAAAATAAAATTTGAGTGCAGTATAGGTGAGAAATTAAATGAAAATTTTTACAGATACAATTAATTAATTAATTTATATAACTTAAACTGTCCAACAGACCGAAGTACAATTACACGACAGAGAACCTACAGCTTACATAGATTTCCGAACCATTTAGACACAGTGGTCAGAGAGTGGAAGCACGTTAAGCAACTAAGCCACCACTGCCCGTAAATTAATATTACTGTAGCTTTATTCGTTTTGCTTGTTTTTTTTTGTTGATCGTATATTTAAATAGGTACGTACTGTTGTACTTATTCACAATCATTGTACAAGTAGCGTAACAAATTATGAACCTTGTTCTGTTTCATGAAAGAGTCACTAATTTAGTATAATTTGTATTGATGACGTGAATTCATTGTAAGGTACAACGAGTATGTAATCATAACCCAGCACATTTCAAACTGCATGTGATTTACTAATTAACTAGTATTTTTACGTTGGAAGAGAACTTAAATTATTTTTAATTCATTTAAAATTATTTCCGAGAGCTTTCGGCAACAACAATAAAGGTATATTTACTTATGTAGATCATCAGGATGAATGCTTCGTAATTTATTTCAGTGGAGGTCACGTCATATAGAAATCATAATAACAATAATAAAGACAAAATTAGTCTAGTTAAAATTGACAGTAGAATAACATATGAATACGTATCAACAGCCATCTTCCACGTGTTGGAAATTACAAGCGAAGAGCGATTAAACCAAAATAACCATAGGCGTGCACAGGGAGGGTGCCTTGGGGTGTCCGGGCTAATAATACAATAAAATAGTTTTGAATAATCGATTCAAATTTGGTTCAAAAGTTGATTTAAGAAGAAATTTCAATGGTTAGAATGAAATTAATAAATTATTTTACTCTCTTAAATATAATGGTAAAAAATACTTTTTGTGGGAAATTATTTGGGAAAATATACATTCTGTGATGTTAAATGAAACAGAGTGTGGTATTTATATAAGCCAAATCTATTAATTGAATACCCTTATTTTGAACGAAATATTGTCTATCCAATATTAATATTAATAAAAACATTATAAGTTTGTTTCTTATCTCATGTATTTATGAAGAAAAAAATATGTAGGTATAATATTTATGAAGAAATTATATTTTCCGAACCTAACCTCTTCCGGAAACAAAACTAATGAAACTAGTATGAATTTGATTTCTCTTCTATACCTGGGCACCCCCAATAACTAAACTCTGTGCACGCCTATGAAAATTACCTCGGAATGATTATAATTACTTCCCGTCGGGTCGGTGACCAAAAAACCCGATCCGTGTGTACAAGACTTCACTGGCACCGTTCCCTGCAGAGGCTAGCCTACTGGCATAATTTCCTCCAAAACTGGCTTCGGAGAGCCTTCAACTCGCGACTTACTTCTCAGATCGCAAGGCCGTGTGTGCACGCGACGACCTTGCATTGTGCGCTTCTCTACGTGGAAACCGTAGAGGAAAACAACCGGATTCTTTACATTTCCATTGTTTGAATTACCTCTGCTGCTTTTGACAGTTACAAATTATTTTTTTAATAGCTTGCATGTTAAGAAAACATACTTACACATTTTTACAAGGAAAATTCGGTTATATTTTTTATGTTCTCTTGTTTGTTAATAAGAGTAGCGGTAACTTACTTTTTAACAATACGGAATGTTGCAAATGATGCTCTAGATTTGAGCGTTTAGACAATTGATCTACCATCCAGAAACGATATTTTAGTTTTGGTAATAAAGTTTAAAATTTATATTCGAAATGTCGTTCTGGATTCGTGAAAAACTGTCCAAATACACATTAGATTTTATAAAATGTGGAAAGGAGGGAAGAGGGTGATATCCATTAATTTCTCTAGGCAAATTTTTTGGTGAATGACAACAAAAAAATTTCCAACAAGCTAATGAAACGTATAGAACTGTTTCAAATTTTTCAACATTTTTTTTTAATTTCAAATGCATTAATTTTGTAGTATTTCTAAAAATTGTTTGTATGTATTCATCGGTCCTAATAATGAACTACAAAGTATGAAACAGTGTACAAGCTATTAAATTCAACAATTTATTAAGGAAAATGCAGAAAAAAGTCGCGGATTGCGGTTTGCCCAAGCTTGCTCTAAGACTTATCATATTTTGAAAGAGTCGTGTCCCATCGTCTGAAGGGTTCATACGCACATAAAATCTGATGGTTTAACAAAATTGTTTGTAGTCACATGTATCTTATCGTAATATTTTATTATAGTAATGTAATTTATGTAAATTAAGTAGGTATCATGGATCAAGGAGATAAACTTACCAAGAACTACAAGACGAAGTATTGCATGCGCCACTACGTAAGAAGTGTTTTCCAAGTATTTTCTATAAATCTGTTCTGAAATTCGTATCAGGCTTAAGTTCTTTTCTGTAATCTTTTCAATTATTTCCGGATTCTGCACTTTTTGTAGTCAACTCATGCGTCCTTGAGATACCGGGTAATATATTATTCTACCCCTAAATACAAAACCAACAAACTGTGCTGTATTTAAATTATACAGAAGCCTGAAATTTTTAACAGTTTCGGAAAATATTTTGGTAAAGTTTCAGAGAAATTGTAGATAATTTGTTATTTCGTTTGTTGGATGAATTTTTAAAGTATGATAAATTGCGAGCAATAAAATGAAAAATAGGAGAAATTTAGTATTAATAGCGTACTTTAATGCGAGTTAAATATAATACATCACTTTAAAAACATCAATATTTTTTGTGGTTTCGGCTGTCCAATCATTTTTATCCACTTGACTTTTTTTGCAAATTAATTAGTAGTCTACTGCTATTTGTAAATAGAATTTAATATTTTAAAAACATTTACTTAACCTTACAGTTTATTTTTAGAAACAGTAAGAAACAAAATACGTGCAGAGAAATGTATACAGATAAAGTTATGTAGCATTGCATAATGTTGTAATTTTCCAAGTCATCCAGTGAATCACCTTTCAGAAACATACTTGTACTTTGTGTCATTTTCCGAACGATTCAATATTCGTGCTATTCAGATTTAAAGCTCTCATCTCGTACTTTCTGAATATCACAATGCCATCATTGCTGGGGTTCAGTCACTTTATATTCCAAAGGAAATGAAATTGCAAAATGTGAAAACGTGCTTTACAAAAACGTAGACAGTGCTTTAATAACATTGTAAAAAGTAAATAAATGGTGGCTGCTTGGTTAATGTATTTCATGTCATTAGTTACAGATTTGGTAATTATTTAAGGAAGCTTACTATTAAAAAAATACTGTATTGTAATGTAAATACTAGGGTAAGTGAGGGAGAGATGGACCAGAAGAAGAGATGAACTTTTGGTCTTAAAGTATATTACAATAATATCTCGTAAAGGGAATGTTAATTTTGTTGTTTAGACACAGTGTAACTAGCCGCTTGTAAATTATTGCAGTCAACACTGAATAATCCAAGATTTATTTCAAAAATTGTCAAAAAAGTACAAATTACAAACTTTGGTAGGTTTGAACTAATTATTTATGTACATAGTTTATAAACATGTACATAAGACAACGTAACGTAAAAATATAGTTCTATTTGTATGCAGTCATAAGTAATATAGTGGTTCATTTAACCTCTGTTCTGAGGATAGATAGATCACTTACGCAGATGAGAGATAGACCATAGGATTTTTATTGTTAAAAAGATCAATTTAACTCATCTAGTTGCTATTCCATGAGCTCTGAAGAACTGATGTTAAATGATAATGAAGAAGCTGAAGATTATGTAAAGGAATATATAGGAAGTAGGTAAAATTATTTTAAAAAAAGATAAAGAAGGATGATTGGATAAAATGTGTAACATGTAGTCGCTGTTTACACGAAAAGTATACCATATATAACAAATGACAACAATCTGTTAAATCAGTTCATCTTCTCATAGCATTGGTCCGTCTTATCTATAGAGTGGAGGAAAGTTGGACTTCTTGAACCCGAATAAAATATTTTTGTGTAGTTTACTTTATTCTTATAAGTACGCCTAGATTGTTGTTATAAATAAATTTAGTTTTAGGTAGTTAATAGTATTCCATATTATAGAGCAATAATAGTAACAATTATGGAGTATTTTATTTCTAATAATAACACGCTGCTGTGGTTCAACTAGTGTTCAACTATTATCCAAATAAACTATCATTATGTCGGAGTATGTTACAAACTGTAAACCCCTTACAGAGTTTGTATACTGACAGTCTTTACTAAACGCAAGTTAATATTCTTGACCAAAACCTTTCTAGAGTTTAGATAATAGCAAGTAACGTTGAGAGGTTGAAAAGGTTGTCGTCATGAACACGTACATAGCTAATGACAGAACTACTTTAAGGATATTCTCTCAAAAATTAAGAGGGACGCGACCCAAAGGGAGACCCAAGTTAGACGGGAGGAGAATGAAACAACCAACATGAGAATAGTCAACAAAACAACTGGAAAGAACTCTCGAAAGTTACAGCTAAGTGGAGGTAGAAATAAGAAGCAAACATACTCATAAGAATTTAATGCAACGATGATGATTGGTACCCCCAACACAAGGAGGACTCTAATTTTTTTATAGTACTTGTAGTACATAAACATATATTTAACTTTAATACTGCGCAACGCAATTTGATTGTGATTATTTTTTAAACAAATAAAAATTTAATTAAGAAATTCTCTTGGGCAGAATATTGTACAAAAGTTGTTACTAATATTAATAAATAATGTGATGCAAACTTTACATGCATTTAAAAGTAGGAAACTGCTTTCATGATGTGTAAATATTAATGTTGAAAATACTATGTAGCGTTCTTATAAAACTTTTATAAAATGTTGCAATGTTCTTATACTTTATTATTACGTGTTCGATTTTGTTATATATGTAAATATTTGTCAATAAAAGAATCCACAACTACAAATTTATTTTAATAGGTACTATAATCTATCTAGAAAAATACGCCATTGATGTCATTGTCTGTAATTTCTGAATTTTATTTTCGTGTTAAATGTACATTATAATGGGGTATGTGACTAAATTAATAATTCGTTTTTAATATTATAATGAGAACAGAAGTTTCTTTATTTTATGATTTACCAAAGGCATCGACTTTTGGATATTCGTGGGGGGCTTAAAAATGGACAACCGAAAATTTACAAAATAAAAACTTTATTCCTTAAAATTAGTACAAAAATTAAAAAAATAAATAACGACAAAATTACTTGCTTAAGAAAAGCAAACCGTTGTACATTTAAAAATTTCAACATTTCTTGGCTCATAGTTAATCTTAAATAAGATTTCACTCTACGTAAAGATAATTTAGTAAGTTAGGAATTTTATATGTTATTCAACAATATTTCAAAATTAATTTTTTGTTTGAATGAAGAATTTGTGTGGAGACATAGCCCCCTCAGATTTTTCCATTTGGGGGCTCGAGCCCTGAAGACCTCACGTAGTCGGTGCCTGTGACTTATATACTGAAATTCGATTGTGATCACTTACTCCATGAAATTCGATTGAGGTCACATACCCCATTACAAGCAGCATATATTCTCATAACGGGCAGCGGTGATTAATTGATTAATGTACTTCGTTTCGTACTACGTGGCGTATAATATCTGGGGTTCAAATCCCCACATTGTCAACTATTAAATAAATAAAAAAATCGCAATGTCCTTGAAGTTGGGAACTCACTACAAACTGTATGTCCTTTTGCAGAGGTTGTATAAAGTGACAGTCTATAACCAATAAAATTCTAATAAAATTGTCATTGAAAAAATAAAGTCTATTTTTCGATTTGATTTACGGTCAACGCTCTTCTAAGGTTAAAGCACCAAATATGATTATTATATCCTTATGGAAGTAGACGAAGATGAGACTCAACTAAACTGGTCATCATCCAAATCCCGAATTCCTGTCATTTCTGGGGCTCAATTTTCCTTTCGAATTTACAGCTCTCATATCAGGAATCTCCATCATAGCTGAGGGTCGGTGTCCACTGTCTACGTTCCACGTTCATTCTCTCTCGCAATTTCCTGCGTGGATGCAATAACATTCCTGCTGCAGTGCTGCCCTCTGCGCGCAGCCAATTCATCCGCAGGCAATTTGAGCATTAGCCATCAAAGGGCCCAAGTGTCAAACAGGCAAACAGTCGAGCCGAGCGAACGGCTGATCGCCGGCGATTTGTACGCGGCCGGGGATCGATCCGGAGATTACGCCAAGGGAGCGTGATTAGGAGCAGATACGAGCGGGCGGGCGTAATCGGGACTATGAATTTGAGGTTAATTGGAAAAGGGATACAAGGTTTTCAATCTCCTGGAGGGAGCAATAGACAAAATCTATTGACCGCAGAATATAATTTTTATACATAAGAAAAAAATAATACAACTAAGGATCTTAAGGTAAATCACAAACTAGTGCGAAATAAAAGAAGAAATCAAGGAAGACTTGCAAAGGGAACAGAATTTTATGCACAAGAAAAAAACGATACTAATAGGGCATCTCAAGGTAATTTTGAAGACACGACAGCAATACGAATTTAAAGAGGTACACAGCTTTACCTATTTGGGGGTTAAAATTACGGACTAGTGCGATATAAAAGAAGAAATAAAAGGAAAACTTACAAAGGAAACAAAGTAGTAGAAATGTTAAACAAGCTAATAAGGCACGACTAAATATAATATTATTTGGTTGCGAAATTTGGACTCTATCAAAAAACGAAGAACAATTATTACAGATAAGGGAACGAAAACAATTACGAAGAATATACGGAGGTATCCAAAAACGAAACTACTGAAGAAGACGGACTAATAAAGAATTAGAGGACGACTGTGATGAACCAGACAGTACAATACAAATTAGTATACAAAGTATAAGATAGTTAGAACACGTACCCAGACTACCGGAGGGAAGATTATAAAAAACGATTATAAATAGAAAACAAGAAGGGAAATAGAAAAGAGGCTGATCGAAAAAGAGATGGATGGAGGAAGTCGAACAAGACACGATGATGATGGGAGTGAAGACATTAAAAACAAAAGCGATGAGCAGAGAAGAATTGAAGAATGGCCATGTATAAAATAGACATTGTAGATATAAGGCGTATTCCATATGTCACTTGGGTCACAACTAACGTACATTTTTAAATCCATATCATATATGTTTAATTTCAATTAACTGGATCACTTTACCCTGTCCAGACTACATATACCTGTTCATGTTAAAAAGACAGTCGTTGTCGGGTCGAATCTACCCATTTGCACACACTAGGAATATATACCTACACTATTACATCTAGTAAGGTATTCATTATTTAGAAATACAGTCTATTTCCTCGCGTTGATACTGATATCGTCGATCGTAAGCGTTTGATTCAAATCGTTGGGGGATTGATGACATCATCTTGTCGGGTGAAATCGTGTGATTTCCGAAGCAAATATAAGTCAAAACTGAAAATAATATATGTAAATATAATAAGAGATGAAGTATACAAAGAACAAAATTTCTAATTTTTTAAATATTTGAAAATATCCGTTCCGCTGTTACACGACAAAGATGCAAGATAAAAGTTTACTAATTCCTGCAGTAGAAATTGATGACATGAGTATCAACTAGGGAAAATCGACTCTACTTTGATGAAATTGCACAAAGTTTTTACTAAATAGCTATAGCATAATCGATCGATTTGTATGAAATTATAATCTAAATCCGGTAATAACGATAATTATGCGGTTTTTGAATATTATATCTATGCGTGATATGTTATACGCATATGCTGACTTGATTTACCGGGATTAATAATTTATTGTACTTGGCCTGTTTTCTGTTGACATGTATCACAGATAAACCTCTAAAAAATACGAGTACATATGTTGTCACACGAATGAAACATAAATGTAAAACGGGTTGCGTGTTTTTTCATTTTTTATACAAAAATTTTTCATTTAAATATTTTCCAGCAAAATATTCAGACGTTTTGTGCCTTTACGGAAAAATGTACAAATGAAAACAAGAAAATATGGAAAACATAAATGCTGTTGTAAGTTTAAATAAACATTATGTTTTAAATTTGTGATTGTAAAATAAATATGCGAAACGTAATATTTTGATATATTTGTTTATTAAATTTAATACGCAATAAATTTTATAGGTCAATCATTCAAACAAAACGCGCTGTGGAAATCAATAAAATATTTTCTGTCTAGAATTGTTTTATGTATTTTTTATCTGGATTAAAGTTTTTAGTAATAAACATAGTTTATTGTTCTGCACATAAATTAATAATTTATATTTTATATTTCCTGTGTAATAAATGTTTTATATTAGCAAGAAATAGTTTCGAAGAATTATAATTTTTAAATATTTGTTTTGTAAATAGAGAGAAAATATTTTAAATTCAAAACAATATTTATTTATGCTGTTTAATTCCCCCTGTATGTCATATATTCGTACATATGTAAGTACAGGAAAATGTGGCGCATAGTTAAATAAATTTCCATATTTTTGCAATTTCATTTCCTTTTTGAAAGACACGCAGTGAACCCTAACATGATGGTGAAGTGATATTCGAGATACGAAATGCGTGTTGTAAATTTGAATGAAGGGAAAATTGAGGCATTTGAAAAAGGTTTGCGAAATGACATTTCAGGAGATCCAGACAATAGATTACACGTTTTAAAATTAATTTATTTCAATAAGGGCCGATTTTTTCATCGACGATGAAAGTACCAGTTACCTTAACCATCGATTGATAAAAAAGTAACGCAACGAAATAGTAATTAAGGTATATTTTCGACAACTTTCATCAGTTTTTCGATACCCGACGATTAAGGTAATTTGGACTTTAACCAGAGATGAAAAAAATCTCTTGGAAGAAATTATTGCATATGAACAATTTATACATATGAATTCCACATTCCAGGGAATTCCAAGTACGACAAATGACAATAGCATCTTAATTACAGCGGATAACTAATGGTTCTGTTATTATCTCAGCAATATTCTGGCGCATCATGTGTGGTCCATTTCGCTTATTAATCATTACTTAGTAAACCAAAATTAACATATCTACACTTTTGTTACGAGTACCATAATATTACTTGAGTTTTTTAGTTTCTCCTAAATAGGATTCGAACCCTAATTACTAGTCCAACTGTATCGACAATTAAAATAGTTACGAAGGATTAAAAAAAATATAAATGTTCGTAACAATTACATTTATTTTTATGTTTTGATAACCGTGCTAGAAACTTTTTAATGATTGTTTTACTAATTTAATAAAGTTTCTCTCTATGAATAAAGGCCATAAAAGTTAGTGTATTAAGTTTAGATAAACTAATAATAAAGCAATTTACTGAAGGAAATTGTTTTTAACTTTTAACTATCTTATCATGGTCTGGAAAATTCTTTAACCGCAGATTTCTATTATTAGCGTTTCTTACAAGATACAAGTTTTTAAATTGCTTCCAAAGAAACGAGATAATAGAACAAGAAGTTGTTTTTATAGTTAATCGCTTACTGGAACGTCTATCGGAAGTTTACAGTATAGAAATTCAATTACTCATTTTCTTCTAATATTAATTTATTGGTTAACGTTGTTCAGTTATCCTTCTCGGTTTGACTAGACTTTGAGATCAGGGTTCGATTCCCAGTATCTTCAATCATTATCCAAAAAAACCTCTTTTTGGGTTTAACTTTGAATATGAATATTTCGAGATTGTTAATAGATAATTAAATTCCCTTTGAAAATTTGGAATCAGGCGCATCCTATTTACTTGTCAAGAAAATGAAAAATTTTGGAGAAAAATGGTCCCAAACGAAAAATTGAAATTTCATTTTTTTTTCGTTTTGCTCATTTTTAATTGAATCGTTCCAAAAAACGTATATGCGGGGAAAATATTTTTATCCACATTTGTCAAGTGTAATATAGGTACCTAGAGTTCAATCGTTTTTTATCAATGACCTTCATTACTGTTGCTAATTGAATAATATTGACAGTTAGATGGAATGGAATAATATTATTCAATCTTACTTCGCAAAAGAGTAAAAACCAAATTACTTATAAGTAAGTTTTTCTACATGAAAAGCCAAAGTTACACTACTTTTGTCATTTTTCATACTTCTTTTTTTTCTTAAGATTAAATTGTAGTGAAATAATGCTAGAAATAATTAAGTATACTATGAAAGTGTGATGAGATATTTGGTTATAATAAACATAAATTTTTCATGTTATAGTTCGTGAGTAATAGCACACATTACATGCTCATTGAATAATGTACTATTTTTATGTAAGACACATGTGGCATATGTATTTTTTGTTCTTTGGTATAATCTTTATTCGTCTGGAAATGATATTAGTAGTTGAGTAGTCATTAAATATTAAAGAAAAAAAAAACTAAATAGAAATGATTTTAATGCCGTCACAGTACACTGCTTATAATTCCTGTAATAAACAAGTTGAACAACAGTAACTGCTAAATTGTTTCCAATTGATTTGAGAAGAAAACTGGTAGAAACATCCGCTAATCAGATCTCATTGAAGCGTGATAAAATAATTTCATTTTAATCACAACACTTGTCTGTTACGTTTTTATAATTAAGGCGAACCGCAAAGTGCAGCAATGAATCTCAGCAAGCCTTGTCAATTAAATAACAGCGGCGCAGCGTTTGAGTTTAGCGGTGACTTGATTAAGAAATTGCGGAGCGAGGACGGGTTTTTCTCTGGCCAAGGATGTGTATTATGACATCGTCATTACGCTGTCCTTACCGGATGCGGATTCATGTTTTTAAACGTCACTTTTCTACCGCGGTCAACACTTTAATATGCAAATAAAGCACAGGAAATTGGGTTTTGTTGGCGAAAATAAAACTATCACACATTGTTGCGCAGAAATTACTCATATAGTAAAAATATTTTCTTTGACAGGATAAAGCAGTGCTTAACTTTTATATAGTTTCCTGTATCTTTTACATGGTACATAAAAGACCTCTAATTGTTTTTCGGTCTTTTTTTGTCATGTTTTTATTATTTTATATTTTATAATTTATTTGACGAACATGATAAACCGCTCTCTAGTCGTCAATAGGATACATGAACACCCACAGTTTTTTTAAATTAATTAACATTAAATAAATGTTAAATATTTTGTGATAAATTTTATATCATTATAATCCATTTATACCTAAATTAATTTTCAATGTAAATTGTCCTCTCGGACTGTATTAAAATAAAACATTTATCAACATTTAAAAAAAACTAGAATTAAAACCATTATTATTATTATTATTTATTTATAAATTATTGCTTTATATTAATATCCTTTCATATTCGAAATTTAATGTAAATTACATTTTATGTATTTAGTTAACTCTCAATTAAAAAACAACTGGAAATTAAATTTGTATAGTTGTTCTTGGTAACAAATTTTGTATATCTGAAACATTTTCACTGAAACCATATACCGCAATTCATTTTCTCTTAAACCGACACCACATTTGTTTTTGTAGAATGGAAATTGACACCAAAAATGATATTAAAACTGTTATCAGTCCAGCAATTGCCACGTAAAAAGCAGAAAAAAGGTTTTGCACGATTTGATTGTTTATTTTTAAGTGATTGGATTTCTAAAAAAAGTAGTTTATTTTTACAAATTACCAATTTGTTATACAGAACATTACTTATCGACAAGAGAATCTGTAGCTAAATAGTAACATAGAAATACTGAAAATGTAATTAAAATTGACAACTCTTCTGACAATTTTTTTTCAAATATTTCTAATATTTTGTAGTATTGCGGGCTGTTTTTGTTCTAAAAAATTTATAGTCTTACACCATAAAGTGAATTAAGCAACTTTTTGTTTTATTGAACATAGAATGACATAAAACTTTGGGTACCAACTACAGTGGCGGATCCAGAAGCTTCCCTAAAGACGGACGAATTACTGTTTTTTTCTCATTATTTAGGTAATAATAAACAATAAAATATGTAATAATATTAACCACAAAATATATTAATTAACACAAAATCAGTGAATTAGAAAAAAAATATCAAAAATTAAAATTATACTACAAAGAAACTTATAATCAATATTTTTTTTGTTAATGCGAATCGGATAAAAACTTTCTTCGGATCTAACTCATTTAAGAAGTTTTAATTTCCTTAATATAGAATAGTTCGTTCAGCCGTAGTCATACTTATAGGTAGCATTATTATTATTGTTAATAAATAATATTAGCACCAAATTGTTTCAGAAAAATCAAATCCGCTACTAGGTTCAGATGCTATGTAATTATTGCTTATACTGACGTCACCAAATAATGCCGTGAATCTTTATTAACTAAACCATGAATGAAAAATTATAAATATGTAAGAATAATTGACTGATATGTAATTGAAATGAGATAAAGTTTCATTGTTTGCTAAAAGAAGGAGTTATTTTTTGTGACTCCATTTTTACTTAGCCCACTTGATGATGATTGTCGGTAAAATTCTAGTCACTAGTGATATGTCAGACATATAACTTTAATTTTAATTATCCTTCCGACAGTTTAAAAGTTTCATTTTATTCAAAAAGAAGGAGTTATTTGTTGTGACCCTATTTTTCCTTAGCCCACTTGCTGACGATGATTACCGGTAAAATTCTAGTCACTAGTGATATGTCGCAAATATAACTTTTATAATTTTTATTATCCTTCCAACCATTTAATAATCAAGACTAAATATTGAATGAAAAACACTAAAATTAATTTCTTTCTTGTTGCAGGTGAGTGTTGCACATCATCCGCTCTGATTTCTCCCGTTCAGCTGCAGTTTCCCAGCGTGTCGGTGAGTGTGATTGTGCGGGGGTGTAGGCGTGGTCCTGGAGGATCTCGTGCGATTAACTACGCGCCCACGCTGGCAGGATAACGTCTTTGCCAACGCGATGAATAAAGTTGCGGTGTATTGATTCATTTGCGCCGTTTTGTTTTACACGCACGAAAATTCGCCGAAACTTATCACTCACTAATGGAGTTCTTTCTTTTGTTTTTTATACACAGTTACGACTCACCCTAACCACATTTTTAGGTTACGTTATTAAGTCTTATGTACAGGTTTATAAAGTTTATTTACTTAAGTAATTAGTTTAAACCTACTGAGGTACTAATTAACTGATTGTGTATATAAAGTACACGCTAACCATATTTTTAGGTTACGTTATTAAGTCTTATGCACCTATTTATAAAGTTTATTTTTATAAATAACTAGTATAAACCTACCGATCTAGTAATTAAGTGATTAATTATATAAAGAAAAAAAAAATGGCACTTTTTTAAGTAAATCTAGGACTATACAGTGTTCATTGCGTTAATTTTCAAGCGGCTGCTTACATTATTCTCAACAATAAAATTATCATTCCCTTTAATGTACTTTTAAGAACAAAAGTCTATCTTCCCTACCGGTTCATCTCTTCCCACTTATCCTACGTATCCTACAGGCTTAGGTTTGGCATAGATGTGACTTTATTAGCTATATCATTATCCTACGTATTTATATGTTATCTGCTTTTAGCCAGGGCATGTAACCGAAAAAAATACTGGTTAACGGTTAACCCTTATAGAGAACGTTATAATAATAACGGTTTTAGTTCGAAAACCGGTTTTTGAAAATTAGAAACCGGTTTAAACCGGTTAATATATCGGTTAAAAAAATAATTAAATTAATTAAAAGAAATTAATTATAAAAATTTGATTAAAAAAAATTACAGAATAATTAATTTAAAAAAATAATAAAAAAATACCATCTGAGAAAAATATAACAATTAAAAAAAGCAAATTAATTAATGAATATTCACAAAAATTCCCGTAATATCTTCAGAAAAACGCAGGTCACTTCAATTTCAAACTTGCCTGTGTTGACAAAGGCCGTATATATTTGGGACTTTTTAAGTAACCTTAACGGCCAAAGAAACTACCTACATTTATGACTCTCCGATAAAATGTTAATTGTAAAACCTGTCATGACTCATGTTCAAATACAAATAGAAAACACAGATATAAAAAAAATATTAAAAATTTTTGTCGTTAAATGATATTAAAATAAAGGTTAAAGTTGGCTAAAACCGGTTTATTTTTTTTCTTGGTTAACGGTTACCGGTATTTTCAGCCTGAAAAATATCGGTTAAAATTACGGTTAAAGTTCGCAATTTTCGTTGAAAATATCGGTTACCGGTTTTTATTAACCTGTTACATGCTCTGATTTTAAGACTATATCTTTAATAGTTTTTGAGTTACAAGCTTATAAAACTTAATTTTATTAATATTGCATGTTGTTTTATTTTGGTAAACCTGTTCCGTACAAGTTAAAGTAAAAATATAAAAAATGTGTCTTGTAAAAAAAAGACAGAGAAATCCATTAAAAAAATTCAAAAAAGCTTATAGTTTAGTACTTACTTTAAAGTCAAATGTAGACGATGTCTCTGTTTCAAACTTGGAAAAGTAAGAAACGAGCTTTTTCCAAAGCTTCTACCTTTAATCTCACATAATTCTGTATAATGTTCATACCCATTATTGGGATAACAGTCTTTACTCCTCCTTCACCCTCCTTTTTTAAGGGGAGTGCAAGTTGAACCACTTTTACAAATATTTCTTTTACATGCGTCTTTAGTTAAAGTTATGTCACAATTTGAACCGGTAAAACCAGCAGTACAAACACAGGAATAACCACCTTCTTTCCGAAAACAAGTTAAACCTTGTTGAACTATCTAGAACATTGTTAAACCCTGTAGAACTGTCTCATCTTACTCCCAATTATCTTGGAACAGTGTTGAACCTAGTACATTTATGTTACACCCTAAACAAGTGCCTTAACTTTGTCCCAAACCATTTGGAACAAAGTGAAACATAGTGCAAGTCTCTCTACTTATTTCAGAACACTTGGAACATCTTTCTGCCTTCCAAAACTTTCTTTTTAAGTCTTCCTAGTAATTTCCAATAATAGACATACATGAAAAGTTACAATTTATTGTTTTTCACTCTAAAATTTTTCATATACAGCCAAAAAAATTTTAAAATGCCCATTTTTGGGTCCAAAATTTTGATTTTTGGAATTAGTCTAACTTGATAGTCGTCGATACGCTGATTTCAAATTTTCAAACCGAATTCAATTATCTCTTTCCATTCCTGAGATATTTGCTCTCAAAGTTGCACCTCAAAAAAGGGTGTTTTTTGACCATATCTCTAAAATGGGTAGAGATACATTCTCAACGATTATACCAGTCGATTCTACGCGGAAAGTTACATAAAGAAATGTTTTCTCCTCATATACGTTCTTTGGAACTATTTGGTGAAAAATGAGAAAAACGAAAAAACCGGAATTTCAGTTTTTCGCTCGGAAACTTTTTGTCTCCAAAATTTTTTATATTCTGGACATAAGTAAAGAAGAATGTGCTGATTCCAAATTTTCAAACCGATTTCAATTACCTCCTACCGTTCTCGAGATATTTGAGTTCAAAGTTGGACCTGAAAAATTCAGTTTTTCAGGAATAGTCCTGAAATGGGTTGAGATACGACCTCGGCGACCTCACCAATCGATTCTACGGGCAAAATTACATTTTTGTACCAATTTTCAGATTTATATTCTAATGGATACAATTTTTACAGCGAAAAAACGAAAATGGCCAAAAATCGGAAAAAATCGTAAGGGGTTCATCAGGCGATTTTTCAATTTTTGCGATTTTCGTTTTTTCGCTCTAAAAATTGTATCCGCCTGAATAAATATCTGAAAATTGGTATACTTATGTAATTTTGCCCGCAGAATCGATTAGTGAGGTCGCCGAGGTCGTATCTCGACCCATTTCAGGACTATTCCTGAAAAACAATTTTTTTCAGGTCTGACTTTGAACGCAAATATCTCCAGAACGGTAAGAGATAATTGAAATCGGTTTGAAAATTTGGAATCAGCGCATCTGTATTTACTTAAGTCTAGAAAATGAAAAGATTTGGTGACAAAAAGTTTCCAAGCGAAAAACTGAAATTCCGGTTTTTTTCGTTTTTCTCATTTTTCACAAAATCGTTCCAAAGAACGTATATGCGGAGAAAACATTTCTTTATGTAACTTTGCCTGTAGAATCCACTGGTATAGTCGTTGAGATTGTGTCCCTACCCGTTTTAGAGTTATATCCAAAAAACCCACTTTTTTGAGGTGCAACTTTGAGGTCAAATATCTCAGGAACGGAAAGAGATAACTGAATTCGGTTTGAAAATTTGAAATCAGCGCATCGACGACTATCAAGTTAGACTAATTCCAAAAATCAAAATTTTGGACCTAAAAATGGGTCTTTTTGGATTTTTTTGGCTGTATATGAAAAATTTTAGAGTGAAAAACTATAAATTGTAAGTTTTAATGTATAACTATTATTGGAAATTACTAGGAAGACTTAAAAAGACAGTTGTAGAAGGCAGAAAGATGTTCCAAGTGTTCTAGAGTAAGTAGAAACAGTTGCACTATGTTTCACTTTGTTCCAAATTGTTTGGGACAAAGTTAGAAACTTGTTTAGGGTGTAACATAGATGTATCAGGTTCAACACTGTTCCAAGATAATTGGGGTTCAGATGAGACAGTTGTATAGGGTTTAACAATGTTCTAGATGGTTCTACAAGGTTACACATTATCCCAAATTGTATGAGATTAATTTCAGGCAGTTTTGGAAGGTTTAACATTGTTCCAAATTGTTTGGGACAAAGTTACGACAATTGTTTACGGTGTAGCATTGTTACATAAGGTTTTTTTATTTTACGACCGCCACACGGATTCAAATTCTTACCTGAAAGTCTTTTAAAGAGGGGCATTGTCATTTACGTCTGTGACAATAACTTCAACATGAACATCGCTTCTTAGAGGAGGACTGGCTGCTCTAATTCTTAAATCATATTTTTTCCTAGGACTCTCGTAGTCTAGTTCAGTCATAGTCAATAGTTCTGCACTAAACGAGCCAGGTCTAGTCACTAGAGAAAAGCTGTTAGAGTCATCTCCTCCTAGAAAAAACGAGTTTTAGTCATCGACCTTCAGACAGATTATGAGTGATCCAATGAAAATTATCAGCGCAATTTCTGGACACTTAAAGCAAAAAACGCTTGAACACGGCAATTTTAGTATAAAGGGGGACACTTGAATGGATTTCCAATGGCATTTCAACCCTAAAATGGGGGTTGCACCTAATTTTAAATGGAAAAGGGTGTCAAAAAAATCTAAGAAAAATATAACAATTAAAAAATAGCAATTTAATTAATGAACATTCACAAAAATTCCCGTAATATCTTCAGAAAAACGCAGGTCACTTTTCAATTTTAAACTTGCCTGTGTTGACAAAGGCTGTATTTATTTGTGACTTTTTAAGTAACCTTAACTACCTACATTTATGACTCTCCAATAAAATGTTAATTGTAAAAACTGTCATGACTCATGTTCAAATACAAATAGAAAACACAGATATAAAAAAATATTATTTTTTTTCTCGCTAAATGGTATTAAATAAAGATTAATGTTCGCTAAAACCGGTTTATTTTTTTTTTGGTTAACGGTTACCGGTATTTTCGGCCTGAAAAATATCGGTTAAAATTACGGTTAAAGTTCGCAATTTTTGTTGAAAATATCGGTTACCGGTTTTTATTAACCGGTTTTTTTAACCGGTTACATGCCCTGCTTTTAGCCAACGAAAAAATGAAATAGAAATAGTAATTGCTGTAACGAATATTTTCAAATATTTATAAAATTTGAAATCTGTCATTCATGTTATTTATTAAGGTGATTTTGACGTCGATAATTTGTGCTTCATTGTGTGTTAGTAGTTTCGTTCTTTTTGTTTGTTTCATCTATTATTATATTTGTTAATAATATTGTCAGTTTTGAAATTTATTTATTTCGGAAATCACACGAGTTCACCCAACCCGATGATGTTTACAATCGCCCTTCCTTTAACTATTTTAATGTCACTGTTTCGATTGATGAGTTGAGTATCAACTATAGGAAATAGACCGTCTTGTGTCTTGTGCAAATATTAGAATCGTTATATTTCATTAATTAACAGTACCAAACATAAAGGAATAATTTATTATTGTCCTTAAATATTATTTCAAGATGGAGATGGATATTCAACGGTCGTCAATCTGATAATTTTAGTCGACATGTAATTTCTCGGGCAATTTTATTAGATAATATGAAAACTCATTAGATGCAATTTACACTTAATGGTCCATGAGAAGTAAACGAAGTTAATTAATTTGTAGACACATTACAAAGTGGTCAAGAGAGGGCGTGTTTATTTTCCTTTAAAATGTTTAGTTTCACTTTAGATAATTAATGGTAATTGCAGGATAATTGCTCGTTTAACACGACGAATTTTATTGATCAAACTGGGAAATGGAAACCTTTAAAGTTTAATGCTGGTACCAATTATAAATCGAAAGAAAATACTGTTAGTAGTATTCATCTTCACCCGTTGCACAATATTCCTAGTTGGAACCCTATATTAGGTATTTTACTTGCATTACTCATTGAATTTCAGTGGCATTCTGTAGGATGTGTAGATGAATGACGAATAATTTTGGCACCCGGGTACTCAAAACATCTGCCCAATATTATATACCTGAAAATAATGGACTGAATAATTGAATAATAATGGAAATACACAAAAAACAGTATTGTAGATTCCGTTACAATATGGTAAGTTCTTATTGATTTGGATTCTTATGTGAATTGAATAACTTACATTTCAATCTATTATATTGTATTTATTAGCTAGAGCAAAATTTATTGTCTCAAAAAGTAAATTTATATCTTGAAACTTTTCCTTTGTTTTCCTTGCATTTAAAATTTATTTGAGTTTTGATTTACAGTTAATATCACTGATTTGAAAAGAACGCATTGTTCTCCAACGGAAAATGCTGGAAAACTAGGGCATTGTCCGTTTTTATCACAAGCTCATATTTACCGAGCGCATGTACATTATCATTACAAGTGTAGACACACAATTAACAGTTGAAAGCATTATCCTTACATGCTTATCCACTTGCCAGTGGATAATTGTGAAGTTTCCGAATCCTGGGACATTCAGCGTTTATTTCAAGAAAATTTTACTTGTTATAAAAGATGTAAATAACGATTGAACAATCTACTCGCAAATTTGTATTATTTTATTAAAAAAATAATATACCCTGAGTATTTTTTAAGATAAAACAAGGGAAATTGGTCATATCCATGGTTAAGATTTGACAATTTATTGACAGAAGTGTATTTTCCTGCCTCATTTAAAATAAAACACAGTGAATGTACTTGACTGAAGTATTATATTTAAATATTGTAAGAAATTATAAAATAACGAACAAATAACAAAAAATTGTTACTCTTCCTAGATTTATTTAGATGAATTGTATTGGTTTTATTACAGATTTCTATTTCGTTTATGAAATAAATATGAAAATTAAGATTTGACAATTTATTGACAGAAGTGTATTTTCCTGCCTCATTTAAAATAAAACACAGTGAATGTACTTGACTGAAGTATTATATTTAAATATTGTAAGAAATTATAAAATAACGAACAAATAAACCAATTAACAAAAGAAGTAAACATAATAACGAACAATTAAACAATAATTACAATTTTCAAAAATCTATCCATTAATTATTAAGCAATCCCATATTTGAACAACTGTAATTAAACTGTAAAATTTTGAATATGAACTTTTAATTCTTTTTAATTTTAAAAATATCCCCTGTGTAAACTTCTATTTTTAAATATTCTCAATAAAAAAAAATGCCTAATTTCTAAAATTGTTGCTTTGTTGCACTTGGTGAATTTACCTTAAACAATTGAGACAGGTAAATACATTTCTGTCAATCAAATTTAGGTTGTAGCTGTGGATATGACAAATCCTATGCTTGAGGTTAAAAAATACTCACAGTATATGGACCCTTAAATTTAAATCTTGTTAAAATATTTCATTTTCGTTTATATCTCAGTAAAATAATAATGGAACATGTAGGTATGGTAGTATGGTAAAAAAAGGAAATATACATTGTTTATTTACTATTAACGACCTCCACATAAGTTATCATACAGTTTAAACAATGCCTATTACTAAGATATAATGTATCTCATTAAATGAGAATTATTTATCAAGTGTGCTATTAATATTCGATAAATTCAAATTAAAGTTTCATTATGAACAGTCTCGTGTCTGGAAACTTTTAATAAATCTAAATAATTTAATAGCTAAATTTAATTATATGAAATTTTAATTATTTTCTCCCTTCAAGCAGACATGTTTTTATAGTTATCTATATTGGATTTCTATACAATGAAATTTAATATCTCTTTCAGTGAATGTTTATTCATTTTGGCTTCATAACAACAATTGATGAAGCGTTTCAACTTTTCATAGACACAATATTAATTTGAAAAGTGAATTAATATAAATTCTCTACATATAATTTCAAATTTTAATATGACTTCATGAAATGTGGAAATAAGCAGTTTGAAAATAGTTTCACAATTCAGTCGAGAGTCAATTATGTATGAAAGTAATAGAATAAAAAAATAAATTTATTTGTTTTTCTACTTTTAATAAGACACTCTTTATTTCTCTAATTTCAGTTAGGTTATTACTTCTATAGTGCAATAATAAGATCAATATTTCATGCGAAATCAAATTGGAAATTAAGCATGTATAGAAACATTAACAGCTACAAAAATAGAGTATTTTGTTCTTATTATCTCTACAAAATTAAAATATAGTTATTACATTTATACGAGACTTGTATTTTA
Organism: Stenolophus ochropezus; assembly: GCA_035578165.1. Classification (NCBI taxonomy): domain Eukaryota; kingdom Metazoa; phylum Arthropoda; class Insecta; order Coleoptera; family Carabidae; genus Stenolophus; species Stenolophus ochropezus. The sequence goes on from JAQOWZ010000002.1 coordinate 7,182,127, forward strand.
CAATTCAAAATAGTTAAGTGACTACTTTGATTATATCGTTTATCTGTTTATAATCAACAATTTTGTTCTAGTAACTAGTAACGCACAAAATTAACAAGGCCTTTGTATTGCGTTTTTTGTTTATTTTGCAAATATCATCAAAATGTCAAAAATTCATAAATTCAAATACATTTTTGTACTTATTCAAACGGAAATACACAGAATTTTGTATGAAATGCCAAAGGAAACTATATGTGACTATTTAATTTATGCTCTATAAAACTCGCCTGCGTCTCGTTTTGTAATTTTCGCATGCTATAAATAACCACCTTCGTTTCTTCACTTATTACATAAGTAGCTATTAAATTAATAAAATATTTTTCAGAACTCTTAGTAATTCAATAAAACTTAAAAAATGTTTTATTCATGCAGCTATTATTTTGTTAATATTTTGTTCTACAATAAAAATTAATTAAAGATACCTTTATTACTTATTCCACCTCATTTATATATTATCGAAAATCAATAGAAAATGAATATGAAATGAGTTATACATTTATTGTTATTATATTCATGACATATAAATGCATTAGTACTTGGTGTTACATTTGTTTAATATTCGACTGTTTGTTGAGAACTGTCGTGCGTAATGGTGATTTATTGTAGAAAATTCAAAAATTTCTTATATTTATATGCATATTTTTTATTTCAATAATTTTACATGTCATATATTTATTTGATTAGAGGATGACCCATTGAAATTTTAATAAAAATAAAATGATTTTGTGGTGAACACTCTATATCAGCTAAAGGCCCATGAGGTGACGTTTGATAAATTCTCTCTTCGGTACAAATATATAATTACCGATATCTGCAATAAAGCAGCATTCTAACCATAGATTTTTATTAAAAATAATAAAAATTTAATTATTTGCTACAAAATGATTAATACCTAATAACCAAAATATGTTCTGTATATAATAATATCTTAAATTTAATTTATATTTTATGGCTCGTATTACGAGCTCACTTTTATAATAAAATCGCGATTTTAACGCCCACTTTTACATCATAATCTTATGTAAAATTGAAAGTTAAAATCACGATATTATTATAAAAGTGAGCTAGTTCGCTTTTATAATAAAATTGCGATTTTAACGATTGTTTTTACAAAAGATTTTGATGTAAAAGTGAGCGTTAAAATCGCGATTTTATTATAAAAGTGAGCTCGTAATACGAGTCAAAATCTTTTATGACTTTATTTGTCGTATAACAGAAATAAATGTAAGTAATTAAAAGTGTAACTAAACGTAAAAATTCTTTGTTTCTTTTCTTAGTTTTATTTAGATGAATTGTTTTGATTTTATTACAGATTTCGTTCTCGTTTATGAAATAAAATATTTATATTGCTTTTAAAACAATTGAAAAGTCCAGTAACACTCAGATATCTTTAAAAATTAAAAAAAATCATGATTTTTTAATTTTTTTTAAAAATCAATGATTTTTTATTTTTTTAAAATATATCATTATTTTTTCCAACCCTCATTCTAACAAATGTGTAATGTAAGTGATAAAAGTATTTATTTAATTTAATTTAAAATTAGAAAGTAATTAGAATGTTTGAATGATTGAGTGTTTAGCAAGTTCGTCATTGTTGCTGAATGTAAGAATTACACAAACAGGTGTAAAGGAGGCTGAGAGTAGCGGTTGATGAAAGCTCTTGAGCTCGACAACGGGGCTGAATTTACATCTCCGTACAAGGAAATGCCATTACTTTACGCATCCAACCATTTAACTGCTTGAGAATTTCATTTCTTCCGCCAGACATGCCATATTGCGAGCCTAACCGCCTTCCTACCGCTAACGCAATCTTGCTTTTATTTATAAATTATGTCTTCAACCCTCATGCTAATCACATTCTAAATTTATTAGCAAACAAGAAATAATACAAATAATAGAAGTTTCAAATATAAGATTTGTTAATTATTATTAATTAACCTTACAATTCTAGAATGAATAAGATCTCAAATGGTGTTGTGAGCCGAAAAAAAGTTCTCGAAGGAAGAACTGAAATTCCGGTTTTTATGTTTTTCTTATTTTTCACTGAATATGTAGAAAAATATTTCATTATGTAACTTTGCTCTTAAGATCTCTACTTATATTTGAAATATACTCAAAATACACACTTTTTTGAGATACAACTTAGTGAGCAAAAATCTCAAGTATAAAAAGAGATAATTAAATTCTGGTGTAAATTTTAAATCAATGCATCAACGTATATCAATATGCCCTATTTTCAAAAATTAAAAATGTATTTTTTTTAATAATTCGGTTAAATATAAAATATTTCAGAGTGAAGTACTAAAAATTGTAACTTTTCATGTGTAACTATGATTTTAATTTCACAAGTGCATAATTTCTATAGAACTCGAATTATATACTATACTTTTTCTACGACCATTATTTTACTGGTTTTCGATCACGTAATATAGGTAGGTACTGAAAGAATTGACATATCATTAGTAAATAGCGTCAACTACAAACCATAAAAACAACTATGTCAAACTGCCAACTTCTAAATAATAAATTGAAACTATTTACCCAATAAAACGATACTATGTAGAACATTTCTTATTTATTTCTTCATTAGGCGTAATGTTTTTAAGTATTTAAATGTAATTTTGTCTTATATATACTGCTAAAATCATTTCTATAAATCAAAAATTCGCTAACTGTGTCATAGCGTACTTTATACTTAGATTTCTGTAAGTAGATAACCTATAAGTTGTATAGTAACGACTATTTACATTAGTAGTCGTAGAAAAAATGGTTAATACCCGGTTAAATATACGAGTAAAGATTGCATTATAATTCACAAAGCAATAAACAAGAAGCATATCAGAATGGTTTTTAAATGAATAAATTAACATTAAATACTATTACCTGTTTGACAATTGGCAACAATTAAATTGCGTTCTGTCAATTGCTCTTTAGTTGCAATGTTTTCTTTACACATTTTTTTTAGTTTACCACTAAAAAGTTAATTTGCGGATTATTAACAAAAATTGTTTGTTTTGATGTTCTTTATAACTAAAAGTTTGTCGGTATATTTTTTACCCCGTATGTATTCTAATAACGCGTTTAATTAAACAACATGGAATGTATTCACGAACATATTTGAAATATTAAAGGAAAAACATATTTATAAATAAATGAGGTCTGTCATTAGATTTGTTTTTGATTTACAGTAAAGTTAATAAAATCATAGTGATTATTTGCAATTTATATATGAGATATTACCATTAATATATGTAACTAATAGCTGAAATCCGCTTCAATGTTAAAGTAAACATTTCAAGAGCTAAATAATTACAGGAAGGATTGATAGAATCCTTACAATAAAAACAACTAAAGCTGCAGTTCTATAAGAATAAAAATAACTCACATTACATAACGAAGTTCTCAATCACCAGCGAATATTAGAATTGGGCGAAAATAGGTCATTGCTAATGCGATTTTACTTTTATTAATTTCATTTTTGAATCGATGCCCTCGAATGACTTAGTAAAAGTTTCTAAGACTAAAAAAATGTATCTGCGTGTGTGAATCAACTATAGAACGATTCCATTTCACTGTAATTACACTACAGTGTTTATTTTCCATGGAAGTAGGTTTTATAAACTTCAATTACATGCAGTTAGTATTGATTTATTTATAAGCAAATGGTTTCTAGGACATTGATATGTTTATAAACGCAGGAAAGCAGACAATTATGTCAAATAAAAAAATGTACATGCCGGTATTGAATTTCGTTTACTAATTAAAAATAACTGTTCAGTAATTTGTTCTACAAAAAATAGGTCAGGTTTACAAAAAAAAACTGAAAATAAGAAGTAACCAAGATATATACCAAAAAACTGTTGTCCTTGTTTATTTTAAAACAGTTGAAGTTTACATCCCTGGAGAATTAGTAATTTATCTATATTTTGTAGATATATGTATATGGCCGCTTTTTTCACCACATTTATTTATAAATTACAAATTCTAACAAAGAAAATTAGCAATCCTATTTTTTATCTAAATATGCTTTTAATTTCCATGTATACAAATATTAAATTTTTATAAAAATAAATTATATTTTTACACAAGTTAGCCTTAAAAATAATTAATTCAATCATTTTCATTCACTTCGCTGCTTATAATTACTAAAATATGAAATGTTTAATTAAACACATTTACAATTTATAATGTCATTTGGTATTTCAAATCAATGTCAAATCTTTGCCTAGAAGGTACGCAATATCCATAACTTTAGAATCTTAATATTTCATTGTTTATTAGATTTCGAAGAATATAATCATTAACAATACATCAAATTTTTATTACATCATTTTTGGCACCTTTCCTTTGTGTGAATTGAAAAGTGCGTTATTCCGATATTTTAATGATTTTGCTAGGCACGAAAAATAACAGTCAGGGAATATATATTTTTTTTAAATCGATACTAAAGTACACAATATCACTCAAGTTAGCCAAAGTAGTAGCTAAAGTAAAACTTTACAGACTCGTAAGTCAAAATTTAATTGAATTAATTCTATATTTTAATAATATTATATTTTTGCAGTTTATTTTACCAATACCTAAAATAATAAACATATTCTATCATTCTATCATCTAAATAAAGTATCATTCTATAATTTGTTTAGGAATATTGTTAAAATTTGGTTTGAGATTGCTTTAATTTATTTTACAACATTTTTAAGATAATGTACGTAGGTGTGAAAAATAAAATTCGTATGGGTAAATAATAAATAATAAATTAAACATCTAATAAGAGACACATAGACTCATATCTTGAATGCACTTTTATAATAATGACACTTTTAGGAAGCGTGCTTTTACATTATAATCTTATGAGGCCAGATTTATCAAAAGCGCTTTATAAAAGTGTGTTTGTAATATTGGCTTTTAGGTTACGGTCTTAGAAATTGGGTGTTATTTTCAAAAATCATTGTATAGATTTTTGCGGAAGTGTTTACAGAAATAGAAAGTTTTGTAGGAAATGTGTCAAAATTCATCAAAAATTTGGTTATTCAAACGTTTGAATTTGAATACAATAGATAGATAGATTTTTAGTAACAGCCTTTCCTTCACTAATCATCATCAATCATATTATGCTATTGTATATTGTTGAGTAGTTATTATGTTGTAATATCTGGAAGTCAAGTGAAATAATATAGTATTTAAAATTTCCATTGTTTTGCTTCTGATGAGCTGAAAAATTTACTTTCATTTGAAAAGTGAATAATAATATTAATTATATTATAATTATTTAATTGAAATATACATATAAATTGAAAATATTTGCATTCCAAATTTCAAATATGTATCAAAAATATGTTCCATATTTATGAAATTTGTTTTGAATATTTATGAGCAAATTTTGGTAAACAATAAAAATCCTTCGTTGACCTTTACGCAGAGAAACCGTTTTTAGTAAAATTTCACTTTATACATATAAACATGAATGCTTGAAATTACTGCTATAATGTATTACTACTTTACACTTTCTAGGGAAAATATTTTTCTGTAACTAATCCCGTAACGTTAATCAGTCTTTAACTTTCTCAACTACACGATTTTGCTTCATTATTACAATTATTTGAATAATTACTTAGTTTTCTAATATGTCAAATATTGTTTCTTTAGTAATAAGACTTTATTTATGTATTTATGCAAATTAAGTTGACGTATCAAGTAATTATCGCGGGAATTAATGATTATTTAATTGCGAGTGTGTCTTCTGATTCATAGCATCGCGTGACAGCGCTATATTTTGCTTTTTAGATTGTTATCCGAACTGAGTTTCAATAGGTGTGTCGTTTATTTAGAAAATTTCACGTTTTTGTTCTTTATAACTGTATAATCTGTTATATAATAAATGAAAGGAGAGCATATTATAATATAATTATTTAAATTACAAGTGAAACATTGTTGAAATATTTTAATGGCTCAATGATGTCAGTGGAGTAGACTTTGTTTTGTATCGTTTAAAGCAGTTGACATATTTGACTTAAAATAGACATGGTTTTGAAATCAGTTTTAATTAGTGGATCAATTTGGTGTTATTGCAAATTAACAACTAACACTGTTTACTTAAATTGTATTTCAAACGATGCAGGTTGTCTTTACAGACCTCATTTTTAGTTTACATTATCTGTTTTAGAAAAATGAAGAATTCAAATTTTATTTAAATTATGTTTATTTATAGGCACAGTGAATGGAATTCTTACTGATTAGTGATTACCACTTATAATAATCAGGACCGGCGGTAGGGCATGTGGCGCCCTTTCGAACTTATAAAATGACGTTCCTTTTTAGATTTTTTTTAGATCTTATTTCGTATTTTGAATTGTTTTATTAAAAGGGAAAAATGTATGATTCCAATATTAAACATTTATTTAACTAAATTGTAGACATTTAAAATTAGTTGTCAGTAAGGTCGCTATTATACATATAACAATTTTTTTTCTCCACATATGCGTTCTTTGGAACGATTAAGTGAAAAATAAAATTATCGTAAAAACTTGAATTTCAAAATTTCTCCGAGGAACTTTTTTCCTCCCAAATGTTTCATTTTCTAGACTTAAGTAAATATCCATCCGCTGATTTCAAATTTTCAAGCAGAATTGAATTATCTCTTACCGTTCTCGAGATATTCGGGTTCAAAGTTGAGTTTTGACAATACCTAAAAAAATAGGTTTTTTAGGTATATCCTGTTAAGGGTTAGGTTTACGATTTCGGCGACATCACCAATCGATTCTACGGACAAAACTACATAAGTATACCAATTTTTAGATTTATATTGCAAAGGATACAATTTATAGAAAGGAAAAACGAAAATGGCCAAAACCGAAAAAAATGCCTGATGGACCCCTTACGATTTTTTCGATTTTTGGCCAATTTCAGTTTTTTCCTTCCAGAAATTCTATCTGATGAGATATAAATCTGAAAATTGGTGCACTTATGTAATTTTGCCCGTAGAATCGAATGGTGATGTCGCAGAAATCATAAACCTAACCATTTAAACGGTATACCTAAAAAACCTGATTTTTTAGGTATAATTTTGAATTAAAATATCTTGAGAACGGGAAGAGATAACTGAATTCTGTTTGAAAATTTGAAAACAGGGCATCAGTATCTACTTAAGTTCTAGAAATAATAAATTTTGGAGACAAAAAGTTTCGTGGCGAAAAATTGAAATTTAGGTTTTTTTCGTTTTTCTTATTTTTTACCTAATCATTCCAAAGAATGTATATGGAGTAAAACATTTCTTTATATAACTTTTCCCGTAGAATCGAATGGTAAAGTAGTTGAGATTGTATCTCTACTCATTTTTGAAATACACTCAAAAACACACTTTTTTGAGGTACAACTTTCAGAGTAATATGTTTGAAATTCATTCGCAAATACGCACACTAAGAATAGTGCAATCTGTAAATCAAAGTGTGTAAAAATAAACGCGAAGGAGTATAAAATAGGCAGATCAACGAACGTAGTGCAATTCAAACGCCGCGAAGAATGTAAACAATTACAAATTTCTTTAGAAAACAATTGAGTGGTAACGTCAGCTGCAGTAGCATTATGCAAACGCCGTAAAATTAACTACTGTTATAATTAAAGGAGTAAAACGACGTAATACTATTTTCCACTCAAGTTCAGATTTAGTGAGACTGCATAAATTACCCGTACAGTTAACTTGCATTGAATAAATTTCCCGTTGATAAATCGATAAATTAACAGTTTGACTGCGAGATTAAATTACCAGCATTGCGTATTATGCCGTGATGAATGCGAATCTATTTGTATATTACACACATCTGGAAATCAGACTGATAGGGGGCAGGGGTCGAGCTTTGATTACCGCTCACCAGGTAGCGCTGGCGAGGCGATAATACACTCCAATAACATCTACGCCTGGCGCTATTCATTTGTTTGGTCCTGGGGGAGATGTCATTAGCACTGAGAGGATTTTTGTTTGTTTTACTCATTATTAAATTGACTTGTCAGTTATTACGCTCCTGATATTTTCTGATTGGATTTTGCAATTTATTGTTTTATTATATTAATAACTTTATGATATAGTTTCTCCTCATTTCTTTGCGAAACAATAATCAAGTAATGGATAAATATAGTTAAGGGTCCTTACAGATAAAAATGATCATAAAGCGATATCTTGAAAAATCAACTGTGGAATCACATTAATTCTGAAGTGTACAATAAAATATATTCTGTTATTAAGAGTAAAAGCGAGTCAGACAATTGCATGTGAGGCACACATTCTATTTTTTCTTTAAACGTAGATATTTAAACAAAATAATTTACTACTTGACGTTCAATATGTAGGTTAGCATATTAAATATGTCACTTGTTGATGGTTTTTGGTAACTTTATTCTATTATTAAATTTTGTAGTGACATTTAGAGCTACGTTACAAGTTACATGTTTCCATTATTATTTCTTATTCACTGATTTTTCATAGTTTCTATGGATATTTATTTTACTTTTTTTCCGACGGCGTAAAAGTAAAAATTTCTACTTCGGCGGCATAGAAATTAAACTTGAACCTTGATAATTACGTCACAAAAGATGTCACTTTTATTACTTTCGAAGAAAAAACAATTACTTGAAGTTGAATTCTTCTGGTTTTTTTTTTAAATTAAGGAAAAAGGTGTTATTTGAAATAAATTTACCTGCAAATGATTTGGTATTTACTTTCTTCTAACTTTCGTTACTTGATTCAAATTCAAAATGAAGGTAAATCTTTCTTTAGAAATGATTTATTTTTTTATTATAAAAAGAATATGTTGAAAATGTGTATTTATAAATATTTAAAATTATAAGTATAATTAAAGTATATAGCTAATGCACTTCGTTGCAATTGCATTTGTCCTACGCAAGCAGAGATTTTTCTGCTTAAAGCGAAGCTTAACGAATGGTTCCGATCTTTCTAATTTAGCGTCGAATATACCTACAATCTTTCCACGACTTTGAGAACAAAATCACATTTCACTATTTGCTTGAAGCAGAGATTTTTAAATTTTCATATCTGTTTTATTTTAGGGTACAAGAACAATCCTAGAAATAAAAAGTTAAATATTTCATCTACAGAGTATTGTAGGTACAAATAAATATTTACATCAGGACCGTACTTAACTTTTCAACGCCTCTGAACACTTGGGGGCTTAAACATAAAACTGATACAGTACTGTAGGTAAACATACATACTTACACGCATACAAAAGATTTTAATATATTTCGTAAGAAAAATCATTATCCCTATAACAGAAATTATTTTTTGTGGGCTTGCTTTTATATCTCTGTCTGTAATTTACTGTGTAGGCTAATGGTTAGTAAACAATACGTTTTATTAATATACTTATTATACACTGATCTTAAGAATTCCCGAAAAAATTACAAAAAACCTGTTTAAAATTCATAATACAATGACTTGTAAAAAATGTGTTATGCGTAACAATAATTAAAAGGAAAGTAAAAAACTCTAAAAATTTAGTCATTGAGGAAACATGCTCCATAAAAATATACATACATAATTATTTGTTTATATGTTTATTGTTTGTCCCTTACGTAACAGACGGATATAAACATTTTTTTACGGTGAATGGTATTCATCATCCTTGTGGGTGATCCCCATTTGGTATGCTTGTTTGCTTGTAAGTGGCGCCTTTGGTAACCTGGTGACTAGAGCTTGTACTAACGTAGCATAACAGCTGTCGGTAAAGTAGAACTGCTGGGAAGTTGTCGTGCTTACCGACGCTTGGAAGTAAGTAAACTACTCTTCGGTAGATGGCGGGCAGAGAGAAAACAATTGAATACAAGTTAGAGATCTGTAGTACGATTTGCCACTGGAACCTAGATGGCTCTGTGTGTTAAGTTTTATAGCAGTATGATTAATGGGCACTAAAATTTACTTTATTACTTTAAATGAAAGTTGTCTAGTTATTACTAACACTTCTATTATTTTTTATTTCTACCAATTTTTATTAATACAAACTTTCTATATAACTTTCGAAACATTTCAATAAATTTATTTTTCTTATTAATTGTAACAGTACAATTTATTACTTACATGTAGAGAAATACATTACGATTTAAAAAGTAAGAAATACAACAAGAAGATCGTTATTTGTTGTCCATGGCAAAGAAATCTTATTTTCTTTGCTGTGACAATCAAATAAATGATTTTTTATTTAAATAACTTTGTTATCTCATATTTTTGTGAGGATATCATTCTATTTCGGCAAAAAAAAAATTTAAAGTAAAATTTATTTAAATTATTAAAATTACAGATCATTTTGCTATAAAGTAATAGAATTTTACTAATGCTAAAATTATTATATAAATCTGGATATTGTAGTTCAATAAATTATTAATAGTAGTAGAAGTGTTTAGAGCTGAAGAAAATGGTCCTATAAACATTAATAATAATAAGCCAGTAGCATGTCTATACGTACAATGTGTGCAGTGCACATCCTGGAAAAATGACAAACTAAGAATTATATTACTTACTCTTATTTATATTTTTTAATTTAATTTTGTTATAAAATATGATTTTATCGCGGGAGAAATATTAACGCGATGAATACACTGACCGCTAGAGCGCAGGCCAAGTGCACTCATCCCTTGTGCACGGTTAGCATACCTCATTCATATAGGCAAGGTACCATCACAGTCATATTACGCAGAGAGAGATTTAATACTACAGAAACCAATGAAATCTAATTGCCGCGTCTCTATCCCCTGCGAGCACTGGAAATTATGCACACGCTAGATTTAAATGATTCTGGTTTGCTTATTCTAATTTATATTTACATTTTATTATCAGTTTTAGGTAATATACAAGTTTCTATTTGAAAATAATGTTTGTTATACTTTTAATTTGTATTTCTGACAATTCTATTACCAGTGAATATTTAATTATTACTTATTCAATGCTTTTACTGATTTATTGACATTTCCCTTTTATAGACACATTATTTTTTCAAATGAAATTATTAAAGCTATGAAGTCAACACCTAAGATTAATTTTTCACAAAAAAATAAAAATAAATAAAAAACAAGAATGTGTGCGTCATTTTCTAAGTTCTATATATAAAAAGTTTAAATAATTGTGTCTTGTCTATTTGGGTTCTACATACCTATAATGATAAATATTTAATTTGTTTTTTCATAATTTTATGAGAGCAATTTTTTTTCAAAAAAATATGATAAATTGAATGAGTTCACACCCATCATAAAATACTACTGCATCAAGCAATAGCGATATGTAACAATAAAAATAGCAAATTAAAATAAAACGAACACGAAAAAAGCAAAATTAAGCAGGAGAATTTGAAAGTCCAAAGAGAATTACAGATTTGACAGGAATTAATGTACGTAGGACGGTTAGTAACTGACTTGTCTCAAATGTGTATATTACTCAACATCTCTAACTATTTTTAATGTACATTTCTTCCAGTCCGTTTGCAATAGTAAAAACTGCCATGGAAAATGTCACCCACTTGTAGGACGGTTAGTAACTGACTTGTCTCAAATTTGTGTATAATACTGATACTGCTCAACATCTCTAACTATTTTTAATGTGCATTTCTTCCAGTCCGTTTACAGTTAGTAAAACTGTCAGGGAAAGTCACCCACTTGGGTCCATCCTTAACCATGTTGCCCGATGAATGAGAAACCCTTGTAGTGGAAGTAACACGATTACTCTTTCAAAAAACTATCCACAATGATATTAACACGACATGTGACGCGTGCCGGTCACTGCATTGTCCACTACCGCGCCAGCTGAAATTTGATTCGCGACAATGTGGTTGTTCCGACCGATTGCCCTGGGATAAAATGCTCACCAACCTAGAATTAGAGAAAAAACTATGAATATATTACTGATAATTTGATAGACAGGTCTAGAGGGTGTTGTATAAATTGTTAAGTGAATTGTAAATACAGGGTGTGCGGCAACATCTGTGGATGAATTTATAACTATTTTATGCCGGAAATTAAATGGCTATTGTGTTGATAATAGTTATTTAAATGACTATAAAATGCGGATTAAAGAGTTGAGGAAGAGTTTTTATACACAACACAATGACAAAATTAAATAGCTAATCGTGCATAACGGACGGTGTAGCGTGAAATCGGGGTTCGATTTCCCGAGCTGATAACTAGTACAAAAAAATAAATACATTTAGTTTAGAATTCAGTATAAGTTATAGATCCTTTACTGCAGCTACTAAAATAATTGTGGTTCATACACAGGAAAAGGGCCTGATGAAACTAAGATACTTTTTTATAAGTTATCTACTAATGTCAGGAGCCTTGAAATATCCTTTTTTATAATATTAATTTTTAAAATTTTGCCAAAAAGTCAGTAATAAATTAATAAAGTATTCGTGACAGTTTTGTCGTTATGATCACGACTGATTCTTGCAACGAAAATCGAAACGAGTTTGGCAAAAATTACAAGTAAAATTCTAGTTACAAATGGTATTCGGCATGACAATTCCTTGAGTCATAAATACAGGATAACGAAAGTAACTATTTAAGCAAGGGGATCTCGAAAACTGTAAGAGATACGAAGTCGGTTATATTAGAAAAAAGTTGCCTTATGTGGGGGTCATTTTATATAAGTTTTTGTTTTTCCCAATAAATTAACGGGTGACTAGTTATAAACAAATATATGTAATCTAAGTAAGTAATATTAGTATTTAAAATTTGCGTCCTACAGCTCGAACAGGATCCTCCACCATAGTAGCAACTTATGAAATTGGTCATTTATAGTCAATCCAGACATTCATTGTGTGTGATACGAACTATTAAAATTTAAAAAAGTTATTCCTTTTTAAGTTATTCAAGATTTCACTGTTTTTAGTACCCTTTACATCTACGTCACAATATCCTATTTCAAATTCTTGCTACTTCTAACCCTACTGTTAGTGTCGGATGTCATATGTGACAATTAATCTATAGCTGGTAATTAAATACAAAATTCAAAGCATATTTCAGGGCTAATCTGAAATTTTAAATACTATTCGATCAGGAACATTTGTAAAAAAATATTCACAATATGAAAATGAAAGATATGTTGAATGACACAGGTAGCAAAATCATGCCAGTGGTTGCCAAAAGTCGGACTATAATATTTGTAATCATCTATAATTATTTTATTACAATGCTTACTATTTATGCAATTTTTAAGTAAGGAACACAATACTTTTTTAAAACATATTTATATGTTTTTATAATTGTTTTAAACACAATACTTTTTTAAAACATATTTATATGTTTTTATAATTGTTTTAAAACCGAATTAAATTAACATGTCACAGAACACTTAAAAAAAATAAAATAAAAATAGAGGAGGACCATATTAAGCAGAGTGTGATATCTTTCGTTGACATTCCATATTCCATATTCGGCAACTATTAATCAAATAAACTATCGTTCTAATAATTGATATTCTTGAGCGCTGATTCTCTTAGAAATCCAACCATATGAGAAGACTAAAAACGTTTTGTTCTGTTCTGTAAAACACATCAACATCAACTTTTTATTCTTCCCTTCTTGACAATTAAAACGAGCGCCAGCGCCTGTGTTTCTTGCGCAGGAAAAACAACCCACAATCCACGGATGTGAGGCTTATGGCGTCATAGCTCTGACGCTATCCCGTCAGACGTCTTGATGGCAAGAGCAACGTTCTTTCATTGTGTAATCAGAGGAAGTCTGGCCATGTTTGGCGCTGCATTGTCCTAGACACCGGATACGAACAGCACGCGTCGAGTTACTAACTCTTTGCAGTTCCATTGCGACTGGGAGGAACTTCCTAATCCGGTGGTCATTCAAGATATGCTAATACGGGCGAAGAAAACGATATAAGTATGGTAGAAATATGTACATGGCATGTAAGATCAACGTCAGTGGCAAGACATTTCTAGAAGGCACGATGTTTAATTATTACTTATTTTTTATCTGATCGCTCTATACTGACAATATGTCGGTAAATGAGGAATGGATTTAGTAAGTAATCACTCAACTACTAAGGCATATGCAATCGAATGATAGTGATACGGTGGATAGACATTTTTTATGGATACATAAGACCTTCGTCATTGTCAAGTTTATTCTAGACTATTTATTTCTACACTCAAGAGGACATGAACTTTCTCTACCATTATTTACTCATTCTTTGTCGATTGTATATATGTATGTTCTTCTTAATGTCTGACGACTGCTTAACTAAGGTAGTTGGAGTCGTTTGAGAATGAAATGATGAATTACGAGACATTTTTACTTTTCGCCACTCAGTAAGAGAGATATTGGAATCATGAATCTTGCTCCAAATCGGATAGTAAGTTTTCAATTAATGACAATGTTTTATAACCTAGAATACGATTTTAATATTTTTACGATGGTGTGTGAATAGTTACATGGATGGATGAATAGATGTTGTAACGTTTACTCAAATACTAGTGAAAAGTTGAAATTTTGTTATAACATTCTGACATCTTGATTAGATTTCGGTGTTGTTCGTGCAACTGGAAGTGATGATTTCATTAAGATGCACAGAAAATATAAATATTAATAAAAAATGTAAAGAGAACAGATGAGATGTTTTGTGCTGGCTACATCAGATTTTTATAGTTGCATTTAGAAACAATGAAATTAGATCGCAAGAATAATATTAATATACATGAACACACAGGTTCATCCTTGTCAACTGATTTTTAGAAGACATTTTCATTATACTATTATTTCTCTTTGCTTATTTCTTCTTATGTTTAACGACTGCTCAACTAATAAAGTCACATGAATTTGATATGATGGAATGGGAGACACACATAAACAAACCTTACCTTCACGGTATTTTAACCAGTAACTTATATTGTTTAACCTGATCATTAATATTAGCCCATCTATTATAATATTACAAATAAAATGTTTATCCGTAGAAGCCTGTTAAGTACTTTGGCAAAACCTATGTCATAGCAATCACAAAGCAATAGATATTTTTGTAACTGTGATGTGAAATTAATAAAATGGAATTCAAAATGAATATGAAATGAGCCATGATTTGCGATGAAAATTAGAAAAGTCGCTGCTGTCGTTTTAAAGCCAACGTCCTACAATTTCATTTATTTTTGCGGTGAACTTCAATTACCTGTGACATAATTTAGACGTTACACAGGAATCCTTTCGTAGTTGATTTTTGTTTATTTTAAAATATGTTACATTTTTTGTGAATAATAAATTCATTGTTACGTTCCTGATAAAACAACCACTCTATTTCAAGCAGGGTAATTAAGGTCTTCCATTTACCTTAAAACATCTTATTGTGTGTAGACCTTGTAGAAGTTGACAACTTATATTATTATAATTCAAGTAAAATCAGTCACGAAACAAATATCTAAAGTACTCGAGAGGCTGTTTTTTATAGGAAGGTTACGATATAGGAAAGAAAAAAGGAACTACTCAGATTGTAATTTTATTCTACACCGGCACCAAACAAAAACATTTGAAAATATTACGTTTAAAATTACATACATCTTGTTTACAAAGAATTGTAAGTGGTAAAAAAGTATGACAACAACTCTAATTTGAGAAAGTTGAATTGTTTTGCCCATTGTTCTTTGTGTAAGCTATGATCTAAACTTTAAAAACACTTCAAAGTTCACGCAAATTATCTCACCTCAATCTTTGTTTTGAATGATGTAAGCTAGATTTCATGACAAATCTTTAACGGTGAGTAATTATCAAATGACTTAAAAGGTATTTATAACGAGGAAAGTAAATGACGTAAGATGACAGTAAAAAAACATTAATAAAATTGCGGTTACAGTTTCCATTTATCACCTCATACAATATATCATCGTTATTTGCAAAGATAATCAATAATGTTTTGAATCATTGTTTGTTTACAGATAATTCTCCGAAATACACTCGGAAAGTTTTGCTAAATATGGACATGTGAAATTATTTTAACAAATATATATTTCTCGTTTTTCACATTTTTCAGCAAACATTATAAAGCTTATGTACTTCTTATCACAGATCATCTAAGATGAAATACATTATAATATCAGCTCACTAGCTGCATTGGAAATAAGTTTCATCTTTTAGATAAGAAATATACTAGGAAAGAGATGTACTTCAGAATTGACTAAATTCTGGAAATCAATTTAATTTGTTTTATCTTATAAGTATCGAAGATTTTAATAATGTAATAGCTATTTATGTAATAAGTAAGGAAATAAAGGTCTCACGTATGCAAAAATTACAAAACGAGACGAACGTGAGTTTTGTAGGAGCAGAAGTTAAATAACCGCCTAGTTTCCTTATGTGTTTCATATATTTTTTTACTACCGTTTCAATACGTACGAAAATGTAGTTCATATTATGAATTTATGACATTTTGATACCATTTGCAAATAAACAACAAAATTGTTGGTTATAAACAAAAACACCTTATAAAATAAAGTTGTCATTTTTGTTTTTGGAACTGTAAAATACGAGTCTATTTGGATCTAATAAATGTAATAATTATATTATTATTTGTAAAGATAATGAGATCTACAAAATCAATTTTTGTAGCTCCTAATGTTTCCATATATGTATTCTTTCCAATTTGATTTCGCATGAAATAATGATCTCATTAACTAACTGAAATTAGGGAAATAAAGAGTCTCTTACTAAACGAAAGTAGAAAAATATTAAATTTTATAGTCATGATCATCGGACGAGACACTCTGGTGATGGCTAAAAGGACGAAACAATCGTAACGATAAATAATAAATAGTGGAATAACCAAGCATATTTTCATTAAACATTTCATTATACCATTTCCATCTGTGATGTCATTATCCGAAGCAACCTTCTGTGACTCATCCCGTGTGCAATCGGAATTATATCATCAGCGAGCGGAAATCCAAAAGGGCGTTACTCTCGCTCCCCAATGGGGCGACTAATACCATTATCGCAATTCCGGGTCTGGCGAGAGATTTCGACTTATTCCACAATCAGCTGCCTGATAGTGATATGTGATAGTGCACGCCCATTGCATTGAAATATGATGTTCTGTGGAACTTTGGCTCTGAGGCTCTGAGTTATGACACTCAAATTGATTTGGGAACGGGGAAATCATCGGAAATTCTTTATCATTTTTCGTATTATGCTGACATGGTTTTATTCAAATAATAGAATGTCAATTTTCTTTATATCATTTCAAACTTTTAATAGTATAGTACATAGCGAGCCTTGATTTAGACCCGAGCGCTGATTTAGATGAATGAGGTACGTAGCACTGAAGTCAGTTATAAGCGCAAGGCTGGAAAGCATTCCCGTGTGGTTTCTATACTTTTTTATGTACATTCAACTTGTAATTATTTAATTTTAAAAATCATCTTGTTCATAGTTTTTACCAGTTTTATTATGATTTATTTATTAACATAGAGATCTGTGACAAAAAACAAAATGTTTTAATATCTTTCCCCGCTAGCGTAAATGATGTAAGTAAGAAATGAGCCTCTTCCCAACTGTTTAGTTGGCTAGAAACAGTCATATTACTATCCTATTGTGAATAAACATAATTTCATATAATGATCCGTTGGAATACTCGTCACTTATTTTTATATTTTATAAGCTGTACAAAATATTAAACCTGTTTATAATTCCGAGGTCAAAAGTTAAACTTTAGGTCTTTTTGACTCTGCGAATTTGATATCCAAGTGTTTAAAATAATTGTTTCGTTGCATATAATTAAGACAAAAATATGCTTTTAGGGATTTTAATTTTTGACATCTATATCACTTAAATATAAATATTATTTAAAAAAAAAATATCTCGTACAGTTTATATACTTTATTTCTATGAAATAAATTATGAAGTACGGTCATAGTATGTTCATAATACTTTTATATCTTTACTCAATAGAATTATTGAAGATCTGCGGAACCTATAGCCATTTTTTTATAAGTTGTAGACAGAGGTACATTTCCACGGACTTAGGAATAATGTTTAATAAATAAGGCATAAAGAATAAAATGTTTATCATATAACAACATATACAACCATTTCCAGCTTTTATTACGGCTTAATGCTGAATGCTCAATGTTTGCAGACTTTGATAATTATTATAGGCATGAATTTATAAAACAAAAAATTCATGTGGCAACTCGGTGAAAACCAGCCGAAAAGCCTGCAACTACTACAATACAAGTAAATCTTGTTACGAGACTAGAGTCTTTGTTACTTGAGGACCTGTACAGTCTAGAAACATTGTATCATAAATAAAATGACAAGAATTAGAAAACAATTCGGTACATTTTGATTGGAAACATCTTTGAGATTGAAAAATCGTGTTAAAGTTTTTGAAATAATCTGATTATTGACTTTCAGGGGCAAGCATTCGAAGTGTGTTCTAGATTACTGAGTATGTTATGTTCTGGAATGCAAACGCAATGAACCACTAGCCGAGCGTTAAGTTCTTACAAGAATAAAACAAAGCAAACAAAGAAGATTTTTCGCGTGTTGAAAGCCAGGGTTTGCGGAGCTCTGAATAGCGTCAACTCCACAATGGAAATTCGGTGTTCTAATGGCCATTGCGGGCGATTTTAATGAGTGTCTGGGCTAAAACACATGCTGATTTGAATTCAAGTAGTTCTTGATGCCTACACAAAGCGCTAACCCTCCGACCTGAAATCAATACCGGGATATTACCACTGTGTTTCGTCATCGGGAATGCTAGCTATTATTAGTATTTAATGCGTTCTACAGTTTATTCCACCCTATCATTACTGCGTGGTAAAAATAATAACACGATATGCAAACACGCAATTATTTATTATTTACAATCTTGACATTTAACGTATAAATATAATTTTATAAACATAAAGAAAATTAAAAGTATATTTAGTTCCAAGACAGCAGACGTTTCACATTATTAATAAAAATATATATTTGTATGTATAGTTGACTTTGTCGTTGACAGAAAACATATAATCAACAATCTTTATCAAAGAGTACAGTAGCTTTAATAATTTAGGTTGATAATAATAGCATTTTTTGTCATCCGTCTCATTTCTCCTCAGTTTTAAGTGATATAAGACTTAACGTAACCTAAAATTTAAAAATGTGGTTCTATCTGTACACAGTCATAAAATAATTTTACCTTATGTATACAATTAATTAATAATCTCCTCAAAATCTTGGTCCATCTTAGGGGGAGAGTTGGATTTTTGTAAACCCGAATAAAATATTTTCTGTAGCTTTCGGAATATAGTTTAATTTTTTCCCTTATTCTTATATGTAAGCCTAGATAATATGTTGTTATAAATAAATTTTGTTTTTGAATATTATTGAATATTATACAGTAATTATAAATTTTTCAAAATGTTGTTCATCTTACCCCTACTTACCGTAAAATAACAAGTAAAACTTTCTTCTTGAACAAAGTTATAAAAAAATAGGCAAAATATAATGCAGTTAAACAATCGTATGTTATCAATAAACAATAATTGAAAAAAAATAATGGCACCAGAATTGCACAAAAAATCAATTATATTCAATAAATACCTATAATAACCATATATTTTTATTGCTTTCGGTTTTTCAGTACCATGTACAGTTTTTTATTTTCTTTATTAATAAAAACTTGTATATTTCATCCTTCGGTTACCTTGTACTATACAATACAATTGGTCGTAAAAATAGGATACACTCACAAATACCGATATCGTTTAGAAAGAGTTTAAAGTTAGACTTCAATCCGAATTTTGCGAATATAATTTCGGAATATATAATATGGTACAAGTAATTGAGCTATCGTTAAAGAAAATAAATGCATAAATAACTCATTGTATATGGATGTAGAAATCCCAAAATATATTTTGGATATATCGAAACCTTGAAAGACAAGTAAAGATAAATTCAAATGTGGAAACAAAAATAGGGAGAAGTCAAAAAATAGGAATGTCTAATCAATATAGATTATTCTACAGATTCCCTTTATGATCTCAAAAACAAGCAATATTATCGCGAAATTGTGGTAGGTACTTGACATTCTTTTCAGAGTAGATTTATTACAATAGCGCTTTTATAAAATCATTTTGCATATGACCCCAGTCCAGCCCATATTATTACCGCTTAACTGCTTGTACGGCAATTTGGAATGATGGTTAATAAAATGTAAATATTAGGCTTGCTCTCCAAATCCCGATATAAAGAAGACCGCGGCAGATATGCGAATCACATACCGGGCAATATAAATCATACGCGTCATAGAGCACACAAAGCACGTTCGTTTAAACAGCGGGTAGCGCTATGAACGAACCCCGCACAATGGAATCGCATCAAAATATTCATGCTGATTGTTGAAAACATCAGGCGCAGGGGTTAACATAGACATTAATAAGCTCGATTTATTGCTCTTTGTAGCCACATCATTTTTATTTTCCGTATTACTTTATCAAACAGAGGGTGTAATTTATACGTAATCCGAGTCATAACCTGTGATAGCTCTTGTTTATGAGCAGCGATGGTTCAATTGAGTGGCGCGATCCGACTCGATCCGAACGGAGTATGAGACCTGGGATTTAAATCGCAAAGGCGCCAATTACAGTAGATCCTCTATATAATGACTAAGGGTCGGTTTTTTAATCATTGTCAGTGCTTCGGTTAGAGATAAACATGGTTAAAATGCCCAAATGTGTTTTTCAATTGATAATCGTGGTTAAATATTACTGTTAACCGGTGAATTTTAAGGCCAGTTTTTCATTCATTGGTTAGTGCTTCTTTTAGAGATAATCATGTTAAAATGCGCAAATGCCTTTTTCAATTGATAATCGTAGTTAAATATTACTGTTAACCGGTGAATTTTAAGGCTGGTTTTTCATTCATTGGTTAGTGCTTCTTTTAGAAATAATCATGTTAAAATGCGCAAATGCGGTTTTCAATTGCTTATCGTGATTAAATATTATTGCTAATCGGTCAATTCTTAACCAATCAAAATTGGCAGGTTAGCGACCGCAATGAATTAAATAAAGAAGGGGTTAACATAGACATTAATGAGCTCAATTTATTGCTCTTTGTAGCCACATCATTTTTATTCTCCACAGTACTTTATCAAATGGAGGGTGTAATTTTTACGTAATCCGAATCATAACCTGTTATAGCTCTTGTTTATGAGCAGCGATGGTTCAATTGATTGGCGCGAGGCGACACGAACTGAACAAGGTTCAAAGGTTTAAAGCGCAGCGTCACCAATTACAGGAGAATCTCGATATAATGATTAAGGGTCGGTTTTTCAATCATTGCTGCTTTGGTTAAAGATAATAATATTTAAAATGTGCAAATGCGTTTTTCAATTGCTTATCGTGGTTAAATATTACTGTTAACCGGTCAAAATTGGCGGGTTAATCGCAATGGATTAAATAAGTTCTAACAAAGATTTTAAATTAATAACAGATATGAATAATGATAAACACAATACAGTAAGGCAAAGATCAGATTATTTTAGCGAATCGGATGACACGGAAGATTTCATATATAGAAACGTAGAAACTGATTGATGAGGTAACTCATCCAACATCCCATCCTTGCAAGTTCTTCTATGTACGTCACTTTTTGCATTGAACATATTTGTAATTTTCTCCCAGCAATGTTCCTTGTCTTTCATTGTCGTTACATCTATTTTTTGCACTAATTCCATCATGTTGTTATCAAATTAACCACAATAATGAATTCTTCATCTAAAAAATTGAACTGACAGATCTAGTAATATGAAGAAAGCAGTCGTATATTTTTCTTGCCAACCTAAACTAGATTAACTTGTGCTGGTTAAATAAAATCACGTTTAATTTAACCGCAATTTAACCACGTTATGAAAAACCGGCCCGTAATTGATAAAAATACCACTTAACCATAAAAGCAGGAAGACCCAAAAATAGTTACATCAACAGTGTCGAAAAAGATCTCTAAATATTGAAAGTAGAAAACTGGAAAAAAAGCAAAGGACAAAACATTCTGGGAAAAGCTAAAGTAACTTGACTAACAGAAAATGTATCCAATATCTTTAGAAATAGTAGGTCTAACCTTTTGAAACAAGTTACTTAAAATAACTTTGTTACAAACTAGAACAGAAAAATATAACTAAACTACAGCTGCATCTAAAGCTACGGGAATACTTATCTAAACTTAAATAGCTAGCTACTGCCAAAGCCAACCTATGGATAGTATACAAATATATATCGAACGGGAGGTAGAGAAGATTGAGAAGAATGTGCGATGTCAAAATTACAATACCGCAATAAAATGAATGCAGTCAATCCACATTTAACGGAAAGCCTTGAGAACCGGATGCTGCACATCAAGAAGTGTCTAATGAAATCGTCTTTAGCTTTAATTAAACAGCGTTCAATCATCGTGATTTAGGAATTAAAGCAGCAACGGTCAAAACATGTAGCGACTAGCGACCGTTATTAAAAATTCATTGGGCGCGCGGTAGAAGAGTATCATTTTCCGTTCAATCTTGAGAGCTGTCCGGCATTGTTAGTGCAACCGCAAGTAACCACTCGCAACCACTCGCAACAACTCGCAACCACTTGACATCAAGTCGCCTCGGGTGGCGTCCTTTATCCCGGGATATCAAAACATCTCCCGAGAAACGGCCTTTAGCTTTGAGGGCTCTCTCCTGCGATCTGTAACAGTGTAACAAAACGCAGATCGCATCGACAACCGGTTCCGCCAACAAATGTTATTAATTTAAAATTAGCAATGAAAGGCAGAGACGTTACTTCAAGTGGGTTTGTTGCCCCAAGCAATCTACCCCCTTCCAACTGTTGCTTACAAAAATATATGATAATTCAGTACACAATGCACACAACGCGAATAAAAAATATGTTTTGCCTTGTCAGAATGCGAAGGTTAATATATGGAGCATGTTACTACCTGGGTGGACTTTGTTTCTCTATCATGCTAATTATCATTTCTTCTTTATTTGCATAAGGATCATAACTTACAATTTAAATCTCAACATTAATTTTTAATAAAAAACTACTTACATATTTTTATTTTTTTTAATGTGAATTTATAATTACAACAGCATTAAGTTAAATGTAAGAACTCAACAATTCAGAGAGCAAACAGAAGAGAAGTACAACAATAAATTAAATTTGGTTGAATTTATGTAGCAAAATCTATCATGCTAATTATCATTTCTCCTCTCTTTGCATATGCATCATAACTTACCTTTTAAATCTCAACATTAATTTTTAATAAAAAAAAACTACTTACACATTTTTATTTTTTCAATGTGAATTTATAATTACAACAGCATTAAGTTAAACGTAAGAATTCAACAAGTCACAAAACAAACAGAACAGAATTACAATGATGAATTAAGCTTAGTTGAATTTGTGTAGCAAAATCATTAATTTTCTTGTAAACAAAGCCTGCTTGTTCCATTTAAACGAAATAATAAATTAAAACTGTCGACTTGATTGGAAGTTGCAGTGTCGAACTCAAGATAAATGGCATTTCCAAATGAATCTACGCCGGAAGACAATTAAATTTTACTAGCTTAGATAAATGATTGCCTCAATAAACTAATTTGCCAATTCCTTTGATAGACATTTATTTTCATTTTAGGAGAAGAAACAGGACATCACCATAAGTAATTTATTTTTCTTTTATATATTGAAACGAAATTGATCTTTTTGTGATAGTTGTTCCAAATTATGAAGAAATAAAAAAAAAACCTTAATAATTAAGTTATTAGTTGAAGTACAACAATCAAAGATGATTCAAAACTTCAAGTACCCGAAGTACTTGTTTCTTTACAAAATTTACTTGTATTTACTAAAGTAAATTCGAACTGGATACAGCGGTTTTTATTTATCGTTGGTTACTGTGAGAATCTCCAAATCTCAAATTAACATTATACTTAGTTCGATTCGAAGAACGATAACGATATCCTTTCAAGAGTCAAGTACGCTATATTATTAAACCTATTATTATATGATGAAGCTGTAAGTGACAGCAAAACTTTGTCGTTAGATAAATACTTCAAAAATTAAGTACAATATATCATCCCTCAACAATATAAATTGAAACTAATTGGAGTCTACAACTTAGAAGAATTGTTCTTACAATCCGAGTTTAATTTTGAACGATCTCAATTACGAACCAATTATTTTTCGTACAAATATAGTGCTGTGATGTAATATTTACACTAATTTGGAGTTCCCAGGAAATGACGTCCGATAAATGCCTTTTCTGGTATAAATAGCATCTTTAGAAAAGCTATGTCATCATCAAATTTATACACTTATTGATGGATAATAAGTCCTGATGATGTGAATAATAGTTTTCCGTTTTCTTATTATTAATTTGGTTTAACTACTAATTATTAGACTAAACGGAAGTATTACAATGGAATGAAAAACACCCAAATTAAAACCAACATTCTTGCCTCCGCGAGATTCGAATCTGCAACACATGGGTTGCAAAGTCTAACCAGTACATTTACATTACTAGTAATTACACTAATGTGATTTCTTAAGGTATAATTTATGTTTTAAGACCAATTGCATTATGTGTCGTTATTTCATTTTTCCTCCAAGTCTATATTGAATAGAAAACCACAGTAGTCGTTCACCTTTGGTGTATATTACACGGTGACATGTCATGTAAGATTAATGATAACTTAATACATAGTGGCAAAAACTTCTGTGGTACAAATCGACCACAATGTTCTAGAATGATCATTTATTTCACTCGGGTGACATGTATGGTCTCAGATTACCACCGATTAGCTTTCTATTCGAAGATATCTACCGAGAAAATTAATCGATTCGTGTGCACATATTAAGTTGTTTTCGACCCCCAAAATGACAAATGGGGAAAAATGGAAAACATGTTTATTTGCAGAATTATTCCAGTACTCAACGGTTTTGAAAAAGTTATATCTACCGTAAACCGTACCAAATTTTTTCTTTACTACGAAGAAAAAAGTTTTTGAAAATCATTGATATAAAATTAAAAAAACATACCATTAAATAAAAACTAGTTGAAAAACCAAGTGTTTTACCGTATTTAAATAGTACGTTTTTCATATTTTGTAATTTTAGAAAAGGAAAATAGGGGAGATTAAAATGGATGGAATAAGAAGTACGGAGTACCTAAGAGAAATGATAATAGTTGAAACAATAAAGACAAAACTAAGAAAGTTTGAAATAAATATTTAAATTGAAGAATTTAGTAACAATGTTAATCCCGTCATAGAGATCCAGATGAAAAAGAACGAAAAATCAACAAGAAGAAAGAGACATAAACCAGGATAGCTTTAATTAGTGATGTCGTCTAGGCAAGACAAGACTGCAAAATTTTGTCTTATCTAGAAATTTCAAGACAAGACTTGACTAAGTCTAAGTTTAGATTAAACGTCTTGTCTAGATATCAAGATTGTAGTTTGTTTCAAGATTCTAATTTACTTGCGCATACGATTTAAACAAGGACAGATAATTCTTCGGCAGCGTTCTTTTTCTATTTTACAATCACTGTTTCAGCTCAGATGGAACAAGCATTGCATAATATATTTATATTTAGAAAATTTAAATTTTTAATTAGTCTTAAAACAAGTGTTTTTCGCTTTGATCTACAACAAGACAAGACATGTGTCTAGAAATTATAGATCTAGACGGTAATAATAGCTTTGATAGCTACTGTAACTAAATAAGAAACGATAAAAGCAGAATCTTATATTATGTAGTTCTATGGCACAGGAGCTTGGAAGAAATGAGTTGAGAATCTAGTAATTTATGACAAATCCCTTGATTTTAAGGAGTCGAAGGATAAAGTTCAAGAAGAGTTAAAACCTGTGTAACGAAATTATGTAAAATATTCGGTGTGAGAAACATGTATGTACTAATGAAGTTAATTACGAACATATTCTTGAAAATTTGTCTAGTCACTCCAGATGTCCGAATGTAGTGCATGTTTGTAAGACTGTTAATGTATGGCTCCTTAATGAGCCATTCTAGAGGGAGCTGCTGTCTGTATGATTTGCAGCCCTAGACAACCCTAAGGGAGAAATCAAGGCCTGTAAATCATCTGATCAAACCGCAAACTTAGACGTTACTGGCCACTCTGAGAATGTTACTTAACTACCCATGAAATTGTGTTGTTTCGCTGGAATTAATTTTCGTTTTAATTACACCAGTAATGTGTGAACTGAACAAGAAGTGTAGCATACTAGTCTTACTGTTACATAACAGAAGTGTGAAGAAAGTTACATGAGAAATTTATTTATCGCACGACATATGAAAACTTGTAAATTGCTCAAAGAGCTCAAAGGGCAAATAATATTACATTTAAAAATGTTTTCTATTTTTGGAAAAAGATTATATTACAAAAACATTACAAATAAAAATTATATAAATTTCTTAACATTGATCTGGATGTGATGAATTCAAATTTTTAAACGGAACTTATTTTTTTCTTTGCCATTATATTTGTCTTTAAAATTTATATCGGCAATTCAGTTTTAAGGAACATTTTACATAAATATTCAAGTTTCAAATTAATTATGAATTTATTCAGTTTTTATAATGAAACATATAAAAAAGATACCGTTTATCAATGTTGAAAATCTATTAAAATATATAATCATAGGAATATTAAAAAAAATTAACGTGATTAATAGGTATTATTGAGAAACAAAATACATGTAGAAATATTTTTGCTAATCGACGCTTGATATGTGTTTTTGTTCTCAAAATATTTGCAGTTACATTTATCCATCATTATCGAAATCATTTGTTTGATAATAAATAAGCTATATAATTTTTTTTCTTATAATTGATCGGTAACTAATATCTGTTTTTTGTTTCAGGTAAATAACATACCATTCCTCATCCTTCAGATCATCAAATTTGTAAGTTCTGGTTGTATTTTTATTAAAATTGTATCCACAAACAAAAAACCAGGGTTGGTATAATATAATGTAAAGATATTAAACCACTTGATTTAAATCAATGAAACCCTGTAAAAAACTAAGATGGAAATTAATTTTCAAATACCTATTAATTGTTTTGTTTCAAAATTAAACAATCGTAGATATAGTTTTTAGTTTTATAGTACAAACCGTTAACAAATGATTTGATTCGTCTTTAATGATAATTTAAATAGTAAGTAAATACCCAGTTGGCGGTCTGGGTACCAGCAAAAATCTAAGATAGAAATTAATTTTGAAATACCTATTAATTGTTTTGTTTCAAAATTAAAGGATCCTAGTTTAGTTCGTGTTTTATAGTACAGACCGTTACAAATGATTTGATTTGTCTTTAATGATAATTTAAATAGTAAGTAAATACCCAGTTGGCGGTCTGGGTACCGGTGAAAAGGTCAAAGTTGACTCACTGACAAGCATAATGAAGAATACCGTCACGACTACAAACGTTGTAACTTCAACAAACAAGAACCCATCGTGGAGTTGAATCTTATCTGATGAACAAGGGCCGGAGATAGGACGTACCCGAGCTATCGCTCCGTATATCTGACAATGCTCAACAACAGTTACTTACAAACAATTATGCGCTTTATTTAATAATCGCACAGAGACTTGCTTTCAACTGGACTTGTCTGTACCTTGTTATTAGTTCTGTCTAATGCTTTACTTTCAGAATTTGCTGTTTGTTATAGTCCAAAGTCATTGATTTAGGACAAAAACGCAAAGTTACTAAACAATTGAAAATGAGGCCGGTTTAGACTAGCCTATATATGGGACAATAAATAGTACAAGAAATGGTACAATAATTTGTACCAAAAATTATTTGATATTGACGAAATTTTGTATGATATTAATGTAATTTTTTGTACAATATATTTGTTCTGATTCTGCACACTTTTCTTGAATATATCAATTTGACAAGCAAAATTAATTGCTAGACAAGTAAATGTAATGGTTTTCATAATTACTCTGTTAGTAGAATAGTTATTTTCTATAACTTTTCTTTGAGAATGTTATCCAAATAATAAATATTATCAGAAACATACGACTTACGGCCGTTTTAGACTAGCCTATATATGGCACAATAAATAGTATAAGAAATGGTACAATATCTTAAACCATAAGTTCTTAGATTTTTGTATGATAATAATGCAATTTTTTTTAACAATATATTAGCTCTGATTCTGCGCACTTTTCTTGAATAAGTCAATGTGACAAGCAAAATTAACCAAAAATTCATTTACATTTAATGTTTGCAATACTTACAACTTTACCAGTAGTAACACTAGGTTTTCTATAACCACACTACCTAAAAAAAAAAACCTTAGAAACGCAGATCACAAAATTCATATTTGCGGATGCTACAGCTAAATTAAGTGACAGATTGTATGAAAAGTAGAACGTGTTCTGTTTTTTTCAACACATGTAAGATCCTATACAATATTTCAATCAATTGCTGTTTGATACTAGTCAATTTTAATTGTACCACAATGGTGCAAAAACGTGTACAATTTAAAGGCTAGTCTAAAATTGCCTTTTGTTATATTTTCCAAGCATAAATTAGAGAAGTGGATTATGTTTAATGTTTAGTTACTTATTTGTATAGAATCAATTCGCCAGATTGAAAGCATAAAGTTGAAAGAAGAGTTTATTTTACTGTCATATTAATGATGATGATAGTATCGCTGTTGAAAGTATTGATTGAACTTTTGTAATTCAAACATTTTGTGATAAAGAATGAATAAGGTTTTATGAGAAAGTTTTAAAACAAAGTGCTGCAAACAAATGGACGAATTAAAGCTTTAATATTTAAACTTCTGTTTGGCATAGAATTGGAAATGTAACGTTTTTTCCATTGTTACAATACATTATTTCTATAGACGTCTAGACTCGGACGATAACACTTAAAATCCGCTTTAATATTCTTTACGCGATGTAGAGCATTCCAGAGATGTTGACTTTACATCACTTTTAATCTTCCATGAAATTCTACGTAGAGTAAAAATAGTGCGTTTTTTATCTTGCTCACGGACTAAATTTAACGTAAAATTTATGAAAATACATTGAAAACTATTTAGATTCGAAATAGAAACAACATAGATTTAGCCACCTACATGAAAACTGAATGATTCACATTTAATTGCAATGTAATACACACTAAGCAAAAAAAAAACATATGTATTAATATAGTCCCTTTTTTATTTAAACCGTCCACTCTACGTAGGAAGATATTGCAATCTGGCACATTTTAACATATTGATATTTGTATGGATGTTTACGAATTAAGGTCTTTTCTTTACACTTTATTTTTAATACCATCTTCTATCTATTCACCCTTCACACTTGGGAATTCCTGTACTTTTCATCACGTTTAGACTATTTTTGTAGATTCATTTTTAGTTTATCCAGTTATATACATACTTCATAATTAAATTTCTGACAATAATGGTACTATACTAGTTGATCAACTTTTGAAAAACTTATTGGAATTGGAAGTTTATTTAAAACAGAGAAATATGTAAAAAATATGTTTATTTATTTCTGTAACATTAAAAATTCAATGGGAAAAAAAAAATAATAAAACATGAAAAACACAAAATATATATCCAGTAAGTTACTTAATACATTATAGAAGCAAATAAAAATATGAAGAACGGAAATATTCATTTGAATGCCACAATTTCTTAAAATATTCTGAACAAGAGGAAAAACATTTGGCCGATAGAATAAACGTAGTTCAACTCTTGATCCTAGTTTACAGAAATTAACTAACTGTTTTGACCTAGCGTTTTATAGTATAAACATTGTTTTTTAAATAACCGAAGTTTATCTGATGGTTAATTTGTAATGACGATGTAAAGGAAACATTGATAATGTAGCGAACCCAGGGTCGCGGCGCGGGCGGCGGCGCGGGCTTCGGCCGCTAGCGAACAGGTTAAAACACGTCCGTCCGCTACCCATTGTTCTGATTCACAGAATCGTGGAATATTCTAGATTGAACTGTTTTAATATAAATACCCCAAGCAAAAGATCGCGAAAACAGTCTTGTGTTAATACGCGTAGTGTACAGATGGTGATATAAATAAATAGACAGTGATATAAATAGTGTTGAAATAAATATTGCGTAGTTTTAATTGTTTAAATAAATTATCTTAGTGTTTAAGTCTTTAGAAATAATAATTAGTTCTAAAATAGTGTTTATATTTGTTAATTCTTAGTGTTAGTTATTTTTATTTATTCTTTATAATTCATATTTCTTTAATTAAACTTAGTTATATAAATATTAGTGTTTTAATCAATTTTACACTTCACCTAAATAAATAAAACGTTACAATTGGTGTCAGGTGTGGGGTTAATAAACTGTGAAGTGTAAAATAAAAATAAATAAAATGGCGGGTAAACAAGTAAAAATTAAGTGAATTAAAAGTAACCGATCTCAAGAGGGAGCTGGAAGACCGAGAGTTAGAGACATCGGGATCCAAGGCTGCTCTGCAACTTCGTCTACGGCAAGCTTTAGTAGAAGCTGGTGAAAATCCAGATGAGGTTATATTCGAAATTGCGGGTGGTTTCACCGATTTTGTTAAAATTTTAAAAGAAACTTCTAGAACATTAGAAGATAAATTGGAACAAAAATTAGAGGAAAGTTCTAGAAAATCTGAAGAAAATTCTCGAACTTTAGAACAAAAATTGATGGAAAATTCTAGAACTTTAGAACAAAAATTAGAGGAAAGTTCTAAAAAATCAGAAGAAAATTCTAGAACATTGAAAGAAGAATTAATAGAAAATTCCAGAAGTTTAGAACAAAAATTGGAAGAAAAATTAACAAAAAATTCTAGAATATGGGAAGAGAAACTAATGGAAAATTCTAGAAGTTTGGAAGAAAAACTTAACGAACAACTGAAAGAAAGTTCGGGAATATTAGAAGAGAGAATAGAAACTTATGAGAAGAAACTTGAAGAGTTACAGCAAAATTTCTCCAAAATTACGTTACCATCGGTTTCAAATTCTAATACAGCTAAGACTGATATAATTCAAGAAAACAAAACAGTAAAAGCGGAACATAATTCAAGACTGCACATTAAAACACCCGAATTCGACGGCAAGTCATCATGGCCGAATTATGTAAAACAATTTGAAGCCGCTGCCAAAGCAAATGGCTGGACTTCCAAGGAGAAGGCTACAGCGCTGACAGTTTCACTGCGTGGAGAAGCCATTGATATCCTACAGACGCTAAAAGAGGATGAACAGGAAGACTACGAACAACTTGTTAAGCGACTAGATATGCGATATGGCAATGCGCATCTGGAGCAGGTGTACCAGACGCAACTGAGGAACCGATATCAGAGTTCAAAAGAGAACCTTCAAGAATTTGAAGCGGATATAGCTCGTTTGGTTCGTCTCGCACATCCTACAGCCCCTGACAGCGTTTTGGAATGCCTAGCTACACAAGCATTTATCTATGGGGTCCGAGACAGTGAAACTCAGCAAGCACTACTATTAACTCGACCGAAAACTGTAGTTGATGCACTGTCATACGCCTTAGAGTATGAAGCAGCTAAACAAGCTTCACGTAACCTATCACAAGTGCAAGATATCGATGCTGAGGGAATTGAAGACAAGATAAAGCGAGTTGTATCTGAAATTCATGCTGAAAGAAAGATACTTCATTGCTGGAAATGTGGAGAGCTAGGCCACCCGCAAAGACTGTGCGGGAAACTGCAAAAACAGAATACTGCAGCGAAGACTGAAAAGAAGTTTAAAAATAAAACGGGTGAAAAAGTAGCAACAGCTCCTCTTGCTGTTAGAGAAGTAGGAGTGAAGAAAGTAGTTCACGGTGTAAGCCTGGCGAGAGAGAAGACCCGTGAAGAAGAGTGCAAGCACTCTTGTCATTTGGAAGCGAAACTTGCCACCGTCAAAAGGACAACGGTAGTGGACGGGAGATGGCAACCTGAAGACTTACGGAGGGACCAAGAGAATGATCCGGACTTAAAGATCATACTTGATTGGAAGCATGGCGATGGCAGGCCAGTTTGGGAAGACGTTGCACGACACTCACAAAGTGTAAAATCGTACTGGGCGCAGTGGGATTCTATTGTGGTTGAAGAGGGCCTCCTGAAACGTGTCGTAGAAAATACAGATGGTACTGAGAGTAGAACCCAGTTGATAATTCCTAGGAACAGAGTACCGGAAGTATTGGAAGAGATCCATGACGGATCTGGTGGAGGACATTTTGGAGTGAATAGAACCCTCGAAAGGCTACGCCTACGATTTTACTGGGTAAATTGCAAGGAGGATGTTAAAGAGTGGTGCAAGAAATGTGTGATCTGCGCGGGAAGTAACGGGCCACATAGAAAAAGAAGAGCTCCTATGCGCCAATATAACGTTGGAAGTCCCTTTGAACGCATTGCGATTGACGTGGCCGGACCATTCCCCGAAACTGATGATGGAAATAAATACATAGTAGTAGTAATGGACTACTTTACTAAGTGGGTCGAAGCCTATCCATTACCCAACCAGGAAGCCGTAACTGTCGCTGAAGTCTTGGTAAAAGAATGTATCTGCCGATTTGGAGTACCGCGAGAGATACATTCCGACCAAGGAAGGAATTTCGAGTCTGCTCTGTTCCAAAATATCTGTAAGATATTAGGAATAAAGAAAACCAGAACTACTGCATTACACCCGCAGTCTGATGGCATGGTTGAACGGATGAATAGAACAATAAATCGGTATTTGTCAAAGGTAGTCTCTAACCATCAGCGAGACTGGGACCGACATCTTCATCTGTTCTTGTTGGCTTACCGTTCATCCGTGCATGAGACAACAGGACAGACACCAGCAAACATCTTATTCGGGCGGGAGTTGCGCTTACCATGCGACCTGACATTTGGCAGTAAACCCGGTGAAGATCTTGCCGGGGAGGACTATGTGACGGACTTACGGAGAAGAATGAATGACATTCATGAACAAGTCCGTACAAATATTCAAGGTGCCAGCGATCGGATGAAAGACCAGTACGATGTCAAGGCTGAAAAAGGTGGTTATCAACCTGGGAATTTGATGTGGCTGTACAATCCACAAAGACGTCGTGGCTTATCACCGAAGCTACAAAAGAATTGGGAAGGTCCCTACGAGATCGTAAAAAGAATAAATGATGTGGTCTACAGAATTAGGAAAACACCTAATGGAAAGCCGAGAGTAGTCCACTTCAATCGGTTAGCCCCTTTTGCTGGTGATAATTTTGACGATCATCGTGGAGCGACGGTTCGCCGGGTTATAGCTGAGGAACCCACATTTGATGACTTTATGGAAAGTCATTCCACTGGTCACAAAGCACGGTATGGCGTGACACGAGAAGAACAACGAGATCTGTTCACCGTGTCCCCAGAATATTCCCTCGCTCACTGTGTAGCGAAAGACATTAAAATGTCCCGCGGCATCGCTTCAGTTTTTAAAAGAAAATTTGGACGAGTACAAGAACTGGCCAACCAACGTCCAACTGTCGGAAAAACGGTACAACTGAAGGATGAGAACGAGGAACGCAAGCGGTACATTTACTATCTCGTTACGAAACAATACTCATATCAGAAGCCGTCATACCGCAATTTATGGGACTCGCTATGCGATATGAAGGACCATCTGTTGCAGAACGACATCATGAAACTGGCAGTACCGAAGATAGGCTGTGGACTAGATGGTTTGGATTGGAGGATTGTTAGAAGCATGTTAGAAACAATCTTCCGCTTTACCGGAGTGGAAATTCTAGTCTGCAGCTTCAACTCTACCGGCCAAGAAGAGCTCAAACGGACCGTCGACTGTTACTTCTTCAAGACTTCCAGATGCATCAAGAGTGATGCATGCAGATTTCGTCATAACGAACTGTTCCGGGACGAAACAGTCTTAAGGAGGGGGCAATGTAGCGAACCCAGGGTCGCGGCGCGGGCGGCGGCGCGGGCTTCGGCCGCTAGCGAACAGGTTAAAACACGTCCGTCCGCTACCCATTGTTCTGATTCACAGAATCGTGGAATATTCTAGATTGAACTGTTTTAATATAAATACCCCAAGCAAAAGATCGCGAAAACAGTCTTGTGTTAATACGCGTAGTGTACAGATGGTGATATAAATAAATAGACAGTGATATAAATAGTGTTGAAATAAATATTGCGTAGTTTTAATTGTTTAAATAAATTATCTTAGTGTTTAAGTCTTTAGAAATAATAATTAGTTCTAAAATAGTGTTTATATTTGTTAATTCTTAGTGTTAGTTATTTTTATTTATTCTTTATAATTCATATTTCTTTAATTAAACTTAGTTATATAAATATTAGTGTTTTAATCAATTTTACACTTCACCTAAATAAATAAAACGTTACAATAATTATTTAATTTAGTCTTTTAACAATTATCTTTATGGCCGTCGATTTTGGTGTACATTTATATCTACTATAAAAGCAGTAATTTTACAAAAATAAAGTTATGGTATTTATTTCGTAGGATATGTCTATAAAAGCTACATTATTGCGGTAGCGTTAATATTAATGTGAAATATTTTTTCTGTACCTCTTAATTTAACGCCATTCATCTATTTCGTTAATGATTAATGATAATTACTTACTTTGTTTCTTTAGTTTATTCGTTGCCAAATAACGGAAAAGATTTTTTCCTCCTTACACAAAACCCCGAAACAGTATCCTCGTTAGTGAGTTTAGTTTACCGGCTTATCTCACCTTCGTTGGGGTAGGGAGTGCCCCAATTACCCGAGTGTAATTATGGGCCGACAGGGGGTAATCCTCGCTTTGAAGTCGGCTGTGTTTCTTCCGCTACATGAAGCACGCTGAAGTGCGAGAAGAATACACATGTCCGTCACTTTACAAATCACTTCCATGCGTGAAGACATTCTTCCGAGCTTACGCCTTCCTCTCCTGCTCCTAACCGGATTTGCCGCCGTGAAGCCCGGCAAACCACAGCGATGGCCTCTGGACTTATCCCTACTTAAAGTACAAGTACTTACAGTTGTGTCTTACTTACCAAATTGAACATGTACGAATTTTTTAAAATGGAGCAACGTAGAGAAACAACCAGAACATTACTTTGTGATTGTTCTATTATTTCAAGAATTCCCTACTTATCGCACAAGTACTTACAGTTGTGTCTTACTTACCAAATGGACAAGTTGTAAGATTTTTTTAAAATGGAGCAGCGTGTAGATTCACCTAGAACATTAGTTTACGATTGCAGAAATATGCATTGCATTCTATTATTTTAAGAATGAAAACTGACATTGGCTGATAGTATGAATGTTTTACTACGAGTAGCAGTGTACCAGCCTTTGACTATTTGGGATTATAAGGGTGTGACTTGTTAAATCAAGTGCTAGTCACGACATAAATGTGTAGCCACATGAGTAACATCAGTCACGCTATTAGGAATTTTATTTTGTAAGAAAGGAAACTTCTGAAATGGTACTTTGAACAAATTAAAATAATTTTGGAAGTATATCATAATCTACGACGTGACATTTCTTGGTCTCACAAGGTCTCAAACTAAAAGATTTATTTCTTGAGTTATACTTGCGTTTTAAGGGTTGATGTTGTCAGGCTACAGTCGCAAGTATTACAGCTTGCGGTTTTGAACCAATCGTACTAAAACTTTATTATTATTTAGTTAAAGAAAAGCGAAGTTGGGATTTGATCCCAGATCTGACATTCTAGTCAATTTGAGTTAAAACGCGTTAATCAAATAAGACAATGCTGCCTGAATAAAATAGATCGTATCATCTTTCTGTAAAGATCATTACAAGTCATCGGTGACTCAACATCCTTATGTGGAATAGAGCCTCTGGTACCTAAAGTACTTATTTCGTGACATGTTTTACTTGCATTTTTGTGATGCTTATCTACACGTCACGACCACACAACCGTACTGCCCGAACCACTTCAATACTTTATTATTATTTAGTTAAAGAAGGGCGAAACTGGTATTGAAATTGAAACGCTGAATCAAATAAGCCACCATCTGACTATAAAAACATGACGTCAAAGTTGTAATCATATTATTTTGAATAAAAGTTTATATACTAACGTGCTATTTAGTACTTTTTTATGGGGATCATTTTATACATACCTTAGGGATCATTTTATATTATTTGTTTAACAAATTATCTTTAACTGTTTATACAAAAATGTAATTTAAAAGTATAGATGCCTAAATTTAATTTCTACCAATCTGAAGGTAGACGAACTGGCTTACGAACTCTATTTTAAATTTATCGAAATTATGGATGATTTTAGATACCTTTCTTCTAATTATTACATATATTTATTGCATGAAATACCATAGATTATATTGAAATGCAAAAATATATATATATATATCACAGTTTAGTATTCATTTTGGAAAACAGTTTTATCGCGTCGTTTACCTTTTTATTCGAAACTTAAAACATTACCTTTCTATCGACCAGATTCAAAAGTCGTCGCAAGTTTCTTCCATCTTGTAACATTTTGGCAGTCCCTTCCAGTTAGGGATTGTTGGATTTCCTTTGCCTTCTGGAATGGGGAGGCTTGCTCGGTAACAGGCATGGACATGTTACCTGGTCCTGGTGTCCTAGGTCGGCAGGACTAGCGGTGAGCACTCGTGCGTTACGGACAGAGCCGGCTCGGGAAATTTATTTCTTACATTACTCATTCATTGTGCAGTAATGTTCAGATCTTTTACTTGTCATATGAAGTTATTTAGTGGAGGATAGTTCTTATAAATTGCTGCTCATTTTTTAAAAGTAATTTCGTAATAATGGAGGACCCACTTAGGAGGAAATGAAAATCTATTTAAAACTCAATTCCGTTACTTTTGAGATATTTATCACCCGTTGAAATCTTTAAAATAGGGTAGATGAACGTTCAAAGTAATGATTTTGATTTTAGTTTAATTTCCTAAAAAAACTTGGTTTTTGGAAGTTGTCATATAAGATTTTATATATATATATATATATATATATATATATATATATATATATATATATATATACATATATATTTATATTTATAGTATTGCGTTTAATAATACATGTGTTTTGTTTTGCATTTTTTAATTTTGCTGTTGTAATTCTATTTATAGTTACATAAGCTACAAGAAATTTAAGTAATTCATTATCACTTTTGAGATTGTATGAACTGAGTCGAAGTTCTTGTTACCATAAGAGAATAGTTACATTAGGTACTTATGGAATGGAAGATTTTTTGACTGGACGTTGAATTAAAAGGAGAAATTGCTGTATTTCAGTCAGTAAAAACGATTAATTCAACATCGACGTTTCGATCCTACCCGGGATCATCCTCAGGATGTGAATCTGTTGTATTTGACTATTAATTTAATATACCTAATTTTTTTGTATATTTACTCTTTGTCATACATTTATAGCATAAATTATAAAATTTATGTTCGCTATAATATAAAATTTGTTTAAAAAATTTATTCTGTTGAGTGGAAATTTATACGACATACTTCGAGAGCAATATGGATAATTATTTCTAAATTTTATTTCCCCTTTTCTCTTTTGAATTTCGATCCATACTTGTAAAACTAAGAAAGTTCGAGTTTCAGTTACAGTTTTCTTAAATAAACCATTAAAAATTCCAAATAATAGTAGTACATCGTTCTGTTTTATAAAAAATTTTGCTAAAAGTTGAACGATAAAATTAAGTCTCGTAGTTCTATTAATTTTAAATATTCTGTGACGGACATCATTATATGAATCGATAAACTGATTACTTTCGAAATTCTTTGACATGCATTCATAATATTTTAAATAGCTTGTTAGAACTTTTTTATAAATAGAAGTCTGTTAGGCATGACAAGCTTGTCCTATCGCTGTAAATATTATTAAACATCTCCGCCATCTCTAGAAAACAATCCGCCCGGTATAACGATCCTGATTGGCAGTCACTTTCCGCTCGACAAAGGCTAACAAATTCCTACAAGACCATATAAAGAGAGCAGAGCCCGTATTGTGCCGCGCTACATTTGTAACGTTTATAGAAACATCAGGTTAAGTTTCAGCTGTCAACTGGCCGCTTGACGGTCCGATGCTTGAAGTTGACGTGGCGATTGTTGCGGGAACAAAAGCTCCCAAGGAGAAGGAAAAGGAACCGTGCCCCGTGCGCTCAGAATGCAAGCTGTAATTATAAACCATTGTGCGCTAATACAAATATAAAATTTTAATTATAATGCAGTACAGATTTCTTTGCTTTTTGTTGAATTATATTGTCATACTCAAAAGACGTGAAAAAAGTTGCATATGCTAATTATTTGCTCTTTTGAATAACGACTTGCAATTTTCATTGGTCAAGACCTTCCATTTATTTTTTACGTAAAAATGGCTTCTATATTGCCCTCTCCAAACCATCTAAAGTACCTCTGGTAAACACCATTTACATTTATATTAGTATGTACTGCACTTTTTTAACTGTTTACAAAACAATATTTTATTTCATAAACGAAAACGAAATCTGTCATAAAACTGAAAAAGCAGAGAAATTGGTATATTTATTCAAATATTATAATGGAAACTGAAAGCGATTCATCTGAACAAAATTTGGAAAAACAACTAAGAATTTTTACTTTTTGTTACACATTTAAATACTTATTTTTTTCTTTTCTTATATGACAAATATCATTTAATTTTAAGATATTATGATATAAAGAACATAGTTTGGTTATTATTAATATTTTTGTAGCAAGTATTTTTTTATCTAAAAATTAATGATTTTTATTTAAAAAAACAATCAGTTGATTTAAATAAAGCTTACACTGTTTCAAACGTTGGTTTCTTGAAATAAAATTTAAACACAACACGTAATATCGGTAAGTAATAATCCAAACTACTTACCGATCAATAAAAACATAAATTACTGCCTTGGAAACCTAAGCATTTAGAATTATCCGATAATGCTAAAATCAATGTAAAAAAAGACCAGACAAGTAATTACAAGACAAAACAAGAAAAGAAAAATCAATGAATTAATGTAAAAATTTTCAATAATATACTCATTTTGAAGCACATAATTCTTAGAAGATATAAGACTTCACAATGTAGGTACTAAAATTGTAATTTTACTTGTGTTTAATAGTTCAGGATTCTATAATCTCATCAAAAATCAATATTAAATATTTTTTTTTAATTTACTACCCTTGCTTACCAACTTTGTTCGATTCGACTCTTGCCTTGACCACGCTGTACTGGGTAACTAAAGAATAAAATAGTTTAGCATATTTTATACCTGTTACTAATACTTTAATACCTAACATATATTTAAATTATTTGCATTAAAGTATTACGATTCAGGCATTATAATAAGAAAGTAACTTTAACGTCTACAAAACGCCCTGTCAATCAAAAGCATTCCCCTCGCTATCAAAACCATCATTTGATTTATATTATCGCGGCAAAATCTCAGATTTCATAGCATGCTTTGAACCGTAACTGTTATTTTCCGGTTAATATAAACAGGTATCAGATCGTATCGGTAGAGGCGGGTTACGAAACACTGCATCAAATCATATCGGTAACAGGGAACGCGCCTACCTCAGCCCAGATGCATTGCCTCCAGCCAACACTAACCCACTTCCCCGGAAAGTTACAGGATGGCGAGATAAATCAGCGGGAACGAACAACTTTCAAGGTTTGGAAGGTACATGAAGTGAACAACCATCAAATCATGGCGTGATATTTTTTATTTACTTTTATTTTGAATCAGTCCAACAGAACTAAAAGTTCCAATTACAGGATGATTATACACATGTAATTAATAGATACAATAATATACAAAGAAAATAAGAACAAGTGAAATACTTAACAGTAACTTAGAAAATAATTATCTACATGACTAAGGGCCGGTTTTTCCACCTCCAGTTATAGTGCTAATTACCTTAACCATCGGTTAATAGAAAAATGTCGCATCGAAAAAGTAAATAACATATATTTTTGACAACTTACGACAGTTTTTCGATGCGATATTTTTCTGTTAACCGATGGTTAAAGTAACCGGCGCTTTAAGCAGAGATGGAAAACTGGCCCTAAAGTAGTTATTTAGCTTCCTTCTGCATACATTTACGGAATCTATCTCACAAGTGATATCATTCAAAATATTGCACTTTTGCCAGATTGGAGACTTCATTTCATAGTTTGTTCTAACTTTTATTACAGTTGGATGTTGAATGAGTGTTGAATTGAAATATGATAAGGGAAGGCTGAAACAAATGCATCTCCTGATTTCTAACCTTATCATCAAATATACTACACATCTATTGGTAAGTTAAGAAGAATATATTCTCCTTCTTTAAAGTTGAAAGGTTTGATGTTATGTATTACAAAATAAATGACTATTCCTTATTGTAAATGCTGCACGGTACACAGTGGTGAAAGTAAATATATTTTCTTAACACGGTGTGCTTCTTTGATGAGATAAAAATGGGAGGATTGCTGATTGTTAGTGATGTCGTCTAGATTTAGACTTTCTAGACTTTTGTCTAGTCTTGTCTAGATTATCAAGCGGCAAACGTCTTGTCTTGAGGTTTTAAGACACCAGACAAGACGAGACTTTCTTAATCAAGATTAAGACTCTTGACAAATTTCTAGACAATTTTCAAGACTAGATTAACTTTTAAGTTGTAAGTAATATTACTTTTATTTCCGTGCATTAGTAGGTAAATTCAAAGTTTCAATAATAATTTAAAGTTGAAACTATTACTATCAATTAAGATTAAGAAGGTTTCCTTACACTTACATACATACTAATGTCTGTATTCATAGTCGGTACTTCGCCTAGACTCATACTTGAGTACTTGTCAAATGCTGTTAAGTAATCATATTTACAAATATTCCCAACGCTGTAACTACAATATATTCAAATCTCTACCTTCAGGTTATTTCTTAGACGAGAATTCA
Source organism: Stenolophus ochropezus (assembly GCA_035578165.1). Taxonomy (NCBI): domain Eukaryota; kingdom Metazoa; phylum Arthropoda; class Insecta; order Coleoptera; family Carabidae; genus Stenolophus; species Stenolophus ochropezus. The sequence continues at coordinate 7,223,124 of JAQOWZ010000002.1, forward strand.
TGAAGTATCAACTATGAAACATGTCACGTACTAAAAGACGACTACTCCTAGTTTGAAAACTAAACCTATAAAAGAACCAATAAGAATATACTCCATTAGATATGAAAATTGTTTAAATAGTTGTTAGGTAATTCTGTTAAAACATCATAAAACAGAAATAACTCCGAAGAGAGTTATTTCTCGCAAGTAATTTCTTTCATCACATTTGCTTGTTTGTTTCCTTTTTAACCAGTTGCAAATAAAAATTCAAATAAATTTTTAAAATATATCTAAATATATCAATTTCATTTCTTTCAAGATATTCAGTCCTGTGCCATTGTTTTAATAATATTTATTGTATTCCTCTTCTTATTTCTAAATTTGTTCCATGTATGTTTTGTCTGTTGACTTTATTGATGTAATATTGATGATACCTAATAGATGGTGGTATTCTGTTATTAGTAATAACACGAAAAGCTGGACCTCAATTTCTTTGATGATATGTTTTTCTTTATTAAATTTTACTTGTTTCTGTGTGGACAATAGTCTATATGTTATGTATTGGGTTCCGAACCACGCGATTTCGTTTTTCATTTTTGAAAATCGAACTTGAAGTTTTATAATACGTTTAATATGAATACCAATTTTATTTGAACTACATTGTTACTTGTAACTTTATCGACTTACAAATACATTTTGATCTCGATTAAGTGAAGTGTATATCAGCAAAATAAATGCAATGGCTTTTATGGTATTCTAAAAATAAACGTACCACAGTGAGAGCTATTAAGATTTGTTGATATTTCTTATCTTTTCCTGAAGGCTATAACAATTATCTGCTGAACCAAATTGCAATCTTAATTTGTCCTTCCTTGTTATTTACGACTGTTGTAAATAATGTTTCCTGTTTCTAATTTTATTTCTAATTATACAGCAATACAATAAATATATCGTCTAGCTCATCTTCGAAAATAACTACATGTTTACTTACTTATTTTTGTTTTCATTTTTGCTGAAGATGATATTATTAAACATTATACTCGTAGAGACATCCTGGTACTAATTTATTAGTTTCCGAGATTGCTATTTCAGTATACATTTCGTTTTCAATATAAAATTTATAAATTGAATAAGTTGATTGAATTATCTATATAGGCACTTTTCTTAGTTCAAATTTTTGATTTGGAGCCCCAGATCCCAGATCGTAGTTATTGTCGTTTTTTATTTTTAGAAAAATCGTCATTACTTCCTTTTTTTAAGAAATATCTAAAAAATACAAAAACATTCAGCATATACTTACTGTTCCCTAAAACATTTGTATTTACAATTATTTTCAATTTTATTAAATAAAAAAATGGCGAACGATAAAAAATTTCAAGACAATATATTGTAAATTGTAAATGCAAATGTTTTGAATTTTTTAAATATTCTTTAAAATAAGGGAATAATGACGATTTTTCGAAAAATAAAAAAACGCCAATAACATTGAACTGGGGCTTCAAATAAAAAAATTTAACTAAGAAAAGTTATTTGTTTCAATGAGTTCTAACTGCCATTTTCGGGTGTGACTTTCAATTTTAAAAGACACTTCTTCATCCGAATTAGTTCTTTATATCGAGGTTCTTTTATATCTATAAAATTATAAAATAAATTGAAATTAGAAGTAATTTTCCAGAATATAGAAAAGATTGTTAAAATATAAACATACCAAATTAATAAACATATAAATGTTTTAAATTTTAGGTGTTGTGTTGTATTAACCCTGTTCAGTCATTTGTAAAGATTAGACGAAATCCGTATTTCTAGTACTGAGGTTTGTAGATTTATTTGTTATTTTAGCCGAACCGAAAGTTTTCTCGACTATAACCTTCGTCGATAGTGTTGAGCAAACAAACTAGACATAGATTTATCTGTGAAGATCAATGCGGATTCCCGATTGTCGTGCCCTGTATTACAGTTGTTTATTTAAGGATAAGCGCACAACTGTAACGAAATCTGGTTTGCTGTGGATTCATTGGTGTGTGCATGACCTGTGACCCCTAGTCCAGCCAGGCTTCCTCTTCCGGATTGCTCCCTTGGTTTGTCTCGGGTCTCGGATCCAGATCGCCGTTGAGATGTTGGTGCGTGCCGATGCCGTTACGCCAGTGGATGCGAAACTGTTGCCAAGGAAACAACTTCTTGTTATTTGTGTTTTGTATATCAAAATAACTTATTAAATTACGAAAAAAATTGATTCTTCGGATACTGTATTTAGAATTCTGGTATTAATAAGTTAATATTATTTATGTATGTTATAAATATTATAACTTTTATATGTCATACTATTGTTTGAACATCAGTTCAAGCATTTGGAAATATTTCAATTTAAAGAAAAAATACGTTCTACGTTATTTATCCTTCAGAAATCAATTGATATTTACGTTATTTATCAATATACCGTGTGTTTCAGAAAGGTGTTTCATGGGCATTTAATATGGAAAAACAGTTTTTGATAAATAAAAACTGGCCGGCTAACAACTAAGTCACCATACTGTGCAGGACAGTACTACTTGTATTTTTACGTTAGTTAATACAGATAACTTCATTTTAATAGTATAATTCAGTGAAATTTACAAAAAGGAATTAAAATTTTTCGCCTGATGTTTTTATTGTTTTACACGCGCAAAATGTCAATTCATGGTTATGAGGTTAGAGTAACGGCCTACAGAGTTAAAGGTCTTCAGTTCGATTCTGACTTAGGAACACATTTGTTTTAAAAAAAATATTTAATTTTAATTATTGCTCATTAAATATTTTTTTACAAAAATGGCACATGTAAAACAATAAAAACATTAAGCAAAAAAAATAATTATTTTTTGTCAATTTTACTGAATTGTGCAATTAAAATGAAGTAATCTGTATTAAATACCATGTAGGCATATATTTAGTAATGTCCTATGCAATATGGTGACTTATTTGTTAGCCGGACAGTTTTTATTTACCAAAAACTGTTTTCCCTTGTTAAATGTCAGTAATAACTATAATAATATTTATCTATTATTGCCAATTGGCTTAGAATCTACATTTTTGTTTACAGTTTAATTTTAGTAATGCAGTAATACGCGTACATACTAATAGACAGTATTATACATTTATCTTCCTCTTCTTAATAACTTCTTTCATGCAGTCTTGTCTTGACTCCATATCGTCTGTCAGAAAGTTTTCTCTTCTTTCTCTTTCAATTTCGTTGCACGATGTCCTTAGATGTCTCGGAGATTCCTTTTTTTCAGCAAAAGAAGAACGATTCAACATTATATTCTCGGTTATATTATATTACAATACATTTTTAATGCTCTGATGATAAATGCCCTAGATGAGAAATATACAATTTTTACTGAAATCCACGCCAAATCAGATAAGAACAACCGAATAAACAATAAAAAATAATAAGAATTATTCTCGAACACTTGATTGAATCATTCGTAATTTGTCATTTACAAATGTCCAAAAATATAACAGAGTAACAGCCAACACAAATTTGCATTCATCATCTAATCAAATCTGTCTATGAGCAAATATATGAGTCACAGTGTCGTTTGAATTATTAATTCAATAATATAAAAATAGTCATCTAGTACTATATTTTTATTTGCTAATATCTAAAATAGGTTCAATAATGTACTAGTTAAACAAAATATTATTAATATGTGGATACCTACAAGAGACTTTTAGGTATCTAAACATCTGCTATCGAAGATACCTACTTTACTATTAAATAAATTATAAGAATAGAGAAAACATATATTATTAAGAAGTAAAAATATTGTACAACATTGAACAAACATGACTAAAGTTATTCCTAAAATGTATAAAACTTTATTGGTTTTGTATAAGTTAAACAAAACATGTGTTAGCTCTTAGGGAGAATTTATACAGTCAACTTTAAAACTAACAGTAACTTTAACACTAACAAGTTAAAATTACGCCAGTATACGGGACGTTTTACGTGGCCATCATACTCTAACTTTAACTTCTACTTTAAAAGTTGGGAAATTTTCATGTTTTAAAGTTAATTTAGTTGGTTGGCACAAGTTCGTATTACACTATTAAAGTAACCTCAAACAAGATCAATTCAATTATGGCTTTCAATTAAACCGTTTTAGTTTTAAAAAAGAAAAACTAAATACATATGGACTCAATCGCCAAAGCATTAAATGAATCAGGTATATTTTTTTTATTATATTTTACCTGGACAAATATGGATTAGTCTGTATAAATCCACCATTATAATATAAAAAATACGAATATTTCTTGGGATCATGTGTTTTTGTGAGCAGTCTTATATACAGGAATATAATAAATTGGAAGAATAAATTTTTTGAAAAATTCAAAAATAAATCTCCATTATTAAAATGTTGAATCGTCATAAGGTTCTAAATGTTATAACTTTACTGTGTAAAAACAGTGTCTCAGTTAGTTATAACAATTTTATTTGCGATGCGAATATCTAAATCTTTTTGTAAATAATGCATTATTTTGTAAAAAAAATATTCGTCATTCCTATTAGAACTAAGGAAATGACTAAGCTTGCGCGGAGAGCAAAAGTTGTGAGCTCATCGGTATTTATTGAAATGCGTCCCGTTTGAGAATCCCTCGTTCGCGGACATGTCAGGGAAGATAAAGAGGAACGACGCACCCCAATTTAAACTGGGTCTTCGTGCTCACCCCTCGCGATGCCATACCTGGCGGGACCGTGCGAACCGTTCGGTGCCGAGAATCGATTCGCCGACATGTGACTACAAATTACACTCGATTCTGTAATCCTGATTTTCTCTTTTCTGTTCATTGAATTTTACATTCCATCCAGACTGCAATTCTTTTCTCATGAACGTTTTTTGCGGAAAGTTCAACGTCGGATGTTGGATGTTCAATCTTTAATTGGAAATTTCTCCTCGGGTTGTTTGGTGTTGTGCATATTGAAGCGGGATTCATTATTTATAAAGGAAATATTTTTATTGCTTTTACTTTCTCAAACATAAACAGACGAAGGATTGAATGTTAGATGGCTTTCTCGATTCTGCTTCGTAAATATTAATCTTCAAAACAACCGGATACGTTTTGGAATAAAATTATTAAAAAGTTTAAGACTACCACAAAGATTGAAATATTTTATTTCATTGAAATGGGCGGTGGCTCACTTGGTTAGTTCACCTTGACTCGACTTTACGGGAGTGTGAGATATGGGGTTTAAATTTTACCTTTGTCATTTTTTACTCAAATAAAAAAAACCACGCTGTAGGTTCGCTATGTTGGCAATCAACATACTAAATTGCAAATGCAAATATTAAGAAGTATCTTAAGATTCTAAACGAACTGTTCCTTCTAGGAATTATGTACCACAGATGATTAACAAAATTAAAAAATTGTTTTTTATATGATCAATTTTTATTTCTTCACGATATGCATAGAAAGCTCTACTTTCTTCTTGCGAAACAGTGAGGAAAATTACTTTTCCCTCTCTAGAGAAGAAAAGGTATAGTGTTACCAACAATACTTATATAGTGTTATTACATTTATTAGATACACAGAGACTCGTATTTTACTATACTAAAAACTTAAAGGACAATTTTATTTTATGTCGTTTATCTGTTTATAACAAACAATTTTGTTGTATTAACTTTGTAATGCACAAAATCAAGCAGTCCTTGGTATTGTCTTTTTTGTTTATTTTGCAAATGTCATCAAAATGTCAAAAATTCATAATTTTAAATACATTTTTGTACTTATTCAATTGGAAGTAGAACACGTAATGAAACTGGGTGGTTATTACATATAAAAGTAGTTATTATGTTCTTTACATAGATTAAATAAAAAGAAAATTTTAATGTTGTATTTGCCTACGTAGCTTTTAAATATTTCCATGAAATTAAAATGAACTACTAGAAGTAGTAAAAAAATGCTGACTATAGAGAACCATAGTTATTGAACAGTTTTATATCATTGTCACCTGTTAAATTGCGATTTATCTACCTATTAATTACCTACTAGATTTGTTTACTGGTTGGATAATTTAATATGCGCAATGCACCTCGGGAAAAGTTCGTTAATATTTTAAATTAATAACCCTCTATATTTGTTTACTTCAACTAACAAACTCTGGCTTGGTTATAATATGCAACTTTTCATCCTAGATACATAAATAACTAATTACTTGTTAATTGATATTAAATATTTGTGATGTGCGTTTTTTGTAAATATAATGGTACTGAATAATATATTCTGAAGTCATTTTACAACTGGCCAACTACAAAACCGAAGATTGAGACTACAATGGTGCGAAGATCGTAAAATTTGAAGCGTACCCTCAATTTCCATCTTGTCATTATGAAAGATGTTCCCGAAATTAGGTTATTCATACCGCAATCCAAAAGTCGTAAAAGAAGGAATAAAATTCCCCTAGAGTTTATGCGTTTTTGATTTTTATAACCCAAAATTTATGGTATTTATTCTGGTCCCCCTTGAAGCAATGTATTTAAAGTAGTTTGGCACGTAACCGCAGAGGTGAGCGCTAAGCAGCTCGGTGATTTATGCCCAATAAACTAGTTTTTGTCTAAAGTGTTTAGTAACGATAAAATAGCAGGATCCTCTCGGTACAATAGTATCATCACCCTTGCAGCGACGGCGCTTTGTCTAGGATTTATTCCGCCGTGTTTTCTATGAATTTATTGCGTTTTGATTTCACTGGTTTTCGTTTTTTAAATCTGTGACGAAAGAACTAACCGTAGCGAATGCGACATGAGAGATGTTTTGCTGTTTTTTACAAAAGTTTCTTCTGTACCAAAAAGATGTTTTAACGGATTTTTAATGGTTCTCTTGATGGTTATATAAATATTCGTTAACCTCACTTTGTTAATCCCTAGTTTCCGCTACAATATTAATTTTCCTCATTGTTCCTAAATTAAAAATTAACGTTATTAAACTCATATATTTTTATTAAAAAAACTATATTCGCAGAAAAACTAATTTTCCACTTTCCACTTGCTTACTAAAAGAAAATAAAAGCGTTCGTTCCGTACACGTAAAACTATTCGAACTTATGAATATATAGGAAAACTGACATATTAAAATATTCTAATAATTATTATAGATGAAACAAGGTCTCAAGTACCTAGGTACGTGATTCTTGACAAGTTCTACTTATATTATAGAGATGTACGGTGTCACCAACAATTTATATGAGATACATGTAGCTTATAGTGAATTCTAAACTAGTCAGAGACAACGGTCCGCCAAAATCACCTTCATAAATAATATTAAAGACATGAAAGATATATTCAATTTTTTTTTTTAAATATTTCAAAATATCTTAATAGTCGGTTAATAGAAAAATATCACATCGAAATAGTAAAAAACGTATATTTTCGACAACTTTCATTAGTTTTTCGATGTAATATTTTTCTCTGAAACGATGTTAACGTAACTGGCACTTTAATCAGAGATGGAAAAATTGGCTCTTAGTGTCACTGTGGTATTCTGCGGGATAAATGTATCATTAACCACAATGGTTATTATAATTACATATTTGTTCACAATGTGAGACCTAAATCATACAATTTTTTATTATGTTATGATGTATATATTTGACAGTTGTTTGTATTAAATTTGTTTACAATATTCTCATGTTTCACATTAAAGAACACATGTCATGTATACTGTTTTGAAAATATAAAGTTACTGTTCAAAATATAATACAATATAAATATTATATTTAATTTAAAATATAAAATATGTTTTTATTTTTTTAACAATTATTTAGTTTTTTTATTACAAATTTATTTTACTGTAAAAAATCACAATAAATTAATTAATTTCATACAAATAAAATGTTGATTTTATTTGTATCTATTGTTGTGTTTTTGTTTAAGGTCAAATCTTAAATGGTTTTCATTTATAAAACCGTTACGAATGTAAGGTTAAGATTTAAATGAAAAGTTATACCGTAAACATAATTATTAGTAGGGAACCATTCAAAGATCTCTTGAATCGTGATCTTCCCTTGGCGCATTTCAAATTTATTTCATCAGAGAAAATAATGGGTCATAAACAAAATCTGCCTTCAATACAAAGCCAATAGTACCCTGCTGAGCTATTCTAGCTTTGGGGATGAATATTTTCTCCAATCATTGACGACACATTATATTCTTCTGCTATTCCATGGTGAATCACTTAGACAGATGCCGTGATGTGGTCATTTTTGGAAGTTCATAATTTTTTCATTAATCATCTCAGGTTGTTGAAAGCTTGTTTACCATTGTTGCGTTTGTTTCAATGGAGGTGTTAGTGATGAAAATGTTAGTAATGCTTTTTTATGAACACCATTTTGAGATGCTATTGTACGGATTGCGTGTTATGAAATACTAAACTAAAGCTGGACATCATTATTTTGATAAATGAGCGAAAAAGGTTAACAGATGGTGAACGAAATCGTTAATAGTTTACTTGCGAATTCAAATTGAAAATAAAATAATGATGGATTTAAAAAGTAAATAGATGAAACTACTATATCCATAAAAATCATCATTAATAACTTATAATTATACGAGTATCATAGACTATTAGACACGAATAATAGAACTCTTATCTGTACGGATATGTATATTAAAATTGTTCCGATGATAAATTAAAATATGATGAAATCGTAATAAATTGAAGTACATTGAACTATATACCGAAAAATGAGTCCTACAGTAAAAATTATTCTAGAAATGATGTATCCAGATCGAAAATGTTGGTAAAAATATTCCAAAAATAATTACAAAAATCTTGACTTTATTTTTAATTTAAATGAGTACCGTATCTAGAATTCGGTAGTAGATAGAGTGAAAATAATCGCAGAAATGAATTCCTGAGGTTAAGGGATATAAATTTTCATAAAAAATATTTAAGGTGACCCTAGCAATACATTTGATAATATAAAAACTATATAAATTAATGTACCTAGCTTTTTGCCTCCAAAATAACGTCTCTGACTACTAAAAAAAAGTTGGGGTTCAATTCCAGAGCCCAGAGGTCGCATAAAATTAAAAAAGAAAAAAAAACTGTGGACGGGTAATTAAATGTACATTAATTTAAATTGTCTCCCACGAAAAATAAATAGATAATATTGGGGTAAATAAATAGAGCAACTTATAAAAGCTAGAGAAAAAAACTTAGACCACATTGTGGTTCAAATATAAATAGTGCAATTCCTAAATCAATAAATAAATCAGGAATTAGAGAAATGGTAGCAAACAAATAGAGAAATTGGAGTAAATTATGGGTTAAATAAATGGAGCAATATAAAGAAAACTAGAACAAATACTACGGTAAGTAGATTGGAAATAAAAGAAATTATAGAAAATTAATGACAAATGAAATAAATAAGAGTATAATATAGGGAAAATTACTAGTCATTACCTAGTAACAAATATAAATACTTTAATAAAAATGTGAGTCATTAAGTAGACCAAGAATTAGAGAAATAACGATTGCCAAAGAAATCGTATCTTATTCTAGACCAAATTAGAAAATGTGTCGAAATTTTTTACTTGGAATAATATTTCTTGTTTGTTAGATAACCAGCTCGTAGAATTTGTTCAGATTTCAGTTATTATACACTGTATTCTTTATAAAGTAAATATAAGGGTGGTGACTGTTACAAACAAAATATATTATCATGTGAATTCAATGTCAAACAAGTTATGATACGAATAGGGTAACAGCAGCAACAGCGTCATTTGTATTTATATTAAATCACAACAAAAATCACAAGACCTTTCTCTTTCATCGTGATTGGCAAGTAAATAGATTTCCTTCCCTCTAGTTTAGACTCGTCGCGACGCGCAAGGCGCCGTCAACTGCGCCCCAACCCTCGGAGAATAGTCGGGCGAGATTAAAAAACCTAGAGAACTAGGGTTAGGGGAGAATAATGCAATGCGGACACGTCATCCGCTACGAGTAGGCGTAATTATACTGGAATCCTATGCTAATCTAGCACGAGTAGGAATGATTGGGATAATGGGGCATTGTGCACAGAAAGACAAATCCATTCAAAATGGACGCTTACTCACTCGGAAACGGAATTAGGAGTGCACTTAATACTTCTTTCTTTCCTTCAACATCTCCTATTTCAAATAAATCTCACCGACACAGTCACGCAGTCTTCGTTGTTCAGGTGTCGTGGGTTCGAATCCCGCAAGTATTTATATGTTTTTTTATTCCTTCGTATCACCCCAGTTTGACTGCATATGGCTTTAGTAGATCAATGATCGTTAAACTTTACTAAAAACTAAGTGTGGAAATGTAACTGCAAGAATCTGTGTGTGATTATTCTATACACACGTTATTTTGACCAAATCAGAAAACTTCATTTGATTGAGGAAAATAGTTTTTAAGCGATAAAATTTAATAAAACCACAGTAGCATCGTCATGGTTACATTTTGTTGATTTTTATGTAATTCGCGCTAATCGGTAAAATTTAGTAGTAATTCCTCTGAAGTAACAACAACTCGGGTCAAAATTGATTTTCTTCACTGTTGTGTTCGTAAATTTTATCCATAAATTTATGGCTCTCATTATATTACACATGAATATTTTTCATATTTTCTTCTTTATTTTATCACTAATATGGGTGAAATCATTTATAGTAAATTGCAAACAAAATTCGTTCTAACGCTTTTCGACGAATGAAAATTCGTGTTCTTGCGACTTTCGAAACAAAAAATGCCTGTGTGTGGTCTGTCTCTCTTCCTTCATCACGTTAATAAATATATCCTTTTTTGAAGCGTTAATAAGTTACATATATCATGGAATCGACGACACAAAGTTTTGTTGACTACAATAAATATGGTACCATGGTGTAACAACAACCTCTTATTAGATCAGATCATTATTATCACGCTTTCAACAACCCTAAATAATGTATATTTTTTAAATAACTTTTTTATGTTTTTTGATATTTAAAGGATGGTATTGAAAATAGTTTCAAAATACGTTAAATTTAAATGATCGAAGGATCCATTGTTTCTGCATATTTAATATGATTTGTAATGAAATTTGGTTTGTGTCATCTAGAAAAGTCGATATTGTCAGTACATTGTTAATTTTATATAGGTTCTGAATACGTAGTTAGCCACATTGAAGCGAAAAAGTTGAAGATTTAATAATTGGTATTCTTGAATTGAAAAATATCAAATATACAATAACCTCAATCACTACTTGAATGGTTGAATGATTCTTCCGGGTGTTAATAAACTTGTCAAAAGAAATTGGGTTAAGACTTCACAACATCTAATCTAAATTAAATTTGAAATAAATGAGGTTATAATTCCAGGTTGTCGTACTGTAGATCAACTGTTTCATAATCTTTATTTTCTCAATCACCAGATGACTAAGTTTTTGCGAAGATCAAGGTTACTATACTTATAGACTCACATACCAGACAATCCGAGACCACCTACTTTCACACTTTTTTGTAAGCGACGAAAACAACATCAGTTGTTGATACACGTTTGATAATAGAATGTATTATTTGCAGTAAAGGAAAAGAATTTGTGAACACTCATTTTTAAGAAAGTTTTAGAAGGAAATTTATATGAATAATTAACCTAAATAGTTAAATATTTGCAAAATAGAATGCAGAATTTTAAATTAACAATAGATTAAAATAACAGGTGGTGTCCGTAGAAAATTTAAATAATCAACGAATAAGATTATTTCTGATAAGAATTGGCAATTGACATGTAAATTAATAGTAGAAAATTTCATGACATCTATTTACGAAAAACATTACTTATATTTTAGTAGCTAGATCCTTAGCAAAAGGCGTTTTAATTAATTTTAATGTCAATTCTATTTATTATTAATAATTAGTACATTTATGTGATGGTCAAATTGTTATCACGATTAATCCTCCAAAATATGTGTATAGCGTAATATTCGGTGTTCTATTTTCGAAACATCGAATAAACAATTCTAGCATTAATACCATCGGTGGCATAACATTTTTAGATGGAACAGGAGTAAGACAGGTGATTTATCAGAATATTAACAATGTCATCAGTGCTCCGAACGTCATTTATTATCTACATCGAAACTAAATTAAAGAAAAAAAATGTGGCGGCTATGAGACCGCAATTCGAATATTATACGTACTTATACTATATTTCCCGCCGTTGATCCTCATGTCATCAATTTCTGTTGCAAGAATTGTTAAACTTTTATCTTGCATCTTTATCGTATACATATGGCATAGATGAGACTTTTATTTGCCATCTCATTATCGTTCGTGTTACAGAGGGGTATATATGCTATCAGCGTCTAATCAACGACAAAAATGATATAAAAGAAACGGTAGTGTAACCACGGTAACTAACATTTTCAAATATTTTACAACTTAAATATGTCATTCTTATTATTTTTGTCATTTATTAATGTGATTTTGGCGTCGACAGTTTTTGCTTCATTGTGTGTTGCATGTTTCGTTAGTTTATTGTAAAACTCTTTTCATATGATTAATCCATTTTGAAATTTGTGTATAATAATGTCAGTTTGACTTTTATTTACTTCGGAAATCACACGATTTTACCCGACAAGATGATGTCATCAAACCCCCTTCCCTCCCCAACGATTTGAATCACTTGGTTACAATTGGTAAGGTGTGGATCAACTGCGAGAAACAAATTATATATATTTCTACAACCTCTGCAAGTTCAATACTTATAAACTAATAATTAAGTTTTAAAAAATAAGCGTTTTTGTGACGTAGCATCACCGCTTAACTGCGGTTTGATATACGCTATGTTCACTAAAGGATTTCACTACTTCTGTTCTTTTTTCACCTACAGCGTTGGGAGCTACCTCATCCAAATTATTTTAATTTATTCTTAATAAAATTGTACTTCTACAAAAGGTAAATATAAAAAAAATATGAACCGATGTACACCTACAGAGTCCATAACTTAGTGAACAAAATATAATGTGGATGACAGCCAGACGGTAGATTTTTAAATAAACAACAATATTATAAAGTTAATATTTACGAACATTAATCAAAAGTAGTGAGCTCAGATTTTTATAGTAAATGACTGTGTATCCCATAATAAATCATTGTCTCAGTTTATGAGAAAACACCGTTCTTGTTTCTTGCAATAATAAGCTCTGACCTTTTCGCTACTGCGAAGCCAGAGCCATCTCCCTACGCCGTTTGTTTGTGTGGTCATGGCAACGGGTGTATAATACATTGGCGTAATTCCATTATTTTCCGCTCGAAAGACATAGAAGAAGTGCAGCGTGCAGCGGAATTAGATTCGTTACAGGCAAGTGACAGGGTGACGTCAGATTGCACCCTAGAAGAGGAATGAGTCATAGAAACAGGAACTACTAGGGGTGTGCAAACGAGATAAAAATTGAGGGAGATAATCCTACACAAATCGTGGCACTTGTGCAGGACTTAGCAACTTTTAATGTCACTTGTTTGCATTTTAATAGCGGATTACGTTGACATGCATGATCGATGTTATTCATTTAAAACCAAACGAGGTATTTTGACAGGTTTTCATCTTTATCTGACAGGTTGTTTCCTATCTTTAAGAATTTTTCTAATATTTACATAAATATATGGTCACATTGACGTCAAAACATAAATATATCAATGACTAGTTCTGCCAATTAAGATCATTAGCTTCATATGCCTAAAAGGAGTAGTGTTGCTGTTATGTAGCAAGAGTGGGCAATACCTAAGGGCCCAATAGCTCCAGGGTGACTCTAGAGACTATGGTGTTGACTCAGTAAGGGTACTCTACTAACTTATGAATTTTGAAATATTAAAATCAATACATGCTACTTGCTTCATTAAAATAACCTGAAATCATTACTTATTTAAAGATCTACAAAACCGAGTAATATCTGCGAGGTGTCGTCTATATCTTCTAATTCAGAAATTCTGAATTTGATAATTTAAATTATCTGTTCTGAATCACATGTGTTGATACTTACTAATTTATAATTTGCTAATCTGATCTACATTTGTTTTTAAAATACATACAGTCTAATAGTCTGAATTACATTTGTTACATTTCATGTTGCAGTCGTATTGAATTAAATAAAAAAAAATCAGACATCAATGATAATTGATATTCATCGTTTTACGAACATAAGCTGAAAATAATTAATAGTGAAAATTACTTTTATTTTTCAATTAATGCTAAATGTACTTCTTTTCCGTAAAGATACAGTATCGTTCGATATAAATAAATTTCGACAGTACTTCTGTTTGTAGACTTTACCTTTACTTTCCATTATTTTTGTTATTGCGAACTGCGTAGGTATCTAATTCACGAAACAGAAAACGATTCAACTGCCTCATAAGAAGATGATATTACTTTTTATCAACTTGATATTAATAAAGGATAGTTGTTTTTGGAGTTGCAGTCATTTAATAAAATCCAGTGATATACCAACCTTTCGACAGTAGAATAATTTTCATTTTATACTTAAGAAGATTTTAAAACCAGTCGAAACGATAGTGTACCAGTAGATTTTATTAAATGGCTGCTAAACCAAAAACAACTATCCTTTTATAAAACGTAACAACTACTTAATGATATATCATTATAATTAATTTAATATTTTTGTAATATTGGTATATTATTTCAGAAAAAGAACCTAAATTCAGCTTCATTTAAATTAAAATACAGACAATAAGAATTGTAATCAATGATACTTCACTGTCACATAGATATTTTCTTGATTTTTTTTTTATTTTCAAGGCTGTATGATTTTAAACGAAAATTTTGCATTTTATATTTAACAAATCTCTTACTATAGGAGTGGTGTTGCATTAATTACGTAGCCTTGTATTTTGCTCTAAATAGAGAGAGAATCCGAATTTTTTTGAAATCCCGTGTTAAATTTTAGAATCACTATATACACCCTGTTCTAATACTTAATACTTATACATTTGAAAGTTAAACACCAAGTCAATGTAGATTAATCAGAACTGATAGCGAACAACAGTCAAAACCTACTAAAAATTAATACAGTAATTGTATATTTCTTTGTTCATCAAACTTAAAACTTCCCCCAAACTACAATTCGCCAAAGTAAACCGACATCAAAGTTAAAGAAACAGACCAAATTGCGAACGACCAATGCGTATTGATTGAACTGTCCTCGCTTGCTACTGTCGCTCGTAGATCCCACAGCAGCTGTGTTCTGCACTGGACACGGCTTCGGTGGCTACATTTCCACGCCGATTGTAACCACTCGAGAACATATGTCGTGCGCGTGTGTGTAATTTGTTAACCGTTAATTACCTGTGTTTTATAACAGCACCACGGGGTGATGACTGTGACATGCGGCATTTACATATGTCGCCACTGATCGAGCGATTGCTGATTAGGGACATTAGGACATTACTGGGCTCGGTGCAACATGGTTATTAAAAATTAATTTTCAGGGGACGACATAGCGACAGATAGAACGTATGGTACATTAGATGTACAACTCACTAATGATTTAAAAAACAGGACTACCTCGTTGAGGCCGTTGATAAATTTTAAACTAAAATGGGATCAACTCAATTTTGGAATAGGGTCGTATTTCAAATGGGATAGGTGAAATCAGCTAATAAAACCTTTTTACTTCCTTTTACAAAGTAAAGGAAGTATTGTAATCGTGAAAAAATTCGGTTTTTAGGTTTCAATGAAAATACACATTTGACCATCCCTGAATTAATTTTGACTAATTTCGGCGTGACGTCTTTACGTGACGTATCTCGCATAACTCAAAAATTATTAGCCGTAAAACTTTGAAATTTTGTATAAGGGACTGTTATTTCCTCTAGATGCGCACGTAGTGTTTTTTTGTATTTTCGCGTAACTCAAAAACAATTAGCCGTGGAACGTTGAAATTTTGTTTAATGGAATTGAAACATCTAGTTATGCACATACATTTTTGGTTCCAATCGGTTTTCAAAAGAGCTGTTTACTTTTAGCAAAATTATAATAAAAATATTATTTAATTGGCTTTTAATTTTTGTAGGCAACACTTGATTTCTTGTTAATAAATTGACATTGACAACCGTCGGAATATATTCCTAAGAAATAAATATGAAATAAAGGAAATCAATATTTCTTTTTTGCTTCTGCAATAAGGAATAGTGATAAATATTTTAATAAAATTTTAAAATATGATCCATTTTGAAGGGAAATTCGAAGGTATGAAACGAATGGAAGTTAAAAATTGATTGCTACTAAAATTAAAAAGTCAGTTACTAATATTACAATTATTGAGAAAGAATGGTATTTAACAAATTGTTTTCGCAATTATTTTTCATATTTATCTTTAAACGTGGTATTCTACATTTTATTTCATTCGAAGATGTCTAGATTTCTCAAAAAAAAAAGTTCACGGTGTACGTATCGTATATCTTAAGCTGCGCACGCTGTGTTACCTATTTTAAAATAAATGCTTTTATACCAATATTGAACGAAATTTAATTTTATTCGTGCAAAAAATGTGTAAGCATTATGAACGGTAAGCAAAACTGGTCTCAGACAATAACTGAAGTTGTCGCTTCGGTCTTCTTCCAAACAATTGTCTTTGACACACGAATTGAGCAGAGTGTGAAATCTAGGATTCAAATCTCAGCGACGTCAATCCTTATTCAAATAAAAATTTCGCTGTTTTTGAATGATTTAGAATCCACTATAAGCTGTAGGTCACTTGCAAAGGTTGTTGGCTGACAACCACTCTACTAAAATGCAAGTAATATTTAAAAAAATCCAAATCTTAAAGCAAAAGAAATTATTGAAAAAGAAGAAGAAAAAGGAATTCGATAAATACTACATGAACTGACCCGTTTTTCAATGTTTCGCGATTGACATTAACATTATTAAATGTAAATTCAAAATATGTAAATTATGCATTGAAATCTTTTAAGTATCATGTTATTCAACACATACTAAACAACTGTGTTTATGAAGTCTTTATGAAGTATAACGACATTTTTTAAACCAGTTACTCTCGCGTCGCATACAATGAAATTATGCACAATATATGTTTATGTGTGTTTTGGGCTGTAAAATTACATATAAAAAATAAATGGCAACCCTATAGGCCGAATCCATCATCCTGTTGCAAAAGGCAGCTGCAAATCTTACCGCGGGCAGAATTGTTACGGTTGCGCGGTTGAGTCTTCAGCAACGGTAACGGAGCTCAAGAGTTGCTAATGGAATATGGAACACTCAACACTCGTCAAGAAACACTGCGCGAGTATTAATTGTAAATGACCTAACAGGAATTGTAAGGATTGTCAAGATGCAGAGATTATTTTGTTTTAATAACTGTTGTGCTGCAAGTAGAATATCAAAACAAAACTATTCACTACTTCTTGCAAGCAATTAGTTATACTATTGTAAAACGTATATTTCATCTAGTTGATTCTATTAATAATTACGTCAAAAGGCATAAACAGTTAATGTCTGCTTCATATCAATCATGCTTACGTAAGATATGTTTCAAACTTTTCTAAGAGGGGGTAAATTATCCTTTTTTTAGGTAACCATAAACAATAAAATATATAATAAAATTAACCATAAAATTTATTATTTAATACCAAATCAATGAATTAGAAAAAAATATTAAAAATTAAACTTGGAATCAAGTTTTTTTCATCGATGCGAATCGGGTCTAAATTTTCTTCGGAGTTTTAGTTTCCTAAATATAGAAAAGCTATATTAATAGTTTATTTACTAATAAATAAATATCAGCACCAAATTGTTTCAGAACTTCATTTGTACTGACGAGAATAGCAGATTCATTATAAGTTAAGCTGTTGTGTTTCTACAACAATATCTCGACAAATACGCCTTTGCGTTCCACATCTATTTATTATTATTTCCGAAATTTCTAATACTAAATTATTATAGGTTTAATAAGAAAATTCAATCAGGAAAAAATTAAAAGTTCTAGTTTATGTTGCTTGTTGTGCTTCTTAAAACAATTTATTTATTAATTTGATATTGTTTAAAAATCAAAATCTAAGACAAAATATATTATTTTATAAAAAAAAGGAAACCGGATATAACGTCATTTCTGACGTCAGTCCAAGATATCGCCATGATATGCTATCGTTTGCTAACCTAGCACAACAGCGAAGATTTTCCTACTGGTTAAACCTGATAAGTTCCATTTACTAAGGAAATTTAAAATTTATTATCTTTTATAGTGTCAGTATATTTGAAAACTTATAAACGATGATAGACCGTTCATGATTAAAGAAATTAATAAAATCGTTTGCATTAGAATTAAATAATTCTACAGGGTAGAAATGATATGAACAGAAATTATTTTATTATAATTATAATGAGAAATTAATAATACTGGAAAATGACAGAGTGCAACAAAAAAAAATTACATGTCTAATGCAAAGAACAAAATTGATTTTGATTATAAAAAGACGTAATTGTAAACTTTTGCCGTTCAGTGTATGTTTTGCTGAAACTATTTTGTTGCTCTGCTAGCGCTAACGCATCTAATTCTTCTCATACATTCATAGGCGGGAAGATAATAATTGTATTTTTTTTATTATAATATTACTGATATTTATACTGATTTTTTTTTGAGATTTTAATGTCTAACGGGGTATTTACTTGAGATCCTATACTTTTTAAAATATTATTAAAAATATATAAGCCTGCCCTTCTATAATTTCCACTTATTCATGATTACAATTTTTTATGTGTTTTATTATTTTTATTTGAATTCTAATGAATAATTCTGTTGCAGGTACGTGCCCAAATCCATAAAAAATCAGCATTAAAATCGTAAGTAACTTAAAATTCCCAAATCTAAAATTAAAACCACAGCTACAGATTGGGTAAATATGCAAACACATTCACAATTAACAAACCCCTATCGACTGCACCTGTCAATCAAAATGCAGTAAAGGTGCACTTCAGCCCGTGCCACTCCGTTAAATTAATTAACGGCCACGTAAATGTCAAGATCTGGGGGCAGTGATTGCGCCAGCTTTAGGGGAACATAGCCACCCCAATTGTTCTTGTGATGTATGGCCACTTTGATCTTATCCAAATATCGCGTGCTGGACGGCTTGACTGACAAATGCAGCGTTTTGTATTGTTCTCGAATTATGAGTGGGCGAGATATTAGATGGAGCAGTCGATTGGCGAAAGGGCAGCGAAAGTGGACAATTGTTCTGGAGGTTATCATTACAAGATAAAAGTCAATAGCCACAGATTATAGTAATAGCAATCTTTATTACATATCACATTAAAAGAAGATTGAAACTTGGTTATCACTTCGTGAGATTCGAAGATATTTTTTGGTGTTGTCAGCCAACAGCCTCTGTAAGGTACAGTTCTGATCTATTTGGAAACAATATTATTTTATTGACTTCACAACCACACTAACAACAAAACAAATGAAAATGAAAAAAATTAAAAGAGAATAGTATACGACAGCCTTAATACATCACAATTACAATTAATAAAATCATCAACCTGTCGTCTTCCTTACTTTGAGTTGGAACATGCTAAACAAGGAGTTCGTATTTTTTATTTCCACAGATCGAAGTTCTGTAACAGGACAAAGAATCTAAAGCTTATAATGGATTCAGAACTATTTGGATACAGAAACATTTTATTTTCGGTTATAGGTTTGTCATTAAAAGGAGTTAACGAATTAAAACGTGCAAACCTAGAAGCCAACATAGCTCGTTATTGAAACAAATATATAAATATTAATTCTCTATAGATATTTAGGATCCAGCTTTTGTATACTATCTATAATCTCGTACATTAAAGCTATCATCTTATGTGCCACAAGATTCCTAAATGACTCTTGAAAGGATCTATAGATGTGGGTTCTTAACCACTGTTAAAAGAGCAATATTTTATCCTCTTTGGTCTCATATTTCATTTAATTCATCTTTTGAAAATAAAAATGACATTGAAAATAAATTTTAGTATATAGTAGATAATAATGATTTAAAAAGTATCACAAAATGTTCGATATTTGTAAAAAAAATGAGCGTTTTCTGTGACATTGAATTACTGATTGAAGAGCATTTTAAAAACGCTGCTGTTTATTAAATATATCACTACCTCTGATTCTGCTTCACGAACGTTGCTGACAGCTACGTTATGTAAATTTTCCTAATTAAAATTAAGTTACCGTTGACCATATATTGAGACTATGCTAATAGAACAAAGTGGCGTTTTAAAATAATATATGATCTGCATCTATTAACTTTTCTTAGATAATAAGTTGGGAATATTAAATTATAGATGTTTATTTAGCCCATAATGAAGTTCCCTTGCGAGTAAGAAAATGGGTTACATTCCATATTTCAAACAAAGTTTAATTAAGTTCTCTCTTTGTGCAACACAAATACATTTATCTGGAAAGTTTGGACAGCTCCAGCTTTACTTCAGTCTAAGGAAACTTGTTTCAAATTAGCATAGTTTGCGCTCTGATGGTTGTAAGCAGCATTGAGGAGCAATACGCTCATGTCCATAAATAAACATATATTGTGTCATCGATCTACGACTATCTCTGGATGAAATCACCGAATGTGCAAACAATTAACATATCTTCATTTCAAAATAATTAAACTAAAAAATACAAATTACACTAAATTGAAATATCTTCACAGCTCAGCTTCAAAGATATGTTATGTATTAAAATGGACTAGAAATGACTCAGTCATATTTCTGATCTGTAATTTTAGTTCCATATAAGTATCTTGTTTCTGTTTTGGTTTAACCACAAATAATACTGCAGTCCATATGAAATTTTCATTCTTATGTTACAAATCGGTTCTGCTACAATTACTTTTGTAATTTATAAGCAGTGGCCTTAATGTAGACTAAAAAAATGTAATAACCCCATAACAGGATACTTAACAAAATACTTATCTGTAGCTTATTCTCCTTGGCAGGAGAATAGAATTTTGAAGTGAATTACTGGGCACAATCAAGACGTATACTGTTCGGCTGACGATAATTTTCGAGCATGTATTTTAATAGGAGAGCATTTTGAAGAGTCAACAGATTTTACTAAAAATTATTACTATTACTATTATGTTGGAAAATGAAGACGTTAACATTAAATATCAACTGGTCCCTTACTATTTGTGCAACTTCAAAACTGAAGCTTGGGAATCGTTCAGCTTTGTTCTTCAAACAGGAATACATAAAGCGACCGACGCCGACTCATCGTACCATTATAAACTTCTTAATTGAAGGACACACATCATTCAAAAGGCAGCGCGTCGGGTCAAACGCCGATTGAGTCCATAGTTTATAATGAAATTGCATAGAAAAAACGATAGGAACATTTGAGACGGAAATTTTTCTAGTCACATAAATATCGACGTTTTTGAATCACGATAAAATAATTGCCAACACCAGCGGAAAAATATACTATACTTTGTTTTAAGGAAAAATTTAAATATTTTTGGAACATGAATTTAAAATAATTTTCCGACGTGTGTCCGTGATCCGTGCAATTAATAATTGTCATGGAACGGGTGAATTTCATTTCTCAATTTCAACTGGGGTCATATCCCTTCTAGGGTTGTAGGGCCAATGATTTTTTAGTTGTAAGGTTTGTATAATAGATAATGTTTTTAATTTTTCATAAAATTCAATAACTTGTAGTATTAGTTAGCGATCAGTCTTTAGAATTTGGGTGTTGCTAGTCCAAAACTCGCAGAAGCATGGATTTTATTTTCTTACTTTATTCGATTGCGTAGAAAGAAATAACTTTTTAGAATATTGATCGCATTATCCTGTAATTGGGAATAAGTGTATTCTCTCTAATTTTAATAATTACTGCTGTAATTTAAGGTGCATATTTTAGGGCTAAGGAAACGTTTTTCTCTTACATTAATTTTAATGTAGGATTGGTTTTATCGACTGAATGTTAATAGAAGAAGGTCTTTTTTTGAGCTGCAATCAGTTAATAAAATCCACTGATACACCCACGGTTTGACTATAAATCAGTTTTCATCAGGTTGATAAATGGTATTAAAATATTATCAATCTGACTGATTTACAGTCGAAACATCGGTGTATTAGTGGATTTTATTAAATGACTGCACCTCAAAAAAAACCTTCTTTTATTAATTTTAATATTCGTTGCCTTTAAAAGAATTGACAAAAGTTTTGACTAAGACTGTGGTTTATTATAAAAAGTATATTTATTGTAATTTTTTCTGGTGCATCATCATATTGCATGCCGAATTCTTGTACTTTCTTTAAGCGTTTTCACTTTTCCTATCTTAATTTGATCTGAAGTGGTTAATATATTCAAATTGATTCAGAACTGGTATACGTCCCATATGACGCGTTGTAGGTCGTATACCGTAAAAGGTTTTCTTTTTCCGAAGGAGTTGAGTTCGTTGCTTTGGCGACTTGGTCACCTTAACCTACAAGTCGTTCATCCGCACTTCATGACTTAGCCTTATAAGGATCTCGCCTGTCATTACATCAGGATATGCATAATATGGAGCACCAGTTACGGTTTAAATACCAGACAAAAAGTTGTTATCTTTGCCGAGATGTAAACCGTTTTTTACGCTCGGTGACGCCAAGGCTTCGCGTATCTTCTCATCTTCATATTGTTTACTTTACAAAGAAACATAAATTAAATGGAATTAGATGATATATGCACCGTTAGGGGTAAATTATATGGAAACTTAACCCCGTACAAAATTATTGTAGGTGTAATATTCCAAATGGCTGGAGGATTAACAAGCTTGAATTCGCAACAGAAATCGATTTTCAGAATCGTCAAAAGTATTACTGAATACGATTCGGTATTCATTCTAAGTCGATATTTGATACTGTCAATGTTATGTCATGTATGTCATGCGTATCTGACGTTTTATTAAAAAAGAAATAGTAGTGTACTATGATTTTTGTTTTTATAAAAAATTGTAACAACAAATTTTTTAATTTTTTATATAGTGTCAAGAAAATAAATATACTTACTTCAACCCACTGCTGTGTATTATCAAGAAATACATTAACAGATACAAATACAAAATTCATTTCATAGCTTGTAATTCATTTCACAGGTTGTA
Source organism: Stenolophus ochropezus (assembly GCA_035578165.1). Lineage (NCBI taxonomy): Eukaryota > Metazoa > Arthropoda > Insecta > Coleoptera > Carabidae > Stenolophus > Stenolophus ochropezus. Next base: position 7,246,232 of record JAQOWZ010000002.1, read on the forward strand.
AGCTGAAAGCCTGCATGTCTAAAAATAAGTAACTTTGATTATTTGTTCATTTGTAATAGTTATTTAAGTTTTAAGCTCAGTAAGTGCTTCTTACCAGTTAAAGATGGTTTTGGAGAAACGAGATCTCCTATAATCAGACACGCGGTAGAAATTTTTTGTTATGGCTGTTAAATATTTGAAAATTTTGTTTGATAAGAGTTATCAGTTTTTTAATTGACCTTTGATCTTTGGTAAGTGTTCACTTACTTCCCCGTTGAGCAAGTATTTTTCACAACCACTTACTAGTAAGTAATTTTTAAACCTAACTTACTGGATATTTTTAATGATTACCTTTGGTTGGATTGGGTAATCATTAAAAATATCTGCTTATACAAAATAATACATTGTGCAACAAGTGCAGAAAGTCTCCTATTTCCTGTAAGAAATGATTTTGCCCACACTGCTCTTTCTACTGTGAGAAATGAAATCACATAGTTTAACCCACGATTGTGGGAAATACGCAACTTTCTAGCTTTATACAGTGTAAGAAAAGTGCCACTTTCTATAGTATTCCTAGAAAAAGTATATTTTCCTATTAATACAATATTTCTAATAGGAAAGAAATATAAGTTTTCATTTCTAAAAAGATCAGAAGTTCAAGAATACAAATATATTTTGATTAGTTACTTCGATTTTTAATTGTCTAGAGTATTTACAGAACAAAGAGGTATTTTATTTGGTTAATGATAAATCTGCTAAAAAGGTGCTATGATAAAAAAAAATTGAGGAGTACCATAAGCTTGGCAGAAAAGTTTTTCAAATGTTATTTCAGAGATTATAAGTGAAATTTTCATTAATATAGTTTATTTTGTATATTATAAGTAAATATCTGTAGAAATTGGCGTCTTTGGTATTCAAACTCAGATGTTACCTTAATTTTTATTAAATTTTTAAGTCCATGGTCTACAATTACTAAGAAAAGACCTTAATCTGTAAGACAACCTTGATTGCTTTTGTGGAGCAATTACCATTTATCAAGGAGTCGTATCTGAGTTACTTGTTATCTGTTTTAATATATTTCTTCCTTATTTCTTGTGCTACTTACCGTTGATATTAGAAGTCCCTCTGTATTTATTACTTACATTTTAGAAATAAGTTTAATAGCCTTTATTTTCACAAGGAATTTTCAACTATAGATGCTTATTAGAAATTTGATGTAAGGAAATGAAGGAATTTTCAACTATAGATGCTTACCTATACGAGTATAGCCCTAGTTGTCATTTGGGAGTATACTATTCTTTAAGAATCAGTAAGGAGATATTTTAAAATGGTGGTTGAAATACAATGGTAGGGATATTCCAAAATATACATGGTGTGGAATTAAGTAATAATTGTCAATTTTACAATGAAGAAAATAATAATAATTATTTTGTATAAATTAGTATTTTCCTGCATACAATTGAACCTTTCTACGAAAAGCAAACCGCACGGATTATACTCGTATAGTCCAATTTTATATATTTATTCAGCCTAATACACAAACGCCCAGAATAATTACAAATTATACTATACATTTTTCTTAGAACAATATATTTGTGACTATCCGGAAAAACTAAGTAAGTCCACTTAATAGAATTCGAAAACAGGTGCATTCTCAGTTTTCTTGGACAATTTTCTGGTTTAACTACATAACTTCTGTTTATAACATTTTTTATCATTTTTGATGTAATCAAATAAAAATTTATGCAAAAATAACACGAAAACGTTGTACTTACCTTGTTTTTCCGGATAACCACAGGTATAAACAAATAAATTTGAGACACCGTTAATATTGTATTTAATAAGTGAACAAGTTTGCGAATCTAGCCCCGTTTTACATTCCACTGTTTTTCCATTATTTATTGTGCATGACGCCAATATCAATATATGTAATTATTTTTTTACTAGTGTGAAGTATTTGAAAGTTGTTGAGTTGAATTCCAAAGCAAACACTGCAAAATTTCATTTTTTATCATGGTTGTGGCATATTTGCAAACAGCAATTGGTCATGACACTTGCGTTTTTTAGCATGCGTGTTGTGTGTGGTAAGATGAAGTGCAAATAAAAAGAGGGAAGTAATCGGATTACAAACGCCAGATGCTGCAAACTGCCCCGGGAAGCGACGGGTCTCACGCCGGAGAACACTTGATGAACTTGGAGTTTAGGTTATCTCTATTCCGGCCGATTGACAATGACCTCATTGTGGCTGGGAAGTCGCAAACAGGAGTTATAGTAGAGGCACAGAATAGTTATACAGTAATTTTCAAATTGAAATTACAAGACATGAGTTTAAAATGCATTATTATTTGAATATTTTAATCTAGATCTAGTACATAATTAGGAAACATTTTGAAAGAAAATATCTGGTAGGGCCCTTAACAGCATACGACAGAATAAAGTACCTGCCTAAATGAACCATTACCGCAAGTCCCATAAAACTTTATAAGGGCCAATCGGTCTGTCCGAAAGTGAATTTTATATATCTATGCCTCTACCACAGAATAGTTACATACAGAAACGGTACCTGTCTTGTTACCCTACTCAGTTCTATGACCTTGGAGCATTGTGTAAACCTTTAAATTTGTTGACTTCCCCTATCTCTCTCTAAGATGTGACGAAACTTTTGGATTTTAAACAATGAGCCCTTTAAATTTGTTCACATCCCCCCATCTCTCTCTAATTTTCGTTTCTCTGTCTTACTGTCGTTTCTGTATAAACCTATTCTGTGGTATAGGCACAGAATAGGTTTATAGAGAAGCGACAGTAAGACAGAAAAACGAAAATTAGAGAGAGATGGAGAATGTGCACAAATTTAAAGTCTCATTGTTTAAAATCGGAAAGTGTCGTCACATTTTAGGGAGAGATACGGAAGGTGAACAAATTTAAAGGTCTACACAATGCTCCACGGTCATAGAAATGAATAGGGTAACATGAAAGGTCCCGACACGGAGTGTCGCTTCTGTATGTAACTATTCTGTGGTAGAGGCAGAGAATAGTTACACACAGAAGCGATACTCCGTGTCGGCACCTTTCATGTTGCCCTAGTCAGGTCTATTACCTTGAAGCATTGTATATACCTTTAAATTTGTGCTCTTCCCCTATCTCTCTCTCAGATGTGAGGAAACTTTCCGATTTTAAACAATGGGCCCTTTAAATCTCTCTCTAATTTTCGTTTCTCTGTCTTACTGTCGCTTCTGTATAAACGTATTCTGTAATAGAAGCACAGAATAGGTTTATACAGAAGCGACAGTAAGACAGTTTTGGACAAAAACAAACAAACAAAAAAAAAACTTATTTCTGTGGTTGCAATTTTTAGTAGTGTGTGCATAATATTGTAAATACAAATATGTGGAGATCCTAAGAATATAATTTTGTGGACGTAAGTCATGCTGAAAACAACGGAGTCGCATATATGTATCCTATGACAAAAAGAATGTGATACGGCCCTTTTATTACTTTTCAAGTGTTACCTTTGAGATAGTATAATTTATAACTCCTGACCACAAAGCTTTCCACCCCTCCATAAAAGGTTGTAAAATCCGTATAAGTCGATTTCATATACATCTACTTCTACTATGTCTCTATTCCGGCCGATTGACAATGACCTTATTGTGGCTGGGAAGTCACAAACAGGAGTTATGATTAAATGGATTCATGCTCCAGTTTCATTCTGATTCACGCAATGAATTTGCTTTGAACTAAATTTATAACTTTGTTTGTCTAATGTTTGCGCGTAATTCACACCTCGTAATTTATTTTTAAATCAAAATAAAGTTGAACTAATCAGTCATATATTATTTTTAATCTGAAAATAAAATTAAAAGTTTCAGTGCAGACGTACTGTAGATTTCAGAGCATCAAAATAAAGTTAAACTAATAAGCCATTATTTTTATTTTGTAAATAAAACATTTGGCAAAATGCAGGCATGCTGTTGCTCTTAAAATAAAACTTGTCATTCATCATAAAAAATAGCAAAACAACAGATGTTAAACGCGACAATAAGATAAGACGTCTAGAACAGTTATCTGTCTAAAATACTGATTACAATAGAACACTCCAATGTAACTAACCACAGTTTGTCGCAATGATAAATCTTTTAAATGTATTAGTACAATTCATCCAAAAACATACATTTGATACTATGTCGTAATTTTTGTAGGAAACATTTGATAAAATTGACATCAGAATATATTTGGTGAGAAATACGTACGAAATAAATAAAAATCATATTTCTTTCTTTGCAAGTTTTTGAGCGATTAAAAAAATTTTGTGTAAGCAATAATGAATAGTGATAAACAATTTAATAAAATTTTCAAAAGTTCGAAGATATGATACGAACGGAAGTTGAAGTCAAGTGAAATATGTTTAAATGGAATGCAGCAAAAAATGTGTGTAATATAGCGTACATGGAAATTATAAATGGTGTCCACATCAGTTTTTTTTTCATATAAAATATCACAAATTTACAATTTGTTATGTTACTATATTTTGTTTGCATAAATATGTATAAAGTAAGTAAAAATATTTATTGTGTTATTAAATAATTTGTTCCACCAAAGGTCACTGCAAAATTTTTACTGTTATAAATTTGTTTTGACTGACTCCCAGCAGGCGTTTTTATAAAAAAAAAACTTTGTTCGAACAAATTTTTTTATTGCAAGTGTTACTTATTAATTGTTTTTTTTTTTGAGATTAAATTTTACTAATAAGTATTATACAGTTTTAATACAAAAGTAAGTTTTGTGTAACTGGGTGTGAAACTAAGGCACTCCAGTTTCATAACCCTGGTTAAAATTAATTAATTAAATTAAAAATATTTGGAATACTGATTACTTTATTAAATGAAAAATTTAAATCAGTAGTAATATTAAAATATAATAACATCGAAACTATACAATTAGGGAAAACCTTTGCAATATTAATTTTAAATAGTTTAGCAGGAAAGGAAAAAGGTGACTTCGTAGAAATTTGTTTTGCTACAAATTTAATTTGGGAATACCTATTTCTTGTTATTTTTACTTATCCTTTAAACGTGTGATTAAGAAAAATTTTCGTTTATTTTACTTTACTAAGAAAATCTCTTGTTGATACTTGTCCAAGGATTACACATAGGATTACCTATAAATAATTAAGTCAATCTGATCGACTTCTTATTTAAACAATTTAATTTCAAAGTTAAACCTTTTAGAAGGTTTAGAAAAAATAATTATTAGTTATGTAGATCAAAATGTTTAGCTTTGCAGAATACAATGACCTTTCGTTTTTATTGCTGCAAAAACTTGCCAAGATCTAAAATTAAAAAGATAACTCACTTAACTGGAAAATATAAAAAATGGAGCATTCTAGGCCACGAATATTCCGCGAAAGATAATTATATATTTGTTTTAAGAAGCACCTTCTATTATTTAATTATGCAAACGAGTTCCCAGTTTAGTCAACGATCCAATTTTGCAATTAGCGCATAGTATATCATTCCGCTAAATTTATCTCCAGTGATTCAACTTACAACAAAAATTTCGTATGTTCGTTTAAAGTAGGATGTTTCTTAAGGTTTCAGGAAACCTTTTAAAATTCTGTAATATTAGACGGTATTAGTAATGTTTAAGTTGATTAGGAAAAGATCATATTTGTAGGTCGGTATTGGAAAATATCAGGAATTTCAACAAAACACAGAATTTCCAAAAGTGAATTCTAACTAGTACGGATATTGTGGTATTTGATAATATTATGCATATCATTTTTGGTTAAACTATTTTCCGACTGTCATAAAAACAACCGCAAAACAAATTTATAAGATTTGAGTACCACAATAGTCAAATAATAAAGTCTATAATGTTGTATATGTATGTATGTATATTTCTAATTTTCAATGAATATGGAGGAAAAGATGGAAAAATATATACAAGGAGGAATAGATGTTAGTTACTCCAAAAATAACTGATTTTTTCGGTTTCCGATACTGTATTAGAAATTTGATGCAAGAAAATTTCAGGAATGAGTTGAATTTAAAATATTCTTTACAAACCAAATTTAAAACTAGATATTTAATGTATTAAAGAATTTTTTATAGAATATATTAATACAGTGGCGGGAGGTAATGTGTTAGACACAACACATTTTTAATTTATAATAATTTATTTGTAAATATTGAACATATTTAACAAAAAAAAAAATTTCACTGTACAATATTTAACTTTAAAATTAAGACAGTAAAAACATTTTCGAAGATTGTAGTTTTGGAAAACCTTATTGTAAACTTTTATAATTTACATAGAAAATATATTCCAGTTTAATGTGTTATTTACCAAATGCAGAGTATATCTACAGGATTAAATTTTTAGCTTATACAAATGTATATTTGCAGGTAATTTATTTTATAGTTTTATTCCAATTTTGTGTCATTTGATATACATATTTCAGTGAGATATTTAATGAACCAAATATTCTAGTTCCATTACGATTACGAAAAATAGACAATATATTTTAAAATTCGTTTTGACTGTTTATTTTATAATTCATAATTATTTAAATATGTGTAACGACACCAATTTTATTTTTATTTACTTAAACTATTATATTGTCAACATAAAATAGAACAACTTTAAATTTAAATACATTAAAACTGTGTTGTTCATTGACTTTATCCCAATCCAAATTTGAATGACAAATATTTACACAACGATTGTCCGTCAACCCCCAACAGTCAGTGTGTGTCCACGCATAAGACACAAAAATAATTCAGTTCAAATACACAAGGTGCACCCCAAAACCCAAAAACAATCAAACCAGTCACGAGATATGCAAATCATCACCTGTTCTTAACCGTCGCGGTTGTGGTTGTGGTCAGATCACGGTCAAAATAAACAATGTCTCCGGCCCGCGGGCGATGCGGCTGTGCTGTACTGGACAAGACTGGACATGAACGCGGGACCCCCAGGCTACAGGACATAAGCTGGACAGAGAAATAATAGTACAGCTGTGATTGGAAATTCGGTTAGTGTGCAGTGACATTAATAGCTTAATTGTATGTGGATTGTTTGGTAGGTACCGGGTGGTACAAAATCGGTTAGACAGGAAATCAAAAATAATTTCATGTAAATGACACATTAAAATTAATCCGTAACGTCATTATTTTAGTGATCACATAAAATGTTAATAATATTTAGCATAAAAGTTCTATATGTTGTTTACGCAAATTGATAGTCTGCAAATAAAAATAAATACAAAACATACATTTTCTTCTTTTTAAAAGTGAGTTTATAAAATTAATAAATAATACGAAATATAATACGCTACGTATGTAGTAATAAAAGAGGAAGTAATTCCTAAAGCCGTTGATGCTGCATTTATGCGTAAACACGAAAATATTTGAAAATATCGAATTTTTAGTTCGAAAATTTTCAAATTTTACAAAATTTTGTTTGTAATTTTTTTTAATGAATTAGATATGCTAATACCAAATTTACAAGCAGAATTTAATTATCTCTTTTCGTTTCTGAGATATTAGCTCTGAAAGTTGTACCTCAAAAAAGTGTGTTTTTGATTATATTTCAAAATCTAGTAGAGATACAATCTCAACTACTTAACCATTCGATTCTACGAGAAAAGTTATATAAAGAAATGTTTTGCCCACATATACGTTCTTTGTAACGATTAGGTGAAAAATAAGAAAAACGAAAAAACCTAAATTTCAATTTTTCGCCTCGAAATTTTTTGTCTCCAAAATTTTTAATTTTTTGGACTAAAGTAGATATCGATGCACTGATTTCAAATTTTCAAACAGAATTCAATTATCTCTTCCCGTTCTCGAGATATTTGACTTCAAAGTTATACCTAAAAAAATAGGTTTTTTAGGTATACCCCTTAAATGGTTAGGTTTATGGTTTCGGCGATATCACCATTCGATTCTACGGACAAAATTACATAAGTGTACCAATTTTCAGATTTTTATCTCAACAGATAGAATTTCTAGAAGGAAAAAACTGAAATGGCCAAAAATCGAAAAAAATCGTGAGGGGTTCATCAGGCGATTTTTACAATTTCAGCCATTTTCGTTTTTTCGCTCTAAATATTGTATCCTTTGGAATAAAAATCTAAAAATTGGTATACTTATGTAATTTTGCCGGTAGAATCGATTGCAGAGGTCGCCGAAGTCGTAAACCTAATCCTTGAAGGGGTATACCTAAAAAACTTGTTTTTTTAGGTATTGCCAAAACTCAACTTTGAAAACGAATATCTCGAGAACGGTAAGAGATAATTCAATTCGGTTTGAAAATTTGAAATCAGCGTAGCGATATTTACTTAAGCCTAGAAAATGAAAAGTTTTGGAGAAAAAAAGTTCCTCGGAGAAATTTTGAAATTTAGGTTTTTTCGATTTTCTCATTTTTCACCTAATCGTTCCAAACAACGTATATGGGGAGAAAACATTTCTTTATGTAACTTTTTCCGTATAATCGACTGGTTTAAAGGTTGAGATTGTATCTCTAGCCACTTTAGAGATATAGCCAAAAAACACACTTTTTTGAGGTGCAACTTTGACAGCAAATATCTGAGGAACGAAAAAAGATAATTAAATTCCGTTTAAAACTTTGAAATCAGCGCTTCGAGATCTATCAACGTATACTTTTTCCCAAAATCAAAATTTTAGGTACAAAAATTAATATTTTTGGAATATTTCGCATTTGTCAACACAATTTTCGTTTAATGCTATTGTTTGGGTTGTTTTAATTCTACACAACTTTGATATGATGTTATAGGTTTTGGAAATTAATAGAAGTTAGATAATAAAGCGACAGAATAAAATCGAAAAGGCGTAATAGGATTCCAGGTTTTAATATCAGCCTATTACTTAACTCTAGTAAATAACAAAGTTTAAAAAAAAAATCCCCGGAGAAATTTTGAAATTTAGATTTATTCGATTTTCTCATTTATATCCATTATAATGTACTTACATTCCTTGTAGATTAAATAACTATAAATTTAATACTGACCAACTGACTTATCAGTTAACAATGATATAGGAAAATAAGTTTTATTGTAATTTGAGATTTTGTTTATTAAAATACTCTGTACGAGTGGCGAATGTACAGTTAGTGTTATATATATTAAATCGCAGATAATTAAAATTATATAAATTTAAGTGCTCTAAATTATAGAACGCAAAAAACGTTGGTAGAATTTAAATTGGTGTAATTTATTCTGGTTTATTTGAAGTTGAGGTTACGGTTATCAGGTTATCTTCGAACTAACAATTATATTACAATTGCAAGACTTGCTGAAGCGTTAAACTACCAGGAAATCAAACGTGCTTTGTAATTACATCTTTTCTACTTCATTTTGTTTTACACCATCATATTTTGCAATAATTTCATTCTATTTATAACCTCGTAATATCAGTTTCTACTTATCTAACTGTTACTTAGCTATTGTTTTTATCTCTTTGGAATTAATCCGTGCATTGCTAAGTACGATCAATGGCATTATGATTCTTATAACCTAAATTCGAATCCGGTAGTCACCTACTACACTTTATTCTACAGGAAATAACTTTTGGTAGTATTTTAAATATTTTTTACATTAAATATACAAAAAATTATGACAAAAATAAAGTATTTCCTAGGAAAATAATATACAATATAAACTCCTGAGAGAGTATTCAGTAAGAATATTATAAAAATAGATAATTTTACATTATTATCTATATTATTTTAAAATTAAAAAATAAGTACTTCTTATAAATTTGTTCACTTTTTTAATAAATTTCTCACGTTTATTTTTCCAAAAATAAACAATTGTAATGAACAATTAAAATTATCTGAATCTACTAAAATTTAAGTTTTAATATATGGGTATTTTTAAGAAATAGATGTATTGTATACTTTTATCGTTTTATCTATCGTTATTCCCAATGATTGAATATTGAATATTACTTCCTGTAAGTTGATCTCATTATTTGCGGTCGTTATAAGATAATAACGTATACTACAATGTCTAGGCTGTAATGAGCGCAGTTTTTGTATCATTTTCTATAGAGCACCTAAGAAGTTATGTAATTTTAATTACATTGGTTCAATATTTGTAGCGCTAACGGTAAATCCGTCTACCTGAGCAGAAAGCTATTGAATAATTCTATTTCGTTACACATGATCGAGTTTTTTAAATACCTACTCTGGTATTATTCTCAGCCATTCATCTAACAGCCGGTATGACAAATTGGTTGAAATTTATGAGTACGATTCCGCAGTGCTTGTACTAAATCACCGCTAATGTAAGGCACGAACTAAGAAATGTAGCCATAAATTTTTACAATAAAACGCATGTTATACTCACCCAAATTTTAGTTCATATCAGTTGGTTACAGTGCAGATCTTATTGTATTACTTTTCTTTCATTCTTTTTCTTACTGTAGCTGGACCAGTTCCAATCGTTCCAATATTCTAATTTTGTTTTGTGACTTTAATAAAATTAAAATCAATAAACTATGCATTAATCAACCTAGCTTAATTATTTCATTTTTACTGTTTCAATATGAATATCAATTTGAAAAGTCATAAACTAAATTAATAAAACATTAATAGTATATTGTATTATTAAAAATTATACTTTTTGTGGCGGGAGTCGAAGTTTGCACACAAAGACACTTTTACATGAATGACACATACTATTTTTCTACAAATGTAGTTATTTTAAAAAATAATTTACTACTTGACATTCAATTTGTAACTGTAATGTAAGTGTAATGAGTAACTTTAATTTTACATTATTACAGCTTTCTATTGACAAGTTTCTTTTTATTAGCTCATTTTACATAGTTTTTTTTTGTTCAGCGGCGTAAAAGTAAAAATTTCTTTTCTGGTGGCGTAGAAATTATACTTTAATCTTGTCAATCACATTACGAAAGAAGTCACTTTTATGAGGTTTGAAGAAAAATATATATATCTTTGAATGAAAAGTACATTTTTTAATAAAATCAAAGAAACAATATAAGTGACATTCTGTTAATAATAAATAAACATTTTCTTTTATTAACAGCTCACTTCGCTCGCCTTAACATATAAAATCATCTGTAGAAAACCTTTTTCCTATAAAATTTTTATTTGATGAGAAAAAAATTCAGGAAATTTATATTATAAAATATACCATATACCATACAGAAAAAATAGTAAATTGCGACCCTCGTGTATGTCTCGTGCCGCAAAAATTATATTCGCACGAATAAGAATGCTTTTCTGCACTCGATACACAATATAGGTACTATTTTTAAACTAAATTATTGTTTATGAATTTATGGACATGCATTTCGGCGAAACAATACCTAATTAATAGTAGGAAAATTCATAGACTGAATACAATAATTAATAAAACAATACAATTGCACATTTGGTTTATCCACATTTATTTATAAAAATATAATGACAAATGACAATAGTTTCATAATATATATGATGATGTCACAATGGATAAAACAATAATCATTAAATTTTATAAATGCATGTAAATAAGCCAGGTGCAAATTAGTTTTATTCATTAATTTATTTCCCACTTAAAACTACTTCTAACCTTACAATTTATATGTAAATATCAGCATGAGTAGAGCAAACTAAAAATAACACCAACTTAAATTTTAAATGTTTATATTTAGTGAACAAATTTAAATTTAACCTTTAAATTTATCATAAATGTTGTTTATTATAAAACATTTGAATGTTTTGTTTAAAAGTCACCCGGTCCAATTTAATTTTTAATAGAGTTTCTATTTCTATCTATTTTTCGTGAATATTCCCTGTGAAAAATGTGTACCCTGTAGTTGAGAATTAATTATAGAGTAAGTAATCTGGAAGTTGCGACTGAGTTCATCTCACATGCAATTATCTCGTGGTCCGGGCTTGACTGTGGGTGAATACTATTAACTTCTAACTACGCTATTCAATTTACACAGCACCCGCATATTTGACCTGTTATTATATTCGACAGTTACCGGACGCTTCGCAAAATTGTATGGAAAAAGTTCATATATACGGGCACGGTAATGTACCCATCGTTAAATATGTTAAATTGTGGTGTTTCACCCATATCGAACAGATATGTAATTTTTAGTTATTTATTTTTATTCGATCTGGCAAGGTGTTACGGCCCGCATATTTAATAACATTTTGTATACCTACAATTACTTTTTATTATACAGAAATACGTTAAATTTTATTATTATTATATTTCACAGAAATTTTATAAATAAGCCAACGCTAAGGTGACATTTTCCTTTTGAACTAACCTCAAAGTGTGATTTTCAAATATTATTGCCAAAGCAAATATTATACTTTAAATATCACTCCTTCAAGAATAAATTATTTTCAGTATTAAAATGAACACTATTTTCAAGTTGTTATAGTTACAATTTCCTAACCCATTGAAAAATTGAATTACCAGAGTAACTAACTTGATTAGAATAATTAATATCTAGTAATGGTAACTGATTTGGCAATTTCGATTTAAATTGAATATGTGGGATATTGAGGTTTGATTATCAATTCTCGATTCTAATTATTAATCAAATAAAATATTGCTATTGAGTACTGTGAAATCACTATACCAGTGTGTACAACGAAATACAGAACATAGAACTTTAACTGGAATGTCAAAAAATTGCTAACACTCTCTCTCCTGATAGATTTAGAGCAAAACTACAAGAGTACAAATTTGTTCGGAATTAAATTCTACATCAGATAATTGATGAGACAGCACGTTTGCAGTATATACAAGATTTATTAAATATAAAATGTAATATTTTAATGATAAGTTAAAGACATGTCATTATAGACAGTTTTATATTTTGAAATAATGGTGTATTATTTAAGAAGAATCTAAGTTCAACTTAAATAATATTACTTAGTTACTTAGCTTACTTTTGTTTATGTCAACAAAATATTAATATCCTGTAACCAGTAAAAACTTTAACGTATGGTAGCTACCTACTTATTCTGTAACTCTGTGGTTAATTTTTAACCAGTTGCAATTTTTTTTCTCCAATGAAAATAGATAGCACTGAAGAAAATATCAAACATCACTTGTTATGTTTGTTTTAATTTGTCCAAAATTTTAACAACTGAAAAATTGACCACTGAGTTAATCAGTTAGAACTAATAGAGGCCAACAATAAAATATATAATTTGTGTACAATCGAGTAATATTTCACTTATAATAATAACTTAAGGTGAAGTACTTTCCGCTATTAAATTTTTTACTGGCAACAAATTTGCTGTAAAATAATAATTTTCTTAAAACTTATGAATGATTGCGCTCGTAAAACGTTCATGAAGTAACCCCAATACTTTTATCGCTGAATGTCAAACACGGCAGTTAAGAATTTATACAAAGGTGAAATCTTGAGGCTGAGATTTTACGGCCTCGTAAAGATGTAATCTGCCGCGTGCTCGTCGACATCGCATCGCGATCATCAACTTACGCATTCCACGCACGCGCAAACTTCCTTCCCGGTCTCCGGTCCCAAAACTTTCCCGGGAACTTATTCAATGGTTTGCGTTTTACGGCGGAGGCGTAACCCAAGTTTTTCAGTCGTGTTTTACGTAGTTTTTGTTTGTCATACAAAAATTTTACTTTCACTTCACACTTCACACATTCCTTGGAGAATGTTTTTAAACTATGAAAAGATAAAAATAAAAGTTTGACTTAACCTTCCCAATTGTTGATTTTGTGAATATAATAATTTTGCATTCCAATTTTATAAAATTCTAATTATAAATTCATATTATATTTTGTATATTGATTACTAAATTGCCTTGAAATTAAAGAAATATACTTGTATATATACTATGTGTAACGAAACGCGGAACATAGGACACTATGTGGCAATTCTGACAGTTAATGTCATATCGTTATAGATAATTTTATAGTTTTGTAATACTGGTACATTATTGAAGAAAAATAATCTAAATTCAACAGACAATAATAATTTTAATCAGTGATACTTCACTAAACTGTCACGTAGATATATTCTTTTATTTCCATGGTACATTTTATATTTAATAAATCTTGTGATGCTGACGTGCTTTTACATCAATTATGATCTTATCTAATGTAGAATTTAATTTTGAACATCATTTTATTCTTGTAGTTTTGCTCTAAATCTATCAGGAGAGAGAGTATCACCAATCTTTTGAAATTCCATGTTAATGTCCTATGTTCCACACACATATTTTTAGTTTTTATTTGAAAAATTGATAAACCATTTACGCACTAGATATATAAGGTAAATAAATCATTCTTCAATATATTTACTTTTATAGATACCATTTTTATTACATGTTGATAAGTATTGTATAAATAAACACAATTAAATTTGAATATGTACTTAGATTTTATTATTCAAAAATTGTTTGTTTCATTCCCAAAATTTTATTTCCGATTTTTAATTGTTTTTATTCTTTTTTTTCGTTCTAGAAATTGTATCTTTCGAAACAAGAATCTGAAACATAGTATTCATAATACGTTACTTGTACTTATAACGCTTGGAAGAAAATATAAATTTTAGTTTTTTCTACAGTTTTGTTATTTATCAAAAAAATTGACGAAACTTTATTACATAACGAACGTTTTGTGAATAGGAACATTAATGTAATTTTGTAAGATCGAAAAATATGGGTATTCGGAGAAATCATATATATATATATATATATATATATATATATATATATATATATATATATATATAAACTTACCCATAAATCATATATATTTTAAGATTTATAAATTTTAATCTTTAGCGACGAAAAGAAAGTTTAGATATCGAGTCTGGATTTGGTTGTAAATAAATTTATAATTTTGTTGTTAAAAAAACTTGACATATAGGATAAGCTTATAATGAAGCACATTAGTCACTTGTAAATGTAAAAAAAATATTGTAAGATAACAATAATAACTAAAAATGGGACCTTGATTAAGTCAAAAATGATAATAAACATATTAAGCAATAATCACTTATTGTTAATACATGTTTTAAATAAATACAATTTTTTGTGATAACAAAATATTTATATTAAAAATAAATTTCACTGAATTTTGCAATATGTATTTAAATAATATGTATTTGTATTGTAGAATCATTATCACAATGAGATACATTATCACTTGAGCACTTACAATCAAATTTATCTTATCAATTGGCAAATTCTGGTCGTATGATGTGTGAAAGTTTGGGAAGCACTGGCTCCGAACGGACATCCTCCAGGTTTTGACGTAGCATAGTAGTCAAGTGTCAAGCGAAGGGTGGGGGCAGTATCACTGGAGTGGGGGAACTCTCAACTCTCGTACCACGAGAGTTAGTACTACTCGCTTGTTTTAGACCGCGTAAGACGTACCGATCGCGGATCTAAACTGCGTAGCGTGCTGCAATTGTCAAACAGAACTGTCAGTGCAATAAGTGATAAGTGAACACTATGGATTCATTTAGGATTTGTTTACTGTGAGTGACAAGTGACTGTGACATGTTGGCGGTTAGAAACTGGTTGATGCCGGAGCGAAAGGCTCCGGAGACCAAATTGCGGATGCCGGAACAGTTGCTCCGGTCTTTCCGGAGACGCTCGCTTAGGGTGAAAAGGACTAAATCGCTTGTTATACCAGAGAAAAGAAAATCGGGTAAGATACATTTGCTGTCATAAAAATTGACAATCTCTTATTAAACTGTCATTTATTAAAAAAAAAAGATATCAAAATATGTATTTTGTTTTATGAACAAATTTTAATTGTACAAAACAATTGAAATAAATATTTAAAAAATAAGTTTATCAACAAACAATATTTCTTAACTAAATTAAACAATTACCAAATAAAATAATAATAATCTCTCTAATAATCGGAGTTGGTAACAATTGCAATTTTTGTTTAGATTTCTGTTTAATTTACATATTTATAAAATTTGTTTTTAAAATATTTATAGATCACATTATTATCGACTGTTTTTCAAGTTCACTATATTGGGAATCTAAAAATAATCAAATTTCCAAAAAACAAATAAACTTGTTATGTCATTCGAGAACGTAAACATTATATTTCTGGTGTTGTTTTCATATTTCCCTAAAAATAGCAACTAATTTGTGCATGACTACTTAAATTAGATCTTTATTTCACGTTTTTAAATGTATTTATATTTTCTACTACAACAAAATTCGATAATTTTATCTCAATTGTGTTGTATCAAAGTTTTATTTACTCGTATCAGAATATAAAAATAGAGTCCATTGTTTTCCGAGATAAAAAGTTAATTTTATATAACTTTACAATTTTTTCTGACAATGATTATATGTAATTTAGATTCAACAAAAATGAAATTACATTTTTAAAAACGAAAGTTATGGTTCCGGATTCTGAAGAGCGGAAATACTAAAAAAACTTATAGCAGAAAAAGTAGTATAGGTTAGAAATCATGTTTTTGTAGTTTAAAAGATGTCTTAGATATCAGTCTCGGTAATTGAGTAATTAATAACTCAATATGACGAACGCTACTTAGAAAGATTATTTTATTCAAGATAAGAATACAAATCAATCTTCTATATTTTTATCAGAATTTTATGACACGTTATTATTGTTTAATACAATACAGTATTTATAGTTTATAAAAAGAAAGCTTTATAACGGAAACCATTATTAAAAATAAAAACAAAAGTTGAATAATTGTCGTAATGATAACCACGGCTTAAGTGTCTATTTATTTCATTGCAAATTTTATTTAAAAAAATCAATTTCTAATTGCAATAACGAACCAATTGATGCTCTCCGTTATAATATTCATCTTTGAATAAAATACCGTAAATAGCAAAATTTTCATTACTGGTATGAGTTAAATTAGTCGAGATTACTGTGCAGTTTAAGTACTACTTGTTTGGTTATTAAGTTATTACTGTATTCAATTATGAACATAAATTACTATCGTATGCATCATTACTTTATTGCGTTACTGTTATTTACCATGCCATTATAATTTGTCATATTATCTAGAATTATATGCAACACTTATTTTTTGTTTTATTAATTCTTAGCAGATATTAATTTCTATTGATAAATGTAATTAATAACTAGATAGTTTGAAAATAAGAAAATGTAACTTAATTTAGAAATAATAATTCAATATACAACTAACGAAGTAAATATATATTTTACTTACTGCTTATTATCCATTGTGTACTAATCTGTTTTGTCAGAGATTTTAGTAATTATATATTTACACCAAAGAGGGTGTTTGTCAGACTTTACGGGCACAATAACTAGTGTGGGGAACACACCACAAATGCTATTGTTACATGAGAAATAAAAATACTATTACTGATACAAGGTGTCTCTATAAGCTTGCTCACTTTTACTATCTCAATTATGTTTAATTAGATTATTTATTTAAAGAGAACACAGAATATCACAAAAAAGTACACAAAATTAATGCCGGTGTAGGAATTTTATTATTTAATTAAAAATTAACTTCAAACATATCGTTGGTTTTATAATTTTATGTAGATTCCAAATTTGTAAAAATATAGGTATAGACTTTTATTTAAAATAAAAAAGTTAAGCCTCATGTCTTGAGAACCACTGGTTTAAAAAAATATATTTTGTCACATTTAAATAGTAATATGGCCAATATTTGCTAATTTAACCAATTTCTTATCTCTTCTAGTTCTCGAGATAGAAATAGTGAGGAAGCTTATAGAAGCATCCTGCATATAAGATAATATTTGTTTCCATAGTGATAATAATATTACTTGGTTAGTGCGCTCTGACTCAAAGTGTGTGGAGTGTTCAAATCACAGCTTCGCCAAATTTTATCCAAATAAAAATATCACTGTGCTTTTTTTTCTAAATCCGCTAAAAGTTGTAGATCTTTTCCAGATTATATAGGCTAATAACAATCACAGCATTAAAATTCAATCAAACTGTTACGAAACAAATACCTTAGGTTTTTGAGGCCCTGTTTTATTTGGGAATGTTGTTCTACAGGTGATGATGATTATAAAGAATTATAAAATCACATAAAATTGACAAACGTTTAAGTTTTTTGCTGGTTTTTTAAATCATTATTTGAGTGGTTCGGAACCCATTAAAGTAAAAAATCCAGAATTTTCGAAATCTCAATGCTTAACATAAAAGATCATTACGAAAAAAAGAAAGGCTACGTTCTAGAACTATCCATGATAGTATTCCAATCCCTTGTAAGTGTAACTGTGAAATTTTATCTAGAAACCGGTACCCCTTTTGCGCGTTTTTTGCGGAGGTTACTGCACATCCCAGTCTTTAATTTCTCCCGCATTCCGTGTCTTTTCAAACATTGCACAGCTGTCGGACTACGGAAGCAAACACCACACAAAAGAAAGTAATCCAAAAATACGAGCAAACACCGACAGATGACAGCGTGAAACTAATACTTCCTAAATCAACAACCACTGTTTTTTGCCAACATTTCCAACAATCCGATTTATTTAACTGTTTATTTCATTGTGCTCTGGATTACAACAGAGTATTTGACTTCCTAAAGCATTAAGCCGCCTAGGTAATCAGTAGAGATTAAGTAAATAAATACAGGATTAGCAGCTAATGAGCGGATATAAAGTTTTGATTGAGATGTAAAAAACCATGTGCAGTTAAATTATGTTTTATAGTGACAGATGTTTGATGATGTTAAGTGTTTAAGACGTAACTTCATGGATGAAAATTTTTGATCGCATGATAACAGCTACATGTCGAGCAAATTTTACGGTTGGCAATTGTGGGTTAACGGCGGAATTTGCATATCTTACAAACCGTATTTTCATTTTTAACTCGCATTAGATTGTTATACAGAAAATTATACAGTTGCTGCTTGCACACTGAGAAAAAGGAAATATTTAAATATAAACGTTTGTGTATTTTAATCTTTTACTTATTCATTCAATACATACTTCAATAAAAAAATATATTATATTAACTAATCATTAAATCGTTTTAGTTATTCAAAATATATAATTTTTAAGTAGGTGTATATTTTTAGATTTCATTCAATCAAATGTGCAATTGTATTATTTTATTAATTGTTATATTCAGTCTATGAATTTTCTTACTATTAATTAATTCATGTCAGCCAGTACGGTTGTGTGGTCGTGGCGTGTCTTGTCTGATCGTGTAGATAAGCAACATAGCCCGCCCTGTCCATTTGGATGGGTTGCCGCACAACGGCTCGGTGTGTGCTGGCCTTGCAGAGACTGTAGGCTGACAACCTGCATCTCTAAAATGCAAGTAAAACATGTCACGAAACAAGTACTTCAGGTACTTGAGGCCTTGTTCCACAGAGGAATGTTGTGCCATTGATGATGATGATGATGATGATTAATTAATTCATATTTCGACGAAATGCATGTCCATAAATAATAATTTAGTTCAAAAATATTGTATTGTGTACCGAGTGGAAAAAAAACATTCTTCATTAAACCAAATAAAGCTGAAGCTATGTTCGATGGTTCTGAAACTCTCTCAAGCTATAGGTTCCTTGCAGAGGCTGTAGACTGGACACTATTAAAATTCAAGTAAAATTTATCACAAATCTACTATCTACTACTAGGTACATAAGGAATTAGTAGATAACTTAAAAAAATGTAATAGAATGAGGTTGTTCTGGATAGATCATATTATTCCATGAACAGTAAAGCATTTCCTAATGTCATATTAATGAGAAAAAATTAGCATAATGTAGGAATTTAATGTTATTCCATGACTCATACTTGTAGTAATTACAAAAAATGCACCTTTCAAATCCAAGCCTCGAAATTAGGAACTAGGCATTGTAAGCAGTCATTATAAGCAAATTTCTTCAAGGTTCCAAAATTTCAAGATTTGTACGATTACTAATTCCATTTTAATTGCATTCCTGTAACAAAATATTTAATTTGAGTTGGTATTAGTTATGGTTGGTTGCAAGTACAAATTGCCGATAGTATTACAATTGAAGGTACAATGGTGGCAATCCTGTCTGTGGGGGTATCGAAACGGAACGAGGAGCCCCGTGAACAGTGGGGGACTTTTTACGTAACGCACTCCCACTCAATGTATCGATATTAACATCTGGACTGCAGACAATTCGCACTGGCTCGGCCATTTATTTTGTTTTTTTGACGAGTTGTTAAACCAAAACGATTAACACGAACATATGTGAAAAGAGCAAATATTTCTTTTGATTTCGACAGGAACATGTGTTTATTGTATACAGTACCGATTTTTCACTTGGCTAGAGTAATGTGTTTTAAATTTCTGTGTGGCGCATCATTTCTATGAATAATAGGCAGTTTTATTGAGTTGTTAAAATGAAGGTTGACAGCCAATTGTATATATAAGATAATCAAACTTGGATGGTATTTCTTTTGATAATGATTGCCGATAACGGAAAGAAAATTTGCCAAATCATTCCCATATTACACTCATTTTCGGTCAAAGTAAAAATTATATTCAATCAAAAGTTATATTTAATTTATGGTACTTATCACAGCTTAAATATACCAAAATTACTTTTATTTCATTTTGGAATAAAAAATTTGTTTATACGTATAAAGTTGCTAAGCAATAATCTCAAATAAATTAAAATTGTACTTTTCAAATTTCTTTTCATATCTTTTGAACTATTAGAAAACAACTTGGTCTGTGCAGTCTCAAATTCCATAAATATTTCGTCAGAATAATCAGTACGTGACGGTTTATATATATTTGACAGTAACAGTGACGCTTCGATTATATTAAATTTGTTTAAAAACAAACAAGCTAACAATGGCAACTATCTATAAAGAAATAATAGCATGGAATATTATATCTACAGATTTTTTTTCTTTTCAAGTTCCAAAATGAAATAAAACGTTGCATTTACCACGGGCATAATATAGATTAAAGCTATCTGCTCCTCGTCGAGCTTTAAACATTCCCTCATGCTATAATCTTTTTATTCTGCCCTTAATACATAAATAACTATTATTAGGTTTTTCCTTTAAAGATATGTAAAATAAGCAATACATATTTTTTTTTATACTTGCTGTTCAATATCCATTATTTATAGAATTTATTGAAGGAAATATCCGTACCGTAGCACTAATGTTTCATGCGATTAGATTTATTAGTTTATCCTCTCTACAGAATGTACTGATCCTAAATAATCTAATCGCCGAGCTATATCAGTAAAATCGGTTTAGTTTATTAAGTGATTTTGCGGTATTTTTGAATATTTTGAAAGAAAATGGAGAAATTACAAATTTGTAATGCGGAACTTGCACTTAATAAACGAACCGATTCGACTATTGAAACTAATCTATTTTATCTGATCCAACTAGCAGAAGGACTATCAATGATATTTCTATTATTTTGTATAGCTTTCCATTTTCATTTCAAAATCCTAAAACTAAATTACCCTAATCTTAAAATTAAATACACGAACTATACACATGTTTTACTATTTCTGTCTCCTTTACACTTTTTCTTTTATTTACGACTACAACTTAGTTCTCAAAACACGTGTCTAGTTGTACATAAATGAATTTTAAGGTAAGGGTTGATTTTACTTTTAGATTTACTGTTACGCAGTTACGCAGACTGCAATAAATTTAATTTAAGATTCTCCTCCATTATCCAGCGTCACTTTCACTGCACATTACGCAAGAATCAGTACAATCAGCGAATTACAATCATCCCCAGCTTCGTCTCCGGGCCTGGAGGGGTTAATCAGTCCAGCTTTGTTCCCAACTTGGCTAATTCGATTTGTCGTCGCTGATCGAAGCTCCGTGTCGCCCTTGTAGGCTTCCGTCCCCGTTAGGACAAATTAGATTAGCTACTTAATAACTTATGGGCAGTGGGTGTTCCGCTCAAGTTTGCGGTGTTTTATGACAGAAACTTGACTCCCATAGGGAGCCGAAGTCGTATTAAATCGCGTCTGCAAAAGGTTAAAACTTGCAAGGTCAACGATGGTAAATGTAAATGTTTTAGACAAATTGTTTACAAACCAAAAACGATTTATTTGTTTGTGATAGCGATAGACAATAAACAACCTTGTATGCACTATAAATATTTTTAGTTTATCATTAACGATAGAGTATACCTTGTTGAAAACTCATTCTAATCATGCAATTTTAAATTGCACTTAAATATAAAAAGGTAATTGAAATTTTTACGAAAACATATTTATTATACAGGTAGTTAAAAAAAATATTCAAGATTTATTGGAGAAGAAGTCAAAATAAAAGAAAAGTATTAAACAACATGTGTCAAAAAATGAACAGTTGCTATTCCATGAGTTCTAAAGAACTGTTGTTACGTGGATTATAATGAAAAAGGAAAATTATTTAAAAAAAAAGCGATAAAGAAGGATGATTGGATAAAAGATGTAATTTGTGGTCACTGTTTAAACGAAGAGTGTACCATATATGACAAATGACAACAATCTGTTAACTAGTTCATCGCCTCATAGTCTTGGTTCGTCTCATCTATGTAGTGGAAGAGAATTAGACTTTTGCGAACCTGAATAAAATATTTTTTGTAGTTTTCAAATATAGTTTAATTTTCTTTCTTTATACGTATAAGTAAACCAGGATTAAAATATTATTCAATATTATATAGTAATAATTATTTCTCTAAAAAGTGGTCCATATCACCCCCTAAACTAAATACTTTTTAAGTGAAACTGTATATTTGTTAAAATTGTTTTGTAGCATTATTGAAAACATATTCAAAATATGTCGAATTTGAATATGTGGGACGAACTTATTGAAATTAAAAACCACCTTCATATGGTTAATTTAAATTTAAAAGTACTTAATAAATATCTCAATTACCATGAAAAATGTGATCTAATAATGTACGAAAAAAATTGAAAGGAACCATCACTGGTACATTAAAAATTCTCCGCTGATCTCCTCTTTGGAATGACGTGACAAAGATCTCTGAGCACTAAAATTAATGACCCACCTTTGGTAGTAAAATTCGGAAGCTTTTACGTGCTGTAAACGTCGTAACGATGCCCCAATTCAAGTTTAGAGCCGGTGGAAAATCAGCCCCTAATTAAGTTCAATTACTCCACTTGAGGCAAAGAGCAGCGACTTCGGAAGTCACGTAACTTCGCCGCTGCTTCCGGTTCGATTGGAAGTGCGGTCACGCACCTGTCAAATATTGACAGGGCAGCCCGGGCTTTATCTCAATCCCTGTTGAATTTTTGATTCGTGTTATTCGAACGGAAGCGACAAGCGGAAGAAGATGGCGCGTTATTTAATAATCGGGGTATTGGTAACGGTTTTATGTCTAAATACCATTAAGTGATATTTAATATGTTTCCGGTAATTAGGGTGGGGTAGTGACATTATTAATTATATTTTATTTCACCCTTTGATATTTTATACGAAACATGACGAAGTTTAAGTGCCTGGTGTTTTGTTGCAAAGGGTGGATTATGTATACTTCTAATTTCATTAGTTTCCCTGTTTTCCTAAATTACATACACTGTAAAGTGATAAACGGAAAATTTTTAATCATCTTCATTTTAACAAGAAAAGTTTATTAATTATTAAAATTATTTATATTCTTTAAAAATTGTCTTCATTGGCTGCTTTTATTAATGTTAAAAGAATGGGCGATCCAGAGATTTGATTTGTAGAGTTGCCAACTATTTACCAAACAACAAACTAGTTCCTATGTTAAATTGTATTAGATGTGTCAATTATAATAATAAACTAATATTATCATATTCGTCAGGGTTGCATTGATTGAAATCATTTGATTTAAATCAGTGATTAAATCAGATTTAAACCACATGTTATTTTTTTAAAATTATTGATTTAAATCACTTGTTCTGGAATTGTCATTTGATATTATATATTTATAAAAATTGAGAAAAAAATGTTACCATGTGGCAATATTTTCAAGAATTACTAAATTTGTCTAACTTCGTAGATACAACGACTTTACTAGTATATTATTTTGAATTTATAACGCAGAAATTTATTTTGACGACATCGATAATTTCGTCGCTATAGCCGGAAGTCGCTGTAACCGATAAAAGTAAAATAACGTTAGCGTATGTGACATATGTAGGTTTTGAAACAATTGGTCACATATTATGAGGTTATAACCAGTTTGTCGCTACAAGCGGTATCATTAAAAATGGTTGTTACTGTAATTATTTATTGTTTCTTTAAATTTTTACTTATTCTTTATAATAGGTATGTGGTATGTATTCTTTTTTATAATAAATGCTATTTTCTGAAACACTTTTTTTTAAATTATACTGTGCCTTTTAAGAAACTCAAATAATCTGATTTAAATAAAAATAATCTGATTTAAATTAAAAAAATCTGATTTTCTTCATTTTAATTTAAATCGGATTTTTATGCAACTCTGATATCAGTACATTTTTTGATTAATAATCTAAATTATAATAACAGAAGTTTGATTAAATTTTTTATTTACTAAAAAAGTTCAGTTCTGGACACAAAACGCTAAAAAATATTTTAAGAAATGATGAAACAATGTACCTACTCCACTATTTTACTAATTTTACAATCTTACAATCTTTGGTGTTATGTTAAAAATTATCTACACTGGCAAACAGAATATTATAAGTAAGACACATCCTTGTTAGCTACGAAGGAATATAAAATTTAACGATTCATATTTTTTCTATACATAAAAAAAGTGAATCCAATCTAATTTCCGTCAAGTGTTCTCTCTTTTGAAAAGTGACAGTAACTAATCACCCTCCGATTTTTATTCCCGAATTAATAGAGTTATCACCCGTACAATTCCACCATTACAGAGGGGTATCCGGTGTACAAAAACATTATTTCCGGTAAACAATACCCATCAGTGTAATATTTATGTCGTCGATAAATTCGGTGTGTGAAACCTCACACAGGGCTCGTTCATTATGTCAGACCTGTAGGCTGTACAAGGGTGCCATGGCCATCATACTCGTACTACTTGTGTTGAGCATCTGCTCGTCTATAATATACTGCCTTACTGCCTGCCTAGGTAGATAACGTACTCTGCTGGTTTTATCTTGCTAGAAACTTCCACTAACATATGTTGCTTTTTTATGCGAAATTGATAATTCGGCAAAGGAAATTTATGAGGAAGATATATTAATTGGTTTTCAAAATGGGTTTAGAACTTTAATTATTGTACACATTTTGGTAATCTTATCTTAAATTATAAGTATGTTTATCTTGATAAAAAAACGGTGTCATCAAATTTAATTTCCTGATTGTACTCATAAATTATTTTTGTATAAATATACACTAGTTGTATTACAAAAAATTGGGAAGAGATGGCACACTTAGTCCAATTCGAATTGAGCGAAATGAGTGATCTGTATATCTAAATAAAATATGTTAGATACAAATGAGCTGACATTATACACCATTAAAATGCAAGTAAAACTTCTCATGAGTCAAATACCTTATGGTATTTTATATATGACCCTCTGTCATCTAGGAATGTTGTGTTTCCGATTTCAAATACTATAAGTACAAAAAAGGAGAGTATTATATTACTAGTTCAATAATTGTACAAGAATAAATATTTTATTTTGAATGATTAACCGTTCACCAAAATGTGAAATTGTTTTCGGATTATTCATCAGCCATTTTCCATATAAATATAGACATTTTGGTGCACTCTTCAAAATAGCTAGAGATCCAACACGGTATAAATGTCATTACCTAAATTGCCGATGAAGCATTTTGGCACACCCAACAATGATTAATAAATTGTGAGTGGCTATATGTTATAAAGAAATTTTTATTTCTAATATCAGATTGGATTTATGTAGGTTCTAAATATTGAGAAAGTACTGCTGACAATCAAGGAATTTATCAATAACCATATAAATAGATACCTTTAATGTCATTGAATAAGCATAAATAATATCAGCTTCTGTGAAAGACTTAATCGCAAAAGCAAATATATTTCTTTTGAAGAAAGAAAGCACTTATACATATCTTGTAAGAAATAATTGTTAATCAATCAAGTATAAATAAACAAATAACTTTCCATTTTCTACTTGAAAGTCGGCGACCTCTCGATTTCTCATTGGCGGTCGCATGCACATCCGAGCTAAGCTGATAACTAGGAACACAATAGCCTTGCAGCTTTGTGCTGGGCGCACTATTGAGCTGTAGAAGCCATGGCGATGACGCGACATCAGATACACCAGATCACGTTTCCACCAAAGCGAAGCTGACGGGAATTGTAAGATCACAAGAAACGCAACACAAGTACGTGGAATAGGAATGGAAACATACACAAAATTGGTCCATGTCCAAAAAAATTATTTCATATCATATCCAAGAAAACAGAAGACATAAAATTCTTGAATTCCATTTACAATTACACAAAGTTGAAAATCCTTTTGATACTATAAACCAGTAATTTTATTACTCTTATTTAATCTTCCAGTAAAAAAATTGACGTTATTAATAAATAGTAAATAACTAGTTTCAACCAAAAAATATGACTGTAAGTCTCTAATATTAACTTAGCTTATAAATTTTACCTGAAAAATTGCACAATACAAAATGAATATCATCAACCCTGTTTTTCCGAAAGATATTATTTTAATGGTGATATGATAGTTGCTGTGTGAAATCTGGGGTTCAAATCCCAGAGGCGACAAACCTGTTACCAAAAATAAATACCGCTGTATCCGAGTGGTTTGGAAGCCACTATAAGCTGTAGGTCCTCTGTCCTGTAATTGGTCTGATAGACAGTGTAAATTAAATAAATTAAGTACCTCAGGTACCTCAGGTGTCGTGATAGGTTTTACTTGCATTTGGTGATACTGTATGAAATTGAGACCTAATATTACCAGTCAAAATAATGTAGGAACTTGTAATCAGTATTGGTAAGCAACGTAACGATCCAATTAATTGGGTTACCACACAACGGTTCGGTCGAAAGAACGACAGTAAAAATATTAGAAGTAGAAAAGCTAAGTGATGCAGTAAATTTTTATCCGTATAAAAATATAAACGAAATAATGAATTTTGCCTACAGTAAAATTTAAGATTAAAGTCGTGTATTATGATATCAAGCATAAGTTATATTTTTTATCATTGTTGCAGTTTTTATAATACAGCTCTTATACCATATCAACCTTTCGTTATTTTATGTTTATATTACATGCAAATTTATACTTACCACATTTGATAAAAATAAAATAAATGTATAATGTGAATATTTAGAATAAATTACTTACGCATATTTTCCTGGTATAGAAAGATATTTTTAGATAATTAAATACATATTTTATTCCTTCTTCTATGCATATATTAGTTTTCTTATTACATATAAATAAAGATTGCACTACGTAAAAGAAAAAGAGAAATATACAAAGTAAAATGTAACAATAAAATTCGTGTTTTTTTCTTCTATTGTTCTTGATAAATGGTATATATTTCAAAATGTTTATATAAGAAGCAAAAACATTTTCATTGCAAATAATTCAATAGCAACAAGAAAGCAAAACAAAAAATAGTAATTAAATGTTGAGTAAATTAAGAACAATTAATTATGTCTGTGGCCTAATACTAAGGTCTGTACTATAAGTTGCATTTTCCGCGCCATCTAAAGTGTCTGAATGGAAAACATATTTTATTCCTTCTTATATGCATATATTAGTTTTCTTATTACATATAAATAAAAGTTGCCATACATAAAAGAAAAACAGAAATAAACAAAGTAAAATGTAACAATAAAATTGGTGTTTTTATCTTCTATTGTTCTTGATAATGGTATATATTTCAAAATGTTTATATAAGAAGCAAAAACATTTTCATTGCAAATAATGTAATAGCAACAAGAAAGCAAAACAAAAAATAGTAATTAAGTAAATTAAGAAAACTTTTCCGTGCCAGCTAAAGTGACCAAAAAGTAATATTTGGTAAACATTCTCTTCGATATAAATACATAATTACGGATATATGCAGGGAGTGACATATTTATATTTTTAAAATAATAAATGATTAATTGCTTGAAATGAATAATAGTTTCCAAGTATATCTGCATTAAAAATAGCTCGGAATGCAAAGCACGTCAGAAATATCCGAGAAGTAATTGCATCGATATCGTTGATCTTTTCCCTGAAATGATTGAAATTCCATGCGACATTCTTACAAAGATGGATGCAGATTCTTTGGCCGAGGGTGGCAGATGTACCAGACAAGTGAACTGTACGCCAACATCGCTTTGTTACAAAAGTCAACAAAAGTAGATGCGTTTTTGTAATTTTTTTTACAGATTTATAGATCTGTAAAACTTACAGATTTTTTCAGAATTGGCTTATAAGTTTTATATATTTACAATCTTTATAAATAGTTGATAATATTATAGGAAATTAAAAGGAGTTCTAAAAGAATAACTTTTTATCGGAAATATTAATTAAAAATCATTTAAAAAACTAATCACCGTCACCGTTTCAAAAAACTATTAAAGATTAAATATTTACATTCGTAATATGTAGGTTAAAGAAGTTATTGTCAGATGATGTACTCGAGGAAATTACAAGTCCTAGTCAAAGAATCACCGTTTAACAAAAATATTCAACAGCCAAATGTTTCTAAAGAATTAAGTACTGTATCTATACGTAAGGCATGCGATTAAAAAGCATAAAATATTTGTATACGAAATTGTTTTTTAATAAATTTGTGGTGTGTCAGAAAAATATTACAACTATAAGTATGTCAATTTGTACCGTATTCAAATGAATAATTATTAAACCACACACATATACCTTTTTCGTCCAGTTTTGAAAATTTTGAAGACATTCTTAAAGTACAATTTTGTTTTCGATTAATTACCTACTTTATCTATTTATTTTCATCGATACCGTTGATCTTTTCCCTGAAATGATTGACATTCCATGCGACATTCTTACAAAGATGGATACAGATTCTGTGCCCGAGGGTGGCAGATGTACCAGACAAGTGAACTGTACCGCCAACATCGCTTTGTTACGCCAGGTCGGTTTATAATTTGACGTGTTCGGAGCATCTGCTCCACATCTTCTGCCAAACAATAAGATGCATTGGTTTCACAGAGGGAGTTCGATTCTATTCAACGATCTGGATTTATCTTATAAATATTCATAAGTGGAACTTCTTAGGGACGGATATTCGCAAAACCAATGGAATAAAATGACGGTGAACGAACTTGTCGAAATTAGCATTCGGTCCAAAGTTTTGTGAACTTCTGAGGAGAAATAATAGTGGGTATCAAATTAGTAAATAGAAAATAAAATACAAATCTCTTAATAGTTTTCTTTTCGTGACACTACATTTCTAGAAGGATGGATTCAAATATTATAATTTGTTAGTTGTGCCGACACATTTGTACCGTCGAGGCAGCTTTTTCAGACGTTACCTCTCAGGCACTGTAGTTTACTTTGAAAGTGCACCACAGGAGCCATTTATATGAGGAAAATATATTCTAAAGAAAATTGTGATATCTGGTGTTCAAATTTCATCATCGACAGTGAGGTATTGCAATAAAAATTAAGTGAACCTTTTTTTGTTTAATTTTGTTACATAATATCGTTTTAAAATATCATACTAAAAAAAAGTCGCAAAAATTGTGAAGTTCGTAGGTTCTGATATGAAGTTATCCACGTGTGGATGCCAGATCCCAAATATTGTTGTTTGACGCGTTTAAAAATTGGTAAAGCATTGTAAAGATTTTGTGAACCACTATATTATTTGCAGAAGATTGTTTGAAACGAAGTGAAGTTGTGTAAGAATCTTGATACGTCACTAGACAAAGGATGAAGTGGATTAATTCAGCCGCGTTCTGATGGATATCATTTTTAATAACAGATTTTTTCGTTTTTAAAAGTTAATCTGGGGAAAAATAAAAATATGGATCTAATGTTTTTCATTATTATATTCATTAAAACAAAAATTATAAATCGTGTAAGACCTCATTATCAAACAAACGAAAATATTGCTTTATACGAATGATTCGAAATTCACTATATATTGTAAATAAGACGAATACGTTCGGAATATTTGAGGCACGGTTCCATCTTGAAATATTATACGACAGACGACTATGACTATTGAAAATCTGAATCGCCAGTTAGAAAAATAATCTTATTGCGGCATGTTGTGCTAGAAATAATATGTTTGTTTAAACAATTACAATAACACAAATATGTCTTTCTTTCTCCTCAAACACTTTCATACGGTTAAGGAAAAATCTTCATTTTTCCAATAGAAACTTTCACAATTGTAATGGTGGTAGAAATCATTGAAATGTGGCTATTATTTCACGAGTAAAAAGGCATTAGAATAAAGAATCCTTGTATAGAATGCCAAGCACCTCTACAGTGCTTAAAAATCCCACGGTTAGAATAAATCATGTTGCATACGCGGCGCACATATCATAATTCCAAACACCCTGGCCTATGAATTATTCAAATCGAGTCTACTGGGGTTAAAACAATATGGAAATAAACAATCATCAGAGGAATCACGCAGTGCTTCTCAAATGGTTTCCTCTTTCCTCGAAATTGTCTTCATTTTAATAAGAACTTATCTTATTGCTTTAAGAATTACAAAAACATGTTTACATATATACATTATCATTCTGACCGTTCAAAAGAGGTGCGAAAAACATAAGAAAAAATCCACAAAAAATATAATATGACGGTTAAACTATTAGCAAATAATAAATTATGTTAGGCTTTTTTTCGAGACGCATTGAAAATTGGACCTAACATTCCAAATTGAAAAAATATCTTATTTGGTAGAGTATGATATCCAGGATTCAAATCCTAGTAAGAACAAAACTATAACTAAAAATATAATGCTGTGTCCTAGTGGTTCAAAACCCACTATAAGCTGTAAGTCTCTTGTCCTGCTACTGAAAATATAATAAAAATAAAAGAATAAATATTTCGTTTATTTACAAATGTCAAATAAGCTTTTTAACATCGCTGTCATAATTTCGATCAGATTTTTTTGTTTAAGTGTTGCTTAAAAGTTAAACCTTGTGATCTCAGAATCAATAAAGTTATTTTATTATTATTATTATTTTTCTGATAAAATGAATATATCAATCTATGCTAAGAAAAACTAAATACATTATTTATTTTATTTCCTATTTCCTGATACAGCATTTGTTTTTATCGTTATAGTAGAGTTCGTTTCACAAATAAACTTTGTTTTAATTTTTAAAGAACTTAGAAATACCCAGCATTGCTAAACATAAAATTGTATACAATATTAAATAGATTGTAAATACAACAGAATTGACTTTAATAGGCGTACTTGTGCATATGTACGTTCAATAGAATATAGAATGAATGAAACATTTGCATACAAGCATATATTAAACATTGAAAGATCTCTGCTTTAACCATTACATTAGACATAAATAGACTCATGTATTTACCATCGTGCATATATTCTTGTAGCATTAAATAAATTTAACAATAAACGCAATAATTTCAAAAAAATTCTTGAATTTAAAGTTCCTTATTTTTTAATTCCTTGTACAAAGTAAAGAAAATATTGTAATCGCGAAAACTTTCGGTTTTCAGATTTCAACGGAAATATTCGTTACGCCCATTCTATAGCAGTTTGAAAATATGAAACGAATAGAAAATGAAGAATAATTAGCCGTAGAATGAACTGACTTTTAAGCCAAATTAGTTTAAATGAAGTGCAGCAAAAAGTGTTGATAATTTAGCATACAAGGAAGTCATGTGGTGTCCTCATCAGATTTTTTTTTAGAAAACCCAAAAACTATTGCAGGTTATTAAAAATTACAACAGACTATAACATTAGTTAACTATTATTATTCTGAAAGATTTTATTATTACATAAAAATGCTTATTTTCATAACAATTTTTAACGACCCTCGATTTTAACATTAGAGGTTTAGTTTAGTGACGGTCCGTTTTGGTGTGACTATAGTAGATTTTTATATTTTGCAGTTATTGTTTAATTTTTTCTTTTAATATTTAACGATCGTCCGACTACTAAGATCGAATGTAGTCTATAGTTGAATGAGGATTATACAATGGAATAAATATACATACCTACATCCGTTCTTCCGCAAGATTACAGTTCGTAACACCAGAATTGGGAAACCACTATTCCAACATTATTATTAACAGAAAGTAGATGTGAATTAGTACAATCATCATTAATTTACACTGTCTAAAATATCAATTATCAACTACATTATCACATATAAAACAAATAGTAGGTACGTTGTGTTCTTAGTAAGAAGAACCATACGAGTACGATTTACTTTTTATAATAACCTGTCATGAACCAACACTCCCTGTAATGCAACTTTAATATAATCATCATTGATTTGCACAGTCTAAAATTTCAATTATCACATTTTAAAAAAAATAGTACATTGTGTTCTTAGGTAGAAGAACCATATGAGTACGATTTACTTTTTATAATAACCTGCCATGAACCAACACTCCCTGTAATGCAACTTTAATTTAAATAAGAACTCTGTAATCATAGAGAAGATATAGGAGGTTGTGAATTAGTACAATCATCATTAATTTGCACTGTCTAAAATATCAATTATCAACTACATTATCACATTTGAAAAAAAAATAGTATGTTGTATTCTTAGGAAGAAGAACTATTCGAGTACGATTTACTTTTTGTAATAACCTGCCATGAACCAACACTCCTTGTAACGCAACTTTAATTTAAATAAAAACTCTGTAGTCAAGAGAAGATATAGGAGATTGTGAATTAGTACAATCATCGTTAATTTGCACTGTCTAAAATTTTAATTATCAACTACATTATCACATTTGAAAAAAAAGTATGTTGTGTTCTTAGGTAGAAGAACCATACCAGTACGATTTACTTTTTATAATAACCTGCATGAACCAACACTCTCTGTAACGCAATTTTAATTTAAATAAAAACTCTGTAGTCATAGTGAAGATATAGGATGTTGTGAATTAGTACATTCATCATTAATTTGCACTGTCTAAAATTTTAATTATCAACTACATTATCACATTTAAAAAAGATAGTACGTTGTGTTATTATCATATTTTAAAAAAAATTGTACGTTGCGTTTTTAGGAAAAAGAACTATAAGAGTATGATTTACTTTTTATAATAACCTGCCATGAACCAACACTCCCTGTAATGCATTTTTAATTTAAATAAAACCTCTGTAGTCATAGAGAAGATATAGGATGTTGTGAATTAGTACAATCATCATTAATTTGCACTGTCTAAAATATCAATTATCAACTACATTATCACATTTGAAAAAAAAATAGTATACTGTGTTCTTAGCTAGAAAAACCATACGAGTACGATTTACTTTTTATAATAACCTACATGAACCAACACTCCCTGTAACGCTACTTTCAGTTAAATAAAAACTCTGTAGTCATAGAGAAGATATAGGAGGTTGTGAATTAGTACAATCATCTTTAATTTGCACTGTCCAAAATATCAATTATCAACTTAAAATGTCAATTATTAACTACATTATCATATTTGAAAAAACGTACTATGATGTGTTTTTAGAAAGAAAAACCATAGGAGTATGATTTACTTTTTGTAATAACCTGCCATGAACCAACACTCCCTGTAATGCAACTTTAATTTAAATAAAAACTCTATAGTCATCTAGTCATAGTGAGTGCATGTGAACATGGGTCGGCTAATTGAAATAAAAAGTCCTGGACAAAAACACTTTCCTCCCGTCATCGAAGCATATCCGATGCACCTCGCGTGGGAGTGCTCACTCAGCGTGAAACTACCGGGCCGGTACTTTCATGCATGCGCTCACTTAGCCACTACGTCGTTAGGATCTTTGCTGCTGTTATCTTATCTCGGGCCAAATTACTGCATAAATATTTACATTCTCCACACAGGTGAGAGAGTTATTGTCGAATGGTGAACAGTGAACTCAATTACGACACATAAAATACTGTGTATAAATATAATGCGATTCAATTTGTCAACTAGGTGAAAAATAATAATAGAATTCTGAACAAATCTTTAAGTCATATAGATTTGTAAATATGTAAATAATAAAGCAACCCCTCTTACATAAAATTTTAAATTAGTCAACAAAAATAGATGTGTTTTTGGTAATTTTGACGTTCGATTCGATTCGTAATATGTAGGTTAAAGAAGTTATTGTCAGATGATGTACTCGATTTAGGAAATTACAAGTTCTACTCAAAGAATCACCGTTTATCAAGAATATTTACTAACAGCTAAATGTTAGTAAAGAACCAAGTACACTACGTACATATATGTTCGGTATGAGATTGAAAAGCAAAATATTTATTTTCGAAATTTTCAGTTAGTAAATTTGTGATGCGTGGGAAATACATTACCAGTATATCAATTTCTACCGTATTCAAATGAATAATTATTAAACCACACGTATATACTTTTTTGGTCAAGTTTTGAAAATTTTGAAGACACTCTTAAGTTAACATTTTATTTTTAATTAATTTCGTGTCTTTTACTATTTCTTTTCAATATATTAGTTGACTTTTATTGTAAATAACTTGTAATGATTTGCACAAAAAAAGTGCATTAAAATTTATTCTATTTATCTTATAAAACCGCGTAAACTGAAATAATATTTCATTGGTGTTTCACACTGACCACATAAATGTACGTAAAAAAATTAAACCGATACATGTAAATTCTACTTTTGAAGTTTACGTGTCTACTTACTTTACAACTGATATACTGCCAGATATCATATAATAATAAAAAATATTGTTAATGCATCATATTATTTAATCTCGAAATGACAAAATCTGTATTACTGAAAAAATATTTGGCTACTATAAATGGTTAATTATAATTATTATATTTTTCTATCATGACTTCTCATTTCGAAATATATTCAAATAAAATAAAATGTTTTGAAACTACCTAAATAATGTTTTTATACTTGAATTCATATTGCAAAACCAGAAATTCTATTGTGGGTAAAATAAACAGTGATAATTAAAATAATTCTCACATTAATAAAATTTACGAGAAACAGCTCTTAACATTCCACCACGTCAAAGTTACATAATAATTCATCAAGTCACCTCGTTACACCATTACTTCGTGTCATGAAAATTAAAACATACTACTGAAACAAACGGTAGTTTAGTTAAACAGGATGGATGGCAAACCTCTCGAGCAGGGATTCCCAAAAGTTCCAAGGACGGTGTCACGATTCCTAGAATCATTAGTTAAAAGGTTATTTATAAGGGTCGATTTTTTCATCTCTGGTTAAAGTGTTTAATAGAGGAATATCGAATTGAAAATGTAACGTACATTGTCAAAAATATGCATTATTTATTTTTCTATGCGATACTTTTCTATTAAGGCTGGTTTATGATGGATTTAATTTATTTATTTTAATTTAGAAATGTTAATTTATATTTTAAATTTTTCCTCGGATTTATGATTGTTTTCAGTTTCCTAAATTTATCCAATCAGAAGATTTCACTTGATATTATGAAGGTGTGTTTAGTTTTAACATTTGACAGTTGGATTCAAATTTCTTTGAAGCGAAGTCATGTCTGATTATTTTTATTTTAGCACAAATTGTCATTTGCAATTTGATACCAACCTAACCAACAAACCTGAGTTATATGTTTTCTTGAGATTGGCTGTATTTCGAATTTCGAATTTAGAATATAAAAGTTGGTTATATTTCGACTCTAAATTTTAAATTTCTAAATGTGTGTTTATATTTTAAAATGTAAATCAAAAATTGAAAATTAGTAAATTATATCCAACATAAACCAGCCTTTAACCGAGGCTTAAGGTAACCTATACTTTAACCAAAGATGAAAAAATCGGCCTTAAATTATTTTTGAAACTTGAATTTGAGGTAGGTTATTTGCTATCAAATCGAAATGAAAATCCCTCTGGGTCCGCAATAATTACATTTTAATAATAAGGTAGTCTTCATAGTGCATTTTCTATTTCATTTATAAGTATTTCTGATGTATTTTCTCTATAGGGAATATCTTTATTTGTTAATTTTATTTCCAATATCAAAAAACAATTGCTGTACTTTTACAATAAAAATTGCTCTTTTGGTGAACTATAAATGTTCCGGTTAATAGTTATCACCCTGGGAATCGAATCCCGGATTCCCGTTCTCAATTATTTGTTAATTTTCTTTCTCAAAAAACAGCTACAGTTTTTGACATCAAGTGTGGATAATTGCTTTACTTACACATCACCTAGTGCTCACCGGGGTATGAAACAACTGGATTGGTTCTGGTGGCGGTAGCCAGAGGCGCTGTAGTCAACCGGATGTCTTCTGCACGGCGTGAAACAGGAGAACATCGAACCGCTACCGGAAGTTTCATTATAGGCTCAGGTGCCTCCACGACCGTGGATTGATTATAAAATTACAAACCCGGTGCCGGCAGAAATAGATCTCGTGAAATGTGTCGATACTCGATACAGGAAATAATAAGATTTATAGGTACTCTATGGGAGATTGCTAGGTCGATAACCGACTACTTAAACAATTGCTGTTTTCAATTTTTTAATACATGTTCTTTGAACACGTGTCGTCGTAAATTATAACCGATCTATTAAAAGATTTATGAAAATCTGTAGCTTTCATATTTCTAGAAACTTTTCTTAATAACAAACATAGATCAATTCATACATAAAAATTAATTACGTAATTTATATAAAATAAGATAGAACTGTTTTACAGGTTTATTGTGCTAGTTACCTACATATATAGAGTCAATACTTACATACTATAGTTGAGTAGATACGTTCATCTAGGTCTATTAATTGAAAATTTTTTAAAACAATATGATATGGGATCGTAATCGAATTTCAATATATATGTCATAAAATATAAAAACAAACCACTATAGCTCATTATAATAATAAATATTAAACATTTGCTTGCAATAAAAAAAGTTATTAGTAATTTAATGTTCCAGAGATAGGATCGTCAAAAAAGGCATGAACTCTGTTTTTAATGTTACCAGTTTATCCCTCTTATTTCACGACTCTACCACGATGACGTGATAGCATCCCTTCACCAATAATGAATCGATTTAAAAAAAAAACGGTTATTTTATATTTTGTCTAGTATCATATACGCAAAAATCAAATTTGGTCCGGTATAAAATATAATTAAATTTTTATTTTATTGCATATTATGCATAATATAATCAAATTTAGTATTAGTTTAGGATCAATTTTTCCCAAAAAATAATATTTGCTTGAGTGGTACCTAAGTCTGATCTTTCTAAAAGTGTACACATTTAATAAAAAAGGTAGATTATAAAATTTGAACCAAATGCCTTGTAAAAGGATTAAATAGATACATAATGTTTTATTTACTAAAATCATTTTAGATAAAATTTATCTAATCTATTAAAAATATAATCATGTTAGTAAACTCATATCTTTTGACAAGCATATTGAAAATTGTGCTAAAATATTAACTTCTGATTGATAATAAATAAAATATCAAATCATTTTATTGCAGTACAAAATGTAGTTTAGTATTTAATCCGAAGTAATGAAATTAGTCATAAAATAATAGAAGTAGAAGTTTTGAGATTATTTAGAGTAACTCCAATCTGAAAAGTAATTTCCTTATTTATTATTAAGTTCCTTGATTTGTTCTTATGACTTCTGTTATTTTGACTACTGGAGATAAGAACTTAGTTAATTTGGTTCATAAAAAGGTATACCAATCTAGTTTATAATAGTTTAGATAGTCGTATGTTTATATCGCAAATGGCGTTTAACAGTCGGAATAAATCATAAGGAAATAGAAAAAGCACTACAAATAAGGAAATAATTTTAATGGGAAACAGTACAATTGTACATACAATCAATTTCATACTCAGTGATTTTCTCAATAAATCATTGATATTTCCGTTGATCAGTTTTTAACAAAAAAGTCTTTCCTATGATTTACAAGTATGAATACCTGTGAAACAAGGTTTTTAAAAGAGTTTTTCTTAGCGATTTTAGCGATAGTTTAGATAGTCGTATGTTTATATCGCAAATGGCGTTTAACAGTCGGAATGTATTGGGCACTCATCACGAAATAGAAAAAGCACTACAAATAAAAAAATAATTTTAGTGGGAAACAGTACAATAAATTTCATCGTACTCATTGTGTCCATAAATCGTAGATTTTTCTGTTGATCAGTTTTTAACAAAAAATCTTTTTTATGATTTACAAGTATATACCTGTGAAACAAGGTTTTTAAAGGAGTTTTTCTTGCGATTGGATTTTGTCTGTTCCCCGGCTGTTTCTGCTCAATGGAACAAGCCTTTCTTCCCTACAGGGTGTTACTTCCGCATGTTTGACCGCATACAACCCAGCCAGTCTGGATTTTTTAATGTTTACGTATTGAATGGCAGCTGAACACCCTTTCAACGCTGCCTTTAAGCTCTTCGCAGTCTTTAGATGTTTTTTCGCGGATTTATACGCAGTCCAAGTGGATCGTATTGGGGAAAAAAGTTCTGACCGGTTTCAAGTACATTTGGAAAATTATTTCAAAGCAGAAAGATCAAATACCTAAAACGCGTATTTCATACAAGTTGTGTATGTTCGTATTTCAGCAAAATTTACGAGTATATCAAAGAAAAATTGTGATGATGATGGAAAATGCACCCCTCTTCGATACATTTCATGCTAAACAAAATTACTAAACCATTAGAAAAATATGAAATTATTTTACCTAATGAAAATTAAAATTTAATTTTAACTCTTAATTCAATTGGAGTTTTTATTTTGAAAATTTTTTAACAGTAAATGAGAAATAAATTAATAAAAAAAATGTGACACCACAATAGTTGAAAAAGAAACAGAAGTAGTGAAATATATGACAACCGCTTTTATCCTCCAACTTTTAAAATTTAAATATTTATTTATAAATATTTAACATTGTATATTAATTTCTATATTATTGAACTGTATAATGCAAAATAATTACCTTGCGATGATTTCGAATGCAATATAGCGAACATTCTGTTTTTCCACTATTTTTTATGCATTCCTAAAACACATGTTTTCCAAATTAACAAATTAGATTTATCTCGAAAAATTTTACAAATTTTTTTCTTAGTGAACACTTCCTTGCGACAGAAGCCTTATATTTATATATTATATTTCCTGAAATAAAATAGCAATGGTATTAATAGAACTTAATATGTTCTTCTTTAAATGCTAGATGACCTAATTTTAGCTTTATTAAAGAATACTAATAAATTTTTTATACACGATCAAAAATGTTTGTATAAGAACACGTACTACTACTACTACTAATTAATGTTTAGCTTTTTTATTATAATGAGAAGCCTCAGTAATTAAAAATTAAATTATGGTCACATTATGTTCGAA
The DNA here is from genome assembly GCA_035578165.1 of Stenolophus ochropezus. Lineage (NCBI taxonomy): Eukaryota > Metazoa > Arthropoda > Insecta > Coleoptera > Carabidae > Stenolophus > Stenolophus ochropezus. Next base: position 7,285,664 of record JAQOWZ010000002.1, read on the forward strand.
TTCGCAAGCTATTTACAACCTAAATCATGATAAAAGGAAAGATTCTGAATCCTGGAATCATTATTTATAAAAGAATCTACAAATTCTCAATTTCTATTTACTCATGTGTTCTCATGCCGCAGTAAAAAAAAACTCTGAAAACTAATGATGTTCGCTGAGGGCACCATGTGATAGATTCTTCTCCGAATATAAGCATAAAAGGGCAATGAATGCTTCCTTCGCCCTAAATCTGTCCATTACCAAACATCTAAAATATTTAAAGGGACGAATTGCTGGGTTTCAGTCAATAAAACAATTACTTCACATCGACGTTTCGATCCTAGTTAAATACAACAATTTCACATCCTGCGGATGATCCCGAGTAGGATCGAAACGTCGATGTGAAGCAATCATTTTATTGACTGAAACCCAGCAATACCTCCCTTTAAATCAACGTCCAGTCAAGAAATCTTCCATCTAAAATATTCTATTAGAGTCGCAAAATCTACATGTTACTATTATTATCTTTACATTAAAGACCTTCCTCTTTGCAGACTCCTTCGTGAACAGCCAAGAATGGACGCTCTCCCGCGGCGTCCCCGACCTACGCCTGGGCATCGTGGGGTCCCTCTCCTCCGGGAAGTCGGCGCTGGTGCACCGCTACCTCACCGGCTCCTACATGCAGGAGGAGTCCCCCGAGGGCGGCCGCTTCAAGAAGGAGATCCTGGTGGACAACCAGAGCTACCTGTTGCTCATCCGGGATGAAGGCGGCCCGCCAGAGCTCCAGGTATTGATTAAAGAAGTTAATGTTGTACTTCACAGTTATTTACTTATTTGTGACTTGTGAGGGACTGTCTGTTTGGGGAGTTTGATGGAGTGATTGATGACATGTTTTATCTTAAAAGCTACGAGAAAAAATGGATATTGATGGATAGATGTCTCGCTAAAAATAGTCAAAAAACCGCCGAATATCAATATCTCTTTTTGTACGCCTCATATGGCAATTGGCATTTCATTCTTGTGCTATATACAACTTTATCTTACAGTAGCTCCTTTTTATATTAATTGAAGTTTTGTGAAAAATTACTTGATTGCTTTGGTAGATAATGATATTTAAAAATGTGTTGCTAAATAAATTTTTCTACAACCACTATGGAAAGTGGTACATTTCTCATGCAGTATAAAGCTTCAAAGTTGCATATTTCCCACAGTCGTGGATTAAAGTGTGAGAAATAATTTCTCACAGTATTTGCTAACACCGCCCTTGTGCAGTATGGGAAATATTTCCCATAGTAATTGCCAATACTGCGCATGAGTGAAGGTACTCTTTGTGAGTTTACCTGCGCCATATTGTTCATTATGAAAATAGCTTTCGTGCATGTATTTTTGTCCTGTAACATTAAGCAGTGTGTTCGTAAAAAAAGTCTAGTGTGCCACTCGTGCAGAATCACCTATTTCCCATCTTGTGTGATTCCAGCACTCGTCTTCGAAACTGTCACTTCTCACGGGAAAAAGGCGTCTTTCTACACTTGTTGCACAATATACTATTGTTATTAAATTTTAAAACGGACAGTACAGTCTATAAAGAAGCATCTTAGCAATTTATAAATAATTCTTTTTTTTAAGTCACTAAAAATAAATACGTAATGAAATAATAATTATTGTTTTTTAGTCTATTTATACGAGAATTATAAAACATATTGCAAAAAAGTATCAAAATCTATACTAAAAAACATTATTAACAAATTTCAACACATATCATGTAAGTGTCGGTTCTTTTATCACTTCTTTTTTAATTCGTCAGTCATTTGTCAAAACATTCGGCTACACCGGAAATAAATATGATAACACTATCAAATTCTGCGGATCACTGAGTCCGCTTAATAAACAAAAGAATTTTTATTAAATGCAATTACTATTACAGGAAAATGCTGTGGTCGTCATTATTAAAAATGAATGTGATAGTGTAAAGTTTTGTGTCATCTCAATTTAATAGTAAAACAGCTTTTTCATTGTATTATGTTACAACGTGTAATACGATATTGTTGTGGAATATGACCAGCTTCATGCGTACACATAATTTGAATTATGTTTGTTAAATCAAGTGTTGTAAGCATTTTTATTAAAAACAAACAAAACGTGCAATAGAATACAGCCAATGCGAATTTGGTTGACGACACAAAAACTGCCACTGTTTCGCACTCTCCACTCTATAATGAATCCCCAAAACTATACTACAGCCAAAGTTTAATTTCCATAACAAACTATTTAACTGGATCTAAGTGTTCTACAAATTTGTATAGTTCATTTCTTAATAACTTCTATGTTGTTATTACTTAACAATTACACTATAATTTTAGGAAAACAGATGAGTTGTTCATATATTTACAAATATTGACAATTGACAGCATTTCATGTAAAATATTACATAAAGACTTGTTATTATAATAAATTAGTATATGTACAATTTCCTAAATAGAAAAGAGAAGTACATATTTAGGGATCAATGACGTAGTGTATGAAAACATATATGTTCAAGATTTATAGGATATAGAGAAGAAGTCAAAATAAATCGAAAAGTATTATGAAATAGGTGTTCAAAAATGATCCGTTTGGAAATATGAGAGTTTTATTTCAGATGTAATCCTGTGGCATGATTTTTTGGTAAATAATTATTTAAATTAAAATTTATGGACAGATTTAATCTTCGTTGACACTGTCGTTTTTTACAATTACATGGCTGTCCTGCGCAATAACGTATCAAAATTAAAAAAAAAAAACATCGTGACAATCAGTATTTAATTACATCTAAAGAATTGTTCCTCATATCTCTGAAACGATTCACCATGTTATATAATATTTTGCGATTTATTTTGACTTTTTTTCCATGTCCTTTAAATCTTGAACATTCATTTTTTAACACCTTGTTATAATATTATAATGAGCTCCAAATAATAGATCCATATTTTGTAAAATAACTGATTCATCTATAAACATAATGCAGTTTCGCTCAGGAATTTAATGCATTTTGCTTTGTTGACTGCCGGTACAAGATCATAATAATTTTAGCTTTACTAGAGCACATCTAAAGCTTAGTTTGATGTACGATAAGAATTCTGTAGAAGCTATCAGTTGGAAGTAGGTTTCACCTCCATCAAAAATGTAACACGTAACCTCAATAATACAATGTGCATTTATCGGAGATGAGATAAACCCGACAATGATTCCCTTCCCGGGCCGTTTCTGGAGCATCCGGGAGAATGACCCAGTTGAGCAGGTGGCGTTTGTTCCCATTCCCGACCCGGCCCCACCCACGCATTCCTTCAGGACCCAGGAACTGCCACAGCCCCCTGAATTATTTGTCATCTTTATGGGGGAATTAAAGTACACATCAAAATAAATAAAAAGTTTGCGCCTTGTACTTCCTGTATCGCTTTTACGGTCACTGAAAGGAGTTCTGGTTTATTTATTGGAATTGCTGGAATGCCGAAGTGTAATAAAGAATATCTGGAATCTTTATGCCATAATAAAATACCACAATATACTCCATTACGCCCGGAAGTGGTTTGTGTATTACACAGAAACAAGTAATCTTTAAAAACATACACGATAAAAATTACCGCAATATATTTTTTTTTCTGAAATAGTTCCCATCTCTACCGCAAAAGTGGCACAGAAGAACTAGAAATTCCCTTGCCTAAGCATTGGAAAATGCAATGTTGCAAAGTCTTTTTTGAGAAGTATATTTTATATATTTCAAAATTAAATCATCTATGTGATCAATAAATAAATTTGAAATTTTATTAAATGAATTAAACTTAGGTAAAACCATAGTTTTGGACCAAAAGTTAAATTATCTGCTGAATGGTAGTGACTATTTATTAAATTTTAAAAAATAGAATAAATTCGTTCCTTGTAAATTTATAAATTTCACTTCTGGTCCTAAACTAGGGTTTAACCTGAACTTAAGACCTAACATTTATTAATTTTTAATCTCTTATGTCCAGTTGCACATGTTATAGTTAAGTTCTTAACTATTGGTTAAATTGACAATATCAAATCGAAACGAAATGTCAAATAGTTTATTAAATAGTATTGTAAAAAATTTCGATATGCACTTTTTTGTTAAACGGTGGTTACCTATTTAACTATAAGCTGTGCAGATGGACATTATAGTTAAATGCTTAACAGTTAGTTATTTTACAATATCGTATCGAAACTAAATATCATATGTTTAAACAACATACGAATAAGGTTGTTATTGAAATTGCCTTGAATAGGCAGCGGGAAAACCTATTCTAAAGGATTCTCTGTCCTGGTTCCTTGATGATTCAAAATTGGACAAAGGAGGAACTGGATCTAGTGCTTGGCCCAGATTGCAGAATTAAGGGATCCATAGGCACCTGCTCCACAATTTTTCAAGCTGAGATTTATTCAATAATCTCTGTGCTCACCTAAACCTAAGAGGAACAACAATTGATATAATGACAGACAGCCAGGCAGCTTTAAAGGACCTAATTGCCTTCACCCTCCAATTAGTATCCAAGGCAATCCATGTCACCCTATGGTGGGTACCAAGACAACGAGACAGCTGATGAACAAGGAAAAAAGGGGCTAAACTTGCATACTACGGACCAGAACCTTCTTGTGGTTTTCCACAAAACCACTATAAGAAGGTGATCAAAAAATGGGATGAATCTGCCATATCCTCATTTTAGTAACACTCCAGGGCTCAGTCAAGCAAGGAAAGCTACGACAAACGCAAAGGAGCTACTAGCTCCCAGCAAAAGAGGACATCTTAAAAGGCATTGCTTTTAATATTTATGTCTAATACTGTATCAAACAAGAAATAAATTTAAATTATTTTTATAGTTTTTTTTTTCCAAAATCTGGTAATATGTTATCTATTTTGCTGAAATTCAGACGTATTTTTTAAAGACGAAATTTCATTTGATTTTTGGTACAACAGTTATTTATTTATATAATGTGTTCCTGTATCTCCCAAGCGGAGCATAGGGCAACCGAACTCACCGAGCCGCAGTTCTAACTGCCGTACTGTCGGTTGTTTCATTTGCCAGCGCTACTTCTATTTAAGATGTATAGATGGCAAGTCTATAGCATCCGAGTGTGATACACAAGTAGCTGTGTTTTTTATTTTACGACAAATCACACGTTGTCGGTCGCTGGGACTCGAACTGAGGATCTCAGGTTCGTATGACGTCACAGCGAGCTAAAGATGTGCGCTAGCCCGCTCAGCCATCCAGCCGACATTTTTATTTATTTAAGAGAAGCTTAAAACTTTAGTTTCATTGTTGCAATCAGCCATAACGAATGTTGTTTTGTTTTAGCCGATTCGCAGATTTACACAAATTATTATTTGAAACAGCGAGTAATGTTAATTCCCTGTACTACTATTTGCTTCAGCAAACTAAAATCATTTGCATCTCATTGATTTTGTAATTAATTATAGTTCACTTAAATCTATTACCAGCTTAAGAGAAAACTTATTTGTATACAATGGAGGGTGGAAGTACTGCAAGTTATTATAAATAAACCTATAATCTTCTTGTACAAGAATTCTCACGAAACTAAGTTATTGTGTTGTATTTTCTGCATTATACTAACTACTCATTAATAATACAGGATAATTATTATATTATAACATGCATTTTCATCGATAATGTCTGAAATTAAATAATGAATACGTATATACTTTATAAAATGAAAGTTGTATTTTACAAAAACCAAACAAATATGTGAAGCAAAAATTACATAGAACATAATAGGTATAACAAAAAACCTGTCCCTTTAATATTCAGAATACAAAAGTAACTTCAATGCTTATTGTGTAGGTACTACTTAAAAAAATTGCTGTCATATCAAATGATTGTTATTTTTATATTCATTATTACCATTTTGGAATAAATAAAATAAATACAATATGATGAGAAAATAATACCCTGTGCGTATCTGTATTCAAACAAATCAATACTAGAGAATATATTATGAGCTTTCGACATTATTATTCAACAGGTTTTTGTCTAGACTTCATTCCAATAAAAGGCCTATTTGGAGTAAAAAATAAAACTGGCATAAAACGTTACTGATAAAAACAAAGTAATGAATTGTAATAAAAAACATGATTTGTAGTTATCAGATGAAATATATAAAATTACGTATTTGGAAATGGATAAAATAATAATATCAGGTAGTACGATTGTGCACACTAATCTTATCTCTTCAACATTAGTAAGCTGCGTAGCCGTACAATATAATTGAAAACATTTCGGTATATGGGCAAACTTTGCAATGTTTTATAGACTGAACATAACTAAAAAAATATTACTTGTCACAAAATAAGTTTTTTAAGTACATGCGAAACTATTGTTTCTAGAAAACTTGTAATTAAAATTACGTAACAAGATATGTAAGATACATAGTTACATACGACGTGGAAAAAATACACACGAGCAGCGCAGCGGCAAGTACGAAATTGCTTTATAACTAGCATTACATGCTATATTTTTTCTACGACCATTATATGAGTGTTTTTCGATCATATACTACAATGAAATAATTAATATATTAATAGTAAATAGCCAACTACAGAGCATTAAATCAACTATGTCAGACTGTCAACCTCTATATAATAAATTGACGATAAATTTACAACTCAATAAACAATGCTATGTAGAACATTATTTCTTATTTTTCTTTAGTTTTATTGTTTAATTAATTGTAATTAATGTGTAATGATAACATAATTTCAATAAATCAAAATAGTATTTTACAATATTAGCCAGGTAAAACAGTTTTTACTGGTGATAGGAGGAATTGACTGGCGAGCCGTTTAGGCGAGCCTGTCATCTCCTTGAACCAGTAAAAACTGTTACCTGGCGTATAATGTACAATAGTTTACTTGTTATTGACTTGTAAATAAAATTAAAATTAAAACCAAATTTTGACAGTTACTAATTTTGTGTCAAAAATTGTTTTAAATGATATATCGTAAGCCTTGGAAGACAATAAACAATGGAACTACTAGCCAGTAAAACTGACAGGTGTCATCTTAACATGCTAGGTACTAGTAAATCTGACAGCTGTCATTTTTACAATGTAGTAGCTTGTAAAAATTAATTTACCTGGCAACAAAGAGTTAAGATAAATGATAGTTTACAAGTCAGTCACAAGTAAATTCTTTAACTGTGCATTCGATTAATTTTACGCACGGCCATCCGTAAAGTGACACTTAGATAACATATAGGTTATACAATATTAGTGTTCGTAGAAAAATTATATTATTTATATTTTACTATATTTCTTTATTCACTCAATTTAATTAAAGATAATATCGAGTTCTTTGAACGTAGAACGACGCCGTCTTGATAAATAAGTAATACAGCGTCTTCAGCCGTCATAATTAAAACCCTGTATAATTTAATTCAGAATCGTGAGAAAATGATTACAAATTACCATTGTAAGTTTCTTTGTTTCTCTCCTTTGTAGGGTTAAGGGATGGCGCCAGAGGCGTCTAGACGCCCTGGCGTCGGCGTCGCCACACGCACGCATCCGTCACGCACCTGGCCCTTCACTACCCCCACCACATGCCCACACATTGCTTTGTTTCTCCTGACGTCACTGATGCTGCCGCAGATATCTAGATTGAATAGCTAAATGTTATAATGGCTAAGCTTTACTTGAGTTGTTTGAAGTGACCTAGTTAGTGAAGACATAATGAAGGCTTAGTTTAATTTTGAATTAAAGATTTATAATCTGCTATTTTGGTGTACAAGTATTATCCATTATTATCAATTTTAATAATGAAATGTCACTCACACGAGAAATTCTCATTTGTTTCATTTGCGTTTTATGAGTCGACAATAAAATAATGAAAATTATAAAATTATAATAATGAATTAATACCATTAATGGCTTAAATCTTCTCTGCTTTTTATACATTTGTTCATATAATGTGTAATTCTACATGCTAGTAAAGTAAGTTATTACAGAAACTATATAACAACACTTATAGTTATAGAAATGATATGCAAATGAAATCAAGAAAACAGGTAACACATTTCTTTCCATTTTTCTATGAAATATAAATTGTAAATAAATTATATGACAGTTATTATTAATTTAAGAGATTTTGAGAAAAGATAGAAATTATTGTAAAATATTCAATATTTTTAAATTAATAATTACTTTTTAAAAGTTAGCCTTTCCTTCTGAAGTTGCATCCCAGGCTATAGAGTGGTTTGTCATACGCTTATGCTCTCTATACTGCGTCATTACTTTAATATAAAAAATATCTTGAAAAAATATTAACTGTGATTTTTAATCCAAGTTCAAATCCTACTGAAATCAACATTTTTTACTATTCCTTACATAAAATCAAGTGATCAGAATTTTTTGCACTAATCTGGGATTTTTGTTAAATTTACTTTGAAATGTATTACAGTAAAATCCAGTTATAACAACATCGAAGAGATCTATTTCCGGAAGACGCTATAACTGATAAAATTAAAATAAAACATTATATGACATTATATGAATATATAAATGGATTTTACTGTAGTTTTTTCTTATTCTTTACAATATTTTTTTTTATAATAAATGCTATTTTATAAAACAGTTTTTTGAAATTATGCCATACCGTTTTAAAAAATTATATAATTTTTTTTAATCGGATTTTTATGTAATCATACATAAAAATTATCAATCTAGTTGAAAGATAATAAATTAAAACACTTGGTTACTCCACGAAACAAAAAAAAAAAAACAAAATTGTAAAATCTTAGATTATTTTGTTCTTTCAACATTAATGAGAAAAAAAACTGTGGGATAACTAATTTTAAATGTTTTATGGCTGGTTACATCAATTTACTTTAATTTTAAGTTTCTCTTAATTGGATAATATTACTGCGGAATAAAATTGTTGTCAAAATTTCAATCAATATTTTTTTTGTTTAAGCGTTCCTTAAAATTTAAGCCTTGTTGGTATAACTAAGCATGAATTTGTTGTTATATATATTGTTTATGGTCCTTCACCCCAAAAATAGTAGTAACGTTCTATACAACATAAATATTTTAAAACTAATAGCTGAGTAAGAAATGGATTTATTTATAATACTAGTATTAGTTCTTGTCATATGAATTAAAAGTTCATATTATGTATGAAAAATAATCCGCAAGTTTCCTCATTTATAACATGATACACAGATTAAGAACTGCATTATATTACCTTAAAAGACAACTACCTTAGTTTTTATGAAACTCCATATATTGTTTCTACCGTTTACAAATGCCCTCCTTTTAAAGTATAAAACAACCCCCCATAACTCATGTCTAAACAAACCACCCCCGCATTTCTGGACGCGCTGCACGTGCAGCTTGCAGGCTGCAACTGCGCGCTATCGATCCGGGCGCCGCGACGCTCGCCGAGCGCCAGTTCACTGATCGCTGCCGCCGACGCCGGAGTGTAGTGCGTGGCTCCGGGCAGGTGTAGACGCTCTCAGGTTGGTGGATTATTCAGTAGGGGAGACAAAGGCTCAAAATTCATTCCGGGGGGAATATATGTACATACGGGTGCATAAGTTTTAAATTGTAATAGTATAAGTATGGGTTGTAGCCAAATTTGTTTTTTTTTAGTTTGCAAGTTGGTGCAGTATTTCAAAAAGGGTAATAATGAAAACCTAAAAATTGTTTTGGAATACAAAAATTTAAATTATATACAATGTAAATATTGTAATATACCCGCAACGTTCTTTCTGTGTAACTTTGTATTCATTTTTTCTTCAAGTTGTTACATTGTTAACGAATTATATACTAATACAGTTTTTAAAATTTGTTTAGTTTTCAAGTTGGTGCATTACTTCAAAAAAGGTAACGCAATGAAAACCTAAAAATTGTTTTAGAATACAAACATTTTAGTTACAATGTAAATATTATAATATACCCGTAAAATTATTTCTGGTGTAACTTTATATTAGTTTTTTCTTCAAGTTGTTAAATTGCGCAGTGGTACATAACAAAATATTTAAAATTGTTTCAAAATACACACACATTTAAATACAGAAAGTATATATAGTAATGGATTGGTTCATCATTAATAATCCTTAAAAATTCAAAATAAACTTTCTAAATATATTAATGAAATCAACTCTATTTATTTGAATGATATACTCTAATGCCCGTATTCATAAAACGTTCGTTATAATTATAACGCCTTGTTAAATTTTCTGATAAATTATAAAACAGTACACAAATTAATATTTTTATTTTTCTTTAAAGACGAATTGTGTTATTGGAGAAAATATTTAACTAAGCGTTATAACTTTAACGAACATTTTATGAATCCGGGCTTAAAATATTTCAAAAGTTAATGATTATGAAATGATATTGATTGTTTCGCATTATTTATTTTTAAATTAAGTTTTTATCATGAAATGATGCCAAAAAATGTAAAAATAAAATTACATTATATATTTATGCAACCGGTATTTGATTGCTTTTTTGTTATACTCTAGGCATATTTAATAAATGAAAGTGTAACAAATTTCACTTTAAATATTTTTAAAAGTAATTTTCATCAGAAGTAGATGCTAAAAATTAAAATGTATAGTCAGGGAACTTAGCATGTAAACTTTATTAATTTCTTTACTTCTGATGATGAGTACTACTAATCTCACACCTCAGAATTTTTTTTTGCTACCTTTTAAGGTATTTTTAATACACAGTAAATTTTAAAATATTTCCAAGAGAATTTTTAATATGATTTTTTTAGAGTACATTAATTTCTTTTTGTGAAAAATTTTAATGTGAGCAATTTTAAAATTTTTACGTATATTATTTTTCCCCATTATTTCATTATAGTAACGTCAGTTCTAATGTTAATTTTAAATATAAAATGCGGTTTTTAATATGATACGTAAAGCGAAAATTCTATTAAAATTTATGTTTATGAATTTTAAATTATTGAATTAGCAACTAGTATAATTTCATTTTATTCTAAAATTAATAAAACTTTAATTAAAAGTGGATTAAAATAATATTTTTTTTGGTTTAATTTGTAGAACAAAAAGGTCCAATAATAAAATATTAATTAAATTTTATACGTACTGAATATTGAATTATAGATACCAAAATATAATTTGCATAAAATGTAATATTTCAATGTCACATAAAATATTCTCAATTTTAAATTGATTATTAAAACAATTTTATATTAAACAAAAGAACAATAAATGACTTATTTTTTGACAATTTAATTTGACGTATAATATATGTGTAGCAAGAGTGAAAATTTCCATATGAATTCATTTATGGGTATTCCAGTATACAAGAATTTATTATTTTCTTCTTTTCATTGTAAGTATTATGAAATTGCATGTTTACTTTTTCCAAAACAAATCAAGACATAAAGAATATCAAAGCCTTTTCATGAAATAAAATACAATATTAAATAAATAACGCATTGTATGCTTTTATATAAATAAAATAATAAACAATAACTTACTGGCCAGCAAACAGAAACAATTGTATTATTCTTGTTTAATTGCAAGTCGAGATTATAGTAAATTAAAGCATTCATCTTTTTATAAATGTAACAAAGAGTAGAAGTAATTGGAAAACGCAGAACAAAGTTATTATTATAAACGTCAGATGGTCCGAAGTTTGTGTAAGGTTATTGTGTTCTCATGCAATTAATTCCTGTTAAAAGTTTGTAAATCTCAATTATATTGAGCAAGATATTACTCAAACCGTTCTAGGAAGATTCGTAATTGCGAGTAGTTGAATTTTCTTGCTATGTAATTGTTACACTTTCAAAATTTTAAATTCAGTGACATTCTATCTTTACAATCGATAACTATTAATAAAAAATAATGTTGATTTCTTTAACTTAATACACTAGCACTAACCAAGTGAACAACTGCTGCCCGTTTTATCAAGTAAAAATAGCCTCAATGGTGCATTCGTCATGTAGATTAAAGTGTCCGAAAAGTGTGGTCTAGTAAACACCTTTTAGGATATAAAACATATTGTCAATATCTCTCATAAAGCAGATAATTACAAGTAATGATCTGATTGATTTATGATTTATTAAAATATAAATACTTTTGAGATGTATTTGAAAAACAAGTATTTTTTTTTTCAAAATACTTAATCTATTTCAAATACAGGAGGAAAGAAATTGATTTGGTTAAATATCTGGATGATGTGAAATTAATTATTTATAATTTATTAATTAATTATTACCTTACGTGGTATATTTTGATATTAACATTCGAATAAATTGTAAAATAGAATCACAAGAAGTTATATGCAAATGAAAAAAATCTAATCTATTTATTATATTATTAAGAAATGACAGTAAATAAAAATGAAGTAGAACAAATTCTTAAATGCACTACGGATATAAATTTCATTATAATATTCACATTTTTTTTGTATTTCTAATGATTCTCATGCCATAACAGTATATCTCTAAATTTTTTATTTAAGCAATATAAATTAGCAATGGTGGCTGGCTTGCAACTCAAATTTGTATTTGTAGTTTCCATATTACCCTCATAGTAATTATTATTCCTGTCTGCTCAAATATAATTAATTCTGTTTGAAAATAAAAAGTGTAGAGAATGAGATGCGCAGCAAAATATGTTTTAATGAAGGCTACAAATTTTAATAAAGTCCTTGGTATATTAACAATGACTGCCTCACAAAAAACCCCGGAAAAAATCTCGGCAATTCAGCGAAAACTAAGGGAAACAAACAGTTCCTCCCTAGTGATAAGCCCGACTATTAAACAAACCCGCGAACTGTCACCGAGGATATCTTCTTCGTGGGTCATTTGGCGACTGATGTGATGCACCCCTGCTCAATCTCGGGCGTCGTGTTTACAAGTAATTTATGAACAGCCAGAAAGCATAAAAACTTTCCCCGTAACGCACAACTTTGTCCCCAACGCAGAGGTTTGAGTTTTATTCGGAACTGCATTAGCTTTACTGCTGCTTTTTGTGGATTTTATTGCGAAGCAGTAAAAAAACTTTACTGACGAATTTATATGTGCTTGGGTATCAAAGAACTAACGTCTAAATAAATAAATATGTCATTAGAGGCGTACACTAACAAAAGACATTAAAAGGAACTAATTTATCAAAGGCAAAGAAGTTTCATTACGAACGATAACTTTCCTCAATTCATATAATCAAAAAGTCTAAGGTATCATAATGATGGTCATTTGTGTGATATAATAATATATTACAAATTAAGAGTTGTAAAATGCATATTACGCACGACGTGAAAAAATTACACAAGGGCCGCGAAGCGGCGAATTTGTAATTCTACAAGTGCGTTATTGTTTTACAACTCGAATTATATTCAATACTTTTTCTACGGCCATTATTTGACTGTATTTCGATCACACAATATCCTGAAGAATAGACAAATCACTAGTCAATAGTTCCAACTACAGAACATAAAAACAACTAAGTCAAATTGTGAAACTCTAAATAATAAATTGAAACTATTTAAAACATAGTAAAACAATATTATGTAGAATATATCTTGTTTATTCCTTCAATTGTCGTTTTAAATTAATTATAATTATTTTGTCTTATTTATCCTGCTAATATATTTAAATTTGAAGTCCTTAGTTTCTTTAAAAAATGACAGTTATTATTATTGACCATGGTTAATAATAAATTATTATTAACCTAGGTAACCATGGTTACCAAGTAAACGATAGTGAAAAAGAGAAGTTTATGTACGAGAAGATTGTGACATCGTTTAATAATTTAAAATGTTGAAATATGAAAATTGATATTATTGCAATACATTCATTTCTTGATAATATCTAATGGTAATAAGCAACACAGAATAAATCTTAACATCCTCGAAAATTATTGGGACATATGCCTTGGCCTAATACAACTTCCTCAGAAATAAAGATATATTTACATTCCTTGTAACTTAAATAACTATTATTTATGTAATTAAGAAATGATAGTAGCATCATGTACTTAATGTATACTATTAAATACATTCAGTACATAAATACCTATTGGACATTTTATATAATAAAGGTGTACTAATTTGAATGAAACACTTAATCTGAATATGAGTTTTATTTACACTGAGATGCAATATCATAAAGCAAGATAATTTCCTGATAAAAACATTTTAGTTTTTGCATATTTAGCATTTGATGTTAGCAGTAAAGGTGTTATTAGCAGAGATTAAGTTAACGACGTAATATTTAATTGTGCGCATTTTGTATCAGAGTGAAAATAAACGCCACCGCAGATGGTCGCTGTAAGAAATGTTTCCTAATGATCGAGTTTTTGTTTGACACAGTAACCACAAAAACCAAGTTCATCTACCTTGATAAATTGCGTGCCGGTTGCAATTGGCAGCAACGATAGTTCTTGCCCCAACAATCTGTCACTACAGTAGAAAAAATACATGCACCGCAATTAGTCAACACATAATTGGATTCTGATGATTCTATATTTCAATAGATAATTAATTTTGCATCGATGATTACGTGCCACAGTCATTTGCAATCGGAAATTCAGTTTGATTGATTCGGTATTCTATTAGGTGCCAGGCAACATTCAATCAATTTCACACTAACTTCTGTAGTTAACAGTTAACATTTAATGCATATTAATTTATTTTAAATTTAAATGTAGATCCTATTTTTTTAATGCAAAATAAATATAAATATACGGGCAGCGGTGGTTCACTCGCCCAGCACAGTACCGTCTACAGAAGTGTAGAGGCAAAATTTCTCCTGCCTCAAACTTTTTCAATGTGTGGGTACGACTGTGCTGTTTTTACAATGCTAAGAGTGTTTATCGTTCTTTCTCTCGCTGTACTACCTGCTTCAGAAAAGAGAGTCTTGAAGCATGCCTCCAGAGCTTTTTGATTTGTCTTTTTATAAGTGGACATTTGAAATTTTGGCTGTTGCATTTGCAGTTGTACAAATATAGTATAAATAGATAGACATGGGCACCTGATTTCTTTAGATTTTAAATTTAAGGTTAAATTTATTCAATTTCTATCGCCTGTCTTACCAAAATTTTAGTGCACGAGCCGCCACTGATATGTATGCACACCATGAGATGTTGCAGAAATTGCGGAAGAAATTAAATTTTAATTCCTGTAGTTTTAGTTTACGATTTTCCCAGCTTTGATTACAGTCACAGTATAAAACGTACTTTTGAAATAATTAAAAGTATTATTTAGTAGTACTTAATTTCTGTATTAATAAGGAAAGACGGAAGTGCGAATTAAATTTTAATTCATTTATTTCATTATTATTCCGACTTTGAATACAGTATAAAAATTTATTACTGAATAATTTTTTTTTGTTAAGAATCAATACTATTGATTAATTTTGTACCAGACAATCTCAAATCAATATTGTAGAGTCCTTTGTGGGAAAACTATATTAATATAATTGAAAAATTGATATTAGTCCCTCAATCTATTCTTAAAAAATTGAACTATATAGAGGTAAAAATTATAATAACTTTAATATATTAATTAGTGTTATCGAATCTTTAATCATATAAAAATATATATTGTTTCAAATTTTTAATGTTTAATAATATTCATTCGTTGAGAAAATCAATATTATTGGTTAATTTTGCAACAGATAATGAAAAATCAGTAATGGTATTGTCATCTATGTGAAATGTTTAAACTATTAACGAAGTATTGATTTTCTCCGATTTACATCCACTAATTTTGCAGAGACACGTTCAAGCTGTATTGTTAAAACTTGTATAAATTAATAATAGATGTCAGACCCCATTCTACTTGTAAATGAGATGCTTAAATATAAAAATAAATCCAAAAGAATATTATGGAATTTCTTAAGAAAAACAACATATATAGACCTTAGATTAAAAGGCCTAGCTAATGTATAAAAAAATTTTCTCCACACGCCAAGTTCTTTTAAAAATAATGTGCAAACAATTTCTGCATATAAACAACTTAACAAAAACTTTGTAAAAATGTTAAACACTGAGGCAGTTAGCAAGCAATGTTAATAACGCTGTTGAATAATTCCTGGAGAATTTCTAAAGTAATAACGCAAATAAACGTCCTGTCGACATTGTTCTATTTTGTGTCGATAGTTGTTTTGTGGACATTCAGCATCGGGAATTCTTGTTTCAGTTCACTGCTTGGGTCGATGCAGTCATCTTCGTCTTCAGCCTAGAGAACGAGGCCAGCTTCAACGCTATCTACAACTACTATACGAAGATGGCACATTATAGGAATTCCGCTGAGATCCCCCTTATTCTTGTCGGCACACAAGGTAAGAATTTTCAGTTTGAATATTTTTGGTTCTCATCTTTGTCATATCAAAACCACATACATAGATGCATTTTACAATATTTAGAAAATGTTAGAATTGAATCATTTCCTTTAGTTTTTTTTTTGTTTTTTGTTTTGTCTTATTCCCAAACATACCAATATTTTTATAAATATGTATGGAAATATATTTCTTTATTAATAAAATATGATGAATTCGATATCGTAAATAGATCTTACCAACTTGATCTCGAAAATATTATAAAATAATATTTATTAATATCACCTTCATTTTCTAAAACCGATATACTATTCAACAAACCGTGGATGTTATGAATCATATCAGGCTATATGATACTTATAACAATTCTAGGTATAATATGTTAATAGCTATTTTTTAGTTGACTAAATTTATTCTTATTTTTTTTTTCACTAGTCGAGAGTCGAGACACCTTTATTTGACATGAGAAATTATTTTTCAATACCACTTACTTCGATACCATGGTCACCTAGGTCAATAATAAATTATTATTAACCATCGTCAATAAATAAATAAATAAACTCAAGTCTCCAAATCCAAATATTGTTTGAATCATTTAACTCAAGAAAAGTGTTAAGTATGGATTCACAATTTAAATATGTCGTCTAAAATCAGATAAAATCAAATTAAAAATCAAAAGTTGATGACGAACTGAACCGTCAAATATAAATATAAAGACAGCCTACTTTATTTTTATGAATATTAAGAACCAAGTTCATGTCAAAATGTTTGTTATTGTCAATATATTTCATTTTAGTACGGTTGGAATTGAAACGCTAGTAGTGAAAAAAATAAAATATATATACCTACCACGGTTGAGAAGACTATTTTTGACCAGCGCCTTATGTCCCTCGGACACAACTTGGCGCTAGGTCAATAATGATGTATAATATTTTATTGTATTCTATTTTTTTTTATTACTATTGAATAACTTATAGTATGCTGAATTCTATGCTTCAAAGAGTTTTTAATAATCCTTTTTAGATTTGAAGTCATAGTAGTGTAAATTTATTTTTACTTCTGCTTTAATATTTTTGATAAGAAATATGATTTTTAATAATTTACGGTATGCTGAATTCTGATGCCACAAACAGATTTTAATTATCTTTTAGTTTTCAACTTATAACAAAAAAATAACAAAACTTGTAGAAAAATCTGAAATTATGATTTTATTTGATCTCACAAAGTTCTACAAATAAAAAAAATGTGCTGTAAATATGAATTTTAAATTAAAATATAAGGAATTCAAAAAGAAAAAGAAAATTTTTATATCTATTTTCAATTAATTTCAAGCTATACAAACTTGACTGTTTTTCAGAATTTTTTTATATTTGTTTTCAACAAAACTAGACACAAAATTCAACATTTATGAAAATATATTTTTTTAATTAACTGAAGTACTCTGAATTTAACGCCGTAAACAGATTTTAATTATTCCTTTTAGTTTTCAGCTTGCAACCAATTAAATTCATTTTAGCAAATAAGCAAAATTACATGAATTTTTTTTTCGTTTATTTAATCCTTTCTCCAACCTATATTAACAAATATAACGTACAATAAGTAAATGTAGGACAGGACGAATTCAAAAATGGAAATATACAATTTTATTTTTTGTACAAAGTAAAGAAAATATTGTAATCACTAAAAGTTTCAGATTTTTCTTTATCGCAGACATCCAGAATAATAATTCTGTATACATGAAAATATGGTGTATTATTCTGAAAATAAAACATAATTATGAATCAACAAAATTGGTATATTTTATTAAATTTTTCAGTGAAAAATGTGTTCAATATATATTTTTTTAATTTCCTTTGAACATGCATTCTTCACAATGCCACAAGCAAAATTAAATTTCTAATTACTGCAACATGAGATATCTTACGAACTAAATTTTCTTTTTAATTAATTTTATAGCCATGTTTTTAATTATTTTTTAATCTTTATGGTCCGTAAGTTTGTATTTCCAATGTAGGTAAAGGTAAACGTTCCACAAGATTGACTATGATTGTAGTTTTAATTATTTTTTGCCACAATAACCCATTGGAACAAAGTCATGCAGAAAAAATAAAACAATGCATTGAATCGAGACATAAGTTTACTGTCCATAGCTTTGGGTGTTTTAGAACAAAACCCTGTTGCATGAAACTAGGTCGTTGATATCGAATTTCTGACACTTTGTTCCGATTTCGAACATTTATAATTCAATCCGATCGGCAAACATTCACAGCTGGAAATAAAACTAGACGGAGTTTTAAATTTTATTTCACCACTGAATATGGAACGAATTTCAGCGCTAGAAAAATAATATAAAAAGGAACATCCAATAACCAGATGGATCAAATATTTCAACAGTTTTTTATCTATCTGAAATGATTATGTACTTACACAGTTCATGCATTTTCTATTATCCTTCAATCTCAATATTGTTTTTGCACTTTAATCAATTGTTATACTATTTTTATTTGAATTGAATTATATACATTTTCATTTCTTATAACTATTTATTAAACAAAACATTTGAATTAAATGTCTTTTATCGTTTTTTTAATTTTATAATAAATAACAATAAATATTAAGAAATAATTCTAATTAATAATACTACAGAAAACTCGGTTATGTTTCCCAAATAAGCAACTTATCAAAAGTAAGTAAGACATCTTGATTTTATCGATAAATTTTTATTTTGTACGAATTTTTATTTGGTTGGCAATAAACAAGATTTTGCTGAAAATAAATAGTGCTTAAAAATAACAGGTCATTTGAGAAAATCAAATATTGTGGTATTTCACGAAATAAATGTTAAAGACAACTTGGTAGCGAAAATTTATCGGGGGAACGGAATTTTATCAGCGTAATATTGTTCCTATTGGTTGAATTTTCAAGTTGTTGGAATTTATCATTTTAATATTAAAGAGCACACCAAGCACCAAAATAAAATTTTAAAAATTAAATAATATTTGCGCAGTTAAGTATGTCTAATTGATATTTGAATTTGTTTCTTAAACGGAAATATTTTGTTGGATGTTCGTTACAATATTTAATGTTTGTCGTAGATTGTCAGTAATATCAATAGAATTACTAAAAGCTATAGGTATGTATTATTGATTTTATTCCAAATATTAATAATTATGAAAATAAAAAATACAACTATGTTTGTATATTCAATACTTATATCACAAATGCATGGGAAATATCAAAATATTTACAAGTAGTAAAAAAAAAGAAAATCCAAGTATTCAAGAAAGTTTAAATAAATGAATAAATAATTGACAAAATTATAAAAAATATAATAATTGTCGTTGTAATTTTAATTGCAATACGAATTAAGGACTTTAATCCTAATAGAAGGAATTACTAGACTAATCCCTATGTGACCACACATATACCTCTCATGAATTTGAGATACATATCTCGTATTTGTTGTACCTGACATGTTTCTTGTTCCAGATGCGATCAGCGAGAACAACCCACGCGTGATCGACGACTCGCGGGCGCGCAAGCTGGCCAACGACTTGAAGCGCTGCTCGTACTACGAGACGTGCGCTACCTACGGCCTCAACGTCGAGCGGGTCTTCCAAGACGGTGAGTCACTGGCCTTGTAACCCACACACCTGCTGGCTCCAAGCTCATTCACACACGCTGATAACAAAAACAACCAGGACTATTTTTTTTTAATTAATAAATATTTAATAACGTTAATTTTCACCTCCTTAGGATGGTGAAATAAACATTGAAAGTAGTAGAGGCCGAAAAATTAAATTTTTAAAAAACTGACTGACATCCAGAAATTTTCTCTACCGTACCTTCATTCTACTTTTTTAAATAAGACATCATATCTTAAGATACGAAAATTTATTTATTAAAAATTAAGAAAAGCAATAATCAAGCAGCAAAAAATATATCTTGTCACTAATGTAAAGATTGAGAATAAAAATCTAAGTGTTATTACAGAACCTCTCATTTTATCGACAGGACTGTTCCGCAGAACACAAATTGGGAACCTCTGTAGTATATTTAAACTTCTTATACAAATTGTAGACTTGAGTAGTGCGAAGTGTGAGTGAGTTCAAATCTCAGATTTGCTAATCTTTAATCAAATAAAAAATACCCCTTTAACCCCTTTTAACTAGACTTGGGATGCCGAACAGTGCACTAATTAAATATTTTGTCAGGGCCTGAAGTGCGCAATATTCCCTAAGCAGAAGTCAGATTTATACCTTACAAATTAAGAAATGTGAATCAACTCTGTTTATATTGAAATGAAGTTAATAATAATATAATTAATAATAATAATTTCAAATAAGATAATCGTATGAAAACAACAAAAATATTTTACATTGTGCTAGTATTCTTGCAGCTGTGTAAAAACGAGTTACCAATAGCAATGTTCTATTCAAATTTAACGCTCGTTAGTTTTAGAGAAGTTTCTTGTGCACCTGTTCGGCGTCCCAAGTATAGTTCGGAACCCACTATACGCTAAAGATCCTTTGCAAAGTCTGTACCACTAAACTACAAGTAAATCTTGTCACTACACAAGGACCTTTGGTACCTTAGATCCTGTTTCATTTAGAAATGTTGAGAGATTTGCTATTGCGACGCGAGTGCTCAATATCGGGAAAAATCACACTTTTCTTGGACCTTGACAGCTGACAGATTCCGAGAATTTGGGAGTTGAGCAATTAAATTATTGTGAAAAATTACACAAACAATAGGAAGAATAATAAAAATAATAATACGTTGTCGATGTCCAGGCTTATTTCCTGTATTTACCATTTACCGGCGCCATGTACTAATTTGCCCGGTCCCACTAGGTGATGATATAATACATATTGTAGAAGGATAGATAATGTGTCAATAATGACATAACAATGCATCTGACACTAGACAGTTAAATTAAAATTAAATTATTGTATTTTGCTCTAATGTCGATAGTAACCTTTATGTTTTTGTTCAGCTTGTCAGAAAATAGTCCAACAACGCCTATCCACCTCAGCGAGTTGCCTCACGCCGACGAACTCCCGCCCATCAACCCCTAGCAGCAACCACCCTGGTCCAGTCCCCGCCCCGAGACATCACCACGCTGCACCATCCCCGACCAACAACGGCTTCAGCTCATCCTCCCCGCACACGTCCGCCGGGTCCTTAGCGTCCAACACCTTGTCCAACGCCTCTCCTAGTCACAACCCGCACGCCCTGTCCCACAAGGAGTCCATGAACCTCTCCACCCTAGGAAGCAGACAAGTCCACACCCTATCCGCGTCAAGTCACCATCTCCACCGCCATGACAAGCACGAAGTCACCCTCAGGAACGCTGACGACAAGTGGGGATCAGGGTCGACGACACTCAGTCATGGGACCTCCCAAGGAATGCTCATGCAAACGGAGAATAACAATGTAGCCAAATTCACAGCGCCACAAGCGCTGGATAATTTACAGTTGCCTCAGCAAACGGCTTCTAAAGATGGGAAGGATTTACCTACGCCTAGTTCGACACCCACCACGTCGAGGAAGAGCAGAAGACGGTCGAATTTGTTCACGCCGTCAAAGAAAGGAGATGATAAACTCAAAAATGGGGAGTTGGGCAGTGGAAGAGCTATACCACTCAAACAAGGCTACCTCTACAAGAGAAGTAGTAAAGCTTTAAATAAAGACTGGAAGAAAAAATATGTTACTCTTTGTGACGATGGTAGACTCACCTATCATCCTAGCTTACATGTAAGTAATTAATTATTTTAGTTAGTAGTAACAATGCTGAAAACATTAAAAACTTTTTTTTTCAAATCGATTCATAGCCGCAGTTAGAAGTAATTAATAAAGATTTGTGGAAGGAATACTCTTACGTCGTCGTGGTAGAGTTGTAAAATAAAAGAGATAGATTGGAAGCGTAAGACTACCTGTCATTAAATTGCTAATAACTTTATAATTGCAAAAGAAATGTTTAGTTTTTATTATTGTAAAGATAATCTATTGTGGTTACGTTTTATATTTTATGACTTATACAGGGTGTTCCATTTAAAAGTGCCACCATTGCTATCTCGAGAACTATAAGAGCTACGAGTTTGGTTAAATTAGCAAAGAACCACCATTTTACAAGACTAATACAAAGAGTAAAAAAAAATAATTTTTTTTGACCTGTGGTTCTCAAAATACGGGACACAACTTTCTTATTTTAAATGGGAATATATGTTTATTTTTAGGTTATTCGATAGAGTATTTTTTTCTGAATTCAGCGATATAATTATATCATATACTAATATAACAAAATAATTGCGAAAAATGTATGTTAGATTTGTATGTATTTTATTTATATCTGGCTGAAAAAAGAGTGCTATGATTAGAAATTATTATTTAAACGAACTGCGAGCATATTTTTCTTATCTTTTTATTTTTCATTTATAGGACTATATGGAAGACATCCATGGAAAAGAAATCTCGCTTCAGTACGTAACCGTGAAAGTCCCAGGACAAAAACCCCGAGGATCGAAATCAATCATTACAGTAGCAGGCAGCAACGGAAGCACGAGCATCAACGAAGGATTAGGAGGTTTATCCTTGTCAGGTAGGTGTTCATCTCAAGCTTTTCTGTACAAATTGAATATGCGAAAAATGTATTATAGGCTATAAAGACAAGCGATTAACTGACAAAGTTCTTCTCACAGCGTTCGACGTTTTAAAAGAGCCCGGCGTTAAATACTCACAAACAGCCAGTGGCGACGAAGGAATGGTGTTATCCAACAGTAACTCCTTCCTAAACGGAGATTCCAAAATGGAAACTCCTAACGTTAAGAAACGCCACCGAAGAATGAAGAGCAGTGGTCTGAAAAACTCCGAATACGACGGTAAGAGAGACATTGTTTTGTAATGAATGTTGTTTTAAACAACTATTGTTTACAGATGCCGACGGTTACGAATTCTACATTGTTTCTTTGGACAACAAACAATGGCATTTCGAAGCTTCGAATTCTGAAGAGCGAGATGATTGGGTCTCAGCGATTGAGCAACAAATTCTAAACTCATTACAGGGAAATGAATCGTCGAAAGCCAAGCGGATTAATAATCCTCTTGAAGCCGCTTCTATTCAATCAATCAGGGCTAGAGTTATTGGCAATGCAACTTGTGTAGACTGCGATGCTCCAAGTAAGACTAATTGCTTTTTATAAGTGAATTAGTTCTAAATGATTTATTGATTTCAGATCCCGATTGGGCAAGCCTTAACCTTGGTGTTCTTATGTGTATAGAATGTTCTGGAATTCATAGAAATTTGGGATCTCATATATCTAGAGTACGATCGTTAGACCTAGACGAATGGCCGTAAGTTTTATTTTTATTTTACTTCTTCTATCTATCAGAATTTATTAGGGAAGTGGATTTTACTATGAGAACTATTTTTAAAGAACTTTCTATTGAATATTAATTATAAAATAGAGTACATTAATGTAACAGTATATAGTCATAGTGCCACAAGTGCAAGAATTGTCTGTTTCCCACGAGAAACTTTGAAGCTTTATATAGTATAAGAAAAGTGCTTGTTTTTATAATGGTTGTAAAAAAATAGAATATTGTACAACAAGTGTAGAAAGACGCCTAATTCTTATAAAGTCTAAAAGTTTCAGTAAATGACGAAGTCGAGTGGCACATTTGACTTTTTCTACGACCAAATTTTTTTACTTGACCAAACCAACAATTCATTTTAATCTAACAGAATTTTTGTATTCATAATTAATAAAACTTGTAATTATTTCCATGAGTAGATACTTGACGTACTTGTTAAGGCGTAAATATTAGCGGTTATAGAAAAATACAAAACATGCAGGTTCCGTAACTATTGTGAAAAATGTAATTTTTCACGCTGCATATACGAAACTTTGAAGCTTTATATAATATGAGAAAAGTGCGACTTTTCATAATGGTCTTAGAAAAAAAAAATAGTGTAATTAAAAGAAGACAATGCTACCTGCAACTGATAACTTATTTCTCGTTTACTATTGGGATTTTTACAAAATAGAAAACCAAGAAAAAAAAATTAGTTCTTGGTTGTTGGAAATTTATATTAAATAATAATTTTTGTTTGCAGGCCGGGCCACCTTAGCGTAATGCTCGCAATCGGCAACACCCTCGCGAACTCAGTCTGGGAGGCGCGGACTTACTCCCGGACAAAACCGAATCCGAATTCAAGCAGGGAAGAGAAAGAAAGATGGATTCGGGCGAAATACGAAACCAAAGAATTCCTCCCGCCTGTTAATCCAGCGTTACCGCTGGGGCAACAACTCGTGGACTCGATATGTCGGTCAGACATGAAGTCCATCATTGTCGTCCTCGCACATTCGGAGCCTGAAAATGTCAATAGTACTGTCAGCAGTAGGGATCTCAGGACTCCACTGCATTTGGCCTGTGCTATGGGGAATCTCGCCGTTGCCCAGCTACTCATATGGGTAAGCAAACAGATTTTAATTTATTGTTTAGAACAATAATTATTATTGCGGTTTATTGTATAGTTTATAATGGGGAAAAAACAATATTTTCTGATACTATAAAGAAGAAACAATATAACCGAAACGAAAATAAAATTTAAGATATTTTTGTTTAAATAAAGATTGTAACTGCTTCTACATCCATTTAATAAAAGACTCTTTATTTTCCCTAATTTCAGTTAGGTTACTGATACCATTACTACATTAGTAAAGTAATGAGATCATTATTTACTCGAAATCAAATTAGAAAGTATGCATACATAGAAACATTCACAGCTACAAAAATAAAATATTTAGTTCTTGTTATCTTTGCAAATATTAATAATACAGTTATTACATTTATTAGGCTTAAATGAAAACTTTATTTTATATCGTTTATCTGTTGTAGTAATTTAGTAACGCACAAAATTAAGCAGTCCTTGATATTATCTTTTTTATTTATTTTGAAATATCACCAAAATGCCAAAATTCATAATTTCAAATACATTTTTGTATTTATTCAAATAGAAGTAGAAATTTTTTTGTATGAATTACGTAAGGAAACTGGATGGTTTTCACATGCGTTAAACCTTTGTTTCCTTACTCATTACGTAAATAGCTATTAATAAAGTGCATTACTTTCTTCAAACATCTTTTTCGAACTATATATCTGTTTAATTATTTATAAAAAATGCCAACAATAAACTAAGTTTACATAAAATTGTCAAATCATATCACTGCTTATTCTTTAATATTAACATTCATCCGGACGGTCGAATTCGTAGATATTTGTTAAAATTTCTTTACGTTAATAATAATAAAACTAGATTCATGTAACAACATAATTTTTTTTTTAATAATGCCCAATTATTTTTGTGAACGTAACAAATAACAATAATGAACTAGTCAATATAAGTATTACATGAATAAGCAAAAAATTTTATTTACTTCTAGAAAATATAATTTTATATCTTTATATTCTTGATTAA
The DNA here is from genome assembly GCA_035578165.1 of Stenolophus ochropezus. Classification (NCBI taxonomy): domain Eukaryota; kingdom Metazoa; phylum Arthropoda; class Insecta; order Coleoptera; family Carabidae; genus Stenolophus; species Stenolophus ochropezus. The sequence goes on from JAQOWZ010000002.1 coordinate 7,311,448, forward strand.
TAAACTTTTTACTTACAATAAACACAATTTGATTAAATTGATCTATATTCCTGTGAAAAGTACTATAAATTTTTGTGTTAAAAGTGTTTTTGTGGAATATATTTAAAATTACCTACAGAACAGTAAAACAGAGTTACAAAAATAAAATAGAAATGAATAAATTATTCAAATTATTGCGAACATTTGAATACAAAGTGATATAAAGTTTCAAATTAAATTTTGTATGATGATAAAAAATAACAACCATAAAAAACTGAAGCTTAGAATAATGCAATATAACTTCAGGCAAATTTAATTTTGTTCTTTGTTGTTTCCTTTTTTAAAATACACATAGCAGAGAATTAAACAGAGTTAATTTTATAGAACAACGCAAACGTCAAACTGGTAGACCACGATGGCCGCACTTGTCTCGCCTACGCTAAAGCGGCAGCAAGTTTAGCGGCTGCTAAACTGCAAACCGCAAACAGCGTCTCTGCGGAACTTACAGCCGCGAGTACGCGAGGCCTTGTGGAGCTACTCATCTCCAACGGCTGTCCCGACGTGTGTGTAACCTCCAGCGGGACTTTACCCCGACGCAGAGGCAGTGTTGGACGTAAGGACGCCATGCCTCCCTTTGAGAAGCTGCCCTCTTCTGTCATCTGAATCCTCGTGTGATGTTCTGTGTTGGTCCCGGTGGTTGAAAAGTAGCTGCGTATTGTGTTGTGTTGTTTTCTCATATACAGGGTTAAAGTGTAAATATTTTGAGAATTTTATCAATACTATGTTCACATTTCACTTGTGAAATTTGGATGAAGTGTTTATTTTTCAAATATATATGACGAATTAAATTCGAATATGTATTATGAGTGTGACAGAATAGTCTTATTCCTAATAATATTAGTTGTATTTATATTATTTATATAGGCAGAGTTAATTTATAAAAGAAGATTTCTCAAAATATTTATACTTGTTGCATGTACTAAATGTGCACTGTGGACTTTATATATTAATTATATAAAAAGATTTTGTATGATTTACTAGTATTAGCTCCGGCGCAGTTACTTGGAAATTACCAATTCACTGTAAGAAGTAACACCCTGATGTACCCTGAAATTGGTGAATAATATTCTCTGCACATACACATGCCGGCACATGAAATCTGTGGTAATACTTAGTCAACCCAAATGTCAATTGAAATACTCGTCAAGTGAATTCGACTGTTGCACTCTGTAGTTTGTGTAGACTTAATGACCACTAATTCTTATCGCTAAGTGAGGATGCTATATAAATATTTGTAAATTTTTATATATGTGGTTTTGTAATATTTGTATGTGATCTTCATAAACGGCACTTACTCATTTTGACTTTTGTCGAGTTGTCTATGGCTTGTGTGTTACGTATTCGTTTGTTTCGTCCTGTGGAGAAAATTCTCTTTTGTTTTTGTTGTTATTTTCCATTGTAAATAATTTGGCCAAAGAGTATGTATGTATTGTTTTGTTTTCTTCTTTTGTATATACATAAGTACACAAAATAGCTAATAATTATGTACAGAAATTTATATATGTTGTTCTTAATTGGATTAAAATGTTATTAAACATAAATCACATTTTATTCAGTTAGAAATATACAATCACACTACAGATTATCTACATTTAGATCAAATTACATCGAGGGCCGTCTCTCCTAGGAAATATTACAGAATGGGCTCTTTGCATTCTTATAACAAAAAAATATTAGATAGTATTAGAAGGATATAAAATGTTTTAAGGCATACATATAATCTTGCAACAATCTTCCTTTACCATATATTCCTTTGGTCATACAATATTTGGAAGAAATAGATTGAGGTCTTTAAAAATGGACACAAATTTTGAGGGTTTATTTGATTTTAAGGTTTAGTTATAAATTATTACATAAATACATACAATACTTAATATTAAGAAATTGTTGAAAAACCCTTAAAATTTGTACCACTTTTAATGCCCTGTATTTTTTGGGATTTTGCTGTATTGTGTGGTGGGTATGTCAGGTAATGTATGTTTTATGTTAGGGTATTTTAGTTTGGGAGTACCCTCGACAACTATATTAGTATTTAGTGAAAAACATTACATCTACACTGGTTCTTTTCTATCATCCTATTATCACAATGTCAGCTTAACTTATAATACAAAAGTTACACAACCCACGCAACCCTACTAACCCTGTCGGTAGCAGCGGGCACTGTAAACCCACTAACGCCCCCTATAACACTAACCCCCATTTTGCCTCTATCGGCATTGAGTATAGGTCAGTCAGGATCATACTTGCAGTCGATCCTGAGCACCAGCCCGACGGCTAGGATAGTCAGGGCAGCGAGTCCGAGCTCGATCCCCGCGAGCACGTACATGTCTCCCCGCAAGGTCATCTCCTCCGGGAGGTCTGGGTCGATGTCCAGCGGCGGCAGAGCCAGGGTCAGAGTGACGTTGACGATGAGGGCTGCTTGGAAGGAACACGCTATGCCCCAGAGGATTGTCAGAGGCAAGGCGATGCGTACAGATGGACCGAGGAAGCGAAGGGGAGAGCCTGGCATGCAAGTTGATGGGCGGTAGCCTTCGAAGCCTCTGGAGGTATGGATGCTGGCAGCTGGAATGGAATGATATAATCAGTAAATTGTTGCCAATTTGGTACGAAACGATATCTGAAAGGACTAAATAAAAATTGAAAATTGAACGTGTCTATAGTGATATTTCTTTGCCAGTCAGTTCAGACTAAAACTCTTGGATCATTTAAATCAGTTCATGTTCTTTAGAGGGAGTAAAATGATCTAGTCAAATGAAATGAAAAACAAGTGATCCTGATTCCAAAAAGTAAGTTAGATCGGATCCAAGTGGCAAATGGAATACGTCTCTCGGCGATTGAATCATTTGAATCAGTTCATTTTGTGTGGGAAGATAAACTGATTCTGGTAAATAGATTCAAAGTGATCTGATCGAAGTAGCAAATGGAATACGGCTTATAACGTTGCATCCTACGCTAGAAAATTGTTTGTCATACATTCATTTAAAAATAACACCGTTACTCTTTTTCATATTTTATTGATATCCTTGTCAAGAAAATTTATATATTATAATATTACCAAGTACGCAAATATATTTTGGGTTGACAATTTCAAATTCATTTTGAATTAATGTAATCAAATCTGCTAACCATATACAATGAATACAAAAATTCCTTGTAATTTTCAAAATTTTACTTTAATAAAAAAATACAATATATAATTATATCATTGAGTAGGTAAATAATATCTCTAGGTTCTTTTAAATTAACGATTATATTTCATTTCATATTATACTTTGAAATTTGAAAAGAATTATTGCATTTACATAAAGTAAGTCATTGTCGGATAAGACCTCTTTGTATAATTCTATTTTTTTTTGTCGTGGCAACCTAGACCATCAATCAGAGATTTATTATTTAATTAAAAAAAAATCTAGTGAGTCAACATAATTTTGTCATTCAGATAATAAATATAAGTTTAGGAAAAAATTATATAAATTTTCACAAGTGCGGAATCCAATTAAATCCAGGCCCCTCCGAATTACGGATCCTAGACATTTGTCTCAGTTGTCTATTTTTTATCAGTTATATAGACATCCTAAATCTTGCTTACAAAAAGAACAAGAATTTGATCTAAAATTATGTGTTCTCTCCTTAATTAGTGCTGCCGCTTTATGTAATGGTGATCGACAATAGAATAATTCACTGTTTGTTTTTATTTTGTTTATATCGTGAACTTTTTAACAATATCCTTACACATTACATTAGTTACTTTAAACATTAAAATTAATTAATAACAATTTTATTCATAAATATTTCAGGTTTCAGATCAGTTATTACAATAAACAATCTATTTTATTATATTTTAATGCAATATTTAAATGTTTAACTCACCCGTTAATAATGTGCATTGATATTAAATTAAAAATCCAATTTTGTATTCAGCGCCTAAAGCATTTTATTAATTATCAAACAAGTTAAGCATTGCACAGTTCAGTGTGCGGTACGTGACTAGCTATAAACAAAGTTGTTTGGTACAAAAAGTATGGTTATATGAATAAAAAAGTGAATATAAACTAGGAAAATTATGTGAAAGTGTACTGTGGAGGTAATTGGAGTCCTTTGTTGGTGAACTCTACCCTGGAGAAAACTTCTAAAAGTGAGTACAATTTGGTATTGTTTATTATGCTTGTGCCTAGTTTTAAAAACGTTTTAAAACGTTAAACATGGTCTTTTACTTCTTATACGCATATTGTATACAGTTCCTTAAGGTAATTATTGTTATTTTTAATAACTGTACTGTATTAAAACAATGAATTACAGATCGTCAATCCTATAATAATTTTTGTAATACCTTTAAACATTATTATTTATTATTAATAACTCAATATAAGTATCAGGTTTAGATATATCATAATCATTTATTTTGTATCTATTTTTCGATGAATATATCTGTGTCGTATAATCAGATTTTGTTACATAAAACTCTAGTAGTAGCTGTAAGTAGCGTAACAAAATTATAGTAAAAGTTTTAAAATTAAATTATTGGAAACCAGCCATTATTATAGAGTTTATTTCAGTTTATTTCAACATATTGCAAATTTTCAAACTGAATTTAATTATCTCTTCCGTTCTCGAGATATTTGCGTTCAAAATCAGATGCAAGAAAGATTTTTCAAGAATCTATCGATATAGATATCGTACAGAAAATAAAATATTTTGAAGAAAAAAATTCTCGAACGAAAAACAAATTCCGGTTTATTCGTTTTTCTCATTTTTCACCGATTCGTTCCAAATAGTATATTTGCCGAGAAAACATCTTTTTAAGTTGCTTTTGCAGTAGAATCGACTGGTATATTCGTTGAGATTGTATCTGCCCAATTTTAAGATAAACCAAAAAAAAACACCTTTTTGAGATGCAACTTGGAGAGCAAAAATCTCAAGTACAAAAAGAGATAGTTAAATTATTACGACTATTTTCAAAAACCAAAATTTTGGATCCAAATATAGATATGTATTTTTGAATTATTTTGGCTGTGTATGGAAAATTTTAGAGAGAAATTAATAATTATAACTTTTCATGTTTAATTGGGATTGAAAATAACTTGAAGTTGCAAAAAGATTTTTAATTGTACATGTGAATTTTTATTTTTTTACTAAGACATCAGTTTAAAAACAATGATTGTGTTTCGTAAGCCAATTGTTAATTCAAAATGTGCCGATTGTGGTTGTAAAAAACGTAGTATGGACTTTAGAATTTATAATTAGTAGAAAATTTTTAATAACAAGTATCTATATCTTCTTTAAATATATATATATATATATATATATATATATATATATATATATATATATTTTATTGTAATAAATATTTCATGTTATTATTAGTACTAATATTTCTCGAGAACGAGTTTACATTTACTAAACGATGTTCAATTAATGTAAATGGTCATTTCAAAGTCAATTAAAGATTAAACATTTGACAAAATATTAATCGGTGCTTCTCGCTCTGAATATGCAGATGATGCAAATATATCCTAAGTGGCACTTTAAGTTGGGACCTAAGTATGTCATTTCCCTTTTCCCTTCCTGTAAATCTAATTTCCCACAAACAAATGAGCAACGTGGCGTGCCTTCCTCAAATATATCATTTGGGAGGTAACGAGAACAGATAAACGAAATTAAACTCCCCGAGCAACAGTAAAGAGAATTGTTGTTTTTCACAGTTGCACCATTAATGAAATTATCAGTTGAGATTTGTGGTGGTGAGAAAAAACCGTTTTTATATTTCATGTTATTTATATTATAATTTGAAATCAATTCATTGACATAATCATTTCATATGTAAATTTGAAATTCATTGTTGACTGTTTACATATTATAAACCACGCGTGTAAACTTTGATATTTATATTAATTATTCCAAATTTGTTTGATGTGCAGTTTGAATTTAATTCATACTGCTATAAATACTTTAAATTCTGCAAACATTGTTAATTATTCCAAAATTTACAATCAGTATCCAATACTTTATATAAATATACAATAAAAAAATTGTTTGATTTAAATACGTTTGTTTGCAAAAAAAAATAACTAAAGGTTATTAACCTGATCAGGTGATTATGTCGTCTTCATTACAAAACTGTGATGTTGGTTGCATCATTTCAGTATTGTTGCAGTTAGTAAATTAAAATATTCTTTTAAACCAGTTGTTTACATGTGTTTAATGGTTTAACAATAGATTGTTTCGGGTTATGTGCTTTAGCGCATTACAAATTTAATTGACAATTAAAGCAGTTTACATTTTTAGCATACCACAACAAACAATTGTAACCGTTCTTTTGTTTTATTAATTTAAAAATTGATTTAGGTCAATTGTTAAAAAAATATACAATAGTTTATAAATTGAGAACACAAAATATGAAAAAAAGCCGGTAGCCACAAATTCAAAGTTGATTATGATTTTAATTTTTTAATACATCAAGACTGGTCCAATTGATTTTTTTTTAATGTTTTATTTATAGTTTACATTTTTTCATCAAAATACATACAGACTCGCCATTCTATTCATACCCGCTAATTTATGTAATAATAATTAATTTACAGAAAGTAAGAAAACTTGTAATACAGATATATAATAACGGTTTGTTATCGATTTGGTCTTTTGTGTATTTTCAATCTCGGTATATGTATAAATTTGTTTTTATTTTTGTAACCTGATTCGATTCTAATTAAAGATTATATTATGCTTTTTATTCTGTATTATTAAGATTTTTACTTAAAGTATACTTGTTTTTTATCCGTTAAAGGTTTTAGTTCTAAGCTCCATTACCAACCCTAAGTTAATATATTTATGTTAAACTTAAATTAAAAATCTATAAATTCCGGTCTCCGCGACCACCCATTTATAATATATTAGAACTGCAAATGCAACAATCAAAATTTCAAAAGCATTCAGTTCGGTCGCATGTGAAAACAGACCAATCAGAAAGTAGTTGAGGTATGCCTCAAAACTTCCCTTTTTCTGAAGCAGGTAGTGCAGCGAGAATAAAATCGATAAACGCTGAGAACAAAGTAAAGACAGAACAGGCGTACACATACATGGACGAAGATTGAGGCAGGAGAATTTTTGCCTCTGCATTTCTGCAGTCGGCACTGCGCTGGGCGTACGAATGTTTTGTCTACATTATGTTATGCAGTACAGGATAACGGTTGGAATTAAAAAATTTACCTTGTGGACGTATTACGCACTAAATTTAAAATTTCTAGAAGATTGAAATTTAAAAATACCATGCAAAATTATTCTCTCGTCATTTTTTATGGTGAGTGCCTCATCTGTCTCCCATGATGAGCCGCCATTGGTTAATGGTTTTTGTTCAAATTTCCATTACCAGCCCTTATTCAAAGGATTTTTTAATTTATTTATTTAAATTTAGGAATTTAATGTGTATGCATATGTGTGCATCTAATTAGATCAACATACGAGTATGCCTACAAGTTTTCCTCTTTCGTCCCGAATCTAACCTAACCTAATATAATATTATCTATCATAACCTAACCTAACATCACCAAACCTAACCTAAATTAACCTAACCTAACCAAATCTGACTTGCCCTTATCTAACTTAACCTATCCTCACCAAACCTAAAGTAATCTAAACTAACCTAACCTAACCTAACCTTATTTTATTCCATCATTGAATAAATGGGTACATCAAATTTATTTATATATAAACATTTCAATTATACAGACACTGGTGCGCTTAAGTAACATACTTTGGTGCGCTTTGGCAATGTTTATTTGATGCGTTTTTGTTACAAAAAATACCATTTGGTGCTCTTTTGTCATAGGCTGATTAAATTCTATAAAGGTTTCGATTTCTTTTCAAATTTTATTCAAATTGTTTCATACAGCGGTTAGCGATCTATTTTCCGTTACCCGCTTTGAATTCAGTTACTAAATTTAAATTCCTATTATTTTCTTATAAAATATAATTATTTACTTACAGTAATATGTAATTTCGCTTGATTAGCATTGTGATAAAAGGAGCAACAAGGCGGATTTTCCGTTTGAACGTATTTGATATGTGTCAGATTCATAATTACGCAGATATCATCAGGATCAGGGTTTATTCCAGCAAACAGCTACGTTTACCCCCCAGTTAAATGAGATTTGCGTCACACTCACTTCTCTGCCTGTGGTTTGACATATTCGTAATAAGGATCGCTTTTGATGTTATTTAACTGACATTTCATTTCGTGTTTGTTTAAATTTATCTTTTAAGAAGATTTGACTCATTATTCCTTTCTTAATCTCTACATTTTTATTTCAACTGCTTTTTTTAAATATGTAAAAGAGTATTATAATGTAACTATAAAAATATATTTATTTTTGCTGTAATTCTCTATTTTTTTGTGATAATTTAAATGACGTATTTTTACTGGAGATTTTCATCCTACGTCATTTCCGCTTAAATAAATAAAAAAATGTGTTTCTTTCAGAATAATCGTATTAGATTTATTTTATTTTTAATGAAAATATTTTTATTAATAATCATTTTGAATTTTTAATTATAATTAATCTAAATTAAATTAAATATTTATTAAATTTTAAAATATAAAAATAATGAGTTCATAATTAAATAAATATATTCCAAATGTACTACAATTCAAATTTAATAATGATTAAAAGTGAAGAAACTCATAATTATAATTAATTGTACAAATTCATTTAAAACAATAAATAATGGAAATTTATGAAATTGTTATATAATTACATGTTCTGGAATGTATTGTAGTTTTCAATGATATATAATTATAAATTTCGAATTATTATGCATAACAATTTTCCAAAATTAAATAAAATTTATACTGAGTAGCTAATTGTGAAATATTTTACACAAAATTGAAAATTTATTTATTAATATAATATAAATAAAAGTTACGGAAATTTAGAAGCAAATAAAAGTAGATTAATCTAAGTGATTTTTTTCGAAGAGCCAATAAATATTCATTTCAGAAAAGGTATAATTTTTTATTTAAATTAGATTTTTTTATATTTTGAAAAAGGTATAACATATGTATATTCAAAACATGTTTCTCAAAAAAATTTATTAAAAAAACAAAATGTAAAGAATAAGTAAAAATTTAAAGAAACAATAAAAAACTACAGTAAAATTCGTTTATAACGATTACGCTTGTAGCGACTAATTGGTTATAAATTTGAATTTGTTTGAAAGCCCGTATAAGCTAATGGTTTTTTACTTTCATCGTTTAAAGTGACGAAATTTTTGGGATACCTTCGATGTGGTTATAATTGTATTTTATTGTATACAAAAAATTATACTTTATTTTAAATATTTTCTGCGTTATAAATTTATAGTAGTGTATTCACATGACAACAGAACTCACGCACATTTTCCTTCAATTTTCGTAAAAATGGGATGTTAAATAGTAATTGCATAAAAAGTTATTTAAATCACTGATTTTTATAAAAAAAATCTATGTTTTTTAAATCAATGCGATCTTGAATAGACTCACTTTACGTCTGCTCACTTTTTGTGGGTATAACAAATAAATAATTACACAAAATTTTTAAGACAGAAGTAAAGTCCTGAAATTTAAAAAAAGTAAAATATTTCACAATGATCTCTGTTTATTGAAGTGTCTTCTCTAAGTTCCTAACCTTTAATAAGCAAATAAAAAAGTTTCATTATCTCTAATCATGACAAGTGAATACGAAATCTTAGTAAAGCGTCCCTAAATTACTTAGTGAAACTTCTTTATCGTTGAAGACGAGAGCAAAATACGGTCCATTAACTATTTCATCAAATCATATTTTTTATTAGGGCAAAAGTGTCTAAAACGATACTCTTAAAGGGGAATTGAAATAAAACGTTCAACTCCATTAATTTCGATAAATTTAAACTAGTTTTCGTAAGCTAGTTCGTCTACCTTCAGATTGGTACAAATTAAATTTAACCACCTCATCAACTATACTTTTAATTTATATTTTTTACAGGCATGGTAAAAAGAATATGATTACAGCTTTAACGTGCTATTTTTTTATACGAGTGGGGTATTGTATTTTTATTGTTCCTAAAAATAAAATAAAAATTGTGTGGGTAAAACGATCACTGGGATCATTTTTCGCATTAAAGAGGGATCGTTTTACCCCAAACACCCAATATACGTCCAAATGTTGAAAATAACCTCATTTATTTCACATGCAAAAACTCTTAACTACCTTAATTATGAATTGTCATTCGCGAATAAAATTATTTTCACATAAAACCTGTTCAGAGAAAAGTTATACAACATTGAAAAAGGGCTTTTGTAACATCAAACACAGAAATTTTTTATTTTCCTTGCTCAAAATAACAATAGCGCTAACATTTTCTTGAAACTCGGATTAGTGACTATCTGATGAGGAGAATGATTTTAAGTAGAACTACTAAGTGGAGGCCTGTTCTCAGCAGAAAGAGTACAGGATCATTTTACCTCAAGGAATAATTTTAGACACCTTTCCACCTAATTTCATTTTAAATAATATAATACTATACTACAAACTTCAATAGATGATATGAATACTAAATATCGAATTGGACATAAAAGCCACGAGAATTACGAATCCCGAATATGTTTTTTGGACATTGAGACAAACAACTTGAAACAGGGACGAATCACGGAAGTATGGGGCGTCTCATATTTATAATAGAAACGATTTTCATTAAAGATCATACTGCACACATTGCAATGTTATCGATGAGCAGTTTAGATAAAAGTTAACACTGGAATGACCTAGTTCTTTGCAAATAACTTTTAGCTTCTGAAGCATGTTACATATCCGGAACTCAAGGATTTGTTTCTTTCAGATGTCAGGTCATTGAGAAATAGATATTTGGATAGGATTTATCATTGATAAACCTTATTATGACTATACCCTGCCGATATACAAGTTATTGATCTCAAGGCAAATATCTAACAGCAGCAATAATGCGGTCCACTTCAGTCAGACATTTCGGAAATGTGTAGATCAGTTCTGAATTTTTCAGTAGAATAAGCTGCAAAAGATGCAATTTTTTCATCGAGCAGTTCAGTAAAATGTAAACATTGGAATGACCTAGTTCTGTGCCAATAACTTTTAACTCCTAAGACATGATACATGTCCGGAACTCAAGGGTCTGTTTCTTCTAGATGTCACACGAATGAGAAATAGATATTTGGATTGGATTTATCAGTGATAAATCTTATTATGACTATACCCTACCGATAAGGAGGTGATCTGAAAGCATACCTAACAGCAGCAATAATGCGCACCACTTCAGTGAGATATTTCGGAAAAGTGTAGATTAGTTCAGAATTTTTCAATAGAATAAGTTGCAAAAGTTATACCTAGTTCTATGGTAATAACTTTTAGCTTCTAAGACATGATACATGTCTGGAACTTACAGATCCGTTTCTTCCAGATGTCACGCGAATGAGAAATAGATATTTGGATTGGATTTATCAGTGATTGTACCTATGTAAAACAAACCTCGTCAAAAATTCCCCTATCAATAGAGCGATGCAAATCTACAATGACAAATTTCAACACCTTGATATTTTCAACTTGTCATTAAATCAATTGCGCAAAATACTGACACATTCTAAACCGTTCACTGTGAACGTTCGTTTGTTTGTTAACTTACATATTATATATTTTCTCCATCATGTCTGGTTGCGGTAAAGGCGGTAAAGTTAAGGGAAAGGCAAAGAGTCGTTCCTATCGTGCTGGATTACAATTTCCAATTAGTCGTATTAATAGACTTTTGCGTAAAGGTAATTTGGTGAACTTCGTATAATTTTTCTTTCTATTATGTCACTAGATATATGTCTGTATAAATGTTTTTTTTATATAATTAAAAAAAATAATTGTATATATACGTGAAACTGCCTTTGGTCTTCGACTGTATTGTTCCCTCAAAATTAAATAAATAAAGATACATGTCCGGAACTCTTGGATCCGTTTCTTCCAGATGTCACGCGAATGAGAAATAGATATTTGGATTGGATTTATCAGTGATAAATCTTATTATATACCCTGCCGATATGGAGGTTATTGACCTCAAAAGCATACCTAACAGCAGCAATAATGCGGTCCATTCCAGTCACAGTGGTGGATTTAAGGGTTAGGGGCGGCACGGGGAGATCGCCCTCCCTTAGACGGACAAGGTTTTTTAATTTCGAAAATACACAGATAATATTTTAAGAGTTGTTTGATTTGGAGCAGAATTGACAAGAATGAAAACTATTTCCCGAAATATTATTGTGGAAACACAAATGCCTTTACTTTCAACGAATCTGATATTTCCATCAGGGTAAATGAAGTTATGGTACTATTTGGTGCTTATGTTTATTTATAAGTAAATAAATTTTCATATCAACAATATCAATAACGCTACCTGCTAGTATGACTACTACTGAACGTAGCTTTTCTGTATTGAGGATATTAAGACTCCTTAAAGGAGTTGGATTGGAAGAAAGTTATGACGAGATTCACATCAACGAAAAAAAAATTATTATAAAAAAATCACTCCCCCCCCTCCTTAGGGAAGTTTCTGAATCCGCCACTGCCCAGTCAGATATTTGAGAAAAATGTAGATTAGTTCTGAATATTTCAGTAGAACAGTAAAAAGTAAACATTGGAATGACCTAGTTCTGTGCCAATAACTTTTAGCTTCTAAGACATGATACATGTCCGGAACTGTTGGATCCGTTTCTTCCAGATGTCACGCGAATGAGAAATAGATATTTGGATTGAATTTATCAGTGATAAATCTTATTATATACCCTGCCGATATGGAGGTTATTGATCTCAAAGCAATACCTAACAACAGCAATAATGCTTTCCATTCCAGTCAGACATTACAGAAAAGTGTAGTTTGTTCTGAAGAGGCTGCAAAGGGGGGGGGGGGGGGGGGTGAAAATAATGATGCTATTATTATGACTACCTTGATGACTTTCAGAATGATGCACAACACAAGGAATGCGATTGAACGAAATTAGACGAACACACTCGATTTTGCTTAGGAACTCTAGGATCCGTTTCTTCCAGATGTCACGCGAATGAGTAATAGATATTTGGATTGGATTTATCAGTGATAAATCTTATTATATACCCTGCCGATATGAGGTTATTGATCTCAGCATACCTACCGGCAGCAATAATGGTGGCACCGCCTGCCGGAATGCCCAGGCCCAAATTTAATTTTCCTTTTTCCTCGATGATGGCCACAGTGCCCATCACCAACGCTGCGATGCCGCACACGATCTGCAAAGGAAAGGACACTCAGTACGTCAGCATACATCCCCAACATCAAACACATTCAATTCGCGACTAGCCAAATAAAACATACAAAGTTCAAATAATTCGATAAAATGTGTATGAAGTATGTTCAAAAGTACAATATGCCTCACAACAGCATGAATGTTCATGTGCTTTCAAATACTAAAACAATTTTATGTAAAAGTACAAAACATGTTATTGCATATATATTTTGTATTATCATACAAAGAATGTTATTCGGTTTCATTGAATAATGAAACATGAATGTAGAACATATAAATACTAATGAATACATTCAATACTTCTTTAACAAATATCTATAAGCTGACAAAACGAGGCAAAGGCAGTAGTTCATTTGTTTTCAAGAAGTTTCGATTTCAATATAAGTATTATTTTAATTAACAACTTTTGACAATTGAGTAGCAATTTATGTGGAGTTGCTTTTCGTCCCGATACGTCGGGAAATGTCACCGGTCACCGTTATTGATGATCTCGATTTCTCGTCGTGCAATGAAAAACATATAGGCAGCTAGGTATGGAAAACAAAAAATATCAGTGAGAAATGGGTGAAAGTTTTATTTTTTTATGTTACCTACTTTTTCATTTTTTTACGACATAATGATTATTTCAATTATTTTTTTTATGCTTACTATCATAGTTCGGTTTCATTTTTTATTTAAAAACATTCCAATCTTACTAATTGGATGACTTGTATAGTGTCGAGTAAGTAGATTCACTTTTTAAATAATTATCGGTGTTTTTTAAAGTTTGGTTATTCTAAGAAACCAAACTTTTTTAAAGGATTCTAACATAATGCTTAATTTGAAATACGAATAATGTCAGTTAGGGTTGCCGACTACTGAAACCAGAGCACATTCAAGAGCAGATGTTCTACATTTCTCTGTTTTTTCAGTAGTTTAGAAATTTGACCAAATACTTCAGAATATTCTGTTTCTTAACGTACTAATACCAAAGCAAAATCTAAAACTGTAATTGGTAATTTTAATTAATTGTTATTTCTCTCTCTAAATAGCGAACTATAATATACGAATAACTGCTACAAAAATAAGTCTGGAACATAAATATATATGACCCTTAATATTCTTTAATTTTTTTACCTGCCGCTTATGTATGTACGTAAGGGAGGAATCATAGTAGTGCAAAGAATTTACTCATGAAATTTTTGAAGACATATCTCAGAGAGGCAGAAAAATATTTTGGTTGGTAAATTTATCTTTTAAAAAAGTGTTCAAATCTACTTTAGTACAAAAATATATACTCGTATTATACTTAACCATTTTCGATAACTATCTACTGTAATGAATAATGTGTGTAATATATTACTGTGGTACATTTATCTGAAGCAGCTTCATATTACAATGGCAATAACGTCTGTATTTGTACAGACAAGGGATTGTATAGAACAAATCAGTACGCTAGACAAAATCATACAAAATAGCATCACAAAGAGATCAAATACATTTCTGCTCTGTAACTACAATTAATTGGTTGTAAATAATAGGAGCATTACTAGTGAACAATGAAGCCTGTACATTCCATATAAATTTGGTATTAATAACCATTAGGTATTGTCTATTGTCACATCCCATTCATTGCAGTGAACAATATTCAGATAATTAATAATTTGTAATTCAAAATCACAAGCATGAGAAACCTAAAACGAACACATGTAGACTCAGTTTTCATCTATAGATTGAACAGGGTTTCAAATATTAATTTCATGACTAATTTAATTCTTGTGGTATAGGTTCTACATTATCTGCAATGAACCTTTAGGTTATAGTTTTGAAATTTCGGACATAGTGGTATTTTGATTTTGTTTAATAGCCGACTATGTTTAAAAATTACAAATTCCAATTTTGTTTGTAGCGTAGCGTAAATTCCAATCCAACTTAATTAATAGTTTTCGAGTGCAGGGCTAGAATTCCAGTTTCAAGTGATAATTAATTAGTAATGTTGGATTTTTTTTTACCTGAAATGGACACCACATGAGTTCCTTGTTCGCTAAATTATATACAGCTTTGATGCACTTTAGTTAAATTTCTTTCACTACTACTAATATTTTTTAACTACCATTCGTTTAATATAGGTATTCGAATTTCCTTTCGAAATGGATCATTTTTTTTAATTTTATAAAAATGTTTATCACTATTCCTTATTACACTACATAAAACAATTACAAAGAGACAGATGTTGTTTTAATTTATTTCGTACATACAGGTGTTCGAAAAATAGGGGACCCAATTTGGAAAATATATTAATCAAACAAAACAAGAAAATAATCCTAATATACCCATGTCCGGAAACGAACCATTTCGGAATAAAAGACTCTTTTGTTTAAATTTTTAATTTACACATTTATGAGTGAAATAGTAAGGAATATGTATTCTGACACTTATGAACGTCAATTTATTAACATGAAATCAAAAATTGAATGCCAACTAAGTTATTATGTTTCATTAAGCTTCTATCAAAAGTAAAGTACCCTTTTGAAAAAGTCAAATGGTGATGCATAACTAGGTACTATAATAATTAGAGCAACAAAATTTTAACATTCGAAACGCCGAAACTATTAAATCTGGATTCAGGTATGTTCAAAAAGGATATTTCTGCTGAAACCTGAAAAACCGAAATTTTTCGCGAATATAATGCTCGCTCTACTTTGTATATGGAAGTAAATAGTGCTCACTAAAAAAATTACTTAAACATACAAGACTCTGTACCTGCAGATTGTATGATGCACTCACTGAAGTTCTTTTTGTGCTTTTGAGTAATGCGGGTTACACATAAAGTGTAGCTGCTAAAAGCATTTCCATGAATGTGCAAACTGTCGTACGAAGAGAGCAAATTTGCGCATTGGCAAATAGCAAAATCTCTTGTTAATTCCACTAAATATATTAAATTACGATTTATTTTACAATTTGCACGAATCTCATTAGTGGTTTATTTTGCCATTAATTAACAAATTGGAACACGGTTTTCTTCATTAGAACAGTTATCTATATTATCATCGGTTTTATTTTTCACTCTAAAAATTAAATCACAAACATAAATCAGATCTGTATAGCAGATATAGGTAATAATATACTTGTACCGTATTATAGAGTACATTTCACAGACGTTTAATTAGATTAAAATCACTTTTCACCGTAAAGTTTACTACCTGAGAGAAGAGTGCTCATTCGTAGGTAACTAGTATTATAATTCTTCCTCATATGTAACTATAC
The DNA here is from genome assembly GCA_035578165.1 of Stenolophus ochropezus. Lineage (NCBI taxonomy): Eukaryota > Metazoa > Arthropoda > Insecta > Coleoptera > Carabidae > Stenolophus > Stenolophus ochropezus. The sequence continues at coordinate 7,328,036 of JAQOWZ010000002.1, forward strand.
TCCGTTTTTAAACTATAGACAGCACTAGACGAAGTCCCATTTACACCACAGCTGTAGTGAAATACTAGTAGTTCTGAAAATAACTGGTTTTAATCGTGAAATATCACAAAATAGAAATGAAACAAAAATCACATGCAAATTCAACAAGTGATTTGACAACTACTGAGAGTTTGACGTTTCAATTACGTTTGAGACGGTTAACTTGAAATTTTCTCTGGTTAAATGTGGCTTCATGAAACGGCGCACACAGGCTTTGATTTTCTCACTAGAATTTCTAGTTACTGTCTATAGTTTAAAAACAGAGTATAGAATAAAACCACACATCGTAAAAACCAGTTACCGTAAAAAAAAACGAAACCAAAACTAAAGTAACTTAAATCGGCTATCGCTCTGAAGTATGAGTTTTCTTGATTTTTGTAAAATTAATTATTAAAACTTCATCACTTCAGTGAATATTAGGGTAAGTTGATCTGATGAACCATGTAACAACAGTTCTTCAGAACTCATACAATAGCAACTAGATTGTCTATTTTACTATGCGCCAATAATTTTTGTCTTGTTTACCGGTTGAATTGATCTTTTTAACAATAAAAATCCCCTGGTTAATCTCTCCTCAGCATTACGTTGTCTATCTATCCTCTGAGCTATATTTAAATGTTCTTGAAGGACTCTACAAATAAAGACAGTCTCACTTATACAGTGGAGGAGAGTTGGACTTTTATGAACCCAAATAAAATATTTTTTTGTAGTTTTCAGAAGCTAGTTTAATTGATTCCTTATTATTATAAGTAAGCCTTGACTATATGGTATTATAAATAAATTTTATAAAGTTATTCTAATTGTGAATTTAAACGTGGAATTACAAAATAAATTGATGACATTTTTTAAACGGATACTTTTTCAGTAAAGTGTATGTCAAAACCAATTTCCTCCATAAACCGTAAAATTAAACGGTTATGTCCTTGGCACTAAAAATACAGATAGTGGAAACCAATTATTATTAAAAAAAATATTGATTTTAGGAGCTTCAAAAGTTTAACCTTTAACTACAGACGACACTAGCAGGGATTATAAGTTGTATGTTGACAAAATATAAATGACATTGATATCTGAAATACTAAAGCCCTTGTACATTCTGTAAAAAGTCAATGCTGATGTCAAGTTTATTAATATTATTATTGAATTTAATATAAATCTGAAGTTAGCATATTTATTAAAATCTAATTATAATTGTTTCTTCGGTTCAGACAAATTTTGCAAACAAAATAAACAAAACGATTATTAATATAATTTTAATAAATGAATATAGATTAGACTAGTGCAAATTTGTTTTATTTTAAAAATATATGATATTTATTTTGTGTAGTACATTAAAATATAAGTTTATATATAAATAAAATTCAATGTTGTACGTTGTAGTAAGGATGGTTTAACTTTTATTTTATCTATGTTAAAATTTACCAGACTGTGAAATATCTTAACTGATCGACTTCAGGGACAAACTTTTTCTTTCAAATATTCTAATATTAAACTTTTTGAGTAGATATATAAACACGAAGAGTTGGAAACTTAGATATTTCATCAAATCGATTTTTTTGAATCTTTTCATCAACAATTGTATGAGACATCTTTCTTTATTCTCGGAATGTGCGTTATTACAAAAAGGACAAAATTGCGTATAGCGTAGACAATATCAAGTTTTGTTTTTGTTTTCGAATTTAAAACAACGCATTTGTGTTTTATATTGGATTTGTGTTCAAACGCAGAAAAAAATATAATTAAAGCCATACAACACTGGAAATGCGGGAATAAAAATAAAAAAACAGCATTTTTATGAAGCTTTGATAAACCTGTAGTTAGTTAACAAAATTAACATTATTTCTGAAACCACATGAATTGTATTTTTTATTCTCAAATTTTTCAGTTATCACGCAACATTTTGAACTGCATAATAGTTTAATCTAAAAATATATCTTGTATATTTATAATTGTTCAACAGAAGTCATTAAATATCTGATATCGCAAGCAATTTTTTCTCAAAATCAATTGATGTCTAAGGGTATGCAAATATTATATATCTCTGAATTCAAAATAATATTCTCTGTCAAATAACCATGGTTTCATTGATTTAAATTACAGAACTACTAAATATGTTTAACTTCTTCGGTAAAACGACTAGTATATTATTTTGAATTTATAAAGCAAGAAATTTTTGCAATAATGTGCAATTTTTTATTAATTTACTTTGCAATGTGTTACAGTAAAATCCAACATCAAAGGGATCCCGAAAATTTCAAATCAGTAGCCACAATTTCGCTTTTATAACTAGTTTGTCGCTATAAGCTGTATAGTTATAAGTGGATTTTACTATAGTCTTTTATTGTTTGTTTAAATTTCAACTTATTCTTTAGAATGTTTTTTTTTATAAGTAAATATAGAGTACATCATTACTATAGTTAGGGTGTAAATTGATTGACAGAAATGTATTACAGCGTTTATTTTATGATTAAACGTAGCGATGATTAACGCAGAATAAGAATATATAAATATATTAAATATTAATTTAAGAAATTATAAATTATTTATGTTTAAACACCTATATCCAGATTCATAAAATGGATTAATGTTTATTAAATTCGGATCACATGGAACAGAAATATTTAAGTTAATCTTTTTTTATTTTATACTGTAATCATTTGTTTCTGATTTTTAACGTTCTTCTCGATCTTTCTCTGGACATTGTAAAACTCAAACCATTTCGAACTGAAATAAATAAATACATATATAATAAGTCATTAAACTTACTTTTGGCAGTCATTGTTTCCGAATGATTTTTTTATAAATGATTTTTTATTCGATATTAATGTAATAGAATGTCGATAAAATTTTAATTAAACTATACGTATGCATTCCTAACTGTGCTTAAATAGGTAAACATCTGAGAATCAACCGTCTTTAAATTTCAATTAAGTTTGAAGTGGCGGTGTTTGTTGTTTGGGAACTAAATTCTAAATTCCATGTTATTTTACTTCGCAAACATTGAACGTGGTAACATATACCTGGGGATAATTGAAAATTAGCAACGTAGGCACTTGTTTCAAATAAAACATTTCCCTACAACGCATTTCCTGGAAGTTGGAGATATTTTATTTTATATTTATTTCTGCAGAGAATTTACGTTCTTAAAATAAATACACATGAATCTTTGCTCTGTAAATAGAGCGCTACGAAAACATGCAATGTTGACATAAAGTTTGGAAAATGTGTTTCAGGAAGTTTTTTAGTAAAAATAATTTACTTAAAAGTTGTTGAATTGAGTAAAAATATTAAATTTTAAAAGTAAATCTCAAATAAGTTACCGACAAAATAAAAGTTTTTTAAAAGAAATATTTTGACAGCAAATCATTTGGGATAGTTATTCTGAAGTACTTAAGAATCATATTCTCTAAATAAATATATTTCAATGTAAAAATTATGAATTATATTTTTGCTACTCTAACAAACTACGAATTTTTAAAATTCTGTGACACACGTTTACGTGTATAATTCTAAAGAAAAAAAATAACAAAACAAACAAAATTTGGGACGCTGAACAACACTGCAACTAGATATTGTCTGACAAAAATATTATTTCTAATTTATCTATTTTTAAATTTTGTTTTGTATTTTTTACGTAGTTCCTACATGAAGTCATTATTATAAAGGTTTTTCACATACAATTATATTATTTTATGTAACATGAGTTACATATATAATTTTCACGAATGTATAATGACATTTCGCTCAGATTTTATCATGTGGTAGCGTCTTTTTTTTAAATATATATGAATATCACGTTTTATAAAAAATAACCAAAATTACTGAGAGAACGTCAATACTCGTATGCTGCAGTATTTAAAAAATTGAGTTGTTAATAATTGTTTTGATATTATATTTTAAAATTGATAGTATTGTGTTTATTATCCGCATTTTCTCACTTGATTGATTGATATTACTGAACAAAAATAAATGCATGTACATCATTAACCCCTATCGTAAGATAAAAATTTATTTTTAAATTGTGCCTAAAGTCAATGTTACAATATAAATTTTAATATACTGTAACGAGCGAGACTCGCCGCAGATGAGTCATCACGGCTGACCTATCTGATCAGGCTCTGGAATGTTCGAGAAATTAATTTACCGGCAAGTAGGTATATAAGAGTCACCTTGACGGTTCGGTTAAAGTGTGCAGAGAGTCAATGAAGAAAGTCGATGTTGATCAGTGCATGTCAGCGACATGTAGAGTAGAAATTAATAAATAGTTGGTGATATTAGTAAAAAAAAAAGTATCCAAAATGACGTGTATTAAAATTAATTCATGGAAAAGTGAAGTCCCTTTCCATGATATTTTTCAAATATATGTTTCATTTTCCAATATGTCAATGTCATGTCGTTTAAGATTGTGTTTTGTGTAGGAAATAACTGCGAAAATAATTTGCAAGGTATTATTATTTATCAATAATTGCAGCATTTGTAACTGCACTTTTAATTTTAATAGTAATATAGAAATTAACTACACCATTTTTGTGCATTTGAACTTACCATGAACCTACTTACCGTTCAAGAACGGTATGAAACTCTTATCGTTTTGTTGTCTTGGAAACCAATCAATAAATCTTTTCTAAAGCCCGATTGTGAAAAAGTATATGTTGCTACCTGAATTTTAACATTGCTGGTTTCATTCAATTCAATTTGAGTGGTTTGTTTTGTTCTATTTATTAAAAAGTTTAAAAACCTGTGAAAATGTAGCGAATACGGAATAAAATGAAAGAAGGAAATGAGAAAAGTGGAGCTTTAAGAAAAATCGTTTTTATTTGCGATGTGCCAGCTTATACAGTATGACAAACCGCCATACTTTACGTATTTTAGGTATAAAAAGTGTCAGTCATAATTTTTGTTTCCACGGAATTCTTTCGCCCTACAATTCAGAATATTTTAACATTCATTGGGAATACTACGTTAGGTACTTCATTTTAATTAACAACATTCTATATGTTTGGAGCACATCAATAATTAAATTCGTGGAACTAGAAACTTGTAATGGTCAACTTGACTGTTTAATTTTTAATTGAACTACGAAATTAACCAAATGTTCCATATTTATAAAAATTTAAATTATATAGAAGAAATTTTCTGGAATTTGGTCACATTTATTTTTTCTTCTTCAGTAGATGAAATTTGAAAGTTATGAAAGGGTGTTATGCATAATTTCACCAGTAACAAAATAATAGTTACTTACGCTGCAAAGAATGTAAGTTTATATTACCGTACAAGAATAGTTGTACCATTGTACCCATCAAAATTTAAAATTCGTATTTAATGCTTGTAAACACGGAAACCTCACAAGGGACTACGTTTTTTTTTTAATAGACTATAGTAAACTTTGATAGAGTACCTACTTCAATTAAAATAAGAATAAGAATTTTAGTATGTCATACACCACGGTTGAGAAGACTATTATTATTGACCTAGCGCCAGGTTGTGACCCGAGGTGGCAAACAACCGAGGAACATAAGGCACTGGTCAATAATAGTCTTCTCAGCCATGGTATGTATATTATTTTTTCACTACTACATTTTAATCCCAAACCTACAAAAAAAATATGTTGACAAACATTTTGACATGAATATTTACTTTTTCTTAATATTCACAAAAGTTAAGTACGCTGACTTTGTTTTTATATTTGACGTGTCAGTTTGTCAACCTCACCGATTTTTATTTTAGATTTATTTGATTAACTTATTTAATTTAATTTCTTGAGTTAAACGATTCAAACAATATTTGGATTTGGAGACTTGAGTTTCTCTAAAAAGTGAATTTTCATTATCGACCATGTTTAATAATAATTTATTATTGACCTAGGTGATTATGGTTCCCAAGTAAGCGGTAGTGAAAAACAATTTCTCCTGTCAAATAAAGGTTAGTAAAAGTGGGTGTCTATAGGCTAATAGTGAAAAAAAGTAGTTTATATAATATTGATTTTTAATATATTGCATTTTAAGAAAATATTTATTAATAGCTTTACATATACCAATAAAAAATAAATATTATAATAGAGATTAGATTTTTTTTTAATTGGAAATTTTGGTTGTAAATAATTTCAAATGGTAAACTGAACATTGGAAAATGAAACCAAAAAATATGTTCGGAAAAAGCAAATTCAGAAATTTATGAAATATGTAGGTAGGTACATAGTTTAAAATTAAAACTTTTGTCAAAATAAAAAAAAACATAGTTTTAAGACTAAATTTAAGGTTGAGATTAACTTCTAAACATTATAAGTTTCTGAAGCCGGTCACCCTAAACTTTTTGAGTGTAACACAAATTTAAACTGTCCGAAAGTTTCATGTCCTTTTTATAAATATTTTATATCGTCAGCGGTGTTTCAAAAAGTCGTATCAATAAATGTCAGTTCACAATGGTCCATAATGTAGATTTCCAGCCGTATTCTGTGCTGTACAAACAAAAATATAATACCTCCAAATATCTGTTATTGAACGTGTGTGGAAATATAAAAACGGTACAACAAAAGTTATAAATCAGCTCGCAAACGTGACATCGCTTATAAATTCAGAGCATTATATCGGGGACATCAAATGGCAAACGAAAACATTTTAGTGGCGACGGAACCTCGCAGTCCGCGTGTTTGCTGCAATCAATATATCACTCAAACTTAAGTACTGATGTACAGGGAGCTCATATGAAAATGGGATGCATGATTTATTGCACCGCATCGCGCTGTCGACAATTAGCGATAAATTACGTTTGTTGGGTGCCGACATCCACTGTTCAATTTAACGGAGAGTTTAGTCATGGACAATTCTTTACTTTAATCATAAAAATTCCAATAAATCAGATATAATTTTTTTTATACAATTTTTTAGAGAACTAAAGTCACAATCGGATCCTCCACTATTATGATTTAATTTTTTTATATGAACCTTTATCTAATTTTACGTATAGAATTCGTTTCTCATACAAATTCACTAAAAATTTTAATTACATTAATTGATTTGATCAAGTGAAAAAGCTTCAAATAACAGTTGAAGAGCATAAAATTCTGCATCTGAATCAATAACCAAAATTAATTTTACTTGCCTTATAAGCTTAGAAATGAAGTATGAAAATGATGTAAATGACCCCTAAAATAGCGGTAGCCATGGAATTGAGACAAAAACAACAAATTTTTAACGGTTTATCTGTCAAGTTATGTGCGTTACTTAATTTTTATTATTATTCATAATCTGCTGAAAAATGCTGTATTTTATTTTATTTCTATTTTTTAAATTAAAAATTGCATTATTGTTCACTTCAACAGTAATTTCAAATAAAAATATATTAACGTAGCTAGCTTGACCGTTAAACATTTGTTCATTTTTGTCATTTACGTTATTTTCATACCTAATTTCTGAGCTTACAAGACTGTTAAAATTATTTTTGTTCATTTATTCGGAAGTCCCTATTCAGATGTAAAATTTTATGCTCTCCAACTGTTATTTGAAGCTATTTTATCTACAATAATTAGGGAAGCAGGAAATTACTAAAATATGATTTGAGACACACATGGGAGATGATATCGAGACGAAAATTTCATTTTTCCCAGACAAATGTACTTTTATTTGATTAAAAATTGGCGAAGGCTGGATTTGAACCCCAGAATTCCACTTACTATGAGTTGGAGCACGTTAATCAAATGAGTTACCGCTACCCGTTCATATTTGTATTAAACTAGATTAAACAGAAATGCGATATATTTTAAATTGTCAATATCATTTAATTTATTTTGACAATGTGCAGTAATTCCGATTGATGCTCATTTTGTAAACATAAGTTTTTTAATAAAAATTATTAAAAATATAAATAAATAAACGTCAAAATGAAGTGTACTATTTTAGGAGAACGCAGTGTACATTGGCTTTCAGATAAATTGCACTCTGCTGCAATATTTTATGATTAGTACAAGACATGGCTGATCTACTTTTGAAATGGAACTTTCCTGGCAAGTACACGATTACCTGAACATGAGAAAATTGAGTGAAAATGGAAAAATAAAACTTATAAATCATCCTTACAGGTTTTAAAGTAGAGAACTTAGAAGTGATTTTGTGAAGTTTAAACGTTGTGCATTTCTGTAAGAGGAATTTATTTTATAAGGGAAAATATATTTCATAAAAAAAATTGTGAACTCTAAAGTCGTGAAAATATCCGAAAGGTGACGTTTGATAATTTCTCTACAGCAAATATAACTGAGCATTGTTATTGTTTAATAAATATGTATATTTACATAATGTTGTTTTTGGAAAATTTCAATTAATAATTAATGTTAAAATAATACCTATAAATTTTTGGACATTTGAATTTCATTTTAAATACCTGTGTAATATTAAATAAAATATTGTAATGAATAAATAAAAGGCTTATATCAACAGATAACCGTTCATAATTCTCTGTTTGCCTGAAATAGTTTGTTTTTATTGCGTTGTTTTCATAGTCTAGTTTGAAAAATTAAATTTTAGATAGCGACAGACGGAAAACATGTTACGAAAATACCTGTAAAATGCTATTCTACGGTAAACAAAGTTTTATTATTTTTAACAAACTATAAACCAGTAAAGTTCGCAAACTGAAAATCAAAATAAACTATTTTGAGATTTATCGAATTTAGTTTCATTTAATTATCCAAATACTATCTGCAGTAAACAAAAGTTTCTTATTTATTTTCTGAAGTAATTTGTGATTTGGTTTGAAAATATTTTTATTCACCTTACTACATTATTCTACATTATATTCAATCTTATTATACTGCATAAACAGTGCCCGCATTTCAGCATTTCATAAATAAGAATAAGGATGATCCATAAAGTTCAGAATAAATTTCATATTCGTTGGGTTTCTCTTAAATATATAATGAGTTGAATAATTCACTCCAGGATAACAAAAGAATAATGGACGCCTGGAAATCTATTTCATTACGAAGTTAAAACTTTTGAAGTTTATGCATGGTTTCTATAACTTCCACAAACAAAGAAATGTGCTTTTATATGTATATTTCATCTTTCCATTTGTTACTTCGAATAACTCTTGGAATATAGGTTGCCATATGGATTTCAAAACCTACGTGTATTGCTGGTCACATTACGAAAAATATAATAAATTTCTAAACGGCTCTTTTTATATATATTTCATTATTTTTATTATTTATATTACAATTTTGAAATATGTGTGCAGTGATAAAATCCAAAATTCTAACACTCAAAATTAACCCAATAAGAACTGGTTGCTGATTATTTCACACACGTTATTTTCATCCAATCAGAATACATTTGATGGTAGTTCTCTGTTTTCTAATGAAAAATTTGATAAACCCACAGTAGCAATCACTATATATATATATATATATATATATATATATATATATATATATATATATATATATATATATATGTATATATAAATTTTATGTTTGAACTGTTGTCATTCGTAAAATAATCAACCGAATATAATTCGAGCTATAAATTTAATTGGTAAAATTTACCCATAATTCATGCGAAGTAACGATAACTCGGATGAAAAATGATTCTAAAATCATTCTAGCTTCGCTGTCGAGAATTAAATGTCGTTTTTTGACTCTCGTTTGTCTATTACCAAGCAACAATTATTTGTAATTTTTTCCAATAAATTCATAGCTTTTGTTATATTACATACGATAAAACTTCCGTTAACCCTATACATTTTTGCTACTAAAATGTTATTATTTATAACTGTCAATGTGACAGTATTTGAAAATAATGTTAAAAAATGTTTATTTTGCGTTGTTTTTGGAATTTATCTCAAGTACTACACGAACTCCTTGATTTTCATATATAAATTTTAATTTAAGCACTCATTATTTTTGCTTTTTAACAAAATTAGTTTGTTGCTAAGCAAAAAAAACGTGCAAACTAAAAGTTTATGGATAAAATCAGCAGGTCTTGTGAAATTACTTCAGAAATTTACTTTCAGTGTTAAATAAAGTGTAATGATGTAAAAATTAATATAAAATATTCAATTTAATAGAGTGCGATTATACGGGCTGCAAAATGCGGAACATAGGGCTTCAACATGGGATTTAAAAAAAAAGCTGATACTCTCTCTTCTTATATATTTATAACAAAAGTACAACACTACAAAGTTATTCAAATTTAAATTCTACGTCAGATAAGATCAAAATTGTTGCAACAGCATGTCTCCAGTACGAGATATATTAAATATAAAATGTAATATTTTCGTTGAAAATCAGATAGCCATGGAAATAAAAAAAATATCTATCTGTCAGTTTAGTGAAGTATCACTTTTTATAATTCTTATTGTGTGTTGTATAATATATATTTTTTTAAATTTATATTCTGTTTGTTACCATGTCAATATTACAAATATAACTTAAAAAAGTTTTAAATAAATATTTACGGACGAAACATCCATTTTTAAACTAATTTTAGACTACAAAATAATTTAATAATTTACATCAAATTACATAACCTATAATAACATGTCCCTAACTGTCACAGACATTTTCTCTTATTTCAACTGCTGTCTAATTTTGAACGAGAATGTTACATTTTATATTTAATAAATCTCGTACTGCAGACTTGCTATTGCATTAATTATGATTTTATCTGAGATAGAATTTAATTTCGAATAAATTTATATTCTTGTAGCTGTAAATCCATCAGGAGAGAATCCGCAATTTTTTAAATTTCCATGCTAAAGACTTATGTCTGTGTAATTCGCTGCACATATTATATATGTACAAAAATTAAAAATAAAATACCGAAACCCCTATTTCAAGAAGATAATTCATTTTGATTAAGTCAAATAAAGCAAAATATGTCGGAATCCAGATTTATTTATTTTATATTTCGCTCCTGGCTGTAACATTTGTATTTGTAGCGTCCCTTCAAAAAGGGTTTCATCAAATATGACACTTTCCACTTTTAGCCCTTTTTCTTTCAAAAAAAAAATAGGTTAATCTAACAAGTGTTGTTTCTATTTTCACCCTTTTTATTTTATACTATAATAATAGATGTCACAATAACATGAAAAAAGTAAACATATGTCCAATAAGATATGTTGTGATTTTTTTGAATTTTGTATTTGCGTTCATCTTAAATTAACTGTAATGAAAATTTTAATGTAAATATAGGATTCCATTTTCTATTAGATTAAATTCCTGATTTAATTTCTTGAATATAAACCGAGCAAAATCAAAATATAATTTAACTTTCTCATAACTTTTAATAGATTGTTTTGAAAAGGTTTAGATTCCTAATCTCTTTCGAAATGCTATCAAGTTATTTACCAGAGAATTAATTTCCCTAGTATTAACAAAATTGTAATGAATTTGTAATGAATCATTATATTTTTATTTTTAAATTTCTATAGAGAATGTCTATTTAAGAGTCTAACCATTGGGATGTCGTTGAAAAATTGGGATACACTTGCCGCATTAGTTGACATTTTAATGATGATTTTGTTCCCCCGAAAAAACACATAGATATAACTTTTTTTCATACAAGTTTCTAGTTTGCACATTCAATAAATTAGAAAATTATTGATTTTATTCATTTCGATCAAGTGTACCTTAGAAACAAAATCGAAAATCTTCGTCGTTGGACAAATTCTGTAGTAAAGTAATATAATTACGAGCATAATTATTACGTGCATATGCATAAATATTAATATAAATATAAGTTTACAAGGATACAAGTTCAAAGTACAGAAATTTAGCACAAAGTGTATGCACCAAATTACAAAGTTAAACAGTTTTCGTGCTCCTTTGTAATAATGTACAGCTGTTGCAAAATTGGAAAAACTACAATGCCGAATATTATGTGCTAAAAAGTATACAGTTATGTGAACTACTTCAAACTTTGTCCAACTATAAATATTACAAATGAAAATATTTTTAAAGAGTAGCTAATGAAATATCAAACGCAACACCAAATTATATTTAATGTTAGAGAAGCGTTGACAGTATGTCACTGATTAATTGTATTTTGTAACACTAATCACTAATTTCGTATTGTGAATGCTTCTTGTTATGACGCTATATTAGAAATGGGTTCAGAAATTCGCTTAAAGAGAGGCGAATTACATTTTTTAAATTAATCATAAACAATTAAGTATGCTATGTATTAATTGACGTAAAACATTGAATTAAAAAAGATTATTATCGGAAAATAAAAAATTATACAAACTATAGAATAACTATATAGGTATAACTAGTAAATTTAGGCGTCGTCTTTTCGTCGATGCGAATCAAGCCAAAACTTTATTCTTGTCACAAACTGGCATTAGCAGGTTCTGTTATTTACTTGCTTATAATTTGTTAGATAAGGATTTCTTAAATTTTTAAAGAAAAAAATTCTCTAGTAGGGTTTTTCCGTTTCTACTCAAACTCGAGATTCAAATCTCATCTCCGTCAATATTTATTTTTTTAAACAAATTCCGCTGTGTTTGCGTTGTTCGGAATTCACTATAAGATGTAGGTTTCTTACAAACATTAAGGCTGATATCCTGTACCGCTAAAATGCAAGAAAAACTTGTCATGATACAAGTAGTTACCTTAGGTAAGTTCAATGTTTTTACTGAATTAAATGGTAAAATACTGGAAGAACTTGAAAGTGCTAATTTCAATTTCTCATTACGTGGTGTTTTAAAAGTTTTCTGGAAGGGTTTTGTATTTCGAATCGAACTCGAGATTCAAATCTCATCTCCGTCAATATTTATTTTTTTAAACAAATTCCGCTGTGTTTGCGTTGTTCGGAATCCACTGTAAGAAGTAGGCTCTATTCAAATATTGAAGGCTGATATCCTGTACTGCTAAAATACAAGAAAAACTTGTTATAAAACAAGTAGTTACCTTAGGTAAATTTAATGTTATTACTGAATTAAATAGTACAATACTTAAAGGACTTGAAACTGCTAATTTTAATTTATCATTACGTGGTGTTTTTAATTTCCAAATGATGAAATGTTTGCCAGTTTAATTGAATTTTTAGCTGGGCAAATAAAGGATAATACCCGGGGTGTGGCCCTAGGCTTGGTAATGTCGGCCACACTCCTGTTTTTCAGCTGTTAGTTATACTGTACGCACATTTTGATTTACTACTTTCAGCTGACAACTTCAGCGCCCGCATTATCTTGTTTTTCATTATGAAACCTTTTATATTCCGCATATACTTCACTGGAATAATCATTATATTTCGAAAGTATAATCGTAAACTTTTTTCATTTATTTTTGATTATTACCTCTAAAGACATAATAAAAATTCAAAATTCGAAATAACTTTTACTCAGGGCATGTAACGGAAAAAAATACTGGTTAACGGTTAACCCTTATACAGAACGTTATAATAATAACGGTTTTAGTTCGAAAACTTGTTTTTGAAAATTGGAAACTGGTTAATATATCGGTTAAAAAAAATATTTAAAAAAATAATTATAAAAATTTAATTTAAAAAAATAATAAAAATTTACCATCTGAAAAATATAACAAATAAAAAAATGCAATTTTATTAACGAATATTTGCAAAAATTCCCGTAATACCTTCAGAAAAAGGCAGATCACTTTTCAATTGTAAACTTGTCTAATGTTCACAAAGAAAGGACCTACTTTTATAACTCCAATAAAATGGAAATTGTAAAAACTGTCGGTACCCATATTAAAATACAAATGATAACATAGAAATAAAAAAAAATAGGAAACATTTTTCGAGCTAAATGATAAATAAATAAAGGTTAATGTTCGCTAAAAACGGTTTTTTTTTATTAACGCGGTTACCGGTATTTTCAGTCTTCATATATCGGTTAAAATTACGGTTAAAGTTCGCAATTTTCGTTCAAAATATCGGTTACCGGTTTTTATTAACCAGTTTTTTTAAACCGGTTACATGCCATGCTTTTAATATACTTTAGAGAATAAAGTACAGTCGGTCAAAAACCAGGGATAAATTCGACATTACGACCAGATCTGAAGCTACTTACGAATGCTATTGAATTCACAATGAATGACTTTGAGATTTGTCAAGATATTTAAGGGATGTTTATGGAATTTTAATTGTAAAACCTTTGTTAATAAACTTTACTAAGGGTCGGCTTTTCCACCTCTGGTTAAAGTGTCGGTTACCTTATCTAACGGTTCATAGAAAAATAATGCATCGAAATACTGAATAACGTATATTTTTGACAACTTACATCAATTTTTCGATGCGATATTTTCTATTAAAGTTATAGTAACTGACACTTTAACCAGAGGTGGAAAAACCGGCCCTAAGTAATGTTTATTTTCCCCAAAAGTTACTTGCGTACTGCTGCCAACTTCAGCTTGGTCAAAAAGTCGAGTTTTACCAAAATCAGATTATCTTTTTATATTTCAATCTACATTCTGGTAATGTGTTTAGTACATTGAAGTTTTAGTAGTAGGCGAGCTAAAATGTGACAATCATTTTGATCTTTTGATCAATTTTAATTGTCAAAAATTTTACATCTGTCATATTAAATATTCAAATACTTTAATACAAAAGGACAAACATGGCAGAAAAGAAGAAGAAAAAGAAGAAGCATCGTGCAGAATCAGTAGATGTTATGGATGAGGAGGAAGAATATCCATTCTTCGATCCACAATATGACATAGAAGGCATGATAAGAATAGAGCTATCTACCCTTACTCAAAGAGCTATAGGCTGCGTTATGGGCGAAGACTTAACTACTGAAGATCCTTGGATCTTCATTAACAAGGAGAAAATAGAAGACAACTTAGAACTTCACGAAGAAAGTTCCGAGTTTCTTCCCATTCTATCAGTGATTGATAGCTATCCTGCAGACGAAATGCTATTAGGGTTCAACCGAGCTAGATCAGAAGACAAACATGAATTTTTACTTTGTGGTACTCTAGCTGTTAAGAAAAAAGTACTAGCGATGTTAGAACAGCAGAAAATAGACATGCAAGAACGACTTAAACAATCCGTAACCAAAACTCCAAATGAGTGGTTATCTTTTGGTAGTGAAGAAGAGGTAGATGATAGTATAATAAAAAATACAAGACCGTTAATAGAACTAGAAGTTAATGCAATGTATCCTCTTTATACCGAAAAGAAAAAGTTTCGTTTACGACTAGTAGAAGAAGCAGTAGACGGCTACATAGAAGTACTGCCAGGAAGATTCCCAGTTGCACATGTTTATAGAAAAAGAGTAGATGCTGGAGTTCAAATAACAGCCCTCTGTCAAAACAATGAAGCACAGACAAATCCAGCATACCCAAAAAATGCTTGGACGCAGTATAAATATGAGTATGACGAACCAAAACTAACCAATGATCAAGTAAAAGCCTTGATTAGATTCATACTCGATCAAGCAGATAGTCTTTGCGAAACTATTCACGTTAATGACCGTATAAACTTATACGAAAACGATTATCAAAAAATAGCAAAACCAGTTCGTCATTCCTCCGCTATGTTCAATCGTGACATTGTTCAATTTCGTGATGTATTAACCTGCAAGAATAAACTAGTAACTGACCTTGATTCCGATCCGTTTAAATCAGGAATATTTGCTTCAGCGTTCGGAAAGTTTTCTCGTAACAGTACCTACACTGACGGATACTCACCAGATTATGTAAACGAAACTGTTTTCGGAACACATTTGGTTCTTATTTGGTGCATATCAGACAACTTGAAACCTAAACTATTATTGTTTGCTGATAGAGAAGTCAATTGTGTAAGATATTGTCCTTTTCGGAAAGATATTGTACTAGGAGGTTGTTCTAATGGCCAGATTGTAATCTGGGATATAGAAGGAAGGTTAGAAAGAGTAGAAACTGTGGAAATATTATCTCCAACTGAAATGAAACATAGGATGATTTTAAGTCAATTGATGACTTGGATGAAAGAAACAGAAAAACCAAGTGAAATTTATCCCACTGCAGTAAGTAGCATAAGTTATTCCCATACTGATTCTGTTATGCAAATAGCTTGGGTTTTACCACACTATGAAATTACTAAAAATGGAAAACTAGTAAAGCGCTCTGTAGATGATGAAGGAGATAATTTGCAATTTATGAGTCTTGGTTTAGATGGACGAGTATTAATTTGGGATTTACTGAAAATGCCAGAAATTGTTCAACTTCCAAAAGTAAAGAAATCGCAAAGGTTAAAAGAACGGCCTGCCGCTTTGACAACAAATGTATCCGACTTTAGAATATTGAATCGTGTACTTTGTCCTATCTTCAAAATAAATATAAAAGATAAAGTCAGTGGTTTACCTTTACCCACAACAGTGTTTGTTATAAAAAACTTGAGTTATAGCTTCATTGCTATGAATCCTGAAACAAATGAAGATTGCTTTAGCAGAACATATTATGAAAGAGGTCCTTTAGTGCCAAGTTATGAATTTACGCAGTCGTTTGCAATAGGTGATACGTTAGGTCATTTTTATCATTGTAAATTCGACGGACATGATTATGATCAAGGTCAGAAGTTGAATTATGAAGATTGTAAACTTGGTGAATTTGAGTTGATACATGATGGGCCAATAAGATCTTGTGCACCTAATCGTTTGGACGAGGACATATTTTTAACTGTAGGTGGTCGAGTGTTCGCAATATGGGACGTAAGACAACCAGGACCACCTATACTATGGCGGAAATGTAATGTGAAATATGTCTCAGGTTGTTGGTCGCAAATCTACGCAATTTCAGTTGTATTGCAAAGAGACGACTCATATATGGAATCCTGGGATCTGATTTTTCGCACTAAAAGTCCTGGAAGAATAGTCCGAATGACGGGAAATCCTATTTTGGATCTGTTTAGTGATCCGCAGAAAATACATTGTCTTAAAAGGACATTCTACATAAGTTCTATTGTTGGGGGGATAAGAATTTATAAAATACCAGTCATGAAACAAGCTCTTGATGCAGAAATACAAATAAAAAAAGCACATATATTTTGTAAAAGAATTCAGGATAGAAAAGCTCAATATATACATTGGTTAACGGATTGGAAAAAGAAGTACATAGTAGTAGAAGAAGAAGAAGAACCTCAACTTCAAAGTGCACCTGAACCAAAAAAAGAAGAACCTGAAGAAAAAGAGAAAGAGAAAGATCAAGATACTAAAGAAAAAGAAAAAGAAAAAGAAGATCATGAAGAAAAGGAAGAAAAGGTTGAAGTTGAGGAAGAACACAAAAAAGTAGTAGTTAAGATTCCTGCAGCGGAATTGTGGTTCGAAAAACAACAGAAAATTATGTACGCAATCCTTCTAGAAAAGAAAAGATTGAATGTAGTAGAACTTGAAAGAAACAAAATCCCACTTCAGAAACTTATAAACGACCAAAAAAGGAAATTGGAAAAACAAAACGAAATGCTTGCAAACAAAGAAACGGTATACAACAATGCAGTTAAAAGTATAGTGAAACAAGCAGAAGTAAAAAGAAGAGAAAAATATGAAGTAATCGCTTCAGAAGAAGTAACTGAATTGATGAAAGAATCTTACATAGAGGCATACTTAGCTCAGGAAGAAGGAGTTTTGCAAGAAATAGCTAAAAATCAATTCCGTTTTGTGTTTGATTGGGGTGATATGATGAATCAAGGCAGAAAAAGACGAACTTCGTTAACAGCTTCCAAAGATATGAAGAAACGAACTTACAGTAGATTCTTCCCAAAAGCATCTCTTCAAATTGTCCAGGAAACAGATGATGAAGATTGGTGAATTAGCTAATTTATTTACATTATTATACAATATTGTATTATTAATTTTAAAAAAGTAATAAATTTTAATTGCCAAATGGGTAGATAACAATATAGTTCAGTAGTTATACCGAGATAAAGTGAACATTTTAAATGGAATCGTTATAAGTGAAGGTGCCAAATAATTTGATAAAATTTACCACATGGGATGAGAAAATGGAGTAACTAATTTTAAAGGTATATATTCAATCTCATACACTGTAAACTTGCATAAATATCTGGGTTATGAGTTTTTAGTAGTGATGAAACAATTATCACTTTTGCCATTACGATTACGATTACGATATATGAAACTATAATCGTTCGGTTACAATTACGATTAATTTTTCTAAATAAAACAAAACATAATAAAATAAAGTATTATAAATTAGTTATTATAAAAAGTGAACATTTGCCGGTTAAATGTGCATAGCTTATAGTAAGGTAAATGTGTATAAAATTTTATGGTGCTGATCGCCTCTAAAAATATCGGTTCCACAATACCCCCGTACGTCGCAAAGTTAGAGTCAATGTCACATTCACTTGTTTTCTTCGTGTTTCCAAATAATATTACTTACAATATTTTCGTTTGACGGATATTTAAAATTAAATACTCAACGAACAATGAAATAACTTTATAACCTACTTCAACCTACAAAATTATTGTACGATGAAAATTAACTAATGACAGCTTCTGATTTTAGATATTCCCCTAATTCCGAGCGCGGATATATTGAAACGCTTGCGTTCAAATTATAGATCGCGTTATAATCGTATTAATCGTGTAAGATAATCGACGATTATATTTGATCGGAAAATCACAATAATGTGCGATTACGATCAATCTTAATCGTTATCGTTTCATCATTAGTTTTTAGACATGACCAAACCAATGCTTGTAATTGACATTTATGCTACTAGCATAATAATGGTACATTATAATACAAGTGTGGCAAGGTTGTTACGATTGAAGCACTCGCTACGTTCGTATTTCAATATTCTTATTCGTTCTGAATTGGCAGTTGCCACATGTGCTTTACATGCTTTTTGTTGATTGATTTGGCAATTTTAGAAGAAGTAGAAACGGTATATATGCATCTCAGGCGATTTTATATTAAAGATGATGGCGCGTATTACGACCTCAATTTTACATAGAGCTTTTGTTAAAAGGGACGCCTGGCCTTATAAGATTATAATGCAAAAGCACGCTTCCTAAAAGTGCTTTTATTATAAAAATGGGTTCATAATATGGGCATTTGAATGATGAGTAAAAAGATCGTACGTCCTTATTTACACCGTTACAACTATTTAAAATTTGAGATAATTCTAACCACAGTTTTTGCATCTGAAATCAAAATTTTCATTAAATTTTGCACTTAATAACTATTCATATTTTCCGATGACGTCGATAAACAAATATTTTTATTCTTTTGTAGTATTTGCACCTCGTTTCTTTCTTAAATTATCCAAGATTTTATTTACGACAATTTACAGATTTTAACATAAAAAATATATTACTTATAAAAGAAAATACATATTCTCATGTGTCATTGATTTGACGCAAAATTACAATGTTGTCAGATACTGTTTTTAGTTGCAAATTGGGCAAATATACGTTTCTATTTGCGAAAGATTTGATTAAATTAAAATTATTTATATAAATTTAAATAAGTTTTTAAGGAAATCGTTTGCGAATTATGTTTTTATTTAGTTTCATTATCTGTTTATGTTTGTTTCTAATATATTTCAGGAACTTTATAAAGCAATTGGAAATATTGTATGTAACAAAGGGTAATAAATAATAAATTAAGTACATTTATATTAATCAATTTTTACAAAAGTACCCATTGGTTTCAAAATATAAAACAAACTTTCATATAATCTGCTTATGGGTTTTCCTAAGTATTTTTAATTTAAAAATACAGGCCTTCAATTTATCTATTTTATCCAATATAATTTATTATAAATATTTAAAGAAAATTCTGTCATTTTGGAAAATAGTAGAAACATATTATTATTTGTTATAATCATTAACAAATACGTCAAATTAAATGGTCAAATAAATTTTGTAAGTACGACACACAACTAAACAATATCTTTTATTACACCTCCTGTAATTTTGAAATTTGCCACCAGATAGAGTATCGCTTAGCAAGAGTCTCCTACAGTTGACAAGAATTCACTTCTATCTTGGATTATTTCTTATTTTGTTTGACAGAATATTAAATAAATTAAACGACGTAGAGAAATTCAAATTAAATTAAAATTTTTTTTTCATGTACGCTTATGGAATGGAACCCATGCAAGAAAGTAATTTTCATACTTTGAAATATAAAAGTTAGAGTATATTGACAATTAATGTCTGTTGTAATTTTGAAATTCGCCACCAGATAGAGTATCGCTAAGCAAGAGTCTCCTACAGTTGACAAAAATTCACTTCTACCTTGAAATAATTTCTTATTTTGTTTGTCGTATTAAACAAATTAAACGACGTAGAGAAATTCAAATTAAACTGAAATTTGTTTTTCATATACTCGTACACCCATGCAAGAAAGTAATTTTCATACTTTGAAATATAAAAGTTGAAAGAGCATATTGACAATTAAATTGGCTGAAAACAAGGTTTCTGTGATTTGATTGTGATGTAATTTCGCCGGCAGTACAAAGCAATAAAGCGCATTACCTGGAGGACTCGTAATCTAAGTACAACGGCGAACGGATAAGCCCTGTCGTCTGACGGATGCAGCGGCTCGTTGTCGTTCTCTGCTTCGTTTACTTTCTCCTCCGAGTGATCTTTCCTTCGGCTTAGGCTCTGCAACAATACGTACTGCATCTACACGCATCCCAACTAACAAGGTACTGTGTTTTCTACTGAATAAGAGTGGTTTTGTTTGTAAAAAGGAAAGCAAAAATAAAAATAAATTGTAACAAAACCTAACCTAACTTAAAGTCTTATAAACTTACACGACATTTTATTTTAATTGGTTGTTCTGTAAAATAGCTGGTTTCTGCACTTTAACCACAGAATAGGTTTATACAGAAGCGACAGTAAGACAGAGAAAGGGAAATTAGAGAGAGATGGGGAAAGGCAACAAATTTAAAGGGCTCATTGTTTAAAATCGGAAAGTTTCCTCACATCTTAGTGAGAGAGATAGGGGAAGGCAACAAATTTAAAGGTCTAAAAAATGCTCTAAGGTCCTAGGACTGAATAGGGTAACATGAAAGGTATCGACACGGAGTGTCGCTTTTGTCGCTTATTCTGTAACCTTTAAAGGCGACAAAGACGTAAAATTGTATACCAGCTATTTTATAGAATGCTGAAAAAATATATAATATATAAACCTTCAGAAGAAGTATTTTACGTACTTAGTATAAAGTACTAGTACTACGGAGGTGTTAATCTATGATGGAAGGATTTCTTACAAGAAATGGTAGATGAATTAATCATTTGGGGTCTGAGGTCAATACATGAGCGATAACTATCAAATTAAACTGCCACATTGCTTACCAAAATTAGTTTAATACCTAACTAGTTTTATATCAATAAAATACTTTTATAAACTCACTTTTAAAAGAAAGAAAAACATATATCTTTTGTAAAGAAATATTTTCTCCACATAAGCGTTCTTTTGAACGACTAGGTGAAAATGAAAAAACCGAAAAAATCTAAATTTCAAAATTTCTTTATATTTTATTCTGTCGCTTTATTAATTAACTTTTATTTATTTTACAAACCTAAAACGCTATATCAAAGTTGTGTAGAGTTAAAACAAACCAAACAACAGTATGAAAATAAAAATTGCGTTGATAGACGCAAAATATTCCAAAAATACTCATTTTTGAACCTAAAATTTTGATTTTGGGAAATAGTAGATATTGATAGATCTAGACGCATTGATTTCAAATTTTCAAACGGAATTTGATTATCTTTTTTCGTTCCTGAGTTATTTGATATCAAAGTTGCACCTCGAAAAAGTGTGTTTTTTGACTATATCTCTAAAATGAGCAGAGGTACAATCTCAACGATTATACCAGTCAATTCTGCAGGATAAATTACATAAAGAAATGTTTTCTCCGCATATACGTTCTTTGGAACGATTAAGTGAAAAATGAGAAAATTGGAAAAACCTAAATTTCAAACTTTCTCCGAGGAACTTTTTTTCTCCAAAACTTTTCATTTTCTAGACTTAAGTCAATATCGGTGTGCTGATTTCAAATTTTCAAACCGAAATGAATTATCTCTTATCGTTCTTGAGATATTCGTGTTCAAATTTGAATTTTGGCAATACCTAAAAAAACAGGTTTTTTAGGTATATCCCTTTAAGGGTTAGGTTTACGACTTCGGAAACCTCACCAATCGATTCTACGGGCAAAATTACATAAGTATACCAATTTTTAGATTTTTATTGCAAAAGATACAATTTGTAGAAAGAAAAAACGAAAATCGCCGAAAATCGAAAAAATGGCAAGGGGTATACCTTAGATTTTTTTCGATTTTTGACCATTTTTAGTTTTTTCCTTGTAGAAATTCTATCTGTTGAGATAAAAATATGAAAATTGGTACACTTATGTAATTTTGCACGTAGAATCGAATGGTGAGGTCGCAGATACCTTAAACCTAACCATTTAACGGGTATACCTAAAAAACCTGATTTTTTAGGTATAATTTTGAACTCAAATATCTCGAGAACGAGAAGAGATAATTGAATTCTGTTTGGAAATTTGAAATAAGCGCATCAATATCTACGTAAGACCAAAAAATAAAAAATTTTGAAGACTAAAAGTTTCGAGGCCAAAAATTGAAATTTAGGTTTTTTCGTTTTTCTCGTTTTTCACCCAATCGTTCCATAGAACGTATATGTGGAGTAAACATATCTTTATGTAATTTTTCCCGTAGAATCGAATGGTAAAGTAGTTGAGATTGTATCTCTACTCATTTTCAAAATATATTTAAAAAAAACACTTTTTTGAGGTACATCTTTGAGAGCAAATATCTCCGAAACGGAAAGAGATAATTACATTCTGTTTGTATATTTAGTATCAGCGTAGCTAATTCTTTAAAAAATATTACAAACAAAATTTTGTAAAATTTTAAAATTTTCGAGCTTAAAATTCGATATTGTATATTTTCGGGTTTACTAAAAAGTGCAGCATCAGCGGCTTTGGAAATTACATCCCCTGTTGTTACTACGTAAGTAAACTGACGCCCTTTTTTGGACATTTATTTAGATCTTGTTTCGTATTTCGAACTGTTTTATTAAAAAGAAAAAGTATGTCTCAAATATTAAGCATTTATTTAACTAAATTTTAAAGACAATTAAAATTGGTTGTCAGTAAGGTCGCTATAATATAACAATTAGTAATTTTATAAACTCACTTTGAAAAGGAAGAAAATATATCTTTCGTATAATTTATTGTAAAGTCAAATGATCTGCTTTTATTATACAAGTATCTAACACATTCTCATTTGCTTGAATTTGATATTTTTAATAGCAATTTTTTAATTCTAATATATTTTTGCATTTCATGCAAATACCCCATTACCGCGTTGTGGTATATCAGAAAAACGCTTTTGGTGCTTTTTCAAACACAAAACTACATATGGATCTCAAGTCAGTTTCGATTTATCTTCAAACTTCGTGGACAGCTATGACAATAGTTCATTTTCGGCATTGTTTCCATAATAGAATACACAATAACGGTCCTGTCACTTGGAAGATTCAGTCCAGATGCAACTAGCTGGAGGCTTACTTCAATGATTTTGATTAATATCTGAAGTTGAGTGCATTGTAGCAAGGATATATTGTCTAACTTTACACTGTTTGTATACTAGACAGGCTGATGATATTTATCAAGGCAATGTAGCTAACTTGCACCATTAACGTCGCATTGTGATCAGTGATAACTCGCTGTAAAGTATCATGGTGCCTTAAAAATCAATCGTTATTTTTTCTCCAATGACAAATATTTTAATTTGTACAATTATATTTGCGTTGTTTTACTAGAAGCTCAAACAATCGATATATAACTAGTGTTCTATAAAACAAACTTAAAACTCTATTTTAACTCCATTTGTGAAGCGAGGTGCGAAAGGTTGAAGGGGGTCAAATAAATAGTGAGGAAACTATGCCAACAAGCAACTGGCATCTTGTTTTAAATTCTCACAGCGTCACAGCATTGTGTATAGTCACAGTTTCGGTCGGCTCGACCGAAATTTCAGTGTTTTTTAATTGGAGTGCATCATGAATCAAACTATAAATTTATTGAAACAATCGTTTTCCATGTTCTCTTTAGAAGAAAAACAAAAAAATTAAAACTTAACGCCAACGAGTAATTTAGATATAAAGCAGCAACAAAAATTAAAAAACAATTGGCTTTGTGGTTGTGATGTCATGACAACTGTAGGAAAATTGCTATTTTATTCCTAGGATGAAAAAACGATTATATATCCATGTTAACGTATACGATCGATCTAATAATATATAAAGATGGAGCGTTGCCAATACGTAGTGCACGATGGAATGAATACAAGAAAGAGATAGACATAATTAATTTATTTTATGTGTTCATTTAAAATATCAAAATTTTTATTACTATGAAATTTTCTTATTGTGAAAATTAATGTAGTAATGACATTACCTCTACAAATATTTTTAAATCCTTTAAAACTGCGTCACCAGTTTTACATATCTCTGCAAAATCGTTTGATTTATTTATCTATGAAACAAAACATATTTCTTAACTCGTTCAATAAAATTGTATGCAGAACAAGATTTAATCATTTTAATGTTCATTACAATACAATAATTAAAATTTTATAACAAAAATAGTGAAAATCACTCAAGCTATAAAATTTCATCAGTTCTTGCCACTCAACACGCGATATCTCTCTTGCATTGTGTTCATTACAAAAATCTCTGTCTAATCTCTATCCATACGTATTATTAGTTTAATGACGTATACACTCAGCATGCTTACCACTGATATTTTAGTACTTTAACATCAAATTGGACATTTCAAATTTTTATTACACGACCTGAAAACTTGCATTATTAGTCCTAATGAAATAAATAACTATTTTTTGGCACGAGCCGCAACTTATTGACTGCCACTTATTTTCGTATGCAATAAAATCTTTTTGTTTGTTCAAAAATATGTTTTTATATTCGTTCAAATAAAAAAATAAAATGTATTGTTCTCTATAAAGTGAAATATTCTCGTGGAATTATTTGTGTTTATTTTTCAAGCTTTTATTTGATTTTTTCTGTGACCTCAATAAAATTATTTTGAGCAAAATCAAGATATGATATTCACAACAATTTATTTTTCTTTTTCGCTATCTTTATCCGAGAGGAAGAAAATGGACTGAAAATATTGAATGGACATACGACAGGAGACGAAAAAGGGGAATTTACTTATATTGGCCCAAACGGAGAATCAGTTATAGACTACGGCATTGCAAATGAAGAAGCAATGGATAAAATAATATCTTTCACAGTAACAGATAGAATAGAATCTGATCACCAGCCACTTGTCATAGAATTAGAAAACCCTAGTGAAAAAACAAAAACAGAAGGAAAAATAAGAATAGATTGGTCTGAAGAAGGCAAGAAAAAGTATCAAGAAAAATTAAAAGAAAAAATATTTGAAGAAGACGACTGTAACAAAGCTCTAGACGAACTGATAGAAAATATACACAGCTCATTAACAAAGAAAATTTGGAAGAAAAAAGTTAATATCAGAAAAAGTAATTGGTGGGACTGCGAATGTAGAACCAAAAGAAATTTAGTTCGAAACTTACAGAAGAACTGGAGAAAAGGCACGGGAAGGAAAGAAGACTTTCTAAAGGAGCGAAAAGAATATAGAGAATTATGCAAAACAAAGCAAAAACTAGAACAAAAAAGAGAAGAGGAAAAAATAAGAAATATATCAAATGAAACAGATATCTGGCAATATATTAATTCAGAAAGAAAAAACCATAGCACAGTCAGCAAAAACATACCAATGAGCACTTGGAGAAAATACTTTATGACTCAGTTAAACGGAACTGATGAAAAATATACTATATCATTAGAAACACAAGCCACACATAGTATGAAGACAGATATAACAGAAAGTGATGTAAGACGACAAATACAGAAACTAAGAAAACGAAAAGCCGCAGGCGAAGACGGAATACAGAACGAGGCTTGGATATACGGAACAAACGAAGCAGTCGATAGACTTACAAAAATAATAAATAATGTTTGGAAAGGAAAAGGCTTTCCACAAAGGTGGAGAAAAGGTATTATTAGTCCAATACACAAAAACGGAGACAGAGAAGAAACTAAAAACTACAGAGGCATAACACTGATTGACACGGCATACAAAATATACGCCATGATCTTAGAGGAGAAATTAAGTAAAGAAGCAGAAGAGAGAAATATACTACAAGATAACCAAGCAGGCTTTAGAAAAGGAAGAAGTACAATTGATAACATCTATATATTAAATTATGCAATACAGAAGGAAATAAGCAAAAAAAAGGGAAAATTATATGTACTATTTGCAGATTTGAAAGCAGCATTCGATATTGTAAATAGGAAAAAGATGATTGACATATTGACGAAATCTGGCATCGAAGAAAACCTAGTAGAAAGAATAGCAGAAATATACTCTGAAACCATAAGTTCGGTGAAAATAGACGGAGAAGAAGGAGATGATTTTTGGACAACGTGCGGAGTTAGGCAAGGGTGCCCATTAAGCCCTATTCTTTTCTCAATTTACATGTCAGACATTGAAGCTCACTTTACTAAAGGACAGACAGGAGGCATAGTAATTGGGAGCAAAAAGTTTTGGACATTATCGTATGCCGACGATCTGGCAATAGTTGCGAAAACAAAACAAGAAATGGATTCCATAATGAAGAGACTAATGATATACTTAAAGAAAAAAGACATGGTGTTAAACACAGAAAAAACCAAGATTGTTGTTTTCAATAAAGGAAGAGGTAGGGAAACAAAAGAAACGTGGACATGGGAAGGAAAAGAAATAGAAAAAGTAAAAACTTTCAAATACTTGGGGTATACATTTCACAAGAATGGTGAAGAGAATGAACATATAAAGCAAACAACAAAAAAAGCAAACATAGCTCTTCCACAAATCTGGGGCATAGGGCAAAGAAAATTCAAAAACAACTTTAAATTAAGAATGTTACTGTTTGATAAATTGATAGCGAGCATTATAATGTATGGAGCCGAAATTTGGGGTTGGAAAGAACAAAACGAAATAGAAAAAATTCAAACAAAATATATACGATGGATACTCGGACTAGATAAACAAACACCGGTATATATAATAGAGGAAGAAACAAAACGGTTTAAAATGAAGACTGAAGCAGGAAGGAGAGCAATGAAGTATGAAGAGAAATTAAGAGGGACACCATGGAAAAGTCTTGCATTTGATTGTTGGGTAGAAATAACAAAAAAAGAAGAAAGAAAACAAGAAAAGAACCAATGGGAAGCAAAACGGGCAAAATTCTATGAAAGCAACGGACATTCAACAACAGACATAGAAAGACGAAGAAATACAGGCCAAAACATGGTAGATGAAATTACACGGACGGAACAAGATATACAAGCTCAGATAAGAAGAGAAAAGATATACAAATCAACTTATAACCCAGGATATAAATACTTACTGACTATAAGCAAACCTCTATACTTGACAACAGAAAACAAAAATTTAAAAATAATCGCAAGATTTAGAACGGGAAACGAAGAAAAAAGGAATAAATACTGGATAGGAGACGAAGACAGACAATGCAGAATATGTGGGAGAGACTTTGAGACAATAAATCACTTAAGAAGAGACTGCAGCGAAAACCTGAGAAATGACAAATCTACACAACAGATACTACACGACGAAAACCCAGACACAGATTGGATGAAGAAAGTATATATAAGTAGATTAAATAGTAAGTTATAATAATGTAAATACCACATGAAATGTAAAATATAGATAATGTAGAAATTTGAACACCGAAAGGTAACAAATAAAATATTTACTACTTATCCGAGAGGTACAGGATCGTGCAAAAAAATATATCGTGTTATTGATAAATAAGTACAATTACAATTACCAAAACAAATTATATTTATGCCCATACTAATATATTCCAAAAGTAGTTTTTTTTTCAGCCGATAATTTTGTTTTCAAACTTTCAAATAGAATGAATGAATCCAAAATTAAAAAAAAATAATTTAATTTTAACTAGAAAATCTTTAGAAATATATGTGGGACATATTATATTTATATTGAAAATGTCAAATGTTGTTTCAAATGAATAGAATATTTTATTCAAAAGGTAAATTAATAAAATGTATTTCAGGAATTTAATCCAAAAAACATAATTTATAAATAGCAAAAATATGAATGTGTAATCAGATATTACAAAGCTCAAATTATTTGTAAATGTCAATGGTTCATTTGAAAATAATTTATAATATTAAAGAAGCTTTTAGTATGTCTGACAATAAAACCTTCCAAGAAAAACTATGAATTAAATAGTCAACTTAGTTTCCATTGTTTAAAATCATTGTTCATACCAGAAGTTAAACCACTGTTTAGGAAAAGTTTCTACAATTTCAGCCCCAAAGTTACCGAGCGAACAAATCATTGGAGATCCAACATAATTAAAAGTTTCTTAAGCAAATCGTTAGCTTGAATACTTTTTAACTATATTAAATTCGGGCAGTCAATATTTTAAGAATTAACACAATAAATTCAAACTTTTGCTTTCTCTGAAAGTTTCGAGCCAGCAATTTTCAACCAGAAAAATTGATGTTTCCAAACGGTTGAAGGTTAAATCATGTAGTAAAATTGTTGACGTATGTGTCTGGTGCAGAGATATTAATTATATATGCCTATAATTGTGTCAGGATTTTTATTTAAAACTTTAATTCTAATTTAACAAATATAATTTCCACAATAATTTATAACTTTTAGAATGCATTAAAATTAGTTAAAATTAGTTTGGTGTATAGCTTTACTACCTATATATTTGGTACCAAAATGAAGGTGCATGATTAGATATTATAGCAATTCCATAAACAAAATTTCAATGTTCTACAGTTAATGAGTTATGCGAAAAAAACACACGAGCAAAGTGTCCGTTGGTAATACCGATTGTAATAAAAAAGGGATATTAACATTTAGATGTTATAACTGTCCTATATACAAAATTTCAACATTCTATAATCATTTTTGAGTTATGCGAGATATGAAGTCACTCATTAAAAATGGATTCAGAATTTCGCGATTACAATACTTTCTTTACTTTTTACAAAAAAGAAAAAAGTTATTCGAAGGTATGAACATGTAAAATTGTTAACATAAAAAAACTATAAGGAATAAAAAATGTATGTTGCCAATTAAAATAAAAAAGATAAGTCCCATATTTTGAGAACAAATAGTTGTTTTGAAATTGTTTACTAATATAACATACTCTGTATGTATTATACTTCTTGATATAGGCAGTTGGACCAAGAGGTCTCCGTACTTTCCCACTTGGTGATCTGATTAGATCACCTTCTGGAGTAGCCGGGAAGTATGCTTCGGAATGTGGTCTAGTTCAGTAGGCCAGTAATTAGGAGAACTGATTCTTTACTCTAATTCTTGATCTGCTTATACTGGATTACTTTTTAGAGCAGATTTCTGTTCCAAAGTGTTTGCTCTGATTCTGACTCTGCTAAATCTTGATCACATTCTATAATCTAGAGGGAATGGTTACTCTGAAATGAGCTCTGGTTTCAGTGGTCTATGAATCAATGTATCCTTATATATTTTTTCCGAGTACCCAAATTACATTAAAAAGTGTAAATTATAAAAAAAAATATTATTCAAATTCTAATGATTATTAGTAATCAAGTAAACAGAATTTAATACCATCTCTTCAATATAGTTACCAAAAAGATTCTAATTTCAACTGTACCAAGAAAACGTAGCACAGGTTATTTTGTTTTTTATTTAATTATAAAAATATATTACTTATTATTCTATTGTATACATGGCACACAACTATGAAATGTGATAAAAAAATATTTCCTTTTAGCAAAATAAGCTGACATTGTCGTTGCCGCGTGCCTAACTATTTTATGCCGCTGCCGGATTCAATTTCCTAGCAACAGTTTTCGGGAAAATGACGTGAGGCGAAAACTCAACCGACCAACAAGGCTTTATTGTGCGGAAAAGCAGTGAAAGCACTGACTTTAACTTTTTCACGCGAATTTTACTTTCTCGGAGAAATATTCAATTTTAAACGCGACCTGACGTAATAGAAATTTATTATTTTATTTTTGTTTCGTAGCGGCTATAATGACACTGATATTTTACCGGAGTGCTACTTTTTCTTTTCGCATTTGAGAAACTTTGTCATTCATTTCTTCTTCGTTTTTTATCTCCTCATGTTCTTATATTTGCGGTTTAATCCTAATCTTTTCATTTTATACCTTCAACCGGTTGAATCACTTTCAATAGAATTTTATTCAATACAGTTTCAAGTACGGCTTTTCATATAAAATCATGAATTGCTTTTGAATAAATACCTCGTGAATGAATTAATAAGCCTGGATTATATGAAGTTATTATCAATTAATTTCTCTTTTTTATTTACTGGTTATTGATGTAGGTATAATGGATTGAAGTAACAATAAATCGTCCAAATACAAGAGGATTTTAATTATTACCTCAAATTTCCGAAACTGAAATTTTAACAATTTTAATTAGACCATACAGAAGATATTATTAACATATACAGAGTGTCCCACATAACTTGTTAAACATGGGGATCTCAAGAACAGAAAAAGGTACGAGATCGATTAAATTAGACCAAAGTTGTCACATTAAGGGACCACTTTAACGATGTCTTTGTTTACCTAAAAAAATACAGGAACCCACATATACTTTACTTTACTTAAACTAATTTTATTTAGATCTTATATTTAGTAAAACAAAACTTAACTAAACTGAATTAAACATTGTGGATCAGATTCAATAACTGATCCATCCACAAAGCCGGGTGCTCTGTCTTAAATTGCGTCTGAAATTCAGATTCAAATTCAGACTCTGAATCATTTCGGACGCCTAATACGAAACAAAACTAAATTAAACTAACTACATTATAAACTAAGTCTGCACTTTGGCTACGACTATCTAAGACTAATTTTTGTTGAGAAGCAAATCTACCTTCTGAACTTTTATCTAAACACAAATTTTTGTCTGTGAAATATGATTTCATCGGTATCTGCCCCTATAATTCCTAATTTTTATTACAAAAATATCAACGTCTCCGCCGATAAAAGAATCATAGTTCACAGAAGAAATGTATTCTACAAACAAGTTAGAAATCAGGGCCGTATTTTACATCTTATTACAGTTAATAGCTATTTTAGTAGATTTTGACTATTTTTAGTGTGATGTCTGTTTATCGGTCTCCCTGATCGAGATAACATATTTCCTTTCTATAAATTTCAATGAAACTTCACATTTAAACTTCAGAAATTAATGACACGAGTTGGTCAAATTTTCATTTGTCATTTTTTGCGAATATTTTGTTGTCAATAAATTTTTTGTCAAAAATGTATTTTCGGTAATAGATATTTATATTGCTAATGTGTTCGGTGTTGTTGTGCCTCCCACTTGAATAATCTGTATCGTATTGATAACATATATCCATGTAGGTCGTGTTTATAATTTATTAGGAAAACATGTATAGGATAACACCAACATAAACCTAATTGTGTTGCAACATCATTGTTTTCCTAATCAGACTAGAAAGGAACAACAAACCGTATTGTTGCCCTAAATAACCTTTGCATGAATTAATTAGATCTGTTTCCAGAGTTGACCCGTATGTCTAAATGCTATTGAAATTATAATTTCCCTTCTGCATCAATTGTTGTCTGGATATTGATTCAGATACACGGCTTTCTGAATCTATTGTACCATTCTACCTTCAGATAAGTTCTATATTTAATTAGCATACCAATAAAATCGGGTGACGTGCTTCAATTTAAATGAATGAAGTGTGAGGTTTAGTTTTTAAATCCCAGCGCCGTCAACTATTAACAAAAGAAAAATACAGCCCTTATTAGCTATAGGTTCCTTGAAATCTTACAAAAACTGTTACTTGACAACCAAACCAATAAAATGAAAACAATGAATCTCCAAATCTCGATGTTTAATATAAGGAAAAGTGATAATTGAAAAAGAAAGAAAAATAAGGAAAGGAATAAAAGCAAATACATCTTTACTTTGACTTTTTTATTTGCCGATAATTGTATGATTGCACCTTTACAAAATGAAAGAATAATATTTATTTACCACTCGAGTTCGAGTTTGATTCACGAGCGTAGCGAGTGGGAGTGGAAAAAGTGCTTTCCTGTCGTGTTAGACACAATATTTTTTTACGACTTGTTTCAAAAATCGATTTATTCGGATGAAAAAGCGCAGCAATATGATACGTTAAAAAAATAGGCTATGTAAACTTTGACGTTTAGCAGTGAAATTGTTGCAGTATTGTCAATACGACAATTCAAAGTTCAAGTTATCAAAATATGAAGTAATGTGAAAAAAAGAAAAGAACAAGAAATAATTTCCATAATTTATTGTAAAGAATCCAAGTTATACAATTGGTAATATTGTACATATTCCTCTTTCCAGAGAGAAAAGTAATTTTCCTTACTATTTTGGTGTCTATACATGTTTTTTTTTTCGTAGCAGTGATTATTTCATAAACTCTTTATTTATTTTATTGTTATTAATTTTATCATAAACTTAAAAGACTTGTTACAATTTTCGTGAATTCATTTAGTTTAAAAAGATGTCACTCGTCTGTTCATCATATTCTAAAATATAATGTCACTTGTAACTCTTATAAAATAAATAATTACTTAATAGTTCATTTATCTTACTTTTGATATATCAATTAAAAAGGTGTAACGTTGAAAATACTTCTGCTTCAGCATAATCTTATTTTTGTCACAGATCTTTATAACCATAAGCTTTTTTTCTGTTTTGGCGTTCATTCTAAACATTTTTCTGCATTAAAAACAGCTTCTATCATTAATTTCACTTTATCTGATTAAACATAATGCACTTTGCAGTTTTAAGATGATATATCATTTACTATTAAATTTATGTATGATTAATGAAAATTTTTCTACTTTGTCACGTGCATTAAAATCTACAAAAGTATTACAATGAGAGAAGTCAGAAAAAAGCTATTCGTATTGATCTACTTTTACATTGAAAATAAATTAAATTATATTACGGTTTTACTTGAATATTTTAGTCGCAAATGGTGGATATTAATTTCTTGGAAATCTTTAATAATTGCAATATAAGAATTTTCTAAGAAAATTTATTATGCATTAAAGCAAAATTTAAAGAATGAATTAATAATTTTCAAATGGAAGTTTTAAAAACAGAATAACCGGAAAGGAATATATTTCATCGAAGTAAAGAAGGATTATTTATGATTAAGACCGACATGTGTTTCTCTTAAAAGTTACATTTATTTTTGCAAAAAAGCCCATAAAAGTTTAGATTTATTGGACAGAGGACAACCATAAAGAATTCCACAGAGAGTAGAAGTTACACTAAAATTTCTTCTCACAAAAAGTAAAGTAGAAAAACATGTGTTAGTACAATTGCTACTCCAAGTAAATGAAAATCTATTTTTCTTGTGTACATCCTTGCAAACGGACTCCGGAAAGTAACAAACTCAATTTTGAACTGGATGGAAAATATATCAAACGGAAGGAAAATAGAAATAGATTTAGAACTTATTTTCCGTACTGTTTGATTAAATTGAATTCATTTCTTGGGTTAGATATATAGAAAAGTTTTCTCTACGAACTGAGAAATTTCTGCAACCATAAATGAACAGCAAAGTAAAAATAACATCGCACTAGACTAACAAATAACAAAGTTCATTTCATTCCATTTTTTACTTGTTTTTATATTTTTATAAAAATATTATTGTTACTCTAAACGAACATGGCAAAATAAAAAGTATTATAATAAAACTACTAAAAGAGAAACGTAGATTTTTCAATGTTTTCATAGAAAATGTTGGTATAGACTTTCTTTGGTTCCTTTAACAAAATGGATTTAATATTTTTATTTTATTATTACATTAATTTATAATAAAAATCAATTCGTTACCTATATTAAAAATATATTTCGTTCCTACAAACGGAATTAAATTTTATTCTTCAGTTTCTTGACGTGTTTTTTCTTAAATTAAAGAATGTTGAGATTGCGAATTTCTATTTAATATTGCGAGAAATGTGCTTTTCAATCGTATTGTGTGTAGGAGTTATGTTTAAAATTCGTTTCTGTCGTTCGTATTGACTTAGTTACAACTCTGCACCACCCACCAGTTAGATTATGTTGTCAATATTTGTTTTAAAGCTTGGATAATTTTTAATCAAAAATTTTCACAAGAAACAGAGTGTTAAATGAGATAGATGACATGGAAATATGAAGTACAGTTAATTTACAGAATCAATAATGAGAAAAATTAAGTTTTACAATTAAATATAACACTTTCTTTAAAAATGTTTTGCACATTCCAAATATGCAATGCGGAATCTTTATTAAAAAAAATTAAGTATTAAAAACAGTTTCAATACAATATATTTCTGTTCTGTATGACAATATTATTAATAAATAGTAGAACGAAAAAAAAAACACTGAATAAAATTGAAATTGAAAAATATGTATTCAAAATTTATATGTCTTAAATGAAATATAAATAAATAAAACGAATTTATATTGTTACAAATATAACTCATTATTTTTATTGAAATTATTATGTCTTTAATTGAAATGTAAAAGATTAACGGCCGAATACACCATTTCTTAATCAAGGCTTGATTCACTGATCAACTCTGATCCATGAATCAATTCAACATTAAAAAAAAAAAATTATCTACTGATTCGTTGTATTCCATTACTCAAGCTTTGATCATCTAATTTGATCCTTCGTTTTTCGGAAGTATGTTTTTGTTCATACAAGATTTTGGCTGTTAAGGTTGCTTTTAAATATTTTAATTTTCACAAATCTATATCAATCGATGTAGTTTCTCCCATTTTCACTTCTCGAACACTTAAATTGACGTGAAATATACACCATAAGGATAATTTTCTTAAATAGATTGAAAAGAATTTTGACCGGCAGGATTTGAACTCGCATTTTTAAAACCACATTACAATATAATCTAATAATGGATTCTCGTTTATAAAATGTTACAAACACAAGCGACTGTAAAGAAATTGAAATTCTAATTAAGATTATTGGCATTTTGATTGCTGAAAAATTGTAATTCGTAAATTAATAATCTGATTTTTTATTGTTTCAGAAGCTGAAAAGAAAATCTAATAAAAGGTAAGAACATTTTAATTTTCTGTAGACACAATTGAATGTAAGATAATGGCCGTCTGAACGGTTTTTTAGGAAAAAGCTTTGTCAGGATTAGAAGTGTTTGTTCTTCGTCACCTATTCGCACAATAATGTGTATTGTCCCCATGTTATACTCCTTAAAACCACATTGACCATGTAATTCGTTTAACGAGACTTTCATTTAACGTTAACGACACTTTTATTAAATGCATTACGGACATTAAACATTTGGTGACACTGGGGTTTTAGTGATTTTGAGTTGGCGATGTTAAAGTTTTTAAAAAGGCGTTTTATAAAATATACAAACGAACCTAATATTTTGTTTAAAGAAAAAACAAATAAACAACTTATATTACTTTTGCACTATCGAATCATATTAATCTTTATGATTTTTTGTAATCATTTGAAATAGTGCACATATTCACAAATTTGTAGATGATCGTATATTACCTCAACATTGTTTTTATGTTTGTTTGTTTTTAGTAATATACTTTTTCCTAAAAAATTAAATGATTGCGTTTAGATCTATTCATTTGTAATTTTTTATTTAAACCTAAACCAAATTTAGGTAGGTAGAATAATTAAAATTTAAAAAAATTGACTATATATTAATACAGCATTTTATTTTTCTTAAGCCGGATCCACATCAATAAAAACTTTTGTTGTAAGCAGTATTTCGAAATTTAGAGAAAATATTTTCGGTGTAAATTTAAATCTAGTTAAGTATTTTACCACTTAAATATTTATCTTGTGTGTTTTACGGCCGTATTCATATGTGCAGGTTTATTCACATTAACACAGTGTGTAACCACAGAATAGTTACACACAGAAGCGACACTCCGTGTCGGTACCTTTCATGTTCCGCTAGTCAGTTCTATGACCTTGAAGCATTTCGTAGACCTTTAAATTTATGCTCTTTCCTTACCTCTCTCTCAGATGTGAGAGAACTCTCCGATTTTAAACAATGGGCCCTTTAAATTTATGCACCTTCCCCATCTCTCTCTAATTTTCGCTTCTCTGTCTTACTGTCGCTTCTGTATAAACCTATTCTGTGGTGCAACGCAAATTTCTTTGAAGTTTGCTGGAAAACCGACATCACCACGGATAGCGTGCGTCGTTTGTCCCAAAATTATTTTAGTGAACTTTTATGCGGCGCGCAGACCACATCAACAAAAATTTCAACAAACACGAGTAAATTTGTGTCAAATACAATACAAAACGGATATTTATATTGATGTGGATCCGACTTTACGGCTTTACGACTTGACTTGATACTCAAGGTGTCAAGGTACTTGCCTTGACTTGACTTAAAATTAAATGAAATTAAAGTCAAGTAATAATAGCTGAATATCGAGTAATTCATTAAAACATCAAGCTACTTGACTTGATTAAGCTGTATGCAGATTCTTCTACTACACTACTATGTTTGTGTTAAAAGTTCAAAGAACATAAATCAAAAGAACATTTGTGCGTATGACAGAGGCACATATTTTGTCTACCACCTCTATCACGGGCAGTAAATCGCAGTGTTGCGGCACCTGTGGTGCAACTAACTGCAAACCTAGCGGTAATTCCCTGTAGTCACAACATAGTTTATTGCATTATATTTTGATAGCCGCAGCAATTACATTGTAGTGTGAAACATTGACGCTGGCAATCCGATTGGTCGGCGCTGAGATCGCAGATTGTGATGCAGAAGAACTGTTGGTTTATGGATGCGTTAAGTGCTCATTCGAGTACTTTATTTTTAGACACAGCAAATGTTTTCATTGATCTTTTCGGAAACGTGTATTTTGCTACATTTTTTTACGAAAAGCGTTTTAATCAACGTTAACTTTTAATGCACAAATACGGATTTTCAATAATAAATGAACTATCATGTCTAAAAAATCCTTGATTGACATACCTGTAAAAAACAGTCTGTAAAATTTATTACAATACTTTTCACTCCACTCGTATTGTAAATGTAAAGGATCTAAATAACTTTTGATAATATTTTTTTTCGATCTGACTCCTTTCCGGTGTGTTTTCCAAACGGAAAGTTCATTATTCGAACTTCCCAACTAAATTAATCATCTTTTGTAAAATTTTATAAAAGTGTTTATCACTATTCCTCATTGCATTACACGAAATTATTTTAATCACTCAAAAACTTACAAAGAAAGGGATTTGTTTTCATTTACATCCTACATATTTCTCAAGAAACATTCTGACAGTTCTCAATGTTGTCAATTTCAATTTTTTTTTTAACTTTCTGCCCAAAATAAAGGGCACTTTTAAAAAGCAGATTGAAACAAAAAATGGAGGTGCATAACTAGAAGTTGTAACAATTCCATAAACAAAATTTCAACATTTTATGGCTAATCATATTAGAGTTATGCGAGATACATACGTGCGTACAGACGTCACACCGAAACTAGTCAAAATGTATTCAGGGATGGTCAAAATGGATATTTCCGTTGAAACCTGAAAACTGTTTTTTTCATGTTACAATATTCCCTGGACTTAAGGAAGTAAAAAAGACATTGACAACTCAATTACGCTGAATTTTACTTACGAATATCTTGAAGAGTCATCAGGTGTTATTTTTATTTCCGCCTATTTAGATAAAGAATGTCTAAGGATCGTGATAAAAAGCGTATATCCAGATTTTGTTGAATAAGCACGTTTCAAAGTCTCTTGATTCTGATAGTACATTGTCATGGTGATATCTGATGAACGTTTTATTATACTGGGAAGAGTTAGATTCAAGCTACTTTTGTTCAACTGAAAGAAATACTTTATTTTAACCTCTAACTTTGGCTTATATTTTTACCCATTTCATTCATTTACCAAACGTTCATTTCCGAAATTCCATTACCTTTATAATTAACGCAGCATGCCTTAGAAATGAAAGATAAACAACAACTGTAAATACGGATACAGGTACATTGTTACCTTGTATATTGTTACTATTTATAAATTTGTTGTAATTTAAATAGCTAGAAGCAAATATTTGTTAAACATTTCCAGGAAAATCAAAGTTGCAAATTTGTTGTAAATTAAATGTAATAACGTATAGCAAAATTCCAACTGCAATAATTTGCAATGTAATTGAAGTTCAGTAATTGTTAAGGATTAATAGTTGTGTGAAGTGTTTTATTATAATACTAATAATAGTTCATAACCCTTGCCATTTTGACCAACATAGTGTTCAATTAACTGTTCAATTTAATAACGAAGTTTGTTATTCGATGATCAAATTGCAACAATAATTACAATACTAAATAGTTTAATATGAATATGCATGTAGTGTTAGTAATAATCAAAGCTTCAATAACTATTCTAGCTTACAGATATTGTAGACGTCGTAAGTTCACTTTGTAAATTAAAACTGTATATCATCATTTTTTAAATATTTTTACCGAACGTCACTGAATTAAGGGAGATATTATAATCATACAGATGTTGACATTTTGTGAATTGTGAATTAAGGAATTAAGGGCTTTACAAAACGATTTGAATATTTTTGCCTGAAGACTGTCGATTTCAATATTTTGCCTGTCTGTCTATCTGTCCATTACAGTCATACGCATAAGAAGGCACACCCGGTTTAACCCAGAATATTTTCTGCCATCCCTGTTAAGTTACGCTGCTTTACTTTACTTTTATTATTATTTGTATTACCATATGTTCGGATGTTCTGGATAACACCCTGCTTATTATTAGAAAGGATCATAATATCGTATCGTAGGGGTTGTATTGAAATTTCATGTTTATATATTTCAAATTAATATCTAATAAATAATAAATAAAGATCAATTATGAATCAAGAGAGATTTTCCAACTTGATCTTTGTAAATATTAAAAATTTTATTTTTGCAAATTCGTTAGTTTCTTTACAATAAGTCAATAAATAAGAAGAAATCATATTAACTGATACAGAGAAATTAATTATTGATAGGTACTAGGTCATTATAGATCGATTAAGTACCGAGCTCGAAACAAGATGTGGAGCTTATACTAATTTATACAAGAAATTCGGTTTTATAACTAAACTTTGTTGCCTGACAGCTTAAGAAATTTCAGGCAAATCAAAAAAGCTGTACGAGTTTTATCAAAATGATGTAGAAGATACATTAGATGTATAATGGCAATATTTCAGGACTCATTTGCATATGTTGTTTTCCAACGGCAGAGGGGGGTAATGGGGGCGGAGTTTTGGTACTAGATTTGGGGCGTTAAATATGGTAATCCGGCTATGTTTATGATCGTATTTACTTGAATTTAAATATTAACAAATATATTTATTTTGATTGAATCAAAAGTAAATTAAAATTAAATCTAAATTAAGATAGGGCTTAACATTTCATAATTCTTTAATTTACAATTTAAATTAAAATAAAACCCGATTTTAAAATAATCTCCTATAAAAAATAATTTCATGAATTTATAATGAAAAAAAAGCAACTTAAATTTTAATTCCGACAGAAATTTAAAGTGCAATATTACTCTGTCAACATTTGCGGTAAACAAACCACGCCCCTTTGAAATACTTGTCCTGACGTCATTTCCAGTGTCAAACGACAGTCAATCACAATTTGTTTACTTACATAGAATGGGTGGAAGCGAGTAAACATAATACCAGAATAAGCCTCGGATAAATAAACTTAACGGTTGAGAGGTTTATTTAAATAATGTAAACAATTACATCTGCCGAATTTAACAGATTCATTACTGATGAACAATTTTTAATATGAAAATGTAGATGATTAATTATGAAATTTTAGCGGGCGGTATTGTTTTACACATAGGTAATTGATACATTTGTAAATTAATTTAGAAAATTGCTTTAAACTGTTATAATTTTGAACAAGTGCAAAACTTATTTAATTCAGTATATTAAAGTTTTGACAATGTATGAATAGAAATGATGGATAACAAAAACTGAGGAAAGAGAATAAACTACTAATTGGGAATTAAAAATTTATTAATTTTATTATATTTTAAAATACAAAAGTATTGGAAAACTACTTCTTAATTTTATTCACATATGTTTTATCTTAAATTATTATTAGATTTATAATAAAGAGCTATTTTAATGGAAGCCTGCAAATCAGGGATGAAAAACGTAACGTAATGATACCCGATAAGATTCTAAAAACGTTTCATTTGCTAATTTTTTGATAATAATTGTTTTTTTAATAATGAATTGAACTGATTCGTAGGTCAGAGATTATCAATGTATCAAGAAATGATGAATTCGACCGAAAATAATGAACAATCATAATAAAAATTTGACTTAGAGAATAATTCGAGCTAGAAACGGTTCCCTCTATAACTAAATATTTATTTTTCTGTTACGAATAACGATTAGTTACAATAGTTATATTTGTATTTGTACGTCAGTTTGTCCGATCGCAAATTGGAATCAATTAATTTTAATGAAACTGATACAGAGATTGACCAATGATTGGTAAAAAACTATTAACCAAGATTAAATTACTCGCGTTATTTTCAAATATTTCGTAGCAGAAGCAATTCTTTAAAAAGCAATAACCAGGTTTAATATCCTAATGCATAACGAACTAATTGCGAGTCGTTTAGACCTCTGACATGGTTCACATGTTGATTAATTAATTTTGCATGTGTTATTTTTTGATAAATACTACAAGGTTAGGTTATTTATAATTTTCTACATTTTCGTAATATTCGGTAATGTACACAAATAAACAATATAAATAATAAAGAATAAAAGACAGTTTCATATTTTATACATTTTATTTGTGAAAAATTAGGTCATATTTATGCATAATGTAGTTTTATTACTTAAAATAGAATAAGGTAGAGAGTTTGCAATATAAATAAATTTAAATATACGCTCAAGGTAAAAGAATTATTTTGTAAACATGATATTCTCTAGGCAGATAATTTCTGGATTAAAATAATATCCTGTACATTTTTCTTCAGTTTTTCTATTTTAGGTTGTTCCTCCACTTGCTCTACCTCCTCTGGTTCCTCCTCTATTACTTGTTGTTCTTCCTCTTTTCGTTTACGTAAATTTCCATCCATGTTGAGCCATTTCCTTCTCTCTGTTCCATCGTTTATCATTTTAAACCAATTAAATGTATATTGGAAACTGTTGCTTTTAATGTATTCCAAATTACTCTTTTCCTGTTTTTTATAGTCCATGATATAGCCAGCTTGGATTTGTACCATTGATTTTTTCTCTACTTTGATTTTAATTTCTGTCCGGGGATGGATAACAGTTTGTTTGTCGAATCGGTTTTTCGATGCGGTGAATATTTCGTCTTTACGTGATAGCATTATTTTTTGTTTTTCTGCTTTGTGTTTCTTTTCCGCGTCCCACTGAAGGTTAGGTTCGTTTAATTCTTCGAGTAATTTCACATCTAGTTGTTTTTTGTCTATAAGAATTTTGTGCATTAAATCATATTGTTTTTCATTCCACTTCTGTGCATTTTCTACATCGGGGTTTACAAATTTAGGTTTTTTAATTAAACTTTTTATTTCTGAAAGTTCGTCGTGGCGACTTTCAGTTCTCGGATGTTCTGCTGAAGTTTTTTCAACTATTTTTTCGGTTTTAATGTTACGCTTCTTTTTAAAGTCTTCAAACCACTCTTTATATAATTTTCTTTTAGTTTCATATTTGAAAAATACTTGTCTTGCTTGTTCAATTAAATCGGGGTTATTTTCTTGAGT
Organism: Stenolophus ochropezus; assembly: GCA_035578165.1. Classification (NCBI taxonomy): domain Eukaryota; kingdom Metazoa; phylum Arthropoda; class Insecta; order Coleoptera; family Carabidae; genus Stenolophus; species Stenolophus ochropezus. The sequence continues at coordinate 7,369,982 of JAQOWZ010000002.1, forward strand.
GTTTGGAATTTTATATACTTTAAGGGCTCCAGATGTATCAACTAGACAATACGTGTTTTTTCTTACATGATTTTTATCGGTTTCACAGAAGCCGTCCATTATTATATTCCCAGCGTAACGAATATCGTATTCGGGAGTTTTTCCCAACTTTAACAAGTCCCAGAGTTCGAAATGAGAATCGCTGCGGAAAATAATAACAATGCCCGGGTGGTAGGAGGACCAGATTCCGTTTAAATACCTCCGTTTAGTTTTTCTCCAAATTAATGGATGAATTTCGTCGCTGCTTTCATTCCAAATTGCGAAAATTTTTCCGCCAACCGTCAAAAGTAATTCAGGAATAAATGGATTTCTCAGACAGGTATCAATAGGGCCGTCGTGTATTGAAATGTATTTTGATGTTTCAAATGTTTCTATTTCTTCGGCCTCTGGATCAATTTCGTAATGCTGCCACGTGTGTTTTAGTATTTGACCTGTGTTAGATGTTAAAGTAAATTTGGGAGTGTATTTCCAATCTTTATCAACAGAAAAATTGAAGTAAGTTCTTTGTAATTCATCATTTAAAGTTTCTGGATTAAACGGTGTATAATCTATTTTCTGGTTTAACATTAAAATTTTTGTTAAAGGAAAATTCATTTTTAATTCTGGGTCTTTAATAGTGAATTGAAAATGCGGTTTTAAAACTTTGTTATACTTTTCAAATTCTGATTTATATTTTTTTAAACCTTCTGGTTTTTCCTGTAAAAATTTTGATGTTTTTTCAACTCGAAATATTTGCATATCTGGTTCAGTTTTCAAGTCCCATACATACACATTGCTGTCGTTACCACAGGTCAGGAATTGAATATTAATTTTGTCGTACGGAACAACATACCCGTTCTGCTTAATTTCATAATTGGACGGTAACCAGGAAATGTCATTCACTGCTGATTTGTGGCCGAAATCAATATTAGACACAACTGTGGGATCAATTACCGGGATATCTTCCACTTCTTTCAGCCAATTCATATGCGCATAAATAATCACGCGTTGTTTTTCCTCGCGTGCTGAGAGAAATTCAGTTTTCTCGCAGTTTTTTATCTGCTCGGTGATGTCCCAGATTACAATTTGTCCGTTTCCACAACCTCCTACAAGTAGGTTAGGATTCAGCGGACAAAAACTGATGCATTTCACTTCTCTGTGCGCCCGGAGATAAAGTATAGGTTTCAAGTGATTAGTGTGGGACCAAATTAAGACGAGGTGTTGGTCGTACGCCTCGTCGTAATCTGTATCGAGCGGCTCGGTGAAAACCACGTTACAAGATTTTGATGTGTAGGAAGCGGCAACGATGCCCGACATAAGTGGGTGCCAGTTGATACACGATACTGTTTTGCCTTTGCAGGACATGACATGTTGAAAGGAAATGAAATCTTTGCGAGGGATATCTATTTGTACTTCCGGACGAGTGACTAGGTTTTTATAGTCGTTGGAGTAAAAGTCTATGGATCTATTTACCTTGATGTTGCTGTCTATTTCTTTCATGAGTCCGCCAACAAACGTCTGTATTCTTTCATCTCTCTCGGCGTCATCCTGCAAGTCGCATTCGAATTTGTATTGAGTCCAACTGTTTTGCGGGTAGGTGGCGTTGGTTTGTGCTTCGTTTGAAGTCGTGTCGGCTCTGACTTGAATGGCTCTATCTATTTTCCGGCGCTGTATAATCGGGGCTGGAGAGCGAACCGGATACAACTCAACGTAGCTGTCTTCAGCGTCTTCCACTTGCCGGAGTGTGAACTTCTTGCGTCGGGTATACCTCGGCCACTTGAATTGTGACTCGACTTCTATTAGCGGTCGTACATAAGGCGGCGTTTCATCAATATCTAATTCGCTTCCAAGTGATTTCCATTTTCTAGGAGTTTTTTCTATACGTCTTTTGAGTTGGAGTAAGCGCTGGTCTTTTTCCTTTTCAATTACATTTAGAATTGATTCTTTTGCTTCTGTTGTTACACACACGAAAAAGTTCTGTGTGCTTTTAGCAGTTTTTGTATCAAGTACAAGCAGCACGTCTTTTTCAGGGTATTCTATTATCTCTTGCTTTACTGGGAGAAACACAGATTTTTCATTTTGTAGTAAGTTACCTTGTAAGGTTTCCTTTTTCACGTAAACACAAGGATCCTCTGTGGTGACATCCTGGCCGACTACACAACCGATTGCTTTTTGAATAATCGGAGTAATGAGTACTTTTGTCACTCCAGGGATATCGTAATCATTCTTCTTCTTCTCCTTTTCCTTGAACGCGTTAACAGCCGTCTCGGGATTTTCCCAGGTGCCTATTCTCTTATCCATTTCTCTGGAGCACTTAATCACGGGAAGTTATCGGCACGGCACGTTGTGACGCGGACTAAATGACGAACTGCTGCCGGTCGCTCGATCGCAGTCACTTTTGCTGGTTACCAGGTAACCGGCTTGTGGGCCGGGGTAGTTTATTTCGCCTGGCACCACCTGGCTCCAACTTTATGCATAGTTCGTCAACAGGAATGTCTTCTAATTCGACGTTATCTGCACGGATTACGCTCACTTAATTATGCACATACTATTAAGCATCACATTACTTCATTACGATAAAACGATATTGTTTTACGAAAACAAATTAATTATTCCTACGTCTTCCCCTCGTCAAATTAAATATAAAGTTTATATAATGGTAACTAAATTACTAACAAAGGATGGTTCAATTTTAGGAAAGGGTAATTATATTAAAAATGTAAAAAGATATAGAGAAAATATAAGTATAAAATTCCAATTTTACTTATATATTCAAAGATAATAATGATTGTTCCACATTCTACTAACGACTAACATTATGTGCAGTCCAATGAAAAAGACATGCTCAAATCCAATATTCGAATTTGCAAAATACATAGTTGTGAAATCTGAACTCTAACGTCTAGCTCAAAGATAACGGAAATAAAATAGTTTACTTATGTATCTAGAATATAGTGAATTACAATACAGAATGTTACAAAAATGGGCATGCATGGATACACGCCAAAATATGAGTCAAAATGTACAAATAAACAATAAACAAAAAAACAACACCTGTTTTCAATATTTTAACAATTATTCACCTAAAATATTATTTTTATATTGAATTTAGAAATTAAAAACATAATTAGTCCACGGTATCTATAATTTGTTTTGAAGCGATTTCAAAATGAACCATAACTCAATATACAAAATGAAAATGTGCATATTATAAGGACTATCAGATTGTTCCAAAATGCAAATTGACTGTTTTTAATATAAAGGGCGTATTTATTTGGGAATTTTTATACAATCCTAAACTGATCCTAGACTTATCCGCGTTGGTATTACCAATAAATAATATTTTTATATTATAAACGGTATATTTAAGTTACTTATTAAAATTATTTATATAAGTTTTCCTTTTTAATCCACAAAAGACACAACTTCTGACAGATGTAGAAGGAGAAAGGAACATGTAAACAAAGATAGAAAACAGGTTCACTCATTAACCCAGCAAAATAGATGTAGGTGGGTGAGTTAGGTCAGTGCGAAATCTGTTCTGGGTTACTTCAAACGTAATAAATAAACAGAATTAACCTACTAGGTTACTTAAAAAGTAAATATTTTCAAATTGACAAAAGATAATGAAATAAAACAATTCCTTAATTACGATTTCCTAGATCAACAAATTCACTCTGACAATGAAATTATTTTTTCCTTAAAATTTTTAAAAGTGACATTTTTTGTGACGTGATTCACAAGATTGAAGTTTAATTAGTTAAATTTTTACTTTTATGCTGCTGAAGTAAAAGTAAAATAAATAAGTATCCATAGGAACTATATAGGATCAGCCAATAATAAATAACTTTTACAATAGAAACCTATAATAATGCCCTAAATATCACTACAAATCTAAATAACTTAAGAATAAAGTTACTAAAAACAACACCTGACAGATTTAAGTTGTTAAGGTACAAATTGAACATCAAGTAGTAAATTATTTTTAAAAATAATTGCGTTTGAAGAAAAAAGGAATGTGTCATTTAGAATTAAAGGGGCTTTGTGTGCCTCGCATGTAATTATAACAAACTTCCGCACTCGCTATATAAAGTATCACTTTTACTGTACACATTATGGTATTATTAAAGATAATTTTCATGCAAGTATTTAATAATAACTCCGTTGACAATGGTAACCAAATAATAAAAGTTATCAAGAATCTAAAGTTTATGTTGCTATGGAAATAATTATAATTAGGTACGAGAACGATGGCGCGAAATAGTTATTTGTATCACTAGTCTAGAAACTAAACTTTTGCGAGAGCGAGCTTATTTTGACAGACCGATCTGAACGCGAATCTCGCAAAAGAGTTTCTGGGCGTGTGATACACAAGACTTGTGTCGATGAATCTTTTAATTTATTAAAGAAATATTATTACTATTTAAAATTTTATTCACGATAGGTTTTTATGTCAGTAACATTTTCGGTTCGCATGAATTATAAATAATTCATTTGTTTTATTCAAAAAATTTGGTGACTTTTGTTCTAACCTAAAAAATAAAATGAATTGGAATTCATATTTTTCAAAAATTAACATGATCATAATCGTGCAACACGAGTATAATATAAATAAAATGTTTTAATTAACGTTGACATCCCTACATTTTGGCGGCCTAGGCTGACAAACAAAGAGTTTCTGGACGATATTGAGTTCTGTAATATTAGTCATAATGGAACGGAGGCGCGAAATATATTATAGATATATAGAAAGATAAACATTTGATATAACCTGATAATGAGATTTACGTGACTAAAATATTGTGTTCATCGTTCGCTCGTGATTTAACATCACTCTCGTGTCATTATGAACGCTGTATCAAACTTGTATCCTTAATATCTATAATATCTCTTAAATAAGTCGTTGGCGGACTCAAGTTTTAAGATTTTTTTATCTACATTTTTGTACTAAACATATCCTTATAATAAAATTTGATATATTTACATCCTATTTAATTACTACTAGCTTAATATTTTCAGTGTATATTTTAATTGGCGTAATTAAATATAATCTCTTTTGTTTATACTAACTACATTATATCACATCAAATCATGTTGCATTTTCTTTATTTTCTGTGAAATTAATTAAATAAAATTTTAATTAAGATTAAAGAACAACTTGCCTCAAGTGCAAAGAAAGTGCTTACGTTTCATTTTCTTAAATTTACAGTCTTTTCTTCACATTACAAAAGGGAAGGACTCGGTTTGAGATAAAAATAGATTAGGTACTACAACCAGAAATTCCATCTTTAAAATTTAACGATATGGCATGCAGTTTGTACTAATGGGATCTAGCATTTTCTGAGTTTGTTATATCCACGTAAATTGTCATAACAGGGTTCAGATTTTAACAACGTACTTTTGAACATTATATTTTACATTTTAATTAAACGATGATAGATTATTTATTATTTAAAATAAGAACAGTATTATTAAATATAAAGCAAATATAAAACTAAAAAAATTATGTACAATTACATTATATTTTATTTTATTGTACATGTAGCAGAATACATATGTCATCGGAATTGTAATTGGTATTCCAAAATTCTGATAATATTTTATGGGAAACAATAACACATTGTAAACATGTCGAGGTAAAATTCTTTAAAATTAATTACCAGTATTTTTTTCTCGGAATTGTATTTTGAATAAGAAAATTGTGCAAATAATCTTTATTATTCCCAGAAAAAAATTATTTACTTGTTATAACAATTCATTGTTAAATATTTATTTAATTATAGAATGGGTATTTATTAGTATTTATATTCAATATTTGTCAGCAAATAATATTTATATAAAATGGAAAAACTACATAATAGCAAAATGAAACGAATAATTAATTATTTTTTAATTAAAAAGTTATTATGGTTATTATGTTCATTGTAAACATAAAATTTTCCAAAACAAAGCAATATTATATATAAATAATGATGTAAATTTGGCTTAATAAAACTAATTAAATTATTTATTAACTTTTATATTACCTACGCAAAATATTTTATTTAGTTCTTTTTCATCGTTTGTATACTGAATATAGTAATAATTAAATAATTTATTGAATTATAACTTGTCATAAATGTATATTCATTTTATTAAATTCTTTGTAACACTATTTTATGGAATTTATTTTTATTTAATTTAAATGAGTTTTCGGCACAAAATATGTATATAGTCAAATTTAAGGTTATTATTTTAATACTTATACATATATTTAAACAAAAAAAATAATACAAAAACAAAATTATTTTCTTCGTCCACCATTTCTTGTTCAGACAATTTTATTTTTATTATTTCATTTCAAATTTAAAAATATTGATTAATAAATTTAAATAAACATTGCAAATATTTTTTGTATTTTAAATTTTATTACTTTTAATAATTACGTGCTAAATAAATAATATACTGTTTCATAAATATCAAAATTTTTATTTTATTAATATTTTCTAATTACATCTTGTAGAGATATCATTTAAATTTTGAAGTGTGTATTATAATATTCATATATAAAAAAGCACACATTTATTCCTACTTTAAAAAAAGCATGACAATAAAAATATTCTTCGATCACTACTTCGAGTTTAACGCTTGAATTTTGATGTGTAATATTAATAGCAAATATTATTTTTGATACATTTAAAAATATATCCAGTCAAGGACATAAAAGCACAAAAATTTTAACAATGAAAATATTTGTTCTTCGTACCTGCCATCATTTAAATTTAGTATCTGTATTTTAAAAATTTTAATTATTATGGAAAAAATAGTTTTGGATAAAAGTACAATAGAACATAAAAATTACAACAATGAAAATATTAGTTTTGCCGTCACTTTTAAATTATATATTTAAAATTATTATATATTATTAATAATTTTATACAAAGAAAAAATTATATAAACTATAAAAAATATTTTAGAATAAAGTACAAAAAAGCACAACAACTCTAACAACGACAAAATTTGTTTCTCTTACCATTTCATGTTCTGCCATCACTACACTGCACTCGTACTCAGAGCTTTTGAAGCTCGCGACGCGTTCAGCAGGACGGTTGCGCGCAGAATGGTTGCACAGGTGGAGCGCGGAAAGCCCGAGCTTGAAAGCTGCGAGAAAAGCTCCAGCGCTGCAAGCGCCGATTGCGGGATTTGCCTCCGGATTGTTAAACACTGAATAAACAAACTGCACCGGAGTTTTGTGCTAAATAAAAACGATAAAGATTGGCAGCTCGTCCGCTAGGATTTATAAAATAGGTTAGCGTCAATAGTGTTTTGTAAAGGCTGAAAAGTTTTTCGTTTCGAAAATTTTACAAAATGTAATGCTGTAGTGCATGAAAATTTAGTGAAACAGAATATAGTTTAATAGTTGTCTGATTTACAATGTATATTAAATGGTTAGTATTTATAATAAAATAGTATCAAATGTGTTATTGGAAATTTATTATTATATGTATTAACAAAAATAGTATATTGTGTTATTAAGACTAAAGTGATAGTTTGTGTGGCGAGCACGGAAGTTTGCACGACGAGCGAAGCGAATCGAGCAATTGCATGCGAGGCACACAAAGACACTTTTACTCTGAATAACACATTCTATTTTTTCTTCAAACGTAGAAATTAAAAAAAATAATTACTATTTGACGTTTAATATGTAGGTTACCTGTCAGTTATTCATAATTTTTAGTAACTTTATTCTTAGGTTATCTAGTTTTTATAGTGACACTTGGGCGATATTACAGATTTCTATTGTATAAATTACTTCTTATTGGCTGATTCTACATATGGCAGCGAAGAAATTAAACGGCGGCTAGAATAAAAAATTATATTACGCCGGTGTTGAAATTAAACTTCAACCTTGTCAATCACGTCACAGAAGATGTCACTTTTATGACGTTTGTGAAAAACCATATTATATTGACTATTCATTATTTATTTATTCTGAGAAAATTTAATCATATCGACAAAATAAATAGAGATGTATTAGTTTTTTAATTCAATTTCCATGGCATATTCTTAAAAAAAATAATTTGAATGTTATTTTTGCATGTTTTAGCTTAAATAAATAAATCATTGTACATTCACAATTTTTTTAAAATTAAGAAACATAATTTTTGCAATTATTTTATAAAAAATAACAGTGGCGTAATAATGCGGATACGGGCCTGTGTTCCAGAGTCAATCCGGACCCCAATGTAGATTAAAAAGAAATCTAATGACCTCATAATAGGATACTTTACAAAATAGGTACTATTGAATGAAATCTAATTTTATCTGTAGTTCATTCGCTTTAACGGGAGAATAGAATTTTGAATTGGCAATGCCAAGTAGCTTCCACTGTCAGGATGAGGATAATTTTCTAGCCTGTAGCAAAATGTAAAACAAAAACCCATTTTAAAAATAAACAATATTACAAAAAAAGCAAGGAAATAAAAACAAATCGGGCAATTAAAGCGCCAAAACTTTTCCTAAAAATGTTTTTTTCTTGTCTTAAGAGTATATTTTAAAGAAATATTTTTAAAACCAATTTCTAAATGAGAAGAACTGATTCATCAAAATATGACGCTGACTCGTCTTACCGACGCATTCTTCATAATTGGTCCTCAGGACCAAACACATAATTCAAAAGGCAGCGCGTCGAGTCGATCGCCATTTAAAATTAGGAAATCCGATCGATTTACAAACGATATGATTGTCTGCTGTGAGCTGATAGTCCATAGTTTATAATGAAATTGCATGTGGTTGGGTTAAAGTAATACTCCTACAGAAATAAAATTGACATAAGATTGATAAAAAAATATTATATAAAAAACTAAATAAAGATAAAAAAAAAATAAGTTCTGAAAATATTGGGAGACATTTGCCGATAAATTTATTATATTTACAATTTTAATATGATGGAAAGTGTATATCTGCTTTCCATGTGTTATATCTGCATTTTTATAACCTTTTTTTTTCGGTATCTAGAAAATTATTATTTTAAGCATAAAATTAGAATTGTGGAAAACATATTTTCTATTCTTACTCTGTGAGCGACAAAATTTACTCACACACTTTCATTGTATGACAATATTTTGTACCACACTTTCGGTATTTTAATTAAAGGCATGGAGGGGAAAGGGTACATTTTTGCCTCTCACTCAATATTTAAGAAATTTAGTTTGGAATCTTTAGAGATTTGTTTTTTTTACGTCTAAGATGACAGGCGCACTTTAGACTAAAGACAGAAGCTCTGGTAGGAATTGTGGTTCAGCTAGATAACTGATTCACAGATATTAGTTCTTCTATTTATTTTTATTGATAGACAATTAAAATAATGCCTTTGTTATATAGTAATACAAAATTAACAATTTCGTAAAAATTTAATAAAATTATATCTATTTATTTTTTTATGTATATTAATATAGCCAAGTATCCAAAAAGTGTGTTTTTTTAAGTTGGAATTCTATTATCACAACATAACTTCAAGGCATAAATTATATTTAACCTTATCTATTTTCTAACTTGCGTGAATAACATGGTCAAGCGGCTTAAACTTATATCCGGCTTAAGCGATGCACTTTCTATTAATTTGAAATTCCTGTCATGCACTTTCAGCGTTATAGTTTATGCAACTTTGCCTGGTTGGAAATCCATTAAACCTGTAAATCCCTGCGGATAACTTAAAATATTGGACTCACAAGAACCATTAAAATACGAAGCTTAATTAGGTAAGTAAATACAATTGGATATAAATAACCTGTTATTGTAAAACTTAGGTCAGTTGATGTTTCGCAGATAACTTAAAATACTGGACTCACAAGAACCATTAAAATACAAAGCAAAGTAGTGCAAATGAAATAGGTAAATACATTTAGTTATAAATAATCTGTTATTGTAAAACTTAGGTCAGTTGATGTTTCGTGGTTGGCAATCCTGTCTTGGAAGTTCCGTGTAACTTCTAATAACTAAATTACTATCTACATCCAAGTAGTCCAGATTCCAGTACAAACTGTAACTCCTTTGTGTACGAGTTATAAGCACAACCCACACTATCAAACCTTAGTTAAAATTGTTCAAGGACCAGGTGAACCCTGATCCAATAAGAAAGTTTCCAAGCTTTTGTTTTTGTTGTAGGTTATACTGCACTCAAACTTCATTGGGATAATAATCACTGAACTTAGGTTAAGGGAACAATTTAAAACCGTAAGGAGAAAGACTTCTTGGGAAACTAATAAACTTAGTCTTTAGAGAGTATGTTGAAAATAAACATCAATATTACAATATTCGTCTTTTTTTAATATGTATACATCAAATTGAAACTTTGAAATTCCTTTTTAATATAAACAAAAATATATTAAGGGTAAAGTTTTTTTGTAATATAAACAAATATTTGAATTGATCGGCATTATAGAAAGCTGTTTTCTTTACATACAACTAGTAATTCAATTCGTGAACCCCTTCAATTTATTTTTTTAAGAAAGGAGAGCTCTTAATGTTAAGTTAGTAGTCATGTTTATTTCATGAGACGTGTATTCACAGTTCACTCATTGTCAAGTAGAGTTTGTTCGGAACTCTAAGGTTATACCCTAATTAGACCCCTGCCGAGGGTAACTGCACAAAAGATTTATGGGAGTAAAAATCCAAGGAAAATCAGGGTTGTATTTAAATTTTTCGGAGTACATGAATTTAAAATATACAGCTTAAATAAATAACTAAATAACAATAATAAGCTGATATATTTGTATTCTTGTAAATAGATAATTACAATATAAATTATATTATATTAAAAAGATCCGAAGACTATAATCTAATTCTTACTCTAATGTAATAATTAATCACTCTTTCCTCCCTAAAAATTAGTCACCGCAATGTTTACTATTTAAGAGAGGGGTACTCTCTCACTTGGAATTTCTCTAATTCTTGCTCTAATGAATTTAGTTCAAAATCACCATCCGCAAATCCACTCACCGTAATGTTCAGTACTTAAGAGGAGGAAATTAGCCATTAATATCACATGTTGTGTTTTAAATATTCGTAAACCATTGTATTGTAAAGTGCAAAAGTAATGTACTCGTATATATCTTATGGTTGAAGTATGTCGTATTACATCGGTATTAAATTATCTACTTCTATGACTTGGTATATAATATACTAATATTTCCTTCTCCTTCTTCTCAAATATTTGCCGGTTGAACGGTGAACGTTGTTATATTACTATTGTTAATTCACATATAAACATAAAATGTATTCCATTCGTTTTGTGAGTTAATCATTTTTGTAATAAATCTGTATGATAATTTGTTGATAAACTTGTTTTATTAACATTATTTTCTTTTAATTTTCATTGTCCTATTGTACATGAAACACAATACAGACTTTTCAAAGGTTGTCTAAAACTGATATGAAGATATAAGCAAATTTTACTATCTGTCCTTTACTAACTACGATTAAACACAGGTTAACTATAGTCACTTTAAATCATAGGGAGTAAACGCAACAAAGGTAAGAGTTAAGTTAAAGTCACTTATAACTTTTAAGCGGATTATGGCACTGCGAGTGCGAGATAAACGTAGTCATAGACAAAAGGAAGCAGTGTAATTAGACATAGTTGTATCCCCTGTACTTTTGACAAATCAGTATATGATTATAATAGTACCATAGAGATTTGTCAAAATAACATGGGATATTTCGATAATGTAGCTGTCATATCCACCCATACAGACTTGATCATGAACACGTTACTCACAAGAGAATTTTATAAAATAATATTTATTAATGTTACGTATCATAACAGGCCTTAGATGTTTAAAATCCTCGCTCCCCGAACTCGGAATTCAATTGATATCTGCGGCCGTTATGATACACATAACTATCCTAGGTATAATAGCTGTGAATAATAATGTGAAGTGTATAGTTATTTGTGGATAGAAATAGAAAATTGCAATTTATTTTGTCGCAGCATAAATCGCAAAGCATCTGTCTCTTCGTATAAAATCGTTTAACTTCAACTATTAAATTTTAATCTCCGTATCGTAACGAATACCAAGTTTGTATCAAATTTTAATGGCTGAATTTTATGAATCGCGTCTAATTAAAATTTTATTACATCAGATATTTTAGTCAAAGATTGCATGTAAATTTTTCATTTAGTCGTTTAAAAATTAAATACTCTGAAATGCTACATAATTTACATAAAATAAAATGATAGTGGTAACCTTTCATACATACTAAATTAAAGTGAATTAATTATAAGTAAACATATATTTTCTAAACTCGAGTATAAAAACAGTGCAAATTATTAAAATATTTTGTAGTGCAGAATATATTTCGTTTTAATTAACGAAAGTAGAACACATCTCTGTAATATCTCCATTTTATAGGATATATGAATATTTCAAATATTCAGGATACCAAAAGAGATGAAATGCACTTCATAGAAATAATATGAAGCAAGAACAGATCAAAAAGCCTTGTGCGCAAAAAAGTAGGGAGATATGCACGAGTGATGTTAGAAAGGAGAAATAAATAAAGACCGTACCAGGAATATAGAAACCACGGGAATAGAGGAAATCTCATTTTAGTGAACTTTGAGGTTATCAAAGTTGTATGAAAGAATTTTTTGTAAAATAACGAGCATTTTAAATTATTTTTTTAACCAATTACCAATAGCGTAGGTATACTGTATTTTCCACAGTTGATCCTCACGTCATCAAAAAAGATTATTATTCGCTACGACAAAAATGAGATAGAAAATTTAGTGTAACTGCGATAACGGACATTTTCAAATATTTAAAAAAAATGTATGTCATTTAGGTGATTTTGACGTTGACAATTTGTGCTTCAATGTATATTAGTAGTTTCATTAGTTTCATCTACAACTATTTTAGTATGATTCATTCATTGTTTTATTTGTATATAATACTATCAAATTTGACATTTATTTAATGAAAATCGAAAATCACACGATTACACCCGACAAGATGATACTATCAATCCCCCTTAAAGATTTGACTCACATCGTTACAAGTGAAGACGTGAGGAACAACAGCGGGAAATAGAATGTACTATTGCAGTCTATAGTAAGATAATTATTTGTTGCCAATCACTTTAATATAAAAATATAGCTGTGATGCTGAATTTAAAAGCTGGAGGTTCTACTATCAAGTAAACCTTCTCACGATGTTTGCGTTTGTACAGATTGATTGATTTCTGTGTAACTCTTGTCAAATCATTTATAATGTTATAGTTTTTGGGTTTTCAGTATCATTACAGTTATTGTCATAGACCTAATTATGTAAAAGTTACTATACCACAAAATAAGAGTCATTATTAGAAAAGTTATTAGAAGAGTCGAGAGGTTACTATATTGTAAAATAAATAAATTTTGATCATTCATGCAAAGTTTTTATTCTTCCTCTTATTATTTGTTAAAATGTTCCACAAAGAACAGATTACAGGTGAACTTTCAATAACTATGCCACAGTTAATGAGAATTGTGCAATGAAAATAAACATATATCTCCGTCTTTATAATATTACATACGTTTTGTTCTTCATTATATTTTAAATAGTGACTCTACACACTAAACTTTGTAATAACAAGGTTAAATATAGTTGTTTATGTCAACAAACAAAGAATTGCATTTTTTGAACTGTGAGACTAGACATTTAAATTAAAAACAATCGCAAAAGTGTTATTGAAGACGTGTTTATTTATGTATGCATTTGATTTACTACCATTTTGTACCCTATTTACATTATATGCCATTAGCAATAACAGTTGTAACATCGCCCGTTATTTTACCTCTCGCCACTCAGTAAGAGAGTGAGTTTTCAATCGATAAGCTCGTTTTGAAGTCCGTAGCACACGATTTTAATATTTTTATCTGTCCGTGTATGTGGATGAATGGATGGATGTAGTTGTAATGATTCTGACACCCTAAATTAGACCTGATTAGATTTTAGGTGTTAATAATATAACCGGAAGTGGTGTTTCATGAAGATGAAGTGTTTTTCTGAAATATCTTAATCAATTATGAATATATGAAAATTTTTGTAAATAATAATTTTATATTGTCATTAGCTAAAATTTTATAGTTGAAATTTATTTCTATCTAACCCCATTTAACTATTACAAGTAATTAATGATTCGGTAAATTTGTTATAATTGCAATTAATCTGTTTACCTATGGTAACAAATGTTTTATATTGTGACAATTTTTATAATTGACAGTGAAAATGTTATAAAAATAATTATCTTAATCATTCATCTGACCGTGTCAGCAGTCAAGGCACGGATATTCACATATACAAAATGTAAATATTAATAAAAAGTGTAAAGAACAGATGAGAAGTTATGTGTTGGCTACATCAGATTTTTTTGTATTTGACATTGACAGTTACGTTATTTTTAGTTAGCAATATTAAATATTCACGAATACAATCCCTCCGTCATTTATGACAAGCGGCAGGTGAAATCATTATTTCAATATTTTTCGATTATTAATGTTCTTTTCTAGATATTTAAAAACATTATATTTTGTTTAACTGTGAATTCAAGGAAAAAGTATTATTTCATTACATCTATATTTATTTGTAAACTTTTACAAACAAATTTCAGAAAAAGAGAAATAGTATAAATTAATTAAAACTGATATTGCAGTTTCTTTTATGTGGCTAAGTCTATAAATATTTCCGATGCACTGAAGGATATATTAGTAGATATTGCCAAAGGCTTTTAATATGCTTCCTGCTTTGAAAGAAATGCTGACTTGGTGCTCATTCCTGTTCTCCAGTAAACAAACAACAAGTGTTCCAAGTGCACGTTGGAGAAATATTGAATGGAACTGAGAACAGTTTTGAAATGTAAGCCAGGGAATCTCTGGAGTCTCATATTCTGAGATTTGAATCGGAAAAGCTCGCTGACTTAAAATGTAAAATTGTTTTTGTGTCCTCAACGACAGGTAGAGGAGCCGTTTGTTTGCTTCACAAATGTTTATACAGAGATCAAATAGTTTGGAGAAATAACACGAAAACAAAGAAAATAAACTGAGGTTGTCGCTTTTTTGCCATTTTTTGTAACGAAGTTTGCCATGATTTTTTCTTATTTCAATTTCCAAACTTCTATCACTTTTCATGCGAAGTTTAACTATAAAGTAAAGCTTTCAAGTTTTAGAAAGTGCTAAAAGTAAATATCGTATTATGTAACATGGCACTAAATTAGGTCATTTATAATTCTAACAAAAAATAGTAAATTTATCTTTAGTAGAATTTAACCCCATGCCTTTTATAAATGATTTTGCTATGTTTCTAGATGTAATATAATTTAGGATTTAGTATTCCACAATAAGTACAGTCGATTCCGTTTAATTGGGCTACTTGTTAATTGGAGCAATCGACCGCAAGAAACATTTCGAGCATAAAATATAAACAATATTTTTCTACAATTAACTTGCATCATTAATAAACATTTTTATTTATCTACAAAAATTGAATGAAGAAATGTTGAGTATCACCGTCAAAAAACGTTTTCCCAGGTACTTTAGGTACCGTGTGAAGGTAACCTAACAATTGTGAAAAAATCGCCTACTTTATGCATTGTTATTATATTAAAAATGGTAACATTTTTTGACTGTTGAAAAAAAATAATTATCCACTACTGTTTACTTAGAAACAGGGCATGTAACCGGTTAATAAAAACCGGTAACCGATATTTTTAACGAAAATTGCGAACTTTAACCGTAATTTTAACCAATATTTTTCAGGCCGAAAATACCGGTGACCGTTAACCAAAAAAAATAAACCGGTTTTAGCGAACATTAACCTTTATTTTAATATCATTTAGCGAGAAAAAAAAATAATATTTTTTTTTTATATCTGTGTTTTCTATTTGTATTTGAACATGATTCATGACAGTTTTTACAATTAACATTTTATTGGAGAGTCATAAATGTAGGTCTCTTTGGCCGTTAAGGTTACTTAAAAAGTCCAAATAAATACGGCCTTTCAACACAGGCAAGTTTAAAATTGAAAAGTGACCTGCGTTTTTCTGAATAAATTACGGGAATTTTTGTGAATATTTATTAATTAAATTGTTTTTTTTAATTGTTATATTTTCTCAGATGGTAATTTTTTATTATTTTTTTAAATTATTTATCCTATAATTTTTTTTAATCAAATATTTATAATTACTTTTTTTTTAATTAATGTTAATAATTTTTTAAACCGATATATTAACCGGTTTAAACCGGTTTCCAATTTTTAAAAACCGGTTTTCGAACTAAAACCTTTATTATTATAACGTTCTCTATAAGGGTTAACCGTTAACCAGTATTTATTTCGGTTACATTCCCTGTTTGTAACTAACTTTTAGTAATTTCTAATTACAGTTGAATATAAAAAGTTACAATTTTTAGGTTTTTACTGTAAAATCATATACAGCTGAAATATTCCAAAAATACCCATGTATGAGTCCAAAATTTTGGTTTTTGATTGTTGACACCCTTTAAACCCAATTTTAGGTCAGGTTTGGGTTCCTTTTTACCCATTTTAAGGTGTGACAAATTTCCAAATGTACTATACAATATGTTTAGACACTTTTCAACTCATTTTTGGGTATAAAATACAACACATAATCATGTTAAACTTATTTTTTTAATTATGAACACCTAAATCATTGTTAAGCACTTTAAACCCATTCCAGGGTGTGAAATAGCCCAAATAAACCCATTTTTAGGTAAAATTTATTGATTTTTTTGAAAAAACCAAATTGATAGTCGCCGATGCGCTGATTTCAAATTTTCAAACCGAATTTAATTATGTCTTCCCATTCCTGAGACATTTGGCCTCAAAGTTGCACCTCAAAAAAGTGTGTTTTTTGAACATATCTCTAAAATGGGTAGAGATACAGTATCAACGATTACACCAGTCGAGTCTACGCGCAAAGTTACATAAAGAAATGTTTTCTCCGCATATACGATCTTTGGAACGATTTGGTGAAAAATGAGAAAAACGAAAAAAACCTGAATTTCAATTTTTCGCTTGGAAACTTTTTGTCACCAAAATTTTTTATATTCTGGACTTAAGTAAATACAGATGCGCTGATTCCAAATTTTCAAACCGATTTCAATTATCTTTTACCGTTCTCGAGATATTTGTGTTCAAAGTTAGACCTGAAAAAATCAGTTTTTCAGGAATAACTCTGAAATGGGTTCAGATATGACTTTGGCGAGCTCACCAATCGATTCTACGGGCAAAATTACATTTTTGTACCAATTTTCAGATTTTTATTCCAATGGATACAAATTTTATAGAGGAAAAACGAAAATCGTCAAAAATCGAAAAAAATCGCAAGGGGTTTATCAGGCGATTTTTCGATTTTCGCGATTTTCGTTTTTTTTGCTCTAAAAATTGTATCCATTGGAATATTAATCTGAAAATTGGTACACTTATCTAATTTTGCCCGTAGAATCGATTGGTGAAGTCGTCGAGATCGTATCGTGACCCATTTCAGGGATATTCCTGAAAAACGATTTTTTTCAGTTCCAACTTTGAATCCAAATATCTCGAGAACGGTAAGAGATAATTGAAATCGGTTTGAAAATCTGAAATCAGCGCATCTGTATTTACTTAAGTCTGAAAAATGAAAAGATTTGGACCCAAAAAGTTCTCCAGCGAAAAACTGAAATTCCGGTTTTTTTCTTTTTTCTCATTTTACACCAAATCGTTCCAAAGAACATATATGCGAAGAAAACATTTCTTTATGTAACTTCGTGCGTAGAATCGACTGGTATAATCGTTGAGACTGTATCTCTACCCATTTTAGAGATATAGTCAAAAAACACACTTTTTTGAGGTGCAACTTTGAAGCTTAATATCTCAGGAATGGGAAGAGATAATTAAATTCGGTTTGAAAATTTAGAATCAGCTCATCGGCGACTATCAATTTGGACTATTTTAAAAAACCAAAATTTTTGACCGAAAAATGGGTCATTTTGGATTTTTTCGGCCGTAAAATCAAAATTTTAAGGTGCAAATCTAAATATTGTTAGTTTTCATGATTAACTATGATTGTAAATTACTTGGAGATGAGAAAAGATATTAATTTTTATTTGGATATGGTTTGGAATATATTTGCGAATATAGATAACTATTATCAAAACAAAATTTCCAAATATAAGTACTTCCGGTCATCAGTTCCGTTGTAGGCCCAGGTTCGTGGTCCAATTAACAACTATCAATTGTTCTACAGACATCCTTTTGTTTAGATAAAGTTCATTTGTCCTAATTATTTATTTATTAACTGTTTCTTATATTATTATTTCCACTTTCTATATACGAGTACAGGATGGCTCAATGAAAATTATCAGCGCAATTTTTGGCCACTTAACAACAATTTTGCAAAAAACGCTCGAACACGTCATTTTTAGTATAAAGGGGGAACACCTGAATGGATTAGTTCCAATGGCATAACTTCAACCCTATAATGGGGGTGGACTGCACCTCAAAAATTTTAAATGGAAAAGAGTGTCAAACATGACACAGTTCGAAAGGCCTTTCAATTCTCTTCCCAACAGTTTTTTTATTTTTCAAATCCGATCATTAGTTCCAGAGAAATATCGTTTAAAACAAATTTTATCAGGTGTTTAAAATTGCAATCAAGTAGGCTTAAACAAATGACAAAATCGAATATCAGTATTTTTCCCGTAACGTAGAGGGCTGAAATAATAGGATAATATACTTTTATAATCTCGTAAATAATACAGTCACAG
Organism: Stenolophus ochropezus; assembly: GCA_035578165.1. Taxonomy (NCBI): domain Eukaryota; kingdom Metazoa; phylum Arthropoda; class Insecta; order Coleoptera; family Carabidae; genus Stenolophus; species Stenolophus ochropezus. The sequence goes on from JAQOWZ010000002.1 coordinate 7,388,781, forward strand.
ATGTAAAAGGAATAATAAAAGTTAATATATAAGACACAAACTAATAGCACTTTAAAAGTACACAACTTAAGTGTACTATTACTCAAGATCACACATGTTGTATTCTTCAAAATGTTCCATGTCGATTATCTTTTGTTTTCTGCTAAAATATTTTAGAAGTAACTCGTGTTTGGTATCAAATAAAAGGATTATTTGATGAGGGCTGGCGTCTAGAAATGACAAAAAAATTCCTTGTCGAATGTCTTTTGTTTTTAGCTAAAATATTTCAAAAGTAAGTCGTGCTTGGTATGAAATGTAAATACTCGACTATGTTTGGCGTGCAAAAATGTCAAAAATCATGTCAACAGGCTTTTGTTTCTGGAGAAAAGTTGTCAGAAGTACGTCGTATTTGGTATTAAATGTAAATAAAAAATGACAAATAATTACCATGTCAATCAGCTTTTGTTTTTGGCAAAAAGTTGTCAGAAGTATGCAGGGCATGTAACCGGTTAAAAAAACCGGTTAATAAAAACCGGTAACCGATATTTTGAACAAAAATTGCGAACTTTAACTGTAATTTTAACCGATATTTTTCAGGTCGAAAATACCGGTAACCGTTAACCAAAAAAAAAAATAAACCGGTTTTAGCGAACATTAACCTTTATTTTAATATCATTTAGCGAGGAAAAATTTTAATATATTTTTTTATATCTGTGTTTTCTATTTGTATTTGCACATGAGTCATCGCAGTTTTTACAATTAACATTTTATTGGAGAGTCATAAATGTAGGTAGTTTCTTTGGCCGTTAAGGTTACTTAAAAAGTCCCAAATAATACGGCCTTTGTCAACACAGGCAAGTTTAAAATTGAAAAGTGACCTGCGTTTTTCTGAATATATTACGGGAATTTTTGTAAATATTCATTAATTAAATTGCTTTTTTTTAATTGTGATATTTTTCTCAGATGATATTTAAAAAAAAAATTTAATTAATTATTCTCTATTTTTTTAATCAAATTTTTATAATTAATTTGTTTTAATTAATTTTAATTATTTTTTTAACCGATATATTAACCGGTTTAAACCGGTTTCCAATTTTCAAAAACCGGTTTTCGAACTAAAACCGTTATTATTATAACGTTCTCTATAAGGGTTAACCGTTAACCAGTATTTTTTTCGGTTACATGCCCTGCATATAAGTCACGAAAAGTGTGATGTATGGATTTAAATTAAAAATCAAAAATGAGATTAATAAACTGTAACGTCAATTTTTTTCTTATTATCAATATAATTTTTTAAGTAGGATTGGAATTTAAATGCTAGTGTAATATATATACCACAGTTGAGAATACATTATTTACCAGCGCCTTATGTCCTTTGGTTACTTCGCACCTCGGGATAAAGCTTGGCGCGAGGTCAATAATGATAGTTTTCTTAACTTTGATATAATATAATATTATGTCACTATACTTTTTATAAATTTGTTTAATAATTATCCTTACGGAAAATTATATTTTACTAATGTTGGTTTTCGCAAGTTCTTACATTTAAAAATGATTACTATTTCATAAAGGTGACCAGAATTGTATTTAATTCTTATGGGAACATGGTTTAGATGACAATTAATTAATTTTGATGTAGGTTTGTAATATAATTACTATTTGCAAGATTTATGATTTAAAGTAATAGCTGTAATTAAAGGTGATCTATTAATTAATATTTTATTGTTAATGGACATCAACCGAATCCAACTGAAATTGGTACAAATATTTTTTGAAAATTTTATTTGACTTTATTTCTAATGAAAAATTAATTAGTCATTTCCATTTCGAAGTCGAGTTACAGAAAAGGTAATGAGTTGAATTTATAATGTACAGGACGAACAACCTTTATAAAAGTGTGGGATTATTTTTTCGCATTTTGAGCAGATGAAACATATCTTTTGATGTTTTAATTTGAACTTATCTGCAGCTGGGATTTGTGTAACGAACCTTATGCACAGATAGACTACGTTTACATTTCTGAAATCTAATTATATTTTTAAATAACTGGATTCTGCACGGTACGTTATAACGAGTGAGTTATCTTTGAGGATATCTCAGTTCTTTGAGGGTTCTTGGAATCCTTTTAAAATCAAGATTCTTTTTGTATTATTTCTGAAATCAATATCTGAATCCTTTTATTATAAAGTTTAATAAATAAGTTCACTATTTCTTACAATTTTTTGCTGTTAATTACTAGGTTTTTCAATTAAAAAACAACAATCTGTATCGCTGATTTATTCAAAGTGGAATCATACGAATGCAAATTATTCAATCATTTCGAATGGAATACAGATAACTTTCATTTTTCTCTTTCATTCTCTTTCATATCCAATTCTTTTTTTCTCTGAACATGTACTCAAACCTTTCCAATTGGTTGAATACGGATTGCATGCAAAACAATTGAATAATTTTGTTAGAACATGGTTTTCAGAATAACTGAAGGACTTTTTAAATGAAATTTTATTAGAGAAATGGAAGGGACAAGTCCAAAAAAACCTTTTTTAGATAGTGACGTGACCTACTCGTATATGCAAAATAATATTTGAGCAATATTTTCAACCATTTTTGAATTTGTTGTTTCAGAAATAAAGATTATTTTGCATTATTTTTTTATTGCTTTTACTCATGAATCGGGGTTTTTTGTTGTTTACCGATTGGATTAGTGATTTCAAACTTTACCTTCCGTTAGGATAATCAGTAAATAAACGATAACATAACATAAAACGATTAAAGTTTAATTTAAAATAGCAAATAAATTATATATTTGTTACTAACTTGTAAACCATCATTTATATAAACTGTTTATTCACCAGGGAAACTAATCTTTACAAGTTACTAAGCTGTAAAATTGACAGCCAACTTACAAACATTTTACAAGTTAGTAGTTGCATTGTTTATATTATAGAAAGATGTGTTTTGTTAGTGTTTTGACAGGATTTGGTTCTAATTTTAATTTTATTTACAAGTGAATAACAAATAAACTATTATACCACACCGTGACTTTATTTTAACGTGAAACATGGTCGCTACTTCTTTTACTTTAATTTTCTTTGAATTTGCTTGCAACCACTACTGAACTCGTCAACAAGTTATATTCGAATGATATTACGCCAAATTTTTGCAAATTGATAATAAAAGCAGGTATATTAATAGCTGGATTTTGCAAATTTTTATAATCCTCTCTTAATGCGTAGGAACATAAATACCTTGTTGCAGTAACCCGAGTCGTTATGAAGTCCTGTCATTTGCAATTTTTTGAAACATCCTATATTATACCTAATATTTAAAGAGTGGAGGCTTATGAACTAAAATTTTGGCAAGGCAGGCAATAGGGACTGAATAAAAGCAAGCTTAAACTTAAAACCTAAAGATATCAGGTATCCACGTCTACTCATTTATATAACATTTCTCAGGTTCGCATCGTGCCTTAAAACTACCTTTTCTGAAATAAGAAAAAAATCGATAAACGTTGTGCGTATTGTAAAACCAATACAGTCGTACACACATATTGAAAAAATTTGAGGCAAGAGAATTTTTGCCTCTGTACTTTTGTAATCGGCACTGCGCTGGGGCGTGCGAATGCTTTATTCGACAGTATATAGTATAGGAAAACAGTGGGAATTTGATAATGAGATTTGTAGACCTATGCGCTCAAAATTTAAAATTTCTAGAAGATTGAAATTTAAAAATACAATGGAAAATTCTCCTCTCCTCCACATTTTGTATGTTGAGGCACTGCCTCACCTGCATCCCTTAATGAACCGCTACTGTATTTAAATAATTATTAAGTTGTAGCAGCATTATATATTTTTAAATTATGATAAATATTAAAAGTAGCAATATGTAGAAATTAAGTTTGTGAATTATACAATTAAAAATGTGTAACAACGGGAGATTCTTGTTAATCTCACCAGATTTTTACACATAAAAACAAAAGATAGTGGAAAACTAACAGAATATGCAAATATATAATAGGAAGATTATTTATAAAGTTGTTCATTGTGCATAGCAATGAAGTAGTGTAGCACAACGTAATGTATGTTAACAAAGTAATATACATAGTTAGCGAAATGGGGAAAGGTGATATCCTCTGACGAGGCTAATTACGCTTTCGCATTTCATCCGCTCATTCTAAAAATATTTTCATATCAAGTGGACGACATAATCCGAGGCTTAAATGCAAATGATGCAGCATTACTGAGGCCTTGTTAAATTTTTTCTTTTATGTCATTAGTTAGCTTTGTTCCAACCAACGACCACAAAAGAGTTAAAAATACCCTCCAAAATAAAACAGGCCCAGAACATTTCCCCAGCTGTACGATAAATCTCCATTTGTTTTTTATTGACAATCGTCAGAATTTGTGTTTTGAACTGGAATTCACGATTGTATGATGGAGTTTCTAATATTTCATTTTTATATGCTGTAGATTTGTGAAACATGAGAAATATAGGTATTTATTCATGGCATATTTTCATGAAAAAATAATAAAATTTTCAAAATGTTTTTTTTTTATTTGGATAACATCAACATGGGTCAAGGAAATAAAATCCCTATAAAAATTGCAAAGTTTAAAAATAGTTATTTTTTATACAAGACGATAAAATAATATTTTATCGACAAGCGGAAAGTGTGAATTATTTTTCGCGAGTCGATAATTTAATTTTATCGTCGTGTATAAAATTCTATTTTTTTCTATAGCAGGTTTTAAAGAGAAAAGAATTAGAAAAATTAAATTATTATTTAAAAACAATTTTAAAATGTCAGTAGTGTGCGTTGTTATGGAAATGTACTTCTAATAAACAAAAGTTAAAGTACTTTATCTACCCTTGCTGTTAAAGTGTTACTTTATCTACCCTTGCGGTTAAAGTGCTACTTTATCCACTATTTTGAGTTGATAAATTTGCATTTTAATATCTGCTATAGAAAAAACAAATTTTTAGGTTTTGTTAAATTTTAGATACCCAGCCATAAAAAATGTTTTTTGATTTTATTAAATAAAAAGTTTATTAACAACCAATTTTCAACATAGCCAGCGAACTACCGTTAACAGATGATTCATTATGTTCCGGCTGAATGACTTGAAATTAACTTCCTGTATTTTTTGTTTAATCAGCAACTAGTGTAATTGGTGCATGCAATACGAAAAGAAGCTGACATATCGTAAAATAACTAATCTTGTTGTAATTACTTTATATTTCTACTGCTGTAATACTTCTTGTGACTAAAGTAACGTTTATTTATATTAAACGCTACAATTTTATGTCTTACTAATATTTTACTGTTTATTAATAAAGTAAGTACGAAGTCTAATATGGGATACATAATATAGGACTGTTACCGAGACTAGGTTTTACGAAGTGTGATTTAGATCTAATTAGGGAAAAAGTGCTTAAAATGATCCCTCAATGTAAATTGATCCCGTGCTGATTATGCTGGAAATAGCCCTCCACTTTGTACTTCTACCACAGAATAGTTACACACAAAAGCGACAGTCCGTGTCGGTACGTTTCATGTTCCCTTTTACAGTTCTAAAACCTTGAAGCATTGTGTAGACCTTTAAATTTGTGCTCTTCCCCTATCTCTCTCTAAGATGTGAGGAAACTTTCCGATGTTAAACAATTGGCCCTTTAAATTTGTGCACAGTCTCCGTCTCTCTCTAATTTTCGTTTCTCTATCTTACTGTCGCTTCTGTATAAACCTATTCTGTGCTTCTACTTAGAATTATTCTCCCTACCATGTGTTGTTAGTATTTTGAGAATGGAAAATAAGAAATTGGTGTGTTGGATGTTAGGAAAGGTCTTTTTCGAAGTTGTATAACTCTTATCTGAATAGATTTTTTGTGAAAATAGTTTTAATGAATTTAATGACAATTCAAAATTGTGGTAATTAGAGTTTTATTTTTTCGTATGAAACAAATATGGTTATTTTCAACATTTGGATGTGAATTAGGTGTTTGGGGTGAAATGATTTCTTTTTAACGGGCCAAATGAGCTCACAAATTTTATTTTATTTTCAGAGATAAGAATATACAATGCCCCGTTCTTATAAAAGAAAAACAGCACTTCAAGCTGTAATCATATCATTTTGAATACAAGTTTATGTAATAACCTTTTATTAAGTATTTTTTTAAAGGAATCATTTTGTACATACACTTTACTATGCCTGTAAAAAAATAAAAGTGTAGTTAATGAAGTAGCTAAATTAATTCGCGCCAAACTGAAGGTAGACGAAGTAGCTTATGAAAACTAATTTAAATTTATCAAAATTAATGGAAGTGTCCGTTTTATACCAATTCTTCCTTAAAAGGATCGTTTTAAATACCTTTCCCCTACATGAGAACAAGAATTAGACTACTACAGTGAGTGAGCACATCTCTCACAGGTAATAAACATTAGGGTGATTGGATTTAAAAGGGGTCGTTTTGATTTATTTACATTAGGACAAGAATTAGAATATTTCACAATAAGTACGTACTCCTCCCAGAGGAAATATATATTACAATGAATAATTTTTACGGAGTGACTTTCATCTAATTATATATGCATCGCTCACAGGTAGTAAACGTTACAATGGCTAGTTTTAATACGGGGTGATTTTGATCTAATTACATTAAGGCAAGAATTAGAGTTGCTCATAGTTTTATTTTAGAATTTATTACTAGTTCGTTTAATTGGGACAACCGCTTAAAAATGTATCAGTCCTAACGTTGACCTATTAATAGTATTGGTATTGACATCTAGATCTAGACTTTCTAGACTCTTCTTGTCTTGCCTAGATTATCAATACAAGGTTGGCAAAAATCTTCTTTTGAAATTTGGAGACAAGACTAGACTTTCTTATTATAGATCAATACAAGAAAATTCTAGACAATTTCCAAGACTCTACATTAATTAAAAAAATATATTTTAGTTTAATTCGGACAGCCGCTTAATTAAGCCTAAATGAATTAGTTCCAATGTGTCTCAGTTAAGTGGAGTCTAATTCATCTCTGTTTGAGATTTGAACCCTAGACCATATACTGCATTCAATTTAAGTTTAAGCGTGCTAACCAACGAAACTCGTGTTAGTCGAACATAAAGTGATATTTTAACTATAGGTATAATCATCTTCTTGTAACATAAAGAACTATAATTATTTTTAAAAGCTTATATCATTAGCATGTGTCGTCTAAATTTGTCGAACAAAATATATATCTCGGCGACCCAGTTTTCTGGAATATGAAATATTTCTGTGAGGACATATCCCACTTGATTCCAAATTGTGGGAATCGTCCCATTTGTCACACGTCGAGTGACTAATCTTATAAGTTGTTGGGAGTTGGAGTGTGCGGTGGAATGTTCAGCCATCGTCCCCATGGATTCTAAATCGATTTGCACTAACTTTCTTGTTCACTTCAAGGCGTAAGTTGTTAGCTTACTACATTTGGACAGGCATTTTCCGAAAGGTTAACCACAGCTATTTCTTCGGGCTAATACGTTATCTGGTTGCCGGTCGCTATGATTACAAGCTCCAGAATTTATAGAATCATTTGTAGTACGTTCACGAAAGTCTGGATCGTGCAAACCTTAATTTCATTTAGATATTCTCTTTGATTATATTCTGTTGTAAGACTAGGACGAATAAAATGGGAAAATACATTTCTTACATTTAATTTAATTAAGTAATATAAGTAAAGAGATGTGCAAAATTAAAATAAACTACAAATAATAATAATAATTTATGTTAAGGAAGACAAGAATTTGGACAACATTATTGTGAAATTGAATGTTTGATTAAAAAAACCAACGTCTCAACTACTTAGATCTTATTACTGTTTGTTAATTACACAAAAAAATACATTTTTCAACTTGTTTTTAGCGGCAAGGTGTTGCAATTTAGGTGTTGCAGATTCGAATCCTGTAGATGTAAGTTTATGCTCTTACCAATTGAGCGATCGTTCATATTGAAAAAAAAAACATCATAATTAAAAATATAAATTATTATCTTTACTTTAATTCGAGTGTGTAAAAAAACTCAATATACCTATACTCACTGTTTGATTTAAGTATGCAAGTATGAAAATAAAATTGTACCAGAAATTTGTATAATAGCTATTTACCGGTTTCAGGATATTAGGTCCTTCTTAAATAGACAAAAGTAAGCAGGGTAACCAAGACATAATTGTATCCCATGTAATTTTGACAAGTCATTATGGTAAAAATATTACCATACAGATTGGTCAAAATAACGTGGGACATTTGGATATGTACAGCTGTCATTTGATAAAATAATATTTATTAATAACCTTAAACTGGTGAACTATTGAACAACCCATAGATGTTATGTATTATACCAGGCCTTAGATGTCTTAAAATCCTCGTTTTCCGAGCTTGGAATTCAATTGGCTTCTGCAGCGGTTAAGATAATCATAACTATTCTAGGTATGTTAATAACTATAACATACCTCGGATAGTTATGAATATCATAATGGCCGCAGATGTCAATTGCATTCTGAGCTTGGAGAGCGAGGATCTTAAGACATCTAAGGTCTGATATGATTCATAACATCCGTGGTTTGTACAATAGTTTACCTATTTCAAGTTACTAATAAATATTATTTTATAAAATTCTCTTGTCAGTAACGTTTTCGTGATCCAGTCTGTATGGTTTGAAATGATATGACAATTGTCTCATGCTATCTTGTCAAAATTACATGTTATAGAATTATGACTTAGCTACCTTGCTTACTTTTGTCTGTGTAAACAAAAGCTTAATATCCTGAAACCGGTGAAATATTTGACGTCTCCAATATTTTACATTTTTAAATGTAATATTTTGTTAATCAGCCAGTATGATTAATGTAAATAGTTTGATCGTCTAAACAATCTGAGTAAGCAACGTTACCATCCAGTTGAATAGGATACAGTACAACGAATTGGTTTTTCCTGACTGCGGAGAACAATATAACTATAATCACAAACCCAAGTAATATTTATCACGAAACAAATACATCTGATGCTTGCGTCCATGTTCTTTCTAGGATTATTGTGATATAGAAAACGAAAAGGAAGTTGAAAAATTTGGTTATTTAATACTCATAGGTATTGTAAAAATTACAAAACAAATTCTAGAAATCATAAATTGTGCTCATTTACTCAAAAATAACCACTGAGATGTGAAAATATCGATTTTTCATTCATTTCTAATTATAATATATCTAACATTTGTATTGTTTTGTATTGTATTTCGCAAACAATGCTAATATTACCAACGTGTTTATCAAACCTGAAAGTAAAGATAATACAATGTGAATTAATATGTGCCTTTCAAATCAATTCAACAAGATTTTACTCCATTTATAATGGTATTTTGAAATTTAAGTTCTTTAACTTGTCTTTATTGGCTTAATATTACAATGTAATACATGAAAAACCAAAACTTAAGTATATAAACATTATAAATTATTTCTTTGTTGCGAGTAGATCCAACGTATCTAGGAAAACGATTTCAGATTCGATCTTCGTACTTCTAACTGATCTGGAAGAAAGTCTTGCAGATTTTTTTGATTCTCTAATTGATTCTTTTGACTTCGATATGAATTTTCCCATATCGAACTTCGGGGTATGATTAAAATTTTCAATTTCTTCAAGAGTACTTTCTAACATATTGTTGTAGGAATCAATGTAGCTTTCTTTCAAGGCTTCAATTATTTCTTCAGGACATTTGATGGAGTATCTTTCGAATTTATGTACTTCACTATATTTAAAAACTCCTTTTGCTGCAGCGTTGAAGATATTTTCTTTATTTTCTAAAACAATGCGTTGCTTTTTTTGTTTTTGTTTTTTCTCGCGTAGTACTTTCTGAAGAATGGGTAAGTTATGTTTAAGTTGAGTGAGATTAATATTTTTCTTTTTTAACAATGTTTCTAGCCTATAAGTATTTTCTTTTTCTATCCATTTGTGACTTCGAGATACTTTTGGAATTGAAGATTTTCTAGGTTCTTCTTTCTTTACTACTTCTTGAATATTTTCTACTTGTATTTCTTGCAATATTTCTTCTGATTCTTCTTGTTGTGGTGGAAAGTGTTTTAGTTTAAATTCATCTAACCATGTTTTATAATTTTGGGAATTTCGTTTTTGTCTTTCATGTAATGACTTCAATAATTTTGATATTTCTTCTATGGGCTTTATTTTTTCCAGGGAGTATATTTTAAAAAGTCGAGCTGATCCAGTAATGTCAGTCACAATTGTATGTTTCTTGGAACAATGGAATCTTTGTTGGTCATTGTACAAATCTAAAATTTGACTTCCGCTCAAATGCATAATTCTTACAGGTGTTTTATTTCGAACTGTCAAATCCCATTTTTCAAGATATGAATCTGTTCTTTGGGTTACAATTATCCATGGAGCTAAGACGGACCAACAACCGGATATATATTTACAGTGTGCTTTTCTCCATAATAAGGGTTTTGAGGTGTCATTAATGTCCCAAATAGCATAGACTCGACCTCCTATTGTTAGAAATATATTTTTAAATAACCGATTGGGTTTACAAACATGAATTGGACCATCGTGAATTAGACTAAATTCTTCATATTTGCAATATTCTTGACCGACTTGTAATCCTTGATCGTAATCGTGTCCTTCGAAAAAACATTTGTAAACTTTTCCTAATTTATCTGCAGCAATGAAATTCTGACTAAATTCGTCTTTAGGACCTAAAGGTAGTATTTCAAACTGTGTTTTTATGAAAATATTTTCGGTTGGATCAGGTACAATTGCTTTATATTTAAACGTTTGGTTGTTTACTATAATTTGTGTTAAAGGTACAGGGAATTCTGATTCTTGGAAGTTCATAATTATTTTAAAAATAGGTATCATTCTACGATCTAGATATTTGAATTCGGAAATATTTTTCAGTAAGGCTGGAGGAAGTGTTTTCACTCTGCTGTAAGACCTGCGTGACTTTTTAGGTACTTCTAAATATTGTTGATGTAAATCCCAAATTAAAATTTTTCCGTCCAGACCAATACTCATAAACTGTAAACTTTCTTTGTCTACTTTTTCTAATAATCCATTTTTGGTGAATTGGCAGTTTGGTAAGACCCATTTTAATTGCGTAACCTTATTACTGTGGCTATGTTGTATGTCTGTTACTACTGTAGGATGTACAACTTCAATGCCTTCTGGTTCTAACATCCATGTCATTAATCGCTTCAAACATTCCCTATGTCGTCTTTCTCTCTGAGTCAAAGCTTCTTTTGTCTCTATTTCTTCTAACTTTCCTTTCAAATCCCATAACACTATTTGCCCATTTGAACATCCTCCTAGGAGTATATCTTTTCGAAAAGAACAATACCTCAAACATGTTATTTCTCTATCTGATTTTAATATAAGTTTAGGTTTATACCATTGAGTAGTGCACCAAATCAGCACTGTATGTTTCCCAAAGATTGTTTCACCTACGTAATCAGGTTGATGAGTTAAGTAAGAATTTTTTGAATATCTACCATAAGCTGCGGCAAATATACCAGAGAGAAATGGATTGTAATCTAGATCAGTAATTAATTTACCTCTGCAAAGTAAAGCGTTATCAAATGAAGCAATATCATTGTTGTTTATCGCATCGTAAATAGGAACTTGTTTAGCAATTTTTTTATAATCATCCTCATAAATATTTATTTCTTTATTTACAATCAAGTTGTCACAAACAATATCAGCTTTTTCGTTCATAAAGGCAATTAGATTTTTCATTTCGGCTGCAGTCAGTTTCGGAGGTTCATATAAGTATTCATATTGTGTCCATTCGTTTCTATGAATCCTGCGTCTAACCTGTACGCTATTGTCTCTGTAAGTGGGTGTTACTTGTATCGAAGCATCGGTTCTTCTTCGCTCCACATTTTGGTACTGACCTCTAGGAAGCAGTTCTATGTAACCATCTACAGCATCTTCAACTAATCTCAATCTAAATTTATAATTTTCAGAAACTAAAGGATACATAAAGTCTATTTCAATTTCAAATAATGGTCTCGTATTTTGAATAATGTTGTCATCCACTTCTTCCTCGCTACCAAAACTGAACCATTCTTTAGGAGTTTTTATGATTGATTCTTTAAGTTTTTGTTCTGAATCCAATCTTTGCTTTTCTAGTAATTCTAAGATTGTGTTTTTTGCTACAATTTTAATACACAATCTAAACTCTTGTTTATCATCTTCCAAATGTCTTTTGAATCCCAAGAGCATTTCATCTTGAGGATAATCTACAATCTCTTTACTTATTGCAAGAAATTCAGAACTTTCTTCATGGAACTCCAAGTTGTCTAGGATTTTTTCTTTCGGTATCATCAGCCATGGATCTTCCAGGGAGAAATCTTCACCGATCATACATCCAATAGCAATACGAGTCGTACGGGACAATATAATAGTAATTACCCCGTCAATATCATATTCGGAAGAGTACAAAGATGATTTTCTTCTTTTCGAAGGTCTTCGTTTCTTTTTACCTAACTTTTTAGTTTTATGCGCTTTAGACTCTAATGAATGAGATGACATTTTGAAATTTGATATTTCTTGTCACTTATTTTATAGCCCACTTTTTTTTTAATTAATTCAGATATAAAAATATACAAATTTGAATTTTAAATTTAGGGAACCATTAATCTATGTTAAAATAATTATATTTTCTAATAACCTTTCTTCAAAATTATAAAATCGTTACTTGGAATAATTTATATACTTGCCGTACAGATTAAAAACTTTATATTCATAATCGTAAAGTACTAATGAAATCAGTAATAATAATTTATATTTGACTATTGTTTGTAGAATATATATTTAAAATCTTGAAAATGTTTCTCTAATATAAATAAATAACATAAGATTAATTTTTGAACATTTATTTTAAATGTACTCGTATGTTGTACTTTATATAAGTGGATTCTTTAATTTTTTTAGATTATTTTTTTTCTCCCTGTTGACAATGAAAACAATATATTTTTGTGTGTTTACAATCAAAAAGTCGTACTGTAATAATATATTATAAATGAATCATATACTTTTTAAGTGAAATTATATATTTATATTATATATTTATATATAGAAAGTTTAGTAAGCAGAGCATGTGACACCCTTCCGCAACATATAAAATGATGCCGCTTTTTAGATATTTTTTAGATATTTCGTATTTCGAAAAGATAAAAGGTATGCTTCGAATATCAAATATTTATTTAACTAAATTGTAAAGACATTTACAAATTTTAAAATGAAAAAAATATATCTTTTGTATAATTTATTATAAAGTAAAACGATACGCCAATCCCGCTAATTTGAATTTGTTATTTGTAATAGCAATTCTCTAATTCTAACATAGTTTTGCATTTTAATGCAAATACTCCATTACCGCGTTGTGGTATAAAAGAAAAACGCTTTTGGTGCTTTTTAAAACACAAAACTAAGTTTGGACGTTTGCGATGTCGAAGTCTGAAAATGACAAAACATAAATTAAAACTGTTCAAATTTCATTGGTAAATTTAATTTATTTTTGGTAAAGCCTATATATACAGAGGTACCGAAATTATATATACAGGTATAACACGTGTAATTCTTAAAAATGTTTTATAATTTACCCTGCCTTAGGATCTCAAACAATTTAGATAAAAATAGACATAGATAATTATATGTACATGGTCATTTCCGTGTAAATGCCATACGCTAGATAAATAAATTGATAATTATAGGACAAAATGTAAAATTTACAATTTTTACTTTTTACAAATAACTTTCAAGTATTTTCTTATTCGAGTTTTTTCATTTATTTATTTTGGAGACACGACACCCTTCTCATCTTGGTGCCCTTCTGCCACGCTTACCTTGCTTACCGTATAGACACTTTCAATAGGTGTTTTTATATTATTTGTTCAAATCCTAGAATGTGTCATCTTTCAAAAAATAAGAAATAATTTTTGTTCTCAGTCTGAGCTAACTATACTAGTGATTTTTTCTTGAAGTAGTAATATTAAAGGGTGATACTAGGAGATAAATAAGAAATAATAATTTAAAAGTACTGCATGCAATATGATAGTTAAAAACCAAACCATGTTTGGCAATTGTATGTTATCTATTATAGCTTGTTATTAGAATTAAATATCTATATATTTGAAAATCTAGTATAATTATTTTCAATTTTCAATGTTTCGTTTTGCATGAGCAGCAAAAAGTATGTACGTGTAGAAAATTGAATTACTTTAAAAAAGATGTAGAGTAATATAATAAACTTTCTAAGTAGGCGTAGAATATATTTTGAGCGTTATTGTATTTAACCAATTTCCATTTAGAATATTACCAAAACTATTAAGAAATACGTGTTACAGAACTCTGTTAATGGTAACAATAAGGTTATTATACGTTTCCCTTTCTGAGAACGTGCTTATACTCGAACATAGACTTAATACTTGTTTCTCCCGTACCGCTATTAATTTCGTGTACGTTTTGTAATATTTCGTATCCAATTATGTTGAAAACTTTTTTTATTTTTATAATATTCTATATATGCATTGTTTGAAAGATATTTGAATGAAGTAAAACCATTAGTTAACAAGGCTATTAGAAACAGGAGATCTAAATTCAAATCCCATGTCTGACAAGATCTAATACCTGTCGTGTCCGAGTAAGTCGATAGCTTCTGCTGCAAATCCCACGTAAAGCTAGTGAACTAAGCTTGACTGACATACTAACCATAATATAACCTATATCACTATAATAATAACAGTTTAATACAAATTTTATATTAAAATACACAAAGGAAAATGTTATGTATACGTACATAGATAAATCTCAAACATTTTCTATTGTAGTGTATTCAATAGTAACGCGACATGTCGTTTGGGACACCTAAAAAAGAAATATATTTAGTCAAGAATATCACTTTTCTTTCCGGCTTTTGTGCGGATTATGTTGAAAAATTTTAAAAAGCAAACATTACACAAAAACTTTTCTTTTATTCTTTATATAATACCCTGTTTCTTCCAGATGAAACTGATGACATAAATAAATATCACCAGCCATTTATATCTTTTGTTTGTTTTTTGGAAACATTTTTATTTTAAATCATATAAATTACAAAGGTATATAAATATAAATTTTGCTATTATTATTATCAGTGGTATTTACATCTTAAAAGAAAATGTTATCTGTACTTTCAAAATTAAAATATTCATTAACGAATCGTATTCGGCATGACAGTTCTTTTAATAAATTCTGTGATTGGTTAAATTCACCAAAATACTGTGATTTAATTTGAAGGCAGATTATGAGTACAAACAAATTATACATTAATTTACAAGTGTTATAATGTTAGAGAAATAAACATATTTCACCATTCATTTGAAAAATTGTTTCATGTATGCAAGACGCAGATTCTGGCTTAATCCAACTTATTTAGAACAACTGATACAAACCACTTGAGAAAGAAAACAAAGGCGCTGGAAAACATAAACAATCTCTGGTCCAGGGATTAGTGCGGTTGGGTTGTTATGCAGTGACAAGTGAATTCAAGACTGTGCATGGTAACTTGATGTCAATGAGTAAAGATATGCAGATTGAAGCAATTAAAGGTGAGTGGTAACTCACGGTTATTCTAGTTATAGGTATTGTTGTTGCTCATGGATGAATTACTGAACGAACAACATATTATTCCCTGTTTGTATATTTATTGCGCATGGTGTAGATGTATTTATCAAGATTTACTATTCATTTGTGGCCGCAAATGTAGAGAATACTTTCCCGTATTTGGTGGGTGTCTTGGAAGCCTTCGAACCTATTAACAGAATGGGTATGGAACCCACGGGAGATACATACGGTGACTATGAGACTCACAGTGTTACATGTGTTAAGTCTAGGATTTTCGAAGGTTGTAAGTCTCTCCGGAAGAGTTGTGGGACTCTGTAGGTGATTACAGTACCCATATGTACAAATAGTGGGTATTGGTAATCACGAGGTGCTATATCGCATTCATTATGGAGACTGGGCTAAGTACTGGATGTCCCTCCTCTCGCGAGCTGTATCCTGGAGAGTGAACACGCCAGGAGCTAGGCTTGACTGGCTCATTCGGCTGTGATGATATGGTAATAAGTGTAGATACAATTAGCGTTCACTATTCGCGGAGTACCTCCCCAAGTCTAGGACTTAGGAATCACCTGTCACACCTCCGTTCTATGTTATGAGTTTATGTGCATGCTTGTGACAATTGTTGTAACTAGAATGACATTGTGTGTTTTGTACAACTTAGGCGACCTGGTCCTAATGCTCCGACCCGACGCTTATGAAGAGAGAGAGGACGACGACATCAGGTCGAGGAATCTGAAATGTTTATTATCATATTGTTATAATGCATGTATTAGTATTAGTATTCTTATTAATAAATATCAATACTGTAATACATTGATTTTAAATGGACTAGTCCTGCTCTATGTGCATCCTGAACAAAACCAATGAAAGAAAGAAAAAATCAAAGATAGGCGTGTCGTATTACTATATCAATTGTTTAAAGTGCAGAACATAAAGTATTAAGTAATACCGTTAATATCAATTATACTATTGTAAAGAGCATGACTCACAGCCAATGATTCATCGAGGCAGTCCTATTTGGTCAAGTAGTCTCGCTAAATAAACCAAGTGAGATATAAAAGTAACGCCGATATACGAAAATTTTACAGACTGGAAAATTTCTTTGGGATTCCAGAATAATTATCCACACATATAAATTGTCGCGGCGGGGATCTCCAGGCAGTCAAATTGAGAACAGCGATAGATGAAGTAGAAATAAACATTGATCCTTAATAGAAATAAATTTTGATATAGTGTGGAAATAAATAAATATTAGTTAATAATTAGTTTGTTAAGTGTGTAGTACTAATCGTGAAGTTTAATTTGTGTTATTATCATTTAAATGATAATGTTTGCTATTTTTATCATTATTTAATAAACTTGTGATGTAAATATTTGTGTTCTTGTAACTTTTTACACTTTGTTAGAACACTTACAATTTACTTATTCACTATGCATAAACAAACTGACTATGCAGTTGTTTTCATAGATGTAAGATACACAAACAAACCTATTATTCTTTAATTGCTAGATCGTGTCTGTAGACGGATTAATTTAATAGTTGCTAGAAATTATGTTTAAATCTTATCTGACTACAGTGGACTATCATATAAAAAGACGTTACTTCATTTTCAATTTTAAAAAAAGATGTGGAGATATCAATCATAAAATCATAAAACAACATTCAGCATTTAATAAATTCTGAATCATAATCATAAATAAACTATTGTTTATTAATTTTTTTTTGGGTTATATTACAAGAATTGTCCTAAAACAAAATAGCAAAAAACAAGTGTTTTGCAAGTTTCAAACTTGGTGTGGCATTGTATCCAAATTACTAACACTTACTTAGAACCCAAACTTCCGCTATTATATGTATTCCCACTCGCCATTAGCAATCAGGCCTTTGTTTGCAGTATGAACTTCCACAATTCTCATTTCACTGCAATACATTTCGCTACATATGTGAACGCGGATAGCTTGACCATAGTTCGGAAATAGATATTCGCTATCAAACATTGTTGCGATAGTTCGCTGTTTAATTAAATTCCCTAATGAAGATCATCGAAAAAGATGAAGTTTTATATTTGCATAAATTAATTAATATTAAACAATAAATCAAGAAACTAATTAACTCGACAACTTCAATTTTATCCGTCAGATCACAGTTAATAACCCCACGCGATATTCAGATTTTTAAATTTAATAAAGAAAAATTGTTCATCTTCTGGGACTTCCCAGATTTTTGAATTAAAGTTGGGATTTAATTAAAATCTTGATAAAGTGCACCGAAATTGCGAATTCTCAAATGGACTTGCACTGCATTTTTAAAAATAAAACAAAATAAGATTTAAGTTATTTGAACTATTACATTATTAAATCGGAATTCATGTATAAAAAGCTTTTACCGTATGTAGACAAATTTTATAGTTCGGAGACTTAACTAAGTCTAAGATTAGAGTAAAAGTTTAATCCATATAACAAGATTCCATGTTGTTTAAAGACTCTACATTAACTTGCGCATACGCTTTAGACAAGGGCAGAAAATAAAAAAAAAATAGTCTTGAAAATTTTCTAGAATATTCTTATGTTGACTAAGAATAAGAAAGTCTTGCCTTGTCTTGAAATTTCAAGAAAAGACTTTTCCCAATTTCGTATTTATAAGTTAATCAAGACAAGACAAAAGTCTAGAAAGTCTAGGTTTAGATGACAATACTATTAATAGGATTAATCTATTTTTAATAGGTTGTCCCAATTAAATTAACTAGGAATAAATTCTAAAATAAAACTATGAACAACTCTAATTCTTGTCCTAATGTAATTAGATCGAAATCAACCTCTATTAAAACTAGTCATCGTAACGTTTACTACCAATTTAAGGACTGTGGAGTCAGTGGCATAAATAATTTTAATGACATTTTGATTTTTTTTTGGGATAACAAAACATGATACAGGGTTTTTGTTCGGGAAAATATTGTTTTAATAACATGATTAGATGAGAAAAATAACAAAGCTTTTTCCTGTTTCATCGGAAATTAATTATTCTCTTACTGAAATAACAAAATGTAATTAATGTTCTTTCACAAAGAAAAAATGCATTATGTTTTTAACGGATAATTATATACAATATACGAGAAATTTGTTTCAATCTAAAAAATTGTTGAATGAAAAATAAACACTAATATTTTATTTACAAAACATAATATTAAATCTGCAGAAATTAATTACACTGTAGTACTCGTAGTACCTAGTGTTGTATTGTTTCAAATATATTTCTGTGCGATTGTTATTTCACATCCCTAGGTATATTGGAGAAAAGTATATAAGAAGTGTTTACATATTAGAACATAAGAATTTTCATCTTAATTTCATTTGCCTTATGTTCCTCAATGGAATAATGAGATAATATTACTGTTAGTGTTCGATCAAAGTTTCGGTTTTGTTTTCGGTTTTGGCCAAAAATTGGCCGAATCTTCGACCTTCGAAACTAGTGTTCGTGTCGTGTCTTTCGGGTTTATTCGGAACAATTTCACTTGCCTATTTTTTTTGTTTGTTAGTTATAGTTTTGTTTGTACGTTATTTCATTTTTCTTCCTTTCGAAGTAATTATTATTTTATTATCGTTATACTGAGGCTGTCATAACAAATGTGCCAAGTGCAAGAAGAACCAAGATCTAACTAATATAATTTGTAGAATTAAGATACAGACTTATGGTAAAATTAAAAAAAAGTAACGCTGTTTTGAGAGAATAGCATTATAAAAGAATCTGTTAGTTAGTAAAAAATAATTCTTGAAAATACATTTTCGATCGAAACTAGAAAAGTTATGTCTAGAATTCATAGTTTTTATTAGCACATTCATTTCTTTTACGGTTATGTGTACTAAATTTATAATTTAATTGTTGTTTACTTACTCATTTCATTTGGACAAACAGAGCTGTAGGCCATTACCCATGTAAATGTCGATCAATGAAATTATCTATGCCACAACATGCTTAGTTAATCATTTTATTGTGTTAAATTATTATGCAATTTTAACGTTTGATCCTTTGAGTTCGGAACAAATTAATCCGTCGGTAATTTATGCTCGCGCATTGGACATGAATAATTATGAGGTAGTCAGCATCGCCGGTAATGGTTGATAAACAAGGGGAAATAATAAATAATACCATGTATCGAGTCGTACATAAATCATAACTTTTCCCACAAAGCATTATTGTACTCCGGGTCGCATCCATCGTGCTGTTTAATGTTCAACATGTTCTATACATGAACTTTCAATTAGATTCTATTTTCATGAAACTTTTAATTTTATTTTATATTACGGCAATAAATTCACTGATTTCCAATAATTTATTACCCTTTCATACTTATCGACAAGTCAAGAAAATTTTTAATCTTTAATTTTGTGTATTCAGTTCGATGTATTTACAATTATAAATGTAAAATTCAGTTTATATAAAACTCCAATGTTTGGGTAAAATTTTTTTGTTTTGAATAATAATTGTGTTTAATTCCAATTTTTTTAACATGTAGGTATTTTCTCTTTTAATAAGTAAGATACGTACACTCAAAGTTATCCTTTAAAAAAATTGGCAAGCTTTTTGAGTTTATTTCAAAAATTGGTGGGGAGGGGATTTGAATTCCTAAAATAAGTAAATCTAGATTGCAAACTCGTCTCATTATAAAGATATATTTGATTTGGAGCAGGATTTTGAAGAACAAAAACTATTTGCCGAAATATTCTTGTGGAAACACAAATGCCTAATTTATAATGAATCTGACATTCTCATCAGTACAAATGAAGTACTGAAACAATTTGGTTTTGATATTTATGTATTCGTAAATAAATTATTAACACTATTAACTCAACATAGTTTTTCTGTATTAAGGAAATTAAAAATCCTCATAGGAGTTTAAACTACAGAAATTATGAGTTTAGTTATTCTTTTGAATGTACATTTATTTCTAATTAAATTATTTTGTGTTAATTCATATTTTTTTATAGTTTATTATTACAAAAAAAAAAAAAACGGTAATTCGACCCTCCCTATTAAAGTTTCCGGATCCGTCACTGTAAAGAGATGTTTTCTCCATAAAAACGAAAAGAACCTAAATTCCATATTTTGTCGAGAACTTGACCAAAATTTTCTAGACCTGAATAAATATCAATGAACGTATTTTTGGAATATTTAAGTTATGTAAACTTTTTGCTGTTAAAACTTAAAAATTCTTTTTTTTATAATTCAAGTAGGATTAAAAGTTGCACAGGAATATAAAGATATATTAAAAATTTTATTGAAAATGTTTTTTTATTTCTTATTTTAACTCGTCAGTTAAACAAACAATGTTTACACACCGAATATCTGTTTTTGACAACATTTTTAAAATATATTTTACGTAATTAAATTGTAGGTCACCAGATACATTTTAAAATGAAAATAAGGATTATTTAATTTATAACAAGAGTGAAATTTTGCAATATGTTCTAATTCTCAATGTAGGTACTACGAGTACGAGTATTTATTTAAATGAGAACAAGTATTGATGGCTTGTAGATTACTTAATAATAAGTAACAAGTCATAGTCTTATAACTATAAGCATTTGATAGTTACCAGCTAGTATACTGGTAGTAAAGAATTCATACTACCAGTTTGTATAATTATAATTTATACTTTGCTAATTAAGATGTATTTTTCTTTTTAGATTGTCCGCTATTCCGTTTTTCCTGCTTACTGCGTTAATAACTGGTGAGTTGTATTCGATGACTATTATTTCATTCCACTAATTGGCCAAATGCAGAATTATGGCTGAAGTTTATTCCGTAAAATGACAATTATTTTCGCGAATTATTATTTGGCCTCCCGGTGTTCCTAATTTCGTTTAACTTACAAAGAACCCGAGGTTTCACTTTGAAACTTTACACAGACCCTAACGTGGGTTCCAATTAATTTATTTAAAAGGGATTCAGATCCGAACAATACATTCTGTGCCTTAGGCCATGCGGGAATTAAAGGGTAGCTTTAAATAATTTAATACATAAATATTAACAATATTAAAATGGTGAAAGGGATGTGCTATAATTATTTATATATGGTAAACATGTTTTCGTTTCATTTTATGCGCAAATACATTTGAAATTACAGACAATACTTCACGTAAAATTATTTATTTTATATAATTAGAACAATGTGCTATTTTATTTCAATATTTACTCCAAAATATAAGTAGATCATTTTTTAATATAAATGAGGCAAAATTACTACAAATTAATTTCAGTTAAGTATTTCTAGAAAATAAATCTGTCCGTTCATTTTATGGACCTTGTACACGTGCAGAGAAAATTCGGCTAAATTCAATTTGTTCTAACTACATATTAAACTTGTGATATTAACAATATACGAGTTGACAAACTTTTGATAAAAGTTTTATTCGAATATTTCGTCTCATACAAATATGTTGAAAAAATAATAAGAATGTAGCAATAAAATATATAAGAAGCACCCTTCACTGAAAAATAATTCAATTTTGTTTGTAATATTGAAATAAATATATTATGACCTATTAACTTCCAAATTTTTGTTTTTAAATTTCAACTGTAATTGGAATTTGGAAAATTTGTAACGAAAATGTGTATTTTTATATCCCTTCACTTGGTTAACTAAAGACGTTATAAAAATTACATAATATGTATAACATAATTAATTTGTATAGTTAAAAACTAGAGTAATCAGTATATAGTTCACTAAATAATATCTTCTATTATAATAAGTATTTTTATCTCAAAAATGTATCTTTTGTTTTAAAAAAGTATCTTTCATTTAAAAAAAATATCTTATTTACCTATATTTAAAATACTTTACCAAATACAGCCGAGGAATATTGAAATGTGTTAAAACTAATCAGAGTGCTGCGTACATTATATTTCTGTTCATTTTGTCTGACTAAAGAAGAGTTGTAAAATATAAACCAGCTGTTTGCTTCCGATACATTTAGCAGAGGCCCATTGAGGATTTCCAAAAGGAAGTATTTTAAAGAAATTTATATTGCCAATGAAAATTTGAGTTAAAAAGAATGTAATGATATAAAAATTATTTCAAATTGTTAAATATTTATAAGACAAATTCGAAAATTAAAAACCAGGGCGTATTTTCAACTTGTAGTTATTACAGAGGTACATACCTATTAGAAGCATCTTAAGGTGGATATCTAAAAGTATGTAAGATATGTAAAAGTATCTAAAATATAAAAAAGTATCTAACATACTTTCATGTGTCTTAAGAAGTTATATTAGACACTTTTAAGAAATATTTGTATCTAAGGTACTTAGAATAAAAAGTATTTAGATATTTAAGTATCTTTAATAAATTTATGTAAGTATTTAGATATTTTTTAAAAGTACCTAACTCTGCCTTGACTACAACCTTAGTGACTGAGAAAAATATAAAGCGAATTAAATAACCTTTGGAATTTGGAAATAAAATAATTTCTAGCTAAATATTCATTTTGCTGTAGAGATAAATTTTTGAATGTTACTATTTGATTAGGATTTTTTGCATATTGACAGAAATTCAAACCCGGTCACCCCTGACCCAAGTTTGTGACGTAAAACAAAAGCATCCATAAAAAATCTCATACAAAAAGCCTGTGTAATAATAAAAGCAGTGACAAAAAGCCTTGTCCGTATATGACCACGCATAAAACGGTACTGTACTCAAATAAGACCGCAGATCGCACAAAGGTTAGGGTTGTTGTGTTAGGTTAGATTAGGCTATTTTGCTGGCCGGGCCATTTTGCGTGTGACCAACAAAAACAAGATTACAGCTGTTAAAGTTTTCACTGCAGGATTATCTAACAAGACGAATTTCTTGATTTTATTTAGTGTAGAGTGCAGGATAAAGCAGTGATGAAAGGATGCTATTTCCTGACTTAAAGTGGATAGTTCTTTAACAAAGAAATCTCTCTTTGAAAGGAATATAAATTAAGTTCTCGCGTTTCTGTTGAAGCAGGAATATATTAATATATTATACCTATTGTCATCTTTTCTACAACATTCCTAGATAAAAGGACCTGATATATTTATTTCATTTTTTAGATATAGTAGTGCCTGTCTAATTAAATTCTGTTTGTAAATTTAAAATCAGCGCATCAAAGTTTATAATTATGGAATATTTGCTGAAACAAAAATTTTTGACACAAAAATAAGTATTTTTTGGGTTATTTCTCATGTATAAACGCAATTTAACGGTAAAAATCCAAAAGTTGTATTTTTATTTCTCGCCATTCGTTAAGAGAGTTATTGAAATCGTGATAAAAATCGGATTGTGAATTCTCAATAGAGAAGCGTTTTAAAGTTCCTAGAACACGATTTTAATATTTTTACGATGATGTCTGTCCGTGTGTGTGGATGGATGGATGCTGTCGTAAGGATTCTTCAAATTCTAGTGAATAAAAAAATATTGAAATTTTGGATATAACCTAGATTAGATCTGATTAGATTTTGATGTTAATCACGCAACTAGAAGTGGTGTTTTCTTGAAGATCCGGCTGTTTTTCTAAAATATCTTAATTAATTATGAATATATCAGAATTTTTGTAAATAATAATTTAATATTATGTCATTACCTAAAATTTTATAGTTCAAATTTGTTTCTACCTAGCCCCATTTCACTATTACAAGTATTAATGATTCGGTAAATTTTGTTACAATTGCGGTTAATCTGTTTATCTATTATCTATGGAAGTAAATGTTTTATATACTCGTATGACATTGACAATTATTATAATTGACAATAAAATATTACAAAACAATTATAGAATATAATGAAAGGAATTGAACTAATACTATAAGTATTAATATTTTATTCATTAATTTTACCGTATCAGTGGTCAACGTACGGATACTAATTTATAGACATTGCAAAAATGAGAACCAAGAGAAAATCTGCAACGCAAAAAAATATAGCAGAAAAGAAATATAAAAAGAAACAAAGAAGTGATCCTGATTATAATGGATGAATAAAATATAAACATATATTATTAGAGGTTCTGTGCTGGCCACATCAGATTTTGTAGGACTCGTTCGAATCGTTCGTATTTCTTTTTCTACCTGGTTTATAATTTGTGATTTATGTAGGCAATCTGTCCGGGGTCACTTTATTGAGTTAACAGAATCCTAAATATATTCGGCATTTACTTTAATAACATTTAATATTTAATGAAGCCGTCCTGTATTTCATAAAGAGAGCGCCACCGACCTACTTCTCATCGAGACGCCTACTAACCTCGCACCGGCCCTAGATATTACCTTGATACGATATTGCTCCTCAAATAAAATATTTTAAATTCCGCCATTGATCTAATTCATCTATTATTACTATATGATTTACTATTTTCAAAGTAATATTTGTCGTTCTTTCTGTAGGACTATTTATATATTTTCTTTTCATAGACAAGGTATGTAAATTAAGTATTAAGTCTTATTAAAAAAAAATGTTCCAATTCTTAAATTCCGCTATTGTTTTAATTGATTTTTTATTACTTAATGACGATTTTTAACGTAATATCTGTCGGTCTTTCTGTAGGACTATTTATTTATTTTATTTGCATGGACGAGGTGTGTAATTCAAGACATAAGATTAAAAAAATATGTTCGAATAAAATTATAATTCAATATTGTCTCCTTCAAAATAACTTCCTTTGATAGCCACACAGTTCTGGAGACGGTTCTTCCTACCCTCGTGGCAGTGCTGGAACTCGGATGTTGGATTCACCTTTAGTTGGTTTAGATTTTTAATCTCGAGAAGAGGAAAAAGTTACGAGATGTCAGATCAAGCAAATAAAGAAGCTGAGCCATCTGTTTTTACTCTCCAAAATATTTTTTTCAAACCATTTTTGCGCAGATTTTTCTCATCCCCATAATGACTTAGTCAAAAGTCTGATGAACGGTGGTGTGAATCAAATTTATCTCTTTCCCAATCATTCAGTACTGTCAACCGACGATCTGAACGCATAAAATCCCAGATTTTGTCGATATTATCATCAGTTGAAGATTAAGATCTTCTGCTGCGTGTTTAACTTTCAATCGACTCTTTTCATTTTGAAAATGCAGAAAACCATCGAAAAACCTGGCCCTTTAAAATAACTCTTTAACTTTCCGTAGGTCTGTTTTGTTTTGTAAAAGTTTCCATTGCACTGTGCTCAAGTCTGAAGAAAAATCTGATAGCAAACCGTTGTTTGAAATTGACGTTACTTTCTTTTAGAACGCACTAAAAATAAATGTTTCACGCTATGGACATCCAAATGACTTTGAGTTCAAACTCATACTGAATTCATATAATATGTTCACCTGCTCCCTTCCAAGTCCCAGTGCTACCAGATTGAACGCTATTCGTTTCCAATCTTATTACTAAAGGGCGTTTTAGACTATCATAAGTTTACATCAATTTCTACAACTCCGTATTGTTCAATGTGATTCTGACACTTTACACGTTCAAAGAAATTTGACTGTTCATAGTTCATATGCTACGACATAGAAATTCTCACTTAGAGCATGTCCTAAATTTCAAGGTCGTTTACTTCAAATTTTAGTTAATTTTAGGGATTATGTTGTTATCAAATGTCAAAAGTGAAAAATAAACAAATGTGAAATCATATATCATTGTGATCAACCTATATTTTTCTTTTCTTTATTGATACCCCTACTTTATAAAGGAAAATAGTTCAAAAATTTTGAACGTGTAAAGCGGAGCCATTTGATCAAAGAATATGATGTAAAAATATGACATAAAATAGTTCAAATTCTTTGATCGTGTAAAGCTACCTTTAATTTTCACATCTTTTACATTTACTTTATATTTAGTTTGATTTATTTTTTGTTTCTTTGTTGTGATTGTCTTTATTTATTGTAGTTTTGAAATTATTTTTATTATTTTATTATTATTGTAATATTTTCTCTGAAAGGAACTTACAACTTATAGTAAACTCGAGTACCGTAGTATATTTATTTTACAAATATAAAGTTGTGAGTTTTACGATTTAAATTATCAATGGAATATTGAATTTAAATATATATACGATCTTGTTTGATGTTCTGTTTTATGAATTTGTTTTATTGCAAGTCGTTAATTTTATAAACGAACATTTCCAAGCGTAGTTCACATATTAAATATTCAGTATGAAATTAAATTCAGTACTTAATCTTTTACTATTCCAGGAATTTCAACATTTCTAAAATTTATTATATATATAAATATCTTCAATCCTTATTGTGAATATAGAATTCAAAATTTAATTTTGAAATATAGCGTAAAATATTTCATGATTAAAATCTAGTGCTCCAATTACAGCAATTAATTTTAATTGCACATTTTTTTTCGAAATTTTCAACATTACCATTGACTCGCAAAGTTTTCCAATTAGCGATTGCGAAGTGATTTAATTTCATTCATAATTTAAAAACTTCGAATTGATTATTCTTTCTTTATCAATACATCGAGAACACATCATAAATATTATACATTATTTTGTTGCTTCATAAAGAAATGAAAAGGTCTCTTCAAACTTAGAATTAGTTATGTATGATGCAAAGGATAAATTACTGGAATTAAAGGGATGAAGGATCATGTGTCCCTACAGGAATCCTTCTGTACTAAGTATAAGGTTTTGTGTATCAAGTTCTGATGTCACGCAAAACCTCTTCATCTAAAGTTGGATTAAATGCCTTCAGCGTATGATTCTGCTTATCTCACAGCTTTCCAGAATTGGAACTATTCACACTAAAACATTTATAACTTTGAAAATAAAATCAATTCATTTATAATTAAATTTGAGATAAATAATATGATTTACTTACCATATGATATTTTAATTAATTGTTTTTAATGAGGATATTGATGAAAATTCAAAATATATATAATAAAATATTTATTATTAAAAGCAGGTACACAGTACCTAATAATGAAACATTTTTACAAATATTTCCTGATCACATAAAATAGGAATATATAAATGAAGTGAATATATACATTACATATGGATCATGCACTAAAATTATACTAAACTAATCAGTCTGGTTCTAATATATGACTAGACTAACTACTCCAATCCAAGCTAGCTATATATAAAACTGTTTCTACTTTTCCCTTAACTAGTTGTTTATAGTACAGCCAGTTTAAATTTTTATTATAAGATAATAATAAAACAATGAATAATAGCGAATGAAATAATATAAGTGTACAATGATACAAGAGTGAGATATTTGAAGCGAGAGTGCGCAGTAATGATCTTTCACTCACATGTGATATATAACGTAATTATCTTACAGTAGTGAATTTTTATATAACATTAGTTTAATTTAATATGAAAATGATATGGTATAAAAAATTCTCAGAGAACGTCATGTTTGATTGAAATAATGAAATATTGATAAATATTTTTTTCTATTCCTGTATAAATATATCCCCATTATTTAAATTTTTTCAATTAATTTTAGGAACCATATTTCAGGACAATGCGTTTTTCCAAATTGACAGGAGTAGAAAAAGTGTAGTATTATATTCGGGATTATGATCATTATTCACTCAGCCTACGGCTTGTGACACAAGTTTCATCTTCGCGAATAAAGGCTATCATAATCCCTTATATAATAATATACTATTAAAACATACAGTATAATGTATAATAATGGACCTTTAAGACACTTGTGAATAACAGTTGTTTTCAGTCATTAAAAATAAATTACATCAAGTAATTACAGATAAATAATAAAAATAAGTCCATAAAATTTGAACTTATTCAAAACTAAATTTATATCTGGAAGAGTAACCCAAGTTAATTGTGAATAACTGAAAAACAAAATTGAAACGATATCAAAACTTGTACTGAAATTCAGAATTGTAATACTAGTTTTCTTATTTTTAGAAAATATTATTATTTTTGTACTTTAAAAATGTTTAAACGACAAACTCATAGAAATATAAATATCATATTCATATTTTTACGACTAAATAAATCAACAAGAAATCTAGAATATTTTTAATAAAACTATAGATATTTTTTAAAATTGAAACTAAAGTAACGAATTTCTTATGACTGAATCTGTTACATGATTACCAATTCAATTTTCATTTTTTTTTAAACTTGGCTGTACTTTGTTTCGAAACTTAATACAAGCTGCAAATCACTTAATAGCAATCAAAATACAAGTAAATTACTGGAGTTCATACTGTATACAAAATCATCAAGAATTATCGCAGATTTCAATTGATATGTTATCATAGAAGCCATCTTTCACTCCCAATTTAAATCCAATTCAACACTTAGGCTTAGATCATTATTAAGCAAATTCCTCCCCACTAACGAGCTTTCTAGATCCCTCGAGTTTCCTCGTCGCTCATTACAACTTCTTGGCTTTGACCGTGATCTCGAGCACCCTTAAGCTCTGCAGACACCAGAAGATTCCGGACAGGAGGAAGAACACTTCAGCGGAGAGCAGCACAGATGGCGCCACCTCCGGGATCACAGCTCTCTGCACGTACGTCACGAGGATCATGCAACGCACGAGTTCGAACACGCACGCGTACGGGTTGTTGTCGAAGAACAAGCCGAAGATGGTCAAGGAGGCCATGATGTACAACACGAAACAGAAGACTGACACTGGACTCATGCCCTGCAAACAAATGAATTATATATTAGATGGGGGGAGTTTTTAGTTGTTTTTTCGCAGCTAGGGGATTTATAGCTAATTTCTTTAAGTACTCTTTTAAAAATTCATTGTTTTCGTTATGACCTTAAGCTCGTGACAATTTTACTAGTTTTACTTTGTCTCTTAAAAGTTTTCGAGTAAAAGATGATAATTTTAACAATAACTATAATAATATACAGGTTAATGAGATGAAATTTACATTAGAAACATTAAAAAAGAAGTAAAGTTCTCAAATAATTGAATATAATTCCTTATTTGACGTAAATATTTAAAATTTTCTCCAGATCTCTTTCGAGATATGATATGAAATATATACGAGTAGTGTTACTTGTTTTTTGTTTTAAGGATCATTTAATATTTCATTTAAAAGTGAATTAATTAAGAATTTTTTGCAATTTTATTTTAATTTCTCATCAAAA
Organism: Stenolophus ochropezus; assembly: GCA_035578165.1. Classification (NCBI taxonomy): domain Eukaryota; kingdom Metazoa; phylum Arthropoda; class Insecta; order Coleoptera; family Carabidae; genus Stenolophus; species Stenolophus ochropezus. Next base: position 7,418,508 of record JAQOWZ010000002.1, read on the forward strand.
TAATTTATCACCAAATTATAATCACCTATATTACAATATGTACATATTATAACTTTTTTGCATTTGTTATCAGTAAAATAATTGAAACATCAAAAAAGATCATTTTAACATCAAATGGAATAAAAAAAAATGTTATTTTGTTCTCATCTTGTCATCTGTAGCATTTAATTCGTAAATTGAACAGTGCCTTAAGTACCTACGGTACTTGTTTCATGCCAAGTTTTACTTGCATTTTAATGGTATGATTACAACCTACATTCTTTATAAATAAGCTACAGCTTATAATTGATTTCTATGTGGATAAAGTTTAGTGAAGCTTGGATTTGAACCCGAAATCTACTGCGCTCAATTCGAGTCGAAGCGCACTAACCAAATGAGCCACCGTTGCCCATCGTCTTGGTCATAAAAGAACAAAATTTTAAAAATCGTCTACTAACAGTTAAGAGTAGTTAATTCTTGATAGATACGATTTTTAGCGTGAAATAAATTATTTCTATAGTTTAAAGACAAAAATTAGTAAACAGTTAAGTTTATCTGAAATAAAAATAAATTTCTGGAAATAAACTAATTATTTAGAGACTTGCATTTGATAAGAAATATTTTAATGACATTTTATTTCCATTAGCTTATTATTGATTATGAAAAACATTAGCTACATTTACATCTTTTAACAAATGTCTACGACAAGATATTGTACTTAGTGTATATGTTACAATGTAATTTAATTTTACTTGATATATGTTTTACTTTGTGTAGTTATAACTTTAAATTAAGGGACATGTGTAGCTTTTCCTACAAATTAATTATAAGTAAAATTATAGAACGAGAAGTTATATCCTAACTTCATGAGAATTTTTAATTTGACGTTCAATTTTCTGCTACGTTTATTATTTTTGAATAACTTATAATTTGAAATATGAAGCTTCCAATAACGAAACTTCATCTGAATTATAAGTCAAGCAAGTTTGGAAATCGTGAACATGAACTTTAAAACCCAAACTAAGTTATGTAAAATTTAGGTCAAAGTTATCCAAGGCTTAATTTTCCGGCTTTTGTGTACTTTACAATCTTTAATATAAAACTCTCGCTCAGACTTTTTTGCTCGTCAAATCCCTCAAAAATTGTTAAAATTCAAAACACATTCCCTTTTTGATTGTGCACATTCCTTATTTAAATTTGCAATCCAGTTAGTCAATTACAAATTCCAAGTGTGTTTCCATGGTAACTTTTTGAGTAGTAACGATTTTTGAGTATTTTGTGTCAGTGTGTAAATTGAGGATTGTATAACAGTACGGTCGCCTATGATGAAATCTAGTACCTGACATACAAGGGTTTTAATTTATGAGTTTTAATTGGCTCAAAAGTAATCTACGAATTATATTAATGAAAATCCACAACAGTCGAATGTTACAACAAGAGAGAGAGATTTCAAACTTCGGAGGGCCATTTAATGGTAAAAATTCAAAAGTTCTCAACCTATGTTTATCCGGCTCTTCTCATCCCCTAATTACAAAGTATGCTAAAAATAACGCAAATATTGATGTCCACCGAGAGCATCACGTACCGGACACGGACAGTTATTTCTCTGAAAACAAGTTTGAAGGCGCAAAATGTGCGTCTGTCACCATAAATCTGTCCATTTCGTAACATTTGGAGTACTGCAATACCAAAAATTTACAAAAATACACAGCCGCCAAGCGACCGTGTTGCAATTGTATCGGTTATGTGAACTATACAATAGAGAACGCGTTACATATTCGCAAAGTCCCTTGTGGTTACAATGCACTATCAGCACACCATAGCTGAGTGGCTTCCGTATCGATTGACCTTATCTTCAAAGGGCGAAACATATCATGAACTAATGGAAACACCACATAATTAATTTATTATATTTGTGTATGTACTACATGTTATCTATAATAATAAATATGATTAGGTTGGGAAACGCAATGGCAACCCTCAGCTCTAAAATGCAAATAGAAATTGATTTCATCTACAACCAAAAATCTTCTAGGGAAAGAGTGCTAAGTATTACATAGATATTTTTAGAGGCGGATACATTTTATTCTCCACACATGTTATATTGCTCGGTTTTGTAATCATTCAAATATTCAATTTTGTGCATCTTATATCGTGCACACTTTTAATCCGCGAAAATAAAGAATCATTTTTTAAATGATAATTTCAGTGAAATTATAAGATAATATATAGTTTTTGTTATTATTATTAGTAGCCACAATGGTTAATTTTTAGTTTTTATACTTTTCCTTTTCCTTATTTCTTAACATTTTCTATTAAGTATATAACAAAAATTGCATCTTCTATTACTATGACGGAAAGAGCTGATTAAACTTTGTCTGCAGTTGATCCTTTGTCAACCGCTAGCAGCTCTAAACTATTTATCATGAAAAATACCTCTACATAATATTTTTGCATTTATTAGTCAAAAGCAAAGATTATTCAGTTTTTATGGGTCTATATAAATATTTATTCTCTGTATAGTTTGATTTAATACATAAATATACTAAGTACAATAGGATCAAATGGAGCGAATATTCGAATTATATTAGTTTTATAAAGATGCAACAATTATAAACTATTAATATTGAAAAATTCAAATGATAAGAGATATGTACAAGAAATAGTAAATTCCATGAAAAATAATAACATGTTATAAGTTATACACTCCACTCCCTAAATAGAACCCAATGAAGTAGGAGATTGGTTTTGATTTTTAGAGACACTACGTATTTAATTACATAAAATATAGTAGCGTCCGAATTCAAAAAGTTATAGATCAATAATCTTTTATTAATATTTCAATCAAAATATCAAGTCTGATAGACAAGTCACTGCTGAAATAAACAAAATAATATTTTAAATTTTCTTCGAAAAAATATTCCATTCCACCAAAATCAGATATGTAAAATTTGATGCAATAATCCGTGATGATATTTTATTTTCCTTTAAATTTGTGGGTTGACAAAAACGGGCAATTCGGAGCTCCGATAAGAATATTTCCTTCTTTATAGCCATGTATCTTGAGAGAAAATATACTACTACTTCGGTTTAATAGAATAATTTCAAGTATCCAAGTCAACAAACAGCGTTCTGTTCCATAAAAGTGTGTATAAAATAAAAGTCAACATCGCTGCTATCGTTGAAATACATCCGATGCTTTGAACACACATAAATTTTCGTGCAGTTAGTCGGGCGTGCAAACACATTACGCGGTAGGTTCTCCGCGTTGCTATGTCATTTAAAAAATTAAATGTTTTTAAAAATACTTGCAGAATTATTGCGCAGTTTATGATAATAATTTTTATGTATTTATGGTTTCATAAATATTTTCAATGCATTTTATGAAATATTGAAAAAAACTACTTTATAAATATAGCTATTTGAATTCGATTCAATAAATGAATAAATATGTATATTAAAACATTCCCCAATAAAAATAAAAATAACATTTTAATTTGAAATACTATATTTTCTGTGGAAATTGTTATATAATTATTTTCTCTCAAAGTATAATATGCAAATTAATACGAAACGCAGGAGTACAAACATATTTAGTAGCAAATTCGAAAAGTTCTAAAGTTGTAATTACCGCATTTCAAAATTGAGTATTTAATTTTTTTTGTTTTCCTTTTGTTTTTTGTGTTTGAGTTATTACTGCTAATAACTGCTATAGTTCATATAATAAAGTTTTACATATCTAACTTTCAGATTCTTCAATTTTAGCTGATATTAATTATTTCCTTGATTATAATTATGATATATTAGTTAAAAGATAAGTGACTTTATTTTGTTTGAAGGAAGTCTCAAAAAAACTTTCTATTATTGAGCCTTGGAATTTAACTTATATTCATTAAAATTTAGATTGTCATTATGAATTTTGAATAATATTTAATATCCGCGACAGGAAAGCTCTTTAAAAATGGAATCCAAAGTAAATTTTCCTCTGTTATCGCTGTATTGATTACAAGCATGAAAATGCAATTTGCTACTTAATAGAATTATCAACATTATTGACATTTTGATATATTTAATCCACTGGTTCACGTGTTACATATAATGAATTCATTACAGCTTTCAATAAGATACATTTGGTTATTTGTATCATAATATACCAGACTTTGCACATATGAAACGTTGACAATATTTGTGTGAAATGTGTGAAATAATTCTAGTTCAATTTTATCAACCAATTAATTTTACCTTTGCACACAATGAATCGTGAAATAAACAAACAAAAATTTTATCTGACAACTACTATTTTATTTCACATTAGTAATTTAAATCATGTGAGTATAAAAGTTATTTTCTCGTCTAATGTTTAACAACCGTTTGGTTACCTATGCCTTTGCGGAATTCGAACCCGGAACATCTATATTATGAAGCTTAAGCATTACCCACTAGCTTCTTACTGATTTCGTTATAGTATATTATATAATAAGCATGGAATGGTACTCATTTCATACGAGTACTGAATGAACATTCCAAGCGAGTAGTACGCTATACTTTTTCTATGAATAATATTATTTCCTAATTAATATATATTATAATAATAAAGAAGTCTTCATTTCAATACTTCCTAGCATCTAGATACAAAACAAAAATTAATCAATACGATTTTTGACAGAACTGTGAGATATGGATTTATACCTTAACGTTGTCTATAGTTACCGTGGGAAATGAAAATGTGTTTTTATACTCTTACAATAAAATCTGTTTATTCGCGTCACCTAAGCAACGTCGGGAATCTCAACTTCCCACGTCTGCCCCAGATTAGCGTGTGGGTAATTTTGGAAAAAATACTCCTTTTCCTAAAGCATTTATTAAAAACTTATTTTACCAATTCGTGTATCCATAGATGCATATTATTTTGTGCAACAAATGATTTAATTGTTTTGCTGTGAAATAATTAGCGAAACCAGCAATTGAACATTTAAAAATTAAAACTGAAACCATTATGATGCCTCTTTTAATTGTATCATTCTGTAGCAGATGAACTATTAATAAAGCCAGAAGAAACAGTATATCAATTGTCTCAAATTAAGGACCGCAATTTATCTGTGCGAATGCGAAAGTCAGATTTACATTGTTGAAAGTAACTGATTTTAAAATTATTATAAACATTATTTTTCACTCCGTTTATTTGATTATGTGAATAAAAAATGATCTGTACTCTAAATGAACACTACTATTTAATTTATAACTATATATTTGAATTTATATTCATATAAAATAATTTACAAAAAATCTTGTTTTAGAAGTCAAAATTTAAATCACTTTTTCTAGTTAAAAAACTGGGTACAAGATGACTATAATAATAAACAAACAAGATGAAAGGTTCGAAATTTGGAAATAACGGTAACTTTATATATCGCACAAACTAAAGGTTTTTAATTGGTAAAATAAAAATTAGAAATTAATTTAGATGTCATAATAATTAAAACCCATCTAGAATTAAAATAATAATGACAATAAACCAAATGAATCTGAATTAATTGTACCTCAAACAGTATCACAAATTAAGGACTAATTATACTGTGATACAAACCGCTATTGCAGGCTGGGATGTCTAGTCAGCTATGCTAATGATAAACATATGAAAATAGATGATCCCTAAGCAACAGCTCGCAATTGAATTAAACATGGTTGCAATTTAGCGAAAACCATGCATCATGCAGAAAATCCATACTTGTTAAGCTTGTGCAAATTACCAAGTTGCGAATGAATGTTAGCCCCCGATAAGTCAACGTCAACTTGGGTCTATCTGCTTTAAGGGCGAGCGTTGGCTCCGGGATAATCGCATCTGAATTTTTTATTCGCACCGAGAGAGAATTTTTCGGTTGTGGTACAAAATTACTACGATAGTGTTTCATATTTCTTATTGAAAATGACAGATGGGGTGAGTGTGGGTCAATTGAGATTTAACTAGACAGGTTCAACTTTATCTTATCTATTTTACTACTGAAAAAGTATTATTTTTCAGAATTTATTACAGCTTTTCAGAGTTTCTAAGGGAAATAAACTGAAGCAAATATATTACAACTTTTTAAAACCTCTGTTTAAACAATTCATAACTAGTAAAATACAAGTAAAATTGTCACGTTATTATCGTTAAATACAACACTTGTTTTAATTCTTTAAAGAATATTTTATTTAAATTCGATTTTATAAATAAATAAATTAAATCGGTTTCGTCCCCATTTACATTTTCTTGATAGATTGGTAGAAGTGGTGTATTCTTAATCCATAAAGAAAGCTCAACTTGGGTCAAAACCGGTCGAAATTAATATAAAACCGACTCATAAGTCATAATAAAAACTTGTACATAGTATTGTAATTTTTACAAGAAAAAGTACCTAAGTAATAATTTACTACAGTACTTTTCTGACATTATCTCTGCTTAAAGTTAAACAAGGATTCTTAGTGGTCAAAAGTAAATCGCAAATATTGTTATCTAGCGCCCTAGCAAGTAAAAGAATGAAATTTCTTTTGTTTTTCTTTTTGGCGTTTTTTTATAGTTAAATATCAAGTAAATATTACAAACTTAATAAAATAATTCTATGTATATAAGTTGGTATTAAGCTTATTTTATTAAAAATTAATACTTCCAATGTTAATATTTTTTTAAATAAAAATTTATAAAATCACTGCTTTCATTGTGGACACCACATGACTTCCTTGTATGTGTATTAAATTAAAGAGAAATGAACGCAGATATTGTAACAGTCCCACATACGAAATTTCAGCTTTCTACGGCTAATCGTTTTGAAATATGGGAAAAATTCAAAAAACTTTTCTAGACAAGTACCCTTTTGGAACTTTCGATTGTAATAAAAAAAGGGACGTACAGAACAAGATGTTACAGCCGTACCATATACACAATTTCAACATTTTACGTCTAATCATTTTTGAGTAATGCGAGATTCAAATTGTGTACGTACAGACGTCACGCCGAAATTAGTCAAAATGGATATTTCCGTTAATCTCAAAATATAAAAACATTCGTACAAGGAAATAAAAACAGTTTAAGTAATACTGGACTGAACAGAGATAAAGTCAGAGTACAAGATTTTCAAACAGTATTTTCACTAATTATCATATCTTGTTTCATTTCACAATAATTAAAAACAAAATAAATATGAGAGACTGAACCCCAAAAAATTGTAATACTATTTTCCAGAAAACCACCTATCAATAAATGATTATATGTTTATCAATTATAAAACTTATATGTGTCTATTTGTATTGAGCAAAATTTTCAATTTATTCATATATGCAAATCTATTCCCTGCATGCATCCTAAATAAAGTAGTACTCACCACATGTCTAGCAGCAAGTTCCTGGAACCCGTACACCACCACACAGAAGTGCACCAGGAGGTACACGCTGCACCAGGTCGGTATCGTGACATTGTACTTCTCTCTAGGCCCCACCTGCAACAACCAAACCCCGTCAGTCCAACCCTGGCTGCAAACTTCCGCGCGAAACCGAGAAACCAACTCCGCCAGGACCGAATTAGACGTAATTGAGAGATCAAACTGTTGCCAAGTTAAATGACCCAGTGTGCGGCTAATAATTTACCGCCCAGCCGAAATTTGACGCTCGGAACTAACTTCCGCCTTAATTTGGACAAATTGCTCGCGAAGAAAAATAGAACATTTAAATCGGTGCAGAAAAAGTACAAACAGCATCGCTTAATAATCAAATTAGCGTAGAATTAAATCACTTGATATAAATCAGATTTAAATCACATTGGCTTTTTTAAATCATTTATTTAAATATCTTGTTCTGCAATTGTTATTTAACATTGTAAATTAACGAAAATTGGATGAAAAGTATGATAATGTTACCATGTGACAATACTTTCAAGAACTACTAAATTTGTTTAACTTCGTCGGTAAAACGGTTTTACTGGTACATTATTTTGAATTTTTGTTAAATTTTGTGTAACAGTAAAATCCGGTTATAACGACATCGGATTTCGCTATAACAGATAAAAGTAAATAAGTAAGTGATCGCAATTTCGCCGTTATAACCGATTTGTTAAGCTGTATTTTAACAATGGGCTATGAAAATCAGTTTATGACAAGATGTCATCATTATTGAAATATTCTGGAAAAAAAATACTAAAGGACTGTAGTGTTTCAATCAATACTGAGAGATATTTTTTTTTAGATTAAATGAAGGATATCTATCCTATCATCATCTGTGGCACAACATTCTTAGAAGTAACAGATCTTTTGCACCTAAAGTACTTATGTACTTCTGAATTAAATAAAAATTTGCCAATTATACCAAAACGTTTTTCATCGTATTTATTGGTAACAAATACATGTTATAAATTTTGGTGAACATTCATTTCATTGTACCATTTATTCAAATCATCTTAGTCCATAAACAACTGATACAAATCTGTAACAATTGATTTAATCGGACAGAAGATCGTTCGTTTATTTCAAATTACATTGAGCTGAATTGGATTGATAACGATAGATTTATAATTAGCAATTTTCATCGTTTGTCCCATGTCATAAATTGGAAAATCGTATGTCATAATTCAAAGTGATTTTGATGACTGAATTTACTGTTATCGTATTAGGAACAATGTAAACAATTAAATTAAATAAATATCCCTCAAGTTTTATTAGATACATGATAAAGTATTCTCTAATTTTATTTGAAAGACCATTAATTTAATTCCTAGTAGAAGCTTTGAAAATAAATACATCGCTATATTCAGAGTCCAATTTACTACCGTAAGAGCTTGCGTTTTTTACGAACTTATTTATTCTTTCAAATTTTGTACAGGTACAAAGCACAAGATTTTTGTATTATTGGAAACAAAAATAATGTAAGCCGCTTGGAAAATAATAGTGAGGGTTGGTGGATATTTTTCTCCTCCACCTAAGAAGATTTAAACTTGCTCTGCAGAATCTTTATTAGACGGCGGGTAAAACATGGCAGGAACCCGAACCGAATTTTAATCAAAGCGACCAACACTCTTCCTCGCTACTTCTCACACCGTTCAATTACCTCGGCGTCCCAACAAGATATTGACGCGATCACTCACTTGGGATTCATCCTGTTATTCCTGTCGGGTATTTAAATATTCAAACATTGTAAATATTTTATTTCATACTTCGCATATAATAAATTTTCTTTGTTTACTGTGAAAATAATGTAATGGCTATTTGTAATTGGTACTTTCCTACTTGGCAGATAGAATGGTCATTCTGGTTTTCACTATATACCTATTGCCATAGTTATACGATTCGTTCGTCCTTTCGAACATCTTCATCTAGCAATGTTGAAACGACTAAACGATCACAACAATAAATATTATATAGGGGAACAACCAAGTGTGTTACATTATTCATTGCGTGCCAATTAGTTCCAAATACTAAATTTACTACTTGCAATGTATATTGTAGTGGATTTTGTGTACCTGTACTAATTTTACTATTTCGCACGATCGGTGACATTTGGATTTAAACAAGAGTATCATTAACGAAATGTTTTCCAAAATGTTCTCATTTGACGTCTGTTATATCGAAAGGTAGACTATCTAGTTGCTATTCCAAGAGTTCTGAAGAATTGTTTTTAAATGATTAAACAAAGAATGATGCGGTAATGAAAACGCTGAAGATTATGGAAACGAGTATACGGGATGCAAGAAAAATTTTAAAATAACGATAAAGAAGGATGATTGAATAAAATGTATAATTTGTAGTTGCTATTTGCACGAAGAATGTACCATATATGACAAATGACAAATATATGTTAACCAGTACATTTCCTCCATAGCCTTGGTTAGTCTCACCTATATAGTGGAGGAGAGTCAGATTTTTTTTAAGCCCGAATAAAATATTTTTGGTAGCTTTCAAAATATAGTTTATTTTTTTCTTATTCTTATTCGTAAACTTGGATTATACGTCGTAATAAATAAATTTTGTTTTTTATTTGAAATATTCAAATTTCAATAATGCATTTTTTCTCGGAAGTACATGAATGTCTGAAAATGAATAAAGGCATATTCTGCTAAAAAATGCAAGATATTTATGTCACGGCTTCTATTTTATAAAATTCTTACAAGGCGCAGTTTCTCATTTCCTATGAATTCTTTGTCGTCCTGTCCTTATTCCAATATTTTGCTTGCATCTTCTACAAATACGTGGATATTAAAATGTAAATTCTGCTTTACAATGCCATTTTATTCAAGATTTGTTGTAGATTCCTGGCGTAAATTTATTTCTTTCTGACTCGCTTCAGAAATCCATCTTGGATTTCAACAATAAAGTTTTATTTTCTTTTGATCTGTCATCAGTTTAAAATCGTGCTCTTCGGTATAAATTATTGATATTATATTTCAAAATATAGCGAAAAGCGACAAAAGTTTCAAAGAATTTTCATGCTTTATATTTAGAATTTTTTACATGTAATGTTATGAAAATGAACAGAAATAAGAAATGTTGGTTAACATTGAATGAATAAATTAAACTGAAAATATATAATAGAAAATGCAATTGTGAAATGTAATTTCTTTAAGATCTACCAGATATCTGTTTCTAAGAATATGATTAAATATTTCTCAGTCTTCTTTTCTATCCGATGTTTTATAGTTTTGTTTGTTTTTCACCAAACCAAACATTGAATTATTTATTTTCAAAATTTTCTTCGTAGTTTATTTAAAAGCTTAGTGCAGGTTTTGTTTTTTAACTGTCAGATTTTTCCGTTTTCACTTGTTTGATAATGTATTATTTGAAATTTTATATTATGATATCGTTCGAACAAAATCAAAATTTAATATTGGTATTTTGGTATCTCTGCCAAATGGCAATAATATGCTAATACGGTAATGCTAGAATGTTTATACTCTAGATTTTTAATGCATACAAATGATGCTTGCACTATTACTGCACATAAATTATTGCGAGCATTTGTCTTGATTATCATTTATGAGGTACATTTGTAAACTAATTATTTATTTTGCAGACAAAACTACAAGTGAAACAAAGTCCCGGCTAGCCATATATCATTCTGGTGAGTTTTCTTTTAAATTATTAATTTTTGTAGTGCTACAAAGCACTAGAGATAAAAAATTACGTTGTTGATTAACTGATGCTCTTTGTTTAAAATTCAACAAAATATTATTATAATAGTGATATATCTACCACGAGTATACCTCCTTTAAAATCATAATATTTACTATCTAAGAGAGGGATGAAGTACTCTAATTCTTGCCCTAATATAATTAGATCAAAAATCATAAAGTGAAAGAAAATTGTTTCCTTCTTTTTTTCCTTTCTTTTATTTCAGCTTTTTGGAAATCTAGAATCACAATTACTGTTTTTTCATCCGAAAAATTAATATTTTTGTGTATTTTTCGCTGTTTATCAAACGTCAACTTTCTGCTATACTTTTCTGCCGATCGGCGTGCCTCCGGTCAGTTCCGAGTTCCAATTGAAAGAGTTTTATAAAACAACTCAATGTAATAACCCTTCAGTGTAATCTGGCAAATTTTATCGATAAAATTCAAGTAGAAGTTATTGTGAAACAAAGCGATAGACATTTGAATATTGTGCCACACAATATGATTAAAATAACTATATAATTTTAATTTTATTCTCTTTATCAACTGTACGTAAACAGAACTGAGTAAGTCAAAAGTTAAAACTAATTTCGAATTCTTGAAAGCGATTAAAATTTCGAATAATATAACGGTAATAAATGTAATCCTTTAACAAGTAGAATGTTCTACATCAAACGAGAAATTCTACGTAAATAATAAATAGCTCCCCTAATAATTATCCCGCCTCAACGGTTTAACAAAGTAAATAATTCCGGGATAACCGTAGAAATATTCCGGAGTGTACAGCATAAGTAATGAATACAGAACTAGCATTGCGGTTTGAATCTGCTTACGCTGGGAGCTTAACGTAACAATATGCATAGAGTTGCGATTTGCTCCTTACCTTGATTTTATCCTCTTCGGCGCCGAGACGAGGGCTGCCGGGGGCCCAACTCGGGCCCCAGAAGAGCGCCGCTAGTTTGTGGCGCCACCCCACCATCGATTTGCATTTTTCAATCGCGTACGCCGCGTAGAAGGTCTGTAAAAGAAACCATACATGAGAAAACATATATAATGTAAATTAAAAATTATAATTTAATGTCACAACAAGTACATTTTTTTTATTTATTGCTTGCCTAGACGCCCACCATTATTTACTTTTAATTGACGAAAAATTGTTTTTCACTTCCCTTTACCTGGTAATAAATTATTATTGAACTAGATCAGCAATGAAAATAAAAAACAGTTACATTTTAAAGAAATTCATGCCTCTAAATCCAATTTTTTTTTGACTGATTAAATTATGGATTCACAATTTAAATTTTTCGTCTAATTTAAATAAGTAAATCAAATAAAAACAAATCAAGATTCAAAAATTAGGTTAACAAATTGAAAAATTTTGAATATTATTAAAGTAAATATTCATGTCAAAATCTTTGTTATTATCAATATAAAATGCTAGTAGTAACAAAGTTATATATACCACGGTTGAGAATGCTATTATTTAAGTTGGTTTACGAATCAAATTACGTACTAAACTTTTTTACAACCATTATTAGACTGTATTTAGATCACACTTCGATCAGGCAATGAACTGAAAGAATTGACGCATCACTAGTAAATAACGCCAATTACAGAACATAAAAACGACTATGCCAAACTTTCAACCTCAAAATAAAAAATTAAAACTATTTTCAATAAATAAATAATTCACTAACTGTGCGATCGGTGTACTTTATATACTGCCTTGCGTAATATGATACCTTGATAACCTATAAGTTGTACAATAATAGCTATTTACATTAGTGGTCATAGAAAAAATAATTAACGAATAGAATATTGTGATCCTTCAAGTTAATTGTAAACTTTCAAATTAGTTTACGAAAATAAAACTTTAAAGTATTAAAATTTTAGTTTGAAACTTTAAAAATAAAATGTGTCAACCGCGAAATGAACTCGCGAACTATTCTTCTTGTCAGTTCGTATTAAAAATTAATTTAACGTGACTAAATTTTCATAAAAGTCTTTTAGCATTTCAAATATTAAAAGCAACTGAATTTTTAAGTAATAATGTAAATCTATGCATTTTTCATGACGGGCTCACGTCTTTAATCCAGTTACCCCGTCTTATTTTCTTCTTATTCGCGAGAAAACATTCCAGAGAAATATTAAAATATGATCGATAAATTCCTATGACGAATAAAACTTTTACAATCTATAAATAGCTAATTTAATAAACTGCCGTAATGGCTTTAATTTTTCGCCTCGCAAAGTTTACGATCAGAACTTTTATCCAAATAATAGTGATGGAATTTCTTTTATGAGTAATGGAAAACGCGGTACAGGCAGAACGTTTTTCATCTTCGATTTATCACTTTCGGACTTCTAAAGTGAACGACAATTTTTTACTTATTTATTTTTTGCTATACTTTGTCTAGATTTCATATCATGACAACGGATTTCTTATAACGAAAACTGAAAGTTAAAAATCCCATTTATTATATTCTTGCGCTATTTACCTCTCCTTAATAAGTATTTGATAGCTTTATTTTTGAATTTCACAATTTCATTTGTCAATTTTTCCAAAATAGAAATACCGATTGTTACTTTAAAGAATGGAATTTGTACCTACGGTTACAAAACTGGGAGAGAAAAATAATATTCTCTCCTGAAATCTATAAAATATTTTTTCTATAACAGTTAAAAAAATGTTGACATTTTTGTATTCATTTGCAAAATTTTTCATCATGGTAGATGTCAAACATAATTCTATTTTCGGTAAAAAAACGTGCAAAAATCATTTAAAATGTGAATAAATTTAAAAAAGTATTTCAGTTTTAAAATTATAACATTAAATTTTATTAGATTATTTCTGAAATATGTTTTGGGAGTTTTGAATGTGTATTATTTTCGTAAGGAATAATTCTTTACAGCTGTCACTATTTTTGTATCTTAAAAATTAACGATATTACACGGCCGTGAAAATAATCATCCTTATTTGTAATTATGTATAAAATAATTAGTGATAAATGTATTTAAAAAAGTATTTTTCTAGAAAATCAAGAAAAGTTGCATTAAAAAATTGTAGTCAAAATAGAATACCCAATAACTTAATTAAGATCTTACTGAAATTAGGATTATATTTATTTCCTATTTATTTCGATAGTACAAAAATTTTCTTTAATGGAAGAAGCGAAAAAAGCTCTTAGTAATAATGAAACAAGGAATTGTATATAATGAGTTTTGAAGCTGAAAGTTAAAAGCAAGGTCGCAAAGTGTTAATATTGAGGCCGAACCATCTCAATAATTAGGCTTCAAACAGCGTAACTGAATTAGGGGTATCGATATCAGAACCGCGTTCTTGAAATGCCAATATTGGCATCATTAATTATTTCATTGTCCGAAGTGATAAATGGAGGAAAAAGGTTTTATAATCTCTACCACCTCATTACTTTTCACGGAGTTATCTTGCAATGTTTCCAAAAGTTGGAAAATTAATTTCACTTGTTGCTTGACTGTGACACTTTTGGAAAGTTACCAAGCTGTAAATATACACTTCATGAGCTTTATAACTCGTAATTTCATATGAAACTAGAGTCGCTATGGTTGGCGTGCGATAGAAGTGAATTCACCTCATTGTTAATTTAAGCAATTTATACTAATAAAATTAGAATCCTTCTCGTATGACAGTTCGTAGTTCAACTAAGGTGGCTATGGAGTCCTTATTTGCAAATAAAATTACAACTCAAATGGGTGCAAAATTCTTAGGAGCGCAAAATTTTAATCATTTATATGGTTTTAGACCAAATATTTCTAAAATGTATTTTTTAAAATTTGACAAGTAATTATCTACAAATAGCTGTATCAATTTTACCAGTTACTACAAATGAGATTTCATCATATATGAACACGAATACGAAAACAAACATCATATGCAAAATCCCTTCAAAATAAAACTAAGTGCCTGAAATATCAATGAAAACAATCGAGAAATTTTAATATCTGATGCGTTCACTTTTTAGATCAGTGTATATTGAAAATAAAATATTTATTTGCAGAAAAAAATTTTTGCCACAGGCGCTCAAAACCGTAGTTCATGTTTGTTGTTTTAGTATTGAACATCGAAAAACAGTATCAGTTTACTAATGGAATTGAAGCAATTTTTATTAAATTCAATCAAATATACAATAAAAACTTAATCATCTAATAATAACGAGTGTTGATTAATGGTGATAGGAACATTAACAATTTAATTTGCGTTAAAATTAGTTTAGGCTATTTTAATTTAAGGGTAGCGGTAATTTAATTTTTAGTTATTAAAAGAGTAAATAAATAAGGGTACTGTCGAAATTTAATTCAATACATATTTTTATTATCAATTCAATAAATTTTTCGTTTGTATTATTAAAATTTGTATTATTTATTAGTTAGTACTACTAATTGAAATTGCAAATCATTTTTTGCTTAACTAAAAACCTATGTAGTGTACTTATTATGAGTGTAATATAGATGTTGATGGATTATATTTACCTGTAAGTGTAGCAAGTTGAAGGAAGGTTGATTCACAACCAACCCGTAAATAATTTCCTCTGATTCTTTCTCTTCGGCAAAAGTTCCGAAAATGCGATCCCAGATGATAAGAACTCCACCGTAGTTTTTATCCAGACACCAAATATTACTTCCTGAAAAAAAAAACACTAATGAAATACTGATCCAGATGTTCTTAATTTAATCCACGAAATTGAATAAATAATAAGATTCGCTGAATTTAAAATTTCTTTTGAGAGATTACTGATTACTAATTAGTGAAGATGTTCTTTTTATGTCATTAAATTCGTTTTTTCCTTGTTTCTTTCCTTGCAGAATAAAACGACTTGAAAGGACTTTCTTTGAGCACTCGAGGATACGTAGTAATTTAAATTCAAGTTAATTTGCATGTCCTACCTTCAAACATTTTATGCAAAAATACATTGTAATAATACCGCCATTTCACGGACTGATTTAACACAAGCTTTCCAAAAATATTTATTACGGTTTGAGATCGTAATCACATTTACAGTTGTCATTCATTCTTTTAATTTAAAATTGCAAAATGTTCACTCGGTCGTATTCAATCTTTCAAAAGACATATTGAATGCGTATAAAATTAATATCATTTCAATTTTACAAATTTAATACATAAACTTACAAAAACATAAAACAAATCTGTGAATAAAGTTTATGAATTAAAATAAATGTTAATCTGTAGATCAGCTTGATAATTGAATCAATTGATCACTAATGTTACGGCTAATCGAGTAGCAAAACTAAAGGTGATCCAAATTGGACTTCCAGGGGTCTGTTTCATAAAACTACAAGTTTTGTAATACAAGTGTATCACTAGGCAACGCTTATCAAATTATAAATTCTATTGGCACATATTGAAAATTTGACAAGCGTTACCTAGTGATACACTTGTATTACAAGTTTTGTGAAATAGGCCCCTGATTTTGGAAGTTTATATTTTTACGGATAGTATCAAAACACTTGACAATTTGAGATATATTAAAATTACGCTGCGAAAATTTCAATCAATATTTGAACACAATAATATGCAAGTAAGCGTGCAATTCTTGATCTCGTACAAAAGTTTGAAACAAATGGTATCTTTATTAGTTTATTGACAAAACAAAGGTCCAATAACAACGGAGAGACCGTTCCGATGAAAATATTGCTTGCTATTCAATAAAACAAACTACTTGAATTTGATTGACATGTGGTTTCAGCAAGATAAAGCCCTAGGGTATAAAGCACATGAAACAGTCTTTACTTGAAAACAAGTTTCCTAGTCGTGTTATCTTGTAGAGGGGTGACATTAATTGGTCACCGAGATCTTTCGAATTAACCCACATTAGACTTTTTTCTCTGGGGTTATTTAAAGAAAAGGGTTATATTAACAAACCAGTTACAATTCCAAATCTAAAACGAAGTATCAGATATGCAATTGCTGAAATAGAGCCGGATTTAAACGAAAGCATTGGAACAAACTAAAAGAATAATTTAACGTCAGCGAAGTCTTGAGAAGCATTTGTTTAACATCATATATTATACTTAACTTCTAACTCTACACTTTATTTTGATAGAAAGAAAATATTGTTTTTCCAATATTTGTTTGTTATTCAGAATACAAATCTGGAAGTCCAATTCGGATCACCTTTTACTTAGGTGATAAATTGAAATAAAGTTCAGATGTCGTCCCAGTCACCTCAATCAGTTAATGTAAACTATAAAAAGCAGCCCTTCTCACCATGATGGACGCGATGATGGTTTGGCGTGTTGAGAACCCACTCCAGAGGTCCTAAACTTTTGACCGCCTTGGTGTGAATCCAGAACTGGTACAGGAGGTTGAACTGCTGGTGTGTAAGAAAATGTGCGGGAGGAACCACGGTGGCCAGAGGCAGATAGAATATCTGCAAGATGTCACCACGTGATAAATTACATCTTGTCACAGCTCAATGTTTATGATAAATGATGGGATTAATAAGTATTCACCCAACAAAATGTTTATCCACCGGGATATGAAATTAATTTCATTTATTCGTAACCATAGAGACGTTTCATTTGTTTCATTTAGTTGTTTTTGTGATGCACACTGATGGAACAAAGGAATTACGCAAATAAAATATTTTTTTCCGGGAATTTATTTTCAGGAAATAAAATTTAGTTTAGTTTGGAAAACCTATAAACAGAATTTAAATTCGTTTTATTTTATTTCAGTATTGAACGACAGATAGTATTTATTTTATTTTTATTATTTATTATAAATGTTTTCATTCCATTAAAACTAAAATATATATTTAAATTAATAAATATGTTTTTAAAATACATTTGCCTGAAAGGTATGTTACCGTATAAATTTAAAAACTTTTATGTATTGCTGGTCACATTTTTCATTTTAGAAAAAATTAGACTGAAATGTGAATGTCTGAATAGCGTAAAGAAATTTAAAGAAGTTTTTATGCAAAAATATATTTCTTTGTAAAAAAAAATACTTACAAATCCACACCATCCCTGTACGACGGATTGACGGAGTCCTACTGCCATGTTGAATTCTTCTGAACTGTGGTGCACTTGATGTTGGGCCCAAAGAATATGAACCTCTGAAAAAAAAATAAACGTTGTACAAAATGAATTATGCTTATTTCGTATTATTTTAAATACACTACATTTCATTGTATATTGTGTATACATAAGGGAGTCTTAGGAATTGTACTAAAGACTAATATTTAGATATTGATATAAAAGCCCATTTCAAAATTCATTGATAATTTTATATTTGATACCTGTGAACAAATATGTGTTTGTGTATGTATGTGAAGATTTGGTATATATTTCATTATTTTAAATCATCAAAAGAATTTAGAAAATTTTATAGAAATATGCCAGTTTCCGTAGTGGTCTTAGAAAAAGGATAATATTATATTAAGTTAATTTTTTGCAATTTCGGGAATCAAACAAGATGTTACTTAATCTTTCAAATCTTGGGTTCTTATATCTTTGACTTTTATTTCCTATACCGTGAAATTTCATAAAACATATTGTGGATATAAACGACTGCAATATACCATTTCATTTCACTGTTTGTTTTCCTGACAGCTTGAAAGGAACGCTTTTAAACACCGTTATATCATCTCGTTTTTATTAAGTCTTATTTATGTTTCTTAAAAAATTATAAATGACTCTACGGAGCTAGTTTAACGAGAAAAACTTTGAACAAAACGTACGAAATGGCTGCTGTGCTAGTGACAATACCCAAGCAAATCTATTCAGTTTCCTGGTGGTGAGAACTTGGAAACTTTTCCAATATATTTACATAAAATTTACATAACAGGACAAAAAAGGTAAACCTGGATTTGTTCTGTACAAATTCCCCGCCAAATTCACGATAGTCCATTAGAGCTGAACCAACTTGAAACTTTGAGAAATTCAGTTAGAGATCTCAATTACTGCAAACTTAAATTTGTTTCTTACAAGCGCAAAGAATGGTATAATGTCACTTGGAAAACTTTATAAATGCTAATATTTGAACAACTTTCAAGAACAACTTGGCTTTTACCTTATAGTGCTGTCCTGTACATTTCCTGCGAAATTTAACCGGCTGAATTTATTGCCTACAAGCTTCTTGTTTTGTAATTCGAATTCTTGGAAAACAGTATTCTCTTCCAATATCTTTTAACTCTTACATTATTTTACCCTATATTCTCTTATGCTATTTTTATAACACAAGCAATTTTGTCTTTTCCAACAATTAGAAGAACTATATACTCAAGAGCCACTATAAAACTGCAGCATTTAATACTTTTTAATATTCTCCATTCATGTCTGAAACATGGCAAAGAAGAACGAAAAAAGAAAGAAATTAAATCGATTCATATAGATTTGTGAATATTAAAATACTTACTAATAAATAAAAGTATAAATAAAAAGATCTTATTTTTAATAATTATTAGTTCGTGTGAATTTTAGTTCTCCTACTTTAAGTATTAATCCAAAGTTAAGTAAATAGTAATTCAAAGCTATAAGTAATCAATTGAAGGAATTAACTCAAAAGAAATAATATAGAAATTAAATACCATGCTATCTTTTACAAAAATATTTAAAATTTAATTTAAAATTCATTCTTTTTTCTAAGTGCTTTTATAGGTTTCTTTAAATTAAATATTTTTTAATTTGAAATATCATGAAATTTAGAATATTATATTTTCTTTATATTTATATTTAAATTGAAAATCTCCTATAAATATTTATAGCAATTTATTTACAAATTTACATTTTCCAGCCGTAATCAATAGTTTAATATTTTAGCATTTTTAGCCAAGCTATAGATTCCGAATCTAAGGGCATATAGTAGTAACTTAATGGCCGTAGCACCGTTCAGGAATATAAACTATTCATGAGATCCGTAACTTTGGAAAACGGGACAGGAGTAATTCTTGTTGGTCGTTTTCCTCTACGTAGTGTTTTTTATTCGTCGTAGAAACCTTTAGATATTTACATTTGAAAAACCTTAAGACACAAACTAAATGACAGGACGGTGAAATTTGAATTAATAGTATCGAGTTATTGACTCATATTTAAAAATTGGTTGAGGAATAGTTTCAATGATTTCACCAATAAAATAACAAAATTGTAGGTATATAAGGCCTTGTGGCAGAAATGCTAATTCCTACTTTTGGGCGTCTGATGAATTATCTAGTTTAGTGGACCAGGAATTTGAGCACTCTTTGTTTTCTTTGATCTATGATCTACTCATATTAAATCACTTTCTAGAGCAAATTGATAATTGATACTTCGGAATGTGCTCTGGTTTCAGTATGACATGAATTAGAGCATTTTGGAATGTCTGTTTTTATTTTTGGCCTATTGAAGCTAAATTAGAATGTAATTGGTACTTCAGAAGTAGAAGAAATAGATAGTTGAATGATCACTCTGATTGACTATCTCTGGATTGTATCTAAATTCATTAGGTCAAGAATCAAAGACAATACTTAAATATTTTCAGATTGTTAACAGCTGAAATTGTGTATTCGGAAGCATAGATAACTGCTCTGGATTGTGCTTTGGTATCAACCGGTTAAGAATCACAAGAACAACAAAGAATATTAATAATAACTAAGTTCTTCTAAATTTTTAATCTTTTGTATCATTATAATTTAATATTTGAAGTAAATGTACAGTATCAAAGATATTTTATAAAAAAGAAAAAGTATATTATTTTATTTGTAGTGTCTGCTTAAATAACTTTTTTGCAAATTATTGAATCTATGTCAAATATATCAGAAATTGATAAAAAGCATTTTTACAGTATCGGCTTCAGTTTTGTAAGTATTAAAAATGTATAAGTTTGAATTGAGATATCAAGAAACACGAGTATTGAGGTCATACAGATAAAACTGTCATTTGAAATTTCCAAATCACGTAATACGAGTATCTTTTTATTGTTTGAACTTACCATGGCAAGCGCGATGAACCCAATAATAGCAAAAATCAACCCCGATAGCAGCGAGATACCACGTCCAAGTTGAATCCCATTCCAGATCAAACAGACGGTAATTCTCGTATAAGTAGACATACATGTAGCTCTCGGCGCCTCGGAAAAGCAATCTGCAAGAAATTAATCGTATTTAGTACAAAATAAATAAAAAATCATCCTTCCTCGCCTACATTACTCCTACATGTCATAATGGAGGTGCAAATTGGATATCGATTCGTGTGTAAGCCGAAGCGAGACCTTTGCGCGCTATATTTGGAGGAAGCAATAATGCATGAGATGTATTACAGTCATCCGATGTCATTGAGTCTCGCATTAACATTTACGGACAATTTATTTTCCTTTTTATAAAATCGTTACGTGTTGAATGACATTATTATTATTCAGTGGAACGTTGCATCGTTCCATTCAAAATGAAATGGTTCATTTTAATTTTAATCTTAATTTATTTTAATATTATCTTATCTCAAGATTACGACGATGATGAATATGCAGAACCTCCAGCAAATATGACCTATAAGGAAGCATTTAAGGTAAAATATATTTTTGTTGGTACTTTTGTCTCTCAATGAGATTTTTTCTAAAACAGTTAGTGTCTGTTGATATTACTTTCATTTGTAGCCGAATTCACCAATAATCCATGGTTAATTGTCAACTTATTCAATAATCAATTTGATCTATTGATCAACTTTTGGTTTAATTCAACTTGATTTCTGAATCAAGATATCATGATATACTGACTTGCAGTTTTTACGATGTGAATTAAACTTCTCTCATTTTAATGATGACATATTAGTTATTTGTTATATGTCAAAAATATAGTTATTTGTTTATTTTTATATCGAAAAAAAGTAAAAAATGTCGAAAAAGGAAGAAAGAGGAAGAAATTACAGCGATTGGAATAAAGAATATTGACCTTATAATTACCGGATTTGCTTGTTTGTAATGGTGCTGAATTGAATTGATTCATAGATCATAGTTGATAATTAGAACAATTCTTGATTAAGGAATGGTGAATTTGTCCTTAAGTATTATTTCATATATCTAACTGCGCATAAATCGGTTTATGTTAATATTTGAAATTCCTAAATAAGGCTTTACTTGATAATCATAATAATATTTTTTAATAATATGAAATTACTTTTTTCGATCCAGAAAATTGAATAAATTATGTACTTTTTATTGCAGTATTCAATATTTTAATCATTAAATACTTTTTATCCATGATTTTTGATTTTTATATATGTTCATTTTTAAATGAAATATTACACAAGTATTTTTTGTAAAAGTACAATAGTAGAGTAATAAAGCATTGTGAAGTAACTATCAACAAAATACGTCAAAGAGAAATTGAAATATAGAACATTTTTTTTATTTCAATAATCTAAATATGACATTTTGAAAATAAAACCATTAAATAATTAATATTTGACAGTTATCAGCAATTGTCCTCCACCTAGCGACCTCATGACAAATTTTTAAGAGACTTAGGGCTTTCCTGGAAAAAGACTAAATTGAGGTGGAAACCGGTGGAACTTGAAATAAAACATCCATTCATTCACTAAATTCCAAGATTCATTATCCTTTTCATTACATTTATTAACAAATATATATTTTATTTTGTAGGAAAATAAAATTAATAACAATTTTCTTTTCATGAAGGCAAAATATAATTTCAACTTTATTGTTTTAGTATTGGAAGAACGTCCACAGCAGGGTCATAGGAAAAGCATTAAATTTTTGTTCCAGACTTATCTTAATTACTAATAGTAATTAGTATAGTTTATTTCAGAGTATACTGGTTTAATAATTTTTTTTTAGATGAATATCATAGAGTAATTAATCTACGCTTAGTAAGCGCTAATGCATCCTGTTTTGCATATTGCCTCGCTAGGAAAATAGATATTGTATATCCTTTTTTACTCTTTGTAAATAAAAAATATTTTTCCTACAACCGGGCATAAAGTACACTGTTTAGGCACTCTTTAGAGTTTGTAAAGAGTCACTTTTCAAGCATTAGTTACGTGAAAAAAAGTGTTGCTAAGGAACGTACATATTCTGTTAATTTAACTGTCAAGAAGATAATTTGGTTAATAATAATATATAAATATTTATTAAGACATATAAAGGGACACTAAAAATGAAATATGAGTAATATTTTTTTTCATTACTGGCCTATCCATCATTATTAAGTTTTATTTGACATGAGACTTTAGTTTTCACTACCGTTTACTTGGTAACTCAGGTATCCAAATCCAAATATTGTTTGAATGATTTAATTCAAGAAAATTGTATGGATTCACAATTTAAATTTACCATCTAATTTATGAAATGAAACCAAATTAAAAATGAAAAGTGAGGTAGACAAACTGAAACGTCAATTCTGAACCTTGGTGTATAATATACTTATATTATTAACAATTTAAATAGTTACCTAATTTTTAAAACATTTATATTTGTTTGACATGAATTCTAACATAACCTAAATTTTCAGTACTGTTATTTGTTGTTATGATATTAGTCTTACCAACAATTCACAGCAAATATATCAATGTTTTTTATTTATTTTATAAATTAATTTTCATAAATATTTCGGTTGTAGGAAAAATGTTTTACGTAACACGTGCATTTATCTCGGGCAATAATTTAAGAGTAAGCAGCATTCGAATAAAAAACACCTACTTTACACACTTGTTGTCTAAGTAACTTTATAAGTTGATTGCAGTTGACAGAAGAAAAGAACTTGAATACAGCTAAAATTTTGTCCTACTTCAAAGTATTTCAAGAAGAAATGAGTTGGTATCCAAGATTTAAACAAAGATTTGCCGTAATAGTTGCTTGTTATTCTCAATGTAAGTAATATGTAATTAGCAAAAAAAAAACTTTAAGTACTTATTTTTAATTTTAGTTCAATATGCAGACAAAAAAAATCCTTGTCTTCTAGTTCAAAAAATTATAGAATGTGTGGACATATATGAAGCAACAGTAAGATTTATTATTTAAGAAAAATATTATTTTAAAATTTATTTATTTCAGTACGGCAGGTTTAATTTAAATATAACTTCAAAACCTACAATAAGAAAACAAAAGAATGGAAAATCCTTATTTGTTTCTCCGTAACTGGAGGCAATTGTTTGCTGCTATGGAAACGAGATGTAATTTTAATGTATATCATTATTAATTAACAAAATAACTGCATTTGAATTCAAGTTTAATAATTTTCATTGTCCATTAGCTAATTAAAATGATTAAATGTTGATGTGGATTTGTGGTGGCGATCATTTACGCATAAATTGATATTCCCTGGGTGAAATTTTGTAAAATTAACAGTAATTATACTGATTGTGTCTATAAATAGTCAATTCATATCGAATTGATAGGATAGAAGACTGATTTTGCAACATTTAAATAATTCAAAAAGATATTTTAAAACTGAAATAACAAGCTTTGAACTTTACAATACATATGTACGATGTTTCAGCAAAATTCTTATCACAACTATAAATAAGTATTCATACGATAAAATAATTAATTTCTCGTTGCTATCCAAAAATAAATTTAAAACTCATTACTGCAAAATTTTTGTATAAATAAATATGTTTAATTTTAAATTTTATCAAACTATTAAAATGTAATACAAGGTTCGTTGACTTTATATGATGTTCATATTTATATTAAGTATCAGAAATTCATTGATAATATTCATTTTTCGAAAACTGACTTTGGAGTTTTATTTAATAACCGAAACTGAAAAATTATTATTTAAAATATTTCTGTTACCCTAGTAAAACATATGTTGTTTCTTTCACTACAAGAATATAAAAAAAGTAATAATGTGTTTGATGGCGAAACATAACCTTATTAAAAGAAATGCGGTAGTAACCACTGATTACTACCAGTAACAATAAACTTGTTGCGAATTGCAAAGAAAGACGTATAATAAACTTTTATATTCGTCCTACTTTAATCATTTCTTATCTCTTAGGTTCAATAAAAATATGAATTTCTGAAATATACTTACTACATGCAGAAATGTGTTAGGATGTTATGTTACCAAAAAGTTTTTTTTATTAATTTTTAAAATAAAGTATGTTACCTATTAAATTTTGTTTTATGCTAAATTAATATTAAAAGTAAAACAGATGAAAAGGAAACCCTTGAAATAAATTATAGAAACAATTGAATAAAACTACTTTTTGTAGTTTTAGTTCCGAAAAGCTAATTTAACCCAACGTTTCGGCAACATAAACTGCTGCCTATTGAGTTTAATGACAAAAACAACAAATCAAGTAAACAAGTAACTAAGAAACATGCTTTGTTGTTTTTGTCACCCAGAAGAAGCAGCAGTTTATGCTGCCGAAACGTTGAGATAAATAAAATTTAAAAAACTAAAACTAAAAAAAATGGTTTTATTCAATTATTACGAGTTTTAAAATAATATATTGTGTTATCTGATTGGAATTTACTATTGTAAAATATATATTAAAAATAATTTTCTACTTGTTTTTCAATTTTTCATGTATTAAAAATGTACTCGCATAATCTGATATCTCGTAAACACTTTTTTTTATACTTTAAAAAGCATTCAATTAACTCAACTTTGTTGGGATAGGAACCCACAACATTTGAATTGTACAGCTTGAGAGCTAGTTGAATTAATGCTGGAACAATATCGACATTTATATTATTTTTTGCCCGTCCCACTTTAAAAATTCTCCTGTGCAATGAATACCAAGAACTAATTAATTCGCAAAGAGAAGATGAATGCAATCCATAATTTTACATTTTGTACAATTCGTGCATCAAAGTTGGCTCCTTTAAGTTAGAGCGTTTGCTTTATGATTATGAATGAGACGTGTAAACCATACACGTGGAGTCAGTAATTAATACGTTGCATGTGCATGAACGAATTCCCGCAAAGTTTTTCTTCACGCAGTCTAACCATGATCTAATTTCAAACGTGATACGCTAATGTAGGTCAAAGCTACTTCTCCGCAGATTTTTTTTACATCAACAATAATTCCACCACAAAGTGTATTTTCGTGTCGCAATTATAAAAAATGAAGGCGGTATGTTATTAATTAAATTCATTAATACGGCTGGCCAATCTTCTGTTTCGTCTTACGGTTGTCCCTTCTAATACGATTAGATAGGATTAAATTATATAGGTTCAGTTAGAACATTCATGCGATACGAGTATTACACCAGTTATAATATTCTAGCCTTCATAAGCGTTCTAAAATTTAAGCCCTTTAAAGGGATAGCCTACCTACAGAAAAGTATCGTTCGTATTTTCCTAATGTCTCATTTTTGGTAAGTAAATTTTTGAGAAAAATGTTTTAAAAATAATATTCTTAACATCGAACTGTTTTTCAAATTTTGAGTTTTTAACAAAACCAAAATTTAAATTAAATTTTAAGGGTCCTAAAGATTACAGGTCATTCCAGTCTGGTAAATTAAGTACTGAAGAATTTTCAACCAAGTAATGATGGAGAAAATATGTAGATTGTGGAAATTTCAAAAAGAATTCAGAAAATGCTGAATTAGAATAGATCGAATAAAGACGACACTACAAAACATACATCTTAGATGGTTTAAAAACAGCAAAAGAACAAATCGTGTCGTCTTGTATCATTAGAAAAATTGTAATCTAAGCCTAATTAGCTATTTGTAGGATAATAATATTCTTTTTCGTGCCATTGTTTTCGTAAGTATAATTTATTTGTATCTTAAATAATAATTATAAATAGAATTTTTATAATTTTCCGTTAGGCACTAATTGTAAAGACCTGAAAATGTACATATTTATAGAAATTATGACTAATTAGTGGTAAACTGAATTACATTTGAAGAACTAATTAAAATTTAGATACATTTAGGAAAGCATAATGAAACTTTATATTTTGTTTCATAGAATTGCAATTAAAAGTAACTATGTCTCGTAATTAAAATTAATGTTTGCTAAACAATGAGGAAGGAAAATTTAGTATTAAGAAGTAATTTATAGCCCTTATTATTAGTTACACCATGCGCCATTTTACTAAGGTCTTTTCACAAGGATGAAATATGTAGCTGATGCCCTTAATATGCAGCCTTATTGATTCACATGAAAAGTTTCTCAGGTCGTCAAAATCAACAAAACGGCGCAAATATAACAAGTAACGAGATAACCAGATATACGATGTTCTTTTCCATTCGCTGCTCGAAACAAATGAAAACAGTTTAGGGAAGCCATTACGAAGTATTTACGTTCGATTCGCTTTTATTTATTCAATAAACAATTCCGTGTTTGGCGAAGTCTACAACCCGTTAGATTAATTTGTATTCTGATGATGTCCAATGCTGTTCGAGAGCTGCCTATGAATTTTATTCGTGGTAGGATGAAAATGTGGATAGTATAAATACAAAACAATTACTTATTAAAATTCTCTGACGGCTGCACATGACGTACCCTCATCTCAACTTTCTTGTTGGGAAAGTAAAACAATGTACAAACTTCGTTACAAAACATGTCATCTTTTTATACCAAAACACACAAAAAGGAATAGAAAATATGAATATCATCGTTATTGGTTTGCCATAAAATAATTATAGTGTAATTTGAAAAACTGTAATGAAGTACTATATAAATATTTCGTTTGTTTATGGTCGGTATATATATATATATATATATATATATATATATATATATATATATATATATGTATATATCAGGACATGTAACCGAAAAAAATACTGGTTAACGGTTAACCCTTATAGAAAACGTTATAATAATAAGGGTTTTAGTTCGAAAACCGGTTTTAAAAATTGGAAACCGGTTTAAACCGGTTAATATATCGGTTAAAAAAATAATTAAAGTATTGCTAATTTTATAAAAACCGTTAATATTAATCGAGATATAATTAACACTTGGATACCATATTTTTTAAAATTTATTTTCAATGGTAGTATTCATTTTCTGTTGTATAACGTTATAAGTATATAAGATATAACATTTTTAAATTAATAGGCCAATTCTGACCAAATCTGTAAGTCTTACAGATGGTTACTCTGTAAAAACTGAAAAAAACGAATCAATTTTTGTTGATTAATGTAAAATTATGCATAAGAGCGACTGGTTTCGTTGCGATTTTGTTCATTTTTTACAGATTTACAGATCTGTAAGACTTACAGATTTGTTCAGAATTGGCCTATAAAATATTCGACCTGTAAATTACAACCTATCTTTGAAAATGTAATGAAATAAAACAAAATATAGGTTAATTAATTAGTAATCAACACAAAGTAGTTCATTAAAGTATATTAAATAAAAGCATTGTTAAAATTTCGTATGTTTGCGAAAATAGGAAGCAAATTCAAATGAAGGAATATAGACCGTTTGAACCGTGGTGACCGCAGCTGTATAGACTATTCTAAACTTTCTCGCGCGGACAGTTTAGCTTAATGAAAGGCTTAATCCTACTGACGTCGTCTGGTTTGACGCCGTCCCGGCGACGGAGGCAGTGCTTGTCAAACTGCGTCACAAAATCCACGGGTATTTGCACATTCAGAACTATATTTCCAACATCCAACCTACATCTGCAAGCGCAATTACAATTATTACATTAAATATGCATTCATCTGAAATAGCCAAATCGCTGAATATGCATTTTGCTCGAATTGCAGGGTACATTGTTTCAGAATCGGTACACTAAACGCAAACTTCCTCTAAATATACATGGATCGTGGGCAGTAACAGGACTTTTTCATTAGATTTTTTTTTTTTAACTATTGCATAGATTGAATTTTGTAGTATTATGGAATTCCTTCGATAATATATTTCAGTTAAGAGTTGTTTTGTATTTGTAATTATAAAGATTTCTGTCTTATTTGACATATACATAAACATAAATAAAGAGAAAATAGCAAAATAGAGTACGGAAGGTGATGTTCGCTCAATTTCCACTTTCAATTTACAATTTCTACTTCCAATTAAAATCGTTCACAATTATTACTTAGCTATAAATGAATGTATACATTTCCCATAACTGTTTTTGTTTTAAATGGTTCTAATATTGCCAACACTTTATCTAACTAATCAGTATTAATAAATGTGTACTTAAGAATATTTTTAGATCTCTCAGTCTCATTTCTGCTAAAAAATATTAGAATCATCTTACTTTATTCTGTTGGTATTAATAGCTCGAACCCACCA
The DNA here is from genome assembly GCA_035578165.1 of Stenolophus ochropezus. Taxonomy (NCBI): domain Eukaryota; kingdom Metazoa; phylum Arthropoda; class Insecta; order Coleoptera; family Carabidae; genus Stenolophus; species Stenolophus ochropezus. The sequence goes on from JAQOWZ010000002.1 coordinate 7,447,818, forward strand.
ACCTTTTTTAGATATTTAAAGAACATTTTTAGATATGCCAGTCTCATTTCTACTAAAAAAATATTAGATTCACCTTACTTTATTCTGTTGGTATTAATAGCTTGACCCCACTAACTTTTTCTTAGATGTTTCTGTTATATAATAAAAAGTCCCTGTCAGACGTCTGATGATGTTCGAAAGGACGAAACGATCGTCCCCAATATAAGAACTATTGTGGAATAATCTAGTGTTTATATTTATTATTATTCTTTTTACTTGTAAAAGTGGTTTATTCCTTAACTAGTAATATTTATGTGATGTAAAAAAATATCACAAAATACATAAATATTCGACAGTCTAAAAAATTCCTATACAACCCGTACTTAATGACGAAAAGTAGAGAGTACTCAAAATAGCAAATTCATCATAATTTATTTCACACATAAACTGGAACAACTTTACTACTATTTTCCTAACCTCATCTTGTCATATTTTCTTGGTGTTTATGGACACGTAATAAAAAGTAGACGTACAGTAAATATTAAGAGATAAACAACTATGTTTATGACGAGATATTTTGGGTTATATTTACAATTAGATGAATTTTGTTTATAAAAAACAGTAAACAGCATTTGCAAATTCCAAATGACCAAACAAACCAGACATGGATAGCCAATTCCAGCTGAATTCGCTCCATACGCATATTTGTGATCATTGTGTAAATATTTGCCTCATCACAACATCGCCGAATTTACGGACAAATGTTTTGATTTCCAGCGTAGTTTTAATCATTTTCAAGTTATTTGTTTATAGCCTATAAATTATTTTGATGATCAATCATGGATTAATTACAACAATGGGATGTTTGATTACAACAATCACTCATCTTTATATCAAATGGTATACATTGGGCTTTAACGCTAAATTCCAATGATTGATGGATTGGGAAATACAATACAAAAAGAGAAGTTTCCGAATGTATGAGAGTTTGGAGTGTGGTATTAGATTGCATTCAGTGGCTTACACTAATCTTCCAAAAAAGTACGAAAACTCTAATACAGTGACCGATTTGCTTTTGAAATCTTATGACAGTAAAAAAAATCTGATGTGGCCAGCACATAACCTCTCGCCTGTCCTCTTTATACTTTTCATTATAATCAGGATCATTTCTTTGTTTCTTTTTATATTTCTTATCTGCTATATTTATTTGCTTCGCAGATTTTTTCTTGGCTCTCATTTTTGCAATGTCTATAAATCGTAATATATGAGTATCCGTGCGTTGACTTCTGACACGGTAAAATGATTTATTAAAATAATTATTACTTACAGCAGGAGTACAATTATCTTAGATTATTCGATAATTATTTTTATATTTTCACTATCAATTATAATAGTTATTTGAAAATCTTTTGAAATTACAAATTTTTAATCATTTTTTGTCCTGCCTTCGCCTTAATAATCCGTTCAACCCTCTTTGTCATTGAATCTATTTGTTTTTATGGTCTTATAAATTTCTTTAATATCAATATCATGAAATCATATCTTTTTCTTTCATCTCATTTCAATATGAATCAGAATAAATAAATTCCCGGAACAAAATTAAAAAGACAACAAAGTGCAATTAAAGAAAAGATGACTAGAGAAGAGGGATCGTTTTAGAATACGTGACAATCAATTTAAAATACTAAAAAAATTATTCCAAAGTCAAATAGAGTTGAAATGATTATTAATGTTAAAGAAGTACTTACGAACTAAAAACTAATCTGTAAATATTTTACAAAAATGTCGTTAATGTTTGATTTCATTGCTAAGTAGCTACATTCCGTTCTCGGATAAAAGTATATTCATGCGCAAAAAGTAAAAAAGAAACGAAAACATTTGACATATTCGAATAAAAGACAATAATACACGGCCAAAAACGCTATTGTACTCATGTGGTTGCCAAACTTGACTTCATCTCGTTCCTATTCGACTGTCGTCCGAGAAATTGATTTTTTGTGTCCTTCAATCATAAAGACTTTGTAATAAATATACTCAATATTGAAAATTACTAATTTATCTCTTTACTTTGAACTACAGTGAACATATACAATTCATGTAGTAAATGAAATAGTATTGAGAATTAGGTATTGTATTAATGAAATAAAAGTAAATAAAAAGTTTACATGCACTGTGCTCGGTAAGGCGCCGAAGGCTTTGCTCTTGCTTCGTTATCTCCAGGGCTCTCTATTGTTCCTTCATATAAATTACGTCCCAATTTAACGCGAACATGTCGCACTTACCCCAAGGCTATAATAGCGAAAACCTTACATTAATAATACATTCGATGGAAAAACAAAGTTGCTGAACGGATTTTCAATTATTCTTATTTGAAATTTAAATTTAAACTCTTAAACAACTTTTGTATGCTAAAGGATTAGGCGGAAGATATCGTATTGTTAGTAAACAAAAGACAACGATTTTACTCTTCTTTTCAGTTCCAAACAATGCGGAAATCCACGCACGAAATTTGATCACGGAGATAATTTGAAAACAACAAAATGAGAATTTTCTTTGTCGCAATTTTCAGTAGATTTAATTTTATCTTGGACTCATTTCTTGCCATCGTAATTGGTATTTCAGATGTGGAACAGGATAATACAAGTCAAGACACGTTTACTGTTGGTTAGGTTACCTTGTTTTTAATAATGAAATTCTTATTCGTCTTCCTTGAACCTTAACAACAAAAATATTTGTAATTTAATATTTCAATAAAGTTAAAGATTTTTTTTACTTATATTGCAAATAAAAATATAATAGTATATTAAATAACGTTTTCAAACAACACTTCATTCACGATATATGCAGAAAAGGACCAAGTGTATACAAATAAATATCGAACGAAAGAGTTTATAAACATGTCATATACAAGTGAAATATATTATATGTAGGTAATTTATTTTTATTCAGTGACAGCTCTTTAGCTCGTGGATAATAATAAAGTATATCTAACGTCCGGCCTTTCCAAGTACGAATAAAGTTCGAAAGGAAATGTATACATCGAATAAACTTTAAATTCACCTCTCCGCCATAGTATTTGTAGAATACCCAACTTTTTTTTTTTATTGAACTAGATGGCGTTAGTACGGTAACTGCAGATTATATGCGTCTATTTAAAGTTTACTGAAACCTAAAATGACGTTCGTCATTAGTTTCGGGAAACTTTAACTGGACGAATGTAATTTCAGGTACTGCACTATCGCCATCTAGTTCAATCGTGATAACTACTTCAAATTTTGTGGACTGAATGCGCCGTTTGGCTGTTCATCTGTTTGTGTTTGTGGTTACGTTATTGGGAACATGAACTTCGAATTGTACTGGTTCGAGATCGAGTTGTGAATAATTCCGCAAAATTATTAGTTTTTTTTTTATTTATAATTATCTAACATATACACAATAATACTTAATCATTTAAAATAGATATGTTCATTGATTTTGAGTTAAGCTAAATAGATAAATTTGTAAATTCAGAACGTCGGCTTTCTAAAATGAGAGAACGAGGGAACTAATTTGAAAAATGGGATGACAGAATTTTTTTTACTTTTTTGGTTATCTGCAGTAACTGTGATACACGTTTGTAAAGATATTGTAAATATAACTGTTTGCTTACTCTAAAAATGTATTAAAGGTAGATCATACTTCATCTACTTTTATATCAAAGCAATATTTAGCACTATTTAAACATTTTATTCATCAATGGCGAGTTTATTTTGTTTGTGTATAAATATTTCATCGATAAACATCGATGATGTTTTATATTAATCAACTATAGAGCCCCCTCTTGGATTTTTGGTTAACGACGCCCATGTTTTGAGCGTATTGACCATTCAACCAGTTCGCCCAGATCTCCTGTTATCAATTCTCTCGTTTTAATTTCCTGCAGGTGATAATTGCGAAACATTTAAATAATTAAGAATTTAAGCAACATTCTTGTCATATTAAATTTCTAAATAAACCGTGAAATATGATCCGAATCGAGAGAAAGTAAAATGTAACATGTTACACAACAAATGAAAAATTCTATCTGGAGCAGACTTTCGGATCACATTCCACCTGTGTCTAAAACGCTGTCATTCTATCCCGGTGAGAAAAGTGTATTCCATCACGTGGAAAACAAAAACCGCAACGTGTGAGTGGCCCGCATTGCATGATGCACTGGAATTAACGTAGCCGTGAATCTACACGCTACTTGTAATTATAACAGTTTGCAAGAGTTATTAAATGATGAGATAATTACTGCAATTACCTTTTTTCATTAAAGTTTTTTACATCACGTTAACAGACACGTGGATCTACACGTGTTACAGTTTGTTCATCTTCACATTGTCATCATGATTTGCACGATAATCCTGAAAGGAACAGTGACTATTGTTCCACGTGTGTAATTCGTTCCGGATAAAACTGAATCGATATCATTCCCAGAAAAAATCTGTTAATTAAAAACAACAATTTTTTTTTAAATTTATTCCTTCTATTATAATATAAAATCTTTCATTTTACCTCCCGACTTGTAAGTAGGGTAAGGGGGGTGAAATGGACCACATTTTTGAAAAATAATTTTTATTATAACCACATATAATCTAGGCTTACTTTAAAATTTATTTTGAAAGATACAAAAAAATATTTTATTCGGGTTCACAAAAGTCCAACTCTTCTCCATTATATAGGTGAAACGGCTTTGAGGAAATAAACTGATTCACATATTTTTGTCATTTGTCATATGTGATACACACGTCGTGCATACACCCTTCTTTATGATTTATTTTTTAAATAATTTTCTTATGATCCCGCACATTCGTTTTCAAAATCTTCAGCTTATCATTATCATCACCCTATGATAAACCTAACAACAATTCTTAACAATTCAATTAATTACAACTAGATCATCTACTTTTCTATATGCCAATGATTTTTTCCTATATACCGTTGAATTTATTTTTTTAACAATAAAAATCTTCTGGTATCTCTCCTTAACATAATGTGGTTCATCTGTCCTCAGAGCAGAGGTTACGTGGACTTCTAAATTACTTATTACTGTGTAAAGATAGAACCACATTTTTAAGTTACGTTAAAACATATACATATGTTTATAAAGTATGTGTATAAATAATTAGTAATTAACTAATTAAAAAAAAATTGACAATTTTTAAGTAAATCTAGGATTATTGACTGCATTAAATTTCAAGTGGCTACACTGTCTCTAAACAAGAGTTTTTAATAAATAAATAAAATAAGTATAAATACTTAAGTCAATCATTGTTTATTTCTGGGTATAACTATTTCCCGATAAGTGCTATTTAATCCTTAACGTAAATTTATTTGCCCACATATAAAACACCTGATAGTTAGGAAAATAAACAAAACTGTGAAATAAATATTTGCGATTTTCAAGGGCTTTTAGTAAATGATAAATATTTACTAGTTTTTGTAAACAGTAGTAGTCATATTTAAAAATATTTCTCATTGTTGGTACCGTGCTCTAAATGACACAAAAAAAAATTATCAAAGGCCTTGATGTTAATTACTACAAATATATATGAGTTCAGATAAGAATATTTTATAAACAAAGATAATTTTGAACATTATAAATGTAACATAATGTTCTTTAAATTTATATTTCAAGTTTCAGTCGTGTAGAGGTTTTTTTGTTTATAAACAAAAAAGAATCCTCAATTTATTTGTTCATGTCATAAACAGATTTTTTCCTTCAAAAATAATTTTTTACCTTACATATTTTTATAATTACAATAGAAACAAGAACATCGCAACAAGTTTTTGTTTTCTAATTGAGTGATAAATAAAATTCAAACTAATAATTAACGCAAAGACGTCATACGAAAATTAATCTTGAATATTTAATTATCGCTGATGCATCCATGTTTGTCTTGTAAATGCACGAGATAAAAACATAATCAACTCAGAACATTTTAATTAAGAAAACGTGAGGAAATAAAAACACAAACTGAAAGTTTCTCCGAGAATATTGTCTTGATATTACTCATTAATTGATAAAATAAACGTTTTATGAGCTCTTAGAGTTTATGTAGGAAGATGTTTTGTTAATTAGAACTGTATTAAGAACAGTGTTAATGTGAAAAACGCTTTCCTTTCATTAAGAATTAATTCCATTTTGCTCCATTTATACTTTGAGGATGTTTAGCTAAATATATACAAATTTCAATAACATGAAACACAAAACTGATACCCGAAATTAGAATGAAACTGATTGAAACTTAAGAAGATAAAGCCCTTAATGAAAATGAAAATAGACTCATAACGAAACTCAAAATCAAAATCGTTATCTTGTTATTTGGAAATATAATTATTATTAAGAAAAAACATTGATGGAAGTTGTCTTTTCAGTAAAACTTTAGAAAGAAACATGAACTAAAATTCGATTTTTGTACGAACCGAAACTTATTACAAAACCGTTAATTTAAATATTTACTATGACTAATTACTCTGTGCTACTATAGTACTATATTTTAATTTTAAGGAACTTATATTTGATGCACTTTAAATTTTTTGAAATAAAGAGTAATTTTATAATACAATAATATATAATACAATATTTAATAATTCAATTTCATAAAATATTTGGAATTTTAAAAAAGAAAATATTATATGTACTTATAAAGCTTTTAAGCTTTTTGTTTGATGATATTAAAAATTAACAATTTATTTAATTATATAATATTATAAAAAGAAACACCTCAATAATTTTTACTCAACAACTGACTATTTTCTTACTTTTTTATATAGATTATAATAGAGTTCAAATATCTTAGACATATTGTATTACACTCTATCTAATCAAAAGCTTTAATTATTGTAGAGCTTCCTCTATCAGACCGTTACTGTAATTATTGAATATTAGTACCTGAGGCAACACAGTATCGTCGAGTAGACATATGTGATTTTAGTGATTACTCTGCAACTATTAATAACTAATATCAAATTATTGATATGTAGCCGTTTATAACTCGGAGCTAAATCCGGAATTATAATTCGGAATATTTAGTTTCCAAAATTTAAACAATGAACTTCAAACTGAATATTAATTTACTGAATAAATTATTTCAATAAAATCAACATACATTGTGAAGCTGGAGTACTCAATACTGAAACTAGGAGGAGTCACTAGTACTAACAATTTATTATTCAACATGTAATAATACTCAGATAAAGGTATTTTTACACATCGAAAAATATGTCAATCTGCTTTATCGCGATATTAGGTAACAATACATTTCTATTGACATATCAGACATCTTTTAGGCACTATAGGCCACTGGTCGGAAACCATTATATAATGAAGTGTCACATTTTATGAACCCTTAAATTTCAGCCAAGCGCATGCCAATAAAGGAATAGGCAGAAGATGAAGTAAAACAAAATATTAATAAAATAAGTTGTACTCTTTAGGGACGTAAAATAAAATCTTATTTGCTACCACAAAAAGGTGACAATAATCAGGTTAATAGGAGAGGAATAACCTTGCTCAGTAACTCTAGCAAAATATTTGATAGTAAGATTTTTTGTAGTATCTTACTCGATACAGCGAAGGAAAATGTTGAGCGTAAATGCAATAGAGAATAAGGTTTTCGACAGGACACAACACAGGATAACGATTGAGCAAATGATGAAATCCCAACAAACGTTTTACCTAATGTTTATAGGCAATAAAATCTTTTAGGATACCTAACTCTAAAATCATTATAAATATTTATTATAAAATTATTTTCTAAAAGGACTTGGTAAATTTATAAAATTTTAAGGAAATTTCTAGAATCTGGTAATGCTGATTTGAGCTAAAATTTTAATTTAAAAAGTCATCTCACGCCACTTAGTGGTACGCGTGCTGTTGGTAACAACAATAATTTTTATGTAAAAAATTATTGTTAATTATAATTATTTCAGGGGTATTCGAATAACTTGAAGAATACTTTTTTTGATTATTATTTTTTCTTTAAGCTTAAAGAATGTCGTACTGTACAATACCTAAATTATTTATGTATTAAGGTGTTACTGAATGAAAATTACAGCTTTGGTTTCCATTTTCTTAGTGGAAATATATTTCACCTGTGGACTGCCATTCTTTTCAAAGATAAAATTTTTCTTTAGGACCTGGAATGTAGCCATAATGCAGTGTGTTTAAATTAGTATAGTTGAGTTTTGGGCATTACCGGTTCTGGAAGTGGACGGATTAGTCCAAGTGTAAAAGTAGGTAATAAAATTTATATTAAGTTAAGTAAAGTAAAATAACTTTAATCAGTTTTTTGTAAATAATCGATTATTATAATTTTATATATGCCAAAAAATATTCGTCCAATAATATTTATAAAATATTCACGTTGGAGAATGAAATTTTATTTAAAAACAATAAAGCTTTCCTCAATTTGCAGCAAAAACGATGATTATATTGTTTTTTGTTTTGTTTACAACCTGTCAATAACAAATTTGAAAAACATCTCAGCATCAACATTGCAGCAAAAACCGGCGATTAATAAAAAGCTCACGTGCGTCTCGTCATAGGTTCCGTTCTCTGACGTCACAACCGCGCTGAATACTTAACGACGACATTGCCGCGGGCCTAGATGACGTCACGTTCAAGTAGAAATTGGCGGAGCTAGTGACATTAGTGCGTGGTGCACGCTAACGCGATTAGGATGAACTGGATCGAACATCGAACATCGGAACTAAAACGTGCTTCGTCGGGCGAATAGCTATGCAGCGGATAAGAAATTCACGAGTCAATAAATTAATACACTAACGTTTAAATTATAAATTAAAATTCTCTAAATACATTTTCGTCTAGTAAATTTCTTATAAAAGATGGTTGTACATACTCAAAATGGTCCACGTATAGTAAAAAATATTTTATTAAAATTATTATTTTTATTACCAATATAGATATACTTGTAAAATTGAAAGATAGTTCAAATTTGATTATTAGAAAATTTTATTGGTTAGTCGATAGATAGAGAAGTTGATATTTATAGGACAACATCAACACGCTTTTATATGAAGCAATTTTTTTGATGAAATAAAAACCGTATTTATTTGGTAAGTTTTAATACAACCCTAATCTGATTCTGAACTTACTCGTGTTGATTCCAAATAAACAATGAAATTTTACACGTGGTAAAAATCTTAAGCGGTAAATTTATGTTATTTATTAAAGTTTTCCATTTTAACTATAAAAGACCCAACTTCTAACAGATATAGAAAGAGAAACCAATGTGTAAACAAAGAAAGAAAACAGGTTCAACTCACCAACCCAGCTAAATAGCTGGGTGAATTGGGTCAGTTCGAAATCAGTTCTGAGTTACTTTAAACGTATCAAGTAAACAGAATTAACCTACTAGGTTACTTAAAAAGTCCCAAATAAATACGATCATAGGGTCACAATTTAATCAAATCTATCAATTTAGTGTATTCGTTCCTTTTTTATATAATTTTAATATTATTGAACAATGAAATATTGAAATATATTACTTGAAAATTGATATAATTTAAAACATTTGTTTGATTTCTGCTGTCTACTAACTATCATCTATCAAAAAATATTTGATTTGATAAACCTCAAAATTTTCTTTTTAAATTTTTGCTAATTTTGGAACACAGTTTTCGCAAAAATGTTTGCTACTTCATTGTGAAATGCTTTTGCATTCTAGAATCAAAAAAACTTTTAGAATCCATAATTTAGTTTTTTTGTTTGTGATATTAAGCGTTATATTATAATTTATAATTTTCTATTAAAGGTACAAATATGTAGAGTATAATTGTCCTTAAAATCATTTCTTGGACTTTTAAATCTCAAATATTAGCTTAACAATAACCTTAACCACAAATGCAATCTAATGTTCGTGATATAAAAGCAAAGGAAGTGAATTTGATGGGAACTACACCGACGGTTGTAACAAAATTTGTGTTTATTGCCCAAGTGCAGCACATAAAGTAATAATGTACTCTGACAATATACAAAGATCTTTCTCTCCAACGTCTTCAACATAAAATCTTGTTTACTATGATGTTAGCAAAAACAAAAACGCACTCAAGCAAACAGAATGTAATTAGAACTAGAAGTTCAAAACGTGGAATAACGACATTAGCTCTTATTATATACCTTTCATCCTTGAGAGACTTCCATAAATTGATTTTGTCCCATATTGTGCTCTTTCGCCTTTATGGAAATAATGGAACGTCGGCACTACTATTCTACATTTCTACAAAGTTAGTATAATGCAAATACTAACTCTACCTAAACTATACAGCAATTTACAGAGCATACTTCAGCGATTCTGTAGTTGGATAAATGTTTGTTTTTAGTTGCGCAGAATATGAGCGAACGTAATTATTTTATTTTTAACAGTCACTTTATTATAAACAAAATATTTACTCCTATTTTTTGCTACAATTAAAGTTTTACGAAAGATTGTTTATTTGTACTTATCGTAAACAAAATGATACAATAAAAACAAATATGTTACCAATAAAAAATGTTTACCATACTTCACCAGATAAACACACAATAATGAATCATCATTAGCACGACATTCTCACAACGAACAATTTTCAGTTTCGCAAGTGGCTACTAGTCATAAGTTTTGAAATTAGTATTTTACTTCGCAGTATTTATATTACAATCAAATTTGACAAAAAATAAAATATAAACTCTAATCATATTTTGTATAATAACATGCTGTACATGCATTATTATCAACATATCAAGCAATGAAAATTTGATTTTGAATTTGAATTCATTAAAAGGCCAAGTAATTTTTTTAAACTGACAAAAAATATTTCTGTAGTGTGCTTTCCATTTTTTGGAATTTTTATGTAAACGTTGTAATATTGTTTATTTGCTTTCTGTCACTAGAAACATTGAAAATGTTTTTATGAAACAACATTATGGTTATAACATTTGTTTTTGTCATTCAAATATTTCATTCAACGCACCCTACCATTCAAAATTGTGGAAAATAAGCCGCAACATTGCGGTGAAAATTTAATATATCGTGACATCTCTGACAGATAAATTTAATATATCACCTAAAAATCAATAGCACTTCAGATATTTTTAATTTCGCATTTTCATTGACAAATTTAATAAATCTCATGAAATCTTATTTGAAGTATCATCCGGGATTGAAATACGAGAATTTATCCCAGACTCAATTCGTCCCTTCTCGATTCGAACCTTTCATATCCTGATCATTAATCATCCAAAAATCAATATCACTAAGATGTTACAATTTTGCAACATTTATTAACAAATTAAATGAATTTTGAGACGAATGAAATGTGTATTTCGTCCCGTCTCAATTCGTACCTTCCATAATTCTGATTATAGGTACACCAAAAATCTTTTCCTGTTATCTTTTTCGAATCTAATGAATTTTTGTTTTTATTCCAGATATTGTCCGAGGTTAACTATGCACATGCTGATTCTTACCTTCCACATTCCTGCATGATGCCATGAGAGATGCTAGTGATGCTGTCGTTTAAGCGAAGCGTTGGTTTACGGTCCAACCAAAGGACGATGTTTTCCAAAAGGATGAAAAGCAGGAAATAAGGCCAAGCCTGAAAAGTAGGTATACATTTTTAACTTTAATGCGATTATCTTACAGAAAGAGAGTATTCTTTTTGTGAGAAATAACAAAAAAATTATAACTCAGACTCAGATAATAAAATGATAACAGTAGAGTGTTTTTAATTTTTAATAATTATTTTCTCGTAAATTACGATTTGAAAAATTACGGGTAATTTATTTTTATGTTAAGTATCATTCTAAAAACAGATTTTAATCATCTATTTTAATTTTTAATTTATAACAAATTTATTTTGAAGTTAAGGCTAAATTATAGATAAACCCAAAACGTATTTTTTCAGATTTATAAAATATATTTAAGCTACAAGGACTGTAAGTGCATTATAACATTCGAAAAGGTTAATGTACCAAAATAGTTCTAGTACTTACATACCGAGTCACTTATTGTATTTTTCGCGTCACCGGTAGCACTTAACTGCAAATAATATCACCGTATTTGTAATATATAATTTTCTATAACAATCTGTTGACAATGAAAATAAATGTTATGATTCACTTACAACTTATAATTATTTATTTTAATTTATTTATTATGTTGCTATGGCCTAAACTTATGCTTAGGTCTGCTTACGTGAAGGGTGGTGCGAAAAAATATTGTATTAAAATTATGTTTTCATTTTAAATTAACTACAAAACAATTCAAACAAAATCCAATTATATCTTTTGGTTTTTTAATTAAACTAATCTTATTAAAATTGATCATTTTTAAAAATTTAATTTTTCTAGGTTGTAAACCAACATTTGTTTTTCTAATTAAAATAAACATGAGTTTTAGTTAAATGAAAAATGTTGAGTTCAAAGCGAAAAACAGATTTTACTTTTTGTAGTTAAACTAACAATTTTAACCCCATTTCATCTGTTTTATAAGCAGCAAAAAACCTTTAACATTTTTTCTTTTAAAATAGTACGATATAAAATACTTTTTATTCAGTTTTCTACAAAACTGTAATAGAATGAAATATATGAATAAAAGAAAAATTGTGTAGTAAACAAACCATTAGCATAATTCCAAGGAACGTGTGTAAATAAACAAAGTTTATTGTTTTCCAGTGAATCATCTTCAATATAATTTACTAATTATTATTCATAGCTCATCCAAATCAATAAGTTAATTGAAACTAATTAATCTAATCAATGTCGAGCACTTAATTATGGATGCCGATATATTTTTATATGTTTACAATTATACAGTAATAAATAAGACAAGTACACGATCAATGTCCACGCATTAATTAATTCGTAACTGTTACTGATCTTAGAATAGAACGAGAGAAAATGTGATCTATTTTTGTCGCCAACCTCCTAGAGATTTTCTAAATATAATTTGGGTTTGACTTATTGAACCTTTAAAATATTCTTCGTACAACATATAAAACAATTGGCGTTATTATAAATAAACATGATAAACCACAAATAAAAATATCATTACAACTTATTACTCATTTTTGAATGTGTCACTTCAAAATAAATTTCAAGTGAAAAAAAAATATCAACAATCTATTGCGATGTATATTTTTTTATTGTAATTATTTTTAGATTTTTTGATCAACAATTTGTAAATAAATAGTGATAAGAAATTTTAGATAAAGTTATCAATGATTATAAATAGCCAACCACAAATTCATGATAAAAAGTGAAATTAAAATGTCAGAGAAACTTTCTAATTAAAATTTAGCCCACTTTCGGTTTCAAAATGTCAACGATCTAATTTATTGTTATTGTTGAAGTTATATAATATTTCTCCACTAAATAAAATTGGAAATTCTTTTCATGTTTTGACGTGTTATTAAGAACAAAATTAAGAGTTCTGAAAATGTGGAAGAATTCGAGACAGAACAAGAAAATCTTTTCATTTCAAGAAATTTAATATGTTTGAGTAGTAAAGCATTCTTTTGGAACTGGTATAATAAAAAGACACATTCTGTAAATTACAACACTTTATTTGTGTTGCAATTTTCGTTAGAAAATGGCCACAAAATGACAGCTATTTATAAATATTTCTTAATTATTGGGACATTCGTTTTTATTGAATTTTTGAAACAGTTTCCTACATATAAAAACCTTGAACTCTCTTTCAATAACATTGGTTACAAATATATTTTTTGTTTTATACCAATTTTACTACAAACTTATAGTGGATACCGAATCACACAGCTGTTATTTAATTTAGTAAATAGTTGGTGAAGCTGGGATTTGAACCCTAGATCTCATACTCCAGTTAATTTGAATCAAAGTGTACTCACCAATTTTAATATAATAAATTTAAAATGGGAAGGTACTAAGTACGATAAAACAAATATTTGATTATAATTTTTTAAAGTAATTTTTTATGTACATATTACAATAATGACAAGAGTAAACAGTTATTTCCGGTTGTCCGATTTTTATCAAAAATTAATAAACTCCTACCATTGATTTAGGAGCGTATATATAGTTTCATTAAAATATACTCAACTAAATTTGTATACGTGCATATATATGCATGCATCGACTGACAGACATCATGCTCAAATAGTCAAAACGCATTGTAAAACTCTTAATACAAGACATTTTTTAATATCCGGAAATGAGAGAGTCGATATTATTAAATATTTGTATTAACATGTATTAGAAAATGAATATGTCTCAATTAAAACGTTTTGAAAACAACTGAATATATTCAGTTTCTGTACAATGTAATAGATCAAGTTATCAAGAAATAAGACATTTTGTTTTTTCTATTACATCGCGATTCGTTAAAATAAATTTAATTTCATAGAAAGGTGGACAAATACAGTTTCTGTATTAACCGATTCAATTAAAATTTAGGTATACTTTCATATTTAAGTTATGAGTACTTTGCTAATTTTTGATAAAAAGACGAAAGGTGTACAAATCGAAGTTATTTAAGTTAAAAAAAAAACTTAAGATGAGTTGGATAAATATACATAAATCAAGTATACCTAACTCAATTTCATATAAAAGTAGACATATTCAGTTTCTGTATTAACCGATTCAATTAAAATTAGGTATACTTTCATATTTAAATTGTAACTTAATAAACCTTTTGATAAAAAGTCGAAAGGTATACAGATCGAAGTTGTTGGAGTTTAAGTTAGGACGAGTCGTAGTTTATTGTGGTTAATCGAATAGAAAGAAGATGTTGTTATAAGACACTGACCTGCCTGTAGAAGTGCGGCACGTGCTCAGGGCGACTAAACGTCGTCTCCTCGGGGTTGACGAGGTAGAACATCCTCCCCAATCCCTTGAGAAACAGGAGAACATCGTCATTGAAGACCCCTTGCGAGAGGGGGTTCTCCTTAACCCGAATAAACACCGAAGTAGCCGTCTCACAAGTGTTTCTCATAACAAACGGCAAGTCCACCGATATTGTCGCCATGGTGATGCATAAACACAAGGCAACTGTCAAAACAATTGGCAAAACAATTGGTAAAGTAAAGCGCGATAGTTGGATATCGACCGGCACTGGTCAAGTAAGGCGGCAAGCCGGTTGCTGCTTATATATGTAGTAGCAACAGATAAACAAATGCGACTTATAAATAAATTCACGTTTTTACTAGGAAGTGGAGGTGGAAGTCTTACGTCTACTCCATGCACATCGTTGCCAGAGGACAACCACGTTGCATTGGCGTCTGCTCGGGGACATTATTCACTCAAATTTCCACAAACAATTCTTAATTACTTCTCTAGAAATCATAATAATAATAAACTTTATTGAGAAAACTCAAAGGCGAGGTTCAGCCAAGGCTGATCTTCCACCTAACCCGTACAACTATAATACAATACTTAATTTAAATCATCTTAATTTTCAAAAGATTATATACAAAATATATATTATATATGCATATGAGTACAAAGATTAGAAGACACAAAGGAAAAAAAAGACAAAGTTAAAGGAGGAAATGTGATTAATATTATTATAGTAGTACAATTTTTAAAAATATTGTCTAAACGAATTAAATGATAGAGATTTAAAACTATGTGGAATACTGTTATACAAAGATGGAGCTAAGTATGAAAAAGAGCTTTTAAATTTAATTTTGTTAAATTGAGGGACTGAGTACTGATCGTTATCACGTAAATTATACATATTAGATTTCTTTTTAAGCTTTTCATATAATGCAATGCACAATAATATTAATCATAGAACTTTCATTCATTCATCTATGGTAATATTACTTGCATCTTAGTGATGATTATTCTTATTATTTATTTTTTATTATTTATTCTTAATTATTATTATTCTTAACTACTTCACTAGAAATGATAAATGCAATGCACAATAATATTAATCATAGAACTTTCATTCATTCATCTGTGGTAATACCTATTACTTGCATCTTAGTGATAATTATTCTTATTATTTATTTTTTATTATTTATTCCAAATTATTATTATTCTTAACTACTTCACTAGAAATGATAAATGCAATGCACAATAATATTAGTCATAGAACTTTCATTCATTCATCTGAAGTAATATTACTTGCATCTTAGTGATAATTATTCTTATTATTTATTTTTTGTTATTTATTCTTAATTAGTATTATTCTTAACTACTTCACTAGAAATGATAAATGCAATGCACAATAATATTAGTCATAGAACTTTCATTCATTCATCTGTGGTACAAGTTTTACTTGCATCTTAGTGATAATTGTTATTGACCTACAGTCTCTGAAAGGTCAGCACACAGATAACATATAATCAATAAAATATATCCTAAATATAAATTTTCCTCATTCATTGAAAATATGTACTTCATATGTCAGATATCTACATTTGGCAATTTTTAATGTGAGATTTTTAAATTTAATACCCAGTTCAGATTCCACTAGTATACTAATATTTATACTTTAAATATTAATCATCATTTATTTTAATTTATAATAATATAAATGATTCTATTCCTGTGATGTACTCATCCCGAGAGATCAGGTTTGCTAAATTTCCTCTAGGGGTCTAGGATGTAAATATATCATTACCACTATTTTCGCCAAGGCAAATCTATCATACCCAGCAATGACTATTATATTTATATTTAAGTAAAAATAGCCACAATGACAGTTTATTATTCTTAAATATTTCAATGTTAAAATATAAGCTATAGTGTCCTCTACTATTTTTTTATGATACGTTATCTAATTTGAAAGCGATTTTTTAAAATAATCTGTGCGGTAGATAAAGACAATTTTGTTCTCAAAAAGTGGAGTTCTTTTATAAGTAATAAGTAATGTTACATACATTGATGAATTTCAACAATCATTATAAAAATTTATTAATATGTTTCATATAGCTTTTGTATTTCTTACTTCAAAATATGCATAAAATAAGAATAATTAACAACCAAAAACTTTTTTCAAACCTTGATAATTTCTATCATACAGTATATATTATATTAACAACAATCTAGTTTCAATTTTTAGTTTTTTGATGGATGGACAGACATTACTCATATAAATAGTCAAAACGTGTTTTAAAGACCACAGTAAAAATCTATATCATTATATGAAGGATTATGATAATCATTATTCGCGAAGATGAAGTTTTTACGAGCCATAGGCGAGTGAAATAAATCATTTCAGTGAATAATGGCCAAATCTGGAATACAATAATCTAATCCTGTAAATTTCGAAAAACGTAGCAACACATAATGATAAACGACAATACCGTTAGCTGTCAGACGGCCGTAGAAAGGGTGAATAATTGATTTCTTATTCTATGATTGGTTGAGAAGAGTGAATTATGAGTCATATTTAACTGTCTTGAAATATAGTTCCTATAATTAATCAAAAAAATTGAAATAATGTACAGAAGAAAAATACATTAAAATCAGACATTTAATTTTTTTTTATCTAAAGAACATAGATAATATTAACAAGGCGTAAGGTGTATTAATATTTTCAATCATATGTAATCAATGCTCAATTTATTCCCTTGTACCCGTTTATGTATTCTTGAACCAATTTTTATATTTTTATGTGCATTGTAATATCAATCATATTAAAGGTAAGACCTTTCAAATCAAATATTGCAATTTTTTATTTCTATTATCCTTCGTTTTATTTGACTTTGAAAAAATTCTAATTTAAAATTTTAAATAAAAATTATTAATAATCTAATTTTTAAATATATAGAAACAAATGTTATTTCAAAAGTGAATGGATCATATAATATTAATTTCTTCTTAGAATAAATCAAGAATATTATAGCGTCACGAAATTCTAAGTATTTATTTACATTTGAAAATAACAACAATAAAAACATAAATGTACAATAAAACCGAGATTGTAAACATACACGATAAAAATATTTTTAATGGTATGTTTACTTTATATTTAATAAAATGTATATCCTAGACAATTTAATTGGAACGCCACTGATTATAGTAAACAAACAGATTTTCCCAACGAATTTTTTCTCGTTCTTGAACTTATAAATTATAATTGACAGTGCGTTCCACATTTAATTTTTTGCATTTTTTTTTTGAGTGTTGATGTCAATAATGACTTGTATATTTACCGGTAAGTGACCGGTGAATATTAATTCACTTTTTTCTCTCAATTTAAATGACTGACGAAGATTTTAAATAAAATAACACAATTGTTTGTGCGAGATTGATTAAAATTTTGAATAAAAATAGCGATCTGTTACTATTTATCTGATATTGAAATACATTTCGTTTATTGAAAATTTTAATTAAAAACATGAAATCCA
This sequence comes from Stenolophus ochropezus, assembly GCA_035578165.1. Taxonomy (NCBI): domain Eukaryota; kingdom Metazoa; phylum Arthropoda; class Insecta; order Coleoptera; family Carabidae; genus Stenolophus; species Stenolophus ochropezus. The sequence continues at coordinate 7,466,166 of JAQOWZ010000002.1, forward strand.
ATTTTCTAAATTTACACAGGTTCATTAAATTTTTTTTTGGTTTGTTTGTTACAGTTTATTAAAATGCAAAAATATCTAGGTCGCAGACAAGAATATCTGTAAGTATTTTAATCTTGTACATAAGATTATAATAAAAATAAAAATTAATTTCTAGGTTATGTCAATAACAAAATTATTTACAATTGAAACATTTTTTTAAATATAACTATTTTTATAATATTACTAATGTTCACCACTTGTTAAATTATACATGTAATCTAATATTTAATATATGCAGCAATATTGCTGTATCATATTGCTGTAGGCATAATATGAAGCAAATAAATAAGTGCATGTCAATGATTTCATATTTTAACATATTATTATTTTCATTTGTAAGTGATTGTGTTCAATTATATTCATTAATTATTACATATTTTATATAAATGTACTATTTGTGTATATTTGGACCATTAGTAAAACAAATGAAAATATTTTAATGCAAATTTAATTCAATAAAACATACGGAAGAGAATATTCAGATAAAAAGCAAAGTACTTACACACATACAAGACATTACTTTTTCAAGTTTATGTGTAATTATGTTTTATATCATAAGTAATACATGATACATGATAGTTAAATGCATTTTAAATTCTATAGAGGTTAACTATCCTATAATAGGTGACGATTTTTTATTACAAAAAGTTATGTCACCATAAAACAAATACAATACTTCCTGAAAAATTAATGTTCTGTGCGTCATTTAATGCTATTGTATTATTGAAATATTTTGAGGTTAAATACAATTTAAATAAATCTATTTTGTGTCATGTTAAGTTGGTGTTTGTCAATTTGATTATGCTATTTAAAATACCACTTTTACTGTTCAGAAAAAAAAAACAATTTGATACTGCTTAGGCAATAAAAACGTTTTTAAGCCTAGACAGAAAATGTCATTCGCTTTTGTAGGTCGAGTCTATGATGGCTAAAGTAATATTTTGATAATTAATTTTATTTTCCATTTAGATAATAAATATTTTTTAAAAGATTTTATCTTTAAACATATAAGACCATGATTGTGTGCAGTTTCTTGGAACATTTTGTGGTTAAATTTCCATATTATAACACATCTGATGGTTACATTTAGGTTATATTATATTAACATTGAACTAATTAGGCTAACTCATTGTGCATTATTGAAAATAAATAATGTCAAGTACAAGATGTTTAATATTCCTGTGGAAGGACTCTGAAACTAAATAAATATAAAAGTCCTTCCTCATCTTGTATATGCAAATATTTATGCTCTGCACAAAATTAATTTTTCCTTAATTAAAATTTATTCTCAAAATTTTCTGATGTTTGCCATGACACAGTTAAAGGAGAAATTTTGCTTTTTTGGAGTTTATATATTTTGATTGTTTACAATTATTATTTCGACCAAGGGCAACATAATTAAGAAGATTTACTTATATGTAACGAGATTATTGAGTAAACATGTACTTATACGTGACCCAAGACACATTTAACACTTTTGTTATTAACTACACACTGTCGTTCATGATATTTTGACGTAATGGAAATATATATTTATGAAACCATGATTTAAAAAATGCGTCATTTTGTTTAATGTTGACAGAGCGAAGCTAGACCTCATGTTTCATACGTTTTTTAATTTTTTTTTCTAATTTTGACATAAATGTCTGTTTTCAAAATTGACTGACGTTTCGAAGCACACTTTTCGTAACCAGTTATGAAAACAAATTCATTTTTCATTTCCCAGTGATGAAAAATGTTTATTTCCTAACTAGTTATGAAAAGTAAGGCATCTCGAAACGTCAGTCTGTTGTGCGTACGGATCTCGCATAACAGAATGATTAGTCGTATAATTTTGAAATTTTGAGTATGGGACTGCTATAACATTTAGTTGTGCACCTCCCTTTTTCAATTAGCAGTGCCAAATTCTTTGCTCCTAGTGTTATTTTGAATTTTTCGCATAACTCAAAAACGATTAGCCGTAGAATATTGAAAATTTATTTATGTAGTTTAGAACTAGTAATAATCTCCGTTTTTTGTTTCAATCGGCCTTTTCAAAGGACTGGTTACTTTTGGCAGAAACTTAATAAAAAAATAATTTATTTAACTTTAATTTTTGTAGATAAGAAAAATTTTATAATAAAATTGACATTGACAACTTTCAGTATATACTTCGTGAGAAATATGTACGAAATACGTACATTAAAACAATATCTCTTTTTTTGCAAATTTTTAAGCGATTAAAATAATTTTGTGTAATGCAATAAGGAATAGAATAGAATAAATATTTTTATAAAATTTTCAAGAGTTGATCCATTTCGAAGGGAACTTCGAAGATATGAAACAAATGGAAGTTGAAGAATTCTTAGCCTTAGAATGATCTCACTTTCAAGTGAAATAAGGGTAAATGAAGTGCAGCAAGAAATATGTATAATATCGTGTACAAGGAAATCATGTGATGTCCACATCAGATTTTTTTTTATTATTATTGTCTTGTGTTTCTTAAAAATCCAATTTAAATTAGAGACTAGCCGAGTCAAATTTGCTACAATTTCCACATAAAAATAGTCTTGTGGTATATTCTCCAGATCAGATATAGTGTCCATAAAGTAAATGCCTTCGACGGTCAAAATATATTATTACTGATATCTGACACACCCAATAATGAGTAATAACTAATAAGCCAGTAATGACATATTTATTTGTTACTACAAAGTTGTGAAATGTATTTTCAATTTATTTAAAATTCTTATTCTAACCTAATTACGTTAGTAATATATTTGTTTGTGTATCTGTCATAAATAAAAAAAATATGCACTATTTCATTTTAGATAAAATTGCATAAGGCAAAGTATTATTGTTATTGCAGATTTTTTACATAATTATAATAATTAGTATAGAATATTTACATGGTAACTATTCAGTAATACCCACCAGAAATTGCACGATGGGATTTCCTTATAAACAACAAATGAAAAAAAGATTCGTTGAATATTAATTAGGCGAGCAAATACCATGGCATTTGAGATGTTATAGTTAACAATATTTGTATCATTGACATTGAATTCATTGCATGCGAGTGCAAAAAACAAATTAACATAAACAATCATGTCGCAATAGACAGGTTTCATTACAAATCTATTCATAAGTTTATTTTGGAACGAGTTTTACAAACATTGGACCATTTCCTAAATCTATCGTTTGAATATTAGATTTGGTGTTCGGTACACCGATTAAATGGGACTTTTTGCTGGTTAAAATCTTGTTATATGCATTATAAATGTAAACAAATTGAAGTAATAAACATATTTAAATATTAATCTTTTCATTTTATTATTCTATTATAAAAAATACAATGCAATTCTTACCCAAAGTTACATCACATTCTAAGGAAGGTAAACTGGGTGATACGTATTCTATTTATTTTAAATGTAAATCTCATGTAATTTTACATATATCTTCATCATAGGATAATTGTTTTTTTGTATTTTTAAACGTAAACAACACTCATTATAATACTTATTTTAATATTTATATTATAATGACTTTTACAATATCGTGCTTTTTACATAAGTAAAATAACAAATTCGGCAATAAACTATACTAAACATAAACTATAGTACTTTACATTATTAGCAAGGTAAACATTTTTTACTGCTGATAGAATGAAATGACTGGCAAGCCGTACAAGCGAGCTAGTCATTTCCATGAATCAATAAAACTGTTACCTTGCTTATATTATACAATAATTAATATTTTCTACGACCACTATGGAAAGTGCGACTTTTCTCACACTTCATAAAGCTTCCAAGTTGTATATTTCCCACAATCGTGGGTTAAAGTGTGAGAAATCATTTCTCACAGTAATTGCCAATCCTGCGCATGCGTGAAGGTACTTTTTGTGAGGTTAACTACGCCATATTGTTTTTTTTATGTCAAATAGCTTTTTTGCATTTTTTTGTTCTGTAACGTTTAGCAGTGTTGTCGTGGAGAAAGTGTAGTATGCTATTCGTGTAGAATCTCCTATTTCCCACCTTGTGTGATTCCAGCACTCGACTTCGTCGATTAATAGCTTGTAAAAGTTAGTTTCCCTGGTGAATAAACAATTCAATATAAACAAATAAAATTTAAAAACTTTAAATTAGGATGCATTCCGGATTTAGAATTTAAGGGTTGAATTAAGGAGGAATGACTTTTATAATTTAATGCTTTATATAAAAAAAGACAAAATAATTGGTTTTAGGCATAGGATACTCTTAATAACATATTACGATAAAACAAGGAGACACACAACTGAATAATGAAATATAGGGTGTTCTATTTGGAAATAACGAGTTATACTTATTTGAAATTAAATAAATTTGATTCGCTTTATTGTATAATTAGATTTTAGATCATAGAGTATAGTTACAGTTGTACAGAAAAAAAATCTTAATTTTTTCTATTAAAATAACTACAGTACAGCCTCTATAAAGCAATGCGTGTATTCGGGCTTTTTTAGAGAACAAACGGAACAACTTAGCAACGCCGCGGAAAACTAAAACAAAATTCATATGTTCTTATATATGAATAAATTACAATCGAAAATATATAAAAATATATAGGATGATGCATTTAAAAAAAGACAAACAATACTTGACGAACCGTAATGCAACACCCTGTATGTGCGAAAATAGTTTTACGTCATGCTACTTGAGGAAACGAATAAATTGTGTTAATAAATTTATGCTGTATTTTTAACGAAAAGGGAGATATCTATGACTAATACTGTAAATAGAGAGGCTTAAAACTTAAATGGGGTTATGCCACTTTCTCTGAAGCTTTAGATCATATTTTTATTGTAGTTGATCAATTCTTTATTATCTTTTTCCATAACTTCCTGTCTCTATCAATTCGGTATTTGTATCTGATATTAATTCCATCGAATTAATATTCTTCATTGTATTGTCGAGGATATATTGATTCGTGTTATCAGCTTTTTTGAAAGAAAAGTAAATTATATTTGGGAATAGAAAGAAATTCAACAAGAAGAACTTGTCATTAAAGATTTTAAATTACAAAGAAAAAATATTTGTAACACTGTTCAAATACGTTAGTTGTGCTATGATGAAACTAACATAATTAAGAGTTTTAGGAATATGATACGTTTTATACTCATATATGAGCGAAAATGATGTGATTTATTTGTTCCAGATAAGTACATCGGTGAAGAAACCACTCTTCTGTCATGGTTTTCAGAGGTTTCCCATGGCATAAAAGAAGGTTTTCCAGAAGAATGTACGCCTAACGCCATGCTGTCAAATTCCATAGACGTACAATGGTCTTTACATCGACTTGAATCTTTACATCGACTTACATCAAATAAAATAATGACAAGACTGACATAATCCTCCTCTGACTTGAACGTGCAAGTTCTCTCTTGTTCATTCATTGTCGATTATACACCAATGCAGCCGATTCAAAACTAGCGATATTTAGCTCGGCTGCTCGGCTGCGCCTGACCGAATGAAAAATAATTCGAATTAGGTATCATCCGATTATTGACTCGGCAACGCTTAACTTGAGCTCGAGCGGTTTCGGGAAGATCGAGTGAAAAATAATTCGAATTAGGTATCATCCGATTATTGACTCGGCAACGCTTAACTTGAGCTCGAGCGGTTTCGGGAAGATCGAGTGAAAAATAATTCGAATTAGGTATCATCCGATTATTGACTCGGCAACGCTTAACTTGAGCACGAGCGGTTTCGGGAAGACCGAGTGAAAAATAATTCGAATTATCATCCAATTATTAACTCGACAACGCTTAACTTGAGCTCGAGCGGTTTCGGGAAGACCGAGTGAAAAATAATTTGAATTATCATCCGATTATTAACTCGGCAACGCTTAACTTGAGCTCGAGCGGTTTCGGGAAGACCGAGTGAAAAATAATTCGAATTATCATCCGATTATTGAGATAATCGAATCGGTAGAATTCGATTATTCAAATAATCCGATTATACTCATCACTATTTACTATAACAAAATCTATTCTTTAACCTGCCGTTAAAATACTGAATAAAACATTTATAATATTTGATAATTTCATGAGGGATGCATTACCTTTCTGAAATTTATTGTTTTTATTTATTGGTTATTTTTTATTATATATTGTATAAACATTTTTATTTTCATAAGAATATTCAAAAGGTCGATTAGCCTAATGTCCTCCGCAAAAAAATTGAAAATCAAAAACGAAATGTTATATTTGTAAACAATTTTTTTGCAGAGTACATTCTGTTGTAAAATGCAATAATTGTTTAGAAAAAAAAATAGACATAACTTACAGTGGTAGGTACATATATTTCTTATAAATTCCATATTTTTTTACATTAGTTGAAATATATATTTTTTAATTATGTTGAAGCTTATTAAATACTAAGTTACGAAATAAATTAATTTTATTAAAAACAATGACCCTATCACCTCGACAAAACAGGTGAAGGAGTCCCATACCACAGTTGGTGCTTTCAATGGTTAAAGATCGGTGCTTTTTTGTAAGATTAGATATGAACTATAAATAAATATGTTATAAAGAAACATAAGTAAATTTATCTCATTCATTTTCACGAAATGAAAATGCTTAATTAATAGAGGAAGGTATTTTTTTATATTGCATTTTACACTGTTAATATTATTCTAGAAAACATTTAAAATAAAATATAAATTTATAGTAAATAATTTATAATTGCTTTATACATGTAGTTACTATTAAATGCTTTCCTCAATTACAATGTATAAGCCTAGTCGCTTCACTTTATAAGAGTCCTTTATTTTTATGCCTTAATATTTTTTCAAAGTATTGACTACTCGTACATATATTAAATTCCATGTTTCACAGTTTTATATGTGTAAAACTAGATAATACAGATTCAAATCTTATATTTATTTAAAATTCAAAAAATTAAATGCGTCATGTCAATCCGTGTCTTTGATTGGTCGATCAAAAAAATTCAATACTCATAATTATTTATGCGTTCAATATTAAATTTGAAACTCAGTTGCAGTCTAACATATTTTTCTCATGTGTTATAGGTTCAGTTGAAGAAATATCCTCCTATATTTATGTATTGGTGACACAAACTTGAGCTGGGTGTTGCCTACATCCTTTATCCTTAAAAAATAGTTTATTTTTGTAAATTACATGAGAACTGGGCGATTTCACATTTTTATATAAGTAAGGGTAGATAATATAAATTTATATCTACATCGTGCAATACCTATATTTACTTGAAAATCAAATTTAAAATAAAATGCGCCTTGTCAATCGTTTTCTTGATTGGGCGATCAAAAAAAATGAATACTTTAAGCGATGATGCGACGTCTATCGTTAGATCTAAAAAACAGAAAGCAATCTTTTTTACTTAAATATTAGTAAATTAACCTTTTCACTATATCTTATAATTCTTTCCGCATTCAATACTGAATTTGGAATTTGCGGTACATATGATAAGCAGTGCCGGATTAAACCATGTGGAGGCCCTTAGGCAATCGGAATCTCGGGGCCCCCTCCCCTAATAAGTTTATGATTTTACTACCCAACAATTTTATTAAAATAATATATAAAAAATAACATATTGTTAAAAAATTAATAGAATATACCTATACTCACTAGTGGAATATAAGAGAAAAGAAAATGTGTACTTTACAGTTTTAAATAAGATATACAAAAAATAATAAAAAATATTTGGAGAGTGTATCAGTAATATTAAGATAAGCAGGGCCGTGCCTAGGCAATTTTGCGCCCGAGGCAAATACTGTTATTTGCGCTCCAAGCGCCAACTTCTTCTCAACAACACTAATAACAAAATAAAACATACTAATATACATACCTATATTTAGGTTTTTATATGCATACACTACAGTGTAAGCAATAGCTTTTGCGATAGTAAGGAACGACAGAACAACATAAATTCAAAACTAGATTACACAAGTAAAACTCAAATTCGCTATCACACAAAATCATTCTACAGGTTTCTCTGACGGGAGAAATTATGATTCACGGAAAATGAAATGTCTGTTATTTAATTCCACTAAAATTTAATACTTTATTATCATGATCACACCTGCTATTCTCTACATAATACGTCCATTCTTGTAAATTTCGTTAATTAAGGGAACGACACAATTTATACAAAGGCAAAAGCTACCGCAGTTCGGTGTACTGTATGAGTTAAAAAATCTAGACTTATAGTTAATAATAAAATAATAAATTTAGTTCATTTTCAATTTTTTTTTCATCTTACATCGATTTCAAAATTAAATCAATATTATTTTAATCCAATATAGAGAAGCGCGGGGCCCCTAGAAGACACGGGTCCCGTAGGCAATTGCCTACTCTGCCTAATGGGTAATCCGGCACTGATGATAAGTAAACTAGGTCACTATTTAAGTGTTTTTGAATCTTTTGTACTTGTATAAGTAAATATGCTTGTTCTATATGTTATACAGATTTTAATTGTTATTTTTCTGTTTATTTAGATGGCGCATAATTGGCACTTCAACCCTGGTTGCGGCATTTACAGTTCCAGAAGGGTGCAACTAAAAATAATTAATAAATAATATGTATTTGTTTATTGTATTGTAATAGTAATATGTTTATGTGTATCTATTGTTATATAATAAAGGAATAATTAATTTATATCTTATCTATCAGTACTCTACCCTTTCAACAATATCCCAGCTCTCTCTTGCAGCTCATCCCTTATTTAAAGAGTAGTTACGTAACGAAGGGTCGTAGGACAAATCTGACGTCGGATTCGTGATCTACAGGTTCAAATTAACTAAATAAAACTGATCTGCCCTTTCCAGCCCTTATAGTTATCGAGTTCTTTAGCGTTCTTTTTGTTAATTTAGGGGTGAATATCTTGTGAACTAGAGGTTGTAGAGCAATTCTGTGAACGTCAATCGAAAGAGCGGGTCGAACTTACCCCGATTCGTAATTGTCACCCTTTTAATAAAAGCACCCCTATGCACATTATAAGTATATGTACTTCTTATGTTGTAATATACTGTATTATTTTCTTGTGTCCGATGTTGATGAAACTTGGCATACATGAGCTAGGGACATAGATTTAGTAGACAACCAAATATGAGCCTCTAGGGGTTGATATTAAGGGAGATATTCAATTATATATTTTACAAGGATGGAAAATATTAACTTTAGAGAAAAACTTTATTAGAATTTTTTGTTGGGAATAAAATTCTAAACATCTTTTATTTAAAAAATTTTCTTATTCGATTTTTCATTATAAAGAAAATTGTTTAAGTACATATTTGTCTTAAAGATAAGTTCTGTTCGAAACTTCTTCAAGAGAACTACCATTTTTGAGTACCCCATAAAATTGTTAATATTTTTATAGATGTAGCATCAAGTTCTTAGTCTAAATACAATATTTGAGATCTCTACCTCTAATAATATAGACAACAAAAAATAATTTGTTAAAAATCTTCAAGTAAACTACCATTATAAGTAGCACTAAAATTTTTGAATTTTTTTTATGAATGCAGTATTGAAAGCTTAGTTCATATACAAAGTTTCATAATTTTCACGTCAATATTATGGGAGTAAAATTATGCTCTAGTTACGGAACTTCAATCGCGAATTACGTAAGAACGAAGCGAGAGCGCCAAAAACGGACACCGGCATGGGAAGCGGAAGAGTCGAATTAAGGGGATGACATGTCTAACAACGAAAATTTGGGGTTCAAGGTCAAAAACCATGGGCTATAGTCCAGGGTTTTTTAAGATGCAACTAATTAGTGAAATTAGGGAAAAAAAGTATGCTATCCTATAGAGTCAACCCTGAAACTAACGAATCTGATGTCCGTTTTGTGCGCCAACCCCTAGTTTAGGGGTAATTCACGTTTCCTCTCGATTAAAATTTTTGTCTCCGATGTATCTATGGTCACCCATCCTAACTTACTGCACTCGTTACTTGACTGATATTTTTGAATTCATTTTTAAGCCTTAAATAAATTGCTAGAGGGTTGAAAATTGCGTCTCGGGGTAAGTTCAACCCCCTCTTTCGATTGGCGTTCACAGAATTGCTCTACAACTTCTAGTTCACAAGATATTCACCCCTAAATTCTTAGAAAGGGCGCTAAAGAACTCGGGAACTAGAAATCGTAGGGAAATTTGATCACCAAATTCGAAATTTACGACGTCGAATTAGTAGAATAAAACCAAAAAACCACCCCTTCAACTCGAACACCCCCACATATCTTGTGCGGTACTTTTATGAATTTAATAAACATATTTTACAATTAACTGGAAAACTATTAAGTTTAAAGAAAAATTTTCTTAGGATATATTAAAGAGAATGATATTTTGAACATCTATTTGAAACAATTTTTGTCCGCTGGTGTATTTGTTTCATAGATAATTAGGTCATTTTCTTTTTAAAATGTATCATGTGCATCATGCATGTGTAACAGTGGGGGTTGACGACGATGAAGGCGATGCGTGTTGTCGTTTTTTCTTCGAGGAGGACATGATGAAGCTCGATGATACTAACTGGTGATGACGGTTGAACCAGGATAACGACAACATGGCACACACATATTTGCTTTAAATAACTTTAAATTTATTTACATTATTTACAGTAAGAACACTAAAATAAAACAAGAACAAATACTACAGAGCTAGTCACTCTGGACTAAAGTCAGTCTGAACCATGTCAGATGACTGCTACTGAATCGTTGACTACATTGCGACATCAACTTACCACTTAAGACTCTACTCTGCTTAACAGACTCTACTGACTCTGACTCTACTATACTGACTGTTAACTAAATTAAATCCTATTTATATCCTAAAAAGTGCTAGGGTTGGCAATGTAACTATTACGCACATCGCACGTGGATAAGTTACAAAACGTTAATAGGTTATTAAACTTTCCGAAATATAACTTGTCCACGGTGCATTTTTGTTAACGCGCAATTTATGTTATAAAATCTATCAAACAATAATAATTTGGAATAATTAGTCATTTACTGTTACATTACCACCCCTTGAAGATTTAATTATATCTTCTACGAAAATATAATTAAATCCATTGTTCTGAATCTATGACTCGTGTTCTGGCCGGTATTATCACAGTCTGCTTAATCAGCAAAGACGGCCGTTGCTATTTGCTGAAGTCAGCATTTTGCTGACCTACCAACACCAGAGTCATAGACCTCAGAAAATATGACAAGCCGTAACAAGATGAAAAGCCTTGTCGTTTTTTCATCTTGTTACACTACCCTCCCCTTTAAACATAAATATATCGTTTGACCACGATATATTTATTTCTAAATGGAATGCTGTCTTTTCTAAGCGTAAACCGTACCTAAGACAAAACAATTACAAATGTTAAACAATGACTAACAAATTGCCAAACTTAAACAAAATAACAATATCAGACATAAACAATCATAAACAATACAATCATAAACAGATGATTGAAACCGGATTCTTAACTATCATGCATTTCTAAACTAATACTTATCTAATCCGTAAATCTTACACATAAACAAATAATCGGGGCATATCAATGTCAACTGGAAACACTTAAGGGTGGGTCATTGAACATAGGGGCGGGGGTTCTTCGTTCCACAGCGGTCTCTGTCCAGCTACAATAAAAAGTCTGGTGGCGGCATGTTTTGTTATCACTACTTTGTCACATAACACAGGGTTGGGCTCACTAATATTTAGATAACGCACTGCACTAACTTCTTCGTCCTCCTCGAAGATGCTGGAATGGTCGTAATCCTTTACCTCGTAATTATCCTGTTTCATTTCCATTTTCGTTGCCTTGTTGTTTCCACTGTGCTGCTCGTGATCCTGATGAACTATTTCCCTGATAATCGTTACTTCTATCAAGAGCTCCACCACCACGTCTTCTGTCGAAGTTACCTGTTTGGTCGACTCCTCCAACAGATGATCATCTTCTACTTCCGGTTCCGGTATGCCTCCCTCTACATACTTTGTGGCTACTGTTGCCACATCTTGCTCTGGACGTGGTATACCAACCACCTCAGGACGCACCTCTGCTGCCAGCAAAGCTTCAAACTCAGCCGCGCTTATGTTTGCTACTGGCAGCTCCCGGGTTTCGCACCTATCTGCTCGAACTGAACCAAGTCCGCAAGGAACCTTCTCGGTCGTTTCCTCCGACCGATAATCTTTCCTTCTTACCTCCGGTAGCTGTATGTCTCCACCCACAAACTTTGTAAAGATAGTAGCCAACTCTTCCTCTTCTCGTGGACGTGGTATCCCAACCACCTCAGGACGCACCTCTGCTGCCAGCAAAGCTTCAAACTCAGCCGCGCTTATGTTTGCTACTGGCAGCTCCTGGGTTCCGTAACCATCTACTCGTACTGGACCGAGCTCGTAGGGAACCTTTTGCACTCCACGCCCATTATATGCCGTCTGACAATGGCCGTATGGAGGCAACTCAAATTGCGTCTGTGGTTGATGAACCACCTGATGTCCGTAAACAGTCGGAAGAAACTGAGGCATACATACCGGGAAAAACCATGGTGGAAGCTGCTGCGTCGCCCTCATCGCCGGCGTCGTGGTCGTAAACATCCTCCCTCAATGTCACAAAACTGATGTACTCAATTTGAACATAGGAACTTTTCGGATTAATTCAGGGTAAATGTTAAATTTACCCTAAAAATCCTATCGACGACTGCGCCAATGTAACAGTGGGGGTTGACGACGATGAAGGCGATGCGTGTTGTCGTTTTTTCTTCGAGGAGGACATGATGAAGCTCGATGATACTAACTGGTGATGACGGTTGAACCAGGATAACGACAACATGGCACACACATATTTGCTTTAAATAACTTTAAATTTATTTACATTATTTACAGTAAGAACACTAAAATAAAACAAGAACAAATACTACAGAGCTAGTCACTCTGGACTAAAGTCAGTCTGAACCATGTCAGATGACTGCTACTGAATCGTTGACTACATTGCGACATCAACTTACCACTTAAGACTCTACTCTGCTTAACAGACTCTACTGACTCTGACTCTACTATACTGACTGTTAACTAAATTAAATCCTATTTATATCCTAAAAAGTGCTAGGGTTGGCAATGTAACTATTACGCACATCGCACGTGGATAAGTTACAAAACGTTAATAGGTTATTAAACTTTCCGAAATATAACTTGTCCACGGTGCATTTTTGTTAACGCGCAATTTATGTTATAAAATCTATCAAACAATAATAATTTGGAATAATTAGTCATTTACTGTTACATTACCACCCCTTGAAGATTTAATTATATCTTCTACGAAAATATAATTAAATCCATTGTTCTGAATCTATGACTCGTGTTCTGGCCGGTATTATCACAGTCTGCTTAATCAGCAAAGACGGCCGTTGCTATTTGCTGAAGTCAGCATTTTGCTGACCTACCAACACCAGAGTCATAGACCTCAGAAAATATGACAAGCCGTAACAAGATGAAAAGCCTTGTCGTTTTTTCATCTTGTTACACATGTATTTTATATTAACTGCAATATTAACAAGTATGGCTTGAAATAGAACAGCGATTTTAGAATTTAAATATAATTTGAATGCAGTTACATATGTAAGCAATAAGCATCAACATCAATTAACGCTAAATTAAAAAAAAAAAATAACGTAATTTTGCTCTATATATCACATGTACTTACTACACATGTATTTAAATTCTGTACCCTTACCCTTTTAATAAAAGCACCCCTATAAACATTATAAGTATATGTACTTCTTATGTTGTAATATACTGTGTTATTTTCTTGTGTCCGAGTTTGGTGAAATTTGGCATACATGAGCTAGTGACATAGATCTAGTAGACAACCAAATATGAGCCTCTAGGGGTTGATATTAAGGGAGATATTCAATTATTTATTTTACAAGGGTAGAAAATATTAACTTTAGAGGAAATTTTTTTGTTGGGAATAAAATTCTAAGCATCATTACTTTTTCTTAGTTACGTAACCAACTCTTAAAAAAGGGAGAGAAGGGATGAAAGGGTGAAGTTATTATTGAAGAGGTTCAGGAATAAAAGATATGATGTAATTTAAGTGTTTTTTTATTATATAACAATAAATACACACGATTTTATTCATAAAAGTACAATGCTACATATACATGTTAATTAATAATTATTTCCACTTGTGCCGTTCTGCTACTGTGGCTGCCGCATCCAGGGTTGAGGTGCAGGTCATTCATCCCCTAAACAATCAGAAAAATAACAATTAAAAACTAAATAACAAGAATAACGGTAATAAATATTATATATATCATATTACATCACCAACTAAGGGTGGGAGTGCAATTTGGATATCAAATTCGGAATCTACAGAGTCGAATTAGAGGGATGAGTTGTCTTTAACACCCTCTTTGTACTTTACCTCTATATAACGAACAAGTAAAGTTCCATTTTCCGGAAAAGAAAAAATCGGACAAGAAAATTTTTCAAATAAAAGTTGCTTAAAATTTTATTCTGAACAAGTAATCCTAATAAACTTTTTCTCTAAGATTAATATTTACCCCCTTTCCAAAATCCCACTTTAAAGTTCAATAAATCCCTTACCATCAACCCTTAAGAGCTCAAGTTATATTCCGCACTAAGTTTAGATCCCTACTACATGTATGCAAAGTTTCATCGAAATCGGAGACAAAAATTTTAATCGAGAGGAAACGTGAATTACCTCTAAACTAGGGGTTGGCGCACAAAACGGACATCAGATTCGTTAGTTTCACGGTTGACTCTATAGGATAGCATACTTTTTCCCCCTAATTTCACTAATTAGTTGCATCGTAAAAAACCCTGGACTATAGCCCATGGTTTTTGACCTTGAACCCCAAATTTTCGGAGTTAGACATGTCATCCCCTTAATTCGACCCTTCCGCTTCCCGTGCCGGTGTCCGTTTTTGGCGCTCTCGCTTCGTTCTTACGTAATTCGCGATTGAAGTTCCGTAACTAGAGCATAATTTTACTCCCATAATATTGACGTGAAAATTATGAAACTTTGTATATGAACTAAGCTTTCAATACTGCATTCACAAAAAAATATATAAAATTTTTAGTGCAACTTATAAGGGTAGTTTACCTGAAGATTTTTAACAAATTATTTTCTGTTATCTATATTATTAGGGGTAGAGATCTCAAACATTGTATTTAGACTAAGAACTTAATGCTACATCTATAAAAAAAATTACCAATTTTATAGGGCACTCCAAAGTGATAGTTCTCTTGAAGAAGTTTTGAACGGAACTTATCTTTAAGACAGATATGTACTTAAACAAATATCTTTATTATCTTTAAAAAGAAAAATCGAATAAGAAAATTTGTTAAATAAAAGATGCTTAGAATTTTATTCCCAAGAAAAAACTCTAATAAAATTTTCCTTCAAAGTTAATATTTTTCACCCTTGTAAAATACATAATTGAATAACTCGCTTAATATCAGCCCCTAGAGGCTCATATTTGGTTGTATATTATATCTATGTTCCTAGTTTATGTACCTAGGCTAAGTTTCATCAAAATCGAACACAAGAAAATACCACAATGTTAATACAACATAAGAAGTAAATATACTTATAATGTGTATAGGGGTGCTTTTATTAAAATTATGACAAAATCTGTTAGGGTACAAAATTTAAATACATGTATAGTAAGTACATGTGATACCTAAATATAGAGCAAAATTACATTATTTTTAAAATTTAATTTAACGTTAATTGATGTTGATGCTTACATAACCACATTCAAATTATATTTAAATTCTAAAATCGATGTTTTATTTAAAGCCATAGTTGTTAATATTATAATGTTAATATTAGATACATGCACGATTCACATGATATATTTTAAAAAGAAAATGACCCAATTAACTATGAAACAAAAACACCAGCGGACAAAAATGTGTTTCAATTAGAAAATGTTCAAAATTTCATTCTCTTTAAAATATCCTAATAAAATTTTTCTTTAAACTTAATAGTTTTCCAGTTATTTGTAAAATATGTTTAAGAAATTCATAAAAGTAGCGCACAAGGTATGTGGGGGTGTTCGTGTTTAAGGATTGGTTTTTTGGTTTTATTTTACTAATTCGACGTAGATTCCGAATTCGGTGTCCACATTTCCCTACAACATATAGTTCTTACGTAATAAGCTCATGGATACATAAAAAAAATAAAGCATGCAATGTAAGGGTGGATTACAGCATTTCAAATAAAAAGATACAGAAAATATTGAACGACCAATCACAGGCGTGATCAAGTATTGATTTTTTGAAATCAATTAATAAAATGATAGTATTTTGTTACTCTTGAAATGACCAATCAAAAGAGCGATCTATTTGATTTGAATTTTTAACGTTTAGATAAAAGTATATAATTCGTACATGAATATGTACAGTTGTATTCTATGCTTTATCTTTAGCAATTAGAAAGAAAAAATTCTCCAGCGAGAATTATTACGTTATTTATTGATTATTTTTTATTCTACCCTTATAGAATTGTAGCTCTCGCGTTCAGGTATTAAGTAAAAGTAATCCACCCTCACAATAAACAAAAAAAAATGACAATCATAAACTGTATAATACGTAGAATAAGTATATTAACTCATACATGAAGAGTACAAGATATATACACGTTAACATATGTGTAGAAGTGTTCTCATTAAGAGGATGATTTTTTGGTTTTATTACCTTAATTCGACGTCGTAGATTCCGAATTTGATATCTAAATTTACATAGTTCTTACATAATAAACGATTTAAATCTTTATATTTCAATAACTCCTTTATTTTCAACCCCTTGGCTGATTTGACTTCAGAAGTTGAAAGCCCCATGTACGTAGTATATGTATGCCAAATATGAAACAGATCTGTGACAAAAAGGTTTTTTGCAACTTAAAACCATGGGCTTTAGTCCAGGGTATTTGAAGGTGCAACTAATTAGTGAAATTAGGGAATACAAGTATGCTACAATATAGAGTCAACAGTCAAACTAACGAATTCAAGGGTAATTCATGTTTCCCTTCGAATTAAATTTTAGGCAACATCCAACACGACCTTGTGTCACCAATACATAAATATAGGAGATTTTATTTGTATTATTTGTTGCTAATATTTAAATTTAGTCTTTAACAACATTGTATGATTAATAATACTGTTTCAAATAAAATATATTCATCGTGGTATAATTATAATGCTTGTATATTCTGTATATAATCACTGGGAGAATTTGACTTCAAAAATTTATTAACCCCACGTTTCAAAACCATATCTATAGTCCAGGGATTTTTAAAGTTTTTCAAAAGTTTTGAGTTAGAGTCGCTACCATATAAAGTCGTCCGTGAACTTCACGAATTCGAAGTCCGTTTTGCGCAAAAACACGTAATTCACGAAAATAAGTCACTTTTTAAAGGTGGTGAATGTAAGCAACGTCTAACATGACCAACTGAGTTCCAAATTCAATACTAAATGCATAAAAAATTATAAGATGTAGTGAAACGGGTAGTTTACAAGCTTAATAAAAAATATTTCTTCTTGTTTTTCAGATCTCACGATACACGTCGCATCGTCGCTTAAAGTATTCATTTTTTTGATCGACCAATCAAGAAAACGATTGACAAGGCGCATTTTATTTTAAATTTGAATTTCAAGTAAATATAAGTGTTGTGCGGTTTAGATATAAACTTGTATTATCTACTCTTACTTATAAAAAAATGTTAAACTTTTGTATTGCATATTTAATAATTTATGTACAGAAAAATATTAATGACATGAGCCATTCAATAAGGGTATTTTATGTTTTATTTGCATATAAAAATTGGATGTTGCCACAGATATAAGAAATATACATTTAAATTAATATATAACTAACTATATGAATATTTTATTTTTAACCACGAGTTACAGAGGAATAGATAGTCGGGGAGCAATTTAGACGTCAGATTTATACTAGTTTTCGAAACGAAAATACAAAATTTTAAATTAATTTCCTCCCTTATTATCAAATCGTCGGTATTAGAATTTAGTTCCACACAAGTCTACGTTCCTTGTTTATGACAATTTGTTATTATTAGTTTATTATATAGGTGTTTTTGAAAAGTAGTTTACTAGGAATTTATCAAATTCACATGATTTTCTATTATTTTGATCTTGTAACAGTATTTTATATATGTAGTGCATATGTAAATTCTCATTTCTTGTTAATAGAGATATAGAAATGTGAAATATTTTGGCGTGAACCCAAAAACTAATTCTTTCGAAATTAAGTATTAAATATTACAAGGAACTTTTCAAATATATACCTACATTTATTTAATACTGATAATTTGATAATGATACTACCATACTTGCAAATGGATACCATTGGTACTATAATGAATACTACAGTCTCGGGAAGAGAAGTAAACCTATTACACGCTTCTTTTTTCCAAGAATAATACATACAAAAAAATAAATATTTCCATTAAAGTTGTTTCTTCCAGGTCATCTCGAATCGAGAATATCAACACTCAACGGCATCCAAGTAAGATATTCAATATTTATTCTCTTCTTCGAAATCTAAGAGTCACAAGTTCTTGTTCACTGTTAAAGTTGAACAGGAGAAGTTCTGAAAATAAAAGGTAAAAACATTACTCAATACAGTTTGCATTTTTAAATGTTGTATGGTATTTTACATTAGTTTTAGAACGAACATGTACTTACGTTTGTTAAAATAATGATCAAGAAATAATAAAGTATAAAACATAGGCGCCCATAGAATATTTTTCAAGGGGGGGCAAAATCAAAAAAAAAAAACTGACTTATTATAAAACAGATATATATTTTAAACAGAAAACATATACTTATTAGTAAAAAAAAAGTAGAATTGTTCAAAAGTAAAGCATAAAGTAAAAATTCTTACTTATTTTTGGATTGGTTTGTAAAGGATATTGTTAAATTCCTTCCATCTTTCAAAAATTCCTCGAAAAAATCTTTAAGAACATCGATAAAATAAAGTTTAATGTAGTTAATTGTATTGCTTCTACTTTCTAATGACAGTTGAAATAACTAAGCACAAGTAATAACGGGATAATTTGTTCCGCACATAAAAAATCTAAGCCCTAAAATACATCAAACATTAATAATTTTCTCAATAAACATAACGATAGTGAAATAATTACGTAATCTGTCGTCTCTTTAAAATTTGCAAAAAGCCAAGGGAGGGCAAATGCCCCCTCTTCCCCCCCTCCCCCTTATGGGCGCCCATGGTATAAAATGACATGGTTATAACAAAGGTACGATTGATAAATTATAGCAAGAAGTAGATATGTATTATAGTTAACTTTATTAATTTATAATTCTTTTATAAAGTTCTCATATGAATCTGAATAGTCATACTGACTATCAAAATAATATAAAATTAGAAGAAAAATATCCTTATAATAATAAAATGCGAACTAGATATTATAATATTGTAAAACGGTATTAAAGAAATAATGTTAATGATAATATAAGTAGTTGTTATGCCTTAATCCAAGAATGTACAGTGTGAGAACATAATGTGCACATGATTCATTCTATTGATCAGCATTTGAGAATCACACATGGAGTCAACTAGTCATACGACGTATGTATGGCGTGTGTGAGTGTAGCTTGTGTGTGGCATGTCCGTGTGACGACAGTGGCAGAGTGAAGTGTCCGATGAGTTGTTGGCACGAAGGTAACCGACGAGGACGACTACTCGCCAACACTTACATGCGGGCTGCGCGCAACTAGCGACCGCAACCGACTGCACTCGACTCTACTTCGGGTTCGTTCGGAAGGAGATCACACATGTACTGTGTAAAAATAAAACAGCACAATTTGGAAAATATAACGCGGGACTAGCGCCCGCGCGGTACTATATATACTTCTTTATAATAAATATGTTTCTTTATCGTATTACAAGTTTAGCAGATTATAGATATATTAATTAGTTAATTCAATTATCTACTATATATCATATAATATATATATTAATAAATATAATAATTGTCATATTACTATGTAATTCATTTTTATAATAGTTTTTCTTGTGTAAAATGTAATAAATCATGCAAGAGTAGGCAGACTATGGGCCTCGATTATCTTACACACTTGATGATGAGTTTCCCTTTTACGAAACGTTGTATATATAATATAATATAATTTAATATATTGATAAAATCGGCTCAGGACCGAGCAAGGGTTATAAAATACGCGTTAACATGAGCGCCAGGGGCGCGGCAAGCGTTATCGCGACCGCGATCATATAATACTGAGATTCCGTCGTACTACTACATCCTATACTCTGTATGTGTGGTGAGGCGAAGTGGCGAGGGCTTGGCCAGTGCGCCCCGCTCCCAGGCTGCCCACCCGAGCCCCACGCACGCCCCCCTCCGGCCCGGTGCCTACTCATACCGAATCTATAAATATATGTTTTTATATCAAAAATAATTCGATTAAAACCAAAGCACTGGCCTGGGGCCGGACACACTCGCCCACCCCCGCGAAGCGAAGCATGTGTAAGTGTTTTGTTCTCTACGAAACCATACGTGTGAAATCCAATGCAAAATAAATACAATAAATACTTAACAATTAAATATAACATTGCAACTTAGAGTAACTATAGGACTATGTTAATGCCAGTGCTGCGCACCAAAGCCAATCAAGAACATCAAAACGCTTCAACTCAATTTTAGCGCAAGAAAAATGACTAGAACTTGTGACTAGGACGATCTAATGCCTATATCTAGGAATTCGGTTTGTACGAACAATTTCACATGGCATTTAAGTACGTTAGGTGAACTTTGGTAGAGCAGCACCCACAACAGATGAATAACAAACAAACAAACTGATTAGATCATACTTAATAATAATGTTACATATGCAAGCGCGTGGCTTGGGTTCCCTCTACACTAATGAATACGATCACAAGGGCCGAACTAGCGATGCTGTGCGACAAATCAGAAGTAGGTATACCTGCACTGGTAAACCAACTCGTTGGTCCCAGACTAAACAATGGTGATTCGATATGGTCGAAAGCAAAACGAAACAAGAGAGCAAGTACCACCGCCCTGGGGTGAGGGGGTGCGCGTCGCGGCGCGGCTCGGGGAGTCCAGTCTGAGTGGACGGACCTGGACGCTGATAAGAGCCGCGTCGCGACGCGCCCCCCGCCCCCGCGAAGCTCATCAGATGGCGACCCTTCCCAATTCGACCTACTCCTTTCACGTCCTAATCCCTCTTACTTACTAGTAAAGTGTCTACTTTATAATTTGCCTATACGCTAGTAGTCTACCTAAGTCGTAGCTAAAATAGAATATGTCGAGGCGATAAAATGACGGCCGGGTCATGCGAAACGAGGATCACTCACGAAGCGCTTTTTCTAACATGACTTGCATCTAAAATATAAAAATTGATTTTCATTTTGTATAATCGACAGGTACTTTTCTTGTCTTTGACACAGAAAGAACCATATACATTTGTATAAAACGGTGCGAGTTAAATGGACCCCAATATGTACAGAGCATATTTTTTTGGATTTTTGTAATTTTATTTATCTCAAATGCGTGATGACTCGATGAACCTCGGCAGATGGATCATCTGTGAAGTGGTCACCAGCACCCAGTACGGCCAGCAGATGAGGGGGCGATGGTCATGTGAATGAGTGATGGCATGTCATGTCATGTTATGTTACAACGTATGCACACTACATGTATGTATATAATATAATATTCTCATTATGTATGTATGTATTAACATTATGGGATGGGTGTGTGTATATATAAATATGTATGTGTGCGCCCTCCACGTGATTAGAAACAAGTACACAAATAATTGCAAAAACATACCCTGTATCCTAGAATCACTTCACTGCGCATTAAGTTAAATAGGATTGATTATTAATTAATTATTAATTATTATTATCCGATCATGCTTTGATTGGGGAACCACAAATCAGTTATCTCTAATCAATTATTTATTTACTTTTTGTATATGTATGTATATATTATATATACGTCATATAAATTACGATATACCGTACAGACTAGATTATAATATTATTACAAGGTATATTTATATCATTATGAATATACGTAATGCAAATGTCATGAATGGGTCCGAACGCTGATGATTGGGGAGTTATGGCACGTTAGACTAGAACTAGGTGACTAGCGCCTACGAGAACGAGAAGAAAGAAAGAGACGCGACGCACGACGCGAGACTCCAGCGTCGGAGGAATGTACAAGCAAGCCTGGAATGCAATGAGCAAGCGGCGAAGAGTGCGTGGCTGTGTAGTGAGGTGGATGTGACGGAAACAGAAGTCGTGAGCAACACTACCAACTACCGAAACCAAAACCGAGCAAGCGGTCAATCAACACCCAAGATAACTAAATAACTTGTCTATTGTGTTCATCAGTCGATCTGTGTGTTATATATAATATTGCACAAATGTATCTCAGCCGAAAGTAAACGTAAAAATTTATAAATGGTATATATAATATATAATATGTTATGTATACATTATAAATATTATATCAGTTATATATTATAATCTTATTTCATCTCTTAAGAGTAAATCAATTTAATACTAATTGAATTAGCTAAGTGCGAGCCTGTGGCTGCGATAATTTGACTAGAATGACTCTGCCGAGTTGCGTCCAAAACTCTTAGCAAAAGTTAACTAACTCTTAACAACTCTTTGGCAAGAAACAATCTTCAGTTCGGTAGAAACTCGTGAAGATCAAATTGATAAAACTTGAAAAGAACGTTTGCCCTAGAACCGATTCACACCGAATTTGGCCACTGGTCATAGCCGCTACCTACAAATATATCACCTAAACGCTATGGTATCATTAACAATATATCATACATGTCACGGTGGTTTGGTACTTTGGGTTACTTTGTATATGTATCATTATCATACGCTTACTTACTTACTTGCATCGATCATGTTAGTATATACTTCATATATAATAGTAATAATATGTTACATGGCTGCGCGTCAGATGCGCTGCTGCCCGCGCTGAACGCGTTAGTCTAGTTAGTAGAAGATACCTTGTGTAGCCCGGCCGCGCAACTGTCTGCCCGGCCAGCGTCGACCCCGCGCTTTCTGTTCCATAAACACACACAGTACTTACTACATATTTAGGTATAATAACATTATAGAGTAGGTCAAAATATGAAATACGTAACATTTCACGAACGAGAAGACAAAACGGCCTGTACAATCAAACACTGATTTGTTATTTAATCACAGCCCATTTGGAATTCCTCGAAAGGGTGGGAGGGGCGCTGGGTCGGGCGGGCACTGCGCAGCGCGGCGCTGGGTATATACATGCATGCAAAGTTAGTCATAACATATGGGTAAGCTTTGCGGGAGTCGGGGCGCGGGCGCTAGGCTCCCGCGGGGCGCGGGGCTCTGCGCCGGGGCCGCTGCGTCGCCGCCCAGGGTTAGTACGGCCTGTTGGCGTCCTTCGGTCGCTTCAGCTGCACCTTCAGTCGCTTCATCCCGATCTGGAAGCCGTTCATTGCTTGGATCGCGGCTTGGGCGCTCGCCGGGTTGTCGAACGACACAAACCCTACAAACACCACATACCATTACACACCACACACTACATTCCTACATTATAATTATTCATTTATTTGCTATCAAAGAGAGTTTTAGCTGCAGGTCAAGTTGAAAAGTTAACTTCACCTACTACATGCTGGACCGGATTAACAAATAGCCAACATTATATTTTATAAACACAACTATAATTGATGACGGAAGTTGCCAATACAGAAAAAAATGAGCCCCGTATTATATTTTGTCTATGGCCCGCTAGAGGCTTAAACCGGCCATGATTCCATGATATTTTTACTTGCATTTTTTGATGGAGAAGGTTGACAATCCTCTGCAAAGGATCTACAGCTTTTGATAGGATCCGAACCACTCGGACATAGCGTTATTTTTATTTGGTTAATGAGGCTGGGAATTGAACCCCAGATATCACACTCTACTCAACTCCGAGCGCGTCAATCAAGTAAGCCACCATTACCCGTTTTATAGCCTATATAAATATTGATTTGTTATATTTCACATTCTTTTACAAAGTAAACATTTTAACGTATAAAAGAGACATACATAAATATCGATGACAAAAATGGGATTTGAACCCACGATAGGTATTGCCTCAACATGCTGAGCTTTTGGTGTCAGTATAATAAATGCTTGTCATATTTTATCAAAAATTATTTTATAATTTAATGATATTTTATTGTTCAAAAATAAAAAAAATCCAAAATGTATCTTATTATAAAATGTTAAATAATTCGAAAACTAATTTAAGTATATTTTTATTATACTTAAGGACACTAAAAGTATTTCTTTTGGAAATACGGTACCAATTTTTGTGTTAAAGGGTTACTATTCGATATAATTAATTATTAAAACAATACTAAAATAATGAATAAAATAATCAAATTTAAAAAAATATATACAACACGATAAGAATACCCTACGCGTTTTTTAAAAGCCTGAACGGTGGAGATTTGAATGAGTGTACAGCGTTGCTTCCGCAGTTGATCCTTACGTCATCAATTGTAACCATGTGATTCAAATATTGTCGGGTGAAATCGCGGGATTTCCGAAATAAACAAATGTCAAAACTGACAGTATTATATAAAAATGTAATAACGGATGTACCTAAATACGAAAAGAGTTGTAAGTAAACTAACGAAACTACCAATATACAATGAAGCACAAATAGTCAACGCCAAAATCATCTACATGAATGACAAAAATATTTGAAAATATCCGTTACCGCGGTTACACTACTGTTTCTATTTAATTTTTGTCGTTAGTTAGACGCAGATAGCATATGTACCTCTCTGAAACACGTACGGTAATAAGATAGCGAATAAAAGTCTCATCTATGCCAAGCGTGTACAACAAAGATAAATAAAAATTTAATAATTCTTGCAGCAGAAATTGATGACATGGGAACCAACTGCAGAAAATATAGTGTACTCTGTTTTTTTGATGATTCTTATGTATTTTTCTTATTATTTTTTTGTATATTGTTATTTTTCTGGTGATTTTTATGTAAGTCTATGTGTAGTATTGGTTTTCTAAAAACGCTAAAGGAGGAGAGTTGAATGAGTGTGTAGCATACATACCGAAACACTTGCTCTGGTTGGTGGCGCGGTCGATGAAGACCTTGGAGCTGATGACATTGCCAAACGGCAGGAACATCTGCATAAGCTCCGCATCGCCGAACTCCTGAGGCAGGTGGTAGATGAACAAGTTGCAGCCTTCGGGTCCCGAGATCGAACAGCCTACCACAAAGCACCATCAGTCTCTTCACCCACCCACATCTATCTGTATCTGTTTCTTTACTCGTTTCATTTCAACTTGAATATATACCCGCAGGGAATAGATAACAAGTTAGATGAAAAAAAGTTTGAGTGATCCGTTTCTGTAATGTAATTATCAGTGCAGAGAGAGTTAGGAAGAGGATTGAAGGGTTCACACAACACCGATACAGAACACGTAGACACCACAGCGCGGATATGTATAACGTATATAGCCAATGCTCGACACATCCAGTGCATCAGAAAACATTGAACACAGTCATCGACAGTTAGTGTGTGCAACATCGCGCACATTTAACAGTTAACACGACACGCGGCAATTTGGAAAACTATTTCGATGGCCTAATACCACTTCTGGTCGTTCTCCTTCGAGGCAAAACTTTTTCTAGACGTAATATTCACATCAGCAATAACAATCATTCAATTCATATTACAGAATACAATACACTTAAAACCACAATATATCATTAATTTTCTTCAAATATACAATAAGGCTAAATATATTTTTGGTTTGTTAAAGTTGTTTACTTGTGGTTTCATATATTATATTCTTATAATACAATTTTAATGATTATTATTTTCATGAAATCTGTATAATGATCATTATCAAAATAATGAAAATTGACGTTTCAAATTTGAGAAAAATGTATTTATGCTATTTTAAAATATTAAATAGCATAAATTATGACAAACTTAGCATCTTCGATTTTTAAATCTTCTACATTAGGATAAAATACAAAAAAAAAATGTTATCCTCATAATTAAAAGTAGTATAAAAAAATTAGGGATTTAAAAATAAAACAAATATTAATTACATTTACAGTCATCAAGTTGGATAAAGTCTAATAAAATTTAATTTTATACAAAGTGCATAAAGAAAATGTTACAAATTTGGAGGATTAAAATGAATCTATATTAAAAAGAACTCGTAAATTTGATTTAAACATTTTTAAATCACAAGTTTTATATATTCTAATATTTTATTTAATATTTGAGGTCATTAGTTGATAATTAGAAAATACGAGTATAATATACTATTATTTATACTTTGCGTCACTTATTTTATAAAAAGATGCAAAATTTAAATTACAAAAATTAATTAACTGTATCTAGGTAGCGAAATATTGTAACACCAGGAATGAAATTGGACACTTATAATTGACATGATTCAGTTATAAAGTGAAAAAAATTCAAATCTATATGTTAAGATTTATGAAATTTTAATATTCTGTTAAATTTTTTGTTTAATTAGTTTTTATATTTATAATAATGCCAAATTGCATTAAAAAAACATTTTAATATATGTGAGGTTATCAATTTGACATTTATTGTGGGGTGCAGTACTTGGAAGTATTAATTTTAGAAAAAAATACCAAAAACAGTTAAACAATATCCGATATTATTAAACCGATATATCAATAGGGCAATTGTTAACGCAAAGTATAAAAATATTATTACTGTTTGTAGATAGCAATAATCGCTTTTGATTTTAATGTAAAGAATAATTATTTTTGCAATACCTGCACAGTAAGTTATCCATTAACGACAAAATTTAAACACAGTAAGTGGAAATTTTATTGCAGATTTGGTTTCCATGGTTATAGTAAACACTTCCCGTGCACGGTGGACAGTAAGTGTGTTACTTACAATTCATGGCGGGTTGTAAGTATTTAGTATCCACATCATCATCATTCTTGGCACTCTTACTCTCAATTGCAATTCAACTTTTATTTTTGACATCAATCTGACAGACGTTAATTTTGAAACCTATTTTTCTTTTTCTATTATTTTTGTAGGTATTGCAAAAAATAGTTTACTAACCTTGAACTGTAAGTGATATTTGAAGTCTCGAATGTTTAGGAAATCTCGACCCTTCGGGTCTCGACTTCCCAAACAACATTCTCGACCTAAAAACTGTCACTTACAGTTCACGGTACGTAATATACTATTGGGACTTTATTTTGTACACTGAAGTCAACGTTTGTTGCCACTTTCAGCATATGTTTTAGTCGTATGCTCTAAAGGAGCTGCAAGTACGAACACTTTTAATTAGTAATTTAGCAGTGACGATCATTTGTTTAAATTTCAACTATTATATTAGGAATCGCAAATTGAAATTTGTTTATATTTTAATCATATTTAAGAAAAGTAAATTGAAAATTTTGGTATAACATGAAACGTCAATTTCCATTTGCGTGGCGAGGGTGGTTGCCCCGAAGTAGCACGCCCAGCTCGGGAAGAAGACTTTGCGGCTCATCCTTACCTTCCCTTTGTGTGGGGGGAACAGCCGACATCGGTTGGGGAATGGCCTGCGGGAACTGCCCGTAAACCGCGGGGTAGGCTGCTGACAAATGTAAAACAAAGTCACACCAAACTTAACCACCGAGATGCATATCCACATGCACTTCTCTACACAGCTACCACATACAACACTCCGATCAACAACAGTTCATTTACGCTAGCTAGTGTTGCTAATGAAATGTGTGTGAAAGCCGGTGGCTTGGCACACTAAGGTACATTCAACAAAGAAACAACAGTTGACAACTCTTGGCTACTTAAGCACACGGGGACATGAATAGTGAAGCTTACAATTACGAATTAACAGTGAAATTAAATTATATTTTGTACTTGTTTTAAGAATACACTTTCATTGTTATAAATGTTTGCAAATTATCACAATATTCAATTAAAGTAAATACTTGTACTTATTATTTTAATCTTTTTATTAGTTTTAAAATAAGATACACCACAAGTACTAGTTTGTCTAATAAGAAAACCCTCACTACATGCCAAATTGATATTAATTTGGAACAACTTTATTCCGATTTTTTTGATATGAAATGAAAATCCCACGATCTTTTTTTCTTAAGATATGTTCTATTCTATTTGGTTATTCTTTTCTTTGAGTAACGTACTTTAATTGCTTATCTAGTAGATTCTTATAAATATGTTTTTGGCGGTCCAACATGGGGGACCATATATTATAAAATGCTTCAATTTTTGTGACGTATCTAAAAAAAGTTCGAGGATTTTTATCTTGGGGACTTTTCATTTAGTACCAAAATAAGTAGAAAAAAAGGTATTCCAAATTAATATCGATTTGGCATGAAGTCAGATTTCTTTTTAAGGCATTAAAGTGCCCGAGAGGTGACTTCTGATAAAAGTTCTCTTCGGTATAAAACAAAAAAGCGTATTCCTCTTGCCACTTGAACCAAATCTAACTTACATTTTTGAATCTGAACCTTTTCACACAACTTGTACTAAATCAAATGAAGCATTCGTCAAGGTAGATCCAGTGGCGGATTTATACTTATGATGGTCTAGAGGCTACCGGCAATTTGAACCCAATGAAAATGATTAGTACTACCCTAACTAAAAAAATTAAAACCCAGTTTCACATAGTATTTGTGATTATTTTTGTTACTTGTTCCTATATGGTATTTTCAAAAAAAATTGCCGCCCCTATATTTTGCCGCCCTGGGCTATAGCCCCTATATAGTCCTCCCCTAAATCCGCCATCTGGAGTAGGCAACTCAGATCCAACTGATTTGTCTGAAATGATTTTAGTGATCTATTCTAATCTAACTGGCGACAGGAATACAATTTATAACTGCAACAATGCAGACTGATATACCAAGTAATAGCTTGTGAGTTGTGTATTTATATTCATTTCCGTTTTCTGAAACGACAGGTTTTGAAGAAACAAAGCTTTAAAACACAATTTTTAAAACGACTTTACTTTTGTGGTTGTAAGAAATATAAATGAGAAAACGATATTTAAAAGCAACCAGTATTACTTTAAGGTGTACGGTACGATTTCTTGATGTACTGACATTTTCAAAATCATAAGTTGACTAGTTGCCTTGAAGCATGAACTATTTTAGATTTTTAAATTGTTTTTTTGATTGTTTAGAAGTAAATAAATGAATTTTGTTTGTGTATTCTGATATTTTTAAAATTAAAAGATAGTTGTCTTGAAACATGAACTATTTCAGATTATGATTGTGTATTCTTAAAAGCTACTACTGAAAGTAGAGTGTAACGAATGAAACTGAAAGTGTGAGAGGTAGTGAGCAGCAGTCATGCAGTTGTAGAGAGAGAGTGTTCGGACTCACCGACTCCGGGGTAGGGCTGCATGCCGGGGTACGCCGCATGTTGCAGGGCCGCCTCCCCGTTGGGAAGCCCTTGGGCTGGAATGGACAGATGAAGGGCATCTACATTTCAGTAAGCTTAGTACTTGTCATGTAGTGCTATTATCGCAGAAAAGGCGCGTCGGCCTTATCCGTGCACCATCCCACACCAGTATCATTACACAATACAATAAAAATTATAATAGTTACTATAAGGACAAAATAAATAAAACAACGTAAATTAATTGCTTAATCCTACAACTATTGTTTGTAACTCTATAAAAACGTAAGGTTTGTAGCTTATCGGACCTGTAAGTTACATAGTTATTGGCATGCATTTCATATGATTCTGTTTGGTTTACAATGTTTTTTTTTTGTTTGCACTATTGAAGAAATTATAATTGCAAATCAATATTAAATATTTTAAACATATATTAAAATATGTATGGTTGTTTTAAATATAAATATATATACAAACTTGTAGCGTAGCAGCACCTAGGAACGCTATTTAATATAAGGCATTTGTTTTGTCAGCGCTGGTAATAAACTACTGCCAGATATCTGAAATTTGACTTTATACAACGTTCACTTTAAGATAATAGCGAAGACTAGTATATGGATTACAATTCCGGCTCTGTGATTGGTTAAAATGCAAACCGAGTTTACCAAGGGAAAATTTTAACTATAACTTTAATTGTGACCACGTGTAAGAAATTTAAAAATTGATTTTCATTGTTCAGGTAATATTAATTTTCTTTTTGTTTCAAGAATGAAGCAATAATTTTTTATTATTGTCATCTCTTTAAACGGGATTTTAAAGATGTAACTGTTTAGTCAATTACATGGGAAGTTATAAACTATTTTGTGTATTTTTGTGTAAATGCAAACGGTAGGGTTCGAGGCGACATCTACTACTTTCTTAACATGAATTTAGTTTATCTCGTTACTATACGACATTATGAATACGTAAGTAAAAGTAAATGGTAAATATCAGTGGTCCTTTTTATGTTCAAACTGGAAGTAGCTGCCCGGTACTGAATATGTAAAATAATACAGTAGAACCTCGGTATAACAGACTTTAGATATAACGGACAAAGTATTCTGTGAATGATATACATATTTAAGTCAAAATGTCACCGTTTCTGAACATAATACTGAAATTTGTAATCAAGGAGTTAAAACGGGATTCCCAGAGTTGCTTTACAGATGTGCATTGTTAGTCTATTTAGATTTTTGGCTTTACCGGAGACCTCCTCATCTATATTAGTCTGTTATATCGAGGTGTTACTGTAAAAGTGTCATTGGTAATCCTAGTAGCAGTTTTCTTGTTAGATTTTATTAGTAGTGGAGGATACTGAAGTGTTGGTGATGGTGCGTGAGATGAAGGACGACGCGCTCAGTTTCGGTTGGGATACTCACGTCCCGGATACGTCTGCGGGATGCCGTTCGTGTAGACAGCCTCGGTGCCGCCGGGCTGGCCGTTGGGCGTCTGGGCCGCCATATTGAACGTGGGCATTGTGGGAGAAGGCAGACTAGGGATGGCTCCGTTCACTGGTTGCCCTGAACCAGTACCTATTATGAGAGCTGATTAGTGAAATTAAGATTACTATGGATTGCCCTTACGACGTCGGTCCACAGACATGCCACACGGAAAGCGACACGCACTACGGGCCGGCCTCGTTCTAGGAGGCGGCCCACACCTACACTCCTCAAGGCTTTGTACAGGCGGAGGGCTAGTCCCAGCCGCGGGGACGGAGGGGGGGACGGGGGCGGAGGGACAGCGGGACGGGCTGCGGGCATACACACCTGATGTGGGGGGCACCACTGAGTTGGCCATGCCGTTCAGCGTGGCGTGCGGGATCTGCGTGGCTAGCGCCGCCATGGGGTTGATGTACGTTCCTTGCGCTGTTGCCGCTGCCATCAGCGCTGCTTGTTGCTGGAAACAGTCAAATCCATCGTCCTACAAATTCCTCCCTAGTTCCACTACCCCAAAACCAACACCTGTGCAGGGTCGCGGCCACACCACTTCTTCCATAAGCAACACACACTTTCTTTTTTGCACCAAATCCTCTTTTAAATCCCGAGATTGATCACGAGATGTAATAAATATAATCATACCAATTTAAATATTTCATGACTTTAACGAAATCCACGAAATAAGGTAAAGGTCTTCACAGTTTTGAGCGTAATTGTATCTTGGTCTGTCCATCCATCAGTTGGTTCAGCAAATTCGGCGAAACAGATTTTAATAAAACTTCATACTCAACAATGGTACGAATTGATTACCTTTTGGTAAAAATCGGTTAACCGAAAGTGGCAGTTTATTTTTATTTCTTTATTTCTTTTTATTACCAATCGCTATATACTGTAACATGTGAATTAATGTATCTATTTTTTGGCTCATGTAATATCGATGGATCATCCTAATACACCTAAACTTCCCTCACTTAAGTTCACAAAGAAACCTAAATTTAGATCTAGGTACAATGTTACTATTTTTGCACAGATTTGGGTCCTTCGTCGTATGAAGTAAAATAGCGAAGGTTTAAATAAGGTTAAAGTATGTAAATAATTATTAGATCATTTCTCATTTTTGTAATAAGTATACTCCGATCTTTGGTAGTTCTTTAATTTGAATTACAAAGGGGTCGAAACCAACTGGAGTCGAAATAAATCAAAGAACATCGACTGAATTCTTATAATTAATTCCCTCTCCTACTAATTGACCTTTTAAGAAAATACTTTAATCATTGTCGCAAAAGATGTTTAAATTTTGTCCTTTAATTCAACTCTGGAAATTGCAAATATTGTGACCAACCCAAAGCAACATTTTTGTTGTTGGTTTATAATAGAATAGTTCTTAATCGTTTTATGACGATCCTTTGATATTCCATGAGACAAATTATAATTTATATACTTTAACGATAGCCTTGAAAAAAGTTTTTAATAATAACTTATTTTATTTTTAATATTGTCTGTTGGTTTGTTCATCTATCTGAATATATGTCATATATGTGCAAGATTACAGCAAATTCTGCTAAACTGATTTTAACAAAATTCTTATGTAAGAGCTTTGACATCAATGGCACGAGATTATCAATTTTAATTATTAAAATCTGCTAACTACAACAAAAAAAATGAATAAAGTTGTTGTAAAATGCTGAAGTAACAACCTTTATTACAAAAACAAACATTTCGATGGTGACGATCGTTTTTTTTTTTTTGGTACACAAGCTCGATAATATTAATTTTCAAAACATATTGTTTTTTAGATAAAAAATAAATGCGTAATATAATTTGCAAGCAAATTGATATTTAATTTGTTGCAAAAAGAAAGCGTGTTAGTTCGTTATCTAGCAGAATGGATATGAAAGTTTCGAGAAG
Source organism: Stenolophus ochropezus (assembly GCA_035578165.1). Taxonomy (NCBI): domain Eukaryota; kingdom Metazoa; phylum Arthropoda; class Insecta; order Coleoptera; family Carabidae; genus Stenolophus; species Stenolophus ochropezus. The sequence continues at coordinate 7,499,092 of JAQOWZ010000002.1, forward strand.
TGGGCAAAGTTGTGCTCCGCAACCCTGCCGCTCGTCTTTGATGAAACTCACCTGCGCGTACGCTCCATACGCTCCGAACTGGTTGAACACGAAGGGATTTAAGAGACTCATGTTGCCGGCCATCTGCTGCATGCGTCTAAGTTGGCGTTCTTTTTCAGTATCAGCAAACTTTACCACTAAGCTGGAAGAAGCTCCCTGCAACAACACACGCATCGCTTAGCTTAATCGCCTGTGAAATTTAAAACAACGGAAACAATTAGAGCGGAAAGTGGAACACGGGACACTTGCTAACTCAATAGCGGAATGGCGTTAAAAATTTATTCGGCACGGGGGCAAATCTAGTTAGCGCCGGCAAAAAACTCACTAGTTTTTATCATTTTCCAACGCGGAAATAGAAATTGCCGAAATTTACAACATGGACTTGAGTTAAGGATTTTATTGCTTTTGTCTTTTTGCAGAACTCTTCACATTTTAACTGAATTTAGATTAACCTTTTCAATATTTAACAATCGCTTAACTATTAAAATACAATTAGCTTCTACGGTTTTTTTGAGTATAATTAAATTAAAAGCACTAAAAATTTTTGTTATAGTCAGAAACTTTAGGATTAAAGATTTCACTATAGTAACTGGTAGCACAAATTTTCTAAATTTTATATATTTTATATACATGTAAAAACTAAACTTTTTGACTAGAATGATGGATAGAAGAAAAAATTATTATTCCGATATGTTAAATCGTTCTCAGGCAATTACAATTCAAATAATTTTATTAATTTATACAGTCATAAAAATAATATATAATAGTTATTATTTTGATCGGGGAAAAATAGTATATTATAAGGTAGGAAAAGTGAACTTTCTGGACTCCTTTGGTTGCTAGACTTGGCGAACACCTCGTTCCATAATTATCCGCTGTTTTTCAGTAATATATCACTTATCCTATTATTTACACAATGAATTATTCAGTATTTCACTAAGTAAATACATTATTTTAGACCTTAACAGAAACATGTTTAATTTTCATCTCTTGAAAGAAGCAATCCAAGGTTTTTTCTCATGCGACAGCAAAACTGAGAAATTCACTGGACATTCTATTGCTTTTTTATGTTATCTAATATTGCTTATTTAAGTTGTGTGTTATTCACATTGAAAATAAAAGGTCTCTAAATTATAAACACCATCTTTTCTAAATTTGTATGAAATAGAATAGAATTGTTTTACGCTGCGTTGTTTACTTAATCTCTAAAATAGTTTTTCAGATTGATAAACCTACTATTACACAGTGTGTGTGCAATATAATGCGGAACATAAGACTTTAACGTGGTATTTCAAAAAATTGCGAATACTCTCTTTCCCGATAGATTTAGAGCAAAACTACAAGAACATAAAATTGTAAAAAATTATATTTTACATCAGATAATTGATGCAATAGCACGTCTGCAGAACGAGATTTAAATATAAAATGTTACATTTTGATCTTATCTGACATAGAATTTAATTTTGAACAACTTTGTACTATTATAGTTTTGCTCTAAATTTATCCCAAGTTAAAGTCCTATGTTCCGAATTTCGTTGCACACCCCGTATATATTTCATGTCACGCAACGTAAGCAAGTTTTACAATGAAGAGTAAGATCTATCAGGGTAGGTTTTCACTTTGGAAATAGGTTTTTGGTAAGTACGTTGTGGGTTTGTATGATATGATGTTTCATGTGGGAAAGAGTTGTTGGTTACAGTATACTTCAAGTAACAGAAGGATTTTCATAAACAAAATAGTTTACGCAATGCAACGTAAGCAAGTTTTACAATGAAGAGTAAGATGTATCAGGGTAGGTTTTTGGTAAGTATTTGGTATGATATGATGTTTCGTGTGGGAAAGAGTAGTTGGTTTGTGGCGTGTAGTGACCGACCAGCAGCCCGAGGCTAAATCAATCTCGCCGGCAACGCAGCCGTCCATGGCCAACCGCCACAATCCCTTCTGACAGACAGCCGCGCACGCCCTCGAGCCAAGCACAAATCTATTAGAAATCGTTAAACCCTCCGACCGGCAGATCCGCCATTCAATTCGCCGACGCTGTCGATCGTCTTCAGCAACAGCGAGCTCAACGTCACGACCCCTACCCTCCTCATATTGAAACACTTCGAGCCGCCGCTTTTATACAAAGATAACTTAATTCCCGCTCAAAATTCAATAAGACTTCCCATTAACTGCAAGAATAAAATGTCCCTCCCAGCGCTTTGCCATTAAACATGCATGAGCCTCTCCAACGCTCTTCTAATATCAATTACTCTGATTACCTGTCGACACCAAAAAACTCATCCTTCGAGTGGTCGCAGCAGCGGTCACACATTCCCCAATTGTTTAGCTTATAGTATGTTCTGAAACTTAACTAAAGTAATCGTGACCACGACACCAGTAACTTTCGACGCTGTGGTTAATATTACACCTAATCCATGTATCTGTCAGTTGTCAGTTTATTGATCTATTATTTGGCAGTGAATATTTTTATTAATTATATTTATTTCTATTAAACAAAAATCTATTCATTTTAGATGTCTTAAAGACAATATAAATATAAAGTAATTATGAAAAACAAACCAATTAATTTGTATCACCACATTAAAAAAATAACCAAATTCAAAGAATTAATTTGAATTAACATGATTCGTTGCAAACAGCTGACCCAACTAACCATACTAACCTCCGCTTTTATCTAGTTACTCTGGTAAAATAAAAGTATCCAAATTTTTTAGAAACCAAGTTCCATAAGTTAACCTACTATTGAAAAAAGTAACCGTGAACACTTTGGGTAAGTTTCGTAACATACTATTAGTGATCACAGTACCGACAGTTGCCTATATTCGAATCCCCCCAAAATCCCAAGAATGGTACCTACTCAGACATAGTATTTACTATTTCTTGAATTCCAGGTTTCACGGTAAACGCTGTCATTTTAAATTTAGTTTTTTTTTTTTGTTTTGGCTTAAACAAATAACACCATTAAACAAAACTTAATAGAAAGTATATTCGGAAATAAAACGAAGACTATTTTTCATTTAGTACATATTTTCTAACTTATAAGCATCACTCTATCCAAGACCCCACAAAAAGTAACAATTCTCTTCCATTTTGTGATTTCATACAGAAAAAAAGATGAAACGCGATCTTGAAACTTAATATAAAGGGTGTAAAAATTTTACAGCAATATTATGTTGAAACATGTTTAGTAAACTTATCTTGGAAAATTTCAGGAGTTTTAGGTTTCTTTTAGGCAGTATGTACTATTTACGACTAATCAATATCAACAATTATTGCGTTCTGGCATCTTTAATTTTTCATTTCACCATGTGGCACTTTCTTATCTAGTTTCTTTTATATAAAATTAAAAATTTGCCTCATATCTCATTAAACAATTTACTGTCATAAAATCTTTGTATGCACGACAAAATAAATTCTATACTGTAAAAATATATTATTATTACCGAATTCTTTGAAAGAATTGAGTGGCATATTTATTTATTGTGTTGCCTATAGAATCAGGGCAAGATATTTGACGAAGATCATCAGCGGAAATCTTTCCGTTCGCCCGTCCGTTGTTTGGAAACATGATTACGGTGGACGTGGAAGAAACTCTTTTGAAAGCATCATTGAAACGTCCAGATTGACAGAGCGATAAAGCCCCGTCCGCTTCCAAATCAATCCGCAATAAATTTTGATGTATGTAGCATGCAATCGAGCATAAATAACTCAGTCTTTTTATTACTGACGGTATTAAATCGTGAACCATCACGGAAATTTTCATCAGGCTAAAAAACACAAAACCCATGAAATATAGGTAGCGGACAAAAACGATCGGGCAGATACATTTTCCTTTTTGCGAACGGTCATTCAATAAAGAGTAAAAACATTTGAAAGCGTTGGAGGAACTCAACAGGTGGTCAGTTATTCCACGTATCCTACAAAGCAGACCAGCGGCGATTATGATTTGTAGCAGGACACACACGACCGGGTCCTTTGAGGACGGCCATTGTAGGCTTACAGGAACCGGATATGGAAATAAGAACGAGGCTTTTTGTGCGCGGTGCAACTATGCGTACATGTATTTCAATTTCGCGATATGATTGTGTACACGAATGGAATCTGATGCGAATGTAATAAATATTCAAGGATATATCTCCTGCTCTACAGCCGTAAATATGCTGGAAGAATTCAGTTCTCGATTCTATTCGATGAGAGTTTCCAGATTATATGCGCTGTCAATAAAATGCACTCTCTCCATTCACAATACTTATTCGCTACGTTTCAAAGTATTTACTTCTTCTTTGTTATGCAGCGCTAGATAATATTACGTTTGAATTTTTTATTTTCTAGATATTTCTCCGAATAATAAAATCAGTTGCGAAGCTGTGCCTTGTATAACTCTGTCTCACTTTGTACTATTTGCTCATATTTTATTTGCATTCACCTTGCTTTACAATCTCCTTATTTTTTACCTGCGTTGTCAAAGATTCTTTCACGCAATTCATGACATTATTTCCACATTACACCTATCTTAAAGTATTCAAATAACTTAAATGACTCAATATAATAATTGTCATTTTTGCTTAGTTAAGACTGTGTTTTAAGTAAATCTTGGCAATAACACATTTGGACAAATTTTTTTATACACGGACACATATTAATTGATTTTGTACGAACATGGGCGCAAACAATAAAAAATCTGATGTAGCCAGCACATAAACTCTTATCTGTCCTCTTTACACTTTTTATTAAAATTTACATTACTAAACTAATTAGTACTTACAGTATTAGTATAATTCCTTTTAGAGTAGTCGATAATTATTAATATTTTCACTGTCAATCTTGTCAATTATAATCATTATGAATGTGAAATATGAAACATTGATTTCCATTGGTAAATAGATTGATCGCATTTGTAACAAATTTATCGAATCATTAATTAGTTGTAATAATTAAATGAGGCTAGGTAGAAATAATATATAAACTAATTTTTGACAACGGGTTCGTTCTTTTGGTATATAATGTTTCCTCGCTTGTCATCGGTGATGTTCTATGATCATCGACCGATATGTTTAGGTCTTAAGGTTGGAGTATCTTCTTAGTCCGTATAGAAGAAAGCTTAGTATTTGCCTAGGTTTCTTACAGGATATCTCCTCAAGAAACTTCTGAAGATGATTGGTGTCAAAAATGAAGATTCGTGCAGAAGATGCAGCTTAGATGCGGAAACGACGAAACATGTTTTCTGCAACAGCCATCAGAACAAGGCACTTAAAGGTTCTATTTTTAGACCCTTGTGACGTCCAAGGTATTCTTTGCTGTAAGCTTGCTAACCATTGAAGCAGCGGGACACTGTTAGAGGACTGTTTACTTACTCCAGTAGTACAATGGAACAGCATGTCGTTCATACCATCGTACCATCCTTATTAGATGCATACGACTTTAGGTTTTGAGTAGACGTTAAACATAAACGACAATTTTTTGTAGAAGGTGATGTACAGAAGTGTGAAATGAATTTTGAGAAATATGAGTATAAGGTTGTAGAATTTGGCTAGGTGTGTAGGTGTTGAAATATGTGGTATTTCACATGACGAAGTTTGTGATGAAATCCATCATGATGTACAGAGGTTGATTGACACAAGTTGTCAATTCCCTTAACCTTTTCGTATCTTGTTCATCGGTTGTCAGCTGCGAGTGGGGGGAATGACAGTGGACATTAGCGAGAGAATTATTTGAGCCGTCATTGCAATAATTTATAGGTAGTTCGTTGGGAGCTTACACAGGCGACCGAGCATGATCGATGCGTGTGCGTTTGATAAACAACGCTGCGATGTTGCGAACATCATCATGTGATGACCCAGCGCGTAATCCGCCCCACGAGGGGAGCAACCCTTCACGGCTACACGCTCTAACGATGCAATCATCCTACGCCCACGCCTTCATATAATAACCCTCACAATCCAGTTAAATCTATCTGTATGAGCGACGTACTTACATTACACGTTCTCGCAAGCTCAACGACGAACATTACAAAACACTACATTATTTTTACTCTATTTTTTAAAAGTTTTATTAACAATACAATTCAATTTTGAACTAGAGACTTCATATAAGCACAGAATAGTTACATACAGAAGCGACTCTCCGTGTCGGTACCTTACATGTTACCTTATTCAGTTCTACGACCTTGGAGCATTGTGTAGACTTTTAAATTTGTTGACTTCCCCTATCTCTCTCTAAGATGTGACGAAACTTTCAGATTTTAAACAATGAGCCCTTTAAATTTGTTGCCTTTCCGTATCTCTATCTAATTTTCGTTTCTCTGTTTTATTGTCGCTTTTGTATAAACCTATTCTGTGATATATGTAAGAAAGTCGGCTGGATGGCTGAGCGAGTTAGCGCACATTTTTAACTCGCTGTGACGTCATTCGAACTTGAGATCGTAAGTTCAAGTCCCTGCGACCGACAACGAGTGATTTGTCAGAAAATAAAAAACACAGCTACTTGTGTATTACACTCGGATGCTATAGACTTGCCATCTATACATCTTAAATAGAAGTAGCACTGACAAATGAAACAACCGACAGTACGGTAGTTAGAACTGCAGCTCGCTGGGTTCGGTTGCCCTAAGCTCCGCTTAGGAGATACAGGAACACATACAAGTAAGAAAGATATTTCTTTTAAAATGTACCATTCGCTGATACTAAAAACTGTGCAGCATTGGCTCAGTTGGTTAGCGCGATTCGAATCGAACTGAGCGGGGTGTGAGATCTAAAGGTGCGTACTAACTGGATGAGCAACTGCGAGTATGAGCGAGCGAACAGCTGTTCGTTGCGAATGCTTGTCCAGTGAAGACGTATTAGCGAATGCTCGTTCTCTAATGCTCGCTCGTGCTCTCTCATGATCTGTGTCATGTTGGTACATCAAAGGAAACGGATGCGAACACGTGTTCAATATGAACGCTGCAAAGAAGACAGTTGAATTCTTGCATTGCCTCAGTAAACAATTGCAGTCTTCTGACAGAAATATGGAAAGGACAAATGAATTAATTTTAAAATTAATAAGCTGCCTATGGGATTCAAAGAATATTTTTTTTAAATAAATACAGATATTTCTGTAGTTACGGAAAGTTACAATGCAGAAATTAAAAAAAAAAGATTAATTCTCTTTTAGTTTATTTTTTGATTTATTCATAGATCAAGCAAGACGAGTGAGCATTAGCAAACATTCGCTCGCTCGTGCTCGCTGTTGCGCGTCTAGTTAGTATCCATCTTAAGGTCCAAAATTTTTTACCCACTTTTATCCAAATAAAATACCACAATGTCCGAGTGATCCCAATATAAGCTGTAGGTCCATTTAGAGGCTGTAAAAATGTCGGTAAAATTTGTCAAACAATAAGTACAATAGGTACTTCTGGTCCTATATTCAAAACTAGCACAAAATAATTTTAAACTCCAAAAAAATACAGTACACGTTTAAAAACCTACTCAGGACCAACGTAAAACGACACCTATACCCGTTATTAAGGTTCCAAATTTTGCCGCTAGAGAGAGAGCACTCGTAATGTGTTTCAAACAGTGTTGAATCCAGGGGTTGAGCGGGGGTGAATACCTCCCGGTGAAATTGAATTAACCCCCTCTCCCCAGAAAAAATCTGTCTGGATTCAACACTAGTTTCAAAACATGCGAACAAACAGTTGTATTATACTAGACAACAGAATTTGTTTCATTATAATTTTCGTGAAAAATACTTGATGTTCATGACATTATATATGTCAGTGACGTGATCCAGTTTTGAGTAGGTACCCCTGCACTCTGCACGTGGATGCTGAAAGGTGCCGTGGGGACCCAACCGCATGCGGGTAGTGTGTCGCGTGCACGTGACCGTCTCACGTTGCTGCACTACCGCCCCCACGTGCAAATTTGAATAACTGTGTGAAATAATTACGCCGCTATTATTCCGCTGCGAGGACTCGGTTCGTTGCAGTTTCAAGTGCGTTTAAATACGTAACCGCCGCTGTCGCTGTCGTTCAGCGAGAAATTAAATGCACGCGCTGCCATTCACGGCAATAATTTCATTTCACTCCTCTCTGCCTAACTGGAGCGTGCCGGGAACATCTCACGGACAGGCACTTATTATTCATAACACACTTTCACATATGCACTGCTTATATCTTTAAACCACAAGTTTAATTAATTAAATATATTATAAAGTGTCTCTAACAAATGTAACAATGTGGAATGTTTTCCATACTTATGTTAGGTACTGCAAACCTGAGCGTTTGGACATTTGATCTTGCATTCAGAATTGACACTTGTTAGTTAATAAATTGTGGATTCGTGAGAAAGCGTCCAAAAACATATGTTTTCACAAAATATGGTAAGGGGGAAGAGAGTGCATGCGCTCATCATTCGAAAATTTATCATATTTTTTATTATTATTCTTTATTCATGGCATACTTTCACATATAGGTATTATGCACTGTTCATATCTACTCCATCTTTAAACTACAAGTTTAACTAATTAAATATATTACAATGTGTTCGTTCCCAGAGGTACTAACAAATATAACAATTTGGAATATTATCGTTTTCTATAAGTTACCTGAGCGTTGCACAAATGTTAGATAATAATTTCTGGATTCGTGAGAAAGTGTCACAAAATATGATAAGTAGGGAAGAGGACGCATTCGCTCAATCCTTGAAAACTTATTATATTTTGTAAGAGTCGTGTTCCATCGTCTGAATCAGAGCAAAGTTGGTTTGATTGTTCATACAATGTTTAGCCCGATGACTAAACAATATCGTTTGAAATATTTTTAAATATATAATTTAACCGTGTTGTGATAGTATTTTATCACAATTATATCAAGACTATAATACAAGTTTCATATTTAATTATAGTTATGTAAACATATATGTATTTCGTCTTTCGTGACGTTGTATATCCTGTTATGTCATCTAAGTTAATATTCTAGGTAAAAATCATAGCATCGCATCATTTTTCATATCATTTTTATACAAAATCATTTTGAGATTTTGAGATTTTAACGGTTGTCAACCAATTAAGGTTTTTACAATATATTTTGACTATTTCTAGTATAATGTAAACTTACAGTCAACAAGAAAACTTGTCATTTTTAGATTTTTTACCTATATGAAATATGCATTGTAAAAAGAAAATATTTTGTAACATAAATATTTCAAAATATGTATATTTAAAAGAAATTTGCTATAAAATATAAAAGTAAGAACTTTTATCGCGATTTTGTTTTTAGAAAACCTAATATTTCAGCACTGTAATTATTACCCTATTTAAAAAATACAGAACATAAAAACATACAGTTTTTATATATTATGAAGAATTCTGAAGATATTTAATTTATTATGAATACCTTTGATCTATGTATATACCGTTTTTAGTAATAAAATAAAATAAGATTAATAAATAAATTAAACTTTATCGACATAATCTAAAAGCTAAAAGGTTAAAACGTTATTATATTAAAATGATTTTATTGTATTCAGCGTTTTAATATTTTTATGGTTTAATTAATAACGTTATTGATTATTATCCTGCGAAGAGTACCGCGATTCATTCTCCACCTAATATCGTTAAAATCGCAATGAAAATTTAAACAGTTCAGTTTCTCATTTAGCAGAAAATATAAATAGCAAACATTTTTAAATGTATTATTCAAGAGGAGCTCTGCTTTCAAAAAGAGAATAAACATAGAAAGAGAGCAGCTATAAAGGGAGAGCAACATGTTTAATTTACTTTCTCTTTGATACAAACTCCTGGAATGAATATTCCGGTAATTGAAAAACAGGTAGAGATGTCACGTGCATTACCCATCCTCATCCTACAGTCTAAATTTCACTTTTATATTCGCACTACTTCCAACAATTCCTCCCCTTGGCCTTCTTCACATTATTATTCCCTGTATACAGTGCGTAAAAATGTATTTGCACATTATGTTGAATTTGTTTCTCATTTCCTTATTGGGCTTCTGTAGTATAAATTTTTGGTTAACAGACCTAAAAATATATTGCTCTCTAACATTTGTAAATTGTACAAGGATTTTTCTTATAGAACCATCCATTAAATTAAACTATAAAGTCTGTTTCTTATTGCCTGAAATTTAACTTTAGTTCTGGTGTCTTCCACAGGTAAATGTTTTATGTAAATAAATTTATGTACATGTATATGAAAACTGTGCATATACTTTCTTGACTACCTTTTTATTAAGATTTATACCGTTTTAGATTATATTTGTTGTACAGTAAACTAATAAATATTTATGTGTATAAAGTAACTGCTTTTTAATCGAGTATGATATTTTTGTGTTTAAATTTAACAGCATTTCTCGTACAACCGGAATATTAATAAAAATTAATTTAAAAAACAATAAAATACATTAATAACCATGACATGAATTGTGCTTTAGTTACTTTAGCCATATTAGAACTCACTTCAAACAAATGTAAATAATTTAACAATTAGGTAAATGTTTTAAGATTTAGGTTAGTACTTAAACTATTAATAAAAATTATTACATGTTGCCTAGCAATGCAATCATCTCAGTGAATAATGATCCTAATCCATAATATAATACTACACTTTTTCTACTCCTGTAAATTCGGAAAAACGCATAAATATTTTAGAAAATAACAACATAAAAATACACAATGAATAATTACAATAACCGTCAGCTGTTAGACGACTGTAGGAAAAGTGATCCACATTTAAAATAAACGTGAATAATTGATTTCTGGTTCTACGATTGGCGGAGAAGAGTGAATTATGAGTAATACTTCACTTGAAGTATAACTACGATAATTAATCGAAAAAAAAAATGAAATAATGTGCTACGTGCACCACACAGTCGTGTATTAATGTAGCTCTTACGCATCCAAGATGACAGTGAATGCGGCCGCCAGCTTTTAGACAGTGGAGAAGGGGGTGGTTCAAATAATGAAATAGTATAAATTATAATAGGGCGCCACGTGGTTGTTGTTAAAAAAAAAGGAAACCTAGTATACAACCACGAAAATACGAATCTGTGAAGGATAATCAAAGATAATAGTAGGTAACTCAAAAAAAACAAATAAAGCTCCGTTTGAAATTGAAATGTAGGATATATTAAATATTTGTAGTATTACATTATGTAAATAAAGTTTGAAACCGAAATTCTTTATATTAACAAATTTTCTGAATGAATTATATAACTCATGCGAGATATAAACGAAAGGTAATACTAATAAGTGAATAAACTGTACCAAATAGGGGATGCGTGGCGCACGAACGAGCGAGGACTTCGGATGTTTAGATAGCTTAGACTTTAAATATAATACGCAAAAATAGGCGCAATACGGGTGGTTGGTCGACCAATCAGGGTAATGCGAGCGTAACAAGCGTCGAAATAAGTTAAATTCAGTCCTAACCCTTCCTAAACCGAAACAATCCCTAAATGAGTATCTCTCATAAAAAATTCTGAGACTCGCGTGAGCTAGTACATATAAAATAATAACATAAGCGTAACTAAATGTAATTAAATAACATAACATTCAAAAATCAATCCAAAAAAATATTTAAAAATAACAACAAGAAAAAAATCAAAATAGAGCTTATCTGCATGTGTTTGGAGAGCTGATGACGTCGGAGTGACGTAGTGAGCGGTAGTGACGTAGTGTGTGACGAGTTCCAAAATGGCGTCGAACAATTTCCGCTTGAAACACGAGGTACCAGTCATCCAATTCTCCCCAAAAATCCTCCACCAAGATGTGTATCCACCAAAAATAAGGGCTCAACAACCCAATCCAACCATAAGCATCCAATAAATCGGATCGAGATCGAATTAATATCGATAGTGGTAGAAAAGTAAATACAATAAAATAAAAGCCTGAGATGGTGGGCGGCTAAGTTGTTTTTCAATGATCGCAGTGCAATAAATCCGGAACAATTTTCCGCGGGAACAAATATTTCCCCAGTACTTTCCTCAGTTATAATCCCCAAATAACGGGCACGTTAAAATTTATCCAACAATAAACTAAACAATATGATAAATAATAACTAGACACTGAGATATGACTACAGCGACGATCAACGAACAGAATCAATCACTTCGCTCAAATCTGCGAGTTAGCTCCAACTTGCACATGCCCAAATGTATAAAAATATAAAAATTAATATTCCTGACAATAAGCAACCAGCAATGCCTAAGAGTTCCATAAATTGCGAACAAAAATGATAATAAGGAAATAAAATGATTTAGATTTTAAATAAATTGCAGATTGCAAAAATAAACCGTAACAATTCCCCCTCTTACCTGTCGAGGAAATTTTCGTGGCAACTAAAATTTCCTATTCGGAATTGATAAGGAATGTAACCGACAATTCTCTTCACCACCGAAGATGGCTCCCAGTGATACGAGAGAGATACAAAAGAAAGAAAACGGAAATATCCAAAGAACAATAGATCGTAAGCCGTATCTAATGCGAGGGTCAGAACAAAATACGGGACCGATAGAATACTCTTTAATGATTTCTAACCAGGGTCGATTTCGGGATGTTCCTTAAGGTGTTGGCTGCTCCAAGTGCCAGTGAGTATTTCACCTTCTAAGCTCTTCAGCTGATAATTATCTTGCGCTACCTTCTTATGTATCATAAAGGGACCTACGTACTTGTCTGCTAATTTAGCCGAAAAATATTTCGTGGCATCCGACAGAACAAAATTTTTTCGCCATACAAGCTGATTAGGAGAATAATTGACTACACGGCGACGAAGATCATATCGAGTTTTAGACTTGGTATAAGCCTTCTGTAAGCGTGATTGGACATCCTCATACAGCTTCGTAAAATGTTGAGAGCGGTCGGCTAGTTTCTTTCCATCGGAAGTGTCAGTTTCAGGGCTGTCCAATCGGACCCTATGACAATCACCTGACAACAACATCTCCCGCCCAAAATTAATGAAGTAGGGGCTATGTCCGGTAGCTTCATGAACCGCAGTGCGGAGTGCACAAGAAATTTGAGGGAGGATTTTATCCCAGGATCTCTGCGAGTCGGCTACATAAGAAGTGAGCATTGTTTTCAACACCCTATTGACTCGTTCGGTAGGGTTTGCCTGGGGGTGATAAAATGAAGTAAACGCAGGTTTAACTTTATACGTGGAGCATAATTTGAGGAATTCCTTCGATCGAAATTGCTTACCATTATCCATAATGATAACACGAGGTACACCGAATAGTAAAAAGACGTCGTTCTCCATACGACGGCCAATATTAGGGGCAGTGCCTTTACGAAGGGGAAAACAAACGGTAAATTTACTGAAACAATCAGTCACAACGAGAATAAACGAATTTCCTTGAGAAGAAGTCGGCAAGGGACCGATTAAGTCGGTACTAATAATTTCCCATGGAAGAGAGATAAATGAATGGCCCTCTTCTATTATTTTTTTTTTTGACGCAAGGGCCCCACGTTGGGCGCCAAATTTGCTACGTGCACCACACAGTCGTGTATTAATGTAGCTCTTACGCATCCAAGATGACAGTGAATGCGGCCGCCAGCTTTTAGACAGTGGAGAAGGGGGTGGTTCAAATAATGAAATAGTATAAATTATAATAGGGCGCCACGTGGTTGTTGTTAAAAAAAAAGGAAACCTAGTATACAACCACGAAAATACGAATCTGTGAAGGATAATCAAAGATAATAGTAGGTAACTCAAAAAAAACAAATAAAGCTCCGTTTGAAATTGAAATGTAGGATATATTAAATATTTGTAGTATTACATTATGTAAATAAAGTTTGAAACCGAAATTCTTTATATTAACAAATTTTCTGAATGAATTATATAACTCATGCGAGATATAAACGAAAGGTAATACTAATAAGTGAATAAACTGTACCAAATAGGGGATGCGTGGCGCACGAACGAGCGAGGACTTCGGATGTTTAGATAGCTTAGACTTTAAATATAATACGCAAAAATAGGCGCAATACGGGTGGTTGGTCGACCAATCAGGGTAATGCGAGCGTAACAAGCGTCGAAATAAGTTAAATTCAGTCCTAACCCTTCCTAAACCGAAACAATCCCTAAATGAGTATCTCTCATAAAAAATTCTGAGACTCGCGTGAGCTAGTACATATAAAATAATAACATAAGCGTAACTAAATGTAATTAAATAACATAACATTCAAAAATCAATCCAAAAAAATATTTAAAAATAACAACAAGAAAAAAATCAAAATAGAGCTTATCTGCATGTGTTTGGAGAGCTGATGACGTCGGAGTGACGTAGTGAGCGGTAGTGACGTAGTGTGTGACGAGTTCCAAAATGGCGTCGAACAATTTCCGCTTGAAACACGAGGTACCAGTCATCCAATTCTCCCCAAAAATCCTCCACCAAGATGTGTATCCACCAAAAATAAGGGCTCAACAACCCAATCCAACCATAAGCATCCAATAAATCGGATCGAGATCGAATTAATATCGATAGTGGTAGAAAAGTAAATACAATAAAATAAAAGCCTGAGATGGTGGGCGGCTAAGTTGTTTTTCAATGATCGCAGTGCAATAAATCCGGAACAATTTTCCGCGGGAACAAATATTTCCCCAGTACTTTCCTCAGTTATAATCCCCAAATAACGGGCACGTTAAAATTTATCCAACAATAAACTAAACAATATGATAAATAATAACTAGACACTGAGATATGACTACAGCGACGATCAACGAACAGAATCAATCACTTCGCTCAAATCTGCGAGTTAGCTCCAACTTGCACATGCCCAAATGTATAAAAATATAAAAATTAATATTCCTGACAATAAGCAACCAGCAATGCCTAAGAGTTCCATAAATTGCGAACAAAAATGATAATAAGGAAATAAAATGATTTAGATTTTAAATAAATTGCAGATTGCAAAAATAAACCGTAACAAATGGGAATATATTTGTACAGGAGTAGAAAACATATTTTTTTGCACTTCCGGGAATAAAAGCCTACTATACACATCATTTTGTTAAACTGGACTAGCACTTTTAATCCCTGAGTTATTAAACATGAATTTAATCCGTTAGTGATTAAACAAGTAGGGTATGTAACCTAGCCTAGCTTACCAGAAAAATTTGTATAATGATGTTTGTTTTCAAAGCTGTCAACTATTTGACAGTTATATAAATATATCCAATAATTATTATTTTAAAATATATATATGCGGAAGAGCAAAAATAGTGTGTATACCATAAGAATAAAGTGCCTTTAATCCCTCAAGTGATTATTTCACTCTCAGGGTTAAATCATGCACTTTAGTCCCTCAGCGTATAATATACCATTTATATAGTTTAAGAATATTTATTGAATGAATTATTTTTATTATATTTTTTGTAGTTAGTCTGATAAGTTTTTTCGACGTATCTAGAATGAAAACAAATTTGAATCAGAATATGGAAGAAGTGTATTATCGGGGATGCAGGCTCTGTACATAGGCCTGTAATAACATATCACATGTCAGTCGCGTGGTGTAATTATTTGCACTTTAGTTCCTCAGCGTATAATATACTATTTATGTAGTTTAAATGAATATATATTAAATTATTTGTATTTATTATACTTTTTTGGTAGTAACTTTAACTTGATATGTTTTTCGATATGCCTAGATCGAAAACAAATTTGAATCAGAATATGGAAGAAGTAGTACCGGGGGTGCAGGCTCTGTCCGTGGGCCTGTAATGACATTTCACATGTCAGTCGCGTGGTGTAATTATCGCGGGTCGGTCGAGCGCAGAGGGAGGTTAATTGGCACTGCAGGGAGGGACGCGGGTTCGAGTGGCGATAGCCGCGCTCCGGGAACGAAAAACGGGTCACCGCGTCCATCCAGCTATCGTGTCGTCTACTGCTCATTATGGACGGATTATACTTCATTACTTGACCCCGTATATTACCTACCAACGGGGTCGTAACACTCAAATCTACATAACGGGACAACTTCCAAATCCAACCTGTGAGGCATTCACCAAATGATTGTCAAATCTAGTTTTTACTTTAATAGCACGTTTTTCATTAACTGGATATGTTACGATTAACTTACACATGATTATATTTAACCAGCATAAGTTAATCATGGTTAACAAGAGTGTTTTTCAATCTCTGGTTAAATTAACTCTGGTTATGAAGTTTCTAGTTTAGGTTGGTAAGAAAAATATACGACTGCTCTCTTCATATTACTAGATCTGTTAGTTCATAGGTATTTGGTTATTTATATTTTAAGGATATTATGACACAATATCGAATAATGACAGAAAAATGAAGTAGAAGTGCATTTTTTATAAGAAGAATGTATTATTAAGACAAGGAACATTGCTGGGAGAAAATTACAATTATGTTCAATACAAAATGTGGCATACATAGAATAACTTGCAAGGGTGGAATACGAAAATAAAAAAGAACCTGTTTCATAACTGGAATAGTAATATGTCTGGAAGACATATTAATATACAATACTACTCTAAGACCACTACATATACAAATTTACAATTGTTATACATATCTATCTATTGGATGAGTTTATCACTGAACGTTTCTATAAACGAAATCTACGGTAAAATTCCGCATCATCCGATTCGTTAAAATGACCTGGTCTGTATAGTACTTTTTATTAATAATATGAGTAATTAATTCGAAATATTCGTTAGAATTTATTTAATCCATTGAGGTTAAGACGCTAACCCGCCGATTTTGATCGGTTAAGAATTCAACTGTTAACAGTTTAACTACGATGAGCAATTGAAAATCGTGTTTGCGCATTTTAACCATGATTATTTCTAACCAATGATTGAAAAACCGGTCCTTATTTTGCTTACTTTCCGCCTTTCATAAAGTTTGATATATAAGTGATATAAAACACAGAACATAATTTAACACAGAAAACCTACGATTTGTATAAGAAACATAAATTATAAAACATAGATCCGCACAATTAAAGAATTGACTAAAGTTCATTTTCTTGGTTATTGCTGCTTATTCGGAGAGCTTCGTCAAACAAGAGGATGAGAAAAAGTGTTTCTGTTTATTGCATTACTTTAGAGGAAAAAATTGATTTTTTAAAATTAATCAGTTTATTAGAAAAAAGCTAATTTTGTATGATAACAAAAATGAAAATGAAACAACATACTTTTGAACGCTGAACATGTAATTAGTTGTATACATGTCCGAGATCTGTTTCCTGATTTTTTGATCCTCTAAAAAATTTTTGAAATTAACAGGATAAAATTATATTTTCTATTTGAATTTGAGTTATCGCTGCTCGTAATTCATATTCTTGGATTTCATTAATCTGTTTTTTGTCATAACAATGTGAATTCCGCAAAGAACAATCCAACAGTCTCTCGATTCTGGAGTAATTTGGCTGTTTTCTTTTCATAATTCCGTGAGAAAAAAGTGCGAATCTGCATGCGGAGCATTAAGATTTACGTGGCGTTGTATAAATTTGTCGGCAACATGACGTTATTTACTTGTTCGTGTCGTGTCACACGTCGCAGTCCCGCGGAAACAATCAGCGGGATGATTCGAGGCGACGCGAGCGCCGCTGACATTGTTAAAAGTCGACAGACGACGCACCCACTGCGACAACTTGATAAAGTAACTGCAATATTTTATATCACAGCCAAAACTTTGTTTTATCGCGTTCGCATCATGACAAACTGTGGCTTCTTCATAAATACAGCATCGCGGCCTGTGGAATCCGCGCCAATAAATAACCCGAATAATCTTCCGCCTGTCAAATTACAAAGAAATGCATTAAGTTGCGACTGCAGCGCTGCAGCTGCCACCATTTTGTGCCCTGTCGCGTTCTTACACAAGCTTCTTGCGACGTAACAACTCTATAGCTATCTGTCACCCACAGCTTTTTCTTCCTTCATTTGCTTTACTTTCCTTTCGCTTTATACTCGACCAACTTCAATATCAGTGTCCTTCAAAATTATACAATTACAATATTTCGTAATACTCAATCTTATAATACTTCAATAACTATATAACAAGTGCAAAAAAATTACTAATGTAGTTCATTGATAAATTCATCAAACGTCTCGTTTTAAAGAAGTGTACTCCGTCGTTTTAATAAATTTCATTAATTATTAGTTAGTTAAAAAAGTATATAACACATGAAATTTTTGATCTGTCCCATTTTAAAAAAGTGTCCGGTTATCGTAATATGTTAAATCGTAGCATACCAACAGATGTTTATTTATTTTTTAAGAAACAATAAAATTTTGTGTAAATTTTCAATTCTATGTATAAAAATTAAAAATTATATTGTCGTTTGTTCAGCTTAAAAATACTCATAAATATAATAAGAGCCATAAATTTATTGGAAAAATTTACTAATGTTTGTTGCATAGTAACAGACAAATGTATATCAAGTTGTCGTTACTTCGCGGGAAATATAATTAAATTCACAGCTCAAATTATATTTGTTTGATTATTTCACGAATGAACATATCAAACATAAAAATTTGATATGAACAAAATGTATCCATGACTATGATACTGTGGTATTATAAAATTCTCATTCTAAAGAACTACGTAAGTCCATGAAATAAATCATTCTGATTGAGTGAAACTATTTTTTGGATACAGTTGTATTTAATAATTATGAATCAAATGGATGGACAATTTCTGAAATGAACTTGTCACCATATTTTTAGGTGTTGAATTCATTATTGAAGTTATGCCGTTTAAAACGTTATCCCAACCTGTATATGTACATTGTTATTAATATCTTTATAGGTAGGTAGCATTTAAAATTATTGTAGTTCTGCCTTGCCTTTTAAAAATTCTTAAAAGAAATGACATTTATGTAGTGATAGGCGTTATTGTTAACTTAGATCGAAATGATAAATGAATTTCATAATGTGGCAGATATTAAAATGAAGAACAACTTGTTTTATATCGCTTATTGAAAGCTTTATAATGTTGCAAATGTGTAAATAATGCGGTAGAGGGTGTTATGTGGGCGAGACAGCACTGAAGGCGTGGGTAAATGAAAACAGTGCGTGTAGAATTGGGCATAAGTGAAGAGTTGTAGTGAAGCCAAAACCGTGAGCGCTGTTCTCCAGGCGCATAAACCATTTATAAACTCTGTTACGCGGAGCTTTTAGTCCCAGTTAACAGTTCCTTGTTTCTGCTAACTGACATAATTTTCCTCTTAAATGCATTAAGTGCGGAGAGTGCAGGGCGATACGAAGCAACGCCAGCAGTCCGAAGCGCCCAGATGACATTTCATATTTAATTGACACGCTGTATAACCACAACTTGGTGGGCGCGCCTCCACTATAAATCTCTGCAATGATGCCGAGCTATTGGCGCAAGGGCTTTACCTTAAATTATCTCCCCTCGTCTTGTTTCTTCTTTCCTTTTAGTTCTACCACCTCGTTTTTCATATAAATCTATATCTACTACCAAGTGTCGCCAAATTACCTTGTTTTGGGTCCATTCGTCAAATGTTTAGTAATCTGCTTGTTCTGATATTTGCATGTAGTTAGCTTCACTAAATTCGAAATTCAGTATAAACTGTAGGTTTCTAACGGAGGCTGTGGATTCGTTTTATTCGACTGGACATTTAATAAAAGGAAGTTACTTTTAGATTTGTAAGTCATTTAAAATCCACTAATTCACCAATGTTTCGACGGTTAGGTGTAACCAGTGATTTTATATTTATCTAGAAACCAACACTACTAAAATTTTTGTTGCCATCATAGCAACGATATACTTTGAAGCATTGTCTTTGTCTGAAGTACAGAAATACCAATGATGTTATCTCAATTGCTATCACTTTTCAAAATAACCTCCAAAAAAGCAAAGCAAAATATGTAGAAAGTCTCTGATGCGCTGTCTTTGTCTTTGTAACCGTTAAGTAACATTTATATGTATTTTATCTGATTTTGACGAAAGATTATTGTAAAGTAATGTACATGCTTTACTTGATTATTTTTTGATATCATTTATCACCCTGATGAAGATCGATTTACAGTCGAAACGTTGGTGTATTAGTTGATTTTTTATTAAATTGCTGCAACTAAAAAAGTAGTATGCTTTTACAACACTAAAGTGCAAATAAAATTTGTCGCCAATTAAGTACCTAAGTACTTGGAACTCTGTTTAATTTATGAATGTTATGTATGCTGATGATCATATTTTTCTTATTCGGTTTTACCTAACTTTACTTTTAAAATTATTCACTAGACTTTTAAAAATGAGAACTTGCTGTGATTATAATATGAAAACCTTTAGTTTTATAAAATGTAAGTAAAACTTATCATAAAACAAGTACATATAGTACTTGTGGTTCTATTGCTCTATTGCATCGAGGAATGTTGTATGATAGAAAATTGATAATTAGTGTGCTTCTTTTCAAACTGTGTAAATTGTGGTTCCTTTTTCATCAGGGACTCTAGTAAAATGTAGATGTATTCGAGTTATTAGGAACATACAATAAACATGACAACTTCCAAAGTCCCGAAATGCAAGTTTTTAAAAACCAAACACATACGGGTATAAATAAAACTATCCTTCATTGTTAAAGGATGTTATAAATTAAGTGGGGCACGAACTTGGTTATAGTGGAGTTTTCTTAAATAAGTAACAATTTATTAAGTTAGCAGCCGATAAATAAATAGAAGTCCCTCCCATATTACTTTTCTTTGTAGCAGTTTGGTGATTATCGCCTGCACACATGAAAAGAAAAACAGTAGAGTTGAAAGTGATTAAAAGTTTAGTTGGTTGCGAGATAAAACCCATTTAGAAAATATTGGGGGTTGCGCAAAGAGCATCAGCATCGATTCCACTCTCGAGGGAAGATGGACGAGGACGAGTGCCTCCCGCGGAGTACATTTTGTCCTCGGCTCTCCGCACTCTTCACGTTTCAAAGATTTTAACTTACAACGACAGAAGCTTTTAAAAGGAACGTCTATTTTATGGTCTACCTGTGGCGACCTACATTATCTACAGGTATACGCAACAAAGGGAAAATCTGTATAAAACTTTTTCCCTATACTTTTTGTATTTACTTTTTGAGATGTTATTCGTTTCACCAGAAAATCTTCTTTGAATTTTCTTTTACGCAGAGACGCAGATGCAATGCTTGGTATTTGCTTTCGAATATTTTCCTTTCTAAGGGTACTAATCTCGCCGATCGCAGTATTCCAGACGCTACTTACAACCCCTCAATAAAGCCCCCGTATTTTTAAAAAACTTTTCCATCTCTACTGGAAAATATTAATAAAAAAAATCCCAGTCGCCCAGGGTATTTCCTCCCACTACTGTTTTTATCTTCTTATTTCTTACAATGTACAATTTATGTATATTTATTGTATGATATTCGTAAGACTAGACACTCAAGAACAATATGAAAAGTAGTCTGCATTTTTCTGGAATTAGTGGCTCTTTATTGAAATAGTATTGTTAAAGTTAGAAAAGATGATACATAATAATAGTAAAATATAACGAATTTATTTTGATTGGTTAACACGAGTACATTATTGCTATTGCTATCAAATAATTATCATTCATACTATTAAATTTTAAGAGATGTAACGAAAGAATTTTTTGAGCATCAATCAATTAAGCCTGTATATTAATATATTTGTGGTCCTGATCTTCATGGTGAGTGTGTTATGTGAAAATCTATTTCGAATTCGAGATGTGAACTATTAATTAAATAATACATAGTTACCATCAAAATAATTATGTGTGATACTTGAAGCTCTGTACTGTACTGGTATTAAACTAGGAATATAATATCTTTCTTTTGCTTTAAAACAGATAATGATTACACTGGGAAAAATAGTTGAACACCAAAAAAAAAGTCACTTACTTTATTAAAATAATAAATATAACAATTAATGAATTATTATTTATAATTTTCGCCTGCGCTTTTGAAATTAACCAATTACAGACAGAGGTTTGAATCTACTTCCATCCAACTCTAACATTCCTAGATAGAACAAGATCTCAAATATCTGAAATACTTGGTTCATGTCAATCAAAGTGTAGATTGCGCGACTATAGACTCTGCAAGGAACCTAAAGTTTGTAGTTGTTCTAAATAAATCGGACATTTTTTATTTAGTTAGCGATGCTATAACTTTACCCCAGGGTGTGATAACCAATTGAACCTTTATTCAAAAAAGAACTACAACAATGATATTACCACAGCGCCAATTATAACTAAGTAAAGATACAAATAGTTTTCAATCAGCGTTGAGTCGGAATGCGTTAACTAATGGAGAAACCGTTGCCCATTTAAAAAAGCCTACAAATAACATAAAAATACCTCTGTATCTGAGTGATTCGGAACCCACTGTAAGGTATAAGTTCCTTACAGAGGATGACATCCTATTCCATCAAATCAACAACTAAAAACTATCATGAAACGGGTAAAGATCAATTTTCAAATTCACGTATAGCTAAAATTCTCCTAGAGTTGTAGTGCCAATGATTATTATTAAAGCTGTAAATAGTTTTCACGTTGTTTTGGTTGTAGAGATGATTATAGTTCGATTGAGGATGGAAACCAGGCATAATAGCCGCACAACAAATCAGGATTAGAAGTAAATAATACCACTATGTCTAAGTTGTTTGAAACCTACTATAAGTTGTAGGTTAGGACGACAAATTATTCAATAACATAAGTAAGTAAAATCTGTTCCAGAACAGTTGAAGTTCACTTTTCAATTTCACCTACGGCCAAAACTTTCCTAGGTTTGTAGTGCCAATGATAATTATTAAACCTACAAATAGTTATGCGGTAATTTTGGTTGTAGCATCAATGTTTATACTTGGAGAGCGCGGAGCAACGGGGCGTAATATGATTTGATAAGGTCGTACAATAAATCAGGGTTAAAGGTAGGAAAAGTGTTTGAATCTGCATAAGATCAACAAGGCCGTGGGTAGCAATAATGTATGCAGCGGTATTGAATGGGGGAGGTTTTTGAGTTGCGCGGTGTGTTTGGCCTGCGGCAAGGCGAGACGCTCGGGTTGTTATTTCATGTAAATGCGCCGCTAGGCCCGAGGCAGTCGTCGGCAGCTTGCAAATTAGCCTCCTGCGGCCCTGCGTGTGTACTCAGTCATTAGACGAGAACTAAACAGCGCTAAGACCCGCCAACAAATACACTGCCAGGTGTTATTTTAATAACGCAAACCTCCCCGCCCACATCTCCTTGGAATTTCAAATATTTGCCAACCATCGATATTGTGAATTTTTGATGAGGAATTTTTATTGGAAATTCTAGAGACATTGTTTTAGTTTGTAATATTCTGCAGGAAAAAAGACAACAGATAAAATATTCGCATCATCAGGGAAATATATTCTGCTTGGGAACGATACTATTTTTCAGACACGCGTGATTTAACTTCTTTAAAATGCAATTTGCAGAAATATATCGAACATTCCGGCGGATCATTTCTTTCTGCTTCCAACAGATGCTTCGATTCAATCACGAACCGAAGGGCATTGTATGACCTACCACCCAGTTTCACTACATCATAAGATCAATGTTCTATTCTTTATTTCTCAATTCTACACAAATCGCTAAATTACTAGAGAAAAGCTAATAAAAATTACTGACTGATATTTGACAATCATCTAATAAAGGGATTCAAGAACTGTTTTCGTAAAACAAATGTTCCGGTTTGTCAACTATTACCGAAAGTGGTCAAATAGGTAGTTACCAAGAAGCACTAACGATAGATGAAACACCTCAGATTTTAATTCATATTAACAACTATTTATAACAAAATTAACTGGTTTTACAAGCACAGTTTTATGAAATATAATTTTGAATTTAATCAAAAATACTGTTTTGACGTTAATATTGTGCTAGCAAAATGATTTTCTGTCAATATAATTTTTCATCACAATATAGTAATAATTCCATAATTAACACATGTTTCTATACAAACAATACAATAAATTGTGGTATTAAATGATTTGGAATTCATTAAAAGCCGTAGTTTTTAGTCTAGTAAAAACAGAGGTTTTTAAAATACACAGATTTTGAGTTCTTTTTGTAATGTGATACTTGATTGGTCTCATTAAATAACTTATTAAAATAGTTGAGCGATTGATAAATAATAAAATAGTATCTGAGTTCTACTTATGTTGGATTTCCCTGCTATAAATAGAAAGGCCCTTTCTTCAAATAAAATTTTTCAAAAATGAATTCTGCAACACTGAATCTTTGACTTTTGGTTGATATTTGAACTGATATAAGGTTTTCATATATTGTAGTGTGGTTGAATGTTATAAAGGATGATGTGGATGTACTTACCGGCATAGTTTGACTGCCGTGCAAGCTATTAATGGCCGCCTGTGCTTCCTGGTGAGAACTGAACTTCACGAAAGCACAACCTGCAACAAACAGACAGAACGTAACATCAGCATGTGTAATTGGAAAACTACAAAATATTAATATGCATTTCCAGCGAATTTGCCAATAAGTGCAATATTAGCGCAGATATGTGAACAACTAGACATAATTGCTCTCGACAGTTCAATTTTGAAAATTCGAATCGCGCAAAATGATTTTGTGCGCTTTGAAAATGGCATTTAATTGGAAACTCGCCAGCTATCATTGAAACAGATATTCCGCGCTGAAAATTCATATCATGATGAGAATTTGTAAACACTTTGAAACACTCGGTGCTTCTGCACTAATTAATTTGTTTCAATGTATCGACAAGGAATTTTAATGTAAGTGTCATTCATTACCGAACCTAATTAAACGCTAGTAAATTTGAAAGTAATCAACTTTCCCACCAGTGGGCTTCAAGCACCTACCGTTTCATCAAATATTATTGCTTTTTAATTGATATTGATAAAAATTTCGCTTTGATTATTTTTTAATGAAATGTGAACAGGCGTCGTCATTCCACTGTACAATATAGAAATTACATGGAATATTCATGCTGACAGATACGCGTTTAATTGATTTTATTTCAAGCAAACACGGTATAAATTATTTATTAAAAATTCTAGCATTATGTAGAGTAAACATAATTTATTTATTATTAGTATATTGCCAACAAAATGCATTTAAAGAGAAATTACATAATTAAAAATAGATTTCCATTAGTAAATATTAAATATTTAAATAGCACAATATTACAAATTTCATATATTTGCACTCAAATTATCAATTCGCAAAACGGATTTTCCATTCTGTATATAAAAATATTATCAGCTTTATATTACCATATTTTCTAAAAAAAACATCCAAATAATTTTATGCTACACAATCATTTTAAATACAAAAATATCCACCTCAGAATTTTCTCCATCATGAGCTTTATAAAACTTGTTAAAGGTCTACTCTAAATAGCAGAATCTACTCAATATTATCGGTAATGTTCTCAACAGGATATTTTCAAAATAGCATCAGATTTCAAACGAAAGGTATTTAGTAAATTACAATACAGTTACCTAATATCTAATTCTAATTTAATATTTGCAGCATTGCATCATAATTGGTTAAAAACTAGTCACTGGAATTTATTTTAATAAAAAGAATACTCAAGACTATTAAGACATTATAAATAAGAATTTTTGGTACTCATTTATTTCTAAAAAATATAATGACTACGGTTATGTTTTATATGAAATATGTTTTATGAAATAACGTCGACTACGAATTCTTTTTCTGTTATATTTTTTTTAGGTTGGGCTAACATTAGAAAATTCTATTTAATTTTATAATGTCATATAAAAATAGAAGAAAATGTTGTGATTTGCACTATTTGTAGTGTGAATGACGTAAAAGAGATTTACAAAGTCCGGAACGTAAAGTAATAACTGAAATTACTTTTCTGTATCAAATTGACAGGAACTGATTGAATAGCAGGTCATTAACTGATTACTTCGCTTTCAAAAGAGAACAAAAGGAAAATGTCAATCGGTATTTACAAAATCATTTTTCCTGCAATTACTAAATGAATGAATGAAAGAGTACACTTTGCACTGCCGTGTAATTTCGCACCAAACTCGTTTATAATTACCAAGACAAACATGGAGCGCCTTATATTTGACTTGTTGATGAAATACTTACAGGAATTATCTTTCATTTATGTTCCTAATTTCAGGCATTATCATTATGAATGTTCTTTTCAGACCTTTGCGTCTGATTAACAGCCTGTATAATTTGGCTCAAACTTTTAACATAATCTCTAAATAAATGGACAAATTTTCAGAAACGAAAATGGCTCCTTTGCCCTTTTCGTTCATTTCTGTCACAAGATCAAACACAAATATAATATAAGGCGACAGAACAATAACTATTAGTTAATAATATTTTTATAAAAATTATCAATCTCGTTCAAGTTCAGGAGTAGTTATTACTCATATTAAAAGTGATCTTTGTTAATTGCCCAATCATTTTTTAATACAAATAACATAATTAAGTATTTGTACTTTGAATCGTATCGTAATTGAAGCTAATAACAATTTTGGAACATGAATAAAATATACAATTTTTTTATTATAATGTTCCAAAATGTTGTGTTTGATTTTGTTCGAGGAAATTGCTTTCATCGGCTAAAACTTTCTACTCATCTCAACATGTGTGTTTAAATATGAATTTTATTTGGAAAAGCCGCCGAAACGTTCGTACAATAAATATTAAATGACTATAAGTTGGTCGCCCATAAATTTTTAAAAGAAGTTCGAAATTGAAAAGTATAAAGTCACAAAATAAAATTTGTTGTACGCAGTTCAGTGGAATACTGTTCTTGAAGAAAACTACCACACTTAGCAGCTAATCTGATGAAGCGAAAAAATCAATACCAAAATGTCACCAGCAGGTGTAAATGCCCCAGTATTAAAATGTAAATTGTATATCAGGTTTTAAATTAAAAATAGAATGAAACGGAGGAAGTGTAAACAGAATTGTAGTAAGAGTTCAATTTATTTCACGGCTGCCAATATAGGATTAACCCTTTGTGAATTGAATCTAATCCTTAAATATCCTTTCTGAAAAACATCACGAATCATCCTATTTTGCGATGTATTTTCGGCGGCATTCGCTTGCAAATACAATGGAGGGTTCGCAAACTTTATCATACAATAACAATCATTCTTGAATCATGCCTGGAGTATATGCTGCCACATCATTTTTAAAACACGTATGTATTGCTGGTCACGGAACTGAAAATTTTAAAATTTTACTAAGATATATAATAAAAATATTGAGAATGTTGTGAAAGGTAATATAACAAGAGATAAGCTTATTATAGATAATATTTTCAAAATGTCTCGAATGTTAATCCTAACGACAAAATTTTCCAAAGATTGGGATTACATGACTGGCATTTTCTAAATATTATCAATTTTTAAGCGAATCATTAGTTATATTCAGGAAGATAATACAATGATTACTAAAAACTCACTAAATTGTATCCATATACTTGCTTTTAGAGTTTATTGAGTGCATTATGTGTAACCACATTATTGTGTTCATCTGAGCAATTTCCCCAGCGTTTAGAAGACACTTTTAACTAACCGGTGATAGAACAAAAATAATTTTTTGTTTATATGTCATATTTACATTGCTACTAGTCTTGCTATTGGAAATATATTTATTTATAGTACAAGGTAATAATTACAAGGTGATGGATAAACAAATTATTATAGAGGCAATAAATTATTTCCACTTGTAGGTAAAACATTTTCAAGCGTTATTATTATCTGATTTTTATAATAATTGTTTTCTCATAATATTATATCTACATATTTGAACATTAAAAAAATATAATTTATTCAACATTTTTAAAATAATATTAAAAATTATGTGATTTAGAAATTAAAAATAATATTTATTTTATCATTGAAAAAATATAATTTATACAGTATTTTTAAATTAATATTAAAAAATTATGTGCTTTAGAAATTAATAATAATATTTATTTTATCAAGGGCCGTAACCGACTAAATTAACGGTTTGTGCTTAAATTTTGGATTTTTGTTTCGTTTACTGTTTATAGAAAAAAATTATATGATAAACATGACGGTTAGGTTCCAATTTTGGCTTTGGCATATTTTAAATTTTGATTTTGATTCCACTTTCACTTTATACGTTATAACATTAGAGAAGGTATGAACTGAGGCGGAGCTTGCAGAGCCGAAGTTCTTGTTAACGTGAGAGAATAGTTGTAGTTCTAAAATATATTAAAATTTTGCTCTAAAATCAATACAAATATATTGTTTTTAAAAATTAAGGTTAGAGATATTTTTAATATATTTTTTATATTAAGATTTAATCTCTGAATTCATTATAAATACTTTTTACTTTATAGTCCAATTATGGATATGGGATTATACGCGGTGTTAGTTTCATGTGAAATTTAGGATATTATAGTCCGTTTGAAACGCAGTTATCTGTAATTATATTCGTAGAGAGAATTTGCAAAAGGGTGAGGGGTAAAAAGTAGTAAAACTGGAATACTCGCGTGTAGTTTTTTGCATATTGAAGCTTAGTGACACGTTTGGAATACAAACCGGCTCGCTGATATTTCGAAACACATCTAGTTGCGGCAACAATGCATGTCGCATGTAAAAAAGGAAAACAAGTACGCAGCGGGCCCCTTTATGTAAAAGCGTAGCCTCTGGCGTCGACGGCGTAAAAATTGCGGGTCGGGGCTGTAATTTACGCAGTGGCGTCCCATCGGGGCGGTGTGTGTGGTAAATATCTAATATCCGTGGTAACCAACATCCGGGACCTGTAATTTCCAATTCCAATTGCGGGTTCGCAGCGCCGCGCGGCGGAGATGCGGCAAGTTATGCCCGGTGTTTGCGTCAGGCCCGCGGGCTACCACTTTGAGTTCAAATCCTAATTATCTACCACACAGCTACCAAGCCTTACTTTCAACATTATATACAAAATACTCTCACGTGTTGCTGCTGGTGATTGCGAGTGCCGTATTCTCCGCCAGGCTTCTCCCCAGGTTCGATCTTCCGATCGGGAAGCTTGTAAATGGTTTTCTAGTATAACCTAACCTATGAAAATTATATATTGTATTTGCTATAGTTTCATAGAATTCTCATCATTTATGGCAGTAATATTATTTATCCGACGTGTATTGGATGGAGTTCGATTCTCAACCTAATCTATGAAAATTATATTTTGTACTTGCTTCATAATTTAATAAAATTTATATTTGAAATTAATATTGTTCATCCGCCGTGAATTCTGGGATTTGATTCTCGTTTTAACCTATAAAAATTATGTATTGTATTTGCTTCACAGTTTCATAAAATTCTAATCATTTATGACAGTATTATTGTTCATCCGACGTGGTGGTGTTCGATTCCCAATCTAATCTATGAAAATTATATATTGTACTTGTTTCATAGTTTAATGAAATTCTAATCGTATTTAAAATTAATATTGTTCATCCCCCGTGAATTCTGGGATTTGATTCTCTTTTTAACCTATAAAAATTATGTAAACGATTTTCTAGCATAACCTAACCTATGAAAATTATATATTGTATTTGATTCACAGTTCCATGAAATTCTAATCATTTATAGCAGTAATATTTATCAGTCGTGGTGGAGTTCGTTTCTCAACCTAATCTATGAAAATTATATACTGTACTTGTTTCATAATTTAATAAAATTATTATCATATTTGACATTAATATTGTTCATCCGACGTGAATTTTGGGATTTGATTCTCTATTCAACCTATAAAAATTATGTATTGTATTTGCTTTACAGTTTCATAAAATTATAATCACTTTTGATACTAATATTGTCATTCCGATGTAAATAGGGTGAAGTGTGAGATAAAGGATTCTATTCCCCATGTCGAAAAATATTAGCCAAATAAAATATCGTTATGTCCTAATTGTTTGGAATCCACTATAAGTTGAAGGTTTCTTGTAGAGGCTGTAGGCTGACTTACATCACAAAACTTCAAGTAAAACTTATCAAAATTATCAGAGCAAATTAAGGTCTTGTTTTTTCTAGAAATGGGACGCTAATTGAGCGTAATGTAAAATTTGAGGGCCAAATTCTAGCGTCGCCAACTAAAAATTATTTAAAAATAGGTCCCTTCATTAATTTAAATTAAATTTTATGAAATAGTATATATTGTCCAAAAGTTTATAATCTTCGAGGTTCATGATTATTAAAATTATTTTCGTTAATAATTAATTCATTATTAGAAAAATATTAATGATTGATTTTTTCGAAAAATCTTGATTTTTTCAACGCTATCTTTTTGTAGAGGCTGTAGGCTAATAACTGAAGCTACTAAAATTGTCTAGGAACAGGAACAGTTGAAATCATATTCTTGATGTCGCCTGTCCTATGGAATACTGATTACATTCGAGTAATCTAAAATTAAATTAATTTTTCAAACTCGATTTTTGAATTTTTATTTACAATGAAAAAATTAATATTAGATTTTTTGTTGTGTAAATGAAAGTGTTTTAAAAATGTAGAATCACCTGTATTTGGAGAATTTAATTTAAATTGCAGCTGCAGCCATTGAGCCGCCGTATTATGTAGAGATTTCCGTACGTAGCCAGTAGTTAGTAAAGTTTAAAATTAGCAGAAATGGCATGTTGGATTAATTAGCAATTTTGTTGGATTCGTAATTGGGTTCCGGCTGTCGCGAAAATAAAAACACCGAGTGTTGTTCAGGCGCTTTGTTCTTATTT
Organism: Stenolophus ochropezus; assembly: GCA_035578165.1. Lineage (NCBI taxonomy): Eukaryota > Metazoa > Arthropoda > Insecta > Coleoptera > Carabidae > Stenolophus > Stenolophus ochropezus. The sequence continues at coordinate 7,529,824 of JAQOWZ010000002.1, forward strand.
CACAACTACGAAATTAAAATTTGCTCAAATTTTTGTTGCACGTGTTAGCTCTTTGTCGCTGGAGTAATATGCAACTGTTAAACCGTGAAAATAATTGCGCTAGTTTCCAAAATAGTTTTTATTAGTTGTCGGCTGCTTTGAAGCCAGACTTTGTAGCAGCGATATAAACGAATATTTTAATTTGTATACAACTTTTCAGAACGGTAATTTCAGCTTGCTAACAATGGTGAACTAGCCAATTAGAAAATAAACAAACCAAGAAAACGACAACACTTTTGTTCTAACTATGTCCTAGATCAATTCAATCAAATTTACAACGCAAATATGATAATTGGATGTTTTCAAAAACACCCTCTGTAGTAAAAATATTATTAGCAATACAAAGGAGTATTTAACAGTATATGGCAGCATTTATTTCAAGCCCAACAAAAGTTTTAAGGATTTTAAGTATATTTAATTATCGAAGATGAGCTATTTGATTGCTATTAGCAATATTTTTAAGATTAATTTTGCCTGTTGCTATGTAACAGAATAACTAAATAGCAATAATAAATAATGATCTATCGTAATTTAAAGATTGAATTATAATCCTTATAGGTACTATATATTTTTTCTAGAACGTTAGTGGATGGTTTATTTTTGTAAATTATTAACACGTAAAGTATATTTTTCTCTAAAGTATACCAAAAATGAGTTATTAGAAAAAGTACAAACGACACCTTTGCTATAAGTAAACAGTCTCTTTAATCAAAAACAAATATTGTAAATAATTGAGTTCTTGTAGTAATAAGCGAAATTGCTTCTTTTGAATAATAGTGTGATTTGTGATTGCTACTCTTCCAGTATTATTTGTTACTGTTATATGTTCGGTTGAGGTCACTAATAGTTCAGTTACTATTCGGAATTGTTTTTCGTGAAATATTTAAACTTTTAAAGTACACAATAGTAAATAGTGACTGTGATCACGAATCAGTTTTATAAAATATTGAGTAGCAATAACGACCTGTGATTTTTCAATATCAGTGACTAAATCACAGATATATTTTGCCATGGATAAATTAAATACTTGTTTGTATGGTAAATAGTAAAGAATAGATGAAATTTATTTGTGAATATTTGAAATGAATGTGTAATTGAGCTATATTTGCAAATAGAGCTGTTGAACATTGACCGTCAGCAGTAATGAAATATTCGACAAGTATTTAATAAATGGCATTTGTCGCTTGTAGCCAGTGTTGTTTGTTTTCCCAGAGTCCGCGTTAGTCGTATTTCATTGTTTAATTAAATTTGGAGTTGTCGCGACGTGTAGCAAGGATTCTTGATGTCAAGTGTGTATTAACGTCGTAATGAATCACGGTACACTGCTAACAAGTTTTATTTTACTTTTATTCTCTCTGTCTTGCCCTTTTTACCAAACAAATAAACAGCAGACTTTTTAACGCTTCTTCGTTAGCATCTGAACAAATTCGTAACTACTTTCTAACGAGGTACAAAATTAAAATTTCTTTCGAATTACAAAGCGCCAGTCAAATTAAATTTATAGCCAGGAGGTTAATTAATTCTATGCAAGTATTTGTGTCGGTGCAGGAATTTTTGAAATATTAGCAACAACTCTGTTGGCAATTATTACGTGGCTAACTTCTCTCAAACCTCAAATTGTTGTCAGCGAGTTTGTCACTTTAATTAGACGAAACTATTCCACATTTCAATTATATCTGGCTTGATATCCATCTCATCACATCTACATTAATTACTTGTTCCAGAACAAAACTCCCTCCTCAAAATGCTATTACTCCTTACACCTACGTCTCGCCAATTTCACTATAATTAAACCATATAAATATATTGCCCTCTATACACCGTTATACTGGCTGCAGATTGCTTTGCGGATTACCGCGACAACTGGCAAATCTTTCAACGTTATAAAATGACAATAAAACTAGTTTTGTCGATCCACAATACGAGTGAATTCACGTTACAGCTACATTTGATCAAATTTCTAATCCTTTTACCGACGTCACATTGCCACATATAATAAAAGTGTTATTGTAATCGTACAGATTTGGACATTTCGACATTTTAATGGATGTCCACAAATTATAGCTATTAACATACTTAGGATTGGTATGAGTATCATAACTTTCGCAAGGGCGATGATTTTAAGACATCTATGGTCTGGTAGGATTCATAATAACTAGTGATGAGCGAAACTGCTACTTTTGAATCACAGCGTGATTTATAATTGCTACTGTCCAGTAACTGCTATTGTATATTGCGATTGTGATCACAGTTCATTGTATGGTTACAGTTATACAGTATGATTTGTGATTGCTACTTTCATATCTGTGAATTTAAAACATGATTGCGATCACAATTTACCGTACTGTTAAAGTCGGAATCTTCGTTACTAATAAGAATTGTTTAGTGAGACATTTATGCTTTTATGCTTTATGTTTGCTACTTTGTACAGAATAGTTGTTGTGATCACGAATCACAGGTTCAAAAAATATTGGGTAGCAATCACGACCTGTGATTTTTCAATATCAGTGACTAAATCACTATTCGTAAAATATCGCTCATCACTAATAACAAACGTGGTTTGTTCAATAGCTTATCAGTTTCAGAAAATGAAGACGATATTAATAAATTTTATACAATTATTGTCTCATCAATAATGTTTTCGTGATCAAGTTGATATGTCGCCCTCCTTACAGTTATTTTGTCATGTTACTATGGAATAGTATTTTACAGTATTAGAGAGGTAAAATGTTTTTTTATTGATGATAGAAGGAAATGACAGGCGAAGAATTTAGGCAGACAGATAGTTCTACAAGTTAGTAGCTTGTAAATGTCACTTTCTCTGGTTAATACACAGTTCAAATAAATGACAATTTACAAGATATTTTCGTACAGAACATATATTATTTAGTTTCCAGCTTAGTTTTGTATATGTAAAGAAAAGCTTAATATCGTGAAGTCGGTAAAATATAATAAGATAAAAGTTTTATTGACGGATTTAATGAAATTGCATATTTAAGTTTAAGATATCAATGATAAAAGTTGATTCGGTCAGTCGAAAATTATAGTTTATTCTTTTTCATTTCACTTTTACTTTTTTTCCAATAATTCATATTTTATAAGAGTTATTGTACTAAATAGTACTTGAACCCTGTTTCATCTATGAATGTTATGCTATAAATGATGAATACAGTAGTACGACACTGGAAAGGTGTGAAAAAGGCAATGATTATAATAAAGTGTCAGAGATTCATTATCCCGCGAAAATGACCCGCTTTGTAATGAAGGCTTGCCGGTGTTGATTTCACAAAGATTTCGTATGAATTTTTAGGCAGGATTTGTAAACTGCAGGGAATGAATTCGGGAATGAAGAGTGAAATCATTTTATTCAGGCTAATCCAAAAATTAATCCGGGTCAAATTTAATTTCGTTCCGGCAAACAAGGGCATCTAATTAAAGGATGAAGCAAAGTTTGGAATAATCTGCGAAATAAAAACACTACACAGGAAATCTTCCACGCTCTTCCTTTGCAATTACATCCTTTTTCACGCAAATAAATTCGCCCTCATTCAACATGGAGAAGCGCCCTTAAACAATTTTTATTATTTGCACTTGGTAAAAAAGTTTTCTTCCTTTTAAATTAAAAATAAAGCAAATATTTGTTTTAGCTACATTTTTAAATTATAAGTAGTTTTGAAATATACATTTCCTAAATGAGAGAACACGTCAAGTAGTTAGTTCATGACAAGCTTTACTTGCATTTTTGTAGTACCTATAGGTTGTCATACAGTGCAAAGGACTTAAAATTTATAGTAAACCACTAGGTGACAGTTATCCTAACTAGGTGACAGTTAGGATTTGAATCTTAAATCTCACAATCCGAGTTTTGTTAATCAAATGTGTCACCGTTGTTGGTGCTTTATCCAAGTGGTTGCAGTGAAATGCTTGTAATAGTTATTTATGATACTAAGACAAAAATAGTAATTTACGTTATAAGTCCGGTAAATGAGTTTTTAAGGTACGAATAAGATGTTTTCGGACGAGGCGACGAAGGAGGAAAGTCAGAAATTTCGAAACGAGTACCGTGAAAATCATTAAAGGACGTATGACGTACAACGTTTTATTTCATACTGTATCACATTTTTCAATTTAAATCAAAGGTTTGATTTTGTTACTTTGAAAATTATTAAAAACGAAAAATAAAATTTTTAGTTTTCATTGAAAAATTTAAGAAGAAAAATGCTGTCATCTGTCACATGTAAAATGTCAATTACAAACATTCAACAGTTTATTGAAACATAAAAATGTTCAAATATTATAAAATCATTTAAAGGACGTATAACTAAAAATTTATGAAATTTATATATATATATACAGTACAGTAAAGGATAATAATATCATAGAGTCTAATTTAGCGGACTAAAATCGCAATTATAAAAATAGAGTATAAAATAAATGTAATTTTCGTCAGTGTACCATGTTTTATTTTTCATTCGAATGTGTCAAAAAAATTAACACCACATTAAATGAAATAAAATTCTATTATCATTTTGTTAATTATATTATTGTAGTAATCGGTATCATTTAATGAATTTTACTAAATTGTAAATAAATTAAATATAATAAATTAATTAATCTCGGTTTATTTTCTATTTTTTGCGTAGGAAAAGTATTTTTCGTACAAGGACAAAAATTAATCCCAACGGAACCAAAAACAACAAAAATTAATACCATGCTGAAAAGGTTAACTTTTCGTTGAAATATGTTACCCAAAAATCATCAGTTTTTAACACATTTGAAAAAAAAATATTACGAGATACCTGTAATTAGTAATGTGCCAAGTAAAGGGAATCAAATTGTAAAGTACCATGTTTAAGTGTTGATTAAGAAGATTGATTCGTGTTTTATAGCACGACATTGTATGAAATGTAGCAGGGCAGTAGTAATTGATACTGAAAACATGGAATTAGTAATAAACATAATCTGGGCTTTGGCGACGCACTGGCAGGGTAATTTGAAGAAAATTAGGTGCGCTTACATTAAAGAGAAAGGGAACGCTTCGGCAGTATTTAGCAAACATTTAGAGGGATCATAATATAAAGTCAAATAAATGCTTCGGGATCCGCGATCCTGCATTTAAAATCATGCTCATGTCGGCTCGTTCCGAGCGTAATCACAGAAGTGTATTCGTATTCGTCTACGGCAGAACTAACAGCATCTCCGGGGATAATGATGTTTTGTAATGACTAAGTCGCTACCCCAATAAACTGTCTCCCTCTTCTCGCTCGCCTTATAAAAAGCGGAGACGGCCTAATGCTTCCCCGGCAAATCCCACGGACGAGCTTACGGGAAATTTTTTAAAGTAATGGCGAAATTACATCATGTCTTTACGACTTGAATTCCTTTTTTATCTGCAACATGTTGGCCCGGACATTCCAACTTCTACAATTAAAAATCGTGAAGGTATATAGCCTCCTTTATGGATCAAGATGCTGAACATTAAGATATACCTCAGTCAGCGATGCTTCAATAACATTAAACTATTTTTGGCACAATCGGATATTCCTTTTTTTTTTTGAATGACTGATTATATATTTACAAAGTGCTGGTTATTACAATTTACCGTCAGACGAATCAGTAAATAAACGGTAACTTAGCAACGATCAATGTTTAATTTAAAATTACCATTCATCTAGTTTTTCTTTCTGCCCTTAGGTAATACTTATACAACGTGTTTCTATAAGCTTGCTTACTATTACTATCTCGAGAACTATGAGAGATATGAAGTTGGGAAAATTAGCAAATATTTGCTATATTACAAGACTGTAAAAATGAGCCAAACCATATTTTTTCCAGGGGTTCTCAAGTTAGGCATCGAATCGTGAGAACCACTGGATTAAAAAAATTGTTTGGCTCATTTTAATAGTCTTGTAATATGGCAAATATTTGCTAATTTAACCTACTTCGTATCTATTATAGTTCTCGACCGTTAGCAATCTTATATAAACATCATGTATAACTATATGTCTGATCTGGTAACCATCTAAATTAATTATATCTCTTACAGATCTAGTTTTTATACATTTTAGATCCAATGAACAAATATATATAGATTTAAGGCCCAATGATGCCTTAATGACTGGATTTCTTTTAGTCAAACTAATCGAAGATTTGGTGTTCCATTCCCACAGATTCTAATTAATAGCCGAATTGTCGCATCCTAACTTGAACTATTAAAATTTAAGTAACAATTCTAATTTTGATACTTCATTCTTTATCCTTCCTATAAATGTAGAATGTATTGCTATAGTAGAAGACATATAAGCTGTATTAGTAAGAGAACTACTAACAGGGAAAACGTACTTGTTTAAGTCTCTTTTTCAATTAAATTAAAAGTATCGCATTCATTTTAAATAGCCAAAGATTCTTCTATTGCAGAAATACCATCTGAAATATAATAATATATGGTTGCCTAGGTAATATTTTATTAAAGACTTGTATGAATTGGTTTGAACGTCTGCTGACACTTTCATGATTATTATAATTTTCTGGAGCATGTGAATTAAATTGCTATGATTGATAAAGTGCCGATTACAATTTCGCTTTTACAGAATATGGTCATGGTGGTAAAAGTAAAATAACTCATTTCCAAAAATTGTGGCAGTAAAGGGGGATAATAGCAAGGTTTTAAGGGCATATTCCGGGAGCGATAAGGGAAATCTAGATAGTGATTCAATTAAGAATTGTCACGTTACAAATTGTAGCAGGCGCGGGCAAATGTTATTTTCTGTGTGATCGCGGTTGGCCGGGCACGTAGCGCGAACTGAACAGGCGACTGATACATATCTGTGGCAATAAAAACACAGAAATTAGTGTAAACACCAAGCACGCAATCCGGCGCATGTAACTGAATATAAATATTCGTGTAATGTTAATTAGTACATTGCTTTACAAAACCATCCAAAAACTAGCTATTTTAATACAATTACATACACTTTTGTGTCTGCAATGATTATAATGTGGTAATTAATTTCATGATGAATATTAATAATAGCACGGTTTGCGGTTTCAGGAGCGTAATTAAATTCTGAAAAGAATTCCATTTGGCGGAATGTGTTTTAAAATATTTGTAGCGTTAAATGTCGGTGGAAATTTCGTAGACAAAACACGGTCGGTGGTCGATTGGTGGAAATTCGCTGAAGCGGTTCCTTTCTCCGTCCCGACGCCACAAAGCGCCGACTTGTTCAATCGGCGCTGCGGCCCGATTTACGCCATCTTGGCCGGCATTCGCAAGTCAAAAACAGATTATGTTTTGTGTTTCTTTGTGTGTAATATTTTCTTCATCTTTTTCCATTTGCCTCAAGTGGCCGGGCGTTCCTTTCAATAGCAGAATTACCACAAAATTTCAGAGAAAATAAATTTGCTTTAAAAAGGAAAAGTTTGTAAGCTAAGTCCGCGATTGAGTCCGGCTAGCTCTGGAATTCAAAGAGCAGAGCGGGAGTTTAAGGATCTCGTTTCCCTTTCGTCCGTCGCGGATTTCGGGCCCTCGGGATGCAGCGCCGGTCAAGCGACCAACTACCAAACTGCTTTGTTCTCTCGGGAATGCCGGCCCGACTCCAATCAAATTCAAACCATCAACTTCCTGCGACAACCGCTAATCGAAACAACCACCTTACTACTATTATTGCTCCTCAACCACTCAACTGCACACTAAACTATTCAAAGCAAAATTGGTAACCATCTGTATTAGCTATAAACGTATATTCACAATAAAAATTTTAAATATAACGATAGAATTACTGGCACTTTGCGTTCAGAAAAGAAAATTATTACGTGGTTAACCTCATTCCTTGTCATAAACTATTATAGTTGTCTTGCAATAATTTGCCTCCATATGTAGGTCGCACCTATGTGCACTTACATAAGTATAACTTACTTCCGTACATTTATTATACCGTTACCATTGTTAGCGGAGTGTTATAGAAAATAATTGTTCTAATAGTACGGTAATTATGAAGATCTTACGTGTTTCATAAACATTTGGTCGTCTAAGCAACAGGCATAAATTAATTATAAAACTCTCAAGTGGCCCTTATTTTACAAATAGTAGAACGTTATTTGAAGTTAAATTTTGCTGATGGTCCGAAAAATATAATAAGCGACTCGGAATGTAGTTGTATTACATACTTATTCTTGTAGGGTAACATGAACTTACATTCCTTGCAGCTTAGATAGATAGATAAAAAAGGTAATCAGATAAAGGTGAACTAATTCTTTATTTTATTTTGTGATCTTTTTACTTTATAATGATTGGAATCTCTGGGAATTAAACCCTATTTCAGTTTAACATCTAAGCAATGATAATAAGTCAATTATTTCCTAGCATTAAAGTTTCAAAATATGTAATTTCGTTTGTCAAAAGAACTTCATGTACTCATCTATATTTTTGTGAGATATTATTGCCTCTGGTAATCAACTTCAGATTTGAGATTCCAAAGTGGGTTTAGATAGAGTTTATTAACGCTAATAAGTACGCTACGAATACGCGCTGATATATTTTCTAGCTCTGAAAATCTGTAATTTCGTTCGAGTCCCAATTTTCGTGGAAGCCTGGCCCATCGACGATAAAACACTTGAAAATTCATCTCCTCGTTGGAAAGGAAGAGGATTAGGAATTTCTTTGCCGGGCCCGTCTCACTTTGGCAATCATCTCACAAGACGAGACACGAGACAGGCGGCTGAGCTGAGACAAGGCGATCACTAGATCGTTATTTATTTCGCACGCGGCAGAGGTGATTAGGAAGGCGCGTTGTGCAGGAAACCGAAATGAATTCGATTTGTTTCGTTTAGCGCTACGAATCAAAATCCCATTACGTCTTCAAAGCGGGAAATAATTACTTTTCATGAAGGTGCAGCGCTGAGACACAGACAGGTAGAAATAAGCAACAAGATCTGCGGAATCTCTCGCTAAGGCACAACGAATATTCCCAATTCATCATTCATCTGGAAATTTCGCTCCCCATTTTCCCACACCTTTTCCATTGACTTCATCTTCATCGCAAAAATTCAAATTTGAATTACTGCGGTAATATCTTCCAATGTATTCTCCAATGTATTAATTATTCCCCCCATTATTCCTGAGTGAAAACAGAGATGAAACCGATATAAGAATTCCTCGATTTTATTTTTACTTTCACTTCAGTGATGTAAGACGTATGCCTATACAGCCTCAGCAAAGTTATTAGATGTCTACTTGGGGTATGAAACCTAAAATCTCACACTCCTCTCAGTTATAATCAGAGAAACCACCACTGCCTTTAGGAAAAGATAATTCAGAACATATGCATCACAATTTGTATTTTGTATTCGATTCGTGGAATTCTCCGCATATTGCAACAAAGTAACAGACATATTTTCAAATAAAACTAGCATTACATTTAACATAGAAAATAGGTCACGGACTTGAGTCCTTTTGTCTATTGTAATACCTGTTGAATAGATGTTTTGCATACGAGCTACCTCATATTTTACAACAGTTTGCAAATGTAGCAATTTGTGTAGTTATCGATAGAGAGTAGACAATTATTAGGTTAGAAATTACCTATAACTGGTAGTAATTAACTGTTTATTAAATTAGGCTATATGGAGATGTCATCCACCAGAATTAAACTTTAATATTGTTGCATTAAAAATTTGAATATTCTTAAGATCATTAAATTGCCTTTAACGTAGTCCATCAACATAATGAGAGCAAATTCACTAGAAAAAGATAAAATGGTAGAAAAACTGGAATCTATGTCGTGCAAAGAACACGATGGTTCTATTTTATGAAAATGAACTAACGTTTTTAAGTCATAAAGATAAATTATAGAACTTTAAGATTTAATAGTTCATATTATTATTTAAACGGTAGTTTGATTTTGTAGCATTTGTGAGAGAATTAAAATTGTAGGTCTGAACAAAAAAAGCAAGATCGCTGAAATCAGGTTTAATTTGTTTACATAAGGAAAACTAACGTTTCTAGTTGGGATTCTATCCTGTAAGGAGGTGAATAATAATCATAGTGTATATTAGTTTACCTAACGAAAAGTATCGTTTCTAGTTGATAGACATGTAAGCATTACGAAGCGGATTGTTGTAGCATGTGATTAATTTGTACTTCTGACCCCCTTGTAATTGGGATTCTATCCTGTAAGGGGGGTCAATAATAATAATAGTGTACATTTGTTTACCTAAGGAAAACTACCGTTTCTAGTTGATAGACATGTAGGTATTAAGAGGCGGATTGTTGTAGCATGTAATTAATTTGTACTTCTGACCCCGTTGTAATTGGGATTCTATTCTATAAGGAGGTTTTGTTATTGAAAGGTATAATAGTTTGTGTACCTAAGGAAAAAAAAGAAAGTAGTGTGGTCTTACCTTTACTGGTACCGTCGGGGCCCCGAAGAATAGTACACTCCTCTATAGTTCCGAAGGGCGCGAACAACTGTCTGACATCTTCTTCAGTCTGTTGCTTGCTGAGCATGCCCACGAACAGCTTTCGGTCTGACGGGAACAGCACAAACAGAGCAGATTAGTGGCATGGCAAGGACTTGGCACGCACACATCATAGTACATAACAACACAACAACAGACTGCGCGGCTATATGCGTCAGAGGTGCCCGAGATTCATTTATCTCCATGCCGCCGTCACTGCGGCACTCGATCGATGTGACTTGGATCACAGACAGATAGCCATCAGAAGGTTTTCGGTTCAGTGTACAAAAAGGAATTAATAACACAGGAGCCGAAGAGACGTCCGGAGTAATTGGATCAAGTCACTCTGTAAATCCGGGACGGAATTAATGAGAAAGGATGAAGCTGGGCCGGGAGGGTAATACGCGGAGGGAGGGGACATCAGCCTGCCTTTCCGAATATTCAGCTAGCTCGTGAACACCACGAACCATCATGCAACCGGACGCCGCTGCCACAGCGGCACGTCCAACGCTTTACTGCTAATCTAAATCAACGCTAGTCAATCCAGAACGTCTAGGCATCGATATGGCAAGGCAACACGGGCAGCACACAACCTTACAACCTTCTCACATCGGCCACATATTCACACTTCGCTTCTAAACAACACCAAATCTTACCCGCACACATCTGACATCTCAAGCTTTAGTACTTACTTAACCTCAAACACTTTACAGCTGTCACACGACTTAATATACTGCCACACCTTTCACTTTTTAAACAAGTTTTGTTTCGTTACTAGCAACCGAACTACAAAACATAAACAGAAACTATTAGCATGTTTTCAACCAGAAAAATCAGCATCTTGATTCTAGGTGAACCCTGGTTCCTGAAAATTTTTACCTATTTCAGGACCCTTTGACTTTGAATCACGACATTTTAAAATTGACAAAACCTAACAAATAATAATAAAATAAAATGGACGATAATGTTGGATATGACAGCAAAATTGAACAATTTATTACAACTAAAGAATTAATGTTTTCATCGGCGCATATATTAATTATGACGTTAAATGATATTATTATTAGATTAGATGTTAGTACATATTGGTGTTATGAAACCAGAAATATTTCTTAGTTGCTGTGGTCTGATTTTTTAGAAACCTTTTTCAGGGACCACGTTCCGAATAGAAACCGGTAAATGAATTTCAGAACTATCAGCCACAAATCAGGTCGAACCGGTTGTGTTACGGAATACTCTATAAAATTTGTTTCTATTAATAAAATGACAAAAAAATTATAACAAATAAATAGTAGTAATCGTTTTGAAATATATGTATAGTTATAGTTATAACGTTCTCCAAATTAATAATACCTAGTAAAAATAATTAAATTTCCAAACAGAAAAATAAGTGGTACTTCATATTAATTTAGTATCTATTTTAAATTTCCAACTTCAGCCCTGATTGTAAATACTACCGATGATGTCAGATTCTAGGGAAAGATTTGCTTGTTGAGAAACAGAAGAAGGCGAGATAGGCGACGTGAGGACGTCAAGACGTTGCATACTTAGCCCAAAGTGTCCAGGACTAGGAGGGGAATCCCATGATGAACGGAGGATTTGCGCGTGGCTTTAGCTACACGACACTTAACAAAACACGAGCATTGAAAGAGAAAACTAACATGGATACACCATAACAAACAATTGTGTACTCTACTGTGCACGATTAGAACAAAATCAAAACAATGTACGTTTAATGTCAAATATCGTGAGAGTACAACAACGAGGATGCAGAGTGTGAGCTGCTAGGCGGGAGGTCTCCATGTTTCGTGTTATAATTTAGAATAGACGTTACTTTGGCTTATGAGTGTGTGGATGTCTTGTGTCCTGTACTTACCGTGTAGGCGAAAGCGGGGCTAGGAACGTACAGGATCAAACACAATGCTTTACTCACTTTCAAAATAAAATCACCTAATTGTTCAATATGGGACAATTGTATATTTCAATATATCAATCACATATGTCGCCAATATATTATTCAATGGAAAACTACTGGAATTAAGGCAATTGTCCTTATTTTCGACCTCTACTAGTTTTATCAAGATAATTGACTGAATTACATTAGTTATTCTATAAATTTATCAATTAGTCATGTTTTTGGGGTAATTTTGGCGTAATCTTTTTAAGAAAAGATAAATTGACCGTCTAGTCGTAAGCTTCATTTTACTACTGAAACTTTTTAGTAACTCATTTTGGATGATAATATAGTATGGTTCTCATAGATACGAAATAAAAGTATTTTAAAAATTTTTCGTTGATTAGATTAGGTTAGATTTTATTAATATTTGTAATTTATTTTTTTTACATTTTTATAGAATAATTGACGCAAAATATACAAAATAGTACATTATACTCATTTTATATGATGTATTGTTCCATTCGTGTTTTTGGAGCACTTGTCGTTGCGCTCCTCGTGCCCCAAACAACTCATGGAACAATGTACCGTCTTATAAAACTCGTATAGTAAAATACTATTATATTCAATCACCGTACGCAATTTTTTAAACCATCTTCAAGTGCTTGTTAAAAAAATTAGCTTTTGAGATACTGAAGTGGTAGCAATTGTCTACTACCTTACCAAAAGTACCGGTAGTTACTTTTTATAGCCTACGCTGGTAGCACTTGACGATGGGTAGTAGCAAAAAATTACAGTAAACATAGAAAAAACAAATACATGAAAAATATATCCAAAATTATTTGCTTCTAAAATAGTACTTATCGTAGAAAGGTGTTATTATTTTGAAAGTGAGTAGACATTGTGATTTAGCCTGTACTCGGATAGGACAGGGTTGGAGGTGTAATGTATGTGTTGTGATGGAAACAACAACGGCTAATGTATAGTACGAAAAGATATTAGGTCACATACATCGAACGAACGAGCTGAGTATCATGGCTAGCTGATGGCAACAGGAACAACGCACTACACGCACAACAGTCTAAGAGTACGAACGACACTGTCACATCGGCCACAACAAGGACAGGACGTGGTCTTACTTGACCATAGGTTCCGGGCCGAGGAAGCGAGCTATCTCCTGGAAGTCGAAGTTACCTCAGGGTCAGGACGCTCCTACTTCCAGAAGACGCCACTGCTGCTTCCATCCTCCGCCACCACCATCATGCACTCTGCAAGAGAAAACAGAACTAGGAAGCCGGGGACCCACGGCTTGCTGAAAACACCAAACACTCCTTATACCACTTGCTCCACCCGAAAGAGAAACACACCCATACAGAAGCGACATTTATCACTCTGTACATCTTTAAAATAAAAAAGATTTCTTGACTGAACGTTGATATAAACGGAGAAATATTTGAGTTTCAGTCAATAAAACGATTACTTCACATCGATGATGGATAGGATCGAAACGTCGATGTGGAGTCATCGTTTTATTGACTGAAACCCAGAAATTCCTCCCTTTAAATATTTAAAATAAAATTTTGATATATTAGCCATCGTGTATACTGACACATAATACAAGCTACTATTGTCTTTTCAAAATCGTAACTTTAGTAGATTTGTGTTTACATAAATTTTAATAAAAGTATTGAGGGTAAAACTATAATTGAATGTTCTATTTATTTGATCAAATGTCCTTCTTGAGTAAATTTGGCTACAGTACCCATGTTGCACCAACAAAGCTTAAATTTTAAGCTACACTTAGCAAAAAAAAAATGCTCGAAATTGTGACAGCAATGTTAAATAGGTCATTTGACATTTTATTTCGATAGGATATCGTTGATTTAATGGAAACTTAGAATTTAAGTAATATTGGTGCAACCACCCATAAATAACTTTTGTAGAGAAAAATATAGTAAACAGCGAATGAATGTCAATACACTTAGGGTCCCTTTTTCCACCTCTGGTTAAAGTGCCAGTTACCTTAACCATCGATTAATAGAAAAATATGGTATCTTACATCAATTGTTTGATGCGATATTTTTCTATTAACCAGTAGTTAACGTAATCGGCACTTTACCAGAGGTAAGCAAAGTTGGCTCTTTAAATTTTAAATTTTCAGGTTTCGTCATTCCTAATTTCGAACGAACATTTAAATTACTGATTGACTAATTTAAAATTTGTGGGATTGATAATAAAAAATAAAATATTTTATTGTAAAATGATGATTGCCAATTTATCTGTAGATGGTGTAAATGTATCTAACAGCTATTAATTATTTCTGAATTCTAGAATAACGATTTTATTAAAAAACAGGGGAGTATTACAATAATTAGTTTTAATTATATATCTTCTGTCGCTTCTGTATTAGTTTCTTTCTGACTTGGATCCCAAATTTAAGATCCGGATCGTTCGGCGTCCCTTCTCCACCGTCCCTGACTGCGCCACTGCGAATAATTAAAAAACCCCAACAAAGCGGACATCCCGAGATGTAAAATACTAATTAGTTAATTAGCCCACGAAGAAAATTAGCTTAATGAAAGTCTTTGTGCGGTGTCAATGTTCAAATGAACCATCATTGTTTTTTATCAGCCGCAATCCTAAGGTTCTTTTTCATTGGTGGTGCAAATAATTAATTATTGAACTATTCTTTAATTGTTTTACGAAAAGATATATAGAGTGATTGTCGGGGAACAATACAGCCAATATTGGTGAATTTTCCATTGGGTAACGTCGGTGGAAGAGACTATCAATCAAGTGTGGAATCCCGAGACAAAGACAGTGGAAAGTCAGAAATAAATGCAGCAATCTGCGATAAGCTGAGTGAATTCCGGACATTGAATTCCCGGCGTATTATGTAGTTTAAACAAGTCTCGTAGCAAATGAACTTTGTGTATCTGATCCGACGACGGCGCAAAGTTCACAAGTGCCACCTCGCGACATCTATCCTTCCGCTGTCTGGCTAACGAGGGCTGGTCAATTATTCAACTTGCATTTCGATCCGAAGCGGGTTGATACAGATTTTAATGAGGGCCATGCGTAACGAAGCAATTAGACACCACAATGACCTCATCATGTAAATCGAGTCGAGTGGAGTTTTTATTTGATAAACGGCTAACACCAGCTATCCGCGCGTTTACGGCCGAAGATAAAATGTTTATCCGATCAGCGCTCAATACTCCGGCCTCGATTTATTGCTACTATATAAGTTTAGCGCCGACAACAGACTTGCTAAATTATTTTGCTGCATTTTCAATCCTTTTACAGGAGACTTACATTGTGGATTTCATTTGTCTTTCATCTCATTCTA
This sequence comes from Stenolophus ochropezus, assembly GCA_035578165.1. Taxonomy (NCBI): domain Eukaryota; kingdom Metazoa; phylum Arthropoda; class Insecta; order Coleoptera; family Carabidae; genus Stenolophus; species Stenolophus ochropezus. The sequence goes on from JAQOWZ010000002.1 coordinate 7,545,561, forward strand.
TCTTTAACGTTTCTTTCATTACGAAAAATAATTTACACAAAGCCGAATTCTTCTTTTGTGTAGTGATCTCTGGAAACTATGGAAACAGCTTTCGTCTTTTTATTTTTAATGTATCATTGCACATTTTTCCTTTGTTTTGTTATATTTAAATAAGCTTCTTTTGTTAAAAGAACTGAATTTCGCTTATTGCATTTTTTATATCTAATGCCTAATTCATTTCTGCAAACAGATTTTGATTACCTCTTTTTGTTTGGAACATGTAACCAATTCAATTCAATTTTGATGCAACGGTGAAATATCGAGGAAAATTTAATATTGTGGTTAGTTTCCAACATTTCCTAAACTAGTATGAAATTTTATTTAATTAATTGAAACCTGGTTATTAGTTAATTAAAATATGACGAATTTAAATTTCCAATATATAATATCTTTTTTGTTACTAAAACTGTTACTAAAGCTACAAAAAATGCATGTTTTTGTGTCTTTCATTTTTCTGTTATATAAGTTTAACAAAAATTGTAAAAATAAAGTTTTTAATTAAATAAAATATAACAAATTATATGTCATAGTCAGAATTTAATCAATTTATTAAACTTTTGAAAACATTTTTAAACAAAAGTTGACAGAGGGATGAGATATTTTTGGTCAAAATTTGAAACAAAAAAGATTTCCTCTAAAATCTAAGTATACGTATTGATGTGTTTTCGATTTTTTCCTATTTTCCTTCTAAATCTGTTAGTCAAACAAGACGAAAAAAGAATACTTAAAAAAGTTATGTAGAATTGGTCAAATTCAAATGCAGTTTTTTTAAAAACGAAAATTTAATTTAATTAACAGTGTTTATAAATTTTAAAGCACATTATTATAAAAAACAATAATTCTAATATACTGTTCTACAATAATTAAAATTTCTACCAGTATGTAACAATTCAAATGGTCATATTTTAATATTATAATAGATAATAGAAATGTAGAAATGTAATGGTCACTGACAAAAGAGACTTGAGATTAAAATGAGAATTATTTTTAATTATTTTCTTTCATTATCCAGAATAATTGTGTTTTTCATTAAAAGAAAATAATTTATTATGCATGTAATAATCCAGATACTTTTATTCATTTTGCAGCTAATTATAAAACATAACCTTTCATATGAGGAAACAAAAGAACAATTCTTTCATGGAAACAATGGCAGCGACAGGTCTAGACCGGAGGTTTAAAATAATGCATTTTAATCGAAGCCGGGTAGTTGTGATTGCAATCCGATCCGCACGTGTTGGTTAACTAGTGCACCTGGGCACGGCGACGGAAGCGTATCGTTACTTCTAATATTTCACCGGGTCCGACTGCTTTTACTGCCGGGATTATATTCACATTTGTCATTCTACAAAAATTCCACGCTCGTATTTTACGGTAATAAATATGCTTAAAGAAATTAGGAGGACCACGTTTACGACCGGAATTATGGAGAGAATTCTAAAGAAAATGGAGATTTTTAATATAACATGAAATCGTAAATTTAAAATTTTACTCCGCAATCTTACTATGATATCAGTAATAACGACTTATATACGTAGTGTTCGAATAAGATTTATGTATTTAGCGTTGACATTAAATAGTTATTATCTCAAATAGTATTTCCAAGGTGATCGTTTTAATAAATTTCTTATCATAAATCTTTTTACTAACCGCCACGTGCAATAATAGAGGTATTGTAATAATACTGATTTTTATATTTCGATATTTCACTCCATGTCCACAAAAATGTCGTTATAATACTTTCTGATTATGTGTAGCAAAAGGTCTGTAGGTTGAATGGATTTTAAATTAATATTTAAGCTTCTGACCTCATTGACATTGATATTTGAACTTTTTCGGTCAATGTGCAAATTTATTTTTGAAGATATTCTGAAACAATATATGATGAGTAATTTTTGGTGTCTACTTTTAAAAAAATGAGAAAAAGAGTTGGATCGGTGGCAAATTTAAATTGTAAGTCCATACTTTACAATCTACTTGTGTTAAATGATTCAAACAATACTTGGATTTGGAGATTTGAGTTTCTTTAAAAAGTGAGTTTTCATTATAGACCATGATTAATAATAATTTATTATTGATCTAGATGACCATGGTTATCAAGTAAGCGGCAGTGAAAATAATTCATGTAAAATAATTGTTATTTATGGTACAAGTGTATTACATTAAAAATAGGTTAGGTGAGAAAAGTTTAGCTCACCAGGCCGTTAGACCCAGTGGGGTATTTTGTCCAACACCTTTTAATCATTGATATAAAAAATATATGAAGATGACATTTCAAAATGACATTTAATTACATGGTGTTTGATAAAATAATTAAATAAAATATAAACTTCTAAAGTGTTAGATCTCAAACTTTCTGTCTAACGTAATTATTATGAATACATTGGACACAGGAATCAGCGCAGTTTCCGTTTCAGTAGACGATACCTATCAGCTTTTATTAAAGATATTTCAAATACGCTTAGTTATATGAATTGAAGAAAAGTATCAATTTATAGAAAATTATAATTGTTATGTACGTTGTAAAATTAGTTATTTATGCTTAATTACAAATAATGCATATTTAGGAATAATTAATACCTATACATTAAATAAACATCCAAATCCAATTCTGATTTTTAAAGTATATTATATTTGGCTTTACATAAATTCTTTCAAATTTCAATAAATATCTGTAAAAACTAGTGTACATTTCAGAGTTAATATTATTTAGCACTGAAGTATAAAGTTTAATTTATTCGTTGTGGAAGTGCAAAATGGTTTGGTTTGTGTTTACGTTGAGTTAGACAAAGAAAAAGATTATTTTTTGGTCGGTAAAGCAATTATAAACATGTTCCTCATAGCGAGATGTAAATTTCCTTGATGAATGCCGAATGCGAAGCGAGTGGACACAGTGGAAAGTGAGTGTCAAGAGCACGCGTAATTTCGTATGAAACACTTTGTAATTTGGAATAAAAAAGGGAAAAGGTTCAGTAGTGAATAACCACACGGCATCTAGACAGCGTTGCGGGGAGAGGGGGGGCAGATAGGCTGTCACATCCACACGCCTGAATGCAAGTCCTTAATTAATGGCCGGAGGGGGGCAGTATAAAAAGCCCAGCCTGCTGCCTGGCCAGTGTACCAGACAGAGACGCACACTTCATTTCGTTTGATATGTCGCACTAGCACTTCTATTCCCACGAACGCCTTTGCTTTGCGATTTCACTTCTACCTCTAGGATTAGCTGCGATCAAAGCCGATACCACTATTTTTGTTCCTCACATGACAACGCACCCTATTTTGCTACACTCATTTCTAATCAAACTCGTCCAATACAATATCTCAAAGAGTTACACAGTCAAAAGAAGAAATTCAAATAAGGTTGCTTTGTCGGAATTCGCAAGCTTTGTGCTGCGCATAATTAAAAAGAAATAATTATTAGAGCCAATTCCACACCAATGCTTATATTCGATTATTATTAAACTGAATTTACATATTTCTCCATTTTTCTTCCTCGTACCAATATCTGTGTTCACTTCAAAGATTTGTTATTAAAAAATCTATTTTTGTATGCTCATTATTAAAAATATACGACTCACTGAAACTTATAATAACATTCGATTTTTTTTTATTTGTATATTCTACAATGTATGTACGTTCCAGTAAAATTCATAATTTCTTTCAGATCTACCAGAATGTATATTTTTTTTTATTATTCAGAAATATAATTTGGTTTAAGAACTAAGTCCAGCCTAGTCTATACCTAGATCACAGTCCAAAGAAATCAAATAATTTATTTTTTAATTTTGTACAAATCTATCTTTTTATATCTGTTTGTATAATTGTATATATTTTTTAATGAAACTTGTATGGAAAAATAATTTCTGTATGTATCTTTTTCTGTAGAATTGAATGGTAAAGTCGTTGAAATTGAATCTGTACACATCTTTGAAATATACTCAAAAAACACATTTTTGAGGTGTAAATTTAAGGACGAATATCTCTAGGACAATCAAAATCTTTCAAAAACTTTAGAAATATAATTTTGGCATCAGCAAACAGACAAACATTTAAAAAAGTATCACTATAGAAAACACGCTTCCTAAACAGAACTTTTTTTTTTCGATCACCTTTTTGTTGTATTTTCGAAACGGAAATTGCATTATGCCGGTATTTTAGTGTAGTTGCTATGCTACGAAAAATAACAATCCGGGAATATTTTTTTCTGGCCGGTGACAAACTATTCCTGTATAGTATGCACTCTATTGTTTTCCGTAAATATAATCATATTTATTTCATTATTATTGAATATAGACCCATCGAAAAAAAAAATAGTATGTGGACCTCGTAGGAAAATTGTCTTTCCAGACTTCTGGTATCAATCGTCCAGGAATGTATAACTTTTCCTACTAGATACACAATGTACTATTGTTGCATCTAAAAATCTGACTACCACTGTATACTATCTGCGGCTATTTTATATTCCACAATAGAAGTCTCCAACAATATCTTCATAAATCATAAAAAAATAAATTTGTACACCTGTACCTAATTTGAATTCACCAATAGTTTTGCTATTATCTGTTCCCTTTAAGTAATTGTATTATTATTTGATGACTTTCCAAATTTTGTTATTTATTTTCATATTTCTCTAATAAACTATTTCGTTTATAACTGATTGTAATTCTCATCCACCAACAATTTTTTAGTTACTACGCGCCTACAAATTTCTGTAAATAAATATCCATACCCCGAAGAACTATTCCTTATCCTTATCCATTTTTCTAAGTCCCTCTCGAAATAACCTTACTCTAACTTAAATTTAAAATCTGCCAATTTCTTATTCTACAAGTTATAAATACGCATTCAGCATTCATTCTGATTATTATTTATCATAAAGATATGCACCCAAACATCAGCATTCTTACTCTAATCTCACAAACCTCTGGAAGATGCAAATACGAGAGAACTCTCACCTCCGCGGTTTTCACTGTCCGCTGGTTTCACTTGGATGGGGCGGTTCATCTGCAACAGAAGAACAAAATTACTTATTGATCCGCAAACACTCAACTGACATTTATATCTCTAATTTAACTTATTAACAACTTTAATTGTAATTTAACTTTGATTGGAAATATTTCCACAGTTCAATTTGAATTTTCTAATAACTTTTTAAATATTTAGGTTGACCTTAATTAGTATAACTTGCAGTTTATCTGCATATAAATTATATTTCTAAATACTTTAAAAGAAAATTTAAATATTTATTAAAATAGTTTCACCTAGAAAAGTTATTTCAACATAGCATATATTCCTCACATAAAACAACACCCATATTGCATTCTCTATGTCAACATGAGTGCCTAAAAGATGACACTCAACAATAGATACTATATAGCCAAGAGATATACATTCAGACGGGAACTATCTATTTGTTTGTAAACTTTCGCTATCACTATAAACTACTAACTATATCTGTGTAATAGTTGCACAACAAGTTACTAACATATTTGCTTCTAATTTCCAATATTATGTGGGTGTATTTACATACAATATAATTAATTGAAATAAAATTTAGTACATTAAATATTAATCGCACATACATACATTAACTACAATTAATTATTTATACATGTTTTTTTCTATTAACTTTTCAAAAAATGAAAAAAATAATCTGAAGTTATGTTTTTAAAAATATTTTGGTTCGTTTCTTGACGCTGTGTTGAAATCACCGGTCGTAATATTATTGCTATTACTGTTTCGAATTATTTTCAGTGAAAAAGTAAACGATATAAATTATAATATAAAATTTGTAGATACATATTTAATATATTTTTAATATTCTGTCAAATAATGAATTAAATATTAGCAAATAAATAGTGTTTGTTATAAATATTAACTTGTCAATAGTGTTTAAATATTTATTTCATTATTATTTTATTCAAATAGATATTATTTATTATGTATTAAATAAAAATTAGATTTTGTTTGTTTTTTATTGCAGGAGTTTAAATAAATATGACAAAAAATTTAAAATATGTACCGTACAATTAATTTTATTATTTATGATAAAAGTGTTATATCGCAAATAATTAACGTTCTCTAAAAAACCCGGGATATGACAATTAGTAATCACTTTCGACGGTTATAAATATACCATTACTGATTCTGATTTTATGAATGATCATGTAGTATTTTAGAGGTATAAATAAGAAAATAATAAGGTAAAGATTAATAATATATAATTTCATAAATAAACACGGGCTGTAACGTCTAGTAAACCCCCTGTACGGTATTAATATCTTTATTATTATCTTCTGTAAATTTGATCTGGTTTATTTATCAATATATAATAAGCCCTGAAGATATTATGATATACGGACAACGGTGACTCATTTAAATAGTGTGCTCTGACTCGAATTGAGCGGTGTAAAAATTTGAGTTTAAACCCCAGCACAGGAAATTATTAACCGAACAAAAATAATGTTATCTACTATAATAATAATAAATATAGACCCTGTGGTGCACTTTCCATGCCAGCTAGAGTACCCGGATGACGTCCGGTAAGTCTTCTACAGAAAAATAGATCTATACCAATATCTGTTAAAATTAATTGTGAATAATTCTGATAATGTTCTAAAATATAAACAATGATATATTTAATGTCTTTAATAGTAATATCCAAATATGTAAAGATACGGAATAAAAACGATAAATATGAACACGCTGCTACACTACTGATTTAACAAAAGAACTGCTTGTTTTGCAGTGCCGAATTACGCTCTCACTGCGTGTGCAAACTCTTGCGCGCGCATCGATATAAGCTATCTTGCTATATGATATGACACAGTGATAAACAATGTGCTGCTAGCTTTTTTCGCCCGTCTTAGTGTTGCTAGATGTATTTTTATAATCTTTTATAAAATAAGAGAACTAGGGTGAGATTCTACCTATAACTTCGGTTGCTATCATTTGCAGTTGTTATGATATCAGTTGCAAATATCAACTACAAATTTTACTTCAAATTCTATAACAGTAATCATTATTTAATGTTGATACGTACCTACACATACAAAGAACACTCTACAAGTCTACACTGAAGTGGGAATATCTTAAATTTATTGCAAATTTGAATTTCCGCCTTGGTGACATTTGATGTTTATAATTGATATAGTACAATTGTTATTTGTAGTTGTTATAAGTTATAGAACCCCACCCCTATTATGATAAAATTTATTATAATAAGTAATTATGAATAAATTAATACATATATTTATATATCGAGAAAATTTAGGGGTGCTGTTGTTCCGCAGTGCCTATATCGAACCATCTGTGGTTATAAGGTATATCTGTTCCATTTAAAAAAATTATGGAAGCGATGACATTTCATCATCTTAATATTCAGACGAGACGAGATTAAACATTAAGAAGAATACTTGGCAAAGTATTCTAGACGTAGTCGTCTGTGTATTATAAATTTGGCGCGTAACGTGAAACCTGTAGATTTCCCCTCGTGATTATTTTCTTACGGCGTTGTTAATGCGGGGCAGAGTAATAGGCCCAACGTAATTAATCCTGAAAGGTCATTGTCCATCACCATCCATTTTCTTTCCATCTTGGTCATAATTGGCGCAATGTCATCAGCACATCCTCCATTTCCTCGGGGCATTGTTGTCCAGCGATGTTAATAATTAACAACAGGCCTGAGGACGGCAACGAGCTATTATCGCTGCGATGTCCAGACGCACTCCGCCTGTAGCTATGGAGATAGCGTTCACAACAACAAATCGACGGTGCAGCGAATTACTCTCTGCTCTCTGCGCATGTCTAATCTTATACGTGATTTTATTTACAATGAGGGGACTTGTTGACATATCGTGAATTTCAACACAACAAAAAATTGTGTATTTTTTGATATTTATCAGCGGAAATAAAAACGAGTCTATTTGCATACTATTTTTGTTTTACCAGCAATTTAAATTAACATTCGGACTAACATCATTTTTTACATAAATTAAAATGTTACTACTATCATACATGAATATCATCATATTTACACAAAACCGATCGATATTAACGAATATGTACACTATAAAAATATCACTAATTTTGATTTGTTTTGCAAATAAAATTTGTTACTTGCATAATAACTCCCACTTCATACTTTTTTTTTCTACAACTGTCAAAAAAGTTTATGTTTATGCATTGATATTAGTATACGAAATCATTGAATTACGTAACTATACTGGATAGGTACATTATTTCGCGTTCTGAGTTCATTATTTCGTGCACTAGGCACATTATTTATCAACAACATATTGTCAAAACGATAACTACTATCACTTTTCCTTTGTTACCAAAAGATAATTTTGAATTTTATATAGCTCTATTCGTGCCATACAAAAGAAGTTTCGTTGAAATGAGGTCCTCCACTATTTTTTTTAAATATTTTTTATAAAACTAGATGAAATTTGAAAGTAGTGAGTGGAATTTACAACTTTTAATTTATCTTTATTAAGTCATGATAATTTTTTTAATTTACTGTGATGTAGAAGTATAGGTGAAATTAATCTCAAACAATGGGGCTCGCGCAAAACTGTTTCCAGGTAAAATTAATTAATTAATGATTTAATAAAAACTAAAAATATCAGTTTGATTATTCTTTGTATATAGTTGTGCAATATGTACGGAAATATGTTCTATAAAAATTAATTTACTATTTAGGAGTATATAAAGTCTGTATCTGCTTTTGACTGCCACTGACACAATTACGTCATTTATTTCATTCAACATGTTTTTCATTTTCCTCTTCTACATTAAACTAACCAAATTATTATCAAGTAAAATAAAAATAAACTAAATAAAAAATATTAAATTAAAACTATAAATATATTACTAACTCGCTAACTGTCGTTCAGTCATTTGTAAGGTTAGCTATTCACGCTTCTTCGAATAGGATAGACGTGCAAGAGAGAGGTACACAGAGAACCTACACTGTGACGTAGAAGCATAAATGCTTAAAATCCTAAATATTTCAAAAATTAACAATATATTTCGTATCTATTTTCAATGTAACTAAAATTTTACTCAATTTTCTGTTATGGTGGAGGAGCCCAGTCCAACTAAATCTACTGCGAAGGTACTGACAATTGGACCGAGAGACTGCACTAACTAAAAATAGTTAAACTGTATTGTACAATCCTTATTCAATGCTTGGTGGTTGTTGCTTTCATTTGTTTTTAAGAAATTAGTAATTTTTTACAATGTCACTTCAAGGGCATTTGAAATTTATAGATATTGCAAAACAAGAAATATTGCTAGATTAATATAAAATATACGGGGGTTGAATTAAAACACTGCAGCGTTGTAGTCCAATGTGTAATTTATTTTCTACCCCAACCATTGTTTTGCACCCCCTAAGAAGACCCATGTGGACATGTGGGGTTGAAACCATTGGAGGGTCGAAGCCGAAAATAAATTATGTATTTGACTGTAGTCCAGTAGCTTTTTATTCGATACTAGATTATAAAAATTTTAAAAATTTTATTAATAAAATATATTTGTTATCGAATTTCAATTAATTATAATCATAAATGTCTAATTAAATATAATAAATAGTTTATTGGAGCGGCTTGTATTGTATGTCACTATTGATGCAACAAATATAGGTTAGGTATTTCAAAGTACACTGTGATAATGTTTGTGTTATTATTATTATAATAACTTGTGCGTGCAATGTCAAATTAGTATATTGTTTCCACACAACATGAATAACAAAATTATTTATCATAGATCTATGAATCTTCGCTAAAATACAATGGTTTAGTGCGAAAATATTAATAAAATAAACAACAATAAGGAAAAATATAGCAACAATTCAGGATAATAATTAATTTAACATATATTTATTTTGGAAATATCTAACAATGCCAATGATAGAAAAGAAAACAACTATTTATCCAAGTATCACCATTTTGTTTTACAGATGAAATATCAAATAAACAACTATATAGAATAACAATTAATTTAAAATATATTTCATTAAAATACCGTTGTGTCCGACTTGTAGAGTGTAAATTAAATAATTAATAAAAAAAAACACCGTAATGATGCCATAAATCTTAGTAATTCAAGTACTGTTTGATAGAGGAAGCCAAATGTTTTTGATGACAGAAGGAGAAAGTTTTACGTAAACAACAATAGATAATGTATGAAAGAATAATTATTTTTATTTGGAATTAACTGTACATATTGAGTAGCGTATGTAAGTAAATGATGAAAATAGAAGAAAAAACGTACTTTATTTCAGTATCACCATTTATATTTTTTAAATTGTAAACCGTAAATATTGAGAAGAAGAAATAATCATTACTCGTGTAACATTATTTATATTTTTTGAATTGTAAGCAAGCAACGATAAACCAATTAATTTGGTTTAGTAACGGTAAGGACTAACAGATAACATCGCCGTAGTAGAAAGGGTTTAAATGCTGAACCTTAAATATTGAGTACACAAATGATGAAAACAGAAGAAGAAACAATCATTACGCATGTATCACTATTTATATATTTTAAATTGTAAGCAAGCAACGATATTAATTCGTTTTAGTAACGGTACGGATTGACAGATACCAGCGCCGTAGTAGTGGGTAGAAAGTGAGTAATAAGTGAACTTACAAGCGTCGGCAACGCGGCCGACTTATCGTTGTGGAGTACCTGCACCATATGGAAGCCGGGCACACGAGACACTGTTGATTTAAACGGGCGCGCGGGCAGCGAGACACGTCACTGGCACTGGAGTCGCGGTACGCACCCTTCGGACGCTCGCGCCGCTGTGACGCGCCGCGACGAGGGGTGGGCGCCCGCTCCGCCTCCCGCCAATCGCATTCCGCCCCGCACGCACTCGCACACGCAGGCTCCGTGCAGGGCCGGACGACGCACGAGCGGAGATAGTGCGTGAGGTTTCGTACCGTGCCGATTCGGTACCTGGCCTCGAAATGGTACAGAGCGACACTCCTTGTCGGTACCTTTCATGTTACCCTATTCAGTTATATGACCTTAGAGCATTGTGTACACCTTTAAATTTGTTACCTTCCCCTAAGATGTGACGAATCTTTCCGATTTTAAACATTGAGCCCTTTTAATTTATTGACTTTCCCCATCACTATCTAATTTTCGTGTGCCTTTTCGTACTATGCCGATTCGGTACCTGGCCACCGAGGCCGTATTTATTTGGGAAATTTGAGTCCAACCCTCAACTGATCCTAAACGTACCCGGGTTGGTATGGTACCAAATAAACAATCAAATTTTACAATTTTAACCTACAAAAGATATAACTTCTCACAGAAATAGAAAGAGAAAGCAATGCAAACAAAGATAGAAAACAGGTTCAACTCACCAACCCAACAAAATAGCTGGGTGAGTTGAGTTAGTTCAGGATCAGTTCTGGGTTACTTCAAAAGTACCAATTAAACAGAATTAACCTATTAGGTTACTTAAAAAGTCCCAAATAAATACAACCAGAATAGGTTTATACAGAAGCGACCTTAAGACAGAGAAACGAGAAATAGAGAGATATGGGGAATGTGAACAAATTTAAAGGGCTCATTGTTTAAAATCGAAAAGTTTCCTCACATCTTAGTGAGAGATAGGGGAAGGGAACAAATTTAAAGGTCTACACAATGCTTCAAGGTCATGGAACTGAATAGGGTAACATGAAAGGTACCGATACGGAGTGTCGCTTCTGCATGTAACTATTCTGTGCTATCGGTTCATAGGAAAATGTTGCATTGAAGTAGTACATTTTGGATAACTGCGATATTTTTCTATTAACCGTTTAAGGTAACCGGAAATTTAACCAAAGGTAAAAACAAAATTAAAGGTCTACACAATGCTTGAAGGTCATAGAACTGAATAGGGTAACATGAAAAGTACCGATACGGAGTGTCGCTTCTGTATGTAACTATTCTGACCAGGCCTCGAAATAGATCAGAGCCTTGTTTCAAGTTTCAAGATGAGTTTTACTTTCATTTTAGTGGCGTCTGCATATCGCCATGATATAATGCCTGTACCAGTTCATACTAGTCGGATTCGAAACAACGTCATCATCTAGATCAGTTGTTCTCAAATTGGGTGCTGCGGTTGTAAATATTTTGACAACTCTTGGTTCTGAACTTTGAATCTTCTTCTTCATACTGATATTAAATGGTTGCCCCAAAAATCAGTATTGAATCGTGTTTGCGAATTAAAAGTAAATCTGTCTAGATACTAACTTTTTTGGAGAAAACAAAATTGAATTTTGTGAATTATTGAGAAATGAATTTTGGTTTAATAAATTCGCTTATATAACCAATTCATTTGAAGAATTGAATAAAGTAAATTCCAGCATGCAAAAAATAAGAGACGAAAATTTATGAAAACTTGTTAATTCTAGGAATACAGATTTGCTATTTTCCAGATATATCTATTGATAATTCTAACTGGATATAAATTTCGTTCGTGGAATTATCATCCAACATCCAATTCTCATAAATTCGAATTTAACTAAAGAAAAGATGAATTCGTAGAATTTCACCATTATCATACGTTGCGAATGGAATATTCTGAATTTTTTGGATATTTATTGGAAATAATTATCAATGTTTGTTAATACCAAAATTGAGAAGAGAGAAAGATTAAATACGATAGAACTTAAACGCGAGTATGTTTGTCCATTATAGGTACATCCAAATATGAAGGAATTATGATATATTACATCTAGTTCAAATATAACACTTATTTTTTGTACCTTTTGTTTTCATTTAAAGAATACATTTTTAATTGGAAAAGATGTATTTAAAATTTCATGCACATGATTTTTACATAATCTGTTTGGGGTATCTTCACATAAAAAAGTTTGAGAAACATTGATCTAGATCAAATGGAACAGAGCCTCATATACTTGTTTCATGGTGAGTTTTACTTTCATTTTATAGGCGAATATCATCGTCTACACAATGCAAAGATATTGTGCCATTTCAATTTCTAGTCATCATTATAATGAGGTATGTGACCAAATTTTGATTTTTCATGTATGATATACTAGACAAGAAAATAAAGTACACGTATTTTTTTAAATCGATTCAATATTCGTAGTTTACGAAAAAATATATATTAAAAATTTGGGGAAGGGATAATGTAACGTCAGCGTAATAGAATAGTGAAAGAAGACAAATAGACTGGTAGCGAAAGAGACAGTCTGTCTCTTTTCTTCCACGATCCTACCATGCTGACGTCACATATTTTTTCACTAAAATATTAAATTCCTGATAACCATATTATTGCAAATTAATATTTAGTTTTTATTATTATAATGAGAAGCTGATATTCGATTGGGTTCACATACACCATTTGTGGCAAAATATTCCTAGATGTAATGTAGCCTTCAAGTACCTACTTGTTTGATGACAAATTTTATTTGCAATAGGTTAATAGTGGGTTCCGAACCATTTGGTACCATATGATATGTAATTTAGGTAATATAGCTAGCAACTTTGGGATCCGAACTCCAGATTTGAATTCGATTCGAAGTGCGCTAAAAAATTTAAACATCCGTTAGTTGAAAATTTTGTATTTTAATGGCAACGATTTTCTGATGGGTTTGTAGCTAACGCTTTAGTTTTGTGTTTTACCCATTTCTTTCACATATTTCTATTTTTTAATGGCGAAAGCGAGTCCGCTAATGCAAAACAGGAAAATATGGAGAAAAAATTGAAAAAGAAAACTTGTAGATGATGAACAGAAGAGCAGAAACAAAACACAACCATAACATTACACCGAAAGGTACATATCCAGTAATATGTAAATTTCTCCTCTTTTGTGTTCTATATATTTTGGATAAAAAAAATTACACTACCTACTAAAGAAACGTCCTGTCACTGATATTGTAGAATGACTAATAATCCAAAAAAAAAAAAAATATTTATAATAATATAGAAAAATATTATTCAAAGACAGATTTGTACTAGAACGGTAGCAGATGAAACGTTCAGATTACTCTATAGTTATATGAACTATGGCAGAAGTCTAAATAACTTTCTAGATTACTATATAAACCAATGATTCTAAAAAAAATTTAAAGTACAACAATCGTCAATCAAGTTAACTTATTTCAACTAAAATTTTAAAAAAGGAATAAGATATCTGGCCGATAATTGGTAATAAAATCTGAATTGCCTATTACATTGTTATTTTTATAACGTAAGAGGAGATCACGATCGAGTTTTAGTAGAGTGAATTCGACAAGGGGGAATATTCCCGAAGCCGCCCCTGATCCCCGGCATCGATCGACAAGACACGCGTGGGTCGCAGCGACACCGACATCCAAGTGCAATCGTGTATGCACTGATACAGATAGGCATTTGATGAACTTTCGCTTCTTCGCCTCCACCATATTTCCCTGCGTGGCCTGTTCAGCTGTCTAGGATCCACCACATTACTCCACATTTATATTATATCTGTTGTGTTGTTCTTTTTCCTTGTCTTGTTTTTGTTCTGCCTGTTGCTCTCACAAAAACATAACTGGGTTACATTTAAACATACATTTCCAGGATTTGTCGACATTTTTACAACGGAAACAGGACTTTGTAGACATTAAAAATGTTTTAAAAACAGAACACGCTCGTATGTCTCTTCGTTCTCCGAAATGCGACATCAGTTTCAACATTTACCAACCAGGCACCAAACACTTTATCAAATATATTTGTTGTTTTCGTATTTACAATACGGTTCACTTTATACCAAAAAGATAAGTTTAAATCAAAATTTCTAAGTAGGAAGAGGTACATTATTTATTACATATTGCAAAAATGGAATAATGTTTGTTTCTTGATATTTTTTATTTTGGAACTACAAATTACAAAATTGTCATAACAAACAAATGCGTGTATTTAAAAAAAACTATACCAAATACTAGTGTAGAGAAACATTTGTATGCATAATAAAATAGCAAGAAGTATTATTTTTTTTTTAATAATATTTAATATATTTTAATAAATAGCAAGAAGTATTATTTTTTTTTTAATAATATTTGTATGTAATTTCAGTCCCAAATAACTAACTGGTTAGAATATTTACATTAGCAATTAAACGCTATAAGATTTGAAATTTTCATAGCGCCAAATTACTAACCATATGTTACACAAAACACAGATGTGATGTAGATGTGTTATCTCTAAAAAATACACCCCTTTGTTTTGAATATAGAAGTTCTATTATGGGAGACTTTTGGAAGCAAAATTGGGACATACTTTCTGCTTATAATTTGTAGCTCAGTTCATATTAATTATATATTGTTTACTACTTTTAAAGTGACATGTTCATTAAGTTAGCTGAAGAAAAAATGCCAAAGGCCTAATATATGCTAGAAAAAAAAAATTTCATGTATGTTACTACCCATGTTTCCTAGTAGTTTTTTTTTCTTTAAAATATTCTGTCTATAATAATCTTCTTATTTCTTATGTAAGAAGGCATTTAAACAAATCATACTACTAAACTAGACATTCTTCACATAAATCTTTCAAGAAACATAGCTAAAGAAAGAAGCCAATGTAGAACAGAAGAGCATGTCGGTATTATACAAGTTTTTAAGTAGGTTTTCCTTTAAAACAGAGCTTAGAGCAGTACTGCTCTATTCTGTAATTTCATCTGTAGTACAATGTTTTTGCTGTTTTATTTTTGGTGCAATATAAGCTTTATTGAATAATACTGCTGTTCTAGCCATTTTAAAGGTCTGTTACAGAGAACTATAACCACAAAAAATATCAGTTAATTTTTATGAAACTAGTGTCAGTGGAATTGGATGCCTTGTATAGTGTCAAAGACTAATTCCTCGTAATTTTTGAACTGAAAGGAGGTTTAGAGAGAAGAGCGTATGTGTGTATTTACTTTGAGTGTAGAAATAGTTAGCTGACGGCATACGTCGGTGATCGCGACGGAGTTTTGAGCAGAGCAAATCCGTGTTATCCACAGCTTAAGTCCAAACTGTCGAAGTTTTAATTTGCTAGTGTCTGGTCTTTGTAATAACATTGTAAGTTCAAGTTATCTAAAGATCTTGATCGTAAAGCGTCTTGGCGCTATAGCTCTGCTAATGGCATACATTTTAATAATTTATAGATGCTTAAAGTGTCACTAAATTATCCCCTGTTCATTTATATTTTATACAGTGGAAGGCATTAAAATGGCCGCACAATAGATGTTAAACAACGTCTTCATCGCGAGTGCGGCGTTCGCCGATTTTTACAACCAGATAATAAAACCAAAAAAGCAATCACTTCTTTACGGCCCTCTTCAAGTTGAAAAATTTATGCGAAATTAATTACGCTCGGGCGGTTCATAAAAAATGCACTTGTTTATTTTGCGAGGTGGGCTTGACATGCAGCTTCGGTTTGACACATATATCCAGTGTTTCAGTTGGTGGAAATTCGCCGCTTTCCATGCCGGTCACGTGTCTGACATATTAAGAAAAAACGCAAAGTTACGAACATGTTTCGAGTTTCCCTGCGACGTGCTTCGTCCGCCATAATAAGAATAATTACATTGCGGTTTTCATTCCCAACTTTTCTTCTATTTTTACACCCAAACTCCTGTTTCCCCTCCTTATTCATAACCAAATTCGACGCATTACAACCCTGATATGAATACATATATCAGGACAACTTTCAACATTCTTAAAGCTCAAAATATGAGATCATTCTAAAAAATATTTTTTACATCGAAAAACTTACACTTCATTACTATTTATTAATATAAAAAAAAATGAAAAAATATGACATGTTTTTGCAATATTATTATTTACAGTGATCAAAAATATATATTAAACTGTCTCTTCGTTATTTATTGACAAATATTTAATAAAGCAAATTAATAATTAATTAATTTTAAATAAAAAAAAATCCACAAAGGTCGCTAATTTAAACTGTAGCTGTGAATCTTAAATTTGGTACAACTGAAATGGAAGTAATGTGGGATAAATATTCTGATGCAGAAGTATGGAAAGTATTGATGAACCAGTGAACCGTTGGAATATTCTGCGTATTACATGTTTTCATGTTTTCAAAGCCAATTTAGAAGTTGTCCGAAAAACACACTTCACCTATTATGACATGCGGAGGCAAAACGGGCCGGAAATTTGAGCTTTTCAACAGCTAACGGTTGTTTTACTCAACGAAAAATAAAACACTTCATCTGAAAGTTTCCGGCATACCTGTGCAGACAAACAATGGAAACGGAGATTTATTTTCAAGTCGCAAATTAAGTTGCGTCGTGGAATAAACCTGTCGCCGCTTGTTTCGAATCCGCCGTTTTTCACGGGGGATGAAGTACATTGATAACCGTCAATAAAGCTCTGCAGAGCGATTAATGGGGACCGCAGACTTTTCTATGAACACTGCTAGTTTGAGCGTGGCCTTTGATGCTGTGTCGTTATGGACTACGTTATTAAATGGAGCTTAAACGTGCACTTCACAATAATTACACAGTATTTATATTAGTAATTGGAATGCTACCTACACAAATTTCTAAAAGCTAAAACTCTTACGATGTAAAATCTTCGATACGAACATTGTTGAGAAATATCAAATCCGATTTTCTCTCGAATACTACTTGATGACTTGTTTACTCAAATCGAAGCGGATAACACTTATATATTTTTGCCATTAAAATTGGCGAAAAGTATTTGAACAGGAAAAATGCTAATGGAACTTATTTTATAGAAATTGTGTGTAGATTGTTTTAAATCGCGGTGTTTATTTAACGTTTGTTCAAGCGCAGTGGAGGGTATTTTAAATTTGATCTAGAAATGGAACACTGTTCGATTTCAATGGAAATTCTTTTAAAATAACAAAAGATGCGAGGTAAAAGCATAAAAGTCAAACTTTTGCAGCTGCGTTCAAATCATGAATTTCGATTTAACTACTGCAGTTCGGTGAATAATATTCTTAGAAACTAAATAAGTATTCACCTTAATATAGAAATTGTTTTTGTACCACAACCGTCTCTGTAACATATTTTTAGTTGACTTTTTCGACCTGTCATCGACAGTATTAAATCTAATTTAATAATGAATTGCAATGTATCTATCCCTATATGAGACGAACGATGTTGGTCTTTATTGGAAGACTTGCTTCTTGTTATAGTTTTTTGAATTTTGTGACTCTTCCTTCAAGTCTGATAATGATTGTAAGGAAAACGATCGTCATAAAATTAATAAAATTTTATTATCGAAAAGATTTTTTGTTTTACATCTTAACAGATAGATATATTATTACATAAGAAATATTTATAAATCGAATTGAAAATCGGACACAAAATCTTTATTATTTCTTATATTTTCTTTACCTTAATAATTTTTTTTTAGTACCAACAATGCTGACATTTGTTTTCACAATTAATTAGGAGTTTATTTTGCTTTCAATCAAGATTTTTTTAAGGCTTCTGACTAAAGTTTTGGATATCATTTTAGCCATGTTCTCACTGTTATAAAAATATAAATATTTTCCTTCGAATTTTGTATTTTGTTTTGTTAGGTGTTATACAGTGAAGTACGTTAATCAATTTTGCGACGAGAAAGTTAGCAAAAAAAGTAGCATGTACGGAAATAGGGATGCTATAGCCATGTAGCCAATTGAGTAACGTATGTCGTTTCCATCTTTCAGTAACTGACAAAAGGTAATTGCTTTGTTTGATGCGCGCGTTTGTAGAAATGACATACGTTATACACTTCAAAACATGTGCATGTCGACAAAATGTATTCCGCGTTACACATATTTCCGGTACTGTCATTTTATATTTTCAAGCGATGAATATTAAAGTTTTGAAAGGGGCAAATAATTAGTAAAATTTTTCCCATTCATTAAACGAAATTGGTAATCTACAAAGAACACTCATTTCTAAATTTGATAAAATTTTGTTCAGACACTCAAGTGATATTAAAAAGGATACTCGACTTCCATAAAGCTTTGGGTAATTAAATTTTATTAGCCAATAAAATATAATAAGAAAGGCAACCAACAAAATATAAAATAACAAAGTATCACATGAACACGATATGAGAAAGAGTGGAGTTTTTATATGGGTGCAGTTTTACGCTGGCGAAACACAGATATGAAAGAAAACAGTAAATGTATACTTAAAACTCCAGTAAGAGCCGATGTTACTGTCGCAACTAAACTAGTGAAGTCGTTGCAAACTAGTCTGCTTGCAAACTGCCGTTCCAACTTGCCACGTGGATCACATAAACATCTTTGCTTTAGTCGAGGCCTTCTCCTTACTCCAAATATTACACACTCGCACTCATATTTTACGATGCCATACACTCTGAGTGATGAAACAATTTAATGGTATAACAATACATCCAATATATATTTACTCCAATGAAAAATATTACACATAACAATTTTTCCATTGCTTTTCAATTAATCAACTAAGTCAAATTGTCGTTTGGAATGTTTATTAGTATTTAAATTTTTTTTTGAGTAACAAAACCAAGAAATCGTTCTAAAGTCGCATATTTAAGTTTTGATACAGATTTTTGCAACGTGAGGGTAAGGATTGTGCACACAATCACACAATTTCTACAAAGTAGTTGTCGTTATTTCGCAGGATACATGAATAAATTTTACCGATTAAATTTATATCTCGAATTATATTTCATTGATTATTTCAGGAAAGACAACAAATAAGTAATATAATAAGAGCCATGAATTTTTTGGAAAAATTTACAAATAGTCGTTGCCTAGTAACAGACAAACAATCATCTTAAATGTAATTTAGATCACGATAGTGAAGTTGGAGTGATTTAAGAGTAACGAATGACAACAAATCAAACATAAAATATCGAATCAGCGAATAAGAAATAACTTGTACAATAGATACCTGTAATATAACCTGGAATGTCACTATAAAACTAGATAACCTGGGAATAAAGTACTAAAAACCATCAACAATTGACAAATTTAAATTGATAACCTACAAATTGAATGTCTAGTTGTAAATTATTTTTTAAAATATGTATGTTTGAAGAAAAATAGTATGTGTTATTCTTTGTGTGCCATGCATGCAATTGTCCAATTCACTTTGCTCGTCGTACAAACTTCCAAGCTCACCACAAAAACACTTTTACTCTTAATAACGCATTGTACTATTTTTTGTTATACTTTAAAATTTTTGAATGGTTTTACTCCTGTGTGTTTTATCCGAGAATATGAGAATAATGGCATATTTTTACAGTAAAAAATATTTACCAAATAGCATCTTTTAGGCAAACATAATTAATACAGAAAGTCCTCTACGGGAAAAATAATTTGCATTTTTATTTAATAATTTACTGTTTTATGCTTATAGACAAATATATTAAGTTTTCTAATGAAATATATACTGCAAAAAGTGCTCCAAATAAAATTATTTATTTGGTTATCAAGTAAGTATTTTAGCGACTTTCGTTCATTATCCCCGTTTTCAATTCGAATATCCATTCAATTCCTGATTTGAATTTTTGCATGATCTTTTTGGTCGTTTGACATTATAGACACGGATGAGAGATGAAAGACGTAGTTAAAACAAAGAAGTGAATAGTTGCGCAAGTAGTTAGTTCTTGGAGTGCAGAACCGGGTGGTTCTCATTTGGAAAACATATTGTGGGCATAAACCAGAACGCGAGTCCTAGTTCACCCTTCGTGCACCCTTTGTTCCGTGGCAGAGAGCAACTCTAGGGCTGCAGTAGCGATCGCGGGTATTGTTAGCCAGGGGCATTTAAAACTTTAAATGGGGAGAGGACAACGACCCCTAGAAAAATTCAATTCCACCAGGTGCGTCTCACAATCATGAATTTATGTAGATTAAAATCCAGCCTGCAAACAAATGCTGCATTGCTGCTTAACAATATATATTTTTATTTGCACCTGTGAACCACTTTCCCTTTTTGCTGTTCTTCTTCCAAGTTCATTTGAAACGTTTCTTATTATTCTTCATTCTCTTTTAACTAAAATTAGGATAAAATCTTGTATGCAAAGTTAAATTGGCTCGCAAACCATAAAATTACTAAATTAAATTACTATATTCTGGTCCTAGTATATAATGTTAAACTATGAGATCCTGTTACATTATATACTAGCACCAATATAAAGTAATTTAATTTAATAATTATGGTTAGGTCTATGAGATCCTGTAAAGGCATACAACATAAATTAAAAGTTGTTTATTTTGAGAATATCTAGTTTCCATCGTTGATATTTCATTTTACTTAGCTGTAATTTTTATTTTACCACGAAAAATTTGTAAGAGACTAAATTAAAACTGGGATCGAATTTCTTGACTATACTATATATTGTGGTCTAAATGTTAGTATTGATTCGATAGAAATATTTCATTGTCTGGTTGCAATTAAGAATGATATTCTGTGATTAATATGCACACTTATTTTGATATTAAAACAAATAATATGTGTTTTTCCAGTGTTTTCAGTAAACAAATTAATTTGTAATTTGTAATCCAACATTATATTTTTCGTAATTAAAATTCTTGTACAATATTTACATATTTAATTATAAACAAAATATATATTATAAAAATTTATGTCATTTTATTTAATTCAAGGTTAAAACATAACAAAAATCAAAATTATAGTCAATATTGTTCAGATTTTATTTGATTTTAATGAGCAGCGTTAGCTCATTTGCTTAGCGTGCACCGATTCGAATTGATAAGTATATGAGATTTGAAGTTTAAATCACATTGTCGTTAACTTTAATCACATAAAAATGCAAGTAAAATTGTCTACAAACAGATATAATTCTCAACTCATCTGCCATATGTTCTTCAATTGAATGACAGGTTACAATTATATAATTATTTTAATGACAGCCCAAGTAATTAAGGTCATATGCGAATAAGGGTAATATGATATACATTCATGCATCCGCAGAATTTGAATTTGTAACACCTAGATTACATTTTAGAGTTAATAACTAGCTTAATGGTCTAACGAAACGTCCCTTGTAATGGTTAAGTAAAAAAGTAATATGTCTCAACTTAAAATGTGTTGTAAAATGCATTAGCATTGATAATGTATTACAACTGATCAGATCAGTTCAGTTAGGATCAGTTGGATTTGATATTTCTGATCTACCGACGAGCGGATCACTTTAAATTACTTATTCAGTAGATGTTGTGTGAAGGAGGTAAACTGACCTATTTAAATGCAGTGAAACATAAGTGATAAGAACTAGCCCAATGGTCTATCGAGACGTCCCTTGTAATGGTTAAATAATAAAGTACTATGTATTAATGTAAAATGTGCTGCAAAATGCATTAGCATTGTTAATTGCTAATGTATTAGAAGTGATCAGATCAGTTCAATTAGGATCAGTTGGATTAGATATTTCTGATCAACCCGGCGAGCGGATCACTTAAATTACTTATTCAGTAGATGTTGTGTGGAGGAGGTAAACTGATCTAGTTAATGGAGTGAAACATTAGTGATTCGAATTCAAAAATGTAAGTTTCGTATATGGAATACGCCTTATGTATGTCTATAGTAGAGCGCTTTTAGGATCTCGCATGTAATAATTGTTGCGTTTGACAGTGAGGAAATAATTCGCTGGTGGGTTTATAGCGATGCATGTTATTTAGAGAGTAGCCCCGTTAACTGGAATGAAAATAAGTGATCCGGATTCAAAAATGTAAGTTTGGTATACGGAATACGCCTTATGTATGTGTAGAGTAGAGCGCATGTAATAATTGTTGCGTTTGACAGTGAGTAAATAATTCGCTGGTGGGTTTATGGCGATGCATGTTATTTAGAGAGTACCCCGTTAAATGGAATGGAAAATAAGTGATCCGGATTCAAAAATGTAAGATTGGTATATGGAATACGCCTTATGTATGTGTAGAGTAAAGCGCATGTAATAATTGTTTCATTTGAGAGTGAGGAAATAATTCGCTGGTGGGTTTATGGCGATGCATGTTATTTAGAAAGTAGCCCCGTTAAATGGAATGGAAAATAAGTGATCCGGATTAAAAAATGTAAGTTTGGTATATGGAAGTACGCCTTATGTTAGTGTAGAGTACAGCGCTTTTAGAATGTGGCATGTAATAATTGTTGGGTTTGACAGTGAGAAAATAATTCGTTGGTGGGTTTATGGCGATGTAAAATGGAATGGAAAATAAGTCATCCGGATTCAAAAATGTAAGTTTCGTATACGGAATACGCTTTATGTAGGTATGTCTAGAGTAGAGCGCTTTTAGAATGTGGCATGTAATAATTGTTTTGTTTGACAGTGAGTAAATAATTCGCTGGTGAGTTTATGACGATGCATGTTATTTAGAGAGTAGCCCCGCAATAAAATCGATAGTCGGCGTATGCCCGCGGCGGGAAAGACGAAGAGATTTCATCATAGTGTGCCGTGCGAAAGCAATCACGCGGAAAGCACTGGTGTCGCTGCTTGCTGCTTGTAGCCGATAACTCCGGTAGCGGTGGCAGCAGGCCTGGACTGTCACCATGGAGACCAGACATCAAAAGAAGATGAAACCTGGACGAAATACGAGACGAATGAAGCCCCGCGCTGCACTTGTACTCGTACAACAACAAGATACATTTCCCAAACACTCACTCCACGGCCCATATCCATACCCGCCTGATCAACTAATGGAACTTCAATTGGGTTACTTCACAACTATGCTCCTCCTCACAATCACTTCGCTGCGATGATATCGCTAAGCACTACCTTTTACTGCCTATAAATATTATTTTTCTCCTGTACTATATACCAGAAGGGTTTTGGTGTCAGGTGAAATGGAAATGATAATTCCTATTTCAGTCAATTATTTTTCTACTAAATTTTAGCTAAGCACTATATTTTAATGCCCTATAAAAATTATGTTTGCTCCTACAGCACTTTTCTAGATGAAGTTTGTCGTCAGTTGAAATCAAAATAAAATTTCACCTATTTCTTCTGTAATGTAGATTGTCAGCAAATTCAGCATAATTTCCCAATGAAAATAATACTAAGTACTTTTCCATTTTCGTATCCAAAACTGTATAAGTATATGTACTCTTTGTTTTCCATTCGTACTGTTCATAATTCTATTTTTTTACTTCTTTTTTTTTACTACCGTCCACAATGGCAACATAAGTTAATAATAATTTATTATAGATCAATAACTGTCGATAATGATAGTCTTTTAATCTTGCTTTATAATATATAATTATAAAAAAGAAACGTGTAGTGTATAGTTGTTAAAACCTCATACTTCACTTAAAGAGGTCTGGTACTTCACTTCTTTCAAACGTCAAATATAATGTTTTATGTTCTAAACTCATTTATTACATGTTAAGTTAAACGAATAATATTTATCCTAATATCCTATTTTATTTGCTAGTACACACAAACAATAGTTCACTAATTAGTTTTAATAAGCAATGCTTGCATTCAATTGGATTTGTTAAACCGCAACGACTATCCTTCTAGGAATGTTTTATTATAGATTACTCTGATCGGAGTTAGAACTACGGATTTCATACGAATAATGCTAGTGCAAATCGGTTCCAGAATGAATGAATTCTTGGAAAGCCATGTTCCTAGAAGGGCTAGATAAACTGGCAGCGTATTTATATTTGTTGTTGTGTGGGATGTGTTGCATCAAGAGCAAGAGCTATTGTTAGCTGCAACGGTTTACGAGTTAATTAGCAAACCTCATGCAACTAAAAATGAATAGTAGTGTTGGCGTGGACAGCCTGCCGCTGGCAAAACGAAACCAATTATTCCGAAATTCAACTCCCGTTTAGTGAAACGCAAACGGTCTATCGACATGGAAACGAATGTTGTTTTTCAATCGTCCGGTGCGTATTTATAACCAGAATGGCCACTTCTTGGGCAGCCATCGAAGAGTCGAACGTTGATAGCATTATTAAGGTCGTTATTTTTCATGTCGGTAGCTAACGGCACGGTGGCTGGCCTGAGGAGATAAGCCAATCCATTCGGCGCCCCGACCTCCGGCGAAGACGGCCGAAATATGAATTACGCACTTTCCAGCTTCTCCTAGAGCAGGACTAGTTGCTTCGGCCGTGTCAGCGTCGCCAATGGGAATTATATCGACGTTCCCCCACCTCTATTTCCATTAGAGCACGTCATGGTTAATACCCCAAATCGGTGATGAAGCAATTCACATTAATATTGTGGTATTATTTCCAAATTAATTTCACTGTATTTTATGTGTTCTCGTAATGGATGGATGAGTAGATGTGTTGAACATTTCATCATTTTTTCTGCTATTGTTAAGCCTCCATTGGATGTTAATCCTCTTCCATATTTTATTTTTTTGGCTATAATCTGATACCTGAACCTACACGTGTTACAAGGTTATTACGGGCATTCGTGGTGTAATTTTTACATCGATACTTTATTGTGATAATATAGTTATCGCCTCTGCTATGTTCAGTTTTAGGCGAATTACTAAAAAAAGTCAGAAAATAGATACAAGCTGATCTATGTCATTATTTCCGACCGCAATAAATAAGATGATGATGCATTTAGAGATTTTAACGGATCTATGAGATATGAAATTATACCTTAACGTTGTCTGTAGTTAGCGTGGGAAATGAAATCTTAATGGTAGTAAAAAACAACATTTTCAATAATATTGAGATATTTGGTTAGTAAGTAATAATTTTATTTATAAACAAGATATTAAAACCTAACAACATTTTAAAATTTATAATAATCTTTTAAATTTATCATTAGAAACAGTTATTCAATAAAAATGTAAATGATATGGACATTCTTTTCATATTTGCATATACTTCGAAGGATAGTATAGATTTTTAGAGATAGTTTTGAAGTTGTCCAGATTTGTCGTTCTTTTACTACTGACTTTAAATTGTAGTGAGATGAGGCGGATGAAAAAATAGTGCCAATATTTTTATCGTATAGCGTACATATTCAGTAGTGGCAATCGGTGTTGTAGTTGATTTTTTCTCGGAAAGATAAATCGATACTAATACAGTATGAATGGATTACAGATAATTTGTTCCAAAACAAGTAAATCAAGTGATGTCGTCGGAAGAATGCAGTGGCTGATTCTAATTGCAATAGGTATGTGAGTATGTGCAGTATTGGCCTGGGATATGGAGTGAAATCCACAGTCGATAAATAACAATCTGAGTAGTTAATAGGGGCGGCGTAAAGCGGAAATAGTTCCCCAGCCGGATAGTGAATAAACACAGGTATAAACATCACGTGTTATTGTTTTATCGCAGCCCGTGCGCAAGCGTAAGTGAGATAAATAGAGAACGGCCCGTGGATATTGAAGTGGTACGTGCAGAGCGACCGCAGCACGACAGAGGCGTAGGGAATGGGGGTGCGTCCCCCGGGGCCGCCCCTGTCCGGCGACCGCACGTCTGTCGCCGATTGCTCGCTACGTGACGTCATCAAAGCCGCAGACACTGTTCCCGTGTCGTTCGCGGTGTACGGCCCCGTTCAATTAAACTAAATACTGCGTGCTGCCGCTCCAGATGGAAAAACCAAGATCCGCACAGATTGCTCCCGTAATTACTAAACTTTTGTTCATTATACATGACCTGCTGCAAAATTGATATCGTTTTGACATGTGATACCATCAGACCAGCATATTACAGTTTGATCCACGGATACCGCGAGGGTTCAACCCAAGGGTGAATTACTGATGAAACATCACAATATTATGACACATTATGAGCATCATACATTTACCCCTCATGTTGCCAATATGATTATCTACACAATTTTCAAATAAATTTTCAATAAGTCAATCATCAAAACACTGGTCCTCTACAACAGGATAACGAAATATCTACATTCTAACTTCAAACTCCAACTAGTTCACTACCCAAAGAAAGCACAAATAGGTTCTGGTGAAACTGGGTCTAAAATATTTTTGTTTCATGTTACCATGACGACAAAAATTTCTACTAAAATTTTAGTTATTAGTGGTATTATAAAAAAAAAATACATATGTTTATTGTAAATTGTTGTATTTATGTAGGCAACCAGCGATAAGTAGAATATGAGATCCTAGTGTAGTCGACTACATAAATGTTTCGACAGAAAATGTTAGTTAATAGCCTACTAAACTAAAAAGTGTATAGCAATGTTATAAAATAAGAACATATAATATGTAGGACGTGTTCTTTTTAGAAATGTTAGTTACTTGGTTAGTTGTCAAATATTTAGTGTTGCTTAATGCTTGACAATGTGACTTTTAAATTGAGTTTAAGTGAAAACGCTATGATTTGTGTTTCAAAACATTAAAAATCATTCTGTTTTTTAATTTGATTATATTTACATGATAAGCAACAAAATCGTCAACCTTTAACAACATAGTAATGTTGAGTCCGTATATAAACTGATAACGTGAATTACTAAAATGGTACGAAAATCACAAACTTAGTGTCTATTTTACTTGAAGAGCAGGTCGTCCTGATACGCGCTAGATAACCGTTACTGGTACTTAGCAAAAGCATGAGCGGAGCGTGTAGGACATTGAAATATCGAGAAGGTAATTGTGGGGACGAGGAGGAACGATAGGGTTTATGAGCGAGTGAGAGCCGGGCAGCGAAGTGGAATGGCAAGTGCGTGGTGCCCAAAGTGGGTAGAAATCAAGGAGAGGTCAAGGGCTCCCGAGGCCGCAATCGCCCCGTGACGCCGGTACGCACGACTGCCGTCCCAAACGCCAAACTTACCTCGGCACCTTCCGTACGTGACCGATCTGCCATCTCGTGGGATCCGCGGAGATTTCCCCCGTCGAACTACTCGCTACTCTCTAAACTTTGTAATTCTTTGTCAAACCATCCATCACCACATCACTCCAGCGAACAATGCCAAGAAATTTCATCAAGAATGTATTTAATACGGGGGTTATGGGGGCATTAAGAGCTGTGCGAGCGCTCCGCCGAGGAAATGAGTCGTGTAATGTGGCTCGGACGCGCCAGATGAACCGATCCATCTTGCCCGCTCGCCCCACGTACGGCGCAACAAATTGTCGTCAAATGAACCCCCATATCGCACGGCTTCTCCACATAATCACCTCTCCACGATTCCGATCGCGGGTCGCCACATACCGATCCGAATTACCAATAAACCCTTTTGTCAAAACATTCCTTCAGATCAGTCTCAAAAACACGGCACTGGATAATCACGATCTTTACAATATCAGAACAGCTTTAAGTTTTTGTTTCTGGAGTTCAAATCTTAAGTCGAATAGATAAAATATGTCTGAGATCGCACCTTTGAAATAAATTAACGTAGGTGTTTTCATTTTGCTGATTTCTGTTATACTTTAGTTCACAAATACAACGTTATTAAGACCCTTGAAATTTTGAACATTGAAACATCTAGTTAAGCATTTCTATAAATAATATTACCATGAACTGCTTTCCACTTGATAAGAATAAGCAATTCTACGTAAAGTACATCTAGGTATCGTTGTTCTACTTGAGAGGAATTATACCTGATCTGTTTGTAGTACAGTTTTATAGTTCGAATGGAATGGGTGGTGAAGAATTTTAATGAGTTGTTCTTAGTGAAAGAGTGGATAAAATATTGGTGAAGGATTTCCTGAGGCCGAGGGAGTCCGTACTTCTGCTCATAATTCAATAATTCAAGGTATTGTTGTTAAATTGTGGACATTGAAACATCCAGTTAAGCATTTTTATAAATAATATTACCATGAACTGCTTTCCACTTGATAAGTATAAGCAATTATACGTAAAGTACATCTGGGTATCGTTGATCTACTTAAGGGGAATTATACCTGATCTGTTTGTAGTACAGTTTTATAGTTGAAATGGAATGGCTGGAGAAGAATTTTAATGAGTTGTTCTTAGTGCAGAGTGGAAAAAATGTTGGAGAAGCATTTCCTGTGGCGGAGGGAATCCGTACATCTGCTCACAATTCAATAAAATGAGCGGGAGCTGTATTACATGACACTATATTCAGACACATCTCCGGGTGTCTGTTTGCTGAATATGCCGGCGAATTCCCTGGTCGCAGGCGCAGGCACGTACCACATTACCGACGCTCTTCGCCAAGCCTCGCCCACGCCCGCCCCCGCGCGGCCCTTGCGACAACGCGTATAAATCTCTCGTAATTAACACAATTAAGAAATACGACAAAACTATTGCTGTATTTTAACCCCACTTCCAGCAACCCGACTCCAAGCGCCATTTTTCACTGCGCCGTTTAAAAAACGGCCGAATATTAGAGCTTTATTTTGATAAATTGTTGTCGCTTACACACGTTTTACTTAATGCCCGTGTATTTTGTCTTACTTTATAATTTTATTGCGTTGTATATGAGTTTCCCTTTCGCTCTCTGTTGTATGATAAAAATTCCCCACACACAACAACACTAAATTTTTATTACACTTTACATAGTGATGGTAATGTTTCACAATCAGATTCTCCCAACAGTTCTTTGCCACCTCTTTCTCTACTGAAAATTAATCGTCAACTTTTATGAGGCACTAAAGGCTGCTTCCATTGTTTTTTATATTTTTAATTTTTTTTTTCTTCACTAAGTATGGAAAACCTCTCTCTAGTCGGAGAATCAACGTCACAGGCTCAAGATAATTTTTTAAATATTAATTTTTCATTTATAATTATTGAACATTTTCTAATAACTTTTATATCATTATATTCTGTTTAAGTATGGTAAAAAAAGTTCAGTCAGATGTTTAAAATTTTATTTTTCGGCCTCTATTAGTTTCGACGTGTATTACGTCATCCTCCGGTGGTGAAAATTAACAATTATATAAAAACGTTGTTAATTTTTATCTTCTGTGAATGACGTAACAGGTGTCGAAACTAATAGAGGCCTAAAAATAAAATTTTAAACAGACTGACTTCCAAAACTTTTTTCTACCATACCTTCATTCCAGACAAGATGTACCAGAATCTATTTTGTTTAAAGTTAATTAAGTGCAGAAGTACTTATTATTTAAAAAACAAAATACCCGTACTGTACAGAGCGAACGTTTAGCTAAATCATATGGGTTTTGCTTTAAATGTCGGTTCCGTATATTCGATTTTCTGATTGACATTTGCCGAGTAAGTTCGGTGATTAGTTTTTTTGGTCGTGGAGTGTAGAGAAGCATTTGGAATTAGGGAAAGTTGTGAGTGCATCGCATCGGGGGTGATGTCCGTAGGGGCAGGAAGATTTATCCCGAACAAACAAACATGATCAAGCAGAAGGAAGTAAGTTGCCGGTGCGCGGGGAAGCCGCTGATCTGAATAGTGCGCCGTCGCCGTCGCCCGCGGATGTCATGTTGCGACCCGGCGATTTCCCCGGGGACCGGCCCAATCCCCCGAAAAACGCGGATTCCCCGGATCTCAAGTCTGGGCGCCGAACTAACCAACACGCATCACACCACGCTGAACATTTTATGTGTTTTATAAATGAAATGGAACTTACGCTACTGTGCGCTTTAATAGCGAGCTCCTCACAAAAAGGTTGGCCTGATTTCAGATGAAATTATCCCTGGATGTGAATGTTTATTCAGCCGAAGTTTCCATCATTTGAAACCAACTGATACTAACGAACGCCAATGTTGTAATATTGTTTCAATGTGATGTTTTTCCCGGGCAACCTTTGGAGTATTCATAACGCGTGATATATGAAACTGTCGTGACATCGTGATTTCGGAATATGATATTGTTTGTCGTTTAATATGGGCGGGATGAGCCAGGCTCAAGGCCGCGATGGAAGCGTATTTAGGCAGAAAGGCGCTGGCTCTGGAGTGTCTCCGAAATGGGAGTACGAGGTTCCCATGTAAAATTTGATTGAAATCTTTTCGCGATTCAAAGAAGTCTCGGGCGTATGCGAGGCGTCTGGATGGATGTATATTGCGAGCGATCATTAGATTACGCAAACACAGAGACACACGTAAAACTCTCGCGAGCAGCGTCTTCCTTTGATGGGAATAAAGGAAGATACTTTATAAAGTAATCTTAACGTAAGCAATTTCCCATCCACGGTGTACCGCGGCGCCAACCATTCAACCGTTCGCGCGGCTCGGGAAGCTTTGATCGCGCTCCCTCATGAGCCACTCGCATGGCAAATTAGCCTCCTTTAATGGTGTCTTCCTTGTCGGCCCACATCAAACCATCGATCACCGCTTCTCCAAAAATGCCCATTTCCTTCTGACCCACTAACTGCACAATATCATTTCTAACCCACTAAACTATCGCTTTAAGCAACTCTAATGGAGTTGTGTCTACTTTAATGTATTATATTTACTCTGACAAAGAATTTGTAGACGAAAAAGAAATTAATACAAGCTTGTAATAAAAGCAAAAAATGAAGAAGAATGCAATAAAGATGGAAGGCCTCTTGTCCGGAGCGCGGCAGGCTAAGCTCATGTCATAAAGACTGCTGCTGGGTGGGTAAATATTTGAAGCAAATTTAATTCAAATTTACTTCGCCGGATATTTGCTCGTCCTACACTTTTAATACTTTTTAGCCTTTTAGCATGAAATAAATACCGATGGCAATATATCTCCAGGCGGGCAAAGCACGACTACCACACTCCATTCTTTCCGGATGGTTATTCGCTGGAGATTACAAAGCCCCCCGCCTGTCAGGCATTCAGCGCCCCGTTCGATACGTCATCCGAAAGCTGTTGGCTGCCACTTCGCGAGATACATCAAAACCGAGAAAAATGAAAATAAATTAGTAGCAGCAGGACGCTCAGGATACAAGTCGCAGTAGCTGGGGATCGGGGATAGACGAAGCGGGCCGAGAGCTACCAGGCTCGTTCTCATTAAGTGGTCTCCCTTGGTAACGGTTGTCAAGTCTCGTCAGTTTTCAGCAGTAACTTTGTGTTATGAGGCGAGCGGAGAGTGGAAGCAGCAATCGTAGCGAGTCAAGCGAACCGAAAGAAATTCAGCTATGAAAAGGTACGATAAACTGGAGCGTGGATGCGAGAATATTGCTGTTTCCTTTATCGACGGCTCTTGTAATACAAGCTCTCAGCACGCACTCACAAATTAAATGCCTACCTACCTCTCTTTCAACCCTTTCCCGCATATTGCCCAAACCAATTTCTATCAAAATTCAATTCTTTTCTTTTTATATTGTCAAATAATATAATATTGGTTTAGTACATAGAATAACCAGCTGTGGTTATGGAAATCCGAGATCGAATATTATCAAAACAAGATTCAAAACCAGTTTAGTATTATCATTCATTCTTTTTACATAAGTATGAATTTTAGAACAAATTGCTGTTATTACAGTAGGAATTTATAATTCGTATTATAACTATTTACGTCTATTATAATACTCACCAAAGTACCTCATAGTAATAATATAATTTCAGCAATATATAATTAGAGCTTATAGAATTAGAAGACTGTCGATGAAACAATTAGTTAAGAATAAGATAAAATATAGTACAGTTTGTATCATAGTATTTTGAATGATTAAAAGTAGACTATGTTGGAAATGGACTAGCATTTAGAGGTGTTGTTATTTATGTGAAATAACAAATCTAATTTTCTTTCTTCTTCAAAGATTAGGGAAAAAGAAAAATTGTTTAATGGAGTTGTGTATGTCTAACTACATGAGCTACCACTAAGGAACAAATAAACCAAACAAAAATATAATATTCACGTTTTGATCTTCAATTTATTTATTAAAACTAGTGACATAACAAAATAAAATAAATTGAAGATGAATTAGGAGTTACTTTTCACCTTCAACCTATTTTATTTTGTTTTAGGAGTTACTTAATATGAGAGGTATTGTTATTATTACAAGTAATAATGTGAAATGAGGTTTGAAGAAAAATAGGAATTGTGTTAGGGGATGGTGTGTTTATAAGAGTACCTCCGTGTTGGTTGAGATGTGGATATGTTTTGACAATGCGTTTGTCTACTAAAACAAGTAATATAGCTTGAATGTGAATAGTAACTCTTAAAATGAAAAGGATGTTAGAAATAATAATATGGAATGCGGATTGGAGAAAAAGAGGAATGATGTTAGGGGGCAGTGTGTTCGTAAGAGTATCTCCGTGTGGGTTGAGATGAGGTCAGCCAGGCGGCTTTGTGGCACAAACAATGTGGTAATTACTTGTTATGAGGAGGCGCGGGGAGCAAACAGTCACATGTAGGCTGAGCGCCCCCTGATGGCAGGTATTGATCGGTTAGGTAACGGGATCGCGTACGCGGAGGAAATGGCGGCGTTTCAAACAGTGTGTGACACGACAGCTGTCAGGTCCTTGCAAATAACCGCGCGGCATGTGTTCGAAGGGATGTTGGCGCTGTCAGCCGCGCTGGGGTCAGGGGCGTCATCCGACACCCACACCATGTCATGTGTCACGGGAACTATCCGTGCACCTTACTTTCACCTGCCCTGACTTTCTTCCCAAACTTCCTACTTACACATGTCTCAAAGAAACTTCAGCAAAAGGGTTGAGATTTATGCAAAATATTTCCCTACTACTACTACTACTACTACTATTTTCTCAACACAAAACATAACATATTCTTTCGTGCAAAAACAAAAGAGTCGTATTATATTATTAACCTGAATTATTTCCCAAAATTAATAAACATTTTGTTAAACAGGAACTGATATGATTGCTTACTATTCGTCTTTGTAAGCCAGTACGGTTATATGGTTCAGGTAAGTATCATTTGATCATGTAGATAAGCAACACAGAGACTAAATTGACTACCTAAAATGCAAGTTAATTTTTTGCGAAGACTTGTTCTTAAAGTATGCTATGCCTCAGAATAAATGAACTACTTCGTCAAAATAGAAAAAAATAAGTAATTTACTGTTCTTATTACTAACCTACTCTGAACTATCTAAATTATTTAGTAAAATAGTAAGAAAGCAGTGTTTAAAAAAACAGCTCTCATTTAATTTTTTTTTCAGGATATACATTAAAATTTAAAAATTTTTAAAAATAAATTGTTGGATTTGTAGTCATTTTATTATAATTTTTAGAAGGAAATACAAAACTGAAGATAATTCCCAGGGAAAAATTACTTGGAACATGTCTTATTTAAGATCTCTAAAAATGGAGGCAAATGGTAAAGACCTCTGTAAATGAGTAACAGTAAATTTGTACTTATTGGAAACAGAAATATATATTTCTTTTGAAAGTATTTCGCACAATATTAACAAATTTTATATGTTGTCATTTTTGCACTGATCTATAAACGACATGAGCTTTCTTTTGTTTCAAAGATGTTTTTAATTATTTTTTTTTTTTTTTTCAGGAATTAAATTTTAAATGTACAGTTAGTAAGTGGGTTAGAGTAATGAAGGTGTTGGAAAATGTGCGCTGTTAATTCGGAATGTAAAACGGAGAGTGTGAGTGTGAACACAATTTCCTTTCAATTAGCGAATAATGGCAGGGCGGCGGAGGATGAAATATGGGCGAGCACGCCTTATATCACCGGCTGGAGCGCGCTAGCCTTTGGGCACCTGCCAATTACGCTCGTGCATAAGTGATGTTTCTATTACATTTCCATGAGCGCTGGCGTCCAACCACCAGTTGCGCGCTGCTCATAACGATATAGTTGCCTGTTGCGCCCTAAAAACTATTTCTTCATGTTGCTTGATTTATGGCCATAACGCATCCCCCGCTGCTGCGGATTGTTTCTGCTGCACATAATTAGGCCACGAGATAAAACTCGTCCCCGGGTCATAAATATTGACGACCACTTGTTGTTTGCATTGCCAAGGCGACCGCTGCGTGCCGCGAATTCGGAATAAGACAATAAAATCCGCAGACGCCGACGTTCCCTCGCAAACGCCGTTTTAATGACGGTTATAAAAACAACCCAACATGATCTATGGACCCTTTGCCAATGCCTTTTATTGTCCACAAAACTTCCACCCCCCTTCCAACTTCTTAAACCCGGAACTTTAAATTAAAAATTAGATCACGACCTGCCTTCTTTTACGGGTTTCATTTGAATTTTAAATCTACTGAACAATTCCAACATTTATAACTGTTTAAAATAGATGGGTACTTTTGGTTTACGAACTAATTGAAATGAATTCTTTAAATCGACCAATTAACCTTTCAAATAGAAAAGACATAATCTTGTAATGCTGAATATAGTTTATCATTGGATTATTCTAGACGCAGTGTTGTGAAAGTATAATACTTCATTATCACCATCATCATCTGTGGCACAGCATTCTTAGAAGGAACAGGACCTCAAGTACCTAAGGTACTTTTTTCATTACAAGTCTAAAACCATTTCAAGAGAGCTTTTAGTAGATTCTGAATTACTCGAACATAGCAAAAAAAATTTATTTGGTTAAAAAAGTAGTAGGTAATTTAAAACAATCTAGTTGACTGTGATAGAAGAAAACAATGATAGACCCTAAAGAAAAATATAAAAAATGAACCTTGTCTTTAATGATTTTTCTTTGCAATATAAATGAATTTAATTTGGAGATATTAAAGCTGTTCCAATTATAAAATAAAACGCAACAGACTATTAAAAAAGAATGTGTATTTAGTAGTCATAGTCAAAATTACAATGAAAGAATCAAAATATACCTGTTCTGGATTTAATTTAACTTGTATTAAATCAAACATTTTTTACCGTTTCATCCCAGACAATAATTAGTTAAAACTTACATTATAAGTAATTCTGCTTCCCAATTATATTTTGTACTATTTGAAATTACAACTCAAATTGCAAAACTATTAAAAAAAAACTAAGAAAAAAATACATGAGTTATAATATCTACGTGGTAACATTTATTTCAGTCGTGATTTAAAATTATTATTTCAGACTTCACCTTTAAAATGATCAACAGTTGGATATATTACACCACCAGTTCTGCTTACAAAATGATTTGATTTTAGAAAAATAATGTTTAGTGGTAGGTGCAACTCTGACGAATTGTTCCAACACTGCCGAACGCCGAATCAGAAAGTTCCGTTGTCCGCCTTAGTGGGGTCACTCGCACTCATGGCACGCCGAGATAAATGGAGTGCGAAAAGAAAAGAAAATAGAAGGCAGCGAAGTATACAATGGCGCATCAGGGATATTGCGTGCGAGTAAAGATGGACGACAGGACATTACGGCACATCTGCGGGACCGGGAACGGAACTCCGGGAAGTCTATCGAACGCTACGGCTCGGGCTCGCTCATGTTTAAAACATCCAATACGTAGTTATTGGCTTTACACACATGCGCACCATAAAATTTAGATAACGCACGTACATTAAAGATATTGCGTCGTTAAGCCAGAGTTTCCCGGCCCACCCCATCGAATTTGTTGCCTCATTTAAATGTCTCAATTAATATTTAACCCTACATAACCTTACTCCAGCACTAAACATTAAATTACAAACAAACACCAATATACTTCTCAAATATTTTTGTCAGTTTCATTTCATTTCTGAAGTATTTCATGTCCTCCATCAGCTTGATGCTTTAAATTTTTTAAATTTTCATTAACTTTGATTGGATCATACTATTTTTTTCTTGATCCTCCTTTTCTTATTATTTGAAATTGAATCGCTTTTATAACTGCGACCTGTAAGTCAATTGTAACATGGCTCTTAGTTTTCTGGAAATAGTTTTTCTGATCTTATTAGCCGTAAAGGACATTAGTCAATAAAAGTACCTATCATAGTAGCAAGTAGCTCATTGTCGTTTATCTACGAAGAAGAAATGATCTTCGGTTGACTTCCAAAACGACTACGAGGTAATGATTACTCTGTCTTTTAAACTAACCTCTTTATAAAATCTTCCAAAAGTTCAAAGGATGATTCTGGCCCGATGATCGGTTGTTTAGATTTCTTTTTCGTGACCTTTTATTATTTTATCAAATATTCTTAATGGTTAGGACAAGGCAATAATTATTGGAATTCAGTCAATATTTTAGAAGGCTTTTTTTGGCTGACAAAAAAATAAAACCTTCGAAATATTGACAAAATTCCATTAATTATTGCCTTATCTTATTCAACGACCAGTAAAGAAATCATCTAATTATTTCTAATGGTTTTCCCAACATTTCTATACGATATAACCAAGTTGTTCTCATCAATATATCTTATGTATATCGAATCTGTCTGATAGCAGTTGTTGTACCTCTGTACACGAATATACATCGAAGCTCTTTGCCAAGGTTTAAAATGATCTTGACATAAGACATTGTAGAAATATCAATGACAACATTAATTATAATATTCATGTCCAATTGTTCGTATGAATTGCATTTCTGGTTATGTAAAAGTACCCCGTTGTGGCCTTGTTAAAAATAATATTGTAGGGTTGTCGTTTTATTAGTATTAATTGGTCCCAGAACAAAAGTGCAGCATTTTGTGTTAGTAGTGATGACTAACCAATAATGAAAATTGAGCTGTTGTCAATTTAGCCGTACTAATCAAGTTGTTACATATATCTGAGGGTCTGGAAAACGAAAACTAGTAGAATTGAGTGTGAGAACTGTGGTTCGATTTCCGGTTGTCACCAGCTATGAAATACAGAATAAGAAGGGTACAGAATTTCTACAGGAAGGGGATTGTTTCTGTTAAAGGAAGTGCAGGTTTTGTTTAAAGTGATTAGATTTCTGTGGCAACAAAGGCTAAGTGCATGTATGTTTGCGGGCTATATTGAAAGTACACGTGTGTACCTCTGAAAGTGTAACACTATTAGAAGTAACAAATTGATTTTACGTTAAGGTTAAGTCCATTTCCGAGATTTGCGGGCTCGTGCACGTCGACCACAATGCAATTTATTTATAAAGTGATGCGATGTAAATAAATTAGTCGTACACCGCCATCTTTCCAGCAACACGTCAAATGCATACGGTCCACCTCTGGCATGCAGTAACGTCATTAAGAGACGGTAACTCTGCTCTAATAGACAAGCTTTCAGGAAGCTATTCTGGCCTCTAATGGACAACAACTACATCGAAAATGACTGTGTCTTTTAGCTTGAAAGCCATCTGCATGCACAGCAAACCTGATTTCCCATTTAATAATTCACTTCCGCGTGCTGCTAAATACGAGCCTCTTCATTATCTTTTTATTCCTCTTGAATATTTCAGGCTTTTTCGTGACACTCCCGCACTAAGGAATATGACAGTTTACTTTTCCTGGTTAATTATTCACTGGGAAATAAGCATGCGTCCAAGAAATAAACAACTATTTTCGCGCATTTACATAAATTTTACAGATATTAATATTGACATTATAAAACGTTTTAGCTTCAACTGTCCTTGTTCTGAATAATTCTGTTTCAAAATAGCTTTCCTACAAAAATATTCCATAAAAGAAATGTCATTTCTACAAATAAAAGCAATAAGACTATAATTTTTAGCGTATACTATATAGAAAAATATATAGACAATTCCTGTTTTTCGTTTAAAATAAGAATCAACTTAAAAAAAATTGATAGTATAACAAAACGCCTGATCCAGTTAAATAAGTACTTCTTATTATTATTTATCTTCGATGTTGACTAGTTTCAAAATTCGTTCTGGTAGTAAAAACTTCAAACTTGTAACGGAATCAAAATTTCATTTGGATTTTAAGTTTTTTTTTATATTACTTGATCTGTTTACGAGTCCATGGAGAAAATGATCAATTAAATTGTTCAGAATCAGAAAACGGGGATGAATTCTGAAAATTAAAAAGCATAGTCCACTAGTTCTCACATGTAATTATTTTGTGTCGTATTATTTAATTTTGTATCTTCCTAATTGTAATTCATTTATTTTATTTAATATATTTTGTTATTAAGTTTTTCATTACAGGTTTATTTACACCAAGTATTTAATTTCCCTAAATTTAGTTGGTTGTTCCCAAATTTAAAAATAAATAGGTACGTAGCTAACTTGTAGGATAATAAAACAATATTAGGTCGAAACCGATTGAGGTTGATTAAAATTTTAATAAATTGAGTGCATCCCATTACAGCTTAGTTATCATACTCCAATATACTTTATTATCATTAAAAATAATTGTTCATAAACTATTATAACTAAATTGGAAACCAACTTCGCTGTAGAGATCGTAATGGCATTAGGTGAATATCCAATTGGTAGACTTTGTAGAATGCCTAACTTATATTATTTCGTCGAAAATCTGTGTTAATTAGCATAATGATTGTATTTTGTTCCACGTTTCAATAATTAAAGACAGATTGAGTTAAGTATTGCTTGAGTTCTGTTTCTTTAAAGTAGTGCAGCACATCGCTCTGGCACTCGTAGTGTTCGAGAGCGAAAGTAGCCGCCATCCCGCCATGCGTGGCATGCAGCTCACGTATGTGGCACGGGCAGCTAACTAAGCGTTATATCCGCGCACACACGCTCGCGCACTGTTTGAATTTTATCCGGCAGCGGCGCCATTCAACAGGTGAAAACCATCGGTGACCCCTGGGGAGCGCTTTGCAAGACGCCGCCGCCTCGCCGCCTCGCCTCGTAATGCATAAGTGATGACACCCTCTGAAATACTCACGAGCCCCGGGCCGACGAGAGCTTCTTACAAGCCATAACGGCTTGCAATGGGGACACTTAGAAATATAATCACTTTTCATTCACGGTCATTATGTAAGTTTTTACCTGGTTTTTATTTCCGAGATTTGGAAGAATAAATATGTTTGTACGGGCAATTGTAGTTTGTACTGAGCAGGGTGAGATTCAAGGTTTGATTCTCATAAAACATTACTATATTCGAGTGGTTCGGAGTCTTCTAGATGCTGAAAATGTATAACACCACTTTCATTATTTTTCTTATATTAAAGAAATATGTATAAATATATTCATCTCACGATTAACATATTTTTAAAATATCATAGAAAACATCATTTTTCAATGTCTATTAAAAGTATATAGTCTGCATAATGTTTTAATAACTACTTTGACAGTTAATCCAATTCTTCTGTTTTCCCACTTTTTCAATTAAAGATGTAAGTTATATTAAAAGAAAGATCTTTTTTGGAGTTTCAGCCATTTAAAAATCTACTAATACACCGACGTTTCAACTGTAAATCAGTGAATTAGTGGATTTTATTAAATGATTGTAACTCCAAGAAAAGACCTCTTTTTTTAACATTCAGCCAATAAAACCAATCCTTTAAGTAATATTGTTTCTTATATTGAAGATATTGTCACTGATTTCTCAATTATTAGTGCACTTAGTGTTCCCTGAACATTATTTTCAGCTTAAAATCTTTTTTAGCGCCACAATCCTTTTATTGCAATTGGTTCTTAGCTAGACAATTTGAGTTTTTGACATTAGCCGTATCCCATTTATCACTTGAATCAAATATAACATACATTCTTGAATCCGGATCACCTATTGTTTTATTCCAATTGAATGGACCAGTTTACCATCTCCACAGAACAGATAATGTTTCAAGTCATCCACTCGTTGCTCCGAACTAATCTTAATGATTTGATCCAACTGGCAAAAGGAATACTACTTTTTATTTGTATCAAAATTTCTTCACTTGATCTTGATCAATATTTGTTCTTCTCATACTGCTCTTCTTCTGTTGCTTTTCTTAAAATATCGCTAACGAGATTCGATCTTCTTCCATTTTTTTATATGACCAAACTATATACTTTTAAGGATTGAATATCATGTATTGTATATATTGCCATTTATCAAATTCTTTCTTTGGTCCGTAATCTCCTTTTTATATAGGGTCGAATTTTTTTCTGGATCAAAATCTATCGTAAGCTGCAAGATAAAAGAAGCTGTGCTCTATTAAAATTTAGATAAATTTGTCATGGAAGAGAACACCTTGTTGTTAGAAACGTCATGCAAATGATGATATACATTTGGGAGCAATATTTTGCGGTTAGATAGTGAATGAAGTTAGTGATGTAGTGGTAATAATCGTGGGATGATATTTGAATTGCGGGTACAAAGTCTATCATAAGCTACCGTATAAAAGAATCTGTGCATTATTAAAATTTAGATTTTGTCATGGAAGAGTGTTCTTGTTAAAAACGTCATGCAAATGATCTACTTTTGGGAGCAATACTTTACAGTTAGATAGTTTTGAAGTTAGTGATGTAGTGGTAATAATCGTGGGATGATATTTGAATTGCGGGTAATGCCTTGGCGATATGGTAGATTCCCTTTATCGGCGAGTGGATTATTTACGCGTTCATGCATTTCTCATGAGCGGCGCAGGCGGACATCCCGACCGGCGGTGCTTCGGCAGCGAGCTCCCACGACAGCCGAACAATGGGTCGTGCTCTCCGTGTCCGACACGGGTTTATTGCGCAACCTGATTTGATTTTATGTGCTGGTTTTACGGCGCTGACTTCCTTAGACGTAATTCCTTAAAGATAACAAAATACTCTAACGAAATACTCACATTTAGGAGCAGCTAGTTACACTCTAACATTTCAGGAGGATCACGGTTATCAGGTTGCTGCTATCAGCACATACGTCTGACATATTTCGTTCATAAAATTTACAGCTCTTGTCTAACAGGAAAATTATTCCAATTCCCTAACATAAGTGACTGTTATTCTTGATAGAAATGGATTTTTTTTGTCAACTCAACATTCCAGTCCAGTTTTTTCGAAAATGCCATTATTTTTTAATGTTTGCGTTTTAACAACGGAATAAGTCACTCAACATCATTATCATAAATGAAGCACACCATTCCCAGATGAGCTTCAAGTATTTACTAGTAAGGTACCTGCTTGTTTTTATGAGCAAGTTTTTCTTGCATTTTAGGGACCTACATCTTATAGTGGATTCCAACTCAATCGGACACTGATATTTCTATTCCGGTAAAGATTAACGACGCTTGAATTGGAACAGACATACAAATTTTTAGACTTCTAGGTCAGTGGTGGTCAACCATTCTGACTTCCCTAATACTGCGGAAGAAATAAGCGTCAATGGGGAAGAAAATAATTATAAAAATTTGGGAAAGTGAGTGATTTGAAGAAGCGCGAAAGAAGAGAGGTTGGCGTTACACGTACCTTTTCCGAAA
The DNA here is from genome assembly GCA_035578165.1 of Stenolophus ochropezus. NCBI lineage: Eukaryota > Metazoa > Arthropoda > Insecta > Coleoptera > Carabidae > Stenolophus > Stenolophus ochropezus. Next base: position 7,587,592 of record JAQOWZ010000002.1, read on the forward strand.
TATTAAATTGCTAATAAGTATATTATTACAAATATGTTTAATTAATTATAATGGAAAGCTATAGTTTTAATTATGATGTACGCTGAAATTCGATTATGGTCACATATCCCATTTTAAATATCGCGGACCACTAATATGATTATTTTGTACAACCCATTTATAAAATAATGATCATAAAAGTTTAATTTTGTTTTAATTATAAAAATATTTTATGCGATATTTCTTGCTGTTTGTGAATTTACTTTTATCGTGAAATAACTATATAAAACAAGTTAGTAACTTATATCTATAAAGCTAACGATTTTCAACGAATACCGATGAGTAATAAGTAAACTGCTGACTGATGATTCACTTTTTCTTAAAAAAAGTTAATAACCAATAGAGTTATCTTAAATTTATTTATTTGTTGTTGATTTCTGTAGTAAGTATAAGTTAGTGTGATTTGCCATAGAATATCATTTAAAAGCAAAGTTTGTCAGAAATAGGTGCCGTAAATCATTTGTTTGAAATTTAGGTGCGCCTAGTGTACAGTTTACCTTAATTTATAGTAGTGGGTATTACATGACTTGATAAAGGTAAGTTTAACGAGGAATACCCAGCAAGTCCGTAGGACGTATAAAGGGATGAAAGAGGCATTGTGTGAGTTTTTCTGGAAGACGTCGCAACGTCAGAATGTGATTATGCTGTGCATTCATCACGATCTATTAATTCCGTCATTACGCTGTGCCTCATATGACTAAATCATGTACCGTGCAGCACAACAGAGTTCGTTGTGATCGCATAAAGACAAGAGACAGACGCGAGGAAGACAAGTGGCTTGAGCTCGGCTGCGACTTAGCGTCAAAGCGGCGTATGACTTTAAGTCATCTTGTGTCGCACAATAGTCTACGCTCCACAATGGCGGCTCTCGCCTCGACTCGAGCGTGAAATCAGCACAACAAAACTCCACGCACTCACAGATGTTAGCAAGTACAAATAACTTGCACCAAGCTCTAATACACAGCACGGAAAGAAGAACTTCTCCCTATTTCTCCTTATTATCACAGGAATTATCAAAGGACTCAACTGACGAATAAGTTCCACGGATGAAAAAACTCATCTGGACATTCCTCTAACTTTAATATTCACTTTAATTAAGCCAATAATAATGTCGGCAAATACAAAAATTATTATCAATCAATTTATTCATTTATTATTACCCTGTATAGCAATTATATTACATTAAGTAGATAGATGTATATATACAAAAACTTTTTCTATTTATTTGTAAATTAATTGTACTTTATTAAATTTAGTGATTGCGTGACTAATATGGTAACTGGGTTAATTCGTATTTTGACATCAAATTTTGTAAATCTAAAAATATTTAAATAAAATCATACATCAAATCGAATTTTCTAGACACATTAAAATGTACTACAAATATTTTCCTTTTGTAAACAAATTTCCTGTACTCCAAGTAGTGATATTGGTCTATTATTGATGCCATTAATAATAGACTATTTTCAAGACCAAAATATTGATTACAGTTAGGTCGTTGTAGATGATTTTTGAAAATATTAGTGATTCGAAATTCTGTATAAACTCATAAAATATTGTAGTTATTTATGTGTCAAGGACATTGTGAAGATGTTGTACTGTAAGTTTTACTGCATTTATTAATAACCTAATTAATTTCTTTGTCATATGAAATAAAAATTTTACAATGTCAATATCAGTTTGTTATCTACATTATCATAGCAATTATACGATACCAAGATGGTTGCCTGAAAGAATGATAGTGGTAGTCGTAAAGATAAATTATTTTTATCTACAACTATTGAAATTTGGGTACATTATACGTGTGATACTACATATAATATACTACTCATATTACACAAGTGTAATATGAAATGTCATGATACACGCTACACTTTTCTGTAATAAATAGGGCATATAATTTAACACATAATATTTTATTAAACTGTTAATTTATTAATAACATATTTTTTATTATAAATATTAATATATATGCTTATAAAAGTATAATAAATACAATTTGAAAAGTTATTTTGACATTTAAATGCGACCGTGGCGCCATCTGTTAAGCTATATGTGAACTACTTACACTTTACTGAATATTTTACAAATAATATCAGATTTTTTTATATGCCTGACAGTTGTAGATAAAGTATAGTATTTGACTCGCATAATATGGCTACATTACACGCGGATGATTAAAAATACTCGCAGCCGCTCGTATTTTTAATTACATCCTCGTGTAATATAGCCTACATATTATGCTTGTTAAATAATATACTATTATTGTTATCATTAAAGAAAAATAAACGTAAAAGGGAATGGGTCCACGATGTCAATATGATGAAGAATGATTTTAGGGAATTTTATCATCTCATAGACCAGTTACGAAAAAATAAAGACAAATTTAAAGAGTACTTTCGAATGAGCCCAGAAAATATTAATTAACTCTTAGTCATTATTGAAAATAATATTGTAAGTCTACAAAGACAGTACCAACGTTAGCTACCTAACGAACATAGCGTACTAGTAACTATGTGGCTGGATATATTGAAAATACTGAGAGCTACTTTTTTAATGCAGTCATGTTTTGCTGGTCATAGGTCTAATGCATTGATCAATTAAGTATAAATTACACTAACCGTTCAAGGTCTACTTGAGGCAGTATTTATCCTTATCATCGCGGAAATAATCAGAGGGAAACGGTAAAAGAAATTTAAAGAAAGAGTTGGGAAAATGGTAATTAGGGTGAGGTCGTAAAAACAAGAGCCAAAAGTGAGATTAAGATAGAATCACGGCGGATGTAACTAACATTAAACTGATAATTTTTTCCGAGTTGGTAAGTGACAGTAGCGACATGAGCGTCGACGGCATTCGCGGGAAGCTCTCACTACATCGCATCGCTAATTGAGTTAACGCACTGCTCCAAGTTATAATGACGTGTAATGTGATTAGCGGTGACGTCATTCGGAACAATTGCCTCACCTAGGCGACGCCGCTCCGCACGGAAGGGTCGTCTTCATCTTCGCCGTGTTCTACAGCCAAACTTCTCAAGTTGCCAGCCAGAAGATGAATCATTACCGGCTCGACTCAACGACAGCCATTCTTTGACATTTTCCTCCGTCTTACATTATAGTCAAGTCATCATTCAGGGAGGAAATTGTACAAAGACAATTAAAATCACTAACCTGAAATTAATTTACCACTAGAAACATATTTGGAAAACTAAATTCTCATCGTAAAATAAATCTGAAGAAAGTTTAGATTAACATGTCAACCATACCGGAGATCAAACGGACTTTATTTTTGTTTTACTAATATGTAAAGTTCTCTAATTCATGTCTAGTTTTATTTTAGCTTTTTGTCCAGTATAACTTTTACACATCTCAAAATTACATGGCAAATAAAAAACGATGTGTAGAAGAAATTACCTTCCGCTATTTGACGATTATTTTACTTCTCCTTATTTGTATTTCTACATATTTCTTATATACCCTTGAACTTCATATTTCATCGTTGCATCTGACAATCAATTTTAATTATTATCTTTTATTTTAGCAAATTAGGCGAAACAGACGACGGATTCTATTCTTCTTTTATTATTTTTGAAGTGTTACTAACATACCTAGAATAGTTATGAGTATCACAACCACCGCAGATGTCAATTGAATTCCGAACTCGGAAAGGCAGGATTTTAAGACATCTAAGGCCTGGTATAATCATAACATCCGTGGTTTATTAAATAGTTTACCGGTTTCACATTATAAATAAATATTATTTTATAAAGTATTCTTGTAAGTAGCGTTTTCATGACCAAGTCTGTAGGGTTTGATATGATATGACAATTGTCCCATTGTTTTAGTTATTAAACAATGTCGTTGCCAACTTAAATATTTTTAAAGTTAGCACTTAGAAAACAGCTATTTGGTACTGTTTTATTGTTTTTTCACGTTGCTTGCTAACGCTAATTATTGAATCGACTTTTTTCTTTACTACCTAATTGTATAGACTGAGCTACGTCTGTTAAGATGAATCGTAGAATTTAAAATTATAATTAGTAATTACTATAATTTTTTTATCGTGTATTATTTGAGATTGATTCTGGAAGTGAATTTTTCAAATAGTTTAATTTGCTGCAGATCCCGTAACTTCTGGTTTCAGAGGTAGAGGCAATTGTGAAGTGGCGGGCTGAAAAATAACAGGTTTCATCCCCACTAATCGTACGAATTGTAAAAGGCTTCTTCTTTTGCCCCGTGCAGAATTTCGGGCCAAGACAGATATGCAGAGGTAAAATGAGAAAAACAATTGGTGCAATTAATCCAAGAAAAACTAATCAAGCAAGATAAATGGCCTGAAGGGAGCTAGACAGAGAAAATTACTTTATAGTCGTGATAAAACACCCACCTATTTTAATTGAGACTGCGATTTATTAAAATTACTACGTGCGCCCGGCACCTCAAATTAAAATAGTTCAACGTTCTTTTCCGTAGCTGGAAAAACTTCCACTCTTTCACACCCACACACACAACATTCCTAGAAAGCCATGTCTTATATTCAGTAGCAAACGTGTAATTATGTAACTAATTAGTTATCTGATCAGGGCTATAATCAAATAATATCTTATGGCCTTCTTTTCCGATATTAACATATCGAGATTTTACATTATGTTTCTATTAATTTTAATAAATTCATAAACCGTTACACACTCATCTGGTACTCTTACTGATCTTTAGAATACATACAGAATCGAAAACAAAATCGAAACCATTAAAGCAGAATTTTGGTCTCTTCTGCCAGTTGCACCAACAAGTCTTAAATTTTAAGTAACACTTAAACAAAAAAAATGCTAATTTAAATTTTTACTGTAATATTGAAAAGTTCATTTGACATTTTATTCCAATTTGATATTGTCCATTTAAGGGAAACTTAAAATTTAAGTAATATTGGCCATTAATCATTTTCCATAACTTTAGTGGAAATGATAAAAAACTAGTATAAGTATAAATTTGAAAATTAGATCCTCAATTATTTTAATCGGAAACGTGAAATATTTTCAGTAACACCTTATACCGAATATACTTTTCGGAATTAAAATTAAATTTAATTTTGTACATGTGCAGACTAAATTCAGTTGATCGAATTTTTATAAGTATGTATATGTAATTCAATTAGTATGTAGGTTTTTGAATGGTATTTGTTAATTAACTGTCATTTAGTTACCGTAGCTGAGTTTACACATTAAAATAAAATAAATTCACCAACAAGATAACTATAAGAATAATAGTTATCAACATTGTTTGAATTTGAATCCTGCGGAGATATGGATATGTACAATGTGTCTTTCATTCCTTGATATCACTTGATGGCATATGACCTTGCTTAGTAATTGATCGTTAAAAAAAGAAAAACAATTCTGCATACAAAGAGATTCAGTTGTTGATTCCTAGTTTTGTAATTGTCAAAAGAAAAAATATTGTTGTGTACTTTCGTTTAGAAGTCTCTATAAGCTGTAGGTCCTTTGAAGAGATTGTAAGCTGACAATCTGAGCTTTGAAAGGTACATGGTACAGTGAGATCCTCTTCGTTATAAAAACGTAAAGTAACGATGGCGTAGTAAATAGCTACTTAGAAAGATGCTGTATGAAGATAGGGAAGCAGATTATAATTAATTATTATTTCATGTCCTCCGGCTAATGAACAAGACAGGAATTCACCGACTTTGGAAATTTATAAAATAGGAATCTTAGTAAAGCCAATACAAAAAACACTGTTTTGTCTATTGGTTTAAAACGTACTAAAGCGGGTATTAGACGTGTGCACATATCTGCAACTGATTTGACAAAAGTTTCTGCGACAAGTAAACTGTGACATCAGACGTACACAAAATTGCGTGAAATACAGTAATTTTTTGATTTTGAAGTTAGTACACATGGTTCTAGTTGCTTTGCAATTATAAATTGTTAAATAAATTATATTAGTATTTTATGAAATAATATTGTTAATTATTTTATTTGTCATTTGTTTGAAGTACTCATTTTTTCTTCAATTTATAGTAGGAATTACACTTCATTGCTCATTAAAATCATGATGTTATAAAATTCTTCATTTTCCATTTTTACTGCCATTTTAATACTTGCACTGCTAACCACGTTTTCCAAACAAATGTCAAACAGTCTAGGATATTTTGCCATCAAACAACTTCAGTACGCATAAGCATCTTACAAGTCGCACGTATCTGCAACTGAAAAACTAGTTGCATGCTAATAGTTACACTATCACAAGTCAAAAGTTGCCCAAAATGCTTAGGGTTGCAGATTATATGCGACAAGTTGCAGTTATGTGCATACGTGTGATAAGCCACAGAATAATTATATACAGAAGCGACACTCCGTGTCGGTACCTTTCATGCTACCCTATTTAGTTCTATGACCTTGGAGCATTGTGTAGATCTTTAAATTTGTTGCCTTCCCCTATCTCTACCTAAGATGTGACGAAACTTTCCGATTTTAAACAATGAGGCCTTTAAATTTGTTGACTTTCCCTATCTCTCTCTAATTTTGGTTTCTCTGTCTTACTGTCGCTTCTATATAAACCTATTCTCTGATAAGGCCTTAAATATTGCAGATTTCCAAAGGAGACTGTAAGGTATATGAAATAGTCATTGAGGTCTTGTTGGTTGTAGGAACGTGATAGTAACGATGACGGTGTAGCTAGCTAGTTAGTGTAAGGTGCAGTATGAAAATAGGGAAACAGGGTTATATTATTTCCTAATTCATGAACTCGGGATAATGATTTACGAGACCGGAATTCACTGTCTTTAGTAATTTATAAAAAAGAAACCTTAGTAAAGTCAATACAAAAAACACTGTTCTGTCTATTGGATTAGAACGTACTAAATATTGTAGATTTCCTAAGGAGACTGTAAGACGACAATCTGAGCTATGGAAGGTATATGAAATTGTCAGTGAGGTCTTGTTGGTTGTAGACGTGCTAGTAACGATGACGGTGTAGCTAGCTAGTTAGTGTAAGGTGCAGTATGAAAATAGGGAAACAGGATTGTAATTAATTCCTAGTTCATGTACTCGGGATAATGATTCACGAGACAGTAATTCACTGTCTTTAGTAATGTATACAATAAGAATCTTAGTAACGCCAATACAAAAAACACTGTTCTGTCTATTTCATTAAAACGTACTAAATGTTTCAGATTTCCTAAGGAGACTGTAAGACGACAATCTGAGCTATGGAAGGTATATGAAATTGTCAGTGAGGTCTTGTTGATTGTAGGAACGTAATAGTAACGATGACGGTGTAGAGCAAGATTTCATTTTCTTTTGTAATTTATAAAATAGGAATTTTAGAGTAACAATACAAAAAAACCCTGTTTTGTCTATTCGTTTAAAACATACTAAATATTGCAGATTTCCTAAGGAGAGTATAAGACGACAATCTGAGCTATGGAAGGTATATGAAATTGTCAGTGAGGTCTTGTTGGTTGTAGACGTGCTAGTAACGATGACGGTGTAGCTAGCTAGTTAGTGTAAGGTGCAGTATGAAAATAGGGAAACAGGGTTATAATTAATTCCTAGTTCATGTACTCGGGATAATGATCCAAGAGGAAGGCAGGCAGGCAGCAGGCACCGCTGCTCCCACTGACATACCTACTTGTAATATTCAAGTTTGAAACTTGGGGATCCTCGTACGCACTCCAGGGAAGAGAACAAGCACCAATAACAAGTCTTGTAAACGCGGTAATTATGCTTGCGCTTACGACTTCAACTTCTCATAATAGCGTTGAAGTGTACAGTTTTGCTAGAAATAATTACATGTGCACGCGACGAGACAAAGATAATAAGCAAAAATTTACAAGCCTTTTGTAAACGCGAGATGAGCGTGAAATTTCATTTATTTTCCACTCTGCTCCTAAACAACCGTTGCTACTTACTTATTTACAATTATCACCGACAAAAACTTTCGCACAATTAGGACACAATTACAACGTACTAGTACAGTGCGTTCATCTAATATTCATTTCGAAATCTATTCGTACTAGGCTCAATAGTGTTGTAGATTTATGCGACACTATTCAACATTATTAAGCGAAGAAGCAACAGGGTACTTGTATGTAGGGAGCACTTTATTTCTGACGAACGATCATCTGAAAGTTTCAATTTCCTTCCAGAGATACAAACAGCTACTATAGCGAGAAAAGCTTCCTCTTCCGTACTTAAAGAAATGTAACATGTTTACACTTTATATGTCAAGAGAATGTAACTATTATGGTTAAAATTCTAGATCAACGTGATTTAAATGTAACTTACAATTAGTTAAGGTTAAGGACTTGAAAGCAATTGACATGAGGTGAAATATTTTACATATTAGAAGACATTGCAAGAGTAGTCATTATAAGAATGTCTAATTAGATGTTTCTGTTTTCATAACTTCAAAGGACGAACTATAATTTCATTTGTGGTTAAAAATTAGAGATTTTTAATCAAAGAAATGAATTTGATATGACTATACCAGAAACGAAATTTCCTACGAAATCAAAATAAAGAAAACATGATCCGATATTCTATTGTAATTCCTAGGCTACGAAAAATAGCACTCCGGGAATATTTTTTTCCGGTCGGTGGCAAAGCATTCCCGTATAGTAAGCAGCCTATTGTGTTCCATAAATAAAAATACAATAGTATTTATTTCACTATTATTGAATAGAAATCGATCGAAAAAATAATACGTGTACCACGTAAGAAAAGTGACTTCCGAACTCCTGATGTTGCAATTTCCACCACCGTCCGGGAATATATCACTTTTCCTACTAGGTACACAATATACTATTTTTACGATATCTAGACATCTGAATTTAAAAGCAATTGATTATGTTTTTAATGATATTGTAAACTAAAGATGAAGTGAAATTAGGAATTACCTAATTATTTCTGTATTTCACTTATTTCTGAGTATAATAGTGAAAGGATGGTTTATTATTTACCTTTGGATGTGCTTATCTCATTTGTCGCAGATTTCTATAATTATTGCTAATTTTTACCTAAATAATTTGTTGAAAAGTAAAGGAAAATGTAAACGGAATTGGAAGCGACAAATTTGGAGTTGGAATGAAAGTTGATGATATCTGCAAGAATCCGCTTTGCACATTTTCGCAAATTCATTGGCCGGAAACAGAAAGGACACCTCTCGCGATATCTTTGACGGCGTAGTGTAAAGCACAGAAATGACTTAATTAAACTTGGAGATGGCTCGGCGTGTGCAATATATTTCAATGTTTAGTACTGGGGTCTGCGGATAGGCCGTAAATCCCGCGCGCAGTAAAGCGTAAAGCGTTCCGTTAACTTTGCGGACCGCTGAAAAAATCCGCGAGACAGGTGTGCATCACTGGCTTCCGCTAAACAACATTGTATCCACGGAGTTCGATAATGCGCTTGTATTTCATACACAAGCACCTATTAAATTAATGGGAAGCTGCGCGAGCAAAAAGGTGTAACGGAATAAAACTGCGACAAAGTTTCACAAGAAGTAGGTCGAGGGAGGATATGTCAAACAAATGGGAATATTGCCACGAATGTAGCAGCATTATATTTACCCACGCGCTGTGGTCACAGGATATTTCTTTACTTTAAATACTTCTTTTGTTCCGGAACACACAGTTAGAAGAACTTGCTCTACCTAACCTCAATTCATGTTTCCTTTACTTCCTTTATTATTTACAGTCCATTTCAAATTTCAAATACAACAATTAGGCTTCATAACAACAACACTGTTGATTGTTTTAACGTGCATATTTCATTGCATCGTTTTACCGTTATTCAACTGTAGAAGCCTTAGTAGTAAAGCGGTCATTAGAGGATAGCAAACAGCTTAAACAATAATGCACTATTCTTGCAAATTCTGTTTCATTTATTGTAGTTTAAAATTTAAGAATTAGTAAACAATACTCTACCGTAAAACATTTCTTAAAATGGAAACTTTCCTAGCTGTTTCCTAAATATCAATTGGAAAACTACATTTTCTTGATTTATACAGTAGTTAAATAAATGTTCATATTTTTGTAGTATTAGTATATTATTTAAGAAATAGAATCTAAATTCCACTTAGATAATATTAAAATACAGACAACAAGAATTATAATTAGTAATACTTTACTGAACTGTCACATAGATTTTTTCTTTTATTTTCAGGGCTTCCTGATATCTAACGAAAGTATCACATTTTATAGGTAATATATCTCGTACTGCAAGCATGCTGTTGCATCAATTATGATCTTATCTGACGAAGAATTTAATTTTGAACAACTTTGTATTGTTGTAGTTTCGCTTTAAATCTGTCAGAGAGTATCCGCAATTTTTTGAAAACCCATGGTAAAGTCCTATGTTCTGCGTTTCGTTGCACACTCTGTATATAGTCTGAATGATATTAATAATTATAATTATTTGACATCTTCAAGAAACAATAAATTATTATATTATCGGCAAAGGTAATTATATTTGTCATGTGGCAACATACTTTTGGCGTAACATTTTTTTTTTCATTTTCTATTTATTGACTAGGTATCTAAAAAACTAATTGGGAAAACCAATCCTGCAAAATAATACAGGGTATAATTGTCCAGGATGAAGCCGTTGAAATTCAGTTGGTTTCAGAAATGAAAAGGGTCGAATTTTCTTTTGATTACGTTCCTTCGCAGATTGGGTCACATTAAAAAAAAGCAAATTAAAAGTTCACAAGAAATAATCCTCCTATCGGCTGCCATGATAAGTAATAAGCTTTATTCATGCCCGCGCATAATCCGTAAAAGGAACGAATAAAACTGGTAATGAATCACGGTAAAAATTGAATTGACTTGGAAGCGAGAGAATGTAAATGAGATTGGTGATTTTTAAAAAATATGTGCGCGCAGGAGACGTCCAAATGGACTATGGACTTCATAATTGCAACCTAATTGGATTTTTTATCTTGGTGCAAGGGGCGCGCTTTTAAGGGGCGCTGCATTTCCATCAGCTGAACGGCGAAACAAAATACACTTACTTATGACTACCATACATACATAGATATTGATCTGTATTTAAAATTTTTCCTTATAAGTCACCATAATAATATTCTTTAAACTTATTTCCTTCATACGAATACGAATATTATTTATTTATTATTATTAGGTCTAAGATGACAACCTACAGTTTTTATAACTTGCATTAAATAATACAAGTATTAATTATTTGTTTCTAACACGTTTGATGAAAAAAAGGTAATTTTAATGTTGGTTTGTTTTCAATATAATGTGATGCATGAAGTGAATTTTAATTTCGTCAATTGCTAGATAATTTTAAATATTGCATTTTATAAAAAATGTAATTAAAATTACAAATCTTTTCTTGAAATAAATGAATTATTAGATTTCTTAGAAGCTAACTTAAAGTTACATGTTTTCACTTTTTCTTAAATATCTTGGGAATTATTGAGTGTATTGAAAAACTGAACGTATAAAAAATTAAACTACTATAAATTGTCTACAAAGAAGGTCCTATTCATTTTTGTCGTAGCATCAATAGTTTGGAAAAATATGAAAATAATTCCCAAGAAAAAAAGGTGAAAACATGTACTCTCCCCCCTCCCATAGTGTGCAAGACATTCGTATTAACAATTGTACTAATTTTCAAAACTTCGCAATTTTTTTCTCCTATTTAAAAATTGAAATTACTGTTTGATCATTAACAAATTTTTTGTATACCTTAAATTAAAAGAATCGTCGACTTAGAACAATCGCATCGCTCAATCTGCAGTATTTATTGTGTTGATTGCATTTTATTTTTGAGGTGTAACATTGATCTTAGATTATTCATTTTTAGTAGAGCATATTTTACATAATTCATATATGTGTATATACCTTGGGTAATAGATGTTGATAAGCTAATAATAATCAACAAAACATTTTTAAAAATGATGTTTGTTTCTTAAATTATTTTGTATGCAAAATGTAAATGAATATGGATATGGATATGCATATTAACAACATTGAAATTTAATTTAAAAGTTTACTAATGGCAACAAAAATGATATATAATTAAAGTTCGGTACACGTAGTCCATTATTCTTGCGCGAAGCCATTTAAAAACTATAAAGTAGTTTGTGTTTGGACGTGATTCGTGGAGTAATTTGTTTTTGTATTTGATGGGAGTTGAAGTAAGTCATTAGAGCGGGCCGCGTACGTATTTGAAATATTTAAATCGCGCTTTAGGACACTTCATCCCCGTTGCGGTGTGGGGGGGAGGGGGTAAGGATCACGCCAGGGATGAATACTAACGAGGGCGAGTAAATATTCGCACGACGGTCGCGCACTAAACGATTCCGTAATAACGGGTTTTTACGTCAGGGGTTCATCAATGTCGAAGTGCTAATTAGTATTCTGTAGCCGCTCTCCAGCACTTAGCGACCACGCAAACAACACCAAGGAGCCCCTATATTTTAAATAGATTCCTCACTTCCTCTCAATAGTCCCTCCCACAATCAATCTTGCACATTTTCCCAACAATAATTGAAATTCATACTATTATTATTAACATCTTCTTTACTGATACCATATTTCTTCTAGAAAAAGGACATTGGTTTTCAGATTTCAATAGAAATAGACGTAAACTCTATTTTTAATAAGAACGATATGCTGGAAAAATAGGTGTAGTTTGATATTGTTTTTTGATTCGATAACATTGGGGTTTTATCCAATCAGAATAGAAGATTAAACTGCTCCTATCTTCCCAACATATATCGTTGTTATAAAAAAATATACTATATTTCAGGCGTAACGTATGTACGTACGTAAGTATGTATCTCGAATAACTAAAAAATGATTAGCCGTAAAATTTCGGTACATGGGACTGCTACAATATTTACAATTTTCTATTGCATTCGGCAGTGCCGACAGGGTACTTTGCTCGTACTGTTTTTTTGAATTTGAATTTTGAACTCGAAAACGGTTAGCCGAAGAATGTTAAAATTTTGTTTATAGAATTGCTACAACATCTAGTTATATACCTCTAGTTTTGGTCCCAATCGAATTCTTCAAATGGGCACTTTACTTTTGGCAAATACTTAATTAAAATAATCATTCAGTTGGCTTTTAATGTTAATAAAATTTTCAAAAGATGATTCATTTCGAAAGGAAATTTGAAAATATGAAACGAATGGAAGTTGAAGAATGATTAGCCGTAGAATGATCTCACTTTCAAGTGAAATAGGTTTAAATGAAGTGCAGCAAATTATGTGTATAATTTAGCATACAAGGATTTTTTATATGTTAATCCAATCAAAAAATACTTAATTGTGTGGCGATTTGCTCCGTCTTCTCTCCAATGAAACCGTTTGTTTTCTACAACTTATAATTTTTTAAACACCTAATTGTCGACTCTGCTAAATGAATTCAAGAATTCATGAGAGTAAAGCGCACTAATTATTGTTTTTAATAAAATAAGTAAATTCAAAAGTAGGTGAATTTCTTCCAAAGGAAATGTCAGGAAATGGAACTTCTAAGAGAACAAAATATAAAGTCCAGGAAGATGAACACTGCAAGCGGAATTTAATAAATCGTCCAATAATAAGTTAAGTTAGAAGATGGTTTTATTGAATTTGTCGTTGCGGCCACTGAGTCTTGGAATGCTCCCACGTGTTTCTTACAAATGATGTCATATCTGCTTTAACGGAGAAGCGAAATGTACTTGAAACATTAAAATTATGACTTACTTACTTACTGTACAAATGAATTGTGATAATCAAGACGACAAAGTTGAATTTAGTTTCATAAAAATAATATGAGATGAACATATTGTAAGACATTAGAATTTTAATTTAATAGATACGATAAGGTTTTCGAAAGAAAAAAGTTTCTAGATTTATTTAGTAATATTTTTGTATACAGTATATCCCAGAGCAGTGTTGTCATAGGTATTTAACATAAGAAAATAATTTTTGGTAAATAAAAATTGTTCAGCTAAAAACTAAGGAACCATATTGCCTAAGACGATATTACATGTATTCCTATCTTTTATTTTATACAGATTATTTTATTTTAATAGCAATTTAATTCAACCAAATTTACAAAAAGGTATTATTTTTTATGTGTTGCTTTTATAACTCTATACGTAAAATGACAAGTATCAATTCATGTTTATGCAGTTAGAACAATAACCTACAGAATCTAAAATCCTCAGTTCGATTCCGACTGTGAGAATATGTTCTGTGAAAAATATTATGAGATGTAATTAAAATGAATCAAAATAATAAAGAAAAAGGTGAACAAATTTATTAACAAATAACTTCTGAACTGGATTAAATAATCAAGAAATATTATTAAAAATGTATTTATTAAATGCACAATTACGAAAAAATATTAAAAAGAATCTTCAACTTTTGAATTGAATCGAAGATCTACGATTCTACGGGCCATTATTCTAACTTCATAACCACGAATTGACAGCTTTCACTTTAAGTATAGAGAGCAATAAAAATATCAGGGGAAAAATTGTTTTATGTAAATTTCGTTAAATTTTGCTATTAAAATGAAGTAATCTGTGTTATATAATATGTAGAAATACATTAAGTATTGCCCTAGTAAATATGGTGACTTAATTATTAGCCAGACAGTTTTAAAAATCTATGAAAACACCTTTTTGGGAACATACGGTATATAAATTTATATAGTCCTAATCTTAACATATTTAGTATGGATATTTAAATCAATACAATATGAATGTTTCAAGAAATTAATTATGCATTAACGTATAATAATCCTGAAAGCTTTTTTCTGGAAAGAAGAGAATAGTGTAAAGGTAAAACCTTAAGTCTTAAACACACTGTTCTAAAAACTGTCCTCTTAAATCCTGAGAGGTGTTGTTGAATCGTCGGATGATTCTACAAGTTATAACTTTATTGCGTGCAACGGTTTGAAAGGTGTAAAGATATTTGGCCGTGAACGATGAAGTGCTGGCATTTGGACAACAACCGAATGTTTCCAAAAATTAATTATGCATTACCATTTAATAATCCTGAAAGGTTTTTTTGGAAAGAAGAAAATCCCAAGCGTATTGGTGTAATTTAAGAGGATAGTGTAAATGTAAAACACATTATTCTAAAAACATTATAATGTGACCAATTTCTACTATTTAATAGTTATCATACATACAGGGGCCACCAGCAAAGCGAAGTTCTCCCTGTCCTCTTAAACCCTGAGCACAGAATAGGTTTATACAGAAGCGGCAGTAAGACAGAGAAGCGAAAATTAGAGAGAGATGGAGAAAGTCAACAAATTAAAAAGGCTCATTGTTTAAAATCGGAAAGTTTCGTCACATCTTAGAGAAAGATTAGGAAAAGCAACAAATTTAAAGGTCTACACAATGCTCCAAGGTCAGAACTGAATAGGGTAACATGAAAGGTACCAACACGGAATGTCGCTTCTGTATGTAACTATTCTGTGCCCTGAGAGATGTTGTTGAATCGTCGGATGATTGTACAAGTTATAACTTTATTGCGTGCAACTGTTTGAAAGGTGTGAAGATTTGGCCGTGAACGATGAAGTGTTGGCATTTGGACAACAACCCGAAGAGGTGGGCAGACTGCAGGCTTGTCTGTCATCCAGCCAGCAGCCATTACTGCGCGTAATGAAAGCGACGACGCGCTCGCTCGGACTCACTACTTCAGCGAAGATTTCGCCGAATGGTCTGAGTGTATTTTTATGTTCGTTTCAAATGAAAGCACAGGGACCCGTGTCATTTGAATGCAGACTGACGTTCATTGTAAAACGTATATCATTTCATTAGGCGGAAGGAACTACTTCGTTCCTTGTTTTCTTGCCTTCTGTTTTTAATATTGTCAGCTTTATTTTACTTCACATTACCTTCACAATTTCCAAGCATATTTACAAGCAACAGGCATTCGACCATTCCAGAGAAGACGTTTCATAAATAAAATAAATCTTACGTTATTATTTATTCTGACTGCACCAATTTACTTTGTTACATATTACAACAATAATGATATGTTTATTTTTTCGCAGAAGACGTTTTCCAAAAAACACTACCTGGACACTCCCAGACGATATGAAGAGATACTTCTAACTTCAGATAATTATTACATTCATTTGATTCAAGGAATTTGACCTTGTTTTATTTTGATAAATTCAAAGGACTAGTTTTTAACCAATCATAAT
Organism: Stenolophus ochropezus; assembly: GCA_035578165.1. Lineage (NCBI taxonomy): Eukaryota > Metazoa > Arthropoda > Insecta > Coleoptera > Carabidae > Stenolophus > Stenolophus ochropezus. Next base: position 7,603,822 of record JAQOWZ010000002.1, read on the forward strand.
GTAAAACATTCAACCAATGAGAATAGTTGTTATTGTTTATAACTATTAGTGTGACATACAATTACTATTTAAAGATAATAATTAAATTGTTTCATTGGTCTTTGGAAATTATTTCCCCAAATAACACAAGACCTTTCTCAGCAAAATCATTTAAGTATACTGACATTAGGTAGTAACATCCTTCCTCTTTCAGATTCGTGATTTATTATGCAGTTTGTCCTTTATCGATAAAATCAGGAAGTTTACTGATATTGCTTTTGACAGTATTTTTTGTTAGTTTTAATGAATTCATTTTTTGACCATAATTGTAACAAATTTACCGAATCATTAATTGCTTGTAGTAGTTAAATGGGACTAGGTAGAAATAAAAATGAACTATAAAATTATTTTAGAAAAACACTTTAGATCTTCATGAAAAATCTATTTCCGGTTGCACGATTAACACCAAAATCTTATCAGATCTAATCTAGAATATCATAATGGTAAACACAAAATATCAATTTTATTAATTCACTAGTGTTTGAGTTATCATTACAACATCCATCCATCCATCCATCCACACACACGGACAGACATCATCGTAAAAATACAAAATTGTGTTCTAGGGGCTTTAAAACGTGCTTATCCATTGAAGACTCACTATCCGATTTTTAGTACGATTTCCAATACCTCTCTTACTGAGTGGCGAGAGATAAAAAGAAAAGTTAACATAGTTAAGCTAGTACTAGTAGACAAGTAGGTAGTAAACTCGATTGTGTAAGAAAAAAAAAACAAAAGAACAAGATACATCTGCTTCATAAATAATGCTAGTTGTATTATTACGAATCTAAAATATTAATGGTGTTTGGATTATTAGTCCTTGAAGGCCTGTTCGCCTGATGATAAAGTAATCAATTTCATTTCCCATCGAAATTATTTTTCAAACAATAAACTTGCAAATTTTATCTGCACCATCATTAATCACAGTTTAATACCATTCCACGAGGCAGTAAATAAAGATAACAGAAATAATTCCCTTACAAGTGGGCAACAACCAGCAAGCAAATGAGAAATTCGCCAATAACTCGACGCAAAAATACAGCGGGTGATAATGGCGGGTTAACAAGGTGAAGCGATTAGCATGCAAGCGGGTGTCGCAAGTGACCATGGTCTTGGCGCCTGGAAAGGGCGAGCGTCCACATTACCATACAAATTGAGATGTTGCGGCCGATGAATGACCAGCCAGCATTGTTGATGAAATCGGGGCTACTGCAGCGACATTGACACGGATATTACTCTACTATTCCCACATTATCATCCACCGAAAACGCTTAGTTATGTAGTATTTAGAGTATATTAACAGGACAAATTTTTACCGAACGCTTTATATAATAAGGAAGGTCTTTTAATCACACTGTTTTTGACAGATGTGCTAGGTAAGAAAGTTGTTCTTTTCTGGTATGATATGAATATATGAAAATGAATACGACCGAGATGCAGTCGATACTGCATACTTTTTGAGAACCTCGACATTGACAAGGATATTACTCTACTATTCCCACATTATCATCCACCGAAAACGCTTAGTTACGTACTTAGTATTTGGAGCATATTAACAGGACAAATTTTTACTGAACGCTACATATAATAAAGGAGGTGTTGTTATCACAATGATTTTGACATTTCGAGATATTAAGTGTCTAAGTATTATAGTTTTTTTTGTGCTGCTAAGTAGGAAAGTTGTTCTTTTCTAGTTGCAAGGCTATGTTTACCATACAATTTGAGATGTTGCGGCCGATGAATGACCAGCCAGCATTGTTGATGAAATCGGGGCTGCTGCAACGACATTGACACGGATATTATTCTACTATTCCCACATTATCATCCACCGAAAACGCTTAGTTACGTAGTATTTAGAGCATATTAACATGACCAATAGTTATAGACCGCTGCATGTCATAAGAGAGGTGACACTGATTTTGACATATAGTTTTAAAATTGTTTACAAATTATAGTTATTTATGTTCTGCTAGATTATAATCCACGGTTGTGGGAAATACGCAACTTTGAAGCTTTATAAAATGTGAGATAAGTCTCACTGCCCAAAGTGGTCGTAGAAAAAAGTATTTACAATATACCTCAATTTATTTGTCTTAACGTTATTTGTGCATTTTCAATGAACGTTTTTCTATTGGTTCTTTCCTAGTTATAATTGTATTTACCTAAACAATATCTAATATTTTTAATTTTATAATTTACTGTCTTAATTTTATTATTTAATTTAGTTGCTGCATAAACTTAACATACATAACTAATAAAACGGCGTTATATTTATGGTGGCCAAAGCTATTTTTTTAGTTTTAATACGGTAACCCCGTAACTTGTTTTATAGTCGGCTAACGATTTAAAAGGACTTAAAACTTTAACAGTTCTCAGGTCTAATTGTTTCGATTTTCTTTTTAACTATAGTTATATCAAGATTAGAATGAATTTACATCATCAATGAAAAAAAAAAATCAAGACGTGCCAAACTATTTTATTTTTTAAATGCTATAGCTGGTAAATTATTTGTTTACATCGTTACATACTGTCAATTAGATCAGATTTTACCTTAGCAAAATAAAATATAAAATGATCCGGTCCTTCTTTATATAAACTAGGTGAAGCTGAATTTTGTGACTTTTCATTGATAACTACGACTATATGATGATAGTAAAGTCCAAAAATAACAAACTCAAAATAGCGATGTGACGACCAAAATTTATTTCTATTTCGGGGTGAACTTTGCGAAAATAATCTAAAGTAGGTTGAATATTTTAGAGTGACCCGAGTAATGAGGGACAATTGACACAAAAATTCCCCAATTGTCAGCGTTGTAAAGCTACAAATTACGCGGAATAATAAATGAAATTTTTGTCACTGGGTCTCATCAGAGAAGAAAGGGTGGTACGAATAGCGAATGTGAGTTTGCGGGAACCTCAGACCACAGTGCATTTCCTCGGGCGCCATTACGTCATTTAAAGAGTATTATGTAAAATCCTGCAAGAATGTCTGCGCTTGCTGACTTAACAACGGCGAACGGACAATATCCCGGGTTTTTAAAGAATCGCGGAGTCGAGCGAATGTCATAAAGAGAGAAACGCAATCACACTAAAGACGAGAGCGGCGCGCGCAGAATGGCATCCGGATTAGAAGAGGCAATCGGGAGCACGCCAATCATCCAGCCAGACGCGACGGAGCGGAAAGATGAATTGCTCTTTAATATGATGAGGTTTGCTACTGCCGTACTAGCTATAATGTGTCAGAGACCAAACATGATTGATACCACAAAAGAACTACCAGCAACAAAGATATTCTTACCCTACCTAAACTGCATTAAATTTATTCCGAAATTTTGATTGATGTTCCCTCTAGTTCGCGTGATTAACCACAGAGTTATTTCTTAACATGTTTGGTACTTACATCTGTGTCGACCACGAAGAGAAGCATTCTTACTAACTGGATCTCTACTCACCTGAAACAGAAAACAACACATTACTATCCTTCCTTAAACTACACCATGATTAAGCAAAAATAGCAATTCATAAATAACGTTTTAAGAGATTGCAATAAGAAATGAAAATAAAGAAGCAGTAACGTAATAACAATCATTCCTCTAATATATGGTTCCTACAATCTACATTAGATATGAGTACTTGGAAGGTCATGCCTAGTAAAAGCTTTTGCCGTTATATTATAATTAATATCTGCATTACGTTAGATACTTTATCAAAAAATATGTCTGTACAATTCTACAACCGTATGATTAGGATAGAAATGATAAAAGATAACCTGGAATTTTGTGTTCTTAAATAAGAAAAGGTTATTTATTTAATGTTGCATAAAGTAAAGAAAAGGATATTATTGTTCATAGAAAACGTTTCAAATTGCAAATGATTTATTTCTCAAATAAATTCTGGTTATAACAGCTGTTACGTATGCTATACTAAAGACACTTATTTTTGCAGTTTCATGTTTTTGGAATGATGAACTATAGTACTCTATACTACCCTGCGTTATCCAATACTACACTATACTATTATAGATTTTATCCAACACTCTAATAATTCGATAAAGTTAATAATAATTCGATAAACATTGTTGAGAAAATGGACATCCAACTAGATACGATATAGCATAAAGTTTTTAGTTTGCTGAGCTTTCAAAGAATGAAGGCTAATAATTATTAAATTGTACGTAAAATTAAATAAGTGTAATTAATATATGAAGACTTTTTCATTTAGGAATGGAACTTGTAGTGTAACGAGGAATTGTGTATATGGAGAATGAAAGTGAGAGTGACTGTGATTGTCAGGTGTTTGTAAAAATAGGCCGAGAAGCGAATGACGATTTGGCAGGAAACGCAACGAAGCATCGCGTTAGAACAAATGAATTATCTCCAGTGCGCTCCTTGTTAATTAGCTTATGCCCGCGGCGTTACGGAGTTCATTAGTTTTAAAGGTTCATTATACAGTTTGGTAAACTAGGAATTAATGCCAGCGCTGTGTATCAAATTCGCATGTAGTTCGCGGCCTCGGCGGCTCTGGGATCGATACAAGGCATCTCAGCCTCGCGCGTCACGTGAGCCGCTGTGTTGACACACGGATTCCAATCTATCTCGCCAAATTCGCGGATATGGGACAATATTTTGCTTGCTGAAACTACTTTGCCGACAAATTCCCCCAACTTCCACTTCCTATCTTTCTCTCTCCCCCCGTCTCAGTTCAAACTCCGATATTTAAATTTCGCTCTCACCATATCTGAACGCACACAACCTTCAAATTTTTGCAAACAGAAGAAATAACGAGATTTGTTTTTTGATTGATATCTAAATTAATAGATTTTTTCTGAAACCAATGCGAAAGTATTATTTTCGCTCCTAAAATGCAGCACAAAAGTTGTATTTTTCTGACTATAGTTATGAAAATATTTAAACATTTTTATTGTACCTCATTTTTTATTTTTTGGTCAACCTCTGCTACTGCTTCTTTTATATCTACAGAAATTTCGATGCTGTTATTCGTTTCTCGAGATATTGCAAAGAAATTTAGGTCTCGTAATCGTTTAAATTATTGATTTTTTTTTAAATTCGTAATGTAGTTCTGATCCTATATAGTACAACATTCCTAGATTGTGAAATTTTTACTCTTAGAAAGAATCTACAAGTAATAGTGGATTCCGAACCATTTGGACAAAGCCGTATTTTATTTGGTTACTAGTCAGCGATGCTATGATTTGAACTCGAAATCTCTTACTTCATTCTTCTTTCAATTAGAGTTACATTAAGTAATTAAGCCAGTTTTCCTCTTATGTTATATTTAAAAACTATAATAATAATAGATGTATTTCGGGTAGCGTTGATTCATCTTTAACCAAATAAAATTACGCTGTGTCCGATTGGTTTGGAACTCACTACAAGCTGTAGGTTTCTTTCAAAGTCTGCTCCAGCAAAATGTGGCCAAAATTATTCTTATAATGTTACTATTAAAAAAGAAATATTCTAAATCAATTTCTTTTTGGAAAAAAAAAATATATTGTACCGAGCATGACTCGGAAGAGTCTAGAAGATTCGAGATTAATAATGGGAGGTATAAAATGTCGCGGCGGAGAGCTCGATGTAGTTAGTGTGTGCAGAGAGATAATAAAGGCAGTCAATAGAGGAAAGTGAAGTAGAGTCGAGTCGAGGTAGTCCATTAGAATAGCAACATGTAAAGTAAAAAGAAATATTAATTAATAATTAGACTGTTAAATGTGATTGCTAATCTTTTTTTGTGATATTGTTTTTAATGAGACTATTTGTTATTTTTGTCATTATTTAATAAAATAAATATAAATAAACGTTACAATATTGTAAATTAAGTGTGAAAAATAAGTGTCATATTGAAAATATATATAAACTTAATTGTACAAATGACAGTAATAGTAGCAATTCAAACAATAAATTTGATTTAGTTAAAGAAGTGTTTTAATGTAGAAAAAGTAGAAAGTGAGTTTGATGATAATAAGGTGTAATTTGTAGGAGAGTTGTAAAATATGAAGAAGGAGATTTTTGTGTTTGTTAGGGAACGTGACTAAATATAATTAACAAATATCCCGGGTGCGCATAGCGGAGATACCTTACAAGCCCAAGCCACAATGAGTCGTGATTCGCACAACTTATTTTCTCATATTGTAAGCCGGGAGGCGTATAAACAAACCCCGCACGTCGGCTCGCGCCGGGGTATCGCATTAATAACGTTTTGCGAGGGAAGAAACGCTGGAATGCCGGCGAATATTTCATAAGAATTCTCATTAAAAAACGGCATCCATTCTCTCCGTTGGAGTTGAGTCAAGACGGCCTGCTTTCTGTCTTGCTAATTTAAATTACACTGAATTTGTCTTACTTTTGGTTAAAAGTTTTTTCTCGCCGAAATATATATCTTCTCATTTAGGAGCGCCGCTCACCGCATGCCTGTTATGAAATTTTCCTATGCACTCCGGCGCGATAATTTATTTTACGGCCAGACTCAAGACGCCAGCCGGTCTCGTTCTCGTGTTTCGTGTTTATTTGTCCCAACCTCCTGCATCCTTGCACTGAAACACTACACTGTTACATCAACTGCATTCGCTCATATTCCTGCTTCATTAATATTAATAGTCGTCGCACATAAAACTCGCCCAAAACACAACCCGTAAAATCTCCCAAATGGGGACATACACAATATATGCATCTTTTCATCACACGACACCATATAAAATTCATTTCAAATTTAAAACCTTGTAATAAAATATTTTAATTTCAGCACACTGCAGAGATCTTTCTTCACGTACCAAGTGCCTCAGGTTCATATCCAGGGTGTGCATCTTTGGGATGTAATAGACACTTTGTTTGTCGAGATGATATTAAAATAAAAATCAAAACAAAAACATATTCAACATATTGTTATGCCTGAAAGGTATGTTGCTATATGGTTGATATATCACAAATGTTTTGCTGGTCACATTTTTAAATTTACTACATTTTAGAAAGAACAGAACCTCAAATGTTGTGCTTCTATATTTTATAATGATTTTATTAATATTGTTAGTAGTACATTTTATCAGCTTCCAGTTTTTGAACCAAAATTATACATTATAGAATACGTATTAAAAATATCTATCGAGGTTTTGCTAGTAAATGGCATTTCAATTTCTCAACGATTCAATTGAAATGTTTTCACAATGGTGCTTGAGTTTGTAAACGAAAATATAATTTTCGAGATAATTTCTAAAAACTACAAGGTACAACATTTTTTTATATTTAAAAGTACTTTTTGTGAACACAAAACTGTATTCCTTCAAAAATAATAATAATAATACATTTCATGTTTCACAAACCGTTTTTTCGTCAAACAAAATATCATTCGGTTTTGAAGAGATATACAGACAAACAGAATTTGAAATCTATAACTAGCAAAACATATTTTTTAATATAATTTAATACAATATAAATTTTTGCTACAGGAATGTTGAATTATAACTTATTCTCAATCTGTATACCTATTACCAAAAATAAATACCGCTTTGACTGAATAGTTCTGAATCTGTTAAAAGCTGTAGGTCATTTATTCTGTTATTGGACTTTGGTCTGTTTTTACAAATAGCAATTGAATGTTTTGTTTTGGTATGTAGTGTAGATTGCATAGAGTACCTCTGAGTTATTTCTTTTTTTCATTTTACTAAAGGAATCTTTCTTTTAAGATAAAATATAGCATTTTATTTATCAAAGCAAAGTCTGCCGCATTAGCAAATAATAAATTGAAATTAATTTTTTGAGCAAATGACTTGCAGCAAAGAAAGAAGTTAATTTTTATTTCTTGTAAATGAAATAGCTTGTTAATTACAGTTAAATTATTAAAGAATAACCAAATTAGTTTGTTCTAAAGAAAATGAAATTAAACACAGTCTATTGGGTTAACTCACAGAGAAAAGAACAGTGGATATAATTCCACTACTGTAAATGTCCTAAGGATAGAAAAACGGGTGTGTAATAAGCGATTTAAGTAAATTAGTGGTCGGTTTTGTTGATAATGGCGATTGGTAAACATGGCAGACATAATTAAATGACCAGTTGTCAAACGGTTATTTTCGTTTAATTTTGGTTATCATGAATAACAAACATAATTCGCTAATCACATAATACAAGCAAATATATTTGGATCTGTTTTGTTTGCCATTTCAAATGCTATTTGTTGGTATTTTTTTGGGGGCATATTATTATTGAATTTCCACGGAAATGCTTTTTATACATAATCCAAAAACACACAAGCATTCATACTACATTGTTTCAGCAAAAAAAGCTCGGATTTTATATGTAGGTTTTATTTTTGCTAAAATAAACACGTTGATATTTATATAATGAGGCTACATTATATCTCTTTACGGTTATTAAAATACTCACATTATGTACTTATTTGTTACACACATATTTATAAACAAACATTTTCAAATTTGGAGGAGCTCATGAAAATATTTCATACATTTTTATTGAAATAATTGGACCAGAAATTCCAATATCGTAGGTTCATCAATATAATTCAATTTTTCACTATGTTTTGCACTAGACAAACAATTTCGTATCTTGTCTTGTTTGCTTCATGGTTTTATAATTTTGTGAAACCCTAAATGAAACTAGAATATTTTTTTATGTTCCACTTCAGCTAGTTTTATATGATAATATGAATATTTTGTCAAGTGAACCGTCAAAATAAGACATAAATATTAAAGAATAAATAAAGCTCAATCGTGCAAAGATGCTATAAAGATATTACATTTTTTATTAAAGCCCAAAGAATATTAAGATGGCATATAGTTTCCATAAAGGAATATAAAAAGATCGGTTGAGTATTCGCTTTGTCGCGACCCATGGGAACAGAGTACAAAGTACACAATAACAACTTACAAGTATTTATGTAAAATTATAAAACAAACAACGCGTGAACTTATGTTGTTAAACACTACAGGATTACCAATGAGTTTTCTGGAAAAGGAGTACGTTAAAGATTTAGGAATAAATGTATAATTTTGTTTATAATTTTAACATTTATGAGTAGATTTTCTTAAATGTCATTTTAACTCAGAAGTACAGTAGACTACGAAATGATCGAATTCTTAAACGTTCCAAAGCAATTTTTCCTATTGAAACAAGTTCTTGAGTTTTCGATCGCATGGTCAAATTTTGGATATCAGTAGTGCTGAGAGTCGAACGATTACACTGCTACCTTACTTCAGGCTCTAATCCATTATTATGGCATATATTCGGCTACTTCTTTTAAATTGTACCATATTCTTTACAATAAAAGTATATCGTGGTACCTCGCAAATCGAACATCTCAAAACTCAAACAATTTGGCAACTGAACAATTAAGTTGTTCTAGTTTTGAAGCGTTCGAATTCTTTTGTACCACTGTATTTTTTTAATGTAGGGAATACAGAACAATTTTTAATAAAGTAGCATCATCTATACCACTATATTTCTAAATATAACAGGGCCTCAAATATCTAATGTACATATTTCGTTTTACTTGTATTGCGGATCACTCGGAGAAAAATCCAATTACACTTTCTTAAAATGATAATTCTTGCAATGTACTCTTACTGGAAAACTTGTCGCCATAAATATATCTCAAATAAACAGCTTACTTACAAAGTAATGTTCTTGATGAATATTATACTTTTAATAGGTAAATAGGTTTCAAATGATTTGACAAAAGTAATAAGTAAAAAGTTAAACTAGTGCATAGTTTCTTCACGAACTTTACGAGATGGGAGTAGCTAATGCAAGCAGAAGTGATAATAACTGAGAACACCGAAATATTAACAAAAGCGATAGTTTCGAGAAAGAAATATGAAAAGATCGGCGAACCATTCACTTTGTCACAACCCCTGGGAACAGAGTACAAAGCTCACAATAGCAACTTACAAGTATTTATATAAAATTATGAAACATAAAATACGCGTAAACTTATGTAAAGTTTAGAAATGAAATTTTCGCTACATTTCCCCGGCGCGTACAGGTGTCGCGGTTCCCAGACCTTTTAGCGCTGGGAGAGCGAGGCGGCGACCTTTTCATCTCATTCCCATTCCCGGCTCACAAATGTTAATTTTTCCATCGCTAAGCGCCTCTTTCTTTAAACAATTCATGGGAATAATACTTGTAATGCAGCGACCTCGAGAGCGGGCGAGCCAATATCGCACTGGTAAACGTATTTCCGGTTCAACTGCTCCCAATGAAGAACAATACGGATTACGCTGGTGTAACGGAGGTAAGTCGCACGTGAAGATTCAGCAGGCGGCCAACTGGAACGAATCGCACACACGTGCTACAATCTGCTCAAACTTTTAAACAGATTATCATTTTGTTTTGCACTATAGCGATTATACAACGCCCAACTTGTTCGAATATGGAATTTACTTCGCTGAAAATTTGCTGAATAAATAAATACAAACGACAACGTGCAACGGATTACATTACGGCATAAAGTATTCTTACCTGCACACCACTCAAATAATTATATTGTTGCGTTCTCTCGCTACCTATTTCAAATCGCCTAATACTCTTATCTACGCTTCATATAAGCACAACAAAATAAATAGATTCAGTTTAAAAATATCTCTCATATTACATTTTTTGCCTTCAGTGTTGAACGACCACTCAACTAGAGTCGAATGACGGTGATACGACGGAACAAAAAATATTTATAGTTAAAGTTTTTAAGAAGTGAAATAACGTCATTAATATTTGTAACTACACTATGACGTTACGAAGTACTGCTGCTCTCTATAAATGCATAATTGATTTAAATTTTAATAAGTAAAATTAAAAATTATAAGAATGTTCTCCAATAGCTTTTAACACGAAAACGAACAATAGTCACAATAACGACAAAGATTATGTAGATAAGTACAGTTCAACAGATCGACGTACAAATACAAATACAAATATAAACATATTCGAGTAGTAGTAGTGTGTTGAAAAAAATGCACTAAAATTATTTTAAATAATTATTAAACATACTATGTTTCATTTTTCATGGAAATATCATTCATAATGTAGCTACTTTATAATAGTATTTTCTTCTTCTAAATCAGGGCATGTAACCGGAAAAAATACTGGTTAACGGTTAACCCTTATAGAGAACGTTATAATAATAACGGTTTTAGTTCGAAAACCGGTTTTTGAAAATTGGAAACCGGTTTAAACCGGTTAATATATCGGTTAAAAAAATAATTAAAATTAATTAAAACAAATTAATTATAAAAATTTGATTAAAAAAATAGAGAATAATTAATTAATTTTTTTTTAAATATCATCTGAGAAAAATATCACAATTAAAAAAAAGCAATTTAATTAATGAATATTTACAAAAATTCCCGTAATATATTCAGAAAAACGCAGGTCACTTTTCAATTTTAAACTTGCCTGTGTTGACAAAGGCTGTATTTATTTGGGACTTTTTAAGTAACCTTAACGGCCAAAGAAACTACCTACATTTATGACTCTCCAATAAAATGTTAATTGTAAAAACTGTGATGACTCATGTTCAAATACAAATAGAAAACACAGATATAAAAAAAATATATTAAAATTTTTCCTCGCTAAATGATATTAAAATAAAGGTTAATGTTCGCTAAAACCGGTTTATTTTTTTTTTGGTTAACGGTTACCGGTATTTTCGACCTGAAAAATATCGGTTAAAATTACGCTTAAAGTTCGCAATTTTTGTTCAAAATATCGGTTACCGGTTTTTATTAACCGGTTTTTTTAACCGGTTACATGCCCTGCATACTTCTGACAACTTTTTGCCAAAAATAAAAGCTGATTGACATGGTAATTATTTGTCATTTTTTATTTACATTTAATACCAAATACGACGTACTTCTGACAACTTTTCTCCAGAAACAAAAGCCTGTTGACATGATTTTTGACATTTTTGCACGCCAAACATAGTCGAGTACTTACATTTGATACCTAGCACGACATACTTTTGAAATATTTTAGCTGAAAACAAAAGACATTCGACAAGGAATTTTTTTGTCATTTCTACACGCCAGCCCTCATCAAATAATCCTTCCATTTGATACCAAACACGAGTTACTTCTAAAATATTTTAGCAGAAAACAAAAGATAATCGACATGGAACATTTTGAAGAATACAACGGGCGTGATCTTGAGTACTAGTACACTTAAGTTGTGTACTTTTAAAGTGCTATTAGTTTGTGTCTTATATATTAACTTTTATTATTCCTTTTACATCTGTGACTGTATTATTTACGAGATTATAAAAGTATATTATCCTATTATTTCGGCCCTCTACGTTACGGGAAAAATACTGATATTCGATTTTGTCATTTGTTTAAGCCTACTTGATTGCAATTTTAAACACCTGACAAAATTTGTTTTAAACGATATTTCTCTGGAAGTAATGATCGGATTTGAAAAATAAAAAAACTGTTGAGAAGAGAATTGAAAGGCCTTTCGAACTGTCATGTTTGACACTCTTTTCCATTTAAAATTTTTGAGGTGCGGTCCACCCCCATTTTAGGGTTGAAGTTATGCCATTGGAACTAATTCATTCAGGTGTTCCCCCTTTATACTAAAAATGACGTGTTCGAGCGTTTTTTGCAAAATTGATGTTAAGTGGCCAAAAATTGCGCTGATAATTTTCATTGAGCCATCCTGTATAAAGAAGGTGGAAATAATAATATATAAAACAGTTAATAAACAAATAATTAGGACAAATGAACTTTATCTAAATAAAAGGATGTCTGTAAAACAATTGATAGTTGTTAATTGGACCACGAACCTTGACCTACAACGGAAATGATGACCGGAAGTACTTATATTTGGAAATTTTGTTTTGATAATTGTTATCTATATTCGCAAATATATTCCAAACCATATCCAAATAAAAATTAATATCTTTTCTCATCTCCAAGTAATTTACAATCATAGTTAATCATGAAAACTAACAATATTTAGATTTGCACCTTAAAATTTTGATTTTACAGCCGAAAAAATCCAAAATGACCCATTTTTCGGTCAAAAATTTTGGTTTTTTAAAATAGTCCAAATTGATAGTCGCCGATGAGCTGATTCTAAATTTTCAAACCGAATTCAATTATCTCTTCCCATTCCTGAGATATTAGGCTTCAAAGTTGCACCTCAAAAAAGTGTGTTTTTTGACTATATCTCTAAAATGGGTAGAGATACAGTCTCAACGACTATACCAGTCGATTCTACGCACAAAGTTACATAAAGAAATGTTTTCTTCGCATATATGTTCTTTGGAACGATTTGGTGTAAAATGAGAAAAAAGAAAAAAACCGGAATTTCAGTTTTTCGCTGGAGAACTTTTTGGCTCCAAATCTTTTCATTTTTTAGGCTTAAGTAAATACAGATGCGCTGATTTCAAATTTTCAAACCGATTTCAATTATCTCTTACCGTTCTCGAGATATTTGGGTTCAAAGTTGGAACTGAAAAAAATCGTTTTTCAGGAATATCCCTGAAATGGGTCAAGATACGATCTCGACGACTTCACCAATCGATTCTACGGGCAAAATTACATAAGTGTATCAATTTTCAGATTAATATTCCAATGGATACAATTTTTAGAGCGAAAAAACGAAAATCGGGAAAATCGAAAAATCGCCTGATGAACCCCTTGCGATTTTTTTCGATTTTTGACGATTTTAGTTTTTCCTCTATAAAATTTGTATCCATTGGAATAAAAATCTGAAAATTGGTACAAAAATGTAATTTTGCCTGTAGAATCGATTGGTGAGGTCGCCAAAGTCGTATCTGAACCCATTTCAGAATTATTCCTGAAAAACTGATTTTTTCAGGTCTAACTTTGAACACAAATATCTCGAGAACGGTAAAAGATAATTGAAATCGGTTTGAAAATTTGGAATCAGCGCATCTGTATTTACTTAAGTCCAGAATATAAAAAATTTTGGTGACAAAAAGTTTCCAAGCGAAAAATTGAAATTCAGGTTTTTTTCGTTTTTCTCATTTTTCACCAAATCGTTCCAAAGATCGTATATGCGGAGAAAACATTTCTTTATGTAACTTTGCGCGTAGAATCGACTGGTGTAATCGTTGATACTGTATCTCTACCCATTTTAGAGATATGTTCAAAAAACCCACTTTTTTGAGGTGCAACTTTGAGGCCAAATATCTCAGGAATGGGAAGAGATAATTAAATTCGGTTTGAAAATTTGAAATCAGCGCATCGGCGACTATCAATTTGGTTTTTTCAAAAAAATCAATAAATTTTACCTAAAAATGGATTTATTTGGGTTATTTCACACCCTGGAATGGGTTTAAAGTGCTTAACAATGATTTAGGTGTTCATAATTAAAAAAATAAGTTTAACACGATTATGTGTTGCATTTTATACCCAAAAATGAGTTGAAAAGTGTCTAAACATATTGTATAGTACATTTGGAAATTTGTCACACCTTAAAATGGGTAAAAAGGAACCCAAACCTGACCTAAAATTGGGTTTAAAGGGTGTCAACAATCAAAAACCAAAATTTTGGACTCATACATGGGTATTTTTGGAATATTTCAGCAGTATATGAAAAATTTTACAGTAAAAACCTAAAAATTGTAACTTTTTATATTCAACTGTAATTAGAAATTACTAAAAGTTAGATACAAACAGGGAATGTAACCGAAATAAATACTGGTTAACGGTTAACCCTTATAGAGAACGTTATAATAATAAAGGTTTTAGGTTTTTAAAAATTGGAAACCGGTTTAAACCGGTTAATATATCAATTTAAAAAATTATTAACATTAATTAAAAAAAAAAAAGTAATTATAAATATTAGATTAAAAAAAATTATAGAATAAGTAATTTAAAAAAATAATAAAAAATTACCATCTGAGAAAATATAGCAATTAAAAAAAACAATTTAATTAATATATATTCACAAAAATTCCCGTAATTTATTCAGAAAAACGCAGGTCACTTTTCAATTTTAAACTTGCCTGTGTTGACAAAGGCCGTATTTATTTGGACTTTTTAAGTAACCTTAACGGCCAAAGAGACCTACATTTATGACTCTCCAATAAAATGTTAATTGTAAAAATTGTCATAACTCATGTTCAAATACAAATAGAAAACACAGATATAAAAAAAATATATTAAAATTTTTCCTCGCTAAATGATATTAAAATAAAGGTTAATGTTCGCTAAAACCGGTTTATTTTTTTTTGGTTAACGGTTACCGGTATTTTCGGCCTGAAAAATATCGGTTAAAATCGGTTCGCAATTTTCGTTAAAAATATCGGTTACCGGCTTTTATTAACCGGTTTTTTTAACCGGTTACATGCCCTGTTCTAAATATTAACGGCACTTGGTTATTTTAAAAAGTTTTATTTCATTTCGTAATGCTTTTTCAAGTCTATGATGTCTCTTCATTCTTTAAAAATTTTGACTATACTCTACTTTTCCTATATCATGTATTTTGATCTACAAGAAATAAAATTATTATTATTATTATTATTATTATTATTATTATTACCAACAGAAAGTGATAGTGTACTGAATTTTGTAAAATAGCGTAAATATAACATTTTAGAAGTTTCATTTAAAATATAAATTTACAACATTACGAAGTATAAGTACTAACCATTAGCCCGACTGTATCATTTTCATCATAATTACTGATTATTGAATATTTGGTAATCACATTTTTTTAATTATATTTATTTGAATTGAATAGTATAATTTTTTATTAGAGATTTTAGGAATCCAAGCGTAGATTCCGTGCTTTGAGTTCAGCTCGATAAGCAGCAGTACCAGTGGTCGTATACGCGAGACAAATATCCTTCTGAAACTTTTAGCTCGCAATATCATAATCTCTAAAATTTTATCCGAAATATGAAAGCTGAACGACGGTAATAAAGATATGTGTGTGGTATTCGCGTTGTAGCCCTTTATGGGACACGGTGCATTAGTATTTGAATGTGTAGTAAAGTAAGAAAGGCGATAGCAGTGTAAAATCGTGAGTATTTCACAATTTGCCGTCGACATTTATCGCCAGGTGATGCACCAGAGAGCCACACTGTCCAATTTAGATTCCGTTGGGGAGCTGGCGAAGTTAACTAAACGCGAACGCTTCGGCTGTCCCTCGCTGGAATGTTATGAAGTCGCAACTAAATTTCATTTTCTTCGGAGAAGTTCGTCGACGTCATCACTCATCCCTGACGTCCCGGCCGCCGTGTCACACGAGAGAAATTGTAATTCAAACTGTATGTGATCTTACTGACGGGATACAAATGTTTGCTCTCTGCTAGACTCCGCTGTATTAGCTTTCTTCACAGACACATGTCATCGTTTTAAATACTGCTCATCCCTCTACTTTGTATTTTTATAAAAATATGTCATTAACACCAGAGCATAGGCTTGCAACATAGGTGTTGCGGGTTCGAATCCTGAATACCTTGAGTAATCTTAACTAATAATTAGTACGTCTACAGATATAACTATTAATAAAAAATCTGATGTGCACACCATACGACTTGATTGTACGCTAAATTATATACATTTTTGCTGCACTTTATTTAAGCTTACTTCACTTAGAAGTCAGATCATTCTCGGGCTAATCATTCTTCAAATTCCATTCCTTTAATATCTTCAAAATACTCTTCAAAAATGATCTTTTTGAAAATGTTATTAAACTGTTTATTACTATTCCTTATTGCGTTACACAAAATTATTTTAGTTGTCAACAAATGTTTTCTACAAAAATTAAAAGCCAACTAAATTATTATATTCATTAAGTTGTTGCCAAAAGTAAACTGCTCTTTGAAAAGGCCGATTGGAACCAAAATGGAGATACATAACTAGATCTTATAGTAACTACATAAATAAAATTTCAATATTCTACTAATCGTTTTTGAGTTTAGCGAAAAATTTAAAAAAAAACACTACGAGCAAAGTGCCTTTTTGGCACTGCCGATTGCAATAAAAATTAGATATTATAGCAGTCCCATATAAAAAAATTCAAACCAAAACTAGTCAAAATGGTTGCAGGGAGGATCAAAATGGATATTTCCGTTGAAACCTGAAAACCGAAATTTTTCGCGATTACAATGCTTCCTTTATTTCGTACAAATAACTAAAAATGTGTAAGCGAGTGTATTGGTAAGCTTTAATTTCGTTAATAATTTTATTAATTGCAAATAAGTGAATTAAATATTTGAAGCGCTGTTCCTTCAAAGAACGTTGTGCCATTGGTGACGATACAAAAAGAGTGTATTTCCCTGAAAGACTTTTTCAGTTCTCTATTTCGTTTGGTGGGTCTCTTCAAGATATCAAATTCTGGCTATACATATACATTGATTTTTTATATGTTTGTCTCTACACATATCTATATTTGAAGTATATCGGTATCTATAAAAAAATAATGCTGCGAAAGACGAACCGGCGACAGTTTTTTACTAGAAAATTCAATTTACGATGCGGTTTTATTAGACCTTTTTCAATAATGATTGTAGGGTCAAGATCTTCCAAGTATCAAAGGTATTATGATATGATAAAGAAGTAAATCCACGTCCTCAATAAAAAGTCGCTAAATTAATGATGATATTTTATTTCATTCATATGAGAAAGAATGGGATAGTTTTATATTTTGTTACTTTTCGTAAGTAATACCTATAGTAAGAGTCATGAATTTATTGAAAAAAATTACAAATAGTTGTTGCATAGTAACAAAACAACAAAATGACATTACACCATGACAGCAAAGCTAGAGTGATTTAAGAGTTATTTTTGATTAGAGTTGTCGTTACTTAGCAAGAGTAAATGTTACCTATTAAATTCGTAGCTCGGATTATATTCGCTTGATTATTTTACGAATAACATTTGTTTAAAAATAAAATTTTGATATTATAAAATGTAACCATGACTACGATACTATGGTTTTATCAAATTTCTTCATGAAAAACTATCTACGGCCATCAAATGAAACTTTCTGATTGGATAAAAATGACATGTGTGGAAAAATCATTAATAGGTATAACAGTACGTAAAATTATAAAAAATCTGATCTAACCGCAAATTTTCTAATGTTCTAAATAAATGAATTATTTTCATTTTTTCTTCTTCTTTCTTTAATGTGCTTCAAGTACTAAATTTGTACGTAGTCGAAGAAGCATGATATTACGGAATCATGAACAGAGGTGTCATTTCAAATAAAGTACTTGTTATAATCTCAATTTTTGGAATTCATGGCAATGATTATGTTTTATATAATATTTATTCTGAAACAACAGTGTTGTAAGTCATTTCGCAGAGAGTGACATGACTTTAATTGGTCTGATCATACTTATTTTGAAATTTTAAAGTGCGTAATTTAATCAAAGCAGATTGATCTAGTGCAGTAGCTAATAAGTAGAAATCGGTAACAATTTTTGTAATGTACATAATAACTTGAATATTTGGAATTCATGACAGCAATGTTGGGTGATATGGATAGTGTATTTTCGCAGAAATATAAGAAGTGTAAAGTAGAGCAGGGTCCTACAAAATATCGTATGTAAATTTGAAGAAAAATTAGGTAATAGAAAAAAGCATCTAGCTGATGTGGGTCCATTTATCTGGCAAAGTGCGAACGTATCAAAATCTCCGGGGTATTCTCCGCGCATAATTCAGCTTGCCTAAACACGGTGTATTTGCGTTGTGCGCCTTCGCGAGTCAACATATCGACTGTGCGTCCCGCGACACAATAAGACGATTCTTCACGTCATCTCCGACGGGAGAAAAGTGAACACCGCACGCTGCGCGAATACGAATCGCCGCCGATGTTGCCATCCATTGAAAGAAACGTCTCGAGACGTCGCCCGACTTCCAAGGACTCCGCTAATAAATTCCCGCGCCTAGCATTAGTATGCGGGGCGCCGGGCCGATATCGAGATGTCGTGGTGTCAGGTGCCCAACTTCGCCGGACTTTAAACCTGACACACACTGGATTTCTCCCGATTTTTTCCAACTTCCAAACTCGATTATTATCCCTTAATGTAGTCCGTCAAACTTTGACCAAGATGGCGGGATGTTATATGAAATATTAGTTACTGTTTTGTTACCAAACTCTAACTCCACTGGGTCACAACTTAACTTCTACCAATTGCCGTAAAAGGCTCAAATTTCACTCAAACCCCAACGAATTTAAGTTTACCAGAAGGTGACCTACTTCTACCGATAAGCAATTAATCGCATTGCGTTCATTTAGTAACTTCAATTAAACAAACATTTTGAGTAAAATATGTCTTATAAACGTAGGTCCTACATTCCAATAAATTGATGTTATAAGTGGTACATTAATTTTCAAATGAAAGTATAGTTATTTAAGCTACAAGGAATGTAAGTACATTATAACTTTCGCGAAGGTATGAACTGAGGTGGAACCTGCGGAACCGAAGTTCATGTTACCGTACGAGAATAGTTGTTTTGGTACTTACATTTCAAGTAGCTTATTATATTTTTCGCGCCATCAGCAGCAAAGAACTTCAAATAATGTTAAAGTATTTGTAAAATTTATTTATTGGCATTTTTTTATAGTACATTTTACCAGTTGCTAGGCGACCAAATGTATATGAAATTCGTATGATGTTCATAATTACCCTGCTGGAAGAACAAGTTATAGATAACTTCCCGTTGACTATGATAACCAAATAAGGTAAGTTTTCAGGAATTTACGATTGCTAAAAAATATTTTTAACCGAGAAATAATTTAAATTTTAATGTAGTGGAAGAGATCGTTATAAGTACTAAAAATAACTTGCATAGAATAAATTATTTAATTATTAATAAATGATTAAATCAGCTAATTATTCGTGTGCTTTTTTTAAAGTTAACTAGATCACCTGGAATTTAAAAAAATATCTAGTACGTTTATCACATTTTAACCAAAAATGATTTATCTAGTAGGTCAAGAGCAAGTTTTAATGATATTATAATGGCGAAATTATTATCCAGAACAATGAAAATAAATTCATACGTAGACAGGTGTACCACTTTATCATGTCAAAAGTAGACATGCAAAACGAATGAAAAAGAAAGCGTGTCAAAATTTGATACCCGGATATTTATAGCCAACAAAACTGTCAAAAACGAACATAGGTGCAAGGCATGGGTCATGAACAACTATTTGTATTCCTCCTCCAAAAAACTCGCCAAAAAGTCGCATAAAAAATGTGTCAATGTTGTCAGCCACAACGTGTCGCGTGCATAATCCATGCATCTCGTTTTTCATTAGGCCCGTGTCGTTTTTATCACAACGCGGTATCAATTAAAATGTCCGCCGAAAGCATTTTACGACACCGGCTGTTGAACGTCCGTGTGTGCGTGCGGTGTAGTCAGAGGCGGACCTACTACCAATTAGTTTTAATTGATATTTGATAACCGGAAGAAAAAATGCGACCAGTGTTCATGAAAGCGATAAACTGACAACAAAAAACGTTTCATGTACGTGTGATATTCACACCCGTTCAGGCAAATTAAATAATTAACTTTTTTGACAACACTTTTGCTACACTTCCGTATTATTACAATTTTATAAAGAGTAAAGTAGCGTTTATGTAGATAGAGTATGCTAGCAATTTTATAATTGTATTTTAGTTGTATGTTTTTTTTTTTTAATTGTAGTAATATTTATTTTACATGTTGCTGTAAATAAAGTTAAAGTTCTTACAATAATATATCCGTTCAAATTTATCTATAGAATTACTTAGGGATCTATTAAGCAACCATTTGTACGCTTGAAACAAATAGCCCTGGTTTTTTGTAACTTTTTTGTGGTTTCAGGGGTAGCTGAAGGATTTTGTGTTAAACTAGATAAAATGTGTTCTAGAAACAGTAGTTTTGTATTTAGAATTAAATTTGAAAGTATCTACGTAGAATATTATTTTCAAATACATAAATCTTTTAGAGTATTAATATCTTAGTCCACCATGGAATATTTCTATTCTACTAAATATGCATGGACATACGAAAAGAAGTGTAGATTAAAATTGTCGACGCTAAAATCACCTCAATAAATGACTGGAATGACATGAATGATATATTAAAATTTTATAAATATTTGACAATATCTGTTTCCGCGGTTATATAGCATATATACCCCTCTGTAACACGTAAGATAATGAGATAACGAATAAAAGTATAATTTATGCCATTCGTTTATGACAAAGATTCAAGTTTAATAATTCTTGCAGCATAAGTTGGTGACGTGAGGATCAACTTCGGGAAATATTGTTTGCTATTAGTTGTATTTATACTTCAAACATGTTTTATCTTAATAAAAATAAATACTTATTTTATGTATTAATAGGTAAATTTTAAATTATGCATATCGTTGTCTTAGATTTTTGCATAATTTTTACAATTGGAGGACACATCTAAGTTAAAATTTGAAGTTCAACTGTTCGGTGAAAATAGCAATATTTTAGTTAAAAAAACATTAAGTAAATGTGATCAAATAAAATATCATGCGAGAAATAATTCCTGTTGGAGTAATTTCAGTCCTTAAAGCAACTTAATGCTTTCCACTAGTAGTGTTATTAGTGTGGCATTTGGAAAACATAAAAATGAAACAATAATAATTTAAATGTACCGCGTCCAATAAAATAGTTGGGATCCAAATGTTAGAATTATTATTACTCTTAATTTTAGTAACAATACATCTGAATGTTAATTACATACAGATTAGATGGTAATTGGGTAATGAAAACATTTTAAGATTCAAGATGTACTGAAAACAAAATATATTCAAATAAAAGTTTTAATTATAATTCTGTTTAGCTTTGAACTAACTAACTTCGAAAACAAGTATCATAAAAATATGATCCTTCCTTACAGGGGCTGAGCGAGAATGAAGACATGTCAAGAGGCAAGGTGTGGCGTGGAATTTCATATATCTTGAAGACAGTGTGAAAATTGATAGCGAAAAATTGGCGGCATGAATGTGGCGGAGCCGCCACTGGGCGCGTTGTCAGGTGGTTGGTAATGCTGTCATTATGAAGGTGTCACGTGGCTTGATGGATGAGCAGGCCGGCCGCGATATTGATGACCGTCGAACAAGTGCAGCGCAGAGCACAGCGCTGGCGAAATGCCGTCCGCACCGATCACCGTTTTATTATTCGCGGTAATACGCTCGTTATACCGCCAATGAACACCCCCGCCCTCGCAACAAATTAATTTTCCATGTTGGAACTTCTTTGTTTATTTTATATGTTAATAATGCGCATTGTCTCCCTTGGAAAAGCCTCTGTGCGACGCCCCTGATGTTCCGGATAACGGAATTAAAATGATTAATGGAAATGCAATCGCTGGACGTGGCTTCATCGATAGGGTTCCGCGAAATATATTGCGCAAACTTCATATTGTCACAACTTTGGTATTTATCTCCTTCTCTATTATACCAGCACTGTTTCTGCCACTGCCATACTTCATAACTTGATAGAGATGCCCAACTAGCATCTGTAACTCGCCCATAGGTGGAACAAGTTACATTCACCGGTAAATCCATGGATGATTCTTGGAAATTTGTTGTTCGTCTAGTGGATCGAATTATTCAGACTTTGGTTCTAAGAACCTGAGTTCGTGACCCGCTAAGTCAATTTGTTTACTACCACCTAAAGTTCCCAAAAGGTAAGGTCCTATATTCGATCTCTATGACTACGTGTACATCATGCGTATACTATACTGGTACGCGTAGCAAATACGTACTAAATTTTAGTACGGTATATGTACATCTGTGTATAAAAAATAAGACCAAATATTTCTGGTACACTGTTCGGTCTCCTGTCAAACTAACCTAAATTTATTTAATTAAAAACTTTATTGGAACGTACTAAAGTTGTGTACCAATTGCGTACCAAAGGTTTTTACATTATCCGACGTCATCTTTGACGTCATTTGGTATTGGGACCAAAGCTTGGTACGCACGGTGTAAACGTACTCTATGGTATAAATATATCATTATCTATTTTATAAAAATTATAATATCCCTTTTTACCCATAAGGTGTCGAGTTTAGCTATAGAACTTCTCTTGTACTATATTAGTCTACCGTCTGGACTTTTGTTGCTCCTTTTTTTATGTCAATACTAAAATTTTATTGTTGAATAATTATGTATTAGTTTATTCTTGAAGTATTGGCAGTTAAGAGGTAGATAAATTAATATTTTTAATAAAAAAATATGATTTTCAACGCTTTTGAGGTGACATGAATTGACTCTTATTCTAGGTCCCGTTATGTTCTTTTCTCTTTTTATGCTACTACATTCCAAGACGCAACAGGGCTTTCTGTTTAAAAGATTCTCTCGTATTATTTGTTTTATGTTTCTGGCTTCTACTCTATTCGGTCATTGCTAAACGTTCAGCATCATATTTAAATGACTGATGAAATGAAAATTAGTTTGGAAGTAAAATCGATAGGATTGTGTTGTTTATCTGTTCGTGAGTCCCCGTGCATAAATAGGAAGTGGTGGGGGGTTAAAAATACAACGAGCGCAATTGTCGCGAATAAATCCGAGCAGGGTGGGTGTTGCGACGTCAGACCTGACGTAATGGAACCGGATCGAAACCCAAGGAGACAAGGAGGATGCAAATGGATGAAGATGAGCATTAGTATTTGAAATTCAAAATTTATTGAATAACGCTGTCTGTGAGAGAGTGCCGGGCGTGAGGTAATTTCTTTATAGCGAGATCCGGCGCATAAAAATTCCAATTGGATGGAAAGCGATCCGTCTAAAGTGATATGAACAGACGTCAAAACTACCAGACACGACAAGTACGAAACAATAGCAGACGCATCAAACTGCCGCTGCATTAGTGAATTCCATCCCTGCACCCCTGCTTAACTCCCAACTGAATTTCATATCCCTTGGATGCAAAAACCTACCCGCACTTCATATCTTTTCATAAATATAATAAGTTATAGACACTGTTAGAGGTTAGAGGTTAGAGGTTAACAATTTCGTCAACCCGATGTTGATGTTTCAAATCATAGATGTGTGTTTGTCATTCAATCGTATTTTCTTTCAATTTTGTAGACGACAATATGACTTCAGTAGTTGAGTGATTGTTAAACAGTAGAGGAAAAAAATGATGAGTAAGAAGTACAAATAATGTTGATCCCAAATTCTGTTTTAACTCAAGTAAAAAACATATGAAATCCGACCCTTTCCTGACATAGAGCCTTACGGTATAAAATTAAATATTATTATAGTCAATAGTATCAATGCTAATGCGTAATTTTTTTGTGAAACTATAAGCAACAACCTTAAGGTCTGCTGTCATTGTTCTTCACGAGTAAATGACAGTGACAGCAGATATTATGGTTGTTGGTTAGCATTTCAGAAAACAATGACGCACTAGCACTGATACAGCGAGGCGACTAAAGAGTAGTTTACAACTGAAGAGACACCTGAACGAAGTGCGAATTTTGGTCTTAGAATGCCAAACAGATATGGGTAACAAGGAAAACTAGGATTCGTTCTACATAACATTAGTTCCAATTTTACTAACGATGTTGACATCGTTCTGATATAAGTATATCGCACTCTGCTCTTCTTTTAAATAGTAATTGAAATGCAGGAATCTGAGGAAGATGTCAAGTCGGCCTGTTCTAAATGGATGAATTACAATAATAGCAAAATGAACCATTTTTGTAAATTGTTTCAATTGAAAACTACTCTTTACTAGTTATTCGATCGATATTTACTGATTTATTAGGCTTTTCAAGTACCAGTAGTTTCCTTCATATAAATATGAAATAAATATGAATACTAATGCGTGTATTAATGGCACAAATTCACTATTACAGTGTAACGTCTGTAGCAAAGGATACTTGTATTTTTTGTAAACGTTAACTGTAGGGATTATTAAATGTAGAATGAATATAATATAGCCGAAAGTAATTCAATTTCAGTAATCTGTAATACATGTAACTTGTAATTACAAAATACCGCATTCGGTATAATCCCCTCAATGAAAAACTAAATATAATCCGGCAAAAAAATCCTTCAAAAAATCATATTTTACTCATGAGTAGCGAGTAACGATGAAATGAATCCAGACGCGGCTTAGGCACAAAGAAACAAAAAATAAACATCTATTCAAATAGGATGCGACAAAGTGGAAACAGTGGCTGTAGAACGTGCATACATGTATGCATGTTCCGTTGTATGTAGCGGCTGGCCGGCGGGGAGAAGGGGGGGCAGGGGAGCGCGCTCTGGGCCTATGTAAATTTCATTTCCCAGTAATCCACTCGCCGAGATTGGTCTCGATTGATGGACGTAAATTGGAAAGCAGAGAGCCAGAGAGGGTAGTACAGCCTCTGTGCCACACCAAACCCAGTGTGCCGCTCGCGCTAATGCTGACACCAGCGCTAAGACTCACTGTGGACCTTTAACGTTTTGGCAAACATTCATTTTGGCAATGTGATAATTACTTGATTGCAGGCCTAAGCGAATCACTCACACTGCGAAAAACTACGCAAATGGAAATGGATTATTCGTTCTGATTTCCATGACTGTTCGTCTGGAAAAAGGTTCCTAATAAGGCTACGAAAATTGATTTCTAATTTTAGATGGAGGGAGATTGCACATTTCATAAACTTATAAGTTCCTCTCATCATTTTTCTCTCTTAATAAATCAATATTTCACAGAAAACATCAATAGTTGTTTATACACGTGTTGAAAATTTGTCTATTTGGAGTGAAATCAAAAGTTGCAGCCGATACGAAATCCAGGAATGAAATAGTGAAATCTACTTCATCTTAAAGTAAAGAAAAGTAACGAACTATTGAGGAATAATAAAAAAATTACATAAATATTTTATCCTTCTAAAACTTCTTTTATTTTCGGTCGACACAAGTAATAATAAAATTGTTGCTTTTTAACCACAGTGTGATCTGTGATCTGCGATTACAGTTATTGAACGGTTAAATAGAAGAATTTTTGTTATTAATATGAAATGTTATTTCGTAAAACGTTTAACGTATACAATAGCGAACGGTAACTGTTCACGAAACACTTATTGGGTAGCAATCACGACCTGTGATTTTTCAATATCAGTGACTAAATCACAGTTCATGAAATATCACTCATCACTAGTCTGCACTAGTATTTATGATCTTTTGACTTGTTCAAGAGGTGAAAGATTTACTCATACTAAAATAGAGATTTAAAATAAAAGTATATATCTGACTTTCAATAGGTCTTCTTTGAATTTAGCAACATAATTTTAAAAGACTGTACAGAATCATTTATTTCCCTCTTGTTTATGCTGTTATTGGACAATATATTTGTAAATATTCTACACACTTAAGCATTATTTAAATTGATATAGAAAGTGGAAAGGAACGAAACCCAAACGTGTTGGTATAGTATAAGAAGAAAAATGTAAAGGTATAACCTTAAGTTTTAAACACACTGTTCTGTTCTATTTCTTCTATTTAACCATCATCAGATCGGAAGACTACAAGAAAAATGATACTTATATTAAAAATTAGAGGGGCCTCCAGCAAAGACAACGAATAATAAGATCTTTTGAATTAGAGCAATGTGTTTAGACTTAAGGTTACACCTCTACATTTTTCTTATTTTTTATAATATAGATAGCTGGACATTCAGAAATGGTAGTTGGAAATAATTTATACTTGTATGGAAAATATAAAGATAACTTTAAAAAATTGGAGTAAGAAATGAAAGAAAGATTAAGAGAAAACATTAGAAATGATAGTTGCTGAAAGTGACAATTTGTTAATATAGATATCTCGTGTGAACTTTGATTCTTGCAAGCATAGTTGGGATTTGTAGGTATGGTGAAGTTGCCGGCAGGGCAATAGAGATAGCAGTTAATAGTAACACTGTAGATGTAGGAGGGTTTAGAGATGAGTGTCATTGGAAACAAAGACATGCACGAAGTTTGAGATCAAGTGCAACACACAATGTAAGATTTACGGACGCATTTATAAGCCGGCATTAAGCAACGGGCGGACAAAACAAAGAACACGGCGCGCAGTTAACCCAGTATGCGGTGGTGCGCCTGTTTTATTGCCCCGCATTAGGTCTTTCCGGCACCTCTGCGACGCCGGCTGGCTGTCGCGTCGATTTACCCAATTTATTTTGTTTATCTGTGACTCAAACTTTGACCGCCACCTCGCTGCAGTCCGAAGTGCAACTTGCGAGACTTGTGGCGCCGTCGAATAATCAATTGCAACATTTCACTCAACTTTGTCATGCTCTTGGGACTTCGTTTTTCGACTATTCTACTTACTACGCTTACTCGATCATTTTTTTGCTGAATCAACACCATTTTCATTCTTACAGTCAAAGATGAACAAGCTGGGAAACTTAAGAGACACACCATTTTTCATTAATTGCATTCCAAATTAAAAAAACCTAATAATAATAATTCATATTATCCTCAAATAATTTTGAATATTTTCATCGCATTTTGAAATGTTATGAAGAACATTTCACTCAACTTTGTCATGCTCTTGGGATTTCGTTTTTCGACTATTCTACTTATTACGCTTACTCGATCATTTTTTTGCTGAATCTACACTATGGGACGTGGAATCGTTTTCTACTTTCATTATTACAGTCAAAGTTACACAAGCTGGGAAACTTACGAGACACGTCATTTTTCATTCAATGCTTCCCAAATAAAAAAACCTAATAACAATAATTCATGTTATCCACAAGTAATGTTATGAAGAAGGTTTATGAAAAGGGTTCACCTGTCTTGTTGGTTTTTTTTGTAACCAGTTGTAAATAAATATTTAAATAAATAAAAGAAACTAAATTGGAAATGTTTTTCCATAAAATAATCAAAAATATAATTTATTGAATATTATTATATTTCTTTATAGACAATTTTCATATTATTTTTTATAGACATCGTTTTATTTTATTCAAAAGTTATATTCATTGATACATATATAATTTTGTCCTCAGAATCAAATATAGTCGCTGAAGTCATACTAATTCATTTTAGGTATAAAGTTTTGGAGAAGCAATCATATAATAAAATCGACTGCGATTTACGCCAATGAACGAACAAAATAAAAAAAATTGTTCGCAGGGGTAAACATTCTCTTTCGGCCCTGTATACGTAAATAACTATTACACAACCACACATAAATATTACAGTCATCAATCAACTGATTTATAGTGTAAACATTAGTATGTTAGTAGATATCTTTAAATGACTGCAACTCACAAAAGTCTTCCTAATTTCTAACTATTCAGTCGAAGAAAGTCAATCCCAAATCCATATTTAAAGGCGAATATCTCGAGAACGAGAACAGAAAATTCCATTTTGTTTGTAAATTTCGATAAAATGAAAAGTAACATTACAATCTGAATCATGAAAATTTTAAAAATTATACGGAAAATTATATTTTTGGTTATTGGTCTAAATACACTAAATATATTAGAGTAATATTAGTTTATCAACCTTTAACAAAAACTTAAAATATTGAATTAGTACTAAAACAAAAAATTGCACTTGATTTTTCCAAGTTTATAAAAAAAGATCGTTTTGTCCTTTCCGACTGGGTGAAATGATTGTCCCTATTTTTTCAAATAAATGTTGAAATCCAACTAATTTACAATGTTTTATTAATTATGTACAACAAGTGCCGACAATGAATCATCATACTGTTAAAATATATTTCAATTTTAGTCAACAAACTAAAATAAATAAATGTAGAAGATGATAAGACAGATATCAGAATAGCTATAGAGGAATAGAGGTGCTTAGCAATAACGGGAATAGCTTTTCAATGCAGGGTTGTTTTAGTTGATTTTGTAGTATGTAAAGTAATGCAAATTACTTGGAGGTTTAGTAAACACAGACCAGATCAGAGTGCTATCTCTTATTAATATCTCCATGCTAAGTTCCAAGCCGGGCACCTGTTGACTTCAACTGTTGGCTGCAGCGGAATCCGCCACTTATATTTCTATTAACGCTGCTTTATTCCCTTCCCCGGAAAAATATCCACGCGCATTTTGCAAACGAATCAATTACTTGTGTTTATGTTAAATTCAAAATAACCATTATAATTACAAATATAGATGTATTAGTAAAATTGTAATTAACATCAAGACTAAATAAATATATGCACTGAATAAAATCCTATTTATTTATATTTTAGTAAACCGATTTTGCCTAATTACTTTACACAAATAAATTCCGAATAAATTTAATATTGAAATACAAGTATTTAATATTTTAAACCTAATTTCCTGGCTAATTTTAATATGTATTAATATATACGAGTATTAGGTTCAAATACACGAGTACTTGTAAATGTAAATAAAACAATAACATATTTAATACACATGTTTCTACATTAATTCGTATTTTATATACATATGGTAATATGCTTTTGGAATATTATTAATAGGGATTTTCCATTATTTTTTTTTATTCGAATATATTTAAATAAAATTTTAAATTTTTAATAAATAATTGGTAATATAACTACGAAGGCAATACTGCGCTGAGTTAAAAAACTTTATTAATAAATATTTTGAAGAAAAAACCCAAAGGGGACTTACAAATATGGCGACGAAAATTGATCCCAAATGGAAAGTAAGTGGTACTCACCTGTAACAAAAACAATATTTTATTAGCGTTATAAATAAAACAATACTAAACTAATTTATTTGTACATATCATAAATAATCATATGTAAATAACACAAAACTCATTTTATATTTTATAATAACTAAACACAATATCCAACTCCTATTATATTAAAAAAAATCATCTACTTTATTATTTTTCAAATAAAAATATGACACATATATTTTGTTACTTTGTAAAAATCATAAAAGTTAAGTTGTGATAATTTAATAAAAATTTTGCGTCATAGTTATTAGAACAAAAGGTAGAAGAGAAACAGAAGTAGTGATGCTATCGTTTAGTGAATATAAGCGCATGAAAACCCGCTCTCTAGTTGAGAATTTATCTTCACATGGGAATGATTTAGTTATTTCCTTACAAACTGTATATTTTATAATAATTATTATATAAATGTGTTTAATTTAACATTAAAATTAATTACCAATATAAATGTCTTTAAAAATAGTTGTCTCTAAAAATCTATTCTAAATTTTTATGAGCATATTTTTACCAAATAGACAATTCACTAGATAATACTTCACAGACACATGTACTAGTTGTATAATTTTTATGTGGGAATTAAGAGAAATGGAGTAGGTAATGAATTTTAGTTATTAAATATGATACTAGATAAATACTGTAAAATTGTTTATGTTATCAGTAGAAATTAATAATTTCAAAAATATGACGGATATATATTTTTTAACTTATCTAAGCATATGGAATCTTGCAGACACTGTAGGTTTAT
Organism: Stenolophus ochropezus; assembly: GCA_035578165.1. Taxonomy (NCBI): domain Eukaryota; kingdom Metazoa; phylum Arthropoda; class Insecta; order Coleoptera; family Carabidae; genus Stenolophus; species Stenolophus ochropezus. The sequence goes on from JAQOWZ010000002.1 coordinate 7,634,264, forward strand.
AACTTGCTTCACTAAAATACAAATAAAACTTATTATTATATAAGTTCCTTAGGTACTTGAGGCCCCTTTCCATATAAGAATGTTGTCGTGCCACTGACAATGTTTAGTTTTTAAGTAATGGATTTCAATACCACTGTAATAAAGTAACAGAGGTATTACCTGACAATGTAGTACTACATTTCAGAAGGATAATTGTTTAGGAAGTTGCTTTTGAGTTAGTATGTATGAAAAACAAGAATCAAACTTAAGCTTGGTGGCTCAGATTCATCCAGAACTACTAACGTCAGGTAGTTCGAGTCGTGTATAATTTATATTAATGTAACCTATTTCTAGTGAATAGGAAAACGACAGAGAACTGGGGACGGGATTGGTTTAAATATCCCTGCTTCTCAATTCCGAAGCTCAAAGTGAAACGACTCAAAGCTCCAACCGGATGAAGAGTTCACAATGATCACTCAAGCAACGGTAACAGGTTTCTGTAAAGGAATTTCGTTAAGGTCATCACTTGTCTTGGGAAGGAGCCCTCGAATTATATTAACCCTCATCTGCTCCATGTCGCCATTGGGAAATTATTTACCATTTGTTTGCAAAGTTTAATTGTTTCAATATGATTGCATTGGAAAAGTTGTTGGAATGTTGTTTAATATCAGGGTTTGAAAATGTCCGTAGTTTCAAACTTGGTAGTAGTTAAATAATTTGAATTAAATTTGTGCAATTTTCTTGTGCTAAACAAACTTGCAAAGTTGTGTATCGAAGTAAAGAGATAATAAAGAAGAAGTTAGCGAATGGATAGTCGAAACACTTTATTAAAAACACGTACTTGGAAGTTGTACGAGGGAGCAGAAATATGTGGAGAATGTCGAACTAAAAGTAATAATATCTGAAAGGGAAGACACGCGAGTCCGCTCGCCATTATGATGTTCTTGAAAGTTCGGGCACTCAAGTGACCATGTCGCGTTATATCTGGTCATCGCTTGCCCCATCCACAGCCGCGGACACATAAAAAGCACTTCTTAACGCTTGGCTGGTTCGCGAAAGGCACAAGTATATTTAAAAGTATGGCCGGCTTGACAATCGCACATCAAAGAAAGACGCGAATATGCACGGAAATCACGATTGCTACGTCCTAGTTAACCCTCCAGCAACTGACAATTTCAATTTACTCTCAAGCAAAAAACCCACTATATATTATTCAGGCTCCTCTGTGATCTGCCGAGCTTATTGAGTCTCGGTTATTAAAAATATAAAGTCGAGCAGGAAATGAACGAACGGACGTCAATATAAATTCCAGACGATTTGACGTAATCTTAAAACAATTGCAGAACATCAATAATCACTTACAAAAACTTTCAAGCTTTACTAAATTCTGCATCAAGATTGAAACAAGTAAAAAAACTTATATAGAATAATCGAGAAAATGAAACTTAGATCCATACGTTATATTTTATTGAAAAGCATTTGTACCAATAAACAAAAATTTCTATAAAAACTATTGCTCTTCTTTTTTGATTGATTTTAAAAGCCAAAGCCTTTCTCATCACTTTATTTTTAATCTAGTTTTGCATGTTGTAAAACATCACAATAGATCTAAAATTAAAACGAAATTTTAACTAGAATACAGCAGTGGTTTTTGGTCAGTAGAAAATTTTAGGAATGAAAGCGAACTATTTAATGTTTAGCATTCTAAATATGGAATGCGTGGTCTAGTGAGCAGAATGGCAGGCTGTGATTCTGAGAACATTAATTTGAGCCCCGGTAAATTTCAAAATTAATTATTAAATATTAGAGTAAGAGAGATGGAATAGTAGGTGAGATGGACTTTTGATCTTAAAAAAAAATATATTAATTAATAAAATAATTTGTTGTTTAGAGACAGTGTAAGTAGTAAGTGTTAAATACAGTCAATACTGTATAATCCAAGATTTACTAAAAAAATTGCCAACAAACTTTTGTAAGAAGCGGTCCATTTAACCTCTGTTCTGATGACAGATACACCAGAGAATTTTTATTGTTAAAAGGTCAATTCAACTGGTAAACCGGAAAAAATATTCGCACAAAGAATAATAGACGATCTGGTTGCTATTTTATGAGTTCTGAAGAACTGTTGTTTAAATGGTTAATCAGAGGGTGATGATAATGAAGAAGCTGAAGATGATGAAAACGATGATAAAGAAAGATGATTGGATAAAATATGTAAATTATGGTCACTGTTTACACGAAGAATATACCACATAGGACAAAAGACAAAAATTTGTTAACCAGTTCATCTCCTCATAGCCTTGGTCCGTCTCTATGGTGGAAGCGAATAAATATTGTACAGCACTTGTTCCATCTAGGAATGTTGTGCCACAGATCATGTCCCTTTTTTAAGATTCTTGTTTCTTATGTAAAAATGAAATAAGAACCTTAGGTATTTGAGGCAAAGTTGTGGAGTAAATGATGTAAATGTTATTTAAAGATATCCCCGTATCTGTATTTTTATGGAAAGCGAAATAAAAGTCATGGATTTAGTGTCGTGATCCTCTCGGTTCATTTGCCGGTTCCGTTCTCATATACGCCGGGTAATTCTTGTGCTATTGCCCGGGGGTAGTGAAATGTTTAAATACACGTCGGCTGTAGCTGGGGTCCGTTTAGCGCAAGAGATGTTTTCTCCGGGGAAGCCGCGTCTGTACTTTATGTGTGACTAGAGAGGTTCATATAACCGCCGGCCCCCAAGGCCTCTCTGCCGCTGGAATCCTTTGCAGCATTCGTGACCCGTCGTCATTTAATTAGAAACTCCGCCTCACCTGACCCACAACTCCACCAGCGCGGTAATTAAGAACTAGATGATCTACCACCTCTTTTCCTCCTGGACCATTTCTTACAGAAGCACTCTTATTCACTGTAGTATACAACATATTTCTACAAAGGGTGTTATAAAACAGTATCACATTACGATAAGTAAATGTTCTCTAGTTATTTTTATATTGATTTATGAATTTCAATGTAATCTTCAAAACGAGTAGGAGTTAAAGATTTTTTGGATATAAGTAAATTTTGATGCACTGCAATTTATAAAAAAATATAACAATTTACCTTGTTTAGAAAGAAAATTACGAAAAGTCAATATGCACCTACAAATGGCGTTTAACAGCTTTTGAGGTGCTATATGGAAAACCAATATACAACAAATATTGCCGTTCTACAAATTATAAGTTAAACATTTTCTCCTTTGAAATAAAAATAATATTTTGAATAAAACCAAAATATCATACTTTTAAAAACAATTTTATGTCAACTTTAGTCTAATAATCTGTACACGTCTGTAGTTGTCCAAGAAATTATATTTTTACTCCTTGTTTTGTATATATATATATTTTATTTAACATTTCTGAATTTTTATCTACCGTTAATATTCATAATTCCTTTTTGAAATTTGTAACTCCGGTCATAAAAATTTGAAAATTGGAATTTTTCCGTGGAATCGAATGATAAATTATCGAGGTCGTATCTAGCGCTTTTTTAGGTACTTCGGGGAGAAAACATATACCAAATGTATATTTAGCATTAATAAATAAATAAACAACTGAGACATTGATTTTAAACAGTAAAGTTATAACGTTAAGAACCGCATGACGATTCAACATTTAATAATCAAGAATTAAATTTTTGTAAAATTCATGGACTTCATTGGAATTTGAACCCAGAACCTTTCCATTTCTAGTAGGATGCTATACCAACTGAGCTATAAAGTCTCGTGTAGTTCATGAATCTTTCTCCTGTCTTTTGCCGCGTTTACAAGTATACTCCCTGTTTCGAGCATTGAATACTTCTGCCGACTTGACACATTTGGTGGTTAACGAACCACACCGCAATAACTAGCTGAGACACTGTTTAACATTAATTTAATAAATACATAAATATTTTCATATCTCCACCAATTTGTATAGTTTTCATACTTTGCTTAGTTTAAAATCAAAGCACGCTAACACAGAAATTTCATGTTAATATGAACTGGTATTCATATCTGAGTTGCGCGCTATTTGAGTGATGTTTTCCATGGTGTGTAATGAGTCGGAAAAGCGAAACTAGCACATTGAGTATGTGAAAGCCGTGTCGGTGTTTAAAGGCGAACGATAGTGAAAGCCGGGCGGTTGATAATTTGTAGAGAAGACGTGGATCCGATGGAACCGTTTAAACTATGAGTTCTCCAGCTCTATCTGGCGGCTGGGAAGTGTCAATTCATTTCGTACCTCGCAATCTGCCTACCCCCATCGTATCCAAATCGCGCTGGCTAAAGCTCTTTCTAAATAGTTTCCTAAACTTTTTATCTCCCTGGATGTAACGGTGAATTTCTTTTTAGATCTGCCAGTCAATTACGATTCGATAAACGCGCAAGGAAATTGAGAACATTGCAGAGGAGAAAAACGAAGATGTTTCTGGGAAATGCTACATTAGTCGCCTCAAAATTATTATGAATTGATGTTTCTCCTCACATTTGCTACTCAATAATTTTTAAACTGTAATAGTAACATACAAAATAGTAGAAAATAATATTTATTATGATAACTTCAGTACGGATTAATTTATAAAAACTTAAAAGATTGTGGAAGAAAAAATAAAGTAAGTAATTCTTATGTCTAAAACTAACACTGTTCGATGAAATCATTTACTTTTAAATGCGGTGATGGCTAAATACAAATTCTTAAATTTGTGACAGGTGGTTCTGACAATCCGAATTCGAAACTCAACAAGATCAAAATGTTTCACAAAAAAAAACTCTTGAAATAAATTCTTTAGATAAAAAGTACCCGTCAGGTAATGTTTGGACTTTGTGGTATAAATTTATTAATACCATTATCTGCGAAACAGCAAATTGCACTACCTATAATAAAAAAAATATTTTTCAATGCAGGATTGGTTTTATCGAATGGGTATTAATAAAATAAAAGTCGATTTTGGAGTTGCAGTCATTTAATAAAATCAACTAATACACCAACGTTTCGACTGTAATTCAGTCTTCGTCAGGTTGCTGATAAAATAATTTACATGTTATGCACAATAATATTTTATCAGCACCTTGATGAAGATTGAATTACCTTCGAAACGTTGGTGTATCAGTGGATTTTATTAAATGACTGCAACTCCAAAAACGACTTTCCTCTTATTTTTCAAGTTTTATCGTATAATAAGAAAATTATTAATGGTTAATACATCCATTAAAGACTATTTGTGATGAAGTGTTCCAATATGGCGAAGGAAAGCAGAAAAGGCTTATCTGCTACAAATTAGCTTGTTCTGTGTTTGATAGTGTCCGAGCGAATTTTTTTCCCGTTCACGATTAGATCAAAACTATGAGTACAAATTTATAGATTTGTGACGAATGGATCTCATAATCCGAATTCGGAACTCACAAGATCAAAATGTTTTATAAATTTGTTTCACCGAAAATGACTCTTGAAATATATTTTTAGATAAAAAGTACCCGTCAGATATTATTTGTTAAACGGCTTTTATGGTATATATTTATTAAAATCATTATTTGCGATACAGCAAATTGGTAAAACCAACAATAAAAATCATATTTTTAAAGTTTTATCTCATAATAAGGAAATTGTTGTTACATCCATTAAAGACTATTTGTGATGAGAAGGTTTTCCAATATGGCGAAAGCGAGGAAAAGTCTTATCTGTTATGAATTAGCTTGTTCTGTGTTTGATAGTGTCCGAGCGAATTCCTCTCCCGTTCATGTGGCTCTGTGATTACTTCTTCATCACCGACACGTCGTGCGCCCTTTGAGACAGCTGATACGACTCTGTGTCTGATGATCGCGTCGGATTGACCGCTGTCCTCACTCGTAACCGTCAAGTACCAACCGCTGCTCTCTGTGAGCGTTCACCTCACCAACACACCAACGAATCACACCACTTGACCTATTTCGTCACATTATGTGCACCACATACGCTACCGGGCTTACTTGCTTCTGGTTGTTTCATTCCAAATGTTACACTGTTACACTGTATTCAAACATTACCTTAATTATAAGAACGTATTATCCAAGTCTCCGTAAGTCTTATGCTGTGTTATTTTCTAAGTTTATAATTAAGGAGGTAGCCAAGAAATGGTATAAGTGAACTACTATTAAACGTAAGTAAAAACTCTATAGATGTCGCTACGTTCGGTTCATAGATTATATATAATATTTTTGTCTACTACAGATGTGAAACTGCAATGATATCAATTGAGTCTGCTTCAGCGCCACTCCCCCCAACTAATTGTCATATAGGCAACCATTTATGCTTTCAAGTAATTTCTTATAGGTATTATTGTTCAATGTATGTTCATAATTTCAAAAACAAACATATATATATAATTTTTAATTCATAATTTCTTTAACCATTAACATTACATTTCCAGTCATATGTTAAATATTCTAACGCTTTTCCGATTTTGATTTCTGGTGATGTTAGTCTATAGGCGTATTCCATTTACCACTTCCTGATCCACTTTTCACTTTTGAAATTGGATCACTTATTTTTCATTCCATTTGTCTATATTACTTTACTCCCACTACTGAACGGACTACTCCTAAGTAATCCACTCGACGAGGTAGATCAGTTAGTTCAGTTCAAATTGTCACGTGACTTGCACTACACAAAAATATTTTTATCGTTCAAAAAATTTGCAAGGAAAGTGTTGTTGTTATATATTTCTCACCAAATATATTTTGACGTTGTCAATTTTGTAAATTGTACTCAATTTGTTAACAAGAAATCAAATAATTAATAAGTTATTTAAGTTACACGACCCTGGTCAAAATATTTTCATTTTTGAGAAACGTCAAATTTAAAATGATTGTGTTAAGTAACTTTATTTATTTTCCTATATAATATGGTTTCAAGAGAAATTGATTTTATTTAATTTTAACATTATTTATTTATGTGAAAATTATGTTGTATAGTAGAGAAATTCCAGACAAAACTTTGCCTAACTTAAAATGAAGAAATGTTCAAACAGTGTCTTCAAAATTATTTGAGTGGTATTATCCAAAAATATCGCAGTATTCAATGACACCATGTTCAAATTAAATTAGTCTACTTGATTCTCCGTTTATTTTTCTATCTAGCTGCAGAAAAAAGTAATCTAGTCTGGAAAGTTTTAGATACTCACTATAGTTGGGAGATAATATTGGATGATAAAGAATGAAACCTGTTATAAACTGTAGGTTATAAGAATTGTACCAATAATTACCCAGAATTGTTTATAAGTACATAATATTCTGGAAGCTGTTTTTCTTATCAACTGTAAAAAATAGTTCCATTTGTCTGGTCTGGAAAGTTCCAGAGGTTCGCTAATGATTATAGTGGCAAGACAATGAAAACTTTTCTTAATTTGTTTCTTATGTCATAGTTATTATAAATGAAAGCGGTTGTATTTTATCATTCCTTGCTGTCAGGCGGCCCTGCCATCGGCAACAACGTGTCAAACAAGTCGTCGGTAATGAATTTACTTCCTAGCTCTCGCAAACATAAACGCATTTATCGCAAATTCGATCTGGAACGTTGACACTACACGCCAAAAAGACAAATAACGTGAGGAGCGCCCGGGATGTCGCAGGCGACTGGATCCTCGAGAGCAAAGCAAACGTTGCTTCCTGCTGCAGGCCTGTACTCGAGGTATTTCCACATTATCCTCATGCGATGGCGCTGTTTATCTTATTTGTGGATGACAACTCCAGATTTCGGTTGATGATATGGTCTATTGTGCGAAATACTACACAAATTCTAACGGATACCACGGGAGATATATCCGGATCTCCAATTTTACAGCTTAGGTATACATCGATAGTGCAGTTGACAATGGTCAGCTTGTTTAAACACTGAACTTAACATGAAATTTCAGGTTCGATTTCCAGAGATGTCCATTAAGGTGTAGATCTTTTACAGAATCTTTATGCTAACAATACGTACAAATAGCAAAAACAAATAAAATTTTGTGAGTTCCTAAATATGTGTCCTTCCTCTAGAGATTCCTTGTCAATACGAAAATAAGATAATGTTTTTTTTTGTGTTTGATCGATTTAAAATTTTATACATTACAGCTATTTCATTAGGTATTTTAGATTTATTTTCATTTTCGAAAGAATAAAATATTTTGTGACATTGACAACATGTCAGATTTTTTCATATCCACTCTAGAATGGTTATAATAGTATGTTCCGTAACTCAACCAAGAAAACCAGGATTTTGATTCTGGGTGAGCCAAGGTTCCTGAAAATTTTTACCTATTTCGGGACACTTTGACCTTAAATCCTGACATTTTAAAATTAACATAGTTTAATTAAATATACATGAATAAAATAGACGATAACATTGAATATGACATCAAAATTAAACAATTTATTAAAATTAAAGAATTAAGGAACATACTATAAGCTATGTATCCATTCGGTCAAGCGTGCAAAAAACATAACATGTACAGTTTTGAGTAGAAAAAAAATAATTTATTATAAATATGATTTATCATTTATTTAATGCAATACAGATAAAAAGACATTCTGTAAGTCTTGTCCATTAATACCAGTTTAGAAACAAGCCCGAATGTACTACATTTAACAAATAACTTTTGGTCTTTTCGATAAAAAATTTCATGCAGATATTGTTCTGTATTTTATTTTTAAGCTATTGCACTACACAATTTTTAAATAAGAATATTCCGATAATTGGAAAAGAGCTATGTAAATTTTAACAATCGTTGGCTGATATTATAGAAACCTAAGTATCTTAGATAAATGTGAAAATTCAAGAAAGTATTGTTATGTGTAAGAAAAAATAAGAAAAGAACAATATTAGCTAATTTATAAGCGAAGAAGAAGAATAAACGCTTGGAGTAGATGGACGGCAGAGAGTTAACTTTATGTAGACATTGTAAGTAAGTACAGGATGCAGCAGTAAAAAGCAATAAAACGGTAGAATCGGTAGGGTAAAGCAAAGTTGACTGGCGGTCGGTAAAAGAGTCGTGTGTCTGACAAAAAAGTCGGGTAGTAAAACACGTTGGGCAGGTGGGTGAGCGGAGCGTGAAATTCCGCGTAACCAGTCCTGGCGTGACCGTAGCGTAGCGTGTTTATCCTAACGAGAGGTCGCCGCGACGCCGACGCTACCGACGCCGTGTTTGCTGCCTGCTGGAGCGTCGAGCCACGCTCCACGAAACAAGAATCGCTGGCCGCTTTGAACGCTTAGGCGCAAAATAAATGAATCCGCTCATTTATTTATAGCGCGACGTCTTTCCCTACGAAAGGGAAAACGCGCACTCGTGCTCTGATCATGTGTGTTTGAGCGACGTGTTTGTTTTCTGGTTTACAGCCACTCGCGGGTTTGTTTATCGGAAACATTATTTACATGGCTTTTAGCACCGGTATTTGCATACTGTTTCAACGACTGTGGTGGCTCCGCGTTTTTAAATAGTGCCACCAAATCAAAGCTGTAACTCTAACCGAGGGTTTGCAGATTAGCGAACTACTCTTTCATTACACGTTCCGCACCGGCTGACTTCCAATATAAATAAAACTAAATCGGTGCTCTCTTCTCCCCAGTGTCTCGTCTGTGTTTACCAGCTTCATCAATACACCTACTACCACTTTTATTTTTCAGAATACCATAGTATTTGATGGCAAAACAAAGTATGTAATTAGAGACCACAACGTGGCAACATACCCCACGTACAAGATCAAACGAGCCAACAATTCAATCTTCCTTATTAATATTTATTACTCTTCAGTATTTAATAAAATATTTACTTAGATTTCAACGGAAATATCCATTTTGACTATCTCTGTTCGTATGTATGTAGCTGACAACTCAAAAATTATAAGCCGTAAAATTTTGAAATTTTGTAAAAGGGACTGTTGTAACATCTAGCTGTAGACTTCACTTTTTTATTACAATCGGCAGTACCAAACGGGTACTTTACTCGTAGTGTTTTTTTTTATTTTTCGCGTAACTAAAGATAAAAAAAATTGTTTGTAGAATTGTTGTAACGTCTAGTTATGCACTTTTATTTTTGATTCCAATCGGCCTCGTATTCTTTTTACAGAAAATCTCAACATATCTTATCTCACCTCAGTCGGATTTCCTGTTTTGACCGTACTTTCTGTCTGAGATAAAGTGAGGAGAATTATTCCTCCCTTCTCGATGCTAAATAACCTCCAAAGGGCAAAGGTAGTGCAACATTGTTTTAAAATGTAGGTTGAACGATGGTATAGATTTTCAGAGATGGTTTTGAAGCTAACCATAAGTGCAATTCTTTTTCTACTCACAAATCTCAGTTCAGCTTATCTCACTAGAAATTGAGGTGAGACGAAATAGACGACAAAAAAAAATACTATTATTGCTGTAGTTTTCAGTTTAATGAATTGTGCCAAGCACATATTAATATATCTTCGAATATTATTTGTTAAAAGGTCTGCAGAGGAATAAGAGGAATGACAGAAAACTGTTACAGCAAGAGGTAGTAATGAATGTGGAGAGAATGAAGAGAAACAAATGATGAAGGCGATGTAAAGATTTGGCGATTGGAAGCACGTGAACAATTCCAATTAAAGCCATCGTACACAATGGCCATTATTAACATATACGCATTCGGTTTGCAATATTGTGACACGAGTAGGCGAATTACATTGAATTCCACGCCGACATCCACAATACATAAATTACAGGTCAGCCACGTGATGTGGGCGCTGCGGTAGGCTTTCATTTACTTTTCAGCAGCCTACCGCGATTTAGCCAACTGCACCAGCCAGAGCACAGTCCAGTTGTTTCGTATTGATAAACATTACGCAGAATGCGCGCCCATTGCCCGTATAGCGTTTTCAACTTAATTACTTGCACATTACGGATGAACTGGTTTTTATTTGCTGTCATTCGTTTGAGCTCTGACGGCCTACTATTTCCAAATCGCTTCAATATATCTTTTTTGTCGACGGATTATCCTCTAAAACTGGATTTGTTCACCCGGCGACCGTTTATTGTTCATAAATTTTCCTGCCTACATAATAACATTTTGTACACTCCACATTTTGTTTCATTTTCCCTAATTTTTCGAAATTCACTTGTTCAAACATTTTACCTCTCTTCAACTTTTTTCATAGGTTAGATACTTTAACACCTTTTTCATACACTATAGTTGTAGTTCTATATCAGCTGGTATAGTTTTGTGAACAAGTCTTGTCTATTATATATTAGTAAGCTACATTTTCACCTCATAACACAGTCACAGTTTTAGTTTTAGTCATATCCTTCAAAATGTTATAGAGACGATAGGTACATCGAGATGTATTGTAAATTATGTATTCATCTGTAAAACTGTTGATTTTGACATGGAAAATAGAAAAACAATAATTATATCTTCGATTCACAGTAAATACAGTTTGCACAAGAACAAATAAAATAACAATGGAGACTTCATGTGTCAAAATTATTTTAAATAGTTCACAAAATAACCTATATTTTTGACAATTTACATCATCACTTTAACTAAAGGACAAAAATCGAGCCTAATTGTGGTAGTTATAGGAGACAAATATAAAACAATCCAAATTTAGAATGTTCAGTGTGCCAGTTGTCAAGGAAACAAGGAAAAAGTCATGTGATTGTCGGAGATCCATAGTTTGCGAGGATGTGTTTTGTGAAAGTGGAATTTCGGTATCAGCAAAGTAGTAATAGAATTGAAGAAACATTGTTTGAGCCATCAGTTTTGGCAAAAACACAATATTTCTTCCATCTGTAAGAAAACAAAATCAATTTAGGGGGCAGGGACGTGATCCAAATACGCAGGCAGTTGTCCGTACTCCTCCACCAATTTACGCGAAGCCGCGACGTGCAATTGTTCCAGCCCGGAGCCTTATCTTTCCCCCGAGGCTCTCGTACCTGCTAATTACCCCTCCGTGAATCGAAAATAATTCTGCTGTTTTATGTAAATAACTCATTTTGTAACCAAACTCTATGTTATGTTAAATAAAATTATGCGGCTGCCCCTATTGTTCTAATTTCCACACAGCGTTTTGCTTTTGTTGGAATACATAAATATTTTCATGAACTAATTGTGCAAATAAAATTTAAAAATACAGAAATTTGTTGTTTTCATAAACATTATTCGTATAAATATTTTTCCCTGCTACAAATATTGTATTTTACTGGAGCTTATGTTTCAATACACCTGGAGATATTTGTACCACAACATAATGGGAATTATGTATTTATTAATTTACTTTTATTTCTTTCCTTCTACTATGTGTTTATGAAAAGAAGGTTACGGGCATTCACGTGATTTTTTTTTTCATTTGGTTCAGAGATTGATAATTTAAAGACATAAACCATTGAGAGTAGTGTAAATAACATCGAATTGTAACAATAAATAATGGTTTCCCTATATTACTGCGGACTTGTGCATTTGGATACTTTATCTTGCATCTAAAATCGACACGTGTTTAGTTTTATATCCTAAATTTTTACAAAATATAGTAAGGAGGGAAGACGTTGTAACAAGATGGAAAATACGGTCCTGGTTTCCATCTTGTTTGTTGACTACATTTTTTGTGTGGAATATGAATCTATTATCAGCATCCGCACATTAACATTTTTGCCATAAAACTTTTAAATTATGGGACCATATGCCGAAGAGATCAAATTTCACAGGTGCTTTATGTTGTCAGTTTTGTTAATTAGGTTGCCATTAATATATTATCGTAAATTTTATGAAATTACACTGAAATATATTTAACAATAACAGTTTTTTTTGCCTGTAAGCCACGAATGTATTTAAGTCGTCTTGAAGTTTAATACATCTATTAGCAAGATAAATTTTTGCACCATCCGAGTACAAGAGGAAATTAGCAAATGTTCAAAAGAACGGGATGATCATACATTGTGATGGCAAAACCGCTGTTTTTAGTCCAAGTGTATTTTAATTCGTAACGTTATTAGTTTTTTGTTTATATTACATATTAATAAATTATCTTGAAAAAATCGTGCTACTTCTTTCTTCTTGCGATCCTGTAGTATGTTCTATTTTATCATCTTGAAGGAAAATCAGATATCATCATAGCTCGTTTACTCTTCAGATATCGTGTTTAATTTTAAAACTAAACTAAAAGATATTATGTGATTTTTTGAGTGGGTTTATCAGAAGGAGAATAGGAAAAGATAAGAGTGTAAGAGAGTTTTTGTAAGTTTGAAGGATCCAATGAGAAATAATTTGTAGTTAAATGCGACTGTCAGAGCGGGTAATCTGAGTGAATCTGGAGCAGTTGTCGGTGGGTGCAGCGAAGTTTTTATCGAGACGAGTGGGCAGCCGAGCTTGAGCGCCGATGCGTCTCGTCCCCAACGCTGGCGGGATTCCTCGTCGGTAATGGAAAATGACAGATCCCATTATTTACAGAAAAACAACAGCTCGGAAATAGGAGCTGTTGCGTACGGAAGAAAGCCTCTCAAAAACTTCAGCCGTTTTTATCAAGCGAATTACCAACAGCCAGTGGCGGAACCTTCGATGAGGTATAACATAGATATATGGCACACTCCTATAGCTATGTACTACTGAGCAAGCAAAACATGTATGGTCGAGAGCCAGCTGAGTAGTGCACACTTACAGTTAGACGAACGAAATATTGGTCATAGTGTTAGTCAGCTATCTTCATTATTTGTTTGGTTGAGTTTTCCATATTACTCCACTGGTTCACTGTTCTCACACTGCTGGCTGCAAGCGATTTTAAACCTTAGATCTTTCGACAATATATTTGGGCAATGCCATATCTCTATGTTATACCTCATCTAAGGGCGGACCTATAGGTGGGCCAGGATCCACCTTTAAAAATTATGGACCTCCCTCGTGCCCATCCGTAAACAATGCAGGCATCAATAATAGTTATTTATGGTACAAGTGTGTTACATTAAAGATAAGTCATGTGGGAAAAGTTTAGCTCACGAGGCCGTTAGGTCGAATGTGGTATTTTTTCAAGTGACTTAGGTAATTAACACACGTGTGCCATACAACTTTTTATCCAACACATTTTAATCATTGATATAAAATACATATAAAATTTTTGACAGATGGAATTTCGAAATGACATTTAGGAACAAAATAGTGTAGAGAAGGTGCACTTGGGTGCACTAATATATTTAGCTCACTAGTGACTTATGACCTACTTTATTTATCTAAAAACAGCATACTTATATCGTTATAATTACACGGTGTTGGATAAAATATATAATACCATTATTACCGTAATTTTTCTAAAAATTTGTAAAAAAAAAACGGCTTAATCTTTGTCTTGAAATATTTAATTGGTATTATTGTGTCTGCACGATTGTAGTGCTTGTATAACCAAAGAATTGCGCTAAGAGCTAAGCCGATTGATGAGGCCGCTCTTTTACGTATAGAAACTTGTGATAGTCATTGTCGCGCGCTTTTACAAAGCATACCGATTTGATTTATAATTGACGTCAACTGACCGTCTTCATAATATCTGCCACTACATCTACAAGAGATCAATGTAGTTTCGTGTCTTTCAGAACATTGCAGTTTATGTGAATTTTGATGATTAGTGATAGTTAAAATGAGTAAACGTAAACGTAACATTGTAGATTAAAACACATGTTTTTTACCCTGCACTTGACTTAATATATAATGAATTAGAACTTCGATTTGGAACATCTAATGAAATTATTAATAGAATCGCTGTTCTCCATCCTCAAAACACATCTTTTTTAAATTATATCTCACAGTTATTTCTAAAATGAATAGGTAATAAAGAGATATCGGGAAATGAATAAAATAACATTGTATTTCCTATGTTCAGAAATTAAAGTAGACACTCGATATATAACAATGGCACGGCCCACCAAGATTTTCCGGTGCCAACCGCGTAGCCCACCTAACATTTTCCTTCTAGTTCCGCCATTGCCAACAGCTCTGCCAAAAAATTTATCGCGACATTATAGGGCTGTTCGATGAGATTTTTAGTGTAGTGTTGGACAGTATAGGTTAGTGTAGAGTACACTAGTTTCATCTTCTAAAAAAACAGAAAAGTGCAACCAGTACGAGTGCAACACAACATCGAAATGTCAGTTAGCTATCAGTAGTAGTGTAGCACTTCTTGTAGCAGCAAATTATGTTAAAAGCTATTGCAATAATATTAGATTCTATAGATTCAGATGATTAATTTTTGCAAAGTGATAGTGATGTGAAATTTGAAATAATTTTGAAAACACGAAAAGAAAATTGTATCAAAAACTATTTTGCAGAAGTTGTGCTAGGATACAGGGATGATAAATTTATTCGTCACTTTAGAATTAATCGTCATCTGTTTTTTTTATCTAGCTGATAAATTTGAATCATCAAATGAATTCAAGAAATTAGATCCAATGAAACTTATATCTGCTCAAAAACATCTTGCAGTGTTTTTATGGGTTGCTGGACATGAGGCAACTTCGTATCGTGATTTGGCAGATCGATTCTATCTACAGTGACATTGATTATGCAACTTCATCTTCCATGGTTGTTTAGGTTAGATTCACAACTGACATTTACATTATCCTCACTCCAGTTTGCACTAACTGCACCTCCTCTATAAGTAGTACAGAAAAAAGTGCACTAGTTCTGAATTTTTTCTACACTAATTGCACTATTCTCATCAAACACGTCGGTGTTAAAAAGTTAACACTGGGATGACTTAGTGCAAGTCATCGAACAGACCTTATATTTGGAAGTTTTGGTGTGTAGTTGGGCTTTGATGTTTAAATTCGTCTTCCGAGGTTCGTAATTGATTTACGCGGTGGGGATTCTCTGCGAATCGAAAATGAACGTCGTGGCGATACCCTTGCATTTCATTTGCATATTCACCGGGTCTCTTATCGCCTCAGTGCAGGGTACCCCCCATCTGTCATTTATTAATACCCATTTAGACACCTTTCATTACCTACTTTGCATCTTTTTGTTTTCTTCCCATTACCAATCTTCAAATAACATTTTCATTTGTCTAAGTGATATTCTCAAATTTTACGGGCTACAAAAAGCAATACTGGGACGGTATTCCAGATAGAAAAAAGCATTAACCTCACTGTAATAGACTTTTATTTTTCTTATGATTTTTAAATTAATGTTCAATCGTTTGGTTTTTAGACAGTACTAAAATATTGTTGTAAAAATTCCTGAGTCAAGAAGCACTCATCTTTTAAAGGAGATTCTGTTCTATCATCAATACATAACACACCAATGGTTTCTATCATTTTCCTAAACATCATAGACTGGGCATAATTGTCACATTGGACGTAAAATTTTATTTAGTACTGTTTTACATTTATATTTAAATATCACACTTTAAAATCATTACTTTAAAATAGGCTGCTAGTAAGAACTTCTTCTTTGAAGTTAATGCATTCAGTTTATTTATCTTGAAAAAAAAACACCCAAAATTTTTATTTGTTTATTCCAACTAGATTTAATCTATTTTAGCAATTTGTAAATGTAGGAAAATAGTAGTAGTAGTAGAGCTTTCTGTAGCAAATAAATACCAATATTAAATGTAGTGCAGCGACTATAGAAAACATTTAAACCGAAAATAAAAGCAGGAAGGAGAACGGGTAGTGTGCATGTAATCACCAGATGGACTGAATGTCCAGCCGATGCAGCGTGGAGAGACAGCGGCATTGTGATTGTGGAACGGAAGCGTTCGAGTCCACCAGGGCCGCATTACGAGCGCCAACATTTGGCCCTCAAAAAGCCTACATCAACATTTTAAATCATTTTACTAATCACAAAAGTCGAAGATATCTTTTATTCTTATTCCAAATGCAAGCTTTGTATCAATGCAATGTTCATTTCAAACAAAAACTGGTGTCATAAATTGTTTATTATACAATTCAATTCCGAGGAGGCAACGATATGTGTATGTAGCCTTTTTCAATTATATTAAGCACAATCGTCTTCATGTACTAGTTGTTATTTATTTATTTAATTTACACTATTCAAAAGATGGAAGTCCAGTAATAGGGCAGGGGACCTACAGGTGATAGTGGTTTTCACCCGGAATCAAACTGTTGTTCAAATTTTGATGTTTTAGTAAATTCTGGTTTTCATAAACAAAAATCGTACTTTTCTAATAGCTTTGGTATGCAAGGGAGTTTCATTCTAAAAAAAATCACATATTGCTTTAAGTAGGCTATCCCCTGAAATAGTGTTAAAATTAAAACTGTAATGTATACTTCTTCCTTGTGTTTTCTTTTTTTTTTTAATAAAAGAGAAGCACCGAAACAATGAATATGTATTTTCAATTTTCAATAAAAGTTAGGCGACAAGTTTGAGAAATAGTTTCTAGTTTGTCGAATACTCGAGATTTATTTATTTAGATAATTTTTTGACGCCCAAATTTATTTAGTTAGTATCAGTCTTTTTCTACCATGTTAGTTATGTGTTGATAACCATGTGACATTTGTTAACAAAAACAAAAAGTTATTCCCGAGAATAATCTCTAGATCTTTATTCTTACAAAAAAGTGACAAGATTGTTTAAAATACAGACTCTTGAACACTTGATAATATTTTTTATTTTTTATTTTATGTATATAAAATTAATTGTAAAATACAACAGATTCACATTCTGAGGATGATCCCGAGTAGGATCGAAACGTCGATGTGAATTAATATTTTTTACTGACTAAAACTTAACAATTCTTCCTTTTAAATCAACGTCCAGTCAAGAAATCTTCCATTGCATTAAAAATTTTGTTGGCGAATTATTTTAAATATGTGATTAGTGCGTTAGTCGAGTTTGCGCAAAGTGAGGTCAAGACGGTCCTGGCGGAGGCAGGTGAAGAGAGCTTAGTTCATTTTATAAATGGACATGCCGGTGCACGGCGTCGGTGGCGCTCAATTAGCATGGCGACGGCGATGGCGAGTTTGTGCACAAACACGAAGGGTGCCTAATGGAACTGATGGACCGGGGCCGATTGGACTTAATTAGTAGTTCCCGTGTGTTTGCTTAAATCGGCGGTGGCGGCGCCACGGACGCGAGAAGTGACTCGCCTCACGCTCTGCCGCACCGACGCCCGCCAGATGTAAATGTTTTTCACGCCGCGCGGTCTCCGGAATTAAAGCTCACGGGATGTCACTCTGCGTTATTACTGCCTCTTTCTTTCCTATTTTTACTAACTTCTCTATTTTTAATTTGTTCTAACAAAAAACAAACTACTCCATTTTAAGTCACAAACATTTCAGGATTAAAAGATTGTTTGACCTGTTTCTAGGTACACACAAAATTAATAAAATTGTAAAGATCAAAAGTTCAAGTTTGTTAATTTTAAATTACGTATCAGAATTAATAGGTGTAAGCTTTGTGGAAGGAAAGATCTGAGATAGCTAAGGGTACCATGTAGGGAAGATCAGAGAGAATCAAGAGAAGAAAAGGTTCTATTAGACGATTTGGTGACAGAATAAGATTGGATTGAATATGTAATTAAGAATAGGGATGATAATGTATGTTATATGAATGTGTATTACCATGTATAATAATTATAATCAAAATGTATCAGAAATGTAGATTCTAAATCAATGGCATCGTTTAGTTAGGAACTAATTGCGCTGTACTTACTATTTTTCTGTTTTTACAAACTTTCTCTATTTTTAATTAGTTCTAATAAAAAACAAACTACTCCATTTTAAGTCACAAACATTTCAAAATTAAAAGATTGTTTGACATATTTCTAGGTAGACACAAAATTTATAAAATCGTAAAGATTAAAAGATCAAGTTTGTTAATTTTAAATTACAAATATATTATTATTAATAGGTGTAGGGATTGTGGAAAGGAAGAATAATCTCTGAGACATCTAAGGGTATCGTACAGAGAAGTTCGGAGAGAATCAAGAGAAGAAAAGCTTCTGTTCTTTTTTTGGTTTGGGGACAAAACAAAAATGCATAAAAGAAGTAATTAATAATAAGAATGTTAATGTATGTTACATGAATGTGCATCACCATGTATCATAATTATAAACAAAATGTATCACAAAGTAGATTCTAAACCAATTGGCAAGAATAAAAAAATAATAGAATTGAATAGGTAGCAATGGTCTCTCTAATTTTTTCGTTGACTGCGCGTTACAAAATATATAGGAGCAAAAATGTTCACAACGTATGTAAAAGTCTGCAAATGGGAGAGCTACCCTGTGCCTCTGTTTGAAGTAATTTTTTTTAATACTCTTGAAATTTACATTTGAAGCATTTTAATAACACGCAAACAAGAATAGTTATTTAAGAGTCAGAAAATGGTTCATTACTGCTACACAAGTATTTTACGACTCCGAGTTAAATAGAGACATTTTTCCGACGAATCATGTAATAAATTTTTAATAGGTAAATCATTATTTTAAAGCTGACATATTTTTTTTTTAAATAAATGATAACAAACTGCCAGTTTTGTAGTTTTGTTGCTTACGTTTGTATTAATTTGCAATAAATTATGAAACTAATAATAGCGACTAATGCGCGCAATATGAAATCGCGCAGCTTAGAGGGAACTTTGATAGACACACAATTAATAAAATTCAAAATATCAAAATAAAATAAAAATATCAAAATGAAATATTTTTATTTATATTCATCACATTAGTTTTTCTTGCATAAGTAATGAACTTTTAAAAGAAGGATTAAGCTCCAATCTAAAATAAAAATGACGTGAATATCCGAGAACTATGTCTTAGTATTAAAATATAAAACACAAAATTTTAATTGGTATTTAATAATGTTTCCAAAGCTTTAGCTACAGTACACTAATTTTATAACATTTTTAGTTGTTTTGTTTTTAAAATTCAAATCATTTTTAACACGTGATAATACAATTAGCGTATATTTATGTTACAAAATAAAATAGCAAATGAAATTTTATGACGGTCGTACGTTAATCTGAAAAATTATTTATTTTTTACAATGTTTTTGTTTAGATGCATGACTGTCATGTTTATATGGTTACAAATTTTTTTATCTGTCATTAATAAGTGTATAGATATCTAGAATAACAAAATAAATTTACGCTACCACATCTCATATAATATAAAAAGAAAATAAGTCACATAACATCAGTATTATCATTTACCAACTACTATAAAAATTGTCAAGTTAATAATTTTTAATGGATATAGAAAATAGACTTATATGGTAATATATAAATTAACAATTACATATGTTGTTTCATGATTGAGTGACAAACCGAAATCTGGCTCTTTTTTCGGTTCAATATATTTTTTTATTAAGAGTATAAAATGAAGTTGACAATATCCTTCGCGAAGCTTGAAAGTACGGGGAACACAATGTAAATAAGTTACACACGTATTCAATCTAATTCTTTTCCCTTGTTTCGAATCTGTCACGAAAAAAGAAATGAGAAAAAAGTTGAATACAAATATTAGGCGTATCCGAAATGGATTCCACTTTTTTCTTGCTTTATTTGCTTTAAGTTCGAGTGGCAAAAACTAGTAAACAAATGCAGAACATATGTTACACGAATGTGTCTGAAATAAACCCGAAGTTTCTCTAAATGATGGATGGTCATCCGACAACAAGAACAAAACATTTCTAGCTACTTTATCTTTTATATCTACATAGTTTTGCTGTTTTTATAAAGTTTAGTCGGGAGTGATTATCAGCAGGTGATAGGGCAGTCATATTTCAACATGAAATACTCACAAGCTACTCTCATTTACCGGAACACTACATTCAATTCTATAACTTCCAAAAATTCTACAAAATTCATATAAATATTACGTAAAATGAAAAGCATATATTTGTCATCATTTGTTTACTTTTGAATACTGGTAAAAGTATAAACAATAATAGAACAGTATAATGTTTTGAATTTAAATC
Source organism: Stenolophus ochropezus (assembly GCA_035578165.1). Lineage (NCBI taxonomy): Eukaryota > Metazoa > Arthropoda > Insecta > Coleoptera > Carabidae > Stenolophus > Stenolophus ochropezus. The sequence goes on from JAQOWZ010000002.1 coordinate 7,655,149, forward strand.
TAGTGAAAAATTAAAGGTTAAGTTGCAGTGTCTTTGGCATCTTCAGCTAACTCTATAAAAGTAAATATTGTAGACTAAATTTGCAAATTTTATTAAATTCAATAATGTGAGCAGTAACTATATTCTAAAATTTATGTTACATCATACATTTCAGGGTTTTTTTCTAAAATGTATTTTGTCGGTGAGGTAAATACAGTCTTATTTGAAATAGATTTAAACATTTTTATAAATTTATTGAAATACTTTCTTTAAAAAGAATTTTGTACCTTTATTTCAAATACATGTCAAAAGTATTTTATACATTAAAATACTTTTATTCTTACAAAATACTACGATACATACAAGTACAAAATAAAAAAAAATTATAAATTTTATCTGTTAAATCAGAAGTTTTTTGTAAAAGCATTAATGCAGATTCATATAAAAAAAGAACGGTATGTTTGATAATAATAGAATTTACGGGCAGCGGTGGTTCATATGGTTATCATGCTCCAAATGTGATATCAGGGGTTCAAATACTTGCTTCGGCAATATTTATTTAATGTAAAAACTGTGTGCCCAAATGGGTTCGGAACCCACTATAAGCTATAGATCTATTACAGAGATGTATGCTGACAGCCAAGACGACTAAAATACAAGTAAAATATGTTGCTCAACAAGTATTTTAGGGATTTGAGGCCTTGTTCCATCTAGGAATATTGTTCCACAGATTAAGAAATACTAGTATAATAGAATTTGCGAAAAAATATAACTTTTCCAGATAATTCAGTTTTAAATAAAGTACTAAGTATTTGTAGTTAAAATCAAAGCAATTCAAAATGACAAAACGTTTAAATTAAATTTTTTATATATTTTCAAACCTAGTTATGTTGTGCCCTCTAGGTTCGACCCATGGCAATATTATCGCAACCATAAGGTTTTATTATCGAATTTATGTCATAAATAACCAATTTAATAGAAAGTAAAAGAAGGTGGTGTGCGGAAATGATTAGAACAACTGATATAAGTTATAGGTCGATGGTGGAAACCCGGGAATACATAATTCGCGCAGGCAGTGTGTATATTTACACAGGTGCATATTCTCGATGGGCTGGTAACGTGCTAATCGGTGCGTAAGTTCCCGAGTATGCAAACAAGTAGGTTAGACTGTAACACTGTTCGCTTAACCGATTTTTATGCAGCTTAACTTATTAACAGCAACTACACGCTCTGATGAGTTTTAAATCTGTCGTATTTATTTATCGGACTGAATAAATATGACATGTTTAATTGAATATAGTCACGCGATAATGGGATCCGGGGTAACGCTTTTGGGCCGGCAATTTAATCTCAAAGTAAAACATTGTAAAGTACATAATTTTACAGCGAACATGTTGGTGTAGGGTAAATATATCGCAAATTGAAAAATAAACTCACTCAGTTGCTTCTAGCTCAGTGTGAGTTTGTGCTCTCTCTTAGCAAATGTTATTCTATCTGAAATAGTTCAAGTTTAAATTTACGGACACCAATGTATTTATATTTAAATCTATATATGATAAATTAAAAAATAAATAATCTAAGGTAAATGGACAAAATTAATAATAGTTTCATTATCATAAGTACTTATTATTTGTGGCATAATATTCCTATATGGAAAAAGACGTCATCTATAAGGAAATATAAAAAGATTTTAATTTTTAATTGAAAATGTGAGTTTTTTTACTGACCCCTCAGTTAACTAGAAAAGTTATTTGTAATACTAGTCCAGAAATTGAATTTTTGCAAGCGCGTGTGTATAGAAATGCAAAATTTTGAAAAATAATGTCTAGGCGTGTAATACACAAGATTTTTTGTGCTAATAACACTTTTAATTTATTAAAGAAATATTACTACTACATGAAATTAACAAGACGTAATACATTGTAAAATGGAGTACACGACCCTTGAAGAACTTAATGCAGTTTTAAAAAATATGGTTTAACATTTTGACGTTATATTTACTAGTTTAATATACCAATAATTTACTTGTATAAATGTATACAATTAACAATGACAGGTACTTCAATCTGTAATAGAAACATATAATTAAAATTGTCATATGTCTACTAGCACGATCATTTAAAATATTAACTTATAAAAGTAAATTTCATTAAAAATATTGCTTTCATCGATTGGTTCAGAACTCACTATTAGGTTCCAGCAGAGACTGAAGATATTTACAATCTATACCATTAAAATGTAAGTAAATTTTGTAGCCAATAACCCTCATTGAATTACAGAATCAAAGAAAGAAAACTATTCCTTTTTTATTGTGAAATATTAAAATTAAGTAAGACTATACAACAATGTTAATAAATCGGTAGTGATTACTTAAAACTTTGATGGATTGAAAGATGACTGATAAATAAACAGTTCCGAATGATATTAATTTAGGGTAAATATTTACGGATCACAGCGCTAATTAAGTTGTAATTTCAGCAGGGCCTGAAAAGACCGGACAATGAATTTGCATTCATTACGCTGAAACCGCAAATGCATTCAAGCTCGTTCTATCTAACATTTTCAAATGCGAGTAATGTTCATTAGTGAATTAAAGGCCTTTATACATATAGAATCTGCAAACTTTAATTCATTATATTAATTTTAACGTCATAAATAAAATAAATACGTTATACATATCGTCCTTTGAAGCTGCATATCATATTCACAAACGCCGTACATTTAAATGTTTATTGAAATATGCATATATTTTACAAACTTCTAAATGAACTGATAAACAAATGTCGTTTTATATATTACAGTGGTTTTATAATTTAGAATATTAATATAAATTTTTCTATTTATTAATACTCGTGCCAATATATTACATTTTACATTTATATGTATTTATATGCGTTTGTCAAATTTTGTGGTTAAAATAATTCTAATATATTAATTCATATTCTGGGGCATTTTTTTCTGAAATAGACTATTAATAATAAATACAATAATGAACCACAAATATGTTGTGCATAATTATAATTATAATATGGTTTTAAATTACAATTTGAAAATCATAGTATACATATTTTATTGCTTTTTCTTTAAGCGCAGTAAATGTTAAATTATTAAAAAAAATACCTGTTGCTAAGTTATACTTGTCTCAACAGTACCTTTTGGCTACCGTTTACTTGGTAACCATGGTAATCTAGGTCAATAATTAAAACTGTCACTTTTTAAAGAAATTCAAGCCTCTAAATGTCCAAATCCGAATATTATGTAACTCATCAAATTAACAATGTAGAATCAAAACTGAGCGATAGCAATTGTTTCATTATTATATCAAAAACCGTTTAATAATAGACATTTTTTTTTGTAAAATAGATACTTCTAAGTTCTAAGTTTTAATCCTAATAACCTAATCTATTTACTACTTTTTGTTTGATCCTGCAATTTACAAAATCCTGAAATTTGAAAAAGTTGTGCACAGAAACTTTTCGGTATTATCCTTTCTCCAACCAGTCCTTATTTTGAGTTGAAATTATACACTTGATTGTTCTTTTAAAAAGAAGTTTGTATGTAAAATTTGCTACAATTTCTCGTCTGTAGCAAAACCTCCAAAACTTGCGGGGTATATAAAAGTTTATCGTCTTGTGGAGCGGTGGGTAAGCTGTCACTATTATCAGCACCTGTGTGTAGGTGGCAGCATGTGCGCAACAACTGTTATGCTAATACTTTGACTGTTCATGTCACCTTTAATGTCTTTCGACATTGCTACGTGCTTTAGAATCTTCACAGACGAAAAACATTATAATTAAATTCGATTGCCATTTTACTTTTCACAGCAAAAAAATTAATGAGCCTATATTTATTTAATATAATAATTAATAATTACACTTCATTTCTATATTCGATTGTCATTTTACTTTTCACAGCACAAAAATTAATAAGCCTCTATTTATTTAATATAAATATTAATGAAGGGAAAGGTGAAATCATATTTCCCTTCACTATATACTGCGTAGGAAGTTAGAGTTAAACTTCAACACTTTAATAAATATTAATAATTACTCCTCATTTCTATATTATGTTTCCGCTTACTATCAACATTATCACAAGTATATTATTTAATTTTTTCGGCCGTTGGTGCAGTAAATATTATAAATTTGAATTTTGATCTGTAAGTTTTCTTAATATTTTTTTTATTTTCTCAACATGTAGAATAAATTTTTTCCAGTTTTCGATTTACTCTATTAATAGTCTACATGATTTTATCCACGTTCCACAATTTTTATATTTTAACTCATATGGGGTCCAAACCGATCGAAAACGAAATAAACCCGTCCTAAATTTGGTTAATTCCTATTCCGACCAGTTAAGAAAGTTTTCTAATCAATAGTTTTAAATATTTATTAGTTTATTTTTAGTTAAAATTTTAATATTATATAAAAATTAGTTATGTATTCACTTCTTTTGCTCTATTATTTTAAAGCTTAAAAAACAAAGTATGTAAAAAAGTAATGCGGTGTTCTGGAAATACCCAGCTAAAAATAATTATTAATTTCAGAATTATTTCCAGACTGCTGCATAAAATTTTATAATCTTGTCCCAAAAAAAAATATCCGAATGCAAAAGTAACTTTTTACCAGTTCATTAAAGAATTAATAAATAATAAGAACTATTAAGCTTAGCTGTTTTACGTTTCCCTGGCGGGAGGAACGTACGAACGTAGAGAAGTTGTGCAGTTAATTCTCATTGTCTGCATAGAAAAGAAGTTTGGGCGAAACACTCTCACGGGACATGTAATAACATTTCTCACAATTTCGAACAGAGGGGAATTGGTCACCGAACACCAGGGTTTTTTTTACAGCCAATCAGGGGATCATAATCTGTTCACAAGCAGAATTATTATTCTTCATTGAACAGTTTTTACTAACCTGTTGGTTAGACGCAACAATCATGATATTCCTTTACAACGCCAATAATATTCTTCTTAACTATACAGTTTTTAACACTGGCCATTCAGAAAGAGACGTATTGGAATCATGTTAAAAATCTGATAGCGATTTTAATATTTTTACGATGTCTGCCCGTGTGTGTGGATGGATGGATGGATGTTGTCGCAACGATTACTCAAATACTAGTGAATTTTGAATATAACATTCTGACACCCTACATTAGATCTGATTAGATTTTAGTTTTAATCGAGCAACCGAAACTGATGTTTTCATGAAGATTTGAAGTTTTTCTGAAATATCTTAATTAATTATGAATGTATGAGAATTTTTGTAAATAATAATTTAATATCATGTAGTTGGCTAAATTTCTATAGTTCAAATTTGTTTCTATCTAGCCCTATTTAACTATTATAAGTAATTAATGATCGGTAATTTTGTTACAATTACGGTCAATCTGTTTACCCATGGAAATATATGTTTTTTTTTCATTTAATAGTAACAATTACTATAATTGACGTTGAAAATATTATAAAAATAATTATCGAAATAATCTAAAAGGAATTGTACTAAGTACTGTAAGTACTAATTATTTTACTAGTTCATTTTACCGTATCAGCAGGCAACACACGGATATTCATATATTACAATTTATTTCAGCGAAGCAGATAACAAATATAAAAAGAAAAAAGAAGTGATCCTTATTATAATGGAACGTGTAAAGAGGACAGACGACAGGTTATGTGCCGATCACATCAAATTTTTTATGATTGATTTAACGGAAAAAAGATGTGAATGGTTTAACACAAGTGTACCTAGATAATTGGTGTTTCGAGTAGGTTTGGATTAGCAAATGCAACGGGCGAATGTGTTAAACCACAGAACAGCGTATGTGGTGATGTTTGTACTTGATTTTCCCTGATTTAAATTAACCTGCCGGCTAGTGTGTCACTCGGAACATGGGGTTATACCTCTTTGGTTACAAATCAAAGCCTGTTCAATCGTATCGTGCATCAGGATGCAACAAACAGCGATAGTAGAACGCTAATTTTGATATTCTTATGAACAGTTACCTATGAGGTACGTCCAGAAAGCAAGAGTACTGAACGATCAACAGGATTTTCTATTAACAAAGCGTCAAAGAGAAACGCGCCGTTCCAGATTTTTAAGGAAATAGAAATTTGTATGAGGTTTGGTTTAATAAACTGTACTAATATGTACAAGTGATGTTGAAAGTTTAAAGACGGCAGAAGGAATGTTCTTAATGAACGGTTAGTAAATTATCAACCACCCCGCTCACAGCCTTGATCTTCAGACTTTTATCTTTTTACTTCTCTGAAGTCGTTTATGGGTGCAAAAAGGTTTTCGACCGACGATGAGATCCAAAGTGTCATCAAACAATGGGCCAAAAGGGTAATACAAGTAAAACTGGTCCAGAAACAAATACAATAAGAATTTGACACCCTGTTCTACCTAGGAATGCTGTAGCATAAAAGCAAATGATTGAATTCATTCCGATTTCGAAATTTTCAAATTCGGATCTTTATAATAATTATTTAGCTTGATGGTCTGCCATTATTTTTTAAAAATAATAATAGATATTGAAAGAAAATTAGAAGTTGGTATCAGTTATTGGACGATGTCCAACAAACAAACGTTCATGACAATAAATAATAAATGTGAAATAACCAAGTTGTTACCTACTGTGTTTTTATGGCGAAAAATAAAAATGTCCCGTAAATATGGTCCTTGGGAAGTAGAAAGTTTTAAATATTTGGATGTTGGGTAATTGCAGGCAACATAGAAAGAGACATATTACCTGGTTAACAACAATTTCCCGGCAACATGTCGACCTGTCGAGAGCAACAAGATTTTAATAATGGTAATTTATTTTTGACGAAATAATCTGCGCTCGTTTTTGCCCTGGGCTGGGGCTGTTATTTATTCACCTGTTATGTAAAATGACAGCGTGATATATTTTTAATAGCGGCGCCAGGTTCATAAAAAGCGTGATTTTTTTCTCCATCGTATTTACGGATATGTCAGGCTGTTTTGTTCGACGCTAGTCACAAAATCGTTATCGGGGCCTGCAATGCTGCTTTAATATTTTATTAACCCATTGTAAATATTTGAATAAGTGTTTCCTTCAACACGTTGTCCCTAAGTAATTATTCACGGTCCTATAGTACAGTCCTTGTCAATTTCAATTCCATTTTCCCTTCTGCTTCATAATGGATACATTCCCTATTACAAAACTATCGTTTTCATCAAGAAATTCACATGAACATTACATTTCTATTCATTTCCAAAACGAATTCACATTTTATTTCAATTACCTTGTATTTGATTTACAAACATTTTTAATCGAATGTTATCTGATATTCGATTTCCCAAAATAAAAACGATATTCCATTATGTTATAAACATAATTTGAAAATAATTGAAGAATATAAATTAACTTCAATTAAAGTATTTTCTTTATGGTATGTAGACTATTAAAGTTAATATTATTAATTTCTTTAGTAATATTACCAACAAATTATACGACAAATGACAACAATCTATTAACCACTTCATTTCCTCAAAGCTTTGGTTCGTCTCACGTATATAATTGAGAAGAGTTGGACTTTTTTGAACCCGAATAAAATATGTCTTTGTACTTTTCAGAACATAGCTTAAATTTTTGGTTTATTCTTATAAGTAAGCCTAGATATGTTGTTATAAATACATTTTGTTTTTAAATATTACTCCAAAAAGTGGTCCAACTCACCCTCATTTACCTGAATATCCAAAGTATTGTATATACTAGAGAATTTGACTTATTAATTGTACCCTACGGCGTAAACACCTCTATAATGTTTCTAGGAAAGAAAATATGCTCTGTACCTTATTTGATTATAAATTTTATGTTCAATTATTATAAGAATGATTAGCGGATATCTATAAAATGATTTTTAATATAAAAGGCGTAGGAAATATAAAATTTTATGTGGCAAATAACTGAAGTTAATATAGTTCTGGTATGAAATATCACCATAAAAGCATGATTAAATAATAATAGTGCAGAGCAGAGCAATATAATGGTAATGTAGATTTATTTATTGTTCGTCTCATATTTAATATAGTTGATCCAGTTTCGCAAGTTGCTGGAAAGAACAAAGGCCAATTTAATCTTTATAAGGCAGTAAATAAGATGTCCAAGGTAAGTTCCCCCATAATTATATATGAAAAGAAATACTAAGTTTCTTTACGTTCCAATTTAGCCGAAGCAGCTACGAGTCGCGTAATAAATGTTATATAGAGATCCGTTATGAGAGCAGAGGAAGCAATAGCGATTACTCCTTAAGATTTAAAATTTCATAAACCCCCCTATATATCATTTCATAAGTACGACAGGGACAGGGAATTATTGGGCCCGTTGTCTGGCGAACTCACCCGTAACTTTATCGCTTCCGTATACGACAGATATACGCCGTTAGTCTTTCGTTTTACTGATAATAAAATTGATTTCGCGATCATTATTTTTTACTCGCGGGACCTGATTCGCGATTGGTGCACTGCATCGTAAAACAAAACACATTCTGGACATTGGAGGGCTACTTGTTTTATACCTGTTTGTCTAGCATAAGGGGCAATTTGTAAGATAAGGTTTATGTGTAACCTAAGTTTATAATGTGGCATTTCGGGACATCATATTCAAATCCCTCGTGATGCATGTAACATTTGCTAATAATGAAGCCATTTGATTAATCGTTACATTTTACTATAACATACAGGCACGAGTATGTGAATAATTGAGATTGAATCATTGCTCATATTTATGAATGCTATTATCATTTATTAACAACTATTAACATATTACAAGGTTAACATAAATGGATAATATCTCATGATTTATCGTACTTGTTTATCATATTCTATACATTATCTCTTCATGTCTTATATCCTTCAAAAGAAAACTTATTGGAAAAAAAAGTTAATGCAGAAATAGTTATTTGTATCACTAGTACAGAAACTGTACTTTTGCGAAAGTGAGCTTATTTTTGCAAATAATGCGAGGTTTCGCAAAAGAGTTTCTGGACGTGTGATACACAAGATTTTTTGCGCCGATGACACTTTTAATTTCTTAAAGAAATATTATTGCTACTTGAAAAAAATTACACTTTTTATGGTAGTAACATTTTCGATTCACATAGATATATAAACAAGTCACTTGTTTTACTCAAAAAAAAATAGTACATGTTTTTTAATTAACGTATTACATTTCCAATAAAATAAAATTAAAAATTTTGACAGAATGTAATGCAAAAATACATAAGTTTGCATCCCTACATTTTGCCGATCTAGGCCGGCAAACAGAGAGTTTCTGGACTATTTTGAGTTCTGTAATACTAGAAAATAATATTCTGGTTCAGTTGCACCAAGGTACTAAATTATAAGCGTAAAATAATTTTGACAGCATATTTGTATCCCTAAATTAATTTGTATTTTATTTTGGTATGATGCGGCAATATGTAATACAACCTTAAAATTAAATGGAGTTCAAGTGTTTATTGATAATGGTAAATACGAAAATGAAGTTACAGATTTTAGAAAATTTTTAAATTTATTGTAGGCCTCTATTAATTTCGACACTATATTACTTGCATTTGTGTTGTGAGCTTTTTAAGTTTCTAATTTTCACCCCATGAGGAAGGCACATGTAGAGGAATAAATAAATTGCAAAGTTGACTGAAATCTAGAACTTCAATTACTTAAACTCAAAGTCAAGCAATTAACGATTAGATGTTCAAGTTATATAGGCGAAATGAATTATTAGATCATCTAGGTTGGTTAGATGCGGTTTAGGTAATTTTTGTTTGGCGATGTATGGGACGTGGGGTAGTTTTTGTTTGCGGGCAATATTTCGTCGGGAGAAACGTATCGGGGTTGCTCGTCTCGGGTCAGTAATAACATTAGTCCGGGCGCACGGAGCGTCTGTGAGAACAATGCCGAATTAGCATATTTAATCAATCAGCATCTTTTCTTTGGCCGCACTAACGAACACTGTCCGCTTGCCGTGGCCTTAAGTTAACTTAATGTGTTGAAATCTCTGTCTTTATTCTCGCGTTAATTGAATAATCCCCTTCCATTTCCACAGAGCTTTGACAATCGAAGTTGAAGTCTTCGCTTGTCGCCGCTTTGTTCGGCCGCCGTTAACAGTTCTACAATGTTTTATAATGATTTGAGATAAAGTTATGGCGAGGGGCAGTGTTTTCCACCCCCAGCAGTAAATTGCTGCTTTTTAATGGAAGTTAAATGGGCCCGTTTCATTCTCACCCGGATTCCATTCGGCTACGCTGCTTTTTTCTTATTTATTGCACTTTCATGCTACGGTTTTCAATCTATAAATTTTTATGTCTTATTTTCGATTCCAAGCCGCGCTTTATTGTTTTAGATTGATGAGAACGATTCTTAGTCTCCACTTGCAAAATCTCCCACATATTCGGACGTCATTTCCTCTGTCTTCGACAAAGGTAGAGTGACCATTTATTTTTTAGACGAAATCAGTACAACACAACTACATAATATTATTGGGTCATATCAGTGAGTATTTAATTACTTATAGAGGAATAATGCCCGTGTTAAAAAGTGTAATCGTTCGAGAACTTTGTACACCAGATAGCACCACCGACAAAAAATAGTTCTAAACTTTGTTCGACAGATGGTACTGTATTTTATTGCGCCATCTATGAAAGAAAAGCGAAATTAAAATCTAAATTTCCACGAACCCACTATGGGGCTAGTTTTTCTACCTGCGTTAAAATTCCGGAATTGCTGACCGCCTGATGAACTTATGCGATACTTTATAAAGGACAGATAAATAAATGTGTGCGGTAAAATTTAAAAAGAGATCAAGGAATAAATAAAAATATAGATTTTTACTATAAAATATATATTTTTGCATATATTCATACTGTAGAAATTATTTATTACAGTAAGTAGTAGTACAATACTAACAAAAAATAAAAACAACAAAAATGAAATTGATAAATAAACGAAAATATTTATAACAATAAATAAAATAATCATGTATTTAATTATGTTTAACTATTTTTAATTTCCGATGAGGCTTAACTTGTAGACTTGTACTCTTTGCAGATCTTGATAGTGTATTGTAGAATTTAGATATATGAAACAATTTTGTCCTTATTAATTGTTGAATTAAATGTAGCCTGTGTTGTTCGCATTCTGGGGTAGTATTTATCCAAGTAGATACTCGTTCTTCATTTAAAATTGTTGTAATACAAAAATTTTTGATTGCATATATGTAACAATTATTCTCAAATATTCTATGAAATATATTTAAACAAATAGAAGTAATGTATATGGTATGTGTTTAAAAATTATTTCTAATATTTCTAAATTATCTAAATTTTCTCGAAATTTTTCAAATACATTAATAAAAATTAATACATTGTTGAAAAGAGAAAAAAATGGCGGTTTCTATTTTATTAAAATAATTGTAGGTTGCCATTTGAAAAATAAAAGTTGATAGTCGTATCTTGTAAACCTGACTTTATAAAAAATATCTACATCTGCCATCAAATAGTGTATGTAAAATGATAAAAATTTTATATAAGCCATTTTTTCTATTACTTATAATAAAAAAGTTAAAGGGGGTGGCGTCTTCCCAGACTCACCGTGTATTTTCATTGTTTCTATTCTCATTAACAGATTCCAATATATTGCATAAATATTCATCATGATCATTTTCATAGCTAGATTTCTGCGTTGCCATTTGTAAACTAGAACTCATGATTGCTTGTAGTGCTAAACGAAAATGCTCTGCTGAAGGATTTGGATCGTAACCTCTTCTTTGGCGAATTTTAGAAAATAAATGTTCAATAGAACCCTGGTATAACCTGTTTGTTACTAGAAATAAGTAGGTTGGTGACATATCACTGAATAAATTTAAAATATTGTTAATTGTTAATAATAATCCTCCAAAAAAAAAAGTGTAGTTTTCGTTGCATGCCATGATTTTATTCATAGAATACTTTCACGAAGAGTGAAAAAACTAAATTATTTTTGTAACACAGAGCTGAACTGTATGGATTGGAACTATGTAAAACTTTTGAATTTAAATAAATAGTTTAATCGTTCCAAAAATTTTCCTGTTTCTAAAGCAGTTTTTGATTTTAGTTCGCCTGTGGCAACAGCAGAAAATATAGCAGCAGACAAAGATTTACTAAAAATTTGAATTGCTCTTTTCACGCTCATTTCTTCAAATGCATTAGGGCTAATATGTTGTGGAGTAATTTTTGGTAATGCTCTACAAAATTAACTTTTCAAATCGATTTCATATGTTGCTTTAATATCTTTCCAAGACTATTCAGAAATTTAAAACGATCCTTCCAACCATTTTCAAATCAAAATAGTCAAAGTACTTAAAGATTGTTCAACATGGTTCGATATAAAATATAAATATCGATTATAATTCTTGAATCTTGGACTGTGAAGCAGCACAGCTACAATGGCACAATTTGAAAAAACTATCCTATTTAGTAATAATTGAAACTAATTATTTATAAATTGTTAATTAATGAGATTGATATCAGTTGAAAGAGTCTGCAACCATAAACTTTAATTTAGCAACAATATTTTTTTTAAGTTATTTATTTGATATGCTTAACAACGATAAATTGTTGAAAATACTATTTAGCATATATGTTGCGCTGGAGAAATAAATTGTTAATTATTGTTTAAAGAACGATTTTCATTAAATTTAATTTCATTTGACATACATGAATATTTTTTTTCTTAAAACATCCTATAATATAAATTATAACAAAATACTCTGTTGTTCGTAACCATTCCGTTATTATTAATAATATAAATGTAAAACATTCGGGCAGAAATATTTTAAAGATAGCTATTATAATCCTTGCAAATCTGATTTCTATGTATCATTTCATATCCAAAGACCGTCAATGAAAAGAAAATTTTTATGAACGAATTTGCCCTAGTCAAATCTTTGTTGATCTCTCCGCTTTAATCCTTCCTAGTCTTTCCTACAGTTATACAGCCTGTTAATATTTTGTTTCTTCTGTATTTTTCCTTCTATGTATTTATACAAACGATCTATTAAAATAAATAATTTACATATTTTTAGTCTAAAAAAAAATTCTAATAATTCATATAACCAGGGTAACTTTGTCTAGAATATATGAAGAAAACAAAAAGAAGCAAGTTCTCAATATCTCCGTAAGTTCAATTCACATCTGGTTTCATAATTTACCCCAATGCGAAACATTTCCAAGAAACGCAGGTACTGTAAGGGTTCCCAAGTTATTGCTCTTGTGAGCTTCCAAAATCTAGCTATTGACTCATAGGTGGCATCACTTCCTGGCTACATTTATTCGTAGGGGAACGTCAGAAACTTATTACAAATGGCCCATAAGCATTATCTCTCTATATGTTATTTACTCAATGGTCATATGCTAGGGAAAATTTGCTTTACAGTTGATAGTCATAGCCATGATAGATATTTTCTTTTAAATTTACTAATGATCTTCGTATCCTCTAATATCCTAAGAAAGAAACATGGAGAAGATAGTAGTTGACTAAATAATACTTTAATATTATGCAATCAAAAAACAATATCAAATTGATGTCTATTTCCTTCACACTTTGTTCTTAAAAAACATAAGAGTATAGTATAGTATAGTTGAACGGTCTTGTTCAACATTAAAAAAAAAATGAAATAAGCAAAGGTAAATAAGAATGTTAGAATACAATTCTCATTCATACGCAGTTTTTCTATTAAGTGCAAGAATTATATATTTTCGATTTTATAGATTTGTAAAGTAAAATAAAATGAACTGTCGAAATTGAATTAAGAATTTCTGATTCCACTTTTCCAAAGCCATCTTTCTTATTTCCTTATTGGTGCATACGAGTATACAGTGATATCAGAAAATCAGGAACTAATTTAATATATTTTGCAGGAAATGTGTATTCGTACGTCAGGATGCGCAATGACGTCACGCTTTAAAGAGGGTTGAAAAAGTCCACGAACGTAACCCTGTTAGCAAAAATGCTGACTGTTTTATTTTTATTCCGAGAAACAGGATGATGTAATAACGTCCCTTACCCCACATTCTAATGCTCGCATTTTAATAATGCAATTTCCCTACAGCCTTACGAAATAATATGCATATATACATTTTAAAAAGTTTTAAATCTTATATTTTTTAACTGGCACAAAAATATATTTTTTTCAACGACTACGCAAATATATGCTTGTGGTATGTTTGTTATTGCTGCGGATATATATCATATTATAGACACATTTTCATTGCCTACGTTAACCATAGCCAACGTGAAGGTTCATATCTAACAGTTCTATCAAAAATCGTATAATTTAAATTTTGTTTCGTTGCTAGTTGCTAGCAAAACGAAGACATCTTTATTATTAAAATGTAAATGAATTAGGAAATAATATCGTGGTCATAGAAAAGTATAGTGCATAACTCGCTTGAAATGTCCATTTCATAATCGTATGAAAATAATGACATACTGTCATATTCGTAAGAATACTTCCATACTTGTACAATGTACAATATATTACTGTTAATCTCATTTTATAAATATGTAGATTGAGAATTCAATTCTTATAATTTTATTATCATTCTTTTTGTCAGACGTAACGGAATATTTCTGACAAGTAAAAAAAAACGATAATTCTGTGAAAATTTTTACTAAATATAAATAGAAAAAAAAATAACAGGAAAATTATTACTGCCAAGAAATAATAACGTTTTTTCTTTTTTTAAGTTACAGGGTTTTAATTAACCTAATTCAGAATTGAATTAATGTAGCTCTTTCTTATATTTGTAAGGATCTCCCAATGCTAATTATAATAAAGGTTAGAGGTATATATTTTACCTCGTTCGAAATTTGTAAAAAAGGGAGTTTTGTGTGAATATAAATGTTGGAACATCCGAATGGGTAATTAAAGGAAATTCGCGTTAATAATGAAGCGAAGAGAAATAATGAAAATGTCAGACAAGAGAAGAAAATGTTAATAATGAATTTTTCAGCTGGCAAGTTTAAATTGAGTTAAGAAACAAAGCAACAGATATCCACAGGAATCTTCGGGAGTTATATTAAATTGTACTGGGTAAGCTGGGTTCAGCCATCCAATACGTAGATTTTATTGGAGTTTAACCTCCACACCAGCAAAGCGTAAGTCGTTCCGGGGATTCCGAGACAAAAAATAAACATTTCAAACCGAGTTCCAGTTCAAATTAGGTTTTTTACTTTGAGTAGACACACCCAAAGGTTGTTAATTTAAGAAGGATTCCCACACTCGCACGCTTCTAAAGAAAAATTGTTTTCCGATATTGGCGCGTTTCTTCTGCTGCACCCTTGGTTTAAAATGTTTATTATCCTTGCACCGACAAAGAGGTGGGCACTTTCCGACTTTGCAAGTCAATGCGACGTCATTCACGCCCGTAGTAAAAATCCCCACTCGCCTTACTTTTCATTAACATTTTTTCCGGGAAATAGAAACTCACTTCGAGCTTGAAAGCTGTTTTATTTCTTTCTCGTTTCGCTTTGTTCATATTTTAAAGTAAATTATTTCGCTCCAGCTTTAAGTAACTTTTCATATTTTCCTCTTCAAAAATCAAACACTACTACCTACTCATTTCCCTTCCATTATTTCAAAATAATCTTTCGCCAGGAATATTAAACATTATTAAAATTTTACATAAGATTTGTATTATACATTTAACATTTATAAGTTATAAGAAGTTTTAATATTTCTTTTCAGTACAAAAAATCTTTAGTATAAATCTGTACTAAACATAAGTTCGCAAAAGGACCGTTTACATGGTACATAAGTGTTAGGTATGATCTGCTTTTGTTTCAATATATTTTTTTTTTTCATGATTTTATGTTATAAACTAAGCTATACAATATTTCATCTTTCAATGAGATAAAAAGAAGAATAATTGTAAATTGAGTATCATTTATCAAAGCAAATTTAACAAAAAAAAAATGATGCTACGTCTGATTGTGAGTAAATATTTATACCGGTATTTTAGTGTAGTTGTTAGAAAAAATAACAATCCGGAAATATTTTCTCAGGCCGGTGAAAAAGCATTGCCGTTGCAGTTCGCAGTCCATTGTTTTCCGTAAATAAAAATACAATCATATTTATTTAATTATTATTGAATATAACTCGATCAAAAAAAAATAGTATGTGTACCACTTAGGAAAAAACTACGGTTCGCCCCGTAATTTTAATTTTTCCTAATCAAACATTTTCCTTAAGTATGTATTAGATTAATAAAAGTAAATGTTTCATTGTCACAATAAAAGACCATTTTCGTTTGCAATACTATATGTATTAGATTTTATTTTTATTTATTTTTGGGAGGAATAAATACCAAAAAAAAATATTTATAAATGTTTAAAACTATGTATGAATATTAAATTCGATGAATTTTTCTATACAATATGTTTGTGTACATACGCGAAGATATATGATAAAGAAAATTTGATTTTGCTGGTGAAGCCAAGAACCCTGAAAAATATTGAAATCTGTTGGGTACATAAAGTAATTTGTTGACGCACAGAGCTCGCAGCGTGCGGCAGAATGTAACAGGACACTAAGAATCGATTCACGCACGCAGTAAAATCTGATGACGGTACTCGTCGTTATGACGCCCGTATGACGCTCCCGTAAAAATATACGCACTGCAGTATACGATATGTTTATGTTTATTGTTACGCCGCCAACGCTGAATTTACAAACTTTATTAATAATATAAGTATTGCGAACGAAAACGTGCCTTATGAGAATATAAAATCCGAAGGGGACTTACATATATGGCGACGAAAATGGATCGCAAATGGAAAGCAAGTGGTACTCACCTGAAACAATAACAATATTTATTAGCGTTATAAATAAAACAATATCAAACTAAAATATTCATGCACGACATATAGGAACATATGCATAAAACTCGTATCACATTTTATAATACCTAAACAGCTAAACACACTATATAACCTCCATTATATTTACTGGACTAGTACAACCAGTGCTAAGCACAATTTGTTTCCAACGTCTCCAACTATAAACTAAATAAAATACCGCTTTGAACGACTGGTTCGGAAACTAATATAAGCTGTAAAATTTGCGAGGACAACTGACTGTCAACCTATACCACTAAACAAGTACTCTAGGAACTTGAGGTATTATTCCATCTAGAAGGAAAAATATCTACTACGCGTTATTATGTCACCGATTAAAATTAAGTAATCGTATTTGTTATCCATCTGACAGAATTTTTATTGCGTGTTTCATTTGAACACGACACAAATCTACCATTGAGCTGAGACTGAGAAGTATGAGGAAAATAGTTTCTGCGTAAATATAACCTTACAAAACATCTGCTTTGTCAGTACGTCTCTGTGTTCTTGTATTACATTTGTAGGTTATACACTACAAGTAATATTTACTTCATATTCTACTTTCTTGTCTGCATTATTAGGTATTGAAGAACAACTTTATTTAATAGCAAAAGAGTCAATTCAAATTAAAATCGGAATATAGATCAGGTCTTTAAGACTTACAATCACAGTCAAGTTTGGTTTGTTTTCCAATTGTTCCAAAGACACGACAGTCATTTTAAATCACTATTGTTTTGTGTGTTTCTTTTACAAATGCTACACTTTAACATCACTACTTTAATACACTTACACGTTCAGCAGTAAAACGACGACTGATATTAAACAGCGTACAACCTGACAAGGTCCAACCCAAATAATTAACACGTAAGTTCCCGTTTGATGTACAATTACCTATAATTATAATGTTCAAATGTATCAATAGATGGTTCTTATGTACTTATTAATTATTTATTTATACAGTCCGTTATCCAGAAATTGTGGGTAACGTGACCCGTGATTTTAACAACTCAGGTTCGAGCCCATTTGATATCTTTTCACAAATAAAATGTCCCTTGTAGCGTAGACCAATTTGTATTGTTTGTGGATGTTTTGCTCTTTTCCTGTTAGCTTAGATTGTCCGCAAAATGTCGAGTGAACCTTTCTTGGTATAAACATATATTAACCGATATATGCAATAAAGCATATTGACGCACAGCAATATGTAGTAAATCGTGGATAATATTTTGACTTATTTTAAAGTTTTTCGTTATCAGACTACTATTTATGCAGAGGATGTGTAATAGGTTCTGAACCATTCGTATACATCGGTCTTTGGTTTAGTTAATAACAGGCGATGTTAGGAATCGAATCATTTTATAGAAAATGTGTCCTTGTATTATTATGTAATTAGAAAATTCCTTTCAAGAACTAAGAAGAATGTACAAGTTTTGACTTCTTTTCTATTTCTTTTAATTTTTAATAAAACTATTTTTTTTTTCTTTCAAGAATATAGATGACTATAAAACATGCCAATAAGAATACAGAATTTTAACAAAACTACAACCTCTTACTAGAATATCTTGTTAAAAAATACAAAACTGGACGTTTCGGCCCTCAAAATGGTCCCATCATCAGCAAAATTCCTAAATAATGTTAATAATCCTTAATAGGAGTCAGTACCTTGGATTCTAAGAGTTGTAACATGTGTATTATTCGGAAGAATATTGTCCTACAACCTCATCCACACTTAGTAGAAGTGTAACAAGTCTAAGTCAGCACATTCTAGTGGCACCAATAAAGTACATTAATAGGTCAATTGATGTAATTCATAAATAGTGTTGTGTAAAGGTAAAACTAATATTTGCTGACTTAGTACTTGTTCATAGTATATACAGGGTGTTCCATTTAAAAGTGTCACCATTGCTATTTCGAGAACCATAACAGCTACGAGGTTGATTAAATTAGCAAAGAACCACCATTTTACAAGACTAATACAATGGGCAAAAAAATTTTTTTTTCAACCAGTGGTTCTCAAAATACGAGACACAACTTTCTTATTTTAAATGAGAACGAATGTTTATTTTTAGGTTATTCGATAGAGTATTTTTTTCTGAATTCAACGATATGTACATATCATATACTAATATAACAAAATAATTGAGAAAAATGCATGTTAAATTTATATGTATTTTATTTATATCTGGCTGAAACAAGAGTGCTATGGTTAGAAAACATAGTCATAATGTTCTGTCTAACATTGTTTGATTATTTTTTGTTAAATTTTATTTTCTTAAACTGTCAGTTTTAAGAAGAAAATGAATTGTTTTCTATCCAAAGCACTCTTATTTCAGCCAGATATAAATATAATACAAATAAATCTACCATGCATTTTTCTCAGTTATTTTGTTATATTAGTATATGATATATTTATATCGTTGAATTCAGAAAAAAATACTCTATCGAATAACCTAAATATAAATATACGTTCCCATTTAAAATGTTGTGTCCTGTATTTTGAGAACCACTGGTTGGAAAATTTTTTTTTTTGCTCATTGTATTAGTCTTGTAAAATGGTTGTTCTTTGCTAATTTAACCAACCTCGTAGCTCTTATAGTTCTCGAGCTAGCAATGGTGGCACTTTTAAATGGAACACCCTGTATAGTGTAAGGTAATGGTTGTAAAATGAAGAGAAGAGAAAGAGAGAAGCCAGTAAAGAAGTAGTGTGGTATAGTCAGTGGTAGACGGCGGCGGTGGACAGAAGTGTCATTAGAGAAGAAACTAACTGTAAAACATTATTTATTAAATTATTTATATTTTTATACAAATGTGAGTATTCTATTTAATTCAATATCCATCTCTTAATACTTGCTCCGTATCCGGTCTGACAAAGAACCCATTTATATATATTTTATAATACCTACTCTTTTAAGTAGAGAGTCACAAACTGGTAGCAGTGGTCCTGTAAGAATGTTAGAAGTTTGTAGTAATGGAAATTATTGAAAGGATGTGCTACAGTTTGATGGCGCCAATCTCCTTAGAAAGTGGGGTTACAGAAGAAAAATTAATTAGGAAAACCTAATTATGGAATTTATAAAACAAAATTTATACCATGTTAACAAGGAAACTGTAATCCACTCAAAAAAAATTCTGATAATGGACCAATTTGAGGGCCAAAACCACCAATTCCATATTTAATTGCACAGCAGTGCATCAGAAACTATCTCGAGGTCATGAACCACACTAGTCTTTTTCTTCCCCGCTTTCCTTTTCCTATGGTGCGGTATGGCGAGGATGGATGAGTGGTCGGGGATCGGAGAGACCGCGCGACGTGTTGACGTATAGTCCGGCCTGAGTGCGTACCGTTGTGCGATAACCTCGCCGGATGACGGAGTGCGGCTCATACAGGCTATCGCCCGACGAGAAAAATGCTACCTGATGTTTACTCCAACGGGTAAATACTAAGTGGTTTCAACAGTTAAAGTATTTATATACCCGGTCATTTTACAGGTTACTTCACAATATTATTTAACCCTATCGTTTCCAACTTCTAGAATACCTGATTACAACCAGGGAGAACATTCAAATAAAAACTTGTCAATAAATTAACCTACATCAGATAAGTGTCAAATAGGTTATAATGTTTACTCCGCAGTGTAAATACTAATTGTTTTCAACAGTTAAAGTATTTATATGCTCGATCATTTTACAGGTTACTTCACAATATTATTTAAACCTTTCCTTTTGACCTTCTAGGATGTCATTATACCCAGTGTGAACTTCAGCATTCAAATTAGATTCCCCCGTTAAAATATTTACTTGTGACTGACTTGTAAACTATCATTTATCTTAACTCTTTGTTGCCAGGTAAATTAATTTTTACAAGCTACTACATTGTAAAAATGACAGCTGTCAGATTTACTAGTACCTAGCATGTTAAGATGACACCTGTCAGTTTTACTGGCTAGTAGTTCCATTGTTTATTGTCTTCCAAGGCTTACGATATATCATTTAAAACAATTTTTGACACAAAATTAGTAACTGTCAAAATTTGGTTTTAATTTTAATTTTATTTACAAGTCAATAACAAGTAAACTATTGTACATTATATGCCAGGTAACAGTTTTTACTGGTTCAAGGAGATGACAGGCTCGCCTACACGGCTCGCCAGTCAGTTCCTCCTATCACCAGTAAAAACTGTTTTACCTGGCTAATATTGTAAAATACTATTATATGACCGGTCATTTTACAGGTTACTTCACAATATTATTTAACCCTTTCGTTTCCAACTTCTAGAATAAGTCGTTACAACAAGTGCAAACGCCAGCATTCAAATTAAAACTTGTCAATGAATTAACCTACATCAGGTAAGTGTCGAACAGATCACGAGTAATAAAGGGTTACAAGTTATTTCAAACAATTATCTAATCCGTCCGTATGGAAATTCTGGAACACTTGAACAACAGCAAAGGTTTAGACCATTTGACTATAAATTTTATCACGAAAATTAAACATAACAATAAACTATGTTTTTTCATTTGTCAAATTGATCAAGACAACTTAAACAACTAAACGTACATCCTTAACGGGTTCTTCTCGAAAAAATTATATGAATGTATCTTATTTAGAGAAGTAAGTATAAAATAATAGCTAAAATTATTGCGTTTATTGTAACAATTGAGAGCCATAATTTGATTAGTTGTTCAAACCTCTTATCGAAAAAGATTAAACTTTAATTTCAGATGTACCGCCATTATATTTTTGGAGGATAAAGGATCTAATACTCATGTTGCAAGATAAAAAATAGATAGATAAAAACGTAAATATTTTGTATCTCTCTCATACGAAGCCTACGAAAGTAATTAATTTTGATCTTTGATTATCAAGGGTTACAAATTCGTAAAAATGTATATGAAATTCGTATAACTGCAGTACATATTATATTTCTATATGTTTAGTTGATAATAGAAAAAATGGTTATAGGTTCTTCATCTGTCTGTTATAAGCTTTTGAGTAAGGTCTAATAAATCTACGACAATTGACGAAGCAGATTTGTTCAACCGTTGATAATAAACTAGATAAATTTTCGGGGATGAATTGTGGTTTCGGTGCAGCAAACAAATAGATTGAGTCACGACCTCGAATTGGAACTGGATAGCTTTTGTTTTATTTCTAAAGTAAAAGGTTGGTAGATTAGAAGTGAAGTCCATGAGATCAGATCATGGAATAAGACTAATGCTTTAATTCGCTTGAGTATCATGTAGGTGATATCTCAAAATCTAAGATCGTTGTTTTGAAGGAAGCAGAACCCCAAGAAAATTTGATTGCAAGGAATGATTAAGGTTGTTGAAAGAAAGGGAAAAAGTGTGGAGATATGTGGAAATGTACTCCGTCTTCCACGCGGTTTAACTTTAGTGGCAAACAAAGGCGAGGACAAAAAATCGTGTTTAGAAATGTCGGTCCCAGGGGTATAATACGTCAAACGTTCCTCTCCAAATGTAGCGATTGTGGCGCCTCCATCCGGCGGCCGCTTCGTTTCTGTTGTTTCACCTCAAGTTATAATTACACAGCGTGTGCCTGATTGCCGACTAACTTGACTTTAATTTCTGTATTTTAGGTGCTAATGCGATTATAAATTGCTTTGGAATCAGTTCGAGGCGAGTGACACTTTGTTTCAACACATGTTTACGACACTCGGTAATTGAATTTCATTATTATCGACAGCGGAGACGGAGCTGAGACTGGAGACGCCGAGCAAGGTTAAATGGTCACGCGGGACACAATCAGTTAACCCTTGACGCTGGTTTACCTAAACACACACGCACACAACTACGCCTTATACACGCCATTCACTATTCTTAACAATAACAAATCTGATATGTTCAACACATTGTCACCCACCACACTTTCTTTTTTTTTGTGTTATCTTTTCTATATTTACTTCTTTGTTCTTACCACAGTAAATTCTTTATTCTTTATTATCACACTAGTGTTTTCAGTTTTTGTATGAATAAATTATCTGCTTTCTTTAAATGAAAGTCTGAACAAGGGAAAAAATGTAATTCTTTATCTTTTAAAAGGAAACTTTGAGTAATAAATAATTTAAATAAATCTGAAGCACACTGGATAATCTTTATTTTTGATAATATTATAATCTGCAAAAAATGCATTATCAAAGAAAAACACTTTGAATATTTTCTTTTTCTATTCAAATCCTGTAATCAAATTAGGTATTCGTATAACAAAATCTTAAGTACAATTTCCTAAATTTGTCTAGTATAGTTATAATTTAAAAACAACGAAAGTTAATATATAAAAAGGAGATAGTTTCTGGAATTTAGCTAACTTTCAAACTCGACCATTTCGGTTTTCGATCCCATATGGGTCTTCTTCAGGAGATGAAATTTAGACAAACCAAGTGGAGGTTGAATTCCAAAAACAATATCCTATTTAATATTAAAAACTATCCAGCCAACAAACATCTCAATTCTCAACAGAATTTAGGATCAAAATTCAATTTTAGAAGTCATTTTGAGACAATTAGTTATTTATTGGTAATTTTGTATGTATTAATGTACATACGTCAGTTAAGAGAAATAGGTATTATCCAAAATTTAGTACTTCTATAATATTATTCCAAAAATTACTGAAAAAAAAAGTATTGGTAAGTATTAACAAACATTGAAATATTTAATAAATTCAAGCATACACAAAACTTAGAGTTATCATAATTTATTTATAGAAATGTAGAGAGTGATCGTTTCGTCCTTCCGGACAAAATGCTAGTATGATGAAATAAAAAAGTCATCAGTATATTTTCATAAATAAATTTGGATAAATCAATTTCATATTTGTATTGTTTTATTTATTTATATGTTTCACCAAATGCTGGTTAATCATCTTTTTGTTAATAAATATTTATTTATTCCTCCGTCAATTATGTCTAAAACATTTGAAGAAAATAGTTGTGATCTCTAGCAAAATTGATACAATAATTTTAATTTTAAAGTTCCTCTAACGTTATCAGTTATTGTGAACACAAAGCGGATTGTTGAGATAGATCTTTTTGCGAATTATAATCCCGAAACAACATGAAAGTTATTTCTAGCTGTAGACATTATTATAAATCATGAAGAAATATTTGATAGCTGCGTGTAACCGGCTTATATGAAAACAGGCGAATGAAACAAAAAGCGGCGGAGTATCCCTTTGACGGAGGGAGGTATCATGGCTGATACATCGGCGCACGGGAGGTAATCATCAGCATACGCTCCTTATCTCCGTCTGGAGTATTATTCGCTCGTCTTTTTTCAAATAATACGGCAGACGCATCGTACGCACATCGATAAGAGGATCAGAATGGGAGGGAGACAACGAGTACTCTCCCAGAGGAGCCGTCTTATTTCTTCTTTTCTTTCTGTCGCGTCATGGGTGACGTCATCTTCTTGACAGTTACATCATGATAAACCATATTGCCTTTTGCGAATACGAAGATTTTCAACTCTAACCAGCTTAAATGGGCCTTTGTGGAATTGAAATTTACTTCATTTTGCCCACAACACAGGAACCAAACAGTAAATATTTCACTCTTTAACTTACATATGAACTCATAAATTATCTTTTACTACGAAGTATTTCAGTTAATAATTCGTATTATAAGAAGCTTTATAATTTTGATTTAAAAAATTAATTCATTCTTTCCTTTTATTTTCTAAATAATTTTGTACCGATGTTTGAAATATGAAATTATTTCATCTTCCGTGTATACCAGAAAAGTGTTGTCAAAAAAAACTATTTTTGGTACATAATTATTTACTTACCATATTACACACGGTATTACTACATATATCCTTGTTTTATCTAATACAGATTACTTAATTTTAATAGTATATTTCAACGAAAGTTAAAAAAAAATCCTCCTGCTAGTTTTATACCTCTAGTCATTCAATTCATAGATATGAGTTAGAACAAAAACCTATGGAATCGAAGACCTCAGATTTCTTTGATTGTAGGATGTAGGAATACGTGTAGTACTGTCCTGTGCAATATGAAGAGTTTTAATTTACCAGAAACTGGTTCAATGTTAAATACTTAAGGTACTACTTTTCTGGAACACATGGTATAAATACAAGACGATTGTTATACTAGAATTTATTTTTATTTTTTTAAGTTTTACTGTTAACACAATAATTAGAATTAAAAAAAATGTATGTACTATTAATTCATAGATTTGATTAGATTGTGATAATAATTGATTCAACAGAAATTTTACTTGAAAATATTGACGATTTTTCTTCAAAAATGTTAATTAAATAAGTTTTTTTTTTTCAGTGCCATTTATATTAAAATAGGTACTGTAACGGATGTCCACGAATTAAGGTAATTACATTGAGTTTAGACTACTTTCAGCGCCGTGTCTGTCCGTCCGTCAATCCGTAGATATGTTGCAAATATAGAGAACATACGGATCAAAAATATTCATATTAATTTTTATTGTATATAAAGCGAATAATTCTATTCCACAATTCTTCATTCCTTTTACGAACTTTTATGTATTATATAAATTTAAATTTACGTATTCTACGCTATGTGAGTGTTGCATTTCAGAAAGGGGAAATTTGAGGGAAGTTCATGAAAAGTGTAGGCAGATTATGAAATGAGGGGCTAGAAGATGAAGTAAGGGGTATGTTGATAGTAAAGGGTAAAAGTTTGAGGTCATAAAGAGGTTAGTGGTAAGTACGGTAAGTAATTACGTGGGCAAACAGGCGTCCCGGCGCTGTGCCCCAGGTGGCATCAGCAAAGAAGGCGGGTTTTTCATTTGATGCCAGCGTAGATTGTTTATATTTAAACAGCGAGCCAGTTTCGGAGACGAGAGCACGATTGCTGAGTTTGTTTTATGAATTATTAACAAGGATCTGTTTTGAACTTTATCATTTAACATCCCTTTAATTTTCTCTCGGCGTTCCCCACCCGCTCGGGTCGTTTATGTCGTCACAGTCGATTTTCCTTTTCACGACTTCCAATTGTTATAATGAGCCCTTTGTATACAGTAACAAGAATCGTTTTGTTTTGTTTGTGCACGTGGCGCTTGCCCTTTAGCGCACTTCGCTTCGATAACAAACATCCCACCCTCAACATTTTACAAAATAATCAAATAAAACATTCGATTCACAGAACCGTATCTTCTGGCTAATTTAGATAGGTACGTTTCTATAGAGATACACCTCATTCATTATCGACCCAGCCTTCCGGCTATATTTTTATTTTATTTTCAACCATTGTTACAAATCAAATTTTTTAATATCTTTACAAAATTATGGTCGCTGGAGATTGAATGGTTACTGTAATTGGAATATCATAAGATCTAGGATTCGACCAGGAGTCTCGAACTACTAGTCAAAAGGTGTATTAATTGTAAGATTGTAAGCTGGATCAAAGCCGCCGAGAGTTTTATTAAGTGTTGGAACAAGACTACTATAAATTACATAAATATCTGTTTTCGAAATATTCAGAATAATAAAGGATATGTCTCTTTATGGGCTCTCTTTGAGGGCAATAGTTTTTTTGTAACCAAACGTACTTTGTTAGTTTATTCCTGAAACGGTGATGTTAAAGTTTCATGCTAAGCAAAGATAAATACGAAATAACAGCAATTTAAAATTACCGGGTTGACAGTATTACATTAAAGCCAAACTACATTTGGCTCTAAAGGAATTAATTACGTGTATGGAGTAACTAGCATGCATAACAATATATAAATCGATCTTCTTTTAACATACATTAGATGCCCATGACGTTGTTAATAATGAAAAAATAAAACTTGGCGTGAACGATTTATGATGCAGGTACTACTCAATCTCGGACATGTTCTATGACAAATTAATTTTCGATGACGTTATTAATGAGAATTGCAAATTATTGGAAGAAAACTACAAAATATTAAATTCTTATTTGTGTCAAAACTGAGAAAGTTAATGTAGGATATTAATTTGAATGTTTAGAAGAGTTTATGCCCTGCTGCTTTTCAATTTATAAAAATGTCAGCCTGTTCGAATTTGACGCGAGATAAAAAATGCTGTAGTGATATATCTGAGCTGAGATTTCTTTCAAAGCAATATAATATTACAGAAGATGAAGAAAAAGTTTTAAGTAAAAAAAATTGTCTGGAGTCTGTTGGCTAAATGATGGAGCGTGAAAGCGGACAAGATGAAGATGAAACCAATACTTGGCCGGTGCCGTGTATTAATGGCGTAACGCAATCTTCGCTAAGTGAATAACAGAGCACTCCCAACTCTGCAAAACATAATTGATTATACTCCGCAGCTGAGTTTTAATATAATTTATGTCATAATAATTAGCGAGAGGAGTTGAGATGGCACGGGCTTGGACACGCTGATGAGACTGGCGTGCACCTGGGGCTCAGACGGTGTCATCCTCTTGACCGATCGACGGCTGGGACGCACAAGACAATCCCTAACTAATTATTTTACATATTTCTTTAGTTATCTTAAGGGTATTTCCAACAGATAAAACGTGGAATAGTTAACTACGGGATATATTTATTCATAGGTTATATTGTAGAATAAATACAAATGTGTATATCCAAATGAGTTTATTCCATAGTTAGTTACCCTGTAGATAAGGATAAAATTTAATGTTGGTGATAAGGTAACTAGTAAGAAGTGAGAAAGATAGATTTATGTTTTCGTTGTTAAACAATGATAGCGTCCTATTGTCTAACTCTCATCATTTGCTTTTTTTGATAGTTATAGGTTAGTGTTTTGTGCTGTTTCCTGTCAGTGTCATTTTGTTATAAATTAGTACATTACGCAAGTTACTTAATTTGAAATGAATAAACAGAAGACAGAATATTGGACTTGTAACTCGTTTTACAATAATTTTACATGCAATAGTCTATAAGAACCCTCAAAATTTCGGACTTGTCATACATATCATTTAATTCAAAGAATCGGAGAGCAATAAGAAAATAAGGTAGGTACATGACGTACTGCATAATTTTAATTCAGAAACAGGAGGATAAACTAACACCTAGTTTATGCAGCCAATAAAAATTTGCCAGTAGGATATATTTACGAAATAATATTGTCAAAATATGGAATTAGTACAATGTATTTTGTGAGAGTGACGACAAAGATGAATTAATAGATTTTATTAATGAGACTTTACGTTGTAAAATGTCAACCACATCATTTTATTTTTTCTGGTGTCACCATGTTTTTTGCAATATATTTATCTTTAGTAAAAATAGAGCAATATATGTATTTATTACAAAATGTAGAAAATATTATTCGGTTTTTTAAAACCAAGCAAATAAAATTATGGGTATCATAAGGTAAATACCAAAATTTTATTTACAGTTTTGCAGTTATGCACTGATGTCGAATTTTTATACAAAATCAAATGATTTCGTTCTTGCGATATAGTTTTCAGATTTGCACCTCACAAAAATGAGTTTTTTGAGCATCTTCCAAATGTGGTCAGATATGGAAAAAAACCTAAATTAAAATATTTCGTTGTGGTACATTTTTCTAAAAGTAAATATTGAGATACGCTGATTTCAAATTTTCAAACAGACTTCAATTATCTCTTTATCAATCCATCTATCTATAAGCAATGGTTATTTAATTTATCAGAATGTGATTTTAAATTATCATATATCCTGAATTATTTATTTTATACATTTTCGCTTAATTTAAAATTAAAATATTAAAATAGCATATAATTTTACATTAAAAACAAATATATTACTCATTAAAGGTAAAAAAGTAGTAGATATTTTAGTTTATCATATATGAATATTGAATATCGCGACGAGACAAACAATACATGGAACAAAATTTGATTTGATTAGTCGGCTGTTTGATTTGCGGGGGTATTAAGGTGAAAATAAATAAAAACGCGATAAAATCGAGCCTGAATACCCGCCTGGTACGTTTCCACTTTGCTGCTTGTTCAAAGCTGAAAGTGGGTACATAAATCTTCGCTGGCTGCACATTCTAATAATCGTAATTGCTCACTGAAATAGCTTGAATAAAATTTGAATCGCTTGCTATTAAATTCGTACTTTCCCGAGTTTTAATAACTTACAATATATATTCTTACACAAAGTTTGATTTTGGTATTTCATTACACTTCTGACGAGACCACTTTTCCTTCTAAAGCTCATGTCACATCGCGGGAGCTTCGCAAAACATGACAGAAATTTACAGTGAAACTGAAGTACCTGAAATATTAGAGCTGATGAATAGTGCAGATGCGCAGAAGGCATACAAAATCGTAAACAAATCAACTCAAACTTTAGGCTCCTTTTCTAGTTTCGATAAAAAACCTAACCGAAAATAAAACATAGGCAACTGAGTTAAAATTTTGTGGCCGAAAACTACATTTTTGACCGAAATTGGCCGAAACCGAAATTTCTGTCTATTAGACATTAGTGTTTAATAATGAAGTGTCTATGAACTGCGTACATATATTATGGAATATATAATACCCGCATAGGTATTTAGAGTTGCTATAACTGTATTGACATAAAACATATAGGGGAAAGTAGCCTAATTTGGACCAATTTTATAAAATTCACTATATAAAGGCACGGAAGAAGTGTTAATAAAAATTAAGTAGTAGAAAAGAAACTCCCTAAGTGTACCTTCAAAATAAAACAATTTATTAAATTTTAAATACTATTTTTAATAGTAAAAAATAAATTCAAAAAAATCTTGTCATCGGTCCAATATAGGAAACCGGTTTCCTTATTTGGACCGCTAGCTTCCTAAATTGGACCATTAGCTTTCTTAACGAAAATTACAATAATAGAACCTTTTAACTACAGCACTAACTCCAGCACACTGAGAATGAATCCAAGTGCGACATTTCATATATTGTATCATATTTTCTTCCTTGGTTTCTTCACGCAATGTACAAAACCATGAATTACCATTTTCTTTTTTATGTTTCGCATTTTGTCAGAGAGATGGGGAAAGGCAACAAATTTAAAGGGCTCATTGTTTAAAATCGGATAGTTTCGTCACATCTTAGGGAGAGATAGGAGAAGTCAACAAATTTAAAGGTCTACACAATGCTCCAAGATCGTAGAACTGAATAGGGTAACATGAAAGGTACCGACATGTCGACGTGTCGCTTCTGTATATACTATTCTGTGCCGTAATCACAATTTTTGTCGGTCCAATTTAGGCAACTGTTTTCGGTCCAACTTGGGCAACTTGAATATTTTATACTTAAAATTATACAAAAATGTCAAAGTAACATAATTTCATAAAATTGTAACAGGAAATTATAGTTAGATAAGTAAGCTTTGTGATGATATAAGAGGACTTGAAATTACTTACGTTTGGACGAACTAACGGCTTTCACTCTTACATCAAAATAACAAATTTTCTTCGTAGTCAAACAAATAACCCTTCTCTTAATGTAACCATGAGACTTTTTTTCACAAACACGATTACATTAATCTGGTCTACCTCTACGTATAACAAATAGTCTTTTTAAAATCGCACAAATTTTATCAATCTTTGGATACCACAGCGCTCCTAATTAGGCTACGGTCCAAATTAGGCTACTCTCCCCTAATACTTACTATCACAAAATGTAGAAAAGGAATAAGCACTTAATAGACAGATTCTCAAATTTTTCCATTGACCGTTGAAAAATAAATGTTTTGTAGTAATTTTTGAATAAAAACTAACTTACTTTCTCATAATTATTTTTTAGCCACAAAGCCATTTGGAAATTTAACATATATTTGTATGGAAATAATAAATGATTAAACAAAATTTTGCTAGATTTAATTAGCTTTAAGTACTTGCATGAAATTAAAATTGACTATATTCAAAATTGTTGATATCGTAATTATGGAATTGTTTTTTTATTATTATCGTCAATTAAATTACAAATTGCCTACATATTTATTTTTAGATCAGTTTAGTAGTCAACGAATGCAATATGCACCTTGGAAAAAAGTGCTTTTAATTGCCTGGTTATTTGCCTGCCTCGGCTATAAGATGTACTTTTTCTTCATTGGTACATAAATAATTAGTATGCACCACTGAAAATTACATTATATTTACTAGAGAACATTTTTTCCGTTTATACCATCAGCTGATATGCTATTTATAGTAACAAAGTTTCCCGTAAAATGTTATTATAATGATTGGATTGTAGAACGCAGGAAGTCGTATAAGAAATCAACTGGTAATTTATTCCGAGAGAACCCCAGTTTCTTCTAAATAAAGTTGGCGAGCCCCATGCCTTGTTCAACTTAGTTTCAAATTGAAACTAATCATTGAGAACCGTAGAACTTGTTCCTAAACATTTACACTGTGCATTATGCAAACTTTAAAATACAAACTGAATAATAAGAACAATAAACACTTCGTTTCGTAAGCCGGAAACATTACTCGCTCAATCTACCGAGTTTTACACGCCAAAATTGCAGCCATTAAAGATTAAACTATTGTATAATTTTCCACTTAACTTCTGTAATGAAGCTTAAAGAATTAGTACACCATTATTACTCCTAACAAAACACTTTAATTGACTTTATTTTCACCGAATTTTCATCTTGTAACTTTTCTATTTTCATTATTCCTCCAATTAGGTTCAAAATTGTAACCACACTGATTTATTTCGCAATAATTTATTATTGAATCTTTACATTTTTTTTCTAAAACTTTATTTAATATTCCAATATAATGTTTACCACACAATTTATTAAGTAATACAAATCAAATTTCTTTTGTCGATCTGAGTCGGGTCAAAATTTTCCTCGAAGCCAACTCCAAAGTTGTGTAGAGTTAAAGCAACCCAAACAACAGTATTAACCAAAAATTATGTTTACAAACGCGATATATCCCAAAAATACTCATTTTTATGTCTAAAATTTTTATTTTGAGAATTAGAGCAAGTTGGTTGATCTCGAAGCGCTGATTCCAAATTTTCAAACGGAATTTAATTATCTCTGCGCGTTCATGAGATATTTGCTGTCAAAGTTGCACCTAAAAATGTGTGTTTTTTGGATATATCTCTAAAATGGGTACAGACACAATCTCAACGATTATACCAGTCAATTCTACAGGAAAAGTTACATAAAGAAATGTTTTCTCCGCATATACGTTCTTTGGAACGATTAGGTGAAAAATAAGAAAATAGAAAAAACCTAAATTTCAAAATTTCTCCGATGAACTTTTTGTCTTTAAAACATTTCCTTTTCTGGACTTAAGTAGATATCGAAACGCTGATTCCGAATTTTCAAACGGAATTCAATTAACTATTCCCGTTCTCGAGATTTTTGTGTTCAAAGTTGAGTTTCGACAATACCTAAAAAAAACAGTTTTTTAGGTATACCACTTTAAGGGTTAGGTTTACTACTTTGGCGACCTCCCCAATCGATTCTACGGGCAAAATTACATAAGTATACCAATTTTTAGATTTTTATTCCAACAGATACAATTTTTAGAGCGAAAAGAGGAAAATGGCCAAAATCGAAAAAAATGCCTGATGAACCCCTGACGATTTTTTCGATTTTTGGTCATTTTCAGTTTTTTCTTTCTAGAAATTCTACCTGTAGAGATAAAAATCTGAAAATTGGTACCCTTATGTAATTTTGTCCGTAGAATCGAATAGTGAAGTCGCCAAAACCATAAACCTAACCATTTAAGGTATATACCTAAAAAACCTAATTTTTTAGATATAACTTTGAACTCAAATATCTCGAGAACGGGAAGAGATAATTGAATTCTGTTTGAAAATTTGAAATCAGCGTATCGATATCTATTAAACTCTAAAAAATGAAAAATTTTCGGGACAAAAAGTTACGAGACGAAAAATTGATATTTAGGTTTTTTCGTTTTTCTTATATTTTACCTAATCGTTCCAAAGAACCTATATGTGGGCAAAACATTTCTTTATATAACTTTTCCCGTAGAATCGAATGGTAAAGTAGTTGAGATTGTATCTCTACTCATTTTTGAAATATCCTTGTAAAACACACTTTTTTGAGGTGCAACTTTGAGAGCTCTACAAACGAAAAGAGATAATAGAATTCTGTTTGTAAATTTAGTATTAGCAAAATTTTGTAAAATTTGAAAATTTTCGAAGTAGAAATTCAATATTTTTAAATATTTTCGAGTTTAGGCAAAAATACAGTATCAGCGGCTTTCGAAATTACTTCCCCTGTTGTTACTACATACATAAACAATTTTTCCAAGTAATACTAATGACGGGAATATCCGATTCATTATTAGTTTGTACAATTCTGCTCCAAATCAAACCATTCTGAATAATGCGTGTGTATTTGAAACGCATTTGCGCTCTAGATTTATTTATTATTATTTCTGAAATATAAAACATTGCCAGTCTAAGGGGAGTGATTGCCCCGTCGCCCTCTCCTCAAATCCGCCACTGGTTCATCTCCTCATAGCTTTAATCCATCTCACCTATATAGTGAAAGACAATTGGACTTTTTTGAACCCGAATAAAATATTTTATAGTTGTTTTCAGAACATAGTTTATTTTTTTTCTTACCCGTATAAATAAGTCTAGACTATATGTTGTTATAAATAAGTATTATTTGTTAAATATTATTCAATATTATAGAGTAATAATTATTTTTCCAAAATGTGGTTCCTCTCACCCCCACTTACCCTATCATTATCGATATTTGCGATGTGTTGTTGTTTATTTTTATGCTATGACGTATAACGCATTTTTATATTTTGATAATTGCAAAACATATTTGCCGAATAATAACATTATATACGAAAACCTTTGTTGTATGTAGTTATTAATATAACATATATTATTTTTAGCATAGTTTATTCTGCATCAAATATTTACAATACAAATTTGTATACAATAAATTTAGTACAAATATTTGCGTTAATTATAGTATGTTAACAAAGCTGTTAGGTTAACTTCCTATTACAAAAAGGTGACACCCGTCCAACGCAGCAAGTGGCAATCAAACTGTTGCGAACATGGGCGCGAAAGCTGCATAATTGCTTCTTGCGTTCTTGAGTAAGTAACTAGGACTGGGAGAAATCTCGCGGTTTTACTTCTCCCCCGGGATTAATTGAAACTACGTGTTGAAATTACGCGCACGGAATCACCGATTTATTCCAAACTTTATTGGGATTATTTAATTAGGACAGGAAATTAAATGCCCGAATAAAAAAAATATGATTGAATAATTTTACAACCAAATTTTTAGATCATAGAAAACTTTGAAACTTTCGAGAAAATCAATTTTCGAAGTTTGTTGTTATTGAAATAAAATGAGCGTTCCAATGAGTTTAATTAGGTCACTTCTAACTAACTTCTCGTGAACAACTATCTTTCCACAGAATTTATTAACATTTTCCAGGGCGTCTATTTAATATAAAATATATAACAATAAGAATAAATCGAAGTAGATACAAAAAAATAGGTTAACTTGAAAAACATTTTAAAACATGAAATTTAAAAAAGAAGCATATGTAAATAATTTGTTTTGAAATATTTTTCTATTAAGAAAATTTGCAGAAAATATCAAAAATAAACTGTCACATCAAAAGTCAGGAGATTAAATATAAAGTTTCATTAAAATATTCTTCTGAATTTGACAGACGCCTACACCATAAAAAGTCAAAGCGAATTACGTGGACCTTAAATCGTGGACATCCGTTAAAATTTCAAAATGTCTCTATCGGAATAATTACAATACCTCTCTTAGTTTATCTAGTGGAAGATAATAAAGAAAATATTGTAATTGTAATGATTTTTATATTTCGAGATTTCAACGGATGTCCACTAATTTTAATTCTCCTTTACAATAAGTTTTGTCTTTTTTTAGTGTAATGTTTATTTGTCAAAATCTCAACATATTCAAAATCCATATGACTTATACTTCCTATTATAAAAATTTATAATTATAAGCAGAATATTTTTCTAATATTGCTAATATGCCAATTAAAATTCAAGTTGTCAAATTATGAAATATTGCGAAAAATAAAAACAAGACATAACTGCCATAATTTTTTTAAAAGAATATCATTATTAAATAATAATTTTTAATAATGAAATTTTACAATATTTCATTCTATGATAATATCCATGTTATAGTGTTAGTAACCCTGCAAATTTTCTTTTACAGAGAGGGAAAGATAATTTTCCTCACTATTTCACGAGAAGAAAGTAGAAATTTTTATTCATGTTATGAAAAAAATATATTTTAAATAATGTATTTCAAGCTACAGATACATTTATATACGAGTAAAAGTGATAATGATCAAAGAATAAAACTGGAAGTTAGCTTGTACCATTTTTTAGTTTATTGCAAATATTCTTATTAAATATTAAATTCTATTATTTCCAAGATCTTTAACGCAAATCGTGTGTGAATGTTCAATAATAGCGATCATTTATGTTATCTGTTTTGATGTTTAAAGATGGTTCCCCTTGAACTGAAGTGCTCTGGTAGGAAAGGGAGCTGAAATCTTGAGCTATAAATGTTTAGCGAGTCAATTAATCAAAGAAGAGTGACCCCTTATTCGGCGCGACAGATTGACATGTATACCTAATGTGAATTTCTTGCTCTAAACCCAGTAATTATGCATTAAACAGATTGAATGCAGCGCTTTAATTATAGTTACCGTTACCTTTACTACCGCATCGTCAATGGTGATTAATCATAAGTGAATTATTACGTCTTTTAGGTATACGAATGTGTCAACTGTTTTCCCATTCGTAATAACATACATGGAAATTTCTTAATACGAAAATAACATATATTTTCGCACTGCCGTTGACATAACCATAACTTACCTCCATGGCAACATAAGTAAGTTTCTGATAACATTTATTATTTGGTTACCATTGTCAACGAAGAGTTATAGAACATAATTATCTTACTAGTAAGGTAATTATTAAAAACATACTAATTCTATAAACATTTGGTAGTCTAGCAACGGGCAAAATTAACTATTCGTATAGTTTTCTTTTATGACATGTGAATTTCCGAAGTTAATACGAGCTGATACGTACGGATTTTTTTTTACACGACAGACAAATAGTATGTTCTTTAATTTTTTTGTAAATAATTAATTACTTCGTAGGTCATATTTGTTCCTGAATCTAAATAAGGATAATTGATGTTTTCCATTCCAAGAAATGAGTATTTTTGGATCATTCCAAGAGCCCATAAAAGGTTTTAAACTTTGCATAAGTCAGTTTCAAATATCTTTTATAACAACTATACTTCCATTTTTATTTTTCAGAATTCATAGTTATTGAATACATCAACTATTTTAGTTTTAGTTCTGTAATTATTTATTTATTAAATCAAACGTTTCGGCAGCATAAACTGGTGCCTTCTTCGGGGTAATGACAAGTTGAACAAAGAAAGTAAACAGGTAACTAAGAAAAGAATTATAACATATTTACAAAATATATGAAGCAATGCTTTACCAATTTCCAAACTATTGTTGTAATTGCCTTTATTATTCTTAGTTTTAAAAATCTCAATGGCTTCTCTAATTAATCTTGTATTGAGAGAAGTAGATCTTGAAATAATTTACGAGTCTTGCAATTTTATTTCATGAAAATCCTTCAAAGTATACTCTGCAAAACGTTGGGTTTAATAAATAATCATTATAGAACTAAAAATGTTGTTTTATTGAATAACTATATTTATATTGTTTGCAGCTTAAATACCTAAAATAAACGTAACTCGGTTGTTGTGGATTCGAATTCCGTGTGTGTATCTTTCATTTGAGAGAAAATGAATATTTTGTGTATGAAGAAGTGTAATGTAAGTAAGGTAGATAAATGTGTGGCACATTTTCGTAAATTTAGCGTGAGAAACAGTGAAGTTGATACTGTTAAGATAAAGCGTTCGCCGGTTCGGAAATTGGTTACATTACATGGTAATCGAGTAATAGCTTCGCGGGCTGCAAACGCTGCAAGTTACGAGTTTGACAGTGCGTTTCAAGACTGCAACGAACAATTTGCTATTACATCAAACGAGAACATTAATTTACTTGTGTGTACGTCATTAAAATGTCTAGCGTTACGTGTAACAAATTGGTATCAACAAAGTTTGTTACCTGATTTGCCGTATACCTTGTTACTCGTAACGGCTCGCTAATTACAATTACTATCACTTGTGCAATTTTACTTTAATTGTATCGGCAGAGATGCACAAGTGCTGCACTTTAGTTTTTAGCCTCGCGATAGCTACAGGTTGCACAACTTTTACCGTAGTTTGACTCTCCAAACTCACTGATATCATTACCATTATTATACATACGAACTTTGTTTCAGTGCTCGAAACAAATTTATACATACTCATATGTCAAAAAACAAACAATGTCAACCGTCCAATAAAAAAATAATTGTATATTTCAACTGATGTAAAATTTATACTTCAATATTTGAAGACAAACTAAAAAACCGGTTCATCAAAAATGAATTAGGGTTAGTTATCTATATGAACTAGCGTGTACAGAGAGTAATATTACTTAGAACTATCCACAAAACGCATTGCTAGGTTTTTATTTAAAATTCTATTTCCACTCTAATGATCAATATTTCTTGTCTTCCGTTGAAGAAAATTACCAGTGTTGTATTAAATATTAAATTAGGCAATAGGAAACTCAGAACTCTGAAATTTTACCCATCTCAAATGTCCAAAGGATGATGATTAATAACACAAAAAATTGGTTTGACGTAGATTTAATACAAAAATTATTAAATAATTATTTTATTCATCATCTGTGGCACATCATACCTTAATGGGTCAATATTTCGTGACAAGTTTCACCATATTATTACGTTACAACCTCTGCAAGAAACCTTCAACCTAAAGAGGATTCCAAATCAGTAGAACAGCCGTATTTTATAGTTGGCGATGTCGGAAAATTAATTTCAGGTCTCACAATCCTCTCAATTTGAGTTAAAACACATTAACCAACTGAGTCCTCCTGTTAGTTTGGTTATGTTGGACTTATAAGAAAGATTGTATGTATTATTTGGGTAGCAGTGGTTTAGTTGGTTAGTCAAATCTATAACCAAAAATAAATTCTGCAGTGTTCGAATAGTTCGAAAGCTATTAGAAGTTGTAGTTCCGTAGAAGAGGACTGACAACCAATACCACTAAAGTGCAAGTAAAGTGTTACGAAACAATTACGTAGGTGCTTGACGCAGTATTCCACATAAGATTGGTGTGCCATATGAAGTAGTAGTATGAAATGATCCGACAATATGTACCTTTGGTACTTGGAAAGTACTGGCTGAAGTCTGCTTCTGCTTGTAAGATGCTGGCATTTAAAAATAGATTCAGACGATGTTGGAAGCAGAAGATGTGGACGATATATTTATTTATTGCACTTTGTGCGGTGTCCGAATAGTTCGGAAGCTATTAGAAGTTGTAGATTCATAGAAGAGGACTGACAACCAATACCACTAAAGTGCAAGTAAACTGTTACAAAACAAAAACGTAGTTATTTGATGCAGTATTGTACATAAGATTGTTGTGCCATGAGAAGTAGTAGTATGCAATGATCCGACGAAAAGTGATGGCTGAAATCTGCTTCTGCTTGTAAGATGCTGGCATTTAAAAATAGATTCTTAGAAGCAGAAGATGTGGCGATATATTTATTTATTGCACATTGGAGCTGGGAACATTTGGAAGCTGATTCCGACAGCAATCAGTTCATGAATTTGATGATTATTTCGCGCAGCACGGTGGGTTATTTGATTTGGAGCGCGTTCGACGGGGAATAAATTTTACCTTCACTTATGGTAATCACAATCAGTGTGGCGTGCGGGACCGATACGGTATCCAGCAGCTCGAGCGCGAGCATCTGAACCAATTGCATATTTATGACTGCGACCAGCAT
Organism: Stenolophus ochropezus; assembly: GCA_035578165.1. Lineage (NCBI taxonomy): Eukaryota > Metazoa > Arthropoda > Insecta > Coleoptera > Carabidae > Stenolophus > Stenolophus ochropezus. Next base: position 7,693,916 of record JAQOWZ010000002.1, read on the forward strand.
ACTGCGCCTCGGTTCGCGGTTCGATTCGGAGCCTCTGCTCCTGACACGTCGGGATCGCGTATAAGTAGATGTGCTATGACGGAATCACGCCAGCTACAGATCATTTTGTATTTTGACCGCGTTCTCGTCTCAACACCATTCCCATTCCCACTCGCCTGCTCAACATTTTTATGATGGATTTTCACAATTTTAGAGATGGAGTTACTGCCTATGAAATTATCTTCTGAATGTGTTCCTAAAATTGAAATGCGCTACTACGCTTCGGGCTTTATTCCAGATTTCTCCTTATCTTCTTCTACAGACTTACAGGAATTCATTGTAGAGCATTACTTTGTACCCTGCACATACACTCAAAAGTATATTAATCACGTAGTTTTTATACTACTTTTAAATTTAAATTTTCCTTACTTTTTTTCTCATGAACTCTTTATTATTTGTTAGTGGATGTGCTCACAGCTGCCACAATGAACACGGTTATTTTATGTAGCTGTTGTTATATATTTCTCTTTTCTAAATAATATACGTTATGCCACTAGTAAGAAGTATTCAATATTAAATGAAAACTACTTTGAAGTTCATATAAACCTAATAAATAGATATAGCAAAATGAAGTTTTGGAATTCAGTCACATTCTTAAATTTATTTTCAGCCTTTGCCGGTTTCGGCACCTAATATGCATTTTTCGGTAAAATAAATTTGAAGAGTTTGTTCGTCATTACATTTAAGAAAATTTGTACCTAATAATAGTATATAACGCATCGTTAGACGACTCAAACAGGTGACCGGGAAGTTTACTTTTTCTATGAATTACATATTAAATTTTTCGGAAAAAATATGTTTTTTTTAAGCGTCATAAAAGTGACACCTTTTGTTACGTGATTGACAAGGCTGAAGTTTAATTTCTACGTCACCGGAGTAAAAGTAAAATAATAAGAAATAACTTGTACAATATAAACCTATAATATTGCCCTAAATGTAACTATAAAACTAGATAACCTAAGATCTGAAAAAAGCCATCAACAACTGACAGATTTAAAATGATAACCTACAAATTGAACGTTAAGAAGTAATTTATTTTTTAAAATAGTTGCGTTGAAGAAAACTTGGAATGTGTCACTCAGAGTAAAAGTACCTTTGTGTACATCGCATGTAATAGTGGAACTCGCTTCGCTCGTCGTGCAAACTTTCATTCTCGCCATACAAAGTATCACTTTTACTCTTAATAACACTAAATACTACTAGTCAATATAATTCGTTTTTCCATGGTACTTGAAAAACAAAACATTTTCGTACTAGTATAAAAATGTCATCACAATTTGACTAGTAATATATTGTCTTTTGAATGCTGTGGAAGCACTGAAGCCCAATATAAATATTATAATGCGCCTCGAGAAAATAATCTTTATTTAATTGTGCGGTATGCAAGGGGAATGTTGATCCCGCTCAGTAGACATGAGCAGAGAAGAGATAAAATAAAAATTAGGAAAGTTGGACGGTGCATCCCCCCATAAATCATAATTCCTGGGGTATACGAGGAGTCCACAGGAAGCATATGATAAAGCAATATATTTGATCCTCGAGCAGAATATAAATACAAGCGGCGTCTGTTCCGCGCATAGTTTTATTTACCTGGTCGTTCCCCAGCGAAATGTTTACCAGTGTGCATATAGATAGGCATTTAAGAACACATTTTAAATTTTTCATAGTCGTAAAATAACGGTATTGGTTCGGGGCCTTTATCGCAGCGTAAAGCCTGCACAATATCAAACACGGCCGGCGGTTTAACGGTCGCGCGAGATGAAATACGCCCGAAGACAAGATATATGCGTGCAGACGCAGCAACAACTAACAATTTGTCGCCCCGAGTTCGAGTCGGCGCACCAAATCCAATTTGATTTATAAACAGCGCGTAAAAAAGCCGATAGATTGTGCGCGGATCGGCAGAAATTATTCTGCTCGGGTGTGATGTAGCGGCAGCCAATATAAATGCATACATCATCCCCTCTGGGAAGATAGGCCCGGCGGTTCCGCTAATCCTATTCCCTGATTTATAACCCAACAACTACTAATTTTTGCTTTTGTTTGTTCCACATTCTCCGGCATATGTGAGCACGAGCTTTAAGAAATATGAGTTATTTCTTCTAATCATCATTGACATGAGATTTCTAGAAGGAAGGAGACTAAAACCAGTACGACCCCAGTTTCATGATGATTTTAACGATACTACTAGTAATAGAAAGAATAATTCCTGGACAAAAATGCGACTCTAAGATTTTTTAGATTTCGACATTCGTATCGAACATTAAATTCTCATCATCAATAGTCAAAATTTCAGTTGGCAAAACTAGTTGCTGTTACGCATTATGTGGTCCATGTCATTGGCTCTTTTATTCCAAATGCTTAGGACAAAGTGGTACTTTTGGGTAATTTTGAGTTTCTTTCAAATGTGATCCCTCTTATGTAATCATCTGTATCACAACATTCCTAGATGAAACAAGGATTCAAATACCTAGAATGGATACTTTCTTCCTAAAAAAATTGTAATTGCAACTTACTGATGAAGGATGTGAGTCTGTAGTCTCTATATCAGTGACGGCTCATGAACTAAAATTTTGTAAGAAAGACCACAGGAATTGAATAAAAGCTATGAGGAATATACCAGAAGAACCTACTGTAATTTTTTTAAAGAAACTTAAATTTAAAATCCAAAGATGTTTTATGTCCACGTTTATCCATTTATGCTACATTTGAACCTGCCAAAATTTCAAAAGCATTCAGTTCAGTGTCGAGTTTTCTTCATCCACATGCAAACAGACAAATTAGAATGCACTTGAGGTATGTCTCAAGACTACCTTTTATGAAGCAAGTAGTGCAGTAATGAAAAATCGATAAACATTATGAGCCTTGTAAAAATACACCTTGGTAAAGTTTGAGGCAGGGGATTTTTTGCCTCTGCACAATTTAAAATTACTAGAAGATTGAAATTTAATAATACAATGCAAAATTATTCTCTTCTCATTTTGTATGGTGCCATTGTTCTATATAGAATCAACTAATTATATTTTAGTAATTAACTGAACTGAGGAAATATATGATAGTTCCTGATGTTCTGGAAATATGCAAGTATGGAAAATGAGTAGAGCTATTAAAAAGTTTAGTGGTGGATGTCGACATGGAAATTGTGTGCGTTAGCAATGTGAGCAGAGAGCAGAGGCAGGAGATTTGCGGCACGCACAAGTTTTAAGAATAGTGGAGCAACGAAGCGTATAATTGATTTTTGTTGGTTGTTGGAAGCGCTGCTCACAGCGATGTGAAGGGTAGCTGGCCTGCTGCTTGGTTGTTTACTGTTTGGAAAGTGCCGCGGGCTTGCCGAGGAAGTTTGTTTAAATAAGCAAAATTTCAGATACATTTTTATTTATTTTTCATCAAAAAACGAGAATTAATTCTGTAGTTTCCTTTGGAAGGAAGAATTTATTTTTAAAATCAACTGACGTGCAGCAAACTTAAAAATTACAGCGACGTCTCGAGCAGATAGATCTGACCTAAAACAACACGTATGATTTACGCGGGGACATGCGGAGTCAGCGGAAAAGTTCACCTGCAGCGGACAAGAGACGGACATCCCCAGGAAATTAAAATAAATCAGGCAGCGCGGCGGATAAGTCAACAAACAGCAATTCGCATCCGTATGAGGAAAGTTGGGTGCAGTGATGAAGTGCACGTAAGTTCAATCCGAGACGGCGGGGCATATTGAGTTTTCTCCACGCTCGCGTCGATATTTATAGGGGCCAGGGGAACGGGGTGTTTGGTTAGTAACCAGAGATGCGAATATACACCTATATATGTATGCACACAAAGGCTGGCCGGCTGTTTGCGCAGCGTCACAGCCACCTTGGTTATCGCCGCCAATGGACACAAACAACTGTCGGCAAACAGCCCTAATGATTCCCGCTCTGCCCCGATATGGGTATAAATATTTGAACAGAAAAAGCAATAAAATTCCGTAAGAAAAAGCGGGGTAGCCAATAAACGTCAGGGCCGGCAGGCCAACGCGTCCTGGCACTAATTAAAACTAAGTATCGGGCCTGCAGGAAGAAAAACAAGGCGATTGATTGAAGACGAGGGCTGCAGCGCGAGACAAATGACTCGCGGTTGCAGCTGCACGTGCTCTATCTCCGCCAGGCGACATGGACCCGGATCCCGACTAACTACTTGCTATTACACTCATACTCTCCCTCTATTATTCATCTTTTCAGCTCAGATTATATTTAACTACAACCTCTTTATCTTTACCTATACTCTCTTCATTCTAACTTTTCACCAACAAAATATGCGATGATGATTAGTGCAGATGGCGGAAGATTTATACTGGAGCTAGTTCATTTTATACCGGTGGCTCTATTAGATCGTTCTGAATCAAACGAATCACTATGTGAAATCTGAAGTTACATTTTCTAGTGTTTACAAGCGATTAGAAACCTTCTAATAGTTGTAGTCCACTAAAGTCCATGAAACTGGTAAAATTCAAATGTCCATACATGTAGTTCCAATTAAGATTTTTAACTTTAACATTATATTTCAAATACTTGTATTAATAGTTATTTAAGCTACAAGAAATATAAGTACATTATAACATTTATAGACATATGTTACCGTACCTTAGGAGTGTACCTGTCTTACTTATATTCCGTGTTGTTAATAATTTTGAAGTATTTGTAACATATGGACCGCTTAATAGATCATATTTATTTATTTTTTTGCAACTTTTATAGTAAAAATTGCCAGGTACCAGAAAAAAAAAATGTATATGAAATTAGTATGATTTTTGGGACGCCGAACAGATATACAAGAAACTCCTCCTTATACGATGATGAACTATATTAAGGAATAAAATAGTAAATATTTTTCGTATGTTAATCTTTCAATTTATTTTATTTCTTTAAATACGTATATTGGTCTTGCTATATGGCAGTTTTTCTTATTGAATGTGTGTTGCTAAATATGGGCTTATGAAGTTATTTTCCGTATTACAGGATAAAAATATCAGAATTGCGAATGGAAATATGTAGGTATAAGTAGTAACTACTTCTGAAACATGATTTCCTTGAATTCGTCGGTAGAAAATTGCTTTGCAGTGAAATTCAAAGTTGGATATGTTAGTAAGTAAAAGAAGAGAATTGAATGTGGCGGGTAAACTGATTTCGCGCGTGGTACACACGTAACAAAGCGCGTGAAACAAATAGTAATTTACGCGGTTGCGAGTAACACTAATGACGCACTTAAGTATTCAATGACGACGTGCGGAGAGATTATGTAAAGCCGAAACGACACAAGTTAGGATAAACCTGAAACTTAAATTGAGTAAATTGTGCACGCTGCCGCTTTATTTACATGCGAAATTAGACGCTGGGTGGTGCGAGACGTCGCTTGCAGATCCAATCTACGACTAGCCCTCGCAACATCTCGTCTCTTACTACATTTACATTTAATAGAATCATTGAACTTATCTTATGTCGATTCTTACATAATTTCGTAACTAATAGAAAAAACACCCATGACCTCACAAAAAAGCAAGTAATGAAGAAGTAACTAAAAATAAAATCAGACAATATTAGTCAAACTATAATTAGATATTTGGATATTTCGTTGTTGGGTAGTTTATTAAATAGACAATGTTTTCTGAAATTTAGCTAACTTTATTCTTTCAATCTCGATCCCACAGGGGTCTTCTTCAAGTATGAAACCTTTATAAATTATATCTCTTGAAGAACTACGTGAGGTCGAAACTGTCGAGGTTGAAAGAATATAGTTAGCTAATTTTCAGAAACCATCGTCTATTTAAAAAACTAGAATTATTCAGGTTCAAGTTATCTACTTGTATTCTTGCCTGTCATAAAAATTAAAGTAAGGCAAGTCATGAATTGTATGTTTTATGAAGTAGTTATTGTTATGTTTTAAGATATACCAAACTTGAACCGTACAACCATAGCTAACATGATTAGAACGTTCCCACTCGAAGTGAACTGTCAGTTCTAGGGATCAAACTCTAGCATCGCTAATTTTTATCTAAAATTAAACACCGATGTATCTGGGCATATTGGAACCTACTACAAGCTGTAGGTCCCTTGCAGAGAGTGTAGAATGACAATCACACCAATGCAAATAAAACTGTCATGAAACAAGTACCTTAGATACTTGAGTCCCAGTCCATCTAGGAATGTTGTGTCATAGAAAGAATGTCGAATTCAAACAAAATATTTCTTTGTTTACTATGAATACTCGTGACAACTTGTAAGTGAGCAGAGACATCAAAGTTCCTGTACCCTTTGTAGCAGGTAACAAGAAATATTGCAATTTTCGTTATACACTTCAACAGCATATCGAAACATGTGCGAAAAGGAACTGACACATGTGTTAGCAGGAATTTTTTTTTAAAATATCATTACGCTATTATTCGAAAAAATGTATAAAATTAAATGAAGATCACAGATTAGGAATAATACAGGTACTGGTCCATTGTTGTCTGAATGCATCAAAAGATTTTTGGTTTTTATTATGGAGCGATTTATTCATATCAATTAACTATCGGCACAGAATAGGTTTATACAGAAGCGACAGTAAGATAGAAAATCGAAAATTAGAGAGATATAGGGGAAGTCAACAAATTTAAAGGTCTACACAATGCTCCAAGGTCATAGAACTGAATAGGGTAACATGAAAGGTACCATCACGGAGTGTCGCTTCTGTATGTAACTATTCTATGCTATCGGTTCATAGGAAAATATTGCATCGAAGTAGTACATTTTGGATAACTGCGATATTTTCTATTAACCGAAGTTTAAAATAACTGAAACTTTAAAAACCAGAGGTAAAAAATAATCCGCCCTAAGAATATTGTGAAATATTAAAGCAAATATGTTACAATACTTTATTTTCTTTAAAAAGTATTTCGGAAAGGTTTTTTTGACATGCATTTAATTTACTACATTTCTTGTATTTTATTGTCAAAAAGTCAGTTTTTTTAATAAGAGAATTGAACGTTATATAAGAACACTGGATTTTGAAACGGCATCAACTACCCTTCCATTAGGAAGTGAATCTAAATATATCCTTATTATTTTTAATCAGGTGTGCGAGGTAATCTCTGTAGCAAAACAGCCGGTGGGTATATAAACACGTATCGTGGGGAAAAACTAGGCGCTGGGGAGCAGCCATAAGTAATGTGTTTTAGTGGGTGTTGCAATAAACCGTAATGCGGGATTTGCGGCGCTGAGCTAGTGGCGGCGTCGGCGTCCGCGTCCGCTGCCCATGAATTAAACATGGAGAGACGCACAACAGGCGACGCTCTTGTTCCATTACTCAAACTCCGCACACAAGAATACACAAACACTTGCGCCTGATTGAAATGAACAGGTTGGGATACCTTACTGTCACTAAATTACCCCTAAGGGGAAAAAGGACACTACAAAGAATTACAAAAATAAAATAAAAACACAATTAAAACACTACAATGTTTTGTTATACTTTAAATATAATAATTTATGAGTCAAAAACTAGGTTCGAAGATTTTCCGAAGAATGATATTCTGAAAATTTTTAAAAACAGAGGTGGATCGATGAGTTTTCTAAAATGTCTTTATTTCTAGACGATAGATGAAATACATAGTTATTTGTACACCAAAGTTTGAAAGCAGGTCTTTGCTAACCGAGGCTAAAGATTGCAGATCGAAGCGAGAGCTGCAACTATTAAATCTGCCACGATTCTTTCAATCAGATTTATACACATTTTTTTTACAATCGAACAGAAATAATAATGAGTTTTCTTATTATAATACCTTACATATTTTTTTCGTCAAAATCGTTAAAGCAATTCATGAAAACGACAATAGGTTATAATACCAAATGTCATGTCAACGACATATGTATAATCGTATATTACTGAAAGTAAATTTGGTTCGTATACTCGTATGTCAATTTTCAGTCAATGACGTCTAGAAAATTCTTTCAGAACGATCATAAAGAATTTATTGTGCAAACTAGAGTAGTGAACTGTTTTGTTTATTAATTGAAAACGATATCGGGTTAAATTTATCGTTGCATTATTGTTGCAGTTTTAAGGCGGTAAAAGTTTAATTCTTTTTTTAATAAACTAGTCCAAATATAGTTTGAACTACGTTATAGAACTGTTGTGATAAAATATCTAATTGAATACGACGTTTAAATTTATCGTAGCTGATTATTATCCTACGTCACATAAATGACAGGGCCACAAATATTACATAGACAACAGGTTGCTCGAACAAGATTCCTTGATTATCTGAATTTGTGAAATGTACTTCTGATTATGAGTATTCTGTTAGGTAATGAGTTATCGCAAGAATTATAGATTTCAATATAGTAATGCGAAATGATTCCAGAATTACCTGTGGTAATAAGGACAACCATGGCTTCAAAAAGTTGGTAAAGTCAAAGACGCCAATGTGTTCTAAAAATAACTGAATTATTGAACTGTCTTGCATCAAAAATAGAACTTGAGGTGAGATAGAAAATAAAGAAGAGAAATGGGATAATGGTAAAAAGGTCAGAAACAACTTTAACTTGAAAGAGAAAGAGAAACTAAGAATAATGAGGTCTTGCAAAAAAGTAAGTGAACCTTTTTTTTGTTTAAATTTGTTACGCCATATGATGCAATATTTTTTATTTACATTTTGTTATATAATATCATTTTAAAGTATTATACTAATAAAGTTGCAAAAATTGTGACGTCAGTAGATTTGGTGTGAAGTTATTCACATGTGGATGCCAGATCCCACATATTGTGATTTGGTGTGTTTGAAAGTTGGTAAAGTGGACAGTCTGTAATTTAAAGCATTGTAAGGCTTTTCTGTGCCTCTATATAAGCTGAAGATTATTCAATTTGTCAGTTTAGAAATTAAAACATTATATTTGACGTTTGAAACGAAGAAAAGTTGATGCGTTATTGGACAAGGGGGAAAGTGGGGTAATTTAGTCGCGTTTTAAATTTTTTTATTAGCAGTTTTTTTCATTATTAACGTCAATTTACGGAAAAATGAAAAATCTTGCAGGACCTTAATTCTAAAATTGGTATAGTATAATAGGTCTAATACAAATAATGAAAATAGAAAATTTATTCCATCTTTGATCATTGCTTCATTGAAACTACTAGTTGCATGAAAGTACCTCATTTGTTTGGTAATAAAGCATGATTGCCTGTATTGTAGAATATTAGAAGGAAGCCAATGCAGATCGATGGAGCATTTGCGAGAAACACAACCTAATGTGATACGTTATCTAAGAAGCAGTAACACTACACCCCCAGTCTAAGTCTGGTAAGTCTTAACAATAATAACGCGTACGCCGAGGCAATTTAAAATGACGATCCGAGATCTCGTTTCCTTGGGAACTAGGCTAGAACTAGGGTCGGGTTGCCACGTCATTAGTCTCCGTCTTGTTATGGTCCAGCCGGGTATGTGAGCTCGTGTGTACATTATGATGTTGATTAACATCGAGGACGGCCGAGCGCGTAATTAACTTTTTACATTCCGATCATTGCTTTATGTGATGCACTACACTCATTAGCAAAATGATGGGATAAAATCCGCCGCAAAAAGGACCAATACGGGGTTTGATTGTGTGGGCGATAAAATTGAGAAGTCACTTACTAATTATCTGGACACCAAATAGGATGGTTTTGCGTACTCACCTGTAACAAACAAAAATGTATAAATATATATCGAGATTATAAACACAAAAAACATTTTTAAACATTTATATTTATATATTTATATTTAGTTCCATTTAAGTAAAAAGGTATAGGGACTTTAGTCTGACAACCTATACCAGCAAAATGCGAGTACAATTTATAATGGAATAGGCCAATGGTTATTATAATAAGTCCGCGTTAATCTAGTTAAAACTTTTTTTTTATTATAAAATATAAAAAGTAATTAAAAGAAATTGTTGAAATAAATATCATATCATATATAGCTTAAAATGCAGTGTTATTCGTATTACTAAATTTCAAGTAATAAATTCATAATCTATTTATAATAAATATGAAGCTCTTATAAAATATACAACAATAAATTATTAACCAAGCCTGAAATATATATTACCACATTAATTTTTAAATGTTTGTATATTACTGATCATAATTTCGTAAAAATATCTCTTATACATAAAATATTTATTTAGTTTTACACATAATAAAAATATGTGTTATAAAATGATAGTATATTTCAATTGATTGCTCTATAAGTAACATGTAATTTTAAAATAATAAGGTTACTATTTCATTAACTACCTCTCTATATTTTACCTTATGGTCTATTTCTATTATAATTAGAACTAATTTGTTTTCCAATCCATGTAGTTTGTTCGGTAAACTACAATACATATTATGTGCTTAATACCCTAACGTATTTTAAAGGTACATACAGAACTAATCGAAATTTGAATTGTAATATCGATGACAACTGTTATTAATATTATTTCATTTTCAATACTTCCCTGTAAAAAAAATCAAGAAAACAGATCATTATTTACATTTTAACTATTTTAATCGTAATATAAACATATTTTTCTAATTTTGACATATAAAATGTCTCTTTTCAAAACTAACTCACGTTAGTTACGAAATAAAAAAATTTATCACTGAGTGCTGAGAAGTGAACTTATAAATTTAAAAAAATCTAAATAACTCTGTATTAAATACATTCTGTCTTTAAATAAAAAAATTGTCTCTCAAATACTACCACAAGTGCTCTGACTCAAAGAAACGAGGTTCTCAAAGAACAACAAGCTGCTTTAATTTTAAATTAAAAATCAAATAACTGGCAATTACAAATTAGTAAAAACACTAGATTGAGACATGTCTGAAATCAACAATTTTTTTCTGAAATTTTCATTTGAAAACACTAGAATTAGAGACAAAAACACGAAATTGGCAACACTGGGTGCTATCTTTGAATAACGAGTAGAGTGGTGTAAAGTTAAATGTGTGTGGGAATGTTTGTAAGTTGGAAATCTTGGTATTGATTGTGCGGAATTCAGCTACAGAGTTGCAGGCAAATCAGGCGAATTCGTCAGCAGCCATTTACCAGTCTTCGTGGGTGGCCGTTTGCGGGGCATGTGTCTGATTGTCCCGGCGTTATGTGGACAAATAAAACACAAACACTGATCTACGAGCGCGGAAGATTGGCACCGATGCCAAGAGAGGTCGGCGCTGACTACACTTTTTTGTTTCGCGTGAATTTAAATCGCCTGATTCCGCAAATTCAATGAAGTGCAAAATTTGATTCAGATAAATCTACATGCCAAGGAGGGTATTCTCAGAGATGAATTTTTTGATTAAACGGCGCCAATATGATTACTATTTGTTGCTCTATGCCCGATTTATACAAAGAGGTCAATATGTATTCTGCCATGGGGATTATGAAATTTTTATGCTAACTACCTTCATTTTTCTTCCACGTATCCTATCACGTATTATTTATTAGCCATTTTTCCTTTGCCCAAATTTAAATATAAATAAATATATCGCAGTCTTTTTTTCCTTCAAATGTCATCTTTTCAATGTAATGACTTCATTACTTATTACTAGATATACTTGCTTCTTCTCAAATTTTAAATCAGATTACTTTAGTGTGACAAAAATTTTGTTCATCAACAATTTCTAGAACCTCAGGTTAGGGCAATCATAATTTAAGGTTGAATGACAAAAATAAAAAATCTTATAGAACTAAATGAATCTTATCGAACTAAATCAATCTTATAGAACTAAATGACTAAAAATCATGTAAACTTAGTCATCCCCTTATGACACAAAGGCAAGATTCCTAGATAAACGAGGGCCACAAGTATCTAAGATACTTATTTCGAGACGTATTTACATTTTAGTGGGTAAGGTTGTCAGCCTACAGCTTCTGCAAGGGACTTACAGCTTATGAAATTCTGAATCACCCAAACACAACCGTACATTATTTGGTTTAAGATTGGATTTAAATTCCAAATTTCACACTCCGCTCAATTCGAGTCGGATCATGTATAAAGTAAATTATAGTAGACATACACAATGATTAAAAAGAAACACTTATTGACTATATTTTCATTGAGACATATGAAAAATATTATTGTGTGAATTCATTGATACACCCAAGAATTTATAATAAGCGTTGATAATAAATAAAGTGGTGATTTAGTTTTTTTGTGTATATTTTTTAATAGCGATTGGTATTTAACTTAAATTCTCTTTCGGATGATGTTCCATTTTTGATGAGGAGAATAGGAAAGAAGAAATATGAAAATGATAGTGCTTGAAGATCAATAACATTTATCCGCATCTGGAGATCGATAGAAGGCAACGTCCGTGGCATTTCCATTGTGAGAATGTCGCCGCTACAATTACAAAGGTTAGAATGCATTCTCGCGCTGCCGTCCTTGATTCCCGCTCCGTTATGAGCGCTCCGCGGTATTTGCCCGCCTCGGAAGACAGTTTGTCTTCGTTCATGTGTAGCCAGAGACGCTGCCACTATTTATATCCGCCGGAATGACTACTAAACATGAAATTGAGACCTATTGCTCGCGACGACCAACATATCCTCTTCTACTCCAACTATTACACAAAGGGAAATTACATTTTTGCTACGTTTTATTAAAATAAAACAGATATATGTCGGAAGTGTGCATTGTCTACATTACGCCAACTCCTTGTTCTTTCATATTTAATTTAGTTTTTTGCTCCCTCAACATCTCTTTTACGTATATATTCGTTTAGACATTGTTGCACTTTATTACAAAAGTTTACCTTAGAAAAATATTCAAAATTAATATTAGAGCAGACAGCAGTATAAATGTTATACCTACATCGTTTCTTAACGTACATATGTACATAAAAGAAGAAATATTGCTTTACAATTATCAACTGCAATACAACTTATCTAAAAGGAATAAAGCAACAAGTACCATAGATTCTCACTCTATTCTCTCTGCAAGGAGCTAATTATGGGATCCTGTACCTGTATTTTATTAAGTTGATAATAAGCGACATTAAAAATCGAATCCTTGTCAGTATATGGTAGTTGCAATGAGAATAACGAATATTGTATTCATATTATATTCGTTATCTTCCCCATCGATGAGATAAGAGAAGACACAAGCACTAACTCCTTTTGTGACATATCAATTGTTTTTTACTTCATTAGCCTTTCCAAAGTGATTCAGTTTGTAGAGAACTGCAAATGGACAGTTACTTAGTATGTGTTCTAAATTTTCTTCTTCTTCTTGACAATAAGATGACAGGTGTAGTTTCCAGCCATTTATTGCACGTAGGATTAAATGCATTAGCCATATTCTAAGGTCAGCATATAATGTATCGTTGTTCAGGTATCCATTCATGGAACAGTTGCTTACCAATCATGATCGAGTAGTCAAGTCTTTTTAACCGTACCGGCTTGTTATAATTTATATTTCGCAAATATTTTCCATTTTTATGAAAGCTCAGTCTAAATGTTTCCTCAGGGGTGTACCGTCAAATATCAGGAAAATTTACGCGCGACTGGTAATGAAAATTTGCGTCTGGGCAGAAATAAAAATGGGTCTGGTGAAATGTGATTGTGGGTGGTGAATCTCCGCGGGTACGTCGGCGCGATTACCGTAAGTACGTGCGGGCGAATGAAATTAGCCGTCCCAGGGGCTGGGGCAATCCTTGCCCGCCATCAACGGTCGAGCGATTTCTCAAAACTACAAATATTATTCTCGTTTCCTGGGGGAAATCAGAAACAGTAATGCGCGGTAATTAGCAAGGGAGGCGCGGACGGGTCTCGGCAAGTCGGCGCATGCAGATGGGAAGTGCTTCCTGTGCGCCGCTGACCCTCTGATAATACAAACCCTCTCTTTCAGATAAATGGCGTGGAATTTGCCCAAACACACCCGCCAATACATCTGCGGATATTACAATCCCAAATCATCATTCCTCATATTCTAACCAAACTTTGCTCCAGTAATAAGGAAATAAGTTCATGTCTCTCACACAACACATGACGTTCTCTCAGTGATTCTGAGCTAAGAATGAGATCCTACTGTTATCAACGATTAACGAAATACACTAAGCTGTGCCCGAACACAACCTACATATCTCACTTAATTGATTTTCTAGTACTTAGGCACTAGTCTCAAGTACTGTTTTCCAAAAGCAATTTTAATGGTCAAATGTAAAGTGGAAAAATGGTTGTTTCAAAAGTACAATCAGGGAACAGAGAACACATAAGAAGAAATATAATTGGAGATTGATCAGTAAGGTATATATTCCGTACTAAAACTAGAAGTACAGAAAAATAATAGTTTCTCCAAGAGAATGTTCAGGGAACAATGTTTTGGTTACAACTTACACATAAGTAAGTAGTATATGTGGATAACGGAATGAGAAGAGATGAGAATGGTGGTTGATCAGTATCGAAGAGTATCCGATACGGCAGGTATGGAGAAAAAATAGTTGTTTCAACGGGAGTTTCAGGGAACAGAGTTTCTGGTAACTACTACAGAATAATAAACCAGATGTGATTTTACAGAGAAAGAGACGAGAAGAGATGAAAATGGAAGTTGATCTGCCTTGAAGACTATGCGGTACTGTAGATAAGGAAAAATAGTTGTTCCAAAAGGAGTTTGAGGGAACAAAGTTTCTGGCTGGTACTAAGGCACAGGGAACCAGATGCGATTGTGTGGAGAAAGGGATGAAAATAGAGGTTGATCAGCAGCTCGGAATATGCGATGCGATATTGATTTTAGGGGTAGGCCGTAAGAATGCTGAGGGCTGATGAAGGTGCATTCATCAGGCTGTGTGTGCGGATGTTTGCCGGCGGCAAGTCGTGTAGCGACCGATGTCCTGCCGTATTGATTAAGCGCGGGTCATCCTTTGTGTTGCGTGCATGAACGTTTCCGCTCCGTCAATGGTTTGAAACGCGCGCACAAAGCCCGCGGCAGCGACCGAACACGACCGTCGCATCGGCTTCGGCTTTCTTCCTCCAGTCCGCTTTAATTATCCCATATTCGAGACAACACCAACGACTGCAGTTTGAAATGTGTCAATGCCGCTCCAGCGCCGACTACATTTGCATGTAAATTGAATAAGGACGGGAGACGCGACGGCGCTGTATCAGATTCCCGGATGAAAATATACCAAGTAGCGATAAATCCCGCAAAGTAGGGAGCCGCTACGACATCTGGACTTCAACAAGAGATGCTCTATTGTGTCCGAACTCAGCCTAAAAGCTAAAGCTCTCCTCTCATATCTCTGCCTGGAATTTAAAAGCTCGTTGATGGACAGTGCCAAAGAGCTTTCTCCTTCTGCAAGCAAAACTACCGCCGCTACCTTTATTACTAAAGCTCTTTCTATTTAATTATTAAATAAATATATATGCTACTCCATCAAAGTTGGAACCGTACAAGAGTAAAAACTTTTGCGTAACAATCTAACAAAAGTATTAATGACAGTTAGAGCTTGAAGGATGGTAAACCGCAACCGATAAAACACTTACCTACACTTATTACGTTTTAATGAAATTGTTACGAGGAATGACTGAAAAATGCAGATAGAGGTTAGTGATTACTTCACTGATTAGAATCTTGCTTATATTTTTTGTAGAATACTGGTATAGAAATGTTTGGTCTCCAAGAATAAGTTGGTGAAGTTATCTAGCTGACATGTTGGGGTGTTTTATATTTATATAAATAAAGTGTATAGTGCGCCCCCTAGAGTAAACATAGTCACATGCGTCCATTCTGCGCTAAGCCTTCTGGGATCGCTCAAACTTTCCGGACTTTATGTTGGTTCAGACTGCGGCCACAAAAATTTCCAGCTTAACTTGACGCCAGCTTAGACCGTGACTGTCGACAAATCCGAACGACGGATTTAACGAGCCAGGTTTTAAAAGCTCGCAAAATACAACTCGAGGAACGTTGGGACTAATTAAATGGCAGACACGCAAAGCTCGCGGCCGCAGCTTTATTTACAAGCCAGGTACGAGGAACTTGCCCATAGCGAGAAAGCTCATCCAAGTCCAGCGCCTGCTTTCAAATTTCTCCTGCACCAATAACCATTAAAGTCATAACGATTTTACCCTGAATATATTACGTTTAACTTTCAACATCAAACATTATTTCTTACAACAAGAAATCCAATATGGGTCACGAGCACTCATTTTTGCAACACTCATAGTTTGGCTCCCAAATGTCATTGTCAACTGTAGTATTTTATTTCACTATAGTTTTGCATTTTTTTACATATCACCCTTTAATATTGCTATTTTGAACAGAAAATGAAGACTAGTTTAAAGTTGTTGCATTATCAATATCTCTAATTCAAATCCCAGCTTCATCAGACTTTAATGATCTACAAAGTGTAGGGTCTTTTGTAGAGGATGATAAACTACACCTATTTAAGTACTTGAGATTTTGTTCCATATAGATGACGAGATGCTAATTGTGAACATTATTTTTTTTTACAGAGATAGCCGCGGCTCATCAGAGTTTCAAATTGAATAAAATAACGCTGTGTTTGAATGGTTCTGTGCCCACTGCAGTTTAATTGCAGACAACACATGGAATTCGTAGCTAAAATGATTCTAAGTGTGTAAAAAAAAAACAGTTAACATAAATGTACTCTCAAGTGGCTGTAGTCACTGATCTACAGTTCAATATTCCAAATTCTATAAGGTGTAAAATAACAGGTAGATATGTTTTGAAACAAATGCTTATACTTGAGGCCCTGTTCCTTTTAGAAATATCGTGTTGAAGATATATGTAGGATTAATTAGAAACTCTATTTGTAATCATAACTGCCAACTTTAACAACTAATTTTGTGTTGCAAATATCAAGGGATTTGTTCCAAAGACAGTTTGTGACACAGGCGTAGTCTTACAGTTGATCGATTAAAAGTAATTTTTTGGTGGGGATCGCTTGTTTTATCAGCGTTGTATTTGATTCGATTTGAAGTTTTGATTGGTTACGAAGCATGAGGGTAGTTATATATTGGATGTAATTAAAGTTGAGCAATTCAGCATCAAAGAATCCTATAATACATTTATTTGTAAACTCATATTTCTGAGCGCATGGATCAATTACGTTGGCAGCAATCAAAGCGCGAGCAGAGAGCACCCGAATGGAAATACCGCTGGTAAAACATCCCGGCGAGATCACAGCAACTATCAATAGTGGAAACGATGCAATATACGGCAGGAACGTCGACGAGCTATTGACTTAATTTTGAGAGCACAACACGCCCGCCATGACGAACACCTGATTGGTGGGCTCGCATCAAAACACGCTGGCATGGAGACAACCATCCCTTGTGCTCCTGTTGGTGTGGTCACCATGGTGACACGCCATGCGGCCACCACTGTTTCCAAGGTGTGCACCAGCACCAATTTCCTCAGAGGAACATTATTACTCTATATCCGACACATCAGAAACATTCCACAAACGTCATTTCCAATTAGTCTCTCAGAACTATACAAAACATCACAGCATCACAAGAATCGTACTATGTGAAGACAAAGATACCAGTCTACAAAATTAATAATATTTAACTCTTTACATCATTCACGATCCATTGCAGAATATGCCAATTGATCATAGATTTCGATCGTGTATATCACAAAGAGAATGTGCAACCACAATTTTATTGAAAATACTATGAAGAACTTTATTGTTTATTCTATCCTAACTGATTATATTGATATTTGAAAGAAAATTTAATAATAAAAATAAACATCAGCAACGGAGTTTTCCATGTTTTTTTATATTTTGGGACTAACATTTTAATTTTTTTTTGATATAACTCGAACCACAATAAATATAGAAGTAGAAATATCGAATAAAAGACGAAAGCATTCAAATGAATTTTACAAAAATAAACTTTGGGAAGTAGTGTTTTACATATCGAGTATAAAGTAAGGCAATAATCTGTGATCATAGAATTTTTTACAAGAAATGGTAAAATGAATTAATATTTTTTGTAATAATTGATCTCTATCCAAGATTCGACGACACATGTAAGTACATTGGCACATTTTTAAAATAAGTTTTTAATAAATTATGAGCATTTTACCAAATTTTTTTAAATATTTTTTTCTTTTTATCTCATTTTTTTTCAAAAATTGTTCTTTCAGAAAACTTCAGACCTGATGTTTCAATAGTGACATAAAAAAGAACAAGACAAATTCAAATAGTGCGTGTCGAAGGATAAGCAGGAGAAGACTGTAGAAAGTTGAAATTTTGATGTCACATTCTGACAATGGGTTTGGAACCAGTCAGAAGTTAGTAGGAACAGCCGACTAACGATCAGAGATTGGGTTTGAAGCTAATTGGAACACATTTTTCAAACTGCGCATGCTTCTTATAGTTCCGAACTGATTTAGAGGTTAGTTGGAACAAACCTATAATTTAACCTTCTACACTTGTTCAATATGAGTGCTGTACGTCATATGAACATTATAATAAGCTTAAATTTAATTAATGAACCTGGGCATACGAGTATGTTTTGTTTTGAGTCTTTGGAGTTAAATTTTCTGGGACCGGGGAGGAGTGTAGAGCAGGGTCATCGATAGAATTCAATTAAAGTTGAGGCATTGTGCACACGTGTACAAAGTAACCTTTATAAGATATAATCAAATCAAAGTTTAATAAACATCCGCGAAATGAAACACGGCAGCCGACACGCCAAATACCAAGTGTAATTAATGAAGCCATTGAACACAAGAGGACAAGTGTGTACATATGGTCGGCGGATATTGCACGTACGGTTTTCCTGTCCGCATCATTTAAACTTAGTTTGAACAATGCAATAACACGAACGTGATATTTCACAAGCACCTTTCATCATCCCGTCCGAAAGCCGAATTATCCAACCCTTGCCACCCGCAACTCATATCCATCCCCAACCTGCAATTAATGCACTTGTTACACCGACATCAGAAATCATAAACCAATTTACAAATAACCAAGCAAAAATTGGGGGGCAAACAATTACATTCTGTTCAACTAATTGCTTTTATGGCTCCCGCACCGTTCATTCAACATGTAGTTGTTTAATCCAGTGACAGATAAAAAATAGCTTCATTTTTTCATTGGATTTGCTTTGGACTTCAACGATATCAATACTGGAACAAACGCGCTTCTACAACCACAGACCCACTTCGAAATACTTCCAACCATTTCAGCTAATAGATTTATGATATGAAATAAATATTATTATTTAATAAAGTATAGTTACTGCATTTTTACATTAAAAAGGAACAAATCATTAAAATTTACATTAACTATCTAATTTGATAACTAGTAAAATATTATTATTAGGTATTTTTAAGCTTCCTGGCTTTACAAAAATTAAAGAAAACATAGTAAAGCACTTGCTGACCTTTCGTTTAAAGGGAATTGTATATTACATATTACGAGTTGTAAGATGCATATTACGCATAAAGTGGAAAAATCCATAAGTGCGTAATTGCTTTACAACTCTAATTATGTACTATACTTTTTCTACGATTATTATTTGACTGTTTTTCGGTCAAATCACGATCACAAAATACATCGAAAAAATTTACACATCACAGTAAATAGCGCCAACTGCAAAATAATATAATAATGGCTATCTACATTAGTAGTCGTAGAAAAAAAAATTATGTGCCACTCATACATAATCACCTATTTCTCACTACTATTACTATTGAAACAATATAAAAAAGTTTTAAAAACAGGACCAGAGAACGATATATCTGTGTCATTCTCAATTATTTCGGAAATTCATTTATTTGAAAACCGTCTTTATTTTACTTATGCAAAAGATTCTTCAAATAGTGATGTTAATGGATATTAAGAGAAACTAAATATAAAATCGTAATTAAAATCTAATCTTTCAAAATAGGTAACAATTGGAGCTCGAACTATACAACTGACTGCAAAAGTATATAACACGTGCCAAGTATGAATGACAGTGTTTTAAATTATGTAGTTTGAGTTTGTAGTTTGCACTGAATCTTTACAATCCAGGTGTAGCAAATTCGAACCTTGTTGTGGCATAAATATTGAGAAGTGCTTTATTGCATATGCAGTAGTGAAAAGATTGTTATTCGTATTATTTACATATGTAGTTGCTGTGGATGTAAGTTTTTACAGACTGATAAACACAGACGTATATAATGTAGAACGTGTTGTTAGGATTCGAAATAAGGCAAAAACGGGAGACAATACTTCATAATCATAACCGAATTTGAGGCGACAATTCCTGAAATCCGAATCCCGGGCTGGCTGGGTCGTGCGAACCGGGTCGCAGTGATTCGTGAGCCTAGTTAATAATTCAAACTGGCGGGTAACCATGGCCGTCGCTCCACATCCGAGCGGCTCGGCGCGTGAATAGTGCCGTGATTACAGCACCCGTATTATGGAATCCGCCGCGCCAACGAACAAACACACTTAATGAACGACACAAAGTATCGTTAAGTTTGTTTTAGTTGCGGTCGCTGCCAATGTTTGCCCATATCTGTCACTCATGTCCGAATCGATGCGCCACCCGGCCCAAATTCAATACTATTCATTTATTCAAATGGACCGCATTTTTCTACAGCGATACATTACTTACAACCCACTAATCGCTACATTTTTCATTCGCCCCTGAAAATAACCTGCTCATTCTCATAAATTCACCTAAATAAATATATGAGACCTCCCCTATAATTACACTAATAACTTTTTAATAATCGTCGTTATTCATTATTACTGCGGTGGCTCACTTACACGGTTGCAACATCTCTGGTTTCGGTTCGAGGACTCCGGTTTTATGAGATAAATCTCCGGGTTGATTAAAAATTTTGTTAAATTATGTTGTGATTTTGTAAATTCTATCTAGGTGCCGTTATGAAGTAACAGACTTATCATACTTTTTCCTTGACTATAATCCGAATCCCTTAGAATTCAATTTAAGTTTATGGCAATTGCAGTTTATTATTTTTGTTTTGATTGATTAAAAATATGTATTACTTTATTAACCATGCTCACAATCATGTATAACCGTCGCCAATCTTTTACAAATAAAAATACTGCACCGACTATAAACTTAAAATTTTAGTCTGGAGTAGTAGACTGACCTCACTACTAAAGAGGATATAAAATTTATCACATATCAAGTAGGTTAAGTACTCACATAAACAAGTTGTGCAACAGATATTATAAATAGTTATTTTTGTGCAGGGTTGAAATCCCAGCATCACCAAATTCAAAAACCGCTGTTTCGGATTGCTTTGGAACGCACTACAAGTTGTAGTTCCACGACAGAGGCTACAGGTTGACAAACAAAAACAAAAAAAAGATGTATAGGAATTCATGTCTTTTTATATGGTTTTTTTTTTATTACGAATTAACAGCCCAAAATATTATTCCTTAATTTAATGGTGGAATAATTTATATTATACATTACTTGTTTTGGACTATAAATGTTTCTGCAAATTTTGTGATTATGTTTTTCTTTGTCACATAATATTGTCTACATTAGTAGATAAATAATTTATTACTTTAGTTTTACAAAAACAAAATTAGCGTCAAAACAAGATATATAGTATGAAAAAATCATGGTGTTTCCAACAGAATTGGACAAATGCCAACGTTGTCGAAAGAATCCAGTAAGTATCATGAATTTTCCTCTTTCAAAAGTCAAGGGTTATACTCGTCAAATAAAAACCCAATTCCAATAGCAACATTGTTACATTGTACTGAATACCTAATTAGCGACTAAGTTTCAAACTATAAAAATAGAAATCAGTAAGTCCTGGAAATGTTAATGTTAGTGAATGCCTAATTAGAAGAAAAAGTTTTACGAAAAGGAATATCACACAATCAGCAAGTTACTGCGGTGGCATAAAAGAAACGAGAAAGGTGAAGTAATAAAATAGGCCATGAATAAACCGAAATCAGTAAGTCCTGCATATAGTGCTGAATGCCTAATTAGAAGAATAAAGTTTTATAAAAAGGAATATAACACAATCGGCAAGTATCTGCGGTGGCATAAAAGAATCGAGAAAGGTGAAGTAATAAAATAGGCTATGAATAAACCGAAATCAGTAAGTCCTGCATATAGTGCTGAATGCCTAATTAGAAGAATAAAGTTTTATAAAAAGAAATACAACACAATCAGCACGAGGTAACTGCGGCGAGCTGAAAGAACGAGGAAGGTGAAGTAATAAAATAGGCCATGAATAAACCGAAATCAGTAAGTCTGGCAGTTTACCTCCGGTGGTATCCACTGACAAATAATTGGTGGAGCCGGCACGTTCAAATGAGCACCGGAGACCAATCGATACAGGACGGAGGCACTGTAAGCAGCCAATTATTCGCAACGGTACGACGTGGAATTACGCTTTTATAAACGCCGAGCCTCGCAGGAGCCCTCTTGTTATTTCCAAGGTGAAAACATCACTTTCCGCCAATGCATATAAATTCTCATTCTCCGAAAAGTATCGGCGAGTAATGATGGCGAGCTGTTATGAAATGCTTAGGTTTTCTCATTCAGTATTCAGATATATGTGCATACGGGATGACGTACCATGTGCATGGCTTTCACAATACCCTCAGGACACTCTTTCCGCCAACAAATTATTATAATATGACAAGCAACACATCCATTTTCAATACACAAAACCCCACCATTTTCATAGCAAATTAACCGAAAAAATTGATACAAAAGACGTTCACATTTCAGTATTTTCTTTTATCACATAAAATTGGTATAAGTGACAAGGAACACATCCATTAACAAATTAAAAATAAACACAAATATGATAAGAGAAAAAGTGCATGATTTGCACAATAACATTAATAATGGTATAATAATATAGTCAACTATTAATCAAACAAAACTGTGTCCCTTGATTCTATACCCATTAATAATATGCGTTCAAAAACATTCTACGGATTATTACCAAAAAAGAACAGTGCATTTTTAATACCTTATAATATTAATATCAGAATAGTTTTTAGAAAGTGTATTTATGAAGTTAAGTTAGGTAAATTGAAATTCCAACGATTTTATTAAAAGTGAGTTACGCTCAATATTTTTTAGATGACAAAAAAAATCTAATATAACATTTCAAGAGAGCTGCGATAACTATGTTTAGGCAAAGATAACGAAATATTAATCACTTACAAACAACAGCTAAACGTTCTTGAAAATGCTGGAATTAATAGTAGGCTCTGAACTAGTTGTACCACTTTTTTAATAAATTATCCCCATGGTTAGTCTTTTAAATTCATTGAAGGCCACAAGTTTATAAAAGTTGGAAAATTAGTAGAGAACATGGTGGTATTATTTATTCAAGATGAAAATGACGAGGATAAAGTGTCCTCCACAGACATGTCCTAAGGGGGATGATTAACCGTAAATGAACGTTTATGAAAGATAGAGGAAACGCGTCTGAAGCTGAAGAGGATTTAAAGGGATGCATGTTTGATAAGAGAGTATACACGTGCAACGATACGAGTTATGCGCAAATTAACAAGAAGTGCTCACCTCTGCAGGAACAAAGCGCCGAGTTATAAAATAAAGCTGTCGACACGACGCGCCATAGACGCTGTGTACACGTATTGCTTACATCCGCGGACAAAAACAACTTACTCGAGCGAGGCAAAAAGAGTGCGAAGACGTTATTCAAACGGCAGAGGACGCAGCAATGGAAGTGCGGCGCGGGATCTGCAAATGTAAAATGTCTACTAACGTCGAGTGGGCTGTCTTAAAAACATGAAAAGAAGGAGATTAAAAAGTGATGAGTTGGAAATAAGGAAAATTTAATTCGCAACGAATGGCGCTGGGATCTAGCCCGCTCTAGTCGGAGGGTGCGAGAACATAAAGAGGCTCAGAGAAATTAGAAGTTTGGAGAATAATTTGAGGAAAAGTGACGACAGGCGGCTGGCGGGAACGGGGTCCCACGTGACTGGCGCGCGCGCGTAGCGCCCATAAACTCACATCCAGCCGACTCCCTCACTTTATTCTGAATGCACATCACAAACTTTTAAAGTTTGCATAATTTAAGATTTGGTCATTTCCATATCTTGAATTACTCAACAAGAACTGACTCCAACAAATGCTTTAAACACTTAAAAGCCTGAAAACTACGCAGAATCAATTAAGCTTTAAAACTAAAAAGACTGGCATTCTTAAAGCGTCGACATGGCTAACAAAATTATAAGTATGATACCCGTGGGAAAAGTTTTTGAACATGATGAAGCACTGTACGTTTGGGTATAATATGCATAACTGATTATTTTCAATTATTATATTGCTCCTCGTAGAGTAATTAACTTTACAAGTGCCGTAATTATTAACACAAAGTGGTGGTGCGTCCGAATTGAATTATAAATGAAGTTTGACAGCAGAACAAATGGCAGTGTGTGCAGTAGCAGATTAAACACAATGCCTAGCGTGGCTCATCCCCCTTAAAAAGTGAATCGCCGGCTGTTTTCATGTAAGTGCTTTAATAAAAGAGGAGTACGCACTATTAAAGAGCTCGCGTGCTCGGCCTTACTAGCCACGGGCACGAAAGCTTCGCGCGCCTTGAATTACGGACTGTCTGTCTTTATTACGGGAATCGAGCACGGCTCTACTTTCCCTTCCACCTGGAAGGTCGCCACTACACGCACGCTTACATTTATATTAATCAGGTGACATTTTATGGTATCAATCAGTTCGTTTCTGCCACTCCCCCTGTACAAAAACCGCTGGATTCATGACTTGCAGCTCGCACCGGACGTAATGATGATGAATACTATTATTCGTCAACGAATCTATTGTGCTGCGTAGCGCCTTCGATACATCTTTATCATGAATGATCCAATCTGCGGCACAAACACGATTCAATCTTTCATCATTTATGGTTTGACCTCATAAATTTCAATCACGCTCCTCTGATATTCATGTCTGTCGTCTGCGATTTGGAAATCAATATGAGCCATCGTGCGTGCCAAAAAGGAGATTTTCTTTCACGTTTTAATTACCATAAACCCGAACGCTTTCCTTTTCATCATCGCTGACTTTACTGATTATGATCTTGCTTACAAAGACGATACTAGTTCTAGATTCAATGTTTACTGGAACATTGGATGATGCAACTTCTAATATTACTTAAGCAACTGCGCATGGAAATAAATCATTTGTCACTATTTTCATCTTTTTCATCGGCATTTTGTCGACAAAAGGCAATTTTAGTACTGGATACTTTCTTCTCCTAATGGAAATACGTTTCTAGAATAAACCATACTGGTTGACTCTTCCTGCAATATCCCTTGGATTAACCTGGTCTTATACATGTTTTTGTGGTGTGGAACAGTTTATACTTTTGCACATTTCTACCAATGTTTATTCAGTCAATACTGAATTGGAGATAAAATAAACGTATAAATCACACATAAAGTAGGTAACAAGGTGTGGTTTTCTGGTAGGTATGCAACGAACGAAATCAATAACAAGAGGGATTATTAAGAAGCTGAATCGCCGGCAGAGATTTGATAGAATTCGGGCGGCAACAACAAGGGCTGTAATCCGGAGAAGTATAAAAAGCGCGGGTGGGAAATCATACAGACGATATCTGTTTCGGATTAGGAGTGACCGACGAGTGGACCGAGGCAGAGTTTTGGATTTAATCCCCTGCCGTGCAGCATAGTCGCAGAATGCTTGATCCTTGCACCAAGTTTCCCTTCTGGAACGGTTAATCCGGCGGCGTAATACCCATGCTGCGGACAGAGACAGACAGCGCACCCGTCTGCCTCGCATCACGTCGCCAACAATGGTTCTAATCCCCAAAGAGTTGGTCAAAACAAACCAACTATCATTTCGTCTAACAATTCCATTAACTAACTTTCCTCCAGTTTCCAATTTAGGAAATTTCGTTTTACTTTCGCGCTCGCCAAACCGCCCGGGCGTCTAACGTCCTCGGCGACTACGTCACACGCATCCAGAAGAGGAGCAGAAGTTCCATAAAGTATATACGGCATCGGTTACGGCCTCCATATGATAACGACGTGTCGTCAGGTGATCCGATCCTAAAGCCGACAAGCGTTTTTAAACTCGGCGAATGCCGTTAACCTTGCGTGCGAAGTGCCGATCCTCCGCCGTAAAATAATCCACGCCACATCGCCGCCGAACACGAGCGGGAGCATATGTGAACGTGATATCGGGCCACGATTATGGATCATAAAATGAACAAAATGTACCGTGTGTCGCCGAAGCGAGGCGCCGCTGGAGAAAAGCAGGAAAAACAAAAGATTGAAAGGGACTTTGCTCTTTAAATAAAAGGAACGCGATAATTCGTGCCAGTTTGGAAAGTTTAATTGTTTTCCGACGTGCCGAAGCGAACACGCTCCAGGAAAGAATTAACTATAAAAGAGATCTGATTTACTACATTGGCTGTCATATTCTTGGCGGCGTGGCAGTTCTGTAAGTGAGGCAGTACGTGGCTCGCATTTTAATTAATGCTTAATGCCGAGCTGGTGGAAAGCAGAGACTAGCGACCCCGATTTTGATGGAGCAAACTTTGCGGAAAATTGGTCGTTGTGCTTGGAGCGAAGCATCGAGCCGCGCGCTGATTTATGGCAGCGATCGGAAGGTGTTGCTCCCGCCCGCGCCATGCACATATGTTCAGTGACGCACTTTGGGAATTGCTGCACGGCACCGGCCGAAACTTAGCGCAGTGAAAGTTTACCTACCCCAGCACCAATTATGATTAATTGCCGGTGTACATCCTAATTTATAGCTTCATTTCCTAAGCGCAACAATCGTGCAGGAGGGACTACTCAGCTCGCTTCACGTCCCAGGCCCCATACCACCCAACATCCACACAAACTTTTGCCTTTTGCTGTCTGCTTTCTTCACTAAGAAAATCAAATTTGCAAACCAAATTTCAATTTTGAAATTTAAATTTATGTCATATTTAAATAGAAAAGAGACGAACAGGCGCTAATTGCTCGACGCACATCTTCCATGAGGACGAAAGGGTGAGCTGTTGACGGGGATGACGCGTACGTACCAGAGCAGCAACATGCAAGAAGCACGGTGGGAGCGAAGAGTGAAAGAACAGAGGCACTGTCACAGCACAAGCACACTATCACAGTACTCACATGCACGTAGCACAAGTAGCAGTAGCAGTGTACCTGATGGAGTTGGGCCGGTGCGTTCACATGGAGAAGGTGTTGACACCGAGCGGCCGCAGCAACAGCGAGTTCGAGGCGTGCTCGTGCAGCAGGTGGAAGAGAGCGCGCTGCGTAACAATCAGGGGCGACTAGCAACAGGCAGTCTCGGCCGGCGGCAGCAGGGAGGAGCCGGCTGACGTCACGCCAGAGGGAGGCGCGGCGCCGCCGCACAGCGCCGCGTTGCTGGGCAACGTGTCCACACCATGCCGGCTGCAGCACGCTTCGCACGCCGGCAAGTGGGCGTTCTGGTAACAAGCTTGTTAAGCGCGGCCGACGCGAACCTGGGGCTGCTTGTTGTCAAACATCCCCCGCAATCACGGCCCGGTGCTTCGTCTGCACCAGGTGCCATGGCGACCGCTAATGGGCGCGTCGCGCTTTTGCTGCCGCCAATATACATAAATAATTACCTACACAATGTTGCAATCCCATCGCTCATCGCCGACTCCATGCAAATCACAATATTGTCATCCCGATATTACCATAACACATCCTCATCAGCTTCACTTCCACTGCGCTTCAAACCGATAATAATCATTCATGTTCCAATATCCCACTTTCAACTCCAACTACACTCTCTGCCTTTTCTCTTCAGTTCCCTTAATCATTTTCCAATAACAACAGTTTTCTACACTATTATTAATTCCATCTATGTCCTTCGAACAACCTGTTCAAAATTGCAAATTCAGGGCACTCTGCCTACTTCAGGACAAGAGAATAATTACAGGTAGACGAAGTTTTCATGGTGTCCATATCCTCAGTAACTTCGAACCAATATGACCTTAATCTCTGTCTTTAACTTGCCTTTGCCCTTTTTTCTCATCTCTTTTAACAATTTTCTCCACAACTATTAATCTTTTCTTTGTTCATCATTTAATCCAACTTTTATTCCTGGCACACTTTTCCTTTAAAGGTAATCCTGAAGTTATCAATAACTGAGTTCATTTTGACCTTTAGCATACGATTTGGTCAAGAAGAAAGGCGGTGTGATTAGGCTGGGATGCAGTGCCAGAACAAATGAAATATTGGAGGCACTTCAAGTCGAAAAGAAGAAACGTGGGCCGTCAGAAAAGTTGATTTATTAGTTTTTGTGCAATGCATAACAACGTCGATAAATCAAATTTTAATAAATGTTCGCGGCCGACGGCAAACTCCAGCAGTAGCAGACGGTTCTTATTTACGTTTATTAAATTACTCACTTTTTTTTCCTTCTCAGAACCAAGGGTTATATGAAAATTCCTCTTCCTAATTAAGAATCTACGTATAAAACTAAATTGAGCAGATGTTTTCACGGAAATATCTCCGTAATTACAAAAAAGTTTCATTGATATATTATTAGAAATTTCTATTAGCAAAACCATTTCACAACTTACGAGTCGTAAACAAAATGGTGTGAGATTACGTAGATGGCTAAATACATTTCAAAGAAAATATTTCATTTTAACATTACATTTCATTTGTTCTCCTAATTCGCCAGACTGCAGTCAGTACCAAAGTTAAACATGATACCATGCGTGACACAACTACTAGTAGTAGTCGCTGACCTAACAAACATTACAAATTTACATTGGTTTATTTATTCATTTGAAAATCGAAACGATTGTTTCGCCATATTGAACATCATTAGATAGATGTAAATTACTATTATTTTATTATTATAATTTACTGTTTTTTCATTCCAATATAATATTTTGTTCATATAAATAGTTTTTATTTATAACTTACTTACTTGTAAACTGTTGTTTATTTCAACGGTTTATTCACCAGACGAACTAATCTTTACAGGCTATTAACATGTAAAACTGATAGCTAACTTATAAAAATTTTATATTTTAGTAATTATTATTTAATATTAACTATTATATATTAAAAGTTGTAAGATGCGTATTACGCACGAAGTGGAAAAGTTACACAAGAGCCGCGAAACGTCATTGCTTTTCAACTCGAATTATGTACTATACTTTTTCTACGACCACTATTTGACTGCTTTTCGATTACATAATATATTGAAAGAATTGACACATCACTAGTAAATAGTATTACCTGCAGAACATAAAAATAACTTAAACTGACAATCTGAAAAAAATAAATTGAAACTGTTTACATCCTAATAAAATAATACTATGTAGAACATTCTTCAATAGTCGTTATATTTTAAATTAATTATTATTACCTTCCGTAATATGACACTTAGATAACCTAGATGTTGTACAACAATGCCTATTTACTTTAGTGGACGTAGAAAAAATAATAATAAGTGAATAACAAACAAACAATTGAACAATATACATTGTTTAAACGAGGTGACATGCTCACCTAAATGTAAAATATATAAATACCTTTTACCTGCAGTCAGGCAAACAACAAATTTACTGTTATTATTAATATATTTTATTAGAAATTTGTATAAGTATTTCAAAGAAAAGATTTAGTAATATTTTGTTATAATTAAGTTAAGCACTCAGACAATGTTCCAGAAAAAAATGACATTAAGAAAACGAAATAAGCTTTGAGTAGAAAACATTGTTAAACTACGAATACCATAACCTTAGGTCCTGTCTAAAATTTAATTCTCAAACAAAACAAACAATCTCGTTAGAACAAAAAGAGCAAGAAGAAGTTAAAATAATTTTAATAAAACTCAAAAAT
Source organism: Stenolophus ochropezus (assembly GCA_035578165.1). NCBI lineage: Eukaryota > Metazoa > Arthropoda > Insecta > Coleoptera > Carabidae > Stenolophus > Stenolophus ochropezus. Next base: position 7,723,805 of record JAQOWZ010000002.1, read on the forward strand.
GCTTAAAAGTTGGCTACGTTGGCTCCTTTGATCATTGAGCCAGCGGGCCATTAAAACTTTCTTACGAGATGTGTGTTCGCGAAGGATAAATATTCATACAAGAGGTCTCCACAATGGAATGGATGTAAGGCGATCCGAGCTCTGTCGATAGTCCATGTTTATGGCTTTGTTTACTCCGCTCCTTACACGGATCCATCTCATCAGGGATGCACCTTCCTGCACTAACTGCCGGCTTGGGTTACCTAGTTTGACCCTTTTCCACGACTTCTTGGCTTGTTTGCTTTAACTTCTAACTTTACCTAAATGGATGTACCCACAATTTTTTACCCACGATGGATGGCAAATTTATCGACGTTTCTACCGGAAATGCAAACACTAATGCGGAATGTCTCTTCATACAGTTATTAGTGGATTAAGTCATGTCAAATTTAATGCTCAAATAGACAAGTAAAGCGGGTCATTTAATTTCAAGGATGAAATATTGCAGATACTTTAGTCTCATGCATAGTATATAAGTTATTTTAAAACTATAAGAGTACAAAGTTGTTCAAAATTAAATCAGATAAGATCATAATTGATGCAAAAATACGTCTGCAGTGCGAGGTTTATTAAATATAAAATATAACATTTTTGTTTAAAATGCCATGTTAATAAAAGAAAATATGTACGTGACAATTTAGTAATGTATTACTATGGTGTTTTTAGCTAAATAATGTAGGTCATAATACACATGTGAGTTAGAAATTATATCTCACTGTTTATATGTTCATATCATAGTAACTTTACTATGCTCTACTATATTTTTTTATTAAATATCATTTTGAAATATCAAGTGTCAAAAAAACTTTTGTATATTTTAAGTCAATGTATAAAATGTGTTGAATAAAATGTTGTATGGCACACGTGTATTAATTACTTGAGTCACTTGAGAATAATACTTAAACTTTTCTCACTTGACTTATTTGTAATTTGTAATGTAACACATTTGTACCATAAATAACTACTCCAATGACATAACTTTATACTTTTATAGCTTTGTTCCAAATCTGTCAGGCTAGAATCAGCATTCTTTTTTAAATTTAAAAATTCTATGTTCCGCGTTTTATATTTAGAGTTTAAAATTAAAATTTTGTCCAGCAAATTATATGACCTTATAATTCATTTTTTGCGGAAAATTTAAGTTGTGTCTTTTATTATTAATCATTTTCAGACTTTCTTTTATAAAAATTGTATTAGTTATATTCTAAAATTATGAAAATTGTATAATATTGCAAAAAAATATTTAAAATCAAATGGTGATATTGTTGGTATTGTATTAGGTATCAGTGTTAATTTTAAAAACAAATTTCTTTTTTTTTCTTTACATTTTTTTAACTGATTCCATTATTTTAAATGGCTTTTATATAGATTGATTCCATTAAAGGTTGTTGTATAAGTAATTTGTTGATAAATTCGCGAACCAATGTATTTCTGCATGCAAATGAGACGAATCGAATTTACAAACACGAGGAAAGCTATGGCGATGATAGTGACTCTGGTTGGAAAATTTATGAGGTCGGCTTTCAGTGAGCAGCAAATTTGCGAGTGGGAACAGCGGTTGAAAATTTAACGGCAATTGATCGAACAATTAAATAACAATTTCTGGTAAATATGACTATTCATGAACAAGAATTATAATACCGAATTTGATATACAGGTAATTTTATATTCATTACTCATTACCTGTATTTCTCGCGAAATTATAGCCTAATGCACGTGTTTATTACACGTAGTTGATTCTAACTGATTATCATGTTTCGACTCGAAATTACACGTGCAGAAAGACTTGTGGTTGAACTTTGAAATGATATTCGCAAAATTAATACTGTTCTAACAAGTTATTTCAATTTTGTATCTTTTTACGACAAAATTTATCAGACAATATACATTAAATTTTAACGAAATTTGAATAAACTTTTAGCTAAAAATAAATAAGAGGTCAATTTTTCTAAGAGAATATAATACAACATAGGGATCCAGTGAATTTATTTTAAAAATTTCATCTTCAGAAGGTTATTCTGAAAAAGAACCAAGTGAGGCCGAAACTGGTTGAGTTTGACTAAAAATTTTTAACTAAATTGACTATATTTTATTCTCCTACAAGTTCTTGCTTTACTCAAAAATGGTTAACCGTAAAACTTGGAAATTTTGTATATGTGACCGCTATAACATCTAGTTGTACACCTCGCTTTTTTATTGAAATCGGCAGTGCCAAAAGTGTACTTTTCTCGTAGTGTTATTTTGAATTTTTCGCATAACTCAAAAACGATTAGCCCTAGAAAGTTGAAATTTTATTTATGGAATTGCTATAACATCTAGTTATACACCTACATTTTATGTTACAAATGGTTTTTTCAAAAGGGCAGTTTACTTCTGGCAAACACTTAATAAAAATAACAATTTAGTTCGCTTTTAATTTTTGTAGGAAACATTTGATTTATTGTTAATTATTTTTTAGTTATATTATTATGTAAATGAGGCACTGTCTGAATAATATGTACATTACTATTATTGTTTATTATTATCTAACCGTTACTGTTTTGTAAAACAAATATGTTGCTTTGGAAAGAAAAATAAGAATGCAGTGTATATTAAAGACAAAAGTTAGAGAGCATGTGGAAATTATTATGATGAACAAACAAACGTATTTCTGCAGTTTGTTTTCAGATAAATAAATTCATTCTAGATTCTATTAGCAAATGCAAAACTAAATTGAAACAAAATGGAAACTAGCACGAAACAAAGGCAATTTCCTTTGTAAGAAAAACAGTTCCTGAGCAAAAGAGCAAACAAAAGAATACAAGTAAATACAATGAAGGCTTTTCATTGGCTGGGGCTCAAAATTCAAGCGCTGATATATTCCGTTGTAAAACATGACACCCAAAGGTTAATTTCAGGCTTTGTTTTTAATTTCAGGCGCCGAGAAGCAATCATAAATCTCGCCCAAGACAACGCAATCGAATTAATGTGAGTAATGGAATGTAATTAACAGGATTATAGCAGCCGTGGAAGAAGTTGACACAAAACGCTCATTTGCATATAAAACACAAGTATTTATTAATTACCTTGACTTAACAATAAATGGCGCAAACAGACACCCGCGCAAACAGAGCAAATCGTTCCGTCAGACAAGTTTTTAATCACCCGTGAATTGTGATTTTTAAATTTCATTACCATAAATTTGGAATTAGGTTTTCCTGGCGGCGTTGGAAGAATAACAAAAAATAAAATAAAAAGTGTAGAAACGAGATACCGGGGTCCCCCGGGCGGATGCTGGAGAGAGAGAATATGCAAATAAATCATTGACAGAGCTCGCGAATTCCCTGCGCGGCCAGCGGTGAAAGAGAACAAGATAAAACCATTCATGAAGTGTAGCCGGCTTCATTAGTAAACACGGCCGATGCATATGTGCCCTGGACGGCGGAAGCGAGCCTCCAATCTCACCGTTCACTCCCGGAATTTTTACTCCCTCAAATGAGAATTTATTCGACAGGGCATCACTCCGCCGGCCACGGATATTATCCGCGAGCCGCGCAGAGAGGATTTCGCCAAGAGCTGAACTGAACCCTTTATCCTTCCATCATTATTTTGCACTTTGCCCAAAAAATATTTGCTGCAACCGGTTTACAAAACAATTGAGATTCACAAAAAATCGCCGGCTGAAAAACTCATTACCTATGTCTTACATCAGACTCTAAATTTGATCTCCTGCATAAAATTTAAGAAATACTGTAGTCTTCCATTTTCATCGAAGGTCTGTACGAAGTATGAAAAATAATATTCTATCAGTTTTATATTTATTCATTAGTAAAATGTACACAATGTATATTTTAGACTTTGCTCAAAAATATTGGCTGCAAACGGTTTACAAAACAATTGAGATTCACAAAAAATCGCCGGCTGAAAAACTCATTATGTCTCACACTATATCATACTCTAAATTCAATCTCCAGCGTCAGATTTAAGAAACACTGTAGTCTTAAAATTTCATTGCAAGTCTGTATGAAGTACGTTTTTTGTATGTAGTTCGAGGTAATCACCAAACAACCTTATTTGACCTTTAGCGTCCAAAATTAGTAGATTGTACAATATATGATAGATATATATATATAAAACATTGAATTATTTTGGGATAATTTTTGATGCACCCAAAGTATTTTGTTTATATTAGTTAAATCACTTTCCTTTTTTATAATTTTTATCTTTTCCTTGGATTTTAGAGAATATGGACTATTTACTTGCATTTAACTTCTGAATTGTTATTGAAGAGCTTCTATAAAAACCTTTAATTTGTAATAGATTGTATACCATTTCAAGATAGCATTACTTTTAGTATACTTAAGACTCACCCATTATTTTTAGTATCTTTACGAGACAAACTTCAAATCGCGGTCATTATGGATTACTTTAAAACTAACATGACATTTAAGGAAAGTATATAAATTAAGAATTACCTTTAATTTAATGGTAGATAATCTAAAATTATTTTTTCCTAAACTTGACGTTTCTTCATTGTTTTCGTGCACCGTGTGGTAAAGTACTTTGCGTTCTAGGGTTACAAACATATTATTTCACTGTCACGAGGTTGGCTAAATTTATTATAGAAATGTAATTAAAAGTGATCTATTATAAATTAATTGCACACAAACGCACAACTGCAACTGATATTTTGTGGATGACCGCCATTTACTTTATATATAAATTAGTTTCTAGACATCACATTTTGAAACTAAACTGAATGTTATATTAAATATTACAATCATAATGAAACTATTAAGTGTTTATTTATTTTGTACTAAATTAAAGTTGAATATAACTTAAAATGTGACGATTGTTTGTGTCACTGAGTAATATATCATTGTTAACAAATAAAACATATTACAATATAAAAAATAATGAATACTTTATACATGTAATAAAAAAGGATCTCAAATCTAAAGTTCGATTCCCGACATCACCAATTGTTACTTGAACTTACTATAAAATGCAAGATGTCAAACTTCTCCGTTAAAATAGAAGTACATATTTAATGAAACTATCATATCTAGAAATGTTGAGCCAGAAATGAATAAAATAAAATATTTTTTTATGTCATTATATTCTAAAATATTGATAATCAATAAAAAAATCTGTTATATAAAATGAAAATTATGGAAGTTATTAGGTACATTTTTTTTATTATAATGTAACTTAATGAACTACTTTTTAAAGTTTATAAATTAGTAATTTTATTTAAAAAATTAAATGGCAGTAAGATTTATTAGTACGAAGTTCAGAACTTTGATGAAAAGCTACAGGTAGACGACGAAAACATGTGTTGCAAACAAGTTGAAACTTGTGTTAGTCAAAATTGCCCTTGAATCAATGTGGATGTAAATCATAAATAAGTTCGCTGCTGCTAATGTCTGGAGATAAGAAAGAGATTACTCCCCGACAGAAATTCCCGAATTTGAGAGTTGTTGGGCGCGAATATAAATGCGCCGAGATTATTCTTAATCTGTTCGGCAACCCGTTCCGGGGCGCGCGGCGTCGGGACGCTGCTCGCTCTATTCTTGATGAATTGACGAACGCGTAGACCGTAAAATTAGTCAATCGCGACTGACGTTACGTATAACAGCAATCTCGAGCATCGTTCATGCGAACTTATGGCAGAGGCGACGGAGCACATCATTCTACTGACACGCCCTGTGCAGAGACGGCTTCAGCCCAGCAGGCGTCATCACATGAGCGACGCGGGACGACTATATTCAAATCAATTTCCTAAATATAACTTAACCATGTTTTTCATTTTATACTACAAAATAATGAAAACTACTTCGGCAAAAACTCAATGTAACATAAAATTGATAAATCACTTACTAATTGTCTCTGAACCATACACCAAAATCTAAGATTTTGCGTACTCACCTGCAACAAAAAGAAAAATACATTAATACATTATACATATGGAATAAAAATCACAACAGTACATAGTACCAATAATAGGTTCTCACAAATGTTACTTCGCGCTTATTATACCAAAATAATACCTATGAATGTATGACACTTAAAATTTAATTATTAATAATGATTTTAAATTCATGAAAGATAAACAAGATCGATATGATTCAATTTGGAATTGTATCTATTCATCATTCTGTTAAGAGGAAAGTTCTTATTGTTACTGGTACTTCATAATGGAAACAGAAATAAATGGTTTTGTCTAGTACTTCTATTCGGTATGTTAAAACTAAAGTATTGAATTATGTTTACATATACGACGAATGTTCCGAAATTATTATTTTTTAATTCTAGTTACAGCTATCAAACTTTTTTATGATTTTGTTTACATTGTATCATAATCAGATCAAATTCTGTGGCTCATTATGTTCAAAACAGCACAGTTTTAATTTCAACGGTATGAAAAAGAAAGTGACGTATTTCTTAAGAGGACAATCATTTGTGATGAGACTTGAGTGCATCATTATGTGCTCGAAAAATAATTAGTGACAAAAAAATGGCAACATTCGTAATCACCTTCCCAATAATATTCAGAGGATCTGGTAGAAATGTTTTAGAATAAATTCGGGCCGGTTTTATACGCAAAAGTATCTCTTTGGTACACAGTTCCAAAACTCACACAACCAAGATTTGACACCTTTTAATTTTTATATATTTGGCCCCTTGAAACAACACCAAGCAGCTTTATGCTCGTATGCCATACTCGTATAAAATGAGTACCAATTCCATGCTTTTTGTACAATATACTATATACTCATCAAGAAGTTTTTGTACTTGAAGTATGTATTTTGTAATACATGTACTGTAAGTTACTCATTACAATATTTTGAACACAGTAAGTGGAACTTAAGGTCTACGGGCTTGTCACTTGTAAGTATGGACAAAATAAGTAAAAATAGTAAAGGAATTAATTTAGTTGAGTTTTCTGGGACAAAGCATTGTCTTGTATCGCGTTGACATGAAGCATGCATTTGCGTGTTATGATAGCAGAGATGTGTGCTTGCAGCAAATGAGAGCGATTAAAATGCAGCAGGTAATACGTTGTAGTTCCATAAAACTAAACCGTTTGAATTCAATTTGGGAGTAGGTTATGCAAATACTCCGCCTCTGTTACAGTCGCAGGCGAGATTCCGCGCGCCCTGTGCAATTTGTTCGAATTAACACCGAGATAAACACGACAACGGAGTTCCTCGTTAAAGTTTTGATAACGAATTTGGCGCGCATGTGCAGATCGCGTTCCCCGCCGTCAAAACGGAGTTCTGTAGCGGAAATGTGTTAGTCAACGTCATGGTTATAAATACGGGTATTCCGGGCCTCCAGTACATATGCACGCGGTGTGCCGACCTGCCAGAACGACAGCGGCGAATTCACCAGCTAACCGCCAGACAGTTCAATTCCCACACCGCCCCGCCCGGCAAAAATTACAAACACACACGTCCAACTTGCAAACACGTTAAATAATCCCAACACCCCTCAAATACAAATCCAAATCTACATGGGTGACACTATAAACTTTACTTACGTACTTATCTACTAATGTCGAAGAATTCAAAACCTAACTAAATGAACTTATCTAATTTCTTATTTCCTTAAGTGATGGAAGCCTATTGAGGAATTTGTAGGGAAATAAAATGGAGTACTGGGATTATTTTTTTTTTGCTGATGGCAACACTGACTCGAACTGAACAGAGTATTGAAATATATATGTAGTTAGCATATTCGGCATGTTTTGTTGAGGGTATCATTGTTATTGTTTTTTGGGGCATTTGCCACTTATTAATATACATGTATGCAATAATAGACTGTTAAGAACTTTTAGTTGTGTTATGTATTAATTTAATGTTACTAAATATGTAATAAGTATGAGGGGTTCAAATCCCAGCGTCACCAAAATTTACTTAATTAAAAATACCACTGCATGTAAGTAGTTCGGAACTCACTATATTTCTCTTCTTCTTCCGTTTTTTTGGACCACTTAAGTAATCACTTTACTTTGCATTTGTTTTAAGTAAAATAGAATACGCGAATTTAATTTGGTCTCCCTATTAAACTTACCAACAATTAGTACTCGATCACATTAATAGCAGATTTTTTAAATATCTTTCTTAAAAGTTAAACAGATCTTATTGAATAAGAGGCACGGATCAACACTCTTTTCTTGAACGTTACGAAATGTTATCTTTAGCTGCACAGAGAGAGCTGAGCAACGCACGGTTCCTTTGGCTCCTAATATAAAGGGTAGTAGATGCACCTTTTCTATTATCACGTATCCGATTCCAGATTCCACGTCAAGCATCTAGGAACCCAAGGACTTTCCAACTTCCGTCCTCTCAGTCCGATGTGTTACTGCGTTTCCCAACTCAGTCATTTCCTACAGCGCTAATTCTGTTTTTGATGACATATCTTTGTAATTTTCTGTCCTCCTTATCAATTGTATCCATTTAAATATTCCTTATTTGTACATTGTCCTTTAATTGGATAAATACTGATGGGTATATTATTATTATTATAAAATGTAAGTCCCTTACAACGATTGTTGCCTAGAAAACCTTCCACTAAAATGCAATTATAAATGTCCAGAGAATTTCCGAACCTCGACGCTTCAGCCGAAGAAATCATTGAAAAAGAAAAATATATCACCGATTATATTTTCATGAAATAAACAACGACAAATTTCTGAAATTACTTTTCCAAGTAAAGTATATTCTATAATAAATACCTAATATCCTATTGAAACAAAACATATACAATCCATATTTGGTAATAATTGTACAGAACGTTCTCTATTCTCCAAAAGTTGTGAAAGTTTGGGCATAAGGAAAAACAGGTAATTCTATCCAAACGATACTAAACGGTTATTAGTATTTTATAATAATATTAACAGAAATACGAATATATACTAGAAAGTTCTTTGATATAATTTAGAATCCTAAAAACCTTCTAACGTCATTCAATCAAAATACAGTTGAATTATTATCAGCTCTTGAAAAATATGACATTTATTACGATTTCCACTTAAATAATATAAAAATAATTTTTATAATATGATACGAAAACGTTTTTTTAGCTAAAAAATACATTTACATATATCCTCGATAGGTGACAGTTTGATACTCGTATAACTTTTTAATGTTTGATGAAATGAATGTGATAGATAATTTTGGTCGAGGTCGTAATGCGGAACGATGAAGAGTGTAAGAATAACTTGAAAGTTTATATTTATGTGGGGGTGATTCGAGCTTGATAGATGACGCAGCTCGGCGAACAATAACCGACGGGACACTTTCGATGGTTCGAATCCAGGGATTACGCGACATTGTTAGACAGAGTTCAGGTATCATCAGCAACTGTACGCTCCAGCCGCGCTAGGTATTTCACATAATTAATCTAGATTAACGTCAACGGACATTTTAATTCAATTACGCTATATAGATAATGTAATTTAATTAGATATACGAGATGAAATTGAGGATTAGAGGCATCAGGACTCTGTTTCTGTTGTGTACTTTATTAGTCCTGTGGCGGTTTGCAGCTGTTTTATACCCCGGCTTATTTTTGATTACGCCAACTTTGATTACTGTGAAGAGCGTGAATTAATACTGCTGGTCAGGCTCTGCTCAAAAGGAACAAAATCACTGAATCTGCACATCTGCTTTAACGGATTACTCTTTAGATACAGTGTATCTACACTTACAGTACTATGCGACAATTTTTATTTAATCCCAAACAAAAATGCAATTCATGTTCTCATTTTCATGTGAGTACATTGAAATGTAATACAGAAATTTTTCTTATTCATATATACATAAATTTGAAAAACCTTAAAACGATAATAAATCCTTAAAAATTTATATTAATCTGTCTAAGCTACCGTAGCTTTCTATATATTATTTATTTTTCTTTATTTTACAATAAAATCACAGAACCTTTCCTAATTTATGTTTTAAATTAAGAATATTTGTCTATTTTTGTAACGTATGAATAATTCATCTGTTTTATTGAAATTACATACCTTGTTAGAAAAAACCAATATAATTCATACATTTTAATCTTACAAAGAAATTAATACAGACTAATAGAGAAATAAAAAATCTTTATAATTAATAAGAAGAAAATTTGAAAAACGATATATTTATTCTTTATTTAAAAAAAAATGTTTGAATTTTCAAAAGGATAAATTGTAATAAAAATATAATTAGTTTTTCTCAGTACATAGAAATCATCGTAAAAATATTAAAATCTAAATATAGAGACTTGGAAACTTCATAAAAAAAACTCCATTTTTAACGATCCCTTTATCTCAAGTAGGTACCTTGGCGAAAGGAGATATTAAAATGAAAATCATCCTTGATTTTCCTATCATATTCAGGGATGCCAGATTGGGCGACTAAACGCCGAATGGGCAACTCGTCTAGTATCAATGCCGCTCAAAATTTGTATATTAAGACTGGTTCCAACTTGGGCGTTTTAAATTTTTGACATTTTTCAAAATATTATAAAAGAATTAGAAGGAAGATTTACTGAGTATCAGTCATAAAATATTTTTTTCATTTTATTTATTCGCGATCATTGTCAGTATCTGCAGATTAGTTTTTTCCTATTGATTTATATGTAAAAAATCGTAATTAATCATAACTTATTTTCATATAACAGACCTTCGGCTTTAATGAACATCCACTCACCTACATTAATCTGTTATATTTGAACTACTGTACTACTATATTATATGTACTGAATTATAGTGGTACCAACTTGAACTTCTTTTTTTCTTTGAATATGGTACCAGTATTGAAAAAAGAAAGAAAAAACATGAAATCCTTGGTGGTTGATTTTCATGTCTGTAGACAAATCCGGACTATTGCTTACCGAAGATTACAGAGTAAATTTTGTTATGTAATTGTTTGTATTCGCCGTTGTGTACCTACAAAATTAATATTCGATGTACGTTTGTAAACTGAATTACGTTGAATCTAACTAAAGTCATGTGTATTGAAGCAAATAATTGCTCGAATGAGCGTAGCGAGTGCGGCTGAATTATTGACCTTAGGGCGCCTATGCTTTCCATCAACACACGCCATGTTCTCTCAGTGAAAGTACATCACCGTATCAACACAGGTTGCAAAATACACCACGTCCAAAGAATAAATAGTCACTTCAAACCACATCACCGATCCCCATCACAAAATAAATATACAACAAAAGCAAAACAAATAAAAGTTTCATTTGCCTGTTTTAAAATAATGGTGGTTAGACATTCAAGACCCCAAATGTTTCGCCGCTAAAGCCGGAGGTCGCTATATGTGATGAAAGATAAGAATGTTAAGTTATATAAGATTTCAAATAAGTGGTCACAATTCCGACGTTATAATATAACAATACGGAACGTTTTCCATATATTACTGTAAACCAGAGAATCCAGAATCGACACGTATTAGTTTTTGGCAATAAAGATTAAAATATATCACCTAACTGTTATTCTCAATTCATGAGAAAGTGCTTCAACAACAGATAACTTTTTTACAAAATCTGGTAAGGAGGGAAGAAACTGCGATCGATCAACCCTCGAAAACATTGGATTTGGACCAAACGTCATCATCGTCATTTAAATCTTCAAGGTAATCATCATAGCAAAAATCTAATTTTCTGTTCCTTTATAGAATTATAATGTTCTACCACTTTTTAACACGCTCTGTAGTTTGCACGTTGTTTTCGTCATATCTTTCTATTGCTTGTCATCTGTACCTACAATACGATACAAAAAAAGCGATCTCGGGCGCACAGTTCGAAGTTGTTCGACCTTAGCGAAAGTAAACGTGATATTCAGCTCACTATCTTATGTACTGGGGCGCTAATTTTTGGAGCCCCAATGAGAGAAGCTACATACGTTGAGGATTTACAACGAAAAGTACCTGAATTAGTGCGTGTTTTTGTTTTTATATAAAAAAAAATAGATAATAATTATCTATATTAAGAGATTTTTTAGTGTAAAATAAAATATTTACTGTTTATTTTTTAGTCTTTGCTTCTTGGAGGAGGGGGGGGGGGGGTTCTTATTACTGAATTCTAATTACTGTAACATAATTCTCAAATAGGACATTATTTGAATGGTAAAATCATTGAACTAATTGAGATTTTCAATTTGAATTACCTATTCATTGTCCATTATCAAATTTTGAAGTTGGTAGGATATGAAATATATTCAGTCAGAGCTAGATAAGATTGCATTCCAAATAAAAGAAAAAGGAATGTTTTGAATGAATATGTATACGGAACGAATTCTTGGTATTACTAAACATGTAACATTTTGCATATTTACATGTATCTTTGCGACAGGTAGAGTTGTTTTTGTTTGTTGTTAGGTAGTGAATTAATAAATTCTCGTGCAGCGAGTGGGCCGAAAGGAATGATGACAGACAAGATGGCTCCTGTGCAAATATGCAGATAAAGAAAAATCGATAACTAATAACAGGCAAACGTAAACACGGATAGCACCGACACATCCCTTTGTTTACTAACGGAAACATTCTACAAGGGAGAGTTTGAATTACACATCTCCCGGAGCTAGAATAAAGTTAGTTACAAAATAAACTTGAGTTTATTATTCGCCAAACTTTCCGTCCAAAATGGCTGTTGCCTTCTTTCCGCGAGCCCGCTCTTGTCTCCGCTATCGCAAGATTCACTTAAGAACAGGGTAATGGAACAGTTCATAAATAACGAACGGAAAATTCTAACCGAAACGACTCTTTGTTGCGCGCGCCAAATTGATTTTTCATTCACGATTCGCGGCAATTCTACATTTATATTATCCGAATCTGAATACAAATTCGGCTTTCATTACGGCGGTCGCAGGCGCTGTTTTTCACTTGTCATCCATGTCAAGCCGCCTGCGAACAAGAATGAGGACGTTATCGTGGATTATATTGATTTTCTGTTTATCTCACGCTCGTGATTTAATCTTTTTATCGTTTTATCACTCCTTGTTTACCAGGTTTCACACTTTATCGACTCGCCTAAAATAGACCTCGCCAAATTAATTCCACATTTTTATCTCCCTATCAAATTTCAATAAAAAACATGGTCTCAATATGTTTCTCCTGTGTATATTATAATACGTCACAGCTTGTTACACTCTGGGTGTGTCAATCTGCTTACTCAAATTTCGATAATGACATATTTACAAAATAATATTGTCCCTAGGTTACGTTGCTACATAGATTTCAAGTGCAGACAAAAAAGTAAAATAAATTAGGCATCGATACTTTTTGGACACATAAAAATAAAGTCCATGAAACTTTTTTTAATATTTAGTAATTAGTAATTTCCTATCCCACTGGCATAGACAAGGAGAGAGATATGAAGATCAATCTACATATACCTGTAAGTTGCTCTATATACTTCCATCCGAATTTACTCTAATTATTTGCTTCAGAATATGCTCTAATTATCATCCGAATTCTTGCAAGTAACTCTATTTACCCCATAAAATGTTCTCCTTCTTGTTTCAGTTCTTGAATATTAGCCTGTATATTTACTCTAGAAAGTGCTCTAATTATTGTACGAATTCATGCAAGTTACTCTATTTATTTGCCCCAGAAAGTTTTCTATTTATTATTCCATTTCCTTTAAGTTGTTCTTTTTATTTGCTCTAAAAAGTGCTTTAATTATTGTCCAAGTTTTCGGTAATTACTTTAAATAAAAAGTTAATAATATTTATATAGATCCTAATTTTAAATGGATTTGTTGAAATATGTCACAAAAATTTGTATTTCTAAGTTATTCGACATCAAGAATTTATTTTCGGGGTTAGGATTACTATTATTTTCAAAACTATTTCTAGGTAGATACATCTGTTTTCTAACCACACAAAATTAATACTTTTTTATGAATTTTATTAAATTCTTTACACCGGTTAAATAATATTTGTTTCATTTGTATTACATTTTCCGATTTTTTTATTAAGTTAGCAAAAAACTTATAATTAAAATATAAAGTTAATTGTTACCGTAGAAAAATTTAAATGTTTGTATTACAAATACGTGAAAATAAAAACGTGTACCAATTTCGCAGAATATAGATAAATAAAAATACGTGAATACCTTTAAAAATAAATGTCAGTAAACTAGGTCATGTTTTACACTGCAGTAATATTTTCCTTTGATCATTTTTTGGTAGTTAAATTTCCTTTTATTTTCAACCAGATTTAATTAAACAGGATATATTGTCCAGCAGAGGGAAGTTAGAGAACTATGAATGTGATAATATTAATGAAGAATTTTACGAGTCTTTTGTGGCACAATACTTAACACATATGGTCAGTCGTAGGAAGCACATAAATGTTATAACTAAAAGAGATATATGGCCAGTGTAAACTTTACTACTGCGGTGGTGCTAGTTTACACCACGCGAGCCACTCTCATTGTGCAGATTTAATTAAGTTGTTATGAACACTAAGCACAAATAGCCGCAAAGACGGACAATATTTTTCACTGGAGAGCAGCATCAAATTTTAATTTGATTCTCACATTTTCCGGGAATTATTTTACTAATTTGTCTCATCACTTTTATTTCAAAAAACATACTGCAAATAAAAACATATTTTATTGATACTACTGGTAGTTCTGTTGATACAATATAAAAATAATGTCCAAAAAGAAAAAAAAATGGTACCTACTATACAGAGCTCTATTTATGGATATACACCCGGTTCAAATACATAGATTCATAACACAGGATTTTAAGATATCATTTAAACGAAAAAGCAAAAATTTATGAATCATTGAAGATTGAAAAATGACACAACTAAAAAATAAACCCCTGGCTAAAAAGTCGGTTTCTTTAACCATCGGTTAATAGAAAAATATCGCATCGAATTTTATATTTACATTTTTGACAACTTACATTAGTTCTTCGATGCGATATTTTTCTACTAACCAATGGTTAAGGTAAACGACACTTTAACCAGAGGTGGAAAAACCGGCACTTAATGTGAGTCATTTAAAAATCATAGATTTTAACTTGACCCGAACTACTATTTACATGACATAGATTCATTTAGTAATAATAAAAGCTCTATAAATGTAAATTTCAAATGTAATAAAACATTATATTAAAATTCTGAGAAATAATGTGCCAAATAGCATGTAAATACGTACGATAATAATGTGCAAATTATTACTCATGAAGCACAGAAGATAATTATATTCTTGTTTATTACTGTGCAATAAACAATGTTTGTTATGATTCCTGTAGCATTGTATCAAATACGGTTAATGAAAATATAATTGTATCTTCATTTCACAAAGTATGCTTTGTACATTTATGTGTCACCAAATATATTCCAAATATTAAAATATTAATATGCAGACAAGAATGTAATAATACATTCGTATATAAACAAAACTATATTTAATTAATATTACTTCAAATAATGTTAAATATTCAGTATAATGAACATTATTATTAACAATAATTATCATAATTATAGACGTGAGGATGAAATATAGATATATGATCAGCAATACATAAGTGTATGAAAACTCATGTGGCAACATAAACAAAAGTCATTTTTTCCTTTAGTGTATCAACAAAGGAGTCTTATATGCACTATTCTAGACCCGATATTAATTCTCAAAACGAGAGCTGTAGCGAGATATTTTAGAAAATAATTATTAGTATTTAAATAAATTTACTTTATTAATCAACATAATTTTTTTTTTACTATTTATCAAAGCGGTGGCTTACTTGGTTATCATGTTCCGATTAACTGAGCGAATTATGTAAATTAAAATAAAATAGTATATTGTGTAAATACAGAAAGTCGCCTCTTTCTCACGAGGTGTAAAATTTTAGTACTGAAATCACACAAGGTGGAAAATAGGTAATTCAGCACGATTGTCACACTATATTATTCCCTGACCACACTGCTAAATGTTACACAACAAAAATAAAAGCACAAAAGCTATTTAAAATAAAAAAAAAACAATATGGCGCCAATAACCTCACAAAGTGTACCTTCACACATGCCGAGTGTTGGCAATTATGATATTGCCCATACTGCACATGCGCAGTTTTAAAAAAAATTTTAGATTTCTCACACTTTAATCCACGATTGTGGGAAATAAGCAACTTTCAAACATTATAAATACTATGAGTAAAGTGCCACTTTCCATATTGGTCGTAGAAAAATAGTATATTAAGGGATTAAAGGCAGTTTAGTCCTGTGGTATATATACTATTTTTTGCACTTCCGCATATTCATTTTAAAATAATAATTATATTTATATAACTGTCAAATACACGAGAGTTTTCAAAACAAAACATCATTAGGTACATTTTCCTAGTAAGCTAGTCTAAGTTACAACCATATACTTATTTGTTTCTGTGATAATACATATAATGCTTGTTTATTAATTTAATCCCTCAAGGATTAAAAGTGCTACTCAGTCTTGGAAAATGAAGAGTACAGTATGGTTTATTCCCGGAAGTGCAAAAAAATTGTTTGTTTGTTTTCTAACATTTATATATAGTCCATCTTTGAAAAAATATAATAAAACAAAATTACAATGGATTCAGTTATACGTAGCACATACATTGCTATTTGCTAGTAATACTATTGACTATAAAGGAATAATTGATTGCATGTAGGCCAGGGTTTGTATTTCTTTCCAATTCTGTGGGGAGACAATTAGCTGCGGTGTGTAGTAGGAAATGACGCGTGGCAACAGGAGACAAGTGTTTTCCGCGGAGGAAGCTGCACGCCACAGTTCCATTCAAGCGGAAATCCATGCACTCGGGCAGGCATGCGTGGAATGTGCGAATCCTAGTTACAGGACAATGCACAGCATCGCGCCAAGGAATTTTGCACCTGCATGTGCAAATTCACACACTGATGCTATCCTTTTACTAATACATGGTATAAATCAATAACTGTCAACCATTACGAGTATAACTATATATTAAATACTTGTATAGTTCGTTATTTATGTTTTTTGGAAAGATTTAGAGATATAAAAAATTTAATTTCCAAATTTGACATTGAGGTATCTATAAAGATACAGGTATTATATTTTTTATTCCAAGAATTTAGAAATAGTAGTGTAAGTGGGAGAGAGATGGACCAGTGGAAGAGATGGACTTTTGGTCTTAAATTTACATTAGAGTGATATGTTTATAGGTAATGTTAATTTTGTTGTTTAGAGACAGTGTAAATAGCCGCCTGAAAATTAATACAGTCAACACTGAATAATTCAAGATTTACATGAAAAATTGGCAAAAAAATTTGTACATTACATACACAATGTATATACTTTATAAACATGTGCATAAGATCTAATGTAAACTAAAAATATGGTTCTATTTGTACACAGTCATAAGTAATTGAGTTGTCCGTTTAACCTCTTTAGCTAACAAATGTACCACCTACGCTGAAGAGAGGTGAACCCGAGGATTTTTATTGCTAAAAAGATCAATTTAACTAGAAACATGAAGAAAATCATTCATACATAGAAAGATAGACGATCTAGTTGTTATTTCATGAGTTCTGAAAAACTGTTGTTTCAGAGACTGGTGATAATGAAGAAGATGAAGATTATGAGAAACGAAAATGCAAAATGCTAGGAAAATTATTTTTAATAAACGATAAAAAAGGATGATTGGATAAAATGTGTAATTTGTGGTCCTATTTATAGGATGTACCACATAACAAATGACAATAATATGTTAAACAGTTCAGCTCCTGATAGCATTTGTTTATCTCGCCTATATAATCGAGGAGAGTTGGATCTTTCTAAATCTGAATATTTTTTTTTTTTTGTAGTTTTCAGAACATAGTTTTTTTTTCTTTATTATAAGTAAGCCTAGATTATATGTTGTAATAAATAAATTTTATTTTCTAAATATTATTCAATATTATAGAATAGAGTAATGTTGCAAATGCAAATATCTATGATGAGTTTAAGTAACTGGTTACTAAGTGAGTGAAAGTAATAAAGTACGTATAAATAATTTGAAATATATTTAGTGGTTGAAAGCGCTTACTTTATGCTTTACACTTGCAAACCTATTCGCAACACGAGATTCATGTTTTATAGAGCAGGAATGACGTGCGAGGGTTATATTGACACGAGCCGAGGGGAGCCAGCCCTTTAATACACACGTATATACGATGAAGTTTTATAAAAGTTTGACGCGTGGATCTGACGAGGGTGTCTTGACACCTCGCTCCAACACACCCCCTCAGCAGAAATGGGGCACTAATTCAAATGTAATTATAAAAAATTAATTGCCAGCTTTTATTTCGACACTTGATTGACATATTGGAAATAATGTTTCTATCAAAGAATTCATTTTAAATCATATTTTATTCCGTCTTTTGATTAAGTGTCAATACAATAAATAAATAATTATATACAGGCTTAATATTTTGATTGGACATGAATTATTAATCAAATTGTTATCTGCTGTTATATTTTTAATTACAAATTAAAACAACGTTACAAAGGTTAACATTGTAAAAAAAATAGAAAGAGAAACAAAAAATAAAGAAACTAATCCTGAACATTACTTAGAAAAATTGTTTCTGTATGTAGTAACAACAGAAGAAGTAATTCCCAAAGCCGCTGGTACTGAATTTTTCCGTAAACCCAAAAATATTTGAAAATATGGAAGTTTTAGGTCGAAAATTTTAAAATTTTTCAAAATTTTCGATATAATATTTTTTATAGAACTAGCTACGCTAATGTCAAATTTGCAAACAGAATTTAATTATCTCTTTTTGTTTCGGAGATATGTGCTGTCAAATTTGCACCTCAAAAAAGTGTATTTTTTAAGTATATTTCAAAAATGAGTAGAGATACAATCTCAACTACTTTACCATTCGATTCTACTGGAAAAGTTATATAAAGAAATGTTTTGTCACCATATACGTTTTTTGTAACGCTTAGGTGAAAAATAAGAAAAACTAAAAAACCTAAATTTTTATTTTTCGCCTCAAAAACATTTGTCACCAAAATATTTCATTCTTTGGACTTAAGTATATATCGATGCGCTGATTTGAAATTTTCAAACAGAATTCATTTATCTCTTCTCGTTCTCGAAATATTTGAGTTCAAAATTATACCTAAAAAATCAGGTTTTTTAGGTATACCCGTTAAACGGTTAGGTTTAAGGTTTCGACGACTTCACCATTCGATTCTACGGACAAAATTACATAAGTGTACCAATTTTCAGATTTTTATCTCAACACATAGAATTTCTACAAAGAAAAAACGGAAAATGGCCAAAAATTGAAAAAAATCGTAAGGGGTGCATCAGGCATTTTTTTCGATTTTGGCTATTTTTGTTTTTCCTTTATACAAATTGTATTCATTGCAATAAAAATCAGAAAATTGGTATACTTATGTAATTTTGCCCGTAGAATCGATTGGTGGAGACGCCGAAGTCGTAAACCTAACCGTTAAAGGGGAAATCCTAAAAACCTGTTTTTTTTAGGTATTGCCAAAACTCATCTTTGAAT
The DNA here is from genome assembly GCA_035578165.1 of Stenolophus ochropezus. Classification (NCBI taxonomy): domain Eukaryota; kingdom Metazoa; phylum Arthropoda; class Insecta; order Coleoptera; family Carabidae; genus Stenolophus; species Stenolophus ochropezus. Next base: position 7,743,357 of record JAQOWZ010000002.1, read on the forward strand.
ACAAATATCTCGAGAACGATAAGAGATATTTAAATTCTGTTTGAAATTTTGAAATCAGCGCATCAATATTTACTTAAGTTTAAATAAAATGAAAAATTTTGGACAAAAAAGTTCTCGGTGAAATTTTGAAATTTAGGTTTTTTCTATTCTCTCATTTTTCACCTAATCGTTTCAAAGAACGTATATGCGAAGAAAACATTTCTTTATGTAACTTTTCCAGTAGAACAACTGGTATAATTACTGAGATTTTATCTCAACCCATTCAAAAGATATAGCGAAAAAAACACTTTTTTAAGGTGCAACTTTGTTAGCTAACATCTCAGGCAAGAAAAGATATAATTAAATTATATTTGAAAATTTGAAATCAGCGTTGCGAGATCTATCAATGCAGAGTATTTTCCAAAATCCAATTTTTTATAAGAAGATAAGAACGAAAAATAAGGAAGTTAGTTGCAGTTTGATCTTGTGTTTTGATTGGATTATATTATGGTATTATCCAATCAGAAAACAAAATCAAAGTGTTTCTATATTCCCCGCACTACATTCTTATAAAAAATAACCGTAAAAAAAAATCATTAATAGCGGTTGTTAAATATTTGTGTAAATAACTTTGTATTTAGTTTATGGAAACAATTTAAAATGAATTTAGCAATAAAAGAAGGAAATTCCTATCCAATCAGAAAACAAAATCAAAGTATTTCTATCTTCTGCACCCTACATTCTTATAAAAAATAACCGGAAAAATAATAGCGGTTGTTAAACATTTGAAAGTGTAAATAACTTTGTATTTAGTTTATGGAAACAATTTAAAATGAATTTAGCAATAAAAGAAGGAAATTATTATTTAAAAGGTATAAAAAGTAAAGTATATGTAAAGTTTTAGTTTGAGTTTAGATTTATTTTGTACTATCGCGCGGAGGAAGTTTGGAAGTAAAATAGAGTTCTGTACGATAGAGCCAATATACAACAAAGTCGAATCCGACCTTAAGCGAGCGATGCGAATTCTGTGAGATATCATTACTGCAATAGCTCCAACTTCATATAACTGTAACAATTAGCCAATGTTATCTCCCGACGATAAAATAACTCTGCGCGGGGAATCCTCCAAATGCGGCTCTCCCAGAAACTAATTATTTTTATGACTCTAATAAAAATGCTTGCTTCCGATAAAAATAAATGCTGCCGGTTACCGATGGAATTAAATATAAAGTACTACTTTTGTTTCGCTTTGCTGATGTTTATTGTAGTTATTGGGGAATCGATATTTTTTGTTGGTTTCGATGCTCTGGGGTCGTGTTTGCTTATCCAATTCCGCGCTTTCCTTTTTTCTTCTTGATGAAAATAAAATTTAAATTTCAAATGTTATTTGATACATATTACTCGGAATTAAAATGATACTATTTCTCAAAAGAATACTTAGACCGATCGGGTGACAATAAGATTTTATAATCTCAAGTTTACGGTGAAATTACATTTCAAATACAGGATGAAAAAGATGTCGGTGTGCAAAAAATCTTTCACTTTTTGAGTTAAAAATGGGGTTACGGTACACAATCTTTGTTTGTTTAAATCATGGGTCAGTAAAAAATTCACATTTTCAATTAAAAATAAACATAAAAAGTTACAATTTTTAGTTTTTCGCTCTAATTTTTTTCTTATACAGCAGAATACAATAAAATTTATGTCACAGTCCTATCAAAATTTGATAAATTAAAAAATTTTCTTTATTTAGAAAATTTATTTTAATATAAAATTTGTGTATAGTGTACCTACGTATGTTATGGAAATAAATAGTAGTAATAAATTTTGCTATGTAAATTATTTTATTTTTTAGAATGATTCTGTTGGCAGACATATGACTGACATGTTTATTATATGTTTATGTACTTGTTTACATACTGTAATATATGTATGTCACTGTCAAGTTTGTAGGTTACTAGTGCAAGTTATAAAACGATTCTAATTTCGTATAAATTAGATAAAATGTGCGATATTAATTCTGCAATTGTTTTTGTTGTTTGTTTGTTATACACACTCAAGCTCTTTAACCAAAATCAAGATTTAGAAGTAAAAACACTGAAAATATAATATAATATAATATAATATAATATAATATAATATATATATATATATATATATATATATATATATATATATATATATAAAACTGCTAGCGAAAAACAATTATATACATTATAAAGTCCTTACACGAGGTGATTATTTCGGTGTTATCAGATCTTAACCTTATTGCCTTCTCAATTCTTTTATTTCTAAATTTGTGAATACTTCTGTTATATTCGTAATTGTCAATTAAATTGGGATAAAGATCTATTTTTGGGATGATTAGAAGACGCATGTAATGATTTATTTCGTTAATCAATTGAGTGTTTTTTTTTCACGAAATGAGTCCCAATCCTGTGTAAAAATAGCTGCAACGTATCTAATTTGCCTTTAATTGGTTCGCCGTCATGATTTTAAAACAAAATCCCATCGTATCAACAAAAGAAAACCTAATTATTTTGTTTTAAAAGCTTTTGTTGGGCAGGATTTACATCTGTCCTCATTATGTTTACAAAACGTTAAAAGAACTTAATACCAGGAACACTCAATTATTATTTTATCACGAATGCCACAACATCCATTAAACGAATTAGTATTCCATTTTGTTTTTATGACATCACAATTAAAATTTTATTCTGCTGACAGACAAAAGCTACGAGGTATAAAATTTAATCATTTAATGGATTCTTCATAATGTAACAATTGATTATAAATATAAACTGCATCAATACGTTTCGGTCGCACTTGGTCCAAAACAATTTCAATATACAAAAGATTATTCATATTTTATAAAGTGTTACATTCACATCATAATGAAATGAAATTGTTATATCTGATATGTATTTTCCGGTGAAATACGACAATGGACTAGTACGAGTATATAAAACTACGTTATTATTGTGAATCATATTTAAGTAATTTTTGCTTAAAATACACACGAATGGAATCAAGTTTGGAAGTTAGGTAAGTATAAATTAAATTGAAAATACTATCACTAATAATTATTTTATTTTATCACCTAACCTAATCATTAGGACCTTTCTGTCTCTTCGGAAATTTTTGTCTTTTTAACTCAGCTATACTCAGCTGACGTCATGATACAGAAAAAATTAAATAATTTAACGGGGTTATTCTAAAAGAAAATTTTTTTTTTGATAAATATCAATAAATATAATATTTTAATTCATAATATTCCCGCTTCGAACAGAAAGTCATGTTAATTATTCGTCAGAAGGAAAAGTACAAAAAAGTGATCATTATTGTTTTGTGATAAAATATATGGGATGACCTACTGCTGTATGTAAATATTACATATGTACATGTCTGTATGCTGATAAATAATGACCTATTTATTAACATTTCCCAATATGGAATCTGGCAAATAACCCAAAAAGATTATATATTGCTGCATATTACAAATATTTTCAATAATGTATATTAATAATCCCTGTATATTATTTACACATTTATGAGACGAATATGTTTATCGTTAATTAAATTAAAATTGTATTGCGTTTGTATTGTGCGTAAATTATGTCCAATATATTTAATGAACATTTGTATTTGTAATGAATACGACGGAGGACAATTGAAAAAAACAATAAACATATATGAAAAATACAAAACAAACCGCAGGGTCAATACAACAATAACAATTTACATAAATTTTATTAATTATAAAATATGTTATTTTTTGTTGGTTAAGTTGATAAATATTATAAAAATTTATTTATTACATTTATTTGTATGTGGTGTGGTTATAGAAAACTTAATTTAGATAATGTTGTATGTATTGTAAACTATAAATGTAAATGAATTTGTGGTTAATTTTGCTTATCCTATTGACATATTGAGGGAAAGTGTGCAGAATCAGAGCCAATATATTGTGTAAGAAATTTCATTAGTATCATACAAAACATAGTCAAAATTTAACAATTTTTGATACAATATATTGTAACATTTCTTGTACTATATATTGTCCCATATAAAGTCTAGTCTGAAACGAGCTTTAATATCATACAAAACTCCATCAACTTATAACAATTTTTGGTACAAGATATTGTACCATTTCTTGTACTATTTCTTGTCCCATATATATGCTAGTCCAAAACGGCCTTTAAGGTGATAAAAATAAAGTAAAATTTTATAAGTGACCTAATTTTGCGAAATAATGGAAATAAAAAGAAAATTACAAAGTAATATGCAACTGATCGTATTCAATAAACACGTTCCAAGTGCAGAATCTATAAAAATGGCGGGTACAATGTAACTTACGCGAAGAATAACAAACAGCCATTTGTGAAAGGGGGCTGTAAAATGGAAATTGTCATAAAATTTGATGGTACGGGGCTCATAAAAATACGAACGCTTTAGAAAGCTTCGAGTCGCCGGAGCTTAAAAAACAAGTGACCGCATTTTTAGAATCATCCTTATCTCGGGAATTATTGTTCACAAGCTTTTATCTTTACGTATTTACTAAGTTTCGTATTGTACGAACATACAGATATGCTCTATTTACCAACCATATTTTCAGGTATTTTTAATACGGTTCTTCGAAAACAAACTTGACATCAATTACCTTTGCTGCGCTTTATTTCTTCGAATTATAAATATTCTTTTCCATATATTATAAAATAAATGTTATTTAATTTCACTTCCATGAAATTCATGTTTAGTTATTGTTAATAGGAAACACGACGGGTCAGAGAACACACGTTTTTAATTTTCATCGGTAATATTCAAAATGAATAAAAATATTTTATTAAAAATTCATTATGTTTTACTATGTATTTCTAGGTGTCCGTAATCTGCTTTGTTCCAAATTCTATTTTAATAACTTTTTACAATAATATATACATACATATTTTATTAATGCACATGGCCTGAAAATTATATCGTCACATGCATATTAAAATATTGATGTACTACTGTATACATTAGCAATTATTTTTATTACTTAGTCTGACAGAAAATTTATGTTTTGACGTGATAAACGAATTTGGAATTTCATTTCTAGAATCACCAATTATTAAACAAATACAATGACATTGAGTTACTCTTACCAAAATAAGTATAATTTAATCCTTATTTCACTTGCTAAAATCCTTTTAGGATTATAGTACCAGAAAAGATAAAAAATGAACAGTGTCCTTTAATGATAAGCATGAGAAAATTTACATAAAAAATTGGAAAAAATGTTATGATGTAGAGTAAAACCTTACGATTTTTTTTTATTTGGATAATAGTTGGCGAAGTTAAGATTTTATAACCACTTAATAGTACCACCTAACGAAGTGAACTACCGCTGCCCGTATAGAGTATGTTTTTATAACTTGAGTGATAATCGACTGTAGAATAATTGAGGTCCAAAGGAAAAGGAATTATTTATTTCATATCCAACGTTTCGGCTAAAACGTTAGTCTTCTTCAGCAGTACGACTTTTTCTAGCCCTGAAGAAGACTAACATTTTAGTCGAAACGACGGTTATGAAATAAATAATTTCAATTGAAGACTGCTTGTCCGATTATTTTCCTTTGAACTATGTTTTTATATGTATAATTGGGGAACGTAATTAGATTATATGTACGATTTATTAAGATCAGTAGGTTAGAACAAATTTATCCTCCCAAATTTGCAATACGCTTTGAGCTATTTATACCCTAATGCTAAATACATATAAATGTTAATCCGGTAAAAAGTGAGTGTTTGTAATGAGGCGTTGTGCTTCAAAGAGTAGCCCCTTCACGTTCGCGATCATGATCACGATGACGACCACGCCACATAACCGGCAGGACAATTTATTTTGAACGCCATAAATGGCACTAAGAAATCTGTGTGATGTAAAGACGATCTTTTTTTATCTGGGTAAAAGTTGGCGAAGTTGTGATTTTATCACCACTTATAATAGTAGTGCCTAACGAAGTGAACTACCGCTGCCCGTAGAGACTATGTTTTTATATTTATAATTGGGGAACGTAATTAGATTATATGTACGAATTATTAAGATCAGTAGATTGGAACAAATTTATCCTTTCAAATTTGAAATACGCTTTCAGCTATTTATACCGAAATGCTAAATACATATAAATGTTAATCCGGTAAAAAGCTAGTGTTTGTAATGAGTCGTTGTGCTCCGATGAATAGACTTCTCATTCCCAAAAAACTCAAAATTGAGTGGATTTAAAAAAACACTGAGCTGGGCAAATCTCGAAAAGGCCCGGGTTTTTGACAATCCTGTTTATGACATATAGTAAAAGCACATGGTTTTTTTTTATTTGGATACCAGTTGGCGAAGTTGGGAATTGATCACCGTTTAATAGTAGCGCCAAACGAAGTGATCTACAGGTTTTTTTTTATTTGGATAAAACTTGGCGAAGTTGGGACTTTATCACTGCTTAATAGTAGTGCCTAACGAAGTGATTTACAGCTGTGCGTAGGTACCATATATTTATATTTATAATTGTCGAACGTAATTAGATTATATGTACGAATTATTAAGATCAGTAGGTTAGAACAAATTTATCCTCCCAAATTTGGAATCCACTTTGAGCTATTTATACCGTATGCTAAATACATATAAATGTTAATCCTTTAAAAAGTGAGTGTTTGTAATTGTTGTGCTCCGATGAGTAGTCCCTTCTACGTTCACGTTCACGATCACGATCACGATCACGCCGCGTCCACGTGGTATATGGAGCGCGAGAAAGTTGTGGAGGGTAGGCAATAAAGACGGGTCCATTCATGCGTCGAGGAAGAGACATTAAACCGATACGACGCTGAGGGTTGTCACTTCCACCTGGTGAGCCCTCTGCCGCCAGCCGAGTGAACTGGAGTGGGGAGGACACTAGCCTGTGATTAATCACTACCCCAAATCTACATGCTTTGATGTTTGTTTTTCTCTGTGTAATTCGGCAGCGCTGGCTTTAATCTGCTCTTTTTGGGGCTCGTTTCATATGGTTTCCAATCCTATCACATCATTTCATTTTCATAATTTTGTTTCTACATTAAAAATATTAAAATTATATCCTTTTTCCAATGGGTCCCACGTACAAGTAAGGTTATCAACTATCCTGTACGAAAAAGTAGGACAACCAAAAAAGTCGTTACGACAACAAAATGATAATTAAATTACTTTGCCGGTTTCAGGACACTAATATTAAGCATTTATTTATCTAGCCAAAGTAAGCAGAGTAACTACATCAATATGGTAATAATATTACCGGTTGATTTGTCAAAAAAACGTGGAGCAATTTTATAATATCTTGTCATATCAACCCATACAGACTTGATCTCGAGAACGTTACTCACTACAATTTTTGTAAACTATATTCTCATACCAATAACTGAAATATGTAGAAATGTACTCCTACTATAGATATAGATAATCTTGAGTATGTAGTTCACAGATTTGTTTTTATAAATAATGACAATCGTTATAAGTTTCGTATTTTAAGAAATTTGCTTTCGTTTAGTTTTGGCAAAGTGTTAGATTTTTACGTTGTTGTATATAGTTTTAGAAAATATATATATATATATATATATATATATATATATATATATAAATATGTAAATAAAGTTTACCGGTTTCGGGATATTAAGCCTTTGTTTACAAAGAGAAAAGTAAGCAGGGCAACTATGTCATAATTGTATCCCATGTAATTTTAACACGTTAGTATGGTAAAATATTACCGTACAGAATTGTGAAAATAATATGGGACAATTATCATATTTAAAAAATTATACAGACTTGATCACGAAAAAGTTAATCGTAAGAGAACTTTATAAAATAATATTTATTAATAATAGGAAACAGGTAAATTATTGACGAAACCAGGGATGTTATGAATCATACCAGGCCTTAGATGTCTTAAAATCGTTCCTCTCCGAGCCATGAATTCAATTAACATCTACGCTGGTTATGATACTCATAACTATCCTAGGTATGTTAATAGCTATTAGTATTAAGTAAAACTGTATAAATAATCATTCGTTTTGTGCCACATCTCCAAAATAAAAATCATCAGATTCTTTACAGTGGAATAAAAAACTTTTTATGCAGACTATCAAAAAATCAAAATTTTTAAAAAATATTTGTTAAGTAAGTATTTGTTTTAATATGGATTATACTTAAATAATAAAAATAACAATATTAAATTTTTCGAAAAAAATATATTAATAAAATAAATATTTAATGAGAATAATAAAAGAAAGAGCAATGGAAATGTTTATTTTTAATGTGTTTGGAAGTAAATGTTATGTGGGTTAGGCGCTGCACGCAGCATCGAAATCGTGCAGTATCCGTGGAAATGATTTTTAATTTGGTAGTTAACTGAGCACCGATCACCGCGTCACTTGAAATGTGCTTTATAACAGCAATTTCAGCGATTGCTGGCGAATCGTTTTAAGCTTTCAATGTCTTTTGAATATTTAAACAACCGCAGGAACTAAAATTTGAATTTCTAGCAAGGGGGAAAATGCTTATTACGTGCAAATTTAGCGCGAAATCTCGCCGAAATCAAGTGTTAATCTAGAAGGGAGAAAACGCAAAATAGGCTGCGTTCAATAAATACATATTAATTAATACGAGAGTGGATTCTGAGAGCTAAGATATTATGATGTGTAATTGCAATTGTCAGCGAATGTAGCTGAATTTTGTGGTTAGGGGATTTGGCAACGTCGGTAGCAGAAGGCTGTGGTATGGGGTAAGTTTACCCGTAAATCTTACCGTGTTGCCGTATTGATTTATCGGTCTGCAATTCCTTGGTTTACTTTGTTATATCGCAATGAAAATCAAATTAATTCCGGACCGTGTATTCATAATAATGACTTTGTTATTTTCCTGTTTCCTCTGTCGCTCGCTATGCTGCAGTTCGAACTTTCAATTAACCGACGAGCTCTGATTCAATTACTTTCCTTTCGCGTATGTTTTTGTGTCATTGGTTTCATTGTTTTGTTTTATTTTACATTTTTATTGCTCGTTGTTCTTTTCAATCTTGCTTTGATTTTCGCTAATGGTAGGCATTGTTGTCATGAAATTTGTTTGCTATTGTTAATTAGTCCCCGTTTACAATTTAAGCTTTTCATTGGTTGTCACTCCAATTTGTTCAAAAATTCATTGTGGTCATTCATTCAAAAAATATTTTTCTATTTTTTTTTACTACATATTTTGTCAAAAACATTCAATACATTTTTAGTTATTCACAAATTGCTTTCATCAACCACTATACAACAAAATATTTATCGCGCAATATTTTTACTTTACATGTTATTTTTTTTGCCCGGTTCATAAATTTTTTGCTGAATAAAAAACTGAAAATAAATTATCGTAAAATAAATGATCGTACCTGAATTATAAGTAAAAATATTAGTTCTTACAATAGAGTACTTTCTAAATAAAAGAATAACTTTATTTGTTTTTATGTTTGTTTGCTATGTACTCAGAGGCCGTTTGCATCTAAATTACATAATGCATATTTTCTAAATATAAATAAATATTGTGCGGTTAATTTTAATTTCTTAAAATTTACAATTTACTATCAATCGTATATAGTATATACTAAAAGCATATCTAGCTCAACGGATTATATTGTATATTCGAATATAAATAGCAACGCACAAGCATTTAAGCTCGTGGATGCTACACTACAAAATATCGCATAGCGCTTCCAATGATTCTATTCATTAGCCAATCGTAACTCGTAGGGAGTCTTGATCGATATCCACGACAAATTTAGCTTGAGCAAGTTTTCATAGTCTAATTTTTAATTTTAGTCCTTATATGATGTAAGTGTGAAATTTAAAATTTATTTAAAAGAAACAGATAAATATAATTCCTAGGTATAATAAATAACCTGTAAACATATAGTAGCATTATTCCGAATATTTAGTTAGATCATTACATTCCCAGTCTTTTTGCCAGAGTTGATAACAATTCATAGTCCTAATAGTATGGAGTAGAAAAAGGGTACAAATAAAATAATATTTTAGTTTTGTTCGTAAATTTCCGCGTGTTGGAGTTAGCATGACGGAGACATCTAGCGAGCGCGGTTAGTATTTAATAATCAGAATTTAATTCGTAGAATAGAGAGAGTAATTCCGAATGCGCATTTGATACATAATTGGAAACAGAATACACAAGCAAATGTAGTTTACAAAATAATTATAATTAATGAAATCAAATGTTCTGAGAAACATGTATTTTGTGTAATTTTGTGTAGCAGGCATTTGGAATTTGATTCCGTGTATGTGCGTATGTTTGTGCGTAGAGGTTGGCGCATGCGCAGCAGGAGTAATTTCCTCTGATGTTTTGTTTCGCTGCGGTCCAACGGAAATCGGAAACCCCGAATATCATTAGCCGATGATTACACATCGATCTTCTGTCATGCGGCCCAGTAATTACCATATTAAACGCCGAGGGCGCAGGAGGGCGAGAGATGAATCAAATTTCGAATATCGGGACGCTTCCCGCCATGAGGATGACATCTGGTGGCGGCGTTTTCCATAAAACTCCCGCTTCACCGTTCTTTCCACATAAATTAAACTCGCGGCAACGCGGGAGCCCGAATGTATGTCAAGGAGGTCGCAATTTATTTCGACAAACATATACTTATCAGCAAATTCAGTTGCAAAGCTATCCGGGAAACTAAAGAGGCATAATCAAAAACGTAAATTTATTTATATACCGTGTGTTCCAAGAAAGTGTCCGGCTAAAAACTATGTCACCAGTTTGTGCAGGACAATATAACATGTATTCCTACTTGTTATTTAATACAGATTTGCTTATAAAAATTTCTTGAATAATTCTATTGACAGTTTATTTATTAATATATTTATTTATTGCATTGTATAATTTTATAAGTATTACCATAAAAAAACAGAAAGGATATAAAAAAAAGTTTGAAGTCGGAATAAAACTGAGAACCTTTGACTATGAAATTACAAGTCTCAACTTCAATTTCTACTTTGTATTAATGTAATGTAATACTCTTTCCACTCAATTCCACTTCGAAGTGACGCATGCGCATATTGATGAAAATGTGCAATTTTGACATATTTGATGTTTCTTCAGTTTACATTTGAGGTTAAGTTGTACGGCTGTACACATAATTATAAATGATAAACCTGTTCTAGAAAGTATTATCAAGATAATAAAAACGTTGCTGCATTCAACTAGTAACTGGGAGATCAAAAAATGTCCTTTAAGTACACACTTATGAATAACGAATAATTTCATTAAATTGTTGTCAATATTAGGACCAATTATTACGAAAAACAGTCATGGGAACCTTCATTCAAAAATTAAGTAATAATTGTGAATGCTTCAAATTGAATCTAGATATTGCAAATTTAAAGAGCAAATTGAAATTATTAATTACATCGATCTGAACGCAGCTTTAAATACAATATAATATATAAAAATTATTCCAAAATAATCAAAATTTATAAATAAATAATTAAAATTAAAACGGTTTGCAATACTTATGTTTGTTAAAAGAAGACAACACTACTTTTGTTTCTCTATCACAAAATCTATATTACTTTTTTATTATTCATAATGTATTCTTTATTTATTAAAATCAAATGAAAAAAATAATATATATGACTATCAAAGATTAAAGATTAATTCTTAGTAAAAATTCACAAGTAAAATTGTGTGACGAATTTTCTATTGAAAAATATTTTTATTTTTTTAAAATGAGTTTTTAATTTGGGTTGAACAAATTACGTTAATTATTATCATTTGCTAATGGAAACAGGAAACATATAAAAAATATGAAATAAATTAAAAAAGAAACCAGATAAGTAAAAACTTGTATGAAATGAAAATATTTATCATACATGAACGAAAATTTTAAAAGTACCTACCAGAGTATTCAATTTTTCAAGGGATAAGTTACGCGAGTATATGATTTCAAAATGATGTTTGAAATAAATGTATCAAATTTTGCGTGGTACGAATATTGATAATACAGAGGGTATGATTAACTTTTCATTTCTTGGGCTTCTAATATCATATTACATACTTTTATGTTCTGCAGCTTCATTTCAAATTGAAATTTATTGAATTACATGCTTTGATTAAATTAAATTTTTAATATGGAAATTGTAGGGTTTCTCGCGAATTGCACTGCTAATTAGTTTACAGAATTTTTCCTTACAAAACATTTTCGCTAGTAATTAATTATTACTTACTCAAAAATTTATTAAAAAATTAAAATTTCATGATATGTTAGCAATATGACATTTAAATAATTATTAATTCAGATATCCTTTTATCGATTGCACTATGATGATGAAATGGAATATTAAAAATAATTAAAAACAATGCTAACAAATTATAAATAGTATATTAGTTGAAAATATGAAAGGACCATTGGGTAATTGGATTGCAAAATAGGATTAAATTGATTGTACAGTTTCCAATCAACATTAATATTAATTACCGAGTAATTTAATTAAACAGTTCACGAAGCAGCAAAAATCATGCAATTTGATTTGCGCGCCACTGTTCATGTACATTTTTGTTTGTCACATAAGTTACGCATGGTTTTACTAGAACACGACATTTCGTTGTAGTAACTAACAATGTTACTTCGGATCATAAGTGCAGAATTATTAGGAAATTAATTTGAACGAATTGTTTTTTATATAAAAATTTGAACCCCTGTTTAGTAAAAAACCCTTCAATAACTTGACAACAGGTTGATGTTGGCAATTATTCTAAATTTAATGCACATTTTATAACATTGATTTTTTGTCAAATTCAATTGTTTAAATTTTTCTTTTGACAGTGGTGATACATAACAATCAAATTTTTTCCAATTAATATATGCAATTATAAAAAATGTTTCTTGTCTAATTCTTTGATTATAATTATTGTAGCAAATAGAATATCGAGTAGAAAACGCGGGTATAGTTAAACGAGAGAAAAATGAAGTTATTAAATGCAATTAAAAATTTAAAAAATATATCTGAAAATAAATTAAAAAAAAAACAGATTTTCTTTACTATACGGCGTATATACATACCTTACTTATATTTTGATTTTTCCCTACTGCGATATTAAAAGACAGTGCATAAAGAAATTGGAACATGGGATTATTTTTTTTTCTTATTGAATCTATTTCTAAAGTCGTTTCATACATCAAGGAATAATGTATACAATATTATCTAGGAGCTCATCATCTGAAAAATCTCTTTCGTCAATCATAGACTCGAACTACAATTATATGGAATAAAAGTACCTATCTATAAAAGCCACTATTAATTACGATAATACTTAAATTTGAAGCAAAAAATTATAATTATCAATCAATCAACCTCTCGATATTTTTTTAACCTCATTGCCGTAGACGAATTATCTTAACTCCACATTTAATATGAGGTTAAGTTTAACTCTGTTTTGTGGAACCCATTTTCAAATTTAATCTGGAGTTTTTTTTTTTAATTTAGGTTAAAAATGAACTCGCATTCATGAAACCGGATGTAGCTAAATAAAATAAAACACAATTTTGAGGTTACTGAAATCGAATTGTAATAAGTTCTGACTAATTTTACATGCTCCGCTCCTCTGGATAGGTACTTTGATCTTCAGATTTAGAATTGATTGTACTTTATTTGAAGTTCTAAAACATTTTTGTGTAATTAATATTTATTATCGAGTAATCTAATTAAACAGTTTGCGAATCCTACAATTTGATTTGCGCAGCACAGTCGATGCACATTTTTGTTTCCTTGCTACAAAAGTTGCACATTGTTTCGCCAGTAAAAACCAACAAAAAATTGCATAGCAGCAAATGAAAGCGTTACTTTAGCTCGCAAGTGCAGTTTTATTACAGGGAATAGAATTTATGCGTCATATTTTTTGGGCGCGCTCAAAGAAGCTGTGGGCCGCAGCATACGTATCAGATCTCGCCCACTTTGAAATTCATTTTGCTCGCTCCCTTTTTATTTATTATTGAAAAAAGGGTTCCGGCTCATCAGATTTATGAAGGAATAATTTTATTTCTGCGCTGAACGTGCTCGCGGTTAGTACGCTGGAACATTGCCTTTTAACCTCGTAATGTTGTTATACGGCCACGAGTCGGGAAGCGTCGTTCGCCTGGTTCTGGACTCCTGCAGAGAACTTTCCGCCCCGCCGAACGCGGACTTTTTATATTGTTTGTGATGTAATAAGACTTGCTGTTTTATTATCTCAGACATGCAATACCTCTTTTTCTTCTATTTACAAACTATCACATTGTGTCTATCCAACTTCATTTCCTCTATGCAAAGTATTAAACTCGCGTAAAATATGCTAAATTAGATTTATGCTCTACTGGCTACGACAGATTACCATTCATACAGATCAAATTACACTAATCAAACGGTACAGCAATTAAACTGATATCATGGGAGATATGTCACATATTCATTCAATCATTATTATTCTGTTTACAAACTAAAATCTCTGCCTAGCGAAAAATCAGCTCTGTGCTTTGTGTCCACAAATTTTTACTGTAAGTACATGTAGTAAATATAAAGTCGCTTCGACGGTAATGGTTTTTACAAGCATTAAACACAATGTTACAGGGGAAATTTAATATTTATCATATTAATAGTTATTGAAAAATTAGCTTGGGTTTTCTTGGTAGATATCCTTAAAAATCTTGGACTATTGAAATTAATAAGAATTTTATAATAATTGATGATTCTCGACTGAACCCTACAGTAAATTGTGATCGCAGCAACGGTTTAAATTCACATATACGAATATAGCAATCAGAAATCATACTGTGAAACAGTGAAACTGATTCAGAGTAGCAGTTTCGCCCTTCACTAAACAATTCCGATTAGTAACGAAGAATTCCGACTTTAACCATACAATCACACTTTGATTCAAAAGTAGTAGTTTCGCTCATCACTATTGTTTAAAAGTGATAAAGCCTCCGTGGAAGTAGTAAAAGTAGTGCCTTATTTGTTTTTATTTATTAACTAAATTTAATATTCGTATATATTTTAGAGATTTAAAATATATTGATATAGAAAGTACGGTAATTTGAAATACTTGATTCTTTGTAGAAGAGAAAAATAGAAAAAGTGTAATAATAATATGAGTAGTATCACACATTCCCTTAAGCAGTACCTATAAGGTAGATGAAATCTATATTCTATACTTTTACTTACATTTTCTTGGAGGGTTGTTATTTTGCAACTCTTGCAAGAGATCTAAGAGCTTATAGTGGGTTCCAAACTTGGCCGATACAGAGTTATTTATTTGAATCTTAGATCACTCCGTTCAATAAAAGATCTACGAACCATTGGTTTCTTTAAAACATGTAGACAATTAATAACAATGTAGACATTAAAAACTTTGTTTTGAACTGACATTGTCTAGCTATCTCTGTCTGAACATTAGATTAGATTTGCTTTAACATCAAAAATAATAATTTTTACGCTATTTTTATAAAAGACAATGAGTTCTATTCTGTAATTCAGTGGTTAATTCTTAACCAGTTGCTAAAAATTTTGACAATAAAAACAGACATTACAAGCAATGTTTTGATATTTTCTTCAGTGCTATCTATTTTCATTGGAGAAAAAAATTAGCAATTGGTTAAAAATTAACCATTGAGTTACAGAATAGGGAAGAATGTCAGTTTTTTAATGTGAACCACTGGTTATTTATTATTTACTTAGATGTACATTTCTTCACTGAAATTTTAGTTATTTTTTCGAAGTATATAAAGCAAACAATAATCTATTTCACTGATTAAGATTCCGATAGTGCGTATATTATGAAAAGCAAGTGTAGACCTACGACCCATAATATTACCGGCATATAATACACAATTTCAATACTCCAATCAGCACATCCGGCTGTAACGCAACCCCCCAATCAATCAGGCCCTAACTACACTGTCCCACCTGCCACAATCCAGGGTATTGAATGGCAATGACAAAGGACAGGAGACGCAAGGCTCGCCTGTCACGCCCGATCATATGAGACACTGCACCCGATATTCCCAAAGTAACGAACCAACGAGTGTCAGTGTCAATAACGCCCTGACATGTGCAAACATTCCCGGGAACAAGGACACTTACCTGCAAAAGAAAAATACACTTAGAAATTTGGACGCTAAATTACTATTACATATACTTCAACATCGTACTCTTATCATAAGACAAAATATAGTGGCATATATTTTTCGTTAAACATATTGTAATATTCACATTACATTGCACAACATTATCGTGTAAAATAAAACTCTGTTACATTACTAGTCAAATACACTTATTTATTTTACTAGTATCGCTTACATAATCATATTAATAATTTAGCACTAAATTTATTGAACTAAACCTCTAGATTTGGCATCTAAATTATGAAGTAAAAACAACATAAAACAATCGTTATTTCTCGCACCTTATTATTTAACTTATCACATTTGCTTATTGATTTTTTTTTCATTTAAATAAAAAAAAAATACTAGTAATATACTTTCATAATGCATTACACAAGAAAATACCGATTATATTTATAATAAATTAGTTAATACTTTGTATTGTACTAGGATTACAGAAGGAATTTATCACATTAATATTTGAACAGTGTTATTATTTTGATATATTTTTTTCAATTCCGACCATACCGGTTAAAATCGATCTCAAAAATGACGTCGAAACTAGTCGAAATTGATATAAAATTCTAGATCATTAACCAAATTCCTAAACTTTATTCACTATCCTGGTTATTATTGTCCTAATATAATCATGATATATAAATTA
The DNA here is from genome assembly GCA_035578165.1 of Stenolophus ochropezus. Taxonomy (NCBI): domain Eukaryota; kingdom Metazoa; phylum Arthropoda; class Insecta; order Coleoptera; family Carabidae; genus Stenolophus; species Stenolophus ochropezus. Next base: position 7,760,184 of record JAQOWZ010000002.1, read on the forward strand.
CATACAATAATTTTCAATTGTGTTCTCAAATGTAATACCATTAGTAACTAGAATTTTATTTGAAATTTTAGTCCTTATGATCACGACTGATTGTTGCGATAAAAACCGAAACAAGTGCGCAACAAGAATGACGATTTTCCAAAGAAACAAGCAGGAGTTAGGAAAAATTACAAGTAAAATTCTAGTTTACTTACGAATGGTATTTCCTCGAAAATATTATGTCAATTAATTACTTGTCACAATGCCAGTAACTGACAATTGTCAGTGAGATTTGAATCTGATTGGTACAATTCACCAAAATATTGAAGGAAATGAATATTATTCATTCGCTCAATGGTTTATTATGTAATTTTTGCTCCAAAGTCATAATTTGTAATATTGACCTCTTTTGTTATAAAAACTGATGTAAATATCTGTTTATTCCACAAAGTAAACTAGATCACCTTCAAACACATTCCAACAATTTTCGTTCCTAGGATATTCTAATATTGTTAACTAAATGACAACAACAGATCAGGAAAGTCTAGATTGCTCGATGTGTTAAGATCACTGTAACAAAGATCAAGGAACTGAATTTTCCTTGGAAAGACAAGTCTTATATAGCGGAAAGTTTAGAAGAAAAATAGAAATTGGCCAATGAGAGTATTGTGTATTTCCAAGAATATTTTAATTATTTTATGTATCGAAAAAATAAAATTTAAAGTGTTTATCAGCAAGGACTAAATTCTCAGAATAAAATATTCCTAATGAGTAATTTCAATGAATTTGAATGTATAGATTACAATTGACAAGTAAACAAGGCTAATACGCATGTTACAACATTTGCAGCGTTCTATATTTAGAGTACTCGAAGTAATAAGCAATTTATTTAGGAAATAATGAGCTCCAATCCCCAATCACGTATTAGTTTGCAGCAAACGCTATTCAAACAAACTGTAATACCTGGAACTCCAATAAAATATTCTCTCTAGTAAACAGCTTTCAGACAGTTGTTTATCCTCTTAGGTACTCGGCAATATCGGAAGTGCATTTGAAATTTTCGATAATGTCTGACTAAATCGACATTAATTAGTTGTGCAGAAGATCTGACAGAATATTTCACAGTAATTAGTTATCGTTTGCATCACAAGACGCAGGGCGCGACGATCGTTGTCGACGCAAACAGGATACGGAAGCTTCACCTGACATTGTCGGCGCGGTCTATAATTTCGCTAATTAACACCGGGAATCTTATAACATGGATAATTATAATCATTGTAAGCGGAACATCTCTTTATTGTCTCACAAAAGTGGGACGCTTTGCTCACTTCATAGCGATAATCATTCGCATAAGTGTCCAAAAAGGTATTTCGAAAACAACTCAACGTATTTGGATTTAGATACAGTCATCTTTCCAAAATACTCAGGTCTATAACAATTTTCAATGTTGTTTAATAATAATAATAAACTAATACAGAATGTAGCTTACTTTAGTTTAACAAGGATGTATAATTTTATTTAGGGATCTCATGCTTTTACATTTTATTTTTAAAATCAGCCTTTTTCTTAACTGATTACATCGTCCATTTTTTGCTGCTATTTAATAAAAAGAAACTCGATTTTCCCGTCCTTCTAGCAGTGCCCCTATGGCTCTGCCCTAGATACAGCACTGCCCTCTAGTAGAATTTACTTGTACTACCACGAAGTATACCGATTCGCGCCGAATATACACGAACATGGAAAACACGAACATAGAAAATTAACATTGGTTTATTCCGAAACTGTTAAAATTTTCGTGCTTTTTGTTTCTTATAATTGGATACATCCTTGATTTAAATCGTGTATTTTTTTCTGTCAGCCTTTATAACAAAGTTTTGAAAGCAGTTTTAGTAATTCTAAAATTAAAATTTAGATTATAAGATTTCACAGAAAAAGTTTCAGTAATACCTAACATAATAAGAAAGTGAGAATAAAACTGGATAAATTTCTTATTTTATTACCAAGAAATGTAAAAATAGTTCTTTTTCCACATTTTGATGTGTTGATAACACATATCACCTGACATTTGTCAGCAAAAACATAAGCAACAAAGGTTATTGTTGTCTCACAATAATAAAGACAGGGTTGGTTAAACCGCTGATATGTGACAAACAATGAAACATTTCATTGGTTTATAGAAACGTCTAAAAATAATCACATTTATCAAATTAATTATCAAAATAACAGAAATAATAAACTAGTATTAATAATATAATTGTTCAAACTATAAATATAAATAAGTTTTTTCAAATTGTAAAAGTTTAATTAAATTTCTGTATTCAATTGTTCAATTATTACCAGAATCTGACAATATTTAAATTTATATAAATAAATAATAATTCAATTAATTACGAAATTAGACGGTATAGTAATTACTGCGTTCATATTTGATCTGAAAAATTTTCTGTAATGAATGTAATTTTTATCCCACTTTGAACATGACAGCGTAATTAAAAATTAGTAATATCGATTCCGAAATTATTTTTTAATTTAAATTTGGTTAATTGAGTTCAATCACATTTTTATCATATTTCGTACACAAAATCTATTTTCATAAAAGCCTGTAAACCTAATTAAAATTTAATTATAAAAAAACATAAAAGCCAAAAAAGTCTTTCATACGTTTTAATTTACTGAGTCCCTTTCACTTGATGAGAATTTAAAATATGTAAAACACTAATTAAGACACAAACAATTGATGGAGCGAGCTGTAAAATCGATCATAAAACGAAGGCGAGAACTGGTAGTTCGCGGATTATTAACTGAGAAACACAAGTCGCCTTCCAATTAAGTAAGTGCCGAGTGCAAATTTTACACTACCATAAAAGATTTCTCGGAATGTAAGACAGTCGTAACTATTGTAACTTCCAACGCCTTAAAAATACTCTAATTATTTCGCACGAATTCGATTGGCTGCAATTAGAATAATAGAAGATAATGAAAAAGCTTCGGAGCTGCTAGTCTTTCAAATTTAATTGATGAGAATGTTTCTATCAGTCTTACAGAAAACTATCTCTATTAGACGATATTCTTAACTTAATAGAAATATACTTTATTTTAATTTTCACTTTCCAACATTACTAATTTTAGTTATACATTAACACTTTTTAGTATACTTTGTAACCATTTTTTACGTTTTTACTATAATTTATATGCCTGCAACCTTTTTACTATATTTATTTCTAAGTTGTGTTCTCTACTTCTATAAAGTTTACAGTAATTTTTACCAGACTGTCAATAACAACGTATTTATTTATTTTCTTATTGTTGGAAAATTTAATTTAATTCTAGTTTTTCTACGAACTTCTATTATCTTTCAGATTCACAAATTATTTTATTTTAAAGGATTTTTTTGGTAGACATTGTTAATTATATTTTTATATCTATAAATACATATGGAGGCAAATATTTTATTAACAAGTATAATTTCATACCTATGTTATTAATAAACTACAACAATAGTTATTTATTATTAATGACATTTGCTATAATATCTAGTTATGCCCCTCCATTTTTGTTTCTAATCTGCCTTTTCAAAAGGGCAGTTTACTTTTGGCAGAAACTTAATAAAAACAATAATTTAGTTGGCTTTTAATTTTTATAAAAAACATTTGATAATAAGAAGAGAAGTGAGAAGTGAGAAATAGGTATAAAATAAATATAAATATATCTCTTTCTATTTTGAAAGAAAATTCGAAGATATGAAAAGAATGGAAAAAAATGAAATAAGTTTAAATGAAATGCAGCACAAAATATTGATAATTTAGCGTATAAGGAAGTCATGTGGTGTCCACATCAGATTTTTTTGTTTAAAATTTAAGCCTTGTTGGTGAAACTGGCCGAAAAGTAAGTATTTCCTACCGGTTATTATGTTCTTGCACAATCGATGCAATACCAAATTTAAAATTTAGAATATTATATCAATTTCATTTAACAACAGTTGCAGTTTTTTAATTAAACTTTGCTTTTTGATATTTACTTTTTGACTTATCTTTTGGTAACAGTCAAAATCCCTTACTGCTTAGTAATGTGTAAACATAACTTCGATTGTGCAAAAAATAAAATTGAAGTTTATATTATCGTAAGTAAATTAGATAAAGATAATATCATCAATTAAATGCATTTTCACGAATGACCTATTATCGTGGATGACCATAACGTGCTACTGTATTCTCTGTTATGCTTTATAAAATAATAAAATAAGTTATTCGCATTAAAAACGTGCGAAGAGTCGGATGATATATTCATTTATTTAAATTAACTTTTTAAATTTCCGTTTTTAGTGCGGGAATATAAATATTATGCATCCACGTATGCAGTTAGCACTTGTAGGGTAATACACCCTGGGACCGAGTTACAATCATTTGAATGCAAGACACGTGGAATATTTGTGTTACTTTTTTCATAATAACATTTCCACGCTCAGTGACTTTGCTCAGTCTGGCAGTCCATATATGAATACACATAACGCAAGAGCAGGGAACCTTATAAACACGAAGACATATGAACTTCGTCGCTATGACATCCATTAGAATTCATGATGAATAGAGTGCTGTGAATTTTAAATTACCTCTAATGTCAAAGAAGTCGCACAGAAAAACACTTTCAATGATATTTTTTGCCCGTATGTCTTCTTCGCGTACTACGTTTTATCTTATTTCAAAACAAAATACAAGAATCTTTGTACGAGTTCCTTATCTTTACCATCAAAACATAACATACAAAACAAAATTTAATTATATTAGTCCACGAGAAATGAATTTACCTCAATAGATTGTTTCATTGGATGTACTGAAAATTATTATGAAAAGTTGCATAACAGATAGAACAATGCTTCACGTATCGAAGTTCGTTACAGTTTTACTTATAATTTAATGGTATAGGTTGTCAGTTAGTGATCTACAGTTTTAATGAATTCCGAACCACACATAGCTATATATATATATATATATATATATATATATATATATATATATATATATATATATATAATTTTATTACTCTCAATATGTAAAATTCTATAGAATTTACTCGCTAATGTACAGAATCCTTAAACTACATAACCTAATCTAATCTAACTTAAATTCCTATAAACTAATACAATATATTTTTTCTAGGACTATTAAGATATTTATATAGACAACGATAAGGTATAAATTCATATCTCACAGTTCTGTCAAAAGGTAAATTAAAAAAAAAATCAAACATTATTACAAAAATTTTCTGCGTTATAAATTTAACGTGATTTAAATCCATAATTATTGCAAAAACAATGTGATTTAAATCAATACAACCCAGACAAAAATAAAATTTTATTGTTTATAAATTAGTATGTAAAATAAAAAAAACAAAGATAGTATTTTCCGAGCTAAATAAAATATTTATTTAAGTTAACACAAACAAAGAATTAATTAATACTGGTTTATTTATTGTAAATACCGTGTGTCCCCAGACTAGTGTTCTCATAGGCATTAAACATGGGAAAACAGTTTTTGCTAAATAAATAACAAACGGTATAATATTTTTATTTGTTTTCATTATTTGCGATTTGCGTATATTATTTTATTATTTATAAACATTGCAATTTAAATATTTGCACAGAGAATATAATTTGCAATTTACAGAAGTTGTAGATTAATTTAAAATCGCTTTATCGGAAGGTCATCATGTCAAAGAATTCCTTCTGTAATTTAAAATTTCTTATTAGCAAGTCAAATTTTTTGAAGCAAACGAAAATGTTTGTAATTAAGCATTTATAGCTTTTAATATCTGCCGAGAAAAATCTCGATAATCGGCATTTCATTCTGTGTAATTATTCATCCGTATTTTATTAAATTCGCCTTTATCGTTTATAAAAGAATTTTTAATTCACGGAAAGATGCACAACAGCAATTTCCAATAAATGTTTACAGTGATAAGTCCTAATACGGTTTTATTTTCACGGTTTCATTACGAATCTGGATATTAAAATTATAAACACCAAAAGAATTTTACATTTTATTGCAAATTTCTCATTTCGTTTTCACATTAAAATGCGAGATATTCCACAGAGTTAGTGTTTATAGGCGAAACGTAAAAATTAGCTTATTAATTTTTCTAATTCTTAATATAAAAATTACTAAACAAAATGAAATAAATATAAATATTACAATAAAGATTTTCTAACCTTAACAATTGCGTAACCCATACTTCAAACTGGAATTGTAATCATCAACCAAATGTTCAAATATATCCACTATTCTTATTGTTCATAGTTCTTCATTCTAACTCACATCACAACACTTAATACGCACATATATTTATTAAAATATAAGTCACAAACAACACTGAACGTACTAAAAATGTTATGTACACCTCAAATCTAAAGGTATAAACAAATCAGGTACAATCATCCAGACAAATAAATGAGAAGTACAGTGGACCAATATAACAAATAACTACATATAAAAATGTATGTATAATAGTGATACTAATTTGTAATTTATTTTTGAGTATTCTAATAGTTACTTTTAATATATGAAATTTGACCAATAATCTATATATGTATAAATCGAAATTGTTTTAAAATAAAATAAGGCAAAAACAAACAAGAATAAACAATATATCATATGTTTAATACAGTTAAGCAGATAAATAATTAATATATACAATGGACAAGTACAATATATACATAATATTTATTAACTGTGTTAAATAGTTCATTGTATATTGAAAAAATCTGTGAAAAAGTTTTTAATGTAAATAGATTTAAAAAATTATAATAAATAAGTTTGTTATTAAATAAATAAAAACCTACAAAGCAAATCTCAAAAGATGACTAAATATTTGTGATTTTGAAAGCAATAGCAGTTTACAAACTATGCTTCCAATTTAAGATCATGACAAAGTTTTACTTCTATCATCATTAGTCTATGTTGTTTCAGCTAGAATGGAACAAGCTTCGCATGATAAGTTTTTATTTCGTAAATTTAAATTTTTTATTTAATCTAGCCTTGAAAATTGTCTAGAATTTTCTCGACTTGATCTAGAATAAGAAACTCTTATTTATCTTGACTTCAAATTGAAGATAAGACTTTTGTCAGTCTTCTCTTAATAACCTAGATAAGACAAGACAACTTTTCTCTAAATGTGGTGCTATCTGCACAGTTATAATTAATTTAGTGGTCCATGTAACCTCTGCTCTGAGGATAGATGGATCAGAAAATTTTTATTGTTAAAAAGATCAATACAACGGTAAACAGGAAAAAAATCATTCGCACATAGAAAGATAGACGAATTTGTTTCTATTCCACGAGTTCTGAAGAATGATTGTTACCCTCACTTACCCTAAGCTAACGCTGTCCGTTACATTTTAACATTAATATGTGATAAAATAATATATTTGACCCGAAAATAAATGCAGGATTTTAAACTTTAGTAATATTTATGTAAAAATGTAATTTTGTTCGTAAAATAAATGAGATAAATTTGAAATTAGCTAGGTCCAAATGAAACAGATTTAATATCGTTGAAGTAGCCTAGCGAAGAATCTGCAGCAGGTGAAGCATTTGAGCTGCAATGTTTTTCATTAGGAAGAATTGGAGAGTAGTGAAGTAGTTTGCATTCCAGTAGAAAATTGCCGGTATGCGTGGAGATTAGCGCGTTCGTAGCCTAGCTGAAATATGAGTGCAAATCGCGGAGTGTAATATAAAAGTCATCAGTTTATAAGGGTTGTTGAGAGAGCGGAAGCAGTTGCAGCGGTGTATGGCGCCGGATATTACGCCAGCGTTACACTTCATCGCCGCGCCGCGTCGCAGGCGTCGGCGGACGAACGTCATCTGTTTCTGTTTCTCACCTCCTGTGCGATTTGTCGCACGAGATAAATGAGTTATGAACACTTTTCTTTTTGCCTGCTCTCGGCGTTCCACTTGTAAATAAATATTCTATTTAACTCATTCCCAAAATGTTTATTAAAACATTAACACTATCATTTACTTAAAGTTACAAACAAAAAGATCCTTAAAAATAATTATTCATATTTAACAAATAATAACTCAACTTTTAATATAAGTAATGAGAAGTAATATTTGTGAGAGATATGGGCTTTATAGTTCCGTGTTAAGTTTTGAAATGTTTATATTAATTCAAAAACTTTGGACGTTTCGGGAAAAAAATTGAGAAGTAAATTGTAACTAATTTTACAAACTTCTATAAAGCAATTTTTTTTGAATTTTGATTAATTAGTCGATAACAGCTATTTATGTTATAAGTAAGGGAAGTAACAGTAGTTATTTCATGCATGCGAAAATTACAAAACGAGACGCAGACGAGTTTTCTAAGAGCAAAACTTAAGTAAAGTAACCACCTAGTTTCTGTAAGTGTTTCAACTTCCTTTTGAATAAGTATAAGATTGTATTTGAAATGATAAATTTTTAAGGTTTTTTTTGTGAAGAGAATAAGAATTATTTTTCTATTTTTGTGACTGTTAAAGTTTTAATATAATGTCTATTTTCCGATATGATGTTTTTATTTTACTAGTGAAATAAATAGAATTCATAACTCAATTGAAAAATGAAAAGAGTCTTTTATAAACAGAAGTAGACAAACTATTTATAGAAATAGTAATTTGTGTTTATCTCAAAAAAATAATAAAATTGTGAAGCTCTAATAAGGAAATCGATTGAATCTTTTTATATAAAAATTTAAATAACATCTAGAAAATAAAAAGAAAAAATCGTTTTATTTTTAAAATGCAAAGAAAATAATTTCATTGTAAAAACTAATTTCATTTCTTCCTTTTTGTAACATCCATAGTTCTTTAGTTTTTGTATAGCGAAAGCTGAGATCAACGACGTACTGTGCTGGTTATTGCAAGAACAAACAAGTATTGTCATATGATAAGATTATTGTTATTATTTTGTATCAAATGAAATGTTCTATACTTATTTCCTTTATCATATCTCTCTCTTACATGCTCTGAAGATGGCACTACTTTTATTACGTTCGTTTTCTTTTGTTTAGTTACTAATTCATGATTGGGTTGATGTTAAGTATTGTAGACTAGTGAGACTGTAACAAGATATCGACAAGTTCATATATTGGACTTTAAGTCCTTAACATGATATAAGCCACACTTAAGTATTTACGTTTAAAAGCAGAAAATTTTACAAGTTATAAGAATTAAAACTATATTAAATTGCATACGTGGTTAAATGTACTGTTAACTCGATGTTAGTGATTTTAACATTAAAAAAGAAGCTTTTTTCTGTTATACCTTTCTCACATAAAAAGAAGCTATAGAGATAACTTTCAATAATCTCTTTTCACTCCTGTTTTGGTTTTAAAAGTAAATTACAGTGATATCTCTCACAGGGAATATTAATTACGTAATCTAAAAATGTGTTTCTATTTGCACACAGTCGTAAGTAATGTCATGGTCCATTTAACTTCTGTTCTGAGGACAGATGTACCTCCTCTGCTAAGGAGAGATGGAAATAGGAAGATAGACGACCTAGTTAATATTCCATGAGTTCTGACGAACTGTTAAATGGTTAATCAGAGAGTGATGATAATGAAGAAGCTGAAGATTGTAAAAATGAATATGCGGGATGCAAGGAAAATTATTTTTAAAAAACGATAAAGAAGGATAAAATGTGTAATTTGAGGTCGCTATGTATACGAAGAGTTACCACATGTGAAAAATGACAACAATCTGTTAACCAGTTCATCTCCTCATAGTCTCACCTCTATAGCAGAGGAGAGTTGTACTTTTGTGAACTTAAATAAAATATTGTTTTATAGTTTTCAGAACCTAGTTCAATATTTTTTAATCTAGTAAGTTTTCAAAATGTGGTCCATCTCACCGCTACTTACCGTAAGTAGACAAATGAACCATGTTACGATTCTTAAATGTAAAGGTATGAAATGATTGCCCAACATAGTGTTTAAAGTTTCAAACGAACAACAAATGGGGTGAATATCCGAAGCAATTGTGAATGAAACAGGGAAAACGAGAATTAGTAAATCATTTTGATAAATTTTTCATAGAGCCGACTGGAGCAGTGGACCAAAGTTTAAATTTGCACAACAGAGGGAAATGCTACACCTTAATACTCTTTGAAAATTTATCGGTGTAGCCCAGTCTGACTAAAAGGGTCTAAATTCAGAGCCGGGTGCAATTAAAACATTTTATTATTCATTCGGTTGTTCGATTGTGCGTAGCTCGCAGTGGGTTAACATGTATCTAATAATCTTTGTAGAGTGCTGTGCATGCTGCTAAACAAATTCCTTCCTCTGACAAGTGCTTTTAATTACACGTAGTGGCGGGGAAATTAATCCTACTGCGTGCGCCCCTTACCTGGCCTTCGCTGCTGCGGAAACGGAAAATAACGCCTTGTCTCGCCCCCCACTACGTTTACATTCCTGAAATTAGTTCGCAACAACCGAACTATCTTTCTGCTTTATAATTGCATGCTAACAAAACGAATTATGAGGATAAACAGACGCAACACCTCTGCCTATCTCTCCTAATGAAAGTGCACGCCAACTAAATGAGAAACTTTCTTGCACAAAGTTATGTTTAACTTGGATATCGTTTTATGTTACTGCAAATACAAATACACACCGCCTTTTACTAAATTACTGCTTATTATATCCCAGGTGTCACCTCCATCTTATATTTAAACTAGTGGTATTGAGCCTGGAACGCGTTGGATCAATGTTTCCGTATTTTATGGCAGATGAATGATGCTAAACAAAAAGAGAAAACAGCAATAATCCTTGGAATTCAATTTGCATTTGAAAGGTAGAAAATAAAATTAAAATTATATCAATATGTAAAAAATGGTGAACCCTGGATACATTCATGTAATGTGTTGAAGAAAAACAAAAACTAATCCTACATATAGCATAAAAATTTATGCTAACAATTTTAAATATTCTTATTAAAGAAACATTCAAATAGTTATCGAGAAAAAACATAATTTTATATATCTACGAGTATATACTACACCAATAGTGAAGAACTAAGTAACATTATATTTGTGCTGAAATAAATCCTTTGGAATATTAATTGAATTCCAGGAATTACTGTCTTATCCAATTCATCGATGACAAAAAAATATTCAAATTATATTAAAAGTTTGTAGGAATCAGCAACTTGTTTCACAATAGTTTCGTTTCTAATTTTCTATATCTTCAATTTCTGTATTTTATTCGGTACTTATTATGAAATATTACCAATCGTTACATAGTAAGACAGGTATTATAGTAACACCACTCTTACCGTTTATATATTTTCACAAACGTCATATATAAGTTAATCAACTGCAATTTATTGTTTGAATATCATCATTATCTTAGACATGACAATGAGGTCATGCAAAAAAAATTAAGTGATCCTTTTTTTATTTAAATCGAACCTACAATGTCTAATATGTTGCTCTACATGATGTAATTCTTTTTTATTTACATTTTATGTTATATAATATCACTCTAAAGTATCATACTAAGAAAAATTAACAAAAATTGTGACGTCTGTAGGTTCTCGTGTGAAGTTATACACGAATGGATGCCATATCCCAAATTTTGTGGTCCGACGTGTTTGAAAGTTGGTAAAGTGAACAGTCTGTAATTTAAAGCAACTATCGTCCTTGCTAAATGATTAGTAAAGAGTAAAGTGAATGATGATGATTTTCAAATTATAATTGTTTACGATTATGATATTTATGAGAAGAAAATTGTTAAAAATGCATGGAACAATGATTGTCTTAGTGTTGATAGAGACAAAACCCGCCAGCAACGTCAAAGCAAAGAGGCTGAAAGTGGTGAGCTCTAGAGTTAACAATTTCTGGTGAATATGTAAAATAAATTAATGTCCTCTAAACGTATTCATTTGATGTCCCTTGAAGTGCCTGATGAATATTCAGTTTAGCGTTAAGTTTTGGTTTATATCCCAAAAGATTTTTAGAATTTTAATTGAGTGTTTAACGCAGCATTTAAAGTGTTATACGTCGTCGTCGCCGCATTCATCGATTGTTTCAGGGACTTAATTTGTTTCTATTTCATTTGAATTTAAAATATTTCGCCAGACGCAAAAAAGAAACTCACTGGGAACAATTCTCTCTATTCAAATTTAAAAGCGAAAGTTAAATTTATCATTTTAAAAAATTAATATTCTTCCAACACTGTAATTCAATCATTAGCTAAATACAATGCCTTTATGCTCTCCAAATAGTTAAAATCCACTATATGTTGTAGATACCACAGTAGTAAAGTGCTTTATACAAATCAAATATCTTTTGCACGAATGTTGTACCACATATTATGATAATTTTGTATGTATCATAGTATCAAGATAAATGTAAGAAATAATTTCTCTTTCATTGCATTATATGGAAAAAATGTGAGGTTATAGAAATAACTCGTAAACGTACCTATGCGCCTTGCCCGTCATCATCACCTGCACCCTCTGACACCAAAGAGCATTTTATTTATTTTCTCAAAACCACGATCATAAAATCTAAACTACATGTCCAAACGATGTGATGTGAAAGGTAATTTTTATTTACATAAAATTTCCTCAATGACAAGCAAATTTATTTTCATATGAATTTAACATTAAATTACACTTGACAAATTATTAACCCTAACATACATATACCGGGTGTCCCAGCTCGACCGACACATGGGAGTTTTACATGGGAAATCAGTTAATTATGAATAGTATCTCCCCAGTGCAAGATATTAACTTGAAATTTTGTATGCTTATTGAGGAATATTAATTCTATGGATCACACTTATTTGAAATATGCAATTTCGTCTGCAGGGCGAAATTTATTAAATTTAAAATCTAATATTTTCGTTCAAAATCAGACAGCCATGGAAATAAAAGAAAATATTTATCTGACAGTTTATTGAAGTATCACTGATTTTAATTCTTATTCCCTGTATTTTAATATTATTTAAGTTGAATTTAGTTTCTTTTTGTTAAATAATATACCAATATTACAAAAATATAAATATCTACAATGACATGTCATTAACTGTCAGAACTGTCACATAGATATTTTCTTTTATTTCCATGGCTGACTGATTTTGAACGAAAATGTTAGATTTTATAATTTAATAAATCTCGTCTTGCAGACGAAATTACATATTTCAAATAACTGTAATCCATAGAAATAATATTCCCCAATAAGAATACAAAATTTCAAGTTAATATCTTGCACTGGGGAGTTACTATTGATAATTAACTGATTTCCTATGTAAATCTCTCATGTGTCGGTCGAGCTGGGACACCCGGTATACGTGCATGGTCGCGGACTTTTTTTATATACCTTTTTGAGTTCTATATTTTTTTATAGAAATTATTTAAATATATCTTACCCTTAGGCAGCGTTGGTAAAAAACGCATTCGCTCGACCGTTTTTCTTCAACTTTAGTTATACAAAATTTGTCGCCATGAAAACCCCATTTATTTTAACGCAGTAATTTATAGCCCATATCCACTCTGAATGGGGTCAGTTGTTTCGAAGACTACCTCCTACATCCAAATTTACAAACTAACAAAGTTACCCTTTTTACAGTATTAGTGTAGCTGAATAAAATACAATTTCTGAATGTGTTACCTGTAAAATGCGATTCAAGAATTAAAAAAATGAAGGTATGAACCACCCTAAAAGAAAGTCTGAATCTGTCCCTGATTTCGGGTAGAATACTCAGTTTACCGTCCTATAACTTGGAATAACTGAACTCACACAATAAAGAGTCACAGATCTGTGGTTCAAATCTCATCATCGCAAAAATGTTAAAGAAATAAAAAATATTGTTGTATTTCAGTGGTTCAAAATGCAATATAACTTGGAAATCCTTTACTGATAAACATTTGTACTTAAAATTCTATAGGCCTTTTTGCATTTACATTGAGCCAGAGATGATTGTTGAATTTAAAGTTCAATTATTTATTATTTTACGAGAGCATATAGAAATACTGTAAATTTGAGATAGGCTTTTTTTTCTAAAAGCTTTAATTTGAAGTGAGGCTACTTTGCAGCAGCAAGTGCAGAGGTCCTTAATGAAGTTGTCAATTTGATGGCTTCGCAAGGTAGAGAGAAGGCAAGAAATATTTGCTCCGCTGAAAACTATCCCGGTGCGTAGGGCGCTGGGTAAACAGGTCCTGAAGGAGATGGGGGCCTCGGCCTCGGCTGATGAAGTTGACCGCCCCGAGGAACGCGAAGCAACTGCGCATCCGGCCCCAATGTCAACACAACGAATATCAAACGATGTTCGGCAAGTTACACCGGCCGCTGTTTGAATAACCGGCTCGCAATTTGAGTTGCGAATATTCTTCCCCGCATTTCATTATTTGAAGACGCGAGCGCATTATTACGTTACTTTGTAGTGTCAATACGGCCGATGAAAAACTCGCACCACCGACTGTTTGCTCGTTTCGTTTTTATTCATATGTGTGCAAATACAACATTTAAATTAATACCGGTACAGTTTCATTTAAATGCGCATACGAATTTCTACCTTATGCTCAGACGGCGGTCTCGGCAAATCTCATAAAATTTTTATTAAAATCCGACTAGCCACTCGACCTAATGCTAATTTCATTTCGCCTTATTAATTTCATTTAGGCTCGCCCTTCGCGTCCGTGGGTTTAACTCTATTTCACAAATTTCATCATATCAAAATAACGACTGTTTGAGCTGCACACACATTTTCCTATCTCACTTAATTACAAATTTCAGCTCAATCAAATATAAGGTTTCTGTTGATAATTCAATGTGGATATTACTTATCAAACACAACCCTTACATAAACATATCCTTCGCCAACTTCTATCACTCGCTGTACTTGAAAATATACATTTATTGAAATAGAAATGACCAGTTTGCTGTAACACGATATGTGTTGATCCAATGTAACTAACAATGCAATGTAGTCACTCTCATATCGCTATATTAATTATACTTGTAGTTATAGGCGTGCGCAGAACTTTTCTTTTGGGGGTGCCAAAATAAATTATTATAATAATTATTGTAAAATTAAATTTAACTGGAACCATATATTTTACTACTATTATTTCACATTATGATGAATATTACTTGGAAAAATAGTTTACGTATGTAGTAACAACAGGGGAAGTAATTTCCAAAGCCGCTGATGATGTATTTTTTGCGTACACTAGAAAATATTTGAAAATATCGAATTTTTAGCTCGACAATTTTCAAATTTTACAAAATTTTGTTTGTAATATTTTTCATAGAATTAGTTATGCTGATGCCTAATTTACAAACTAAATTTAATTATCTCTTTTTGTTTCGGACATATTTGCTCTCAAAGTTGTACCTCAAAAAAGTGTATTTTTTGAGTATATACCAAAAATAAGTGCAGATACAATCTCAAGTACTTTACCATTAAATTCTACGGAAAAAGTTACATAAAGAAATGTTTTCTTCGCATATACATTCTTTGGAAGGATTAGGTGAAAAATGAGAAAAACGAAAAAACCTAAATTCTAATTTTTAGGCTCAAAACTTTTTGTCTCCAATTATTTTTATTTTCTGGACGTAAGTAGACATCAATACGCTGATTCCAAAATTTTAAACACAAGTCAATTATCTCAAGTTATACCTAAAAAATTAGGTTTTTTAGGTATATCTCTTAAATGGTTAGGTTTACGACTTCGGCGACGTCACCATTCAATTCTACGAGCAAAATTACATAAGAGTACCAATTTTCAGATTTTTATCTCAACAGATAGAAGTTTTATAAGAAAAAAACTGAAAATGGCCAAAAATCGAAAAAAATCTAAGGTATACCCCTTGCGATTTTCGTCGATTTCGTTTTTCCTTTCTACAAATTCTATCCTTTGCAATAAAAATCTAAAAATTGGTATACTTATCTAATTTTGCCCGTAGAATCGATTGGTGAGGTCACCGAAGTCGTAAACCTAACCCTTAAAGGGGTAAACCTGAAAAACCTGTTTTTTTAGGTGTTGCCAAAACTCAACTTTAAACCCGAATATCTCGAGAACGGTAAGAGATAATTAAATTCGGTTTGAAATTTTGAAATCAGCGCATCGATATTTACTTAAGTCTAGAAAATGAAAAGTTTTGGAGGAAAAAAGTAGTTTGGAAAAATTTTGTAATTTAAGTTTTTTCAATTTTTTTATTTTTCACCTAATCGTTCCAAAGAACGTATATGCGGAGAAAACATTTCTTTATGTAACTTTGCCCGTAGAATCGACTGGTATAATCTTTGAGATCGTATCTCTATCCATTTTAGAGATATAGCCGAAAAACACACTTCTTTGAGGTGCAACTTTTACAGCAAATATCGCAGGAACGAAAAGAGATAATTAAATTTCGTTTGAAAATTTGAAAACAGCGGGTCGAGATCTATTAAAGTACACTTTTTCCAAAAATCAAAATTTTGGGTTCAAAAATCAGTATTTTTGGAATATTTCGTGTTTGTCAATACAATTTTTGGTTTAATTTTATGAATATTGAGAGAATTGAATCAACAGTAATGGTCATTTAGTAACGGCAAGAGTCATTTGATGAACACTAGTCAACAACGTAGCTGACCAGTTAAATGACTTCGTGGTTGCTTTTTTAAAAAAAATTATATCAAAAATGTCCTATTGTTTCTAGCAATTTTATTCAGGTAAGCAAGAATGAGGTAAGTACATGTTTTTATACTAATTTACTAAAGATAAATTTATAGTTTACAATTCCAGAAATGTTAATTTTGTGTTAAAGGACGATATACGAAAATGGGTACCGGTATCAGAATTGTAGACTCAAAACACAATGAAGCTTGCTTCGAATCTTTTATGCATCAAGGCGAATAAAATATTAATACTAAGAGAAATATCCAAAGTCAGTTGTAGAGTTGAAAAAATCAAAAATGCTATAAAGTATAAATCTTGAAAGTGCTGTAAATTGTGCGAGGGAAGTAAATTTAAAAAGTATTTTGGTGGACACCGTTTTCGGCGGTCCCGGCGGCTTCATGGATCTTATGTAGCTCGGAGTCCCGTGGGAAATTGCACGCATAAAACATTTATGTTTCCTTTTATGCTACTTCTTTCTGTGTCTGCCTAACTTTTTAATTCACTTAGCGAAGTTGTGAATGGTGTGACAGTGGCAACACGACCAGCGCAGTGACAAGTTCGTTATATGGCGGGATAAACCCCACTGCATTCGATACACTCTGCAAGGAATATTAACACTCGAGGAATTATTCTTTCCTTTCCTACAACTTCAAACTTCTGCACTGAAACTCGATAGGCCGGAAACTATTGCCGCTGTGTTAGGATATTTCTTTTTATTTAGTTTGGATAGGTCGAAAGGTTAACGCGCTTCTGAACTGAACAGAAGGTTAAAATTCGCAACAAGTCTCAATAATTAAGAAGATCTCATTATGGAAAAATGGTTTGAATGGCAATATATACTACAAGTGCTTTCTACAGATGTTTACACATGAAATTAAAATAATTCTCTTGTCTTTTGAGCATGATATTTAACCTTATCTATTCTAGAAACGTATTAAAAAATATTGTGCTTTGTCTAAAAATTGCCATGTTTTAAAAATACATATAATAATAATCATATCGTTTAGTTCCTTCGTCATCAGAATAATTCTTCATAATGCCGAAATGATCGTCACAATCATAACTTGGTAGTAACTTGGATAGATTTTTCTATCCAATCAGCATGTACTATTTAGTTGAAGACCTAACTGAATCACTCGGAAAGATAACCTGTTTTGGTGCGTTTTGCATATATTCTTCAAAATATCAAAGATGCAGAATTCTACACCTTATTCGGTTATATTACAGTAAGTGTTAAATGAATATTTTGAATTAAATTTGATGCTATGTAAAATACAGTAAACTATTCTAAATTACATTTAAATCTTTCTCATGTACTTTAATCTGAATTCTAAATTACAATTGGAGAAGGTGTATTAACAGAAAATATGAATTTAAATCTATTAGATTGATCCAAAGACTAAGAAAACATTTGTATGTATGTATATGTGAGTACTATGAAGAAGATTCGAATTGTTAGCACTTTTCTGTGTTGTAAATTTATGAATAACCTGTATTGTATTATTTATAAGAAGTTCTGATTGCATAACAGAGTATCATTCCTATTTAAATGAAATGTTCTATAATTTGGACACATTTCCCTAACAACAGTGGCATTCCTTTTGTCAGTCGGATTAGATCATATTATTAAAATCGGTTCAGGTCGGATTTGATATCTGATCTTTCTGATCTACCTCGGCGAGTGGATTCTTAAATCAAAACATTTTTCACTTTCTAGTCAGATGCAAACAAAAATATGTGATCTGATCCAAGTGTTAAATGGAATACACCTAATATGTGTTGTACATTTTAATATTTTTTTACAATAGATAAAAATTTGATAAAAATATATGGAATGAGAAATTGGTAATTGACAGAACTGCAGCTATATTTAATGTATGTAATAAATGAAGAATTGAAATGTGTTTTCATGTAAAGCTACTACGTATACATATTTGATTATTTTGACTGGAAACTATTGCACACATGTTCACACGTTATTAACTGCTGTTTGCGCTGGAGGTATTAAATTTTTATCAGTTGTGAAACAGTTAGTTACACGGGTAAATGAAACACCTTGGGTGAGCTTAGCGGAACTTAGCGAGGGCGGGAGGCCCGGTTGATGTATGCAGCAGCTCGAGTTCGTGTGCCCGCCAACCGACGATGGATTTCTGCTGCGCCGATGTACGTGCGATAGCGACAGTCTGCGGGATCCGGCCCGGTTGTCACTTTCTCGTTACGGGAACAAAGCGGCGACGAGAAACCGTAAATCATAAACACGTGAGGGTTAAGTCCCCAGCTTCTCAGACGCCCCGGACCAACTACTTGCTGGAATGCTCCGCAACTATTTTGCCAACGTCACCTTTAATGATTTGTGTGAGTAATTACTGGCTTGTCTGCCATCTTATTGAAAGCTCAGCACTTAAAAATTTGTTGCAAACTTTCGTCTTGGTGTTACAAATCACTTTATTAGCTATGGGCAGCAACAGCTTGCTAAATGTCAAATTACATCCCCTGGATACTAACCCCATCGAAGGAAGGTTGACGTTTACATTATTTTATAAATGTTTTTCTTTTTACACAATGTACTCATTTATTTCTTTTTTGTCACATTTTCTTCATACCCATGCTTAGATTTCGGAGTTATTATTTAAGATAACCGGTTTATCCATTCCTTCCCTTTTTCTTGAAATCTTGTTTTAGGTTTCCCTCTTTTCCTCCTTTTTGTAAATATTTTCAGATTCTATCATTTTCCTACCTAATTTGGTAAATAACTCTATTCTCATTACAGGTACATATCACCCCAGATGCTTTTGCTCTATCTTTTAAACTATGTCTGAATTCTGATTTACCATTCTTTTTTACTTTTATTTCTTTCCTTGTCTCACTTCGTTTTCCCGGAATCATCCTTATATATTTCAATTCTATCTGTACCCTTTTATTTAAATGTGTACTGGATTTGGACGCTAGAATATTAGAACACATCCAACAGAATATAGGCATGTATTTGAACCTTAAGCAAGACATGCTATACTATTTTAGGAATTTCAGTATTTTTCAGTATTTGGATGGGTATCCAACGTTTATTTAAATGTCAGTAAGAATTGATGAATTCGTTAAATTTTATATTAGTTCTAAGTCGACATAACGATACAACATACAACTTCTAAAAAATATAATATTACATTTAAATTTAAAACATTTTATTTACTATTTTATTTCTTGAATTTTACATTTATCGGAGACCGATAATACCAACTTAATGGTTGAGTATCCTTTATTTTTATCGACCAGCAGATTTTGTCTTTCGCCGTTAAAAGTAACAATATAACGAGCATTAAATTGACAATAAAATACAGTTTCTCCAATTCTTTGTAGTTTTTTGATTACACTGCAAATTGTTGTACATTAAATAAAAAATGGAAGAACAAAGCATACTTATCAGTATTGGACTAATACTTGATAATTTAGTCAAATATCTCCAGTACTTAAGATATAGGTAATTGAATTTAATTTTTCAAAGTAATGTAAAGAATTTAAATTTATGACAAAAATCGTATCGAAATAAAGTGTTGACATTAAATTGAATGAGAAATGTGCGATTAAAAGTGTCGAAATTGAAAAAAATAAATGTGACCGAATCCTAGGAACTATTCTAATTTAATTGAATTGAATATCATTATTAACATTTCTTTGTTTAATAATGACTTAAAATAAATATTGTTAACGCATCTGATCATTAGATGTAAAAGACAATCCTTTTAATTTAGAGAACGTTCCAAAATTGATTGTGGCTTAAAAACATGAAACAGATGAAAATGCGTTTAGAACAAAGAACGGTCTGATAACTTGTTGCGTGGATAATTCCCCCATTTGATAAGAAGTTAGTTTGATGGAAAGACATTCAATTCCGACAAATGTTCGGATGTTCTAATGAAGAGCGGTGCATTCCGCTGCTAAGTGGGTTTCCTTCCACAATATCGGCGATTGGGGAACAGGAAAGGATCGCTGCATTTTATTTTAAATTCTTCCCGATCATTTCCCGGTGTTTCTCATATTTACGAGCCGTAATAAAAGGAGCGGAAGTCATGACGACGGAGCGATAGAACGAATATAACGGTTTACCGATAACAGTTCCCAGGAATCGGAACACTTGTTTACCGTTCGATCGCTGCTGTTTTCTGTCTTTCAGAGGATTGCAGACTGCTCGCTTGTATGCAGGTATCCATATCTTCAGTCGAACGCTCTTGCTAAATATGTGCTCCGTTGTATCCTAGGTTAACGCTTTTGTTTACGTTGTGGTTGAATTTATTCCTGCTTTATAACTATTCTTTATTGCGACAATATTGTCTGCACTGGATTCTTCTGTTATTATCCCCGCAAAAAGTATTTTATTGTCAATATAAAATTGTACGCAACAATAGTACGTATTCTACTTTTCAAAACGAACAACTCACATAATATTACACTGTTCGTTCGTTAGTGATAAGAATTTAGGTTTCACAACCTAGATGTATTGTCTTTCACTCTATAGTATTTGTCTCATTTAATTGCATATCGACTTTAAAAACTGAGTTACCGTAAAATTTACAAAACATGTTCATTAGGTAAATAAAGTTGTAAATAGTCATTATTGTACAACTTATTATCTAGTTATTATCTACTAAAGGTCGTTTTCACCAAACACAGTTTAATATTTTATTCTAAAGATTAAATTTATGCCATTAATATTTTGAGGTTGTTTTAATATTTTGTAGTTGGCGCTGTTTACTAGTGATATGTAAACATTTCAGTGTTGTGTGTGATCATGGTTTGATCGAAATACAGTCAAATAGTGGTCGTAGAAAAAGTTTAGTACGTACTTCAAGTTGAAAAGCAATTACGCACTTGTGGAATTACAAACACGCCGCTTCGCGGCTCTTGTGTAACTTTTCCACTTCGTGCGTAATAAGAATCTTACATTTCTTAATATGTAATATACGATTTTTATGGAATAAGCAAGAAGAATTTCTTTCTGAAATTAGAGACGCACTTGATGAAATAATACTTTTATTGAAGGATTCACCAGCAACAATATCACAAGATTTCTAACAGCAATTAAGTTTCAGATATTTGAGGTTCTTATTTGAGGGCAAACTTTATTTGTATTTTAGGATTTGCGTTAGCTGGTAAGCTCATTACGTAGTTACATGTATGTACATTCGTGTAAAACTATACAAATATTTACTTAGTTTATCCATATTTATTATGATAATATAGTGATGATCGTTCAATCCGCTTGGACTTCGTTATGACTAGCTACTCTAATGTGCGAAAGGACGAAAAAGAATAAACCACCTACAAGTTTATATTGTTTTATTAAATAATTTGTTCCACCAAATGCTGTATACGTTGTCACAATTAAAGTTTCTTTTGTTTTATGTCCGACAATACGCGTAACATTTTTGGGGTTATAGGCAAGGAAAAATAAAAGAGTGTTTATGAACAATTAGCAAAAAGTTGTGCCAGTGGATGTGAGTCACGTCGTGTGTGGGAATATAAGTCCATTTATAGGAGTTTCGGCCGTAATCTGTATTTCAGTATATAATGTCCTTTGTTGGGATTCCATCATCGTGACCAGTGTTTCTGTCTGTCTGCCCCGAGGCACCGAGAACGTATTCCACCCGCGCAATGTTCGTGTCCAGTCCCTAATGGGATTTTCCAAGAGGAAATGATATCTAAACATGGGAACGTGTTTAGGAAAACTGTTGTTCGTTTCGTTCTTTCTGCACTAGGCCCATCTTGCCTGTTTCACTTTCCTCTTTTGTTTTCAAACTCGTGTTTTAATAGCCTGCTCTGATTTCATCTGAGCAGTCAAATAGACAATCGGGCGGTACAGTTGCACGCATAAATATATTCGTCCCTATACTCTTGCCAGTCATTCTCTGTAAAGGAACAATTCTGAAAGCCACAAATCGATAATTTTTTTCAATAACTATCTCTAAATATCATACAAATGATATTAAATAAATAAAATATCGTTATGTCCAAGAGTTTTGAAGCACACTAAAAATTACAGGTTTCCCGATGTCTTCTCGTATACCAGAACATTTCTGGAATGAACCGAACTTTAAAATGCTGATATAATTATTTTATGAAACGTTTTACTTATATTCTTGCTCTGAAGATGTTAGATAAATATGAAATAGTATAAATAATTTCTCTTCAATTCAAAAAAATATGATATACTGATAGTTTTTTTTTGTTAAATGTATAGGTATATACACGAAAAAAATTATATTATACTTACTATCAATAAATAAAATGATGTACTGACTAATTTAGTAACCGTACACCTGTAAATTATATAGAATCAATGATCCTTTGAACCGCTATTCATTAGAATTACTCCCCTTAAACGGTTTGTCATACTTTCTACTAATTCTCTTGGAGTTTGGGAGTGAATTTTACCCTATTCTTCTACCATAAATGTAATAGTTCTTTTATATTCTTTGGGTTTCACAGAGTTGTTCAATGGGATTCTTATCTGGAGACTGTGGAGGCGTTTTTAATTGTTGTCTACAATTATACAATAACAATTCTAGCAGTTTACTTGTAGTTTGTTTGGTGTCATCAAAAACTCTTTTAAAATATTCAAATAACCCACTTTTCCATCAATAAAAATTAAGTTTCCCACTCTTTCTGCACTTGTACGGAACATCGTCCATATTTCACTGTTGAGCATAATTTTCCAAACAATAATTCATCCATTTTATCAAAAAAAAAAATTTTTTAGTTCATTTGAAACAATTACTGGGACCCTGAAGATTTCAGGGTGGTTTATATATTTCAAAACCAAATCGCAAAGATGTGTGTATGGAGACTAGTTGATTTGAGTGTATATTATATAGATAACAAATCTATTAACATACGAACAGATTCTGTCCTATCGTATACAAATTAGGTACAGAGTACGTTAAGTTTTTACTGTTTATTGATGAGACGAATTCATTGTAAGGTAAGCGACTTGACTTGAAACAGAATGCGATAAATCTTTGAAAGTATCAGCTTGCCATGTATGCAGGTTTTAATTAACCCATAGCCATATCCATATTTGATCCCATCTTCGTGAAAGTTTAGATAAGACAATCTCATTGGAGTTTATTTATAAAGTTTCAGCACACAGTTATCCAATCTGCATGTAGATCATCTCGTTTATGAAATCATGCCTGGAGGCGATAGCAATTCAATTAATTAAAAGAGGTGTAATCGATAGAGTTTTGTGCAAAGGGCCTGCACATGCAGGGACATGACCATATCTCGGGGCTGATATCGCTAATAGGCTAACTTCGTTACGAACATGGAGAGTTGCTTGCTCGGAAGTATGCTGCAGGGCTTTTCTCTCCTTAACACACCCTAGCCTTATTACATCTTATTGTTACTGACTTGTCGTATGGACTCTCTTCTAACACGACGCAAACCTAATTAAAACAATATGGACCGCCACTACTTTTACTAACGGAGCAAAACTTTCCAGCAATATTTACTTTACTTTCCTCTTAATATAATACAAGTACAATATCTGAACTTGAAGTAGATAACATAATATGTGTCCTATCAATCTATTGAATAACGTAGGGTAAATGAATCGAGATGAAATTTGAAGAAATATGGACTGCCACTACTTTTATTAACGTCGCAAAACTTTCCAGCAATATTTATTTTACTTTCCTCTAAATATAATACACGTACAATATCTGAACTTAAGTAGATAACTTACGTAGTGACCTAACATTCTATTGAACAACGTAGGGTAAATGAATCGAAATGAGAATTACTGGTATAAGGGGCTGCTACTTGTTACTTGTAATCGCAAAAAAAATCTGTTTTCAGGTTTCAAGGGAAATGTCCATTTTGACCATCCCTGACTTCCAATTTGACTAGTTTCGGCGTGACATCTACCTGTACGTACATATCTCGCACAAAAATGAAATGTTGTATATGGGACTGTTGGAATTGGAACATCTAGTTGTGCAACACCTTTTTACTGTAATCGATAGTACCAAAAGGGCACTTTGCTCATAGTATTTTTCTTTTTGCATAACTCAAAAACGATTATACGAAGAATGTTGAAATTTTATTACGAAATATGCACGAAATAAATGAAAATTCTATCTTTCTTTGCAAGTTTTTAAGCGATTAAAAGTATATTATATACTAAGGGACTGAAGTGCATAATATAATCCTGAGAGTGAGGTATATTTCACATGTCGTAGTTGACCCCTTGCGAGGTCTTCGAAAATGAAGAGTAAAATTGGCTTGTACTTACTTGTGTAATACAATGTGAAATAGTGATAAACATATTAATAAAACTTTGAAACGAATAGTAGTTGAAGAATGATTAGCCATAGAATGGTCTCACTTTCAAGTAAAATTATTTCAAATGAAGTGCAACAAAAATTTGTATTATTTAGCGTAAAAGGTAGTCATGTAGTGTCCACATCAGATTTTTTTCTAATTTTATAAGAATATTTCGTAATATTTAGTTTACTTTACTCTATATCTAAAAAAAAGTACAATAT
Source organism: Stenolophus ochropezus (assembly GCA_035578165.1). NCBI lineage: Eukaryota > Metazoa > Arthropoda > Insecta > Coleoptera > Carabidae > Stenolophus > Stenolophus ochropezus. The sequence continues at coordinate 7,785,342 of JAQOWZ010000002.1, forward strand.
CTAAACATAAAATAAACAACTTATATTATATTGTCCCAACATTTCATTGAGCAACATAGAACGATTAATCGAAATGAGAATTCCTGGTAAGTGTAAAGACCACCATTAATCACATCACAAAACTTTCCAGTAATATTTACTGTAATTTCCTCTAAATTTAATAGAAGTACAATATCTAAACTTTAATATTTAGTATCCTATCATTTCATCGGCAACATAGAACAATAAAATATTTAGTAATTTGCTATTTGATAGAAATTAATTACAATTTTCAGTTGAGTGGAATACAATGATTACTAAAATATTAGGTAATTTGAGAGTGGTTTCGCTGGAGAACAATGAAGTACAATTGAACATCGATACAGGAAACAGAAATTATCAGCATCACACTTGTTATTAGATTTGCTAGAATGAAAATGTAATGCAATCAACTAATATGGTCAACAATTTCCTGAAAACGCAGTTCATATGAACGGAATTACTATATGATTATGGTGGAGGCCGCTGAAATCCAATATAATTTCACATCAGTTTTATTTAGGTTTGAAGTATGCATTATGTTCGCCGTACATTAGTGAATTTAGCAATCCGATTTTCAATAATACATGTTTACCCTTTGATATATCAAATATTGAATTGCAACATCATGAGCTCAGCGTCCATTATTGTTGTTTGTTATCCTTTTATTTAATCAGGATTTGAAACAGACAAAGAATAAAATATTTCCCGTTTGTGAATTTCACTAAATAATATTTCATTTAATCCCCTTTTCCAAAGGATTTGTTATAATGTACTAACATTTTTATCAAGGATAATATCGTTAAAATGAAATTCTGGTTTATTCTGTTCCCTGTATATGAGCTTAACTCTTAGTTACATAAATATTCGTTCGGATATTATGTATTATTAACTCATGTAGAATAAAGTACTATAATGTTTCATATTTGATAATAAAATTAGATAATATGATACATTTTTAAATATAATTTTATAACATGCTAAATATATTACTTACTTTTTATTTATAAATATTTGTGTTGTTAAATTTATGACTGAGAGGATGATTGCTTTTTATATTTATATGTTGTCAAAGTTGTTATTTGCACCTGTTTCTTAATTAACCTTATAGTACATTGCGCAACAAGTGCAGAAAGTGCTGGAATACTGGAATTACACAAGATGGGAAATAGGTGATTCTGCACGAGTGGCATACTATACTTTTTCTACGATAACATTGCTAAATGTTACAAAACAAAATGCATGCACGAAAAATATTAGCGCGCACTACTAGCATTTCTATCTATCAATCTATATATCTATCACGCGGATTCTCTGAAAAATTTGATGAACTTTTAATTTTTGTGATTGTCACGTGCATATTTTAATTTATAAACGTACGAGTACAGTGCAGTTAAAAAAAGCTATTTTGCAGAGTCTAGTGAATTTGAACAAGGGACTTAATGTCTATAATACCCCATACTTATTATTAAGTCAGAATTATGCCAACCTTACTTTAGAGGCAATAATACATTTTTGTAAATGATATTTTCAAGCATTAGGTACAAACTTGAAACCTAACCCAACCAGACCACCGCAAGAAAGGTAGAGATTTACGCCATCTGTTTTGTGAAGGTGTGATCAACTGAAAATAATCCCCAAAACTTATCTCATTAATTACGAAATGAACAAAAAACTTGTTAATAAACTGGAGATGGTAAACTAGTCCTTAATTTAATATCAACAATCGTTTTGACGACAGGAAGTTTGTCAAAAAGTTGGACGGCCGCATAAGAAACATGTCAAGACTTGGTTATATAATTACGAGTGAGTTGCCGAGTTGTGATTAAAACCGAGCTTCAGCCCTGCTTCAGCAGCAGGCGACGTTCTGACGTCACGTCACTGCAGCTTCTTCTTACCACCCTTCCCCCCCCCCCCCCACTCCGGCACAGCGTACGCACGGGAAAGATAAAACGTAACCTCAATCTCCATTATTCAATAACAAAATGAGTATTTTTCGACGGACGACATAACTTACAGCAACGTCATCAACTTAATTACGACATTCTTTAAGAAAAACATTGACGTGATTTATATAACGATTTAAATGAAGTGATTTTATGAGCAATGTTAAATTTATAAATTAATTATTATAAGGAACACAAATACTACTCTTCACATATACTTGGACATTGAATTCTTTCCTGATCTATAATTATATTTTCTACATTTGATAATAAATTGAGATTGAGAACTATCGGAATATATTTCGTGAGAAATATGTGCGAAATAAAAGAAAAATATCTCTTTCATGTCTCTTTCCTTGCAAATTTTTGAGCAATTAAAACAATTTTGTGTAATGCAACAAGGAATGATGATAAAAATTTTAATAAAATCCATTTCGAAGGGAAGTTTGAAGATATGAAACGAATGGAAGTTAAAAAATGATGAGCTGTAGAATGATCTCACTTTCAAGTGAAACAAGTTTAAATGAAGGGAAGAAAAAATCTGTATAATTTAGCTGAGAAGGAAGTCATGTAGTGTCTACAAAAGATTTTTTTATTTTTATGGGAAAAATTATTTTTTTCTACTGTGGCTAAAAACTTTTGTATGGTACACAAATGTTTAATGTGTCCCAATCTATTTAAACAAAGTTATATATTTTTGTTTAATATCTAATAATAATGTATATCTTTTAAAATAAAATTACAATTAATATATCGTTCACTGTCATTTCATTTTTTTGTACAAAATAACGAAAAATTGACCCTTTCAAACATATTACACAATATTTCATCTACACTATTATTTAGTTAAAAAAATATGAAAAATGAAAATTACAACGATGTGAAGCGACTACATTTTATTTTGTAGGTTATTGACATTATTGTGGAATCAAACCCAAGATCCTACAGCTCGCTAAGTACAAGTCAGATCTGTCTACCACCCCTCTCCGTAGTTGTTTAAATATCGCAATTTAATTTTATTCTGCGTCTTCGCCGGGATTAATTCTCAAAATATGATACAATTAATTTACGTTTATGATAAATGTAGTGGAGTGTAGTTGCCGGGAAGATAGGGTAGAGTGGTCGAAGGGACGTCGATGATAAATGCCGGGAAAGTTACGTGTAAAAGTCGTTAATAATACTCAAAACCCTGAGCCTGAGCTCACCTAGGCCCGTAATAACTCACCCCCTGCGTCTTCAGCAGTTCAAAGTTCCCCGGGTAACTGGATACCGAGAAACAGATACCCCTGCGAATTTTTCTCGCCTAGATTCCCCTCTGCGAATAGTTTTTGTCTCTACCAAAGAGATTTTCCAATTATCTGATTCGCATTCCACTTGTAAATGAAAACATAATTTCCGCAGTTGTTTGTTAGCACTTTTTTTACCAACAGTCATAATATAATAATGGTGTTATTGAAATATTTGTAATCATACTAATTTTGACATTTGTAAATGTTAGCTGTCAATGAATTAAGGTATTTAAATATGTTTTGACTATTTTGTCTGGATGATATATGTCTGCATGTTTAGAAAATTATGTGGACATAATTGACATAACTTCCTATTTAAGGTTCAAACATCAATAAAACGAGTTGGTTAATTTTTTGTAAAAATCAGTAAAAAATGAATATTTTTCATATCTGCGTAAACTTGAGTGTTTGCATTTGTGCATTTCTGTTCTATACAAACGACGAGATGTGACTTTTACAAAATATTATAAGTTTTCTAGGGCTGACTGGAAATCATCCCTTGCCCTTCTTACCATATTTTGTAAAAACTAATTTATACACTTTCTCACAAATCCAAAATGACAGGCGATAAATTTTAATATTTATAATTTTAATATTTATAAGGTTTGTTCCAACTAACCTCCAAATTAGTTAAGAATTATACGAAGCATGCGCAGTTTGTAAAAGCATTCCGACTAACTTTAAACCTAAACTCTGACCGTTAGTTGGCAGTTCCTACTGATTTCAAAATTATATTACTTTTAAAAATGAGATATTTGTAAGCAGTCAGTGGGTTTTTTATTTATCTTCCACATTTCTAGATTTATTTTGAGGTAAAAGTAAAACTAATCAAACACAATTGACAATAATCACATTGCCGGTTCAAAATCAGTCCGAAGTTCGATCCAAAAAAATATGATCCGGAACTATTCACAAACCGTTAGGAATATCTAGTTGGAACAAACCTATTATTAAAAATAAGAGAACTTTTAATTTTCTTTTTGCTTTTGTATATAAGAATCTCGCTTTATATGTGAGCATATGGTATTTTTTTGTCAAATGTATTTTCTGTAGTTTCATTGTTAGCAAGGCAGAAAGCAGAGCAGGGCAAAATTCCTGTTGATTGTGAAGCCCAGGAATTCATTATTCCCCAATGGTGGGTTCTTTCGTTATTGAATTCCTATCATCGTGAGCTGATCCTTATTAGCGATTAGATTTATGAAATTTTGAGATTACTAATCTGACGGCGGATCATAGATAGATAAATAATGGTGTAGCAGGTGCTACCGTCGTTTGTTTCTTCTACCTGTCAATTTTACCTCCAATATTGAAAACACAAACACAAATCATTATTAATTAAAATCCATCTGACTAATTTATGAGAATTGAAACGAGGAATTTATTTGCTTTGATCCCTGAAAGTTCTGGCAAACAGGAAGATGGTTCCAATTAGTTTGGGAATTTGCAACTTTCTTACCAACAAAATTGAACATGAAAATTCATAGAAACACAGAACATTGTTTAACCTTTTTGAGCAACAACTAAAATGAGTAAGAAAATTATGTTTACGTTGAGATCATTACAGCAACAGTTTTCGAATAGCCTTTCGACAGGATTAAGTTCGAAAATGGAGGTTCCACCGTATTTCATTTATTGTGGAAGTAAACCAGAACGGTCCGTCAGGTATTGTGCTGCATCCACCAAGTTCTTAGTAGAAAATAGGATTTCCTATTGAGGAGATATAAAAGATTTCCTTTCAAACATCGGGCAAATGTTGATGATTAACGTTGATAGTATTATTCTTATAGAACCTTCTCTAGACCATCGGCGCTGAAATTCCTTTAGGGATTGAAATTCCGTTTTATATTAAATTTCGATAAACAACAGTAATTTTGCATGAGCATGTGAGGATATTAAAGATGGCCCAAAATAAAAGCACTGACATCGTTGCACAAAAGCCCTACTGCTTGCTTCACTGCGGTCGAACTTAAAGCTCCCTTCACACAGAATTATTCCAAAACTTGAACAAATTGAAATGTACTTTACTCATTGCATGAATAATAAACATCAAAGATGAATTCAGAGAATGATTTTAAAAATGCAATACGTTTAAAATAATTTAGTGTTTTTCTCTATCCCAATGACTTTGCAAACACTGGACATTTTAAATATCAATGTCGATTTTACTTACATTTTTATTAGAGTGTCAGTCGACAGCCTTTGCACGCGTTCTAGAAGTTAGAGTAGGTAATGAACATCAAATCAAGAAGACACAATTTGGACTCCAGAACACACATTCAGTTCATTTTGAATTGGGGTGTGAACCAAGTGTAGAAGTGACCGAAATTACAGTCGAACTTGTAACAACGAAAATTTGTATCAAAACAATTAACAACTTACAAAAAAAGACAACCGAAACCTTTAAAAGTAAATTTTGATAGAAAGATTAATTAACATTTTTATCGGGTATGGCTGTGACGATTTGACTTTAAATTCTGCAAAGTCAAATAATACCATATTATTATTTTTAAAGATCGCAAAAAATTACAAAACTATTTTTAATCCAAGCCTTTCCATTTTTGCTTCTCAAATAGCAGTACTGATTTATAATTTTGTTAGTTTTATGGTCTATTTTCACAGATTTTTGTTGTTTCTTTTGTTTGCTGATTCACATTATTTTTTTGCATTTTGCAGTATAAATGTTACATTATTGACTTTTTTTAATAAACAAATTGGCACATCTATAATCTATTTCTTATAAGAACAATATGTTGGGAAGATAGATACAATTAGAAAACATGATCAAACTGCTCCTATCTTCCCAGAATATCGTTCTTATAAAAAATAGAGTATAGAAGTTGGCAATAAACCGTGAGTGATATATTTATTTATATTTATTCATAATTGTTTATAAACTATTGGAAGCTAGTCGTGTTTTGTCTGGGAATGTAGTAGAGTAAAAGGAGTAATAAAATGTATGTTGAATGTTTGTAATAGTAAGTATTTTTAGTGTTCCGGTAGGAAAGAGCAGTTCCCGTGTAAACGCGGCTGCAGTGGCGCCCGAGCGGAAGGATTTGAAAGTGAAAAGTTGGATTCTTAATCTAGTTGAAAGCTTCCACAGTTTCGTAATTCTCCGGCCTTCTATCCTGCACTACAATGCTGCCTTCTATTGTTCCGCTCGCTTGCGCCACAATCATGTAATTAAATATCTAATCAGCCAAAACATCTCCCGGACGCACTTTGGCGACCTATTACTACCCTATATATAAATCATTACTTATATACGCACCACTTAAGCATCTTCGGCTTAATTACCAGGGACACGCCAGCAGGCGATAAGAATTTTATGGGGTGTAAGGCAATTATAGCATTTATTACAGACAAACAAATTTTCATACTCAACTCTTAAGAAATTCAATTTACTTATACGGGGTGTATAAATTAAGTAATGAAACTGGCAATGTAGCGTTTGATCTGGTAACACTTAGGAACCGAAACTTAAAGAAAAAGAAGGTGAATATGTTTAATCGTTCAGTACGAGTGTAAACTCACTACAATCATTTAATTGTTTGTAGTGATTTTTTCCATTAAACTGCTTTTTCAAGTGCATTCTAAAAATGAGTAATATAAATTTTAAACAACGGTGTGCTACCAGGTTTTTTTCAGGCTTGAATACAGTGCATCGAAAACTTTTACAAAACTTAGCATATCTATGGAGACAGTGTTATTTCAATGGGCCAGGTTCGTCAGTGGTTTTAGGCATTTTCAGAAAGAAAACAGTCGACTGAAGATAAAACACGCAGCGAACGACCTTCATCTTCCAGAACCAATGAAAATGTTTATAAATTTCGAGATCTTGTGCGATCAGATCGTCGGCTGACTATACCAAATGATCGGGGAAAAGTTGAATTTGACTCATACCACCATTCATCAGATTTTGACCATTCATTGAGGATGAGAAAAATCTGCACAAAAATGATTTAAAAATAACACATTTTTGGTCATTTCTATGGCTCTTCAGCCTCCTTATTCGCCTGACTTGTATTTTTTTTCTTCCCGAGATTGAAAAATCCCCTCAAAAAATTGATAATATTTGGAAAAATAAAAAAAACATCATAAAAATAAAAATACTTTTCGTAAAATTCGGGAATATGAAAATAACAATTTTATGGATAAACATATACCTATTTTTGAAAATTTAAAATCGGACTAGGTACCAATATAACCTGAAATGATGTATGTCCCATTTTAGATAACATTTGGTAAATTTACCTGTAGGAATATTTCTGTATAGATTGGTATTATTATCAAAAGAAAAACCTAATGATGACATGTACGAAAACATTCCATGCACCCAATTCTGTGTATATATGTATAAGAGACTATATTAAAATGTAAATTCATGAGTAATAAAACAAACAAAATTGAACTATGGGTAGTAATTAAATTACAAAATACATTTACATTGGCTTCCATCGCGTATGACTTTACAAGTAATTAAAATCCTGCTGCAGCAGCAATTACTGCTCCTGCAGATTTTTCCTTCGAATTTCGGAGCCGGTTATGAAATACGCGATACAAATCCCGGCTAGGAACAATCTCTAATTAAGTTAAGATCAAAGTAGCAGGCTAAACTAGAATCCACCTAATTTAACTTACAACCCTAAACTTTGGAACAAAGCCTGGCACGGGGCGTAGGGGGCGAGGGGAGTTTTTTCAGGAACATACGTCACTTCGGTCTGGCCTCAAAGTGACGGCAGCGCTGCTGTGGCAACCAAGCCAACTTCCTTCCAGCCCGCAAAGAAAGTGCAACAATTTTACAATATTATGTTCCAGTCTTTACGCACTTGTTGCCAAAGTTCTCAGAGTTAAGACACATTTTCTGAATTTACTACTTAAAAAAAATCATTAACCACAAAAAATATCATATTTGCAATTACCTCCTAATATTTAATTTACTTTTTCAATTGGTTTTCCAAATCAGTAGGTTGCTACTTGTAACAAAATTGAAAGAACTTCATACTGATATTAAGGAAAATGCATCGGTAAAAAGTCCTTACCATTCATAATATTTAATACACAATTGTACAAATTTTCTTAACTGGAATATTCCATAGGAAAGTGAAGTTCTGGAACTTTGAAATTTATTCTGTCTTTATCGGTTTCGTCTCCTCCTCACGAATGCACATGAGGTGCCAATTTTTCATTTAACTTATTATTTTTCATTTATAATATTTGGCAGTAAGACATGTAGGTATTCTAAAATGATTATACATCTCAATATACGATTTTCATTCCTCTGTCCTTTAGTGCTACTGTTGATGAGAACCTATTTTTCGAATCACATGTTCAGTTTAGTTTCCTTAGATTTCTGAATTTATAAGAATATCTACAAATTCAAGTGTGCACAACAATTTTTGAAACATCAATGGAATGTAGATTTTAACTCCTATTTCTGAAATACAAACAAAATATATTTAAAAAATTGATGATAATTATAAAAGAAGATATTTAAGAATCTTTACTTGATTTGGTATATTTTGTTCTATACTTTAATGAAGTAGTATGACAACGTCCACAATAAGGATAAAGACAAAAATAATTTTATCTTCAGTTACATTCGAAAAAATTGCAAGACAGCAAAAAAGAAAATAATTCCAAAGTCTGTCATTAATAAAGATTATACGTTTAAATCATTTTAATAAACTGATAATTTATTTTAGAGGGCAATACATCTCGTACTATTACAATTTCTTTTCCAACGGATTAAGATTTTTATGAAAACAGATTTAAAAAACTAAAATTGGGAAAAAATATAATCTATTATATGTAGTAGAATAGTGTAAAATGTATCAGCTATTTAATTTTATTATTGAAAGTTGTTTATCTATTATCTCCAAATTGCGTGAAAATGAATGAAAATAATCTATGTGCTCCAAGTACAACATAATTTTGATATTGTTGACTAGGTACACAAGTGACGTGTGCGTACAAATTACAATTTTTATGAATACCGATATAAAAAACTAAAATTGGGCGAAATGAATGAAAATAATCTGTGAGCTCCAAGTATAAGATAATTTTGATATTGTTGCCTAGGTACACAAATGATGTGTGCGTTGCCTGGCGACGACGTGGACGTGTAACTCTAGAGAGTTGGAAGCGGGCGACAAGGAAACCGGATGTCCCCCTACTGTGACGGATGACAACAATTTCCGCGGCCTTTCTACACGACACCAAAGTTCATCATCTAGCTGTACACAAGGAAGTTCGCTAACATGCAGGTACAGTCAAACTCAGCGATTGCTTTTTCCTTTTTACGGATTGAATAATAACATTGGCTAAGATTGAATGTATTGTGCACAAAGCTGATTTGGCGAACAATTTTATGTTGGGTGGAGCTTCTATCAAACGGGAATGGAGCATCGCTTTTTAACCTACTCATTTTTCCACTGTATTTTACTTGGCGAAAGATAAACTCTTGTAAAGAATATAGAGAATTTAAGATCCAGATTGAAACTAATTCAAAAATAGGCATCCGCCCACTTCATTTATTTTTAGTGACAAGATGACAATTTACAGTTTTTGCAAGAAACCTATTAATATTTCAAGTACTTGAAAGTCAAATCGTAAATAATTCTAATCTGCAGCTTCTTAAAAAAAATAATATAAAGGTAAGAAAATACAAATAAACATGAGGTTTTTAATAAACTTATCAACTAAACTATTGCGGGTTTTGGTAGTGGTTAGAACAGTCCAGGAAAATTGTCTTTCAATAGCAGCTGTGGATGCTGAAATTAATAAACAATGCCTAGTTACTAAAACAAGTAATTAATATATCACTTATATATATTTATTTTTAATGACCTAGTTTGCTAAGCAAAGCTTGCAATTTTAAGGTTGCCTAGCAATTTTTGGAGTCAATATAACGAAATTTATGGTACTCTAGTAAGTGATAAATACAATTTATTGAAATATTCCTTAGTAACTCGAGGTCTTCCTCACTTTACATAATTTATTTTCCATTTCCCCCTCACTTCATTCTAGTTCTAATAATGAATTTAAAATGCAATCTGCTTATCAAGTAATATCAAATAGCTTGATATCAAGTGAAGTATCTAAGACCAAAATCAAGTCAAGTCAAGTAGTTAATTTAAATAAAGCTTGATTTTCAAGTCAAGTCAAGTAATTCACAAAAACGTCAAGTTAGTTGACTTGACGAACCCCTATATTTTATGATGAGCTATATCATAATATGAATTTGATGTTAGATAGATATTCATTTCGTAATTATCACATATATATGTTTTCTTTTTTCACACATTTTATTGTTGATATGAACAGTTCATATATTTTTAAGGAAAAGGTGAACAAACGACAAGCGTAAAAATATATCTGTGTTATTTTGTCAGGATTTAGTTCGTTTTTTAGTATGGATTTTTTTCTGTGATACTTTCCTATTCTAATTTGTCGAAGAGTCAATTTTCTTCCAGTGTAGTCCTGAGATTTCATATGGCAATCACAAGTACGAGCTAAAGGATATTGTTTGTAAGTGAAGTTAGTTTGGTGGTAGTGAAAACTTTGGAAATAGACAACAATTAAAATGACGAAACTATGTGGAAGTAAATTTAGATTCAGCGGAGGAAATTACAGTGCGGAGATGAATAGTACCGCCGCGGTAAGTAATAACCACGCGGTTCACCATTCCCACTCTGGTTAAAATCTAAATTTACCTGATCTATAGACCGGCGCAGTCAAATTCCGCCCACATCAAAGAAACAAAATCTAGCCCTCACCGCGTGCTAGATGCGAACGCTGATTAAATTTGGTTTTGAGTGCGCGAAATTGATACAGTGTGCTTGAAAGATTCAAAGCGCGTTCTTACGACCGCCAAGGCGAATTCGGTATTTATTTCTTGGTCAAGTTTAATTTTATCCTTGTATTAAACCGTGTTCTCCAGAAATTTTAATTACTTTTCTGCTCCAAACAGACCCTTCAGCAGGATATTTAATGTTGGATATCGTTTTGTTGTTTACGCCAACATTTTTGCTTTTAATTGGGACTTCGACTCAAAAGCCAGTAATTAATAAATCAATTTATTTGAGGATTTTAATATAACTATCTAATGAATATCTCTTTACCTTTTTTCACAACATATCTGTTTACAACAAGAAGTAATTAATTTTTTAAAATTCAACCCTTAAATTTGTATCTTATTAAGAAAATATTTAATAAAAATCTCATTTACAGCAAGCTCTCTTAACATAATTACTTATATATTTTTAAAATCTACAACACATTTTCATTTCTTCAAAAGACAGATAACAAATATCGAATAACTTACATAACAACGAAATTGTTGTCTCTCATATTGGTCACCTTGATTAAGGGTAATTGTTCTTTTGATGTAATCGATAATATGGGTAAGAATGGTTATATGATACATGAGGTAAATGTAATTTATATTATTTCTTTATATTTGGGTGTATTTTGGACAAACATACTCGCCTTTCATGCACAACATTTTATATTTGAATAAATATCGCAATGTAGAAACCAGAGCACTTAAGAGTTTTAGTTCAATTTTATACCTCGTGTGTGAATGTGACTTAAGATTTTCTACGTTGTTAACATCGAAATTAAAAATAAATAAACATGTTTTGCAACTGTTTATTAAACACTCTTAATTAGTAGGATGTTTTAGGGATGAATCTTCTCCTACCTTCAGCAGTACAATGGTGTTACAATGAAATATTTAAATATTACACAAAATAGAAAATGTATTTTTTTTAATGATTCTCTTGAAAAACCTCACCATTTCTTGTTTAATTTTTTGATTGAAATAAATCGTTCTTTTTGAATGTAAGGATTTAAATTTCGATTGCCACCTCTCTGAAGATCTAATAAACCCGATGTTATAGTACAGTGAGCTAACACAAAAGTGGGACAATGATTTATGATCTAAAGAACGTCCCTCATTAGATTTAAAAAGTTTGAGAGAGCATTTTTCTTGTCGACAGCCTGAGTTGTGTATTTTAAAAATGACAAAATTTATGTTAACGACGGGTAGATTATAAGTTTTCTTTCAGAATGAGATGGATTAGTGGCTGGTTAATGGATTTCCATACAGGGTGTGCGCGTTGTAATTACGGATGGAGCTTCGCTTTGGGGCGGACATTAAAATGTTCATCCAAGAGATTACCTCCCTCATGAATCTGAAGAGATAAGTTTTATTTTTAATTCATGGGTATAAATTAGCATTTTTTTATGTAAATAAAATCAACTCTTTTCATTAATATGCATGAATGTTATGAATTTCACATTAGCAAGTCGGGTAAATAGAAAGCTATGAATATTGTTGGAATGAACAGCGATTTGATCGGTTTGTTTAAAAAAATTCATTAAATACTTTTTCACTTGTAAACACATTTCTTGGGGCGAATATACATAATTTAGTTATTTTAATGTGAAAAAATCTCATATATCAATAAAATTGAAAAAGTATACTTAAATTTTATTTACTAATGTTTTATTAATGAAAAATATTAGACGTTTTGAAAATTATAATTTATCAGAAATACCGCGTTTTTTTTAACTAATATTGAATTTATTATGAAAGAAAAACCATCATTTACACAGTTTCATTTAAAAATTTGGAATTTTGGAAATTAAAAATTTTTCATTTTTGAACAATCATCTATGTACCACTTCCTACCAATGAAGTTGGAAGATAAAAATCCTGTCCAATTTCGCTCAAATTAAGTAATCAGAACATCATTAATTAACAACTATAATGTATTTGAATTATTTAACTTCTTTTTTGTCATGTTTCAATATTTTTCCGAGGGACATAAGGCACTGGTCAATAATGGTCTTCTCAACCGTGGTATATATACTACTAACATTTAAATCCCAATCCCACATAAAAAATTAAACTGATAATAAAAAAGATTTTGACTTGAATATTTACTATTTTTTTAATATTCATAAAAATAAAGTTACGGTTTTCATTAACGACCATGGTTCATAATAATTTATTATTGACCTAGGTGACCATGTTTACCAAGTAAGCGGTAGTGAAAAACAATTTCCCATATCAAATAAAGAGTAATGATAGTAAGTGACTAGGGTAGTAGTGAAAAAATTATTTTAATTATTATTGATGCGAGTGTTAAACTTTTAAAAAATAATTAATTGTATTAAGTTAGGTGTTTGGAATTTTTCCTGTATGTTTTTCCGAAAACCTATTATTTGATATGTTTTTGATAAACCTGTGTTACAATTGAAAGCATTGAGTGAGAAAATGAGAAATAAGTGATTGTTTGGAAACATTACGCTCCAATTTGTTTAAACAATAATGAATGCACTGTAGGTAGCAGGTACGTCAGTATTGTGCCCGAGAGAAGGGGTCACCCTTCGTCCTTCTAAAGGTCTCTCCTGCAATATCCTGTCATTGACAGTTCAGGCCACCTACCACGCGGAATACGACCTACATTTATGCTCCGTGGAATACTCAATGCTATGGTAAATACAATCATACGCCCGAGGACAAATTCTATAGACGCTGACCTGCTTATTCTATCAATACATATACAAATTTAAATGGAGAATCCCTCATACAAATGCTCGAACGATACAGATGAATTTTATACTGGTATTTGTACATATTTGTTGTGTCGACAATAGAATATTATATTAAAAAACAAACTTCTTGTGTTATTTTATTTACGAAACTATTTTTCTATTTTTTACTCATTTTAAGTAATGTAAAATTTAGGAAATTTTGTGTTAGTATTACTGACGTTATTTGGCAGTTGTAACCTTACATTGTAACACGTTTTAGCAATAACCACTTTCAATTTTTTCTATATATAATTTTATCATTCTATTCTTCTTTTTACTATTTTCAAATAAATGTAACTATCGTTTATGATTTTTTATTTAGCAAGATTTGATTTTTTATGATGATGACATATAATCATTAAAAAGTATTACGGCATTTAATGACATACTAATGCACATTTTCGACAGTGTAACTACTTTTTTTTCTGACACAGTTTAGTAATCTAGACCGGCAAAGAAATTGAATTTCATTGCCTAGGTTGTGGTAAAATGCAATATTGCCAAATCTTTTATGTCAAGTATATTTTGTATTTCAATATGAAATACGATTATTTATATGATCAGTAACTAAATATGAACCTTTTTTAACATATCTTTTTTTATATTAAATGAATTAAAATTAAGATCGAATTTAATAATTTATAATTACAATTTTTAATTCTTTTGTGACTTGACAACTTTCATTCAAGATGGGTAAATTCCCAAAAAAATACTTATTTCGTTAAGGCGGTTTCAATTTACATAATTGCCATTTTAAATAAATAACTATATTTTATATACAAAACAAAAAAAAAATCTTGCCACGTTTATATTTGTAATATTTCATAAAAAACACTATTATTTCAAATATTTTTTTTATATTTACATTAATGAGTTTCAAATCGTTCTAGTGTATAATTGTTTGCAAATTTTATAAACAATATTTTTTATTAAACAATTGTATAATAAAATATAAAAAATATTTTGTTTATTAACAACAAATTTTCTACACGGTTGAGTCTATTAAACCTCCCTACATTGTTACCATTTTTCTTTTATTGATACAAAATTGGAAGAAGACGAATAATATCGAATATTGTGTTACGAGAAACTGACATAAAAGACAGAAATATTGAGGAAAATATGTGCCACCATAAACCTTCAAATGTATATTAAATTTATATCCATCAACTTTAACCTTTGTGTAGAAATATTTTGTTATGAGCAAATAATATTATTAATTAATTATTTTCAGTACATACCATATGAAATAGACAATGAAAACTCTGGAACTTACCTGGAAAAGAAAAACAATATTAATATAAATTATTACAAAACAATACGTTATTTTCAATCAAAATAATGAAAGGCAAATGCATGCACCTAGTTACTGATATTATATTCAATTAAAATTTACAGAACTCAAAATTTGTATTGCGTGAGGCAGTTTTATTTATGTGCCAATTATAAATTTTGTATTGTAACAATTTTGTAATAATTATTAAATATAGGATACTATAAAATTGAAATAATAATAATGGTACAACTGGAATATATATTGCCTAATGAGTATTAGGAACAAATGTATTGCTTGTCATATAACTTGGAATTTATTAAAGGTGTAAGGATACATTTTAAATTGTTTGATTGCATGGTACATAAAATAGATATTGCAACAAAAATTTTAAAACGACTTTCTAGACATTTTATGATCATGTTTCAAACATTCTCAATTTAACTGTAAATAAGTGTCAATTTCAATATCTTTTTGAAGAAGTGCGCTTGTGTTATATGTTACTTCCTGGAATTGAAGTGTGTGTATGTCACAAATATTTTATTGCGAAATTTGTTACGTATTGTAGCAAATAATAGTAAATAAAAATGTGTTGTCATCATAACGATTAAAAAAAATTGTTAAAATTATTAAAAAGCGAATGAATGAGAGTTAATTTATCAACACAGCAATTTGGTCCTTCTATTAGACAACGACATAGTAAAGGTTTGTTTTAAAAATCTATATGATTGAAATACATCAATGTAATAAAAGAAGTAGCCCAGGTATTTGTAATCTATTTCCTGCTAAAAATACTGTTTCTGTGGATAATTATGAAGTATTCAATTTGTCAACAGGTCAAATAATATCCAAGATTGTACTGCGATTAAAAATCGTCATTGATTAAGCATAAGTATTTGAGTCTCTGTTCTATCTGGGTATATTACGCGATTGTACTCAAAAATAATGATGAACTTCGAAAGGAGGATTAGATTATTCCAATTAGGTCTTGCTCCATAGCAAAAAAATATAAAATGTACACTTTACACTTACAGTATGTTTCAGTGAATAACGGTAAAAACCATGTGCCCAATTTTCGATTCCACCTTGTCTATTAGCTTTTTTATATAATAAAATAATTAATTTTAAAATGAGTGCATTTTTATGTTTAATTCATCGCCTGAAAATAATTCCGATTCAGTTGTGACGTCACACTGACATTCAAAATCAAATGCAACTAAACGAAAAATAAATACTTTTTAATAGTACGAATTTTTTCAAAATTAAACGTAGTTTTATTTAAAATAATAAAAAATAGAGTGCAGGATCCTATTGGACAATAGCACAAAAAATATATTTACATGTACTACTATAAAAAATCTATAATACTAAAATGTAGAAATGCAACAAACAATGTCTAGGTATTTGAACCTCAGTTTCTAGATATTTAAGACTCTGTTCCAACCAAGGATATTGTGCCCGTAAATAATGAACTGTGAAAGGAGATTTTTTGAACTATGAAAATAGGTTTGGATAGTTTCAATTTGCTAATATCACAGCTACAATCCTTACATGGACTACTGAATGTAAATCTTTATTTAAGTGTAGTACTAAAATAAAACAATAGCCCAGGTCCTAGGTATTTGATTGCCGTAGATAATAAACTATGAAAGGAGATTCAAATTGTTCTGTTTTAATAAAACTGTTAGCTTCTTCCTTGGAGTAAATATTGGGCTAAAGTTGGGAGGAAGATTGATTTTACAATATTAGCATTTTTGTAAATGATTAATTATGTTGTAGGATGGCCTGTGGGTATAAGAAGAAGCGTAGAAGGCGCAGAAGCCGGAGCGGCGGTTAGCCTTTCTTTCAATAACTTGTTTCATAATAATGAGTTTGACGACTCGCTGGGAGACGATTCCGGAATTCGCCGGAAGACGGCAGCACCGCCGCCTAGTTTGAATTGGAAATTCCCGCTCACATACTTGCATCTAATAAACCGAGATATTTCCATGTAATTAACTTTGACTCTCCTGGCTGCTGCGGCCCCTGACGTCTTCTTCCCCTCGCGTCCGGACAAAGTTATCCGAACCCATTCGCCCGTGTATACGGGCCCCGCAAACTTTTATCTTGTGGATGCACTCGTTTTGCTCCACTTATAACTTTTTATGTTTTCTTGCAACCAGCTTCTGCTGTTTAATGCAAGTAATGTGACAGAAATTAAAACACGTTCCGGAAAAATTCTTACATTCAATTACGTTTTTAACATGCAAAGCTGCTTCGCCACGGACCTTACAATATCTACATTTATCTCTATTCCCTTCTATATTTTCAAAATTAAATTCATATGTTTGTATTACAAAAACTTTTCTCATATTATATGTACATTACAAATATTGTACCAGTGAAAAAGCTTTTATGCTTACAAATTTTAATAAATCCATTAAATTATTACTTCTATATTCTGATTCCTTATATGGTTTCAAATTTCATTACTTTTTAAATATACACATAAAATAAATACAATATAATATTGAGTATTGCACCATACAAACCTAATTTTAATTAATTTTACTATATTAATATTTAGATGAATTTGTATATTTTAAGATTAGTATTTAAATTTGCAATTTTTGCTAATTGAATCATTATGACAAAATCAATGTAAAGTATATTTTGTTAAATTTCAAATTATGTCATTTTTATTATTAATATATATTTCGGTAAATGATGTCATCAGAAAAAGCAAAAAACAAGAAATGTATTTCATAGTATTGTTTTTATCTTAGATGAGGTATAACATAGAGATATGGCATTGCCCAAATATATTGTCGAAAGATCTAAGGTTCAAAATCGCTTGCAGCCCGCTGTTTGAGAACAGTGGACCAGTGGAGTAGTTATATGGAAAACTCAACCAAACAAATAATGAGGATAAGTGACTAACACTATGACCAATATTTCGTTCGTCTAACTATAAGTGTGCACTACTCAGCTAGCGGATTGTTCTCACGCAGCTAACTGTTAGGCGATTCTCGACCATACATCTTTTGCTTGCTCCGTAGAACGTAGCTATAGAAGTGTGCCATATCTCTATGTTATACCTCATCTAAGGTTTTTATGTTCTGTAGATGGTGCTATTTACTAGAGATGTGTCAATTCTTTCAGTGTAGTGTGTGATCGAAAAACAGTCTGATAATGATAATGTTCGCAGAAAAGTATAGTACAAAACGTAAAAAAAATGTAAGACAAGTATGCACTTCGCGGCTTTTGGGTAACTTTTCCACTTCGTGCGTAATATGCATCTTACAACTTATAATATGTAATATACTATTACAGGATAGCTGTTCATCCTATACATAAAACCAATGGTAGATTGCATCAGGAGGTGCAGGCCATTTCGGAGCTTTGAATAAAATGTTATTTATGTTGTGTTTTATAAGTGGCTATTTTGAAGGATGTTAATTTGAAGTAGTAGATTGTTTTGAAGGAGGATGATTCAACAACGATGAAACGAAGAAAAGTAGATTTAGGTTGTGTAAGTTGCGGCAGTGAATCAGTGTTGTTTGCTAATGAAAGGTTAAGCACTCAATGTACAGGTACACGGCTCCGAGTAATCAACGAGAGTGCTCTGCTCTGATGTCGCAGCAGAAATCGACCTTCTGCAGACTGTTTCCTTTCTTCGATGTGGTCACTATTCTCCTAACTATCACTGAACTATCATCAACTTTGCTCAATGGACGACCATTCATAACGTCATTTTTCACTACATTATCATTAAGACATGAAGATGAAAAATTGAATTAAAAATAATAAATAGTTTGGTTAGTATTCTGGCTTTGAACTCAGGTTTTGCGGCTTTGTCTTTCATTCTACCATATCACCTTCAATCGAACTCATATGACTATAGTACTTGAGTGGTCGTTATGGATCAGAGAAAAACAATAAATGTTAAAAGTGAAATTTCGTTTTGTAAGCTCGGAAATTTGTAGTGGTTCTCTTTAAACAAAATAGTAGTCGTTTTGTTATTACAAAAAATTTCAGTTTATTTGGGCTCACATCAAGTGATTCTCTTATTTTGACCTTTCTTTTTGCCAAATATATAGTGAGAAGAGCTGATTTTCTTTGCAGATGCCTATTTACCTACAAAGGTTGTGCTTGCTGAATTTTTAATCTAGGCAGAAAAACTAAATATGATCTTTTTATGGAACTAACAGATACACTTTAAAAATTTAACTGATTTTTTAGTTTCTCATTTTTTGTTTTGTTATCAAAGATAAATAAATTGTTCTTTCAATGTTTCCTTCCTGAAATTTGGTTCCAAAGGTATTGTAGATAATCAGCTCAAGTTTTATAAACATTATTTTAGTTACGAATGTTAGTTACAAATTTAAAATTATTTTAATTTTCATGTTTATAATATCCAGTGGCAAAGGCACGCTGATTCCATTTTGGTAATTTCAGTCTCCAAAGTCATTATAGTTGGAAGAATAGAGTTGTTAGTTTTGAAATTAACTGGAAATATTAAAATGTAATAAGTTGAGCAGATATGAAACCGGCTGCAGTGGAAAAGTATAGAACTCATGCAGGAAATGAAACGCAGCAACAACAAGAGCGTATTTACTCAAACTCGGGAGCAAAAACAATAATGTAAATTCAGTATAAAATTAATTAGTTTCCGATTTCAGAATAAAACGAGTTGGAGTCTATAATTCAGCAAGAGCGTATAAATACATAATAAATTTACATTTCATGTTTACACAAATTTTCCGTGAAGTTAAACAAGCATGAAATGTATATTAAAATATTATGTTGGCGGCAAATAACAATAAAAACTGGTCGACGCTACATACGGCGGATAACGTCGCTAAGTTCAACATGTTACTGGAATTAAATGCAAACAAGTAAACAGCACTGGCGTTTAAATGTAATGTGATTGAATATCGATTTTACGGGCGTCGAGACATACGGAAACTTCTACACCAACACGGGACGCACCTGCTGTAGTACGGACTCTGCATCTCTACATCTATGTACTTTTAATTATTTCATCTTGTTTTCCTCCATACATCCACTCAAACCTCCTCACCGCGTTTTTTGTTCTACAATTTTTTTTTGTTCCAAATGTTTAACGATGATTCAATCACAGTGGTATATTGTTTAATTAGCCAGATTTGATATATTTATTAATATATTTTGTGGCACAATACTTTTACTTTACTTGTCTTAAGTAACTTTTTTTTTGAGTGAGTATGTAGGATATTTTATCGAAATGGAACTGTTTAAATTATTTGTTTCAGCAAAAAAAAGTTACTTTGAGGGAATATTCAGAACAAAGGGGCTGATTGTTTTCCGCATGACATTAATTTATGGCATCAGTGGTTTTTAAATAGTACTACAAGGATACATCTTTCTAAATGATCACCATTTTTTTAAATCTAATACCAGAAAGGCAAGGATAATGACAGAAAACAAAATATTAGTTTTTCCTTAGTTAAAATAGTTTATTTTGTATCTAGTAGGAAAAGTGACATATTCCCGTAAGTAAAACCAGTAACACCAGGAGTCCGGGAAGTTATTTGTATCACTAATCCAAAAACTAAACTTTTGCGAGAGCGAGATTATTTGGACAGGACGAACTGAAAGCGAGGCCTGCAAATAATGCGAGATTTCTTAAAATTTTATTTTATACACTATAGGTCTTTATGACAGTTACATTTTCGGTATTAATGTGAATAATAAATCAAAAATAAAAAAATTTATGTACCGACAGCTATCCTTTTAATCATTTTTCATCGAGGAACTCATTCGTTTAATATCTTCCTCATGAAATTTACTCCTTGTGTTGTAAAGTAGCACTGGACAAAATATTTGTTCAAAGTTAATTGTGGTTAAAGATAGGATTCCCAGAGGAAAGCAGAACAAAAGTAAATATAAATATAAAAGTAAAAATCTTTGAAGCATGAGCAAGCGGGAACACGGGGTCAGAGTAACTCAATGCTATCGGAAAATATTAAATTCCAATAGAGCAGAGTAAAAAGCAAAACAAATGAAAACAAAACAAGCATCAGACTGTCTCGCTCCGAAGCGATATCTAAATAAAGGCAGCTACATACCAGAGTACGTTCGGTATAAAATTGTGCTTCCCAGCACGTGCAAAATTTCACGTAAATATCTCCGTTCATGGGAAATCTCAATGCGGAAGCTAATGGGGCGTGCGCTCCGGAAGTAGGGGCATCTCCCACGGCGCAGACTACTTACGTCCTGTGTTTGAAAGGATGTTACCGTCAGAGAACACTGCGCCGTCAAATTTCATATCCAAATCGAACTTCTAATGCATATACGAGAAATAGACCTGTCACGTTTCAAAAACGACCACATACTGCCGCTGCTTCCAAATCATATGGATATTTTTGCCCTTTACCACCACACTAGTCATATGTTGTTCTCGAATCTTCACTTCAAAGAGTTGTGATATTTAACTATTTTCTATCGTTATTATCGTCTTTGATGCTACAACCACAGAATATGTTCATACAGAAACGACATAAGACAGAGAATGGAAAATTAGAGAGAGATGGAGAATGTTCACAAATTTAAAGGGCTTATTGTTTAAAATCGGAAAGTTTCCTCACATATTTGAGAGAGATAGAGGAAGAGCACAAATTTAAAGGTCTACACAATGCTGCAACGTCATAGAACTGAAAAGGGGAACGTGAAAGGTACTGACACGGAGTATCGCTTCTGTAAGTAACTATTCTGTGCTACAACCATATAGTCGTAAGTAGTAATTTTAATTTCCACTTTCAATTTGCAATTTCTACTTCCAATTACAAGCGTTCACAATTATTACTTAATTGGGAATGGAGGTATACACTCCCTATGACTGTTTTTCTTATAAGTAGTCTTAATATTGACAACAGTTTATCACACTAATCAGTATTCATAAGTGTGTACTTTCTAGTACAACTTACTAACGTCCTGTGTTTGAAAGGTTGTTACCGTCAGAGAACACTGCGCCGTCAAATTTCATATCCACATCGAACTTCTAATGCATGCACGAGAAATAGACCTGTCACGTTTCAAAAACGACTACATACTGCCTTTACTTCTAAATTATATAGATATTTTCGCCCTTTCTCACCACACTAGTCATACGTTGTATCCGAATCTTCCGTTCTGAGGTTTGTGATATTTAAGTATTTCCCATCGTCATCATCATCGTCGTTGGGGCTACAATCCTGTACTCCATTTGAGAATGAAAGAGTTATAAATATATCTGTCAAATGTATGCAGTGGCGCCCCAATAATTGTTTGCTCAAGGTCAAAAAAACAATGAATTCAATAGAGATCTAACATACATGTACTTATTGACTATGTGCATCGAAACGGGAAACAAAAAATTGCGGATACTCTCTCTCCAGGTAGATTTAAAGCAAAACTACAAAAGTACAAAGTTGTTCAAAATTAAATTTTACATCAGATAAGATAATAATTGATGCAACATTATGTCTGTAGAAAGAAATTTTAAAAATATAAAATATAACACTTTCGTTCAAAATCAGCTATGGAAATATAAACTGAAAATAATGTTTCGGTTGGACACTGTTTGTGGAGTAATTTATGTAATTTTTATACCTAATTTCTGAGATTACAAGGCACGTAAAATAATTTTTGCTCATTGATTCAGATGCAAAATTTTATGTTTTACAATTGTTATTTGACACTTTTTTTACCTAAAATAATTATGGAAACAGGAAATTTCGAAATAATATTATTACATTTTAGAATTTTTACATTCTACTTTAAAAAAAACATATTTGTAATAAACATAAGACATCGTCAAAAGTGGTGCTATGTATTCCCGAACAAAGTCATAAAGGCTTACAGTTTTTGCTGGTAGAGAGTAGTAACCAATTTCATATACAAGAGAGCAATTATTCACAATTTTAAAAAATTACGAATTGCAAATGTGTAATGAAAATCTGAAGTGCCTGGACATTGTTTTATTGAATTGATTTCTCGACAATAAATATTAACATTACAATTCATTTCTGTTTAATTATCACGAAATTAAAAACACGTTTCCAAATTTTATTTCAATTTGTTTTCGCTTTTGAACAATATAAATTTAATAACAAATTTTTAATTATGAACAAAATTTCATTTTACCAGAATGAGAATATCTATAAATTTTATTCCACCTAATTAATATGAATTTCATAGAAATTAAAAAAGATACATATTTAATTATACGCATGCATGTTGCATTGCGTGAATGCTTTGTGTTAATTAAATATTTTACCGTATTATCCTTTGCAATATTAACTTGATTATTATTGTGCAGTATGGAAGCGAGCATGAAATTTCAAATATTTTTAAAGGTTTCACGAAATTGACTGAAAATTCAAATAACACGAACTTCATCATTATGTTCGCCAAATTTTAATTAAATTAACAACAAATTTAATTAACCCAACGCAAAGAAACTTGTAATGAAACCATATTCCATCTTTTCATAATTTGAATGTGCGGATTCATTTCGAAGTTAAAATTTGAAATACATATGAGTGTTAAATTTCAGTATACATTAGCACCGTTTCCAGAATTTTTCAGAAATGTTTTCTTTAATTAAAATAGGCTTGCAAACAATTAAAATTCACATCTTCCATTAAAATCAGAATATTTTGTTCTATTTTCCATGTATTTTTATTTACATTTCGAAATTATGAATTATAATTTTTAAAATTTTGAACGTAACATTGTGTTCACACAAATTACATATTGAAAAAATGATTAAATACAAAGATGGAATAAATACATAAGCATACTCAGCAAATACTTCGAAATAAATTGTGCCTGATATGAGATGTAAATTCAAAATTCAAATTTTTGTTAATTATATCTTTGAATATGTTGATTGTAGGAAGCTTTTAAAATGAAATAATGCATAAAAATATTTTTTCGTAGTAAAAGCATTAATTTATAAATTCTGGGAAATTATTCCAAGATCCTTTTAAGTGTTCTGAGTATCCCACAGGAAAAAACAAACATTGCAGGGCTTTCCCTTTTTATTTTTCCCTTTGAACTGAATTTTTTTCTCATTTCTTCTTTGTCACGCTCTCTGGACTGTCGCGCTCTTTTTCAATTTTTACCACCGAATCCCATTTCCTCCTTTTTCATGGCTGTGCAATATACCAACGCAACAAAGATTTTATTTAAATATTCCTGCATGATTGAACATGTGATTGGCAAATATCCGTGCGTGTGTGGACCTGTCGATGTGTTGGTGTTTGATATAGTAGAGCAGATTTTTTCATTAAACAGATGCATCAGTTTGTTTACTTATTATCTGCAAACTCGAGCGCTATTTTAGTTCGCCAGCGTATCATGTATTTTAAATTAACACTGAAAGCGAATAATTTTATTAAAATATTTCATTACATTAATCCGTATTGTCTTTCCTATATTTCGTGATTATTTTTACTACATTAACTGGATTTTAATGAACTCGGGAGCTTTTTTCTGTTAATAGTTTTTTATCAATTTGTAATCCATTATAATTTTCGATAGGAAATAAAAGCTGTGTACACATATCGCAAAATTTTGTAATCACGCGAAACTACTACATGTACATGCGATAAATTCAAATTGTACAGTTCAGAAACATGATTCAATTTAACTTAAAATCATTTCATGGAAAAATAAATGAACTAAATTCCTCATTTTTTGCACGGCACAAAAAAACTGAAATCATTTTCTAGGAACAAATGCACCGAACATTTACAATTCAACCAGTTTTGTTTTCACAATTTTACTGGTGCAGGTTGTCAGTTTATATCCTCCATATTTTTAAACATTTCAAAGGAAGATTGATACTTCTACTGGACAATTAATAAATAGGAAAACTTTTAGAGCAGTGGTCATTTAATAAATTTCAATAAAACTAGTGTTTGACCAACGTTTCGACTGTAAATTAGTCTTCATCAGGGTGTAGATAACATACAGGGTGTAAAAAAATAAGTGTTCAAGATGTGTAGAGAAGAAGTCAAAATAAAATGTGTCCAGAAATGAATCATTCTATAGGTACATGATTGTATATTTGACTTCTTAGTGTTAATGAAAATGTTAATTTTAACTTTAATTTTGGCTGCATAAGTCCTCCTTTATAGTCTGTAACAAGTGACGTACACAATTAATATAAAAACATAGATATTTTTTAGAAGGGATAGTAAAGCAAGAAAGACCTGCACAGATACAATAACAGAAATAGAAACAAGGAAATTATTAAATAATCTGAAAATCATGAAACAGGATAGAGGATAGGACAGAAGAAATGGATTGATGTAATAATCCAGAGAAATAAAAAAAAATATATTCGTATCTTTGGAACAAATGTTAATTTTTTAAAAGAAAATTAATAGTAACTCGATCTCAATCTTCAGATCTCGCCTTACGTCCAAGTTTAACTGTTTTAACCTTTATACCATTTCCATTACTTCTCGTTGGTTTATGTTTAGTAATTATAATAATTTATTGCCTCAAGTGTCTGAAAACACTATGATTATGGAAGTAGGTTTCAATATTCATAAGTGTAAATTGTGTAGACTTTTTGTAACAATTAAAGCTTACAGCCTAATTGCAGATTGTAGATTAATAAGTAAAAATTATGGTAAGTTGTCTAACTTGATCCTAATTTATGAATATCCTAAATAATTTTAAGATAGCATCAAGCACGTTGAGTAGTTCTCACATAAAAAATAAGCGGTGGTGTGCACGCAACAACAAGAAGTGTCACTATGTTCGCGTGTTTCGCGACCATTTTTAACTAGGTAGCGGTGTCTGATATAAGAAGCCGTCTGATAACGTGATGAACCGGTGGACACTTATTTAGCTATGCGCTCGCAGCGGGTAACTGACACTGCACGCAACGAAGATAAACTCCAGTTTTAATTCCACAAATCGGCTAATGGAAGTTGCATTCCAATCCTTTATTTATGACTGATTCATTCCCGCCTATTCATTTATTTTATCTAACGCTATTGAAAGAAGGATTTTTACTGTTTGTTTGGAAAACTAAAACATTTGAATGACACTCCGATTCGAAATGAATGGAGTGTGAGATCTGCCAAGCAAATACCATTGTCGCCAACTATTAATCAAATAAAAATACAGTTGTTAAACTTGATACCAGTGGCGGCTTGTAAACTAAAATTTTAGTGAGGCAGGCAATAGGATAGGAACTGAATAAACACTTTTTGAAAGTTTATAGGAAAATAAACAATATCAATATCATTATAATTCCGAACTTCTGAACGTCATTTATTATCTGCATACCTGCTACCTTCTGTCTTTTTCTTTATGATGTAATCCAAACAACATATATCTCCAAGGAAACAATTGAGTTATGTATATGTTTATCATGTTTATTTAGAAATGTCAACGTTACATTTTATTATTTTGAGGATTGCAATATATACAGGGATTTAAAAAGTTTAAAATAAATGTATAGAGATTTTATTTAGCAGTTAAAAAGAGCGAGTAATAAAACATTAAAATATTAAAAGCATGAAAAAGGATGTGTGGTATTTCATTTCAGATTGTATCTGCATCTTAACTAGTACTCCATGAAGAATTAGCGTAAAGGCTTTTCATATTTATATCATTTCATCCGTAAGACCATTCACATTCAGGAAATCCATATCCCGAGTCCTTAACATCCGTTTTGGTATTCATAACGCTATTCATAAAAGTTGTTCTATCCCACGTACTTATATCTTTGCAAACACCATTTACCCTCATAGCTTCATTCGCTTATATACAAGGCACCCACATAATTGCTCACCCGCAATCTCATCCGGTTTTTTTACACTTTCATGTCTTTCAGTCGATCCGCGTTGCACGTACAGCCATATCAAGGGAATTACCTTAGGTACACTCGTTCCAAATATTCTTTCTAATTCTAGGAATGACTTCGTCTTGCACACTCTAGTTTTACAGATATTAGAAAAAAGTTGTTTTTTCTTTTTATCTAATTATTACAATAGGTAATTTGATGCTCAATGACTGGTCAACTAATACGGTTATTTTCCGCCGTAAAAACGACAACCACCTTTTTCTATACACATGAGGGCAAGAGAGTATTGTAATACAAAAAATATATAGAATTCTAGAAAACAATAAAATAAAGACTGGTTTGTGTTCTCCGTCTCGAAATGAGTTGAGTAAAATATTTTGAATTCAATTCTAAAGTCAACTGTTATCTAAATAAAAAGATTATTAAAAAAAGACTCACAAAATTCAAGAGCTTTAAATAATAAATATGTTGGAATTCATGTTTTTAGAATAAACCAAATTAAATTTAATCTTACCTTAATATTACAAATACACGTTAATAATAAATAATTAAAGAGCTAAATTTTTTTCTAGCATGGTTAATATTTTTTTATTAAGCCAAATTGGTTCCTATTGTAATTTTTCACTTCTGATGGTGAATAGATAACATATTAGCATTAATTAGTGTAGTTTCTTGTAAATTTTTGGGCATATGTTAATTTTAATTTAATTTAACATATAGCCAACAAGCTACATAGAGTATGAATCCTTATTTAAGAGTTTAAATTACTCTTTTGGTGCATACTATTAAATTTTGTGAACCTTTTTTGACTACTCTATACAGATACTTAACGTAAGTTAATTTTTATTCCAATAAAAACGTAATATACGAAAATATTTTTTTTTTTTATATCAAGTTACTAGGCTTATAGTAGTTTAAGAGACACTTTCAAATTTTACATCTTCATATTTGGAATATCCAAGGTATTCCTTTCCCACTGAACTATGTGATCTTTCCGATCAATATTTTATTTTAACTATTTCACTTATAAATAATAAACCAATTCAAGTTGAAGATTCTACCTAGTTACCAATATTAATTTCGACAAAACACCGTCACACGGAAAATTTTGCATCCTTTAAACCATAAGAGACTATATTTTACAAGTAAGTGAGTTTTGTTAACCGAAAATTTTTTGACGTTGTCAATGTTGGTATTTGTTCACTTATTTTTATTTTGGGAACCATTCGTCCGAATACCATTCTTGATTTAATTTTATCCTGACAAAGTTCCGATGGCTTTACTAGAGCCTGTTGCTAATTTATCTCCCTGCATTAATAAATTGCTATGCAACCAGCTCTGGTAATAATCTAAAAATAATTCCAGCAATAATTAACCACTTACGATATTATATATGGAAATATTCTATTATGTATGTAAAACTATATTCCTGTACACAGTATTATATTCATTTTGTATTCTGAGAATCTTGTATTTATGATTTTCCTTAGCTCATTGTCATTTGTTTCGTTTTAGTTATCCCTGGTAGGAAAAGTAGAAAGGAGTCATCGTGGATTAAATAAGTTTCTAGTCCAGAAAATACGAAAGGGTATGATTTTTTTCCAAGTTAATTAATATTTGCAATGTGAGCGGAGGCGCTGTAATTCGTCTGGCGTGAAATGTGAAATCTTTCCGCGAATCCGCTGCGATCTGCTAATTAACGGCTTGTTAAGCCTTCACAGGTAAGTGCACCCGCGTCCAACTCGTCAACATCACAGCAACAGCGTGTTTACAGTTCAGAAGTCATCGTAACAAACATATCTGTTTGTCACGTCGCGCATCGCTCCTCGTTTGTTATGTATCCGCGGATAATAAATCTCGATGAGCGAGGGAATATTTGCTCTCGTCTCGCGTCAACCGCTGCAGGACAGTTCATTGTGCGAACGCTAGTTTTCATGTTAACTTACACTTTTATTTGCTGACTACACTACCCGCTTTTGTAAATTATTTTATTTGTTCCCCACTTGCAAACTGTTATTTATTTCAACTGTTTCTTCTCCACGGAAACTAACCTTTACAAATTAATACTGATTATTAATTAATTAATTAATAATTAATATCCTACAAATTTTGCAGGACAGTTCATTGTGCGAACGCTAGTTTTCAGGTTAACTTACACATTTATTTGCTGACTACAGTACCCGGTTTTGTAAATTATTTTATTTGTTCCTCACTTGCAAATTGTTATTTATTTCAACTGTTTCTTCTCCAGGGAAACTAACCTTTATTAATTAATATTTATTATTGATAATTATTCTATATAATTACTATCCCACAAAGTTTTGACATAAAGTTAGTATCTGACAGGTAATAATTTTGTGTAATACAATAAGAAAAAGTGATAAATATTTTAATAAAAATTTGATGAAAGATGATTCATTTCATAGGGAAATTCGAAGATATAAAACGAATGGAACTTGAAGAATGATTAGCTGTAGAATGATCTCACTTTCAAGTGAAATAAGTTTAAATGAAATGCAATAAAAATATGTATAATTTAGCGTACAAGGAAGTCATGTGGTGTCCACATCAGATTTTGTTTTTATAATGTGAAACTTGGTCGTGAGAGAAACATGCAGCTCAAACTTCGAGTTCATGCTCAATTGTTACTTAGAATCCAACTATTGGGAATTATAATTTAATAATAAAAGAAACGAGCAGCGATAGCTCAACTTAATAACACATTCTGATTCCAAGTTAGCGATATATGATATCTGGAGTTCGAATTTCAGTGGTTCAGATACCATTAAATTGT
Source organism: Stenolophus ochropezus (assembly GCA_035578165.1). NCBI lineage: Eukaryota > Metazoa > Arthropoda > Insecta > Coleoptera > Carabidae > Stenolophus > Stenolophus ochropezus. The sequence goes on from JAQOWZ010000002.1 coordinate 7,815,094, forward strand.
AAAATTATGGTACATCACTTGCATAGAATGTTGTCATGCTACTTACCTTAGTAATATGCAAGTAAAATTTCGATTTCATCTACAGCCAACATTTTACCAGAGTTATAACAGTAAATATCATTAGTAAGTAAAAATATCTAGAGACACTATTAATTCCAACGCTTAAAATACAAGTAAGAAAAATAATCAACGAAAAACAAAAAAAAATGTTTACAGGTATCAATAAAATGAAATATATGTCACTTTTTAAGATTATACCAGTTTTCTTCTTATAATTATAATATTTATCTCAATTATAGTGAATTCATTCTAATGTAGTTCTTTTTTTATTCGGACGACAACCTTTGTCATTATCGAAATAGCAACAGGGTTTGTGATGAGCAACAGGCACTGCCTATATTTCAGGAGCAACTAGTACAGACAATGGATTTCAGTTTGATGAAACGCCAGTTTTGTTGTAAAGTAGTTGAATACTAGTATCGAAGCCAACATCAATGAATACCTAGGCATTATAGAGTTTCAACATGGGCAAAAAGCAAAATTGTAAAATTGCGGTAATGCAACATAACAACATGCAAATTATGTAGTAAAATTGATCACAAAAGTATTCCATTAAAGGATTAAAGGTTGTAATCCTTTAAATTACCGCAGTGATGCAAAATAAATTCAGCATTTTACCTATTACATACACGGGTAATGGCGGGCCAATGGTGCTACGCTCGTTTATTAAACGATCACTAGTCAAACCCGGGATATTAACTAAAAATAAACGGACCATTCGCCAATTCCAAATTCATTCTACCTTCTGTTACAAATTACTGTATTTACTTGTTTGGCAGGGCTATACCATTGGTAAAGCAATAGAAGATTTTTGTTGCAGTACATTTTATTAAATTAATTATCAAGCAAAAAGGTCACTTTTTACATGTATCGAAAAAAAGGAAATGTATACTCGCAATGGTCGCGTGTATAATTTATGATTGACAAATAGTTTAATATTCTTCTGCATACATGGTTTATTTATTATTTGAGAGATACGAATATGTATTTCAGTTAATATCAGGTTAAAATAATTGGAATGTTAAGTATGCTGACAGAATAGTTATTTCTTTTCAATATTTTTTAGGGTGGGATTGATATGACAGCATTGTTTCTTTTTTTTTTCACAAATTTTTAGTAAATTATAAATTTCTATGATTTATTGAAGATTATACTAAGACTTGTTTTCAACATGAAGTCACTAGAACTTAGAAGCTGATATTCGCATCTACGAAAATGTCAGTAGAACGAGATTGGAACAAGATGTCCTCTGATTATAACTGTAACAAGACATGTACGAGTATTGTTTTGTTTGTTAACGAAATCTTTATGTTGACATATTTGTCATAAAATTAAAAATTGTGGGGCCAAATGTCGATGAAATAATTGTTCACAGACAAGTTTTTATATTTTGATAAGGAGTTCAGATAGTAGATAAATATGTATAGAATTCTGTAGGCAAATGTCAGTCTTAGTTCAGTCGAAGTCAGTAAATAGTAAAATAGACTCAATTCAATCAGGCATTTGACAATATTTAAAATGATTCACACATATTCCAGGCGAGAGCTTTGGAAATGTGTGAATCTGTTTGTATAGATACAGAATCCACGTAGTTTAGTTTAGTACCTACAATATTTTTGTAATGCCTGGTTTAATCTGAGTTGCGTAAATAATGTAAATAAAGACAAGTTAAGTAAAAATGTATACTTCCTTTCGTGTTCGCTTGTGTTCCTTTTGTTTTTTGGTCGTCATCATCAATCAGCATCAGAAAGTAAGCCATCATTGTCGTAGCTCTAGAAACCGTGTTACATAATGTTGCTTTTGTAGAAATAATAATAATGGACCTTTTTAATATTTGTCCTGTGTGGGATTACGTAAAGCATTGCAAAATTGTTTCTTATATATAACTGACGAAAATGTTCTTTACATATAATAGCTGATAACGGGGATATGCTATTTAGTTCAGTATTACACAAGATATTCTTTAAGAAATTTCATCTTTTGATAAATATTTTAGGCAATAATAATGCTTGTCTTGAAAACAGTTTAGTTGTATATTGAAAATCGCTGATTCCCATTGGGTTTTCAGATGTTTTATCTTCGATAGATAGAATAATATAGTTCCCTAGATTATCATAGAATTAGTGAGAGATGTGGTTGATGGATTCGAGAGGAAAGTAAGACGTGGAGGCGCTGGAGGCTGAGAGATGAATGAATCCACGCGTCCGCGAAAGTGTCGGCGTACCTGGCAGGTGCGTCGCGACGGCGTGCTGGCTGCCACGCCTCGGCCGGTAACAGGTCAATATGGAAACTAGGTCAGCCGGCGCGCCCAACGAAACACGGCCGCGAGGAAAAGTTGAACTCGCGCCAACGGGCGCCCCGCCCGGCCTACGGTCATTGGTTATTACGGCTCCAATAGACGCAAATTGCTACATTGTTACATGCCCACCGCCGCCGCGACGCGTGCCGCTCGCGACGCGTCGTCATAGAGACGCCGACGCCGCGCACACGTCAACAAGCTGGCCCCTGATCTGTCTCAAGGAGGCAGGCAAACACTGATACATCTACTCCAAACACTTGTTACTTCCAACTCCCAATGATGGACAGTGTGTCTGGTTTGCCTGACTACACTGGCCAGTGAGCGCTACTCTCATCGCCGATGTTACAATCCTAGAAAAGGCCTCCGATGAAATCGAGTGAACTTCACCTCTTAGGAAGGCTATGCATCCTAAGTAGGATACTCACCTACTTAATCGTTTTCCTACATTTGCATCTACCTTGGGGTAATGTCTGTCAGTTTGATATACCTGCAGCTTTCAGACCTTTGGTTACATTATCTTATCATCGAGTTTTTGGGCTTCCTTTCGGTATTTTATGCATTGGCCTAGTATTGTATAACTTTATTGGTAATTTTTCGCTGTCCTCCAACAATAACTTAATAAGTGCTATTATATTGACATCATTATATAGCTCATTAAATTCAAGACTCATCCGTATTCTGCAGTCGCCACTGTTTTGATCTTGAACTGGACCAAAAGTTCTTCTTAGGATTTTTCATTCCAAGCTGAGCAAAATTCTTTCATTTTCTTTTCTTAACGTCCATGTTTCTGCGCTATATGTTATGATTAGTCTAATTAGCGTCTAATATAATATGCATTTCTGGAGATGTTTTGATTTTTGATTAAGTGTAAGAGACTACAGTTGCATGTATTACGTAATGTTATTCTTTTCTTAATCTCTTCACTTCTGTTCAGTGTATCTAGGGGCACATCTAGTTACCTAAATTTATTATCCTTTTCGAAGTGATTATTGTCCAATAATCAATCTATCATTAATATATCTTGGTATTCTAGATATTTGTATGATTTTTGTTTTGTCTACATTTACTGAGTCCTGTAAGTATTGCTGCTTTTTATAATATTTTGAATACTTCTGTTAGTTCTTGCGACACTTCTTAACATTACAACAATATTTGCATATCCCAATATTTTGTGCGATTTAGGACACAATTTTTATCATCACCCTAACACCTCTTCAAGTAACCTACAGTTTATAGTGGGTTCCGAAATACTCAGATAGGTTACATCCAAGTTATTCGAAATCCAGTACAAATTTTCTTTATATGTCTTAAACATTTTTGGTGTCAGTTATTAATAAACAAATAATTACAAGCTAATATTTAGAAGTTGTCAGTATCGAATTTAAACCTAGAGTTCTAAGCTAAGCTTGCAATATCTCTACGCGTAAACAAAGATTTATTGAGACAAAATCGTTTTCCAATTGTAAACAACCGGATTTCAATAAACACTCACGTATGCCTGCAAGTTTTCTTGTTCTTAATTCAATGTCTACGACACTTCTCAATGTTTATTTACTTGCACAATCTATCAAGAAATACAATGTTTATTTTGAACATTGAAATTGAAGCTGTATTCACCAGTAAACATAAAAAGATATGCAGGTGATAAACAAGTAAAACTCGATATTTCAATAACTTAAAAAAAGTTAGAAAACATTCAACAAACGATATAGGAAAATGTGAGTAGGTTTGTGAAGTTTAAAATAATTTTGTTCAATTTTTGAATACCTATATATACATTCTAATAAAATGATCAGTAATAAAAAATAAACTCTACCTGGTAAGAGTGTTCTAATAATGCTGTGTGTAACGCTGATACCTACACGATGGCATCGCCAATAGTATAATTAATTAACAATAGAGATATATTTTACAATCAAACAAATTGTATAACCTAGTTTAAATATAGATATAAATAGAATAAATAATAAATCCACTAATTCAAATTTAGGACAATGTTTCATTTAAATCCGAATATAATATTGAATGTATTCATTAAATTCCGGGAAAATGTAATTAGGTTACCTCTAATTCTAAAACGTAGGCAAATAGTAAATAGCTAATACCATCTACAGTTTCATGTTTCGCTTCAAATAAACAATCCTTTGTTTCGCAAACATCTGAGTTCCATTGCTAATTATATGTGAAGTTTTGTTTTCATAGCATGGAGTTTTTACTTAAAATTCACGAGGTACAAAAATTGGGAAAATTGTATGAGCTACAAAGAAATCATTTGTATCCTAATGTTTGGAAGAGTTCAGTCTTAGAATTTATGTACCTTGTTACTTGGGAATTATGATATAATAAAACCCTAAAAATTGACCTGCATGAGTATTCTTGTACAATTTTCATGAACTACATGGGACTTTGTAGTACAGTTGGTAGAGCATCCTACTAGAAATGGGAAGACCCTGGGTTCAAAATCCAGTGAAGTCCATAAATTTTCAAAAATTTAATTCTTCATTAATGTGAAATACATTTGAAAACCCCAGTAACCAATATCAAAATGAAAGCAATTGGCGTTCTAAAGAATATTCCTCAAATGCAGGTTCTCTGAAGTACAACTGACCATTAAGCACAATAGACCATGGTCCCTATTGAAGATATGATCGTAATAATTAAAAAGTAGAAAGATAATATTTACAATGTGAAATTGATTTAAAAATCTGGATGTTCAATATTAAAATGAAGACAGCTGGTACTATAAATTAAAATATTTCCCAAATGGTGGATCTCGAACCTACAATCGACTATTCTGGACATTAAACCACGAACTCTACAGATGATCATAATAATAAAAAAATAGAACGATGAAATTTATTTGATAAATTCGTCTTCAATTTTGGAATGAAGGCAAATGAAAAATGATGTTTTTCGAGTCTACAACTGATCATTCCGGACATTAAACCACGAATCCTATTGACGATGTGATCAAAATAATTAAAAATAGAAAGATAATATTTCCAATGTGAAATTGATTTGAAAAATCCAGGTGTCCATTATCGGTACGAAGACAATTAGCGCTGTAAATTTGAATACTTCCCAAATGATGTTTCTCGAATCTACTGACCATTCTACACATTAGACCAAGGATCCTATTGCCGATGTGATAATAATTAAAAATAGAAAGATAATATTCCCAATGTGAAATTGATTTGAAAAATCCGGGTGTCCAATACCACACCGAAGGCAATTGGCGCTGTAAATTTGAATATTTCCCAGTGTGCAGCGCGTCGGTAATTGAGTGTCACAATGAGATAACAAATGAGAGCGGTGTCGGTGCGAGGTCAGGTTGAGAGGTGACGTCACCCTCCCTGCAGCCAGCCGCTCCTTCTCACCCTCGGGCCGCGAGCCGCCCTGATTAATGATCGGGTGGCCGTGTTATACACGCCGCAGGATTTTGTTACTGCAGACGGACATGGAAGTGGGACAGGTTTGAGAGGAATTTGGGGATTGATGCCATTGGCGATGAATCATAAGGGATCGGGTTCCATTGTTGCTGCAATTGTTTCAATTTTTCCTGTAGAAGAACAAGGCTAATAGTTATTTAAAAATTTTGTTACTGCAGAAGGACATGGAAGTGGGACAGGTTTGAGAGGAATTTGGGGATTGATGCCATTGGCGATGAATCATAAGGGATCGAGTTCCATTGTTGCTGCCTGCAATTGTTTCAATTTTTCCTGCATTTTACATGAGAACAAGGCTAATAGTTATTTGAAAATAAGGATTTTGTTACTGCCGATGGACATGGAAGTGGGACAGGTTTGAGAGGTATTTGGGGATTGGTGCCATTGGCGATGAATCATAAGGGATCGGGTTCCATTGTTGCTGCCTGCAATTGTTTCTATTTTCCTGTAGAAGAACAAGGCTAATAGTTATTTGAAAATTTTGTTACTGCAGATGGACATGGAAGTGGGACAGGTTTGAGAGGAATTTGGGGATTGATGCCATTGGCGATGAATCATAAGGGATCAGGTTCCATTGTTGCTGCCTGCAATTGTTTCAATTTTTCCTGTAGAAGAACAAGGCTAATAGTTATTTGAAAATTTTGTTACTGCAGATGGACATGGAAATAGGACAGGTTTGAGAGGAATTTGGGGATTGATGCCATTGGCAATGAATCATAAGGGATAGGGTTCCATTGTTGCTGCCTGCAATTGTTTCAATTTTTCCTGCAGAAGAACAAGGCTAATAGTTATTTGAAAATTTTGTTACTGCAGATGAACAAAGAAGTAGGACAGGTTTGAGAGGAATTTGGGGATTGATGCCATTGGCGATGAATCATAAGGGATCGGGTTCCATTGTTGCTCCCTGCAATTGTTTCAATTTTTCCTGTAGAAGAACAAGGCTAATAGTTATTTGAAAATTTTGTTACTGCAGATGGACATGGAAATAGGACAGGTTTGAGAGGAATTTGGGGATTGATGCCATTGGCGATGAATCATAAGGGATCGAGTTCCATTGTTGCTGCCTGCAATTGTTTCAATTTTTCCTGTATTTTACATGAGAACAAGGCTAATAGTTATTTGAAAAATAAGGATTTTGTTACTGCAGATGGACATGGATGTAGGACAGGTTTGAGAGGAATTTGGGGATTGATGCCATTGGCGATGAATCATAAGGTATCGGGTTCCATTGTTGCTGCCTGCAATTGTTTCAATTTTTCCTGCATTTTACATGAGAACAAGGATAATAGTTATTTGAAAAATGAACCGCGATTAGCTGCTGGTTTTAATAAAGGCTTTGACCTAGATCAGTTGTCACTTACACTATCAATTTAAATTATTGGGAAAGTCACTGGTGTGACAGGAAAATTAGTAATAAAATATTAATTTAAAAATATAACACTTTTTTATATTAGTTATTGTTGAAAAGAAGTTATTTATTTGTGAAAAAAACCAAAACCAAATTTTAGTAAATATGTTACAGTTAAAGGGAAGATTGAAAAAGCAAAATCCAGAATTAAAATAAAGAATTAAACAAACAAAATTATTATTGAAATAAATAAACATTAAATTCAAAGAACACAACAATTTGTTACTTACTTATTAACTAATATAATATAACAATACTTTACAGCTAATATTTACTTACAATTTACTTTACAGTATACATAACAATCGATTGATCTACCGGCTGATTGATAAGAATCTAATCGTGACTGATATCAACAATCGAATGCTTAATTGATCTGTTTAGGATACTTGGCCGTGTTTATATACCATCAATAATTAGAAAGGAAACCGTTATTATGAATGAGTAACAAAATAGACTTTTCATTACTAAGTCATTACCAATAATTTCTATCACTTTTTCCTATCTTACGGTTATTCAAAATAACAACTATCAAATTTTTCGTTTATTACACCGAAATTCTTTTTTATACAGAAGATAGATAGATTTTATAGGAATTGTGAAAATTCTATTTCCAAGTAATTAATTTTAACAATTACGCTTTTAAACCATAAACTTCCCTTAAACCATTAATACTTTAAGAGACAATAATAATTTAATAATAATATAATGCAATAATAGAATATCTAATGAGACAATTAAAGCAATTTTAGTCTATATCAAAACTTATCCGGCGTAAAATATCAGATTCTATGCATAATAGAGATAAAGAATTCTTAGCACATATTAGACCTTAAAGGATTTTTTATTCTTTTCAACAGAGAATTTGGTTATTATGTAGAAACTAACCAAAATTAGCGTGCTTTATTTTTCAAATTTACATTAAAGTGATAGATTATTTAGTGTATTGATATCAAACAGTACAAGGTTGAGATCTGGGGCTTGATTCCTTAAGGCGTTAATTATCCATCAAATATTGTTGTGTTCGAATAGTTTCGAAGTTACTATAAGCAGACAAAATGGAAGCTGAATGCTGGATCTAGGAAGGGTGAACGATGAACAATGACAGATGTATGTGAACCATCTACACTTATAATTTATTATAGAGAAGGGATGTATGTACCATGGCCCTTTGTTGTTTCGTCCTTCTCTTTACATATTATTTTAACCAGTCCTATGATGGAAATCAATTTTGTATTTGGTTACGAACGAGTCATTTTATTAAATTTCAAGAAGGCCAGCTGTTGTTAGACTTATTTAGCAATCCTTACATTATTTGGATTCATTGTTTTATTAAACTTCCATCATTTTCTCTTTTATAGAATTATTAATTGTTAATAGACAATGCAAAAATGTGCAAATCTTTGGGTAACCATATGCAAGTCAGGAATATCAACGATTTTTTTTTTACTTTTTATTTTTTAAGAAGAGATACTTGAGGTCCTGTTACTTTTCCTTGTGTATATATACTGCTTGGCTTCATTGATTTATTAAACTTTTATTATTTTCTCATTTATAGAATTACTAATTATTAATAGACAATGTTAAAATGTGCAAGTCTTTGGGTGACCATATATAAGTCAGGAATATCAACGAATTTTTTGTTACCTTTCCTGTTTTAAGAAGGGATTCATAAGCTTCTGTTAAATACTTTTCCTTGTAGGTTGTTATGCGAATGATAGTAATTAGGTTCTATTTCCACGCAATTTAATATGAAAGTTTCTGTTTGTTTCTTTTTTTTATGAATGTTTTCTTTCTAGCTGTGCAGTGTTTCTCGTTTCTCATATTATTAAACAAAATAGAAAGAGCTAGCGCACTTGATATGAAATGATTAAAATAAAAAGCAGGAAAGACTTGGAGCATTTCCATTGTACGTTCATATTTACATTACATCTGCTTGGAAGCCCAAACAAACGATAAGTAGTGGATTGTTTTTGGTGTTTTTATTGGCGCATGGTGTTTATGTTTGAGAATTACATGCACTAGGCGCTAGACGGAGTTTCTGGTTCAGAGGCTTCGATGCGATCGTTATCGTTTCCACTTGCGGTGATGCAACGCAATGCGGCGTGAGGACTCGTCCACCGTAATAATCGACCACCAAGATTCTGAATCCGTGATGTGTAATTAACTTGCTCTAACTAGCTCGGAAAATTCCTTATTAAAATACCACGCATTTATTTTTATCTCTTCGTTTTCTTCCACAATAATTCATATTTAATATTGCAATTTCATGCTATTAGATATCAATATCTATATCACCCCGGTACAATATTCCTAAATATAAATGGTCCTCAAGTAACGGAGATATTTGTTTCGTTAAAGTTGTGCTTTCATTATGATGGTGTCTTCTAAAAAAGACATTTTATAAAACTTTCCGTACCATTTCTACACAGCGAAATTTTTATGTTAGTGTTTCGCCAATTTTTATCCAAATATAAGTACCTTCACTGAACTTTAAGCAGACAACTTACACCATTAAACAACAAGTAAAAACTAGTTGTGAAACAAGTACCTTAGATAGTTGAAATCCTGAGTCATCTGGGAATGTAGTGTCATAGACAGGGATTGTATACTTATTTAGATACAAATATGCAACTTACGTCCTATATTTATATCTCTTTATACAGTACTTATATTACTATCCTGTTGTCTCTCTTGCTATCACAAGTAACTAAACAACCAGCATGAAGAAAATCGTACGTCTATTATCATTCTAGTTCATGACACTTTCACATATTTTAACCTAATCTTTCTGATTTCTACTACGGTCAAAACGCAAAACAGATTTCCGTATTAATGCTTCTGTTGATAGATGATACTAATTGCATGTTTACAAATTCAGAAACTCTTATCTGGTATATTTGTAGATATCTACTTATGTTAGTAACATAAACTAATTTAAAATTATCCTCTCATGTTTCATATAATTTAAATGAAGATGATGTTATTAATTTAGTGATATTTTATTGATAATATAATTGAACGATCTGTTATGCATTTCTAGAAAACTGAAAACAGTAAATTTTCCGTGGTACAAAGAATAAAATATTCTCTTTCATACATTTTATGTACATGTAGTAATTTAATGGTAGTATTGTGTATGTAGTATGTCGTGTTGTTAGATCGTCCGAGGAAGGTTGTGTTAATTATGAATATGATTAATAATTAAATTGACAATGACCAGCAAAAATTATTTTGAAAACAAAGAAAAGTTTTGATGTAGCGTATGTTTTAAATGATGTTCCCCAATTGTTTGTTTATGGTCATTGGAAAAAATGTTTCTGACAAGTTGAATTCCATGTAAACTCATCCTCGCACATTTAATATAAAAAAGTATCTGGCGGCGATTGAATTTACCCGGAAAAATAATTAAAAACATTACACACATGAATTAAAGCCGTGAGTAAATTCGGTAGGTAATTATTCATTTCTGCCGCGCATTGTTTGTTTAATTTGGAGGAAAGCGGATGTGTTTGATGGTTTTATAACCCATGCAAATGTAACCGAAAAAATACGACTTGCAGTGGGGGAACCCCGAGCGAAATTTCACCAAATTAACTCTTTCAAAGTTCCCTATTTACCTACGGACTTACACACATACAGATTAACGCTTTATAGTTGAACAGGGATAAAAATAGAGTAATATTGATTATTGTTAATTGTTAAAATTGTTTCTTCTTTTGGACATCATCTGACAACTGTCATATTCATCTGAAAATGTCCTAAAGTGCGAAACGGTCGTAAAAATAAACAAATATAATGAATTATTCAAAAGTGTTACATTATTTACTACAGTGCGTTATTATGTTCCATCTAGTACCAACTATTAATTTTGTCACAATGTTTTATCGATAGGCACTAGTTACGGAAAATGATATTAGAAATATTGAACTCAAATCTCAAAGTCAATAATTATTTTTCAAATAAAATTCTGTCCTGCTTAGTTGACATTTTGTAAAGTTCTGTAGGTTGACAACAAGCAAGTGAAATTGGTAGAAATCAACTCACTATATTTTTTAAAATATTGGTGAATTACAAAAAATGGAGTACTATAAATATTATTCCTGCTAAAAAAAGCACAAAATGATCAATTTTGCATATTTCAGTACTAAAGCATTGTCCACAAAAACAAATTCAAAAATAAGTGCGAAAAATGGGTAGCGAGATTCAACTGTTGAAATTTTCCGATTCGTATCTATGAAGATCTAAGATTCGATTCCCAGAATTGATTACTATTGACTTTAACATCAATCTTTGTACTGAAACAATGAATGAATATTTTATTATGCATTTACAGTTTGCATTAATAATACAAATATTCTTTTTTATTTCCATTAAGTTAGTTTGCGCAAATGTGTTGCCAGACGTTTAAAATAAAACATGGCCATGTTAAACTGTTGCAAACAGTTGCAAACTGCAATTCAGTTGTAAACCTAAACTGAAAACTATAAACCGTGATTTTATTAGTCACGTTTCATATTGTCATAAACAGATTTTGCAGGAGGCATCTTTAATAGCAGATACGTGATGTCGTTGGAATTATCTTTTTGAAACAAGTTAACTAGTTTATTTTCCTGCCTAAATAGAACAACTTAATTTATTTTATGTTAAATATAAATTTAGATTTGTAGATTACTGTAGAAATTCTGTAAAAACAAACAACATAAAAATTTTAATTAACAAAATTAAAATTTACTTTAATATATTTTCATAATTTTAATTAAAATGTACAAAATCTTATTCTAATGCAAGTAAAAGAAATAATTTATTTTTAAAGGTACAAAATAACAATTCAGTAGCAGTCACAAACACATGTCGATATTCAAAACAAGCAAAATATACATTCAAATAATATGTATTCCGTTTTATAAAAACATCCAATCTCACAACAAACAAATAAAAAACGCGGGTTTATTATTCGACAACAATCTCAAATGCAGAATATCTTAAGTTATGATAGAAAATATATATTTTTTGTCGTACTACATTTGCATTTCAATTCGATGATATCGACATAATGTAACTTTATTTAGTATGAATAAATATGTGCGTATCATTAACATAAAATTGCAAGCGAAAAAAGGAATAACTGAATTTTTGCCAAGCAAAAAATGCACAAATGTACCACATGAATTTCCATTTTTTTGGTTATTGGACCTATCGAAAATACAAACCAAATAATACTAACCAAAATTCATTAGTTTGGCTGTTTAAAGACGCACAACTCTACGTAGCGTTTCTATTACAACATTGTCAATAAGATTGTATTTAAATATAAAATAATAACTGTTAACATACCTACAGTTGTTATATTAATAACATTCAAGGCTTGTTTTCAGAAAATGAAGATGTTATTAATAAATATTATTTTCATGATCAAGTCTGTATGGGTTGATATGACACAATGGTTAGTTGTAGAATCCATAAGTATCCTGTTATTTTTACAAGTCAGCATGGTAATAATATTATTGAACAGATATAGTTATAACTTAGTTATTATCTTACTTTTGTCTGCATAAACCAAGGCTTCATATCCTGAAATCGGTAAAATTATATAATTTCAATCTTGAAAAAAAAAGAAGAAAATCTTCTATTGCTACCATGGACAGTTTCTTAGTTCAATATATATTTCATTATATTTCCTTAAAGAAATGATTTTTTTTACTCCACGTGTCAACATAATAATATATTTTTTATCCTACACATATTGAAAGTAAGATTTTCCTGCGTGTGCGTACGCAAGAAAGTAGACATTTGCCGGTCTAGACCTACAAAATCTCACTATTCCCTAGGGAAGAAAAAAAAAACAGTTCGTGTGCAGACAAACAGATGGCGTTTAATGTGTTAGAACTAATAATCAGAATGAAATATGTGAACATGCTTTTAAAATATTGTAACTTTAGATAATTTTGATAGGTACTTACGTTAGATTCACGGTATTTTTATTATATATTCTGTAAATAATAGAACATAGTAGTTAACCTTATTTATATGTCAAAATAAAATGTTTGTTTTTTGTTCTTATTATGTTGGTATTAGGTAGTCCAGAACAAATGAAATTGGCAGAGGGCAGCTGTCAAAATAATATTTCAAATTTATTAAAAGTTTACTGGTAATACAATAAAATAATTTTATACATCTGTATTGATATTTCGCATTGTAGAGATATTGCTTAAATTATATTTTCACTCAAACTGTTTAAAGTTTGTCAAATATATCTAATAGTGAGGTCAGACTTCACTATTATATATATTTGACAAAGTTTTTGACAATTTGAGTGAATATATAATTTAAACAATATCTTTACAATGCGAAATATCGATACACATGAAAAGAATTATTTTATTCTATTACCAGTAAATTTTTAATATACTTGAAATAATATTTTGACAGCTGCCCTCTGCCAATTTCATTTGTTCTGGACTGCCTAATTCAATTTCAGAAATTTCATTGAGGTTAAGTTAAATGTCAAATTACATAGTATTCGTAAGATGTTTATATTATTTTATTATGTTGTGTTGTTGTGTAGGATAAAAAATAGTGTGTGCTACATGGCAGTACTGTAGTACTGCAGACTGTGTCTCGGCCGTATACATATCCTTCGGACCAGAAAAGAACAACTTTCCTACCTAGCAGCACAAATAACTATTATTAATAATATAAAATTATTAATTTATTACTCAAATTGCAACGAATGAATTAATTACAGATTTGCTGTTTTAGATTTGGTTTCTTATTAGAAATGAAAAAGGACGTCGTTATATTGGACTTTTCTCGATACCAATGATTTGAAATGAAGAACCGGGGACGTTGTTTTGCAGCCTACTGCAATGTTCCGTCGTGGAGTGTAAACTGAAAACCACGTAATTTCCTATTGGCCAACACGTGTCTTTCCACTGGCGAATGTTTTTAATTACATCGAAATCCCTTTGTCGGCAGCACGTACGTCCCGGACACGACTGCCCAGGGGGCAGACAGGGGAAGACAACGACGAGATACGAACTCCCTGGGGTCGAATTTGATCGCCCGATATCGCAGGGACGTTGTTACGACAATCTGCACTGCCCTCCAGTGTCACTTTCCTTGTAATCGATAAGCTACGTGGATTGCAGACTCTGATTTCGAATATTCAATATCGGGGGGACTTATATTGCTTTTAGATTGCTAATAATATAGATACGGATCTGTTTAATAACAGTTTATGCAAATAGAATCACCATTTAGATATGTTTACAGAAATTCTATTCCATCATTATCATTATTTACTTTACTAACTATACTAGCGTGTTACTATTAAAATGAGCTAAAATCAAATTAGTTCTTGTCAAGTTCATTACTTTCACTTTTGAAAACCTAACATTAGAACAACAATACCAAGTATATTTTCGGTATATTATTGTCAAAAAACTTAATGAGCAGAAAGCAGATGACCTATAAAATATTGATGTAAAAAAATTACATGTTAAGAATACAGTGCAAGAATAATAATTCATCAATGAAGATCGTAGTAAAATTGTATTTATGGTTAAGGGTATTATTAACCTAATGTTAGATATTTAAAAATTAAAGAAACGATTTTGACAAGAACTATTTAGCGTTTCAGAAGACAATATTTCTTGTCTTCTATAGTAATTTCTTGACTTGTGTCAGCAAGCACCGGAAAATGGTGTTACAGAATAAATTATTTTATTTTCTCTTCAGTAAAAGAACTTTGCTTGTGACGGTATCTAGATCTGTATAACAAAGAAGGAATATCAAAGAAATCAATGGTCAGGTCCTAGTACTTAAATGGTACGCCCCTGGCAATTGACTTACAGTGACGTAACTAGACTACGTCATCAATTTCGCGCATGTTATCTATGACCTTAATAGCTTCTTCTCTCAGTAATCGAACTCTAATGGTACGAATCTAGCAAAGAAATAGATATTCCTACATGTCCATCGTATCCAACTAAATATTTTTATGTGTTTCAATATGACATTTTATTAAAACTCTTATAGGTGTGTACTACAACTTGTAGACACTGAGGTTATGTTTCTTCTAAGAGTGTTGTACCAGAAAAGAATTTAATTTAATATTATATATCTTAGAGGCAATAACGCAATATAAGAAAATCCAAAAAGAGATTCCCAGAACCATCTGTTGATCATTTGTGAACTCAGTATTTATTAGAAGTGAAACGACTGCTGTCCAGAAATCACAAAAGTAATTTAGAAATTATTGTCTATTATCCTTCCGCGGAAAATTACAGAAATATCTGCGATGTGAAAGGTCAATAATTCCGCGAATTCTTGTTACAACAAATTGAATGAGTAAAAATAAACTTTTAATTTAAAAGTAATTGAATATATTTCCGCTGAGATTGCAGATAAAAATTCCAGACTTAGCTGAAGAATATATTACATTTTCTGCATGCTGTCGGAGGCATCTTCGCGACTCGCAACTTAATTAAGACTCGGAGAAGAAGAACTGATAATGATGAATAGTTGGCAGACTAGCGCTTTCCTTTTTCCGCTCAAGGTATTCCAGATTAACAATTTCTTAGCTTTTCTTTTCAAAGCACACTTCATAATCTCTAATGAAGCACATTTTTGTATTTAAAACAAATGCTTTAAAAAATATTGTTAAAAATACGAGTCCTAAAAACTTGAATGCATTTAGTATACCAAAAAAAGGTTTAATAAAGTTCAGTAAAAGACCTGTTTCAAGTATCGCAGGGTTTTTATTTTAACAACACATGTTCTTCAAAGTAATATCACAATTATTAAATGTAACATTTATTATAATCAAAATGTTTTCATACTTTATTATAATAATAAATTTATACAAAAATAAAGATTATCAAAATATAACAGTTTTTATTGCTCATAGGAGAAATTGATTGCCGACCCAGTTACCTCCTTGAAGTATATAACTGTTATCCTGCTACCCTGCATTTATTGTACAATAGTGAATTTGTTACTCATTTGTAAATAAACATTTATCAAAAAACTCCCAAATGTAAACAATGTAACTACTAAGTTCTTTTTTCTTTTTAAATGTTAGCTGTCAATTTTACGGGCTAGTAGGTTATTGTAAACTATAAAAGTAATTTTCAAGCTTAATACACAATTAAAAGAAATTACAGTTTACAAATGAATAACAAATAAAATATTTAGTGTTGTTATAAACCAAATGTTTTTGAAACCAAGTTAATTACGACTTTTGAAATAAATTTTGCTGCTGTATGAACATGCTCTCATTGTTTGTACCCCTTATAATATTATATTTCCATTTATTCGAACCAGATTTACCAAAAAATAGGGAGCCTTCGGGATCAGAACGGTGGGTATGGTGATGGTGTGTGGTGATTGTTTGTTTTTAATGTGGATTACAGCGCGAAGAGGCCGGAGGAGAGCAAACCAGAGTGGACGTTAGGGAGCGGTGAAAGGAAATGTCGCCGATGTAATCTCCGTTGTCGCAACCACAGTCTGTCACCTTATCCACTGGACCAGCAACCCTATTATTTGAAATTATTGCTTTGTAATTGGAATAGACATATGAGATTGTTGGTTGCAGAGGTTGGCAAATTAGTAAATCGGTTAATTCCAAATACGTACTCGGCGTATGGTAACCCTAGCAACCGCAAATGCTGAAACGCTGGTAATATCCATGTATAGGGCGCGGGAAGGTTAAATTTTATAAATCAAGTTCGGTCTGCCATATTACATTACGAACTCTAACATTATTAATGGGATGCACACGAGCTGAAAGCAACGTCGTCGCCATGGCGACGGCTGCGGCGCGCGACATCAAAGAGCCTCCGCCGAAGCGTGCAGCCGACACGACGCGAGCGAAAACTGTTTTTAGCGCAGAACAAAGACTTCAATTTCGGTTCGTAGGTCGGAGCACGCGCACCGTTTATTAAATTCTATCATTTAAAAAAGACTCCACACCTTTCCACCTGCGCTCCGCCTCTAAAGTGTTTTAATTAAACACTAGATGATATTGCCTTCTCCGCCCGTCCACGTTCAATCAAATATTACAATTTACAACTAAATTCAACTATATTAAATCTCTTCTAAAACTCCTGTTTTCTCCCCTACTCTATTCCATCACAAATCTCATTCTGCAGCAGGGCCGTATTTATGCACAGGCGATCAAGGCTGTAGACTATATGCGACCACACCACAAAGGAACCCGCAAAGTCGTGAACGTCCGACGCAGTTATTTTATGTGGACTAATTTGGTCACAATTAGGTTGAACTCTTCAGTGGAAACGACTATCTAGCTGATAACTTCAAACGTCCATGTTAGAAGACAGGCTTAACGTTTTGTATTTGATCAGTATAGAATTTTTGTATGTGGGATTGCTATAACGTCTAATTTTGTACCTCTATTTTTATTGCAGTTGACAGTGCCAAAAGGACACTTTAAACGAACCCCTCTTTTATACTGAAATCGGTAGAGCTAAAATTACAGAAATGATCTCACTTTCAAATGAAATAGATTTCCAATTTAATTGGCATACAAGGAAGTCATGTGGTTTCTACATCAGATTTTTTTATCTTGCATCTTATTTAAAAAAAACACAAATGCTTGATACATTTTTTTCTTTTACTTCTAATATTCTTTCCTTTTTTTCTCAGTATAAAACCCACTGTAAAAATATTTTCTTCTAACGTACCTAGCTACAACCAAAACTGAACCTTCCCATAAGCTACTTTTCCCAAAAATTCAAACCGGAATGTGTTAATTTAAAGAGATATCAGCCCCTTTGAAGATCTAACAAAATTTAGATATCCTTTGGAAATTACCGACTAATTAGAAAAATTTCTAATTTTCCAAGATGCTTCCAAATGCAGATAAATCACAACGACAAAAGATAAGAATTTGTAATTATTTATATCTTGTGGTTATTGGAACTAGAAGTGTAAATAAAGTTGGAAATGATCAATTATGTAATGTTGAAAGCGGTGGAAATTGAAGGCTTGGAGGTGTCAGAGAGGTCAAGTAATAAGTCTTTACTTGGTGTGAAGTGAGAAAGAAGAACAGCTGCTGCTGTCCACAGTTGAAAAGCGAAGGCGGTTAAAGACGCTGTTGCGGAAGGAAAGGAAATTTTAAAAGCCTCACGTTATTAGTTTTTACTTATGTTGGTTTAACGTGCGCGAACAAAATGAATGGACTCGTCGGACGTGAAAAACGAAACTTTGTTTTGGAGAGCGTTCACACAGTGGCAAGAAAAACCTGTTGATGGCATCGGTGAAATACTTCCAGCTTTTAAAACTACATCGATTGCATTCGCCGCAGGAAATAATGGGCCGGAAGTCGGCACCGGAAGTTTGGGTCGTTACGCGGAGAGTTTGCGCCGCGCACCAGAAATTAACAAGGATAAATCAACTGGAGATTTCAAAGCCAACTACTTGTCTTAAGGAGGCGCTGGCTCTTGGTTCGAATTACACCCCGGATTAGTACAACCGCCGATCAGCCGGACTGCCCCGGATTTCTCTGCTTCATAAATGTTATTAAATTGGATTCGCACAGTTTGCCGACTCTTCGATCTAATTTCATCCATCAGGAACAGTTATTAACAGAACAAATTTACCTCTTACTTCTACCTATATTTCATTCTTCTTCTTCTTCATTCTCGACTCTATTATTCAAGTAAGATACGTAACTCTCCTATTTCTCTCGGTTTCTAGTTAAATTTGTCGACCCATCTCCTTCTGGAACTTCTATATTTTACGTGCATTTCTTGATTCTTTAATCATTTACAGTTTATACTATTATATGATTATTTTTTCGAGAAGGAAGACATTAAAATTTTGCATCGATGCGAATTTGGTGAAATGTGAAATTTGGGGTTTCAATTCCCAAGGTCTCAAACTATTAACCAAATAAAATTCCACTGTGTCCCAAATGTTCAGAAATTATTATAAGCTGTAGATATCTTGGAGAGGGTATAGACTGAGAACCTAGACCACTAAAACTTGTTACGAAACTTGTATGTCAGGTTCTTGAGGCCTTTTTCCACCGAACGAATGTTGTATCGCAAAAGAACGGCATCTTCTATCAGATTATTTTTGCAGGTTTTCTAAAAGAACAAGCAAAAGTAAGTCAGGATTGTTATGATGAAAAACAGTGGAGATTAGTTGTGAACGCGAAAACAATATATTGAACGTATCACTTAGAAATATATCTCCATATAAAATTAAATAAATTGTTCGAACCACTTGTTTGGGCGCCACTTAAAATAACTCAACAATTTCTATTTCAAAAAATTTGAATACAAATAAAATACAAACTGGAAAATATTTAAAAATGAACATGTAAAATCTCAAAACTATTGTTTTTTACTAAATCTCCTATTACAACTAGTAATTAGAGACATTAAAAGGTATGCCATATTTAGTAATTCAAAATAATTATAGTAATAATTACGATGATTCTCAATAGTAGAGTACCTTAATAACAATATTGTATGTGTTTTTATTAAATATCTGTGATTGATTTTCGCTATAGGTCGGCTTAGGAATCGAATGTGAAGCTGTGAGGGAATTTGGGAAACATGTACGCGTAACAAGCTTGGGTAGTATGAAAATATGGAACAGTGTCCCATTAGCTTCAGTGGCATTATTCTAATCCCATTGACGACGGCGAATGGCATCTAAGATTATTGGCGAACGACTCGACGTCCGCAACAGTTTGACGTGGGTAGCAGAGCCACGGCCAACTTAGACTGCGGATCTTATGAATAGCCTCATCTGGGCTGGCTGTGCCTGCAGCTTACTGTCTCTAATCCCATTATTGCCAGAGTTCATTTAACTAGCGCTAGTAGCTAGAACGCCATCACATTAACTCCGAGGTGTACACGGAACTTTAGCGAGAATTACACCTGACCGGCAAACATAACGCGCTTGCGATAATTACGCTTTTGTTTTGTAACACGGTTATTGCGGTTACCGTGGCCAGGAAATTAGTTGTAAGTAGCCACAAGTGCATCCAATCCAGACGCTACCTTTTTATCTTCAATGCCTTTCAATTGGCAAATGCGAAAAACTTTCCGCTTATTACAGCAAACTTTTAATGTCGCACGACCTACGCTTTTAAATTTTTCTATTTCGCTAAACCTTTTTCCACTATAACATTAAAATTTTATCACTTTTCCTGCAGTACTTCCCGGTTATCAGTTTTTAATGTGACCAGCAGTACATGCACTCAAATCCATGTGGCAACATGCACTGTACAAACAATTTTATCATTTCTCATACGCAATATTTAATAGTTACTTATGGTACATGTGTGTTACATTACAAATGAGTCACGTGAGCAATATTTAACTTACGAGGCCGTTAGGCCAGGTGGGGTATTTTTCTTAAGTGACTTATGTAATTAATACACTTGTGCCATACAACATTTTATCCAACACCTTTTAATCATTGATATAAAATATATAAAAGTTTTTTTGACAGCTCATATTTTAAAATGACATAAATATAGTTATGATACTTTATATATCTGAGAACACCATTAGAATTGCACGGTGTTGGATAAAATTTTAAATACCAAGCACACATCAAGTTTATTCAGTAAGCTTGTAATCTGTTATTAAATCTAATAACTCTGACATGGCTCAAATACTTAGTACACTTCTTTCAAGACAATTTTACTTGTAATTTAATTGTGTAAGTCTTCAGTATATAGCCTCTACAAGGGATCTACAGATTATACTGAGGTCCGAATCACATGGATACAGCGATATTTTATTTGGTTAATAGCTGGATACTTTGTAGTGTAAGAATCCCTAAAAAGAACTAAGTATAAAATGACTGAAATTAGGTATTATATTT
Organism: Stenolophus ochropezus; assembly: GCA_035578165.1. Taxonomy (NCBI): domain Eukaryota; kingdom Metazoa; phylum Arthropoda; class Insecta; order Coleoptera; family Carabidae; genus Stenolophus; species Stenolophus ochropezus. The sequence goes on from JAQOWZ010000002.1 coordinate 7,836,176, forward strand.
TGTAACTACTCCAAAACTTATTTAAGCCCTGACTCGAACAACATGTACGCCTCATTGGAACTAATGTTTATACTGTACTTCACTAAGTTAACAAGTATTATCTTCCTTTGAAGTATATTATAATGCACCAAGTACCGTTCACATCTAACTGGGTTTATATTCAAAGAAGTAACTAATATTGTGTTAAATTTCAAACATCAGACTTTTGTTTAGCGAATAGTTGGCGATTCTAGAAATTGAATTATAAATCTGAAATCACAGACAATTTAGGTCAACCACCAATACCCGATAGACAATCAAATAAATAACCCATAAATATAGAAGTAAATATTCCGGAAAATACGACTCGTATTTTAGAAAAATAATCCTCGTATCACAAACAATGGGACATTAAATTTAAGGCTGGTGATGCGGTCCATTCGGTTTATTGGGAAATCTGCGAGCTTTATCAAGATTAATCCGCATGCGGTATTGATAAGGGGTTGAAACCTTTATGGGGTTGAGTGTACTTGCTGGATGTCAGATTCTATTGCAGGCAGACAAAGCGCGACTTTCAAAGCCACCGTGCTAATTCCTTCCCAATCCTCTTACATCCCAACGCATGGAGCCTTCATCTATGACGTTTACTGCCGATGGTAATACGCTTGATTGGTTGCCAAGTCGAACCAACCAAACATCAATTACGCTATTTTCTCATTACATTTATTTATTATTTTTATTTTCCTACTCTCTGGAAATAGTAGTTGACTCAAATCTTAAAGTTATGTCATATTAAGTGTTTAATTTTCATGTTTGCTATCAAAATGATTGCCCATGGTTTTATAAAAAACGTAATGAAATGACATCGTATGCCACTAAATTACAAGAAATTTTATGTTTTTGCGGTCTTGATATACATATATTGGAACATTTTAACAATGAGAAAAAAATGTTATAAGACCTGGTATCCTTGTCAATATTTTAGATATTACAGTAAATTAATATTTTTATTTTCAACTTTTCAACAAAAATACTACAGATAGCATTTTTATAGTTCTTTTTTCGATGTACATATGTCATTAAATAAGATTATTTGGTATAATTTCATTGTTATTAATTTTATCGTAAACGTAAAGTAGTACAGTTGTTTAATTGGTAATCTAACAATGATTACTATATAATCATCAATTCATAAGGCATGCGAATTAAATGAATAAAAGTACTAGATTCAGTAGATTTAATTTAAAGTTTTGAGTGAATTTAACAAAAATAATAATTTGTGAATCGAGTTCTAGAGTTCTTGTAAATAAAACAAGAGATAAAGTGGATAATTAAACTAAAATTATTTACTTTTTATTTTACAAGTTGTTCTATATTTATTTAAATCTTTATTTTGAATTGGAAAAAAACAACAAGAAATGTGGTCAAATAAAATACCACGTGAGATACAACTTCCAATGAAGTTCTTTCAGTTTTATGGTTTCTAGTACTTCATAATTTCGCTGTTGTATCTAGAAGTTCTAATCTTTTTCAATTTTTTTTATTTCTAAATGATTAACATGATTCCATAAACAATTTTTATATCTAGTAAAGTAGGTATGTTTCTATTTGTTCTTTATTTTATTTAAATCTACACCTCAAGTGATATAAAGAATAAAGTTTATTATTTATATCTTGCATTTAAAATCTTTCTATTTAGTGTTTTCAAATTGACTTACAATGTATTCTGTGATAAGGAAACTCTGAAGTTGGAACTTACCTGAAAAGAAAACAAATTGTTAATACAAAGCAAACAAATCCGAGTAAAAATCTTATAGCTATAAACCTAATTTTACAATTTCCTATAAACCGTAAAGTTTAGTAAACTTGACAGATTTTAAATGTGATTTAAATTTCGGCGCTAATCTCGTTTTCCATCTTGAATGAAAGCCGAGCCACTGTAAATTAAATTTAATCGATTTTCCGGGATAAAATATTATGAGAATTCCAGCACACCTCTTGGCAGTGCCCTCAGGGCCTACGCAATAATCAATATCAAAATTAAGGCCCATTTTATCCACGCGTCCCCTGTACTATAATAAGAACTTCATCAACAACTCCAAAAATACACCACCATCAAAATGGATAACAAGGTTGTTCAGATCAATAATTAATTATCAAGAATAGAAATAGAAATAATCTTCACATAACGAGCAAAACATTCTTAAGCCCTTAATGTTTAGATTTACCAAAGAGCTTTACATTTTTAGGAAAAACAAACAAAATGCTTATTAAAAATGGATACAAGGTACCGAGTATTGTTATCAAATTTAAAAATAATATTAATAACTGGGTAAGGTGCTGAAATTATAGAATATTTGATGAAACAGGTCATCTGAGGTATATTTTTCTAGTGAAATACAGACCCGAATTAAGGGCAGACTACCAGGGGCCTCCATCAAGCTAAAAATTTTGTTAACGATATACTCTTTTGGAGAATAAATAAAAGCCAACCTGAAAAACACCAATATTTAATTATGTTCTTGTAACCTTATTAAATTTTAACTTAATTACGTAGTTTTTAGTACAAGAATATAATAATTTCTTTAGTCGAGAAGTAAAAAGTAAAATTAATGGAAATAATACTGTTCACGTGACATTTACAAAAAGTCATGTCATCTGTTCTGCAGTAATAGTTAACATAGAAGTAATACCCCAACAGACAGACGCAAAATACCTGGGTATTGGTCTTAATAAAGGCCTTACATGAAAGAAACATATAATTTACAAAAGAAAACAGGCGGATTTAAAAACTAAAAATCTCTATTGGCTTGTACGTCAAAAATCAAAATTACCAGTTCATTGCAAAATCTTATTCTATAAAGCTGCAATTATTCCTATGTGGATCCTTGGATTGCAATTATGAGAGTGCGCTAAGAAATTAAAATGTAAATTATCAGTGATATTTATTAAATGAATCAATACATTCGGATTTAATTTAAAAATTAAAAATATTAAAGCACTAATAGTAGTACTCTCGATGTGAAAATCGCTTACATAACCATATTAATAATTTAGCACTACATTTATTAGATAATTCCTGAGAAATAAGAAGATTGAAAAGAACTAAACCTGTAGATTTGGCGTCTAAATTATGAAGTAAAAACGATATAAAACTAAAAGAACTCCAATGGAAGTTATTTCTTGCACGTTATTTTAATTAATCTCGTTTGCTTATTGTTTTTTCCTAACTACTTATAAGTAAAGATTTGAAAAAAAGTACTTGTGAATATTAAAGAATTTTGTATTCATTATATCTTGGTGTAAACATTAAATTTCTTAAATGTTAAAATTCTGTATTCCACATCAGAACATTGTAGTCTAACGATTACGATTCTCATTTCATAGGAATGAAAATGAATAGTATTTGGTATTTTTGTACTCAAGACCACAACAAATAGACGGAGGAGAGAGTTAAAAGCAAATTAGGTGCATATAAAGGAGAGAAACTTGTGTGCGAATGTCTCACGTATACATAAACATTTATTCTAACGAGGTAACGTAACAGTACGCCAGAGTGTCTGTCTGGAACAAAGCATCGGCAGGCGGCGTAAGGAAACGCCGGCGTCGACGTCGACGTCGGCGTCTTTGTTATCAGCCGAGATCTTCCGCTGCTAGTTTTTAATTACAAGCGCGGATAATGAGCTGAATTCCATCAGGAGCTTCGACAGCCCCGCGAAAGAATCCAGGAGATTACTCCAACGAGAAGTCGAGAAATGGCACGGAAATTTTCTCCACTTTGCGCGGAGATTGTTCGGAATTCTTCCTCCGAATTATTTACTTCAAACTTGCTATAGTTCCTCCCTTAACCTAATTTCCACTTAACCTATCTGCCGTTCTCAACAAAAGTCATTCCAAGTTGGTATTCGCGGAATAATACCCGGGATTTGTCTATTTCAACTTTTTGATACTAAAGCCACAGAGAAGAGAACTATTTGCCACTCTGTAGCTAAAAGTTGCTACCAACTTTTAAACATAAATAATTTTCTAAATAGTATACTCTGCTTTCAAGGTAATGAGGTTAACAACAATTAAGTATACATATAAAAAGATATACAGTGATAAAATTCAAATTTGTACGTAGTTTGTCCACATTTATTATAACAAAGTAATTTACGTTATAAGTCCGGTAAATGATATTTTACGGTAGGAATGAGATGTTTTTGAAATGAGTATTTACCGTGAAAATCATTTAACGGGCAAATGACGTACAACATTTTACTTCAACCAAAAGCTTGCTTTTGCTATATTGAAAATTATTAAAAACAAAATAAAAATCTTAGTTGTCACTTATAACATGTCATTTACAAACTTTCAATAGAATCAGGTTTATTAAAATTAGGTCAGATTTAAAGATTTTAAATTTATTACTACAAAAAATAAAAATTAGCAAATATTTTACAATCATTTAAAAGAGATAAATAAAAATGTATATAATTTATATACAGTACCGTAAAGAAAAATAATATTGTAAAGTCTCATTTGCCTGACTGGAAATCTCAATTATAAACAAGGAAATTCGATGAAGTATGATATAAATATATTGACAATCGTTTCCTGTTTTCGGACTCAAAACTATCTTAACCAGTTTAGATGATATGAGCTAAAATATTCACACCTTAATTTACCAAACAACTTTTTCTAAAAGCCTTCTGAACCTAATGATAAAGGTGACTTCATTCTGACTTTACAAACTGTCTGATTATGATCACAAAGATTAAATGACTTCATAAATATTTTTTTATTCTTAAAATGGTATTGTTAGGATCTGGTATTTAAAACTAAATAATTCATTGCTTATTTTACTATCCTTTTATAATATTAAAAAAGTAATAAGTTATAAATAAAAACAATATTAAAGTTTGGTCATATTTGTTAAAAAAACTATTTTAATTACATAGCTTTACTGCTTTATCAAAGTATTTTTAATTAAGGTGTGCAAAGAAGTACAAAAGGAATACTGTTACGTCTTTTATGGTATAAAATTCTTAAGTGGTTGCGACCACTCGAATATAATATTTAATTAATTTTTAATTAATACAGAACATTTAAGTATAAAAACACATTATTTTACAACAATATATTTTTGTGTTAGTGTTACAATTTATCATAATATATTCCCAATTACTTATTATTACGTATAAAAATTTATAGTTCGCGATTCTGCGAATCGAACCCAAATCTCAAAATTCATAAAACTCGCTTCGAAACATGTTACACAGTTAGCTAATATTGCGCCATAATAACTAATCTTAGATAAATTCTAATAAGAAGTTCATAATAAATTATAGAAAATGTAGATTGTTTTTGATAGACCATGCCAAAAATAACAAAGAAATGTGCTAAATAAATATGGGTGTGGCCCCTTGTAATATGGTTACTTGTCACGTAATATTGTTTTTTTCATAAAGATATTTGCACTATATAAATAATTGTTACAATTATACAATTTAAACATTACATTTTGTAAGCAATTATTATTCCTTTCTGTTGTACAGTCAGTATAAATCTCATCACGACAAAAACAAAATTTAACCAACCTCCTCCATTATCCTGGCGAATAAATCCTGCATGTCCTGCACGTCCTGGCAATCGGCAGGACAAAAAACCAAACTCCATTTATTTTAAAGAACAATAAATTAATAAACATCACCTGTTGAGCACCACATCGAATATTGATTACCGTGTCACGTTGGCATCGCGACGACTGGAGCCACCTGGTGGCGAGACGCCGAACTACAAGCCGACGCTGGCGTCACCCGCGCGTTTGTATCTCTCCGGTAGATGGCCCCATACACTCCGTCGCGACGCCCGATCGATATTCATAAACATTGCATGAATGAGACGCAATATTTATAATTGATTGCCAACTGTCTGCAACTGGCGGGAGTTACGTCGGGAGTAATTTAATTACTGAAAGTACTGCGCCTCAAACAAGAAATAATTTGCTAGTTTAATAGTTTCATAGTTTTACCAATTCACCAAATTATGGTAATAAAAACTTTGAATTTAGAAACACCAACTTTCAACAGTTATTCATCTCTAGTTCGTATATGATCTTCAAATTAAAATAAATTCTCATTCTCTTTAAATGGATCTCAATATTTCCAAAACTATTGGGTTGTATAATTATTTTTCACGTCTGAATTTATTAAATAAAACTTATTGCAATTTTCCAGTAATAATAATGATAACGATAACTGTTCTAGCTGAAATTACTAACACATATTTAAATTACTTCTAATAAGACCAATATCATGATTTATTGGCTTTTTAAAAAAATATTATTATTGGTTCACTATTTTTATTTAAGTAAAATCTATAGAATTGTTATATTATTATTACAATAATAATAATATATTAAATATTGTTGTTACAGGAATGGATCATATACATATTGATCAATCTGATAAATGGTTGTCAATGTTAGGACCATATAACGAAAAACAGTTATAGGAAATGAGTACCTTCTTTCACAAATGAAGTAATTATTGTGAGTGTTTCTGATTGCAAATAGAAATTGCAAATTAAAAGTGAAAAATTGAAATTACTAATTAGGTGGTTCTTAACGCAGGTTTAGAGCAAAAAAACATGTACTCTACAAATTTGCTATTTTCTCGAGTATCCTTGCTGAATCTATCACATAGTTTATAAAGTCCCTCACTCAAAATTAATTTCAATAAAACTAAGTGTTTGGAGAAAAAAGTTTTCATCAATAGTAAAACAACAAAACAAAACTATTCTAAAAGTAAAAGTTTAATTTGATCATCTTGCCAATTATACCATAAATAACTTTGAAGATACAGGGTTTTAGAAGTAAAATATTAGAAATGAATTAGAGGACAGGATTCTCTAATCGATCCAATTAAATTACCTCCAAAGAACACCGGATATGCTTGGTCCTCAGGGTAGTGGGCTCTCAGGCATAAGACAATTTCCGCTTTAAAATAATTGTAGTTAAGTATAGGTAATGATTGTTTTGTTAAAAGATATAAATGTGTAGGTGTACCGTTTTGAATAAAAGACAACGAGCAGAAAAGAGAGAAGAATAGTTTCAAGTTCTCCAATTTGTAGTAATGGAGGTAATTAGAATAACTATCTCCCGTAATGAGAGCAGAAACTTTTACCAGCATTTATTTTTAAAAAATTCTTACGAATTTCAAAGGTCATGAAATGGAGCAAAAGGTATAAAAATGTGCGCTGAATAAAGTAGAAGTAGGAAAGTCATTAAATTTAACAACAGGCCGTAAGAATAGGTCCGGAGTAATGAACGACGATAACCGAACATTACCGGAGACGGCCGACAACATTCCGGTCGGGTAGACACGATGGGGTTGCATCAGAGCGTGAGGGTACATTGACGTTATCCCTTCATGGGTACAGTCTCGTCATACGAAATGCCGCAGCGTTGCCTTCATCCTTTATCCCTCCGGTGTGTCCTTTCTGAATTCACGCACACGCATTACACACTACCCCATAAAAACATTACCAACACATCAATATTCACATTAGTAATTAGAGGATTTTCTTGACTGGTCGATGAAGAGCACAGGACAATAATTTCTGGAATTCAGTCAATATTTTGAAGGCTTTATTTATGCTCCCACCAGTTTCAACATCACTCGACTTTCAATCCCTGACAAAGACCCATTTGGGGTCGAAACCGGCCAGAGAAAAAATAAAAGGTTTGTTGCAGCTAGATCTTTCTGACGGTTTGGGATTAGTCAATGTTGTTACTGTCAATTGTGTTAAGTTAGTGTAAATAAATAAATACAAACACCTCATTTTTAAACTTAAATATTACATTTAAGCTTAATTAAATTAAATTATCAAAAGTTGCGACTAACAGTGCACGCTCCGATTCTCTGGATGTTTTGACTGTGGTTTGGGATCGGTCAGAAATTAATAGGAACAGCGGACTAACTGTTATAGTTTGGGTTAGAAGTTAGTTGGAACGCTTTTTTCAAACTACGCAAGAGTTGTAAGTTCCGAACTGATTTAGAGGTTAGTTGGAACAAACCTTATGCAATAGAAATATTACTGAATTCCAAAACTTATTGGCCTTGTTTATTAACAATAATGATTAATCACAATTTAAACCTAACATCCATTGAAATATAGTAGCTTCAGCAAAAAAATAGAAAATTTGGGTTTATGACGTTTGTATTTAAATTTAATGAAAAAAAAAATAAATGATGACAATATATTTATTATCCTTACTATTACTATTGCCAAGGTAGGTATTACATTAGCTTCCTTTTCTATATGTACTTTGAAAGAAAACTCTCGTGATTCAATTGCAGGTAAAACTGTCCTGAATTATGTTTATGATAATATTATTAATGTTTGAAGTAACTCTTGTATATGTAACGGCAATGAAAGGAAGTTGTCACTTTTTTAAATTTTACATATTTTTAAATAAACAAAGAGATAATTACCATTTTAATGGGTAATTTATTTAAAGCATGTAATGTTTAAGTAGTAACTCAAATAGGATTTTACCGCTTGTAATGAATAATAATTAAGTCCTACATGTAAGTTATAATTTGTTGAAGAACATGAAAGGAAACGTTGAACAAACAATTTTTATGTTTGGTGAAAAACGACGTATTTTCCACGTTAATAATTAATAGGAGTTTTTTAATGAGAAACATAAATGACTCATTAAAGCGGATCAATAACTGAAACTGGTTAGTTACTGCTACCCCATACATCACATTAATTAAAAGTGTTAACGATAATTAAACAGTAAAGCCTATTTTTGAAATAATTTATCATGGTAGCTAGTAAATATGACTGGGAGGGCATATTGGACACATGCCCACAAATTATTTTACTTTTTCATCATTAACATTCATTTTACTAGCCCATGTACACACTGGCAACAAAAGCCAAAAATATTCCTTTCGTAGTTTTACAAAATTAGAATATTTAAAAGCGACAATACATGATTATCATGATTACCAGACATAGGATAAAAATCAACTAATTTTAACGTGTTACCTACATTTTCATATGAAAAAAATATTGAATTGTATTTCTATTCGAACATTTCTTTTTATAATCAGTCTTATTAATTACTTAATTTAAACATCTCGTACATCAGAACTGATGTATTATTTTATTTTTCCCGAAGTGTATCATTAAAAATATTTATTTTTATTTTACTAAAATAATTCTAGGTTACAATTTGAAAAATAGAATTGATATTCGTTAACATAAATTAGACTTCATTGTGTAAATTTTGTATAAAGCTAATTTTTCTATTCCCTTTAATAAAAATTTAAATAGGGGTTCGCGTACACAGATACTCCCAGTAAAATAAAGAAGGTATTGTAAAAGATATTTTATATTTCTAGGATTAAATGGAAGTTCATAAATTCAAGTTTTTTACAATATGTTTTGAAAATTTTTAGCGTGATATCTGTTGGTTTTTCTATTACCATTCATCCGTCAGTCAGAATTGTTTTTAATGAAACTTTATACATATGAAAACTTAATTTATGTTCAGAGTTAATCAATTTTTCGTAAAAATCAGTCATCATCAAAATGATGGTTTACTCATATCATATATTTTATTGCATATATTGCGTTAAAGAGTAATATTTTGTAAGAAATTATTTGTAAAAAGTAAGTCAAATATGGAAGTATAATATTTATTTGAAATATAATAATAATTTATTGTTATACAAAATGTACGTTCAGTAAAAATTCAATGAGCATTAATGGTACGTTCCGTATATCAAGCTAATAGCATTATTATGCCAAAGTATTCAACAACCCAACTCGACTTTTGAATTCTAAGAAGCGCGTCGTTTAGCGATTCCCAGAACGGTATCGTTAACAAACAAGACTAAACTACAAGAAGCACAAACGCAAAGGGTTGTTGGTCAGTCAACGTCGCTAATACCGCATAAAGAAGCTCTTCTAGCTTCGTCAATTACGGCGAAATAAAAACACGAGCTACTCCGACCCCCCAGAAATCAATAACACGTGATGAGGGATGAAAGAAGCAGCAGGTGCAGCGGCGTACAACTGGGGCAGGGAGTAAATATTTTAGCATACAGCCCTACCCAAAAATTATACCTTCTTACAATATTAATTCCTGCTGTTTTAGTTACAGCTTCCATTTATAGAGAACACAATACTGTTTGTTCTATTATTAAACGCAATAGACGTGTGTTTATGTGGGTGGCCGTACAAATAGTTTATAAGTTGGCGGAAGTATAGATTTTTTTTCTGTTGAATATTAATTATTAATGTAAATATTTAATTTGAAATAAAACTATATTAATATTTGTAACAGCATAATATTTTGAATTAATTTAAAATACATATGGTTTGGAATTAATATTAAATAACTTACGGAATTATTAAAATAATTATTATACTGCACAATGGCAGTGCAATATTTACTAAATTATAATTATTTTTCATTGGATGCCTACAATATTTAATTAAACCACTAAATAATAACGATAAAATAAAACCCAAACTAAATTACAAAACAAAAAAATACAGAAAATATTAAATACGAAAAGAAAAATTAAAGGATCAATTGCTAATAATAATTTTAAAAATATGAAATTAATATAAATTATAATCAAATTTATAACATTAGTGTATCTTTCATTTCCACATATCCCATTAATTCGACTATACACGTATGTATATTACCAAAGATATTTTGTGGTTGTTAAATAAATAAGTGTAACATCTGATTGTTGTTATTTGTAACTCTGTGTAAATAAATTTTTTGAACACATTAGATATTTTTCACAAAAATAATTGGTTAAAGATAGGATAAAAACAATAGTGATAATAAGTTATAAAATCATAAACATGACAAACAAATTATTCCTGAATCCTTAGATCGTCCCTGTGGACCTCAGATCTCAATAGGTATTAAGATTTATGACTTGTGGCAAATCTCATGGTACTATACTGCAATGAATATTGTTCAAATAAAACAGTGGTAGTAAGTGGGTGAATTAATAGTTAATAGTAGCTGGAATTAATGAACATTGTAAAATGAATACCTTATTTTTTTATAATATTGTAAATTTAATGAAGAAATTCAATGGAATAAAAATATTGTAACAATATTGAATGTATTCTATTTCTGACTTCGTGAGAAACAGCTCAGTTTTTACAAAATATGGCAAGAAGAGAAAAGGATGATTTCTGCATTCCTCTAAGATTTACCATACTTTTTTGACTTTTTGAATACTTGTAACATCGTCTAAAGAGCTCAGACGCATAATCAACATACCGGATTGATTATACAAATGTTAAATAAAATCGCTTTTAATTTAATTCGTAATGTTTGTTGTAATTTAGTTTTTAAATGTAGAATCTGTTATTATAATTCAGGTCTAAGCTAAATTCTTTTCTCCTGTTATTGATTTATGTGTTATATCATGTAAACCATCATCGTCATCAAGGTAAATCATCATTCGAAATAGCACCCTTGTACAATATGTGTCCAACACTGACATTTGAAAATCTGTTCCGGCTGAACATCCCATTCCCAGTCGCATAAAAATTTGAATAGAGACGAAGCCGTGCGAGATCAATGTGGGTCCCTGGGAGATCCTGGCGATGACTCCTTCAGGAGCCATTGCCTCCTGCCGGCCCGCGTGCCGCTGTTAACTGTTAGCGTAATGGCCCTCACATACACTTCACTTTCCTCCCCGATAACTGTCCTACAAACCCTCGCGAGTCAACGACACACGCTGTCGTTCCATTCCGGGCGCTCCCCTACGAGTCCTGGGAAGGTAATCGTGGTTACTGGGAGCTGGAACAGTGGAGTAATTACAAGCGGTTCTTGGATGGACGGAAAATCTCAGCGATATGTTCCTTTGGTCAAGTGAGGGAACAACGTTTCTAATAACTAGCATTTCTAATTATATTTTAAACCACGATATATAGACACCGGCATCGATGCTTCAAAATTTCCTTGCGGATAAAATTTCTTATAATGACCAAAATCAAAACATAAGTTAATTACAATAAAAAAATACTAGACCAACACTTTGAAATGCTCTAGTTTTTACCCATTCAAACCAAAGCATAACCCAGAGCAACCAAAACTGCTCAAGAATGTGCTCTTGTTTTAGTAGGCCGAGAATTCCATCTCCATCTATGACACAACATTCCTATGTAGAACAAGGCCTCAATTACCTGAGGTACTTGTTTCATAACAGGTTTTACTTGAATTTTAGCGATGCAGGTTGTCAACCTATAGTCTCTGCAAGGTCAGTACACATCGAGCCTTTGTGCGGTAACCCATCCACTTGGACAAGGCAGGCTATGTTGCTTACCTACACGATTAGACAAGACACGCCAAGACCATACAACCGTACTGACTGACAGGCCAAGAATTAGAATAATCAGTTCAATATGCTCTAATTTCTGACTTACTGAAACCAGACCATAATCCAGAGCAGCCAAATCTACTCCAGAATGTGCTCTGGTTTCAGCAGACCTAGAATTAGAACAAACACTTTTGAGTGCTCTAATTCTTGGTCTACATTTCAAAATGCTCTAATTCATGACTCATTGAAACCAGACCATAATCCAGAGCACCCAAATCTGCTCCAGAATGTGCTCTGGTTTCAGCAATAATTAAAACGATTTTACTTGCCGTACTACTAAAAACTATCGAACACTGTTCGGCACCGACCGGCACAGTCCAGATCGGCAGAAAAAAGTTTCCATAGTTTCTTAAAGGTGCGCACACTAGTCGGCTCTCTGAAGAGAATATTTTTCCGATCAATGTTGAGCCGATCGCACCGCAGTCGATAAGTGTGCAATAGGAAACAACCGGATTGGCACTATATCATTACTAAAAAAATGTCTAAATCAATGAAACAATAAAGTAGTTACAGTATATAGATACCTTGTCTAAGTTAACAGCTAAATATACTACAAAAAATATTACAATTATATTTAAAAAAAAAACCTGGAGTAATAAAATATGTCATTGTATATACACAAGTTATAGGTAGTTATCTTTATTACATACACGCATATGCATTGTATGCTTTTCTATTGTGCCTTTTAATGGTAAACATTTTTAAAAAATTGATAACATTGTCATTGTCACTCTGTGTCATCAGTCAATTTAGCTTATTGTCCCTAGGGAGCAGATGAGTGTAGATAAAAGGTACATGGCACAAAAACAAACTAATTAAGAAGATAGCAAGTGGAGAGATACGCTGCTGATATAAAATATTAAATTTGAATGACGTGTTGAAATTAAAAATTAAAAAGCATGTTCACATCTTTAATATTTCACATGATTGAATCATATATCAATAATTTTGCAAGGTCGTCATATGGATCTAAATACGATGAAATTAATTATTTAATTGTGTCTATAAAAATTTTAATCAGATTTTCATTTTATAAAAAAACTGGAAAATAAATTGAGTACGACGTTTTTCGCTTAAGGGAAATAAGTAGTGGAAAGGTGTTATCACACGAGAACAATATGGACGACTCAATGATACCGACGGTTTTGAAGTCGATAGTTTTTTCTTGAACATCTTGAGTATTTAGTTTTTTTCGGTTGGCAGTATTAAATGCCAGACTGTCATTTATTAATTTTTTTTTTCGATTGTTGATTTTACTAAACCAATTCAAATACTTTCAAATTATTTTTCACTGGTAAATAACATGATTGTTCCTTAATAGTTATTTACATGCGAGGTGGGAAATGTTTCATTTCAGCCAAGGGCTTATATATATCACCGGGAGGCGAAGCCTCGAGGTGAGATATAATGCGAGGCGAAATGAAACTCCCACCGAGGTATGTATACTATTTTATTCACAATCATCCTTTTCTTAATAAATAATTATTAAAATAAATTGCGCGATTCAATATCGCTTTTGTTTCAATAAAGTTAAGTTGGCGTAGTAGGATATGAAAACAAATTGTGTTTTATTTGTCATTTAGTGACATTTATGACATTGTTACTAGGCAACCTCTACATAAATACTTCCAACCTAAGAGATGGAAGTGCAATTTGTTACTTCCAACCCAAGAGATTTGTCAATACTGTGAGGAATGACTAACTTCCAAACCTCCAAAAAGTTAGGAATCGGCATATTATTATAATGATTGTGAATAAAAGATTTTTTTATCAAAAAACATTTTGTTGTTTTTATATGAATCATGGTATATTTTCATTATTCATCTGTTAGAATCGACAACTCTCACCAAAGTTTTCGAATATGACCAAAAACTAATTGCTCGAAATGAGTCACACTATCACACGAGAAAAGTTGCTCGAAATGACATAAGTTGTCGGAAATCGATAATAAGTTGTCGATATTAAGTCCCGTGTGATAATACCTGATTGGTGTTAAAGTTGAATATTAATTTATAGAAAAACTGGAAAATAAATTGAGTAGTAAGTTTTTCACTTAAGAGAACTAAGTAGTGGAATGGTGGTAAAGTTGGTGGACATAAAGTAATGTGAAGTTTGGTGTATGAATATGAAAATGGGTTGATGATGAATGTTGGTGAGTTGGAAATTCCAGAGTATGGAATAATTAGAGAGCCGTCATTTATCAGTGGGTGAAAAGGTCACCTCAGAAATCAATTCCCACTGCGCTGAGTTATGAAACAGCGTGTTTCCAGCTGGAAGAGTATCTGGTCCTCTTTAATGCACCGCCGTGTGTCTTCTTTAACCAAACGCCGGAAAATGATAACCTTATTGCTCCATTCTCCATCGAGCTTCACAGCCGATTTATTCCTCACATCCTCAGCGGAATTTATTCCTCACGTGGTCATTCTTCCTCTATCGATGTGGCGCATGAATCATCGCCTGCACGCAACAATGTAAACAGCCCTTAATAACGCCCGGACGCGTGTTTACGTTAACTACGGCTCCGCAGACGCAAAAACGCGAGTGTTGTGTGAGATAAGGAGCCTCGAGCTCCCTCGGCGAAGATTCCGCACAATGGACTTTGTCGCGAGCTTTTTATAACAATGTTGTCTACTGTTCATGGTGATAACTTCGCACATGAGCTCTACCAATTCCTGACCTTTGTTTTTTCAACCTATTCTTATCTACCTCACTAGGATTACCTCGTTATTTCCGCAATACAATCCCCGTTTCAATTACACATAATTACCCACACAACGGCATAAAAAAATAAAAAAATCTGCTGGGGACACCACATGACTTCCTTGTACGCTAAATTATACACATTTTTTGATGCACTTCATTTTAACTAATTTCACTTGAAAGTGAGATCATTCGTCAACTTCCATTTGTTTCCCTTCGAAATGGATCTTCTTTTGAATTAATTTTTGCCAAAAGAAAACTGCCCCTTTGAAGAGGCTGATTGGAAAAAAAAAATCATTACTAAATGTTACAGCAATTCCATAAACAAAATTGAAACATTCTACAGCCTTTTTGACACTGCCGATTGCAATAAAAAAGGAAGAAGCTCAACTATATGCTATAGTAGTCCCATATACAAAATTTCAATATTGTACGACTAATCATTTTTGAGTTTTGCGAGATACATATATAAGTACGTAGAGACGTTACGCCGAAAATAGTCAAAATTGATTCAGGGATAGTCAAAATGAATATTTCCATTGAAATCTAAAAATCGACAATTTTTGTGATTACGATACTTTCTTCACTTGTACAATGAAGTAAAAAACAAAATAATATATTTCTAACCATGACCGAAAGGGAAACATACTAGATATGAAATTATGTGGAGAAAAAAATGATCACAGAAGGTGACTAACATAGAAAAAAAAACCAAAAGAAAAGAGGAAATGAAAATAGAACTTAATCGATATAATATCAGAAATATAAAGAAGAAAACGAAAAACATGAAATTTATTTATTATTGACCTATCCACCAGGGTCGAAGATCTCAATTACCAGCTGATTATACTTTTTAAATAAAATTATCATGGTACAAATAGAGAAAAAGAAAAACAACATAATAATAGTAATACCTAATATATAATAAATAATAAATAACCTAAATCTTCTAAGCCAAGAATAATATTAGGTATTATAGTATATTATTTTATTTAGGTGAAAACAATTTTGTCATTTTTTTAAACTTCTGAGTAGACTGTCATTTCACATAGATGTAAACGTTCATTTGCCGTAATAATCCTGAATTGAAGAATAGTTCTTTGTATTGATTTCAGATAAGAAATATTCTTAGAACAGTTCGGATTCCAAACCTATAAACAGTATATGTTAGCCACAACCTAACACATGTATAATACAGACTTTTAATTTGAAAAAAAAATTTCAGCATCGGAAAGAATAAAAAAAAATGATTGTGCAAGTTAGTAGTGGGACACTAAATTGGACGCGTTAAGAAGCATAAGGATCCAGATGAAGAAGAAGGAAATAATATATTTCTTTCCGGAAGAACAGTGTTAGTATAAATTTCCAGATATCTATTTATACTTAAAGCGCTTTTCCTCAGGAATGTACAATAAAAAATATATTACAAAGAAGTAAAAATTATTTTATTTTAGAACTTTACGATGTGAGCAATATTTGCATCCTATTGCGAACCAAAAGAAATTGTTTTTATGATCCTTTGCTAATTCGCTTGACGTGCGTGTGAGATTTAATTATATTCTTGCCGCATCCGTTCAGTGGCCCATTTTTTAATAGGGTGCCTCTCTCTGGCATAAATATCCTTCTATCTGATTGTAATGTTTTATAGGTTATGACGGGCTTTGGTTCCTGACCGTTCTACAGCTACTGTTTTTTCTGCCAACTCGATAACTTATTTAGCCTGAATGCCCATTATTTACGGCACGCTGCGTGAATATATTCTCTCACCCTCTTTCCCTTTTTTGCAGATGCCTCACACCATGCCAGATAAATTATCACCCTGAAATTTCCTGGCACATTGGTATAAGGAGAATATCATATTAATTTCTTCCATATATTTTTTGTTACATATTTTTTAATGGAAACATTAATACTAATGATGGATGTACGGCATTTTTTGGAAGTTAGTAAGTGTTTATTTTTTTTTGTTTCTACTTTAGCCAGTTTTGCCTTTCTTATGCCTTCACCCGGGACTGAAAATAAGACACAATTATATGTGTCATATTATATATTTCATATTATTGAATTTGCTGACTTCTAATAACCGAATTTTCGAAACGGTGTTAGCTTAAAATCAAAATGAATGAAATTTTTCTCTAACACCTTATTCTCGAAACAAACAAGGTATTAGACTAACCCAGTGCTAGCTTAACACCACATCGTATCAAAAAGGCGGTTACTATTCCAGCTGTTAGATCTTTTGAGCTCTATCTGAGAAAAGTATGGGGCTAAAGATGGTGAAAATGTAAGTATTTCTATTGATTTGAGCTAGCAACTAGCTTGACTAACATGGATCACATCTCTTATTACATATGGAAGCATCCACTTGCTAAAAACGCAGTCATCAATAACTGTGTATATTCATAGCATTTGATGTTTTAATATTAGTTTCTGCAAATTGTCTAATCAAATTGGAATTTTCCAGAATAAAATACGTGGAAGCCTGCAATGGGTGGTAAATAAATAAATTAATCGTCTATAAAATATTTTAATAATGAAATATTTCATTGATGTTGCAGGTAATGCTTTGAAATATACTACTCGTCATAAAAATGCAAGATCTTGAAGGAATTAAAATAGGCAATTCTCCTTATAATTCTATATAAGTACTACTATTGTCTTCAAATAATTAGATTTCCAAGTTCTAGATGTTGAAGCGTGCCTTTTTTTTAAATCAAACAATTCTCTAGTTAAGAAAATAAACTTCCCTTTATACTAATGTGCGGTAGTTTTAACAATTTTCAAAACAAATTTTGAGTGAATTTTTATGTTTTTTTAATATTTTGTAAAAGAGAAAGGAAGTTTTCCAGTGTAAAGATCGTAAGAGGTTTGAAACAGTAGAGCTGACGAATTGAGTCCGAACTAACGCCATGGCTGATTGCGTTGTATGTCTATGGCCTCGCCTGTCCAGCGGTCACTGTGATTGACGGCTCTCTGGAAACATCTTTGTTTGCCAAGGAACTGCCTACCCTAATTGGAACTTCGGCTTTTACAGCTCTACAGCAAACATACTCCGAGTAAGCAAAATATTATCTGCTATCATCAGGCATGATTAGAACCCTTTACTATCCCCAGAGAAATAAACTTTCCTTTCTATACAAACAACTTTGTTGTATTTGGGTTACATGTTTTATAATTACACCATACCTTTAATTTACCCAAAACTGTGGCAAACATAGAACAGACCATTTTCCAAGTATTATTCATTGGGTCTTTTAAGCTCAGGTACGTCCTTTTTCAAAATATTATTCCATACGAATTATTGACAAAAAAAGTTGGTGAAATATTGTCATCGATGTGAGAAGAAGAATATCTATAAGAATTGATAAACGAATTTACTAATATCATCTTCAGTATTCTAAAATGAAACAGGGTCTCAAGTATCAAATGACACATATTACATACATTTTAGTTGTACAGGTTGTTATTTGATAGCTTTTACGCATATTCCATTTGTCACTTGGATCAGGTCTAACTTATACTTTTGAATCCGGATCACTTATTTTTCAATCCATTTGACTGGACCAGTTTACCCTCTTTATTAAATGTATTGATCCTAAGTAATCCACTGGTTATGGTAGATCAGAAATATCAATTTAGTATTTAGATCAATATAATAATAATAATAATAATAAAATTAAAAGTTATAGTTCCTCATAAAGGTTTAAGTATAATTTGTAAGGGATTCTGAACCGGATCGAACACAGCTGTGTTTTTATTTGGTTATTAATAAACGCTGGTATTTGATTCCCAAATTTCCCATTCCACTTATTTAAAATCCAAACCCGCTAACCATTTCAGTCATTTCTCGATTCATCAGATTCACTAAAACTAGAACAATCTGTTCCTAATATATACACAAGGGTTGTTTGTTATTATTCAAATTTTACAAATTCGATTAAGGAATGTTGAAGTGCATACTCGTATAATGAGATCATAGTCGATTGATACTGTTCATTTGTAAGTTTATGTAATGTGTTTAATGTGGCTAACAGATATGATAATCAAGGCACTTTATCAAAGCTTTCTGCAATTTGATCGCAATCTGTTTAATAGATTGTTTTGATTGAAACAAAGTAGCCAGGCCGTTTGATTAATGGTTGCAAATGGAACGGGAATAAGAATGAAAGTAAAGAGTAATAGAGCGCGAGTATATCTGAGATTGAAATGATGTCGACGTCGGCAAGGGTTGGTCGCGGCTCGTCGCCGTCGGTAGCACGTCGTCATCTCGTCGCCATAAGCGAATGATTTTTTTCCTGTTTACCAGTTGAATTGATCTTTTTAACAATAAAAATCCTCAAGTCCATCTCTCCTCAACAGTAGGTGGTCCATCTGTCCTCAGAGCAGAGATTAAATCGACATTATATTACTTATGACTGTGTACAAAAAGAACCACATTTTTAGTTTAAAGTAAGTCTGTGTACATAAATAATTAATAAATCTACCGAAGTAGTAATTAAATTATCGTGTATAAAAGATACAATTTTTTTTTTGGAAATTTTTAAAGTAAATCCTGGTTTATTCAGTGTTGACTGCATTAATTTTCAAGTGTCTACTTATAGTGTCTGTATCTCTAAATAACAAAATTAACATTCTCTATGAGAGATATCACTCTAATGTACGTTTAAGACCAAAAGTCCATCTTTCCTACTGGTACATCTCTCCCCCATTTACCATAGAATTTTCGCCAGTCGCGAAACCCTAGACCACGTCTTTAACTCGGCCTACAAATTTATCTTTTATGTGGAAATTATGCATTCCGTATTAGTTATCATTCTAGAAAATTTGATTCTATTTTTAATGTTTTACTTATCAGTATACATCCCATGGAACTAGGGAAGAGGCATACAACTTTTTACAGTGAGTTCCAAACTATTTAAACACGATTTTTATTTAGTTTAAAACTGACGACTCTGGAATTTAATCAGATTGTACACTTCGTTCAGTTCTAGTTGGAGTGCACTAACCTAGTGAACCATCAATGCCTTTTTGTGTCATTTACTACACAAGACATAGGGAATTAAGCGAAGAGTGAAATCTAGAATTGGATTCTTTAAATAAAAATAGCGCTTTATCCTTTGGTTCGAAACCCACTATAAACTGTAAGAAGTTTTAAGGTGATAACCTATTCCACCAAATTGTTTCACTTCTCCATTAAAACTGAAGTCAAAATTGTCATTGGATTACAGCACAAATGATTATTATTATTATGAGAATGGAAAACATATATGTGTAGTGAATATTTTAGTATATAAACTAGAGATATATAGTGGTATTCTACAGTCACTGTTAAAGTTGCTTAAAGACGATCTCAAGCTAGAGGTGACTGTTGGTTTTGTAAGTGATGTTATTCTACTATTACACAACAATATTAGCGCTAACAGCGGTAAAATTTGACGATATACGTTTTTCTTAGAGATCATCTCTAAATTCAGTTAGAGGCGATCTCTAAATTTAACAGTGACAGTAGAATACCACTTCTAGTTTTTTTCACGTAAAAGTGATCGTACGTTATAATGTTCCCTGATCCAACGTTGCCAAGTATTTGTGGGGTACATTCAAGTGTTGATGCTTGCACATGTCAACAACTGGTTTAGTTCGTTAACGATCCTTTTAAGAACCTGAAAGTGGTTCACCTTTATTAGTTTTAGATTTAATTTTAGTCACAGTAAGACTAATTCTTAATGCAGCTGCCGCAGGCTTAAAAAAACACAACTTCCTAAATTTTTAGCTTGATTTTTAGACATTTTTCAAAAATAATATTATTTTTTGACATTTCGAGAATGGCAACGTTGTAGAGGATTACCAACCACTGATTAGTAAAAGACACTAAGTTCCGTATATTTTACTGGGTATATGCTAGGGATAGTAACATTGCTGTTTTGGCTACAATTTTACTCTTACGTGAAAAATCCTATATAACGCGATTAGATCGTGTGATTAAGGAGAAATATTGACAGGAGAGATGAACCTCACGTGGTCGCAAAGTACACACGCGAGTATATCTGAGATTGAAATGACGTCGACGTCGCCGGCAAGGGTTGGTAGCACGTCGTCATCTCGTCGCTCGGCTTTAATCTCGCAGCCGCCATGACTGCGTCAATCCCATCCCTGCGCAAGGCCTACGGCGCTTCTCGCCACATTCTATTACCATCTAAAAGGTTTCGCGGAACAAAAAGAATGATAATTTGGCCGCCGATAACAGTAATCAGCGGGGAATGGAAAAAGAGAACAAGCGAAAGTGCCTTCTGATACCACCACCACACTGTCACAATCATTTCCCTTCATTTATTTTTATCTTGCTGCGAACAATTGCTACCCGAAACCGAAGCTGGACTTCAAATTCCTCACAGATAAAAATTGCACATCGCCCTTATTCCCTTGTTACTCTTCCCTTACGTTACCAACGTCAAAACTTTTCTTTACAAAAAAAGGAAAACACAATAAACACATATGAAAATAAACCATTTATGACACTTATTTTTTGAATATCACATCCATAATATTCCTTAGAGGAATAGAAACTCAAATAACAGAAATATAGTATATTTTCACTTGAATTTACATTGTCCAACAGGCCGAAATTCAGTAACAGTTCATCGTACCTATGGTTTTACTGGGTGACAATCGGACATAAAAACATAAACGGATACAGCGAATCGGTATTTTTTTAGCAAAAGTAACTAACAATCAATTGTATTAAATAAATTGTAGTATATTTCAAAAAAAGTACTAAGTATTTTTAACGTTATATCTGAAAATAATAGTTGCTAAAGTACTAAGTATTTTTAAAGTTATATCTGAAAATAATAGTTGCTATCAAAAATTAAACGTCAATTCAATAAATTTCAGTTTACTTAAATATTGTATCAAGTTAAAAATATTAAAAGTAATATACTCTACTCGATATGACAATCGCTTACATAACCATATTAACATATTAGCACTAAATTTATTAGACAATTCCTCAGAAATAAGAAGATTGAAAAGAACTAAATCTTTAGATTTGGTATCTAAATTATGAAAGAAAAATCAATATAAAACTAAAAGAACTCCAATGGGAGTTATTTCTTGCACGTTATTGTAATTTATCACATTTGCTTGTTAATTTTTTCCCTAACCAGTTTATTTAGTTAAGTAAATAAAAAAGTTATATGATCACATTATATGTATTTAATGCTGCAACTTGAAAATGGGCATAAGTATAAATAAATAAATAGTAAACAAATAATAAGAAATAAATTTTGAAGATGATTATGTATTGACATGCCGTTTCAATATATAAATCCTTAAGATTAATTCTAATGAAGGCTATAGTAAAAATGAAGTTTTTGTTAGGGTTTAATTTAGCCTGGCAGGGTGTTTTTGTAGATTCTTGTAAGATTCTTTGTGAGTAGAATGTAGCAAACACAAAACAAAACTAGAACTGCGCGCAGTAATAAGACGAGTTTTAATTTAAAATCTAATCTCGGAAACTATACTGGGAACAATTATTTAGTGGCGTTTGTAGCAGAATTCATTTGTATCTTGCGAATTAGCATTATTTAAGGATATTTTAACAAAAGCCCCTTCCCACGTACGTTAATAATGGTGTCTGTAAACTTCACTAAAAGTGAAATTGGGCTAAGATTTCCTCGTAATAAAGATAAAAAAGAAGCAGAAGTAGAGTGAGTGGAATACAAAATGACACTGCGCGACGAAGAGGCGTCGGATAGAACAGAGACGCCGAGGCATTTCTATGCATAAGATCCGAACATCCTAATTTAATAACGAGTATGATACTCTTATTGTCCTCTGAAGGATTATCGCGAAACTTCGGCAAGGTTTTAATTAATATTCAATGAACAATTCTGAACTTTTAATTAAATGTATCACGGAATTGTAACGTATTTTACAGGCTTTGTGAGGCCACAAGCACCGATCTTGGATAACCGGGAAGAATGATCGTAAAACCTCGGCGGTTTTACGTCGTCTTGACGGACTCGCTACATTGTACTTTCATTTTTAATGACTGTTCTTGTTAATTACATTAAATTTATTGTATGAACAAGGTGTCTGGTTAAGGTTCAACATCAGTTCAAATTAAATACACCCTGAATACAATGATTAATGATTCTCAACAAAACCATTATTTTTAATTATTAATTTACTCTCTTATGTTTTACAATGTTTCAAATATTTCCTTCTGTAACAGAATTGTAGAGCATTGACAAAACTCAGTAATCGGAGCGCTTTATTTCGCAGAAGAGATGTAGTCGCTAAGTAAAATTTTTAGTATGCTTGACGCTATGTATAAAAAAGAAATACCAATTTATGGAAAATTATAATTCTTATATGAATTAATTAACTGCTCAATGACTTGTCGTTGATGTTACGAACCCAAGAGAACATAATTTGCACTTCTATGAAATAAGCATATTTCAGACAGTCAAATAGAAAGCGAATTGCTTAAAAGTTATTTACTGTTTATTTTAAAACCTGTTGATATGTTATTTATACGACAAACTACAACAATAGTTGGCCAGTAAAACTACTTTAGACTTAATCATTGCATCGTGCCAAAATCTAGCTATTTAAAATGTGTAGGGTACTATCATATTATTTCATTAAGGAATAAACGTTTCTCTAACACTATCATGATATTCACATATTCTATAACTGAAAACTATTAAAGAATGAATACAATTATTTTCAAAATAAAGTCGGTTTTGTTTGGCACATTGTTTTTAGTGTTAGATAAAGTATAATTTTCTTTGCATCCCGCATATTCAATTTCATATTCACCCTCTGATTAACCATTTAACAACAATTCTTCAGAATTCTTATAATAGTCACTAAATCGTCTACCTTTTTATGCGCGAATGTTTTTTTCCTGTTTACCAGTTGAATTGATCTTTTCAACAATAAAAATCCTCTGGTCTATCTCTCATCAGTAGGTAGTTCATATGTCCTTAGAGCAGAGGTAAAATGAAGCACTACATTACTTATGACTGTGTACAAAGAGAACCACATTTTTAGGTTACATTTATTCTTTTGCACATGTTTATAAAGTGTGTACATAAATAATTAGTAAACCTACCGAAGTCGTAATTAACTAGTTGTGTATGAAAGGTACAAATTTTTTTTGGCAATTTTTAAGTAAATCTTGGGTTATTCAGTGTTTACTGCATTAATTTTCAAGCGGCTACAAACACTGTTTCTAAACAACAAAATTAACATTCCCTATGAGACCTATAACTCCAATAATATACTTTTAAGACCAAAAGTCCAACTCTACTACCGGTCCATCTCTCCCCCACTTAGTATTTTCGCCAGTCGCAAAACCATAGACCTCGTCTATAACTAGATCTACAAACTTTTCTTTTATGTGGAAATTATGCATTCCGTCTTAGTTATAGAATATATCATTCTAGAAAATTTGATTCCATTTTTAATGTTTTACTTATCAGTCTACATCCTATAGAACTATGGAAGGTACATACAACTTGTACAGTGAGTTCCAAACCATTTAAACACAATTTTTATTTAGTTTAAAACTGGCGACACTGGAATTTAATCAGATCGAACACTTCGTTCAGTTCTAGTTGGAGTGCACTGACCGAGTGAACCATCAATGCCTTTTTGTGTCATTTACTACACAAGACATAGTGAATTAAACAAAGAGTGAGATCTAGAGTTAGATTCTCAATATCGGCAACTACTTCCAAATAAAAATACCACTGTGTTCATTGGTTCTAAACCCACTATAAACTGCAAGAGGTTTTAAATTGATAACCATTTCACCTAATTGGTTCACTTCTCCATTTAAGCTGAAGTCAAAACTGTCTAGGGATTATAGCGCTAATAATTATTATTATTATGAAAATAGAAAACATATTTGTATAGTAAATATTTTAGCGTATAAAGTTTAGAGATATAACGCGATTAGACGTGTCATTAAGGAGAAAGGTTGACATGAGAGATGAAACTCACGTGGTCACAAAGTACACACGTGATAGTGTACATACTGTTGCAGCAATTACCTAATAGGTAAAATTAAGGTGTGCATTTATTAAACAACCTGTCCGGATGGGAATAGCGCATTGCTTTATGTACACACGGCATCTACTATGGAAATTATACATACGTTCCGACCTACAAACGACTGGATATATTTACCTGAAGATTCCGGAGCCTGTATGTCATGTCGGATAACTTATGCCACATACGACTGACCCTCGCAAATTATAAATTTAAATAGCCTGCACTACGTACTAGTTAGTACTTAATTATTTTATGGACTTGCGAGTGTGATTATAACGGACCACGTACTAATCTGCGAGAAATTCGCTGCAGACGTCTCGAAGTTTTTAATGAGGCGAGCATCACAAAGTATGTATGTTCCTATGCAAATTATGACAAACCCCTTTGTAAAACATTCATGCACGAGATTTCCACTATTCTGCGGACACTGAAATACACTCGGACAGCGAATTCTTCTTCCTACGGTACAGCATTACCAACAGCAACCGGACCTGATGTAAATGACTTGATTTGAGGCCAGATGTTTATTTGTATTTGTATTTTGTTATTATTATATATTCTCTACAAAATCTGAAATGTCGTAAGGCAAACTTAAAATTTTATTTAAACAAAAAACTTACTTCGTAAGGAAAATGATTTATTGCCTTGTATTAAGTATATAAAAGAATTAAAAACTGGTTATATGTCACAAATACAATATGTTCTTTACTATATTTAGTTTTTTTTATTTTCTGTAATTTTTTTATAGTTATCGATTTTCTTATTACATCTTTATAAGAA
Source organism: Stenolophus ochropezus (assembly GCA_035578165.1). NCBI lineage: Eukaryota > Metazoa > Arthropoda > Insecta > Coleoptera > Carabidae > Stenolophus > Stenolophus ochropezus. The sequence goes on from JAQOWZ010000002.1 coordinate 7,862,113, forward strand.
TGGACTCCTGTTAATAAGATTAAAAAGAATTAAAAATTTTAAAGCGAACTATGTACATTAAAGAATTATTGTTTTTGCTTCACTTGTTGCTTTATAATGTTATTCTTGTTATAACTAGTTAAAAAGAAAATAAACAAGCAATATGAAGTCCTTTGGGAGCTTTTTCAGTTTTATGGTTTTTGGTACTTCAAAATTAATATAAATTAGTTTTATAAACAAGTGTAATCAATTGGTTTGTTCCAACTAACCTCCAGATTATTTCGAAACTGTACATGAGCATTTTAAAAAGACCATTGCAACTAACTCCAAACCTAAACTCTAACTTTTAGTCGTCTGTTCCTACTGAATTCTGACTGATCCCGAATCAGTTCTCTAGTGGTCAAAACAGCCAGAAAATCGGAGCATGTACTGTTAATCAGAATTTTTGACAATTTAGTTTATTTATTCTCAAAATTGTATTTCAACGTAAAAAAAAGTATTTGTAAGAAGTCAGCAAGTTCTTTTATCTAGCTGCAATAAACCTGATATTGTCATGATCTAAGTCTAGAGTATTATGTCTTTTGAAAATCAAATTTTATTTTTTTTTTGTTGTAAAATTTGGAGATCAATTACTATTATTAATAAAAAAACAACCGCTGTTCCATTGGTTTCCAATTTACTACCTTCCAGGTTTGCAGAAGTTGTAGATTAGCAATAATCGCCTCTAACAGGCAATTCAAATTGATTAAAAACAGAAAGAATTCTAATCTCGTTTTCATCTAATAGCAAAATTTGGAATGACAATCTTTATCAGTAAAATGTAAAAAAACTGTGTATTGGGGAAGCTGAGCAAAATGCGGCAGGCAAATTTGGTGTGGTGGGAATTGAATTTTAAAATCAATGTGTCCCTTAGTGTTTTACAGCTGGTACAAGGCATCATATATAGGATTAAATATGTGTGACACCAAGTAACACACAGGCGAGAGTCGTCGTAAAATTGTGAAAAAATTTCCGCGTACACGCGAGCACACAACTTGTAGCGCGGTACGAGGCACAATATTCCGCCAAGCGTGAAATAAAAACGACAAGAGCTTACATAAACTCCACTTCATATTTTTCGGCAAGTCCACTAAACGTGTGATTAAAAAAATATGGGAGTGCCCAGCTGGCCTGCTGGCATTCCATATCGAATAGCAATAAAAGAACGCAGTCGGGCGGAATAACAATTTTTCTGGGTAGGGACGCTTTGTCCGTTTAATTAGAGCGAGGGAGAGAGAGCTTGTGGAGAGAGACGGAACGCAAGTTAAACGGGGTTGAACAGTGTCGTATCGATCGGCGTTTATCCCAAAGGATCACCTGGTGAGCAATTACGCAATCACTGGCCAGGTAATTGATTATCAAGTAGGTGATATACATGTCCGCGGACGCTCCTCACTGGCGATCGCGGTGGGCTGTGCCTGCCTGTGCGTACGATGCTGCTCATTTGTTCTATTGATTTCAGAAACCGATACATTTGTAAATGTGCCCCTCCGCCGTCGTTTTTATTCCACAACCGATGTTAACCGCTTCCAAGTTGCCCCGCTGTGTTTTGCAATTATCTCTAATGACTGGGAAGCGGCTACTAATGCTTTTACGTATTTTATTAACTGTCCTATTTCATTTCAATAGACACGTAATCATGTCTGCCTACCTCGCTTTTCTTTTTGCTATCAATTATTTTCAAACCACATTTTTTTTACTCTTCGACCTTCTACATTCAATTCTCACTTATCTCCAATAATACTTCACACACTTTATTAATTGTAAAACCCATTAGAATACAGTAAGTTGTATAAACAATTATTATTTATCCTAATTTTATTAATTTTTTTCAAAAACTTCCACAATGTTTTTATGATCAGGTTGTTTTATTGTATGCATTAATCAATCAATTTAGAAACCAGAATTATTAAAGTGTCCGTTACCTTTACCATCAGTTAATAGAAAAGTATCGCAAGAAAATAGTAAAATAAGGTATTTTTTTGACTTTTGTCAGTTTTTTGATGCAATATGTTTCTACTCGTATTAACCAACATTTAAGGTAATCAAAAATTTTAAAAATCGATCCTACGATTTCGAAACTATTTGCAACTAAGCACAAAAATACCATTATTTCCTATAAAAAAGCACATATACAAAATCCTTGCTTTTAGTATTCAATGCTACTACAAACATTACATATACCGTGTGTTCCAAAGAAGTATTGTAGTACCACATTCTTAAGTAGGAACCACGTCTCAAGTAAATAGGTACTTGATTTAAGACAAATTTAAACTGGCTGATATGTATCAAATCTTTACTTTCATAGTTATTAAATAATATATTCAATTTTTAAAACAAAGGTACATTTGAGGTACTTATGTAATCCAATGGAGATATCGTTAAAATTGTATTTGTACCAAGCACTCCAGATATTGTACCTAGATATTTTGATCTTAAAAAGATTCGAATTCCAACCGGTATTTAGATCACACCATTATAAAGGAAGTAAAAACAACGTATATATTAAAAAAAGTATTATCAGCTATAATAAACTAAGTAAGAAATTGCAATAAATTGAATTATTCGGTAACTTTGTTTATAATCTGTTTCCTCATGTACGAAGAAAGGATTTATGTCTAGTGATGGAAATATAATTTAGATAGTAATAAACGCATTAATCTTGGATGGCAATAGAGTGCAGCGAGTGTAAGTAAGTTGTTTATTTATTTCGGGAGAACAAATACAGGGAAAGGCCATATCTGGAAGTGGAGGTGTCGGGCAGCATCATCAGTCTGCCGGGTCGTGTCCTTCGCTCGCAGCTGACAATGATTTATACGCGAATGCAACGGCTACAGAGTCGGCGGTGATGGCAGGACATCGTCCAGGCGCGGGATATATGGCGCTGCCACGACAGCCGCAATGGATTATCAGACAGGGGTGCCAACCGCTCCATCACCAGTATGCCTTCACGCCTACCAACATCACGCCTCCCATCACCAAATACATATTTGCAACACTACTCTTTACATGTTTGCATTTCATGTAAATTTTTGTATAAGTAATATAATGAGAGTCATGAAATTATTATTAAATTTATTAATTTTTGTTGCAAAGTAACTCACAAGTGTCCAAAATGACATTTAAATCATTTTTGACCATAGTTGTCGTTACTTCGCAAAAGTATTAAAAATTTTACCGATTAAATTCATAGCTCGAATTGTATTTACTTCATTATTTCATGAATAACTATGGTTTTATCAAAAATTATCGCTGAAATACTACCTTTCTTGATAAAATGAAGCGTTCCGATTGGATGAAAATGACGTGTGTGGAATAATAATAATTATATAAGTAAGAAGCAACAACTTTTCCTTTAAAATTTCAAATTTATATTGCAGTAAGCAATATATCCCAGTAATTTTTCTATTACAAATTGAAACTATAAGAAAGACCAGAACTTATATTATCGATATAAAGAATGACAATACAGAGGTTGAATACTAGAAACCTTGACATAGGAATTTAATACGGGAAAACATATTTTTGCTATTTTTATCTATTCCGCTAAATATTATGGGTAGTATGTAGTATTATTTGTTAGATTACTTAATTTTACATCTACTGATATCAAATATTATGGAGTATGACCTTTTTAACTGAAATGTTTGATAAGGTAAATTGAATTTCAACATTTCTTGTTCTTATTTTTCTAATTAGAAATTTTATAACCTAAATAATCTAACCAACCGTATCACATATACCCCAACATATTTAACGGGAGAGATGAAAATAGCAAAATACTGTTGTCCTATTTTAATTTCTTATATTAAAGTTTCTAGTATTCACACTGTATAATATATAATTAACAACGTCTGTTAACAAATTAAAAAAAAGTCATTTAAATATAATAGAAATGAACCTTGAATTATACTGTTCACTAACACTGGGGACACCGATGAATTTACTACTACGAGTATTTTTAGGAAAATTAAATTATCGTAATAAATATCTTTAAATATAATTAATAGGGAAGTAACAAAAAAAATAATAATGAATACAATATTTCGTGGTAGATTTCAAGTGGACACCCAATACATTTTATCTTTCCATGGAAGTTGGAGTATTGTAAATTTAGTTTGAAAATTGTCGATGTTTGCATGGAAACTTGTTTGTATTTAGTTACAAAGTCGTGCGTTGAGTAAAGTAATAAAACGAGGAAAGTGGTGCGAAGCGCGAGGCCATAAAAGCTAGGCTTCGGTATCGTCGTAAAATATGAGGCATTCGTCGAGCTAAAATCGGGCGAAAAAATATAAAATGCGTTGCGCTGAGACAATAAAGCCGGGGATTGACGGTAAGTGGTTGACAGATGGCGCGGACGTGCCAAACAATGAAGGAAATCACGGAATCAGTTCGGAATGAGCCTCGTGCCCGGAATATCGGGCCTTGCTACATGCATCAGCCGCAGCGGCAGGAATTTAAATTGAACACTCTGTGGTCAGGCGCTCCGGATCGCGGATTGGCGAATTGGACTGCGATTGCTATGTTGCCAAATGAAACTCCAAGTTCAATCGACTCCTACATGGCTTTTTGTGTTACCAGCTTATTTTTGATCTCCTAAACCCGCCGGTGTTGGTTTCTCCATGTGAATTCCCGCTATTCCACCACTTAAAAAGAAAATATTTACCGATCACAAACTTTTCCTCTGCTTGTAAATTTCACCGCGAACCTCCATTCCATACATACACATATTTAAAACCTGTATAAATCCATTACAATGTTCTCTGTTACAGCAATAACAATTTATTTTATTTTTAAATTAAAACATCGTAAAATTTTGTCTCACAAACTACAATTAATTGGACACTATTCTATAATAAAATTCGCAACTAGTTTGCAATACAATAGCAGCAAAAAGTATAATTGGAATTAAATACCAATATATATATGTATACATATACGATTCGAACTAAGCAAAACTCTGAGATAAATCTGTAGCTCGATTTTTATTGTCGCCCAATTAGTAACCAAAAAAATTATAACTATTTTCCCATAATCTTCCCATAACTTTTTTTAATAACCAAAAATATGTATAATCATAACCTTCTTTGGGCGTCCATATATATTCCTTAAGAACTCTTTTACCTAATTTCTCAACCTGCCTACTATATTGTAATGGTCTTCTTCAGTAGTTAAATTAATAGTGAATGTACTTATTTTCAGCTCGGCAAAATGATATTTGTGTAATATGATTTTTTTTTACTGTTATTATAATCACTAAAATTACTGCTTGCAATATTTTCTTAGGTCCATATTGAACAGTCGATTTATAATTATTGAAAATTCAAGTAAGAAAATGTATTTTTTAAGGATAAGTAGTAGAAGTATGTATCTCGCACAATTTATAGGTTTACTACGATGTGTAAGTCTTCTTGTTAGTGAATATCAAAATCACATGCTGCTCATTTTATATTTTGTATATAATAAAACAGAATCAATGTGCTATGAGTAATTGAATCCCTATTTCATCAAGGAATGTTGTTGATTAATATGTCGTTACCAGTGTGGAGTTTAGATTTAATACTAAAATGCATATAAAACATGTTATGAAATATGTTCTCTAAAGATAATAATAAATATATATTTGTAATAGACACATATACTTTTGACGTCACACGCTACAAATAGCTCCGCCTTCTGAAGTAAAGGACAACAAGTTAGTAGAGAGAGTGAGTTGACAGACCAAGGCCCATCGGATCAATTCTTCGAAAGTGCTATCTTAATGGTCTTGGTATACCGCCCTCTTTACTGCACTACTGCCCGCAGTGCCTAAGTTGTTGTCGAATTGTTGCCGGCGATGGAGGTTTTAGTTTGCGTAAATGTATTATTTGTATTTATAATAACTTGTGTAGAATAGTTTTTTCTTTTTATTACTTCTGTTTGTGTTGATGCATTGCTGATTTGCTGTTCCCAAAATAAGTTTGTGTGGATTTATCTACATTGTAAAAATATGTTGGTGTTTCTTTGTTCATTTTATTATTTTTTAACCTAATTTATGTATCACAGAATCCTACAAATATATACGAGTATATATATATATATATATATATATATATATATATATATATATAATTTTAATAATTGTGTATTTGTATATCTTTATTTACTTCATTAATTTCACTTTCATTCTCTTTTGGTTATATTTACATGACAAACGTCAAACGTAATTACTCCAGTACTCACCAGAATGCGCCACTCAAATTTTAATGTTATAAGTGTCTATTCCAAAGAGAGTTTACCAGTAGATAAAGTTAGTGATACAAAAACAAATATTTTTATAAATATGATGAATGATAATGTAAAATTGTAAAAGGTTTAATGTCAATATGAAGCGTTGAAGCAGAATAAATGAGTTTGAAATTTGTGAAGTTAGCTGACAGTTTGGGAGAAGGTGAGATGGATGAAATTAATATATTATTATCTGATGTGTCGGCATTTTGACGCGTGCAAATAAAAAACAGCAGCACAATGCATTGAGTACACAAAAATGAAAATGCTCCATTTATATGATATGACACGAACACTCAATATCTGCAAATGAAGCTTTTAAATTAAAGTCATTATCGAACTTTTATCATAAACATTTTTAACACACTACCGCCAAATGGTCGGAATTTCAACCGGCCGCCTGTCATATTTAAAAAAGTTTGTCAGTTGAGTTATTAAAATTTTTTAGTGATTGACACGCGAGAGCGTGTAGGATTTTTTCATCTATTTTAAATTCAAAACAGAATGACTCCGCCTCGTCGATGATTTTAGTTTATGGGCTTATGTCGCGAGCAGGATCGGCTTTTGACTAATTTGCATAGTTTATGTTTGCGCTAATCCCCACGTCAATTCGAATTTTTTTGAAAAATTAAGCCGCGATCCGATATTTTCATTTCATCGCGATTTACCATTAGCAAACGAAATAATGCCTATCAGGGCTTTATTTATTTGCGCCCTATCCTTTGTACTTTGAACCCGGAATAAACACCAATTTTCCCTCTCGTCAATCACTTCCAAATCTGGTCATTCAAACTCCACATCAGTGCTTCTCAAACAAATATCGCACATTACAGTTCTCTAGATTTATATTACAAAAAATATCATTTATACATATCTAAGGATTATATAATTCTGAACCTTAAAAGCTCTAAAATGTTTTTTTCACCCACCACTATTTCAGCTTTTTCAGTAGTGAAAGAACGATAATTCAGGAATAGCTTTTATCACCATGAGACCTTACTAAAAATTCTATTTTTAGTATGGTTACTTTATCATTGACATTATAATAGTCCTCAAATTGAAGCTTTACTTTTTGAAAGATATTTTGTCAATTTGTGGGTAACCGACATGCCTAAATTAGTAGTTCTAATGAAAAAAATTGCTATTACTAGAAAAACATAATTCTTTTGTGAATATACCCAAAAAAAAAACCTAATAGTTTACTTTATAAGAAAAGTATTTTTTTTTTTGATCGGACGAAAATCGACACTTTTTAGATATGTTTTTGAACCAGAAAATACATTATTTCGGTATTTTAGTGTAGTTATTAGGCTGCGGAAAATTACAGACCGAGAATAATTTTTTCGTACAGTACGCAGTTCATTGTTTTCCGAAAAAAAAACGACTATTGTCATCCATGTGTATGTTTATGAGACAGATTATCAGAAGAACGATTTCTTGAAAAAAGTGTAACGAAAAATAAGAAAACCGAAAAATATTTTTTTCTTTATTCGTATAAAATTTGCAACTTTAGGAAGTCAGTTATGCTAGTGTTGTTATTGAGAAATGCAAATATAAATTTAAAATAAATACAAATATTATAAGAAAGAAAAAAATATAACCACAACAGATTTTTTATTCGTTTGAAAAACATTTGCTAATAGATAGACGCAGTAAATATATTTGGGGTTATTTTTTTGCCTGGAAGCAATTAGTATCGGAGGTAGTTGGAAGAATACAAATAGCAACAGTAACATCGTAACAGGAACACATTATTGGTTTAATTATCTACAACGATTCCCGTCCCAGTTGCATCTATAACAGCGACAGAGCGTTAATCACTGACAAGTACTAATTAGTAGTCCCGTGGCTGTTCGCGTCCACGTTCGCAGTTCTAATTAACGCACAAAACCTTGTAATCGAAGAGCCGCTCATCCGTGCACTCGACTTCCAGCACGAAGAACGCAATGAAAGGCTGCATGCGTGCTCGTGCTCAAACCGCAAGGGGCGCAACATATACGCGAACATGATCACTGCACGCCAACAACAGATAACGACAAATTAAGGCCTGTGAAATGAATTCATTATCACGGAAATGATAGAGGACAAAAATACATTATGCCATCATCATTACCATAATAGAATCAAACAGGAAATGTTACCATACAGCCGTAAATACATAAGAATAATTATACGAATTTACAAAAATATGTAAGGTATCTACAGAAAATAATATGTGATAATTTGGTTTTGTTACCGGCATCTAGACGCTGACATCTTTGTCATAAAAGGAATTGTAGGAAAATAAAATATACTGGGATGCAGTCAAATTTATTTTAATATTTTAATTTATGTCGCCCGGTTTCATCCTCACTTGAGTCATCTTCAGGTGGTTGTTAGTCAATCATTTCATCACCATGATCACCTCCTGAAGACAACCAAGTTTAGCCGAAATTGTTTAAGGTAGATTATTTTCTTAAATAAATTTTACTATATCCCATTACGATGAAATAATAGTTCACAAACAAGTGTGTATATTTAGAAAACGAGGTGAGAAAGTAGATTTCGTTTCTTCCTCAATGTTTGTTATGGTATTTGTAGTTTAGTCTTCAGTCTTAGTCGAAACTTCAATAATAGTCGTAGTCGTAGTCAGGAAGTTGTAATGTACAGTCAGTTGTACGTCAGTCAGGCATCGGATAATGTGAGACCCAAATCGGTTTTAGTCATAAATTTTGTTCAAGCTTCTGGAATGTTCCATATCAATCCAAATGGTTGGATTTTTCTGTAAACACGTCTACAAAGTTTTCAGTAAAAATTAGTTTTAATAATCAGATATTATATGTAATGTGAATAAAGTTAAAATTAATGCTGAAGAATATTTTTGCCAATAAACACTACTATAACTAATAAATACAATCGATCGGTGTCCCTTCAGGGATATTTAAGTTAAGGAAATCATCTTATTGAAATGTTATTTGTTGGTCTGTATATTTTTAATAAGTTTGTGGAGGATAATTTTATGAATGTAAATATTAAATAACTAATGTTTGATCCATTAAATTAATTCTCCTTAACCTCTTTCATTATAAGGTCAAAACTAGTTTGAATAAATGTTAGCGTTAGCAACGATAATATAAATAGTAATTTTATGATTTGTGTGGTTACTGTCCAACTACTAATAAAACTTTTAGCATGACTGTCTGCACAATTGAAAATAAAAATTTGTTTCTTGTAGTATACTCCGTAGGTGTAAGATACATCCTCTTTAATGCGAATATAGTTGGGGATGTAGACCAATGTTTAACACTACAGTCCCACTCTGAAGTCTGGAGTTTGTTTTGTACAACTTTAATGTGATTTCGCCACTGACATTTTAAATTACACACATTGACAATTTGTGCTCCTGGCTCAAATACTACTCTAAAATTTTCACCTTAACTTTACCGATTAATTCGATAATGATATTTATAGTCAATAACTGCTAGAGTTATTATTATTGGTGATGAAAAGAACTCCTAGAATTCTTCGAGATCTGATCAAGCATTTGGTAGAGGTAAATTTTGTTGTTAACATCAATGAGAAAAGCAAATGTTGGTGATGGATTCAATTGGACTTAATACTCTAGAAATCTTCACCTTAACTTTATAGATTAATTCGATGATGATAGTTTTCGTCAATATCTGTTAGTCTGATTAATATTGGTGATCGGTACAATAATCCTCCTAGAATTCTTCAACATCTGATGAAGCTTTTGGAAGAGGTAAATGTTTGTTGTTAATAGATGCGAGAAAGACAAGTATTGGTGACTGATTCATTTGGACTTAATACTATAGAAATCTTCACCTTAACTATAGATTATTTCGATGAGGATATTTATCGTCAATATTGGTAATGATAAGATGTCCTAAAATTTTTTGAGGTCTGATCAAGTTTTTGGTAGAGGTAAATGTTTGTTGTTAACAGATGCGAGAAAGACAAGCGTTGTTGATGGATTCAATTGGATTTAAATAAAGAACTGAAGCAAATCTACGAGTAGTAGGGGGTAAATTTGTGTATGATTGATTTTTTGTGTAGATGGATAGAAGGTCCCCTCGTGATGCTTTGAGAGCAAACAAATTACGCTAGAAAGACAAGCGGCGCCAGGTAGCGTGGGATGAAAGCGGCGTCAGATTTGTTGGGTTTTGTTGCGCGGACACTTCCATCGCGACGACGACGGATGCGCCGCACACCGCCGGAAATGACGTAGGATTACGGCGTGACAGCGTGAATGGCACGGGAAACGCAGCTACGTGTCCGATCGGATTTCGCTCAATGTAAGATTCCTTGCAATCTATTTCAACCGCCTCGGAATTATCCTATTCCTGACGGCTCAATGCTCGCAGGAAATTCATTCCGATATCTTCATCTTCACTATCTCCGACTTTATTTCGGTGCATCTACATCCAATTCCGCCATCTTCAATTTTGACTTATCTCAATGGCTTTCGATTATTGCTGACTTGCTTTCATTCCACAAATTTCAATTCACGTAAATTACTTTCCATAACTTGAATTTTTCTACAAACACTATTATCACCTCTTTGTTGTTAAAAATGTCAATAATACCAGTGTGAAAGTGAATATTTTTTTGATAATATATTTCAAATAAATTATTATAGACAATATTATACTGCTGCTTTGTACTTCGTCGACATTAATTGATTTCTCAAATCAAAATAAGAAGAAAATATAATAATACTTCAACCAATATTACACTAGAACAGACAATTTAAAAAATGATGTTTTTCAGAATCAGCACGAAATCAGCATTATCAGGTTCTATATTAACTACGAACAGATAGATTAGATGGTTTAATTTTATAATATACTGTATGCTCGTATAATATCTACTTTTTTTAATTTCCAAACTATTTTTTGAATGCCACTGACATAATTACGTTATTTACTTCATTTCCCTACGTTAAATGAAACAAAGGTGTTATGAAGTAAAATAAAAATAAACAAATCAAAAATATTAAACCAAAACTATAAATATATTGCTTACTCGCTAACTGTCAATCAATCAGTTGTAAGGTTGGCTATTCACGCTTTTTCGAATAGGATAAATGTACAAGAGAGAGGCACAGAGAAAGAACTATGACGTAGAAGTATAGATGCTTAAAAACCCATATATTTCAGAAATTAACAATTTTTTAAAACATCATCTCAATCAAGTTTTTTCCTTATCTACCTTTAATATAACTAACATTTGACTCAATTTTCTATTATGGTTGAGGACCCCCAATAGTAGCAAAGATGATGTGTAAACATAAGAAAATTATTGTTATTGCATTTGGACAACGATGTACAATTGTAGTAGTTAAGTATGTCATGTAGTAATCAGAGAAGACAACTATCCAAAAACTATAAGCTGGTTTGTGAGTGTCGGAGAATAGTAGCTAGTAAATCATGGTATCTGTTCTGCACGACCGGATTCCCACATCTGTTTTTGCAAGGTTTCCATAATAAAGTTTAATAAATGTCACATTTGTTGTATGTTCCATTATCAAAAGTTATTGTAGCATCCGGATTTATGTCGCTGCAGCGTTGCGCGCGGCACACGTAGCGCCATGCGCCGGCGATAAATTCACATCACGTCACGCAGACGTCCCTGTCCGAAAAACTTCCCTTCCCGCTCTTCTGCCGCCCAGCGTCGCCGTCGCCGTCGCCGCATTTACATACACGCACAAGAACCTACTCTAAGAACACTCTATCAACCAAAAACAGGTGCATTCATGTTCTATTCTTTTGTTTTCATTCGCATTATTACACCTTCTATGACCAAAGTCTACTAATAAAATAATGTAAACTTATAACTGCCCTTTCCGGCTCTTCTGCTGCACAACGTCGCCGTCGCCGACGCCGCATTTACATACACGCACAAGAACATCCTCTAAGAACACTCTATCAACCAAAAACAGGTGCATTCCTCTCCTATTCGCATGTTTTTCATTCGCATTTATTACATCAACTATGAGCAAAGCCTACTAATAGAATGATCTAAACTTTTAATCGACCAGTACTCAAATGTGACCACATTTAACCTTTATCATCCAAACATGTCAATAGTTTGTCATGTCATGTCATTGTTCTATTCTGTTCTTTTGTTTATTTACAAAGAACAACCTACCCCAAGAACACTCTATCACCCAAAACAAGTGTATTCCTCTTCTATTCTTTTGTTTTTCATTCGCATTTATTTGCATTATTACACCTTCTATGACAAAAGCCTATTAATAGAATAATGTAAACTTATAATCGGTTACTATTCAAATGTGAATATATCTAATCTATTTAATCCAAACATGATAAATTTTGTTCTATTCTTTTGTTCTTCATTTGCATTTATTTGCATTATTAGACCTTCTATGACCAAAGCCTACTAATAGAATAATGTAAACTTATAATCGGTCACTATTCAAATATGACCATATCTAACTGATATCATCCATATATGCTAAATTTTGTTATATTCTGTTATTTTTCATTTGCATTATAAGACCTTCTATGATCAAATAGTATGTTCTGAAAGTCAATCAGTATCTTGATTCTGGATGAACCAGAGTTCTTGAGATATTTACCTATTTCGGGACAATTTGACTTTGAATCATGACGTTTTAAAATGACCTAACAAAAAATAAATAAAATTGACGATTGAATATGATAGCAAAATTAAATATAAATAATTTATTACAATCAAAGAATTAATGTTTTCAGCGGTGCTTACATTACTACGCTAAAAGCCATACTGTTCTTTTGCTATTAGTTGACAGCTCGTAATGGGTTATAAAACCAAGAAAACCAGGAATACTTCTTGGTTGATGTGGTTCGACTTTTTACCAACCTTTTTCAGGGACATCGTTCCGAATAGAAATTGGTAAATGAATTTCAGGACTTACGGAACTGTCAACTACGAATCTAATCGAACCGGTTGCGTTACGAAACGTACTGAAAGTCTATCAAAGGAATAATGCAAATTTATAGTTAATCACTAGTCAAAAGTAACAATATCTAAGCTCTATCATCGAAACAGACTAATTCTTGCTATATTCTTTTCTTTCTGGTTTACATGTATTCGCATTGATCATAGAAGGATTAATAACTCCTACTAATAGAATATCATCTATGGTATTACATTCCTAGATGGAACACGTTCTCAAGATTCCAAAATACTTGATTTATGACAAGTTTTACTCGCATTTTATTGGTGTAAATTGCTGTAAAGGTCTTGCAGCGTATATTGGAATCTGAACTACTCGGATACATCGGTATTCACAAACTCGGCTCATCATGTGAGCCACTGCTTAAACACATAGGTACACAATTATAACGTATGTTATCCAAACAGGCTAAATCTTGTTCTATTCTTTTATTTTTGGTTCACATTTACTCGCATTATTATTAAGGACTAATCCTTCTAACAGAATATTGCGAACTTTTTACCTGTGTCATCAAAACTAACTAATTCTTGTTCGTTCCTTTTGCTTTTAGTTCGTATTTATTCGTATTAGTCCTTCTAGAAGCAAAGTATGCTAACAGATCACAAGAAATTATATTTGGACAATGAAACGAGATAATTTTCGACAATTTTCCTACACCTACACATACATATATATCCTAACCAATTTCATAAGTAATTCTTATTTTCTTTTCTTTTTTTTTCATGTGCTAATAAAGTACTTGAGAAATAGAAACCAAAATGCTAATATTTTTCTCTCAATTGTTTAAATCACAATCTATGATGGTTTGGTTCTTAAACATCACACTGAAGGTAGAAATTTTTAACACTTTAATTATTATTCTTGAAGAATTAGCCACTAATGTATTCAAATTAACTTTCAAATTAACACATTGAAGCTGACAATTGAACTCCGAACTAATTAAAAGTCAAGTGATTATTCGCTTGCGTTGATTCTACCGACGTCGAGGAAAGCAGGAACATTTGATTTTTGGGAATTAATAGTAGTAGCATATAACATTTCCTGTGTAGTATCGAATCCGTTTGATTTGAAATATACCATTTTGAAATGTGTACATATCGCTTGATAGAGCCACAGTGCACTTAACTGAAATGATATAACGAATAAACCATCAACAATGGCAATAAAGAGAGTATCAACCGACAAACAGCAAATGGCACCGATAGAGTCGCTGTCGTTAACCAGCAGCGGCGGGCTTTAATTAATGGAAGTGTAACGATATTTAAATATTCCCGGCGTCGGCGTCGGCGTCGGCGTCGGCGTTGTTTGTATGCAGCTGGCCGCTCGCTGCCAGATTATGCAAGTTGGGATTTCTCTCGGGATGCGCCGCGATGGTGACTCCTGCCCAGGGAGATCACTCGTTTAATAAATACTAATTGCTCATTTTACATTGATGAGCCCCGATTTCTCATGAATAAAATTCACGTTTCACAAAAAAAAATACCCAGATGTACAATAATTTTCAAAATTTTTAAATATATATTCATAGAGAAAACATTATTTCTAACAAAAAATAAATCACGCTCCAATAAACTGATTTTTTTTTACTATTTACGCGAAAGGAAACATTCATTACTATATAAAGAATGTTATTATTTTTTTACTAGTATAATAATGGAAGAACTATGCACCCGGCAGCGCTGACAATTAAAAGTAAATGTTCTATAAAATTATCCTAATGCTATAAGTGAGATGAACTGGTTAACATATGGTTGTCATTTGTCATAATATGTGTTTTACTGTTCATGTAAACAGCGGCCAAAAATTATAAATTTCATTCAATTATCCTTTTTTTAATAATATACCTTGCATCCCGCGTATTAATTTTCATAATCTTCAACATCTTCATTATTATTACCCTCTGATTAACCATTTAACAACAGTTCTTCAGAACTTATGGCATAACAACTAGATCATCTACCTTTCTATGTACGAATGATTTTTCCTGTTTTCCGGCTAAATTGATCTTTTTAACAATTAAAATCCTTTGGTCCACCTCTCTTCAGCATAGGTGGTCCTCAGAGCAGAAGTTAAATGAACCACTAAATTCGTTATATGACTGTGAACAAATAGAACTACATTTTTAGGTTACGTTAAATCTTGTGCACAATTTTATAAATTATGTACATATATAATTAGTTTAACCTATTGAAATTGTAATTAACTAATCGTGTATACAAGGTACGAAACTTTTTTTGCAATTTTTTTAAGTAAATCTTTAATTATTCAGTGTTTGAATAGTGGTATATGATATGTTTAAACATATTTGATGTTAACGGAAATTCTATTTTAGTTTCTGGTCAATATGGAGTGGAATTTTTCATTAAATAATTTATATTCCGAAAGATAAGGCAGTCGGTTCTATGCGATATGAAAATTTAGCAGCGCGCACGTAAAATATTGGAGCCATTGGACAGCACCATGAAATGATGGAAGAGCACTGAATTTCAGAAAGACAATAATGCCGTATTATTTATGTGCTCCAGATATGACAGAGCGGTCCTTATATCTCTGTTTAATCATATATCATTAGACTACATCAAACTGTAAGCCAGGTAATTTCAAATACATACGCCGCTGAATAAATAACTAATAAACCATATTTGAAATATTATATACCATATATTAAATTCCTAGTGATATATCAGATAATAATGTTATTCCAGTTTACATTTGTAAACATAAATTATTTGGGATCATAATTTTAATACAGGGATTCAATCGATGCGTTTATAATGGAACAGCTTTCGCGTACACAGCGCTTCAAATTAAAAACAAAATATACCCCTGGATTTTTATTTGTTTTTTAGCAAATATTGCCAAAACAATGACCGATATTCAAACATAAACAAACAAAATGGAGTTAGTGTTTTTTTGGTAGGGAAATTTATTAAAAGATAATAAATTAAATAAATGTATATCCATTTGTTTGGTCTACAAAGTACCGTTGTATTCAACTGGTTCATAATTCACTGCAATCATTTATACTAAATAAAAAATAATCTTTCAAATGGTAAAACAACAGCAAATGAATTATTCTTTTGATTATGTAAATGTCGATGTTAAATGTTTTCAAATGATATATTAACACAAAATAAATTTAAAGCAAAGTGTAAATCTTAAACTGAATTTAGAATAGATGAGACACTGATACATTAGTTAAAATTCTTTTTATACATTAACTGAACTATACTCTATACCACGAGAATATTAATTAAAGGGACAGAAAACCAAATGAGTAATATCGTATACCAGAAATGTTTGAAAACAGAAATAAATGTTGTTAATTTAACCGTTTATCAATTTTGTTAAAATGTAAATGGACTCCTTTATTGCTTCGTCGAAGAATCTGACAATGATGAGATTTGAATTGGGATTATGTGCAAAAACATCATATTTAATAGAAACAAAAATTTAAACGTTCAACGGTTCTAAAATGTAAATAGAGGGTACGATCTTCATAGGAATTTTGCTCCGAAGAATCCGTCGTCGATGGGATTCAAATTGGGGTTGTGAGAACCCATTTATAAAAAGAAATGTAGAAGTAATCCTACAGGACTATAAAATGCCATCTTTTGACTTTAAAAGAAAAATGGACAGAGGGGTAAGTAAAAGCCCGGCTAAAAAGAGGGCCATATTAATATTGGCTGGGGAGACAGGAAGGCTAATTCCTCAGATATTCTATTTGGAAGTCGTTTGTTATTTTCAGCAATATATGTTGGTGATTTCCACTAACCGCAATGCAACCCAATGAGGTCTTGCAAAAAAAAAATGAACCTTTTTATTGTTTAAATCGAAACTACAAAGTCTAATTTATCGGTCTATATGTTGTGACGTGTCGAGGTTCTTTTGTAAGACATATTTGTTTTTTGATAAGACATAATAGTTAGAAAAGAAAAAAATATGTAATTTAAAATTTCAGATCATATGTTAATATATGTATATATGAAAAATATATATTAAATGCAATAATATAACACAAGTATATTTTTTAAAATACAATTTTTATTTGGGATAAAGTTATCCATGCATGGAAGGGGCATGGTGGCTTGTTTGAAAGTTGGTAAAGTGGACAGTGCGTGATAAAAAGCATTATAAGGCTTTTTGTGTGCCACTATATTTGCACAAGATTATTCAATTTGTCTGTTTTGAAGGTAAAACATTATATTTGACGTTTGAAACGAAGTGAAATTAGGCAAGATCCCTGATACGTTACTAGACAAGAGGGGAAGTGGGGTAATTCAGCATAAACGATATGTAAAATTATTATAATTTATATATTTTTCTATCAACCTAGTAGTTATATATAAACGAAATTATGCAGATCGGTAGAAAATATAAAAATCTTTATATTTAACAATAACGTAATTTGCAAAAAAATGGTATTAGAGGTATTTTTTTGGAAAAACTGATTAAAGCTTCAAGTAAAGTACCATATTGGAGTTATCGTGGACGAAAAATTGTCACAGACACACACACAAACACACACATGGACATACAGACATGGACATACAGACATCACAGTAAAAATAGCAAAATCGTATTCCAGGAACCCTAATTCGTGCTCACATGTTGAAAACTCACACTCGAGAAATCTGACCAAAAACAATACCTCCCTTATCTATATATTGATAGGCGGGATGTAAAAACAGTGTAAGACCTCATTGTTCGCGTCTTGTTTGCGATTGATTTCACATTTCGCGTATGTGTGATGCCGCCTGCCGGTTTCGTGTTATGTCTGCGCTGACGCCGTCGCTCGGCACAAAGGTAATTGTGTTTCGTTTCCGGCCGAGATGCCGAGATGCCAATGCACGCTCTCGATGTGGATATGCACGCTGATGCCTGTCGATATGCTCCTAAGCGAAATCCTACATCCTACATCCCCAGCCTGACCGACCAATATATTCCGCTCGTATTTTTGGATATATTCCATGCTTTTTAAACAAATTTTATCCGAGCTGACACCAGTATTAACTGAACTGCCACTTTAATATAAGCTTTGAGAAATTCCCTTAAAATACATTCTTATAAAATGGATTTACTTGGCACCCAACGATGTCTCGTGGTTTTCAAATTTTTATGAAAATATATAGTTTGACCTTTTACAATACACTTTGCGCCATACATCTTACAGTTCTATATTTTTTGCACCTCAGACCAATTTGATGAATATGAGAAAATGTTCTTACAGGACTTGCACTAGCTACTGACAATGACAATGAAATATATTACAATTTTTTGTCAATCTAGACAAGATAATAAAATATTGATATTTATTAAAATTTGGATAGTTTTAACAGATATGTTAAATTAGTTAAAACATATATAAGACCTCATCATAAAATAGTTAATATTTGTAATTCTAGAAAAATTATTCCAACCTAGAGGATCTGGATCTCTTTCTTCCTCTCATTTTAAACGACTGTTTATTTACTTTCGTCATACGTAGTCAAATTAGAATGTTATAGGCTATATTTATTTGGGACATTTTAAGGAACCTTGTAGGTTAATTCGATTTACTTGGTACGTTTGAAGTAACCCAGAAAAGATCTCGAACTGACCCAACTCACCCAGTTATTTCGTTGAGTTGGTGAGTTCAACCTTCCTTTATGTCTCTTTCTATTTCTCTCAGAAGTTATATATTTTATAAGTTAAATTAGAAAACTTAAATAGATAACTTAAATTTACCGCTTAAACTTTTTACCAACTGTGAAATTTCATTGTTTATTTGGTACCAACAGGGATAAGTTCAAGATTAGTTAAGGATTGAATTAAAATTTACTAAATAAATACGACCATTATGGAATTCGAACCCTCTACACCTGGGTTGTGCAGCTTTAGATCTAAATCTATCCGAATGGTTCTAGCGAAAGATCTATTGATTCTACCTACAACCAAAGATTGTATGCTTGTAGCATACATGTCTTAAAGTTTTCGTCATTCCTTGCATGGTAACGTCAATCAACTAATAAGCTAAGTTATGAACATTCTGCTATTAATACCAGAACAAAACTTTCATAATTGTTACTAGGAATGCCAAAACCGTTAGGTATGATATGCACGCTCCTAATACACATAACTTAGAAACAAAATCATTCTCATTATCAAGAAATATGCTACTATTAAATTTTTTTTTTTTTAATCGACATTCATCACAATTTAATACTGATATCTATCTCTTCTACTTCTTTTGTTTCTGAACTCTTTATTAGATAGTTAGTGTACGTTCAAACTCCAAGTATTACATTCTGCTTACATCAAGTCAGGTTTTGTTAATTATTGCTCAATTGAGCTTCCAATGTCCGTTATCTATTCACTGAAAGATAAAAGAAATCTTTGCAATAAATATTCGTCATTTTAAATTAAAGCTCCGGTGTTTGGGAAAAAATGTATGGTATGTTGGACAAATCCGGGGGGATTAGGGAAATGGCGAAATCACCGCAGGACTCTGGCTTGTCGAACACGTGTAATGTGAGGCAGGGTTGCCACAACTGCGATGTTGACGACCGCTTGCTTCATTAGTGGTCGATCATTATTTTTCGATAATAAGCAAGGCCATGCTTCGTTGTTTAATTAAAGGCCAGTAATGAGCCACGGTTTGAATTTTAAACTCTACGGCGAATATTGGAAAAATTAAATTAACCGATACATTTCAGCCAGAGCCAACTGCAAGCTATTATCTATCCCTGAATACCAAACTGATGAGCAATATTACTACCTATATCTAATAACGACAAAATAGATCTTTAAATTGCCAAAAGACATCGATATGGAAAAACATTACAAAAAGAGAGTACATAAAACTAGAATCAATACAGACGAAAATAGAAAAAAAGACATGTTAGTAAAAGAAGTAATTAAAAAGAGAAAAGCAAAAGAAGAAAAAAGGTAAACCGAGTAAGGACCTGGATAATAATAAAAAGACTTCAATAATTTAATGGTAAGAGCAATAGCCCTTCAACATGAGCTTAGCTGGGGCCCTGGGTTTGAATCCAGGGAGAGCAAGGATGTTTGTGTATTATTACACCCTTTCCGTAAATCGGATTCATTTTTATTGTGAGGTTATTACAGTAAAACAAAATAAATAAAATTGATTAAAGTGCCGGTATCGTATCGTAATAAGTACCTAGTAAGTAAGGTATATTTTTGATAATATACGTCAGTTTTTCGATGCGATATTATTGTATTAACCGACATTTACGATAATCGGCACTTAAATTAGAAATGTTATGAAAATCATGGTCCAGAGAGATTGGAAGAAATGGACTAAATTCTTTAGTCATACCTCACTTATTGGGCATCTTGTAAAGCATTCAAATGATACAGGCGAATTTTTTAACTCTTGATCGTTCCAGAAACATCCTTAGTAGTTACATAAATAATAAGTAAGTATATTTAAACATCATTTTAAAAAAGAAAGATACCCGTTCCTTGTTCGAACGCCGTGCCCTAGAATGAATGAATGAAATAAATTACAATTTCGGTTCTTTCATTCATAATTCAATAGCCTGCCTTGACGGCTCACCGTCGATATTTTCGTCTCTATATTTAGGTTGTTTGACGTATATGTGAAATATTTATTGTAAACAAAAATATAGATTCGTGAGGAAATTATATAAATAAGTCAAGAATGTAGGAAATGTCTGTTGTACTATCACCTTTATTCTACGCGGATAATTTATTCATAATGACATCTGCACGTGCTTGCTGATAATATCATTTACTTTAGACGACGTAATGGAAACCGGGAAAGTTGAAGGTTCCGAAGTGCGTCTTGATAAGTCTTACCTTCGCCAATTGTATTAATTCCGCACGCGAGTTACGATCTCCGTTAAGCCTTTCGCACTTCCTTAATGAATCTCGCTGTTAAAAATCTCTCCACATTAATTTCTATTTAGGCGTATAATACACTGGAAATATATCGCTCTAGATTCCTCATCTCGCAGAAATATCGCGAAAAGGGAAATGCAATTTTACGGGGTCCCATATTTCTTCTTTGTACGCCTCCTTTAATTATCAGCTTTATTCTCAAAAGCAGAGGTTCCCAAATGTTTTACGGTAACGCATTATTATTTATAATGTACAATTTAAAGATAAAATATGATATTTTTTTTGTAAAATGCAATTAATTGCCTAATTGCTATTGGTAGTTTTTGTACTACAATATACCTATAATTTATCTTGCAAAATTCATTATAGAAATTGAATTTGCTTAAATATTGTTTATTTTTTTTAAATTAAGTATAAAAATATAATAAATTAATTATTATGGTTAATTAAATTTTAATTGTAATAAAAAATTATTTGAAAACGGTTCATTTTTTGTCTAAGAACCAGGGCATGTAACCGAAAAAAATACTGGTTAACGGTTAACCATTATAGAGAACGTTATAATAATAACGGTTTTAGTTCGAAAACCGGTGTTTGAAAATTGGAAACCGGTTTAAACCGGTTAATATATCGCAATTTTTGTTCAAAATATCGGTTACCGGTTTTTATTAACCGGTTTTTTTAACGGTTAATATCTTTTCTCATCTCCAAGTAATTTACAATCATAGTTAATCATGAAAACTAACAATATTTAGATTTGCACCTTAAAATTTTGATTTTACAGCCGAAAAAATCCAAAATGACCCATTTTTCGGTCAAAAATTTTGGTTTTTTAAAATAGTCCAAATTGATAGTCGCCGAATTTAATTATCTCTTCCCATTCCTGAGATATTAGGCTTCAAAGTTGCACCTCAAAAAAGTATGTTTTTTGACTATATCGCTAAAATGGATAGAGATACAGTCTCAACGATTATACCAGTCGATTCTACGCACAAAGTTACATAAAGAAATGTTTTCTTCGCATATATGTTCTTTGGAACGATTTGGTGTAAAATGAGAAAAAAGAAAAAAACCGGAATTTCAGTTTTTCGCTGGAGAACTTTTTGGGTCCAAATCTTCTTATTTTTCAGACTTAAGTAAATACAGATGCGCTGATTTCAAATTTTCAAACCGATTTCAATTATCTCTTACCGTTCTCGAGATATTTGGGTTCAAAGTTGGAACTGAAAAAAATCGTTTTTCAGGAATATCCCTGAAATGGGTCAAGATACGATCTCGACGACTTCACCAATCGATTCTACGGGCAAAATTACATAAGTGTACCCATTTTCAGATTAATATTCCAATGGATACAATTTTTAGAGCGAAAAAACGAAAATCGCGAAAATTGAAAAATCGCCTGATGAACCCCTTGCGATTTTTTTTCGATTTTTGACGATTTTCGTTTTTCCTCTATAAAATTTGTATCCACTGGAATAAAAATCTGAAAATTGGTACAAAAATGTAATTTTGCCCGTAGAATCGATTAGTGAGGTCGCCAAAGTCGTATCTGAACGCATTTCAGAATTATTCCTGAAAAACTGATTTTTTCAGGTCTAACTTTGAACACAAATATCTCGAGAACGGTATAAGATAATTGAAATCGGTTTGAAAATTTGGAATCAGCGCATCTGTATTTACTTAAGTCCAGAATATAAAAAAATTTGGTGACAAAAAGTTTCCAAGCGAAAAATTGAAATTCAGGTTTTTTTCGTTTTTCTCATTTTTCACCAAATCGTTCCAAAGATCGTATATGCGGAGAAAACATTTCTTTATGTAACTTTGCACGTAGAATCGACTGGTGTAATCGTTGATACTGTATCTCTACCCATTTTAGAGATATGTTCAAAAAATACACTTTTTTGAGGTGCAACTTTGAGGCCAAATATCTCAGGAATGGGAAGAAATAATTAAATTCGGTTTGAAAATTTGAAATCAGCGCAATGGCGACTATCAATTTGGTTTTTTCCAAAAAATCAATAAATTTTACCTAAAAATGGGTTTATTTGGGTTATTTCACACCCTGGAATGGGTTTAAAGTGCTTAACAATGATTTAGGAGTTCATAATTAAAAAAATAAGTTTAACACGATTATGTGTTGCATTTTATACCCAAAAATGAGTTGAAAAGTGTCTAAACATATTGTATAGTACATTTGGAAATTTGTCACACCTTAAAATGGGTAAAAAGGAACCCAAACCTGACCTAAAATTGGGTTTAAAGGGTGTCAACAATCAAAAACCAAAATTTTGGACTCATACATGGGTATTTTTGGAATATTTCAGCTGTATATGAAAAATTTTACAGTAAGAACCTAAAAATTGTAACTTTTTATATTCAACTGTAATTAGAAATTACTAAAAGTTAGTTACAAACAGGGAATGTAACCGAAATAAATACTGGTTAACGGTTAACCCTTATAGAGAACGTTATAATAATAAAGGTTTTAGTTCGAAAACCGGTTTTTAAAAATTGGAAACCGGTTTAAACCGGTTAATATATCGGTTTAAAAAATTATTAACATTAATTAAAAAAAAAGTAATTATAAATATTTGATTAAAAAAATTATAGAATAAATAATTTTAAAAAATAATAAAAAATTACCACCTGAGAAAATATAACAATTAAAAAAATTTTTATTCAGAAAAACGCAGGTCACTTTTCAATTTTAAACTTGCCTGTGTTGACAAAGGCCGTATTTATTTGGACTTTTTAAGTAACCTTAACGGCCAAAGAGACCTACATTTATGACTCTCCAATAAAATGTTAATTGTAAAAACTGTCATGACTCATGTTCAAATACAAATAGAAAACACAGATATAAAAAAATAATATTAATTATTTTCTCGCTAAATGATATTAAAATAAAGTTTAATGTTCGCTAAAACCGGTTTATTTTTTTTTGGTTAACGGTTACCGGTATTTTCGGCCTGAAAAATATCGGTTAAAATTACGGTTAAAGTTCGCAATTTTCGTTAAAAATATCGGTTACCGGTTTTTATTAACCGGTTTTTTTAACCGGTTTTTTTAACCGGTTACATGCCCTGCTAAGAACATTAATTTTTTTTATTATATTTCAATGTTAATTTTCAAATATAAATGATGATTTACAAAGATTTACTATTTCATCATAAATAATGTTTTCTCCTCATTTATGATTAGGTGAAAAATGAGAAAATAGAAAAAAAACGTCGTTTTTCGAAGGCTTTATTTCAGCTCCTCATGGAATGGAAGTCAAAACTGGAAATGAGTCACCAAAAAATAAAACACGATGAACCAGGGATGAATCATATGGTGTAGTTAAAATAATTTTTAACAAAAACAGAAAATCGAGTATGCATATAAATTTTTTTTAAATAGTTAACATGGATAATAGAAAAATTATAATTTTACAAAATTTTGTCTTATTGCATCAACGGTCAAGACTAAGTTCAATCCTTTGATCATTCAATTTTTCGCACAAAAACGTTGATTTTAATTTTTCAAACATAATTTAATTTATCTACTCTCACCCTATAATGATTCCATTATTTTGCAAGTTATTGCATGTGAAGTGTGTCATTAATGAAATCGTTTAATAATGAAACTAAATCATGCCTAAAAGAACAATGTAAATTAAATGGGACTTTCATTATTATAACATTTCTTTTAACAAATGAAAAACATGTTTTTGAAAGAATGGTAATGTAAAACACCGGTTAGTACTGCTAACGCTATAGTATCGCAGAAAAATATAGTACAAATTATCGTATTTGGATTTTATGTAAGAGTTTTATCTCAAATTGGTGACATTGCATCGGTGTCATCTCAGAAGTATACTGAACGCAACCTACCATCACCTGTCTACCTGTCATATTATATAAATATAATAAATTATTACAATTCTATTTATTTTTCTAATTGGTTCGTAGATAAAATATTGTATGACACTCATGTGTGAAGTACTTTTATGCACTCATTACGGTTAAGACACTCGCTTTCGCTCGTGCCTTAAACTCCGTAATTCATGCCTAAAAGTATTCCTTCACACACTAGTATCATAAATAACTATTTGTTGTTTCGTTACTAAAATATTTAACCTTAAAGTTGCGCTTCAAAAAAACGGTGTTTTTGACTTTATTTTAAAAATAGGTGGAGATAAAATCTCCATGATTCTCCTGGAAAAGTTTAACAAATAATGATTCTATTTTGATTAAAAAAGATATGGAAATTTCAAATTATGTATAAAATAAATAAAAAGAAGGACGAGAGGTTATATGTGGTCCTCATCAGATTTTTTGGTTCAGCTCTGATTGCCTGTTAGTTGTTTGTAATTTATTTTATTGTGTAAAAATGGTTGAATATAAAGGATAAAATATAACAATAATTACATGTGACTGGCGGTATAATACAGAGAAGATTATAAAGGAAATAAAAGCAGAATTCATTGACGCATCTCTTAGAAGAGCCAGAGATAAAATCAGGAAAAGTAGTGCACCGCGAAATTATAATCTCCATCTTAGGAGAAAATATCGCATTCCGTAATGGCTAGTCGGAGTGCCCCGGCATTACATTATATGTATGGAAGCAGAAAGAAAGAAGAACACAGCGACGAAGAAAAGAAGAAAAAAGCTTAACAAGTTTGCGGAGAAGATGGAGCCGTGATGCGGGTGCACTTCAAGTTCAGGAAGACGTTATAAAAATTAATCTTTAAGAGTGGCGGCCGCGACGAACACCCCCGCCGCCCGCATCTCGGCCTGCCACGAAACCATGATTGATCGAAGGATGAAATTGTGAGAGTGGATCAAATTATCACACGGCGGCATTGCTAAAACATGAGAACGGAAAAATTAAATTTGATGAATGATTGCCTGGTCTAAACAGATGGATACATAATCAATCTTGTCTCGGGTCCAATATTCTCCACTTCTGTAAAAATTAGCAACCTTTCTGCATCCTTAACCCTCCCTATATCAAATCCTCATTCCTTTTACAATATCATTATCATCTACATTAATTATATCATTATCATCATTATCAACAATAGAATAAATCTGAATAACATTCCCCGAACAAACAGAACTATCGGTATTTAATTTTGTACGATCGTAAGAAACTACCTTTTGCAAAATTTAATACTGTCCTAAAAAATTCTATTTACAAAGTTTGTTAACAATAATTCTTTGTATATTTTCATAATTATTACTATTATTAGGTTTGTTGCAACATTTTTCCAAATCAGTTCGGAACTGTACGATGCAAGCACAGTTTGAAAAAAAAAGTTTTTTATTTATATTCCATATTAGTATATTCGTTTTCAGGTAAAAGTAAAACTAACCAAAAACAATTGACAGTTATGACATTTCCGCATTTCGTTCCAAC
Organism: Stenolophus ochropezus; assembly: GCA_035578165.1. NCBI lineage: Eukaryota > Metazoa > Arthropoda > Insecta > Coleoptera > Carabidae > Stenolophus > Stenolophus ochropezus. Next base: position 7,888,625 of record JAQOWZ010000002.1, read on the forward strand.
AAAACATAGTCTGGATCTATCCATAGTTGAACTAATCATAATCCGTCAGGAATTTCTAGTTGGAACAACAATTAAATCCCAGCTTCCAAATAAAAATATCGATGTATTTGAGTGATCCTGAGCCCACTATAAGCTATAGTTCCCTTACAGTTTACAGAAGATGTAAGCTAACAATCTAAACCAATAATATACAATAAAAACATGTCACAAAACAAGTGCCTTAGATACCTATTTAAGGCTCTGTTCCACCTGGAATGTTGTGCCACAAATGATGGTGAAATTATTTACCTTTACATTTATTAGTTATTAATTTATTAACAATTTGTACATTGTTTTGTCAACACTAGCGAAACATTTACTTTACAAAATAGTTAATCACTATTCTTACGACATTCAACGAAGTAATAGTGCCTAAAGTCCCAATTCGTTCACTAATAATTTTAGCAGAACATTTTCATAAACTTAAACTGCTCTTTGATTTAAATCCACGATATTTTCTTATATAAAATTAATCATTATTAGATAAGAATTATGTTCCAAGTTTGCCAAAAAATTTGAGATTTTGTCCGAAAGGGAAATTGGGAAATTTTTCCATAATAATTCCATTTTAGTACTTATAATAGACTGCAAATCACAAGCAAATGACTTTTTTTTATTTTAATTAATATTTGGCGTCGCTCTTAATTGAATCGTAGATTTCTCGCTCCGCTTCTACTTGGACTACACGAACTAATTGATGGTCCACATTTTTATTAGAATGTTAAAGGTATTGATTGGTAATATACAGTCTTTGTCGAATATCTGCAATTAATAAAGTACAATACTTTATTTGGGGATGAAACTGTTCAGCTTATTTTTTCCATTACAGCTTTTATTTATAAGAACGTTATTCTCAAAATGCGACCCTCATATTGGGCAGCTAATCGCGTAAATAATTTAAAATCTGGTCGAATACCAGGTGTACCCATGCGAGAGCGATGAATCCGACAGGAATGTAACATGGAATTCCAATCATTTAATTAAATTATAAAATATTCATTGTAATTAATATTTCCCGCACATATTTCCCAAATAACGATTTCCCGCAATTTGCTAATGAAGAAATTGGAAAGGCGTTCTATCATTTACTTTTGATAGTCGGTCGTATAAATTAATATGAAAACGGCTGGAATTTCCATTTTTGTTGAGACAGCGGATTTCGTGACAACGCGCACTTAGTTTAAGCGACGGTGCAAGTCAAGAATAAATTATTGAAAAGTATCTAATCAATGTAAGTGCAAGTATTCGATAACTAACAACTGTGTTAATCTTAACTTTGTTCCATCAAATAATTCTCTTTTATTTATTTATCGCGCGCTATTATTTCAGGTCACTCCCATTCATTAAAAATATTGCGATGTTCATTTCCAAAGTTTTTTCTTTCATTACTTTCACCGTTATTCGTTCATTTCTTTCCACCACAATTTTACTTGTTTGGTAGCATACCCATTATCAATAACTTTAGTATTAGGGTTAGGAAATAAATTTAAGAAAAATGATTACTTCTTAACCTTAAATTACTGAAAAATTTGAGACTAGACATGTGTTGCGAGAACTACGTTCTCATCGTCAGTAATACTAAAGTATAGAGTAGTAAGGACTATTTAATATGTAAACCATGCCAGAAGTCCGAACTTAGTTCTCGAAACACGTGTCTAGTTTTAGACTATTCAAATATTAAAGTTAAGGAGTAATTTTTGTTTATTTTTCAGCATAACCTTAGATTTTGGTTTAATTTATATTTAAATACAAAGCAATTGCCATTTAATTTAAAATTAATCGTAAAAGAAAATAGTTGATAACCAAAACATAATTGGCTGTAAACTATATTGCACATAAGTAGTTTTTGATATTTATAGTCATAATATAGGGTATATTAGCGAAAACGAACCTACCCTTAACTTTTAATTTCTTTCTATGTCATGAATAAGTACATTTATTATAATAAAACTTTTTTATAAAGAAAATTTTCTTCAAAAAAATAAAGGCAGGTTCGTATTCGTTGATACACCCTGTATATCCTTAAGTATCGTAAGTTGTGAGAAAAGTCAGACAAAGCAATGAGGATACTAAGATCATGATAATATGCAAACTGATGGAATATAACAATAATTGACATTTGAAAATTATTGTGTATTTTATACTTTTCATGAAGGAACCTTAAGTTGTAAGAGAATGTCGGGATGAAGCAATATTAGGGAGAAATGGTAATTAGAAATGAAGTAGGACCCTTAAGAATTAAAACGTAGTTTAAGTGGTAATCTGTAAGTGGAGCACGGTGCAGGCTGGTACATCAAACTTCTATCCACGTCTTGGTTCATCCCTTGTCGGCTTCATGTCTTCATCCTTGTGCACGCGCCGCCCGGTCTCCGCTGAATAACAAGGAGGAGCCATCGTCAATATGGAAATGAATATGTAGATGCGTGAACTTTCCCCGCCGTGCCATCTCGTTACGGCCCAGCGTGTTTGTACAAGGTGCCGATGAAAACTTACTCCTAAATTACCCCAGAATGAATCTGTTGCCTTGTTTGCGCTCGTGATGAGCCATCTTATCTAAATCACTCCCCAAACAAGCTGCGCTCAATAAATCCCAAATACAACATCATCTAAAATAATTCCCGCACTTCATCAACTTCCGTGACCATTCAACATACGGAAACCCACCATGTGAACATAATTCCATGCCAACAACCGCTCTGCTATTACGATAACCAGATTTTCATCCCGGTCATTATTCAATACAAGAAACAAAAACATTCGTGTACAGAACGCGAACACATTTTTCATTCATAACGAGAAAAACCTAAGCAGCTATCAATTTGACTCCGGAAGAAAAATAACAGATCTGAATTTGAAATTCAAACGGGCGCATTAGTCGCGACAGCAACCTGATGCCTCTTGCATGCTACTTAGCGGGCTCCGTTTACTTAAACAGTACCTCGCGCACATATTTTACTTCGTGTATTATGCCCCTACAATTTCTCTCTTTCATCACGAAACCCCATTTCTAAATACCTTGCTATTAGTTTCCATCAACTTAATATACCACCTACCTAAGCCTATCAATAAATCTTTAAACATATTTTTTCTACTCAAACGCACGCTTGACAGAATGGATACATAACGTATATCCATCCCTACTGTCAATATCACAATATACAGGGTGATTCAGCACGAGTGTGTCAAAATAAAATCCTATATTGGGGGATCGTTTTAAGTAAGAAATTTTATATTAAGGTATGTCCGGAAACTTTTCGTTAGAAAGTAACAGCCCTTTGAAAGTGCACCTCATCAGACACATTTTTATTAATAACTCTGCACTAAACTTTTGAAACTTGGTACGAGAGTACTACTTAGATGCATATTTATACTTTTTTTTTGTTTTTGTATCTCAACCCAAGGCGTCTCATATGGTGGAAACATGAAGATTTGTTATGTTGTTTGGAAAGATTTCATACATTGTTTGAATTATTTACTTATTTCTGTCAATACGATTGATCGATTTTTAGAAAAAAATTATCAGTTCTATCGTTGATTTCAGAAGCTTAAATATGAAGTTTCATCTATTCAGTCACAAACATATCAAAAAGAGCGGACCGATTTTAATAGAATAACAAAACGTTTTATAAAAATCTTAAATCGTCGATATCCGTTCAAATCTCGAAAAGTAAAAATCGGTATGATAATATCTCTTTTATTAGAACAAGTTGCGGTCAGTAAAAATAATCAGAATAACATTCTTGTCAGAAGATTAAAGAAGTTTTATTTAAATCCATTCAACGGAAGAATCGGAAAACAAAAATTGTCAAAACGTATTGTAAGTGTAAAGACATCAATTTGTGGACTTTTTCGACAATCTCTAGATATCAAAAACACTTTAATTACAAAAGCTACACTAGTTAATTACATACGGCAAATACCTTCAATAATTCTAGTTTTTACTTATTTCCATATCATGTTCATACGGCGGATGCATCCAACGTGTTGCGAAGTTTGATAGAGGAATCAACATACCTTAGTGCAATGTCGTCGACCTAAGGCGACTAAGTGTTAATCTGGGAAAGGTAGCAATCCACATTTCAAGTTAGGGGATTTCAGGACGGAATTAGTCAATGCGGTTTGCAAAATAGAGTTCGGTAAGACCGCATGCGTGGCAGTACCCTGGCGGTCAGGAAGGGGAAGAGAAACGCATCCTCCTGACGAATGGAAGTGTCAGCAAGGGTGACATGTGTCGGCTTTCCCTCAACGACAGCGGACACATTTATAATAAATTCATAAACCAAGATTAGTTCAGATATTTTTAATGCCCTGAAAATTGAACCCAAGACGGAGGTTGTGAAACAGAAGTAATCCTTCCTGAAAGCCGTCCAAATTGACCAATATCAAATAGAAGTAGAAGTGTCAAGTGAAACACAATGCACAAAACCCAGTGTCAAATCCGATGAAAAATGGCATTTTATTTTATAAATAGCAACATGCTGCGAGAGATATAGTTCTTTAGTTGCAGAGCGGCTGTTAGCACATCCTGCCCGTCGGTAATCTCTCGTGGCGTCATCTTCCATCACCAGAGCCGTTATTATCCGCACCAGTTCTTGCGCTCGCGAAAATGCGATAAATGTTAGTTCGGATATACGTCGTACACCCCACCAACTGTTTCATGAACTTCGCTGACGCGTAAATCTTCCACCACATTCACAATTGCTCTGGCTTTGTTTTAATTAACGGTATTCCTACATGTGTTCGCAACTTTTTTCTCGTTTTGCATCTGCTGCGGAATTCATTCCTGTAACTAATTACACCGTGAGTTATCCTGGAGCCTAGATCCAGATTCACTTGCTCCTACAAATTACAAGACTACTAAACCCTGTCTAAATCCACCGTAGTTCATGATTAGGACTAACTAGCTGTTAGATTTCTACAATGAATTATCATCATAAAAAAAATAACTGAGCAATTTCTCTTTCAACTAAATTATATAAACTAACAAAGAATCGCAGTAAATTTTCAAAAAGACAAAACACCAACAAGATTATTTATTTACTACATTAAGCTGATAATATTTTTAACAAACATAATTTGCGATAATTCATCTTTTATAATACATTGCTAAGCTGGTAAATATATGTTACTAGTTAAATATAAAAAACAGCACTAAAGAGCGGTTCACCACTACTGAATTTCTAGATTTATTAATTGCCTTTTTCACAATAACTTTTATTTAAACAAATTAATGTCAAAGTAGACCAAAAAATAGAAAGAGATTACTGTTATTCCCCGTTGACTAATTTGTATTAAAAGTTGATCAGCTTATGCCAATGATGACAGAGTATATCTTGATATACCAACAGACATCACGCTAAAAATAGTCAAAAGTAAAGATATTATTTCTTGGGCATTCATTAATACATCAAAATGACGATTTTATTACAATTAGGAGCCTAGGCTGTAACTCAGTGGTTAATTAACCAATTGGTAAAATTTTTTACAACTAAAAACAAATATTACAATTGATGTTTTGATATATTCTCCATTGCTATCTATTTCCATAGAAAAAAAATTAGCAACTTGTTAAAAATTAACCACCGAGTTACAGAATAGGGTGGTTAATACTCTTCTCGTTGTATATGGGGGTCGATAAAAAGAATAAATTCTAGTATAACTCTTAAACTAGTTACCCAGCTCTGCTTGTACGGGACAAATGTATACATTAGAAGTATTATTAATGGTTCATTTACAAAGTAATCATGAAGGGATTGTCCAAAGTGGTGTCGGAATTGGAACGGAATCGTGTTTGAATGGTAAAAATGAGTAACGGTAATTGAAAGAGTATTTGATAGGAGTTTGTAATCTAGATATGAAGATTCTTTGAGTAATGGAAACAATAGGAAGCTTAAGGCACACTAGTTGAGAAGAGCTTATTTAACGGTCGGACGAGCGGGCCCAATGAAACGAAGAATGGGCGAATGAAAGGACGAGGCATCGCAAGATATTTTCCATTCGAGCAGTCAAAGCCCGAGCAAAGTTATAATGAGCGTTCCCGCCTCTGCGAAAGATACGCTGTCATGTGCAAAAGCGTCTATGTGAAAATAGGGGATTAAACACATATCCGCTGCGAAAATAATACGAAACGGAAACCCAGCGGAGCAACTAAATAGAAAAATAGTGCAAGAGGGAAATCGAGAAAGCGCTATCGCTAAGTTTCCATCGCGACCCACTCCGTAGCTGCACGGGCTAAGACGTCACGAACTTTACAACAACTCTATAAACTCTCATTTGTTCTTACGGTCTGGACATTCCAGCTTGTCATCATATTCCCCCATTCCATTGCATTTCATAACTGTCGCCTTCAACATTTTAATCCAGAGTCGTCCACATTTCAAATTTCATCTTTACAATCAAAAAATAATAATCTATAAAGAACTTCATATTTGTCGATCCTTCGACAAAAATTTACTTCATAAAATTTATCAATAATTATTATTTGCATCAAAAATTACATAGATTCTTAGTTATTGGTATCAGTGGCTAATTTAGCGTACTCCATCTGACAGGAGTTTAAGATCTGAGTTCAAATATCAACTTTAGTCAATTAAAAAAAAATTTGCTATTTCCAGAGGCTGATAACCTACAGCAACAAAACTATAGTAATATTCGTCAAGGAACAAGTTTATTTTATTTAAAAACCTATTTCATCTAGAAATGTTGTTCCTTATATGAAGATTTTATAGTTGTTTCTATAGATCAAGCAGATATTTTAGTTTATTTTTCTTTCGTCCTTAAAATATTTAGGTTATTAAAATATAATTTCAAATTTTTAGAATATATAGAACAAAATATGTCAATAAGTAATAAATCTCTAAACGTTTTATTTCAAATAATAAATATCTAATCTATTACTTCTTTTGATTAGTAAAATTTAATCATTATTTATTGGATTGAAATTAGGTTAAATATATAATTTTAGTAAATGCATATTTGCAAATTGCTTATCATAGTAAATACAAAAAGTAATGGCAGATAACGATTTTGATTTCCATTTCCTTTCTGTGTCTGCTCTAATTATTTTTTTGTTTTTGTGAGGTAAATGGTTAGGGTTCTAATTTCGGTTACCAGCCCTGGCTAAAAGTGGAAATATCTCCAACAAGAATATAATTAATGTTGGCGCAGAGAGCAATTTGGTTTTTAATAGAAGCATCATAAACGTATTTATGAAAATGTGACATTGTACGCCACTGCAAGAGCTTTCTTTGTGCTGGCGGGGCGTTTCTTTCGCCGGGGACGAAATTAAAACACTCGTGAGGGAAAATTAGAAAGTACACCGCGTGCACAAGTGCATGGAACTCGACAGCGTAGCAACAGAAGCACAACGTACCCAGAAATCACAATAACGCAGTCGCGCTTTGTTTCAGAACGCTCTGCTAATGTTTTAATTAAGAAGGCTGCGCAAAAACAAAAATGCCTGCGCGTTATTTACACAACCTAACCTCTCCTACCTGGCCAAGCAGCCATACACGCGGCTTTATTAAACCAAATTAATGTGGAAGCCCTACGCATTCAAATTGTTCGCCGACTCAGCGGAAAAATTATTTACATTCGCTTCCAAGTTCTCTAATAAAAAATCGCTCTTATCATTCCCACATACGGGTTGTTTATTTTTCATTCTTCAATTGTTCCCAATTTGAAACTATTCCAGCTTTATGATTACTGGAGAACTCGATATCAAAACTATTTCAGTGATCTTGAATCAATTTAACTATTTATATTGTTACTTGTATGTAACCATTTTACAAATTCCAAATTTCAATAATAATCATTACATAATACGAGCTTATGTTCAAAATATTTATATTTTTTGACACGTTTGAAGGTCTAAACGATTTTTCTCTATTCAGATTCGTTTCGACCTCTTTCATAGTTCACAAATTTTGTACGTCCCCATTTTAATATTTTTAGTTTTAGTAAGAACTAATATAGTTTGAAACAAAAATATATTTTTGTGATTCAGGGATCACAAATTTTGAGGACATATATAAATATTTTGACACATTGATATCAAAAAGAAATATTTTAAAATTCAAAACATTTCAATATTTTAACTCATATTTAGGATTTGTTAAGTTATTCTATAATATTTAATACCACATAACACATAATTTTAATTCTTTTAAGTTAAAGAATAAATAAAATTTTCAATTGTTCATATTTGAAAATCTGACATGACAAAATTATAAAATTGATAATGTCGGATTCCATATGTCCGACTAAATATATCAAAATACTTCAATTTTTATAGTAATAATTTATTACTTGTTTTGGATAGCATTTATACGGTTTTAAATTATGAATTGCTAATTACTTAAACATTTTTTTACTCCATACACATTAAGCTGCATTGAGAAACAAATAATTTTGATATCATAACCGTATTTAGCGACCCAAAACCATCATAATTTATTTCCATAACATTTGAAGAATTTTGATATATTTAGACGTCAATATTGGATCCGTTATTTTTAGTTATGTAATTTTGAAATCATATTTGAATTTAGCAACCCAAAAAGTAAAATAATTTCTTTCATGAAAAATATCACATACCTACAATACATTCACATAATTCTTTCAAACTTTTAAAATACGTCGCTGGGTGAAATACCTAAGCGAAATTTAGGACTTTTCATTTGGTACTAAAAGATGTCGGAAAAAAATATTCCAGATTAATATCGATTAGTTAGATAGTGAAGTTCCCTTGTCTGATTACCATTTAACTCAATTTGAGTTAGAGCCTGCTAAAGTGAGCCACCGTTCGGTATACCTTAACCTCCTATAAATTATGTTACTAGCTTACATACATTTACGAGTATTAAAATAACTATTTCATAAATTTGAAAGTAGCCTTCACTTGTACATTGGTGAAAACTAGCCAATGATTGGCGTGCATTGATTTGAGCATGAGTAATTTAATTGGGCGGTATTGAGCCGCTGGCGAAGGGCAGGGAAGGTCAGCATAGCTATGCGACTCGTCAGAGGCATCGAACCGACTCCGCGACGTCAAACACCGGCCGACGCCGACGGCGAGGGTTTTACGAGCGCCGGCATTAAGCGCGTCTGGCGTCTGGCCTCGCGTGGTTATTTTACACCGTCGTTACGCACTCTGCTTTATCTCCGGATTAATTCATCATTCTACTACTAATTTCTATATTATACTTTTATTGATGGTTTACTTAATAGCCTTGTAAAGTAATACTATTTTATTGGTCTAATTATGCAAAATTGGCAAACACGATTTTGTTGGGTTCCGAATGAATGTGAACTAAACTTTATTCTAACCACTGATTCTTGAATTTTTTCGTAAAAATAGATAGTGTACAATACATGGGAATATATTATTTATAAACATTAGTAGAGAAATACTGAGTTATATTTCACAAAAAATAAAATCCTTCAATTAAGTAATTAATTTATCATTAAAGGCTTTCTTTTATCAAACATTTTCTCTATATAGGTCTAACTGAAATATACACAGCCATTAGCTGACCATTATCCTGAATGTGTCCAGGTATAATATTCCATCAGAGGTGAATTTAGTAGTTTATTTTCGGATAGAAATAATGGTGAGAATAATACAAAATATACATTATATGTAATCTAGTAAAATTAATCAATCTTACAATGAAGATAATAATTGTATAATTTTCTACAAATTTGTACTTTCTTTAACTTAGCGTATTTAAATTTTTACTAAAATATCTCTACCAGTACTATAAATGCACCTCTATAGTGAAATGAAACCGCACTTATTATTAAGTCTGATCTATTTACTACATTTGTATTGTAATTGTTATATGATATATTACTGTTTCATAGAACAGATGTAGAAAGCAACATATTGAAATAAATGATTATTTGGTTTAATAAATTTAATCAAATTATTTTACTTCTAGATTGTCAAATATGACCACAAATATTCCTCCGTTATCATTTAGTAATGCTGATAATCATCTAAAATTTTGCTAATTCCACCAAACTAGTGGAGTTATTTTTGAAACTATATAATATACTTAATTCTTTTTACGAATCGGAACTGGAATTAGTTTGACATTTCACGAATAAGTAATCCGGGTTAGTGACTTATTTTTTTATGAATCTGGATGTTTTGTTTTATCGACTGATGAAAAATTGTCTCTTATTAGGTGTAATTAGATACTGTGTTTTTCGGATTTTAGTTTGTAAGAAAATATTGTCACATAGCAATTGTTTTAATGAAATGAAAATAGAGTAACATATTGTAAGGTTAATGTCCAATGCAACAATACGACTTGAATTAATCAATTGTAAGGATATTCGTCGTCGACAATAGCTGGAACCTATATTATTTACAGAGGAAAATTGTGTCTTAGTTTATGCAAATTTATTAAATGAAATATGGTAATGACGATATTTCAAATTATATATTTGTTCAGATATATTAATCCCAGATATTGCATTTTTTTGTTTCTATTACCTGCATTCGCCTGCTTATGATGACAGTAGTACAGTAATCTTTCAACATTCGAGGAAAATTAAAATCAGAATTATTTTTGGTTAGTTACACAAGTCACTTATTACAAATATAGAGTATTGAATCTAATTAAATTTTTGTGAAGATGAATGGTTAAGGATGTGGTCGATTCATCTGAATTGCAAAGTGTAAGTTAGAGTACAGTTTGGCAAAGTGGCCATAATGTTCAGATTGGTTCGAGAATAACAGCAACGGCCATAACTCATCCACAAATGGACAATAAACAAGGAAGCGACCACGTAAGGCAGTCTATATGAAATGCAGATCCTGTGTACCTCGTAAACTCAGAGTAATCACTACGAGATATACACGCTCAGAAGAGAACAATCTCAGTCAATTTTTGTCACTGAGCCAACTGCAAATTGGACCCTATTCCCGCGAGACATAAGGAGTAAAACACCCATAAAAACATCCACCAAATTAATCATTGGAAAGAAAAAGAAACGCAGTATTCTTTCGTTAATCTGACTACGGTAATTTGAACTAATGGTGAAATATTATAACCAGACACCCCTTTCTTTCCCGAAAAAATATTTACACAAAGAATTACCAACTTTGGAAGAATAATAATTATGCAGACGGCAAGAATTTATTACATTTCTTAACTCTTTCGCAAAATTCCACCTGTTTCCGAAAAAAAAGAGATTTAAAATTTGCACTAGAATTACATTTTAGACCTATAATAACTTATAACGAATATCAAACCAGCTGCAATTTAGATTTGTATCAGAACTAACCTCAAAATTCAAATTACTCTAATTGACTGAGCAAGATTATTCATGCAATTCTTCAATCATTTCTCAGGAGAAATAACTCAAATATACACCTTCCATGATAACATGAATTGGGTTTTCCATTTTCTTTATTTTTATTAATTTTTATAGAAAAATAAATGACTAATAAATTAATACAATTTTAAAACGCAAATATCAACACAATGAGAAATATTGGTGAATATAAATGTAATAATTTTATAATCGTTATAATTTATTTAATCTTGAAATTAATGTTTTCAAGGAAGACCTAGAAAAGTATAGGTTCCCAGATCTGAGTCGATGTTATTTGTTAGTGGAATTGCACAAACTATTTGATGTAAGATTGTGTAGAGTAGAATGTATTGTTCAAAATTTATTTTAGTTGGACACTTTAAAAGGCTCATTAGAAGCGAAGCCGGTAGAAGAAGAGGACGAATCGCCTCAGTTCGGCTTTCAAAGATAATGGAAAGTTCAAAGGTAATCGGAGTGAACGAAGCTGATCGAATGTCGTTGTCGTTTAGCGCATTCCCGGCTCCTAAAAAAGTAGATAAATGAGGCGGAATCCGCACAAATGCATTCGAGAAAACCTAGATTTTCCATTTTGTTTTATATCGACGTAAAGACGCAGAATAGTTGTCGACACGGGTTAAACGGTTCAAACGATTCCGAATTTAATGTTCGCTGTAAAATTTTACGACCCCACATTAAATTTTTATCAAATCTTTGCGTCTGTAGACTTTGTAATAATATTCATTTCGCATGGATTTAAATTTAGAGGATTTGTAATCAGTAAAACAATTTGAATGCATTTATATCAACGTGAAGCAATTACTTGTTGTAATTAATCTAAAGCAATCCAATTCTAAATTCTATCTTGTATTAACTAATTCTGAACAATGTAAATTGCAATTAAATTAATTGTAATAACGCACAAACTAAATCGATTCTAATTGAATATTATCTAGCAATTAGGGGCCCGTGCTTATTCTGCAAATGAGTTTCCTATACAGGTAATACCTGTTTTGTTTGCATTTAAAATGACAGATTACTTGGCTGGGGAATTTATTATCTCGCTCAATAATTAAAAAGTATTTTCCCTAAATTCTGCTATTTGTATATTTCATCTAGATCCAATGAAGCATTCACTACTAAAAAATTACCTAAAGAATGTAATAAAAGTATGGCATAAAAGAGACAAAGATTTCTATATGCTTGGTTTGAAAATACTAACCTACTACCACCCTCCAACAAAAGGGATCTATGAATCATAACAAAAATCAGATTCCATATCTCTTATTTAATATCAATTACAAATAAAAATCAATATTTTGTAATGCAATAGAAATTGAATTTTAGAAATTTTACATCAGTTCCGAGTGTTTTTTAAGGTACTTTGTTTCGAATCAACAACCAATAACAATTATTATCATAGAATGGTTAGTTCTCTTTGTATTTGACATTTGCAATTGACATCAAAGTTCAAATGATGGCAACCTATATTTTATAATTGGATAAAAACCTGCTGTTCGTGACAAAAAGTAAGAAAGCCCACAGAACACATTCTGTGTAACTGCCCTTATATATTTTTACAGATTGGGGCCGGTTTTTCATTAACTGCTAAATTTACGATTAACTTAACTTTGTTTAGATTTAACCAGCATAAGTTAATCATGGTCAAAGCAAAGAGCGTTTTTCAATGCAGACATCTTCAGTTAAATTAAACCAGGTTATCAAGTTTCTAGTTGAGGTTGGCAAGAAAAATATACAACTGGTCTTTTCATATTACTAGATTTGTTATATTTCAAGGTTTTTATGCCACAATATGACAAAAAAAATGTAGTAGAAGTGCTATAATAATTATAAAGTGTAAAAAAACAGATTTAACGACAATTAAAGACAAGGAACATTGCTGGGAAAAAAATACAATTATGTTCAATGCAAAAAGTGGTGTTCATAGAAAAACTTGCAAGGATGTAATACGAAAATTAATTAGGTCCATATTCATAGTTGGAACAACATTATTTTTAGAAGAAATATTAATATACAATATAATTTACAATGAGACTATGACCATTACATATACAAAATAAATGTTATACATATCTGTATGTTGAATGAGATACCTCGTCAATTAGTTTCAGTGTTCTATATACGAAACCTTCGTTATAATTCTGTATCATATGATTCATTGAAATAGTCTAGCCTTTGTCTTACTGTACAGTGATTTTCATTAGTTATATGAGTAATTAATAAAATTTTTTTGTTAGAACGTACTTGATCCCGGCTAAGAATTCACCGGTTAGTAATATTTAACCACGATTAACAATTGAAAAACGCATTTCTGCATTTTAACCATGATTATCTCAAACCGAAACACTAAACATTGATTGAGAAACCGGCCCTGAATCATTTTAGAAAGATTTACGTAAAATGAAAGAATTTAATTGTTGAAATAAAGTATGAATATACTTCAGAAATATAAGACAAAGTTATATCGCACAAGATATTGAAGGTCGCAATGACATTAGAGCACGATGATTACAGCTCTCATGATAATAATTTTGTTAGGATATAAAATGACAGATTACGCAGCAAGAGAATTTATTTTGTGGCTAGGTCATTAATTAAAAAGTATTTTCCCTAAATTGCGATTTGTAGTCGTAAAGTCATCAAGGGATATTACATCCAGAAATGAGCAAAAAACTCTGGCATCCGAATGGTAAGTTCTAATTTCTGTTGGCCATACACTCGCTCCCGGCCGTATCTCACTGCAAGGCCATAAATAATCGAGCTCGTATCGAAAACTAATTATTAAAATTATTTTTCCGAAAACGTTGCTCGGAATCACATCATCATTCACCCCGTTAATGTCGTATTAATAACACGTTTCCCGCACCAATGCTTTCGTACGTAAACGCCGATAAACACGATCGGAAGCCTGTGCTATTAAAATCGAGAACACTAAAGGTGCAGTCGAAGAATTCTGCCATAGTACAAAAACTATAATCAGTGATGGAAAGCCATAAAAGAAAAAAAGCATTAGACAACAGAACAGAACAGAAGTAAAATAACATAGGCTTATGTAATAAAAAGAAAAATACTCATTGTTTGTTTTGTTTATTTGTTTGTATGTTTGTTAGCTGTATTTTGAAACAGTACTGTCTGCATGTATAATTTTGTTATTAATAATATTAGAAATAATCTCTAATATGTATAAATATTTTATGAACAAAGTATTTTACATAAAATATTTAATTTGTATAATGAATTTTTGTGCGACTGTACGGCACGAGACCTTATCTGTTTATTGTTTAGTCTAGCGCAAGCCAGGGTGTTACAACCACTTGAAAAAATGATATTTCCTAGCCGAGGTGCCTGCGTACGTGTGAACTGTTTACAAATCAGCATCTTCGGGAAAGGACAAAGACAAAGAAGTTATCATGCATCCAAGTGAGATGGAATATTAAAAATATTCCCGAAGCTTCCACGATCACGTGCTCGGATCATGGACTACCCCCGAACCACCATAGTTCTGAAGGTGTGAAGAGGGATATTTTTGTATATAACCCGAGTCCAAAGCTGTACTCGGGGAGTCGGTTCCAGGACTCCACTTATGTCTGGCTTGTCCGGAGTAAGTCCTCCTGGTCTCCTAGACTCCACTTCCTTATACCCACTCTCCTCCCCACTAGAATCGTCTCTGACGCAGCTTCAGGCAATGTCTGGCACCAAGACGACCTAGTGCTCTCTTTGAAACCGTCTCCGTTTTATGTCAAAGTCCTATTAAATTCCTACCAACTACGTCGCTGCACGGACAGGCCAGGTATGAGTTATTTATATATATTGTTTTATAGTTGTCACAATGATATCATATTTTAATTAAATATGACCGATCTAATATTGTTTGTCGTACAATTGTAACACCACAGATTCGCCAGCTCAGCTGGGTGTCTGCATCAAATACAACTCTCAACAAATATTTCTGATAGCGTTGACTGTGTGCTCGCCGTGGCCGGTTCACGATTACTGTGTGCTCTTAGGGCCGGTAGAACCGTGAGCTCATGGGCCGGTCTTTGCGATTCAGACCATCTATAACAATATAAATAATGGCCCTCTGACAAAACAGAGCGCCCTACAAAACAAAAGACCTCAGAGCAACGGCATGCCGACTCTGAAATCAACAAACCAATTACAACAACAATTACAATTGTAACTGACAACCAATATAAGTTTGGTCTCAATCACTCTATTTTACTATACATGATTATAATAAATCATTGGGACAACTCTTTATGAATTGAATGCAATCTTTTGATATAATTGTTGTATTGTCAAATTGTCTCTCTACTTGGGGTTTTGGCTGTGGTTTCCCCCAGGTTATTAAGGTGAATACCGGAGAGCGTAATATTCCACAGCACACTACGAATTTCACAATTATAAATAAATGCACAAGATAGATATTTTATCTTTCTTTTGGAGTGAATATCATTCTTTTATTTTATCAAATACCTGTCCCGATTCCTCCACTCTTAACAGCTACTCTGTATTACGACGATGAAGGATTACTTATTTAAATAAACACAACGTAGGGTAAGTTAAAACCTTCCACTAAACGATCTTTGGCTAAAATATAATTGTATGTACGGAGGAGGTAGGTACGTACTGTTACAAAAATGGTGCCGTGACCAGGATACAGAGTCTTAAAAGCTGTTAATTGGGGGAGAGGACAGAATATTTGATAGAAGAGTGATATTTATCAATTAATAAATTCAGCGCGTTATGTGAAATTTTAAATTTCGGTATCGGTTCGACGTGCCAGCATGGTGTGTTTCGTGGTATAAGGGATTGACCGAGACAACTCTAGTTGTAATATAATAACCAGATGTTCAGAAGTAAATTGCAAATTATGAAATAAATCAAAATAATTAAATAATAATAAAAGAAAAAAAATAGCTAAATTGTTTAATAATTATTTTATGTTGTCTATAAACTATTTGCAACTTGTACGTTTCAAAACTAAATTTGAATTCAATTATTCAAATTGAAAATAGGGTGAGATGTGTGGTTCAAATCCCAACATCAATTATTCTTCAATTAAATAAACAATAAAAATAATAATAAATAAATTGCTGCATCCGTGTGATTCGAAACACCGCGGTGTTGATCTCTATACTATTAAAAAACAAGTAAACTTATCATAAAAGCATGAAATCTTTGATCTAGAAATAAATCGCCGTAGCGAATTAATACCATAGAAAATAAATGGATAGAGTTAAACATAAACTTTCGTAAAGATTAGAAACAAATATAATTAAAAATGATAATAATGATAATAATAGTTATTTTTGTTTAAATAAAAATTTAGCTGATTAAAATCGTATGTATCTTTATGAAAAGACATTCTAAATTGTTTTCTTTAATTAAAGAAAAAAAAAAACATAATTTATATAAAATTAAATTTTAGAAACAAATTGAAATATACTTGTAAATAACAATGAAATAAAATTTACATTATTAACGCAGATGCATTCCCTTATATCGTCAAACAACCCATAACACTTGAAAAGGTCCTTTGACCTGAGTTAAGAAATGATTTTAAAATAACACAACGAGAGTAAAACAGCTGATGTATTATACAAATGTTTCAAGTGTTCGTAGTGTCACGGTAGTTAAAGTGGTTATAGTAAACAAACGACAAAAAATCACTGCGAGTTAGGGATGAAATTTAAAAACAAGACGTGCCGTAGGAAGAGGTCGAATTACACATATCACAAAAAATTATCACTTCGGGGGAGTGCACTGACCCCAAATACACCCGCAGGTAGTCGGAAAGAAAATTTGCCCGACCTTTGGAAGAAATATCTTTTGTGACCTACTAAATAAACAAAAATAGTGTACAAAGATAACAAAATTCAAAAATCAGGAAGAAACGCGAGGAATTGCAACAATAAAATAATTCTGTATAGGGGAACAATTAAACCTTGGTAAACTGGGAATATACCTCGTAGGAGTTTTAGATGAGTATACACCCAAGATGTGTTAAACTAATTACAAATTATAACTAAAAAAAAAAAAAAAAAACAATGCTATGAAGACCTGCTGTGGCAAAATTCCAATAATATTATAGTTCAGCTTTAGATGAAAAGAAAGATCCCGTCTAATATTTGGTAAAGGATTATTACTATTAATTTAGCCTATACTCAACAATGAGTAACTCAATATCATATATTTGTAATGCAAGTTAGTGTAATGAAATACGTATCAGTGAAATTTAGTTTAGTGCAGTTTAGTGCAATGAAATATAAAAATTATTCTATTGAAATTATCAAACCAACATAAATATTTCGAAGAGAATATGTAATCAGAAAAAAAAATAGCATAAATCATTATCATAGCTCAGAAATAACATGGATTGAAAAGTTTACAAAAATAGAATATTATCGGGGGAGTGTATACACCGACAACCACAAAGTAATAAGACATAAGTGTCATCTTTAGAATTTAATAAAACTAGTGACACTCAAAACAACAATTAAGATGAGATTATAAAGGCCAGTACTTTTCATCAACTCAGATTTTTTCAAACCAAGTAAAGTCACTGTTATTCGAGTTAAATAAAACTTCAACAAATCATATGAAGAACGAGAGAAAAGAAAATGTACATTCCCAGAAGCAACAACGACGCCGCTGGTCTCAACAATTGTCATATAAGAACAGAAATAAAAATTAAAAAAAATTAATCCATCACAATTATTAAAAATCTGGAACAACTTTACTAAAATCGTCACTTGAGAAACACCATGTGAAAAACAGTGATTATTGATAACTTACAATGGTAAGTTAAGGAAAATTGTAAATTGAAGATTGTTTGTTATAAATTAAAATCAATTGTTAAATAACAACAATA
The DNA here is from genome assembly GCA_035578165.1 of Stenolophus ochropezus. Classification (NCBI taxonomy): domain Eukaryota; kingdom Metazoa; phylum Arthropoda; class Insecta; order Coleoptera; family Carabidae; genus Stenolophus; species Stenolophus ochropezus. The sequence continues at coordinate 7,906,881 of JAQOWZ010000002.1, forward strand.
AAAATAATATTGTCTAGTGTTGCCGTTATTTTTTTATTAAACAAAAACAAAACAACTCCAATTTTGATGTCATTATTTTATTTATTTTTGTGCACGGTTTTGATGATGAGTAGAAGTAAATAATTATCAGCATAACTAATGCATGGACATGAATATCAACTAACAAAATAATAATGCTTGAGATATTTAATGTATTCGCTCATCTGATGATTGGCTCATACAATTAAATATCTGGGGGAGTTTGAAACAGTACTGTCTGCATGTATAATTTTGTTATTAATAATATTAGAAATAATCTCTAATATGTATAAATATTTTATGAACAAAGTATTTTACATAAAATATTTAATTTGTATAATGAATTTTTGTGCGACTGTACGGCACGAGACCTTATCTGTTTATTGTTTAGTCTAGCGCAAGCCAGGGTGTTACAACCACTTGAAAAAATGATATTTCCTAGCCGAGGTGCCTGCGTACGTGTGAACTGTTTACAAATCAGCATCTTCGGGAAAGGACAAAGACAAAGAAGTTATCATGCATCCAAGTGAGATGGAATATTAAAAATATTCCCGAAGCTTCCACGATCACGTGCTCGGATCATGGACTACCCCCGAACCACCATAGTTCTGAAGGTGTGAAGAGGGATATTTTTGTATATAACCCGAGTCCAAAGCTGTACTCGGGGAGTCGGTTCCAGGACTCCACTTATGTCTGGCTTGTCCGGAGTAAGTCCTCCTGGTCTCCTAGACTCCACTTCCTTATACCCACTCTCCTCCCCACTAGAATCGTCTCTGACGCAGCTTCAGGCAATGTCTGGCACCAAGACGACCTAGTGCTCTCTTTGAAACCGTCTCCGTTTTATGTCAAAGTCCTATTAAATTCCTACCAACTACGTCGCTGCACGGACAGGCCAGGTATGAGTTATTTATATATATTGTTTTATAGTTGTCACAATGATATCATATTTTAATTAAATATGACCGATCTAATATTGTTTGTCGTACAATTGTAACACCACAGATTCGCCAGCTCAGCTGGGTGTCTGCATCAAATACAACTCTCAACAAATATTTCTGATAGCGTTGACTGTGTGCTCGCCGTGGCCGGTTCACGATTACTGTGTGCTCTTAGGGCCGGTAGAACCGTGAGCTCATGGGCCGGTCTTTGCGATTCAGACCATCTATAACAATATAAATAATGGCCCTCTGACAAAACAGAGCGCCCTACAAAACAAAAGACCTCAGAGCAACGGCATGCCGACTCTGAAATCAACAAACCAATTACAACAACAATTACAATTGTAACTGACAACCAATATAAGTTTGGTCTCAATCACTCTATTTTACTATACATGATTATAATAAATCATTGGGACAACTCTTTATGAATTGAATGCAATCTTTTGATATAATTGTTGTATTGTCAAATTGTCTCTCTACTTGGGGTTTTGGCTGTGGTTTCCCCCAGGTTATTAAGGTGAATACCGGAGAGCGTAATATTCCACAGCACACTACGAATTTCACAATTATAAATAAATGCACAAGATAGATATTTTATCTTTCTTTTGGAGTGAATATCATTCTTTTATTTTATCAAATACCTGTCCCGATTCCTCCACTCTTAACAGCTACTCTGTATTACGACGATGAAGGATTACTTATTTAAATAAACACAACGTAGGGTAAGTTAAAACCTTCCACTAAACGATCTTTGGCTAAAATATAATTGTATGTACGGAGGAGGTAGGTACGTACTGTTACAATTTGGTCCAAAATTCTGAAAAGTTGCCCTCCAACTAAATTAGAGATGCAAAATCCTGATATAATGTACTTAATAAAAAAGTTAATATAATATAAAACGTTGTATTTTTCTTTTTGTATTACCTAACATAGTGACGTTATTATAAGTTTAGAGTTGGACAACTGTATTCTCACTTTTTAAATGGATATTAAAGGATACAAGATCGTAGTCATCGCAAGATGAAACTATAATATGAGCAAATTTATTTAAAGCTTTGTAGAAATACATTGCTGGATAAATCTGTTAATTTCTATAATTAGGGTATATTCAAATAAGGGCGATTCGACAGAATGAAACATCCTTGATTTTGCGAGATTCGACCGCAAACTACTAGCACAAAGATTTTCAAATATTATTATTAAACAGAAAGTATCAGTTAATTCATTATTATCTATCGGAAAACAATACTACATGGATTTTGTAGAGAAGGTTGTCAGCCTGTCTCTGTGGTATCTACGTAGCTTTAAATCACTGGCTGTTCACTTTACCAACTTTCAAACGTGCCAAACCACAATATTAGGGATCTAGCATCCACATGTGGATAATTTCACTTCAGAACCAACGGATGTCACAATTTTTGCGATTATTTTCACTATGATACTTTAACACGTTATTATAGAACACACAATGTAAATAAAAAGAATTACATCATATAAAGCAACAAACTACAAAAAACAAAAAAAGGTTCACTTAATTTTTTTACAGGATTAGTTTTTTTTTTGAAAAATAGAAAAATGAGAAAGGACTGTTACGTTAAGTCCTGAACAATAGAGTCCAATAAATTTTATACCATGCGAAATTTTAAGTCTTATTTTAAATTTTCTTTATGGAGTGGTCCTAAATAATGATTAAACCCATTTCGGGTGCCGCAATAACTCTTTGAGGATGAAGGGTCGTGTGTGCCTCGGCCGTAGATTCTAATTTGGATATCTTTCATATGACGGTGGGAGGTACGACTGCATATGCAGTGTACGCCGCTTCATCTTCATTAGGCAAACAGTGTACAGCGAGGAAAAACAGAATCGGATCCTCGCAGTGCAGTAACTAATTACACGCGGGTCGAGCAACCGGTATCTCATGCTAAGCTGCTATATTTCCTCGCAGGTACACTCCGACAACCGACTCTTTCTTAGTCCACCACTTAAGTGGATTAAAGCGTTGCGCAACAGCCAGGGAGGGGGTGGATGTCACGTGACTACGCACCAAGGTGCTCTTTGTTCCAATCTAAGTTCATTCGCAGCCATTTACAACAATTATCTAATAAATTAATCCATCAACCCAGCGATCCCTTTTTGCTATCCAGTAATGAAGTTATACATGATTATTTATATCCTCGCTAAAGTTCTTCGAAATTAAATTTCTATCAATTAAGGATATTTCTTGACTGGATTGACGCTACATCCTTGAGATAATTTTAGCTACAGTTTAAGTTGAGAAATGAACTATACTTGTTCCATGACAAGTTCACTTGCATTTTTGTGGATTGATTGTCAACTTAAAGCATCTGCAAGGAACCTGCAACTTATAGCTGATTCCGAACTAATAGGCCATAGTGTTTTTTTTTATTTTATTAGTCAATAGATGGCAACGGCAGGAATTTGAATCCAGATCTCACATTCCGCTCAATTCTAGTCAGAATCAAACCAGCAATGCCCTCAATGTCAGTGTAAAAAAATTTAATTAAATACAGCGTTTTTTTTTTAATTAATAACAATAGCCAATTATTCCATTGACAAAATGAAATCAAAAGGAGAATGATATTTGGTGTTTGTGTTATTTAGTAAAGGATTAGATAATTCGGGATTTGAACTCAAAATCTCGTAAGTTATATGTGAGTGCAAATTATAATAGGTAATTATATATAATATATATAACTATATATAAATGTCAGTCCCAGTTATTGTAGTGTAGGGTATAATTGAAATTATATTTTCGTAATTTCCTGCATCCCCAATTATTTTAGGGAAAAAACTTCAAATAACATTTGTAGAGTATAATACTTTTCATCTAAATCAATGAGCAAAAATAATTTTACTTGCATAGTAAATTCAGATTTTATATATAAAAATGACGCAAATCACCCCAAAAATGACGGTAGGCATAAAATTGAGGCAAAAAATGAACAAATTTTTAACGGTTTATCTGTCAAGTTAGCTGCGTTGGTTTATTTTTATTATTATTATTTGAAATTACTATTGAAGTGAACAATAGTAAATAAGTTAATTTTGAATTTAAAAACAAAATAAAATTACTATATTTGGTAGTATTTAACAAAAAATTATTTATAAATAATATTAAAAATAAACAAACGCAGCTAAATTCTTGCCTCACTATCATAGCTACTGCTATTTTATGGAAGATTTATTTCATTTTCATACCTAATGTCTGATCTTACAAGATAATCGTAATTTGAGTTTTGCTTGTTCGTAAAACAGGTATAATGATGATGTGAAATGTAATATTAAAGAGCAAGGTGAAAAGTGTTTGTAGCAATTGAATAAGATGAAAAGTTTCCCCCCTGGAGAAATATTTAAGAAAACATTAATCCACGCAGTACATGAAGCGAAGACAATTAAATATTTGAACGTGCTGGACTTTTTCCGTCGGCGGTGGTTTTTGTCATCAGCGCCGTACAGTGTTCGCGGAATGAAAGTAAATTGGAAGATGACGTCAGGACAAAACGTTAGACGGCCTGCGTCGAGCGCTCGTCAACTTTAAACAATGGAGTCCAGGCAGACGGGGAGGAATTCCCGCATTGTGGCGATAATGAAGAATGATGATCATGGGCCGCGACGCGGAGACTCTTCGTGCCCTACTCGCTGTTCCGAGAAATCGAAAGTGCCTGCTTTTCACTCCGACGTTGTCTAATAAGGTGCTCGCCTGCCGAACTTTAACACTCCATTAGGGAAGGACCCGTCGCTCAATCGCGCACTGCGCAACATTTGTTCAAAAATATTACAAATGAGTTTAAAAAAGACACCATATATTAGTTTCTAGATTTAGAGTAAGTACAACACTAACCATTATTGTCAATCATCAACACAAATAAGAATAGTTTAACCAGATACCAATATTATCGTCAACTTCAATTGTAGTTTAGCATAAAAATCAGAAGCGATGACAACCGATCATTTCAGATCTTTTTCACTTAAGGAGGTTTGAAATGACAATTACTTAAATGATCATATTACACATGGCAACTAAATTAAGTATTAACTATTATTGTCCATTATGTTTGCCGTTGTCTCGCTTATTACACTCATATCATGAATCGTTTATAAATAATTTATAGGAGCCTATTCTGTAACTCAGTGGTTAATTTTTAAATAGTTGCTATAATTTTTGACAATTAAAAACAAACATTACTAGTGGTGTTTTGAAAATTTAACAACTGGTTAATATTGAATAGGTGGGTTTTTAATATTTCCTACAGAAATTAAGCAAATGCCAGTATATAAAGGGTATCTATCTTCATTGTACCTATTCAAGGCCGTATTTATGCATAGGCTACCTAGGCTGCAGCCTATAGGTCCAAAACACAAATTTTATTTTTCGAATGTCGAATACATTAAAATAAAAAATATCTGTTTTTTTTAGCTTTGCTCAACATAGAAAGTGATTTAAAGGGAGGGATTGCTGGGTTTCAGTCAATAAAGTGATTAGAAAGTGATATTTTCAGACAAATAAGTTATGATCATATTATCATTAGCTTCATTAGTATTAAATGTAATTGCAAATCAATTAGCCACTAAGATTATTTGATATTTCGTGATTGGTTAAAATTTATCAATTATAAAACCCAAATATTAGACAGCTAATCTCGCCTTGTTATATTTGTGAAAGAAACAAGAACAAATGCAACCTTATGTAGTAAGAGCACATATTGATGAAGAAAAAGAAGACAATAATGAAACTAGAAGCGCGATTTAAATGTCCCCGCTGTGACAATAAGAGCGGAGTTTAATTGAGTTTTTGCACATGTGGTTTGATGAAAAACAAGGCGAGTGTATTTGCGCGACAGTTGCTCGGGGAATTAAGTAAAAAGGAAAGAGTATCGTAGAGGAATGCAAAGAAGAAGTCCGGTATTAATTTGATTTTTATCTCGGGCATGCGGGCGTTGATAAGAAGCTATTGTTGCCTCGGGATGCGCCTGCGCAGTAATGGGCCCGTCGCCGTGCACGCAATTAACATGCAAATGTGTGGCGTCGTGGCGCCTTCTGCCTTCCAGGCTGCGCCCAGCGCCTTGCCACTGTCTGCTTTGTAACACAATTACACTCGTGTATAATATTAATCTAATAATGCGCTCTAAGCACACAACTGCTATACACATTCAAATGAGGTTTGCTTCTAACCAGACTGCCTAACTTTCAGACTCCTTCTTCTTCCTAACTTTAGTAAAAACTAACCTCTATTCCGCCACTCACCTATTTATCAATTTATTTTCAATAGAGGTCCATTTCCGAAATTACCAAAAATTACAATTATTTAATAAAGACAATGGGGTCTCCACATTTTTTTTTTATGAAAATTTACTTAATTTGAATGCGATGTTAAATCGTAAGAATATTTAAAATATTCTGTGAGATAGATGTTAAGATAATTCTGTTCTCATACAAAGTTCGCTAATAATTTCAATTATACAAATATAAACTACTGTGTTCCTTACTATGCATAAATAATAAACATTTTGATAAAAAAACAATATTGTAACATACGTACCTATATATTATGAGCATCTAAAATTAGAATAATTTAAAAACTAGCAATTTTTTTCAAACTTTGATAAATTTTATCACATAGTTTTAAGGTTTAGATTGATTATTTATTTAATTTGTTATTTTGACGGAGGATATAATTACTTTGTAAATTGTATCAATTGTAATCAGAGATGGGATAATGTTGATATAAGATTATGTTATTTCATAATGTTATTAAAAAAATAATTCGTTGTATATTGTTATATAATTTGCAGTAATTAACGATATAACGTTATGTAACTTTCGAAAAATATTAAAATATCTGTAAATTAAAACTGTATTTTGTCTCAACGGCAAATCGTTATTTGTTAAGTTATTAACCAAAAATTAGCAAATGAAACGTTATTATATCCTTAGCGGGTATCGTTACATTAGATTTTCTATCCCTATCAATAGCTCAACGTTATAACTTATGAGTCATTATCATAAGTAGTCCTATTGTGTATATTTTTCAAAAATATTTATGATATTTTCTTGTTTATTTTTAAATATTTTTACCAAAATTAAAACCCCAATCTAAATTTTTACTTTTTATATAATTAACATTAAGTACAGCTGTTCTGATGATACCAAATATTAGCTATCCACTTGTCATTTTGTTATTTTATTAATATATATTGAATCTATTTAATGATAATTACACATATTGGTAATTTTAAACTAAGATGTTATAATAACCAATACGTTAAAAAATCAAGTCAATAATTCCGAGACGCAAGACTACAATAAAATATTTGACACGTATTGGGAAGCATAAAAAAGGAATATGTAATATGTTATCGAGTTAAATGAAACCAACCCCGACTTGTGAATCTCGCTGGGTTCGAATTGATCGGTGAATATGTTTGTGTCATCACTAATTTAAGCAAAAATATAGGTAGTGCGAACCGGTGTTATTGAGAAAAAGCCGTGATAGTTATTTACAACAGCGATAAATATCCCAGGATGGGAAAAAAGAAAACATGTAAATTGATTTGGTCGGACGCGTCGCAGCATTTCCACGCAGGCAGAGTTTTATTATAGGGCGTCGTTATTGATAGTGAGGGTGTAGGGCAGAGGCGTCGGGACGCCGAGCGACACGGGAAGACGTGCGCGGAATTCAGCGGAGGCATTACCAGAGCCCGCCTGATCGGAACGCTCTCATCGCTCTCGAACCCGTCATATTTCAACGTAATTTCCACGGTCATGCCTGCAGCATGCACTCACCCACAGCACGGGAGGAGGATTCGCCAACTTACCTGCAACAACAAAACTTATATTAGAAACAACAAACTTACACAGTAATAACAATCACTAATATGCAAAACCAACTATTATACAGGCAACATCCCTTCCATTACTTAAATAACCAAACATTTATGTTGATATTACATGGTTAGTATGAAAATGCTTTTTCAAAAAAGAAAATAATTTTGTTAGGAGTGTTGCATCCTTTTCTCCATCGGTCTTAAGAGGTATTGCTTTTCAGGCTGTTTTTATTCCCTTGTACAAAATTAACAAAATATTTTAATCGAAAAATAATTCTGTTTTCAAGTCTCAACAATAATATCCATTTTAATCATCCCTGAATCCGTTTTTAATAGTTTTAGCGTGACGTCTGTATGTACGTACCTGTGTATCTCGCTTAACTCAAAACTGATTAGCCGTAGAATGTTAAAATTTTGTACATTATACATCTAGATGTGCACCTTTCTTTTTTGTTGTAATCAGCTGTGACAAAAAAACCCTTTGCTCATAGTATTTGTTTGAATTTTTCGAATAACTCAAAAACGATTAGCCATAGATTGTTGAAATTTTTAACTAAATACTATAATATCTTAATTTTGGTCTAATTGATCTTTTTACAATAGCAGTTTATTTTTTGCAGAAACTTAATAAAAATAATAATTTACTTGGCTTTTAATTTTTGTAGGAAACATTTTTCTTATTTCTTATTAATAAACTGATATTTACAACAATCAGAATATATTTCGTGAGAATATATAGTATCTCCTTCTTTGCAAGTTTTTCGTCGATTAAAATAATTTTGTGTAATGCAATAAGGAATAGAGATAAACATTTTAATAAAATTTTCAAAAGATGATCCATTTCGTAGGAAAGTTCGAAGATATAAAACAATAGGAAGTTTTTTCTAGCGAAATAATTTAGCATACAAGGAAGTCTTGTGACTGCTATTGTATTATTCCTATAAAATCAATTGTCAAAAATATGTAGGATAACATTTTCAAGAAAGATTTACGGTACCACCCATTATCTATAAAAAAAATTAAAAGATATGTCAATCAATTTTAGTATTTATATCTCAGAGGAATAAGTTCTGATATATTGTCTTTAATATATTTTCAAAATAAACTAATACCAACATAAAGTTTTGATATTGATACTGTTTTACTGAAATATTCTTGTAAAATGGAAGAGATATTTGATATTGTCTGTTAAACATGGACCCTATTGTTGCTCATAATTAATCTAGCCATGCAAGCAGATTAATTAGCAACATTAGAAGCGGCAGATACATTAACGGTGTAAAATTACATATAAAATATAAAATTCTACATTATAAAAGTTTTAAAAACTCCGGGTACATTGAGTCATATATACATACATCAAAGGATATTCGATCCGAAGTTTTTAAAACCTTTCAATACACTCAACTATTCCAACGAATCTTTGTTTTATAGAAAAATATTTAGACAATCCCGCAAAGTAAAAAGAAGTGCTTGCTATTTTTAAAACAAATTTAGCATGTACACAGACTATAGTTTCGTGTAGCTGGTGTTTGCGCACGAAAAGAAAACATAAGCCTTTATGGATCCCTCAAGTGAAATAATAAACTAATCTTTTTATCATATAATAAGGTACGTGACGAACGGGCGGCTGCTAGGCTGGCAGCAGGTTGCGTGCCAACGAGGAGATACTCTAATGATCCGAATAAGAAGCCAACGAGGAACCAGGCTCAAGGCGGCAAATTTAAAAATCAACAGGGAAGGAAAAACAACTAAAATAGCAAAAAAAAATAAATGCTTGTTTATAATAATTCACTTCAAATAAATTTTTCCTAAAATAGATTTTACCGAGAAAACAATTTTTAAAGAAATTTGCATCAGTATTTCCACTCATAATATGCAATCCAATTGAATCACAGTATTTTGCTGAATTGCCAATTACATTCTAATTAATCTTATTATGTTGCTCTCTGGCTCTTGATTGGCTAGGGGTAGGTTTTCACACTGTTACTTAACTATAAACTATAAACTTCTTGTATAAGTCAGTTGTTTGATAACTGTTAAGTAAAGGCCGTTTTAGAGTAGCCTATATAGTACAAGAAATGGTACAATATCTTATACCATATACCTAATAACTAGAGATAATAGATAATAGGTATATGTCTTATACCAAAAACTGTTAGATTTTGACGAAGTTTTGTATGATACTAATGCAATTTCTTGTACAATGTATTGACTTCTGTGCACTTTCCTTGAATATGGCCATAGGCGTGCGCACGGTGGGTGCCATGGGTGCCGTGGCACCCCCTAATATATTACTAATAATTAAAAATTTATAATTGTTAAATTAAGTATATAAATTTTGCGGGCAAGAACAAAGCAAACATATTTATTATTCTCACATTATTCTTAGAATTAAACCAAACATAGTGTTGACAAACGCGAAATATCTGAAAAATAGTCATTTTTGTACCCAAAATTTTGATTTTTTTTATATAGTTCATAATGATAGACCTCGACGCGCTGATTTAAAAATTTCAAAGGGAATTTAATTATCTTTTTTCGTTCCTGAGATATTTGTTGTCAAAGTTACACCTCAAAAAAGTATGTTGTTTGGCTTTTTCTCTAAAATGGGTAGAAATACAATGTCAACGATTATACCAATCGATTTTACGGGAAAAGTTACATAAAGAAATGTTTTCTCCGCATATACGTTCTTTGGAACGATTAGGTGAAAAATGAGAAAATCGAAAAAACCTAAATTTCAAAATTTTTCCGATCAACTTTTTTCCTCCAAAACTTTTCATTTTCTAGACTTAAGTAAATATCGCCACGCTGATTTCAAATTTTCAAACCGAATTGAATTATCTCGTACCGTTCTCGAGATATTCGTGATCAAAGTTGAGATTTAGCAATACCTAAAAAATCAGGTTTTTTAGGTATACCTCTGAAATGGTTAGGTTTACGACTTCGGCGACATCACCAATCGATTCTACGGGCAAAATTACATAAGTATACCAATTTTTAGATTTTTATTGCAAAGGATACAATTTGTAGAAAGGAAAAACGAAATCGGCGAAAATCGAAAAAAATGCCTGATGAACCCCTGACGATTTTTCTCGATTTTTAGCCATTTCAGTTTTTTCCTTGTAGAAATTTTGTCTGTTGAGATAAAAATTTGAAAATTAGTACACTTACGTAATTTTGCCGGTAGAATCGAATGGTGAAGTCGTCGAAGTCGTAAACCTAACCATTTATGAGATATACCTAAAAAACCTATTTTTTTAGGTATAACTTTGAATTTAAATATCTCGAGAACGGAAAGAGATAATTGAATTCGGTTTGAAAATTTGGAATCAGCATATCGATATCTACTTAAGTCCAGAAAATAAAAAAAATTGAAGACAAAAAGATTTGAGCCGATAAATTGAAATTTAGGTTTTTCCGTTTTTCTCATTTTTCACCTTATCGTTCCAAAGAATGAATATGCGAAGAACACATTTCTTTATATAACTTTTCCCGTAGAATCGAATGGTAAAATAGTTGAGATTGTATCTGTACTGATTTTTGAAATATTCTCAAAAAACACACTTTTTTAAGGTACAATTTTGACAGCAAATATCTCCCCAACGAAAAGAGATAATTCAATTCCGTTTGTAATTTTGGCATCCGCGTAATCAATTCTTTAAAAAATATTACAAACAAAATTTTGTAAAATTTGAAAATTTTCGAACTAAAAATTCGATATTTTAAACATTTTCAGGTTTACGGAAAAATATAGCGTCAGCGGCTTTGGGAATTACTTTCCCTTTTGTTACTAAATACATAAACTATTTTTCCAAGTAATATCCATCATAGTGTGAAATGGTTCCACTTACATTTAATACTTTTATTTTATAATAATAATTATAATAATTTATATTGGCACCCCCAAAAAGAAAAGTTCTGCGCACGCCTATTAATATGGCAATGTGAGAAGCAAAATTATCCATAAATTTATTTACATTTAAAATTTGCAGTAATTGCAAGTTTACCAGTATTAATAGTAAGATTACTATAACCAAACTACATACAATAAAAACAAATATACGTTAGAAACGCAAGAGATCACAAATTTCATAAATGCGCATGCTCACAGTTTACAGCCAAACGTCTTCTATTTTTTCAATACATTTACGATCGTATACAATTTTGTACCAAACATCTTATGCAATTTATAGGCTAGTCTAAGACGGCCTTAACATTTTTGACGAAAGATTTTATTTTCATTTTAAAAACGAATAATTTACATGTTTTACTTGACCATGTTTTAATACCGTTTATATAAGTATGTTGCCTATTACTATGTTATGTGATCAGCATTCTAATGAAGACTGATTTACAGTCTAAACTTTAGTGCGTTAGTGGATTTTATTAAAGTCTTTATCTCTAAAAAGTACCTTGCTTTTTTTTTTAAATCCAGACTAAAATTGCGGAAAACTAATTCCCCTTTTTGTTCTGTAGTGCAATAATAATTTTATAGTAAAGGTTGACAGTTCTAGAGATTGAATTTCAGATGTTAAGAACAAACAAGTGGCTAATGCTGAAGTAATAAGAACACAAAAAAAGGAAGAAAAACTAATTCATCAAAATTTTTGGTTAATATTACTGAAGTGTAAATATCTTCAATTCTAAGCAATAAGAGACTAACAAATGACTATTGTTGAGTAAATTTGAAGGAACCAGTAACAAGTTTATTTTGAAGGTTATAAGTACGATGAAAGATACAAATGAGTAATTTTGAATAAAGAAGACAGGAATGAGAAGGGATGTAAAGCGTGTGCCGAACCCGTGCGTAATTCGGCAAGTTGTCCCCGGATAGGCAGGCGAGAACATCCCGGGTTGCTGTTTTCCACGCGGACTATCTCCAACGCGATGGAAAACGTCTCTGGCGGGTGCGTCGGTTCACAAGGTGACGGAGAGGGCGCTAGCGTCCATCCTTCACGTCTGGCAACCATCCAATCACATCGCCTTTGTCCTTCAGTTTCGACGGATCCACAGGCTCGCGCGTCCTGCTGTCGTACGATATGAAGAACAGGGTTATTGATTCGTCTTCAGGACACCGTGATCAGGCCTGATGTGCTGTGTCTTCTTCATTCCTTCTCCCACTTTCACATAAATTTGCAACGAATAACACAATACTTCTTAGGGGTCATAATCGATACACGATACGAGTGGATGCATTATGGACGTTCAAGGAATTTTCACAAAGAATCATATTTAAAAGTTATGAAATGTTCAATATTTATAGACAAAACCACAAAATATCGTATTTGTATGGTATCTTACAGTGAGTAGTCTTACTACTAGAAACACTAAGTAAAGTATAACATTTCCGATATTGAATGTATAACTCTTTTCAAGACAGACGTAAGGTTTTGATATATGAGAAAAACTCTTTTATAGTCTACAACAGATTTGTCACTACATAAAACATTGTTATGCAAATAAATTTAGATTAATAAAAATTAATCGAAAACAATAAAATAATCTAACCTTTTAGATGGAATTATAAAATGAGATACAAGAGTCTGGTTTTTCAATGTCCTGATAAGTGTCTAATAAGTCTTTGTTAAATTAATCTTCATGGGAATCACAAATTCCGGTTTTTCAATATGGTGTTTAGATACCTTAGATGACAGTAAGATAAAGTAACAGCTAGTTTATGCTTGCCGATAAAATTTTGCTAGTAGGATAAATTTACGAAGTTGGTTCGAATATGGCCGAATGTAAAATATTCTGTAGCATTTGACAAATTTTTTATAGTTTTTAATAATATTGTGAAAATATGGAATTAGTATAGTATATTTTGTGAGAGTAACGATGAAGAAGAATTAATAGATTTTATAATGTGGTGTAGATTTTACTTTCTAGGATGTCAACCAGATCATTTTAATTTCTCGTGTGACTATAATTTTTTCAAAAAATTTAGATTTAGTATTAAAAAATGTATAAAATATTATTCGGTTTTTATTAGTAGGTGAATAAAATAAAAATATGAGTAGCATATAATGTTTCGTAAATATATTTAAAATTAAATACCAAATTTTATTTACAGAAGTTTTGCAATTATCCCGTCGAAATTTCACCGATCCAAACTTTCAATCATTGACATTTTTTTAGCTAAAATTAATATAATATTCAAAATTTGTTTAAAATAACAGTTGATTTCATAGAATAGTAAATGTAAGTAAAAATTATTACCAACTTGAGAGTTGACAATTAAATCTGGCTGTTACTTATCAGCCAGATCAATTCATATTGAAAAACGCGTTTCCATTACTATGTAGTTTACCAACCAGATAAATATAATCTGTTTGGTAGGTAACAGGAATTTTGATAGACGATTGAAAAACCGACCCTATGTATAATTTACAAAGGTAACAGCTAGAAATACCATAGAATAAGTTATGAATTTATATGATGACGAGTGATGTAGAATTGATAGAAGTGAAAGTTTAGTGAGTATGGTATTTAGAGTTTGCTGATGAATAGAAGAACAAGGCATCATCTGCAAGATTAATAGGTGGAGACACCACCCCGATCGACTTAAAGTTTAAATGAGACAATTGGAAACGTCAGTTCAAAAGCATTTCGGCGAAATCTTGATGTATATTTCACGGTGGCACAGATGAGAACACACTAAACCCATTAGAACATTACACATTAATAACCAAGCAGTGAGAAGAGAACGAGGGTGATACTAAAACGTCACTCAGTATGTAATAAACAGCACGCGCCATCTTACTCGCTCTCGCACGGTCTCCGTCGCTCACGACGCGTCATTTGCTTGCGGGACGCGAATAAATACCTACGGATTAATATCAACCGGCCATAACCTAAAAACTAATGTCTGCATACGGACAAACTGCGACATTTACGGATGCTCTTTGCAGAACAATTACCCTGATGGTGCAACTACGCCGTGCGCTCGGCGAAATAGTTGTAAGCGGAATGTAATTAATAAGGATGGGCTGCAGTCCGCAGAGACAAGCGTCATCATCATACGATTGTTTATTCATGGCTACTGGCGGCAATGGACGTTATTAGCGAATCATTTGTTGCATCAATGCTAATTTTTTTCTCGCTTGTTTGTCAGTGGCGTACGAGATTGAATTGACAATTGACAGTGAATCCAAATCTGAATTAAGTTAATCTCGTTACATTTTCTAATTATTTCTCAATGTAGGTGCTTGATAAAGGTGTTTCAATATATAGTGAACTATTTCAAGCACAATAAAAAAATAGTTGATGCTAAAAACATTGATTCTAATTCTAATTTGAACTATTTTACTTATTTAGATTATAGATAGCAATAATAACTTAGGACAATAAAAACAACACAGTAGAGAAATAACGGATACGAAAAAAGCAAAATGACACACAAAGGTAGTTAATTAAGCATAAACCGAATTACAGATTTGGTAGGAGTCGATGTATGTGTGTATGAAGGTCAGTAATTGACTTTGAGTACTGTGCAAAAACTCTTGTTGGTACATCTACAAGGTTTGTTTTTTGACCTTTTTAACTTGTCAAAGTAGTAGATTACAATTTCGATCATTTCTTTTGATAAAAATCTTTGTTCGGCTAGAAATTTTCTGAGTTTCGACAAAAGATAAAAGTCCAAGATATCTAAATAAGAGAAATACGACAGTTGGAAAAGATTTTTAAGTTCGATTTCTTTAATTGTTGCGTGGCGATTTAGTTCGATGCGGTATACATTTTTTAGAAAGTTTGTAACATTTTTTTAAGATTCAATGATTTTAAAAGAACCCTTAATATTAAAATATTCAATTATATGTTTGTTACTGTAGTTGTAGAACCTACCAATTGGACTATAGATACAAATTTATTACATGTATAAATCAAATTTATCAGAAAACTGTATACATATACAAGAAAGGTGATTTTGACATTATGATGTTTAACAGATGACCATGGAAGTTGTCTTTAAATTAAGAGGTGACTATTTGTTTAGTGATGTCCGTCGGACTATCAACTCATCTTCTAGTTGGATGTACGATTATATAAAAGTATATGTTTTGCAGAAAAAAAATGGCTAAACGCTTTTAATGTGAGTGATTTTATCTAGGACAAGTCTAGCAGATCTTTTTTTTATATAGTAAACAAATTCTGTGTATAGTGGGTTTTGAGGTGGTCGTGTTTGTTTTTTTTTATAAAATTTCTCGCTCAGTGAAATGAACCCCAACTGGGTATTTCTTGAGTGACAGTACGCCACTGGACATTGCTAAATAATGTATGAAACATTCCGCAGTGGAAACGGCGTATGAAGTGAAAAACAGGCAGGCCGTTGCGTCTGACGACAGTCATCAGTTGAATTGATACAAGGAAAATGTAAAATTTGCAGCGTTTTCATGGAGCTATTTGTAGGAGTAAGTGGTTCGCTTTGTTTGTCCAAAGTTGAGCGATATCTCAGCGACCGCCCGAACGTTTGCAGATGACAGGCGCCCCCGTCGCCCGCGGGTAATGATTCGTGAGCGGCCCGCGACTCGGGCGATGAGCCGCGACGTTCACACGTGATGCCGAGCGGATTGGAAACCCAAGAAACCCCGCTCATCCATAATGCCGCGGACACACGGTATAAATAATCATCATTAAATAAATTCTCCATTGAAGTTAATGTAACCAACAGGCAAACATATATTTTATTTCAGTCAAAAATCAAACAATCAAAAGATCAATCAATTAAGACAACAATTACAAAGAAAACACGTAAACTTCCCCACCAATTTATTGACCAATCAAAAATCGTTATTTGTATCAAGCAAAAAACTACTATTGTATGACTGATTACATTTTGACAATAAAATACACAAAGAAATAATACATTATCTAAACCATATGTATCAAAAAAAAAATGATTATGATTAACTTGGACCACTAAAGTGGAAGAAATCAAAAAACTAAAGCACATTCAAAAGCAATAACAGATTAATTCCCAGGAACAATGGAGGAAAACATAATTCCGATAATAGAAACAAACTACGTAGCAATAAGTAAGTTATACCGAAGACACACGGTATAAATAATGATCATTACGTAAATTCTCAATTGAAGTTAATGTTCATTAGAAAAATATGCAGACACACAAACATTACTTAAAATTTCTTGCACATGCGCAAATGCAATGTACCCTTGACAAAAAAGAAGATAGAGAGTCATTAAAGACATCGAAGTAGTTTCTAAATTTAGAGTATTATTCATGCCACTATACCTCATTGCCAATCGTCAACTTAAATAAGAATAATTTAACTAGATATCAACATTAACCTCAACATCAACAACCCCAACTGTCATTCGAGTTGTTAAGACAACCGAACGCTTCCGATCATCGGTTTTTAAACTTCATCGGCACTTTCCACGTTATGAAGTTTGAAATGATCATATGACACATGGCTACTAAATTAAGTATTAACTGTTAATAATCATTAACTTTCGTCGTGTGTCCCGGGTATAATTCCCAAACTCGCCGCATTCTACAATGCTACCAAATAAATAATATTCTTTACATATACACCTACATCACCTATAGTTTTTTCTCTTTGGATGCTAGCCAATGTTTTCAAATCTGTCCGCAAAAAATAACATTCATCTATATGTTTCACATTTTGCTTCCCTACTCGATCGCTTCCAAAAAACAATCATCATAATTCAAACACTCATTGGCCTCATCTCCCATTCTGAGTACAAGGTTATCTTCATCGCCAATATCGCTGAATATTACCGACGTAGTTGACCGTCCGAAACAGGTTAGGCAGTTAGAGGGTTTTGTTATCTTGGTGTTATAGGTTCGAATACTTTATGGTAAAGAGGAATAATCAAGATCAATATGATTCTAAATGTGTTTGATCTATTTTTAATACGACGTACGTAAATAGTACTCATAACTTGTACACGTACTTAAAAGATAATATGTTCAGGAGTAGGATTCTATAACTTCGGTTGCTATCATTTGGACTTGTTATGATATTAATTGCAAATATCAACTACAGGCTGTTTTAGACTAGCCTATATACGGGACAATAAATAGTACAGGAAATGATACAATATCTTGTACCAAAAATTGTTAGATTTTTTATGATACGAATGCAATTTCTTGTATAATGTATTGGGCCTGATTCTGCGCACTTTCCTTGAATATGTCACATCTGCGTCAAACTTGTATTTTTGTATTTAATTTGTTTTTCTGACCCCTTTGTAATTAGGATTTTATCTTGTAAGGAGGTCAATAATAATAATAATGATAATCTACAAACATATCATCCGTATCATACATATCGTTTCTCATTATACTTATACTATGAAATGCCAGGATTTTTATTATTTCTATGTAAATGGTTTTAAATATTGCTTTGGCTGCACCACATGCCAAGATAGTACAGAAAAGACGCATTACTTCTAAATTTTGTTCAGGAATAAATCGGAATAAAATAGTATGGCATGATTGTAAAAATCTCTAAATAATTTGTGTTCTGTGTTCTAACTTTTATGTTGTCATCAATAAAAATAAGACACCTTTTTGTGGAGGAAGACTTTTTTTACAATCTGATGATAAATTCGTTGTTTTAATAACGAAAAAGGAGAAAATAACAATTATTTCTCTTTGAACATACCCTGATTATGTCGGTATTAATAACAAACCTGGCATTATTTGTTGTGTACTATTGGGTGCTGGTGTTTTTAGCGTAGTGCAAATGTTTTCCATGAACATATGAAAAAGCGTTGGATGTCAGATCGGATGAGTGACAAGAGAGTGAGTGGGTGGCACGTGCTGGCAGCTAATTACACGCAGCATTCGCATGTGTATCACGTCAGCGTTCGCGTGTACCTAGAGCCGTCGTATCCCGGCACATACACTCCGGCTACGTGTGCGGAATGGTCGCCCAGTAAAGACGAACATCGCTTCACCCCCGATACAACCACCCGGAGACCCGCACTCGCTTTAATCTCCCAGTCTCCCTGATTTGGAATATTTCCGCGCATTAATCCATTTGGTGGACAGAGCGACACCTGATATAGTAGAAGTAGAGATATATAGTCTTTTCTCTGTTCCGGAATTAGAATGTCATATTCCAGCACGGTTATTGATGTTAGAAGGAGCTTCATTCTTAAACGATTTTTGGTTATATTTTGTTATTTGAGATTGGCATGACTGCATTAAATACACAAAATATCTAAACAACTGACAAAGTAATTCTAATTTACCTAGGCAACAGACGAAACAGAAATCACTGTCACCAACTTAACTATTCTATCAAAAAAATCCCTTAATGGAAATTGTCAAATATTATTATAAAAAATAATGTAAATAAAAGCCGAAACAGAGAAAATAGTATAAAACATTCGTTATAGAAGGCAATTCAAGCACTCGTTCGTTCGGGCACTCGCTGCTTCGCGCTCGTTCCCGAAATTCAAACTCGTACTTGAAAAGGTTGCCTTCTACAACTTATGTTTTAATATACTATTTCACGACAATGTGATCGTACGTCATACCTAGTAATAAAATTATAGCCAAAACAGCAATGTTACTATCCCTAGCATATACCCAGTAAAATACACGGAACTTAGTGTCTTTTACTAATAAATGGTTGGTAATCCTGTACAACGTTGCTATTCTCAAAATTATAAAAAAATAATATTATTTTTGAAAAATTTCAAAAAATCGAGCAAAAAATTTAGGAAGTTGTGTACAGAATATGATGAATTCTATAATAAGGTATTTCGAACAAGAACGTGACAAACGAAGATACAGAGGGAGATGCTGAATAAATTTAATTTATTTTATGTAAATAATTCACAATATGATATATACATACATGGTATACTATGCAACCATCAACACTTGAATGTACCCTACAAATACTTGGCAACGTTGCATCAGGGAACATTATGACGTACGATCACATTTTCGTGAAAAAGACTATATAAAACACGGTCGCTTGGCGGCTGTGCATTTTTGTAAATTTTTGGTATTGTAGTGCTCCAGATGTTACGAAATGGACAGATTTATGGTGAAATTACTGTCCGTTTCCGGTACGTGATGCCCTCGGTGAACATCAACAGTAAGGTTATTTTTAGCATAGTTCATATTTAGGGGATGAGAAGAGCCGAATAAACATAGGTTGAGAGTTTCTGGATTTCTACCATTAAATAGTGCTCCAAAGTTTGAAATCTCACTCTCTTGTTGTACTCTTCGACTATTGTGGATGTCTTCACTGATCGTCGGACATACCTTGGTATTTCTTAGAGAAATAACCAATTAGTTGTTTTACTGTGTGTAAAGGTTCTCGCATCGTGATGTAAATTTGTAAGTAGTTTTTATTATATTCTGTGTGGATTAATATTGATTTGCAGATCGATGTAAAAAGGTTTTCAAAATTGTTTGTAAATTAGAAATGTAAGAATTTAGAATTTTTATAGAATCAAAATACGCTTTGTAGTTTATTTGAATTATATAAATGTTTTTCATCGCGGTTCATTGTTAAAATATATATAATTTTGTTATTGTTGAAATATCGTGTTGATTCAGCCCATCCTATTACAAACTCTAATATTCTAATATTACTACCCTGCACCAATTTAACCATATAGTAAACCGCGTCTGTTATCATTATTAACATTACCTTATCTGCTTCAATCACAGCACACTTTTAAATAGAGTGATAGAAGAGGCAGCCGACTATCGTTACCCTTGTTTTGTGTAAAAGTTGTTCATTAATATTATTTGAATATTTTAATCTAGCTTTAAAAGGACAAAATTAGGTAACATTTCGAAAGAAAGTTTCTGATACAGCCCTTAACAGCATATGACAGAAGAAAGTACCTACCTAAATGAATAATTACCGCAAGTCCAAACTTTATAAGGGCCAATCGGTTTATCCGAAAGTGAATTTCATATACGTATGCCTGTACTATAGTACCCTAATTGCATGTCCTGGGCTGACGATCGATCGCGCAGCATGTGTGAGTGCGGAGATAGGCTGTTGACATGAAGATTTCTCGAGCGCCCTCGTGTAGAATGAGGCAGGCTGCGCGCCTCTGTTGCCCGTAACGACATGAGGGATCGCGGATCGGACGTACAAGTCTCTAATCAAATAGCAGCCAGTCAGCCAGGGCGTTTAAGTGCGGACCGGCATTACAATGAGCACACGCGCTCCTAGCACCTACTTACCGAATTAATCAATCCCCAGCTACATGCCAAACAATACAACTATGCGACGGGTCACGCTCTCCAATCCACTGCACACGGTACTCAAAGCCCCAGTCTATATTTCCAAAAACATAACCTCCAATTCGCACGTCACATTTCCAAAACACTCCTTCCTCGACGACCACTTACAATACCATTTGTTTTAGACAAAGCTCCACAATTAAATTTCCGAAAACATATCCTCCAAATCGCACATCACCTTTCCAAAATACTTCTTTTGCAGCGACCAATATTACAATACCATTAAGGACTAATTTTTTCATCTCTAGTTAAAGTGCCGGTTAAATTAACCATAGTTGTTAAAAATATAACCAGGGTGCCTATTCTGTAACTTATAACACTAGTGATCTGCCTTCAAAATTGTTATAATCTGACTGCCATCTAGCGGTTTTTGAGTGCAAAAGGGAATATGACGTCACTCATTTTGTAAACGATTCACTAGCATGAAGGGTAGTTTTATATTCATTTCACTAGTGTTATACTGACATTTGGTTTGTGCGCTTGGCGGTATTGAAGGAACAAATTAGGAAATAACAAACAAATTACTAAAGAGAATCTTCAAATTATGCAAATGTATGCAATTGACAATAAACACAATTTTGCACAATTTGACAGTTGTGTCAGGGAGTAGTGCCAACTTAAAAATTATTTTACTAAAACTTTCAAATTCAAAAGTTCCTAAGATTACAACATTGAACATTTGACACGAAACGTGAAACAATATAACACTTCAAATCGTTGAAAAGTTATAGAATAGGTACCCAGGAGTGGAAAAACCGGCTCGTAAAAACAAAATTTGGTTATATTTAATTTAGACAAAACCCTGTATCTAATCTTTCAAAAACATTTCTTCCAATTCCATAAACACTCCTAGGACGACAATTTTTTATAAGCACAATAAAATAAATAGAACTGACAAAAGTTCAACGACAAGAAATAAAACTGAAGAGTACAAAAATAATTAATAATTATACAACAAGAGGTTCGAAAATAATCGAATATACAGTTGAGGACGAGATGTGTTACCTTAGAAACACAACGACACCGCAGGTGGAGTTGTGTTTTAAAAGTAACACATCGAGTCCGCAAACAGTATATTCAGATTATTTTCGAAGCTCGAGTTGTATATATTAAGACTATATAACGAATAAATCAGCTATATTAAACAAATTATTTACTTGTCAATGCCAATGTCAAAAACTGTAATTGTTTATATTCACGGATGATACGATTAAATATGATTTAACTGTTTCCGGAACACCATTAGTGGTGTTCCGCGAAAACACGACTTAGCAACATAAATAACCGATGTTATACATCGTAACTAAGAAAAATTCAATTATCTGATTGGTCCATTTTCCGATGAGTTGTATAGTCGAAATAATATAATAAACATTCGATAAATTTCAAACAAATCTTTAATGGTTTTAAACAGGTTGTTTGTTTCTTCACTTTGCTCACACCAAACAGATTGGAGTGTTTGTGTTGTTTAATACGTGTAACATTTTTCATAAAATGTGTATGTTTAATTTTTAAATTTCCATCGCATATTTGATCGCATTTATTTGGTATCTTATTCCGATAGATCTTGAGTACTCACCTCTACATCCAAAGCCAATCGTGGTTTGGTTCCCAACTGGCATATTGATTGTGGAAATTTGAAATTAATAATGTTTTATATTTATATTCACTAAACACAGCACTTTAACATATCTACACCAAGAATAAGCCACTACTAAAGTAAGCAGCAAACGGAAAACTACTCGTACATTAAAGTCGACACGTTCAATCTGGCAGTTGGGTTCCGAACCAAATGAAAAAGTCACGTGAGTGCCCGCTTCATTCGATTTTACCTACTAAAACAAACTCATAATATATATAGGTGCAACCAGTATTGATAGTGGTTGTTTTTTTGATAAGTTTTTTTTAGTAAATATGGTAATGTGGTCTTAGGAATAATGTCAGCTTCTATTCTCAGTATGGTGTATACCTAATATTGTTCTGGACAAGTTCATTACTTAAGACTTTTAAATACCAAATATTAGATCAACAATACCTTAGTTTAGTATAACATTACGAAACCCAAACTCAGATGAACTTTTCAAGCTAAGCAATTTCCATACCTATAGAATAAACATGTAAATTGGATTTGTATTTAAAGGTATTGTTCACTTAATGTTAGGAATTTAAAGGTTAAAAATATGAACTTGACGAGAACTAAATTTATTATTTAATATTATCAGAAAACACTTGGACTTATAAAATAGCCAATCAAAACAAACAATGTAGAATTCCACAGAAAACTGTTTTCTAATTATACACTGTGTGCAATGAAATGCGGAATATAGGATGTGAGGAGAACATTGAGGGGCGGTTTTTCCATCTCTGGTTAAAGTACCGATTACCAAACCCATCGGTTAATAGAAAAATATCGCATCGAAAAGGTAATGTAAGTAATTGAAATATATACGTTATTTACTATTTCGATGCGATATTTTTCTACTAACTGACAGTTAAGGTAACCGGCACTTTAACGAGAGGATGGAAAAACTGGCCCTGAATTTCAAAAAATTGCGGATACTTTCTCTCCTGATAGCTTTAGAGCAAAATTACTAAAGTACAAAGTTGTCCAAAATTAAAATGTCTGATTTCTAACGAAAGTGTTACATTTTTATATTTAATATATCTCGCATTGCACGCACGCTGTTGCATCAATTATGATCATATCTGAAGTAGATTTTAATTTTGAGCAACTTTGAACTCTAAATCAATCAGGAGAGAGAGTATGCGCAATTTTTTTAAATCTCATGATAAAGTCCTATTTAAAATGAGGAATTGCTGAGTTTCAGTCAATAAAAACGATTCATTCATATCGACGTTTCGATCCTACCCGGATCATCCTCAGGATGTGAATTTGTTGTCGTTTTTATTGACTGAATCCCAGAAATTCCTCCTTTTAAATCAACGTCCAGTCAAGAAATCTTCCATTCTACAAAGTCCTACGTTCCGCGTTTCATTGCACCCTGTAGGTATACAAACAACAAATAAAAAGTAAATAGTTAATATATTGACGTAAGTGGTCCACAATTTAAGGCGCTTTCCATTTACCAAGACAGATAGCACCGAACTGAACTGATCTATAACTACCCATAGCCAGGTAAAAGGAACAAGGCTGGGGGTAGATCAGCGTTAGATGATCAGCTGACTAACAAAAATAACAGAATATTCTGATCTGCGCAGGCGTGATCAGTTCACTCCAAAATTTTTGTGGTGCTTCGTGAGGTGAAGGACGAGATAAGGAGTAGCTCATGAGCAATCTACCCTATCTAAAAGGAATGCGAGTAGGTAGCTCAGTGCTGCTCGGTGCTACCTACTCTGGTAAAAGGAAAGCGTCTTTAGTGGTATTCCTGTTTTTCGCAAGTGTGGTATAGTCCGATAAGAGATTTTGAGTTGACGTTTAAATTGTTTTATGGATGTGGTAACTATTTAAAGTTTTCCCTGACGAAACAATTAGTAAACACTGTTTATTCCAGGTACCCAGTTAAGGACTGCATTGGAAAATCCTAAAGTAACATTAACACGCCAAACTTAATATAGATAGGTTATTCTACGACATGGAAATAACAAGACAGGGATGCTAACGTTACTTTGAGATTTCTAAATCCAATATCTGGAACAAACAGTGTATACTAATGGATTTCGTACAATTCTGTACCCCATAGCAGAATGCATAAAGGTCGCATTTCTTTCAATTCTTTTACTCAGGGAAAACTTTAAATAGATACCACAACCATAAAACAATTTAAACGTCAACTCGAGATCTCTTGTCAGACTATATCTACACTGGTAAAAAGAAAGCGGTATATAGTGGTATCCCTATGTGATATCTCCATGTATGAGTGTATGTGTGTGCTACAACAACGGCAGTGAACACAACACCGAGTGAACAACAGAACAGCAAGTGACCACCAATAACAACAACACAAGTCTAAACACTTAGATATAAACACCGAGACAACAAAGGGCGGGAGGGTAGGCAGGGTGGGTAGGTGGACGTACCACAAAACCACCATTTGTGACAAGTGCGAGGAGACCGAGCCGCCGCCTGCGGAGCCGGCGATCGCGCGGCGCCAGCGGTCAGTCCCTGCAACAGACATAACTTGGTCAGCACCTGGGGCACAGCCGCCGTGGTCCGTGGGACGGGAGGTGTGGCTATCATGGGCTACTGAATGGGGGTGGTGAATGTACAGAGCATTACATACCATTGCGTATTTTTTTTTACTTATTTATTTATATCTTTATTTGCTGGGGCCTGTTTCACTACAAGTTTTGTAATACAAGTGTGTCACTTGGCAACGATTGTCAAATTTTCAATATGTGCCAATAGAATTTTTAACTTGACAAGCGTTGCTTAGTGATACGCTTGTATAACAAGACTTGTAGTTTTGTGAAACAGGTCCCTGCTGGTTGGGAAAAAACCAACAAGCATGCGAAAACCATTACAGTTTTTTCGGTTTTTTAGTTCATAATTTAGATATCAAATCTAGAGGTTTAATTATTTCCAATCTTCTTATTTCTGAGGAATTATAGTTTAAATTATTAAATTATTATTTAAATAAATATGAAATTAATAATATTTCAATAGTTGCAATAATGGGATCTGAGGCCTGTTTCACAAAACTAAAAGTCTTGTAATACTAGTATATCACTTGGCAACGCTTGTCAAATTTTCAATATGTGCCAATAGAATTTATAACTTGACAAGCGTTACAAGTGACCTGTAGTTTTGTGAAATAGGTCCCAGATATGTCGAGTCAGAGTGTGATCAACAATTGAGCCACCATTGATCGTGAAAAAATTAAATAGCTATATTTTAAAAATACCGTAGTTATTTGAATATATTATATTTTCATATTTTCTCATATATTAATATGTAAAAGATTTAGAACAATAAGACTGTTATTTTATCTACAGTATATTTGAAAAAGTAGAGACACCTTTTGTATCGCTTATTATTACATGTAGGTACTTACAGGACATAATTTAATCATAAGTAATAATAAGAGCCATGAATTTATTGGAAAAATTTACGAATAGTTGTTACGTAGTGATACTTACTTCGCAGAAATTATGAGTAAATTTTACCAATTAAACTCATTCGCTTTATTATTTCACGAATGACAACAGTTCAAACATAAAATTTTAATTAATAAACTTTAATTGTTTTATTTTACTTCCGATAGTATGAAATAATATCGCATTGTCATTATTCTTTTTAAAAAAATATATTTTTGGCCTGATTTCCATCATTTTGGGATGTAAGAAATTTTTTTGTAGTTGGCTACTACATTAATTCTTTTCACTGATTAAATAATGTCCAATAAGATACGAATCTGTAAAAATAGGCTACATAAAAAAGGTGTCTTCACTTTTCCACACTGTAGATTCATTTAAGAAAAATTGAAAATTTTGACACCCCATTATAATTTCACTGAAAATGAAAATATATTCATCACTGATGACTCTTTTCTATGCTTTTTTAAAAAATTTGCGATGGTTTGCAAAGCGCTGACAAATATAGGCTAAAGGTATTTGATTATTTCTATTCACAATTTCAAAAAAAAAAAAATTGACACAATTTGACCAGATAGATATTTTTGTTTTGTTTATAATAAAATGATAAAATGTATTTTTTTTTGTTTTAATAACTCGTGGTTTTTGCGATAGTCACACCTCGCTATGAGTAAAAATTCAGTAAGGACGGATATTAACAGATTATATAGACACATTTAACAGCTTCGGTTACATTGTAAAAATGTATTTGTTGTATTGTGTCATTTGTAAAATAAAACAATAGACACTACACTTTTTCCATTTTATGACAAATAATAAAATATATTGCAACGCTAAATTCAGCTTCAGCTTCAGTTTGCAAACTGCACCGCTGAATGATTACAGGATATTGCGAAGATATAGGGAGATATTTCATGCACCAATAAATTATAGTATGCAAATTCAGAGGAAATAATGTAGCATTAATGTGCACATAATCGAAATCTCTTTATGCAGAATGAAACTATATTAATTAAAGTAAAGTACGCCTAGTTGAGCAGCTCTGCTACTCACTTTCCAGCGGAAATGGTTGTATCAATAAAATTCAGCAAAACCGTTCGCGGCAACGCTTCTGTTTTGTATGAATATTAATTAGAGCAAATGCGAATTGCTACTACATGCAAGTTTCCCAACGAGAAGACCAACATACAGCTCCTAAAATATCCAATTGATGGTAATTCTAACTCCAAACAGAAAGTCAAAACTTCTAAAATAAAACAACAATACACTAAATTAAAACATATAACAGCTAATGCTAGTATACAGGCAAACGTATAATTTATTTCAGTTAAAAATCAAACAATTAAAGATCAGTCAACTAAAGACGACAAAAAAACACGTTAACATCATCACCAATTTATTGTCCAATTAAAAATCGTTTCTTGTATCAAACTAAAAACTACTGTTCTACGACTGTGATTACATTTTGATAATAATATACGGGAAGAAATAATAAAACATTATCTAAACCATATGTACCAAAGTAAAAAAAAATATGATTAACTTGGACCACTAAAATGGAAGAAATAAAAGAATTAGAGCACAACCAATGTAACTAAGTAATTCCCAAGTACAATTGAGAAGAACATAATTCCAATAATAGGAACAAATAATAAATTAGAAGTGGGACAAATAATTAGAGTTTAGGTGAGACAAATTAAAACTCATTTTAGAGCAAATATGTAGGAATTAGAATAAAATTACAACAAAAAAGAACTATAATTAAAGATCAGGAATTATATAAATTGTTTCAAATTCTGTAATGAACTAGAGTAAAAATATGGATTAATGAATTTGTTAGGATTTACAGAATTTGGAGCAAAATGCTCTATTTGTTTGTTGCGATAATATGCTTTAAACTTTTAATTCCAGGCCCATTTTTACTCTAGTTTGCCACAGAATTTGCTGCAATTTCTATAATGGCTGATATTTTGCTCTAGTTTTTTGCTGAATAATCACCTAATTCAGAAACGAAAGCACATCATAGTTAAGTACACTTTATTTCCCGCAGTTGACCCTCACGTCATCAATTTCTGTTGCAAGAATTATGAAACTTTTATCTTGCATCTCTGTCATATTCGCACAGATGAGACTTTAATTCACCACCTTATTATCGTATGTTACAGAAGGGTATATGTGCTATCTGCGTACCGCCGACGAAAAAAATGAAATAGAAACTGTGGTACAACCATGGTAACGGATATTGGTTGCTATTGATGACATTAGGATCAACAGCGGGAAATAGAGTACATAGACGAATATTAAAGTGAAAATTTAGGGAAAAAACTAGACCACAAATTAGAAAAATATACAATATAAGTATCACTTCGATAACGTAGGAAACAATATATTAATGGAAAAGAAACTAAAGTAAAATATTAGAACATTAAATAAATAAATTATTCTAAGCTAAAAACAAATATTTGAAACTTAGTATCTCTTATAATTTCATTTTCATTTTGCAAATTAATTTGGTGGTTGACAAGTACAACTCTCATATTTTTTCCTACCGGCTTTGCAAATAAGTTCATTGCAGTTAAGACGACTTGAAAATTGTTGCGGATGTCATTTATTTCACAGAAGACAGTGTAGGATTTTTGGAATTGTTGTAGTTAGCATTAGTGGAAATTAATGTAGCGAGAAAACAAATGCGCTGTAGGTAACAGCAACGAGCAACCCAAGTCCAAAAGTTGGAATAACTATTTATCTACCCACCCAATATTTACAGATAAAGGTCCGGTAAGGGAAAAGCCACATTCCCAGCCCAACGAGAAGGTGTGGCCCTCTCGTTATGGTAATTGTGAGAAATGTAGCGCTATCAGCATAAATCAAGTTGTAATTATAGTCGCAAACATGCGGACGAGGCAGTTTCCAACAATACAAATTATCAATGTTCATTACGCAATATATACATACAAACGATGCATACGCCGAACGCGAATCCATTGCGCCAATGCCCGGCGTCCAACTTAGACGCCTGTCACATGGTGCCATCTGCACGTGACAGTTGCAACACTCCATGTTCCGATATATTCATTTATTTATCATTGTTTTGTTTCGTAATTATCTTTGTTTTATTTTAAATCAACCGAATTATTTTTAAATATGTTTTGTTTGTGCTTCATAATTAGGGATTATGTTTTATTGATAAAATGTGATAGAGTGGACACGACAAAGCGAAAATTTTTCACATTTAATATTAAATTTATTACCTGACATGGACATCAAAACATAATAAAAATAAAATGTTTTATTAATTAATTCCTTATCAAAATAATATGTGGTCACAGTTGAGTTAAAATTAACACTGTTCCACTTTATGCGTTCTCTTGTAACACTAGAAATATTTTACATTTGGTAAGGAATATAGAATAATCTACATAAAAATTAATTTTATCCCTAACTTTTCAAATAAATATTATTTCTTTGTATTGGAGAACAACATTCAAATGAGGAACCAAAATAATTAGTGTTCAATCAAAACACGATTTCCAACCGAAACCAAAACCGTAATCGCATATTCGACTCCCCTTCTAATTTCAGCCGAAAGCGTAACCGAAAAAACCAAAATTAAATTAATGAGATCTCATCTTGCACTTGGCACCTTTGTACCTAAACTAGCCTTTTAAATTATATTTTAAATACCGATTATAACAACTAAGTTTCTTTCTAACTGTTATTCAAAAAATGTGAGCTGTAATTCAAAATCGTAAACTATATATCAAAAAGTATCAAATGTTGTTCACAATAGTCAAGTGCAATTCAGAAAGCATAAAATCATATTTAGATTAATCAATTTTGAGTTATATTTGACGTTTCTGAAATACAATTAAAATGTTGTAGTTAATAATATATGTAGGTATATAGTATACAGTAAGAGATTTGGTAGTCGGCAGTTGCTCTAAAGTCTAAATAATATAATAGTGACGCGATTGACGAATGTTTCATTATTTATGAGTTCAGTCTAAGATAGAACAACCGTCATTGTATTTTATTAACAAATGTGGATAACCCAATTTCGAGGGGGTTCCCCGAAATTCTAATGAATTTATTTCTAATGTATCAAAATATCTGAAAATTTATTATCAGACATTGTATTTAATCATATATTTTTTTGTTGAAAACTTTCTTAATAATCCATACCCTTTATCCAAGAAAAAAAATTCAAAGCTCCTTCTGAAAACAAATACTGGCTACGGGCTTGGGAAAGATTAATTTTAATTTTTAGCTAATTACTTCATATGTACCATTAAAACCATAATGAGAACACAACTTATGTGTGATGTTTTTCCCTTAGAAACTATTTTGATCAGAATGCAAGTCAGGGGAAACTTTAATAGTTAGAGATTAGTAATATTAATACGGTAGTAATGGTATAACGAGCAAGATATTAATGTCAAAGTTATGTTTATCAGCAATATAGCTCTAATGACGGACATCAAACGCAAAGCATGATATTTTGAAACTTAATAAGTTAATTATGCTTACATACATCGGAGCGCTTCGTTTTCATTAGGGAATTTAGTCTAGGTCCGGATTTAGTACGCGTCATCATTCGCTTTGCGACTCGCTTTGAAGTGTGAGGGTTTAACTTTTAAGCAAGATGCATTGACTGCCAGATATCCAACCAAATACATCATTTTTATAAAATTAAACCAAACTCGAAAACTCAAATTAGAAAAATAAAATATGTAGTTACTTTTACCAAGTATTTCACATAAAATACTTGAATTTTCTAGATAAGTGAAATTAAGGTCTTTACTATAAGGTTTGTCTATTTTTAAGGTAGTTCGTCCTTTCGGATTTTAATGAAATTTTATTGAATATTATATTATCAATAGTGTTAGTTGTCAAACTTTATTGAAAATATCGTTCCATTAGAGGAAACAGTTCATATTTTTCGTAAATATTACAAAAGAAATTATTTCCTAATATGGTAGGTTATCGAAGGTCACTAGTATTTTTTATTATTAGTAAAAACTCATCATCTGGTCCACAACACTCATGCTTTATATGCATTTTAATAGTGTAGGCTTATGCTTTTGTATTTATGTCTTTCCGTAAAATAAAATAAAAAGTTGGCTTAGAAAATAAAAAAAGTATTTCTTTGTTTAATTTATAAATAAAAATATATCCTCGGACAATGGTGAAGTTGCTTAACTTTCATAAAAAAATTGTAATTTTTTTTAAATTTGTGATCATTGCACCAATTATACAGTGGAAAGTATTAGCATTAAAAATCAATTTTCGGTTTGCAGAGAAAAATATATCTTTATAATTCTATTCTATAAACGCATTTTAGCGGTCTATTTTGAATTCTAGATCTAACACTCCTGTAAGTTAGTAACTTTGTAAACAATTTATTTTTATGAGAAATGTTAAAAGTAAAAATATTAAATTAATTTTACATGGAATATATGTTGCCACATAAATTTTAAAACACTAATGTTGGTCACTGCATTATTACTTATAAAACTTCTGCTTGTTTGTACCCTCTATAATAATTAATAAAAGACGTTACACGTTACATACATTTGTTGTTAAATTGAATAAAACTTTAAATTATTATAAATACTTATATCATTACGACTACCATAGAATATACCTATGAATATAGTACTTTGTTAACATTTTTCGTTTTATTCGTAAACAAATGTTACCGCTGTATTCAATTACGGGCCCCCAGCAAAACGTGAAATTCCCAATTAAAAAAACTGTAATAAGTCCATGGAATAATGAGTGAAAAATGTGGCGTGCCACACCTGTGGTTGCGTGAAATATAAATGTACAATTAAGCGTGAAATGCTATTAGTACTTATACACACGACGGCATAACGGCCTGGCTGTACCAATTTAGGGCGGATAGGTGTTGGTATATTAGAGCGGTGGGCCAGGGCGGCGGCGGGCAAGAGCAAGGAATTCGAGCCACCTGATGCGCACTGTTTTTAAAAGCACCAACTAATTACTCACGAACGAAACAGGCTATTCCGAAGTTGATCTACTTCCAGCCACGCATAGAAAAAAGGTATAATCAAATACAAACACAGAGTATACAAGTATACATCCTGGGTTTCTTAATATTAATATTGTTACATATGAAATAAAAAGAGAAGGGCAACAACAAATTTAAAAATGGGGCAAGAAATAAGAACTTACTATGAAAGAAATGGATATTTCAAAATACATATAGACGGAATTCGTACAAATAGAGAGAAGAAATATTATATCAAGATCATAATTATTGGGAAATACTACAACAAAAACAAACTAGTAATAAAGGTCTATACAAGCATAATTTTTTCAATATTGTTATTATTGTTACGTAATAAATGCAAAGAAGCAGAAAAAACAACAACAAATTATCAAAATGGGAACAAGCAAGAGAAGCTTACTATGAAAAAAATGGATATGCAACGGTACAAATAGAGAAAATTCGTTCAACTGGGGAGAACATATTTATTATATCTATAAGGATAAGACTTGATATTTGATTGACAGTAATGTATTTGCTTGTCTCATTTAAAATAAAACATAGGGAACAAATTTGACATTTGCTTTTTGGGTTATAAAATATTCTGGCAGGCTTACACCGAATGCAACAACAATTTTATGAATCGCTTATAACTTCAGACGAAGTGCTAGAATAGTAGAATGGTCTTTTATTTACGCCCTTTAAAACCAGAAATATATAGGGGGTACATCTTTAAAATTTAGATCAATTAAAACTTCAAATTCAAAACATTTTTCAAAGTATTAGAATTGCTCAAATATCCTATGTAATTTAAAAAAAAAACAACAAATAAAAAGGGATTCTTTAAGAAAGAAGAGAAGAAAAAGTTGTTAGAAAAAAAGTGATGAAGAAGATCAGTGTAAAAATCTAGAAAAGACGGAATACACATTGATAAATTTCGGAAAATGTCAGAAAATTAACTATCCATACAAGTTATGACATTGACACCGCAAAGAAAAAGAGAAATAAGAGGACCAAGGAAAACTTGGTGAGAGGGAATCAAAGAAGAAAACAGAGAGAGAGCATTACTGGAACACCTATGAACAGTTTGGAGATTTTTTTATCAGAAATGGTTACCGATATTACAACTTAAAACGTATACAGTAAAAATTAGGACCAAAATTTATTCAGACTAAGTATTGATCCTCTATGATTAAGGGGTTAAGACCAGAAAGCGATTTTTGAAATATTTAATTATTTTTATTCTCTATTTATAAACTTGATATACTAATTTTCTTTATTCATGTATGTAAGTAGTATGTAGAATTATAGAAGTAAAAGATTTTTTTAAATAATTGGAAAATTTCATAACTTGCGTTCAACAATAAAATGACAGTTGGGAAATCAAAAGTTACATGAATATTAGATTTCTATTTTTGTTTTGTTCCCATAAATAGTATCACTAGAAATAGATGAACCTATAAAGAAATTGGAAAAACTGTCAACAAAAATAGATCTGTATTTCCGCTGACATGTGTCAAAGTTTTATAGGTTAGGAATAGTTAGGTAAAATCAATGCGTATGAATAGGGCATGAGTTTTCCATTATTAAGGCCACATCTCAATTACCCCGTCAGTCCTCACGCGCAGGATTCACGCGTGGGCTTGACAGCTACGCGTCCGCCGCGTGCATGAGCCTGACAAGGTCGGGAGTCAGGCTTGGCGTGACTGCATACAATGTCTGTAATCAGCACAAAGGAGCACATGCCAGCCGGGATATACACCATGCAGATCACACATTCCTGCGCCATATTCGCACATGAATTAGCTCGCGTGGAGAGCTCTTGCTCGTGTGGATATTTCAAGATTCACTTCGAGGTAATTGCTGCATCACTCTAGTGCGGTTGCTTCGCTAATTGATACTAAGATGTTACATAGCTACAAATGGCATCGAATTTAAAAACGTGACCAGCATTGCACAAGTGTGTGCAAGTCTATATGGCAACATACAATTTTGGTGGGTTGAAGTTTACTATACGGTCTACAAAAACTATGGAAATGCGCATGCGTCTGAATGAAAGATAAACAGTGATTATCAAATACTCTCATTAATGTCAGATAATCCTTTGTCATATTGGAATAGAATAAAACTATCAAAAAGATTAGGTAAGGTTAGGTTAGGTTAGGTTAGGTTATGTTTAATAAATATCCTGACAAAAAGTACATTTCTTTACAATTTCAAACATTTCAAAGTCATTGTAAAATCCATCGAAATGACCACTGTTTTCTTGCCACTGGTAACGTCAAATGGCCTCCTAGTGGCAAAAATTTCAATATTGTGTAGACCGTATTTTTACCTTTTTCATCTATTTAGACA
This sequence comes from Stenolophus ochropezus, assembly GCA_035578165.1. NCBI lineage: Eukaryota > Metazoa > Arthropoda > Insecta > Coleoptera > Carabidae > Stenolophus > Stenolophus ochropezus. Next base: position 7,941,372 of record JAQOWZ010000002.1, read on the forward strand.
AGTAAGAACAAAACAATAGTTACTTTTAAGTTATCTGTCGGTTCTCGATGAAACATTTTGAAGAAATAACACTTACTTATGCTTCACAACTAAGAATTTATTTATTATTTATTATAGTTTTGGCGTGGGGGGCTCTTGCTCATGCAGATATTTCAAGATTCACTGTGTGCAAGTCTATGTGGCAACATACAATTTAGGTGTAACTAGTTCACGTTACTGGTCGTGACTTTTTCATTTGTTTAGACAAGTAAGAACAAAATAATGGTTACTTTTGAGTTGTCTGTTGGTTCTCGGAAAAACATTTTGACTAAGGTTAAAGAAATAACACTACTTACTTATACTTCGCAACTAAGAATTTATTTATTCTTTATTTCGACTACAACGCCATCATTAAAGAATATAATGTTACGAATATATAGAAATTGGTATGTTACAAAGGTTGACAAATGGAAATGTAGGAATCCCCATAGATCAAATTGATCGTACATTACATTCTTCGTTCATCTCTTGTTGTTCCTACAATTGATACCTACTTATATAATATTTTAGTCTTCCGGTGACTGCCTTATAGCTAAAACTACAATAAAGAATTAATAAATTCTAAATTGTGCAATATACGCTAATGTTCGTTCATAAACCTTACTTTAGACAATTAATATATAACTGACATGAAATGAAAATGAGTAATATTATTGGTTTTCTGTCAGAATTTTTTATGCGATTATCTTTTCTATTATTTCTCAATATAATTGAGTAAATTTTAATTGTTCTCCAGAAATGTATATTTTAAATTAATTGTGTTAATAGTACTATAACAGACAACATCAGTTTAAAAGGAATATTTTGAAGAAAATAGATTCGTGGGTTAAAGTGTGAGAAAGATACTTTTTGTGAAGTTACGTGCGCCATTTTGTTCTTTTTGTCAAATAGAGTTCTTGCATTTATTTTTATTCTGTAGTGCAGAATCAACTATTTACCACTTTGTGTAATTCCAGCATTCGGTTTCGTCTCGTGCTAAACTAAGCGACTTCCTGCATTTGTATACAATTTTCAGACGATGCAAAATAAGTACTTTTTTCTATCACCTTTAAGCTATTTGCTTGTTGCATGATAACTGTTAAGTATATAAGTTAAGTGTATAAGTTTTATCTATGTTTAACGAAAGATTTCTGTAGAATAATTTACATGTTATACTTGATTTTTTAAAACCATTTATCAGCCTGACGAAGACTGAATTATAGTCGAAACGTTGGTGTATCAGCGGATTTTATTAAATGACTGCAACTCCAAAAAAACTTTCTTTTTATTAATAGCCAGTCGATAAAACCAATCCTGCATTAATTAGTAAGCAACTTCTACATATCCACAGATATTTTCAAGTAATATTGGATGTATACTAAATTGGAATGTAATGTAAACTTTTCTGTATTTCACCTATGTTAAATAGTCGTGGTTAGGTTGCCACAGAAATGAGCAAGAACGTGTGGAATTGCAATATAATTTGATAGTTAATATCTGAAAAATTTCTCGGTGGAATGTCGGAATATGTTTGCATGAACATTGAAATAATTGGTCGTGTTTAAAGTAAAATTCCCTGACATGTGAGATTGCAGTTAGTGTAGATTGTATTGATTCAAGTGATATATTGTAAGTTTTACATGTGTGTAACATTGATGTCAGATGGTGTAGATATAGCGTGTAAAACCGCAGTAAATGCAAATGTGTAACTGGTGTAATAAGGCAACAGTGTTGGACGTTTTTACGAGTATAGTCAACGTAAGATTAAATCATTATTCATCGTGTACTGCAGAAATTAATTAAAATCATGGCTAACTCTGATGAGAACAAGCGTCGTGGTTAACGGCCCCAGGTTCCGAATAATTCAATTAACGCAATATTTGACGTTTAATGTTGCTTAAATTATACACATTAAATTCCAAGCCGCCTAATTCCCTAATTACATCTTAAGATACTACATTTTATACAATGTGTTCATTTGCACCAGTACCTTCTCTATAGGTCATGCCATTACCGTCATTTTTTACAAACAACTATAAAAATGTGAGGGATACCAAAGTTGTGTTTTCAAGAATAATATGAGACATTGATTGATCGCTCTTTCAAGATATAAAGTTTCCCACTAATCCACTTTATAAACAGGAATTTAAGCCTATATTAATATTGCTATTCACAGAAACCATAAATAATATTTTGAAATTATATTTACATAATATTAAAAACCGTTTTTGCACTATTAGATATTTTGTAAAGTTTGCAAAGCAATAAGTTAGTTTTTAAAATTACTGATATGTAAATGATTTCGTACATTACTTATAACAAATCTATATTCGATTTAAAACTGATAACTTTTGTATTTTTTTTTTTATTTTTTTTTTAATGAGTGAGACAATCAATGATCGACTTGACATTTGATTTAGGGAACGTTTCGATTATACTATTTAACCCTGAAGGTCATAGTATTATCGAAAAGTTGATTTAATCGTCAAGATAAAAACTTTACGACTGCGTTCAGATGTCTACCTCACATTTTTTTTAATATTTCTGAATTTCATGTTTCTCTTTTTGCGAAGATGGTATTCCGGCAGCAAATATTCTACCGGTTTTGGATTTTTGGTCATTGAAACAAAATCAGTAACAATACTTATGTAACTATATTGCTATAATTTTCAAATGTGACACAACAATCCTAAATGAAACAAGACCTGAAACGCATGGGTAGTTGTTTATGACAAGATTTACTTGCATTTTTAGGGAACCAGGTTATCAGATTTTGCAAGGAGCAAGAGGCCTTTATTTTATACTGGATTGTGGATTACTCCGATACAGCAGTATTTTAATCTGGTTGAAAGTTGATTATATATTATATATATTTTTTTTTCTGCAATACAAATTAAAATGCGTGTTAATATGTACGTACGTATGTTCGTTCTAGAAATTCACATAAAATTAATTCTTTATTACCACAGAGAAGAACGAATAAACGAGTATTTTAAGTGCTAGATGTAATTAAAAAACATATTTAGCAAAATCACTACACGACACGAACATTACGCGTGCACTAGATCGCGACATGAAATTTTAAATGTTCATGTTGTAATTCTAAAAATACCGCAATGGAATTATGTGTAGTACGGTGTAAGTAAATTATATACCTGTTGTTATTCATTGATCCGAAGAAACCTATACAATAATAATATATTATTGGATTGCTGACGATTTACCAGCGATTTGACAATTTACTTTTAACTGCATTAATATTTTAAAAATAACACCATTATGGCTTATTGCTACACATTACCTCTAATTTTGTTATTGTCAGTAAATGGAATCGTAATATTTCAACCACAATAAGCAACAAAATGTTTGATTTTAAATTTAAAATATTTTTCCTCTATTGTTAATAAAATACAAATTACTGCATTGGTTTCTATGACTCTAATTAACCTTTTATACAAAACGAGACTGTTTCTTTGGAACATTTTATACATACTAACAAACGAGTGTTGTGTAAATTAAGTAATAAGACTGATTTTTTCAAAACTTGTTCGAATTGAATTACAATTCGATATTGTCTCCCTCAAAATAATTTTCCTGAGAAGCTACATTGTGCTGGAGACGGTTCTTCCTATCCTCATAGCAATCCTGGGATTTGGATACTGGAATCACCTTCAGCTGGTCTGTTACAACCGTATAAATAGTTTTAAGTGTCCAAAAATGAGTTATCTTGAGGTGATTTTTCAATCCCGGGAAAAGAAAAAAATCATAAGAACTCAAGTCAGGCGAATGAGGCTGAGGAGCCACATGAATATTTTTATTAGCAAAAAATCTCATTTTTTAAACCACTTTTGTGTAGATTTTTCTCATCTCAAACGACTCTTTTTGTTCTGAAAATTCTTGTGACTAAAATAATGCTTATCAGATTTGTAAGGTAATATAATTTTCAAAATAATGTTTACGGTACTAGCCAATGATTTATTGAGAGAAAATAAAATATATATTGTGATGTAGTGAATAATTGTTTGTTTGTCAGGCTGGTGATTTTCCAGTGAGTTGCTGCGGACTGCCGGATGAAGCTACTCGGAAAGGTTGAGAATCCATATTGAATGATGAGGACCGAATCGAACGGCATCCCGTGTGGTGATTTGAAAAGGTCAGAGCGGTGTAATTTTCGTAGGCGGCGCTGACCCTCGAAGGCCGAGAAGGTACGACAACCCTCATCTAGTTTCATTGTTTATTCAACGGCCATAGTTGTACCAACAACAAAACATTGAATAACTTCCTCATAACTCTCAAATGAACATGTTAATGCCACCAGTTACGTCGCGGGCTAATGGTTGTTATTGTTGAAACAACAAAACGCATGCATAATACACGGCTTTCACTTTATTGTACGCCACGACGCTTCATTAGTACCGCACAAAAATTCACACTGTTTTAGCCACATGGAAATTATCTAATTTACCATGTGTCAACTTTCTGCTACATCCTTTGCTCTTCTTATTACTCTACTTCCTCAACTCAAAGCAAAATTTGCAAACAAAATCTAACAAATCTTCTGAATCGCAGAGATCAAATTCTTTAAGACATTCCATTTTCCACATAAATATTGATCTCTTATGGTACACTTTAAATGCTGAAAGTTGGAGTTAAGTGCAGTACAACAAAACTTGTCGTGGAATAATATATTGTGTAAAAAGGGCAGAAAGACACTTATGTCCCACGAAAGCACGAGACGAAGTCGAGTTCTGTAATCTCACAAAGTGAGATAATGGGAAATAGGTGAGTTGCAAAATTCATTTTTTCTACAAAAACATTGCAAAATGTTACAGAAGATAAATACACGCACGAAAACTATTTTACATAAAGTACAATATGGGGTAGGTAGCCTCATATAGTGTATGGTGTATCTACGCGCAGTCGCATTGTTGGCAATTACTGTGAGAAATGATCTCATACGGTACATGCACAATGTTAGCTAATACAGTGAGAAATAATTTCTCATACTTCAATCCACGTATGTGGGAAATATGCAGCTCAGTAACATTATTTCATTATTTATGTAGTAAATAGTAAGAAAAATATATTTTTATTTAAGAACTATATTTATATTACACTTACGATATGAAAATATCTACACGAGACGAAATCAAGCACTGAATTCTTACAAATCTGTCAAAGACTACTTTTTTATTTCTAGAAGTGAAACAGTATATTACAAACCGAGGTGAAAAATGTTTTATTACATCGAGGTTTGTATACTATTTTATTCTCAATCTAAAATTAATAATCTTACATAACTAAACGAATATTTTATTTTGGTGTTGATCATCTGTCACATATACTGTCAGTTTGATTTCTAATCTTAAATATTAATTGCAATAAGGTTGAAAAGTGTGAAGTGACTATAGCTGGGGTTGGAAAGTGTCTACTTCCCAACTCCATCTATACTCACGCTACACTTCCTAACCTCTTGCAAAATAAGATTAACGGTAACTAACTTCCCAATTTTTAAAGTCAGAAATCGCCATATTACTAATCGATTCCGACTAAAATTTAATATGCACCTCTGTAAAAAGGGTTCTTTTAAACCTCGCTTATTTGTTTGCCTCTACAATAAAGTTCAGTTATAAAATACAGTTTTTTGCCCTTGATATATAATCTATTTGGATAGATATATGTGTAATATAATGAGAACTGTAATTTTAATAAATATTTATTGGGAATATATTCCTTAAAAATATGTGTAACTATAAAAGTGAAGTTTTTGTTGTAGAACATTGCAACATCCTGCAGCAACAGTACGAAGTGTGTAAGCAAATCTATTGGATTTGAATCTTGGCGACAATGAGCCCCGGAGACATAACTCGCGCAGCCACGGCAGCTAACAAGCGAACCACGTGTTGGCCATCCAGACAGCCATGGAAGTCATGCACTCGTTTATTTTGCTGGCATGTCGATAGCGATATTTATAGATGTGTGCGATTACGCGTTGGACATATGTTCGCATTAACATTGGACACGTTTACATGCGATAAGATATAATTTTACCCAGCGATCGATTCCATGCAACGTGTCTGCGTTTGACGTTACTTCAACATGTTGTAAATCCATAAAAATATCCGCCTACATGCACACTAATTTGTTAGCTATTGTTTATCTCATACACGACATATGTTTCCATGTAAAATATAAATTATCTCCCTACTTAAATAATGCATTAAGTGAAAAGTTTTTATAGTGTTTGATTTATTGTACAGTTTTTTATCAATTAAATAAAAAACATAGAATTATAGCTTGACAAATGTAAGTGGTCTTTTCTCGTTTGTCATTCTGGTTTCTTATCATTTTTTATTTTGATTATTTTCTTCGACGTACCTCCCTTTACCTAAACTCTAACGGTTGACATATTTGCTATGATATTAAGATAAATATGTTTACTTTTACTTGGACTTCCATGGAAATAATACTTGTTTATAATAGAGACAAATTACCATTAAAAATTACTACAAAACAATAGAAGACATGCTCCGAAAAATATTCCTTTGTGATGTTCGAATTGTATATAACTATTCTCAGGGTCGGATTCACCAATAGATAAGTAAGCAATAAAATTGAAAAAAAAAACAAAATTAAAATAATATATAAAAAAATACTGAATCTGTGAAAAAACAAGACTTTTCATATAAAGTGTGGAAAATATATGAGTAAGCAAAAGTAGTTCTACAAGTACAATTGAAGTTGATTGTAAACACAAATTGATGTTATGTGGAAATTTCAAAAGGTACATATGTATTTTCGATAAATCTTACTAATAACAAGCTCTCCTCTGGTTGGGGACATAGGTTGCCAAAACAAAAAAAAAAAAATTGTCTATGGCTTGTTGGAGGCTTAATCCGGCACTGACTATTATCACAAAATTCCTAGAATTCATTCCCGTTTTTAGTTCTTTGTTCCGGTATTCTACAGTTACCGTCTAGATCTAGACTCTCTAGACACTTGTTGTGTCTTGTCTAGATTATCCAGACAAGAAAAGACTTTCTTATTCTAGATTAGGAGGAGAAAATTCTAATATATCACGCAAACCTTGTTCCATCAGAGCTGAAACAGTAATTTTAAAATAGAGAAAGAACGCTGCCGAAGAATTACCTGTCTTTGTCTAAAGCATATGCACAGGTTATTGTAAAGTCTTGAAACAATCAAGACTTGATATCTAGACAAGACTTTTTAATCTAGTCAAGACTAAAGTCTGAACAAGACAAGATTTTAAAAAGTCTTGTTTCGTCTTATATAAACGGAAACACGAGGTGTCCCGAAGAACATAATTGTCTCGTTTTTCATATTCAACTCGTTTGTAATATTTAATTTCATTACATAATTTGAAACTAATAATAATATAGGAACTGAAATATTGTGATTAATGGATGCAATTTCGGGATTCCAGGTTTGGTTAGTGATTCGAGTTGGTTAATAAGAACCTTAATCAAAAAACTAGTTGGGGAAGGATTCGGGTACGCTTAAAGTCTGTAATAGATGTGGCAGCAATATCGGCTGATATAAGTTTATAGAGTTCAATGAGGTAAGATGATAGTTAATAGTAATAAGTTAGTCCTGGCCGCGATCGGCGAAGCAAGTGCACCGCGCAACAACTTGCGCTTAATTGATGAGGTAATCCCCGCGTATGAGGTATCAGATTTCAGGAGAAAGCGCTGCATTTGTCCAAGGTGGTCGATACGTTCGTGTCGGGACCTTGTTTGCCGGGTGTACATATTTCATCTGGGCCGTTGAGAATGCGAGCAGCTGTCTTTTAATCTGAATACATCACGTGAATTATTGTCATTTTTAAATCGATCGGCGACCGCCACTGCGATACGCTTGTAGCAGGCTGTTCAGCTCCGCCATTTAAAAAGGTGTGCATGCTTGATCGGCCGTACAATCGCTTCTTCGCTCCGGGATGATTAATGTCTGGAAAATATGTTCACAGTTTCGTTATTTTCTGCCTGTTGAAAGGCTTCACTCCCGAGCTGTTCCCGTGTTTTTGTGCCTCCTCGCGGCTTACTTCGTCTTCCAGCGACGTCCCGTTTTGTTACGCCGATGTGATAAGAAATATTTCGTTTAACTTTTTGACGGCAGGTTTGAAAGCCTCGTTATTTTTGATTGCTGCGGAACCTCCTTCTTTCCAATACTGCATGCCAATCCAATTATTTCTCAATTTTAAATAAAAGCTTCTTCCATTCTCAAGGGGCCTTCGCTAGCCGCTGGTTTTTCGCATTCCTCGACCTCCTTACCAATTCTAATTTGCAATTTCAAATTATGATTCGATTATAATCTTTCTACTACTTTCTACATGTTATTTTTATTGAATTTTAATCATTCATTCCGTCGCACAATATTTACACGATAAACAAAGACTGAAATGTCAAGAACTTGTCTCCTGATAATTTTACTTTTAGTTAGGGAGGTTGTCACTTTGTAGCTCTTTGCAAACTAAATTAAAGTGAGTTCCATTCTATTACCATTTTTTAAAGAAAAATTTAACACTATATTCCTATCTTACTTTTCCATTGACCATCAATTTTTTGTAAGTTATCAATTGATATTTGTAAGCCATCGACCTAAGGTTTATAAAGACTATTTCGTTTTCTTTTTCATTCAATTTTTTTATCTTTCTATTCCAATATAATTTCGAACCATTAATTCAGAAATGTTTCAGAATTGGGAGTTCTAAGAAAGCGAATTCAGAACAGTTCTTACTTGGATAGGTTCGAAAGCTCCCTTAGCTTTAAATTTGGCGGTATCCGTGTCATGTTATCTGTGGTCACAATAAATAGGTAGCAAAACAAGTATACAGAGTAGTTTAGAAATATTCTCCGACTGGAACTGAGCGAAATTTGAGATCTAAAGTTCCAAATCTAATGTCGCCAATCTTTAACTATAAAAATAATAATAGTTCAGGATCCACTATAAGCTGTAGATCCATTGTAGAAACTATTAACCTACATTACAAAAATTATATCATTTGATTCATTTGCCCTTCGTTTCATAATGGAATTATGGGTATAATTTAACTTAAGGTGTTGCTTCGCAGACAATGAAAGTTTGAGGATTTTCAGGTGTAAGTAGTATGAAGTTGTGGTAAGGGAGAAGGTTACGTTGTTCAAGACGAGATTAATTGCGTGTTCGCAGTGAAGTGTAAGTATCATGCATTGTTGATAAAAAATTCAATACCCAAGGGTGGTGAAAATCGGCTGGAAGCTCAACGATGCACGCGCGTGCGTAGCGGCCATGTTCGTCGTCTGAGTCTGATTAGGGAATTTAGCACGTTGCATGGTATTAGGCTCATGCAATATCCAAACAGTCTAATGGTTCGGCCGCTACGCCGGGGACGGGCGGTACTCGTGTTCTTCTAAGTAGAGTAAACTTGCCTCCCACGGGACCGCCTCGCCTTTGAAGAAGCCGCCCTCTCTAAAATATTCAACGCAAGAAATTTTACTTGTGTGCCCCATAAATAGTAATTCATTTCGTAAGTTGGCGTTATTTAAAAGTCCTGCAGCAATTTTGGATTCCATTAGCTCGTGTTAAATATTTACGGAGCCCCGAGGGGGCTGGTCGATTTTTACTGAACATGTGCCGAAGTGATTATAAATTATATTTTCATAACGTTCCGCGACGGCATGAAACATTGATCGAGCTTAAAGCCTCTGCTCTTCTGCTCAGCGGGCTCGGTCGGCTCTGCTGTACAACGATCCGAAACGCATCTGCGGCCGCGATGGACGATATTGAGGGTGTATGGTTCGCTGATCACTTCCATTGCGACCCGGGACACGGCCCACATGCAAACTCCCCAGCCCTCCATACCGCATTATGTATTACGTCTGTTCGGTGACAACCGCTATCTTCATCCACTCTAATCATTGTTCTAGAATTGATGTACCCTTTGCTGAACTACTTCTCGAGCCACTAAGCTTGTGATTTAGTTTTTTTTATTTGTAAGTTACTTAAAAACTGTCATTTGTTTCAACTTTATACAATGATTCTTTCAGATAAAAAGACCGAGGGAGGAAAAGTCAATGAACTTAAAGCTATAAAAACAGTACAAGTTTGAATTAAATTTGCATTATACAATAAACCAGTAAAGGCAAACATATGAAACGCATGTAAAATGGTAACACACTAAGTCATTTTGGGTGACACATATCATTTACGGACAGTCTTCGTTTTTTCTTCTACAACTCTTTGTATGACTTTATTTTCATTGATAATAATAATAATATAACCCTAATTGATTAGCTAGTAGCATTTGCTTAAGCTTAAACGAACGGAATACCAATCTTAAACTGAAGATTTAGCAAATTGGATTCAGCAACAAAAAGATCACTATTGAAAAAATTATTTATCTTCGTTTTACACTAAGGAGATAGAGTGTAATTTTATATGTTTGTATTTTAATTTTTAATAGTTCTAATTTATTTTTAATTATCTGTAATTCCTTTTGGGGGGCAGTGGTTTTACACCGGGATTGCATCGTCCCCCCAAAAATGTCTCAACATTGTCATCGTCTGAACTATTAATTGTAACGACGCCATCATATAGTGACTCTTTAATGAAGGTGTGTATGTGTGTGTGAACTCCTAATGTCATGACATCGAATGTCAAGTCCTGTCATAGCATTAAGTGCCAAAACATCAATGTCATCGGGTAAACGAATCTTTAGATTATGGCAGATGCTACTTTCTTTCTGGGAACTTTTATTATCGAGCTAAGGGTGTCTGGTGATCACTTTCAGTCTGACGCGATCCACATACGAACCCCCCACACGCCATTAGGAATTAATGACAAGTTAGGCAAGTTTATGACGAAACAGAGTGGAAATCTGTGTTGAAATAAGATATAAGTTTATACTTGGAGCGAAGATGTATTCCGTCTTGTGTACCCACCTTGAATTATTAATCAAGAGCTCGTTGGCAGTGCGATGAAAAAAGAGAACCGGGTGACGCGACAGCCAGCTGTTTGCGAACGTGCACAAATAGTTTCAACAATTTTAATTTTTTCTCCTAACAATCAAAACACGTCACGAACGAGCCTTTTTGTCAACACTGTTTTAATATAATTTAAAATTTTAATCTAATTTATAATTCAATTTACTCACACCTATGCTGTTATTTTTACGCCAACGAATTTTAATTGCTTAAAAACAAAAAGGGAAAACCCAATTTCATAGTAACACGTAATTTCCAATGTGCATAAACTTTGCTTGTTTTTGTTTAATTAACATTGTATATTTTCCGTGTTCATGCAACTCCGGCCCTTTTTGATAGTGGCTGTTGTCTAGCGGCCCTTCGCCGCCTTTGTAGCCGCTACAGGCCGTGGAAAAAAGCGAAAATTTATCTTTTAATTACCATATTGAAATTGCGTTCCCGTTGCCTGGAATTGTTTAATTATTGTAAAGTGGATTTGCATGAGAGAAGGCTGGGCGCGGGGCGAAGGGGCAGAGGGGAACGCCCTCCAGTGGCGCCGGGGGATATTGTTTCTGTTGTGCCTTTGTACCAGCCAAATTAATTAAATACCATATACTTTGTGCTGTGTGCATAAAAGAACATACTCTGAAGAGACCCAACACAATCATCAGTTTTACTTTCATTTCTATTTAAATATTCATTCTCGCCAAACTGCTAAAACTATTTCGCTAATCTATTTCATTAAATAAACTCTATTTCACAACTATTTAACTTTCTCGTTCAAATTATCTTCTTTGCTAAATGATCTCATTACGTTTTATTACTCAATCTACAAGAAGTCTATTAGTTTTAATTTCACCAATTTTATTTAAAAATCTCTTTTCAAAATATATTTTACAAATACCTCAAAATATTTTAACAATTAATTCTCCACGACAGCAACAGATCTACTTTATCCAGTGATAGATAATAAGTAATGAGTGATTTATTTACTATATTCTGTTTTGTAGACGTTCCTGTTTATTTTAACATCGGCAAAAAATTTGGTGGATGCGACAGTTGTTCCATTATGTATATTATTTCTTAATAGAGAAGTTTATCGATTTTTTTTATTTCTTTATTATATTAAGAATGTCTTGAAAAGTGATAATCTACATTTTATTTTACTTAAAATAATACTTACATCTTTATACAAAAATTACGTCAAAGAAGTTAACAGTAGCGCGCACTGGGTTTCCAATGGCAAAAGGGAACTTTGCCTCAACCAACGACTTACGTCTAAGCCTCACCATCCCTTCTACGCGAGCGCATATTTCACTTGTGACGTCACAAAAATTCGAAGATAAATCAATAAATAAATATTTCGATTAAACAATATTTGACATGTAATTTCAATCACGCTAAACTTTCTCATTCTAAATATTCTACTGAATACAAAAAATTACAAGAAGTAAAATAGTTTTCTCATTTTTTGTAGAATTATCTTTCCTTTGTATCTAACTCTTACAAAATTATTAAAAATAATGAATTAAAACAGAATTAAATTAATAAGTTTTGCAAAAATTAAAATGTCGTATAAGTGATACAAGGTCCAGGAATACATGTTTGCATTAACGTAATTCGGTATTTTATGCTTTTCCAAAAACCTTAAATAACTATAAAATTATTATAGGCAATACCTGAGATATTAGCTTGTTGTATTATTCATTATGTAAATTACCGCTAAATTCTTTATAGTTGTTTCATTTTGTGAGCTTTGCTTTTTCGATTCGGGATTTAGGGAATTGGAATTGTCGGTAATTATGTCCGTATTGGGTAAATGAAGGTATTAACCCATTCTGTGATGTTTGTCCGTAAAATCCAGGGCTTTCAACCTGAATACTTAACATTAATTTTAGAACAAGAGCAGGAATTTAGGTAGGGTAATAAATCGTGTAAATTTGTCCGCGGACGCCACTGGAGGGCGAGGGCGGCCGAAGGGATAGGGCCGAAGGGCGTGCCGGCATGCAGCAACCACGCACCAATTTTCTATCCGGTCCGCAGTGAATTGATGTATGTAAAGTGCGCCGTGCTGTTCGCACTGCCACGGTTGTTCATGTACATTACCTTAAATGTGCTCATTTTCCTATCAGCCTGCCCTCTACTTTCCTTTATCACTGACAACTAAATTGTTAAATAATTTTGACATCCACAGAGCTGGCACGACAGCCTAGGTCAAAGCTTTTTGAAATCGAAAGTCCTCCAATTTCAAAACTAGTTCAACATGTACAACATTTCACAAAAGGAACACCTACATTTTTTTTTTCAATAATTATATTACTTACTAGCTTTGTTAGGCAACGGTAGCTCACTTGGTTAGCATGCTCCGACTCAAATTGAGCAGTGTTAAATCTGGGATTTAAATCTAAGCTTCGGTAATCATTTTCGAAATAAAATATCACTGTATCCGAGTGGTTCTGGAATGCAAAGGTGTCTCATACAGCAGAATTGTCAAGAACAAAAACTACTAGCCAAAATATTGTTGTGGAAACACAAGTGCCTAACTTATAATGAATCTGAAATTTTCTATATTAAGGATAATAAAACTCTTTAAAGGAGTTGGATTCGAAGAAAGTTTTGACCCGATTCGCATCTAGAAAAAAATAAGAGATTTATAGAATTCTTAAAAAAAGTCTTATTACTGTATTATTTTTCTACACATTTTATAATCTCCGAGAAACGAATAAAGAAGTTATGTAACTAAACTCTAGAACAGTGATTTTCAACTTTTTTGAGCCTAAGCCTCGCTTTTGACGATCTGCGAACCCTGTGCCCTGAACACGTTTTAACTTGACAATGGGTCAAAATATAACATAAAAGTTTACTCAAAATTGTTCGTGAATATTCGCTACCATCAAAAGAGCGCGCAAACTTATGCAACTGCTGACTTTACATTTCAAAATATTGTCGAATCTCACGATCCATGTATATTATATAGTAATAATACATCATATGTTACACTACTAAATAATATGTGCTAATACTAATTTGTGAATAATTATTACCAATTTGTAAAATGCTATCGAAAAACGGCAAAGCACGTAAAATTTAATTTTAAAAAAATGTTGTTTCTGTTTTCTATTTTAGTTCTCTACCCGCGCCTATCCAGAATTTCCTCCACGCCTACTTGGGGAAGGGCGTGCTTCCTCAGGTTGAGAACCACTGCTCTAGAACTAGGATAAATATAGTTATGTATAACAGTTTGACCTTTTTTTGTCAAATGTCCTCGTGTTCCATATAAGATAGTTGACAGTTATATCCAAAGTCTATTATATCCGATGTTCTACTGTGTTTAGATTTTATTGAATATTGATTTCTTAAAACGAGAAACACAATTTTCAGTAAAAAAGTAAGTAAAAGTGTAGTTGTTATAATGAATTTTAGAAATAAGTGGAATAAATTACGTTCGACCTTTGTACGCGCAGAGTGTACACTGCTTCGAATGTACTAATTTCCCTAGCTACCCCTGAGCAACCCGCACTTTTCTTTATCACAATGCAGAGTGACAGGTAAATTATGAAATAAGTCCAGAGCCCGCATAGTGACTGATAATATTCATTAATCACGACGGAATTAGGAAACAGATGCTATCGCGGATTTCGCATTATGACTACTGTTTTTTAATCCGCGATTCTTTTCTCGTCTGCATTTATAATTGGGACTTTGCATACTCGCCTCACACGCAATGGATCCGTTCGCCATTTGGCCTCCGATAACATCGAATGGAATTTATTTGTAATGTAATTTTTGTGTAAATGCCTTCATTGATATATGTGGACATTTATCAAAACAACAATGGATCAAATCTGCGATACATATTTTTAATTTGTAAAATGCAATAAAATTTCCGTTCTAAAATAATAAAAATGTCCAGTGGAATATGCACAACCGTTTCATGGCTGACTAATTTTTCAGATTCATGAATTGAAACACGTTTTAGCGTACGTTCGAATCAATAACGAGGGAATACAAACAAAATAAAATTACCAAAACATATTTCATACGAAAATAAAATTATGTTCCCCATATTTTCAGTCCGGCAAAATTTGTTTCAACTTTAAATTACCCTGGGTAAGCAACACGTTCAAAGCTTTGCTCGCTCATTTGCGTTCATAATTTCGCTTATTTTTTTACTACAATAATAACAAAAACATGCATTGAAACGAGTTTTCAGAACTGTTATACCACATAATATTTTTAATAGGAAATGTAACAAACACACAATATATTAAAAAAGATCAAGTCGAAATAATTGACAAATAAATCAAAATTGGTAATTTTAGCATGTATCGGAAAAACATTTTTAGCAGGGTAACCAGAAGTTCCGGATTACCGGAATTGTTCCCTGTTTTGAGTCGTTTATTCCGGTGTACCAAAGAACCCTTTCGGGACTCGTAATTGTTCGGCTTTTCATGTCAAACTCGGAATTTAGCACTTTTATTATGTACCGAACTTTCCTATATTTATTTTTTAAAGATTTTGAGTTTCAGAATCAAATTTCTGAATTAAGAAATTCTACGTAATTATTTATCTGTACATACCACAGATGTAGTTTTTTCTCAAATATTCAATGTTCGGATAAAAGAGGTCTTAACTATTTATTAACTATGAATATTACTACAAATCCAATGTCTAGGTATACATATTTATTTAATTTTGTGATTTATAGTTCTGGTCAACCTAATTTTTACGTTTCTTATTTTTTCTAAATATTATTAAATATTTTCGACAAATAATGGTTTCAAATAAATAGCAGATATTTTGAATAAAACTAAATAATGTAACTAGCAATATTGAAGCAGTACTACTAGGGTGTAATTTCTACTAAAATAAAATATTTTGTGATCTGTTTTTAAGATCTATTTCAATATTCTAAATTCCCACAGCTTACAGTTTCAGCAAATGATTGAGATTTACAAACAAAATCTTTTGACAAATACGAATTCAGAATGTGACCAGCAATACATAACCGAATCAAATCCATATGGCAACATACATTGCAGATGTAACATAAAAATGATAATTCCCGGAACGTGTTAAGTGAATGTTAGTAACAATTAGGCTGATGTTTACAGAGTGTTAATACCATTGGTCCATGTAGAGCACAGCGCCATTTTGCAAGTTGGCGGTCAATGGAAAATGGCGACAGTTACACATACAATACCAGACGAGAGACAGAACTAGGACAGCAACAGCTGCATTATCGCCAACTAATTGGAAATCATATACACACAACTGACACGCCGCTATCAAATTCTATGCATTTCTAGAAACTGATACATCTATTATTATGCTCAACAATACATGCAAAAATTAACAGCCTACTGTTTACACATGCGATAACAGTTTTCATTAAAAATTATTCCAATCTGCTTGTTTGTTCAAAACTTTAAACTTTATTCAAATTTAGATAATATCATTTTCTATGATAACCTACGGAAATAATAAATAACCCAAAGTCAAAAATATTAATTTTCTTACTTGAATTTATTTGAAAAAAAAAATAATAGCGGTAAGGTAATTTATTTCTATTCTGGAATGCATTAACAGCAAATATCTAGGGAACAAAATGAGATAATTCAATTTCGCATAAAATTTAGACAAATATCTAAAAATTAATTTATTATTTTTAAATTTTTACCTCAAAATGGGTGTTTTCATCTTCCTCGAGAAAAATTATAAATACACAAACACTCATCACATTGTGAGTTTAAAATCTGGATCGAAAAATACAAACTGATCCATTGGTATTGATTATTAAAGTGGTATTCCTTTGTCCAGTTGAATTAAATCAGATTAGATCACCAAAATCAATGAGTTCAGATCTGATCTTTCTGATATACTAAGGCAAGTGGATTACATGAATCAGTATATGTTTTGTAGAGGTAGTAAACTAAACCATTCAAATGGAATGAAAAATAAATGACCCAAATACAAAAATGTAAGTTAGATCTGATACAAGTTCTCTTTTTATTTCCACAAGATTTTTAATTTGCTTGTCCCTACAACTAATATGTGTGCTTCATATTCGATTTATCGTGTATTTGTTATATCTGTTATGTTAAGTTCGCTGAAAAAACAAAGTGTACTATTATATAAATCTGGAAATATTTGAGAAAATTATATTAAATAATTAAATTTTGAAAAATATAACAAGAATATTGTGTGGATGATTTTCGCAAGTGTAATTTTGGATTAGATTTGGAGAGAGCATTGGCCGATGATAGATATTTAAATGGAACAAATGTGGAGTCTTTTTCTGCAAACACAGCACAGATGTTTCAATACATGACAAAAACGTGACGACAACTCGGTGTGGCGCAGTTTTATTGGTAAAGTTGTAGTTCATCTGCCGGACAGTGCAAACACAGTAAATAGAAAATCCAGTACGAAATTCAATTTGATTTAGTTTAAACTGGATACAAAACAGTTTTCAATGACTCTCTAAATTCAATCAGTTGGGCTGTCACAATGTCTCCTACACGTGCATTCACAAAGTATTCACGCGTCAACATGAGGAGCGGCCAGGAAATTCCCTCCAAACAGAAATCAATTCGTCAGCCGCCCCACAATACACATAAATACACCGACTAGCTCTCAGACGTACATTCACACCTTATACCTACATATATTTAGCTAAAATACCGCAAAATCATTTTCAATTAATTATGAACATATCTCAAAAAAACACTGACCCTCAACAAATCAACATATATGTATTCAACTTCGTAAATACCTTACATTGATTTACGTTCAACTAAAATACTCCAAAATCATAACATATTTGAAAGTGACCGCACCTATGACAATAAAAACAATAACCATTAGACGCATATTGGCATCTTATACCCACCTAAGTTCAATCAAAATATCACAAAATCATTTTCAATTAATTAAAAAACTTATATGGGAATAACTGTTGCATGTATAATAGTGAACAACAAAAATAAATTTCGTTATAAATAGATGGAATTATAAACGAAAGTTTAAGCATTTTATCGCTATTGCTATCGTGATCTAGATGATCTAATGTGACACAGCCCTTACTTAGTTTTCCTGAAACAGTTCCAGGTTTCTGATAAAGCTCCAGGAGTTAAGTTTTTGATTTCATCTGCCGTAAGATACTTCTTACCTAGTTGGTTAAGTCTCTGTATGTTTACGGGTGGACATTCACACAATATGTGTTTCGACGATTCTTCGTCCTCTTCACAGTCACTTTCAGCTTTTCCGACTTTATAAAAATGGTATTTTAAAGGACAATGACCAGTAAGGACTCCTTTCTTTATTCCAAGGTCTTTGTTGCTGAGCTAGTAACTCCTTGGCGTTTGTCGTAGCTGGAGAAAGAATTTTCTTGCTTGACTGAGGCCAGGAGTGTTTTTCCAAAATTAGGACATGGCAGATTCATCCCAGTTTTTGACCACCTTGTTATCGTTACTTGTGGAAAGCCACATGAAGGTTCTGGTCCGTAGTATGAAAGTTTAGCCCTTTTTTTGCAAGTGCCCTGGTACCTACCAGAGGGTATAAAGTAACCACGCTCTTTTAGAGCATGCGCATAATTGTGTTGTGACGTAACTACTCCTTATTTTTTAATTAAAAAAATGGGACAATAATTTTAACTGTCCATTTATATTCGCTCCAGCTTTTAAATATTACAATGATCGCACAATAATACAAATATGTTTTTGAAGGTATTAGTTACTTTTTATAGTAACAAAAACAATTGTTTTAGATTGCTAGTGCAGTGATGCCAACATCAAAATCACTTTGCATAGTACGACTTCCTGTAAAGCTTCATGGGTAGTGAAACCATGAAGTTGTTTTAGATTGCTTGCTATACCATTTTACTACTTGCGGTGTTGTAAAACCAAATCAATGTTTGTTTACAGAGTGTGCTATAAATATTATGATGACCAAACGCTAAGCTTCCTGGGAGGGAAATCCGAAATTGAATGCTGGAATCGCTGTGGATGGAATTCTGCTTTTCAGGATTGAGGGCAGTGCGTAGTTGCTGTGTAATCGTTTCCTAGCGATTTCCATTCGCTCGGATATTTTTTCGCTTGTTTGATCCGGTAGGCGTAACGCTGCCACGTCGGCGTTATTCAGGTGTCGGGGCGAGAGGGCGAAGATGGACGGAACATCTGACGATTTTGTTTTCCACCCCTTTCGCCCTAATTGGAAGGATACACTATTTGCACATCAAACACGACATTGTTTACGCAGCACAAGATTTGTGGAATCGTAAAAAATTACACAAGCTACTTTCAAAAATTAGCTGGAAAAAATCATTGCAAAATTGATCCTAAAAAGAGACTGCCCGAAATTTGTATTAAATATATAAATACTGATAGATTAACAAAAGCTCACTTGGTTAGAACGCTCCGACTGGAATAAGGTGAATGTGAGATCTTGGGTTCAAATCCAAACGTCGCCAATTATTCACCAACATTAACAATATCTTTGAGTTTGAGTGATTTAAAATTCACTATAAACCATGTTCTTTGAAAAAACTGTTAGTTAGCAGTTAATTAATTAAAATGTATGAATTTATTTTCCCAAAACTTGACTATAAATAATAAATAAGTAAAGTAATTTTTGTCGAAGTATTTTTTTTTCTAAATAGCACAAAAATTTCGTTTGTCCATTTTTAAAAGGAAACATATTTACTTTATTAAGCAACACTTAAACAAAAAAAAGCTAAGCGAAATTTTAAGAGCAATGTTGAATATTTCTTTTGATATTTTATTGCGATGTAATAATGACCATTTAAAAGAAATTTAAAATTTAAGTAATAGTGCAATTGGCCATTCTATCTATCTCTTCAACTCAACTCAATTTCCAAAATTCTATCTTGATCTATAATATTTTTAATGCTGGAATTTACTTTATTCAATGCTTCAAATATATTTTTCAACAATTCACAAAAATCAATTTTGTTGTCTTGTTCAAAAATGTTTAAATGTTCAGATCCAAGTATTGTAAAAATACCTAAGATACTAAATGCCAAGTATTGAAGGGCACCGTAAGATGCCGGGGAACCCACTTTGAGACCCACTGATCTAGAATAATACAAGTTCTGGAGAGAAGGGAGATGTCGTGAATAAAATTGTTTTTTTACAATAGATGTAAGTGTAAACTTCTCAAGACAAATGTCCGCGGGTGTCTTTGGTTACTTGTTCGTAACAAATTTTACAAAACTTAATTTTGCAACCTTCAGGAAAAAACACAGTTCCAGTTCACGTCCAATAAAAAAGTTTTATGTTATACCCCGGGGTATACAAAAAAGAAAAAACTAAACAGAAAGTTTCTTCATGCTATTACCTCTGTAATAAAATTACAACACCTCCATTTAGGGGCTTGTAGTGTCGTATGCTGAGTAAGAAAGATGGGGTCACGCTGTTCACACACACGCACCCGTTCTGTAAACTATGACCTATATAACAGCTAAAGTTCAAGATGAATCGCTGATATTATTCAACTCCAAATCATATATTTAAAGAGGTTATACATTTCTATTTTATTCTACGTTTTACTAGTATGATATTATTTATTAAAGACTTAAGTATGAAGTACATTACGGGGTATGCATTACCTAAGCGCGCATTATAAATAGCAACGGTAATATTGACAACAAACTGGTATTGATATTGACATTGGAATAAAAGATTTATATACTACTGCGCTGCTTATTATTATTTATTTATTATTTACGTTATTAAAATTTAGTAAGACAAAATATTATATATAGGTCGTCCAGAATCCAGTTGGACAATGTCTTTTAAATCCTCCGTATTAATATTTATAAAAAAATTTGCATTTCAGGCAAATATAATTTCTTTTCCGTAAATATAATATGTCTATGAAAGTTGAAAATTGCTTGAAACTAATTAAATATGGAAAGTTTTTTGGGGTTTCGAAGGAAACTAGCGGCAGGAATTTATAGGATTATTTCAAACAATTTTCAACTTTCATAGACATATAATGTATACTAAAGAGAAACTATATTTGCGTGTAATGCAAACATTTTCACAGTGGCAACAATTGGTATAAATATGGAGGATTTAAAAGTCATTGTCCAAATGAATTCTGGACGACCTATACCATAATACCTGATTTGTATACCTTAGGACCAAAATTTGTTGGGAATATCTTAGAAAATAGAAGCACTTTCCGAAAGTATTTTGAGCCTCATGCAGATGATGATTATATACTTATTTATTATTTACGAAAAAAATATATGTTGTGAAGTTTTTTAGGTCTAAATTTTAAACAATTTTTGTAATTTTTTGTAACTTTTACGTAACACCAATCGATCAGCCTTTGTCTTATATATTTTTTACTGCGGAATTACAACTAACTTTATGCTTGTAATATGTATGACATCTTACTCATTTAGAAGAGTCTGGCAGTCTTTTCTTGTTTAAAAATTTATCAAAGATCACTGCCCCCAAGGAAACATTTCCCTTAACATACCATTTTGGAGTGTTTGCTTTAATTTTTGGCCTACTGAACCCAGACCATATTCTGGAACAAATTTGGTTGCTCTGGATTGTGGTCTGATTTCAGTGGATTTGGAATTAGAACATTTTCAAGTGTTTGCTCAAATTCTTCGCCTGCTGAAACGAGAGCACATGCTGGAGCAGATTTAGCTGCTATGGATTGTAATCTGGTTTCAGTAGGTCAGGTATTAGAGTACTCAGAAGTGTTTGCTCTAACATTTGGTCTGCTGAAACCAGACCACATTCTGGAGCAGATTTAGCTGCTCTGGGTTGTGCTCTGGTTTCAGGAGGTCGGGCATTAATTTATTTTGGAGTGTTTGCTCTAATTCTTGGTCTCCTGAAACCAGAGCACATTCTGGAGAAAATTTGGTTGCTCTGGATTGTGTTTTGGTTTCAGTAGGTCAAGAATTAGATCATTCTAAATTGTTTGCTGTAGTATTTATTTTTTTTGTAATATTATGTTTTCATTTTGGTCATTATAAGAAATTTTGCGCCCAAGGAAATTTTGAAAAGTCGGCGCCTATGTTTGTTATTATCTGTTGCGCAACATTCCTAAATGAAACAGGAACATATTTTCAAGTATCTAAAGTACCTATTTCTTTCAAGACTTGTTAGTGGTGTAGATTATCAACCTACAGTTACTGCAAGGGATCTATACCTAATAATGGATTCTAACCCACTCGAACACAACTGATATTTAAACCCTAGATCTCATCTTCATTCAAGCCACCATTGTTTAGCCATTTATGGCAGGTTGCACCAATATTACTTAAATTTTAAGTGTCCCTTAAATAGACAATATCACATCAAAATAAAGTGTCAAATGGACTATTCAACATTGCTGTCAAAATTTCGATTAGCTTTTTTTTATTTAAGAGTTGCTTAAAATTTAAGCCTTGTTGGTGCAACTGGGCATTAGTCATATAAATAATGTACACTTTAGATAAAATAAAGTAAACTGCCTAATGAATTTCATTTTGTTAATTGACTTGGAAATAATAGTATTAATTATTTATCAATAAGCGATTTCTTCCATTTCCCAATAAAGATGTTATCTTCCTACATTTATCTGTTTACATCTGCGTAAGAAAATTGAAAAATAAATTGGTTGTAACTGTTTGTGCGTGCGCTATTATGATTTGGTTACCTTATTAAAAGCGGCGCGGGGGCGGCAGTGCTGCCACTCCCAGCGCGGGCGCGTGTGCGTGCGATTGATTGGTGCACGCCGGAACTTCCCGCAGCCAGTCGCTAATACGACACGCGGGAAATTAACCAGAAGTGTGTATGCATGCATGCTTATTCCACATTAGGAAGGATTTCAAACTCAGAACACATTCGTTGTTTTAATTCGGTCAATGCTTCACCGCTGACTCACTCGCAATTAATTACTATCAACCCATCGGAATACTAATTCATCTAGTCTTTGTGCAATTCTCTATTCAAATGGATATCTCCAACAATTTAAAAGCTCTGAAATAATATTACTAGTAGAGATTTCGTAGGGAAAGAAAATGCTACTCTGTTGATTTATTCCAAATAATTACTGTCAACAATATCAACTAATGTTATTATTATCTAGAGGCATTGTCACTGTATGATATTTTTATTTACCCAGTTTTGGATGCAAAATTTCTTCAGGAGCAAAAATCTCAGGAACGAAAGGAAAGAATTTAATTTTGTTTATAAATTTGTAATCAACCTATCGATATGTCAATAAATATTTTCAAAATTAAAATTTTGGACATAAAAATAGGTATTTTTGGATAATTTCGGCTGTGTATAAACAATTTTAGAATAAAAAACTAAAAATTGTAATCTTTCAAGTTTAACTATGATTTGAAATAACTTGGAGATATAAAAAGATTTTAAATTTTAACTGGAAATGTGAATTTATAATTATTTGCTGACCTATCAGTTAAACAGACAATGATTGTGTACTATAACCTTATTTTTGTACTCAATAGTATAAATGGAATGAATTTTACATAATACGTGGTGAAATAAAGTAAATTTTAAGTACATATTAGCAAAGAATAATGTTAAAGAACAGATGGAAGTTTTAAAAAAATAAGTTATGAAATTTTGAAGTTATGGTTACTAGAAAATTCTATATTCACTTTAATATATATAATGCTTTAGGGATGATTTACGTCATTCTCATATCTAATTTTCGAGCTTACGAATAATGTAAAATTAACAACTGCTTATTGATTTAGATGCACAATGTTTTGCTCTACAACTTTTATTTGAAGGTCCTGCTGTTCCAAAATTTATGGGAGGGGGGCAATTGCCTACTCTTCCTCCCTTAAATCCCGCCACTGACCTCCTGCGTATCCATAACAGGTATACACAGGTTATAATAATGTGAAACACAATTAATAATAATGATGAATTGTAATTTTGTCATCATCCAGCACCAGAGCGAGTTGTAACAAGTTTAATCCTTGTCCTTGGTTAGGTCCTGCAGCTCTGGAGTTTTTCCCGCAGTGGGAGCGCACCGCAACAGTTGTCCGTATTCTCAGGCGATGACGACGGGGGCATCGCATGCTTCATTAGCATCAACATACATTCATGAAGTTTTGCCCTGCGAATCGCAACGCGTAGATCCTCCGGTAATTGGCGCCGGTGATTTATCAGCGATATCAGATCCGGTTCGCAATTAAACATTACTTCGGCCCAACTTTGTTGCTGGACTTGCGCTATTAATCTTCCTGCATTGATGTCTTGCTTCTGGCTACCTCTTGCTATTATTATCAGCCACAACACTGCACTCACTAACGACCAAATGACGTCTTAAAACTTACAAAACCTTTGTTTCTTCAACTTTCTACTTGCTAAACTATTCATTTGACAGGTTCAAGAAAAGAAAAGCAAATTTATAATAAATTAAAAAGTATTTCTCTAATTATGAACTGTCAAATAACATATTTGAAACTTTAAGTTTGGTAGTAGGAATGCTTTCCTAGATGGAATGATCTTTTATCAGTATATGTATTGTATATGTGTCACCAGCAGTTTATTTGCCGATGACTATTAAGACGATTAAATTACAACGATGTGAATTTTTTAAACAATTACTCATCCAGCAATAATCAATGAATAGTGCTCAGCATCAATAGTACTACCAGTACTATAAGTCACGCATTTTAGAAAAGAAATGCAAATGCCCTGGATGTATGTATTGCCAATCTTATTTTAGTAGAGCATCTTAGTTGTTTGTACATTAGTAATTGTAAACGTTCAGTTATTTTGATTATTTGATAAATCATTTTATTAACAACTTTCATATACAGATAGCTCTCTACAATGATCTCTTTTATTATATTATTAAAGTGTTTATTAAAAATTGGAAAAATTCTTCCTTTTTCGATAACATAGTTATTTATGGTACTAGTCCGTAAAGTAAGTATGAAAAACAATATCTCTAGGTAATTTTTTTTTAAACGTTTTATTCCATATAATATTGTACTACAAGAGTCATCTGCAATACTACATTACTTGAACTATTAAACTATTCTATATAGGTAGACCTAAATTCTTGGACAATCGACAAAAACACTACGATTGCAATACGTTTCTTATTGTATGGGGATGAATTATTTGTGATGGATTATTCGAATCTTTGAAATAAAATCTTTGCTTTGTGTAACATGATATTTTGAAGACATTCTATCCTTGTGAAATACGATAAAGACCTATTCATAGCATCCAGACTTCTTCTGTTCCAGAATGTGTTGTTGGGTTGCATGTCGTGGAAAAACTAATTAGTAATTGTCCAATTAAGAAATATTAACCACGAATACAATTACAAAACACTGCTAAAAGAACGAGTGTAAATAATTCAATTACTCTATACAGTTTTGAATTGTAAATTCTGGAATTCCGGTTTCTCACACAATGGAAGCTTTTTCACGATAAAAACCAAAACTTATCACGACACCATGTAAATGAACAACAGCAATGCATTCCAACGAAACTTGAGAAAAGTGTAAGAAGGACCACGCGATGGAATGGTGTTCACTTGAGGATTTATTCTTTTGATATGGATTCTGTACACGGTCAAAAGGCCGTGTTCATTTGCATGTTAAATATTTAATAGTTTCTTGCCGAGCAAGGTAACGAGGATTAAAGAATTCATAATTCCACTGCGGGGGTGGCACAAAGTGAGCAACTTTCTTCGTCCTTACCACCGAATTATATTTGTGTACACGTAAGTTCTATCAAGAATCATAATCTTTACATTAGATTTTCTCTTTTTAATCCTTTGTGTTATTTGCCAAATTTTCCATTTCTGTTGTATATTTTTTTTTGGTATTTTGTCTTTCTTTTTATGTTTATTAGGTATAAGCTTAAGCTTTTTTAAAACAAATAACATTTTTGGCTAGGTATCTAGGTTTTAAGTTTTTTAATTGGCAGCATAAGTTAATAATAATAACAATATTTCACAGACTTTAAAAGTACAGTAAAACCTCAATATAACGGACTAATAAAGATAGAAGGGTGTTCGTTAATGCCGAAAGGCCATTATATATAATAAAATATGTTTACTGAATGTATTTAAACATCATCCTAACAGTATTATATATAAATATAATAATGGATGAAAAATACTCAAGGAGTTCTACATTAAACTACCAACAGACAATGAAGCACAAATTGTCAACGCCAAAATCACCTTCTTAAATGACATTAAAGACATGAATGACACAAATTTCTTTAATATTTGAACATATCAGGTACTGCAATTACAATAATGTTTCTATTTAATTTTTGTCGTAGGTTGGACACCGACTACATACCGTGTGTTCCAAAAAACGGGTTGTCATGGGCGTTTACCATGAAAAAAAAAAATCCCGCTAACAGCTAAGTCACCATATTGTACAGGAAAATACTATATGTCTTTACATCTTATTTAATACAGATTATTTAATTTTAACAGCATTGATAAAAAAGACCGTATTCGCAATCAAACTGAGGACCTTTAAGTCTATAGGTCGTTACTCTAACCTAATAACCACGATTTGATAGGTGGCATGTTGTATGTAGAGCTGTAAAAATATGAGGCAAAAATTTTAAATATAGTTTTGTAAATTTTATTGACTTATGCTATAAATGTAGAAATACATGTAGTATTGCCCTATTCAATAAGGTAACTTAGTTTCTATTTACCAAGAACTATTTTCCCATGTTAAACGGCTATGACAAAATATTTTTTGGAATGCGTATACGACAAAGATGTAAGATTCTTGTAACAGAAATTGATGGCGTGAGGATCAACTGCAAGAAATAAAGTGTACATGTTCAAAGTAACTCGAAGGATTCCCGATTGCAAACGTCAGTGTTGCGTTCATGATCAGTAATACTTGGATTTAAACATGTATAATATTAACAAGATGTATATTTGACCGGACATTTTATCCGTTATGTCTTCTACAGTATTGTAAAAGATATTCTACAAACGATAGCGCGACAATTTTTGTATTTCTAACGTCGGGCATTTTGTAGAAGGCTTTGGAATTTTGGAAGCCTCTTACCCGGAGGAAGTGGCCGAGATGATTTTCTTGTAAGCGTAGGTCGGCGGAAATCTCGAGAGTAGATAAAAATTGGATATGGCAGTTTAATTTAGTTTTGTAAAGAAATCTGGAAGTTTGAGAAGTGTCGCGCAGTGATGAGGGTCTCATTTTGAAAGGTTTCGCTCGGGTTTGCGGACTACGCGAGTCTCAGCGGACGAATTCCATAGTGACGTCGTAGCTTATTATTACTAGGGTATTTTTCCCGGAACAGGAAACGTACTCGTGTTTAAATTTTCAAAACTTCTCCCTCCGGACAGGACCTGGCTGATAAAAAAAGAGGGGATCGATTTCTTAAGAACATAGGACTGATGAGACACCTTCGAATAACGGACTTTTATAACAATTTCACCAGGTCGTAAAGTAATATATCAAATAAGACAATGAATAAGAATAAAAAAACAATCCAAAGTTTTTCATGATTCTACACAGAATTAGGGAAACAGAGAACATTTAAATTTAAGGGAAAGTAATAATATCTATATAAAAATATTTAGCTCTTATTATCTTTACAAATACTAATAATACAATTATTACAGCTATAAGATTCACTGAAACTCGTAATTTACAATCCAGAAAACTTAAATGACAAATTTATTTATATCATTTATCTGTTTATAACCAACAATATGGAATCCTTGGTATTGTCTTTTTTTGTTTATTTTGCAAATGCCATTAAAACGTCAAAATTTCATATACATTTTTGTATTTATTCAAAGGTAAGTAGAAAAAATATTGTATGAAACACGTAAAGAAACAGAATGATTATTTCACTTCTGTTTTTACAAAACTCGCCTTCATCTCGTTTTGCAATTTTCTTGTACGTTAAATAACTTTTGTTTCCTTACTTATTACATTATTAGCTATTTCGTACATAAAATAAAATTAAAATACAAAACATATTTTTAGAATCAATAAATGTAATAACATTATAAACGGTGTTCAAGTACAAAATTTTGCATATCTTAAATTTGTTAATGGGATTTATATATGGCGTTGGATGCAGGCGCGCCAAGAAGGGCGGCAAAATGTAGCTATTTTCATGGGTGGACTTTTATTGCAAACTTGTAAATTTATCACGTGTGTGTTTGTCCACCGGATTAAACCGAATGTGCACTGCACTCCGAATTACGAATTGCGAAGCAGTAATTTAAATTATCTCTGACAGCTGTCATTTTCATGTTTTATTTTATTACAAAATACTCTGGCATTTTTTTAACACTTTGAACTCTCGCACAAATGGAAAACCTATTTTTAATTCGAGAGGCCCAATGTTGTGTTCATTAATTAATCAAAGTTGACCGCTATATAATTAACAAATAAATTACTCAATTAAATGACTTCATTATTTATTTATGCATGAACTTATACGCGTATATCTCCATATGACGCTTATTTAAAAACGATATTTCATCAAATACAAGTAAAACGAAACGTATTGATTTGTACAGTCACAAAGCTTTTACACATAAAACCATCGTTTGTGCTTTGCTGATAAAAAAGCCGTTTGATGGAAGTCCAGATACCTGCCGCTTTTTTACATATTATTATTGTCAACTGCGCACAAAATGTTCACAGAATAATTCAACATTACTTCTCTGCAGCCATAATATTACAATTTTCACATTTACGTGCTTAATTGATACAAAATAATTTGACACCTGCACGACAAATATAATTTAAATTCACTAATTTTTATATTTACTAATTGTAGAAATCCACAGTAACGTAATTTTTCAAATATCAAATAATACGATAATTATTTTTAAAAATAAGTTGCAGAACGCTTGAACATATAAATTAAGTGATATGCTAAGTCGTTAAAAAGTTATTATTATAATTTGTATGAATTATGTTAAAGGTTAACTGTTTCCACGATTAAGGTTATGAGTTAAGAATAAAACTGAAGGTAAAGAAATGTGTTAATGTGTTATAAAATAATATTGTTAGATTATGATCACGTACAACACTCACCAAGTTGAAGAAATAAGGCTCACTTACCTAAAACAAAGAAAGAAAAATTAGTTTGTTGAAATATTACATATTTTTTAATTATATGATTTAAAATTAATATTAATACTAATCTTTTAAAAATAAACATAATGGTATAGGTACATGTGTATGTTAGGTAGTACAATACGAATATTTTCTAGATTTTAACAATTCATATAGTGAATTTTGACTAAACTTTTAATTTATTTTTTTGTTGTATGAAGTATTGACATAAAATTATGGTTTTGTTTATATTAAATAATATTACCATGTAGTCAAGACAAGACTTGACTGGCTAATTCTGAACAAATCTGTAAGTCTTACAGATCTGTAAATCTGTAAAAAACTGACAAGAACGCATCAATTTTTGTTGATTAATATAAAATTATACATAAGAGTGGCTACTTTCGTTGCGATTTTGTTCATTATTTACAGATTTACAGATCTGTAAGTCTTACAGATTTGTTCAGAATTGGCCTATTAGTCTTAGTACAGATTAAAAAGTCTTGTCTACATACCAAGATTCTAGATTGTTTCAAGACTCTACATTACCTGTGCATACGCTTTAGACAAGGACAGATATTTCTTTGACAACGTTCTATTTCTATTTTTTAATCATTGTTTCAGCTCGGGTGGAACAAACTTCACATAATACATTTATATTTCGAACATTGAAAATTTTTAATAAATCTAGAGTCTTGATCTATCATAAGAAAGTCTTGTCTTGTCTTGAAATTTCAAGATAAAACTAGTTTCAGTCTTGTCCTGATAATGTACAAAAGACAAGGCAAGAGTCTAGAAAGTCTAGATATAGACGGCAACAATAATATGTGTAAACATTGAAAATAGAATTGTAGGTAATTATTATGAGAAAATAACTTGTGTTTAAAGCTCTGTTCTTTGTAGAAATGTCATACCGACGGCGATTTTCGTCTGTTTCAATTAATTTTAAATATCATGTCGGAGTAATTTTACTTTAAAATTTGATTTATGACTGAATCCAAGTCGAACTTTTGCTTTTGATGGCTACAAACTCTTACAATGTATTAAAAAACATGAAAATAAAAATCCGCTTGCAGAATATTGAGCTTAATTAGAAATAGCAGTGGCAGAGGTCGAGTCTCTAATTAATCTCAAACCTCTAATTACGCCAGGATAAGTGGGTCGGCTCCAGAGGCGTACGTGCACACGGCACACAGCCCACAGGCACGCCACTGCACTAGCAATCAATGCAAATTGAAAATCTTCGCCGCCCCGGACATTCCGCCCAAACAAGATTTAAATGCACTGAGAATTATTGTACACGATAGTCCGTTGCAATTCCAAGGGGTTATTCAATTATTCTCTACGCTATAACTGTAATTAAGCTTTAAAGAAGTCGGCGAGGGATTTATTTCTTTGCCCAATTTACATCCAAACGTTGCGCAGCCAATTCCATATTGCTTTCTACATTTACATTCAAACTTGTGCCACAATATTGTAACATTTTATTTATTTAGGTGAAGTGAAAAGAAACAATAGAAATACGAATATTTATATAACTAGGTTTAATAAAAGAAATATGAATTATAAAATATAATTAAAATAAGTAACACTATGAATAAAAAAACATTAACACTATTTTAAGACTAACAATTATTAATAAAAACTTTAACACTAAGATTATTTATTTAAACACTTAAAGCTACGCTTATTTCCACAATATTTATATCACCAACTATTTATTTATATCACTAACGATCACTACGCGTATCAATATTAGACTGTCCTCGCGATCTCCTGCACGGGATTTTTATAGAAGAACAATTAAGTTCTGGATTGTTCGCCAACCCTCTGGAAAACAGAACAGTGGGAAGAGAGCAGACCTGTGGTGACAAGCCCGCGACGTAACCTTGGGATCGCTACAGTATAATACTTATTTTTCTAATTTTCACATATAAAGTTCTACTTTTCAAAATTAGTTATAAAAAACGTCAGTCAATTTTTGAAAAGTAATAGTTTTTGTCAAAATCAGAAGAAAAAATTAAAATAAAAAGAATTTTATCAAAATTAGAAAAAATACTTCCATGAAATACGTTAGAAAATGCTATTTTGTGTAACTTCATCATACCGGTAGATGGGACATTGTCTAACTAGTTAAAAAAATAGTTATTCTATACTAAGGACATTATGATGATAGTTACGCCCGAAATAAAATACTGTTGACGGAAGGAAGCATTTAAAACTTTTACTTTGTATATATTGTAAAACAGTTTACGTGTTATTGCCTTTTATATAAAATTAACATTATAAACAAATTCTGTCATTTACTGGCGTTGTGTCAAAAATTGTATGACAATATCAAAACACAATTTTCAATAATGTAAACCTGTCTATTTTACGGGTTATTAGCTTGTAATGAATTATTTTCAAGATTAATAAACAGTTCAAATATATAACTGTTTCCATATGAATAACAAATAAATAATTCATATTGTTAGATATTTTTTAAAATATAATTTGCGATTGCTTCTTTTTATATTTTATTCCATGTCAATATCAGTTTGTAATCAATATTACCATAGCAGCTTATATACCCGATAATAATCTTCGCACGCATGTCATTAATAAACAATAATATACCAGTAAGTCATAAAAATATGTAACAATAAAATAAGTATTATGTATTAAATTTCAAAAACATATAGCTGATTCGATTAGTGCTTTGAATACTTAATTTGAAATTTTACAATCAAGATCAACCATTACCACACGCTGGTAATATTGTAAATGAAACATATTATCTTTTGAGAATCTCAAATTCCGTTTTATGAACACCAAAACTTAATTAAATTAAAATTGGAAATTTATTTTTATGAACCTTCTACGAGTAACAACTTTTTAAAAGTTTGATAGTTCTTATCATACAGAATTAAGGTATGGATTGAGGATTGACTATAAATGATCAATTTCCTAATTTGCTACTATGGTGAAGAACCCCATTAAAAAAAATACAATAACCTGACATATGGCACATTTTAGTCGAATGATACAATACAGTATAAATCAGAATTGGATTTACATTTTTATCCCACATTTTTTCCCTACAGCGAAAGATAAACTACATTGATTACTAAATCAAATCAATTTGCTACATTTCTGCTACAACTAAAGCAATTGTTTCGGTTGTT
Organism: Stenolophus ochropezus; assembly: GCA_035578165.1. NCBI lineage: Eukaryota > Metazoa > Arthropoda > Insecta > Coleoptera > Carabidae > Stenolophus > Stenolophus ochropezus. The sequence goes on from JAQOWZ010000002.1 coordinate 7,973,615, forward strand.
CTGTAATACAAATATTTTTGATACAATAGTTGTTTACACGTACATAAAATGTAAATATATGAATAAACAACAATGATTATGATACGGTATGTAATGAGGCATTCAGGAAAAACATTGAGCGTTTAGCCGGTTGAGCGTATATCATAGATGCCGGTAACACGACAGACTGTAGCGGGGAGGGTAAAACTTTGATAGTTCTGATCATACAGAATTAAGGTATGGATTATGGATTGACTATACGTGATCAATTTCCTAATTAGCTACTATGGTGGAGGACTCCATTAAAAAAAAATACAATAACCTGACATATGGCACATTTTAATCGAATGATACAATACAGTAAAAATCAGAATTGGATTTACATTTTTATCCCACATTTTTTCCCTACAGCGAAAGATAAACTACATTGATTACTAAATCAAATCAATTTGCTACATTTCTGCTACAACTAAAACAATTGTTTCGGTTGTTCTGTAATACAAATATTTTTGATACAATAGTTGTTTACACGTACATAAAATGTAAATATATGAATAAACAACAATGATTATGATACGGTATGTAATGAGGCATTCAGGAAAAACATTGAGCGTTTAGCCGGTTTAGCGTATATCATAGAGGCCGGTAACACGACAGACTGTAGCGCGGAGGGTAAAGCGTTTATTGCATTTAAATTATTTGCAACGCAGTAATTACGAACGCGAACACGGTCGGCAGTAAAACCGCAAATTACAGCAATTGAAAATATTTTCACAAAGGAGTCTCCACTCCGCTTGCAACAATAAAATGTTATCGCACATATCACGACTCTGGAAGCCCTAATTACCCAGTAATTGCTCTAACCGCCCGATTTCAAATTCCACACATAATAAGACTTCCTAATTTTCCGCTATTTTCACGGTCTGGGATGGAGATGGCGTATTGTACAGCTTTTCCAACACTAACAAGTTTCCCAAATTATAAATGTATAGAAGACAAGATGAAAATAGACAAATTCTCGCAAGACTGATATTCCAAATTAAAATACAAATTCGAAATATTCTCACAAAACCTAAAAATGGCAAGAGTAAATTGTCACTTTGGGTTGACCGATTTCTACCAAAAGTTGTCATTGATGTGAGATGTTTAAGTGTAAGGTTTCATAAAAATTCGTAGTAAACCCTTAGTTCATGGACATCTATATAAATCTCAAAATATTAAAATAAATGGTATGGAATAATTTGTATTGAAATTTAATTTTAAAATAGACATTATCATCATTGGTGCTACAACCTTAGGAGTGTTTTTGACGCAAAATACACAGAGGTTCACCTGTTCCAAGACAATTTTATTAGTATTTTTCTACAAGTACTACTATTGTATAACCTACAGGATATTTAAGTATCGCTTTACAGGTACAGGTAGGGAATATTTGAATTATCATTTTTATGTTAGCATCACAACTAAAAGGGAATTTATTACAATTATTCTTAAAAATTTCGTCTAATAAAGTAATAAACGAGAAATATTCAGCATAAAATAGATTCAATTTATTATGTAGAAGATAATAGTTTGATATAGTTGATTTGATGCTCTATAGTTGGCTGAAGCCACTCTTTACCAGTGATGAATAAATTATTTCAGTATAGTATGTGATTGTGTTGTGATCGAAAAACAATCATACAATGGTCCTAGAAAAAGTATAAAACGTAATTCGATTTATAAAGCAATTATGCACTTGTAGAATTATAAACTGGCCGATGTCCGTATTGTGCGTAATTTGCTTACCATTAGTTACCATAATCAACGAGATGTTATAGAAAATAACTGTCGTACTAGCAGCATAGTTATGAAAATCATAAGAAATAAAAAAAAAATAGCCTTTTAGAAACGAGGAACATAAATAATAAAAAGTTGCAAATAAATAAATCTGAATTGTCAAATGGTCCACATTTTACAAATACTTTCACATTATTTGATGTTAAATACTGCTGATGGTGCGAAAAATATAACAAACGACTTGGAATGTAAGTATCTAATAGAACAATACTTTTATGGTAAAGTCCTTATTATGCAAGGTCTACCTCAGTTCATTTCTTCTCATAGGTTATAATATACTTACATTCCTTACAGTTTAAATAACTATTAGCATTAATTCAAAGTAAAAATTTAATTAAAAGTCGTCACCTTGGATACAGTTTGCTATTTATAAATAATCCACCAATGATTTTCCCCGTCTTTCCAATCTTGTTGTAAGATTGTTTCCCATTGGCTGGTCCATCGTAACCTGTAGCAATCTCTTCCGTCCGGTGCGCTGGACTGATTCCAGTGTATTTCAAAATTTAGCTTGTATCTGGATATAAAACTGTCCGAATCCCCTTTGTCGAAGTTCGCCCGGTCCACGACGCAGTTAAGTTACTCCGCCGCAGGAAACGGATATGGAACTGTGACTATGCACACATGAAACTTTCAAACACGCGGGATATTTGAATTTTAAATTCCGCATATCAGTTGTATCGGCGTATTAGCACACGAAGGAAGCGTACATTGCCAAAAGACGGAAACATGCAATAGTAATATAATACGAATTTATTATCCTTCTACTTCCTACTATTTTTGCCACGGAAAATTCTACAGCGCTTTACCAGCCATTGTGAAAAACCTGACATTTATTTTTCATATAAAATACTTTATCTCCAATTAAAACTACCCGTGTTTTTTAAAACTTTATGCATATTTGCATTATATTCATATTTTATATTTTTTTCTACATTTTTATATTATTCCTTATCCTACGGAACAACATTCCTATGTAGAATAAGGCCTGAAGTACTGAAATTATTTATTTTCGTGACATTTTACTATTAATTTCAGTGGTTTTTTTCGAGCCAACATAGCCTCTGCAAGGTATTTAATTTAAAGATGCCGGCGGACCTTTCAACCCCAGATCTCAAATCGAGCTAACCAAGATAACCATTTTCCATAATTGTAGATAGAGAAAAAAATATTTCTAATTGCATTTGCCAAAACTGCGGTTATATAGTGTGAGAATACTATATTGAAATACAGGTGTCATAAGGGGGTGTTTATTTTAAGTGATATACTATTTCTACCTTGAGAACTATAAGAGATACAGAGTTGGTTGGCAATCAGTTTCTATATTGAAGGACTATTTTAATTTATTTTCTACGACTCGCTTCCGTCCTTTTTTTCCGAGAACCCTTTAATTTTATTGTGTTAATAAAATAGCAAATATTTTATTTTATACCGATGAAATATTTAAGTAATTGGACGTACATCATATCAAATTGTACAACCAAATTTTAGGTCGTTCAATCAATTAATTAGGTATATTAACGATAACAACCCCCTCTTACCCTTGAGTGCGCCACTAAAAAAGAGTATGAAAGCTGAAGCACGAGCGCAATCATGGACTTTATTTACTAAAATCGGTACTGCAAAAAAGTTCTCTTAATTTGAAAATAATGTAAATTAGATAAATTAAAATTAAGCAAAATCTGCATTCCGAAACAAATGACAAACCTTTATTGTCAATGTCAGGTGTTTCTAATATTAGGTGAAGTAACTGTGACTCTTCTATTATTAGAGTATTAATGTTAGAATAGAGTAAGTACATTCACAGACAACCCACAAAAAAGAAACAAATATTTGCAACAATAATTTTAATTGCTGTACTCTGACTGTATCTGCAGGGATCTAGTACTCTATGTGAGTTAATTACGCTATATTGTTCTTTATGAAGTAATGTAGTCGTAAAAATATGATCGTGTGCTCATAATGTCAGCCCCTCTTAATATCGTGATAAAACTACTACATATTGTAACAAACAGAAAACTTTCTGTTCTTACTGCACAATATGCTATTAATATAAGGATATAGGTAATAGAATATTATGAATATAACGTAGGTGTTTATTAATCCATCGTTATCCCAATTTGAACTAACATAGGGCATAGTATAAAAAAGAAATTAATTAATATTCATGCTAGGAAATGCCCGGGATCCGGGTTTGTAGCAAGACAAGCGAAGTTATGAGAAAATTATAAACCGTCTGAGTAGCGGTCCTTGGAAGGTCCTAGAATCCTTGAGAGAGAAGACACGAAGGTCGCAAAAACTAGGGCGAGAGAGAGGGAAGATGACGCAGGTTCCGCAGCAGGTGGCCAACAAGAATTGTCGAACAAAGAGATTTACGATATGAATTCAGGCTGTCACGCCAAGCGAGCATAAAAAATATATGTCACCAATTTCTTATCCGCGGTTATATCGTCTAACGAGAGAGGAAACATAAGTGGTCTTGCACTTTACGCACTCCCACGGGCAGAAATGTTATTGTCGGTTCATATTTTATCAGCATTGCCTTTACTAGTCCTTTTGGCATCATGGGTTTACAAGTATCAGATTTAATCATTTTGATACTAATTAATTGCAGTAGAACTAACGAGAGAGGAAACATAAGTGATCTTGCACTTTACGCACTCCCACGGGCACAAATGTTATTGTCGGTTCATATTTTATCAACATTGCCTTTACTAGTCCTTTTGACATCATGGTTTTACAAGTATCAGATTTATACGTGAAACTAATTAATTGCAGTAGTACCATTAATTCAAGCGTCATTTTTTCTTATTCTTTCTATATGAAGACAGTTTTAAAAGAAATAGGACATTTAGAACTTCATGGATGTCACCATTATTGTCTTTATTAGGACTTCTAGAATCAAGTATTCGATGAATTTGTTTTGGAATTGATTCATACCAGCAGAATACTTAATCCTTGCTTCCATTTTACACAGCTTATACATTAATAACTTAGATACCACAAACTTCAGATAACTAATTATATTAATTTCTAAGTCTAAGACATTCATCATCACCAAAGTCGTAACTAAGGATTTGAGCGCCTGTGACAAAAATTTTATATGCGCTCATACACAATAAAAACAAAATTAAAACGAAAAAATAGATACTTTATTTTGAGTTTAGATATCTCGATTATTTTCCTTGACATTTCAATCAATTAATTTAACTTTGAAATTATCTTATATATGACGTTCATACACGGTATATGAACTCTCATTTGGATTGCTTTGTTTTACAGACTGACTTTTCTTACGCCTCGGTCTTACAGGTCAAAATTTTTAATGGTTTATTTTTTATGGTCATTATGCAACCCAAAACTAGAAATTTGGTACAAAATTATTGTGCGCAAACAGCAGTATTGGTGGTAAAAGGTTGGAATTACTGCAGAAGGACAGATATTTGGCATGTCCCATACATTGGTGTCTAAAATTATGCAACGGTATAGAGAGAATAGTGACAGTGATTATTCCAAAAGATGTAGCGAAGCTGAAATCGTGTAAAAACCCTTGGCCAATATCGTTTTTTAAAAGTTGCTGCTTTAAGGGAATATGTGATATTCTGAATGCCACATTAACAAAATAACATCATCACCTTCAACTGAAATTATAGCCATATTTGTCAGTCTTTCTTGTGCAATAGATGGGACGAGATAATATTTAACAATAATAACATTACTTTTGGTTTCTATGGTACTATCATTTTTGGTTTCGTCAGAAACAAGTCTGTTAAACTAGAATTCCATCTTTTTAAGGCAATTTTATTTCATTCTCTGCAAAGGTCCAACATCTTAAAAGAGCAAATAATTTATATGCAGAACTGTATTTTATTAAGCTAATAACTATTAGTTGGTAATTTGGGTATCAAACCCCAGACTTCATGTCCCAGACAATTCGAAATAAATTCATCAGATATTTATTTAGAAAGTGAGTTCGGTTGTAATAGCAGACAAGCAGGACTAAATATTGTAATATGGCAGATAGTAAGGTTATATATGTGAGAAAATAGAAGCAGCGAGTTTGGTAAACAGGGTTGTTTTTCCGGTTTAAATCACTTTCGGGAGGAATTAGGACTTGTGTAGGTGTCCCCCGAACATTTTCTTTAAGTGAGTTTTAATGTCTGGAGCGGGTAGCATGCAGATTGCTTTAATGATCGCAGGAGTTAGTAATTCCGCTCAGGCAAACGGTGAGATTGCACCTCTAATCTGCCCGCGTCGCGAAGAAACTCTTCGCTCTGCGAGATTTCCACTTGACATTCGACATGAACTTGACTCATTGGAGATAATGTCCTTGCTCCCAGCAATTTCCCACCCATTACTAAATGCAACGAGCTTCAATTCATATTTTATCCGCCTAATTAAATCTTCTACTTTCAACTTTAATTATTGCGCAGCTCCGACATTTCTTGCACCATGTTCACGAGTTTCAGAAATTGAAATATATTTCAGAAATATCATAATAACTTTTGCGTTTCGTATAACATTACTTTACGTTACAAAACTTAAATGAAACTTTCATTTAGAACAAATTATTCTACATTCTTGAAATTTATGTTGCCATGTGGATTTTAAAACACTTATGCCTTGCTAGTCATAATATTCCGATCTTCTCCGTTTTTGTATTTTTGTATTACATATTTTAAATAACTTTATTAATGGTTGCAGTTAGAACTATTTTTCTTTTATGGTAAAGATTGACTCATTCATTGTTCGACTTGAATCAAGTTACTTTAAGATATGAGGTTCGGTTAAAAACTATTAACTGCAAAATTACTAATGACCGAATAATTAGGAACACACTAAAATATTTGAAAAAAAAAAAATCTAAGAAAGTTGCTGCAAACAAACTATTAACAAGCAATATAATAAGAGCCTTGAATTTATTGGAAAAAACAACAGTTGTTGCGTATTAATAGACAAATCAGTGGAAAAATTACATTTTTGACCCTAGTTGTCGTTACTTCGCAGGAAGTATGAATAAATTTTACCTATTAAATTCACAGCTCGATTTGTTTGATTATTTCACGAATGACAAGAGTTCTAACATAAAATATTTGATATCAACAAATTTTATTCATGACTATTACACTTTGGTATTATCAAATATTTCCACTGAAAAATTACCTACGGCTCTCAAATGAAGCATTCTCATTTGGTGAAAATGACGTGTGTGGAATAATCGTTTTAATATTTCCCTCAAACAATTTTAACCAATCAGGTTTCAGAATTTTTTGAATTTCGACCAATGAAAATCGAATATCAGTAACCATAGCTATAATAAATGCCATGTTTCACGTTAAAATAAACTCACGGTATATGCGTCAATCTATGACTGTAGTACCGATGATAATATTTTGATGACGACGTTTCGCATTTCTACATAATCGACAGTTTTAAATAAAATGCCTGATTTTGGTTGGTCGTTGCATCAGAGTGGAGTATTTGTAGTGTAGAAAGCTTGGAGTTTGCAATGTTCTACCAATGCAAAACCACTAATCCTGAATGTGAACGGTTACGCTAACTTTCTTTTGGCAAGAATTGTGCACTACAATACAAATGCATTAAAACTGCAATAAGCTATTTGAATGAGGCTTTCCACTTGAATTTAATTTTCTTACTGCGTTCATTCTAATTCAATAATATTATTAATTACATTTCCTGCCTTGTGCGGTAAGTAGCTATTTTCTGTGCGTGTTTGCGTAATATTTTGAGGTGAGAATAATTTAGATTGTCACATTAGGAAGTTGTAGGGGAATGAATAGTCGACATTAGGCTAATACACTAAGAGTAATCGAATAAAGTTTGTTGATACGTTAACCACCAGCCCTTCAGGGTTAAGTTATGGCGCTACGCCTCCCTTGCGGCAGGAGGATCGTTATTAACCCACGTAGATTTCAGCGAACTATGAACGTAATTTTAAACTGGGAAGAACTATGCGTTCCACCGACCCTTCTACCTTTCCCTTTGCTAAGAATCCATGTTCAAATCTGCTAACTGCCGCCCACCTAAACATTCATTTGTACTATTCGGAAGTAGCAAACAACACTACATCTCAATTTTTCTCTATTGTTTAAAGATCGTTCAACTACTGAGGTCATATGAAGTCGATTCGACCTAGATTTAGATCTTCGGTTCTAACCACTTATCCAACAGTAACAGCAAGATCTAGCACAGAAGCTTTAACTTTTTAAGAATTCGTATTAAAAAATGATACTTAGAAATTAAAAATAAACTATGATTGACTGTACTGGAAAACATTCTATGCAATGAATTAATAGAGAGATTTCAGCAATTTGCAGGAACAATAATAAAGTATTTGCAATAACTTTAAAGTAGGTGTATTGTTTTTTATTTATTGTAACAAAAACTTATTTGAGTCAAGCAGAAACGAAGCAAATACAAAATTTGAATTTGGCCCACAAACAAAAAAAGCTACGTTTCCACCTCTTAACATAGTTTTGTTTTGAACATAGTCATAGCCTATGTCGTTGCGCATAATCACAAAGTATGCAAACTTCAAACTTTTCTCATAGTAATAGTAGCTGTTTTCTTGTTTTATTGGAAAAAAGATAGGTACATTGCAGTGCATTGTAAATTCAGTATTTTCGTGTAGAACTGTTCATTTTGACATGGAAAATAGAAAAACAATAATTATATCTTTGGTTCATGGTAATCACAGACAGCGAAACAGCAAATAAAATAAAAAAATGGTGACATTCAGTTGTCAGAATTATTTTAACTAGTTCTTCCACAAAAAATCCAAATTATGAAAACTATGTTTAGCAGTTATATTTCTACATTCTGTAATTTCCTTTTAAAATTACTAACTATTAATATAATTTAATAATCAAATAATTTTTAGTATACTTGAAATATGTACTTAACTTCGTATTTTCATACTTGCGAACGAACATTTACCAGAATTTAACGTCCCTATAAAAATGGAACATTTAATAATACCTAAATTTTAAATCATTACACTTTTTTTAATTTTAAATTAATCTCCAATGTAAACTTTAAAAATTATTCTCTCGGAAAACACCACTGGCCACCGCTGTACCTCGTATCCTTGTTAGAAGGATTTAAAAGTAATTTGTTGAAATAATCTCTGGATACAAATACTATCAATTTTTTGGAGGTAATGGATACTCGTACGGGATTCTTGTAAAGTATGAACATTTACCTCGCATCTGTATGACGCCAGAGGGGTTATAACTCAACCCGCGGTTCTGTCGTGTCTGATATTTTAATTAAATAACGTGTTTTGAATACACGCGACTTGTGTAACGAGGTATTTGCGGCGGAAACGAAACGAAATGAGTGAATCGACTCGCCGAATGCCCTTCCTCGCTTGTTTTGTTCTAATGGAACCCTGCTATGAGGGTTTAATAATTTAATAGCTTGTTTTAATTACTAACGAAGTATAAAAGGTGTTGTTCTGTTTTTCAATTGTGCTGCTTTCAGTTTTCCTCAGAATAATTGTTCTGTAAATGCTGGAAATAAAAACCAGATTGCGGGGAATTTTCTATACAAACTTTTTGAAATTTCCAATGTTTGCCCGGTGTATGAAATAATAATTATTAAATTGAATAAGAATAATATGAATGTATATGAATTTAATTAAATTTGCAAGAGCATGAATATTTTACAAAAACAAATTATTATTTTACGCATTTGAAATATTGAATATGAATATAATGTAAACAAGTTAACACTGAAAATTTATTTTGAAATTATAATCATCAATATTCGTATATTCCAATAATACATATATTTTATTATTTAGATTACTTATTATATATTCATAGCATGATGAAATGAAAATATCATCAAAATTACGAATTTAAAACGTGGGTTTTTAAATATTCATTTGCCCAGTGGTAATATATTTTATTTCAGCCATCAATCGTATACCTTTTATTTCGCCATTATACATTGTAATAACATATAATCAGTGCAGATTTCTGCTTGGAATGCAGTGGCGGCTCGTAAACTAAAATTTTGGTGAAGCAGGCGATAGTAACTAAATAAAAACATTGAAATGAAATTCATTTACAGAAGAACCTGCTGTAATTTTTTAAAAGCAAACTTCAATTTAAAATCCAAATATATCCGGTGTCTACGTTCACCCAGTTATAATACATTTGCAAAACTACAAATTAAAAAAAAAAACTATAATGAAATATATATTTATTTGCTACAAAACTATTAGTTAACAACGAAAATAAGTTCTGTATTTAATAATATCTTAAAATTAAATGATATTTTATCACTTTAATTGTCAAAATAGAAAAAAAACAAGTATTTAAATAAGTATATAAAAAATTGCTTTGTTAACCTTCCTAGTTTTATTCAGATGAATAGTTTTGGTTTTATTAGAGATTTTGTTTTCAATTAGAAAAGTGCTACAACACTTAGATATCCTTAAAAATTTACAAAAAAGTCGAGAATATCACGATTCATTGGATTTTTTGTTGAAATCAATGATTTGACCAAAGTCCAGTAACAGGTCAGGGATCTTACAGCTAGTGGGTTCTGAAACTCGAATAAAGCGGTATTTATTTTTGGTTTCAGGTTTGTCGTCACTGGGATTTGAACCCCATATCCCACACGAAAGTTGAAGCGCGCTAACCTAGTAAGCAACTATTGCCCGTAAAGAAAAAAAATAAAATATGAAAAGGAAAGGAATTTTCATTAAATTATACTTCTCCAAGATGATATAAAACCATTCTTATTGTGAATAGACTCAGAACAGATATGTACATAACTAGATAATTGTAACGTGAAGAAATAAACATATTTCCTGGTGAGGTCATTGAGATTACTAAAAAAAGCAAATAAGTAAGATTTGAGTTGTGTGACGAGAAGCGAGTCCCCTGACGGTGCATAGAAGGACAGTGGCAGAATGGCATTCCTTGCAGAGATCCCCATGAAGTAGTGTGGAAATGTGTGTAATGCAAGTGCGACATTGTATGTGTAATCCTAGAGGGCTGCTCGTACACTTTCCGCACGTAATACATTTCTCCATTTCCGCTGGGCATTTTAGCGCAAAGCCCCGCTGTAAACGCCCCACTATAGGATATGCCCGTCATATTTCATGTTTTTAATTATTGTTCATCTTCATAAACTTGTTAGTTATTGTGTCTGCGTGACTGCTTCCCTGTGAAGTTTTTATCTAAAAGTAATTTATAGTTCCCAGGTGGGACTGCGAGTTGTTTCTTTTGCTCCGCACCCGCTGTTCGATAAATTAATACATTTCGTAAACACGCTTGTTTTCTCTCTTCTTTTCCCTTTTAAATCTCAAATACTACCTTCTCACAACAAAAAACAATAACAATAACTTCACAATAACTTTCCTATAAATTATTGGGCTCTTTCCTAAACTTCCTGGGGAAAATAGGACAAGCAAATTCAAACAGAAATTCCATTTGTTTCTTCTCACATTTTTTCTTGGATATTAACACATGGATTCTAGCTTCGATCTATTATATCTACTACAAAAAAATAGCATTTTTTCTTTGCCCACAGGTGAAACCGAAAAATTATTTCTTCTTGTTCTGTGTCAATTTTTACTTGCCTTTTACTAAAGATAATAATCAGGGTGCAGCATTTCAAATAAGAAAATCAGACATTCAGACGTTTCTCTTGGTGTTTTGAAAAGCTTTTTCGGGACAGGTAACTGATTGTGAGGGATGAATGAAATTTCTTAACGTTTTTTAATTTACACAATAGGGTATGTCGTAGAAAGGTGAGGATAGTCGCAAAAGGAACAGATAGTCGGGAAGTTATGTTTATAATTACGCTCAATCTTAAATTTGAAGGGTGAGGTTGAGTTGCCGACCAAAAATCTGTTTTATTGGAGGTTGCAAATTTCAAAGAAACAGACAGTGGGTCTATGAAAAGAAATTGGGCGACAATGGACCACTCGGACTCAGAATAATTGGTTTTTACTTTTTTATGAAGGAAAGTCTACTATTTTTTTTAATGAACCTTCAAAACCAGGAAGGTTATTTTGCCCTACCCTGTATTTATTTGCTGCACCTGTCCATAACACAGATGTAGAGAAAGTATTTTCTTAAATAATGTTAAATGGTCACACAAAAACGAATAGTTTAGATTTATTTAACTAGGATTGATATTCCAGTAGTGTGAATTTGAAATTTTGTTTAAATATATTCTCCCAGTCTACAAGAATATACATGTTATAATATGTTCCATATCATTTAAGTTCTTTCTCATTGACATCACAATTATTTAGTAGATATATGAGGTTATTTTATAGATTTGAAAAGAAATAACTGTTTATTGATGAATATAAGAATGAAGTTTTTTAGAGGCAAATGTCCCCATAAAGTTGGCGACGGCAGATGAAATATAAGGCATAGTTTATGTAGAAATGCGTTAGAAAAAAGGCAATTTAGAGTAGAGGATACATAGATGTATCTGCAGAGAGATCGGGGCCTTAAGAACAAGAACAAAAGCAAAACAGAATGTAATTTCATGTGTAACAATGGCACACACAGCTGATAGTTGCGACAGTCCATTGTGTCTCCGCCGTAGCACATTATACGTAGAGAGCGCACGGCCAAACAGACACGTTTTATCACTGTACAGTAAGGACGAAAAAACAACAACGCCGCAAGAAAACATGAAAAGAACGTTGACCAAACATCATCAAAACGTGCTTCATTGTTTGAATTCTTTTGTTGGACCGAAAAAAAGATCCGCTCACCTGATTCCTTGCGGCGAAACCATTAAAGTACGTCTAGTACACGGGCGCTTCCATTTGGAAAAACAATTAAACACGAAATAGATTGTTTTTGTTTCGAGTTATGAAATGCTACAATGAGAAATTCCCCAGAACAATGGAAAGTCAATACGGCAGACGGGGATTCCCACATACCTCCAGATAGTTCATTTGCGGCAGAAAAGGAACGTCATGTTCTTGTTATAGCACGAATTTAAATAGAAATAACATCACATAAAACAAACAACGATGATAGAATGGCATAGGATATCCGTATATTTTAAAATACTAGCTGTTGTTTACTCCCATAAAACTATAAAAAGTTTTGAGTACTGCCAATAAATCTTGGGCAATAATTCGGTATATTTTATCGATTGAACCATTTTCGTATTCGCGCAAACCCGAGCCTTGGAATGTTCGCCAAAACCCAGAACAGGGCTGCCAGCAGGCTGCAAAGAAATTCCCCAGAGCGCGTTCTTAAAAAAATACGAAAATGAGAGGTATTTTTTCTTATTTATTGTCGCGCAACTTGGCAAACTTCTCTTCGCCCTGCGTCTCATTTCTGCGGAAATTCCGAGCCTTGAAGCGTAAAAAATCGCCGCAGAGGACGGGGAACACGTTGTTCGCTGCTGATTTTATTTGCTCTAAACCCACTAGATTTATTTTTATTGTCTCCATCAAGTAGTGTTTAATGCAGCGAATTACCAGATATCAGCATCCATCACAGGCCTTCGTCAACACATGAAAGTCTAATCACGTTTAATGACCAAACTTTCCATCAACAACTTTACTCTCCGATTTCGCGGATATAAATTTTTATTTCCTGCTTTCGATAAACAGTAAATATCTGGGGAAGGAAGTGAAATGAAGAGGTAGTTTGATGTAGCAGTAAAACTACGGAGCGAGTAGCGAGTGCGGAGACGTAGCAAGTCCTGGCGGGACGGGTAAGCGCTCCCAGCGAGAGTTGCGATAACAATGCTTAGTGCAAAGTGAAAACTCGGCGTATTCGATCGATCAGGTATTCATGCAGGGCCGGCCACCTGCATTCCCTGGCTTCGGGCCTACATTTCTCCACCCACTACACGAAATCGCACACTTCATCCTATACACCGCCTTCATTTCATAATTTGCTTCCTTTATTAAAGAATTAGAATACTTCTTCTCAAATCAATAAGAACAACAATTTCAAGATATACTTTGCATTCCATGGCTTCGGGCCTACATTTCTCCATCCACTACACTAAATCGCACACTTCATCCTATACAACACCTTTATTTCATAATTTGCTTCCTATAATAGAGAATTAGAATAATTCTTCTGAAGTCAATAAGAACAACAATTTCAAGATATACTTTGCATTCCATGGCTTCAGGCCTACAATTCTCCACCCACTACACTAAATCGCACACTTCATCCTATACACCACCTTTATTTCATAATTTGCTTCCTTTATTAAAGAATTAGAATACTTCTTCTCATGTCAATATGGTCAGCAATTCCCAGATGTACTTTATGTATATTATTGCTAACATTACGACTAGACAGAATTAGACCTGATAATATATACTAAGGTTATAGGTTAGGAAGGCCGTACTAAAATTTAATCTATTGATCTGATGTTAGGAAATCTAATACTATTATGGCTGATTTATAATTGATTTAATTTACGAATCTAATTCATGATTAGATTTTAAAATATAAACACACTTGAAACAAATGTGGTTGTGTGTGTGGAATATATCCAGTTTTTATATTCTAAATTCTTAATTCCAACTTCAGTCAATCACAAGAAAGAATTGAACTGATGTTAAGTTAATACCACATTGCAAATAATAGTTTGTGAGTGTTATTTTGAATTTATGGTAAAATAAAAATAATTTGACATTTGTACCAAAAAAAATTCATCTCACTTCAAAGAAATGTCAAATCAACAGTCAATCATCAAAACTATATATAACATCATGTGATATCTTCTGTAAATTAAGGAAACTATAATCCATCATAAACAAGCCTTTACAATAATAAGATTTAATTTGTAAACAACGTTTGAAATTTGATACTTTAAATAAATATCAAAAAATATTGTTATTATCTCGTAAGACATGATTAATTACAGAAGCCATTGGATTTTTAAAATTAAGAATATTAATCTCAATTTCAATGATGATTTGGAAATTAAAGCATGGCTTTATAATTCGTTTCTTAGATATTTGTTTACTTGTTTTGTTGTATTTGTCATTACTATGAAAAAGCCACCAGTTTATACTGCCGAAACATTTGGTTTATTAAACTATACACAATATCGCTAAAAAAGTTGTATTTCTCAATACTATTATAATTTAAATTAAGTCAGAGTAATAATCAGTAGCTCAACGGTTAAATTTGTCCTTCTTTTTATTAATTCCATTTATCATTTTTGAAAAAAGCTATAATTTTAAATACTTATAAATATCATCGCTTTAGATCTTTCTTCAATGTTTTGCTTTTGTTCTTAGAAAAAATCAAAATGAGAATTTTGAAGGGGCTGTTATGCCAAAAATGATGTTAGGTCAAATGATAGACCTGGACATATTTTCTAATAGTATTTCTAATTTCCAAAATTATTTACTACTGTACTTCTTGCAATAATCAATAATTTATCATTTATGTTTATTACTACGTTAAGATGTTTAACACGTTATATTTCTAATTTTTATATTGTCAATTGTTTCACTATTTGCAAGACAAGATAATTATCAGCAATTAGGATTTTTTGGTGCAGAATGAATTTACAATCAATAAATAAATAACCAAGGTTATGTAATATTCACGTACGTGTAGTAAAAAATATTTGAATTGTTTGAAGCACGTGTGCGTTTAAATCCAAAATCCGCATGGCAACATACTGTCTCTTAGAAAATCCTTTGGGCTGCTGTTGCCGAGGAATATCTCATGTCAACAGTAGTCCGTTTCGTTTTCCGCTCCCGTGGCTGGAAACGGGTCCGTCCCTGCAGCATCTGTCGCGCAGTGCAACGGCCGACGCAGGAACGCAGCTCGGCCAGCCGTGGCCACGTTTCTGGGTTAATAGAAAAGGGAATTGGTTTTTACACTGGCCGGGATGCGCCGAAGCCGGCCAAAGCGGATTATGTGTTTATCAAACCGAAATTACCACCCTAGGAATTTTTAATATCCGCTAAGATGAAAACATTCCTCCGCACCACTACTATTTGTGCCATCTTCGCGAATTTTAACCACGTAATTTTATTTCGCTTACGGTAAACAAGCAGCAAATATTCATAAATAATACTTTAATATCCACTTGCAGCAACAATACTCGTATTTTAAACTATACCTACAAAATTATAATCGAAATTTTGACAGCATTATTTCACCGTATATGCGCATTGGTGCTGATTTGGTCAGCGTTTTGCTACTAGAAATATTTAGGGATTTAATTTCAACTATGAACTAATAAAATATTGCCATATTCGAATCCAATATGTACTGTAAGTTTGTTGCAAAAATATTGACAATTTGTATTACATAAGAAATATGAAACGTTTCATAAATTAAGAATGCATAGTAGATATATACCAAATATGATTCTATATATTAACAAAACTCATTTCTTTTCATACATCGTATTTCGTATTTGTTTTTTTGTTTCAGTTTCATAGTTTTACCGTTATTTCATTGAAACTAACATACAGTTGTTAATTAACGAAATAAAAAACTATCAAGAATTTAATGTTTTTTATGCTAGTGTTGAAATATATAAGGTACTATTTTAATATCATAATTTAGAGAAGTATTCTACCAAAACACTAAAGAATTCACTTCGAAAAAATCCTTATTTTGTGTTTTATTTTTTGAAAATCTAATGTTTCACGTTAAAATAACAATATAAAGTTCAATTTATATTAAATATTTTGTCGCAAAACGATTAAAGTTTTCTTATAACCACCTAACTTATTTTATTTTTATCTCCAATGTTAAGATCAAGGGTTTTTTACGACCACTGTGGAGAGTGGAACTTTTCTCACACTATATAAAGCTTGAAAGTTGCGTATTTGCCACAATCGTGTGTTAAAGTGTGACAAAGTATTTCTCACAGTATTTTCCAACACTGCCCATGTGCAGTGTGGAAAGTATCATTTTTCACAGTAATTGCTACATTGCGCATGCTTGAAGGTATATAATTTTGTTATGTTTAATAGATTTCGTGCATGTATTTTTGTTCTGCAACGTTTAGCAGTGTGTCCATAGAAAAGGTATAGTGTTCCATTCGTGCAGAATCACTTATTTCCCACCTTGTATGATTCCAGCACTCGGCTTCATCTCGTGCCAAATCTTTCACACCTCGTGAGAAATAGGCGATTTTCTGCACTTGTTGCAAAAAATACTATTTTGTATCTGATACACCTACATTGTCAATATATCCATGGTACGTAGGTATGCTTTGAGAATATTTATTTATTTGTTTAATTGATACAATGTCCAACAGGTTAAAAACAGGACAGGAAATATACATAATGTTAAAAAAAATATAATAAAAAAAAAATGTTAAACATTCAAAATATGTGCCATAAAGCTTTTCTATGCGTACATTAGCATATTAGCATTTTTTTTAACATAAAGAAAACCGGGATGAATTATACGCGAAGAATATAAAATATTAGTTCAAGGTGTGGGTAGATAGAAGGTCTGTTTCGAACGAGTAATAATGAGGCAAAATGAAAACAAAGTGTACTTAGGAAATTAGGATCGTTTATGTCACCATGAATTGATTTACTAAGATAAATAATATCTTGAATTAACGTCGCTCAGCAAGGCTAAGAATATTAAATAATTTAAGTAAAGAATTATAATTATGTACCATAGTTTGTCAATGTTATACATATATTTGAAGAAATGGTAATAGAAGTTTTAGTGTAGTGAAATCGATGATAAGTAAAATACGTCGTATGAAAGTGGTGGTTAGAAGCAGGTATGTAATATTCATGGGCTGGATAATTAGATTTGGTGACGGACGGAGGACGGAGGAATGGTAATCAGCAGTTGTCTGCTGAAGACGTATTTCCCCGTCGTACGTGTTTGCAGCTTCCGGCTGAAGAGGGCGGTGCATTTATTCCCGCGATGCGAGTGCGTGATTAATGACGCGCTCATCGCGTCTGCTGCAACCTGAAATGTGCCAAATCGCACTGAATACGCCCCGACTCACAACATCCAACCACCACCTTTTTGCGAGCTCGTAAACCTTCCCGTATTAAATTGGACATTTGTAATTATTTTCTTTATAGTTCGTTATTATTGCCCGCCGTTTGGAGAATTCCACTCCGCCAGGAAAGAATGAAATTAATAATTTTACTTCTCAAACTTTCATCTAACTTCTTCCTTTTTTACTACGGCTTTTTCATTTCATTCTTTTACCGTTGTTTCACTCGTTCTACTTAAAATAAATTGTAATGTTGGTTTTACTTTATTGGCGTCATTAGGCTACCAACTACGAATTTAAGACATTAGTACCAACAACGCGAAACTTAAACAAATATTTCTATATACATCGTACAAAAGTACCACATATTTATATAAAGAGATTCATTTTAAATTTTGTCTAAAATAAAAATATATTTCCCAAATCAACAAAAAATTTAAAAACAAAATTATTTTACATCAGAGTCAGAAATATAAGAAGTTAAAAATGCTAACAAAATTTTAAAAAAATAACAACGAGTTTAGGCTTATGAAAACTAGTTCAACTGGTTAGTATCGTAAAACCATATGGGATTGTGTGAGAAATGGGGTTCCAATCCGAATGTCGCAGTAAATAAAAATACCGTTATTTTCATATGGTTTAGAAAATTAAACCACATATTAACCGCCAATCTACCACGGTTAGTTTGGTCATTGAAAAAGTAAACAAGATCAGAAACTTTCGTCCGTAAATATACCTGATGATTATAGAAAAAGTAACTGCGGTTACTCCAGATCAATGTCGGAATATACTATAAGTAAGTTTTGTTGGTGCAATACATTTCAAAATAACAGAATAATAATAGTATATTATACATCAAGGTTGAGAAGACTATCATTATTGACCCAGTGTCAAGTTGTGTCCGGACGTGCATATTTAAATTGTGAATCCATACTTTACACTTTTCTTGAGTTAAATGATTCAAACAATATTTGGATTTGGAGACTTGTTTCTTTAAAAAATGACAGATTTCATTATTAACCATATTTAGTAATAATTTATTATTGACCTAGATGACCATGTCAAATAAAGGTGAATAAAAGTGAGTGTCTAGGCTAGTAATGAAAAAAAGTATCATTTTAGAATAAGTTTCAAAAGCATATGTAATAAATTCAGTGTATAAATGTTGAATCTGGGTATCGTTGTGAAATTTAAGGGTATATTAATTGGAAACGTTGTAACCGCGGAAATTATGGTTGGGAATTAGAATATGAGACTGCAACAAAATGAAACACAATAACATTT
Source organism: Stenolophus ochropezus (assembly GCA_035578165.1). Taxonomy (NCBI): domain Eukaryota; kingdom Metazoa; phylum Arthropoda; class Insecta; order Coleoptera; family Carabidae; genus Stenolophus; species Stenolophus ochropezus. The sequence continues at coordinate 7,992,695 of JAQOWZ010000002.1, forward strand.
ACATTGTACGCAACCGTTGATTAACCGGAATCTGTTCAAATCCCTCATATTATCCGCTTTATGGTTACTAAAAATTAACGCTCATACCTGCCATATACCGGGTGATTAAAACCGCTCATTACGGCCGCAGCGTTGAATCTGATTTCTAATATCGCCCGTCTTTTGATACTCTCCGGCTTTGTTCGTTTAAAACAAGATTACATTTCGCTATGAGCCGTAAATGCCGCTAATATTGGATAAGTATTTGTATGCGCAATTTAAATACTTTACGGGCGAAACTTGTGTTCCGACGACACGTATAAATTCATTATTGTTAAATGCAACGTAGTAAACAACGTTGCATTTGATTACCAACGCAATATTCCATTTTATGGTATTGTATATTTGCTTTTAAGTAATTAAATTGTACATACGCGTGTAACGCCGTACAGGAGGCTTGCGTCAATATCACGATCGATTACTTTCTAACATGCGGATAATTGAATTCGTTTTCATTAGAGCTGCAATCACACCTTTAATTCTCAACACCTTTAAATTATTCTGTCATTATTCTAAATTACGACCTTGGTCTAATTGCAAAAACCATCTATTCTAGTTCTGCAACCTAAATTCGAACTCAACTAAAGTTACATTGCCCTAAATTATTTCATAGGACAAGATAAGATGATAATCAGTCGAAGGGATGATGTCTGGTATAGTTTTGATCAAGAATATTTATTTTGTTTTTAAATCAAGGCAATTAGAATAACAATATAGAAGAATTGAACTGAGTATTTTTGGAATATTTTGAGTTTGTCAACATATTTTTTCGTTTAATAATGTTGTTTGATTTGATATAGGTTTTGAAAATAAATAAGAGTTAGATAGTAAAGCGACAGAATAAAGTCGGAAAAGCGTAATAGAATTGCAGGTTTTGAAATCAGCGCATCGATATTTACTCAGCTCTAGGAAATGAAAAATTTTTGAGAAAAAACGTTCCTCGAAGAAATTTTGAAATTTAGGTTTTTTTCGATTTTCTCATTTTTTACCTAATTTTCCAGAAGAACATATATGCGGAGGAAAAAAAATTACAAAAGATATATTTTCTTCTTTTTAAAGGTGAGTTTATAAAATTGATAATTGTTATGTAATTTTAAATGTCTCTACAATTTTTAATATACGAACCATACATTTTCTCCTTTATATAAAAAATAATTATTTGTCAAACTAGAGAGGAAATCGTACCTTTTTACCTCTTAAGGTTAAATTTTCCTCTCTAAACAGGGAAATAAATTTTCTTTTCTATTTCGCGAGAAGAATGTAGAGTTTTCTAGGCATGTCGTGAAAAAACGTTATTTTTATGTTAATAATTGTCCATTCCGTCGAATTGTATTGTGGAGCTCACCTTCTAGAAAAGTGGGAAGTGAAATTATAACGTGTGATATATGAAAATGTAATAATTTTAGTAGCAGGAAGAACAAGAATGAAATTATCATGAGGAAATATCACAACGACCGATATAAGTATCCTGAATGAAATAGCGTGACCCAACAGCATATAATTACATGTAGAGTAGATATAATTATAACTTTAGCGCGTGGAATCATACTTAATTAGCACGTCAGTCTTTACAATTCATTAAAATGGGGAGAAACTTTACACCGGATCTCATATTTGTTCTAGAAGAAACAGCTAATTAATCTTAAAATCAAAATGAAAGAACAAAAATATAAAAATATGAAATATAAAAAAATAACTATGACAGGGAGTGTTTAGTTTGTGACGCTGACTGCATTAGATTGAATCTGTTCTGTTCAATTTCAGAATGAATAGAAAATAAAAAATCTGATGTGTCCAACACATTACCTCCCGCCACTGTAGTAATAATATATTCTATATAAATATGTTTTTCAGTACATTAAATTTGTAGTTTTAAAATTAGTTTGTTATAGCAGTTCAGAATATTCTTAATTCATTTTATAGCTAAAATTTCCTTAATAAAATTTGTATGACCAAAAAAAAACAACAGTTATTTTTAACGTTACTAAAACTTGAACCGAATTTACCTTGATTCACGCATGCAAATACATTCCTTATATATTACTTCCACAATTTTTATTTTACAACAAAACTTCTTCATATTTTCTTATTGACTTGTGAACATATGAATAACTCATCTGTTTTATAGAAATTTCTAAGCCTAAACGAAGTGTAAATTATTATAATTTATATTTTTTTTTTAGCTAGACGTTATAAACATATAAAAGTATGCAGATCGGTAGAAAATGAAAATAATCTTTATATTTAATAATAACGAAATTTTCAAGAAAATGATATTTAGAGTTATTTTTTTAGGAAAAACAGTTTAAAGCTTCAAGTAAAGTATTCAATATCCAATCAGTTCATCATATTTGAATATAAGTCTCAAATACCAAATATTATATTTTTATATGAATCGTGTTATTTTGGAAGAAAAAGCGTTACACACACATACACACACATACGGACATACAGACATCACGGTAAAACTAGTAAAATCATATTCTAGGGACCCTAATTCATGCTCGTATGTTGAAAACTCACACTCGAGAAATATGACCAAAAATAATACAAATTACCAAAAATCCAAGGGTTAATGTGTTAGTTTGTGACGCTAACTTTGCATTCGATTGAGTCTGTTCTGTAAAATTTTAAAATGAATAGAACATAAAAAAGGGGGAAACAGAAATTGAAAAGGGTGTTCAGTATGCGGCCAGGCGAGTATTTAAATTCCGCTTTGAGATTTATGTGTAAGCATCTGTAAAAAACTGTTACAAATGACGTGTTCAGCCGGGGAGGACGTACGAGCCGCGACGCAGTGGGACGTGTCCAGCGACGCTGACCGACGCCAAGCGTCGCTCAGCCTTCCACGTTCCCTCCCAAGATTGATCACCACAACTTCGTAATTGATGGTGGCTAAACTTTTTAATCGGAACGCCTGTGTTCTACTTTACCGACTTGAATTTTTTATCATGTCCGCAAGAGATCATACAATGGCTTCAATGTGAATTATGCAGACCATTCGATATCTGACGCGTGCTCGTCACCATGAAACTTTAATGAACAGCTTTCAATAAATCCTGCCTTCCAATCCCGGAACGACATACAAATTAAGAATTTATACCTCCAAATCACCAGATCATCCACAAAAAAACTTTATCTAGGGTTGCTGCATCAGGCTCTAAAAATACACTTACGTGCATATTCCAAGAAACAATAGTTTGCTCTATGGAATAATTCTACATTCTATGTTCTAATTCTTCTATTAGAAATAAATATTATTTTACAAAATTGATTTAAATTCATTATTTGAGCTGATGACCATCGTATATAATAAAAATAATAATTAGGATGGTAGCTTAATTCGACGTGAATTTAACGAAAAATTAAGGATTTTAATTCTCAATGTCGTCAACCAAGGTTTTTATAAAAATATGTTACTGCATTATTCTCAGTAAAATGCACCAACTAAATTTAAGTAAATATTTTCAGAGACTCTACCTTTGACTCATCGGTAACGAGTAAAAACAGTAACAGTAAAGATATGATGAATATTACCAATTCAACAGAAATTAATTTAAAAAGTAGGACTGAACTTTCCGACAAAGTATCTTAATATTTTGCACATATATTTGTATATTATAAATATAATATTATAGAGTTATAGCACAGAGTAAAAGCTATAGTTGTTCCAGAAAGAATCGGCCCAGAGCTTTGAGTACTGTCAAATAAAATATACAGGTTGTTTTCCTTATACAAGTGGCGAATTCTATGTACCATTTAGAACAGATCTAATTTACATTTTAAATCTGGCTTAATTACTTTTTATTCTATTTGACTACATTGATTCGATGAGGTAGATCAAATATATAATATTCAACTGATCTAAACTGAACAGGAGTAAGATTCCATAACTCATAACAACTACAAATAACAATTGTACTTGTTATTTTATCAATTTCTTACCTCAAACGTCAAATGTCACCCTAGTGGAAATTTAAATTTGCAATGAATTTAAGACATTCTCACCTGACTGTAGACTTGTAGAGTGTTTTATATATGTTTAAGTACTTATTAACCACAAATAATGATTACTATTACAATTACAAGCTCACTTTGTAGTTGATATTTGCAATTGATATCATAGGTTCAAATGATAGCAACCGTAATTACAGAATCCCACCCCTGATTAGATCTGCTCCGACTTGCAAAAGGAAAACTTCCAAACGTCATTGTATTTTATATTCGGAAAATATAAAACCTTCAAGTCTTCACAAGGCAAAACTTTTCGTTATCTGTTTCTCTCTATTAAGGCTTAATTTTACGATCCTACAAAATTTAAAAATATAGGCTGGTTTCTGAGCTCCCGACTAAAGTTCGCGACTAAGGGCGTGTAACTAGTCGCCGACTATTTTATTTAATCGGTTGTCAATTCTTAGCTACGCGACTAAGCCCGACTAAGTATTCATTTCTAATATTTTGTTTATGACAAATGCGATAAGTTAGGTTAACTGATATTTCAAACAAGAGAACTACCTTTTTTAATTTTCTGACTATATTTTAGTACATTGCCTAACTTAGTCAGGCTTAATTACCTGCTTAAAATATATTTATTAGTCAGACTTAGTCGCGCGGTCCAGATGCATTTCCTTAGTCGCTCGACTAAATATTAGTCGTTTTCTTTTAGTCTGGCTTAGTCGGGAGCTCAGAATACCAGCCATAATGTTTAGCTAGAGTTAAGTATGTTTCATTATTTTAAAATAAAATAAAAATTGATGCCTTTCGGATGGAAGAGATTTTAAGTATTTACTTCCTGTTCTTGTTAGGCCATTGTCCTGTTCTACTTCCTTTATGGAACCTTTCGTGATGCGGATGTGTAACTATCTTTCCAATTTTTTATTTTATGTAGTTAATAATAATTCCAGAGAAGCGAAGGAAAACGTATTGGAAATGAATAACATTATTTCAAAAATTAATATTAGTGTAATTTGAGATTTAAAAAGAAAACAATAATCGACATATTTTATCAGTTATCTTAAGTATAGAAAATTTCTGGCCTAGGTAATTTGTTATAAAAGTTGGTGTATGAATAAATGAACATAGTTTTCCAAAGAAGGTTGACATATATCCGGTGTGCTCGAAGGTGTACGGAAGAAAAATAGTAGCATTTGAAAGAATAGTCTCAAGTTGCAGTAGCAGCGCTTTCGAATCTCTATGGAGTAGGTACAGCCGTAAATGAAATGAAATACACTTTATGATAAATTGAGTTCTTATCTCCGCTTCACTCTCACCCTTCTTGTCCGCTCAAAACAAAATGCAGCTAAATATATTTCATCCCTCATTCGTCTTGGAGATTCATGGACCGCGATAACATATAAACTTTTAATATGAAATAAATGCGGCCATTTATTTCAGAAACGTTTTCATTTCAGCGTTCTTTATTACTCTTACGCTGCAGCGGTAGAATGACATGACGCCTTCGGCATTATTTACCCGAGGGGAGGTGCGTACAGTTGTTTCATTCAAACTGCACCCAGTAAAAAATGTGCGCTTTTAACAAAACACGAGGGTGCGCAGCAATCATATTAAGGAACTAAAAGCAAGCAGGGAAACCTGAGTACGTCCTACAAATGATGGAAATGCCTGCAATATATGAAAGGAATTCTTATCTCGACGGATTGCTTACACACAAAATACAAAATAATTGTTCCACTCTACAAAACGAAATTTATAATCCCTCTGAAGTACCTACAAACATAGTATGTCGAATTATTAATTTTAGTAATACGTACACAGGTGTCTCAATTAAACAAACAAATACATTAGAATTTCAAGAACAGTAAGATATATAACGTTGGATAAATTAGACAAAATTAATTAAATAAATAAATAAGTACTTATTGGTACTGGTTTCTAAAAGAAATAATGGACTATATTGCAAGCTCACTTTTATAATAAAATCGTTTTTATGAAGCCTGATTTTACATTGTAATCTTACGAGGCTAAACGCTAAACATAATGACAAATGACAGTGTCAGATGTCAGACGGTATTAGGAAGGGTGATCTACAGTACGGCAGATTTAAAATAAACGTGAATAATTGATTTCTGTTTCTGTGATTAGCCGAGAAGAGTGAAATATGAGTCATATTTCATTGTCCTGAAATATGGCTACTACAAGTATTCGGGTATATTTGTACCTAAGTAGTTTTTTTTTGTAAATTGACCACTCGGTTAACATCTATTAGCATTTTTAAACGTTGAGGAACTACAAATATGTGTTTTTGGATGATAGATTGTCGCATAGTTTTTACGTAAGTAAATTGACATATGAAGGGATGTAAAATTAGAGGCTAGAAGAATGATTAAGTAATATTGTGCTGAACAAGCATTAGGGCATAACTAATGACAGAAGGCTGGCTCGGACGTAGTGACACATTTTTAATACCCGTCGCTTGAGCCACGTCACCCCGTCCCGTGAAGAGCTAGGTCGACTGCAGGATACCAAGTAATTAATTTCCCAAGTCTCTCAACGTGCCGCGTAATAATTTAAATCCAGTAGGCGCAGGAAGAATGAGCGACGTAACCGACGTTCTGTTGTTTTACAAGCTGCCACCCTCGGGCTGCTGCGATCCTGCAAATATTTAAATAACCGGCACATAAATAATGATAGCCGGTCACGAGACTGAATATTACTAGAGATAATTTCTGAATTAATTATGGCGACTATTAGCTAGGTGTTCTAAATGATCTGCAAGGGAGGCTTCCTTGGCTTGAATATTTATTAACAAGAACTTCGTTTTAAATTTAGAGGCCCATGCATCATCCTCATTCACTGACGGACATAAATTTCTGCCTCATCTAATAAACTAACTTTTTAAATACTTTAACAAAATTTTCTACACTTACAATCACGCCGATGAAAAATGGATGCTCCGAAGAGCACGACACCGAATTAAGAAACTTATTTCTCAAGAAGAATTATCGTACGAAAATATTTACTCGTATTACGGGCAACAGGGTAATTCCACTAGAACGAAACGGAATGTAAGATCTGAAGTTCCATTCCTAGACTAACCAAATAGTAAAGACATAATATAGCCAGGTCTAACTAATATAGAACGTGCTATAAATTGTAGATCTCTTGCTCAGGCTTACAAGGTGAGTCTACATAGGTAATGTAAATTAAATTGTCAAAATTTCAATGTCGGTTGTTCCGGCTGTGTTCCTTCTAAGAATACTGTATTATAGAAGTTTATTACTTAATTATTTCTTAATAATTCATATAACCCGCTGATAGCTTCTTAAGTAAAACATTGTTTAAAGAAGTTTTGTTGAAGTACAAGCACAGAATTATAATCTAATATTTCTTGTAAATTAAATAACAACTTTTAAGCAGGAACTCGAACCGTAACGAAACCGTTATGATTTTTTATGAAACCGTAACCAAAAGCCGAAACCTATATTTTATTTCTAAAATATCATTATAAATATAAATATTGTAGTAAACTGAAAATAAATTTTACTTATTTACATAAAATTCTAGTGTAATTCATGTAATAATGTTTAATAAGGCGCAATTTTCATTTTTAGATCACAACTTAAAATTAAAGTATATACTTAAAACAATTTACAATTTTAGTCGAAACCGTAACGAAACCGATTTTTTTGTAGATTTTAAAGAAAACCAATTTAATATTTTCAGAAAACCGTTACCGATAACCGAAACAAAATTTTTATTAATGTAAAAACCGTTAACTGCAACGGAACACGGAACCTCAAAATTTTAGGTACTTAAGGGCCCTGTTTCATGTAGGAAAGTTTTGCTATAGACGATGATACGAAAAGTTGACCAAGTATTTTTATTAGAAAGTAAAAACGATCTTCGACGGGACGGTGGATTGATGTTGAGGATACCACATCTGATTTAACGATTTTTAACTCTAATGAGTAGTCAAAACATTATTTTTTTGAAATAAACATTCAATTCACAATCATTTTTATTAGAAAAGATTTTGAATTCTAGTATGTATGATTTCACACAGGATTTTGTTGCAATGACAAACGATAGTAATCGACTTGTCACGGATTTTCTCTAGAACTAATCTGAGGCAAAATAAGTATAAACTAGTATTTGCAATATGGCCCTTCAAAAATGGATGTTTAAATACATATCCGTGCGTGTACCAATCAAACAAATTTAATTATACAACAACTGTTTAATAGTACTAGATACTCCTGAATAATATCTCCCTTCCATGAAACTAATGTGTAAATTCCAACAACCTATTTATATTAATCACGGAATCAATACCAGTGTTTAAAATGCAGCAGCAGCGCGTAATTAGTTTTCAGGGAATTTTAATTCTTCGAATTGGGGTTCCCGGAAATGGCGCAACATGGAATGATGAACATATCCCGCAAATAAACTAGTTAACGCGGACGTGGCGATATCACGCTGGGGAGATTGCATCTCGGCCAAGTCGCCAAGCTTGCCTCATTGTTGCATATCCTTAATAGCAACATTAAACACTTTGTATGATAATGGGGTGGCCAGCTGCTCTACTGCATCCTAACACATCTTACTATCATATAGAATTTGTTTCTGATAACGGGATTACTTTGACCATTTGTTTAGGAATAATATTGAAGTATTACTAACACATAACATACTCGTATTTGGTTATTCTAGTATTTTTTGTTCAGATTACTGTCATAGGCAATAATAAAATAAATCGAAATAAATACATATAATAATACATTTTGTCATTTTCCAAAAAAAACTAATATTATTTTTTAAAAAACTGTGTTTTGCAAAACCCAGGTGGTTTAGGTTTTTTGTGAAAAACCGGATTTTTTGTCAACCCTGAAAGTTTAGTTGTGAACAAACATTACGGTTAGTGAAAATTAATTGCTTTACTATTCACCAATATATGAATATCGTCAAAACTTATTTCAAAAACAGTAAAAGTTCGTTAGAGAGACGCAAATTGCGTTTAATATACGATCGAAGAAATGTACCCAATTCATCGACAATTTGAAAAATAATTTAAAAATTCGTGCAAAGTAGTTCTGTTAAGATACCAAAGCAACGTCGTAACTGCCGGTCACCTGAAAATATTTCCTAAATGATCTTCCATCATACAGAATTTGTTTCTGATAACGGGATTACTTTGACCATTTGCTTAGGTACAAAACAAAAAGTAATTCTATTGACGTATCGCTAACAAATAACATACATGGTTATTTCAGTATTTTTTGTTCAGATTACTGTCATAGACGTCTGATCGAATAGAGTAGATGATACGAAAATAGAAAATTGAATAACCAAATGTTCTTTTTTCATTCGTGATTTATTATGCTCCATCAACTACTAATTACTTTTCAATTATTAACTGTAGTTTTTTATCCATGAGGTTTAACAGAAAAAGGATGAAATTCCATAACTATAAATAACAATTGCTCTTGTTAAGTAACAATTATAATTGTCAACTTTCAAGCATAGCCGTGCGCATGTTGGGTGCCTTGGGTACCTCTAATATATTAATAATAATTAAAAGTTTATAAATGTTAAATTTAAGTATTTACTTACATACATAAATAGCGGACGAGAACAAGGCAAACATATTTATTATTCTCTCATTATTCACAGAATTAAATCAAAAATTGTGTTGACAAATGCGAAATATACCAAAAATACTCATTTTTGTACCCAAAATTTTGATTTTGGGAAATAGTATACATGATAGATTTCGACGCGCTGATTTCAAACTTTCAAACGAAATTTAATTATCTCTTTTCGTTCCTGAGATATTTGCTGTCAAATTTTCCCTTGAAAAATGTATGTTTTTTGGCTATATCTCTAAAATGGTTAGAGATACAATTTCAATGATTATACCAATCGATTTTACGAGAAAAGTTACATAAAGAAATGTTTTCTCCGCATATACGTTCTTTGGAACGATTAGGTGAAAAATAAGAAAATCGAAAAAACCTAAATTTCAAAATTTTTCCGAGCAACTTTTTTCCTCCAATACTTTGTATTTTCTAGTCTTAAGTAAATATCAATGCGCTGATTTCAAATTTTCAAACCGAATTGAATTATCTCTTACCGTTCTCGAGATATTCGTGCTCAAAGTTGAATTTTGGCAATAACTACAAAATCAGGTTTTTTAGGTAATCCCCTTAAATGGTTAGGTTTACGACTTCTGCGACCTCACTAATCAATTCTACGGGCAAAATTACATAAGTACACCAATTTTTAGATTTTTATTGCAAAGGATACAATTTGTTGAAAGGAAAAACAAAATCGGCAAAAATCGAAAAAATGGCAAGGGGTATACCTTAGATTTTTTCGATTTTTGGGCATTTTCAATTTTTTCCTTTTAGAAATTCTATCTGTTGAGATAAAAATCTGAAAATTGGTACACTTATGTAATTTTGCCCGTAGAATCGAATGGTGAGGTCGTCGAAGTCGAAAACCTAACCACTTAAGGGGTATACCTAAAAAACCTAATTTTTTTGGTATAACTTTGAATTCAAATATCTCGAAAATGGGAAAAGATAATTGAATTCGGTTTGAAAATTTGGAATCAGCGCATTGATATGTACTTAAGTCCAGAAAATAAAAAATTTTAGAGACAAAAAGGTTTCAGCCGAAAAATTGAAATTTAGGTTTTTCCATTTTTCTCATTTTTCACCTAATCGTTCCAAAGAATGTATATGCGAAGAAAACATTTCTTTATATAACTTTTCCCGTAGAATCAAATGGTAAAGTATTTGAGATTGTATCTGTACTCATTTTTTATATTTCGAGCATAAAATGCGATATTTTTATATATTTTCGAGTTTACGCAAAAATACTGCATCAGCGGCTTTGGAAATTACTTCCCCTGTTGTTACTACATACATAAACTATTTTTCCAAGTAATATTTATCTTAGTGTGAAATAATAGTAGTAAAATAAATGGTTCCACTTAATTTTAATACTTTTATTTTTTTATTTACAACATAATGACTATTTGTACAAATAGTTATGAACTATTTTAACTTATTAATAATATAAGTGCTATTTGTGGAATAGAAAATGAAAAAAATAAATTAAACCACTATTTTATTCGTTCATGAAAGAATAAAAATTTTATAGTTAAATGTGATTAATTCTTCAAATGCATGTTGTGAAAGAAACGAACTGCAGAGCATTGTCGTATAGAATCGTAAAAATCTGTAAAACGGGTAAATGCAAATGGTACGCGATGGTATTAATGCAGGTTTCAAGCATAAAGGGTTGTAAATCTTAAGTAGAGCATCGAGTAGACACATAAAGCGTATGAACCATAAAAGACGATATGATCCTTTTGTGTAACTTGTTACTCTGAAAATATGAATTACTAGCAGCAGCCATCCAGGCGAGGGTAATTAATATTTATGCGACAAATTGCATTGGGCTCAATGGAGCCTGAAACATCTTGGTGCAATGCTCATTGTATAAATATATTGTGGGCTCACATCAGCGATTCGCATCATGCCAAGTGCAGCACGCGCGGAAATGAAATTGCACTTTTAAATTCGGTTTCCGCCTCGTGAATCGTGATTGGTATTAAGTTGCTTTTATTTCCCTCTGGTTTGTGGTTATTGAATGTTTATGTTTAATTTATTCGATTTCAATTGGATATTTGTAAGTGGAAACTGCTCCTAGTTGAGGTTATGCAATCGGTTTTGTTGTTCTAATGTTTCTGCTCATGACAGCTTATTTTCCGTTGAATCGCTTTTCATCGCGGAATGAATTTTATTATTTCGCTACTTCGGTTCCATAGTTTTATGCATGATTCAGGTAATGCTTTATTTACCGTATCAAATTTGTTGCAAATTACGTACTGTTATGTTAGGAGCTGTTTTCATAATTTTTACTTTCTGCCACAGAATACAAAGTTCAAGGGATCTTGCTAAAAATCGAGATTTTGACGAAAAGAACTTTTCAAAGTACAATGTGATTTTATCATTTTTACGATAATTTTTATTCTCTAGGCATATGAGGACTGTATAATTAAATTCTATCAATCGGAAAATTGTGATAATTTTGTCAAAAAAAGTTGATTAACTATAATTGAAGTTCAGAATTTCTTCTTTTAATATGTTATTATTAAATATTTGTTATTTCTTTATAAATTTACCTTATTACATTTTATAAACAGTAATAATCGTACGTAGTGGAATACTTTTACAAATTTTCTCGAATGAATGTTGAATAGGATACGGCAATAATTTTTGAATTTCATCTAAATAAAGTTACGTATTTATATAAATAAACCTAAACAATTCCTAAATTTAAGGATGAAATTGAATGAGTCATTGTGGATATCAAGCCACAAATGTGTGAAAATGTCATTACAAATTTTGTCGACATTTTGTCTTGGCAGTCCGATATTGTTTTCCACACGTAACCACATTCTATACTGATTAGTTTAAAATAAAAATGTTCACATTTTCAAGTAACTAATGTGTTTTATTCAAAAATTAAATTGGGGCACCCTAATTTGATTATAAATATTGCCGATAAAATATAAAATTCAACAAAATCGTTTGTTTTTAAACGGGTTAATTGATATGTTCTATTTTATTCTGCATGGTGCCCAAGCATATTAAGACGACCATGAAAATACCAACATTTTAAAGGTTAAAGTATAAATTATTGTTTAACTTTTGTAATTTTCATTATAAAGTAGTTAAAATTTCCTTTTCTCTTTTGTGCAATTTCTATAGTGAGAATTGTCTTTGTTCAGGACGCTTGTGTATAGGCAGCAAATAAGTTTTATTCCTCAGGTGTTAAGGAGTTTTATGGATGTTTTAGGACAGTTCAGTCCGAGTAAATAAAACTTAATATAAATTTCCATAATGAAAGTAGTTTGTTTAACTGAAACTATAAACAAACTTATGTTGCACTAATTTATTTTAACACTAGTAAAGTTTGGTCGTAACGAGCTCTTTAATTTAAGTAGTTTGGCACACTCACATCTCACATCCAGTTTTAATTATAACACACAATGAAACTCAACTCTTTGTCTCTCTTTCTGCTAATGATATTGTCATATCTAGCTGGCGACGACTAATATATGCTAACACTTTTCCTCTTTTACTGATGAATTATTCAATTATTTCACTTTGCTCTACATTCCGGAACTGATTGTCAATTTTTTATTAAATGTAAAATTTAATCTCCATTTTCAAAATTCAAAATCTAAGATTCTATATATCTCATTAGCACTGTTGAAAAAATATAAAATTTAGAACTTTCGAAAGGAAAACTTTAAATTACATAAGTTCTTTTTACATTTCCCATAACACATTTTTAGCAATAATTATTTGCAAATATTTTGAAAACCCATTACGAATACATATGTATTGGTATGTTAATAAGGTTTATTTGTTATTTTAATCCTTTGAAGTTAATGTATCATTTTAATAATTTAATCTAATATATTATGGTATCTTACCACCATTAGTAACATAATCTAATAAATATCATAACTTACGATTATTAGCGAGAGTTGTAATAAAGTTGAATATTCAGGAAAATACATACCTGTAACAGAAAAAATATTTTAGTAATGAGAAACAATTGTAATAGGATGATTTGTGTTTAAACTTTCTACATTTGTTTTTAAAATTCGTTACATCAATGCAACAGTGAGATATCACAAAAATCAACTTTTTGAGAAAATAGCATAATAAAATCTTTCGGAAAATGTAATAGTGGGACACGCTGTGTTTATAAGACCTACGCAACAAGACATACACTATCTCACTGTAGCATTGGAAAGATCTGTAGTTTTTACACATATACCGGCATCGCAAAAAAATAAAATTAGCTGTTTTTACTGTACCATAATAATTCTTATACAATGTATATGTAAACTCTATTTCTCGCAATTGATCCTCACGTCATCAATTATAACCATGATTCAAATCGTTGAGTGGTAAGGGGGATTGATAATATTTTGTCGGATGAAATCATGTAATTTCCGAAGTAAATATATGTCAAAACTGACAGTATTATATACAAATATAATAATGGATGAAACTATGAAACTACCAACACGCAATGAAGCACAAATTTTCGCCGCGAAAATTACCTTCATAAAATGGCATAATTGACAATTTGAATTTTTTTAAATGTTTCAATTATATCCGTTATCGCGTTTACACTACTGTTTCTATTTCATTTTTGTCGTTGATTAGACGCTTATACCCCTCTATCACATGTACAATAATGAGATAGATAACGAATAAAAGTCTCATCTATGCCATGGATATACGACAAAGTTTAATATTCCTTGCAGTAGAAATTGATGACGTGAGGATCAACTGTAGGAAATATAGTGCAAGATTGTAAGGTCAGGAAGATTTTTTTGAATTTCATAAATATGAGTGTTATAAATGTATGTATATTAGAACTGTACTTAAAGAGTAGAAGAAAAAAAAGAAGGAGTTGATTAGATTTAGTTGTAGATTTCGGCCGTGGCAGCACAAACAGTGGCCAGTCGGCGTTTCCAAACATTGTCGGCTGGAAAATCGAACAAGCGTCACCGTTAATATCGTAACACCGGACGTGACGTGTCATCGGCGCTGATGTTTATTTTTCACCTTCGGGCTCCACCCTCGGCTTCCGGCCGCCCCAGAGGCCCAAACTGACATTTGCCGTGTTATTAACGAGCGAAATGTCAACGTGAATTAAGAAGCTTGATAGACAATGAACGGCGGAACTGGGCCGATGCAACACTTTCACTCCGTATTTTGCCCTGAATTTACAAATTAAGATTTCATAAAGCTGTTAGCAGGAAAATTATTGATTCGGGCTTCGTATTCACTTATCCACACTGCTCAAATATTGGCCTTTAAATATTTAACGACTTATGCACGACTAGGGGAAAAGAGCTCCAAGTCTAGCAAAAACTTTGTTGTATTTTAGTTACGTGTTTACTTCGCAAACTTCAACCGACAAATTTTCAAGTATTTGTATCATTAGTTATTTATCAATAGTATCGCATATACCCCAAAAAATGTATTGACCACATTAGATCACAAATGCGACTACTATGTAGTCATAAAAGACAAATAAACGTTTTTGTATACCGAACAAAAGAGCATTTTAAAATATCTAACATGGTTTGTATAATGATCGATAAGTTAAGTCTTAATTGATGTTAATTCTCAATAGAAAAATACGCAGACACACAGATATTATTTGAAATCCTTTGCATACGAGCATATGCTATGCATTGTTGACAGTATTTGAGATAGAGAGTTATTAAGAATAATTTACCTCAACTATTATTCGACGTTGACTCTGTTTTTAGACCTTATGTCCAGGGTATTTGGAATAATTTATATAATAATAACGTTAGCACTAAAAAAGATAACAGACATATAGAAAATAATCATAAATTAGTTATTTTTATACAATGACAGCTGTAGTGATAGCTAATTTTAAACAATTCAAGTCATGGGTAAACTTTCCGAAGTCACAGCTTGTCTAGTTCTATATAAAATTATTTAGCGCTATGAAAACTAATGAGTTAAATTATTTTAATAGCGGGAATAAAATACCTAAGTATTTTTAAACTGACACCTTTTCGGTGTATTTTCGAACCGAAAAGTGCATTATTCCGATGTTTTAATGTGTTTACTAGGCTACGAAAAATAACAGTACGGGAATATTTTTTCCAGCCAGTGACAAAGCATTCCCGTACAGTATGTAATCCATTGTTTTGCGTAAATAAAAATACTATCATATCTATTTCATTATAATTGAATATACACCGTTCGAAAAATAAAAAAGTATGTGTACCACGTAGGAAAAGTGACGACGCCTTCAGCTCGTCCCGCAATTTCCACCACCGTCCAGGAATATATTATCACTTTTACTACTAGATACACAATATATTATTTCGTTGATTTTTTGTCCGCAAAACTAATTTTGACTTTATATTTGTATACTTTACTAGAATGAAAATAAAATAACAAACTACAAATGTCACGGAAATTGTAGATGTAGGATACCGTAATTGTGGATTTTTTCCATTGTTAACTGCCTCATTTCTAGATGCATCGCGTGAAAGTACTTTTAATAGCAATATCTATTTATTTGCCTTGGCTATCAAACTGAGGTTCGTTTATAATATGCCTTTTTCGTCCTTCATACCTGAATAGCTATAATAATGAAGATAGTAGTACTCGGGTATTCAGTCAAAATCTATATTATCTATGAAGCTGACGTTTAAAAAAAATCTATTAGCCCTGAAGAAGACAAAAGTTGTGTCGAAACGTCAGCTTCTTAGATAATAAAGATTTTTGACTGAATACCTGAATATTACTATCCTCATCATCCTTTACAGTCGAATATTCATCTTCATCAGCTATAATAATGTTCATAACATAATTGTTAATAATGTAATTCAAACAATCTCGAGTATAAATTTTAATTAGAGCTAAAAATTTTGTAATGCAAAGCGTTAGTATTTTTAAAGAGGCATTAATAACACGATTGATATCAAAGTCTCATAACGGGGACATTAGCGCAGTAATACCGTAAAAGAATTCCGCGGATAACAAATGGCCCATCGGGGAATAAGTGCTGTATAAAAAACTCTTCCTACTGATTACGGCCCCTAAATGAAAAATCCTTCTAATCCCAGAGCCGTGGCTGCGCGGGTGATATAATGTTCATATATTATTCCTCGCCGGAGGTTGGACGCTTGCGGCTTTGGTGACGACACCGTGTAACCTTTATCTTTTGATTATCCTGGCCGTTCTTCAGCCGCTTCCTTTAATAGCTACTGAATCTCCCGCTGCACTATATATCAATTACTCGCGCCGCACTTTGTCTTGTATCTGCATCGGGATATTAATTGCCTCTTGTGTCTTCCGAGAAAACTTCCACTCAATAATGGGATTCTAGACTGATGCAGATGTTGCATACAATCAGTGGGTTTCAGTTCGTCTATTATTAGCAAACCATAGTTTCAGAGATGTAAAGGATCTGGTGTTTCCTATAAAACGATATCTCTAGATCTTTTTGTCAGCCAAAAAATTAACAGAAGCTTAGAGTGTCATAAAGAATCTTTTTCCTCCAATGAACCAACATTGTACACCTACACAATAATCAAAAACGAATTCTTATAGTGGAATTTAAAGTAAGCAAACAATATTGGGAGGATCTCAGATTGATGAAAATGCTGCATACAATCATTGCGTTTCAATTCGTATATTATTAACAAACCATTCAGAGATGTAAAGAAGTTTTTGCAATAAAACGACATTCCTAGATCATTTTGCCAGCCACAAAATTATTAGAAGCCTAGAGCGTCATAATGAATCTACTTTTTCCAATGAACTAACATTGTGAAACTACATACTAATAAAAACCGAATGCTTATAGTAGAATTTATAGTAATCAAACAATATTGGGATCTATTATGCTTGTTGTAGATGATAGGTATAAACAAAGCATGTCATCTCGTTTTTTACTATCCTCTTCCTTTTATATTTCAAATATACCAAAGATAATTACGATTGTGATAGCAGTATCTTCTTCTTCTTTCAACATTTCTAAATAAGGTTTGTTTGAATCATCACTTCGGAACTGTTCCAGAGTAGGGAGTTCTGCGTATGTCATCCAAGAAGGCGAAGTCAAAACAATATAATCTAGCTACAGAACTTTTTATTTAGTTAGATGGTTCTAAAATAAATTTAAATTGTGAACCTTCTTCTCATATAATCTTAAATTAGAGTATTATTATATTTTTAATATATAAATAATATTAGGAAATATTTTGTATGTAGCAGACAGCAGATTCTTTACAGCGCATGGTCAGAATTTGAAATATTTCATCCTTAGCAAGAACTGACACAACAGTTCCGTTAAAATTTCAGTTGACAATTCTGATATATCCGAACGCAGAACTAATAATTCTCAAATTTCCAGAACTACAGGATTTGAATGCTTTTTAGTAAAGTGCGTAGAAATAGATCAAGGACTCCTTAGAACTGTAGGTTCAAACAAACCTATTGTAATTATCTAACACACTTCGTTAACACAATTGGTTTAGAAACACTTTCAGACAGATTTTCAGATTGACTAACCGGTTTCTCAGTAAAGAAGAATCCATCACTAAATTTAATTATTCTTAAAGTTAGTAGCGGTGGGCTTTGTAAGATTACGCTAAATATTTATTGTATACAATCTGATTTAGGAAGAGCTTCGTTGGTGCAAAGCAATTTGAAATACAAAGTGTAAGTGTAAATGAAGTTTAATATCGGATGGCAGCAAATAAAGAGATTGTGGGAAGTAGTGATATTAAAATGGATTTCCTGGCTAGCGTTATCTAACTACCGGCGACAATTTAAAAGGAGAATTACGCGAGGCGGCACGCATATAATAATTCTATTTTTATCTTGCGGCATTAGGTTTCGCGGCGCATCATCAATTGCAATTTGCATCTTGAGCCGCACGCGAAACAATGCGCACGCCGGGTAATGTCGGTTAAACACACAGCCAGTAGCGTGCAGATGGAACCCGATCCACAGGCTAACCTAATCAACGCATCTACATCTTTATCCGTTTCTACCACGGAAAATTACACGCCCTGCTCAGACCTACACATCATTTTTCAATTTTCACTTTGCTATTTATTCTTCTTCATAAATTAGAAGCGGAATTCTCTGTTGTGGTGTACGACCCGGTTCAAATTCTGTTTGTTGCACCACAGTACCTTAAATATATAATATAGTATGGAAGTAAAATATCAAATTAATTCTACATTTCGATTAGAACTTGTTTCTTTTTTGTAGCTACAAATTTAAGCATCACATAGTTCAGGACTTTCGAAGTACATTTGAGAATATTAGCGATGAGCAAAAGTAATGCGAATTATGAATGATACTTTCTGTGATATTTTATTATTATAGTATTTGTTTGTAAGATATAGCCCTAGTAACGATGTACATATCACGGGCGCCGATTTTTCGAAATTTTCTTGAGGATGATTTTTGTAATAAAAATTAAAATCAGAAATAATTTACAATTACTGCATTATAAAGAAAAGAAAAATTGAAAAATTGAAAAACCTGAAATTCAATAAAAAATGTTTAAAAATTATTTTTATTTTCCTTACTTTTCTTTTATCTTCTAACTCAGTAATTGATATGAACTCATCCTTAAAAAAAGAATCATGGGTTTATTACTTAAGGCTGGTTTATGATGGATTTACTTAACTTATTAAAATTTTCAATTTATGATTTAGATTTTAAAACAGAAACACACTTAAACCATATGTGACGGTTTATAAACTATTTACGATTTAAATTCTAAATTCCAAATCCAACTAATCACAAAAAAGCATTGAAATGAAGTTTATAGATTTGGTTGGTATCAATTTTCAATTGATATTTTGTGAGTTTTATTTTGATTTCTATGTTACAATAAAAATGATCAGATATGAAATTCATTTTGCACCAAAACAAATTCAGTTCACTTCAAAGAAATGTCAAACCAACAGTAAAACATCAAAATTAAATACATCTATATAATATTACGTGGTACGCTCTGAGTGAACAAATTTAGGAAACTGAAATTCACTATAAACCAGAAGAATTTTTTTTAATTAAGGCTACTAAATACATAAACCACCCTTTATTTAAAATATGTCCTTTTGGTTTCCTTGAGGCGTAAGTCTCCGTGTTATTTTTCAATATGGTTCGTGAAATATGACTGATCAATAATGATTATATATAATAATATAAAGTACAACGATGGCTCACTTGTTTTTTCGACTCGAACTGAACGAAATGTAAAATCTGGAGTTCGATTCCCAGCGTCACCAACTACACATATTAACCAAAGTAATGAGGTGAGTAATTCGGAATTCAGTACAATCTATTGGTCTCTCAGCGAGGCCTTACGCTGTGAACGTACTCCACCAAAATGAATGTAAAATTATCATGAAACGCTGGAATTTCACTTCTCAATTTCACCTCTGGCCAAAACTCTCCTAGTATGGAAGCACCAATGATTGATTAAATGATTAATATAAAAATATGTATTTTCAGGAGAATAATTCTTGTAGAGTCCATCACTGTCTACCCGTTTGTGTATTGATTGAGAAACGTTGTAAGTTGAAAGTAAGAGACAAAATTAGGTTGTGCTAGCGTTAGAGATAATTGAAGCAATCTATTTGTATTGTGCCCGCTGCAGTGTGTAATAGAGCAAATATCTAGTGCAAGATTGATCGCGAAGCCACGGATGAAGTAGAATATCGAGTAAACTGTTTACGTCAGTAGTCCGGTCCAAAACCATCCATTTGTATTTGCTGGAACGAACGTCGAGGCATTTCAGTCTAACAAGTGGAAACCATATTGCAGCGAAGAACAAGGGACGCGCGCTAACTCGCTTCGAGACTGAGCCCACCACAAAAACCAATTTGACCAGAGGATCAGCCGTGCTGCGGTGCTGCCCACCACGCGACAAAATCAAGAAGCTTCCCGGGCTCCCGTACAGCACAAACAATTTAAAATTGAATTATTAAACAAAACGGTGCGGACATTACACATGTAATTCGATTAGCTCGGGACCCGCAAGAAACAACAATACCCAAATTATAACAAACACAATACTACTATTGTTTATTATATTACAGGCTTAATGTTTCGAGCTACAAAAATACGCATGAATTGCTTTCTTTATGAATTTAATGTTTTGTTCACTTTTTCAATAAAGCGCCAAGTAATTTAAAATATAACAATTTAATTTTGGAAACCATTCATGCTAAATGTTTGCTTTCATTAATATCTAATGAAATTTAAAATACGTATGTGTGTTCTTTTTTTGTTTTTATACTGTTTTAATTAAAAACATTAATTATTACTTGAATATATTATTATTGTTATTGTTATAATTAAACCACCAGAGTACTACATCTGTATTGTTTCATGTTTGAGAATAATATAAGCACAACAATGAAAATATAAACTTATATTTAAATTTTTAAAACGACTATATATTTCTGCATATTATAGTCATAATGCACAACATTCCTAGAACAAAGTCACAAGTCACTAAGGTACTTGTTTAGTGACAAATTTTACTTGCTTTGACATGTGTAGATTGTTGGTTTACAGACTCTGCAACAGTCCTACAACTTTTGGGTTCCAAACTTCTTGGTTATAGCAATATTTTCATTTAGATAAAAATTGGCGAAAATAGATTGAACCCTAGATCTTACCCTCCGCACAGTTGGAACGCGTTAACCAAGTGAGGTACCCCTGCCCGTATTATTAATTTTAAATAAATTAATATATCATCGTTTACTTTTTCATATGTTATAACATTTCTAGAATAAACAGGTACTCAACTACGTAAGATATTTATTTTCTGAAAACTTTAACATAGATTTTCTACAATATTAGCATGTTTCCATAATTAAAAACTCATTGAATTGTCTTATAATTTTATATTTCTAGAATGAACAGATCCACAATTTAATGAGAAATTTATTTTCTGAAAAGTTTCCAGTCTAGATTTTCTGCAACATTAGCATGTTTCTATAATTCAAAATTCATTGAATTGTCTCATCATTTTATATAAAATTCATCGATAATTTTAATATATTTTGCAGATTCAAATCAAATTCATCAGATATTGTTTTGCGTAAGTTCTTTATTCCATCTTTTCCTTTTTCGACTGTATATAATTTTAGAACTTAATGTGTTGTTAAACTTAATAGGAAAAAATTCATCTTAAAGTATTAAAATGTAATTCAAGGTAATTACATAATTAGTTTCCCGGAAATTTCTGGAATATATGGGCAAGACGAAAGAAGAATGTAAAGAATTTGGGTAGGTAGTTACAAAAATTTGGAAATGAAGGGAATGTGTGTTTCGTGATATTTTTTGATAAAAGCGCAGGTATTATAATGGATGGAATATATTTAAATAATTACCGAAATCAATTTTAAAGTTCAAAGCGGAATTAATGATGATAAATAATGTTTTGGAAATATATAAATGAGGCAATATAGCCGGTAGATATATTTATATAATTATGCGAATTTGGCGAACGTGCGGGTAGATAAATTCAGGCCGATGTAGCAGTGCAAAGCGTAGCGAACATATTTGAAACAAAACAGGTTTACAGGCGGACAGACATGTTATCCCTACAGCGTATAAAATTTCTGTTTAATACAAGCCGCGGTTGAATTACTCATATACCCCACATGTACAACCTTCCGGGCATATTTTGTGCGTTCAACTGCACACACAAAGGCCCTGCTCCGGACAGAAAATCTGCGTTATTGACCAGAGGAGCCCCACACAATACGGATACGGGCGATCGGCCTACTCTGTCTGTCTCATGACGGACCGAGGGGAAACATACATCAGCGGCTCCCAAAATTATAAGCTTCAACATCGTACATCATCAACCATACAGCTAACTTGCCAAACCAATAAACAAATCTGCAAATAACCTCTTTCAAATATTGGTTCGCATTTTGATTCATTTTCATAATCATAACAGTTATTTGTATATATCGTCTGAATTAGACAGACTTTCATCTTGCTACATTTTGTAATTATGCGTACTATTTTCATAACTCTGTTGACGTAAGAAATTTCAAAACTACTAATATTTTTTATTAAAATCTATTTTTCAAATCACTGTGCCACCAAATATTATCGAAATAAAATATCAACTATTACCGAAATAAAATTCAAATATTTCAAAATATGAAATAAGCTGTAAATTATTAACTTCTGTTCCATCTAGAAATGTTTATGCCATTGATGATATAGACGCAAATAATCTGAAAATAAGTAATATGTTTTTTGTGAAATGTTTAAATACCAAAATCACTAAACTCATAGTATAACGCTATGTCCGAGTATTATAACCTCGAAGTCCTGTTCCATCTAGAAATGTAGTGCAGTAAATGATAGTGACAACGCGAGAAATTTCAAAATTACTAATATATTTTGTGAAACCTAATATTCTAATGATAGTTTTGACAATTATTACCGAAAGAAAATACCTCTTTACCAGGGTTCTTTGAAATCCACTATTAAGTAGGATATAGGTTAGAAACTCATGCCTTGTTCCTTCTAGGAATGTAGTAGCCTCAGTGAAAAAAAGGGTGTAGTACTTTCTGAAGGTCTTTTTATAAAATAACTATTTTAAAGAACTTTTCGCACTCTTGTCAGTAGTTTGTAGTTTCTAAAACAATAATTCGTTGAAAACTATTTGCAGACAAATGAACTTACAGAAACAGACATGGTTTCCAAAAGTAGAAACGATCTTCATTTGTACAAAGACCAGTTTTATATTTACCTGTCCTTATTAAAGTACTCAGATTTTTTAATGGTTTTTAAAATTTTATAAAATTGTATATGCTTTGGATTCTATTTTTTTGCTGTTGGGAACCGCTGGCGTATGGATCCAAACTGTACCCCCATTTCTCACGGTACATTAGAGGCATTTTTAAGCCATGCACGTTATATTTTACAACGCAAGCAAACGGTTATCTGAGGACCGCAGCTAGTTGAAATAAAATGAAATAGAAACGGCAATCAAAGCTCAGTAAGTTTTGAAAACCGCTGGGGGCTATTTATTTTATTCGCGGCCATGATTGAAGCAGCGTCCCAGACTCGTCCGTCCACAAATCCGAGACAGAATCTTTACGATTCGGAATAAAATCGCGTCGTTACCTTTACCTTCCTTCATATTGACCGTTAAACGTATGGAAGTCGTAAATTTTTGTTATGTTCATTGCAATTTTATTTGTGTTTTCCGTTTTAATAGGGTGACGAAATGGAATCTACGAATAAAATTTTATAGAAATGTGCATGTAAACTTTAAAATCATTTCCAGATTTTATAAGGATTTTTTAGTAGCCATAAAATTTCTACATCTTAAAAATATCGCGTTATATACTTCTTCCTTTAGAGACTGTATTCATTTATATAAAATCAGTATACCAATGTAGTCATCAAAGAAATCAAAGAAATCTTCAATTGAAATTTATTCCAACTTTAATTTAAGTTTACACTAACTAAACAGTTGTTTAAAAACAAGGGACATAGGGAATTTATTCTATGGTTATTTTAACCACTGACGGCCAGTTAGCATAGAAAAACTGACATAAGTTGTCAAAAAAAAATAGGTTATTTACTATTTCGATGCGATATTTTTCTATTAACCGTTGGTTAAGGTAATCGGCCCTTAATCAGATGTGGTAAAACCAGACCTAAATGCGGTAATTTTAATTGACTTTATTAACAAAATTTCTATTTTCCATCCTTCAGTATTTCAAGAAAAGAAAAATTTTTTTATAGTTATTTTTTATTCTTTTACATCTAATCAAGGCTTGGTTTCAACTAGGGTTGTAAGGTTGATAACCGTCTTCCATGTAGGAAGACAATTCTCTTTTGCTTTTTTTGTCCTCCCGCTCTCCTTATAATGTTAATGTCCTCCGTATTTGCGCAATTAAATATTTTAAGTTAAAACAATGTAATTATATTGATCCCACTAAGATCAACGATCAAGTATTAGTTTGTCATTTCGCTGTCCTGATGATATTATTCTTTGTTGTTAAATGTTTTTCATAGAGGACTGTGATAATTATAATTTTGTCTAGGCAATCTTAGATCTAGAGTCTAGAATCTAGATCGAGCATTATAGCCCAAACGATAGATCATTGGTTCCTTTAAAATATAACGTAGGAAAAGTTTCATTAAATTGGTTAACTATCTCGAACGGTCTTAATGTGATATCTAGGGTTCAAATCATATCGTCACCAATTGTTATCAAATAATAGTACCGTATGTTCGCGTGATGCAAGTAAAATTATATAGAAACAGATGGAATTCTCATCTAGATTTCGTCTGCCTTTCTTTTGTTTGGTAGTTGTTAATTTTAATCTGTATTAGAGATGTTCCTCAACGACTACCATATTAGGACTTAAAAAAATGTACATCGATTTTAATTTTGTTGGAGGCAATTAAACTGTTGAAAATTTTAGAAGAGGGAAAAGTGTTGGGAAGGAAATATAGTTTGAAATGAAGAGCGGCAGGCTTAAGGGATCTTACCCAACAATTCAAAATTGATTAGATACAAAGTTGTTGTAATTCCCAGTTCTGAGAATGAAGCAGTGTACACAACAGAATAATAAATGGCTCCCCTTTCCGCCGCGTTTTGTCTGCGTCGGGCCGTTGTTCGTTTGTCGCCGCTGATCAATCCGGAATCTGGCGGCTGCAGTGCACTGCGCTTAGCATTCAGCCCGCGTGCCCGCTTGCCGGTTTTTTACTGGGCCCTGCCCTGGCTTTCTAAGTGTAACACAAGAAATATGAGGGCTAAAAACCATCCGCTGGGAATTAGAGCCCCGGGAAAAACAGCCCCCAACCACGTGCTCCGATACGTTTGTTTACACTCTTGTTTATTTTTTATTTGAAATATGTTTAGCTTTCCGACCTTCCCTGAAGAATTACGCCCATATCGAAATTAAATTCATTCTTCCGTACCCTCACATATAACTCTCTTTCTACCCTATTCAACGGAATCTCATTTCTTTTCACATATTTCATTAAATTTTATTTGGTTATTACTTTTTAAACACGCGTAGCGATGGCTTACTTGGTTAGCGCGTCTCGACTCGAAACAACCGAAGTGTGATATCTACAGTGCAATTCCCAAATAAAACAAAACACTGTGTCCAAGTGGTTCCAAACCCACTAGAAACTGTAGCTCCCTAGGAACCTTCAGGATGACAACCTACTTAAGCAAAAGTTGTCATGGAACAGGTGAGGTTCACTTCTAAATTTTAAATGCGTCAAAAACTTTTGTAGGATTATACCAACAATGATAATGATATATTTTTTCAAATATAATTTAATTTGCATTTTAGTGCTTTTTCTAGAAGGTTAAAATTACCATCAGGGTTGCCATAAATTTTCTTGACTCCTGGAGTAGTTAGTAAGAAAATATATTACAAAGTAACAAAATATTACAAAATCCAATAAATTTCGAAGAATCACACAATAATATTAACTTTCAATACAAATTCATATGCAGGTCTCCGTAGTTGAGCTGTCCACGATATATTTTTTTTTAAAGATGTTATAATACCAGTGACTGAATTAGTAAAATCGGGTTTTCGAGATATTATTAGTGATGTTTATTAATTCCAAATACAATTGTGAATAAATAATAACAATAATTTTCAAGATGCGCTGTCAGATCACAACATTACAACCAATTCCGCAAACCATGATAAAATAGAAACACGAACAGCAACCGAACAAACCCGCCATATACGAATAAGCACATTCTGAGCTGAGATCTAAGAAGGAATATGATTTACAATCTGATTTTCTATCTCCGGTACATTATCAAATTAATTCGTATAGTTATTTCATTTCATTATTTCCCAAAAATTTTAAATATAATGGCAAATTTAATATAAAATACTCATGTTCTTTTTGTTATTAATATAACGACGAAGAAGCTATGAAAAGATAGAAATTGTAATAAATTACTTTTCAAAAAAAATTGTAATTCAAATTTTAGGTTCAGTTATTAAATTTTCAAATGAATTTTCTGTTATTATATGCGAAGTGAATGATTGTATTTTGCAGTCAATAAATCAAGGCGCCATATTGTTGAAAATGAGTGAAATTTGGTGGCAGTTGATCGATAAACGGTAACAGAATTTTTTGGAACGTAACAATGAGAGCAGAAAAAAGCGAACATGTACAAGTTAGAAGATATTCATCACCGGAAAATAGAAGTAAAAAAGCAGGAGAATTGCAGTAAATTTGAAGGATCGATAAATCTGGCGATTGGCTGGTAGTTCCGCGTTGAAATAAGCTGTCAAGTTCACTGATTTAAAACTATAACTGCAATAATGTAGATGATATTACAGCGCTCGAGTGGAACAGGATTATATTCGTGAATCATAATAGATTTCCACATCAGATGTGCGCGAGCTGAGCAATTGAATTTGGTTTTTAAACACTTTGCTTTTATATAGCAGTAATAATACAACATGGCCATTATTTATGGTATGAAATATAAAATAGTGTGTAACTGGCGACTGGCCAGAATCAATAGATCTATAGCACGGACATATGGTTTGAAGAAAACTTTAATCCGCTGCAAGATTGTAACGAGTTACAATCTTCCGTTTTTCTGCACTGTATCTTTTAAACATAAAATGCTTCTGGCATAATCGTAAATCATATGTCCTCGATAGATGCAATTACGTCCAACTTCTATCCAATATTTATTACTTTGCGAATAAATTATACCACTGCACCGCACTTATAAATCATCTCAAGAACAATTAAATAAAATTACTGCTCTATAACCATTACCAACTGCAGCGAACAAAAGAACCTGCTACATTGTGGTATATTATGTATTTGGAAATTTATCTTCACTTTATTATTGTTAACCTGTAATTCACTGAAAATTTATTTCATCACCATTGACATTGGAACTGCCAGTTTTGGCATCAGGTAAAATTGAAAAGTGAAATTAACCTGTGCTACGATCGGTTTTACTTGCATTTTGATCGAACAGATCAGCCTAAAGTTTCTACAAGAGACCTAGAGTTTGTACAGGCATCCAAACCAATGAAAGACAGAAGTACTTTTATTTTGTTAAAAATTGACGAGAACTATTGCTGCTCTTTAATTTTTTTTATAATTTATTAATATTTATAAATAAATAATTGAAATTAAAATAGTAAGAGTGTCTCTATGATATCGTATCCTGATTAGAGAGCTACTTTTGTTTCTCTTTCATCTATTGTACTGAAAGTCCATATTTATATAAATTTATTAGAATGTGTTAAATATGATTATATAAAAATTACTATCTTGAGTTTATTTTAACTTGAAACATAGGATGTATCAAATCCTTAGAGTACAGTATAGAGTATAACTATTACAGAAAAAGTACGAGCAAAATTAAGTTTCTACAGCTGGTAACTGTGAATCCGCCATTTCTGTAGGAGCCAGGAGCCATGCTTTCATTTGTTACATATAATTGAAATCTTTTTCTTTGTGTTACATAAATAGTTATCTTTTAAAAATACAAATATAGTGCTATTTTGTGCGGCTTTAGGTAGTAAAAACCGAAAATCACGTAAATCTGTCATTTCTTTAGGAGCCACTTGAAAACCACTTTCATGCTTTGGCTTAATTCCCCTGACCCAAAAAATTGATTAGTACTCTTAATATAGTAATTTCTTTACTCTTTATCAGTATCATAGCGTTCTTTTTAAAATGAAACATAGCAGATATAATAATAATAAGGTTGGATGATCGGAATAGACCAGCCTTAAACTGGAGTCTGAGTTGTATCATTAAATCATTTAATTTTTTCCAGTCTTATATATTTTTTTATAATTGTTAAACAATGTAATATTAATTGACATATATACAAGCGCATGGGAGTGATATACCTATTAGTAACATATTTCTTTATCCATCTATAATTTTTTTCAAAATTAAAATTAGGATACTTTATATTTATTTTGTAAATATTTCATTTCGTCGATAAAACATGTTTCAATTAACCTAAATCGAATTTGACTTCTTATCAAAAAATATAGCCAGCACAAGAAATATGGTAAATAAATAAATTCAGCGTTGGTATATTTTACGGCTGGGATTGCGGACGTAAACCCAAGAGCAGAATTTTTTACTGTGGCGTAATTCATCCATATCAAGGCTTTCTCGGGACAACATACACTCCACTTATAGCGAAATATTATACGACAGCGCCTACAACTATCTGCTAACATTACTTTATAGTCATATTTCCCAGCGAGGTGGCGCGGTGTAAAGTCTCGGCTCGTATATCTGCCTCTGCGCTGGAACAATGGCGCTGTGGAACTGAACCTACCGCACGTCCAAGCACATTTTTTAGCACGCCGGAGAAATGGCCCATGTTTTAGAGTAATTTTATCAGCGAGCAGTATTGTAAGCCAATGGAAAACTTATGCCTTTTACGTCAGTTCACTTCACCACACAATATTTTATAGATTTTTTTATGTTTTAGTTTACATTCTTTTATTCAATCGTTCATTCCATGGCACGATATTCGGAAGTTTAAGTAGTATACTTCTATATAGTAGTAGTCAAAATTTTAATTTATATATATATATATATATATATATATATATATATATATATATATATATATATATATATTTGTTTTTATAAACAAAAATAAGAAATATTATTCAAAATTAAAAAAAATTCTTCAAACATTTACAATAATCCTATAACTAATAGCTCAGTGAGTACCGAAGAACCTTTTTATATAACGGTACTTGGTTTGATTGACAGTTGCTGTCTAATCTCACCCTAGATCTAAGTCCATCATACAATTTCTTATCTCTATTATTATCGAATGCAAAGATATAAATTTGTTGACTGATGGTTAAATAGAATAGATAACGAATAAAATGATGGAATTCATTCAATGAACATGAAGCAAGTATCAAAGAAACGTAGTAAAACAAAATGCCTGATTCATAAAATAATGTTCCTTATTCTAAACATGAATCCATCTGTTGACAGTTATAGAGGTATTGTGACTTGATCTACTTCTTGTTAACTCTTCACCACTTGTTTGGCCCAAGCCTATCATTTTCAGGTATTCTTAGCTTCGTCGTTCAATTTTCTTCTTAGTCTGCTTTTGTCTTTCTTTTTTCATATTTTCTTTGCTAATCTTGCATTGTACATTCTGCTTAGGTGCCTATATCATCTAGATATACTTTTTTTATTGTTTGGTTTAGCGGTTGAACTTTTAATCTTTCCCTTATTTCCATATTTCTTTTTTTATCTATTAATCTTACTCCTGTTATTCTTCTTAACAGTGTCATTTCTATGGCTTGTAGTATTCCTTTTTGCCTTTGTAGGAATCAACTATGTATCGGTGTCTTTTGGTCTCTTTCATTTTTATTATTAAAAGTATTGATACAAGAATAACCATTGCGTTGTAACAACAGTGGTCTGTGACTATTATCAATTAAACATTTTTTTAATTCTTTATTGTGCATAAACAACTTTCTTGTTTTGAATTTTATTTTTCAGGAATCAATTATGAATCGGTGTCTTTTGGTCTCTTTCCTTTTTATTATTAAAAGTATTGATACAAGAATAACCATTGCGTTGTAACAACAGTGGTCTGTGACTATTATCAATAAAACATTTTTTTAATTCTTTATTGTGCATAAATAACTTTCTTGTTTTGAATTTTATTTTTCATGTTTTTAGTTTCTTTGATGTTTCGACCTCATCTTCAGATGATGTAACATCGAAATCAGTCGTTGAAATAAAATGTCCGTTTATTTTTTGAATTTCAGGAAATTATTTATTATCCTTTGCATTATCTACATTATTTGTTTTTATTAATTACAACATTTAAACGAACTAAAATTCAAAGTTTATATTGTGGAATATTAATTAATAAAAATGTTTCAGAGGTTAGGCTTATTAAAAAGTGTTTGCGGAATCGGACTAAAAATAATAAATACAACGGAATGTGTATTTATTTTACGTTGAATATAACAAAAATATAAATGGTTTTATAATACTGGCGTTGTTTGTGTAAATCTATATTCAAAATAAACGTTGTTGTTGAACGAAGCGCTGTGTATATATTTCAATGGTTTTGTTATTCTATAAAATAAAGAAGAAAAAATGGAATGGAGCTAATCGATGCGTCTGTGTAGCGCGCCAGCAACACGAAGAGCGTTTAGCTTAAATGGGTTTCGTCTAGATTGAATTTGCTAATAAGCCACCGAGGAAAAAATGTATGTAAATCTGGAAAAAATACCATGTGAGGATCTTCCTACCGACTTATTTATTGTTATTATTATTCAAATTTTATTCAAATTTATTCAATCTCTTTACAGACTCGGCGTAAACAAATAGGATAACGTATTGCAGACTATATCTATTTGAACGTTACATTTATCCACCTATGCATTATGGATAAATACAAACAACTTCAAGAGCATGCACTGGAAAATTTTGTCATTTAAGATTGTACCTCGTTAGGGAAAAACTGCTGTTTATATGAAATTCCAGAAAAAATCAATATATTTATAAAGCGCTACATTATGGATAAATGCGAGCAGCAGCGGCTCAATTGATTAGCAATTCAGAAGTCTGGGATCAAATTCTAACGGCTTCGAAATAAAAATACCGCTGTGCTAGTTTAGTTTGGATACCACTACAAAAACAGTTGGAAAGACTCTAGCCTGATAACCTGTACAATTTGTAATATTTCTAGTCAAATCAAATCAGATCAGTTGGGTCAGTTCAAATAGAATGCCTATGGATTACTGTAGTCCTATGGGTTATAAATTTAATTGTATTAAATTTTGGTTCCCACATTTTAAATTTGTAATATCACCATTTTGTTTTACACTATTGGAAAGTAAAAAAAGGCGCGATAAACTAAAAAAAACTTTCTGATATACCTTAGCAAGTGAATTTTTTTAAATTAGTATATTCACAGTCGAATTTGCCATTCCTTAACCAAAGCTTATCATCTCTGATCCATGAATCAATTCAATTCACCATTACAAATCAATGATCAACAGATTCGTCATATTCCATTTGTCAAGCATTGATTTTCTAATTTGATCCTCGTTTTTGGCTGTAAGATTAACATAAAATATTTAAATTTTCACAAATCTATATGAATCGATGTAATTTTTCCCTTTTTCATTCTTCTTTGCCATTTCAATTTTTTTTTCTCATATGAGAAACATAATTATACGTCATATGTCAACAAAAAATGATAGAAAGTTTACTTGATACTCGTAAAATTATATAAATTGTCAAAAATATAAACAAAACTATGAATCAAGTTGGTGAATTAGAACAACTGTTGATCTACGGATCAGCTTGATTCTTGAATCAGTTGATCATTAATCATTAATAGTTATTATTTGAATGTAAAAGTTAAATTAGATCTGAGTCAAGTGGTAAATACAATAGGCCTAATATATCCATTTAATATATGCCAAATTATTTAGATTATTTATACTGTTACCACGAGACAAGACAAAACAAGACAAGAGGAAACTTCTCGGATCTCGTCTCGTTTTCGAACTGTCTTTGTTTATCAATACTAATTCAATAAATTGTTTAATTTTGTTTGAAATACTAAGCAAGGTCAGAAATTGTAATATTTAAAATAAGAAATATTCAAATTGTGGTATTTTTAGAATAATAAACAACTCCCTGAGTCATATTTTATGTATTTTTTGCTTTACAACATATACTCAAATATATTTTATAGGAACAAAATTCATTTGTATACAAGTAATACTATTTATTTTTAAGTCTCATACTTGTAGCCTTCTTCAATCTAGGAATGTTGTACGACAGATTATAATGATTATGGATAAATGTGAACAATTGCAAGAACATACATCCATTATAAATTTTGTCATTTATTGCTTATAGTAACTATTCATATTGAATTCGTGAAAAAGTTCCGTAGATGTATTTATAAAGCATTTGTACACCTATGGATTATGGACAAACACAAATAAGTCCAAAAGCATGCATCAATTTTAAAATTTTGTCATTTAAGATTGTAAGTCGTTAAAGGAAAAGTGCTGTAATGTCCATGTGGAATTCCTGAAAAAATTCAATATATTTATATAGAGCTAACGTAATTCCAAGCACGCGATAGCGTCGTTTTTGTTCTTCACGTGACCATTATTGAAAGTGTCATTCTTTTGTTTATTTACATGGCCAGAGATTAACGTTCCAGTTTGGAAAGCTTTTGTTTGGTAGCACATATTTTACAAATGCCATTCTCGATAAAACACCAAATGGACGCAACGTGAAATCGCTTCGTTTTTACGCATTATTGATAACGCTTTACAAAATACAATTCTCGCCCAACAATCTGCACTAGATTCAATTATTTCTATCCGCTGCCACACTCTATCTTCATCGGCCAAGATCATTCGATGCATTTTCAAAATAGCTGCAGCCATTTATAACTAGATCGCACGTAGCAATAAATGAGATCGTTGGATTGAAGTACCGTATGTACTTCAACGACAATAAAATCAGAACAGTTGCCTTGG
Source organism: Stenolophus ochropezus (assembly GCA_035578165.1). Taxonomy (NCBI): domain Eukaryota; kingdom Metazoa; phylum Arthropoda; class Insecta; order Coleoptera; family Carabidae; genus Stenolophus; species Stenolophus ochropezus. Next base: position 8,025,885 of record JAQOWZ010000002.1, read on the forward strand.
TTGCTTTTAACGACTACTCGGCGAAAATGTAGCGATAATTTGTTTTTCAATCAGGTTCTTTCAACGACGATAAAATAGATACAAATATAATTTGAAATAATTTCAAGCTTTATTATTTTATCAATTTCAGCGGAATGTGAAACCTGGAGTGCAAATTTAGGATTTACCAATTTTTATCCAAATAAAAATTCCGCAGAATGGTAGACTAACAACTTACACTATTTAAGATTTTACCAAATTGAATGATGAGATATTGTTATTTATTAAAATAAAAAAAAAATGAACGCGAGCTCGATTATTGTATTGTGCAATATGTGCAGAAAGTTACCTATTTTAACTTTGAATAGTAGGAGAAAAATTATTCTAGAAAAATACTTTTTTGGATAAAAAGTGGTTGAAAGAAGACTTTGATAGTTTGAAGAAATAAGGTTATTCATTGTCAATATTTCTTTTACTATATTAACAAATTATCGATGATTGGATTCGTTTTTGCTTATTTTCGCTAAAGTATTTATATAAATTGCGGAGAAAAGAGAGAAGAGAAGAATGTAAAGGAATGATTGGAAAAATGTTGTGAGGAGAAGGGTTATTTGAAGAGCAATAGGTACGCGGTGAGACTACAAGTAGAGAGTATTGGTGAGGAGCACATCTTACTGCAAACTAAGTGGTACAAGGGACTCTCAGGAGCAATTGAACAGTTTAGTTGGCTCGGGAGAGCAGCGATGCACCTGACCCCGGTCGCGGCCATATTGCGCAGCCAACTGCGATATTGCAGGACACCACGTCTATTTTGGTCACTTCTACCTGCAATATTTATCCTAATTATTGATTTTTAAACGGAGAAATGGATAGACGCTCCCATTGCGCAGCACATCAACTACTTGGAGCGCTAAGGTGCTGGCAATTTCTTTCACATTCATACATAGTTTAGCAGTCGCCTCGGGACATAATAGCCCGTCTTTCTTGTGATCACATCGAAGCAGCAGCGACTCAGATGTCTGGCTGCGGCTAATAGCAGCAATGATGTTAGCATAAGTGAATAATTAATCTGTGCCAGCGATATGAAAAGCTGGTAATAGTTCAGAAGAGGATTGACTCCATTTGCTCCACTAAATATTTCATCTTATCACCGCGGTTCCCACTTCATTACGCGGCTGACCGTGAAAAAACAAAGTCACCAACTATAAAGCGTTGCCCATTTTCGACAATAATTACCCTCTGGATTAAAAATTTAAAGAGTTTATAAAATAATGGGGTGCATAGAGCAGAAACTTTTATATTACAATATCAAAGACTCATTAAAAGTTGAACGTGAGCTGTATTACGGAACTTCACAATTAGTTCACTTCTAAACTTTGTACATAACATAACTCAAACAAACATCGCCGCCAGAAACCCTAATACGATACCTGCTGCTGCTTGTTCATTCATTATCGAAAAAACTTGCGGGTGCATCGCGGACATGGGTAGCTGCAGCCACTTGAGGCGCAGACGCGCTCTCGATCGCAGAGGGGAAATCTTCAATTAAAAGTTTTCCTTCAACACAAAAACAAACACCTCCTTCGACCGGTCGCCGTGTTCTTTTTCTATGGACAGCCTGATGGAAATCCTCCTCGGGAGATAAAAGCCAAAGTTTACGAACGACAGCCCCAGCCTCTACGAAATAGAAAAAGCCGAAGTCACGGAGATCGATGAGTCTCATTTCCGACTCCGATATGCCGTTAACAAATTGTAAATTAGGAAAGCCCATTAGCAAAACATGAGGTGTTTTAAATGCACGCCCGAGCAGAACATTGTTTGCGGAATATGAAAAGAGAGAACGAGTTGCGACAAGGACGGCGTCTGAGCGCCAAGACGCCTGCAGCTGCGCCGGAAGCTCAAGACGCGCCGAACAACTTCCAGCCGACTACATTCGCACAAGAGTTCATCGAGGACGAGCACCAACTTTTACAACAACACTCTCAAACACTCCTCAATTAAATTACGTTTTTTGCTTCTTGATCAACAAATATACTCTAGATAAATTCTTTCTACTATTGTCCCGCAACTTCTCCGCGTTTGCTTAAAACTTACTCCTTCGTTTATTCTAGAAATTTCATTACGCGCTACTTCAAGTTTTAAATTTATTATTTTACATAAACAACTACCGCTTTTCAAATTAGCATTACCGCTCAACATTCCTTACAGAACATCCCTTAACTGATTTGTGCAAATTCAGTAGCAAAATATAAATCCTATTCACGACTTCTATCCTACACAGCATTCCTAGAAGGAATAAAATCTATTTACATAAATATTTAATTGCTCACTTTTGATAGTTATTTGCGTCTTAACCACTTATATACAACCATTTTTTTATTTACTAAATAGTTGACGGGAATTAAACCTTATATCTCGAACTTTTAATCATTTATTCTACGGCATGTTAATGGGTAATATTACTTCCAATGTTAATATATAAATATCGTAAAGTTTATATTGAGTGACTATGTTTCAAATCACTTTTTGATTTTCCTAATACAAGCCGACTCAGAGAAACGAATTGAAGCGCTTAACCCATTAGTGTCCTCTCCTTGTACTTAGCAAACCGTTAGTTTGTGAGATCAAAAACAAGAGTATTCTAAACAACATATTGGTTAAAGTAACGTTGCTGTCAAATTAAATGGGTTACTGCATAACTCCAAAGTGGAGTTGTACAATGTTTAGTTAAGAAACAAGAAACTCAGAAGTAGTTTCGTTCTTCTAAAAATCTCGAACCAATAGAAAGAATTACAAATGCGTGTTTATTTCAATACCAATTAAAGGCTAGCACCTGTACGATCTGTTGCGCTACATCTCTAGAAAGAATAAGGTTTTAAGTTTCCTTTAAGGGTATCAATTTATTAAACATACTAGGGACCAATAGCATATGATGGATTCCGAATCAATTGGACACACCGATATTTGGTTTATTTGGTTAATAGTTGGTTACGGGGATTTGAACTCGAAATCTCACGATTTCATTAGTGTAATTCGAAGCGCGTTAACCAATTGGGCCACCATTGAACGTAGTTATACTATGAAATATATGAGTTACTGGCTAATGTATAGCAGTTCTAGAAAAAAATAATGTATTATGAATCTAGTAGGAAAAATTGACATTCCCGGCCGATATGGTGGAAATTAGGGGAACGAGCTTTACGCGAGGACAACATCAGGACTTCGGGATGTCACTTTTCCTACATGGTACACATACTTTCTTTTTTGGTCGGTTTATATTCAATAATTATGTAATAAATATGATTGTAAACTTTGAATTATTTCAGCCTTAACTTTGTGATACATTCTAAATATTAGTTCACAACTTTGTTGTATATCACTATTTATTTAACAAACTTTGTCACTATAGTTTCAACCATTTCGGTCATTATTAGACAATGAGTACAATAAACTTTAACAAGCAGATTTATGCAATGTAAAAGCACTGTTATCTACAACTATTAAAGAGGAGGGAATATATTAGAACAATTTGGTCCTTTAGTAGAATGTTATCCTTATCATCTTTATGTTTATAAATTTCAAAGGATTCCAGTCAAGTAAGTTTAAATTCATTATTTGCAAAATGAATAGATTTTATCTCTGTATTAGGTGAATGGTTATTTTCTAAAAAGTGGCAAGCGAAAGTGGAATCTTTTTTTTTATTTAAATTTTATTGTACTCATTGTATGATCACGTCTGATGATGACCGAAATGGTTGAAACTATATTTACAAAGTTTGTTAAATAAATAGTGATATACAACAAAATCATTGTTTTTATTTGAACTAATTACGGTTGTACTTTTGTACCCTGGCAACTACACTAAAATACCGGAATAATGCTCTTTACGGTTCGAAAACACACCAGAAAGATGTCAGTTTTCGACGGATCGCAAGAAAAAACGATTTTTATTATCGTTTAGTACTAGATTATATTTCGCAGTTTAAGCCCCCTTACACAACCAACCCGTCCGTTTATACAAGTGGTACTTTGCTAAAAATTGGTGTTCTGTGCTCCTATGTGAACGAGCCTTACTGACCTCACAAGCGTTCCGCACTGTTGGCTGTTCAACACGTGACGGGGGAAGTGTCGCACTCGACTTTAATTATTAAAAATCAGTCAGTCGAGAATGTCAAACGGGGCGCGGAGGGAATTCCCCCCTGTGCCTGTGCAGTCTGCTGCCTGCCAGATAAGCGCAGCTCAGCTCGGCTAATGCGGTGACGCTGCCTAGCCAACGCCTGAATTTTTCACCCCTCTAACTAGCCATGACCGACGGGAAAATCTACTCCATTAAATTTGCCTACACATTCAACATTCATTCGCTTCTTTCCAAACATTACTCCCAACAGGTAACTAAACAAGCAATAATAGGTAAAATAAAATAAACTAAGCTGACGATTACATGGATTTCATTCACAGAGACAAGTATAACAAGATATAAGGCTGATTTTAAATGATTCGAAACTCAGTGTAACATACAGACTACAAAGTGAATAATAAAAATTAAAATCTGAAGCTGAAATAAAGAACAAAATGAAAAATATTATCGATTTGTTATTTACGTTTTCTTAATTTTGGGAATTGATTTTTTTTTACAACCACTAATGTAAATAGCCAGTATTTTAGAACAAACAGGTTTTTAAGTGTAGCTTTACGGTCCACCGTGTATAAAGAACAACATCATACAGTTAGGGAATTTCTGATTTATCAAAATTTCGTGTGTAACTTTTCCATTACGTTATACACTATTATTTTATAGACTTATTGAACATGAAAAACTGGACAGGTAGTAGTAGCTCATGTGATGATTGTTAGATCTGGTGTTCACTTCCCAGTGTTATTCTTTAACCAAAAAATTATTACCATTGTACTGAAATGGTTCGGAATCCATCATAAACAAGAGTTCTTAAAAGAAGCTGGATATTGACAAGCATTTCACAAAAAACTAGATGGAAGTTATTGATCATTAACAATTAATATTTAATTTAGTTGCCATTGTCACATGATCATTTAGGTAATGATCATTTCAAACATTATAACGTGGAAAGTACCGATAAAGTTTAGAAACCGATGATCGGAAGCGTTCAGTTGTCATTGTAAGTAGAATGACATTTGAGGTTGTTGATGTTGATGTCAATATTGTTTTCTAGTTAAATTATTCTTATTTGGGTTGACGATTGACAATGAAGTATAGTGGCATGGATAATAGTCTAAATCTAGAAACTACTACGGTCTCTTTAATGACTCCCTATCTTCTTTTTTGTCAAGTGTACATTGCATTTGCGCACGTGCAAGAAATTTCAAGTAATGTCCGTGCCTACATTCTAAGGCACATAAACTTCAATAGTGAATTTACTTAATAAACATTATTTATATCATGTGTGCCCGGCATAAGATGAAGAAACTTTTAATGAATCCCAAATATCATTTCTTTCAATACCTGACTAATTGGGATTTTAATTTATTAAATTAATAACGGTAATTAAAATAATTACCAATCACCGAACAATCAAAGTTATATTTAAATTTATGTAAATAAAGAAAAAAATTAAAGAATCAAAATTTAGCTAAACACCTAGCAAAAAAATCCTTTTTTCTGAAAGAATAAGAATAAGTTTTGCATGAAATACTGATTATTTCATCACCAAACGGTCTGTTAAAACTTTACGGTAAATGGGAAAGAATAGCCATATTAAAAATGTTGGATACAATGTGGTAGAAATAGTAGGTTTGCAGCTTCGGATGGTTATTGCAGTTGAACAAACGAAGAGCTAGACTGCGCCAAAACCCGTCTGGTGTGAAAAGGCCGCTGCTATGATAAACACTCCATTGTGTCGCGTAGCAGACGGCCAGAGGACCGGCTACGCCACACTAATTAAGTTTGTCAAAAAGCATCTGAGATGTAACGAAAATACTTGTTAGAGCCAAAGAAAACATGCACTTCCAGAACATCTGGCACTGCACTTTATTCTTACGCTGCTGCAATAAACTTCAAATGTACCTAACACGACGACAAATTTACTAATGGAAACATTATATTTCGCCATGATAATTCCTGCTAATTCTCTTATGCTCCTTTCAAAGCAAAACACTTCGCTTTACTTACATCGCTTACGCAAATTACTTCAAAGGAATCCTTCCCCAATTAAAATATAGAAAAGAAAACACAGTTTTCTTCATCTCTCATTAAAATTACAACTTTTAAACATAAACATTTAACGTACTAGTTAGTAATTGCTCGTAACTTTACTTTCCAAATACTCGTATATCATTCCTGACGAAAAACATTTGAACTCATCATATTGCTGTAGAAAGACATTTCTTCAATATTATTAGCGATACCTTCTGGTTACTTTGCAGCTCACAACCTCATATAAAAATGTATTATTTACAAAATACAAGCACTATTAAAATAGGTATACTAAGACCACTTCATAAATCTGGGTGATTCCTTTTTAACTACTGATACTTTTTTTTTAAATTTTCTGTACTTATTTGCGTAATGTATGAGTAAGGCAAATAAAATAAATACAGAAGTTTGTTCATGAAATTCAAAAGCTTTAAAGAAAAGGGTACCAATGTTTCCAATAATCCCCCAAAAGCAATAACCGATCCTAAAGATTGACGGATTTTAATCTTACCCAAAAGATGAAGAAGAAGGAGAAGATCACAATAAGTTTTTTTTTATTCATTCATATATATTTGATATGATCGATTTAACTAACACAATAAATATTACAAACGAAAGGTGTTTTGGGACAAACATTTGGTCATCTAGCATAATCAACAATTTTTATGATATGTGAAACAATAACAATTTCACTAGTGAAATAATGGAATCAATAACCCAACTGAAATTAGGGAAAAAAGTGTCTCTTATTAAACGGAAGTAGAAAAATGTATAAAATTAAAAACAACAAAAGCTTAAAAAGCAAAAATATTCGCTGTTCTTAAGTAAACACGTCTAAATATTTTGGTTAAAATTGAAATATTAAAGATCGAATGTAAGATCTTACGTTGAACTGCAAGTACAAGCAAGCAGAGCAAATTTTGGAATATGAGCCTTGGTTTAAAGTATAAAATGCGGTAGTGGTATTTGATAGTAGGAAAACAAAAAGAATTGATAATTTGCTGGGTAAATAGGGAGACGAGTGGACGGGTCCCGATAAGGTGTGTAAATGAATAATGCAAAATAAATATTTGAAAAATTCGTGTCCCAATTTCTGGTATCGCGGAATATTTATCATCCATTGTGCAGTTCCATACGCGAGACAACAGCAAACACGGGCTCAGAATTTCATTAAGAGTATGTCACAGGCTCCATTATTAGAGACATTTTCATCAGAACTCTATCGCCGTATTTATCTTAACAAAATATTTCCCCAGCAGAACGGAACGTACCCTCTGAACATATATTTACTTTCTTGGATGGAACCAGGGATGTGTAACTTTTGACAGAGGCGCAAACTTTCACTCCGAAAATAAAATTGCGCCAGTTTGCATGCATAATGTATCATAATGTGTTTACAAAACTGCGACAACCTGTGTTTTCTTCGTTTTTTGTTCTGTTTTATTTCCTCGTTCGAACATAAGCCATTACTGCAGCCACGAAAACCCTCACTGCTTTCTCTCGCTTACAATATTTCAACTACTGCATGTTTCCATAAATAAGTAAATATGCGATATGCACTTTTAAACCCACTTTTAAATTTCCGGACGTTGCTTCTGCCGTAAACATACATTTTCTATATAATACAATTCCAATTCCATTCAAATTTCACTGCGCCAAACTACATGATTTCTATCGGACTGATATTGAACACCGAACATAAAAATATTCTTAACCTTAATTTTAAACATTACTATCTACATCAGCGTTTCTCAACCAGTGGACCGCAAACCTCTAACGATTCTTAGAAATATTTTAGTAATTCGTAATATGTTTAAAAAAATTGTGTCTTTTTTGTGACTTTTTAAATTTTTTATATTACTTTTAGTAACCCGCAAGGGAATACAAATTATTTTTCTAGTCCACTGTACATTTTCAGTTGGGAAACACTTTATCCTATATTTATTAGAATCTATAAATCAGCCTTTCTTTACTCGTTAATTTTCTTGGTGATGAATTTTCAATTAAGAAAATTGTTTTAATATGTTCATATTCCGCTTTTGTTTAATATTACGATGAACGATAACATCTTTGTGTATGTGACAATTTTTTTATCTACAATAATTCCAATATTGAAATTTCAAGAAAATTCTAAATTTTTTATAAGAAATTGATACTTCTTGTTATTATTGGCTATCAACAGTTTTTCTTGAAAAGTATTGTTGTTCATTTGTTTTACTTGATGTCAAAGAAATTAAATTTCTTATTCACCACATTTAAAATTATCTATATATCTTTTATGAATTTATATATACGGTATCATAAATAACACATTTTTAACTAATATCGTAACATTAATAGAAAAAAGAAATTATTATTATAAATAATCATAATAAAAATGGTAGACAAAAGATTATGTACTGGCCACATCAGTTTTTTTTTATTACGTTTATACAATACAAGATATACATCGCATTAAGAAAATTAGGAGGGATAATTATGAGGGAAGGTGTTTTCGAGTTCTGTTAAAGTATACTTTTACCACATTAAGTCCTAAACGAAGAATTATTCAAATTTGAAGATAGATTTCCCGTATGGTAATGTAGTTGAAATATAAGCTTGAAAAGTTGTTTAAATAATGGGTTTATGCAGCGATAAAATCCCTAACTTGCACCATAATTTTGTAAACGGCTCGCAATACGATACTTTATTGTGTGTCGTATAAAATATTCCCGTAAATTACTACGGAAAGAACACAGGTATTATTTTCAATCTGTTATGTATGAAACGATAAACTAGTTTGGGCATTAAAATAAACAAGCCATTTCAAAGGGTGTTTATATAAAAATATTTGTGTTTCATTGAATATCAAATATTATAACAAATAAACAGATAAAAGCAGCCATACAAAAACAATTTCACAGGCGGAGTGAATACAACTAATAAATAAAATAAATATTTCTGTTTTAAAATATCTATGAGCACTGTTAATAAAAATATGAAATCAAATGTTATGGCAACGCACACACTCCTGTTTATTTAGCAGAAAATGTTTAATCCACTAACATTTTTATTTTGCGACCATTTGTTTGGCTAAGCCGTTTTTATTTTTATTCGCAGGATGCCTCAAGCCACCAAATAATTAATCCCTTTGAATGGAATCGCACACATAAGCAACTTTCTATCATGTACCCATTGGCAATTCAAATAATGAAATAAATTACCGAAAGGGGACTGGGAAAATTGTAAGCGTGTTAAACTCGCAAATAACGAGAAGAGACAAGTAGGGTTCTTCTTCCTGCACATTTTGAAATCGGGGCAAGCAATATAAACTCTGCTTGCCCATGAGTTCTGCAAATAAGAGTTTATAAAATTATTTTCTGCAGAATCAAATTTCTTAATCATATTGATCATCACATGAAATCGAGCCAAGATAGATAGAAAAAACTCTGCTTCAGCCAGTGGAAAGCATGCTAGGATAGTATATTTGGTGCACAAATTAAATAAATTCATTATAGGCTTACAAATTTTAACAGAAAAATGTTTTGAAATCAAGTTGCAACTGAAAGACAATTGAAAGAAAGCTATTCAATTTTTAACACTGGCCCGTATTTTGCTCTCGTCTCTAACGTCAAAGTAACTCCGGTAGGTAACTTAAAGAAGCTTTACTACGATTTCATATTTTTACCTATCATTCTTAGCAATAATGAAGCATCTTTTTTAGGTTAGTTTCTTAGAGATGACAGGAGCCAGCTTTAAACTTCTATTTAGTAATAAAAATGGCAGAATTCATGCATGATATTCATGACCTAGTAAATATTCTGGAATTATTTGGTGTTAATAATAAGCAAATAAGAAATATATGTTATCAAATGTAGTTCAGGAAAAGACGATATTTTATTTAAAAAAAGCTTAGAGAAAGTTGCTGAACCGTCTCTAGCTAAATAAGGCTTAAAGAAGGAGATAAATACAAGAGCTGAATATGGACCACCGTATTTAATAAGCTTTTTTTATTAACTACTTCAGAAGTCAAGAAGACCGGTGGCAACACTGACGCTAATTCTAGCCTTGTAGAAAAAGCACTAAAAATGCAAAGTTAGTTATATTTGAAAAATATATAATATCCTTAAATAAGCAGATAAAGACAAGATCTAAATATGGACCACTATCTAACAATAATAGAGTTTATTTTTATCTGGTTTAAACAATTTTCTTACCAATCAAATAAAACGATACAAAATATGTTTCTTTACAGTTTGTGTTGAAGTTTTCTACAATTTGTAGAAATTTGGCAGTACATTTTTGAAAGATCCTGTATGTAATAAGTACAAAAATAATTATAACATGAATCTTGGGCAGGAATATGTTCTAACGACATCATAATTTTCCAACCTATAATGTCCTAATAGGAATGTTAACTAAATAAATGATAGTTTAGAATATATAAAACATTGATTAAGTTACCACCTGGAATATATTTTACCGTGAAATGAGGGAGGTACCGCAATATTTAACGTCGATTGAAATCTAGCAACAATGACGTAGACACCTACACTGGCACTAGATTACAAATTGCTTGGGAAAATTACCTTTATAAAAAATGTATCGAGTAAAATTTATGCATTTTTTTCAAAGGTGTTAATAAATTTGTGCAATAAATAAATTCGCGCTGTTGTGAAAAAATGCACTCTAGAATAATAGAACAAGCTATAAAAAACTTACATAAATTATTTTCCACTTTAATAGCCCTGGCAATTTACATACAGCACCATGGCAACAAAAAATAATTTTATATAGTTTAATAATGAACTAACACTTCCGTTAATAAACTTATTAAGATTGAAGCTTTTAATAAAAAATGTTGATAAAAAGTAGCGATAAAAGTCACAAAAACTAACTGAATCAGATATGATTGTCATTAATTCATTACATTGCATTCAGAATTTACATTTCCTACGAATTCCTTTCAGGGTTTCTTTTGTTGGCGTGGTCTTTGAGGGCCTCGCTTCGCCTCCTAATTGGATATTTGAGAATGTTGTATCAGTTGTCCGTAATTGATTTCGGCTTGCTGTTATCTGATGTACTGATAGGTTCTGTGGTTACAACCCGCTGCACTAATTGCGCACTATGATGGTAGATAATGTAACATTGTGAATTTGCCTTTGTGTTAAATGAATTGCAAACAGATATTGTGGATTCCATTCACGGCTGCTATTTACTCCGTGTTTTTAGACCCACATTCATAATTGGTGACATATGCTTTCAACGTGAAGAAAATTATCAATATAATAGGTTGGTTGATAATGGAAGCTTTAATTATCTCCTCTATAGATACTCTTCCCTTTATTCCATATTGATTTTGGCTAGCGATAATAATACCATGTAATATTTATTACAAAATGTATTGCTTCTCATTCTATACGTTTTCATTTTACGTCAAAATCAATGCCATGAAAAGATATTAAATATGCATTTTCTGCAGAATCCTAATTCCGTGAAAGAAAGAAATTAACATTGAAAATGAATTACGTGATAAAAGTACAAAGATGTAATACTATATAACATATCAATAGTTTTAAGATTCCTATTACACACGCAGTGGAAAAGTTACACAAGAGCCGCGAGTTTGTAATTCCACAAGTGCGTAATTGCTTTACAAGTCGAATTATGTACTATACTTTTTCTACGACTTTTTTGTGATCACATCACGATCACATAATACAACGAAATTATTAACACATCACTAGTAAATAGTGCCAACTAAGGAACTTAAGAACAAGTATGTCAGACTGTCAATCTGTAAATAATAAATGTAAACTATTTATAACTTATAATCCGTGCCCCATAAGACACATTCGTAGAATATTATTGTCAATATTTACAAATAAATATTTAAAATATAAATTGTTACTCTCGGCTACAAAACGATTTGTCATTGGCTTATTTGCACTAAAGAAGGAATCACTACTTCTGGTTTTCTTTTAACTATTTGTATTTTATTATTTTATTGATTTTTATTTTGTTTTCTACAACAAATATCGTGTGTAATCATTTTATATGAATATTTATTTAAATAAAAACAAAAACTACGAAATTTTCATTGTTAAACAAAATATACACACGAAAAATTATATTTTCTACCTTGTGGTGAGGTTTAAATATGGCGCTGCCTTTGGCATGATTCTAGTACAGTATTATAACTGGAAACAATTTAACAATGAGAGATAGGTAAGATTAAAATGTGTGTTGTTTTTACATTGTCTACATTTATAAATTCGGAACTCGTTATAAACTTTAGGTCACTTGTTTGAGTCTCTATTCCATCTAGAAATATGCCTCAGATAATAAATTTCCAAGTACAGGTTATTGCCTCGATCGTTTCTGGAATCGCAAATAAAATTCTGAACTCCTTGTAAAGCCACGCCAATCAATCAAGAAACCAACATTAATTCACTTACAAAGATGGTATAATGCCGAAATAAAACTTTCAACTTGTGCCATATTTCATATTGGGAAAAACTGTAACGGTCCGATCTTAAATTCAGTCTCCAATAGGCGCATATAATCGGCACGATAAATCATTTTAATCCGGCAGTGTTATAGTTATAAATAAACGACGGTTGCAAGTCTCTAGGGTCCCGACTGGCCCTGGAAGGGGGTGCATGAACTCTGCGATGCCATCTCATGCACGGAATCAAGGTTTGAGCGCAAACAAAACTTCCCCATTTGTATTGTTATCAGATAACTTTGTCATATTGTCCCTTTTACATATAACCCAAATAAACTTATCATGGTAGATAATACAACAAAAAAATTTTAACAAATATATTAATAACAATGAATCATCAATACCGTTGAATTAGTAGTTAATGTTCAGGCTTTGTAATCCAGGTGTTATGGGTTGGTTTAGAATCCTACGAAGATGTGGGAAGTATATATTATGTGTGTCTTATTCCACCGTATAACCTCACTTTGACTTCATATACTTATGTAAATGAGTAATTGAATTGTATGAAGCGTATTAGGACCTAAATATTATAACATTTATTAATATAGGACGACGAAAGGATGAAGGAAAATGAAACACCTCGCAAAATAATCAAACAGACTCCTCTAGGAAAAAGAGCAAGACGAAGACCAAAACTTAGATACATAGAACAAATAGAAGAAGATATTAAAACACTGAAGACCTAAACCTGAAGACTTAAAGCACGGATTAGATCGGAATGTGGAAAAATCTTAGAATAAGCTAAGACCCATGAAGGGTTGTCGAGCCAATGATGATGATGAAATGAGTAAAAGGGTTTAACCACTAACTTCATATTTATTCGCTAACTCCGATTACAGTTACTGCCAAAGTTATACCTATTTTAACTCCTTGAAATGTCGAACTAACTTCAGGGCCCATCCCTAAAATAATTAAGTATAATATTTAATTCCAGTAGTTTGGTAGACTTAGCAGTATTTATGTATGATTATCAGAATTTCTTAGTCATGCAGAGGAAGGGTTTTGATGACATTTCACAACGTATAAAAAGTATAAATATTTTACCGGTTTCAGGATATTAAGCCTTTGTTTACATAGACAAAAGTAAACAGAGTAACTAATTCATAATTGTATCCCATGTAACTTTGACAACTCAGAATGTTAAAAATATTACCATACAGATTTGTCAAAATAACGTGGGATAATTGGATTTGTACAGCTGCCATATCAACTCAGACAGACTTGATTATGAAAATATAACTAACAAGAGAACTTTATAAAATAATACTTATCAATAAAGTGAAACCTGTAAACTATTGAACAAACTACGAATGTTATGTATCATATCAGGCCATAGATGTCTTATAATCCTTGCTCTCCGAGCTCGGAGTTCAATTTCCATCTGCGGCGATTATAATACTTGTAACTATACTAGGTATGTTAATAGCTATAATTTATATACATGCGTAAAGCATTATGATTAACAATACCTCCCTTAATATAAATATGTGACGATAAAAATATCCAAATTTCCCCTTTCCAAAATAGCTTTCATGACTTTATGAATATTATCCTACCAGCCTAATTACAAATTAATAATCACAATGATTGTCAATAATGTATAATAATGAGAGCTTGTAATGAGAATTTAATTTGAAACATTCAATTATGTTTATAAAATATTAACGAGAAAAAAGAAATATAATGATTATATTTAGGTGAGGCAGTAAAGATAAAAGCAAGGGTTCTCCAAGCACCGGGAATGACCTTACAAACAGCGTTGAGACCTGATAAAAACACGGTTGTAATTTCGCAGAAGCTCGGCCATTACGCAAATAACTGTCTTGGCAACTCTGGATATTGTGCTGAAATGTTTTCATTACAGAACTGGCGCGAATTTGGGAACAGCTTCACCTAGCTCCTCGGCTTAATGCATTGCGAATCATTCCTTCCGTTCAAAAACTTGTCCTGGGAGAATCAGCCAACGTCAATTTCGTCCCAAAGTTTAAAATACACACCAAAAACAATTGATATTGTTATACTACAAAAATAACCGTTTTTGATACGATTTACATTAGTAAACATTTAATTTCAACGATCTCAAAATATAAAAGAAGTAAAATAAATATGCATTCAACCGAATTTGGTCTACGAATGTCCAAACGGATGAACGAAGAGTAACAGACTTACAAAATCACTTTAATAAAAATGACAAGGTTTTGTACAATATGTCAAAATTTATTAGCGTTAATTACTATACTTTCTTTATAAAATTTACGGGTTTCTAGATCGGTGTAGAAAAAATATCATAAAATAGCCGTTATGAAAGTATTTATGACGGAGTTAATATCACGGATTGATCTCGAAGAGCAAAACACGTAATATAGGAACTAAAATGATCTTTGGCAGCAAATAAATTGAGATAATTTTCGTTATTTTTTGTGTGATGCTTCGTCATAGTCTTGTTACATGCTACCGATGAGATATACTTGCTTTAAATTTAGTACACAAAAACAAAATACATGTAGGTAAAAATAATATGATGAATCAAATATTTTTGTGTATATCTAAATTTCTAAATCGTTGTTAACTACCGACTTAGTACACAATAGTATATTGTACAATAAACTTGGAATGGTACTCATTTCATACGAGTATGAAATGGACTTTGCAAGCGAGTTGTACATAATACTTGTTCTACGACCACGATATTATTTCCCAAATCATTTGCATTTTAATATTAAACATGTCTTCATTTCACTACTTTCTATCAACGAGCTACAAAACAAAAATTAAACAATACGATTTTTGACAGAACTGCGAGATATAAATTTATACCTTAACGTTGTCTATGGTTACCGAGGAAAATGAAAATGTATTTACAATATACTATGTATCCGTAGTATTAACAAACATACAAAAAGCAAATATATTAATGGTCTTAGAAAAAGAAATAAGAGTATACTAAAGATGAGGAAAAATACATACAATGTAGTGGTAAAACACCAGTAAAGAAATGATTTGGGTAGAATTGAGTGTGGCCGAAATCATCCCCAGTTTTTATAAATAAATGAATGTTCGGTGGAGATCATGGCGAAGATGAATGTGGCCGACTGCTGCGGAAACACTTATTTCAGTATTTACATTTTTCTTGGGGAATTTTGGCGTTTTTAGGTGCAGGGAGGCGGTATATTGACGTGATTTAGAAAGTGCTTAAAGGAAGAGCAGCATATGTCTGCTTTACTGCACTTGAACAACTCGGGTTTTTTGTTTCTCTCAAGTGCTTTATATTTTTCAACGCTTTTGTATTAGTTTTAAAGCGTTGAAAGATGGAGACAGATAGTTCCGCGAAGAGGATTTCTATCTTCCGTTTTCTCACTCTAACATAATTTGTAAATTCATAATGTTGTTTACTTATACATATTTTATGTCAAAATAAACTATTTATATATTCATTCTCTTCAAAAAACAAAAATTACTTTCCCTCCATTTTTCTCTTATAGGTATAATTAAATATTGTACACAATTGTAACACTTTTCCAATGGCCAGTTGCACCAGTATTAATAAAAAAAGTTTCCCTTCAATGGACAAGGTAACATAAGGAATAAAATGTCAAATGAACTCAACAATGCTATCAAAATTTCAATTAGCATTTTTTGGTTTAAGTGTTGTTTAAAATTCAAGCTTTGTTGGTGCAACTGGATTTTATAAAGATATCAAGAATATCGGTATATTATTATATGTTTAGGAATTAGGAAGTAAATATCTGGTAACTTAACTAAGATCAATGCTTAATTTAAAAATGACATTTGCTAAATAAAATCGATCTTGTAAAAAACATAATAAGCATGCGGGTAATAAGTGTTCTATCGGTTTTGGATTGTTGAAGTTCTCGATCTTCCAAATCATCTAGTAAGAAGCACGTACTACCTATGCCAAGCGCATATGACAAAAATGCAAGATAAAATTTAATCATTCTGGCAGGCAAAAATTGATGGTATGAGGATCAACTGCGGGAAATATAGTGTAACCACTTATTGTATTGTAATAAATACAAAAAGACTTACTTTTCTTTTTGTGTAAATATAAATGTACGTTTTATAAATATTTTCAAATTATTTTATACCTATTTTAAAATTTTTTGCTGCGCTATTAATAGGTATCACTGCGCCAATCATGTAATAATATTTCATCAAATTTAACCGTCAACGGTTTCAAGCAGATTTAGTTGTTATTTTCAAATAATTATATCTTATTTGCTCCGTCTTACAGTGGATACAATTAGCTGGAAATAGTATTCATAGTATTTTTTTAGTAATAAATAATAAGGCAAATTAGGTCATTGAACAACAAATAGATCTAGCTACAATGAAAAATTCCTAGATATCAGTAACAAAACTTTATTCAAATTTCTACCTCTCAACAAATTGTTAAATATTGAATTAAAGAATATTAGGTGGAAAAATATTGATGTAGGTAAGTAGTATAGGGCAGAAGAAACGCATCGTCAAATGAGTGTTTTCTGCAGGCAAAGTAAAGTGATTACATTAAAATCCAATTAATCTAAAATGGCGCCGTGGGATTCAAATTTGCAGAGCAGACGCCGATCTGGCAATGAGAATGCAAAGGGAGCAGAGTCAGAAATCTGTGCAAGTCGCTGGAAATCCAATTGGCAAATTCCGTGGCGTCAGTCGACCGCAAAATAGCTGCTGGCAACAGCGACCAATCTCACCTTCATCCATAACCTCGGCGTCGCACCCCGGGAGATATGCTCCAGGAAACACATAACACAGATAATTTTTTCATCACTTTGGTTAATAGCCTGGAGAGGATGGAATTTATCATCCACTGGTAATGGAAAATGCGAAAACGGGGCGTATTAATATTCAATGTCGTGCCATGCCATACGCCATGCGAAGGATGTGGATTGCTTTGCGGCTGATAACCGGCCTATCTCAAGACTTTATGGCCCGGAAATAATTAAACAACTAGATTACCAACTTCATTTTTTAAAGCATAAAATACATTTTCTCTGGCCTATTTTCCTAAATGCGAATTCTCATTTGCCTTCCCATAAATATAATTGTCATTCGTCCTTTCGCACAAGATTCATTCTCTCACTTAAATCCTCAGATGAAGATTTTAGCATTTGGTTTCAAACGATAACTTGCTTTAACATTTCAAAAAATGGAATTATTATAACCTCGAATTTTCATTTATCATACCCATAAACATAGTTGTCGTGCGTTCTTTCACAGTTTCATTTTCTCATTTTAATCCGCAAAGGATGATTTTAATATTTAATTTGAAAACATTAACTTTTTTTAACATTTCTTTTTCTTTTATAATTTGTCCTTACAGAAGTCTGCAATTTATGCTGCCGAAATATTTGTTTAAATAAACATTATAGTACTTAAACTAAAAAACTTGTTTAATTTAATTTATACTTTTATTAAAATAACCAGACTTTGTTATATAATTTCGCAGGAAAAAATAAATCAACATAAAACAAATAAAATCTTTAGCAATGTTTTTTTAAGTTTGAATTTTCATTTGACTTTCTTATTAATAAAACAGTAAAATAGAATGGTGATACTGTTTTTTATTTATTTAAAACGTTATTTACAACCGGTTAAGAAAAAAATCAACAACCAAATGTTGAGGTTCTTTCAGTTTTATGTTGTTTATACTTAAGTTTGTCTCGGGTACTCATCTTTAGTACTGTTCAATCTTCTTAATTCTTAGGAATTATCTAATAAATTTAGTAGTAAATTATTAATACGGTTATGTAAGCGATTTTCATATCGAGTAGAGTATATTTTTATCAGATCCTTAATATTTTTAATTTTTAAATCCGAATGTATTGATTTATTTGTAACAAACTATGAAGCATTTACAATTAGACGTAGATATTTATTTTGAAATCTTTGTATAATACTTAAATTTTTAATATTAAGATTATTTTAATCAAATTTCAAAGTAGTATTAATTATATTATCTATTTTTCTGTAACACTTTTTTAAGAAGTAAGTTTATGTTATATTTGTAAAGAATGAATTCGGATTTAAGAGTAAATTCAATTTAAATGTAAGTGAGTAAAAGAAACATATCTCAAAATGTCAATTTGGTCGCTTAATCCTTAGTAACATCCCTAAGGTTTTCCTCTTTTTCCGCCCTCCGTGTAGCGTCCGTTACTAGCCCAATGACCTCATCCCTCCAGCAGGGCAGAGCAGGGCAGAGCAGAGCAGAGCAGAGCAGAGCAATCCCATCGCGCAGCGTCTTATCATCGAATTTCACTTCAATTTATCTTAAAACCTGCGCAGCCCTACTGCACCACGAGCTGCATATCATGCTTGAGCACGCTCGCAGAAATTTTCATTTTCCCGCAGACGATACAGAGTGTTGCCGAGATAGGATCCAACATCGGGTAAATATTACGGCGCCATTGTAACCAACGTGGAAATTTCACTCATATGGATTGAAGAAATTGAAATTTTAAACTGTTTAACACTATCGTGATCTTTACATATTATTACGTAGAAGGTTAAGATAGGTTATGCAAATTGTTAAATTTGAAACGGTTGTTAAACTGTATCGCGAACTTTAGAATTATGTTAAAGGTTAATTGTTTTCCAGATTAAAGTATAAATAAAACTCTAAGTAAAGAAACGTGTTAATGTGGTATAAAAATAACACTATTATGGTTATGATTGATAACAAGACTTACCAACTTACAAAGTAGTAGAAATCAGGCTCACTTACCTAAAACAAAGAAACACAAATTAGTTACATTTAATTCCATACACATACTACAAATCTAATTTAAAGAATACATTTCTTCTATTACTTATGAATTTGTAAAACACATTTGCTGGAATTTTATTTGCAAATATTGACTGGTAAATCATTTTCACCTCGCGCCACTCAGTAAGAGAGGTATTGGGATCATGCTAAAATCGGATAGTGAGTGTTAATAAGCATAGTATGATATCCCTAGAACACGATTTTAATATTTTTACGATGATGTCTGTCCGTGTGTGTGGATGGATGGATGGATGAATGGATGTTGGCGAAACGATTACTCAAATATTAGTGAATACAAAAAGTTGAAATTTTGGATATAACATTCTGACATCCTCCATTAGAGCTCATTAAGTTTTGGTGTTAATCGTGTAACCGAA
This sequence comes from Stenolophus ochropezus, assembly GCA_035578165.1. Taxonomy (NCBI): domain Eukaryota; kingdom Metazoa; phylum Arthropoda; class Insecta; order Coleoptera; family Carabidae; genus Stenolophus; species Stenolophus ochropezus. Next base: position 8,045,680 of record JAQOWZ010000002.1, read on the forward strand.
CGTGAATATCTTAATTAAAATTCAAAATAGGAGAATATTTGTAAATAATAATTTAATATTCTGTCATTATCTGGGTCACAACATTCCTAGATGAGGTTTCAAGTATTTATTTAGTGACTCGTTTTCTTAGATTGTCAGCCTATCAATCAATCTCTCGGCTGAACCAGATTACCATATTTAGCGCCCCAAATCCAGTATCAAAACTGCAACCCCAAACTTTACTTTTTTGAGTTGTCTGAAATTTCTTGAGTTGTAAGACAAAGTTTAGTTAGAAAACTGAATCTCTTGAATAAATTAGTATAAGCTCCGTATCTTCTTTCGACCAAGGTACTTAATCGATCTATAATAACGTATTCAATTTCTTCTTAATTATTTACTTAGTGTAAAGAAACTAACAAATTTAAAAAATAAAATGTCACTTAATAATTTTAGATTATAAAAAGTAAGTATTTCATTATGTTTACCATTTTTTTAAAAATTATTTTCATTTATTTTTCGTGGTTTTTACGTGTCGAAAATGAATCACGCAAATAATAATTATTCGAATATTGTTTACAATTTTTTAAGTTATAAAAAATATGACGCCTTCTACAATTTGACGCCGTAATCCATGGTTTTATTGGCACTGTCTCTGGGACACAGCAGTATTTTTATTTTGTTAATAGATAGCGACGCTAGAATTTGAACCTTAAATATTACACATTAATGGTTGTTGACTAATAATTGCCTTAGTATTTTAGAAAATTTATAAATATTGAACGAGAGAGAGTCGTATGATTGTTTTAATTCTCTACTTTTTATGTGATATTCGATAACTAAGTATACTGGAAGAAAATATATTGCGCATGTATATAAAAAGGATGTTTACCTTTAGAGAATAATTCAGCGTGATGAGGGATGTATATTTTAATAAAATTTTGTTATTGTCGTAGAGAAAAGTTGGAAGTGACCGTCGCGTGTGGCCATGGCCGATATTTGCGAAGTTTGTCCGGCAACCGAATAAAAAAGTTTTGTTACCTAGTAAAGCAACACTATCCCTTCCGTAGAATAGTAAAACAGAACGGCGTTCGACGGAAAAGAAAAAGAATATACGGAGAAGTTCAGTAATGTAGAAAAATTCCCCGATATCTCGGAGTTTTCGGAATAATGAGATATAAAAAGTTTTTTATGTGTGTGGTGTTTTTGGAGAGAGACGGAGTGCGGTTTTTTGTAGTGTGGTGCGCCTACGGAGTTTCCCATTTAGCATGTACAATCGATAGTCCCCAGAGCGTCGTGATTCGCCGAGGAGACGAGCACACGTGCCCTGCATGTAGCCGGGACCCCTGCCTTCACACTCCCACGCATCGCACGTACTTCAATTCTATTTGGGACCGAGCGACTCCGGAGTCGAACGTGAAATAATAATGTCACGAAAAATGAATATGAATTTTAAGGAGCGATAGGGAAATTCATGTGTTTGTTGTTCACGCTGGAGTCAACTTCGATCCAAATGCTCCCCACAAATTTACTGCCTATAAATTGATTTTTTTCCCTTTTGGATACTCTACGCTGCGAGGAAACTCCACTAAATAATTCCTCAATCTTTGTCTTTCTTCATGCAAATTCAATATACGCTCATTATGCTTATGTTGAGCACCGGTGGCTCACTTCAATTCGAACTAACTGGGGTTGAAATATCAGCGATACCAACCATTGTTCTAATAAAAATACAACAGTTTGCAAGTAGTTCGGAATCCACTATAAGCCCCATGTTCCTATAGCAGAGGTAGTAGGCGAACAATCTACCCTACTAACATGCAATTAAAACGAAACTTTACTGCCTATAAATTGATTTTTTCCCTTTTGGATACTCTACGCTTTCAGAAACTCCACTAAATAATTCCTCAATCTTTGTCTTTCTTCATGCAAATTCAATAAACTGTCATTATGCTTATGTTGAGCACCGGTGGCTCACTTCAATTCGAACTAAATGGGGTTGAAATATCAACGATACCAACCATTGTTATAATAAAAATACAACAGTTTGCAAGTAGTTCGGAATCCACTATAAGCCCCATGTTCCTAGCAGAGGTTGTAGGCGAACAATCTACACTACTAAAATGCAATTAAAACGAAACAATCACCTTAAGTACTTGAATCCCTGTTCCATTTCCATCTAAAAATGTTGCACCACAGTAGATGATTATTAAGCTTAGAGCGACCAGATGTTTAATCACAAAACTGGGACAATTTCAAATAATACATAATATACAGAATTTTTAAATAGACTACCATTTTCATTTGCAAAATCATAAACATATTACGCAAACACACTTGAAACAGTTTAATTAAAATTATAATAGCTAATCCTTTTTGTTTGACCCCTGAATATTTATTCGAGAAAAGATTCCCTTTATATTTGTGTTAGAAAATAGCAAATAAATAAGGCAGGTACACCCATTATTCACATTTTTATAATATCGTGATATCTCATATACTCGTCGGTTCATCCACTGAAGCATCGATAGCACTATGAACTGCGTAAGTACCATGCAAATACAACCAGTCGACGATAATCTTCATAACATAGCAATGTGTACTTCATCAATAAGCTCCGCAAGCAAAATTTTTTCTGCTTGTAGCGAAACTTAACAAATGGTTTTCTTCCAGACGATGACTAAATTTACATTTATTTTAGATTTAATACAAGTTAGAAGTTAAAAAAATTTGATTCTGTAGAAAATAAATTTATATTTATTGGCTTATATTAAACAGATGAAAGTAATTGCCAGTTCTCAAAGGTAGCCAGAGCTTAACTTGCTTACCCTGAACTCACGTCACTAAAATACCTTAAAAAAATGGTAGAACCAGAAATAAATATTGTCGGAAACTTTTCTGGTGTAGATAAACAATGGTTAGAGAAATGAATAAATGAATGTCAGGAGATATCTGGATGCAGTAGGAGGAGAGGTTGTATTTAAATTTTTGATGGTGCTGCAACAGGGCAGAAGGGAAGAATTGTGGTGGGGAGCGAAGTTAATGGCGTGGCGATAATACAGCAAGTGGAACGGACGCGGCTGGCTCGTCGGACGCGCACATTTTTCTCCCCCGCGGCTCGCGTTATGAATGACCGTTGTTAACAACATCAAAAAATCCACAAACTTTTTTCAGACGTCGTTCGCCGGCGTCCACAAAGGCCGCGCATCCAAACGAGAATGAAAATTAATATAGCGTCACTGCCGTTCGATACCCGCGCTGATTATGGCGCTGGTAATAAAATTCACGCATTCGCACATCCATCAATGTTCAAGCCAATGAATGCAGCTGCACTGGCTTCCATCACACGAGATTCTTTGAAAAATTACACCCCGAAGGATGATGGAAGGATGAAATTTTAACTGGCGTTATTTGCATTACGTTATGCGGTAGAACTAAGGACATGACATGATCCATTGGACCACAAAAACTTCCAAATTAAATGTGAAATTCATTTCATTTTTTTTAATATTTATTATCTGGTTAAAATAAAAACCAACTAGCACATGTTATATAAAATAAAATGACATTCAAGAAACTCACATTGTAGTTTTTTCCGTTTTATGATTTTCGGTATATTATAATTAAACTGTTAAATTCATAGATTTAGTCCTTTTCAAACTTCTTGTAAATTCATGTATGAAATTAGTCCTAAGGCATGGATTCATATACAAAGTTAGTCTCAAGTCATTGGCAAAATTCAGAAACAAATAACACATAAATGTCATTATAGACTGTAGATCTGTATATTTGTATAAAAGTACATTTAAGGTGTTTGCATTTATTTGAATGCTGATATTGTATGTCAGATGAAAAATTATAATTATTTTCTTTCAAAAAACTTGTTATCCCGATGAATAAGTTTGGCAAATAGTATTTCATTTACGAATAAAAAACATTATTCAATATATTTCTTCTAAATTATGTTAATATCGAAAATAAAGAAAATTCAGTTTTTTGTTTACTTATCAGTCTGGCGACTAGTTGTCGAGTAGGACTATAACTTTGTGTGCATTTATGTTTTAATTACGTTACAGTACATTAAGCGAACAATAAATTTATTTATTATCCTCATATGATTTGGTCGCAGATCGTATTTGCACATCCATCAATGTAGAGACCAATGAATGCAGCTGCAGTGACTTCTCTTCAAAGCAAATTCTTTGAAAAATTATATGGGCGTTGGATGATGGGATTTTAACTGGTGTGACCTAGATGGCTTGGAGGTATTTATATTTGAAAGGCGCTTAAAAAGGTGAGATTTGGTTTATCCCTGTGGATGTAATGGCCAGCACGTCTGGCTGCGGAAATTTGTTATCGGTATTGGATTCGATTTCTCAAAATCGAAAAGCAAATAGGCGTACGGGGCACAGAGCACAGAGCACATATCTCTCCGCCGCGTGGCATTGTGCTTGTTTGCGACCAAACACACAATCGGCGCGCAGATGTTTCCTTTCTACGTCTTCGATAATGCATTTCGCTCGGCGGCTACACCTGAACGTCGCCCGCCACGTCGGAATTCACTTTGTTCGCAATCTGTCGCGCGGAACACGCCGTTAGGATTTGCCTTGTTTGCCGCGGAAACCTACACTCTCACTCCAATATGTCGCGACATTTTTTATCTCGTTGTGCCACTGAGATAAAGACGAATTTGTTGACGGATTCGATGCGAATATTTGACAACGCCATCCTGCACAATATTTCTTCCAGCCTCCCCAACACTTGCGCAACAATTTCGCAAATGTTTATAACAACAAAAAACTTTTACTTTCCACGATTTATCGCCAAGTTTTTGCCTCGTCGTGTGAACCAAGGGATAACAGAATAATTTCTGCCTCATAAAAGCGACAGCAATTATTTCTTCCCTCTACGTCAAACGGCTCAAAAAATACTTTCTCATATATACATTCCAACAAAAGTTATTAATAATTTACTATACCTATATATTCTATGTTAAACCTAACAATAAATGATGAACAAAGTTTTTATGATATTGTGCTTCTTATGAGAATAGGTAAAAGGGTATTTGTGACATTCCTAGAAACACTAACAAAGCTAATGATTATGAGGAAACTAATGTAAGAGAAAAGCAATACGTGGTATATTGCGCAACAAGTGAATAAAGTAAGTAATTTTACACGAGTGGCTCAAAACATAACAATGTTGGCAAATAGTGCAAGAAATGATTTTTCACACTTTAATCTACGATTTGACAAAAGTGAAAGTTTCCAAAATGGTATGGACTGTTGCTATGGAAGTAAGTTATGTTTACATCAATGGTGGCACGAAATAATATATTGTACAACAAATGCAGAAAGTCGCCTATTTTCCACGAGGGAATTACATAAGGTGGGAAATACGTGATTCTGCACGAGTGATGCACTATATTTTTCTACGACCACACTGTTAAATGTTACAGAACAAAAATACATGCATGAAAGGTATTTCACATAAAAAACAAAAGGTATGACGCACGCAAATTGACAAAGAATACTATCACGCATGCTCAGTGTTAGCAGTAAGAAATGATATTTCCCACACTGCACATACGCATTTTAACCTACGGTTGTGGCAAATACGCAATATTGAAACTTAACATAGTATGAGAAAAGTGCTACTTTCCACATTGCTCGTAGAAAATAGTATATGTATATCGAATGCAGAAAAGCATTTTTTTTTTTGATAAATTGCACTATATTTTTTAAGCGAGCACATAAAAAAACTTTGTATTTGATACTTATTTCTGGTAACTACAGCAACAATAAAGAGAAGAAAGAACATTGGCTCATGGCTTGTTGATTGGCTTTGAACGGAATGTAAATAATTTTGCTCAAATATGTTTGGTTTTGGTTCCTTTTCACAGACGGTGTAGTAAATGGAAATGAATAATTTTCTGTAGTATTCTAAAAATAATTTGGAAAAAAAAGATGTCTATTAATTTGATTTGGGCTTAAAGATTTTTGATTGCTCGAGAACAAAGAACATGTTAAAAGTTTTATGTGGAGATTTGGCATGAAATGTAGAGTGGATATCTAGGGTTGTAAATATTGTGCTGCATTTGAAGTGTATTCGTTTTGTTTATGTGTAAAATTTCTCATAAAAATGTATGCAAGCTGGAAGAAAACAACGCTAACGTTGTTATCTGGGAGAACGTTAAAAAGTAGGCGGGCGGTGCAACAACGGCAGTCAAGGAATCGTAAACAAAACGACGGCGTGTGCGAAATTACAGACAACTGCATATCCCATTATGCGCCGTGGTTACTCCTTTATGAGCGGTCATGTTTGTTTTACGAGAGAATTTTATCTCGGATGGGGAACTCATATCATATTCTTTATGTCTACATATACGTGGTTACCGTAACTGATGCGTTCACAGAGAATAGGTAAATAACTACGCTAAATTGAGTTTTTTCCTCGCTAACTTTTAAATATGCCGTTCGTTTTAATAAAACTTTTATTTGATCTAGTTTTACTGCTTGGTTTTGTTTAGCGCGTTATGTAACTCCATGCGCTTCATATTAAATTCATATTTATGTCTTGCATAAAAATCCTGCTTTTATTGCTCTTTAATCTTCCAAATTTTATCAACATTACATTTTGTGCTTTTTCACTACACTTTGTTTTGTTTCTCTACTATTTAACACAGGAAAAAAGCACATTATCTTTTTCATTATTCTCTTTTCTCTTATCTATTCTTTAATCGTTCCTGCATCCTAAAAACTTTACAGAATTCCACTGCATTTTAACTCCAGGAAAGAATATTTGGATAAATACCATAATTTCATAAAACATGTATAATCTTTCAAATAGAAAAGTAAAAGTATTGTGAATCTGAAGTATGGATGTTCGATTCAGAGTAGCCCACTATTAACAATTTTTTAGTAAGATAATCGGAATCTAACTGACGATCTTCGATCCCATAGGTTATTGTTCTAAATGCATAACCACGAATTGACAGCTCATTTTACATACATAGTAATAAAAGCAATACGTAAAAAAATAATACCTTATAGTAAATTTCGTTGAATTATAGTATTATAATGAAATAACGCGTATAAAATAAAATATAGGAATGCATGTAGTATTGTCCTGTAATATACGGTAACTTAGTTGTTAACCGGGCAGTTTTTTTTTTACCAAAACTGTTTTCCTATGCTAAATGCCTATAACAACACTTATCTGAGAATATAGTTTTCCATTATTCATTTTTTTTAGTATTGATTTTAAATATTGGGATATTTCAGTAGATATTGTTCGATCCAACAATCCTTACAATTTTATTTCAGAATTACTTGACTGGGAAATTTATTGAAAGATATTGTGCCAAGCGACAATGTTGATTAAAGGAATGTATACGAATGATTAAAACTTTGTTATTTCAAAATGTGTGGCTAGTGGCGAACAAAAACTATGCAAGACAATTACTTGTTTACTCTTAGTTAATTGAATGGAAGCAAGTTATGAATTTCTTGCCGGTGAAAAAGCAGTAAATAGGCATCTCGTTTTTGCACGGTGTTTATTTGTTTTCATTGCATGAGAAGAAAATGTAAAAAAGGTCTAATGTGTCAGTGGAGTGATAAAAACCCAGGGCCGAAGGCAAGGGTAACGCTAACGTTAACTCTAACGCTAACGTTCGTCCACGGCAAGAAACGATGTCCGTCAGGTGGCGACTACGAGTCTGCGATAACATGATTGATAGGACCGCACCGCCATCTTCGACCAAGTCCGTCTGATTGATTGATCATGCAACCGCGACGCTACAATAAAACAGTTCCCGGCTAAACTGCACCGTAATCTATGCCACATTCACAACCAAAACAAAACAATTATTCTCGCATCTTAGCGCCCGCGAATCAATCTTGCGAAAAATTCACACCATTATTCACACATGCTTCTATTCTCACCAGCAAATATGCTAAAGGTTACATCCAACATTTACAACCTGGGACTCCTTTAGAACTTTGCCATTGGTCTCGGAATTCTGTCATTTTTTGATGCCATATAAGTAATTTCTGCGGTACAGTTTACTAGTAAGTTACAAAACATTTAGGCACTGCCTTGTTTTATTTGATTATTTATTGGCAAATCTATGAATCCAACATCTTACAACATGATCAAATAAATTCGAAGGACAATATCTACTAATTAGCAAGACACAGTTGTTTGTAATTTTATTTAGTTATATTCACTAAATTTGTCGTATTGCAACATTTTCATAATTATAAGCTTTTTAAATCTAAGCAAATATGACCTTAGATGAAAAGATTTAGTAAAGCTGAAAATAACATCTGTCGACTGTGAAATGGACTAAGAATTCGAAATACATTATACGTAAATGTCCAGCTGTAGCTGTAATTAGTTACTAACTTGTAAAGATGACAGATGTCACATTTACTGGTTAGTAGTTCCATTATTTCATTGTTCAAAACTGTGTTTTGTCCCTTCATATAATTTTTTGATATTTCATTAGTAACTGTCAAATTTTGGTTTTAATTTTATAGCTATTAACATACCTAGGATAGTTAGGACATAACCGCCGCAGATGTCAATTAAATTCCGAGCTCAGAGAGCGGAGATTTTAAGACATCTAAGATCTGGTATGATACATAACATCCGTGGTTTGTTCAATACTTTACCGGTTTCACTTTATTGTCAGTTATGATTTCGTGACCAAGTCTGTATGGGATAATACGGCAGCTGTACGTATCCAATTGCACCACGTTATTTTGAAAAAAATGTATGGTAATATTTTTAACATACTGACTATTACCTGGGATACAATTATGACATAGTTTACACATTGTTCAAGGAGATGGCAGGCTCGCCTAAACGGCTCACCAGTGAATTCGTCCTATCACCAATAAAAATTATTTCACCTGGCTAATGGAAAATACTATAACAATTAGAAAAACGGTAGTTTAGCGCATCACTGCTAACGAGATCAGAAATATGACTCCAAGAGTTGTAACCCGCTACTTAAAGAGTTTTCTTAAGCCTTCTTGTTTATAATCATAATTCTTTTGGAATGACAAGCTTATTTCTTTCCCCTTCTTTTTTCTTCTTTTTCCCTTCTTGTCATTCATTATTTGTTTTTAATGTCTGTTAATTTCAATTCAATATTGGACTATATTTGTGATAAAATATAAGCGTTAAGCATCATGTTAAAGTATAGGAAAGTGTAATAATAATTGCGTAAATCTTGAGTCGTTGGAAGTAATGTAAGGAATTGATATTGTTTGCCACAACCGACAAGGCGCTAGTAGTGGTGTAATGCGGACCCGGAGCCGAGATGTAATATTCGAGTGTTGGCACCCGATGTTTATATCAGTTTTACGTCCGTTTAGTAACCATTAGAGCCCGGCCAAGTAGCAATAACGCAAAATAATATCGGGTGGTATTTACGGCCTGGGCGCTAATGTGCCACCAGCCGCCAGCCGCCTTGCCAAGCTGGACTCAACATCTGCAAGACTAATGCGCAACTTATGGTGATGAGCCGCTACGTTGTCAGCCACTAACAGGATTCTTCTCCCGAACCTTATTTTCATCATCATGGGCGTCGTTATCAGGCCTTTTACATCACGACTTACCATCTGATAGAGATAGAGTGATCACGTGAACATCTCATAAGGCGTTCATCGACCAATCAACGAAAAACATGGCGTTTCTGTAGAGTCCTATCTGTTGAGCGACTCATGTGTAGAGACATATTTGGCACCGATCTAATCATATTATAATAGGTTTGTTCTAACTGAACCGTCAATGTCATTATTTTAATTGTGTTAGTTTTACTTTTACCTCAAAATAAATCTATAAATATGAAAGATAATTAAAACAAACTCACTGACTCCTTTATAAACACCTCATTTTTAAACTTAAATACAATTTTGAGGTTAATTAAATTAAATTGTAAAAAGTAGTGACCAACAGTATATGCTTCGATCCTCTGAATGTTTTAACCATCGGATCACTGGTTTGGAATCGATCGGAAATCAGTAGGAACAACCTATTAACTGTCAGGTTTTGAGTTCGAAGTTACTTCTAAACTGATTTGGAGATTAGTTGGAACAATCCTACTTAAAACCGCATGACAATTTGTAATTATGTCATTTTAAAATAGTTAATTTATTGTTAACCATTTCTTAAACATAAGTAACATATATAAGACATGTAATTGTTTTTATTAGATTTTATTCGCAAGCAAAAACTAAATAAAAGTAATAAAAAATTGTATGATACGTTAAGTACGTTCTAGGAAGGAAAGTATAATTTAATGTTGGCAAATCTGAGAATCGAACATCTACTTCCAGCGTTGAATCTGAAAGAAATTTCGCTTGTTTAACATTTAGATAGGTCCAGCATTCCCAAAAGTTTTAAAATTTCATGTAGCCTGCATGAGAAAGATTGCGTTTTTTAAATTTCGTCCGCGTTTCACTCATTTCCCTTCTTAAATTAAAAATTACCATAATAAAGGGCACAAGCATGAACGAACTTACATTTTCTTGTATATTATTTTAGAGAGAACGTTTCTGTCAGGCTGTCTTTGCGAGATAAGCATCCCCGTCGCTAACACGAGACGGCGTTGTCTTTCATCGAAGCGACGCCGGCGTCGACGTCGACATACGACGCACGTGGAACGAAATTCCCCTTTTTCCCGTATTTAGGCCATGTTCAACATTCTATACGCTCAAAATTTTAACTTGTTTCCCCATTTCGATTACGTCTGTCTATATGTGTAATGTATAAAATTCGGCATTCTTTAAAATAACTAGTATTGTTATGACACTAATATAATTTGTAAAGAGTAGATTTATTTACCTAAGGTTCTTATTTCCTAACGCGTTTGAATTGCATTTCAATGGTGCATGTTGTCCCCCAATACTCCCTTGCAAAGAACTTACAGCTTATAAAGTGTTCTAAATTACTGGGACACAACATTATTTTTATTTGGATAAAGATTGGCGATTTCAGAGATGAATATTTGACTGTAGATAATGATGAGGATAGTAATATTCGAGTATTCAGTCAAAAATCTTAATTATCTACGAAGCTGACGTTTCGAAACCACTTGTGTCTTCTTCAGGAATAATAGATTTTTTTTTATATGTATTAATGTTGGTATAATATAAAAATGATGTTTATAAATACAATATAAATGAGGTATTCACTAATATTCGGTCATAGCAGTAGTAGATTTAATTTAAAAGTTTATTTGTTTCTAGCCTTAAACAGTTTTCGTTTTGTAAATGCCTTGCCTGTATTTCACCGGAGGTTTTGCATGTGTGTGTGCAAATCCGTGGGAACATTTTTCCAGAGAACACGCATCCTTTTCAACGGTAGTCGTACGCGTTCGTCCTGCCACTTTCGCCTTTCTGGAAAAGGATTGTAGTTGCGAAAACTATAGAGTCTGGAGGCAATTTTCGGGTTAATGGCTGGCTGAAGAGAAATAGCTTTAGGGTGCGCCGCTGGCAAGAAAACAGGATCCAATAAGGTTTACTTATTGATTGATGTGTCGTGTGTCGAGCACGCACTTCAGACCCTCCAAATACCTCTCTAACTAGCTACATGAGTTCTCACTATTCTCCTCATTGTCATTTTGACGTTTAACTAATTTTCTCACCCAATCTACCACGTACGGAAAATGTGCATGATCAGAATATGTAGATGACACAGTAGTGAAATATATTCTTGCTTTTGCAAAACTTAAAATGTAACCGTTCCACGATTAGTGAAATCATAAGTATAATCAAAATGTAAATAAAATAATAATCCACTCTTAACCTAATTTTATATAAAACACAATAAAGCAATAATGTGAACTTTCAATCTTCTCCTCATTGTCACTTTGTTTTTTAACTAATTTTCTTACCCAATCTACCACTTACGGAAAATCTGCATCATCAAAATATGCAGATGATATAATTCCAAAATATGTCCTTGCTCTTGGAAAACTTAAGATGTAACCTAATCTAATCTAGGATTAGTGAAATCATAATTATATCAAAATCAATAAAATGTCAATAAATTAATAACCCACTCTTCACCTAATTTTATTTAAGGAACAATAAAGCAATAATTTGAACTTACAAGTTTTCGAAATATTTCAATTTGATCGATTTTGTTTCCATATACAAATTTTATTGACATGGAAAAAAGAAACATCAATAATGTAAACTTCTAAAAGAAACCCAGGTACATGTACTATAATAGGTTCTATTTGTGATAATTTGTAGATACATTTTAATGTTCTCACCTTAAAGCTTCAACACGGTACCTACAGCTTATGGTGGTTTCCACACCAAATGAACAGAGATATATTATTAGGTTTCTATTCGAACCTCAGATCTTACAATATGGTTAGTTCGAATCAGATACCAATGGGTACATGACCATTTTTTTCTTCCATTTTAGGTTTTTTTTTTTAAATTTCTTAATTGTTGATAGTTCCAAGGAAAAGCAATAATAAAGTTTTGGAGATGGGACATGTGACATTAAGTAGGAGAATTCGATATTAAATTTGAATTCATTTGATACACATCACCTATCATGGAATTTTTTTCAATCAGTAGAAATCACATAATGTATAAAAATTTCACCACTTGTGGTACTCAATTGAATCAAGAATTCCCGTTTATAAATTAAAGAAATATCACGCTTTAAAATTTAATTAGTAGAAATCGGAGGACGTAAAAAGTTTCTACCATCATTATGTATATCATCTCTTTGATCTATGTACAAATTTATTTAGTAGTAATCTAACGAGTTTAAATTCCATAGAAATCTCATACGATAAAAACTATTCTTCAGCACTTCTAAGTTGCATGGTATGATAAATAATGAATGCTGTTCAGTAAATTATAATTTGTTTTTAATGTGGATTGACCCTGAGGGATGAGGCATCAATGATGAAATCGTAGTTTAATCTTGTATTGGCAACCCTGGATGTCAAAGAGTCGGGCATGTGTCCCTTGTGTGGAAAGAGGGCCGAAGTCTGGCGAAGGCAGACTCATGCATCAAGCAGTCTTTCTTCATTCTTCAGCGTCGGAACGGGCCGCACTAGAACTCCCTCAAGTTAACGGAAAACAAATAACGAGAACAAAGTCAACAGATAATAACTGTGTCGGTATTAATCATACTCGCCCGCCAGTTGTCATTGTCTAATCCCGACCAGCTAATTCATCGCAGAATAAATATTCCCGTATCCATTAATTATATTTTGATACAGTTTGTTGTGTCTTAAGACGATATTTTACACGGCGCAAAAGTTTTCGAATATATCAAAGGAAACACGAGGGACTCAACCACGTCGGTTTAGTGATTACATCGGGTTTCTTCGCTCCAGACGATCTTTCACGAAGTTATGGATGATGGCCTCAGGGAAATATAATACCTACTGATGTCTGTGCCAAAAAACTGAATTCTGGAATTACGTTTTATATTTAGGGGGAATTTCATTACTTCAACAATGATTTAAAATCAACTTGCTTCAATTACATGTCCGTGGCTGTAATAAATGATGCGACTTGTGAAGGTTCTTAACAAATAGAACGAGCTATCTTACACCCGACAACAGATAATGACATGCCATGCAAATAACTACGCTCCATAAAAACCCGACATAAAGGCAACATCAATTAATCTTTAAAAAGTAATTATCGTGACAAATAATCGCGGTTTGTAAATCGCGAATGCATCAGCTCTATCTCAGCGTCCATATCTAGGTTACGTACTTGCGGTTTATAGCTAATGAATCACTTTTAATTTATTTGACTTGACCCTAACATACTCGTAAAAAGGATCCATTAAAACACAAACTACCGATTACCGATTAGGAAAATAACTTCGCATGCGTGGAAATATATCCACCATCCACTTCGAATTTGGAATATCAAGAAAATATAATTTTTACCTAACGCCTAATATACAACACAATAGGTATTTCACTCCTAATCATATCGGTAATTATTTTATGACTGTCTGTCCATCCGTTTCATTTTTATAAAACTTCGTTTTTATATGTTTATTTGTTTTGTTATATTTCTTTAATTATTCAGTAGCTTTACATTAATACGGTATTCAAAGAAGGAACAAGACGTTAAGTAGGTATATAACAAGAATATTACGAAAATTAGACCAAAAATGTTTAGAAATAAAATGGTAAGCTACCTTCGCCTTCGACGGTAATAAAACACTTTCAACCTTGGTTAGTAATATACTATTTCCCTTTCCTTCGTAACTTTGAGAAAAATCTGACATAACAAACCAGTAAATAACTGCAGAAATTATAAATTTAAAACAAACGATACAAAGAATTTAGATATAACGAAGAAAGTCCAACAAAATATCAATGCATAATAAACAACTTCTGGGTCTCTTGTATTTACACGTAAATCCGACACTGATTATTTGTTAAAAATTGTTAAAAAAGAGTTGGATATAGATATTTTTGATGGTTGAAATATGATGATAAGACTAGACCAATCCAAATTATAAAGGAAGATAATAATTATAATGTACTAGAAGTTGTTATTAACATATCCCTTCAAAATAAATAATTAAGCGTATGTAAAATATTACCCCTGATCACATACCTATTATTATGTGATAAGGGATATTACTAAATTTCTAAAGGCGCTCTTTCTGAAAAGTAAACCGTACCGATTACCAAATTAAGTAAATTTCCTATATATTTATAAGTATCCGTCATTGTTAATCTATATTAATATTAAGTCTTATTTTGACAACAACCGAAGAATGGAAGCTAAAGACATTATTGTTCTATAGTGGCAAAGTATAGCAGTAAATTTATTGATTGCAATTTGTTGTTTATTTATTATGGGGGTAGAACTGCGCGCAGCCGTCTGGTGATGAAATATGCATAGGATGTTCGTGCGTTCGTAGATCCGTCGGATCATCTTCATATTACTCATCTGCCGGGAATCCCCTTCGCACCTTTGTGGGGCTGACAGTTCGGAATCTCGCGTCAAGGGACCGCACGAGGGAAAGTAAATTTAGGCAGCAAGGGTTGAGCTGTGTACACCGGACCCACAAAAGTTTGCTCCGAAGGATGTTTTTACCAGTGGCGTAATGAGGTTATCTTTTTGTATGTATATTTTAGAACGGCGCTCCTAAAACTTTGATGATCCCATTTGGTTTCATTGCGAAATAATGTCGCCGCCAGCTCCGAATTTCACTTGCGTTGAAGTAAAATTTTTAGTTTTTTTTTTTATACTGAAATGTTGTAATGATGATACAATTTTTACGATCTTCAAATAATGTACGTGGTAAAAAGAGAAGCCAATAGCAATTAAAGTTTAATGCAAAATCGAAAGAGTAAAAATGGAATTGCAGGGCGAAGCACTTAATTAGTAGAATTTTTGCAACAGAGTTTTTATTCAATTAGTTGGCGGAGAACAGCATTGCTCCCGGTTGCATAATATTTTAATAGAGCAAGAAGCCAACTAGTACTTAATATTTAATGTTGTTTGCAACTTCATCACAGCCAAAAACTATTTGCAAGTTAAAGTTTGCAGCATTTGGCAAATGACCCGAGGGTGTCTGACCACCATTGGGAAAGCTTACAATATCTATTTTTCACCACTATCAGGCCGCAAGTTTTTCTTGGTGAAAATTTCACTTCATTTTAAAAATGCCTTTTTCCTTGGGTGAAAGTTCTGTTCTCTCATCAGTTTTATGTACGTGATAAAGTAAATGGGTGCGCGTTTGTCAGTACGTGTGGTCAAGTTTCTTCTGTAATGGAGTTTGCTTGTCACACGTTTTTATCTCCGAAGAATATGAGTTGTGGAAACGACGTGCGTGCTCAACCCTCAACTTCCTTCCCTCAATGGGTCTCCTGCAGTTTCCCCTCATATTTGGGTACATCATTCATCCCAGGTAAACACTACAATGATTAAAAATTCCAAGATGAACCAAAAAGTACAGAAATTGAATATCAACTGGCAGATAGTAAATTTGACAATACTGTACGGGCAACGTGGCTCATTTACTTCTTCGTCTCGAAAAGAGCGAAATGTGGGATCTAAATCCCTGAGTCGTGAACTAATTAATAAAATAAAATATCGTAATGTCCATATGATTCTGATACCAATTATAAACTAAACGTCCTTGCAAAGGTTGATATCTGAAAACCTCACCATTAAAATGTAAGTAAATATATTCACACACTTCACAACAAAAAAGATAATTAAGTAATAAAAAAACACATCATAGTAATTATCTGAATAAGACTAGGAAGTGATAAGTGATGACTGATATTGAAAAATCACAGGTCGTGATTACTAATCACTATTTTTTAAACTTGAGATTCGTGATCACAATCATCTTTCGCTATTGTATAGGTAAAACGTTTTGCGAAGTAACAATTCCAATTAGTAACTATGATTCAGAGTATTAATTTCATCCTCTCTAAACAATTCCGATTAGAAACTGAGATTTCCAACTTTAACCACACAATGAACTATGATCACAATCACACTATAAAATCACAGTTACTGGAAAGTAGCAATCACAAAGCACAGTGTGCTTCAAAACTAGCAGTTTCGTTCATCACTAGAAGTGATTTCTCACTGGTTCAAAGAAAGATTTTTTATTTGTCAATGTCAATTTCTTGGAATATTATAAAAATTACAAAATTTTGTTTTATTTCAACCAAAATATTGAAGCAAGGTAAATCAAGAAGTAACTTTAAGAAAAACAAAAATTCTTGTTACATTTTCAAAAAAAAATTTCTGTTTGTATTTATCAAAAAATATTGCTATATGTGAGTGGAACAGAACCCGTTTACAATCTGCAGTGATTTGTACGATTTTTTCTATTATTTTGGTAAGCAGAGAAACGTATCATCGAGATCCATAAATTTAGCGGCGGAATTTAAAAAGCAAATTTTTCAGAATTCGTTCGTAGAATCTAAATGTCAGCGGTGTTGTTTTGAAATTAAAAATTTTGCATGTACCGGCGAAAAAGCCGGGGGCCTTGGAATTGTATTTAAAAATAATAAAAAGTTTAGAGAAAAATGTTCACGTTGAAATAAAACCTGAAGCATCAAATTTCCTCTTAACGAGGGCAGTGATGAAGTAAAATGAAGAACGGGAGCAAAAAGAAACTTGGCGAAACAATAGCACATCTTTTTTCAGCGAAGTAAAATCAAACTCGTACAAGCTGTAAAAACCTTGAATTAACATTTGATGTCGTAATGAAGCAGCGCGTTTTTCCGAATCGATCGTGTTGGAAAAAGGACAGCTTGGTTCGCGTATACGTGCTATCGTTTAATAATTCCAATTGAAAATTCTCATTAAAATTTCCGAGTTGAATTTTTCATCCGGCACTGAAAGCTTCCAGAGGAACGAGTCACCGCCCGAGCTACACTTAGTGTAAATGAAATTTCAACCCTCCTCATTTTTCCTTCCTCTATGGATTTTTCTTCCTCTCACTTGGACATCATTATTTCTTCTTACCTACATATACTAGCATCACCACTACATCTCATCCTAAATTATAATATAATACGTAATACCCAAAATTTCCTTGAGGAATATTGCGCAAATAAAAATATTTGTATAGAGATAATTATACTTGAATTTAATTGTGTTAGTTGTTAGCCTACAGCGTTTGCAAAGGATCTACATCTTATAGTGAATTCTGAACCATTCGGACACAGCGGAATTATTATTATTATTGTTATTAACAGTTGGCAACGCTGGAACGACCTACCGTTTCCCGTTTTATTGATGATTAGCTTTGGCAATTATTCTGTACCCAAAAGGAGAACAATAATGAATAAGTGACGTTGGATTTTATGCGCTGCCGACTTTTTCACAATAGTAAATATTTTTAAGGATGTTAGAGAAAGGTATCCTGAAAGATTTCATGTCTGTAAACGTCAGGTATCGCTTTTCTTGAAATTTCATCATTTGTTTAATAGTTATCCTGATTGTGTTTGTGTCCTATGCAAGATCTTTCTTCTCAAAAACATTATTTTCTACTTCATTTGCGTTCAATCCTTTTACGTCCCTAAAGAGTATAATTTATTTTTTGCATTTTTTTTTACTTCAATTTTTTTTTCCTTTAGTGGCACGCAGCATGGTAGAAATTTAAGAATTCATAAAATATGATACTTCATTATATAATGGTTGCCATCCGCTGTCCTAGTGCATGTCAATGTACAACTATGTGTTTCTGAGAAATAGTAGTATCTTTCTGTTTTTATTTTAGTACTTAAGAAAAACTTTTATTCATTTATGGCACAACATTCCTGTGTGGAACAGGGTCTAAAGTACCTGAGGTACTTGTTTTACTTGCATTTTAATGATGAAAGTTGTCAGCCTACAGTCTCTGCAAGGTAAGCACACACCGAGCCGTTGTGCGGTAACCCATCCAATTGGACAGGGAGGGCTATGTTACTTATCTCCAAGATCTGGCAAGACACGCCACGACCACACAACCTTACTGACTGACTTAGCAAAAACTTAGTAACACTTTAATTCAAAAGGAAGACATTAATAATAAATGGAAATAGAAAATAGTCTACCCGAACGGTTGGCAACAGGATAATATACAAATTTATTTCAAAATATGTGGCATCGATGCTTTTTCGAATGTGCGGTGATTTTTAATTTGCAAACGAGGTGGTTGACATTTGCGATCCGAAAGGGCAAAAGTCTGAGAATTTGTATTTGGGGCGTGGAGATTTGTATGCATATATACAGTAATACATTATACATTCCAGTAACTTATGTTGAAGACACGATCAGTGCTCCAGTCATCGCTTGGAGATCTGAGCAGATCCGGGAGGGGGATATAAATATCCCCAATCACACAAGGATCTCGCACGCGCTTTGAATCATCTCAGGACGGATTTGTGCCCGAAACAAAGGCAATTTCGACAGCAGCTCTGCTCGAGATTCTCCTGCCGTGTGCTCTGCTCTTCATCAGGACAAAACATTTCCATTTGTCAACCTTCCGCGGATTGTGCGTTAGCGTTAGCGAGCTGTGTCACAACATTCCCTCTGCCACAATTACTACCTCACCCCCAACATGACGGAGCTAATCATCCCCGTCTTCTAATTTCCTCGCATTTCTTCTTAATAATCTTTTTCTTTTGCCTTATAGAAACATATGCTGGTAATTTAGATACTCCATAGACAAAAGTGAGAAAAAGTTAACTTCCCCTCACTAATTTTTATGTCTGGTTATATTTGTTGAGAAATTAAAAATATTTTTTTTCTACTTACAATTATAATTTAGGTCGTAACCAGTAATTTTATACTTATTTAGATATCAATACTACTAAAATGTTTGTTGTCATCATAGCAACGATATACTTTGAAGTATTGTCTTTGTCTGAAGTATAGAAATATCAATGATGTTATCTCACTTGCTATCACTTTTCAAACAAAAAAGTATGCCAAACTAGCCAGTATCTTATGCGCTGTCTTTGTCTGAGATATACATCTATCTATAGCATCATATTACTTCTAATCATCTTTTAATATAACTTAGAAAAAATGCGCTAAATTTCTGTTCTGTCATTATAATAAATTTAGTATTGACAGCAACGTCGTCTGTGAATGTCATGTGATAGGGAGTACATAACACCTAATATGGGGCCCTATTAGACATATGTTCTTTGGTTGTTAGTTACACTTCTGTCCTCAAAATTTTCATTATCTTACAGGCACCTTACGGACATATATACATCTTAGAAAAACACTTACGGAAATCTTCCCTGGGAATAATCACATCCTGTAATATACTTTATAATTTACCTGTGAAATGAAAGTGGTGAATGCTTCAATTGAGATGTTTTACATATCAAACATTTTCTAAGCATTATCTCTAATTATTATATTGCATCAATTTAGTTAAAACATGCTAAAAAATCCGAAAAGCCTTAACAAAACAGCTAGGTTAGGTTGAAATAAGCGGGAACTGTCAGGTACTTAATTGATAATAGACATACGATTTACTTCATGTTCATTGGTTAAACACTAGGGATAGCAAGAGAGACAATAAGATACTAATATACATACTGTAGAAAGGGACAGCACAAAAAAGTATGTTACACATGTTGGAAACACTTCGTTATAGAATGTATATTGCATAATGGTATCTAGATGAGTATAAAATCACTGGTCGTAACTTGATGAAAGAAAAACAAAAGTAATGATATCTTCCATTATTGAACATAAGCGAACAACAAGCTGATCTAGCCGGAAAAAGCACTTTCAATATTTAACTATTGAAAAACCTAAAATAAAAGTAATGTGCATCAAATTTGTAACATTCGATTTAACAAAATTGTGAATGTGGGATTTGAGCTTGATGGCAATAGATAGATGAGAAGTAAAAGCCGTTTATGAGTAACATGTTGGCGGTTAAATTGTTTTTATTGATTTGCTTGTTACAAAGTTGTGTAGCACTTTACGGTATAATAGCAGATAAGTAGAGGAACATAAATCTTTCATTCATAAAACAAATACAATTCTCCGTGAAATTATATGTTTTCCTTACACGGTATCCTGTTTATCAAATTTACACTCAGCATTTTTTCTAAATGGCGAAAATTACGGTAGTTAATAAAATAGGCTGAGAAATTTGTTCCAGTAACATGAACATACGTAATTTTTCAAAGTAATCACGTCGAGACTCAGAGCATTTTCCACAGTTATCAGCAAACTTCCAGATTCTATCAGTGTAACTAATTATACGTGGTGCATTTTGAACGCTTCTACCCATAAAGAACGGGATATTAAACTCAAGTTTACAGTCCAGATTACCATTTTAGAACCACCCATCAAACGCTATAAAAACAACTATTTTCTTTTCATTAGTTTCTTCTTACAGCCAATGAATCAAAAGAGAAATATGTGCCTACTTGACGGTAATTAAGCCCTAAGAAGGTTTCACTCAAGGTGACTCTCAACTTTGCTTGTTCCAAAATGCTGGAATCGTGAATAAGCACATTTGACCTTTCCTAGAACGTACTGTTGGTAACTGAAATAACAATAATAAATTTGAACCAATAACGAAATCTACCGACATTTGGAGCAAACATAAAAATCAACACATACTATATTTCCCGCAGATGATTTGTGCTCAATTGTGTGTTGCTAGTTTCTCTAAAACTCTTTTCGTATGTTTCATCCATTATTATATTTGTATAATATAGATGAAACTGTCTGTTTTGTCATTTATTTACTTCGTTTCGGTGAGGATCAACTGCGTGAAATAGAATGTAAGTCATTTATCAATTATTTCTAATGTTTTGCGTTTTATCAATTAGTGTACACGACAAACTTGAATGAATGTGATACAACTGTCTGATAGTTGATACTATTTTAAACATAATAAATCACTATAAAATATAAAGTACTAGACCTGATTATTCTACTATTTATTATTTCAGATATTATCAGGAAATGATGCATGAAAAGATAAAACTATCTCAACAATTATTTGTAAAGTATTTTAATAAAAATTTTCAATAAACCTATATCCTTATACCTAAAATTCAAATAATCAAATACGGACAGTAAATTTATTTAATAATTTTATAAAAAACTGATACAAAAATCTTTGGTATAACAAAAGCAGAAACTAGTTTTCAATTCTTCGTAATTATCAAAAAATATTCAAAGTAGCAAAGCTACAGTTTTGACTTGAATTGCGTGAAGTTTGAAAGCTAGAATTTAAATTCAAGCATCACCAAATATTAATCAAATAAAAATATCACTGTTTTGGTAATTCGAAATCGTAAGTTCCGAATATTTTTAAGTTCTATGACATCTAGATGTTATCCCACATATGATGATAGAAATAACTACTTCGCTGATATTATTCCTAGTAACTGTGTTTTCTAGCATTTCCCATCAGATACATGAAGTAACCTTCGAGACTGTGCAAGTTAAATATTAAATTGCATTTAGTAGTCGGAAGCTGGCTGCCGCATTCACATTTTAATTCACAAGGCCTGGGCAGAAACTGGAAATTTTTCTCGTGTGTATCTTACTTCAAAGCGTTCTCGTTAGCCGCTACCACAGCCCATAATTTTGATTCGCAAAGGATGAAATGAAAGCGGTGTAAAGATAAAAGAAATCTTGAGATACACAGAAACTCCTTTCGTGAAAAATATTTAGAATGTTTCTCTGCTAAATTGTAATATGATTTAAAACTTACGAAAAACAATAGACTTGCTTTCGTTTGAATAAAATTTCTTTGTGTTTGGAAGAAACAAAGAAACCACCGAGCTTTCGGGAAAAAAGGTGTCGCGTTGTGTTAAGTGCAGTGTAAAGATTTTAAAGCAAATTATTCTCACTACGATTTTCACGCTTGAAATACGAATTTCTTTCCAATCTCTCATTTGCAAACAACGCTCACAATTGTTTACCGTTTTTATTACTACCTCTGTTTCAAAATCCCTTTTCTACTCTACTACACATTTCCACCAACATACATTTGTAAAAATGAACTACATTTGCAACCATTTCAGTACCGATTTTTGTTAACCATGTCTCATTATTCGCTATTAAAAAAAAAAGTACCAATGATATATTTATAATGCAGAGAGCTCTTAAAGGATATCATTTCGAACAATCTAGCAAAGTACGTGAATACAGAACAATTAATTGTAATTTTCTAAACATTCCAAATGAAGGATAATATTCATATATGTATTACCTATATTTGTTGCGTGAATATTTAATGATGACAATTCTTAGATCATATATCGCTAGAATCTGATTTTTCTATATTGTACGTGTTAAATTTTTGGATAAACGTAGAAGGATGGATATACCATTTCCATCTGTTTTTTGTCGCGGCACTATGAATTAAACGTAATAATCTGACATTGTATACAATTGTCAAAATGGCTGGCTGTCTTACGTATCTAGTTACAATTCCACTCATAATTTGTCATCCAATTAAATCACAGTATTTTGGTAAATTGAACCAATCAAATTCAAAACTCACTGACAATTGTCAGGGACTGATAGTTACCGCGGTATTTACACGACTAAATAAGCGTTGCTTAGAACGTCCGTTAAAATTGTGACAAGTAATTGATGGAATTGAAAAAATACATAAGATTTTTTTTAGAAAAGTGATAAAGTTTAATTAAGGACTTGAAGTTTGCGAATACAATGATTAATTACAGAGCAATAAAAAGTGAATATTTGTTAAACAGATGCAAACGAAGGATGCAGCGAATAATTTGGGGATTGAAACGAAGGACCAGCATCGCTGATAAATTAGCCAGCTATTCCATACAGAACAGCAGTAATTAACGTCGCTTTTTACAATTTTTTACTGGGAAAATACGGGAGATAATTTAAGGTCTTGTAATTAAAGAGTAGAACTGCGGAGTTGTTAACAAAACGGAATTGTCTTTAATTGCGTAAAGATATTATTGATCAGGAGTTCAAAGGAAATTTTTATGAATAAATTCTTGTCAGGATGTAGCTAGAAATTTCATTAGGCCTTCTCGTCTTCTATATTCGGTGTGGAAGCGGCGTTATGTATTCGGGAATTCGGTAATTTAATGAGGGAGTGAGGGCCTCACTAAACGATCCCCGGGGCGCAGCCTCCTGCGAATATTCATCAGCAGCTCGCAATTAAAATTTCCGACAACTTTTAATTACTCAGATTCGCCTAAGTCTTGTCCGGCGCGGCGCTCTAAATAAATAAGTCACTCAGATGCTCACTTGACGTACGCAGCGTTTCATCAGCCCGACTTCATCTTTCCATTTTCTTTTCACAACTTAATCTTTTTAATTAACGACTTACGCATCTTTGATCCTTACATACATACGCTTCATATTAAAACATATTTGTCTTACATTTATACTTTTTACAAACATAGTACCTTATGTTATGCAACTAGTATTGAAAGTACTTATTTCCTATGAGATTTGAAAGTTTCAGCAAGAGACCAAGTCGAAATAAGTAAAACTGCACGAGTTTCATACTGTACTTTTCTACCACCACACTGTGTAATAAAGAGACCAGTGGTACATTCACGAAAGCTGTTTCGGATGAAGAATAATAATGGCAAGTAATTTAAGAAATAAAATCTCACATTGCATAGATACAAGTATTCATCATTACTGTGACAAAGGATTTGTGCAAATTTTGTGTTTTGTATAGAAAAAGAAAATTACGTCATTCGTCCATTAATGATTTTCACTCAGCTCCTTCATTTTATCTTCCGGAAACATCTTCTTCGTACCGTAAAAAATTTTTTACCGGAATTATAACCTAAATTATTATTTTTTAATTAGATGGGTGATGTTGGGATTGGATACCCAAATCTCACTATCCGTTTAGAAAGTCGGAATATACTAAGGGCCTGTTTTTCCATCTCTGGATAAAGTGCTGGTTACCTTAATCATCGGTTAGTAAAAAAAAATCGCATCGAAAAACTCATGTAAGTTGTCAAAAATATACGTTATTTACAATTTCGATGCGATATTTTTCTATTAACCGACAGTTAAGGTAACCGGCACTTTAACCAGAGGTGGAAAAATCGGCCCTAAGTGAGTATTTTTAAATATTTATTACTTTATAATAACAAGAAAATAACAAACTTACTCTGGTGACCATTTTATTTTATTATTTTTATTCGACTTCATATAATTAATGGAGTTGACCAATTGTTAAACAATAAGCGTCAAAATTTTCCTTGCTCCATTCAGGAAAAGTTTATTTATGACGTCTTTCCGGTAATATGGTTAGCTTTATTTATCATGTCTCAAGTGAGCTTTATTTGCCATGTTTCTAGTGAGCAAAATTGCAGAAAAGTATTATGAACTGGAAACAAGTAAACGGCAACAGATAGGTAAGATTAAAATTTGTGTCGGTGGTACATTGTCTGTAGGCATAGCTGGGAGTAAAACGAGAACAAACAGGAGTAGAATCCTTTGAAGAGAAGGAAGAAAACCAGGGGAAAATACTAAACATTTTTTCGCTCACCAAGGGTTAGAGGAAAGTTTCGCAGTCGGCAGTCGTACATTCCTGCGTCACAATTAAATCTCCTCGCGCACCCCTCGACGTCTCCTCCTTGCGTCTCGATCCTTTATATCATAACAAATAGAATCCACCGGGGGAGGATTTTCAACAAAGGAGGAAACGAAATTTAGTTTCATTGTACATTTCCGTGCATTCCGCTGACGGACTGTTTACAGAGCTGCATGACGGCCATGAATCATTTATGAACGCGCCAAGGAAAACAAAGCAGGTGGACGGAGGCGCTGTGGTCAGTGGCGCTGCGATGTCACTCCGGATTACCTGATAGCCGCCGAGAAATGGATTCGTTGCTGCTGCTGCTTCTGCTCAGCCTCGCAAGCTTCAAACACACACAAATGTACACTCATAACTAAATTCCTATCGTTTGCTTTTAAACAGTTATTACTATAACAGTCCACCACTGCCCGTGTCTTGTTGTAGTTCTAAATTATTTTGTCGGCATCTAGAGGTTGACATATTTGTCATAAAAATTAACAGTTGTTGAGCCAAATGCAAAGATCAGTCAAGTTTAGAAATTTAGACAAAGAAATGCGAAGGTATATGTTTGCCTCTCCTAATGTTTGCAATCACGTTGCTGCTTAGCATCTCGGAAGCTTCAAAGATTATATACTGATGTACAAACAAATGTACACTCATAACAAAATTCCTATCGTTTGCTGTTAAACAGTTATTACTGTAATAATTGAAAATTAGCCCTGCTTTACATCTTTATTTTTTTTAATTTAATTTACATTGTCCAATAGACCGACGACCAGTAACAGGACAGGGGACCTACAGTTTATAGTGGGATCAGAACCACACAGACGCTAACCGAGTAATCTACTACTTCTATGGTCTTTGATTCTTTCAACGGTATCTAGACGTTGGCGTATTCGTCATAAAAATTAACATTACCTAATAGCCGCCGAGAAATAGATTCGTTGCTGCTTGCTGCTTCTGCTCAGCCTCCAAGCTTCAAACGTTACATACCAACACACACAAATGTACATAATAAAATTCCTATCGTTTGCTTTTAAACAGTTACTACTGTAACAATTTAAAATTGCCCCTGCTTTCCATCTTTATTTTTTTTAACTTTAATTTACACTGTCCAACAGACCCATGTCCAGTAATAGGACAGGGAACCTACAGTTTATAGTGGGATCGGAACCACACGGTCGCTAACCAAGTAAGCCAGCACTGCTCGTGTCTTGTAGTAGTTCTACAATTTTTCTTTAATTCTGTTATGATGTTGTTGTTGACGTTGACATATTTGTCATAAAAATTAACAGTCGTTGAGCCAAATGTAAAGATCACTCAAGTTTATAAATTTAGACAAAGAAATGCGAAGGTATATTTTTGCCTCTATCTAATGTTTGCAATCGTGTTTCTGCTCAGCATTTCGGAAGTTTCAAAGATTATATACTATCATACAAACAAATGAACACTTATAACAAAATTTTATCGTTTCTTTTATACTATTATTGCTGTCATAAGATAGAATCTTGTTGTTGGTCTGCATTTTTTCCTTGGTCTATGATAATCTAATCGGTGTCTAGATGTTGACATATTTGTCATAAAAATTAAAAGTTACGGGGACAGATGTCGATGAGATAATAGTTTACAGAGATGTTTATATATTTAGACTTTGAGGTGAGAGGGTGAATTCCTCTCTCTCAGTGTTTGAAACAGTAGTTCATTTTAGTCTTAGACGTCTGAAACGCATTTCAGGCCTGATCTGGCTAGTAGATCTGGAAGTAGGTGAATCTGTATGAAAATAGATCCACAAATGTGTTTAGCAAGTAGTTATGTAAAAGTTTCGGTTTAGTTCCTCATAAATTCTGTTTATTGTAAAATGTTACTTTTAATAATCGGATCATTTAAATTAACTTTAACTAAGTACAGTTAAGAATGTACTTCTACACTTGTTCCTGTGAGTTCCTGTTTCTCCGGTCATCATCATCATTCATTATCAGTCAGTCAATAAACTAAGTCATTGCCGTAGCCATCGTTATTATTTTATTAGAAGTGATTCTTACGATGTAATTCTTGTATCAAGTGCTAGGAAAGAGATATTCAATTCAATGTGTGTGTGGTCATTTGCTAAAACTCCAAATATTTTAACTACTATAGAGATTTTACCTATTGTTACAACCCAAAACTTATATAAATAGGAAGCAGTGGTTTACTAAATAAACAACTTGAACTGTACGAAGTGTAAAACTTAGATTACCAGATAACAATTAACAAATAAAATACAATTGCGTCGAATGAAATCGACTACTACATGTCAGTCTCTTATTAAGGTTGAGGATTGGATAATGGGATATGATTTAATTTTACTTTTATATTAAATTTCAAATAATAGAAAGTAAAACAGAAGTAAGATAGTAATGTCCTCCTTTAGATAATATAATAGAATGACAAACCACTCTCTAGTAAAGAATATGACGTCATGTACAAGTACATGCTTACTTTTTTAAATTCTAAATATATATTTAACCCTGCAAGCAATTTTCAATTTAAATTTCTTTAAACAAAAATTCTTTTGAAAAACCTCATTAAATCCAAAACAGGTATTTCATACCTAATTAAAATTACCTACATTAGGTATGTACATATATTCAAATTCAAATTGTTTATTTTTAAGGAGTAGTTGTTGTTATATTCTTGAAATTAAATCCGTTAGCATACGCCTACCACACGAACTAATTTTAAAAATGATTTTTCTTGTTGATTGTGTGTATAAATATTTTGATAGTTCTCGTATATGTGGTGCGGAGTGATTTATATGTTTCGTGTAAACAGCTTTAAGTATTTATCTTCCGTTTCAATTTTCCGCGGCAAACTTAATCAATCTGGAGCTGCGGTCTGGGTAAAAAATTTAATTCTTACAGCGTTAAAAATTACAAAAGGCGCGGGATGTTTCATTCCGCAGCTTGTAATTAAAACCAGTGCAAGCAGCGGGTGCGGGGGAGGAGGGTTTAGGGTGTGGCTATCAAGGCAGCATACGTCCATAATTAATTCCCGAGCATTTCAAGCCGGGCAATTCCACCCCACACAAATTCCACCATTAAGAAATCTAACAGCGCACAAGTTACTTCAACCTAAAATAGATGTCTTGCTGTCAACCAAACCCAAGTTCAATTGTTAATGTGCTTGCACTTGCTACTAAGATCATTGGATCAATTATCGATAAAACAAAAAATAACAACCTTCCACTATTCCACTATTCCGTATTTAATATACTGTTCCTTTAATATTTCTTTTTTTTTTCATTTTACAATAAAACACTTAAAATGATTATTAACAAAGTTAACTTTTAGATTTGTCAAATTTTGAAAATATATTTGTTTTATTGTAAGCACACAATATAAACCAAGACTAAAAATAAAATTTTGCTTTGTTAAACAACATAAGCTGAAAAAATAAAAGTAAATCGGTAGGAAATTAAAACCTATACTAGTACTAGGGGCAAAAAAATTGTATTTCGAGATATTGGTGTACATATAGTTTAAAAATTTAGGCAATATACCTTTCCTGGTTCACTAGTTTTAATCAAAATTTAATCAATAACAAAAGGTTTAATTCTATTTTTAGTAACTTTCTATTAGACAGAAATTAAATTATCCTATATGAACGATCACAAATAACACAACTCCAGACATCACCATAAAATGTTAAAATCAGATTGTACAGATCTTATTTACCAAAAACTCTATGTACGAATGTAAGGTTCCTATTTCTCTCTTCCCAAAGAGACGATCAACAGATATCAGCAGGGATTCAAAACAAAAAAATAGTGAATTTAATATATAATCAAGACACTTGTAGACTAAACGGTAATGTTAATATTTATTTCAAATATAAAAACAAATGGTAACAAAACCGTTGAAGTTATTACAAATCATGAGTTAATCTTTCGGTTTCTGTTCACTATACGCACATAGGCGTGCGCACGGTGGGTGCCATGGCACCCCCTAATATATAACTAATAATTAAAAGTTTATAAATGCTAAATGAAGTACTTCCTTACATACATAAATTTTTCGGGCGAGGACAAGGCAAACTTATTTATTATTCTCTCATTATTGGTAGAATTAAACAAAAATTGTATTGACAAACGTGAAATATCTCAAAAATACTCATTTTTGTACCCAAAATTTTGATTTTGGGAAATAGTGTATATTGGTAGATCTCGACGCGCTGATTTTAAATTTTCAAACGGAATTTAATTACATCGCTTCGTTCCTGAGATATTTCCTGTCAAAGTTGCATCTCAAAAAACTGTGTTTTTTGGCTATATCTCTAAAATGGGTAGAGATACAGTCTCAACGATAATACCAACCGATTCTACGGGAAAAGTTACATAAAGAAATGTTTTCTTCGCATATTCGTTCTTTGGAACGATTAGGTGAAAAATGAGAAAATCGAAAGAACCTAAATTTTAAAATTTCTCCGAGGAACTTTTTTTCTCCAAAACTTTTCATTTTCTAGACTTAAGTTAATATCGATGCGCTGATTTCAAATTTTCAAACCGAATTGAATTATCTCGTACCGTTCTCGAGATATTCGTGTTCAAAGTTGAATTTTGGCAATACCTAACAAAACAGGTTTTTTAGGTATACCCCTTTAACGGTTAGGTTTACGACATCAGCGACCTCACCAATCGATTCTACGGGCAAAATTACATAAGTATACCAATTTTTAGATTTTTATTGTAAAGGATACAATTTGTAGAAAGGAAAAACGAAATCGGCGAAAATCGAAAAAATGGCAAGGGGTATACCTTAGATTTTTTTCGATTTTTGGCCATATTCTGTTTTTTCCTTGTAGAACTTCTATCTGTTGAGATAAAAATCTGAAAATTGGTACACTTACGTAATTTTTCCCGTAGAATCGAATGGTGAAGTCGCCAAAGTCGTAAACCTAACCATTTAAGGGGTATACTTAAAAAACCTGATTTTTTAGGTATAAATTTGAATTTAAATATCTCGAGAACGGGAAGAGATAATTGAATTCTGTTTGCAAATTTGGAATCAGGGCATTGATATCTACTTAAGTCCAAAAAATGAAAAATTTTGATGACAAAAAGTTTCAAGGCGGAAAATTGAAATTTAGGTTTTTTCGTTTTTCTTATTTTTCACCTAATCGTTCCAAAGAACGTGAATGTGGGTAAAACATTTCTTTATATAACTTTTCCCGTAGAATCAAATGGTAAAGTAGTTGAGATAACAAACACACTTTTTTGAGGTATAACTTTGAAAGCAAATACCTCCGAAACGAAAAGAGAGAATTAAATCCAGTTTGTAAATTTGTCATCAGAGTAAGAAATTCTATAAAAAATATTACAAACAAAATTTTGTAAAATTTGCAAATTTTTGAGCTAAAAATTTGATATTTTCAAATATTTTTTGGTTTACGGAAAAATACAGCATCAGCGGCTTTGGGAATTACTTTCCCTGTTGTTACTAACATACGTAAACTATTTTTCCAAGAAATACTCATCATAGTGTGAATGGTGCCACTTACATTTAATACTGTTATTTTATAATAATTTATTTTGGCACCCCCAAAAGAAAAGTACTGCGCATGCCTATGTATACGCATTCTAAATTTCAGTAAAGATTTTGATATATATTTTTTATGATTAACGATATCATTAATTTATTTGTTTATTATTATTTTTGTCACAATAACATAACAGATTTTGTTTACGGCCTAATTTACACTTAAGTTGAATTATCAATGGTAGGTGCAGTTGAATTGAATAAAAGTAGGAATTGGTGGAAGTAGCGATAGAAAGTAAAAGAAGCGCTCGCGATACACAGGTTGATACTCAATTAGCGATGGTAAATAGCAGAGCGCTACTCGGAGCCACTGAGGCATTAACGGTTTCCAGAACAAACTTCGACTATAATATCCAACAGAGTTTGAAATTTAAATATTTCGAAAACTTTGCGAACAGCTCTTCTTGTACAAGTACTTCAAACATTTTAATTTGTGTATAAACTGCACTTGGTTGTACTAATAACTGTACCTATCTGCTGAGGAACATTAGTAATTCAGCATTCTCCTTAATTAAAACACGAGAATCATTACGGCGGCTCCGAACTATTTATGAATATTTGGGAAGGAAATTACTTAAAGAGGAAAAAGAAACTTGTTGCTGTCACTGGGAGAATGGGACATAAAAAGGTCAGCCGTCCTGTTGCATTAGCATCACTCATCGCAGATTTTATTAAAGATAAAATAACCACATTCAGGGCCACAATAGATGTCTCAATCTCCAAAATATGCAGCACGTATTTGGACACATAAATTCTTTTGAAAAATAGAAACGCATATAACACAACTAATAACGTTCACGTCAACTTGAAAAAGAAAAAAAATATCTATAATAAAATAAAAATAATAAAATGTAATTTAAGAAAACTAAAGGAATTAATTCAAATTACCTCCTAAAAAACACAAATGAATGGAAATGAATCTATATTAATAAAATCAAGAACTTAGTAGTATTCCGCAGAATTAATCTACCGGTCAGGGAGTTTTAGAAGAAATTAAACTTTTTACAATGAAATTATTTGAATATTATAGTTTTTCTGTTAGTTGATTTTGGGAACTCGATTTCATTAGGTTATGAAGGTAATAATTGAAGTCCTTTATGTTCCTGCATTTATTTATTGTATGAATTGGGCATGTCGGGCTAAATTTGCCCATCCTCAGCAGATACAGATTAAAGTCATACTTAAATTTGCATGTTCAAAGATATTAAAGTTTTACAGTTGTTTAAATACTCCGACTTTCAAAAACATATTTAAACAATCGCAAAACTTTAATATCTTCGAACATGTAACAATGCAAATTTAAGTATGACTATAACCTGTATCTACTGAGGATGGGCGAAATTAGCTCAGTTCTTCAGCGAAATTTTATATTTTGATTTTGGTTGGTGGTGGAGTTTTTCACCGAGGTGAGATTTCTACGATTGGAATTTAAACTCCGTGAGATTTGTCTGGTTGGATTTGTACGTCGCGTAACATACTCCTCATTAATTCCGGAGTTGAGGAAGAGCAACGTTATTACTAAATCAAACATAAATCATTAGGGCGTCGTGCAGAACACGACATACTAATTAAACTCATTACATATTCTAATCAGAATGCATTGGACGGGATCTGCCGCACTCGTACAACGCACCCTACTGTCAGCAACTGTCGCAAATACTCGTACGCGTCCAAAATTATACAAATTATTGATTCATTTATGTTTGTTATGTTGCATACGTTGTTTGTTCAAAGCACTCTCTCATTCATATTTTATCTATCACTCACAATGTGTGACTTTCCATTTAATACAATGCCATGAAATACAGCCTAGATATCGTTGTGCTCTAACTATCATAAATAATGCAGCGCGTTGCTGCAATCAACAATAACGAAAAATACTTGCTATTTATTTATGAAAACAACATTTATCCCAAACTTTTCACTATACACTTTGTTTCAGTCGTTCCATGATAAAAGTGAATTCATGTCACCAATCACAAAATCTGAAAATGATTAACCTTTTCAATTTTTTACATATCAGCGCGGTTCTGAATTCGAGCCGGAATAGCCATGACTATTGTTAAGTGTATTCATAACCTTATACCTATACCATCAAAATAAAGAAATATATTAAAAAAATATTTTTCCCGCTACCTACCGTTCATGTAAGTTTAACTTATTTACATACAACATAAGTTGTAAATTCCTGATAACTTCTGTTATTTGATTACCATTGTCAACGGGAAGTTATAGAAATAACTGTCCTACTAGCATGGTAATTATGAAGAACATACGAATTTCAAACAAATTTCGTCGTCTAGCAACAATTAAAATTAACTATAAGAAGTTGGAAATAAACAAATCTAAACTGTCAAGCGAATTGTCACCTTTTACAAATACAACATTGTTTAAGATAATAGGTGCTGGTGGCGCGAAAAATATAATAAGCAACTTGGAATGTAAGTACCCAATAAAACTATTCTCGTAAGATCTTTACATCACATTTTGCCTATTTTTAGCATATTGTCAGGCTAGTATATTCGTTTATCCATCAGTCCAGAACTATTTATGTATATTTCATTGAAATTAAATATTTAAGATTCTGATTTCAATGATATGGGTTGATCAACTTTCGATAAAAATCGGACATTCAGAAGTGACATTACTCATGTCATTTTTAGTTGTGTTTTTATTTGCGAAGGGGCGTATACATTTTATCCTCCAAACATGTTATATTGGTCGACATTATACCTTGTACACATTTAAACTTGCACACAGTATGTCGTGCACGCTTTTTATTGGAAATAATTTTTATCCTGCACTCATTTTATCTCAATACATATTTAATGTAGTACACATTTTATTTTCCTCACACTGTATCTTCCACACATTTTATCTTTCACACATTTTATCTTCCACACATTTTATCTTCCACACATTTTATCTTCCACACATTGTATCTTACTGCCATCTCTTTGTTGCTCTCTTGAAGCATAATTAAAAAAAAGATCTAGTATGTAATTTGAAATAATTATAATTTGTCAATTGCTTTGACAGGAACGTATAGCTCACCGGACATGAGTTTTGGTAATAGCGACAAAGGAAAGAAGTTTTGATGTATGGAAGATAAAATGTGTGGAATATAAAATGTATGGAAGATAAAATGTGTGGATGATAAAATGATTGGAAGATATAATGTGTGAATGCTAAAATGTATGAGAGATGAAGTGTATGGAAAATATAATGTACGGAAGTTAAAATGTGCACAAGATAAAATTGGTGTAAGATCATTTTTTACGCAGATTAAAAGTGTGCACGACATACTGTTTGGATGTTTGAAGGTGTGCAAGGTACAATGACGAGCAATATAACATGTGTGGAGGATAAAATGTATACGCCCCTTTGCGAATATTTCACAAAAAAAAAATAATTAGAAAAACATTTAACTTTAAACGCCAAAAAAGTACGCTGTTATGTATTTGTATTCAACAAGCAGAAGTTCAATTTTTTCGCCGGAGTAAAAGTGTCACCTTGGTAATAGTTTTACTCCGACGGCAAACAATGTAAAAAAAATTAATAAAATTTGAAGGTAAAGAATGGAATAAATAAACGAAAACAATAAAACGTCATATTTTATGGTAACTAGAAATGCTGAATAAGACAATATATTTTTGTTTTAAGCAATTTTTAATGGTAGAAACGGTCAGTTTTGAGGTGCATACGGCCAATTTTTAAAATTTACAATACACACAGAGTTAAAAGTAATACATGATCACAACGATTCTGTACCTGCTACTTTGTTTTAAAAATATTGTACTACATCTTTTGTAATTGAAGTTTGAGAAAGTACAATTAATCACTATTTCATTGTGAATAGTTTTGGAGAATGATTAATAGAATTTTAATCTTAAATATCAATTGCAATTAGTTACTAGATAATAGTAAATGCGGAAATCATAAATCAATAATTACATATTATAATTTCCGCGATTAAACCAACGATCATCATAAATTACTAACAACGAGTTAATAGACAATTCCTTTCATACTAATGCATTTATAGCGTCGGAAATTGGCCGTAAATTAAATTATTTACATTCATTAGCAGAGAAAAAACTTTCGAGACAATTAAGAAATTAACAAAAAGCGAACAAAATCCTCAGAGAAAAAAGTCAATTCCATTGGTACATGCAAGTCAGATTCGAGAGAGCAATTGAAAATCCAACTTTGTTGTTTTCGCATAGCACGGTACCAAGTGCAGAACTACTAAAACTATTTTAATTAGTGGAAAAAAGACTAAAACTTTGTGTAGTAAAATGAACTATAAAGAAGTATTTCCTCTACAAACGCGGAGAGCTGGAGGATCGAGCATAAAGAAACTGGAACAAAGAAAACATTTCGCATCCAAATCTATCGCAATAAAGTCATCTCGGGACCAAAACTTTCTTATTTCAATAAAAAACAGAGTGGACGAGCCGCCAAGGTGAAAAGATGATTCCTACCGTCATCCCATCAAATCCAAAACGAAAATTATATTATTATTTTACGACCAACAATATCAAATATTTTTTTCCGGGATTGATCGAAAATAGACTTTCTTTTTTGTGTTTTCTGTTTTCAAACATTAAAATTAAAATACTTATAAAATTATTAACATATTAAT
Organism: Stenolophus ochropezus; assembly: GCA_035578165.1. Taxonomy (NCBI): domain Eukaryota; kingdom Metazoa; phylum Arthropoda; class Insecta; order Coleoptera; family Carabidae; genus Stenolophus; species Stenolophus ochropezus. The sequence goes on from JAQOWZ010000002.1 coordinate 8,080,927, forward strand.
TCTAATAGCCAAAAAATAACAATAAGAAACATATTTTCCCATTTAGTTCTTTATAGTCCATAAAAATTTTCAGTTAATACTTTATGTTAATATTATCAATTGTTGTAAATATAAAAATTTATGTTCTTTAAATTTTAAATGTCTACAAGCAGAGATAATATTCAAATCTAAATTGGGATCTAATTTATAGTAGAAAATATTTCGAGCAAATGGAAAACATACAATATTTTAAAATAACCATTAAAAGTTCGTAAATATGTCACTACACCATACTTCAAACATGTTTACTCTTGTTTTAACTTGTTTTTTTATACACAGTCGAAATATAGGACATTCTTTTGATGTAATACAGTTATACAAATGTCACAGTGATAAGCAATATGAATGTCTTCAATTTTTTTCGACCATAATAAATATACAAAGAAGATTTTAGAGTACTACGGTAATAATACCTGATTTTTTATTATAATAACAATTTAAATATTTACTTCTACATTTATTTATCACAAATGAATCAATACATTCAGATTTAAATTAAAAATGTTAAGGGACTAACAGAAATCGCTTATACTTATATACAGTGCTTAGTCGAACCACTTACACCATTATAATGCAAGTAAATCATGTACCTTATTTACTTGAGGTTCTGTTCCTTTTAGAAATGTTTTGATTAAATGTAGTCAATAACAAAAATGAAGACGATTATGTAGATTTGGGTGTATAACATTGAAAAAAAGAGAGTAAGCAAAATTCAGGAAGAAGAGAAAAGGGAAGATGTAAGTACAGGCTTAAGAACTTTATTCAAAAGACCTAAGAGAGTAAAGATTGTATAAGGAAGATATGCTGATGAAAAAAAAATGGGAGTTTTAATATAAAGACAAGCAAAGAAACTAAAGAATTTATAAATAAAATATACGTAATTAACAAATTACGATCGTCTGGTTTATCGCAGCGATTTTCTTGGGAGTAGGTGTTTCTATAAAATTTTTATGAATAATAAACTTTACAAAATTCAAATTTGTCCGGATATAGCTTACGATCTATTCATTATTTATAAAAATCTAATAGAAACAGAGTATCTTTCAGACATTATTGACAAACATATAATACACTAAAATACACGTACGAATGACTATCTGATTTTGAAATAATACTATATTTTGTAAGAAAGGATCAAAAGAAAATAAACTAAAGAAAATATATACTTGTATTTCATAATTAGAGGTAATATGACAAAAGGGTAATAAATCTTGCGCGAAGAATAGTTGTGTGCAGTTTTAATAAAGTCATTGCTATGCTGTTTATTCGTCTAAACAAGTGCACAACAGCAGCATGAATAATAGGCAAGAAGAAGTGTGCACGTGTATGAGCACTTGGCTCGTAGTAAGGAACCGCTCCAGCAAGCAATTGCCGTGCATGCGTGCCAAAAGCCATAAAACCGAAATAGCCGCGCGAATCCACAGGCAAATCGCCGCGACGTCGATAGCGAAATTAATGTTAGGAACGACGCGATCGGTTCAAGGAAGGCTTAAAAATAATATTATATCAACAAAGCTCCGCTCGGGCTATTTTCAGCGCCCAAGCAAACATGCCGGACGCAGTAATAACAAACAGAGCTGCTAATACGCACTACACGGCGTTATAACCTCCACCAAGCTGTAAACACCGCTGACAGCTACCAGGTACCATAGCTAAGCTCCGTCTGGACTACCTCATGGAAGATTGTGCAATTCCAATAATGTTTACTCAACTAACGATAAAGATGCATTCCAATTTCTAAAATCTCATCATAAATGTGTAAGCGCGTCTATTTCCTCATTCTAGTAATAACCGAACGTCAAACTGTCAAAATAAATATTCCTTCCAATAATAAGTTCTTTAAAAAAACGAGAACTGTATCAACTATTTTTTTTTTCATTTTGTTAATTCTTGAGTCAAGGTATATCGTGCAATTTTTCAATTCTTGACGATCCTCGTCATAAATATGGAGTACGACGTAACTTGTTTTCCTTTTTTAATTTCTTGATTGCAGGATTCACTCCGAAAACTGAAATTTTCAATAGATTTTTGATAAATGAGTAATATATTAATAAAATTTTCGTGATGTAGATATCAGCATAAAAGGTCGTAAAGAAATGTAAGTAATGATATCCTTCTTTAAGGAATATAAGAGTATAATGAAATGTTCTCAAACTAGGATTGCAGTGTTACCGAAACATTATAATCATTTATGAATATTGACAATGAAATAATTATTTTAAGTCCATTTAACTTTAATAGTATATTGTGTATGTAGTACGAAAAGTACATTCTGGTGCCACAACATTCTTAGAAGGAATATAGCCTCAAATATCTAAAGTGCTTGTGTGTGATACATTTTACTTGCATTTTAGTGTAACCATATCAGGCTAGTATTGTACTCTAAACTTATATAGAATTCCTAACAGTCGGATACAGTGATATAATTATTTTTAATAAAGTTTGGCGAAACCACACCAACCAAACCACACTCCACTCAGTTCGATTCAGAGCGTGCTAACCAAGCAGCCACCGCTGTCTGTATCAAATCTGTTATCACTTTTAAACGCAATTTTACTTATCATGAAAAATGTTGCATTTCTTTGAATTTAAATTCAAGACAATTATATTTTCGCAGCAATACATAAAACAAACTGTAGCATTATAATTTTTTATCAAATGTACACGGCAATTAAAGTTCCATAAATACATGGTAGTAAAAGAAGGTAAATAAATAAACCGATTTTATGTATCATGACTGCAATATGATTAATATTTTCTCGCATTAAAACATAATTATGCACCATAAAAATATATTCCGTGTAAACAAGTGGATAAGAAAATTAATTTTAAGCACGCTTCATACAACAATAAAGATATCACCTACTCCTAATCATATTTATATCTTGTGGCTATAAAAAAGAAAATTACTTTTTAAAAGGATAAGTTATTTGTCCTTATCCGTCGCGTCTCGAATCAGAATCGCATTGGGTGGTTAATTTATAACTTACATGCACTCAGCATATCAAAATCCAGTTAGATTCGATGAAAACTACATTAAATTTAAAAGAGAGCAAATTTATTGTTATTTTATGTCGCGATCTGCGGCAGAAAAATAGGATGCACGCTAGCGTGATTTATTCCGGCGGTGCTGCCGTCTCCGACAGTGGGGAACATTTGTACTGAAAAACGTCGAAAACGTGGTTTTTATTTACAAGCTTTTTGAATATTGTTTTATTCGTTTTCTTTGCTGTTCATTGTGGGTACTTCTGAAAAGAAATTTTGTGTTCGGGCCAACTCGCGAATATTACAGAGCTGTTTACCGGCTGAGATTTATTAACGCTACGCACACCTCGGCTTCATCGGTATCCTTCTTGAAACAAACACTCGTAATTTGATCGCAAGAAATTTAAAATTAGAAACGATTAATGAAATTTATTTTAAAAGAATTCCGTATACCCTATTAATAAAATATCGAAATTTTTCAGTTCTCGAACATTTTTTACAAGACTGAGAAGTAATTGAAGCGTACGATTATAGTTGCCGTCGAGATCTAGACTTTCACTCTTGTCTTGTTTTATCTAAATTATAACGAGAAGACTGGCAAAAGTCTTGTTTTGAAGTTTCAAGACAGAAGAACACTTTATTATTCTAGATCAAAACGAGAAAATTCTGGACAATTTTCAAGACGCTAGATACATTAAAATAATTCATTTTCGAAATATTAATATATATGCGAAGATTGTTCCATCCGTCCTGAAACAGTGATTGTAAAATAGAAAAAGAACGATGCTGAAGAATTACCTATCCTTGTTTAAGGCGTGTACGCAGGATAATGTAGAATCTTGAAACAAACAAGACTAAGAGTTAGTCAAGTCTTGACTAGAATAAGCAACGATGTTGCCTCATGTCAAACGTCTACGTTTATAGATTTTACTTACGAATAGTAGGTTTTCTATATATTTTGTTATATATTAATTAACAGGCCATGACTCACTTGGTTAGAGTATACAGATTCGAACTGCACAGTCCACTCAGTTCGAATCTGTATACTCTGAAGTGAAGTCTGAGGTTGAAATTCCAGTTCCGATAATTTTATTTAAATAAAAATATTACTATTTCCATGTGATTTGAAATCCAAAAACTGTAGGTCCCATTCAAGAGCTGCAGGCTGACAACAAACACTACTAAAAGTGAAGTTAAATTGGTGACAAAACATTTAGGAAAGATATGTCAAAATTGTTGATATGGTACATTATTTAGTTTTTGGTATATAATGTAAACCATTTTATTATTCTTTTTATATCATTATATATCCTTAACCCGAAAATTATTTTCAATATAAATTTCTTCAAAAATCCATTCTTTACTTCCTTTACTTTTGTCTTACTTTTACGCAAATTCTACGATAACGCTTTTTCTCTCTTTTTAAAACAAACACTCTTAATTAGGTTACGCAAATAAACTTCGCTTCCGGTCTCAAAAAATGTGCATGGCACGTGCTTTTCAATACATACACAATCATGTGTCACTTCCACAGTAAATAATTACTGTAATTACTGATTTTCTCTAAACATATCAGTCACATTTGAATTTAAAAGTCAAATTGGCAGATGCTGTAACACAGATCCCAATACAGGTTGCAGTAATTTAAAATTTAAAAAAATAACTTAATAAATACACTTTAGATTTAGGGTGAATATAATTTTGTCTCAAAGTTCGTATTAAATTATTTAAACCACGTAACGGTGTCCTGCTGACTAGAGACAGTTTTCAGTCCTTTTTATTTTAGATACTCTAATTTTATTTGAAAATTAATATACATATGTATCTATTTATTTTTAAATATTTTTTACTGCATTCCCAAAAATAAATGCATTGCCGATGACTTTAGAACGCAATTGTGTTTTAATGTTCCGTGTAAATGAGAAAAATATACAAGGAAGTAACGATTTTCTAAAAGTGACTCGCAAAATAATACGGTAACTTTAAATACCTTAAACAACCGTTTGTTGTAAAAATGTACATAAGTGTGTTATAAACGCATAGTACACTTGCATATAATTACAAAAAACGCGGAATAAACACAAGCTATTACTATAATTACAAGACATTACCATAATTGTAATAAACATAATATTACATCTGGCACGCGTTTGAGGCTGGATTTTGTACGGCACGAATCCAGTGATTCACGAAGTAAAATCTTGAATTATCCTTTAATTTATTGCGGCAAGTACATTAAATTCTACATAACTTTGTATTTGTACACAAATAAATATAATCCTCTGACGCCCGTGACCCGTGACGCAGTGAAATCTAAAATAAAACTAATATCCGGTTGCACTTGGTTCTTGCTTTCGCCGCGCTCTGTCGCCCGTTGCGTGGCGGTGCAAATTCGTCCCAATTGCGACAAACAGTTCATAAATATTTCTCTTGATGTTCTTGGACAATAAGAATATTTCCTCCACACTGGACATGCGGTGTAAATTTTATTATAACTTATTGCAAGTGTTTGACAACTATGTCATGATTTATTGCCTTCTGAGGCTAATTTTGGTTGGCGTAAACATATTTTATTTCATTCATCCGTGAAATAGGTTGTTTTCAAATATAAGCAAGGTCCAAGCATATTTCTTATTTGTCATACTAATTTTTATGAGAATATACAAAAATATTTTAAAACTGCTCATCTAAGCAAATCCTTGCAGAGATTCTTGCAAACTATTTTCGTTATGGTGGAATATGTCGTAATACTTTTCGTTGCATTTTAATGCTGCATAATGTCGGCTTACAGAAATGACAAGATCCTTAAATTGAACAATAGGTTTTGAATTGTTTGGATTCAAATCAAATTATAATGCTATGTACTTATACATGACAGTCTTCTTTAAATTTCAATAGTAAAGATTTTAATGATGAAGAATGCTTATAGTATCTACAAGGTTTTTAAATTTATTTATAGCAAAATATTTCTACCTACTGTTAACAGTCGGTTTTTTGAATAACTCGATTAAGATTTCAAGTATACTACAGATACAGACCAATTATCCTTGCGTTTAAAAAATATTCTTTGGAGACAGAAATCGACAAATTCCTCCTATAGATAGGCTAATTTTATTAAATTTTAATTGTAATCTATATAAGAAAACAGTAGTTCTTAGTGAGTTCTGAAGTATTTATAAAGGGAAGTACTTTGTTTATTTAATTGTTGGCTAGTAGGAATCAAACAACATAGTTAATGTGTATATTGGTAATAATATTTTCATTATCTAGTAGTTAATATGCTAACATAAATGTGCGTTTATACTTAACTGAGTACAAACCGAAAACGGATATGATCAAGAATCAATAATTATTAAAAAATAAATATGCATTGAAATATTAACAATATAATAATGTATAGATTTATAAATATTTTCATATTTTAAATGCATATTGACAGATAATGTGCCCAACTTCATTCAAAACAGTTACCATATTTCACATTTATATAACCTTAGATTACAATCTGTTATTTTTTTAATTGAAAATTTTAAGATTTCTATTAAGCAATATATAAGAAATGGTAATTTATACTCGTTTTATACGACATATTGTTCCACTCACTATTCAGTTCTATGCCTTGAAGCATTGTGTAGACCTTTAAATTTGTACCCTTCCCCTATCTCTCTCTAAGATGTGAAGAAACTTTCCGATTTTAAACAATGAGCCCTTTAAATTTGTGCACATTCCCCATCTCTCTCTAATTCTCGTTTTTCTGTCTTACTGTCTCTTCTATATAAATCTATTCTGTGCTTGAAGTTCAGTTCTTTAGCGCTATGAAGAAGGAGCTACTTTGTGCGCGCGCACAATATGGTGGCAGTTGTCTGCGTATGGTATACCGCTGTACTTACTCGTAGAATTGTAATTCTGCGCGAACGGCTGGTTCGTTTGATCTCCAGCCTCATCCCCGGAATTCATCATATTTAAAGTGACCTCGCAGCGAACGAAGCGATAATGTTTAAATTATTCAGTGACCGCGAGGGTAAGGCTGCCCTGCTACTTGAGATATTTAACAAGAAGATTTATTGCGTTCTTTTTGTGGCCACTGGGCTCGGTCAGACTTCAATCACGACTCGCAATAAAGGCCAGCTGCTTCCGTATCTCTCCGCCTTCTATCGTCTATTTATTTTAAGACGTTCCTCAACATGATTTACATACAAGTACGCCACTTGGAGATCCAAATTTAATTTTACTTAAACATAAATTATCTTTCGATGTGTACCATACTATTTCTTCCCCGTGTTCTAAGAATAGATGAATATATGACTCCGATAACTTCACCGTTCGATCTTACAGACAAATTACACACGTGTAACTATTTTCCAAATTATAAAACAGTTAGTTTCTACAAATAAAATTACATAATTGAAAACGTAAATATAGATTTATTTATTTATACCGACTTTTATGATGAACATTTTAATTATCATGATGATCGAAAGAACGAAACTATCATCACTATAATAAATCTACATTGTTTTTTAAAATAATATGGTGCACTAAGTATCAATTATAAATTGTTTTACTGAAAATAAAATCCGTTATTCAAATAGGTGCACAAAGTTCCATAATTATTATAATATAATAAAGCAAAACAGTACGTAAAATTGAATGGTAATATCGTCGAAATTATGTAGCTGCTCATTGACGTTATCTTGTAAACTGAAATCGTGTGGTTTCCGAAGTAAATAAATGTCAAACTGGCAGTATTATATACAAATATAATTATGAATGAGACTACCAACACATAATGAAGCAGAAATCGCGGTTACACTACTATTGCTACTTCATTTTTGTCGTTGGATTGTCGCAGATAATGAGCGAATAAAAATCTCATATATGCAAGATAATAGTTTAATAATTTTTGCAGAAAAAATTGATGACGTGAGGATCAACTGCGGAAAATAGAGATTATGTACTCAAGATAAATGCAATGGTGCAGTAGACATAGTTATGAATTTATGAATTGGATAGGCATTGACCGAAAATAATCGGCCTAGATATTGGAATATTTGATTACATTTTATTCGTGTACGAGAGATGAATTTATATAAATGTTTATTCAAACAGAAATTCAAAATGCAAAACAAAATAATGCAGTTAATATGATTTGTAATTTAAATGATTTCCTAAATTGAATTATTAATGAAATAGAGATATATATCGAGATAACTGATATGACCGGATTATCCGATTACATTAAATTTACATTTTATATTTGAATAACTCGTGTCCGGTACAGCGAAATATTTCAAGATATTGAAAGAAATCCGCATGAGAGAAGTTTTATGATCTTTTATGTGAATTGAATGTGACACAGGCTGAACGAACTTAAAACTTTATGGCAACCTAGTTTCAAATTTCGAGCGAGCGAATATTCTGCAAATTCAATACAGTATGCAAAAGTTTTACTCCAAACATAAAATTTCTACCTTGCTGTTCGAATTTCTTCAAATTCAAAAGCATTCTCTGCTCTCCACTCCCAAACTTTTACATTTTCAATTAAAAAAGGATTAAAACGAATAAAATCAGTTTTATGTACGCGCCATATCCTTTCAACTACGGAAACTCCAGTTTCATTAAAATATCCTCCATCGTTATCAAAATCTGCTACGGAGACTTTTTCAAAACACCACACGTGAGCGGTCAGTGAGTATTCTCTGCTTGTGAGATAGCATGGATTAAATTTCTTCAAACAGTATCATTTGTATTTCATCGGAAAAATATCAATACATAATAGTAAGCTCGAATCATCGCACGAATTGAAGACTCATACCAACCAATTTCAGAACAAGAATTTTCGGTATTTGAAAGGAAGTGGAAAAATTAACATAATCGTCCGTGATAAGAGTAAAACATGTTGTTATAATAAACGAAAGATCACGATGTAAATTTTAAGTTCTTAATATTTTTGTCTGGTACTTTCAACTATTTTTTGTTATTGTCGCTGTTAATATTTAGGGGGCTTCGGGCTCCACAGAACCCCGCTATCTATGCCGCTATGTTCTATCATACATATCACTGATAACTATATAAATGGTTATGTAATTTTGCATCTGAATTTTAATTCTCCTCTGCAAAATGTATTTTATTTATTTTTTAAATCTTTCTGTTGGTGGACGCTGTTGAGAGTAGAGATGTTTAAATCTGTATACGTAATGTAATATGTATTATTGACAACTGCATACTTTATGAGTATGATCGGTCAACGATAACAGCGAATTCACATCGTTTTTCTGTTCAAAATCTGATAAAATAAAAACCACTACATTTTTTTTAGAAAATCTATTTCATTTTCAAATTTGCTTGCACTCTGCGTGTTGTCAAATTATATAGGTAAATTTTAGATAATAATCAATATGGCAAATTATTTTATTTTTTAATGCTCTATGTTGAGGAACTGGTTGATAATTGTATGTTTACAAACACCAACATCCGAATTCATTATTCTTTAAGCAAGGCTTGATCCACTGATCAATTCAATTCATTCCATTATTCAAGCCTTGATAATCTGATTTGATCCTTGTTTTGACATATGTATTTACAAGCACAAGTTTTTGACTGAAGATTAATCTAAAAAATTATATAAACTGTCAAAATATTAAATAAAACTGTGAATCAAGTTGGTGAATTAGAACCAATGTTAATCTACATCTACTGATCAGATAGATTTTTTAATCTAAACATAACAAAATATAAAACGATTCGGTTTGAATTTTTGTAAGTTAGGTATGAGTGTTTAATAACTTTTTATTAATGTGAATTTATTGATATGATGGATATGGATTACTGTATTTGTAAACCAAATTTTGTAAATTTTTTCAAATAAATTCCAAATGTTTTGGTATTCTAGGCAGTTTTATTAAAAATGTAAAACAAGTTAGTATCGATTTGTACAAATTAAAGGAAGATGAGATTATAAATGTAGTAACTTTTCATTGAAGATATGATTTCTTTGATATCTGAATGTCAAATTTCGAAAAACGTTTTGTGTATAATGAATCGCGAGTGTATGGGAATGGCCAGTATGTGGCAGTTTCATTAAAAAAGGATTAGACGCAGCTGTAGGGACGCCACATCCTCTCAGCTGCAGAGATCTCATGTTTCATTAAAATCTCCATTTTGAAAGTCGCGTCAAAATCATTTACGGAGCATGACAGCCGGAATAAACGATCTATTTCGGTCGTGCGTTTACAAACAAATGCATACTAACCAGCATTCCGTCATAGTAGGCGAGCAACTCGGGAAACACAAGCATGTCGTAATCCATGAGGAAGGATCAGGAACCACTGCACTGGACCAGTACGCTAGGCGTCCGCGGGCAAACTAACTCGATCGCGGCACATTTTTGACTTAACCAAGCTGCAGACTTTAACGTTTGTTTATATTAACACGGCGTATACATAAACGAAAACGGGAACGGGAATGATCTTCGACATGCTTCCGCCACAGTCGACGGCCTGCGACGCCAGTGGCGTACTTCACAAACGTAAGGAATTTTCAAATTTAAATATGACATTCCTTCCCACTGCATTTTTAATATAAGCCTGGAATGACAGGCAGCTGTAATTACGCATTCTCTGTTTTAGTTTCGACTGTTTCGTTGCTAGGCGGCCACGTTTCCTGGAAGTGCACGTGTGCTTGCAAATAAAACACTAATGCCAGAACAATACTATAAATATCGGGGTTGTCGTAATAAAACTCCACTCACTACATCGGATAACCAGCCGTATTAATAAAACCAATTATAAATTAAAAAGAGAAGTTGCTAAAGTTTGATTCTAATTTCTATTTTTAAAATGACTTTTTGTACGTAATTACACGCCTGTCAAATAGTATTTTATATACTTTAGTGCTGGCAGAAGAAAATGACTATCGAAGTAGTAAAACTGCTACCTTTCGTGTATTGTCCAGTAGTTTGTTAGTAACTTTTATGTTATGTAAAAATATGTTGAACAGTAACAAAACAAAAGTTTCAATATTGTAGCAACAATGCAATTACTAACCACTAAAATTGACAGATAACTTGTAAAAGTTTAAGAGGTTAGTAGCTTTTAAAAGTTCATTTTCCTAGTGAATAAACAGTTATAAAAATTATGGTTTACAAATAAAATATCTGCTGTTATAATAAGATTTTTTAATTTATAAACTCTTTAAGTACGCTATTTTAATATAAAATCTCTTTAGTGAAATGACAGTTATCAAACTTGTTATCTAATATACTGTATAATCGATCAATAATAGCTTTATTGTATCATTTTCGGACGAAACGCAAGTCTTTTTCCACCAAACAGTAAAATTCGGTTTGAACCTTCCATAATACAAATTTATTCGATCAAACTGATTTGAGTGCAGTATTTTTCGTTTTTGTTTACAATTAAACATGCTATTACAAAAGGGATATTTTTTAATTGTACATAAAGTTTTGTTTACACTATACGGGTAACCTCAAATTTGATTTAGTTTTTCGTAGTAGAAAAACAGCGGGTGGAACCGATTATTTCTACGTAAATAAAGGTATTGACAATAATATGTATTTAAATCATATACCAATGATGTAGAACACATTGGACTTCATAACAAATTTAATACTGAACTATTAAAGTAAGATTTAAGAGATGCACGTAGAAACGGAAATCAACAAACCTCTCGCAAACAATGAAATCTATTTCTGGAAAGTATGTCGCAACGAAATATTAGAATGATGAATAATCTAAAACAAGCGGAAGTTTCTTTACACTTAATAGTTATTTGTGTAAGAGACAAATGTTATACTTTTTTCTTGAAGGCTATTGTTTCCGTATTTATCGCATGAGTTAAGATTTCTTTATTTTCTCAATACGCAAGAAAAATAATATTATCAAATGGTTTACAATTGTTTTTAACTTGAATGCGTTAGGGATGGGTCACTTGATATTTTCAGATGTGTTAATTATTAAAGTACATGAAAACTTTATGTCCATTAGAAGAATTATATTCCGTAAGTATCATTGATTATTTAACTCGTTAATAAATCATTCAAAGGAAGACAGTGACTATTTCTGTCTTTTGCGTAGTAAATACAAGTAGTATTATAGGATAATTTTCATTGAACTCCTTGTTTCTACAATTTAAAATAGTTTTTTTCTTAATAAACTAACAACATGTTAAATATTTTAAATTTTTACATAATTTAACTTTCCTTTTTAGAAAAAAATTTAACATGGATATAATCAGTCACATATGGAAATTATGATTTTCTACGACCACTGTGAAAACTAATATTTTTCTCATACTATACAAAACTTCAAAATTTCTTATTTTCTACAATAAAGGTATTAAAGATCAGAAATGTTGTTTTTGCTCTTCCGGGAGTAAAAGCTTTCTTCACTCTTCATTTTCGAAGACTGAAGTAACACTTTTAATTCCTGAGGGATTAAATTAATAAACAAGTTACCACAGAAACAAGTTAGTATTTGAATATAATTTAGGGTAGCTTACCATAAAAATGTGCATAATGATATTTTGTGTTTAACAATGCGCATATATAAAGTGTGAGAAATTTATATGCCGTATTGTTTTTCACAAATATCTCAAGTATTTATATTCATAGTAAATTTCATAAATTCTGTTGTACGTTAAAATGAATTAGTCAAAATTTAATTGTCAAAAATAGTGGTACTAGAAAAAGTATAGTGTTAGTGTACCACTCGTACAGAATTACCTATTTCCCAATTGGTGTGATTCCAGCACTCGACTTCGTCTCATACCGATACTTTCACACCTCACGGGAAATATGCGACTTTCGGCACATGTTGGACAATACATTATCGTGTTTTTTTCCACGGTTCTACTTCTTATTTAATTCTAATTTAGCCAATTTAAAACAAACAGTAAATACAAGGATACTTTTCCACCGCAGTAAAATATTTGTTTCCTATAAGACCTTATTGTGGACATAGTAAGATAGGAAAGAATATAAACGTGTGGATGCGGATGACGTTATAATCCCCGTCATATTTCCTCGGAATATTCACCACGTCTGACCTAATTCCAGCAAATGCGTTCTCCATTTCTAATTAAAGTTAAACGGCGCTGCTCCCATGTCAAATCCTTTAGCGCTTAGTGAATTAGACACTTGAGCATTAGCAGCAAGAGTTAGAGTAAGAAAAATGACTCACCCCTGGCAACGTGTGCTTCTCATGCAGAGCGTTCTGTGCGTTGAGCGCGCTCTCTGGACTGAAGTACGTGAGGAAAGCACAACCTGCAATCAACAACACACGTGAGCACCGAATCTGCATCACATACTACAAGTAAAACACACATGTCACTTATTTTCACACATATTTTATAACATTGCAACCCTACAAAAACGCAAAATTTGTGATAAGCTGTATCAATGAAAATAAGCTGCTACCACCACTAAACTTACAGCTACAGAAATATGTACACTACAAACTATGTCACAATATTATCGAATGGTATATCTGACCAAGTTTTGATTTTTCCATATATAATACTAGACAAAAAAATAAAATACATTTTTTTCACGGTTAACAAGAAAATAATTATTAAAAATTTGGGGAAGCAATGTTGTGGCATATGCTTGGTAAAACCATGAAAGAAGAGAGATAGACTAGAAACGGAAGAAACAATCTGTCTGTAAGAATGAAATTTCCAAAGAAATATTTTTCCATCAAATTTCGTATTTTATTAAAATGTGTTAACGAATTTTATTGCTAACTTATCCACATATCATAATATTTATATTTCTTTTATGATTTTACTTTGTAGATGTATTTCAGTATTTCGTGTATTGACGTGCAATATACAAATGTATTTGTGCTTTGCTACCTTCTCAGCTCATTTTAATTTCGTGTTCGTTATTTTTATTGTACATATATTTATATATCATTATAATCAACATTTTGGAATCTATATTTTCCTATATTGCTGTCATTTTCCTACTAGTTTTCTTCTTTTTTATTGGCGCACCAAACAGCTTCTGAGATATTGAAATAACTCTAACAACATTTTTATTGTTCATATATTTTCGCAAAAAAGGGTTAGTGCTTTTAATTTTATTCTGCGCGATTAAATAAATAAATTCAATCTTTTCCCTGCAACAGCTATGACTTTACTCTTAAAATGTAAGCAAATGTAACCTGCAGTTTATATTAGCTTTCAAATTACTTGAATTTTGTTTAGTTAATATCTGGCTATTTTATAAAGACAGGAAACTCAGCTGCACATATACAAATAAAATAATCAGATTTTTAGTAAATACATATGTATCTAGAAAAAAATCTGACACTTTTATTATCAGCAAAATAACCTAGTACCTTTTCATTTTCTAGATTCATATATTACAGTTCATACAACTTATAAAATGCAAAATATTAACAATATTTTCTTTTTATTGGTTAATTAAATTTAACCTAAACTACTTATATGTGAACTATCATATTTATACTTATATTGAAGTGAAGTTTTGTGTAAATCATAAACAAAATAAAATAATATATATTACATTTGCATGCAAGAAATTGGAACCTTAAAAATAGAGCAAGTTTAATTTCATTTAAAGAAAGAAAATTGTTTTAAAATTGTTTAGTACCTGTCTTGTCATGTGATATAAAATCTTTTAACAAAACACTTTTGCATTACATACACGACATAAATTGTACGTATTTTAACGTACGAACAAAAAATCATAATTATTATTATTATTATAATTAGGAATATATCAAAAGTCACACACGTTTATAGTCACTAAATTGTCACTAAAATGCCATTTATATCACTATAAAATACGTTTTAAATCGCGAGCACAACACCCACGCCGGTTAATTAAGAATTGTCAGATTTAGTTCTAAATAAATGGTTTGGTGGCGCTAGCGTACAGCAACTGAATTCAAATATTTAAATAATTAAATCAATTTATTTATTATGTATTATTTGACATAAAAAAGTTTACAGTAAAATTTTATTTTGTTTTCAAATATATAAAAGTTCAGCATGAAATATGTCAATTAAAAGTTTGAAAATAAACATATTAGCGTTGCTTTGAAATTTATGTATTAATGGATTCAAATGATATATATTTAAAAGTATAAATGAAAATAATTTACAGACTTCTGAATCCAGAACTTATCGTTGAATCTATAATGACATAAATTATTAATAAAATCAATTGTATCTTCATTTCTAATCGCATTTGTAACATTACATTTCGTGGTAAATAAACCGTTTTAAAATTGGGTTAAATTTTAGAGGGTTGTCCTTGATGGCATTAGGACCGGGCGTGGAAAAACTTGGGCAGTAAAAAGCGGACACGCATGTCCCGACTCGAGCAAACACAAACAGCGTGTGATTTGTACGATGCTAAGCAAATAACGCATAATTAATCATTATACACTGTGCGTGTAGCTGCAAATAAAACACTTCATTTTGATTGCGTACAGAGAAACAACGCGGGCAGAGGATATACACCGCAAATATTCATTTAAATATTGCCGGGCAGTGGCGGCGATATCACAGGGTACTTACAACAGAATTCATAAGCTAACCGTATAAATTACACATGACAATTAACATACTCAATCTAAAAGGTCTAGAAGTAAAATTATTACAAAATATCAACAGAGTTTTCTATAGTTTGTTCATTATACATATAATATATTTATTAAACTATTAAAAAACTAGACCCAGAGTTTTATTTTAAACAACATCCTAATGTACCAGAAATAAATTAAGAAAAAAAATTCGTGACATCACAATACTTATAACATTATAATCAGGGATGAGATAACGTTAACATAAGGTTACGTCATTTCAAAACGTGACAAAAAAATAATTCGTTATAAAACATTATCTAACTTAATAAAAATTAACAGAATAATGTCATACTCCTATAATACCTAACGATATTTTTATTCCGTTATTGTAATGTTAAAATAATTTCTCTTCTTTCTCAAATTTGTAATACAAATTTATAAAAAAAAATCAACTAAATAATATATTTAAATATTCATATCTTACTCTGTAATTAGTAATTTGTGATTAGTGCATTTAAAAGTCTTCCAATATTACTAGTGACGTTTATGTGCACATAATACGTTACGGTTACATAACGTTATTTTGTTATTGTTACATTATTAAAATAATAACACACAATATTTTTGTTTTATAATTTAATAATATTTTTTAGAAAGAAATATATAAAAGATAGGAATAGTTTATCCTTGTTTCTTGATTGAATAATTCCTCAATATTATTCAATCATAAAAGAAGATATAACTGCACCTATCTTCACCACACTTCGTTCTTATAAAAAATAGACGTTTATTAAAGTGTATTCACTATTTTATTTTTAGTTATTTCGGCAAAAGTAGTAATTAACGCACAATTTATTTGCACCATACACTAATTAATTACAGTGTTTATATTTTTACTTAACTTTTCATTGAAAAAGTCAGAGCTAGTGCCCATTTAAAAAAAATAGTAGTCAGTATAATTAAAGATATTCCTATTAAAGAAATATTCCGAAAAAGAATTCATTTCGATCAAAAGAAATGAAGTTAATAGATTTTAATTTTCAGATATGAGCTTTTTAATATAAGATTATTGAATATTTCCAATTTAATTTGTAATAAGTACGCCTCTGTATGAAATTCAAGTAAAGCTCCCTCTCATGCAACAGTAGCATTTGTTAACAATAATATAATTTAGATTAGCGATAACACGCGTAACTTTTTCAATATTCATGACTTATGGACTGCCATTTGGAAGCACACAGCAATTGTTTTATTTGCGGATTAAATGTAGCGAAGCAGTTATCTAAATGTTTTCTGTTTTTCACACCATTCCATTTAACGTCGCAAGATCCAGACTTTATTGCTAATTTAAAACTAGTTCTTTTATCTTCCATCGTTTCCTGCTTTCATATTCTTAATAACATTACTACAATCTTTTTTTATCTTTTGACGTATGCAAATGAATTAAGATATCATTACAGAATTATTTATTTGCTAAGTACATTTATGCTCTAGGAAAATCATATGCAAGCTATTAATAACTGTTTTGATATAAATATATGATGAAGTTCATAAGTTCGTCTAGGAAACCAAAGGTCAAGAGAATTTATAACACTTTAAATCGATCGAGTTTCCTAGAAAAGAAAGTGAACACTTGGGAAATATCACGTAGTGATTTTGCGACAACAATAAACTATGTTTCCAATAACAAACAACAAAAGAAACATAACAAAAACAATGGCGAATTAGAAATAATTTTCTCTTGCCAATAACGCACAACTATTCGCATAAATTTAAATGTATTTATTTGTTAAAATAGAATCGCAAAATAACAAAATATTTAAAATTCAATCTATACTTTTGAACATATATTTCATACATGATTTATGATTATGTAACTTCGGTATTAAGGTCAAAATCAATAGTCATTTATAATAATATATAAATTGGATTGGGTTGGTTGTACACAAAATTATTTTTTTGTATTTAATTAAGTGTTTGTTCTCGTTATTGATTTATTGAAACTACAACACATTCTGGAGTACTTATTCATATTGCTTCTGAAATGTGCTCCTGTTTCTATGGGGCATGAATTAGAGCAAACATGAAGATGCTCTGATTCTTGACCACCTGCATGAAATCAAAGCATATTCTAATGCAACAATCTGCTCTAGAATGGTCAAGGATTGAAACAAACACATAAAAAGGCTCTGATTCTTGATCTACTGCAAGCAGATAATATTCCAGAGCAGATTCCATTATATGATCCAGTTCCAACAGATCAAGAATTAGAGCAATCGCCTAAGTTTGCTATTATTTCTTACTCACTGAATTAGATTAGGCAATCTAGTTTAGATCTCCATGTGGGGAGGAATGGAGACCAAGACGTTTAATATATACCCCGAATGGAAGAAAGCAAGTCAGTTGTTGGAACTATCTCATATTTATTTACTTGTATGGGTAAAGACGGCAATTACTAAAACCTGGACAGGCACAAATATTCTAATTTCATATATAATTTTTGTACATAGAGGCTTAAGACATCCTTAGGTGAGGTAGTGTCGCTTTTTCGAAGCTTCATGTCTTCCTATCTTCTATTTTCTTTTTCCATTTTAATACTTCTATTCTTTTTAAATATTCTTCTCCATCTATTAGCCGTTTAGATCTCCCAAATCTTTTCTTTTCTCCTGGATCCCACGGTAGTATTGATTTTATAATATCTATTTCTTCTTCTTCTAATTCTTATTCAATTTCATTATTTATTTTTGGTCTACACAGTTTGTATATTTTTTTCTTTCTGCTTTTCTTAGATCTTCTTCGACTTTTTTTTCATAGTCATTGTTTCTGTAGAGTTTTATAAATTTTTATTTTAGTTTTCTTTAAAATAATTTACTTTTTGCATTAAATTTTTATTTGCATGAAATGCCTTGTTTAGTGCTATTATTTCCTCTTTTATTTCTGGTTCTCTTTCTCCATTATTTGATAGCATTATTGCTAAATATTAGACTTTACTTACTTTACATTGTTTTAATTGTTATATCTATAAGCTGTTGGTACCTTGCATAGGCAGTAGGTGGTGAAACAAATTTCTTCGATACTTGAAACCATGTTCCTTGTAAGGATATTTTGGTGATAAACCAAATACTATTCAATAAAATTTGTTAATATAATTGGGTACATTGCACAGGCACTAACCTGCATCATTAAAATTCAATGAAAACTCATGGCATACATTCGGTACTAGAAGCCCTGTTCCTTTGTAGATCCTTATGTGATGGTAAATCAACTAATGTTCAATAATATTTGTTAATATAAATGTGATAATCGTGAATGTTCTAATAAATGTGTTGGAATAGAGAAAGGTATGACAAGTAGATAATGAATCGTAGACGTGTGGACTGGGGGAGTAGTAATAAGCGACCGAGGCATTGGAGGGTGGAACCAGGCGTAATATATCCTGTTCGGGAAGAAAAATCGTGCAGCCAGATTTCCGTGACTGGCAAACGAGGCGGTATTTTTACAACTGCGTGTTATACTAATCCTAACAGTGTTAAGAACCCTCGGAATTAGCTGCAACCCTTCTGATAGGTGAGAGAATGGCTCCCCGAAATAAATGCCTCCACTCGGCGAGTAATTTCCCGAGACACGCATCCAGCGCGGGAAATGTGAATTCGCTATCTGTCTGTTTAATCAGTCGGTAATCCACCATCCACTACTCCAATATTTCCCCTAATCGCCGCAAAGTCGGCCAAGCAATTGTTTGTAAACTTGCACAGCCAACTTCCATTATTTAATATTTTGTTTGAGGATAATCTGTCTGCGGTGAAGCTCACGCAATGTTTGTTTGATGAGAGAAAATTTGTTTTGGATGTGAACGGCGAACCGATTCGGATCTACCCGAACAAGACACCTAACCTAATTCGGGAAATTCGGCCCGCTAATTTTACACCCTTGATAACGGATAAAATTATCGTTATCACGCACACTCAACGATTTATTTAACGGAACGTTATTTCGTTCAGCAAATATGTTGAAAGGGTAGTCCAATTCGTCACGGCAGAGCCAAAATTTCTCTCTTCGAACCAACCGGCTGAACATAGAGGAATATTTCTGATTCAATAGGGTTTGCTGACAGGACAATTTTTGTAAAGAAATTTAAGTTGATAATCTCATTTTAGGATTAAATATAATTATAATGTCAAAAATGTTGCAAAATTTGCAATAATAAGTATAGGTAACTAAAGTAGTATTTGGAATTTTTTTCTGGGGAAATTTATAACTTTAAAAAAATGTATTAAAATGAATTATTTAGCATTTTTTTTAAATAAATGATCAACGGAAACTCTTCACTGGGCCTGAGGAACATTTGAAGTTCTATCATTTTTTGGTACAGATGAGATTTGTGAACCTGTAATCAATCTCTGGTTATTCTGATATAGTTACAAGATGTTAGATCCAGGCAAAATATAATTTTATCATTAGGTTACTGGGTATAAATAAAATAAATTACCTTCCTATTAATATTTCACAAATATGATATGATATATTAATATTTAAACAATATTGAACGATTGTTTCTAATGACAACTAAATGCTAAGCTTTTTTTAATTAATGCACAGAATTAAGAGTTTGAAATAGACTTATGTTCACTAAAAAAGGACTTGATGAATGTTGGTTACTGACTGGAATTGTAAAATAAATTGTCAGTATTATATTTGGATATAAATAACTTACTGCACGACATAAAAATGGATAATTCAAAAGATTATTAATGATTTTCTCATTTGGCTACGTAAACACAGTTTAAAAATAATATGTCTGAAATACTGCTTAAAAAATATTAAAATGAAAGTCTCATTCACATGACTTTTAAAAAATTGTTCTCATTCAGGACTTGAAAATATATGCCCTTTAAAATTTGTGACCCTTTTTTAACAGTCTGTATAAAACACTAAAATATTCTTGCTTTCCATTTAGCTTGGATCAAGCGAGCTTGATTACTAAACTGCAATGTTTAAAGCAGAGTTTTTTGCGTGTAAAAATATAAGAGTATAATTTTGTCATAGAAGTAGACGTGTTGTAGTAAATAAAAACGTAGTAGATGCGGTGTGAACGCTGCGCTGTGCGCCTGCTGTTGCTCTGGTGACGGCAAGCACTCCATGCGAGAAAATTAAAAATACAAATCATAGTGTATTTGCCAGTGATACGTGAGGCGTGCCTCTCATCTGATGCCTGCAATTGTTTACCGTTTTCATTTCATTGCGTCCGCTACAACTGCGCAGGAACGGGGAAATTAATTACTACGATTTACTTTTAATCCGCATTTATGCATTTTTTGCATAATTTTTGTTTTTCATTTACCATTTTGGCGATTTTAAAAACCTCAACAAAAACTGGAACATTTGAGCCTTTTATACTCCATGCACACCGGCTGTGTTGTGTAATTATTAAAAAACACAAAGGGATACGTAAATTTGGCTTATGTCTACGTTGTTACAAATACACACATATTGTAAATATTCCCTTTATAAAATGTAATATTTAATATTTTATAGTTTCTATTGAACTATTTTTAAAGTGCCTGGTTCATTAAAACTGGCTTAAAAATTGAAATACAATCCAATAGACTTTTTTTTTTAATATTTCAACAAGCTTTTAAGTTTTCAAGCTGAATATTTATAAAATTAATATATCATAGAGTTTTACTTTAGATATTCTAATACCAGTTATTTATGTACATTGCGTATATATTTAATTTAAGAAGTAAATAATTCGGTAGATCGCCGTAGCATACTATTTTAGTAACAGGAAAAAAAAGCAAAGGGAAATTTGGACATCGTATTGTATTTAAGCTATAATTCGCAATAATCAAGATAGCTTATGTTTTTTTCAATTAAGGTGATTATTTTTAGTACGTAGTTAAATTATTACAATAAAATTGTAATCGCTTTAAAAACGATTATCCAAATATTATCTGAATTTCTTGAATTATTGTTTTATCCATTTCATCGACTAATCCAGAAAGATAATGAAAATTTTTAGTTTGAACATCAGCTTAACATAAGTAAATAAATAACGTTAACTCCGTTAGGATAATGTAATTTTACTAATTACATTTCGCAACCCAGATGTTGTGGGTTCGAATCCCGGAAAAGCATGTATGTCTTTCCTTCAATAGTATGGGAGTTTGAATAATAGTTGAATAAGATTACAATAGTTTAAATTTGCGTATACACTTACGAAACATAGATTTAAAAGATCGTATTTTATGAACGAACCAGTTTTCTTTGTGAGAGAAGTACGCATGTGCTGGGTAAACAAGCCTGAAGTAAAAAGAAAAAATCTAAATTGAATTGCAAAATAATTTCCCTCTCAATTTCCATCCGCGCGCAAAATAAAACAGCGGTGGTGAAAATATACGCACGGAAACAGCTTTTAATATTTGTGACGTTATCTTCAGATGTTGTCTGATTCGGCGCGCTGTATTGGTTTTATGTCGGTGTAAAAACCCGCCCAGTTATCGCGTGGCTACTGTCAAAACTATTGACACAAATTTCGCATGACCTTTGCTATCATTAATCATCGCTATTCTGCCGCGAACCACTGTTGTTCATTCAATTTTTCCTTTCTTTCCGCTGTATTACTATTTCAAAGAACTCTACTACTATTATTTTTCTTTCTCCACGCGACCAACAACTTCGAATAAATCTTCTGTGGAATTTCAAAACGCATCTATCATTTATTTCACATATGACAATATTTAAATGTCACCAAGTTAAATGTTGCAATAATTATAAATAATATTCACTCCAAATAACAATGTTGCAATTCTTCAGAATTTTCATCCTACGTAAGTGACACATTTTTACCGAGATTTGAACAGATGTCTACGAATATACCTTAAGTGTTTACAATACAGTTTTTCATTCTCATCATCAATGGCAATACAACCTTACTATAGTTTCGATCGCAAGTGTAATAATTGAGAAGAGAACTTGTTTTGCGACAATTTTACTTACATCTTGATGAAGTAAGTTATTAGTCTAAAGGCATCTAAAATCACTACAAGTGAGTTACAGCCTACAACTAATAATAGTGTAACAAGCGTGACTCACTGCCGATGAGTCATCGTGGCTGGCCGTTTGATCAGGTAGTCGCACTAATGGACAAGTGAGATAAAAGCAATTGTTCGTAATTTTATAGAGTCCGGAAAACTGTAGAAGTTTAAGATTAATTACCCACAGGTAGAAAAGTATCACGGCGAGTTAGTAAAAGTTGGGTTAAGTGAGTCGAGTGGAGGCAGTATGTTCGAACAGCGATATGTAAAGTAGAAATAAATCTTTTGTGTAAATAACTATTGTCGTGTGAAAATAAATTAAAATTAGTTAATAATTACTTTGTTAAGTGCAAATTACTAATAGTTAAGTTTAATTTTTATTTTCGTTTAAATAAGTCTGTTTATTATTTTTGTTGCTATTTAATAAACTTGTTATATAAATATTCGTGTTTTGTGACTTTTTACACTTCACCCATATAAATAAACTTTACAATATGTTCCAAAACACTGGGACACGATATTTTTAATTATGGTGATATATGCTCCTGAACAGAAGAAGTTATGAGGAAAATGAAATACAAAATTGGGATGCAGTCCGTTAGTTTAAAATTTAATACATCTCGTCCGATTTTGGCTTCACTTGGGTCATCACTTCTAGAAGATGACCTAATTGGGACCGAAACCGGTCGAGGTGGATTAAATTTTACATAAACGCACTGCTTCCGAATACTGTATATTATCTTTTTTAGGGCCGGTTTTTCAATCTCTGGTTAAAGTGTCGATTACCTCCTTATAACCATCAGTTAACAGAAAAATATCGCATCGAAAAACTGATGTAAGTTGTCAAAAATACACATTATTTACTATTTCGATGCGATATTTTTCTGTTAACCGATGGTTAAGGTAACCGGCACTTTAACCAAAGATTGAAAAACCGGCCCTAAGTATTTTACAGATTGGCGATGCTGGAATTTGAACCCAAAATTTCACACTCACTGACTCACACCTACATTTCAATTCAGACCGTGCTAACTAAGTGAGTCACCATTGCTTTTTTAAAGAAATTTAGCATGACATTAATAGTACGGTTGATCTATTTTAATAAAAATCAATTTACTTGTCATCTTTGTCGCTATTGTTGCTTACCGAATTTTTCATTATTGACTTTGAACCCCGCCGTAAAAAAGCACATATTGAACTCCTATCATATATTTATCTGATTTAGTTTAAGAGTCATGAAGGGCCGTCGTTAGCGTGAGGCTTGCGGTAGCTGTGGTGCTCTTCCCCGGCGTATGAATGAGACAAAGAGCTGACCGCGGCTTCATTAGGCCGCCGCACTGCGCTTCCTAGACGCCCCGCCGCTAGGAAATGAAACCGTTTGCCGCCGGCAAGATGGACGAGCCTGCCGGAAGCGCAGGCCCTCCTAATTACACACACACACGTGCACTCTTTCTCTACCATGCACCAACACAGGCATGGCTGGTTTTACTAGATTTTTCAAATCTTGTTAAAAACATTTAAGTCATTATTTTAAATTAAAATTTATATTCAAATCTACAATCTTTTTACTTAAGGTATTATATAAATTTGATAAATTTACAAAATTCTGTCTAAATCACCGTTAAAATAAAATGGAACATACATACAATTTGTTAATTAAAAATGTTATTTTTTATATCCAGCGCAATATATCATTTTTTTAGTAATTCAGTTCTAATGACCGTTAAACCATTTTTTAAATAAAAATTTATATTCAATTTTTTTTCTATCCAAGACAAAGTAAAATGAACAGTACTGAATACAATTCTACAATCATTTTACTTTAGGTATTATTCGATATTCGATAAATTTACAAAATTCGGTCTAAATGACCGTCAAAGAAAATGGAACATACATACATGACCCTAAAGTTATAATTTGTTAATTAAAAATCCTATTTTTTATATCCAGCGCAATATAACATTTTTTTAATAAATCAGTTCTAATGACCGTCAAATATTTTTTAAATAAATCATACATTAAATATCTATAAAATTAAACTGATATTCTTAAAGTACTTTTTTAAATCAATTTACCATTAAAAAAATATTTAAATGTTTCTATACTTACAGTAAAAATTGAAGACTTAAACTTAATTTAAAGTTGATTACCGGCTTTAAAGAACACATTAATTGTAAATTTTATTTAAACAATATTTAACTATTCGTTTATAATTAAAATATATAGCGAAAAACATTCAGACGTGCGTACAGTTCAACGTATCTCCAATTACTATTTTTGTAACGGTCGTTCCATAGGTAACTTAATTCTGAAAAACGCGGAAAAATGACGAGGCGCTACTTGATTTTAAAGTCTAAAGCAAATGTACTGTCTTTAAAAATAAATAAAATTAGTATGTGAATTAATTTAATTAAAATAACTATACGTCTAAATATTTTAAATTGCAAAAATTATGTGCAGAATACATCCCATGTAATATTATTGTAATTATTAAATATAATACATGCACTATAAATATATAAAATTTGTTTCAATTGCTCTAGTATTTAGTTAATACATTTTATACTTACAATTAACAATTAAAACATTAAAAATGTTAATATGGACCTTGATCCTCATTTGAGCACTAATTTTTATTTGAACAATACTTAAAACCACTTAAAAAGAATTATAATATGCAGAGAAACACCGAAACGCGTGCATTGTATTGCAAGTTACTAGCAACTGATTTTCTAACGGTTTTTCCTGAGGTAACTTGATTCTGAAACACAGAAGAATATCACAGACTACCTGATTTTGTATCCTCTAGAAAATAAACTATATATCATAACATTTTTCAACATATTTCACATTTTAATTATAGAGTTTAAATTTCATTTTTAGTAAATAAAAATATATTTAAAAGCGTATTTAAATGAATAAAAAAATAATAGCGAAACGAATATCAGTATAGTAAATTGATTAAAAATAAAATGTAAATTTTAAATTATGTTGCTGATACTTATATTTTAACTTTTGATGATTTCTCTTATAAGGTTTTATATTTATTTACCACAAACAAATAACTGCTTACAGTACCGCCTAGTGCGAGTGTGCAGGTTGTACCCCGCACATATTAGGCGTCTGTTCGAAGGGACGCTGCGACGCCAGGATAATAGAGTATTTCACTAATTTCTGATTTTTTTTATGATGCTTAAAAAATAATAATGATAGGTATTTTTTTTTATTTTCTTATACATCGTTCGATATTTTCGTTTAAATATTTAAACTCTATTCAAATTTGAACGATGAAAATTGTGTAAAATTCTGTAAGCAAAATGATACCGAATCCCACATTTAATATGACCACAATAAAAATGTTTGAATACGAGGCAATTTTAGATACAATCAATTAAAGAGATATTCTACAATTAAAAGAATACAATGAAGATTTTTAACTTACTTATAATATAAGAAAATTAAAAGAATACAATAAGAAAGATTTATTAAAACACTGCAAAGATATGATTATAAAATTGAGCGAAAATAAAAATGTAAATGAATTTTTCCAAATTAAAAATAATAAAAAACTATTTGCATTTTAAATGCTGATCAATCGGAAGTGATAGTCACGTGACCGGCACTTTTCTAAGGAAAACAGTTTGATATTTAAGTTCATGGGCTTGCGAGTTTAAAAAAAAATATTTTTAAAATATCAGAAATACGAATATCACTTCCGATTTATCACCCTGTATAATGTATAAAGAAAAATGAAATTCAACAGTTATATCTATTGAAAATGAAATTATAAAATACAAACAAATATATTAAAAATTAATTTTGTTTTAATTTACAAATCTTGTATCATGGAAAAGGACGCTACAATTTAATTTGCACAAAGGCGCTTCTTGCACAGTGCTTTTAAAGTTATGAGTTAGTTAACAAGTACATATTCTTTCTGTAAGAAACTAAAAAAAAAATGAGTAGTTATTGGTTATGAGTTATATTAATTCTGGAGTAGCGATATAACTGCACTGGAAGGAGGAATGAGATGGAAGAGTAATGCCTCGCTCAGTGGGACGTATAAAGAGATTGAACCTGCGCTGATACAGCACGGGCACCGATACGAGTTTGTTTGGTTAGCCTGAGACATAAAGTACAACGATAATGTAATATTTCTGTGCGGCCGAGGCAGTGGTCGTAGGCGCCTGGAAGACCGCGAGCTGCCCGCCGATCACCGAATATCAAACTTATATCTCCCTGGCGAAGTTTCGGCACCAGTATAAAAATGGAACAAATAATAAAAGGTTTTGTGGTTAAAATTCACATTTGCTAGACACGGGACAAATAGGATTGGACGTGCATCGATTTGGCGAAGAACACTTTCCAGGGAACTTCCATGATTGAATTGGATTCTGGTCATGCCGATCATAAATTTCTTTTATCCTTGTGTACGTTTCTAGCGGCCACGGAAAAGAAAAGGCTAAAATATTTATAGCCTTTTTATGGCTGTGTAATTTTACTGCTTAGTTAAGCGTATTTTAAAAAGATTATCGGGGAATATTTTTTCGAGAAACAATGACTCACTGCAGAGGAAGTAGGAGTGGTGGTCGTCTTCTCCCTCGGCAATTATCAAATTTATGTGCCGCTTAAATACAACCGATTGAGTTTTCGCCCTTCTTCTTTAACGCTCGCCTAATTAATTGTAATACAGAGTTTTTAGCAATGGTGAAGCGAGTATTTTCAAAAAGGGAAGCACAAATCAAATAGAATTTTGAAATAACCAAACACCTAATCTTTCATTATCAATGCACCACTGATACACATTCTAAATATACCGATAATAGGGTTTACAGAATTCACTTTCAAAAAAATCAATCATGTTTATCGTAAGTATTCCCCAACAACCAAACAGTCGATATGTTTCCAATTATTGTATTGAATATTTTTTCATTTAATTACACAAATTAAGCATAAATAGACAAGTAGTACAAACGCGCTGTACAAATCTCCTTTTTTTCGGGTTAAACCTGTGAACGAGAACCATTCGATCAAATATGCAAAACAATGTCGCTCAAAATTCGCTAGATTAGAAGCACAACTTCTCAACTTTAAACCATTTTTAGTTCATTTGACATTGAGGACATATATTGCATTTTATTTGGAACGGTAAGCTGGAATCGGTAGAATATGTATCTGGTATCCATAATAATGAGTAATGACAGATTTGTAAATATTGTATCTTATCTAAAATTTCCGATATATTTATTTAGATTGAAAAAAAAATAGTACTTATGTGTTATTCACAATCATTTCTAATTTTGGTCCTACTCTTTATACATTCAAAAAAAATTGGTGAACAAACAAAGTGTAACTTTTAATTTTTATAATACAATCTATAATTATATTAAAATACAAAATGTAATGAATTTAGTAAAATTTGTAAACACTGTTTCCCTTGCTTCTACGGGCGCATTGCCACTGGTTTTTAATGAAAGAAACAAAGAAGCGTAGAATGACAAATATACGAATCAAACTCCGCTTGACAGAAATAAAGTGCCGAGACGATGAGGACCCTGATGCTTGTCTTCGGTTGATGATTAATCGCTAACGAGTGGCCACGGGACAATGATGATACATCTTTCTTTTGTGTACACTGTTTTTTCAGCCGTGAAAAAGCGACGACGACGCTCGCTGGAATCATTGTCCCTAGTCCACTACTTGCTTCCAACTCTTTTTCTCTCGACACATTTCTTCAAAATATTTCATTAGAAATGTAAGGGTTCAATTATGCTGGCTTAAAAACTGCCATGACATTCATTTCACGAGATGACAGACTTAAATTATCTTTCTGGTCAGTCTACAAGAACTAAAAAATTGTGCATGTCCTAACATTTCTTTCTTCGATAAGATAATAAATTAAAAATTAGTATATTACAATAACATTTTTCATAATTTTTTAAGTACCATCAGTGTAATTTCGGTAAAGTTAGGTATACCAAGATCCAGGTTCGATCCCAGAACAGGATGCGGTTGTCCTTTTTTATCTTTATAATTTTCACTTCGTTAGAAATTCGCTAAAAAAAGAATGTTGTAAGAAACAAATACTTCACTCCCTTACAAAATAAAAAAATATATAATAACCAAAAAGTTGATATATTTGTTACAAAATCGATATCGATAAAGTATTGATTTTTCTCCGACTGTCACCAATGAAATAAAGATGAAAAGACGCGGCTGCCACCATTGTTGAAGGTTAAAAAATGAATTGCATCAATTGATTATTGATTTTTTCCGATTTAGTTCCACGTAGATTATAGACATAAAAAAATGTTTCTAACAAAAAATATTATAAATAAATTTGTAAGTGTTTCAAATTTAGTATATATAAATGATACAACACTAGTGTTATTCAATGAAATAATTTTTAGGCAAATGAATATTTTGGATTAGGGTTTCTGTGTCTAATAATTTAAATATTTTTATGATGGTATTTAAAATTTCTTATAATAAAATTGCTTTTATTATACTTATTAAGATTAAAACACAGAATTTAAAAATAGTTAAAATAGTTTGAACAAAATATAACATTGTAAAATGAATTTATGA
The DNA here is from genome assembly GCA_035578165.1 of Stenolophus ochropezus. NCBI lineage: Eukaryota > Metazoa > Arthropoda > Insecta > Coleoptera > Carabidae > Stenolophus > Stenolophus ochropezus. Next base: position 8,110,151 of record JAQOWZ010000002.1, read on the forward strand.
TATTAGATTGTTTGAATAAGTGCAAACAACAGGTCAAGCTCATAATAAAATCCTGTGATTGGAAGTAGCACGCGAAATGATATATTGCGCAAACAGAACAATAAAAATTAAACAACATTAATTTCCAGTTGGAAAATCTGAAATGCGGAAAAGCATAAAAAACACATAGGCCTGGGAATAGGAACCCTTGTGACATATTCAGCAATAAGCCATAAAAAATATCTGTGTGGGACAATCCATAAAAGAAAATCCATCTCATTAAAAAACCGTTCGAAAGCCCGTTTCACACAGAAGTAAAAATCGATGATGGCGAGCAGGGTTGCGATAATCTCCCATCTTCTTGAGGGTGTAACGTGCTTCTTCGCCCGTTCCCGATATAAAAAAATACTAAAGAAGATAAACCTGATGTACGAGGCCGATAATAATTTTATGGCGACTGTTGTTCGACGCAGACACGCGATAGAAGCGCGGAGACAACGGCGTCGGGTGACGTCACGACGGCCAGGGCCTACGTGATTATCCCTATCGCGTTGTCTACACCCGACTTCCCCGGGTAATGGAATCGCCGGATCTGGACTTTGCTGGACTCTGTTTTTAACTTCAACTACATTTAAACGGACGGTTCATTCTTAACAGTAGGCACTTATAAATTTTCTATCTTTACTCCATAATTCGGGGAGCGGTGGCTCACTTGGTTAGTGTGCGCCAGCTCGAACTGAGCGGAGTGTAAGTCTTGTCATAAAGTCAAAACGGTAGGAATCATTGTTCCGGTAACTTTTTAAAGGGGCTAAAATTTAAAGAGTGTTAAAATTTTACAATAATATTTCCTTGGATGATATTTATTAGATTTATTTTGTTGATTATTTAATTTTTGGAAATTTTGATGTTTAGGATTTATGTGAATTAATGTGGAGGCCTTTAGGTGTTCCTGAGTTATTATTTTAAATTTGGACATTTCAGGCTAGTTAATTAATTCATCATCAGCAGTTACAAAAGTTATTATGCATGTTGTGAAATTTAGAAATTAGATTATTGTAACAGGTGTTTTACCTGCTGCCAAGCAGTTCATATGTGGTGACTCACTTAGTCAGTGTTACAATTATCAATGCAGAAATTTGGATATAGTTTGTTTCCAATAACAATAATTGTGTACTTAATATTCTGCACCAAGAAATATTTAACAATGTAAATATATATTTTCTAAATTTCACAATATGCATAATAACTTTTGTAACTGCTGATGATGATGATGGGCCCGAATTGTTCAAATTTAAATAAATAACTCAAAAATACCTAAAAGCCTCGACATTAATTCACATAAACTTATTTTGAAAAATTCCGCACCCAGTTTCGTTATCTTAAAACACTTTTACACGAGCTATTTACGATTTTTTCATCATCTGAATATGGTTCTTTTTGTAATCCTCACTCCTGCTTCTTTCTTATCACTTAATACCTCTAAAAACAAAAAAAAGACAAATACGATATCAATTAATATTTAATTGAGTAAGTGACTATCAACAATTATTGCGTTCCGGTACAGCTTTTTTAACAATGACACAACTGCTTAGAAAGAAGTGTATATTATGCAACATGCAAACTGTGAAAGATATCTAAAGTCTAAACGACTAAATAAGTTGAATTGAGTGTAAGAAAGCACGAAAATTTTAATTTATTGCCCGTAGTTAAAAGCTAACTAACCTATATCTTTTATCAGACAGAGAACAGCCTTAAATAGTTCTTTATTACCATGAAAAAAGTGTCTCTCATTTCCCAAATAATGTTCATTGAAAAGCTTTATTATTAATAAAATAATAACGAGCAGTTAAAATAGCAAAAGAAATAAAATTTAACTGCGTTCATAACATCGTTGGGCTCTTTTAATTTAAACTAAAGCGTTAGTGGTGACTCGTATGAAATAATTTTACGAACATTTAATAAAGTAGCTCGGCTAGCTGACGTGCATGAAGTAATATTCTATATTACGCTGCACATTCCCCGTTAGAGTGCAAAGCGCATGAGCTAACCGAGTAAATGAAAGTTAAACATGTATCATACATACATATGTGCATAATGAAAAGAGTAAGTGCTCGAGTTTTAAAATATTTCATCGCAATCTAGATGGAACGCTAATTTTATAGATCTGGCGGAGGGGAACGACGTGATAAGCCAACGCCGTGCGTTTAACCAATAAAAACCCCATGCCTCCGGCAACATATGTGTCGCGTATATTATCCAGTCAAGCTGCTCGTAAAATGTTGTATTGTCACACTACATTGTTGGGTTATTCCTTTATCGGCGCTGTTGCCGGGCATCACACATAAACCCGATGCGATTTTACAAGCCCAAAACGTATTCCAAAAACGTTTTGCTTCAAATCTTTATAAGTACAGCTTATGTATTCTCACAAGAGGATACTGAAGGGAGATTTGTTGCTATTTTCAAATGCGCTTCCGCTAAAGTGTAACCCAAATTAGAAACTTTTTAATTGAGACAACAGGGAATACTTAATTTCAAATTTATTATTTTAGACAAAAGCGTCTTCTCAACCAGTAATTCTACGATATTAGTAACAACATTCATAACAAGTTATTATTGTTATTTAATTCCCAGAACATATAGTGAAAATAATATAATGAATATTCAGTATTAGTGTAATTTGTATATTTCTCCTATCGTAGGTATTTAAATAATTTTAAAATAACCACCGGTGATACTGTTTCTAGGGCTTTTTAAATTATGTTGCCAACTGCTAAATGATTCTGTAATCTTTGGTTGTGGTATTTTGTGCAATCATCAGATATTCAACACTTATTTGTAATTTGCATATGTTGCATTTTTAGATTCTGACTTTTTCTTCATGTATTTGTGTGTACTATTTACAGGCCCTCTATGTAGTCTGGTAATTTTAATTTTATCTTACTATCTTTAACTTTCTGATCTAGCCTATTCGATTCGTTAGCAAATTTATTTAGAAGATTTAGCTTTTTCATACTCTATTTGAAGAATCGACAATGAAGCAAGTATTTCTTGTCCGACAAAAATCTGTAGATATCATTTAATTCGCTTTAGCAATCTATTGATAGAAAAAAGCCTTACTAACAAAAGGGTTCAAGCTACGCCATTGAGGTGAATTGTATCACTTTTACTAAAGTAGCTTTTTACTTTGTTTAGTAACAAATTTAAACCGAGATAAATGATTAAAATACCAATAATTTAACGAGAGTAGTGGCTCATATGGTTATCGCACTTCGACACACTGCAAAATCTAGGGTTCCAATCACATTAACGACAAACCTTTATAATAACATTATATTTAGTCAGACATTTTTCTTAAACAAAAACGTATCTAATGTTAAAATAGCAGTTTATATTTAATTTACTGGTTTCAGGATATTAAGCCTTTGTATAGTACATAGAAAAAAGTAAGCAGGTTAACTAAGTCATAATTGTATCCTATGTAGTTTTGACAACCAGTAAACTATTGAACAAACCATGGATGTTATGTATCATACCAGGCCTTAAATGTCTTATAATAAATTAGTCGAAACGTCGGTTTTTTTAAATAAACTTTTACACATTGATTGCTTTCCGATTCCCAACATCCAATCTGCATCCAGTCGAAGATCGATCAACATCACAATAGACAATAAACTTCAATAATAATAAATGTCTACACCATTGTACTAGTGTTTAGCGCTCAGAATTTTGTAAAGTTGCGGATATATACATTGGTATCACTGTCATTAGATGTCATTTATGACCTTAATAGTTGAGCAGTTTTTAAACATTAAAGGAACAAACAAATAACCTTGATTTTACATGTTTGAAATGTTGATGTTTATAGAAAGGCTTACTCTAAAATGCTTCCAGCAATCTAATTTCAATATTAACCAAGTTTGCAAGTTGGAATGAAAAAACCTTGCAAGTATATGTGACGCTAGTTCCGTGATATTTTTAATAAAGTCCGCAAAGTTCCCCGAGGATGTTGATAAATCCCGGGATGGGGCTGATCAGCACTCGGCTGCGAGCAACTTATTCAGCGGTATAACCGTGTGTAATGAAGTTTCCGTGTTAATTTGTGCAGTGATTACCTGCAGGGCGTTATCGGGGCTCGGATCGAGGTCGAGGGTTAAAGACGTATATAACTCCGAGTATAAGAACCGCACTAAATGGTTATTGCCTCCCTGCTTCATAAACAAATTCAACCGGTATTTCGTTAATAACTTCATTACTGTGTACCCAAATATATTAGCTCAGGGCTTACTCCTGTAATGAAACTACAAGTTCATATTGTTACAAAGAAGAGAAACATTCTAATTATATTTGTATACTTGTACAGCATAATAAGCACGGTATTTTTAGAAGGAACCATGGTCACTCATGTTAAATTTACAATTTCACTATAACAAACAAGTCCTCAAATAACAAAGGTGTTTTAAAAACATTCTGAAAACTACAAGGTTACAGCTAGATTATTAACACACCTAGGATAGTTATGAGTATCATAATCGTCGCAGATATCAATAGAATTCCGAGCTCGGAGAGCGAGTATTTTAAGACATCTAAGGCTTGGTATGGTTTTTTCAATAGTTTACCGATATATATCAAAATATACACAATTTGAGAAGTCTTGATCATCAGCATGCAAAACTAAAAAAAGAGAATTTAGATTAATCAGCATTTAAGATCTAAGTACCACTGGTCACAATTCAACACCTCTATAGTTTATTACCCTATTAGACACAAAATCTACAGATATTAGACCGTTTGCAATTGTTATAGGCAGTAACATCAAAATAATGGTTAATAATAATTTTAGTGGAAGCTTCTGTGTAGGTAGTTCTGATCATCAGAATGCAAAAACAAAAAAAAGAGAATTTAGTTTACTCATCATGTGAGGTCTAAGCACCACTGGTCACAATTCAACACCTCTATAGTTTATTATTCCGTTAGATACAAAATCTACAGATATTAGAGCGTTTGCAATTGTTATAGGCAGTAATATCAGTATAATGGTTACTAATAATTTTAGTGGAAGCTTCTGTGTAGGTAGTTTTGATCATCAGAATGCAAAAACAAAAAAAGAGAATTTAGATTACTCAGCATGTGAGATCTAAGTACCCCTGGTCACACCTCTATAGTTTATTACCCCATTAGACACAAAATCTACAGATATTAGAGCGTTTGCAATTGTTATAGGCAGTAACATCAGAATAATGGTTAATAATAATTTAGAAGCTCCCACTGTGTAGATGGGCAATTCATCCTTGGATCCATCGCCCCAGTTGGCGTTGTTTGCATCCATAAAGGTGTGAGTCCATTACAGGGTGTGAGGCAGACAGTGTCACTCCGTCTGGCGTCTGAAAGATGTAATAAAATCCACGTCTGCAGATATTAGGTCGCTGACAATTTAACGAGCGACTTAACGCATTCGCCCAAATTCCCCAACAGCTGTAACGCTGCGCGCTAGCTCATATTATGAGTACATTCCACGCAGATAGCATTAGCGATGACATTTGGGGAATCCTGGGTTTGCTGACGGCTGTAAACCTCCAGCCGAGAGCTCAAGCCTTGTTCTGCTAAATCACTAACTTTAGGGATTTTTGTTTATTATTGTTGTCGAAAGGCTTGGAATGGTTTACAATAATGAACTTACAAGCCTAAATTAAATAATCTGGGGTGGGATTACATAACTTCGGTTTCTATCGTTTGGACTTGCTTTGATATCAATTCCAAATATCAACTACAAAGTAGACTTGGTATTCTATAACAGTAATAGTTATTTATGGTTGATAAGTACTTACATATACTCATACATGTACAAAGAATATTCCATAAGTCTAATGATGACATTTGAAATTTGACGTTTGTAATTGATATTTTAACAAGTGCGGATGTTATTTGTACTTGGTATGAGTTATAGAATCACAACCCTGATTTGGGCCAGAACATTACTGTCAAATTTTAAAACATTTAAAAAATTGAAAATTTTGGTTTTAGAATATTGCACATATTGGTCAATTCACTGATTTCAAATTGTCATACAAAATTTAATGATTTATTTTCCTTCTTAAGATATTATATGCCCCAAGAGACAGTTTTTTTAGAGTATTTAAATAATAAACAAAATACAATCTCAATAAAATTATCATTGAATTCTACTAGAAAAGTTACACAACGATTAGGTGAACAATTGAAAAAAGAAATGAATCGTCAAGGAACGTAATTATATGTAAAAAATATTTATCTATGTATTTTTTTCTGTAGAATCAAATGGTGAAGTCATTGAGATTGTATCTCTACTCATTTTTAGAAGATTAAAAAAAAATTGTATCCAAAGAAAGTATGTTTACTCTGTAAATTTATTAGGAAAACTTGTTCAGAAAATAGAATACCACAATCAATTACGTGTTCCAACAAAGCACACGCATATAATGATTACATATTCGTTAAATTCGCAACAAAGTGTATGTCTGTTTAATTTGCAATGTCATTCCCTCAATTGAAATCAAAGTACATTGTTTCGCAGCTTTAAACATGGATTTCTCTTTTAAATTAAAACTGTAATATAAGGCAGTATACAATATGAAAGTGTGTGTATAAAAACCGGAGGTATATAAAGCAGTTTATGTACGTTTTGCAGCAACAATGCAGCTTTATTTAGCGTCGGGACGCCTGGGGTCGGCGGGCGTCTACTGGGAACGTCGCAGGTGCGTTATTGCGTCTGGCGCGACTGCGTACAGGACTCCTTGCGAGGATCTCCCGTCGGGGAATCATCACGGCTTCCAACGCCCACAAAAGGAAGGATTACGTTCGTATTACTACTCCCCACTATACCATTTTACTTAAATTTTAAGTTTAACATCATTAGTAGACATACTTGGAAGCAAATTAACTTTAACTATAAAAATATAGCTACATGTTGTTGTAGCACAAACGTTAATAATGTAGAAATTAAGGTTTCAGGTTACAGAATTGGTCATTCTATAAAAAACCTGTCAGTTATTTTCTACCATCAGGTGTAGTATATGTAATGTCCTTTAAAATTACATATGCACTAATTTTGTCCACTGTTTCTTATTCAAATCTCCGAGTTCATTGAATTGGGATTATATTTTTGGACAATATGTTCTGTTGGGTAAATGGGAGAGAGATAGACCGATAGAAAAGATGAACTTTTGGTCTTAAAAGTACATTAGATGAAATCTCTCATAGGGAATGCTAATTTTGTGTAAGTATATAGCCGCTTGAAAATTAATGCAGAGATCTCTATTTCTCTCACTCGATGACAATGGAACACTATTCGGGCAGAGGTGGTTTACTCGGTTAGCACGATCCGACTTAAATTGAGCATAGTGTAAGATCTGAAGTTCGATTTTCATTGTCACCAATTACTATCCAAAAATTGTGTACAATTTAACAATCCTGTATTGTGTAATATGTAAGTCATATATAATGATTTTTAATTGATGAAATAAATTGACTCTATCCTTAACAATTTTATTAGTGCAAGATTTTATTTTTAAGAATCTACATTGTAAAATAGGTTCTGAATTTCAGATTACATAAGGTGCTTAATAGTTGGCAACTTTAATATTCGTACCCCAGTCCAACTGGGATGTTGCAAAAAAGTAGGATTTGTTAGAGTACATAATATAGAGGCTAGATTGTTAAAAATGCCCCCATGAATATGCGATACGTACTTGCGTGCGGGAAAAATTCTTCCCCAGATCATAGATACTGCTTTACTCACAACGATGATATATTCTCTTAAAGAGCTTACAGCACTTTATGTCTTCATGCTTTTCTTTTTCAGTTTTAATTCTATGATGAACGACTTCAGCACGTGGTTTGAGATTTTAACGGATTTTTCTGATATATTCATCTGTTTTCCTACTAGAAATTTTAATCAGGAATTGCAATCTTTATGTCACATAAATTTCATAAAATATTAATCTCATTCTTTTCCAACGAGCATAGTAGACGCGACAATCTACAATTTTTGCAACTAGAACTGAAATGATAATGGAGTTTTTAACGTAACAAGTATTGCTTTCATTTTGTATTATATACCTGCATTTTCCGATAATAGTAAATTCATGTCATCAACAAAGTCACTAAATTACCCATTTTTTATCTATGTAATGTAATTCTTATTATAACTTGGAACTATTAAATTAAAATAGTTTTCCCGTATATTTTATTTATGTAAAATGTACTATTTCTGTCATTTTTGTACTGTTTTCTTATAGAGATGATGGTTTAATAGCATAAACTGCAATCAAAAGCAAATATACAAATTTGTTTTAAAACATAACCGTATCCATGTACCAAAAGCAAGTTAAATGAAATTTACATTTGACATCTTTTTTTCTCTTAATAAAGCTATAGTCAATGACATTAATATTGACCATTAAAGATAAATAATTTGTAAGATTAACTTAGAACGAAATATTGTTTTCTCTTTTTATAGTTTTTTTTTGCATTCTTTAATTTAACAAAGAATTATATGCAAAAAATAAAACTTAGTAAACTTCAGTTTATTAGGTTTTATATAGAGTGATATATGAATATGTACGTACTGCTCAACAGTATTGCAGAAATATATTTGTAATAAAGGCATGAACAGTTGAAATTGAAGGAAGTACGAAAGAGTGACTCATTATCAGCAACGTTATTCAATCTTACTATATTGAGAAAAATAAGCAAAGGAACATTGAATACTACAGGAGGCCAAATAATAGCTTATGCTAACGATATAGTTATTAACTAAAAATAAATGAAGATAAAACTAATTTTTTAGAGTTGGGAAAGACACAGAGCACAGAAAGACCAAAATAGGACTACTCTTTTGAAGAATTTAAAAGAATCAAATATTTAAGAATCATGCTATCAAATAATGGAAAAAGGGAAACGAAAATAAAGGAAAAAATATTAGCATTAAATAGGGTATGTCATGCAAATAAACAATTAATTAATTTTGCTTATTGATTCAGATGCAATTTTTTTTGTTCTACAACCATTTGTAGCTTTTTTACTTAAAATAATTAGGGAAGCAGGAAATTTCAAAAATATAATTTTATATGTCAAAACCCTATGTTCGGGTGTTCGAGTCACCACCCTGTATATGATCAATTGTTCTTATAATGACCATCAGAATTGCATTTATTCAATTATCTCATACTTATCAATATCATATTTGTATATATTGAGCGATGATAGTATATTGTATCCTAGTCACATCACATTCTACCAAAAAGGGAAATGAAATTCAACAAAATTATGAAAGCAGAAGAAAGATAAGGACAAGAAAATAAAGATTTTTACAAGGGGCGCCGTAATAAGTAGAATGAGCCTATTTGTAAGCAAAGCAGGTGCGAACTCAGAACTAAATAACCTGACTTAACTCTATAAAAACTTTTGAGAGTGAATTACAGGGGAATTTTTTGTGAGGGTCTCGCCCGTGAGGGTAAGGGTCTGCTGACATGTGCAGATTGTTTATGTCATCATTATGTTCTAATTAGTGGAGCCCGGTAGGGGCGACGCCTTGTGACGTCAGACGCCGCGACGGAGCGCCCGTCACTCCGACGCATACGCGCGCGATTTATGGCCGCATTTGAAATTTGCTTCCCGGATATGTCTTATCGCTCGTAATAAACTACTCGCTGTTGTTCTGCTAGAACCGAGCTGTTGATGGCAGTATCACCTGCACTTATTTATTCCGACTGGAATTCTTTTCGAATTGATATGGCAGCCACTAGAAAAGCGAGCTTTTTGCTTTCTTACATTTGCGTGTACGTATCTTTGATACAAGATAAGCGGAATCTGTACGCTACATTTTACTAAAACTGTTTCTTTTAACGATTAACGCATACGTAATGCCCACCAGAACCAGTACTTTTATGCTTTTTCTAAACGTTATATAGTAAAACATAAAATAACTCAGATCATCCATATAACAGTGAAAGATTTTTACAATTTACTTTAATTGTTTAGATAAAATATATATTATATTTTAATTATACTTTTCCGAAAGCAGAATTTTGGAAATTCAATCACCAGATTATTTTTAGAGAGAAAGCAACCAAAACTAATTTAGGAAACAATCTAATTTTTGAAGGTACATATGAGTAAATAAAAACTAAAATGAAACTTAAAAATTTATATATTATAACAACTTAAAAGAGGAGTTATAATGATTAACATGAGAAACACAAGAGATAGGAAAAAATACAAGAAATTACGAAAAATTCAAGAGAAATTTCAAGAACACATGAGGTTACTTATTCTTCTTTAAATTATTTACAATGTTCTATTAAAAACTACATGGTTACATTCACCAGCTGGTAACGAAGTTACCAACGTGAAGATGTAGAACATTCGAGTAACAGGAACTTGGAACTCTTTGAACTGGACTGTCTTTTGTTTTCCTAACTTCCCATATTTAAAGGTCAGGGAAACTTTCCCCGCTATCATTTTAAAAGTACCCCTAAGTAAATGGCTAATGTCTCTCAAAGCAAACGAAAGTAATAAATGGAATTTGGAATGTATCAAATGTACTTGTTTACAGTTTTAAAAAGGGAATTTGGAAAATTTGAGAAATAATGTAAAAAGCTGCCTTATACTATTAATATTCAAAGTAACTAAATTCTTTAAAACATTTTGTCACAATATCAGGTAAAAATTGTGGTCCTATTTTAATTGATCAAAAATTTGAATATTCTTATATACCTTCTACGAATTGTGCTCTAATTTTAACATGTTTCTTTTCTACGTAAACCAGAGAACATTTTATAGCAGCCAAAGCCAACTACTCCAGAATGATCCAGTTTTAGTACATCATAAATTAGAACACATATTTAAGAATAATCTGATTACTAATCTAATGAAATCGCATTCTGTAGTAACCATCTTCTTCAGAATACGATTCGTTTTAATAGGTCAAGAATTACAGTAAACATTTAAAAATACTCTGATTCTTGATAAAAAAAAACCAGAATACATTCTATAGCAACCAACTTCTTCAGAATGCGCTCAAATTTCAACAGACCAGATTTAGAGAAAACTCATAAGTGTGCTACAATTCATAATTCACTGAACTAAACCATATTTTGGAATTCCTATACCATCTTAATACTTCGGAAAGTAATCTATTTAGGAACACCACACGGTCTAACAACCTTTTCGGACCTCCGCCGAAACAGGAGTCAATATTCCAACCCCATTGTTATTTGCAATACCTTTATTTTATCGGTCAATATTTATTCTTTAATAGTTAATATACTAGCAGGAATTTTTAAATGAAAATTCATACACATATGTATCAATATACATTGAATCAATGGTAAAGTAGTAAAACTACGTAGAGATAGAAAATTTCTAATTTTACAAATCGATTCTACATTCATTCTTAGACACATACCTATACTTTTTTCATAATCTTCCAATAATATGATATTTAACTTTTATTTACGATAAACATTAAAAGCGTTTTAAAGTATTCTAGATTTTCTATAAGGAATGTCAATTCTAAACAGATTTGAAATAAAAACTAATGTTTCTACCCAAATTGCTACCGGATTTGTAAAGAACGGGCCTAATTTATGCGAAGGCGGAGTTCAGAAAGAAAGATTTGGCAAGTAAGAGACAATAACATTGCGGGAGGATCATGATCATGTAGCTGCTAACGTTTATACGAGTGCCCTTGACAAATCTAAAGACTCAGCTCCACTCCATAGATAAGGTTCGGAGCGGGAGTTGGAATCCCGAGCGGTACAAAGTTATCTGCACATGTCACCAACAACGGAGTCGATGAGGGCTGCTGGAGAGGACTGCTGAACTCGATCCAAGCCGAATTACCCAAACTTTTTCACTGGCGTTTCATTCATTTATAATTACAAGCATATCACATCTACACTTAAAAAAACTTGATTCCTTTCTGGATAATTTTAAGAGTTTTCTTTTTAGGATATAAATGTATCGATCTTACTAATTAAATTCTGTTACAAATACAGCTCAATGCTCAAACGTCTGATAAAAGTAAAAATATATCATTTATCCAACACCCTGTAATTATAACGCTATAACTATGGTCTTTTTAGATAAATAAAGTAGGTCATAAAATACATGTGGTTTAAAACTACTAATCACTGTTTGTTTTTTAGTATCATAGTAATTAGGTTATAAAATCTTCTCTACTCTATTATTTTTATTAGATGTTATTTTAAAAATTTCAACTGTCAAAAATATAGATATATAGATATATTGGATAAAATGTTGTATGGTAAGTCACTTGAGAAAAATATCTTACTCATCCTAACGGACTCGTGAGCTAAACGTTTCTCACGTGACTTATTTGTAATGTAAAACACTTGCACCATACATAACTATAATATTTGTCGTACTTTAACGTACATAAAATATATAAAATATAATTCTAAATTTAAAAAATTAATAATAAACTAATCTTAGTAAAATAAATACAGGTACTATGGAAGATTTATGAAATTTGATATATTAAAAAAAAATATAATAGGTTTTCAAACACAATTTTGTACGATTATTAACTATTGTATTTTTAAAATTTATATGGTTTTTGATATTAATTAATACTACTACTAATACTACAAATTATTATGTTAAACATCTAAATCTAAATGACCGTTTGAATTTTTAAATTTACATAAACTATATGTATAGCAATTAAAATAAAATTGATATTTAAATAATTTATTGAAATGCGTCATGCACATTGTTTATTAATAATTATTGCCGGTAAAGGCTGTGAGTTCAGTGACCAGTTGATGACAAAGTGGCGTAAACATTAAATATGTGTGTAACAATTTTTCATCCCTGCTTACTGTTTTGATGTAATTTATTTTAGTTATAGTACTTTTGTATGTAATTTTTTGCTTAAATAGTAACTTATGCAATGAAAGTAAATATAAGCATATATCAATCTGTTTTAACTAAGAATATTTTTTTTAACAATGATTTGAACATTTAGCAGTTGCAAAAGATTTTCAATGTTTTACGCAGCAAATATAACAGTAATAAGTTTATTTTTGCATTATGCTTAATATCAATATGTTTATACAGTTTCAAGGTATGTTTATTCAAAACTGAAATATGATTAATTTTATATGTACCTTCATTGGGCATGGAATTTAAAATATTCTTAGTGCAGATAATTTATATACCTATTTTCTTACATATAATATAAAATTATGTAGGTTAAGTACATACTATTAAAATAATTTTGTATATTTTATCCAGAATGAATGTTGCCACATATATTTTAAAACATATATGTATTGTTAGTCACATAGATTTTTGTATCCAGAGTTAATAAAGAAAGGAACCTACCGGAAAATATAACTAAAAATAAACTACTATGAACAAAAGTGTTCACTAATCATTTTTTTGCGTTACAAATAAGCTAAAAAGATTTTTCAATGTCTTTTTATTTTAACTCTTATACAATGGTCTCAATTGCGAAATTAATAAATTTTTGCTTAGTATTTTTATTTACAATTTTTTTTTAATAATCTTATAGGTTGCCGTGTTTTTTATAAACTTATGTATTGTTGGTCACAAATATTATTGCAGAAAAATATTTATATGTGTTTGTTCGGCAATAAAAATAAAATACTTTTTTTAATAAAATTCAGAATAAGTTTTGAATAACGACTGTAAGTTATACTGCCACATAACCTTAAAACCACTCGTGTATTGCTGGTCGTAGAAATTACGAAGTTTGCTGTTGTCTTACAAATCTAGATATTTTTATGAAGATTACATTACGTGTGTTAGAATATGCGGTTGTAAAATAAACGAAGTAAGTTTAATAAAGTAAGTTGAAGAATGAGTTCTCGTCCACCTCCACCTGTACCGAGCAAAATAAACAAGTACGAAGTACATTGTATTTAAGTAACAAAAGTCACGTCCTTCGCACAAAAGCTCGTTACCGACCTAACAATGTCGCCGCGCTTTTATTTAAAAGTTAATGATATTCGTTTATAAGTAATAAAGCAGGCATTTCCCTTTGTTACGTATTTCGTAATCTCGTAAACCGGTGCATGCCCCGTGAAAAGGAGCGCAAATGAAAACTTCAAGCTACGCAACATCATTTTTACGTGTCCGGTCGACAAACCGCCTGCATTATTATCCTTTATGTAAATGAAAACATGGACGAGGAACTTGTTACGAAAAATTTACACACTGCCTTGGTGAGCGCAGCTTTAAATCATAGTTACTCCCAGTTTTTATGGCAAGAATATTAATGTCTTGGACTATATCACTCGTACAAGTACATTTCTCTTCACATCTGATATTTTTAATTTATACCAACCCTACATAATCTGTAATTTAAATAATAATTGCTTGACGTATCTTTTTATCAAAAATTTGCGCAGCTCTGGTAATGAATTCGTATGAATAAAAATAAAGTTCTAATTATAAACACGATTACTGTAAATTATTAATCTTAATCTGACAGACATATAATAAAATGCTGAATTTAGTTCAAGAAACATATTAAATTATCCTTATTTTAAATTAGAATCAATAGAATTATTTGTAAAGAAAAAGTAAGTTACTGGGAAATTCTAAAAAATATTTGTTTAATTTGATGTTCTTCAAGATTACCCAACGTTTTTTAAGAAAATTCTAAATTTGGTTATTATAAAAATCAAGTAAGCAATCTTCTAATTTAAGACATACAAGTCATAAAAAAATATCATTTTTTACATTTTCTTGTTATTCTCTTCTAGATTTTTCACTTTTTTAAAAATATATATATATATATATATATATATATATATATATATATATATATTTCAAAAATTATAGAAACATGGAACTTACTTCAAATGAAATAAGCTTTCAAGGCCTTAAACAGATTTTTTTTGTTCCTTATTATTACTTTTTATCTATTAACTATGTTAAAATTTTCACTCAGATTTTATCATTTTGAATAACCAATATTTCCAAAATTAAAACTGTAACTTAGTCTCGCGATATCACTAGGCTGAAAATTGGAATAAAGATGCTTTTTCTCAAAATATGAGGTAATAAATTAAACCTATTCACGTTTCTTTGAATACTTTTTTATTTTCAAAGTTCTCCTTTTAAAATTTGTATGAATTATAAATAAAATAATTTGTAATATTTGTAAAAAATCACGTAGAATCAAATACTGTTATTATCGACATTATAGTTCCAATTCCAGTGTTGCCAATTTTAAAGCAAACTAAAAAAAAACGGTTCATATTGTTCGAAATTCATCACTATCTTGGAAAGTAAATTGGAATCCCTTATTGGCTTACAGACATTCTATTAAAATGCAAGTAAACTGTTCAAATCTCAATGTAAAACAGCACGCGATAAATGACAAAAAAAAAAGAAATTAAAATTAATAGTCAAAATGTCAACTTATTAAAAGTCCTTATTTTACTATTCTTTATGTACCTACCTAAACCGGAAAATGTAATTTACCGGACGATTTTGAATCATTCTTATCAAAGGCACAAAACGTTTTTTATGAAAAAAATCCACATCAAAAGGCATTAATAACACTAATTCCAATAGGAGATTAGATTGTAAAATGAAACGCTTGCTGATACAAGATTGTATATGGTTTCAACCAGCTTTGTTTACCAGTAAAAAAATTATAATCCTTGAGTTCTTTGTGGGCTTAACAATAGGCAGGCGAAACAATGGGGAGGGGGTCGAGATTGATTCGTACGAGTGTTTCACTATTGCAGTGCACGTTAATGATCGGCCGTTCTTCATCCTACTCCGGTCTCGTTATCTGAGTTTCTGGCTGGTTGGACAACAAGCACCGCTCTTGCTCCGCCGGCAGGGGCTCGAGGGGGCCCGGGGGACCCGCTACCCTATGTGGAATTTATATGCAAATTCGCAGGGCTCCGTTCCCAGCAACCAGGATGCAATTTTTGGCGGAGGCGCGTTATCTTCAGCATTTGCATCCATTCTTTTTGCTCGTGCACTAATTTTGCATGTTTACAATGACGTGGTATTTTAATTTAACGTGTTTGTTGGTATACAAATCTTAATAACATAAACATTATTTAAATATTTTTCACTCCTTAGTTTCATTATGTCTATTATTACAGAACTCAAAATCGTCCAGAAACTCTCTGTTTGCAGGCCTAGATCGGCAAAATGTAGGGATGCCAACTTAAATATCTTAGCATTACATTCTGTCAAAATTTTTAATTTAATTTTATTGGAAAAGTAAAACGTTAAATAAAACAACTATTTTTTATTTATTATTCATATTATACTCGTCTTGTCGTTTTGTATGATTACGAATAAGTTAATTGTTAAAAAATATCAATTCACATTCGTTTAATTTTTTAGGTTAGAACAAATGTCACCAAAGTTTTTGAATATAACAAGTGATTCAAATTCGGACGCAGCGTTAGTTTCCTTTGGTCTTTTTGCATGTTTACAATGATTCCAATATTATAATTCAACACGTTTGCTGACACATAAATCTTAGTAATTATAATATAAAAATAATTTAAATATTTTAATATCTGATACATAAGTTTATAGTATGTGCTTGTACATTGCAGCTATAACTGCAGTTTTAAATAAATAAGAGTAATAAATTAAAATAATATTTATAATAAAATAAAAACAAAAGAAAATAATTAATGCAAAACAATAAATATAAAGTACTGCAAGTACAGCTATTAATATCAGTCAGTATAATAAAATGATCCACAATTTCGGTAAACTTCACAAACCAACTGTGTGTACAATATTAACATGCAGGTGTTTAATACAGATAATTGTAATTATGTACCTACCTAATATTTTAAAAATTTTACACCTGAATCTGATCTCATGAACCGTTAGTACAGTTAGTACATGCAATACCTATGTTATGCATTTTTGAGCTATACGTATGATTTACAAAGGATACTGACCATATTGTGTAGCAGAAAACAAATTAAGACAAAGCTTAAATGATTTTTCACGGCAAAGTTGCCATTAAAAATTAATTGCTAATGGTAATTTAAATTAATCTACACTTAGACAACATATTTTTAGTATACAATATGTTTCAAATCACTCAAGCAAATATGATGTGTTATGGTAAATTATTCTTTGTAAAGTAAAGAATAACAAATCTAATAAAACAGGCAACACAATACACATTTTCTGATAATAAGAGAATAATAAATATTTCGTACAGACGAAAAAATAACATCGACAATAATTCTGGTAGCGCGCCTGTGTAAATCTTTTCATCGCAAGCCTGTTTCTTAACCATAAAGTTACCCTATCGACGTTCGAAGGGATGAAGGGCCGTGCATGACTAGCAAGTCTGTGACGAGGGCTGTGAACCAAGGGCCACTGGCCAGTCACCAAAGGGCCATTCTCACATTCCGCTAACACGTTCACTGATTTTTATTGTTGCAAAAAGATTAATAACTGACAGGACCAGATGGCGAGCGAACTTTCCTACTTCTCTATTAGTTTTTAACTAGGGTTTTATTTTATCCCCGGCCATTCATTTCTTTGGTATTCATTCGGGATTTGGCGATTGTTTCAGAAATGAGGTTATGGAAAGCTTTCTTCCAACACGCACTGTTTCAACTCGGTCACGATACATTTTCGTTTTATGACGAATTTGTAACTAAATTTTCGTTAACATCTTCATAACGGAACAGTCCATTTGCAGCAGGAAGTGCTGGGAAATAAAGTCGTCACTTGCAATCTAAACTAGTTGTACACTAAATCGATAACGGCTCTCCTGATATTGAGAACAAGGCGTGATAAATAAAATATATTTCCCTATCATGCAAACTATTACTTATTTACAGCATTAAAGAGGTTTCACAGTTTCTTTATACATGCGCAAGTCTTTTTAAAGGCTAACATATTTAACATTGTGAGAAATATTCGATTTCCGGGAATGGACTGTGTCAATTTTTGAGTCAGAGCTCAACGTTTCGCCCGCAGTCGTATGGGGCATCTTCAGGAGCAAGAACGTTTTACTGTCGATAAACAAGGTTACTCGACGTGTCAACCACGCTAGAGGCCAAGTTTAAGCAATAAAAGCGCAAGGGACGACTCAGTTTATAAGGTTACCTGACGTGTAAACCACGCTAGAGGCCAAATAAACCAAGTGGCGAGTGAAAAGCGAGAAGTTTTACTGTCATAAACAAGGTTACTCGACGTGTCAACCACGCTAGAGGCCAAGTTTAAGCAATAAAGGCGCAAGGGACGACTCAGTTTATAAGGTCCATTCCCGGAAATCGAATATTTCTCATGACTCAGACTGTGGAAGCCTACGCAATTATTATATTTAACATTGTCTTTCAAATTTCGGTATGGAAATTAAATATTAAATAAATTTTCAATTTCACAATTACATTCTGTATAACGCAAACCATTATTATTAACCATCATATAAGGGTTAAAAAATAAAATGAAGCTATGGAAACTAGGAAAACTAAATTTTAGGTGGATATCAATACCTGGCATAAAATATTTTATGATTTACAAATGCATTTTTAAATGTTTACAATAATTATTTCCTGTTAAACTTAAATAAAACAAATGGAATATTGTTTGCCAAATAACTCCCTATGAGTTACAAGTGGCTAATGAATAGAATCATTAGAAGCGCTATGCGATATTTTGTAGTGTAGCATCCACGAACTCAACTGCGTGTTCATTATTTTCTTCTAGAAGGAACCTTACACAGTGCTTCAATTCAAAGTACGTTAAAATATGAAAATAAACGCACAACATGTATTTATATTTAGAACATATAAGGGAAGCCACGCTTTCAAAGCTTGCATGGAATGCACATCACTAAATAATACAATTTATTTTTACCGTCCAGCTGAATGAAACAAATCCTGTAATACCTAGGGTACTAGTTTTGTGACAAATTTTACTTGCATTTTAGTAGTAGTAGTCTAGATTATTAGCCGGCAGTTTATAGGAGATTCTGAATCACTTGGATCCAGCAAATGTTTTTATTTGGATAAAAATTGACGAAACTGGGATTTGAACCCAAATCTCAAAGTCCGTTAAAAAAAATAAATTCTAGTTACTCGTTTATTACTCGTTTACTATTATGGTATATGTATAGTCGCCTCGATAAGCAACGATGTTGCATCATGTACAGTAGATTACCTAATGTAATCTATAACGGGTAGAATTTTTGTGTAAGTAAGAACTATAAACGCAGAATATGGAATCTCATTAAAATTGTTGACGTTTGATATGATGCAACATCGTTGCTTATTCCAAGCGACTATACCTCACTGTCTAATCTTTATAATAGTTATATGGTTGACAGGGAGGTTTGAACCAAGTCTACTTGAGATTCAACTAGCTATTGGCATTGGCATCGGCATAAGTTTGATTAAAATTTCATGAGTTATCAGCGATCGAGATATTGATGGCAAAATTGGGAAAATGGCACGATGGACGTTATTTATTTATAGGGATATTTAAGTGCAAAGAAAGTTGGAGCACATGAAGGTGTCGCTAAGAGCAAAGTTTGCGACCACGTAGTTTAAAAATGACATCTGCAGGGGAGTCACGTGACGGATCGCCTCCCTCCACTTGTTAATATTAACGCCTGGGAATTTGAGATTATTTATTGCTTTTATAATCTCGCTTGTAGCCGAGAAATAACTCCAGTGACAAAACTACATCTTGATAAATTTATCTCGCAGTAAATTGAAAAGTTTCGCGAGTGCGCTGAATTTCAAGTGGGGCTCCGTTTACTTTTAAAACATTTATTGGTCCCGTTTTGTCTGTGCGTGATGAACGTGACACTTTTATTATTGTCTCCAGTCGCTTGTAATTTTGCAAACCCTGACTTTGTGCACGCCAGACGGCGCCGATATCCTTGCGGGTTCAGCTATTATCTTCCCAAATTCTACCAGAATTTCTTCAAGTTTTTTTATTGTAGTATTAAATATACAAGTGTACATATTTCGCTAATCAGTTGTCTTTCTATAATTAATGTCTGTTTGTCTAGAATATGGAATAATATATACAACTAAAATCAAGAAGTAGATGTGACAATAATAATAAAAATTCTTGTATCATTATATATCTAACAAATTTGGTACTAAATTTTGATATGCAAACGATTTTCGTCAAAGGATATTGGAAGTCACAAGAACACTAGCATTTTATTTTAATTTTAATTATATATTTATAAACATTCACCATTGTATAATAAGTTTGTATCATCAAGTTCTATTTATCCCTAAAGCTATTTTTCATTATAAAAACACTAGTGAATAGAATTTAAATACAAGTTTTTGGTGAAGAAATTACATATAACATTCTAGCCAGGAATGGTATTCGGCATAACAATTCCGCGAAAAATATACATTCAACTAATATTTGTCACTTAAAAAAATTGCCAGAGGTTGTACCTAAACAACGTTATTACATTACCGAAACAATTTGTACTAGTGAAAATTATCATTATAATTCTAATGTAATTGGTTCAATTCACCAAAATATTGTAATTTAATTGAATAATATATTATGAGTGAAATTGTCGTTAGTAATACTACTAGAGGTTTACTTTGGCTAGATATATTTTTATTTGAATAAACAATTCGTTGCTTTGTAATTTGTTGAAATGATTGAATGATTTTGACAGGACTAATCTTTGAAACAAATCTTTATCAAAAAACCAAATGTGAATATTTATACATAAATAAAATATTCTGCGCTAAAAATCAAATGTCGAGTAATATTTGTGAAGATAATTCCATGATTAAATAGTATTTGAACCCATTGTGCAATAGTAAATTGAATTGAATATAATTTTATTTATTGAAAACAATGCGATATAAGGGAGAAGGTAAAGAAAAAATATCCAATTTATCCATTTGCAATTTGTCTTCTTTCCTAGTAGAGGAATTATCAATGTAATTTTCTCGAAGAACTATATTAGAATAATTTTTCGTTGCAGTTATTTATAATGTATTACACCACTCAACTATTAAAGTCATATGTAGATGAATAAGAGTCACACGATGGAAGAATAACTGCATGCATCCTTACCTCCGCGGGATTTGAATTCTGAACACCTTGGTTGCGAAAACTTAGCGGTAACTGCCAGCAGCATTATTTTAATTTTACATTATGTTTCCAGATGAGATAAATAAGATAATCAGAAACGAATATTTGACCAGTTATCCATAATGAATCATTGTGTTTCGTACTAGTACCCAGTCGTTACCTTTTGTGGTTTCTAGGAGCTATGCTACGGATTAAGGGCTCAAGAACCTTTGACCAGAAAGCCACGAACGAAAAGCTCTTCTCGAAATTTCCACAGGGAAGTTATTGGAGAGAAAATGAATACATGAATTAACAAAATGGTCGAAGGAAATTGTATCCATTAAGATAATTTTAATTCGAACATCAACAAGCCATCAGCATGTTTGTAAGCAAATAGATTGATTCATTAAGTATAATACGTAATAAAATTCGTTATTCCGTGTTCGGCTTCATTTACTGGCCGCGTGATTAAAGCTATACATTGTCTGTTGTACAAATATTCTTCAACGTTCATTAGCGTTACACTATCGATTGTATATTTTAGTTCACGGAAAATTAAATTTGCAGCGTGGGGATTTTTGGCCGAATTTAATGGGGTCATTTCACATTTTCTGTTTTATTTTTTTCCTGAAAGTCTACCGTCTACAATATATGTAAATAATATTTTCATGTCATTTAGGCACATTGTTTTGTAGATATAATTTTTTGAAAATAGGCTTCGATTTCAAATCTCAACAGGACGCCATTTGCCAATACGTCACGAATCAGAATGATCAGCTCACTCTTGCGGACGAAATGTAAACTTCGTTCACCATAAATATATAAATATATTACACTGTGATGTAATTTCAATTATATTTCACGCTTACAAACCTGTAGTTCTACACTAATGTAAACAAAACAAAAATCTGCGTACTTTTCCTCTGACAACTATATAAATTTTAGGTTACTTTACATCACAAAGTATAGAATTATACTTCGTGCTTTACACTGACGTTCAACTTGTACCACCTCGGTGTACGTGAATGTGTGAGATGTACATTGTGTGAGTTTTTGATTCGTGACGTCACGAAATTCGAAGCGCGAATATCTTATAACAAAGTTATGAATGAAAAGTATTATATTTTTGCGTACATTATATTACAATATGCATAATA
The DNA here is from genome assembly GCA_035578165.1 of Stenolophus ochropezus. Lineage (NCBI taxonomy): Eukaryota > Metazoa > Arthropoda > Insecta > Coleoptera > Carabidae > Stenolophus > Stenolophus ochropezus. Next base: position 8,132,389 of record JAQOWZ010000002.1, read on the forward strand.
AGTGTCATAGATTCCATATAAGTAAAAAAAAATCGAAACATTTTTTTTTAAATGACCCCATTCGAGCCACATAATGCGAATAAGTTAAGCCGACCAGGAATGAGATGGCGCCTGGAACGAATAACGAAAGGGAAGTATTTCACGCCGTCACATTTAAAATCGGGTTACGCGTTTTAACGCAAGGGCAATTTTCCTTTCGAGAAATTAGCGGCCATAAAAATGTAAAAAATTCAAATTAACGATTTTTTCCATTTCCCTATCTCCAAGTGGGTACATGAGCCGTGACTAACGTTAATATATTTTAACATTTGCGACGCAGGGCTGGAAACCCTGCAAGCGATCAGATACAGCCGCACGACGTTTGCGCATTTATTTTTAGTTTTTTAAATTTCGCTGCATGTACGACGCTATCTTTTTCTCTCTTCATCACGACTAACGTGACTACATTCAATTTTTTATACGTCTTCAGTTCGGAGATAATGTGCAGTTTAAAAAATGCATGACCTATTTGTGGCTAATAACGTATCGAATTTGCTGAAAAACTCTACTGTATATACCTAGTAGGTTATTAATATTCAAATGCAGTTGAGCTTAATTGCTTCTTGATTAACAATGGACTACATGCATGCATTTTTTTTAATGAAATAAAATTGTTTATATGTAATAAATAAGTACTTATATCTTACAAGATGATTTTTTAATTACACGAACACAGTGTTAAATTTATTTGTTTATAAGTTAGCGACGTTGATATTGGAACACCAGATCACACTTAACTTTCTTATAGGAAGGAATAGAATCATTTTCTTTATATAAAAGTTTTATTATATTAAATACACTATTTCATGACATGGAGAGAAAAAAAAATTTAAAGTCTGATTTACAAGGAACGAGTATAAATATTAATTTTTTAAATGGGAACCTAATATTAATTACCTAAAATTAAAATCATCATTTTTTAGTGAGGTATTAGTTGTCATAAGTCATAATTAAGTTAAAAAAAAACGAGAAAAATAAGATAATTAACAAATAACAGACATAATAATTCTTAAGGTAGATTTCCACCGAATGCTCTAATAATTTTGGAACAATGTTTAATAACTAATGCATAAAGTGTAAAATGTTTACCATATGTCATCATATTCGACTATTTCCAGCTTTGTTTACGGCTTAATGCTACTCGTAAGTATTAAGAAACAATGTTTTAGAGCAAATGTTTGCATACTTCAAACTTAGTACCTAGCGTGTATGTCAGTTTGTATATCCATTTGTCGTTTGTACCTTCTTGTCACTTTTCAATCTACAAAGATACAATCTTGATAATTATTATATTATATATTGGCTAGTAAAGCAATCTCGATTATTATAATATGCACTGTTTCGTCCTCGTTATATAAATACCTATTTTAAAATGTATATGACCATGAACTATTTAAGCGGCTAATAACATATCGAAATTGCTGAAAAACCCCAGAAAGTTGTTAATATTCAAATGCAGTGGGGCTTAATTGCTACGTGATTAAAAATTGAGGAAAAAAGGTTTTAGTGTCCGAGTATCGGACACAATCTTCGGTGTATTGTTTTGCAAGTGCAGCTAATGACTCTCCACTCCATTATTGCGATAATATTACTGGCATTAACATGAAACCATTATTACGGCCTGAACAGCGTCGTTCTTAAGCTAATTATAATGAATGCGACGCATTTTTTACGTCGCCGCAGGCTATAAAAATCGCAGCCATTACAGAAATTGGCCACGTCGCCAAATAATTACCCAATAGCTAGTAAATTCAAATACGTATCACATTTGCTTCAAACTACATAAAATACTCTACTTAATCCACGCGGAAACCATTTTATATCCCGACATTACAACTAAATTTAATGCCCTGAAGCCTGAAGTATATGTTTAGCAGCAAACATTATTACTAATTTTCTTTTTCGCATATTTTACCCACGCTACAAATAGTTTTTAATTTCAAACAACGGTGTGCTATCAGCTTTTGCTTCAGACTTGGACACAATGCACTAAAAACTTTTATAAAACTACCAACAGAGACAGTGTTATTTCGAGAGGTCTGTTTTTTCGGTGGTTTTAGGCATTTTCAGAACGAAAAGAGTCGACTGAAGATGAAACAAGCAACGGAAGTCCTTCATCTCTAAATACTAAAGAAAATGTCAACAAAATCCAGGATTTTGTGCATTCATATCGTCGGTTAAAGGTACTGAATGATTTGGAAAGAGGTAAATTTGATTCACACCACCGTCCATAAGGATGAACGAAAAAAACACATTCCTGTGGTTCTTCAGTCTCCTTATTCGCCTCACTTAAATAATGGTGACTTTCCTTTCCCCGAGATTGAAAAAATCATCTCATTTTAAGACACTTCAAAACATTTAAACGATTGTAACCGACCAGTATCCGAGTTTCAAGCACTTTGTAGTTTCTCAATGAAGTTATTTTGAGGGAGATAATATTGAATTATACTGTTACTTCATTTACATACCTCGTATGTTATTAAAATTATCAGACAAAAAAAGAGTTGTTTCCAAATAATGTTTTCATAAAAACATGAATGAGAATATAATAAATGTGTACCTTAATTAATCTATAAGTACGGAAACACACTTAAAAAAGGGAATCAATTGATATATTTAATTCCGAAAAGTACACTTTTAATAATAAATCTAAAGAAGTAACTAAACGAATTCTAGTTTATCTTCTGTACGTTGTACATGTTTCATTCCATCTATTACTTGCATGCAAAGGTCCATTATTAATCAATAGTACAGTTGCTTACTAACACTGGTAAGGTCGAATCTTGTCTTCACAAATCGTAACTTCATTTGTTCAATGAAATTGGAATAGTAATTGACGGAGTTGATTCTTATTTGGATCACACATACATATTAGCTGACAACTAATGCTTTTTGTTACATTCTGATGAATTTAAACAAATTGCAGGATACATTTGAGACGTGCAAGCCTCATAATATTTTTTTAATCCCACGAAATAGCATTTTTGGATGTTGATCCCCGCGATATGTTTGATGACTCCGATGATATCTCTCTGGTTGTTAGTAACACAGTTCTAGGATGACATGACGTTAGGATAAACGATAATTTGGGGTAATTCAGGCTAAGTGCGTAAAGTGGCTCGGTGTGACAGAGCTCAGTGGGATCGCGCAGATAACGCAGTGAAAAATACCGGGTGCCGCGCGACAGACAATAGATGCACGAGAAGATAGCGCTGATTTACTCGCGCCCATGTGCATACGCCACTCCAACCCTTCATTATTTGTAAGCGGACGCCTAATTCTAATTCTAATTCCCATCGTAAAAACTAACCACCATTTGCTACAAACATCTGTTCAAAATTTGGTTATAGAAAACAATGAGAAACTTTAAATCAAATATCAATACTAAACTATTTTTTATTAGGTGTTTGCAGATCATCATCATCATATGTAGCACAATATTCCTATGTAGAATAGGCAGAGTTTCTTGCAAACTTTTTTACTCGGAAAAGTTTATTATTTACCCCAATTCTGTAAGGAAGTTACTAGCTCTTAGAAACATTACTATCATCATTAGCCAATAAAAATAGTAGACACTAAATAAAATATGAAAATGACAACTTTTACAAATATTTCTATTGGTTCAAATTTTTAGTAACGTTACTAAGAGCTAACAACTTCTTTACAGAAATGGGGTGATTGTCATATCAAAATATGCTTATTCAACAAAAGATCTACATAAGATATTTAGTATGAATGCAGTACCGTTTTATTCGTTTAGGGTAGGTAAAAGAGAAATCACTAAAATTAAAACAAAATTATCACGAAATATATATTTGCTTAAAGGCATCGTTTTAAACTTACTAAATTCATGACATGTGAAATACATATTTTTATTGAATATTTGTTTCAAAAAATATTATATCAGTAAAGAATATATTGTAAAGGAATTGTCGAATTTCTGGCGATGAATTTTAGGCTGCAATATTCCGGATTATTTTGTAGTAAACTGGCAAAGTGCAAAGAAGCAAGTCGGGAATTTTTGGTGGCAGCGCCAACAACTAGTGTGAGAATTTTTTGCAAATAGCATCTGGCGTTTTCCAATAAACGTTCAATAACAATTTATCACAAAAATGTAACATCTGTTGATTCTCGTTAGAGACAAACTGGAAATTTACATGTACTTTTATTGTTAACAAGGAGAAAATCCACAATTACAATAAATTAGCCGGGGAAGTTAGCCTAGCCTTGGCACTTCGACGGGCGGTGGTTTGCATTGCAAATCCGTTGATTAATTTAAGTATAAGCAAAAAGATACATCTCGCGAGTGTTATCAATTACATGCGGTGAGGCTCGCGGGAACTTCCAGAATGAATTCAAATTAAAACGGCGAGACGAACCCGAGTCGAACGCAACTTCCTCCGAGTTTCCTCCGAGGTGCTTGACTCTTCTTCCCGTTCTTCTTATTCCCTCACTTACTTTCAAACTCATATTTGTTTAGGCATTAAAGTCCTATTTGTAGTATTCATATTCATGATCTTCACGGGTCACCACATTGCCTTCAATTTCTCCAAAATCGCCCTAGGTATATTCCAATTTGAACGCAATGAACAAAAGTGTAATAATTATTGTTCTTTATTTTATTTATTTCACATGGAATTTTAAACTTATTTTATTATTAATATGTTTGTCCGAATTAAGCCAAACTCCGAATGTTAATTGGTTGTTTCTATTTCCTACTGATTTTTGACTGATTCTCTGACGGCCAAACAGTCAGAAGATCGAAACATTTACTGTTCTCTGTCTGATACAATTTCAAATAAATAACCTCAATATTATACTTAAGCTTAAAAATGAGTTATTACTAAAAAGTCAGTAACTTTTTTATTTATCTTCCATATTAATAGATTTATTTTCAGATACACGTACAACTAAAACTAATCTAATACAACTGACAGTAATAACATTAATAGTTTAGAATCTGTCCACAATAAGCGACACATAAACTGATAAATGATTTAATAACAATGTTAGGAATATCTACTTGGAACAAATCTAATAAAGGTAATAGATATCACAGATTAGATAGATACTTAAATGTTATACTCATAGTATAAATTAATTTTAAAATTTATTTCGGCTTTGATCCTTTGAGGATTTTTCAGCCGATAGATTTTATTAAAATCCTTATGAAATATGGACAAAATAAATAAAACTAGTCCCATCTAAGTAATCCTGAAAATCAATAGTAGCACAACATTCCTGTATGGAATATGACCTAAATTATCTTTTTTTTTCGTGACAATTCACTTGTAATCTAGAGGTATAAATTAACAAATCATAAATATTACTTCTAAATTGTGCATTTGTGCGATAACGCATCAAAATGAACGGTAATGGTGCTTACAAATATGGTATTCGAAGTTTTTTTCATTTTTCAATATTTTAATCTGTATATAAAAATATTATCCGCCGAAAAGCTTCCAACACAACAGAAAAATTCTTAAGTAGTAAATAGCATTTTTCAGTGCCCGTCTCGCCAAAAACATGACTGATATTAAATATTACGCACTCGATTTATATCATTAAAGCTTCATTTTGAGATTAAGGTAATAAAAATCAGAAAATTAAAGATTTATTCCCTTTAATATTACTTATACATGATGAACATTGATATCCAATAAGAATTTTTATGAAACCCGTAGGGAATACCCTATTCTCCTTAGACTATTCTGTATAATAGGTTCAAGGATTATGTGTCATAGGAAATAAAAAAAAGACCTTTGTTACATGTTCTATTTTTGTTGTGGTTTAGATATACGTCATTATTCCATCATACCATCCTCCTCTATCTGAATATAACCTTGACAGATAAACAGTTGTTAATCATTAAAAGAAAAAATAAAGACAACCATCCACCTTTAACTTGCCCAAATTGAAACACTATAACCATGAGAAACCGTTATAGAGAGTGAAATACGGCAGGGTTGATATCGTTTTTGCAGTGAAATGTAACAATTAGCGCGAAGACATTCCCGTCAGCCGAAGATGTCGAATGGCGGCGACGTGCTCCGTGGCCAAGTGTCGCCGGCAGCAGATGCTTCCCGAGCGCACGTCTTCTCCCAATCAGCGCAAACATCCCCGTTCACCATGAATATGAATTACCACCAGCATATATTCCCATCAACCTTCACAGGTCACATTAATATTAGGAAGGTTCGTGGGTTGAAATGGAAGCAAATATTTCTTCATTTTCACATCACATATCAAAAGTACCTTAACGCTGACTACTAAAAATTAAACACTAACTTCAATAATAATTTATTACAGAAATATTACATTTAAAAGTTTATTTCAGGACTTGCATATAACGCTAACTACTAAAAATTAAACACTAACTTCAATAACAATTTATTACAGAAATATTGCATTTAAAAGTTTATTTCAGGACTTGCATATTGTCCTATCGTTACGACATATTTACCTGTTTCTGGTTTCTAGTTATTATTGTTATTTATTTATATTTTGAAGATGTTATTTGTTAGTCCATATCTTCTACTTTTAAAGTTGATTTGTAAACAAATACAGAATTATTTTATTTGATTAATATTTTTCAATATCAAGAATTCATTCCCAGGTCTAACACCTTCGTTCAATTCGAATAACACGAAGAATTGAGTTTCAAGTTATGTATTTATACAACTTTTCATCTCTACTTTCAAAAGTTTCTTCAGGGTAAAATATAAATTACATGACAGTGCAAACTATAAAAGAACGTAGTATGAAACAGAACTTAAATTAGGTATCATAATTGTCCCGATTTTAGTATTTCAAGATATTAAGGTATTAATGTAATATCTGTTCATCTGTCTTTTAGCTATATAAATACAAGTAGAGTAAATTCAGGTCAAAGAATTTTAATGAAACTTTGGAAAATCATTTTTTCCCACGTTTTGTTCAAAATCGGTTGAGCCGAATTTACTTTACTTGTATTTACATGCCTAGGGGACAGATGAACAGATATTACATTAGAAATAGTCAAAATGTATTGTAAATACCTTAATTCGAAAGCATCAATCATCAAAATGACTAGAACAAACATACGAAATTTGTAATGTTTTTTTTTTTACTATTACGTAATTGAGAAAAATGATCTTTGTGTGAGGATCAGTGGAGGCTCGTGGCTTTAAATTTTGGGAATGCTGCAACTTATGAAATTTTCAAAAAAAAAATCATGAAATTACATATATTATTTTATTTTGTTATTTCTAAGGTCATAATTGTGAATAATTCTAATAATGTTTTAAAATATAAACTATGAAATACTTTATTTCGTTAATTGTAATGTCCAAATATGTAAAGCTACGGAATACATATGATAAATATTATGAGCACGCTGCTTCACTACTGATTTCTCTTAGCTTGTTTGCAGTGCCGAATTACGCTTCTTTCTTGCTACACATTACGACACTGCAATAAACAGCATTCGTCGCCCTTCTTTATTTTGCTAGATGTATTTTTAAAATCAATTTTACAAAATAAGACAACTATATACAATTGTTCATGATAAAATTAATTATTATAAGCAATTATAAATAAATTAGCAAATATTTTTATATATCGAGAAAAATTGGGGGTGCTGCAATTCTGCAGTATATACGTGCCACCTCTGGTGAGGATATAAAATCGTTTTATGACAATGTGCCCAACTGAATTTAAAAACAATCTCAAACACAAAATCCTATTCTTTCAGAAGAGCAATTGAAACACGCTAGTACCCCTTTGAGTTGAAACCGGTTTAAGTGAATAATTGAATATTTTTTTGTCGTCACCCGGCGTGGCAGATGTTTATACCTCGTGAGAATTCCGCGCATGGGGCCGTGCGGGTGTGGGGCGCGACCTCAGGGGGCGCCGCACAAAGCCGGGAGCGTCGCGACGCCCTAGGCGGCTGGATAATCATAATGATTTCATTACGGGAACACATGGCCTGCTCCGTCTAACCACCCGAATTGTGGAAACTTCTGTAACGTAATTGAATAGTGACTAATGAATTGGCTTCATCGTCCATAAATCCGCCAGCGACGGAACGTGAGCAAAAATAATGGTGTTCATTTAAAAATACGACCGCTGTTCATTTAACAATGCAGATTGGATAGTTTCGCCCATTTGCCGTCCCCCGGCCGTGTTTTGTCGTGTAGCGCCGAATAAATGACTTTTAACTTTGCATAAAAAACCAAATTGTTTTTATGCGACGTTTATGCCCAGATACAATCACGCCACGAGCTTGTTGTTATAAATTTACGTTAATTATTTACAAAAGCAAGCCTCCCGTTCTGATAAACCCGGGAAAAAACCACTACCAATTCACCACCCATAGGCGCCGAATATGTGGGTACCATGGATGCCCGGGCACCCACGGTAAGATTTTTGAGGTGCCTGAGTACCTCCACAGATAATTAAATATATAACAAAAATATGTTCACATTAAATTTACATGACATATTTATTTTACCTATGTGTATACATATAATGAAGTGTATAATTATTTTCAAAATTAAATACTAATGTAAAATTTAATTTGAGATATATCTAAAATAATTGAACAGTCCATTTCAACAAACATTATTCGAAGAACTTTAAGAAATGATGGCTATAATATAATGTCAGATATCAAAAGGAAGACTTAAATTTCTAAATAAAACTAAGAGACTCATTTACAAAACTATATTAACAAGAGATAGTGAGTTTTGTGAAAAGTACGTTTTTCAAATGAAAGTACACATAATTCGTTTGACTTGGGCAGTAAATCTTATATTTATATAATATTACATTATATTATATTCTATCAAGTGAACACCCCCGACAAAAAAACAAACTCGATACCTATGCGTCCACCATACTTATTTTTTTATATACACCAAAATATAGCAATAAGTACTGCAACAAAATTCGTATTAAAGAATAATTTTAAACTACGCCTGAAAAATATGTTGTCACATAAATTTAAATGCAACCCTGTATTACTGCCCATATTTTTTGATATTAAAATAAAACAATTTTTAATATTTTTTATATCCAAAACATACCGTGCTGTAAACCTATAATCATGTTGTTGTAGTGCTTATCACATTATTAAAAATTATAAAATTTATCCTTGTTAATAGAATATAACGTTAATAATTTTCTACCATGAATCACAATTAAATTTTGCTTTGATGAAATATAAATATATTTTTTAAATACAACGACCTGAAATAATATTACCACATGAATTTAATGTGATTACATTGCTGGAAATTATAATATATTTTCTGTATATAAAAATTATTTATAACTATAGTTCGTTTTTGGCATGTAATAACAATTCCTAGGGTCAACCTGTTTTATACCAATTCGACAATAAACACTGTTATCCACAACTGTAAAATAATATACCTATAATTCAATCTTTTTTTCACTTAATTACCATCGTTACTGTTGATAATTTTATAATGTTGATAGATCAATGGAGTAATATTATTCCATCATTATTTCAAATTTTATTTTTATCTGTCAAAAGGGTAAAAAGCAATTTACTTTTTTTTACATAAAATGCTAAAGTTAACAAGTTTTGTCATTTTTTTTTCATTTTAAACATAAACTATAGCAAACTTACAGTACAAATAAAATAAGATCCAAGTCAAATATAATAATAACAAAGTAATATACCTAGTCGGACATAAATGCTTCGCTACTAACATTATGTCGTAAGTAGGTATTATATTGATGACAATAATTTAAAATGCAAGTTTTAAAAGGCGGTAGCAATGTAATCTTACTCTCCCCGAATATTTGTTTTGTGAGAAGCATTTCCTCTGGTCTGGCAACATCTTTGTCCTGATATTAATTCAATTATTGTGTCTTTGTTATGCGGAGAAAATTTCGGAAACAAATCTCAAAGCGAAGCTGCGGCGGAAGCAGCTAAACAGATTACAATTCGCTGTCGTCCGGTGAAATATTTCCCAGCACGTTCAACCCGCAAAAAATCCCCTCCTGGCTAATTGCAAGCGCCATCTACCTTCCCTCACAGTTCATAATTCTCCTATAAATATAGTCGCCGCCAGCCCATATAGGAGTGACGTCACTTCGAAGATTTTTTTCATGCACATTCAAAGTATTATTTGTCTTTGTTTTACTCATTACAGTCGTACAAGTCTATGACTTGAAGTTTGTCTAAGGGGCGGGGCTTATTTGTTTTTAAGGTTATATTTATTTCTTTTAATTAATAATAAAAATATTTATACTTAAAATATACTAATTTTTTTTTTATTTTAGTAAAAATGCCGAGAAATATTTTTTAACAGCACGTGTCAGCAGTTAATTTAAATATTTTTGAGTTTTTTAAACTATTTATATCAATGTGACAGTTCGGTTATTTATTTTGTTTTACATTGTATATATACTTTTTAATATTCCATTTTATTGATTTTAAAATGAAATTATATTTCTGTTACTTCTTACTACTGATAATTAAAATTTAAATATTTAAAATAAAATATAATTATATTTAATAATCGTAGTACCATCTTTGAAGCCAAATATTAACTAAAACGAAATCTTTATTCATACGAACATTCACATGACAATCGAGTGACGTCACTCCTATATGGGCTGGCGGCGACTATATACACCTTTAATACGTTTCATAATGGTGGTTATTATTTCTCTGCAGCTATTACGGAGTTCAATTCGCCAAGTGATTGCAATCTTGTGAGAATAATTTGTGCAATTTTAGTATTAAATGTCGGGTAATTTTATAAATTAAATTGTGTACACGGAATAGTTGTCCTTCACGGTACAACTTTACATTTAAATAATGAATTTTAGAAATTACTGCACTGCTATTGTGCACCGCAACCATTTACCTAAATTCATAAATGAATTTACGTGCACTACACTTTGGAATTTAGAAAATAATTAATTTCTTGGAAACTTCCGGAGTAGATTACATTAATCCTTATTTTTTTTCTGCTCTCATCTGAATTCCATGACATGATATTTCTATGAGAAACTAGATCTTATGTACCTTACAGTTAATGTTGCCGTCTGGAGTATATCTAAGTCTAGATTAAAAAGTCTTGTTATAATCTTGTCCAGTTTACATGTGCATGAGCTTTAGACAAGGACAGAGATAATTTTTTGGCAGCGTTCTTTTCCTGTTTCACAATCACTGTAACACATTTACGTATACCAGTATTCACTTTATAATAAGAAATGAGCTTTCTTTCAAATTTTATATTACATTTTTCTTATATCTTACCTTTCTATAGTTTTTGGTTTTTGTTTTGAATACTTAATATATTAGTTTATCAAACTTGCAGTGTATTTTTTCTAACAATTTTCTCGTATTATAAAATTTTTGATAGAATAGACGCTTTAAAATAGAAAAACAACTGGAACTATAATCTGATGTATGTATGTACATATTTATCATCATTACATGTATTGATTTATTGAGTAGATACGGAAGTATGTACACGTAGACCTTCTTGATATTTATTGATACAAATACTTGAAATTTCAAGACAAGACTTTTATAATCTATACAACACAAGACAAAACTGTAGAAAGCTAACCTAATTCTTTAACAGCAAATACAATTTCAGCATTATTGTTTTATTTTGTTCAATTCGTGAAATAAGTACTAGTTATCTGCTTCATAAAATTTTTAAGCAATTTGATACCGTAAAATGACAATATCTGTCTATCGTAGTTTACCGTTATTTAATTTAAGTAACTAATATATTCCAAGAATTACGCTTCGTCTTATTGTGTTTATTTTATGAAGTAAACAAGAATTTGCTGATTTCTCAAACAATAATTTTACTAATTCGAAATCATATATGCATGGTTTTATTATTAATGAAGGCCATTTGTTTTATGGAAGGAGAAGGGGACGGGTTTTAGAAAAGGATTTAAATTATTAGTAGGAAAGGTTTTATACGTGAGTTAATATTCTTTTTGAAATCTAGTCCACCTGATGTCTGCGGCAGACTTTTGTGATACATGTTTTATGAAAAAACTTTGTTCTTTGGCAATAAAAAGTTGCTCATCTCTGCAAACAAACACACATCTACGTCTGGCAATAGTACTTGGAGGGAGTGAAAATATTCGTGGAATTAATAAATGGTGAAGGTCAGATCGGAAGATATTCGCTGGCGTGCCAAATGCCGTAAAAGTTGTTTAATTAAAGCCGTGTACCTGAGGCAACGCCGCCGAATAATAGGATACGTACGGAATGTGTTTGGAATTTATAAGGGTCGTCGCGACGCTCCACCGGGATAGAGCCGTTGAGTTAGCGCAGCGCCGGCTTGACTTATCTTTTCATCGTAGACGCCGCCTGTCAGACATGTTTATTGAATGAGGAAATTATTATTAAATTTATGATGCACACTACGTTTATCCCTATCGCGCTGCCGTGTAAATTGCTGCACTTCCACCCTTTCTACAGTTGCACTCGTCAGCTTCGCGCCATGTGTTGTGGATCTTATCAACATGGGCGCCGACTATATAGGGGTTTCGGGGTTCATACCCCCAGAAAAGCGCAGCATTTTTTACATCAGTAATAAAGCACTGAATTGTTGTTATTTTAAATTTTCCATTTTTAGAAACTTACTACCTCCCTAAAATGAATGTGAGTTACACCCTTAAAATATTACCAGAAAATTTGTCCCATCAAAGTACTATGTATACTAATTTTCATTCTATTCTCAATTACATATCAGCCAATAGAAATCCATATGACCAGTAACAATGCGCATCTTAGGAAGCCTTCGCGCCTTCGTCCCTCTCAACCTGGTGGACTGGCTAGACCGCCTTCCAGGGCATCCATTGCCCCGAAGACAATTTAGTTCAGCCAGCCGGGAATTGGAGCACATTTCAATGTATGTTCTAATTCTTGACCTGCTGAAACCAGAGCACGTTCTGGAGTAGATTTAGCAGCTATGGTTTCAGTGGGTCAGAAATTGGAACATTTTAATATTCTTGATTGTGCTCTGGTTTCAGTGGGTCAAGAATTAAGTCATTCTACATTGTTTGCTCTATTTCTTGACCTGCTGAAACCAGAGCACATTCTGGAGTAGATTTGGCTGCTCTGAATTGTGTTGTGATTTCACAGGATCAAGAATTAGAGCATTCTAAAATATTTTGTTCCAATTCTTGGCCTGCTCAACATGGAACACATTCTGGAGTAATGAAGCTCTGGTTTCAGTAAACCACAAATTAAAGCTAATATCTTATCTCGCTGTTCACCAAAAATTTTTTTATTCTTTCACTACTTTCTTATATCACTCTGTTCTTTAAATATATATATATATATATATATATATATATATATATATATATATATAATAAAATATGTTATATGTACATTGGTAGGTCAGGTCAGTTGTTAATAACCTTTATTACCTACATATCATTTGTAGACAATGTAGCAGGCTTGCAATTTTATACTATTAGAGTTTAAAAATTTATTGAATTACTCTATGCACTCACAGCTTTTTATAATGGCGGTAACACAATATCGCTAATTCTTTAAATATTAACGACATTGCAACCTACTTCACACGCGAATATATTATTTAAAAATAATAAAATCTTTTTCATTAAAATTGATTGTCCGTTGCGAGATGATTAATGCACGTTTGCACTAGTTCATATTTGTATAAATGAAATGTGAAAAGGCGCACGAAATGCGAATTTGTGGTTTTAATTCCCGATAGCTCAGCTGCCACTGCATAAATCAAGCACAGTCGGTAGTATTAAAACTTCCATACACTTATTCCGCGCTTAACATTCTACCATTATGACGGTGTGCCCATTATTTTTAACGGGGTTCAAGTGGACTGAATTGACTGGTCGGGTGATGGCGTTACAGCGATTCTGCACCTAATGAGCAAGACCAATTTAACCCAAATAAAACGTAAAAATTTAAATCCTTCCTGCCTTTTCAATGAGTTTTTCGTTGAGATTCATTCATAATCATGGTTGGTATTACATATTCAAATAATTCTAATAAGAATCTTAATATTTTTTACGCTACTTATGAGTAGTTGGGCGCTATTTCACACTTTTTTATTGGTATAATTCTCACACCTCTTAGATGGAACGTGGTCTCCAAAGTATTTGTTACGTTACAAATTTAACATACATTTTAGTGCAAGGAATCTACAGTTTATAAAGGATTATGAAACACTCAGATACAGCATTATTTCTTTTATATGGATAAAAATTGTATAACCTCCGTCATTGCAAACGTCAGTGTTCTGTTCAAAATCGGTGACACTTCGATTTAAAGATAGAAAATCGCACATTTTTTCAGTTACATCGAAGGCCGTTATATTGAGGCAGCTGATTTCGGTAATGCTATAATCCATTTGAGAATGAGAGAGTAAAGCTGTGTTCAGAAGTACGTAATTAGTAATTTCAATTTTCACTTTCAATTTGCAATTTCTACTTCCAATTAGAAGCGTTCACTATTAGTACTTAATTTGTAAATGCAATTATACATTCCCTGTGGCTGTTTTTCGATATTATGGTCCTAATATTGACAACAGTTTCTCAAAATAATCAGTATTCATAAGTGTGTACTTAAGGAACATTTTTAGGTCCTTCAGTCTAATTTCTGCTAAAATATATTTAAAATCACCTTATTTTATTCTGCTAGCATTAATAGGTCGAACTCACTAACGTTTTCTTCGATGTTTCTTTTTGATATATTAAAGAGCCCCTATCATGATATTACTTTCTAGAACTAGTTTATCATTTATAATTATGTGTAGAGCCGTATAAGTTAACCTTAAATGTAAACTGAAGAAACATCGTACATGTCAAAATGGTACATTTTCATCCGTATACGCATGCGTCATTTTGAAGTGGAATTAAAAGTTTGTAGCTTGACAATTTTGAAATGAACTTACAAATTGGAAAGTGAAATTATATTGTTGTGAACGCGGGTATTACAACAGTTTAAGTTGAACTACGAAGTAGAAATTGAAATTGAAATTTGAAATTATTTGGTTGTGCTGCTGTCTTTCTCTCTCTCATTGTCGAACGAAATATAGTGTGTTGTAATACGTATTTCATAGGTGCTTTCTCAATATTCACATTGGCAAGAGTCAAACCTTAGTCACTCTATGTACTAGATTAGAAATAGTACCCAAATGAATGTTTCATATTAAAACAAAGTAATCCCTGAAAGAATACGTGTAGGATATAGCAAAAATAGTAGGTTATAGGCTTATGAAACAATCCAAGTAGCCTTTGCCAATAGGAAAGAATCGATGGTAAAAAAGCCGGGCCAAGAAATTTTGGCAAAATTTTCCAAGTCAATTAAAATCGTAATAAATAGTTAAGAAGGGGATATAGGATGGTATGTAAGTAGTTTAATGTGTAATAAAGCCGGAAGTCAGTCACGAACTCCTTGGGAATGAAGTTGAGGAGTGCACGTCCGTGGTGCGTTTATGACGTCGTAAATACGTGTGCAGCATGTTTACACCCGGCCATACGTACATATATATTTATTTAAGTGACTCAGACATTCCATTATTCTGATCGATAAGGCATCGGGTCGGCAGAGTTACGGCCGCTTGATACGGACTCACGTTCCCGGTCCCGAACTTCGCAAACTGGATTTCCTCCCTTCAGATTTTTGCGTTAACTTGCCCAACGTACCGTCGTAAAACCCTGATTACGTTATTTTCCTAAAAATCTAAAAGGTGATAAATATATGGAACATAAAGTAAATGAACCGTACCGAGCAAGTATACTTCGACCTGATTTCATTTCTCCAATATATAAACATTCTGTACTCTCAGCAAAAACTTCAAATAAAATCAAAATTTTAATGGTTGTAGATATTCGATACGATTCATCAAGATTTTACAGCTGAATTGATTTCAATCATTTTGTTCTTTTATTAACAAAAAAACTTAATTGCATTCTTTCAACTTTAAGTACAAAACGAACATCGACAAATCATATCGACAATTACCAAAAATTTTAAAATAAGTATTCATACAAATGATGTAGAAAGATTAGAAAAACTTTTCTGTACTATAGTTGAGATTTATTACCGTTTAAATATTTAACAATCTATATGTATATACATATTTAGCAAATTTAATAGTACACAACATCAAGATGATTGCTAAATTCAGATATGGTAATGAAAAAAAACGACAAATTTTGGCTAACAACTAACGAGAAAAGGTGTAGGCTTTGTTAAAGAAAAAAGGAATCTTTAAGACAACCAAGAACGTCGTACAGGCAAGTTCAGAGAAAAAAAAAGAGAAGATGAGGGTTTGTTACTTAGATGATATTGTCTTAGGACAAGACTGGATGAAATCAGTACAGGAAGCTTAAAATTTAGCAGGTGGATTTTAGACGAGAGCAACCAACTTTGGAAGTAGGTGGGTCAGTATATGAAGAGATCCAAGATTCAGGAGCATTTGTGGGACGATTCTGTTCACATCTGTAAGATCTGTAAGCAAATCTGTAAGACCTGTAACGCTTACGACCCAAATGGCAATTCTGATCACGTCTGTAGCGTACAGAAAATCTGTAAATCCTTACAGATCCTTTAAATTCTTACGGTGACAAAAACCTGGCCGTAAGCTTACAGATTTGACTTTTTGTCAAAAAAGATACAGCAAAAAAGTTCAAATATATTGGAACTTTTTTATAATAATGTACCAATTACAGATATACCATCAGAATTGCCCTATCTGTAAATTTGTAAACGTATATGTGCAGATCATGTGTACGCTAAAAATTTACAAATTTACAAGGGTATGAACAGAATCGACCCATTAGTTTGATTTATCTATAGTAATAATTAATGTACGTAATAAAATAAAGTTTAAAATAAATAAGCAAAAAAAAAAGATATCCTGTATCCGACAGTCAACATTGATCAGTATCAACAATGATGTAAGTACCTTTATTGCCGTAGTATCCTCCCATCTCCCGAATTTAACAAAATCAAATATAATAAGATCTCCATTTGATTTTAGAATGGTAATAAATTAGTATTAGTATTTGACCTATTTAGAAAGTTTAGTGTTAGAGGTTATTACCATTACGGAATATAGTATACCAGCATGTGCGAGCATATGGCAGTAAATGTGATTAGACGTAAGTCCAAAAGGCGATAAAGATTTGTAAGATAAAGCAAATGAAGCGTGCGGATCTTGCATGATGTAGAAAGGGGCTGAAAGCAGGTCCGTGTAGAAGTAGAAGCCCGCTGGATCCCAAGAGACCGGCTCGTCACCGATGCTAACAACACAACTTTGTTAGGCGCCGAGGAAGTTCGCGAGTGGACACCGGTCGGGCTCTGGGCTCGCAATCAGCGCACCACTTCCCATGCTAATTCACAGATTTATACCGGGACCTCAGGTCAGGTCCCTCCCGGCGGGCCTGCATCCTAATTGAGCCCAGGCCGCCGCCCTCGACACGGCCCGCGCTAACGAACACCCACGCTGCTGACACCACCCCACCCACTTATTTATTGTAATAAAAACCACACAAAAATATCATGAATTATGCATCGGCCAACCAACTCGCGACAAATTACTCAAACTTGCTCCACGCCCGGTAATGGAAGACGCAAAAAGAATACCAATTATATGCTCGTTTTATTTCTCTTTAATTACCCTCACTCATTACGTACGAGATTCTTCTGCCGTCTTCATCAAGTCAATCTGCCGATGATTCTAGGGACAAGCAAATCTTTCTTGCTTTTACAATAACGTCTAATTGCAATTATCATCATCATTCTTAGATAAAACAGGACCTCAAGAAGATAGGGTTCGTGTTTTATGACAAGTTTTACCGAACTACTAGGACAGCGGTATTTTTATTTAGATAAAATATTGCCAAATTTTAGTCGGAACAAGCAGACCAAGTGAACCAGCGCTGCCCCAATATATTAGCAATATTTCTAGTAAATATTCATATCACATAAGTAATAAATGAAGGTTACAACGGATAAAGAGTATATTGTAAACACATTGTCATTTTCCATGGTAACCACAGAGAACATTAAGGTATAAATTCATATCTCACAATTCTGTCAAAAATCGTATTGTTTAATTTTTGTTTTGTAGCTAGTTGCTAGGAAGTAGTGAAATGAAGGCATTTCTATAATTCAAATATAAATGATTTAGGAAATAATATCGTGGTTATAGAAAAAGTACAGTGTACAATTCGCTTGGAATGTCCATTTCATACTATGAAATGTGTTCATTTCATGCTTGTTGAACAAAATAATATTAATTTACAATATTATCATATAAGCCAGTGATCTCTACTCTCTCTATAAGTGTAGGAAAGCTCTATCCTGGTACATTATAAATTGTTGATCATGAGAAATGTCACTAAAAGAGAAACTATCCTTATTTAATCTTATTCACTATTTTTGTTTATAATAGCAAAAGCGCATGCGTCTTATTTCGTAAGCTACCAGTGATCTCCACCCTCTCTATGGCTTAGAAATAAATATAATAAGCATACTTTCAATACGAATACATAAATTGAAATAAGAATAACATTTACAGCTAATATATCTGGGTTTGTCTGTACACTGAATATTTATTTCAAAAAATAATTACACTATTTCGAAATAGAAATTTGTTGCTTTAATTCAAATGATCTTTTTTTTATTTTGAACACTAATAATAAGATAAACGTTACAAACGTCGAAAGGTGATATAAATATCAAATTTCAAACTGGGTAGAAATCGGGAAAATTTGGTGTCTGAAAAAGTTCTTGTTTTGTTTGTTGGGAAAATGTTGATAGAGGTTACGTACGTGTGATGAGATCTGCGACAAGTCGGTACTGTTCCAGAAGACATGTTGGAAGTGACATGAAGAAATAGTGTGTACATTTTCCAGTATAATGGAATTTGTTTTTACTAAGTGGTAGTTAGGGGAAAAATGCATGTGGCATAATTCAACGAGGAATGTATAAATAAAACGCGGGGCCGTCACAAATAATTTGAAACCATCATAAACCACAAGCAGCGCCTTGCGATTCCACCAGTGGCTTTAATATACGGCCTTCCTGCTTCTTCACACAGAGTAATATTCAGTTGCGGGCACCGCGCCAAAATAACTTGAAAATATAATTATTTTCATTGATAAATATCCAAAAATATTAAACTTTAGACAAGATATACGGCTCTAATAAAAGTTTCCGTTTAATCTAATTTATTAAAATATTAATATAGTTTAGTTTACAAACTTTCTTGCTAATTCTACATATTGTTAATTAGTTATTGTCGCTCCAACATAATTTATTACCATATTCCTACCTTTAGTAGCACTAATGACTTTACATTTTTTTTAATTATCTATATTATATTGAAAAACATCGAAGAATTTTTTTTTAGATGGATTCTAATTGTTGGGGTACCGCAACATAAAATTTAGAATAATGTGGAGGTCGTTTGAAGACAATATTACGGACGTTTTAGCTAGTTGTTGCTGAAAAAACAACGGGTTCCTTTTTCATTAACCAGCTATATTAACGGAAGACGATTTTTGAAAGTCTTAGTTACTTTTTAGTAAACAAATTAACCGCGATAAATTGGCGGTTACAATCTGGTTATTAAGTTTCGACAGTTTAAGGTCTGGCATGCAAACGCGTTGGTTTGATTATTTGTGAGAATAATCCTTGGGCGTAATTCTGTAAGATTTATGATTTAAAAATACTATTCAAGTATACGCTATTATAAATTACCTTGTGTAAGAAATACTTCATCATCTTCCTCTGAACTACTAAGATTTAGTACAAAATTATTAAAAAATAGTACTCCCGCATAATCTACCAAGATTTACAATCTGATAACCAGGTAAGATTTAAAATTTTAACAGCTTTTGATATGTCACTAGAGAAGCATTTTATTTCTCAAACGTGGTATCGAGGTATTGGCCAAATTGTAACTATAGTTAAACCATATACTATAAAGGAAGTCAACATTACTTCTTTGATATTATGTTTTGATTTTGGTTTCAATTTTCCTTGGTTAACGTTGTCCGCTAAATGTAAATGAATCAATTTAGAACAAATACCTATGAAATTTGAATTTCTGTTTTATCTAAGATTGCTACATCGTAGCAATATCCAGTTTTGGCTTTAGTTGGATAATAGAAAGAACAGTAGTATGATTAGGAAATATAAGCAGAATTAGCGGATAATCTAGCAATGTTTACCGTATCTTGAAACGGCGTTGGGCCATTATTATTTTCTCACGTAGAACAACAAACACGTAAAGCGCTAACTACCGGCCGCTATCTGAACCCGAGGTGCCCCCAACAGAGTAACAATACGGTCACATTACCGGGTTATACTTGGCGGAGTATAAGTTATATTCCCGTTCCCGATTAAAGATAGTGAGTTGTGCCATTAGGCTCGCGCGTACGATTTCGCCGCCCCCACTCCTGTTTGGTTAATTTCGCCGCCGCGACGCTTTCCGACGCCTACGCCAGCCTCACACAGCCAACTAGATTATTACCTGATTAGATCTTTTGGAAATTCCAGCAGAAAGGTACTTATTTATGGCTGTTTTGGCTTTGGGAAAGCCTTCAAGACCTTAATGCCCTACAACGGGCAAGTCTATTGCTCAAATGACTTGGAAATGTGTTTCTCCAATAATTTATAGCCCAGTATTTATATTCCCTTCCATTTATGCAAATACATCCACCAAATGAAAATCAAATAAATACACTACGAAGTTATATTCAAATTTACAAACTAAATATTAAAATATTCTTCACTTGTGACAGTGTAAATCACTTTTCTAATTATTGTTCGCTGAATCTTTTAAATCATTAATTCATCTTTTTACAAAAATCTCAGTATATTTTACTTTAGCTCAGTTGGCTTACTTATTTTGACCTTTCTTTTTGTCACAATTAAACTGAGATACAGTGAGGAAAGTTGTTGTCTCGAAAGATTGTGCTTGCTGAGTTTTTAATCGCAGCTGAAGAATTTAGTAAGTTCAAAAATCTCAGCTCACCTCATTTCACTTTAAACATAGGTGAGATGAGAAGTACGACTAAAAGAATGGTAATATTTTCAGCACGTGTTTTATATTTATATAAATATAATATATATTTCATTGATGTAACTGAAATTGTTAACCGAAAAAAAATTAACTGAAATTAAAACTACTTCGCTTAGAAATTTTGTAGTCCACAAGTATTTAAACAAAAAAAATATCTTCATTCGAACCTTTTTAAAACAGATAATTTATTTTTATAGTAATCGATACGAAAACCGAACTGTTTATTTAAACGGTTAGCAGAAATGGCTTATACTTGTTTCAAAACCACTCAGATACGTTATTTATTTGGGTACAGATCTCACTCTTCGTTCGGTTTGAATCGAAGTACGGTAATCAATCAACTACCACTGCCCATGTACCTAACGAAGGCTATGAATATCTTATAATTATTGGCTTTACTATAGTATCATAATTTCTCATTGTGGAACTCATTTATACTAATACATTTGATGAACTTTTATTTATATTTAAAAATGAACAAGAAGGATAACTGGCTTCTAAATATTCCTAAATCAAGTAAATTAAATTAAGATCGTAAGAAACAAAACTGCAGCTAACTTGAAGCTTGTAATATGTTGTTCATTTTACACATCTTCTAAGATGTTTACTATTTTTCTTAACGAAGACGAATTTATTCAAGAATGTAGCACAGATTTGAGATAACGTTTCAAACTCTGCGACTACCGACAATTTTGTTTTTTTGTAGGGAAGTTGATTTTATCGTCCAACAAAAAGCAAACAAGCTAAATATGCGCAACAACTAAAATTAAATTCGACGGCAATGAATTTCCTGATTAGAGGACACATAAATATTGGCAATACATCCTCCTAATTTATTTTACTGTTCCAGTAAATTAACAAATGGGCAAAACAAGCCATGCAGCACAGTCGTATATTGTAGTGAAGTTTATTATTGAATATAAATTTAAGGTAGGAGACGTTTGTCAGTTGGCGTACAGGCGGGAATATTGAAGACGACAGACAGAACGTATAGGACGATAAAAGAACGATATATCGGGCGGGAAACTGCGTAGGTGACGCAGCGTCTACCGTCGGTCATTTGCGTCCAGTTATCGACCAATCCGTTCTAAACTCCATGGAGTTGTAAACCGTATCCGCTGTACCACCACAATTGCTTCAAAAATAGCAGCGATTACCAAGTCAATGAACTTCTTGTGGTTAAGTAATGAAGGCCGATATGTTAAGTAATTCTCGACGTAAATAGCTCCAGATATCGCCGCACTAAAAATTTTACTCCGTGCTTTTTATCGTAAAGTTGTGGCATGTCTTCAACAAGCTACAAGACCAAACAAATATCCAATAGCAGAGATAAAAAGAAATACATAAAATGTTATTCTTTTACGAGCAAAAAGTACGCAACTAAATACAAAGTAGGTACCTTGTCAAGTGTTAAATTTTACGAAACCCCTCGCAAGTCTTTGTTTGTAAGTGGCGGCGTAACAATTTGATAGACGAGTATAAAAATTTGGATAGGGGTGTAAAAATTTAGGAATAATAATGATTGTGCACATTTTTCATGGGACGGGTGTACGTCCGTCCGTTTCTTCCGGTATATGTGTCACGGAGGCATTAACATTTTTATTAGGGTCTTCTTTTTATCTGTCCCCATTTTCCTCTGATGAGCGCGAGGCCAAGAGCGAAACGAGAGGGTTATTTTGTGGATGCTGTAAAAATGATATAATAATTATGCATTTTGTGTTATATTTCCCAGCGAAATTTAGAAGCGCTTTTTATTTTGCCAAGATAATTTCTCCTCACTGGCACTAATTAATTATTGTCTGTTTAAAAACGTGTCTTTGTTGGCGGAGCCGAGCGCTCGAGCTTTTGATGAAAGTAGATGACGTAGTGTTTTACGTGCGTCATTACCTGCGGTGGGAGACAGGTTATTAATGTTAACAGATGACAGTCGTGGAACTAAGTAAGGTGTTGGGTAAACAATGTACTTGTGAAATGCATTTGTCTCTGTTTAATTCGGATTATTAAATAGATGACGTGCCGGGACGGTAACTAAATTCTCTTGCAAGACAACTATTTGCCCTACAAATCAACTACTACGTTTCTTGGAAACTTCCGAAGACGCAATTTATTTAATCTGATGTAAGAAAAGGGATGTCCACTCTAAGTTTGTAATTAATTAATTTATCTCCAATTAAAAATCCCCGTCACGTAGAGGCTTAATTGAAAAAGAATGCGGTCCCGAGCAAACAATTTCTCATTTGGTTATCTCAATGAATATAAAAGTAAATCCTGGGCGAATTAGGCCATTACGTCTCTGTGAACTAGACCGCTGCTCAGCTTTTAAATCCCTTCATAAACTTAAATTTTAATCTCTTTGGAAACAGCTTTATAACTTTGCTGGGTTCCCTTCTCGGGCACGAACCGTGAACCTTCATTAGGATACGTGGATCGCCTTTGCTAGCATAATGATGTCTTCGGCTAATACTCTACCAAATTTCATCTCATTACGCCCACGTATTGGATATTGCTTCCAGGGCCATTTCGTCTCACGTTCTAAAAATTTATTATCCCAAGGAACAATTAGAAGATTCTTTCTGTTCCTGTTCCTGGTTGATGATGTGAATAATTGAATGATGTATTTTACGGTGTTGAATAATGGTATGCAGGGTGCGAACCCTCGTTCCCATATTTCGGCGTTGTCAGTGACCTGATGTGGGTATTGTGCTCTTGTCGATAGCATCTCCGAACTGCTACAACCCCTGTCATACGGAGCGCACACTTACTGACATCTGCTATTAGAATTACTCAACTATTAATAGTACAAGCACCTTTATGTTGCCGGAATACTTAATCAAATCCGGATTAGGCTTTTCAAAAAATCAATTACTTGCTAAGGTCTGATGTACTATTGACCAGAATGCTGATTACTTCAACTGTTACAATATATTCGCAGCAACTGCCACTTATGGTTATCAACTCATTTCATTGATATCAGAAGCTTAAATTGAAGCTTCATTAAAGTTCAATCGAAATTGCTGTACATGTGCACATATCGAACAGATATCCGGATGGATGGACATGCTGAAAATTTAAAAAATCTGAAGTGGCCAGCACATAACCTCTCGCCTGTCCTCTTTATACTTCTTATATTTTTTTTAATTTTCCGTGCGTAGACAGCGGACAAGGTAAAATGAATTATTAAAATAATTAGTACATACAGTAGTGGTACAATTCCTTTTAGAATATTCGGTAATTATTAATAATTTTATTATCAATTCTGTCAAGTATAATAATTTTCAATTTCACATACAAAACATTTATTTCCGTAGTTAAACAGATTAACCGCAATTGTAACAAATTTACCAAATTATTAATTAATTGTAATACATAAATTGAGCGTAGAAACTATTTTGAACTATAAAATTTTAGCTAATAACATATTAATTAAGTTATTTCAGAAAAATACTTAAGATCTTCATGAAAACACCACTTTCGGTTGCACGATTAACACCAAAATCTAAATAGATCTAATCTAGGTTGTCAAAATATCAGGACAACATCCATCCATCCATCCACACTCGGACAGACATCATCGTAAAAATATTAAGATCGTGTTCTAGACTTATCCATTGAAAACTCACTATCCGAATTTTAGCATGATTCCAATACCTCTCTTACTGAGGTAAGAGGCGAGAGGTAATAATTGGACAAAAAATACATGAAACCCTGTTCCTTTTGACATTATTGTATCAATTACAACTGCAAGATAATTGAAAAAGAAAAAAATTATAGGAATATATTTAACAGGAATTTTCCCCTTTTTGAAACTTAATTTAAAGCGCCATCTGGCTTTTAGTCGGGCTGCACAATGCAAGTGTTCGATCCAGCTTCTTTACCAGGAAGTCGCTAACGTAATTTGGTGTGAAATAATGATGAACATTTGACGTATAAAGGGCTGCAGCTAGACGTCTTAGTCAGCATTCATAATTGGAAGCATGCCCACTATAGGCCAGAACACTGCGCTTTACTAATTCATAACTACATGTGCTGTTGTTTTCTCCGCCGGCGTAATTGAGCTTACGACTTGGTCACGTCACTTCCTCTTTCTCTTCCTTCCTTTTACTCTGCTACACTTTCCTTTAATGCACGCATTTTTTCTTTCTTTTTTCTCTGCTCTACAACATTTCACCATTTACATTCTGCGATTTTTTCGCCGATTTCGATATCACTTTTTCCGAGAACTCTAGTTGAATCAATTCACCTCTTTCGGTCTGAAATATTCCTCGAAAAATACCAGTTCAATAGATAATAATTTACAACGTACGTAGGTACGTAGTTGAACCAATATTTTAAATTATGGTAAAAAAAAAATACTAAGTAAAATTTTCATGATTATGGCTCATTTCAAATTATACTAGTAACTAAAAAATGTTGCATACCAAGTTCTTTCCGCTAATTTGTATGATATCTTGTTTTTACATTGCTTATTAATGCAATTCTGTTGACCCATCTCTAGGACACCTAACGGTACGTCCCGACGAATGATGATCCATGGTTTTACTACTCGATTGGTATTACTTAGATCATGATTTCGGTTTCTCAAACTTGTAATTTTTATTTGTTAAAAAATGCACCAGATATAAGAAGATTCCAGATTTTCTCTGTTGTAGTTACACGCTTTTGTCTGTAGTTTGTTACTTTATTACTCATTGCAATAAAGAAATGGCAGATGAAATAAGAATTCCATCTCATTGTAGATACATTACTTAGGTATATTTTAGTGAAATAGGTTGTCAATATACTTGACAAACTATCCACAGCTCCTAGTGGGTTTTAGTTGGTTCCGAACTACTTGGATAGAGTCATATTTTCATTTTTTTTTAATTTTAAATCTCATAAGTGAGATATTGGGAGACTATAATAGAACTAGAATAGAGTTTGAAGAAATTATATGTTTCTATAGTACACAGCAACAACTATGTCCATGATGCTTACCCACGTGATTGATTTGGCCGCACTAAGACACCGGCAGAGGAGATGTTACTTTCAGTGCAATAATTAACGGTTACAAAAATTTGTCGACGATTGGGTGACGATCATAAGACTTCTAGTTAAATAGTCAACAAATATGACACTTGAAAAATACATTAGCTGTTACACCACATCTGTGATTGAAGTAGATATGTAGGTAACCTTTGTAATAACTCTTTCCACGTTGCTTACTAATGTAATTGATCTACCTCTTGCGTTGACCGTACTGGGTACCAGCTGTCAAGATGGAAGTTTAAGAGCAATTAATAGTTTAAAAAGTTAGTGGGTTAGTGGATAGGGATTGGATATTTAGGAGAAGCAATTAGTCGGAACGGGTGGCATTGAAGGGCCGAGGTCATCGGAAGGCTTGGGTGCTAAATGTCGCGCGGAATAACCATTCATACACAGCGGGCCGACCGCAACGACCGCATCTAGAAGCGTTGTCCTGGCACGGCCATTAATTCCCTCGCATCCTGTACTCCCGCCGTGATCTAGCGCCTATCCCATGGGAACCCAGCGTCGCGCCAACCGCACCAGATTAGACTAAGGTAATTTAAGACATCTGGACCACTACCCGGCTCTTTACTTGCCCGACTAAATCATTACAGTTGGCCGGCTGCGAGACAAGGCTCCGCCACTTAATAGTGTGAAGCTAGCCAAAACGAAACTGTCAACCGCTACGATAAACAGTTGTTGCTCTGCATGCCCGGATTCTTTGCAGGCATTACGGCTTCCTCCTGCCTGCTTACGACCGCATTTAAATTCTATAAACTTCTTCTTATGCACAAAATCCTTCCTTCAACTCACATTCAGTTTCTACTGCAACCCATATTTCTAGAAGCTATCAAATTTCATTTATTTCTATCTGAGATTATTTCTTTTCGAAAAAAGCTATTATTTAAATTCCTTAAAGGATTTCTAGTTCTACTCATATTTTTACAAACCTTTAACTTCTTTAAATCTATTATTGTCTTCATCGATTAATTCAAATTCTATAAATTTCTTCGTTCTAAAATGATTTACCGTTTAAAATATCTTATACAGAATAAATAATCCTTCTACGAATAGTCATTAAAGAAAACTACATTCGGTGACATTTCTTCGAATGTCTTGACTTTAATAATTTAATAAATATATGTGCTCAAAAATTATTTATTGCATTCGTTTCTTAAAAGATCAGTAGGTCTTGGGCATTCACTATTTCTATTTTTCTTTAGAACTCAACTGTCAGACTAAATTATGTTAAGATTCTCGTTGAACTGCTAAATACATCTTATTAGTAAAGTATTCTTATATTAGTGATGTTATATGAAAAATTTAAAAATCGCGAGTTCAATATGGCAGTTATGAACCAATAAAGGAAAATTCCACGTGAGTACCCAATACCAATTATTAGAAGATATTCCAAAAACATTTATACACATATTAAAATATAAAACTTACGAATCACGAAAAATATTTTGGATTTTCCAACTGACCTGTAACAAAGAAAAATAAATTAATACAAAACATAATAAGTACGGTATTCTTAAAAAGAATATGACATAAATACAAGTATAAACATGCTATTCATTCAACAACCCTTGCTTATATTAAAATATATGGACAATAAAAAACAATAGGAAAATTGCATTTCGTTTTCGTTTAGAAATAAAATTCTATTTCATGTTTTACTTGGCATGTACGTTTGTTCTTGTTAGATGCAATTCGAAAACTATAAATAAAGTAATTACTTTTTGTCGGTAAATATTTAAACAACATTTCACCTAGTATTACTGATCATATCACTTAGAGCAAAAGCAATAAAACACACATCCTGAAGAAACGAAACTCAATTTCCTTTTCCTGTTAATTTGATTAAGTATTCATTACTGTAAAAACCACCCCGTGTCGTTTTATACTTCGCTATAAAAATATCTAACGTGACAGTGGAAGAAGTAGATAAAAAACTGGAAAGCAATTATGGGAGGTTCCATAAAATAAAATCGAATGGGTGAGCAGACCGTTATCGATTCGGGAAGGTACACGTGTAGCATTTAAGAGTTCCACGCACTGGCTACTGGCTGAATAATGGATACGCATCTTCTGATGACCAAACGCGACTTGACGCACGAGTTTCAATTTCATTTCCTACCGGCGAACGCTCTACTCTTCCAGACCCTTTCGCAATGCCTACATTCATTACCATTCATTACCTTTATCCAACAAATCAAACGAAATTCCGAAAGTCAATTCCTTTAAAATCCCCAAGGTTCCTAATGATTTCAAAACAAATAGTTATTTATGTACCAAGGACTTTACGTTCTTTCGAGAACAAGTTTAACAGGCTGAGGGCTTTTGGCTTGATGGTAAAAAAGATGCATCAATATTTTGTCTATTTATGCCACAACAATCCTAAATGGAACTGGGCCTCATGTCTGTTTGGACCTCTAAGCAGCACCATCAAGTTTTCTCTATATATAGATATGTGTATTAATTTATTTATATTTGCTTATAATAAATAATTTTATCATGAACAATTGTATATAGTTCTCTAATTTTGTATAAAAGATTATAAAAATACATCTAGTAACATAAAAAAGGGCGAAGAATGCTAAAAACACTGTATTTATCGCAGTGTCTTATAATATAGCAAGATGCTTATATCGATGTGCTCGCAAGCATTTACCCTCGCACTGAGAAACGTAATTCGGCACTATAAAACAAGCAGTTCCTTTGCTAATACAGTAGTGTAGTAGCGTGCTCATAATATTTATCGTGTTTATTCTGTATCTTTATATATTTGGACATTACATTTAAAGAAATAAAATATTTCATAGTTTATATTTTAGAACATTATTAAAATTATTCACAATTATTACGTAAGAAATGCAACCTCAAGAAATAACAAAACCATATATGTACCTCCATGTTTTTTATAGAAACACGCATTTAATTTGTAAGCAGCATTTCCATAATATAAAGTCACGAACCGCCACTGACTTTGAAATTGATGAAGCTAGGATTTAAATCCCAAATCTTTGAAGAATTGATGAATGCGGAATTAAAAACCATAAATAATGTATCTCTCACCCAAGGCATTATAAAGAATAACGTTATTGTAAAGACATTATTATATTATCTAATAAGTTTGAAAAACATAATTTTATACTCGAGTTTTTCTCTAGAAAAACCAATATTGAATTTCTACGACTACAAATTAAGACAGGAAACATATGTAAGATAAACCTTTTTACACAACAGCAGCTTCTTTCTGTAATTTCAACTTACTCAGTCTGTGATTAATGTTAGTGGTGACCAGCTTTAAGCAAATTACGCCGTGAGTAGAACGGTACAATACTACAACGTATCAAGTCGTGAATAAAATGTTTTTTATGGTCATAGGAACAACAACTATATTTTGAAAAAATAAATATAAAAACAATTTTTTTTCGCATTGATCTGTATGACCTGAATTTTTTCACAAAAGTATAATTTTGTGAATGTAGAGTTCTCAGCTCAGGATAAAGATAAAATATGAAAAAGTTTTTTGTACTATGAGTTGAACAAAAATATTGGAAAGGCTTTTAAGAAAACTAGAAATGGCGCAGTGTTTCGTTGTCAGTTTATTATGACAATAAGAAGCAATGCTGCTAGACAATAGCAAGAAAATGAATTTCTAATATTTAGAATGCAGTGCCGCTGCATATGGAAGCTATTCAGAATATTCCACATTCGTACATCTATATTTCAGTTATTTTACCTTATAGATGGTTTTCCGGAAAATACCCTTGACTATATAAAATGCAGAATTCTTGCGAACGATATTCTCGTACGAGGTTGTAAAGCGATTAAGTGGCATCCGATATAGAACATGTATCTTGGTTTGGTGGAATCGATAACGAATGCTGTATGAAACAAACCAATTCGTTTTTATTTTACGAGGCTCGCCAGAATATTATAACGTTCGCGAGCTGTAATTGCACCTTCAAATGCTCCTCGTGTTTGAATTTTTATGGGAGGCAGGCGCGTCGTTTGGGAAGAATATGGACGGACATTATACTTGGCTGCTTGAATATGATGCGACAATAACAATACTCAGCTCCCCTACGCTTTATTTTACTTTTTCTGCTAAATGACCACTGGGACAATCATAACATTTAGTCAGATCGATTTAATATGAGTAGATATGGATAAAATATTCATGTTGATTACTCACTGTTACATTTTTATTTCTCCGCCTATATCTTTCACTTGCTTTTATTTCTACATTACTGTTCTGTCACGAATGTGTTTTCCCTGCATTAATATCAAAACAGAAAAACGATAAACAAAATCATAAATTGACATTCGTTTGATATAGGTGCTGAAAATTGTGCTACCATTATTGGAAAATGGACACTTCATTGCATACAAAAACATTAGCATTTTACAAGAAAATTTACAACTTAATTGCTGTATCGTAGTTAAGTTTCTAAACAGAAAATATCCATAAATGAAACAATAAAAAATATCTAACTACAGCCACCACAGAATCGACCGCTACCGCAGGGATATGTACCGTTACGCAATAGAAAATTTCATCACATTAAAACATTTTTCAAAGGCTGTTACGAAATATTTGCAACTAACTTAAAAATGATACCAATTCAGTTAACGTTTGCCACAATGTTACCCTAATTATAAAAATGCACTTATCAGAATATTGTCTAAATTATCCACACATTTTGAGATGTGCCTAACACACCGAAGTACAATTACGAGACAGGGGACCTACAGTTTATAGTGGGTTCTGTATTACTAGGACATAGCGGTATTTATTTTTGGTTACAGGTTTGTCGTCACTGGAATTTGAATCCCAGATCTCATACTACTATAATTAAGATACTGTCGTTGTTTCAATCTGGGATGAGATTCCACAACTTGCAAATATCAACTACAAAGTGAATTTGTGATTCGATAAAATGAATCGTTGATACGTAACAAGACAAATTAATAAAGTACAATTTACACTTAAGTGAAAATGTCTCAAATTTGTTACTGCCTTCAAGAATATCAATTTCGATTTATAAATGTTTTGCTTAAAATTTCAAAAATAGTGAAATATGCATGAACCGTTGAAGATATGTACCAAAAATCACCTCCTTGGTGCCATAACTTTCTTTTTGTGTAAGAAATGTTTTGGTAATAATTGAAATCGATTGAATTCTAATTCGACTGATCAGAATCAATAAGTTTATTTTGAAATATGTCTTCAAATGTCCGCTCTTCCATCCATCTAAATAAGTGTACAGACATGTAAAGCAAACTTGGTTTTATGGATGTTAATGAAACATCATAAGTGTGTTCCAACTAACTTCCAAATCAGTTGGTAACTGTACAACGCATGCGCAGATTAAAAAAAGCGTTCCAACTGACTTCAAACCCAAACTCTGACTATTAATCGACTATTCCTACTGATTTCTGACCGATCTGGAACCAGTTTTCTGATAGTCAAAGCAGTCAGAGGATCGGAGCATATACTGTTAGTCAGAACTTCTAACAGTTTAACTTAATTAACGTCAAAATTATATTTAATTTTAAAAATGAGGTGTTTATAAACGAAGCAGTGAGTTTTGTATTTATCTTTCATTTTTTACATTTATATTCAGGTAAAAGTAAAACTAACCTAAAACATTTGGCAGTAATGACTTGACAGTTCAGAATTAGTCCGCAGTTCGTTCCAACAAAACATGATCCGGAACTATCCATAGTCCGCGCATGCGCAAACCGTGGTACATGAACTAATACAGAAATTAATCACAAACAGTGAGTAATATCTAGTTAGAACAAACCTCATTTATATTTGTTATCAAAGGCACGGATATTTCTCCTACTTTGATATGTATTTCACGAATTAAAGATTGGTGATTAGAGGATTTTCTTGACTGGTCGATGAATAGTATAGGACAATAATTTCTGAGTAATGGATCTTCCTCAGGGAATCAAAATCGATCGGAGCAAAAATAAAGCCTTTGAAACATTGACCGAATTCCAATCATTATTGCCTTATCCTATTAGAGATAGGTATACGATGTGGCAGCAGTATTTAGTGAGAGTGTAAAGGTGGCTATTGGTAAGTAGTTGGACCTTAGGCTGGGGAAATGATAGAGTTGGCGATCCGACAGAAATAAATCATTTATTCAGAAAGCAGGCGGTGGTTCTCATGGAGTAATTACGGGTTTTTACTGCACAACTGTACCGCAACCGCCACTGCCGGCCAGCGGTTCGCTGACCGATGCCGGTGCCCCTTCCAAACTTGGACCAGACGCCGAAAAACTTGGGCTTATTAACGTATTTCATGGTTTCATAGATTTTTTTATCGACTAAGGTTAAAACCTGGTTGCTTTTTGCTGGAAATTCGACATCTGAAGTAAATGAGGTTTATATGACTCGTTTCCGAGAAAATGAAAGCTGTGGTAGGTGATAGATACCGTATAAAAACCAACACATTACCGAAGTTATCTTTTTCCAATAACCAGCAGAAAGCACAACAATTTATAGCGTTTAGTTCTCACATCTATTCTCCACACATTGAATTTTAGACAGTACCTAAATTTGATATTAATAATTCTACTACCGGTGTTCCCCACTGAGTAGATTAACGCATTAACTTCAGGTACCTCGAATTTAATTCTACTATTTGTACATAAATTCTTGCCTTGCGAAAGCAGGTTGAACAATCATATCTATTAACCGAAGAAAAAAAGGTTTAAATTTTAAACCGGAATTGAAAATGTTACAAAAAAAAATACATTCAATATAGTACCTTTCCCAATATAAATTTTATTAAAAATCTTTATGTTTGATAATAAAACAATTTGCGAAAAACCTAAATTTAGAGGTATTTTTCCTAGAAATCCAGTTTTGAACTTTAAATATTAATACATAAAAACTCGATAAACGATTTTTAGCGTGAACCCTATATCTTTTTTACCAAGGTACCGAAAGGTAAACATACAGATAAAGACCAAAAATAAAAATCAAAACCGTATTCTGTAAAATGGTTTTTTCGGAAATATTTTACGATTTCACTTTCATCACTTTATTAAACACTTATGATTAATAAATAATAAAATTTGTTTTACGTATATACATATTTAGACAATAATTTCGCGAATTGTGAACTTTATTAACTTAAGAACACTTATTATAAGTACTACTACTAATAAATATTTTCGTGTTTGGAATAAATTTTCTCTGATATTACAACACATACGGTTTTAAAATCAATTTCCTTCTGGAAATGCCCTAATGATGATAACTATTGACTACTATTTTTCAAAAAAATTGTACGTTTGAAATATATTTCCACACGAAATACATATTTGTTGCTGTCAATGTTGTACAGCTCGTATAAATATCTTTGTTATTCATTGCTGACTTCGAAACAAATTGATTTTTGGAATATAATATGTGGAAAGATATTTAATATTACAAACGATAATATTGACTATATTTCCATTTTATTTGCTGTCACAATAATGGAACAATTTCAGTGTACATGTTTGCTCATATATTACAAATATAATTTTGGAAAAATAATGAGTGGAAGGGAATAAAGGGCGGTTTAATATAAAGAAAGAATGTAATATGCGACGAGACAGCAGCGCATTTGTGTATTTCATTTGTTGGGGGATGAAAGTTTGGCGGATGGACGCAGACAGCAGAGATATTCGCGTCACGTGTACCTCGGCAAACATCATTTTCGCTAATTGCGGTTTACACATAGCTACAATTGTCACCGCGCTGCGCCCCAAAGAACAGTACATATTTTATAAAAACACCCCCACAAAATGAAAACTAAAACTGGTTAATTACAAAACCTGCACTAAATTAAATTTCCTTACCCAAGAAAAAGCTACAGAATGAAATTTTACACACAAAGCAGTGAATAATATTCTTCCTTTCTCAACACCAACAGCTACACAAACAGACACAAATTTATAAATCTCTTTTATAAAATTTTGCCAAATGTTACAGAATGATGTAGCTTGGTTGCAGCATCTGCGTTACACGAGCCAACGTTTTTCGGTTCGAATCCCGAATAAGTAAATGCCTTTTTTCTCCTCATCATCTTTGTAATAATGTAAACAATAGATTCTATTATTAATATGACCGCTTAAATTAAATATTATAACAATAGAAGATCCTATAATTCCTCCCTCCATTAGAATTTAGATAATAATAGTAAATGGAACATTTGGTAATGAAAGTCATCTCAAAATCGATATCGTTAGTTAAATATTTAGAACTACTATAAGTGGGAAGTTACTTACAGAAGTTGTAGCGCACAAAAACTTACTATCAAATTTATCACGGTAGGTGGTTCATGCTTCAATATAATTCTAGCTGTACTTAGTGCAATAAGAAAGAAGAAAGATGATAATAGACTTCAACAACATATACATACCTTCAATATTCAAATAAATAAAAAAAAATTCGAACATTTAACTAAAAAATTATACAATATTTTCAAATTAACATTTTAATGTTTTAACTTTTCATAATTGCTCATTTAATTGTCAAGACAACAATTTATATAATCATTATTGTTCCACCTGCATAGTATTTGGCAATTCCAATAAGGAATCATCTGCAAATGTAAATGTTATACTTTCCATCGACAATTAATGAACTGATGATGGATGTTTACAAACATCCGAAACGTCTTCACAATAATGTAATCATTTTACAATAAATATTACATCTTCTTATCACGGATTTCCAAAGCCTTTTTAATAAATTCAAACAAATTTAATTTTGGATCCTTTTAACATTTTACAAAAATTTAGGCTGTTATAGAAATTAAAAGAATTCAAGAAAAAATTTACACGAGAAGAAAAATGTGGGTGCATCTTTGTTTTCTATTGCATTCGGCAGTGACGAAAGGGCATTTTGCTCGTAGTGTTTTTTTTTTTATTTTTTATGTAACTCAAAAAGGATTAGCCATAGAATGTTGAAATTGTGTATATAGAATTGCTATAACATCTAGTTATACACCTCCATGTTTTGTTTCAATAGGACTCTTCAAAAGGGTAGTTTACTCTAAGGGGGTCCTAGGATGGTAGAAATTAAAAATGTTGGCTAAAGGGAAGATTTGGGTAATTGCGAGATGATGGTGATTGTGAATACTGTAAACTTGAAATGAAATGAAAAATAAAACTAAAACGGAAGAGAATTCCTGCCTCATACTGCATTGATAAGGAGACTCCGAGGAAGAAAGAAGTTAGTGGGTTCGATATTAAAAATGTTGGGTGAAAGGAAGATTTGGGTAATATAGAAGCTTGTGATTGTGAATTCTGTAAACTTGAAATTAAATGAAAAGTAAAACTAAAACCGAAGAGAATTCCAGCCTCATACTCCATTGATAGGGGGAGTCCGCGGAAAGAAGAAGTCAGTAGGTTCGATATTAAAAATGTTGGGTGAAAGGAAGATTTGGGCAGGAATAATTACGTATTGATTTGAAGACGTGGGAGATTGTGGTGGCGGGAGCAAAGCAGCAATCTGTATGCCGGCGCGTTCGCTCAAATGTTGGCCGATATTTTTATTGAAGTTGGCTGTGTCGAAGTCCGGGCCGGGTTTAATATCGGCGCGAGACGCTGATGCTGAGCGCGACGCGAGTCTATTTCCATGAGTCACCTTGCTGCTATCCCGGGGGACGCAGGTCCCCTTTAATAAGACGGTCCGCGAGCGAAGCCAGTGCCCTGTCGCACGGTGGGTATTGATCACGGGACTATTTACCCGCGCCCCACAGACAAAGTTTCATTCGCTCCCTTTCAATGCGACTTCAAAATATCTGTCGGCGTCGTAGCACTCGTTATTGAACTTCCTACCTGCGGCCGTGTCTTCCCCAATCCGAATCCAACTCTTCCGCCAGCCGTTTTAATTAAACCGTTATCTGAAGTTTCGGCCCAACTGCTCCTTGCACAGCGGCGCTGAATTAAATCATAACCCCATTGTCTGCGCCGCAGAATGCACGCTCTTCCCAGAAATATATCCTCATTGACAGCTACCACTAATTACTAGATTTACCAACAATTACTTCTCCTACCAGACACCCCTATCCAATCTCACATTCCGCACAATTGCCGGTCACTATGTCACTATGTCAATCGCAAAAACTATCCCCTTCTTATCTACTGGCACCTCCTTTTCAACCAAATGTTCCTCACAGAAAGAAGACGCTGAATTTCGCTCTCGTTTCTAATTTATGGAATCTAACAATTCTACATAAATTCTCCTCCTCTCTTTTTCCCCAGAGTCGTTTAGATCTGTCTCTAATACATTTACTTTCTTTTTAATTCACACAAATAATAAAATAAATATTACAAATGTCAGTAAATAATACAAGTACAAAATATCCAAAAAGTTCATCGGGACATATGATCAGTAATTTAGTGTTAACTTAAGGATTTCTTCTTAGATATACAGATTTTTGCAAGGAAATAGAAATTTAGGAAGATTTTATGAAAATTATGGAAATGTAAAGGTTTTTTTGTTAGTATCTCAGTTTTGGCTAGCTAAACAGGTTACATCTTGTATGTATACTGAGTTATTGTTTTTTATACTAAATGCAATGTAATAGTCGTTTAAGAAGTTTTTCTAGTTTTAACACAAAAAAATGTAATTAAACATTTCGTATCTTTAATTCTTCATTTTTTATATCAATTTCTAGACCAAAAACTTAAAATTAGAAATGAATTCAAAGAATCAGATTATAATAAAAACAGTATTTTCAAATAAAAACCATTTAATTTCCCTGTTTTAGTAATGTTTTTAATTCCAATCATGTACAACAGTACAAACTGTTTTTAAAGGAATTCTAAGGAAAAATGGAAGCTCATTTATAAATTTTTTAAGCAATAATTTTGGATAACACTGCTGTAATCTTTTGTAGTTTTTCTAGTTATATTGATGGTATTTATGTGATGTATGTATGTACACTTTTGAGTTAAAACTAATTTGAATTTATTTTTCAATATAAAAGAAATAACAAATTTTGTAGCTACATGAAAGAGAATAGAATTAAAGAGAAAATGTATAAAAATTTTACTGACAAAGATCTGTATCTGTTTTGTAGGATAATAGTAAAAAGTTCTTTATTAAAATAGAAACACATTTGGTAATGTTCGTACACTATGGCTTTGTGTATTCGAGATCTGATAGTAATAGAAATTTTTTGTTCTTGGTTATAAAAAGTTTATTAAAAGTTGTTACAACGAAAAAAGGGAGAAAAAGTGAAAAAGAAATTTCTTCACTGTAGTATTTTGATAATGAAGCCGACACTTTTAATTCTGTGTGAGTTGTAGAAGGCAATTACACGATATTTTAATTTGGGAAGATGAATGTAGAAGATTAGAGAAGGCGAGATAAACAAGAATATTGGAAGAGTATATTGTAAGCAGGGCATGTAACCGAAAAAAATACTGGTTAACGGTTAACCCTTATAGAGAACGTTATAATATTAAGGGTTTTAGTTCGAAAACTGGTTTTTAAAAATTGGAATCCGGTTAATATATCGGTTAATAAATAATTAAAAGAAA
Organism: Stenolophus ochropezus; assembly: GCA_035578165.1. Classification (NCBI taxonomy): domain Eukaryota; kingdom Metazoa; phylum Arthropoda; class Insecta; order Coleoptera; family Carabidae; genus Stenolophus; species Stenolophus ochropezus. The sequence continues at coordinate 8,170,085 of JAQOWZ010000002.1, forward strand.
TTAATTAAAAAAGTAATTATAAATATTTAATTTTAAAAAATTAATAGAATAATTAATTAAAAAAAATTAAAAAGTACTATTTGGGAAAAATATAACAAATAAAAGAATGCAATTTATTTAACGAATATTCACAAAAATTCCCGTAATACCTTCAGAAGAACGCAGGTTACTTTTCAATTTTTAACTTGCCTATGCTAACAAACAGACTACCTATTTTTATGACTCTCCAATAAAATGTTAATTGTAAAAACTGTCATGAGTCATGTTCAAATACAAACAGAAAACACAGATATAAAAAAATATTTAAAAAAATTCTCGCTAAATGATATTAAAATAAAGGTTAATGTTCGCTAAAGCCGTTTTTTTTAGTTAACGGTTACCGGTAATTTCAGCCTGAAAAATATCGGTTAAAATTACGGATAAAGTTCGCAATTTTCGATGAAAATATCGGTTACCGGTTTTTATTAACCGGTTTTTTAACCGGTTACATGCCCTGGTTGCAGAAGGCAATGGGGTAGGTGACCAATTTCTAAATTTGGTATATGTGATAGCTTGTACAAAAATAATATACCCGTATTTTTTTAAAATTGTTAATTATATATTGCTTTGAAGTAAATAAATAATATAGTACTTGGGAGGGGATTATGACGTCAACTAAGTTCATAAGAGGGGCGAAGGTAGACAGAGACGGAAATATGTAGTGTGAGTGAGATAGAGAGGTTTATTGCCACTCCTTCAAATTTTAACCAATCTGTGTGCGAACTTAGTGAACGTCATAGTAATTGCTGATAAATATTTAACCTTTTTGATGTCAACGTTTATAAATAAACATACTTTCTATAATTTAATAGTTTTTTCATTAAAATTCTACCTAGGTCACCTACCCCATTACACGATATTTTAATTTGGGAAGATGAATGTGGAATATTAGAGAAGGCGAGATAAACAAGAATATTGGGAGAGTATATTGTAAGGGTGATACAATAATTCCATTGTGAGGTGATTTGTAGCAGGTAGAGCAAATTTAACGGAGTGTGGCTGTAACATCAACAACAAGAACAACACAACGACGAGTTGTTGTTGCAGAGCGCGCGGATGAACTCACTCAAGACGCAAGACGTTCACGGTGGCGCGCAGAGCAATTAGCGAAATTAGATCCGTGTTTAGTTTGACCAGATTATCAGACGCAGCCCGCTCCGGACTCGAGAGACCAGCGAGGTAAACATCTTATCACGTCACACTTTCCAACTGCCCGTCTCCGCTAATTCAATTATATGTGCACGCTCGTGAAAGCGCACGAATTACTATATCACTCTTTCCACCACCGTTGCAGATGTATTTATTGACATCTGCACCCACTACCACAGTAGCTTACTACAATTATTTGCTGCGGAACACTACACCAAAATAATTGTTTCTTTTCCATTTCAAAACCTATTTTTTGTTAAGGTATAAAATTACGGGAGGCTTTAATAATTATCAATAGAAAAAGTAGAAAATAAAGCAAATTATAGCAGCCACAACTAACGCACAGTTCTAATATTATTTCATAAGAACTAAACATATGGAAGTAAATATCTTTCTTTACTATTTTTAGTCAATATTTTTTTAAGGTATAGAATTAAAAATTCATTTTGGTTATAGGATGTTCCAAACATTTTTAAAAATAAAAAAATACAATTTATTGTCGACAAATTTCATTCTTCTCCTATCCCAATCATAAATGTTACTTCCGTACAATTAAACTTGAAAAAAAAATTTTTTTATTCCTTTTTCAATAATTTATTGCAGTATAAAATGTTGTAGTGATAATTAAATTTACCACTAAACTAAATAAATTTAGAAAATCAAGATTTTTCTTTCGAAAATTAAGTTCTCACCATTTATAATACCCTGAAAATTTTAATCTTTTTTTCAGGTTTTTCAGACAATTACTTATTCTTACGGTGAGGTATTGTTTTCCGATTTGAATTATATTTTCTAGTCCTTATATTTTAACCCACATATCTTAAAAAACAAAACAGAAATAAAATTAGATGTGTATATTTTTTATCCTAGTTGGATGCGGCAGAGATATCCATCTCCTAATAAACTTCCTTATAAATTTAAATGCCAAATAAATATTTTTTCTTTAAATCCCTCTCCTAATAACATTATTTAGCTAAAAACCCAACTTAAGATATTAGCTAAATAAATTATAAGGTACCTGAAGCAGCCAAAAAACTTTATTAGACGTCAAATATTCCTGTTTTAATATTAAATGTTCAATTATTGACTGGCATTATAATACGTTTTTAGTTCATTTATTTTCAACACATTTTTTATTCGGTATATTTATCATTCCTCTTAAATAAGCTTTTCCAACTTAACAATATCGCTAAGTTTATTTAATAGGTAGCTAATAGCTAACACATGAGAAAATTTCTATTGATATCACAAAATAAAATAGGTATTTAGCTCATAAAAAACTTGTTCTACTAACAGTTATCAGTTACTTTATAAGGAGGTGGATACCACGGGCCTAAATAACATTTATTTTTGATAATTGTTATATATTATTATAATTCTATAATTATTAACAACTTTAGGCTTAGGCCATAAATGTCTAAATTACAATAACGGTTTGATAGGCTAAAATAGCAATACAATAAGCTCATTTTTTAACAATTACTAACCTTTTTTATCAGATCTTTATAGATGATCAAATTTTTAAATATACTCGCACATTGTACTGTGATATTTATAAATAATATAATCTTCTAAGAGTAAATACAATCAAAACAATTTTAACGACTAAAGTATATCAACTTATAATCCGAATTATTAAGTAATATGAAAGGTAAATATATGCAATTGTCAAAAATTTCAAAGGGTACAAATAACTGTATAGAGGCGCGCATTTATTTTCTTCCGTGTTTGTGATGTTTCCGTGTAAAATGTTATTGGTTATAAATCAGGAGTAATATGCGTCTTAATGTGAAGCACGCTGATGTGTGGATGCCAAGCTAATGTAGGTCAATATGTTAGTACAATATTCCGGCAATGCAACATCGGAATTTGAATGTCGTGTAAGAAAGTAATCGGGAAAAGGGGAGGAAAAACAGTAGTGAGCAGGAAGCAACAAGACGGGCTGCGTTTGTTTCTCTGCGATCGGCGTGGGTGGCCGGCCCCCGCTGATATATTCCATTAAAAGAGCGACCCCGATGTTATTGGCATTGTGTTCATATCGCGCACTGGGCAGCCAGTGCAACTGACGGCCGTATAATACGACTCCACTCGCTTTTATTATTTTTTACTAACCCATTGTTTTCAGTTTTCAGTATTTTTTACCCGCCATCGTATTTCCCATCCCTTATCTTTTTCTGGCGTACTTTTTGCGATATGGCGATATAGGTTCTCGCCGCATTATCGAATTGTTTCACAATTTTCAAAGACTTGCACGTGGACCGTAAATAACCATATCAGCGCCCAGCCGAGTGCGAAATGACAACAGAGAGAACCAATCAGCGGTCGGCCAAGTTTTTCACGTTCTGGAAATTACGCCTCGTTGTCGCTCACTCGCTAGGGAAGATGGATCGACGTCTTTACACTTTCTGTATCGTTTTTCCTTGTTTACTGCACTTCGGACTATCGATTAGTGCCACTCTTATGCTAAATTTCTCACACACCGACAACATCTTCAGACCAAGACAATCATTCCAAATCCTTAAATGTTCAAACTGCCGGACTAATTTTCATCTAACAATTATAACTTCTTTGTTGTTATTTATTTTGCGATTAGTTTTGGCACTTTTATGCTAAATTTCTCACACACCGACAACTTCTTCAGACATAGACAATCATTCCGAATCCTGAAACGTTCAACCTGCCTGACTAATTTTCATCTAACAATTACAACTTTTTTGTTGTTATTTATTTTTCGTTTAGTTTTGCCACTCTTATGCTAAATTTCTCACACACCGACAACTTCTTCAGACCAAGACAATCATTCCGAATCCTGTAACGTTCAAACTGTCTAACTAATTTTCATCTAACAATTATAATTTTCAATTAGTTTTCGCACTTTTATGCTAATTTTGTCACATACCTTCAACGTCTCCGAGACGATGATGTTTATTTTGAATACTAAAAAGTTCAAATTACCTAATATGATTCTTCTAGGGAAGTACCCATATCAACTAACCAAAACTATAACTTCAATATGTTTTATTTCCTATTAGCTTTCACACTTTTTTGATAAGATTATTTATTACACAACATTAACACCTTTCTAGACAATAACAATTATTTCAAATTTCGAAATTCTCGGCACTGAATCATCAATCAACAAGGTCTTCAGACCGTTCTATTAACTGATGTTTTATACTTCCCCAAAATATGTATCACAATTTGACATATATAAAAAATATGTAACATTTTAATTATTACCAGTCAGACAAAATAATGTCTTTATATATCACTTCAAGTCAATTTTAGACCAGTTATGATTGCCGCTTGAAAAGTATTTCAAAACTGTCTCAGATAATATCCTTATTTGCACTGTTTTCTTTCAAGAAAATAATAAGTTTTAAAACTCTTTAGGATCAGCATCTTATAGGCTTTTTATTAAAAGAAAAACACTTGTGATGATCTATCTATATTCGACCTGAACTATAAATTCGCTGTTCTATTTATTTTTCGATTAGCCCCGCACTTCTGTTAAGGTAAATTTCCCACAGAACATCAACACCTTCCGAGACGATAGGGAATCGTGTTAGAAATGTCAAGTTTGCGTGTTGCACTGTAAATTATATTTCACTGGGTTGGTGAAAAATGGCACGTGTCTGTTGGGGGCTAGCACTTGTTCCGTCAGCGAAGCCGGTAAGCCGGCCGGCCGGCGACCACGGGGTTATCTCTTGCCGCCGCACGCCGTCTAATTATTCATTTGGGTCGCTCATTTGTATGCAAATGATGGACGGACGTACACACACCCACGCCGAGAAAGAAAAGCCCAAGAGCGGCACCCACACCACGGAAAGAAATAGGAAGTCAGCCGGATTAGCTGTTGCTGATGAGAATGAAAAAGGGAACAACCGCACTGTGGATTTAGGATAGGAAATTAAACGCTCAATGACAAAGAACTATACCAGTTCAGAAGTAAAGAGGAACCATGATATGGATTGTTGTAGAACTACCTGGCTGAGGAAATGGTCAAGGTAAGGAACAACTGAATTGATGATGATGCTGATAAAGATATTGGTTGTTGAAAAACGAGATGGATTGTTGTGGTACAACTTGGCTGTGGAAATGGTCAAGGTAAGGTACAGCTGAGTTGATGGTGATGCTGATGTAGATATTGGTTGTTGAAGCACGAGATGGATTGTTGTGAAACAAGCTGGCCGTGGAAATGGTCAAGGTAAGGGACAGCTGAATTGATGCAGATATTAGTTGTTGAACAATCAGGCCATGGGTTAGCTGAACTGATGATGGAGGAGAAGAACTAGGTGATGGAGGAGAAGAAGGAATGGGGAAGGTGAGAGCAGCGAGCACGTGCTTACCTGTTGTGAGAAGTGGCGTCGGCGGCGGCGGCGTGGAGCCGTTGCAGCGTAGCCGCTGGAGCGTCAGACGGCATCGATCGAGCCTACCGTGGCGACGACCTGAGTGACAGGCCGGACACTCACTAAAACACAGAGTGACCTTCGCAGGGGTCGGAGCGCCGGGTAGAGAGCACGTGACGCTGGCAACAGGCGCCGGACGCCGGAACAACAGGCACTCAATATCACTAGCACACAACTGTACGCCACCTAGGGAACCGTCGCGAGGAAGTGCTCACCGCCTCATGCCAGCGCACAGCACACTGAGCCGGGCGCCGTGACGTCAGAGACAGCGTCTACTATCGAGCACGGGCGGTGCTCTACGTCGCGAGCGTCCACGCGGGCCGCCTTTGAAGCGACGCCTGCGCGCGGCGCCCGCTGCGCGCGCCGCCCCCCACCGCCGAGGCTCAGGTACACACACACACCTGACCCTGACGGACGGACTTGTTCATAAATCACGTCACTTTTTATTTCGATGCTCCGTGCGATGTTCCTTGAAAAAATTCCCACTCATAAATCGTGCGGCGCGTGCTTTGGTGCGGGTGGGGGTGGCTCATTGTTGCGCCTACTAATTCTATATGCTCGCACCCTCCCCGGCACGCCATGTCACGCGGCCAGCAGCGACGCAGCGCGTCGAGTGCGTCGCGAGGCAGGTCAGTGCACCAAATTCTACTCAACCGCTCACTTACAATAATTACACCACCACATCACAATTATACTTCATTTCAAAACTCACTCCTTCATTTCACATCCCTTACATTATTTACTTTGTCATAAAACACCTACCTTACCATATGCTTTGTAAGAGTATCTTACATGAATCATAATGACTAATTGCCGATTGTATAACTATGTACAACACAAACTTTAAGTTGCCCTTTAATAGACAATAGCAAAATAAAATAACAATTGTGTTAACTAACGTTAATATGATAAGCCTTATTCAAGAAATTTAATAGTCAATTTCCTACATATAGTATTGTTAATTCAATTGGTAAACGTAATCCGAATCGAATATGAAATGTGAAATTTGGGGATAGGTTCCTACTGATCATGTCTATATTAACCAAATAAAATACCGCTATATCCGAGTGATACCAACAAATAGCATTAATTTAACAAAATTGAAATAGATAAAATGAATTTTTATGTTAGGGTTATAATTTATAATGTCATGGCATTCAAGGCAGGACTATGAGACCTATTGTGTAACTCAGTGGTTAATTTTTAACCAGTTGCTAACATTTTTGACATATAAAAACAAACATTACAAGTGATGTTTTAATAATTTCTTCAGTATTATTGCTTTCATTGGAGAAAAAAATTAGCAACTGGTTAAAAATGAACCACTGAATTACAGAATAATGGATTGTGATCTGCAATACTTTATTTAAGAAAACTATACAAATTTGCACTTACATATACTCTGTTCACGTTACGGTAAGAGTTAGGGCTAGTACAGGGACTACGATTATGGCTCTTTGATTAGTTCAATTATCGCAAATATCCACATATTGACCGGGATTCGAACCCAGGACCTCTAGTATAAAAAGCGGCTTTGTTACCGTTTTTCTATCGAGGTCGATTTTTCTTATTAAATATATTTAGGTTCGTTTTTATTTGTTCATTTAAAATTGCCAGAACTATTCATCTAGTTCGAACTAGGTTGTTCGTGAAGTACATTCTAACCACAACTATAACTTCTTCCCTGCTAGAGAAACAAATAAAATCCCACCTGTTTTACTCACACTTTTATTTGTATTTAATTTTATTTCACACTGTTTACTGCCTCTATAAAGCGTCTAATAGTTTTTCAAGCAACGATCAATTAATGGCCATAAAGAAATGTACCTTTACTATAACTTTTATTTGAAATATTTACCAAAATAAAATTAGCATCGTTACGTTTAATGGAACCATGAAAATATAAGTACCAAATGAAATAAAAGATGTAGTAACAACAACCTATATTTTATCCTTTATGAACAATATTTCGACATGAAAAACACACGCCAAATACAATTCCTATTGGAATATGTAACAGAAAGAAAAAATAATAGAAATAATGTGATATATTGTGCACCATATGTCGAATAATAGGGCGTAAAATTCAAGTCGTAAACACGTGTTCCATTTTTATTTTCCATATTGCACATTGGGGTGAATAAACAGCTTGCTTAGTAGCTCTATATATAACTTAATTTTAGTTATTTTCGAATTTCAAAATCCCCCAAAACTACTTTTCAGTACATGTCATTATGAGAATGATGAGTCAATAATTTCTTGTATTATAATTTTACTTATGTTATACAAAATTTAACATTTTACATGTAATCTATAAATTTCCCAAGTTGTAAAAGTAAAACATGCATCCTGATTTAAATTTGTAATTAAATTATATTACCATGCAACATTACAACTGCTGCAACATATTCCATTAAAATTTGTCATAATTTTTTTAATTCATCATATTTTTCTAGATGAATCATACGTTATCAGGTGCATTTTGAATGAATACTTTTATGTCGTTGAATTTATAAAAGTTAAGGAAAATTATACGACAACTAAAAATAAATATTCTTTAATATTTATAACAACGAATTTCTAAAAATTATTATTCATATTTTTTTTCTAGTACTTACTATTTCTCTTCGTTCAGTTATAAAAAAGTGCACAACTAGAAGTTATAGCACTCCAGTATTAAATTTCAACATTTTACGGCTAATCAATTATGAATCATGCGAGATACATACATACGTACGTACTTCGTACAAGGAAGTAAAAATAAAATTCTGGAGCCCATGACCATCGTAGTGTTGGGAAATGTGAATAAAAACAATACCTCCCTTGCAATGTAAATAAATAAATGAAATAGAAATCATTTATTTGTGTTTTTATTGATCCTACTAGAATTACTGAAATTTATAGCCTACTAAATACTGAAAGTATCAATTCATTGTAAGCCAGTCAATGTTGTTTTAAAACCTTTTCCGTTTCCATACATTTTCTAATTGGGAATTAAAAAAGTTAAATTTTAAATTTATTTGTGTCTGGTAAAAAAATGTATAGAGTTGGCCTTTCCAAAAAAATAAATACAAAAGACCATATTTCATTTATGGTTAGTAAACATTCTAAATTACTAAATATAATAGCATCTAGTTTATTATTTATTAATTCAAAAAGCTAGATTCTAATTTCACTTGTATGAGTAATTAGTAAACATTGAGCAGGGCAGGCTTTTTCCTTACCTAAACTATTTTTCTCAAAGGGTGACATGACATCCCTTTACCCTGATGTAGAAAAAATTAAATAAAAATATTAAGCCTCTATTAAACTAAATTATTTTCGATGAGGTCATAGTCCTTAGAGCTTGTATTTTTTAAAGAATAAATTTAATAAAATAGATATTAACTTCTCCTCCGGCTGGTAAACAGTGTACAGGGTAGAATTTTCCCTTCCCTGCAAAATTTAACCCTAGAGTTTCTTTCTCCAAGAGTGTCTTCCCAATCATCCCTTAATTTTGCTGCACAGAAAATTAAATAAAAATATCCAAACACATTCAAAAATTTTGATTTTAATTTCTCCTCCGGCTGGTAAACAGCTATCAAGGTAGGTTTTCCTTTCAAAACTTCTATTCTTTTCAAAGTGTGTCTCCAAAATCAACCCTAAATCATGTTGCTCAGAAAATATCCAAGGAGGTCATTGCCCTTAAAGCTTGTATTTTTTTAGAATAAATTCAAATAATTAGATTTTAATTTCTCCTCCAGTTGGTAAACAGTGTACAGGGTAAGCTTTTTCCTTCCCTTCAAAATTCAACCCCATAGCTTCTATTTTTCTGAAAGGGTAACTCCCCAAACATCCCTTAATCCTGCTGCACAGAAAATTAAATAAAAATCTCCAATGAGGTCGTTATCCCACAAGCTTCTATTTTTACCTCCCACCTATCAATATACAAATAAGGAGTGTGAATTTTCAAAATATGTGCACGAATTAAAGTTCCTAGAATACGATTTTACTATTTTTCAGTGATGTCTGTATGTCTGTTGACATAAGCTGTTTTCCAATTTGACGTAAATCATTTTAAATATAAAATACCTAAATTTGATTTTTTACTATAAAATAAAAGAAGGTGAAAGAAATATACTTATAAGGAATAGATTCTAGTTTCGCTAGAAATAATTGTTTTGCTCAATTTAGGAAATGTTAGAAATGAATTGAATTAGAAATATTCTGAACAAATTAATTTTAAAACTAAATATTTAATGTATTAACGAAAAAATATCTGCAGAATATATTACTACAGTAGCGGAAAGTAAGCTGTTGTACACATCAAATTTGTTTAGAATAAATTTTAAAAATTAGATTTTAATTCCTCCCGTGGCTGGTAAACAATGTACAGAGCAGGCTTTTCCCTTCAAAAATCAAACCCCAAGCTTGTATTTTTCTCAAAGGGTGTCTCCCCAAACATCCCTTAATCCTGCTGCACAGAAAATTAAATAAAAATATCCAAAGAGGTCATTGTCCCTAAAGCTTCTTTTTTAACCTCCATCCTATCAATATACCGGGTGTCCCAGCTCGACCGACACATGAGAGTTTTACATGGGAAATCAGTTAATTATGAATAGTATCTCCCCAATGCAAGATATTAACTTGAAATTTTATATACTTATCGGAGAATATTAATTCTATGGATCACACTTATTTGAAATATGCAATTTCGTCTGCAGGACGAGAATTATTAAATTTAAAATCTAATATTTTCGTTCAAAATCAGACAGCAATGGAAATAAAAGAAAATATCTATGTGACAGTTCTGATAGTTAATGACATGTCATTGTAGATATTTATATTTTTGTAATATTGGTATATTATTTAACAAAAAGAAACTAAATTCAACTTAAATAATATTAAAATACAGGGAATAAGAATTAAAATCAGTGATACTTCACTAAACTGTCAGATAAATATTTTCTTTTATTTCCATGGCTGTCTGATTTTGAACGAAAATATTAGATTTTAAATTTAATAAATCTCGCCCTGCAGACGAAATTGCATATTTCAAATAAGTGTGATCCATAGAATTAATATTCTCCGATAAGTATACAAAATTTCAAGTTAATATCTTGCACTGGGGAGATACTATTCATAATTATCTGATTTCCCATGTAAAACTCCCATGTGTCGGTCGAGCTGGGACACCCGGTATAAACAAGGAAGAGTGAATTTTGAACAAATAAGCAGAAACTAAAATACATAGAATACGATTTTACTATTTTTTTTCAGTTATGTCTGTATGTCTGTTGACATCAGCTATTTTCCAATTTGACCTAAATCATTTTAAAATAAAATGACTAAATATAAAGTTTTATTATTGTAAAATGCAAAAAGGTGAAAGAAATATACTTATAAGGCATATATTTTAGTTACGCTAAAAATAATTGTTTACAACGGTTTAGGAAATGTTAGGAATAAATTGAATTAGAAATATTCTGAACAAACTAATTTTAAAATATTACTACAGTAGCGGGAGGTAAACTGTTGTACATATAAAATTTTTTTAAATGAATTAAATAAATTAGATTTTAATTCCTCTTGCGGCTGGTAAACAAAGTACAGGGCAGGCTTTTCCCTTCAAAACTCAAACCCCAGCTTGTATTTTCTCAAAGGGTGCCTCCCCCCCCTCCCCGTTTCCAATCATCCCTTAATCCTGCAGCACAAAAAATTAAAACTGCCCATCCCCTGAGTAAATCATACTTTGAGGTCATCGCCCTCCCTAACCCAACCCGCCCCCTCCGGGCAGGTGCGCCCCTGGCCGTGAGAAGCAACCCTTCCTCGGGGCACGCGCCCAGCTGCAGGGCTCGCATTTGCATAATGCATGCGCGGAGCACATGTGCATGTGGACACTGCTTGCAGGAGGCACGGCTCTGCAGATAATGGCCTGCCGTGATAAGATAGGCATTTTAAATCAATCAACGCAGACATAATGGCCGCTATTAAGGGCTGGTTATTAGCCGGAGTAATCACAAACATACTAAACGAAGGCTAATATAGTCTAAGAGTTATTTACTGGCACTTCGAGACAAGAGCTACCGAAAACACTTTCACCACTATATTGTAGCGATTGCAAGATCACGCCACGAGTGACAACATTCTATTGTACTGACGCATCGAAACTGCCAGAATATTCGAGAGTTTAATTGCTCGAGTATATAAACCCAAGCTGAAAAGACTGCGAGGACAGTCTAATATTAATACGAGTAATAAACATAAATATCTGGTGATATAAATATCCTGTAAATAAATAGTGCGAAGTATTAAGTGTTTAAATAAATATTCTTAATTTTTTTAAGTCTTTATTAATAATTACTGCTCCTAAATTAGTTTTATATTTGTTTATTCTTAGTGTTATTAATTTTTATTATCTTTTTATAATTTATTATTTGTGTTATAAAATGACATACAATCTCAATAATGTGAAATAATGTAATTGTACTGTATATTAGAATAAATTCATTTCTATTTTATTACAGGTAAAATGAAGTTTTGCATTCAACTTTCAGAGATGTATATCAAATATAAAATCGTTAAATTATTATGGAGAACAATTTACAATTTTGAAATAACGATAGTATAAATTTAAAACATATTTTGGAAAAATAATAATGTGTATAATATATTATCCATTGATTTTATTAGTTCAGTAATATAACCAGCATTTTGTTTTTGAAATCAATGTGCGAACATTTATTTAAGCGTAATATAAAAATTACTTATTAATAACAATTTCGTTAAATTAGCCTTCATAAATATTTTGCTTTCATAAATATTCTATAGATAATAAACATCTGTAAAAGCGTATGAAAACTATAATTTCCTAATACATTTAATATAATAACTGTTTTCATAGAATTATAAACTTGTATATTAGTTATCTCATGATAGAATAACTTGATCTAAATATCGTAAATTATACGTGTGAGTTTGTTTATTATATATTATATTTTTCTCACTAAAATTTCTAAACCATATTATTATGAAGTATGTAATTTTTTCTCCATTATTAATATAATGAAAGAGTATATATTTTCACAAAACGTATTTGTGTACCTTTAAAGATAACCTCTATAAACATTGACATATGATACAAAGGAAAACGATATGAGTCATCACATAATGCACAAGTTTCATTCATTCCTTTTCCCCGAACACATTATCATTTATGTTTTATGCTATTCTTTCACATTTATTTTTGAGAATATCACTTTAGGGAACATAATTAAAAGCTTTTCTGTAAATTAAAATGTGTTATGGATTTGTGTGTGTGTGAATTGCGCGGGAAAACGAACAATTATTTCTACTCAAAAAACCACTCTTGAGTGCGGAATCACGCAAGTGGAACTGTATTCATGAATATAATTTGTAACGGGGTAACAACCAAACTATGTATGTCACTAGGTGTATTTTCTTTTCGGGAAAGTTTGATCAATCGAGAAAACTCCCCCTAACGGAAACACAAGAAAAAGTCTTATTGGAATTCTAACACACGTTCTCATTTTGAAAACAATTCTCTAAATGTAATGATATGTAGATAATGATTTAAAACATTACTTTACGGTCATTCAAGCTGATGTAGAGAAATTATATTTATGAAGGAAATACAATAAAAAATACTCAGGCATTCAGGAAGAAAATAAATAAACAAAAGTAATATTTTTCTTAAGTACCATGATTATATTTAGTTAGACTAAGAAAATAATTCTTTTTTTATACTCTTTTGTAAAGCTAAAGTACCTAATTGTTTCTTTGTAAGGATTCTTTTCAAGTGTGTCTTAGTAATACGTATGGATTTCTTTAACTAGCGTAAAAAAATTTACTAGGGTAATTAAAGTCCTTAATATGAACGAAAGCTTTTGTTTACATCAACCATTTTGAAAAAAATCTGCTACTTCTAAAATGTTCAGAGTAAACAAACAATACAAGAGGTAACGTAATACATACAGATTTTAGATCAATAATAGTATATTGTGTTATTAAGAGTAAAAGTGATACTCTGTGTGGCTAACGTGGAAGTTTGCATGTGAGGCATACAAAGACACTTACTCTGAATAACACATTCTATTTTTTCTTGAAAAGTAGATATTTAAAAAAAAATTATACTACTTGACTTTTGATTTGTAGGTTACCAATTTAAATCTGTCAGTTGTTGACAGTTTTATAGTGGTTATTTAAGGCGATATTACAGTCTTCTATTGTACCTACAAGTTATTTCTTATTATTATTTTACTCTGGCGGCGTAAAAATTAATCTTCAAAAAAATTAGACTAGGTATTATTACTTATAATTTCTCCCTATCGTTTGCTTGTTTTCTTCTTTTATTTTTTATCTATAAATGTAGATAAAGAAGAAATGTTTGTGAATATAATGATATAATAAGTATATACAATTCACAATGAGGTCAATTTATAAAGGGCACCTCCACCAAAATATTGTTTATTCCTTTATTCTATGTCTATAAGTTTGGCATTAGTAGTTGATATCTTTTTTAATTTATATCTATAGCTGTATGCAAACTGAATAAAATCAAACAGAATAGAAATAGAAACGTGGTAAAATGGAGCATGAAATATGAAATTTTGAAGTCTGGCATAGGTACTACAGTAAAAAAAAAACAGTAAATGGGATTAGCGTACGAATCTTTATAAATGTTTTGGGTTTATTTTCAAGAAAAGAATTCATTACTTTATGTGTCTAATAAAAGTTTGAATTGTGGTTATATTATTCTTATGATTTTATGAAGATTCATTTGTATTAAAAAGTGTTCAATATAAGTACTACATTCCGATTTGTTATTCCTTTGTTTGACGTACTGTAAGGAAAAAGGATTTTGTCGTGTTAAAGTTCTTGTTGTTGTTGTGTTATCCTTAAGAAGTTTTATTTATATTAGAAGTGTCCAGTATATGTACTATATATTTAAGGTTTTCGTTTAGCATATTTTAGTAAGATTTGAAAGTTTGGTAAATGAGATTTCATGTCTAAGTTCGTAAATTATTGTATTATCCTTATGAAGTTTAATTTGTAATAAAAGATATCCATTAAAAGAAGTGCGTATGAAACGTTTAAATTTGGTGTACTGTGTAGCAAGGTATTTAAAGGGTTTGATGTTGAAGTCCATGTTGTTGTTGTTATGAAGCGTGGGCGTCGCGAAAGCGCGGCAAAATGGAGCGTGCGTACAAACCTTTGTGCATGCCGGTGTATTTGTCCTTGAGGACGGTGAACTCGTAGATCTTGCCGAACTCCTCGAACATGGGCCGGAGGTCGTCCTCCTCGAGGTGGCGGGGGATCTGGCCGACGAAGAGCTTGATGGCGTCGCGCTGCTCACAAGCCATGTGCATCGCCGGCGGAGACGTGGGGATATGCATGATACGAACACGGACACTTGGACACTCGCACACTGACTCACATACACGGATCACAGACGTTGTTGCGGGTATTGCACATAGAACACCGAACGACACGAAGACAAGGACGGCACGCACAACAACTAAGCTACGTGAGCAGCTACGCGACCAGTGTGCCCTGTGTCTAAATTAATGTGCGTCTTTGTGCCGCTTGCATTTCGCAGCGGGCATAGCCAATCCACTGCCACCCTTACCCAATAAAAGTGGCGAGGGGTGAGGGGCGGCCGCGCACAGCTGACTCATACGAGCGCCCCTGTCTGCAGCCCCTGCCCCTGCGTCGGCCCCGGCGAACCCTACGCAACGCGTGCTGCGATGTGCGATCTCCAGCTTCGCAACCACTGGGCCATCCAGGACCGGCTCACCCACTACCCGCTCCCCAAGTCCGCGTCACTATCACACAATTTAATAAAATACACATTCACAATGCCAACACAATACTCCTTTGGAAAACACATCGATTGTCATCCATTCATTCTACGATACGTCGTTCTTGGAAGGAACAGTGTTTCCAATATTGCATCTACCACAAATGTCACAATGTTATTTGATTTGTTTTCTGTTATTAATAATTTAACTCGCATTTTATTTTAATACCTATAGTCAGCGGAGGATGGGCAATTACAAATTAATATAGTAATCTGTATTTTTTTAATAATAGTTTCTTGTAGAATAATAACGACAATTTTAAATACTCAAAAGTTGAAAATATTGTATTTCAACTGTCCACTGGCCCCCATTCGACTGGCCTACCGGTAATTTTCCCGGTATCCTGCCGGGCCTGTCCTCCCCTGCCTACAGTACCCATAATAAACCAACAATTTTTAGATTATCCTAAATAACCCAAGATATTGGGATATTTCTTGGGTATGGTTATTAATTAGACAGTGGCTTCTGGAGTTCAACCAAGTTTATTCACTCAACTTCGACAGTTTTGACCCCAGCTTGGCAATCTTCTGAAGATAAAAGGACATATGAGTGCTAGAAAGGGGATGCAAGGGGGTAGGCTTGAAACCTTTTGGCTTAAAAAAAGAAATAAAAAGATAATTTTTGTGAAAAAAATAATACATAATTTATTACTGAATATATTTTTATTTGAACATACAAAGTGTGTAGAAAATTGAATTATTCTATTTACGAAACCTGAAGATGTCTTAATTGCTGTTCACATTTGTCTTTCATTTTATTGATATATTCGTCTTTTACTTCGTTCAATATGCTGTAATCGAACCTCTTCCGATTTGTATGTCGATCAATATTTGGTTAATCCAATGATATTATATATATAATAATAAAACAATAATATAAAATATAATCTCGTGTCTCGTATGGTACTAATTAACATTAGGCCAGATGAAAATAATATATGGAATAGTGACACTATATTTTATTTTAACTCTTCATGTCATTCTAAAAGGAATCAAAGAAGAAGCATCATCACATCATATTTTCAACTATAATTCAATGTGAATTACTTATTTTTTGAATTCATTGATATATGTAATTATTAAAACAGCAAAATTTTGGTGGAATTTAATAGAAAACATCTAATAACAGTAAAATAGAGAAAAACTGTGACTTCGTTTTTTACTTCATTTGAGTACACCCCCCTGAAGAAAATCCTACCACCGCCCTTAAAATATACCTTCATAATTTTCATCTCTTGAAGAACACCCATGTAGGTCAAAACTGTACAGGTTGACAGAATTAAGAAAATTCCAGAAACCATGGTCTATTTAATTAACTCAAATAGTGATCATAACATTGTAATCTTTAATTAAAATCATTAACCAAAAAATGGAACCAGAATCCAAAAATAAAATACATAAAGTAATACTTATTATCCGAATTTAAAAAGGCTAATTATTCTTTTTTTTTGACAAATTTCATAAAAAAAATATGTTTCTATTTATAGTTATTGTATATTGTTCAAAATATTATATTATTATCTTGTGGCTTTTCAATTCTGTTATTGGTCTTTATCCATTGAACCTGTAATGTGAAATTAGCATTCTAATTTGATTTACAAATATTTTAATAATAAAATTTGTTTATTTTTATTTTTTACTTAAAAACAAAATCGGAACTAAAACAGAAATTTCCTTTTTATACTAACCGGAACTGAGACTAGAACCATTAATTTTAATGATTACCAACCCTGTTATTACTGACTTTTATGTAAGGGAGGTATTGCAACCATATTCTACATATTTGAACATTTTGAAATATTAAAATATGTGTCCTTAAAAAGTCTTAATTTTTTATTATTTTTAGCGTAATTTTTTCCATATGTCCTTCCAGAAGTACTTACATGAACAAGACAGAAGAGTGCAATTTCAATTGATGAAATTTAAATAACTTTATCACAGAAGTAACAACTTTTGTCCCAAAAAAAAATGGTAATTTCTTTTTACATTGCCCATATGATACCTTAAATCTTATAATACCTCCATATTCAATATAAGTATTCCTCAAATTTTTTCTTATTGAAACTAGTTAAATAAAATTTCAAAACCAGTTTTAAATTTGTGTGACACAGGCGAGCGGACAAAAGAAAAAGGGTAGGACATGAATATTGCGAAGTCCACCCCTGCATCACTATCACCTCCCGCGTGTCCCGCGCACCCCTTGCCTATTCTCTCAGCCCTCTCGGATGTGAATGGATTCAGTGGTACAGTCTCGCAAAAGTCCCGTTATCTTTTCACAGGCTTCCATTCATTTATCGAATCATACAAAACTGACTTGTTTATGTTATGATGTGTGAATTTCGTACATTGTGTTCACACTGAAATGTTGTTACTTTACAGCAGATCTAACATTTTTACGCCCATTCATTTTCGTTTAGATAACTGTGTACACAACGCACAACGGAAAACTTTGATAACGTGGGCTCTGCCCGAAATTGCACCTGTATAAACACACATGGAACACACGACAGAACTTCTCAAAGTCGGAAATAATTGGGGCAAAAAATATAATACGCAAATTTTATTCGCTTTTCTGAATACATAAATAGATAAAACCATAACTTGGGCTACAGGATACTTCAAATCAGTATTAAAGAAATGACATAATACTTTACGATAAAGATAAGGTTCTAATATGGTTTTAAATTCGTAAAATTAAGATGTTTTATTTAAATACTCATTTTTACCTATCACCACTCAGTATGAGAGGTATCTATTGGAATCATGGTAAATATCGGATAGTGAGTTTTCAATGGATAAAAACGATTTGTAGTCCCTAGAACAATATTTTAATTTTTTCACAATGATGTCTGGATAGATAGATGGATAAATGGATGGAATAAAAAAGTTGAAATTTTGGATATAACATTCTTACACCCTAGATCAGATTTAATTACATTACAAATAATTAACGAATATTCTAAAAGGAATTGTACTAATACTGTAAGTACTAATTACACACGGATGTATTAATAAAAAGTGTAAAGAAGACAGACGAGAGATGGCCACATCAGATTTTTATTTTAGTGACACTGGTTTGATTTCTTTATTAAAATAAAATAATTGAAATTAATTATACAATTCAGATTATATGATTAATTAATTATTTGTATTGATAATAATTTAAAAATATATTAAAAACACTTTAATTATACAAATTATATTCAAATTATACAAAAAAAAATATTCGTTATCAGTACCACATAACATCTGTCATTATTTTGTATTCCGAAATTGTGAAACATCTGTTTAACAGACGTTACTTTTCTACTCCTCTAACTGGTATGGAGAGTGCACCTCAAGAACCATATTGTTTTCAAAACCACAATTGGATGTTCTGCTACTAAACCACGGGCCTCATTTAAATATTTAAGTTATTTAAAAATATTTTTGTGAATACAAAAAATATTTACTCCTAGTATTTATGTTGCCACATGAATCGTAAAACACTTGCGTTTTGCTGGTAACATTATTAAATTTTTCACTGACTCATTTCATATTACCTTGAATCATATTGTATTTTCTTATACTCTATACATTTTAAATTTGTTGTTGGATTTTGAAGTACAGGCAGTTAAAAAAATGAAAAAAATAATAATGACAAACAATACAAGACAGTTATTTAAAGAAAATATTATCCAACTCTTGAAAAATTTAGACAAAAATGTCAATATAATTTTTAAAAGCGCAGTAAGATGTAAGTAATATTTTTGGGTTGATATCGATTGACATTTGTAAAGTAGGGTACATTATGGTAAGGATTTGATCCTTTTGAGGTCAGTATTTAATAGAATATGATTATTATTGGGACTAAGAGACATTAGGCACATTTCTTATACGTCTGGGAGTACATCGTAAGCCAATATGTCACGAACTCTTGCGGCTATGATTAAATGCCGGCATGATTACTTGGTTATTAAGTTCATTTGTCATAGAGCGTTGAATGTTTTCGTAAACATTGAAACTGGATTAAGAAGCAAGTAATTTAGGATGATTTAAAATAATTAGAAGGATATCAGTCATGTTTTTTGGCGAGCGATAGGAATTTAAGTGATAAATGAGAAACCGCGGAAGAGAATTCGAAGCGAGAGAAGGAGCAGAAGTAAAAAGCTCGGAAAAAAGTAATTCGTTTTTGCCGGAAAACAGAAGTATTCATGTACAGGCTAATTCTCTTGAAGTGCCCATATTCTTGCTGGATTGCTCCCAAAAACACTAATCCCCCCGGAATTAAAAATAAGACTAGTACAAATTAATCGCATTGTCAGACGTTTCTTTCTTCGAGGGCTGGCAGTTCGTTCTTCGTCCAGATAAATGAATGCGTTGAAATAAAAAATACCGCAGAGCCCTCTAGATGTGCAGTGGTCTTCGCGTTCGTGTCTTTTATCGGTTTTAAAAGCTGGGCTGTCATGCAGTGAACCTGATTCACTTACGCGTTTATTTTCAAGAGCTTTGAGTCCAAGTCCTCCGGAGCTTTGATGTTTTAACACGGAAAAAGTTTACAAATAAAGTTACGCTATTGATCTCTGATAGATGGATGGACGTGTGTGCAGTTGCTTCTTCAAACGAAATATATTGTGTTACGTAATTTGCTCTAAAATATTTTTTCTCCTTTTTACTTTCCTCTTCATTGATTTCGATTCGTGGACACATTTATTACACGCCGAGTTATTTATTCTCTCCAGCACCGGACTACATTAATTTTAGCTTTTCCTCTTCATTAATTTAAATAGAAAAACTAAAATATAGTCGGGTCACGAGGAAAGTGAAACTATGTCAGCATTCTGCGCAATTCTGATAAATGGACGTTCCTACAATCCCATTTTGTTATTTTTGCGATGAAAGCTAGCTATGGGCATATAATTTAAAAATATGAAATCGTAAATAATATATTTTATCCAAAACCATGTAATTATAACGCTGTATTTATTGGGGTTTTGAAATAAATACCGTAGTTCACAACTCACTAGCAATATAAACATGCTAGATCACTAGTGATTCACATTATTATTATTAATATTATTATTATTATAAACTTCTCTGCACAATTATCATTGAAAATGACAAGAATAAATTCGAAAACACTATAATTTAAAGGTGCTGGATAAAATTTTGTATAAGTACCACAGGTTTGTTGTATAATTAAGAAAGTACCTACATTACCATTTTCTCAAGTATTAGGAAGAACTATTAACGTTGAAATATTATATTGTTTATCGAGTATACAAAAGCATTCATATCCATGCGAGTATGATAACAATTTTATATGAGCATGGATATGAGTTTTTTTAACGAGTTGCAGACCATATTTTTTAGGCGACCACATAATTAATTTTCACCCAAACAATCGGTTTATTATCAATAATATATATCAAACAATGGTTTTGAACAGAATGGAAATAATTTTGCTTAAATATGAATTGGTTTTGGGTCAAGACGGAAATATTTATTTCCGTCGCCTTATCATAAATCGTCGTTAATTATTCCTTTTGACAGATGGTGTATTAAATGGACATTAATCATTTTCTGTAGTGGCCGTCTAACATTGTTATTTATGCAACTAGAGGGTAAAGTAAGTGTTTTTTAGTCGAGTACGGAAATTATAGCACGAAATAAAAACATTGTGTACATAGAACATTTTTCCTTCAACCAAAATATTAATAAAAATTAATTTCAATAGTAAATTAAACCATTGATAAATATGTTTAAGTTGCCTAGCAATGGCTACTTTTCACGAACTAGTGCTTGAAAATTAATTCTTTCCAAACTCAAAAGAGGACATAAAGAATGTACTTTATGCCCAGCTATAATTAACATAATATCGTATGATGCATTAAGAAATGCACCTGAAATGTTTATGACATTATAACTGACAAAATTTTTACCATTATAAATTTAAGTCAAGAAAAATGGGATAACATTTGCGATGAATTAAGTAATATAAAATTTCATTTTATTATAACTAATTTGTTGGATGAGAAGTTATATGTGCTGGCCACATAAGATTTTTTTCTATTTTCGAACAAAATTTGCTTAATACGAAATAAAATAGTTCTATATTAATACCAGATATTATTTGTTTTTAGAGCAAGAATTATAGAACTTCAAAAAAGTTAAGTACCCCTCTGTCAGACGGTAAAAATGACAATGACTGATTTTTACAAAGGGTGATTTAGAGTATTTACATTCCGGTAAGAATTCTTCTAGGTTTTATTTTAGATTTCATTTTTATTTCGTTTAATTGAGGCAGTTACTTAATTGAGCCAAAATAAATTAATCCCAATTCAACAGAATTAACTAAATATCTTTTGATAGTCATTACTTGCATTTTTATTATATGCTAAACGTTTACTTTCATTTGTTTCAACGGCAATTAAAAAGAAGAATTAAATTTGCCGTTATTCTTTCTTTATATGCTTTATATATTTTTATTTCACCCAATAAAAGAAAGACATTTTTATTTTTATATATCTAGATTCTCAAACGAATGAACAGCAGATATAGTTAGTTAAATTGGTGTTATACTTAAACTGCTAGCTCACAATATAAACTTTAATGGTAAAAAGTGTAGAGATAGAGAACAAATTCCGTGCAGAAGTAACGTTCTTTCCTCGGCTCCGTGCTGTATGTAGAAATATATCTGAGTAAACGTCTGTGTATCTGTTCTCCTCGCCTATCTCTGTTGCACAAGTACACAGGCGTAATATTAATGATGCACCAGTTGGTAGTTATTATCCTGGTTTGCTCGTGTGAACACTGTTCTACTTCGGGAAACTGGACCAATAAATTATACAATTAGCAAAATAGGACGCCTTTGCTACAAAATGATTAAATTATCAAGTTCACGCCGCCACAGCCACCGCGAAAAACTCCAAAGAAATTACACCAAATTTACATTCATTTAAAAAATCGTAAAGCTTTCCCACGACATGTTCACAGGATTAATTAAGGATGCAATTTATAGGAGATGTACTTTTCTACAGTAATGTAAATATATTTCCGGGAATTTTACATCACTATTCATGATTGAATAATTGTTCACAGAATCAGATACATATATCTCAACCCAAAGATACTTGCATATTTTAATTAATTGTAAGTTAATTGATACAAATTTATATAAAAAAATATTTCCTTCTGTTTCTGAGATTTTTGGTTTCAAAGTTGCACCGCAAAAAGTAGGTATGTTTTTGGGTATATCTCAAAAATGGGCAGCAGTTCAATTTACCTACATAAAGAAATATTTTCTCTGCATATTCATTCTTTGGAACGATTCGGTATAAAATGAGAAAAAATTGGAATTTCAATTTTTAGCTGGGGAACTTTCTTTCCTCAAATATTTTTATTTTCTAGACTTAAGTAAACAACCACGCACTGAATTCAAATTTTCAAATGTTCTTGAGATATTTCAAAGTTAAACCGAAAAAAGAGGTTTTCCAATCATAGCCTTTTAATAGGCCGAGATGCGGTCTCGGTAACGTTGTCATTCGATCCTAAACTCGAGAAAAATCT
Source organism: Stenolophus ochropezus (assembly GCA_035578165.1). NCBI lineage: Eukaryota > Metazoa > Arthropoda > Insecta > Coleoptera > Carabidae > Stenolophus > Stenolophus ochropezus. Next base: position 8,193,089 of record JAQOWZ010000002.1, read on the forward strand.
AGGGTGTACTTTTATGATTTCTCTCTTTTTTGGCCATTTTCACTTTTTTCTTTCGAAGAATTGTATACTTTGGAATAAAAATGAAAAAATGGTATACTTCTGTACTTTTGCCCGTAGAATCGAATGATGAAGTCGCCGAGGTCTAATCTTAACCCATTAGAGAGCTTTGCTTTAACAAGCTTAGAATGAAAGTATCTCGAGAATTGTAAGAGATAATTGAATTGTGTTTAAAATTTGGAACCAACGCGGCAGTATCTACTTAAATTGAGAAAATTAAATATTTTGAATTTTTTAATTTTTTGCCGAATTGTTCCAAAGAAAGTATCTTCAAAGAAAACATTTCTGTATGTATTTCGCCAGTAGAATCATCTGGTATAATTGTTAAAATTGAACCTCTAGCCATTTTTGAGATGAAGCCAAAAAGCGCACTTTTTTGAAGTGCATTTTGAAAAGCAAAAATCTCAGGAATGAAAGGATTTTCTTTATAAAAAGTCTATCCAAAAAACTTATCTGCGGGCAGTATTACTTGCATTTTAATGGTGTCGATTGTCAGCCTACAGCGTCTGCAAGGGACCTACAGCTTATAGTGGGTTCCGATCACAGAAATATTTTTATTTGGATGAACATAGAACTTGGGATTTGAATCCCAGATCTCGCACTTCACTCAATTCGTGACGAAGCACGCTAACCAAGTGAGCCAACGCTATCCGCGTGACTAATCACTAAAATTAAATCAAAAACTATAATAAATTGCTGGAATTTACAAAATAATTATTTTCAATGAACCATATGTTAAGAATATTTCAATGATCGTAATATTTATTTTCTCTATGTGAATCAGTGAATCATTTCAGTATGATTCAAACAAGAAAACATTACATGAGAGAAATGATATAAAACAGTGGTAATAAATAAGTTAGTTGAAAGATCAAAGGAACTTGCGACAGCTATATTTAACATTACAAAGTGGCGTATCATAATCACGTATTACTCCTTCGGTAACGGCCTAAGAGTGCAACAGCAACATAAAACCATTCGCGCTGCTCGTTATGAAGCGACGACAGCGCCTGGAATGCATTACGGAGATCCATAGCACGCTTGACAAATGCACACTAGATTCGTTTTTTGTGTCCTTCTAATTTAGAAGCAAAGTAAAGTGAAAAATGGCTCATATTTGCGCCACTGCTGATTTTATTCCCAGACAAATATGGCCCTGTCAAACAATGCCAAATAATAACGAATATTTATTACTGTTCAATGATTTTAATTTTTGGGGATTTTGCACAAAATGAAATTTAAATAAATCTGCATATAAATATGTTTATTTTTTCTGTTTTTTATTTGCCAAAAATAAATAAATCTCGGATTCAGGTACTCATAAATAATTGAAAATAAAGTAATATATTTCCAACAAAATACGCATGTTATTATAAAAATTAAAACAAACATATTTTTTTGTTTTTCTGAAGGATTTGTTTATTTTTTCAAATTTTTATGTGAAATACATTTCATTATTTTGTAATTAAAAATAAATAACTCCATAAAAATTACACAAATAATGTGGAAAATCTCTCTAAATTTTAAACAAATATTTAGTCTTCATTAACCATATAAAAATTTCTATCACACTTCTGTTTTGGAACAAATTTTCTTTGCTATAAACCAGGGATGGAAAATGTAACGTAACGATACCCGATAACGTTATAATAACGTTTCATTTGATAATTTTTATTATAAACGTAACAATAACAAAATTACGTTCTTTAATCGTAACGTAACAAATAACGTTATTTGCAATTCAGGGAACATAAATTCGTAATTTATCCTCTACTATATGTAATAACTAGAGATGGGACCGAAGCCGAATAATTATTCGGTATTTGGCCTATTAGGCCATGTTTTTATTATTCGGTATTCAGCATATTCGGCATATTTTAATACCGAATATTCAATTACAAGAAACAAGTAAAGTACAACGGTGTTTTGTTGAAATAATTAAATTTAATAATAATTAAACAATAAATTATCTTAATGAAAAATAGGGCGAGCATTTCAGTTTAAATATACCCCTCCCCGCAACGAGGACTACCAATCATGCTTTCAGATTTTACAGAAATATGTTATTGGGTAATGCCGAATATTCGTTATACGGTTATTCGGCTGAACTGCTATTTGTCACATCACTAATAGTAACTATAATCAGTCTCCTTAAATTTATAAACATTTATTTGTATTGTAATGGTTTGTAACCAATAGTAACTAAAATGGAATAATTTGGTGTTTGTTTAATTCATAATCCTAAATATTCTACGAATTTTTATTTCATCTATTTTTATTTCCGAAATAAAACATTTAATTTTTAAATTTATCGTTTGTTGGTGTGAATAACTGGATGCAATGTTAGCGTCTTGGAATTTGGATTCGTAGAACTGGAACCGTAAGTTCCGGTGATATAACAACCAGTTGCAGCTGCAACCCGGAGTGATTATTCTAATCAGCGCGGGATTCCGAGTACGGCGAATTCGTCGGCTGTTTGCCTGGCGTGCGTGCACTGCTCATGTAATATTAAACTACGAATCAATGCAACTGGTCACCAATAATAATATTGTTACATATGCATGTGTTTACACTGCGCGCTCCGCCGATTACAGTTATGTTTTATGGAAATTATTATTCATACAACGGCCATCGATGGAAAAATTACAATACTCTCCGTTCGCAAACGCGCCTGTTTGCTTTGTATTGAAAATTTAAAAATAAATCAACGACAAACGCTGAAGATAGCATAAGGCTGGCTGCTGCATTTTTAATGGATGAATAACACACGGTTTCCAAGCAATAACATTTGTTTTAAGCTTCGCAGAGGAAGGGGTCATGGCTTTGGCAAATATTCCTGTTTATCTTTTCGGTATTTCATTTTCATTTTGCTGTTTTACCTTAGAAATACATTGCTCACTGGATTTGATTTAAACTTGTAAGCTCAATATTGACTGTAATAATACCACACGCTAAACATTGCCAGACATACAGTTTATTCCATTCCTAAACACAACTTCATCAGCATATTTTCATTCCATTTATTTTTTATCCAGCGCAATTATAAATATAGCGATAAAGCACTTTTACCATTTCGCAAATGTGCCTAATTTTTCTGCGCAATTTCTGCCGGAGAAAGCGAAAGTCGGACGGAGAATGTTACTGTCACCTACTTTAAATTCTCGGCATGAATCTGTCACTAAACTTCAGCAGCAGTCGTCATATTTTCCTGCAAACAAAAAGGCTTGAACGTCTATTTCAAAGGCGGATATTAAAATTAGGATAATCACTATAATATAACCATAATATTCAACTTTGTTCGGAGGGCTTTCAAGAATTGTGAACAGTTCGCCACAGAAATTAAATGTGAAGGAAAAGAGAGTCCTTATAAAATTAATGTGCGCGAGTCACGATTTTGTTTTCCCCTTCTTTGTAACAAAGCGATATTAAAGTTTTAAATACAGCTGCTCTTTCTCGTTAGGCTGGCCGCGGCCCTCTGACACACGTTACTTATCACTCCACCAAATTCAACTCAAATATTTATACCATTCGCCAGCCCATGCTGTCCTATCAAACTTTCATCAACTTTTTTACATAAAATTAAAATAAACATGAGCCAAATCTAAAGCTAACTTCAAAATTCATTTACTTTCCTGTCCCTTGTACTAAATACAAAATCACATTTTTTTAATATTTCAAAAACATTATTACATTAAAAATTTATTCCATTTACACATTTTTTTGAATTATTGATATATTCTAATAATGGAAATCTCGGAAATATTTTTTTGTAGCTGTTAACCATAGGCAATACTAGATATGTAGGAATTAAATTTCTGATGAGTATGTGCAAAACACCAATGTTGAAATTAAATTAAATGTTTTTTTTTAATATAATTAAATCTTTATTTATAACTGATTAAAAATTAAATTAACAAGGAAATGTGATAAAAATGGTATGCGAGAAACAGGGCCGTGCCTAGCCAATTTTGCGCCCGGGGCAAATATTGTTATTTGCGCCCCAACTTCTTCTCAATAACAATAATGAGTAGAGAATATAAAATATACTAAGATACATATATTTAGTTTTTTGTATACATACATTTGTAAAGATGATGGATTATTATAATCAAATTTCATTAAATTATCTTCTGTAGCAAATTTTTTTGGATTTATATTATTAGTAACAGAAATATTTTCGAAAAAGGTAGATGGTCCGGCATTTATGTCAGCGATGGCAAAAGTACTTTCGGAAGAGGTGGATAGTCTTGCATTTACATTAGCAGGGGCAGAAATATTTTCTAAAGATGTAGAAGCTTGTGTCATCCATTTTTCATAATTTTAATCTTTCTTCTTCTTTTTGTTTTCTTAATTTTCGAAATTCAAAGCCAGACAGCTTCTTTGCAACCATTTCCTATCTTTAACCTATTCAGGACCATGCAAGTATATTATTTACTGGCTTGAATGTAAAAATATATCTGGAGCAATATACATATATTTAATTAAAAATAGAGAGTGAATAATATAATAAAACATACCCAAGATAAAGATTTAATTTGAAATAGATAAAAATCTATTATCATGAAATATAAATAATATAAATATAACCAAATTCAAAGCTAGAATAGAATACTCAAGTAAATATCAAATGCGCAAACACACAAAATCATTCTGCAGGTTTCTCTGACGGGAGAAATAATGATTTACGGAAAATGAAACGTTTTTATTATTTAATATTACTAAGTACTAACCGATATCTTTGTTAACGGCCGCCACTAATTATCACGATCACATCTGCTATAATACGTCGATTCTACTAAATTTACAATATACAAAGGCAAGACACCGCAGTTTGGCGTTCTGTATGAGTTTAAAAAACTACACTTAAAGGTAATAATAAAATAATAAATTTAGTTCATTTTCAGTTTTTTTTTTTGCATCTTACGTTGATTTGCGCCCCTTTGACTTTGCGCCCTGGGCCGGGGCCCCGCTCGCCCCTGCCTTGGCACGGCCCTGGCGAGAAATAACCATTGGAGTTTTTTATTGGTACTTCATAATAATTAAGTTGGTAATTTTAGAGGTTTCGTCCTCTTCGGTGACCTTATATATTTAAAATAGTCTAACTAAATTATTACTAAATTATTAACGTGATTATATAAATGATTTTCATATCTTTTATAGTATATTTGTATTTGTATAATTCTTTAATTTGTTTAATTATTAAATCGCATGGAGATTCATATGTAACATATCAAGGAACATCTATAAGGAAGCTACATTTATTTTATAATCGCATAAATGTTTTCTGATGATTTTTTTAAATAAACCTAAAATTTCTTGTCATACCTCAATTATTTACAATACAGAAAAAATTTTCAATATACGTCGGTAATTTTGCGTAGAATAATAACATGAATTCACTTTTATCATGAAACGACCATACGATGAAGCTTTTTAATTGGTATGGATTGTAGTTATTGTTTTTGTCGTACTAGTATGTTATAGAATAAATAAATTATAAACTATTAGGATTTCAAATAGTGTTTTCTCAGAATATTGGGATTTTTGTACTTTTATTTACATAACTTATATTCAAGCTTTGTAAATTATTGAACTTGTACCCTTTTACACAAAAAAAAAATAAACTTGTAACTTTGGTCACTAAACTTAATTTATTAAGAATGGTAAACAAACAGTACTATTACTATTATAAAAGAAGAAAGAAAAACTTTGGACAAATAAATAATTAAAAAAAAACGTTTGCTTAGCCACATAATTATCTCCATATAACACAAAATTGTACTTATACTCTTTTGCACGCCCACCGACGAAATTAAATAACATTTATCGACTATTTTGTAATACAAGCATTATATAAAATTTCTGTTTCATTATCTAGATTTTGAGATAAGAGTATTGTTATATAGTAAGGCACATTATTTGATGTAATACCTTTCATGTTTTTTATCCTCAATATTATCCTTTTCTTGGAATAATCCTTATTTGCCCATCCCTGTATTTCTTCTAATTTTTTATCCCTCTCATATTTATTTACCGATTATTACATCTCGATATTGTCCTGTTTTAATACATCTCAGCAACTACCACACAGTGTCTGTAATACAGTTTCCGCGCAACAGCCTGTGGTTATTTACACATTGGTGTATTAGCTTCGGAGTAAAAAGCTAGTTGCACACATGTGTCCCATCGCCAACAGATCATGCGAAGCGGCCGGTGACAGCTCAGTCTCCGCAGCCATTACGCGCAGATGCTGCTGGAGACGTTATCGGGTCTTATCAGCGCGGTGCGTACGTTAGCGGCAGATGGCGGCTGACGACGGACCCTGTCGCCCGAACAACGGTTAATTACCACCTACATGCGTGTGGGTGTGTGTACTTGCTAGTAAACCAACAGTAGGTTTTGGAGAGTTTTAGAGATGCGTAAGTTAGTGGTTTAAGTATCTAGAGGCCTGGGTTAACTTATATTAACAATGGTTTAAACTTAAAAAATCAGATGTGGACACCATGACTTCATTGAACTCCTATTAAAATATACACATTATTACCACCTACATGCGTGTGTGTCACTGTATATTTGCAAGTAAACCAACCAGTAGATTTGGGAATGTTTGAGAGATGCGTAAGTTAGTGGTTTAAGTACCTAGAGAGCTGGGTTCCAATTGCGGGAGAGATCTGGACAAATTTATATCAACAATAGTTTAATCTTAAAAAAATTAGATGTGGACAGCATTATTTCGTTAAAGTCCTATTAAAATATGCACATTTTTACTACACTTCATTTAAACTTATTTTTCAGTTTCAGACATACATAAGTTATTGGTTTAAGTACCTAAAGACCTGGGTTCTAATTCAAGTAGAGATTTAAAAAAAATTGTATTAACAATGGTCTAAACCTAAACTTGTGGACACCATGACTTTGTTGAACTTCTATTAAAATAAACAAATTTTTACTGCACTTCATTTAAGCTTATTTCATTTGAAAGTTAGATTCGGTCCTCCAAACAATGACACCTACAAAATTTCAACATTATACGGTTAATTGTTATGCAAAGAATTAAAAAAAAAATATTAGCCAAATATTTTTAGAAGAGGACCAAATTTCGAGACCTAAAGAATTCCTTTTCTTTTCAAACAATACGAGTATTTGTAGTACTACATTCCTAGATGAAAAAAAACCTGAAATATTTAATGTGTTTTATAGCAATAATAAGAAGTATTTGGATAACACAAAATAATTGTTATTTTTATATTAAAAGAGTGAAGAATGTGTCTTTACTATGTGAGATTGTTATCATTTTTGACGAGGCTTGTCGAGTCTAAAAGTTATTTAAACCTACTGAAAACACAATTCACAGCCGAAATTAAAACAATACTTTTTCTACACCAATTTTTTCAGAAATTATAATTACAATAAAGTAAAAAATAAGGAAATTATACTGGTACCTTCGAAAATATCCTAGTTACCTTTATAACTAAAGAGAAATGAAAGTTGTTTATAAATATTAAATTGTTATCGTTAAATAAACGAAAACCTGTAGTTAGTAACAAATACTTCTTGAATTGTGTGATTGTGATTATTTGTGATATTTGTGAGGTGGTGATAGATAACAAAAGTCTTTACTTTTTTAGTAGCTCATTTCTATAAGTGCTTTTGTTGAAAGTGGTGTTTGATCTCATAAGATTATAATGTAAAATTAGGCTTCCTAAAAGCGATTTTAATATAAAAGTGAGCTCGCAATACAGGACGGCATCTCTACAAAAAAAATATGATAGTTTTCTAATAAATTAAAGTCTTTTATTTAATTTAATAATTGAATATTATCTTAAAAGATGAGAAAAACACTACATTTCAGTGTTTAATAAAAATTTAACTAAATCTTAACTTATAACTAATCGGTTACGGTTTTGGTTTCGGCTGAAAAAACTGTGTTTCGGTCGGACACTAATTATTTTGTTTGTAATTTTTTTTATGGGAGACGAAATTTTTCATTTTACATGTGATTCTTTTTTTAGTACTTTATTAAATTTCATTAAATGTAAAATCCATAATGCTTTTAATCCTTATGTTAAATGACTCAACAAGTAATAACTTACCTTTTGTAGAAAAAGGAGAACCAAGTTGTATACAACATCTCTCTCGGGACGTATCTGTAAATGCAAATTAATTATAAACAAATGTACCTCTACGTTGTAGAATAAATTAAATGTAATAATAAATATTTGAATAAAATATTTATAATGATTTAATTTGATACTAGACAAACCTTTTTATTTATTAATGTACTCTATTTTAATTTAATTTAATTAATTAATATAATATAATTTAATTTAATTAATAAATATTTTAGATTTTCAAATAAAAATTGTTTATATTTTAAAAATAAATGTTGATATATTTTTTGTACTATGTACATATTTTATTTAGTTTAAATGTATATTATTATTTTTTCTGATTTGATAAATGAAATGTTCACCCAAAAATGAAACGATTATTGATTTGCTGAGGCAATATTGGTTTTATTTACTACGGCCATCCATACCTGTCACTGTCAACTAGCACATTTCCCCTAATTTTGTATTGTATTTGTCATTTTTGAAAATGTATGTTATAATATTTATTTTAATTATAATGAATGTAAATGACACTACATCATTAATAATGCATCGCTTTTAATGCGAAAATTCATAACACGTCATCAACTATCCAATGTTTTTCACTTTTCATTTTCAGGTGTAAGACTGGAGGCTATATTGGTGCACGGTTCATGGATTTATTATTTAAATATTGATTTATAATTTATATACATTATATAATATGGTTAAATAATAATTCATATTAAGTTTTCAGGTGGTTTTTTAAAATATGGAGTTCATCTTTACTAGCTTGTGCTAGAGGATGTATACATTACTTAAGTGCAAAAAAACTTAAAGTCAATGAAAATATAAAAGGCTTAATTTATGACTGACTCTAAGAATTTTTTTAACGTATTTTTTAACGTAAAAGTCAGGAAAATCTCATCATAAATTATTTTCGCTATATACGAAAACGATTCAAATTACAGACTTACAGGGTATTCGTATGCAACCAGCATTATATTTTAGATGGGCAAGTAATATAAGCTGTGGCGTACAAAAGTATATGGGAGTAAAAATGTTCAAAATATATGTAAAGGTGTGCAAGTCAAAATTTTTTTTAATCATTACTCTTAAAAATTATCTTTTAAACCATTTTAATAACACACAAACATGAATTATTATTTATTTACACAAGAGACAGGAAAATGGTCTAGTACAGATATTTTTCCGAGGAATCATGTTTTCATTTTTTTCAGTAACCTTTGATTATAATAAAACATAATTTTAAATTTAATTATTAAATCAGATTTTCTAGTAGTACCTACTCTTTTCTCAAACTCCCCTCTCTTAATCTAAAAAGCGCAGTGTACACTCGAAAAGGTAGTCGTTGTAAACAAAAAAGATTTCATTTGACGTTTAAATGTCAAAGGCCGATTTCTAAAACTTTTTTGTGAAATTTGGATTTTTGCCAGTTTTCGATACAATTCTTTTATAAAATTAAATAAAAAAAAAATGGTGAACAAGCCCGTTGTGCGCAGAATACAAAAACTGCGAAACTTGTCTGTAGACTAAATTAATTTTTTGTTGTTATGTATGGTATAGTATCTGTATTCAAATTCTTGCTAAAATTATTATTATATAATGTTTCTTTTATTACCCCAAAAGTTTAATAAAATATTCAGTTTTTGAGTTAAAATGTATATATGGTACATAATTATTTTCTGTTCAACTAATAGGTCAATAAAATAATAAAAATTAAAAAATTTAATAAAAATATTGGTTTTTGATATTGATAGTTGCCAATGCATTAATTTCAAATAAGCAAACATAATTTATTTTTAAAATTTTTGGGTATATCTCTAAAATTGTTACAGATACAATTTCAACGATTTACATAAATAAATGTTTTCTCCGTATATACGTTACTAGATATAGATAGATTTGGTGAAAAATGAGAAAAACGTAAAAACCGGAATTTCAGTTTTTCGCTCGGGATTTTTTAAGTAAATATGGATGCGCTAATTCCAAAATTCCAGACAGACTTCAATTATCACTTATTCTTTTCGAGATATTCTAATGGGTTGAGATACGACCTCGGTGATATCGCTATTCGATTCTAGATGGAATAGTCTGACTGTAATAATTGAATTAAAATTTGCCACCATAACTATAAAATGTAAAAACGGTAGTTGGTAATGTGTCCTTTGAGACTAGTGTCGCAGTGAAATAATTTAATAAGAGTGTCCGTCATTGGGGTGTGATGTGTGCGAGGGAATAATGAGAATAACGAAGGCGCAAATTTAATGAAATTGGGCGTGTAGGCATTGTGATTTAGAATTTGGCATATTTTGTACTGCGGCTCAATTTCCTTTTGTTTGAGCTGGGTGAAATCTTAAGCCAACTTGTCATCAGCATGGCATTTCAAAGTTAAATTCTAATTACAAGCAGAAGCTGGGGCAGAGCAGCGAACGGAAACGGAACAAAACACAATCGGTTTGCTCCTCGCTGATTCGGATTTTCCACTAGGGTGTGTTTTTGTTTGATTACGCTAATTGGCTGCCGATGACGTCACGTGACGTAAATGGGGGCATACCGTACGGATAATTAAACCATACCCCTTGCGTCTCCAACCCCCATTATGCAGGGTGCAGCCAAGGCAACAATGGACGCCGCGACATACTTGTTGTTGACACTTTAAATAGCAAATAAAATACAGTTGAAGTTGGTTTTTGGTGTCTACTAACTGAAGTATATCATAAAATCAAAAACCTAGGACTGTTAAACCCATAAATGTATGTAAAAAATATGTGATCTCTAGGCTTCTTCAATATTCGTAAAACATGAGTATTTTTTAACAGGAAACATGGAAATTTATCATATCCATGGTTGCGACTTAATATTTGATTGAGAGCAATATATTTGCTCATTTAAAATGAAACATTAAATTTTAATATTGTAAGAATTTACAAAATAAAGAAGTAATAATACTCAAGAACAGGACGAGATAATTGAATTATGTCTTAAAATTTGGAATCAACGCATCTATAACTACGTAAGTCCAGAAAATGAAATATTTTGGATACAAAAAGATCCTCGGAGAAATTTTGAAATTTAGGTTTTTTCAATTTTTTTAATTTTTCACCTAATTGTTCCAGAGAATGTATATGCGAAGGGACATTTCTTTATGTAATTTTCCTTATAGAATCGATTGATATAATCGTTGAAATTGTATCTCTTATATAGCTAAAAACACACTTTTTTGAGGTATAACTTTGACAGCAAATATCTCAAGTACTAAAATAGATAATTAAATCCGTTTGATAATTTGAAATCAGCGCGTCGAGATCTATGTACATTTTTTCGCGTTTGTCAACACAATTTTTGGTTTAATACTGTGTTTGGTTTGTTTTAACTCCACAAAACTTTGATATGGGATTATAGGTTTTGTAATAATTAAAATTTAGATAATAAAGCGACAGAATATAATCGAAAAGTAGTGGGATATATTTTCTTCTTTTAAAAAGTGAGTTTATAAAATTAATAATTGTTATACGACCTTACTGACAACCAATTTTAAAGTTCTTTACAATTTAGTTTAATATTTTATTCCTTCTAATAAAACAATTCGAAATACGAAACAAAATCTAAAAAAAAATCTAAAAGGTGCGTCCTTTTATAAGTTGTGGAAGGTTGCCACATTCCCTACCACCGACCCTGATTGATAGATCTCTTTTCGTTTCCGCCATATTTACCTTCAATTATTTTGAAAATCTAGTTGTCTTGCCTTATATAATTTTATTTATTACTATTATTAACAAATAAATTTTCTTATTATATTTTTAAAATGAGTTATGTACGTCAAATTTGGCAAGCATTTTAATGTTTAAAGATACCAGCTGCCTTGCAAAACACTTTTGCTTTTGTAAGAATATTTTTCCGAGTTTATTTCCGTGGCTATTTACTTATTCCGTGGAAAATATGGCGGAGGAGCTTAGGTTCCGGATTTTAATAATTAAACTGCCAAATAGCAGCGGAATGAAAGTGACCCTTGTGACAGTTCCATTTCCAGACGCATCCAAGACAAGGGGAGCCACAATACCCCCGCCCCCGCGCTCCGTGGAGGAAGATACAGACCCGGAATTAATGGTTCAACAGGCCGGCTAAACGGGAACAGCGTGCCGTTTGTATTTTGCTTTACATATAATTAATTACTCCCACACCAATTGTCTCAATGGAATCTGGATTGTGCTGTCGTGCTAGGTGACAGATCATTTTTGGTGGTTTCCAGTTTTCCCCTTCGTAGTTACGTCCTCCTTCCAGAAAACTTAATCTCAGCTCTACCATTATCAGAAATAGAAATTTAATGATTAGTGAGTACAATGGGTATATAAATTTCAGGAATTTAATTCAATCATAATTAATGTACTTTTAAGTTTTCGCGTAGAATTTTCAAATTTGGAAATATTTTATTACTGTTTGATATTCACTATCATGCAATTACATTTTATTTCGAATTTCATTGAGTCCAAATTAAAATAAGGCATATCGTTATTGTGTACGACACTGAAAGTATTTGAAAGAATATTAGAAAAAAGATTAAGAAACAAAATAGAACCAACAATGTCCGAAGAACAAAGTGGATTTAGGAAAGGACGCAGTAGCCAAGACCATATATTCACAGTTAAGGACTTAATACATAAGACTAAGATCACTAACACAAAAACATACATGACATTCATAGATTTAGAAAAAGCGTTTGACAGAGTACAAAGAGAGATAATGTGGAAAATCCTAAAAAGAAAAGGTATAAGCACCAATCTTCTAAATGCTATAAAAGGACTGTATAACAAAAACACGAACTACGTAATTAGCCAAAATAGGAAAAGCGAGCTCTTCGAATCAAAGAACGGTTTGAGACAAGGAGGAGTAATGAGCCCAGTCTTATTCACGATATTTATGGATGAGATAATAAAGGAGTGCGATCAAAAATTCAATAAGATACATGTAGGGTATAGAAATCTACTACCAGTAAAAATATCAATATGTGCTTACGCCGATGACGTAGTAATTATGGCAAACAGCGAGGAAAAAATGCAACAAAATGTTAACACCTGGAACGAAATTATAAAGAAATACAATATGAAAATAAATGCGACTAAAACCAAAATAATGGTAATCTCTAACGAACCAACAACTGCTAATATAACAGTAAATAGTGAAACAATAGAACAAGTTAATAAATTCCAATATTTAGGCATAACAATAGATAGTAACGGCACACAAGATGCTGACATAAACGAAAGAATAATTAAAACGACAAAAATATATCATGCAATGAAACACAATTTTATAGGAAAAAAAGAAATAAGCAATAAAACAAAAATGACGGTATTTAACACAATATATAGAACGATATTGACGTACGGGTGTGAATCATGGATATTGTCAAATAGAACGAAAAGTAAAATACAGGCGATAGAGATGAAATATTTAAGAAGAGTTAAAGGAGTAACAATGTTAGATAGAGTAAGGAATGAAGCCATCAGGGAAGAACTGCAATGCAAACCAATACTAGATTTCATAGAAACAAGACAACTAGCCTGGTGGGGACACATGATACGAATGAACGAAAGTAGACCGGTACGCCAAGTGTGGATGACCAACGTTACACCGAAAAGGGGAAGGGGAAGACCAAAGGACACATGGGATAACGTAATAAAGAAGATACTGACGAAAAGAAACATTCCGATGCAAGAAGCAAGAAGAATCGCAAAGGACAAGAAACAATGGGCAAAATTAGTGCACATGTGAAATTACTTGACATTAAATTATGTAAATTAAATTAAGATTAAGTGAAAATGTATACATCCTACACCTGAGGGTAGAAGGATGACTGACTATATATATATATATATATAAATTAAAATAAAACCTATTTCTAAAATCATTAGGTAGCCTATCAAATTGCTGCCACAAAATCGACAAGGAAACTTAATTTCCCTACCTAAGCAATGTTGCCAAATCATTTTTTACAACTTTTATATAAATACGATATACGATTATTTATGTGGTCAATATATTAAATTCAAACTTTATTATCTACAAATACCTACTAAAACAGTACGTACCTCATCTACGTACGCATAATTAGCTGAAGATCGTCTAGTGGAAAGTTTAACTTACCCTACGTTGTATTTATTTAAATAAGTAACACTTCATCGTCGTAATATAGAGCAGCTGTTAAAAGTGGAGGAATTTGGACGGGTATTTGATAAAATTAATGAATGATATTCACTCCAAAAGACAAACAAAATAGCTGGTCTTGTGCATTTATTGATAATTTGGATTGTTTAATTCACAAGTAATTAATTGACAAAATAGTGCTGTGGAATAATATTCTCTCTGGCATTCATCTTCTGAACCTGGGGGAACCACAGCCAAAACCTCAAGAATTTTGACATTTTAACAATTATATAAAGATTACGTTCAATTTTCAAAGGGTTGTTCCAATAATTTGTTGTAACCATTTATGATAGAATTGAATGAAGGATTACTTATTTCAATAAACATAACGCAGGGTAAGTTAAAACTTCGACTCGAAGATCTTTAGCTAATTATACGTACGTAGATGAGGTAGGTACCGTTTAAATAACTTTATTCATCAGTGGTTTTACATGCTTGTATAATTTCAGAAATATATAATACTTATCTCGTCAGGGAGCTTTCTTTTCATGACTCATTCATGGTTATTTGCCTCGGCCTACGCCTCGGTAAACAATCTCCTTATTGGTCATGAAAAGACTGCCCTCCATAGCATATTATGTAAATATATATAGCTTGGATCATATAATTGTACTACATACGTAAGAAAGGCAAAATTTCGGTCAAACATATAAGGACAAAAAATTCCCCTGTTTGTTACATGAGGCGGAAGTATTCAATGCACATATCTAACTTGCTTGCATTTCCAACTCAAATATTATATCTATTATATTAACAAGAGTTGGTGAGACTGCATGTCAAACATTTTCTTATATCATCGTCATATATGTATATGTCAGAAATTATAACGTGTTTCAAGAAACTGTTGCCATTTTTTATAGAATATATTACTACAATAGCGGGAGGTAGTATGTTGGACACATCAGATTTTTATTTTATTTAATAATTGGCGACTCTATAGGCATCAAGTTCCAGATCTCCGCTTAATTCGTATCCGAGTATGCTAAACATTATATTCTACGGAAACATTTTAGATCATAATCTGTAACCCCTACAAAAATTATTTCACATTTTCGTTTTACTAAAAGCATGTGATAACAATTTATTAAGTACTTAATAAGGTTAAAAGAGATAAACCCTTAGCTTATTGTCCGTAATTTGAAAATACGGAAGAAAATTAATTATAAATATTAATATAATAACGGAAAATGCTTTTTAATATATTAAAAAAGACCATTAATGAAATTAGAAGTTAAACAAACGATAATTATTTTTACAATGAACTGATAATCTCCATTTCCAATAATGTACTAATTTTTAACAATGCATACCGAGAAATATAAGTGATTATCTTTTGTAGAAAAAATATAACTATACATCATAATCTGTGACACATAAATACCAAAGACTACTTATTTTATGAGAAATTTTATTTGAATTTTGGTGCTATAGGTTTAGCCTAGCCTGCAAGGGAGTTGGAATTAATAGTGGGTTCCGAACTACTCATACACAGCGATATATTTATTTGGATAAAGATTGGCGAAACTCATATAAACGGTAGTTATCAAATGCAATTGTACAAGAGATTAGATTTTAATTTTATGAATGAGAGACAATAATAAATAAATTTTGATAAAGAACTTTTATTTTTAGTTAATATAAATATATCAACAGATCACTCTGAAAAATTCTATATACGTCTACGTTACGGACTAAAAAGGATTATCGGTTTATAATAATAATAACAATGTTTTTGTGGTTAAAATATTACAAAACATATCACAAAGTCAAACACAAAATTAATTTCGAATTAGCAGTGATCATATATTTTATATTTTAAAATAATTTAGAAATTCATCTATAGGTACTGTAAAAGCAGTTTGAAAGTAAGATTTGTTTTACTTTAGATTTAAACAAATTTGGTGTAATATTTTTTAATTCATTATTTAGTATATTAAATAAAATTGGTCATCTGTATTCAACACTGTTTTCACTTTTGTTGAGTTTCACAAATTTCGGTACATATTATATTGTTTTTTGATCTGTGTGAATTATGTAGATTAGCTTATATTTGATATGCATATATTCGTGTGGTTTTTGACAGACATTGGTCACTATTTTAAAATTTGAAACAATGGTTTACAATGTATTCCTAGATTTGCTTCTTTTGCAACGTAAATATTAATATTCCGTAAGTAAGATGTGTATGAAAAATTGCAAGAAAGGCTGTTAAAAGAGCATCTTTTGGAGAGGCCAGAGATAGTTTGCGGAGATCTTATATAAAAACATCTAATTCATATTTGCAAACCTAAAATTTTTCCAAGACTCACACTTTCTGGTATACCTACTTTTTTATTTGTGATCATCACCGTTCGAAGAAATATAATCTTTTAAGAAAGTAGTTACATCAGCAAATAAAACAGTTATAAATTATGAAAAAAAAAGAGGCCCAAGTATAGAACCTTGAGGTACTCCAATATCTTTTGTTTTAAAATCAGAAAAATCACCATTAAAGGATATTTTCTGGATTCGTTGCTAGGTAAGATTGGATCAGGTCTAAAAAGAGGTATTTCTATTGTTCGAGAATTAAATTTCCCAGGACGTATAAAATGTGGCATACTATGAGCATCCTAGTAAAGTTATTTTATTTTTTTAGTAGATTTATTTGCTGTATAGCCTCCAAAAATTTAATACTACTCTTGCAAATTTCGATTTATTACTCATATTCTCAAACAGCATTTAATAATGACTGTTTATTCAAGAACTAAAAACACAATTGGTTATAAATTTAGAAAGATTTAATTTTCCTTCAACAAACTTATGAATGGTGTAGTAGCCAGAATCGGGTCCTTTGTGTCGGAACGAAACGATTTTTATTTCCTCGCGGTCTTGGAATTAATTCCGCCGATTTCTCACAGTTCATTGTTTCTGTCACTCGGTGACGTGTCGACGCCTTTCACGGCGTGCTGCAGCGTCGCCGACAAACTGTTCTTCAACTACTCCCACGGAATCTTAACCATTGTTCGCAAGTTGCTGGGTTCGAGTCTTGTTTGCTACTTACAGCCCTTGTTTACATGCAGGGGGAACGGTTAACAGCAGAAAGAAACAAATAAAGTTGGATTCTTTAATCAGCGCATTGTTGGAAGTTTGTTGTATGTGGGTTTTCTTCTTTTTCAGCAATTTGCAAGACGGTTTAATCTTGCGAACAATTTACACTTAATGCTCTTTTATATATAAAGTTTCCAAATTTAAATGAAATTCAGGACTGCGAATAACAAAATTTTGGTTTTTGACATAGATAGACGTTCATGCGTTGATTATTATTTACAAACAGAATTTAATAATCTCTTTTTTTTTGGGAATATTTCTAAAATGAGTTGAGATGCAATTTCAACGATTATACCAGTTGATTCTACGGGCAAAGTTTCAAAATGAAATATTTTTTCTGCAATTCGGTGAAAAATTAGAAAAACATAAAAGCCGGAATTTCAGATATTCACTCTAGAACTTTTTTTCTCTAAAATTTTTTGGATAAATATTGATGCACTAATTCTAAATTTCAATTATCTCTTACCGTTCTCAAGATATTTCCGTTCAAAGTTAGACCTAAAAAAGAGGTATTTCAAGCATAGCCCTCTAATGGGTCTAAATTCGACCTCGGCAAAAAAACAAAATACGTTAAAAATCGAAAAAAATGTAAAGAATTGATTGGTACTTTTAACAAAATCTCTGTTTTAATTAATGTACTATTGCATCTGTAATCTACAAAATCTAGGGCCATCCCTGACAAGAATTGTACATACGGCAACATCAGTACCTACGTACGACAGTTCCGTAATTTTGTTTTAATGCACAGTTGTTAAGAATTCATTACAATTTAAGTACAATTGTTTAACTGGTACTGATGTTTTATCTGATGTTATAAAATAAAACAATATTGTTCAAAGTTATTTTACATTTGATGGTGTTTGTCTTGAATGGGATTCCGTGCAATAAGTTATGTTTATAAATTACTAATTAGTGAGTAATTTTGAACCGCAATGGCTTCGTTAAGTAATTGCAATAGTCAAAATTCGTTGAAATCTCTAAATCATCCTTATCCAAAGGTACTATTTACTAAACCTAATACTTAAGTAGCTTCTTTACAAGATATTGCATTACATTTTCAAGTAATTGGTTTCGAATATTATTTATTTAATAATAATAAGCCTTATAAAATTAAAATTTTCAATTATTTCTAAATATCACTTTCTTTACTGAGACAATCCCGCAAAAAAAACATAATATTTACAAAACATTTATAGAAAACTCTTACTGTACCTAATACTTATATAACTATTTCTTCAAAAACATTGACAAATATAGTAGTCGTTTAAGATATGTAGATTTTATATTAAAAGCAGTAAAATATAAATGAAGTAAATATACGAGTATAAACATATATTTCCTGTTTTTATTTTTTTGTATGATTTTATATTCAATCTAAATAATAGTGTGTTCCATATACGAGTAAGTTTTTTATTATAATCCATAAAATCAAGGATGGACTTTATATGAAATTTAATATCGTGAAATATTTTTATATCCCTATTAACATATCAGCATTATTTTCAAAACTAACTTGCAATTGTCTTTTTATTGCTAATAAAACTGGATAAACTATCTTTATTACCATTTAAAATTAAATAAAACATGTATACATAAAAATTACGCCGTTTTCTAAATCTAGACTATCTCGCATAAAACTACCCCATAAAATTTCAATCTAAATAGAATTTCTATCTACAAACTAAATAGAAAACATTTATGCATTTAATTTTAATTATATAATTATAATGAAAATATTATAATTTTCTTCATAATATTTTAACAAATTAAATCACTAAAATAATTTTAGACCGGTTATAATAGTAAAATGCAGATTTTTTTTATTTTAGTTGCATTAAGTGTTACAGTTGTCTCTTATTATAATCATGTGCAAAATTAATGTGAAAAATTTCATTTTTTTACAGTTGAACTGAATTGTGAATGTTATAAATTAATTAATAAATATATATTTTATTTATAATGTAAAAAAGCTATGCCTTTAAATTATTGATTAATTAATTACCCACATTAATATTTCATTTTCAAAAAAATTGTTTTTCAACGGGAGGGAAGAGAGTTAGTTGAGGGGCACAATTTTGATACTTTGGGGCGTTAAATATGGTAACCCGGCTCTGGGTAGCTGCGTCGAGATTTAAGTTCTGTGAAAGGTGATTTTTTAGTTTTGCTATTTCAGCAAAACTAATATTAATAAAAAGATTATTGTGAAAACTGCAGTTTCATAACAATTTAAACCGAATTGCCGTCTCATCCTAGAGGTAATTGAATAACGGAGAGGCTCTATCTATTTTTCCTTGCCTGAGTAGGGATGCAGAATCAGTCCCTGCCCAAGTGAAGAGACCTTGTCATGATGGCAAAGCTTAACCATCTTCCATGATTTCTCATTATAGAAAATATTTATTTTACATTATAAATATCAATTGTTCATTTAATTTCAATTCTTTAAATTTGTAAAAACAATGGAAATATACTATAAAGGATCTAGAAAAAATATAGAAACAGTATATTTCTTTTTTGATATTATGGAAAAAAATTAAAGTATGGAACCAATAACTCCACAAAAATCTACTCGGAGATAAAATTTTTAATAAAATGTATTCATAATGAAAGTATATTGGAATGCTGTAGGTTTGAGACGGAGTGATAAAGTCAGAAAGAGAAATTGTGTAAAAGAAGCAATTACATCTGTAGCGAAGTAGGCTGTATAATTCATTGAATACTTGAATGATTAAGAGTAACAATTCAGAGGGAAATCGTAACGAGTTCATTAAGGGCACCGGCGCCGAATAGCGACAATAACGAAGGGCTTCGTTCTCTGATCGACAATGAAGCCGTACAACTTTCTTCCTCTTCCACTTCGCTATAAACTCGGCCCAATCATAAACATATAAAATGCCACGAAATAATTTAAGTTTCCAGAGATTATTCAAGTTTATGAAAACTCTGCCATTGTAAAACTAGATGAAATGACGCCGGAAAATTTCTTTGTAAACAGAACTGGGACTTGGTCGATTGTTAAAACGTCTAAGAACTTTTGCTTCTTACGAATTTTAAAATTAAAACGTCACAGAAATTTCTATTTTAGCATTGAAACTTTTCGAATAAAATAGTCAAAAAAAACTTCATTTAAAAGAAATTATTTTCATATTATTATATTATTTGCAGTTGAATTTTACAACATTATATTCCACTATCTTTAGTTATCAAAATATATGTTTTATAAACCACAAATATTTTACAATTTTGGAAAACATTTTTAAAAGAATTGATTCACATGAATATGATTTTTATGTATGGATTTTATAATGCTAAATGCTCATTACGTTTTTAGAGAATATTAAAACTTACTCAAACTAACCATTTTGTTTATTTGAGTATTTTACTGTTTCAACAGCTATTTAAACTCAGAGAAATTTTCTACGAAAACACAACCACAAGTTACAAGACAAAAATTGGAAAATAGATCGAATAGGTATTTGAAAAATGCCATGGAAATTGATTTCTTACTGATGTTAAAGCAATTTAATTTTGTTAGTGAAAATAATTATATAAGCATTACGATCGGTAAAGAATACCGATCTCAAACAGTAATTGGATATGTCGCTTTACTCCTCCTCTAAACAATTGCCTCGTAAAATGTTCTTACCGATCAAATAAAATTTTTAAAATATTTATAATTTTAATTGTATTGTTATGTTTCGGGGTTCAGGTTAAATCACAATTAAATACAACTAATTTGGAAGAGTTTATTTATTTACAATGGTCGAGACTTACTTAATTTATAATTATCACTATTATTCGTGTTTATAATATTTATTTTATATTTATCTGTCAACGTCAGTATTTTTACTATTTCCAAGCCACCTCACCACCATTATTCTCCGGGTTATGTATTTGTGATCCAGTAGGCTCGTAACAGTATGTACGATATTATTGCGTTGATAGTGCAAATATGATAATAAAATAAATAATTTGTTTCGTTTGTTGTCCATACTGTATTTAATAGTGTCCGACCGCAATTTCAGTTTCGGTTTTGGCCAGTTCCGGTCAAAAATTCTGACATATACTTAGTATTTATACTCCTAGAATAAAAGAAAGAGGTTGATTTATTCATATCTACAGTAATTTAGAAATGTCAATGTTAAATACCGGTCTATGTAAAATAAATTCAATGACGTAGTACGAAAGAAATTACTAAAGAGATTATTAAATACAGAAGAAAACTTATAACATGTATCAATATATTTGAATGATAAATTGTTGTCAGAAGTAAAATACGATTTAAGTTGTGCGAATAAGAACAAAGTGAATGTTGTGTAGACTTTAGGTGTAATGATTGTATTTAAGTTTGGCAGGAATGTGGGGGCAGAAGAGGTGGGGCTTGGAAGAAGCAGTGGGGTCTTTCACCTGAGGAATCCATTCATCGGCGCATTCCTCTCCGGGACGAGCAACAGAGACGAAGGAATTTTCATGAGGATTTTTCATCTTTGTCATAACGTAATAACGGCGGCCGCGGTTATCTCCTCGCTGCAGAAATATGATCGAGGTAACTGCGTGGATGCACGTAACAAATGAAATATTAAATCTCGCTTTTTCTGCCCCGTTGCAACGCCGTTTAATTTGTAACATAAAACAGTTCCATTGTTGAGGCGCACTCGCCCAGAGCTACGGTTACCAGTCGATATCTGACTTTCAACCTTTCAAACCATTCCATGATATTACACTCATTTCTGACCCTACCCACACGGTGCAAAAAATCACATTAAATATGCTTTCAACGCTCCAACAAATTCTCTCTTACAACATTTCCTTTTTCAGCCATCATCATCACTGGAACAGAGTGGTGGCTCGTTTAGTTTAGCAATCCGATTAGCATTGAACGAAATCTAGGGTTCAAATACAAGCGTTTGAAACTATTAATCTAAGAATAATATCGCTATAACCGCATGGTATATCTTTTTCAGAGGATGTTAGGTCATAACGAAACTATTCAAACTTTTCAAACCATGCCAGATTAAACTCATTTCTGAACCTACCGACAAGTAGCTATGAATTACATTAAACATACTTTCAACTCTTCATTAAATTCAAACATTTTCATTTTGAGGGATCTTCTTTGGAACACTTGTGCTAATCACAAAATAAACTTCAAATGTTTGTATTTTCTTCAAGAAGAAAATGTGTACTATTTTCTTTTTTTTTCACTGATTAAACAAAATTTTACAAAATTGTCTTGATTTTAGTCAAATGCGTGAAATAAACCGGTGTACCAAAATCCTGGGTTCGATTCCCGGTAAAGATTGAACTTCTTCAAATTTCTAATATTTAAATTCCGTAGAATCTGATATTTCGAATATAAATTGTTCAATTACAGTTCTTGACAGTTTAATATTTATTATTAGTTTGTTTAACTGGCACAACCGGTTAAAATAGGTCAAAATGATTTCTACGTTCATGTCTTAATTAAATGGAATTGACTTTCGAATGTATATCAATTATTAATAAATACATATATCACTAACGACTTAGTACTTGTACAGTGTGTTGAAAATAAACTTTACCCTAATGTAGGTAATATTATATTTTATATATCGCAAACTCTAACTGGAGTAAGTACTGCACTACAGATACTAATAAAAAAAATGTCTTTTCATTATTCGTACTTGGTTTCTAACGTTGTAAGAACCATAACAATTTCAAAATATTACTGAAAAATATTGTTGTAATTATGGCATTAAAATTAAAATACAACAGTGTAAATATGTGTTAGATTTGACTAACTCCTCTTCCAATATGATTAAACATGTTTGTAGTTAAGTTGAATAAGGTTCTCGCGTTATCCTTAATCCCGCTATTCCTGGCCTGAACCTTTGAGCTTGTAGGCGTGCTAGGCCCAGGAGAACTAGTGACGAAGTCCTAGAGACATGGCACGTGAACGAGAAGAGCCCCTTGGCGGCCCGGAATTAAATTACGAGAACGAGGCGCCGAGGCCGGCGGTGTGAAGTGTTTGCACTGCATGCGCTTACTGCAGCGAAAGACACGGAAATCGAATATCGGAGGAGGTGATAGTTAAGCGGAATGTGATGACACTCATTTGAATTTGTGGGGTGCATCCACTACATACGGTATTTCTACATCCCAAGAATTGTTTTCATCAGAAATAATTATTTTAATATTGTTTGTTTTTATGAATTTGGACAAGAAAATATCACACCGTTAATGGTAAATCTAATTATTATTTATAAAGTTTTTAAAATTTAATATGTAATGCAATTCGTTTAATACTATAGTAATCCAAAATAAGATAAGGGTTTTGAAATTATTGTTTTATTAAATAATAATTTATATACTCACATTTATATACAAAACTTATTCTATTCTAATTCTCTCCTGAGGGAGAATTTTGAAATCCCATGTTAAATTCCTATGTTCCTTCTTTCGTTGTACATACTGTATATGTAACAATTAATACCAGAAAATAGAAATGTTTATAATTCACTTCCTCCATAAGTTGAGCTTTACTGTGCAAAAAATTAGTGTAGGGTTTCGACTACTCGAACGGATTCTTACAAAAAAGCAATGTTGATATACAATTTAATATAATTTTTATATATTTGTTGGTTTATATTCAATATCATTTATTTGAACATGATTATCTTCTTGATATATAAAATACTTATTTTCTATTTATACCTTTCCAAAATATTTTAATTAAAATTATCAAATTTTTGCCTAAAACCAAAATTTATACAAAACCATACAAGTTTGACAAAGGTTTGAAACTAGTTTGGAGAATTCCTAATTGCCTGCATGAACACCTGACTTAAAGTCAGAATTTGAAATAGTTACTTGCTCGAACGCATGTTCCTGACAGTCCGTGACAGTTTTTGGCTGTTTCTCGAAAAAAAAGCTATATTCGTATGAGACTAAACGTTACTTTTAACAAAGACATTCTATAAAATACGTGCCAATATCTCTACAAAAATTAAGTGAGTTTATATTAAATTGATGTCTTTTCATTCATTTAATAATCAAATACCTTTAAGAAGGTAAAAAAACTCAAGATTTCTGTATTTAATAAAAAGTTAACTAAATTTTAACTTAACTACATTAATTTTTGGTTAAGATTTCGAACAAAAATTACGGTTTCTATAGAATGTATCTTGGTAAAATAACAATAAGAAATATGATTCGGTTTCAGAATAAACTTTTGTTGTTTGGAAAGCCACAGGTCTAGAGGGGCTAGTAAAAAGCATTGCATGTAATATTTTCCTGATAAAGCGAAAAAATAATGTTTATATAATATGGAAGAAGAAGTATTTTATGCGTAAGGGTTAATTCTAATTCCCTGTGGGTAAAAACGCGGCATGCAGCGTAGCCCGATTTGCGCACGATATTAGCGAGGCCTCCACTAATCTTATAATCCACGTCCTGTAATTAAACGTGATGAGGGATATTTTATTACGTCATAAATGTTACAATAAATGCCCCTAAAATAAACTGCTTTATACCTTATTAAACCCGACCAAATAAAAAGCGACGCGACATGGATTAACTCTATCCAATCTTGCAGCATTCTTCAACTTATTTGATTTTATAACCTCAGACTTAAACTACTTTAATCAAGGTGGATGGCTACGGAAACTGTGCAGACATATTGAAAGTATCAAGGAAGGTGACATTTTGTTGTACCTATTTTTAATAAAATTTCCGAAGCTTCCACTTTTGTAATTTTACGATTACATTTTATATTTTAGTACACCGCTCACGAAGGGTTAAAAATTTAACAAAGAGCGATAAATTTTAAATCTACATAAAATTTAGTTTTCTTTAAACGTTACTAAACTTGAAAACTCTAATTAATTTTTAACGATAAAAAAATACACAATTTATCTATACCATGTAGTAGAAATATACTAGTTTATGATACACGTACAAAATGTAAGTCTTTTTTACACATGTGACTCAAGATCAGATTATAAGCAAAGCAAGTGTAAAAAAGACACATTACGTATATGTATCATACACTTGTTTTTGTAACATTTTAATTATTAATTTCTTTATTAAAGTTATTTTACAGAAGGCAGGCATTTTTATTAAAAAATCACATTCCAATTGTTTCCATGACTACAATAACTGTTAAACTAATAAATTTAAGTTCTAAATAATAGTATATTGTGTTGTTAATATGCGAGGTTCACAAAGACATTTTTACTCTAAATGGTACATTTTTTCTTCACACGCAGATATTTAAAAAAATAAGTTACTACTTGACGTTCAATTTGTAGGTTATTTTATTTTTATTCCGATGGTGTAAAAGTAAAAATGTTTACTCTGCCGGCGTAGAAATTAAACTTCAACCTTGCCAATCATATCACAAAAAATGTTTAACGAAAAAAACTATTATTTTATAGTAAAAATGAATTTAAATGAGAATGACAATGAAATATTATAATATATTCAAGTATATGGAAAAGCTTTGATGCTATACTGAAAATTTTGCCTCCAAAAAAACCTCGAGCAGTTTCTAACAAGCAAAAAGAATTCTTAATGAATTGGTGCAAGAAATTTAAAAATTCACATTTGGTTTTAATGTAGGCTTTTGTTTATAAATGGACGACATCTCTACTTCTGTTTCTTTTCCATCTATTAAGTTAGGGATGAAATAAACCCCACAAAAGTTTTATAACTTACTTGCTATTGGGTTCTTTTTAAAAAAAAATCATTTGTCAAATAATTTTTATACGTATATATGAATAGTTTCATTATCTAGTCTGTTATTTTTTTTTTTTTGAATAATGAAATATGTAATGTGTGATAAAAATAAAAATACATCATTTGATATGATTGACAACTCATATATCAAAATTTAATTACACTTTTCGGTTATATCCGATAAAATTTATCGTCATTAATTTTTAAAAAAATATTGAATACAGTAATTAATTTGATGGAAAACTAGATATCCACAAATATCAACATAAAAATATAAACCTGTCATATATTTCGATAAAAATAACTATAGTTTATATTTGAGTTAATTGAATTCAAATTAAATTATTTGATAACAATTTTCAATGAACTAGCGCAATAAAATATTGGGAATTTATTAATTTTTCATTAAACTTAAAAAATATTGGTGAATTTCTAAAGTATCCAACATCACAAGTTTCATAGGAACGACACAAAAAAAAAAATATTTAACAATTGCCGACTCTGAAAATCCAAAGCTGTAAGTCTATTTTTCATAATAACGCAGTGTTGGGAACATAGAAGCAGTTTGATCTTGTTTTTTGATTCAATAATACCAAATTTTGATGTTTATATATACTAAACAAAAAAATAAAATACCAGTATTTTTTTAATCAATACATTATTTGTAGTTTACGAGAAAATAATTATTAAAGATTTAGGAAAGGGATGCTGTCACGTCATCATGGGAGAATCTTGAAAGAAGAGAGGTATACTGGAACGTAAGAAACAGACTACCTATCTTGTTCCACGATCCTATCGTAATGACGTCACGCGTCTCTTCTCCGTTACATAAGTTTCTAATGAAGCTATTGTGGTTAGTTTTTACATTTATATTTTCGAACAGAGCACTATAAGTTGTAGATCCATTGCAATGGTTATTGCCTTTACCACTAAAATGCAAGTAAAATATCTAGAAAGAGACAGAATTATCTTCTCAATTTCAACTGCCCTCAACGGAATGATATGATTTTATAATTATTATTATAAATAATTCTGTTTTCGTTTGTGGAACATAGACAGTGTATATGTATTTATAAAAACGTAGTAAATGAAATTGTATAATGATGAAATGAATTTTATTTTGACGGTGCAGCAGTAATGATTACAAAGCTGGATGAAATTCAAATCGGATGCAAGTTATAATATTCGTGATATCGGATTATTAAAATAACATCCAAAGCGTAATTACATACAAAATAATGGATTTAAATTAAAATACAAATAATGTCATTTGTATAATAATTACAACTTTATACTCGGTTATATATTTTTGTAAAAATCCACTGGCAGTACGCCGGGTGCTGAATGGAAATTTTTAATTAATGGTTTGAGAGCCATTACCAGAGATAGATTGGTTTTTTAAAGTAAACAACTTTAATGAAACTTTATTTCGGCACTGATGTTACTTTTTTCATGAAATTCCGACCAAAAAATATTTTAATGAATTGGGGTGCATGGCACAGCATTTAAATAAGACTTTAATTAAAACGAAACGAAGACTTCCAAATAGAAACATTAGACATATCATCATCATTAAGTTTTTTATTTAGGGGATCAATCATAAACATGATAAACAGAATAGTTTAACGACCGTTTAAATACTAAGGTCATATATCCAATGTCAAACATATCCATGTCTCCGCAAATTTCGAATCCACATGGATTGTGAATGTTGAACATTAATCGCTAACTAAATGGTGTATTTTTTCAATAAGTATAGTTATTGTGAGGTTCATTTCTTTAATTTTCAAATTGAATATCCACGTATATGTACAATTACAATAATGATTATTATTGCAATGTATTCTAACAAGTAATATATGTATATCAGATCAATTGCTATCTTTTGGATAATAGTACACAATTATATTCCAAAAATGTACCTGTTTATTGTTGAGCAATTATCAGAGTTTTAAAAGTGAAAGAAATTAATACTGTTTTCATTTTCAAAACTATATGTAAATTAATTTATTTATATATGTATCTATTATTTCTAATTTGTCAAAGAATATATAAGAAATCTTCTATTATTGCTATTGCTACTAGCTAATATTTCTTGAAGAATATAAAGAATTGCCAATCCATTTTTGCTGTTTGTGATCCTTAGATGTAAAAGTTGTAATATGTAGAGTTACAAATTTGCCATCTGAGGTATTCGGGGTAGTTACTCTAAGCCTACTTGATCATTAAATTCGTTTGTTTATTAATTACTACTAGATACATTAATTTTAAATAAAAGATAAATTTATTATGATTATATTTATTACGTGTATAGGTATTACAAAATTATTTAAATAAAATAAAATAAATAAATACAATGACTGTAAAAGAGATATTCTCTCGGTGAAAGTGGAAGAGATATTATTTCGGCGAAATTTGTATAAGAGATGTTCTTCTGACGAAATTTATAAAACAAATGTTCTTTCGGTGCTATTCGTGGAGGAAATTTTCTTTTTGTGAAAGTTGTGGAAGAGATGTTCTTTCGGCGAAATTTCTAGAAGCTACGTTCTTTCGGGGAAATTTGTAAAAGAAATGTTCTTTCGGCAAAATTTATAGAACAGATGTTCTCTTGGTGTTATCCGTGGAGATGATCTTTCCAAAAAAGTTCTAGAAGAGATGTTCTTTCGGCGAAATTTGTAGAAGATATGTTCTCTCGACGAAATTTATAGAAGGGATGTTTTCTCGATGAAATTTTTGGAAAGATGTTCTCTGGTTGTCTCTTGTGGAAGAAACGTTTTCTCAGCGAAATTTGTAATATTATAATTCAAGGTTAGAGAAATGAGTCCCTTTATGTAGACTTGTTATTAGTACATCTATCTAAGCTTGTCCGTTTAGTTGGACCAAGAGTTTAAAAGACCAAATGAAACTACGAAGAATATGGGATATTTGAGGTCCTGGTCGTTGTGTGATCGTAGGGATATTTTTGGAAATTTTTGGAAAGATGTTTTCCGGTTGTCTTTTGAGGAAGAGACGTTCTCTCAGCAAAATTTGTAATATTATAATTCGAGAAATGAAAGTCCCTTTATGTAGACTTATTGGTAGTACATCTATCTAAGCTTGTCTGTTTAGTTGGGCCAAGTGTTTAAAAGACCAAATGAAACTTTGAAGAATGAGCGACACTTGAGGTCCTGGTCGTTATGTGACCGTAGGGGTATTGATGATGATTTTTGCAGCAAATGATGTATTAGAGAATGCGTAACGAAGTGACGAATCCCATTCCTGTGTAGCCGGAAGCCAGCGTGAAATATAGCCGGTGTGAACCGGAAGGCCATTGACGGAAGCACGCAAGCGACGATATAGGTTAACGGCACCCGCGCCCGGCCTAACTCGATTAGCTAATTCTGACACAATCGAATTGGACGTCCATTTTATTTATATTCCGAATGCAGCGGCCAAATCTCTCTTTTGCCCCTCGCGTATTCATATTCATAAAGCTGCTTGATCCCTCACAATGGAATTTACAGCCGGCCAATCAAAAACAAGGATTTCAATGGAGTACATTATTGTTAAAAGCGCATGGAAATGTTATGGCAACAATCAAAAGTCGCTGGGCTCGGAAATACATTCCATTTCATCAAATGTACAGGTATTTTGCCTTTGGCATTATATTCATACAGAAAATGAAATATAGAGATATACCTACATTTTATAAAACACAAAACTGGTTTTATTTTTCGTTCCGATATTTTCACATACAATTCTTTACATATATCAATTATTTTATTATATAATTCAAAATAAGCTCTAACTACCACAAAACCTACTATAAATAATACTCAAATAAAATGTTTAATAAAAATTTCAAATATTTTCTACAATATTTTCAATAAAAACATTAAAAACATTTATAATGTCACAAGGGAACTACTATTTACAATGCTTTGATATTTATAAGCTAATAAAAAATGCCATTAATGTCAAAAGCTTAAATAAGGTTTGACAAAAATGCGTTGAGTGCATTTGATCACATTGTACTAAATATTTTTTTTTAATTCTAGGTTTTGAAATACACAATTTAATTTAAGAAGTCAAAATTTAAAAAATATATTTGCTTAAACAAACGAAGTTATATCATGCATGTACCATGAATATTTTTAACGGGAAATAATAGAATGGTCTGCTAAATCACTCGAATTTACAAAACTGGATTATTTTTATTGGCGTCCTTTAAAATCAGAAATTTGTAATGAGATATATCTTCAAAATTTAGATTAATTAAAAGTTCAAATTCAAAATATTACAATTGCCCAAATATCATCATATATAATTCAAAAATTTTATAATAGATTGAATCATTGCTTAGCAGTTAAAGGATGGATTTTTGAAAATTTATTGCAATTATTGTTTAGTTGTGCTTTATAATATTTACTTGTTTCTTAATTGGTTTAGGTTTTTATTTTATAATTACTTACAATATTAAAATTGAATAAGCATTAAAAATATTATTTAATAACATTTTAATCTCAATGACAGCTTTTCTAAACAAATGAATTTATGTTACTATATAAATTGCTAACAAAATATAAAATGATAGCACAAAACCTATTTACAAATAAATCATTAAGATGCCATTTTTTGCCTAGGACAATTTATTAAAAGGAATCAAGCTAAAATCAATCAAAACATAGGTAGACAAATTTTTATTTATGGCTATACATCAAAATCAAAATTCTGTATATTTTCAATATCTTTCTTAATCCATTACAATTGTAATTTTTTTATATTTGTTGATAAATATATGTAGTCTGTAATTACAATGCTACCTTTTCATTATTAATTTATTGTTCATTTTTTTATTTGTTTAGGAATATATTTAAATTGTACAATGTTGTATTTCATTTCAATGAGTGGGTACAGTCATCTGTTTTGTCCATAGTTTTGTTTGAACGTTATCTGTGATAGATTTTCACTGTGGATGATATATTTTAAATGAAGTGTAATAGTTTTCTGGGAGTCCATATCTCACATTTATTGGTAGAGATGCATCACAGGCAGATATTAAATCGATAAAAAGGAAATCAATCTTGGTTCAGATCAAATTTGTGATGTCAGCAGCTCAAACATTGTTCCCAAACACTAAAAACTTTAAATTTATTTTCTGACAACAATCATCCTTTATTACTTTCTATTTCTTTATTATAAAATATGCGATGTTGGTGCAAACAGATGTATATATTAATTTTTCGTAATGTGGCCAGAAATATATAATTTCAAAAATTTGTGGCAAGACATTTTTAGATAATTTAAAAAGAGGATATTTTAAAGTATTACCAAATACTTTTTTATTCAATCAAACACTAACTATAAAATAAATAAACTGTCTCCTAATTTTTATATTAGAATTAACTGTATATAAGATAAGTATATTTTTGTAAATTTTGTTTTAAAAATAAATAAATTTTTTGATGATTTATTATTTTATTGGTGTTAAAATTATTGTATCAAACGATATTCACTGTTCAATATTCGGTGATAAATTATTTAATCTCATATTAAATTCTAAAGTTTAACTAAATTAAATTATTAGTGTCATGAATAGAACATAGAGCAAGGGCTCAAATATCTACGATACATGATATGTGACATGTTTTACTTGTCAGCCTGCAGTCGCTGCAAACGATCTACAGCTTATAGTGAATCTCGAATTACTTGGATGCAGCGGTATTTTTATTTGGTTACCTACTCAACGAATAAAAATAATTATATGCAGTTGGTTGATAACATATACGTTTTTGGGTTTTATCTATGTTTGACGAAAGATTTCTGTAATAGTTATAACAAGTGTGGGAACGTTATTTTTCCAGGTGAGTATTTTGTTCCGCGAGCTTGCGAGCACTGCAATAGAACGAATCTGTCATATTGTTTTTTTATGTCAAATAGCTTTCAGACATGTATTTTTATTCTATAACGTTTAGCAGTGTGGTCGTATAAAAAGTATAGTGTGCCACTCATGTAGAATTACCTATTTCCCACCTTGTGTGATTCCAGCACTCGACTTCGTCTCGTGCCAAAACTTGCACACCTCGTGGAAAATAGACGACCTTCTGCACTTGTTGCACAATATACTATTACATGTTAATACTTGATAATATTTTAATACTATATATCACCCTAATAAAGACTGATTTACAGTCGAAACGTTGGTGTATTAATGGATTTTATTAAATGACTGCAATTCCAAACAAGACCTTCCTTTTATTAACATTCAGTAGATAAAACCAATCCTTCATTAAAAATAATTATATTTACAAAAAAAAAACTTTACATGGATCAGTAATTTTCTTTTGGTATACTTGAAAATGTCAAAGGAAGACTGCGAAATAGTAACTCATTTTATAAAAAAATATTATTACCTAGGTGAAGACTTCAATTTTGTTTAGCTCAAAGTCCTAACCTATAATATTTTCCCACTGTTCTAGCTTGTTCATAAAGTCGAGCCATAAAAAGTGCTTATTAAAAAAATCTCTCTGAAGCATTTTTTGCAGAAATGCAATAGCTCTGTGCTATGAATTACGACAGGTAAAAAACTTGTAAAATAACTCGTAAACAGCAGCTTTCTGCTTTCATAACACATCGTGCTGCACAGCGTCTGCATTTCAGCACAATATCCGGAGCTTCTGCTGCCGTACCGCGGGCTGTATTCAAACATCTCCTTTATAAATTACACTGAAATTATTGTGGGCATCACTCAAATGAAATAAAGCCAGCAATGGGTAATACATATGCTGGAGAAATATTAAAATGTCTGGAACAATGACACAGACTCTTGTTTTCATTTAATACAAAACTCTCTGATGATTGAGTACGGTTTTTACTTCGTAAACTTTACTTAATAACATGTTTCAATATAACTAAAATTAACTTTTATAATGTACGACTTATTTATATATATATATATATATATATATATATATATATAAAATTTTTATATATACCTATATACCTATATAAAATAGTACTATTTTTTTAATAATGCCATTTATTAGGGAACGGTTCAATATTGAAATACCAACATTCTCATATAAATTCAATGGATGTTTCAGTCCTTAAATAGGTTTATTATTAGCATTTGTTAAGTATTTGCAGGTACTTCGTAGGTAATGTTAATTTCGTTTTACATTTTCATGACGACGTGATATTGAAAATACAACTTGTCGAAAAAACTTCAAACAAGTGCCGATGGTACGGAAAGCCCAAGTAATTCAATATCCGTTGAGAAGCCGAATGTACATAAATGAATAAATAAATAAATAAATAAAGAAATAACTTTTCTAATAAGCTAAATAAAACAGAAACTAAATCATTGGCATTAGAACTCTACGAGACTTTTGGCTGTAGGTAAAATAAAAAGAGAATTTCATCAGTTCCACGAATCTCTTTACTTGCATTTTTGCTGAATTAAATTTTCAGCCTATAATCTCTGCAAGGATTTTATAGCTTGTAATGGGTTACGAACAACTCGGTCACAATGGTATTTTTATTTAGTTAAGAGCGTGCTAAGTGAACCACCACTACTAATGTTTTAATAATAATATATTTGTTAGTACATCCATAGGTCTAGAAATTATATGTTGGTAAATTAAACTTTCATTAGTTGTCATAAAATTAACATTTTGATATTTGATTAGGTAATTGATTTGAAATGTAATATTATTCTATTATTGATAGCTTAGCAAAATATGAACTATTACTAGCTAAGTAATATAAATAATCAAATTTAGTTAATACTTATTATATCGGCAGTTAGAAGCACAATATATCAGATACCTACAAATCTACGTCAGTATACCTCATCTTTGTCATGTAAGGATATTAATGGTGTGACCGAAATGTTTGGTAATTTGAGTAATGGGGTAGGTGACCAATTTCTAAATTTGGTATATGTGATAGCTTGTACAAAAATAATATACCCGTATTTTTTTAAAATTGTTAATTATATGTTGTTTTGAAGTAAATAAATAATATAGTACTTGGGAGGGGACTATGACGTCAACGAAGTTCATGAGAGCGGCGAAGGTAGACAGACGGAAATAGGGGGTGTGAGTGAGATAGTGCTAACTTAGTGAACGTCATAGTAAAGGACGCTGTTTCTATTTAACGCAAATTACTAAACAATTGCTGAGAAATATTTAACTTTTTTAATGTCAACGTTAGTAAATAAATATACTTTCTATAATTCAATAGTTTTTTCATTAAAATTCTACCTTGGTCACCTACCCCATTGAAGAAAGAAATGACATATGGACACAGAAGTACTGTGGAGAAGTCTGTCATAATCACGAAATCACGTAAATATGATTAAATACTTATTATATCAGCTGTCAAAAGTACAATAAATCAGATACCTACATATCAACTCCAGTATCTCGTCTTCGTCATGTAAGAATATTAATAGTGTGACCGAAATGATTGATAATTTGAGTAATTGAAGAAAGAAGCGATGTGTGGGCGTAGAAGTAGTGTGGAGAAGTCTGTCATAATCGCGAAATCACGTACATTTGCAGCGAAGAAGTGGCCAAGTGGCATAGGTACATACTTTAGAGTCTGGGGCTCTCACTACAGCACTAAGTCGTCGAAAAGCCAGGGGTCAAGTGGCCAAACAAAGGAACACTCTTGAAAATCTGCATTCGAAGGAAAGAGGTCGGACAAGCAATAAACGTACGAGTGGAATCGGAGCAGGAAGCGAGGCGGTCGGATGTGCAGCGCCGGGAATTATGATCGCCCGGCGATTTACATTCACGGATCACCGAGCTTCAGCCTTTTTGCGCCAACTTAACCGAATTTGCTTCCGTGGGGCCACTATCATTTGGTGATATTTACTCATCTCTAGTTTACATACTTATCAGTGACTCATAAACCGTGTTGGTATATTTATTCAGTTAGTTGGATAACAATTTCATTGGCACAACGAAAATGGTTTTTCCGAAAGAACAATTTTTGAAGAAATTTGCATTGAAAATTATTTTTTTGGGTAAATTTAGGTCAGGAATATAGGACAGATGAAATCGAGATGAGAATTTTGTCTGTTTCTGCACAGTATTTACATGCACCAATGTAGATTAACAACTTACAGCTAATATTGAAACAGTACTGTTAGCATGTATGATTTTGTTATTAATAATATAAGAAATAATCTTTATTACGATAAAATATTTTTGTGAAGAATTATTTTACGAACATCTGTTTTCATTTTTAAACTAGTCGAGGGTTGGATTTATTTACATTAGCAGGCCAGGTCAGAAAACACTTGACATATACGGAAATATTGTATGCATTTCACTATCTGTATTTGGAGCATAGGCGTAGATTTCACGAATTTCTATACGGTATTCATATTTCCGAAGAATATTATATAAAATTATATCGTTGTTTAAATATGTTTGGATGTGCAAATCATGTATATTAAATAACAGAAATATCTATCTATTAGTAAAAACCATAACCTTTCAGTTATCATTTAATTACAAATAATTTTAACAACATAAAGTTTATAAATTATTATGTATTTGAATCATTCTTAAAGTCTCTAAAATGATATGTTATTACAACACATCAGGTAAAATATTCTGTAATAAAATACAACCCCAGATAAATAAGATATTAGATTTCAACTAATATAAATTTACCTATGTCACACTACGACAGATGACACAATATAAGATTTGCAGATGGTACTGCTAATTTAAATAAATATGCAATATGGCAAAGAATATTATGTTTGTTAGATATTTTGAAATGTACAAGATTTCTCCAAAGATCATCAGCACGCCCATGGACTCCACGTCCTGGCGCTAAAGCCAGATGGCCAAACCACTTGAAAGGGATAGACTGCAAGACGCTGAGCCTGTACCTGCAGGGTTGATATGCAGATTCTAGAAGATTCCACGATCACGCGTCTGGATCGTGGTGGAGAGGGAAGACGCTACCCCCGAAACGC
The DNA here is from genome assembly GCA_035578165.1 of Stenolophus ochropezus. Lineage (NCBI taxonomy): Eukaryota > Metazoa > Arthropoda > Insecta > Coleoptera > Carabidae > Stenolophus > Stenolophus ochropezus. Next base: position 8,229,239 of record JAQOWZ010000002.1, read on the forward strand.
CCTCATTCTGAAGGAGAGAAGAGGGTTATTTTTGTATATAATGCGAGTCCGAATCTGTACTCGAGGAGTCAGATCCAGGACTACACTATGCTTGGCTTGTCCGAGGTAGTTCCTCCTGGTCTTCTTGACTCCACTTCCCTGCATTCCTTCTGTCCCTCTGACACCGCTGTCGTGTGTAGCTTACTGGCACTGTCTGGCACCACGATAGTAATCCTCCACACTGGGAACGTCTATGTGTAGCTTACTGGCACTGTCTGGCACCAAGACCACCTAGTGATCCTATGAAACCGCTGTCGTGTGTAGCTTACTGGCACTGTCTGGCACCACGATAGTAATCCTCCACACTGGGAACGTCTATGTGTAGCTTACTGGCACTGTCTGGCACCAAGACCACCTAGTGATCCTATGAAACCGCTGTCGTGTGTAGCTTACTGGCACTGTCTGGCACCACGATAGTAATCCTCCACACTGGGAACGTCTATGTGTAGCTTACTGGCACTGTCTGGCACCAAGACCACCTAGTGATCCTATGAAACCGCTGTCGTGTGTAGCTTACTGGCACTGTCTGGCACCACGATAGTTTTCCTCCACACTAGTAACGTCTATGTGTAGCTTACTGGCTCTGTCTGGCACCAAGACCACCTAGTGCACCTATGAAACCGCTGTCGTGTGTAGCTTACTGGCACTGTCTGGCACCACGGTAGTTTTCCTCCATATTTATTACCAAATCCTATGAAATTCCTGTCAACTACGTCGCTGCTCTGACAAGCCAGGTATGTGTTATATATATTGTTTTCTAGTTGTCACAATGATATCATATTTTTATTAAATATAACCGATCTAATATTGTTTGCCTAACAATTGTAAATTCACTCAAACACAACAGATTCGCCAGCTCAGCTGGGTGTCTGCCTCAAATACAACTATCAATAAATATTTCTGATAGCTTTGACTGTGTGCTCGCCGTGGCCGGTTCGTTTGACCGAGAGCTATTGTGGCCGGGAGAACCGTGAGCTCAAGAGCCGGACATTGCGATTCAGACCATATAAAATATAAACAATGGCCCTCTGACAAAATAGAGCGCCCTATAAACCAAAGAACTCAGAGCAACGGCATGCCGACTCTGAAATAAACTCAAACAAATTACAACACACACAATTCTGATCGTTTTGACTGCGAACCCGCCGTGGCCGGTTCGTTTGACCGAGAGCTATTGTGGCCGGGAGAACCGTGAGCTCAAGGGCCAGTCATTGCGATTCAGACCATAAAAAATATAAACAATTGCCCTCTGACAAAACAGAGCGCCCTAGAAACGAAAGAACCAACAAATATAATCTATACAAACCAGCACACACACAATTGCAGTTGTGGGCAACAATATCAGTTTGGATCCCAGTCATATAATTTTACCAAATATGTTTATCATAAATTATTGGGACAACTCTTTATGAATTGAATGCAATATTTTTATATGATTGTTAAATGTTCAAATTGTCTCTCTACCTGAGGTTTTGGCTGTGGTTTCCCTCAGGTTCATAAGGTGAATACCAGAGAGCGTAATATTCCACAGCACTCTACGAATTTCTTAATTATAAATAAATGCACAAGATAGATATTTTGTCTGTCTTTTGGAGTGAATATCATTCTTTTATTTTATCGAATACCTGTCCCGATTCCTCCACTCTTAACAGCTACTCTGTATTACGACGATGAAGGGTTACTTATTTAAATAAACACAACGTAGGGTAAGTTAAACCTTCCACTAGATGATCTTTGGCCAATTTATGAATGTTTGCGAAGGAGGTAGGTAGCGTACTGTTACAAAAAATGGTGCCGTGACCAGGATACGGAGTCTTAAAAGCTGTTAATTGGGGGAGAGGACAGAATATTTGATAGAAGAGTGATATTTATTAATTAATAAATTGAGAGCGTTATGTGAAATCTTAAACTTCGGAATCGGTTCGGTGCGTCAGTATGGTGTGTTTCATGGTATAAGTGATTGACCGAGACAACTCAAGTTGTAATATAATAACCATATGTTCAGAAGTAAATTGCAAATAATGAAATAAGTCAAAACAATTAAATAAATAAATAAATAAAAATAGCTAAATTGTTTAATAATTACTTTATGCCGTCTATAAACTATTTGCAAATATTGTCCGTTTCAAAAATAAAATTGAATTCAATTATTTAAATTAACAATAATGTGAGATCTGTAGTTCAAAACCCAGCATCGATAAATCGTTAATTACAAATCGCTGCATTCGAGTGCTGCGAAAACACTCTTAGATGTTGATCTCTATGCTAATAAAATACAAGTACATAAAGGTATGAGATTTTTGATCCAGAAATAAAATGCTCTAGATCCAAAGGATAAATATCGTAGAAAATAAACCGAGAGAGTGAAACATTACCTTTCGTATAGCTTAAAAAAAATAAATAATAATAATTATAACAATAGTTATTTTTGTCAAATTAAAATGTTACATGATTAAAATCATATGTTTGTTTATAAAAAGAGATTCTATTTTCTTTTCTTTGTTTGAAAAAAAAAACATTGTTTACATAAAACTAAATTTTAAAAACAAATTAAAATTATGCTTGTAATCAACAATGAAATAAAATTAACATTAGTAACGCAGATGCATTCCCTTATATCGTGAAACAACTCGTAACACTTGAAAAGGTCCTTTGACCTGAGTTCGGAAATACTGTTAAAAAATATTCCCAGTTTTGTGAAACATCTGGAATATTTTACGACAGGTTCAAGTGTTTGAAATGATACGGTGATTAAAGTGTGTTGCAAACAATAACGAACAACCATGAAGAACTTTAGTGTCCAGTGTCCAGCTAGGAGCAGAAATTCAAAAAAACCAGACGGGTGTCGGTGTACCGAACAAGGAGATCGGATTACCGACACAACTAGGAAATTATCACCCCGAAGGAGAACATCGACCCCAAACACTTGGGCAGGTAGCTTGTAGGAAAAACAACCATTGCAGCCGAAGGAAGAATGAGATAAAATAGGTCATGACCTTATAAACAAATACCAGGAAAACCCAGGAAAAGGATCAGTAATATCTTAAAAATTCATTACGTAAATATGAATTAAATCAGATTGAAGTAATTAGAGAATCAAGACGGAGCACAAACTATGGTAATAAACAAATAGTGTAGTACAGGTGTACTAGAGAGTGTTAAATTCGAAAATGTCATAAAAATACAAAGGATTTACATTGCAATCAACGGATATATTAAAATATAACAGGACGTGCTATCACAAAAATCTAAGAATATAATCCAGCTTTAGATGAAGAATAGGATTACACCTGATATTGGATAAAGAATTAGTACCTACCAGTAATTTATTCGACTCAACAGTATGTATGGTAAGTCAATATCATATATTCATAGTGCAATTTAGTGTAATGAAATATATATCAGTGAAATTTAGTGCAGTGTAGTGTGTAGTGCAATGAAATATATATCAGGGAAATTCAGTGCAGTGTAGTGTGTAGTGCAATGAAATATAAAAATATTATACTGTTATTGAAGTGATGAAAGCCAGATAAATAGTTCGAGGATAATATGTAATCTGCAAAGAAGATAACAATCATCATCTCCATACATACGAGAAGAACAAGGATTGAAATGTTTACAGATATAGTATATTATCGGGCGAGTGCAGATACCGACTACCACAAATGAAGAAAACATCAGTACATCTACCGACTACTTCAAATGAAGAAAACATAAGTACATCCACCGACTAACACAAATGAAGAAGATATAAGTACACCCACCGACAACCATAAATGAAGAGGACATAAGGATCAGCTTTAAAATTCAATAAATTTAGTGACGCTGAAAACAACGACAGTACGTTTCATCAACTTGGATTTTATCAAACCCAGTAGAAATCATCATTCAAGTTAAGTAAAACACCAAATTAATCATCTGCAGGACTAGAGGACAAAAAGACATCCCCAAAAGCACCAACGACGCCGCCTTTCTCTACAACAGCCATACAAGAACAAGAATTGAAGAAAAATATAACCCAACATTATCAACAATCCACAACAACTTTAGTTCCACATTCTTGGCTATATCAAAATCAGCACAGAAGAAACATCGCGGGAAGAACAGTGGTTGGTGATATTAGATATTGGTAAATTATGAAAATTGTAAATTTGTCTTTGTTGTAAATTAAAACCAATTGCTAAATAATAACAACAAAAAAAAAATAATAGCGTCCAGTCTCACCGTTATATTCATTAAACAAAAACAAAACAAACCCAATCTTTATATTATTAGTTTTATTTATTTTTGTGCTTGAGACTTGAAGTAGATAGAAGTAAATAATTCGGAAAATAGCAAATGCACATTTATAGTAGAAACTAACAAAATAATAATGCATGAGATATTTAATGTATTCGCTCACCTGATTGCTGGCTAATACAATTAAATATCTGGGGGAGTTTGAAACAGTACTGTTAGCATGTATGATTTTGTTATTAATAATATAAGAAATAATCTTTATTACGATAAAATATTTTTGTGAAGAATTATTTTACGAACATCTGTTTTCATTTTTAAACTAGTCGAGGGTTGGATTTATTTACATTAGCAGGCCAGGTCAGAAAACACTTGACATATACGGAAATATTGTATGCATTTCACTATCTGTATTTGGAGCATAGGCGTAGATTTCACGAATTTCTATACGGTATTCATATTTCCGAAGAATATTATATAAAATTATATCGTTGTTTAAATATGTTTGGATGTGCAAATCATGTATATTAAATAACAGAAATATCTATCTATTAGTAAAAACCATAACCTTTCAGTTATCATTTAATTACAAATAATTTTAACAACATAAAGTTTATAAATTATTATGTATTTGAATCATTCTTAAAGTCTCTAAAATGATATGTTATTACAACACATCAGGTAAAATATTCTGTAATAAAATACAACCCCAGATAAATAAGATATTAGATTTCAACTAATATAAATTTACCTATGTCACACTACGACAGATGACACAATATAAGATTTGCAGATGGTACTGCTAATTTAAATAAATATGCAATATGGCAAAGAATATTATGTTTGTTAGATATTTTGAAATGTACAAGATTTCTCCAAAGATCATCAGCACGCCCATGGACTCCACGTCCTGGCGCTAAAGCCAGATGGCCAAACCACTTGAAAGGGATAGACTGCAAGACGCTGAGCCTGTACCTGCAGGGTTGATATGCAGATTCTAGAAGATTCCACGATCACGCGTCTGGATCGTGGTGGAGAGGGAAGACGCTACCCCCGAAACGCCCTCATTCTGAAGGAGAGAAGAGGGTTATTTTTGTATATAATGCGAGTCCGAATCTGTACTCGAGGAGTCAGATCCAGGACTACACTATGCTTGGCTTGTCCGAGGTAGTTCCTCCTGGTCTTCTTGACTCCACTTCCCTGCATTCCTTCTGTCCCTCTGACACCGCTGTCGTGTGTAGCTTACTGGCACTGTCTGGCACCACGATAGTAATCCTCCACACTGGGAACGTCTATGTGTAGCTTACTGGCACTGTCTGGCACCAAGACCACCTAGTGATCCTATGAAACCGCTGTCGTGTGTAGCTTACTGGCACTGTCTGGCACCACGATAGTAATCCTCCACACTGGGAACGTCTATGTGTAGCTTACTGGCACTGTCTGGCACCAAGACCACCTAGTGATCCTATGAAACCGCTGTCGTGTGTAGCTTACTGGCACTGTCTGGCACCACGATAGTAATCCTCCACACTGGGAACGTCTATGTGTAGCTTACTGGCACTGTCTGGCACCAAGACCACCTAGTGATCCTATGAAACCGCTGTCGTGTGTAGCTTACTGGCACTGTCTGGCACCACGATAGTTTTCCTCCACACTAGTAACGTCTATGTGTAGCTTACTGGCTCTGTCTGGCACCAAGACCACCTAGTGCACCTATGAAACCGCTGTCGTGTGTAGCTTACTGGCACTGTCTGGCACCACGGTAGTTTTCCTCCATATTTATTACCAAATCCTATGAAATTCCTGTCAACTACGTCGCTGCTCTGACAAGCCAGGTATGTGTTATATATATTGTTTTCTAGTTGTCACAATGATATCATATTTTTATTAAATATAACCGATCTAATATTGTTTGCCTAACAATTGTAAATTCACTCAAACACAACAGATTCGCCAGCTCAGCTGGGTGTCTGCCTCAAATACAACTATCAATAAATATTTCTGATAGCTTTGACTGTGTGCTCGCCGTGGCCGGTTCGTTTGACCGAGAGCTATTGTGGCCGGGAGAACCGTGAGCTCAAGAGCCGGACATTGCGATTCAGACCATATAAAATATAAACAATGGCCCTCTGACAAAATAGAGCGCCCTATAAACCAAAGAACTCAGAGCAACGGCATGCCGACTCTGAAATAAACTCAAACAAATTACAACACACACAATTCTGATCGTTTTGACTGCGAACCCGCCGTGGCCGGTTCGTTTGACCGAGAGCTATTGTGGCCGGGAGAACCGTGAGCTCAAGGGCCAGTCATTGCGATTCAGACCATAAAAAATATAAACAATTGCCCTCTGACAAAACAGAGCGCCCTAGAAACGAAAGAACCAACAAATATAATCTATACAAACCAGCACACACACAATTGCAGTTGTGGGCAACAATATCAGTTTGGATCCCAGTCATATAATTTTACCAAATATGTTTATCATAAATTATTGGGACAACTCTTTATGAATTGAATGCAATATTTTTATATGATTGTTAAATGTTCAAATTGTCTCTCTACCTGAGGTTTTGGCTGTGGTTTCCCTCAGGTTCATAAGGTGAATACCAGAGAGCGTAATATTCCACAGCACTCTACGAATTTCTTAATTATAAATAAATGCACAAGATAGATATTTTGTCTGTCTTTTGGAGTGAATATCATTCTTTTATTTTATCGAATACCTGTCCCGATTCCTCCACTCTTAACAGCTACTCTGTATTACGACGATGAAGGGTTACTTATTTAAATAAACACAACGTAGGGTAAGTTAAACCTTCCACTAGATGATCTTTGGCCAATTTATGAATGTTTGCGAAGGAGGTAGGTAGCGTACTGTTACAATATGGGGTTCTAAATCATACGAAAACAGTGGTATTTTTATAACCTCACAAGGAAAGGTTCTCTATTTTTCTTGGGAGTAGGTATTTTTATTCCTAAAAATTTGAATTTAGCAAAATTATAAGTATTTGAACATTGAAAAATTAAGCAAATGATATAGTATAGCTGAATATACTAAATATACAAATAGCAATATGTTTAATATTTGTGAATTGTACTAGGAAAACAATGTGTTGAAACATTGTTTTATTTTATTTTTATTTATATTCTGTACATTCTGAATATAAGAAGAAATGTTGTATAAACACATGCTTATAACTTTCCACAATTAAAATTTTCTGCGGTATCCCTGTTCATTATTCATGAAAGTCTAATAGAAACACCTATACCCAAACAAATCAGCATCATTGAAAACCAGCAAACCTTAACTTATATATTCGAATCGGATGGCACTAACCAAGTAAGCCACTAGTACAGTACAGAATATATAATGTGTAATAATAAAAAATGTCGCTGTGTATTTTAGATTTTTTTTCTTAAATCTTTATTTACATCTGGTTAAAAAAAAACCAATAGGCAAATATGATTAATTAAAATAACATGAAAGAAATAACTCCCATTGGATTCCTTTCAGGTTTATGTTGTTTGATTTTCATAATTTAGATGGCAAATCTAGAGGTTTAGTACATTTCAATCTTCTTATTACTGAAGAATTATTTAATAAATAAATAATATCGAGTAGTGGTTGTTTCCATTAGTCCTTTAATATTTTTATTTTTAAAATCAGTATTATATTAGTATTAATAATAAGGATATAGAATTTTGAAAGGTTATCTGAGGCCAAAAAAGGATTAAAAGGAAATAATCTAACATGTTCAATATTAATAAACAAATAATAAAAATTTAAAAATATGCCTAACCCACAATGTGTTACACGATTCTCCCTTATGGAAGGTAAGACTGATAATTGTAAAAAGTCAGAGCTTACGCTAAAGTTCCGTGAATAAATTCAAAGCTGTTGGTGGTAAATTTTTAATCAGAATGAAATATTTAATAATGTGAAGGTAAGTGTCATTTAAAAGTAAGATAAGTCGAGCGGTTGTTGGGCAGCAACGCATATATTTGCATTGGAACAAAGACACCGAGTACACATTTTTTGCATTATGTTAGCTGTTTACCTCCATGCCGTGTTTTCTAGTGCACCGTGTGCACAGCGCATAATAAAGAAGATAATCTGATGCAATTAAAAATATGATAAGAGGATTGCGAGTCTAGAGTGGCCATTTTTCATTGGCAAACGCGCAAATGAAAATTTTATTGCTTAATTTTGATAAAATGCAGGATAAACTTGTTACTTTACCGCCAAGTAGGACTGTTTATCCTCTGATATGTCTCATATTTTATTCCGAGTAAAAACTATTGCATAATTTAGTACTCATTTACACGTCCAGCTACTATCACTCATTCAAATTTATTCTCACAACCTTCGAACAGCTTTATTCAAAATTACGGCGAGGGAGAACATAATAATATTTTTTCTGGTTGTGAAACAGCAAAAATAAAGCAAACGCAGTTCTTTCTGCAGAGAATGATATATTATTCAGGTGGATGGAACAGACATTTGATAAAAGCTTGCGCAAAAGTTGAGTGACAATTCCTAAATAGGGGATTTGTTCTAATCTTACACACTTGTTTTTTGGCAATATCCCGCTGAAATATTTTTTCACTCAAATTTCTTTACATTACATCCCTTATTTCATAAATTCCGTTATTATTCTTCCACTGTTTCGCTCCCCTTGAATTCTTCAAGTTTAGCTCTGATATTACATTTCAAACATACTACATATTTTCGTTGGATTTTAAAAGAGATTTAGACTTCGATTAATAAACTTACATTCAGTTTCCAGAAAACCCCTATTATAATTGAAATTACATTTTTTTTTTCGGAAAACAACAAATCTTTCCAAGACCTTCAAAACAAAATTAAATCTGAAAAAACAGTTATTTTTTAAAAAACTGCTATTAAAAATAATATCCTGTAAAACGCGACTGAATTACTCCACTTCAGTGACGTATCAAGATTCATTCCCAATTTCACTTCGTTTCACACGTCAAACGTCAAATATAATGTTTTAACTTCCAAACTGATAAACTGAATAATAATATGCAAATATATAGTGGCACACAAACGACTTACAATGCTTTAAATCACAGACTGTCCACTTTACTAACTTTCAAATGTGCCACACCATGCACAATATTTGGGATCTGGTATCCACACGTGGATAAATTCACACCAGAACCTACGGACACCACAATTTTTGCTAATAAAATGTAAATAAAAAAAGATGTACAAGGAGCAACAAATTAGACATTGCAGGTTTGATTTAAACAAAAAAAGGTTCACTTTTTTTTTGCTAGACCTCATTGAAATAAAATCGAAACTTATTAAAATAAGAGTTAGAAATTTGGAGGAGTCGCACAATAGCGAAGGGAAAATGATATTTTTGGAGAAATAAATGCCGGATTCAAACCGAGTTCTTTTCTAAATTTAACACAAAAAATCCTAAACGAAAAATATGGTTCGATTTTGTAATTGTCAATTACTGAACTTAAATTACAAGTCATGATCTCAGAATCTAAAATTGTTACAAAACTATATAAATTGAATCAAAAGTTTGCCAAATCAGCATGTAACTAATGTGACGTTTGACCAAATAATTATTAATCTAAAATGTAATTTATAGTGCAAGTTATAAAGTATAATTAATTGTTGTCACCTTGGAGAATTTAAAAGTGACTTAATCATTTGAAACAAACACTGATAACAGTTTATAATAACAGTTTTTATAGGGTTAAAAGTTGAAAACACTGGAATTAAACTTCAGATATCACAGTCCACTTAGTTTAAAATCCAGAAAGAAAAACTTTTGAGTGATTAAATTATATACTTATATGTACTAATTTAAGCAAAGGCTGAAAGGCGACTATACTAGATTAAAAAATCGATTTCTGTTACCTGCCCTTACTAGAATGTATTGAATTTGTGGGTGTTGAAGTATTGTTATTAGTTTAATATTTATAAAATAGAAAATCAAAAAGCAATAGTTGTTGTGTAGGACAAAGCCTACCATTGAATTGCACTATCATTAATGAGTTTTCTTGCCAGCATTCACATAAGTATAACTTATTTCCAGAGCTACATAAATTGTGTTTCTGATAACTTATATTATGTGGTTACCATTTACCAGATAAGTTACGTGAGAAAAATTTAGCTGACGGGGTCGTTAGGCCAACTATTTTTTTCAAGTGACTTAGGTAATTAACACACTTGTGCCATACAACATTTTATCCAACACCTTTTAATCATTGAAATAAATCATATAAAAGTATTTTAGCCAGATGACATTTCAAAATGACATTTAATAAAAAAATAGAGTAGAGAAGGTTTTATAACGTAATTACTACGAACCAACAAACAGTGAGTTATAATTTCTAACCCACATGTGTTTTATGACCTATTTTATTTATCTAAAAACACCATAGTTATTGTGTTATGATTACATGGTGTTGGATAAAAAATAAAATAATCGACTCGGAATATAAGTACCTAATACAACGATTCTTCTAAAGTAATATATTTAAATTTCTGGCAACTTAAATAACTATTCTTTAGATTGATATGTGAACATTAGACGTATTGTTTTTGTACGTTTTTATATTCAATATAAATAAAAATAGTTGATAAATAATAGTTTCTTATACCATTATTTTTGTTTTATTTATTCATGAAAACAAAAACTATCAACTTACATCTCCAAGGTGATTGAATCCCTCGGCGTGGCGACCTTCTGCTGTTTGCGTTGTCACGTGTGATAAACAGAGCACATAGTCAGTTGTGAGAACTATTAAGTTTTTCCGCCGGCTTTCGCGGGACGCGATCATATTTTACCCCGTCCGAGAGATAACTTCACCCCTTTACATACACGCAAATAAACACAAACGCGGAACTTTCTATGAATTAAAAATTATACACCGTCTTGTCCGGTTGTTTATCACACATCGCACTTTCCGTTATTCGGAACTAGGGAGAAGTGAACCTGAAAAGGAAAATAAAAGGAAAAATGGTAACAATGTGACCAGCAATACATAAGTGCTTTCAATTTTATGTGGCAACATACATTTCAGACTTAATTGGTCTCAGAACATACCTTTGAAATCTGATTGGATAGAAATCATAGAAAGAGTATTAAATATTAACCAATTTTGGAATTAATATTCAAATCATAAATATTTTACTTTATCAATTATGTACGTCGAGATATTGGAAATAAATTTTATATTATCAAAAAAATTCTGATAAAATAAAATAAAAAATGTAAAGTTATCGACAGTAAATTATCAATAAAGCAAAAAGCTAAGATTACTCAATATGTAAACCATGCCAATCTTAGGAATATAGGAAAAATCTGGATTTACAAACATAAAGGATGTTAGGTTTGTATTGCTGATTACCTTATAAGTCGGTTATTAAATAAATATCGCATCAAAAAACTAACATATCCCCCTATTCTGTAACTTACATACCTATTCAGTGCCGTGGCATCCGCTAAAATATTACTAATAATTTAATATTTATAAAAGTTTATAAATATTAAAATGACGTACTTACGTACAAACATAAATTTTGCGGGTGAGGATCAGGCAAACATATATATTATTCTCTCATTATTCTTAGAATTTGTTATTTTTCTATTTGAGATATTAAATGTATCTTTGAGAATATTAACTAAATTTATTGTGCCAATTTTGTAAAATTGTGACAATATGATATTTGATGTCAAAATTGCATCTCAAGAAAGTGTGTTTTTTTTGCTATATCTCTAAAATGGGTAGAGATACAATCTCAACGATTATACCAGTCGATTTTATAGGAAAAGTTACATAAAGAAATGTTTTCTCCGCATATACATACTTTAGAACGATTAGGTGAAAAATAAGAAAATCGAAAAAACCTAAATTTCTAAATTTCTCTGAGGAACTTTTTTTCTCCAAAACTTTTCATTTTCTAGACTTAAGTAAATATCGATACCCCGATTTCAAATATTGGAAACCCAATTACATTATCTCTTACCGTTCTCGAGAATTCATATTCAAAATTGAGTTTTGGCAATACCTAAAAAATAGGTTTTTTAGGTATACCCCTTTAAGGGTTAGTTTTACGACTTCGGCGACTTCACCAATCGATTCTACGCGCAAAATTACATAAGTATACCAGTTTTTAGATTTTTATTACAAAAGATACAATTTTTAGAAAAGAAAAACGAAATTGGCGAAAATCGAAAAAATAGCAAGGGGTATACCTTAGATTTTTTTCGATTTTTGGCTATTTTCAGTTTTTTCCTTCTAGAAATTAAATACGTTGAGATAAAAATCTGAAAATTGGTACACTTATGTAATTTTGCCCGTAGAATCGAATGGTGAGGTCGCCGAAAACGTAAACCTAACCATTTAAGGGGTATACCTAAAAAACCTGATTTTTTAGGTATATAAATATATAAATTTGAATTCAAATATCTCGAGAGCGGAAAGAGATAATTGAGTTCTGTTTGAAAATTTAGAATCAGCGTATTAATATCTACTTAATCCAAAAAAATAAAAAAAATTGGAGACAAAAAAACTCAGTCGAAAAATTGAAATTTAGGTTTTTTTGTTATTCTTATTTTTCACTTGAAAAAAAAACTATTATTAAAATAGACAACGTTGATTAATTTTTTGTTCAATCAGAATCATGGCTACTAAACATTGAAATATTGTTTACAAAAAGGTGGCACACAAAAACAAATTTTGACAAAAAAAATGTCACAAATCTATCATAAAAACATACAGATACAGATTTTAATTTAATTGCATGCAGCATCATCTTGTTATTATCTTCTTCCAAAATATCATAGGACTGAGAGTACATGTACTTATGTAATAAGAATGTATTAAGTTGATTTAGGGCCCAAAAAACTCATAAAATCAAAATATATTTTACTTTTAGTCGTACACACTTTTCGTAAGATTTGACTGTTTTTATAACTCTTTTTCTGTTAGAAACATACCTTTCTGAACAATTAATAGAATAGAAAAAATATATTCACATATTTGCAATATATCTAAATATAGTTCTGGAAATTCCATTTACGTCAAGAATCGAGTACTGCGCGCTGTCGGAATAAATCACAAAACGTAACAATTGACAAAGTGTTATGAAAATATATAAACCCGGGATAAATAGATATCCCGAGAACTTATTTCCGAATACCGGCACATGCACTTCAAAATAATAATAATTCCGATCTCCCAGGAAATCTGAGAGCCCTATGGTGAAAAAATTGACCTTAAGAAAAATAAATCGTCCAATCGCAACTTTAGATTAATTGGTACATCGATGTGTTTGTAACTAGCTCTAATTTGGCCCTAGTTAGATTTGTTTAATAATATAATAAACAAATTTTTAAGTTTGATTAGTTAATGTGAATCGTATCGAAAATTTTGTGGAAAGGGTGTTTTAATTTCAGGTTTTATTTGATATATACGTATATGAATTACTGTTAAATTCTTATTTTCAAAAATTTTATTATTCAATCTTTTAGATTGAATTTTTAGGTTTTCATTTTTATGAAGGGTATTAGTTTTTAGAAATTGGCGAATTTTTTGTTCTTTGGATTAAATAATTTATTATTACAGTTGAAAAATCCATTGTATTTTGCTATGTTTTTAATTCTTTATTGCAACGTTATTAGGAAATATAGTATTTATGAGAATATTAAACATAAAATAAATAAAATATAAATTTACAATATGCCGCAAATTCTATATGTACTGTATATATTTTAAATTTTGTATGTCCTATTATAAATATGGTACGTTTTAATTTAGCTTGATGAGCCCATTATTTCGTGTTTGAGTTGCTGAAACCGGTGACTTAATTTCCTAGGCCATAAAGAGAGACGATTTAAAATTCGGTGGAATTTTTAATATCGAGTTTGTAATTGAAATGTGAGCCATGTTAATATTCATGTTCCCTGGGTAGAGAGTAATGCTCGTAAAAATGATACAGTCACGAGTATTTTATGGAATTTTTTATTTTCATGAGAACTTTTCTAATGTCATACTTCTCAGGTTGTATTTTAAGGCCATAAAGCGCAACACGAGTTTGAATAACAGTGTATAAGAAATAAAAATATATACGATGATACCCAGGCGGCGTATTAGGGGCACGGCTTCTATATCGCAGCCTCAAAATGCGATGCATAAATGGAGATAATAAACAGATATGTTTATGCAAGATCAATATATATTCCTGCATCGTAATAAAATCAACAATACAACCTACGCCATAAACTGCAACAAAATAATAGATCTGACTTAAATACACTTCTGCCAGTTAAATCAATATGAATTATTGTGACAATTAAAAAAAAAACATTTGAAAATTCAACCAATTTGAAGTCTAGAGGACGCCAATTTTTTGTTATATAAAAAATGTAAATAATATTCATAAAATTAATAATAGTGTGTTCCTTTGAAATTTACGACATTTGAAAATTCCGAAAATTAAATGAAAATAATTTACGAAGAGATAAATATAATGAAATACATTCTTCAATAAAAAACAAAGATTTTTATAAACTAAAATTATTAACTGACATTTTTTATATTATGTATATGTATTATACTATTAACAGGTGATGGTGAACTTATAATACGCAAATCATGATGACGCACTAAGACAATCTTTTCGTATTTTTTTCTTTTTACTTTTTGAGACCTGGACCGATGGGATAGTGGGATATTTCCCACTGGGTCGCAATGTATTTGGGCCCATGGGCCGAACGCCCATGTTTTACACATAACGTAAACAATCCAACTTTTCTTTATTCAATTCAAAATGTTTAATATTTTATACAAATAAACGAAAATAAGTTTCGTGCAGATTGTATAATACATAGGATTTGTTTAAAATCGGGTTGCTTCAGAGTTATATCGGAATTGTAGCTTTTTTCTTAAGATGTGATTTTGAAATTTACAATTGCTTCGCCGTTTTGAGCAATACTTTAATGGCTTGGAAGAATTATCTGCAAGTAAGTTCAGCGATAATAGAAAAATCGAAAATTTCAAAATCACATACTCGTATCTTAAAAAAAAGTTTTTGATTTTGAGACTATTCAATATAATCGAAAGAAGAAAAAAAGCTTTTCCAAATTATTATCGATTTGGCATGTAGTGAGGTTATCTTTTGAAAAAACATCGACGGCATCATGTCCTAATATTATAATTGCCGGTGGAAAATTACATAACTGATAAAGGAATTAAAAATATTTATTTATCGCAACAAAGGGCACAAAATTTATTTTCACTTTCCAAAAATTCTATTGGGCTTTGGCCGGAGGAATGTATTTCCCATTTGGCCGAAACATTGCCAGTCCGCCTCTGCCAGAAAACAATAGTCCACTGCGAAGATTAAAGATCTCATTGGCTATGGGTGTTACGTATTAGCAAATGTTTTTCATAAATATTAAAGGTATTTGGCCGAAAGGAATGAAGGAAGGGTTATGCACGAATGAGGGCTTAGCAATGAACACAGAAAATAATGGAAATTGGAAATGAAAATAGCATTAGAATGGAAAAAACAAACAAAACTAATTTGAACTTTAGCGTTTTATAAAAGTTGGCCATTGTTCGCGAAAAAGAGAATTGTAGTAAATGTCTGCTTTTGACGCCATAGAACTTGAAACAAAGGCAAAATTATTAAAATGTAACAAAACAAAAGTCGCTGGAAACAAAAAACACAAACAAATTTTATTTTGGAGGCAAGCAGTTGTTTTTAACGATTTTTGGAAATGAAAAGAGCGTAGCGATGACAGGCGTCGGCGCTGATATAAAATGGCGGCTCGCGACGCCTGTGTCCTGGAGGATAACGGAGTGGATGGCGCTTTACGGCAGCAGCAGCTGCGTTCCGCTGATAGGCAAGGCTTAGCGCTTTATTTCCTCCCGGCCCCGAGGTATCTACTCTAAACACATCGACTATTTTCAAATTTCAACAACACTTCATGGCTCGCCCACATGCTGCACTCCAAGATTTTACAAAGTAGCATTTCAAAATGAAAAATACTGCGCACATAAAACATCACTTTATGTCCCTGCTCTGGCACGCCAATTTAATTATTAAATTTATTCGCAAACTACTCGCGGATTAAATTGTATCACAATACTGCGCACTTTCATTTCATCAACATATGTTCAAATATTATTCTGTTGTTTCGTTCTACTCGTTTCTACCATCATTATTATTTTTACAGATGGAAATTGAAGCAATAGTTATTTGTCAAATTAGAGAGGTAAGCGTATCTTTTTACCACAAGAGCTCGAGTTTGATTCACAAGCATAGCGAGTGGGAGTAGAAAAAGTGCTTTTCTTTCATGTTAAACACAACATTGTTTTCACGACATGTTTCAAAAATTGATTTATTCGAAAGAAAAGAAGCAGCAACATAAAGCTAAAAAATTAGGTTTTGTAAACTTTGCCGCTTAGCAATCCAATTGTTACAGAAAGGAATAAGACATAATTGCCATTTTTTTAAAAAGAATCTCATTATTAAATAAGAATTTTTAATGTAATAACGATATTTTCTAATATTTCATTTTATAATAATCCATGTTATACTGTTGGTAAAAATCTACAGAAGGAAAAGTAATTCCTCACTATTTTGCGAGAAGAAAGTAGAGCTTTCTATGCATGTCATGAAAAAATAGTTATTTGTCAAACTAGAGAGGAAAGCATATCTTTTTAATACTCGAGCTCGAATTTGAGTCACGAGCGTAGCGTATAGGGCATTCGAGTGAGAGTGGAAAAGATGCTTTCTTTTCGTGTTACATGTTACAAAAATCGATTTATTTGGACGAAAATGCGTAGCAACATGATAAGCTAGAAAATTAGGATATGAACACTTTGACGTTTAGCAGTATAATTGTTACAGTATTGCCCATATGCCAATTCAAAGTTTCTTTTAAACAATATCTTTATTAAATAAGAATTTTTAACATAATAATGAATTTTTTCAATATTTCATTCTTTAATAATATCTATGTTATATTGTTGGTAAGCCTGTACATTTTCCTCTCTAGAGAGTGAAAAGTAATTTTCCTCACTATTTCGCAAGAAGAAAGTAAAACTTTCTATGAATTTTTTAACATAATTCTCTATATTATTTTCATAAAATATTTCAATAAATTTCTTAAAGATTAGGTAGCATATTTAACCGAGCAATATATTTTATACCTTTAAAATATTTATGACAAATATAACAGTATCAAGAATATATTGCAGTGTAATATGTTACCATGAGCAATTCATATCATATGATATTTAATGATATTAATAAATTATCATAAGTAATGTAATAAGAGTCATGAACTTGTCGATAAAATTTACGAAAAATTGTTGCAGACAAACGAGTGACCAAATAAAAACCGATAAAAAATTACAAGTCAGCAAGTCGGAATTATGAGTAATACGATTGCTTCTTTTATTTTCCAATACCATAATAAATAATGTTACATAGTTATTATATACACTATAATATACTCTACATTCATGTCATTAATAAACAATAACATACATGAAATTAATAATAAAATTATGGAAACAAATGACAATTCTAGTAGTCGGGTTAAACAAAACAAAAAACTCTTTGCGGTTTTGAGAAATATCGCCGAGATCTTTCCGAACGACGTCGCAGTCGGTTTATTTCCCGTTCTGGGCCGGCGAGTTCTCTTGTTGCATTTTTAATTCGACGAATGGCACCACTTGTTATCGAATTATCGAGATCTGAATTGGAATTTCGCTGTGCGGAAAGTTTTTAACCGAATTATACAACGCGAAATACTCATTCCCACGCTCGACGTGCTAAATGACACTGCTATGTTTCCAGCGATCAGCCTTGTTTTTCCTGCTGCGAACGCGTGTTGCTCGCACTTTATAATCATTGTGGTTGCTCCACCAGGCTCCGGCACGTTTTCTAAACGATGTCATTCATTTTTTCACGCCATTCGTATACAGGATTTCAGCAGGCATTCTTTACGATTTGTACATCAAAAGCGATTTGATTCTAATTTGCCGAATCAGGTATAAAATTGCAAGAAATAATTGTTTTTTTTTTATTTTTGAAAGATATAATTCAAACAATCAACAAAAATATGGAAAAATATAATGGAAAAACTTTTTACTCGAAGTGCTGATTCCTATTTTTTAATCATAACTTATCTCTTTTGTTTTTAACATTCATGGTTTGGCAAAATGTTTTATAAAAATAACCATTTGCTTTAAACACATGGGACAGCATATTTATTTAGAAAATGTAAAAAAATAAAAAAATAAATTCCAGTGATATGTATTCATAATTTGGCAATTTTAAATATCAGTACCATTTTAACGTATTCTAAAACAATACGTTCAAGATATTATTAAAATCTATTGAATCAATAATATTATTATTCTTTTTAAAATTATTTTTAGAAAAACACAAATAGAGATATATAATGGTGATGCGAGGAATAGTAGTTTATCCGAATAACCGAATATTGAATATTCGGCGAAAATTTAATCGAATTTTCAGCATTACCGAATAATATATTTTTCTACAATCTGAAAGCATTATTGGTAATCCTCGTTGCGGAGAGTCTATTCTGAATTGTTCGCCATATTTTTTAAGGTATTTTTTTATTGTTATTAAATTTAATTATATCAGTTTTAAAAAAAGATTTACCGCCCAACAATATAAATAGATACGATAATAAAAATTCCTTTATGACATTGAATTCAAAAGTAACTTTACTTTCGTTATTCTTATTGCAATTGTGTTAATATAATATATTACATATTATGTATTATTTTGCAAATAAAAAAATTATTATAATGGAATATTTCAAGCAAATTTATGGGTTTAATTGAAATAATATTTCGTCAATAAGTGAAACTAATTATATGCACTAAAGTTACATATTAACTGATAGTTTGTTCTATTATTATAATGTAGACTATTCATTTACATTGTTTGATAGTTTGACATTATAAAGCAATTTATATCTATGAATTTGTAATTACTACGTAGACAAATATATCAAAACCGTGTAATACTATACTGTTTATTAGATTATTAGTTATTGATTTTAATTCGTTTCAGACAAAATATGACCGCAAAACCATTATATCATGCATGCAAAAATTATTGTTCTATTCTGCAATTCGCTTTTGCAATTTCACGCTCTGCCTTCTCACAAACCAATTCCAATTGTTTCTATTTTTAGATCCAAATGATCTACGATTTCTACTCTATACTACAGCTCTGAGTGTTAGGATATGTATACCTAGGTATGTAAATAGATAAGTTAACATGTCTTCTGAATGACGATTTTTATTTTTATTAATATTTTTTATGTATTGACGATAACATTTTGTTTAATCAAATTTATTTATATATATTTATTTATTTTAACTCCGGTTTATTTTCCTGATCGAAACTTTGGCTTAAACTTCGTTATTAAAATATTCTGACAGCCGTCCTGCTTATTGTTTACTTCCCACTAAAATTATTGATAACAATTAATCCTTTATTAAAGATTTATATAAATCGTGCTGTTTCTGTTACTTTAAAAGATAAATATTAGTTTTTTCAACAAGACGAAAATTTAGTAATAAAAGAAATGCATTCAGAATTTCGTAAAATTTTATTTTATTTAACAATTCCTATATCTTCATATACAAATGAGAGATCATTTAATACATTAATGCCCAGTTTCAAGAATCTTCGGCTAATCGTTTTTGAGTTTTTGGCACTCCCGATTACAATAAAGAAGGAAGATGCACAATGAGGTATTCCAAGTTTTTTTCATTTTTTAATATGTTATTCTATGCATAAAAATATTAGACCCGTATTTTTTCTTTTCGCCGAAAGGTTTCAAACACGCCAGAAATAAATTTTTAAAGTTTCAATAAATTACACCCTAGAAAATCGGCCGTGCGTGTGACGTCACAGGCACTGAGAATCAGCTGAGAACATCATTCGTAGGTCTGAGTCAGAGGCGTGGCGCGTTCAAACAAGAGCCAATAGGCTGACGCGAATGCCTTCTTCGTCACAACAAGGCTGATACTGAATTTTACGTACTCGATTTAAATGCATTACAATTTCATTTTGATATTATGGTATTAAAAATCAGAAAAATAATGGTTATATTCACTTTAATATTACTTATATATGGTAAACAATGATATCCAATAAGAATTTCTTTAAAAGCCGTAGGCTTGGAATACCCCATTATATGTTATAGCAGTCCCATATACAAAGTTTCAACATTCTACGGCTAATCATTTTTGAGTTATGCGAGATACATATTTCTGTACATACGCACAGACGTCACGCCGAAACCATTAATTCAGGGATGGTCAAAATGGATATTTCCGTTGTAACATGAAAACCGAAATTTTTCGTGATTACAATACTTCCTTTAGGATAAATGTAGGCTTTAAAAATCTGAAAAAACATGTTTATTTCATCAAATTTTACATGTGAGGATATGATATGATAACATCCATCATGAGTTCCTAAACAAGTGATTAAATTATGAACGAAAACATAGCATATAGATTGTGCCCATGCATTAAGATTTTTATTAATGTCAAATGACTCAGAAGTAACTTATAATATTGTTATTTTATACATTCAAAAAAGAAAGCAATAAAAAGAACATAGATTTGTCTAAAAGATTTCTTGCAAAATTAAATATATGTCCCCACAAGATATTAGGAATAGGTAAAATCCTATTATACTTTAAATTGTATTTCAAATTTGTGTTCCCATATAAATTTTAAATCAACCGTAGTCAATATTTTTTCTTCTATATTTCATACAGAGGATATGTACAACTTTATTAAAATGAATATTTTATGATCGTAGTATCGAAACGGTAACTGGGTCATAATATATGTATTAGTTTGAAATCTTGATAGATGCGGAATACCTGAGAGGATAAGCAGTGTGATTGGCATATTTGAAGTTTATCCCGAACTAAGTTTCATGTCGGAGTTGCATGAAATGTTAGCGCAAAACTAATGTATTTGAAGGACGAGACAGTTCTTCGCTAGGTGGAAAGACAGTGCAAAAACACTTGGTAAGTAGATGCGGACGCCATGGCGAATACCGGCACGAAGTGTCAGAATTCTGACGGCGCGGAATGACATTTACTGCAACGTAATTCTAATTGAAAACGGTTCAGAAATGGCGGCCACGTCCGAAGAGCTCGCCGTTTAATGAAATATTGACGTTAAGGTCGGACGTCTGGTATTTACTGTATGAAATATTGAAAGAGATGTGAGAGCATTTCAGGAGAGTTTGACATTCGACCAGCCGCCAAGAAACAGAAATTAAATATCAGCCTGCATGTCTATCTGTCCAACTCCGACGAAGCCACGACCACGAGTTTATTTTGCCCCCGTTCCTAATTTGCACTACTTTATTATTTAACCCTCTTTATTTTTTAAACATACTTAAATTGACTTTTCGGTTTATTACGACGTTTCATGTTTTACTACCTTGCTACTACAAGATGCTCATTATTTATACAACTCATTTTTCATTAACATCCGCGAAATATGAACTAAATTTGTAAATACTACTATACATGAAATTTGAAATTCCCTTACATTTATATTAAACACATTCGCAGTGGCTGATTTAACATTAATGAGACCTGAAGCGTTACAAATTATTGGGACCCCATAGAACTAATAACTACAATTTTATATATTTCTTATTTTTTATCAAAGAGGGTCCCATTTCCGCTTAACACAGTAATGGTTAAACAATATTTACTTTTTATTTTCTTCATATCTCATTATACTCATTTAAAGGTCTTTGCCGATTAAAATGCAAAAATAAAATCTTGTAGGTGAAGATTTTCTTTAAGAAATAATATTTTAAAAATAAACAACATATAATTTAGACTTGCTTATAAGAATAAGAAGAAAAATTAAATCATGTTCTGTAAACTGGAAAAAAAATATTCGGGTTCAAAAAAAGTCTACCTTTCCTCCACCAACAGATTATTGTCATTTGTCATATGTGGTACATCCTTTGTGCAAACAGCGACCACAAATTACAAATTTTATCCAATCACCTTTCATTATCGTTTTTTTTTAAATATTTTTTTTTGCATCCTACATATTCGTTTTTATAAACTTCAGCTTCTTCATTGTCATCATTTTCTGATCAAAAATTTAACAACAGGTCTTCAGAACTCGTAAAATAGCAACTATATCATCTAACTTTCTATGTATAAATTATTTTTTTCTTATTTACTGGTTGAAATGATCTTTTGAACAAAAAAAATCCTATGATCCATCTCTCGTCAGTGTTTGGTGATTCATCTGTCCTCAGAGCAGAGCTTAAATATACCAGTTAATTACTTATGACTGTGTACAGATGGAACAACATTTTTAAGTTACGTTAAATTTTATACACATGTTTATAAAGTTTGTACATAAATAATTATTTTAAAGAAAAGTACAATTTTTTAAGTAAATCTTAAGTTATTCAGTGTTGACTGTATTATTAATTTTCAAGCAGCACTTACACTGTCTCTAAACAACAAAATTAACATGAAAGATATCACTCTAATGTACTTTTAAATCGAAAAGACCATCTATCCCCACTTACACTATATACACAATAGTCATAATTTGTTGTCTTACAAACATTCTTCTTATAAAAAAATTAAAAATGATTATACTCGTCATGCCTTTGAAAAACTTAGATATGTATTATAAACAACTTTGGCTTATTGTATGATTTATTTAGATGAATCTATAAATTTGATTTACTTCGAGAACGTAACTAAAAAGGAGAGATGAATTATTTATTGTTGTTTTTAAAACCTATATTTAGAGTGACAAATGATTTTCATCTGTAAAAAGACACATTGATATAATATCAGTGGCTGTATTGTATATCTTCGTATTAAAATAACAAATTCATTGCTGCATTTCCCATAGAGAAAACTCAAGAAATATGTAAATAAATCTATCAAGAAGAAAAATGCAAACTGTTGCATGGAAAATAAAGATACCGCGGCATCCTGTTCCTCGTTGATAAAATACAGTCCTTGTGCACACCAGCAATAAAATATGGTCGAATAAACCAAACACACGATGAGTTATACGCCCTTGTTTCAACATACACATTCTGGATTAATATGAATAATGGCCCGAACCAATACCTGTAGCAAACCTTTCACAATATTCAACAAACATTAGTTTTACTCGTTACGCAATTACCAATCATTAAATATTTAAACAATTCATAAAAATATATCACGAATATATCCATGGACTATACTTCGTATTTTTAAGAATGCAAATACGCACTCATAGGAGCAACAAAATATGGAATACTATCATTTATTTAATTTTCGGCCTCAACCGATTTCAACACCTTTTGTCTTCTCTTCAAAGATTTTCTTTTAAATAAATTAAATAAAAAGGAATAAATAA
Organism: Stenolophus ochropezus; assembly: GCA_035578165.1. NCBI lineage: Eukaryota > Metazoa > Arthropoda > Insecta > Coleoptera > Carabidae > Stenolophus > Stenolophus ochropezus. Next base: position 8,252,990 of record JAQOWZ010000002.1, read on the forward strand.
CAAGTATTTATTATATATTTAACAATAAAAATGTACCCCTGTAGTATTTTTTTTAGTAGATATTAAGTAGGATTATGTTAATTCTAATTGTGATCAGCTATTTTCACGATTTTTCTCTAACAAAAAAAGGAGAAATCATTGTACTCTATTCTATTATTTAATCTATATTTGTGTTCACAATTTAATTGTTATATATAGTGATATACTGTTAACCAACATTAACCTTCATATTTTTAATAACAATTCTTTCATCCAGTCTTCCCTGAGCCCAAATCTAATTGAACCGCCTCTTGTTCTCTTCTCTTGTTTTTTTCGAGCTTCCTTGCAAGATGTCCTTAGATGCCTTAGACATTCCTCTTTCTTTCTGCAAAGCCTACATCTTCTTTCATCATTTGATATCGAATATCCTTTTTTTATTACCTGAATTTAGCAATATTTTTCTCCTTTTCTTCTAGAAACTGAGGTATTGACGTAGTTTATATCTGTAACTACAATTCGAATATTTTATCGTTCTTTGCTAATCTTTTTATATCTCAAACTCTGTGTTGCTGTTCATAGAGTGTGTTCTCTCCATTTATGCCTTCTTTCTATTTGTCCGTAGAATACCCAATACTCCCAAAATCATACGACTCCTAAATATTAATAAAAATGTTCATATTTGTCTTTATTGTAAATTGTTTGTTTATTTAAAAGCTCACATAAATTATATGATTGATAGTATTGCCTATAAATAGACTAAATAAAAATTTATAGCAAAATATGTACATGACATTAAATTTATTTCATTTTTATTTTTAAGTATTTTTTAATCACCAATTAATGTATTTCTTTAAAAAACTCAACTACTTGTGGTTTAGACATTAGACGACCCAAGTTTGAATTCTATAGAGTTTGCTATTTTACACATAGAAATTACTTTTGTAAGGTAATTTTTATACTAATTATAAATGCCTAACAGATAGCATCAACAATGCTTAAATTTTAAGATAAACAATGATTTAAAATAAATTAGTTAATTCATTCATTCATGATAGCTTGGACTACTAAATAATATTATAATTTTTTTCTCTGTAATAAAATAAATACAGTGAATTTTACGAATGTGTTGCATATAAAATAATCACAGAAAATTAACAGCAGGTCATAAAAAATGACAATTGACAAATATTTTTATGCCATTCGCGGACCATTAAAATTTTTCTGCGTACTATAAATTGAGAAACACTATTTTAAATAATATTAGGAGAACTGTTCATTAATGACCTACTTTATATTAATTTAGTTTGCAAACCTATAAATAATTCATAAATCCTTGAAAAACCTATACGACTTGGTTTAAAAACTACCGGTTTTATTATCCCCTCATAAATGATGTGGATGATGCATTCTTATATTATTTACGAAGAATTGATTACACTTTTGGTATTATAAATTCAGATATGATGAAATTTGCCTCTTGTCCCTTGTTTCCGTGTAGAACACTCGGTACGTGAGCTTGTTTTTCCGGCACTCGTTTGTTTTTGCGACGATACTTGCGCGTCATTTTCACGACGTTCGACAGCGTGATTTTTCCACGCGGCCATAACATGAGCTGATGCTCCGTGCTCGGTGAAGGAGGCAGACAGCTGATGAAGACAGGCAGCCGAGGAAAATACGTGTTTGTCGCTTAATATTCAAGAGGCAGGGTGGGTGTGACATGGCCGTTCCTCCATAACCCGGACCGCCCGGATTCGCGTTTGCGAGTCCTACATACACACAGACCAGCATTTCGGAGACAAAAATTTAATGTTGTTTATTTGAAGACTTGTATATCTTTGAAGTTGTAAATTTAAACCTCAAAAATAGGAAAGTGCAAAATTTAATCGTTCGACATTTTTGTGTCAAAATCAATTTAACTACACACAATTTTTTTTTCTAAAACTAATTTTCATCCATGTCCAAAAAAAAAAAAGATTTGAAGCAGTATGACAACCGACTAAATAAAATATTAGATATGTAAATATTTAATCAATTTTAATTTTAATTAAGTATTTAATCGGCCAATATTTTTACGGCTAAATTTAAAAAAAATACAAAAATTATCCATTCTGCATATTCCTTTTTTCAAGTGAATATATTCTACTAATTTGAACGTTGCTTCTTTCAAGTGAATATGTTCTACTAATTTGAACGAAACTTAAGTAATGTTCATGTTATATTCTTAATTTTCAGGGAAATATGTACCAAATATAAATGTTTTTAAATTTCTATAAGTATTTTACTTTTAAACACCATTTCAAAATTTCAAAGAAAATTCAATGACCTATTTTCGTTGTTAAAATATCTATCTTCAAAGTTAATCTAAAATAATAGTTTTTTGAGGTATTTATTTTAAAGGATTCAGTTCACAGAAAAAAATGGAAAATGGAAAAAATATTATAATAATTGTCACTATTAAATGAATAACACATTTATTTCCATAGGTAAACAGATTAACCGCAATTGTAACAAATATAGCGAATCATTAATTACTTATAATAATAAAATGGAGCTAGATAGGAATTTGAACTAAAAATTTTAGCTAATGACATAATATTAAATTATTATTTACTGAAATTCTCCTATATTCATAATTAATTAAGATATTTCAGAAAAACACTTCAGACTTTCATGAAAACACCACTTTCGGTTGCATGATTAACACTAAAATCTAATCAGAATTAATCTAGTATGTCAGAATGTTATATTCAAAATTTCAATTAGTATTCACTAGTAGTGATGGGTCACTGGGAATTTCCCGTCAGGAATATTTTTATTTCCTGGAAAAATTCCCGGGAATTTCCCTAAACACGTTTCCCGGGAAAAAATCGGGAATTCCATTTTGGAAATTTCCGGGAATATATGGGAAAATTCCCGGAAACAAGTAGGGAAATTCTCGGGAATATGGGAAGTTCCCGGGAATAAGAAGGAAAATTCCCGATAATAAATTTAAGGCAAGCACAGCTTTACCGACGTGTTCTAATCAGTCCCGACTAATTTCTAACAGTGTTAATATTCTAATAACTTTATAATTAATGCTTTTGATTTTTATGAGGAAATTTATCGTTAATTTTTCCCCATAAAATCACCGGAAATTCCTCAGAAAATTCCCCAAAAACTTCCCGGGAAATATCCTGGGAAATTTTCCGAAATATTCGTTCCCGGGAATTTACCCATCACTATTCACTAGTATTTGAATACCGTTACGACAACATACATCCATTCATCTAAACACACGGACAGACATCATCGAAAAAATATTAAAATCGTGTTCTAGGGACTTCAAAACGTTCTTATTCATTGAAATCTCATTTTAACTTTAAAGTTCTAATTTTTAAGGTTTAACTGTTATTGAAAATCGCTCAAGAACTCAAAAAAATATTCAAATTTTACTTGAAAATCTTGATTTTTTATTCTATTCTAATAAAGGTGTTAAATAAAATGATTGTATACTAAAAAGTCACTTTTGATTTTCAAAATATGAAAATTTCAAAATCTTTCTAAAATATTAGGAAATACCTAAATTATAGAGTTGCATTGTATGTGCTACAACCAAATAAGATTTAATTAAATTATGTTTGAAATATACGTTGCCACATGGTTTGAAAACACTTCCGTATTTCTATTCAAGTACTAAAGTATTTAAATTTTAATTTATAATCCATAATATATTATAAATTGTTTCTGTTGAAATATCTACTTCGTTCTCAGTTCGCAAAGTAATTTTAAATTTATATGAGTATAATTTCTAACGTCGAAGTAAATGATGAAAATTAGAATTGCAAACGAGACGGTGTAAAACGATTTTATGTGCGATGATAGACGTTGGATGTTGTGCATAATTTATTGACAATAATCGAGCATGGAATTTCCGCATTTGTAGTTAGTGTTAGTTGATAGAGATATGGCGTACATATTTGTTTATAATCGACAAATAGTTTGAATGTAATTACTCGTCCGTCATTTTAAATGTCCCCACTTATTGAAACATAGAACAAATATGGGTTTTACGTCGTGTGTATTTGTTGAAAATGTCAATGTTTCGTCTGTATATAAAGCTAATATTTGTTCTATTTCAGTATTAATAACAGTTGGAAATTTTCACCGTTTACCACTAACATTAAATTATGTTATTTATCTTGTACCTTTGGCTGGTCGGATGATTTCGTTACAATATTTTTGTTTAATTAGTTTAAAATTACACAGTTAAAACTGGGAATTTTTTACATCGAGAGCAAACAGCACAGGATCACTGGATTACTCCCAGTTTATTTTTAATTAAATATTTCGCGAAACTAAATTTATTTTATTCAGGGTGAAACCACATCAGGTAAATTGAATTTGAACATGTGCTATATTTACACTGTTACTGAAAAGTAACTAAATTTGTATTATGGCGAATTCATCCACACATCGTTTCCAACAACTGCGGAAAAATATTTATTGTTTGTTTTGTACAATTGCGCCTCTTGTTTACTAAACTTGCATAATTCTAACTAAAAGCACTATGTTTTGTAAAGGTAATTAAACAGTTCTATCGGTAAACCAGATCAGACAATCCAGCCATGGAAATAAACTGTGAGTGATACATTTATCTTATTCGTATTTAATGTTATTTACAAAAAGACACATTGACATCGCTAGTGCGAATGTAATTCTATTTTGGAAATTTCTTGGTTCATATTTTCTTTCTCGAGATATATACCAATGTAATCAACAAAAATTTCTTATCCACCAGTGTTAAATAATCCAAGCATTAGAGATGAAATACATAAGAAGTGTACTACGAATACGAAAAATGGAAAAATGAAGAAATTAAGATATTAGGAAACAAACAGAAGGTAAATCGACTAAACAGTTACTGGAAGAAATTAAATTGGTTTAGTTATCTAGTCAGAATGAAAGAAATTAGACAGGTGAAGAGAATATGGGAGTCTAAACCCGTAGGAAAAACAAAGAAAGACCAAAAGAAATAGAAAAAAACCTCAACACCCAATAGTACAGCGGGATCTTGATTTTGCAAGTATGTATATACCAATTTTGATAATTCTTTTAAAACGAATACAATTTCCATAGAGAAAAACTAAAATAGCTAATATACCTAACCTTAGATTTTGGACAAAAACCTTATAGGTATATATGAACGATGTCCTCTTCTACCCGCTGGGTGTTGAAGATCCTTTTATGGTTACAACAATTCAATTAATTTTTTCCATGCCTTTCTATTGGTTGCCAATTTCTTTGCATCTAGTTCTGTGCTGTTCTTATTTTTGAATACTTCTTCTATACTTCTCTATTTTGGGGGTCTGTCTCCGCATCTCATTCTAGTCGTTCTGGTTTCCTAAATTTTCTTACATGTTATTTGGTTCTCCATCTTGATATTATACCTGTACCATTTCATTTGTTTTTCTTCAATCTTTGAGGTTACAGAATTTACTTGTAATTTAGTTCTTATTGTGTCATTTCTTAATTTATCTTTTTTCATTTCACCCTTTGTTACTCTCGCAACCGTGCAATAAAATTGGTTGGAAGATTGTTTTGTACAAAGTTATTTTTGTGTTCCTTCTAGTTACAATTCATGACTTTATATCATGGGAGTGTTGCAACTTACGAAATTTGTAAACACACTGTAAATGTTTGTTTCGATAAAATGTTAGAATCATCGCAAAAATAAAAAAAAATAAACAATGAAAGTACATATATTGTTTTGGTTTGTTATTTCTGAGGTCTTAATTGTGAATATTACTAAAAATATTCTAAAATATAAACTATGAAATATTTTATTTCTTTAATTTAATGTCCATATACGCAAAGAAACGAAATAAACACGATAAATATTATAAACACGCTGCTACACTACTGATTTAGCATTTAGCAAATGAACTGCTTGTTTTGCAGTGCCGAATTTACATCTTATATAATTGTCATTTTATAATAATATTTTGCCAATAAAAAACATGGATAATTTTAAATATTGGGGTAACGATGATCGACTGGGAGTTATTTCACTACATTGTTTCATTGTCTGTCTGTTATTTTACGTATTTTGAATCGTGAGTTTCTATCACATGTTTATTTTATTTTTATTTATGTTTTTAACAAATAATTTTATCCACGTTGTTCAATATGTTTATATAATATTTTTGACTTGATTTTTCCCTGAAGATGATCACAATGCTGATCGAAACGTTGGTTTAATCTAATAAAAACCTAAGACTGCGTCTGGACAAATTTTTCTTTCCAATACATATACAGAATTTTAATTTGAATAGTTAAATTCAACGTGGAAGCAAATACTAAAGTCGAAGAAGAAGACGTTTTGCGTTTTAAATATAGAGAAATTTGAAATAAAAGTTTGGAAGATCGTAAAGAAGTAATGAATAGCAAGGATGCAGGTATTAGATTATTTATCGCCTATAACATTTTATTGGTATATGAAAAGCAGGTTCGTCATGGCGTTATTTATATTTAAAGTGGCGGTCTGGCCTGGGATGTGTCGCTTGCGCGCGGCCGTGGATCACAGAAGGCGATGACATTGCAAGGCAAGATATACACCACATTTCGAAGTGCATATGTCATACTGCAATTTCAGCGCACCGACTGACGGATGTACATTGAATAATTCATCGTAGCGGCTCGTAATATGCAGCAGCCTGCGACGACTACAACAATATTGGATAATAGAAACATGTCAGCTATGCTACCCTTTCAAGATTTCCACTTCTTTTTGTTTCAAACCGTCTCACAAATTTATAGGACAAGTGGATCTATGGTTAACGGATCGGTATATTGCATTATCGCTTTGACAATGTACAGCGAATTAGTGTGTAGTGAATCACTGTAAAAGGTACGGGTAGCGGTGGCTCACTTGACTAGCAGGCTTCGATTCCAACTGAGGTTCAAAACTTAGCGTCGCTAATTATTAACCAAATAAATTTATTGCTTTATTTAAATTCAAAATTCACTATAAATTGTATGCTGGACAACCTACAGGTAAAACGAAATAAGTACTTAAAGTATTCGAGGCTCTCTTCCCTTTAGGAATATTATGCTGACTTTGGATTCGGTAAATGTTTTGTCTAATGTGATTAATAAGTTTTGACGAACAATATGAGAATCCTGGAATACCAAATTTTTAAATTTTTTATGATAAACTTATTAAATTTTTTATTACCGTTAGGTGTAGGTTGAAATACTAATTGTGCACAAACTTTGTCCATTGTTCTTTGTCTCTAGCACACACTTTTGCTTCCTGTAAGGTACTTTCTCTCTTGCTGACGATCTTCTGTATGCCCATTTCAGTTTTCTTTGGGTCATCCTCGCTCCCTTTTCTCTCTGTTTTTGGCTGTCCACACTTCCTTGACTGGCCTTTTTTCGTCTATCCTTATAAGATGTCCCCACATACCCAATTGTCTATTTTCTATAAATTCTACAATGGCTTTCGTATCTAGATCATTATTTTTGTCTTCATTTCTTATCTTATCAAGCAATGTAACCCCTTTTATTCTTCTCAGATATTTTATTTCTAATGCTTGTATTTTACTCTTTATTCTTCATGATATTACCCATGTTTCACTTCCGTAAGTTAATATTGCTCGAAAAATAGTGTTGAAAACTATAACCTTTGTTTTGAGTGAGACTTTTTTTTGTTTATAAAATTATTTTTCATCATGTAGTATAACTCTCGTCTATATGTCATGAATTGTACACCAAATTATCTATTACTACGCCTAGATATTCGAATTTCTCTACTTGTTCTATGGTTTCATCTTTATTTTATAAAAGTTCCTTTTGGTTCAGATTATTGATTGTAGATTTACTTCATTAAAAATTGTAATAAAAAAAAAATAGTATTGAAAAGTAGGTAGGAATTTCTGTAGGAATGTTGTGCCTCACAGAACAAATCTCATGATGTCGATTTCTAAGTGTTTCCTATTATAAGTGTGAAATAAGAAAAAACAAATTTGGGTAGGAGGTAGGATTAAAAGCTATGTAGGGGTAGGGCGCGGAAAATAACCTTTGAAATGAGAATAATATTTATCATCCAAAGTTCAGCCGGATGTTCCAGCGCCGGGCACTCTTTTTATTAAATAAAACCAAGTTCAGCATCATACGAACAAAAATATTTGCTTTGTAAGGATGTCACAAAAACTATTATTGTAGCAGCATTGTGCGGACACTGAATAACATTGCAAGTTTCAAACGCAAAGCGAATGCGAGCTCAATTCTCCTCCATGCGGAGAAAATAACGGCGCAGCGAATACCGAACAGCGAATCCACAAACCCGAAAAAAACGCGCTTTTTCTCTTTATTTGTCAGTCATGGACTTAATATATGTGCATATTTTAGCGACCATCCACCCCTCTAGCAATTAAACAGCCCGGATTTTTATCACTTTATTTTACCATTTTGCAATAATTTCGCGGCTTCACAACACCGACATTTAAATATTCACACAATTGTGGAACCGAAATAATGCTTTTATTATGCACATCAAACGCAGGTCAATGATCTCTAACATAATTTAAAAGAAAAGACGGAAAAACAAAAAGTTAATTAGGACTTATTACCACTTTTGTCACTTTACTCAAGCAGCACAAATGAAATATTAAAAATAATTACGGAACTTAAATTTTTAATACTCTATAAAATTACTCTACTGAAGAAAATGTTCAAGACAGATAACCAAATTATATTTATCGCGGCCCTCTCCTCCCTTGTTACAATAGTATATTGTGTTATTAAGAGTAAAAGTGATACTTTGTGTGGCGAGCATGGAAGTTTGCACGACGAGCGAAGCGAGTCGGACAATTGCATGCAAGGCACACAAAGACACTTAGAAATTTTAAAAAATTAACTACTATTTGACGTTTAATATGTAGGTTACCTGTCAGTTATTCATAATTTTTAGTAACTTTATTCTTAGGTTATCTAGTTTCTATAGTGACATTTAGGCCGATATTACAGATTTCTATTATACAAGTTACTTCTTATTGGCTGATTCTACATACGGCGGCGACAATACTACATACGGCGGCGACAATACTATATACGGCGGCGACAATATTATACGGCGGCTAGAATAAAAAATTATATTACGGAGGCATAGAAATTAAACTTCAACCTTGTCAATCACGTCACAGAAGATGTCACTTTTATGACGTTTGAAGAAAAAAAATATTTTTGAGTCTTTTTAGATATGAAATTGGGTAGACGATGTATAGAAGCTTCATATTTCAGCCGTTACTACTAAACAATTCTTCTAGATACATAATATAAAAATTGCACTTGTGTAATTGTGTTTGACTCGTAGTTAGTAATAGTAGAATAATAAACAAAAAACTATGTTCTCAAAGCTACAAGAAAATATTTATTCGGATTTACAAAAGTCCAACTCTTCTCCTCTAGGTAAAACGGGTCAAGGCATTGAGAAAATGGACAGGTTAATAAATTGTTGTCACTTGTTATATGTAGTACACTTGTCGTGCAAACAGTGACCATAAATTGCACATTTTTCTTTATTCTCCTTTATCGTTTTTTCTTAAATAATTTCCCTTTTAACTCGCATATTAGTTTTAATAATCTTCAGCTTCTTCATTACCATCACCCTCGGATTAACCATTTAACAACAATTCTTCAAAACTCGTGGATGGTCTACCTTTCTATGTGCCAATGATTTTTTCATGTGTAACTGTTCTGATCTTTTTATCAATGAAAATCCTCTGATCCATTTCTTCTCGGCATAAGATGGTCCATCTATCATCAAAGCAGAGGTTACATGGACCACAAAATTACTTATGACTGTGCACAAATAGTACCACATTTTTAGGTTACGTTAAGTCTTATGCACATTTTTATAAAGTATGTGTATAAATAATTAGTTAAATTTACCATAGTAAAAAATACTCGTACAATTTTTTGTTTGGCAATTTTTTAAATGAATCTTGGGTTACTCAGTGTTATCTGCATTAAATTTCAAGAGAGATATCAATCTAATATCTAATGTACTTTAAAAATCAAAAAAGCTTTTTAAGTGAGAATTTACAAGGCGCTTGTATTCTTGATGCAACTAACACATTTCGATACGTTCCAATTCATATTCCATATGCTTAGTTTTAGTCGTCGCAGGCTAACCTAATAAAATTTATTCAATCGCACTCGAATTCAATTCTTGACCGATGACAACCGATCATTTTATCACCTAGCCTAAGAAACTCACGTATTGTAGATAATAAAAAAAATATATTTTGTGTATTTATATTAAAACAATAAAGACGGAACTATCATTTGATAATATAGAAAGACATTAGTTTTTACGGTTATTAAATTTGAAGAACATTCTATTTAAAGATTGAATATTAGAGATAACGGGGTGCTGAATAAATAGAAAAAAGATCCTCATTGATTCGAAAGCTATTAGCGATGGATGTAAAAGCTGCTAATCTAAATGAAGCGCTATTCTTTTATTTAGTTTCTTCGTCAGTGCCCGCTTTGTTTCTTTCCGCGCTATCAGTAATAACTCCGATAACATCTTAATAGCATCGTTTTTCTTTATGTCAACTATTACCGAAGTATTTGAATTTCACCTGTTATCGCTACATCTTATATTTATTATTTTTTCAGAAATGCAATTACCGCTTGCAACGTGTAATTATTTTTATTGTTAGTCGTTACAAGAAATAAGACATTTGGAACCTTTTTTATTGACTATTATTTTTAATCTTAGCCATTCACACGTACAGAAATTTTATGAGCAAATAGATTTAGAAATTCACAATTTACATAAACATGGTTTTAGTCTATTTAATGTCAATCAAATGTAATTGTGACGAAAATAGAAGCTTGTCATTTATTATGTCTTAGTTTGCAACTATGAACTACGAATGTTGCAATTTTCGTAATGACAGTGGCTGTGAATCTGAAATTGTAATTAGTACATGTGTCATTTATGTTTGGAATGAGTCGATGAGTTTAGATTAGTTTGACAAATATCAACCAAATCCATACATCGTTGTTGAAAAGTGTCTCTTGCATTTTAAAATAACGTCTAAAAAAAATTAAAATTAATTAGTTTGGTTAGTGCAAAAACGATCATCTCTGCACATTTTACGGCATCTTCCTTTAATTTTTTTCTAAATTTTTATCAGTTACAATTTATTTGCAAAAAACTTAATAATGAAAAGAGTAAACAGATAGTTCACCAATTATAATCAAAGATTCAATAACTTATAAATAGATCTCAAAAGTTTACATATTCAGCAGAATGTTAAAATGTGATCTGAATGTGTACTCACATAAACTGACTAACGGAAGGACTGATATATATTACTAAACATGTCTCGACCTGTCTATTACTCTTCTATTGTACTGATGTATCGAATCTGCCAGAATATTCGAGAGTTTAATTACTTGGGTATAAACCCAAGCAGGAAAGACCACGGGGACAGTTTGATGAATGGCTGGCAAAAAAGTCGATTTATCGATTTAAGTCGACTTTTGAAAAAAGTCAATTGATAGATTCATGAAAAGCATAGTATCGATTGATTGAATTTAGACTTTCGATATTATTAACTTTTTTATCGTCAACTTTTTTCCATTAACTTTGTTGACTAATTATCTCGACTCTAAGACTTCTACTTCGACATCGACTTTTCGATTATCAGAAACTTTTTTACCTTTAAACTTTTATAATATTAGAGTATTTTTAATAAGGTTCTGCATATATATTTATATTTAGATTCTCTCTAATCTTATCTGTCCTTTTCTATAGAGGCCATGATACTTTACAGCTAAATAATGGGAAAAATCTCGTACATTCGTTCCATATATTTTTAAATGAAATAATATATTATTAACATTATGTTATTCAAAATATTGAAAACATATTCAAACTATATTAAATTTGAATATGCGGAAAGAGCTCATTCGTATAAGAGCGCGCTAAACAAGTGAACCACCGCTGCCCGTTTGATGTATAGACATAGATATACAGATGAATCAAATTAGCTTCGTTGATATTATTAATAATTCATAATAAATGTACTAATACGCTATATGTCATTAGAATAACAACAACTGGCTAAAACAATATTTTACTTGGTATTCCGCGGAATTCTCCGATATTAATTAATGATTAGCCGAATTTCATTAGCAGTGTTAAAAATCAATTCTATTTGCATAACAACATTATTAATTATTGAGTACTTGATTAACATTTAAACAATAAAATAATTGATTTAAAATCATTACTGACATGGAGTATAAATTATATTACACGATATAAATTACGTACATGGAAAAATGGTAACTAATACTAGCAATTAATTTTCAAATAGCCAGTTAAGCTCAACGTTCAGTTTCTAATCATGATTAATGGGCTCCTCCACCAGAATTTTAATAATTTTAGTCATTCTAATTTATTATATTTCACAATTTGTGGAGGGTTCAAATTTCTGAGGTCACAAAGGTTGAAATCGACGAGAAAGACGAATTCTTTGTCTTAATTTCAAAGAGATAAGAGATGATATTCTTTGTATAGTGGTTAAATAGTTAGTGCCCTTGTATTCGCAATTGAGTTAAACGTAAAATCCTTCTTGGAATGGAATATACTACCATTTTATTAAATACAATGAAATATATGCAAGGTTTATTCATTAATATTGACCGATAAAGATAAATGAAACCATACCAAAGTGCAATCTTTTGGCTATTGACTGTATCTAACAAAACGGTAAGTAAATTCATATCCCGATTCATATTCATATTTGGTACAAATGAACAGAGTTATTTAGGTAGTACGTTCATTTATATTTTCGCAGTTATTTCTCACTCAAAAACACAACCACAAATGACTGAAAAATTGCAAAATAAAACGAATGTTTGAAAAATATGAAAACCGATTCTCGTTTTTCGTCAAATAGACAATAATTGAAGTGGTCGCTTTTCTTCTACTCAACAGTTGTGTTAATTAAATAATTATTATAAAGATATTTGTTTTTAAAAAGATTTTATTGTCAAAATTTTTTATAAAAAATAAATATTAGTATATTTAGGTAGGTGATTTGAACATTTCTTACCGACAGTAGAAATGATAAATCAATACTAACAAGCAACGATCCAAATTTAATTTAAATATGAAAACTTAATGAAATAAAATTTTCAAATATATCTATTTTTAATTTTATTTTTGCGTCAATCACGCAGAAAACGTAATGATTTCGTTTCAATATCTATATTTTTGACATAAACTACTTTTTTCTTCTATTATTAAAATTAAAATATTTTATAGATTTAGAAGTTAAATTTTTATTGAGATTTAATTTAGGCATCAAATTATATACTTCAATTCTGAATTATTAGATATACTGGGAATTCAGATAAATGCATTTGTTTTCAGTCCTCCTTTGTTTTTTCTATGATGATAACAGTACGATTGGTTCTAAAAAAACTGTTTACTGTTGTTAGGCGCTAAAGTATGCCCATATCTAACGTAATATCCAAATTAATTATACATCATTAACCGCAAAAAATGGAGTCATTAACTTCGAGATAAGTTCGCGTGTCCAATTTTTGTTGCACTTGTTCATAATGTCATGAATTTATTGTTGAGGTGACCTTTCAACATATTACGCTGAATTATGGAAGTAAAAGTCATGGGCAACTTATAATTAAAACACTCAAACGTGCACAAAATACACAACTGGAAATCCTCCAGTTCTCCATAAATCAAAGCGAGTGCAGACCACGTCAAATTGAAACTCGCTGCCGCGAAACAACCGCACGTTATTTTTAACAATTGCCACATGGGCAAAATAATTGAAGAGCTATAGTCGTTTCACAGTTACAGAAAAGTCACATTATCAGTAAAAATAATCATGAAATTATGAAATCACTTGGAATTTAGAAAAGATGGAATCGTTTTTTATTTTGTTATACTAGTTAGCTTTACAGTTTTAAATAATATAGTGTGGCAGTAGATAATGATATAAATACAGCTTCGAGATGAGAAAATATAAAATCGAGATTCTCGAATATCATTAATTTCGCCGAGATTTCTCCAGGTTAAAATTATTTTTCTTCAAACGTCATAAATGTGATATCTTTTGTGACTTCGCAAGGTAGAAATTAAGATTCTACGCCGTCGATGTAGAATTATAGTTACTTCTACTCTACCTTTTATAATAGAAACCTGCAATATCGTCCTAAATGTCAGTATAAAACTAGATAACCTAAGAATGAAATTAAATCATCGAACATTATTGACAGTGTACCAATAAAATTTTCATCATTTTAGTGCATTTTTATATGACTATCTGGTACGCAAAGACAAAATGTAGGGGGAGCAGATAATTATATCTGTACTACATATTTATACTAATAATTTTTTTTTTTTCCTAAATATATACTTTGTTCCTAATTTCACAAAAGAATGTTTTCTAAATTCCTAGGTATGGAAACATTGTGCACAGATGGCGTGCGAGACAAACTGTAATATTCAACCTTGACCAGTCGAGAAATCTCGGAGAGATTCGAGACCGTGAGAAGATAATATTCGAGACAAGAAATATACGAGACGAAATAAATATTTTACATTGAAAATGAGACGATACGAGAAAAAGAATAATCTCGTCTCGTCTTTTCACACAGAATCACTAAAAGTAAAATATGTAAAATTAAATTGAAATTCCTACAATATTTATCCAAATAAAAATACATCTGTTTCCGAGTGGTTTCGCATCAAATATGAACTGTAGAGGGCTTGTAAAGGTTATAGGTTGACAATCTACACCACTAAAGAGTAAGTAAAAACTTGTCTTGAAAAAATATTTATTTGGAGAAATGTTGGTCTAAAATGATAAATATTTTATATTATGTTGAGTGAATATGTTGCTACATTGCCTGTAAAACTTAAAACACCATCCGCATTGCTTAAAAATATATATAATTTTATGTCGTTGTTATTTCTTTTGAATGAAAAATGTTAATAAAAGGGGCAAAGAATATATGTAGCTTAATGACAAGGCAATTATTTTGCAAACGGCATATAGTTTGGTTTGTATATTTTTGCATTGCGAACGGGCATTAGAGCATCTAGTAATGACTAGTGTTGCATTTTGACGGTCGTCATGACAGCGATGTCGATAGCAGGCAACGAAGAGCGCTGTTGCAATTTTTATGCGTGGCCGCATTCGGCAATTTAACAAATGAGCTTCACGCCTCGGGCCAGCGCTAAATGCAGTGCGCGAAGTATAGTAATTAATCGCTGTTATTGCCGAAATGAAATGTAATTTTCGTTGGTGCGCGCCCCGCATAGAATCGCGTTGTGTGAACTACATTAGTTGTTTGAATGCGTTAGATATATCGGTTTATGGCTTGCGCTGTCACTGCACATTCTACTCCCAATGAATTCCGTTCGTTTCATTCATTATTAAGTGCCGCGACCGATAATTATACCACTTCATGAAATATGTCTTTCCCTCTTACCTAACATCATTACTACATTACATTTATTCCGATTATTCCGAAATAATCCAATCGGGCAAAACTATAATCATGTACGTGGTTTGTCACATGAATTGGATTAACAAAATCACAAATATTTATTTAGTAGTATCTTTAAATATTTTTTATCATAAGGGGTATAGGCCGTATTTATTTGGGAAAATTTAATACAACCCTAAACTGGCCCTGAACTTACCCGTGTTGGTACCAAATAAACAATCACATTTCACATTTGGTGAATATTTTAAGCGATAAATTATAATTATTAATTAAAAATGTAAAAGGATTAATAAAATTGTCCATCATTCGAAAATCTGTCTGAATATATTTTTTTAAATGTTTACTTTCTGGAGAACATTGCAATATTTTTCCCCTTAGCGATGGAACTCCAAAGTATTAAACAACTTTGACCAAATATTTCGCCCATTAGATCTATGATGGTATATACAGATTGATATGTCACATAATTTTTGGATCCATTACGAATGATTTTGTCATGATGTCATGAAATTTTAAGACTGTTATTTACTGCTAATATTACTTACTTAAATTTTAAATTTTCCTTGGAAAACATCATATCGGAATATTTAACAATGCTATCAAAATTTCGGTTGGATTTTTTTTTATTTAAGTATTGTTAAGCCTTGATGGTGCAACTGAATATAAGTTTTTTTTAAGTTTTCCAAATAACGAATGAATTTAATATAAAGAAAACGTAAAGCCCTCAATTTAATTATTAACATTTTCCATTCAGTACACAAAAAACACAACACAACAAGTTTTATTATTAGAACGGCAGTTTTCTTAACTTTTAAAACGATCTAGTATTATTTTACAAACAATATATATCGATATTATTTTCAAATAATAGCAATGGTTCATATTAAAAAAAAATGGAACAGGAATTTTTTAAATCAGCAAGTATTGTATAGAATAATGATATAAAATTATTGCTCTTATGTTATTATTTTTATTTTATTATTTTATTTATTATTTTCTTTTGTATGATAATTTATCAAAGGACAAATAAATCTGTCTGGATATTTTTCATGAAATGTATTCATATAAACAACAATACTTATTTGTTTTAAAATGTATGTGGCAATCTACATTTTACGCGTAATGGTAGATATTTCATATAAAAATAATTTATGTATCAAATATATTAAACTGTTTATTCACCGAAAAAAATATTCAATATGAATTGCATAGCAATAAATATTATTAAAAATATGAAACAAAAAATAACTTTTGGTCTTAAAAAATGATATATTTGACATAAAAACTAATTTATTAAACAAACAAATGAATGTTTTGCAAATTTGTTTATTTTGTATAAATTTCACTGTAATAAATGCAATAAATATGTTTTTTAAATAAACATAAACCGTAATAGGTTTTTGGTTTGGAAAACTAAATGAAATGAGCAAGAAATAGTTATTTATGTATCAAGTATAAAAAGGGCTTATCATAGTAGCATCATTCCTGATGATGGCATGTAGCCGAAACTAGTCAAATTTTATTAAAATTTATTTCGTGGACGTCACCAAGTGCTTTTGTTTCATTTATTATTTATATTAGTAACTTAGGTCATTAATTGTTTAAAAACGATTAAATTTTAGGTATGTACTTGACAGTTGTGGACATCGGCGTGCACAGGGGGGTGACTGGGGGTTCCCGGGCTCCCCCATTACCAAATTAAAACTATCCAAATTTTCTAAAGTGGTAAAGTTGATTTAAGATGAAGATTTTTACTAATAATAGTGCGGTTGTGGATATAGATGTTTTGAAAATAATAGATGAATTTTAAAAACTCGTACCATACGAGCGTAGTATGTTGCTGTGAAAACAGATTATATATCTCGAGTAGTATTTTTTTTTTCGTAAAATAGTATTTATGTTGAAAAAATATAGTATATATAAAGTAATATTATGAATTTCATTACCTAGGCTCTCTCGCTTAATAAAACTGAAGAATATAGTAGGAATTTAATTTCCCGTCTGTACCTGGGCTCCCCCATTACCAAAACCCTATGCACGCTTATGGTAGTGAATAAAAAAATTATACCGGGTGTCCCAGCTCGACCGACACATGGGAGTTTTACATAGGAAATCAGTTAATTATGAATAGTATCTCCCCAGTGCAAGATATCAACTTGAAATTTTGTATGCTTATTAGGAAATATTATTTCTATGGATTACAGTTATTTGAAATACGTAATTTTGTCTGCAAGACGAGATTTATTAAATTATAAAATCTAACATTTTCGTTCAAAATCAGTCAGCCATGGAAATAAAAGAAAATATCTATGTGACAGTTCTGATAGTTAATGACATGCCATTGGAGATATTTATATTTTTGTAATATTGGTATATTATTTAACAAAAAGAAACTAAATTCAACTTAAATAATATTAAAATACAGGGAATAAGAATTAAAATCAGTGATAGTTCACTAAATTGTCAGATAAATATTTTCTTTTATTTCCATGGCTGTCTGATTTTAAACGAAAATATTAGATTTTAAATTTAATAAATCTTGCCCTGCAGACGAAATTGCATATTTCAAATAAATGTGATCCATAGAATTAATATTTTCCGATAAGTATACAAAATTTCAAGTAAATATCTTGTACTGGGGAGATACTATTTATAATTAACTGATTTCCCATGTAAAACTCCCATGTGTCGGTCGAGCTGGGACACCCGGTATATTTCATCCAAAAATTATTAATATATTTACCTATGAGTAAATATTCATTTTCTGCAGAGGTCAATGGATAACAAATTTAAAAAAATAAACAAATGAAGCATAGGTTTTGCAATTTTGTTTCATTGCTTCAGTATTGTAATACATGTAATAAATATTTTTTAAATAAGTGTAAACAAAAATACGTTTTTTTGATTTTGAAAACTAGAACAAATGAAATTGAAACAGCCTGAAAAGTATTTATTTATCTGAAAACCGTTAGGCAGTTAATGACTCGTATTGATTAGTGCCCGTCGATCGGAAGGTGCATCAATAAAATTGATGGTTGTGCATCTGCATTTGCGATAATTGAATGGATCGGAAAGTTTGGATTCGGTGTCTGCATAGTTGGCGGCGGATTCCGCCGGTGTAAATCAGTACCTGGGCAGCGTGTATGGAGTATAGGGTGTAATTGCTCAAAACGCCGTCATATTTCCAATCGCACTTATCACGTATAACTCCTGCGTTCGCCATTTAGTTTGATTTAATGGCAAATTGCAGTTAAAATGTATACGTTCGACAATATTTTTGCCTGAGAGCAGCGTTTGCGACTAATAAATTCTGTGTGAGTTGGTGTTTTTGTTTGATCGGAACAGGGCCGGATTTATCGATAAACTACATGTGCCCCTCGGCGGGTGTACAATATCAAACGTCACAGCTTTTCAAAACAGCTCATATTTAACTATGCTATCTGATAATGAAATACGGAGCGGTATCATACCAAATAAACTACACGCAAATATTATGTTCGCCGTTTATAAATATGTTGAATAAATTATTTGCTTGTATTAATATTTATTACTTTTACATTTTACAATAACAAAAACAAACTACTGTCATTCGCTATTTTAATATATTATATTTGTATTGATTTGGTTCTAATTAAAATTTAATCATTTTATTAAAAATATTTTTTTCTCTTGTTTTGTGTAAAATAATAACTATTTTTTACCCATTAATAACTAAAAACCTGTGCCTACAGCTATGTAAATAATTATTTTCTAAATTTTCGAATTTAAAGTTGTTTTTACTTCAACGAATTTTGTCGCTCATTGACAAAAATAATAACAATTGCCATTACCAATAAAATCGCATTGACATTTCACATAGTGAATGCTTTTCAATACTATTGTTTACATTTTATAGTTTCATTAACTATTATAATTATGTTATACCTATTATAGGTATATTTATTAATAATTAGAATGAATATTACAATAACTTAACAAAACCTTTGATACTCATAATATATTAAACTCGAACATATAATGCGTTAGAAACATTTTAATATGCTACATACAAAATTATTTGTGAACATTAACTTCAACCTTTTCAAAATTGTCAAACTTGAAAGATATAATTTTCGTCTCTCTCACAATAGCCAGGTCTTGTTCAGCTTTATTTTTAAAAATATTCATTTCGGATGATTCCGCAAATACAATTTTTATGTGAAAATTTCTTAGTCTTTAGTATTTCACACTCTTTATTGAAATGTTTACTACCTGAATCTTTTGCGCAATTGAATCCTTTTCATTTAAATCTTATACTAGTTCCTGTCTCTAAAATATTTGCGAGAATAAGAAAATTATTGTATAATTTTAGGTTATTTAATATTGATTAAGATATACCTTTTACTAAGTTAAGGTATCAATTTCAATAAAAATTTTGAGTACTCAGTGAATTCGTCGTTTATAGGTGCCTCAGAAATATGCAAGTTAAAATATTTTTTGAAGTGAAATAAAAAAGTTATAAGCAGCAAACGAAAATTTAAAAATTTACATTTTTTGGAAAAATCAAAAACATTATTAAATAACCTGCACATAAGGCAATTTTTGTTTAATTTAATCGACTTCGTATCTCTTATAATTTTTGAGATACTCATGTTTAAACAGTTTCATTGATCATCCTAAACATTATATGCAGGTAGTTAATATAAAAGTACAAGTACGGTAGATCTTCATCGAATTTAGTCTTTTCGACTATGTCTTATCAATCTCTCTCCTTCTTAAACGGAGTAATAGTAATAAAAAATTACGTATTATTCCAAATTTAGTCATGAATATGTGAAT
Source organism: Stenolophus ochropezus (assembly GCA_035578165.1). Taxonomy (NCBI): domain Eukaryota; kingdom Metazoa; phylum Arthropoda; class Insecta; order Coleoptera; family Carabidae; genus Stenolophus; species Stenolophus ochropezus. Next base: position 8,273,327 of record JAQOWZ010000002.1, read on the forward strand.
AGAATCGGATTTTATTAATTGAAAAATAAAATCAAATAATGAGATTTTGGAGTTGTGTGAATAAAAACAAAAGAAGTGTGGTATTAGAGAGTGAGGTTAGGTACAGAGGTACTGGCATGTTCCGGCGTCGGAACCACTGTGCGGCGAGCGGCGACCTGACACCCGACCCTGTGTCGTGCCAGCCGTCGGCGTCCGTTCACTTTAATTAAACATGGAATGCCACTCTCTTTTAATTGACTGACGCCTCTCGTCAATGTTTTGCGCATTCGAACCCGACTAAAATCGCCCGGGTCACTGCGCACTACTGCCCACGGAAAAACTAAACAACGCTTATTTACACCCGTGAACTTCGGACACTCTGCATTGTTTATGCCCTTATTACAATCGCCCTTCCAAACACAAAAACCTCCATTCACATGCTTTTCAAATTCGTAAATTTTGAAGCACAATATGGGTTAAGTAACAATATGGAACTTTTCACTTAGAATATATATTGTGCATTTAAAATAATACGTTTTAGAATTCATACAAATTTTTCTGGTCGCTTAAAAATTTTATACAGAAAGTTTAGAAAATTAGGAATGTACCAAATATCATAAATCGAAAAATCAATAACCCTAAGGTTAAAATAATTATAAAACAAATTTGAAACAGAAATGTTTATTTAATTTATATTATTATAGTCGAAATTTTTAAGCAGTAGAGAGACGTCATCAATATTTGTAACTAGATTATGACGTCACGAATTACCAAGTTTATATGTGCATTAGTTTAGAAAATGTGTTGCATATGGCAATGCCAAATTTAATAACAACAAATAAAATGATAACATACCTCTCGAACTGCTTTTAACGGCAGTAATGGTCCACTGTCAGTTCTTTTTCAAAATATATAGTCGCATTTGCAGTTAGCACTTGCGACTGCTTCGATAATGCTTTAGGCATAATTACTTACGCTAATAAAATAAACGTATAACAAGAAACAAAGAACACGAATACAAACAATTATAAGGAACAATACAACTTAAACGAACCAACAAAGATTTTATATTATATTATTTGACAACTCAATCAATCGGCGTGACAAGAAACAAATATATGTAAACATATTTTATTTGAGTCGTAGCCAACGTGTGTTAAAAAAAATACACTGCAATTATTATAAATAAATTGAAATGTCATCAAATACCTTATATTTTAATTTGAAATAATAGTAAATATAATAAATAAGTAATTTTTTTATGATACCTTTTTTTACTACTCGGTTTTCTAAATAAAAACATCTTTCGAAAATTTCTACAAGTTTTATTTCGTTTTGTAACGTTTTTTTCAAGTCTGTGACGTCTCTCTACTGCTTAAAAATTTCGACTATATTTATGATGTTTGCTTCCTTGTAGGATGTAACGGAAATATCCTTTTTTTTCGATCGGACGAAATCTGACACCTTTCCTGTGTGTTTTTAAACCGGAATATGCGTTATTTCAATATTTTAGAGTAGTTGCTAATCTACGAAAAATAATAGGCCGGGAATATTTTTTTAGTAGTAGTAGTACATTGTTTTCCGTAAATAAAAATTCAATCATATTTATTTCATTATTAAATTATTGAAAAAAAAATTAGTATGTGTACTACGTAGGATAAGTACCTTCCCAGACTCCTGGTACCACTATCCAGGAATAAATGACTTTTCCTACTAGATACACAATATACTATTTTGACTATCTCTGAATCCACTTTGACTAGTTTCTGTACTAACTATGTATGCATGTACATACGTAGGTACCTCGCATAAGTAAAAAAGATTAGTCGGAGAATGTTAAAATTTTGTGTATGGGACTTCTATAACATGTAGTTGTGCACTTATCTTTTTATTGCAATAGGTTGTGTCAAAAGACTTTTTTACTTGCGGGTATTTTTGATTTTTTCGCCAAACTCAGAAACAATTAGCCATAGAATGTTGAAATTTTGAATACGGAACTGTTATAGCTAGTTTTATATTTCTCTTACAAGGAAGTTATATTATTTTAAAATCCATGTGAGTATGTACGTACATATAAATCAGGAGCGATTTAAAAGTGTTGCTAGCATTGATACTTTGTAGTTTTTGATTATTATTTATGTTGTTATTTATGTATGTTATTTATGTTGTCAGAAAAAATAATTAACCAGACGAGTGTTTCAAGTAGGAAAATGACGAAACATAATTTGTACCTCTTAAATACATATAGCAATTCGCGTATTGTCGCCATACCTTTATACAAATTAGCATGTATTTTTAACGGTGGAATTCTCCAGTGTAACTGATCGGTATAATTAATAGATATGTAAATCACGTTAATTAATTCGAACGAGATTTAATTTCATTGGAAATATACGCGTATACAACTATATCTATATACACCGAAGTACATTTAATGCAAATAACTTGTATTTATAATTATGCAGCTGCCAGCAACATAGAATTTATTAACCGAATTTTGCAATTCATTTAGATACCGCCGCATTATTCCCACATCCACGTTATTGTTTCTCAATGAATATTTACTTGCTCTTTATTCAATTATTACATTTTAATACATTTCCATTCTAAATTGATTTTCACACTACACATTATAACAAATATTTTCAATTTATACATTACTTCAGGGCAGAGGATCTAATTTATAAAATTTAGAGTTCAATTTACTTTTTCTTTCAAGGATAAGAGGAAAAAGGGAGGTTGAATTTATTTTAATTCAAGTTTAAATGTGCTGGAAAAAGAAATATAGGACACAAAGAATGAACTTTAAAAACTACAACATTTAAATTTGTGTTTAAAATTGTATACATAAATAAATACGTCCTAAGTATCCATTTCTGGGTCCAAAATTTTGGTTTTTGATAATACTCCATATTAGAGAACGTAAGTGCGGTGATTTCATAATTACAAATACAATTTAATTAGGTACCTGTCTTCTATCATTCCTGAAATTTTTTCTCTTGAAGTTGTACTTCAAAAATGTGTATTTTTTATATATTTTTCTCTAAAACAGGTAGTGATTTTATCAATCGATACTATAGGCAAACTTACATAATGGATTATTTTCTCCGTACATTCTTTGGAATGATGAACGATAAAACCTGAATTTCAGTTTTTACAAGTAAGTAAACATCAACATGCTTTTTTCAAATTTATTAACAGAATACAATTATGTTTTATCATTCTCGAGATATTTTTTTATATTGACAAATACAAATTTTAGATTGAAAAACAACATGGACTTTACCCAAAAAACTTAAGTTTTTCATTCAAAAATGTGTATTTATAGATTATTTCCATTTTGGTATCCGTTTTTAATTCAATATGATCAAAACCTCAAGTACCATAAAAAATTGAGAATCGAACCTCAAATTTGCTATTCAGTTTTGAGTCACAAATGTCTGTTAAAAACAAGGCATGTAATCGAAAAAAATACTGGTTAACGGTTAACCCTTATAGAGAACGATATAATAATGACGGTTTTAGTTCGAAAACCGGTTTGTAAAAATTGAAAACCGATTTAAACATAACATTTAAAAAAATATATCGGTTAAAAAATAATTAAAAGAAATTAATTAAAAAAGTAATTATAAATATTTAATTTTGAAAAAATAATAGAATAATTAAATAAAAAAAAATTAAAAATTACCATTTGAGAAAAATATAACAAATAAAAGAATGCAATTTAATTAACGAATATTCACAAAAATTCCCGTAATACCTTCAGAAAAACGTACGTCACTTTTCAATTTTAAACTTGCCAATGCTACGAAAGAGACTACTACTTTTATGACTCTCCAATAATAAATGTTAATTTTAAAAACTGTCATGACTCATGTTTAAATACAAATAGAAAACACAGACATAAAAAAAATATTAAAAAAAATTCTCGCTAAATGATATTAAAATAAAGGTTAATGTTCGCTAAAACCGGTTTATTTTTTTTTTTGGTTAACGGTTACCGGTATGTTCGACCTGAAAAATATCGGTTAAAATTACGGTTAAAGTTCGCAATTTTCGTTGAAAATATCGGTTACCGGTTTTTATTAACCGGTTTTTTTAACCGGTTACATGCCCTGGTTAAAAATAAAATAATAATTGTTTCCATTAATAATATTTATGTTGTATTTTAAACATTTTATATTGTTATGAATTTGGTGTAAGTTAAGTGTTTGGTGCAGAGTGCATTGTATGTTTTGTGACTGGAAGAAGCATTGTTGAGCGATGTTCCTAAGCGCTGTAATGAATTGCGGGTTATTTTAAAAGTAATTATTGTTTTCATGAGACTATTAAAATGCACTCTGCGATAGTAACCCGGAGACTGTGCTAGCTGCATAATGCATGGACGAAGGAACAACTTTTAAAACACTTAATTACTGTTTCATGTTTGTGTTTTCTATACTTTTTGAATTTTAATAGCATGCATTTGTTCATATTTAAAAAATGCTTCAGGCTTATTTCATATTCAGAAACGCTTCACGTAGTCTTGGGAGAAAACTTAGCTGCAAACTTACCACGAAAATTCCCTACTTCATTATTTTAGGTTTATATTAAACGAACTTGGATATTATCCTGGAAGACAGAGTTCCTAAAAGAGGATTAAAAGATTTTTTTTCAAAGTTCTATTTTCTAGGTCAACATCCTTTAATGAGAAAATTGTAAAAATTATAGTACATATAATACCCATGCGGATTTTATAAATTGCAATAGTAATGATGGAAACAAACTAATATTGACTTTAAAATAAAGTTTAGAAGAAAAGCAATCGCATTTATGGATTCCTGTTTTATTAAAAATAATTAATATTTAAGAAATTATAGTAAGACTTAAATTATGGTGAGGTCTTGCAAAAAAAATTAAGTGAACCTTTTTTTGTGTAAATCGAACCTACGATGTCTAATTTGTTGCCCTATATGATGTAATTCTTTTTTAATTATATTTTATGTTATATAATATCGTTTTCATGTATCATACTAAAAAAGTCGCAAAAATTATGAGGTTCGTAGGTTCTGGTGTAGAGTTATTCACGTGTGGATGCCAGATCCCAAATATTGTGGTTTGGCGTGTTTGAAAGTTAGTAAAGTGGTCAGTCTGCATGCCACAATAATTGCAGATTATTCAATTAGTCAGTTTGGAAATTAAAAAAAACAAAGTGATGTTGGGTAAGAACCGTAATACGTCATTCGATCAGGGGGGGAGTGGGGTAATTCAGTCGCGTTTTGAAAGATATAATTTTTAATAGCAGTTTTTTTTCATTATTATATTGATTAAAGCTAAAAATGAAAAATTGTGAAAGACTTCATTAAAAGCTTTCACAATTACTACTTAATTTGCGAATGGAGGTATACAATCCATTTAACTGTTCATAAGTGTACATTTAGAGTACATTTTTAGATCCCGCAGTCTAATATCAGCTAAAAAATTATTAAAAATACCTTATTTTTTATTACCTTATGATTTTTCAATATAATTTTCAGTAATGGTGGAGAATATTCATCTTCCATACTATTTAACTGCACTAATATAGTATGTAGTAATAGAAATCCGTTAATAATGAAATTTGCATTAAATTTACATTTGATTTTTACAAAAGATTTGATTTGTTTCACACATGATTTTATTAATGACACCTTTCAGGTACAATAACTAATGTATCCATTATAGAATAGTTTTTATTGTGTCGCATAGCATTGAAAAAAATAATGTTTACTAAATGTTTCACCTGTGCAGCATCCAAACTATTGCACCGATAAAATATATTATGGGCAGGGCATGTAACCGGTTAATATAAACCGGTAACCGATATTTTGAACGAAAATTGCGAACTTTAACCGATAATTTTAAGACCAAAAATACCGGTAACCGTTAACCAACAAAAAAATAAACCGGTTAAATACCTTTATTTTACTATCATTAAACGCGAACATTTTAATTTTTTTATATCTGTGTTATTTACCTATTTGTATTTGAATATAAGTCATGACATTTTTACAATTTATAATTTATTGGAGTGTCTTAAAAGTAGGTAGTCCCTTTGTCACTATTAGGCAAGTTTACAATTGATAAGTGACCTGGGTTTTTCTGATGGTATTACGGGAATTTTTGTGAATATTCGTTAAATAAATTGCATTGTTTTATTCGTTATATTTTTTCAGATGGTAATTTTTTATTATTTTTTAAAATTATTTTTTATTATATTTTTTGTAATTATTTTTTACTATATTTTTATGTTTTTTTAATTAACTTTTTTATCGATATATTAACCGATTTAAACCGGTTTCCAATTTATAAAATCCGGTTTTCGAACTAAAACCAATATTATTATTACGTTTTCTGTACGGGTTAATCGTTAGCAAGTATTTTTTACGGTTACATGCCCTGGTTAATATACATTTCCGGGGAATAAAATCGAAGAACTACGTGCCTATCACATACTATGGGTCACCCTTTATTTAAATAGTTTCTGTACTGTGGTATTTGGAAAAAAAAATAATAAAAATTACATTGGAATTGTTATGAAACATATAAATATTTAACAATGTTTTTGACCTACATTGAAAAAAAAAAAATTAAAATAATATATAAAGTAATTTACTTTAAAAATATTATTTTTATTAAAAAAAATTTTCTCTGATCGTAAGAAAATGATAACTTTTTGATTTAATTTATTCTGAAAAATTCGTCATAAAACATGTTAAAGTTACCATGTACAAAGTAAAATCGTTGTGAAAAACAATTTCTCATGTCAAATAAGGATAAATAACAATTAATGATTATGCAATTAGTGGAAATTTAAATTATAAATTTAAGAAAAAGCACTTACGATTTTCGAGGTTCTGATCCATCCAGTTTTCTAGAAATGTTTTCAACCATAGTTCTTTCACGGTTTAAATATTTCTTCTTTCTGCATTTCTATCATTATAGAAACATACCTGAAACTGTCAGTCTATAAAAATATAATGTTTTAAATATAACTTTTGGATAGGTATATTTTAATATCTATTACTATACATTTTTAAATAACGCATAAGAATTAAAAATTGAAAATTATATTATAATTTCTTTAGCTCTAGCAAAATAAAAAATATTTTATATTTTTCTAAACTACTCATTAATAATAAAAAAAAAACCATTAGTTATTGTTACTATTATTAAAACATATGAACATATTTTACAATATTTGCTGCACTATTATTTATAGAAAATATTTTGCACTCACCAATATAAATTGCTGCTTCTATAAGAAATTATACCATTTGAAATAAGTTTTGCTTCATTTCCATCTATTATTCCCTAAAAATATCTGAAGAAAGAAAGTTATAAAAATTGCTTCATCTGTAAATTATATCAATATAATATTAAAGTGGAGATGTTGGTCCCATCCTCTATTATTTTACATTTGATGTTTAGAGGATGGTTAAGCCCTGCCACCACGACAAGGTCTCTCCACGACGGCAAGGGGGGAAGGGATGGTTTTGGGTTTAAGGAAAGGAGGAAGACTTAAAACTATTGCGACTTAAATCTAACCGCGACTTAAAAGTTATTCGGCGCGACTTAAACTAATGCAGTGTACTTCCAGCGAAAAGGGTCAGGGGCATTGGCATGAAAACCAAGAAAGAAGTAGAAAATGAAAATATAATATTAATTATTATAGTCTATGTACAAACTCACTCCACAATTAGACATTTCAACACGCTAGCGGTCAGACACCCTTCCGGCCCTCCAGTACTAACGCCCAAAATGGTAAAAGGGCAGCAAGATGCACCAAGCACATCCGTAACTCTAACTTATAGACACGCTAATACGAGGGCGGTATCACAACCCTTCCGTGCAACCCATACCAACGACCAGAATGCTGTAAGCAGAGAAAGGAGTGCCTCGACTTATAATATACTACGGAGTATTGCACATTCAAAATTCAAATATTATAATTGGAGGTCTTTAAAATCAAAAAAATTTTTTTAGGGAAAAATTAATGGTTGAAATTAGTAATAGAAGTAAATTAAAAAAATAAATCTAGCAATATTTGCACAAAAATAGCACAGTAAATGTTGTGTAATATTTTCATTTATAGTGAATTAAATAATGTACTCATAAATAAACAAATGCAAAACAATTAATAAAACAAGGCACATTATAAACCTAAAATAAGTTGTACCTAAAAGCTCATCTTTACTGAAAACTTCCCGGGTAGTTTTACAGTAAGGATTTTATTCCATTCAGACATCATAACTTATATCTACACTTCACATCTCAGATCTAACCATCACACTATGTATACATTTTCATACATTGTATTTAATCATCACACCTTATATTTAATCATCACACAATATATTCAATCATCACACCATATATTCAATCATCACACCATATATTTAATCATCTCACGTTAAATTTAACCAACACATCTTAAATTTAATCATCACACCTTAAATTTAATCATTACACTTTATATCTAAGCATCACACCTTATATCTAACCATCACACTTTATATCTATCCATCACATCTTACATTTAATCATTATTCCTTACATTCATCATACCTTATATTTAATCATCACCCCTTAAATTTAATCATCATACCTTAAATTTAATCATCACACCTTAAATTTAATCATCACACCTTAAATTTAGTCATCACACCTTAAATTTAATCATCACCCCTTAAATGTAATTATCATACCTTAAATTTAATCATCACACCTTAAATTTAATCATCACACCTTAAATTTAATCATCACACATTAAATTTAATCATCACCCCTTAAATTTAATTATCACCCCTTAAATTTAACCATCACCCCTTAAATTTAATCATCACACCTTAAATTTAATCATCACACCTTAAATTTAATCATCACACTTTAAATTTAATCATCACACCTTAAATTTAATCATCACACCTTAAATTTAATCATCACACCTTAAATTTAATCATCACACCTTAAATTTAATCATCACACTTTAAATTTAATCATCACACCTTAAATTTAATCATCACACCTTAAATTTAATCATCACACCTTATATTTAATCATCACACCTTATATTTAATCATCACACCTTATATTTAGTCATCACACCTTATATTAATCATCATACCTTATATTTAATCATCATTCCTTAAATTTAATCAGCACACCTTAAATTTAATCAACACACCTTATATTAATCATTACACCTTATATTTAATCATCACACCTTATATCTAAGCATCACAGTTTAAATTTAACCATCATACCTTGCATTCAACATACCTTATATTTAATCAGCACACCTTATATCTAACCATCATACCTTATATTTAAACATCACACCTAACCATCACACTTCACATGTTCACTCCACACTTTATACCTTGATCTCATTTCATACCTAATGTGCCAAGTCTTATTGTTTGTCTAGGAATAAATTTAATGCAATATATTTGCATGATACGGTATCAGTTAAAGTTAATATTAAACAATGTCAACAATGTATCCCGGAAATAATTTAAATTAAAAATGAGACTATGGGAATTAAATTTAATGAAGTCGTAAAATATTCAGGGAGGATGTTATTCTTAAATATCAAAATTGGACTTACTATTTCAGTGGTGAGAAAAAAAAACTAAGAAGTATCTGCTTCCCCCCTTACGTCTATATCTTATATCTATATCTTATATCTAGAAAGTAGCTGGAACCTGAAACAATAAAAATATGAATTAGTTTATTTATAACAAAATTTGTTTTTAATAACTATAAAAAAAAAAATTTGTACTGCACACTAGTTTCAATAATAATATAGTAGTAGTAAATCGCAATCAATTATTAAAATTCAAATTAAAAAATAAAATTATAAATTGTGCTCACCTGACGACTGCTGAAAAGACACTGAAGATATCTGTGTCGTTAATTATCATTTTAATAAATGAATAAAGGTAGGGGGATTACGAAATAGCTAACAGTTATTCAACGTTATATTATAATTATTATATTAAATTAATAGTAGGGTATTAGCTAACACTAAGTATAAAATATAATTTAAATAAAAAATAAATATGTATATGTAAATAGAATTGTAGTGTTACCGATGTCTAGGACGTACGAAATTGGCACACCCAACAATGGGTAAGAAGACATAAGTGAAATATATGTTTCTAATTAATTTAATTATAATTGTTACATATTTTTTTTTGCTCTGCCATATAGTAAAAAAATATACAGTGTGTTTGAAAATGTGGAAAGGCCCTTTTATTTTATTTTATTATAACAGATGTACACTCAAACCAACTAGTCCCCGTACACCATAATAAAGGAAAAAAGTTTTCTATTATTTTAAAGTTTTTTATTGAATATTTATATACACAAAATAAATTTTATATTATAACATACTATATTAATAATTAAAATAATGTATTGACTTTTTTTGAATTTTGTTCAAAATTTGTGAACTTTTACCGTAATTTTAACCGATATTTCTAAGGCCGGTATTTTCGGCCGTTCATCATAAAAAATAAACTGGTTTTAGCGAACATTAACCTTCATTTTAATATCATTTATCGCGAACACTTTATTTTTTTTATATCTGTGTTATCTACCTATTTGTATCTGAATATGAGTCATGACAGTTTTTACAATTTATAATTTATTGGAGTGTCTTAATAGTAGGTAGTCTCTTTGTCACCATTAGGCAAGTTTACAATTGAAAATTGGAATTTTTGTGAATATTCGTTAAATAAATTGCATTTTTTTATTCGTTATATTTTTTCAGATGGTAATTGTTATTTTTGTTTAATTATTTTTTATCAATTTTTTTTTTTAATTTATTTTTTTAACCGATATATTAACCGGTTTAGTGCGAAAAAAATTGAATTTTTCATATCTGTTATATTTGTAATTGAATAAGACTATATGAGTCATGACAATTTCTATTTTATTGGAGAGTCATAAAAATAGGTAGTCTCTTTGTAAGCTTTAGGCATCAAGTTTAAAATTGAAAAAATTACTTACATTTCTCTGAATGTGTTATCGGAATTTTTGTGAATTTCTAGTTTGATTTTGCATGTAGCATGAAATATAATCGCTTTTCATTTGTTCCTAATATTATTATTTTTTTTATTAACCGATTTATTAACCGGTTTAAACCGGTTTCCAATTTTTAAAAACCGCTTTTCGAACTAAAACCATTATTTTTATAATGTTCTCAATATGGGTTAACCGTTAACCAGTATTTTTTTCGGTTACATGCCCTGATTATGGGACATAAAAAAACCAATGCCAATTAAAAATAAATACTTAACGATAACAATTATTTTATATTGAATCCTAATAAATAAATATACCGTTACGAATTAATATCAAAATTAATCTAATAAACAAATATCACATTGACAAAATGAACATTTAAATAAATTATATAAAATATGGAATCTATTAGTTTTATTAATGTTTTATACTACGTGCGAAAACATAAAATAGCAAATAGCATATTAAATATTTAACTATAAAGTTTTAATTCACATTAAACAAATGAAGCTTTGCCATTAGCATAATAATGAACTATGCTTTATACAAAATAATACAGTAATTATCTCGAGTAATTTGAAGTTTAATAAAAGCGTTTACGAACTTATTTCATACGCTGTAAAACTTAAATATTCACTACGTTATCTCTTCTTTTATACATCGCACATTTTAAAATTAATTTCGCAAGAAAATGTAAATTATGTCCAACAAAATATAGAAATAAATTAAACGCGGAAAAAGAATGGATGATCTAGTAAATTTATTCCCATGGTATAAGATATATGATATACAATTCCTACCTAAATAATTTTAGGGGCTAAAGTCATGTGAAGGAGAGAGCTGCAAATTAAAAAATATATAATATTAAATCTCTAACTAAAAATAATTTTAAATATTTTTATATTTTATATTATTTTGTAGACAAATTACTTAAATTGTACACCTTTAATTTCACCCAATAAGAGGAATCTAGTTTTTCAGCGATAATTTTTGATAAAACCACAGTGTATCATCATCATGGTTACATTTTGTTAATATAAAAAAAAATATGTTTGATCTGCTGTTATTCGAAACATAATAACGTAAATATAATAATATGTGAACTGTAATTACCCAAGAGTTTTTATTTTGCCACTTGCCAGATAAATTTGTGTTGATCACGAAACCTCGTTACCTAATAATTTCATAAGAAAACTGTTTAAATAAATTTTTAATTTTTCAAACAGATTCAGGGTCGGATTAAACCTCCATCGAGCCCTAAAATATCTTCATGTGATAATACTGTCAAAATATCATTGTTGATGGTCAGAACTATTGAATGATGTTTTAGGCGTTGTTTTATCATAAAAGTTCTCAGCCTATTTTTTAATATTGTTAACTTTGAGAATGATTTATCTGCGGTGCAATTTGTTACCATGCAAACAAGATAATTTTTCAAAATGATCCTGCACAATTTTTCTATTATTAAATTATATATACATAATTCTCGACTAAAGAAACCATTATTTTCTTATTATATCAGTACCTGTAGTACATAAATTTTGATATTTTCTAAGTTGGCTCTTTCTTATTTTCCAGTAATGTGAATTGTTAACAAAATTATTAACTTGATGGGGGCCCCTGGGCTGCAGCTCAGTCTGCCTACTCTTAAATCCGGGCCTGATTTAATGACCAACATTGCAAATGATAATTAATGTAGTTACTGTTTTTATTGTGAAAAGTAAATTTTGCAAGTGATAAATCATTATTCTTTTTTTTTACCGTTATCAAAACGATAAGATTGTTTTTCTTTATGGTTTAATTTATAGTCTATATACCTATAAGTAATGACAAAACTCAATTCAAAAATTAATCTTAAATTTCGTTAATTCCCGATGTTTTTAAGTATTCACTAAATTCTCTCCCATGTTACAACTCAATTTTTATACACATATAATATTCTCGTCTTTTATACGTGACAAATTAATAAATTGCATAAGAAAATGCAAATTTGTGACAAAATATAGAAATAAAGTAAACGAGCAAGAAGTGTGGACGATCTAGCAGAGTTATCACGTTATTAATGTAACGCGTTAGTAAATAATGTCGCATAAACGGGTTAATTTAGCGCTGAATGCGTGTTATGTACAAAACACTGAGATTATATTAATAGCTGCACTGCGCTGCATTTACATTTAAAACGCATTATAAAGATTTCCACTTCCTGCCTGCATCCTGAGCCAGCTCCGCGATTGTTAATAAAAGAATGTATTATCACGTGTTGCCGAATGACTTTCATTTATTTTCCTTTCAAAGCCCGCTGAGTCGCTATTTGTAAGTGATAAATTCTTTCTTTCAATCTCTGCTCTGATAAAGGATTTTTTATGTTTTATAATGGACGGGCGTTAATGGTTGAAAAGGACTAAGCCTCAAGGCTGAAAATGCATTATTCTCAACTAATTTTAGACAAGTATTTATAGAGCTCGCAATAGGGTTGTCAGCATAGATCAAATTTTAACAATACTTGTATTTATGCATAAAACGTAAGAACAAGAAGCAACTACAATTCATAATCATTTTTAAAAATAAACATACCTCAAACCACTTATATCCTGAATTATTTAGTATAGACTGTAAATAATATATTTTGAAAATTGGTATATGTATTAAAATTGATATATAAAATTAAATACTTGAGTACCTGGCTCAAACCTAAAAATTGATCGTGTCAAAATAAAGACGCGTACAAAATTTAGTCTAAAAAATTCTACTAGTGGGGTCACAATTAAAAATTGATTATCAACCAATCAAATAACAGCATTTCAGATAACAGTGAATGAGTCCGGGTATATAAAAAATGTCCTATTACAGAAACACTGACTCCTGCATTGACAGAGGTCTGAGGATGCTGTTAGACGATTAGGCCTCTTGAGCTCCGTTTCTCCCCACTTGGTGATCCGAATTAAATCTCCTTCTGAGGTACCCGTTTATAATAAGGATTCTTCCGAATGTGGTCTAGTTTAGAGGATCAGAAATTGGAGCACCGTTATGTGTTAACTATACTTTTTGACTTTTTGGAACTGGTTCATATTCTGTAGCAGATAGCTGCTCTGAAATTCGTTTTGGTTTCACTAGGTCAATAATTTGGGTATTGTTACGTGTTTGTTATAATGCTATACCTGCTGGAATTGAATCACATTCTGGAGCAGATAATTACTCTAGAATATGTTCTGAATATAGTGGACAAGTATTAGAGTATTCTTCAATGTTTGCTAATTTATGATCTGCTGAAATTGGATCACATTCTGGAATAGGTGACTGTTGTGGTTTGTGGAATGTGTTCTAGTTTTATTAGGTTAAGAATTAGAGTATTATTAAATGTTTTATTTTGTCTTATTTTTAACCTACTGAAACTAGATCGCATTATGAAGCAGATTGATGTTCTAGATCACGTGCTGGAGCAGATTAAGAATCAGAGCAAGCTCTTACCAATGCTTTGATTTGATGAACAACCAAGATCAGATATTAATGCTCCAAATATACCTATTTTATTTTTAATTGGACAATAATCTTAGCAAATAAATATTATAACGAAATACACTGATAAATAAATTAATTAAGAAAGAAGAGAAAAAAAGATTAGTCTGTAGATTACTACATTTATTTAACATGAATTTATCGCTTTCTTATAACAACTACATACATTTATTATAAAACTTTTACTAAGGTGTTTTCAAGTATTTACCTTATTTTAACCTTTGATATCACCCATTAAAAAATAAGAAAGAAAATCGTAAAACATGTATTGATGCTTCAGAATTTAAGTTCCATTTTTTTTTAATTTCATTTAAAAAAAGAATATTTTTTTATTTGAATATTATATATTTGGGCTGCATTACGCATGGTTTATTCTGCAAGAAGGCCGGACATTAACAAACGTAGCAGCGTGCACTTGTAAACAGCGCAGGAAATAAAAAGTCTGCGAACACAGACCGTCTGGGGAGTGATAGCCGGCGAGAGGGGCCGGAATAAGACTATATTTGTTACGAGTGACCAGGGGGCTGTTGCAGCCGGGAGTTATGTCATTGCCGCGTCTTCCGAGCGGGAAAAAAGCGCCTCATAACTACCAGATTACACTCCGTGCCCAAGCGCCACAAACGCCACAAACGTCTAATTGAAAGCGGCGTGGTTATTGCTAATATCACCACGATACAAGTTTTTGTGACCCATGTCGTAAATCCAAGCTTAACAACAATATTTATCACTGACGTAATATTAATACTAAATCAATTGTTTTTGCTGTTCAAGAATAAAATTTATATTATAAGAACCGATTTTTTTCACCTTTGGTTAAAATGTCAGTTACCGGTTGATAGAAAAATATTGTTATGAAAAAGTATGGTAAGTTTTCAAAAAAGTATTTCAATGCCATGTTTTTCTATTAAGGAAATGGAATTTTAATCAGAGGTGAAAATTTTCAATTAAAGAACTAACCCTAACAATATTTGAAGTTAAAACCCAAGAAGCCAAGAATGCTTATGTTCATGTTCCATTACTCTTACTAATGAGTTACCGATCTTAGACGTAAATAGTTGATAGTTTCCCGATACAAGCACTGTAAGTATACTATAGCATTCAAAGAGGTATAATCTGAGACAGAGCTTGCAGAGTCGAAGTTCATGTTACCATAAGAAAATAGTTGCACGTACTTAATACTTACATTCCGTGTCGCTTATTAAATTTTTCGCGCCACCAGTAGCAATTAACTTCAAATAATGTTAAAGTATTTATAAAATGTAGATCACTTGATAGTTCAAATTTATTTATTTGCGACTTTTTATGATTAATTTGCTAGGTGTTAGACAACTAAATTGCATACGTTATTGAAATGATTTCCTGTAGTAAATATTAATGCTCAGTTTCACCAATATGGCACAAATTTTAAACAATACACAAAAACAAATAAATGCTATAATCAAAATTTCGACAGCAATGTAAATAGTCCATTTTACATTTTATTCTAAGGTGATATTATCCATTAAGGGAAATTTAAAATTTAAAAAACAGACGTCTAGCAAAAAAATTTGAGACTTCATAGACATGAAAAAATATGGTGTGGTGATAATATTTACAAAATCGAGAAGAAAAAAAAGCTGCTATAAAAAAAAAATACATATGAATGATATATTCAATTGTTTGAAAATAAAATATATTGGCTCGTATTACGAGGTCACTTTTATAATAAAATCGCGATTTTAACGCCCACTTTTACATCATAATCTTATGTAAAATTGAAAGTTAAAATCACGATATTATTATAAAATTGAGCTAGTTCGCTTTTATAATAAAATCACGACTTTAACGTTTATTTTTACAAAAGATTTCGATGTAAAAGTGAGCGTTAAAATCGCGATTTTATTATAAAAGTGAGCTCGTAATACGGGCCAATGTTTTTAAAGATATGTCAATTTACTTAAAATACTTGTGCATTATTTTTAACACACGTTGACTACGACTCGACTTGAATATGTATATATGTGATTGGTATATCACGCCGATCGGTTGAACTATCAAATTATGTATATAATCTTTGTTGTTGTTGTTGCTATTGTTTTTTTAGATGTTAAAAGCTGTTCGAGAGATATGTTATGCATTTGTAGAGAGCAGCAGATTTGGAATAAATTAATGCACATATAAACGTTGTACTTCATGACGTCATAGTCTAGTTACAAACATTGTTGACTTCTCTTCGCTACTTCAGTACTTCAAAATACAATTAAAATTAGCGAACGCAGTTTTTTACAGGTAATATGTTTTAAATGCTGATTATTTCCAGAAAAATCGGTCAAACCAACTTTGTTTAGAAACCTGTTTATATATTACAAACCCAGCGATATAAAATAACCTAACTTTTTAATAAAACTTTATGTACTGTATTTCCTATTAACCAAACAAAATACCATTATGTCTGGGTGCTTCAGAACCCACTGTAAGCTGAGGCAGTTGATAAAAAAATACTCAACTAAAATGCAAGTAGGTACAATGTCCAAGGAATTTCCAAATGTGTAAGTAAATGTCAAACTTAATAGCAAAAATTTAATTTAAATCAGAGAAGTCATATTTCTTTTTACTTTACTCATTCTTTATTACAAACATCAGCAAAGATGTTATATTTTTGATAAACAACTCAAGAAGAACATTTTTGTGAAAAATATATGAATATTTGTCAATGACTCCAATCGAACTTAAACTTAAAACAGAATAAAATATTAAATAAATAGAAGAAAACACATTATAATGTTCACACAGCATTCAAACCATGATCTTTAAGTTACGAAAAACAATGCTATATTCTACATATCATGAGAGCCGAGAAGGGTGGCAAATAATTGGAGTATGTTACGAATTTGCGTGCGTCTGTCGCGAAGTGAAAACGTGAAACATGGCTGTTTATTGCTGATGATGTGCGGTAACTCACCGCACCAAATTGCTGTTTTGGTTTTTGTTGACAGCTACAAACTTGACTTGATGTTTTGCGCCCTGGCAGCCCGGAATTTGATTCTGTGAAAATTGGAGCGCCAAGCGTTTTTGCGCCAATGGAATAGTTTTAAAATTACACCGCTGCAACTTCGACTATTGTTACAACAATCTGCGCTGTTAATTGAAATTTATTGGGAAATAATTATTTGTTACAGCTTGTAATTCCACATGTAAATTAAAAGGTGAAATAAATGAATAAAACTTCAACATTTGCAATT
This sequence comes from Stenolophus ochropezus, assembly GCA_035578165.1. NCBI lineage: Eukaryota > Metazoa > Arthropoda > Insecta > Coleoptera > Carabidae > Stenolophus > Stenolophus ochropezus. The sequence continues at coordinate 8,291,092 of JAQOWZ010000002.1, forward strand.
ATTTTTAGGACCACTATTATTTTACATTTACAAAAACAACACAGTTTAAAATGACATTATACATGTTTGAAATTACACTACATGAATTCGTTATATACTCCATCTCTATTATAAACAAATGATCTATAAATTTAAGCTTGATAGATAAACATTAAAATAGAAACCATATTCATTTGTACAAATATACACAACTCAAAAAACTATGCAAAAGTATATTCAGTAATTTATAATTAAACTTTGAATATTATCTTGAATTCCTAAGTTATTCCCAACCACAAAATTAGAACTTATAAGATGTAGAATTAATATTGGTATTAGGATAAAAAAATTGGGTTTAGAAAATATTTACGAGCCCTATCCCATATAAATTAGATTAAAAAATATATGACTATATTAATTTTTCTGAATTAAAAATTATTTTTAATATTATATTTGTTAAAATATCAATCAAATTAATAAATTGATTTATTGTAGTTAATATAAGTGTTGTTGTATTATTGTTCATACACTGTTTTATTTCTTTATAATAATATAACAATGGTAGTACCTGTAACACATATGAAGAGTGTTAAGTAATTTTGAACTATATTTTGAGAGGTGTTTTTATTGTTCTTGTTTTTCATTAAATAAATTATTGTTCGTTATACCACAAGTTATGCATAACTGCAAAATAGAAATATAATACTTAAACGTAATAAGTAAGAAAACTAAGTTAGTTAATTAACGCATGGGAAAATTACAAAACGAGACGAAAACTGGTAATAATTTTTGATTATAAAAATTATGAAAAATTTAAAATATTTAAAATATAAATAAATTGTAGGATACCAATCCATAATAATACCTATATGTTATTAAAATACATTTTTTTTTATTTTATATTATGGATGCTTCCTGATTGTGCGAGTAGTACAAAGATGTGACCAGCAATTCGTGAGAGTTTTAAAGTCTGTGTGGCAACATAAATTTCAGAGGTAATTTAAAGATTAAAATTGAAGTTATGAATTTCCTTGATTCGATGTGTCCATAAAAGTTTTGGCTGCGGTTGTGAAAGCAATACAATTTGAAATTAATATTTAGCAACATGAACAATAATTCAGAGAATCCAATACGTTTTGTAAAGTTTTAAATCCTGTGGAATTGGACGTAATTTTTATTTTGTCTGAAGATTTATTCCACTAGTTACTCACACTGGGACCGATGGAAAAAACGAGAAAGAACCGAGTGCGAAGTTTCATAAAACAATACATCATTTTAAAAGTATCACACAGTTATAAATATTGTCGTAATAAATTCTAAACAAAAATGGATAAGCGAAAAAATGTTTGGAGTGTGCTGACCAAGTACCCTCTGCCTGCTGCTGCGACAGATTTAGATCGCAATAAAGCGTGTGACTATTGTGCAGTGCAGGGCGCCGGGACGCAGGGCCGGGCGTCGGGTACGTTAAATAAATCAACTGGATTTTTATTTAAATCAAGGATCACAGGCCCGCGCTGCTGACGGCGGAGATACACCCACGACCCACGTGAATGCGATTTTCCAAGATATACTCCCCCAAACGGATTTTATACTCAAACTTTCATGCTCTCCGGAAACTTTCCAACTTCGATATTTACCCAAAAACTTTATTATTTTATTTATTTTACTTGTGCAAATACGAACACCCACATACACACACAACATATGAGAGCAGATGCACGTGCACCCACACATTTTGTAATAAATGTCCAAATAAACAAAAGTAATTATTTTTTTCATTGTGTAACGTTTATATAATTGACACGCGAATATTTATATCACTAAGTTTAATAAACGAATAATAAATCATAAAAATACAATAAATATAATTATCATTATGAATGAATAAATATAAATAATAACATTAATTTAGGAGGTATTATTATTAATGTAGATTTAAAACTTATAATAATTATTTACACTATACCTACTTACATATATCATCAACTACTTATTTATATCATCAACTATTTGTATTTATTTCCATAATATAATTATTTCTATTTTACATGTTGGTGACATACACTGACCAACACTGATTTCTTTCAGTGACTCTTTGCATACTATGACAGATACTGACTTCCTCGAACCGCCAGCCACGACCATTTTATATCTGCGGGCAGTTAATTTCGAACATTCCAGAGCCTTCGGGACTCTATAAAATTCCCGAAGAATAGCGGCGTCGCTCCTATCACACTTGACCTTTAGCGAAACTACCTGAAGAGACAGGTCAGCCGCGATGACTGATCTGCGGTGAGTCACATTCGTCACATCCATTACTAAAAATTACGTATGTTTACACATCAAAAAATATATCTGCAGTAACAGTAGTGAATCTAAATTAATAAAATATAACAAGCAAAAATATACTTTTTCTTTAAAGGTCATAAAAGTGACAGCTTTTATGACGTGATTGACAGGGTTGAAGTTTAATTTCTACGCCACCGGACTAGAAATTTTTACTTTTATGCAGCCGGAGAAAAAGTAAAATTAATAAGTATCAATTGGAACTACGTAGAATCAGCGAATAAGAAATAACTTGTACAATAACAAACTGTAATATCACTATAAAACAAGATAATCTAAGAATAAAGTTATCCGTTATCAACTGACAGATTTAAATTGGTATCCTACAAATTGAACGTCAAGTAGAAAATATATTTTTTAAATACATGCATTTGAAGAAAATAGGTACATAATGTATCATCCAAATTAAAAGTGTCTTTGAGTGCCTCGCATGCAATTGTCCGACTCGCTTCACTTGTCGTGCAAACTTCCACGCAGGGCCTTCCGCAACTTATAGATATAGAAGTTCATGTGTAAAACAAAATTCAATTACATGCATTTTAATAAAACTTAATAGGTAAACTTCAATACATGATCTTGTCCTGTTTTGCACAATCCTGTTATTGTAAACCCTTTGTATGTATACTAGGTTTATGTTAGGCTAGATAAAGAATTTTTTTTTAATTTTATTATATTTTTAAATTTTTAGAAACCCTTTGTCTGTATACTAGGTTCAGTTTAGGTTAGCCTAAAAACAAGACCTTGTACTGAAGTTTTATCACACTTAATATTTAATTTTCGCAGATCAGTGGTATTGATCATCTTTTGTAGTAACCATTAACTGGCAATAAGAGTCATTTTTTTACTTTTTCCTAACACTAAAATTATTTCAAAATTAATTTTAATATAAAAATAAATAAGCAATAACATTTACATATTATAAAAAAAAAATAGTAAATATTTTATCATGTGATCGCCTTATATTCTCGTAACTATGTCAAACACCAAAACAATCTTACTAATATAATACGGATTGGAATAAAGTTAGAACGAGAATGTATTTTTATTTTAAGAATAGTAGCTAGGTGTGGATTGAATAAAAGTTGTTAGTGCAATGTCAATGTCCGCCCGCGAAGTTAATTTATGTGCGCTCCCATCGATCATCCTCGATCGCGGCGTTTACACAGTGTCCGGCCATGAGTGATGCGAGTGTATCATTGGCAAATGTATTAAAATTAGATGATGAGAGTCGCGGAATATGTTGGTACGCGGGAATAAATCAACAGCCCTGCCTCCGCCCGATAAATCATCCGGCGCGAGAACGTCGTATCGGTTAAATCCATCAATGATTAATATATTAGTCTCCTAAATCTCAACCGGTGGGCATCCGGCCGCGGCCTCCGGGGGGCCCCAAACAAAATACTAACGCAACGCCAATATTTCTCCCTTTCGCTATGATAAATGTGCCACATAAACCGAAAAAACCAAGCGCCACTCAGATACAAGCAAATATTAATTTTTTTAGTGGTGCTCGCTGCACCGGCGGGTGCTGGGCCGAGACACGGCCCCCAAACGCAGAGGCGTAGAATACACTATTTTTTTATCAGCAAAAATATTATCAAAATCTCTAAATTTTAAATTTATTGCTAACAGGGTTATGTTAACTTGTTTGGACGCCCTGGACTAAAATATGTATTATCGTAATCAGATTAGATTAGCAATAGTTAAATAGGATGTATTTGCCAATGAGCTTTTCCTGGATAAATTTTTATTTATTTCTTTCAAAAATAGAAGTTCAAATTTAATTTTTTTTAAGGTTTCCTCTTTGTTCAAAGACAAATATATAAGAAATAAATTGTTATTTTCATACAAATACAAATTAGTTCGTAAGTCGTGACGTACTTTGGCCTTTGACGTTTCGACATCGACACTGTTGACCTCTGCGGTACTACAGAACAAGAAAAAGAGACATGTTTTGTTCAAATAAGTAATAAACCCATATTGTAAAAATTAATATATAAATACAATAGTATATAAAATTAACAACTGAGTTCTACCTGATAATAACGAAAAGAAAATGTCTTTTTTTTTGAGCCGACGAAAACTGACACTTCCGGTGTGTTTTCGAACCGGAAATTGCATTATTCCCGTATTTTGGTGACCAAGAATTCCCGTACAGAACGCAGTCCGTTCATGTTTATTTCATTATTATTGAATATAAACCGATAACAAAAATAGTACGTGTACCACGTAGGATAAGTGACTTCCTGGACATCTTGTGTAACTGGCCTCGCTTTCGGCTTATCCCGCAATTTCCACCACCGTCCGTGAAAAAATCACTTTTCCTACTAGATATACAATATACTATTGTGTATGTAAAAATAAAACGTTAAATTTTCTGGGCCATATTATATGTCTGTCTCGCTCTTCGTATATGTGCTTTTCTACAAAGGATATTATACGTAACTAAACAGCGGTAAATTTCATTATATGATTTTCAAGCCAAATACAATAATTCCCTCATTAATAGGTATTTAGTAGACAAGATGTAAAAAATCACACCTTAAAACTTTACATATGTATTCTAGTTAATAAAACATATTTTGAAATGTAAAAGAAATATGATATTAACATGGTCTTTTATTTCTACATAATTGTAAAATAATAACCATCAAATTAATTTTGAAATAAATTTTAATCAATTTTATTAGTTGACACATGAATGTAATAAATTCAGCGCTTATTAAACAATAATTTATAATAATAATTGTTTCACATTCCATATGTAGTAGTGTTTCAACATACATAAGTTTCCAGGTTCGAATCTCATAGAAGGTTTAATTTGTAATTGTTTCTTATTTCGTCTTATTGTTCTCAGTAGAATGCATAGAAAAAATATTAAATATTAGGAAAAAATCAATATATTGTAAAATGCATCTATGAAATTTTTACGACATGTGTATATATTTTCATTTATTTATTTAATTTACACTGTCCAATAGATTACTGGACAGAGGACCTACTGCTTATAGTGGGTTCCATACCACTAGGACGCAGAGGATATTTATTTTTGTCGTCACTGGGATTTGTACCTCAGTTGAATCGCCCAACCAGCTAAGGCATCGTTGCCCGTGTACTTCTACGTATTGCTGGTCACGTTGCTAGATATAAATTTGAATGTAAAAAAGCACTACACAAATAATAAATTATAACAAAAATAATAATATACAGGGAGGTGACTCAAACATCCGAACATAGGGATTAAACGTGCAAAATCATAGTTTCGTAATTTCCTGCTTCCTACTTATTTTAAGTAAAAAAGTTTTAGAGCATAATATTCTTCATTTCAATCAATAAACAAAATTAATTTTACATGCCTTGTAACTTTAGAAATTAAGTATGGAATGTCACAAATCACCCCAAAAATAGCAGTAGCCATGAACACTGCATAAATTTCTTTAAAATTATCTTGTTAAACATAATTTTACATTGAAATGTAATATGCATCCAGTTATAGAATAGTAGTATTTTTCTTGGTGGAAAACTTATATCCTCCGCCTATGTGGGCTAGTGTCAGTGGCGTGCTTTCCGTGAAAATATTGAACGGGTGGTCCACGTGTAAAATGCCGATTATTTGGTTAAATGTTTGTGACAGATGCGGACAATTCATTCGGGAATTCAAATAGGATTTAGATGCCTGTTCTCGTTTTAAACTACTGCAAAATTGACGCACCTAAATGTAAAATGCTTGCGCTTACACAACGGCCGCTAGTGCCGAGTAATGCATGATAGAGTAAAACCAAAATCGTGTTGTTAAAAGTAGAATAGATGAATGGGTTACATCGAATAGTCATAGCTTGTAATATTGCTGAACATATGCGTGAAAGCAGCATACATAGTTAAATGAAGTTACACGCAGCATTGGAAAATTTCCATTATTTGTCAATGTTGCAATACACATATATAACTCACTAAATTGTTATTAAACTTATTTAAAACTAAAACCAAACTGTGGTACTTTAATACTACCAATTTCAAAATAAATAATTTATATCTGCACTATACCACGAAAAATTAATACGAATACAATTTTTAGCATTAATTCCGCAACGAAATTTGGAGGAATGATGACTGTATATTTAGCGGGTTACACAGTTTTCGAAATGTACGAAACTTACTATGAGCTGCAAGTCCTGAATAACCTGAACAGAAACCTGAATCCTAACAATTGTTATGAAACCGAACCAAACTCAAACCTTCCATAAATTTGCTCCAGGTTTCTGATTGTAAGTACTATTATATATTTTTACGTGGTATACAGTTATACATTTAATAATAAAAAGTTTATAATTGGTAAAATGAAGAACGTACTCACATACATCAATTTTGCGGGGGAGGACAAGGCAAACATATTTATTATTTTCTCATTATTCATAGAATTAAACCAAAAATTATGTTGATAAACGCGAAATATCCCAAAAATACTCATTTTTGTACCCAAAATTTTGATTTTGGGAAATAGTGTATATTGATAAATCTCGTCGCGCTGATTTCAAATTTTTAAACGAAGTTTAATTATCTCTTTTTGTTCCTGAGATATTTGCTGTCAAAATTGCACTTCAAAAAAGTGTATTTTTTGGCTATATCTCTAAAATGGATACAGATACAATCTCAACGATTATACCAATCGATTCTACGAGAAAAGTTACATACAGAAATGTTTTCTCCGCATATTCGTTCTTTGGAACGATTAGGAGAAAAATGAGAAAATCGAAAAAACCTAAATTTCTAAATTTGTCCGAGAAATTTTTTTCCTCCAAAACTTTTCATTTTCTAGACATATCTAAATATTGATGCGCTTCTTTCAAAATTTCAAACCGAATTGAATTACCTCTTACCGTTCTCGAGATATTCGTGTTCAAAATTGAATTTTGGCAATACCTAAAAAATCAGGTTTTTTAGGTGTACCCCTTTAAGGGTTAGGATTACGACTTCGGTGATCTCACCAATCGATTCTACGGGCAAAATTACATAAGTATACCAATTTTTAGATTTTTATTGCAAAGGATACAATTTTTAGAAAGGAAAAACGAAATCGGCGAAAATTGAAAAAATAACCTTAGATTTTTTTCGATTTTTGGTCATTTTCAGTTTTTTTCTTGTAGAACTTGTATCTGTTGAGATAAAAATCTGAAAATTCGTACACCTATGTAATTTTGCCTGTAGAATCGAATGATGAGGTCGCCGAAGTCGTAAACCTAACCATTTGAGGGGTATACCTAAAAAACCTGATTTTTTAGGTATAACTTTAAATTCACATATCTCGAGAATGTGAAGAGATAATTGAATTCTGTCTGAAAAATTTGAATCAGCGCATCGATATCTGCCTAAGTCCAGAAAATAAAAAAATTTGAAGACAAAAAGTTTTGAGCCGAAAAATTGAAATTTAGGTTTTTACGTTTTTCTTATTTTTCACCTAATCGTTCCAAAGAACGTATATGTGGGCAAAACATTTCTTGATATAACTTTTCTCGTAGAATCGAAGAGTGAAGTAGTTTAGCTTGTATCTCTACTTATTTTTGGAATATACTCAAAAAACACACTTTTTTGAGGTGCAACTTTGACAGCAAATATCTCCGAAACGAAAAGAGATAATTAAATTCTGTTTATAAATTTGGTATCAGTGTAAGTAATTCTATAAAAAAATATTACAAACAAAATTATGTAAAATTTGAAAATTTTCGAGCTAATAATTCGATATTTTCAAATATTTTCAGGTTTACAGAAAAATACAGCATCAGCGGCTTTGGAAATTACTTTCCCTGTTGTTACTACATACGTAAACTCTTTTTTCAACTAATATCCATCATAGTGTGAAATGATTCCACTTATATTTAATACTTTTATTTTATAATAATAATTATAATAATTTATTTTGGCACCCCCAAAAGAAAAGTTCTGCGTACGCCTATAAGGGTTGGTGCGATTCTTGTCGTCTTAGAGAGAACATTGGTGGCAGCCACAGTAGATTTTTTATTAAAACATGGCGATTTTGAGAATAAAACCTTCGATTTCAAATTCTTCCTTATCTGAGTCGACTTGCTCTACCCATATTTTAATAAAAATATCGCAACATTTTCTCATTATGTATCGAATTATAATAGTATATTAAAACATATGTTGTAGAAGGCAACCTTTTCAAGCACGAGTTTGAATTTCGGGAACGAGCGCGAATCAGCGAGTGCCCGAACGAACGAGTGCTTGAATTGCCTTCTATAACGAATGTTTTATACTATTTTCTCTGTTTCGGCTTTTATTTACAGTATTTTTTTTTAATAATATTTGACAATTTCCATTAAGGGATTTTTTTGATAGAATAGTTAGGTTGGTGACAGTGATTTCTGTTTAATCATCTGTCAAAATTTTCACATTCATTCTTTTATACATAGTAACACAAGCAATTTGTTTTATGGCCTCCCAAATAAATTAGAATTACTTTGTCAGTTGCCTAGATATTTTGTGTATTTAATGCAGTCATGCTAATCTCAAATAACAAAATATAACCAAAAATCGTTTAAGAATGAAGCTCCTTCTAACATCAATAAGCGTGCTGGAATATGATATTCTAATTCCGAAACAGAGAAAATAAGGAATGATCTAGTTTAGCAGGAAGGTGTAACGCAATACTTCATTATTATGTATAGCTTAGTGGATGAAGTAAATCATAGTGCAATAAATAAGAAGCTGGAGGAAGCGTCGTTTCTAGAGAATGCCAACAATTTAATATCCGCGCAGTATTATCTACCTGGCGAACAATAGCGAATATGGAAGAAGCTCTAGGAATGCACACGTTCCGGCCTTAAACGAAATACTGTAGCCTACGGCACGTAATTGTTCAATTTGTCTTGGGGGGACTTAAAAATTTATCTCGAATACATACCGGCCTGTATAAACACTATTTCAAACGACTACTCGGGGCTCTAAGTGGTCGAATCGATGAGGATCCGCTGAAACTTTAATGACATTTGCTACAAGATGTCTAATACTTTTTTCTTAAAAACAAATTTTATTGAAAAGAATGTTTGTATTAGCCTATTCTATACATACTTTATTCATCTCGGTTTTACTTGCGATAATGTTCATTTAATATTAAAACAAACCACTTTTCTAGTTGAGTTGCTTACAAAATATATTGTCAATAGTAAATTAAAAATCATATGATTTTTAAAAATTATGAACAGCAAATTAATGTTGGAAATATTTGTAGTTCACTTGGTTGGAAAATTTTAATAAAACACAAAAGAACCAATTGTCATTTTTAATTGATATATTTATAGGTGTCATTATAAATAATTAAATTGATTAACGCCATGTACTTTTTTCGAGCAATGCAATAGTGAGTTTTTAATAAATGAATTGTGTGATCATTATTTATTTATTATTAATACATATAATTCAGTACATATAGTACTTAGTTCTAAGCATGAAGAGCCAATTAATAATTAATCACCAATTTCAAAGCCTTTTCTTATACCTAGTAATAAAACTAGGAATAAATATAGGAATCATTCTTTCGTGTAAAATTGTATAGAAGTACAATGATCACTTTATTAAAATCCATAGTAAATGGAACACGAAACATGAGAACAGTATTTTAATTTCGATAGAACGAAATAAAATATATTTTTCAACCACCACTATGGATACTGACACTTTCCTCATACAATATAAAGCTTCAAAGTTGCGTATTTCCCACAATCGTGGATTGAACTGTGACAAATTATCTCGTAGTACTTGGTAACACTGCACATGTAAAGTCTGAGAAATATCGTTTACCTAGGCCATATTTTTCTTTATGTCAAATAGCTTTCGGGCGTGTATATCTGTTGTATAACAGTATATTTAGTCGGAGAAAAAGTATAGTATGCCACTCGTGCAGAATTACTTACTTCCCATCTTGTGTGATTCCAGCACTCGACTTCATCTCATACCGAAACTTTCACCCCTCGTGCGAAGTACCTGACATTCTGCACATGTTGTACAATATACTATTTTTCTTGTTATTTTAGTAAACTGCACATAATGAAATAGTGCTTCTATATATGGAATATTGTATTTTATATAAATTTTTTTAAAAAATTTAAAATTACTAAATTACATTTTCCGTCAACGATAATTTTTGAAATATGGATTTCATGAAAAAAATAATCGCCTGCGATTCTAAGAATGTGCAGTTCGAGTCCTACCTAGTCAAATTATTTAGCATCTATTTCTCACATTAAAATTACTCTTATGGTGTAGTACATCCAGAAATGTATAATAAGTAATGAGTGCTGTAGTGTACGGTGACATTTGATGATAGGGAAACTGTTTCATAAAAATTATAAGCGAATATGTAGGTACTGGAAATTTAAAAAATAAACAACTTATTTCTTTTAATTCTAACTAATTAAGCAACTAACTATTAAAAGAAAACAATAATTTTATTGTATAAATATCGAACATTTTTTTTGTTATAGTGTTACTTTTTTAATTTCAGTAAAGGTCTTTAAATTTTTATAATAATTTCATTTTCATTTTCAATACTTCTTTTAAATAATTTTTCAATTTCATCGTAAAAGAGCTTAAATTAATTTGTGGTGGATATCAATACCCGGTAGAGAGATATATTTTTATAAAAAATATTTGCTACCCAAATGTGTTTTGAATTTCGTTGAAAATTGAGTCGTAAACAATACATTACAGATTTTATCGAAAAAACTATGAATACAGTAAATAAATATAAATGATTGTGCAAGTAGAGCTGAAACGCTATTTGAACGACATTGTCGATGGGAATTCACTTAGGGTAGCGTGTTTTGGGCACATTGAAAGTGCTTAAAGGTGAACGTATGATCCCGACATTGGTAGGAATTGTTGGAAAGTTTGAAATGAAGTAAAGTCCGGTTTTGTTCTTTTTCGCGAGTACGACGTTCGTTTTCTGCGGTGGAAAAAGCGGAACTTTCACTGATTTCCCCCATGCGTGCCGTGAGCTTCGGCGGTCGAACGACGGACGTGACGCTGTATATTTTCGTTTTTACTAATCCGGGCGCAATTTACGCCAAGTCGCGCGGACCGCAATTAACTTAACGTTACTGTAATTCTCGCTTCGTTCCGAAATTAAGGGATTATGCTAATAGACTCGCTCTACTACTCCTCTCGTGTTTAATACTTATTTATAATTATCGCCCCGATATTATTGTGTTCGAATTAAAACTAACTTTGCTTGTTTCCCGCTCCGCAGTTTAGTTAATGTAGAATAGTGTTGCAACTTTGCATTGTTTACCGTTTCATAATTTAAATTTACTCGCTACGAATTATGCTTTGCATATTACACACATTTTACTGTTATTGCTAATAACAATTGATGTGTTTTTCTAAAATCTTTACACCAATTAAACACTTTAGTTCACCCTATGGCTATATTTTATCATATACAACTACTGCACCAAATTGCAATATAAATAATGATCTTACTTACAACCATCCCATAATTTATTTATATTATACACTACAATACATATATCAAAATTTGCGTACTATTTTATTTAAAAATATATGTCTGTTGAATTTTAGAAATCAGAATTTTTATATTTCTAACGAAAACGTATGTTTTGTCTTTAATTTTTGAAGATATGTATTTGTGTTACTGTACTTTTTTATTTTTCAAAAAATCAATATAAATATTTTATTCCATAAACGAAAACAAACTCTGTAATAAAACCAAAACAGCGACAAAATTGATGCTCTTATTTCAATTACAATCGAAACTTAAAACGATTCACCTGAAGAAAACTAGAAACAGTGACAAAGAATTTTTAATTTTTATGACACATTTAAATACTTATTTTTTTCTTCTGTTATATGACAATTAAAGTGATAAAATATCATTTAATTTTAAGATATTTATATACAGATCATATTTTGGATCTTATTAATAGTTTTTTAACTAATACCTACATTTTTATTATAATTTATATTTTTTTATATTTGATAAAAATCAATGGTTTACGTCAAATGATTGAAATCAGATCAACCCTGATTTTAGATGATAATAATATTATTATATTTATATATCTCTTTTCGCTGATTTCAAAATTATTATACACAATTTATTTATCTTTTGTCCGTGAAAATTATTTTTAATTATAGTCCAAAATGCGTACCTAAACCTAGAGACAATATGAACGACTTTCTCCTTCAATTCTACGAAAAATTTTGAAAAATAAATGATTTCTTCAAAAATATACGTTCTTAGGAATGAAGTATAATATTATTTTCTTGACTGAAGATTGTTTGATAATAATTATTTATGCAAAAAAAAATAAGAACATTGAAAACACCTAAATTTAATTTTTTTACAGAAAATCTTTTCTCCGTTTTTTATTTTTTGGGTTTTCGAAAATATCAATGTGCTTATTTCTTTTTATTCTCTAGATCTCTGCTTTCAAAGTTATATCTGAAAATTTGAGGTTTCTTGAAGAAGGAAATTTAGATGTTTTCTTATTTTCTCCTAAAGGTAGAATTTAATGGACAAATAAGGCAAGAACAAAAAGAGGTAAATCAATTTTGTTCTATTATGTAAAATCAAATTTTTTGGCCTAAAAATAAATAATTTGGGAATACGTATTTTAAGAGGGTGAACACAGTATTACATTCAATAAATATTTTAATTTATCATGATCAACTATGATTGGAAATTGCTTGGGAATGCAAATAAATATTCAAATTACTTATAATTGAAAATGTAACATTTTAATTATTGACGCATCGGTTAAACAGTCAATGATAATGTACTGAACATCTACTGGACACTCAATATAAATTATAGGGCGGGATATTATGTTCTGTCCTTATTTATTTATTAATTAATATTTTCTATTCTAAGAAAATTAACTTTGGATCAATATCAAATTTAAATTTTCATTATTTTATTCTCCTTGTTTTAATTACTAATTAAACAATACTTCGTTCCAACAACTTTATATTTATATTGATATCTAAATTTTAATACATGTAACCTTACATTAATATTGCAATATTTTTTGCACAATAATTGCCATTTGTGTAGAATGCAGAGCAAACCAGGAGCGAGAATGAGTAGGCTATCCATTGAGCCCGACTGTCCCTGATATTTATGGAGGTATTAAAAGCAAACATACAGGCATTGTGATGAAGAACTTAGTAGTGTTATACATTTTCTGTAATATAGGAGTTCTGTAGGTGCATGTAGTAGTTCATTTCAATTTTGCAAGTGACAACTAATAGCCGTAAATACCAATAATGTACGGTATTTGTGTGGTTTGGAACATTGGTACACATTATAAATTTGAATGCCAGTGGCACACTGAGTTTTTTAACAAACATTGAACTATGAGCGTAACTACCTTTAAAGAGGAACCTGTGTTCTCGGAATAGTCAATTTCATTTTAAAATGACCATAGAATAATGTAAGCTTTGTTCTTCAAAATTTTTAATTTTTCTTGTTATTAATTACAGAAAAAATGAAATACTTTCCCAAACTTCTTATAATTATTTACATAATTCAACAAGTAAATCACTTCATTTTACATACATATATACTTTACACTTACATTAAACATTGCGATATCAATTATTAATTTGTTTCACTAAGTAATTTACTAGTTTGTTACCCTATTTTCGTAATTAACAGGAAAAAGATACTTAATAATACTTAAATTTCACTTGAAAGAATTATTTTATTTTTTATAATTTTTTCTTATCACTCACCAAATATTATTGATAGTATATTATGCACAATGTTTCAAAAGACTACCATTATTGACCTAACGCCAAAATTGAATCTCGAGGTAAGAAGTAAATGAGGGATACAAGATGCTGGTCAATAATGGTCTTTTCAATCGTGGTTTATATATTATTTTTTTCACTACCAGCACTTAAATTCTTCAAATTTTTTTATTATCGAATAAACAAGTATTTTAACATGAATATTTATTCATTTTATAATATTCTCAAGAATAAGGTACACTGCATTTTTATATCTGACGTTTCAGTTTATTAACATCACTTTTAATTCTTGATTTGTTTTTATTTGTTTTATTTATTTAAATAAATGGCAAATTTATATTGTGAATCCATAGTTTACACTTTTCTTGAGTTTGATAAGTTAAATAATATTTGGATTTAGAGGCTTAAGTTTCTTTAAAAAGTAACACTTTGCATTATTGACCTAGAGTTACCAAGTAAGCGGAAATTTATGTCAAATAGTGAAAAATAGTATATTGTGGAACAAGTGCAAAATATCGCCTATTTTCTACGAGAGAAGTAGAAGTCGAGTGTTGGAATCACACAAGGTGGGAAATAGGTGATTCTGCAAGAGTGGCACACTATACTTTTTTTACAACCACAATGCTAAATTTCCCCCACTTTAACCTACAATTGTGGAAAATACGCAACTTTGAAGCTTTATACAAATAGTCTGAGTTAAGTGCCACTTTCAATAGTGGTCTTAGAAAAATATATTTATTCGTTGTAATCTCAATATATTTGGTTCATCAATTAAATTATGAAAATAAAAATATGTAGTACGCGGTGAAATGAAATTTTGAAAAATCTGTCACCGAAATGAAATGCATTGTTGTGTCGGCACACTATGAAACCGCGACGAATATATATTTGCAGAAATATTTGATTAAAAATGTTGATGAATTTCAAAAAGCGTGTGCATGAAATTAACTTTCAAATTGGCGAGTATATTGCCCGAAATTATCAATTCAAATGGGGACACAGAATTGAAAATTAATTTATTTTAAATTAAAACTTCAAAAACATTAATTACAAGGGTTGGAGGGTTAATATTTGAGCTGTCGGCGCTCTGGACATCGTGTAAACTTCGACAGATGATGAGAGGGAAGAGCCGAGGCCTTCGTCGGATTTCATCAACAAATCTCATCTTTGCCTCAACCTCATTCATTTTAAAATACATTTTCATAAATTTTTACAACATGGAATAATGACTTGGTAATTTTATTACTTCAGCCTTGGTTGTACAAATAAGTAAAAGGTCTTAAATTAATAATTCATTATTATCGGCTATAGTCTACCAACATGCAACGTTATAATGCAAATAATTTGCACCCATTACTATAACTATTTAATACATAGAATATAAATAGGTACATTTCTGAACAATTTTTTTTATTTTATTAAAAGTATATATAATGGCTTAAGGCACCCTTAAGTTGTGGGGCGCCGCTTCTTTGAACCTCTTATCGAGGTGGATCCGTCCCCATTGCTTTAGATTGGTTGGTATACTCCCATTCTTTTGAAATCTTCTTCTACTTCTTGTAGGCATTTAGATTTGGGTTTCCCGCGTCTTCTTTTTCCTCTTGGTTCCAACAGCAGCATAGATTTTATTATATCTGTTTCTTTTAATCTTCATACGTGTCCCAACTAGTTGACTATGTCTTCATGTTCTTCTAATTCTTGTTCAATTTCATTATTCATATTAGGTCTACATTCGTTTTTTGCCATTTTTACTGGTCCTAGTACAATTCGTAGTGTCTTTCTTTTTATTATTCTTAGATCTTCTTCGTTTTTTTTTGTCATAGTCATTTTTTCTGCGGATTTCATTGCAATAGTCTTCTTAATAGTGTTTTATATATTTTTTTATTAAAAATTCTATAAAATGTAGTAGTGATCTGGGTTCATTACAAAATTCACGGGTTTTCCATAACCCTGTTTCGAATTCATTTTTTTGTTTGAGTTGATTCCATTAACGGTTTCATTTTTAATATTGGTTCTACTCTCTACTACCATCCCTGCTCTTAATCTAATATTGGGAATCATCATTTTTATTCCTCTATTCCTATTTCTACATATTTACTCGAAGGAGAGCAATAAGACGGACTAAAAGATGCATACAGACAAATCCATGCCTCTGTAGGATTCAAACCCGAAACAATTGAATTGCGAAACCAGAATGCTTACCACTTGCCCAACAGTGTTGGCAATGACTTATATCCACTGGTAAATATGTTCGACAATAAATAGGTATTTTGCCATGTTCACAATTACATACATGTCTCGAACCCAAAACACTTAAATCGTGAAGCCTTAACGCTAACCACTCACTCATTGGTGTTAGCAATGAATTATGTCCACTGGTAAATAAGTTAGACAATAAGAATCATGTCATATCCATAATAATTTGCTATGAGATATGCGGTTTCATTCTCCACAAGCTCTTATGCTTATAAGCTGGGAAAGTTATGAGGCATATTTGCGTGCGTGACGTAGAGCAGATGACATATTAGCCGAAGGAAAGTTGTTGAAACATTCCGCGCTAATGTATATTTGCTGCGTAACAAGTAGCAGGACCGCGCGCCGGCTATTCATATTACTTAGTCCGACGATAAACCTGCAGACTGGGGATAGTGCACAATTTTCAGCCGGCATTAAACATGATTTGTGTGCGGACGGCGGAGTCGACACGGCATCGCAGCCGCTTCAATATCCACAGCCACGGCCTACCATCTTATAAAAACCAGCACCGTGTTATTAAAGTGATAACAGCCACTCTGTCTTGTAAAGTATTCACTGCACCTTGAAATTATGTTCGTGAAGGAATACGCTTTTTCCAGCGTTTACAAAGGCTATGTACTGTGTTTTCTTATTTTGTAGTTGGCGTTGTTTGAATTTAAATATACGGGGTCGAGGAAGATCTAAGAATTTTAACATTCAAATCAAAACACCAAATTCAACATCTTCTTGTTCACGTCAGGGATAGGTAAGAGTAATTTACAATTATGCAGTACCTCATGTTCCTCATTTACTAATTGCTGTCCGATATTTTGCATCAATTGAGATATATAACAATTTGAGACTTTAAGTGTATTTATAAGAAAACTACAGCGACTAAAATTGTAAGATGAGTTACAAATGCAGACTTTTGTTGTGAAATTAGAACAAAAGTTTTATGATTCTGTCAAATTTTCTTTTCCTCTACCAGGTTTGGGAGAAACAATAGCGAAATATTTAATGAGAACCCTTATTTTTATTACATATTCTGATATAAAAAATATGTAGGGTTTACTTGGCGATTTTTTCATACCTGAGATGGTGATAGAATTGACACAATTGGTTTTCTACAAAATGCTGCCAAGGAAAGTTGTGGTGAGGGGGTGACTATGAAGAAAATTTGGCAAGAACAAATGACTTCCTTAAAACCATAAAACGTTTGTGAGGAAACTAAAATGAGTCATTTGGTATATCGTTTTATTTATTTTAGCATAATAGTTATAACATCATTCCATTGAGAACGTAGGTCCTACGTTGTAAAACGAAGCGATCTCTCAAAGGAAATGACTGATACTGATAATCGGACACAACAAAACATGAGCTAACACGAAATGCCTAAACCGAAATAATAACTGTACGTTCCTACATAAATTTGCATCCGACATCGACAGATGGCTGATTGACTTAAGACTATGATTGTCTATAAGGAAAAGACAGAATGTACCATCTTTCTCCTACTTACTATAATTCTAACGGTATCTGTCCCTACAAACACTGAATGTTATTTTCTAAAACAAACATGTCAAATGCCCAATACTGATAGCTGAATTATAGTCCACAGGAAAAATGCAGATCTTCAACAAGAAGAAAAGGGAATCATTTTTACGTATACGTACTACTCATCATAATCCCTTAGCTGATAAGGTGTATACCAATTTCGGGATCAAGCTTTGGAAAGACCGCAAATTCTATTTCATATTTCATTAGTCTACAAGGTGTACTATGAATCTGGTACGAAGTATAAGCAGGCCCTTAATTTCCATCTTGTTACAATGTAATCAAGATGAGTATTCCATCCACTATTAAATGCAGTTGATTAGCTTACAGTCTCTAAATAATCATTTAAATTATATTTCAAAATTATCTAGTCGTTAAAAAATGAGATTATTCATGTTTAAAATTCAATGATATGTCCAACATAATATATGTACGTTTTTTATATCCACGTGGCAATCTACTGCATCTGCGATTTAGTAATTGTGTGTGAATTGTGGTGCTAGGATTGTGCAGTATTTAAATGCGCCTTACTTTGTGGACATTCCTGCTGAAGGCGCGCGGAGAAGGGCGAACCGACGCGCCAGAATGACCGTTGTCGCGTGATGTCCAGCTCTTTGACCGCAATATCTGTGTCGGAGCCGACACCAGCCTTGAATTGCTAAACTTTGCCCATCTCTCGTGATTTAGAACGCCTCTCTTTCTACCCGACACCAGCTAAATTCCCTCTAAATATTATGCGCACTACGCTAACGGCCACATTGCTACATTATTGCTAATGCGCATACACAAAAACTATCAAATTCAAAACTTCCCACGTCACTCATACAACTTTGCTCTTCGTTTTTATTTAGGAAAGTTGCAGCATTAGTGATATTCAAATACAGTGTCCGTATCCTCAATTACTAAACATACTCAGAAATAAGACATTTTTACCTATCTATTTTTAGAGTTGTAACTCGAGGAGGGTGAAACTGAAAAATAATTCCACCTACTTTATGAGATTCTTTATTAACATTTTAGTTGTGTAAATTGTCAACCTATAGCCTATGCTTAGAATCTACAGCTTGGAGGCGATTCTAAGACATAGAGCCTCCATGGTTAATAATAATTTATTATTGACCTAGATGACCATGGTTACCAAGTAAGCGGTAGTGAAAAACAAATTCTCATGTCAAATAAATGTTAATAATAATGGGTGTCTAGGCTAATAGTGAAAAAATATTTATATCTATTAATAATCTAATTATTGTTAGTACCTTCATTTAATTATATCCAAAAACTAAGTAAAATGTAAAATACTCCCTTTACAACACAAATACTTATACATTTTTTATAAATTATAAGAAATTACAAAATAACTTGAAAACTTGTTTATCATTCTTACATTATTTTTAAACTTAAATTATGTATAGAAAGTGACAGATAAAATCCATATGTTTGATTTATAATATTATCCCGATATTTTGAAATTATATGTTTTCATTAAACAAGAAAAAATTTGTTTTAATAAAAATTAATAATAGGAAAAATATTCATTACATTTCTAAATTCATAATAAAGTATCTAAATACATATGCCAAGCCAATTGTATTGGTAAAAAACCGAAAGTAGCTTTAAGATACACAAATATTCATTATAAAATTAAATAATGGTCTATTTTGTTTTTGAATTTGTCTTCGTTCTAATTAAAATTTTTTCTAATTGCATACGTTATTTTTCTTGTTCGTAAATGCCTCTATTCTAATTATAATTTGTTATATTTTTCTCACTGAATTTGTTATTTCTATAAAAACCTTGCTCCAATTCGACCTAATATCTTTTTTAATTGAAAGAAACTCAATTAATTTGAATCGCCCTATTTTCCGATTTAGTTCTGCCCGTTTTCGTCAGAAACTACTGGCTGGAAAACAATTTCCGTTGGCGATGAAAATATTTTGGGTGTAGTAGATATGTTCATTAAGAGGTAATTTAATTTTAATCTGAGGATTGGAGGATTGAAAATTATTCAGGTGTAAGTGCTATGCGAACCGGAAATCCTAATGGGCGGACACTGCACTAGCGCTAGACCACGGTCACGGCATAATTGAAAACTACAGCGCTGCCCACACGCCTGTAATTTCACCGCCAACTAACTGTTACATTATCCCCCAAATAAAAACTCACTGGCCACTACATTACAGGCTGCAGTTTGCTCCTCAAACGCACACCACTGCGCATTGAACAAATACGTGCTCGAGGAACAATTACACTTTAAATACACCGTTATTCTATTTTCTTAAACGGCGAATTACTTACGAGTACAACTCTGTACAACTAAAGTAATACGAGTACTTACAGTTACAATTTCATTTTTGAAATAACTAAACAAAGTAGCTATTTATAAATCACAAAATAAGAAGGAATAAATTTCAACATTTCTCAAAACATTTTTGAAAATAAATTTTGCATATTTTAATATTAATTAATTTTTAAAAATCCATAATGGTATGCGTAATATATTAGGGTTAAGGTTTTTCTGTGTTTTGAGATAATGAAAAATACATGTTTTTCAGTAATCTATAACATCGCTACCGCAAATTCTATTTCCCTGCCTAGACAGTGATAAAATGCAATTTTAAAAACTATATTTTATATTTCAATGCGAAATTTGATTATTTGTGATCAGTACGTTAATATGAAGCATTATTAACATGTAGTATTTATATTAAATAAACTTTACCGGTTTCAGAATATTGTCTTTATTTACATAGGCAAAAGTAAGCAAGGTAACTAAGTCATAATCCCACGTAATCTTGACAAGTCAGTATGGTAATAATAATATTACCATACAGATTTGTCAAAATTATGTGGGACAATTGGATAATATATCAACCCATACAGAATTGATCACGAAAACATTACTCACAGTAGAATTTTATAAAATAGTATTTATCAATAAGGTTAAACCGGTAATAGTTATTTACGTGGCCAGCGGTGTAAGTTAATCTTTACAGGCCGTATTGGAAATTTGTTTATAATAAAAAGCATAAAACACTTTCATTATTTTCTATTATTTGTTATGAGCATTGTAAAATTTGTACAGGTTAGTTACTGTAATTGTTTATTTACTTAGCTACCAAGAAGTCTGTAAAGTGACAATTATATAGAAGGTGGAAATAAACTATTGAACAAACTGCGGATGTTATGTATCATACCATCTGCGGAGGTTATGATACTCCTAACTATCCTAGGTATGTTAATAGCTAAAACTTAAGAACAAAACATTTAATAATTTTTAACCCGTTAATTTATGATCTAGAAACGTTTTTCGTTTTCGTGAATATTTTGTAGATGTAGTTTTGGATCAGAGATGATGTTTTAAAGTAATGAATAAATAATTCTTCACTTAACGAGTGTGGATATCGACAAACAATTTCTACCCTCGAAGATGAATGTGTTTGGAATGACGTTAAAGCTAAAATTTGATTTATCCATTTTTTCGATGAAGAATAACGCGACACAAATCTAGCGTAATGATAATGTTATAAAGTGTTGGTCGTAGGTCTCGGAACATTAATTTTCTTTTCTTGTGCGGAATAGCATCCTCGCTGCGATATTGTTCAGGGCGTAGGCGGCTTTGGAATCCTTATCCCTCTTTCAGTCCCCGGGAATTAATAACATGTGCGGGGGACGACGACAGGTTGACCGTTGTCGTCTGATGTCCAGGCTTTCGGGGAATCTGATGTGGCTTGCACATTACCACCGACATCTCTCATTATCTCAGATTTTTAAGCTGTTCTATTTTTCGTTAATTCTTAGAGGGTCAGGGCCGTAGCTTGACAATTTTCTACAAGGGGGCAAATATGATGGTGACTTACTTTTTTTATTAACTGATTACCGGATCCAAAAATAATTTACAGGAACCACTCTATTTAAAATTTTACAAAACATTTATTACACTAAAATGGAATCATAAAAAAGAGCCGACAACTTTGGCCAAAACTAGGAACTTTATGGATCAGTGCTGATCCACCTAATTCCAGAGTGGACAGGTCTGTTCTCAAATGTGTCTGATACATTTTGTACACCTGATCTATACTGATTTGAGTTCGGCTAGACTAGTAACTAAGTAGACATTACAACTGAAGTAAACTAAAATAAAACTACGAATAAATTACTCCTACCTATAATGAACTAAACTAATTACATTACAAATGACTACGATCGAATTACGAGTAAGAATACATCTGAAGTTTCGACTAAAATTAACTGACCTCGACTAAAACTATATCTAAAGCTGAGACTAAAACTGAACAAGACTAAACCTTGAATGAGAAGCAGGAATCAAGCCTCTCAACTCCTTATTTAAATATACAAATTTGCCTATGAACTATTATCTTATCAATACCTATGTGACTCTTTTTTATGAGAAATATGTCAACGTCTAAATGCCTATAATAGAATCATAGATAATGAGATTTTGATATTACTTCAATGTAATTTGATCAAAATTCTTATGTTGTTGAAACCCAGGCAGATATATTGAAAACTATAATCTTAGAAAGAACATTTTCGGAACAATCATTCTTAGACAGTAAGTCATTAAATGAACAATTAAGACAGTACATGGTCAACAAGATCTCACAAAAGGGCACAAAATTACAATGCAGGTGTATACCGTCATAAAAAGAAGAAGAGATAACAAATCTGATTTAAGAAAATAAGAAAATGAAATACCACCGATAAAGACAATATTAGACATCATCAAATCTAATTTACAACGATTTAATGGTTTTAGTATCAATAGGAAGAAAAAAAAATTCTGCATTAAATGACATCAAATACATGTACATATATATATATAATGCATAATCTATGCAAAATAGAATACACATTAGCATTATATTCATAGTAGCGTAATAAGCTTGACGGCAAGGAAAAGTATTTATGGAAATCGCAACTGCAGAGCGAGACGATTTTGCAGCGATGAAAAGGATTTATTCAATCCCCAAAATCAATTTAGAAAAATCTGATCTGATCTGAACCAACTAATTTACGTTGAAATGTGGATTACTTTAAGCTCAATCGCTAAGTTTATAAGCGCTGAAATGGAACTTGTGTTTTCACAAATAAGAAGTGGATTTTCAAATTAAAATTTCATATATTTTAATCATTCAATTAAAATATTTATTTTTAATTGTTTATTTTATAAATGTATAGGATTTCGTTTTTAATTTTCCATTTACGATAATTAATTTTCCATATTCATTAAAAAATTAAAACTAATACCACAATATAAATTTATGTCCGTATTAAATTTCATTTAACGGAATACAATTTTTAATGAAATAAAATTTAAATATAGTACAAAATAAAATCATACTCTATAAAAATAACATACGCTTCACTTTATTTACATTAAACAGGTCAAAATCTAATCCTGTAGTGAAAATATAGCGTAAAGTATTGGTTTGCACGATTCTAATAGTATTACATTATACACCAAGGTTAAGAAGACTATTATTATTAGTCTAGCGCCAAGTTGTGTCCTGAGATGCGAAGCAACAGAGGGACATAAGGCGCTGGTCAATAATGGTCTTCTCCATCGTGGTATATATGTTATTTTTTTTTTACTACTAGCATTGAAACCCCAATTCTATTGAAACAAATTATATTGAAAATACAATTCTTATGAAAATCAGCCAATCACAACATTTGAAAATGTTGTATCAATAAGAGGAAATAATTTATTGTAACTATAATAATTTTTTATTTCCAGTAGCAACAGTAGTAACAAAGTAAATATGACATATAAACAAAAAAAAATATTTAACAGCAGTACCCGATTAGAGAAAAGTGTCTAAACGCTGGGAAAATTGCTTAGATGAACTCATTTACAATGTGGTTACGCATAACACCCCAATAAATCATTATATTCTCTTATTCTCTATCTAAATATAACTCATATTTAGCTTTAAAATCTATAAAATTTAGACAATGCCATTTATGTTAATCCCAATCTTTATAAAAAAAAATTCGCTGGGTTTAACAATAGTGACATTTTCAAAAAAAATTGGCAATGAACTCGTCACATGAATATTTATTTGTTTCTTAATATTCACAAAAATAAAGCAGGCTGTCTTTTTTTTATATATGACGTTCCAGTTTGTCAACCTCACTTTTGATTTTTAAAATTGTTTTATTTTATTTTGTTATTTAAATTAAATGGCAAATTTAAATTGTAATTCCATACTTTACACTTTTCTTGAGTTAAATGATTCAAAAAATATTTGGATTTGTAGATTTGAGTTTCTTTTAAAAGTGACAGTTCTCATTATCGACCATGGTTAATTATAATTTATTATTAACCTATGTGATCATGGTTAAGAAGTCAGTGGTAGTGAAAAACAATTTCTCATGTCAAATAAAGATTAATAATAGTAAGTGTCTTGACTAATAGTAAAAAAATAATATTTAATATATCGTTTTAATCATGGATATAACAAATCCCATGTTAATAATTGAAAGAGAATTAGTAGTTAGTCCTTGGTGGACCATGATGAATACTTAAAGGTGATTAATAAAACACTTGGTTATCCCACAAAAATTATTTATTATGACGTACGTTTCGTCCTTTCGGACATCTTTAGACTGAAGATCACCTTTAAGTAAAATACCATGTTTCACGTTAAAATAGACTCACGCCACTATTTGTTTCCAACAAAGCGGCATTGAAAAATTGAGTAACAAAAGCCTGCAAAAAATAATGTTAATTTTATCAAGTGAGCAGTGAGGTAGAATGTTCCGGAGTTAGAAAACACTCCGTCATTTGTTTCCGGGGACTCGGGAGGCAGTAAGCCCGCGTTGGATTACCAGACTGCGGAAGCAATCCCGACATACAAATTGTCCGTGTTAACTCACCAGCTACACAGGTTTTTGTCGCAGACGACGTCGCTGGCTATACACTGCACTGCGCACGGTCATTACAATTAATTAGACTCGGTACTCTGGATTCCGCTTCGGGAAGACTGCAACTGTCATCGCGCCCAACAGGACATGCTTGTTGTTGTTAACATTGCCCATTCAATATGCAATAGTAGTAAGACGCTGCCGTATACTTATTAACAATCCTGTTAACTAGCTACTTTAATTACTTCTCTTTATTGTATGGCCATTATATTTTGCTCGTATTCACATTTGCAAATACTGTTTATCTAAAACTACTTGATTCCCCAAATATTAAGGTGTTAACGTTCTATTTAAAAAAAAAAGAATGGGCTTATTAATCAGATAGTAAATTTATGACAAATTCGTTCTAAACCACATAGACGCAGCGATAGTTTTATGTATGTGTTTACTATTTTTAATACAAATATTGTTTTATTGTTGTCACAATGATATCACGTCTCAATTTCATATAATCCAACTGATATTGAGTGAATAACAGATGTAAATTTCGGTGCTTCAAATCAAACTATCAACAATTATTTCTGACCGCTGTGAACGGTGTTCAGTTCGTTTGACTAAGTGCTTTTGTGGCCGGGAGAACCACGAAGTTAAGGGCTTGTCATTGCATTCAAACCCTATGAAAAATATAAA
This sequence comes from Stenolophus ochropezus, assembly GCA_035578165.1. Classification (NCBI taxonomy): domain Eukaryota; kingdom Metazoa; phylum Arthropoda; class Insecta; order Coleoptera; family Carabidae; genus Stenolophus; species Stenolophus ochropezus. The sequence continues at coordinate 8,316,571 of JAQOWZ010000002.1, forward strand.
CAATGGCCCTCTGACAAAACAGAGTGCCCTATACACAAAAGATCTCTGAACTAACAAATATAATATATACAAATCAGCACACACCTACTTAATTATAGTTGTGATCAATAATTTCAGTCTTGATCTCAATCATATAATTTTGTCAAACATGTTTACAATAAATTATTGGGAGAACCTTTATGAATTAAATACTATCGTCATTTTTTTTTTGATCTCTCTACCTGAACTTAATTTTCTTTAATTACAAATATATACAAAGACCACATAGTTTGTCTTTGTTTTAGAGTGAATATCGTTCTTTTATTGTATTAAATACCTGTCCCGATTCCTCCAGTTTTAACAGCTACTCTGTATTACGACGATGAAGTCTTATTTATTTAAATAAACACAACGTAGGGTAAGTTAAATTATCCATTAGGCATTAGGTGATCAACGGTAAATATGTGTACAGAGGAGGTAGGTACCGATACAATATGAGCTGTTTAATATTCAAATAAAGAATAGAGATACCAATAGAAAATAAGATGTCGCAATGGATGCTTAATACAATAACTCGGTGACAATATTAATTAAAAAATAACAAAATAATAAACTAGAGATATAACGAACAAGAGAACAGCAAAGTGAAATAGGAGTGTTTAACAAAAAACAATGTATGTAGGACTGTTAGTAACTGATCTGTCTCAAATTTATGAACTGCGCAACAGATCATGAATTATTAAAACAACTCTATTATATTATATTCGAGAACAAAGCGCTTACATATATGTAAATATCAACAATTTTATATTTGATAGTAATTGAGTTTACGAAAACATCTTTCACAATGATCTCTTACGCGTCGAGAATTCTCTAAACATTTTTACTTGCATTTTAATGTAGTTCTCAGGCAAATGCCTGTATATTATTTGGTTAACTAACACTTCACACTTTGTTCAATTGAAGTTGGAGCATGCTAACCAAATGACCCATCTTCGCTCTTGAGTTAGAGAAAATAAAGAAAATTATTGTACAAACTTTTAAAAGTTCTATTTACCGAAATCTTGATATATATTTTTATCAACCTATACCTCCATTACCTAGGAAGCGGAAGGTAAAAAAGCGGCCCGTTGTCACTAAATTTTATTTCCATTATATTTTAATCCAACTTTACTTGTTTTTCTCCATTTTAATTATCTCAAAAATTACAAAAAACGTTCGGAGGCGACGGAAACTTAATTAGTAGGTTTAAATTTACAGCGCTAGGCCGGTATCTCCACCTTTCGCGTCCCTATTTCCAAAACTTTCCGATCCTTCGTCGACGCTTTGTTAATTAGGAATAATGTGTGCGTTAGTCCCGTAACGGCCTCCTGCTAGCAGGAATCACGGCTCCCAGGACACGGGAACACGTACTGCAGGGATTCCCAACGATTCCGCAAAAGGTCACATTGGATTTTATCACTCTATGCTACATTCTACGCCGCAAATACAATAACTAAACAAAATTTATAATATACGTCTCATACGGACACAAGACTGTTTATCAAATTATTAGCGCAATTTTGTTTCAGGCTAAAATTTGTAATTCCAAACCTAATTTGTTCTCAAATACTGATTTTTATCTGGAATTAAGTAAACTACTATCTAATGGATACATTGGCCCGTATTCCGAGCTCACTTTTATAATAAAATCTTATGTTAAAATTATGATTTTATTATAAAAACGAACTAGCTCACTTTTATAATGATATCGTGATTTTAACGCTCGCTTTTACATAACATTATGATGTAAAAGTGGGCGTGAAAATCGCGGTTTTATTATAAAAGTGAGCTCGAAATACGGGCCATTGTTTTTATACAGTAAAGTTATAACATTTAGAACCGCATGACGATTCTTCATTATTAAACTACTATCTCCCAATTTTTGTCTTCAAAGTATCAATCTATATACTCAATAAATAATTTGTTGTTTGTTATTGATTCTCTGCACAAATCGTACAATTTTACATAAAATATATTACTTATTTGTCACAGAATACAGTAGAAAAGAAAAATTACTTACAGATGACTATGGGTCAGGCCAGACGAACAAAGCAAGCTGTCAGTGGAAGATGATTTTTTCTGTAAAAAAAGAAATGTCATGTTATTCATGAAAATATTTGTTCCATGAAACTAGAAATATAAATAATGTATTTAAAAATACTTCATGTTTAATACCAGAAAGCTTGACATCGGCAGTTAACATGGGAAAACAGTTTTTTGCTGTTTTTATCTGTCTCGCTAAATGAAATGGGTTATATGTGGTATCGTTGGTTAGATTATTTAATTTTTTATCTACTGATATAAAATATTCTGAAATATAAGATTTTCTTATTGAAATATTTAATAAAATAAATATCATTTGACAGTTCTTGTTTATATTTAAATAATTTGAATTTGAATACTTGACTTTATAAACAGGTTTGAGATCGCACCGAAACTTTTTTTTTAGAAATAGTTTAATACATTTTATTTTAAAGTGAATTTATAGTAAGATATTAGAAGAAATATAATTTAATATCAAGGGAAAAGAGAAATTGAAATGAAACATTCGTTTTGTGATTGTCCATGTAGGTACATCTCGTTCAAAAATTCGTAATATAATTTAAAAATTACCTTCTGTTTGTGTAAATGAAAATCGTATTCACCTCATCATTAATAATTTAATTTGAGTGTTTTTTTATCTAATGAATTGATACAATCAAAATGTTTTCATAATCAACGAAAAATATGAATTTGTTGTAATCAAATAAATAATTTGATTACTTTTAGAAGTTTTTTCCAAAATAATAATAATAATAATAATAATAAATGAAAGTATTATGCAATTATTGCTGCAATAAAATTTTAATTACTGTTAGTGATTTTGACACAAGATGTGAAATTAAAATAAAATATGATGCGTTTGTTGTAATCAAATAATATTTTTAAACAAATATTACAAGAATCTGAATTAATAGAATGGAGGAGTAATTAAAATTTTGAATAATAAAAAAAAATACAGAGATAAGAATCACAACTGTCAAAACACACTCCATTATATTTAGCGAGATAGATAGAAACACCAAAAACCTATATACTCATGTTAATTCCCTACGTCAAGGTATCTAATAATCACCTGTATATAATGGCTTAAAGCTTTCTAGATAATTTTTTGGAGAGGGTAGGTTTCAGTTTCTGTTTTTACATACTCTTTTTTTCTCTACTTCTAACCACCTCTATCTTAGTTTTTATTTTCTCCTCTTACCCCCTTGGCTTGTTCATCAGCTCTCCATACGTGTCCGAGCCATTTTATTCTTTGCTGTTTAATTTTCTTAACTAGGTTTTCTCGAAGCAGTGTAAGTATATCCAACAATCAAAAGGGATTGAAAAATACAAAACTGTTTATAATATATGCTATCTGAATATAGATTTCTTCTTTTTTCAGAGGCTCAGAAAAACCTGTAGCCGGTCCTGACTGTACTATATACATTACAAGAGTAAATTCATTGCACACCGACAAAGAAAAACCGTTTTGTATATCGTAAAAGCCTTTGTTATATCTGATTAGGAAAGTGATCTGTTTTAAACGGCCCTACATTAGTTTCCCCAACTCGTACATAAATATCGCGTTATCTCTGGAGAGAAGCGTAAGTGCTAATGAATATTACAAAGAGTGTGTAGAACGTAGACAAAAAGCTTGAGAACCGCTGGCGATGGCGTCAAGGTCACAGTTCACGGACATAGACGCAGCGCGTTCCCAACGCTCGCTTGCCCCACATTCCAGTAGCGTAACTAAGGGGGGTTAGCTGGGTACGCTCACCTACCTGTCAAGATTTTCAAGATTTAGGCGTCTTTTCAATCAATTTATTAAATTTATTACAAATTTTCTTTAAATTCATTAAAAAAAAATTGATACAATGTGCCGTCGTTCTCATTCTAATATTTTTTTAATATGCTAATAATAAATAAATATTATGCAATTAATAGTAAAAAATATTCGTAAATTTAACTTTTAATGATATATTTTTTAATTTATTTTAGTTAAATAATTGTATTTCTATTACTAATGTACAGGTTCATTTTATATTGTCCACTATATAAAAACTGATAAAATCCAATACGTATTTTTCTGTTAATGTTATTCAAGGGTATGTAAATATTGTCACTGACTTTAGAATAAAATTCTCTACAGAATAAGCAAATAAGAAATATTTGGCCCAATTCAAAATAAGAAAGTTGGTTCCACAATTTAAGAACCACTGGTTTGAAAAAAAATATTTCTTTGTTATAGTCTGGTAATGGGGAAGTTTAGGGTGATTGAAATTACATGTAAAATATATTTTAGTAATAAGTATATGAATAATTATAACTTAAAATGTAATTGAAAGTTAAAATAATGTTGCCAATTATTTATAATTAATGAATTATCTTCGAGCCACACTGACGTCACAAGTGAGTTATGCTCTTGCGCAGAAGGGATGGTGAGACCTGACATTTTAAACGTAGGTTGTATTTTGAGGAATTACACCACACGCTTCTGTTGCCAAGGGAATCCAGCGCGCGCTGGTTAAGACAGACGATACGTTCTCCGCGAGCCACGCACTGACGTCATTTTTGTATAAAATTTCTTTTTTTGAGAAATCTAGGCATCTTTGGGTGAAATAAAATGTAGAATATCTCTTTTCAGGGCAATCTTGATAAAATAAAAAAATAAAAAAAAATCGCTAAACTTCCCCATTGTTTGCTAATTTAATCGACTTGGTAGCTTTTACGGTTTCTGAGATAGCAATAGTGCACAAGTAAAATGAACACCTATATATTAAGATTTAATAGTTTACATTAAAATTATAAAATTATTATGGCGCCTTTTTACTAAAAATTTTCTAGTTACGCCACTGCCATATTCCCTCGCTTCTCCACGAATAAATACTACCAAAGTTATCTCGGCATCAAAAATTATATCCACAGGGTCTATTGATCCGGATCTACCGCAGTACAATCAAATCAATTATTTATTACTTGTCTTTATACCGATTCCAAACCAGAAGAGGAATGGATATGCCGGACTTCATAAGAATAATAATCATCATAAAGAAAGGATATCGTTCCGTTTCTCAGAATATTGTAATGTTAAAGGTTGGCAGTCTACAAAGGCAGTGGGTTCCAAAATACGATTTTTTATTTAAATCAGATTTTTTTGATTTTTTTTAAAAGGTGTAGTATACGCAACATTTTATTCGCACAGTATTATAATTTTTTGCAAAGTTACATTACTAAATATAAAAAAATATTGCTGTTATAATTAGATGTGCTAAGTAAAAAAAGAAATCTTGGTAAATAATTATATTTCAGTATATTTAAATATTTGTTATGGTAATTAATTCGCTATCTATGTTACTTTATGTTTTGCCGAGTCGATAATAATTTCTCTAAGTAACATTTTTTAAAATGTCCAGTATATATAAAAGGCTACAGATTTATAAATAGAATACTCAGTAAAATAATAGACGCCACGTTTATATAGTAGAATTACAGTAAATTAACAAACGCTAGGTTTATAATAATAGATGCACAGTTGAATAAATAAATGTTAAATAGAAATATTAATGATATTTTTTATTAATAATGGGAATTTATATTGCGAAGTTTTTCAATTTGGCGAGATAAAGGTTTTTCTTTCTTTTTATTTCTTTTACTACTTGTTAGTTTAGGTTCCGTTTAGTTAGGTTAGGTTAGGTTATGTTTGGTTTGTTTAGGTTTGGATCCATTTGGTTTGGTTCGATTTGGTTTCTTTTAAAAATAGCCAGTGCAATTTTTACCATGCGAGTAAAATATTTGTTACTTTTACCGAGCCATGATTTTTTCTACTTAGCAAAAAGAATTAAAATGCTTTGAATGTTACAGTATTATACATTGCATATCATGAATTTATACTTGCAAAATCTACTTAGCAAGTTAATACTATACAAAGTAATTTAATTTATCTACTTTGAAAAACAAACAAAATAACAATTGCAGACGAAGTGATTTAAACATATGTAAGTGATAATTTTTTTATAGTATCAATTACAATGTTATCATTACGATTGAAGGTGAATTTAATAAATATTTAAATATGCAACCTGTAACACTTTCACACATATTGTCTTATTGTTTCCAGTTCGAATATTATAGTGTTGATAGCTAATACGCTTCGTTGTAGTTGTGTTTATCCTACGCAAGTATTTATTTTATGAAATAAAATATTTTCGTTCATTAATTAATATTCCTATTTTATCCAAAAAAATGAATATAAACTTAATAACAATAAATAACATTAATTGTTCACGTGCACACTAATTGTTACACATTTCCAAGGAAACGTAGAAATAATTTCAGTTAATTAAAAAAATTAGGTCAATTATTATTTTTATTCAATCTGCAATAAGAATTTATGAAAGTTACATCAGATGCACATTATTTTATTTAAGACGAAGACAAACTTGAATATTTTTTTATAATTTAAACCTTTAATTCTGATAAAGAAATAGTAAGAAACTGTAGATAATTAGATACTACCTGCGATTTGTTTGGCGAGCATTCTTAGTAAATTACAATTTTACACTAGAGTAATATGTAAATGTCATACAACATCAAAATAACGACATTGTAAAACATGCCCTGATAATGGTCTGATTCAAAATTTAATATTTCTTTAAATAAGAACATACATGTTTTGGCACAAATTGTTGCTAAGCAATGAAACAACAATGTGGTAATTGTTGGCCAGCTTGTATTGTTTGTTTATATTATTTATTTAATAGAATGACCATTCGTACTGATTTGTCAACAACCCTCGAGAATTGTACGCTATAACATCTTGCGGCAGGTCAGAGTGTGGAATACCAACCAAAGAAAATTTTTTGTATTAGTGCATTACATAATTTTGTGTATTTTGAAGCATACTTCAACTACATAAAAAATGGCATCACATCTTATCTAAGTTTACGGAGAACCAGTTCGGAATTACAGCAAACAAGAAAAATAGTTTTAGATATAATAAAAGTAAATGTATAATAAATAAAATAATTTTCCTCTAATAAGAAGTACAATAATAAGTAATAATTAATAAAATCACGAGTTATGATAAAATGCTTTCTATTAGCTCGCTCGCAAATTTTTTTTTTCTACTCGCAAAGATACATCTCGAAATACTTGCTGTAAGTTTTGTACAACGACTTAGACCGTATTTATTTGGGACATTTTAAGTAACCTGGTAGGTTAATTCTGTTTACTTGGTACGTATGAAGTAACCCAAAACAGATCTCGAACTGCAACCCAACTCATCCAGTTATTTTGATAGGTTGGTTAGTTGAACCTCTTTTCTCTCTTTGTTTACACATTGGTTTCTCGTTCTATTTCTATCAGAAGTTATATCTTCTATAGGTTAAAATGAAAACCTTGAATAAATAATTTTAATAAATAACTTAAATTTACCGCTTAAAATTTTCACCAACTTTAAAATTTGATTGTTTATTTGGTACTAACCAAGGTTCCCTCTATTTTTTTCGCTGACTGCACGGTACAAAAGTATATGGGAGCAAAATGTTGAAAACTTATGTAAAAGTGTGCATGTGATTGGTCATTTTTTTAAATAAATACTCTTGAAAATTATATTTTAAAGCATTTTAATAACATACAAACAGTTGTTTACGTAAAAGTCAGGAAAATGGGACATTACTGTCGAGGAGCCATATAAAAATTCGAGGCACTTTGGGCCGAATATTTTACAGAGTCAAGTATAGACATTTTCCGACGAGTTACATTTTTTTTAATTAGTGCCTACTCTTCTCTTGAACTCCTCTTTCTAACATTAAGTAAACATAATTTTGTTCTTTTTATTAATATTTAATTGTATTTTTTGTTCGACGCAGCATACCCATAAATATGTAGCACGATTTGCCTCTGGATTACAGTGATTAATATTTCACCTTTTCTGTAGTGTATCTAAGATGAATGCATCTATCAGTTCCATTAGAGATTTGTGCAATGCTTGCGATTATTTGAGACCGATATCGGCTTTAGAAATGCAAGATTCAGGTTAAGCAGCACTGGGACACTCCATAATTTGATCAAACCTAATAAATCAAAAATGATTAAATCTTGGGCGAGTGCCGTCCGCAACGTCACCATTTTGTTTTCGGCATTTAACAAATGTTTATAACCCGAAAGTATTCATTAAAATGTAATTTTTCTTGTGGAATGGTCGCATTGAACGCGGTCGGGTCCCCGGAAAGACCTTTTTCATCGTTCACGTCTGAGCGATCCTTTAAAACGCATCATCAATAACGCGTCTGAAGCATATTAAGCTTCGCCACGTCACGTGACGTCACGGCGCTCGCGTCACCTAAACATATGAGCGCCGGTTTTTATGTTGTCATGGAGATCGTACGAGGAATTTGTTTCCTCTGGACGAGCATCGCGGAAAATGAAAGTAACGTCGTCGTCGCCGTCGCCGGAGACGACGCTTGTTCTTCGCGACCTTCACGGTCCACTATTTTTCTTTGTTCTTACTCAAATATGACGTTGAATAGAACGTGCGCTGATTTATCACAGCCGGCTACGACTCGCCAGAATTTCATGATGTGCTCACTTCTGCAAAACTTTCAGACGGTACGATATTATTAAAGAAAACAAAATTTCACTTTTATTACTGACATCTTTATATACGACTAGTAAAGGTTGAATGGTTAGGTCCTTGCACTCACATAGGGTTTTCTTTAAATAAACCTTAAACTGTCTTCTAATCCAAATAAATTAACACAATATTATTAGATGGAACAGGTCCTTCAGTACCTAAAATACTTGTTTCGTAGTAAGTTTTACTTTAGTGTTGTAGGTTGTCAGTTACAGTTTACAGGGTGTTTGGACCTGGCGGTATTTTTATTTGCTGAATGGCGAAGCTGGGATCTGAATCTCACAGAAATCTCTGTCAATTCAAGTCTGAGCGCGCTAATTAAGTGAAGCACCGCTGCCCATATAAAGAATTATTGTAGTATATTTATATTGTAATCAAAATTAAATATTCCTGCCTGATCTTTTTTTAATTTGACATAATAGCTTCACATTTATCCTGATTTAAAGTTATTAAATAAACTAAGCAAAATATAATACCAAACAAGTATGAAAATTGTTGGACGAGCCCAGGAATGTAGCGAATTTTTTCTAATGTCATGCCAAATAATGAAAGAAACAACATTCAAAATTGTAAAAAATGTTTATTAGAAGAAGAACCATTCTGTGAAAGTTTTAGTCCGTTAAAGAACTTTTTAAATAAATTAATTTTGTTCGCTCCACAGAAAAAGATATATAAATACTTAATCGTAAAAATTTATAAATTATTTAAATTATTGTCAAAAATTTTTTAAGGATGATGATCTAGAATCTTAGATTTTAGAATTTTATTAATATTGAAGAGCCGGACAATGTTTCGGTTCTGGCAAAGAACCATCTTCAAGTCTAAAGTTTACAATTTTAAGTATGTAAGTTTTAATTACAATACATAGTCCTTAACAGTAAAATTATTTGTTTAAATTATTATTTTTTAATTATGAAGCCTTAAAGCTGATTTATGATGGATTTAATTGCCGAATTTTCAATTTATGATTTAGATTTTATAATATAAACACCCTCAAAACAAATGTTGTGGTTTATGAACGTAGTCAATATCAAATTGCAAATACCAATTTGTGAATTTTATTTTGATTTTATATTAAAATTAAAATAATCAGACATCAAAATCATGTTCTACCAAAACAAATTTACATCTTTTCAAAGAAATGTGAAACTAACAGTTAAACATCAAAACTAAATTTAATATCACGTGATACCTTCAAATTGGATAAATTTAGGAAACTAAAATCCATCATAAACCTGAAGAAAAAATCAAGATTTTAAATCAATACATTAAATCCATCATAAACCAGCTTTTAGTCTCCAAGATCATTATCCTTTAAAACTAAATTTTGGCTTAATAAATATAAATTTCACAATATTTAACATTAATTTTAATGATATTTTATGTCTATATATTCTTATTATTTTATGTTATTTTGTTATTTTTATAGGAATAATTATCAACCCAATTTTTAAAAATGATTTTAGCAAGATTCATTTTCCGTTATTAATAATTGAAATTAAAAATAATTTTCAATTTACTGGAAAATTTCTTTTGATGAAATTATGCGGTAAAATGAACATATCAATGGAATAATTGTCAAAATCAATTAAAAATTAATTGTTAGCTGGAAGGAAATTAAAATATGGTCGACAATTAAATTTGAAATTGTAATTATGATGAAAATAGCCACCAATTTGATTTCCAATCATAGCATTTTTTGCGGGCTCTAGTAACAATAGCATGGAGGGAATAAATAATTGTCAGATTTACGTTTTCTGAATCCTGATATATCGAATTTTTTATTGGTATACGAAATGAACGTGAACATTATTTTCCTATCCAAACTATAAAATATTTCAATAACTGAACCAGGAATATCTACATTGTTTTTACGACGTACAGTACAGGACTAATTTAAAAATTATTGTCTGAAATGAAAATCTTAATAGTTTTTACTTGTAAATAATGTACAAAGTAAATAAATAATGAAGCATTCTAAACATTTTTCAATTTCTTTGTCTAAAATTAATGTGAGATTTAAGATAAACGAGTATTTTCAATTAATGTCAGATTTCCTGATTCCTGATTCTCAGAACACCGGCGGCAGGCTTAGTTAGAGTGGCGGCAAATATGTAATATGAAATAATTTTATTATTGTTATAACTTTTCATATAATATATATTCAAATTTATTTGATGGTGTACTACCTGCAAAACAATTTCTGCAATAAATAAATAATTTATCTCTCTTGTTTCAATTTAGACAACGTGTATTGTTCAATGCCATTCTTATTATATTTCAAATTCTCTTTTATGTTTATTAGATAAATTATTATAGTTTTTATTGTGCCGCAATTTGGCGTCGGTCCTTTTTATCATCGATCACCAATTATACGACACGATTCGTTGGTGGTCCTTCGCAACTCACAATTTATTTTTTTATAATACCATTCTGTGGAATAGTTACTTATAGGAATCTTTTGAATCTTATTTTCTGTTTGTTATATCGTAGTTTTATTATTTATTTTCGTCCACGGCGGGCTCACAGTCAACGTGTTTAGAAATAATTATTGACAGTTTGATTTGCGACAGACACCCAGATTTTCAATTGTTAGACAGTTAAAATCAGATTAGTTATATTTAATTAAGACGTGATATCTAGCTAGCTTGTCTGAGCAGTGCTTTAATTAGTGAGAATTTAATAATATTTGGAAATACACCCGGAGACGGTTTCAGAGAATGCACTTGGTCGTCTAGGTGCCAGACATCAGCCTCGAACTTACGCATAGACCATCCCATCGGGGAGGAATAACCATCGCGGTGCCAGACATAGTCTAGAGCTCCTCACGACAGCGGGTTCAGAGGGTGCACTAAGTCGTCTAAGTGCCAAACATCAGCCTCGAGTTTACGGACAGACTATCCCAGCGGGAAGAAATAAACATCGAGGTGCCAGACATCAGCCTAGAGCTCTTCACGACAATGGGTTCAGAGGGTACACTAGGTCGTTTAGGTGCTAGACATCAGCCTCGAACTACGCAAAGACGGCCCCAATGGGGAAGAATATTCATCGAAGTGCTAGACAGCAGCCTAGATCTACTCACGACAGTGGATTCAGAGGGCACACTAGGTCGTCTAGGTGCCAGACATCAGCCTCGAACTAAGCAAAGACAGTCCCAGTAGGGAGGAATATCCATCGAGGTGCCAGACACCAGCCTAGAGCTACTTATAACAGTGGATTCAGAGGGTACACTAGGTGGTCTAGGTGCCAAATATTAGCCTCGAACTTCGCAAAGACAGTCCCAACAGCGAGGAATATCCACCGAGGTACCAGACATCAGCCTAGACCTACTCAAAACAGTGGATTCAGAGGGTGCACTAGATCGTCTAGGTGCCAAACATCGACTACGCAAGGACGGTCCCAGCGGGGAAGATTAGGGATGTAGAAAAGTGGAGACTAGAAGACCCAAAAACATATCTTGGACAAACCAAGCATACGTGAAGTCCTGGATTCGACTCCCCGAGTCCAAATTTTAATTCGGGTTATATACAAAAATATTCCTCTTCACTCCTTCCTATGGTAGTTTTGGGGTACTCCACGATCCGAGGGCGTGATCGTAGAATCTTCTAGAATATTTTTAAAATTCCATCTCACTTGGCTGCATGAAAACTTCTTTGTCTTAATCCTTTCCCAAAAATGATGATTTATAAACAGTTCACACGTATACCGACGCACCGTTTAAGAAATGTCGTTTATTTTTTCAAGTGGTTGCGATACCATGACCTGCACTAGATTAAACAATAAACACATACTTACGGTCTCGTGCCGTGCAGTCACACAAAAATTCATTATACAAAATAGATATTCTACGTAAAATAGTTTATTCATAAAATCTTTAATATGTAGTAGAGATTATTCTTAATATCATTAATAACAAAATTTTATATGCAGACAGTATCGCTTCAATACATATCTCATACTCACACCATTAATAAACAAAAACGTATTATTAAGAAAAAAAATGTAACTAATGAACATCTTAATAGTTTATACTAAATTTATAAATAATATATGAAACTTTTAAATAAGTAATGAAGCAGTATGAACATTTTTCAATTTATTTGTTTGAAATTAATGAGAGATCGGAGATAAGAGAGTATGTTGTGGAATCTAATATTGTAAATACATGAGCCCCATTTATTTTCCAATATATAAAGTAAGTGATGGTATCTGGAGTCAGATAGCGGAGCGTAGGCTGGAAAATTTCCATCGCCGCCCGCGTCTCTTTTGGGTATAGCGGAGGCAGGAAAGCGGCCGGGCATAAATTTACCGGAGGAATATCTGCATACCAGAGCCTACCTCCTGCCATAATAAAGAAACAAATGCCTGCCGTGTTAAATAAATAACCGGGCGGTATTAAAACTCCCAACCATGATGAAAACTCGATTTTTTAATTAAAATGAAGAGAAAATGTTAAATTATGTACTCATATAATGAGGTTTTTATTTTCTCTTTGATGTAAACATAACATGTTGGTACCTACTGCACAAATATTTAATTAACGTTGATAACAGGGCACCCGCAAAACGCAAAAATAAATTAATAGAGCACAATTCTGCCCGTATACCAGCGCTGCTTTCATATTGATTGCGAATCATGCTTTATGCATTATCATTTTATCTTAATAAAATAACTCTTTTTTAAATTAACTCCACTCATGTTTAAGTTTAATATGTTTATTATTTTATGCTCTGCATTCGGACTTATTATTAATATATTATTCTTTTTGCTACTAAATTTTTATTTAATGATTTTAGGATACTGAACACAGGTGATAAATATTCAAAGTAAATCTTTATTTAAATATCTAAATTATCTTTAAAAACAACTTATGAAAGTACAATAATTACTTGAGGGATTAAAGTCACTTTAGTCCTGTGGGATATACACTGTTTTTGCAATTATGCATATACACTTTAAAATGTATATAAAATAAGTACCTACCATTTTTTGGTAAAAATCGGTCAACCGATATATACTCTTGTCATTTTTAGGTTGTTGAATATTTCGTAACAGAAAAATACAAGGTGAGTAAATTAAGCAATAAGACTATTTTTGTTCGAATAAAATTACTATTAAATATTGTTTCCTCAAAATAACTTCCTTGGGAAACCACACAGTACTGAACACGGTTCTTTCTATTCTCATGGTACTTCTGAAACTCGGATACTGGAATCACCTTCAACTGGTCGCTTACAGTCATTCAAATGTTTTGAAGTGTCTCAAAATGAGTTATCTTGAGGTGATTTTTCATTCTCAGGAAAAGGAAAAAGTCACAACGATTCAAGTCAGGCGAATAAGGAGACTGAGGAGCCATAATAATGTTTTTAGTGGACAAATTCTCATTTTTTCTAACACCTTTTAAAATAAATTTGTGCAGAATTATCTCATCCCCAATGAATTAGTCAAAATCAGATGAATGGTGTTATGAATCAAATTTAACTCTTCCCCAATCATTCGGGTACTGTTAATCGACAATCTGAATATACAAGATCTTAGATTCTGTCGACATTTTCCTCAGTTTTTGAAAATAAAGGCCCTTTGTGTTTCATTTTCAATCGACTTTTTTTCTTCTGAAAAAAACCTGATAACACACTTTTATTTGAAATTGACGTTACTCATTTTTAGAACGCACAAGAAAAATCTCTTTTACGAAAAAGATCGCTACAGACAACCAGATGACTACAGCGAGTTCAAATTCGTACTGAAAGCATTCGACATGTTCACCGGCATCGTCTCCAAGTGCTATGTCTCAAATTTTACCATATCGAACGTTACATTACCAGTCTTATTACTTAATTAACACAACTCACATTTCGAAAAAAAACACTAGAATACATTTTTATCGAGTGGCGTATAGATGTTCGGTAATGGCGGTTCGTTCTAAGATGGACAATATTAATTGTTTATGTTTACAAAAGTTAGCAGATGTAATTGTTATATTTAAAAATTCACATGACATTTAAAAATTGCTATAACTAAACGATTTGATTAAGAATTGGAAATGAAAATATAGGACCTAAGTAAGTCTCTGCGACATAATCAAAACTAGTTTGGAAATGACTGCAAGGACAATATCCACAAATGCACAAGTTCATTTATTCCAATAGTCAATTTAATAGTAAATATATGACACGAGTTTATAAAAGTTTTAGGTTAATCGTGGAGTTTATAGCAGTTCATAAATGTAAAAAGTTTAAAGTGAAAAATATGCTGGTATATTCAGTGGCTTTTAAGAGCGGGATTGAAATAATCCGGGTAGAAATCTGTAGGAAAAATTCAGGTCAGAGCATCTGTAGCGATATTTCAACTTCATGTTAAGCATTAATACATGTTAAGAACAATGTTCACAATATATCTGCGTGGGAGAAAGAAGCGAGCGTTGGTCACGAGCGCGTAACTGAACATTTTCATTTAGGGCCGTGTTTGCGCGTTCCGAATCAAAACAAATCCGGGGATTTAATGGCAGACAGGCGTGCATATGCACACACGGCCCACAGACTGCAAACGTGCCGATTTGTTCAATGACTGTATTTGCACAAGGAAAGTCGCTGAAATATAGCCCATTCTGGTAATGCGCCCTCATAATAATGCGATATCGCTGGCTACCGCGCAAAAACACCTCACGTGACCTCACATCACCTCATCCTGCCCACAAATGCATCACTTACTATAACAAGTAATCTGTGATATTTTCGTGAAAATGGTCATATTGTAAGACAGTCGATTATTTACTACTATTTTTTTTTGTAAATATAATCCAATAAACCAGTGGCGGCGCTAAAAAGTGGCGAGAGTGGGTGCGTTTATCTGAATTATTATAGACGACCACAGAATAGTTACATACAGAAGCGACACTCCGTGTCGGTACCTTTCATGTTACCCTATTCAGTTCTATGACCTTGGAGCATTGTGGTAGACCTTTAAATTTGTTGCCTTCCCCTATTCTCTCCAAGATGCGACGAAACTTTCCGATTTTAAATAATGAGCTCTTTAAATTTGTTGACTTTCCCCATCTCTCTCTAATTTTCGTTTCTCTGTCTTCTCTGTGTTACAATTGTTTAACGGACATTCATACTTTAAATTATAGTTGTTTAAACTACACGGGATGTAAGTACATTATAACTTTTGAGAAGGTATGAATTGAGGTGGAACCTGCGGAACCGAAGTTCATGTTGTCATACGAAAATAGTTGTTTTGTTACTTATATTCCTAGTCGCTTATTATATTTTTCGCGCCACCAAGCTATTAAATTCAAATAATATAAAAATAATAAATATGGGTAAAATGTGACAATTCACTTGATAGTTCAGATTTATTTTATTCCTATGTTTTTCATAATTACCCTACTAAGAGGACAGTTATTTCTATAGCAAATAAAATTCGACCTATTATTAGTAAAATTTACTTATAATTCTAGCGAAGTAAGGATAATTCTGGAATAGATTGATTCTGAATTCTGACTTGAATGTAAGTTTTCACATTCGTTTGGCTGTTAATTGTTATCTTATTATATTACTTATGAAAAAAGTTTTTTTTAAAGACAAATATTTAATGCCACAAAACAAATTATACCTAAAACCTAACACATACTATACATAGAAACATAAATTCTAAATATGGGTAATGGTATAATATCACGTGATGTTATATAAATTCAGAGAATGTTAATGTTAATGTAATAATATCTTATCAACGAAAAGACGACAAAAACTCGTCATTTCAAGTGTTTTCACATGAGTTCACGTGAGGTATTAGTACTACGTTTTTTTCTTAACGCGCGTACTTTCCACTACTACACTAAGTGCAACGCATGAATTTATGTAATCTTTACAGGCTTGCGCTAAACACATTTTAATATAATTCCACGACGCGATAATATATCCCACTTCATTTTCCGCGAACAAATAAACCAACGCCGACATAATTATCCACACAAATGTGAAAACAACGGCAACTGTAAGGATTTATCACCGGAAATGAATTAAGCAAGTTTGCTTGTATTAGCATGAAACAGTCTTTCAGGAAGAAAGCTCCTACTTTCTCCACAACTGTCATTTATCAAAATATTCCCTAAACTGTTACGTTTGACATAAATATCAATACATCTTAATAACGTTCTGGCCGAAGCAGAAAAAAAGAACTGAGGAAATAAAAACACAAAGAGAAACATCTCTTTCGGTTTGAAAGTAATAAATTTACAACATGGAAACGTCTATGAAAACGGATGTATAAATAAAACATAAAAGCAGTATCTGATAGGCCCGCTCTGCCATCATACTCCATCAATAAAAACACTTTTAAGGAGATGAAATGGACATAAAAGCTAAACACCCACTGTGAACACACTCACGGCTAGACAACGCACATCACTTCCTCTATCTGATTATACTACGCCCTATTCTCTCCCTTTCATTCGCATTCACTTTATTCATCCACGGAAACACACCAAGAAAGATAATATTTGCTCTACAAAACCTACTAACACATTTTCTTACACACATCGCAATTGGAACACAATGGCACAGCATATTTTTTGTTCTATACTCTTTTTCAAGATGACACAAATTGAATTTATAATAACTGTCACTTATCAAGTAACAAAGAAGAACTACGCATAAAAACTAATAAACTAAAAATTATTACTCTTTTTGTCACAAATGACTAACATATTGATTCCCATGTTTGCATCCTTACAAACCGTCATACTTGTGTTTAGAAATGTAGTAGTAGTATAATAATGGAAGTTATTATAAATACCGTAAAATTGTTCAAATAAAATTATTAATACTTTAAATCAGCTAACTAAATCTGTATAAATTTGGTACAAGAAATTTTTGTTTGTCCTTTTTTTAAAATGGAATACCCTGAATATTATTCCACCAATTAATAGAAAATAATTTGTGCTTTAAAAAGGTTAACAGTTCTTGTCTTCTGAACTTGATAGTTTATAAAATATTAATGAAAATATTTAAATGTTTCTTCTCAAAATGTGTGCGTTGAAAACCTCATTTTTTAATAGTTGAGTTATTTTGTATTTTATTTGCGCTTAAAAATTTCAACTTATTACATAACATACTATTTTTATAATAATATTTACATATATTAATTTCCGGACGAAAACATTAACTTTTTTGAAGGTCCGCAAAGATATTTGAGAATTTATCTTTACATTTATGTGCTTTTGCCTGACATAACAAAAAATTAAATTAAAAAGAAACATTTTTACCAATCTTCACATATAATTAGTGTGGTATAATAATCATACCGACTTTGACATTTCGAAATTTAGTCGCATAGAATTTTATGTTTAAGCTTTTGACATCAATAGCACGTGTTGATCAACTTTTTATTAATTCGATTAACCGAAACTGACAGTATATTCTTAACTGAACCCGTTAGTATAAGCAAATAATAATAATTTTTGAAAGCGGTCGATTCTGGGGTGACCATAATTGTATTTTTAAAGTTATATTTTTAATACACTTATATGTATAATAGCACAAAGTTAAAATCGATTGTTAATGCCAATGTCATTACAGCACATTAGATAGTAATGTAATCCGTTAGTGAACACAAGCATAACAAACTGTTCTCTATCTGGTGATTCGATTAAAATAAAATTTATTTTTCAGATGGACAACTAGCTAAGAAATCATGAGTGGAATTCCATAACTTCGGTTGCTATTATTTGGACTTTTATGATATTAATTGTAAATATCAACTACAAAGTGAACTTCAAATTCTATAAGAGCCAGCATTATTTGTGGTTGATATAATAAACACATAAAAAAACACTCTATAAATCTAAGTGAGAATGTCTTAAATTCATTGCAAATGTGAATTTGACATTTGTAATTGATATAATAACAAGTACAATTGTTATTCGTAGTATGAGTTATGGAATATCAAACCAGATTTCATTTTTTTACTATTTTATAAGTATTAGATGTTTCATGTATAAGAAAATCAATTATCAAATAAATATTTAAAATGGCCCTGGAGGCTCCGGTAACGAAGGTAATAAATTAGTGGGAAATTGTGAATGTTGGTAGCTTGGAAAGCTGAGATGGATTAATATGAAATATATGTGGCGGTCGGGAATGAATGTGCTTGGTGATTTGCAGAAAGTGCAGCAGCAGCAGTGACCGACCGGTCCATTAGCGAAGTGCACGAAGCAAGGCAAGGCAAAGCAGGCGGTGGGCACCGAGCATTGGTTTCTTGTGCATGGCTCGTTCAGCTCAAGTCGAAAGCCACCCAAATGACATCATTAACTGACAGGCGAACGGCTTCGTCAGCAGTCCATGCCTCCCTCCAGCGCCTGACAGATCAAGCTGATCGATCAGCGATTGGCGAAGGAAAAAACAGCTGAATCGCTCGCCCGGCACGCACGAAGACACTTTTCCCCCTATGAATATTCAACTCTTGCGCCCCATTATAAATGCACCAACTTTCTTACCAGCCGACGCATGGCCTTAATTAAACCACGTCATTTTCCGATCACAGAAAAACGCCTGTTGGCGACGCGAATTTCCTGCACGAAAAAATTCCCCGTTCCTGTTCTCGACGTTGCTTTTTGTCTTTAAGCCATCAGCCATCGCGAGATTATTGATTGAAAACCACTACGCCTACTTTTCTTCCCCGCTCTAAAAAATCACTCCTTCCAAATCCTAAACACAAGCATTTTTCACTATTGCTTCACTTATTAACACAAATCAACATCACTAACTAATGATTCCGCTTCATTTCATCCTAAATCAATTATCACAAATAAAAAATGTATTTCAAAGAAATCCAGCAATAAATACTATTAAGAATAACTCCATGCAAATTCTAAGCACCTGTATTTTTTACTACTGCCTCTCTTATTAACATAAATCAACAACAGTAACTAATGATTTAGTTCCATTTCGTTCAAAATGAACTATGAGATATAAAAAATATATTTGAATAGTTCCCAGCTTACTTATGTATTTTTTTTTTTTAAAGTTTTAATAGGAGGGTTGACCAGATTTAAATGAACTGATTTTTAAAATAAAAATCATTAATCTTTATCAAAGATAAAAAAAAAAAACAAATTATAATAAAAATATAATTATTTGCTACAAAACTTTTAATAATTACCAAAATATGTTTTGTGTATAATGATATCTTAAAATTAAACAATATTTTATCATTTTAATTACCATATAACTGAAGAAAAATATAAGTATTTAAATGTGTAACTAAAAGCAAATTTTTTTTGTTACTATTCCTAGTTTTATTCAGATGAATCATTTTAGCTTTTTACAGATTTCATTTTCGTTAGATAAATTTATAAATTAAAAACATGATTTTTGCCAATCCTGCTTCATATCCTGAAATCGGTAAAATATATTTAGAAGCGAATTTCATAAATCGGTAATGTGACCAGCATAACAGATGGGTTTTGAAATCCATGTGGTAACATAAATCACAGGCATATCTTAAAAATAATTGTGTACGCTGAATAATGTTTAAGCCTCCATTACAGAGTATAATTCGATATTTTACAAAATAACTAGTTATTTCATATAGGGTAGTTACATTATACAAAGAACAATTTATTATTTGATAATTAAACTACTACTTATTATAAAATATATGTTGCGCTCTACTTCAAATATAAACGGTTATACCTACCACATTTGTAAACTCAAAAGCACATTAACTTGTAATGTAAGTTAAGTTTTTTTTATTAATTAATATCTACTGAGACATGTATAGTTGCTCATTTGTTAATTTGGCACAAAATTATAACTAAATCTAATTTGTCAAAATTGGTATATCATGTTGGTAAATTAATTATTTTTTTAATGTATACATTTTTAAAAATTCATTTCTAATAATATTTGATATACGAGTAAAAATTATTTTTGTGAAAGAAGAAATAGCATAATTAAGTGAAACTATAAATTTAATGTAAATTAAATAATTTAACCAACGGTACTACATACACCCCATTTTATTTAGCGGAACAGATGGAAACAGCAAAAAACTGTTTTCCCATGTTAATTCACTATGTCAAGATTTCTAGTATTCACCCTGTATGTTTTTTAGATCCTATAAAAGCTTAAATGTTATTTATTTAAATGTACGAGTAGGAAAATAGTTTTAACTGTGGCTAAATTACGAACCAAAAGCAAAAAATATTTTTTAAAAACTCACTAATGTAGTAGCAAAAAACTTTAAATTTAAAATCTCTGTAACAGGTTAACCTAATTTACCATATTATTTGAATTTTAAACTTTAAAACAAAATTTGCTAAATCCAGTTTCTATGTAATAAATAGAGTTCGGAATAGTGCTAAAGCTAATTTAGGTTAATGCGTTTTTATAATTACCTTTTACGGAAATGTCAAATCCAATAAAATGTTTAAAAACAAATGCAAAGCTTGAATCCAATACCTTCCTTACCACCACCTTAAAAGTGGTGATTTTAATAAAAATTCTTTTATTTTTTTTAAAAACTACGCTTTACAAGCTAATAACTTGTAAAACTGATAACTAACTTGTTAACATTAAGATACTAGTACAGTTGCCGTCTAGACAAAAGACAAGAAAAGACTTTAAAAAATCTTGCATTGTCTATAAATTTCAAGACAAAACTTGACAAAGTCTAAGTTTAGATTAAAAAGTCTTGTCTAGATATCAAGACTCTAGATCATTTGAAGACTCTACATTAACCTGCGCATATGCGTTAGATGAGGACCGATAATTCTTTGCAGCGCTCTTTATTTATTTTACCATCACTGTTACAGCTCAAATGGAACAATCTTCGCATAAATATATTACATTTCGAAAATTTAAAATTTTTAATGAAGTCTTAAAAATTGTAAAAAATTTTCTCGTCTTGATCTAGAATACGAAAGTCTTCTCATGTCTTAAAATTTGAAGACTTTTGCCAGTCTTGTATTGATAATCTAAACAAGATATATCATGCAAATTTTAGAAGCTAAATTTGTACCTGACAGGATTTGGTTATAATTATAAACTTTAATTTTATTTACAAGTGAATAACAAATAAAGAATTGTACAATTTACAATATATGCAAGGTAACAGTAACTCGTCAATCATTTCCTCCCATCTGCAGTTAAAACTATTTTACGTTGTTCGTAATGTGAAACTGAACCATGAAGAAATCAATAAGGCGACAAAAAAATTATTTAAAAATTAATGTTTATTAAAAATTTAAAAATAATAAAACGTTTTGCTCAATTTTACTTAGTCAGGGTACACTGAACACTGTCTAGTAAGTTATACGTCATGTACGCTCAAGTGGCAATTACACCAACCAACCAACGGTTTTAGTTCGAAAACCGGTTTTTAAAAATTGAAAACCGGTTTAAACCGGTTAATAAATCGGTTAATAAAAAAAATAATAATATTAGGAACAACTGAAAAGCGATTATATTTCATGCTGCATGCAAAATTCACAAAATTCCGATAACATATTCAGAGAAATGTAAGTAATTTTTTCAATTTTAAACTTGATGCCTAAAGCTTACAAAGAGACCTATTTTTATGACTCTCCAATAAAATCGAAATTGTCATGACTCATATAGTCTTATTCAATTACAAATATAACAGATATGAAAAATTCAATTTTTTTCGCACTAAATAGTATTATTAAAATGAAGGTTAATGTTCGCTAAAACCAGTTTATTTTATATGATGAACTGGTTACCGGTATTTTCGGGCTTAGAAATATCGGTTAAAATCAGGGCATGTAACCGGTTAAAAAAACTGGTTAATAAAAAGCGGTAACCGATATTTTTAACGAAAATTGCGAACTTTAACCGTAATTTTAACCGATATTTTTCAGGCCGAAAATACCGGTAACCGTTAACCAAAAAATAAATAAACCGGTTTTAGCGAACGTTAACCTTTATTTTAATATCATTTAGCGAGAAAAAAAAATTATATTTTTTTTATATCTGTGTTTTCTATTTGTATTTGAACATGAGTCATGACAGTTTTTACAATTAACATTTTATTGGAGAGTCATAAATGTAGGTCTCTTTGGTCGTTAAGGTTACTTAAAAAGTCCAAATAAATACGGCCTTTGTCAACACAGGCAAGTTTAAAATTGAAAAGTGACCTGCGTTTTTCTGAATAAATTACGGGAATTTTTGTGAATATTTATTAATTAAATTGTTTTTTTTAATTGTTATATTTTCTCAGATGGTAATTTTTTATTATTTTTTTAAATTATTTATTCTATAATTTTTTTTAATCAAATATTTATAATTACTTTTTTTTAATTAATGTTAATAATTTTTTAAACCGATATATTAACCGGTTTAAACCGGTTTCCAATTTTTAAAAACCGGTTTTCGAACTAAAACCTTTATTATTATAACGTTCTCTATAAGGGTTAACCGTTAACCAGTATTTATTTCGGTTACATTCCCTGTTTGTAACTAACTTTTAGTAATTTCTAATTACAGTTGAATATAAAAAGTTACAATTTTTAGGTTTTTACTGTAAAATTTTTCATATACAGCTGAAATATTCCAAAAATACCCATGTATGAGTCCAAAATTTTGGTTTTTGATTGTTGACACCCTTTAAACCCAATTTTAGGTCAGGTTTTGGTTCCTTTTTACCCATTTTAAGATGTGACAAATTTCCAAATGTACTATACAATATGTTTAGACACTTTTCAACTCATTTTTGGGTATAAAATGCAACACATAATCGTGTTAAACTTATTTTTTTAATTATGAACACCTAAATTATTGTTAAGCACTTTAAACCCATTCCAGGGTGTGAAATAACCCAAATAAACCCATTTTTAGGTAAAATTTATTGATTTTTTTGAAAAAATCAAATTGATAGTCGCCGATGCGCTGATTTCAAATTTTCAAACCGAATTTAATTATCTCTTCCCATTCCTGAGATATTTGGCCTCAAAGTTGCACCTCAAAAAAGTGTGCTTTTTGAACATATCTCTAAAATGGGTAGAGATACAGTATCAACGATTACACCAGTCGATTCTACGCGCAAAGTTACATAAAGAAATGTTTTCTCCGCATATACGGTCATTGGAACGATTTGGTGAAAAATGAGAAAAACGAAAAAAACCTGAATTTCAATTTTTCGCTGGGAAACTTTTTGTCACCAAAATTTTTTATATTCTGGACTTAAGTAAATACAGATGCGCTGATTCCAAATTTTCAAACCGATTTCAATTATCTTTCACCGTTCTCGAGATATTTGTGTTCAAAGTTAGACCTGAAAAAATCAGTTTTTCAGGAATAATTCTGAAATGGGTTCAGATACGACTTTGGCGACCTCACCAATCGATTCTACGGACAAAATTACATTTTTATACCAATTTTCAGATTTTTATTCCAATGGATACAAATTTTATAGAGGAAAAACGAAAATCGTCAAAAATCGAAAAAAATCGCAAGGGGTTCATCAGGCGATTTTTCGATTTTCGCGATTTTCGTTTTTTTGCTCTAAAAATTGTATCCATTGGAATATTAATCTGAAAATTGGTACACTTATGTAATTTTGCCCGTAGAATCGATTGGTGAAGTCGTCGAGATCGTATCTTGACCCATTTCAGGGATATTCCTGAAAAACGATTTTATTCAGTTCCAACTTTGAACCCAAATATCTCGAGAACGGTAAGAGATAATTGAAATCGGTTTGAAAATTTGAAATCAGCGCATCTGTATTTACTTAAGTCTGAAAAATGAAAAGATTTGGACCCAAAAAGTTCTCCAGCGCAAAACTGAAATTCCGGTTTTTTCTTTTTTCTCATTTTACACCAAATCGTTCCAAAGAACATATATGCGAAGAAAACATATCTTTATGTAACTTTGTGCGTAGAATCGACTGGTATAATCGTTGACACTGTATCTCTACCTATTTTAGAGATATAGTCAAAAAACACACTTTTTTGAGATGCAAATTTGAAGCCTAATATCTCAGGAATGGGAAGAGGTAATTAAATTCGGTTTGAAAATTTAGAATCAGCTCATCGGCGACTATCAATTTGGACTATTTTAAAAAACCAAAATTTTTGACCGGAAAATGGGTCATTTTGGATTTTTTCGGCTGTAAAATCAAAATTTTAAGGTGCAAATCTAAATATTGTTAGTTTTCATGATTAACTATGATTGTAAATTACTTGGAGATGAGAAAAGATATTAATTTTTATTTGGATATGGTTTGGAATATATTTGCGAATATAGATAACAATTATCAAAACAAAATATCCAAATATAATTACTTCCGGTCATCATTTCCGTTGTAGGCCAAGGTTCGTGGTCCAATTAACAACTATCAATTGTTTTACAGACATCCTTTTGTTTAGATAAAGTTCATTTGTCCTAATTATTTGTTTATTAACTGTTTCTTATATTATTATTTTCACCTTCTATATACAGGGTGGCTCAATGAAAATTATCAGCGCAATTTTTGGTCACTTAACATCAATTTTGCAAAAAACGCTCGAACACGTCATTTTTAGTATAAAGGGGGAATACCTGAATGGATTAGTTCCAATGGCATAACTTCAACCCTAAAATGGGCGTGGACTGCACCTCAAAAATTTTAAATGGAAAAGAGTGTCAAACATGACACAGTTCGAAAGGCCTTTCAATTCTCTTCTCAACAGTTTTTTTATTTTTCAGATCCGATCATTAGTTCCAGAGAAATATCGTTTAAAACAAATTTTATCAGGTGTTTAAAATTGCAATCAAGTAAGCTTAAACAAATGACAAAATCGAATATCAGTATTTTTCCCGTAATATAGAGGGCCGAAATAATAGGATAATATACTTTTATAATCTCGTAAATAATACAGTCACAGATGTAAAAGGAATAATAAAAGTTAATATATAAGACCACAAACTAATAGCACTTTAAAAGTACACAACTTAAGTGTACTATTACTCAAGATCACGCCCGTTGTATTCTTCAAAATGTTCCATGTTGATTAACTTTTGTTTTCTGCTAAAATATTTTAGAAGTAACTCGTGTTTGGTATCAAATGAAAGGATTATTTGATGAGGGCTGGCGTGTAGAAATGACAAAAAAATTCCTTGTCGAATGTCTTTTGTTTTCAGCTAAAATGTAAGTACTCGACTATGTTTGGCGTGCAAAAATGTCAAAAATCATGTCAACAGGCTTTTGTTTCTGGAGAAAAGTTATCAGAAGTACGTCGTATTTAGTATTAAATGTAAATAAAAAATGACAAATAATTACCATGTCAATCAGCTTTTGTTTTTGGCAAAAAGTTGTCAGAAGTATGCAGGGCATGTAACCGGTTAAAAAAACCGGTTAATAAAAAATTTTTATAATTAATTTTAATTATTTTTTTAACCGATATATTAACCGGTTTAAACCGGTTTCCAATTTTCAAAAACCGGTTTTCGAACTAAAACCGTTACTATTATAACGTTCTCTATAAGGGTTAACCGTTAACCAGTATTTTTTTCGGTTACATGCCCTGGTTAAAATTATGGTAAAAGTTCACAAATTTTAAACAAAATTCAAAAAGTCAATACATTATTTTATTTATTAATATAGTATGTTATAATATAAAATTTATTTCGTGTATATAAATATTCAATAAAAAACTTTAAAATAATAGAAAACTTTTTTCCTTTATTATGGTGTACGGGGACTAGTTGGTTTGAGTGTACATCTGTTATAATAAAATAAAATAAAAGGGCCTTTGCCCATTTTTAAACACACTGTATATTTTTTTACTATATGGCAGAGCAAAAGAAATATTTAACAATTATAATTAAATTAATTAGAAACATATATTTCACTTATGTCTTCTTACCCATTGTTGGGTGTGCCAATTTCGTACGTCCTAGACATCGGTAACACTACAATTCTATTTACATATATATATATACAGGGTGTTGACCGCGACCTCGGAACATAGGACTTTCACATGTAAAATCATACTTTCTTAATTTCCTGCTTCCCTAATTATTTTAGGTAAAAAAGCTTCAAATAAAAGTTCTAGAGCATAAAATTCTACGTCAGAATCAATAAACAAAATTAAATTTACATGTCTTATAACGGCAGAAATTAAATATGAAAATACCGAAAATTAGCTCAAAAATAGGGATAGCCGTGGAAATGAAACAAAATTGTAAAGAAAAGATTGACGTTTTATTATCACTAACATTCGATTTTAAATTATATTCTTCTGACAGATAAAACGTCAATCTTTCCTTTGTAATTTTGTTTTATTTCCACGGCTATTCCTATGTTTGAGCTAATTTTCAGTATTTTCATATTTAATTTCTGCCGTTATAGGACATGTAAAATTAATTCTGTTTATTTATTCTGACGTAGAATTTTATGCTCTACAACTTTTATTTGAAGCTTTTTTACCTAAAATAATTAGGGAAGCAGGAAATTAAGAAAGTATGATTTTACATGTGAAAGTCCTATGTTCCGGGGTCGCGGTCACCACCCTGTATATATATATATATTTATTTTTTATTTAAATTATATTTTATACTTGATAGTGTTAGCTAATACCCTACTATTAATTTAATATAATAATTTTAATATAACATTGAATAACTGTTAGCTATTTCGTAATCCGCCTACCTTTATTCATTTATTAAAATGATAATTAACGACACAGAAATCTTCAGTGTCTTTTCAGCAGTCATCAGGTGAGCACAATTTATAATTTTATTTTTTAATTTGAATTTTAATAATTGATTGCGATTTATTACTACTATATTATTATTGAAACTAGTGTGCAGTACAAATATTTTTTTATATAATTATTAAAAACAAATTTTGTTATAAATAAACTAATTCATATTTTTTATTGTTTTAGGTTCCAGCTACTTTCTAGATATAAGATATAGATATAAGATATAGACGTAAGGGGGGAAGCAGGTACTTCTTAGTTTTTTTTCTCACCACTGAAATAGTAAGTCCAATTTTGATATTTAAAAATAACATCCTCCCTGAATATTTTACGACTTCATTAAATTTAATTCCCATAGTCTCATTTTTAATTTAAATTATTTCCGTGATACATTGTTGACATTGTTTAATCTTAACTTTAACTGATACCGTATCATGCAAATATATTGCATTAATTTTATTCCTAAACAAATTAATAAGACTTTGCACATTAGGTATGAAATGAGATCTAGGTATAAAGTGTGAAGTGAACATGTGAAGTGTGATGGTTATGTGTGATGTTTAAATATAATGTATGATGGTTAGATATAATGTGTACTGATTAAATATAAGGTATGTTGAATGCAAGGTATGATGGTTAAATTTAAAGTGTGATGCTTAGATATAAGGTGTGATGATTAGATATAAAGTGTGCTTCTTAGATATAAAGTGTGATGCTTAGATGTAGGGAACGGTATGATGATTAAATATAAGGTGTGATGAATACATATAAGGTGCGATGATTAAATATAAGGTGTAATGATTAATATAAGGTGTGTTGATTAAATTTAAGGTGTGCTGATTAGATTTATGAATGATGATTAAATATAAGGTATTATGATTAATATAAGGTGTGATGATTAAATATAAGGTGTGATGATTAAATATAAGGTGTGATGATTAAATTTAAGGTGTGATGATTAAATTTAAGGTGTGATGATTAAATTTAAGGTGTGATGATTAAATTTAAGGTGTGATGATTAAATTTAATGTGTGATGATTAAATTTAAGGTATGATGATTAAATTTAAGGTGTGATGATTAAATTTAAGGTGTGATGATTAAATTTAAGGTGTGTTGATTAAATTTAAGGTGTGATGATTAAATTTAAGGTGTGATGATTAAATTTAAGGT
Organism: Stenolophus ochropezus; assembly: GCA_035578165.1. Taxonomy (NCBI): domain Eukaryota; kingdom Metazoa; phylum Arthropoda; class Insecta; order Coleoptera; family Carabidae; genus Stenolophus; species Stenolophus ochropezus. The sequence goes on from JAQOWZ010000002.1 coordinate 8,345,122, forward strand.
GTGATGATTAAATTTAAGGTGTGATGATTAAATTTAAGGTATGATGATTAAATTTAAGGTGTGATGATTAAATTTAAGGTGTGATGATTAAATTTAAGATGTGATGGTTAAATTTAACGTGTGATGAGTAAATATATGGTGTGATGATTGAATATATTGTGTGATGATTAAATATAAGGTGTGATGATTAAATACAATGTATGAAAATGTATACATAGTGGGATGGTTAGATCTGAGATGTGATGTGTAGATATAAGGTATGATGTCTGAATGGAATAAAATCCTTAGTGCAAAACTACCCGGGAAGTTTTCAGTAAAGACTAGCTTTTAGGTACAACTTATTTTAGGTTTATAATGTGCCTTGTTTTATTAATTGTTTTGCATTTGTTTATTTATGAGTACATTATTTAATTCACTATAAATGTAAATATTACACAACATTTACTATGACATTTTTGTGCAAATATTGCTAGATTTAATTTTTTAATTTACTCTTATTACTAATTTCAACCATTAATTTTTCCTTAAAAAAATTTTTTTGATTTTAAAGTCCTCCAATTATAATATTTGAATTTTGAATGTGCAATACCCCGTAGTATATTATAAGTCGAGGCACTCCTTTCTCTGCTTACAGCATTCTGGTCGTTGGTATGGGTTGCACGGAAGGGTTGTGATACCGCCCTCGTATTAGCGTGTCTATAAGTTAGAGTTACGGATGTGCTTGGTGCATCTTGCTGCCCTTTTACCATTTTGGGCGTTAGTACTGGAGGGCCGGAAGGGTGTCTGACCGCTAGCGTGTTGAAATGTCTAATTGTGGAGTGAGTTTGTACATAGACTATAATAATTAATATTATATTTTCATTTTCTACTTCTTTCTTGGTTTTCATGCCAATGCCCCTGACCCTTTTCGCTGGAAGTACACTGCATTAGTTTAAGTCGCGCCGAATAACTTTTAAGTCGCGGTTAGATTTAAGTCGCAATAGTTTAAGTCTTCCTCCTTTCCTTAAACCCAAAACCATCCCTTCCCCCCTTGCCGTCGTGGAGAGACCTTGTCGTGGTGGCAGGGCTTAACCATCCTCTAAACATCAAATGTAAAATAATAGAGGATGGGACCAACATCTCCACTTTAATATTATATTGATATAATTTACAGATGAAGCAATTTTTATAAATTTCTTTCTTCAGATATTTTTAGGGAATAATAGATGGAAATGAAGCAAAACCTATTTCAAATGGTATAATTTCTTATAGAAGCAGCAATTTATATTGGTGAGTGCAAAATATTTTTTATAAATAATAGTGCAGCAAATATTGTAAAATATGTTCATATATTTTAATAATAGTAAAAATAACTAATAGTTTTTTTTTATTATTAATGAGTAGTTTAGAAAAATATAAAATATTTTTTATTTTGCTAGAGCTAAAGAAATTATAATATAATTTTCAATTCTTAATTCTTATGTGTTATTTAAAAATGTATAGTAATAGATATTAAAATATAACCTATCCAAAAGTTGTATTTAAAACATTATATTTTTATAGACTGACAGTTTCAGGTATGTTTCTATAATGACAGAAATGCAGAAAGAAGAAATATTTAAACCGCCAAAGAACTATGGTTGAAAACATTTCTAGAAAACTGGATGGATCAGAACCTCGAAAACCGTAAGTGCTTTTTCTTAAATTTATAATTTAAATTTCCACTAATTGCATAATCATTAATTGTTATTTATCCTTATTTGACATGAGAAATTGTTTTTCACAATGATTTTACTTTGTACATGGTAACTTTAACATGTTTTATGACGAATTTTTCAGAATAAATTAAATCAAAAAGTTATCATTTTCTTACGATCAGAGAAAATTTTTTTAATAAAAATAATATTTTTAAAGTAAATTACTTTATATATTATTCTAATTTTTTTTTCAATGCAGGTCAAAAACATTGTTGAATATTTATATGTTTCATAACAATTTCAATGTAATTTTTATTTTTTTTTTCCAAATACCACAGTACAGAAACTATTTAAATACAGGGTAACCCATAGTATGTGATAGGCACGTAGTTCTTCGATTTTATTCCCCGGAAATGTATATTAACCAGGGCATGTAACCGTAAAAAATACTTGTTAACGGTTAACCCGTACAGCAAACGTAATAATAATAACGGTTTTACTTCGAAAACCGGATTTTATAAATTGGAAACCGGTTTAAACCGGTTAATATATCGGTAAAAAAATTAATTAAAAAAACATAAAAATATAATAAAAAATAATTACAAAAAATATAATAAAAAATTACCATCTGAAAAAATATAACGAATAAAACAATGCAATTTATTTAACGAATATTCACAAAAATTCCCGTAATACCATCAGAAAAACCCAGGTCACTTATCAATTGTAAACTTGCCTAATAATGACAAAGGAACTACCTACTTTTATGACACTCCAATAAATTATAAATTGTAAAAATGTCATGACTTATATTCAAATACAAATAGGTAAATAACACAGATATAAAAAAATTAAAATGTTCGCGTTAAATGATAGTAAAATAAAGGTATTTAACTGGTTTATTTTTTTGTTGGTTAACGGTTACCAGTATTTTCGGTCCTAAAATTATCGGTTAAAATTACGGTTAAAGTTCGCAATTTTCGTTCAAAATATCGGTTACCGGTTTATATTAACCGGTTTTTTTAACCGGTTACATGCCCTGTTACAAACTATTAAATCCTTTAGTCAAATAATTCGAATCGCTACAGTGCAAATATAAGGGATAGCATTGAATATAAGCGCTTGGCGAATGCAAAAAAATAGAAACAAAATACCGCACATAAATAAACGGTAAAACTTTAAATATTTTTCAAGAAACCGGCTTCTGCTGCAACTGGTAGTAAGAGGTAGTCAAGATTATAGCAAGTATTGCTGGTGAATAGGAATAGGAATAGAATAAGGGATAATTATGCAAGTATGGTGATCTCCGTATTACAAAAGTGTAGATACGTTAACAAATGTATTGATTATCATGTGTTGTTTGTAAGTTACAAACGATGGTTAGAAATACATAGCAAGCAACAATGCTTTTCTAGCCATTTCTATAAGTTTTATTATTTATTCTGGCTACACTATTTTAAACAGGCCTAGGAGCGGCAGAAACCTTGATCCGACGCTGAAAGAAAGTAACAGTTTATATAGTTAGAAGAGGTGACAGACACACAAGTCAAATCCTTCTATCATCAGTTAAAAATAAAAACTGTTTTACCTTGCTAATAACGTAAATACTATAACAATGGAATAAAACGTTTTAATGGAATGCAATAATGTGCATTTGTCATAGAAACAAGCATAAAGAAAATGGCGAAATGACAACTGTTTAACGTCAGAGTAAAAAAGTAGTGCGCACGAATTTAAAAGTCACATTCGCGTGGAATGAAACAAAATATCAAAGTTGGAAGCGTTTTACGTCCGAATACAAAGTTGCGAGTCTCTATCCGGCATTATTAAAGCGGAGATCGTAAATTTCCAAAAACGGTAGTCGCAGTGCTTAAATTTAACCGAGTGTAATATATCTTCGGTGGACACATCTCACAGATAAGGGGTTGTAAATGATTCTCCTCTTTATGTGTCCAGCAAAAACCAGTTTTTGGGGTTAATTCTGACCCGCTAGTTCGTTAGAGATGTTTTCCGCAGATAATCCCTGAAAAAGTTCGCAAATGCCCGGTGCTATGTTCACTGCGTTCACATTGCTTTTCACAATTCTTTTACACAAATAAATACTATCATTTCGCATTACAAATACAGAAATATATCAACACGGTTTGCTACACATAAACATGACTGTAATGTCAATCTGCTTTCTCATAAATTTCACTAATGACGAAATGCTGTAAAAAGTGTTTACTAAATGTTGTCTCTTGGACACTCAAAGCTGTAGAAAAGAGCTCGAGAAAAGAGTATATTTTTTGTTGATTGATTTCACACTCGGGTTATCAGAAACGTATAATCTCTATACCTATATTGTTGTTCTAGAAACAAAACTGATTACAATTTAGTTATTTTTACGTATTGAGAAATTTTCAATTTTTTTAATCGAAATTAATGACTGCAGTTGTTGAATAGGTTAATAAAATAAGAAAACAATATTTTCAAATTTCTTTACATCTCGAAGTAACTTCCAAGCATAGCTGACATTAAAAATTAGAAGTACTAATTTTTAAAAGTAAAACTGTTTTTACACAAATATAATGTTCCAAAAATACTCATTTCTGAATCGGAAATATTGTTCAATGCACCATATTCCTTTTCCAATTTTTTGTTTTTTAGTGTCAACAATTAAAAATACAGTACTTGAGTAACGGAAAACTATTTAGAAAAAATATGAATATTAATATAAATTGCAAGGAAGTGGTTAACTATGGCTACATCAAATATTTTTTTAATTGTTGACAATTCTAGGATTCGTTTACCAAATATCATGCCAAACATGTGCAAACGCAATATCAATTTGACCATTCTTGTCCTTGTCTGCAATAATAGCGCTAAGATTTATTACCCATTACAGGTGTGACAATTTGATTTGTCGTCAATTTAGATAATGATGACATATTTGTATATAAGAGTTTCTCAGACGTAACCCCTCAGGCAATCATAGTTACTATAGGATGTGTACTATAAATTCTACTAAGTTTGCAGAATTGTAAATAAAGAAAAATATTTAATTTGTATCATCGGGTTTTCCAAAATATTAATTTTCATCGTAATATACAATGATAATTCGAAGTGGGGATATACCATTCAATTTGCTTTCGTGTTTGTTGAAAAAAAATTGCAAAATAAAAGTTTATCGAAAAAATTATGAGCTCTTGTGATACTTCTGAAAATGAATTTAGGATTAAATAAAATATAATGCTATAAAAATTATTATAAAATGTCAATATTTATAAATATTTCTAAATTTCTTTAAGGGCATACAAAAAAAATAATAGTAGACTAAATACTTTTAAGTGCTCTAATTCTTGACACACTGTAACCAAAGAACAATCCAGAGCAGCCACAATTGTTCCAGAATTTGCTTTGGTTTCAGTAGGCCAAGAATTAGAACATTCTGAATAATAGCTCTAATTTTTGACTCACTGAAACCGCAGCACAATCTAGAGTTTCATTTCTCGAAAATATACTCTAGTTTCAGTAGAACGAGAATTAGAGCAAACACTTCTGATTGTTCTAAATCTTGACTCACTGAAACAATTTCAAGCCACCTTCAGGGCATTATATAGGTAGACCAGTAGGCAGAGCGGAGGCCCAAAGGCCCACTACCGCCCCGGCGCCCCGTAGAGCGGGACTGGGGACTAGCGTCTTAGAATCCCGAGTATTTCCTGAGACGCGCATTATTACCGGTCATATGGATTCCTATTATCTGATATTCAATTTGTAATTGTAGCTGTAGTAGTGGGAATTTTAAAATGAAAATTTGTATACATTTGATGCGAGAAAATTCTCTATTAATATTTTTATGAGTTTAACTCACACCCATTTTAGGGTAGAAGTTAGTTACTAAAAATAGGAAGACATATCATAATTCTTTAAAATAATAAAAATAATTAAAATTCTTTATTACAGATATAACGCCCATGTTCTTCATTTAAGTATTTATTTGAAAATTAATAACCTTATAAACTCAAGATAACTTGGAAAACCTACTACGCTTTCTAGAATGCATTTTGCCTGAAGTACCTCTATGCACTTACGTATTGCTGGTCACATTATTTCCGTAGATATAGGAATTTGATATTGAAATGAGATGGCATGGAAACATCGATAACTAAGGCAAATAGGAAATATTCCGCGCATTATGCTTCATTTGCATATAGCTTAGTTGATTGGTTTATATTTGCAAATAGTAAATAATAGATGCAGTGTGAAAGTACCAAGTAACACGCCAGTTTCACACATATACACCATACTTCACATTCCCACAGGAGAGAAATAAATAATTAACGCCAGAAACAACACTGCATTTCCAAGAAACGGAGCAAAGAATTATTTGTTTTTACTCTCCAAATAAAAAATACAAAAAACATTTCTCAAGAACATAATACGAATACATATAAATAACATTTCTAAAACTGTACTTAAAAGTTTTTAGTGATTGCATATCTTAATAAGAAACAAATGAACACCAAAAACGCAACCAACTAATCATATATGTATTGCAAATATCTAGCTGTTAAGTTATATTTTTTCTTCAACCTTTTTAAAAGACTTGATTCGTATAGTTGTATCAGAAATTTTGTGCATTGGTTTTTGGGATAATTATCATATGTATATGTTCCCACTGTTTACGTTAAAAATCAAAGTTCAATTTAGATATTTTCAACTGATGGTTAAAAATATTCAATTTTTGTAAATACTAGTCAACTAATTACCATATAAAACATTCATCAGAGGTCACCTCCAAGTAGAAAAATCTGGTATTTTTACTTAATTGATATCAACAGAACATATTAATTTTTAAAGTTACTATGTAGATGAAACAGGGCCTTAAGTATCTGAAGCACTTGTTTTAGGACAAACTTAACGGTGTATTTAATTGTGTAGGTTGTCAGCAGACAGTAAGGAATTTGCAGCTTATAGTTCCGAACCACTCGGACACAACAGTATTTTTATTTAGTGAAAGATTGACAAAGTTAGGATTCAAACCCCAATCTCACACTCTAATAAATTCGTGTGCGCAAAAAAAAATGTTTTGTTACGCTAGTTTCATTATCTATTATAACCACTCGTAAATACTATACTACGATTTCGTAAACCCCCTTTTCCATTTGTTTGTTTTACTAACGCCCCTGATCATATATACGATTGTATATGTGATCAGGGCTAATGCGCACCTTTTGGGCACTAGCCATTTTACTCTTGTCTTCGTGAAAGTTAGGTGTCTTTTTATACTTTTTATTTTTTATTTTAGAATCGCTCTCTATATATTAAAATTATTACGGTTTTAGATTGAATACCATTTTTTTCCTATTAATTTTGACAATATAAAAATTAAAACTGTCTAGTATCATTGGTAAATTTCATGTATATTTGATGAAGCCTATATGTATATTCGGCGCGCCGAAATTAGGTATATATACAGGTATAAAACGTGTATCTCTTGAAAAGATTTTATAAATAATTACTCCTGTATAAGGATCTTGAACAACTGGCATATACTAAATAAATAAAATCGATAAATATAGGAGAAAAAATAAAATTTACAGTTTTTAATTTTTACAAAAATTACTTTTAGTATATTCTTTTTCAATTTTTTTTCATTTATTTATTTTGCATTTGGTTGAAAAATATAATATTATTTTCATATTAAATTTGGGTTGTCGCTCTTGGATTCACAATTTTTATTATACTTTGTAATCCTAATATCCCAATGTTTTGTTCATTAATTTTATTTATGTTCTATAGTAAACCCAAAAGTTTTTAATATATGCGATGACAGTAAACCAAAAATAAATGCAGAATGTGAAAGCAACCAACAAAACAAATACGTAAAGCGAACAACTGATCATATTTTATTTTAACATCAAAATTCAATTAAAACCATATAACACGAAAAACTCATCGTTAAATTTTTCATTAAAAAGTTACTGATCTATTAAACTTTAAGTAGGGAATAAATTTGTTTATAATGCTGGAATTTTTAGCGCTTCGCTAGCTTTATAGAAACATGAACCTGAATATTACTGGAATAATTAATTAATATATTTCATTTAATATTTTATATGCTCTAGTTGATTAATGCTATTAGATTTATTATAATTATGCCCCGTCAAATTTAACTACTAATAGAAAATTAATTATTTAGTATTAATTCTGTTTCAAATAACAAATATAAATATATCATAATGGCTCTTAATCCATTCACATTGTGAGAGTAAATGTCGATATTTTATAAATAAATTCATAAACATATCATTATGAAAACAATCATTCATTATAGTCAAATTCTTAATTTTATATAAACACAAAAATAAATAATTTATTTTATTCTACGGCTAATCAGTGGATTATCTTTTGTAAAATTTTATAAAAATTCAATTTTAAATCAAAATTAAAAACCAACTAAATTATTATTTTTATTAAGTTTCTGGTCAAAGTAAAGGGCCCTTTTGAAAAAGCAGATTGTAATCCCGGTTTTCCATAATATATGAAGCCGTCGATAAAAATAAATAAATCCCAGAAAATATGGAAATGATACTTTATGGAACTAAAAAATATATAAGCCAAATCGTATTATCTAAATTGACGAGTTATATCTCAATTATAAAACTTTAATTTAAAGTTTTATTTAATACAACTTATTGAATTTAATTTCAAGTTTTATTTGGATTATAAACTGCATTGGAATGATAAGTAATTAGAACGTGAAGTGTAAATCATGCTATTAAGGGTAATGTAACGTAATAGATTTCTTAATTCCGTTAGATTTTTATGTGATGTAATTAAAGTAATAGTGGCCCAGTTCTCTCCAATTCGCCGAAGCAAATGGGCCATATACAACATTGTCCAATAACTCAATGCATTACCGGCAACCAAAAACGAATGGAGCGAAAACAGTGCGTGGGTTTATCTTAATTGGCCAAGCCTATTGGAACTTTACAGCCGTCTCATTTTTCATAGCACCAATCGAATCTGCCAGAAACACACATCTACACCCTACAGCTCTGTCTGTGCACAGAGGATAGTTCGTCCACAACTCCTTTCCCAACTGTAGCACAGAATAGTTATATCATAGACCACAGAATAGCTATAGGCTATCCACGGAGTCGGTGGATTCACGTCATCACTTTGGGAAAACATAATTTAATATAGTTTTTTTCTTAATAATATTTTGTTATTATAGAGACATCAAGCAACGAGCACATCATTTTATAATTCGTTTCACATGCTCGTATAAACGTAACAAAACATGACGTCATTATTCTAGTGACTTTATATTGATGACGTGAATTCACCAACTTCTTGGATAGCCTATACATACAAAAGCGACACTCCGTGTCGGTACCTTTCATATTACCCTATTAAGTTCTATGACCTTGGAGCATTGTGTAGACCTTTAAATTTGTTGGTTTCTCTAATCTCTCTTTAAGATATGACGAAACTTTCCGATTTTAAACAATGAGCCCTTTAAATTTGTTGGCTTTCCCCATCTCTCTCTAATTTTCGTTTCTCTACCGTATTGTCGCATCTGTATAAACCTATTCTGTGCATAGACTAATACTTACTCTATAGTTATATACAGAAGTGATACTCCGTGTATGCACCTTTAATGTTACCCTAGTCAGTTCTATGACCTTGGAGCATTGTGGACTTTTAATTTTGTTGGCTGACTTATGCTTGAAATTTAAATTTTTGTTTGAATGATAAAATAATTTTTGGAATGTAAAAATACTACAATTACAAATTTATTAATACAATAAAAGTACATTAGATGAAATAAATAGGTACATATATTTTGTAAACATTTTTATTAAACAAAATTCATGTATTTTACAAGTTATATAATAAAACTAAAAAAAAATGCGAGTTATGTATTTCTGAAAATTGTTTTGGGTTTGTCGTTTATCAAAATACAGTTTCCAGGGTTCCATTAAAAAGGAGAATTTTAATTATTTTATTGGACAATGCCTCTAGCCGTCAATGTAATCCAGATTTAAAAAACCACCCAAAAACCCATAAATATTTCAATTCAGGAAATATGACTCTTCGAATATCATGCAAATATCTGACGTCACAAAACAGCAAAAAAAACAGGGAAAGTATTTTCTAAAGCCGCTGACACTGTATTTTTCCGTAAACCCGAAAATATTTATAAATATCGAATTTTTAGTTCGAAAATTTTCAAATTTGACAAAATTTTGTTTGTAATATTTTTTAAAGAATTGGTTACGCGGATGCCAAATTTACAAACAGAATTTAATTATCTCTTTCCGTTTCGGAGATATTTGCTATCAAAGTTGTACCTTAAGAAAGTGTGTGTTTTGAGAATATTTCAAAAATGAGTACAGATACAATCTCAACTACTTTACCATTCGATTCTACGGGAAAAGTTACATAAAGAAATGTTTTCTTCACATATACATTCTTTGGAACGATTTGGCGAAAAATGAGAAAAACGGAAATTTTTCAAATACATTAATAAAAGTTAATACATCGTTGAAAAGAGAAAAAAATGGCGGTTTCTATTTTATTAAAATAATTATAGGTTGTCATTTGAAAAATAAAAGTTGATAGTCGTATCTTGTAAACCCGACTTTATAAAAAATATCTACATCTGCCATCAAATAGTATATGTAAAATTATAAAACTTTTATATGAGCCATTTTTTTTCTATTACTTATAATAAAAAAGTTAAGGGTGGGGGCGTCTTCCCAGACTCACCCTGTATACATAAATACATCTTTCATAAATTTTTCGTAGTCAACATCAAGCAACACAAAATAAATAAAGTCCATAACGCACTTTTTCAATAAACAAACTAAAAGTACATGTAACATACCTGTAGCTCCAGTTTCCATTGTCCAGTACTTCGAATATATTTCATGCACCTTGCACTTTTCTTACACAATAACACTGCAAGTTAAAACACAATAATAAATAAACGTGAAATAATGTTGATCATTGTTCGATAATAAATAAACATATTTTTTGAAACTACCAAAGTTTTTAAATTGCACAAAAAAAATCACATACAAACAAGTAATTCAAGGACACCACTGTCATTTGTTTAATAATGGCGTTGACATTTTACAAATTAATAACAAAGTCCTTTTTGTTTATTATATGATTAAAAATTCTGATAATTTAAAATAAGCAACAGTATGAATAAATATAAACAATTTTAAAGTTAGATTTTGAAATTTTTATTTACTGAATAAAGTGTAAGTGTAATTTCTGTCTAAATTCATCAAAGTATTGCCATCTATTAACAATCAATAGAATAATACATTTGAAGTTACGGAATATAAATTTGGGTAATTGTTAATTAAATGAAAACAAATTGTTATTTGAAACATATTAATTTATTGTAAGACAGACACCATTTTATTACGAAGACATAGACAAATGATATTTAGAATGTCAATTTGAACAAAATTTAACATTTTTTATATTTATGGGCTCAGTTGTATGATATTCCCTTGAGGGAGGTTTATTTGCCGCAAGTATAGACTTCGGAGATGCTGTCCATTTCTCCCTTTCTGGCATATCTACCTCCTGTTTCTCTTCAGCAGTTCTGAAAATATTTTATTAAACAATATTGACTTTGTAACCCATCCAAACATAGCACTATGTAAATTTATCTAGACAAAAAATAAATATGATAGAGAAAATGCTATAGAATAGTGCAATATTCATAGATAGCGTCACTACTCGGGCGTTTCTATAGGAACCCTCATGCAAACAAACAACATTCTAAAATGGAATCGACTGTACAGAAATACGATGTGCTTAAAGGAAAATATTATAATTTCCGTTGTTTCTCGACAAACTTTCTACCAATTGGTAAGATAAATACAATCTTATAAACACGAGAATATTGTAATTTACTTATTTTACTCGCAGAAGCTCTGGAACAGTGTATACGAACCTCGCAAGAAAATGCAGCTACAAAAATTCAGAGTGCATGGAGAGGCTACCTCTGCAGAAAAGCTTATCGAGAGAATAAAACGAAAATGAAAGAATCTAATGCAGCACTTGTTATTCAAAGATCAGTTCGAGAATGGTTTCACAGAAAGAAAAACGAACATTCTGCTAAATTAGAAAATAGAACCGTTTACTGTTTAGATAAATTGGATGAGGCAAAAATTCCGCAACTCCAAGGTCAAATTAATAAGTAAGTAAAATAAACAGTACAGAAATTTGCTCATTTAGCAGTATAATGTCAGATTAGGATATCAATCAGGGACAAAATATTTTATGACCCAAAAACACCTTTTGCAATATAAATATTTACGTATTTATATTAGGTTTATTTACACATCTTTTACGCTAAACATTACACATTTAAAAATTGTAATATATATTTTATATTATTGTATCAATTTAAAAATATTGCTTGTATTTTGAAGAACTGTAATTCTTTTTGAAAAATTCTTATTACCTTTGATTTATTTAAGTACATGCATCAATTTATACAAATTTTAATAGATTAAAAAATAAAATGAGCTACAATATAATAACAATAAAATAGTTAAAAGATTGATTTCAACATACATAGAGACGACACAAATTAAATGGTCTGTACGCAAAGTTTAAAAACTTAAATTTACAATAATTTCATTGAATACTTAGGACTATGTGATATTGAAATTGATATGTATTCGCATTTTTACTTTGCGAATTAAATATTCGTCAATCTACCAAAATTATTAAAATATGTACTTCGAAAATTTTCATTATTATACAGTGATACTTTTTTTACTGAGCGTCGAATTTATCTACGTGGCAAAAAGTATTAAAATACTTAGAATGTTATTTTATTACACATTGCATCATTGTTATCTTATATACATAGCAATTTAATTTATTTACTTTGAAAAATACTAAATTTCTTTTGTAGAATCATTAATCTGTTTTAAAAATTTCCTATTTTCCATAATTAATTTATTTGTAATCATGACATTATTTTTTACTGATTTTAATTAATAAAAAATTAAGGAAGATGTACGGTATTATAATTATAAAATACAGTTAAATATTGATTGATTGATAAAAATACGTTGGGACATAAAACAAACCTTCCCTACATAAAGTTTAAAAAGTTAATTTTGCAATAATTTGATAGAGTACTTTTTAAAAAAGCCCGTTTTATGCGGTAGCACTATTGAGCCTTGAATGATATAATAATATTTTGTAAAAAACAACTGATTTACATTACATTAGACATAGGACAAACTATCATCAGCGAATGGTAATTCCAAAACATAAGTAATGTTGGTTTCCGTTTTATAAATTTGTAATTTATTATACTTTTCAAAAATATTCAAGATCACATGACACATTGAACTGATCTTTCTGATCTATCTCGGCGACTGGATTGTTTGGATCAGTGCGTTCAGTACATGGGGTAGATTAATCGAATGAAAAATACGTGGTCCAAATTCAAAAGTTATTTAGGTCTGAAAAAATGAAATACGCCTGTTTGCCCATTACCAAGTAAAACGATCGTAGCGCCGGCGTGTCCTATATTTGATTGATATTTCCCAGATGGAACGAGGAAAACAAAAGCAATTTCACCAGCCATGAAGAGCTGCAGTCCCAACTGTTAACGGTCCAAGAGCAGTTAAAGTCGTTTTACGAGAAGGCAGCAACGAGGAAATCCCGTACAGAGCGATGTGAAGCTATATGCACGCAAATTGAGGCCATAGCTAGCGTGCTAACCGATCTGCCTGCTCTGGTGCAGTGCGATCAGCTAGACATCAGCATGTTCCACACTCCTGTAGTTGCTGACGCAAAAATAGCAAAAATCCGACACAAACAGCAGCTTAAAGCTCAGTCCGCTCCTTGGTGGAAGCGACTTAATATGCAGAGTGAACATTTTATGTAGATTTTGTCTTTTGTAGGGAAATTTTGCCTTGCATTTACTATGACTATGTAATCAAAATTTTGTATACGATTATATATTTTTATATGTTTATATGAAGTTATAAATGTATTGTGGATCTATCAATACCCTATAATATTTCAATTAACAATAAATTGTATACGACAGTATTCTAACATTTTCTTCAAATTTAATTTTGTAATATGCAATCCGCAAATAATTATGGCACTAGTGATACTTTGTCAAACATGATATTTTAAACTGTTTTTATGTTTGCTATATTTTTAATAATGTTCGTATTATGGTTATTTGTATATTATCAGTACTTGTTCTTTCTCTTTTCAAAAATAGTAAACACTTGTGTTATGGGTTATTTTTATTGTCCGATCGAAGTTTTGGTTTCAGCCAAAAATATTTGTTTCGGTTTCGGCCAAAAATTATTTCACTTTTCTTCCGTTGGAAGTTATAATTATTATTTTATTATTGCTATTCCAAGGTGCTAAGTGCAAGGTGAGGTAAGATCTAATTAATTTAACTTATAGAATTAAAACAAAAAAATTGTAAAATTTAGAAAAGAAAAAGTAACGATATAGTAAGAGAATAATTATTTGTGAGGTGGTGAATGATAACGAAGTACTAAAGTTAGTATAGATTTAATTTAATAATCGAATAATACCTTAAAAAGGAAGAAAACACTAGATTTCTGTGTTTAATAAAAATTTAACTACTTAGGTTTTGGGCTGAAAATCATGTATCGGTTGGAAACTAGTTATTTTGATGTATTTTTGACAATCTGGTACGGTATGTGTAAAGTTTTTAATTTAATTGCATTTTCTCAATGATGAACGTTAACATATTTATTTAAAATATTATGTTTCATTTAAAACTTTTGTTATAAATATCAAAAAATGTAAAAATTAATTTCTTACCTCTTCGGCAGCAAATTCGGATTATGAATATGAATTAAAATTTTGACCTCCATTAGCAACAAATTTATATATTATTCAACAAATTTAAATATATTTAATTTATTCGATGCCACTATAATATAGAATAAACCCAAATAATTTATTTATAAAACGGTTTAATTTAAATTTTCGTGACAGTTGGAACAGTGGAAATACAGTGTGTTGGTAACACTGCGTGAAAATTTAACGAGTGTTGATTCTGTTCATCTGTCAACTTCCTTAATAATTATCATCCGTAAAACAAATAATTTGATAATTATTGAAATGTGTAGTACTGTTATCAGCATCCTCATATGATTGTTAAGTGGTTGTATCAAATTCATGATTAAAATCAATGTAAGTATGATATATAAACTATTAGAAAATAGTTTATATTTATTGCTTAATCACTTGTATGCATTTTTCTAATAAATTTAATAATATGCTATCTAATTATGCATATATTTCCTTTGTAAATTGATATTTATTATTTCTAACCTCTCTATTGTAATGTGTAAATCTATGTAAACAAAGTTGGAAAGGGCTTTAATATACTTAATAATTGTATTATTGTATACTTATAAGTCAATGTTTTATATATTTTTAGTTAAAACATGAGTTCATCGAAATGGGCGTGATATCCTGAAGTACGACTCACCTGTCAAAATGTCTCGCCCCATGAGTCAAGCCGAGCATAAGCTCGCTGAGAAGCTTATAATTCTCAATGATCGAGGTGTTGGAATGCTTACTCGAATCTACAATATCAAAAAAGCATGTGGAGATGCTAAATCCAAACCAGGGTTTTTATCCGATAAGGTACTGGAGTCAACCATCAAAAACATCGTACGTCGGTTTCCAAACATCGATACGAAGAATCTACAAAACATTTCGAATATCCGTCAAGAGATAATCAAAAGTTTGTCTCTTTATTACTACACTTTTGTTGATTTGTTGGACTTTAAAGACAATGTTTGTGAGTTACTTACAAGTATGGATGCATGGCAAGTTCATTTAGATATTACTGTAAACTACGAACTTACAAAATTTTATTTAGATTTAGTGGTAACATATGTGTCGCTCATGATTCTATTGTCGCGAGTTGAGGATCGGAAAGCGGTTTTAGGATTATTTAACGCTGCGTATGAATTAGTTCACGAAAAGAAAGACGATAGTTTTCCGCGTTTAGGACAAATGATAATAGAATATGATATGCCGGTAAAAAAATTATCCGAGGAATTTCTTCCTCATGCAAAACTATTACATTCAGCACTTATGTCTTTACAATATGTGTATCCCATGCGGAATTTATCTGCTGATAATTGGAGAGCAGAGCAAAAGTTAAGTCTTGTCGGTAACCCAGGTCAATTATTAAAGCCTCTTCACTCTGAAAAAACATCTTGCGAGTATTTATCACTTGATACGATGGAACGATGGGTAATTTTCGGTTTTATGTTATGCCATCAAGCTTTAAACCAGGAACAAGCACATAGAATGTGGCTAAGCGCTTTAGATTCTTTGTGGGTTGTTCCTTTATTCCGTGACGAAGTCATCTACATTCACGCTTACATACAAACGTTTTTCGATGGGTTAAAAGGGTACGGAAAACGCGTGTCTGAAGTAAAAGATTGTTACAATCAAGCAGTACAAAAAGCCGGTTATAAACATCGAGAACGACGAAAATTTTTAAGAACCGCGTTAAAAGAATTAGGATTGATCCTAACTGACCAACCGGGGCTGTTAGGACCAAAAGCTTTACTTGTATTTATCGGTTTGTGTTTTGCTCGTGATGAAGTCTTGTGGTTGCTCAGACATAACGATAATCCGCCCCAACAGAAAGGGAAAGGTAAATCTGCCGAAGATTTGGTTGATAGACAATTACCGGAATTGTTATTTCATATGGAAGAATTACGAACTCTTGTACGTAAATACAGCCAAGTAATGCAACGATATTACGTGCAGTATTTGTCTGGATTTGATGCAATTGCTCTAAATCATATGATACAAAATTTACAAATCTGTCCGGAAGAGGAAAGTATTATTTTATCGTCCTTGTGCAATACAATCGCGAATTTATCGGTCAAGCAAGTAGAAGATAACGAATTGTTTGATTTTCGCGCATTTCGTTTAGATTGGACGCGGTTACAAGCTTATACTTCGGTTGCAAAATCCGCGATGTGTCTAGTAGAAAACCGAGAACTTGCTTCGTTTTTAGACGTAGTCTTATTCCACACAAGAATGGTTGATAATTTAGATGAAATCACAGTAGAAGTATCCGATCTTTCCATATTTTGTTTCTATAGTAAGATATTCGAAGAACAATTCCACATGTGTTTAGAATTCCCTGCTCAAAATCGTTACATTGTCGCATTTCCCCTAATTTGCGGACATTTTCAAAGCTGTACACATGATTTATGCCCAGAAGAAAGACATCACATTAGAGAGCGAAGTCTTTCAGTCGTTAATATGTTTCTGGAAGAAATGGCCAAAGAAGCGAAAAATATAATAACAGCAATTTGTGACGAACAGTGTAAAATGAGCGATAAATTATTACCGAAATATTGCGCGAATTTAATAGCACAAGTTGTTAATCGAAAGAAAAAAGATAAAAATAAGAAAAATATCATAGAAATTGAAAAACCAGGAAAAGAAAGTTATAGGAAAACCCGAGAAAATTTAACTACAATGGATAAACTACACATGGCATTAACAGAATTATGTTTCGCAATTAACTACTGTCCAACAATAAATGTTTGGGAATACACATTCGCTCCGAGAGAATATCTCCATGTACATTTAGAAAACCGCTTTGCCAGAGCTTTAGTCGGTATGGTAATGTACAATCCGGATACTAGCGAAATAGCCAAACCCTCCGAGCTTTTAGTGAGCGTCAGAGCTTACATGAATGTATTACAAACCGTTGAAAATTATGTCCATATAGACATTACAAGAGTATTTAATAATGCGTTGCTGCAACAAACACAACAAGTAGACAGTCATGGCGAAAAAACAATCGCCGCTCTGTACACCCAGTGGTATTCAGATGTTTTATTAAGGAGAGTGTCCGCTGGCAATATATGTTTTTCAATGAATCAAAGAGCTTTCGTAAGCTTAACAGCAGAAGGAACGATTCCATTCAACGCAGAAGAATTTTCAGATATTAATGAATTAAGAGCACTCGCAGAATTAATAGGACCGTATGGGATGAAGCATTTAAATGAAACACTAATGTGGCATATTGCTAGTCAAGTTACAGAATTGAAAAAGCTTGCAGAACAAAACAAAGAAGTTTTAATTTCCCTGCGAACTAATTTTGATAAACCCGAAGTAATGAAAGAACAATTTAAACGATTACAAAGCGTTGATAACGTCCTTCAACGAATGACTATTGTCGGAGTCATTCTAAGTTTCCGAAATTTAGCCCAAAGCTCATTAACAGATGTGTTAGAACAGAGAATTCCATTTTTACTAAGCAGTATTCTAGATTTCCGCCATCACCTACCTAGTGGCGATCCGATGAAAATAGTTTCTGAAATGACTTCGGCTGCTGGTCTGCCATGCAAAATTGACCCTACATTAACAAATGCTCTGAAAATGCAAAAACCTGAAGTTGATGTTGAAGATCACCTCCTGGTTTGTCTTCTGATGGTCTTCGTTGCTGTATCTATTCCTAAATTAGCGAGAAACGAAAATTCCTTCTACAGAGCGTCTCTTGAAGGTCATTCTAATAACAGTCACTGTATGGCTTTAGCAATAAATAACATTTTTGGCGCCCTGTTTACAATTTGTGGGCAAGGAGATATTGAAGACCGCATGAAAGAATTTCTAGCGCTAGCTTCTTCCAGTTTGTTGCGACTTGGACAAGAAGCAGACAAAGAAGTGATTAAGAATAGGGAAAGTGTGTATCTGTTACTGGATCAGATTGTCCAAGAATCGCCATTTTTGACAATGGACTTATTGGAATCTTGTTTCCCATATGCGCTTATTAGGAATGCTTACCACGCGGTATATAAACACGAACAGGCCATGTCATAATTGAGTTATTTCTTTTTATCATATAAAAGACTATTTGCAATTCCATAGTTTTTACACACATGTATTTATATACACGATCACTGATATATTAGAGTGAACCTGTTAGTGAATAAATAGTATTCATTAGAGGATAAGATTTTATACTTTTAGTAAGTAATAATTTAAAAATAGATGAATATAAATGTAACTGTAACAGAAATGTATGTAATATCAATAAATACATATAGTACTAACTAAAATATCTGTTCATTTTTAAACATAAAATTAATCCTGTGACATATTATCAAGTAATGTATTTTTTATTTTCTATTTTATATTATAATTGATTATAATATATACCTGTATAAATATATTTTATAATCACATAGTTATCTTTAAAGAAACGAATTGAATAAAATATTATGGCATGTTACATGTAAAGTTGAGAAAAAAGCGCACATTTCACAACAGCAATTGGTCATCGAGTGGAAATACCTACAGACCTGCTTTCCATTCTAGATATTAACAACTGTACAAAATATGCCAAACTTTATTTTAAACAAGTAAAATGAAAACATCTAAAGTTTGACTATTGTCTACAAAATGTTGTTACCTTCTTACTTGTTTAATATTACGAAGACATAGTAACAATGCTAGAAAAAACAGAAAGGTTAACAATATATAAAAATATCTTAGATTAATACAGTTCTAAGAGATCAAAATGTTCAAGTTTGTAGGTAGTATTTCCTTTACTCAGGAACGTCTATCATACAGAATTAATACAAAACCAACTATTTGGTATATGTACATTCTTATTATACATTGTTATTACCTCCCAAGTAAATGGCATTATTGTACAACATATATATTATAGTTGCAACATGCATCATTTTAACACGGTACCTGAAGTTAAAGAT
Organism: Stenolophus ochropezus; assembly: GCA_035578165.1. Classification (NCBI taxonomy): domain Eukaryota; kingdom Metazoa; phylum Arthropoda; class Insecta; order Coleoptera; family Carabidae; genus Stenolophus; species Stenolophus ochropezus. The sequence goes on from JAQOWZ010000002.1 coordinate 8,364,596, forward strand.
ATTCATCGCATAAACATACAACGTACTTCAAATGTACTTTCTATGTTTTTGCGATGTTATCCAGTTATAAACGATAAATGATGATAAATAATATGTTTTTGTTTATCAGCATTACAGGAAAATACGATGACACTTTGTAAAATATAAAATTTGTTCTTTTTATAGACACATCTGGAAATACTAAATACGATAAATATCACATGATGCTGTTGTTCAAAATTGAGTAAAATATAATAGCTTATGAAAAATATTTTTTGAAATTATTGCCATTATATTTTATTTATGAAAGTACACACATTTATTCAGGAAAAATAATATTTATACGTAAATGCATTTGCAACAGAATATATTTTGATTTTTATTTTGTTCAATAGACATATTTTTTGGTGAACCAATTTGTTCAAAGAAATGTCTGGTCTCAGGATATTCTATTTCATTTGTGGAATATCTGATATGTATTTTTATTTTGTAGTATATAACAGAATTTCAGAAGAGATGTGAAATTTTTTGGTCACCAAAAAACATTCGTCAGAAAATAAATTACATGAATCATAATAAATATAAATTCATAAATGAATATAATACTAACAATTGATCAATATGTAATAGTCAGAAATTAAAAAATTACATCAGATAATAAGCAAAATATTGTAAATGCTAGAAATATAAAAGGAATGAAATAAATATTAAAAATGAGAATAGAAAGCCCAGTTGAATTCTAAAACAATAAATATATTATCGGCATTTATTAATTATATCAGAATAAATATATTAACTGTTCTAGTTTACCAGGCAACATTTTAAATTTTGTCTTTGGCTGTTTAATTCTATTTCATTTTGATTCTAGATCATACGAATCTGAAGTCATTGTCTACCTGTAGTAATATAGAAACACAGAATACTAGAATTACTTAAAAAAGTTACTTGTTGGAACACATAGAAAATCATTTAACACTGTTGAATCATTATATATACATGAGTATGTAAAATATACTAAACTTACTTCAGCAATGTTCCCACGAACTGTTTCATTTCATTTATTCACAAGTAGCACTCACCTTACAGTGTATGATTAATCACAGAGCACATTGAAAAATTCACTGATGATGAATTTTAGGGTAGGTTAGTTAGCGGCTTGATTGGTGAACAGTCTCTGTCTGGGCGCCGGGATGGGGGCGTTGGCAGGCGGCGCCGACGGCTGGTGCTGGTTGACGTCCAGCAGCAGCGTCGGCAGCGGCGTGAGCGGACCCCCAGGGTACTCCGGGGGCGGCGACACGCGGGGCTCACACTGTCAGACCTTCGGCCTTCGCATCTCGTACGCGTTCCGCTGCTCGCCGTACGCACCTGCATACAGTTCTCCATGGTTTGGTCGGCTGTAGTTCATGGGGGGTGCGGACGCTAGGAAGTTTTGAACAAGTTATTGCAAACGTGTTCAAAAGCAGGAGAACAAAGCTTTCACACTACACCAATTATTCTATTTCATCGATCTTCAAACCAATTCCAAAAGTTTACAAGATTTGATTCAAATCCCCAACATTCAAATATCAGAAAACAAAAAAATCATAAATACATACGAAACAAAGGAAATTACTCCTGCATACAATAAATTCAACATTTACTTCTATCTACATTGACGGATATTTCTATTAAAAAAATGTTTCTAACAAAGATCCTAAACATTGTGTAAGTAAAGATTATTTTTCTTTGCTACTAATTTTTGTAATTTTGCGATACTCTTACTCTAATCTCATCTGTTAGGGTTTTAAAGTTAATGTTATTAATTTGAATCAAACTTTACTCCAAATTTTGGAAAAAGCACTGGAAATAAAAGAACTAATAAATTTCAAAATTTATTTTTGCTGAACCCTCTATTCTTATATTTTAAATGTCTAATAAAGGAAGACAAGGATTTGGGAAAAAATATGACAGTTTGAAGATCGCTGTTCTATTTCTGACTACATAAACATAACGTTCATTTCATGCAAAAGCTTCGCTGGTATAGAACAAAAGGAAATAAAGGTAACACAAGAGAAAAGAAGTATCAAGTCAACTGAATATATTCTCTGGTACCTTTGGGAGCATAATGTTGTCCCCGCCCTTCGCCGTACCCTCTTGGTGGTATTCTACTCGCTGAAGACCTACTACCTTCTCCTCTACTTCTACCGCCGTTTGTTGGCACGGCCGAATGACCTCCTCCATGAGGATGACGCTAGAAGATACACTTTTATATCTTGATTCTTTCGTTAAATAAAAATATCTTACCATTCGCCTAAGCGTATTCATAGGTCGACGCAACGTTTCACTAATGCGTCGCGCTGGTGGTTTCTTTGGATTAGAGGAAGGCGTATGTACAGCACAACACTTGATGAACAGACCCATGAAGATGATGAAACCGATCCCCATCAGTAGCACTGCCCACCAGTACTCAGTTATCCACTGTGCTACTGTTATCAGTGTTTGTTTGTTCAACAACAGATTCATTAAGCGGACGAGAGGACCTTCTGCGTCGACCGCTCGACATTTTAAGAACACATCACAGTAACCCTGAAAATATACCATGTATTCTGAACTATTTCTTATAAAAATATTGAGTAAGATAGGACTAAAATTTTAACAGAAACATTTGGAGTGTACAATTCTACTAATATACATTATTATAAGAATATTTATATAAACTAGAAAAGTCATACCTGGAAATTGTCGCATGGAGAACCGGGCCTCAAAGATATTCCTCCTGGAGGTAAACCGACCATGTGAGCAAATTCGCTGGTGCTTCGGCAGGTGGATGGATCTGTGCCATTCTGACAAGCAAGCTCGCACAGTTTCCTCTTGTCGATATTGGGTATGATATTCGATGTGAGGAAACATTCCTGAAGATTCCATTCCAAACAAATTGATCCGGAACACTCCCCATTTATACACAACTGCGTGCCGTTGTTGCACCGTGTTTTGTTTGGCATTGGCTGTGGTATCGGACACTCGGGTGACCGTCCATTACACGTGGAAGACAAACTACAATCGGATTCGGATTTGCATACCGTCTTCTTCCATTCCGGAACGAATTTGCAAGTGTCACTGCTGCAACAAGGTCCTTGGCTAGGACTGCATTGAGTGTTTGCTCGCCTACTGCAACCTTTCGCTGATCTGTTCGCGTTGCCGTCGTCTTTATCAACAATTCTGGGATAACAACAATGGTCATTGCATTCATTTTTGTCGTATCCACAATCACATTCCTCTCCAGCTTCAACAATTTTGTTTCCACAGAAAGCTCCAGCAGAAGCGGAGAAACAATTTCTTTTCTTGTTTTCTTCTATTGCATCTAATACGCTAGAAATATTTCTAATACTACAGGTAGAAAATTTACTGTTGTTTGGCCTGTCCCCGCTGGTTGCGGACGCAAACATGATGAAGTTACCATTCAGACCTCCAGGACGACAATCGGCAGGATAATCGTGCTGAAAAATATAAATTAATAAAGAAATAATTGACCAAATGGTTGAAACTTACAGGAGAGCCGAAATTGTGTCCAATTTCATGGGCTAAAGTCAACTGTGACACTTTAGGAGGGACTCTACTATTATAATTTACAAATGTGATGATTCCAGTGTTTAAAGACCTCTTTGTGGATTGATACATTCCTCCGATGGTCTCAGTATAAGTCTTATATTTTTCACAGATACCACCCGAAGCTCCAGAAGCAGAAGCCACCCACGCTAGTCCCAGAGTTCCGCCGGTGAAGTCTCTGTAGGTGAACACATAGGCGAGACAAAAATCTTCGTGGTTTCCCAGAGAATGAATGTTTAGGAAGTTACTGACGTCGATGTTCTCCATGCAAAATGGATTGTTCTCTCCGCAAGAGTATGGGTATTTGCAGTGGCAAGCTGAATCATCGTCAATCTAGGAAGAAATTAATTTATTAAATTTAAAATTTCAAAATGAGCTGTTAAAGTAATAGTTAAGCTACAGCCACATCAATAAAAAAAAAATTAAATCGAATGAAGATGAGCTACAGATGTTGGATGTAGCTATAATTTACAGTAAATTTTTAATAAATCGTGTCAATAATCAATTATTGTTAACCTTGGTCGATAATGGAAACTGTTATTTTTAAAGAAACTCAAATCTCCAAATCCAAATATTGTTTGAATCATTTAACTTAAGAAAAGTGTAAAGTATGGCCTCACAATTTAAATTTGTCATGTAATTTAAATAAGTAAATCAAATGAAACCAAATTAAATATCAAATATAAAAACAAAGACAACCTACTTCAATTTTGTGAATATTAAGATCTAAGTAAATATTCATGTCACATCTTTCGTTATTATCAATATAATTTTTTTAGTGGGATTGGGGTTGAAATGCAAGTAGTGAAAAAAAATTTGACCAGCGCCTTATGTTCCTCGGTTGCTTCATACCTCGGAGCGCAACTTCGCGCTAGGTCAATAATGAGTCTTCTTCACCTTGGTTATTATCTATTAAATAGCTAACAACTGCCAAGCTCTGATTTCAATACTCACTTTAATCCTTTGAACTTCGAATTTGATATTACGATGTTCTGATCGTCCATCAAATTTGGTGTCTCTGTAGATATAATTTACGGCAGTGACATGATGAGCAATAAGCGATAATATTTCTTCTCTTGTCTTTTCATTTACTTCACTCTCTTTCGTAGGATCTTTATGCTAAAATATTTACATTTATTAAAATTAATGACAGGACAAACAAAGAATGTTTGAAATAACAGCCGCACAAACGACAAAAAATTATTTAGATGAATAATGGGTTGGAGTTTAGCGATAGGGAAAGGTAACAAATGACGCTCACCTCTGGGAATCCCTCCCTGATGTGTTTCCATATAAGTGGATCAGTCTGTATGTACAAGGAACACGTGTTCCTGTCTTCTCGAATGCGGGTGGCGCGTTTCGCCCTGCTGTGGGGAATCTCGTTGTCATTTGCCTCTCTGCTGTACTTGTCGTACGGTTGCTCATGACGGAACGAGGTCGGCGGCGGCTTAGTCTTTGCCTCTTGCTTTGGTTTCAGCTGTTTGGCCTTGAGCACGGGGATGGGCGGCAGCGGAGGGTCATCCACCGCGGAGTTCTGGATCCGGTCCATCCATTGACTCACGTCCTCGGTGATGCCGCAGCCTCCCGCATGACCTGCAATGTTTCCATACTGTAATCCCCTGCCGCAGTCGGGACTATGGACTCGTAGTTGGGAAAGGGATTTCACACTTTGCGCGGGGAAATTAGTTCGCGACACCTTGAGGGACGCCGAGCACGAATAGCAATGCGGGTTGGAATCGGGGCAGCGAAAGCGGAGCGAATAGGCACAAGTGACAATGCAGACTTATAATCTGTAGTTATGAACTGGAATGGTAGATTGCAGGCATTTGCTAAACTTTAATATCCTTTGTCTTCCGTGTAGCCTAAGTCTAACAAAGGAAAAGATAATCGGGCTGTAAAATAAACTTAGTTGCTAACACAATCATCAGATGGTACTTAGAAGCTACAATAAAATTTAACTCGCAATGTTCAAAACAATAAGAACACGATTTAACCAACAATCATCGTCCTGAGATTCAACAGTTCTGAATATAATCGTCATTCTCCACCGCACATATGTGGAAACACCCATTATGAAATTCTCAAACCGTCTTCCGTTCATTTATTTTTATCAAGTGGTAAACTTTCGCAACGCAAAAAATATTGTGCTTTATGATTATTTTATAACATGAAAGAGTGTCGCTTTAAAAATGAAAGTACAGCGTAATATTATTACAAAATAACAATAAAAGGTAAAGTTGTGTATTCTAATGACATCATTATTCAACGTCCTGAACCAGAAAAGTGAAAACATTTACGTTTTTTGTTGCGTTTTCCCAGCGACTTAAAACGCAAGTGAGTAATTCTCAAGATTTAAAAAACCCAAACAAACAACAGGCTGTTGCTTTATACTTTCAGTGAAGAAATGTTAATCGTCTCATGCGATTTTAATAAATAATCCTTAACTTTAGAAGGAATAAGAAATATCCATTTAACGATACATTAAAGTTGGAGTCTTTTCTATGAGTTGCATTTATTCAATGATTCAAATTGTGATGATTTAAATATTTAAATTTACTTAACAATCTATAATTAAACGAATATTAAATACTCTAATACGCAACCAACAGTACATGTGTGCATTGCAGGTAAACAACTACTGGCTGGTGAACGAATAAAGTAAGTAATGAAAAGTTGAGCTACCGAAAGAATTAAAAGTATGAAGTGCATGAAAATTTTGTTAAATATAGATAAAAAATTTACCTCTAAGATTGATTTGCAAAGTTGATATATATTATAATTTTTAAAATAAGTTTTTAGGGTGTTAGCGCTTTATTTTATGAGAATTACAAAACTGGAGAACTTCACTTAATAAGTATACTATTCATTTTTAATAAATGTAGACAATTTGATGATGTATTTGTAAACAAACAAAAACGTTTTGTTTTCGTTGTCAAAAGGGAGAGCTCGTTTGTTATTTTAACATATAATTGTAGATTTATTATTATATATTTGAACAGAATAATTGCCTCTTTCTTATTTTGTGGTATCGCAGATTTCCATGAGGCACGGCCAAAACTATGGCTGCAAAAATGTTCGATCAGATCGATTTGATCGAAATACCCATGTTGGATGACCCAGAACAATAAATATCGATCTGATCGTTTGATTGATCTGCTCGTTTGATAGATCTGTTTTTTGATCGTTTTGATCCTTTGATCGATTTAATCATTGGATTAATTTGATATTCTGATCAACCAAATTCATCACGATTTATTAAATCTTTATTAATCAAATTGATCTTGAATGTTCAGATACAACTTAATTGAGCTGGGTACAAAATACGACTTAATATGCCTAGTTTGACTTTGGGTATGTACAGAACGCTGTCAACGCTACAGCTTATAGTGGGTTCCGAACCACTCACACACAGTAGTATTTATATTTGGTTAATAGTTGATGACGCTGAAATTTGAACTTTAGACCTCATATTCCATCCAATTCGAGCTGTCAGTGTAATAAAATAAATAACAAAGAATGTAGTGGAATCAGAAATTAGTAAGAGCTGAATTCCGGCGTTGGCGTAAACGTTAAAGAACGCTTTGAAACCGCGAGTTCTGACTAACAAGATCTTTTGCGGTAGAAAACGAACGTCGTGAAAAATAAATGAACACGGCGAATCTAAACTAAAGTAGTGCAGTGGAACATGACAAGACTGAAGACGCGGAGAAATATGCAAGCGCCTGCGGCGTCAAAATAATGAGCATAAGCCGGTAAACCGCGCATTTCGGGCTCGCAAATAAAACAAGCGTTTTACGTTGTAATTTGTTCCACTTTGCCACTGTGAGATAGATGGACTTACACATTTCTCTGCTTCTCTACGTGCCTTACTTAGCCGACTTTAATTTTGACCTTTAACCTGTCTCTGCGTTTCATATTACGCAACAAGTCATCCAATTTGTATTTTTATCTTACTGTAGCGGTTTTGAGGTAGTTTATGCTTTTTTTTAATCAGTAAATTATTATTAAAAGGTCAGTAAAATGCTTTATTATACACAAAATACGGTAAATCTGACGTGACATCAGTGGCACAAGTTAATCAACCAAAAATTTAAAATTCCCGTTTTGTTTAACGAATGACGAAGATTGCTAGTAGCATTGTGTTTAACGCAGCGGGAAGCGTAATTCGGCACTGCAAAATAAATAGTTCTTATGCTATATCAGTAGTGTAACAGCGTGTTCATAATATTTATCTTGTTGTTTTCGAATCTTTATATATTTGTGCATTACAATTAAAGACAAAATATTTCTCATTATAAGTATTATTACAATTATGATCACAAAAATGTAACAAGAAGAATTAACAAAACAGAACAATGTACAGGGTGGTGACTCGAATACCCGAACATAGAGATATAACGATATAAAATTTTATGCTCTACAACTGTTATTTGAAACTCTTTTACTTCAAATAATTAGTGAAGGAGGAAATTGCAAAAATATTATTTTAATATATTATCTTTTTAATTTTACAAAACACAGTAACAGTATCTTTGAAAGTTTCATATATTGCAGTATATTTCACAAATGGGTAGAGATACAAAAAGAGATAATTAAATTTTGTTTATAAATTTGAAATCAGCGCATTGACAATCGACGTACATCAATATGGACTGTTTTCAAAACCAAAATTTTGTACCCAATAATTATTTTTTTTATGGAACAAGTAACAAACTTCAAGCCTTTTCGATGTGTCATATCTCTTAAATGAAGAATCAAATATCACCGTTTATTTAAGTGTACCTATAAATATATAAATATAAAATATTTATATATAGGTCGAATAGTATAGTTAATTAATGGATTCGTTTAGCTAGTGATTAATTCACCATAAACTTGTTTATTAATTTATAGCAAAAGCTGGGTAATAAATTTAGAAATTGCTTTCCAAATTAAACTATTGAAAATGTATTTATGAAAGTTCATTATAACCATAATAATTAATATTAACAATTATGAAAAAGGGCAATATTAATGTTTGCAAATGTGTCACAATTAATAATTTTTGAAAATGATCACCAGGTATACAATAATTAAATTTATTCATGTGTGATAGTACAATAACTGTTTAATCCTTGATTAAATTGAATAATAGCACTTCAATATGAGACCGCCTTTCGGCAATGTTATTGTTTAATCACCATTTGATGCATTGTTACTGCATATATTAAAAACTGATCAATTACTACGGTGCTGCACATCATGAACGGATAATTATTCTATTGATTTCGTGCTTATATTATATTTTATCAATAAATGCGGGGCTGTTTATAAATATGCAATTTTAAATGAGATTTTTAAATAAAAGCTTATTCAGTTTAATTAGTTTCAAAAAATAAGCTCTTTATATTTAATTAAATATTGACAAACGGCTGCTTTTTTCCATATTTTATTTCCATCTCATTAAAATGCAATAAGATTTATTCTGTATTATTTTATTATTATTATTTATTAATTATAGTATTGAACTGAAAAAAATAAATCCCCTATTTTTATTCAATGTAAATATAAATGGTTTCATAAATTAAATCATATTAAAAAAGAACATAATTTGTATACACTTTTTTTTAGTAAACATTTTATTAAAAATTAGAGAGACGTCAAAAGATTGTTCTATATTTAGAAAAAGTTTATTTTTTGTTCTTTATTGATCTTCTTCGGAGACTTCTTTTTAACATTTTTATATAAAAAGCAAATCATTATTTCAAACATTAGATAAAAATCAACAGGTATACGCGCAATAAGTTAACAATAAGTCATAAAAATTTTTAACCGAGAAATTGCAGATTAAATGACGAATTTCAATTAACAAATATATTTCATTGTTGTTATTTCAAAGTAAATGTAAAATCACTATGTTTAATTACTGAATAAACATTTTAAAAAACAAAACATTTTAGGAAAATTTCCCCTAACAAATGTGTAAATTCAGGGTGTAATAATAACGAGGAACGGAATACAAATTTATTTTTAATGTAGACTATTGTTTTGGTAACGAATTCAATTCTGTGCAGTTGGTATGCCGGAGGATATATTTCCTGCTTTCTGTAACCAGATACAAAATGTAAAGTAGAACTACCCTTATAGGATAACGCCTCAAATAAATTTCATAATAAATTCATTGTAATATCCTGTAGTACCTAATATAAAAATTTGAATTTATTTTATTCAGAAAAATTAGATCTACTCTAGTAAAAAATAAATTCATTTAAATTTCTTCATTATATTACTAAAATTTATATAATGAACAGATTACGACGCAAAAATAATTTTTCAAAAATTCATCATGGTTAACTTATAATAACATACACTTTTGTTGTCCGTTTACTTTGGCTACTTTCTTAAAAATAAATAATTTAAATTAATTAATAATATCGGACATCGTATTAACTGATTGCTTGTATTGTTAATATTTAAAAGTTTAAACTCAAAATGTTTACATCGAGTAAATCATTCTTAATTTTATTAATTAATTCGCGAATTTCGGAAATAGAGCAGAAAACCATTTATACGCATGCGAGTATAATTTTATATGAGCATGGATATGAGCTTTTTGGACGAATTGCACACTATATTTTTTAGGCGACCACATCAAAAACGAATTTATTTCAACAATTTTCATACAACCAATTGGTTTGTTATAAAATTTCAATAGTGGTAACCATAGCAACAATAAAGAGAACAAGGTACTTCGGTTCATTGCTTGTTAATTGGCTTTGAACGGAATGGAAATAATTTTGCTTAAATATGATTGTATCTTTTTCAAGACAAAAATATTTTCCATCGCCTAATAATAAGTCGTGGACAATTGTTCTTTTGGATATATGGTTTATTAAATGAAAATGAATAATTTTCTGTAGTGGCCGCCTAAAAAATTATTATTGCCTTGCGATCAGTACATGAAATAATTTTTACCCTTATTTTTTCTGCAATAATTTTGAAGAAACTGTATTATCCCAGATTTTTGTTGTTGAATAATACATATTTATTTCTTTGTTGAGAAAATTAATAATAACGATGAATTTCGTACCAGTTGATCAAAAATCGTTACTAGCAGAGTCATCTATGTGAATTAATGAAACTATTTATGCAATATTGATTTTCTCCGATTTACACTCGTCATTTGGTAAAGACATGTTTAAACTGTAGGTATTGTTTATAATTATTTATGTTAATAATAGATGTCACACCCCATTCTATATTAGAATAAATAAGTTATTCACTATGAAATAATTTCTTTGAGTGTTTGGGTAAGGTAAAATTATAAACAATGATATGAATAGATATAATTTTTTTACTCTACAAACTTATGAAGTGTATTGCTGGAAAAAAATTGAGGAGCCTATAATGCTTAAATATATTTTAAATCGTTATGGAACATCTTTCGGTTTACCACGTATAGATTTACAAAACCAAATTACCTGTTTTCTCATTAATTTGGACTGGAGTATACATAGTCGTAGAATTATTCTTATAATAGAGTGACCATTATTTTTTTAAGAAATTAGTACAAGACGTACCTATGTTCTATATAGTATTAGTATTGGGTCACAGATTACGGCAAATAATTTGAATATTGTTGCTATTATTTTATTGCTATTGTTACAGTTGACATCTCTTCAAAAAAGAAGCAATATTACTAAATCTCTAGTAAAATGTTAAATCGTTTTATTATGGAATAGAATAACGAATCGATAGACAGCAGAAATTTTAGTCAATATTTAAATTGTATAAAAATGTATAAATAAATTCATATTATTAAATAATTACAATAAAATCAAAAGTCAGTACATTCAGAATGGTATCTAAGAAATCAGTACAAAATATATTCAAATATTTAACTGTACACGGGTTTGAAAATCAGTACTGTACTGACAAAATCAATGCGAATGTCAACCAATGCTTGTTTCAGGCATGTTTCCGGGGAGGCGAGACACCTCCGGAGTAAAACAACTATACCCCCCCGAAGGAATTACAGATAATTAAAAATAATTTAGAACTATTGAAAAAATTTAAATAAAAGCATTTTAAACAATTACACCCTATCCTATTCCCTCGAATGTCGGATGTCGAGTGTCGCATCCAGAAATATCTATAAATTTATGATATTTGCAGCCTAGTAAGAAAGAGTTCCATTTGTGATATATTTATTTATTAATAAAGCGATGACAATTTTTTTTCTCATAAGTGACCTTTTTGTTGCTTAGTCGAATTTGTTAAGTCTTCAGTTGAAAATTGGTATTTAATGCAATTTCAATTCAAGCAAACGCTACTAATTTCATCAGTCAGTCGGTTTCATATTATTATTACCTATTATTGACGAAAGTAAGGCCTCACAAAAGGACTTAAAAGGACAAGCGAAGACTGTCCATAAACGATATGAGATATCCAGTGTCACCTTTGATTTGCGTATCTTAGTTTCGCCATCACTGCTGGTGTATAGTATAATGCAAATTTAATTAAAAGTAGTACTGTTTTCATAGGTTTAAGTTAATTTACTTTTGCTCCCCCTGTCTTTAGAAATGCAAATTGTCTGAAAGAATCACTAATGGCAACTCTATTCTACAAGATCTATGAAACCAGTTATGCATCAAATACAAAATAAAATTTAAAAACAAAATACTAAGACTATGCTGAAACAAGTAGAATGCTTATACTGTAGGCTTCATGTGGATATTAAGAGATCTCCATATAATTCATTTTTTGTTTATCCATTCATGCAAATGTATACGGAATGCTGGTGTTATCAACATGGGAGCATCCTACAGACAAACTGCTTTATCAAATTCTAATTACAATAACGATTTGCGTCGTATACAAGCCAGGAAATCGGATTTGGCGTTTGGTGAATCATGAATGGATCGGATTTGCAACAACAGTGATTGGACACTGAGCGGATGTGGTTTTGTAGTTAGTCGCTCATACGCGCTTAACGAAGCAACCATCCTACAATTTTACCACTATGGAAGAACGAACAAAATTTCCAAAATCTAATTCTCCCCTCACTAATTTTAATTGGCACAATAATATTCTTCCATACCATGGCTAAAGCTTACAGTATTTAAATTTACTAATCATTTAAACCAAAAGGTACAGCACTACTTCCATTATGGAAGAACGAGCAAAATTTCCAAAATCTAATTCTCCCCTCGCTAATTTTAATTGGCACAATAATATTCTTCCATACCATGGCTAAAGCTTAAAGTATTTAAATTTGGTAATCATTTAAACCAAAAGGTACAGCACTACTTCCACTATGGAAGAACGAGCAAAATTTCCAAAATCTAATTCTCCCCTCACTAATTTTAATTGGCACAATAATATTCTTCCAAAGCACGGCTAAAGCTTACAGTATTTAAATTTGCTAATCATTTAAACCAAAAGGTACAGCACTACTTCCTCTATGGAAGAACGAGCAAAATTTCCAAAATCTAATTCTCCCCTCGCTAATTTTAATTGGCACAATAATATTCTTCCATACCATGGCTAAAGCTTAAAGTATTTAAATTTGCTAATCATTTAAACCAAAAGGTACAGCACTAGACAAAAATGTATCATTTTTTGTATGACATAATTTTTGAAGTAGAATGGGGTCCGACATCTATTATCAATGTGAACAATTAGAAACAATATAATTTAAACGTGTCTTTGTAAACTGGTGGGTGTAGAGAAAATCAATACTGTGATAATAGTTCAATTAAATCACATAGATGACTCTGCTAGTATCGATTTTTGATCATTTCTTACGAATTAATAGATATTATTACTTTTCTCAACAATGAAATATTATTGACCAGTAAAACTTTGGAACAATATATATTAAAATATATCTATTGTTTTATTAACAACGATAAAATTATTTAAAATATTAAAATTTGTGCAGGTATGTGGTTCAAAAGTTTAACAACAGATGGAATAAGTAATATTTTTCAATAATATAATATATTTATATTTGTTAATATTAATAATGGATGATAAATTAAAGCAAGAAATTCTAATTTCTCTAATTATTTTTGTTGCAATTAAAATTTTATTATCGTTAAAGTTATAAAAAATAGTTTTTAAGTTTGATAAAAAGAAAATAAAATCATTATGCAACAGAACTGCAATGATTGTGTTTTCACTTTCTTTATCTGAAACCATAAAATTATTTATTGTTTCTAAATATGACTAAGTATCGAATGGAATTTCGTATATGTAACACTCACGGCTTATTAGCCTTATCTGGGTACACCAGATCTACTTTTATTGTTGATACCAGAAATTAAATACAGTCGATTTTGCTTATATGGCATTCGTTGGCACTAATTCATTTTGATAAATTTAAACTATCTACTCTAATTATTACCCCAATGGAATTTGAACAAAATCACTCTCCGTAAACTACTACTTGAGAGAGGGGTGTTCCTCACTCTAATTCTTGCCCTAATTTAATTATATTAAAATCACAATACGTAAAAACTAGTCACCGTAATATATACTACCTAAGACACCGTGCGCATTCGCTGTGAAGTACTTTAAATAGTGCCCTAATGTAATTAAATCAAAACCACTCTCCGTAAAAACTGTCCTCGTAATCGTAATATTTACGACCTGAAAAAAATTTAATTCAATTTTACAATTGAATGTTATCAAATTCGAAGTAAGAGCCTTGTGAAATGATGCTACTGTTCACAAAGATTTTTCAATCCGTCATCGAATTTTTGGAAGGTTCAGGAAGGTTGTTGTCACGGCTTTTTAGATGTTCTAAATGGGCCCAGAATTAGTTCCTTTGAGGTGAGTTTTAAGTTTGGGGGTCAAAAACAATCACAATGCGCCAAGTTGGGACTGTAAGGGGCATGTGGAAGCATTGTATTTTTTTTGTTGGTGAAGAATTAGATTAATTTCCACATATTCAGAGCTTTAGTAAGAATTCGATGCACAATAGATTTCGGTAACCCGACTTTCTCAGAATTAGTACAATGTTCAAATGTTTCTCTATGTCTACAACAGCATTAACACGGACATTTTCATCGATTCTTGAGAACGAAGGGCCGCCCAGATCGTTGTTCATGTTCAAAACTTTGTCTTCTATCTTTGAAATATTTGTGCTACTTGTAAATTTTTGCCTGCGAAAGAACATTTTGTCCAAACCTGCTTTCATCATTTCAACCATTTGCGGCCCAGATTTTTCAATTTTAAAGTAATTTCTTCTCTCTGCATTTCACATGGTGACAACCCGGCAAAAAAATATGATTGTGGTTCTTCAAACAATTGGGGAGGAGCATTTAAGGGTTCACATAAATCTGATAAGGGTCGGTATTTACTTGCAAAGAAAAATCACTTCCACTACTTTTGGGACGTACCTCGTATCTCACTTTCTTAGTTTAGTTTCGGTTCTTTGGGATTTGACAAAAAAAATTATTACATAAATTAAACGAAATCAACTGAATTTATACTTGACAGAACGTTTAATAGACGTCACCTTCGGATAATTCTGCTGACATGGAGAGTGCACCACAGGTTTTTTTCGTAAAGGAACTGGAATTAGAGGAACTATTGTCGATCATTCTACCTAGTGTACCATGCATCCTTTTCCGTGAGGAATTTCGATTTTCGTGAAAAAAAATCAATGCAATCGCGATCCCAGAAGTGGGTGAAAGAGGGGTGGGCATATGATGAATGTGTTTGTAAGTGTGCCAGACATTTCCAAACGACTTGGTTATTGTTCATTATGAAGTTTTTGCTGCCCAGCGAGCTGTTGATATAATTTTTATTCTCGGAGAGGTTGCCCTTTGGCAATTTGTCTGGTGAGTGCGCCCGACTATTGAAAAACAATCGCGCGGCTTGACTAAGGTTTATTTATTAATGTCCAATCGAGCGTGCGTTGTTTCGCGATTCTCTTCCGTTTCCTGCCGGCCAGAAAGGGTTGGGTGGGGATTATGAGCGAATCCATCTTCATGCAAATGCAGAGGAAATGTTCCGTACTTTCAAACTAAATTAAAACTGAAAGAAACTTTGCCATACAATGGAAACGAATTGATTGCTTCTGCAATTTGCTTTTGTTTACAGCTGAAAATTGCTGCATTTACTTTCAGCTATATTTTTCCCTTATTTCACATTTAAAAACAGCTGCTCTTCTTAAAATAACTTTAAAATGATGCCTCAATTTTACGTCAATACCTAAATATATAAAATGCCATAACCTTTCAACAATACCCTTAACCATTAATGCAAAATTAGTACGGCCCTCAATGTAGTAGAGATGGAAATCCTATTATACATTTCTATAAAAATTATTCTTGCATTCTAACATACATAACATCTTTCAACATAAATATATCTCAGGTCAACTGCTTCGGTAAGAATAGGAAATTATGTATCTAGAGAATATGGTATCAAAATCATTATTACTCTATATAACTTTAAATAATATTTAAAAAACAAAATTTATTTATAACAACATATCATTTAGGCTTACTTATAGGAATAAGGAGAAAAATGAAACTATGTTCTGAGAACTAGAAAAAAAAATTCTCTCTCCTTCATTTTTCGGCTTTTTGATTAACTACTTAACAACAGTTTTTCAGTAAAGCAATTATATTTCTATATACCTTTCTATGTGCGAATGATTATTTTTCCATTTTTAGAAAAGTAAAAACTAAAATTAAAATCAGATTTTTGTCGTCGATTATTATACGACTACGTTCAGCCGCAGTAGCAGTATTAATATTGTTAATAATTTATTTACTATTAAATAATTATCAGCACCAAATAATTGTTTCAGAACTTCTTTTGTAATGACGTGAGTATCAAATTCGTTACAGGCATTTGTGTTTCCATAACTATATTTCGGCAAATAGTTTTTGTTCTTCACTATTTTGCTCAAACAAAATTTTATAATGTATGTGTATATGAGACGCCTTTGCGCCCCAGATTTATTCATTATTATTTTCGAAATTCCCCTGTTTAGGGGGAAGAGGCGATCAAATCGCCACTAATTTCCGGTTGGGACAAAAAATATATCACAATTTATTTACCCATTACTGAATGTAAGAATTTGTTTTTTTAATTTTGCTTTCCAACCCTGATTTTCAACTTCATGCATTTTTCAGAGGCAATTCACTGTAAAATACACCAGAAAATTAAATATGCGACTTATAACGATTTTAACGAGAACATGAGAACTGTACCATAATTGAATTCAAATTGACGTGTGTATTTTTTCGTAGGTAATTAAACCAATTGATTATCATATTGCCATCGCTAATTTGGACAAACCAAATTTGCATTAAATTACCGTTTAGGAGTATGATTTAATTATTTTCCGATACACCAGTAATTTAAATCGTATTTTTTTTAGCTACAATGTGTACAACACAGCTATTTATGTTTTATGGACTGCGAGCGAAAATTCATTAATTTTTCTGCTACTTTGTGCAAAAGTCTACGGTGTAGGGAGATAAAACTATTTTAATGGAGTTACAATAAAAATTTTATGTCATAAATCTTGAACGTAAATCCGGCTTTATATTTAGAACGTCTTCAGACATCATTCCAAAGAGATTTAAAAGAGGGGAGTTCCAACCGACGCTACATGCATAAATATAAAAATTAACTCCTACAATTTATAGTGAATTAATAAAACGAATACGGTAGTATTTCACTCATCGTATCAAATTATAAATATACAAAGTGTGCATTTGCTATCTTCAGCAAATAGTGACGTCATAAAACGAATCGATGTAAAGTGGAACCATTACTCTATAAAATGTGTACTATACATCCAAAAATATTTTGTTTATTTATGAGTAAATCAAAATTCCCGGATGTCAGTCACAGTTATTATTTATTTTAAATTTCGGACTTTATTACTTTCGGCATTACATATGCCATCCTCAGGAGGTATTTTTTTTAAAAACAAACTATTAGAGCCCGAAATTTGAAATAAATAACAATTTTTCAAATGGCAAACAAATATTACAAATTTATTTGTTATCAATTTCATTTTCCAGTGATAACCATCATGTTCTTTTCTGGTATGGTCTTCTAATGATACAAAATTGCTAAATTCAAATCAGATCTCTTTTCCAATTCATTTTCTTTAGTTTTATGGATTTTGTAAACTAGTTTTGGAAAGTTAAAACCAGTTTTGACCAGTGTCCTGTCAAAATAAAAAGTATTTTTTTTAACAATCTTGGTTGTACTTAAATTCCTTGTATAGGGCTGGCAATTAAAGTTGAGCTGTGTGGAAGAATATAAGTTTATCGAATACGTATTCAAACAAAGGGGGCGAATCATTTTTATCGGATAAAGGCTTAGTACAAAATAATGAATGTTTTAACATAAAACAAAACTTTAATCTGTTACATTTTGCTTCTTTACATGACCCAATGACATGTGCAATAATTTCAATACTTTGTAAATTCTTTCGATAGCTCTTCTCTTGTTGCCAGCACTATAGCTTAAATAACTATATTTGGCTCATTGTCAAAAAACTTTGTGCATCCCTGATTTAAAGAAGAGATGATAATATTAAAAAAAATTGACAAAATATATACATGATTAAATTTTCATAATTTCTTTATCCGCTCTTAACAATAATTGAATTCTATCATTTCTATAAATTTGAGAAACATATTTTATTCCATTCACATTTTTATCGTTTTGAACAACAAAAATATATTTCGTATTTGAAACAGAAAAAAATATATCTGAATCAGGCAAATTATAAAAATAGCTCGAGGAACAGATTTTATATATCATCCTACACAATTTTTATACAATTGAATCAATTTCTTGTCGAGTAGGTTTACATATGTTTTATAGAATTTTTTACGAGAAAATCCATGAATCGGTAATATACTTTTTATTTATCTGGTGAACTTATCAAGATATTAAATCATATAGCAATCGGAGTATGATTTAAAAATGTGTTTATTTAAAAACAAAATTTATTTTACATGTTGGGCTTGCGTAAAGAATGTAAAGCATTACGAACAGCAAATACCAGAGTATATTTTTGTGGTTATTTTCCAGGGATTTAAACCTCACGAATCCTGAATTTTTAATAATTTTTTTGTGCGAAAAAATTCCAGGATTTGCATGTTTGAAATTTCGTAAGAATTACAACCGATTTTTCACATAGTACAAGTTCTTTCTATTGCAGTAGAATAATTTAGATGTCTGGAGTACGAGACAACAAACAAAAAGCAGTATTGCTTTTCAATAAAGTATAATTTGTAAAAATCAGCGAATAAATACAAAGTGACGCTGTTCGGACACAAATCGTTTTTCGATAGAAAAGTCGATAGCATCAGATCGTAACCCTGTCTGAAACGAACAGCAAGCGCATATTGTCAATTTGACTCCGTGCGATTGAATTTTACGTTTTCATTTTGCGCAAATGCGCTCCCGAAAATACTCATAATACTGTTTGTTTTAACGCTGCTCCTTGCGATGTTCCGTCGTGAGACGTGAGACAGAGTCAATGGCCCGCACGCAGGAGAGACAAAGATAGACAGATCAATAGACATAGACGTCGCAAGGCTGGACAGCGGAGTCTGCATGTAGCAATGAACCCACCACCTCACTAGACGAACCGACGCCCGCAAAATATAATAACGAGTTGTGCAAACTTTCTACTGATATCGTGAATAAATTTCCATTCATTTTCCTTCGGGATGGGAGCACAATAGTTGTGTTTCTCACAAAAGCCAAAATACAAATATCCAAAACATTCTGCTGAGCTGGCAAAGTTCATTGCCAGGGGAGACGTGCTAATAAGCTCCATTAACTCATATGAAACAGGAATCGGAAATTATTCCTTTTTCACTTCAGCCACTTTCAAACATAACTTTATACAAGCACCGCTATACAGAGTCTGTTATAAGAGACTAACCATTGGCATCTTGAGAATCGAAGAGATACGAAGTTTGTTAAATTGGGGCAAAGTTGCTGCAATAGTTGACCATTTTAATAATGTATTTTTTTTTTTGAAAAAATTCATAGCTCACTAGATATGAGCAAAAAATTAACTTACAAATTTACTTTTTGACTTTTAACCTTCTTGTTTCAATTCATACAAGTTTTTAGTTACAGTCAATTTTTACGAGGAATTCACAACGATCTTCAAAGTTTTTACAGCTCATACATTTTTCGAGAAATTTATACTAATTTTCAATTTTCATATGAGATTCAAAGTTATCTTTAGTACTGTTAAATAGAGATTTTTTTTCTCTTTCCAACGATATAAAACATATGTACTTTAAAATGAAAATAAACTAAGATGTTAGAGAATTATTAATTTTATTCAATTTCGGTATAATGTGCTTTGGAAATAAAATAAAAAATCTTTTGTTTTCAACAAATTTTTATCAGTTCACTTCAATATTCGTCTAAACTTAAACAAAACAGAAGCAAATAAGTAAGCCTTTCTGGGTAACGCTGAAGATATGTTTTCAAAGTAATCTGCTTATTTCGATGCGTATCGTATTAAACTCCTAACACATTGATTGGTCAAAATTTTGTTGAAACAAAAGATTTTCGATATTGTTTCGAAAGCACATTTCTCCGAAATGAATAAAATCAATAATATTATCATTTCTTAGTTTATTTTGATTTTAATGTATATGTGTTTCATATCTTTGAAAAGAGAAAAAAAATCTCTAATACTAAAGACAATTTTGAGCTCAATATAAAAATTGAAAATTGGCATGAATTTCTCGAAAAATATTCGAGTTACAAAAATTTTGAGAACCGCTGCCTATTCCTCGTAAAAAGTATCGGTAGAATGTGCAAACTAGAATCTTGTATAAACTGAAACAAGAAAGTTATAACGTCAAAAAGTAAATTTGCCAAAACATCATTAAAATGGCCAAGAAATGCGGCAACGTTGCCACAATTTAACAGACTTCGTATCTCTTACGGTTCTCGAAATCCCAATGGTTAGCATTCTTAAAACGGAGAGTCTATATATTAATATTTAGTAAGAGTTATCCACACAAAAGCATAAGGGTTGAAAATAATTATGATTTTATTGTAATCCAGATATTATAATTATTGGAAATGATTTTAAAGTCTTGTAGAAATGTTAACATTAGAAAATTAAATATTTGAAGTGGATACATCTCAGATATTCTTCAAGCAAAGTCGTGAAACCTGAAAATCATAAACTTGCGATGAGGTCTCTGTACGTTGTTCTATCATGTACAAATCAAAACATGTTTAAACCTACAATTCAAGCAGGAAAGAATTCAGTTTTCATGTATCCATTAGAAGAAACGGTTGTGTTCCTTACGATAATTAATTTATTAATATAAAAAATAGAATTTTGCACAAAATGTATTATTAAAATTAAATTTAATTTATCAATCCTATCATAATTGAGTTTGTAGGCTATTACATAAAACAGTAGTGTTTATAGAAGACAAGTATTATTAAAGTGAACGATAAAGTGCATTAAAAAAGACATTACAATAAATAGATTTCAGTACGATAATTAAAATAATAATAATTATTATTCTTTATTTTGATTTGAAGTGATTTTGCAAGCTTGTGTAAATAACAACGTTTGAAATTTAACCTAACAAATTATAATAATAGTATAATAGTAAACAGTTTAATTTAACATTGTTATAAATTACTTATTATTTTGACTAGTGAAGCTACGAGGAATTCGCAACAGTCAACAAACTGCAGACTGGTGAGTTACTAAACATATTTTACATATTTAAAGTTAATAAACTTGTTATTTGTATTTGCATTTAGTATATAGTTGAATATGAGATTGTAATGGGGTTATTAACCCAAGTTTGCGGTGTGAAGTTCAGTGTCAAGGGAAACGTATTAATTTCTACGACTAACACCTATTTCATTGTGTAACATGTGGAAAATTAATCGTTATTAACGACCATGACTCATTCATTAAACAACTTTTACTCCTGAACTTGAAACTTTCAATAAGAAAAACTCTCCGCTTGAAGAAAACTATAAATGCTAGGAATTAGCTGTAACAATAATAGGTTTAAACGGTAAGAGCGCACGAGGTGCTTGAGTTTGCAAGTCCTCGTTTTGTGCTCGAACAATCGCGCTATTTGTGTGACCTAGCGAAGCAGGAATCCACTGCTCTATATTTTTGGTTATTACTTTGAGACTGCGAGGTTAGAATTTGTAAACATTCGGTTATGATTCGGGAATACTAATTACGGAACCGCGGCTTCTGAAGGTAGATAAATAAGACAAGAATGCTAAGATGGAACAATGTAGCGAAATTCGAAACGAAATAACAATAACAATACTGTAAGAAGTACAATTGTAAAATGTTACAATTATTTTGTTTTAATATCTATTGTTGAATCCGTGGTTTAGGTTATGGTTGTGATAACCAGATAACTCACTCTAATTCTTTATTTAATGTTTTCTACATAAAAATTAATTATTTTTCTCTATTTTTACTTTACGTTGGTAATATTGATTGATTAACGTCAAAAAATAACTATAACCCTATATTGTTTGCGATGAAAATGTCTAATTCTACTGTAAATGATTTTTTGGTATTTGGTCGTAGAAAAAATAGACTGCACAACTCGAGTGGAATGCATATATCATAGGTGAACGTTTGAGGCACTCCCCATCGGTTCCTGCCTGCAAATTCGTGCTCATGCGATATAGGCATCATATCTACTCTTCTTGTACAATATACTGTACTCGCACAATCTATAGGTTGCTTAAGCTACGCTGCGCCAGTCATCTTTAGTGAATATCAAAATTACAGTTTCTATTTTACATATTGTAAATTATAAAACAGGATCTAGGCTAGGCGACCAAATGTATATGAAATCGAGAATATAATGCCATATGTAATATCGCAACTACCATAGACGTTAACGATGTGTGTTTGTTATGTTTATACTTCGGGAGGCCAAAAAATATTATTACCAATTTCTGCGATAAAACAGCTCTATCACACTCAGCAATGGAAATCATTTTAATAAAATGTAAAACTTCATAAAGCATTTATTAAAATTATTTGTTATTACTGTGTTTATCTTATAACTCATCTTGATAATAATGACATTCGTATTGAAAAGACGTATATCGAATTTCTCGGGTACTCCGGGCTCTAGTGGAAAGTAATGAGAATACATATATTATCTTGATTGAACGACAATTTTTTGAGCCGTCGTCTAGTTCGAATGGGATCCAAGAAGAGTACTTAAACATGGCTGAGTACTTCGCTTTCAAGAGCTGTCTCGCCAAAAATAAAATAAAAATTATTTCTAAAGATGAAACTGTAGCACAATAGTACAGTGCAGTTAAAAGTTTTAATTAATTTATGAAACTACAATATTGAAATTAGTACAGTACCAATAAAATACAAATATAATTGTTATGAGACAGTTTATTTGCAGTATTAAGGCCCTAATAATTTTAGAAATGTCTTACATAAAATAATAAAAATTTCAACTTTTGTTGCATTAATTTCTAACAAAATTAGATCAAATTACATTGATATCACTAGTTGAAATCAGGGTAGCATAAATATCAGATTATAAAAAAAATAGAAAAATTTATTTTTAATTTTAAATTGGTTTCTTTTTTGTTTTAATTGTACAAGTACAAATATATTATCGAAAACGTGTTACACAAAACAATTTAAAGTAATAATAAAAAAATAAAGTAAATCCGTTTATAACGATAAAACGTCGGGATTGTGACTATTTGTATGAAAGCTAAGAACCCGTTTATACTAACATTATTTTACTTCCATTGATAATTATATTGAGATATTAAATAATTATTGAAGAAAATGATTAAAATTTAAATCAATGCAACTCAGGTTGAAATAGGACGTTTCGTAAACATTGTTCAGCCTAATTATCTTCACAGCTACATGATTCAAGTACAGACAAGACTTTATACTAAAAAATACAAAATAGTCGAAACGTTGTGTTTAGATGTAAATTCGAGGTTTATGGACTTCTGTATCAAAGAACAAATTGTATACCTATAGGGAGTTTTTAAACTTGTGACCAACACATAATACACCCCATTATATATACGTGGGCAGACGATAACAGCAAAAGACTATTTTCGAATATTATTTCCCTATTTCGCGGTTTCTGTATAATCACGCAGAATAACTCGTCATATAAGTTGTAAATAACATATTTTTATTCATCGGCAGTTCGTAGGCTTAAAGTTTAGTTCCCGTGCGGGAATCCATCACGGATAACCCGGTCGCTGGGAATAACGATTGGTTGTTACCTTGTCGCTGGTGCTGATAGGGATCTTCGACGTGGTTCTCGTTATAGATCACAGAGTGGAAGCTTTGGTTGTGGTGGTGCGGGAAGTAGTAGCGCGCTTTCTCCACGTAGAACGACCCCGTCGGAGACACGATCTTCCCTTCGAACACGCCGTCGATCACAGAGCCGAACACCGAGCTGCCCGGCTCACCTGCACAGAACAAACATCAGAAACAATGAAATACAATATCACAGAATAGTTATAGGTCGGCTGGATGGCTGAGCGAGCTAGCGCACATCTCTAACTCGCTGTGACGTCATTCGAACTTGAGATTATAGACACAGAATAGGTTTATACAGAAGCGACAGTAATACAGAGAAACGAAAATTAGAGAGGTGGAGAATATGCACAAATTTAAAGGGCTCATTGTTTAACATCGGAAGTTTCCTCACATCTTAGAGAGAGATAGGGGAAGAGCACAAATTGAAAGGTCTACACAATGCTTCAAGGTCATCGAACTGTGTAGGGGAACATGAAAGGTACCGACACGGAGTGTCGCTTCTATGTGTAACTATTCTTTGCTTAAAACTATAAACTCTGCTTAGTCAAAAAATCATGGAATATATTGCTAGCTAGTAGCTCCGCTCCTGATAAAAACAACTATACTTAAATAACAATACTAATACTTCTACTCGGATTGAAGACCGCATCATTCGCATGGAAACTACATACTGAATTTTACATTGAGCCACAGCCAGACCCCCAATCCAAACATTCCTGGAAGAGCCGCTGCACCGTTACCGACAGTTGCTAATGATCGGAGCTCATGCCTCCCTTGCTATGTTTTCTCTCAGTTCAACTCAAATGTTTCATCTTTCTTCTTGAATTGATTCAACGATCATTCATAACAAGATTAAGACTTCCTTGTACATTTGTAAAATTATACATATTTTTAGCTGCACTTCATTTAAACTTATTTCAATTGAAATTCTACGGCTAATCGTTTTTGTGTTATTATGCCAAAAATACGAAAAAACGCTTCAAGCAAAGATTATTTTTGGCGCTGCCTGTTACAATAAAAAAAGAAGTGCAGAATTAGATGTTATAGCAGTCCCACATACAAAATTACTTTTGCGAAAAATTAAAAAAACTCGTCCCTTTTTACACTACCAATTGAAATAAAAAGAGAGGTTAACATTAGATACTATAGTAGTCCCAAATACAAAATTTCAACATTCTACGGCATTTTTTTAAATCATGCGATAAATTCAAAAAACCCTTCGAGTAAAGTGCCGTTTTGTCATTGCCGATTGTAATAAAAAATAGCAATCCTGTATATAAAAGTTATACGGACATACATACAAACATTCGTACGTACAGACGTCACGCCGAAACTAGTCAAAATGTATTCAGGGATAATCAAAACAAATATTTCCGTTAAAATTTGAAAACCGATTTTTTTCGCGATTGCAATACATCCTTTACTTCATACAAAAAGTAATTACAAAGTTTATTATCTAAATATAATCGGTACTGTTGTGGTTGAAACTCAAACTTTGCAATTCAGCGGTTGTTGGATGAAGGTATGGATGTACGTTCATTCCATAGTATTACCCTCATTCGATTGCATATGGTAATTAGAAATTAACAATAACAATTGTGTGTTATCATAGAAAAGAAAAACATGAAAACATAAAATAACACAAGTGCCTTTGAGATGGTTAGCAATCAGGATTTATAAACTAACTGTTGTTGGTTCAAATTTCTTAGAAACAAAGATGAATATTTTTTACTTTAAGTCAATTGCATATCACTTAGTAGTTAACGACAATAATTCTGTATGTTATTGCTACTAAAAAAGTAATTATTGCAGACGTCGTTTAGGTGGTTAGCTCTCTGGATTCACAAATACTGTTGTTACGGGTTTGAATCCTGTGCAAGGCAAGGTTATTCCTTCTGACAATCCGTCATATTATCCTAATTAATTATGATAATTGTTTATTTTTACACATATACAAAAATATATCCAATGACCTTTTAAAACTATTTAAAAATACTGCTTTAATTCAAATGCAAGCTCTTGTTGTATGTAAGACATGTTTCTATAATTTGTTATTTTGAAAATGGCCTAATTAACAGATATTTATTATTTAAAAATACTGTTACTTTCACATCGAATGAATATTGAACGTACTATAATCTGGTTTTATACACAAGCTGTAACACAAATAATCTTCATAGTCCAATTCACGGAAAATTGGCTAAATTACTGAATAATAAAACAATGCAGAAATATTCTAATATTCTAAAAATATATTTCCACAGAACTGAACAATGTAGAAAAAATTACTAAATTAATTTTTCCAATAAAGTTATTTCATACATGCTTTACATTCTACAGCAACATACTTAAATATTTTCAAAGTTTATCTTTGTTACAGAATATAAAAATGTAACAAGTAAACTTCCGTATCCGTTTGATCTATTTTTAGCAAAAGTTGACCGACGCGTGCTATTATTGTCAGAACTTAGAATATGAAGTTTCGCTTACATCCGTTTAATATGTGACAACTGGCAAAAATCAACATTATTGCATTATTACATCTAAGATTTCACAAACTGAACTACGCCAAATCCAACCAGAAATTATTGAAACAATGTTTTCCGGTTATTGGCACCGTCTCTTGTTTTTATTGTTGCTACAAATAAAAAGAAATCAGAACCCAACCCATCTATAATATAACAGAAGAGAAAACCAAGTTAGAATTTATGTATTATTGTATTACGCTGTCGAAGAAATACCCGTAGAAATAAATACACATAACCATAAAAACATACCGTTGCTCGTTTCCTACGAAATGGAACCCTTAATTTTTTTATAACAATTATTTATTTTTGCCCATAAAGTAAAGCTACATTTTATATAGATGCCACTGTATTTTCATTGTTTTGTAAATTACAACTGTTATGGAAGTAATAAAGCAAGTGTATAAAATCAATCAAATTCAATTCAATAAAACATGATGAATATTTGTTTTGCTTTATCATAAAAGATTTCAATTAAAACAATAATTGGTCTCCGTAAATTCAATCAATGAATTTCACATAAAATTTCACGATGAAAAGAAAAATTTGTCATGTAAATGAAATCACAAAATTAAATTTCTTGTAATTTTTTTGTGTATTCATAAACTTTTAAATTTACGGCGCTTCCACCAAAAATTCATGACAGTTGGGAACTCGTTGGTAAATAATTCCATTCATACAGCGAGCCTTATCAATTATAAGTACGGTATTAATACGGTGGACAACACTAAACTAATTCCAGAGTAATGAATTTTTCATGAAACAAAAATGACTATTGTACATTGATACTCCCAAAAGATTATAATGAAAACAATGGCTATCGATTCGATTATACGAAAACGGTTCATTTGCGCCGGACGTTATCAGGGACGGACTCTAATTAATTTTTAGCACCTCAAATTAAATTTAATATTGTATTCATTACCTTCTCCAATTTTCATTTTATTAACGTAGAATAAAATCCGGTCTATGCGTTATTAAATTAATTAATTAGTTTGCTTTAAATTTTATCAAGTGGAGTGTTAGACCTAGAGTTGGAATCACAAATTTAAAATTACCTAAAGTAAATATCTTTTGTATATACTGGCGATTCGAACACCCGAATTTAACATGTAAAATCATATATTCGTAATTTCCTGCTTCCCTAATTATTTTTAGTGAAAAATATTTTGAAATATCCATTATATTTTTATATACTTATATTATATTCACACCTTAAATTAATATTTTTTTTTTCAAAATGATTCTTTTAGAAACTTCATTTAGAATGTCTGAGTTTTGTTAAAGAAATTTGGATGAAGCTCATATAAGGACAAAAATATATACTTTTTTTGTCATAAAACACCTAAACTTGAAGTAACAATGGATATCACTCTATTGGATATGCAGACGACATCACTGTCCTGCTAAACGGGAAATTTGAGAACATCCTTGCAAATCTAGCAAGCGCTGCTCTTAAACTCATTGAAAACTGGTGCAAAGACCACTCTCTTTCGGTAAATCCTGCCAAAACTGAAATGGTTCTTTTCACAAGAAAGCGGAAAATTGGCACTCTCACAATGCCAAAAATATTCAATCAGTCTCTAAGTTTGTCCAGTAACGTCAAATATCTGGGAGTCATAATTGACAGCAAACTTAACTGGAGTCTACATTTAAACTACAAAGTTGAAAAAGCCTGCATAGCATTCTGGCAGTGTCGACGGATCTTAGGTAAAACCTGGGTCTAACTCCAAAACTCGCTTTATGGTTATACGTATCCATAATCAGGCCAATGATCACCTACGGAGCTCTTGTCTGGTGGCCCAGAATCAAACAATCCGTAGCAATATCAAAACTAGAACATGTACAAAGATTGGCATGTCTAGCCATAACCGGTGCAATGCGCACCACACCAACAGCGGCAATGGAAGTCCTTCTATGCCTTCCTCCTCTAAACCTTCACATAGAGGAAGTCGCGCTGAAAGCAGTCCTACGCCTCTCACAATTAGGCCACTGGCCCAAAATAGGACCAAGTTGCAGGCATTGTTCTATTTTCAAAGAAGCAGCTCAAAGTGCTCCTCTTCTGCAAATGAACACTGACTGCATTGCTCCAAAATTATACTTTGATAAACCCTATCGGATTATACTAGACTGTCAGATATCATTAAATCCCGACATTCTAATTTCCACTGACGGCTCCAAAAATGGGAAAGGCTCAGGTTCAGGCATTTTCTCTGAACAAATGAACCTGGACGTCAGTATTCCACTAGGCAAATATGCTACTGTCTTCCAAGCAGAAATGCTGGGGATCCTGCATAGTGCATTGCTGATTAAAGAACACAACGTTCTAAATAAGCATATAAGGATAGCATCTGACAGTAGAGCAGCTCTTCAAAGCCTGAATGGTTTTAAATTTACCTCAGGTTTAACTGAACTCTGTCACACCGCCCTGTCAAACGTATGCCAAGATAATACTCTTGAACTCATATGGGTAAAAGGACATAGTGACAATGAAGGTAACATTCGTGCCGACTATTTAGCAAAGCAAGGCTCATCTACCCCACCTTGTGGGCCCGAGCCCATCTTGCCGCTAAGTAAATCGACTCTTCATAACATCATTCGAACCATTACTTTCGACAAATTTTCAGCTAGTTGGAACACTAGATCTAACTGCAAACAGACGAAATCTTTTATCTTTAAGCCGACTTTCAAGCTGGCTAATTACCTAATAAGGCTTTCGAGGAAAAATCTCAAACTCCTTATTGAAGTATTTACAGGGCATGGTCGTTTCAACAAGCACATGCATCGTATAAAAATCTCAAACACCTCACTTTGCAGAGGATGTGATATGGATGATGAAACAGTGGAGCACATTCTTCAGGAATGCCCCACTTTATCATTAAAAAGAGGTTCCATGCTTGGGGATATGTGGCCTTCCGAGGCAACACTCAGCACAACCCCACCTGCCAACTTGCTAGCCTTCTTCCGTAGCGTAGAATGGCTTCAAGATAGCTAGGGAGCTGTGCACCTGGAGGCAGTACAATGGGCCCATATGTGAGGCCTCAGTGCACGTGGAGTTTATCCACCCTCCACCTCAAATCTAAATCTAAATTATATTCACACCTTAAATTAATATTTTTTTTTTCAAAATGATTCTTTTAGAAACTTCATTTAGAATGTCTGAGTTTTGTTAAAGAAATTTGGATGAAGCTCATATAAGGACAAAAATATATACTTTTTTTTCATAAACACCTAAACTTCATTGCCAATTTAGAAAAGTTTCAATTTTTAGTTAGCAGTTTACTGGAATAGTAAATTTATAAAGCATTAATCATAACTGCACGCATAAAAATAACACTTAACTATAAAAAAAATTCTCAGTAAAACCTTTATTCCCATAAAATAATTTTTGCGAAAGTTCTGAGAAAGAATTTTATGACTAATATATTTAACGGAATAGATAATTAATGTAACACAATGTAATCAAAACAAAATATAATACCGTTTACGATTTTTCATGTTATATCTTATCGTACATAACATCCTGTACTCATCATTTTTTGATATTCTTTTATGTGTCATTCAAATATCATATCCAATTTAGATAAAAGCTCAAATCTATTTATTTTAGTGTTTTACCATAAAATTTTTATTATAATAGATCCTTTCCATTACTATGAATACTTCTTAATATAAAAAGTGTTTTTTATCAACTCGAACGGTGTAAGGACAACGTTTCTTACTACTTGGATAGTCTCGAGTTTGAGTACCGCGTTGCAAAGAAAATTGCTGATCTTTCCGTTATCATTTGATTTAAATCGTGATTTAAATGAACTGATTTTTTTATTAAAAATCATTAGTTTTTATAAAAAATAAAAAAATATACAAATTATAATAAAAAACTCATTATTTGCTACAATTCTATTAAGTACAATCAAAATATGTTCTGTATATTATAATATCAAAATTAATTGATATTTTATCACTCTAATTGTCTTATAACGGAAGAAAAATGTATACATAAATGTATATATAAAAGTAAAAATTATTTGTTACCTACTCTTCCTCCTTTTATTTAAATGAATCGTTCTGGTTTTATGACAGATTTCGTTTTTGTTTATGAGATAAAATGTTTATGTGGCTTTTAAAACAAATAAAATAAAATTTAAATAAACCTTGATTTTTGCCAACTTTGCTGGAAACGAATTTTAGTTTTTCATGAATGAATTTTAATACTCTTTATTTTGAATACTTATTTTTACTGATGTTAAAGGAATTTTTTGATCCTACAAAAGGTAATACAGATACCTACTACGAACGGTAATGAATACCGATCTCAGATCGCATCAATCTTCTTCCAAACAATTGTTTTCATTCGTTAAATGTTATTACCGTTAAATACTATCTAGTACTTGAAAATATAAAAATATGCGAATTAGATTTTTTAATTCCAGAAATAAACTTTTGAATTTGATATTTTGTATAGTTATTTATTTTCTATACCTGCAGATAACGCAGATATATTTATTTTCTCAAATAAATATTTGGTGTAAGATATGTTTATCATTTTTCAAATAGTATGTGAATTTAAAAATTATTTATATGTAGTTATTTTTTAAAAATGTCAATAACAATAAAATTGAAGCAGTATTAGTACTGTTACAATTATTTTATGTTTGATATCATTTGAGGATATTTTAAGAACAAGAGTTAAATTATTTACTATTTTCTACATAAAATTTATTCCTGTGGAAATTGTTCCACACTAGTAATAGTGTCCGAGTGTGAGGTTTTGTAAACACCCTCAAATAGGTATACAAATATATCATTACAGATATCTACAATAAAACATATCTGGTGTAAGCAACAAACAATTTATTGTAGTTAATTTATTTTAAATATTTAATTCAGTAATGGCAGAGAGCTGTGATGATTTCTTTAAATTAATTGAATGATACTTTAAACTCGAGGTGTTTAAGGACAGCAACCCCACTAAAAGTTTATCTTACAAGATCAAAACATTTTCACAACCCGTTTAATCCGTTTCCGCACAATTTACTTGGGGTAAATAATTAAAATACTTAGACGAAGTGCATATGTACTTGCGTACCCCTGTAATGTGCAGGGAGTCATTAGCGTCGCATGAGGGGTTACTGGAGGGCGCGAGCCAGGGACGAACACGTGTTGTCACTGTTGGTACACACGTGGCTCTGACGGGAACATGTTACTGTTCAGAGTTACGTTCAGCCATTGTTATTGGCATTTAATTCATTTTCGCAGGGGTGTACTGGCCACTAAAGCCATTGTAAAAAGAGTACAGGATTTCGCGATAATTTATTATTCAGGTATTACAATTTTAGTTTGTCATTTATATACCATAATTCATATTAACAACTGTTAACAAATTACTGATCTCAAGTATGGTTCAATGTTTTAATTTTTATTGTAATAATGACTGTACTCGTACAGGAATAAATCCCATATAATAAATGGTGTAAAATAGAGCGGGATTCGAATTCGGGACCCGAATATGCTACTTCTCAGTCCAGTGAGTTACAGAAATCGGTAATGTTTATTATGTTTTATATTTTAATACATCCATATATCATCAACTATTTATTTATTTCTACTTTACATGTCGCTGACATGCATTGACCAACAATGATTTTCTTCAGTGACTCTTTGCAAACTTTAATATCTGTGGACAACTAATCTTGAACATTGCAGAACCTTCTGGACTCTAATAATATTCCCGAACAATAGCTGCGTCGCTCTTGACCAACTTGAACTTTAACGCGACGTCATTAAAAATTAAAAATTGACAATCCCATCTAAAAATTATAATTTTATTATATCTCCAAGTTATTTCCAATCATAATTAAACATGAAAATTTACAATTTTTACTTTTCCCTCAAAAATAATAAAAAATATAAATTATGGCATCAAAAATTTTGGTTTTTGAAAATAGTCCATATTGATAGAAGTCGATGTGCTGATTTCAAGTTTACAAACATAATTTAATTATCTCTTTTCGTTCCTGAGATTTTTGCCCTCAAAGAAGCACCTCAAAAAAGTGTGTTTTTTTCATATATTTTTAAAATGGGTAGAGATACAATCTCTTTGATGATACCAGTAGATTCTACGGGCAATGTTACGTAAAGAAATGTTTTCTCCGCATATACGTTCTTTGGAACGATTTGGTCAAAATTGAGAAAAACGAAAAAACAGGAATTTCAAATTTTCACTCGGGAACTTTCTTTCTCCAAAAATGTTTCTTTTCTGGACTTAAGTAAACATCGATACGCTTATTCCAAAATTTCAAACAGAATTCAATTATCTCTTACCGTTCTCGAGATATTTGCGTTCAAAGTTTGGCCTGAAAAAAGAGGTTTTTCAGGAATGGCCCTGAAATGAGTTGAGATACGACTTTGCCGACTTCACCAGTCAATTCTACGAGCAAAATTACATAAGCGTACCAATTTTCAGATTTTTATTCCGCCGGATACAATTTTTAGAAAGGAAAAACCAAAAATCGCTAAAATCGAAAAAAATGCCTGATGAACCCCTTACGATTTTTTTCGATTTTTGCCATTTTCAGATTTTTCACTCTAAAAATTGTATCCGTTGGAATAAAGATCTGAAAATTGGTACACTTATGTAATTTTGCTCGTAGAATTGACTGGTGAGGTCGTTGAGGTCTTATCTCGACTCATTTCAGGGCTATTCCTGAAAAACCTCTTTTTTCAGGCCAAACTTTGAATGCAAATATCTCGAGAATGGTAAGAGATAAATGAATTATGTTTGAAAATTTGGAATCAGCGTATCGATGTTTAATTAGGACCAGAAAATGAAAAATTTTGGAGACAAAAAAATTCCGAGCGAAAAACTGAAATAGTGTTTTTTTCGTTTTTCTCATTTTTCACCGAATCGTTCCAAAGAACGTATATGCGGAGAAAACGTTTCTTTACGTAACTTTGCCCGTAGAATCGACTGGTATAATCGTTGAAATTGTATCTCTACCCATTTTAAAGAAATATGCAAAAAACCCACTTTTTCGAGGTGCAACTTTGCGAGCAAAAATCTCAGGAATGGAAAGAGATAATTAAGTTCTGTTTACAAATTTGAAATCAGCGCATCAACTTTAATCATTCTGGACCGTTTTGAAAAAACAGAATTTTTGATCCAGAAATGGATATTTTTGACCCAGAAATGGGTATATTTGAATTATTTCGAGTGTAGAAACAAAATTTTACTCATTACTCTATATGTATTCGATTTTTACTTTGATAATAATTATATTTCTGAAATTCCGTCTATGATTACTTGTATAAATAAGTTAAAATGTATATATCATCCATGTATTGAAATATATGTGTCAACATCGGTCCATATTTTTTTTTTCTACGACCACTATGGAAACAAGCACTTTTGACATGCTACCTATATAATAGTATATTGTACAACAGTGCAGAAAGTTGCTTATTTCTCATGAGGTGTGAAAGTTTCTGCACGAGACGAAGTTGAGCGCTGGAATCGCACAAGATGGTAAATAGGTGATTCTGCACGAGTGGTATATTATACTTTTTCTACGACCACACTGCTATACATTATAGAATAAAATACATGCACGAAAGCTAAATGACATAAAAAACAATATGGCACAAGTAACTTCACAAAGAGTACCTTCATACATAAGCAGTATTGTTAAATACTGTGAGAAATGATTTCTCACACATTAACCTACGATTGTGGAAAATACGCAACTTTTTAGTTTTATATAGTGTGAGAAAAGTGGCACTTTCCATAGCGGTCGTACAAAAAAAGGTTTAAAGTTTTGTATTTTCCACAATCTTGGGTTGTGTGAGAAATCTTTACTCATACTATTTGACAATAATGCGCATGTGCAGTGTAAGAAATATAATTTCTCACACTGCATGCGTGAAGGTATTCTTATGAGAGTTTACGTACGCCGTATTGTTTTTTTATGTCAAATAGCTTTCGTGCTTGTATATTTGTTATATACCGTTTAGCAGGGTGGTCGTAGAAAAAAAAAAGAAAAACTTTCAATACTATTTTAAGCCTGAAAATTATCCATTTCCCATAATCGTGATTTACACTAAAGTATATGAAAATGAAATCATTTCTCAAAATATATAAAAACATTACGCTTGCGCGTACGTACTCTATCTGAATTTATTACGCTATATTGTTCTTTACGTCTAATTACAGCAATGTATTAAAAAAAACATAACGTCACCTGTGTAAAATTATCAATTTTTTACTTGTATGATTCCAGCACTCGACTTTATCATTTGTAAAAACATTCACACATCGTAGGTAGGTAATAGTAACTTTCTGCATTTGTTGCACAATATACTATATTTTTTTATCAACTACAACGTTATGGTTTTACGCATTTATGTATATGGGGGTAATTATATTACTACGAGAAAAAAGTAAATAATTGGTTAGCGTACACGATTCGTAATGTGTAACACCAAATATTTACCAAATAAAATACATCTGTGTCCAAATGAATCGGAAGCTAATAATAGCTGAAAAGAATCACTATAAAATTACATTGTCATGGAGCAGGTGGAACTCATTTCTTTATTTCATTTGTGATCAAAACCTTTCGAAGGTTTTACTGTCAAATAATAATGAAAATAAACTAAATAATTTACAAATGAACATATAAATGTATGTAACATTCGCAATTACAATTTCTTATAAAATTATATTTTATTACCCAAACCTACAATAAATATATTAACCTAGTTGAATTTTAAATTACAAAATTATTATTTAAATTTTGCAATTTCATTTTCCAACGTGTGAGCAACAAAAGCAAATTTACAATTATTGCCATGTAGTTTACTCAGTCGAGTTACTACGAATAATAAAAACTTTAAAATATTCCAAAACTATGCAGAAGTTTATGACAGATAACATCTTGTAGTGGTAGTTGTTTTTGAATAATCAGTGACCATTACAGTTGGTGACTGCTATTTTGGAATGAAAATAAGACTGTCAAAGGGGACAATGTTTTCCAAGCAGTAAATGATTGATGTCCTTGACTTGTGTCGTTCGTCTTGAGATATTTATAACTTAAGTATTCTTTTCAATCGTTTCATAAACATAAACATGAATTTTATTTTTCCATTTATCATTTCTATTTTGAATTGGAATTCCTTGTTAATTGTTATTGGTTTGTAATTGTAAGTGTAGTATTGTTGATTAACTCGTTAGTTTTTATAAGGTCTGGAATTTGATTTTAACTGTCGCGTCACTTCATTGTACTTTTAATGTACTCGTATTATTTATGATATTCCCATATACGAGGTCTGTAAATTAAGCATTAAGATTAAAAAAAAAAGAAAATGGTCGAATAGAATTACAATTCAATATTGTCTCCCTCAAAATAACTTCCTTGGGAAGCCACACAGAACTGGAGACGGTTCTTCCTATCCTCATAGCAGTGTTGGAACTCGGGTACTGGAAACACTTTCAGCTGATCGGTTACAGTCTTTTAAATGTTTTGAAGTGTTCCTAAATGATTTACCTTCAGGGGATTTTTCAATCTCGAGAAGAGAAAAAACTCACAAGAACTGAAGTCAGGCAAATAAGGAGGCTGGGAGCCAGAGGAATGTTTTTACTGGCTAAAATCTTTTTTTTTTAAAGAATGCCTTCCGTTGGGTGTTTCATCTTCAATCGACTCTTTTCCTTCTGAAAATGCCTAAAACCACCGAAAAACCTGGCCCCTTGAAATAACGTTGTCTCCGTTGGTCCGCTTAAATTTTGTAAAAGTTTCTATTGCATTATGCCCAAGTCTGTAGCAAAACCTGGTAGCACACCGTTGTTTGAAATTAATGTTACTCACTTTTAGATAAAACTGTTTTACGAAAAAAATCGCTACGGACAACCAAATCTCTCTTTTGCGGTCAAATTCGTACTGAAGGCATTTAACATGTTCACCTGCCACGTCTCCAAGTCCCGCGTCCCAAGTATTACCAGATCGAATGCTACTTACTTAATTTACACATCTCGTACATTGTTTTTTTTAAACAAAAAATGCACCAAAATGAAATTTATTTTTCGTAACAAAAACAAGAACAAGCAGTAACATTTTGACACTACCAGACCTCAGGTATATCTCCCATCCGCATCAAGTTCTAAGAAATGAGAATGCGCATTTGTATTTTTAAAATCAGACAACCAATGAAATTGCTAAAGACGGATGACATCACAGGATACCGCAACAAAATGTAATCTCTTAAAGTTCTCGAACGAAATAATATTTAAAAGAAATATTTTCACTAATACTCGTAAATTGTTGTACATTTTCATAATCTTCTGTACAATGATAATATTTCGACAATGGTTCAGCATCCTATTTAATTGAAATCGAAAAATAGATTGATACTTAAAACATATATAAATTTCGTATTAAATTGAAATGATTAAAACGATTTAATTTTTGTTGCAACTGTAGCTTACATTTTTATTGAAATTAATAAGTCTTAAATTAGAATGTAAAAGATTAAAACGCATAAAAGTTTAAATTCAAATATTTCTTTTTTCTCAGTATATGTGCGATAATGAGTTAAATATTTCATTTTGTATTACAATGCACCGATGTGAAATATGAAATGAATAAAATTAAAAGGGTCCATTGTGAAGTGTTCCTGATGTAGTGCTCGGCGAATTCATTGGGCGTTTATAAAAATGAAGATTACTTTCGACCGGGCGCGAACTAAATCTCATATCACGAGCGTTTTTGCTTTAGCAAGCACAAAACCTGCCTCTAAATATAAAATGAAATAT
Organism: Stenolophus ochropezus; assembly: GCA_035578165.1. NCBI lineage: Eukaryota > Metazoa > Arthropoda > Insecta > Coleoptera > Carabidae > Stenolophus > Stenolophus ochropezus. The sequence continues at coordinate 8,401,815 of JAQOWZ010000002.1, forward strand.
TCGCGTCTCGCCTTTGCGACAGGGTTTTTACGGCAATCATCGCGCGTTATAATACGCACGAATTTACCTTTTTCTCTTTTGGAAAATGGAGTAAAACGAGCGCACAAATACAACAGCAGAAGCAGATGACAGACAGCGGATGTGGTAAAAACACCGCTTCCTCTGCACAATTAACCCGCTATCAACTTATAAATACACCCCAATGAAAGACAAAAGTCACGGAAATCAATCATTCACCGCCTACTTCAAACACAGCTCTTTATTTTTATTTCGCACTCAAACACAATACAACAATCAGACAAAACCAAACATTAACTCATTACCATCCATTAACATTGAATTTTGCATGAAAAATATATCTTTACTTTACTCAAAAGAGAAATAAAAAATACACGATTTATTTTCAACAATTTCATATCAGTTTTGACATTTCGAGATTTTAACAAATGTCTAGGAATTAATACTTCGTTTTTTACAATATGATTCAATTATTTTCAGCAGGATGTCAATCAGATAGTCTGGTTATATGTGGATATATGTATAGATTATGTCTTGAGAAATCGAAGGATGGTCACAAAATACTTATACTGCCTTCACATAAGATCACAAAGAAACCTAAATTTATATCTGTTATAAATAAGATTAGGTACTATTTTGTACAGAATTGTACTCTTCCATAACAAAAATATTATGAAATAAAATAGTCAAGGTATACTAAAATAAAATACAACTTCTAGTAATATAATAATAATTAAGTAAATTCTGCTTTTTTGCAATAATTATGCTTAGATCTTTGGGCAGTTCTTTAATCTGGATTACACAGGCAGTGACGGATCCAACTCCATAAGGGAATTTAATTCGTTATTATAGAAAAGCTACGTTAATAAATTATTAGAATTTCATTTGCACTGACGGGAATAGCTGATTCGTTATAAGTTAGGCATTTGTGTTTCGACAACAATATTTCGGTAAATATTTTTTTTACTTGACAATTCTGCTTCAAATCATATAAATTCTTATGTCTGCATATACGAGATGCCTTTGCGCTCCAAATTTATTTATTATTTTCGAAATTCCAAAACTGGTCTGTCCTTTCATTTAACCTGGAATTTTCACAAACCCAAAGCAGTTTGAGCTGCATCACGCTAAACTGTTTTTGTAGTTTATGACATCCTTAACTTCTCTTCAGACAAACTATAGAGTAAATCTACTTTCAATTGTTTTTCACGTTACTGTTTGTAGATTAAAATAAGAAACTGAAAACTTCATCTCTGATTATTATTTTTAAATTTAATACTGTTCTGCTAATTTATAGTTTTTATAAAATTATTAAACCTTTAACACTTGTTTTCCCACAAATAGCTATCAACATACCTATGATAGTTATGAGTATCATAACCACTGCAATGTCAATTGAATTCCGAGTTCGGAGAGTGAGGATTTTAAGACATCTAAGGCCTGGTATGATTCATAACATCCGTAGTTTGTTCAAAAGTTTCTCGGTTTCACGTTAATAAAATTCTCTTGTGAGTAACGTTTTCGTGATCAAGTCTGTATGGGTTATCCAATTGTCCCATGTAATTTCAATAAAAAAAACCGACTTGTCAAAATTACATGAGATACAATTATGATTTATTTTTGTCTATGTAAATAGAGGCTTAATATCCTGCAACCAGTAAAATATATTAAAAACCTAATCATAGTGGAGGAAATTGTCTACAAACCTACATATTTATTAAATATTATATCATAAGTATTCCACTCGTTAGTGTATATTTATTTAAGCATTGCGGACAGTCAGTCCTTCCTACCAGTTCAGGATTTCTACTTCGTCTCGATTTTTAATAAACATTGCTTTGAAAACCCAATCGGTAAAAATATCCGATCGTATAAAAATATACCTACCTATATTATTATAAAAATATTTTTTAAATTTAATCAAATATGTAGCTAACCTTTTTAAAGATTTGCTTTTACACAGTGAATATAAATATGCTTTAATATATCTATATATCCCGAAGCCATCAATCATGAAAAGCTCCATTGTTATCACTTAAGTTGATACCATGCACTTGTGTATATTTTATTTGGAAAATGTACATATTTTTAGTCGTCTATTTTTGTTAGAAGTAGGTTTTCTGTTTTACAGATTCCAGAGCCTTCAGAGAATGAAGAATGAGGGCAGCTTACAATAAGACAAAAACTGCTGTATACGAAAAAGTCGACTGGAATTTTTACTATTTTTACATCAAAACAAGAAAATTTTCAAAAAGGAGAATTGAAATCAGGACAACCCAAGAAACCACAGTAAGTCCGCGACCCATTCAGTTTATATATATTTTACTTCACTACTTTCTTTACATTGCACATTTTATTTTTATTTTTAAAGAATAAAAACCGATTTTAAAAAGATTGGATTAAAGATCAAAATATTAACAATAATGTTAAGGATATAAAGTTTTAAAAATATTTTCGTTTATTTTATTTTATTCACAAATGATAATATTTGAAACTACTGAGAAGTAAATTTAATGGAACAATAAACAAATATATTACCTTATAATAGCAGGCTTCGAAAAAATGGACAATGAAATATTAGCGTCCATAACAATGAATTGTCCTTGAACTGTATTAAAATTTTCCTCATATATAAAATTCCAGTTTTAATCCCTGAGGGATATGGATGTTTATATTTTTCACGAACTCTGGATAATGAATCCTGTAGACGTTGGAGGATATAACTTTAATATATATTTGGCGGCCAATCTACTAGATTCGAAATTTTCTATTTTTTGCTAAATTTTAACGAGAAACTTTATTTCTATGTGAAGCAATTTTTTTTTCTGAATACATTTTTAGTCAAAAAATAAGGCATAAGTCAGATGATGAAGCCGGATAAAAAACGCACTTTAAAATTAACTGAACTGCTAAAAATAGAAGCAGCCTTATACAAATGGAATCTTCAACAAAGTAATAATTAATAAATATAAATATGTGTGTATTTATTTATATTTATTTCATGAGGATGTGTATGTGTATCTTAAATTTTATAAATCCTTGGTGATGTGAACAGTTCGATAATATGAACAAACCTGTATTTACACTGTTTACACAACTCTACTATACCAAAAGTATTGAGTTAATTTTTTACAACTGGTTAACCACATAAAAATTAACAAAAAATGAGAAAAAGAAATTACATTAAAAAAAATCATATATCGATAAAACATATTATATTTTTACTGGTACGTGTATAATTTTCCGTAGAGAAAGTTTCTGTACGATATACGATGAATAATAAAAGCGCTTTTATTTCCATAGTACAAAGAGACCTTATGTTACTCATTTCATAACGATACCTTAAAATACTATGTTCATTCTTATTTTGACAAAAGAAATTGAGAAGAGTGGTTTTTAAAATTATCTGTATTCTTATTTTTTATATCTTAAAACAAACAAAATACATTTAGATCAGTGACTTCAGAATACATATATAGAAGTCACTGATTTTTTAAATATGTTATTTTTTATAATTATTATGTTGATCTGATCTTTTAATAATAAATCGAAAAATTGAAAACGAAGTACTCCAATCAATTGTTAAACCGTCAAAAAACATCATGTTACATATGGGAAATAATATAAAGAATATAACTTTTTCATATGATTTTTGTCATACTAATGTGACAATGAAAGCTGACGAAACGAAAATTAGAGAGAAATGGGGCAAGCCAACAAATTTAAAGGGCTCATTGTGTAAAATCGGAAAGTTTCGTCACATCTTAGAGAGAGATACGGGAAGTCAACAAATTTAAAGGTCTACACAATGCTCCAAGGTCATAGAACTGAATAGGGTAACAAGAAAGGTACCGACATGGTGTGTCGTTTCTGTATGTAACTATTCTGTGACATAGGCTTAATTTTACTGCATTTCGCCTTAAAAATGTTAAGAACCACTGTCCTACCACAGAATAGGTTTATACAGAAGCGACAGTAAGACAGAGAAACGAAAATTAGAGAGAGATGGGGAAAGGCAACAAATTTAAAGAGCTCATTGTTTAAAATCGGAAAGTTTCGTCACATCTGAGAGAGAGATAGGGGTAGAGCACAAATTTAAAGGTCTACACAATGCTTCAAGGTCGTAGAACTGTATAGGGAACATAAAAGGTACCGACAGGGAGTGTCGCTTCTGTATGTTACTATTCTGTGACATAAAAAAGATTAAAAACCACTATCCCCTACCCTAAACCTACTCTCTATATCCACTTACCGACAAGATGCCCGTGGTAGATATGCGCAGTATCCACCTGCAGCGGCCCGTCGGTCCCCACGACCTCCAGCTGGTCGCTGAAGGTGGTGAGGTCCCGCTTGAGCCGCAGCCGGAAGTCCCGGCCGTGCGCCTGGAAGCGCACGTGGACGGCGCCGTCGCCCGCGCTTCTCCGGACACGCTGGTGCGAGTTGTGCACCTCCCTCTGGTTGTACGAGAGGGTCTCGTAGTGGGAGATGTACTCGTTTAGCCTCCCCGCTGAAACAAGGAAAATGGTTAGCAATTTAAATCTCCTTGATGGTTTATTGCAAGTAAAAAAATATATTTTTAAAATAAAAAATAACTTTAGATTGTATGATCTATTTAAGCACACATAGTCTCAGGGTTAGTAGTGCCGATGTCCGTATGTAGATACTGTAATGTGTATAGTGTATTTCAAGATAATTACTAATGACATGGCTTGGTAACGACAGTATATCGCATCATATTGTCTTTTTCACGAAAATGTGATCGTACGTCATAATGTTCCCTGATGCAACGTTGCCAAGTATTTCTAGGGTACATTCAGGTGTTGATGGTTGCATAGTACACCATGTGTGCATATATCATATTGTGAATTATTTACACAAAATAAATTAAATTTGTTCATCATCCCCCTCTGTATCTTCGTTTGTTACGTTCTTATTCGAAATATCTTATTACAGAATTCACCATATTCTGTGCACAACTTCCTAAATTTTTTGCTCGATTTTTTGACATTTTTCAAAAATAATATTATTTTGTGACATTTCGAGAATGGCAACGTTGTACAGGATTACCAACCATTTATTAGTAAAAGACACTAAGTTCCGTGTATTTTACTGGGTATATGCTAGGGATAGTAACATCGCTGTTTTGGCTACAATTTTATTACTAGGTATGACGTACGATCACATTTTCGTGAAAAAGACTATAGTAGGGTATTTTTGTTCCTATGCGTCAGGGGAAAATTACCAATAGTTGTAAAACCGATGTTGCGGTACTTTCTCAAATTTCCGCTAATTAATATACTTGCATTTATTAATAATTTGAAAAAAATTGTTTTAATATCAATCCAATGTAACTTTTTGCAGTTTGTTCAGTTGTTGTTGTAAACAAATGCAACTAAATGTGGCGACCGTGAAACCGCAATTCGAATATTTTGTTGCAACCCTGTTCGGTGACTCTTATATCCGTTTAAGAAGCTTCCCGCTCCGTAAGTCAAAACAGTTACTTTTGCAATTATGTTGTTTCGGGATGAAACATATAAAAAAAAAATTCCCAAGATTCAACGATATCATATCAACGATCATTTGCAAGATTTTTTAAAACTATTTTAAAACCAAATATTGATAAAATAGTACGTGCATGAAAGAAACATGTTGAGTTTATATAATATTTATTGTCATTATTATGATTTTTCTTAGTTGAGATATATTTACTCATATTATTAGTTCAAATCTTTTTTTTTTAATTGGACCCAGTTAACAATTTGAATAGTCTTTTATGGTCCTATATTTAAAAAGTTTGGAGACCCCTGATTTAATGGAAGGGATAATGAATAAAATACTTCATACAAGGGAATAATAGTTTTCCTTCAATTCCGACCGGTTTCAACCAATCTATACCTGAAATAAGTCCATACGGCGTCGAAACCGATCAGAATTAAAATAAAACTTTCGTTGTTTTAACCAGCATTTTTTTCATTATCTTAATCTGTTTAAAACAATTACCTCAGCTTGTTTTCAATAAATGCTAGAACCTATATCTACGATCTTTGAGCATAAAAATACAAAAAATGACACCCTGCATCTATGGAAAAAAAAGATAAAATTCGTAAATTAATTCGAATTCATCTTCCTATACTAACTGTAATAATAGGTATTCTGTACTTATTTTACAAAATTGACATTGGAGTGATAATAACTATAATATTTAAATTTTCTGTTAAAATTACTTTGCTTCAAAATTAATTCATTTGGGTGTAAATCGAAAACTATAGAGAATATAATTAAAGTTTGTCTGCATCATTTAACTTTATTTAACCAAATGCAGCATTTTAAATTACATTAAAAAAATGTTTAGTTTTTCATCATGACAATCATTAATAAATTAAAATACGAATAGTTTTTTTTTGCAGATTGTATAGAAATAAAAAAAAATCTTTTATATTTACTCGTAAAATTAACAACTGATATATGTAGTTCAAATAAAGCTTTACTGACAAAATAAACAAATTTTTATGATGTTTGAACACTGCTCGTATAAAAACTAACTAAAGTAATGAGAAAGGTAAACGGAAGGTACAAAGTAATAGAAGTAATGCATTGGAAGCGTTAGAAATCCAATCGAGCAAACCATTTGCAATAATTGCGAACACCTTTCCGAACCTGAAGTGTGTTTAAGTTAGCAGAAGTGGCTGAAGAGAACTGTAACAGAAACTAACTTGGAGTAATTTCAAGAGCTTTTAGTTGACAACAAATACTAGTTCACTAGCTGCACAGTGCTTAGTGGTTAAATTTCTGTTTAATAGCTCTTCTATTCACTAACTTTATCCACTAACACAATATAATTTATCCATAATGATAAACATATTCACCGCAGTGTCGTATAATAAGCAGGAAAAACAAGTTTGACGTGGAATATTAGCAAGGAGATACATTGTCATAAAAACTTTGCTGGGATTAAAAAGAATCATTGTGGATGTCTAGACGATTTCTTATAACTAATAATTTCATTAACCGTTAGAAAAACATTCAAAGAGTATTCTAATCGTTAAAAATTTCCAATGAAACCAGATCCATAAATAGAGAAAGAATTTTTTTCTGTATACTTTTGTTGGCTAATGGATTTATCATGAATTTCATCTTGTTTTTTGCTACAACTAATTTATCATGTATTATTTTTTTCCATTCTAACTGGTTTCAATAACATTCAATATTTTTCGTTAAAATACTGGTACTTATTTACAATTCAGTTTCTCAGTAATACATAACATCAAATATAAAATAAAATATGGATAGTGCTCAATTGGTTAGCATCAACTGGATGACAACTGTTCATCAGTTGGTTTATGACTGTGCGAGTACATGTATCTATATTTGAAGAAAGATTTCTCTAATATAAATTAAGGTACATGTTATACTTGAATAATTTTTAATACCAATTATCTACCTGATGAAGGTTGATTTGCAGTCGAAATGTAGGCGTCTTATAGAATTTTATTAAATGACTGCTACACCATAATTTTTTTTCTAATTTTTTATCAAAATAAAAATTTTCACATAAAATAAGGCCCTGCGTAATCTAGGAAAGTGTGTTATATATGATGATTAAATGTATTTTATAAGGAAGCAAATTTTTTATTTAATTTGGTAATATAACCAGCAATAACAAAATGTTTTAATGTTATATGCTGGCAACATTATTTCAGGCATCACTTTTTTGTAATAAAAATTGAAATCATTTTAGCGATATAGGTATTTAATATATTGTAACTGTTGTTTATATAGATGAAGTGTAAACACTCACAAAACACGAAAATTTATATTAAAAGTTTATTAAAGGACGACAAAAATAACAAATACTCTGATTTACTTCATATTTCGCTCTTTTCCATGGGTCTCACTCTGGTTCGACTACACAATGACTCGTCCCGATTCCACTATACTTTTATACCAACGCATAATTTATCTTGAAACTTCTAGAGTCTTCCAGACTCTAAAATTTCCGAACAATAGCGGCGTTGTTCTTATCTAACTTGACGTATTTAGTGAGACTAGATGACCAGACAGATCGCTCGCGATGAGTCATCGGAAATGAGTCATGCTCGTTACAATACAATTCGAGTAACCTGGTGAGCTACCAATGTCCGTAAAACAGAAACAATAGTTATTTAAAACTACCACCTTAGCAATGTCTATTAGGAGCCAAACTTTTATTGGTTGTAAAAAATCAAACATTAAATACTAGTGATTCTTTCACCCGAAACACAATTAAATACTTTTTTTCTATTTCTTTCATAATGATCTCTTGTGTTGTTAAGCGTCAAGATTTGTAAACTCTCTGAACAGTTTTACTTGTATTTTAGTGAAATGGTTATGGGATAAAAGCCTTTGCAAAAACCTACATCCTACTGTGAGTTCCGAACTACTTGGACACAATGTTATTTTTATTTGGATAAAGATTGACGATGATTGGATTTGAACCTCAGGCCGTCAGACCTTACACGTGACACTCAGTTCAGTTCTAGTAGAAGCATGCTAACTAAGTGTAGCACCGCTTTCCGTATGTTAAAAGCATTGCTAATAATTTATACTAAATAAATTGTAGTGAGTCAGATAAACATGAAAGCGCAGCAAAGCTGCAATCGAATATACGGGTAGTTGTGAACTAGGGCAAAACAACTTCAGGATATGGAATGTCATTGGCATAACAGTGTCATTGTTTATTCATACACCTGGAGCGAATGGCCGTGGCAACGACAACTAAACACGTTCGTGTTTATCTGTCTGCTGCAAAAAATGGCAATATCTTGTGTTGTCACCGGCTGATACGGCCGGTGGCGGGTGGCTGGGACATGTGCTATCGATTGCCGGAAGCGTGCATGAGGAAATGAGTGAAGTGTTTGAGAGGGAGTGTGAGGCACGCACGGCTGCCCCAGAACAATGGGCAAAACAGCGGATGCCGCGTTGGCAAATGGATACTGAGTTACCGTTAAGTGCCCGGATTTCTTTTCTTGTTTTCTTTACTCTTAATCATACGCTACGCTTCACACCCCTTCACATTCTTCATTCCTCTTTATTTTCAACGCCATTTCAAACAATTAATACTACCGTAAACATAAATTGTAAACAAGAATTTGTACACGTTTAACCATTGTTTATCAACATTTGAATATTATTTGCGGAATGGGTGATGAAAATTTAATTACTTTAAATGTAGATGGATGTGAATGTACCTTACAATATAAATTTCCCTACAGTATTATTAATTAATATTATTAATTGTACATATCTAGACGGAATAATTTAAATTCAAATCATATTTGTTCAACAATCTATCACACTACTGTAGCGATCCCAAGGTTACGTCGCGTGACGGCCGCTAGCAGACTTGTCAAGACTCGTTCGCTGCTATTGTACCGATGCGTCGAAGAAACGAGAATATTCTAGAATTTAATTGCTCTACTATTTAAGCTTGAGCAAAAGAGACCGCGAGGACAATCTGATATTAATACACGTGGCTTACTTGGTTAGCACGCTTCAACTTGAATTGAGCGGCGTGTGAAATCTGTTGTTCAATTTTCAGCATTTTTAACTATTAATCAAATAAAAATAACGCTGTTTCCGAATGATTTAAAACCCACTATGAGTTATAGATTCCTTGTAGAGTCTTTAGGCATATAATTTTACCTACCAAAAATGAAAATAAACATTGTCAAAGACTGGGTGAACTTCTCTTCTCAAATTCTCCTAAGGCCATTCATAAAAAGAACGAATGAATTCAAATGAAATGAATCTCAGTTAGTTAGCGCAATCAGTCTCAAACTGAGACTGAACAAAGTGTGAGATTTGGGGCATAAATCATCACCAATTTTTACCAAATAAAAATACTTCTATCAAATCCAAACGCTAAAATAACAATAGACGGAATCTCTACTACATCTGCCTCACGTTCCTCAACAGAATGGAATGAAATTATTATTATAAACAATTCAAATACACAGTAGTAACCTCTCAATAGTAAGTTATATTATAAAGTATAAAATGAGGTTTTAATAAATGAAGGCATTTCATGGTTTTTCCAATTGTTTGCAACAAATATTACAGTTGTGGTACATCGTTACCTGCATTTATTAGGCTAAAACATAGTTTTCACTTTCTTAGCAACTATTTGTAAGCAAATACTACAAAAGACATTTACTCTCTCTAAATAAATTTTCAAATTTAACTGGAAAACTGTTTATAAACAAAATCACCTCACCCACGATGTCGTGATTTTATTAAAACAGTTTGTCTCTTCAAATTGCTAGGTAAAATGGTTTCTTTACAAAATAAAATAAACAGAAATTTATGTAAGAAGAATAAAATGCTTTTGTTATTTCAGATAAAATATACTTAATAATAATATAGTAGGAAGTTTAATGTCGAAATTATAATTTTATTAAATGGACCCGGGAGTCGTGTCTGATTGTCTAATTAAATGCGGTGTATTTATACATGTACATGTATATGTATCAGCTTTAATAACTCAATTTATGAACCATACAATAAATTATACTCGTAGTATGACATTAATAGTTATTTACGTAACAAGCGTGGAAAGTGGTAAATAGCAAGCAAGTGTAGAGATTGAAGAACGAGGCGTGTAGCGCCGAGTGATTTAATACACGAGCGTTACTATGCACTTTCAAGCGAGTTATGTACACTATTTTTCAGACGACCACAAAATATAATAAAAACAGGGTTTATACAAAAGTGTCAATGTCAAACACAACTCACGAAAGCATTGACGTTTGGGTTTGAGGTTAAGTGTCACTAGTTAACCGGAAACTGATTTGGAAGTCTAGTACGTATTATTTGAACAATTAATAAAACTATCAGTACATTGTGACTCTTTATTTTTGTTATTAATTCACTAGCAATTTTAAAATCGTAGTTTTAAGCAAATTTTCATTAATTTTGTTACATTTCATTATCAAAGTTCCATCTATTGACCACTAATCGTCATATCCGGTTATATAACACACTAGTGTGTTATTATAACACACGCTGTGTACTATGTTACATTTTCTGGTGTTAATTACAGTGTAAATATGGCTACTTTCATATGTGGTCGTCTGAAAAAAATATTTTGTAACAGGATCCTGCAGTTGGTTTCCTGACAATTTGTAATGTATACAACATAATATTTTATACAAATCATTCTTAAATTGGGAGTTACAATTAGGAATTAAATTATGCTTTTAGATTTTTTAATATTCAGTTTCAGTAGTTCGGTGAGACCTTCAAATTTTTAATCGAAATGATAACTAAATATTAGGAGGCACTGGTTTAAATATGTTTCAAGCCATTAGAATATTTTTGCAAGAGCAAGGCGCGACAATTCCTTTATACCAGTTATATTCTTTTTGTCATCCGTCTCATCTCATCTCAGTTTAAAGTGATATGAATTTTAAAAAAGAAGAACGACAATGGGGTATGTGACCCAATTTTGATTTTTACATATACGATACTAGACAAAAAATAAACTTTAATCACTGGTTAATTTTTGACAGCAATGTATTTTTATTGTTACTATGGTAAAAACGTCAAGTTAACCAATTATTAGTTAATCACGATATGCTACCGAGCCATAGATTGGGACTACCTGCTTTTTTACCACGATCCTATACCATGTTAGCATCATCTATCCCTTCCCCAGAATCTTAAATTACTAAAAACTATATTATTACAAACTAATGTCTTGTTTTTATTGTTATAATGTGAAGCTATAATGGTTAGTTTTTATATTTTATGACTTATGCAGAGAAATTCAATTAAGGTCACATACCCCATTGTGGAACGCACTTATATAATAAGAGCGCTTTTAGGAATCGTGCTTTTACATTATAATCTTTTGAGACCAGACGTCATTTTAAAACAAGCGCTCTATAAAAGTGAGGTCATAGAGTATACCAATTTTTCTTCATTTTTTAATATTTTTATATGTAGGTACATAAAAATATTAGACGAAAAAAATTCATAAAGTTTCAATAAATTGCACCCTACAAAATCGACGGTGCCTGTGGTGTCACCAGCACCGCTGAGCCAACAGCCAATAACAAACCAGCGCGAGGCGATGACACTTTCGAATAACTAATAGCATTTGCCAGTGCCTGTCTCGCCACAAACATGGTTGATAATGAATTTTACGCATTCGGTTTAAATGCATTAACGTTTCATTTTGATATTAGAGTAATAAAAAGCAGAAAATTAAGAATTTATTCACCTTTAATATTACTTATACATGATGAACATTGATGTTCAATTAGAATTTACCATTTTTTTAAAAAACCATAGACTTGGAGTACCCTATTTTGTTTTTAATGCAAATAAAATGAAAATATTAAAACAGTATTTTACTTTATATTTATAAAGGATTAGGCAGCGTTTTTAACTTTTGACCTCCAACGGTTTTATATTTAATTGGATTTTTAATACCGTTAGAAAAAATGAATCGGTTTGTTAACGCATTGACAATAAAAGACAATGGCACTGCAGCTGATGACGTAAGTCTGTGCTCAGTGCACACACCAGGCGAACATGACCAGTTGCGTGTTATTTAATTGAAACAGTATTGATCAGTTCGATGAGATGAGCCAATGACGTATGTATGGAGCCCATAGACACGTTACTGTTCCGTTGCCGGTTGCCGGTTACACGTCACTGTGCACCGGTGTCAACTCGATCACAGCCCAATAGGACTGCTCATGCTATAATGAGGAAATCAGCCATCCATAGACCTCATTCTTCTGATGGTCGGATTGTTCGCTGTCCACAATAGTGGAGGCAATGGCTGGACCTCATTCTTTGTTGATGTACTGTTATGAACACAACATGAGATGTAATTGTTATGGTCCAAGGAAAGGAAAGTATGTTACTGTGCACGTATGTGGTTAGTGATGTTGTGTAAGATAATGACGTCCGAAAATCATACACTTGTACTCAAAAACCGTACATTTTACCTACACTTCACTGATTTAGATTATTAACCTACTACAAATGTAATAGCTATTCAGCTTATAATATCCGAACCATTTAGTTACTTCATGTGTAACTCAATATTCATAAATTGTACAGACCCTCAATAATTTCATGACAAATTTTATTTGCACCTGAACCATTTGGACTCCGATCAATTCATGTCATAGGTTACTATCCAAATAAAGATCGTCGAACACTGTTTGGAACCGATCGGCGGCGCACCGATTGGCAGAATATGATGCTATCGGACAACAGGTCAGCAGACGGTTGAAAAACAGCGAAAAAACATAAAAATATTCCTTTTTTCAGATAAAGAAACAGTAACACACCGAAAAGGTGTAAATTTTCGTCTGATCGAAAAAAAAAACTACTTCTGTCGATCTGTGCCGAACAATGTTCGATAGCCTTAAACCACCTCTGCCTCTGTAAAATACGTACATAAACAGTGTGGTTTCTAAACTACTCGATCACAACGATATTTTATTTCGACGATAGTTGACCACGTTGGGAATCGAAACCCAATTCGAGTTGAAACCGGTAATCGCTGTCACTTTAATATGCTTTTAATTAATTAATTATGAATTCCAAACTACCCGGTCAAAGGGGTTGTTGATTAGTATTTGATGTTTAGGATATCTCATCATTGCATATATTATTTTCACGATTGTCAACATAAAAATTTTGTAAGGAATAAAATCTATACCATATAATTTATTTAATAATACAAGCAAAAATTATCTGTTGGTAGTCATACGAATAGCAAGGTGTTAGGTAATTTTTTTTATTAATTAATATAGTGTACGATATTTTTGCTGTTGTTCGGTTGGCTGAGATGAATGACGTATGAACGCTTTAAAAGCAACAAAGATTTACTAACGAATGCTAGAAAAAGACAACCATATATAAGTAATGATCCTAATGTTTTACTTGTAAACAAAGAATATTTAAGTATCAAGAGCAGTAAATGCACCAATAATCCGAAACTGGTAGAAAACATTAAAAAAATATCGGATCGTGCAAAAACGTAAATTATTTCATCGAAAAGTAAAAGCGTTAAATGCGTCACTCACTATAAATTTGATTTTATTCTGAAATTCATCACATTATTTTTGCATGTTTATTTACGTTAAATTAAAAAATACACTTATATTACAAGAACATTTATTTTTGAAAAATGAAAAAAGTAGTAGAGAGCCCTTGAAATACCCAAGAAGCTTAACAACTATGATCAAGTATACACTTGCTTAAACACTAACCGTACGGACTGACCGTTACCCTTAAAGCCCGTCAACATATAACGCCTTTCAAGTATCGAAGATACTTGTTCTACAACTGAATCTGGAACAATTTGAAGCCTTATCTGTGCGACAACCTATTGTTAAACCAAGACGACAATGAGTTTGTGAGGTACTTCCATACAATCAGGACGACATTTCAAACGTACAACTGGTTACAAGTCTCGGTTTCTTGTTTGATTATATTTGTTGCAATAGCATTTCACCCACTAAAAACAAAAATTGAAACACTTGTACATGCCCTATTTCTTCTACAAGGATTATGATGTGAGTTATCCACATTTGAAAACTTTTTTCAATATTTTTTTGTAATAATGACACTGTTTAATAAATAATAAAGTTTTCATTGTAGATTGCTGTCTTCTTTGGGTTTTCCAAATTATTTATTATTTATCCAGGGATGAATTAGCAGGGTACGATTTGGGAGACCACTAATCACTTCGCGATATGTGATCAAATATTAGTGTATCACTTCCACTCGTCAAGAGGGAATTCATTTGTTTACGTATTGTTTATTCACGTTACTAATGACGATCGCGCTCCAAATATTTATTGGTCTGGATGAAGCCAATTTCGGTGGCGGAAAAATTTATTGGATGGAATAATAACTTTACTACGCTTCAAGGGACTTTTGACGAATTATCCATCAAAAATTAATTTTGCATGCCGTACTCCTTCACAATATAATGCTCCAGGACTTCTCGCTGTAGACAATAAACAAATGAGAATGAAGAATGAGACAGAAGAATGGATGCTACTGTAAGTGAAGAAAGTTTGCTTACATGAGGACTCGAACAAAAGAATGAGAATGAAACAACTGAATGATGAGAAACACTTGTACTTACTCTTACTGATGGGTATAGTCTGTACATTAAATACAAAATCCCAGTTTCATCCCTATTACGTTATTTAATCCTACATTTTTTAACGCCATATATAATAAAGAAGTCCTTGTAATCATCACAAAAATATGTTTGATTTTGTTTTCACAGTATATTTGAGCGAAATTGAATAAAATCATTAATTCTCCAATTTCTTACTTTATTTTTAATTTAATGTACATGTGTTTTATATCATTGGAAAGAGAAAAAAATTTCTATTTAACAGTACTAAAGGCAATTTTGGGCTCCATATGAAAATTAAAAGTCAGTGTGAATTTCCCAAAAAGTGTTCGAGCCACAAAAATTTTGAGGACCGCTATCAATTCCTCGTAAAAAAGTGACTGTAGAATGTGCAAATTAGAAAATATGAATTAAAACAAGAAAGTTATAAGTCAAAAAGTAATTTAGTCAAAATCAGTTCTTTGCTCATATCTAGTGACCTATGCATTTTTTTCGGGAAAACAAATACATAATTGAAATGGCCAACTAATGCCGCAACTTTACTCCAATTTAACTGACTTCGTAACTCTTATGGTTCTCGAGATCCCAATGGTTAGCATCTTAAAACGGACACCTGTATATATTTATAATAAAACTATATATGAAAATATTCAATATTTATTTATACATTGTTGTAAGTTGTATGTAAATAATAATTTTTTCTAATAAACTGTTACACAGTATAGTACCCAGCATGAAAAATTGTTTGATTCAACAAATAAAATGAAGAAAGAAATCTTTGAAAACTTCTTGAAGTTCACTGGGATTTGAACACAAAACTTCATGAATAAAAACTATGATTGTTAGAGCATCATACTAGGCATAGGAGGTCCTGGGTTCAAATCCCAGTGAAATGTATAAATGTATAATGTTTTAAATTCGTTCTTCAATATGTTCATAATAGATTTTAGTGCCAGACCTAATGTAAATTTAAATTGTTAAATCACACAATATTTCATGCACGTAAATCGATACAGATTGTAATTTTGCTAGTGATTAAAGCATTTGTATTAATTTACACAGTATAGCTAGTAATATAATATAGCCTGATATCTAATAATCTCATTGTGACTTGACACTATATAATTGGCAATTGAATTTTAATTAATACATACATGAATTTAATACCGGTACTCTATTGTAAAATGGAATGTGTAAACTAATACATGTTATTTTTAGATTCATTAAACTTGTAATTACAAATTTTGTTAAATGTTTAAACAATCATTCTAAATTTTAAAAGGCTTATCGATATTTTGACAACAATTTTCATAATATATTTCGTTAGTATTTTGTTGTTTTGGAGCAAACAGTAGAACTTTTAATTTAAAATGGCGGAGGAGGTAAAGCTTAACGAAAACTGCTCACCCTGAAAATTCACTAAACATATTTTCTGTTGCTCAACCGTGTTAATTACTTTAGCGTATAGTAAAACAAAAGAATGTACAAGCCATAAAACATTTTTATGACGAGCAACACAGTAAAGATGAAAGCAGTTGACTTGATACTTTCTGTTACCTTAAACATCTGCTGCCACCATAAGGACGACAGTCAATTATTTTCACTTTATGAACATAATAATTGTAATTAGTTCTACGAGCACAATGATGCAAAATACCACCTGTTTTGCTGACAGTTTAATGGGAAATGGACAATGAATTCGTTTTCAAGTATTTTATTTGTCAAATTCATTATTTTCAAAATACAAAAATTCGTAGAATATTTCATTTATACGGTTTTTAAATATTTGCAAGTGCTTTATTACAAATAATGTAAAAGGGAATATTAAAATATAAATATTCTTGGAATTAGGGATTTAGTGCTGTTTGTTTTAGGATGTTGTTAACAACAATATCTGCTACAAAACAAGTTTCTTGTCTTGTCTTCTTATAATATGTAAATGTAATTTTGGTTATTTTGTATCCTTTATTGAATTCAAAGGAAAATTTGATCCGATTTTATGTAACTGTATGTGAACGATTTCAAATAACAGATAGAATGTAAAAGCGAAACTTTACTAAAATACTTTATCCGATATTTTCATGTTAGAAATTTATTATTTAAATTTGTATTTCGTCCTTCGACTCGTATTAAGTGTGTTATATATAGTTCAATTTTTAAAGGTTCCAAATGTTAATAACATAAAGTATCGCTGTGTCCAAATTTTCAATTTTTTTAAATCGATATATACTAGTGTACACAAGGCCAGATTTATGCTGTTGGAGGCAAAAATTTGGTGAGAGCACTTTTTCAAGATGAAATAAATCTGAAAATCAATATCGAATAAATGTTTTTTTTTTATTAATAAATTATAAAATATAGTTTTTGTATACTTTATATATTTTGCAAGAAATGTATAATCTAAAAATTTCAGATTTATTATTTTATAAGAAATCAAATTGGCACTTTTCTTGCTTCTTCTGTTCAAAACGTTTTTTAATATTTTAAAATGATACTCTTAAAATATCATTGTTAATGATCAGAAGTACGAGATGATTTAGGCGTTGTTCGATCATAGTCGTTCCGGAGCTATTTTTAATAAATTTAATTTTAGGAACGATCTTTCTGCGAGACAATTTATTATCATGAAAAGAAAGATAAGTTTTCAAGATAACTACAAAATTTAGAAACGCATTCTGCACTTTTTTTCTATGATTAAATTATACAAAAACTGTTCTCGACTAAAGAACTATTATTTTCTTCTATTAAAAATTAAATCATTACCTTGTAATTTAGTTAAGTTACAAGGAATTAAATTATGGTGTTTTCCGGGATGGCTCTACTTTATTTTCCAGTAGTGTATATTGTTATTGTTGATAAATTTTTTAACTTGATGCTCCACCCTTAAATCCGGGCCTGTACATTGGTGCTACCTACACCATTATACACTGAAATGACCAATTTTCAACGAATAGAGCTCATTTCTAAATAACAACTTTGCAAATTGGTGGATTGGAAGAGGAGATTCAATTCTGTAGCATCCAAGTTCACCAGATTTAACATCTTTCAACTATTATGATTGGGGGTCAGTCTACAGACTACGGTCGGTCGGAATTATCACCTTTATCATTTACTTTTTATTACAGAGTCGTTTAGTATGCATCATCATCTTTGAGAAGTTCATCGAAAGTGCAATTTCTAAATTAGATATTTCGAAGAATGTTATCTAAACAAAACTGGCTGTAAGTTAAAATGTAACGAAGGGTTAATAGCATAAAGACTTTGGTCTTTAGGTTGAATTGTTGTTATTAAAATAATCCAGTCCCCAAGTGGGTATAATTCGCGATGTTGATTGTATGCGATTAGCAGTTAATCTGGTGTTAGCAACGAATGTCTCGCGAATGTTCTTCCCCGTTGGTCTAGTTACCTACATTATCCGGCGATCTCGCGAACTGTGTCACGCTGTGAAAACAAAACGGCAAAAGGAAAAGGAAATCGGCGTTGCGCGAAAACGCCACGGAGTGCAGTGTTTGCTTAGTTTTATAGCTGATTGTTGTTTTATAGCCTTCTATTATGCTTCAGCTCTTGACATGCATTTTAAATTGTTGACTTCAATTGTAGCTTAATAGAAGTGACACATTCTATCAATTTTTCTATTGATCTAAGAATTCTAACCTTAAATTGCAATATTATCTTTATCAAGATAAGAAACAGTAGCGTAACTAAGGGGGGATTAATAGGGTACGCTTACCCACCAGTCAAGATTTTCAAGATTTAAGTACCTCATTTAATTAAATTCATTTGTAGTTTTTTAATTCATCTAAAAAAGAATCTGATGTGGACACCACATGACTTCCTTGTACGGTAATTTATACACATTTTTAACTGCACTTCATTCAAACTTATTTCCTTGAAAGCTATATAATTCTACGGCTAATCATTCTTTAACTTCCATTCGTTTCACATTCATTACTGTTACTGAATTCGTAATAAAATTCTCTACAGAATAATCAAATAACAAATATATGATCCAAGTTAAAATAAGAAAGTTGGTCCCACAATTTAAGAACCACTGGTTGAAAAAAAATAATTTTATTCTCATTGATATAGTGATGTAAAATAGAAATTGATTACTAATTACTTCGTAGCTCTTACGATTCTCGAGATAGCAATAGTAAACAAAGTTAAAAGAACACCTGTGTATTAAGATTTTATAGTTTACATTACGAATTTATTAAGGCGCCTTTTTACTAAAAAATACCCGCCTATGGTTTTTCTTAGTTACGCCACTGATAAGAAACGACACTGGTTAGCAACTGAATTCTTACTCATAAGTTAACACCTACAAGATTACATATTTCTTAGAAATTTAAAATGGAAAAATCCAATAAAATATTTGAAAAATTTGATGACGATACATAATTATTGTCTGTTTGATTGCATCAGTAATGAATTATAAATTCACATTTTCAATTACAATTTTAATATTATGTTTTTTCCTGGTTTAAAATAAATATAGATGCAGTATTTTCCAAATGGTGGACGTTGTGAGACGTGTGATTGTATCCCAAGGCAACAATACATCATCAATTATCAACACTTTAAAAATAAAATTATAAAAAAAAAAATAAGTACATAAAGTTTTAACACAATAAAGATTGAAACTAAGATACAACATTCTAACCTTGCGACTAGAAATGTCATTCAGCAACAACAATTAATCTTAAAGCTTAACTAAGTATAAAAACTGATTACCATATGAGCACGATAAACAAAATGTTTAGTCATAAAATGACTTGCACCTGTGATTTCAATCTAACAAGGAAAATTAATCGACGGTGATAATAACATTACACTCGTCTAGTGACACATCGTTAGAGATGATATAATCCTTTCGTTTTATTTCTTTCCTGCTATTAGATATTGTGATTTCACATAGTATTCACTATATAATTATAAACTAATGTGTAACATAATTTATATGTAGTTCGTGATTTGAAACACTTTAGGTTAGACAAGAAAAATCCAAGTGAAATATGACATTTCCATTATTTAAGAATTGCTTCAATATACCAACTATCGGAGAAATAATTATAGCCAGTCCGAAAAACATCAGTAACTTTTACAGTAAATGTTCGATTTTTAAAATTCATCTTTAATATATGTAAAAACAAAGGTATGTTACAGAGTGTAATTTTTAGTAACCTAAACAAATATTTAAAATGATCAGCATTTTATTCTGCTTTTTTCTTTCATGCTTAATAAACTTAATATTCTTCAACCATGTCGCAAAAAAAAAGATTTTTACATATATAATTTTTTATACAAATATGTTTTTAAACAGTACATTTATAATAGTAAATTTTATCCTAATAATTGTTTATTTAACGAAATTATAAATTATATGTATTCGGAAAACTAATCAACGGTTTTACTGCGGTGCAATTTGGAAGATCCTGCACAAGTAGTTCTCGACTAAAGACACTATAATTTTCTTCTTCTAATAAGAAGTAAGTCATTCCGTTGTACCTAGAGAATCGGGTAAGAGGAAATATTTCTCGAATCTCGCTCGTCTCGTCTCGAGTGAGATTTTTTTTCGAACGTAAATATGAAATTAAATTTCTACCCCGCTGAAGTAGAAATATAGCTAAAATAAATAAGTATGAAGTATTTATAGAAATTATGTAGTATCAGCAAATAAGAAATAACTTGTACAATAGAAACCTGAAATATTGTCCTAAATGTCACTATAAAACTAGATAACCAAAGAATGAAGTTTGTTAAAACATTAACAGCTGACAGATTTAAATTGATAACCTAAAAATTCCATAAAAATCTCGCCTCGTCTCGTCTCACAGAATCGCTAGTTGTACCTTAGTTACAAGTACATAAATTTCTGTGTTTTCCAGGTTGGCCCTTTCTTATTTTCCTGTAATGTAAATTGTTGACAAAATTATTAACTTGGTGGGGGCCATCTTTTGGTAGTGGCCCCTGGGCTGCAGCCCAGTCTGTCCACCCCTAAATCCGAATCTGATTCTCAATGCAAATAACACGGCGTTATCCCGGTCACGGAAGTATTAAATTTCTTCACCAGATGTCAGCCACTTTGAATTTTTTCGCGGATTGCCGACACTGGGTCATAACCCCAGATCTCACACTTCGTTAAAGCACAGAATAGTTACACAAATAAGCGACACTTCGTGTCGGCACCTTTCATGTTCCCCTATTCAGTTCTATGACCTTGAAGCATTGTGTAGACCTTTAAATTTGTGCTCTCCCCCTATCTCTCTCTAAGATGTGGGGAAACTTTCCGAATTTAATCAATGAGCCCTTTAAATTTGTGCACATTCTTCATTTCTCTCTAATTTTCCTTTCTCTGTCTTACTGTCGCTTCTGTATAAACTTATTCTGTGACATAACCCCAGATTCACACTTCACACATCGTTAGGGTCGAATTGGAATGGGCTAACACCACGTAGAAGATATACGTTTGAAAATCCCTGTTTTCCGTAAACGGCAGATAAATTGTCATTGTTCATTAAACCCAGTAACGGTATATAATCTCCTATTCTGCAGCTTGCGAATCGGATGTACAGGTCATTTACCCGCTGAATCATATGTGCTGGTACAATGCAGTTTTGGAGAAATATAGGGAAATTAATGAATGCAAAGCAATCAGTCTTCATGTGAGTAAATCGTGTTCGTTTTGCAACAGGCGAGCGCGTTCGCTTGCGTCAGATACTAACTTCGTTTCGTCGGTGGTGGATGTCGCGTAATTGACGGCATGTGCAACATGCACACAGCTTAATACAACTAAGGAGATGCGATGTGTTACCCTGGTTGCTATAACTTGGTTATTTGCATCTTTAAGAATTTATCCATTCGCGAAATTAACTCTTCGTTCGCTGTCAATTTTATTATGACAACGTTTATTTTCAAACGTTTATTGCTAAGTTGATTGACATACTTGTTGACACTCTGTGTAAGATTTTTTTAATAAGGTATGAGGAAAACACTGGCTTTTGTTTCACAAAAACTATACAGTAATTATACAGTTCAGACTATTAAGCTTATAAGCTATCAAAAATAATACAAAATTACAGAATTCATTGCAAAATGAAAAATAGGGTCCAACTCGAAAAAAAAAAACCGAGATTAAAATGTTAGAAAGTTGAATCTATCCAGATCCAGATTCAAATATTCATTACAGACTCTCTTAATTTCATATGTTTCTAGGAATTCTAACAATTGAACTTTCCACATTTTTATTAAATAAAAAGGAATGTTTTTCGTAAACATTAATTACATGTCAAAATATCTAAATTCTAAAACATTGCTGGCAATTTAATTAATGCTTATAAAATGACCTAATTTATATCATATCTGTGGTTTTCCGTATAATTTTTGCATAAAGTTTTATTTAGTCAGAAAGCCGTATATATTATTTCTACATTATTGTAATCAATTCTGGATGAATTAATTTAACATTAATTGAAATCGAAATCGAAACTTCTACCAAAATTTACAACCTATAAATAACGGTAAAAAAGTAAATCGTTATAATTTTTAGTTCTTTACTGACAAAATGTTTTATTATTTAAATTTACTGTAAAACCGTTCAGAGAAACAATTTGCTCACGAAAATCGAAACCAGATATAGAACTGAAACTGAAATCGAAACATTTAAAGTCAACTGTTAACCATCCAGATTTATTTTAAATAATTATTAACAAACTAAAAAGCTTGCGAAAACACAAGATAAAAACATATCATTCCTTTAAAGTTGCTAAACAATAACCTAATCCTACATCAATTGATTTTCACTTCTGTTTTTGTTATTGTATTGTGACGCTAACAATCATTTTGATGATAAAAATCTCACATCAAAGAAACAATGTTATAAATGAATTGAAATAAAATTTCTGTATTACATATGTGTTACGATGTAAATTAACATAAGGCATCATGTGTAAGAATCTTTAAGCACTAATCGTTGAAAGCACTCCATTTAAACCCGTCATTGCGTGCTTTAAAAATTAAGTACCTCATACACTTGTATCATAATGTACTATTTTTATTGCTAATAAATTAATTAAGATAATAAATAAGAAAAATATCCTTATTTCTATTTTTTTTCTACTATTTTGGGAAAAAATCTGTAACTGCCTTTTCAGCGTTACTAATGAACAATATTGTAGCGGGTAAAATATTTACAAAATTAAATTTTGTCGCAGTCTTTCTGTACTGGTGCTGCGTTTAGTGGTAATAATTACAACTATGTTTGTTTATTTGACGTTTCGTTGTTGTTTACGTGGGTGAATAGTGACAATTGAATAAGTGTGAAATAAAAAAAAAAATCTTATTAAATAGTGATAAATATAATGCCGACAAAATAGACTTTCTAGACATCATACTGGGTGAGTTAAATATTATAATTTTACATTTATAGGTTATAAGTAATAAAACCTTCAAGGTTTGTCCGTTGTGATTATAACTGAATATGAATTTGCTATCTGAAAACCATGTCATAAAGTAATGATTTATTTAGTTATAAAACTTTTTGAAGTATATATTCATTAAAAGCAAGTTAAAAGAGCTTTTTGGTGTTTAGGTTGTTAAGCAAATTAATACCGCAATAAAACGTAAATTTTAAAAATTAATGGTGTCATTTCGTCTGGCAAAATTATGCAAATGAATTGTTAAAATAATGAGGAACCTTAAAGACTGATGAATGACGCTGTGTGTAACAATTACTCATACACACTCAGGAGTAAAGACCATTTATCTGCATGTACTTTGGGCTTAATCAAAGACCACTTCAGCTCATTATACTCTGGACCAGAAGTTTCTTCACAATTAAAATTACTTCTCACTTTACGCACTTATAAATAGAACAGTTTTATTTTTAGAGGCTATCATTGCAAGTGTTTGTCTGACTTGTAGTTTGTTGTGCTTTTATTAGTAAACACACTGCACTTCATAAATTTCACAATTTCAAACTATGTGTTGACATTTGACTCATTAACAATTAACTATAAATAATACTTATTCATTTCTTGAAAATGGATAAGGAAAACTTTAAATGAAATCATACAAAGAAAAATATTAGTTATACATGCTATTCATATAAATTTAGCAATAGTTCTGTTTGAAATACTGATAAGAATTCTAAAAATTTATAATAATGTTAATGTGTCACATCTTTTTCTTAGCTAAAATATCTGATTTTTATTTTTATTTGCATGTATTTTTAATACATACTAATACTACACCTACCTATATGAAACTTTAATTATAGAAATGCATTTTTTCATAATATTACATTTATATATAATGACAAATAAATAAAACTACAAATATACTTGTATCAACAAAGGACAAAGGTTTTGAGAAAAAACTGGTTAAGATATTGTTGACATTTTTATACGTGGTACATCCTTCGTGCAAACAGCGTTCACAAATTACACATTTTATCCAATCATCCTTTTTTAATAGTTTTTTTAAAATCTTCCTTGCATCCGGCACATTCATTTTCATAATGTTCGACTTTTTTCATTAGAATCATCCTCTGATTAACTATTTAACAACAATTCTTCAGAACTCCTGGAACAGCAACGATCGTCTACTTTTTTACGTGCGAATGATTTTTTTTCTGTTTACCGGTTGGATTGATCCTTTTAAGTGTAACAATCCTCTGGTCCATCATTCCTCAACATAGATAGCTAGGTCCTCAGAGCAGAGGTTCAGTAGACCACTAAGTTACTTGACTGTGTACAAATAGAACTACATTTTTAGGTTCATTCTTATGCACATGTTTATAAAATATGTACATAAATAATTAGTTTAAACCTACCGAATTAATAATTACCTAATTGTGCATATATGAGGTACAAATTATTTTTTGCTAATATTTAAATCTTGTGTTATTCAGTGTTGACTGCATTAATTTTCAAACGGTTACTTATACTGTTTCCAAAAAACAAATTTAACATTCCCTATGAGAGATATCACTAGCGCCCGTTCAATTTTTGACATTAAACATATGTATACTTTTTAAAACATATGTCTTTATTTTAAATAAAAATCAAATGTTTTTAGATTATAATAAGAAAGTAAATTTATACAGTATGTGCAACGAAATACGGAACAGAACTTTACCATGAAATTTTAAAAAATTGCGGTTACTAGGATTGATTTAGAGCAAAACATTGTACATCAGATCAGATAAGATTATAACTGACACAACAGTATATCTGCAGTACGAGATTTATTAAATATAAAATGTAATATTTTCTTTCAAAATCAGACAGCGCCATGGAAATAAACGCGCGCTTTACCTGCTGTTGCATGCGATGCGCGACAAAGCCTTTTTTGTTATTTAATTAAATTTACCCCTCTTTTATGTTTGTTTTCTACAGAAATAAGGATTACAAACGTTTTTTATCTTTTAGACAAAAACAGTAAATACGAAATGAAAATTATATTTGTATTTTATTCATAGAAAAAATCTACAAGTTCGATTAATTGGGTATTTAATTTATCAAATTTTTGTCACATTAACAGCCAAAATGCCGCTTTTTTTCAAACGTTCGGGTTATCAGCCCCCTAGAGCAGGCCCTGATATTGTAACAAAATGGAAAAAACGGCCCTGGTTTCCATCTTGTTTGTACACTGCATTTCTTCTGTGAACTATGATTCTTGTATCGGTAGATATGTATACGTTGGCATTTTTGTAATAAAAATTAGAATATGCCGAAAAGATCATATTTCACAGACAAAAATAAGTATTTAGATAAAAATTTGAGAGGGTAGATTTGCCTCTCAACAAAAGTTTGTAGACAGTCTTAGTTAGGTTTAGCTGTAGATCAGACGCATAGACATAATGTAGTCTGTGTTGTTTAATTTAAAATTAAATAAATTAAACAACACAGACTACATTATGTCTATGCGTCTGATCTATAGCTAATAAAATTAGTTTAAGTTAAGTAAAGTGTATATGTGCTCGTGCTCCCAACAAATGTGTTTTTCTTTCATAATCTTCGCGTCATTTCGTTATCCCCCCGTGTTACAATATCAGTCTAATCCATTTTTAAAACCAAAGTTACAATATCAGTCTAATCCATTTTTAAAACCAAAAGTCTATCTCTCCTACCAGTTAGTAATCCTAGCCACAGAATAGTTATATACAGAAGCGGCACTCCATGTCGGTACCTTTCATGTTACCCTAATCAGTTCTATGACCTTGAAGCATTGTGTAGACATTTAAATTTATTCCCTTCCCCTATCTGTCACTAAGATGTGAGAAAACTTTCCGATTTTAAACAATGAGCCCTTTAAATTTGTGCACATTCTCCATTTCTCTCTAATTTTCGTTTCTCTGTCTTACTGTCGCTTCTGTATAAACCTATTCTGTGCCCTAACCCTAGTACTACCACTATACGTATCCATATGATGAAAACAACTTCTGGATCCGTAGAAATAAGGCCCTGCAGGTCCTGATATCACTCTAATCCATTTTTAAAACCAAAAGTCCATCACTCATCTCTTCTACCGGTTAGTAACCTTAACCCTAGTACTACCACTATCCGTATGACGAAACCAACTCCTGGACCCGTCTAAACAAGGCCCCGCAGGTCCATTACAGGAATTCCATTTGGCGTTTCCGCGTGAGTCCTGCAACAGGTCCTCGGGGTGGGCCGTGGATGATTTACCCGCGGGGCAGTAATTGAGTTGCAAGACGATGCGCAGACCACGTGTCGCGTTCCTGCACCCACCCCACTATCGAACGCTTATAACCCCGCTTTTTTCTCCCGTAATTCGCCTGAATTAAATAGCACTAAGCAGCGGAATGATCGTGGAATGAATTTGTGAAACAAGAAGATAAATGGCGCTTTTTACAGACTCAAATTGCTATAAGTGTGCGAACTTAAAATGTCTTCGTTTAAAAATATGAAACTTGGAAAAATAAAGATTACAGTATTTGAGTATTTCGGTTACTGTGGCGGCACTGTACAAAATGAGTAGAGGAGAATTTAGCATTGTATATACTTTTAAAATTCAATATTTTAGATATTTTAAATTTAACATACAATGTGTCCATAAGATCCTACCTTATAAAAGGCGCAGTGCCGACTCCAGAAGGGCAGAGGTAAAAATTCTCTTGCCTCAAACTTCATCAATGTGT
Organism: Stenolophus ochropezus; assembly: GCA_035578165.1. Taxonomy (NCBI): domain Eukaryota; kingdom Metazoa; phylum Arthropoda; class Insecta; order Coleoptera; family Carabidae; genus Stenolophus; species Stenolophus ochropezus. The sequence continues at coordinate 8,429,147 of JAQOWZ010000002.1, forward strand.
GTGTACGACTGAGCTGTTTTTACAATGCTCACAGTGTTTATCGATTTTTCTTTCGTTGCACTGTCTGTTTTAGAAAAGGAAGTCTTGATGCATGCCTCAATTGCATTCTAATTTGTCTTTTTGGGAGTGGACGAAGCGAACATGTGACCGACGAATGATTTTAAAATTTTGGCCGTTGAATTTGCACTTGTATAAAGTTAGCATAAGTGTGTGGACGTGGATACAAGATATCTGTGAATTTTAAATTTATGTTTGCTTTTAAAAAATGACAGCAGGTTCTTCTAATATACAGTTCTTAGTTTGTATTCAGTTCCTATCTCCTGCCTTATCAAAATTTTAGTTCATTACTGTTCGGATAACATTATTTAAGAGAATGTAAATCCCTTATGGACGTTGTTGATTTTAATAAATATTATTTTCTGTAAAATTGAGTTTTTGTAAGACGAAATAAAAGCAAAAGAATTAAATTACAAAAAGGAAAACGAAAGAAACTAAATTCTATTTACATTGTTATTAATAACAATAAATACGTTTTTCTATAAATACTTTCAACATTTGTTTTAATGTTAAAATGTCATTTAATAGTGTGAAAAGGAATTATTTGTACTATGTTAAGTAAAACACTACTTGTTCGCAATGAAAGAACAATAATAAAGTTTTCTGTTACTTTCGACTTCACTCTATAATAATATTCTTTGTCGATTTTAAAATTCAACATTTTTATCAGTTATTATTTTTTAGAATGTAATGATAAGATATAAATTATTTTATTTTGTTTCCTTTCCTTGTTTTAACACTTGTATCATAAATAATGAGGCATTTCCGTTCTAGTGATAAAAGTAATGCACATTTTACTTGAAACTTAAATGACATTAAACAATAGACAATATTTGGATTTATTTTTAGATGACATTCTTTTTTAATTTCAGCTATAATATTTTTATTTACTCTATCCATCAATAAACGGTAGAAATTAGACATATTATAGATATTTAAAAGTTTTAACGACTACAACTCGTGTTCCATATCTTCGAACTAACTACGAACAAAATAAATTAAAACATATAACATTTATATTTTAACTATTTTTCTTATCATTTCAATAAACGATAACCGTACTTGAACGAATGCCTTTAACTATAAATCACAATTTATGTTTCCATATCAAACGATAAAATTGTTCTGTTTTAAAATTTATATCTTGTTCCTGTTTACTGTTTTCAACAAGAACCCAAACAATACCAGTTGTGTTTTACTGTTCACAGAAGTTGAAATAAGCCAAACCTTACAAGCTTCTAGCTTGTTAACCACAAATATCTATTGATTTGTTATTAAACAAGTTTTGATACAAGTACAACACTAGGTTCTTTGAAATTTGAGAATTACTATTATCGAAATATGTTCTGAATCAATTTATAAATGCTTTTTTTAAACATTTTCTATATAATGAAAATAACAAACTTCTGCATTTCTTGTTAGAAATCGTCAATGATCCTCAATTAATCTGTTTCCTTTTGAAGATGCGAAGAAAAGTGAATACCAGTTCAAACTAGTTTCTTCTCAGGTTTAAACTTGCAGATTGCAGATTTCCTATGCAAAGTAGCATTGAAAATTGTTTGCTCTTGCTCTCAATTCTTCTAAATGCACGTTTAACAAGCAACTGCTACATCTTGAAAGAAAATATAATCATTCGCATAACCTAAAAACAGGACCAGTACAGTATTTATTTATTACTAAATTTGAAAACAAAAAAGCTTTTTAAATTAATTTGTTGAAGTATTGTTCGAATAATTTCTTCTTTCGGGTATATGGTCTGTTTGCCCATTTTTGTTTCATTTATTTACTCCTTCATGTATCTTTCTCTTAATATATTTTGCTCTCAGGTCTTTCTGATTTTGTTCTAGTTCCTAATTATTGCTCTATTTATTTGTCTCAGTTCGTGCTCTAACTTTTCTGATAATTTCTCTAATTATATGCCTCTGTTAATTTCTAACTTATTATTCTAAATATTTAATCGTAATCTTATTATAACTATATCTATTGCCACTATTTATATAATTTACAATGTGTTTTAATTTAGCTAATTTCCAATCTATTTATTGCCCTATATTTTTGCAATTGTACTTGTTCTAGTTTCTTCTTATGTTCTGTTTGAATTTGTTGCTGAATTCACTATAATTATTGGACTATCTTTGGTTATTGGTCTATATATTTTCTCCAGAATGTTCTTTGTTTATCTTATTTATATATAATTTCTCCATTGATGCAAGTTAAAAATACAAATATTAAACTGAAGAAATCCACTTACAGTTTTTTCCACTACTAGCCTAGAGACCCATTATTATTAACGTTTATTTGATATAACCATGGTCACTTAGATCAATAATAAATTATTATTAACCATGGTCGATAACGAAAATTGTCACTTTTTAAAGCAACTCAAGTCTCCAAACTCAAATATTGTTTGAATCATTTAACTCGCGAAAAGTGTATGGATTCACAATTTAAATATGCCGTTTAAATTAAATTAGTAAATCAAATAAAACCAAATTAAACATCAAAAGTGAGGTTCACAAACTGAAACGTCAAACAAAGGCAGCATACTTTATTGTTGTGAATATTAAAAAATAAGTTAATGTTCATCTCAAAATGTTTATTATTGTCAATATAATTTCTTTTAGAACAATTGGGAGTGAAATGCTACTAAAAAAATAATATATATACCACGATTGACAAGACCATTATTGACAAGCGTCTTATGACACAACTTGGCACTAATGATAGTTTTCACAACCTTGGTATATAATGTACTATTAGCAACCACTGGAATCGAACCTAAACTTTTTATTTAATTGTTCCCCTGAATTATGAATGGGTTTGTTAACTAAAGTAGTTATTTAAAGTTATGAATTTTAGAATAGGATAGGAATATTTTTAAAAAATATGTAGGTACTTCTATGTTTACAAAGTCAAGAATATTTCTATGGTGGTTACCCATTTCTTAAAACCTTAAAATTTATTTTATAATAAGACGAATAACATGTACATAAAAAAATAAAGAACTGAATGTAATCGCTTAATTATTAAATTAAAAATTATTTTTTTTATCTTAGTTCTCATGCTTGTTGCAAGTGCAAATACATTATACTTTTTGGCTACACTACCCTTTATCACAATAATTAGCCTCTTCCAGTTTAAATGTGTATTTTATGCGTTCGTTTAAATGCAAGGTAAATGTAACAACCTCCCACTTACAGTAGAGGGCGTTTGTTGACATCGTCCAGCGTGTGACCAAAGCACCACACATCACACCTATCGGTAATTTGCTTGTAGCAGATAATCTGTCTGGTTCTTCAAACGACGGAAGAGCAAGGGGTATGTGCTACGTGTAATGCTATTAGGCGAAAGGGATTTGAATATGCTGTGTTTGCACTATGTGGTATTCGAGGTATTGAGCGAACGACGCTCAAACAGAAATTTTAACTAAGGACAGCCACTACAAAAGCAGATTGGAAATTCTATACTGTCTTACAAAAGTCTGCAATATCAAATAAAGAATCTTTTAGTTTATTTACAATTTCAAGAATGAGATCATCTTGTTATTTCATTTTGAATGTTCAGAATTGTAGTCATTTTTTCTATACTAGTAAAAATATTTGGAAATATCAGGGCATGTAACAGATTAAAAAAACCGGTAACCGATATTTTGAACGAAAATTGCGAACTTTAACCGTAACTTTAACCTATATTTTTCAAGCCGAAAATATCGGTAACCGTTAACCAAAAAAAAAAACCGGTTTTAGCAAACATTAACCTTTATTTTAATATCATTTAGCGAGAAAAAATGTTATTTTTTTATATCTGTGTTTTCTATTTGTATTTGAACATGAGTCATGACAGTTTTTACAATTAATATTTTATTGGAGAGTCATAAATGTAGGTAGTCTCTTTGGCCGTTAAGGTTACTTAAAAAGTCCCTAATAAATACGGCCTTTGTCAACACAGGCAAGTTGAAAATTGAAAAGTAACCTGTGTTTTTCTAAAGATATTAGGGGAATATTTGTGAATATTCATTATTTAAATTGCTTTTTTTTAATTGTTATATTTTTCTCAGATGGTATTTTTTATTATTTTTTTTAATTAATTATTCTGTAATTTTTTTAAATCAAATTTTTATAATTACTTTTTTTAATCAATTTTAATTATTTTTTTTAACCGGTTTAAACCGGTTTTCGAACTAAAATCTTTATTATTATAACGTTCTCTATAAGGGTTAACCGTTAACCAGTATTTTTTTCGGTTACATGCCCTTGTTTATTTACAATTTCAAGAACAAGATCATCTTGTTATTTCATTTTAAATGTTCAGAATTGTAGTAATTTTTTCAATACTAGTAAAAATATCTGGAAATATTAATAAGTATATTATTATTTGATATCAATTTTTATCTGTATTCAATATGTAGTCTTATATAAAATGGTTTTTGTGAAATATTCTTCACGCTAGTTACAGTGTTTGGAAGGAGCGTATACATTTTATCCTCTACACATGTTATATTGCTTGACGTTGTACCTTGCACACTTTCAATCTTGCACACCTTTTATCGTGCACACATTTAATCCACGAAAAAAGTTATCTTACACACATTTTATCTTCCAAATCATTTTATCATCGACACATTTTATCTTCCACTCATTATATGTTCCACACATTTTATCTTTTACATATTTTATCTTCAGAAAAATTTGATACTATGGATATTTCATCTACTTATAAGTATGTTAAATGCATGGGCAATAAAATGAATAGCAGGTACAATTACAATGTTTTAAAGATCAAACGTTGGAGAAGATAAAATGTGTGGAAAAAATAAATGAATGAAAGATAAAATGTGTGGATGATTAAATGTGCGCAAGATAAAATGTGTGTAAGATAACTTTTCTTCGATGATTAAAAGTGTGCACGATAAAAGGTGTGCAAGATTAAATGTTTGAAAGATACCATGTCAAGCAATATAACATGTATGGAAGATAAAATGTATACGCCCCGTTTGGAATATACGTGTTATTATAGATATTTACAAAAAAGCAAATAAGTAAACCATGCAGTAAGTAAGAAACACGTGGGTGTTGTATTTACGAACATTAGTGGTGACTTGTTGGTTACACGAAGTCCCTTATTAAAAACCAAATGAAATATTGCTGTGTCCGATAGATTTGCAAGTCACTATTAATTGTATATCCTTTACGAAGGTGTGTACCGAAACATAGAACATTAATAAAGGATTTTTGTCCTTAAATGGATAATATCACATTGGAATAAAATGGAAAACGAACATTCAACATTGATGACAAAATTTCGATTAGAATTTTTTTGTTTAAGTGTTGCTTAAATGCTGCAAATCAGCGTTCCAACTTTAAACCCAAAGTCTGACCGTTAGTCGGCTGTTCCTACTGATTTCTGACCGATCCCGAACCTCAAAGTCAGTGAGTTTTTTATTTATCTTCCATGTTTGTACATTTATTTTCAGGTAAAAGTAAAACTAACCTAACACAATTGACATTAATGATAATGACGGTTCAGAATCAGTCCGCAATTCGTTCCAACAAAAACACGGTCCGGAATTATCCATAGTCCGCGCATGCATAAACCACAGTACATGAACTAACCATAAACCTTCAGGAATATCTAGTTGGAACAAACCTAGTATTTTACAGTATTAGCGAGGTAAAATTTTTTCACTGGTGATAGGAAATGACGAGCTGTTCAGGTGAGCCTATCACCTCCCAGAAACAGTAAAAACTATTAACTCGTGTACATTGTACAATAGTTTATTTGTTACTCACTTCTAAATAAAATTAAAATTCTGACAGTTACTAATGTTATATGCAAAATTTGTATGACTAACTAACCAGCAAAACTGACAAATACTTTTACAGGTTAGTATCTCGTAAATGTTAGTTTCCCTGGTGGAAAACAGAAAACAGTTCAAGTAAATGACGGTTAACAAGTGAGTAACATGTAAAAATATTAATATATTTCGTATTACTGATGTGCTTTTGTAAGTATTATCTTATTTGATGTAGAAGTTAATTTTGAATAACTCTGCACTTTTGTAGTTTTGCTGAAAATCTAAAAGGAGAGGGATTAGCCATTTTTGAAATCCCATGCTAAAGTCCGATATTCCGTGTTTCTGTGCACACCTGTATATAAATACAAATATCATGAAAAAAACCTGATGCTATGTCCTATTGTTAAATATCATCAGATAAAAAAAAGAATTGAAAGAACACACCAACACATGCCTACATAGGATACCATACGCGATCTTTTTATTGTTGAGCAAAGTATTCATAAATTATGCACACATCCTTTCCTTTATTGTCCACGATATATTTTGTTAAATTAAGACATTTTTATTATTAAATGTTGGTCATACAAAATATTATCAGCAATGTGGTTTCCCCCTTTTTTATGTACATATATTAATTTTCAAATAAAAATATTACACTCGTAAATTTGTTTATTGTAAAAAATTACCTAAAAAGAGGTAATAAATTAATAAATATTAGGTGTAAGTGAAAGAGAAACAGAAGTAGTATTTACCATATTGAATTTTATAATAATTATAATAATCTTTTTTATATTTTTGTTTTTATATTTATATCAATTTAAAGTTTATAGGTTTGATATAATTTTTCGATAAAGACCAAAACAAACATTTATACCCTGACCGGGAATCGAACCCGTGACCGGGACTATTGGATATGTCGGGGTAGATTAATTGTTTTTTAATAATTTTATCTCAATTAAATTTACTTAAAACATTGTACTGTCATAAATCCTTATTCTTCTCATGTTGTTTTTCAAACATGATAAATCATATATTTAATGTTTTCCGTGATTTATAATCGAGTTTAATAGTTTTGCCATAAATAGGATATTAATTCCAAGATAAGATCGTGTAATAAAAATATTATCAGAAAAGGAAAAGTATTTCCAATTGTAATCTACCACAATTAAATATAATAAATAGCTTGTAGGAATAACCAATTGTGGTAAGTGTATAAGATGAAAAATCACGTTGAGCGATAAGGAAAATGCGCAGAAAATTCTAATTCCTTTAGCAGCGTTTCCAATTCTCTCGGCAATAATCCTGAATGTGAAGTGTAACAGTTTTGAATACCATTTGAAGTCGAGCCGAGGGAAGAACAAAGCAGGCGTTGACCGAAATATCGAACGACGCACGTGTCTCGTAGCACCCTCCCAATGCGTCGACGTGCATCGCTATTTCTCACCGGCGAACATTTATTTCTATACAACGAAACAACGTTATACTTTTAGGATAAGCTTCGAACTCGGAGCAGAATGTCCGAAGGCACTAGATGACATATTGTTAACGAAAGTGCTGCCGAGAACGGCAACGAAATGAGCTACTTACAGCGGATTCTTTACCTGAAAGTGTTGCCGCAGAATGAGAAATTCATTTTCTGGAATTGGTCGCGTTTGAAAGTTACACTTACAGTCTTGCCTTTTAAAACTTTACCATAACTTCATCAGTTTCACTCATTCTCCGCGATCCAAACTTTATAAGGATAATAAAATTAAATACAGGCATAGTTGTAAGTATTTTAACGCAATACACGATAAAACGAGAAGAAGCGAAGGAACGAACACAAACACGATTTACATGATTTTTTTTTAAATTAGAATTATCTACAAATGACAGATTACTTTAATAATAATAATAATAATAATCATATTTATTGAACATTACACAGCGGTTACATCCTCTTCCCTTCGTATCATTTTGTAAAAACTAATCAGTTTCTGGACGTTTTCTCACGAACCCAGAATGATGGGCGATAAATTTTAAACTTTTACTTACTTAGTTTATAAATTTTTAATTTTTGGTACTAAACATGTATTGATTCATGATGCAAGTTCAAGTGTTCAAAGTTCAAACGCTCAAGTGTACAATAACAAAACCAACCAGTGCCTTGCATCCCTTCGTTGCTCACATAAGGTAACTTTTGTTTAATTCCCCATGCTTAAACAATTTCATTTGTTATCATTGTATACCAAGGTTGCACCTTGGGATACAATCGTGGCGCTAAGTCAATAATGTATGTCTTCTTAACCTTGGTATATATTATACGATATTTTCAATAACTTAGATCTCGTCTCGATGTTTTAACATATTCTTACATGAGACTGTACTTACTCAATAGATGTTTTGTACTTGAAATATAATGATTGAACTCACCTGTAACAAAAAAAATAGTTATTAACATAAATAATTCACCTATATTTGTAAGTAACTTAACCAAACTTAATTTCAATGTTAACTACAATTCATCGAACAACTGGTGAAAGAAACACATTTTAGTTACTTATTTTATAATTGAATACCAATTGTATTGGCGATTTTTGGATGGAAGACAATATGTTCTCACACTCTCAGTACCGCATGTGTTTATTATGTGTATGAATTAGGAATGAAGACAGATGCGATTATTATAAATAAAATAAATGAGTTGGCACTTTCATCGGTCAGAAATATGCCGTGTAACAGTTGTCGAGCATTGATTTTATTGTTAAATTTTGCAATAAATTAGAACGGGGAAAGCGAATAAATGGAACAAACCATATGGCGGATATTTTAATGAAAATAATATATGAGCGAGCATCACACTTTTGTCTGTCATTGTTGGAGGCTACAGGCTTTTATTTATGGGCTGCCACCATTAATTTGTTTTTAACGTATAATAGTAAATGCGAAATGTGTGTCTGTATTAATTGAATTAAAACTGCGGATGATATGCAATAATTGCATGCGAAGGAATCCGTACAAAACAACTGTGTGCGGTGGTTAGATTATTTGCATGATTAACATGCTGCATAGTAGAGACAAATTCCACAATGGTTGCCAGTTACACCTACCGAATGCTTCGAATACCAAATTGTTTGCAAACATTGCCTCTTATTTTGTTTTCCAAAACTGTATTAAACAACAAACTATTTCAAAATTGCAATTCAACTCGTTGGAATTACAATCGTCATTGTGATTACTAACAACAAATATAAAAAAATATTGTGAGGCCACCACATTATCTCTCGCTGTTCAATTTGACTTATTTTGTAATTAAAATTAAATAAAAATGTAGGCCTATAAATATTTTCCAACATATAGGAAAATCGAAAATTTATACTTAAATTTGAATTTTTAATTAGGTAAAATAAATCCAATGAAATTAAATTATAACTAAGTGATGGAAGCTTCGTGACTGAGGAACTTGTAGGAAAATGTAACCGACACTAAGACGCAATTAAATTTATTTAAAAAAATTTAACCTACTTCGACCTTAAGTCATCTTCAGTAGGTAATTCATGAAATAAAATGTGTAGATCATAATAAACTGAAGTTGATAAAACCGGTCGAGATAGATTATTTTTTTAGTGAATTTGACTGTATCCCAGTACCGTATTTTATTTTTCTTAAATTATACCATATACATTATTTCATTACGGCACATTTATTTGTCACTGATGATATTTACCATTGCCATAGATATTTCAAATATGTTTCTTATAGAATAAAGAATAATGCCAGATGTTTCTAAAATAATATATTAACAATTGCATATAGTGTCGGTTGTTAAAATTAAATTATGTAATTCAACTCTCTTAGATTCGGCAATTAATTTAATAATGAATACTTAGTGCATATTGTTTTATTAGTTTATTTACTGATTCGGGTGGGACGAAATATTTCTCGAATCTCGCTCGTCTGGTCTCGAAACATCTTGCATCGGGCAAGACGAGAACGATTTTAAAAATAAAGCGTCGGTACGAGAAAATAAAATCGATATTCTCGAATTTCAATCATTTCATTATAATATTTTTTTTTTCAAACCTCATAAATGTGACATCTTTTTTGACTTGATTCACATGGTAGAAATTAAATTTCTACACCGTCGAAGTAGAAATTTAGCTACTTCTACTCCAAAAATAAACATGTACCTATAAGAACTATGTAGTATCAGTGAATAAGAAATAACTTGTACAATAGAAACCTTCAATATTGTCCTAAATGTCACTATAAAATTAGATAAACTAACAATGCAATTACTAAAAATCATCAACAATGGACAGATTTAATACGAGAAAAAGAAAATTCTCGACTCGTCTCGTCTCACAGAATCAGTTTATTGCTTAAAGATTATCAAAAAACTACTTAGGATGTCTTAATAAACAGACATACATTCTTAATACCAAACTGAGGTTTTAGAAATTAATATTGAAGTTTTAGAACAATAAAAACAGGTAATACATATTTATACATTGAAAAAAGAAAAATAAAATATACCTACATTAAAATGGACTTATTTGTTGAAAAAACAATAATTCCTTTACCTAATAGGGCGACAATAACAGCGAAAATGAAAGTAAAGGATATGGTAAAGCAGTTCCTTTTTATAAAAATAATTTAGTAATAATTCACATGTAAATAGTTGCTCTTTTACCGATAACTCCTAATATAAAGTTATGATTAATACATTCCTCTCGTATTTATAAGTTTTGAGGTAAAAACAAGGAAAATGTGAGTAAAATGTAGGACAGTGTTCTTCTTTTATAGTGTAAATGAATGAAGGTAAAAGTAAAAAGTTTCGCGTTAACCTTAGTGCAAAACTAGAATGAAGTCGGCTTTTAATCCACATTTATTAACAATGAAATCAAGGTAAAAATAGTAGGTTGGTGTTGTATTATTCATTTAATCAGTGGCGTAGTTAACGTCGGGACGCAGGGCGCCGAGTGCCGGCTGCGGCGCGGCTGTGCGCGCCTCTCGGCTTCATAAATTACAAATCTCTCGCTTTATCTCACAATTTGGCGGCCGGTAATCCGCACCCCGAAATTTCGCCCCGTGCCGATTCGGCCGATAGGGAAAATGCATTATTTAATTTGATTATATTTGAAATCGAATTTAAATTACAAATCTCTCGCTTTTATCTTATAATTTGGCGGCCGGTAATTCGCACCCCGAAATTTCGTCCCGTGCCGATTCATCCTACAGGGAAAATGCATCCTCTATTTGATTATATTATAAATTTAAAATTAAACTTACAATTTAGCAACTAGAGGATTTTCTTGACTGGTCAATGAATAAGTCTAGGCAATATTTTTTGGAATTCAGTCATTGTTACCATTGGTAACTTACCAAGGCTTTATTTCGCTCCGATCGGTTTCGACCCCATATCAATCTTGTTCAGAGTGTGCAAACCAAAAATAAAAATGTGTCAGTACGAAAAAATGGTGAACCATGGAAAATTCAAGCAAAATGTTACTAAAATGGTTTTAAAAACGAATCGTAAAAAGGCATAAAAAATTAAGCGAAATTAATTAAATAAATATTCACTAAATTCCAGAAATTACTGTCATATCGTATTACAGTTTAGTAACAAAGGTGACACGTCGAGATATTTTGGGTAATACGTATCATTTACGGGTTTGTGCTACCTTCCTCTATGTATAACGTTTGTGAGACTATATTTTCGGGGTTAAATAATATGAAAACCAATAAAAGAAAATGAATAGCTGATGATATTAGCAGCGCTTGCTTGAATTGGAAATGCATGAAATACTACTTTTTAACCGAAGATTTAGTAAATCATTAATGTAAAGAATTATTTGTGTTCGCTCTATTAATAAATAAATATAAAAAAATATAATATAAAAATTATGAATATATATAAACGTGACAAAACGAAAGTTAAACTACTTAACTTAATTTCGAATTTTTAATTTTCTTAATAATATCAATTCTAAATATTTTCTGATTTTGCAATGGTGTATAGTTAAGATAAGAACTAATTATTAATTACTTGCCTATTTATATTTGTTTCGATAGCAATGTTTATGTGATAATCAGCATTGTAAACAATAATTAATAATAAATAAGTATATCAACAGGTCGACAAGTTTTCGTTTATGTGTTATAAATTATATCTGACTCAGTGTCTGCCGATGTCACATATCAAAGAATTTTATTTATTATCATTCTCACTGAATGAATAATGACATTTCTGTTAAATATTTAAGAATGACATAGTACATAGTATCTCAATTACTAAAATAATTTTGATAATGTCCTACTCTTCAAATAGAACATTCAATTAATTATTTAGAACAAATGTTTTGAATGAATTTGAAGTATCTTTTCTTGCTGGTTCTTGGTAGCTCTGTACATAATTAAACGTGATTCCTCGACCATTTGTTTGATTACTTTTATCATGTGCTGTCATAAGAGTTAATAGATCTGACTATACAAGTACAAATCAATCCCAATATAAGAGGTGTACTATTTTTTAAACAGAATTGATCAACTAATCACATCCATTAGATAGTTTATCATATTTACAGCACAATTAGAATATCCATATATTATAAAACTGTTAAAAATAATTTTTCTATCGCTACAGCTCTTCCTAAAAAAGTTCGTGAAACAACTGTTATATTATAGACATTCAACCTACATTCATTTAATCGTATGTATGACGTCCCATTAATAAGAATAGTTTATAAAGAGTGTTAATTTATTTTCAGTACATTTGCACGTAATACAATAGTCACATGAGCACACAAGGCATAAAGCATAACATTTCTCAGAAAAAAATGTCTCATATTATAAAAAATAAAAAGAAGTATTTTAATACGAAAGATTATTAGCCTAAAACTTATTCATGCTCAAACCATTCTCGTCGAAAACCCTTTCAATTGGACAGTAACGTTATTCTCAAAAGTTACTGATATTTTCAAATTCAGATAACATATTTGCCATTCCCTTTGACTGTATCAGTTTACCCCTTCTACACATTTACTTAAATTAAATACAATAATCGTTCCAATTATGAACTCGTCGATGAGTAATATATTTAATATCGTATGTAGGTTTAGTACAAAGATACTTTAATGTAAGATTCAGTGCAATAAACCAAATACGACACTATATGATATACAAGACTCATCACTATTTGGATCACTCGCGTTTCGATCTTGCGATCATCATCAGGTCATTTAAGAAAAGAAATTGTTATTTGTAGTTGTTACGCATCAGGATCTACAAGTTTCTTCCACTATGATTTAAACTACTGGCACAGAATAGTTACACACAGAAGCGACACTCCGTGTCGGTACTTTTCATATTCCCCTAGTCAGTTCTATGACATTGAAGCATTGTGTAGACCTTTCAATTTTTTCCTCTTCTTGTATCTCTCTCTCAGATATGAGTAAACTTTCCGATTTTAAACAATGGGCCCTTTAAATTTGTGCACCTTCCCCATCTCTCTCTAATTTTCGCTTCTCTGTCTTACTGTCGCTTTTGTATAAAGCTATTCTGTGCTACTGGTCAAAACCATTCTGGTTAAAATAAGTTTTTAGCCAAGGGTATTTGCGAGGGTATTTGTTTCTACTGTTTAGTTAGTAAAATTTTATATAAAAGTAATAGTTTACAATAATTGTAGAATTTAATAACATTACTCGTATTTATTAACAATACAATTTTTTCTTAACCAAAGTAACCCAAAAAAAATTGTAATATTATTAAGATATTGAAATTTATCATAAAAAAATATGGTTTAATCCAATTTTGGAGGGTTTAAACAAGTTGACAACTGACCTGGGGTGGGATTCTGTAACTAAGTACGTTATGGTTTGAGTGCGTTATATAACCGATGGAAATAATAGACATAAACATGAAATTTTGTAGTTATCAAATATTTAATTTCAAATTCAATTTATTGATTATTTAGGTATTACTTTTTTATAAATTAAGTTTCAGTGTTTGAAGTGGACATATTTATGTTCTGTGACACATACTAATTATCTTTTGTTATGATAACGGACTCAAATAACGCAATTAACTGTTCTTTGAGTGCGTTATGTAGTTACAGAATCCTACCCCTGGTCTTTATTTAAAAAAAGTGTTACTTAGTTATAGTTATACTCTGTTTTTAAACTATAGACAGTAACTAGAAATTCTAGTGAGAAAATCAAAGCCTGTGATTGGCTGCTGCGCCATTTCATGAAGCCACATTTAACCAGACAAAATTTCAAGTTAACCTTCTCAAACGTAATTAAAACGTCAAACTCTCAGTAGTTATCAAATCACTTGCTGAATTTGCACGTGTTTCTTGTTTCATTTCTCTTTTTGTGATATTTCACGATTAAAACCAGTTGTTTTCAGAACTATTAGTATTTCTTTAACGCTGTGGTGTAAATGTAACTTCGTCTAGTGCTGTCTATAGTTAAAAACGGAGTATAGTGTTTACCTTAGATGAGGTATAACATAGAGACATGGAGACGTGTTCACTGTTTAAATATATTGTCGAAAGATCTAAGGTTTAAAATCGCTTGCAGCCAGCTGTTTGAGAACAGTGGACCAGTGGAGTAGTTATATGGAAAACTCAACCAAACAAATAATGAGGATAGGTGACAAAACACTATGACCAATATTTCGTTCGTCTAACATGCAGCTAACTGTTAGGCGATTCTCGACCATACATCTTTTGCTTGCTCAGTAGTACGTAGCTATAGGAGTGTGGCATATCTCTATGTTATACCTCATCTAAGGTGTTTACCAAATGTCACTTTATCTGGCATAGAGAGTGTACCATATTTTATGCAGAAAACCACTCCAAAAGAACAGTCTCATATATACATTGTTTCATTTCATTTGAAGTAATATTCCACTGCGATACCTCAAAGCACTTGTACCCCTTTCAACCGACTATATGTTTTTTTGTTAATGTGCCCCGCGGACGAACCGGCAGTGGTCGCATCCGCCCTGCCTGGCGTCCTGACGCCTCTGGCGCCTGCATTAAAACCGCATTCCGGTCAGATTCATCGCCGACGCCGATCGTTATTTACAGCTACACGTGTACACTGCACACAACACTCTTACCCACCCTAAACCCGCTGCATAAATTCACTTCCAAATCCGCCTTGCAGAAACAAAACTGCAGCGCTGGCTCAATGCTCAGATTATGGGGGAAATTGGACGGGGAGGTTAATGTTCGATTCCTATGGACCGGTAAAATAAACTAACAGTGCCAGGGAACCAACAAGTTTTGCAGAAATATAATTAAAATCATTTTTATACTTTGCGTTAACAATTGTCCTATTGTTATATCGAAAACGGTTTGATAATAACAGATATTGTTAAACTGTTTTTGGTATTTTTGTTGTCGTAAAATTGGTACTTCTAACAACTGCACACCACCTTAAATGACAAATTGCAAACCTCAAATACAAGTATTAAAAAAAAGTCAACCTACAGATTTCAAAATACTTTTAGATAAATGTGCCCAACTTCATTCAACAGAGTTAACATATTTCACATATGTTTATCCCTAGATTATAGTCTATTATTGTTTTAATTGAAATTTTAACTTGTATATAATAATAAACTATAAATAAAATAAATATAAAATCATAAATCATGTCTTATTCATTACGGAATGTTCAAATTTTGTTACTAGTGGCACATCAAGAATTTTTAAAAGGATGCGCTTTGACAAGAAAATTATAAAAATATATTTTATTGTACAATACATTTTTATTTATTAGCGGAAATGCTATTGTTCTCTTTACATATACTTGAACTCTATGTATATTTTTTCCCTGATTGTAATAATTTTCAGGATTGACGACAGTGTTTTAAAATATATTCAGACAAATTCAATTTAAATATTTAATTTTTTAATGTTGAACAACAATTTCATATTTATTTTATATTTATTTTATATTTAAAATACTTCATCAAATTTACACAAAAAATATTGAATATAAAATGGTTAAAAAAAATCATAAATCGAGTAGGTACCTACGTAATCATAAAGTATATGTCTTTATCACTAAAATGAAAGTAAATCTGGTGTTGAAACAAGTGAAATTCCTGCTTCATGTTCCGTAAAGAAGTTAGGAAACTAAAAAATAAATGGGATGTAATTATTGTAAACGGAAATGTAGTCAACGGCCTTCCTTGGAAAACAAGGTTGGAAACTGCGATTAAAAGGATGAAATATTTCAATTGTTGTAAAAATGACCTTTGTTTATTACCGTTATTTATACAATATCATGAAAACGCAAAATGAAATCTACTCATTGGAATAAATATATATTTAGGTGTATATTTTTTGCGAATTTCGTATCAAGGTTTGAATTAATTTATTTTTGCTAATCACGCAATCACTCAACAATAAAACTTATCGAAATACATGGTTCATTTTCAACAAATAATTTTTATCCGTAATTTATTGCGAGTGATAAAAGTTTTAATTAGTTGTAAGAGAAATTAAAAAAAAAAACGAGTACTTATAAGTAATATTTCTTTATATGGTTTAAATGATCTTTTTTCAATCTTCATATATATATATATATATATATATATATATATATATATATATATATATATATATATATATATATATATATATATATATATATATATATATATTAGACCCGTATTTTTCATATAATACCATAAATATGCCGACATTGTTTGACTAGTGATTAATGCTGAGGACTTTGCAAACCAAGTATTGCAGATTCAAATCCCGCGGAGATACGGATGTGTGTCTTCCATTACATCGTATCACCACAGAATAGGTTTATACAGAAGCGACAGTAAGACAGAGAAGCGAAAATTAGAGATGAGGTGGAAAATGTGCACAAATTTAAAAGGCCCATTGTTTAAAATCGGAAAGTTTCCTCACATCTGAGAGAGAGATAGGGGAAGAGCACAAATTTAAAGGTCTACACAATGCTTCAAGGTCATAGAACTGACTAGGGGAACATGAAAGGTACCGACACGGAGTGTCGCTTCTGTGTGTAACTATTCTGTGGTTTCACCTTGTTACTTATGTCCTTTGTAGTTGAGTAGTCGAAACATTAGATGCAAATATAAAAAAACAACAAAAGGTTTTGTGACGTAGCAGGTCTAACAATGGTACTGACTCACAGTTTACGAAGTTCCATGTAATTTGCTGAATGTCTGATATCCAGCTTTCTTGTATATCTCAAGGTCACATGTATATTATATTTAAATATTTAAAATTGTATATAAAAGTATACATATCTAAGTTTCATCTTAATTTTTTCTTCATTAAAACGTACTTAACCATTCATTTACGATAAGAATATCTCTGAAAAGCCTAAAAACTCCTATTACTGTGCTTTCCAATGTGAAACCACGTCATCGCCTTTACCCAGAATCTGATAAATGAAAATCAACAATTTCATTTGTTTGTACATGGAAAATTTTATTAATTTTTACTTGTTGACAATAATATTAGCAAATGCGGTGTATTTAATAGTATGTAGTAAAGGTTTGTATGTTACAATTACGGCCGAATTTACCAATCCTTAAATCAGGGCTTTATCCACTGATCAATTTTGATCCATGAATCAATTCAATTCACCATAAAAAATCATTGATCAACTAATCCATTGTATGCCATTAATCAAGCTTTGATTTTGAAGATTTTGACTGAAGATTAATCTAAAATATTTTTATTTTCACAAATCTATATGAATTGTTGTATTCTCCCTTTTTCGTTCTTCTTTGACATTTTTTTTTTATTTTTATTTTTTAGATATATAAAATATAATTTTTCGAAAACTATCATAAATTATAAACATACGAAATGATTGTTTTTTGTCTGCAGGATGCAAAAGTTTTTTGCATCAAGCAATTTTTGTTGGTAAAATGTAAAAGATCCCAATTTAATCAAACCTATCACTTTATTGTCTTCGCTTCTATCTGATATCATTTTAATAGTATTGAACAACGAAGTATTGAATCAAATATGCTAGTGTTTTCCAAAATTTTGATCTATTTGTACCTCTTTAAATATTTTTAACCGTTCATATCCCTTAGCAGAATGTTTCTGGGATATACCGTTAAAAAGAAAACTATATTAATATTTTTTAATGTGTTTCTGCTTAATTTTAATCCTACCTGTAAAAATACCCATAGGGTTATTTATTAAGTTGTAACTACTTGTCTACGTAATGTATATTACTGATTGTACAATTTATCTGCTATATTCACTATTCGGATGAAGTGCTAATAATTTAGATTAGCAAAGTTAATAATTTGGAATTGTTGGGACACAAATTTGAAGGGTCCGGCCCTGTGGAGTTGCACTTGAAATGCAACTGCATTCTGCATTTGAGTGCACTATCGCTCTGTCAATACATAATATATCGGCTTATGAGTCAATATGTAACTACCATTGATTCTCGCTTCACTACATGTGTAAATCAGACTATTGAATTCTAGAGAGTACATGCATTAATAATTTTCTCTGGCTATAAAATATCATCTAAGTATACACTGCAGACAGTAATAACTCCATTTTGATCAAATTTTCTGCTCCGTAGCAAACCTATTAATCTAAGTAGACATTGACGTGAATTTCCCCTTTTTTAGAGAAGAATTATGATTGTTATTTTTTTGGGTTTCATAGTCAGTGATTTTAAATTCAATGTTAATTATATTAATTATATAAATCATTTATGTAAGGAATTTGTTACAATATAATGTATAGCTTTTTGTTTCATTGTTATAATTTCCTGGTTAAAATAAAAACAGTTTCTACTGACATAAAATTTCACCTGCTTGAATTTCAATTTATTCGAAATCGCACAAGTAAATAATAAAATTGAAAATTATATCAGTTGGTGGCAAAAATAACCAAAATACAAAATACATTAATAACACAATATAGGTGAAATTTCATTTAAAAACGTACTATTTCTGAACTCTAATACAGAGTAGCCGTTACATATTGCAGATCAAAATGTGAACATAAATAATAATAATTTGCAGTGCAGTTTATTAGCTTAATTAAAATCACAACAAAACAAAAACGGTGACAAAAAGAATCACATTATTTTATTATTAACAATATGACAATTATATAAATAATTAAATTAGGTTACGTTTGGTTAATTTTTTTTATAGACTTTTATTCCGAAAACCAAAAGAAAAATGTTTTTCTGAACAAAAACGTATTATCCACATTAAGAATTCTCTATTTTGAAATGAAGAATCAAGTTATAATCATTAGGTGCATTATTTTCTTTATCATCATCCTTTTCACTTCGCTTATATTTAAAGTAAAGTGAATGGTTATGGTAGTTAAAAAGTAAAAAGAATTACTTATTGTATTTAATTTACTATTTCTTTGATCTTAGAACTGTATATCTTAGAAGTATAGAAATAATTAGATCATGATATCCGAATTTCTTCGTCAGATTAATTTAAGTAAATAAATTAAATTTAAAACTTTTTTATAAGTGTTAAAATATCGTTTTAAGTAGGTATTTGTTTATAAATAAAATTAAAAGTTACTAATACAATATCGTCAACATTATTAGCAATTATGTTATTATTACTATTATTTGATAGCTGACAGTAAAGCAACTAATAATGAGTGAAACTCCTATTTTTGAATCACAGTGTGATTTGTGATTGCTACGTTCGAGTAACTGTGATTTTAAAGTGAGATTGTGATCACCGTTCATTATATGATTATAGTCGGAAATCTTCGTCACTAATCGGACATGTTTAATGAAAAGCGAAACTGCTACTCTGAATCACAGTCTCACAGAATGATTTGTGATTTCTATTTTCATATCTATGAATTTAAACCGTGACTGTGATCACAGTATACTGTACGGTTAAAGTCGGGAATTTTCGTTATAATCGGAATTGTTTAGTAAGCCTGAGAAGCCGAACTGCTATTTTCATCACATTGTGCTTTGTGATTGCTACTTTCATATCCATGATTTTAAAGCGTTATTGAGATCACTGTTATTGTACGTTTAAATTCCGGAATTTTTGTTACGAATTGGAATTGATACTTCGTAAAACATTTAACGTATACAATAACGAACGGTGACTGTTCACGAATCAAAGGTTTAAAAAATATTGGGTACCAATTACGACCTGTGATTTTTCAATATCAGTGACTAAATCAGAGTTCGTGAAATATTGCTAATCACTAAAAACAACCCAATTTTTCAAGTAACATTCAAACATCAGCAAGCACAAGCTTTCTAGGTCAGGCGGTGTCCTTAAAAAGGAAAAGATTTTATCACTTCATAACAAAAAGAACAGTCACAATAAGTGAATTAGTTGAAGTGATAATTTGTGTGAAAAGAATGCAATTATTACAAGTTTACATCAATATTGCAAATTGACACAGGAGCGAAAATTGGTTGGAATAAAGTTAGACATGTGTTAAATTCCGATAGTCCCTGTGATTTTTCAATATGAGTGACTAAATCACAGTTCGTGAAATATTGCTAATCACTAGAAACAACCCAATTTTTCAAGTAAAATTCAAACATCAGCAAGCACAAGCTTTCTAGGTCAGGCGATGTCCTTAAAAAGGAAAAGATTTTATCACTTCATGACAAAACGAACGGTCACAATAAGTGAATTAGTTGAAGTGATGTGATAATTTGAGCGAAAAGAATGCTTATCAATATTGCAAATTGACATAGGAGCGAAAATTGATTGGAGTAAAGTTAGACATTTGCTAAACTCCGGTAGTAAGCGTACTCGTCGGATTGAAAATAAAGCTGTCAGAACTACGGGACTATAAAATTGGAATGTAGTGCACCTGTGTATTCTACCGGCGAACTAGTATATCTAGATTAAAATCAAAAGCAAATATTGTGTAGGTAGTTGCGTTTTTAGGTCATGCAACAGATTAGAAGCACACTGCAGTGGACGTACCGCACAGAGACGGTTTCGCACTGAAATTCCTTCCTTTGGCGCAGACAATTTACTCACAGGACAGGGTCATATAGATTTTTATTGTTTAGCGACTTGGTTAGCGCACTACAACTCGAATTGA
Source organism: Stenolophus ochropezus (assembly GCA_035578165.1). NCBI lineage: Eukaryota > Metazoa > Arthropoda > Insecta > Coleoptera > Carabidae > Stenolophus > Stenolophus ochropezus. The sequence continues at coordinate 8,450,074 of JAQOWZ010000002.1, forward strand.
GTGAAGTGTAATATCTGGAATTTAAATTTCAGACTCGTAATTTATCAAAATAAATAAAGTTTTGTGTCCGAGTGATTCAGAACCTACTATAATCTGTAGGTCCCTTGCAGAAGTTGAAGCCTGACAACTTACATAATTAAAAATACAAGTAAAACGAAACAAGTATCTTAGGTACTTGAAAACCAGTTCCAACTAGAAATGTGTGCCATAGATGATGATATAATAATAAAAGTTTCGTTAATCAACTTGATTTTGACATTTTGCGATTGTAATAGATGTCCACGAAATAAGTATTTACAGGGTATAGGGTTATTAAAATCAAACACATTTTGACATATTTCGTTTGTGTAATAGATCTTTTTTATTCCTAACTGGCAACTCTGAAAATGGAATTGCAGATCGATCACATACTTTGCTAAAGTTAGCGATCGCTATCATTTTTACAGGCCTCCTCATTTAATAAAGAAGTTATGAATCATACATATTTCTCCGAAATTTTAACGGATTCCTACGAATTAAAGTTGTTGCAATACATTTGGCTATTCAAATAGATGATATATGTGTCGTCGCGTGTCTTGTCTGATCGTGTAGATAAGCAACATAGCCCGCCCTATTCAATTGGATGGGTTATCGCACAACGTCTCGGTGTGTGCTGTCCTTGCAGAGACTGTAGGCTGACAACATGCATCTCTAAAATGTAAGCAAAACCTGCCATGAAACAAGTACCTCAGGTACTTGAGGCTTTGTTCGTTAAAATGTATGTTATGGGGAAAACACAGCAGAACAGATTTTAAAGAACCTTCATATATTTACACCTCTGACATCCAAATGGACACATAATTTAAAAAATTACTAATTTCATCATTCATATCACCCATGCGCAAGTTTTCCAGTGTCACGATTTTAACCAACAAAATTAGAGTCCTACAGAATTAAATTTTTATAATGAATATAATTGAATAGATTTGCTAATTTTTTACAATTTTCTTTCTAATCAATTTATAATAGCTTTATCGTAATCATACCGATTTTGATATTTCAAAGTATTAACTGGTCCATGATCCAAAATATTCACAATAAGTTTCGACAATATTTATCAGTCTGGATAAATGTGAACATATGTAGAGCAAATTCGACTGATCTGGTTTTAATGAAACTTTATATTTAAATCTGTAATAAACATGCAATTACTTGATCAACTCTCGATTAAAGTGACAGTTTTCTCTTGTCATTTTTAGTTTTTTATCAAAGAAAAATTATGCTAAATCGTTTGTAAAGACCTTGCTTCGTAAACATCTATTAAAATCTAAAATTACCTCTCTTAAGGGAGAGTAGCCTAATTTGGACCGTAGCCTAATTTGGACCGCTGTGGTATCCAAAGATTGATAAAATCTGTGCGATTTTAGATAGACTACTTGTTATACGTAGAGGTAGACCAGATTAATGTAATCGTGTTTGTGAAAAAATGTCTCATGGTTACATTAAGAGAAGGGTTATTTGTTTGACTACGAAGAAAATTTGTTATTTTGATGCAAGAGTGAAAGCCGTTAGTTCGTCCAAACGTAAGTAATTACAAGTCCTCTTATATCATCACAAAGCTTACTTATCTAACTATAATTTCCTGTTACAATTTTATGAGTTTATGTTACTTTGACATTTTTGTATAATTTTAAGTATAAAATATTCAAGTTGCCCAAGTTGGACCGAAAACAGTTTCCCAAATTGGACCGACAAAAATTGTGATTACGGCACAGAATAGTACATACAGAAGCGACACGTCGACATGTCGGTACCTTTCATGTTACCCTATTCAGTTCTATGATCTTAGAGCATTGTGTAGACCTTTAAATTTGTTAACTTCTCCTATCTCTCCCTAAGATGTGACGAAACTATCCGATTTTAAACAATTAGCCCTTTAAATTTGTTGCCTTTCCCCATCTCTCTGACAAAATGCGAAACAAAAAAAGAAAATGGTGATTCATGGTTTTGTACATTGTGTGAAGAAACCAAGGAAGAAAATATGATACAATATATGAAATGTCGCACTTGGATTCATTCTCGGTGTGCTGGAGTTAGTGCTGTAGTTAAAAGGTTGTATTGTTGTAATTTTCGTTAAGAAAGCTAATGGTCCAATTTAGGAAGCTAGCGGTCCAAATAAGAAAACCGGTTTCCTATATTGGACCGATGACAAGATTTTTTTGAATTTATTTTTTACTATTAAAAATGGTATTTAAAATTTAATAAATGGTTTTATTTTGAAGGTACACTTAGTGAGTTTCTTTTCTACTATTTAATTTTTATTGACACTTCTTCCGTTCCTTTATATAGTGAATAATATAAAATTGGTCCAAATTAGGCTACTTTCCCCTATTATACATATATAAAGACAATAGGTTAAAATAATATGATATAAAAATATCTTTTAAAATGTGTTGAATGAAAAGAAAGATATGATTGTAGTTACTTGATGATTTAATTTCGATCTGTCTCAAATATTGTATTTTTCTATTATGAAATCATATCTTAAAAATTTATATATAATCCTTATAAGTTCAATCCTATACTCTTTTATAATTATTCCAATAACGAAAACAAGAATTAAAATAATCCATTTCCTATTCCTAGTCCCAAACTGGAAGGTAAATTTGAAATGGTAAAACTGGGAGTGTAGCAGGCGCGGAGTAATCGCATTCCCGAAGTTGTGAATAGTTGTCAGGAGCGAATGAAAGTTTGATCTCATCAGGGGCTCATCAGGCGGTGACGGGCTGTCTCCGGCCAGGTTCGGGGTTCGCATTCCTCCGGCGAGTTCCGGGCTGGAATCCGCCGCAAGCGTCACACGCTTTGTGAATCGCGTCAACAATGGCGCCAGGGCCGGAGTAGCGTGAATCACAGCGGGAATTTTATCTGCAGGAAAATTGCGGTGGTGGGAGTATTAGAACATGGGGTTTCATATTTAAGTTGTCAATGACTAGCAAAAAAAAAATTATAGTATTTATATCCTAATTTCATACATTTAATTTTTTTTTTGTTAAATTACTTCTACAAATTCGTGAAATAACAAATACTCTGATTTAAACAAATATAACACAAATTAAGGTTAAAGTTATCAAAATTTATTTTCACTACATGTTTATTTCTACTTCATTTATCGCTGTTCTCAACTAGGCTGACTCTACTCAACTCGACTAACTGACACACTGTGTCGTCTCCATTATAGTCTGCTCTATATTCTACGTCACTTTTATACAGGCAAGTAATTAATCTCGAACCTTCTAGAGTCTTCCGAAATCTATAAAATTTCCGAACAATAGCGGAGTCGCTCTTATCTCACTTGACCTATTTAGTGAGACTACCTGCCCGAACAGGTCGCCCGCGATGAGTCAACGACAATGCTGTGACAATCTCCCCCCTTAAACAGACCAGATTTTTGATGCAAAGGCGTCTTATATACGCAGACATTATAAAGATTTGTTTAATCTGGAGCAAAATTGTCAAGAAAAAAAACTATTGCCTAACTTATAATGAATCTGATATTCCCGTTTGTGCAAATGAAACTGTAAAATAATTTGGTGCTGTTATTTATTTATTAGTAAAACAATATTAACAATATTAATAACGTTACCTGTAAGTACGACAAAAATATTATATAAATTCTATTACCTAAATAAAAAAAAAAAAAAACGGTACTTTACTCATCCCTAAAAAATTTTCTGGATCAGTCAATGAAAGACACTACATTTGTATGTTGGCGAGATTTCAAAAATTTTATAGTGGAGGTAATTTTATTATAATTAATACTTAATTATCAATCAGATCTTAGCATACATAAACATAAAAATAAAATTTAGCACAAAGTTATGAACATAAATAATTCATCAACTAATTTAGATATACGAGTAGTACTCATCTATTTTCATAAAATTCATAGTACGTATGATCCAATGTATCACAACATGAAAGTCGTATTCTTTCTATTAATATTTATGTTTTTAATGTATAAATACAACTTTAGATAGTCATAGTAAATATATTACATGAAATTATTAGGACTTTAAAACATATAAATTTTGGAGAATTATTTCTACAATTCATTATAAACTATCAGTTCCTTTATGAGTCTATAAGCATTGCTTAAAAAATACTGACTTATCAAATTTCAATAACAGGAAAAGGTAAAATTGCAGTGATTCATATTAATTGATGTCGTTGGAAAACAAAGACTTTATCATGATTTCTTGTGGTTGCAATTATATGAAACTCATATTTAATTTGCTGTTATTGCTGACTCAGATAAATGATTAGTTATGAATAATTATGATGCTGAATATTTCATCGATTCTGTCAGCAACATGTGTTAGAATCATTGAAAATTGTTAACAAATATTCCGTGGAATTTTTAAATAAATGTTCGCATAAATGAACCTTTCAACACATTGCTGCGTGAAAATGTATCAAATTAAATTTAACACGGTGTTCTTACCGTCCAAAATTTTTTGTTACGCATTTTGTTGTTTCACACTTTTGTGAAGTAATTCACTTACGGGTGGTCTTTGATTCAATGATACTAATAAATCTCTGGGAAATTGCAGCTAAAATTCAAAGTAAAAATAAAAGTTAAAGTTTCTTGTTTCAGTGAAAAGTATGTGTATAATAGTGCAATTACGAGTACGAGATCCATTATTACATATAAAGTTGAAAACGACCGAAATTCATACATTTTTCATGAATACTTTCCTCTCTTACTACCTCTTGCAATAAAGATAAAAAACTCATAAGACACAAAAATGGCTTATTAAATTTCCTGAATTGTTCAATGTTTTAAAAGAGGAGAATTATAAAGTTATATTTACAAAATGAATACATTATCTATATAAAAAAAAAATCGTTGCACAACAGAAACACAAATTCGTGACAATTTTTATTGCATTTTACTGATTCACATTGTAAACCAACAACCAATTAAAATTTTTTATTATCTAGTATAACACATTATTGCTTGATTGATTGTTTATTGATTATATTACGTTACAAATGTTTATAGTATGTCAGAATAATTAAAAAGTTAAAAGTCATTAATAACAAAAAACAAAAATCAATTATATTTTTAGTTACATTTTCATACCACAATGTCCACATTGTACTTTTCACTGATTTATGCTGTGGAAACTAATGAGCACCTTGATATATATATCTTACTATCTTTAATATAACAATCTGCAGAGCGATTACTCTTAATATTCTACAAAATCTTTTATTTTCTCGTAAAATTGAAATCTTTATTAAAATCATTAAGATTAGTAATATATTAGTAATACTATTCGTAAAATACTGATAAAAGCTCTGTTTTAAAATATGTGCAATTAGTAAGTCAAGTCAACACCGGTATATCTTGGCATACACTACATTTTAATTAGTGATTGTGACAATTCTTATTGAATTTCAATAATACACTTTGTTAATTAACGTACTGCTTGTACAAGTGACCTACAACTTAATAATGAGTTCCTCACTACTCGAACGTAACGGAATATTATTTAAAAATAGCGACTGTGGGAATCGAACTTCGATCTAACACTCAGGTTTAAATGAAATTTATAAGTGACAGAAAACACAGAACACGGCGCTGTTTTGTATACCATACTTCAAAGAAATTCTACTAGAGGATATGAAAAATAAAAAAATGTGGAAAAATTGACGACGTAAAATTGCAATTAACAACATTTTGTTATTCACTTTAATCTACTGTTACATATTTTATTTCATTTTGGAATCATAAACTTGTTTATACGCCCTCACACTTGGGCGTAATTTAGCTTTTATCGCTCAAGGGCTTATAAAGTTGCTAAGCAATAGTTACTCAAACAAATTGAAATTGTGGTTAATAAATAAATATTACAAAGTACAATAAATTTAGCATTCAGAGAACTTTTCAAATTCCTTTTCTTATAATTCTTTCGAATTTTTAGAAACCAACTTGAGCTGTGCAGCCTCAAATTCCATTAAAATTTTCTCAGAATATTTGAATATGTGACGTACCATATACATTAGACAGTAACGGTGACATTTCGATTATTGTTTAAAAACAAACAATCAATACTGCCTGAAACAATCTAACAATGACAACTATCTATAAAGAAACCCCAGCATGGAATATACTTGCAGATTTTTTGTCAGCACCAAAATGAAATAAAAACTTTATATGTATTATGCTCCGCGTCGAGCTTTAAACATTTTCTCGTGCTATAGTCTATTGATTATGATTAGAAATAAAATTGTGAACTGGAGATGACACTAACCACACAAGCTACAAAAACTACTAGTAGCATAAAATGAAAGAAGTTTTATGCCCGAGTTCTGTTTTCAGTATCATGTCTGTGCTACATTTATAAAAACCCCAAACAAAGTTCTATGTTTTCTATGGTAAACTAAACCGTTCTAAACTATATTCTATGTTTTGTGTCAGTTATAAATCCTGCTTTAGTTTGATTATGGAAACCTGCCTATTAAGTAAATTTATGTATAGTTATCTACAAATTATATTATTGCATATTTATTTTTTATTTATTTATTTGTCATTCAATTACTATTCTTGTAGATCAAATATGAATCCCACATGTCATTTCTGTTTGAGATGAATTTCCCCACGTGTGGTATAATGGTTAAAAACAAGTTGTTTTGTTTGACGTGGGAAGCCGTTGAGTGTTCACTTGTATAATGAACAGCAGTGAATGTGCTTTGCTCGTCTCGTATGCGATTCCAGGCTCACCGGAGACAACTCCGGAGCAGCGAATATGCGGGCGACTTATCAGCACATAACCACTTTTATCTACAAGCGTCGAGGACAGCAATCGCTCACTTTCACATCAACGGGCTACTATTGTTCAAATTGTAACTTTTGAATATTATATTCAACTTCATTCAAACTAGATAACGTTTATCTATACGTATACGAACTGATCTAAAACAAAAAATACAATAATCGTAACTTTTACTTCCCGTTGGCTAGAAATGTATAAAAATCGCTTATCTAGATTTTGATGAACAATAATTACGTTGCAAGGTCCTTTTTTAATAAAAGAAAAACATTGAAAAAATCCAATAAAAACCACAAAAATACCCAATTTTAAGAAAATTGTAGTTACAATTAAACAATATATTATTTCATTCGAATAAAAGAAAAAATATAAAATTCACTACTATTATAGGAGTAAATACAAAAAGTATGTGTTCAAATAAACGTAAATAATTTAGTTTGCAAACATTTTAATAAAAACTGTTTCAATGTAAAAATATATAATAATAAAGAAAATCAATTATTCTGCCTTCCTACTGCGTACTCATATTCAAAGAAAAAAAACAGATGGAATTTTATATAAAGCCCAGATTTTAGGAAAATTCGAATTTCATCAACAGCACTAGTACCTATAGATGAAATTCTATCGAAAAAATTTTACTTGATGCTCTAATAATAGGTATATTGTGCAATAAGTACAGAACGTTACCTATTTTCCAAAAGATATAAATATTTTAACATGAGATGAATTCGAGTGCTGGAATTAAAGGAGAGTAATTTGCAGGAGTAGTACACTCTATTTTTTATGTAACCACACTGTTAAATATACTAGTAATTAGATAAATTCAATATATTTTCTCATCGGTCAACCGATGTAACCGAAAAATATCCTTTTTTAAACCGAAAAACCATTTTTATTCCTCTTAAAATCCGTTGGTTTTAATACTGTTTTTATATTACAAGTTGGTGAATAAAAATATAACCCTTGCTAAACTACATGTTTAGTTACATGTCTTAAAACTACTTTTCACATTGAGGTTTTCATTTAGAGCTGCAAAACTTGTGAACTTAAGGAATTAAAATTTAATTTCTTTCGCAGCTTTCTGTAACATCTGGTGGTGTTTATTATATTTTCAGTTTTTCAAAGACGGAAACAAGTAATTGGTTAGTTTATAATATTTTATTTAACAAATCATTCACATATATTAACAAAAAATATGTATCACTTTTGTTTATTCGTAATTATTTTCGTTAAAGAAAAGTATTATGTATTGAAATTGAAAATTTATTTAATTCGTAATTTCTGCCTTCAAACAACTTCAATTATTAATGTTCCAACAAAGTATAATTTTTAATCTAATAACACAATTTAGCATTTTAATGCTTCATATATTTTATATACCTATTATAGCTACTTGCATATATTTTATGAGCTGAAAAATTGCACCCTTGAGTAAATGGCTTTAATATTGTAAAAAACAAATAGAGAAATAGAAAATTAATCATTAATGGTGCGAGATAATGTACTAATCAGCTTTTTAAACTTACAGTACATTGACTTGTAAGTTCAATGCTGATAATGGAAAATTAGTGAAACAGCAAGGTCGTTGCCGAAAACAGTGGGAACAATAGAATTTTTATAAGCGTATAAAAAGCGAAACAATTGGTTATATTGCCCCTAGTTGAATGCACTAAAAAGTGATTGTCCCCTTGTAAATGAAAAGTCGGCATGAGCGGATGATTTGTCGGGAGGAAAGTGAAATGCCCGGGCGAATCGAGCGGCTTATAAACACAAGTGCTGAGGGCACTTTCCTTCCTTTCATAACGAGTAATATCCGCAATAAATTCCAACCCAATATTCTATTTTCTGCAGGAAATATCGTCCTAGAAAAAGGCGGAGCGCTACATTTCCTCAGCTTCCTTTTCGCGATGACTTCAATCATTCCTCTCATTCAAATATTCTTTATATCAAATTTCCTTTATTTAAAACACTCCGCCAACCGGCGCCGGGCGTCGCCCTTGTATTATCTACCTAGCTTTTCTTTCCCGGAAAATTTATACTTTAAAATATACTTTTTATAAATACACTACCTCGGATTTATCACATTCAATAATATACTTTACAAATTTATTATTTATAGCAAAAGTACATTTTGCAATATGAAATTCCGCAGTAGAGCAGCTTTTTTGGTTAACCACATTTTCAATAAAACTTTCATCCATTTAAAAACAATATAATTTTATTATTTTTGCTCTTTACTGCAAAAATTTGTAACAAAAACTGTTCATACTTTGTTGAAAAACTGACAGTATTATTAAATAAATTGGAATACTTCAGCCACAAAAACTTTCTTAAAAATTGAATTATATTACCTTCCATTTTTATATGTTATCCTATTTCTTATGAATTTTTTATATATTGGCATTATTTGTGAAAATAAGAAATTTAAATGTATATAAAAACAGATCTTGAAGTAAAATACCACTTCGGATTTAACATACACTTGCTTTTTTAAAACTACATAGAATAAGTAATGAATATGGGCCGGTTTTCCAATCATTGGTTGGGGTTTTCCAATCATCGGTTACGGATAATCATGGTTAAAATGCGCAAATGCGTTTTTCAATTGCTAATTATAGTTAAATATTATTGTTAACCGGTAAATTCTTATCCGGTCAAAATTGGCGGGTTAGTGACTTGTTCTAAAGAAGATTTTTGAATTAATTACTCATGATTAATAGAAAACACTATACAGTAAGATAAAGACCAGATCATTTTAACAAATCGGATGATACGGAATTTTATTCCGAAGGTTTCGTTTATAGAAACGTTCAATGCTATATTTACTGGAACTGATTGATAAGGTAACTCTTCCAACAGATATATAAGATAACTTAAGTTTGTATATACAGTGGTCGTAGTCTCATTATAAATTATATTGTATATTAATATTTCTTTTAGAAATAATGCTGTACCAGCTATGAAACAGGTCCTAATTTATTTTCGTATTCCATTCTTAAAAGATCTTCTATGTACGTTACTTTTTGCATTAAGCATAATTGTAATTTTCTCCCAGCAAAATCCCTAGTCTTTAATTGTAGTTACATCTATTTTTTTTTGTATAATTTTATCATGTTATCAAATTGACCATAATATTGCATTCTTCATCTGAAAAATTAGCACTCCTGCTACATTTTCCTGTCATCATTCGGTATTGTGTCTTAATAACCTTAAAATATAACTAAAAAAGCATTTACGAACTAACAGATCTAGTAATATGAAGAGAGCAGTCGAATATGTTTCCTGCTAATCTAAACTAGAAACATGATAACTAGGCTTAATATAACCTTTTAAAAAATTTAAATGTACATGATTGAAAAACGCTCTTTGCTTTAACTATGATTAACTTGTCTGGTGACTAGACTGACAACCTGCATTACTAAACTGCAAGTAAAATCTGTCACGAAACAAGTAAAACAGAACTTCAGGCCAAGGCCCGATTGGAGCTGTAGCGTTATAGAAGAAGAGGGAGAAGATTTATAGATTCAAATAAGATCAATAAACAAATCGCACACATATTATTATTAACCATTACTGGCTGTACGAATCTGCTTTTATTACAGAGATTGGTAGTGATAGTATCATAATTGTAGAGAACTGATATTAGTGTTCATCGTTTGGGAACTCTATCTGACGTGGAGAATGCATCAGTAAGACTCAGGACATGTTTATATGAGAAATATATTTCATAAAGAATTTGAACCAGCGGTATTCGAACTCTGCTTCTTAGAACCACAGTCGGACATTTGGAAGGGTAACTAGACCAAGGATCATATTAAGTACCTATTTCTATTGAATAATGCTATCTGAAATCTAATTATCTCTTCGAGTGATTCATAATGTTTAAAGACATTATCAAAATTCTCATACACACAATTACATACATTATCGTAATGTATTAAACTCGGATATAAGTATTTTTGAAACTTGCTTACTCATCAAAATTCATATTAGCAATGTTTTGCACGATCCTAGCGTAGCTATCGGGATGTAAAAATCGCAAAGAAGCTTGGTAGAATGCAGAATTCATAGATGCGATGGAAGACAGCGAATATGGCAGCGCTTTCCATTCACATGACCGCAGCGCTGTGCATTATGGAGTGAATGTCATACTCGGAGTTCGCTACTAGACTATTGCAGTCACGGGGAAACCCCAGAAGTCAGCGAGAACAACGACCGCTAACCAAGAATTGACGTCGGAGTCTAGGTAGCAATGTTTGTATGCGCCAAGACGGCGCATTGTCAAGCACAAACAACAAAAGACGTTATATTAAATTTGGAATTAAATTAAGGATTCTATGATGCTATTGTCGATCACTGTCTTTGCAAGTTGAATATGAGATAGTTTGGGTTCAAATCCCCGCAATGTCGTGTTTGTCTTTCATAGAAAATAAGTATCATTCTGGAAAAACTGAACAAAATAAACTGATTTGAAACCTTTATCGAATTTTAAAACAGACACAGAATTGAAATCAGACGTATATTTTTTTATTGTTTTAAATTTCGTAAACAGGACATGATAATTTGATACAATAATTATTTGTATCACTAGCGCAGAAATTGAACTTTTGTGATAGCGAACTATTTTGCAAATAATGCCGATGACACTTTTAATTTATTAAAGAAATATTATTACTACATAAAATTTTATGTTAGTAATATTTTCGATTCACATGGATTGGATATACTTGTACAACACGAGTATAATATGAATAAGAAATCAAAAATAGTTGTTTTAAACAACGTTTTACATTCCCAATGAAATAAAATAAGAAATTCTGACAGAATGTAATGCTAAAATATTTAAGTTGTTATCCGTACTGAGAGTTTCTGAACGATTTTGTGTTCTGTAATACTATAGTTATAATAGAACGGAGGCGCAGAAAAATATTTTGTTAATTAATTTTGTAAATTCGAAACAGTTTTACTAAAATGGTGTACCGAAATATCGCAGCGTCAATATACAACTGAAATTTTAATTTGTTGTTAGGACTTGAAATTGATACCTTTAATTTTACATGAATTTGACTCCATCGTTTGTGCTGCGTTCTGCATATTGTTTCTGCTTGTGTGGTGTATTTAGGAATCATCTACCTAATAATTGTTCGCGTTTTATTATTTCTGGAACACTGGGAAAGAGAAGAAAGAAAATCTACCCTCTGCTCTATATCTTCTCTGATCTAGTAATAATATTAATATAACATATCAAAAATCAGTCAATTTCGACAAGAACTCTGATAATATGATTTGGTCTCAAAATAATTACAAGGTAAATTGACAGAATTTAAAATTTGCTTTATGTAATATTATTTATTTATTGTGTCATTGCACTCGCAATCAGCAAGAGTTTTAATTATCATCAGTTTGAAAAAGCTTTTATCATTTATTAAAACTAGATATACAGAGAAAAAGTTTTTCACTGAAATTCTATTTTAAAACAAATCACATTGAAATATTTTTAATTATATTTAGATGGATGAATCATGCTATAATTAATATGGACATTTTCATGTCGAAATATTTGGAATGAAACATTTCGATTATTAAAAACTATAGCTCCAATTAAAATCGGGAAATTCAACATGTGGGTATTCTTCCACCAAAAGCAAAAAAAAGTTTCAATACACTTTAACTATAGTAATACATAATGACTTATTCTTAATCAGATATGAATCAATTTAAAAATTAATTCTCAGTCTACTAAATACTAATTTATTACATACAAGGTGTGGGGACCTTTACCTTACAGCCGTTTAAATATTATGAAGTGTCCCAAAAATGAGTTATCTTGAAGTGATTTTTCAATCTCGGTAAGAGGAAAAAGTCACAAGAACTCAAGTCAGGCGAATAAGGAGGTTGAGGAGTCATAACAATGTTTTTACTGGTCAAAATTTCTTTTTATAAAACCATTACCATATTACCAATACTCATTTTTGAACCCAAAATTTTTGGAAAAAGTGTAATTTGATCGATCTCGACCCGCTGATTTAAAATTTTCAAGCGGAATTTAAGTATCTCTTTTCGTTCATGAGATATTTGCTGCCAAAGTTGCATTTCAAAAAAGTGAGTTTTTTGGTCATATCTCTTAAATGGGTACAATATCAACGATTATATCAGTCGATTCTACGGGAAAAATTACATAAAGAAATATTTTCTCCGCATATACCTTCTTTGGAACGATTAGGTGAAAAATGAGAAAATCGAAAAAACCTAAATTTCAAAATTTCTCCGAGGAACTTTTTTTTCCAAAACTTTCCATTTTCTAGACTTAAGTATATATCAATACGCTGATTTCAAATTTTCAAACCGAATTGAATTATCTCTTACCGTTCTCGAGATATTCGTGTTCAAAGTTGAATTTTAACAATACCTAAAAAAACAGGTTTGTTAGGTATATCCCTTTTAGGGTTAGGTTTACGACATCGGCGACTTCACCAATCAATTCTACAGGCAAAATTACATAAGTATACCAATTCTCAGATTTTTATTCCAACGAATACAATTTTTAGAGTTAAAAAACGATAATCGGCGAAATCGAAAAAATTGCCTGATGCACCCCTTACGATTTTTCTCGATTTTTGGCTATTTTCAGTGTTTTCCTTGTAGAAATTCTATCTATTGAGATAAAAATCTGAAAATTGGTACATTTATGTAATTTTGCCCGTAGAATCGAATGATGAGGTCGCCGAAGTCGTAAACCTAACCATTTAAGGAATATACCTAAAAAACCTGATTTTTTAGGTATAATTTTGAATTCAAATATCTCAAGAACGGGAAGAGATAATTGAATTCTGTTTGAAAATTTAGAATCACCGCATCGATGTGTACTTAAGTGCAAAAAATATAGAAAATTGGAGACAAAAAGTTTTGAGATGAAAAATGGAAATTTAGGTTTTTCCGTTTTTCTCATTTTTCACCTAATCGTTCCAAAGAATGTATATGCGAAGAAAACATTTCTTTATGTAACTTTTCCCGTAGAATCGAATGGTAAAGTATTTGAGATTGTATCTGTACTCATTTTTAGAATATACTTAATAAACACACTTTTTTGAGGTACAACTTTGAGAGCAAATATCTGCGAAACAAAAGGAGAGAATTAAATTCAGTTTGTAAATTTGTCATCAGAGTATCCAATTTTGAAAAAAATATTACAAACAAAATTTTGTAAAATTAAAAAAAATTTGAGCTAAAAATTCGATATTTTCAAATATTTCCAGGTTTACGGAAAAATATAGCGCCAGCGGCTTTGGAAATTACTACTGTTGTTACTATATACATAAGCTATTTTTCCAAGTAATATTCATCATAATGTGAAATGGTTCCACTTACATTCAATACTTTATTTTATAATAATAATTATAATAATTTATTTTGGCGCCCTCCAAAGAAAAATTCTGCGCACGCCTATGGTTGTCGGCCTACAGCCTTACAAGCAACAAAACCAAAAATCGAATTAGAGAACTATAACCAATGAACCATTGTTGTCTATTCTGTCTTATATTTAAATTGCTAATCTACTTTATGTTACATTTACAGATTTTGGAAAGTTTAAAGTTTTACCATGGAGGTTGTGTAATAATAGCTAATGCGTAGAGTGCCATAATAAAAAAACCATTCTTGCATCAGAAATACCTAATACACATTTTCATGAGGACAAAAACCTCTTCCTCATCGATTTCTGACCTATTACTGAGAGTGCCAATCACTTTGTCGCAGATTTCGCTAATGATAACATTTTTTTATCGACGAGGGTGTTTAGCAGACTTATAGCTAGCATTGGGAGTACACCGCAATTTCTCATTTTGCATGAAAAATTATTGAAACGACCTTAAAAAATCAAAAATTATTTCTGAATATTTTAAATTCCTCCCCTATATAATACAGACTAATACCTAGGGTGGTTATTGCACAAAAATGACTATTTTTTATGTGAGAAGGTTAATTTAAGATTAATCAGGGCCTCAATCAGGTTTAAATCGAAATGATTTTTTAAAAAGATTTATTGATTTAAATCACTTGTTTTGAAATTGTTATTTAGCATTGTACATTTACGAAAATTGTGGAAAAAAACATGTGGATAATGTTATCATGTGGCAATACTTGTAAAAATTACTAAATCTGTTTAACTTCGTTGGTAAAACGACATTACTGGTATATTATTTTGAATTTATAACGGAGAATATTTTGCACTAAAGGGTTATTTAAAAAAAAAAACTTTAAAATGTCTTACATTAAAATCCGGTTATAATGACATCGAAGGGATCCCAAAATTTTCGTCGTATAGGCGAAATCGGATTTATATGTAACCCTGGCCTCAAGAATAGAAGAAGATACTTATTTATAACTAAAAAGGATTTATAATTTATACCAGTATTTTTATTTAATTTAATACTTGAGGATGTTTAGATTTGAACCCTCATACATTTTTACTTTAATGATGTTAGTAGCCAGTACGGTTGTTTGGTCGTGGCGTGTCTTGTCTGATCATGTAGATAAACAACATAGCCCGCCCTGTCCAATTGAATGGGTTACCGCACAACAGCTCGGTGTGTACTGAACTTGCAGAGACAACCCGCATCACTAAAATGCAAGTAAGACCTGCCATGAAACAAGTACTTTAGGTACTTGAGGCCCTGTTCCACATAGGAAAGTTGTCCCACATATTATAATGAGATGCCAACATACAGCGTCTGCAAAGGACCTACAGCTTATAGTGGATTCCAAACCACTCGGGCACAGCGGTATTTATTTTTGGTTAAAGATTGACAAAGCTTGGATTTGAACCTGAGATTTAACAGTGCACTTAATTCGAGTCGGTGCGCACTAAACCAAATAAGCTCATGGTAATATAACTTAAGAGGAGAAAAATATGCAGGTCGGATGTAGTGTGTGGATGCAGCAGAAAAATTAAAAATTGTAAAGTCCTAATTAAAATAAAATGGTAATGGAAGAGCATTACAAAGACACAAAGTACTTTTAGTTATTTAGAGAAATTTAACAAGACTTGCATCCTGCGGAAAATAAAATAAAAGTGCACTTGTGTCGCAATACACGGAGTAGTTGCTCGGCGTCGCTTGTGTATTAAAAGCCGTACGAGCAGCAACAGCCATCACAACACCGGATTAGCAAAAAGACGATTAAAAACTCCCGCAAAAACTGCGTCTTCCGACGGCGGGAAGAGCCCTTGTTGTCTTGTTCCGCAGAAATACGATCGCTTTCAGACTTTTTCACCACATAATTATTATTTTTTCATTTCGACTGGAAAATAAAATTCTTACCTGCCCTCTCAGATTGCGTTTATTTTTAGGCAGGCTTTGCGCACACCTTCAACTGTTCGTAAAAAATAAAAGTCATCGCACAATAAAATATGAAACACCAGAGGTGTCTTTAAATTTCTATTTCAAATCCAGAGAGACATAAAAAAGAATATGAAAAAGGTTGCACACTTTTTTGTACATAACATTTATTTTATTTTAATCAACATCTGTAGCACAGCTGTCCACATTTACTATATAATACTGATCCTCAAGTACCTAGAGTACTTGTTTCATTACCCGTACTCATACATCTTGATAGTTGTAGGATGTCAACATATATATACACAGTGATATCTTTACTTAGTTAATAATTGGCAACATTACGAATCATACTCCAAATCTCATGTTCTACTCAATCTAGTTGACGATAACGTGACGCAGATATAGAAATAAATAATCAGTTCACATAAAAAGTAAACTAAAAATTTTGTGTCTATTGCAATCTACAGGTTTGTTAGGGTGTATTCTTCAGGTGTAATTAAAAATCGTAAGTATCTTCCTACATATATGTCCGAAACTCAATATCACAACTCATTTTGACAGAAATATTTGAACATATCTAAATAACAACTTTGGTAAGCACAGTTTTCTTGATTTGACGAGAAGTTTTAGTTCTCTGACCAACGAGGTCAACAGACCTAACACCTCTAGACTATTATTTGGGGTCACATGAGGAATTTAGTTTATGCAGAAACAATATTAAATCAGGGAGAAATTAGTTCATATCATTATGGCTGCAGCTACATCTGAACGATTCGAACCTGATACACATCAGAAATATACTTCTTTAATCAAGGAAGGGCTAGAATTAGGTTGATGTTGAATATCTCCGGGCTATGAATTAATAACTATTTTAGAAATATTTTAAAGAACGAATGGGGTTTTTTATATTAATTATAGATGTAATCGCACTAAACTGAACCTTATTTTGTATTACCTGCATTCTAGAAAGGGGCGGTATATATGTATGCCTCTTGATTTTCAGATTTCGTTTTTCGTATTTCGAATCATAATCCTCCAAACACATAAGTTTAGGGTTGCACCAATTTAAATAAAAAAATCAGATTTTTTTTTTAAATTGGATTTTTATGCAACCTTGCATAAGTTCCTAAAACCAGTTCATCAGGATTTCCAAAAAATCGTATGTCGTAGGGCACTATACTCGTAAAACTTTTAAGTTTACGCGTTTGTAATAATCCTGATACTGGATTCCCTTTTTAAGACGAATTCACGTTTATGAAAAGATTATTAGAACTGTTTAAAAATTGTTCTGACAAAAAACCTACAGTTTTATTACAATTATAATTAAAAATAACTAGCTTGTTCATATTCAATAACTATCCATTTCGCTTGATTCACAAACTAGGACATCCTTGATTATATATTTATGATTAATTAAATATGAAGGGATGATGCCTTGAAGAAGCGTTGTACGTACAATAACAAAATGTTAATTAGCACGGAGTAGTGGAAGGTCGCGTAGTTACGCGCAAGGTCAAGAGACAAGATGTGGGGCTCAAGTAAGAGTGACAGTCCCCAGTGCCGGCGCCGCTGGATACAAAGCGATTCTTTCCGCAAGTGCTGGCACTTTGTTGTTTTCCGCCCCAGAAACTGCGTCGTGCGCTACTGTTCAGTGCTTGCTTCTACATCGACAAGCCACGAACGTCGACAATACCTCCACCAATGTTCTACAACCACGCTTTTTAAATGCCACCAATACAAACTGGATGTAGCAACACTTTATGGCTACAATAAACACAATGTCCTATAGGAGAGGATTTGAATTACTGAAATTTTGTTGATAGGATATATTAATGATTCCTTCTCGTATTCATCCTACCAATATTCTATAACTACACTTTTTAAATGCGACCAATATAAGCTAGATGTATAGACACTTTTTGGCTACAATCAACTCATTGTCCTATAGGAGAGGGAATGAATTACTGAAATTCAGTCGATATGATATATTTATGATACCCTCTCGTATTCATCCGACAAATATTCTACAATGACGCTTTTTAAATGCGACCAAGATAAGCTAGATGTATCAACACTTTTTGGCTACAATCAACTCACTGTCCTATAGGAGAGAGAATGACTTACTGAAATTCAGTCGATTTGATGTATTTATGATTCCCTCTCGTATTCGTCCCACCAATATTCTACATCGATGTTTTTTAAATGCGACCAAAACAAGCTAGATGTATGAACACTTTTTGGCTACAATCAACTCACTGTCCTATAGGAGAGAGAATGACTTACTGAAATTCAGTCGATTTGATGTGTTTATGATTCCCTCTCGTATTCATCCTACCTATGTTCCACAACAACGCTTTTTAAATGTGACCAATACAAACTAGATGTATCTACACTTTCTGGCTACAATAAACTCAATGTCCTATATGAGAGGGAATGACTTACTGAAATTCAGTCGATTTGATGTATTTATGATTCCCTCTCGTATTCACCCTACCAATATTCTACAACGACCTTTTTTAAATTCGACCAATACAAGTTATATAGATGTATGAACACTTTTTGGCTACAATCAACTCCTATAGGAGAGGGAATGAATTATTGAAATTCAGTCGATTTTATGTATTTACGATTACCTCTCGTAGTCATCTCACCAATATTCTACAACGCCGCTTTTTAAATGCGACCAATACAAGCTAGATGTATCAACACTTTAGGCTACAATCCATTCAATGTCAATGAGGGAATGAATTACTGAAATTCAGTTGATGTTATATATTCATGATTTTCTCTCATATTCATTTAACTGTCGAAAAAATCCTGTGATCTTCACAGTTCCTTTGATTAATAAAAAATGAAGATATTAAAAAAAGGATAGTAACAAGTACTTGTTTCGTAAACCTCGCAAAAAGTGAATAAAGGTTTTTGTAAAAAATATATAAGTTCAACAGGATGAAACGATCAATAAAAACACAAAATCCCATTAATTAAGCGCGATACATTTTTTCGCTCTAACAGTATTTAATTTCGTTAGCGACTATGAAGTTCTTTACATTTGAAACAAAGCAACTTACCAGGCATCACATTGCCTTACTACAATATAAACATAAACCAGAAATGTCTAGAATTTTTTATCAAACGACACAATATTCCTATACAGGGATTAAAGTTTTATATACATTTTGGTAGTGTAGATTGTCTACAACCATGTTAATATATAACTATTCACTTTAATGCATACTTTTATATGACTACGTTGTTTATTAACACTGGTATCACAACTGAACAATAATATTTATTCATTTTCGCCACCTTCTATTTAAAATCTCATATAAATATTTACTTTAAGTTATAAACATGCATAGTGCCTCATATTCGCCTCCACCATTTTTCCATTAATTTTATGTATCTTATTTTGAAAATGTAATATTCATTTGAAATGTCCACTTTGGTTGTTCACAATAATGTCATTTGTTGATTTTTAATATTAATTGCTAAAGTAACAATAAACCCTAATCTAACTCTTCTGTTTTAATACATTAAAATCTAACAGAAAAGAGTTTCGGGTAACGTAGTTAGGACAATATAAGTTGTATATCTAGTCTCTTCTTCACAAAGTACTTACATGCATCTTATTCTACGTATTACGGAAGAGGGTTTAAAGCACATCGCGTTCCAATGAAAATGATTCTTGGTTCTCTTTACAGAGTCGTTTTTAGGTTTACCAATTTTGTAAAATAGTATTTCAAAGAGAAGGACCAGTACGAACTCTTGTCATTTTCTTTGCGATACTTTTTTCTTGTTTATCGTAGAGGAAGAAATTAATTTTCTTTCATGACTGAAGGCTAGAATGTTTTTCCAAAATAAGGATATGGTAGATTTCTCCTACTTCTTAACCGCACTCTTTTACAAAAAGCTTAATATTTTAATGAAAAAAATTATCAATTATAAAAGGCGATATTTTTTTAATAACATAAAGAGAATTGAATCCCAAATCGGTTATTCCAATCAGTGGCAAGCACAAGCACTTTGGAAAAGTAATATCCTTTTACGCAAAACTTTTGAGGTTTGGTTTTTATTTGTTGTCGGTTTGGTTAAGCAGAAGTGTGTCGATTGTCCGTGGTGTTCCCCAGCGCTCCCATTACCTCGCGGCTTAAAGACGCTCAGTTAACTCTCCCCGTGCCACCATGGCAACGCCCCTGTTTCGAGGTTTGACCGCCACCGCCAACCTAATTCCAAGCCACCTGACATGCTTTCAGATTCGCTCCTCCAGCCAGTTTTAATTATAAAGCCCCGGCCGCTTCCGCGCGATCATCCCCAACAAAAACATCCACTATTTTACACTTTGCGCTTCCGAACGCAACTAATTCACCCCACTGCCACTGCACTCGCTGCTCACTTCACTAAGCTAAACTCGCTGGGGGACTTCAACACAAACATTTATTCCACCATAAATAAATACATATTAGACACAATTGGTATCCAGAGAAAATGAATTTACAAAATAACTAAGTAGAATCACAAAATTTGATAAGATGAAAATTACGTATCTTCAGTATTTATATCGAAATAGTTATTTACTAGTTTCTAACGAAGTCCTAACTGTATCGGTACGAAATAGTATAATGTGCAACGAGTGCAAAAAACCACCTACTTCCCATAAGGTGTGAAAATTGAGTGCTGGAATCACACAAGGTGGGAAAAGGTGATTCTGTACGAGTAGCACACTATACTTTTTCTATGACCACACTGCTCAACATTACAGATCAAAAATACAGGTCCAGAAGCTATTTGAAATAGTATTGTAAACCAGGACCCAGGACACAATTTGCTTATATTTCCAATGTGTTAACACGTTAACTGCCACTATTAAAAAAAAGGTGGGTCCCTTGGGCCATTTTTTCTTTTTTACAGATTTAGGGTGTTTTCATATTAGAAAATACAAGTATGATAACAGAATTAATTTTTTTTAATGTTGCTCTAAAATTTGAAGAATTTTATTGAGGCACAAAATTTGCAGTATTTTATCATTTCAGAGACTAAAAAACAAAAAAATCATGCGCTAAGAATAGGTTTTGGTTTGCCAGGGCACCGAGAATTAAACTACGTTCACAGATATGCGTTGCGAGGTACAAACATTAGACCACGAAGCATAATGTGTATTCAAACACTTAGGCACAAACGATGTATCTCAGAGCATACGAGGATAATTTAGTGAGACACATAAGATGTACCTCATGGCAGTTAACTCTGACAGGATTTACCTTTTATGTTTATCAATTTTCAAATAAATATAATTACACACTTATTTTTTTGCATGAAACCCTAATAACCGAGTAATGAAGTAAATAAAATTTTTGTGAGGTAGCTATCAAAACAACAAGCAAAAAATGGTGATACATAGGTTTAGTTAAACACAAGCTAAAAAAACCTTATTTATAATTTAGTTATAAATATTGTTTTTATCAGTAAAACTAATAAATAAAAAGAGGCATGGTTTACATGGCGAATAATAATATGAACTATGACAAACGTCTAAACTCTGCTAAAATACTTAGATACAATAAATACATATATTATGGGAAAATAAAATATGTAGGCAAAATTTTACTCTGTTAGTTTTACAATTTGTTTAATTTTTTTAAATGTGTTTGTTTATGTATACATTCTCATACTCATGACTAACATATTAATTGTATGTTTACATGTTTATGTTCTGTCATATCTACAATAACAGCTGTAGGTAAATAGCATAATAAAACATAAAACCTGTCCAGTAATATTAATTCGGCAAAGAGTACGTGATTAATTTACTTTTTATTGTGGATATAAATGCATTGTTATTGTGAAAGGATTATATTTTAAATCACAGCAAAAGGACATTAACATAATTTTGTTAAAAATTCATTTATAGGACAATTGTTTGAATAAAGTTTAAAGAAATGTTCATTTTTCTGTGTTTTCTACTAAATGAAATAACCGTGTTCAATTAAAAACCAAACTATCATCATTATAATAATCCGTTGCACACTATTCCTTGATAGAACACTTTCAAGTATCTACAGTACATGATTCCTATCAAGTTTTACTTGTCTTTTACTGGTAAAGACCTCTACAAGGAATCTAACGATTATAGTAGTTTCCGAACAACTCAGACATAGCGTTATATTTATTTGAATAAAAATTGGCGAAGATAGAATTTGAACTCCAATTCGAATAGGAGCATGCTTACTAAGTGAGCCACCGTTGCATGTTTTATACTGTTCAACAACCAGTTAACAACTACGAATAAGTGATGAGATAACATGATGGAATAGTACATTGTGCAACAAGTGCTGAAAGTCACCTATTTCCTACGAAGTTTGAAAGTTTCGTGTGAAAAATGATTTCTCACACTTTAACCCACGATTGGGGGAAATACGCAACTTTTAAGCTTAATATAGTGTGAGAAAAGTGCCACTTTCCACAGTGGTCGTAGAGAAATATTATTACCCACTTAATAATTTCAACATAATCATTAATTGGCACAAAATTTCAAGAGGAAATAGGTTTTACTAAAAAAAATTAATCATATATATATAATTTGATTAAAACAAGATTTTTTAATTATTAATACAAAGAACATAAATAATATTGACCATTCTGCTTTCTATTTATGGAAGCATTTATCCGTACAGTTAACTTTGTTTTATTTTATTATCGATAAAGACATTTATTGCTCATAGAGGGAAAATAAACAAGAAAATAAAATTCAATGTCATTTTATTTCCGTGTAAAGTTATAAATATTTAAACAATTCGACAAAATGCTACACGCCAGTTCACTGGAAACAATTGAAAATAAAGATACATTTAAATATTTAAAATTAATTTCGGTCGAAGCGAGCAACAGTTGCTGTGATTAATACGCTGGATACAAACAGAGGGTGAATCACACAACTACGCAGAACTCTTCAAAAGGTACTCTTATCTTTCCCTGGAATTTCGTCATTGCATTGGTAAACAAAATAATTTTCTCAGAAAACTGTAACATATTAATGGTGAATAATAAAATTCTAACGAAAAACAGCATTGTAAATTTTAACACCAGAAAGCAAAGACATTAAATTTAATGGCTTATCTCAATTGGCAATTAATATTTCAGCAGGTTATTGAAAGTTTCAGTAACTTCAGGTTCAAGGGGTTGTAAGTCAACAAAACTTAACCTCAATTGACAAACAAAATATTTGCTCCTCATTAAAACAATTTCGGAAATTGTTTTTGTCTGAGGTAACCATGAGAATGAATTCACATCACCAATGATGTCACCAAATTAATGACATCATCTTCATGTATTTATAAATCAGAAATAGAAAGTTTTATATTTAATTTGTATAAATGTAAATATACAACTACCCACAAATATTTCAAAACATCAAATAATTTATTTTTTGTTTTGATTATTCCAGACAAGTCATTTTCATCCAATCAGAATGCTTCATTTGTTGGAAATAGGCAGTTTTTTACTGAAAATATTTCATAAAATCAATTAGATTAAAGAAATCAGAAGTATCCTCCAATTTTATCGAAATACAATTATTTAATAAATTTCCTGCGAATATAAAAACATTAAATGTTAAACAATGTTTAATGAAAATGTTGTTTAATAATGGTTTTTACAGTATAAATCTTTTTCTTTGTAGGTAATGTTCCTTTTCATTATTCTGTATTTTTGATCTAGCTAAAAGTAATGCGTAATGCCTGAACAAATTATTATTATTTTTATTTATCCAACACCGTGTAATTATAACGATATAAGTATGCTGTTTTTAGATAAATAAAGTAGGTCATAAGTCACTAGTGAGCTAAATATATTAGCTCACTGTTTTTTGGTTCGTATCATAGTAACTACGTTATAAAACCTTCTCTACACTATTTTTCCTTAATGTCATTTCGAAATTCCATCTGTCAAAAATCTTATATGTATTTTATATCAATGATTAAAATGTGTTGGATAAAATGTTGTGTGGCACACGTATGTTAATTACTTAAGTCACTTGAAAAAGTATCACACTCGACGTAACGGCCTCGTGAGCTAAACTTTTCCCACGTGACTTATCTGTAATATAACACACTTGTACCATAAATAACTATTATATATTATTATACTACATTGTACCTTATGTACTCTTATAATTCATTTACAATGATATTGTAAAAGCTGTCTCCGCGAAAATCGCTATTTACTAAAGTCTTAGTAGTATAGCAATAGGTTCAGAAGTAGTAGTGACAAATAGGTTTCATTTTGGTGAAGCATATTGCGAGCCTATTGCCTCTGATAATTTTTTGTTTGAGTTTGTCAGCATGGCAGGCTAGAGACAGGAAATTTGCACATTTGGAGAATTCTTCACGCTCCCCAAAGATCACTTTTCGCAACTGTTATAAGCGGCCCCGTCCCAGCTCATACATTATTAAAGGTCGGAGTGCAGCGTTGTTTGCCGAAATCGTTACTGCACAACTTACAGTTTACTTCGCATCGTTGCAAACAGAAATTGATTGTTTTGGTGGATGTTCAAAACATGTTCACGTTCACTTGGTTTGTTAGTCCGATTGTTCGCCGTTCTGTCCTGAAATATGATGTTTTCCAATCGCCTTCCTAACTTCTATTTACAATACTGAACCTTGCTACATGAATTTTTATTTTTGTCAATTTACTTCGCTCCAAAATTAACAATTTATAACAACAAACTTTTCTATTCCCTCGCCACTTAAAGGGTAAAATTTAATACTGCTTGTGCGAAGTACAAAGAATATTACTTCTTTAACTATAGTAATTACGAAATCCTACAACATGTAATGTAATGTAATCGACGTACTTTTTTCATAATAAGTTTTACTTGCAGTTTAGTGGTGTAGGTTGTCAGCCTACAGCCTCTGCAAGATCAGCACACAGAGTTGTATGGTAATCCATCCAATTAGATGGTCACGTTGCTTACCAACGTAGATCATAAGATTCTTGTTTGACTAATAACAGAAACAATTATAGAAATAAAAGAGTAATAATAATATATTTATTTTTATTATCATAATAATAGTGATATCATTTGCATCCCTTGTAAATATTATGTACTGCATTTTAAGACTTTCTGTCAATAAATGAAGTCTAGAAAATAATATATAGGTTAAGTGGGCGGAGATGGACCACATTTTAGAAAAATAATTATTACTTTATAATATTGAATAATATTTCAAAAACAAAATTTATTTATCACAACATATAATCTATGTATACTTATAAGAATAAGAAAAAAAACTAAGTTCTTAAAACTTAAAAAATATTTTCTTCAGGTTCAAAAAAGTCCAACTCTCCTCCACTATATAGATGAGAGGGCCAAGGCTATGAGGAGATATTAACACATTGTTGTCATTTGATATATATGGTACACTCTTCGTGCAAACAGCGACCACAAATTACACATTTTTTCCAATCATCCTTCACTATCATTTTTTTCTTTTAAATAATTTCGCTTGCATCTCGCATATTCGTTTTCATAATCTTCAGCTTCTTCATTATCATTACCCTGTCCTGTGATTAACTATGTTGTTAAATAATTGTTAAAGTTTTTCAGAATTGATGCAATAGCAACTAAATCTATCTCTCCTCAGCATAGGTGGTCCATCTGTCCTCAGAGCAATGGTTAAATGAAAAAAAATGGATCACTAAATTACTTATGGCTGTGTATAAATAGAATCATATTTTTAGGTTACGTTGTATTATACACGTATTTGTAAAGCATATACATAAATAACTAATTTAAACCCACCGAAGTTATAATTAACTAATTGTGTATATAAGGAACATTTTTTTTTTAAGAAAATCTTGGATTATTCAGTGTTGATTGCATTAATTTTCAAGCGGCTACTTACACTGTCTCTAAACAACAAAATTAACATTCTGTATGACATATATTACTCTAATATAATTTTAAGATCAAAAGTCGATCTCTCCCTCAGTTACCGTAAGTCGGAGCAATGTGAAGAATTTTAGTTATTTGTTTCTTACAGAGTGTATGCTAACATATGGATTAAATTTTAATCTGCTAACCTCGAAAGGATCTAAAGGAAAGAATATTGTGTGTTTTGAGACAATTTAAAGTCATGGAATGCGGTGATTAGGTTTGCAAAATGCCGAATCGCTGACAAGTTGCATTACAAGTTAGTGTTGTAAGTAAAGTAAATGGGGGGTGTAGAATTACATCACGCAGCAGTGAAATATAGTTGTTGACAAAGGAAAATCATGCAATACAGCGAAGAAAAAAGACAAATTGTCAATAAGAAGTCGCGTGTCCAGGCGACATTAATTTTAATTTCTTATTAGGTTAGGAAGTAACTAGGTCACCTTAACGCAAACAGCGTTGGGCGAAGTGATTTAATAAAAAATGAGATTTGCTAAATTGCAACTGAGATACGGACGGAACACTTTCATTTATTCAACACTGTATTTAATAATTTATCCCACTACCCGTGGCCCGACGTTTCAAGAGCACAGATTCAGCCCGATAAATTATGGAGGCAAAAACTACCCGCTATTGCTCTATCGCCCTGATTGCTCAATCAAACTTGTTTGCTTCTAAAACACCCCGGAATGACACATCTCACTTAACTTGTTTGTCAGTGTTGTATCAATCAGCTCCACCCACACAATGCGATAAATAATACACGAAATGATTAATACGACTTCATATCTGTTCGACATCTACCTCAAACAAAGCCAGGCATTACAATACACATATCACATGTTTATACACTTCTCAGATAATACCCGAAAATCGAAGAAAAATAAACGCTATATATTAATCATGTATTGCTATTTAATAAAAGATAACCAAACTCACAAAACAGACTTAGCTCTTAAACTGGTTTAAATATGTCGAATTCAAACTAAATTCAACATATAAATAAATATAGAAAAAACAGTAAATGTCGAAAATTTACCCAATCATTTGTAATTCGTTTTTCTATAATAAATAGGGTAAGTGGGGAGAGATGGACTTTTGGTTTTAAAAGTAAATTGTTGTTGGAAACAGTGTAAGTGGCCGATTAAAAATTATTGCAGTCAACACTAAATAACCTAAGATTTACTTACAATATTATCAAAAATTTAGTACTTTACATACACAATTAGTTAATTACTAGTTCCGCAGGTTTAAACTAATTAGTTAAGTACATACTTTAGATACATGTGCATAAAACTTAATATAATCTAAAAATGTGGTTCTATCTGTAAACAGTGATAAGTAACTTAGTAGTCCATTTAACCTATGCTCTGAGGACAGATGAACTACTTATGCTGAGGAGAGATGGATTGTTATTGTTGAAAGGATCAATCCAAAGAGAAAAAAAATATTAACACATAGAAAGGTAGACGATCTAGTTGCTACTTCATGACTTCTAAAGAATATGACAAATTTTAACGATCTATTAACCAGTTCATCTACTCAAAGCCTGCGTCCATCTCACCTTTAATAAAGGATGTGAGTTGGACTTCTGTGAACCTGAATAAAATATATTTTTGTAGTTTTCAGAAAACTGTTAAAATGTTTTCCTTATTATTATAAGTAAACCTAGGTTACATGTTGCTATAACAAAATTTTGTTTTTTAAATATTATTTCATATTATACAGTAACAATTATTTTTCCAAAATATTGTCCATCTCACCCGCACGTACCCTAACAAAGCCTCAAGAACCATAGACACTAAGTTAGTGGCAGTTTTACGTTGAACAATGTGTTTATCCATTTTGGCACAATGTTCCTTAAAAAAATGAGCCTCAAATATAACGGGTACTTGATTTATTACAATGTTTATTGAATTCTAGATGAACAGCTTGTCATCCTTCAGCCTCCGAACCTCTCGGACATTGCGATATTTTTCTGTTAAAAATTTGATAACTAAGAATTGAATCCCAGATTTCAAACAGTTCAATTCGATTTGAAGGATGAATAATACATCTTCTTAAATTGCCCTATTTTAATTTAGAATCTTTAATCCTCATTAATCATAAAAATGATAAATAAATTAAGGATGTTTATCTTTTATTCTGGTAACCTTTCGCCTGTGTTTCGTCAAAGTTCCCCAAATTTGTGTCATTAGTAAGTAGCCACAATTGCCACTGTAAAAAACCAGTTTTCGGAACATTACTAACGGTATTTTTGTTTCTCGCTTTATCTTTTTCAATTCAACAAAAAATCCTCTGTCATCTCGTTCGTTCTGGTGATGAAAACCAACCGACGTAGCCGCGTGTTTCTTTCACAATGATACCTGCAAAATGTTAGCAAAATATTTGCGGATCTCACACCGCCCGTATAAATCCAATATGAGAACAGAGCGAAGCGCCTGTGAAATTGTAAGGATATCAGTTTGCAGAAATTGACTGAGAACAGTGAAACACATCAAAGGGTATTTGCTTTCTGATCAACTTGCAGCAAGCTTCAATGATTTGATTTGTACTCCGCTATGCACTCGCCGATCTGTTTTGCAAATTACTCATGCACATTGTTGCATCGCTGACCTAGCAGCTTCAATGACTTTATTATCTTCGCGCAAAGCCATTTTCAAGGGACATCACTTTTATTTTGCGAATTTTTATTTAATAGGTTAACTATAACAAGCAGAAAATATAATTATTACAAAATGGAAATATAGTACAAATACTGTAAGTTAAATATATGTGCTGTTTTTCAGTATAATGTATTTATATAAAAATAATAGGACAGAGCAATCATTGTTATCAAAAATTTTATAGGATATTCCTTGTTTAATTCCGGTTGATAATCTGGATTATTTTTAGATTTGGTTACTTACGTACTAGATGTGATGCGAGTATTTGAATTATAATGACTGAACTCACCTGTAACAAAAAGAAGACATATTAATTTCACATAAGAATAAAAAGGGTCAAAAATATGCATGTAAATTAAAACTTCATAAATTTATTTTATAAACTTTGAACTTTATAAAAAGTAATTCCAATATCTTTAGTACATTTTTATCAGTGACGTAACTACTGATGCCTTGAGAAACCGTTCCAAAAATGTTTTAATTTAACAACAAAATGTGTTCCTATCCTTTTTTCTGTGCAAATTTATTACAAACTATAGGCTGTCGGAACTTTGTAGAGTGTCACACCGCTTTCTTGTGATCTTAAACGCCGGCCAACTCAACGCGCTACCTTTTGAATGATATATGTTTGGTGCAATTATTAATGTGACAACAGAATGAGTCACTCCAACTATCTCCTATCACAAAATATAAAGCCTTCAGTTTTGAAGTTGCGCAAATAGTGGAGCACTAGTTGTCCTGTCATTGATTTTTATCAATAGCCCGGAATTATTAAAAAGTTGGTTGAGAACTGTTAAGTAACATATAAGTGTGTTCGTTTTATCTATTTTTGACGAAAGATTTCTGTAAAATAATTTTCATGATTTACTTGATTTTATTTTAATACCATTTATGTAAGTCTGTTACCAGATTTGAATGTATGTCTGGATATTTGATTGTATGTTTTGTATGTTATCAGCACTTTAATGAAGACTGATTTTCAGCCGAAACGTTGGTGGATATTTTAAATGGCTGCAACTCCAAAAAAGACCTTCTTTTAATTTTTTACATTTATTTTCTAGATGGAACCAGACCTTAGTACCAGATATACTCGCATAATAACAAGTTTTTTTTTATTTGGTTAATATATAAAGATTTCAATGGAATATATAAAATGTGTTATACAATTTTATAGTACTTATAATGTTGGGCAACGGTAACTCACTTGGTTAGCATGCTCCCACTCAAATCGAGAGGAATATGAGATCTGGAGTACAAATACCAGCTTCGCCAATCTTTATTCAAATAAAAATATAGACTGATAAAAAAACAACACTAAAATGCAAGTAAAGGACGACAACTACTTTAGATAATTGAGACTTTAGATCCTATTCCATCCAGGGATCCAGGAATATTGTGCCACAGATTATGATAATGTAAAATACGATAGAGAATATATCCATACTTAATAATTACTGCAAAAACTTTGAAAGTGGGGATTTGTAATGCACCTGACAAGCGCCAGTGCACGATTTTGAAACGTTTCCAAGGTTGGTAGTTAAGGAGTTCATAAGTTTCAAGGCTGTATTGCTTGTGGCAATGAAGAAGAAAATTAGTTCCTGATATATTTTCAATGGAGGAAAGCCATGGTTGGGTGCACCAGGCGACAAGCTACATTTCCAGAGACCGAATTCAAATCCGGTTACAATCAGCTCTACCTTCACGCCTAATTCTCTCTGCTATATGGATATCCTTTAATCAACGAGTTAAATCGTTCAATGGTTGTTTCATGAGAACTTAAGTTTGTACTCATTCTGAATTATTCAATAAAAAAATAGGAAATAACCGACTTGAGATCGAGTTTTATTGAGTGAAAGTTTTCATCATCTATTTCACACATAAACATAGCCCTTCATGCTAGCTATAATGCTTCGGTATATGTATACAACGCCGTAACTAAAGTTTTGAGCACCTGTGGCAAAATTTTTATTTGCGCCTGTACATATTAAGAAAATCTAAAAAAAAATCTGGTTAAGAATTTTTTTTGAATATACACTGATTCAAGAAATTAATGCACATACATATTAAAGTTTTAAAATATTTTGAAAGGATCTTGTTTATAATGTTCGTACACGTTATATGAGATATCATTTGCATAGTTTTCGTTTTATTTTTTTGCTAATCATCATAAAACAAAAAAAAACTATAATTTAATACAAAATTAATGTGTCCAAGTAGCAGTATTGATGGAAGAAGGTTGGAATTACCGCAAAAGAACAGAGGTTTGAACTTTTCCCATACATCGGTTTGTCAAATGATACAAATATATAAAAAAAAAGACTAGTGGCTATTCTAGAAGACCTAAACAAAATCGAAATCATGCAATACCCTTAGCCAATATCGTTTATTAAAATATATTGGCTGCATCTTTTTTAATTGATAATACGGCCACATTTATATGTCTTTTTTGTCCAATAGATAAGTGGGTATCATTTTAACAATTTTTAATTTAATAAAAGAGCATGCACAAGAGGCTGTAATAACTCATAGAACTGTTGCAATTATCTATAGATAATTATTTATCAAAGTTTAAAAATATTGGTTTAATGTGTAGTATTTGATATAAATTTTTTAAATTATCTTGGTCGTTATTAGTAAGCTGTAACTGTGTAAGATTGAATGCGAAAAGTATGAAATGATAAAGTTTAAACTTCTCACATAAAATTTTAAACTGTAATTGGAGCAAATCTCAGTGAAGTATAAGGACGTATGACCGTAATAGGTTTTGTTAATATTTCATCGGCTAATAATGGCAGAACAAGAGATAATGTATGGCGTATTAGGAAAATTGCTGCTATCTAGGATACTCATTTTGGCTGAAAGAGAAAAGTATTTGGTTGAAATATAGGGCATGGTAATGTTAATAGCATTCCGGGCGCCTTTTTCCTAAGATAAATGAAATGTATGCGTAAATACAGACAAGGACTCGCAGTCCTTCAAACGTGCTTGGCCTAAAACACAAATATACATTCCTTTTTGGCAAACTATGAGCTTTTAATTATAATTTCATCACAGAATTCATGCCGTCACGTTCATCAACAATTCAAATCGCTCATCAAATATTTCACAGCTTTTACTCCATTCCTGAATTTACAATATCTTCGGACTGTTTTTGTAATAATAATAATAAATATTAAAATATAAAATAAAAAGCATATTGCCCAAATATGTTAATCTGCTTTGTCGAGGATGTTGCAGAACATTTCCCTCAAAAAATGTTAACCAGTCATGTTACAATATTTTTTGAATTCCGGCCTGTGAAAATCGAATACCCAGGGAATATTTTGCACATGTGCATAAACCAGGGTATATTAGACGTTTATCAAGTATTTCAATTTCATAAATGACGTTTATACATATTACAGTTTAAAGTAAATATTAAATATTTATAAAATCCGTTATATATTTTTAATGGCAATTTTTCTTGAGAAATATTCTACTAATATAACACTCGAGCATGGAAAATATTCAAGTATTTCCCATGCCCTTGTGATATAACATAACTATTAAATTTGTATATTCTCCCGACATGGAATAAACTGTCACATTATGTTTGACAATTGATACATAATAGACTACTTTATTACCAAGAGAATAAAGTTTTAAAAAAAAATGTCAATACATATTTGATTCTTCATCCGCAGGTCTATTAAGAATTTAGTATAAATAAATTATATGTTATTTAAATTTAATGATATGTCTAACAGTTTTGTATGAATTTTTGAAATAAACTTCGTTAATATCTCAACTGAAAACTAAAGTGTAGACAAAAGCATTAATTAGAGACTCGAGAATAAAACCTTACACATTTACTAGACGTCACCTAGAAAGCACCCTAGTTATCGTACAAAGTGCACCGCATAGTTTATATTATGTGTTATAAAATTATAATAACTAC
This sequence comes from Stenolophus ochropezus, assembly GCA_035578165.1. Classification (NCBI taxonomy): domain Eukaryota; kingdom Metazoa; phylum Arthropoda; class Insecta; order Coleoptera; family Carabidae; genus Stenolophus; species Stenolophus ochropezus. The sequence continues at coordinate 8,482,761 of JAQOWZ010000002.1, forward strand.
CTACTGATTTCGATTTCGAAAGTCCTCAAATGCAAAAACCACAAATATCATATCCACTTATTTCTAGACAGATATTTAATAATGTACTTAAAAAACTGAATTCGTACGATAACCCACAATTATTACTGTAACTGTACTATAACGGGGTACTCCTACGCAACCTGTAAGATCAAAATCACTGGTTGAGAGATAATCGTGAAAAAATCTGAGATAGTTAACTAGACCAGTTGTTCTTGTCAACCATTGAAAATGACATTACAAGTATTATTAAGTAAACTAGTTTTCCTAAAGTGGATTACACGTAACCCTGGATTTTTTTGATAAAATTATACGGTTTCGAAAGATTGTTGATAAAATAAAGAGCTTTAGTTTTAAAACAAAGAATAATATTAATTTAAAATTTTAGTTTTGTACTAAAGTTCATTCTTAAAATAATTTCAAATTTATAACTATGTATTAAATAGGCATCAAAATGTAATGAACAAATCTTCATATATTTGGATACTGGTTATATTCGTTATTTGGAACGATTAGGTGAAAAATGAGAAACATAAATTTCAAAATACCTCTAAACATTTTTTTTTCCTCAAAATTTTTTCATTTTCTACACTTAAGTAAACATCAATGCGCTGATTTCAAAACCTGCAATCCTATTACGTCTTTCCGATTTTATTCTGTTGCTTTATTATCTAACTTTTATTTATTTCCAAAACCCAAAACCAAAAATTGTGTTGACAAACGCGAAATATTCCAAAAATACTCATTTTTGTGTCCAAAATTTTGATTTTGGGAAATAATGTATATTGATAGATCTTAACGCGCTGACTGAATTTTCAAACGGAATTTAATTATCTCTTTTCGTTCCTGGGATATTTGCTGCCAAAGTTGCATCTCAAAAAAGTGTATTTTTTAGCTGTATCTCTAAAATGGGTAGAGTTACAGCCTCAAGGATTATACCAGTCGATTCTACGAGAAAAGTTACATTAAGAAATGTTTTCTCTGGTTATACGTTCTTTGGAACGAGTAGGTGAAAAAACAGAAAATCGAAAAAACCTAAATTTCAAAATTTCTCCAAGGAACTTTTTTTCTCCAATACTTTTCCTTTTCTACATTTAAGTAAATATCGATGGGCTGATTTCATATTTTCAAACCGAATTGCATTATCTCTTACCGTTCTCGAGATATTCGTATTCAAAGTTGAGATTTGGCAATACCTAAAAAAACAGGTTTTTTAGGTATACCCCTTTAAGGGTTAGGTTTACGACTTCGGCGACTTCACCAATCGATTCTACAGGCAAAATTACATAAGTATACCAATTCTCAGATTTTTATTCCAACGGATACAATTTTTAGAGTTAAAAAACGAAAATCGGCGAAATCGAAAAAAAAGCCTGATGCACCCCTTACGATTTTTCTCGATTTTTGGCTATTTTCAGTGTTTTCCTTGTAGAAATTCTATCTATTGAGATAAAAATCTGAAAATTGGTACCCTTATGTAATTTTGCCCGTAGAATCGAATGGTGAAGTCGCCGAAGTCGTAAACCTAACCATTTAAGGAATATACCTAAAAAACCTGATTTTTTAGGTATAACTTTGACTTCAAATATCTCGAGATCGGGAAGAGATAATTGAATATTGTTTTAAAATTTAGAATCAGCGTATCGGTGTATACCTAAGTGCAAAAAATAAAGAAAATTGGAGACAAAAAGTTTTGAGATGAAAAATGGAAATTTAGGTTTTTTCGTTTTTCGTATTTTTCGCCTATTCGTTCCAAAGAACGTATATGAGAGCAAAACATTTCTTTACATAACTCTTCCCGTAGAATGGAATGGTAAAGTAGTTGAGATTGTATCTCTACTCATTTTTTAAATTTTCACAAAAAACACACTTTTTTCAGGTGCAACTTTGACAGCAACTATCTCCGAAACGAAAAGAGATAATTCAATTCTGTTTGTAAATTGGGTATCAACGTCGCTAATTCTTTAAAAAATATTACAAACAAAATTTTGTAAAATTTTTAAATTTTCAAGCTAAAAATTCGATATTTTCAAATATTTTCGGATTTACGAAAAAATACAGCATCAGTGATTTTGAGAATTACTTCACCTCTTGCTAAAATAAACAAACTATTATTCCAAGCACATCAATATGAAGTAATAGTAGTAAAATAAATAATTCCACTAACATTTAATATACTTATTTTATAATAATAACTGTAAAAATGTATTTTGGCACCCCCAATAGAAAAGTTCTGCGCACGCGTATGGTAACGTGGCAATATGACGTCATCAATCCCTATCTTTGCGATTCAAATCATGTAGTTACGATTAATGACATCAGAAACAACTCATGGAAATAGACTGTACAAGAAATAGCACAGAACCAACGAAATCTAAAAGTAGCATTTTAGTTGAGTAGAAGTAGATCATTGAGGCCTTGGTTTAACAACGTATGAAGCTAGGGTAATGTGAATTTAGGTTTTTTCGTTTTTTTATTTTTCACCTAATAAATCCAAAGAACGTATATGTGGGCAAAAAATATCTTATTTTTATTGTCGAATCGAATGGTAAAGTTGCAATACGACGTCATCAATCCCTATTTTCCCCTTGGCGATTTGAATCACGTAGTTATGATTAATAACGTCAGAATCAACTTATGGAAATAGACTGTATAAGAAATAATAAAGAAACAACGAAATCTAAAAGTAGTATTGTATTTGAGTAGAAGTAGATCATTGAGGCCTTTATTTAACAACATATGAAGCTAGGGTAATGTGAATTTGGGTTTTTTCGTTTTTTTTTTCACCTAATAAATCCAAAGAACGTAGGTATATGTGGGCAAAAATATCTTTATGACGTCATCAATCCCTATTTTCCCCTTGGCGATTTAAATCTTGTAGTTACGATTTCTGACGTCATTAATCGTAACTACAAGATTTAAATCGTCATTATCAACTCATGGAAATAGACTGTATAAGAAATAGTAACACAAACAAAGAAATCTAAAACTAATATTGTAATTGTATAAAAGTAGATCATTGAGGCCTTGGTTTAACAACGTATGAAGCTAGGGTAATGTGAATTGGTTCCAGAACAAGTATTTGCCCCTTCCAAGGCCAAGGGCCTAACGGGGTAGTAAAACCGTTGAAGGTGACATTTCATAAAAGCATTTGTTCGTGATGAATACAATTTTATGAGAGTGGATGTAACGAGTGACGTAAACCGCAACACAGACCATTGTCTGGTAAAGTTTGCTTTTTCTTGCAGCGGTTTCACTTTCCTTGTTGGCCAGCCAAGCGGCAATATTGTGAGAAAATCAGACGACATTGAGACGAGACAGCCTTACAACACGTGTGTAATAACGCAGGAAGCTTACATGCTTTCGGGTCAACACATTACATCTCAAACGCCAATTATTACCGGCATTTCGTGGAAATTGTTGTTGTTGCTTAATTAAAAGATGCCACAACCATGTGTAACTACTTCCTCTACAAGACGTAAGCACCGTGGAGAAGGTTGCATAAAACGCTCAAGTTTAAATTAAAAATAAGTAAATATACCATCATGGCTTAATAACCTTCGTATTACGTAAAATTCTAATGTATCAGCTGTTTACTTAATGGTTAGCATACTTCAATTATTTGTATTAATTAATTGTATTAATTTACTCATTTTGTTTAACAAATTAGTTTTTTTTATAAATATAAATAAATATTACTTAATACACTAATAGACTTATTTATGGTAAACATAAATATGAATATAAAATCAAAAATAATCATAGCTACCGAATTCTGACAAATAAAAAGCCAACATCGCTATTATTTAGAAATTGAATAAATTTAAATTTAATTTACAGATTTTATACAATAAATAATATGTACAATATTGTGTACTTTTAAATTACTTGTGAAAAATAAATTCATTTACTATATATAATATTATTTATTGTTATAAACAAGATTTATTTATTATACAATTATTTATAATTGTATTGATGACTAACGTAGTACGTAGCAATGTATTATTGTAAGACAGTATATTGAACTCTTCAGTACTCGGATTGATAGTGTTTTGTTTCAATAATTAGTGCCAATTATTTTAGTAGGTAATTAACAAAACATAAAACTATTACTTTTATTTATGCTTATAGAATATTTTATGTACATTTACTTCTATTTATAATTCAATATATAGTACAAGTGTATTTGTTTGTTTGAAAAGTTAGTAAAACACAATTTTCTCTTTTTAGGTTATAGCGGAAAATCCAGTTCAAGTGACATTTCAAGTTCTCAACAAAAAAGTGAATTAAAATAGTAAGAAAACTTGTATTTGAAGCTTTTCTATAATAATTAAAACTTTTTCATTGTTTCAGAAGTGATCGGATTGTTTACAAGAAAATTTCGAAGAATGGGAGTTATAAAATGTGTTGTGGTTGTGGATTAGGACCGGTGCAGTTTGTCCGATGCGGGTAGCTGTTGCACGTGCTAGAAGCCGGCAAAGGTAAGTGATATTTTAATTTTCTACCCATATTTATGCGGTGTTACATATCTTACAAGATGAAAAATATCTTAATTCTAAAACTGTGAATAATATTATAAAATGGGTGAAAGAAATAGAAGACAGTATTTTAAATCTTAGTGAATTAGTAAAAAAATATTATGTCAACTCTGGCAATGGGCAGTGGTTACGTCATATTAATGAGTCCCAAAAAAGGTGAAACACATGTCTGTGGTTGCTGGCGTCTTTGATGATGGCTAATGAAATGATTCAAAGACTTTATTTTTGTGAACTGAATGTTTTTCTTTGGTATTTTTTCTCACGATTTAGCAGGAATTGTATTTATTTATTAATCAATTAGGATGACCAATTATATTTCTTTTGAGAGAACTTTATTTTATGTTGAAGTATCTGTTTTCCATACTTTTTGATAATGTGTTTAGGTACTAGTAAAATATTATTAAAAATATAACAATACGCTTAAAACTAGCTCGAACGCTACCATTGAAATTTTTCATTTTTTCGAAATCTATGGACTATGAGTACGAAATTTGTAAAAATGTATGTGTACAATATTTTATTATTTTCATAAAATTTTAATATTTACTTTTTCGAGCTTATTTCTAGCCAAACTTATACTTTTACAGTTTTCAATTTAAAATTGTGTTTGCACACCTGAAATTTTCGATTTTAAAAACTAGATGTACCATTTTAATTTTCGTGGAACAATATCACGAGAAATATATATCATATGAAAAAATGATCTCAACAAAAGTTTAATGGTTTTGAGGGGGGCATTCAATACTGCTAAAATTACCCTTTCCGCCAACCGCAGGGGCAACACGCATTTTTTTATTGCGGATTGGGATAAATTAATAATACCTATGGTTTACCTGCACATTTTTTTAAAATCCTGCCAGATGGCGCAGAAATCAACAAAATTAGTTTTTGTTTTAAAAAATTAGATAGAGTAAAATTCTAATTAGTTACTAGAAGTCGTTGAGATCTCTGATCATTTTTGGAGTACACTTAAAAAAACACACTTTTACTCCCCTGCACGAAGTAAAGGAAGTATTGTAATTGCGAAAAATTACAGTTTTCAGATTTCAACTATACCTGAATCCATTTTCACTAGTTACGTACGTACGTGTTTCGCATAATTCAAAAATGATTAGTCGTAGAATGTTGAAATATTGTATATGGAACTGCTATAATATCTAGAGCACCTCCGATTTTATTGCAATCGGCAATGTCAAAAGAGCAGTTTTTCGCATAACTCAAAAACTATTAGCCGTATAATATTGAAATTTAGCTTATGGAATTACTATAACAATTAGTTATGCACCTCTATTTTTTGTTCCAGTCGGTCTTTTCAAAAGGGCACTTTACTTTTAGCAGAAACTTAAAAGTATTAATTTAATTAGCTTTAAATTTTTGTAGGAAACATTTGATTTCTTTTTAATAAACTCATTTTATGATTGACAACAATGACCTGTTAGAATATATTTCGTGAGAAACATGTAGGAAATAAATAAAAACAATACCACTTGCAAGTTTCTGAACGATTAAAATAATTTTGTGTAATGCTTAATAACATTAATATAATTTTACAAAAGATGATCCATTTCGTAGCAAAGTTCGACGATATGAAACAAATGGAAGGTGAAGAACAGTTTGCCGAGGAATTATCTCACTTTCAAAGAAAATAAGTTTAAATGAAGTACATCAAAAAATGTACATAATTTAGTGAACAAGGAAGTAATGTGTTGTGTCCACATCAGATTTTTGAGGTGCAATATCTCAAGTACCAAAAGAAATAATACAATTAAATAAAGAAATTTGAAATCAGTTCATCGATACCAAAATTTTAGATCCAAAATTAGAATTTTTGAAATATTTAATATTTCAGTTATGGGATCACAATTTTTTGTTAACTAATTTACATACATACATTACAATATTAAATTCATATCTTATCGTGAATATAAAATAAATTTCCACTTTATCGGATTGTATCTTTTACGCAATGATCGTCCACGTATAAATTTTTTATCAATTGATTATAAATTCGGTGCGCCTAAGCGCGTATAAACCTTTGTGTTTAAATTCGCTGGGCTCGGCTGCGGTTGTTGCATGTGGAAGGCTAAACGACACTGATGGCCTCTAAATCAGCGGGAGGAAGCGGGCACGATAGCGCCAAGGTTACCTCCCGATCACTTATCACGCTGCGTCCATCCGGATTATGGGGATTTATACACTCCATTGCCTCATTACTGAACTTATTATCCATACCAGGTCGGGAATTCCTAAGTAGGACAGTGGAAATAAATTGCATGTGATGGTTCAATATGGCGATATGCTTTACTTTATGAATTATTAAATGGGGTATTTGAGGTACTGGGCAGTAATTAATTAAGTCAGGAATTTAATTATTAATTCATTTACTTTTAGAAAAATAGTAATCGTGTTTAGAATGGGGAAGTTTAGCGTATTTTTTTTTATTTTTTTATTTTATCAAGATTGCCTTCAAAAGTGATATTCTACATTTTATTTTACCCAAAGATGCCTAGATTTCTCAAAAAATGAAATTTTATGCAACATTAATTACTCATATACTTAAAACTAAAAGATATTTCACACGTAATTTCAACCACGCTAAACTTCCCCATTACATATAAAACAAAATAATTGTAATTGATATAAGTAAATATTTCTAGCAATAATTGATATTTCAATTACTTTCAGAATTTATTTCTTTCTTAACTAATATAATTATTTCTGAAGTTTAATTATATTTTAATAGTATTGATTTTACCAATTTGTTTTTGCAAGTAATCTACATTATTATCATTATATTCTGTAAGAAGTTAAAGGGTTCTACCAGAGTCAATGTCAGTTTTATAATAAACGATACATGAAAATGTTATTTGTGATGTCTCACAGGGTAAATACAAATATATTTTAATCAAACTGTGTTGATCGAGTGTAAGTATATGTTTTACCTATTTAATATTAAGATATGTTAACAAGCAACAAAATTCGTTTTTAAGTTATTCGAGTTTTTCCTGTTTTTAGTACCTGATGTTTCAATATGGCGATATGCTTTACTTTATAATCTAAGTTTACTTAACGAATGGGATCCTCCACCATAGTAACAAATTAGGAAATTGATCATTTATAGTCAATCTAGACCTTAATTCTGTTTGATACGAACTAATATAATTTAAAAAAGTTATTCGTTTTTAAGTTATTCGAATTTTTACTGTGTTTAGTACCCTAAACACCTTAACATCCAACCCTATTCCAAATTCTTGTTACTGTCAGTTTCAGATGTCATATTTATCAATTAATCTATAGCTGGTAATTAAATACAAAATACAAAGCATATTTGAGGACTAATCTAAATTGGAAAAACTAGTTTTAAATAATTAAAGGAGCCTAAATCATTTCTTACCTAAACAAATAAAATCATAACTACGGTTTTATTTCCTTTTCCATAGTTACTTAAATAACACTGCAGTAATGAGCATTACTATTTATGAATACATACATAAATATTATAAAAAGTAATGAACATAATTATACGATTATTAAATTATAAGAAAATTTAAAATATTCTTATGGATTTCCTGCAATTAAAAATTATATATGATTGATATGTTTCCTGACATAAATTACACGTATATTTTTAAGATAAATTTTACTTTTAAATAAAACGTAGTGATAGAAAAAGTAAATAACACATCCTTTTTAATAAAACACAATACTGTTATTCATTTATGTCATTACTCACTACAACAGTATTGTTTATTGTTACAAGAAAAAAATAATGCAATAAAAATATAGTCCTTTTTCTTCTTTATGAAAAATTTTACATATAGTAAAACAAACAATAAACATTAGAAATAATGAATGAATTATATAGTAGTACAATATAATAGTATTAATGTAATAAACAAATGTCTTCTGCAATTAATTTTGACAACGTAGTTTTCAATTCTTAATACTTTAAAATTTTCAGCTCAGGAGGCTTAGGTATAGATAATAACTGAAACATTCAATTTCTAATCATTTGTTTGTTATATTTAAATCCTTAATTTGTATATATGTTATTTTTTCACTACTAGCATTACAATTCCAATCCTACTAAAATATGTAGACAATAACATACATTTTGACATGAACATAAACTTGTTTCTTAATATTCACAATAATAAAGTAGTGAAAAATAATTTCTCATATAAAATGAAGGTTAATAATAGGCCACCAACAAGATTTAGTCTACGCCTTTAATTACAACAATTCATTATCTTCCATATACAAACTGAACTATTTTAAGCTTCCATAACCTCAAATAAAGCAAATTAAATGTAGAAGTTATGTTTATACAAATTGCTGTGTATTTCAATACCATGAGAACTCTAATTTCGTATAATGCAGTAATAAAAATTTACAGCATAATTTTTAAAAATTCCATCATATAGACTATCAAAGAGAAATAGAACTCGGGCAGAATGTGCAGTAACTCTGTCCATTCAAGTGCATAACGAACCTAATAACACCTACGACTCGTCGCAAATTTCAAAATAATTTCACCCCGTTCTGTGCTGCAAATATTTCATTTTCTGCTGAATGTATTTTTCTGAATGATTTGTTTTCGTTTAATTTTTATAAATGGTCATTTATTATTGAAAAATGTCCAGTATTTTCATTAAAATTTTTGTTTTCACGTCAACATGTTTTCAACAGCAGCTCACATATAAATACATTTAATCTATACGCGTCAAACTGAAAATAAGCTGGAGTTTACAAAATAAATGAAATCTTATTTGTCGTTTTAGTCGTGAAACCTTGAGCAAAATTATTTTCTCTAGTTCTGGAAGTTTTTATGATATAATTAAAATTTGTAATTAGTGCAAATAAATTTCACAACAATGGGAAATGACAAAAATTGTTGAATTATTTGAAACAATTTCGACATAAAACAACTTCCGTTTAATTGTTAAAATATAATCGCAAGTGTCAAAACAAAATTGAGTTCATATTTGTTTTTGTTTTATATTCTCGCGAGTAAGCTTACCTATATTAAATTTTCAATAAAGTGTTTTTTCTTTGAAGCTAGTTGTGTAGAATAAAAAGTGAACAATTATATAGAGTTTGATGTCTAAATTAATTACACTTTTGAAACTTCCGTTCGTGGTCCAAGAGTTGCGTGCCACTAACTTCAGTTAATAAAATTAAAAATAAATTACACTGCCTTTTCTCTGTTGGGATCCATAAATATTGCTAATTAGACATCACAAAAAACGCACCCTTATTTGGCCAACTCGGATACGCACAACCTCGATAAATAATTGATTCAACCAACATTAGAGAAATCAAATTATAATTAGTTCTAATATAATCCTCTCCCTCCGCAACCATGGGTTGCGGGTTCGGATTATCGGATTCCATTCGGCAAAAAATGTTATTTGTTGTTGATCGCCTTCAACCAATTACAAACAGTGAATTTCATCTAAAATTCACCCTACTTATAAATACTACCATATCTTTCCAGATAAAATGTCAAATGAAATCATCATAAATAAATGAAACGATTAAAAACATCAATAAAATCTGTTGTTTCACGTCGCCTAAGCATCGTCTGAAATCTCAATTTCCCACGTCTCCACCATAGATAAGCATACGGGAAATTTCGGAAAAACACTTTTATTTACAAATCATTTATTTTAAAAATTACATACACGCGTTTGATATTGTAACGAGCATGACTCAATGCTGATGACTCAGCACGACCTGTCTGACGAGGTAGTCTCGGTACATAGATCAAGTGAGATAAGAACGACGCCGCTATTGTTCGGGAATTTCGTACAGTCCGGAAGATTCTAGAAGTTTCGAGATTAATTACCCGCAGGTATAAAGTTTCGCATCCTGGAATGTGGTCAGTTTCCAATTTTCCCATATAAATAAACTATACAATGTGTAAATAATTGTTTATTGACAACGTTTCTCAAATTATTTTTTATTGCTTCAAATCAGAAGTTAACATTGAAACTTTAGCTTTTTTGTAACAATTGGCGTAGTTCGAATTCGAATTAAAGTAGTCAGAAATTGAATGGGTCACTATGCCGCAGATCACAGAAAAAACTCATGGATGTTACAAAATATGCAGTACAAAAATCAAAATAAAATCCCAGCGTCGCTAGTAGTAACTTTAATTTACCTAATTTTTCTGTTGCTACACATATGATAGACGAACATATAACAAATGGTTATTTACATTTTTACATACTGTCATGCTTGCCGTTGGAAATTACACAGAGAGCTACTGTAACAGAATATGATAAGACCATGTCTCATCTCATACAAATTAGGTAAAGGTACGTCATTAATTTAATGGTATATTTTTATGTTGTGCATTCGCTACTTTTCTAGAGCGACTTTACAATGTTCTTGTTTGAACTGCAATACGTATGACATGAACAAATTATTGTAGTAATATATGCATTGTGTTTATAGAACAAGTGTATTTTTATACAAATTTCATATTTAGCACAAAATATATCCACAAGATCTAGTTTTCAAATTACCACTGTTTTTTTAGCCTATATGTACTTTCAAATAAAGCATTCGTACTCCCAGCGCAGTGCGGACTACAGAAGTGCAGAGGCAAAAATTCTAATGCCTCAAACTTCATCTACGTGTGTGTACGACTGTGCTGTTTTTACAAGGCTCACAGTGTTTATCGATTTTTCTCTCGCTGCACTACCTGCTTCAGAAAAGGGAGTCTTGAGGCATGCCTCAAATGCATTCTGATTAGTCTGTTTGTACGTGATCGTGGACGAAACGAACATGCGACCAAATCGAATACATTTGAAATCTTGGTAGTTGCATTTGTTGTTGTTCAAATGTAGTATAAATGGGTGCACGTGGACACCCAATATCGATTTTAAATTTACGTTCATTTTTAAAAAATGGTAGCAGGCCTTCTAGTATACGGTTTATAGATTTTATTCAGTTCCTATCGCCTGCTTCACCAAAATTATAGTTCACATTCACAAGTCGTCACTGTTTATATTTTAAATAAGAACAAGACTACATATACTTTTACTAAATAGAAAAATTATCATACATTAATTTGCACCTACAAAGTTATTTATTTTACATTTTTAAGTTTTATTAATATAATATTTAGTATTTATTGAAACGAAATTTAGAAACAAAAAGATATACTATTTATCACCCTGTAACACTAACAGTTTAATAACATACCATATAAGTAACTGAAACAACAAAATATAATTCAGAAAAAGGATAATTCATTTCCCACTGATCTCATATACCTCTTGGTTGAAGAAGTGTACAATACAAATACTCATATCTCCATGTAACGGATCTGCCATATCGCGTTTTTCCTGTATAGGGGCATTTTACATCGGTGAGTTGTGTGAGACAAGCGAGGGCTGTCGGTAGTTCATTATGCATGCATGCATCGCTAAATCCGGGTAGCCGGACCCGGACGCGGCTTGCTGCTTGCGGCCGGTTAGCGACGCTTCCGGCTCGGCCTAATCACATGGAAACGACTCGCTTACAGCTCAAAGTAACGTAAACACAACACAACGCCCATCATCTAACATACTTTTACAATCATAATACACAAGTTTAATCTGTTACCGATGAAAAAATGTTTTAAAATATAAATGCAGTCGATTTTGTTTAATTGTGGCATCGATTAATTGGGGCAACCTCAATTTGGGCCAATCGGAAAAAATGGTAACCAATCTTATAAACTAATAGATACATAATTTTACCAGATTCAGGATATTAAACATTTGGTTACATAGACAAAAGTAAGCAAGGTAACTAAATCATATTTGCATCGCATGTAATTTTGACAAGTCAGTATGGTAATAATATTATAATGTTTTATTTATTTAGGTGAAGTGTAAAGAAACCATTGAAACACTAATATTTATGTAACTAGGTTTAATAAATAAATAATAAATTATAAAAAAGAATAATAAAAGTAAGTAACAACATAAATAAACAAATATTAACACTAATTTATAAGTAATTATTATTAATAAAGACTTAAACACTACGAATATTTATTTTAACGCTTAAAACTACGCAATATTTATTTCCACAATATATTTATAACACCAACTATTCATTTATATCACCAACTATTCGTTTATATCACGAACTATTTATTTATTTCTACTTTACATATCGCCGACATGTACTGACCGACACTAACTTTATTCAGTGACTCTTTGCACGCTCTGACCGATACTAACTTACTGAACTCCATGAGCCGCCCGATGCGACCCGTATATACCTACCACCAATTAATCTCTAGAACATTCTAGAGCCTTTCGGAATATATAAAATTCTCGAACAATAGCAGCGTCACTCCTATCCCACTTGACCTGTAACGCGTCTACCTGCCCAGACAGGTCAGGTGTGATGACTCATCTACGGTGAGTCTCGCTCGTTACAATATAAATACAATCAATTCCGTTTAAATGTGACACCGATTAATTGGCGCAAGCTCTATTTTGGCTCAATCGGAAAAAATTATAATCAAAAATAGATACATAATTTTACCGGTTTCAGGATATTAAGCTTTTGCTTACATAGACAAAAGTAAGCAGGGTAATTGTCATATTTGCATCGCCTATAAGTTTGCCAAGTCAATTTGTAAGAATCGTCAGCTTATAAATAAAAAGGTATAAAAAGTAATTCGTAATCATCAAAAAGCTGATATTTCAAAGTTATAAATAGAGCAATTAAAACGTTCTTATCAAATTCATAACAAAAATAAAAATTTGATTACAAATATATTATATGTGAGTCATACACCAATAACATTTTTATTAAGCAATATTGATAAGGGTATAGAAAATTATAAAGCACATTTTAATTTATCACATAAAAATTTAATAAACATAATAAAACTACAGAAAATATATAAGCAATAATTTCTGAAACATGGTCTCATATTCATATTTAATTGGATAAAATATTGTTTTATTTAATGCCGTAATATTTTATTTTTATTTTATATATCTTTGTTTAGTCATAATTCTTAGTATTAGTATTTTGTTAATTGTTTGCTATTAATGTGAGAATGTGTATTATTTTCTATTCGTGTAATTCATTCATTTCTTATCTAATATACTATTTTATTTATAGATATTTATATAAATTATTAATGTAAAGCAATTCATTATACCTACTATTTTTTTCTTTTTGTAAAGACGGTTCTATTATTACATTCATTATTAGGAGTATTATCCTTTATGTCTATTGTATTCAATATATAAAGATCATCAACAAGTTTTATTTGATTTCTGTTCCAATTATGAACCAATTCATGTTCCATGAAAACTTTATGAATCATGTTTCCTATAAGTATCCAATAAGAATATTAAGTACGTACCTATACATGTGCTACTGTTCGCAATAATAAAGAAGTAAATCATAGTTTATGATGTAATAATAAGTCTTGCACATAAGTTCTAATGATTCATCGCATTAGTGTTTCACTTTTTCCAAGTGACCTTACAATTGCGTTACCACTGGTGATAATTATTGTGGCCCCATTAACATAAACAAATGCTGGATTCCGGTGCGAAATTGCACATGGCCCCGAAATGGACCGATAGCGAAAGATACCATGGAAATGAATGGGAAATTCAGAATTTTAATTGTTGCAAATGACAATTTATCAACAATGATTCATGTTTTTTTTTTAAAAAAACAAAAATAGATTAAACGTCACACCCACACATTACCTTTTTTAATTTTAAGTAAAAATTTATAAAAATAATAATATTATTAAACTAACCTAAAAATTAAACTCAACGTCAATTTATTTAAAATAGTTTTCTCGGAAACCTCAATAAAAGTATCCGGTACTTGTTGCATAAATAAATTACTTTTAAAATAAATATTATAATAAATTAAATAAACATTAACTCCGTTTATTACCCATTACCGAATGGGTCAATAAGCTTTACGTGTATTGACATAATATTGAATGTGAAATAAAGGTAATACCCAGTTTCGAAAAAAGAATTAATTGCAATTTTGCAAGAAAAAAGTTAAAGACCTTTCGTAAACATGTAATCAATTTTAAAGTTTTAAAACAACAGACATTTGTGAAATCGTACATCTGGTAATTCACATTATACGCAGCGTTGCAGAACCAGTTTACTTAAACCACTTTCAACCGCCTAAAATTGGTTTACGAGACAAAGGTATTTTTATTCTTATTTAAAATTATTCATGGTTATCAGCCTACCTATGTAATTTCAACGTCAATTGTACTATAGGATTTATAAATATATCATATAGATTCATTTCGAACATTTAACTCATCTGTACAACATTTTTATTTAAAATTTGGTTACCATGGCGCTTGTTGCAGATCCTCCAATATTTTTTTTTAAAGGAGCTCACATGATGGAATACATATATCGGCCAAAAAAATATAATACATTAGGTGTGCCTTAGGTATTTGTTAAGTTAAATAATCTGTGTATAAATAAAATGCATGAATATCGGTAACCGAAAAGTTTTTATTTAATAAAAACTGTTTCCTAATATGTTACATGCCCTTTATATCATTTGTCTAGGACACGTGGTATGTTTGTTGATATTTGTAGAGCAAATGCGGATTTCAACAAAACATAAGATTCTGACAACTGTTGATGATTGATTTGATAAACTTTCTTCGAAAATTATTTTTCTTTCTAAGTATAGATTATATTAATTAATAAAATAAAAGTATATAGAGTCTTTTATTTGATTTTAAGATTGCCGCAAAAAATGATCGTAATATATAAAATATAGGAGAAATAGGTACATTAAATTTAATCACTAATAGAACTCGATAAGAGCAACAATAGGAATTTACGTATTAGTAACTTATTTTCGAAATATTACTTTTATAGCATTTTCGTAATAATTTGATACAGTTATAAAAACAATGAAACAATTGTTTTCACAAATTTAAATTGCCAAATTTTTTCAAATAAATCGTCATACATAATCATTATTAATTACAATTTGTATGTATGTGATTATTGTGCTGGCCTATATAAAATGAATAATATCCCAAGGTCGCGTCGCGAGTGATAGCCGCTAGCAGACTAGTCGAGACTCGCTCGCTGCGCTCCTATTGTTCTGTCGTTTCGAAGGTGCGAGAACATTTCCGAACTTAATTGCTCTACTATATAAGCCTGAGCAGGGGAGACAGCGAGGACAGTCTGATATTAATATGCATAGTGAATATAAATAATTGGGGGAAATAAAAATCGTGTAAAAGATCGTAGTGTTAAATGTTTAAATAAATTGGTAGTGTTTAAGTATTTATTAATAACTGTTATTAATAAATTAGTGTTTATATTTGTTTATTCATAATGTTATTTATTTTTATTATTCATATTTCGTTTATTAAACTTAGCTATATAAATATTGGTGTTTCAATTATTTCGACACTTCACCTAAATAAATAAAAGTTACAATACTTGTATGTATTACACCTTTATATACGTATTTAGGAATAAATTGTTTTCTAGAGAGATCTAGCAAGCCAAGCGTTTAATTTTGGAGCTTGAAGCTTGCTTGAAATATACTGGGGCATTAATGTGCACGACCAGCACTCCGACCGTCTTCAATAATGGAAATGGCAACGTCAAGAAATCCAACCCCAGACAGCCGAAAACAATAACAATAGACAGTGCGATAGCAGGAACAAATTCCTGCTCGAATCTGATCCTCGCGCTATCCTGCCCCAACCAATACGTTTGGCAACGCTGCTGTTATCTAGTGCGTGAACATCGCATCGTCCTAGTTTCCTCAGCTCTAGGTGGCTCTCCTAGCTATGAATACGACGAGCTCTAGTTCGCTCCAATGCGCCAATCACCCATGAAGTTGTGCCGATGTTATTCTTTTGTTTCAACAAAAAATGTTGATTGTCAATTTACTCTCGCCTGGGATTGGTTTCCATGTGTACTGTTGCTATATTTACGCTGGATATTCTGGTTGGAATTTTGTTTTGTTTTTCCACTGTTCGTTAATATTTGAAATCAGGACCCGTAAGGATTTTCCCTATGGTTCATAATACCACTTTAATTTAAAAATAATAATAATAAATACTTCTTTTTAAGCAGGCTCAAACCACAGAGAAATTTTCCCAAGTCACTACAGAAATTTTAGTAATTACAAATAACAAGGAATATAATTTTCTGGTTTGGGTCAAAATACAGGATATTAATTGTAAAAAAATAAATACAAATCCCGCCTACGACATGAAAAAAATATTAATTAAAACATAATCTTTTGTGAATTTTTCGATTACTTTATAACTGAAATCTTCTAGGTTTTGAATTTTTTCGAATCAAAACAAAAATTTTAAATGGTACACTATGTAACTTTTCCCGTAGAATCAATTGTTATGGTCGCCGAGGTCGCATTTCGACCATTAGAAGACTTTTCTTGAAGAACTTCTTTTTTGTGTCTAACTTTGAATTTTTGCAAATATCTCGAGAATGGTAAGAGAAAAAATGAATTTTCGGTTTCTTCATTTTCTTCATTTTTCATCGAATCGTTCCAAATAAAGTTATTCACAATATTTATCTATGTATACATATCGTGTAAATAAAATTTCAATATTTGTGTTCGTTTATCTCAAATGGTTGTTTATAATTTACAGTTCCACCTATTTTAAAGAGGTTCATGAAAAATTACAAAAAAATGCACATTTTTAATTTTCACGTGACATCTTTTAGTGTGAATTTCTATGCGTGTCTGTTTCTGTCTGAGGACATGGAGATGTCGTGTACCCTCTAGGTCTAGGCTCAATTACTATCAAACGGAAAATTATGGAAATTTATATATAAACGTTTTGTTATACTAGGGAGAGTTGATTAGATTTTGTTGCAATGGTTCAGACTGGTACTTTATATGAATCTCTGAACTACTGAGAAAAGAACTGTAAATATGATATTTTTGTGTATTACATTATTATCAAAATTAATTATACAGTTCTCTATAGTCAGTTACAAATATTTGAACATAACTAGAGCTTTAAAACATAAAAATTCATTATTTATGTTCTTCTTATCTATTTTTCTTGTTACACCATTTAAAAATAAACATAACAGAAATCATGTAGTTGCTTCGAAAAAAACTTTTATTCCTAAAATTAATCCGACTTGCCACAAAAATATTTGAATAATATATATTATATATAATATATACTTCAAATATAATTTTCGGAAAATAATAATTCTGCTATTTACGCTCTACTTAACAGAGAAATAGCCTATCTAATCGAATTAAATCAATAGCAAATTTACGTAAATAAAAATCGGGCTTATCAAATTCGATTTATATTTTAATTGAAATTAAAAATAGTTTCACAATAATTCCACAGCCCATATATTTTTATCTGAAATAAAACTTTTTGTTTAATTACTGAAATTCATGTGTTTTAAATGAAATAATCACAGTTTATCTGAAACCCACTTCCGCGAATACAATGCCACAAAATAATTTTTTGTTATATTTAGTTCAAACCACAATTACCGAATTTTTACGATAAAAATTGTGCAAAAATCGATTGCAAGTATAACATAAATAAAAATTTAAAAACTAAACCACAGTTTGGATATTTTAAAAATGAAAGAAATTAAGGAAATGACGAAAATTGTCAACCGGAAGACGATTAGAACTGGAAACAATTCATCTGGGGTCACTACAAATCTGATCACTTTTTTTAAATAAGATTGTTACTTGCATATTTTACAGTCACTTTCTTCTAATATTTTTTTTCAAAATATTTATCTGTTACCAAATATTTGCAAAATTCTTAAAATAACAAGAGTAAACTGTCGCTTCCGTTTGACCTATTTTTGCCAAAAGCTGATCATATCGTGCCATTTATGTCAGAGGTTTGAATATGAATGTTTATCATGCCAAAAATAGTCAAAACATATTATGCTTTAATTCGTGCATATTTTTTGATATCTCTCTTACATACTTCAGTTTATTAATCAGTAGTTTCGTTTTTTTCTACCTTTAGAAGATATAATTATTATTTTATTATCGTCATTCATTGTGCCAAATGCAAGATGAGGCAAAATCTCATTAATTTAGTTTGTGGAATTAAACAAACACTTATTGTAGAATTAAGAAAAAAAGTAACGTTATTTTAAGAGGATAGCTTACATTATAAAAGAACCTGTTAATTAGTAACAAATATTTTTTGAAGAGACTACTTATTTGATTGTGATTAGGTATTTATGATATCAGAGAAATGGTGATAGATAACTAAAGTCTTTACTTCTTTAATAAAGATATTGTATCACTACAAAAATAAAGCGATTTCCTAGTAAATTGAAGTATTTTATTTATTATTAAATAATAATCCAATAATACCTTAAAAGATAAGAAATTTAATAAAAATTTAACTAAATTTAGTAAATTTTAACTTAACTACATAAGTTTCGGTTTCGGTTACATTTTCGGCCAAAACTAGAAGAGAAGCCGAATATTCGGTTAGGGTTTCGGTTTCGGCTGAAAATCGTGTTCCGATCGGACACAAATAAGAATAGTAGTTGTTTCTTTCTTGCCGATCTGAGACCGAGACACATAAGATTATTTTTGTTGAGTTTTTAATTTCATTTAAAAAATTTTCTCCAACAATCAGCAAAATTGTTTGATTATTGAATTTGGCAATAATAATAAGATAATATATTAATAAGTTTACTTTGTTTATTAAAAAAACATCAATTTACGGATAAGGATACGTAGTACAGGTTTTGAGAGATAGTATTGGATAGTATTCGAAAGACTATAATTGTCATCCTTTTTAATAATCAAAAAGCTTAACTCAGTTCACTTTAAACTCATTTCATTTTAAACTGAGATAAGATAGACGAATGACAAAAAGAATGCGACTATTATGTGGTGGTTTGTAAAAAGGAGAATCAGGAAAAGAAGAAAACATTATATAGAAAATGAATTAAAAATTATAAAAATTATGAAATGGAATAGCTAGAAACAAACAAAAACGGAACTATATCTAAACCAATCAAACATATAAGTGATTATTTATTAGCCATCATACAATTAATAATTAAAAAAAAAATCCTTTGGCTTTTTTTTGGTCATTAGAAACAGAATCAAATGGAAGAAAATATCTACTTGTTAAACCAACAATGGGGTGTAGAGTGAAGAGAAGAAGAATGTATTGCAAATAAGGAAAGAATGATTCACCGCTTATTAATTTGATAGCGAGTTTTATTCATGCACAGCACACTTAGCCAGCGATGTTTTACCTGCATTACACATCGTGTTTGCGTTCGCTCCATGTTTACAGAATAAATATGCATGCCAACAACAAACTCAAATGTGAATTATCATCGATACTTGATTTTCAAGTCGCGAACGTTTACATTCAACATTTTCCTTTTTAACTGTACTTTGCATATTTGCTTTTTACATCAATTTAAAAATATATCAACTTTTGCATGATTTTTATAAACTTATTCCCTGCTCGACATAAAGTTTGTTTGTTATTGCAGCATATTTTCAAATTAGAGTAAAACTTTATTTTTGTTGTTCGATTATGCAAATTTATGTACCCTCCTAATAGTTTGGATCGAGGGACGACCTCACTCACAAAATACATTGTCTAGTTAGATTTATGTACAACAAAACAACCACACCCAAATATCGACAACACGAATACTTCCGTAT
Source organism: Stenolophus ochropezus (assembly GCA_035578165.1). Lineage (NCBI taxonomy): Eukaryota > Metazoa > Arthropoda > Insecta > Coleoptera > Carabidae > Stenolophus > Stenolophus ochropezus. Next base: position 8,503,034 of record JAQOWZ010000002.1, read on the forward strand.
TTGCACAAACACACAGTTATTGTCAAAATTCATATTTTGATATAAACTGGATTGTTATTCAAAAACCGAGTCAAAAACAATTATTAGAAAACAAAATCAAAAACTTTTGAATCTTTTCTTATATTTATAGTTTGCATCTAACACTACTTCAAGTACCTACAATAAATAATTTTTGTGTACATTATACTTGTACCGAAGTATAAGCTATCTGCAGAATTATTGCTTTGAAAAGGACTTTGGTTACAATATTTCCATAAAAAATCTGATGTGTCTAACATATTACCTCCCGCTACAGTAGTAATATATTCTGTAGGTATATATTTTTTCGTTACCACATAAAATATTTAGTTTTAAAAGTAGTTTGTTCAGAATATCTTTAATTCAATTCATGCCTGAAATTTCCTTGCATCAAATTTGTAATACACTATCAGAAACTGAAAAAAACAGTTATTTTTGGCATAAGAAAAATTTATTCCATATACCTATATGTTTTTCTTCTACCTTTCTGTATTTTTCAATAAAAAAACATCATATTTACTATTTTATCTTTTAAAATTATTTACGACAAATTTGACAACAACATATGTCAATATATGAATAACTTATCTGTTTTATACAAATTCCTTAACCTAAACGAGACGAGAAATTAATAAAATTAATATTTTTTTTCTGTTTAGACAGCAGTTTTATATGAAGTGTAACTATAAATAATAGAATTTAGAGGATTTTTTTTAGGAAAAACAATTTAAAGCTTCAATTAAAGTACTACTTCCGGTCAACTAATAGAACTCAAAATCTTATCAGTTCATAATATTTGAGTATAACTCATATCTATCAAATATTATATTTTTTACAGGTATCGTATTGGAGTTATCGTGGCCAAAATCGTTACAGACACACGAATACATAGAAACACGCACACATACACACATATAGGTATACATACAGACACCATTTTAAAAATAGTAAAAATTACTCAACCGAAAATACAAGTGTCTCATGAATCATGTCATTTAAAGTTTCCTGCAAATATTTTTTTAGTAACAAATCGAAAAATATTTGAAAAAAGTTACAGTCAAATATTTTGTATGTAAACTTTATTTTGAAACTAAGATAACAGACAAACATCACTAGCACCTTGAGATTGTCTCATTTGTATTGCTTAATCTAAGTTCTAAATGTCAAACAACATCAAATGTAAGCGATTAAATAACATATTAAAAATATACACTGGTAAAAGAAAAAACGGGCAACGGTTGTTCACTTAGTGTGCTCCGACTCGAGTTGAATGAAATGTTAGATCTTGGATTCAAATCCCAGCTTCGTCAATCTTTGTACAAATTAAAATACCATTGTGTCCGAGTGGTTCGGAATCCACTATAAGCTGTAGATCCATTGTAAATAAAACTTGTAATGAAACAAGTATCGTAAAGTACTTGAGTTCTTATTCCATATTTTGGATCGGTATTTATAATAAAATACCTACCTAATTTAATCCAACAAATGACTGCAATTTATACTGACAAATAATATTTAAAAATACCACAATTTGAAAAACTAATCGAAAAAATAATAATGTATTGTGATATTTTATGTGCGTGATAATAATTAAAATTGATATGATGTTTGTATTATTGTAATTTTATTGCGAACAATTTGCTATTTGCTGGAGTAATTACGCCAACTATTAACGTCCATAAACCCATCTGGCATTTACCAGACCCCCCGCAACATTTGACAACTATTAAACAATATAAAGCCGAGGATTGGTAACAATTCCCTGCGAACAAATTGACAGTGTGTCCATGTCAGTGACATGCTATCAATACCAACCAAACAATACTTTATTTCCACATTTTAAAAGCGGAAATAACAATAATACATTGACTTCGTGCAGTGACCACAAACGAGTAGGAAAAAATAACATTATCAACACATCAACTCTCAAAGTCACATAAACATAAAATAGAAAACAGTTTCATGGTTTAAAACATAAAAAGATAAAAAAATATCACACTGATATGCTTTTGTATTTTTAACTTGGAACACGAATTTACGTTTCCAAATAAAAATATCAATAAAGAGAAAATCCCTGATATTGATTTACAATTAAAAGAATTTCACATTTCTTACAATACTTAATTTCTAACCGATTATATCATTTGGCGAATTCTTAGAATGAGATTAAGCTGTTAATTATATAAAAGATTAGTATTCAAAAAGCCTACTGCTTTTAGAGTTAAAAGCAGGGAATTTTAATCCCCAAAGTGTTAGTCAAAGTCACTAGATTTACATAACGACATCTGCATTCAGATAACAGGATAATAAATATTCGAACTGTTAGAATTATTTTATATTTTCCTGTTTTGTTCTCTATTTTAACAAATCTGCTATATCTATTACAATATTTATTTACCAGGAAAGTGATTATTTTCTACAGCAAATATACTCAGAAAAACCACAAAATTTATTACTAATTCTACGAACTAGTTTCATTAAACATTTATTCTGATTTTGGTTGTTATAAAGTTGTAATAGCACCGAAACCGGTTCGTTTGTAGCTCATTCAAACATTAATATAGCCTAGAACCAATTTATGATTTAAGATTGGAAAATCATAATATCAAAACTCGTTAAATACATGAATACAAACTTTTCTTAAGAATATATTTTTATGATTTTTAAATTTAAAAACAGTATTAAACAAAAAACAGCACATATTCCCGTAATTTAAAAAAAATAAAAATTTATTAATTTAAAAAGCCGCATAATATTAAAAAAATCTTATTTGATAATAGTCGATTATTTTGTTCAAAAATATTTCTAATAACAAAAGAAAAGGTTTTAAGTTTTCATGAGAACAATTTTAAAAAATTACGGGAAAATTTATATTGATTTTAGTGTTAAATACAGTAAAAAGCCCATGAAGTTAAATATCAAACCTTTTCCCTAGAAGTATAGTTTTGATGCCTTCAAAGAAAATTGCCGGTCACGTGACTGTCACTTCCGAAATGATCAGCCTGTATAATTTTTTTATACTGTATAATTTTTTTTTAAAGTTTCAAAATTAAAAAAAACATCATTATCAATCAAACCCCTCCTATCTTCACCAGACTTCGTTCTTATAAAATATAAACTATATTTCTGTGCTCTTTTATTAATATATTGCTAGATTACTATTGGAAATTTTACAAAATAAAAAAAATGTGTGTGTAATAATTTTATTTGCAAAAGAATACATTTAAAAAAATTAAAAAAAAAGCATGGAAAACCCCATTAGGAAAGTCGTTTCTTAAAACACATTTTTTTGTAGTTATCATACGTTTGTATATTTCTACAATTTCACTAGAAAATGTGCAATTTTTCGGTTTGAACAACCCGGGTTCAAGTTCAAGCAGTCACTTCCGGTAGCCAAAATCCCGGATGACGTATCCATATGTCATTGCCCTTGAACTGCCAACTCATCTCTCAAGGTTAAAACCTAACCTCACTGTAAACATAACCAAAGATTTTACATATGAAACAATAACTTCATCTGGTAGCTAATTCCCGTGTTCACGTTTTTCCGAGTATCTGTACACAGATCTGCTTCCGTTGTTTGTAGCAATGGGTTCACCGGCAGTCATGACCCTGCCATGAGTAGACATCGACGGTTAACGCGTCTGTACGTTGGACAATGACAACTAGTAGTAGTCAGCATACGTACAGACAAATCGACCGAGTTACGCCATCCACCGTGAAATGTCAATGGGACTTATGTTGTAGTGTTGAGGTGGTATTTTTAGCAAGACGCAATGCAAAGAATTGGGTGTGGCAGACAATATGGCATCAGTGTATATGTACACACTTTCGGAAATAATCACCCCAATTCTGTAAAGAAGTTGCTAGCTCTTAGTAACGTTACTAAAAATTTTAACCAATAGAAATAATTGTAAAAGCTGTAATTTTCATATTTTATTTACTGTCTACTATTTTTATTGGCTAATGATGTTAGTAACGTTGCTAAGAGCTAGTAACTTCTTTACAGAATTGTGGTAATTATCTTTTACAAACAAACGTTATCAGTAACTTTTTCGATATAGTACTTCTAAACATTTGTAGGCAAATGAGGAAAATGATTAAATATGACTCACATGATGTAAATTATAATTTTTAATAACAAAAATTATTGATTATTTCTACGGATCAAAATAAAAATTCAACATTTACTCACACGACAGAAATTTAGATTTTAATAGTAAATGGTTTTAACGCTATACTCACCTATGAATAAGTAATCCGAGAAGTAATCAATAAATTCTAAACAAAATATGTCCAGTGTAATAGATATAACGATACAAGTTTGATTATAACAAGTTTAACAAACCTAGTTTGATTGCTAGACAAAAACGATAAGCGGGGATCTGTAGCAATCAAACTGTAATTATTCAATATTTGAAAAAATACCTTTACATTTTATTATTATATATACAGTGAGTATTTTTTAACGTGAATCATGGGATTTATGATATCTATGATTACGACTTGATATTTGATTGACAGCTATGTATACTTGCTTGACTAATTAGACATTTGCTTTTTGGGTTATAAAATTTTCTGACAGGCCAACATCAAGTGCAACAATTTCAAGAATCATTAATAACTTTAGAGAAAATGGTAGAATAACAGAATAGTCTGCTAGATCTCTCGATCTTACACATATAGATTATTTTTATTGGTGATCTTTAAAATCAGAAGTTTCTACTGGGGGAAATTTAGATCTAATGAAAGTTAAAATGCAAAATATTTCTCAAAATATTTCAATTGCCCAAATATCATCGTAAGTAATTCTAAAGTTTTATAGCAGATTGAGTCACTGTTTACCAGTTAATGGATGGATTTTTGAAAATTTATTTTAATTATTATTTAATTGTTCGGTATTATACTTACTTGTAGGTTAGTTGGTTTATTAGTGCCTTATTACACATCACACATTATAGTAAAAAATTTAAGGAGTGAAGAGGCTTCATACATATTTAAAAAACATTTCAAAATGAAATAAAACTTGATAAACAAAATCGACTGATGACTGATGTTAATATTTAGAAAAGCGAGAAGAAAAATGCTAGTATATAAAAGATAAATATTTAATGATACTTTAAAATGAAAAATAATATTTTAAATGAAATGTCAATTTATTGATAATAATTGTAGTGCATTTTTTTCAACACAACAACTTTCATATTATTTATATAGGTAATCCCTCGGGTAATCCTTATTGTTATTGTTGCTATTGTTCGTTTCAGTTATTAAAATTTGAATCAATTTTGCATTTGTGCAGAATAGCAAATGTCGAATAAATTAATGCACATATAAACATTGTACTTCGTGACGTCATAATCTAGTTACAAATTTTGATGACGTCTCTTCACTCTTTAAAAATTATGATCATACTAAAGTCAAAAATTTTATATACAAGTAACAATTTAATATAAATTCCCATATATTTATTATTATAAATAACACCTGTGGCAAACTAAAATTACTGAATCTGATTCAAATGAAGTTCTGTCCGACATTGAGACATCTGCACAAAAATATCATTATTCCTGTTATAATTATTTAAATAAATAATTTTTGTTTTAACTTATACCATTCCTTGTTTAAAAAAAAACTGTTTTCTATGTTCTTAATAGTAGGTACTAGTTCTGTAAAAAATCATTTAAACCAAAATTCACTGTTTAAAAGTTTACAGGAAAACACCTTAAAAATATAAATTATTATTTATCATTTGAGCATGTACTAAACTAATTTATAAATAAGTATTTAGCTCTCGATTTAGCGTAAACCTTGTGCTATACGAACTATAACATAACAATAATATTAAATAATATTTCCCACTTGTTTCATTGACAATAGATACTTTTACTTATATTTGAATAACGTAGGTTGCAACCTACAAACATTTATATAGCTAAAACTAGGACCACTTTTTATACTAATAATTCATAATAGCCAGAATTCAGAAATTATCTAAAGCATAACAGTAAAAATACAATAACTGTTTTTATACCTAAATATGTCACAAATGAAATTCAGTACATGTATTTTTATTCTGATAAGCCATTTATGTTTGTTTTGAATTATATTTAATAAGATGCAAATATAGAATTATAAACATATTGCATAACAAATGTTTACAAAAATATAAATTGCAGATAAACATTATAATTAATATCAGAATTTTTCTTGCATATAATTAAATTAATTATTCATATTAAAAGTAAAATTTTGGTTGTCTGTTATTATTAAATTATGCAATAGTAAAATTTATTTTAACGAATACACTAATACAAAACAATTTAATTATATTTATTATCACAGAGAAACGCATTATAACAAAAAGAGTCGTCAGATAAAGACATCAAATAGTTTTATTTTAATATGTCAAGTACAGACAACAATAAATTGTGGAAGTAAGGTGTATTTAGACTTAATTAAGCGTTAGATGTTTTATTTTTACAATGTCAACAGTATTTACAATAAATGTTGTGTGTTTATTATCAAAAGACATTACTAATTTACAAGAAAAATATTTTACTGAGAAAATATAATCATATACTTTTTATTTTAACTTCAACACAGCAAAATCCTTTGTAAACTTTTAATAGAATTATGATAATACATTTTAAATGTTGTTGTAAAGAAATGGTTAACAAAACTACAAGAGATAAACCAAAAAGGAAATATATAACAGGAAAATGGAATGAAAATTAAGAATATACGGCCATATTTAAATAATTAATATACAGCAAGAAGACAGCTGATACCGAAAAACAAAAATCAATGAAATTAAAAATATGGACTTGCAAATATTCGTCTAAAAATACAATAAAAAGTAAAAATACTTTTCTTAATCGTACTTGTTTATAGATCTGTAGTTTGTTGTCATTAACTAAGATCTATTTATAAATACTAACAAATATTAATATAAACACGAATACGTTATCAAACCGTTTTTTTACTATATGTATTTATTTTCATTCAATCAAATGATAAAATTAAACATAGATAGACGAAAAAAACCGCATATAATCAATGTTTTAATTGTTTTACTTATTAAGTTTTAAAAACTAACAAAATAACAAACTAGTTCTCCATCAAATAGTTTGATATCAATCCGAATCAATCTATATTTTCATTGCAATATATCAATGTTTACATATCACTAACATCAACAAAGTAATACTAACATCAGCCACAGCGAAATGATATTGAATTCAAATTCATGAAACTAAATAGAAGAGAAAATATTTCAAATAAAACCAACCCAAGTTTTAAAGCAAACATATGTCTCCATTCCAGTAAAAGTAGACTTTTAAAAAGTAAATTAAACTACCCAAGTAGTTCTAAATTAGATCATAAATTTGCAGTGTCGTACTTTATGTTGAAATATGCAATAACGAAGTGTTTGTAAAAAAGGTCTCATCAGGATAAAATGTATATAATATAATATCGATTCAGTACTGTATACCAGTTTTACACTGTGTTTACACGTGCTTTTAAAATTATTTTTATATTAATTTATACTATAGATAAAAATACTTTAATTGTACAATAGTTCTTTTATTGCTTCAAACTTTTATTGCAAATAACTCAATAGCCCTAATTATTTGTTGTTTATTAGTACAATTTGTTTCATTTCATAATAATAATAAATATAATTTGCAATTGTACTTGCAAATTGTATTATGCGAAAATAGAGAATTTGGTCTAAACATTTTGGAATTAAATGTAAATATTGAACGGTGTAATACAAGCTTTTACCAACAACAGTGCTTTGTTGTCTTTAACAACATACTAATAAAACAAACAACAATTATTAAACACTCTCAAAGAGGAAATAATATAATTTAGAACAAGATTTTAGTTTAACTACTCCGAACGAGCAACATCGAAGTAGGCACTGTCAATAAAGATTTAGACCTGACAAAAAATTATATTCACTACCGTAGACCCAAACTTTTTATGATTCTATATGATTTTTAAAACCTTATTAAATTATAATTTAACTGCGGACTAATATTTAATTCAGAAAACACGGGTTAACCACCTCTGACTGGAAAACACATTCAGATGTCAAAAACAAATGAAGACTTACCACTTTCAATATATGGAACCAACAGCAACAAAAATATAACATAAACACATTCACTAAACATTGTCTCACATCAAACTTTTTAACAATCCACAAGACTTAAAAAATCACACACAAATTTATCTAAGTCATTCCTAATGTATTGCTGACTGTATATCCACACCAAACATTCGCTTTGTCCTTTTAACTGAAGTACGCATGCGTTGAGCTCAGCCCAGCTGTGCCAATGATAATATACCCAGATAAACAAAAGAACGGTCCCATGGACCGACTGCCGCCCTAAGAGAGAGACGAGTATACTTCCTGACTAGGTGTACATGCGCGTAACAGTAACTTTCGTCCTTATTTTACTCAAACTTTTCTATTAAATATTATTGAACAATGATTCTCTTCTATGAATCTGTACATATTATTAGAATTACTATTTTTCTTTCAGAAAATTCGCTCGATAATAAACTTAGATAAGTTAAACCGGAACTGTATCTATCTCTCGCACTCTCTTTTCGAGCGACGTTCAGATGTTTCTCATCCACTCCATATCACTAGGTGTGCGCAGACATTTATGAATCATTGTTGCCTGTGGGTAAACAGAAAATGTAAATATGTATTAAATTTTCTATGGAAATTACTAACATTAAATAATGCATTATTCGTTCTACTATATATGTAAAATATTTTTCAAAAACAATATATTAATCAGACTATGTATTTAGTTCAAAATCAACTATTAGGTTTAACACTGCCATCTACAAACATAGAATTCAACTACCAAGTAATTATTACCTCTCGCCACCTAGGTGTGGTTCTAAAAAGTATATATCAAAACTGTACCCGGATTTTAAAATATTTAAGAATTAAGTTTTCATTTTTTTTTATTTAGATAATATTTTGTACAAGTATTTTTTTGTTATGTACATTATATACAACTTAATCATCATCTTCCAAATCGCGTCTTCTGGAACTTTGTTCTTTCTTTTCTGCTTGTTCGCGAAGAAACCGCAACCCAGCAGCAATTGAATCTTCTAGAGTTGTAGCAGTTGCAGCTTTTTGAGTTTTAGCTGCAGTTGGTCCGTAATAATCAAAAGTGGGCGGTGGAGCAATTTCAGCTCCTTTTCGTTTACTTCTCTCTTGTATTATTTCTTCTTGTTCTTCTACATCGGAATCTAATTCATCAACAATTGGCGTCGGTTCAAATGTTTTGTAGTTTACATCGTATTCTTTCATACTATCTCGGTAGGGATTAATACTGGAAGATGAAACACCGAAATTTGGAGGAGGGACGGAAGTGTCTGCGAAATAATTTCTCCGTTTTTCTTTCTTTTCTTCTGATTTTTTTGTAGTGAAATATAATTTTTTTGATTCGGGGAAATTTTCCTCTTCTTTTTGAGGCTTTTTTTCTTGAAAAGTAGTAGGAGGAGCAAATTCTGCAGGTCTTTCCTTTCTTTTCTTTTCAACCCATTCTTCTTGAGAATATTCGTAATGCTTTTTTCTAACTCCTTCTTTTCCAATGTCCCATGGACGCACATGTCGTTTTCGTTCATTTTCCTTTGCTTTCTCTTCTGCCTCTTTTGTAGCCTTTTCAGTTTTTTCTTTTTCATCTTCTGTTGGTTCTTCAGCTGGTTTCGGCTGTTCTGGTTCATCTTCTTCAGGAGGTAGTCCCATTCGCGCACGTTTTCTATTTCGGGCTGCTTTTAAACGAGCGGCCATTTGCTGGTCTCGAAGTCGTTGTTGTTCTAACATACTATTTTGTTTTTGGGTGGTTTCTTCACGCAGTTTTTTTAGTTCTTCTTGCTGTTTGGCTCTCTCCTCTATGTCTTTAGAAAACGCATAGTAGCCTACACCATGGCTTCTGGCCTCTGAAAAAAAGTAATACATTTTCCAACACGGTTTCTACAGATATTCAAAAAAATTTTAGCGTTTAATGTAATTTGATGAATAAAAATGGTTATAAAATGTTAAAATTTGAATAACAAATATTAAAAATGAAATGGCATGGCTCTGTGGCGTCACGAAAATATTATTAAAGGAGTCATTTTATTAGCTGTTGCACAATATAAAAATCTAGAATTCCATTTGTCTTTTGCTACCTTGTCTTGTGTCATTTTACCTATTTTATTTTTGCTATCTAGTTGTAAAAAATCCGATTTATTTAAAAAATATCAAAAAAATCGATTTTTTCATTTAAATATTTTTTTATTTAAATCAATTTTTTGTTGTAAAAAAGAAACTAAATTTAGGGAAACATTAAATATTATTGTTTCGGTACTAAAGCTATTTTTAAAAATATAAAAACATCAATGTGTTAAAAGAACGAAAGTATTTAAAATATAGATAAATAGATGGCAAATTGTGAGTTGTGAACTTTGTGATTTGTGTTTTTGGTGATTCCCAGTTCCCAAAATTAATATCACATGACTATGTAAGGACGAAACTTTTTTTATTATAATACGAAAACGGCATTAAGGTTTAATAATTTTAAAATTTGTACTATACGGTTTTAGAAGGTTTATTTTTTTTACAAAAAGACTTTAAATTTTGAATTAATTTTCTAAATACCTGTAAAAAAAATCAAAACCAGTGATTTTTTTTTTATTTTAGGGAAATAATTTATAGCTACTGGCAACACTGATCTATTTCTATTTGCTATTTCTCTTGTTTATTTGAACACCCGAACAATTCATGAAATATTGAAATATCTTAATTTATTTCCCGTATACTAACGATTTTTTTAAAGACAAAAATTTTTGAAAATTATTCAAAATACCACAAATTATTTATTTATAACAATAGAAATAAAAAACAAACCATTAAATAAAACATCCTGATAATGAATATCTTTCTTATTCATTAGTTCTTGTTCCTGTTTTTCCCATTCTTGTCGTAATAATTCTCTCCTCATATCACTGGACAACAATTCACTATTTTCAGAAATTGTTTCTGGGTTTGGGTTAATTGGCTCTTCACTTTTTTCTTGCGCTTTTGTTTGTTTTTCAATAACAAATTTTTGTAATTCTTCATTTACTTTTTTCCTTTCTGGATCTATAGTTTTACTGAATTCATTATCTTTTTCTTGCATGTATTTTAAATCTTTAGCTAAACAAGTTCTTGTTCGCCCTAAACAATCTACATATTCAACCCTAAAACAAATATTAATTAAAATTACTGAAAATATGAAAATATTAATAACATACCATTCCTCGTCTTTGTTTCCAGCTGGTTCATATTCATCACTAAAATGTTCATCATCACTATTCTCGGACTGTCTTCTACACACCACTACAAAATGTTTACTTCTTTCTAATTCTTCCGCTGTTAAACATTCTGGACCTTTTCGTAGTCTGTCGTACAATCGTGCTTTAGATTCCAACATTTGTTTAGATTTTCTGAGCAAATCTTCATCTTCGACTTCGTCATTAGCTTGCCTACTTTCGATACCTTTATTGCGAGGCTCATTTCGTGGTTCATTTACTGTTTTTGTTTTCTCTCGTAATGGTGTTTGTGTTTGTTGTTGCTGTTGTTGTAAAATTTTAGCCTTATTTACTTCTTGCGCTTTTCGAAGTATTTCAGCTTTCAAACTTAACAACTAAAATTCAAGATGATTAATTTAAAACATATTAAATTTTAAAATTAACTTACTGATGATTGACTTATTTGAATATTACTTGAGCTATTCATTTTTAACGTTTTAGTTACATTACGTTGTGAGGTTATGTTTAACAATGACAAGTGTCATTTATGGTTCACTTTGCGCATGTTTCATGAACCATCGTTCGGAAAATTCGCTTGTTGTGTGTCAGTACAGTGATCATTTACTCTAATAAGTTTTATTATTAATTAAATCTTTACTTATCTCTGCCGTACTTCAAACATTTACAACAATGGTGTTAGAAAGTACTATGATATGGTAAGAAATGTTCTATATATAAAATTTCAAAACATTTTAAAGGTTATGATGACATTGCAAATAGCAGATTTTTGTCTTTGTATATAAATTAAAATATGACAATAATTTTTTTAGTGTGGATAATAGTGACTTTATGAGAAATGGAGATTTTTTACCAACTCGTTTGCAAGCCCAGCAAGATGCTGTGAATCTCGTTTGTCATTCTAAAACTAGATCTAATCCGGAAAATAATGTAGGCCTCCTCACTCTTTCTAAGTAAGATTTTAGTTTATTTTTATCATATATATTTTATTAACAATATTTGCAATAGCGTGGAGGTGTTAGCAACTTTAACAACGGATGTTGGCCGCATTTTATCGAAATTACACCAGGTTACTCCGAATGGTAATATTAATTTACCAACTGGTATTCGAATTGCTCATGTACGTACACTATACTGTACATTTCAAGAGAATAGTTGTTTATTTTCATGTAATTACAGCTAGCTTTAAAACATCGCCAAGGCAAAAATCACAAAATGCGTATTGTTGTATTTATTGGCAGTCCAGTAGAGAGCGATGAGAAAGATTTGGTAAAATTAGCCAAGAGGCTAAAAAAAGAAAAAGTAAACGTTGATATAGTCAGTTTCGGTGAGGAAATCACGAACACTGATTTATTAACAGCATTTGTAAATGCTTTGAATGGCAAGGACGGTTCTGGAAGCCATCTAGTAACCGTTCCCCCAGGTCCGCATTTATCCGAGGCTTTGATCTCTTCTCCGATCATTCAAGGAGAGGATGGTACCGGTGGTGCTGGACTTGGAGGAGCTGGTTTTGAATTCGGTGTCGATCCAAATGAAGATCCTGAGCTTGCTTTGGCTTTGCGCGTTTCTATGGAGGAACAACGCCAGAGGCAGGAGGAAGAAGCACGTAGAGCACAAAGTGCAGCTGGAACTGAAGGTGGAGTGACTGTTCAGCCGATTAAGGAAGAACCCAACGAAGAGGCTATGCTGGAACGTGCTTTGGCGATGTCTATGGAAACTGGAGAGGATTCTGAAAACCGCGCAGCTCCGGCAGTCGATTTTGCGAACATGACTGAGGAAGAGCAAATTGCTTTCGCTATGCAAATGTCCATTCAAGATGCCCGTAAGAAAAATAAATGTTTTGAATTTTCAGAAAATTATATGTATGTGTTCTTGTAGAAGAATCAAGCACTGATAAAAAGAAAAAGGAAGAGCCGATGGATGTCGAAGGCGATGAAGATTACTCCGAAGTCATGAACGACCCTGCTTTCCTCCAAAGTGTTCTAGAAAATCTCCCTGGAGTCGACCCCCAGTCAGAAGCAATTCGCCAAGCCGTCGGAAGCCTCAAGGACAAGAAAAAGGATGAGGATAAGGATAAGGAAAAGAAGTAAATTTGGAAATATATTTAACGCTTTCTTACTTATGTAGTACGAATTTTCTTTATTCCTGTATTTTCCTTACTCGATTTACATTAAAATAAATACATACTTACAATAATTTATAACATTAATGTTGTACATTTTATTTTCTATTAACAAGCGCAGTCTTAACTTAAACTTAATAAATAAATAAATAACTACAATAGATACATCATTTACGTTTTTGTCTGAATCACAGATAAAATTAATTTTACGACCATTCCTTCACCAAATAATTTACGTGTTTAATATCGCCAAAAAATGAAACCCCATATGACTGATGTATCACTAATTCGTGTAATAAATAGGTGAAATGTGCTAAATATTATTATCACGTGAGTAATCTAGGATTAAATCGTCCCATATGTAATATTAAACCGGTGGGATTATGTCTGACAAAGTACAAAAACGGTCGATCGAATCTCAACCGCGGAATTTCTGGTAAACGGGCTTGTCTTGGCCTTAACGGTAAAGGAATTGATAAATATTTATCATATTCATTTTCTTCGAAGTAGTCAACATATTTAAAATTCCTCATTTGTTCAATGGGATTCTCTAAGTATTCAGTCATTGACGGATAAATTTCCGTATGCATTTGTTGCGTCTCTCCACAAATAGAAAATTCATTAACTTGCATCAAATCCGAAAAATACAACTCATGTCCCATTCCATTTATTCCTCTAAAATCAGCCTTATTCTTATTAAACATTTCGTTGAGCCCCATTCGTTTCAGCGCTTCTGTAGCATTTATAACCGATTTCTGTAAAAATCTCGGCAACTGTATCTCCAAACCAGGTCTCGGAAGCATTGATTTCAACAGCTGCGTCCACATTTCTGGCATGTAAGTTGTGTTTAACAATCGGGCTTCTAGTCGTAGTAAGACGTCACCTGGTGCAGAATGACCTTGTTGACCAGGCATGACGAATACTGTGCTAACAGCTTGGTTCATGGATCCTAAAGACACAGCGGTTGCGTCTAATTCAGGGTCGTAGCCTGCGATGAAACCTGAACGCCAAACTGCAGCCGGGATAGGAACCAGACGACGTTGGCGGATTGAAGGTAAAACTATAAAGTACAGTTCGCCGTCTCTTCCTTCGGTTGATCCTTGGGAACAATCCGCCTTTAAAAATAAATAAATAAGCAATTAATTTGTAATATTTACATTTACCGATCGCCACATATAATAAGGAGATGATGTCTGTCAGTCTTATTTGATCGAATATATTTGTTTTCATTTTATACAAATTCTGAAAGGATTTTAATGAAAGTTTATATTTAAGCTTCTAGCATTAATGGCACGAGTTGATCAAATTTTGATTTCGAAAACAATTATTTTAAGAAAGTTGTTGCAAAATTTGAAAATAATAACTTTTATTTAAAAAAAATAGTAATATTTTTATAGTAAAGGGTACAAATTCAGTAAAGGCAATCGGTTCTAAAATGGCCACAACTGATTGTTTTTTACTTACTTGGAAAATATTTGTACTCAATGCAGACAAAGGAGCTCTCAGGGTCATTGTAGTTTCTTCTAAATATTGCGGCAGCTGTCCTCTAGTTTGTTTACTAATTAAAGCATTTGTTCTTCGTCTAATAAAATTATGAATCTTTTTAAAATCAACTTCTTCCACATGTCCATCATAAAATTGTCGTGCTCTTTCTTTATAAAATTCCAAAACTTTTCCTCTGTAACTATCAGTATAAAGTTCTCGGACTATGGCAGATGGAGATTTTCTTGCCACAATAGCTTCAGTAACTTCTTTGAAAACCAAATGTGGATTAAATGTTAAAAAGTCATCAAGTTTTAACAAATCGTTCATTTCTCCAGATGTACCTCCTCTTGCTCCTAAGAAAATCATAGCTAACATGGATATAGTTCCGAAGGGAGAAACTACAGCACTTCTTTCAGAATTTACATCTTTTAGAGACAACACGCTCCAGAATTTAAGTGCTAATTCGTTGTACATTTTCGAAAACATTAACATATCTTCATTCATACCCGGCATTTCGAAATTTCCTTGAGAACTTAAATCTACTTTCATTGGTGGTTGATATGGTTCTAACAGCGGTTTAGATGTGGTAGATGTACTTGATATTTTATTTGATTCTGATGGTTTTACAGTATCAACCAGTTTCCAGGTATCTCCTTTTGTTGGTATTTTATTTAGCGAAACAAAATCTTCTGTTTTTCTGTAAGGTTCAGAAATATTTACCACCCCTATTGTTGTTGTTCTTGCAGTTGTTGATGCACGGGGCGTAGTTGTAGATCGAGGAGTTGTTTCTATTTTTGTTGTTGTTGTTGTTGTAGTTATAGGTTGAACAGTTTTTGCTGTTGTACTCGTTTGTAAAGTTGGTTTTATTGTTGTACTTGGTGTTTGTGATTGAGTACTGTTTGTTATAAATGTTACAGCACTTGTTGTTGTGGGAGTATTTGTTGTAGATATTGTAGGTTTAAGAGTTGTGGATGGTTCTTGGGTAAATGTAGGTGATACAACAAGGGGCGTAGTAATTTTTTCTGTTGTTGTACGTTGTGTTGTTGTTAAGTTTAATTTTACAGTACTTGGTTGTGTAATAATTGTTGTTAATTTAGATATTTCTGCAGTTGATGGACTTGGTGTTGTTGTTGTCGTCGTTGTAGTAGTAGTAGTAGTAGTAGTAGTAGAAGTAGTAGTAGTAGGAGTAGTAATAGTAGAAGTAGTAGTAGATGCAGTTGAAGGTTCTGCAAATCTATTTGCAATTAATTGTTCGGTTATTGGTACTAATATTTTTTGAAGTGTTGTCAGTTTCGTTAATTCTGTCGTTGAACTCGTTGGAATTTCACTAGTAGCTTTTTCTGTGCTGGTTGTTTGCTTTGGAGAAGTAATTGACACGGGAACCATTGTTGTTAAGTTTGTTGTTATTTTCGGGGCATTTGTTTTTGAGTTGTCTATTAAGTAGGGTATTGGAGTAGTCGTTAACATTTGAATTTTTTGCATTGTAGTTAATGGTGAAACTTTTTGTGTGGCTGGAGTAATACTGGTTGATGGCAACAATGGTGTAGATTCTACTTTTGATAACATTTCTTGTTCTTCTGTTGTAATAAGTTTATTAGTAGTGGAACTTAAAGATGTTAGTGGAACATTCTCTGTCGTACTGGATATTTTATTCGATGCAATTAAAGACGACGCTAGCGTGACTGTTTTATTAAAATCTGGAATCTTTAAAAATTCTTGTATTTCTTCTGTAGCATAATTTTCAACTGGAATTTTTTCGGTGTTTTCGAGAACAGTGTTGGTGACATTTCCTATAATTTGTTCTTCATCTAACACGACATCGTATCTAGTTGCATCTAGAGTGCCGTTTGTCGAGGTTTCATTGTTAGTCTTGTCATCATTAAGCGTTACAATAACGAAATTATCGTTAATAAGATCGGAGCTTGTTGAAGGTGGTGTTTCAGTATTTTTCTCTTTAATGGAAACTGGTTCTGGTGTTGCACTAGTTTGAGAAATTTGTTCGGTATGCGTAAATTGCGTAGACGGTGGGAAAGTGACACTTGCAATTGTTGTTTTCTCACTGGCCTTTATTGTTGGTCTAGTTATCATAGGTACCAGTTCCGTAATTTTTGTATATTCACTCGTTTCGGGGACAGAATTAGTTTTTTCTGTTGAATAACTACTTATTTTATTTGTTGTACTCGTTGAACTACTAGGTATCATGTTAACTGTAGGTTTATTTGTTTCAGTGGAAACATCTATTTTGTTGTCATATACATACATTTCTTTTGAACTTTCTTCTACTGGTAATTCAGAGGTAATTTGTTGGGTAGTTGAGGAAGTCTTCAGGTCATCGAGTTTCAGTTTTTCAGTGGTAATAACGACAGGAATTGGCCTAGTAACTTCCGTCATAATAGAATTATAAGAAATTGTACTTGATTCTGTTGTTCTAGATTCAGTAGTACTATCTCTCATTGTGCTTGAAATTTGTATAAGATTAGGCAAAATATTTTCATCTTCTGGATTTCGTGAAGATACATGTAATCTTTCTGTTGTGTCACTTAAGTATTCTGGAGTTTCTTGGATTGTAACTGTATCCCCACCTCCAAAGAACGCCGGGAGGATTAAATTCCAAGTGGATGACACATCCGGAGTGTCAATAATCGTCGGCCGTTCTTCAAGTGGATTCTTATGAGCTTCTATCTCCTCTTTGAGAACATTTTGCACGTTTTCTACAACTCCGCTCACGTCATTTTCGGGGTGGTGCATCTGTGCATGATGTTCCGAGTTGTAGTTGAAGGCTTCTCCGTCACCTCCGGCTATGATACCCTGGATTTCTTGCAGAGTCATGAGACGTTTGACAAGTTCACCATCGTCGTTGAAGGTGTAGAATTCATAGCGGTCTGGGTTGAGAAGGTTAATAGGGCTAGCGACTTGTGAAGCGATGTGTGGTTTGGAAATTGGATGGCCGACTGCATCGGAAAAATATGTGTGCTTTCCATTTCCGGTCTCCATCACCACAGACACCGAAGTCACTACACTGAAAAATTAATCTCATTTTAACAAAAAAATAATATTTATAGCAGGGACCCGAACCGAAAAATTTTGGGGTTCGGTTACGGTTAACGGTTTTTACATTAATAAAAATTCGGTTTCGGTTATCGGTAACGGTTTTTTGAAAATGTTATATTGGTTTTCGTTTCGGTTCAAATAAACCAATAAATTTCGGTTTCGTTACGGTTTCGGTTTGTTTCGGTTTCGGTTAAAATTGTAAAATGTATAGTCATTTTCATTTTAAGTTGTGATCTAAAAATGAAAATTGCGATTCAAAATATAACTAGGTATAAGTTAAAGTTTTATAAAAATTTATGGTTAATATTTTCAGTTGTCTAATATTTATATTTATACTGGTTTTAGTACCGATATTTTTCGGTTCGATTACGTTTTCGGTTACAGAATAAATTTATTTTTCGTATCGGTTTTCGGTTTCTATATTTGAAGAAGTAAAATATAGGTTTCGGTTTTCGGTTACGGTTTGACAAAAAGTCAAATATCGGTGCGGTTTCCGGTTACGGTTTCGTTACGGTTCGGGTCCCTGATTTATAGTAGTCTTTCCATTTGTGTTGTGTTATGTAGTTCAATATATGATTTGTGACCAATTTTTGTTGTGTGTGGTCGTTTATAGACCAGATTCTGTTGCGTGGGGTGTGTGAAGATAATGATATGCGCGTATTCTGTGGCGCAACTATATTTCGCTGTTGCGGAATCCGTTAGAATACAGTATGTGTCTTCGGGGTTTCATTGATAGGTTAACGGAACTAGTAAATGTCCAATACGCAGTCCGCCAGCCGGTATCGAGTTATGGTATTTTGCAAGACACGGTTACGTGCTCCAGACAACTCATTGTTTTGTACTCTGCCGATTAGTGCAGTCATTGAAATTTTTATGAACCCTACCATTAAAAAACAATTCTCTGAGCGAAAGATTGTCTTTTGTTTTGTATCGCGTTTTTCTTAAAAAAAAAAGAAGATAGAGGTATTTCAATACCTCAAGCTGTTTAATGTACAAACAAAGAATAAAGATAGTAATAGAAAAAAGACAGTGCCATAGAAAACATAATTGAGCAATAACAATAAAAATAACAAACTATAAATAAAGAAATGACGGATATAAATAAAGCAAATTACAGGTTTGACAGGAATCGATATTTGCAAAAACGATTAGTAATTGATTTGTTTAAAATTTATATACTGCGCAATTCATGAGATATTGAAACTTTAACACACATTAATTATAGTACTCGACCACATCTCGTGCCGCAATACGTCAAATATTTTTGCACTTATTATGTCCAATAATTATATTTATTTGTTTAGTATGAACGAAGCCACAATTACATGAAGTATCACATTTTTACATACACTACTTAAACACAATTAACATAACTAGGATGATTAAGAGTATCATAACCGCCGCAGATGTTAATTGAATTCCGAGCTCGGAAAGCGAGGGTTTAAGACATTAATGCCTGATATGATACATAACATCCTTGGTTTGTTCAATAATTTACCGGTTTCACATTATTAATAAATATTATTTTATAAAATTCTCCTGTGGATATGGCAGCCATATTATCCAATTGTCCCACATTATTTTGACAAATCTGAAGAGTAATATTTTTACAATACTGACTTGTCAAAATTGCAGGGGATATAATTAAGACTTAGTTACCCTGCTTATTTTGTCTATATAAATAAAAATTTAATACCCTGAAACCAGTAAAATAATAAATATTTTGAATTAAAAAGTAGATGTTGATTGTCTTAATTTCTAAATGAAACAGACGTAGTGTTGTTTCTTAATTTTAAATTTGATATCATGTTGAAACTAAAATGTTTAATGACAGTATTTAAGTTTTATGAAAAAAGAAAGTTAATTGAAAACAAAGGTTGTTTTAATTTATAATTTGTTAATCTATGGTTAAAAGAGCAGTTATTAAATCCGCAGTTAGCAAATGATGGTAGTGAGACATTCCCAGAGTGCAAGTCATTCATGCCAAAAGTGTTACACCGAGAATTATGAGGTAATGTTTATGTACAGTCTGAAAATCATGAGCAACTTGGGTGGTGTTTGTTAACAAATGCCGTTATGTACTTCTTCGGCTAATATTTATCAAACTCTCAAACGATGGAAATAAATGCGCGAAGATAGAACTTACTACGTACATGAAGTCGAGAAGGTAATAACCATTCTAATACCGTTTGACACTAACCTGTGTTATTATTTGAAACAACCGCTACTTTATTTTGTTCATCAATATTTATGAGAATCGGACACATTTAAATACGGTTCGAGGTTCGATTGGGAATATCAATGCTTTTCTAATCGTTTCCGATTCCTGTCATTTACACAAGTATTTATTAGCGAATTATGTTTATCTATTCATCATCTTGTCAGCTGCAGAAATATAAAAAGAACATTAATATTAATGATGGAAGCGACAAAATTAAAATGTCAAAACTGAATGTTATCATTTATTTTTGACGTGCGATTTGTTACTTAATGATTTGGAAGTAATATTAATAGTTTTAAATATTGAAATATTAATATTTATTATAAATTAATAGCTTCATTAGTTTTAGTGTGTAACTCTTAAAAGTTACAGCTGTTGGAGATGATTTCTAAGCACATAAATTTTGTACTTTATGTTAAACCCTTCTTGTCTCATGCATATATTTACATATGTTTTTTTCAAAATGATATCCAGTGTTTCTCAAATTTTGTTTGAGGAATCTCACAGTGCGAGATTCTATAATAATAAAACACATAATATACCTATTATATTTTTGGCCGACATAAATATACATATTTTCTAAAAAAAAATCCTTGCTTACAAGAAATTACAGAATCCAACAGGCGTGCTGCTGTAAAAACAATTTATGGTACGCTCTACAACAAGACGTTTTGTAAAACAAATGAAACATAAAAATCAAACAAAATAATAAAAAAATTTTATAGGTCCAAGTCTTTATTGAACAATAAATTGTGATAGGTAAGGCTTTCCAAGAACCTTTATTATAACATTTTTTTTAATAAGCACAAAGTTAAAAAATATCGCATTACTTTACCGCACCGCAATGTGAAAAATCTTTATTACCTGGGACATTATCATTAACGATGTGTGATTCTTATAGTTACACTTTAGGCCAAAAATAAAATTAAAGTATGAATCTCTTTTATAATTTTAAATACTTATACATTTAATTACACGTGTGTTGCAAAATTCATCACCCTGTGCAAATTTTTTAAAACTGAAAATGTTAGGAATCAAATTTGTGTAGGGCAAAGAAATTTTATTAATATTTTTGTTGGTAGCTGTATGCTGATAAAATGATGTTTGTTGACAATAACAACTTGTATGTACTGTCAACTGTGTTTGATAATTTTATATGGGATTTTAAAATGATAAAAAATAATTATGAAATTGTTTCATATTAGGTACAAAGTGTGTCTATAATTTGATGATTTTTTTTATTGCATAGTTGCCTAGTGTTTAGGCATCATAAATTAATTTAAATCGGAGACATAACTTGAAGAAAAAGATATGAGCCGTATTAAACAAATTAATACTGAATTTACTTTGTATCAATATTGTTTCTTGCATGTTCCTCCAAAGAAATTTTTTAATAGCTATATGTATTTCTCTATATCATCATATTTTAATTTTTGTAATTTACATAATTAGAATATTAGAAAACATCTTAAACACAAATTTCGGATACGGTCCAGAACATAAAAAAGTACCTGCCTAAAGATATATTTACTGCAAGTCCCATAAAACTATATAAGGAGCAATGATTTTCAAAAATGTCTTACAGGAACTATATATAATTGTGAATTTTGTAGAATGTATGGAAACGAAGGAAAGTCGTGTAGGGGTGTTGTGTTAGTCTAGGTTTGAGAACGCCTGATGTCTATAATCTTTGGAAGTTATTTATTTTGTGGAGAATTTGGGCGCGCCTAGAACTGGTAAAGCTATAATAAAGCCTTTCCCTTTATGAACAGAGTATTAACCCATACCTCCTTCCGTAAACAAGTAATTACGTTGTTCCCACAAAAATCAGCGTACCTTGAACCCAAAATCTTTCTAGATGATTGGCCATCCGTTTCTTCGTTGTCCACATCTGCAGCTGCAGTGCCGAGCAGCAAGCAGAGGTAGAGCCAGCGCTCCATGGCTCCTGTGGCTCCCAGGCTACTGCGATCTGGAACAACGAGACAAATGAGCGCTTGCGAACATGGCATTAGACCAACACGCAACCGACAGCCTCCTAGGACGCTGTAATTATTCGCATTTGTTCGGTGCCGGATGACACTAACGGGATTTATTGGTCACTCTTTTGTTTTGCATCTCGAACATTTATTCTTCAAATAACGGAAGATATCATTGCTTTATTTTGCGGTTTTACGCAGTGACAACTTCTTTCTTTTTACGCTATTTCTTTTCTTTTATTACGGCACCGAACGACATTCAATGCGAAATACGCAATATTTCATAATTCATGCAGGTTCAAGATAATTGCAAATGTTCTGGCTTCGTAATGACTCAATATACCTCATGAAATCAGGCTATTTATGTTCATATATACGTATGGAAAAGATTATCAAAATTTCTACAAACGATATAGCGATACTTTCTTAAAATATTTCATATGCCACAATTCGAATATTTTTTACCCTTACAATCGGTTGAAGAAGCTACCCGCTAAGCAGGTATATTTGCAATTATCTTGAAACACGCTATAACAGCAAGATTACCAGACATGATTAAAAAAATTCCGGAGAATTCAGTCTATATAATTAATAATATGAAATGTCTCATAAAATAGTCGCTAATTATTTGACAGGCTGTAATTTACAAAAACTTTTTTCTACGACCACTACTGAAAGTGGCATTTTTCCCACATTTATATAAGTTTGAAAGTTGCTTATTTCCCACAACCGATACGTGGGTTAAAGTGTAAGAAATTATTTCTCACAGTAATTGCCAATACTCGCATGCGTGAAGGTACTCTTTGTGAAGTTATCTGCGCCATGTTGTTTTTTTTTAATGTCAAATAACGTTCGTGCATGTATTTTTGTTCTGTAATGTTTAGCGGCCATAGAAAAATAATAGTGCAGAATTACCTATTTCCATCTTGTGTGATTCCAGCAATCAACTTCGCCTCGTATCGAAACTTTCACACCTCGTAGGAAATAGGCGACTTTCGGCACTTGTTGCACAATATACTATTATTATCAACCGCAAAGTATAGTAAGAAAAGTATTTTGACATTTCAAGATTTTATTATATTTTACTACACGGTTTTACAATTTTAATAGGATGTCTGTTTGTCTGTTAGTCCGAATCCGAATGTATGTATATGTACTTTATATTTAAACTTCTCACATCTATGGAACAAAAAGATCACCTTTAGAAAAACTTGTTTTTAAGTTTTTCTTGAACACCTATATCCCAATAGACTAATATTATGAAAAAAAATTGATAAAACTTGTAAAATATACCGGCAACAAACTTTATTTGAAATAGTTATTTACATTATAAGTGCAGTAGTTTGTATTTTACGACGCGAGGTTTTATATTCGTGTCATGCGTTAAAAATCGAGTGATGCACACATAAGGTATTAAATTTTTTGGTCGACATATGTATGTATTTTCTAAAAAAAATATTGTTAACGTAAAGTCATACATTTCAACAAGTAAGCTGCTGCCATAAATTTTGTAGTAAGTTCTACAACACCAAAACGTCAAAATCAATGAAGATAATCAAAATTTGGATTTCTCCAAGACTTTATTCAATGATAAATTATAGTAGTTGGCACTTTAATAATAATCTCTAAAGTTAACAAATATTAGCTCACTTTACCGTACTGCAATACGTAAAATCGCTAAAAGAGGGACGTCAACGCTCTGTGATTATTTTGTTTAAATGTAGAAGATCAAAGAAATATTAATTTAGTGGCATTTTTATACATATTGTTATAATAAGAAATAAATAAATTATAATTCGTTAGCTCTTTTTTTCATTTAAAAGAAACCCTGGGTAAAATAAGATCTTTTGTTATAAAAAAAGTCCTATAAAAAAATAAAAATGACTAATTACCTTTGAAATAATTTCTTATTGAATTCTAGTTCTGCAGGTGAGTAACAGTAATAAAGATTATTCTAAATGAATCAAGTTAAGTAAATGAATTATCTGAGCAAAAATACTATCATCTATTAGTGTCCGGGAAGAAATTATCGCTTAATTAAATAGTAATAGAATGTGTTACAGTAATATTTATTACGATGGAACACGTTTCCTCATAATTTCATAATTATAACAGTAATTACTTGGATCTGTTAAAATGTAATACATCTTCATTGTGGAATGATGATAAGTTATTTATTAGTGGAAATACTTAATGACTTTTTATTGCTTATATATAAATGTAAATTCGTTAAAAGGCAATTTCTCGTATGCATTATACATAAACATTTGTAATATCATGTGTGAATAATAATTTTGTAATCAGAGATTGATATCTGAGTCCGAGTAATATATGTATTTATGAGTAATTTGATAATTTCTATTGCAAACATCTAACTGTATAAGCGCATATAAATTGAACGACCATCAAACACCAAATAAGTTTTTTTATGGGATAATTTATTATATATTATATGTAAATAATGTGTGAAAATACATACAAAGATATTTTATATTTTTTACAACATATTTTTTTTCTGTATTTTACATTAAATAGAAATAGTTATTTACATTACAAGTGTGGTAGGTTGTATTTTACAACACGAGGTTTCATAATGGAGCATTACCGAAGCGGAGAGTTTTAATAAAAGCTGAGCATAACATTTACAAGCTACTAACCTTTAAAATTATCAGTTAGTTTTACTGGTTAGTAGTTGCATTGTTTCATTATTGAAAACTGTGTTTTGTTTCTGTCATACAAATTTTTGAGATATCTTTGATAACTGTTAGAATTTAGTTTTAAAGTTAATTTTATTTACCGGTGTCCGGTAATTAAATCTTTGTTTACATAAACAAATGTAAGCAGGGTAACTAAGTCATAATTGAATCGCATGTAATTTTGACAAGTTTGTAAGGTAATAATATTACCGTACAGATTTGTCAAAATAATGTGGAACAATTGAAATTGTATAGCTGTCATATCAACCCTTACAGACATGATCACGAAAACGTAACTGACAAGAGAAATTTATAAAATAATATTTATTACTACCGTGAAACCGGTAAACTATTAAACAAACCACGGATGTTATGTGTCATACCAAGGGCGTCGCCAGCCAATGGGTCAAGGGGGAGCAAATGATGGAAGATATTAACTGAAGGTAAAAGAAATACAATTTGTAAAGTTGTAATCATTTACTACAAGAAATATATCTTAATTAAAATATAATCTTTTTGGTTTTTTTTTGTGAATTTTTCGACTACTTTATTATTAAAAGGTAAAAAATGAAAACTGCTGGAAATCAGTCAATTATTGTAGGCTTTATTCACTACTTCAACATGTTTCAACCCCATGTGGGTCTTCTTCAGAGAGTAGAAGTAATTAAAGTATAACATGAAAAAAAAATTTAACTATAAAATAAAATGTCTGATACATATAAAATATGCACATGGATGTGGTTTGTTTCTTCTAAGTTCTCAATTTTTTCGAGTCTCTAGGACAACTGCCCCTCCCTGCTACCCTTGGCGACGCTCTTGAATCATACTAGACCTTAGATCTCATAAAATCCTCGTTCTCCGAACTCGGAATTCAATTGACATCTACGACGGTTATGGTACCCATAACTCTCCTAGGTATGTTAATAGCTGTTACAAATGATTAACAAATAAACTATTGTAACAGTTTTTACTTCTAGGACGTGACAGCCTCGCCTAATCGATTAGTCATTGTCATTTCCTCCTATCATCAGTAAAAAAAAGTTTTACTTCGCTAATACTGTAAAATATGATTACCGCACTGCAATGCGTAAAATCAAAACTACCGTGACTGAGTGACTGAGTGACTAAATAAGTTTCACATATATGTATTGTACATTATTTTTTCCGACATTGATACTAAAGTACACGATATCACTCCGCGGAGGTCAAAGTAGTAGCTAAAGTAAAACTTTACAGACTCATGTCAAAATTTAACTTTACGGACTTATCTGTCAAACTGAATTAACCTTTATCTTAATAGTGTTATATTTTTGCAATTTATTTTAGCACTACCCCTAAAATAACAAACCTATCATTCTATAATATTAAATTAAAAATGAAAATTATAAAGAAATATTTGACGCTTTGACAGTACGTTTGTTATCCCAACCATCTCCGTCCCAATAGCTAGCTGACGTTTTACAAACATAATAATTTAATGACTTCGGAAAAAATATAATGTATATCTAAGGACTAAAGTATTTTTTATTACTCACAGGGTTTAGAATCTAGGAAACTTGAAATATATAAAAATATATATATAAAAAAATTATGTGAGAACGTAGAATATAGTTACAGTTCTACAGAAAAAATAAAAATAACTTTAATACGTCTATAAAGCAATGCGTGTATTTGGTCATTTTTATTCCCTAAACGAAATACCTTGGCAATGCCGCAGAAAACTAAAACAAAATTCATATGTCCGTATAGTACAATAAAATGCAATTGAAAAAATTTTAAAATATGTAGTGTTCCATTTAAAAAAAGTCAAACAATTCTCGCTGAGCCGTAATGCAACACCCTTTATATATGAAAATAATTTTACGTTATGCTCTTTGGGTGGACGTACAAATTCTGTTAATAAACTTATGCTGTATTTCTAACGACAAGGGAGATATGGACGACCAGCATTTCGATGACTTATCCTGTAGATAAATACAAAACTATAAAAAAATCCACGGATGCGCTCAAGTAAATGTTTTACTTATAACACTAATGCATCTGAAAATGACATTTTTTTAAGTAATTGTAATTTTTTTCTGCTTCTTATAACAATATAAGTTAATTTGTAGCAATAAAGTAATGCGTGCTTAGAAAACAAAAGCTAATAGGATATGATGAGTAATAAACAAAAGCTGGTCCGATTCCCATGACAGTGGTGGCACATCCATTGTGTAACAAACGCGAGCTTGTGGTAATTTATTGGCACGGGGCCACATGGGAACATAAGAACATGAATTTACGCCCAAGTCGACGGCGTCGCAGTACCGTTAACACAGTAACATACAACCACGCCGGGAAGTAGGACTATTTTGACAGTTTCCACATGTATGTATGGCACTTGCTATGAGCGTGAGCGTGTGTCTCATCATGACTTATTTCGGGTATGACATGTTACATGCTACATGGACTGGGTACAGTTATCGTAGTGGGACCATCAATTAGTATTGCTTTAAATTTCAACAACGGTGTCATTTAGTTATCTTTATCTCCTTTCCCGTCCTAGCCGGTGACATGGGAGTTATTTATTTACTTTTATAAAGGATTAAAGATGTGAGTGACAGTATACATGGCTCACAGCGCAGAATAATTCATTATAATCATTTTAATTGGCGCAGGTTCAACGTTTTGCACACACTATTGTTTTTTTCTTTCTATCATATTTTGCATCTTTACATTCACTCGACAAATTTAATTTAGTCATTTTATTGTTGCATTTTTTTATTATTTTATTGTTCCCAGACATCTCAACTCTTCGTTCACACGTGAGAATGATAATAAAACGAAAACAGGGCTGATAATCGTTAAATCTTAGTTTAAATTAATTAAAGAGGTTTGAATTATTTTCTTTAAAAAACAATATAAAAAAAAAAGATATATCTTATTGCTTCCATTTTAATTCTGATTACATCAAATCTACAATTTAGTTTATAGTCCTGTTTTAATTTTTTTAAGTATTTATGCAGAAACGAATCCAATTACCATTTTTTATCTGAACCAAAATGATTTTATTTGCTCTAATTTATCAAATTTAAAAAAAAAGTTAAAAAAATTAAAAACCAGATAACACATCTTATAGACAGAGCAATATACCAAAACTCAATTATTTTTAAATGATTATACTATGTTACATTCACCCATTCGCGTTAAGATGATAGCAGAGGCTAGTATAGAAACTATAATCCCAGCTCTGTGATTGGTTAAAATACAAACCGAGTTTACGCAGGGAAAAAATAAATTTATTTACATTGTTCTAGTAATATGTTAATATAATTTATGTAAAATAGATTTCAAATTTAAACTGTAAAGGTATAACTCAATAAATACCTGGTTGCATAGCTTATTGTTAAATATGTTATATATAACTACAGGTTAACAAAAAAAATTGCATATCGAAGTTTTCACAGTACTATTTATATAATAACTCATTTGATATTTCGTTTCGATACGATATTGTCCATTTAACCAATTAATTATTAATTAATTAATTAAATTACCGCCAATCTATATTTTGTACGTGCGCAAACCGCTACGTTCAAAGTGACATCTACTATTTTTTTAATGTGAATGGAGTAGATATTTCGATATCGGTTCTGTATTTCTTTTAATTTATCGATAAAAATGTCAATATTGATTCATTTTTTTCGACAATTTTGTTTGTAATGTTTGCTGCTCATTCTAAATGAAATAAAAAATAGGAAAAGATACATCTACAATTTGTGCTTTCCATAGGACTCAAATCCTTTTTGTAAATTAACAATGTAATTATTATTTACATTACGTATTATATCATAAACATGAACAAGCCATTTTTAATATGTCAAGAATTTTACCAAGTCTACGAATAAATATTACGCTTGATTATTTTTAATCTGTTGCCTACCCGTCTGTCTGTTTGTCAGTCCATCTGTATTTTATTTCTACTTATTGGCGAATCTTTTATAACTTTTATTTGAAAAAAAAATAACTTATCGCATAATGCACATATTCAGTAGTGGCTATATTTTTTTGGTTTGATGTTTCAGACACACATTTTTAAGTTAATATATTTTATAAGGCCGATTTTTTAACTCTGGTTAAACTGGCGGTTAACTTAATCGGCGGTTAATAGAAAAATATCGCAACGTAAGTTGTCAGAAATATACGTTACGATACTTCCATCAGGCCTTAAAATAAAGTTTTATGGTCATTTATAATTAATTTAATAAATGCACTATGCACCGAAATCAATTTTATTTATAATTAAAATTTGCTCTAACTTTGAAATTCAAATTAAAATTTCAATACCATAGAAATTTCAAGTATATTTCTATACCAGTTGTACATTATAACAAACATATTTTAATATTAATTTTTCATATTTCAAAAGAAATGAATAAATAATAAGAAACGTCGTGCGCGCAACTGTTGTAAAACAGTTAAACATATAATACTTATTTATAACTGTGTTAAATTTACCCGATATTTTACTACTTAACTTCTGTATAATTTATTGCAGAAACAGGTATTTTAAATTTATTACCTTACAGTCTAATTTATTATTTTTATCTCAATTAATAAAAAAAATCAATCCATGACAATTTTTAATTTTATGACCATTCAATAAATATGGCAATAAAATTGTTAAAACAGTGATTAAATTATCTACAATTAAGAAATAACAATTTAAAAAAAAAATTAATGACAATTTGATAACTTGAAGTAATAAAATTGTTAAAAACAGTGTTAAAATCATATACAATTAAAAAACAAAAATTAATAAAAAAAAATTGATGACAATTCGATAAACTGAAGTAATA
The DNA here is from genome assembly GCA_035578165.1 of Stenolophus ochropezus. Taxonomy (NCBI): domain Eukaryota; kingdom Metazoa; phylum Arthropoda; class Insecta; order Coleoptera; family Carabidae; genus Stenolophus; species Stenolophus ochropezus. Next base: position 8,532,766 of record JAQOWZ010000002.1, read on the forward strand.
AAATTGTTAAAAACAGTGAGTAGCACCCATCCGCAACTTACCAAAGTTATACGTCGGTACTGGCTAATGACACTTTGACAACCTGGTGTAGTGGAGGAATATGAGTGCTGAGTGGTATCTCTCCCAGAGTCAATGGCACAACTGAGCGTCCGTGTTCTCGGCAGGTGCGACTGGCCTTGACCGCTGGACCTCGGCAGCAGCGGGCCTGATGCTCGATGCAGTCCCCTCCCAGAGCAGCGTCAACTTTTTCACCAACAACACTCTGCGATCATTATTACGGGAAATAATTTGTGCGAGTGAATTAGAGCGCTTTTTCTGTTCTAAGGATTTTTATAAAGGTGCAAACAATGATTTACTTGCTAATTGACCCAAATGCAATCGTCTTAGACCCTACTTAGTCTTATTAGAATTACTCCAAAAGTATTATACTCCAAATATACCTTCCAATAAAAAAATTAAGCTAATATGCCGTACATTACATTCCAGAAAAGTACATATTACTATCCCATTAAATATAGCAAATATAATTAATTCGTTTTTGTGATATTCAACAAATATGAATTAGTAAGTTTGAATTTTTATAATTAGGTGTCCGCAAAATAGCTACAGACGTGTAATATTAGTTGCATATGTATCTAATATATACAAAAACAGTTTTTTCTTGCTTATATCTTATATATTTTTAAGTATACTAATTTTATTACATACAAATAAATTGTTTAGTTTCTCAAATATTAAAAATTTTCAAATAAAAATTTCGTCTCAAATTGACATGCGCATGATACTTGCGCAAAAGATCTTCGATCGTATCTGTCATAAAGTTTAAATTTTAAAGTAAATTACTTATTTAAAAGGTAAGTAACATGTCATAATTAAATATTTATTTCCTCTGAGTCATTTCTTCCATCTATATGTAATTTTCTTTTTTATTTACTTACATCTACCCATATTCCAGTTTTCTTACACGTGTTTTCATACATAACCTCATTCTGTCATTTCTACGTTTGTTTATTCAATTTAATTTTTAGGTATTATTAATAAAAATGGCAAAGAAAAGGAAAGGACGTAGTGTTCGTAAAAATAAGCAAGTACTAAACGAACCAGATGAGGTCGTACAAGCACCCCATTCTTTTGTAATCCATCGAGGAATGCCAGGAGGGCACATTACAGACCTAACAAAAGATTTTAGAAAAGTTATGGAGCCATTCACAGCTACAGATTTAAAAGAACGAAAGAGGAATGCCATAAAAGATTTCGTTTCAGTGTCCGGATTACTACATGTATCGCACATGTGTATTTTTACCAGAACAGATCTTGGAATGTATATGAAAATTGCCAAGTTGCCTAGAGGTCCTACATTAACTTTTAAACTTCACAATTTTACTCTTTCTAAAGATGTTATTTCTTCACTGAAAAAACAATATGTATATGGCGAAGTTTATAAACATTCTCCATTAATTGTTTTAAATAGTTTTAGCGGCGAAGGAATGCATATGAAACTTATGGCATCTACCTTTCAAAACATGTTTCCTACAATTAATTTAACAAATGTAATTAATTTAAAAATAACTTGTTTGTTATTTGTTATATAATATTTATTTTCCAGGTCAATCTAAGTGATATAAGACGTTGCGTTTTAATGAATTACAATCCAACAACAAAACTGATTGACTTTAGGCATTACGCAATTAAAGTTATACCTGTAGGTATTTCAAAGGGAGTTAAAAAAGTTATACAAGGAAAAGTGCCTAATCTTTCACGATGTAGCGACATAGCCGATTTTCTTTCAAAGTAAATATTGTGTATACAATTAATAGGGTAGTTCGTGTGATGTATGAATGTATTTTTGAATGAGTATTATAATTTTATTTTTCTGAAATCGTTCAGTAATCAGTAATCAGTGCCTCAAAATATGTGAATATATTTTTTTTATGAGTGTAACTTATGTTACACGGTGGGTAGAAGATGTTTAACAAAATATTATCAAAATCTTATAAAATATGTGTGATTAACAGCAAAATATATTTTTTTGAAACATATGCACGCAAAACGAGCCGAAAAGTTCCTGTTCAGAGCAAAAACGCGTTTTTTTTTTTTCCCTCCGACTCTGTTTTACGAAAGCGTTTTGCTCCCTCTAAATAGACACTTCGTGGCCCGTTTCTCTTTGCACTCGTTACAAAACCTATAACATTGTCCTCGGGAAGAAAGCATTTTGCTCTCTCGGATGAAGTGATAGCAAAAACAAGTTTTCCTCCCTTGGTGCAAAATGAGCTACATGTTATCATTTTATTTTATGACGGAATTTAGTAATATTATAAAATTATTCTCTACACCATAATTATTTTCATAAGTATTTCCATTTGAAACTTCTAGTATTTATAATAAATGCACTAAATTTCTTCATTCTTAGTTTGTCTGGCAAAGTTAAATCCACCAATGCGCACAACAAACCACAAAATATTGACAAAATAATGCCATTACTTGGCCAGTCATTGAAAACGATTGTATACCTTAACACACTTATAAATAAGAACTATTTTCCTTTGCTAATAATATCCGTATGTGTGGTTTTAGAGTATTGTTACTCTAAATTTTGAAATGTAAAAGTTAAAATATACAAGATAAAAATATGGATGTATGCCAATATACTTGTGCATTTTACAGACCATCAGTTCTATCAGATAGCGAATTCGAAGATGATCCGAACCATCGAGTAACTCTTCCCCAAAACTTATCATCCCGCGGAAATAAGGAAAACATGCAATCAGCTATTAGATTAAGTGAATTAGGCCCCAGAATGACTTTAGAGCTTATGAAAGTAGAAGATGGCCTTTTAGACGGTGAAGTACTCTTCCACGAAATCGTACACAAAACTGAAGAAGAGGTTGAAGCAATTAAAAAGAAACGAGAAGCAAAGAAAAAGTTAAAAGAAAACAGAAAGAAGATACAAGAAATAAACAAAAAGAAGAAGGAAGAAAAGAAAGAAGAGCTTAAAAAGAAATCATTAGAAGGTATGCAAAAAGCAAAAGAGAAGACAGAAAGCGATCGGTTAATGAAGCAAGCTGTCGAAGAAGCAAACAAAGAAACTCAAATGGAAGATGATGATGACGCTGAGTACTACAGACAAGAAGTTGGTAAAGAACCTGAGCGAGAATTATTCTCTGCAAACACGGGAAAGAAACGACCGTTCCCTGAAAAACCATATCAAAATAAAAGACGAAAATTCGAGGACAAAGGAGAAAATAAATTTGATAAAAAGAAAAATTTCAAGTCAGATAAATCTTCACCAGGAAAAAAATGGTCCGGTAAAAAATCAGATTTATCACCAGGAAAGAAAAGGTCTGGTAATAAATTTGAATCAAAATCGGGAAAGAAATGGTCCGGTAAAAAATCAGATTCTTCTGGAAAGAAATGGCCAGGCGGACGAGGAGGCAATCCAAAATATGGAGTTCGAGCCCGAAATGAGGAGGAAGGGAAATCTTTTGGTGACAGAAAACCAAAAGGAAAAAAAGTGTTAGGAAGTAAAGTTAATAAAACGAAAAATAGAAGACGTTGATTATATTAATTAATAATTATATTAATATATTATCTGATTTTATATTTTGTAATTTCATTATTGTTACATAAATTTTATCAAATATATTTGATAATTACTTATTTAATTGTATTATTTATTGTTGTACCTATTCATTATTTTTTTAATGTATATTATCTTTCAATATAAAATACCGTAAATAATATATCATCAATTATCTAATTTATTTATAGGTTTTACGTAATCTCAATTTAGGATTAATTAGTATTGTTTAAACTTTTTCCATTTCCATAAAAGTACATAAATGATTATAATTTAATTAAAAAAATTATTACGTATTTTTATATCTTAGACGGACTGAGTAATCTTTGTTTACACCTACACTATACTACTGTGACGTTTGGGTACAGAGTTGTATTTTTATTTACGTGAATACATGTAAATATTTTTTTGTTTTATTGAGGTAATGATATCCTTGAGACTAATGTTTATCTATGTGTACTTATCGCTGATGTCTGTCAATGATTCTTCAAGATTATTGCGCACAATTAAATATTATTTATTTACAGAAATATGTTTTATTTTTAACCACCGTTAGTTATATTTACATATAAAGTAGACATTTCATTGGAAAGTAACGAAGACCCTTGATCGGGAATCGTAAACAAATAAATAAGTAGCAGACAACTGTATTACGGTCAAACAAACAGACCCCAGACTATCACGTTCATTTGAAATGAATCCAGTGGACTTGAGACTTTATGAATCAATGTTTCCCGAAACAAGAAATCCTGGGATGTCTAGACGCTGTGTGCGTGCATTAAGGCACAGAATAAGCAGCGAGAGTGCACTTTGTATACAAACAGCGAGAACATGCGGGCTTCGCCGGCGTGAGATAACCGCTCGCGTCATCGGCCATCGTCTGGAGGCGCACGCCTGCCCGGGGTCACGTTTATCAAGTCAGTTACCCGATATTAGCGGCTACGTGAGGAGCATCTCTCAGTTCTAGCTCCAGCATGCCTGCGTGCACTAGTGAAAGTTTGACCAACTTGTGGCAACCGGGGATGCCAAGGGACGTCGTTCGCGCCACCGACTCCCCCAGCTCTTCTTCTTCCTCTTCGCCGCCCTTGTCGTCTCCAGTGGCTCATGTGCGAAGAGCCAGGTCTGCTACCTTCGCCACCAAGCTGCTTCCCAGGCAAGATTCGTTCACCATCAAGTCTGAGTGGAGGGAAAGCCATGCCAATATCAAAATCAAAGAAGAACATTCCGTTATTGCTCAGCTTATCGGATGGTATCCGTATTTCTTGCTGCAAGTTCTGCGGGCAGTTTTAACATTTTTACTCCCTGTGGCTTGTATTCAAACGCTTCTAACTTTACCGACTCTGTGGATAACTGCGTGGATTTGGTTCTTGGGCAAGATATTCCACATCCCGCTGGCGGTATGTAGATGGGTCCTTACCATGCTGTACTCTCCTTCAGTTGAACATCTGCGAAAGAAACGTACAGTTTTAATTAGTGGTGGAAGTACCATTCAAGCTTTACATTTGGCGCGAAACTTTTACTCCGCCGGAGCAAGAGTTGTCGTTTGCGAAGTGGAAGGTCTTTTTGCCTTGTGCAGATTTTCAACAGCTGTAAATAAATTTTACACGCTTCCCAAACCAAATATGGACAATTTACAAAGTTATGTTCAAGCTCTTTGTAATATAGTGGAAAAAGAAAATGCTGCTTATTATATCCCAGTGAATTCCTCATCATCGTCATTTTACGACGCAACAGCTAAAGCAATGCTAGAACTTTTGGGGTGTAATGTATTCTGTCCAGGAGTTCGCGAGTCTTTAGTTTTGGATGACAACTTAGAATTTCTTCGCCGTTGTGTAGACATGGGACTTCCTACACCTGCCTACTACACAATTACATCAAAAACAAAACTATCTCAGCTGTACGAAGAAGGAGCATTTAATAATGGTAAATTTGTAATCAGCAGCAGTGGACCTCATGGAGCCAGAGATCGTTTTAAGATTCCCCTGCCTCCTAACATGTCTGAATTGAAGATTCCATGCGAAATCACAGAGACGAAACCATGGGTTGCAGTTCACCACGTACCTGGAGAACATTTTGTCACTTGTACAACTGTTAAACAGTCACAAGTCATTGCAAATGTTACTTGTCGGTTAGATGAAAACAAATGTTTGGTTCCAGTTGAACAAAAAAATATAGAAGTCTGGTTGAAGAATTTTTTCGCCAAACTAAATTTATTGAGACCGATAAACGGCCATGTAACATTTAGATTCGTAGTTCCACAAGGAAATAGCAACGTAGTTCTCCCATTTGGATGCAGAATAGGGGTGTCGCTGCCTTACATTTGTCACACGAGTGTTCACCCTAGAATTCTATGGAAACCGTGCAGGCATTTCAACCGACAGAACTCTGGACCTTTGGTAACAGAGAAAGGAAGATATTGGATGCACAAAGCTTTAATAAACACCGTTCAACGTCCAAGTGTCGAATCTTTAACACGGTTAATTGGTACCGTTTTAGATAAACGAGAAGCATTGTTCGTTTATTGGGATCCGTTGCCGTATTGCGCGTACTATCACATGCAGTTACCTTTCACAAATCTCCTGGGCTTCATACAACGGAAGCGATTTCATGGGGCAGTCACATCACCGGTACATTGAAATTAGTGAAAATGATAAACATTGTGTGAACAAGTGTAAAGATAGTACAAAGTAAACTGATTTATCTCGATTTAGAGAGATAAGGTGAATGAGTTGTTCTGCAAGAAAGCAGAATGTTGTTATTGTAAATACTTAATTTATGGAAACTTTTGTTTCTTTTCTCTATGATATTAGACTGATATGTATTTATTTTATAGAATACTTTCTGGTAGTTTTTAGATTTGTTATTGTGATTTTATTTATTGGGTTTTTTTTAATATAAAGATATATTTTTATTTTTAACTGTTATTTCACAAGCCTTTGTATCCATCCTGAATTTTTATCTCAACTATAAAACCTTTATGATCTTTGGAATTTAAAGTTCAAATTTTCAATACTTATATCCATAACAATAGATAAACTTTGGCCGCTGATTAAAGAAGATAATAAAATTTTGTATATATTTTTAATTTTTACGTAAACTGAAAAATATATATTTAGACTAAAAAAACTAGTAATTATGATAATCATTAAAAACTTGATATTTCATAATTTATCTAGGTATAAAGTCTTTTACATGGCGCCACATAATGTATCTTGTACTTGTAAAGTTGTAATTATTTAATGAACATGATTTTTTCCTTAATATTACATTTTCTAATTATGTAACATGTTTATCGCAGACTATTTTTTTCGTGAAATAAATTAATTTTAATTTTTGTCAATTATTGATAATATATAATAATATAATAAATAAAGAAATTCGTTAGATAAATATACTTTGCAATAGATTAAACCGGAATGTAGAAATAGAAAAAAAAATTATTTTGTTATCACCAATGCACAAAAACAGTTCGTTAATTCAGTTACAATAGTTAATAAGCTGTTGCAAGAGTTAAAGACTTAAAATGCACTATTATTGTTATAGAGTGAGAGGTTATGGTACAGGAAGGCCACGGTCATCAAAACGAATGGAATTGTGAAGAGAAATAACTAAGAAATAATGTTAGATTTTAGATACCGGATGGAGATGGTTGTTTTGAGCCCCACAACTCAAGGAAACCCCATTTTTTTTTGTATCACCCCTATTCCTATTCAATTACATACACTTTCCAAAAATTTCTAAATAAGTGAGCCCTTTGATAAAGGTTATTTACGTTACAAATATAACCCCTTAATTTAATTTTAATTCTTATGATTTTTGTAAGAAAAATTGTAATATAGTTTTCCGAGATTCATCATTCAAATTTGCTTTACCTATGTTTGACGATATAAAAGTAGATGTTTAAATAAATTACTAATAAACTCTTAGCTCAAAGATAAAAAAAAACAATTTCAATGTTACTCGTTTCTTATATAAACAAAAAACAAATTTATTGGACTGCAGTTCAAAACTTTCTTCCTGATTCAATATTTTCAATCAAGAAAATAAATTATTGTTGAAGATATAAAAGTTGTTTATTTTAAAGTCGAATCCGTTTAATTGGGCCGCCGGTTTATTGAGGCAGACGCTTTTTTGGGCCAAATATCAAACAACGAAAACAAAATCATAATTCAAACGCTTAATTGCGACAGCAACAATGACTGGTTTTTACGATTTTTTTACTTTACTACTTTGTAAAAATCATTTTCGAATATAAAATTTCTTAAGAAACAGTCCTAGGAAGAATAATTTACAAAATTTATCAATAATGTTCATAATAAAACATGATGAAAAATTGAATGAAATGTTGGGTAATTATCAGTGGCGGAACTAGAGGGAAAATATTAGGTGGGCCACGCGGTGGGCACCGGAAAATCTTGGTGGGCCGTGCCATTGTTATATACCGAGTGTCTACTTTAATTTCTGAACATACGAAATTCAATGCTATTTTTTCATTTTTCAGTTAGTCTTTATTACCTATTAATTTAGAACAAACTATGAGATATGTATTTATTTAAAAACTGCATCCAATGAGGCAAAAAGAATTGGCCAAATGTCCTTATACCTATATTTAAAAAATAATAAATAATTTTTACAATATTCAAGTAATTTTCAGTAAGTGTCATGGAAACTGAACGACAGGTTTAAATTTTTTTTAAGTTGGCGCGAAAGAATCTGTAATGTTACTTTTACTCATTTTAACTAGAACTAATCATCAAAATTCACATAAACTGCATGTTCTGAAAGACACGAAAACTACATGTACACTGATCTATTGTAGATGTAGTGGCAGATATGAAGACGGTCAGTTGACGTCAATTATAAGTCAAATCGGCATGCTTTGTAAAAGCGCGCGGCAATGACTATCAGTTTCTACGTAAAAGAGCGGCCTCATCAATCGGCTTAGTCCTTAGCGCAATTTTTTGGTTATACAAGCACTACCACCGTGCAGATACATAATACCAATTAAATATTTCAAGACAAAGATTACGCCGTCTCTTTCTTTTTACAAATTTTTAGAAAAATTACTGTAATAATGGTATTATATATTTTATTGATGCCTGCATTGTTTACGGGTGGGCACGAGGGTGGGCCAACAGTTTTAAAGGTGGGCACCGGCCCACCCTGGCCCACCTATAGTTCCGCCACTGGTAATTATAGATGGATTTAGAATTTTGAGGCCCTTGGGCCAATATATTGTGAGGACCCCAAAATTTCTAAAAAAAAATAAATCTTGGAAATATAAAACTTCATAGCAATTTTTGTAATTTTTTTAATTAATAAAGAATAATAAAATTTACATAAGAAAAAATAATAATAATTTTTACTTCTAAACGCTTTGAATTTCTAAACTAGACTGGTACTGTTTTTTATTATCTATTTTCTGTTTTTTTTTTATTTTTTCGCTGACCCCTTGCTAAATCCGGCCCTGTGGGTAATGAGTAAAATGATTGTAAATAAAATATGAAATAATTCTTATTTTTTATTTTTATTAGGTATTTCTTTGATTATGTTACATGCTTCAGTCGATCTCTGAAATCTCCGCCACTGGTAACAAAAGAAATTTATTGAAAGAAATTAGTAATTTTGTATTCATCACGTTATTATATTTCATTTATTTATTTTCTTTTAAAGTTGTATTAGGCTACCCTCACGCATATGTCGACAGTTGGTATAGATTTCTATATGTAATGACGAGGAGAAACATAGGAATGTGAATGGATCCCCAGGGCCCAGGGCTGAGATATCGCCGTACCTCGCGTGCTCCACCGTCGTTTCACCCCTGTACCCCCCTCGCAAATGGGGTATCTGACTGACTTTCGCTTTTGAACTGGGTTAATATTATAACTTATTCCTGCATTCTGCAATAAACTTACGGATTATTCTATAACTGTCAAACCAATCGATATATGATTGGTTATCACAAACAAAAATAAAACCCATGTATTTATCAGAGTTGATTACGATGTTGTTTTATGCACCAATCACACGAATTGCACGTGCTTCTTATTTATTTGCATTATGATTTGTTTACAGAATTTAAGATGTGTTTTGTTCCTTTCAGAACATTTCGAAATTTGATAAATGCAATTTTTAGAATACCTTTATCTACATTTCATAACTAACTTTTTTTTAAAAGATTAAAAATAAGGACAGAACAATTTTTCACTCGTTTTCAATATTTGTCGTATTTTCGAAAATACGAAAGTGTACTTTGCCTGGACTGCTCCGATTACAAAGATATTGGACTTTGCTTTATATTATTTTTAAAAATTGTAATTATCTTATATAATAAAACCGGATAGTAATATTTTCGGAAGAAATAATTCGTTTTTAGTTTGCGTGTTGTATTAAATGTTGCCTATTAACTTTGTGTCATGGTTTATTTAGGTTGTTAGCTCGGAAATGTGTCGAAATATGTAACTTCTACAAACTTTAAAGCTGTTCATAACAACATTAAGTTATCAAATTAAAGCTTTTCAACGAATATTTACTTTGTAGTATCACAAAAAAAATGTTTAACATTCATAGAATAATCAATTTCTGCAACATCTAGTTGTAATTGTTGTTTACATATGTTAACATGATAATATATTCTGTTGTGTCTTTTTATAGACATATTCCTTTTTAAACTTTTCTGTACATAGCTATAAGGAATAATCTCTGTCTACTTATTTATACAAAGTATTTCCTATTTACGGTTTTCCCATTTTAAAATTATTTTTTTATCAAAAACTGAACTCACTGGTACATATTAACTTTTCAAATATGACACAGTTTAAAATGTTTATCTTTTAATAATCCAGGATGATACACCGTAATAAATAATGTACGTACGACGTAATTCTAAAACAGTAACAACCTTATATTTATAGATATGGCTATCTATAGTTAATAGAAATTAATTTTAAACAAATATTTATGTCTAATTAATAGTGCACTTGAAGTTATAATTCAATAAATGTATTCTGAAAGATAGCAGTAATAATAAGAAAAATTGAAAGATATAAAAAAGTACTGTTAGCACAGACCTAAATATTAAAATTTAAAAATATATTTTTTATATCTGTACTCGTTATAAAACTATATGGTATGGAAGAAAGTTATCATATTTCCGTTTTTGAATATATATTTTTTTAAATTTTTGTCCATTTTTCAATAATGATTATTTATAAATTTATAGTTATATAAAATGTGCTGAATTTGATATCATAAACAGAATTTATTTATATCTTCTGGTTTTTAACTTTCATATTTTTAAACTTTGTTATGAAAAAATCTATTACTTTTTGGATATATTTAAAATTATGACATCAAGATTTTCAACAAAAATCTAAGGTCACTTAATCACACTACTTATAAAAATTGTATCCATTGATCAAAAATTGTGAAAATTTAGGTTCAGCTCCAAATAGTTAATTTTGATTCTAGATTGCGAAATGTCATTTTTGTAAGCATTTCGTAATGAAGTATCAAACAACATTTCGAAAACTGTTTCAAAATTAGTAAAAATTAAAAAAAAAAATTGATGTTTATCAAATCAAATATTTCAATACTTCGTTGTTAATACTATTAAAATAAAGTCAGAAAGCAACAAAAGCTGGAAAAAGCAGATTTGTTTAAATTATGATCCTTTTTTTCATCAAAAAAATTTCTGAATGTAAAACATCGAGAAAAGAACGAAGTACTTAAAGTGTAAAATTTAAAAAAAAAATAAAAAGATTTCATTTCATTTCATAAGTTTAATGATTTTTGCAGTCAAGCTCAAATTATATATATTTTTTTTTCATGATTAATTTTTTAAAATTAATCATGTTACAATTTCTGGTTTTAGTAGAAGAAAATTATAAAAAGTGGAATTAAGGCAGATTACTGCATAGAATTTGATAGAATTATATGAGTAACACAGTTAGTAGGATTATGAAATAAGGTAGAAATATTGTTTATGCGAAAGATGTCCTTGTCAGCTCCTGGCGACCGTTGATATGTCAGTGTCAAGCAGATCTCCTGACCCGTCTGACCCGAGTTTGGCTCCGGGTCGTTTATCTTCCAAACCCAAGATCCGTCAACATATTGCTGCCTATTCTTCTCTTGTTTATTATTAACAATCTCGCACTTATAAATAACTTTTGTTTTAAAAAAGAAACTCAATAATATAACAGATTTTTTGCCATTTATAAAAGAATAAATTCTACAAACAAATAACAAAATAATATTGTTCCAAGATCGTTAAACTAGTGAGATTTCGTAACTTTTAAATAAAATTGTGAAAAACACTAATTCTTGTCTAGTGTTGACTAAATCTAAATCTAGATTAAAATGTATTGTCTAGATATCAAGACTTTACATTAACCAGCTTAAGACAAGAACAGATAATTCTTCGGTAGTGTTCTTTATCTATTTAGCCATCACTGTTTCAGCTCAGACGGAAGAAGTAAAATAAGAATGTCGCGTCTTGTCTTGAAATTTCTATACAAGACTTTTGCCAAACTTGTCTTGATAAGTTATAGGCAAGAAAGTCTAGAAAATCTAGATCTAGAAAGCAACATTAGTCTTGTCCTGCCGTTATTATTTGAAAATCAGCCTCCACAAAAATCAGTCATCGTAATTTTTACTACTTGAGACCGAGGTGTCACTCACTGTGAAGTACTCTAATTCTTGCCGTAATGTAATTAGATCAGAATTACCCTTCGTTAAAAATAGTCACCGTTAACCGTAATGTTAACTATCCAGAAGGGGGATGCTCACTCATTGTGACGTACTCTAATTCTTGTCCTAATATAATTAGCTTATAATCACCCTCCATGAAAACTAGACACCGTAATATTTACTACTCACTCTGAAGTACTCTAATTCTTGCTCTAATATAATTAGTATAAAATCACCCTCTGTAAAAAAATGTTTACTGCTTGAGGGATGCTTATACACTGTGAAGTAATCTAATTCTTGCCCTAATGTAGTTACTTCAAAATCATCCTTCATTAAAACCAGTCATCGTTACTAACCCAATTATGCGTCTATCGTATCACCCTCATTCAATTGCATATGACCTTAGGAAATTGAGTGGTCGTTAAATATTAGAAAAATAATAACAATAGATACTTCTTTCAATAGAAAATGATTCAACAAATAAAATATATCAAACAATGAGAGCCAAACAATGATTTATTCTTCTACTATTGACTAAATAATTCTAAGAATTGTAATAGTGTATGTAGGTGCTTAGACTATATTAAATAATTCTTAAGAAAAGCAAGTTATAAGTGGAAATTTTGACAATTAAAATTTTCTTGATAATACTATTAGTCTTTATGTTATTAGTTCAGCTGCTTCTTAATCTAATACATCTGTAATATTTGGACTCTCAAAATTTATATTTTATGATAAAAAGTATTAAAGGTCTTGTCTTATTTTAGAATGATTAGAAGTCAACAAAACAATTTGTCTATATTTCGCAAACATTGGTTAATTTCCTATATTTACATATATTCAAGTATTTTTAAAGTAAAATATTTACAAATAATAGTTTTTATATGAAATCCTTGATATTATTGCGTTCTTTATTTACTATACAAGTATGATTTGTAAACAAAATTTCAAGACAACAGAAGTAAATATTTTTGATTGCAATATCTGATATGGTCCGCAAATTCCAAGTTCCAATTTGGTTTGTTTATTTACACAGTAATCATTATAATATTCTGAAGGTTTCAATAATAAGGTCTTCCATCTGTGTGGCAATAATATAAAATAAATTTCTGCCTGCATAAATCTATTTTACAAGGTAGCACTTTTCTTTAAATTAATTTGACAATTAGTCCATAAAATATTCCTTAAATGTTTTAATTGTTTGTTTACATCTTTATATGTCATTAGTAAGTTCATTAATGACAATAGGTAATACACTTTTACCGTGAAAATATCATATCACAAAAGCATGATAAATACTTACATATTATGCAACTTATTTCACAAACATTGTTTTTATCACAAGAACTTAAAGTTTGGGCGTCGAATACAAGGGAGCTTCAGGACTCATGCACCCAAGGATATCAATAATAAAGCCCTAAATTGTTATTATTTTAAAGAACAATTGCATCTTCTTCCATTTTTTAGTAAATAACTACTACCCTAAAATGGGTGTGAGTTACATACTTCAAAATGTTACCAGTAAATTCTTTGCATCAAAGTACCTATGAGTACAAATTTTCATTTTAAAATTCCCACTAGTACAGCCACAATTACAGCTTGAATATCAGCCAATAGGAATCCAGATGACAGGTAATAATGCGCGTCTCAGGATATACTGGGGATCCTGAGATGTTAGCACGCAGTCCCGCTCTGCGGGGCGCCGGGAAGGTAGTAGGCCTCTGGGTCTCTTCCCCGTCTGGTGGTCTGGCTAGACTACCTTCCAGGGCATCTCATGCCCTGAAGGTGATCTAGTTCAGCCGACCGATAATTGGAGCATGCTTCTGCGTATGCTCTAATTCTTGGCCTGCTGAAAGCAGAGCACATTCCGGAGCAGATTTAGCTGCTCTGGATTGTGTTTTGGTTTCAGTGGGTCAGGAATTAGAGCACTCAGTAATATTTGCTCTAATTTTAGTACTTCTGACACCAGAGCACATTCTGGAGCAGATTTAGTTACTCTGGATTGTGCTCTGGTTTCAGTTGGTCAAGAATTGGAGCACTCAGAAGTGTTTGCTTTAATTCTAGGTCTGCTGAAACCAGAGCGCATTCTGGAGAAGATTTAGCTGCTCTGGATTGTACTCTGATTTCAGTGGGTCAGGAATTAGAGCACTCAGAAGTGTTTGCTCTAATTCTAGGTCTGCTGAAACCAGAGCACATTCTGGAGCAGATTTAGCCGCTCTAGATTGTGCTCTGGTTTCAGTGGGTCAGGAATTAGAGCACTCAGAAGTGTTTGCTCTAATTCTAGGTCTGCTGAAACCAGAGCACATTCTGGAGCAGATTTAGTTACTCTGGGTTGTGCTCTGGTTTCAGTGGGTCAGGAATTGGAACACTCAGAAGTGTTTGCTTTAATTCTAGGTCTGCTGAAACCAGAGCACATTCTGGAGTAGATTTAGCTGCTCCGGGTTGTGCTCTAGTTTCACTGGGTCAGGAATTAGAGCATTTTAAAGCGTTTGCTCTAATACTTGGCTTGTTGGAGCAGATTTGGTTGCTCTGGATTGTGCTCTGGTTGTACTGGGTACTCAACAAAATACTTTTTCGAGAATACAGTAATTTGAAATGTATGCGCAAGTAGTACAGATAAGTACACTTGTAATTCACGTACGATTTCGAGAATAAAGCCTCAGATTTCTTGAAAACTGATTATTGGCGAACCTATGTTTATAAGACATTTAGATTTATATTGTGCTGTACTGAATACTCCTCGGTGTGCTCTGAAAGTTTGACTTTATGTTTAAATTCTATACTATTGTAAATATTATCAGGATTACAAAATAGCTGATTGGTGACTCGATCTTATTTATCATAATAACTTGCATACAAAAGATGAAGAAATCAATAAATTCTTCAACATTGCATTCTAAAATGACCTATGTGTGTCCTCGGATTAAGGGTGAGAATGAACTTTGCAAGTTTCCAATCAGAGTAGGCTTGTATTTGGCACCTTTGTCACTTGAAAAGGCTTATAAATGATGTGCCATATTTTCCCGAAACATTGCCCTGAGGTGCGATTTTCCTTCAGTCTTGTTTCAGCTTTCGTAGGATGTGAATACTTCAATGAACTTTGCAATTTTTATATAATAAAATAATAGACTTTAAACTGTGAAATTAAATTTCTAGAGCTGGGTAAAGTGCATGTTTATTCATTAAATTAATTAATAATAAAAGTGCAGTTTATTTTATGATAGTTAATTTGTGATAACATATAATTAATTTTTAAGTTGTTTCCTGAATGTAATGAACGATAAATCAATTTGTTTTTCACTTATCCAGGGATTTTTGCTAAAAAGTGTCAAGTATGTTTTATTTTGTTTATTTGTATTGCGTCAATGGTGCATCATTATTTAAAGAAATACATATTTGTCATTTTCTTCATTACGGAAATATTTTATTAAAAACTTTTATCTTATGACGTAAGGATGAAAGTTCAACTAAAATGTGAAGTCTGGTGAACTGTCTCTACATTTAAAATATATCACATTCAGATAGGTATATGAAATAAGAAGATAACTGAATGCATAATAGATATATTAGAAAAAATACAATGTAAAATGACCCCAAAACTATTTTCAAAATAGTTATTATTTAATATAAAAAAAAATTCTACTAGTAGCAATATTTATAGTTTTTGTACTATTATTAAACCTAGATAACGTCGTTCCAAGATCTAGTAAATTCACAACATTGATAAATAGATGCCAAAGTACGTATAATAAAATCTTCATATAATTTATATGAAATGAAGCAATACAGAATCGTTTTCATTTTATACTTTACCTATACATATAATCGGCAATAACATACATACATATATGTGTAAATATTAAATAAATGTTCACAAGAATTTAAATGAATGAAATAATTTAGGATTTTTCAAAATTACAATTTTTAAAACAGTTTACATTGAAAATTAAATTTATAATTAATCGTTAATTAATAATAAAATTATTATACAGGTGTTCATTTTAAGTGGTAAACTAGTGCTATCTGGAGATCTTTAACAGATACAGAATTTGTTTAATTAGCAAACAATTTCTAAAACAATTAAGAGACTATTTTAATAAACTAAACAAAAGAAATCAGTCAATTGTTTTCAAAATATAGATAGAAATTTATTTTCTGATTTCAACGATATATCATATTCCTTCAGATAACATGTTTTTAAGAAAAATGTCAAATTAATTACGTTTGCTACGAAATAAAATAAGTTATACAATTGTCATTATTTGTATTGTTTTAACAATCATTTGTCAAATTTAAGGATGGGTCCCATATTTCGCGAACCAAAGTCCGAATTTTTTTTGTTTACTTCATTAAAATAGTATTTTATTGATACAGAAATAGTTTGCTAATTTAAGCAACTCTGTATTCCTTGTAGTTTTTAAGATAGCAATATGAATACCTCTATAATATTCAATATTTATAAATAATAAATAAATAACTAAATACAAAAAATGTGCGAGTCTCTGTGATGTCGCATCCTCTGTTAGAGAGTGGTTTATTATTATAAGCTGTGATAAAATTTTTTGTTTCTCTTTCACCTATTAAAGTGATAACTCCTTCATATAATTTTATTAATTTATTACACATTTACTATTGGTATTTTTGTAAAATAAAAAAATGTTATTTGAAAATTAATATACCCAAATATAAATTTAAAAACATGGTTTACCCTCTACACACGTAATTATTTAAGGAATAAAATGCAAGTACTTCCAAATCAAATTCTTTTATCTATTTCTCACATTAAAATGATTCTCGTATAGTGCATTCTGCACTCCAACTACTAGTATCCGAAAGGTGACGTCTGGTAAACGCCTTCTACGATTTAAATATATTTTTACCGATATCTGCAATAATCCAAACACATACTTGTACAACCAATAATGGGTAATAAGCTGTGCATTAATATATGAATTTATTTATTTATATATAAATCAAACTATGCTACATTTTTGCCAATCTAATATTAAAGTTAAATTTTAAGTGTCATTAAAACAAAAGAATTCAAATAAAAATTTTGACATTTCATTCCAATGTGATATTGTTCATTTAAAACAAACATAAAATTTAAGTAATATTGATTTAATCGACCGTAAGTATATTATAGAATGATTTTACTTTTTGCCGGTAACTATAAAACACAACTGTACCTGCGTGATGTATTAACGAGACAATTGAATTAAGATTTAGGGTGCGAGTTAACAAAATATTTCTCGTTCCCAAATGAAATATATTTAAAACCGTGCTGCAAGTGTCCGCGAAACAAATGCCCACTAAATTACCGCAAGCACCTCCATATTTCAAACTTTCTTAACCTCAATTGTTGTAATTTGATTAGGCCATGCGCTGGGCTGGGATTGGAGGATGAGTGACGCAGACGCCATGCACTGGGCGTCCCTCCCCGCGCGCTCCCGGCGCCCGATCTGCCTGCCGGAGGGCGACGCCGGCGCCGGGCGTCTCTGTGAGTTACTGGACGCGGGCAGCGACGCACGGGCTCCGCACGCGCTGGGAGGCATGTCACGTGTAAGTGTTGATGTTCTACTGTCTTCCAAACAATGCAAATGTTTTGTAGTTGTAATAATGGCACAAATATGGCACAGGATTTGAATTGTTTTATGCACAGATTTTGATGCTTTGGCACTTGTTTTAAATATTTTGAAGTATACAAATATGTAAATATATCACACATGGCTTATTATAGCAGATATCAGTAATTATATATTTATATCGTAAAAGGTATTTATTAAAAGTTACCTCCAGGCACTGCAGCTAAAGTGGAGGCTGCATATAGAAACAATTTTGATTTTTTTTTAAATACCTATGCACAACACTCAATATGCAACGTCATTAGTATTTT
Source organism: Stenolophus ochropezus (assembly GCA_035578165.1). Lineage (NCBI taxonomy): Eukaryota > Metazoa > Arthropoda > Insecta > Coleoptera > Carabidae > Stenolophus > Stenolophus ochropezus. The sequence goes on from JAQOWZ010000002.1 coordinate 8,550,927, forward strand.
GTTTATTTTAGGAATTTTATCTTTACTGCACAAATACATTATTAATCTTTTATTTTTATTGATTATAATATATAAAAATTTGTATTTTTTCATTTTAATTATTTATAGTTTAGAACTTTTTGTTGATTACACATTACCTAATTTATAATTAAAATGTTATTTCATTAGGGTATGATACTAAACAAATAAATTTAAAATAACTGTTATTTGTATATTGTATACAAAATGATTATTTTATTTTATCCACTATTTCTATATCTCGAGAACTATAAGAGCTACAAAGTCATTTAAATTAGTAAACAATTTCATTTTCAAGTCTATATTAGAATGCGCCAAACAAATTTTCTTTTAAACTAGTGTTTCTCAAGATGTAGGAACCAACTTTCTTATTTTAAATGGAACACCTATATATTTTTACATATTTGGAATCTACATAAAATTACAAATCCTATGATATGTTTGAAGTTAATTTTGGTTAGAAAATAAAATCCCCATGTTGGCATTAAGTTTACTTTTACCTGAAAATAGCAGTTGTCATAAATATATAGAAAACAAACGTCAAATTCTGAGTTCTTTTAACTAGATTTTTTAATTTAATACAAATACAATTAGTGTGATAAGAATGTAGAATTTTTTATTCATGGCAACTACTATTTTCTGGTAAAAGTGTACAAAATTAATGCCAACATAAGGTTTATATTATTTAACTAAAAATTAACTTTAAACATGTCATTGGATTTGAAATTTTATGTAGATTCCAAATATTTAAAAATATGTAGAGTGTTCCATTTAAAAGAAAGTTGGGCCCCACATCTTAAGAACTACTGGTTTAATAGTTTAATAATAATAGAAATTGTTTGCTAATTTAACCGGCCACGTAGCTCTTATAGGTTTTGAGATAACAATAGTGCACAAAATAAAATGACCACGATACTTCTTGAAATTTGTACAAAAATTTGTTTAGTAAATAATCGTACTTAACTTTAGTTATGCTATATTTATTTAGTAATAATATAAATTGAACAAGGTAACGAACTACAAAAAATAAAATAATGAACCTTGTATTTTCATATGTGACATATTTCAAATACAAACTGTTATATTTGTTTTCCATGAAATCTGTAATACACATTACAATGTCCATTGGTAAATTATTTTCAATATTTATTATTTTTCATGTTTACAATTGAGTATAAAGGTTAGAATTTAAAGAAATTGTTGTTTATTTATAAAGAAATAAATAATAAACTGCGTTATCGTTTTTGTATTAAAAGACATTTTCATTTTATGGATTTTGAGTTATTATCATTGTGAATGCATTGTACTATAATTTATTTTTATTGTTGTTCTGTGTTTACAAATGTTTTCTTGCAAAATATTTTTATAGCAGATGTATCCTGTTTATAAATATTTTATCTTATTCGTTTAAAGGGCAGAAAAATCATTATCTATCATGAACCTATCACAATACTAATTACAAATTTTAGTTGTAGTAACTACTTCAAATGTAGTTATCACAATACTTATTTTTGAGAATACCTCTTTAGTTCGCGAAGATAAAATTGATTTGAGGTCACAAAATAAATTAATTATTTATCATTTCAAAAATATAAAATCAAAAGTTGTCTGAATTCAAAGCCCGGTGGTCAAATTATTAATTCATATTTGATGAATAACCATATGTCCCCTTGCATGGCGTAGCCTTTGGCTAACCAGAGGTATAATTTAGTACAGTAGTCCAACAAAATAGAACAGCAATTCAATAGTGCAGTCGGTGTTTAAACCGACCTTGAATAGCTGTTATCTGCCCGCATATCTAGTAAGCGTAGGGGGTGAACAACATATGCAGTCTTCGATTTTTCTACTCAAGTTCATGCTACAGTACAAAACAAAGTACTTGGTTTCTGCCAATAGGTGATAACATATGACCGATAATTTAGATAGTTGTTTTTGAAAACTTGACTTTTGGTGTAGACAAAAAACGTGAGATAAAGAATTATTTCAATTGTTGTAGTAATAATTAGAAGATTGTTATCTGTTTTTGATTTATAAATAAACTTGCTTGTCATAAAATTACAGTACTTTAATAATTACTTGGAACAAATTTATATATAGCGGGCTTTAAAAAAAATTGTCATTAACTTTCGACGTCTTAAATCAGTAACAAATAAAATTTTTTCAAAATTCGTAAATTTTATTAGAAAGAAAACTTTTTTTAAGTTTAAGTATCATTTTATTTAATATTTATGACTGTAAATTATTATTGTCTTATATAAAATTCAATTTTTATTCCTTAAATAATAGTATATTGTATTTTTAAGAATAAAAGTGATACTATCTTATGCGAGGCAAACAAAGATACTTTTGCTCTAAATAACACATTCTATTTTTTCTTCAATCATAGATATTTAAAAAAAATAATGCACTACTTGACACTCATTTTATAGGTTATCAATTTCAATTTGTCAATTGTTGAAAGTTTTTTAGTAATATGTAGGGCGATATTACAGGTTTCTATTGTACAATTTATTTCTTATTCGCTGATTTTACGTAGTTCCTATGGATACTTATTTATTTTATTTTTACTCCGGTGGTGTAAAAGTATAAATTTCTATTCGGCGGCGTAGACATTAAATATAAGTCTTGTGAATCACGTCACAAAAGAAGAAACTTTTATGACGTTTGAAGAAAAATGATTCTTAATTGCGATTTTTTCCAAGAATCTTTTTGTTACATATTCTGAACGTCCAAATATACTCTCCAAATTTTTGACCCTTTTTTAAACAATGTGTATATGGAACATATCTATTTGATTGTAAATATTTTAAAAATAAAATGAAATTCATTGGAATAATAAATTCCTAACATTAAATCAAAAATATTCACTTATACTTTAGGTATATAATTACTTACCCTTATTGAGTATAACAGCAGAAAGCAGCTGATATAACATATTCATAGGGAATAATTTTATATGTTTGAATGAAATGCAAGAATAAACTTTAAAGGAATGTATAATTGAATATTTCAATGTTCACAATTTTGTTCTTATTAATTTTTGCAATTGTACTTAAGAATATATTTAACCTAATGTGAGACATGAAAGAAATTAACTTGACGATCACAGTCGATAATCCAAATTATTAGATGACACATATATACTGAATAAGTTACACTCTTGGGATATATGTAATGCTGGTTGCATTGAAGTTTCCACCTTGATTGTAATAATAAAAAAATTGCTGCTAGTAAAAACTACTTTCCTATTTTTATTCTAATACTTTTATATATAAATAAATGTCTGCCCTATATATCTTAAGTTTGAGTTCCGGAATCAAAATATTGTTTACAATATATAAATTTATCAGTGTTTGCATGACAATTCGGTACTTTGATTTTTGGACGTAATCAAATTCCAATTTTTAATTAGAGTAATTAGGAAGGACGCGTAATTAAAATTCTCGAAAGTTCACATGCTCTTATATGTTGTATCATTATTAATTTTATAATTAATTGCATAAGCGCCGTAATTAACAATCCTTAATCTAAAATATGATTAATCAGCAAAACATTTTATTGCAATTTGCACATTTTTGACTAATCTATCTCATTAGAGTTATCCATTTATTTTTTGTCAAACCGTTTGAAAAAATTTATAGGTTAATAGGTAATTTGATACTGGGTATTAATAAATATTTTGCAATTTATCAAGGACATAAAAATGCAAAGATTTTTTGATGTGCAATTAAATTTCATCAGGCAATTTTTTATATGAATCAGAAATTGATTAAGAATTAAAATGAGTCATAAAGATAATTTAAATTGGGAAGTCACGTATTCAGAAAAATAATTATATTTGCTCTTTGCTCTCTGCTTACAAATCGTTCGTTTCCATTTTAATTGAATTGTAAAAAATATTTTACCGTAATTACTTTTCAACTTTTTTCACTTACTAAATTGAAATGTAAGTCATGAAGATGAAATACAACATTACTAGTTGTTTTGTGATCAAAACTTTTTGCAAATAAAAAATAATGTAACTGTAAGTTAAATACGTGATTTCTGTTTTCATTAAGTTAAAGTAGGAAACTGTCGCACAATGCAAAATAAAAAAGTTTCGCTCATGCAAAGCATTTTAAACTTTGTTGAACTAGAATCATTTGGCAAATTTGCACAGCGTGCAAATACTTCAGCTAAACGGCTATTTGGACGCTTCCATTTCGTTCGAAATGACACATTTATTTTTTACAAAAATAAAAGAATCTGATGTGGCCACCACACCACTTCATTGTACGTTAAATTGTATTTACTCATTTAAACTTATTTTAATTTAAAACGAGCATTCTACGGTTAATTATTTTTCAACTTCCATTCATTTAATATCTTCGAACTTCCCTTCGAAATGGACCATCTTTTGTAAAATTTTGTAAAACTATTTATCACAATTTCTTATTGCATTACACAAAATTATTTCAATCGCTCAAAAACTTGCAAAGAAAGAAATTGTTTTCATTTGTTTCCTACATATTTCCCACGGAACATATTCTGACAATTGTCAATGTTGTTAATCATGTATTTAATATAAAATCAAATGTTTCCCACAAAAATTAAAAGTCATCTAAGTTATTATTTTTATTAAGATTCTGTGTTCAAAGTACAGTGCCTTTTCAAAAAACCTGATTGGAACAAAATGGTGGTTCATAAATAGATGTTAAAGCAATTCCATAAAAAAAATTTCAACACTCTGTGGCTAATGTGAAATATGCAAAAAACCAGTACGAGCAAATTGTCCTTTCGGTAAAACCGATTGCAATAAAAGAGGGAGGTGCACAACTAGATGTTATGCAATCCCATATACAAAATAACAACATTCTAAGGCTAAACATTTTTGAGTTAAGCGAGATATGTACGTATAGACGTTACGCCGAAACTAGTGAAAATGGATTCGGGAATAGTCAAAATGGATATTTTCGTTGAAATTTGAAAATAGAAATTTTTCACAATTACAATACTGCCCTTTTTTCTTACAAGGAAGTAAAAACAGCCAAAACAATTACAAATATTACAAATTAATAAATACATTTTTATTTTATTTGTCGGTGCTTCACTTCAAAAGTTTAGAGATTTTTTTCTAACATGTCTGTCTGTCAATCTTAAGAGCAAAAGGAAGGAATAATCTCAAGGGTGAAAACTGAATGTTTAAAAGCATACAAAAAAACTGACATGTGATTTAATTTTCTTTTTAAAGAAATTGAAAAAGAAAAAAAATGTTTTATTGTATTGTGGTTAGACCGGTGTGAAGGCAATTGCAGTGTGAATACAGCAAATAGCGCAGCTACCACAAGTGTGAAGTTTTCCATTTAGAAAACTAGTTTGCGAGATGGGTGTCAGTCAGCATGTGAATGCCCGAACCCCAAACATCAACATGGACTTTTCCGTAAACTTGTAAGAAAGTTTTAGTGGCAGTCAATGACACAGGGACTCCACGTTGTGCCGTGGGGCCCACGGCCTGGCACAATCAATAGGGGTTAGTATGTGATGCCCCATGCCCCCTTTCCAGTCTCCCAGCAATCCGATTCCGATCTCGGCAATATAACGATATCGTGATATTATTAGTAAATAAGGGAAACGCTCGTTGGGACTTCATTGATAACTACGGAACACGCAGTTCACATTACTATCATGCTCTAATAAATCCTCCACATTCACTGCTTCACTCCATGTCTATTTGACAAGATGAATTGTCTCAGAAATCAAACCAATCATTAGCCTTCTTGAGTAATTGTCTCAGACATGATAAACATAAAAATATGTGTGCAAGAACATTGCAGACATCTAATATAAATGTCGCGCCATAAAAAAAATTAACAACCAATATTTTATTTTGTTTCTCCACATTGACTGCTTCACTCCATGTCTATTTGACAAGATGAATTGTCTCAGAAATCAAACGAATCATTAGCCTTCTTTCGTAATTGTCTCATGATAAACAAAAAATGCAAGAACATTGTAGACATCTAATAGAAATGTCACGCCATAAAAAAAATTAACAACCAATATTTTATTTTGTTTCTCTACATTGATTGCTTCACTCCATGTCTGTTTAGACAAGATGAATTGTCTCAGAAATCAAACTAATCATTAGCCTTCTTTCGTAATTGTCTCAGACATGATAAACAAAAATATTTATGCAAGAATATTGCAGACATCTAATAGAACTGTCACGCTATAAAAAAAATTAACAACCTATATTTTATTTTGTTTTATGATAAATTGTCTCTGATTACTATAATCATTATACTTTTTATTAAATACGTGAGACAGACGAAACATAACAATAACCCAAAGGGGTAAAAATGAAGAGAAGGGTTTTACTTGCAAGTCATTCTCAAATTTGATTTTAACGTAAATTATTTATTCACTAAAAGGTCCAAAATACTGAAATTAGTAATCAGTTACATTGATCAGTTATAAGTATTTTTCCGTTTCTTGAAGTACAACATCATATTACTGGTTGCATTTAAATATTTCGTCAATGTTCTCATAAAAATTATAATATATATTCGCAGTATCAAAGTGATTCAGTTTAAATAATAGTGTAAAAATAAAAATCATGTAATTCATAATTAAAATTGAACTATGAACTAAATAATAAACTGAGCGTATTCATTGAATGTAATCCTGAAAATTTTTTTAGCTCTATTATTAATTTATCTAATTAATGATATAACTTCTCAGAAATGTATTTTAAGTTTTAATCATATTATTTTAAATATTCTAAGAAAATATTTTCTACTTTTTCTAAAAAAATAGATATCGTGTTCGTGACAGTTTGTATACAAAGAAAAAGTTGAAATTGATATTAAGTACAGCGAACAACCAAAATAGAGAAAAAACATTTTCTGTTGATAAAACAATGAAATTGGGTTGTCTACTACCAAACACCATCCCAATTACTATAGCAACCGCAAACTCGTGTGCAAATAGCAAATATGTGATATAGAACATTTTGCGTGATTCCCACAAAATGAGGATTTATGTTTCGTGCCCTAGTTTTAGGAAATTGAAATAAAATTGTGGTTTTTAATATGACCTCCACTACATATCTCATTTTCTTTATGCTAATATGCATAATTTTATACAATATAGACGTAAGACATGGTGCCTGGTGGAACCAAGTTGCGTGGAAATTTTGGGGGGTTTTGGCATTTTTCTTTTAATTTTATTAGAGAAGCTTTCAATACTTTTACATAATGATGAAAGTTATGTTTGCTATTAAATAGTTAATGATTTGTTTAGGAAATGTTTTATAATTTATGTGTTTCTGATAGATACCTAGCAAAAGTCCCCGAATGACGGGTCTTGGGGATCATCGACGCCCCTCAAGAGTCACCCGGCCCAGAACGTCGGAGCCTGTAAGTATACCTTCCATTACAGAATTGTAAAACTGGTTGCAATACTTGGATGTGTAGGAGTTATTTTTAATTTCTCCCGCTACAGAAAAGCGATTACATAACTTCCTCTTTTCTCTTTGTTTTGTAGTGTAGCTTTCTCTGTTTAATGTTTTTGTTTGTGTTTACATTCACAAGTAGTACGATTGTACGGTGCTCCGAAATAATGTCAATGCCAAATTTTTTACCTACAAATTTTAAACTGTCTTGTAGAATGTACAAAACTGAACGCCTTAAGACAAAGAACATCTCTGACAACTTTTATTTTTGATATTATATTGAGCTTTGTTTATTTGATTAATATATGTAATATTTATAATTACTTTGCCCTATAGTAGTACTATTAATTTGTGTAGATGTATCCAAGCTGGTATTGGTATATGAGAGTAAGATATTTAAAAAATTATATGTTTTGATTGAACTTACAAAATATTTTTATTGTAGGCACCATCAAGAATGGATACAAGAACTCGTGCAGATGGCCTGAGCAGTGGTTTAACAGTCAGCAGCGAAGAAAGCGACCCAGATTCTCTTCTCCGACAAAACTATGCCCTTCGCCACCGTTTGGAGGAAGAATCAGCCACTTATAAACGACGCATCGATGCATACCGCCAAGCTCAACAGAATCAAGCAACCCTAGTCAGTCGTCTTCAAGCTAAAGTCCTACAATATAAGCAACGATGCGCCGAACTAGAATCACAAATGCTAGAAAGTGTAGGAGCAGTTGGAAGTCCCGTGAAACACAGACCACGAGTAGATGTGCCACCAGATTCCGCTTATGCCCAAGCACAGAAACATTTGCAAGAAATGAGAGAAGAACGAATACAGGATCTCGACACAGCACTGCGTAGATTAGACGAAGAACGAAAAAAATGCGAAAAACTTATGCAACTTAATTCTATTCTCAAAGAGCAACTCGAAGAATCGCACCAGACAAATGAAGCACTGACTACTGATTTACAAAAACTGACAAACGATTGGGAACAAATGAGGGAAGAAATGATCATCAAAGAAGACGAATGGAAAGATGAAGAACAGGCATTTAACGATTACTATAGCAATGAACACAGCAGGCTACTTGGACTTTGGCGAAATGTTGTTTCTGTGAAGCGTATGTTTGCTGATATGCAATCAACTAACGAAAGGGACCTTTTAAAACTTCGTTCGGAATTAACTAGCATTGGCAGAGATGTTACTACCGCTTGTTCACGAATTGGCGATTCTGTTTCTCGTTCTGATACTTTTGGAGTAAATATTTCATTAAAATTTTGTTGAAAATAAAAATTAACAAATTATTTTCAGTTTAAACAGCTAGCACAAACGGAAAAAGAGGCATCAGAACTTCGACAGCAAATTCACAGCATCACTGCCAAGTACGACGCTCTTCAAATGGAAGTTAACATGAAGGAAGATCGCATTCAGCAACTGCTTCAAGAGGTTCAGAATTTGGAAGAGCGGTGTGGTGACGCAGAACAAGGAATGGGACAACTGGTTCGAATGCAGGAAGAAGTTGATGTTTTGCATTCTGCGTTGAGGGACATCGCGCATGCTGTTATACAAGACGCGGAACATTTAGATGTGGAAGCTATTCAAAGAGCTTCTCATATACATCTCACTCCGGCACCATCAGTTCCTCAAAAGTAAGTTCTTATTCCATTTCTTTTATTATTTACAGGCCTTTGAGCAGAGCTGCTTAAAAGTAGTTGAGCTACAGCTACTAGCTGTAGTTGAAATTTACAGCTGATTTTTAAAACTACTATTGGGTTGAGCAAATTAAATGAAAAAAAATACAAATGTTTAATTATTTATTTGCTAAAAAATAAAACATGGTGCAGAAACATCTGTTTTCATTGTCAACAGAGAGAATTTGGTTGTTATTTTTACAAATTATTATAGTTATTTTTTTATTTTATATTTGAACAATAGATATTTTTTTCTTGTTTCGTGGTTCAATAAATGTCGACGTCAAAGGCTAAAATACGTTACGAGTTAATTTGAATTTTTATGGCATTTGTAACAAAGTATTTTTCATTTATTTGTCTTAAAATGGAAATGATATAATATGGAAAATATTGACATAAGAACATGTCAAAAGAAATTGTGAGAAGAGCCCAATCTCGAATCTGATGTAAAGAAAAGAGAAGAAAATTAGTAAACTACCTCCTTTTTGTAACTTTATTGCGGCATTATTCTTAAGAGATATACAGATTGTAGATGTTTGATTATCAGTACCCAAAATTGTGAAATTTCTAGTTTAGTTTCAAAATTCAGATCTTGTTCGTTTCGGTTCCAAATATGAAACTTCTTAGTTTCAATACCAGGTCCGAGAACAGATTAATTTTGATTCCAGAACCGAATCTGGGTAGTTTTAAATTCGAATCCGAAAACCGGGTACTCAAGATATACTAAAACCGGAATCGAATATAACCGGAACCTGTTCCCGCCACTAATTATTTGTTACTTTCAGGTCACCAAAACGTGGAGGAGCGTCAAGTCTTGTATCGCCAGCATTTGCAGAAAGTACAATATCTGCAGTACACGCCGCATTACATAAATATCAATCATTGATACATGAACTTCAAGTACATACCTACAAATATTCATAAATACAATTATTTATTAAATACTTTCAGGTGAAACTGCAAAGCAATCGCGAGCAATTAGTTCTAGTTCGAAGGCAATGTGAAAATGCCGACGAAGCCAACGCTGCTCTTGAATCAAGAATAGCAGAACTTATACCGCAGTTAGACGCTTGTAAAACACATTCCGCTCAACTCATTCAAGAAAAAGAACTTCTCCAAAAATCTTTAGACTCAATGAGATCTGAAAAGAATTCTCTTGAACGTAACAGAGTTGAATTAAATTCAATGATTGAATCCCTCAACAGCGATAATGAAAAATTACAAAAAGCAAATTCTAAACTTCAAAAATTAACTGACTCTCTTACAGATGAAAAGATATTCTTACAGACTGAACTGGATAGACTGAATCAAGATGCAAATATTAGAGAAATTAACTTGCGAACTGAAGAAGAACGTTGTAGTAGATTGCACGAGGAGTTACTGACTGCACGAGAAGAATTAAATAAAATGTACTTGTCACAAGATATGTTAGAGCAGCAGAAAATAGAATCAGATGGATTAATTGCAGCCTTAGAACGCACAAAGGGTAAGTGAATAAATTCTTGATCATAATCTAATATTTATTGATGTATTATTTGTGTAGGAGATGTAAAATTAGAATTAGAGAGAACATTATCTGAGCAAATGAATTCTCAAGATTCATTAGTTAAATTAGAATCACAGATTGCAAATCTAGAACAAGAGAAAAAGAAATTACAAACCGATTTAAAGAAAGTAAGATGATTTATAACTTTATTAAATGCAGTTTAAAACTAATGTGCTTTTAGACTGATGAAGAAAAACAAGCATTGCAAAGTCAGTGCACCGATCAACATAATGATATTGCATCTTTAAGAAAAGAATTATTGCATGCGGAACAAAATAGGCTTGACCTGGAAGCCGATAAACAAACTTTAAATGAAAAAGCCAAGTTTTTAGAGATTGAAAAAGAAAAATTAGAAGTTGAACTTAATCAGGTTTCAAGAGAAAGAAGTGATTTAAGTAATCAACTTTCACAAATGGCTCGCAAGAAAGAAGTTCTTAATGAAGAACTTATGCGACTTCGGCAAAGATTAGAACAAGCGAATGAAAACAATGCAAGAATAAATAGAAATCTTGAAGATCTCGTCAAAGAAACTGAAGAAAAACAAGTAAAATATATTCACAAATATTTAACTTTCATTACAGTATTTCTTTTCAGGTTCTTTTGGAAACTAATAGTAAAGAACTTCAACGTTTACAAGAACAACTTGCTTCAATGCATAGTGAAAAAGAAGCTTTAGAAGCAGTACTGTTTGATACTCAAACTAATCTAGAAGCTTCTGACATAAAGAGAAATCAACTAGAAAAAGAGCAACAAGAATTATTAGTCAAACAAGAATCTTTAAAGGGAGTCGTCGCCCGATTAACAAAAGACTTAGAAAATTCTGAAAAACGAGCCCAGGATATAAAAACAAGCTTGACTCAACAATCGGGCAGCATGGAAGTAGAATTCCAACAAACTGTTGCTAACATGAAGAAACATAACGAAGAAACATCTCGTAAATTACTAGAAGAAAAAGAATTAGTTCGAACTACTTTAGAGAAGCAAATGCAACAATCGATGCAGCAATTAACAAACGAAAAAGACTCAGAAATTCAACAACTGCATGACCGAATTGAAAGTCTGCAACAACACATTGAAAATGTCTGCGAACAACATGAAGAATTGTTGCTCCGAGCAGAAAATGACAAACAACAAGCCCTTCTTATAGCTCATCACGATCAACAAGCTCTTCAAGAACGATACGCATCTCTTCGCCACGATCTAGAAACAGAAAGAGACACTTTAGAACGTCTGCGAAGAGAAACAAGCACCAGAATAGACCAAGATCGTATTTTGATCAATCAACTGAAAGAAGAATTAGCTCGAGCAAGAACAAGACTTGAAGAACTCCGCACACGAGCTGAAGACGAGCGAAACGCTTTGGAAATCAGAATCGCAGAAACACAAAAGGAAAGAGATCATGCTCAGCTCGAAGTGCAAGAAACTAAAGTGCAACTTCATTTATACGAAGATAAAATTGATGATCTAAACAATCAACTTCAAGACACTCAACGCAAGTTGAAAGAAGTAGAAAATCTCTCAGAAGGATTGAGAAAAGACTTAACAGATGTTAGACGACAACTAGCAGATTCCAACTTTGAAAAAGACAAATATATGAATTCAAACAAAGAATTAAGAGATCATGTGAAGAGAACAGAGAGTGAGAAGCGAGAAGTCGGTAGAGAATTAGAAGAAGCTTTCCAGAAAATTGCAAGTAAGTAAAATTATTTATTTACAACAAGAAATTACAATGTTTAAATTTCATCGCGTTGAGCGTTTAAAGATGACATTATACAAGATTCAATTTCTTTCATTTCTTCTTTACTTGTTTCTAATAATTCTTGCTTTTCTTTAATTATTTCTTCTTCGGTCATTTTCGTACAATCACCAATACTCATAAGTTCTTTACTAACGGTATAGTCTTTCAATCTTGACAGTACTCCTGTGACTTTATCAATCTGAGATTTTATGTTCTCCATAGTCTGTTTATTGTTATCCAGGCGTGTTTGTATTTCCTTAAAGCTCATTTCCATGTTTTTGCGGCGTCTTTCATTTTCCTCCACCACTTTGTTGAAGTTTTCTCGCATGGTGGCCAGATTTGTATCATGCTGTTTTATTTCTCGCGAAAAATCCATAATTTAATTTATTTTTTGATCACTAATATCATAATTTTCACGAAATGACAGATTTTGTTTTTGAACCATGTTGATTTTTTTAAAAAATATTTACAATCTATCTTACATTGACAATAAGTAAAATATTTAATCACAGATTTAACATTTAAATGAGGGTGGTTATTTCCTTATAAGTGTATTTGTTTTTATGGGAATCTACACGGAATTCTAGGTTTTGAGTCTTATTTCCTGGCTATTATCTAAGAAGTTCATGGCTCTGTAGTATGGATGTTTTTTTAATCTCTTTACATATTTTTGTTCGCTGTTTTTCCTTCTTCTCGTTCTTTTCGTAATTTAATTAAGTTTGTAATCAGTCCAAGTGTCTTTGACTGGAACCTCCGTTTTCGTTGCTGGCGGTTTCCTCTAGGTTTTAGTTCTTCTTTATAAATTAATAATAATATTCCAGCAATAATTTTGTATTTAGTCCTGATTTATGTAAGTATCACGCTTTATTGTGAAAGTGACATGTACCGATTTAATTTCATTCGCTTTTTTTGCAAAGGCTGTTTCGTATAGTATTAAGGTTTTCTTGTATAATCTAGGGTTCAAGAACACGTCCCTGAGGTACTCCTGATTCTATTGGGTGTTGTATTTTGTGTGAGGTCCAGGAATGCTGCAGAGCAGTATCGTTTTGTTTCTAATGCTTCTACCTAATTTCGAACTTGTGCTCTGGTATTATTGGTTCTTCTCTATTAATACTTGGTTTATTCGTTTCATTAATATTTACTTAAATACTTTTGATAATATGGGTAGTAAACTAAATGGTCTGATGGGTATTATTTAAACTACTTTACGTTGTGCTGAAAAGTAAATTAGTCTTTGTGGTTGTATGAGGTAACTTTTTCTGTATTTTCCCTGTAACGTTGATGATAAACATTTTATTTAGATATGGAAGAAGTAAAACTGACATTGGAGACAGAGCGTGGTCGTCTGCAAACTCAGTTACGAGATGCAGAAAGAGACCAAATGCAAGGAGACAATCAACTGCAGTCACTACAGCAAGAATTACAAAGTATGCAAGCTCAAAACATCCGTCATCAATCCGAAGAGAAAGAGCTGATGGCTAGACTTAGCAATGAAAGTGACGAACGCGAAAGATTGCAACAACAACTTCACCAGCAACAGAAGAAGATGGCAGAACTTGAAGGAAGTCTTAACATGACCCGACAAGACCTTGGAAGACTTCGTAGCCACAGCGCTGAAGAAGAAGAAAGATGGCATGCAAGAGAACAAGAACTTATTGTCCGTTTAGAAGATAGCCGTAACAAAGAGAAGAAACTTGAAGATCAGAAACATAATCTTGAAGTTTGTCTAACTGACGCTACTCAGCAAATACAAGAACTTAAAGCTCGATTAGGCGGAGCCGAAGGACGAGTTAGAGGTCTTGACGCTCAATTAAGTCAGCTAGAAGGTTCTAAACGAGACATTGAGCAAAAATTAAGTTCAGTCGTTTCTACATTAAGAAGAATTGCCGGTATTCAATTAGATGGCTCCGTAAACCTCCCATACAGATTACTCAGTCCATCAAGACGTTACAGTCCTGTTCGTGCTGAACAAGCCGAAGGGCGCGGAGGAATCATAACAGACGTAGATCCAGAAGTTGTGAGAAAAGGAGTCAGAAATCTCATGCAACAAGTCGCTCAAATTGAGCGCGAACGAGATGATTACAAGACTCAAATGCATAGCATGAAGAAACAACTTCATGAAGTTAGTGAAATTCAGTCGAAAGGAGACACGAAGTTAAATTCTGTTCTTCAAAATATTCGAATGCTGCAAGATGAGAAAACTGCTCTCGAAGCCAAATTGGCGCAGAAACACGCTGCATTGCAAGCTCAGGTAAGAAATAAAATTATATAACGTATTCGACATTCATAGTTTATTATTTTTATTACAGACTGAAGCCCTTCAACAAAAGACAGTTGAAGCAGAGCATATAAGAGAAAAAGTTGTTTCAATGGAATTAAGCCTTCATAATACATCTGATGAAAAACATCAATATGAAGTAATTATTTTTATTTTTTACTTCAAAATACATTTATAATCTTTGATTTTTTGCAGGATAAGTTAGAAAAGATGAAAAACAATATGGCCCGTGTAGAAGCAGAAAAACGAAGCCTGGAAGAAGGTCTCAACAGAGCAGATAACAGAGCAACAAAACTAGAACTTCAAAGAGTTTCAATGGAAGGTGACATTCAACGTTTACAGATGATGTTACAAGAAAAAGACGTCGGCATTCAAAAAATGCAAGAAAAGTGCGATTCTCACGGTAGAACCATCGCTAGTTTAGAGGAAAGATGCGTTTCCTTAAAATCAACAATTGATCAGCTCAATTCAACTCTAGAACGCGCATCATTAACAGAATCAGAACTACGCTCTGAAATTCAAAGTTTGCAGAGAAATCTTTTAGAAGTTACTGCAACATCTCATTCAGGCACAGAAAAACTTAAACAACTTCAAAAAGTATTAGCAAATACAGAAAACGAAAAAAGAGTTTGCAATGAACGATTGGATACAACACATCAAGCGGTTGCTGAACTTCGTCGCCAGAATCAACAACTACAAGATCAAGTTGCGCGTCTTAATAACGAATTAGCAAATAATGAAGTTCTTCGTTCGGGCTTGGAATCTCAACTGCGACTTGCCCAATGGCCTCAAGACAGTTCCGGTAGTTCTCATCGCGAAGAAGACATGCTACGCCAACAACTACACACTGCTCAAAGAGAGAGAAGTGAACTTAGAGGCAAAGTAGACAACCTAAGCGGCAAAATCCGCCAACTAGAAAACGAGAAACACCACCTGGAAAGACAAGTCGCGAAGGGCGGTGGTCGAAGCAAGAGCTACGAACGTCCTGAAAAATCAGACTCTTCATACGAAATAGAGTCTGTCAGCAAACGTGATGGTCATTTGGAACAAGAAAATAGAGAATTGAGAGTGAAGATCAGAAGATTAGAAAGTGATTTAGCTGAAAAGGAAGCAGAGTTATTGAGATTGAAATCGCAGAGATCTACAGAAGTTCATTTTGATAAATCGTCTGAAATGGAACAAGTAAGAGCAGCGCAACTTCAAGCTGAGAGGCTTTTGGAAGCCAGGGAACAAAGTCATAGACAACAAGTACTCCGATTAGAAAATCAGGTTAGTACAATTTATTATTAACCGCAATTTATTTAACTTTAAAATCAAAAAGTGCACATATCGGACGAATGAAATTAATCGTTCAAATATAGAATAATTAAAAACAATTGAGTACAAATAATATGTATGTGAGAAGTTCCTCATTGTGGAATTTTTTTTAAGCACAGTCGGATTTATGAATGTTGGGGGCCAGAAACGGTTATAAAATTTGAGCCCTATACTTTATTTTTTTGTTTTATATATATTTAACCTTTTAACCCGTTCTTAAACCTGAAAATTTTTCTATTATTTTATCGCTATAAATATGCCTTCTTCATAATTTGGCAAAATAATTAATATCTGGAGTAGAATAATAAAAAAAAATGAATTTTTGAATTTGATGCTACATTTTTATCAATCCTACTAAATTTTAAACCTAGCTCGTCTAATAATTTTATTGTGGCTCCTATTGTCTTTAAAATATTTTACGAATATTGTGTTTCTTGTATTTACTTTTGTTGTAGTTTATCAACTTTATTTTCGCAACTTAGTTAAATAAATATTTAGTAGACAGTAAAAATGGGGGCCCCTTAAATTTGTGGGCCTGAAGCGACCGCTTTACCCGCTTAATGCTAAATCCGGTTCTATTTTTGACACCGATTTTCTCTTATTTTCTGAACTAAACATGTTTGAGACAAGTCAATAACTAACTCTCCTACAAGCATCGGCTGCTCTCAAGTCTATAATTTTATTTAAACTTTGCTGCACAATTTAATTTTTTTTTAATTCGTTATATTTTTTTTGTTACTTTTATTGTTTTATGTCGTTGTTGCTCACTTTTATGGGTGCTTTTGTTAAAAATGAAGTTTGGTCTTTTAAGATTTCAATGTAAAATCAGGTTTTCTAAAAGCTATTTTATTATAAACGTGAACTGGGAGTACAGACCAATGTTTTTAAGATCCACTATTTTCCATAACGTTATCCCTTTTTTATCTTTACTTCAAATTTAAGTATCTGATATAAAACTTAAACGAACTATTTACCAATTGCCACATATAAAAAAGGAGTTATTGTAATATATTTAGATTATCACATTTCGAGATTTTCGGATGTCTACGAATTAAGAACTTTACAATAAAATTTAAACATGTTTGACGTGATAATTTTTTTGAAATAGAAGTTAAAAATGTAGTGCACGATTTTATTGTAACACTATGTATATGTATTAATCACTATAAGATCTATGATGTAGACCAATAAAATTGACAATGCGCAGTGAAATTCGGGCAAGTAAAAATCGATAAAAACAATCGTGCACAAATAATGGATCTATTTCGGAGCAGTTTTCCATTGTATTTGATTTCCCCAGGTGAGAATGCTTCGAGAACAACTAAACGAAGAAGTGAAGCGCCGTCAACTTTACATTATGAGAAGCACTCGAGCAGGGCAAGAAATGCAGCAACTTCGTCAAGCCCTAGGTGAGTCTTTACGCACTGTTTCTCAGGACCCGTCGTTGGATGCTGGACTTTTGGAACATGAGACTCGTAAACTTGATAGCCAGCTTTCCCACAGTGCTCTCTCAAGTTTGCCACCGGGATTGGGCAGATCTAGTACTCCTCATTTTAGCTTAAGATCACCTACTCCGCAACCTAAATAAATCTAATTGCCATGTTTCCTATTTGCGGAGAGTGATTAGTAAATGTAGTGTGTATTTCATTTCAAATATTGTGATTTTAGTTGTACGGTTGTTAATTTGTTCATAATTTTATTTAAAGTTTTCTTTTAGTTGTGAATTTTAAAAATTTTATTGTAAACGCTTGATATCACTGCCATAATTTTGCCTTAATCAAATATTCTAAAGTGTTCCAGAACTACAGTGTTCTTTCATTTATATTTCGGCATAGAAAAGCAGTAAACATTCTCTATTTAAAGTAATTATATAAGGTATTCATAATATGAAACACGTTCCGTCCAAAAAAACTGCCTTTCTTTCCATTTTGCCATAAATTTTATATTACATTTATAAAATGTATAAGCAAATTATAATTATAAGGAAAGTAAAAGTGTCACACTAATAAAATATTAGCCAATGCAAAGGTGCACTTAATAAATTAATTTTTAATTCTACTTAAAAAAGTATTAACGTGACTTCACGTTACTCACCGACAGGACTAGAACAAATTCTGAACGTAATTTTAAAAATTATTTTTATTGGCAAGTAACATTCAATATTTACTTCACTATTTGATATCAAATAGTGAAGAAAATTTTATATCCCAAATTATTTCTTATTTGTTAAAAACAATTTAAAAGTAAACTGGTTTTTATTTATTGCTAAAAAATTGGTATAGATTATCGGTTAACCGGTTAAAAAAATGTTTTCTTGCCTAGCTCATTGATATTTATTTATTTGATGTTCACAAATGCGTTAGTTGCGAGTTGGTTGTTATAGTAGACGAAATAAAAATGAAAATTTACAAACAACATTCCAAATTATTTGTTGATAAAATATCAGTTATTTTATATTAGGTATTATTTATATAGTTGTAATAAATATTTATGCATTGGTATTACAAAGTACACAAATGGTGCCTGCTAAGTTCAGTTATATGACTCAAAACAATTAAAAAATACATTTTACTATTATTATATTACTATTTAATGCATTATTTTGCAATTTTGTTAAACATTCTTATGTATGAATTAGTATTGTAGACTATGCTGTTTAAAAACAGATATAATACATACAAGAATCAAATCTGTACTCTTGAAAATGTTACTGGGAATGGATTGTGTCAATTCTTCATGAAGAATGTTGACGTTCAGTCCTAGTTTTAAGCATTTCATTTGTAGTTTTTATAAGTTTTTTAATTAATTGCACCATGCATTAATTGAAACTAAACAGTGCAATACATAAACTATGTAAGTTTACACATATCACGCTCATAAAAAATTAGGAAATCGAACTCATTTTCAACAATTAAAAGACAGCATTCGTAATGAATCACTTTATTGAAAATTTTGTAATAACAAGTTAGACAAAAATAATATTCAAAATATGTAACTATTTTTTCTTGCTGAGCGTTCTTTGTTTTTCTGCCTGATCTACAATTTTCTCATCCACTCTTAATCCTTTCCTTTTCCTGACTTCGTTCATTAATCTATTTGCTAGATTTAGATTTACAGTTTCTTCGTCATCATCGTCATCGTTTACGACTGGTTCATTGTATGGACTTTGATCTAACATTTCAAAGTGGCTAAAATTTAATAAAGGGTTTATTTTTCCTTGTGTGTCTGCTCGAAGACGGTTACAAAATTCCGGACTTTCTAAAACAGGAACTACAAATTCCACATCTGTTAATCCTTTTGCAACCAGATAAGTTTCTGTGATTCTTCCTCTATATTGGTCTAAACGATTTTGAATTTTGCCCATCATAGCATTATCGACAGTCATTCTTGCGCCATACATTGGTTCCATTAATCTGGGAGACATAATTGAGAATGATTTATGAATTAAATCTTTCACTTCTTTTAAAATTACTCCGGTCATCAGATTGAATTTATTTTGATAATATTCTGGATTTAATTCGAATTCTGTAATTCCAAAAATTACATTTTTAATTGGTTCATCGCATATTGGACCAGCTCGAAGTCCTAATTGAAATCCATTTACTACGCAATTATGAACGTATGTTACTGGATCGTTTGGATCTGTTTTATAAAATATTGACTTTCCTTCATAATTATTACATAAATTCAACAACATATTACAATCATTTATAGAATCTCCTGTAGCCATTATGCGATTAGTAGCGTTTTTCCAATTATTTTCCGTAAATGTTTGCTCTAATTGCGTTTTAAGTTGTTGAATTGCTTGAGAAGTATAAGCATTTTTATATTGTTTTTCTATTCCAAACACATTTGATTCGTCTTCATCTTTTGTAAATTCAATTTTCTTTAACAAAGTATAATTTTGTAAGATGAAAGTTTGTAAAGCTGTAGGCATTGGATACGCCCTAATTGCTAATTTTATTCCCATTTGAGTCAGAGCTTTACTTTCATAAGGTGTATCATTTTCTGGTTTTGTAATTGGGTGTACTACTGTTTCTCTCAGTTGTACCATTGGGGAAGACATTTTAAATTCTACTCCAGTAAAATTATGTAAATCCTCTATACATTTTTCTAAATGTACATGACCGGCAGTCATTAAAACATACTGTCCATTATCTTGTAAGACACATTGGGCACAGGAATCGGATTGAATTAATAATTTAACGCCTTGCAAAAGTGCTTGCATGTTAGATATATGTTTCGGTTCGATTGCGCATTTATAAAATGGCTCTATTACGGTTTCTTTTGAAGATTCTATTAGAGGTGTACAGTCTAAAGTACTACTTAGAGTTCCGCTCCTGATTACGTAATTTTTTAATTTTCCTATCCCAATAATATTCCCAGCAATGGACGATTCTACACGAATTACATCCTTTCCTAACAACATAAATAGTTCTTCTATTTTGATTTTTGTTATATTTTTTGTTTTTGTGTCTTCTGAATTTAGTGAATATGGACTGTGCGCAGAAGGTAAGAGGTACAATTCATCTCCTAGTTTTAATGTTCCGCTGAATATTCGAACGCATGCTATAAAATCTAGATGATCGTCTTCTTCTTCCTTTATTTCTTTGTTTTCCAAAGTTATAACATTTGTCATGTCTACAATTTCACTTATTTTGTCTTTAGCTTCCATTGCTTGCTTCATTTTGCGCACTGCTTCTCTTTTGGCATGAATATCAACTGCACTTGGAATTCTAGATTTATCTACTGTTAAAATATTTCTTTTATCAATTGCGTATACTTTAGTAACGTAAGCTATTGTAGGAGAATTCTCTTTAAAATTACAAGTTCTGATAAAAGGTTCTACAGATGAACAATCAGTATTTTCTCCATCTTCGAGTAAATCTTTTCCTAAAATGTGATTTACTTTATCCAAATGAATGTTTGTCGGCGATGGAATTAATTCTACAACTGATGATAAAACAGTTTCTGCTAGTGGTAACCATTCAGACATAATCGCTCTAAGTTGTATTCGTTTATCTGTACTTGCCATTTCTCTCGTTTTATTCTTTAATTTTAATTTTTCTATAATTTTTCCAATTTTGTCATCATTTTTGGAAATAACTGTACTATCATACAAAGCAAAAACGTTTTCTAGTATCATTGTTGCGAATAAAGGTTTCTTACAAGCTTCTCTTGCGCCTGAAGAAAAATTCTTTATTTTCTTATCAAAATAAAAGTCTCCCCATAAATGTTCTGTTAAATGTTCAACTGACATTTTTAATTGCGGGCTATAAATATTCGCGAAATCAATAATACGGAAGGCCCAGCCATCAATTGCGCTTGCAAAAATTACATTTCCTCTACTTGGACTGAATTCATCATCGTCTTGTTCGATGTCTCCAAGTTCTTCAACTCTTAAAGATAATTCTTTGTAACGAATATCTGCTACACATGCATTTAATGTTTCCAATAAAATAGTTAAATGCATAAGAATTTCTTCCGTGTCCATAGATTTCTCTAAAAATAATCTATCCATTTTGTTCAATACTAAAATCATTTGTGTCTTTTCCCGAATGGCAGTTTCTAATGCGGTCACGGTTTGAGCACACATTCCTTCAACTACATCAACAACAATTAAAGTACCGTCTGATATTCTAGCGGCTGCAGATACTTCGGAAGCGAAGTCAATATGACCAGGAGAATCAATTACGTTTATTAGAAATTCTTCATTTGTAGTTTCGTTTGTATAACATAAAGCAACTGTGCTGCTTTTCATAGTAATTCCTCTTCTTTGTTCATCTGGTCTATTATCCAAATATCTTAGTAGGCCAGCTTGGCGTTTACTTAAAATTGCATTGCTGGCTAGTAACAGATCTGCTATGGATGTTTTTCCATGGTCTACATGCGCTAAAATACTGATATTTCGAATTTGATTAGGATTCTTTTGCATGTCTCGAAGTTTTTCGTAACTAACGCGCCCCATTTTGAAGTAATTGTTAGGTTAAGTTTGGAGATTTCCTTATAATTTCAGTTACCTGTTATGAAAAACATATTTAATTATATCATATATTAATCAATTACATTTTAATTGCTAATTTTACTTCTATTTCGTTATATACATACCAAAATTTAGTAGTGAAGTGTTTGAAATTTTTTTGATGGAGTGACAGTGACAGCTGTCACATTGCAACATGACATGAAATTTTCGAAGGTTAAAATTTATTTTAATTATTAATATATGTGCATATTATTTTATCGAAAAGCACAGAAATGTAGTATATTATTTATTTATTATTTTAAAAATAAATTGGATTACATTTTTATGTTGGCTGAACTGGGCGACATCATCATTTATTAATTAACCTAGTTTTTGTACAATCACTGATTAAAGTCGGTTTAATAAAATATTAAATAAAAATGTCATGGCAATATACTGATTTAAATTGGGCAGAAATTTGTGAATTACTTCGCAAGTGGAGAGAAAATAATGAAAGAAATAGTGAAGATGTTATCGAATTATGGGAAACAATACTTGAAGAAAAATTACACAAATTAGGAAATGAAAGTAATATTAATTCATATCTTTTAAAGATCATTGTACATTTGGAATAATTTTAGAATACGTAGTACTAGAACAAGTATGTGTAGCTGCCTTGGACTGCAATCGTATTAAAATTGCAGATGATTGCATTAAAATGTTAACAGCAGAATTCCCAGGCAGTTTAAGAGTCCATAAATACCAGGCTATGAAATTAGAGGCTTTAGAACGGTATGATGAAGCATTACAGGTTTTAGAAAATTTAATAAAAAGAGATGAAACTAACGGAGCACTTCGAAAACGTAAAGTTTGTATCTTGAAGGCAAAGGGCAAGAATGCAGAGGCTATCAAGGAATTGGTGGATTATTTAAAAATGTAATTTATTTATACATATTTTTTTCTGGCATTACATATTTTATATTAGTTTTATGTCGGATCAAGAAGCCTGGCAAGAATTATGTGATCTGTATCTCGCTGAACAAGATTACCCTAAAGCTGCCTTTTGTATGGAAGAATTAATTCTTCACAATCCTCACAATCATTTAATGCATCAGCGATACGCTGAGATTCGCTACACTCAAGGAGGCTTTGATAATATGGAACTTGCTAGGGCTTACTTTTCTCAAGCTCTAAAGCTCAATCCTAACAATATGAGAGCTTTGTACGGATTGTATCTAGTAAGTTGTAAAAAATGAAGAGTTTGAATTGAATTTAAAGAGCCTAATTTTAGACTGCCAGTAACATCAGCTTATCTCAAAAGTGCCCAGCTACGAAAAAGAAGGAAAGTGCCAAACAAGCGCAATGGGCATTGAATCAAATTCAAAAGAAGTACAAAGCTGTAGAATCCGTGGATTCTTTACAAGGTGTACTAGAATCATTACATATAAATTAATTTTATTTTAAACTACAATGTATTTGCACCTTTTAATTCCAATTTAGTTCATAATTTATAAGTTTATAAAGGTATTGTTGTTACACTAAATGTTTTGTCATAATAGTTTTAAATAAATTTTCTGTTTAATAAATATTTGCTTTATTACTCTACATACAGTTCAATATTAGGACCTCTACTTTTCTTATTTTGGTGAATTTGTCTAGGCCAGTTTTAAAAAATTATATTGTATATTTAAATGATTACGATACCAATATTTTTAAACTTTCAATTATAATAAAGGAAAAAGAGCAGTGAAAGAATATAATAAAGAATTTTGAAGTGCAAAAAATAATCAGTCCATCCAACAATCTATCTTGTTAAAATATAATTTTTATCATAATTTTAGGCTTTCAGTGAACAAAATTAAATAACGTTGATAATAAATAATTTGCGGAATAGCGTGTTGTTCTAATTTTTTATTTAAATATATTCCATTAAGAATTATTTTTATAGAAAGAAATTTAATAACATCTGCTTGATTTAAACTTAGATACCTTTGTCCATATTGTCACATTTTTTTAACTGAATTACAATAATTGAGATTACTGAACTCATTTATTTTTTCTACTCCTGCTTTGAAAATACAATTTTCTGGTTTGATTTTCATGCTGAAAGTGACTCTTTGCAGCACGCAGTGCTGCAAAACTTTGCAGCACTAATAAATGTTTGTTGCATTGTTGCTGCCATGGATACGCATCACTTGCGCATGACAAAAACAAAATTTGCAATAAATGTCAAATTAAGTTTAGAAAATATTTTTTTATTTCCTTATTTTTTTATCTTGCAGGAGTAGAAAAAATAGTGTGTATAACACGTGTTGAAAGTCCTTTGTCGAACACAAACGATTGCAACCTTCGCTTCGCTCAGGCTGCAACTTTCGTTTTGGTTCGACAAAGATAGACTTTCAGCACTTGATATACAAATAACTATTGCGTATATTAATCTCACAGAACAAAACAATAACAGAATTATTCATTTTCAAAATTCTTTTGCATGTGTTGTGTATAATGTGTATAAATTTGATCACACATCATATAGAAGCGGGCTGTGTGATCAGGGATATTTGTGATCGATTCTTATTATTAGTCGATCAGAAAAAATACCGTGTTTGATCAGATCGATTTCGATTGTTCTAATCGATCTCAAATAGAGGTCGATCTTCATCAGTAAAACTACAATCGAAATACAATATTTAAAAATAGGAGAAATATGAAATGAGAGTTGCAAACTTCAATTTGATGAAGATCGATTTGATCAATCGGGATCAAATGATCAAATTAATTCATCGAACATATCGATAAACTAATCATATGGACCAAATGAGTAGAATGTTCAACGATCAGATTCTTTCAAGAAAGTAAATTTAAAGGTTTGGTTTGGCTACGATATTATTTCAACTCTCTTTCGTTAAATAACTTTAACTTAAAATTTGAGTAGTATTCAATAAAGAAATTATTTTTATTTCGAAATGGTAAACCACGTTCAAATAATTAAATACAGGAATAAGAAATGAAACCAGTAAATATGATGTTAATTTTTATTTTTCAAATGAAGCTTAAAGTAACATGAAAAATAGAAACCAACACATTTTATATATAAATGTAAATTTTATATTATCTATTGGGGGGCAGCGCCGTCGCCGGTGGGCATCGACCTGATGATATCAGAATCACCGGGGTCGGTGATGGACATGGTGCACACCCTGAAGTATTTACCGCATGCGGTACCCAACTCAATGTTGTTGCCAGTGTAGTGGTGGACGCCGGTCTTAGCCAACATAGCGTAGTACTCAATTTCAGATTTCCTTAGGGGAGGAGTGTTGTTGGCGATGATGATCAACTTGGCCTTACCCTGACGGAGAGTCTGTAATAAAAATAAACATGAACGATGTTGACTTGTAATAATAAATTATGTAGAAATAAGTAATGAAACATACCTTAAGGGTCTGATGATAA
This sequence comes from Stenolophus ochropezus, assembly GCA_035578165.1. Lineage (NCBI taxonomy): Eukaryota > Metazoa > Arthropoda > Insecta > Coleoptera > Carabidae > Stenolophus > Stenolophus ochropezus. The sequence goes on from JAQOWZ010000002.1 coordinate 8,576,351, forward strand.
CCTAGACAGTACTTGCCAGATTTCATGACCAGGGCAAGTCTGCTGTTGATGCTCTCCATCGCCTTTTTCTGTTTCTTTGGAGCAACCATTTTGACTGTAAATAAAATACACTTGATTACAATTCTGCACAAGTATTTCTTAAATACTACAGAACAATATTCTCACAAAACGCGATGTCAACTTTCTATGTCAAACACAACCAACTTTTAAAAACAAGTAAACTTGTAATACTAATAACTTTTTCACAAAACTTTTTAATTTGAGTATTAAGTAAAGCAAATTTAATAACTTACTTGTTTCCGCTAACTAATAAATAGAAAATACAAAATTTTCCACGTGCTTACAACCGCACGACAGTATATGAAAGAAGGACGTTTCTTCTTCTTTCCGACAACAGCTCTGCAGTGCTGTTTCATTTCCTGTAACTCTGGCGCTTCGTTTGAAAAAAAGTTGGTATTACGAGTAAACTTTGTTTTTTAGTTTATTTTGTTATTTATTAGTGTATTGTAATATTTACTACAGATTCAAATTGTATCATACAATTTGTAATTCCTCATGATAAATTAATATGAAAAAATGCACGAATTACCCACGCAAAAATGAAGTAGCAAATGTCACCAGGTATAAAAGCCACAGATGAAGATGGCAGCTGGCTTAATTGTCAAATACGCAAATAATTCGCAAAACATATTTCGCTATTCTGACCGTGAATTATACCGTTGAACAATTAAAATCATCGTATATAATTTACTATGGTAGGTGAATATATTTTTATAATTATTTAGATTATTCTATGTGTAATAACAGAGATTATTACATATCAAAATGATGATGCAAGGTGTTTAAGTTTACATAACAAACTATATTGTTTTGTTTTATTGTACCTTGTTTATAATCAACAATTAATTAATATATTTTCCTCAAAATTTTGAGTAATATAATAGAGCTTTTGAATACATTGTTAATTTTTTTGATAAGTCCTGTGACCAAGGCAATGCAGGAAACAGTGGAGGACCTAGTGGAACAGCTGGAGATTCTTCTGACGGAGAAGAGCAGGAAGAATCTTCTTCCTCTCTTTCAGACTTGGTATTATGTTTGTACTTAATATAATTTAAGTGTCTTACCTGTGATTGTTAAACAGAATCCAAATAATGTCAATGATGTTCTGGAAAGTTTTCGTCAGCAATGGCAACGGGAATTACAAATTTCCCCTGCACATAAAAATACCAGTGGAACAAAAAGTAAGACAGTGGATTGGCAGGAAGATAAACATGAAGACATTGAGACTAGAGTAAGGTTGCTGCAAATTGTGCAATCTGCAGTATAAAAGAAGAATGTTTGTAGGCAAAGGCTCTGTTTTTGAAAGGCGTGGAACATGAGCGCACTGGTAAGCTCTATGAAGCAATTCAATTTTATAAACGTGCTGTGCAACTTGTACCTGACATAGAGTTCAGATTATACGAATCATCGAAGTCTAAACCTAGAATGAAACATGACACTGTCAGTTCTAATGATGGTATGGTATTAATTTAATTGTGAATTAAAGTTGTAAAATGTGGTAAATTGAAGGATACAATGAATCAATCAACTACTCGGAGAATGTGGACTCCGAGGAGGACGATATCTTACCAGATACCGATCTGTACAGCCGCTTTCAGCGTAAGATTGGGAAGAGCCAGTGTGTTTGTATGACAGAATATGAGCAGAAAGTAAGTTTTTAATATTTGTATGAACAGTTTATAATAATTAAATATTGCAGTACGCACATATATCATCGCTTCCTATGGAAATAATTTTATACGTTTTACGATGGGTGGTTTCATCCGATTTGGATCTACGTTCTTTGGAGATGTGCTCCAGAGTTTGTAGAGGTTTCTATATATGCTGCCGCGATAGTGAGATTTGGCGACTGGCTTGTGCTAAGTAATATTATTTTTCATAGCAGAGTCAAATGAAAACTTTAAAAACGTTAATCAAAATTGTAAACACTCGAATAATCTAGGTGATGTGCACTTATCATTTTTCTGATTTTTTTTCTTGCTGGCAGGCTTGAGACGGTTCTTTTGGAGTTCTGATTAAGCGATACTAGTATTCTTTCCTCCCGAGAGCATTACAACTAGTGGCAGGAACCGATTCCGGTTAGATTTCGGTAGTATTATTCGGACACCAGATTATTTGAAAGTACAATTATTCGGTTCTCGAATCCGATTTCGATTCTGGAATTGGAATTAGGCAGTTTTCTTTTTTAGAATCGAAACTTCCGGTTTAACTTGATACAAGCTTTTATTTAAAGTAGAACAAAACATGAATATCTCTTAAAAATAACATCGCAATATATTTTAATTTATAAAAGAGTATAGTTTACTACATTATTAGTTTCTTTCTCCTTTCATTACATCAGATCCGAGAATTAATTTTATTAACTAGATTCGAGCACTGGTGTCAGTACGCGATCCCCGAGATCTGATTTTCAATTCGGATCCTAAGATCAGTTTCTGGATTTGAATGGTCCTTTACTCAGTTTCTCATTTTTTCGGTTATTGATAGTCAGTTGGCCAAAATGGGGAAAATATTTTACAGAAATCACCTCGTTTTTAAACTTGTTCTTCCATTCATACACTTTCAGGAGTGAAAAATATGAATTTCCATATTCTAGCGTCATATAAAGAATTCACCTCGTTATTTGTAAATAGTCGTATGCCTACTTGTAAGGCAATGTTCTGTTTAGTACATATTTAAGGATTTCATTTGACTCTGCCTCATTAGAAACAAATAATTTATTTGCACCAATTTTTATTAGAGTATGGGGTGTGAACTGCGGCACTAAACCAGATCCTTATTTATCTTGGAGAGAGATGTTTATATCGAGACCGCGGTTACATTTCAACGGTTGTTACATCAGCAAAACAACTTACATAAGACATGGGGAAAACAGTTTTCAAGATCAGTTTTACAGACCGTGGCATTTAGTTGAATACTATCGCTATTTAAGGCAAGAAATTAGTAATGTAAAAAAGGTGAATTTTAAAGAATTTTTAATTTAGATTCTTCCCTGAAGGGAAAGTATTAATGCTTACAACCCCAGAGGAACCGGGACAATGTGTTACCCATTTACGTACCCGAAACTCGAAACACGCTGGAATATTAATGGGACACTATAGATTACGAGATAATACTGTAACTTTATTAGTACAAAGGCAAGAAATTAAAAGTTCTGTTAATCATTACCGCAGAGGTAAAAGGAGAGAGAGTCCTGATCGCTCGGATCAATCATTCCAGTTGGTCAGAAAAACTTCATTACAATAAATTACAGCAATAACTAAAGTGTTATTATTGCAGGAGTTACAAATTCAAAACCATCACAAAAGGAAACACGTTCAATTAACGTGGCTCGGATATTCCGTGTTCACGAGAAATCGGAACGGGACGGAAAGTACATCAAGATTTGATCTCGTGGGAACTAAATTCCCACCGCTTTGGTTCTCCAGAGTCAAGAGCTACACTTTGGAGTCCGACACTCCACTTCAGTAAATAAATTATTTTTTGACAGAATTTTAAAAAAGCATGTATTTTTAACACCTCGATGTACAATCTAGTCACTGTAGTGATGTTTTTATTTTGTCAATAAATAAGATAAGCGCAAAGGGGCAAATTAATTTTTTTGATTATTTACAATTATTTTCGAGCCCCAGTTCACTTAAAAAATTGTAATTAATTTAAAAAAAGTTATACCACTATTTTTTTGGTTAATGTTTTTATATAAATTTCATTGCGGGTTTTACTATAAGTATGCAGTTATGTATATTTTGTTAAAATAATAAATGATATACTGAAAGTTATTTATAATAAATATATACATAAATACCTTACTTTATTACATACGGGGGTAATTCAATAAACCCAATTTGCAAGCTTAAATAAAGACAAAAAAAATAAATATAAAGATTTATTTATGGCAAAGGAGATACAATTTTGTAAAATTTCTTTGAAATCGTTAAATAATATTCTTTTTCTCTGAACTATGTCAAATCAATTCTTTTTATAATATTTGGTTGAAAAATTAAAATACAATGCAACAAAAGTCTTTTTTACCCCTTTATCCTTTTTTAATTAATTTTATATATTATGATTTTTATAAAAAAAAATTATGACTAAATTTGTAATTGCAGGATGCTGTATGGATCTGATGTGAATTTTGAGACTTGTATAGACGTCTTTTAAGAGTTGGGAAAATTCTTCAACCTTCACATGATGAACAAAACTTCTGTGCTAATTTTCTCATATTTCAAGAATATATGTTACAGTTAGTTTAAATAATTGTAGTTATAAGATAAGAAAAAAAATGCATCGCTTACTACATCGTGTGGCAGATTTTTTGTGAACAATTGCGAACCATTGTGCAATTTTACGACAGTTAGTAGTAAAAAAAGTTTCAATTTTAATATTTATTAATTATTGTGTTCTAATTAGAAAATAAGATTCTAGATATTCTGCATGTAGGCAAACGCTATAAAATTTTGTTGTAATGGATTCAGAATTAAAGAGGAATTCAGACTGTTAATGAAATGACTAAGAATTAAAAAAATTAAAAAAAAAGATTCTGAACCAAGATCCTAAAATATAATTATTAATGTTGTGCAAAAGTTGCAATTTGTAGCTGAGCAACGATTGGAAACTACATGGGGGGCAGAGCAACGTGGGATGACGCCGAAGGATGAAGACAACGGTTTTTGATTAAGAGAAGTACTCTTGATAACAATTACTCATCCTTGGAAAACTACATTTGTTGCTACAATCTTATAGGTAAATATCTTTGATATTATATATTTTCTAAGACACCTCTGTTGGAATCAGAGACTCGAAGAAAGTTATTCAAATGTAATTTATTATATTACAGTTGCAGCAGCGAAGACAATGCTCTTATGAGATAGTTTTCGGAGGTTTCCCGTAATATGAAGGAAGAATTTTCGAAAGAGTGTATGCCTAACGTCCGTAGATCTAAAATAGTATTTTATATTCACCCAGTACACGCATTGGTCGGTTCAGACACCACGGTTTAGTGTATTTACGATTCGGACACCATAGTTTGGTATTTTTGTTATTCGGACACCCCGGTTTAATGCATTTTTGATTCGGACACCCCGTTTGGTGCATTTAAAATTCGGACATCACAGATTAGTGCATTTAGGATTCGGACACAACGGTTTAGTGCATTTACGATTCGGACATCACAGTTTAGTGCATTTATGATTCGGACACCACGGTTTAGTGTATTTACGATTCGGACACCACGGTTTAGTGCATTTACGATTCGGACACCACGGTTTAGTGTATTTACGATTCGGACACCACAGGTTAGTGCATTTACGATTCGAACACCACGGTTTAGTGCATTTACGATTCGGACACCACGGTTTAGTGCATTTACGATTCGGACACCACGGTTTGGTGCTTTTATGATTCGGATATCCCGGTTTGGTGCATTTAAGATTTGGACACCACGGCAGTATACAGGGTCTTCCATTTAAGTGTGCCACCATTGCTATCTCGAGAACTATAAGACCTACGAGATTGGTTAAATTAGCAAAGAACCAACATTTTACAATACTAATACAATGAGCAAAAAAAATGTTTTTTCTATTAGTGGTTCTCAAAATACGGGACAAAACTTTCTTACTTTAAATAGGAACATATGTTTATTTTTAGGTTATTCGATACAGTATTTTTTTCTGAATTCAACGATATAAACATATCATATACTAATATAACAAAATAACTGAGAAAAATGCATGTTAGATTTATATGTATTTTATTTATATTTGGCTGAAACAAGACTGCTATGGATAGAAAACATAGAAAATATTGTTCTGTCTAACATTGTTTGATTATTTTTTGTTAAATTTTATGTTCTTAAACTGTCAGTTTTAAGAAGAAAATGAATATTTTTCTATCCAAAGCACTTTGATAGAAAGATGATTGGTTGATCCAAAAAATCAATACTTTTCCTTACTCTGATTGGTTGATTCAAAAAAATCAATACTTTATCGTCAAACCAGAGAAACAAAACAATCTTTTATACTTTAAATGCTCATAAACTACCCTTTTCACTAAATATTATAATTTTTATGCATTCAGTATTGAATTTCAGACTCATACAATGTAACAGATTTTTCTCATGTGTTATTGAAAAATAAAGATTTAATTAGCAGATTACGTAAGAACTATAGGTCGTAGAGATTCGGAATCAACAACCTCGAATTTATAGAATAAAACCAAAAAACCACCCCTTCAATACGAACACCCCATATATCTTGTGCGCTACTTTTATGAATTTCTTAAAAATATTTTACAAATAACATGAAAATTATTTAGTTTAAAGAAAAATTTTATTATGGTATTTTAAAGAGAATGAAATTTTGAACATCTTCTATTTGAAACACCTTTTTGTCCGCTTAAATTTTAAAAATAACGTAATTTTGCTCTATATTTAGGTTTCACATGTACTTAAATTCTGTACCCTTATAGATTTTATATCACCCTTTAATAAAAGCACCCCTATAGACATTATAAGTATATGTATAAAAAAATACCTACTTCTTATGTTGTAATATACGGTGGTATTTTCTTGTGTTCGATTTTGATGAAACTTGGCATACATGAGCTAGGGACATAGATCTAGTAGACAACCAAATATGAGCCTCTAGGGGTTAATATTAATGGAGATATTCAATTATATATTTTACATGAGTGCAAAATATTAACTTTAGAGGAAAACTTTATTAGAATTTTTGTTGGGAATAAAATTCTAAGCATCTTTTATTTAAAAAATTTTCTTATCCGATTTTTCATTATAAAGATAATTATTTAAGTACATATTTGTCTTAAAGATAAGTTCTGTTCGAAACTTCTTCAAGAGAACTACCATTTTGGAGTGCCCCATAAAATTGGTAATATTTTTATAGATGTAGCATCAAGTTCTTAGTCTAAATACAATATTTGAGACCTCTACCCCTAATAATATAGACAACAAAAAATAATTTGTTAAAAATTTTCAAGTAAACTACACTTATAAGTTGCACTAAAAATTTTATATTTTTTTTATGAATGTAGTACTCCAGGGTTTTTAAAGATGCAACTAATTAGTGAAATTAGGGGAAAAAAGTATGCTATCCTATAGAGTCAACCGTGAAATTAAACCTAAACTTAGTGCGGAATATAACTTGAGCCCTTAAGGGTTGATGGTAAGGGATTTATTGAACTTTAAAGTGGGATTTTGGAAAGGGTGTAAATATTAATCTTAGAGAAAAACTTTATTAGGATTTTTTGTTCAGAATAAAATTCTAAGCAACTTTTATTTGGAAAATTTTCTTGTCCGATTTTTCCTTTTCCGGAAAATGGAACTTTACTTCTCCGTTATATATGATAGACAGGGTAAAGTACAAAGAGGGTGTTAAAGACAAGTCATCCCTCTAATTCGACTCTGTAGATTCCGAATCTGATGTCCATAATAATATGATGTATATAATATTTATTACTGTTATTCATGTTATTTAGTTTTTAACATATATTTTTCTGATTGTTTAGGGGATGAATGACCTGCACTTCAACCCTGGATACAGCAGCCACAGTTCAAGAAGGGCACAAGTGGAAATAATTATAAAATAACTTGTATATGTAGTATTGTACTTATATAAACATAATCGTGTGTATTTATTTTTATATAATAAACAAATACTTAAATTACATTATATCTTTTACTCCTGAATCTCTTCAATAATAATTTCACCCTTTCATCCCTTTTCTCTCTTTTTTAAGAGTTGGTTACGTACCTAAGACCCTTAGGGCAAATCTGACCTTGGGTTCGTGTTCTAGGGGTTCTATTAGCTTAATAGAATTTATCCGGACCTTCTAAATAACTTTAAATTGATACATATATACAAATAATTACAATAATACATTCACTTAAAATAAACCCTTTACGGAATATAAATAAAAGTGAGTTCTTGTAAATCTTTATTACTATTCTAGAAGTGGAATGTACAACAGTTGAAATTCAGAACAAGTTATGGAAGCAACAAACAATATCAAATCAGATAACAGCCGAAATTCATCAATAAAACAATACACAGCCAAGATTTACAAATACTATACAAATAGAGTGTTATATTGTTTTATCCTCCATCACTTTCGGCTTGAGAACAATAACACACTTGTATAACAGTTCAAATTTCCTGTGCTTAATTGGTGATCACGGAAAATAATTAAGCCAAGCAATTAAAAATACAGCAGCGTAACCTTCATCACTAAAGAGGCACCATCAATTATTTCACAAATTACTTTCATACGCCACCGTTTACAGAATATTAAAAACAGTATTTCCTAATCAGTGAATTATTTAAAAAATCAATTACTCTTAAATAACAAGTCTGTAATCAAGTATTTGCACCCCTGTGTACAGAGCAGTTAGGCAATTAATATGTACAAAACATTACTTCATATTAATACTGAATTACATGAATTTTCAATACATACAGAAAAGATTAAAATTATTTGGTCAATCGCTCGATATTAACACAATAAAATGAGATCAAAAGAATTGAGAATTTGTATTAATTTTATACTATAATGCAAAGAATATGTAATTTTATTACATTGTACTATTGTAATCAGACAAATTCATATTAAAAAAATATATTTTTTGTTTTCAATACATTTAATAATTAAAAGAGAATTAAAATTAATACAAGTTCCCTTTAATTGATCCAAAATCAATATAGAATTAGCTGACCTAACTCTAAATTGATTCATACAAACATTTTGGTAAATGTATGCCACAAATCAGGATATGAAGATGCTATCAGAAAATAATAATAGAGAAACCGTAATTGAAGTAAACCAAACAGAATGCTTCAGTTATTATTTTGTATTAGATATTCCAACGTTCATGATTGAAAATCATAGAGGGTCACAGCACAATAAATACATCGAGACATCAATTTTTTATAAAAAGTCAGGCCATATTGTACTGCAGCACCGTTTGTCTTTATGTACAATTATACAATTATTATTTTTCGCTTATTGCTTTTGTGAGGGGTTCTTACTGTTCCAATATATTGACTTCAATCGCACAAAAATTACAAATCACTTTGTCTTATAGTTAAAATTGGTATTGAAAAAGTAAAAAGCCTGATTTAATTATAATGGTCCGCAGTTTGCAATGAAAAGTGCAATTATTGTTAAAAGTCAGCATCACTTCTAATATTCCAGCAACTGTATAAAGAATATTTAAAGTGTTGCCGTTACAATCTTTTAAAATATATGGCATCTTTATTAAAATTTTCAATAGACAATAGGATATGCACTGTTTTGTTATTAAAACTTTCACAAGTTTTCCTTTAAGAAGACGGTATTATGCGTTCTGTTCAAACTAAATAGGAAGAACAATTTAAAAAAATAATGTTTAAGGATCCTAATTTATTTGGAATAGCTTATATTTATAGCTTTTAGTGTATTTTATTAACAAATTCTAATTTGCCGCAATCTATTATTTAGAATATACAATATTTTAAATTTATATTGACAGTGGTATCACGAAATATAATTTTTTTTTGAAAAAGATTTACTTCAAATTTATTAAAACCACTTTGAGGAAGATACGCTAAGGAATGTAAGAACTAGAGAAGTTGTAGAACTTGCTACACTCGTAAAATTTACAGATCCTATCTAACTACTTCATACAACAAAATTAAATACTTGTTGTATTTCAAACCACATATTTGCTTGTAGATTTATAATTAAATTAGTTCCTAGAAAGTAACATAACATGTATTGCGGTACTCCGGCTTCAAAATGGGGGAGAAAATGAAATTTCCAACTCGCAAAACTGCATAGTTTTCACCATAATAAAACATATATAAAAAAATAACTTAAAATATTAAAATACCTGAGAATAGAGACAAACTGTGAGTATTTTAAAAGTAAACGTAATCAATTCCAATTAGCTCTTAGACTGTCAAACAGATTGCTAGTGACATTTCACTTCCTCCCTAGTTTCCACTGTCACCGAGAGTCTGTGTCTCTAGTGCAGGCGTCAGAGGCTGGCGGAGAAGGCGTCGCTGCGGCACTTGATGCTGGCCATCCAGGCGAAGTCGCGCACCGTGGCGTGGTGCATGGAGTACACGGCGGCCACCACCAGCACGTGCATGATGTTGTGCGAGTTCAGGTACATGTCCACGGTGCCCGGGAACCACTTCTCCGGGATGTGGAGGGCTCCGATCGCGGCGCCTATCACTGACACTGCGTCCTACGGGCATACAAATTGTATTGCATTTTCTTATACACTTTTCATTTAATAATACATTACTTTCAGAGACCTGAACCACAGAATAGGTCTATACAGAAGCGACAGTAAGACAGAGAAGCGAAAATTAGAGAGAGATGGGGAATGTGCACAAATTTAAAGGGCCCATTGTTTAAAATCGAAAAGTTTCCTCACATCTGAGAAAGAGATAGGGGAAGCGCACAAATTTAAAGGTCTACACAATGTTTCTAGGTCATAGAACTGAATAGGGTAACATGAAAGGTACCGACACGGAGTGTCGCTTCTGTATGTAACTATTCTGTGCCTGAACCGTAATGAGACAATAACCGAAAAATGCACCGATATTTGACTTTTTATGAAAACGTAACCGAAAATCGAAACCTATATTTTATTTCTTGAAATATGGAAATCGAAAACCTGTACGAAAAATAAATTTATTCTATGTAACCAAAATATTGTACTAAACTGAAACTATTAACACAAATTTTACTTATTTTTATAAAATTCTAGTGTAATTAATGTAATAATGATAAACTAATTATATTTTAAAGGGCAATTTTCATTTTAAAAAAAAATTGAAAAATCCCCAACCGTAACCGAAACGAAAACCAATATAATACATTCAAAAAACCGTTACCGACAACCGAAACCGACGTATTTTTAATATAAAAACCGTTAACTGTAACCGAACCCTAACATTAAATTATTTAAAATTTATTTTGTTGTTTCAATTTGTACATTTTATAAAACTTTTGTAGCCCCCTGATATAAAGATATAAACAGGATTGCATTGATTTAAATAGCATGATTTAAATCGGATTGAATTTAAAAAAAAAATCAGTGATATAAATTACTTATTTCTGAAATTGTTATTCCAGGTGTACGAAAACTGGAAGAAAAAGCATGTTAAATATTTTTATTTTGCGGCGGAAAAATAGTGGCAGAAATATGGGCTTCTCCCTCAGTTGGAGAAACACGCAGTTCTCCAACTAAAAAGAGTGAGAAGAGGCACTTCTATTCTACGTGTACAAGAAGTAAATATTGCCTTATCTATTTTTATCCTTACAACTAAGTGTTTTCTTAGATAAAATATTGTACTGGAAATAAAAGATGAGCTACCCAAATATTGTAACTTTAATCACTATTAAGTGAGAAGCACATGACAATTTTGTTAAATTAAACTTATATCTTATCTTTCCTTTTAAAAATTTGCAAAATTAAGGGCATGAATTTAGAATAAAATTGTTTTTGTAAAGTTGAACTACTTCAAATATTGAACTCTGATTATAATTTTTTCTTTTATTTCATGTTTTCAAATTAAAAAACTGGTAACTTCAACATCCGGTTGACCTATTTGTACCATACATCCAGATGGACGGAAAGACAGACATCATGCCAAGAATAGTCACATATATTGTGAAGACTTCGATTCGTGAATATATGTCATAAAATTGGTAAAAAAACACTCAAAGTATTTTTTTCTTTCTCTCAGAAAATATACAGCTGCCACTAAATGTCATAACTGTGATATATTGTTACAACAATAGATTTTTGATGTAGAAGAATTTTTTCAATGGATTCCTTGTCATGTTATCAGCACTGACATTTATTCGCATTTCTATTTTTAGAATTTTTCATTTTTAATATAAAAGAAAAGCAATATTTACAAAACATTTAATTTCACGGTAGAGAATGAAATTAAAATATTAAATATGCGCGAATAAGGTTTCAACTTTAACTGATTGAAGTCTTCGGTTTACAAGGAGTCGATGACGTAACAACTGCCCCGATTACACAGTTGGTGTTCGTGATCTTCATCAGAATTCTTTTTATATTTCACCTTAGCACGTCATGCATGTAATCCATCTTACTGATAGAAAATGACTACGACTTACATCTACAGCTATTAGATAAATAGGTAGAGAAGCTCTGTTTTTCAAGTTCACAAATCAATAGAATTTAAAATTAAAAGGAGGTTTTTAGCAATTTAAAAGAAATGTTTTATCATTATACATTTAGAAACATATATTGGAAATTCGACAGACCGTTCTTGTAAAACCAAAACAAGATGATAAAAAATTTCACCCATCGAAAAAAGTTATATTTTTACTTGTCTGAAACAAGAAAATAAAGCAATAAAAAAGTTGCGAAACATTTTACGTTTTCCAAATGTCAAGTTTCTGTTTTGTTCGAAATTTCAAACTGTGTTTTAAAAATTTCCAACTAATAATGGATGTTAAATTACATAAACACAAGTTCAGGTTTCCCATAAAATCGATAGAAACAAACTTCGGTTTGTTAATGGCTAAATTATTTAGAAACTCACGAAGGGTAAATAAAATTATGTACAATATTCTGAAGCGCACGGTTACATGAATTAATAAGAACAGCATCAGCTCAGGTTTACATTGTAATTTAATATGTCGTTTAAAGTAGTTATTTTCTGACTATAACGCCTTTTTCTCTTTAATTGCAATCTAAAGAGCATCAATATCGTAAAGCTAAGTGGAGAACAGAAGAGCTCTTAAGTAGCCTTCAGAAGCTACAAACTGAGAGCTCTGAAGAGTATGTGTAAACAAAAAAAAAACAAAATTAGTGGAAAGAAGTCGTGACTTGAAATAAAAAAGGATAATGAATGATGGTCGAAGGAGAGAAACGTGACATATGTGCTATTCCTTTTTTCAGCCGGATCACATCAAATCATAAAAATAAGTTCAGTTCGGATCAGTTAGATCTGAACTTTCTGATCTATCTCCGCGAATGGATAACTTGAATCAGTACTTGAAAAATATAAGAATGGGTAATAATTCCTGAAATTCAGTCACTATTTTTTTTTTGCTTTTTTATGCTCCGACCAGTTTCGACTCTATACAGGGTGTTTGGCGGAAGACCGGCACCCAGAATATTTTATTCATTTTAAAAGATACAAGAAAATGTTAAGGACCAAAGTTAAACTAGACAAAGGGACTCATAAAATGGCTGTAGTAACAATTTTGTGTCACTTCCGGTTTTAGCGGAAATGTGTCCAACTTTAATTCTAGCATAGGGAATCGGTATTTTTATATATTTTTTCGAAATGTACATAAAATTAGCTTTACAGTGATACCAAAATATCATTGTTTTACTTCAACCAATTCAAAATGGCGACTCTTTATTTTTAAAATATTTACTAATAAAAATTCATAAAAAATACACCATTTTGTTTGTTATAATTAGAACGTTTTTGTATTGTGTTGATTATTGTAAGGTATTTTAAAATTAGTTTTTTTTTCGTTAATTACTTATAGTTGTAAGTACATAAATATGAAAATAAATTGTCGCCATCTTGAAATGGTTGAAGTAAAACAATGATATTTTGGTATCATTGCAAAGCTAATTTTATGTACATTCCGTAAAAAAATATAAAAATACCGATTCCATATGCTAGAATTAAAGTTGGAGCCATTTCCGCTAAAACCGGAAGTGACACAAAATTTGTACTAGGATCATTTTATGAGTCCCTTTGTCTAGTTTATCTTTGCTCCTTAACATTTTCTTGTATCTCTCAAAATAAACGAAATATTTTGGGTGCCGGTCTTTCGCCAAACACCCTGTATAGGTCTTCCTCAAAAGAGTGAGGTCGAAACCAGTAGGAGGAGAATTAAGACCTTCGAAATATTGATTGAATTCTAGGAATTATTTCCCGATTCTATTCATCGACCAGTCAACAAAATCTTCCAATCATGAAATATGTAGGGAAGGTGGGTTCGCACGATTAATTTTTTTATTAATCATTTCCAATGATTCAATTTTCATGTCAATTAAATGAAAAATATTTGTTCACATGTATCATGTTGAGATTGAATAATTGATCATATAATGTTTCATTTTATAAATTGCATCGGTCAAAATGAATTCACCCTGCAATTATCATTTGAACTAAAATACATATTACTTAATAATAGTCGAACTAAATATATTACTTAACTTATTACTAGCAGTCGAATATTTAACAAAACTAAAATATTTACATGCGCAACTTTAAATCATGGCGCATGTTTTCACAGTTCATTTTACTTTTCATTTTTTTATGAAAATGTGAAATGATTATAAATTCTAATGAATGAACTATTCGGATGTTAATTTTTAAAGAGTTATTGATAATTTGTTGCCTGAAGAAGAAGTACTAAAACTTGTCAGAAAGTTATCGGCGCTTTTAAAACCAAAAGATGTTGCATCAAGTTTTATCTAGCAACTAACTTTTCATCTATTAAAATAGTGTTTGTAAATTATTTCATATTTTTAAGCCTTTAAACTTTCAGTTCTTCTTCTTCTTCAAGCAAGACATTTGTGACAACTGTCCCCCTGTGTGAACTAGGCTTTAGATTTGATCTAACTGGTAAATGGAATACGCCGTTCGCTGCGTGTTTATTACCTGAAGGAAGACATGCGTGAGGGAGGTCGGATCCCCGCCTCCAAATCGCGACACGCGGAGTCCGCAGAGGATCATCCTCATGGAGAACGGCAGGAGGAAACACAACCGGCGTTCCCACGGTGACCACGCTGTCATCGCCTGCAGAACAAAACCACATCAAACACTACTCTCTACTACGTATATACCAGTCAAAACTTGCATAAACCCGCACTCTACAATCCTATTCTGTACGTTTTTCAGTTGTTTTATTGGAGGTGTTTCAATATTTGATGAAATATTGGATGCGCTAACAAATAAGAGAGATATCAAAAGAAAATAATGGAAAATGGATCGTAAATATTGCCTTTGATAACAAGTAATAACGATGATATAAAATAAAAAGAAAAATAGTAGAGAAATGTCGAGCAAGAAAAAAGTAAAATGACATAGGACCTTAAGAAAACACAAACGGAATTAAAAGTTTGACAGGAGTCCACAGGAGGACAGTCAATTTCTGCGCAACAATTTATGTGATATTGAAACACCTGTATTTTCAATATGATATTATTTGACATTTAGATTTTATTTCTATCACCGTAAGGGCTTAAAATACTGCTAAAAGATAAAAATAAAATACTTTTTGTCCTACCCTAACAAAATTATTTATATACAAAAGCAAAAACATTTGCCGATCTGAAAAAAGGACTAGTCCAGAAAGTATTTCGCTGTTGAACTCATAGATGGCGATCGTAGCTTCTAATGCATTCATATATTTATGCTTTTTTTTCATAATCAATTTTTGTTTATATCTATCATTTTAGCTAAAATTTTGTTGCAAAACATGAATTTATATAATTTCTTTTATTAAAAGGCAGGAATAATAAACTAACGTAAATATATTTTTACCTTGATTTTAAATTTTATAATCTGATTTCCGCTTTCATATCTCAGAACTACTTTCCTACGTAACAAAATAAAGTACTACCGAGAAGAGAGATTTAATAAATTCAGATACCAGGAAATAAACAACGAAATATAAAATTTAACATTGTTTGAACAAAAGTCTTATATTCTTTGTCTTCTCATAAAAATGTATATTATAGACTTGCCTTGTATTTTGTTTTATTTATATTTTTAATAAAACGAAACTTTGCACTTAGTTTGTCCATATTTTTTAAAGCTAAACAATTGGCAATATATTTCAACATACAAATGTGAATAAATTAAGTGTATATTTGTTTTATTCTAGTACTAAGTACTACGAACTTACGATTATTTACTAAATTTGCTTTCGCCTGCTATTTATGTTACCAAGTGTTTCTCTGCTTATGTGTACTGCTGGTCACGTACAAACACAATTTTAAATTACATACCTTAGATAAATAAATTTTAAATATAATATAGGTAAAAGTTTTAAATGTTCATACCTTATAAAGACCCCAAATACTTAGAACACAGTATGAAGATATACAGGCCCATCTTATAGGAATTGGCAAGCAATAGACGGTAGCAACTACCATCGGCATAGCACCTACAAATAAAGCATCATCAAATATTGCTCCCATAAAAACAAAACGCATGACATATAAAACTTTATGTACTTTCGTTGGGATTTCATTGAGATACATAAAAACTGGAGAAAGAACAAAACTAAAACAAGACTATTTCTGGCAAGCTGCTGCATCTATAAATTCTTTACAAACATCTTTGAGTTTCTCTGATGATTAATCAATATTTCACTGAAGATATCTGTCCATTTTTAATGTTTTTTTTTCAATTGAACATTAAATAAATATTAATTTTATAGTTCCATAGAGCATAATGAAATAAAATTTATTATAAAATGTTTAATGTGTACAAATTAATAATTTAATTAGCACATCAGTACTTCTGTATCTCATTCGTTTATTGTGTTACATGAAAATTTTATTAATTTATTACTCGCTTACTATTAATTTACTTAATTTATAATTGTTGTACAGAGTGTTAAAAAAGTAACAAATTTAAAATTTCAACCGGATATCAAAAAGAAATTTATATAAATTCAAAAATTTTGTGTTTAATTTTTGTGCAAATATTTTTAAGCCATTAGTTGGATAAGAAATTTTAATATTTAGAATTATAAGTTATTATATTTATATATTTAATATTGCAGAGGTAATAAATAATTTTAATTCTTTTAAAATAAAGAAATATTCAAATCTGGTTTAAGTAAACTCTTAAAATTATGAATTTTTCAATAAATCTTTTTGATATAAATTCATGATGTCAAAATTTAATACCTTTTTTAACACCCTGTATATAAAAATCAAATACATAGAAAATCCCATTAGAAGTTTTTATTTAATTTATGTATGGCGTTATAAAAATTGTTTTCAAATTCTAAAAATATTCTTTCCACCTTTTCTCATTTAATAAAAGCCCACAAACTTTAAATTTGATAAAATATAAGCCCACCCAAGGTTGAAAGATAAAGTTTCTCACCAAAACTTTGGCTAATCCAAATTCCTAGCATGTCGAGCTGTAGGAGTCGGTAATAAACTTTTTCCCCTCGCTCCAGGTTCATGAACAGGTGGTACAGGAAGCTGCCGATCCAGGGACTCACGCTGCCGAGGAGATGGCACCACGACAGAAACCGGAACTCCGGGTCTGACCATGGCATTAGGCCGGGAACTGTCACTAGGATGTACACGATGGGAACCGCTGAAACAAATAATAACGAAATGTTAAATACTTAAAAGTGCAATAATTAATTGTAATTGTATATATGACAGAAGTAAAAACTATTTGTAATGTTATTAAATTCTAGAATTTAAATTATTTTCGCGTCTCCATTAACGTAAGTATAACCATTGTTATAACTTACTTCCGTATCAACATAAATCGTAAGTTCCTGTAAACTTGTTTTTTGGTTACCATTAACAACAGGAAAGTTATAGAAAATAAATGTCCTACTAGCATAGCATAATAATGAAAATCATACGAATTTCATACTGGGAGTTATACCATATTACCATAGCACAGAATAGTTACATACAGAAGCGACACTCTGTGTCGGTACTTTTCATGTTAACCTATTCAGTTCTATAACCTTGGAGCATTTGTGTAGACTTTTAAATTTGTTGGCTTCCCCTATCGTTCTCTAAGATGTGACGAAACTATCCGATTTTAAATAATGAGCCCTTTAAATTTGTTGGCTTTCCCCATCTCTCTCTAATTTTCGTTTCTCTGTCTTACTGTCGCTTCTGTATAAACCTATTCTGTGGTGCAGATAAGCACACACACACACACACATTAATTCATAATCCCAAAATACTTAAAAGTGCAATAATTAATTGTAATTGTTTATATGACAGCAGTAAAAACAAATTTTAATGTTATTAAATTCTAGAAAATATTTCAAATTAAATTATTTTCGCGTCACCATTAACTTAAGTAAGTTCCGTAGCATAAATCGCAAGTAGCTGCAAACTTCTGTTATTTGGTTAGCATTGTCAACGAAAAGTTATAGAAAATAACTGTCCTACTAGTAGGGTAATAATGAAAATTATACGAATTTCATACCAGGAGTTAATTTTACAAGAAAACATGGCGTAGTTTCATTACCATAGTTACAGAACAACAGCAATGTATTGAAGCGTTAATTTATGAGTAAACATAAGGAATATTTGTTAGACTTTTCACAAATGTCACATTTCAAAATCATTCGAATACAACGACCTTTAAAAGTAAGTGTGGGAATGATTAAATATATATGTAATTATTTATTTCAGTTCGAAATTATTTGAGTTTTACAATGATAAAAAAAAATATATTACCTTATAAAATAAATCAGATTAACTTTAATGTTTCTATTCCAGGTGATACAAATGTAATAAAAAAAAATATTAAAAAAGAAAATTGATTATAACCATACTTGAATGAATGTTTTGCAAATGCGTGTAATCAAAATATTTTATTTCCAGGTTGTCAAATATCACCACGAATCTTCCTCTATCATTTCATAATACGTATCTTTGGAACTAAATAATATACTTAATCCTTTTATGAATTGGGATTGGAGTTAGTTTGACATTTTAATTAATCTGTGTTAATCATTCTTATGTTTACTCATAAAATAAACACTTTAATGCATTGTTGTCAATCAATTTACACCTTAACTATAATAATGACATACTTTAAAAAGATGCAAATACATAAACTAGAACTGTCAAGTGAACTGTCACATTTAACAAATACTTTAACATTATTTGATGTTAATAGCTGCTGGTGGCGTGAAAAATATGTATAACAAACTACTTGGAATGTAAGAACCTAATACAACTATTCTCGTATGGTAATATGAACTTCGGCTCCGCAAGCTCCTCCTCAGTCCATACCTTTTCGAAGGTTATAATGTACTTACATTCCTTGCAGCGTAAATAACTATAATTACAGTTTTTTCAAAGACCACGTTGATGTAAAAAAATCTAGTCAAAGTATTTTTATGATGTATAGATGTTTATTTTATCCCTTGAGGTATATTTTTATCGCTTTGAATTGGAATTTAATATCTGGAATACATTATTGACGTATGTCGAAATATGAATGATATGCATATTCCCACATCGGATGTTTTCTATTTAAATATTTGAAAACGCGAATTCATTTGATCCTATTCACAAGACATGTTATATTCATCTCCATGAATTTGTTAACTTTTAACCCTCAACTTCTATTTTAAACAGAATTTTTCCTTCTTTCACATAACGATTTGAACGGAATTTCACGAACTGAGTTATTTAAAATGTCATGTGTATTTTCATATTTAATCTTTTGACTATATTGGAACTTCTGATACAACCAGTCAACCAAAAATTTAATTTCACTCTTGTATTTTTTTGTAGCGAATATTTCATAATACCTTTAACAAATTTTTAGGTGGGCACTATAGAAAATTATTCATTTCCATTTAATGCACCATCTATTATTATTAATACGGAAATAAATATTTTCGTCCTAACCAAAACCAATAATATTTAATCAAAATTAGTTACATTCCGTTCAAAGCCAATTAACAAGCCATGAACCGATGTTCTCTCTTCTCTTTATTGTTACTATGGTTACCACTATTGACGTTTGATAACAAACCAATTGTATGTGTGAAAATTATTGAAATCAGTGTCAAATACATCAGTTTTTTATGTGGTCGCCATAGTATGCAACTCGTCAAATAAACTAATATCTAATCCATGATCATAAAAAAATATACTCGCCTGGATATGAATGCTTTTCTGCACTCTACACACAATATACTATTTACCGATCACCACATACCGAGCGTTTTTTTTTAAGGTGCACATAGGAAATATGTTTTTTGCAGGTTGTTTCCCCCGTTTCAACTGACAATAATGGGGTCGTGGTATCAAAAAAATGCTGTATCAAATGACACTAAATACATGTACATTATGTAGTATTTAATCGCATAAATTAATTTTAAATTTCTTGAATTTTAAAGAAATGCCATGGGTGGTACCATTCTTGGGGTGACACCGGTGTGTCAGTTTAATTACACATGAAAATTGTTCATAATAATGGCGCCGAAACAATAAATGCTGTTACGAATTTACTTTTATAAAGATGTAGATTGTGTTTTACGTTTTTTTTTTGTTTTTGTTGAACTATGAGTTCTCACTACTTTGATGCCAAAAGACCATTTTCGTAAATTTGTAATAAAATTTAAAATGAAAAATGTGATACAGTGTGAAATAAAACGTTGCATGTCAATTATCCGTTACATTATTTTCACAGTACTTATTTTGAAATTCCTGACTCGGCTCCTTCATCGTCTAGTCAGGAAACATATTCGCACCGTAAATACTTATTTACCGGATTTATAACATAAATTTCTATTTCGTTCTATATAAGTAAAGCGAAGGGCAGAAGAACTATTGCCCCGGGTGACACCAACTCTGGTTACGCCACTGACCTTCTTTTTGATACAACAACCATCATTGTCAATTGCAACAGAGGACAACAGTATGCAAAAAAATTGAAAAAAAAGCACCCGGTATAATAAGGGAGCTAATTATAATCACACAGTTTTTGACATTATGATATTTTAACGGATGACCTTTGCCTTTGAATACTTTTATTGTGATGTCCGGATGTAAGTGTGCACTTAGTAGATCAAATTCGACTGAAAGGATTTTAAGTAAACTTGATAGTTAAACTTCTGACATCAATGACACGTGTTGATTAACTTTTGGTAAAAATCGGTCAACCAGAATTGAGAGTTTACTCAGGAATAATAAAAGAAAAATGTTTTGCAAATATTTTCATAAAATATTTGAAGAAAATTGGCGTGAAGTATGTAACAATTTTTTTTTTCAAAAGTAAAATAAAATAATTTATTGAAATTTTTATTGTGTTACATATTTACTTAGGAGTTTATGATTGATTAGTCTTTCTGTAATCAGAGCTATTTGTGTTTAAAACTAATAACTTATTATATTTAGAGTGTTTGTAAATATTGAACGGTACTCATACATAGTTCGTAGCAAAATGTAAAACCGTTTTAATGAACTCAGACCACAAAAGTTTGTGTTTGATTACAAGAAATATTGCAGCGCATTAATATTAAAACCCTTTTGATAAGAGGGAGTTTCATGAGCGTACCCTTGTGCAAAATACCCCTGATGCGAGGGTGACTCAAGCATGAGTCACAGAAAGGGTTTTATATGTTCAAATTTTTTTGTTATGGTAATGTATTTTCAAGGTTTTTGTTAAAATCTCTTGTTAATGTAAAATATTTTTTTGTATATTTAATTAAGTAGATTACTAAAGATATCTTTCAACGTTTTTGTAAAAGACATTTTCGCTACTGAATACAAAACTTTAACATTTAATTAACTATAAGTTATAAAAGCCTTTTGTCTAGCGTAGACAGCTAATTCATATACAAATGAATTATAAATCTCAATTGTAAGAAACATCGAACTTGACAATGCATTACTGACAGAACTTGGAGCAGTAAATTCTGTTTAACTTCAACCGTAGATTTCACTTAGAATTTACCAAATCCTATATTTAAATAAACACCTTCTGTCTCGCTGTTAATATTTAATTTACTTTTAGATATACTAGTCTAGGTAAAAGATACACTTCTCAAGAAATTTTAAGTCGAAACTACTTTAATTCTCTTAAGTCTGGAATCAATATTATATGAATTATGAACGATATTAAATTTAACAGATCAAACCACGATTACATTTTATTTATTAAATTATGATTAAGAGTTAATTACTGCAGCAATTTTTCAAAATAGCCTCCTCTGTATGAATTCACATTTTTTTAACATGTAATTATTAAGAAGAATTCGGTTAATCTGTAATAGAATTAATTTTGGATAAATCTTTTTGAAAAAAATTCTAGATGAGAGGAACTGGGACGAAATCGGATCCGAAAAATCTGTCGAATATTTCCATATACCTATATATCTCCTCACCCATTTGGTACAATTCATCGCCAGAAATCAAAGCATTAGATTTTCGAGAATAAATGTGAAAAGTTATCTAAAATTCATTTAATCCAAGACTTCTGCATTTAGTCTTTAAATTTCGTTCGACTTTATTTAAAAATGATTTAGTTTCGTCAAAACAAGAAACTGACTCGTCCTATCATCGTATACTTCATAATTGGGCCACAGGACATTATTCAAAAGGCAGCGCGTCGAGTCGGTCGCCGTTTGAGATTGGAAAATCCACCCTTTAGTGAAATTGCATGTGGTTGGATTAAGATTAAATAATCTTTTGACATGTGTCTGAACACCGTTAGTTACGCCACTGGTATAGTACGAGAAAAGTGCCAATTTCCACAGTGGTTAAAGAAAAACAACTTTATGTAATTAATTCAAGTGGAGAATTAAAAATAGATACTCCAAATCACATTGCATGCTCATACCATTACAGAATAAATATTTAACTAACGAAGTGATGTGGAAATGAAAACCCACTCTCTAATTCAAACGAAATGAGAACTTAAATAATTAATCTCAATTTATCGTAAATATATCCACGAGTCCAATAACGATGAAATATGAACGATGTCTTGGTCACGGAAGGGTTCATTTATTCATAAGATCGTCCTTATTTTAACACCATTCAGTCGTAATACACGACATTTATTATTCATGGCATTTATTGTTGAAACTATGTAATCATAACATTCTGGTGGTGTATGCCTGCTATAAAATGCAAATCAATGGGAATATATTTATTCGTGGCAAGGTCTGTAATTTTATATAATAATACATTATGCGAGAAAATGTATTTCAGAATCATAATAGTGTAGTAATTGTGTCTAACATTAATATTTCTTCTACTTTCAGTGAAAGTCCTTCACAAAAAAAAACACTTTTGTTTTCTTTTAGTTCTAACCTGAAAAAAAATCGTTTATTATCGATTAATTACAAATAGATGAATAATTTTAGCGATCCTTAACAGTTTACAGGGTGTCATTTTTAATGTGTATAGACAGTAAGGAATTCTTTTTTTAATGACTAGACGATAAAGTAAGTGAAAATAACTTTTTGTGTCTTGTTAACAACTATGTTAACGTCTTTTTCTGAAAACTTGTCTTTGTACCAGGGCATGAAACCGAAAAAAATACTGGTTAACGGTTAACCCATATTGAGAACGTTATAAAAATAACGGTTTTAGTTCGAAAACCGGTTTTTAAAAATTGGAAACCGGTTTAAACCGGTTAATAAGAAAAAGAATAGAAAACTTAATTAAAAAAAATAATATTAGGAACAAATGAAAAGCGATTATGTTTCATGCTGCATGCAAAATCAAACTAGAAATTCACACAAAATTCCGATAACACATTCAGAGAAATGTAAGTCATTTTTTCAATTTTAAACTTGATGTCTAAAGCTTACAAAGAGACTATGACTCTCCAATAAAATCGAAATTGTCATGACGCATATAGTCTTATTCAAGTACAAATATAACAGATATGAAAAATTCAA
The DNA here is from genome assembly GCA_035578165.1 of Stenolophus ochropezus. Classification (NCBI taxonomy): domain Eukaryota; kingdom Metazoa; phylum Arthropoda; class Insecta; order Coleoptera; family Carabidae; genus Stenolophus; species Stenolophus ochropezus. Next base: position 8,600,075 of record JAQOWZ010000002.1, read on the forward strand.
TTTTTTTCGCACTAAATGGTATTGTTAAAATGAAGGTTAATGTTCGCTAAAACCAGTTTATTTTTTATGATGAATGGTTACCGGTATTTTCGGCCTTAGAAATATCGGTTAAAATTACGGTAAAATTTCACAAATTTTATACAATTCAAAAAAAGTCAATACATTATTTTATTTATTAATACAGTAAGTTATAATATAAAATTTATTTCGTGTATATAAATATTCAATAAAAAACTTTAAAATAATAGAAAACTTTTTCCTTTATTATGGTGTATGGGGACTAGTTGGTTTGAGTGTACATCTGTTATAATAAAATAAAATAAAAGGGCGTTTCCATATTTTCAAACACTCTGTATATTTGTTTACTATATGGCAGAGCAAATGAAATATGTAACAATTATAATTAAATTAATTAGAAACATATTTCACTTATGTCTTCTTACCCATTGTTGGGTGTGCCAATTTCGTACGTCCTAGACATCGGTAACACTACAATTCTATTTACATATACATATTTATTTTTTATTTAAATTATATTTTATACTTGCTAGTGTTAGCTAATACCCTACTATTAATTTAATATAATAATTTTAATATAACGTTGCTATTTCGTAATCCCCCTACCTTTATTCATTTATTAAAATGATAATTAACGACAAAGAAATCTTCAGTGTCTTTTCAGCAATCATCAGGTGAGCACAATTTATAATTTTATTTTTTAATTTGAATTTTAATAATTGATTGCGATTTACTACTACTATATTATTATTGAAACTAGTGTGCAGTACAAATATTTTTTTTTATAATTATTAAAAACAAATTTTGTTATAAATAAACTAATTCATATTTTTTATTGTTTCAGGTTCCAGCTACTTTCTAGATATAAGATATAGATATAAGATATAGACGTAAGGGGGGAAGCAGGTACTTCTTAGTTTTTTTTCTCACCACTGAAATAGTAAGTCCAATTTTGATATTTAAGAATAACATCCTCCCTGAATATTTTACGACTTCATTAAATTTAATTCCCATAGTCTCATTTTTAATTTAAATTATTTCCGTGATACATTGTTGACATTGTTTAATCTTAACTTTAACAGATACCGTATCATGCAAATATATTGCATTAAATTTATTCCTAAACAAATTAATAAGACATTGCACATTAGGTATGAAATGAGATCTAGGTATAAAGTGTGGAGTGAACATGTGAAGTATGATGGTTAGGTGTGATGTTTAAATATAAGGTATGATTGTTAGATATAAGGTGTGCTGATTAAATATAAGGTATGTTGAATGCCAAGGTATGATGGTTAAATTTAAAGTGTGATGCTTAGATATAAGGTGTGATGATTAGATATAAAGTGTGCTTCTTAGATACAAAGTGTGATGCTTAGATGTAGGGAACGGTATGATGATTAAATATAAGGTGTGATGAATACATATAAGGTGTGATGATTAAATATAAAGTGTAATGATTAATATAAGGTGTGTTGATTAAATTTAAGGTGTGCTGATTAAATTTAAGGAATGATGATTAAATATAAGGTATTATGATTAATATAAGGTGTGATGATTAAATATAAGGTGTGATGATTAAATATAAGGTGTGATGATTAAATATAAGGTGTGATGATTAAATATAAGGTGTGATGATTAAATATAAGGTGTGATGATTAAATTTAAGGTGTGATGATTAAATTTAAGGTGTGATGATTAAATTTAAGGTGTGATGATTAAATTTAAGGTGTTATGATTAAATTTAAGGTGTGATGATTAAATTTAAGGTGTGATGATTAAATTTAAGGTGTGATGATTAAATTTAAGGTGTGATGATTAAATTTAAGGTGTGATGATTAAATTTAAGGTGTGATGATTAAATTTAAGGGGTGATGATTAAATTTAAGGTGTGATGATTAAATTTAAGGTGTGATGATTAAATTTAAGGTATGATGATTAAATATAAGGTATGATGAATGTAAGGAATAATGATTAAATGTGGGATAGATATAAAGTGTGATGGTTAGATATAAGGTGTGATGCTTAGATATAAGGTGTAATGATTAAATTTAAGGTGTGATGATTAAATTTAAGATGTGATGGTTAAATTTAACGTGTGATGATTAAATATATGGTGTGATGATTGAATATATGGTGTGATGATTGAATATATTGTGTGATGATTAAATATAAGGTGTGATGATTAAATACAATGTATGAAAATGTATACATAGTGTGATGGTTAGATCTGAGATGTGATGTGTAGATATAAGGTATGATGTCTGAATGGAATAAAATCCTTACTGCAAAACAACCAGGGAAGTTTTCAGTAAAGACGAGCTTTTAGGTACAACTTATTTTAGGTTTATAATGTGCCTTGTTTTATTAATTGTTTTGCATTTGTTTATTTATGAGTACATTATTTAATTCACTATAAATGTAAATATTACACAACATTTACTATGCCATTTTTGTGCAAATATTGCTAGATTTAATTTACTCCTATTACTAATTTCAACCATTAATTTTTCCCTAAAAAATTTTTTTGATTTTAAAGTCCTCCAATTATAATATTTGAATTTTAAATGTGCAATACCCCGTAGTATATTATAAGTCGAGGCACTCCTTTCTCTGCTTACAGCATTCTGGTCGTTGGTATGGGTTGCACGGAAGGGTTGTGATACCGCCCTCGTATTAGCGTGTCTATAAGTTAGAGTTACGGATGTGCTTGGTACATCTTGCTGCCCTTTTACCATTTTGGGCGTTAGTACTGGAGGGCCGGAAGGGTGTCTGACCGCTAGCGTGTTGAAATGTCTAATTGTGGAGTGAGTTTGTACATAGACTATAATAATTAATATTATATTTTCATTTTCTACTTCTTTCTTGGTTTTCATGCCAATGCCCCTGACCCTTTTCGCTGGAAGTACACTGCATTAGTTTAAGTCGCGCCGAATAACTTTTAAGTCGCGGTTAGATTTAAGTCGCAATAGTTTTAAGTCTTCCTCCTTTCCTTAAACCCAAAACCATCCCATCCCCCCTTGCCGTGGTGGAGAGACCTTGTCGTGGTGGCAGGGCTTAACCATCCTCTAAACATCAAATGTAAAATAATAGAGGATGGGACCAACATCTCCACTTTAATAATTTATTAACATAATTTAGAGATGAAGCAATTTTTATAAATTTCTTTTTTCAGATATTTTTAGGGAATAATAGATGGAAATGAAGCAGAACCTATTTCAAATGGTACAATTTCTTATGGAAGCAGCAATTTTTATTGGTGAGTGCAAAATATTTTTTTATAAATAATAGTGCAGCAAATATTGTAAAATATGTTCATATATTTTAATAATTGTGAAAATAACTAATAGTTTTTTTTATTAATGAGTAGTTTAGAAAAATATAAAATATTTTTTATTTTGCTAGAGCTAAAGAAATTATAATATAATTTTTAATTCTTAATTCTTATGTGTTATTTAAAAATGTATAGTAGACACGAAGATATTAAAATATAACCTATCCAAAAGTTATATTTAAAACATTATATTTTTATAGACTGACAGTTTCAGGTATGTTTCTAATGACAGAAATGCAGAAAGAAGAAATATTTAAACCGTGAAAGAACTATGGTTGAAAACATTTCTAGAAAACTGGATGGATCAGAACCTCGAAAATCGTAATCGTAAGTGCTTTTTCTTAAATTTATAATTTATATTTCCACTAATTGCCTAGTCATTAATTGTTATTTATCCTTATTTGACATGAGAAATTGTTTTTCACAACGATTTTACTTTGTAATCATGGTAACTTTAACATGTTTTATGACGATTTTTTCAGAATAAATCAAATCAAAAAGTTATCTCTTTCTTACGATCCGAGAAAATTTTTTTAATGAAAATAATATTTTTAAAGTAAATTACTTTCATGACCCTGCAATAAATTATAAATTGTAAAAACTGTCATGACTTATATTCAAATACACATAGGTAAATAACACAGATATAAAAAAATTAAAATGTTCGCATTAAATGAAATTAAAATAAAGGTTAATGTTCGCTAAAACCGGTTTATTTTTTTTTGTTAACGGTTACCGGTATTTTCGGTCTTAAAATTATCGGTTAAAATTACGGTTAAAGTTTGCAATTTTCGTTCAATATATTGGTTACCGGTTTATATTAACCGGTTTTTTTAACCGGTTACATGCCCTGCTTTCTACAGTGTTTTTATTGTTATAGCAGCTATTTTTCTGAGAAAGTGTTATAAAGTACTGGAAATGTATTAGTTTTTTATAATACAATTTTGTTTTTACACATTATTTTTTTGGAAACTAGAAAATATGAATTTCTCAATTTTAGATTTATCTTTCAACAGTTTTTTACTTTAGGAGAGAAAAAAACTAACACAAAATAACATTTTACATAAATATACTTTACTAGTTTTGTATTTCCCTACGAAAAGAAAATATAAGTCAGATTAAAAGTCATTTAAATAAATTCCCAACTTTCGTTTTTATTTGACAAAAGTTTCAGTATATAACTATGGCAACCAACAATACAAGCATGTATGGCGAATATATACATATACGTATAAGGGGAATAAATGTAAATTTTGGTATTTTTATTGAACTTTAATTTTTAAACATTAAAGTTGATAAAGGTTATTCTGCAAAAGTGTTATTAATAGATACGTTATTAACATCGTTATGCTAGTAATTAGCTCCCAGGCATCACGGGTTTTATTTGCTCTAATATAAACTTGGTTGTTTTAGTCCTTTTTTTAGTTATTCGCAAACTTAAAGATTATTTTACTTCCAGTATAAAAAATATTTCTAAAATTATTTCTTCACCTTCATTTAAACAACTTTAATAGTTAAACATTAGGAGAAAAATAGATTTGAAAAATCTGATGTCGACACCACATGATTTCCTTGTACGCTGAATTATACACATTTTTGCTACTCTTCAGTTAAACTTATTTTAGATGACAGTGAGATACAATCATTCAGTCCTACATAAAAAAAAATAACATTATACGTAATCAATCAATTTTTCTATTATTTTACCCTTTCAGTTTAATGGTTTAGGCGAATTATGTGATAGTAGGTTCTCAAATGAATTTTGGGTCGCTGAATGTACATATTTTCAGATAATTTGTACAAGCCATTAAAATACGTTGTCCAAAGGGTGAAATAAGCAAAATAACAAGAAAATTGTAAATTAAATAAATCACATACCTCAAGAAAAAAAGCAGCAGTTCTTATATAACTGTATACAATCTATCCGAAACTTAATTTCGTTTGCTTGTACCAAATATTGAAAATTTTGAAATTATTAAAGGAAAGAAGGATTGTCTGCGTTATTTATAAAAAAATAAATATCGTTATTGTCGATCGGCCCTTTCGGCCCAATGGAAAATGTCCCACTATCCCACTGGCCCAGTCCACCTCTGTACGTACGAATGTATGTACGTACAGACGTCACGCCAAAACTAGTCAAAATGGATTTAGGGATGGTTAAAGTGGATATTTCCATTAAAACCTGAAAACCGTACAAGGTAGTAAAAATAACGAAAAAGGGAAAGAAAAATTAAGTAACTAAATTAATCCGGAAGTTCAAATTTGAGAGTCAAAACTAGTCCAAAATGGATTCAGGGATGGTCAAAATGTATATTTCCGTTAAAACCTGAAAACCGAACAAGGAAGTAAAAATAACGAAAAAGGAAATAAAAATTAAATAAGTAAATTAATCCGGAAGTTGAAATTTGAGGATCGTCCTTGAAAGTTAAATTAAAATGTAATTATAAAATGTACTAAAAATAACAGGGCACAAACGTCACTTGAGAGAATTAGAGCAGAAAGAGGTAAAACAAAGAAAACTTCAGATAATGTGTTGGCGGTAACGCATGCTGAATACCGGAATCCATCGTTTTATGTCCCAACTCACCTTGCGCGAGGATTTCAACTTTCCCCCACAATCTGCGCTTTACTCCTCTTCTTTCGCGTCGTTTCGCAACCAACAATTCGGTTACAATATTGAATTGTTTATTGCTGGTGGGATCTTCAGTTTTATTTATTCTTGAGCATCAATTATTTTGATTCTTTTCCTTCAGAGATTTTACACGCAATAAAGCAAAGCAAACAGTCTCTAGCGACCAAACTGCATATTTTCTTGTTTTGTTCACAAGAAAGTTTAATAAATCAATACGTTTCAAGCTCTCTCTCTTACAAATTGGCAATTGTTATATGCTGTAATTACGCTAATTGTTTTGTAATTGTACTTTGTTGATAAAGTTTATTTTGAAGAAAACGATTGTGAAATACTCTTTTCAGAAAATTGCTGCTCTGTCAACAACTTTTGTATTTCATTTTTGTTTTTTGGTAGCAAAGCTACAAAGATACAAATTATGTCCCAGAACGCAAAGATCACAAGGTAAAGTTGAAATTATTATCCTTCATTATTTTGATATCACCCACTCATCTGCTTCGAAACACCCACATCTTTTAACTACATTTGCTAATCAATAACTGCTTGTTTTGCTAACACATTTATGTATACAATTTAATCAAATGTATAAACTTTATCTTCACACAAACTAAACAAATCAAATTATACTTAACCTTAATTTAAAAAACTTGTATTTAAAGAAATCAGGTCTGTCTATAATAAGATTTTCTTAATACTTCCATATTAAAAGAATATTACCCAGAATATTAGATTACTAATAACTTGCAACCCGTATCAGAGATCTAAACGATTTAAGGATTAAAGCAGGTAAGGAAAACGTAACGTAACGATACCCGATAACGTTAATAACGTCTCGTTTGCTAATTTAAGTTAATAATGTAACAATAACAAAATAACGTTATGTAACCATAATGTAACAAATAACAATATACTATAACATTACTTGCTGTTGAAAGAATATAAATTCCTAATTTACGGATATTTTAATATTTTTCGTTATATTTATTATGTATACAATATAAATAGATTTCACTAGTTGCGTTTGAAAACTGTTTCAAATGTACCAATCACAAAACTTCTAACATCATACTGCCAATACGATTTCACGTCATATTATGTTTATAATGTAATTAGTAATGCTTGTCTATTTAAATATTTTTTCTAAGTTTTTTTTTATGAATTTTATGACAAATTTGAGAAACAATAAAGTTTTTACATTAAAGTCTTTTGAATCAGATATCTGTAAATGTTCTTTATATTGCCACCAAAAATAAAAAACTTTCCATTGTGCTACGCAAGAACAAACTACGAATCTAAACCTCTCATAATGCAGCTTTGTAAAATTTACAACATAGTGACATGTAAATAAATTCAGATCAACTTTGTTAAATTACTTTTTATAATAAGGAATTCATCTCTTTTCTATGAACTGTTTTGAATTGTATTTCCCTTCAGTAGATTAATTTGTTCTTTATTGATATTATATCGATATTTTATTTCAATCATTTATTTTCTTTGTTGTAATTCTTTATTTAAAATAAATGTTTTTCTGTTAATAATCAATTCTTATATTACCTTATTTCAATCAATCTTTCTATGTTGTAATCAAACATTTTGCGGTAATCAGTTGGTGAATATACTTTTATTTTTTACTATTGAAACTGAAACGACGTACCTCATTTGCCTTACAATAAACGGGGCACTTGGTGAGGTAAATATTACGAAGATATATCTTTTAAATATGTGTTTTGAGAAATAAGTAAATATTAATAAATTGGAGAGTTTCCGCACTCAAGATGTCAGCCATACGAGAACTTTACACAATTCTAAGGACTAATGGAAGAAGTGTATATAGGGATAAAAGTAAGGGTTGAAAGGTTTCCTTAGAAACCGAAGATAAAGAAAATAAATTGTACTAAAAACTAGAAAATTCCAGACCAGATGTATTTGAGTCAGAGCTTAAAATCGATACCATACAGAACCAAAACTAAATTAAATCCCTTATTATTTATAGGTGATCGCTCTTTAGTATGAGTTCCCATACTCTTTAGAAATTTATTTATTTTTATCAATTTAGGATTTAGGGCAGGTTTTTCCACCTCTGGTTAAAGTACCGGTTACTTTAATCATTGGTTTATAGAAATAGTAAACTTACATTATATTTTCGATGCGATATTTTACTATTAACTGATGTTAAGGTAACTGGCCCTTTAACCAAAGATGGAAAAACCGGCCCTTAGTGTACGTAATAACCCAGCGGAATGATAAATATGATTGTTAAAAAAAACTTTTTGAATAACAGTCATTTAATAAAATCCACTAATACACCAACGTTTCGACTATAAATCAGTCTTCGTCATTTATCTTCAGATTATGTAATTAAAAGTTTAAATTCAGAACATTTCTCAAAATACCTATTACAGTTGCCCAAATATCAAATGTTCAAGAATTTTATAGCAGATTTATTGCTTAGGAGCGACTTTTGAATATTTATTGTAATTCTTGTTTAATTGTTCTTTATTAAGTCAACTTCTTTGTTAAATGGATTACTTGTTCGTTATCATTACAGAATATACTTTTGCCAAATTCATTCCCGATGTTATCATTCAATTTAAATAAGGCAACCAAATACATTGCTATCAGTGCACACCCTGGAAGAATGGAAAAATAAAAATTGTATCACTTAACTCTTATATATTTTTTAAATTTAATTTTGTTATAAAAATATGAATATTTTATTGAGTAAGAAATATTAGTGCGTTGAATACGCTCACAAGAGCGCGTAGGCCAAGTGCACTGATCCTTAGTGCACGAATAGTGCAGCTCATTTGTACGGGCAAGGTTCCATCACAGTCACATTACACAGAGAAATAGGATACTACAGAAACTTAAGAAATGTAATCGCCGCGTCTATCCCTCGCGTGCACTGGAAATTATGCATTTTCGTAGAATTAAAATTATTCTAGCTTGCGTTTGCTAATTTATATTAATATTTTATTATCACTTTTAGGTAAATACGAGTATACATATCTTCATATATGAGTATTTAATTATTGTTTATTTAATGCTATGATTTATTGACTGTTATTTTTTCAAAAAATTATTAAAGTTATAAGTCCAACACCTAAGATTAATTTATCACAAAAAATAAGAAATAAAAACAAGAAAGTGTGCGTCACTTTCGAAATTCTATATATTAAAAATTTAAATGGTTATGTTACAATATGTTATTATTATTACAGCTTCGCTGTCGTGATCTAAATGTCATTTTTGACACTTGGAATTTGTTCCAATAAATTCATGGCTCTTATTATGTTACTTATGATAATATTTGAAATATTTTTAGGATACTAATAAAATCAAATTTTTAAAATTTAACATTTTAAAATAAAAGTGTTTGGCTTTTTTATTTATAGTATTAATAATAAAAATTAATATTTATCAGCATTACCGATAATTATCGATATTGTAATACAAAATATAACCGCACGCCACTGCCATACATTTGTAAAAAGTATTACTGCAGTAGAAAAATAAAATATCTTTATGTTTAACCTTTATGCGATTTTTAGTTCTTTCAGTGACAGTATGAAAAACGTGTCTTTTTCTATATAAATTTCCTTCCGGTTGATTTTCTGCCTCGTGAATTTCCACGACATATTTTTAAATGGAGCATATGACATGTTCTACACTACACCTGAAGGGATTAAGACTAGAAAAATAAAGTATCTTTATGTTTAACCTTGCGATTTTAGTTCTTTCAGTGAAAGAATGAAAAACGTGTCTTTTTCTATCAAAATTTCCTTCTGGTTGATTTTATACCTTGCGAATATCCGCGACATATTTATAAATGGAGCATGTTCTCCACTACACCTGAAGAGATTAAGAGTAGAAAAATAAAATATCTTTATCTTTAACCTTGAAATTTTAGTTCTTTCAGTGACAGTATGAAAAACGTGTCTTTTTCTATCAAAATTTCCTACTGGCTGATTTTATGCCTGGCGAATTTCCGCTTCATATTTTTAAATGGAGCATATGACACATTCTCCACTACACCTGAACGGATTAAGAATGAGTATATATGAGAAGCTAAATTACAGCGCCTTGATCCTTTGTGCAACGGAATCAGTGTTTTTTTCTATCAAAATTTCCTTCTGCTTGATTTTATGCCTCGTGAATTTCCGCGTCATATTTTTAAATGGACCATGTGACTCCACTACACCTGAACGTATTAAGAACGAGTATGAGAAATTAAGTTGCAGCGCCTTGACCCTTTGTGCAGCGGAATCAGTGTTTTTTTTCTATCAAAATTTCCTTCTTCTTGATTTTATGCGCAAATTTCCGCGACATATTTTTAAATGGAGCATATGACACATTCTGCACTACACCTGAACGGATTAAGAATGAGTATGAGAAGTCTCGTTGCAGCGCCTAGATCCTTTGTGCAGCGGAATCAATAGCCAGGGCCCGTTCGGCCCATCCGACGACGATGGCTAATTTTGGCAGCGGCGCGGGATCGACCCGCGACCGCGACCCGCTGAAGGCCGCGCGCTGCAGCGGTCACGTGACGGCGTACCTTGACCTTTTGACGCCGCGACGCCGCTGGAATTGTGTCAGTTTCATTTCACTCCGGCGCTGACGCCTGCCGTGCAGGGAAATTGTTACACGCTGAATAGGAGTAATGAGGGAGATAAGCCTTCCATAGCAGGGAATCTGTTCGGGAAATTTGCAATGGCAAATCCATTCTCATTACATTCAAATTTGTACCGCTACTCGTTTATAAAAAATCTGGTTTGTACCTCAACGAAGGTTGACAATCGTCTTCCGTTGCTTTATTTTGTACTCCCGTCCTCCTTATTTGTGCATTTTTTTTTACTTTAACTTTATTTTTTTACCCCTATTATCAGTTTCATTACCGTCGGGTTCTTTCAGTTTTTTGCTTGATACTTACTTGTACAAAGTAAAGGACGTATTGTAATCGCGAAAAATGTCAGTTTTCAAATTTCAACGGAAATATCCATTTTGACAACTCGTAAATCTATTTTGATTAGTTTTGGCGTGACATCTGTATTTATGTATGTACATTGTACATATATATGTATGTAACTCAAAAATGATAAGCCAGATATTGTAGAAATTTTGTATATGGGACTGCTATAATATGTACAGTTGTGCACCTCCCTTTTTATTGCTGTCGGCAGTGCCAAAACGGCACTTTCCTCATAGTGTTTTTTGGATTTTTCGTATGATTCAAAAGAGATTAGTCGCAGAATATTGAAATTTTGATTATGAAATTGCTATAACATCTAGTTGTGCACCTCCATTTTTTGTTCCAGTCGGCTATTTCAAAAGGACACTTTACTTTTTGCAGAAACTTAATAAAAATAATAATTTGATTTCTTCTTAATAAATTGACAACATTGACAACTTTCAGAATATATTTCGTGAGAAATAAATGAAAACAGTATGAGTATCTCTTTCTTTGCAAGTTTTTGTTCGATTAAAATAACTTTTTATAATGCAAAAAGGAATAATGATAAACATTTTAATAAAATTTTCAAAAGATGATACATTTCGATGGGAAGTTCGTAGATATGAAACGAATGGAAGTTGAAGTATGATTACTTTTAGAATGGTCTCACTGTCAAGCGAAAAATATTTAAATGAAGTGCAGTAAAAAATGAGTATAATTTAGCGTACAAGGAAGTCATGTGCTGTTGACATCAAATTTTTTTCAATTATATATTTTAATATAAAGAGAAAGACAGTAGATACTATTTCCCTGAGACCCAAACAAAATTTAGGAACAAAATTATGGCAACATTTTATGTACTATTGTACAAATTCGAGAACATTTGTTTAGAATAGTAGAAAAATAGCAGAAACTTGTAAGGAAATTTGAAAGAAAAAGAGTATACGTTGTAAATCTTTGCACATGTTTTATGTATATTTTAAATTAGGTCGATTTGAGTAGAATTACTATTCTATGTAAATGTTGACATGTCGTGTTCTGAATTTTATGATTCGATCAAATCAACTAAAGCCCTTGTAGAACGTAGAAGCTTCTACAAAAGAACGGAAATGTACGTTTAAGAAGTAATTGCAAAAAGATAAATCCATGTAATTACTCTGTTGAAGATGATTCTGGAGAACTCGAGTCAATCTCCAATAATCCGAATTCAGTAAAAATCTTACCATACAATATTATTTACATATTACTTTTTTGCAAGAATAACAAAATTGTATATTAGAAATATTTGAAAATATTATCATTTCAATATCTGTGAAAAAGAAATAACGAAATACCACCCACTACCAACTTCGTCCTTATGACGTACTGAAAACCTTCACTTTGATTTGACATTTGTTTGACATAGTTTTTATTATTTCAACATAAATATTATTATTTCTTTCACTAGTGCAAATACAATAAAGAAAAGAAAAGTGGAAGAGAACGTAAAGTGGGCTTTCATGTAGATATTTATAGAAGAGAACTCTGTTTATTTAATATAAAATCTCATGAGTACAAGCATAAATAAAAACATTTTCTATAGAATTGCTATACGCAGTACTAATTTTTAATTTATTTGACCTGCACTTACTACGAGTTTAAATGTCAAATGACATAAAATTGTAAAAAGAAGAAATCAGTTTCATTACTTTTCTCATCACACAGCATGACATAAAAATTATATGTTTCATTCGTCATAATCTCTTCATCTTCTATTCCTGGCATAAAAATAGTTATTTGTTATTTACATCATAAGTCCGGTAAACTAGTTTTTCCGACACGAATATGATGTATTGTATGTGAAAATCATTTAACGGACCTATGACGTACCTACATCGTTTTATTATAACATTTTTCAATTTCAAATCAAAGATTTGATTTTGTTTGAAAATTATAAGGAAAGTAAAATTTAAATCTTAGTTGCTTTTGGAAAATTTAAGTATAATCATAATCTTTCGAAAGAAATATATTAAAAAAAGGTCAGATTTAAAAATAAAATATAAGAATGTACAAATATTTTAAAACCATTTAAATGATGTATACCTAAACTGGACTAGTTCGATAAATATCATTTCTGTCATTTCGGTAAACAGGGAAATGTAATATATTATGAAATAGTAGTATATAAGTACCGAACTGGGAAATGCTTGATTTACAGCCTACCGCTGATTTAGATGACGGAGGTGCGTAATATTGCTATGTATTAGTGCAAGGATGGAAAGCATTCCCAGAAGTTTGTATGCTATTTTATTCACAATCAATTAGTAAATATTTAATTCTAACAATAATTTTCTTCAGATTTTTTAAACAAAGTGTTTTCTACTACTGTATAAATATATCCCCATTATTTCAATTTTTTGATTAATTATAGTAGCCATATTTGAGAACAGTGAAATATGATTCATAATTCACGTTTATTTTAAATCTGGCGTGCTTTGGATCACTCTTCCTACGGCAATCTGACAGCTGACGGTTTAGTCATTTGTCATTATGTATATTTTTTATTGCCATTTTCTAAAATATTTATGCATTTTTTTCGAATTTACAGGAGTAGAAAAAGTATAGTATTATAGGCCAATTCTGAACAAACCTGTAAGACTTACAGATCTGTAAATCTGTAAGTAATGAACAAAATCGCAACGAAAGTAGCTACTCTTATGTATAATTTTATATTAATCAACAAAAATAGATGCGTTTTTGTTTGTTTTTTACAGATTTACAGATCTGTAAGACTTACAGATTTGTTCAGAATTGGCCTATAACATTCGGGATTATGGTCATTATTCACTCTGATGATTTGCAACACTGGCCTACTGCTCATGACGCAAACTTCATCTTCGCGAATAATGACTATCATAATATTTTATATAATAATATACTATCATTTATTCTGTCAGTTTAGTTTTCTGTAATTAGGAGTGTAATTTTCAACAATACACAAACCGAATGATAAAAATACAATTGGATTGCAGGCACTTATAAATGTGCTTAATGATTAATACGATTTTGGATCCCTTTTACTTCATCCCGCCCTTATGCTGGTTCTAATATTTATTCATTACAATATATGCATAATAACAGAAACAATTTTTCGAAATTGAAATATCGTAAATAATGAGCAACATATTTCCGTTTTTATGAATAAATAATTTTAAATATTAAAATTGACGTCATTTAAATATTGAACAAATAGTATTTTGTTGCACAATATGCAAAATAAATATCTACAATAATTATTAAATAACCTTATCTTTGAAATGATTGATAATGTCAAAAAATCAGTTAATGTCAAGACCTTATCAAATCACAATTAATTAAAATTTAACATCTGATGAAAAGTTAATTAAATTTATAAATTTTAAAATCTGCAAGATATAAATGTATAAAATGTTTGCAACGTTTTGAAACAATAAGTTAGCGTTAGCAAATACGATAGACACAAGAGCTCTCTCTTGTTTGAATGTTGAATGTCGACCTGACAAAAGTGGTTGTTTGAATAGGGATGTTTGTCATTGAATATCTGGGGATGAACAGACAAGAGCTTCTATCAATCTTTGAACGTGAAATAGTAGGCATACATACGTACGGTACTATTTTACATACAGCTAAATCTAGCTCTAGAACATTCCGAAATCTTTTGCATTATTTGCGCATTGAAATATTTATGCAAAACTATGCAAATACCGGGTATTAGAGCTGAGTTGAATAAAAAATTTATTGATTTTAAACATAAAATATTTACAAGTTCATGAATAAATGGTTCAAGTGTTTATAAATTGAGGTGAAGAGCAGTTTAAATTGTACTTCAATCCATATTTCCATGAAAATGAAAACTAGTTCTAGCCATCATTGAACTATAAGCACGAGGTAATAAAAAACTTAAGTAAATCAAAATACTTTATCTGACCTTTTTATAATAAAATATTTGAATTATTTTATTTTATACTGTATCATATTTCAATTTTTACCGAACTCATTTCAGTTCGGTAAATGAGATTTACTGGTTTCAGGATATTAAGCCAGAGACAAAAGTATAAGTAAGTAATCCATGTAATTTTGAGTCAGTTTCAGTATGGTAATAATATTACCGTACGGATTTGTCAAAATAACGTGGGACATATATCACGAAAACTTTACACACAGCAGAATTTTATAAAATAATATTTATAACGTGAAACCGGTAAACAATTGAACAAACCACAATGTCATGTAGGCCTTACATGCATGTCTTAAAATCCTCGCTCTTCAAGCTTGGAATTCAATTGACATCTGCTGCAATTATAATTTTCATAAGTATCCTAGTTATGTTAATAGCTATTATCTTTTAAAATAATTACAGATATAAATTTATGAGTTCCTTAAATGATTTTAAAATATTTCTACTTTTTTATATTTTGTAGTATTAAATTTAAATTCTTTAAATCTGACTTTATTTTAATATATTTCTATTTGAAAGTGATACGTTAAAAGAGACAGGAGACAGTGTTATTTTTTCTTAAAATTTTCAATGGAAACTAAGATTTTTATTTTACTTTTTATTTGAAATGTGATACAGAATGAAATAAAACGTAATAAAACTTCGTCGCCTCTTCCAGAAACCTCTCATTCATACAATAAAAACTACCCATTTACCGGACTTATGACCTAAATAATTTGATATTTGAAAATTTTAATAAATGTTTAGAAAATATTATGGCTATTTTTATTGCATTGTCTGTCTGTTGGTCAGTCTGAACGCGTATGGACACATATAGAAAAGAACGGGTAACAAATTTTAATGAAACTTCATATTTACGCTTCTGAAGTCAGTGGCATGAGTTTATCAACTATTGGTAAAATACTATCAATTTACTTACAGTTTTTTCAATTTTCAATAAATTGTATAGAAGTAACAACCTTTTTATCAAACGTGTGACTTGATTCACAAGGTTGAAATTTAATTTCTACGCCACCACTTTTATGAGTCTGCAGAAAATTGAGTTATTATAACGTTTAGAAGTAAATTATTTTTTAAAACATCTACATTTGAAGAAAAAATAGAATGTGTTATATGGAGTAAAGTGTCTCATGTGCTTCGCATGAAATTTTCACAGTGGCCACACAAAGTATCTCTTTTGCAACTAATAAAACAATCTTTTATTATTTGGACATTTTTTTATTTTGATAATATTTATATACTCCCACATATAATAAGATACGTATTGTAATCATGCCAGTATTAAAATTTCGAGTTTTTAACGTTATCCACAAATTAAGATCTTTACAACGAGTTTTGATTTTAGTATGGATGTGTGTTTATTCGGATGTATGTGTACACGTGTAGAAAAAATATTGTTTAAGCTTCTTACATCCTTAGTAAGAGTTGATCAACTTATTGTAAAAATTTGTCAACCGGATGTGACATTTTACTCTTGTCATTTTTGTTTTTATCCGAATATTTCGTAACAGAGAAATATTTTAAAGTAAAGTATTTGAATAAAGTAAAATAAACAAGTAACAATTATATTTAGAAAAATTAATTAAAGTTAGTAACATTTTATTGTATAACATATTCGGTCGGCTGTTTTTTAGGCTATTACAACCTATTTTTTAAATATTTCTTTCACAAAATACGTCAGGTTTTCCAAATTTCGTATAAATCTGTCGAATTTACTTTACATTTCCTCAAGAATGTAAAGTAAAATAATGAAACGAACAAATTAACGGATGTATTATTAATATTTATCAAAACTTAATTCGTCAACATTTGAATTGTCAACTTCGTTACAATTCCAATATATGTCGGAAAATTAAATAAAAAATAAAACGTTCTTCTTTATTATGAGTAAAGCAATTTGCTTGATTTGATCTCTATCCATAAATACACCATAATATTTATACAATAAAGACAGATTACTATCAAATCCATATCATTACTGCATTGCATTTATTGTATTGAATTTCACATTGCATGTACAACCGTCATTTTCCCTTGAGAGATAACTTAAAATATGAAAACATTTCCTTATATACCGGAAGTTATTTAGTTTGCCCCCTAGTGACAACTTTATTAAATTCAACATGGAATTTTAATTAAAAATAAATTGGTTCATGTAGAGTAATTAACAGGGTGGTAATTAATGCAAACCAACATAATTAATAATCGAAGAATGCCAAATGACGATGCTCTGATTTTACCCCACATGCCTGGCATTTATTTTCCTCTGATTTAATATTTGTTTATTTATAGCTCTCAAAACAAGGATGACTAATATAGCGAGTAATTATGAATTATGAAGGTAGATGTTAAATAAATAGAAAGTTAAATATAGATATAACAATCAGCTTAATATATCTCGTCTCGTTTCATTTGTTATTTTAGTATTTGTGAATCTAAATATGGCTTCGTAAATATAAATGCAAACAAAATCTCATTAAAAATATTGAGTTACGGAAACTTTTGATGCATTTTAATTCAATAATCTTTTAACGAACTTCGAGACAAAAGAACTTTATTTCAACAATATCTTCCTAATTTCTAAACGACTATAATTTAAAACTTTTAACTACAGTGTTGTACAAAATCTGAAATTATCAAAATTATTTATTTTCTTTTAAAAATAAAACCAATAACATTTTGAAATAAAAGCGAAGTTCTAGAGAAAAATAAGCTATAACTGTTTTTTGTACCACCGTTCACTTATAAGTAAAACTTACTTTCATAGCAACATAAGTCGTAAGTTTTGAATAACATTTATTATTTGTTTACTATTGTCAACGGAGTACTATATATATATATAAGAGTCTTACTAGTAAAGTAATTATGAAAAATCATACAAATTTTATAAACATTTGATCGTGTAGAAACAGACAACAACTATAAAATTTAGCAAATAAAATCGGAACTGTCAAGTGGCTCACATTTTACAAATACTTTAACATTATTTGAAGTTAATTGTTATTAAATTGTGTTACAGTAACATAAACCTCGAGTATGCAAGCTCTATCTCAATTCATACCTCCTCGAATGTTATATTGTACTATTCTTGCAGCTTAATTATTTTTTTTGCTCCAAAACTATACCATCTCAAAAATAAGCGATTTTACATGTTTTTCAATTATTTTTTTTATTTATTTTTGTAAAAACTAGGAAAAAAAATTAAAATTATAAAAACCTGGTTAGTTCATTAAAACAAGCAGATTTCAATGCTACAAATAAATTTGAATAGTTTCGTTAAGTTTTTGATTTACAAATTTTAAAATATTAGCAAAATATATCTTTATCATTTGCGTATTATAATTTAATTTTTTAAAAGCATTGAGTCTGACATCCAAAATGGGTTTTTTGAATGCAATTCCAAAAATGAAAAGAGATAATTAAATTCTACTTAAAAATTAGAAATCAGCGCATTAAGATAGACTTAATCCAGATTTTTATAAATTTCAGAGTCAAAAAAATCTTTAGTCAAAATTTAATAATTTGGAAGCATGTGTAGAATATATTTTAAACAGTTTCGATAAAATTCATTTGTAGAATAGAAAACGAGGAATTCAATTCAACATTTTTAGGTATGCAATATTAACATTATTATTTTTGGGAATTTGAAAAATGTTTGGAATTTCAGAAATTTCTGCTTTAAATTCTTTGAAAATCTGAACCTGCAATTAAATGCTGTTAACGAGACACTTACACGGAGAGAATTAAAGAGTTGTAAACCTGTAATTTTATGCAAGAATGGAAGAAATGAGTGTAATGATGTTTGCATCTGGTTGATAATATGCATTCAGATTTGGAGCAAACGTATAAACGAATTATTTGGACGGGAGCCAACTGGATCAATGCCATTTACATTACCGTTCCTGCTCTTTATGCTGTCTTCCGTAAACCTTGTTGCATTTTATTTTGCAAGCATTTGGCTTGGCTCAAAATGACAACAGCCATGGCAGTGCAAAGAAAACGAAAGTAACGGGTTCATTTCTAACAAAATTTAAATAAACATCTAGTAGACTGCTGTTGTAAGAGAATTTGTTTTCCTTATCACATGTACGTTATTCTGGTTGCGTAGCAATTTATTAAAACAAAAAACAACAGTTGTTAAATTAATATCAATTGTTTAACTATTATAATTATTTTGAATTTGTTAGAATGAAACAGTTTTAATTTCCTCCAAAAAAACTAACAAAACATTCTAAGACAATTACACGAGCCATTATGTTCTAGGTTACAGGAAATTACCACTAGGCGAAAAATGGTGGAGTCGCCCGAAATTAAAAATGTATTCTAACGATTTCATGTCAAATATAATTGTTTAATAAAGGTTAATAGATCCATACACGTTCTATGCACATTACATGAGGTCGTACATCATTTATTTTGTATATAATTTTCTACTATTAAATGATTAAACAAAAGTACAAAGTTCATGAAAAGTTTTAGTAAGCAAATTACCGATAAGATAAAGTTTCTTAGTAGTGATATTAATAATCTGAACTTTGCAATTTTCTTATTGCACTTATGCCAGGGGTGTAAAAATAGTTAGAGACACGTGGTTTTTTCTTAATAATTTGAAGGCGACACGCTATAACTAATATGTTCGAGGAAATTATTCGTGAGAAAATGATTTTTTAGGCCCAACAATGGGAAATAACTCGTGATAATTATTTAATTTTAATTAAAACAGAAAAATATATTGTTAATTTTTGAGTAGATGAGTAGAATAAAAGGATTGATAAAATATATACGAAAATAATTTTTCATGAATATTCAAAGATTTTTTTGGAGACTCACAATGAAAAATATCTCGAGATAAAAGATTTAATTTTTAACAGTGTTTTTGAGATTTTTTAAGAAAAAGTAAATTGATTATTTGAGAGAAGAATAAAAGGATTGATTGATTTTTTAGGACTAATAATGGGAGATAACTCGAGATAATTTAGTAAAAGATTTTGATTTTGAATAATTAATAGTAGAATTATAGAATAAAAGGATTGATTGATTTGGCCGTATGATAAAATATATTGAATATGTTTTTTATGAAGTATTAGATTTTTTAGGTCTAACAATGGGAGTTGATTTTGAATAAATGAGAGTAGAATAAAAGGATTGATTTGATTTGGTTAAATACTAAAATATATGTGAATAATATGTAATAAAATGTTTTTTACGAATTCTTCCAGATTTTTAGGTCTAACAATGAGAAATATCTCGTGATAATTTTATGAAAAATAAAAGAGAAAAAATAAATTTGTAATTCGAAAGTAAAATAAAAGGATTGATTGATTTAGTTAAATACTAAAATATGTGTGAATTATACGTAACAAAATGTTTTTTATGAATTTTCTCAGATTTTTAGGTTTAACAATGAGAAATATCTCGTGATAATTTTATGAAAAATAAAAGAGAAAAAGTAAATTTGTAATTCGAAAGTAGAATAAAAGGATTGATTGATTTGGTTGAATGAATGAAAGTAAAAATAGAGCTGGTCGGTACATACCATGCGTGATAATATTAATGGTCTCGTTATGCAGATAGAAGAGACTGTGTATGCAGCCCCAGATAGAAAGCATGGGCCGGTATCCGGTGAAGATGTAGGGGTTGAACTGGAGGTGCTGAGGCATGTCCTTCCAGTGCAGCAGCTGAGGAGCCGGCTGGCGCTGGGGCTTCTTCGCCGCGCCATTCTCCTTCTCCGGGCAGGGCGCGGAGGTCTCGGGGACGCGTCTGCGGAGCTCCGCATCCAAGCCGCCGCCGTTTTGCATGTCGCACGCCGCTTGTCACCGCATGGACGCCCGACCGGTGCTACGCGCGCCCCTGACTGCCTCTGCCATACACCACCGTCGCCGCAGCACCAGCTCTGCCACACGTTGCTATGGCGACGAGGTATTGATTCACGCGACCAAGTCCGACCAACGCACGAACTGATCTCCCGCCAAACTCAACCGCACTTATACACCACTAGATTTTTCTTTAATCACTATTATTGCACACATTTGTACAAAACATATTTAAATAATAAAAATTAAATAATGTATTGATTCATGCGACCAAGTCCGACCAACACACGAACAGATCTCCCGCCAGAAACTCAACCGCACTTATTAATCACTATATTTTCCTTTAATCACTATTGCACACATTTGTACAAAACATTTAAATAATAAAAATTAAATAATTGTCATTAACATTTAAAAACCGATTTATATCAAATATAATGTCAATCAATTTAACTGTTAAAATGACACTGACATAATCTTTCATGACACTTTTCTTGTCAGTAGTCATGTTTACAATTTGTAAATATTTACAAAATTACCCAAGATTATATTTTAAATTTCCCGCTCTTATTGGCAACACTGCTTCTGTTTTTGTAATTATGGTACGCTTGCGCTTGCTAGTGACTTTAACCCTAATGTTTTTAACATATGTCATTTTCTAATTCCGGCATTTGAATACGTGTAATTCAAATGTAAAAGCTGTTTTTCTGTTATTATTGTACTTTACATATAAGCTATGTATTTCTTATATTTATTAAGTTTACTTCTTGTGTCTTCTGTATTAAATGTATCTGCCGGTGAACTAGAATTAGTAAATGATGACGAATTATTGAACTTAATTCGAGGTGAAAAATACATTGTTGTTCTTTTCTGTAAGTATTTAAATGACCGCTTTATAAACACATTTAAAATCATAATATTGCAGCAAAGAAAGACTGCGAAATATGTGATAATTATGAGAATGAGTTGATTCATCTTCGTGAAGATCTTGTGGACACACTCAATGCGTGGGTTGTGAAAGCAATGAATAGTCAATTGGTAAGACTTTACAGTCCGACTAAAGAGCCATGCTTAGTGTTCTTCCGCCATGGTGTGCCTCTTCTGTACGATGGTCCCCTCAACGACGAACTAATTCTTCATACCTTTACCGATAACAAAGAACCAACTGTTAAAGAACTAACTGATGAGACTTTTGAGCATTTGACTCAAGCTTCTAGCGGTGCTACTACAGGGGACTGGTTCGTCATGTTGTAAGTAAAAAGAAATATTTCTTGCATTTAAAAATGTTCAGCCACAGAAAATAAGAATAACATGTTTAATTTAGTTACAGCACAGAATGCGTGGATTGCCAGAGACTGCAAGCTCGTTGGGAAGCAGTAGGAGCTAAATTGAAAACTCGGATGAATGTGGCTAGAGTAAACAGGGGAGATACTGGTGCTGCCACAGCACGAAGATTTGAAGTTTATGAAGCTCCAACATTCATTTTGTAAGTTTTATTTAATATTACAAAACCTGTTTATTCTACAGGAACAGAAATTAATATTTAATTTAATTTAATAACCCTAGAAAAATGTATTTACCGGTTCTGTACAAAGTATTTACAAATAGAATAAGATCGGAAAATAATTCTGTTATTGCATCCACAGATGGCAGTAATTTCTGTTAAATAGTTCTTTTTTATTTAGATATCTTTTTTTTAATACAAAACAAAACTATACTACAAAAAAAATCTTTTACTTTTAAGCTAAATTCAAATCAAATATAAATTTTGATTTTAAATTTTAAAATAAAATTCTAAATAAGATTATTTTTATTGTTTTGTAGTGTAAGATAAAAAAAATATGCTAAAAAAAACAAAAAAAAAATCTAAGAAAAGAACTACTTTTCTGTCTAGCAGCATAAATAACTTTAGTGAATTCATAGATTGCAGTAATTTATGTTAAATAGTTTGTTTTTATTTAAATAGTTTTTTTTTAAATACGTAACTCAAGACTGTACCACAAAATATACATTTGTTTTTACTGTTTAGCGAATCTCAAAATAAATAATATAAATTTTAAATTTGGAAATAAATTTCTAAATATGATTATTTTTACTGTTTCGTAGTATTTCTGCTGCGCGGTAAAGTTTTTCTGAAGAAAATAATTATTTTTATGCCTAATAGCACAAATAATTATTTTTGTATGTTTTAGGTTCCGCCAAGGAAAAATGTATAGATACACGATTCAAAAATACGATGTTAGTTCGTTTGTTGGATTTGCACAAGAATGGTATAAAAATATGAAACCAGAAAAAGTTCCAGTACCCAAAACGCCTTTGTAAGTATATTTTTAACACTAGTATTATTTAAGAAATTAATTTTATTTATTTTCAGTGACGACTTAATAACAATGATCGCTCAGTACTTAAAAGAAAATACATGGTTGTGGAAATTAGGTTCTATTACTTTTGGAATAGGAATTTTAATTGCATTATTAGTAAGAATGAAAAAATCTAAACCCGCTAAACCCGAACCTAAGAAAAAGAAGTAATAACCCACTTTTAATTCAAATAATCACGCATTTAAATTCATTCCAAATCAGTAATATACTTTGTATTTTTATATTCTTTATTTTTGTGTATACAAAATGGTGCAATAAATACTAAGTTTTAAACTAATTTTATTTTCTAAATAGGCAAGATATTTACTACTCAGTCAATATGTAACAAATAAATATTAAAATATACATATTCCCTGAATTAAACAAATATATACAGACAGTTTCATAGAAAATTTACATAGGTTAAGTTTGAGCATCTTTTATAAAAATAAATAAAGCTTCAAAAAACTACTGGTGCAATTTGTTGCATTTATGGAAAAAGTAGTGAAGTGAGCAAATATTTCAGTGAAATTTTTAATTTCAGTTGATTCACAAAAGCAGTGCTACTAATAAGACCACAATCACGATTAATAAAACTATTATCATCTTCATATATTGTCAACGGTAATATTAACTCTAAATAAAGTTAAGTTATTGGCTAGTGAAGCTCGAATATTATTTTCGAATTTTTCCCTAATATTAGAAAAATCCATCATATTTTGAGGCTTGGAATCTATCCAATACCTATCAAACTCGTAGAACAAATAACAATACAATTGATGAAAAGTCCGTATCGTTGGCAGATTTCGCGATGCATTAAAGATATGTGTTTTGGCAGAACCATCTTTCAACAGATGGTATGCCATACTAGTTAAATTTATCCCAACTATAGCAAACGCATACCCATGAACTGGATGGTACGAATGAGAGAGAACGTGTCGTGCAGGTCCTTCGTATTCTGTAGCGAAGTAGAGAAGATTTTCTAATCCTAACATCCCCATGCCCCGAAAGTCTGTTTTCGGATCGTCTCCTTGAAACCCAATATCCTGCCATTGTTTGGTAACCCTTGCTTCTAAAGGTTCATTCGGCATAAGTCGGTTCCATAAATCCAGTAATTTTTCTTCGTGCTTTGGATTGTCGGAGTCGTACAATGTTGTTCGCATTCTCTCAACGTCTACCATAAGTTGTCTGTAACCCCAAATTTGTTCCAAACATTTTCCAAATGAATGAACGAATTGCGGATGAACTGTAGGTTTTATTTTTTTAACTTGAAGGATTGTTATAACTCCATGTGTAATCATTTCCCGTTTACCTACATCTACGAAAGCTAAATTATCCGCTGTTTCGTTTAACTGTTGAATTAGTTGTTTTATTTGCGGAGACTTCGACTGAAGAAGAGAAAATTCGACTCCTAAACTTCGAGGTGCTCCAGGAGGTTCCCCATAACAAATTCTTTGCAGTTCGCATAGTCTTGTAGTTCGGCGCAAGAACCATTTAATAAGTGGGCGAAAATACCAATAAAGATAAGAAAATATTACTCCAAACATGATTGTATATTTTCATGTGCCTCTATTTCTAATCAATTTTTAAAGACTGAAGGCACTATACATAAGTTCGATAGGGTAGAATCACACAGTTATTATTTTATTACTGTTATATTGAAAATATATTTTACAATATACTTTAAACATTTTAAATTATAATTCTAATATCGGCGTTTGACGTTTGTTTGACAGTAATTCGTAGTCGATACTCAGACCAGGGTCTACTACGTTAGTTTTTAGGTATGTATTAAAATGTAATTTTAAATAAAGAAATGCATTTAATTATTATGTGGGATAATTTTTGTAATGTTTAATAAAGTCAATATTTATTTTTAGAATATAAAAATATTTTAGTTTACGAATAAAATGAAATATATTGGATACGGATATTGTTTATTGTCTGTAGCATTTCCTGGAATAATTTTATGTGTTGTTTATTAACGCTTGTCATAAAACTTGTTTAAATTATTTGAAAAATAAATGTTTAACGACTAATATTTTTTATTCGTCCATGAACGAAAAACAAAAGACGTTCTGCGCATGGGCATTTTCCAAATGTCGGTAATACAGTTTTTGGCAGTATAATTTTGTTTTCTTTCATGAAACACGAGAAGATTTTAAAGAATTTTATATCACATATACATAAAATTATTCGTACAACAAGCTACTGAGCACGTTTGCGTGTTTGTTTAATTCATTTCTTAAATGGAGTAGTGCAGCGAGTGTATTTTACCAGTTATTAGATTAAGTGCAACGACCACGACTATCGCGCCAAGAAGCTCGGATCGATGTTTGGTCTGTTGTTACGTAGTGAGCTACTTCAAGGTTCAGCAGTTAGAACGTGGAATCGTGTTTTAAATATAGCGAACTATTTTCGGTATAAATTTAATAGTTTCATACAACCAGAGGTAAGTTTAAACAATACACATATATATTATTCCTTTGTTGAAAGAATTTGGTCCATTTACCCATTTTACGTCCTTATCAAGCAAGCCTTCGGGTAACAAGATGGCCGATGTTTTAAGTTTCATGTATTTTAGCATTTGTTCCTTTAATTCTATTGTTTGAGAACTAATACTTCAAATTTATGTCATTACAATGTAAATATCATTTTACTAACGCCTTATTTCAATGAAAAACCATATAAAAAACATGGTTACTGAAAGCCGCGAGAATAAAAATAGCAAAACTGTGAGTAGATTCTATTTACATGTTCCTACTTTCAAATACCGAGGGAAACATTAAAATAGGTTAAAATAAATTGAGTAGCTTTCTATACATGTATTGATTTGTAATAAATAAAGGAAGTATTAGTAATGCAATAGGTTTAATGACAACTGACAGCAAATTTGCTATGCTTTTACCATTGACAGGCTATATAAGAAACGTTGTTTATTGCGAAGTATTGTTGCAGATGCCGCGATCACGAAGGCGTCATCATTCTCGATCTCGTTCGAGATCTCGATCACATTCACATGATCGTGATCGCGAACCGAAACGTCGACGTGTGGAGTCGCCAGACAATACGCACCATCGACGATCAGTAAGGTTAGTTGTCTATAACATTTTGTATTATTGTACTTCCATTTGATTAGTACTATTGTGATTTCTGATCAATCGAAGAAAAAGAACTTTGATGCAGTTAATTAACTTATTGATTTTTGCGACGAAGTTGTAGTTTAATTATAGAAATTATAACGTATCAAAGAAACTTTTTTTTGTAATTATAGTGTAAATATCGAAGCATAACATTTACTTGGAATTCCCAGAGATGTTCTGGAATATTCTTTAATAGTTGATCACAGATGTAAGATGCAGACAACCAACAGTACATACATGTACTGCTGGTTTCCGGTCAATTGAGTCAAAATTTGGCGTTAACCTACAAAACTCTTATTTATTTTTAGAATTAGGTTCTATATTAAATACTCTAATTTTTTTTATCGAATTTAATTTTTAACGCGTTTCATAATTTCAATGTTAAAGTTTTAATAAATCATTTATCATATTACTGGTTTTATTTAAATTAGCATGTAGGTTTTACCACTCCTTGCATTTCATCTTCGCCCGAATATCAAGGTTTGCCATGACATTTTTCACCACAATGGATATCAATTAATTTTAATGCTTTGTTATAAAGGTGAAAAATTAATTAATGTGTCGTATATAATAAACTAATAAAAATATATTGACACATTTCAAGTGGAAAGCTTCAATGTTTTATGGCCGGTTGCATCGTTACACATAAATTTTAATTTTTCGTTAAACAATATCACATCGGAATAAAATGCCAAATGAACTATTTAACATTGCTGTCAAAATTTCGATTAGATTTTTCTTGTTTAAGTGTCTACTAAAATTTAAGCCTTGTTGCAACTGGGCATTAAACATTTTTTTCTATGACTACTACGGAAAGTGGCACTTTTCTCACAATATATAAAGCTTTAAAGTAAAATCGTGGGTTAAAGTAACACTGGGCATGTGCAGTATGGAAAATATTATTCCTCATAGTAATTGCCAACACTGCGCATACGTGGAGGTATTCTTTGTAAGGTTACGCGCTTCTGTGAAATAGTTTTCATGCATGTATTTTGGTTCCGTAACCTTAATTAACAATGTGGTCATAGAAAAGGGTACTCGTGCAGAATGATCTATTTCCCACTTTGTAATTCTTTCACACCTCGTATGAAATTGGCAACTACTATTATTATTTATTTTATATCTCCAAATTTATAATATTAGTTGGCATAAAATGCCTGGTTGTAAATTTTGATATGGGTTACAATTCTGATTTTATTTTTTCGGTTACCAATCCTGTTTGAAATTAATTATTTTTCTAGGAAAATTTAAATTTAAAAAATAAGGTTTCGGTACGTTGACTTCAAAAATAAAATGCGGATGCGAATTACCTGTTATATCCGCCAAGAAAAACAAAATAAAAAATGATTGTCCAATATTTATGCATGTTAAGATTCCCGCCAGACATTAAGGAAAAGGTTTTTTTCTTGAATTAATTATGACTCATGGTGGGTCGTCGTGATTGTAATTTCCTAGAATAAAATCGGCGTGTTCCTTTGTTTGCAAATTTCGCGCTGACTTTCATCTTTTTGTTTGTTATAAAATTTTTCAAATTCTTGCTGCACTAATATTTATAAATATTATATATAGCATAAATAAATATAGGCTACACTACGATAGTTTTAGAAAATAAATGTAATTCTAAATATAGTCTGCAGTGATATAGTAATATAATTAAAAATAGATTGAGTATTTTTTGTAAATAAAAAACAACCTTCACCCGCGTAAAAATAGAGTTATGATTTGGTTTATTTCATTGCGTAACATAACACGGAAGTCATTATTCGAATGAAAAACTATTTGTAAATGGAGAAGATAACATCAAGGTTACAAATTATTCGCGTTGGTAAACAGAACATAAGGGTGGTTCACAAACGCTTTATTGATTCATAAGCAATTCTCTGGCCTCTGGTGACATTCCTGTAGCATAATGTGATATTAATGAACTGGCATACAGAACTAAATTTAGCTGGTCGCTAAATTAACTACTACATAACGATATGTTTAGATTGAGCAAGTACTCTTCACACTGTCACAAGGTCATTTTACCACATAAAAATATATTTTGGCTACCAATAAAACTCTATTTTTGTTTTTGGCTAATTTGATATTAACTGATCTTTTGAATAACACATTTGTTTACAATGTATTGATTTCCTATTTACAACTCGTGTAAACATTGTTTAGTGATCAATAAAACTATATTGTTCATTCAAACTTTATACAAACAGTTATTTACGAAATGTGGGTGTACTGTACTTACAAAGATATACAAAGTAATATTATATTAAATAATACACAAACAGAAAATACAATTTTACTGCTTATAATGACGCAAGTAAATATTTGCTAGTCAGATCTACAAAATAACAAAAAAAATAAAGATTTCCCAGGTACTTCGCGTACGGTATCAAGGTAACCTAAAAACAACTGTGAAAAAATTGCCTACTTTATGCATTGTTATTAGAACAAAAAAGGTAACATTTTTTGGCAGTTTTAGTAATAGGTTTTTATATTTCAAATATTATTGGAATTTAATTAAGACAGTATTAAATACTGCAATTTAACAAGGGAAATTATGCAAAATCGATGATCTTGTAATTTGCACACCAAAAGAAATAAAAAATGTCGCGAAGGAAATAAAACTGCAATTATTTTAGAATAGGATATAAAATATTGTATGATTCATGTCAGTAAAGTACTTTTCTGAACCTAAAGACTTATCCAACCTCAGCAATCTATTCTTCTTACAGATCAGAAAAAAAGTACTTTATTACCTAGCAGTACAAATAGCTATTTTTAAACTTATTTTTCTTTACTTGTTTTACGCGTAAATAAAGTTATAGATTAAAACAGCAGAGTCATCAACCTGAAAAATATGTTATTAGGCGAGGAAAGCAAATAATAAGAATAATTGCCATTGCAATGTGGATGACCTATACTTACATGAAACAAAGTAATAAACATTTTATAGGAGCATCAATTCTTG
The DNA here is from genome assembly GCA_035578165.1 of Stenolophus ochropezus. Classification (NCBI taxonomy): domain Eukaryota; kingdom Metazoa; phylum Arthropoda; class Insecta; order Coleoptera; family Carabidae; genus Stenolophus; species Stenolophus ochropezus. The sequence goes on from JAQOWZ010000002.1 coordinate 8,629,267, forward strand.
AAGATAAAAAACCTAAACAATGTCGCATCTTCCGGTAGTGGATGAATCACAGCATCACATGGACATGGTCAGTTACTTCGTCACACACCCACACATTCAAAGAATAACCATTGTTCCTTACACACTCTGAAATCAAACACAGGTAAGCTGCGGTACCTGGTGAACATATTTACATACAAAAAGAACAGCTGCACATGAAAAATAGAAAAATCCTAAGATAATAAGATAGAAGGTTTTGGACTACGGCCTACAGACTGTCAAATGTTTCAAACGCTAATTAATTGGGTAAGATGATGGGTGTGTAAAGATAAAAAAGTTCGTTGATCTATATGTAATTTTAAAATTTATGCATCATTGCACAGAGTAATATACGGTAAATCATACGTCATTTATTTACAAATACTTCAAAATTGTTTGATCTGGAGTTCTTTAATTAAGTACCGTTTTCTTTTTCCGTAGTTTATTAACCTTTTCAATTTATTTAAATATTTCATACGGGTTTGCTTTCCATTCTGGCATTGATATCTTTTAATTTGTTCAGTTTTTTTGCCTCAATTATATGAATTGTTGGTTGCATAGGCGTATTTAGTTACTGTACTGGTTACAGTTTTTTCAAAACAACTACGTTCATTGTTGGAGAATAATTGAAAAGTTTTAACAATAGAACAATATTTTTCTACATGTAAAAGCAGGGTTTTTAATGTTGTTCAAAAATTATATTGGTTTTTATTCATCGTTCAGGCCAATACCCTTTTGTAATATTTTGTATTGGAGTCTGACATCGTCGTTTTGACCTCTGGCATGGTTCACATGTTGAATCATCTTCACTCTCTCGTTTAATATTTTTGTTTATACTGATGATGGAATTTAATTATTTTCTCGATATTTTAGAGTAATTAATATTTTTAAATTTTTAACTGATATCACTACCTTAAAAGGATTCCAAATTAAACTGGAACAGGAATTTAAGAGGGTTCAAAACCCATTTGAATAGATTCATAATTTCTTAAATAATTTAAATTAATAAAAATTTACAAAAGATGATCCATTTCAAAGCATAGAACGATTATTCGAAGAATGAACTCACTGTAAAGTTAAATAAGTTTAAAGCAGCAAAAAATATGTATAATTTACCGATAAAGTGCAGCAAAAAATATGTATAATTTAGCGGTAAAGTGCAGCAAAAAATGTGTATAATTTAGCGTATAAGGAAGACATGTGGTGTCCACATCAGATTTTTATATACGTATATAATTCATCGCTTTTATTTGGGACATAACATTTCTAGATGAAACGATGCCTCAATTACCTAAGGTATTATACTTGTATTTATTTGTATTTTAGTGGTGTAGGTTATCAGACAACAGCTTCTGCAGAGGTTCTATAGCTTGTAGTGAATTTCGAACCACTCGGACATAGCGGTATTTTTATTTAGATCTCACATTCTTCTTAATAGAACTTTGTGTATGAATATTTTTCAAATTTTCATTTTCGTTTCAATACAAATAAGTGAAAAATAAATTGTTAAGAATTCTATACAATTTCATTAGCTCATGACGTATTATAGCCTTTGACATTTTGACAGCCGCGGAGGACATTTGTGGTACTACAAAATAAGAACTAGAACTATTCTGTTCAAATATATAATATCGTCTAAGAATAAGGATATAACTATAATTATATACAAAAATAACAATTGAGTTCTTTCTGTTGACAATTAATATAAAAATGTGCCATGTTATATGTCTGCCCTTTTCTATACGTCACAGTTAAAATGCGGTAAAAATTCAATGTACCTATGTATATACTTTTTAAATGAAATTACATATTTGTTAACATTATTTTGTAGCAAATTATTGAAAACATTTAAAAGTTAAATTTAAATCCATTTCAGTTGGAGTACGTTAATAAAATGAGCCTCCGTTTCCCAATGTACTGAAATGATAAACGTAATATGTTTCTAAATAGGATCAGAATCGTAAAATTTAATTTTACCCCTAAAATAACAGTAATAGGGGAATTATCAATAAACATTCTTTTTAATTAAATTCCACTCATTTTGCGTTATTCATTTTTCATGAAAAGTAGACCGCTTTTCAAATCCGAATCCGGGTATTATCCTCTCGATCTTGTACCAAACAACAGTTAATCGTCGCCAATCCATTTCTCATATGAATCATTGCGAGCAGGCCGAGCAACTCTTTGTCACGTTGCATGACATGTCGCAAGTGGCACTGTCTTTGCACAGACCGTTAATTTCACTTTCTGGGCTGGAGATGTGCTGGGCATCGACCCGCTGGTCAACCTCTTCGCCAGCGAGTTGGCGATGTGTGGGCCGGCAGACCGGCAAGGTCGAGCTGCACACCGTGCATTCACTCATTGTTTACGTAGGAATGCATTCGGGAAACCAATGAAATAAAATACAAGTTTAACACAGTAAAGTTTCATCTTATGGTTCAGAAATGTACTCAACTTACTTGACTCAGTAATTCGTTTGGTTTATCTTTGGCAGTGCTAGTAGCGATGGAAGGTTTGTTTCTATGAGTTGATGACATAGTTGGCAAAAATCATGATTTATTTTAAAAAAATCAAAAATCATTGATTTTTTTTAATAAAATACAATATTTGGGTTTAAGTTCTGTAATTATTTTTTTAATAATTTATAACGTTTCGACAGCTCAGACTAGGAATAGTAACAAAGAATTTTTACCTTTAGTTACAAATTTAAGTACTTATATTTCTCATGACAAATAAAGTGATAAAATGTTATTTCATTTTAACATATTATTTTATAGCAAATAATTAAATTTCTATTATAATTTGTATTTTTGATAAAAATCAATTATTTTTATATAAATAATCAGTTGATTTAAATCTCGATTTAAATCAGTTGATTAAATCAAGCCAACCCTGGTTGATTCTCATGTCATCAATTGTAAACAAGTGATTCAAATCGTCAAAGAAAAACGGTATTGATGACATCAGATAAAATCGTGTGATTTCCACAGTAAACAAATGTCAAAACTGACAGTATTATATACAACTATACCTATAATAATGGATGAAATATAAAAAAGTTGTATATTAAACTAACGAAACTACATACATTGACGCAGAAATATTTTTTTTACGACCATTAAGATATTTGCTTGTTGTATGTTTGTTTTTGCAACGGATACATAGTATATTGTAAGATGCATATTACGCACCAAGCGGAAAATTGATACTAGAAGAAATTTCTCAAGTGCGTAATTGCTTTACAACTCGAATTATGTACTTTTTCTACAATCACTATTTGACTGTTTTTCGATCACATCACGATCAAACAATGCATTAAAAGAATTGACACATCACTAGTAAATAGTGCCAATTACAGAACATAAAAACATCTATGTCAGTCTGTTAATCTCTAAATAATAAATTTAAACTATTTACAACCCAATTAAACAGTAATATGTAGAACATTTCTTGATTATTTTTTTATTAGTTGTATTATTTATAAAAATAAATAATTTTGTCTTATTTATAAAACTAACATTATTTAGATAAATCAAAAATTCCTTAACTGTGCAATGACGTACTTTGCACACGGCCTTCCGTAATGTGACACTTAGATAACCTATAAATTATATAATAGTATTTAGATAACCTATAAATTGTATAACAGTGGTCATAGAAGAACATTACATATTTTCATTTCTCATGGGAAGCATAGGCAACGTTAACGAATAAATTCAAATTTCACAGTTCTGTCAAAAATCCTATTGTTTAATTTTTGTTTTATAGCTAGTTTCTAGGAAGTAGTGAAATGAAGTCATCTTTATTATTAAAATATAAATGAATTGGGAAATAATATCGTACTTGTGCAATATACAATTTAAATTTAAACATAAATATTTCTATTTCAATTTTGTCTCCTCTGTAACATGCTCGGTAACATGTATTATAATATTATAATCAAGCGAATAAAAATCTCATCTATTCGTATAAGACAAAGATCTTACATAAAAGTTTAATAATTCTTGCAGAAATTGATGATGATCAAACTCAGGGATACAGACTTTATTTGGTAACAAAATATGCTTAGTTACATATATAGTTGTTATATTAAGAAGTATAATAGTTTTCGTAAAATAATATGGGTAATATAAATATGGATTTAAAGTTTAAATCGATATCGATATATTAAGAAAGTGGAGGACAATTTAAGCAGAATTTGAAAATTTATGTGTTTGTTAGTTTGTTCTAAAAAATATTGTTTTTCACATTCACTTGTATCGTCCATGGCACACTTGTTTTAGCCATATTTAAATAAAACTGGTATAAACCAAAACATGCATTTTTCTCAAAAAAATGTTATCTTAAGATATGCAAATATTAGATCTCAGAATTTAGGTTAAAATTGGTCAACCGAAAGACTTGTTGGAAAAATATCTCTTAAATACATTTTTTATTCCAAATTAAGTTATTGTCAAATATGTTGAAGATTCAATAAAAAAAAAATAAGTGTATGTCATGATCTGATAACATATAATTACACTTAATAATTACTTGCATTATTTTAATGACAAAAATTATTCTGACAATTAGTTATATTGTTTATTATTTACGGAAAATGCCACAATAAAAATAATGGACGTTGCTATTATGAGAGTGTATAAATATGTATTTAAATGTAGAATAAACGACATGTTTATTTACATTATTGCATTTTAATTTCTATGCAATTAAAATGTTCCATTACAGTTTTAATAACTCAGTGCTCTTTTTAAAAAGAAAATGTACGTCCCAGGTGAAAATTCAGTCCATGTTTCACAGGAATTATTAATTAAGATTAATGTTTAATTCACTTCGAGACGGGGCTGGCTGCTGTCCATTTATCAAGATTTTATAAATTTGTTATCAAGGCTTTACTCCTACTTGCAAATAACTTCTTTTTAGCGTAATTTCTAGGCCATTGTTAAATAGATTGAATTAAGGTCGTATTTTACATCATTATATTTCGCGATACACATCTTCAACAATTTCTATTTATTTAAGCTACTTAATTTGAAAAGTTTGACAATGATCCAGTGTTACATTTACTTATTACATGATCTACCTTGAGTGTGGCCATTCTAGCTGATAGTAGGGTATGTATTAATTGAAGGGCATATTCCGAGGTTGCTAGATTCGTAAGTATTTATTACAACGATTACTGTAATCGAAATCAGTCACCATAAACGCGGGTTTCCTTACATATATTATCATATTTGTGTGACCTAAGATATCACTAGTTTCCTCTTGTGAAATCAAAATATTTGGCGTAAATATAAACAAACCATGACAGATGCACATCATGTTCATGAAGAATGGTGTTACATAATTTGTTGGCGCCATATGCCATTAATTTGTCACAGTCGTAAATATAGTTTTATTTGGGTGCAAACAGATCTAATAAGGTCAAAGATTATAATCAGTTACTGAGATTTTGCATGCCCATATTCGGATGCGTATTTCTGTGCTATGCAGAGATTTACATTTTTGCAATCAACTACGACACAAATGAAATTATTTTATAAATTGGATGCTAAAGTATTTTAATTTTCAGAACCAGCATTCCAAAATGCCTGCCGATAGTTATTTTTGGTTGAATCTGAACAATTGAATATCAAAGAAAAAAATCAGCTGTGGCTACCACAGAACCGATCGCCTCTACCGAGAAAATATAAACTATACGAAAAAATGTCACTAAATTATTTGTTTTCGAATAAAGATTTTTATATTTTAGTGCAACTTTTTTCAATTAACTTTTCGAAATATTAAACAAAAATAAACTGTTGCTTCCGATTGACCGACTTTTACCAAAAGTTTATCAAATTGTGCCATTTACGTCACAAGATTAAAAATGAAGTTTCTTTAAAATCCGTTCAGCCGAATTTGCGTAATATGAGCACAGATATATCCAGACATACAAACCGGAAGACATCGCGCTAAAAATGAAAACGTACTGTAAAAACCTTCGCCGAAATGTTAAAATCGGTTTGATTGGTATATCTCCCTTATATGTGGTATTCGGTACAATAGGTACAACCAAAGGCGATTGGTTATTATGGTGATCAGTCGTCCCGAAATTTCCCGAATTTCAAAGGTTATTTTCGAATCTAAAAAACTCCCGATTTGACGCCATTTGTTTCGATTTTTAAGAAAAATAAAAATATACGTTTATTATTATTTAATGAAATAAATTAATACGTCTTCCTACTTTTACTTAGAGCGATGTTGTTCCAATGAAATGTGCGAAAAAAGGTTATTTTAAAAATCCTAGAAAAAAAGTACGTTTCGAAAACAATGAAAAATATGTTTACTCGAAAAAGATAATGAAACAACGCATGAACATAATTTTATTAATTATTTAGTTAATTATTTATTTCTATCATAAAACCTAAGTCAGACATTCACGTTAAGAAGATAGTACATGTCGCCTCGAAACTAGCAGTTTGTACAGATACAAAATATAGATTGATGCAATTTAATCTTGAAATATAGACAAGTTTAGAGGTACTGACTATTGGAAGAATATTTAACAATTTCCTAATTTCCTGTTTAAAAATTATTTTAAATTATATATGTATGGATTATTAAAGTTCTGCAAGTAAAGGCTTTGTATAAATTTTATATATCATTCATTAAATTTTAGACGAAATCATTTGATTCAAAAATGAATGGATTTGAAACAATATGACAATATTTTGAAATGAAATAAGATGTTTTATGGTATGAGAACTTTTATAAGAACAGAGTATATCAGCCATTTTTCATTTACAATATATAAAATAAAAACTTTTATTAAATATTCATTAAGGAATGCGTATTTTGACAATTTTTCCTGGGTACACTAGATTTGCATTTTTACCAATAACCAAATTAGTAGTCTCTGTATTAGTCTTCGCTATTTTCTTAATGTGAACTGAGTACGTGTTTTATATCTATGATCAGACACAGCACAGATTATAAACAATTCAGTGCAAATTGTAAGACAGTAAAAATTTGCTTTAAGGATACGATATTGGAGTGTATGTTTACGTGTAAACAATTATGTTTTGAAGCAGCAAGAAATTAAACAATACCACTCGTTAAAACATAAAACCCAGAAGAATTCAAGCAACAAGCCTTTATTTGTACCTTTCAAGATCAATTACAACATTACATGAAAAAAATCACGTACAGAACAGCATAAAATCTCAATTGAAAGCAAGAAAAAAGCCGGCGGAGATGAATGTTGATGACTTAGTTAATTAAGACGTATTGAATGGAGCACCTTGTGCCCAGACCTCACATGTGTTGGCGCAGGCAGGTCTGATGCAGTGGCCTTGGGGCTGCCGAGGTTGCGGTTGCTAAATGTGTCTGTAACCGCACACTGACGTTCATTATCAGACTGGAACCCTATACCGGAATTTCATTGATAACTAACGACAGTCTTTACGGCTGTTTGCAATACTAACGTGCATAAAGGACGGGAATTACTGTCAAGCGCAATATGCTTTTCTATGCTCTACACAAAGTAAAGATCAGTCAGTAATTGATTTAGAAATCATTCGAAAAATTGCTCCAGATAATTAATTTCCAATGCAGCTTAAATCTCAAATGATCTAAAAATAGTGTTGCCATGTAAATCTAAACTTTCTAGACACTTGTCTTGTCTTGTTTAGATTATCAAGACGACTGGCTAAAGTAATGTCTTGAAATTTCAAGACTTTCTTATTCTAGATCAAGACGAGAAAATTCTAGACAATTTTCAAAACTAAATTACTATATTTTACTTTATTAATTAGAAATTTTAAATTTTCGCAAAATAAATGTGTCATGTGAAGCTAAAACAGTAATTGTAAAATAGAAAAAGAACACTGCTGAAGAATTATCTCTTTATATAGACTTATACTTAGTAATGTCTTGTCTTGAAATTTCTAAACGGCAACACTGTCTAAAATTAGTTAAAAAAAGTTAGAAGTTAAATTATGAATAAATTATCTCAAGACTCTATTACAATCCAAATTTCAATGTTGTGAATTTATTAGACAGTAGTCACCAAATGAACAGAATTATATAAAACATGCTGCTTAATCTAGCAGAAATTTTTAAATTATAATAAAGAAAATGTAGATTTGTATGGTAAAATGAGGAATACAAAGTACCAGGGTACTAGGAGTTTAATTTACTTACGGTTCGAGTTCATGCAAAAAAATTGGGTTTCGGTTTTGATTTTAGCGAAATATTTTTGTTCTGATTTAGATTCAAGTTTAAAATATTATAGATAGTCGATTTCTTTTAATTGAGTCACCAGTTAATTAGAATATCCGCTTTTTTTAGTCGAGTATATAAATAAATAAATAAAAACCAAATTAATGAAGTAATATACCATTTAAACATTTAATTGGGTTAGTAACGAAGACTGGTTTTAACAAAGAGTGATTTCGATCAAATAATATTAGGACAAGAATTAGATTATTTCACAGAAAATGGGAATCTCTCTCTCAGATAGTAAACATTATGACTAGTTTTTGCGGAGAGGCGATTTTGATCTAATTCCTTTAGGGCAAGAATTCGAATACTTCACAGTGAGTGATCTCAATATATTGGGACAAGAATTTTATTATAGAATTTATTATTAGTTAGTTTAATTGGGGCAGCCATTTAATTAGGTCAAATGTCTCCCAATTAAGCGGAATAGAATGTGTTACATATAAAATATACCCAATTAAAATGTGAAATCTTAAAATGAACCCATAAAAATTAGTTTGGTTTATGGTTTAAAATAAAAAAAATTCGTGTTCGCTACCATTGAAAAGTTTCGGTTTTGTGTGGGTTTCGTTCCAGGTTCTGTTCCTAATGAAGTGTTTTTCTTGATTCAATTCAAAAGATGGAAGAAGTTTAAAAAAAAATTTAAACACTTCATAGCCGAAGAATATATACAGTTTTTTATCGGTACACAGATCAGCTTCTCAAAATACTGAACGAGTTATTATATTACACACCTTTTAATTTATATTTTTACATTTATGAAGCATACTGATATTTTATTGTAAATACTGCCACAATAATTAATTGCCAATTATTTATTGCGTTCTAAATCAGTTATGAAATTTTTTATGAAGTACTAAAACATGTTTTCCAATAACAGAATTTATTTAATAAATATTACTCTACCACGTGCACTTATTTCTGACTCAAAGTTGTGATTGTTAAACAATATGAATAATTATTTTGTTTTGTAGCATGTTTGCTAACCACTCGTTGATATCTCTTATCTTTACAAGTTTTGCGCATTGAATAAATATTGTACTACCCTATTACTGCAGTGGATAGTTGATTACACTATCAAATATTTATGCCTTAAAGCCTTAAACAACAAAGAAATGAGTATTTGAATTTGGAATTACAAAGATTATCGTGTTTGCTTCGAAAAACCTGAATAATTCCTGTTTATGTTCGTGAATTTATGTTAAAAGCAATAATTAATTAACGTGTAATTGATTGTTGTTTTACAAATACAAGCTATAAAGCTTTATCGTACACTACAATAGATAATAAATTTCTATTTTTAGTACTCTGATAACAGCATTTTAAATAAATAAACAAGTTGTGAAGAAGGATAAAAGTTAGAAAATAACAGTTAAAATTGGTTTTGAAAAAGAAACAGTTAATGGTTATTCATATTTGAATCACGTTCCAAACATTCGTAATCGCAACTTTGCGAAATAAACTACGAAACAATTAGTATCAATCATGTAGGTATCCACACAGGTACATATTAACATATTCCGATTTAGGTATGGTAATGTTTGCGTTAATTGTCCATTCGCTAAATTTGGCCAACGAATTCTTGAGCAAAGAACCACTAACAGCTCATCGGCCTGGCATTCGACTGTTTCCAGTTGTTTCGGTTTTGTTTTACGCCATGGGTGTTCTGATAAAATATTAATTTGCCGCCTCGTGCATACGTTTAACCATTTCGCAATTTTATTGCTTGCTTGTTGTTGACTTTTTGGCCGGGATTTTTACTATATAAAGCGATTTTATTGCAATTTGGATATTCTGCTTATTTGGGCATTCGGAATTGGGGCCGTTACGTCATTTTAGAAATCCCGTTTTTTAAATATAAATATAAAAAAATAAATATGTCATTCAAGGATTTATTACCCATTGCTGGATGTTCCAGATTTATTTATTATTTAAATTGAAATTACGTTATACTCAGAAGAGTTGATTATATTTTGACTTCAATTGTCTCACGAAAATTCGATCGCATATTGCTTTAGGTTTGTCAGAATACCTACAGTATTCAGAGTTGGATTAAATGTTATGAGGCGAGATATAAATTTAGGTTTTTTTGTGAACTTAAGTAAGAGGAATTGAAACTTTTTATGACGAGCCCTTTACTTATAACTTATGACAAACTATACATTTTAATAATAATTTCTGGTTTCGTAAAAAAAAAACGAATTCTATAAGTAATCTAAAAAATCAAATAAAACACATATGACATAAGTTTAATGCCTATTTGCACCAACAAGTCTTAAATAAAGAACACTTAAACAAAAAAATGCTAATCGATATTTTGTCAGCAATTTTGAATACTTCATTTGATATTTTGTTCCAATGTGATTTTAAAATAGTTTCTTATCAAACTAGAGAAAAGTGTATCTATCTAGTTCGAGACATTCGAGTGAGAGTGGAAAAATCGATTTATTCAGACGAAAAGGCGCAGCAACATGATAAGCTAGAAAATTAGGTTATGTAAACTTTGACGTTTAGCAGTGCAATTGTAATAGTATTGCCAATATGCCAATTCAAGTAAGTTGTTAAATTATGAAATAATGTGACAAAGAAAAGAAAAAGACATAATTGCCATATTTTTTTAAAAAAGAATATCATTTAATAAGAATTTTTAATATAATAATGATTTTTTTCCTTATTTCATTCTATATAATAATATGTATATTTTCCTCTCTAGATAGGGAAAGAAAGTAATTTTCCTCACAATTTTGCGAGAAAAAAATAGAGCTTTATATACATGTCATGAAAAAAATATATTGTTTATATTTAAGTGCTATTAAAAATAAACAATTAACCTGGACAGTTGTAAAACAATTAAGCCCACGGCTCAAATCTAAATGTAATTGTTAGCCTTGTCCTTGCTCTAATAGATCCATGTTCAATAAAATCGATTTTATTTTGAATGTCAAAAACATTGATATAGTTATGCGTAGGCCGGTTACAAAACTTATTCTTGTCGCGCTAATAAAATGCGAATGACAGTGATTTAAAAAATGAAACATCAAATCTCGCTCCAGTTCTTCAACCTATGCCCAAAGCCGAGATAATCATTCGCGAACATGAGCTGAAAGTAGGCGTCCAACACCAAATACAAATCTAACGGGACCGGTTTCAGAATACATTATGTTTTTTGTTGGATTCTCTATACGTGATTTTTAGAAACTATGGATTTTTGGGTTAATACTTCCCACGTTCTATTATTTAATTGTTGTGTTAGCTCCATATGAAACAATGACATTAATTGTTACTTAATTATACAGTGCGGTCATTTGGTTAGCATGTTTCAACTCGAATTAAGCGTGATATCTAGGGTTCAAATCTCACCGTAGCCAATCTTTAACCAAATAAAAATCCCGCTGTGTCCAAGTGATTTGAAACCCACTATAACTATTTAATAACTAGGAAGAGTAAATGATGTAGCTACATTTACACTGTGTAAATACCACAAAAAAGGTCCTAAACTTTTTTCGCAAATCATAAAAAAAAAATCAAAGAAATAATAAAAAATTACAACAAAGTTTGAAGCACACAATACTTGTACAATATCACAAATGAGTAAAAAATACTATGATAAAGAGATAACATTAAAGAAGCTTTGTATAGAAATAGTAGTGTAAAAAAATATTTAGAAAACTTGAATATGTCATTCCTTTCGTTTATTAAGGTGATTTTGGTGTCGACAGTTTGTGTTTTATTGTATGTTGATAGTTTCATTAATTTACTATACAACTCTAAGGCCGGGTTGCACAAAACTTCATCAATTTTGATTAATGATTAATTTTTTGACAGCAATGTATTTTTAGTACGTGGCCATGGTAACAACGTCAAATTAATCAGTGATTTTTTTTATTAGAGCTTGATTAGCCTTTCTGCAACCGGGCATAATACTGTCAGTTTTGACTTTTATTTACTTCAGAAATTTCACGATTTCATCCGACAAGATGATGCCATTAATCTATCTTCCCCCAACGATTTGAATCACATACACTTGCACCACTAAAATGAAAGTCTAGATATAAATAGAACTTAATTTCCCGAATGGAATCTTGAGATTCTGTATACAGAATGTAAGAAAGATGTAACAAAATTTAATAGGACAATAGGTTATTCCTGAGAACATTTTACATCAGAAATGTCATATGAACAAACACAGGTTCTATTGTTATTTATATAAAATTACAAGAGGTCAAAGGTTAATAAATCTAGTTGTTATTGAACAAAATTTCAGAAAACAGAACACAATATTGGTAACAAAACATGAAATAACACAATAAACATTTACATTAATTATAAATAACAACAAAACATGGAATAAAACAGCGGATAAGAGAAAAAATTCTCCAGACTTATAACGGGTGTTATTATTACAAAATCCATAAACAAAATTATTTTGTTAATGTACCTTTTTCTTTCCGAAAATATTTTGATTTTTCACGCAAAATGAATTCAGGAATAAGCTACTAAATGTTGTTATACTTATCTTGAAGCTCCTTGCATATTAAATTAAAGAAAATACTACTAAATTTAAGATTCAGATTATAATGCATGAAGATTTGTTGAAATGTTTAAATGAATATTTATTTTGTATATTTAAATTTAAAATAAAGAAATGTCAGAATAAATTTGTAAAATTTGCAGACCGAACAAAATTATAATATTTAAAAAGTATGTCAGTTCAATACAGTATCTGCTCAGTTAATATAAATAATTCATTATTAAAAACAATGGCTTATCTTCATAATTAAGCTGGTGACTAAACCAACAACTGCTTTTTCAATTAAAATACATCATCGTAGGCCGTGCAAGGCAACTGAAATGACGTCACAAAGTCCTGGACAGTTTTCCAAATGAAAATACTGTCCCCTATATAAATAATCCCGATGATAAATTTGGAACGGAAAACGGAAAAGTCAAGGACAATATACAGCTAAAGTGACTCAACATCAAATGACCGATATTTTTGCACTATAAGGAATCCTAGAAATCTTGGAGATTCGAACCGAGTTCTATTCACGACATTTGAAAGTTTAAACTGGCACATGTATTTTTAATTTGAGGCCAGAATCCAACTTTAGGCAAAACATCATTAAGATTTTGCACTTTTTAACATGTTTGGACTAGTGCTCTTTATTAAATTCAAGAAACTTTTTAACTTTTCGAATCTGGAAGTTCGAATTTTGAATTTAAAATTGATGTACGAATTTTAATTTTCAAATTTTGTTTTCGATTTTATTTGCTTTTGCTCGTTTGTACATAAATACAGTAACCACGAAAAGAAATTGTTTCTTTGGGAAATACGGTAATATATTAACTTTCTTAACAAAAAAAATCCTAAATTACTAAAATAAATACGATTATAACAAAATTAGTTAAGTATATATTGTACAGTTTTTTTATTGTTTTATTCTTATAATTTTATAATTCAAAAAAATCTTTTCTGTTTCATTTATTCTTTTTAATTTCGAATTTCTGATTTAGAATTTCGAATTTTAACGTGAATTCAAAATTTGAAATTTCCGAATTAAAAAGCAGGAACCTATCATTTTTACAGACCATTTTCGGGTTTGTATTCATACCTTTTCTAGATTTTAACGGATCTCTACGAATTAAAAGTTTGGACAATATGTCCGGATGTATTTGTACAAATGTAGAGCAAATTCGGTTGAATGGATTTCAATGGAACTTCATATTTAAGCTTCTGGACATCGTAGTACGAAATTCTCAACTTTTGGTAAAAATGTAACAACTAGAAATGAATTTACTCGTCATTTTTAGGTATTTTCTATTTTGCGAATATTTTGTAAGAGTTAAAAAATTAATGTCAATTTTTCTTGTATTTTATTATAAATATCTCAAATAAATACAAATTCTTTTAGAAAAGCAATTTAGGTTTAAATTAAACATGTTATTGAAAACATGAATAGTTTGATTTATTAACCGCATAAAATGTTAATATTAATTTTCTTTTTTGACGTCAGTTCTAATTCAATAGAGATTTTTGTCTCCACATTAGAAAAAAAGGCTATATGTCTATTTAGCCTTATTCTTTGGATCATTTTGAAAAGTAGATTGAATTCTTACAAATAGCTTGTAACACAATTTATAATAAAAAGTGGAAAATTCTTGCGATATTTAAAAAGAAATGACTAGAAAGTTCTTTTCTTCCAATTTGCTATTGAGGATGTACCTATTTGTACCGTGCTGTTTTTTTACACTTTAAGATCCGGACAATAGTTCCGGTTTTCGTCTTCAAGACCAGAACCATTAAATATTAATTTACTTTCTTGTTTAACAAAGAAAGTGACAAAAATAATTTCTTACATGAATGCTTGCTTGCATTTTTACAGACAACACATGGCACTTGAATTAATTATAATGTTAAGAATGTCTTCAGATAATGTTAATTCTGGATACGATAAAATGTGACAAGTAGAATTAAAGTTCAATTAACTTGTAATCTAATTCCAAAGAATCCAACTTTGCAGCTTTTGACAAAATTCGTAATTTAATAAACAGTTCTTCGAATGCGCGATTATAAATACTTTTTGGATAAACTAACGTCGCATCACGCGAATTGTGAATCAATACGAAAAAACTCAAGTTTTTCTCGATTATCCTTAACCAGAAAACCTAATATTGTTTTTTAAAGTTACCGTGGAACTATTTGTTTTTTAAATATTGTTTTCTTCGCTTCTTGTTATAAACTTTATAAGAACTTCAAACTTTTGATGTCTGAGAAATCTGACAATTTATAATACTGTAACTTTCTGCAACAACGAAAAATGAGACGTCAAGTCTACAAAAATAATAAAACAGGTTGTGTTTTAACAACATTCTGAACTAATTCTGTTTGCATGTGCTACAAATTTTGATATTTTGTTTTACAGTAATTACTGTGCAATATTGCGCAGGCTATGAAATATTAGTGTAGCTTAAAATGATTAAAAAGATTTATAATTCAATTTAGACTGAAATCAAACTACTAAATAATTGTATCTCTACCACATTCATTTGGAAAACAGTGTGTTACTCACACAATAAATATTGTACGCGGCATAGAAACATCTGTTTGACATTCATAACATCTGAAATGTATCATAACAAGAGAAAGTTAATATAAAATATTTATTCATTGACAATAACTTCTCACGTATAGTTATGGTTCAGTACATTTTATAACAGTTCACAGATCAGACCTTCGAAATAAATTACAGTTATTTTTTTGAATAGAATTTATAGGATATTTTTAAAATTTTTCTCATTTATTGAAAATGAATAGAGTATGTTGCGTGCTTTTACAGTAACTTTCTTTAAATATTTATTTCCAAAATATTCTCAGTTTGCACATTTATTCGCAAAAAAAAAATAAAACTATGAAAACTTCAATTTCTAGTTGCCGATTTTACTAAAAGATAACCAATTCTATGAATATAACAAGGTCAAAATACATTTAATTTATTCAAATATTCTCGTTAAAAATGATGGAATCCTAATGTAAAATCTAAAAATATTAAAATCTCCTATTATTATAACTACCTTTTCTTCTTTGATACTGGTTGGTATAATAAATGTATTTATGTAAGGCAGTATTTTATTTTGCATATTATGTTGAACAAACATTCTTATTATAGATCAAATATATGTCTATATATTACGTATCAAATGCTTTATGAATCATTCGTTCAATATTATTATTTTATTTCAAATAATGAATATTGTATATGCCAAAAAATACTTTTTTTATTTATTATATTACTTTATTCCAGGGTTGGCAAAATATAAAAAAAAATCAATAATCATTAATTTAAAAAAAGTCAAATAAATCATTTTTATTTTTTTTATTATTTATAAAGATATCTAGAGTGTTACTGTATTTTTTAATTGTTTTAAAAACAATATAAATATTTTATATCATAAATGAAAACCGAAAAAGCATAGAAATTGATCTTCTTATTCCAATATTATTATCAAAACTCAACGATTCATCTGAAATACTAATTTTTTCTTTTTTTTCTATGACAATTATAGTAATAAAATATCATTTAATTTTAAGATATTATTATGTACAGAACATATTTTGGTTGTTATTAATAGTATTGCAGCAAATAAATACATTTTTATTATAATATCTATCTTTTTGAACTTTGATAAAAGTAGATTTAAATCAGGCCAGTCATGCTTTATTATATGATTGGATTTCGACTGATGAAAGATCACTGACAATTTTTGTATTAGTAATATTGCATTAAATTCACTTTCCACGACCATTGACAATTGCGACAACTTTATTCTTGCAACTACAAAAATATTACAGTAATTTTTTTGTTTTAATTAAACAAATGCATTTCATATTTATAAAATGAAACTTTTATTATTATTGTATATATCAGTGTTTTCCAAACTTGTACTCGACTCAAGTGTACCCCCTTAGTACGAAAGTTCTGGGATTTACTATTAAAAAAAAAACGGTGTTAACATTTTTAGTAATAAACAGTAAGCGTAAGATTTAAAAAAAAATTATTAACATTTTCCTTATAATCATACATTTTCCTTATACTCGTTCTGCTTATGTATAAATAGCTAACAGAAGAAAAAAATTGAAATTCTTGCGTACTCTTTTCAAATTATTCACATACCCTACAAAAATTATAGTTATTTAAACCGCAAGGAATGTAAGTACATTAAAACCTTCGAGGAGGTATCAACTGAGACGAAGCTTGCGGAGCTGAATAGTTATATTAGATACTTACATTCTGAGTCGCTTATTATATCGTTCACGCCACCAACAGAATTTAACTTGAAATAAAGTATTTGTAAAATGTGGGCCACTTGGCAGTTTGGATTTATTTATTTGCTTTTTAAATTAATTTTGTCCGTTGCTAGACGACCAAATGTATATGAAATTTGTAAAATTTTCATAATTACTGTACTAGTAGGACACTTACTTTATATAGCAGTCCGTTGACAATAGTAATCAAATAATAAATGTTATGAGAATTTTACAACTTACGTTGCTATGAAAGTAAGCTTTACTTACGGGAACGGTGGCGCGAAAAAGTATATTTTTTATGTATCTATGTACAAACAAAACAACAATATTATTGATTCTTTTATTCAAAATAAAATGCGTTGCAGTTTAGAGATCCCTTTATTTTTTATAGAGTTTATTATAAATACTTTTATTTACTTACATTTATTGTGAAATACCAATAGTGGAACCTACAGAATTAGTGGAAGTGAGTCAAAGAATGAGTAAATATTAAAAGAAATAATTATTAAAAACTGTAGGCTTATAGGAAATCTGTTTAAAAATTGGAACTGAGAATTTAGTATTCCCCGAAATTCCTTCAACTGGAGAATAAATATATATTATAAGAAATAATTCAAAACTGTAAGCTTTAAGGAAATTTAAAAATTGTAAGCTCAAATTCGGTGTTCCCGAAATTCCTCCGACTCTTTGTCCTCGCGGCAGCCTTCAGGTCTGGAGGGAGGGGAGGCAGTTGACTCCAAGCTCCGCCGTGGCTCCGTCAGTGTCACTGAAACCTGCGGCCTGGCTAGCCGTGCCATGTGCAGCCGCAACCAAATCGCGAGCCCACCAAACAAAGTGATCTCAGTGCTGTGATAGTGGTCTGTCTGTGAAACAGTGGCGATCGAATGTGACAGTTAGGTTAATTTCCGAGGGAAATTCGAATATCCAGCGGTAATTGTTGATGACATACTAATTTGGAAATAAATGAAAAGTTCTTAGATTAGATTTTGTCTTGTTTGACAAGGTTGTATTTTTTGTTTGTTTTTGAAAGTACTAAATACGTCAGGGTCATTTCTTCTAAATATCATGCTTTAATTTACTGAAGGTTCCTTCTAAATACTATACTTCCTTTATTAAAAAAAAAAAACAATTTTTGGAAGTTTTACATACACAGTTTGTGTACACAGGATTTTCCTGTTCAATAAAAAATAAGTATTAATTGTGACTCACTTTCAACCATAATATTTAATAAATAATCTATAATATGCGTCAATAAAGTTCCATGATGCAATTGCCAATTTCCTACAGAAATGTAAATGCACAAGGACAATAATAATTTCTCGGTATCGTATGAAAATATAGCAACAATTCGCATTAGCATGGGCGTTCGTCAGGGTCAGTAATCGGGGCGCGTGTTGTTTATAATTCAGCTGCCCAGTTCAACAGCTTAATTAATGGACATTAGTTAGGCTAGTACAAATAATAATACCACTTCACATCAGCTGCAAATGCACCAGATTAACTGAATGCTGTAACAGGCAAAAGGTCATTGTTGGGAGTTGATGACCCACGCAAGGAAAAATATAAATTTGTAATCAAATGTGTCACTTAATAAATATAGAAATGAAATTTCTAGAACGTTATCATATCTTTTATAAAACAATGAGATTATTTCAAATAATAAATTATTGTTTTCCTTATTGTACAAGGAGTTTAATATACTTAATCTATTTTATACGATAAAATATCACAAAATTAAATTAATTTTTTATTTTTATTCCGTATTAAGATTTTTAAAATGCGTATTACGCACGAAATGGAAAAGTTATACAAGAACCGCGAAGCGGCGAGTTTGTAATTCCACAAGTGCGTAATAGGGTGGTTGCAAGAAATTTGAATTCGGAAATCTATATCATATATGGATACATTTATCTATTTAAACATTATTTGTGAAAACAAAATGGTAATAATCCCTATAAATTAAGAGTTATTAATGATTGAAAAATTTTACAACTCGAATTATATACTATACTTTTTCTACGACCACTATTTGACTGTTTCGATCACACAATACACTTAAAGAATTGACACATCACTAGTAAATAGTAACTAAAAATCGTAAAAACATCTATGTCAAACTGTCAACCTCTTAATAATAAATTTAAACTATTTACAACTCACTTAAACAGTGCTATGTAGACCATTTCTTGTTTATTTCTGTAATAGCCGTAATGTTTTAAATTAATTATAAACATTTATACTGCTAACATAATTTCGATAAATCAAAAAATTCCTATCTGTGCGATGGCGTACTTTACGCACGGCCTTTCGTAATGTGATACTTAGATAACCTATATGTTGTACAATAATGGCTACTTACATTAGGGATCGTAGAAAAAACATTTTTTTTGGAATTTGTTACGAAGTTTTTTCAAAAAATTCTAAGAATGACAAAATAAACTGTCACTCCTAATAGAGAGATTTTTACTAAAAGTTGATTAACTCATGCCATTGATGTCAAAAGCTTAAATATGAAATTTTATTAAAATCGATCAATCAAATTTATTGTACACGTTCTTATATACATCTAGACAGACAAACATTATCGGTCAAAATTGCAAAAAACAGTTGTTGAGGATTTTGGAATTCTGGAATTTTAAGTTTTGTTATTATTGTATAGAACACTCATGGACAAAAAAGGTAATTACTGCTGTATGTATGAACATTATTGGTATTTGTAATAGATTTTAGATTATATTCAAACAGCTGTGTGAAATTGCAGTAAATGTTTTTGTGTCCCACGTTTAGAAATTAAAATTTCAAACAAGTTATTATAGTTGTAAATAGAATAACACCAACATAGATACACGTAATCGACCAAACGCCTTCACTATTCTATATTTATCTGTTTAAGAAAATGAACTCTGTAACTGTACAAATATTAACGATAAAGTGAAATCAAAACTAATGCAATGAACAACTTCCTTTCTTACAACATTGCTCGAATTTATCCGCAAAACTTTTCATTTTTACGAAATCTGAATCAACTGTTTTTATTTATTTGCAACCTTGTGTTTTCTTAACAATTCGTAAACTTTCTGTAGCCTTGACTAAATTAAACAAAAGTTCACTGCTATTTATCTTTAGTTTTGTTAATATGCATCGTTGACTATTCTATTTGCGTAGCGTAGGTCAAATGTCAGTGTTCACTGGCGTTCCTGCATTGTTATTATTTATACAATAACGTGTGCGTATTTTAACTGTTTTGCCTTGTTGAGCAATAGTTGAAATCGTGCTCAGCTACTCAAAAATATAGAAACTAGAAATTTTCAAGCCGTTTGTTACACCTACTAATCTTTGCGCAATTAATTTATGTTCTAACATTCGTTTTAGAAAATTACTTCATCTTATAAATAGTTCATCAAAACATGACCTATTAAAAAGATTGAGTTATTTATTAGATCATATAGATCACATAAATTCATGAGTTAATTCTACAAAGAAGTTTTATGATTTATAATTATATTTTGGAGTACTTAAGTTGCTTGGAAGATGATCTAGTTTACTAGGTCTATAATTATAAAGTTTTATTAAAATCATTTCAATCGAATTTGCTCTTTACGTGCACACATAAATCCAGACTGATGGACCAACAGATAAAAAGCTCAAAATAATCAAAACATTGTAAAAATTTTCAGTCGTAGATATTTATAAAAATATTGATTTATTGGAATCTATATTATTATTATAATAAATCACTCAAAACAAAAAAATTGAAAAAGCACTATTCTAAAATATATTCCTATTCGGTTTTAAAGTGCATCAATATTTGTTATTGTAAACTTAACTCTATTTAAAAAAACATTGTTTTATACAAAATATACCCTTAAAATTTATGATTTTTTTTGTAACTTCCTGTATATTTTGATCTGACATCTGCAATGAAGAAGCCAATGAAGCTTTGTAATCTTTTTCCTAGAGATGTAAAGCAATATCCCAAAAAAGGGAAAAGATAAAATATATAAAATTATATGTTAAATAAATTGATCTTATGTCACCATGATATATGGATACGGATTATAATTAGATCGCTTTACTTGTCATTCATTTTATGCAAACGACATTGACATACATGTAATTCAAATTTTTGAAAATAATTTAAATATTATACTTTCATAACACCGGTAGTTATTTAAAAAATGTACTTAATGAAACAATACCTTTTTATAGTTCACAGAAAATTTTTATAGTGCACCAAACAAAAAACTTATGTAAATTCGATACAGAAAGTTATAAAAATAGAAGAAGGCGATGCGATAAGGAAATGTTTTTTGAGATAATCTTCCAGTTACATTCCAGTGACGGAAATAGATTCTCACATGTTATACTTCCTTAAATATTTATTTTCATTATTTTTGATGTATATATCATTAAATATAAATTAATATATTTAGTAATTGGCTTATTAAACGCTAGAGCATTCAAAATATGGAGCGGAAAAATAAGACATAACTGCACTTTATTTTTCATACATATATTATTTAAAAAAAAATTATGTGTAAATAAGGAAACCAGATAAATGTCACAAAACCACGGTTTTTAAAGAATTCATAAATAGTTAATAGAAATATAATTCTTTTTTGTCTCATATATTTAGATCAGAAAAGTAGTTCAGAAAAGTCTGTAGAGGTAGAGGAAACAATAATTATACAAAACTTCTAAATTACAATTTGTTTTCGTGATTTTTTAAATATTTCTTTCAAAAGGTAATAAAAGTATTAAATTTCGGATGTGGAACAGTTTCTTGGAACAGGGTTGGCCTGATTTAAATCAACTGATTTTTTAATAAAAAATATTAATTTTTATCAAAGATAAAAAAAATATAATAAGTATAATAAGAATTTAATTATTTGGTACGAAACAATTAATAATAATAAGTAAAATATATTCTGTATATGATAATATCTTAAAATTAAATGGTATTTTATCATTTTAAGTCTCATATAAGAGAAGGAAAATACAAGTATTTAAATATGTAACTAAAAGTAAAAAATTCTTTGTTACTCTTCCTAGTTTTATTCAGATGAATCGTAAAGTATTTATATTGCTTTTTAAAACAATTAAGAAATGCAGTAATACTCAGATATCTTTAAAAATAAAAAATAAAATCATGATTTATTTGATTTTTTAAAAATTAATTATTTTTTATTTTTTTAAATAAATCATGATTTTTGCCAATCCTGCTTGGAAAACTGGGAGAAATAATTCAAAACGGGAACGAATCTCTAAAATCGGGACGTTTGCTCACCTTATACAGAAGTATTGTATCATGCAATATTTGTTTAACAATAAAAATATGGATTCCTTCTGTAATAGCTCCATATTTCGATAGACTGCTTATCATATTTATTGCAATGCAAGCTGAACATAGGACGCAATTTCCTGTAGTTGATGTGCTAAGAGGATGATAAGCCTGCACTTTTCCAGAGCCTTGCTCTCAATGGCCGAGTCAAGGTCATCATATCACCTGTAGCTCGCGGCACTTTCGTTCTTTTTGCACCGTATTTGGTGCGGCAATGTCGCGACACTGGTGGCCTCATCTACTCGACAGCTGTTCCCAAAACCTGAACCAGATTCCTTATCCCTTCGCCCATATACCACCAATCTTCTCAAAGATCTCCCGGTACTTTCTATCGCCTTATAACGATTATCTTGTACAGAGATGTAGTAGGTGCTAATGGATATTTGAATAGTTGTATGTTAATTATTAGTTGCAAAAACGGATGTTTGGATGGTTCATCATTATAACGGCAATTTGAAGACCTTGGATTCATCATAGATTTTTGACCTATTGCATGTAGGAGGCTTACTATAAATACAGTTATATACAACTTTGTCAAATGATAACTTCTAATCTAAGAATCGTGGACAGTAATAATCAATTCAAATTATCTCTACAGCTAGAAAATGCTCTTTGAGTGTGCTTGAGAGTTTGAAAAGTGTAATAATAAAAATGGTGACATCACGAATTTCGTATTCACTTCATTGTGATATTGGGCACACACATCCCGCTCAAGAACGGATTATCCCAGTTCATGAGTTCTCCAGATTGCGAGTGGATGCCAAACGAGCTGAAAATGCTACCATGCCGGCCCTGTATGTGGCTATGGCCACTTGGATTCCTAAGTGCAACATGTATACCAACAACACGTATGTATAACCAGAAATGTATGGGAAAAATGTGTGTGGGAGATAGAATGCTTTGTAATTTTATTAATAGTTTCCAACTAGTGGTTCATGTTTTTGTCGGTATTTTAAGATTATTTAGTCATTTTGGATAGAATATACAAATTCTAATATGGCTATTTAAAGACTTGTAATATTCTTGAATTTTTAGATTATAAGTTTTATAAAGTATGTACGGAATGTAATAAAAAAACTAATGTATATGTATATGATACGTTTATGGAAAGATTAATATGTTTATATTGAATGTAATAAAAATAAAGAGTACAAAATGGACTTGTAGTATTATTTTCCGTTCCTGAAGATGAAGCTGTCCATGTAGGGATCTGATTTCTCCATGCTAGGCTTTAATCTCCGTAGTTATTGTGTGGCGCGTACGACGTACTTGTTGTTTTGCTTTGCTGCCATATGGAAGCAGGATGGTTCAGTTTGCTTACAAACTAGGCCACATCTATAAATAGTTGATACTGTGAAGGATATGATACATGCTCAGTTCACCTCAGCACGACCGAAATCTCCAACTAGAAACATAATTTAGATCCTAATCTTGTGGACATTGTAATTATTATTTATTATATTCAGAGATGATAAGGAATCACAATAAGGTTCTGCAAAGATGGACACATAATTTATTACTCTTATTTTGATTCCTAATCAAGCTCCTGCTTACAGATTTTCACAAAATATTATTTTAATTCAGTCGTTTTTCTAGCTGTGAAAAAGACGTCGCACCAAAAGAAGATGCGCCGATGGAAATTTCTCCTGTTGAAGAAAAGAAAACAATCACATCACTTGAAGAGGAACAAAAAGAAAACACATCACAAGAAGTTACTGCTATTGAAGAGGATAAGCAAACTGTAGAAGATACTGAAGAGGATATAATTAAAACTGACAAAGAAGCAAATGAAGACAAAGATTCTATAAAAGAGAATGATAATGAAGATAAAATTGATACTAAATCTGATAAAGATAATAGTGAGGATGAACCTAAATCAGACAAAGAAAGTCTTCAAAGAATTAATTCCACAGAAGACGAAGATGATGATGAAGATAAAAATGAAGAAGAGTCTAAATCTGAAGAGGACAATAAAAGTATCAAGGACGATGAACCTAAAACTGACGAGAAACTAAAAGACATAATTGCTAAAAACATCACCCCGAAGAAAATAACACCGAAGAAAGTTTTAAGTCCGATGCAGCTAAAAAAACAAGAAGAACGTATAAAATTAAAGCAAGAACGTGAAGAACAAAAACGTAAAGAAAAGGAAGAAAAAGAAGAGCGTAGACGAAAGGAAAAAGAAGAGAAGGAAGAACGAAAACGTAAAGAAAGAGAGGAAAAGGAGGAACAGAAACGTAAAGAAAAAGAGGAAAAAGAAGAGCAGAAACGTAAAGAAAAAGAAGAGAAAGATGAACAAAAACGTAAGGAACGAGAAGAAAAAGAGGAACTGAAACGTAAGGAAAAAGAGGAAAAGGAATTAAAGAAACAGCAAGAATTAGATGAGAAAAACAAAGAAAAGAAAAAGAAGGAAGAACAAATACTCAAAGAAAAAACCGCGTTCGCTAACTTCTTCCGCAAATCCGCCAGTTCTGCTGAACTTAAAAAACCCGAACCTGAACCAGAACAAACCCTTGCATTTATGCCATTCGAAGTCAAGTCTGATATGCGTCTAGCACCTCTATGCCGCATAACTCTTTCCTCTGAACAGAAAGACTCTCTTGTAGATAAAATTGCAGAACAAACTGATACTGTTTTATATATAGATGAACTTAAAAATGGCAAACAAATTTGCACATCGGAAAAAACTTGGCCTGTCTTGGATGAATCAGATGAGGTTATTATTCTGGAAGAATCCGACATCGGTGAAAAAGTGGAGGAAGAACCTAAAGCTAAGAAAATGCGCGCAAAACTTCTGAAATTCCACGAGAATAGACGACCAGCATACTTCGGTACTTGGCGAAAGAAGAGTAAAAATATTACACCAAGAAAACCTCTGGCTGTAGATAAAAACTTCTTCGACTACGAAGTTGATTCCGATGATGACTGGGAAGAAGAAGAACCTGGAGAATCTCTACACGGCTCTGACGATGAAGAAAAAGATAACGAAGAGAAAGACGATTACGAAGTAGATAATGAATTTTTCGTTCCTCATGGATATCTCAGTGACGAAGAAGTTGAAGCTGAAGAAAATGCTGAAGTTTCTCCTGAAACACAAAAAGAAAAATTAAAAATCCTACAAGAAGAATTCGACGAGGAAATGAAATCAAAAACACAAAAAATAAAACCGCGACTGATTGGTTGTATCTGGGAAAACAAATTAGTTCCAAAAGTACAAGATGCCATTCATAAATTCTTGGAAGATAGAATGATGATAATCACTGGAACAATTCAAATTCAGAAACGGGAAATACTCAACACTGCTATTGAAGTCAGCACGCCGAAACAGAGAAAGCCGTTGAGTAAAGAACTCATTCCTGATTTTCTAAAATTAATTCACGGAAATACCAGGAATCAGGCTTTCCTTGTAAATGAATTCCATAGTTACGTAACAAACAAAAATTTGGATGGAACTCCTAGTAAAGCAAGCCTGTTAACTCATCTTAAACAATTCGCAAAATGGAAGAAATGTCCTGATGAAGGAGAAATGATGAATAAACTTTGTTGGTACGTCGAAGAAGATGTCCGGAGCCAATATGAAGTGAATCTAACTCTTCCTAATACCTGGAGCTCTTTTGGGAAAGAAGAAAATGAATCTAAAAAAACTGTTAGCGTTTGAACAACTATTGTCAGTCATTCCAAGTGCCTATTTCACAATGTGATGATTTACATTTTTTTATATATTAAGTATTAATCATTAGTATAATAAAACCTTTTTATACGAATGTAAAGTTTGTTTCTTCCCGTGTTATTGGTGTTTATTAAACGTCATCGTTGTTATTTTCGTTCAGCTTAGGAACTACACACGTGTTCTGTTCACCGACCCTCGGGAAAGAGAAGCATTTCATTATTAGACTGTTTACTCATACTTCTCGGAAAATAGCACTTATCCGGTTTTTTTTATTTTATTTGCCAGTTCTTTTGCGCTTGATTTTCAAAATAAACATAGAAAAGTGAATTAATTTTATACCGATTATTGGCAAGGTAATTTTCGCGAGTATTGGCCTTTTGCCACAACGATTTGAATTTCCATTTAAGTATTTTTCGAAAATTAAATTATAGTTGGCGACATCTGTGATCAAAGCATTGAATGTGTGAATGTTATGTCTTCGGCATTTATCTTTTGGTCCTTATAAGTTAGAAAAGGGGGTGCTTGAACGCAATTCTATTCCAGCAGCCAGCGCGCCCAACGTAGCAGGCAACATGACCGCGGAACAAGCGCAGAGAAAAGGTATAAACGGTCCCACAGGCGTTCCCCCACGTCCAATCGTCGCCGCCGACACCACCACCACGATCGCAGCAGCTCTCGAAGCCGTCGGCACCGCGACGAACACTGCCGCAGGTCGTACTCGTCGGCTCAGGTGCGTATTCACTCCTAACGGCGTCCTCACCAGCACCAACTTCATCAGTCCGAGTTCCCTGCTCCTTCTCATCGCGAAACCATCGCCAGCAGTAAATATAGCGTTGACTAAGCACTGTTGTTAAACATCATACAGCAAAAAAATAGCTACTCACTCATATGTTTACAAACTCGAAATAAGTTTTCATTGTAACCTTTATTTTTGTTTAGCACAGTAATTTTATTTCAGTTTTCAGTAAAATTGAATTTTGAATAATAATACAAATAATTAATTATTATAATATTAAATTCGAAATATTAACTTTGAGCGTGATATATTTTACGGAGTTAGGAACAAATTAACTTTTGTTTACTTTTTATGGAATTCGGGTGGTCTTTAATTGTACCTTCTGCAGTATAATTTAATGATTATTGTGTCGGTCAGGTATAGGAGATTTTGTGCGAATAGCGTGAATTCATATGTCTGCATTGAAATTGCAATCGATATGTAATTTCGCAAATGCAGGAGGGTATAAGTTGAGCATTGGTGTATTATGAATGAGGATCGTAAAGTAATGTACATTAAAAGAGCAGTATATCTCTGGAGAGAAGAACAGAACGGATGCTATTTCTGTCCAGCGGGTCTATTTTGAATAGAACAGAGTCATCACAACTCACACCGCATCGGGCTTCAGTGCGTTCGGGGCCGCCGTCGTGGCACTATGTGGTGATGTGTGCGTGAGTGTGTGACATGAACATGATGGCCTCCGACTGGCCGGTGTACGCGCAAGAAGCCGCTGCACGTCTGTTTGCTCACGCGCTACCCACCAGAAACCACCAGCCGCCGGCTCCACAACCACAAACGCAACCAATAACCATGATAAACGCCGAGTGGTGGCCCGTGGTGGAACAAACTAACCCTGAGCACTCCTGGGCCGGCTGGATCCCGTGCTTCGAACGCGACATAAACGACAACGATATTTCCGAACCGATACTGGTTGGACCAGATTCACCCACAGAGGTGTGCCATCCTAACTAGCTTTTTTCACTAACACTCGCTAATTGTGAATTTTTGCCGACCGACTGTTTTTCTAATCTAATTTTAGCAGACCACGTGCGGTCAACCGATAAATAGAACAAATTCTTAACCGAGATTTTTCTGAACACGGGAGTCAGTGTTTCTGGATCTCTTGCGGAAGGCGATACGTGTTTTTACATTTTTGGAATTCTTTGAATAGTGATATTTAAAAACGTGCTACCTCTGTGAATTATACGGGTGTTATTTTATGTTTTTGCGTATATTGAAGTATAAATAGTTTTATATGCTACTGCCAAATGCTTGTGTAAATATACAGCTGACTTGAATCCACGATCATGAACGAAGTAAATGATAATGAGTAAAAGAATTGAAGAGTGTCCCGTGGTAATAGTTAAAAGAGAATAACAAAATATTTGGCATGTTCTCGGTTCTGTTTACGAGCGGCGAATTAGAGCAGATATTCAATACATTTAGGTTTACGATCTTGACCGAAATCGTGGTTAGCTGGATGCGTGAATGTCATTGCTCGCTTGCAGCTGTCTTCTCCAGCGAGCGCCCTTGGCCTGCGAGTTCGGTGTCTGCGCAGGTATTTCGGAAATAGTTGCCACACTTCACCTATATGAGTTGCTTTTTATGTAACACTTGCTCGAAGTGAACGCGGCCAACGGCGAGTTGCGTGCGTCGCGAGCTGTAGTATTTTTAGCGCGGCAGGGAGGCGACGGCGAAAATCAAATTGCCGTCTCAGTTGCATCCCTGCGTCGATCTCGACACGGCATCCGTCTGCGGCGTGGGGGAGGTCATGTATAGTTTCGCGCTACCCTATTCGAGGCTGCGGACCACCTATGAGCAGGGCGACCGCAGCTACACTCCTCACCGTCGCCGAACCGCTGCCGTACCTTCAGCCCGACATCTCGAGTCCTCGCTCGAGATGGCTGCCAGCAAACCAACCACGGAAACCTCCACTTCTTCAAGACGACCTCAGCGGTACTGCCGCTCAAGTACCACCAGCGTCACTCAGATGCTCACAGATTCCTGCTCTAGTCTTTTGCAACGATTAACTACTAAAGTTCGAGGTCCGTCTGCCGCTGTAGAGTCCTCAAGACCCACTCAAGTTCCTACCAGCCCTCCACCTCCTTCTACACCATCAACATCCGCAACAGAATCCTCTTTGCTGGGCTCTACAAGAAGTCGGCTAGAAGATAAATATTCAGCAGTATTAGAAAAATTAGCGGGAAAACGACGAGAACCAGAAACAAGTTCTTCTAATTCTAATCGGACTTCATCAACTGGTCGAGCTTTAGCGAAAAGTGCAACAAGTGTTATGATTGGTGAAAAGGGATATCCATATGTTGGAGGTGGTTTAGTGAGAGAAAAAACCCCATACCGATCTCATCACCATCAGCATGCTGATCCTCCGTATGCCTACTTGGAACGTGATAGTGCGTACAGAGTTCGACATAAATCAAACCACTCAGACCACAGATCGCGAAGAACATCAAAGTCTTCAAGGATTGGACGAAGTGAAGCTGGAGATCGACATTTTAAACTATGCCCGGTGGAAATTCCGTCGAGTATCTTGTACGAAGAACACGATAAAACCCCTACGAATAATGTGCTACCAGAGCCTCCCGCAGCCACCCCAGAAAGTGTAGTAGACCCGATGATTGCCGAGCGCGAAGCCAAACGCAAAGAGATCCAGAGTCTGATAATGAAATACTCCGCTCTCGATGAGGCGTACAATCGTGCAACGAATAACAATGCTATCCAAAGTCAAAGCAGTCAGTCGGTCGCGAAATCACAAGTAGTAAACCCCACTGTCGCGTTAGCGCAAAAGTATCACGCGAAAACCGTAAGTTGTGTTGGCTTTGCTTGGCCTCTTCCTTACGCATGATGTGCGACTAACCGCGAGCCCACACGTGGGGGTGATGTGATGTGCTCTGTTCTGTTGTGATTTGACTAATCGTAATGGAGTGTGGCAGCTGGCAGTGACACAGCGCGTAAGTTCCCACCAAGTATCATCGCACGTTCACGTACATGTAGTTTGTGCCGCCAAATTGGACCCGGCTAAATATAACCGTTACAACATAGCATGCTTGAAATTTAACCGTGAGTCGTCAAATGTGGAACCGTCAAACTCATAACACTTTATAAATCACGATAAAGCGATATCAGAGTTTCTCAATTCCAAACGTTGCGCGCTATGCTCCCGGTGTCTAATTTTACTTACATGTGAATGTTGACAAAATACTAAAAGAATTTAATAATTCTATTTGTGGATTGAGAAACTCTGGGTAAACTTGAAAGCTAATTCTATAATTATACACGCTAAGTAGTACATTTTAATAATAACTGTATGATTAACAACAACAGTGTTTATTGGTTTGAGGACAGTAGAAGGTATATGATTTTAAAAGTAAAAGGCGATGGTTTAGCGAATATGTAATATGAAGTGGACGGACGCAGCCGTAGAATGGTTCGTTCGTTCACAGCTTGTCCTTGTTGTTATCCTGTGATATGATGATATACCTTCATCTGTTGCTATGTTTTCTGGTACATGCATAAGCGATTGATACGATTATGATGTACCACTGAGGAGAGAATCAATTTGTTGATTTGGCAATCCATTTGCCCTTCCCCTTTGTCTTGATTGTTGGGCGACGTCTCCATTGTATTGGCGTGCGTGAATTGGGTACCGCTACCTCTACTCGTTGGACGCTGGGACGATGCGCCGTGCCGTGCGAACGCTGGTCCCGGGTGTGTGAAACCATGAATCCGAAACCGAAAAGCAGAGCTCTCGAGCGCCCTCCGTGGAAGACGATGAAGAAGGCCACCTCATTTACCACACTGGGGACATTCTCCAAGATCGATGTTCGTGAATACAACACTTTTAGATAATTCAATCAACCCACACAAACGGCCAAAATTTCCATAATCATATACAATCCCCTTATATACTCTAATTCTCATTATTTATTATTAATATACTTATACGATGCTCCAGCAGTCTCTGTAACTGTCGTTTCTTTTCAGCTGGGGTTATTGGCCCTGCGTTCAAACTATCATTAAGACATATTCCAATCTCCCTTTGAACATTACTGCATTCAGTTTATTTTCCTTGTATATAAACCAACCATAAACTAATAAATACTAATCAAAAGGAGGTTGGAAATGATCAAAATTTAAATCTTAAAAATATAATACCAAGTAGTTTGAATAAAAATTTCTATTTTTCAAATTATTCCGAATAAAGTATAGAAGTAGCATGGACATTAATAAAGGTCATATTTGCTTGTTCAACTTGATACGTGATAGCGGTGTTGTATATTATAAATTAAAATAACGATTAGTTTCTCATGTAAATTTCAAGTCGATCTTCAAGTCTCAAGGTGGTAAGTGCATTGAGATTTGACCGCCACGACACCGCAGATCACGGTCACTTGTAAACCGTCTCTAACTGTTTCGGTTGTTCCATTGCAGATAAAATTCTTGGCACACTGGGAGAGGGTACTTTTGGCAAAGTAGTCAAAGTCAGAGATGCTGAAATGTAAGTACTTATTTATATACTAATTACTGCATCAGCAAATGTTTTTCTCAACTAATTTATTTTATACAGGGATCACAGCATGGCTCTGAAGATTATTAAAAATGTAGAAAAGTACCGTGAAGCTGCAAAGTTAGAAATCAACGTTTTAGAAAAAATTGCTGAACGGGACCCAGATTGTGTGAAGTATGAATCGTATCACTAATCAAATCTTCTTGTTATTTACTGTTTATTACTTTCTAGTTTGTGTGTACGTATGTTGGACTGGTTTGATTATCACGGTCACATGTGTATTGCCTTTGAAATGCTGGGACTCAGTGTATTCGATTTCCTGGTTTGTAAATCATTCATTCGCATTTCATTCATGTTCTTATCTTGTTTATCATTTGCAGAAAGACAACAGTTACCAGCCCTACCCTCTAGATCACGTGCGACACATTTCATACCAGCTCTGTTATTCTGTGAAGTTTCTACACGATAACAAATTAACTCACACAGATCTGAAACCAGAAAATATCCTGTTTGTAGACTCTGATTACGACAGCACATACAATAGCAAAAAAGTAAAGCGAAATTTTATTGATTCATTTTCGTAGAAGTAAATATTTTGTTTATTTTAGCGAAGAGAATATAGAAGAGTAAAACGAACTGATGTGAGACTGATAGATTTCGGTAGCGCTACTTTTGATCATGAACATCATAGTACTATTGTATCTACCAGGCACTACAGAGCGCCAGAAGTTATTTTAGGTATGTTATTTCATAAAATGTGTGTCAAATATTTCTAAAGTAATTATTTTTTTTCTGTAGAATTGGGCTGGGCGCAGCCATGCGATGTGTGGTCAATCGGATGCATAATGTTCGAACTATACCTCGGCATAACATTATTCCAAACACACGATAACAGAGAACATCTGGCAATGATGGAGAGAATTCTTGGACCAGTGCCATATAAGTAAGTTTTATTTTATTCCGTGGTTAATTTATTAAATGACTGGTGCTCTTGAAAACTAGCTATTCTTGAGATGTGTCAAGTTGCACATATATCTAACTGCGGTCACATCACAAACTAAAATAGACTGCATTATCTTATTGTGTGACATTAATTTTACTGTTTGATTTTTAGGATGGCCAGAAAGACTAAAACTAAATACTTTTATCATGGAAAACTCGACTGGGATGAGAAAAGCTCTGCTGGAAGATATGTCAGAGAAAATTGCAAACCGCTCTTGGTAAGTCATAACAATATTTTTGCTGCAAATTAAACACTCTCACAGGAAGAAAAAATAATTCTGATTAAGAAAGATCTATTTTATTGATATTCATTTAATATATTAAAATTAGAAATAAAATTCACGGTTCATAAAAGTTAAACTGATTTGTTCTGGTTTATATTGCGGAATACACCAGTTTGAGATAGGTCAGTTACTGACTATTTTCCAGTTTTATTTTATCTTTTTCGTGTTTGTTATTTTTATTATTATATATAGTTATTGCTCAATTGTATTGAGTTAATATTTTCTATAACGCTGTCCTTCTTTCTGTAGCAATCTATGTTTGCGCAATAAATAGGTCATGAGATATTGAATTACCTCTAAATGACTTTTCTGTTTGCAGCGGTATCAAATGAGTGACGAACAAGAGCATATCCAACTGTTCGACCTAATCAACCGCATGTTAGAGTACGAACCATCGCAACGCATAACGCTGTCAGAGGCCATGCGCCACCCTTTCTTCTCCAAGATCCCGCCCCACCAGCGGCTCGGTGAGCAGGCGGGCGGTGACGGTCGTGAACGAAGCCACTCGCTCTCACGATGAGGCCCCGGCAGCTCTCAGCTCCGGAGAGCGATGCCATTCACATGACAACCACCACACAACCTGAACAGTAAACCGCATCACGACTGATTATTAATACTAACGTAAATTATTTTGTCATAATGTCATTTCTGTTTACCGTGAAATTTAAATAAATGGTTTCAGTCTACCAGTTAGTAATCTCAGGAGCAGATTACGATTTTTATAATTATGTAGGTTATCTATTATTTATTCTTAATTAGAAAAAAGCCCATCGTTTTAGTTTTGTATGAGAAGTGATATCAAATGTGAATCCGGAGCACTGATGGACTGACTCGGGTTGTGTTAAGTGTTCGTTTAACACTTATTTGTAAAATATGATGTCCAGTTTGAGCATTAAATGAATATTTTCTTATTTGTATACCTCAACTCCATACGGAGCACAAAGTGTATGAGATGAGGATCCTTATTGTAAAGTATTTGTTCATTATGATGCATTGAAGTATCATTTTGTCTTATTTGTAGTTTATATTGAAAATCTGCCTAGATATATCTACCTAAACATTTGTAATTGGTGAGCAGCTGTTGCTATGATATTTCAGCTGTGGGATGATTTTAATTGTATGATTTTAGGTAAGACCGTCAGATGATTACGACTATGTATGTTTATGATCGATGAATTGTCATTGGTTGTAATTTAACTGTAAATATTGAATTATAAGTATGATTTTTATTTTTTATTATTATTTCCACGACTTTCTTGAACAATTAAATAAAATATTCTACAACAGAAACGATTCTTTTTGTAGCTTAGAACGAAGTACGAAAATGAATAATTGAAAATGTTTAAAATGTAACATTCCATGTGATTGAAGAGAGAGTTCCTTATTTTATCTTTTGCTGGTGGAAATATCAAGTGCACTCTACTCTATAACTATTCTGTGGTTTTTACGTAAAAACCCTATGGTCCTATCTATTTTTTAATAAACGATAATCATCAAAAATTTGGAAAAAAACTGCAAACGAAAAGGAATATTTAATTTATTTTGTTTTACGCAAGATCTACCCTTTCGTTAATTAATCATTAATAACTCAGGTTTTATGCAAATCTTTATTTATTTGTTTAAATACTTATTAATAAAACTGCAATAGTCATTCCATTCTCGACTACTGAAGACATCGGAATCATGGTAAGTTCATCCTAAAACACAAAGTAGTACAATAATAATATAAAGAGTAAAAAGTAACATTTTTTTGGGGTCTAAAATCAAATTTGGTTTTTATTTAAAAAAATCATAAGTTTGTATCATATCTCAAAATTGTGCCTCTGAAAAGAAAAATCCGTCCGCCTCTGACCAGATAATAAAAGCACTGATTTATATATTATATAAAATAAGTATATATAAATTTTTTTATTTGAAATTTTTTTCCGAATATTTAACTTTTTCGGAATTATCTGCAAAAGAAGAAATTGACTAAAATCAGTTTTCCGGCGTATTCTCATAACTTATGAAGAATTTTGGGACATCAAGGACACCGTAAATTACCCCCTATATGCGCACAATAACTCCCATTTACCCGAAATTGTAGCTATTATAGTTTTCGAGATCCCAATGATGGCCGATGAAATCTGGACGTTCTCTTTTAGGTTTAAATTACAAAATTAATTCTATTTTTCATGTTTTTTCAAATGTTTTGGGTCTCTTAGAAACAAAAGATTTTAGTTTCGAGTCCACCGGATTTATATATAAGTTGAGGTAAAAAATTGTGTATTTAGTTTACGCCGAATAGATCTACTCTTATTTTTAAGTTCCCTTTTAAGAGTACTCAAACACCAGCCCTCATTTAGTTTCAAGTTGCGTACATCTTAGTAAGAGATTTTTTAGTTTTAAGTTGTTTTTGTTTTGTTTAGCTCTTAAGAGCTTAAAAGATTTTAGGTAATAATAATATATAATAAACTAAAAGGGGGGAAAGTTATGTGCTGATCACATCAAATTTAAAAATGTGAGCTTTTTTCGCGCATGCATACCACATACATACATCAAGTTACGATTTTGTCAGTTAGATGTCGCAATCATTCATTTGTATTTGTGTTTAGAATATTGTAAATAAAACGCGTAATACTTTTTTAAAATACACATTATATATTAATATAAATTAATAAACAGCAAGAAATTTTTAAAATGAGTCAGATTTTAAGGAACCAGGTACTGTATTTTAAAATAAAGTCAAATACTTTTTCTTAACCTATCATGTGTCGTAGGTTTTAAAAAGCTTTAAAAATTTGCATAGAACTCGACAACTAATATTTGAAGGCGATGCGGTAGCGCTAGAAAAAGGACGTCTGCGAATTAATGACGAATATAAAAGTAAAAAGGGTGTAAATGACGAGAAAGCAATTGAAGAGGTTAGTAATGGATTGATCATTATTTAAAGTTACTAAAGTTCTTATATGTGATGCAGCTGATAAATTTATCTCACCAAGTAGAAAAGGAATTAAGAACAACAGTTGTACAAGCCAAAGAAGTTGAGCCTGGAAGATTTGGTAAGATATCTCAATTCATAATTTATTAGAATCAAATTATAATTTTCATTTCAGAATTAAAAATTCATAAAGATACAGTCAAATTGGATCGTGTTCCTTACAAAAAATGTAGCTCAGGATAGTAGAGCAAGGTAGCAATACTAGTAGTTTGTTATTTATTTTTGTTAATTGTTGTAAATAAATTATTATTAATGTATATAAATTTCTAATATAATCCTCTCATTTGTTATTTTTTGATAAATTCAAGTTACAATAAAGATACATCATAAGTAATATTTACAGCACCGTTAGCTTTTTAATTGAATTTTTACTTTAAAAAATATTTTTTTTGCTATATAAAATTATATTTTGTTACAATCACATCTCCTTTAATTATTAACAAACCTCAATTATTTATACTTCAATTTTTATAATTGTTGCAATTGGAATAGTAACTAAAATCAGTTAATTCAGTATTTATTTTAGTATTGAAAAATACTATTGTACATATTAAACGTAGTTAGTCGTTCTGTGACTAAAAAAATCTAGCTGGGATAATTTTTTAATATAAAAATTATCATCTTATTTAAAAGTTAGTTTGTGGTAAGACAAACAAACGTATAATTATAAGGGTGCGTTGCTATTTTAAGAAAATAGAAAATATTAAAAAATTTGGAATCAAATTTTATTCTTCGCTGAACGCCCGACTCAATCCGCGAGGCTATCGAACTATATAGTAATGGCATTTTTACTTGATTTATATAAACTTGATTTCCCAAAACGTCAATAAAAACTGACCTATATTTTGTTCTATAAAATTATCTAATACATGCGTACGTCCCACTGGGATTATTTGCACGACATCTTACGATAAGTGAATTTGAAAGCCGATTATGATAATATTTGTTTACTTTTCTTACATATACAAAACATATTCTCGTCGTTTCAAATTTAATATGTCTATAAAATCTTTCTTTAATGCTAAAGTTAATCTTATCCAAATTCCTCAGTTCTTATTTTTTATCAAAAATTTCTTACATAATATCATGTTAACTATATTGTTCACAAAGGACCACGAATTACCGTCATTCACGTTACGGTAAAAGATTTTATTAAGTTTATCATGAGTAAAGTATGTACTTAATAAATATTAATTTTCTTGAATATAATGAATTAAATTTTCCGAACCGGAGGGGATGAAAACGCGCTTGCTCATATTTTGTCTCTTAGGAGAAGATAAATATTATCATTTAGTTCGTTGCCGGCATCGGTTCGAAAATACAGCTGTAGCTTTTAAATTAATATTATAAAGGTATGAATACTACTGAGTCGTCAGAAAATGTAAGAAATGTGTAATGGTTTTATTGTGTCCGAATCAAAACGTAATACTTTTTATTTCTAGTTAATTATAGGTTTGTTTTCTACGAACATTACTAATTACGATCAAAATGATACAGATGCTATTTTCGAACTTTGGCGATCAAAAAGTTGGTTTGCGCAAGAACGAATTAAATTGGTTAATTCTCATTGGTTTAAATATCCACCACCTCCAAAAACAGCCCTTGATTTTTTAGCCGCGCTTTATGTAATAATTATGTGTGCTGGTATATTTGGAAATTCCTTAGTTATTTTCATGTTTATTCGGTTAGTAAACGATTAGGTATTTAAACAATTAACCATAAATTTAAATCCTTTAAGATGCAAATCTTTGAGAACTCCAGCCAATATTCTCGTGACAAACTTAGCACTGAGTGATTTAACGATGATGATGAAAATGCCATTGTTTATTTATCATTCCTTAAATCAAGGTCTCCCATTGGGGAATATTGGTAAGTTTCTTCATAAGTATTAATTATTACTAATTTTATTTCTTGTAGCGTGCAAAATTTATGGATTTGTTGGTGGTTTATCAGGAACAGTATCCATTTGCACATTATCTTGTATTGCTTTAGATCGTTATTATGTTGTCGTTTATCCTCTTAATAGATCT
Source organism: Stenolophus ochropezus (assembly GCA_035578165.1). Classification (NCBI taxonomy): domain Eukaryota; kingdom Metazoa; phylum Arthropoda; class Insecta; order Coleoptera; family Carabidae; genus Stenolophus; species Stenolophus ochropezus. The sequence goes on from JAQOWZ010000002.1 coordinate 8,666,960, forward strand.
GTGACAAAATTACGGTCAAAAATTTGTATTGCTGTTTCTTGGTCATATGGGCTTGTATTTGCATCTCTTCCTTTATTTCATCCTTCTTTTGGTACGTATGTACCAGAAGGATATCTCATCAGTTGTAGTTTTGATTATCTAACACCTGATGAGAGCGTGCGATATTTTATTCTCGGTTATTTTTTTGCTGCTTGGGTTGTACCGTTTTTAATCATTTGTTTTTGTTATTCCAAAATAATTAAAGTTGTTATTCTTGCGAGAAATATTGGAAGTAAAATGGAAGATCCGTCAAATTCTTCACGTAACATAAAAGAACAAGAGCAAAAGAAAAAAGAAATTCGTTTAGCTTTGGTCGTTTTGGGAATTATTGGACTTTGGTTCGCTGCATGGACTCCGTATGCAGTTGTTGCGTTATTGGGAATTGCTGGACAAAAACATGTGATTACTCCTTTAACATCAATGATCCCGGCATTATTTTGTAAATCTGCTAGTTGTATTGATCCTTTTGTTTATGCAGTTACTAATCAAAAATTTAAAGAAGAGTTAAGTTCATTTTTATGTAAGCGTTTTAAGAAAAAAGAATCTAAAAAGAAAATCTGGGCTACGAATATGTCTCGACAAGCAACAGTTCAATGTTCTGTCAATAGCGAAGATGGCGTGGAAGAAGTAAATCTCAACGAAATTGAATTATGTGCTAGGGCGCAAAAAGAAAGTGAAGAAAATAAAAAGAACACTCCCAGGAAAATTGGAGGTTCCTCAGTTAAACCCTCCGATAGTATGGTGGAGACAAATTTAAGTGATATAGGTCAAAAACATCGAGCCTCTTGGATATTTCGACCAACTTTTAGCAATAGAACATCCAGCCTTCGAAATATGGCTAGAACTTGGAATAGAAGTAAACAAAATTCTTCAGAAGAGCCTGGATCTCTTTAATTGTTGTTTTTATAATATAGTATTACTGTAGTAATTATTTAGAATACTTAAAATAAAACAAAGAGTAATAATTAAGTGCCTGTAACATTTAGCATATTTTATATTGCCGCTAGTAGAGTTTAGCGAAAGGGGTAAAAAGTTAACGCTGCAGGAGAAGATAGTTCCCGCCAATTCAACGGCAAAAAATGACAGTTACTACAAGGTGCATTCACCGCTACATAAAATTAATGTATTTTATATATAAAGATTAATAAATAAGTATACTCATACTTTTTTAACTTTACTGCTAGTTATAATAAGATCAAATCTCTATATTTTTATTTTATCTAAATAAAAACATTGAGATTTTATTAAAAATTTGCGCATGTTTGTGTTGATTGTGAACACCAGAAGTTCTTGATATGTTTAGATAGGTTAGACGAGGACTCATTGACAGCAAAAACTGTTAAAATGTTAGTTTAGTAGTTGTTAGTGTTTTGTATATAATATATTTAGTTATTGAACAATTTTTTGAAATATGGAGTCCTTTTTACCGTCAGAAATTGCACGTTTGGTGCTTGGTAAGTAAATGTATTCAATTTTTTCTATTCTTTTGTTATTACCTAATATTTTTTGTAGGATATTTAGAGGACCATAAATGCGAAGATGCTTATGAAGCATTTCTAAAAACTTCTTCTCATTTGATAGAATGTTTAAAAATGAGAGATGAAGGTAGAAAATTTCGAACTCAGGTTTTGGGGCTTAATTTATTGGACATTTTATATGAATATTCTGCAATATATTCGTTAGTAGAAGAGCGATTAAAAAAAGTTGATCCTGAGACTGCAAGTAGTTTAAAACATTCGGGGAGTTTATTGGATAAAATTACATTTTTGTTAAATGCAACAAGTTCAGGACAAACTATGCTTTTCAGTATAACTTTACCACCGGGAAAATCACCTTCTACGGCTCATGTTAGGTAGGATATCTTTGGAAATATAGGCGTTTACGGTCTTCTTATTTTATTTTGAATCGCACACCTTTTCTACAACTAATAATAATTAAGAACTGACACTGTACAATTAAATGATACCGAACTAAAACTGATAGATAAACAAATAAAAAAACAGAAGATAAACAACTTAAATTTAGTAGATCGCATATTACTGCAATTGATTTTAATATTAATTTATCGCTGCTTTATAAAAAATAAAGAAAAATAAAATCTCTTTTATTAAAGTGTTTTTAAATTTTTCACATTGTTTTGACATGTAATATCACCCATAAAAAATAAAATAAGAAAACTGTAAACATCCTGTATACAGGCTGGTTTTATTTCGAGGGTCTAGATAATTTTTGCTGAATTAAAAATATTAGAGAATTTTTTTTTGTTTTCAAATAGGAATGTACATTTTTTTACAATTTCAAAAAGAGAATAATTTTCTGAATACAACGGTGTAATAATAGTGCAAATGAAAAATTATTGTATGTCAATTTAAATTTGATAGAAATAATAATGCTTTGACAAAAACAATTAAGAATGGAAAAGGTTCTTATTTATTAATATTTTGAACAATGCACCGACTTCTTATAGCATTCTTATATCTTATCAGATTTAAATTGAATTCGGAAGATTATTTCCTCTTTGAAATTGTAAAAAAATATATAAGTTCCAATTTGAAAAAAAAAAAATTCTACAAAAGAGACTAAATATTTTTTTAATAGTTTTATAAGGAAATCATAATGTTAAATAAATCTTACTTTAAAAATTAATCTCTAATATTTTAAATTTAGGAAATATCGTCTGGACACTCGAAACAAAACCAGCCTGTATATAAATAATTACTGTTGTTTATAGACCAATGCTAGTGAAACGAAATTTGAAAATGTTAATTAGAAATAAGTTCCAGGAAACGATTACGATCAACTACAATAAATGACAAGAAAAAAGATCAACGAAAACAATCACGATTGAATATTGAAGATTTTAGCCCTGTAGTGGAAGTTGATGAACCCGCAACGCAGTCTTCAACATTAGAAACGACCTCTCTGAGTAGTTTGCCGGGCAATGCAAACATAATTTTAGAACGTGGAGATAATTTCGACAATAATATTATTCGAACTCCTAAACGTAAATTAAATTCCTCGAGGCGATCTAGAGCTAATTCTGAAATTCCAGAGGACGAAGAAAATTTAGACATAACTGCTTTAACGAAAGCACTTTTAGATAATCATCAATTACATGAAAAAATTGCCGAAAATATCAATAAAGTGATTAGAACTCCCGAAATTTCAACCAACGTAAACACAATTCAGTCTCAAGATTTGAGCAATACACAAAATCTTACTCTCTCTGAAATCACCTTACCTAACAATTTTACTTTAGAATTGGATAATGCTATAAAGAAGATAGTTCAAGATACTGAATCAGATCCATTATTTGAAAACTTTCTACAAGAAATAATCTGCCCGCCTGACGAAACCAGCGACGACAATGAAGAAAAAGGAATTAGTGACACTTCAACTCCTTGTCAATCAACACCAGAAACTATTAAAAAAGTTCCTTTAAAACGACTTCGCAGTTCAAAGAAACGAGTAGATTCTCCACATACGAGTTCTAGTGACACTCCAACTATAATAGAACACCAAAATGCTGCCGCAATTGAGAGTATTATTTCAATTCAGAAAGATGTTGAACCACCGAAGGAAGAACCGAAGAAACCAGAATCAGTATCCAATATTCAACCAGCAACCACGGGGACCAACGTTCAGAGAAGTTGTAAAAAAGTTCCTCCTCAGTCGATGATATTCACTGAATCTATACAATATCCACCAATGCAAGATAATAGAGTCGTGATATTAAGCAGCAAAATAAGTGCCGGCTCCCAAATACTCACAGTTCAACCTGGTTCGTTTAAAAGCTCATACGTAGACGATATTTTAACAATGCCGACAGTTATAATCAAAGATGATGAGCTAAATCCGTCAAATACTCTTGTAGTCCCACAAAAAACATTTCCCTTAGGAAACGTTCCTGTAGCTATAAAACCGAAAAAAAATCCTTTAATTCTTCCGCGTCCAATAATAACCACCAATTTCACAACTATTCCCTCCGAAACAATAACTTATGCAATTCAAGAAACAGTTGTACAACCACCCCCAACAATTTTGGACATACAACAACCATCAACTTCATTATCAGTTCCTATGATTCAAACGGATTCTGATAAAAATGTTCAAACGGATTCTGATAAAAATGTTCATACGGATTCTGATAAAAACGAAAAACAAAAAGTAACACCGGAAAAAGCTGATGTAAAAGAACGTCTTAGTTTATCAACTCCAAGAGCAGGTCGGTCACATATTCGAGCTCTTGATTTTTCTACTCCTCCGAAAGAAAACATTCTTAGAAAATCTCTCACTTCTCCGAAAGTAAAGAGACCAAGGAGAGGATCCAAACCACCACAACAAACCAGACATAGCTTATTTACTTCTCCGTTAAATATGCCAATTGCTACTCGATCGCCTCACGAGAAACTTCAAGGCGATTGGGGCGGTACTGAATTACTTTTCGAATCCAGTAAAGTTGATCTAAAACCAGTCAACACAGAAAATAAAACTGAAATTGAACCACAAAAAGTTATAATAACACAAGATTCTATTAAAATTGAAGAGAAAAAAGTAACTAAAAGAACAAAGAAATTTGATTCTTGGGATCACGATTTACGCTTACTGTTGTCAGAATCACAACCAGCAGAACCACCACAAGAGAAGAAAGAAAAGAAGAAATATCCAAAAAAGAAAAAGACTGAGGAAGAAACGTCGGAAACGATGAGCAAAACCGAAGAAGATGGGAAAGCCATTGAGGCTGAACTGAAGAAAGCAGTAAAGAAAGTCAATACCAGGAAACAAAAAGAAAATAAACCCAAAGTTGAGCGACGAAAGAGACAACCAAAAATTAAACCAACTGTTAAATCAGAAGTGAAAGAAGTTGCAGTAAAAACAGAAGATTTGGATAAAGAAAAGAATCCAGAAAAAAACTCTCAGGCAGATAAAGACATTGTGGATGAAGCGCAAAGTAAAGAAAAACAAAAAGAAGAAAATAAAGAAACATTAGAAGAAATGCAAACTAAAGAAACGGATGAGGAAATTCAAGTTAATAAACCTAAACTTAAAAGAAAATGCAACATGGGAAGTAGTAAAAAGAAAACTGTAGTCAATCAAGAAGATGTACAAAAAACACCTCCAGAATCTATACCTGAAGAAACAAGCACTATAACTGTGTTGTCTCCTTCTAAATATTGTGCAACTAAAAGAATAGTTGTGGAACAAGACAAACCTGAATCGAAACCAGCCGAAGAACCTGCAGTTATCAACAAACCTGTAGATTCAAATAAACCGACAGAAGAACAACCAAGTAAACCTGAAAGTATAATTATTACGCCAGACATGGCGAAACTGTTTGAAAATAATGAGATCAAAGTCAAAACAAATCTTACTCCGATGCTGATAACACCTTATAAGGATGAAACATCGCTGCTCCCTATAACTCCGCGAATTTTAACGCCCTTTGGTGTTGATGCTTCATTTACCAGTTTGATAAAACAAAATTGCGGAACTGTTGATCTATCGGCAATTATGACGCCCAATTTTCCCATGACGCCTAATTTTCCTATTACTCCCAATTTAGTAACTGGAGATAGTCAATCATCGTATGCTTCACGTCCTACAGATTATTCAAATTCGAGTTCTTATTACCAACCATCTGATAGTGAACAGAACCAAAAGTTAGAACAAGTGTTAATAGAAGAAGCTATGAAATTAGAAAGTGCTGCTTTAAAACGACCGATGTGGACATCTACGCCGGACAAGAATAGCAATAAAGAATTAAGCATTCCTCCAAGAGATACAATGCCAAATAGTGCCGGAGAAAAACCAATTCCCCATGAACCAGTCTTTCAAAAAACATCTAACAGTTTTGAAGATGATTACAATTTATCAGTCTCAAGCGCTGATCAATCAAAAGAATTGCAGATTGAGAGCGAAAATACAACTGTAATACATATTACGCCTGGACAATTAAGGCGAGGTGGAAAGCATATGTCCATGCTGAAAACACTACTCAAACCTGCAGATTTAAATTCTGAATCTGATTTATCCAATTCACCTGAAAATGAAGGGAAAATATCAAGACATAGCAAAGCAGAAGAAACTCTAAATGAGGAAATAAATGCAACTAATAAATTGGATGAAACATCAAAGGATGAAAATTCGAAATCTCCAAAGAAAGCCCCAACTCCAAAATCTAGAGGAAGAAAGAAAACTATTGGTATTGAAGAGGCAGACACAGAATTAAATACAGCTAAGCCAAAAGTACAACCTAAGTCAAGAATGACTAGATCTAAATCTGTTGATGTTAGAAAAATATTAGATGAAGAATTAGATAAAAAAGATGAAGATACTGAAGCTTTAACAAATGTTATAACTTCTGTATCATTCAAAGGAAAAAAGAAATCAATTGCATCCAAGGTACATGGTAATTTACTGGTAGAATTAGAACAGAAACGAAAGAGAGTAATAGCGAAAATCGATGAAACAAGCAAAACTAGCGCAGAAAAGAAACCAAAACCAAGGGGAAGACCAAGATCTAAATCTGTTGATCTCAGAACAAATCCTGAATCTTCACCACAAAATGAAAGTTCTGAATTAAAAAATACATCTAGTTCAAGAAAGATTCATTCTGCTCTGCTAGAAGAATTGCAAATGGATGAGAAGAAGTTGAAAGAAAAAATAAAGATTGAAAAAGCAAAAATTAAATCAGAACAAAGGCCTAGAGGTAGACCACGTAGACAAGCTGATCCCAATAGAGTAACACGAGCTAGAGTTACCGCAAAGAAAAAAATTGAAGCTGAAGATACGAAAGAGACAGTCAAATCAGAAACAGTAAGCCCAATGGTAGAGAAATCTAAACAATTGGCGACTCCTAAGAAAAATACAAGCATTGAAGAGGTTGCTATAAAAGAGACAATCAAATCAGAAACAGTAAACCCAATAGTAGAGAAATCGAAACAATTGGCGACTCCTAAGAAAAATACAAGCATTGAAGAGGTTGCTATAAGATTAAAGAAAGATCAAAATGAAAGTACTTCTTCCAAAGAAACAGTATTTAGTGCAAATACAAGTATAGATAGTCACAATACCAGCTTTAAAAAAGAAATGTTCACAGTTATTACAGAAGAGGAGGAAGACCATCCTAGGCTACACATCAGCTCTGATGAGGAAACCGATGAATGTGATATTGTAAAAGATCTCAAAGAAAGAGGCATACATTTGATTCCCAAAAAACCGGTAGATAATAAAAAACCTAATATAAAAGATGAGGATAACCCACATATTATAAACACTCAGAAATTGGATCTTAATATTATAAAAATACAGGAGACAATAATAGATTCTAGTTTAGATGTAGAAGAAAGTATTCCTCAAAATCGAATTGAGAAAAGAATAGAAATAAAAAGTGATATCTATTTAGAAGAATCCAAAAAAATAGACCTTTCAAAAGTCTTTTCACCAAATGTAGTTATGAAAACAGTTATAAGCAGCGAAAAGAAAGCTAAAAAGAAAACGAAGAGTGTTAAAAATTTGCAACTAAATTTAGAATCAGAAACGAAAGAGAACATAAAAATGCAGAAAGATAATAAAACAAAAGAAATTAAGGAAACGGAAAACAAAATTAAAACAAAAGTAAATAAGGAAATAGAGACCAAAATTGAAGAAACAAGATCAGAAGAAAAAAAAGTTGAAACGCAAACAACACAGCCTGAAAAATCAGAACCACGGAAATTGGAGCCTGAAAAGAAACAAGAAATCCAACAAATAGAAAACGAAAATGATAATTTTTCAGAGGAAGTAATTTTTGAAGATAAAATTATAACAGAGGACAGTGCAGAATTTATAAAAATAGTTCATGACGAATCAAAAATCATCACAAAGACAATTAATGATTATGATTTCGATGTTTTAAGTAAAAAAATTAGTGCAAAAGTATTTTTAGAAGAATTAAATGTGGAACAAGATAGAACTATGACTATTACACCTTTTATAGATGTGTTCACTTCAGGCATCTTAAAACCTTTGGATGTTTTATATAGTGAAATGCAAGACGATTCTACTTGTAGCACAGTATTTGAAGAGTCTACTAAAAGCAAAAGTAATCAAACAGATTTGAAAGAATCCACTGACCAAGAAAACAAAACCGAGGTTCGAGAAATGTACTGCAATATGAAATTGCAATTAACACCAGAAGAAACAGATCCAGAAAAGAATATTGACGAGATTATAAATGATAATGAAAATAAATTAGAAATGAATAGCGACGAAGAAGATCTGATGACATTTGCCATTACTGCAAGAGAAGACAAGGACAAGAAAGGATCTACTGTAGATGATTCAGCGTAAGTAAACTGTCTATATCATTTTTAACTGCGGACTCGAACCAAAATAATTTTCAGGAACTGAGCACAACTGAATATTAAATGTTACGATTTTAAAATCCTTGAATGAAATTAAACTTATTTGCAAACTTACACAGAGCGAACATTCTTTTATTTCATGTACTTTTTAAAAACTTTAATTTAGTTACATATTGTTTTGGTAATGCTATTTTTATATTTATTTGTTACCAAATCTGTTTTAAAATTGCAAATCGTAACAAAAAATTCAGAATTTAAAAGAATTATTTCGTGCAGTTAGGCACTGCCGTAAAAGTTGATGTTTTTGTATATTTATTTTTATTTACACAGATCTCGAAAACGTAAAGCTGAGTCCGAGCCAATAAAATCGCCAAATGAAAAACGAGCGAAAACGAAAGACAACGCCTTGTTGAAAACGTTGAACGTTGATCAATTTCTTTCGATGCTCCACGGTCCTTCTTGTTCAAAGATGTAAATTGCTTTAATATGATAAAATTTTGGTACAAATTGTAAGTATGATTTTAGTTACTAAAATGTTATATTAATTTTAAGAATACGATTTTTTTTTTTATATGAAGTAGGTTTGTCATTGAATATATAAATATCTTGTATATATTAATTGTTAATATCTTAATTTAAAATAAACGATACGTTTATATTTGAATGATTTATTTGGTCTCTTAATATCACTTTTAATTAAATAATAATACATATTTGTGTAAATGCAATAAAATAAAAATGCAATTGCTTTTTCTTACATTAGATGACTAGAATTCGGTACAGTACAGTCTGAGTAACAACGGTTTTATACAGTGGATTTATTGGGTTCTTCCACATTTAAATTCAACTTATGAGTGGCGTAACTGTCGGTGTTTAGTAGAACACGATCCTGATATCTCAAAGGGCCAGACACTCGTCGAAAAATAATTTTAATTTTAATCGAACAACACATTCCAAAAATATTTAAATTTTTCTTTAAACACAGTATGGTACGTTTCTCCGCTAGTCTTAGTAATTAATTTTTCTACCCTTTATAAACTTGTGTACTTTTTCATTATAAACTATGGAGGATTTCCCAACGTCAATTAGTGATCAAACCGACGCGCTACCTTTTGAATGATATGTATGATCCAATTATGAAATATGTGACGATAAAATTAATTTTATTAGAGAATGAAACTAATTTTGGTTGCCTCAGTAGATATGTTTTTGGAAATTAATTACCCAACTTATTTATTATTTCAACGAAATTGCCAGAACAATAGATATATCAAATATGCTATAGTTTTTTGTTGTAATATTGTTTAGTTTTTAGTATTTTCATTAAATATTTTTGTAGTCTCGTGAGTTATTTCAAAACTCTGTTCTCTCGGTAACGAGAAATAACTATCGATAACATTAAATTTACTTTGTAGTGTGCTGTTTTGGAGCCATTAAAAACTCTTTAAATCTACATTGGGACCAAAATTGACTTGAGAAAACAGGCCCGTAGCTGCATTGTTACGCCACTGCAACATAATGTTGAAAATATTTCCATCATTGAATTAATAATACGTATGGAAGGAGTTTATTGAGAAAGTTGTAATGAACAATGTGCGAGAGAGATAGCGCGCGTTGAGTGGCAAGAAGTTCTATTAACTTGCATATGGTTTTGACTATTTTTGTTATAAAGTTTTGTTTTAATTCATTGTTATTGTAATAAACATTAAAATTGTTAAATCTCGTTCTACTTACAACTGTGTTGAACAACTAAGAAATGCGTTATTTCACAGGAAAATAAATCTGTTAACCGTTAAACGATGTTTTAGAGATATGAAAAATAAGTGAAGCAGTTTTTAAAGTATTTTAAAATAAGGTAACGTCATTATTATATTAATTTTTTTCACAACAAAAAAATTAATTATAAAAAAAATTTTGAAAATGTAAATGATCAAATCTGACAAAGTAAATTAATTATATTAAAAAATAAATATTTTTGCTTTTTCACTTTTATCCTAATGAATGAGAAATATTATTTTTCTTCATTGAATTTTTTTTTGTAAAAAACAAAACATTACTTTTGTGCTATTCCACTCGTCACGTGGTTTTTATACCTTTCCTTTTCCCACTTCCTAGTTTTAGATGTCTATCTCTCTCTTGTGTTTATTACACTGTATGCTACGTATGAGTATAGGCAACACTCCATCCATTTATCTTATTAGATCAATGATTTCCATTATACAGTTCGAAAAATGTTAACATTAATTTGACTTTAAAAGCGTTAATATGTCACAGCGCAAATTTGATTATTATATGGAATGTATTAAATATATTTTAAAGTTATTTGCCATGAAAATTATTCATATACAAATTACTAAAAAAACAAACTGAATTTAGAAGAGCTCCCAAAAAATCCATTGTATAACATCCAGTTTATAATATCCCTTCCCTTTGAACATCACATACGACAATTATATATTTAAATTTCTTAACAAATAATATGTTCTTTCAAAATAAATATTTGTAAATAAATTAACAATATATATTTTAGTTAATCGTTTGCCTATGAATATGCTGCAAGCTTTCGTAAAACCGGGGGTCACTTATCCGTAGCGCAGATCGTTTGTACAGATAATAATACACAGTCGAAACTGAAACAAAGTTCCAAATTACTTTGAAATGGCAAAATAGGAAATTCTTACTAAATCTCTGAAACACATAAAGCACGTGAAGACCTATAGACCAATTATATTCCAACGGTTCTTTCCATCGGACAGTCAGAGACCAGACTTGCAGTGCAATTGTTAATATTAAGTATAGCATACATACGACAATTGTTAATCGAAATCTATCGTACAAAAGCTCAAGTAACCCAGCCTAAAACAATTATAAACAATATTTTAAGGGCAGTATGGTTTTAATGCAGATTTACCTGAAAGACATATGTAGAAAAAAATGTTAAGAACATTGTAGTCAGTGCCAATATTATACATATATCCTGTACACTGAAAATAAATACGTAAGTATACTGTGTTTACAGGTAAAACAAACTACTTACATAAAAATTACAAGCTGATAAACGGTGTATCGCCGAACATAACCTATAAAAGTGTTTATACATAAATCAATAAGTAACAAAAATATCTGAGTAGTTAGTATTGCAGCATAATTGTTTATTGTTAATTTCATATTTAAAACGTATTATTATTTACATTCACATGTCCAAATTTTATTGAATATCGTTTATTGATTATTGCAAATGCAACAGTTGACATTTAAAATATAAAAACAAACACCTCAGCTTTTAGGTCATGCGTCATTCTCGTAGTTTCTGTTTGGGGCAGCACTAGTCTCTTACGTCACATGTTTCAAATGTTAAGGGTCACTTGAGGGAAAATAAAATATAACTTTGTTTTTCGCTCCTGTTATTCAAAATACTGATTACAGTAAATATAAAAAATGCTGAACTGTATTAAACATACAATAAGTCTTCACAAATAGTCTCAATTTTTTTTAATAATAGTCACTCACAGCATAACAGACTTCGAGGATAAATTAACTATACATTCAGAAAACAAAAACATATGTGCAAGAAAAAAAAATGGATGTTTAATAATGTACAAATTTACTTTAATAAAAATGTTTAATGAAAGGTACTTCTTAAGTTTGGAACCAGTATTTCGGACTATTCTCTATGAATTAAAACGTACATTCCCAGACATCCCAACACAGAATACTGAAAAATGAAAAAATAGTAGAATTTGCATATCAATATGATAGTTTTCTTACTTTAAACTTAGGATATTCATTCATTAAAATCGTAATCATCCCAACATACGGCAAAAATCCACGAGCTCTACCCACTACATCTTTTTTCGTAAGCCAAAGTTGTCCTGGAGCGTAAAGTCCTCTGTCATCGACACTATTATTATCTCCTTTCGTCAGAAACTTAACTGTCCCATTTTCCCTACAGTATTAAGTAAAACAACAACATAAACACTTCAATATGAATAAAATACTAACCGCTCGTGTAATTTAAGAACTCTATGCACAATAGGAATATCTCTACCCTCTACTTTGAAGACAACAATTTCTCCAACACGAACAGGTTCTTCGGGATAATTAGTTAAGAATAACAAATCACCCCGGTGAAACGCTGGTTCCATACTCCCTGACAAAACTACAACTATTGGGCTCTCACTTCCAGTAACAACCATCAGACCTTTCCAAATCATAAGAGCCGAGGAGATAATCATACCAAAGCTTAGTACTTGGTACAAAAACTGGAAATATGTTTCATGTTTGATAGCTTTTAGGTTATATCATAAGGCAAAATCCAACAAACCTGTCGCTTATTCATTCGTTGAAGATCACCGAACATACTGCTTACGGAAAGAGACATTTTTGTGTTTAATTTTTATTGTAGCTTGTGGAATAATTGTTATTGCTACGATTTTAAATCCACGTCAGAAACAACTATACTGTTTGAGAACCGATGACGAGAATTCTGTTTTACCGGCATGAGAAAGTTCAGTGATACCACTATATCCACAATAATTTATTTACGCCAAAAAATTCACAATACACATACGATTTGTAAACAAATACAATAGACCTTACATTAGAGGATTAAATGGACAGTTATTCTTGTCATTATACCAATACCACCCAACTGATTGCAATCTTCGTAACATTAACTCGTCGTCGTCATCTTGCAAAGACGATGATGTTCCGAAAGTAGATTGAACAGGAGAAATACACGCAGCGATTTCTTTAATTTCAGTATTTAGTTTATTCCCAAAAGATTCCAATTCCATTAAAGATTCCTGTTGCGACGGAGGGTCTTTTTTGCCTACTCCTCCTGTTAATTCATCATCCATGTGACCAGTCATTATTGCTTGTTGATCATCACTGCACCACTCCGAAGCCATAGCTTGTAGCGGTTGCAATATTTGGACATTTTGTTTTACTTTTTGAAGTTCGAGATTGCACATATTTTCCAACTCCATTAGTTTTCTCTTATAAGCATTTGCTGCTAAATGTCTTCTTATTTGCATTCTTTTTTCGGCATGTGCTTTCGCTAGGGCTTGCTGGTAAACATTTAATTTTTGTTCATAATCTAATATGCTTAAATCGCTTAATGTGGGTTCCACAGTACTACCTACAGACTCATCATCTTCTGCACAACAATTGCATGCTTGTTCTTGTGATTGGGAGTAAAAAGATAATTTAGCAGCTTCTTCAACTTCTTTCTTCCACAATTCTTTTTCTTTTGATAGTTCGACACGCAAATCTTCCATCATATCCTTCAAACAACCAAGCCGTTTTTCTAAATTTACATTGACATTTTCAAAATTAGATTTTATTGAATCTTCTGAATATTCTTTAATTTCTTCATCTTGTGATTCAGAACATAAATCAGTTAAGGATTGTATATCCATTTTGCAGTCTTATAAATTTACAATTGATTTTTCACTGTCAATAAAAACAACGAAATTTCGAAAATAACAAAAAATTGTACCGACTTTGATTTTACAATTGGGCATTATAAAACCCTACAGTTGGGAACACTGCGAAAGTTTAGCTTCGTAGCTGTCAGTTGCACGCCAGGTCTTTCTTTTTCCGTTTCCCCTAGATACCAAGATGAAGTAAGAATTTTGTGATTTGTTTATGAAATCTTTAATTATTTTATTCATCCTTGATGCGTTTTATAAATTAAATAATTATTAGTGATTTGTGATATATTTCTAATTGTCTTATGTGTTTCTTTTTAGGATTGGATTGTGTGCCTACAGCGGGTACAAAATTTACCCTGGCCATGGCAAGACTATGGTCAAAACCGACGGAAAGGTGAGTTAATTTTGTTATAAACCTAAACATTCACCAAAGTTTCATACCTGTAGATAGTTTTACTTTAAAAGTTTTGGATTTATTGTACTTAAAACTTTGTTGTTCGCACCTAACCTAAATGTGTTGTTTTCAGACATTCACTTTTTTGAATGCAAAATGTGAATCTGCACATTTAATGAAGAGGAATCCTCGTAAAGTAACATGGACTGTCCTTTACAGGTGAGTTATTTGTTTTATTTTTTATAATTTCAATATATTAACTTTTTATGGTGCTAGGCGCAAGCACAAGAAAGGACAGGAGGAAGAACAGACCAAGAAGCGTACCCGCAGGACACAGAAGTTCCAGCGTGCTATCGTTGGTGCTTCTCTTACAGATATTATGGCTAAGAGAAACATGAGGCCAGAAATCCGTAAGGCACAGCGGGAACAAGCTATCCGGTAAGTTTCATTTATTTTTTCGTGCATTTGTCAATTGTTTCCCCTTTATTTAATTTAAGTATTTTAAAGATAGCCAAAGACATATTTGAAATTATAACATTGTGATATACGGATCACTTATGAATATTGTATGTTAATAAAAATTGATTATTATTTTCAGAGCTGCCAAGGAGCAGAAAAAGCAGGTTAAAGCCGCGAAGAAGGCTACTGCACCACCAAAGGCCAAGCCCGTACAGAAGCAGAAGGCCACCAAAGTCACTCAGAAGAGTGCACCCAGAGTTGGAGGCAAACGTTAAAATATTTTGTGTAACTGATTTTTTGTAAATAAATAAGTCATTACACAATGTCGATATTTATTTCCTAATGACAATTTTTGCATTAAATAATTTCTTTTAATTTTTGGTGTTTGTTTTCCTTATAATACAATATTAAGTTAAATAAAATTTCACATGTTCAATAAACACTGTTAGTGCTAGCAAAGCAAGCAGTTTGAAAGGTTTTTATATTTTGTTTAATATCTAAATTTTACATTAATACTGTTTCATCCTATCTCTGAACAATTTATTATTAAATTATGCATATACCTATTAGTAATAAGTATATAAAATTATGCAATTCCGTAGAAGTTTTTTAAAGAGATTTCAGGATATGATAATAGATGGCAGTATCAATAATCAAATGAGCACAAAACGGCTTCAAGAAATTTTTTCTGCAAATTTTTTAAAATATTTCAGACAAACTTAAAAAGTTTTTTTCTATAGTCAAGCTATTTTTTAATTTAAATTTACAAAAATATAATTACCCAATAAATAAAAAACAAATTTAAAATTAATTAGAAACCGAAGTACGCCATTTGTTTAAATAAATGACAGTTGTGTCCTTCATTTTAACTCCGGTGTTACCAAGGACAATATCGCGTTAATATAAGAACATTTTCGGCTAAAGGATAAAGACTTTTAATAAAAATATGATCCTGCAAATTGTGTAGTGTTTATACAACATTATATAATAACATAAATGAATATAGGCAATATATTTGATTTTTGAATGGTAATGAAGGTTTTTCGATTGTTATAAACTCATATAATTGTGTTGTTGATTAAATAAATTGTTTAGAATGTCAAAATTTGTTAAAAAGTGTATGAGAAATAGTGGAGTGTATAAATTGTGTTGGATTGAAAGTTTTATCAAACTAGAAAATTTTTATCGAGGTAAGTTTATTCATTTAGTTTATATTCGCATAATATTTTATTTTTAATATTCATTCTTAATTTGTTTTGTAACTAATAAGCGAAACATAGATTTAAAATAAAATTGTAGTTTGTATTCAAAACGTAATACTTTTAAGTTTTGGTGGTAGGCTATTTGAAAGGTACTAATATATTCCTTATTTTGGGATATTAAATTATTATCGAGTTAAAACATGTACAAAACTAGAATAATATTTGTTGCATTATGTTTAAAAATCAGTAAAATATAAGACAGAATAGAATAAGTTTATAAAATGGATTTTGAATTTTTACATTTACCTATTTCTTCTGACAATTCTGACGATATTTTATACGTAAGTTAAAAAAACTAAATTAATATAAATAAATAACAAAATTTTGTAGTATATAGCAAAAGGAGAATATGTGAAGTTTGACAGTTTTGATGAGCATATAAGAGAAATATCAGACCATGATGACAATTCTGATAACAGTGGACAGTACTATAAATATGACAGTGATAGTTTAGATGACATAGAAATAATAACTTTAGATGAAACAAATTCTTTAAAGGAGGAGAAAATAAAATATGTATCAAATGAAATGGACATTAACCAAAACCTATCAGACGAATACGCAGCGAAATACAATGAAGTTGTTAAAGAAATAAACGAGTTGCACATTCAAACCAGAGCTGAAAGATTTCTAAGTCCATTTATAGTCCTCCATAAAAAATTTAACTCTATGGGTAACATTCCAAAATTAGTAAAGCGTTCTAGTTTTAAATTTAACAGTGAAAAATACACTGGCATTTTCCGGAGGAAATCTATTCTTTCCAGAACGTATAGTCTTCCAAAAATTATTGTAGAAAGTCCTCCATTGGAAAAATATTCTGATATTAGTGAACAATATGAAGTATGTTTTTTTATCACAAATATTATAAATTAATTGTATTTTATTTACAGGTGATTACCATGGATACGGATGACGGTTCTACGAACCAGGTAAGAATATATCTTTACAAAAAATGAGAATTTATTTAAATGTTTTTAGAAACTCAGTATAAGTTCAAAAAAGAAAGCCATGAGAAAGAGTATTTAAGAGAGGCTACTGCTATTTTTATAGTTTGTAAATGTGTATTATAATTGGACAAGAATTATTTATTTTTATTTAACATTTTGAAATTTTTGTTGTAGTTGTAGAATAATTTATGTGTAATATTTTCTAAAAGAATAACTGTTATAAAATATTACCTTTTTTAAAATTTCCTATTTCATATTCCTTTTAAATATTATAATTCTTTTATACAAAGATTTATTTTACGGTAATGTGATTAGTGATTTAAAAAATAGGTATTAGATGTGAATTTAATTCCATCGAACAAAATTAAAATATTAGAACAAGGGAAATAATGAACATTTTTTTGGAAATCCACAAAAAATAAGTATGATATAGGAAAATAATAAATTATCTTTAATATAAGTAATTATCAGTAATTCATTTTGTATAAGTGATGGTTATTTCGTTTTTTAAATCTTGTTGTAATGAGATTATTTTCTGCGCAACAGACGTTGATTTACTCAATACAGGATATAGATGCTCTTATCCGTTCGAAATTTAAATTAATAATAAATATTCGTAATTTTGTAGAACACAGAAGTTCATAAAATTTACTTATTATGTTTTTAAAATATTAAATATTTTTATATATTATTACACATTTTATAAAACATATTTTTTAAAAAATCTTTATTTTTAAGATATTAGTTTTTTTTTAATTTCAGTTAATTAGTCATTAACCAATGAATAAATGTAGTTTGGTTCAAATCGTCTTTCAAAAGTGTTTGAGATATGTTTTTGTAGTATCGCTTGTGCCCCTATTTTGTGCAACCATCACAACATATAAGATTATATGTAAGAATATATAAATAACGTTTATTTATCTAGAACAAAAATATAATTGTATTTCGTCTAGATGAAATACAAAGTATATTTTTCAACAATTATTTTTAAGAATTAAATAATTTGTTAAGACGTCGAATTTAGTATTATTACTAGTACAGGCATGTTCCGATACTAGGTACGTGATAAGATACATGTATCTATAGTTTTCCTTCAATATCATTATTTTAATATCGATACCAATCTTGCTATATATAATTAATTTCAGTAACTTTAATTTATTTAATTATATATAAATGTTTCGTTTTGATTACATTTTTTTGAAGACGAAACTAACTTTATTATTTATTACTTCGTAATAAACTGTATTTTCTTAGTGCTTGCAATGAAGAAGAGTGGAGTATTTAATTTTATTGTAAAATATAAGAATAATAGAAATATGTTTTTGTTTTTCTTTCGATCCGATACTGGTACTGGTATTGATAATTTTTGTTTCATGTTTTTGATAACCCAAGTATCGATACTTTCTCAGTATAGCATACCTCTAATTATTACTAAACTTTTTAACCTATTTCCTCCAAATTTACTGGCTCTTTGTCATCAATTTCTGTTTATTGAAAGTTATTCCTCTTGTCGTTCCTATTTCTGTAATTGTATTTATCTATTTTTAGGTTTCAATATTTTTTTTTGTTTTTCTTATTTCATTATTTTCCTCTGTAGTCGTCCGGTTTCAAATTTTGTCGTTATTGGTAAAATTTTGAAAATTAAATATTGTCATTGTCCTTTATATATTCTGATGATAACTGAAAAGTCGAAATAATGGTGTTACTTAAATAAATAAAATTTGTGGGAAATCAAAAACTCTGTTTTCTTTTATTATTTTTATTATACTAGTGTATATCAAGACTCTAGATTGTTTCAAGACATTAACCTGCGCATACGCTTTAGACAAGGAGAGATAAATCGTCAGCAGCGTTCTTTTTCTATTTTACAATCACTATTTTAGCTGGGATGGAACACGCTTCGCATGGTATATACATATATGTTTCGATTTTTTTTTTATTAATCTAGTAATCTTGAAAATCTGGAGACATGAAAATCTTGATCTAGAATAAGAAAGTCTTGTCTTGTCCTGAAATTTCAAAATAAGACTTGCCAGTATCGTCTTGTTAATCTAGATAAGACAAGACAAGAGTCTAGAAAGTCTAGATCTAGACCTATTACACCAAGAACCGACTACAAATATTCTAACAATAATGTGTACTACGTGGGTGTAGCGTTTTAATTTTTTATTATAGAAAATAATTATTTTTAATTTTTTTAATTTGAATGAGATATATTGAAAATCTAGAGTCTTGAAAATCTTGATCTAGAATAAGAAAGTCTTGTCTTGTCTTGAAATTTCAAGATGAGACTTACAAGACTTAATCTAGATAAGACAATATAACAAGAGTGTAGAAAGTCTAGGTCTAGACATATTACAGCAAGAACTGACTACAAATATTCTATCAATTTTTATTTTTTTATTGTTGAATTGAAGTTTAATTTTTTCAATTTGAATGAGTTACATTTTGGTTTAGTTTTAGTAATTGTTATTGGGTGTGGGAATGGCTGTTTGGGGTTAGGTGCGGTGCATATTATAACGGTCACTTTCGCTGGAGCTGCAGACTGCGCTGGGCGGCGGGCAGGTCAAGCGCGGGTGTGGGGCGGCGGTCCGACATTCCACAGGCCGCGACGGCCGCCGTGGGAACCGCGCAGCTCTGCCTGACCGCCTCCACCGCGGCTGGCCAAACACCCACAATACACCAATATTCGCATTTAATATTGTTATAAGTGCTTAATAAATGAAGTAGTCAACATTGCTGTCAAAATTGCGATTAGCATTTTTTTATTTAAGCCTTTTTGGTACAACTGGGTATAAATCTTTAATATCCTTTCGGATATCGAGAAATTATTATTATTCCAATTTATTACCCTAAATTATTTATAAAGTCTCTCCAATTCTTTCCTGTTTACTGCTTTCTTTGCTTCTGGATAGCAATTTTTTCTTCTGTATTGTTTTCCCATATCTTCTTTGGCTTTCCTCTCTTGCTATTTTGCAATATTTGTTTGTCTTTTATCATGAATTTTATGGATCATACTATCCTAGTTATTTTTTCTTTATGCTACTTTTTTACTAATCTTTAAATAATTCATATATAACAATTTGTTTAAGTGTTGCTTAAAATTTAAGACTTTTGGTACAACTGGGTATAAATATAAATCTTTAATATCCTTTCGGTAGTCGAGAAATTATTATTATTACAATTTATTACCCTCAATTATTTATAAAGTCTCACCAATTCTTATCTGTTTAGTGCTTTCTTTGCTTCTGGACAGCAGATTTGGACCTAACAATTTTTTTTCTGTATTGTTTTCCCATGTATTCTTTGACTTTCCTCTAGTGTTATTCTGAAAGATTTGTTTGTCTGTTATCAGGCATTCTATGGACGTTATTTTTTTATGCTACTTTTTTTACTAATTCTTAAAAAAATCGTATCACAATGTACCTTAATATAAATATTATGGAAAGTATTTACTTATTTCAATATTAATTTTGATCTTTATTACATATTGCTCAAAATTTGCAATATCTTTTGTTAGCAATGATTACTGTCAACTGCCAGGTGGTTATTTTCTTATATTCTTATTATTTAAAGGTTTATTTATAGACCTTATATTAAGGATAATTTAAAACTGTATAATAATAGTTTAACATTAACTCTACAACAATAAATGTACCACGCAGAACATTTAATATTCTGATTGTGATTGTACCAATCTTTAATATTACAATAAATGTTCCACGATTTGAATATGAATATTAGGGAAAGTGTTCATATATTTCATATGTTATTCTGCTCTTTATTTTGAATTTTGCAACACCATTTCTTGGTTTTGCAACACTACCGTGTGTGTAATGCATTCTAATTGTATTTTCTTGCCGATTTATTTATACGATGTAGTAAGAAAGTGTAGACTTATTGTAGTAAAATAGTTCAAAAAATTAAAACTGTACCTACACCAAATAATAATTTAAAATATCGCATATTTATTTATTTTTATTTAACTAAAACTAGAGTTGCCTTATTAAACTAAAGAACAACATGAACGAGATAAAGTTAGTTAATAAAATAATTGATTTCTTAATTAATTAATAAGTCAAATAGTACATATAAAAAAGTGGAAAAAATACAAAAGGATTAAAAATATATTAAATTAAAAGTATTCAGTATTTTCCGTATCAAAACTCAGAAAAAATAGAGTCTAAGTAGTCTTGTGTTGAGTAAATACAGTGTTGTAGTACTTACTCTTTTATTTTAATCTTGAAATTTTACTGTCTATATATTCTTTATTTCTTCAGACCCTGTAGACCTATAAATATTTATTAAAAATTTAATTCTGTGTATATTTCAATACTAGAACGAGCTATGTACTAGAATAATTGAAGTTTTTCTATTTAATTATATATCTTCTACTACGTATTGTAAACGCACAACCAGACTGTAAATAATTTATATATGCAACCATGTAGCCGTTGCAGTGTATCTGTAAGTGGTATTCTTCAAGGGTTAACGGAAAGAAAAAATGCACTGGCAACTCAAAACCAAGTGTATTTTTTTCAAATTCAAGAAATAATCACAAAATATACAAACCATTACTTTCTGGTTGACCAATCTTTACCAAAAAATTATCAACATATATCTATTGTTAATATTATAAAACGAGTTAAAAGACAATAAATATATGAAAAGACAACATTGGAAAGAAATAAATTATTATATTCGAATGGACAAACCAACAGATTGCACGCTAAAAATAGTTAAAACATTTTGTAAAGATCAGTCAAAATTTTGAAATTTAAAATATTTTTTCCCCAGTTTATATCTTTAGAAAATTATTTAGGCATTGAGAGTTGAAGTGGAGATGGGAGTAAGAAAATATATTTTGTATTTTATGAAATAAATAATTTAAATTTATGATATATTTTGGCTGAATTTGATTTTGTGATGTTTGGAGGAATAGTGACTTTAACGAGTGGTGAGAACACGTACTTGATAAACATCCTTATATTTTGTTAGGAATTCATTGGAATTGCAAGCGGGAGTGGATGGTGAAAAATGAGTCAATTAAGGGCAATTAAATGACGGCGCCTACGTAAATAATGACGGCGTGAAGTTGGGTGTGAAAGGTGTGAGAGAGCAGCTCACTAGCCAGCAAATGAATTTAAATTACAATTCATTAAACAACACCTGTTTATAATGTTAAATGTCGTCCCGTATTATGTGGACATCGGCGGCAGGTAAAGCAGCCGAAGTCGTCCAGCGAGTGTCCGGGTGGTCTCTCCGTGCCCTGTAATTGACAAATTGGAATCTTATTAGGGTGAGGATAAACTGCCGTGCGCGTGCGCGCCCCCCACCACCGTTTGACAGCTTCGGCTCGGCTCGCCGCGCCGACTTTACACGATCCGTGTGCGGGGAGGCGTGGCGTTGGCATTTCGAACGCGTGCCGCGCGTTGTGTGGTCTTCCATTCGCTGGGAACACACACGACGTCGGCGGGCGCGCACGAGCCCTGGCGGAAGCTCCCGACGCTAAGCGGGGGGCGGAGTCTCAGTTTGAAACGCGCGGTTGGCGCGTGCCGGACGGTGTGTGGTCCACCGTGACTGCGCTCAGCTTCAAATCTTATGTTTTTGTGGTTTTCAACTGTTTTGACAAGCAATTTGTTACACGAGGTGTTGATATTGATTACCTTGTAAATTTTATAGCCCCATAATATCGTAATACCCTCTTATTAAAAAAATAAATTATGGGAAGGTATACTTCTTTCAAACTTCATAAAAAAACTCCTACTATACCTTACGTTCTACAAACGTTAAGTAAATATATAGTTGTCTCTTTTGGTTGCGTTCTCTATTACAGTATGAAGTACCTGCAAATATAAATTTAATTAAAAAAAAAATATAGGGATTTACAATTTATATTTTGGACATCAAAACTTTAATTCAAGGAAAAAAGTTTAATATTTAAGTTCACGAACGTGCAAGTTTTTATTATAAAGATTTTTTTCACTACTATCCTAGATACCCACTATTAGGTCAATAATACATCATTATTTACCATAGCCAATAATGAAAACTGTCAGTTATTAAGAAACTCAAGTCTCCAAATCCAAATATTGTTTGAATCATTTAACACAAAGAAAGTCTAAAATATAGATTCACATAATTTAAATATACCATCTAAATTAAATAAGTAAATCAAGTAAAACCAAATTAGAAATTAAATGTAAGGTTAATAAACTAAAGCGTCAAATATAAAAACAAAGACAGTCTACTTTATTTTTGTGAATATTAAGAAACAAATTATTGTTCTTGTCAAAATGTAATTTTATTATATTGAACAACATATTCTAAAATAAAAACAAATAAGTAATAAAGACGACAAAAAGAATGATGAACGTAAGAGGATGTTTAAACAATAAATTATAACAATACACGCCTATGTTAATAAATATTTCCACAGATCACGTGCCTATTATTTTCTTTTGATCACCCTGTATTTATTTATGTATTGTGATACTAAGCCCCCTGTAAAATGCGAGCTTGACGCCGCCACTGGAGTCTCATTACATATTGAACGCTATTGAATTTTAAATATTCCTTAGTTATAAATAACACAGTATGTAACTAATAGATTTGATCGTTATCATATATGTTTAGTCACAATATTGTGACAAGCCAAAATAGGGTTAATTTCTGTCTGGTTTAAAATTAATAACAGTATAATTTAATAAAAAAAATTCGACCACAGGAAATCAATCTACCTTCGCCTACAATATTTCCAAACCGCAAGCGACCTAGACACTAGACAGGTTGAAAGACTTCAAACAAATCTCCAGTGAACCGCTTTGCGTCACATGGGTCGGATTCTTCAAACGCTGGCGATAGAAAGGCGATAGCGCCGTTCCTAGCGAGCAACCTGTTGTACTTATCTGATTTATAGAATCTGTCGGGTAGTTAAGTTTTTTGGAACTTGTGCTGAAATTCGTAGATAATAATTATTGAGTAGGAGGTTCTTCACACTAAAAAATGGTGATCTTGGCACTGAATCATCAACTGGATTTTCAAATGAATATTCCTTTCTTTTGTCATAAAAAAGGAACACTCGTTTAGTTGTAATAATATAAAATAAGCAAAAACAGAAACATGCTATTTATTATTGTTGTAATGTTGTCATTGTCATAATTTTTTTGCTAAAACTTAGTCCCAATAAAAATGTATATCAATCAAAAGGTAAAATAATTAAAATACCTTATGTTTCCTGACAAATAATAAAGGAGACTTCAATGATCAATGCAAACACAAACCTAATACCTAATACCAATTTTATTTGTTTACAACAATTATAAAATATTATTATGAATATGAGGTCATTTTTATATATTTTATAAGATTTTATGGATTTTAACGATAGGTCAGAACTCTAATGCCAATTATTTTCTTTACATGTAAAAATCTCATAATTCCATATTTTTTCACAATTTTATGTATTATTCTATTATTACTACATTTAATATTATTTATAAAAATATATTATTGTTTTTGTGTACTGCATAAATGTTATTTTTTGAATTTCTTTTTATTTTATTTGAAAATATTATAGATTCAAATTTATTCATAATTTTATTTGTTTTATTACTATTTTCTAAAAAAATTCTCAAGTAAACAAATTTGCTTTTTGTGTCCTGTGTAAGCAACAGTATTTATTTCAATTATAGATTATATTAGAACACAATTTTAAATAAATAAAATTGTGTTTTATGCAATATTAAGTTTTTTATGATTAATAAGTTACTGTCTTAAACAATAAAATATCCTATCCAAGCAGTTGTATAGATTTTTGACTCAAAAAACTTAAAATCTCATTTTTCAAATTTTGAAAAATATTTTAGTATACAAATTTAGAACTTCAAAATTTGTAATCCTGTATTCTTATTCTAATTTCATGGCGAATATTTTGCACAAAGTAAAGTTCGAACATGTTACAACCTGCAAACTGTAGAGATCTGAACGCTCAGTGGGAACACATGCACAAGTACCTACATGATCATTGTAAATTTCTTTTCGGTACAGATTCACGATATTAAAATACATATAAACCAGAGTTGAAAAAATCTTAGATATATAAAAACTTATAAACCTCCAATGAACTCTTTGTGCGTATATGCTGTCGCCTATCATATATGAATTACCTATTATATGAGACTGATAAAATTTAATTTAATCAATTATTTTTTCAAGAAAGTCACTTGATTAAATCATGTTTTTTATACGCTAATCTTCGTACAAACATGTTTCAACCTGCAAACTGGAGATTTGAACGTTTAGTGAGAACACAAGCACACGAATGCATCTTTTCTTTCCTTATTGAAGGCAAAGTCACTTGATTAAATCATATTTTTTAAATGCTAAATTTCTAAAAATGTATTTCTTAGCTTACATTTATAACAAACTT
The DNA here is from genome assembly GCA_035578165.1 of Stenolophus ochropezus. Taxonomy (NCBI): domain Eukaryota; kingdom Metazoa; phylum Arthropoda; class Insecta; order Coleoptera; family Carabidae; genus Stenolophus; species Stenolophus ochropezus. The sequence continues at coordinate 8,692,275 of JAQOWZ010000002.1, forward strand.
ATCTTCATACCAACATGTCTCAACCTGCAATCTGTAGATTTGAACGTTTAGTGTCTCACACAATATCATCTTCTCTTTCCTTATTGAAGACACCACGGTGATCTAGCACACAAACCTTACGCTCTCATTCTTCCCATCCTTATTGAAGGCACCTCGGTGATGACGGCAACGGCACCGCGTGTGCATGTTTCATCAGCTGGATGTGGGACATGAGCTGGGGGTTTGGGGCGCTCGGGCGGGGGGTGGCGCGGGCGGCCCAAGGTGAACCGCGCGGTTTCCCCCCGGCCCCCCCGCCAGAACGCAAGGTCATCTCACCCGAATATTCCTTGGATCAATCATATGGCCAGCACGAGGAGGATTATGAAAACTTGTGAATAGTCTTTCATTTGTTGCTTAAAACAGTAAAACAAGAGAAAATGTATAAAAATATGATTAAATTTTCATGATATATAATTATTGGGAATCCCAGAACAATAATGTGTTTTATTTTTTTGTGTATTTTAATAAAAATTTTAATTTTTACCAATTGCCACAAAATAAGGGATGTATTTTGTCATTTCAATATATCTAAAAATTAAGCCCTTTACAATACTATTTACTATTTTGAGCGTGATATCTCTTCGTCCGGATAAATATATGTACATGTAGGTATAGAGCAAATTCAACTGAAACTTATATTTCATTTTCTAATCAATGACACCAGTTGATCATCCAGAAATGACAGTTACTTTTATTAGGTCTACAATTATTGCAAAAAATAGTCATTTATGCAACTAGTGTGATACGTAAGTGTTTTTTAGTCCAGTGTTGTTTAAATTATAGCATGAGATAAAAAAGAGTATGTTACACGCGTGTTGCATACTGCATACAACACTTTGCCTAAAACCGAAATATTAATAAATATTAATTTCCAGAGTAAATGAAACCATTGATAAATGTGTTTAGGTTGCCTAACGAGGGCCACTTTTCAAGCACTAGTGCTCCTCAAAAGAGGGCATAAAGTATCCACAACTGCCAAACAATACCTATAATTTAATCATTTCTTATCAATTAATGACCTTCGTTACTCTTGCTAATTGATTAATATTCTCAGTTCGATGGAATAATATTGTTCAATTGTTAAGTCAAATTTAAATATTATCTGACCAAAAATAAAAAAGACTTTTAAGTAATTTTTTCTAAATCTAAAGTTTACTAATTTGTCATTTTTTTCTTTTTTATTGTTATTTATAGTAGAAGTGTGTTATATTACAAATAAGTCACGTGAGAAATGTTTAGCTCACGAGCTCGTTAGGCCGAGTGGGATATTTTTCTCATAGTGACTTAAGTAAGTATGAAAAGTGTACCATTCAACATTTTAACAAACAATTTTTAATTATTGCTGTATTTTTTTTTCATTATTTGCCCTTACTTGTGACATGTGGCCCCGTTGTATTACATAGAACGCAGGTCTTAGACTCATTTCATGAAAAAAAAATTACTCACAATAATGCGCTTTTTAGTAAGAGATAAAAAATAAAAGAAATGATTTGTTAGATATGACACTAGGTGAGAAGTTAAACTTAGTGTTATCGGGGATCAGCCGTGGTACGAGTGACAGAAGATAATGAAAAGCACTTATTTATGATAATTTATATATTGCAAAGTAATTACGCGAATGCTGGTTGCAGAATAAAAGTTAATATATTCATCAGTTCGTGGAAATCCGTCTGTATGGCCGTTTTGCAGGTAATTATGTTCGTCACAGAGGCAAATAAACAATGAGAGGGCGCAAAAAGCCAGCGTTGGCCAATTTACAGAAATCAATTAAGAGAATCGGCGTAACGAGAGCGAGTCGTTTGGATGTTAATGCGCCAGATCACACGGTCACCGCGCAATTTGTTAACATCTTGTTAAGCCCGGCCGCCACAATTAACTGCAGACGCCGGGTGCATCGTTACTTATCTCCAATGCCGATATGTCTCTGAGATTTTAATTAGCACACTTACAGCTTGGAAGTTATGCGGTCATTGGCGGTACTCAAATTCGGTTTTCCCAGGCTAAATTTATCAAAACAATTGTTAACATTGTCATTCGTAATTATTTAATACATTGCTGCATATTGTCAGGATTAAAACTTCTTTTGATAAGTAATTATTTTGCATTTTCGTATTTCACCGACACTGAATTACGTTTGATATATTTTGCAATATCGTTTTATTAATTCAAAGAATGAAATTTGCAATATTTATTAATTTTTTAATACAATGTAACCGCGTTAACGTGAACACTCGAATGTGCGAACAATTCAGTAGTTAGATCAATATATTTTTTAACATGAACTACTTTATAACGTAAACAACCTAGCTCTCATTAATATGAACACAGTACACTCTTGTGGATTTCCCTTATTTAACTATAAATCGTAGAAACAGTGTTAAAATTGATTGCTATTAAAAGTAAAAGAGCAGTTACTATTACTACAATTATTGATAAATAATACTGCTTTACGAATTATTTTCGAAGTTATTTCTTAAACAAAAACACAACCCCAGCCACAAATGACAGAACTTTGACATTATTGCAATAATAAATTTTGGATATTTTTTTCTGGCATTGAAAAGTATTAAAAAAATTAATTTGGATGTATTTACCGTTGTTAATACTTAATATACTATAATATTCTTTTCAAAATATGTCTTTTAATTGAAACATCTTTAGGTGAAAATGCAATAATTTTGTTTGAATACAATAATGATGCTAGTATAACTTTTTTGTCCAAGAAATATTGCATAGCAAACTTCATTATTTGCAGTTAAAAGAACGGAAATTGCGACAAATAAAAACTAAGTTTAAAATTAGCTGAACTGCCAAAAATGGAAGCAGCTATATAAAAATGTTTTTTTAATAACGAAATAATTAATATTTTTATGTATTTATTTATATTTATATCATAAGTGTGCGTGTTTTATTATCCATATTATTTTATATTTTATAAACCCTCGTTAATGTGAACGGGTCAATAATATGAACAGGTCTGTATTTATACTGTTCGTAATAAAGCGATTGCACTGAAATTTGTAAAATTTAGTTAAAAATTTAGGGATTTCAACGATTGGTAATAACACACTAACATTTCTTTTTATAGAACTATTCTCTTGGATATTATACTTTTATTATCCTGTTTCTTATATATTTCTTTTATGTATTTAACTCCTACAGAGTTAATTCTTTATATTTAATTGCTTATATCTTGTTAAAAGACAATCCAGTCCAAAAATGTTATTAAACATTACGATTCAATATTGGGTCGTTCAAATCATTTTTTTGGTTAAAAATAATTTAGTAATAGTAGTGATATTATTTTAAAACAATGTATGCATGTATGTGAGAATGTGATTGGATATGAATGTAAGGTTATGAAGACAAACAATCGTGTGCGGTGAAATGATAAAGCAGCGATGTGGCGAGTGCAGATCGTTCGCTGATCAGGTTTCGCTGCTGCTCGCATTCCCCGGCGTCGTTTACATGCCCATAATATCCAATTACAGTCCCATCCAGACGTTTTTACCTCCACAAACACTCCCGACTATGTGCACCACACATACTGAGAGTATCATGCCCATCAACTTCAATGCCTCACATCGAACTCACCGTGTCAATATCAGAAATATATCATTTATTTATATTGTTCTACTTGTGAGTTATTTTAATGTGAAATATTTGTTACAAATTTGACATTGCATCAAGGCGTTCATTTTAAAATTGAATTATAGCATATATAATATTAAAGTTAAACATTTTGTATTATATTCAATAATATTTGAAACACATTATTAACACTTGTTATTTGCTAACTTCATAAGTTTGCCCTATCGGTTTCCTTGATAATTTGTTATTATATCTTATCATTATAATTACATTGCGAGTATCATGCCCATCAACTTTAATGCCTCTACATCGAACTCACCGTGTCAATATCAAAAATAGATGAACGTGTTTATATTGTTCTACTTTCACAAAGATGTGCATATATCGTGAGTTACTTTAATGTAAAATGTGGTTAAGAATTTGTATCAAGGAGTTCGTTTTAAAATTAATCATATCATATATAATATTGAAAAATATTCTGTGTTATATTCAATAATATTTGAAACACATTATGAACACTGTCGCTTTCTTTAATAATTTGTTATTATTTCTGACCACTGTAATTATATTTATCCATTTTCTGATTTCCTTCTGTGTTAAAAGAGTGTTTAGTCCTTTTTTATGGTCTTGGTTAATTCATACATTATTTTTAAATTATTTACTATTCTGAATACAGTTGTTGCACTTGCTGTAGTATAGGGCATGTGACGCCTTTCCGAAACTTATAAAAAGACGTTTCATTTTAGAATTTTTTTTAGATTTTGTTTCGTATTTCGAACACTTTTATTGAAAAGAATAAAAAATTATGATTCGAATATTAAACATTTATTTAATTAAATTGTAAAGACAGTTAAAATTGGTTGTCAGTAAGGTAGCAATTATTAATTTTAAAAGGAAGAAAATATATCTTTTGAAAAGATATGTTTTCTCTGCATATTTATTCTTTGGAACGGAAATGAGAAAATCGAAGAAACCTAAAATTTAAAATTCTAAAAGAATTTCATTTTCTAGACTTAAGTATCAATGCGCTGATTTCAAAACCTGCAATCCTATTACACTTTTTCGATTTTATCATGTCGCTTTATTATCTAACTTTTATATATTTCTAAAACCTATAACCCCATATCAAAGTTGTGTAAAGTTAAAACAAACTAAACTACAGTATTAAACCGAAAATTGTGTTGACAAACGCGAAATATTCCAAAAATTTTGTGCCCAAAATTTCGATTTTGGGAAATAGTATACATTGATAGATCTCGATGCGCTGATTTCAATTTTTCAAACGGAATTTATTAATCTCTTTTCTTTCCTGAGATATTCGTTGACAAAGTTGCACTTCAAAAAAGTGTGGTTTTTGGCAATATCTCAAAAATGGATAGAGATACAATCTCACCGACTATACCAGTCGATTCTACGGGAAAAATTGCATAAAGAAATGTTTTCTCCGCATATACGTTCTTTGGAATGATTAAGTGAAAAATGAAAAAATCGATAAAATTTAAATTTCAAAATTTCTTCGAGGAACTTTTTTTCTCCAAAACTTTTCATTTTCTAGACTTAAGTAAATATCGATACGCTGATTTCAAATTTTCAAACCGAATTGAATTATCTCTTACCGTTCTCGACATATTGGTGTTCAAAGTTGACTTTTGACAATACCTAAAAAAACAGGTTTTTTAGGAATAACTCTTTAAGCGTTAGGTTTACGACTTCGGCAACCTCACCATTCGATTCTACGGGCAAAATTACATAAGTATACCAATTTTCAGATTTTTATTCGAACGGATATAATTTTTAGAGCGAAAAAACGAAAATGGCCAAAATCGAAAAAAATGCCTGATGAACCCCTTACGATTTTTTTCGTTTTTTGGCCATTTTCAGTTTTTTCCTTCTAGAAGTTCTATCTGTTAAGATAAAAATCTGAAAATTGGTGCACTTATGTAATTTTACCCGTAGAATCGAATGGTGAGGTCGCCGATACCTTAAACCTAACCATTTAAGGGGTATACCTAAAAAACCTGATTTTTTAGGTATAATTTTGAACTCTAATATCTCGAGAACGGGAAGAGATAATTGAATTCTGTTTGAAAATTTGAAATCAGCACATCGGTATCTACTTAAGTCAAAAAAATAAAAAAAATTTGAAACAAAAAGTTTCGAGGCGAAAAATTGAACTTTAGGTTTTTTCGTTTTTCTTATTTTTCACCTAATCGCTCCAAAGAAGGTATATGTGGGCAAAACATTTCTTTATATAATTTTTCTCGTAGAATCGAATGTTAAAATAGTTGAGATTGTATCTCTACTCATTTTTGAAATATACTAAAAAAACACACTTTTTTAGGGTACAACTTTGAGAGCTAATATTTCCGAAACAAAAAGAGATAATTAAATTTTGTAAAAAACTTGGTATAAGAATATATAATTCTTTAAAAAAAATTACAAACAAATATTTTAAAATATTTGAAAATTTTCGAGCGTAAATAAATAAATCGATAAATATAGGAGAAAATATCAAATTTACAGTTTTTAATTTTAACAACATTTTTACAACTTTATTAATTCATTAATTTTGTTGTTCATGCAATTAATGTACTTATAATTATATAAAATATTCAGTGATACATGTTTCTGTGGATGTAATGTGTAGATGATAAAATGTGCGCAAGATAAAATGTGTGTAAGGTAACTATTTTTGCAGAATGTAAGAATGATACATTGTCGAGCAACATACCATGTGTAGAAGATAAAATGTATAGGCCTCGATAGGACATGGATTTTGTTATTAAGATAATATAATGAATAGAATCATCAAGTTAAGTGAGTTTCACAGTTGTGAAAATCATGATGTAATGTTAAGAAAATGCAATTGGATACCAACGCCTCTTCACCGCTAAATAAGGACTATAGATCTGTAATCTTGATAATGATTAATGAAGATTTATTCCGCTAGAAATAATAAACGAGCATCGAGCTAGAAGCTAGAAGCTAGAAATGCTAGTATTTGGGTATATTTGGCTGGATGAAGGTTTGGCAATATTTCAGGCGGTATCTGATTGCCGCACGAAACGGTTGTAATTCGAGGGCGAACACAGAAGTGTTCGTGTCACAGACTAATAACTCACGGCTCGTGGGCGCCTACAACCCATCCGAAGCTGATTGGATCAAATTGCCGGCATTTACCTTATCGACATCTTCCAGCGCGACACACAGAAATCACACTTTGCATTAATATATTACATGGGTTCGAAACACTTACAAGAACAATGCTGAATGGATCAGATATTTAATTCGTCATATTTACTTTAGTAGCATTCTTTTGTCATCCGTTTTATTTCACTTACGTTGTTCACTTATTTTTAAGAAGAAGTAACAATAACAATAGTCTTGAACTTCAGAGCAATCTCTGATCTTCGGATGTGTATGTGTGTGTATGTGTCCAACTCCAACGTGATACATATAAAAATATATTAATTAGTATTTAAAATTTGTATTCACATTTGATGAACTGTATAGATATTGACTATAATTGGTTAATCGGCAGTAGTACTTTACATGTAAAGAAAATAAGTAAATATGAAGTAGTTTTATTGTTATAGTAAAAAAGGTGGAAGAAATATACAATGAATATATCTGCATGCGCGAATCAAGATAAGTTCGGTTTCAGTTTTAGTAAGGCCAAAAATTGCTGTTTTTTTTCGGTTATACAAAATTGATGAAGGAAATTTTAAGTATGAAATGAATTCTGAACTGTCATAACAAACGAATTTTGAAACTATAAATTGAATGTACTAAAAATCATAAATATAAAATATATTAGTACAATGGTGGGAGGTAATGTGTTGGACACATCAGATTTTTCACTATTGGTTTAAAAAGAAAATTAAAAAAATCACCACAATATGTTCCATACATTATTTTGTTATTGTTAAAACTCCTCTAAGTTATTGTACCGTCAAGAATTTGCTGTTTTATTTGTCTCTGAATATGGATGAGATAATTATGATATCAATTGCAAATATCAACTACAAAGTAAATTTGCAATTCTATAGAAGTCCTTGCCCAAATTATTGTATTTATCTGGTTTAAATATGTCATAATTTGTTTCATTTTTTAAGTAGGTAAATTTTTTTGATATTTGCTTTAATTTTTTCTTCGCTGCTGATTTTGTGTGGCCCAGAATGTGTTCTAATTATTGTACTAGTTTCTAATAAGTATACACTATTTATTATTTTTGCCTTAAATTATGTAATTGCATTTTTAAATTAGAACACTATTAACTGTATACCTAAAAAATGTATTTTTATATTTTCAATTTAGGTGAATCTCATGTCTATTTGGTGCCCAAATTAATACTATTAGTAGTTTGAATCGCATCTGAAATATCTTCGTAAATGAATTAAAATGTAATAAATATAATTACTGTTAAGGAGAAAGCACCAGCGAAGTTCAAATCAGTGTCGTGAGAAACACATTGTAAAAGGAATAATAATTTCAGTTGAATTTGAAATAAAATTATTATACGTTCCACGTAAGGCGTCATATGTAAGAGAAAACTACGCGAGGGCTTTTTATAACGTGTTCAATTTTAAAATATTTAGTTTGAAACTACGTAAATTCTCACATGGAAAAATACGGATGCCAAGAGTCACATAAAAATTGTTAAAATTCCATTGGAACTCCGAAATGAACGCCAAGGTTCGGCTACATCTAGGGAAGCTGTGTTTCAACCAGCGTGGAATGCTGCAGCCGCTGGTAGATCTCAGAGATATGGATCGCCTATATCGTGCACTCAATCCGTTATCGCGGAGAAATCATTCACGCTACCACATTCAATCATCTCATGATAACATTCACAGTTACCTGTTGAGTAAAAACCGGGAAATGTTCATGTTTCTACATGTAATTTGAAATTGGGAAAGTAGAACAATAATGTCCTTCGTCCATAAATGGAAAGTCTGTGAAAACGTTTGAATAACTCGGTGACTCGTCAGAATATTAATTATATTTTATACAGTGGCGGGATTTAATGGAAAAGTAAAACGGTATCTTATACCCAACTTATTTTCAATAAACTTTCATACCTTTAAATAAAAACAAATTATTATTTTATTATTGTTAACGTTTGTCAATATAATCAATGGACTTACATGCGAGTGATAAGTTGAAATTTTTAATTAATTTTAAAGTCAAAATCAAATATTTATCGAATGACGAAAAATACTTTTGAGCAACCAGCATTACATAAATGTAAATAAATTTTTATAAGGCTTGAAAACTGTGCATTTTGCACAATTGCAGTATGTGAGAAAACATTGCTCACAGCAATTGATATCAATGCACTTAATGCTCTTTATGGTAAATAGTTTTTCTACGACCACTATGGAAACTCACACTTTTCTTATACTTCATAAAGCTTCAAAGTTGAGTATTTTCCAAAGTCGTGGATTAAAGTATTTGCTAATATTGCTCATGTGCAGTGTGAAAAATATAATTTCTTGTCTGTGTGTTGTATGTTTACCTACAACTGCTAATATTTGAGCCATATTGTTCTTGACGAATTTTTTTTATTTGTATTAATTACTTATTGCTACAAAAATTATATTCTGTTTGTTAAAATAAATTATTGATTTAGGCATGTCAAAAAGTGTGGCCATAGAAAAAGTATAGTGTGTCACTCCAGAATCACTTCTATCCTTGCTAATGTGATTCCAGTACTCAATTTTGTCTCGTGTTTTACATTTAACAGTGTGGTATACTACAACAAAATTCAATGTGTTACTCGTGTAGAATCATCCTTATATGATTTCATTTCAGCACTAAACTTTATATCAAGCAAAAACTTATGGAAAATAAGTAACTTTCTTTTATACTTGCGGGCAGCTAGTCCCGAACATTCCAGAACCTTCTGGATTCTATAAAATTCCCAAACAATAGCGGCGTCGTTCCTATCCCACTTGACCTTCAGCAAGACTACCCGACCAAACAGGTTAGTCGTGATGACTCATCTGTAATGAGTCTCATTCGTTACAGTATAGAGGCCACAAAGGGCTTGGTAGTTTTTCTTAAATTTACGAATATTTTTTAACTAGTAGAAAATATTTTTTGTAACATGTGCACGCAAAATGACTTGAGCTTTCACAAAACAAAGTATCCCTTGGGAGCAAAATATCTTAAGGGAGCAAAAACGCGTTTTGACCCCCCTAAACAGACAATTTTCGGCCCGTTTTTCTGTGCACTCGTTACAAAAACTATCGTATTGTCCCTGAGGATAGGAGGAACGCTTTTGCTTTCTTGGGTGCAGTGGCAGCACGAGACTGAATCTCTCGAGTTGCCTTTGATAGCCCTCGATTCGGTCTCGTGCTGCAACTTTACCCGCGAAAGCAAAATCAAGTTTGCCTCCCTTGATGCGTAATGTACTATGTTTTCAATAGTTGGGCTTATACTAATAATAATTTCATAAGAATTTTCTGAATTTTTAAATTATTTTAATTACAACAGCTGTTGCTCGATGCACCTGTATCAGGTAATTTTACTTGCATTAATATTAATTGATCCTAAAGCGTCAGCAAGGATCCTACAGTTTATAGTAAGATAACCACTCGGACGTAACAGAATATTTTGGATAATTGGAGAAGTTATGAAGTTAACCCCAGATTCCTAGATCTTTCATTCCACTCATTTAAGTCTCCATCTCCGATAGAATAACCAGCTAAAAATAATAGTTGATGCTAAAGCGTCAGCAAGGAACCTACAGTTTATAGTAAGATAAGAACCACTCGGACATAACGGTATATTTTGTATAATATTGACGTTATGAATTAAACCCCAGATTGCCATACCTCATTCCACTCATAACTCTCCATCTGCTAAAAACAATCCTCCATGGTACCCCTTTGGTATTGCAACCCATAATGAACGTACCTATATCCCTGGGCGTGGGCTAGGGTGGTGGCCTCGTGGCATCTTGTTAGCGGCCGGGCGGGTAATAAGCGGGTCCATCTCAGCGAGTAATAAGTGCGTGGTCAGCTTCGTTAGTTCACACGTTGGCCGCCGAGCTGCAGCCGGCCCGGGGCGCTGGGAGAGGCGAGATGATTTGCTCGTGGTGTGACTTCACGAGCTCATCTGCTGCGAGAGCTGCTTGTGAATTGTGATTGTTCACAGCTTCACATTGGGAAATGCAAACGAGGATTTATCACTTTGTGTAATTACAATGTAATGGATTTGAGTAATACTTTCAGAACTCAAAACAAAAGTGAAAAAATGTCTGTAACGGATAGAAGAGCTGCTGTCAGGAAGAATTTATAATCAAACCCAAGAAAATGGGGTTATCATGGATGGAATCTGCGACTCTTAGCATGCATATTGCAATAAAAAATATTCCAAAATATAATATTTTCATTCATAATTTTCTCGCTCCGAATTTTCGTGACGTCATAAATTAAAAACTCAACTAGACATATCTCACACATACAGTGACATGGTCCGACATTTCTAAGGTGGAGACCCAAAGTATTAAAAAACTAATAATTACTGAAACTCAGACAATACAATTAAATAGATAAAATATTTTGTTTAAAATTTAATGTTATTTAAAAAAGATAAAATTTACATTATAAACAACTTTTAAATGACAGAGATAGTTTAATGTGCAAGCCTTTCACAAGTCATAGTATTAATTAATATTTATTCTTCTTATTATTTTATTATTATATTGATGAACTGATAGTTTTTAGAAATAAAAAAGGATCGAAAATTGTGATCAACTTCAGAACTATATGTGAATACTTTTGAACTAGATATAAATAAAAAAAGGCCATACCATTTAAATATTTGTTTATATATAAAATAAAAACTAAGGGCCGGTTTTTCAATGTCTGGTTAAAGTGCCGGTTACCTTAACCATCGGTTAACAGAAAAATATCGCATCGAAATAGTAAATAATGTGTATTTTTGATAACTTACATCAGTTTTTCGATGCGATATTTTTCTGTTAACCGATGGTTAAGGTAACCGACACTTTAACCAGAGATTGAAAAACCGGCCCTAAGTGACATATATTAAATATTATTAGTAATTTTATTATTATTGCAAATAAAATAATAATATTTTAAATTCAATTTCAATTTTGTTGACGACTGCAAAACAATGTTCCCTCTAATTTTTTCGCTGACTGCGCGGTGCAAAATATATAGGAGCAAAAATTTTCAAAACGTATGTAGAAGTGTGCAAGTGGGATGGCGAATTTTGTGCCATTTTATTCTGAAACCATTGATTATGATAATACATAATTTTAAATTTAATAATGAAATCAGATTTTCTAGTAGTAACTGTCAGTTTGTCAGTTTTGCAGTTTTTTTTACGTGCGTTTATATTAATTTGCAATGAATTGGGAAACTAATCACAGCGACGAAGTTCCAGTGGACATAAAATAAGCGACAGCGATATTATTTTATTTTGAAGTTAATCTCATTTTGATGTAACGGTTTGAATGGGGACTTTCGTCATTTTTTTAAAATTTTTTTAAATGAATCTAAATTTAAAAATAAAAGACCCGTATTTTTTTATTTTGCAAATAAATTAATAGTTTTGCTAAAAAATGATCGCAAATAGTTTTGTGACGTATTACCCCTGACAGACAAAGAAGACAAGATGTTAGAAAGAGAATAGTAACCAATGTGAACATAGCATTACAAATGCCGCGCGTAACGTCAAATTCAAACTTGTATGTAAACATATTGCCAATGCAAACATAACCTCTCGTTTCAACCACGTTTGTTTGTGAATTTCGCTCGTGTATTATCAAAGACTTGTTTTTATTAATATATTTTCTTAATTAAGTGCTTATTAAAGGACAAAATATGTTATCAGGTAATATTTTATTGTATATGTATCTCGAAACACAAGTAAATAAGTATGAAGTATAAAACAAGCTTGAACTGGCTGCTGATTTAAGTGATTTCGAGACATGCGCTCTAACTCAGATTGGCTTGAGGGGTAATACGTCACAAGCCTATTTGCTGAATTAGTTTTTCTAAAAAATGTTTAAGTCTAATAAATATTTTACATATTTTTTAACTTTTTACGAACTTATTTGAAGATAGAATTAATATGCAATTAAAATTTTGTGAAAAGCTCGCAACGCAGAAGTCTCCATTGGCGCTGATATAGCACCTCGTATAGCACGAAGTAAGAAGATGTAGCGGAGAGTGAATATAAGAACGGGGGAGGGGAACAATGTAATGAATGAGTACAAGTGTATTTTTTTGTTATTTCATATAATTAAAATATAATATAAAATAAATAACACTCTGTTATTATAATATCAACATAAACCAGAAAAAAAATTAACATTGTATTTTTTCCCCGCCTGTCTTTCATATTTGTCCATTCTTTGTAAACTTCATCTATATTTATATTTTTTTCACTTACCAAGTACATTTTAATTCTCATCAAATCATTTAAATGATCGGCATTTAATCTGTTGCGATGTTTAGATTTAATTAGATTCATTGTGCTGAATCCTCTGTCGCAGTCAGCACTAGATGCTTGAAAAGTGCCCATGATGTCATAAAGTATTGCTATATTTCCGAATTTTGTAGTACATAGGTATTCACCAAATGATTTTATTGTTTCTGTCTTTGTTTTTCGAGAAAAAACAAACCACGTGTTTGCAACCACGCTTGCTACACTGTATACAAATCGCACATAAACACAACAACGAACTCCCCCTTTCTTAATATAAAGCAAACCAAACAACGCTGGATGACGTGTCGACGTTTAAATGTCAAAGGCCGATTTCAAAAATTTTGTTGACCCTCTGAATTTTACTTTTTTTGTGGAATTTGAATTTTTGTCATTTTTAGATACAATTCTTTTATAAAATGAAATATAAAAAATGGTGCGCAGAATACAAAAATGACTGCGCAACTTTAGAAAAATTAGTGCGCGGCCGCGCACCCGCGCAGCTTAGAGGGAACACTGCTGCAAAATATAACTTAATTCTTCAAATGACATTCGTAATAGTGAAAGAATTTTCGTCCCTTCATCACAATTGATTTGTTACAAAAAGAACAGTCATAATAAATGAATTAACTGACATGATGTGATGTTTTGTGTAAAAAGATTGCATGTTTAATAATTAAATAACAGCGAAACCTTCAAAATAAGGAAAACACTAGAATTTTTATCTATGAACTTGATCAGTTAAATGTTGGAAAATACAATAATAAAAGCGACGAAATGGGTAATAACTCATTGCTTGAAGATGGTAATAAAATTTAATATGTAATAAGGCGAAAATGTAAATTTAAAACATCAAACACAGGTTGTATATAAAAACAAAATAATAAAAAAAATTGGACTCAGATCTGATTAATTCGTTATACATATAAAACTATCCAGTTGAATTTTTTCTGTAGTTAGTCATGAAAATAGTCAAAACATAATAAACTTCAATTTTTGGTCATTTGTAAAAATCACATAACGACAATCGATTTTAATAATTCTATTCACTATGATGTTCTATTATGGAAATGTCGTCGTATTTTATAATTTATTAAATTTAATGACTTTGAATCCTCGACATAATATTATTCCTGTAAATTGTAAAGAGTTTTATTGCCACTCCTCGTCAATGTATATACTTATTTATTAGATTTATTTGTAAATGTTAACTGCTCCTAGAAATTCTACTTCATAGGTCGTAGATAATAAAAAAACATCCCCCTGTGCTATTAGCTAACATTAACAGTAAGCTATAATACATAACAGTTGAATTTACTTATGAATACAGTTGCTACACTGAAATGAATGTATGATTACGAGTACTTAAGAGGTGTGGTGACATCTCATTTCAAGTTACAGTTCTATATTTATTTCACTAAGTTTTCACATGTTATTTCGAAATCATGCTATTTTATAATTTCATATTTATTAATGGAAAATTGTATCAATTACATTTTGGTTTATTTATTTATTAGCACAAAATTTGTTTCATTTTTTAAAATATCTAATCGAGAATTCCTGATTTATTTAGTGTCTTATATTTTTTGTTTCACACAGAGATTTAAATATAACATTGTTTCAAACATTTTGCACAATTCACAAGTTCTTTAAGATAAATAATTTAAAAAAAATCAATATATTTTTTTGTATTAAAATATTATTAATTAATATTTGAACGAAAATAAACTATTAAATAGAATTAAAAACTAAATATTTCTACTCAAAACTTATACATTTTGATTAAAGTATAAAGTTATTAAATCTTGAATTAATATGTTAAAGATTAAAACCGTAAATTACATATTTTATTTTTCTCTATGTAGTTTCAAAAATACAAAGTTCTTCAGTAATTGTTCTAATTATTTAGCGTACAATTTGCTCCAGATAATTTAATAATCAATTTATTGCTTTACATTTTTTCGCTAGTACTTATACTAGATCTAAATTCTTGACCAATATATTTATTATAGATTGTTATGGGATGGTGTTTTGTATTCAAGTCTTGCATTGATATCTCCAGTTTTCTTTATTGATTTCTTTAAATATTTTTTATACTAGTGTGATAGACCATATTCATTGATATTTTAAGAGTAATAGTAATAGATTTTATTCACAACCACTATTGTAATATGTCAATTCCTAACCTGTCAAAGGTTGGAAATGTATGTCATTTTTAACTGCAATGACAATCTCACGGGTGGGAAATACTTTAAAATCCCTTGGGGGGGAAGTGTTTACTATGGTTGCCTAGTAATACTGTCATAAATCTCTAAAAGTAAGGTGATCAGTGCTGACAAACATATTAAAATAAATTTAAACATTTGTTTTCATAGACCACTACCGTATATTAATTTAGTTTATTGGAAAAAGGCGATATACGTGTACAAGTTAATTTGGATAATTGTGAATAAAATAGTATACATAGTTCGGTGGGAGTTTCATTACAGCCTTGCGCTATATCTGAGCCTCGAGGCTTCGCCTCTCGGTCATATATAATAAGCCCTCGGCTGTAATGAAACATTTCCCACCTCACATGTAATATACTAATAACATAAATAAAGGACTATTATTGATAGAATGGAATTAATAAAAAAATATATAAATTTGTTGTTCGGATCTTGCATTGATGTCTCCAGTTTTCTTAATTGATTTCTTTAAATATTTCGGGTACTAGTACGATAGAGAATATTCACTGATATTTTAGGAGTAATAGTAATAGGTTATAGCATAAAAAGGGCTGTTACGTATAGAATAAAATTATTTAGAAAAATATATAAATTTGGTGTTAGAACCTTGCATTGATATATCCATTGTTCTTAAGAGATTTCTTTAAAAAACCTAAAGTACTAGTTGCATTAGAGCATATTTATTGGTGACGGGTGTAATGGTA
This sequence comes from Stenolophus ochropezus, assembly GCA_035578165.1. NCBI lineage: Eukaryota > Metazoa > Arthropoda > Insecta > Coleoptera > Carabidae > Stenolophus > Stenolophus ochropezus. Next base: position 8,708,299 of record JAQOWZ010000002.1, read on the forward strand.
GCACAGATGAAGGACTATTTTTGTTAGTTAATAGAAAGAATGAAATTGTATTTAAATTTGCAACTTTCCTAATTTTGTGTTTCACTCAGGCATTCATATCTTTATTTACTTTTGGTACTCGTTTTGTTTGATGTAATGGTATCACAGATGAAGGACTGTCGTTGCAAAGTGTGTAGCGGTGGTTACGGCTGGAGTCCGATTCGCTGCATCGAAATGAGCGTGTGGCCGACACAAAGCTTTTCCATGTACGGTAGACAATAAAGAGGAAAGTGCACATTGCAACGCAACTCATAAAGCATCCATATACCATATAGCATATACCATATAGCATACAGGCAGTCGCCGTCTGCTCCGCGAACGGAACGCGGCACTGCACTGTCGCTGTTACGTGGCGTCCATTGTTCCCAGACGCATTTAAATGAGCTTTTAATAAATTCATTTGATGTGCGACCGCCACAGGGAGTTCAACCCCGCACTCTCGAGGTCACCAGCCGCAAACGCACTACATTACATCTATCATTACTAGCTTTTACATTTCTTTCCATTAATAAATGGAACTTACTCTTAGTAGCAAGATTGGCTACATTTTATCTATAATAAATTAAAACTTCAGCAATGGGCTATATGACCACTGTCGAATTGAAGGAAAGAAAGTATAAAAATAAATAATTAACCATAATGACACCAATAATAATGGCAAAAACTATATATTATCTTATAATTTCACTGAAATTAGCATTTAAAATTAAAATTTATGTATCTGCGTCATATCTCTGACGTCACGTAGGAGAATGAGAGTTTACAATGCTAAAAGTGGAAATTTAATGAACCCAACTTAATGATGTAGAATAAAGTTGTTAATGACAAATTAGAAATAACTATTAATGAAACAATGTATAATATATCAATGTAGGCAATTTATAGAATAAAATAAAATATTTTGATATTACATAACCGGCAACATTGTCAATTTCATATGATTTTCGAAGGATGTTAAGTGTTTACATAAATTGAACCTGGGTAATCTGCCAAATGTAAATTATTCTATGATAGATGATTTTTGTTCGAATAAATTTTCTTCTTTTCTAATTCTCCTATGTGACTTCATATATCCCCCTCTTGAAACTTGATTATTGTTTTTTTCTGGAACCAGAAGGGCTGAGGGGGCAGTTGCCCACATGAATATTTTGCTGGGGGCAAGGATTCTATTGTGCCCCTCTCCCCCAATAATTATTAGGTATATCCAAATCAATATGCAAATGTTTTGTATTGATGTTAAATATTTCAATTTTATTATTTAAATAGGTGATAGTTTCTGGAAATCAGTCAATTTGATTATTTTAACCTCGACAGTTTCGACCCCACATGACATAAATTTAATCTCCTGAAGACCCATGTGGATGTGGGGTCGAAACTATCGAGGTTGAAATTTCTGAAAATATTTGTGTGTCTTAAGTAGATCAGAATCCACTATAATCTGTAGATCCCTTGCAGAGGCAGCTGAGAATCATTCCAATAAAATACAAGTAAAAATGTTCATAGAATCTCCCCGTTTACCAATATAAGAGAAAATTGGAAAAGAAGAATATGCATCATTGTAAATATATGACAATTAAATATTGAGACTGAATAAATACATGTAGATTCGGAATCCTCTCAATTTACAAGCGGTGTGACTCTGCAGCGTATCGACAGTCCATAGTTTATAATAAAATTGCGCAGAAAAAGGGTAGGAACACAAAAGACAGCATTTTGTCTAGTCAGATAAACACCGACTTTTTTGAATAAAAAAATAATATCATGCTTTGTTTTAAGGATATATTAAAATATTTTTGGAATGTGAAATTAAAATTATATCGGCATGTGTTCGAGCCGATCGAGCCCCTTGAGTAATTACTCCACTGAAACAGTGTATAAAATGTAAGCTTTCGATAAGACATAGTTTGTGTTTTACAATGTATCGTTATTGGCAATATAAAATTAAAATTACTGTTAGAATTTTTTAATGAGAATCGTTATTTATTTACGGCAGAGGTAGAAAGGGAAGTGAATATTACGAGTAATGTAACGTTTAAGGTAAAGGTACCGTGTGACAAATCGGTTATCGATGCGACTTTTCCCCCATAAAACTTTTGATTTCAACGCTGGCAACAGAAAGGCAGGCATTCTGTTTTTTCCGCACAGAGCTCATAAAACCATTCCGAGACAATCGGCTACCGTTCGCTGCTGGTGCAATATCCAGTGCCCATTCCAGTTTAGCATTCAGCGTGACGGTATTTATGGCACTTGCCGGACAATGAGATGCTCGTGCTGTTCTTGCTACTGCTTCATACCATCACTGCCAAATTATCATTTTTGTGCTGTTGTGAGGAGCTTGTCAGCACGCGTCAAATCCAATAACGGAGGTTATTTATGACGTCATAAATGCAAGCTTTGTAGGGATGCTAACCTTAATGTTTACTAAATAATGGTTTACACTTTTACTGCAAGGTACAACATACGGAAATTCTGATATATCCATTCAAAAAAGTAAATTCACACTACGGTGAAAATCATTACTACCGAAATCTAAGACCATAGGAGATTGGCAGATCCAATTATCATAACAAAACTTATTGTAAAACGTATTGTTTAATTATACTTGAAAATAAATCTTGTTGTAATATATATTACTTAATAAAGTAACTTATACAGTGAGAGTCGCATGTAAGATCCGTCCAGGGATTTAAGCGCTACGTAAATTAACATTTACATACACAGGGTGTTAAAAATTAGTGTTCAGGATTTAATTGGCATGGACTAAAAGTCAAAATAATTTTAATTCAGATGTAATCCTAATTAAATACTGATAGCCATAATTTTTTTCAAAATTTTAAATAGTTGTTACTTGAGAAGTGTTATAGTTATAACAACCGTACATTAAATGCATGTTTCCCACTGCATAATTTCCGTTCAAGTTGGATCTCGCTACTCAAGTGAACCACCACTACCCGTATAAAACATGTACCGTATGTACTAATAATCAGCAAATTAAAAAAAAATTCTTAGTTTGTTATTTTTTTACACCAACTTTCTATAAATTAATTGTGCCGAAATTTTTCTCAGTTGTCGAAAAATAATAAAATTCCAACTTCCGAATGACAAATATTTACTAAAACTCATGTCATTGTTACCGAAAACTTAAATATGCAGTTTAATTAAAATTCGTTTCTTCGAATTTAAACAGCATGTGTACATACATCTAGATTAACGGACTCGGGATGACATTTTATAAAGTAAATAAATTGTCAAGCATCAGACACCTGTGATGCTCATGTACATTTCTCCTAGAAATGCTGCAAGAATAAGTGAAAACAATAGAATAATTTATACACAAAGATAATTTATTCTGCAAGCAATAAATATTTATAAATAACAATTAACATTGGGTTGATGACATTGACCATAACTCATGAAGCAATACTTACATTATTTGAAACGGCATTGGGATTCGGCTATTTAAGATCTATAAATCAGTTGAAAGGAAAAAATTTGCTATAGCTCCCACAGTATCGATTGGCAATGCCAATGTACCAAACAAGTAGGTACGTTAAAACGTAATGTTCGATGAAATGTCATTAATTATTTTTTTAAACAAAGTTTGCCACTTTTTTATATTTTACGGTAAATGTCTTAAAATATTTATCTTTTACGAAATATTATAAAAGTACAAGTCTAGTTGACCGATTTTTACCAAAAGTTGACCTAAGATTAAATACCTATAATTAAATAATAAAAATACTTTTTAACGGTTAACCATTATAGAGCACGTTGTAATAATAATGGTTTTAGTTCGAAAACCGGTTTTTAAAAATTAGAAACCGGTTTAAACCATATAATATATCGGTAATAAAAATAATGAAAAAAAATTATAAAAATTTAATTAATGAAAAGAAAATAAAAATAAAATTACCATCTGAAAAGTGACAAAATGCAATTTAATTAATGAACATTCACAAAAATTCCTGTACTATCTTTAGAAAAACAGGTCACTTTTCAATTGTAAACTTGTCTAATGCTGACAAAGAGATTACCTAAGTACCTACTTTTATGACTTTCCAGTAAAATGTAAATTATAAAAATTGTTATGACTGATATTTAAACAAAAATATATAACAGCTTTAAACAGAATAGTAAAAAAAATTCATATTACTTGATATTAAAATAAAGGTTAATGTTCGCTAAAACCGGTTTAATTTTTTTTGGTTAGCGGTTACCGGTATTTTTAGCCTTAAAAAAAATCGGTTAAAATTACAGTTAAAGTTCGCAATTTTCGTTCAAAATATCGGTTATCGGTTTTTATTAACCGATTTTATAACCGGTTACATGTCCTGGTCTAAATGGACAAACAATACTAAAAACAGTGAAAACGTAAACACCGTAAATCGTAGACATCTGTAAAAATCTCGAAATGTCAAAAACAATATGATCATAATATCACTCTTGATACAAGTATCTATATGGTAATCGCTAAAAATGGAAATGTTGTTTGTTTAAGAATTTGTTATATTTTACTACAATGTATAGAATTGAAGCTTTTTAACTTCAATCAGAATTTACCAATAATATTGGTGAATGGAGGGAAAATATTTTCCCAACCAAGTGGCCCTTGTAAAAAATGAATGAATTGGAGCCTCATCAATGATTCAACGATTCTGTAGACAAGTGCAGTAGAGAACATACAGGGTGTTTGTTTTGCTCAGAGCACGCTCTAAAACACTTGACGGCACAAAGGGCCTTTGTTGAACATCACCCTTTATGTCCGGCGGCTGTGTTTACCTGCCCTGTCACCTTGTCCCAACAACCATCAGTCGTCCGATGGGGCTACATACCCAAAAATCAACTCGGTTTTCACTTGGAAAGTTTTTCTTTTTGACATTTGCAAATAATCAAACTCACACAAGTACACAAGTTGGTTCCTGTAAGTTGTTTGTGTCACATTTTGTACTTGAATTAGATTAGATTTTGTATTTTATAAAGGGTGTTAAAAAATCATCTAAAACTTGGATGCTCTGATTCTCAATCAAAAAGGACTTATTTAAAGTTTGTAATATTAAGGACAATTGGAGTGTTCTTAGAGAATATATTCTTAGTGTCATTGGTCGACGACAAATCTTTTACAAAAATTATAATCAATAATCAATATATGTAGAACGAATCATTTTTATATATCTCTAATTATTTTTAAATATAGGTACTCAAAAAACATATTTTTTGACATATAATTTTAAGGGCAAATATATCTGTAATGAAAAGATATAATTCAATTCTGTTAGAAATTTTGAAAGATCTATAATTATATAACTTTTTCTAGAACCATACTTTTTGCTTTAAAAATTAGTTTATTAGTCATTTGAATAATTTAGGTGTGAACTAAATTTTACGTTGAAAATATTTTTTTAAGATTTAATTATGATTGGGAATAACTTAGAAATTCAATCGTTTCTTATCAGTTAATGACCTTCGTTACTGTTAATCTTTATGTCAAATGTAAATCTTACCTATGAAGAGAATAAAAACCTAATTATTTTTAAGTTATTTTTTCTACATAAAAACGCATAAAAAGTTACACTAGTTTTTTTATTTTTCACACTTTTTTTTTAGAAATAATTGCCTTGCGTCAAGTTTGCTGTTACAATGACGCGAGCTATTGTTATTTGTCTGTCAAAGTGCTATTTTATGTTTTTTTTTTTTTTTCATATTATAGTTGTGGATAAAGTATAGCATTCTTTTTGCATGTAATGGCTATTACTTATTTGAATGATTTATAAGATAACACTTGGCTTCGCTCATGTTGGCAAACTTTATTCTCATAAATAATAGCACACATTACATGCTCATTGAATAATATGCTATTATTTAACAAATATAATTATTAACGATATTCTTTATACCTATAAGATACACAGTTTTTCTTGAATAACTAGTAAAGCTAAAAATAGTTACTGAAATAAAAATAGATACTTATTACTTAGTGTTTAAAGAGAATACCTACTTACATTTTTGTCATAATGAAGTACTTATGTAAGTAAACGGCAGGAGAAGTAATTTCCCTGCAAGAAATTAATGAATCCTGCCTCACCTGCAATTCCGGGAACGGAGTGCGTAAAAACAAGCGCGTAACAATTAAAAAGGCCCGCATTGTAACCAGATCAAAGATCAAATGCAAATCCCGCCAGCGAAATGGAAAAAGCAGGCCGAGAAGCAGTTCCAGCCGCTTGTTATCCTTTGTAATGAGTTGTTTCAAAAGCGCTCCGAAGTAACGAGATAATTAATTTGTTTGTAATTGACGCTCGTAAAACTTAAAACTTATTCTCCTTTACATCTTTGTTGGAATTTTTTTCCTTGGGAACGGATTGTTTTAAATATTTAAAAATCTGCGTTGTTCTACACATTTCCTCTCAATTTTAGAAATTTAATTTACTATTCCATATTTTTTCTTTTTGCAATTTACAATAATAATAATATTAGAATTTATAAATGTAGTTTCTATAATGATTTATTTATGATATAATTCTTGTTTATTGAAATTTTATAATCCGGATGATAAACCTTAAATCTGTAAAGTAAGACTTAAAGAAAAAGTTTGTAAAAGTTTGATTACCTATTTTTCCAGAAAATACATTTCCGATCATTAAGTAATAAGTAAAGTAATATTTTATCGATTTACCAATTTAGTCAAAATATAATTAAGTCTTCCCTTATATCAAAATGATTAAATCCAAATTTTCATAATTTTCTCTTTCGAAGTAATTGAATTATCGTGTACCCACAATCCTCACTCAATCTTCATATTTGTCAACTCTAGGAATTGATCTATAGATCTCACAATTATCAGTTCGAATTGAACTTGATAAACAAATTAGTGAAAAACAAATGCTCTACACGTAAATATTCGTTGGGAAAATTAATAGAAGTGATAAAGTTAGGTGAGATTTTTAGTTTAAAGTAGCCTACTTTGTGACTCAACTTTCAGGAGTATGTTGACAACGTACGGTATCAAAATGAAAATAAAATTATAATGACATATGGTATTTAGTGTTGCCGTCTAGACAATCTTGTCGTGCTTAGAAATTTCAAGAGAAGACTTGAGTTAGAAGTTTAAATCTAGATTACAAAGTCTTGTCTAGATATCAAGACTCTAGATTGTTTCAAGACTACATTAACCTGCGCATACACTTTAGATAAGGACAGATAATTCTTCGGTAGCGTTCTTTTTCTATTTTCAATCACTGTTCCAGCTCGAATGGAACAAGCTTTGCATGATATTTTTATATTTCGAAAATTTAAAAATTGTAATTAGAATTTCGAAAGTCGTCTAGAATTTTCTAGTCCTGATACAGAATAAGGAAGTCTTGTCTTGTCTTAAAATATCAAGACAAAACTTTTGCCAGTCTTGTCTTGATAACCTAGAGAAAAAATGACAAGAGTCTAGAAAGTCTAGATCTACACGGGAACACTAATGGTACTTGAGGCAATGTTCTTGATACATATTGTTTTATAGAAGACTGATTATTTGTGTTCCAAAAAAACATTAATTTGTAATTGAAGCTTCTAGAATGTATAGTTATTGTCCGTTACATCTTTGTCGGAATTTTTTCCCTGGGAAAACTTTCCTTTTGTGAACGGATTTTCTTAAATATTTAAAAATATTTCATAAACAAGTAAAGTCAAAGTGACAGGCAGTGAAAATCCAAATTGCATTTCTCGGGAATTTGGCCGTGTTCTTTAGGATGAAACTAACCGCAGCAAATCTGCATTGAAGTAAGTTAAACAGTTCCACCCACTTGAAGCGTCCTTTCCCGTAAGGTAAACACGCTGTCTAGAACTAATCCTGGGCTTCTTCTTCGCTCATGTTGGACAAACACCGGACACGCCACAATGTGATTAGATACACCACCGCACAAAAACGCTTCAATTCATTCTGGATTTCACCATCGCACTAAATCTACAGTTTTTGTGGGAGTATAAGCACGAGGATTAGGGAGGGAACTTCCAGAATTATATTCGGGAATTTTCCTAAACATACCAAATCCTTTTAGATTCATTTAAAATACTCTAATTGTTAATAATGACTGGGAATTATAAAACTATAATTGACTTTAATTTTTTACTTTGAACATTGATGGTAATTGGTAATGTTGACGACGATAAATAAGAATCATTTTTATCACTTTAGCAAAGTACTGTGCCAATTTCTTCTATATTGGTACGTAATGTGGATAAAATTTCTTTAAATTTTCTTTAACTTTTCTTCATCAGAATTTTTCTATCTAAACTGTTCTAAACAGCCTATATTTTTTTCGAACGACGATTTTCTTTTTCGATTTTGCGCTCCTGATAGATTTTTTTCAGGCATCTTAAAGTTTTTTGGTTCCATACAGATTTTACTTATTTACTTGATCTGTACATTTCCCCCTCTAGAGAAAGAAATATACGGTATTACCAACAGTATTACTTGGATATTATTTTAGAATGAGATATAAGAAAAATTCATTATTAAATTATTATTTTTTATTTAGTATTGATATTCTTTAAAAAACATTATGGCAAGTACAGCTTGTTCTTTTCTTTTTTTTCACATTGTTTCCCAATTTGAGAAATTGGAATATTGGCAATATACAATTACACTGTTAAACGTCAAAGTTTACACTAGAGTCATAACCTAATGTTAGATAACCATTGTTATGAGAATAAAAATGTTAACATTCCTGGACAGCTGTAGAAAAAAACATAATTATATTTGAAAAAGAAAAATATGTCATTTGCGTTAAATTTGAGTCATTGCATATTTTACATATTTCTTATAAGAAGTAAAATCACACTGTGATTTGTAATGTGTTCGACTGCTTACTCTTACTCTCTCCAAATCTCGCCCTGACTTTAGCAATGATAATAAAGGAAGTGACTTTATACTTTTGATAAAATCTCATGTTCCCTTTATAATTAACACTAGTACCAACTGCGTAAACCCAAACTTCAATTACTTTATTATTATAAGAAGTTCTAAAACTTTGTAATTATGGGCTGTGTTGGGTCAATTGGTTAGCATACTTTTGGTCGTAATCGTCAACTATTAACAAAATAAAAATACTGCTGTGCTCCAGTAGTTCAAAACCCATTATTTTAACTCCCTCAAGCAGTAGTTATGAAAATACAAGTAAAATTAACTAGAAACAAGTACCTCAGGTACTATTTTTTTATTGAAATTGATTTGAAAAATCATTTTTTATTATAAAATTTTATTAAAATAGATTTTCTTATTGATACCATGTTTTTGCAATAATAGGGTCTACTAATTTTTTTTAAATTTGTAGTAAATATTACTAGAAATCTTTTTATTTTTGTAAAAATCTTATGGAAAACGAGTACCTATATAGTCTATTTTTTATAAGAACGAAGTGTGGAGAAGATAGGAACTTTAGGACAAAGCAATTAAATTCGTGCTATTTTAATATTTTCCGCTTTTGGTCAATATATTCCACAATTGAATGAAGCTTTCCATTAAGCAACAATGGCGAAGTAACAAATGTCCATCGGTTTGTGTACAGGATGTAAGGCCACAATATGTAAGACACAATGGCCGGGCGTCCGACATAGCAGATGTCAAAACAGCGTCTTGTGGTCCACGCCGCCTGTGATATATTGGCGAACGCAGGGCGCTCCAAAGTCACAGACCTGCAGGGGGCGCTCTAAGCAGACGCCGCCCAAACCTACTTTTACTATTAGTTCTTTCCTTACAAACATGATTAATGGTTTTAGGATGAATCAAATTTCTACACAAAATACCAACAAATAACGTTTTCCTTATATTCGTAGAAAATTAATAGAGTACAGAAAGTGCAGTTAATAGATTTTTTGTAATTTAATAAAAAAAAAAATCTTCGCCAGCCATTTAGATAAATAAATGTCTGAATACTGTATTATAAAATATCTTTTTGGGATCTCCAATCAGATTTTTTAACATTTTTTCATTATATCTAAGTTTTTCAGAATTTAAGCGGTAGTACACTATCAAAGAGAAAATTACTCTAACCAGAGATACACTAAAAGTTTTTAGATAATTTTAGGTTCTTGATATGTAGTTACCAACTCTGAATATCGATCTTCAACTCAGTTCGAATCAGAGTACAGTAGTCTCATCACTCAATGAAACTGTGTAAGCATGGGGATCTCGAGTACTATAAGAGATATATACAAAACCAGTTAAATTAAACAAAAATTGCCTCATGTAGGGGTCATTTTATAAATGTTTTGGTTTTTCTCAAAAAATGTATAGGTGACTAGATATAAACAAAAATGTAAATTTTTTAATTTTCGATTTTTTACTTATAGGTAACTTTTTTATTTATAAACAAAAATATTTTAACTTATACATTATTGAGGCACTTTTTAACGAGAAATTCACTGCAGCATTCAAAATTTTTATTTCTCATATCGTTTTCGAGAAATTGATACCAACTTTCAAAGTAAGCTGTGAGATCGTTAAACATAGTTTTTTTCTACTTTCACATTACAACCAACAATTTTTCATTTATTTTATTTATTGATAAATTTGTAAATAATTTAAATATCTCCATAGATAATAGAGATTAATCCTGTATATAAATGATGGGAAATTAATAGACGGAATTAAGTTAAATTATAGATAGTTTTGGTTCCTAGTTGGTCAGTTTGGAAGTCGATCTCTAGATATCATACTTTGTCCATGTTGATGTAAATATTTGTTGGGAATAGTATTTTGTAAAACAAGCATGGAATGGTATTCATTTCATACGAGTGTAACCTTCGACTTGTGCTCCAAATCATACGAGTATGACATAGATATTCCAAACTAGTTGTACACTATACTTTTTCTCCGACTACGATATTTCTCTACTTCCTAGCAACTAGCTACAAAACAAACATTAAACAATATGATTTATGACATATTTGTGAGGTATAAATTTATACCATAACGTTGTCTGTGGTTACCGCAGGAAATGAAAATGTGTTTACAATATACTATGAATCCATACCAATATCAAATATACAACAAGCAAATATTTTAATGGTCGTAGAAAAAATTAATAAAAGAGATAAAGTTAAGTAAAGTGTTTTAGTTTAATAGTTGGCAACAGTTGAAAATTTTCCGGTGTTACACAGGTCAGTTTTGAATCAGAGCGAGGAAATGGGGAAGTTTAACGTGATTGAAATTACATGTGAAATATCTTTTAGTCGTAAGTATATGAATAATTATAACTTAAAATGTAATTCAAAGTTAAAATTATATTGCCAATTATTTATAATTAATGATTTATTTTCGAGCCACACTGACGTCACAAGTGAATTATGCGCTTGCGCAGAAGGGATGGTGAGACTGACTTTTTGAACATAGGTTGTATTTTGAGGCATTACAGACACACTCTGTTGCCATGGGAACCCAATGCGCGGTGGTTAAGATAGACGATACGTTCTCCGCGAGCCACACTGACGTCATTTTTGTATAAAATTTCATTTTTTGACAAATCTAGGCATCTTTGGGTGAAATAAAATGTAGAATATCATTTTTGAGGGCAATCTTGATAAAATAAAAAATTAAAAAAATACGCTAAACTTCCCCATTAACTCAGTAAACCCCAACAACATATGTAAATATTCTTTAAGAAAATTAATAGAAGCGGTTAGAGAATAGACAATAAAATTAGATTAGAAGAAGTAACAGTGACAGAACGCATGTGGTTTAATAAAACAATAGAAGGCACTGGGCTGGCTGGCGGGTCGGAACCACAAACAGTGGAGCGGAGACCGAGCGGTCGGTAGTGCAGCGGCTCGAGCAGCAGAGCATTGTTGTTATCCATTAAAAATTATCTGGGGACTCCTAAATCAACATTAAACTGCTTTCAAACAGCATTCATTAGCAGGGAAAAATGTCACCTGATAACAAAAAACCTACGACTGTTTGGGCGCGCGCACCGCCGACTGCGAGCGTGCTTTACGCGATCGGCGGCCTCTGCCAGGACCGGACGCCCACAATTCCTCCACAGCGAATCTCAGAATAGGTTTATACAGAAGCGACAGTAAGACAGAGAAACGAAAATTAGAGAAAAATGGGGAATGTGAACAAATTTAAAGAGCTCATTGTTTAAAATCGGAAAGTTTCCTCACATCTTAGTGAGAGATAGGGGAAGGGAACAAATTTAAAGGTCTACACAATGCTTCAAGGTCATAGAACTGAATAGGGGAACATGAAAGGTACCGACACGGAGTGTCATTTCTGTAAGTAACTATTCTGTGATTCTAGTTATTAACATCACTGATATTGGCTTCAAATGGATTAAAGAAGATAATATCAGTTATCAGTATTTATATTGTACAATCATCTGTTAGATTAGCAGTTTCCAAACTTTCTTTATATTACCAAGGGAAATCATAATTTATACTGTAGTGGAATGTACAATGATTAAAAAAAAATGTTAAATAGTCAGGATTCAGGACAGAATGTAATGGAAAAAAATTAATAAATTAAGTCTCAGAAACAACAGTATATTTTAAACTTATCTTACTAGAAGTATGTCCTCCTTCGTCAGTACAAATATATTTTTTATAGGATAAACTCAATTTTATAGCCAAACCTGAATTTGATCACAAAACATGATTGTAATAAGTTAGGTTAGGTTAAGTTAGGTGAAACTGGATTTGGTAATATAAAATATCAACAATTATTAAATGAAAAATACATAAAATAAAAAATTTCTGCAGCCAACTTCAGGTTTGGCCATACAGTCGTTTTTTACCTTTTTCTATATTTTACTATTTTTATAGTATCTCATTCTGGCTTCTAATTCTATTTAATCTTTTATCTACTTGTGTCTTCTTTATTTCTTTTTAATCTAATATACTCCTTTTTGTTTTCTTATATTTTGCCGCAAAACTTTCACCACTCTCCGCTATATTGTTGACCAGTTACCAAGGTTGACAAACTCCCTGTCTTCAATTGTCGATCTCATGGCAACCTTCTATTTTCTAACAAATCTCTATCGCTCATGATCAGGATTGTCCTGATCCATCACAATATGGAAAAACAGATACAAATTGGTTGCTAAGGGAGTACAAGAAATACATAAATACCATATTAGAAGAAATAAGAGTTAAGGAATTAAATAAGCAGCATACATCGTAGAACAAGAAAAAACTAAAATATTCTATTAATAATAAGAAAATGTATTGCTTATCCAAGAGGAAAATAAAATTTGCCTGACTATATGATGAGTCCCTTTTTTCCTCGAAAAAATATAAAAAATATATTTTTTAAATTCCCGGCGACATGAAATTTTTCGAAAAAATAGAACATACTTTTTTTTACTATTACAGAATGCAAAATAAAGAAAAAAATAAATATTTCACTGGTAGTATAATTTTCAACAACACTTTCGTTATTGATTACATCTTCAGATTCACTTTCTTCACTTGAGTCAATATCACCAGTAATTTCTTCCCTTCACAAATATCATCATCCATGACATTTATAGTATTGGAAATGCAATAGACCAAAGCCCGGTAAACGAAATTTCCGAATATAAGACGACTATTATTGGTTTTTAATGATATTTTGGGGAACGGTATTTATAGAATATTCTATACCATTCCTATTGTATTTAATATATCTTCCAATTGGTGTGGTGTTGTACCTATTAGAATTGTTGGTATAGGGTTTTGGATTTAAATAAATGCAAAAATAATTTTAGGTATCTATTCTCACCAGGCATTAAAATCTTTTCGACATTCTTTTCTGTACCTCAACTATACACGTATTGAAGTATTTTCCATTTCAAATATTAAAAATGTTTCATTATTCTCTTCGTATCCTTTTGTTTTTTACATCTCTTGTTGTACACTTTCCACAACAGTTCTAGATGCACGTGAAAATTATTTGGAATTTATATCTGTTGTTCATTGTCAATATTAAATAAAGCAATGATACAACATCGAAATGTATACCTCAAAGTTTATTGAGTATTGGTATGTAACTCATCCAATTCTTTTGAAAGGCCACGTTGCCTACCAAATAAGATTATCTGAACTATGCATCAGCACCGTCTTACAATTTTTTATTGTGTAATACTGTAGTGTATATTGAACGTTCGTTGTAGCTTGACCTACCGTTGAAGTCTCCGGGTATATCTTACATTTTCGAGTATTATCTCTTGTAGTACGGCCCTGGCGTGGTCCTCCTAAGCAGTGGTCATCCAACCGTTCCACTAAATCTTGTCTCGTCCACGATGTAGTGCGAGAAGAAGCCACCAGGCGTCCCATATGCATGTTTGTTGTTCATACATTAACTAGCGTCACTAACTTTTACTTATATAAAATATGCATCACAATTTATCATTTTCGTATTAACACGCTGGTTGGTATGATGTGAATTCGTGGAATTATTTTATATTCAAACAAGACGAGAACGAAATTAATTAGCTGCTTAATGATGATGTATCATACAAGACAACAAAAAGGCCAACAAGAATTATAGAATAAAATTCTACTCGCGTCTTGTGAACATTATGTAGAATATTCTTTTACAATTTATATTTTGGGTCAGGATCATTTTCTTATCATTCAAAAGAGATAAATATTACTGATGTGAAATAGCATTGTAAATCATTTATTGGATGGATTCTTTAAGCAAAACTATCCAAAAGCATTTTAATGTGTTATTAATCAAATAATTATTTTAATTCAAAAAATATAAAAACATTACATTATTTAAATTTCGCAATGTAACACTCAGATAACCTACAAGTTGTACAATAATTGTTATTTACATTAGAGGTCGTAGATATATACTTTTTAATTTAATTTTTTGTAATGAACTACAAATTATAAAATTTTAGATTCTGTGAAGACTTAAAGTTTTGGTTAATTTTCTAAAAAAGTTAAATTCAAGTTTTTATTCTGATTTATTTTATTGAAAGCTAGTTACAATACCTATACGATATTAGAGAAAAGGTATCGAATTCTTACAATTTTTCTTTAAAATACTTCAATAGATCTATCCAATTTCAAAAAGCAAGAAATATTTATTTGAACTCTAATTTTGTGGTAGATTCATAAAAAATAAATTTAAAAATATTTATAAATACCAATATATTAAATATTTGTTTTTTTTATAATTTTATTGTTCTAAATAGGTATGTAAAATAAAATAACTTGGAATATTTAAATCATATTTATTTAGATTAGAATATATAATTTAGAATGTATCACATGTGCAGTGAGAGAAATATCGTGGGTTAAAGTGTGAGAAATCATTTCTCACAATAATTGACAATACTGCGTATGCGTGAAGGTATTCTTGATGAGTTTACTGGCGCTATATTGTTCTTTATGTCTAATAGCTTTCGTGCATACATTTTTGTTCTGTAAAATTTAGCAGGGGGTCGTAGAAAAAGTATAGTGTGCCACTCATGCTGAATCACCTATTTTTCATCTTGTGTGATTCTAGCACTCGACTTTATCTCTTGCCGTAACTTTCACACCTCGAGGGAAATAGACGATTTTCTGCATTTGTTTCACAATATAATATCTTCGAATGAAAAGGCATATTAAATAATTGAGTTTTTGTTTTCATCAGAATCATCAGACATTGGAAAAAGTAATGAGAACATTAAATGTTCTAAGGATACGTTGAATTCTGGTTTTAGTATAATTCTGATCAATATTTACCTAGTTTTTTTTATACCTATGCAGGTATATATTACAAAGAATAGTGTTTAGGTTTGTGTTCTAAGCACTCGCTGAAGTCTAATTAATATTATTGAGATTAGACGTAAAAGAAAATGAATAAGGTTATTTGTAACGGTACCACCATTAGTGACGTCAGTGTCTCCGTCCCCTCGTGTGTGTCCACCGGCGTATTACAAGTTAGTGACGTCCGCTGTCATCCGGGTCCGTCAGCCTCAAAACAAACCGCCCTACACGCAAACATCTCCGCACAGCGCCGCTTTGTTCTTTTCGCTTTTCAATTTGTGAAAAGTGACCACCGGCGTGCCGGAGACAAAGCCGGAGCGATACCCACTCCTGCGGGAGCGAGAGAGATGGCGCTGGGCGAAGGCGGCGGCTGGTGTAAAGGGCCCGTGTTTGACAACTTCGGGCCATCAATCATGGATAAGTGAAGAAGGCAATTTAAACTGGACGAAGGGAAGATGTGATCGAGATCCAGGTTGGGACTACGAGCCAAGTGATGCAGCGATGGTGGCTGAAACTTAGTGGATTTAATGCAAAGTCTGGATATGATCAGTATCAAAGATGAGAAACTCTTAGTTGTTCATATGAAAGTAATTATTGATCAAGTTAGTTCAATGGTAAAAAGCGATGTGGTACAGATTAAGCGCTGTTGCGAAGCAAGACCTGAGTGAATTTTATTCAAACTTTGAATATTTAAAAAAAAATCGTTATATTGATACAGTCAAAATCAGTATCTGAAATGAAGAACTCACATAAAAGTAATTAAGATCAATGTAGTTTAATACTAAAAAAGCAAAATGGTAAAGCGATGATGTAAGCTAAACTCTAGTGAATTTAATTCAAATTCTTGATATTTGAAAATAATCTGATATTACTATATGACCAGGTTCAGAGATGAGGAACTCACAAAAAAGTACCTAAAATATTTGATCAAGATAGTTCAATATTAAAAAACTAATTAAATATAGCGATGTATCAAGCCAAAACTTGGTGAATCTAATTGAAATTTTGGATATTTGAAAAAAAAAAAAATTTGGTCAGTGACAGAGATGAGAAATTCTGAGTTGCCTACATAAAAGTACCTAAGATATATGATCAAGATAGTTCAGTTCTAAAAACGAAGTAGTACAACGATGTTGCGAACCAAAACTTGTTGAATTTAATTTAAATTCCGGATATTTGACAATACATATATAGTTAGCATAAGACCTGAAAACCTCTTTACTTATGCACATAAAAGCAAATAAAACATAGAAAAAATATGATCTACGAGTATAATATAGTATTTCTGATCCCGCACATTAGTTCATGTCATTGTAATTTTAACTTGAATTCCTATACAGATAGGTCAAAAATCATGTCTGGAGTTTTAATAAAATTTCTGCATTTAAAAATAATTTTAGTAAAATTTCACAATTGAAAAAATAGTGCTGTCAATGTTAAGTTACTGAAATAACTTTTAATAAAGTAACTAATTTACCGTCAGTAACTGATTTATTTAGAAACTGCGAAACTAGGATGGGCAGCTAAGAATCTCTAACAAATATAGCACTCGTATTTTTATTTCTCATAATGTACTGAGGACGATATTCTGTTTGGATCAAAGATTTTTTGTTTTGTTTGATAGTAAAATTTTAATATTTAAAAGTCAATCATGAGTTTTTCCAGAATAAATATTAAAAGCCTGTTTTATAAAAGCTATAAAAAATTATTTTAACTAAAAATAAGTTATTAAAACATTATGGCCGTCGTTACAATTGAGTAGGAAATATTGTTCTAGAAGACGAAGAATATATAAATTAGTTTTTATATTTTAAATTCATTGCTTTTAGTTTGACTATGGGCATGATAGGACCAGGATTCAATACAATATGAACAAGCCTCATTACAATTTTCAATGTACCATATCTTTTTACGAGTATATAGTTAAGAATTATTACACTGAAGACGCTGGTGCTGTTGGGAGGAACGGAAGCTGCGCGTAGAGGAATAAGGAGAATGTGATCCCATGACACGTATACGGCACGGCCATTTGACGCGAGGAATGCACCTGCTGTCCACTTGAACACCGCTCCAAACAAACACCACGTGTCAAAGTGTTCTGTTCACCTGTTTGTGCTTACATCATGTCACACACTTCTCATCTCCCTGCTCTTCATTCTACATTGTCTCATTTGCATCTTCCACTAATACTCTCTTTTCTTCTTTCTTTCCATTTAAACCGATTCGTTTATTGTTTTATTTTGTGATTCGTAAAGGGGCATTTATGTTGGAAATCACACCAAATTTCTGATAAATAAAGCTTTAGAAACATTCAAATTTAAAATTGAGTATTTACTTAATAATTCAAGCAATTTACTTTATAACAGTGGGACGTTCTAATTTCTAGATGTGATGAATTTTCAGTCTCTTGATGTATATAAACTTTTTACAAATCTTTACTACTTTTAAATGTAGGTATATAGTATGTGCAATGAAACGCAGAACATAGGACTTTAACATGAGATTTTAAAAAGTTGCTGATTCTCTCTCCTGATAGATTTGGAGCAAAACTATATAGAAAGCAGTTCAAAATTAAATTATACATCAGATAAGATTATAATAAATGTAAGAGCTCGTGTACAGTACGAGATTATTAAATATAAAATGTAACATTTACATTAAAAATTAGACAGCCATGGAAATAAAAGAAAATATCTATGTGACAGTTGTAACTATTGGTATATTATTTAAGAAATTGGATTTCAATTCAACTTAAATAATATTAAAATACAGATAATAAGAATTATAATCAGTGATACGTCACTAAACTCTCACATAGATATTTTTTATTTCCATGGCTGTCTAATAAATCTCGTAATTCAGACGGATTATTGCACCATTTATTATATATCTGATGTAGAAATTAATTTTGAACAACTTATAATATACTGTTGTAGTTTTGTTCTACATTTATCAGGAGAGACAGTATCCGCATTTTTTTTAAATCTCCTGTTAATGTCTTTACGTTCCGTTGCACACCCTGTATTACATCCTCTACTAAAAACATTAAATATTTGTTGCAAACTAGACATACTGGTTGAAAGAGCATCCTATTAGAAATTGCAAGGTCATGGGTTCAAGTTCTAGTAAGGTACAATAATTTTCGTATAAGGCAATCGGAGAAATGATGATTTTATAATTATTATAAATTAATTGAGTTTATACATGAAATAGTTAGATAAAAAATACGCGGGTCGTGATCATGATGAAAAAAATTGCCGGTAAAATTCTAGTTACTAGTTGTATTGTATATGAAAGTTCAATGGCGAATGGTATTTGGATGATACTATTGCTGTTGTTATGATTCTAAATACATCGTACCCTCAAAATAGATTAATGTTCGTAAATATTTTCTTTAATAAAAAATCCGAGCCTGAGCCCGAACACAAAATCGCCTATTTTCTACGAGGTGTGAAATTGGTGATACTGGACGAGTGGCACATTACACTTTATCTACAGGCCATACTGCTAAATGTTACAGAACAAAAATACATACACGAAAACTATTTGACCTAAAGAACAATAAGGCGCACATAACCTCACAAAGAGTACCTTCACGCATGCACAGTGTTGTCCATTATTATGAGAAATGATATTTCTTACACTGCTAATTGTTGGCTAATACCATGAGAAATGATTTCTCATACTTTAATCTACGGTTGTGGAAAATACACAACTTTCAAGCTTTATATAGTGTGAAAAAAGTGCCATTTTCCATAGTGGTCTTAATAAAATTTATTACCATACTAACTTGTCAAAATTACATGGTATACAATTGACACAGTTAGCTTTTTACTTTTGTCTATGTAAACAAAAGTTGAATATTCTGAAACCGGTAAAATACATAGTATAAGAAGCTTATGTTGGTAAATTTTACTGATTTTATGTTGACATGGTACTGGCTAGTATGTACTGGATAAATAGCATAACAAAACGTAAAAATAATATTTCTTGCACGTATAAATTACGAAGAAGAATACGTCATTAATTTGTGACTTTTTACTGATGAAACGAATTCACTATTCTCATGAAACACGTATATAACATGTATGTATAAATGAATTGAGAATAGCAAGATCTTCATAGTTTGAAATAACGATAGTGCGACTAATATTACTTATTTCGAACATTGCTGTCGCCATTTGCGAGTACGTCGTAGCGGTGATGGTCCAGCATTAACATTAACACTTAGCATAACATAATCTCTTGAAGTTTACGCCAATTACCAGCACGTAATCTGCCATCGGGCGCTGCGAGGACAATGAGTGCTGCGGCTAATAGACATCTCCAGCAAATGAAGAGAGTGGTCTGACCGGGTGCTACCGGTGGTGCAATTACCACTTACCACCGGATCAGGTTGCACAGATCGGGTTGCACTCCTGACGATCACCTACTGCACGGAGAAACACTGTGAGGTTCTTCGCCACATCTTCTGCTTCATATTAGCCAATATAACAATTCGCCTTTTCTTCTTCTGTGTCGTTAGCAAAAAAAATATTAAGTAATTCGTTTTACAACGAGTTAAGATTTATTACCTAGTGGCACAGAATATGTTTATACAGAAGCGAAAATTAGATAGAGATGAAGAATGTGCACAAATTTAAAGGGCCCATTGTTTAAAATCGGAAAGTTTCCTCATATCTGAGAGAGAGATAGGGGAAGAGCACAAATTTAAAGGTCTACACAATGCTTCAAGGTCATAGACCTGACTAGGGGAACATGAAACGTATCTACACGGAGTGTCGCTTCTGTGTGTAACTATTCTGTGCTAGTGGTTCAAATAAAATAAAAAATAAAGAATTTAATTGGTATTAACCAGGGAATCCCTAATAATGTAACAATAACAAAATAACGTTATGTAACTGTCACATATAAATAACTATATGGTATTAAATTATCGGCTGGATGGTTGAGCGAGCTAGCACACATTTTTAACTCGCTGTGACGTCATTCGAACTTGAGATCGTAGATCCAATCCCAGCGAACGACAATGTGTGATTTGTCGTAAAATAAAAAAAAAACACAGCTACTTGTGTATCACACTCGGATGCTATAAACTTGCCATCTATACATCTTAAATAGAAGTAGCACTGGCAAGAAACAACCGACAGTACGGCAGTTAGAACTGCGGCTCGGTGAGTTCGGTTGTCCTATGCTCCGCAATTCAATTATGGGGTTGTGCCAAAATTTATAATATTAACATTATATAAAGATCGGAAAACAAAATCGTGATGAATGATAGCACAAGCCCCATGGTATGTTAGTAACCACACGCTACATAAGGACCTCAAAATTAAATATGTGAAAGATCAGATTCAGGAATTTGCCATAAAGCACCAGAAAAAATTAGACAACCATTGTAATGAACTAGTCATATATTTACTTAATAATGAAGAAGACTTAAGACGCCTAAAAAGAACGAAGCCATTGGATTTAGTATTTTAATAAAATTTATTGTAATTTAAAAAGAGAAACACTAATGGGTGTTTATCTCTTGCACGTATATTTAATAATATCAAATTTGCTGGTTGGCCACACAAGTCCAGTTATAAATCAATTTTTAATAAACAAAAAAAAATAGTAGAATTCGAAGACTGTTTCAAATGCACAAATCACAAACCTTCTAATATCCAGTGGTGGCGGTAAATATTATAGATTACAGAGGCTCAGCCTTTAATATAGCACGTAAATAAAAAAAAATACAGATTTTTTTAAACATAGTCCACCAATCGATTCTGCGGGAAAAATTACATTAGTGTGCCAATGTTCAGATTTTTATTCCAACACCTACAATTTTCAGAAAAGTGTGGTCGTAGAAAAAGTATAGTGTGTCACTCGTTCAGAATAATCTATTTCGTCTCGTGCCGAAACTTCCACACCTGAAGGTAAATAGATCATTTTCTGCACTTGTTGCACAATGTACTATTAATGAATTAACTGAATTCTATTTTCTTTTTATACCCTTAAGATTCGTACCATACAAGTTTTATGAAAATTTTGGCAGCATGGAGAATCTATGTTATTCATTTCGGCATAGATTCGTCAGTTCTTAATTCACGTATATATTTCCTCGAACTGTAAAATACAACCTTCCGCCTTATAGTGTAAATAACTAATAATAAACTGTTCTATAGATGTATGTATTTATTTAAATAAATTTAAATCAGTATAATCTTTTAATGACAAAGCCAAAGGTAATAAAAATGAACAAAAATAGTAACAACAAAAATAATTCTGTTTTTCAATATATTATATATATTTCAGGTATAATATAGTAATTGTTTGCTTAAATTTTATTGATCAAATATAACAATATTTTTGGAAAAAATCATAATAATTTTCTTTATTTTTAGAAATGATGCTATTGTTAGCATTAATCATGTTGCAATTTTCCTTATAATAATTATGTAAGTTTAAATTGTTCCGCCTATACTAAAAAATTTTCCTCGTTATGGCTTAGTCAATATACATTTTAAGTAACAATAAAAATATTTATGAAATAATATTTATATTTGCTAGTTACCACAAAACATATTTACTGGTTTTTCTGATTTATTACTTCTTTGAAATGTGATATGCGTTATTTAAAATAAATATCATAATCATTATCATCAGTTTGTCATGTTCACATGTACATTAAAACGAGTCCCGTAAAATTAACAAATTTCATTGAATTGTAATTATTTTTTATTAATTCTGCATCATAATCCTTGTTTAAAAATTAAAAAATGTGAGAAAGAGATACAAAGAGAGAACGGCTACAAAGTGACGTAGAAGTATAGATGATTAAAATCTCCAATATTTCAAAAACTAATATTTTTTTAAAACTTTTTTCATCTTAATAACGTTTTTTGTATCTACTTGCAATACAACTAACATTTCACTTAATTTTCTGTTATGGTGGAAGACCCCATTGTCATTGATGTTACAGGAAAATAATGTTGGGATGATTTAAAATCATGTTTCTTAATAGCGTTGTTTGAATTTCCATAAAAAATAACTTTCAGTAAACATATGTAAGAAACTAATGCAAACTATCTTCAAATTTTTTCCTCTCGAACAATCAACGAGAAAAGTGAAAATCAGTAATTGACAAGACAGTGAAAGCTTGGATGTTCCTCGCAATTTCTCGAACATCAATAATCAATATTCCGTAACTTGGTTTCGTCATACCATGCATTCGAATGCGCTGACATTTTGCCTTTGCGTCAGTCAGACAACCGACACTCACTTTTGTTTTATTTATGGGAAACATTTTTTGAGTTGTACGGTTTATCTGATTATCGACAAGAGTTGTTGACATAAATGTAACATAAATCGAATATGTTAGGATCAAGGTAACTTCGGAATGATTTTTCATTTGTTTAATTTGAAAACCCACCGCCTTCTCAAGGTAGAAATTTCAATAATTTTTGTTTTAACAATGAACTGTAGATGTTGATAATGTTATAGATTATAACCGGATTTTGTTATATGTCCTTAAAAATATCAAATTAATTTTCAGCGCTACAACGCTAGAGTTTTGACCATTGGATTTTATTAGGTCCATGATTATTTTACTTGCATTTTAGTCGTATGTTAGGTTTTGGTATTTCAAATCACTTAAATTGACCGGATCTATGTAGTATATATATGACGCCGGGATTTTTAGTACGATTCCTCTATCTTCCATACGACGGTTTTTAATAATTAAAGTAGAGAATATAACGAAATTTCCTGAAGCGTAGGATCGCTGAATGTAGATTTCTAAGCTTGAATTTTAAAAAAGTGCAATTTTAATTGTTTTATTTCAAATGAAACGTTTCATACCATTGTTATTTGCATAATCATAGCTCTGGACCGTAATGTCAAAAACAAAAAAAAAATATTCGCAAAAAAATATCAACATATTTTCATGGTTAATGCAATTTTTTCTAAGAACTGTTTGCTTGAAAGTATGTTTTACTTGCTTTATTACTTATAGATAATTCACGTACCTGTTACCTACTATTTTTCCGCAACTGTAAGATAACAAAAGAACAAATTTCGCAATCATGTCGGAATTAGGTGAATCAGTTTTTTATCTCTAGTCCATTTATAATTATTCACATACTTAAGGTTAAAAATATTTCACATTTAATTTTAATCTCGCCAAACTTCCCCATATGCAAATTTTTATTTGTTTATTTTCCACAAATATCTATGATAATAATATAATTTAAAATTGCATTGTTTAGGGCACTTGAAACGTGATTATTCATCAAAATTTGATATTCGATTTTTAGTACGATTACTGCATCTTCCATACCACGGTTTTTAATTATTAAATTAGAGAACATTACGAAATTTCCTGAAGCATAGGGTCGCTGAATGTAGCTTTCTGGACTTGAATTTCGTTTTATTTCAAATGAAACGTTTCATTTACTATTGTTATTTGCATACTCATACCTCTCGATAAAAATATCAGAAAATATTCGCATGATTAATGCAATTTTTTCTAAGAACTGTCTGCTTGAAAGTTTGTATTATTTGTTTTATTACTTTTAGATAATCACGTACCTGTTACTATTTTTCCGCAACTGTAAGATAACAAAAGAACAAATTTCACAACCATAATGGAATTAGGTGAATCAGATTTTTATCTCTAGTCCATCAATTTAGGATTAAAAATATTTCACATGTAATTTCAATCTCGCCAAACTTCCCCAGTTGCTAATTTTTATTTTTTTATTTGTTTATTTTCCACAGACATCTTTGTTAAAAAAATAATTTAAAATTGCATTTTATAGGGACGGTTTTTAATAATTAAATTAGAGAATATAACGAAATTTCCTGAAGCATAGGATCGTTGAATGTAGCTTTCTATGCTTGAATTTCGTTTTATTTCAAATGAAACGTCTCATGCCATTGTTATTTGCATATTCATAGATCTAGACAGTATTGTCAATAACAAAAAAAATGTTCGCAGAAAAAATATCATCATATTCTCATGATTAATGCAATTTTTACTAAGAACTATTTGCTTGAAAGTATGTATTATTTGTTTTATTACTTATAGATAATTGCACTTGTTACTATTTTTCCGCAACTGTAAGATAACAAAAGAACAAATTTCACAACCATAATGGAATTAGGTGAATCAGATTTTTATCTCTAGTCCATCAATTTAGGATTAAAAATATTTCACATGTAATTTCAATCTCGCCAAACTTCCCCAGTTGCTAATTTTTATTTTTTTATTTGTTTATTTTCCACAGACATCTTTGTTAAAAAAATAATTTAAAATTGCATTTTATAGGGACGGTTTTTAATAATTAAATTAGAGAATATAACGAAATTTCCTGAAGCATAGGATCGCTGAATGTAGCTTTCTATGCTTGAATTTCGTTTTATTTCAAATGAAACGTCTCATGCCATTGTTATTTGCATATTCATAGCTCTAGACAGTATTGTCAATAACAAAAAAAATGTTCGCAGAAAAAATATCATCATATTCTCATGATTAATGCAATTTTTACTAAGAACTATTTGCTTGAAAGTATGTATTATTTGTTTTATTACTTATAGATAATTGCACTTGTTACTATTTTTCCGCAACTGTAAGATAACAAAAAGACAAATTTCGCAACCATGACGGAATTAGGTGAATCAGATTTTTATTTCTAATCTAGTGACTAACTACAGGTGGAATGCTTTAGTGTCGGTGTCTCCAAAGCAAATTAATGATCGTAGACTAACCGTGAGGCAGTATAGACACGAGTAGAGTCGATCAACTTTGATAGAAGCAACTGGTAGAGGTGGCGAAGCGTCTAAGGAAGCAAAAGAAGCATTGGTTTTCTTTTCCTTATTTCCCAAAAACATAGGAATATTACTAAATCAGTTCTTTAACGACTACTTTGTCTATATTTATTTATATATGACGTACTTAATTTTTTTTTTCATTTATTATGTTATGTTCATTTCATTATCGAGAGGTTAAAGAAAAATACAAAGTTTTTTAAAATGAAAGGTAAATAATAACTAAAATAAAAACACTTGGTGATGTCTACGAAATAAATTTTAATAAATTGGACTAGTTTCGGCTACATGTCATCATCAGGAATCATTCCTAATGTTCCACCAAGTGCCGACAACATTTTCAATTAATACTTTTATAAAATCTTTTACTTTTTCAAATGTAAAACTTTGGCGGAAAAAAGTTGCATAGTGAAAAACTAAAATTGTTTTATTTTTCCTTTTTCTCATTTTCACCGATCATTCCAAAGAACACTAAATACCTAAAAATTGTATTTTTTAAGTTTTTCAGGTTTATAATTAATGATTGTTTAGGCAAAAAATATATTTTCTTTTATTTCTATGGCTGTCTGATTGTTAACGAAATATTACATTTTATATTCAATATATCTCGTACTACAGACATGCAGTTACAATAATTATGATCTTATCTGACATCGAATTTAATTTTTAACAATTATGTACTGTTGTAATTTTGCTCTAAATTTATCAGGAGAGAGAGTATCCGCAATTTTTTTAAATCTCATGTTAAAATCCTATGTTCCGCATTTTGTTGCACACCCTGTCCGTGATAATGATCCAAGTGGGTCCGAAACCGGTCGAGCTTTATTTTTTTTTTTAAATAAGTTTTTTTTCAATAAGACATATGTTTCATAGTGCAATTTAAAAAATTCATGAAACAACTTCTTTAAATTAATGAGATTTGGCAATGAGGTAATATTTTCAGAAATAATACAATTAATACCTATATTTTTTAATCTGTTAGTTAAAATTTAAGAACCTAATGTTTAAATAGTTATTTTGCCCACTGTATATAAATTTAATTCGTATATTAATGAAGAGTGTATCTTCCAAAATATGATCTCACGCATCAAACCAATAACCTCTGCGTCAGCCGATGCTATCATCAGGTCCAGACAGGTTCGCATGGCTACCATGGTAGCATATTAACTATAAATAAGAAAACAAGATGGGGAACATTAGCATTTATTGTAACCCGAAACCTTCGACATTGCCAAATTGATTATCTTGATCTGGTGTGGATGGTGACACCTCGGCTGGAGAGAGAAAGATGCAAATTCCAAGTCGTTCGCGCACCTGTGCAAGTCGTGACCCACTGGGGCCGGATTCCGCAAAGGCGGCGTGGAATGGCACAACCATTTGTTATAGTGCGGTATTGCTCCAAGTGTTCTCGTCGCTATAAAACCACTCTATATAAACGCTTGCTCCATTCCATATAAATATACCCCTCCATAATGTTCATTGCATATAATATGTTCTCGTAGGCCTTGGTCTGTTTCGGGTATCATTATTTATTGCAACAGTCAAATCAGATTTTACACTAATGTAACACAAATGAAGTATTCCCTTCGCTATAAAACCACTCAATATAAACGCTTGCTCCATTCGATATAAATATACCTCATCATAAAGTTCATTCGATATAATATGTTCTCGTAGGCCTTGGTCTGTTTCGGGTCTGTGTATTTTAGTAAAATCAGATTTTACAGTACTTAACTAATAAAAAACAAATGATGTTTAGAAACAAAGTTCTTTCGATATAATGTGATCTCTTTGGTATTGGCCTATTAAAAAAAATTGTTTGATAATTAGTATCCCACAAAATATGTTTATTTTATTGATAATATGATTACAACGTTCACTATGAGTGATTGCAGCAATGCATTTGTCTGACTTTTCATTTTAAATGGGACAGAAGACAGATAAATACAGTACTGTCAATTATTTGTCAAATTGTTTCCATGGACATGACAAGTCCCATGTTTCACATTAAAAAAAATCTGATTGGACACCATTATGATACCTTTATCATCATCAGCTCACATGTTGTGAATTGCTGTCTGCATATACAAATTTATTTTTAAACAATATGAGCATTCAAATGCAAGCACATGCAACTCCAAAGTTTTTTCAAATTCGAACATTCATATATAAATAACTAATTATGAGATTTGATTTAGTTTATTTATAATTGTTCACTTAAAGAAAAATAAAAAAAAATTAACAATAAATTCTGTACATTAACTAATTATTCTATTCTATCATCATCTGTAGCACAATATTCCTTCCTAGATGAAACAAGGCATCAAGTACCTAAAGAACTTATTTTGCGGCATGTTATACTTACATTTTAATGGCGTATGTTGTCAGCCTAAAGCTTGTGTAACGAACCTACAACAGTTTTTAGTGCGTACTGTACCCCTTGGACAGCGGTATTTTTATTCGAATAAAGATTATTATTATTATTATTTTATCCCAAATCTCTTACTCCATTCAATTCAAGTAGGACGTTATAATCAAAGTATAGCATGTTTCCCAAACTTTCGTCACATGCGTACGCGTACCCCGTAGTAGAAAATTAAAAACAAAAACTGTAGTAATATTTTTTAGTAACATAAAAAATTTACAAAATCATTTAAAAACAGGATTTTATTTTATTAGTTTTGGTTTGTACTGTTTTTAAAAATTCTTTGTGTATACCTCTTCGCGTATCCCACTTTGAGAAACACCATTATATGTAATAATTAATAATAAGTCCTAATTTTATACATAAATGGTAATATATTTAATTTAATTTAAAATTGATGAATAGCATGTGAAAGATTTTATATTTATGGTAATTTTCAGTAGACAATGCGGCAATAAACATAAAGAGCTAACGAAAGAGCTGATAAAGTGAAAAGGTCTCATATTTCTAGGCCCGGACAGAGGTGCTAATAAACCCAAACCACATCAAAGGCGCCATCTATTTGTCATGTTAGCACCGCACTAAATTCGTTAGTGGGCTGTGTACCATAAAGCTTTTATCATATCAGCTAATTGTTTCTGTTGACGGACCGCACTGGCATGGTGTGGGGGGGATGGCACTAACTTCCTGCCCCGAATGCGACGAGACGTTTGCTTTTTGTTCTCACGCCAGGTATACGAGGTTCGAGTTACCTGTGACTTTATAGTGAAAGTCGAGAGTGCCTATCTTTAATTCGATACTCGGGCAGGGGTGGATTTCATTAGCTTCTTTTGCTTAACCTTACAGCTTCCTTCACAGGCAAAACTCTTTCACAATCGATTTTATCATCTTTTACAAAGAGGTTTACCGAGAAAAGACATTTTCATTGAAAATTAAATAAATACTAAATAAAGTATAAAAATTATAAAATGTTTAATATATATTTCAATAAACAATTAAAATTTTAAAACGTAAGTTTCTCCCTGTAACTTCGACTTAAAACTGGATTTTACAAACTTTGAAACGTGTTTATTCATTTATTACTTTATTTTTCTTTGCAGTTAATAAACTAGCCAATAATTTTTTAATAACATTTTTAATTTCTATGATTGCTTGATAGCTTTTTTAAAAGAATTACTGGTAAAATATAAAAAAAAATTAGACGAAGTCAAAATTCGGATAATCCGGATGAAATCGGTATTCGGTTGGATCCGGTATCCTGATAGAACCGGTTTCCAGATGGATCCGATATTCGCATGAAATCGATATTCGAATAAAACCGATATCAGGGATTATATGATATCAAAATTAAAAACGAACATTGTTTTTCAATGAATAATTTGCTTTACTACCTACACATAGATGTTCCAAATTACTTTTTATTGTTTAACTCTAATATTCGATTCATACTAGATTATAAGGGATATTAGTTTAACCCGTCTATCTGTATATCGTATACATTTGGTTATCGATTTAATTCGTTTATTTGGATATCGAATTCATTCGGATATCAGTTTTATCCGAATATTCGGACATTGAATTTATTCGGATATCGGTTTTGTCCGAATACTCAGATATTGGAAAAATTCGGATACCGGGTTAATATCTGGTTGCTGGATTTACGGATACCGAACATATATTTGAACCCGGCTATTCGGATACAATTTTTTCAGGATCTTGAGATCCCTAATCCTATGTGATATTTGATCAAATAAAATGACTTTACTAGTATAAAAAAAATTCGTCGCTGTAATCGGAAGTCGCTATAACCTATAAAAGTTATAAAAAACGTTACCGTATGTGGGCTCTTAGACGAATTTTATTATAGTTTTTATAGTTTCTTTAAATTTTTACTTATTCTTTATAATTTTTTCTTTCATAAAATAGGCTATTTTGCGGAAAAAATATACAACCCTGAATATGTGGAATTGGCATTGTAAGCGGATTCTGTGTTGATCAGAGTTGATTTTTTTTACAAAGTTGTAAATAGAAAGTGCAAGCGTTCTACTCAGTATAAGAAATCATGATTCAATATTTACTAAATAATATTTCAAGGACGCATCATATTATAGTTTTAAATTCTAAAATATTTATAAAGTAAATCATTGCTTTAATAGATGATCTTTGAACTGTAAATAGTAATGTTTTTAATTTTCGGCTATTTTGAATGACATCAGCTTAATATTAATTTCAAATACCATACGTATATAAATACATAACAAATAGTTTTTTGGTCTTAATGTATACAAGAAATAAAAATCATATAAATCACAATCATGACTAATAAATTATTTATGCCAAAATAGTAATTTTTCTAAAATTGTAATAAGTTTTATCAAACACAAAATATAATAAAGGAAATAACTTATGTATAATTTGTTTTAAATATTTAGTGCATGATGTCTGTCTGTTCTTCTAGAATATCTGTACATGTCTTATGCAAATTGAGCTTAACAGAATTTAATTAAACTATATATTTAACCCTCTGATATCAATAGCTGGAGTAGATCAACTTTTGGTAAAAATCGATTAATCAGAAGTAACAGTTTACTTTAATTATTTTTAAGGTTTTTGTGTTCGTAACAGAAAAATATTTAGAAAAATTTTGTGGAAAGTTTCTGGCAAATATACAAGTAACAAACTTCATTTGAAAAACAAAATCGTACACTATTGTTCTAGCATAATGGTCAGTTATTTTTTTTTATAAAATACCTTCACCTGTAAGTTGCAATGTGAAATTAAATCTTATCTTGTAATACACAGGTTTCATATGTCGAAACAATTCTAACAGCGATAATGTAACAAGTGATGTTCTTGTCTTGTTCGCTTCAAACATGATAATGCTATAACCTGATAGCAGTGTGAATTTTAGATAATTTTGAAGAATCATAGTACATTTAGTGTTACACGTACGCTACAGAAGTGAGGATATATTTGTGGTTATTAATGCATTTTCCGGGATTTGTGATAATTTTTAAAGAGGAAAGTTTTTATGATTTTAAATGATTGTGGTGCCCAAATAAGGAAAAAAATATATTTGTGCAGTGATGTCATTTCGTAGAAAATAAATTGTTCTCGTGATATTGGTTATTACTAATATGTTAGTGCTATTGATATGTTGATCAATATCATACAAACGTAAGTTGTATTTTTTATAATTTAAAATAATATTGCTGCTTTTAAGATATTGTAGTATACTCTTTATACATAAATTGTAATACCTACCTGAATTTAACGCATATTTTTTTTTCATCTGTAATGTTGTAGAAAAAATGTAATTAGTTTTGAGTTTTTTTTTAAATTGAGTACTCTTCAGGGTCTGGTTTTGATGTTTTTTTAAGTTCATTGTATGGTTGTTTAGACCTATGACATAATTCATATGTTGACTAATCTAAACTATTATTGATCTAGTATCATACTGTATCTCGATGTGCGAAACAAAAAAGATTTTCGATTTTGTTTCCAAAGCAAACTTGACCAAAATCAAAAATTGGCCGAAACTAGTGATCGTATCGTGTCATTATCTCTACAAAAATAAAGTGTTTTTCTAATACATTGAAGGTAAGAAAAGCACTAGATTTCCGTGTTTAATAAAAATTTAACTAAATTTTAACTCAATTACAGTCTATTTTTCGCTGTTGATCCTCACGTCATCATTCCTAACCGTTTGAATTAAATCAAGGGGGCAAGGGGTATAGATGATGATCTTGTCGGGTGAAATCGTGTGATTTCCGAAGAAATCAAATGTCAAAACTGACAATATTGCAAATAATATTTTTATATAATAATATACTAAATAAATAATAAAGAAATTAAACTACGCACAAAATTAGAAATAAACTGCAACAAATTAATTAATAGAAGCACAAATTGTCAACGTCAAAATCATCTTCAGAAATAGCATTAATGAAATGAATTACATACTCAATTTTTTAATTTTTGAAAATATTCGTTATCGTGGTTGCATTCCTATTTTATCTTTGGTTAGACACAAATAGCATATACCGGGTGTAGAAATGGAAAGTGGCGCATAGCTATTTCAATGTTATTTTTTTTCAACTGCTGTATCTCTTTACCTAATCATTTTAGCGCAAAAAGCTTAAGAGTACAAGTTGTTCTAAAATTAAAAAGGTATCCTATAAAGTCAACTTACTTTCATAATTATTCATATTTAACGATTTATTAATAAAATAAAATTTAAAGTTTTTTAGAAAAAAAAATTAAGATTGCCTTGATAAATGAAAAAATTTTTGAATAAATTATTGACAGTGACAATTACTTGTCATAGAAAATTTTGATTGACTCTGAAAATGGCTAATTTGACTACCCAAGAGAAAATTCAATGCTTGGAATGGTATTTGTGTAGTAACAGTCACTATAAGGTCTATAATTAACAGAAATTATTCAAAAATTAAATGTCACTATGACTAATTTTCAAAATTTGTTTCATTTATCAAGGCAGTCTTATTTTTTTTCTAAAAAACCTTAAATTTTATTTAATTAATAAATCGTTAAATATGAATAATTATGGAAGTAAGTTGACTTTATAGGATGCCTTTTTAATTTCAGAACAACTTATACTCTTACGCTTTTTGCGCTAAAATGATTAGGTAAAGAGATACAGCAGTTGAAAAAAAATAACATTGAAATCGCTATGCGCCACTTTCCATTTCTACACCTGGTATACCTCTCTGTAACATGTACTAGGTATAATGAGATAGCGAATAAAAGTCTCATCGATGATACGTATACGATAAAGATGCAAGATAAAAGTTTACTAATTCTTACATCAGAAATTGATGACGTGAGCATCAATTACGAAAAATATAGTGCACATTAGTTTCGGTTTCGATCGAAATTAGAAGAGGAGTCGAATATTCGGTTTCGGGTGAAAATCATATTTTGGTCGGACACTAACGGGAAGATTTTCCTGAATTGAGCACTGATGTAGAGAGTAGTGCTGTTGATTTCGAATTTAACAAAATTCGAAATTCGAAAAATTTATTTGCATCATTTCGAAGTTCGAATTTTGAATTGCAAATTGATGAATGAATTTTAAATTTCGAATTTCGTTTTCAATTTTACTTGCTTTTGCTTGTTTGTATAAAAATGTGTGTAGTATTCCCGAAAAGAAATTATATCTTTGGGGAACATGATAATAACCTTCTTACCATAAAATACAAAATTACTAAAATAAATACTAGTATAACAAAATACATACATTAAGAAATTAAGTAAATATTCTACAGAATTTTGATGTTATTAAGCCAAATTTTCGAATTTGAAGGAAAATAATAATAAAAGAATGAGTTGATGGATTGATGTTTTATTTATATGAAAATTAAGACGACTTTTTCAACCTTTGTATTGGGTCATCCTCAGGTCTATTTTAACAATTAGATTGATGAGAATGGTACAAATTTTGGTTAGTGATGATTAATTCTGATTAGCTTAAAATTAAATTCTTTTGCAACATGTCGATATGTTGGAGACTTTGCAGCAACTGACGGAAAAGAATTTAACTTTAAGCTCATCAAAATTAATCATCACTAACCAAAATGGTACCATTCTCATCAATCCAATTGTTAAAATAGAGCTGAGGATGACCTAACACACAGGTCGAAACGTCGTCTTAATTTTGATATAAAATTAATAACATACTAAATGTAACAATAAAAGTTGATATATAAAAAATTTTACATCTAAGAGGATGCGTCAAGGACAAGTTCTGACTTATAAGTTCACTAATAAAACTTGTCCTTGACGCATCCTCTTAGATGTAAATTTTTTATATATCAACTTTTATTGTTACATTTACATTTACAGTTATTAATTTTATATCACTTGTTCTGAGCTGAAGATGACGCTGGTTGCGTCGAAACGTCCTCGATGAAAATAAAAATTGTTTAAAACCATTCATCACGTTTCTTCTGATCCTTCGCCACACATTTTCCTACAACGTATATTTTCGGATCACTACAATATACAAAATTATTTTTGCAATGAAATTTGTAATTATATTTGTCGGAAATGGACAGGAGAGTTTTGGGAAGTTGGTGGTTATCGGTGTTGGTGGCACAGGTGCGTGACTCCGCCCCCCGTCCAATCACCTGGCGGCTCGGCCGGGAAGATGGCCAGCGGTGGCACATCGCTCCGTAGTTACCTGGTGCCCGGCCGGCAATCCGCTCGCCCGCAGTAGTCAGCCAGTGTTAGTGCTAGAGATGCGTGTGCGGCGGCGATGAGGTGGTGGCGAGTGCTGCTGCTAGCGGCGACGCTAGCCTCGGTGCGTGCGTGCGGCCCCGGGCGCGGCGGCGGGCGGCGGCGCGGGCCTCGCAAGCTCACGCCCCTGGTCTTCAAGCAGCACATCCCCAACGTGCCCGAGAACATGCTCGCTGCGTCGGGGCTTCCTGACGGACGCGTCGCCAAGGAGGATACTCGCTTCAGGTCGCTGGAGAGTAATTACAATCGCGACATCATCTTCAAGGACGAGGAGGGGACTGGAGCTGATCGGGTCATGACACAGGTAAATACAACTCCGCCAAAATTTACTTTTAAAGGATAGGTTAAAATTAATAAAAATACCCCTTAACCTTAAAATTATAATAAAACACTATATACGTATTTCGAGTGTTTTATTATAATTTTAAGGTTAAGGGGTAATTTTATTAATTTTAATTGTAATTTAACCTTAGACTCCAAATAGTTTTTATTAAAGGATAGGTAATGATATTGAACATTACTTTTCTGTTCAGATCTAATAGTAACATTTTATTTTTAATATGTTTACATCACATCATTGTCACCATTGACGTACACTCCCTGAAGAAGGCCTAAGTGAAGCCGAAACTAGTTGGAGTTGTAATAAACTTTCAGAATTTTATTTTTCCTTCAACTATCCTAGTCAAAAAATTTTAAATTTCATTTAATAGTAACGTTTACAATTTTAAAAAAATTATTTATTTATGTATTGTAATTTAAATTTACATTTTTAAAAATTCAAACTAATACACCTGAAAATAGTTCTATTCCAGAATCGAAACATTGTCTACATTTTTAATATAAATAAAACTCTAAAGCCTAAGTATCCAATATCATTATCTTCTACAAGGAATCATTGAATTATAGTCTTTTCTTGAAAATACAAATCCTCATCGGTATTAATTATCTAAATATATTTGCCCATTTATGGTTCTTCTCTATATAGCTCTTTTTCTAGATCCTCAATATACTATAAAAATATAAACTTAATTCTAACCTTAAATATATCTATATAATAGAATTTTTTCGAGAACAAAGTTCTCATCATCAAAAATCACAAGTAATGCGGCGAGTTTAGATTCCTTAACCTTGCATATATTCAACAAGTAAACTTTCTGCATTACTTATCAATTGGTTGTTTGAAAAGTATATAAGGTTAGTTCTAATTTTTATTTTTTATACCATTATTTTACCTTCAATTTACAAAAAATATAAAAAATTGCACCTTCAAATTCAAAACTATAAAAATCATATCTACAAAATTAATCGCAAAAAACCAAAAATATATCGAACAATTTGCTTTTGTATGGATTATTTTATTACTGATGTAAATATTTTACAAATTTTTGTAATTTATAAAATAAAAATAAGTAATATTTTGATCTAAGACTAAGATATGTAGTATGGAGTAGGATTTCTCAAAGATGTACATGGGGGATATACATATATGTAGTCACTCTCACAGATTCTTAGACATATTTTTTTGAAATGTACTACAATAAAATTACTCGCAAGAAAAAACAAAAATAAATTGAATCAAACTTAAAACTTTTACTGAAATTTTCACACAAAAAACCTAAACCGTTATAATTTGTAAGTTAGGCATTGCTAGTTTTCTTACCTTTTAAATATTATTTTGTATCAAATGCACCAAATGTACATCAAAAAATGGAAGTAGGTATTTTGTCGATATTATACTATGTTTTTATATTTTAAAAAAATTGTAATATATACTAATTTTTTGTCTTCAAATGTGTGTTATAAAATATAAATTATTTTTTGCCGGATGTGCGTACAAAAACAGTTCAAATTCCCAGCAAAGAGGTTTTGAAAATATTTATTTCTATAGTAGTTTATTTATACTACAGTATAAATAGAATATCTTTATACAAATCGAACAAAAAGTCGTTACGAATATTATACTTTTCATTGTTACATAGAAAATTTATAATGTTTATAATTTCGTTTGAATAATGTTGTGACAAATCAATATTTTAAAAATGAAATTCAAGAAATCATTACCAACACATTTTGTTACAATAAGATTATTAAATATGTGTAAGTAATAGATAATATATCGTCATAATGATAATGTAGAAAAATATATTTCATCATAGTAAGAAACTGAAAGTCATTAAAGGAAATACTTCTGAAATATTTTTTTGCAATATATTTTATCTATATTATATTTAGAAAACACTAAACAATAGCATACTTGAAACGTATCAAACATAAGTGGTACATGATTTTTATCTTGTATAGATTTTTATAGCCTGTATAAACAATGATAAATATTACAATTTAATATCCGGTCAGAAAACTGTGAACTCTTGATAAACTTGAAATTCTTATTGTAATATATTAATTTTTTTATTAAAAAAACAAAATAATGTATATTTTGTCTACAACATAAAAACAAAACTCAGAATTTTTTGCAAAGTTAAAATTCAAGTAAAAATCACAAGATGATGAATAATTATTTAATACTCTTTCATCTATTGTTTCTTTGAAGAAGCTGTAGGTTGATAAATAACCACAAACAGTACAAGGAAAATGGAATATGTTAAATATTTTGTACGACTATGAGTCATAAAATAAGTTATATACATAATTATGTGCTTTCTTATTGTTTTATGATTGATTAATAGTTTGTTATGTGCGATTTATTTATTTTATTTGACAAGGAGATTAGTAATCTAGTTTATAAGTAATGTATCCGGCTGAAATTTTCATCTGCTATATAAAAATATATTCTGCGGTGCACTCTCAACATCAGTTACGAGTGAAATCACAATTCAAAAAAATATACTTTTTCATTATCAAAAGTACGAATCCAACAATTTTCTGTTTTTAACGGATTATATACTATGTATATGTGGTGCACTCTTCGCAACAGATATAAGTGTTTTTAATTATTTTTATTTACAATTTATAAATTACATCACATCCAGTACAAAATAATAAATAGGGATGTTATAGTATCTTATTTATTGATACATACTACTCACTGTTTATCATCAATTTTCAGCAGGGTTGCATAAAAAATCTGATTAAAAAAAATTTTAATGAGTTTTTTTTAAACTATATTTTTTTTATTGTTTTAAAAAGTAATTAAAATAGTATTGTTTCAAAAACATGTTTCAGAAAATAACATTTATTGTAAAAAAATATTGTAAAAAAAAATTACATATTTAAATAAACACTGATAAACTACAGAAAAATCCGTTAATAACGACACCGCTTATAGTAACAAATTTGTTATATAAGGCCCACATAGGGTAAAGTTCTTTACTGTTATCGGTTATAGCGACGAAATTTTCGGGATACCTTCAATGTCGTTATAACCGGATTTTACTGTAAAATATTTCAAAGTAAATTTAACAAAAAATCATAAATTAGTGCAAAAAAAATTTATAAATTAAAAATAATATAGGTACTAAAAAAGTAGTTAAAACATATTTAGTAGTTCTTGAAAGTATTGCTGCATGGTTACATTACTCACATGTTTTTTCGCCCAATTTTCGTAAATCTGGAATGTTAAATAACAACTGCAGATAAATCATTTAAATCAATGATCTATTTAAAAAAATTAATATCATTTAAATCTGATTTTCAGATAAGAACAATGATGTATTTATACTGTAGTGGTTTTTTAACAGTTATGCTATTTTACGGACACTTTCGCTGCCGTGGAGAGTGCACGACATATTTGTTGATAATAATTTACTCATTAAAATTTTTTCATGTGGTGCATTCCTTACAACATCTATGAGTGTCTAAATTATGTTAGCAGTAGTTAATTTAATGTTGTTCTCATAAAAAATATTCTTGTAGTATACTCTTTACACTAGCTGTGAGTGCTTGGATGATGACATCTAATAAATGCCTTAAATGGTAAAACTATGTCATCCTTAGGAATAGGTCACAAAGCTGATTGGCAAATCGAGTAATGGTTGATAAATGAAGATGATGCATTTATTTATTTAATTTATTGATAAGCGATTGAGTGGCTGAATTTTGTCAGCAATAGTTAATTTAATGATGTGCCCAAAAAAATAATCTTGTGGTACACTCTTTACAACATCTATGAGTACCTGAATTGTATGAACAATAGTTAATTTAATGATGTGCTCATAAAAATAGTTCTTGTGGTATACTCTTTACACTAACTACGAGTGCTTGGATGATATCTAATAAATGCCTTAAATGGTAAAACTATGTCATCCTTAGGAATAGGGCACAATACCCAAAGCAGAGCAGATTGGCAAATCGAGTAATGAAGATGATGCATTTATTTATTTAATTTATTGATAAGCGATTGAGTGGCGCTGGCGGTTCTGGACCGCGAACAAAGACAGATGAGCGGTGTGGCGAAAAACAAAGCGCGTCTGTTTGTTTAGTTTCCATGGTGTTTATTTTCACGGGAGACAACGTGAGAGAATACGCGTCGAAAGCAAACATGTCCGTGCAGGCGCGGGACGCAAGAGTAATCCTAGAGTAAACCTGTTGCCCAGACAACGCGTACCGATAGATTTATTTACATAAGTGCAGCTCATAATCTGGTGTCAGCAACAAAGTTCGACGCACAATCGCTCACTGTTTGAGCGCTATCAATAAAAACACGATCAACGGAAGTCGAAGCTTCGATTCCTGCTTTCGAGTGTTCTTAGCGCCGATTTTAACACCTCTGGTAAAGTGCAAGTATCACAAAAAGTGACGTAAGTTGTCAAAAAATATACGTTATTTATTATTTCGATGCGATACTTTTCTGAAGTTAAGGTACCCGGCAATTGCTATTAGAAAATTGTTCAAACTTACTGAATTTTTCTTACTTTTATAACTGCTTACGAAACTTTTCTAAACTATGTTTAGGATGGTTATCATTAGTTTGCTGTCATTTTACTGCACACATCGAGAAATTTGTAAAGAATGTAATTGTCTTGATCAAATTGTTAAAATTATTTTAATTAACTATTTACATTTTAAATAAAATAAAAATTAAAAATTTGGCAGAATGTACTGCGAAATATTTAAGTTGGCATCCGTACATTTTCTGGTTTCTGGACGATTTTGAGTTCTGTAATACTAGTCATAATGGGACGGAAGAGCGAAAATATAAGTAATTTTACTATTTCGATGCGACACTTTGCTGTAGTTAAAAGTTAAGGTATCCGACACTTTAACCAGAGGTGAAAAAAAAACGTTCTTTAAAGATACAAATTGCAATTAGAAAATTGTTCACACTAATTTATTTTTATAACTGCTTAAGAAACTTTTGTAAACTACGTTTATGATAATCAGCAATAGCTTGTTAAAATCTTATTGCACACATCAAGAAATTTGTAAAAAATATAATTTTCTAGATCAAATTGTTAAAATTTGGTTCAGAATTTGGAACTGCAACCAGCGCAGAAAAATAATTAAAGGTTCAAAAAAGGGCGCTCCGATGAGACTTTCCTGTCTTTTTCATTTATAAACAATGTTATTTTAAATCAGAAATAGGTAATTTATTAATAGTACATTATGCACCAAGGGATTTTGTTCTTGCGGGTGACGTGCCAAATGCAGCCCTCGACTTAGTCTCGTGCTGCCACTTCACCCGACAGAGCAAGTGTTCCTCCTTAGGACAATAAGAGTTTTCGTAATGAGTGCAAAGAAAAACGGGCCGAATAATATCTGTTTAGAGGGAGCAAATCGTATGCTTTTGCTCCCTTGGGATATTTTGTCCCTAGGGACAACGCAAATTTTGCTCCCTTTGAACAGACACTTTTCGACTCGTTTTTCGTGCACATGTTACAAAAACTGTTTTATTTAAAAATAATGCAATTATTTGATATCTCGTCTTTGTATTATTATATTTTGTAATAATAAACACATATCCATTCTTCCGCGAAATTCAAACCTGCATTATCAAAGTTTTAAAAACTTGAACGTTATAAGCCAAAAATACATGCCTGACACTATTACTAGAAAATTTAAAATTAAACATTATGAAATAGCACATATATTACATGTATGATTATTGTTACGAATACATCTGCAATGAAAACAGAGTAATCTCTATTTGTTCTAAAATGTTATCACTCTCATATTTTCTGCAATGGTTTGTTAAGAATAACATAAACAAATGATATAAGTTATAATATAAACTTCTGTCGTCTTTTTATAAATAATATGTCTACACATTTGCAAATCGTATAAACAATTTCAACTGTTTATTATTAAATATTATAATTTATAATGAAATTATATCCGATATTGATGGATGGTTAACGTTCTAAACTCATAACTAAAGTCAAGCGGGTTCGAATTATGTGGTAGTATGGATTCTTTCGAGTATTAGATGAGCTGTCAATAAACATTAGAAGAAAATAAAAATAAAAATTTATTTATAACGTATAGAAATCACTATGCAAAAATAACCATTGTTAAAGTAAAAAAAAAGTTCTGTTTTAATTCTGAACAATTTGTTGTAATAAGTAATTTTAATAAATATGGGTATTTCAATTGGTATGACTCATCTCTCTATAAACAAATTACCTAAAAAAAATCTGTCGGAGAATTTGCAATACAGCTATTTTTTTTATGTATTATTACAAGTCTGTCGTATCAAGCTAAGTGTATTCTCATATATGTGTCATGTGACAATATTACACACGATATGTGTATTTATTTTCTTAGAGATTCGGATGCGATAGTGAAGTCAGACAATTTTATAAATTGTTTAGAAAAACTCTGGCACGGATTTAAGGAGTCATTTAATAAAATCCACTAATACACCAACGTTTCGACTGTAAATCAGTCTTCATCAGGTGATAAATGGTATTAAAAATTATTCAAGTATTTGTTAAATTATTATTAAAAAATCATAAAATATAGATTTTTAATTTTTATTTCATGTTGAAAAAGCCTCCCCACCAAACTTTTGTCCAACATAAATCCCGCCCTGTAAAAACGAATATTTCTATTATCTTCCGATATATAATTTGAGATTTAATAGACATATACATATGTTATATTCTATTATACATTAACAATAATAATTTATCTATTGTTTTTTGAACTTGAATGAAATTCATATTTTTTAATAATTTGTTATTATTATTCGGCACGTACTTTTTATCAGGACTTCTACGTGTTGAGTACCTTATTCATTGATAAATTTTTCGTTTACTTAGATAATATGTTTTTTGTTGAGTAGGTATTTAAAAATAAGATTATTTTTAAAAACAAATATCATTTTATCGTATTATATACGTATAAAAAATTATACATTTTAAAAGCAATTTAAAAGAAAATCAAACATACACTTATTTATTAATGCGAGATTATAGATGTATATAAAGATAAATTTAAACTAGAAATAAAAGTGTAATAAACTATTGTACACGTGATTTCAACAATAATATTTATAAATAATAATTGATTAATACGTAATAAAAAAATACTATATAATTTTTATAGTTTTTCAATATGTTATACAAGTAATTTTCAAGGTTATATTATTATAATTCCGCAACAAAAAATATTTGTAGCACATTATTCCTAGGAAGTACTCGTCCTTTTTTTTTAAATACTTTAATTTTACATTTTTTTTTACGAATTTAAAGATACAATAATAATTTGTACTCTGTATCTCACCATCCAGTATTATATGACATAATGGATCTCGTACTCTTTATTAGTAAACAGTAAATAGTGAAACATAAATAAATAACTCAGTTCAAGTTGAAGCAACCTTAACCTTGCATAATGTAACGTAATAAAATATTTATTATTAATTAATTTATTACATATGTACATTAAATTTTATTGTTTTGTTCTAATGATAGACGTTTTGTAAGCAATATAATATTCAATAAATTCCATCATTATCGCTAAATTCTTTTATTATATTAAATTCCTGATAGTGTTTAGTGTACTGCATTATTCATTAGCTGATCAGAACGTTTTAATTGCTGCATTTAAATAAATTGTCGACGAGCGTAGCGTAATCTGAATCGAAGTGCCATTTCCTAGCTAAACTGCTACTAGAACGAATTAATTATTAACTAATGCACATTCATTAAACAGTATACATCAATGTAACTTTAGTCATTACTTTTACTCAGGTGCAGTTGATATATTTATTAAGTACTCTGCAATATGTAATTTTTGTATGATATACTCAATTTGATGACTTTAGAATTATTACTGGTTTGCGTAAAACATACTTTATATTTATTAGAAATAAATTTGGAATTTTATCATAAAAATTTATCTAAATTACTATATCCAACAATCGAGTCCACAGTAAAAAACACTTATAGATACCAATATTCAAATTTTTATAGCAACAAATCCAATTTTAGAAAAAGTCTTAAAATGGACAAAAATCAAAAAAGGTCACTGAATTTACTATAAGTTTTCTGGAGTAATATAATAAAGCATTTTAATCTATAGTAACATTCCAATACTAATTGTTACTTAGTAAAATTAATTTGATAACTATATTGTTGTAATCTGATAATTATTGGAAAATATAATCCATTTCAAATTAATATTAATTGAACCTAATCTCAAATACGTATCGCACCATCGCTACTAAGAAAAATAAAATTGTACTTACAAAACAAGTAATCAAAAAAATGTTTCAAATATTTGAGAAAGATACTGAACAAAAAACAAACACTCTTGATAGACAAAAAAGTGTTATTTTTTAAATGATTGATTGCATTTATCACATTGATAACAATTCGCTAGAGCTAAATTAAAAATTAATTTTTTAAATTGTTGGGTATCTCATATTTACTTATCTTTATCGATGAAATATTTTAATAATATTTACCATACATATGCGTTAAAGTCAACGAACTCTGATAACGTGGCTCTAGGTAATAATACTCTTATTGTGGGAATAGTACTAATGCAATTATTATTCGTTTTATCAATTGTTTCCTTATGTTTCGTTTACTAAAACATTAGAGATTATATGTACATGTGCTTATTACATATTTTACTATTTATACACAATTACGATTCTTAGATTTTACAAGTGTAAGATGATACTAGAGATTGACTTATTAACAGTTGTTTAAAGGAGTATCAGATTTTTTTCAAGTTCACAAGAGTTCTTATTCATTCTTCGAACATACTATTTTATTTTGAAATTAATTAAATTTGACTCTGCATAATAACCTAAACAATATGTGCTTACTAAATTATATATAATAAATAAATTAACTTGATAAAAACTGTAACTACTAAGTCTACTGAGACGATTGGAGTATTGAAAAAAAACTAATTTTTGTTTTTATGATCTTATGAAAACTTTTCTACGTTCCTGTATAGTAAATTGACAATTTAAAATCTTAAAAGTAATTTTTATTTTACTGCTTAACTTTACAAAGTAATAATTTAAAAAAATAACCGCATTGACAATGTCAGTTGGGTACCAGACCTTCATTGGCTATTAAGGTAAAAGTCACTTAAGTGCTCGAAAACCAATTGTTTGAAATGTGTTGCTGGATATCAATTTGTCATGGGACATGTATCTATGTCTATGGAATTTGCGGCTTTGGTTTTTATGAATCATGATTTTTGTAGACATAATCTGATCCTCCCAATGACAATAAATCATATTTGCAATAAATATTTGAAATTAAAGTTCAAAGGTATCTGGACATTATGATCCTTTAACTAAACATTATACGCTAAGGTTAAACATATTTCGAATAGAGATCTATCCAAAATATTTGTGATATATGGTAGCATCTTTCGAAAACTAATAAACACATTTACAATTTTGACTGTCATTTGAGATTTTAAATGTCAATGTTAAACCAGTGCAATTGTCATATGTAATACCTGTAATACCACAAGTAACTAGAATCTTACTTGAAATTTTTGTCGTTATGGTCACGAATGATTGTTGCGACGAAAATCAATCGAGTCCGCAGGACGAGTGACGATTTTCCAAAGCAATAAGCCGAAGTGAGTTAGGAAAAAATTACAAGTAAAATTCTAGTTACCAATGGTATTCGGCATGACAATTCCTCGAAAAATATATTTTTTTTTCAATTAATTACTTATGACAATTTTGACAGACGTTGTATCTAAGCAACGCCTATTTAGTCATGTAAATTCCGCGGCAATTGTCAGTAGCTGACAATTGTCAATGAGATTTGAATCTGATTGGTTCAGTTCATCAAAATACTGTGATTTAATTCGAGACAAATAATGAGTGTAATTGTCGCTGTAATTTTCTAAAAAAAATACCTGGTATGCAATGTTCCAATTATTTAAAATATTATTCTTATATTTATTATTATTTAAAAAGTTATTAAATTGTGAAAGAAATGGTCAATTTAAGTTTATTTTAGACTTGTAATCTTGAAAATCCCCATTGAGTCACCGCTACCCGTAATGTATAATATTACAATTATTAAAAAAAGTTAATGTTTGTATATTATGT
The DNA here is from genome assembly GCA_035578165.1 of Stenolophus ochropezus. NCBI lineage: Eukaryota > Metazoa > Arthropoda > Insecta > Coleoptera > Carabidae > Stenolophus > Stenolophus ochropezus. The sequence goes on from JAQOWZ010000002.1 coordinate 8,753,055, forward strand.
TTCTCACCATTGCTGCAGGTATGGCATAAAAGTGGGTCTTTATAGGCAATAAAGTTGAATTGAAATTGAATTGAATATAAGATTCGTGTATCGGTGGAACTACAAGATCCATAATTGATTTTGTCACCGGTGATGGCGCGCTCGTATGACTTATGAGTCCTGGCTAGCATCGTAAATTTCCCCTGACAGATTTGAGCGCGTAGTCGTAAATGGCTAATAGGTCCTGCGACTCTGGACTCGCTCTCTAATTGCCTCGGAGCATTGTTCTGGAGGAGTCGTGGTCCTTTTGCCTCCGACATGCATTCCAGCATCGCCTAACAACTATACTTAACGTCACTGATTTTTCATTTCGATTCATATTTTGATTTACACTGCGATTTACTGCCGATAAAACACCATTTTTCCAAATGACAATTTTTAATTGAGTTTCAACTCACCTGCCTCCTACGTTTTTCTCCCAACAAAGGAATGGACACCCAAATTGGAACCCATTTTTTTTTTAAATTGAAACCTGTACCAAAAGTAAAATAGGTTTCGTTTTTATTTTTACCATAATACAAAAACATATTTCGTCTTAAGAAATGAACACATCTTTTTCCTTTACCGCAATACCGCAAACTATCAACCATGCTTATAGATCTTAGACCAGCAAACCACGTTACCACGTACTATAAATACTGAATTGTTAGATCAAACGAAACGAAAATACATGGAATGTTGTGATTCCAGAAGGGATAGGAATTGTAACGATTTTTCCGTAAAACATATAATATGAATCAAATTTATATTACCATTTTTTTCAAAATGTTCTTAATTAATTCTAATGCGTATGGTAGCAAGAAAAAAATAGTGAACATATATCTTATGGAACAAACTTGTCTTGTAATGCCTAATGTGATGATTTTCCTTGATTTCGTCTCATTGGTTTTAAGATCCTACTTGAATATCTTATTTTTCTTCTACTGAATCCTGTTATACTCGTATTACTAAGATTTCAATTGTTTCTTTTAAACATTTCGATTTTTCTATTTTTTTTCTCGTTCACATTTCTGTTATTCTACCTATCCAGGTCTTCTTAATTTACCTCTCATTTTTCTTTTTATTTTTCTAGTTTTAATCACCTTCTTTACGTTTCTAATCATTTTGTGTGTCTACTTCCTCTTAGTATATAATCGTTATCATACTTTTGTTTGTTAGTGCCCAGACTATATCCTCTGTAAGAGCCCTTTAGCTAATAAATAGTAATATGTAATATACAGAGATAATATTCCTGCGTGAAACAAGATCTCAAATAAGGTATATGATTTGTAGTACATTTTAGTGGTGTTGGTTGTCAGTAATAAAGGGACCTACAGCTTATAGTGGATTCTGGATCACTGGGCGACAGCGGTATTTTTATTTGGATAATAGTTTAGGACGCTGGAATTTGAACCTCTGATCACAAAATCTACTTAGTTCGAGTGAGCAATATTTAGTTACATTAGGTCAATACTTAAATCACTTTAGAAGAAAGTTATCGAAACTATTTTGAGTTGGAATAATATATAATGAATTGTGCCACCATTGCCGGTAATTGATTGTTTAACTCTTGATCGTTCAACAGTATCTATTCCTGAATGTTGTTGTACTTCCTGGTGTAGACCATGGCACTTAGCTGTCACTCACCAGAATAAGTATGATTTACTCCAACCAAACTTTCTCGCAGTAAAACACCCATTAACGCTTCGAATCTTTGGAAACAAATAGATTTATATCTCTCCGATACCGTGTGCCAAGTAGAAAGTTGTAATATTCCCACGGTGTGCGTGCACAATGGCTCGTACGTAGCTTGCGTATGTGGAGAAAAATGCGCGATTTCGTGGCCGAACTTCCACTGATAATTAATTGATGTTGCTTATCTCACTCCCACATCACCTGACACAGTTATGTGGGTGCATGAATGAAGAATGGTCCCAAGGTTTTTTGTGGTATGACTTTTATCACTGCCTTTACTAGTCCTGTAGGGACATGGTCTTTCAATTACTAAAGATAGAGTTCGAACTTTCAGTTTTATTACTTCTGAGTGAGATAGTGGACCAGTTTAATATTTACACAAAATATTAACAGCTTTTTGTCATTTGTGTGTTTCATAACTGTCATTGATTCTTCTATTTTCCGGTTTTTTTTTTCAAATATCTTCTTCTAATTGTCTTTCTTCCACCATTTGTCCATTTTCTAAATTACCGGACTATTCTGCTTTCGTTCGTTATGAAGAGGAAATAGTACGATGTAAGAACCATAATGAAACATGAGTATTTGAGTTATTTGTCTATTCTTTACTTATTGTTTTGTTCTGGTATTCTTTGTGATCATGGTTTCGAAAGGACAATGTCACACCTATTAAAAGTAGTTTTAATGGGGCTGTAGTATATATATATATATATATATATATATATATATATATATATATATATATATATAGGTATATATATAACAATAATTCAAGATATACACAGAACCATAAATAACAATTTATTAATTGAGTAGTTTTGGTTCATCTTTTATATTACTTTCGATATCATTGACTTACAATGAAAGAATTAAAATGTGTAGTTCAATTGAAAAAAATTATCGTAAATTTTAAAATCTATATGTCCAGGTCTAGTCCATGAATTAGTTTTATTTAGAAAACTTTATACAAATTCAATTTTTCAAAATATAATCACATTCTAGAAGTTTATAAAATATTTTATTTCATGTAGTCGAATTTGTAATACTTATGTCTTTCTTAAACACTCAAAACGTAATAAGTACTTAGATCTCAAATCGTTGTAGTTTATTAAAATTTCGTGTATTTACTTACTGTACAAAATTTCATTAGTGCGCTCCGATTCTACCAATAAAATACAAGTAAAACTATCGTGGCGTATGTATAACTAGCAGACAAAACTCTTCTAGTGTTAGAGCGCTAAAGATTATTTTAGATGCCAAGCAAGGTGAAGCACTTTGTTGTGATTTTGAAAGAAGCGAAAGTGTCACCTAACCCCTTTTTTCCGACAAATAAACGATGTACGTTGTCAAAGTTCCATTGAACCTCCGCAATATCGTGAAGGTAAGCTGAAACTCTGAGCGGTGACCTCCGTATAGAAGCCTTACGAACACAAAATCTCGCTCGTATCATCGTGAGAATTTAACATTTCGTTGCCTGTATCTCGCACTCATCAGATGACTTGCATTCACTCATTTAAACCCATACTTATATCATGAATAAATTATAGCAAACATCCTTACTCGCCTCAGCTGTGACAATGTAATTTGTCGTATTTATAAAACAATCCTATCATTATGTTCTTGTTTTGTCTCCGCCGCTCTGTTATTTTTATTTAAATATCGAGCGTTACAGATCGTTACGTCGATATCTATCAAGGAAGTCAAGCTTTTCTTTAGCACTACTAAATTATACACATCACCATCATCGATGGCTTACCATAACCATTCGTTCCCAAATCGATTTCTTCTAAAGGTATCCAAATTCCAGAAGAAAACTCTTTCGTAATTGAAAATTGTGTAGTTTCATTATTTCCTGTGAGTTTTCTTCAACCATTCGTTCCCAAATCGATTTCTTCTAAGGAATCCAAATTCTTAAATTTTTTTTCGTAATTGGAAATTGTGTAGTTTCATTAGTTTTCTTCAGGAAAGTATCGAAGTGAAAAAATAAATGTGGCTAAATCTCAGAAACTATCTCTTATTCCATTCTCGATAAATATTATCGATGGCAAGTTGTACTTATATATTAGGATATGGAAGTATTGTAATTATTTCGATTTCAAAATTAAGACGCATTTAGAATTTTGTGCGACTGCGCTTTTGAATAGCGTAAAAAAAACACCATAGTATTTTCTAGATTTAATGTCAATCATTAACAAAAATAAGAATAATTGAACCTAAACCCTAAAGCGAATTTCGTAACTGATAAACGTTAAATAGCTATTAAAATGGCTTAGATAGTTTTGAATCATAACCGCTGCAGATGTCAATTGAATTCTGATCTCGGAAAATGAGAATTTTTAGACACCCAAGGCCTGATATGTTCAATTTACGGGTTTCACGTTATTAATAAATATTAGTTTATAAAATTCTCTTGCCAGTAACGTTTTCTTGATCAAGACCGTATGCGTTGATAGGAGAGCTATATTATCCAATTGTCCCATGTTATTTTAACAAATCTGTACGGCAATATTATTACCATACTTGTTTCTCAAAATTATATGCGGTACAATTATGAATTAGTTACCCTGCTTACTTTTGTTTATGTAAACAAAGGCTTAATATCCTGAAAGCCTCTTTTTCTTCTAGCGTTCATATTTGATATTATTATTCCCTTTTCCTCAATTTTAAAATCTGTTACCAATAATAACATGAGTTAATAAAAATATAATAATCGATATATTAATAATAAATTGTTGTTTGCTGGTCTGTTGGGTGTATTTAATGGTGACAGTGGTGAATATATGTGCGTATTTTATTTTGGTTTTATATCGGTTTGAATTTGGTACTGTGTGATGGTAGTATGTATTTCCCATGGCGAAATAAAAAGTGTAGTAGTAAATATCAATGGTCCGTTGTCGGTAGATTCAGCGATAGCCCGTGCGTTGTCATTGGTGTTGACACCCGTAATAAAACTCCGAGTTAGTTTGAGTGAAAAGCTTTAGTGAACGTGAGGTCTTTGAGAGACGCCGAATTTCTACCACGAATGGCATTACACAATGTTGTGGCTCGCGGCCCATAAATATAAATTAAAGACGAGCGAGCAGTAGACGGGGTCGGCACGGGAGGAGAACAGAAACCAAACCGGTACAATACTTAAAATGGTGGCATGTTGTGCTACTCGAGGAAAGCGATACGAGATGTACAGGCACCAGCTCGGGCCTAAAGAGCCAGCGGTTATCAGACGCACACAGCACAGATCTCACACTCGAGGATCGACAACGCCAACACATGGGCGCCCATAAGGGGGGGCAAGAGGGGGCATCTGCCCTCCCCTGGCTATTTGCAAATTTGAAAAAGACGGCATATTAATTAATTATTTCACTACCGTTATGTTCTATAAGAAATTTATTCATGTTTGCTTAACTTTGGATTTTGGTTTTTTATGTATGGCTCAAATTATTCCATTGATATTTATGGTAAATTATTTAAACTGGAAGAAATTGCCTTTACAAATCAATAAAAAAAAAATATTTTTTTTTCTTTGTTTTTTAATTTTTTTTAATACAATTTAATTTTTTACTAATAAGTATGTTTGCAGTTTATCACTGTAATATATATTTTTTATATTATATATAGTCGATTGCTCATAGTATCCTGAGGGTGTTAAGGTATTTTTTTTATAAATATCTATAATGACCGGATATTATTTAAATTTTTATGTTTTTCTTAAATGGTCGGAATGAAATCTACTAATTATTCAATATTGTTGTCAAAATTTCGACTAACATTTTTTGTTTAAGTTTTTCTTAAATTTTAAGCCTTGTTAGTATAAGTGTGCAAAAGAATATATATCTACTTTTATGATAATATTTCTGTTTTTTTTTTGCCCCTCCCTGGAAAATACTTTATGGGCGCCCATGCGCCAACACCTTCCCTTATCATACATTTCATAAATAGTAATAAACTACATCAACACAACTTAAAATGTATCATTCACTTAAAGAAAAAAATGATCAATAATTATAATGTATTTAGGATTTTCCGAGGGGTTTTCCATTATATAGTTTGGAGTTTTTCAGTTCCTAATCCCTGCCTCTGTTCCGATGATATTCTGAAACTTTATTGGTATCTTACGGTCGTCACTAAATTTAAATTTAAACTGAATTGGATTCCAGAACAAGCATCGGAATGACAGTATAATTAATTTAGAATATAGTCTAATTCTTGACCTACTAAATAAGATGGCACTCCAAAACAAATAACTAGGTTTTTATTTGCTCCGAAATCTGAACTAGTTAAGTTGATTGGGAATTAGAATGAATTGCTAGTGCTTGAGCTAATTCTTGACCTAACAGAAATGAGTGATCTAGCTCAAGAATCAGATGACGTGGTTTATAATAGATAGCGAAGTGTGTGAACTGAAGTTCAAATGCCAGATTTGTCAATCTTTAACCAAATCGGAATCTACTACTAGCTGCAAATAAAACTTCTCTTGAAACAAATACCTTAAGGTACTTTAGGTCCTATTCCATTTAGGAATGTTGTGCCACAGATTACGATGATTTAAGAATGGTCTAATTCTCAACTTAAAAAAACATTCTGGATTTAGATACAAAGTATATTATGTTTAAGTGATCCAATTTACAAACAAAGACCATGTGCTGAAACCAACACCATGCAATTACCTTCACTGGCCTATGGTTTGAGAGATGAGGCCGAGATGTGTTCTGGTAGATCCAGCGCGGTTAGGTCACTGATGATGGCAGAGGCAGAGGTATTGGCGCGTGAGAAGTGCTGTGCGTCGTGTTGGCACTGTGCCGCGGTGCTTGTGTGGGTTGTGTGGTCCGGACCCCTGCAACCAACAAACGCTAATAGATTCCTGAATGCTTCTCTCCCGCCAGGACTGCATTCAGGAGCAAATTACACTCTATCATACTCTTCTACAATGTAGTTGATCAATGGGGAAGTTTAGCTTGGTTGAAATTACATGTGAAATATATTTTATTCATAAGTATATGAATAATTATAACTTAAAATGTAATTGAAAGTTAAAATGATGTTGCCATTTATTTATATTAATGATTTATCTTCGAGCTTGCGCAGAAGGGATGGTGAGACCTGACTTTTTGAACGTAGATTGTATTTTGAGGCAATACACTACACGCTTTTCTATTGCCAGGGGAACCCAGTGCGCGCTGGTTAAGATAGATGATACGTTCTCCGCGAGCCACACTGACGTCATTTTTGTATAAAATTTCATTTTTTGAGAAATCTAGGCATCATTGTGTGACATAAAATGTAGCATATCACTTTTGAGGGCAATTTTGATAAAATAAGAAAATTAAAAGAATATGCTAAACTTCCCTATTGAAATGTGTACAAAATGAAAATAGAGCAGTTAAGGATATGGTTTTGATTTACAGAAATTTGCAAACAAAACTATTTCGTCCTTGTAAATTTATCTTCCAATGTAGTACATGAACTTGAAAGCTCGAACGGTTTTTTTATCTCACTTGTATCATCTTCAGGAGGTGTTTAATATTGATGATGACCAAAGTCCTTTCATCACGTAGTAGTGTTGGAAGGAAATTAAAAGAAATAGAGCCATTTTTAACCCTCAACACAAACAAAGGGATGTTATAAGTTTAACGTGTGTATCTGTAATCTGTATATTTGTCTATGGCATCGTAGATCCCAAAAGGATGAACCAATTTTGATTTAATTTTTTTTTCTTTGAAATGATCGAGAGTGTTCTTAGCTATGATTAAAGAAAATGTGTTCAACCATTTGAAGATCTTCAGCTCTTTTCTAGTTGATGAGATGAGAGCAATTTTCACAGGTTTGATCGATTCGAAATTTGGTATCAGGTTTTTTGTGTCCGAGTTTTTTTAATGGTAAATTAAATTATCACTTTTTTTGTATTCAAGTATGTAGTCATATATTTTCTTCTACCCATAGGGTTTTTAGTTTGGTCTTAATTTTCGTCTGAAATATTTTTCTGTCTCGTACCATTTCATGTGCTTTTCGAATACAATAAAAAGTTTATACGTCGTAATCGACATTTAAAATTTATATAAATAAAAATGTGTTGTTCTTGTGACATTAGCATGTTATCCAAATATGTCAACAGCATTGAGATAGGTTAGTATATAATATATTAGAACTGTCTTTTTAAGCAAAGGACAACAAATTGTCTTTAAAATTTTCACATATTTTTAGTATTAGATACATAAAAAAAATACTAAAAAAATATCAGAAAGTTATGTGACATTGAAATAGATTTGAGTGTTTGTCTTGAAATCTGCCCGTACGGTTCTGTGCTCGTATGGTGGACAGGTAGAGAAAAGGCCCATGTTTTCATGTTGTAATAAATGTTTGGATATTTGCTGTTGCTCACCATTAATAACTCCGGCCTCACCGTGTCGTCCTATCCTACTCATTCTCGGCCGTTAGAGATGCAGATCGCATTGCGTGTTTGATTTCGTGGTGACCTATGTACAGGCCTACAAAACGACGAGTTGCCCGACATCATTAAAACAACTCCTTGTTGTGGACGCGGGACAAGAACAAGAGCTTCAAAGCCACGGATCGGGTGGCTAAACCTTATTATATTCGTGAGAACATTTATTCACTAACGTAAACATCACTTCATCCAACTGACATGCATTTGCTATTAATCTAACTATTATTAACTTCGTGGACGCTGACTTTAAATTTCATATTGTATTTTTTCAAAATTTTAGTACAAAAAAAAAATTGACAACGTGGGTATGAAACAATAGGGTATATGACCATAATGGAATTTCTGTATATGTATAAGACATAAAATATAAAAACTAACCACTATAGTTTCTTATTATAAGACTAAAAACTAAACATTAGTTTTTAATTTTATAATTATTAACAATTAAACGTTTTGGAGAAGGGATATGTAACGTTAGCATGGTAGGATCATGAAAGAAGACTGTCTTTCTCTCTTTCGATCCCACTCTATTTGTATTCTTTCTTGACTTTACCACGCTGACAATATTCCGTCCCTAAATTTTGTATATTTATTTTCTGCGCAAAATGAATCGATTTATAAAAATACCGGTATTTTTTTTCTATTATCATATAATGGAAGATATATATTAAAAATTTGGTTAATGGATGTTGTGACGTCTGCGTGTTAGAACCGTGAAAGAAAAAAGGTAGACTAGAAGCAAAAAAGACAATCTACCTATCTTCTTCCATGAACTTACTATGTTGACGTCACATATCTCTTTTCCAAAATATTTAATTGCTAAAAACTATATTATTGCAAACTAATGTTTACTTTTTATTATTGTAATGAGAAGCAATAGTTTTATATTTTTTTGAATGGTTCAAGTTGTCAACCAGCCATGAAAAGGTGCTCACTACAAATCTTTTAATAACATTAATAAAATACCGGCCTATAACATTTCTAGAAAGATAAAATTGAAATTGTATTGATTACGGATTAAATTTCAAATTGTATTCGAAGATCATAGGTCAGTGCAAGAATTTTCCTGAAACTTTTTTGACCTATTACGCAAAGAGTTTCATTCTAAACTCTAAAGTAATTGCAAAGGATAGGTGTTACATATTCTCATTACTTTGCATATACCTTTCTGTAAATCTGTTTGAAAAGTAAGAAAACACTTAAGAAATGCTAATGGTATGGTAAAGTAAGCAATTTACTACATCTTGCTACAAAGAGCATAAAGATCTCGCAATACTAACAAACTATAAATAGTCTTGAAAAGGAAAAATGAATGCTGAAGCTTATTGATTTATGATGTTCCATTGTTCGGACTCATCTTGAATACGCTGTATTCAATGGGCTTTTTGATAGGTGCTAAATACGTACACTCGCTTATATTAACATCGAAACTGACGTCATCATAGTTGTAAAGTGAATATAGCTAACGAGGTTCTCTAATCATTAACTTCTTTCAGGTTTTATACATGCTTCATTGATAAAGTTCATAATTCCAATGATAAAGAAAACAATTAAATACTACTGCATAGTTAAACTCCAAATATCTTTATTATGAATGTGACCCATGACAGAGATCAAAATTATTCTGGTGGAACATTACCTTTACATATAAATTAATTTAAAGATGGCAAATTATGTAAGAAATATTTTTTTTTAAATATATTACGATATATTTAAACCAATTTATCTTTTTAAAATTTGCAAGAAACTGCATACAGGTATATAGAATCATAAGATTATTTTTATACTACTGGCCTGAATGCAAACTAGATCATTGGAAAATTTATAGTTTTTGATAATGGATTAGAAAAAACAAAATATTTGGTTTCACAAATAAATTAGTTAATTAAAGAAACCTGATACATTTCTTCAGAAATAATGGTTATAATAAACATGTCTTATTAACTTTTTTATAAATTTTTTTGTCTCCTAAAAGGCGATTCCAACAAATAATGTTTTCATGTTAACCAAATTAATCTACAATAAAAAGTTGAAGAGACGTTGAAAATATTCACTGTCCGATTTCAAAATAACATTTAAAAGTCTCAAATTTCATTTTTAATCTTCCACAAAAAAGTCGGCGTGGAGTTTTTTGTCTCGCGTCATTTTAAGGAATCTGTGTCAAACGAGCCAACAGCGTGTAGTTTAGCAGTCACACTGTATTAACGACAAGGATAATCTGATTTTCGCGGCCCAGTGAACTTGTCGCGTCTGTTTATAAACAGATACCCGGGCCATCAGGAATGCTTCAGCTATGAATGGGACCAGGCTCATTCAATCTTCATCTGATACAGCGTAATATCTTCATGTCAATAACCTTCATTGTGTTTTATTGCTTATAACCGAGGTGTAAATATTGACGCTTGTAAGCATATCAGTGGCGCACATACTATATTTTAAAGAGATAATATTTTTAAAAATATCTATATTTTTCAACCTGGATAATGGATAAACTGTTTGTTGTTCAGCAATCCACAATAAGTTTTAAATTTTTAACCTAATCTTTATCAATAAATAATTTCATTTCGTATACTTATTCTTCCCTTTGTTAAAATAAGTCTTAAAACTTAACACATATTTCCATAGTGCTAAGTAACACTTTATTCATAGCTTGACAAGCTGAATCTGCATTGCTTAAAGATGGTATTAGTGCAAAGACAAGAAAAGCAGGAATCTACGTGTAACAGTTATTTGTCGAACTAGAGAGGAAAGAGATCTTTTTTCTACTCGAGTTCGAGTTTGGGCATTCGAGTGAGAGTGGAAAAAGTACTTTCCTTCATGTTAGACACAACAATTTTTTTCACGACATTTTTCAAAAATAGATTTGTATGAATGAAAAGGCGCAGCAACTTAAACTTTCAAGTTCATATTGTCAAATTGTGGAAAAATGTGAAAAAAGATAACAAGACATAATTGTCGTAATGCATGTAGTACTGTTGGTAACATCTTCTATTTCCCATGAGGTGTGAAAGTTTCGAGCTTTCTATACACGTCGAAAAAAAAACATTTGCTTTATAATTCTTAATTTGCATTGGAGGAAAAAATTATAGTGTGTAAATATTTAGAGATACCTAATTACATAACTGTATCTTTAATAAAATAAAATTCACTTCAAATCTTCTAGTTGTTGTGCCTTAGAAAAGTATTATATTTAATTTGAGTTATGTAATTGTAACCCACTATAGCCCAATGTCTACGCCACTGATCACCGGATGATAACCGAGCTACATCTGTAAATAAAGTTTAAAGTGATAATTTTAATTGAGAAGTAATCTAAAAATACCCGGAATTTAAAACATATCTGCGCTTTTACTTACGTTATCTTTATATGCTGGAATTTTATCTGGGAATAAAATGTATACATTAAGTTACAATACAGCTAACAATGCAATTTTTATATGTGTACACTACCTATAAACCATTTAGTTACTGCTATGCTCGTAAAATCCATTGTTTGCTAAACAATTACTTAGTAAAACACTCATTCAAATATTCATAACAATTAAATCTGTTACACTCTTGATAAAATATTTACCCTCATTACAAAAATAACTAATGTAACTTGCTGATTACCTTCAACCATTTCCAATTTCAAATAAAATAATCAATCCTACATTATTTTATTTATAGAATTTAACTGGACAGGATTCAAACTCGGGGACTTTAAATCATAACGGATTCATTGTATTCAGAAAAAAAAATCTCAAATGTAAAAAATAGATTATATTATAATGGCTTAATTTAGAAAGTAATGATACTTTTCTATTAAACTCGTATGAATATAATTGTAAAAACGCTGGAATCGAATTTGAAGAAGTTGAAAAGTTCATAAGTTTCCGGCTGATTATAATCTGGTTTCGAAGGATCTCTTACGGCAAAGAACACAATGAACTTCGTTGCAATCAGTATTTAGCATAATCCTGAAATATGTTAGCGTTCAGCTGTATATTACAGGGTTATGACAGCGAAATAGCCGTTCATACACGCACTATAAATATACTCGGCTTCCATTGCATGCATACAATTTCAATTTATATATCAGCACATATTAGTATTTGTCTTAGGAAATAGTTGAATACGAATTGAAAAAGAATTTTTGAAGAAATATAATAAACTATTACAAAAATCACATAAGAAACTTGGATGTTCCACATTTTTTACTTCCTTGTAGGAAGTAAAGGAAGTATTGTAATCGGGAAAAAATTAGGTTTTTAGATTTCAACGGAAATATCCGTTAAGACTATCCATAAATCCATTTTGACTAGTTTCGGCGTGACGTCTGTACGCACGTATGTACGTAAGTACATTAGTATATATGTATTTCGCATAACTCAAAATTGATTAGTCGATTGAACGTTGAAATTTTGTGTAATTTAGTTGGCTCTTAATTTTTATGGAAAAACTTAATTTCCTTTTAATAAATTGACATTGGCAACTGTCAGAATATATTTCGTGTGAAATATGTAGGAAATAAATTAAAACAATATCTCTTTGCAAGTTTTGCCAGATGTGTACTTGACAGGAAAATTACAAAACTTCAGTAACAATAAATCAAATTTACAAAATTTCAGTAGTGTCATTTGTCAAACTTTTTTTCTTCCAGTACTTTTATTTAAATTTTTTTTAAATCGACTCGAATAGAACGTATTAAAATGCAAGAAAACTTGTGACGAAACAAATACCTTATTGAGGTTTTATTTACTTTATTTATACATAAAGTAAGAATAATTAATAATATGTATATTTAGCAAAACAGAAATATATATATATACAGGGTGATCATGCGAGAATGAACCAGCTATTATCTCCGTTATTAAGGGAGATAGCGAGTATCTTCTTATAAGCTAATGTACTATAGATAACATGGGCTATAAGATGCGGTAGTTAAAAGTGTTCTACTACTTCCGGTTCCGGAGTATCTGATATCAACTTTGAAATTTCAAATGGCACATACTACTTTGTTTTATATTTTTGAAAAGTATACAAAATTTTGTTTACAATGGTGGTGAATAAGTAGTATGTTATGTTACTAAAAAATAAAATGGCGGGCGTTTAAAATATTTTATTTAATTAGTGTTTACTGTTTGAGATTTGGTTGTTTCTAGTTCATGGATGATGTGATATTTAAAATTATTTCTTTATTTTAATTATTTCCTATTCTTATTTAACGAAGTATATCCATATTTAGAAGAATTTAACGCTAAATAAATGAAATTAATTTGAAATATCACATCATCCATGAACTAAAAACAACCAAATCTCAAACAGTAAACACTTATTTAATAAAATATTTTAAACGCCCGCCATTTTATTTTTTAATAACATAACATACTACTTATTTACCACCATTGTAAACAAAATTTTGTGTACTTTTCAAAAATATAAAACAAAGTAGTATGTGCCATTTGAAATTTCAAAGTTGATATCAGATACTCCGGAACCGGAAGTAAGAGAACACTGTTAACTACCGCATCTTATAGCCCATGTTATCTATAGTAAATTAGCTTAGAAGAAAATACTCGCTATCTCCCTTAATAACGGAGATAATAGCTGGTTCATTCTCGCATGATCACCCTGTATATATATATATATATATATATATATATATATATATATATATATAATTAATGTTAATATTGCTGGTCAAACATAAACAAAGCAGTACATTAGAATCGCTAATTGCGTCTTACTCATGAATAAGATCAATAAACAGCATTTATCTATGAAGCAATATTGGTAAACTTTATGTTATTCATAAATAAACAAATATAAAGTCAGCGATTGTAGCATATTTGAAGTCCTCAATGTACAGTTAATGCACATAGCCATAAACGTAGAATTCATTGTCCCACATAATTTATACCCTACTAATTCAGCTACAGCTATCATCAATATGCCAATAATACACAAAGTATTCCCTCCACACATAAATTAATCTTTGATTTATGGTGGAATTAAAGTTGATGAATTACTCACTTCACATAAACAAAATGGTACTAGGCATGTTAGCATAAGGTATATATCTCCCACATTCATATTGTAATGGGAATAATCAAGATGGTGCATACATTATGAGGTGTACGGATCATTACGCTTGTATAAATTTGTCAACGAGATGCAAGTGTCATTGGAGTGGATAAGCAGGCTGAATGTGTGATGAATGGGAGATGTTGTCAGCGCATGGCGTTACCTGAGCAGCCCAGCCATTTGACGTTTATTAGACGACAAAAGAAATATTACTCACAATATTTACATTCTTTACTACACATTTTAACATGGTCGTACATAAATTAACTTAAAAGCATCCATTTTAAATAATGATTTGAAAAACACTAGAATATTTCCTCAATCCTAAAAATAAACGGTTGCTTAATTTATTGAATATACCGGAATATCTTCTATCACAGGACAAAAATAGATGACAACGTTGAAACACCGCCGTAAAAGTTTTATAACAAAAGAGATATTAATATTTTTAGTTTTTATAAAAAAATATTGTTAGAAACAGTCGTAGTGACCTGCGAACCTGCTTAGAAAATTTTATTTTCGCGAAATAGTGAGCAAAATATACAGTTTACCAACAGTATTACATGGGATTTACCATATTCGTGGTTACGACTTTATATTTGATTGACAACAATGTATATTTGCTTGTCTTATTTAAAACGAAACATAGGGAACGAATTTGGCTTTTGCTTTTTGGGTTAAAATATTTTCTGACAGGCTAACACCAAGCGCAACAACAATTTTAAGACGCATTAATAACTTTAGAGGAAATGGTATAATAGTAGAATGGATATGATAAATCCTCATGTTTCACGTTAAAAAATAGTCACGGTATACTATTATAGAGTGAAATATTAAAAATTCTTATTTTATTATGATATTATTATGATAACTGGATTTCAAGTGGAAAAAGATACGCTTTCCTCTCTAGTTTGACAAATAACATTTATTCATTTGTCAGTTGTATTTCGTTATCATTTAATTGTCATAGACAGTTTTTTTAATTTGTGTCAAAAGTGAACCATGGACTATCGGTACTTGACATGAGAGCGATATCCAAATAGGCAATGTCCTTAACAATTTACTAATTTAATAATAAAAAAAACAATATTTCTTTTATTATGAAACCTTTACAAAGGTGTTTCACGTTTTTCGCCTTCTTTTGACCTGTAATTTCATCTATTAACAAGAAATAAAAAGACTGTAAACACCCTGTACCGATAAAACTGCTATAAATCACGTTAAAATACAAGTAAAATCGTGAGAGAATGAGATGGAATTCCAATCTGAAGTAGAGCTCGCGTTCCATGCGCCTGTTGAAGTCTCTGGAGTTGGCGGTGGAGGCGAAGATGAATACCTGTTGGGGGTAATCAGGACTATTAATTACGTTAATTAGCTAGGTGGCGGTGACATCTGGAATCCGCCGCACACTGCGACTGCATCACTCACCCGGCTATTTGTCAAACATCGCCCCGACATGGCCTTTAATGAGGACCCAGCACACTGGGATTTCGGTTCGCACCAGGACCGTACGATACCAGCTTTTCTTTCTTCTCACGCAAAAGTCAAACAGCAAAACTTATTTATATTTATAACTAAATATACCTAAACAATATTATAATAAACTCGCAATAAAGGTTGAAAAACACGTATTGAATATCCATAGAATTAGATTAAAAGAAATCAGGATCTCTACCGGGATTAAAATTCAGATGAGGACAAAATTGTTTCAAATCAAAGCAATAAATTATATTAATCATCCTTTGTATGATTCTACTACATCATTGCTACAAACATCAGTTTTTCTAGTATCATATCATAGTTAGCTGAATAATAATAATTTTACAGGCATTTAACTTAACGCCAGCTTATAATAGCATGAAACTACATGAATTCAACATAATTTTTATGGATTAATAATTGGCGTCTCTGATTATCCAACTTATGTAGGTACATATATCTTAATATGTTATATTCTACTTGGAGCAATTTTTAGTCAATATATATTGGTATTAAAGTGTTTCATATACCATGAAACAAAAAAATCAACAAAAAAAAATTTGCGATGAGAAATTAATAGCAGTAAGAAAGTTTGTAGTCAGCATTTGATAAGACGTATTATATTTAATAAACAATGTATATTCCCTCAGTTATTGACAGACTAATCCCAGTTGCATCAACAAGGTTTAATTTTAAACGACACTTAAATAAAAAAAAATATAATCGAAATATTGACAGCAATGTTAAATAGTTTATTTGGCATTTTATTGCGATGTGTAGTAGACATTAGTAACCTCGTCTAAAAGGACAAAACGATTTTATAAAGAAATGTGAATAAACCAATGTCCTCTTTTGGGAGGCTGACGTGAGAAAGCTGGGAAGTCCAACTCTGCGAAGCAGGAATCCACGGTACTCGGCGCTGTCCTGTTTACACAGAGTCTCGATGGTATCTCGAGCCTGGCATCCCAACCCTTCGTTTAAAAACTCGTTATGGCCACCTTTGTCTCTGGCGGCACACGCGGCCACCAAGGCCACCACCAGGGGTGTCACTCCAGTCCATGTCACCTGCAACCACTCTAGGCGGTTTCAGTTTCAGTTACTCACAAAATTAAGAGGTTTTATAGGCCAATTCTGAACAAATCTGTAAGTTTTATAGATCTATAAATCTCTAAATAATGAACAAAATCAGCCACTCATATGTACCTATAATTTGATATTACTCATCAAAAATAGATGCGTTTTTATTAGTTTTTTACAGATTACAGATCTGTAAGACTTACAGATTTGTTCAGAATTGGTCTATTAGTGCGCATCGACTCGAACTGAGTGGAGAGTCGCAAACTATGTAATAACCAAATAAAATAACGCTGTGTCCAAGTCGTTCAGAACCCACTATAAACTGTAGATCTGAAAACTGTAGATCCTTTACCAGAAACTTTAAGCTGACATTATCCATCAAAATGCAACCAAAAATCCGATAATAATAATGTGTGTCTAAAGCGCTCTTTCTTGATAGTATTTAAAAATAAATAAATTTCAAATTAGTAATGACCTAAAACTAATAACAGTTATATTTTTTCAATCCTGTATCTATTCGTAATTTCGTTTTAGTTGTACGCAGTTCTTAATGTCACAATTATTATATTTCTAAAAAGTAACACAAAGTTTTTATTTCGATTTCGAATAACCCTTTTGACTTTAAATATGGTTATCAGTTCTGTATTCCGTTATTGTAAATCAGTCAGAAAAAAATTTCTTACTTAACTTGGGTTAGTAAATCTTAATGTTATATAATAATTAAATAACAGAATTATTTGTTTTATAGTGGTTAATGTAGCAACAAATGTTCTCCGGAAAAAGTAAGAATTGTAATCAAAATATCATTTTCAATTGTAAATAATAAAAATAATAAAATAAAAAAAATAAAATAAAATTCCAAAATGTCTCATACATATAACAATAATTATAATAATTCATTTTTTCATTGCATACCAAAACAATGTTCCGGAGAATTTCGACCAATTTTCACACTTGACACATAAAAGATTAACAATTTCGATCCTAATTTGGGTCGCCAGCTCTAGATTTATCTATTTATAAACAATCATTTCAAAAATAAATTTTGTAGGGCTAATATTGTTTGTTTGAATACTCGTAATACTCGTATATGAAAAGCTGCATAGTATGGATGTATAGCAAGTGTGTATATATTTCATAATGACGCATCTGCGCAAATGTGCGTCTCTCGTCGCTCGCAGTCACTGCACTTGACATATGTTTGTCATTCTCGCCTTGACACTCGAAAGCCGCGTTACATCACGCACTCGGCGCAGTTATTTATTTTGTGATTAAACCGCTAATAATTTATCCTTCATAAGAAGCCATAAACTCCACAATTTATGCACTTAAATTATACTTTATGTCTTGTTATACAATTGCCAACTTTATCACTACTTATTTTTTCCGAAAATAAGGAAAAGAGCACATATTGTTTATTGGATTTTTATTGTTTTATGTAACCTCTATTTACTTTCCTGAAAAACAAAATAATAAAATTAGATAAATTTCCTACCACAACAATTAACACCATGACTAAAGACAAATAATTACTTGCGGAAAAGTTTGTCGTTTGTCCAAGCGTTGAAGTTTCCGCAGCTTCTATTTAAAATCATGCAATAATTGGAAAATTAAATATGAGTCGTAAAAATATTTTATACTAACAATAAGTACAATATTATGAATAATAATTGACAGTCATAATAAATCATAGTTTATTTTCGTATTTACTACGACTTTGAGATTTTTTTTCTAATATACGCACTTATATTTTAGATTTATTATTAAATATATAAGCATACAAAAAGTCAAACTTTTTGTATAAATTGAATTAAATAATTAAAAAGGAATATACATTATTTTTTATACAGGTGTGCAACGAAACGCAAAACATAAGACTTTAATAAGTGCAAAATGCTTAAATCAAATTACATTAACTAAAATGACATTAAATGTCACGAGTGTCATATAGATATTTTATTTTATTTCCATGGCTGTCTGATTTTGAAAGAAATTGTTATATTTTATATTTCAGAAATCTCATACTGCAAATGTGCTGTTATATGAATTATGGTATTTAATGTAGAATTTAATTTTGAACAAATTTATATTCATGTAGTTTTGCTCTAAATCTATCAGGAAAGAAAGATTATCCGCAATTTTATGAAATACTATGTTAAAGTCCTATGTTCCGCGTTTCGTTTGAAATCCTATGTAACTTCCAAATAAGATTTCAGAAACATTGAATCTTTATTAATAATTATTTATTATATAAAATGTTTTGCATTATTAAAAAATTATTCAAGTAAAACATGTAAATTACATTGAAGAAATCTTTCGTCAAAGTATATCAAATCCTAATTATTAAATATCCAGTCAAATAAAACCAATCCTGTATAAAGATTTGAGTGCTTCGTCTTGATAAATAAATTGAACAAAAAAGTCAGATTAAAATTGATTAAAGAAATAAACTAAAGAACTATACTTGAAAACCTTTCCACCTAGGAATGTGTCACATATATTTGAAAATGATGTTTGGGTTGCTGAAACAATGCGTTTTGTCCTGAAAGATGTGTAGAAAAAGCCCTTTCCACTTCGGAATTTGTGCCAAGTGCCACAGATATTTGAAAGTTGATCCTAAAATAAAAATGTGAATTGGAGAAGCAAAATACTTTGTCCTGAAATATGCATAGAACAAAAAAGTCAGATTAAAATTGATTGCAGAAATAAACTTATGTACTATATTTAAAGGCCTTTCCAACTAGAAATGTTGTGTCGCATGTATTTGAAAATTGATGTTGAAATAAATATTTGAGTTGCTGAAACAAAGTGCTTTGTCGTGAAAGATGTGTAGAAAAAAAATCAAATGAACTTGACAAAAACTAAACTTAAAGCCCTATTCACTGAGGAATATTGTGCCAAGTACCACAGATATTTGAAAGTTGATCTTAAAATAAAAATGTGAGTTGGAGAAGCAAAATACTTTGTCCTGAAATATGCATAGAACAAAAAAGTCAGATTGAAATTGATCGTTCGTCACGTATCCAATTAATCAGGCTATAAAATACTTAAACGTAAAGTAATCGCTAATTGTATCAGAAAGAAACGACGACAATTGCCAGCCGTTCCCACAGCCCATTTAAAATAATTATAAAAGGCGTCCGCATTAGCCACAGGATTCAGGTTCAACCGACATCCTTGACTCCATCCATTATTCCTTAAGCTGCGGATTCTTGCTAGCAATTAGTATATTTTCGCGTAACGCATATCGTTTTAGTGTCTCTATTCTGGTAACGCAAGGCAGTGCTTCTCATGCGCGATGTAAATTCAGTGAAACGCCAGATCTATATGGCCTACTTTGGGCAAGGAATGCCAACTTGTACTTTATGAACATGTGTTCGATTGTTTGCTTTCAAACTTTTTACCAGACAATGAAGCAATTACTCGTACTTTGCGCAATTATTGTCGAGCCAAATCTGTCCTACTGCTGCATACACTCATGTGATATATTTTACTAAACCCATAACACGTCCATTCAAATACGTTCAAAACTTCTAATTACTATATTCCCATATATTACAGATTGCTTTTTAAGACAAAATAAAATTTAATGTGGAAAATCTGTTACATAAAGTGTGTTTGCTTAAATATTGTTTTGAAATAGAGGAAGTAATTACTTAAGCCTCTGATATTCTATTTTAATTAATTTTGGGTAAAATGGAATAATATTTGAATACAACTCAATTTCGGTCTAAAATATTTTTTAAATGTTTATTGAAATAACTCCGTGTACTGATTCAATTTTTTTGAATGGAGTACTATTACCGTTTTTTCATTTTCTACGACCACTATGGAAAGTGCATTTTCTCACACTATATAAATAATTTCTCACAGTAAGTGAAATATTATTTCTCACAGTAATTGCCACTCATTGATAATCACCTATTTCCCGTCTTGTGTGATTCCAGTATTCGACTCGGTCTCGTACCGAAATTTTCACGCCTCGTGGGATATAGGCGACTTTCTGTACTTATTGCACAAAAAACAACATTATATCAATTTTTTGTCTCAAAAAAAAAATCCAACTTATTTTTTTTACATTACAATTTGCTTATCATATGAAATGTTTGCTTTCTAGAAATTTTATTCACTGCTATATAAATATATAAATAAATCAATTATTTTTAGAAAACTCAAAAACAATGCATCCAATTACATACTTTCTTTCCTAGAATCAAAATTTTAAACCCAAGATAAGTAATTTAAAAATATTGCAATTGTTTAAACACTATTTTACGTTTAAATCTTAAAAATTCTAATTTTAATTATCTGTTAAAAACATATTTTGGGCTTCATTGTTGCATAAATTAAACACTTGAATTATTTTAGTCTCATCTATTTCCCTTTTCATTTTACAGTTTATTATAAATGATTATTTTTTGACGTTAAACCGATGAAATATTTTATTGTTTAACACATGTTTTCGATAATCACTAATAAATTAATAAACAAGATTTATTACTGCCCTTTCTGTCAAAAAATAATTCGAGTCTTCAATAAATTAGAAAATAATTCTCCAGTTTTTTCTCAAACTTGTATTCATTTGATAACAGTTGCGAAAGCCCTGCAACAAGTTTTCGAAATAACTGTTACATTATTTTTAATTTATTCTATTTAATATAGATTTACTTCATTGAGTAATAAAACGAATTAAAATAATTCTCCAGTTTTTTCTCAAATTTGTAGCCATTTGATAACAGTTGCAAAAGCCCTGCAACAAGTTTTCGAAAAATCTGTTACATTATTTTTAATTTATTCTATTTAATATAGTCCCTATTAGATTTTCTTCATTGAGTAATAAAACGAATTAAAATAATTCTCCAGTTTTTTCTCAAACTTGTATTCATTTGATAACAGTTGCGAAAGCCCTGCAACAAGTTTTCGAAATATCTGTTACATTATTTTTAATTTATTCTATTTAATATAGATTTACTTCATTGAGTAATAAAACGAATTAAAATAATTCTCCAGTTTTTTCTCAAAATTGTAGCCATTTGATAACAGTTGCAAAAGCCCTGCAACAAGTTTTCGAAAAATCTGTTACATTATTTTTAATTTATTCTAGTTAATATAGTTCCTATTAGATTTTCTTCATTGAGTAATGAAACGAATTAACTTCCAACTCTAATAAGTGTTACAAAATAATTACGCGCAGTAAGAAACAGCATCGGCTGCGATTAAATGATGGAACATATGCTGGAGATTTGAGTTTTTGCAGCGAACGACGCGGCCTGCAGTCGCATTGCTGCAGTCAGTTAGCGCGCCCCTGCAATCTCGCTATGTAGATCTCGACTCATTAACATAATATATGTTAACATCTGATAATTATTTCAACGTGTACTTGTGGTGATAGAAAACTCGTTACATAAATTGTTTTCACGCGCTTCCAGTTACAAACAGGAAAATGTTTTCACAGTTAGAAAATCGCAAATTTAAATAAATTTACAAATGTTACTTCTAATACCTAATTATTTTAAATTGATTTCAAGCATAAATAAGGTTTTTCCGAGAAGATGATTGTTAAATAAATTCATATTATAAATTGATTGAAGACTTAAAGTAAAACAAAAAAGACATAGATTATCTTTAGGGTATCTAATTTATAATGTAGAGAAAAATGTTATTACAAAAAAGTTTTTAAAATAATATTCCTAACATCGAACTGTTTTTTAGATCTGATTTTTTAATAAAATATAATTTACATTTTAGTTTTTATTTTTTTATTTAAATTTCGAAAAATGTATTAACAGATGTCATTTTTTAATGAAAATCCTTTACATAAAAAAGCTATTAGAAAAGTACGATTTTTGCATATTAAAACAAAAATCAATTGGAAAATAAAAAATTGAAACACAGTTCCATATTAATATATTATTTTAAGAACATTTTTCTTTTCTTCTTATAACAATTTTGTCTAAAATGTACCAAAAATGAGATTTTAGAATAGTACGAACGATACCTTTGCTATAGGTAGATTATCCTCTTAAAAATTTAATACTACAAAGTTTAAAATTAAAAATGTAGACTTGTGAAGAAATGAATTTTGGAATCAAAAAAGTTCCCTACAAATCAATAGTATACTTGTAACTGAATAAACGGTCTTATTTTTAGTTAGTTAAGGTTATTGTATATCTAAAGAATGATACAGAAATTGAAAAAAAATTAGCTTCAGGCTCGTTGTCAAGATATAGAGCGATAGTTCTGGCAGTTGTCATTAAAATGACTAAAAATTATTGGAAGATTGTAAATAGTTTGGTTTTTGTTTTGCGTGATTAGAAGGCGTTGATAATAGTTGTTGGTTTAATTGAGTTTCGATTAAAATTCTTGTGGTGTTAACCTGGTAGTTAATGTATGCACAATACCTCCGATTTTTAATTGCTACTAAACAAGTGTGATCAATTTTCATTTTAATTGGATTCCTGAATGAAAATCAAACAAAAGTGGCTTAAATTCCTTCACAATTTAAATTCTAACAACCCTTTTGGATGTTGTTCTTTTTGTTGGCTCTTCCCATTTAGTTTGGCGGCGAGTAGTTTACATATTTAAAAGAAGTAAAAAGGCTGAATGGACTCCAAATGTGCTGACAACAAAAGCAAACGTAGCCTTGGTCGCTCTGTTTGACTCCGAGACGACAATATTGACTGTGATGTACCGACAGATTCACTGCCACCTTTCTACCTTCGCGCAAATAATACACACACTTTCAAACCTATTTCCCTAATGTCTAACAATTGCTAAGCTCGTATAATCGAAAGAAAACAACACAAATCAAAACAGACAAACCGATTTATTGCTAAACATAGTCATTTCATGTAAAGATTTGGTGACAAAAAAAAAAAATATTCAAAGTTAAAACTGTTATTATTTATAAGTAACATGTATTCTTATTATACCTATCTATTTATTTGATTCAAAAATCGATTTATTCAGACGAAAAGGTGAATCTCAACATGATATAAGCTAGAAAATTAGGTTACGTAAACTTTGACGTTTAGCAGCTTAATTGTAGTATTGTGAATATGCCAATTCAAGTTCAAGTTGTCAAATTATCAAATAATGTGAAAAAGGAAAGAACAAGACATAATTGCCGTATTTTTTTTCAAAAGAATATCATTATTAAATAAGAGTTTTTAATAAATAATGAATTTTTCCGACATTTCATTCTATAATAATATTTATGTTATACCCTCTCTAGAGAGGGAAAAGTAATTTTTCTTACTATTTTGCGAAAAGAGAGTAGAGCATGTTGATTCCCTTGTATATAAAATTGATATTATAATTACTGATAGTTGTATTATAGATAACATAGAAGCCATTTTAAAATATTTAAATATTTTTACACTCAAAATTTAATAAAAAAAAAATTAGCAGAAAAAATAATATTTTTGATTAATTTTCAATTTTGTAAATCCAAAAATATTTTTGTATTACCGTATACAAAAACGTATTTCCTCTGGAAACAGAAACTGAAACAAAAATCTGAATTTTAGTTTTGTATTAACCGAAACTGAAACCGAAACCAAAGATTTAAACGATTACAAGTACAATATGTCAAAATCATTATGAGTACATTATCTGCAATAAATATACAGAACCATAAAATCAACACAAATTTGCATTTCTTCTGTCGAACATTGTATAAATTTCTGTCTATTCAAATAAATAATTGCATACTTGAATTTGTTAGTACTCGTACAACGTAGTAAATAGTAAAATGGCAGATACTTGTTTATTAATATTGCAAATAAACTATTTCCATCTAATAGAATATTGCTAATTAGCACAATAGTTTATGTACATTAAAACACATTGTTGACGTTTTGTCTAGAAGTTTACAACAAAAGTTTTCATATCTACCTAATTTTCTCTCAATTCCGTATCTATTTATTATCTCTATTAGTTTTTCTCATATATTTACTCTATAAGAATATTAGTAATATCACATTATTTATTGATTAACAGTTAATGATTCTTCGAACGAACTGTTCATTTTTTATTTTTGTAATTTCATATTTATTCTTTATGTCACGGAAATATTACGTTATATAATATTTACAGTCTTAGAATTTCCAAAGAAAACTTAATTATCACTATATTTTTCCCAATTATTACATACACAATACACATTGCACACAGCGCAAATATTTAAGGTTTGATTTGCACATTCCTTATTTCTTTGAAGTTATTATTTTTATTTTCATTTTAATAATTTATGACTTTACATAAGAGTTGCATTAATATAATTTTTTTTGTTACAGGTGAGTCATTTTCTGCAATAATCTTTTAAGACTTCGCTAAGTAATGTAAGTAAATATTAATGTATTTATTATTATTATATAATTTTATAGTTGTTTACATTTCTTGCTCGTTTTTATTTTAAGAAAAATACTATTAATTTTTTTAACCTTTACTTAAAGTAAAACTCTTTAAAGTTATAATATTACGTTAATTATGTATTTTTTTACTTCAAACAGTTAAAGATGACTTAATATGAAATAATTTATTCCTAATTTGAGAAGCTGTGATTTCAGAACATTTTACAGATGGTCTGTATGGTTACCATTTATTAACTCTAACCTATAATATTTTTTTTCACATACTATTTATCATATTTGTTACACTGTCTATTATTATATCCATTAATATATGGCTATATATTAATTACATAATTTAAAATAAAATAACAATAAATAATATTAGAAAGAATATTAAAATTATTTTAAGTGAACTATCATTTGCATCAATTATAGAGATATGTAAATTGCAATAAAACAGAATGACTTTTCCGCAAGATTTATTCAAGTAATATAAATATAATTACTCACAACATTCATGTTAATAAAGATATCTCCGTATGCAAAAAATATTTTCATTTATGCAAATATCTGCAATAACTTTACACGTAACAATAATAAAATACATTAGCTAATTAACTGCAGAATTTATTGTATGGTTTATTAACAGAAAGTAAATTTTTTTATGAAACTTATTTCATAACATTTGCAATGAATAACAACTAATAAATTTTTTAGAAAATTTATGACTTCATATATGAAACGAATAATGATTGTTTTCTTATCTTGTTTAGAAAATTATTGTTTTCACTTGCTGCATATATTGACTAACGATTTAATTTACTGCTTGTTTTGAATTACAAAACAGTTGCTTGTTTTCATTCGGCAAATTATTCTAACAATTTCCATTATTTTTGTTTAAATTTTTCAAGGTTTTTTTATTGTAAAATATTTATTTCGTTGTAGAAAAATAATAAAACACAAATAAATAATAATATTTTTACAAGTTAAACATAATATTTATAAAATAGAAATAGAAAATTTATATTATGCAAATAAATTATAAAATTAATAAATTTTACTTGTATTTCAACATCTCGGAAACAGCGGTATTTTTATTTGGTAAATAATTGGCGAAGACACCAGATCTCATATTCCGTTTAATTTAAGTCGGAGCATGTTAATCAAGTGAGCCATCGTTTATTTAAATAAAAAAATAGTATTTTTAATTTTTTTTAAATCTGATTTTTATGCAATCCTCCTTATACTCGATCACGTCCAATAACGAATGAATCATTTGAATCACTCTTGTCTGTAGACTTTGAAAAAACCTGAACATTAATTCTATTAAAAAAAACATTTATTATTTATTTATAAACAAACGTGAATAATGGTAAATTTTCAAATATTCATCTTTCTGAAACACGATTCACCTTTAGCGTGAGGGGTAAATTGGGAGTGGCTGAATTGATGGTATTTTGTCCAGGGTCCAAAACTCCAAACCACCAAACCCAAACCGGTTCCCGGCAAAAACGTCCGGAGCCAAATTAATTCGGATGGCTGGAAAATGTCCGCTCACAAAGCCATATTTGTTAGCGGGCATCTTGTGAAAAAATAATTGCTCTTTCTTGCATCCCGATATTTGGATTTTAATTGCCTATTAACTGTTGCAATTTAGGGAAATTTATATTCATTTTCGGAATTAATAACAGGCCCGCAATTTTCATTACAAACAAAATATAAATCACGAACAAATTTAAGTGGAAAGAATTTAATATGCAATTATGTTGATTGCTAACTATAATCATATTTTAGTTTGCAAACTACTGGGCAAATTAAACGTTAAATATTACACTTTATTGCAATGTAAACATTTATTGCGAGTTATTTACTTTATCTTTATTTTTGCATTTTATGTTCTACTTTACATTTTACGGTTTTACTTTTATGTGCTATTTGTTTCACACTTGCGGCAATTTACCGCACAGGTTAGCATTGCTCAAAATCACTCAAACAAACCGCTTCAGATAATTTCAAATTCTTCATGGACTTTGCAAACAATGCTCAAAACCTAAGCTGAATTCATCTTTAATTACATGCTAGCATGCTCTCTAAAGCCTATTTTAGACTAACCTATATATTACCTAATATGCTAATGTAATTTCTTGTACAATATAATATTGGCTCTGATTCTGCGCACTTTTCTTGAATAGTCAATGTGACAAGTAAAATGAACCATAAATTCATTTATATTTAATGTTCGCAATACTTACAATTTTACCTGTAGTAACACTATATTTTCTATAATCCTAATACGTAAAATAAAAACAAATAAACGGTAGAAACGTGTGAGATCACAAAATTCATATATAGGCATGGTCATAGCCAAATTGGCTGACAGATTGTATGAAAAATAGAACGTTTTGTGTTTTTGCAACACATTTACGATCGTATACAATATTTCAACCACTTTGCTGTTTGATACTAGCCAATTTAAATTGTACCAAAAGTGGTGCTAGATCTTGTACAGTTTATAGGCCCTAACGCAACTACTCCAAATTTGAAGTTGCTAATAACCACTACTCATTAATTTTATTCATCTTTTTCTCATTCTTTGCAAACTCCATTAACCTTGATTTCAAATAATCGAATATATATTCTGTTGTAAATATTAAAAATGTTTGAGAAGTAAACTTGAAATATGTATGCAACTTTATATTCTCGCGTTGTCTTCGCAACACCCTAACGTCTTTATATCGAAGCTGATCGTCATCTTATAACCTGATCAGGGTAACTTGATACGTGAACAAGGAATGTGCTCAATGCTTGACTCTAAAGGTGATCAACCCTGTCAGACTTTAGTCCGGATCACTGGTTGGTGTTAACACCTGACTGTTTTGATAGCTTTTGTCTAGATAAAAGAATCAGGTAGGCATGGAAAAGAGTGAAAAAACACAATCGCATTTAAATAATCACCAAATTATAAAGAAAACAATACAAACATGTCTTCAGGATTTTGATATTATTACAGGACATTAGAATAATAGTACATTGAATGTCTAATAGAAAAAGTTATATATTCCTGGACGGTGGTGAAAATTGCGGAACGAGCCGTACGTACACAAACTTTGTCACCGGCCGGAAATATATTCCTGGACTGTTATTTTTCGTAGTTTAGCAACTACGCTAAAATACCGGAATAACGCACTTTTGGGTTCAAAAACACACTGGAAAGGTGACAGTTTTCGTCGGGTAAAAAAAAATATTTTTTATCTAATTTGATAGACTTCGGTACATTAGAAAAACAATATGAAAAAAATATTACTGCTAATAGTTATTTACATTACAAGCGATGTAAGTATGTCTTTATTTACCAGGCGATTGTAGTAGACTGAGGCGTTTCGTTGAGGTCCTAGTGATTTTCGAAGTTTTTAAAATATAAGTACATTCCGTATTGCTTATTATATTTTTCGCATTACTGAAAAATTAGACTTAAATTTTAAAAAATACAGCCAGTTTGACATCTATCAAGATCACTATTAATTTTTTACTACATTTTTCTATCTAATTTACCTTTTGTTGCTATGGTACTCTAAGTATTATTCTCGTATTATTTTCCTAGCAATGTAAGTGAAATTATTAAGAAAAATTTTAAGCAATTGTTACGAGTCACTTACATATCTGCTAATACACGAAATGCATATTTGTAAAACAACTAGTGCGAAAAAATATTTTTCTGAACCATGTTAAAATGAAATTTATAATTCTTTACTTGTTGGGTGACCTATCCTTTCAAAAAAATATTTTCACTATATGTCATCTCTTGGAACCTGAAACTATATAAAATATGGAGTATAGTATTTGGCTATTCTACAAATAAACCACTGACTCATATTTTGATTTTAAGTAACAGAAAACCTTTCTTTATTCTAATTAGACATAATTCCCGTTGTTAATGTGGAATTATGTTTGTAGATAACTAATTTATGAAAGGTGTGGAATCAGTTTGTCCAGGTGAGCAATGCTACCCAAATTTCTCCTCTAATCCGCCTGATCATAAGTCTGTCTGGCATGCAGCTACCAGCTCCCAATCATCTTGTTATTAGATAATAGGCTTTGCTGCTTCAAACAGATAAGCCTCTGTCTTTTACTATGATTTCAGACGATTCTATTCGCTGTCAAAAGTGTTTGAATTTGTAAATCAAGCGAAACGGAAACTATCTACAGATAGATCCATGAACGTTTTTTGTCTTCTCTTCATTGCTCCTAATTCTGTTATAGTTACTATTATTAGTAATTGTGAAGATATAAATAATCTTATTGTATTGATAACTTTTTATATGCCATTTTCATCATCTGAATCTTTATGAAATAAAGCAACAACAGATTTACTTAAATTGGAATTGATTATTCTTGTATAATTTTTAAATTTTACGAATTTTTAAAATAGAAAATTGTTCGAAAATCGAAGAACAATCAATAACATAAGTATTTCTTCCTGTTAATCCTTCATTTCTAAAATCGTCCAGTTTGGAGTTGTATTACTCAATTCCTTAATTCGTTTCTTTGAAGCTATCTATTTCAGATAAATTTTTAATTTTGTTTTTTTTTTTGTTTTCCTGTTTTATTTGGTGTTTTTCACTTCTTGTTCTTATTTTTGTTTTTCATTATCTATATTTTAATATTATTGTTTCTTCAATTTTTTTATTCTCTTTTTTAACACATATATTTATTATAATTTTAGTACCTAATTTTCATATGACGTATTTTAAAATTTGACATTGACATTTATCAATTTTAATAAACATATGAATGAAGTCAGCTGTTTTTAAAAGTTTGATATGTTTTGTTCTTTGAACTAGTTATTTGAAAAAATAAAACTATTATATGCTTTTTAATTTTTATAATGACATAGTTTGATATAAAATTTAAACCTTTTTTTCCTGACAAAAACTTAAATAACAATAAGGAAATTTGTTGTTTTTGTCTTAGATAAATGTTAAAGATTAAGAATTTTTGCTAGACAATAAGTAGTATGACTAACATTCTATTTTTATGTATAATCAAGTTTTAAAGTGGAAAATATGATAGACATAGAAAAAACTTTCATAATATTTAATCTTTTGTTCAAATATTATTATCCTCTTGATTATACTTGACTGATTGTTTATGTCAAGAACAAATGAATCATAGAACATTTTCCAATAATTCCACATTACGCAACAATTGTGAAAAATATTTGTTATTAAATATTGTAACTTTTGATTTATACGATATAAAATTTATAGACATTAAACATTTAATGACATGAAGGTGGTGATTTAGTGTAATGGAATTAATTTCTATGTATTGTTTCATTACTTTAATGATTCCTGAGAAATGCTATCATGAGAAAAACTATTCTAGGTCTTATGTAGTTTATTTACAGCTGTATTTATCACAGACTTATATACTACGGCCTGATGTATTCTTGTTTGAATAAACTAGCAATAAATTGTCCAACTTATTCACTTATTTGCATATGAAATTGACAGATACAACTTGTAATTTGCAGTAATTGTTCTGTCGACAAGGCGAGCTGCTGGGAGAAATTCTATGGAAAAAATATTCAAATTACTTTTTTCAATCCCATAAAATAAATATTGAACATAAATTTTATATATTTTTTATTTATGCAAAAATTTATATAAACTTAAACGTTCTTCAGTCTTTGAACTTAGTAGACATATTTTATTGAAATCGCACTAGCATCCTAACAGTACTACTGAAATATTTATTACAGTGAGAATTATTTATTACAGTGAGATTAAGGATTCAATAACCCGAAAAAATACTTTCTATATATACCTGTAATATTTTAGTATTTTACAATTTTGGCGAGATAGAACAGTATTTACTGGTGATGGAAGGTATTCACTGGACTTTTATTTCCACCTTCTATATAATTGTCACTTTACATGCTTTTTGGTAGCTAAGTAAATAAACAATTACAGTAACTAACCTGTAAATATTTACAATGCTCATAAAATATTATAGAAAATAATGAATGTTTTTTTATGCATTTTATTATAAATATTACAAACTTAATTTAATTAGGTTTATGTGAGTAATTATACACATTTATAGTACATTTTGATTCATTGGCTAAACTCATTTGACAACGTCTAGTTATGAACTGTTCTATCACCGCCAACTACCTTTGATTCCAAAATAGAGTAATCTTTTTTTTGAAGACTAAAGTAAATTAGTAAAAAAAAAACGCTATGAAGGTGAAATATAATAAAATTTTGTACGCGGAACGCGTGCAATTAATCTTTACTAGGCTCACTGGATTATGAGA
Source organism: Stenolophus ochropezus (assembly GCA_035578165.1). NCBI lineage: Eukaryota > Metazoa > Arthropoda > Insecta > Coleoptera > Carabidae > Stenolophus > Stenolophus ochropezus. Next base: position 8,784,502 of record JAQOWZ010000002.1, read on the forward strand.
GCTCGCTTCCTTCGTCGCCCGTCTCACAAATTTCCAGCTCGCCCTGTAAAGATTAACTTACAGCGCTGGCCACGTAAATAACTATTACCGATTTCAGGATATTAAGCTCAGGGCCGGATTTAGCACCTCCACCAATGCAACAGAGCGAAATCGAAAAAAAAACTAGATACCTACTAAAACACAGATTTTTTTTAGAAATTTTGAGGGCCCCCTCAGAATATTGGTGCTAGGATCTGAAAATTATAAATCCGTCCCTGATTAACCTTTTTTAATTAAATCATAATTGTATACTATGTAATTTTGACAAGTCTGTATGGTAATAATATTTTTCTACTGTGAGGGATGGTTTTATTTGGTTAGAATTTATATTTTTTCTGGAAAAAAACTTCATGTATTTATTAAATTTACGAGGTAAAACATTATTTACAAATTATATAATTTGTCAAAGTGTAAAACAATGATGTTTGGAAACCTTTTTGAATGCATCATCAAAAAACATTGTATATCTCATACTGATCCAAATGATTAAATATGTATTGAATAGTAACAATAATCATTGTGAACAAGCTATACGGGTGTTTGACAAGTGACAACGATACCTAGGAAGAATTCCTTATTCCTGCCCACATTGCGTGGTGAACCCCCGTTAATACGGATCTGTGTTACGCGTACACTTTCACCGATGTCAAGTGCATTGTGTTTTATGGTAATCGGTCTCGCGGTATGCCGCGTCCCACTGCGTCGATTCCCAAACACATCACGTGACGTTGCTCTTCTATCTCAAATATTTGGAGCGAGTTCAAGGGCATTCGCTAGACATTTTATTACTCGGAGTATTTGGATAATTTCTTCATGGATGATTAACGTTTGATAAAAATAATTCGTGGAAATGATCAGCTAGGCTCGTAGACTTCAACGCGGGCAAGCGACTAACCTTTAGCATCCATTTTGTAGGAAGAATAAAATAGATTAAATTCATAGCTCCAATAGTTGCTTGACTATTTCACGAATAGCTATAATTCAAACATAAAATTTTTCATATCAACTAAATGTATCATTGACGACGATACTATAGATTTTTTATCATTTTTTTTGCTAAAGATTGCCTTCTTCCATCAAATGAAACATTCTTATTGGGTGAAAAAAACGTGTTTGGAAAAATCACATAAAATATATACACTGAAAAAATATAAGGAATATTATTAGATGAAGTTTTATAACTACATAATCAAAGAATTGAGTTTATTCAACCACAGATATAATTAGACAAAAATAATATATTGTGCAACATAAAAAAACAGTTTAGCACAGGTAACCTCACAAAGAGAACCTTCAAATTTCAAACTTTATATAGTGTGAGAAAAATGCCACTTTCCATAGTGGGCATAGAAAAATATATTGTATACCAATATTTCTTCAACACTTTCTGAGAAATCGTTGTAACGAGGTTGCAAAAATTATAATAAAATATAAAAAAAATATAAATAAGTAATTAATTTAAAAAGTAAGCATATCCCTATGTGACTCGAAGTCAGATAGAAACTAGAGAGCGATTTATTATACTTTTGTGTTTACTAATATTTCTATTCCTATTTTAGTTATTGTGCTAGTAGTTACATATGTTATGAAAATTTTATTAATTTATGTCTCGTTTTTTACAGGGATGTTTACAAAATGAAAAAATACGTTCTATGTAATATATTTATTTAAAAATAATGTATCAAAAACCTTTTGATTTATACGGATTTCATTATTACTAAATTAATTATTTTCAATTTTTAATGTTGTATAAATGTTGAGCATTTCGCGTTGAAAAGGATTTGTTGTGGAATCCTTGCCGAGTTGGCCATGACATAAGGTCGACAACAGGTGGTCGAACAAGCGAGTGCGATGAGAAACAAAGCCGCTGATTGGCTTTGGTCCAAGGCATGTATTAAAAAGATAACTATCTCTATAACACGACTGCTGCACATAATTCTACCTTTTGTTGTACTTATGTAAGGAAAACTTTTAATTTATATCCCCACAAGGCCTTGGCTTTTCAACCAGGTACGAATTTAGCTTTAAAATATCCGGTGTCCTACAAATAATAAATTGAACTATGTCCAGGAAGAAAATTTGATGTGACAGACTTGTTAGCACGTTGACTAAAAGTGATTGATTAGGGAGACCTGAAATTTGATCTTTATAGCTGAGTTTTGACAATGAACTAACCGTTGTGTTGTTAGATCATAATCGTCATTGACTCGACCGCTTTTTAAAGGTTCTGCAGTCAAAGTCAAAATCCTGAAAGGTTACTCTTGAAAAATTGCACTACTATTCAAACAAAGAAATAATAGAAAATGAAAGACAAAAATGATCTAATCTGTACAACAATTAAGTTGTTTATATTTAATGTCTATTAGTTTTCAGACATAAAATTAGTTTCAAAGAAACATTTGAATTATTATTGTCTTTTTAATACTTATTGACAAGAAAACAATAGTAAACAATTTTATTGTTATTATACATAATTTGTGTAATAATTAATAGTTATTTATAAATATTACTTTCTAACAAGAGATCAATTACTAAAAAGAATAGAGTTTAATGTACCTAAAGCAAATTCAAAGAGTAATTGTCATGGTAAGGTCAGTAGATACATAGCGATGAGTGTGTGCTATCTCATCCAATTGACATTAAACATTGCTTACCAATGTTGTTTAGACACCACTTATGAAAGCGATAATAGTGAAATATTATATTTTGCATAGTCAAATATTTTCTTATCAATTTTTCTATTGTTTGCTACGTCTAACAAAACGTTAAGTATTTGTACTTACCACTTGCAATTATTAATAAATAATGGTATTTAAAAAACTAAAGAATTATTTTTCTAGTTAATAAAATGTCACAAATGACAAGACTTTGGATAATTGCAAAACAGAACGAATGTTTAAAAAATACAATGAAACGGATTATTGTTTTTTTATGAATGTTTAATAATACATCTCATTTTGAATACTTTTTTGATGATGGAAAGTAATAATGTATAATATTATTCTTGGCATAATTTTAATAGAAGAAATACGTCAATAAGTAATGGAAAAACAAAACTAGTGATGTCCTTCTTTAATGAACATATGATTACGATCAAACCACTCTTAGCTCGAGATGCGACGTCACATAGTTACACTCACTTTACTAAATACAATTATTTATTTGTAAGTATTGTACCTTTATAATAAAAATTCAATAATTAATTTTTAATGTAGACTTCTGGAACAATAGGATCCTGAACCATTGTCGAAATATTACCATGTTGCAGAAGCTATAAGAGATTACATTTTGTTGCGATGTCCTGTCATGTGATCCGTCTTTAGAAGTTTCATTGGTTGTCTGATTTTAAACGATCCTGTGCAAATAATAGTTTGTTTATCACTGGCAAAGACAGTTTACCACGCTTACCACGACATATTTTTTAGTTGCGTTTTCACAATTGTGCTTATTTCACTGAGCTGTTTCAGAAAAATAAATTTAAAGAAATGGTTCAGTTCAGTGTTCTTTTAAAAATGCTCATACTTAATTCGTATGAAAGGAAAGACTGGAAGAAGAAAGATAACTAAATTCGGAATGAATTTATTTACGTAGATACGAAGCTAGTGACCTGTTCCTACTGACCAACGTCGACGTATAACTCGTCGCTGCAAAGTTGCAGGGCAGGAGTGCAGCAGATAAAAAGTGCGGTAAAAAGGCCGTTGCGTATTTATTTACGTGATTGTGCAGTAACAGGCGTGAAGAGATGCTGAAGGAATGTAAAGAGAGTGGTAAAAAGTGTGCGTGATTAAGTTCTGGTTGTTAAACGGTGTACAATGAATACGTAACGTGCGGCAACGAAGCGTTAACAGCACTTCGCGGCTTTGTTGCACCGAGCCGGTCACGCAAAGCATTAGCGAATGCCGAGGACCACGCATTCAAGTCTCCCTTAAATTAAACTCAATATTTTCTAAAGTTTCTGTTCCTGAATTGATTGTCACGTTATCAATCGTATCGTGTGATTCCAAATCGCCAAGGGGAAAAGGTGGATTCATTTTTGAACTTTTGTTGAAAAAAATCTTTATTTAACAGCACTAAAGACAACTTTGAGCCCTATGTGTAAAATGAAAGTTAGTAAGAATTTTTCGAAAAGTGTATGAACTTTAAAAATTTTGAGGATCACTGTAAATTCCCCGTAAAAAATTGTCTCTAGAATGTGCAATTTAGAAACTTGAATGAATTGAAACAAGAAAGTTATGCCAGAAAGTAAATTTGCCAAAATCAGTTTTTTCATCATATCTATTAAGCTAAGCACTTTTTCGGGAAAACAAATAAGTCAATTATTAATTTTTAATTTTATAAATTAATTATTTTGTTTAATAATATTTTTTAGTTAGGTCCATTAAGATGGCCATCTATTGCGGCAACATTACCTCAATTTAACCGACTTCGAATTTCTTACGGTTCTCGATATTTCAATGGTTTAAAACAGACCTCCTGTATTTGTCAAAAATATATTATTTAGACTACCTAGTGTCAATTTACAGAGGAAGTAAAATAAATTAGAATTTTTAATATCAGATAAACAAATAAATAAATAAATGGCACAAACGATATAACAGAATTTTGTTCCTTATTCTGAGAAATATTAGAAGAGATATATATAGTTTGTACTCTTCGAGGTTAAATTTAAATTATTCCTCGATTCGGACAGAAAACTCATGTGTATATGATTATATATACAAAGAGTGTATTTCACAATTGACCAGGCATTTTGTCCTTTATATCGAGGTTCATTATACCGAAGTTCTACTGTACTATTTTAAATCATTCAGACACTATAATATTTAAAGGAATATACATATATTGGGCGACTCTTGAATTCAAACCTCACATTTTACTCTTCTTTTATTTGAAAGTACATGTTACACAGTCTTTTGACAACCACTCTCTTAAAACATATTAAAAATTAAGTAAAACATGAATGAAAATCTATAGAAATGATAAAATAAAGGAGGAGACTTCAATGATGCGTCAAGAGTGAAACTTATTTCAACATTAAATTTACCTTAAAAATTATTATGTCTACATTTTTGTTTCTTTGTCTTCTATTCAATTGATTAGAAGTTTATAAAGTAGAACAATAAAACTTTTTCAATTGAATAAAATCGATTGAAGCAAAAAACAGAAACAGAAAAGAAAACATTGTTTAAAAAACTATCTTTTTTGTTTTTGAGGTTTCATATTGTTTTATAGAGAAGAGCAAGATTTCAGTGAACTTCGTTAATGGATTTCTTGATGTTTAGAGTTGTTGTGAAGGTTGCAAGCCGGTGCGCAAGAAGACGTTCGTTAGAGAATAAGTAATTTGTTGAGGAATATTGACCGTCGAGGATGTGTTCTTGGTTCGGCGATCGTGGATCGAAGATGGCAGTACTGGTTGTGGGCGGGGTCAGCGTACGCCCGCCCAGCGCAGCCGAGCGGCATTTTTTTATTTCCTATCCTACAATTCGGTTACACAAAGAACGGGCACCTATACGTTATAACACATTACGGCCATAGGTCCCATTCATAGGCGCCGATTCACACTTATTATATGTGCACTGCTCTCAACGCAGCACTATTATCTGCTGCTTTACTTTTTATAACCCTCATTTTGTGATTATGATTACAGCGGCCTTTACTATCCCGTAATACGTTTATTACATTTGTTTTCTCAACGAGATAATATCCTCGCATCAACTCTTCTTAACATTCCTTTCATACGTACACACTCCATCAAATTTTCTAAATGTTCTGTCATCTTTTTACGATAAACACATTCTTTCAGCATCTGCATTACCTATTCTGTTCTTCAATACAAAAAATTAAACAATTCATAGAAAATATTTCAAATAACCATGAAATGTTTTGTCATCTTTTTAAAATAAAAACATTCCTTCAGTATCTACCTAGTTTTATTCTTGAATATGAAAATTAATCAGTTCTAACCTATTCGGATATTTGATTCAGAATCCTTTCGTGTAACGTAATTTTCACCAAATTTCATAAATGTTCTTTTATTTTAGTTCGATAAACACGTATATTTAGTATCTACATTGTTCTGTTCTTAAATACAGTAAATTAATCAAGTCATAGAAATTATTTCTGTATACAATTTGAATATTTAATTCAAATTTCAGTAAGAATAAATTATTTAAATAATATAATGCAACAAAAAATCATTTTAACTCGTTATTGTTCAGTTAGAGTTTTTAGTTTGTATGATAACAAATATTTGTGTATATTTCTTTTGTACAACCATTAGAATATTTTAGACGTATAATTTGTAAGATGGTCATGTGTTAATTGTTTATAGTTTCTTGTAATACCTGTTAAAAAGTGGATAGGTAATGAAAAATAAGAATCTATAGTAAAATACTGTTATTAACTAAAATAAGAGTTGATTTATTTGCTGCACTATAATGACCCTTGAAGTACCTATACTCTCCACACTAGCTTTGAATGTCCATACCGGGTGTCCCAGCTCGACCGACACATGGGAGTTTTACATGGGAAATCAGTTAATTCTGAATAGTATCTCCCCAGTGCAAGATAATAACTTCAAATTTTGTATACTTATAGGAGAATATTAATTCTATAGATCACACTTATTTGAAATTTGCAATTTCGTCTGCAGGGCGAGATTTATTAAATTTAAAATCTAATATTTTCGTTCAAAATCAGACAGCCATGGAAATAAAAGAAAATATCTATGTGACAGTTCTGACAGTTAATGACATGCCATTGTAGATATTTATATTTTTGTAATATTGGTATATTATTTAACAAAAAGAAACTAAATTCAATTTAAATAATATTAAAATACAGGGAATAAGAATTAAAATCAGTGATATTTCACTAAACTGTCAGATAAATATTTTCTTTTATTTCCATGGCTGTCTGATTTTGAACGAAAATATTAGATTTTAAATTTAATAAATCTCGCCCTGCAAACGAAATTGCATATTTCAAATAAGTGTGATCCATAGAATTAATATTCTCCTATAAGTATACAATATTTGAAGTTAATATCTTGCACTGGGGAGATACTATTCATAATTAACTGATTTCCCATGTAAAACTCCCATGTGTCGGTCGAGCTGGGACACCCGGTATATATAAACATGGACAACGAGAATCGAATAAACTATTTATTTTTCTATCTTTGGCACAACGTACCTAGAAAGAACAGGTCCTCAACTTTTTACTTGCATTTTATTGGTATAGTAGTTAATCTGTAGTCTCTGCGATTGTGTCTTTTATTTTGTTAATATATGGCAATTCTACAATTTGAACTCCAGATCTCAAAATGTACTCAGATCGAGTCGAAACGCTAATCAATTGACTTACTGCTGTTCTTATAATTATTACTGAAGTTTGTTACAGAAATTAGATTAATAATAAGTTTACGATATATTTATTGTAATATTATAATTTTATTGATTAAAAACACTCATGGTAGTCTGACGATTTTTAAAATTTATTTATGAGCTATTTCGGTAGTGACGTTTCTCGTTGTGCCCCTTCGGGAAAATCCCCGTCTCCGGCCATGGAGGCCCTGGGGCAGCGGGCACCTTTGACACGAAGGCGGCGTCTGCTCTCGGTATTTTATGCGGATGGACTGGGATGATGGCTGCTGCCTCGCACAGAAATTGGGTTATTTACATTCATTCACATTCGGCGAATCATAAACTAGACCAAACTACCACCGCATTAGAATTGCTAACCAGATGCAACTTCTAATGCATTGTCTGCAAATTCGCTTATTGGACGCCATTGTTATTGTTATTGTTTATAGGTGAGTCATTTATAACCACAGTCGATATAATGTATGCTAACTACTTTGATTTATACATGCAAGTATCACTAGCATTTCTTTATTTTTTGTTTTAAAAATCATTTATTTTACTAGCTTTTCTCTGGCCATGGTCTTTAAAAGATACTTGTTCTTTATATTGATTATTTTATGAAACAATATTTACATCTGAAGAAGCAATTTTATTATTATATTTTGATAACTCCCGAAATAATTTATTATATTAAAAATATAATGACAAAAAATATTTATTTATTTACTATTATTATTAATTAATATATGGATTATAGTACCTACATAAAGTACAGATATAGTACAGCATTTTTTCTTTTTTAAATTTTATGAGCTAACTAGTGTCCGATCGAAGTTTCGATTTCGTTTTCAGTTTCGGCAAGTTTTGGCCAAAAATGCTGGTTTCGGCAAAAACAACTGTTCGTATCTTGTTTGGCACCTTCAAGTTTTTTGGGAACGGTTCACTTGTCTATTTTTGTTTTGTTAGTTAATAGTTTTGTTTTTTACGTTATTTAATTTTTCTTTCTTCCGAAGATATAATTATTATTTTATTAACGTTATTCTGAGGTTGTTAGTATAATGCACCAAGTGCAAGATGAAATCTCAATAATCTAATTTGTAAAATTATGAAAAAAATAAGTAATATTATTTTAAGAGAATAAATAAATGTTAAAATTGTTGTTTAAAAAATTAAAAATATAAAATCTATTATAGTAAGAAGATAACCGGCTAAAGTTTTGAGACCATAGTTCGAGTTTCGTCAATTTCTTGATCATTTATTACGTAAGAACTTGTTGATAAATAATAGACATCGACCAGACTATAATTATTCAGTTTAAAAGAGATAATATTTTTTCTAGAATTGTTTGAGCACTAATATTTATCCATAAGATAAAATGAGTCATAAAAGTGTACAAAGTGGGAATTTCCTAGGAAAGCATGATTTAGTGCCTCATACAACAGTTACATATAATTACGATCCTCTCGATAGCGTCATTTTTACAAAATGAATAATTTATCAAGTTCTATTGAACAAGCTGAAGATCAAATCCCACGATTACTTGGAAAAAGCATTGAATCCGTGCGTTAATTAATACCATGCATCTTCTTCGCCTACGAGCTGCACCCCGGTGCTAGCCAATCACAGGCCAGGGGCCCACACGGGCAAATACACGTGGAATTTAAATCAGTACATTATAGAGAGAAACAAACGCCCCTTTGTTGTAAGATGCTGTGCGATTCATTCAAAATAGAGCACCTTGCGCAATCACAACAATGGAAGTGCACTGCATTCGATAATGCATACACAATATTTTATGTAGGTTTTATGGATTACAAGCATATTTATGTCGTGAACATTAATATTTATGCGTTCCATCAATTTATGACTGTTTTCAAAACAATAAAAATATTATGGCCAACTGTGACTTTTACTGCTCTTGTATCAGCTTGTTTTGATTTTCTTTGTTTATAAATACTAAATTATATTGCGATAACATAAATTCTTAACATTCTGGCCGCATTGTAATTTCTTTATTACTTTTTTTTGATCTACCCGAACTAATTATTTCAGTGTTACAATTTTGGATGTCACATTTTCAGACAGACAACCGGAAGAATGTCATTTGTTATAATTGTTTCGAAGAAATATTTTCTTAAACACTTTTACATGAATATTTAAATATAATTTTCTATACGGGGTGTAATTTTTAAAAGAAAATATAAAAATTTTAAGAAAAAAAGGGGTTCACAATTCCGCAATACAGAAAAACGTATGTATTCTTTTAAACAGTAGAATTGACATAGCTTACAATTTTGTAGAAAAATTATAAATTTTAAATGTATTTTTCTAGTAAAAATTGTTTTACAACACTAAATAATTTGTATACCTTTGAAATCAAAATAAAATTCTTTATACAATACATTTGAAAAATACAAAGGTTGCCCTTTAAAAAAATATAATTTTGTGGCCCTCCCGCCAAATATATTTTTGCTTTTTACAAAATTGTGTCCCAATTTATTTTGAGCAAGTACCTGTATTTAATTTTTCTCTAAAAAGATGAGTAAGCTTAAAAAAAGAATAAATTGCTTAAAAATGACATGTATATGTCTGGAGATTTTAACGATGAGTCAAGAAACAAACCTAATTTAAAACATTTTTTTTCTTTTAATACTTAATGATCGTCACTACTAAGATCATGTATAGTGAGAAGATGAAATGAAATAATATCTCCACCAGATTTGAACCCGCAACATCTAGATTACAAGCATGAGCTTTAACAACCAGACCAACGATTTTGGTTTTATTTTTTTTGTCGTTTATAAATTTTGTAATCGATGGACGTTTGTAAAATTTTAATGTTTATTGAAAGAATTGATTATATTAAAAATTATATTTTATACATACCTATAGAGATTTCAAGATAAAAAACAAATATATTTATTAAAAAATTATTTATTGTAACTAACCAATTGATAAAAAAAATCTTTATTATGTAGGTACACAATTTAATATTTATTGAAAATATGTGTACTTTATTATTGATTGTACATATCCAGTGACTTCAATGATAGATCAAGATACAAACTTGCATTTAAACCTTTATTATTTACTATAAATATGAAAGGAGAGCAGCTGTGTCGGTCTCGGCCTTCAACATGATGGCATCCAGCCAGTCTTGTGGTTGCGAACCAGTGGTTGTGGCACCGGAAACGATGAAAGGGCCAACACAATCAAACGAAGCCGCTAGAGACTGTGGAGTCAACACAATACACACCAAATAATAAACAGGGACAAGGTTTTGACTGCACACAATGATTTACAAGGTACACGAAATAAAGAAATGGAATAGTGTTCTCATCTAACAAAACTAATAATAATGACACTGTTGGGCAGTGGTTAGTTCGCAGGCGTTACAATCCAGGTGTTGTAGGTTCGAATCCTTTGGGAGCATAAATGATCAGAGTAATAGTACATATACATGTAGACAATTTAAAATCATATTTATTTAATTCTTGGGACAATGGTGGCATACTTGGATAGCGTACTCCGATTCGCTGAGTAGAGTGTGCAATTTAAGGTTCAAAAGTATAAATAAGATTGTGTTTTTCGAACAATAAAGTTGAATTAAAATTTTTAATTTATTTTATATTCGTTATTGAAGAAGTCACATTTAGTCTTGTCTTTTGCCATAAAATAGCAATTTGTCTGGTATTAAATATTAACAAGAATTTATTAATTACCTTTTCAATTAAATATTAAATTAAACAATAGGTAATTCAATTACTCAAACAAGATTTCCTCTTGTACGTGAGAAATAATAATAAAAAATTATTTCCACTTTAAACATTACAGACAATAGTATTAGTACTTCCAATAAATTAATTTTAAGGTTTTTATTTGCACTTTCTTTAAATTTAATTACGAAATTTTTGTAACAAATAATTAAATTATCATTGAATATATCCCTTAGATATTTTAATACATATTTCTTTTTCTATGAACCTATCAGATACAGAGAAAAAAAAAATTATTTGTAAAATTACGTATGGTTTTGCTTGAGAATTATAAATAATTACGTTGTTGGAAAATTAAAGTTAAAATATTGGCTATTGTCTTACCAATAATTACGTGTTTGTTTTACTAACGTTTATTATATATAAGTATCGTTTAAAATCTTGCAGGAAATTGAAATTCATCATTATCTACATTATTACACTATAAGTACTCTTTGTAATAATTACAAAATTATACTTCAATAAGGTTTTCCAAAAGAACAACTTTTAATGATATGTACATTGAAAAATTGAGTTAAATAGCGTATAATTATATATTAATTAATATAAAATGTTCAATATTTATAAGTAAATAATAAAATTTATTTAAATGAGGATGTCTAGAGATCTTTTTGTCATTCGCTATGTTAACGAAAGGACATATCACATCATCACATTCGTTTACTATCAGTTTTTTTTAATAAGAAAATATAAGCGGAATTGTTATAAACGGATTTACTGTAATTTTTTATTGTTTTTTCAATTTTATACTTATTCTTAACAATACGATTTTTTTTCACAATAAATGTTATTTTGTCAAATGCGTTTTAAAAATCAGATTTTTAAAAAAAATCGGATTTTTATGCAACCCTGGAAAAAAACTTTGAAAACATGTGGAAAAGCCTATAAATTTTGCGGCAGAAATACTTATTTCAAAACATTTTGACACCGGTTTCCCAGAATTTGACATATATTTACCTTTAAAGAGAAATATGATCAGCTGCCTATTGTAGCCTGTAAGGTAAAGTTTACCCACAAAAGGGCAAAATCAACAAAGAGAAAAGGGCCTGTTAAAAGACACCGCTCACGTTCATTTGTGACACTTGGTAACCCAGAACCGTACTCCAGTTTTTACCTTTCACTGAACAAGCATCGAAGTGTTAAATGTGGGTGTTGTAATTTACCATTTTTATGGCAACAATTAATTGGCGATTGTTGTATGAATCAAATGTTTTTTCCTCGATGTACAAGTAATAGAATTAGCATATAAATTAAGCCGAACATCTAATAGTAACCTACGAGTATATGGATATACAATTACAGCAACATTTACATTTAAGCACTTTTTGTGATTGCACTTTATCGCTTGAAAATTATACGGCAATAAATATTGCGATAAAGTATTTCATGACTTCCATTCATCGTCAATACTTCGTAAAGTTTATTGAAAGGTTCCTTTTACGATGTCATAAAAATAAAGGTGCTAATGAAATTAATTTACATTAAAAATAACACTGTTGTATACACTGCCTACTAGATGGAGTTTGTACCTTGAAGAGGTTATTTTTACACCGCTGTTTGCTCATATAAACAAATAAAAGATTATAATTAATGATAGTCTCATTAGCATCTAGCTATTTGTAGATTTGCCATTTGAAATTCTAATTGTCTGTCAATCATGCACTTAACAATATTTAATACTTTTGAGCATACTTGCTATTAAAATTCTAATACAATGTCTTCTGCTAACAAATTTAACATTTTACATTAACCATATTTTTAAAAAATTTGAATAATTATTCATTTGTCTTTTGTATATGCATAGACTACTTGTTAACAACAATAGATTTGTATTCCGTTGATTATAATATTTTTTTCGTAAAATATCAAAAAAGAATATTTCAGTTTTAATAAAGAAAATAGTTTACAGTTTTAAATAAATAATATTTATACTCATGTCATTAATATACAATAACAAATTAATAAGAGTAAATAATGATTTTAAAAAATCACTTATAATGAAAAGTAGAAACAGGATTTTAAATCTTGAAACAAGCTTATTCACGAAATCCTCTAATGCGATTTTTAGCACTATCCTGTACTTTTAATGTTAAGTAATAGAAGATAACATTTTTTTGTTGTATGCATAAATTTAAGCTGCTAGAAAGTGTAGGTAGTAAAATTAGGATCCCATACTTATCTTAAAGTACAAGTAAAATCTTGTCAAGAAGTTAAGACTTCTTTTAGCCATTCTGTGAAAAGAACATCAAAAGAAAAGTATTTTAAAAGGCAATGCGGCTTACATAAGCTTAAAAATATTTTGTAAGGCTGCGCAGATTGGTTTTCACGTCCGATTGAGCTTTTACCTGCATTTACTTAATTTCTTGGTTTATTGACTCTAACCTTGTGCGAATTTTCCGCATTACCAAACTTTTAAAAACCAATTACAGGATGAGTGTTGCCAAGTCTAGTAGAAAATAGCCTCAAATTGTTCCTTTACAGTTTATTTATTGCTGGAAAATTTTTCTCCGCCAAACGGATTTGTAAGCGATACAAGCCATTGAGTAGAGTGTAGCATTTATCATATCAAGCTCTCATGAGGATACAAACATGTATCATATCTAATCAATCACGTGCATATGTCCACAGCTTTGTCCGGTTGTCATGACAACATTTATCTTGTTTAGAAACCAAAACAGCTGTTGTGGCTACCGTTCCTTTTCTCCAGAGACTCCGATGGGACTACTCCTAAGAGAATTTAAATTCTTATATTTAGTTTGTTCATAAATTTGTAACATACAATACCGTTCTATTTCCTTTTAAGTTATTGTATATTTTTCCTTTTCTGGTAGTGAATCAAATTGAGTCAAAAATAAAAAATGTAGCCATACAAAATATGCCGTGAGACAAAATTTTGCGGTATCTGAAGCTTTATACATTCAAAAATGTGGTGTCAGTAGTGATGATGAAAAATTGTTACTTGGGCAAGTGTTACGGATTACCGAAAATATGACAATATGTATTTGGTACCTATAGTCAACATTAGAGAAAAACAAAGTTAATTAGAAAATTTTGTTTTAAAGATAATTTGGTTATTTCTAAATACCTATTTCTTAAAATTTTACTCGAATGTAAATTTGTAACTATAAAAATATAAAATAAAATTTCACTAAAATAAATCATGTTACAGTCTATATTTCATGAATATAATTACAGTATCAATAGTATCGTAGATACGTCATGTTTTCATTGTTTTCTCATATGTTATAAGATGTAAAGAAAAAAATATTGTTTGAATTTAATTTTCCAAGTTTCTAGAAAATGTGTAGAAAATTGTAAAAGTAACAAATTGGAACTAAGTTTCTTAACAAAATAAATATAAAAAAAATATACGTATTTTTTTCTTAAAAAATATTTACAACTTTAAGTAAAACATTTTGCATGATTGGATATATTTTAATATTTATCAACTAGATTTCAAACATTACTTACCGTCCAAGGAATCGGAAAATAAATGGAAACATATCAATGATCAAAATTAATTTAAAATTGATTACTGTTATCAAATAAAAAATTTCAAATACTTCGTAATTTTAATTTCGTGATTGGATTATTGCGATTTTCAAAATCATCCTCAATAGGTAAAGAGCACATATTGTTCTTAATAACACAGATTTAATCATAAAAATTGCAAAAACAAATTTTGAAAAATATGAAAAAGATGCTTAAATTCTTTATTATTACCCGAGTGAAGAATTGTAGTGTTATTGAAAGAAACGGTTTGATGTAGTATTTGTTAGAACTTTCCTTCCTACCTAGTTTGAAAGAAGTACAAAGTAGGAAGAGTTTTATAGTCTTTGTCCCGTTTGCGGAAACATGTTTCCATTGAGAAATCGATTTGTACCGATACCTTTCCTTTTATCTTATCGTGATCTTTATTACAGTTTTGGCAACGGTACAGCGTGAACAGCTCATTGATAATAATCCTGGGAAAGTGGAGATAGCGAATGATCCACACCGGATGTTCGTATATTGTTTTACAAGTCCATTTCCATTTCACAGGTACGGTGCGGCTAAGAGCAACTCTCAGGCCATTTTATAGATGCTGTTTAAACAATTTGACCCGTTTTGTGTAAATTTCGACAGCAAACATCGCCGTAAAGACCTTTCAAGGAACTTAACTTTTATTTGAGTTTCATTTTAGCGGTCCGCTTTGAAAGTAAATACTTGTCTTGTCACACTGCGAAATCCATTGTTGCTTCGCACTTGTTTTCTATATTTGGGGACTGTTTTAAAGTGGAACCATTAGGCGGGCAAAATGGCCGGTAAATGGGGTTGAATAATTGGTCCGAGATGGGTTTGGTACCTGACACGATCTCGTATCCCGCGGTGGGGAACATCATCTACCTCCTAACTTCTTTTTATACTCTTTTTGTTTTTGCTTTTCATGGCATTGTTGCCACGAACCTTTTAAATTGTCAAACGAACTAAATACTTTAATTATACCGGGACACATTTAGAATTTATAATAATAACACAAGTTAAATAAATACAGATAAACAATAAAAATTGTTATATTAATTGCAAATTATATGTAATTTCATGAGGAGGTTAAACTAAATGAATTCTGAACCATACACTTTTCAGAAATTTATGTTGTGTTCAATCTAATAATAACCTGTGGCATTAATAAATAGGATACCAGATAAGGTAAGCATACTCTACCTTAGAGCGAATAAAGGCGTAATAAATGCAAAATAATGTATTTACATTGGTAAAGTGTTTACCTAACATTTAATGGTTGAGGTTATTAAAATTGCAAAATGATTTTTGAAATTAAAAGTAGGATCGAATACAATTCCTAAGTTCTTGAAGACAGAGGTATGAGTTCGTTAATCTAAATCAATTTTGTCGTTAAAGTTAATAGTTTGCAATTTATTGATGTTAAGATATTTGTTGATATTACACCATTCTACAATACAATCAACATTACATTGTAATGCAGAGTATAAATGCTTTTTTAACTTCACTTTACTTTAATTCTAGTAGCTGTTATATTCTCTGTTCGAATCTTTAATAATTGGGTTGACCAGTAGATCTTGTCTTTCATTGTTAGAAATAATACCACAAGAAGTATTATGTCTAGTTGCTGGCTTTGTTAACGTACGGTTTAAGAATTATGATAAACTTAGTATTTTATCAATGATTATTATTCTTTGTTTGATTTTCTTTATTAATGTGTTAAATGTAAAAAATAAGTCAAAATATCAAATGTAAATAGTTCCACAAACAAATCGTTTATATGTTTTAATTTTTTTTTAACTTTAAAAACAATACAACATTTTCCAATTAGACAATTTTTTGGTATAAAAAAAAAACCGATTACAAGTTTGGAGACTACGTATGCATATATTTAACATTCTGTTATATTAAAAATTCAAATAATTAAAATTAGTTTTCCTTTGGAGTAGAAGCACAGAATAATTACATAAACATATACCTAATCTGTGGTAGAAGTTCATTGCTATTGGATTTTAAATTAATTCAAATTAATTTAGATAAATCTTAATTTCTAATTCTAATTATAACTTTACTGAAACTGTTGTTAATTATACAAGGTGTTAAAAAATTATCTCAAAATTTAAGAGCAGCATATATGCAAACAATATTACAGAATACCGACCTAAAAACGATCAATTTTTAAGCATTTCTTTTACGTTAAAAACAATTCAACAGCTTATTATTTACGTAATACTTTTTGACATTTTTTAGTGTATTATACAAAGTGTTAAAGAAGGATCAGAAATTTTGGTATTATAATACTGTATAAAACTTCGCATAATAAAAAATAATATACTTAAGAAGTACAAGATGAAAGTACTACTTGATTTGACTATATCTTTATTTTAGAAGAATTAAAGTATGGTACTAAAATTATAATTTCAGCCATATATGGATATGTATAATAATATTAAAATTAGATATTAGACTGATATTGTTAAATTGGTAAAGGTCTACACATTTAATTGCAGTTCTGTTGTGATTGCTGACATATTTAAGAAATATATGCAACAGAATGTATAAAATTGTAATGACCCAAGCCGATTGCATTAGAATTAGAGAAAGGTTAACACTGAATAATAATGCTTATTAAATCATTAATCTTTGTCAAGCAGTGCGTGACAAGCTGACAAATTACCACCTTCACTCAAATCTGAATAATTTTTACACCCACATAAGTTTTCCTGAACAAGTATATCGCCGAATCCTTGCACAATGTGGGCGTCAGGGTAGTCGGGTCTGGAGCCGACCGTAGCGCACGGCGAATCGATTTCCCACGTGTCACTCAAACTCCGGAGCGCGACAATAAACAGCCCAAAATATTTGAATTCCCGTTTGGCTACGGCGCAACAGTTTTGTCACCCACAAACAAAAATACCCACCTTAGATTTACAGCTTGAGGAAGGTGAAAAATCAGGAAGACACGCATTCGCGATGCTTCGCCAATTAGAAATGGAATAGAAATAGTACTATGCGTTCGTTCCGTTCACATATTGTTACTTTGTAAGTGAAATATGAAGCAATAGGTGTACACAATTGTAACTACTGTAAGTTGTGGCTCAATGGTTAAATTGTTTGTACACGCAATTGAGCAGGAGGTTTACTTCTTAAAACACTATTTAGGTACACTCTATTTCCAGTAGTTGATCCTCATGTCATCAATTTCTTTTATCTTGCATCTTTGTCGTAAATGCATAGCACAGATGAGACTTTTATTCACTATTTACGTATATTTTTAAATTTGTACTTCATTGTGTGTTAGTAGTTAGTTTAATCTACAATTATTTCGGTTCATTTCACTCGATCTACGAAACAAAAACTTTTTTCCATATAATAATGTAACGTTACTCTCATTCATCGTTAAAATCTCCAAATAGTATTGACCATTTTCACAAATTATTATCAGTATATTTACTTAGTTTCTATTAGATGTCAGTTTTGTTAGTTATTCAGACTACACCTACACCTACATATTTAAAATAAAAAATTGTTTATTATAAAGACAATTACATAATATCACAGACAGATAAAAGTTTCATTATTTTCATTAGTGTACATCATGTACTTTTTCCTCAAAATTCTTGTAGATTTTTAAAATAAATTAAAGGTGTATATTGTTGCGTTAAGCAAGGTGTTTGAAATAAGAAAACTTTCCTTCTAAAAAGAGTAAAATAAAATTATCAAAAAATCTACAGTTCGAAAACTAACTAACTAAAAAACGAGTAGACACAAAATATAGTTCTTCATAGATTCTAACCTCTAATAAAATTTATACACCTAAATGCATATTACTCGGTGAGACTAATTTACTTTTGTGATGATAACTATTAATTATTATGTTAAGAACTATAAGACAAAGGAAATAATGAAGAAATTAAGTTAGTGTATGAAGCTTTATAGAAAGCGAGTATTCACTTTTTGATT
Organism: Stenolophus ochropezus; assembly: GCA_035578165.1. Taxonomy (NCBI): domain Eukaryota; kingdom Metazoa; phylum Arthropoda; class Insecta; order Coleoptera; family Carabidae; genus Stenolophus; species Stenolophus ochropezus. Next base: position 8,803,145 of record JAQOWZ010000002.1, read on the forward strand.
TAGTCTGAAGTTTAACTGTCCCATTGAACGTGTCAAATACAAAGTAATGTTCATTTTACTATTGAATGCTAGAACCGCGAAGTGTGAAATTTAAAGCAAATAAATATCAATAGTACAAAACAATAGTCATTTAAAATTACATGTTTAATTTAACACCTGAAAATTTACTTTCATTTTGTCTTATACGTTCCAAAGTGCAGAGAAATTGACAAAAGAATAATTTCAACTCCGCCAAACTTACGATCAATTTTCAAGCATTTTTCTTTTTCTAAAGGTCAATTGAGGTTTATACTATGATTTGCTATAAAGACAACAAGTATCTCAAATATTCAGTTCTTGAAAATGTACTTTCATTTTGTCGTATAAGTGCAGTGAAATTGACAAAAGAATAATTTCAACTCTAAACTTGCTACCAATTTTTAACCATCTTCCTTGTTCCAGAGGTGCAAGGAGAAGTTGAACACGCTGGCCATCAGCGTGATGAACCAATGGCCAGGAGTTCGACTCCGAGTGACGGAAGGCTGGGACGAAGAAGGACATCATACGCAGGACTCGCTGCATTACGAGGGGCGCGCTGTGGACGTCACGACGTCGGATCGCGACCGCTCCAAGTACGGCATGCTGGCACGCCTGGCGGTCGAGGCTGGCTTTGACTGGGTGTACTATGAGTCCAGGGCGCATATTCACTGCTCTGTTAAATCAGGTAAGAGATAAAACTTAAATTTTCAAATATAAAATCACAATTCACTAATTTATCAAATACAAAGATGTATAAATCAATAAAAGTGGCTCACTACTTAAAGTGCACTGAATCACATTAACAATCAGTAATGAAATTAGGTTTTTAATACTATTAAATAATAAATATAGATCTATGATTGATAAATGCCTTTTAATAGGAATAAAATGAATAAATTAATAATAGATATATGTATTGCATTTTAAATTCAAGAGTATCTTTGCTGACTCTATCAAACCTTATGTTCTAGACTATAATAGAAAGATCTTTGAAGCTCAATTTCTTTAGGCATTGTCTGCTTTTACGGAAAAGTTGTTAACATTTTTGCAACAAACAGTATATTACATAGCAATTCTCTTATTTCTAAATTAAAAAAAAAATTATGTCATTTAGGATCTCTAGTCAAAGTACAAGTTACCTTAAACGTTGGTTTTTAGAAAAATATTGCTTCGAAAAACGGACATAAGTTGTCGAAAATATTTGTTATTTACTATTCCGATGCGATACTTTTCTATTAACCGTTGATTAAGATAACGTACTGTAACCAGAGGTGAAATAATCGCCTCATAATGCTAGTTTATGATGGATCTAATTTATAATTTTAGATTTACAAATTTACATTTGAAATATACAATTTAAAGTGTACAAAATTAATGATATTTAATTGTCATATAACAAAAGAACAAATAAGTTTTTAAATGTGTAACAGAAAGTAAAATTTCGTGTTTCTTTTCAACGTTTCATTCTGATGAACCGTTTTGAGTTTTGATTACAATATTTAAATAAAAACACAAATTTCCCCTCTTTTTCGGTTTTAATACAGATTTTGTTTTCGTTTATGAAATATAAATTGCTTTGAAAACATTTAATACCTACTAATAGTTATCTTTAAAAATTAAAAATTAAAATATCATGATTTTTGATTTTTTAAATAAATCGTGATTTTTGCTAACCCTGGTTTTTTTAAGGAAAATATTAAATTTAACTATAAAATTAAATAATTATTGTTTTTGTAATCATTTTATCAAATCAAATATTTTTTTTTCTTAATATATTTTGATTATTGAAAAAAGATACACTCATTTGATGATTATTAGAATAAAATATTACTTGGAAAATATTAGAAAATACATCAAAAGTTAACATTAAATCAACGTAGTAAGAATGTATTTAGAAGAATATTGTTGTAAATTCATTCATTTTATTAATCTCAACAAATTTATTTGACCGCGTATGATAGAGGTAAATAATTAAGGTTTCCTACGTTATTTATTTTCAGCGATTGATAAGTAGAAATTTAATATTTAATAGTTAAACCCACTGTAAGTTAGACTGTTTGTGCAGTTTTATAAGTGATGTTAGTATTCAAAAATAATGGGGTAAATTTGGTTGGGTGTGAGTAGGTATATTTATCACAGCAACCCATGTTATTATCCAAATAAATAAAAATTATTTTCGGGTTGCTGTGCGTTCCAGCAACGTTGCTCATAAATAATGAAGCAGCTTCTTGGCTGAAAGTATAACAGGCATTTTAGCAGGCAGGATCAACTTATTGAAATTTAAATTGTTGGGTGTTGCGCGCATAATTGGCGAAGCCATTTGCATACCGACATCAGAACAAGATCGAGGAATCCTCGGGACTGATTGACTGAGATGCACACGCACCGGAAAGTGTGGGTTGTTGGAAACGCCTTTCACGTATATCACCGACGAAATAGGCCTCACAATGGATTGCTCACGAATTTAATCGCTCTTCTAATCGGGACATCGGACATGTATTCTTTTCAATAGGCACTACACTCCCAATATTAATAATATTAGAATATAATGCATGGGCCACGGTTTAGTCAGGAAAGTATTTGAGGTTAAGACCTTTTTGAATTTTAACGTCGTCAATTGTTATTGTTATTGAATCATTACAATTAATTTCGGAATATTTATTGCACAGACGAACGTCAACCAACAATAAGCAATAAACTATGATGATAAAAAATATAATGAGATATACCTACCTTCACCTTGGTATGATATATTTCGAGATTTTAACGAATGTTTACGAATTAGGTAAATCACTCAGCTTCTTATTTCTGGATACTTATATTCCATTTTCATTTTAAAATTTTCGAATGATATTCAGTCTATAAATATCTTTATTTCACAAAAAGTTTACAGAAAAATAAATATTTTTTGCACAGTTAATAAACATCAACATTCATATTTCCATTGTCTGATGATATCAGTTTGAGAACTTCAACACATAACCATAATAAGAAGTTTCTTGTCTCAACAAAAAATATTTGTTCTTGTACATCATACAGATATTATCAACAATACGTAAAACAAAATTTTATTCCACTTTTTCTTAATGTGACTTACAATTACTGTACATATACTTTTTAATTCTTAAATAAAAACAAAAATCGATATATTACAGCAATGTTGAACAGTTCATTAAAGATTATGTCAGGTTTTCAAAGCGAAATGTTTCTATTATCCGATTTTTAAGGTAGCCGACATTTTAATCAGAGGTGGAAAAATCGGACCTTATAAATTTGTTTCCATGAGATACTGACTTCTAAAATGAATTTAAAATGTACCTGTTGAAGTAATTGATATTCCTTATGCCACTCGGATTAAATTAGATTACTTAAATCAATTCAGTTCAGATCAGTTTGATCTAACTTGGCAAGTTGTACAGAAGGAGTAAACTGATTCAGTTAAATAGAATGAAAAATAAGTGATCTGGATTCATAAATATAAGTAATTCGGATCCAAATGACAAATGGAATATTCCTTATAGTAAGCAGTTGGATTCGTTGGTAAGAACGAGAATATATAAGCCCGCAAATATGAAAGCAGCGTGAGAACAGAGTCCATATCCAAATCCAAATGATATGTAAGCATTAGAATTTGGCTGCAGGACGTCTGGCCTGAGGAATGCTTGCCTCTGGTCGGGAGGGTCATTTGTAAAGTGGTGTTGTGCCCTGATCGATGTCTGCGATAGCCATCGGATGGAGTTTATAGCAACCGCCACTGCTGGGGTGGTTCGTAAAAAACAGATAAACACTCCACAATGGGCTGATTATGTCTACCTGCTCATAAATAAACTCCACTGTTTTTTCCCCGCGATTTTTTTCCTGCTTAGAATTCTAATTTCTACAGAATCCTAACAAATTAAATTTATTATAATGTATTAAAGTTTTTGTTCACGGTGGTTTACCAGCTTCGACTCAAAAATGGGATAATGTGATGTTTGATTGGTCTGCTATAATACACAATTAAAATCTAAAAATGTCTACAGGTAAACTTAATTTCAACGCTTAACACGAAAGGAAGTAAATCATAAAGTAAAAATAGTTGAGAATCCAGCTAGTTGTTTCGCAAAATTATATTTAGAAAAAAATATATATTATTAATAGCATTTGACTTCTAGAAAAATATTATAAAGTTTGTTAAGATCTAACGATAAAATTTTTAGTTGGGATTTAGTGCTCTATTGATAATCTTTGTAATATTTGAATGTATTTTATAGTTAATATTTTCGGTGTTTTCAGAAAATTGTTCAAGTTGAATTATATTCAAATTTTTTAATTGCTTCGCTGTCGTGATCTAAATGTCATTTTTGACACTCATTTGCCTGGTACAATTACTACGCAACAACTATTCGTAAATTTTCCAATAATTTCTTGCCTCTATATTACTTATGAGAAATGAGATTATTCTATTATTTATTATATATCTCTTGTTTCGAACTTTATGACATTATCAGACATCATAAATGTCTGATCGAGTGAAACGATCATAACAATAAATAATAAATAGTGCCATAATGAAGAATAATGATTTTTTACAGTGATTTTTTTGCGGTTGTTGATTCACTGATAATTTTACAATTTTATTTTAATCCTTTCGGTGTATTCTGGATTACTTGAAAATTTTTTTGGGAACCCATTTATTAAATTAAGTTTTGTTGGGGATCTGCTGTTAAAGATTTTTGTTGCATTAAATTTTTAGTTTATGTACATGTTGGTTCATTAAAAATCTTCCAGCATGTTGTGACGATTCAAACACGTCAGTATTTTATTGTAATAGGAATGGACGCTTTTAGTAAATTAGTATTTGGTTTGTTGAGGATCTGGTGTTGAAAGTTTTTTGTGGCGATCGGATTTTTGGTTTGTGTGGTTGTTGATAAATGTCGCCATCACCGCAGGAGTGCTGAGCGTCGTGTTGTCATGGTAATGATGGGAACGTGCTAGAGGAATGTGACAGGCGCCTGCGATCAGCCTATTCACACGCAAATCACACTCATTCAAATACAATACCACCCTGGTGTTTACCAGCTAATGTACGCCATACGGAAACTGTTGCAGTCGTCGCGAATTTATCTGCCAGCATTTGCCACTTGCACTCGCGAGAATTAGATAACAAGCAATCCTGTTTGTAAAAATCTCAAATTCCCAAAGCAGATTTACCTAATCCAAGAAGCTGAGGATTACAAGACAATGCTAGGAATTTGGGAACGCCGAAGATGACTTGGTAATCGTATTACTACACCTGAAACAACCTAACGAAAATTTACCCCTTTCAACAGAATATTATATTTTTAACCAATAGATTAGTTCATTTATCTTTGTATGGTGCAACGTTCGCAAAATGTACAGAGGCTCAAATAGAACATTTCACTGGTAACTAATGCAAAATCTCTATAAGGTATTTATATTAACAGTGGGTTTCAAACTATTTGTGTAAGATGATATTTTTTACAACCTTATTATATATTAAAGGTGATAGTATAATCAAACCGATTTTGACTTTTTTTTATCTTATCCGATGTTTATGAGGTCTTCACAATACATTTCATTGAAATGTACGTGTGCACTTGTAATAATTCATTAGTATACATCAGTCATTAGGGTGTAAAATGTTGAGATTTTGATAAATATAAAGAAGAAAGGTTACTGTAAAATATGAAAAACCAAAAAAAAATATGATGTGTACATCACATGTCTACTTTGTACGCTAAATTAAAAGTATCATTCTTCGTCAAAATTTCCTACGAAATGGATCATCTTTTCAAAATTTTACGAAAGTGTTTGTCACTATTTCTTATTGTATTACAAAAAAATATTTTAATCGTTTTTTTGGCATTGCAATGAAAAAGAGAGTCGCACAAATAGATGTTATAGCAGTCCCATATACAAATTTCAAGAGGAAGTAAAAATTGGAAAAATTCATATTCTGCAGTTTACATATTCTATTCTATGGTGGCCCCATCTGATTTTTATTTCTTAGTAATATAAGAGCCATGAATTTAGCAGTAAAACTTACGAAACTATTGCGTGATTATTTCAGGAATGACATTTTTTTTCACCGAAAAATTTCAAATGAATCATTTTAATTGGGTGAAAATAACGTATGAAATAATCATAATATATAATTATTATTACCTGTTAGAATTAAAGTATAGGAAATTGACTTCGAATAAAGCGCTCTTTTCATGAACAAATGAGAAATAAATACTTGTGTAAAAGTCAAAAATGTTTGTTAAATGCACGTAGCCGCAAATCCAGATTAACTTAAGCAGTTTCATGTTGGATTAAAAGGATTATACATATTGGTTTTGTTCTGGATTACTACTGCGATTTTCCTAATCTTGTTTAGAGATGGTATTAACTTAATACAGTTTAATCTTTCTGAAAAATTCTATACAAAAACTAACCGATTTTTCTCTTTTCAGAATCGTCGTCAACAGCTCGGCACGGCGGTTGTTTCACGGCAAACAGCACGGTGCGGACATCTACCGGCGAGCGGCGAAAGCTCTCCGAGCTCCGAGTAGGAGAGCGCGTCCTTTCGCTGGACCAATCTACCGGAGAGTTCATCTACAGCGAAGTTCTGCTCTTCCTCGACCGGAACACAGACAACAGGAGAGAATTTGTAAGACTTCACACGGCATCAGGCCGTGCTTTGACCCTCACCCCCCTGCACATGCTGATCAGTGGACCCGTCTCCAACCCCACGGACACAGTCTTCGCGGAGAATGTTCGCGTAGGGGATACAATCCTCGTAGATGTGAACGGGACTTTAACAGAGGACACTGTAGTAAGAATAAAGCCCATGTGGAGTGTCGGTGTGTTTGCACCTTTAACCGCAACTGGGACGATAGTTGTGGATGAAGTTGTTGCTTCTTGTTATGCTGTGGTGGACAGCCAAGCGATAGCGCATTGGTCCTTTGCTCCTTTGAGACTTGCTCTCAATCTCAAGAACGGGTTCTTGAGACTGTGGAAGCTTGTTGGTCGGCCACTAACAGGCTGGACGATATCAAATGAAGTGAGCAGGGAGTCTCCGAATCAGGGCACGCATTGGTATGCCAAGAGTTTGTACACCTTAGCCACGTATATCATTCCGTCACACTTACACGAAGAGTGATATAGATACTGTTTTTAAATTTGCCAGTGAATGTATAAAGATTGGAATTATAATCAGTTATTGTTGATTATTGATGTTTTACACCTTTGCAGATTCAGGATCGCTTATTTTATTTATTTATATATAGGTATAATATATATTTAAAATATTAAAATATATGTTTTTATCGAACTGTTTGCTACTTGATGATAACATTTATTTTATGATGTATTTTTGGTAATTTTAATAAATTATTTTAAATAAATATTGTTAATATCCAGAAGCTGCAGAGGTTGAATTTAGTGATAGACTATTTTATAAAGATTTGTACATTATTTTTATCCAATCGCGTTCCTCCCATGTATAGCCATGACAACGAGAACAATTGATGTGTACTATCAACGTTAGGCTAATGTCTTGGTTCTTGTACATAATACTATTTTAATCTAATGTATTGTTTTGGTACTGTAGTTATTAATAATGTAATGACAGTGTTTATTTTGTACTATAAACTGTATAGATGTGTGTGCGTATGTAATGTATTTGGAGCGAATCAAATATGTTTTAATTATTATAAAATCAACAATCTATTTAAGTTATATTTAATTGTAGGTAAAACAATTTATAAATGTTATGTACATAAAATATACACTCTTAAACTTATAACATACTTTATCTAACTGTCCCATAAAACCGTTGCCAAATTTGTCATCCTTTAAATTCGATGATGGTAGGCAACAATCAAAACGTCTATGTCCCACCAATAAGTAAATACAATTTGAAATAATTGTTGTTGTTGTAAAAATTCTAAATTATACTATTTGACTTTCGCATTTTATATTGCTTATATAAAATTTTGAAAATTTTGTTAGGGGTAGTTTATTTATTCAAATTCGTTTCAAAAGTATAAGACAAGAGTTATTTTTATAAATATTTATTAAATTGTTTATTTTTATTAGTCAATGTGAAAACCTAATATATTAATTGTCACAGTGTAAAAATGCCATGTTGATGTGAACTCTTGTATGTCATCTGCTCTTGTTTTGTGTCCTAAGGAATATGATTCTGATTGTTAGATAGCTTTAAAAACATCCTTAAGATCTGGAGGAATGTCTGAAAATATAAATTACAAATAGTAAGTACAGTTTTTATTCCTTTTGAAGTGCATTTTGCTTATTACGTTACAAATCAACCATGTATTGACATTTAAATGTTTTTATATGTTTTATTAAAATAATTTCAATTCTAGTTCATTGCATATTCTCATATTGAAGAAACCTGGTACGTAGAGATGAGGTGAAGCAGTTATGAGAGCTGAGCTATGGATAAGACATGAGGCTTCTTGCAACGCCAGTAGACTCTGCTTGAGAACATCTCTTTTTGTATTTTTCCTGCAAAACTTGTAGATGTAAGGTGTAAATAAATAAATAATCATATCGCAAATCGCATATATAAAAGCATTTAAAATTACTTTCAAAATTATCTTCTTCTCTTAAAAATTAGCCTTATAGTTAATGATAAATGTTTTGATTTCGCAATTTACGTGTTTATAAATCCCTAAGTTTGTTGTATATAAGCTGAAACCAATGGCTTTAATTGTTTAAATTTTTTATTTTAATAGGAATTATTAAATTATTTCACAAAAATGTTGGTTTATTTGAAAAGCTACCTCCGGTATTATCAACATTTAATTTTAAAAATGTAAGTAAAAAACTAGAATTATTGTACCTCCTTCCATTTTTAGTAACTGAGTACTACCCTAAAATGAGTGAAGATTTTTAACAAATTATTTTCTGTTATCTATATTATTAGGGGTAGAAATCTCAAACATTGTATTTAGACTAAGAACTTGATGCTACAGCTATAAAAAAAGACCAATTTTATGGGGCACTCTAAAGTGGTAGTTCTCTTGAAGAAGTTTCGAACGGAACTTATCTTTAAGACAAATATGTACATAACAATTATCTTTTAAAAGAAAAATCGGATAAGAAAATTTTTAAATAAAAGATTCTTAGAATTTTATTCCTAACAAAAAACTCTAATAAAGTTTTTCTCTAAAGTTAATATTTTCCACCCTTGTAAAATATATAAATGAACAACCCCTAGAGGCTCATATTTGGTTGTCTACTAGATCTATGTTCCTAGTTTATGTATGCCAAGTTTCACCAAAATCGGACAGAAAAAATACCACAGTATATTACAACATAAGTACATATGTATACTTATGTGTATAGGGGTGCTTTTATTAAAAGGGCAACATAAAATCTGTAAGGGTACAGAATTTAAATAAATGTATATTAAGTACATGTGATACCTATATATAGAGCAAAATTACGTTATTTTTAAAATTTAATTTAGCGTTAATTGATATTGATGCTTACATAACCGCATTCAAATTATATTTAAATTCTAAAATTACTGTTCTATGTCAAGCCATAGTTGCTAATACTTTAATGTTAATATTAAATACATATATGATATACATGATACATTTTAAAAAGAAAATGACCTAATTAACTATGAAACAAAAACAACAACGGACAAATAAATTTTTCAAACAGACGATATTCAAAATTTCATTCTCTTTAAAATATCCTAATAATTTTCTTCTTTAAACTTAATAGTTTACCAGTTACTTGTAAAATATTTTTAAGAAATTCATAAAAGTAGCGCACAAGATATGTCGGAGTGTTCGTGTTGATAGGGTGGTTTTTTGGTTTTATTCTACTAATTCGACGTCGTAGATTCCGAATTCGGTTTCTAAATTTCACTACGACTTATGGTTTTCAACCCTAGGATAAATTTTCTTTTAAAATTATCCAAGCCTTTATACCTAGTATACATATACCAAATTTGAACCGGATCCGCCAAAAACAAGGATTTTGGCAACAAAAAAACGGAAGGCTGAAACATATTATGTAAGTTCCTAATACACTCATGGATTCATAAAAAAATTAAATTAAAAAAGGTACAGAAAATATTGAACGACCAATCACAGACGTGATCAAGTATTGATTTTTTGAAACCAACCAATCAAATGATAATATTTTGTTACCTTTGAAATGACCAATCAAAAAAGCGATATATTTAATTTGAATTTTTAACATTTAGATAAAAGTACATAATTTGTAAATGAATATATACCGTTGTATTATATACTTTAGCTTTAGCAATTAAAAAGAAAAAATTCTCCAGCTAATGTATTACAAGTTATTTATTAATTATTTTTAATTCTACCCTTATAGAACTGTAGCTCCCGCGTTCAGATATTAAATAAAAGTCATCCACCCTCACAATAAACAAAAAAAATCACAATCATAATCTGTAAAACACGTAGAATAAGTATATTAACTTATACATGAAGACCACAAGATATATACAAGTTAACATATGTGCAGGGGTGTTCTCATTAAGAGTATGATTTTTTGGTTTTATTACCTTAATTCGACGTCGTAGATTTCGAATTTGATATCCAAATTTCCATAGGACTTATAGTTCTTACGTAATAAACCGTTTAAATCTTTATTATTCAATAACTCCCTTATAGACTGCATTAGTGTAACGGTCATTTTGTGGCGCCAAATTCAAACTGAAACCCTAACTCGCCTCTGCCGATTCATACGCCCATGTTATTCTTATGGGAATAAAAATGTGCAATCTTTAAACTTCTAGAAAGTATTATAAAATGCAAATCTTAACTATTAAACCTTATAAATACTAATCTCTAATGTTTTATCTATCTTCTAATGTAATATAAAAACCCAAAAAACACAGTATTATTTAATAAACTTCAATTTAAACACTAGGTGAAAATTTCTGAAAACGTATGTCGTAGCTGTCTTAGTATTCAGTTGAACCTGTCACTTTAACGCGGCGTTTTTAACTTGGTGCACCAAGTAACGACATATGTTACTATTTGCGAGATTACTTTCTTCAAAATTAAATTTTTCATAATTTATTCTTTTATTTGTACTTTTGCTGTACGGAAAGCAAAGAGTAATATTTTAGGATATAAAAAAATACTATGTTATAGTTAAGAATCGCCAAAATGCTTTAATATCGTGAATTGAAAATGTACTCCCATAAGAAATGCATACACTCTGATTTGAATTAGGGTTTCGCGCTAAATGTAAATCTTAACCTCACTAACGTGGTCTATTTTCAAGCCCTTGGCGGATTTGACTTCAGAAGTTTTTAGTCCCAAGTACCTAGTATATGTATGCCAAATATAAAACGTATCTGTGACAAAAAGGTTTTTTGCAATTTCAAAACCATGGGTTTTTGAAGATGCAATTAATTAGTAAAAGTAGGGAATACCAGTATGCCATTTTATAGAGTTAACTGTTAAACTAACGAATCTGATGTCCGTTTTGTGCGCCAACCATTAGTTTAAGGGTTATTCGCGTTTCCCCTCGAATTAAATTTTAGGCAACACCCAACACGACCTTGTATCATCAATAAATAACTACAGGAGTTTTTACAGGTAGGTATAATTTGTTAGGAAATCCTTAAATTTAGAACATCAACAACAAGGTATGATAAATAATATATATTTAAATGGAATAAATCGTATTATAATTTCAATGCATGCATATTCTGTATATACAATGACTTGTAGTATTCCAGAACATATGATGTATATTACAATATGTTATATGTGCAAACACCCTTATATTTCTAAGGGTGTTCTTGTTAAGGGGGGGGGGGGGTGTAAATTTTGGTTGTGTATCTCTAATTCGACCTTGTTTCTAGTTCCTTTTACCTAGTATTTGTATGCCAAAAATAAGCTGGATTGTTCAGAGTTTTTTCAAAATTTTTAAAAATTTTGAGTTAGAGCCATTATCATTCTTTTTTAATGATGTAGGCAATACCCATCTCAAGTTTGTATCGCCAATACATAAATATAGGAGATTATTTTTTCAACTGAGCCTATAACACATGAGTAAAATCTGTTAGATTGTATCTGAATCCCAAATGCAATACTAAATCTAAAAGAAATTATAAGCTGTAGTTAAAAGGATAGTTTACAAGCATTGAAGTAAAAAAGAATGTATTCGGTTTTTCTGATTTAACGATAGATGTCACATAAGTAATGCTTTTAAAATGATAAATCAGAAAACATTATAAATGTAAGTTTTTCAAGGGACCAATCAAAAACATGATGAAATTATTTTAAATTTGAAATTCAATTTTTACGTTAGGTATAGAAATATTTTTTGATACAATTTATACTAAAATTTCATTCGATATTAATAAATTATACAACAAAAGATTCAACTTGAGAAATTGAATACAGCAATAGTAAATTTATTAATAATTAGGGTATATTTCTGTAACATGTATGGTATAATTTCTTCTTCAACAATTTCGGAATATAATTTTATTGCATATATAACTTGGGAAAAAAAGAAAAAAAAAATTATATATTCTAGATACACAAACGAACAATTTTTAGTTCATCTCTAATTGCAGAATTCGAAACTGACGTCAAAGTTATTCCAAAGTAGTACACACTCTTCAAAAATAGGCAAAATATTATTGAAGTCTTTATAAAACTGAATATATCTAAAGAAAAACAGGAATTTTCCATTCTGTAATTTTAAAATTTTATTTAGTAAATATAAATAAACCGAATTTTATTAATAAAAATAAGTAACAATGTAAGTTGGATGATCTTGAATTCGTTGATGTTCTAGAAGTTTAGTGGTTCCAACAGATCCAGACAGCAGACTTGACGAAGAGTTTCGCTTCATAGGTTTGGCAGCAGAATTTCTACAAACACAACAATAATTATATATTTAAATTATGCATTTAATGCATGTGTAATGATAATCTATTTATGCTATAATGTAGATGAATTATTTGCTGTTTTGTGGGTTTTGGAAGTTATTAGATTATAAACAAATAATTACAGCACAACAAATATAGTTCTGAATAAACCATTGCTCTATCAGTACAGAAATTATAAATTACAGTTGTGCTTGAAAATAATTTATTACAAATTTATATTCTTTATAAAAGTAGTTAGGGATTTGAATTCATATTTACATTGAACATACTTTTCAGAAGATCCATTTTAATAGATAAAGGATAATCAATGGTAGGAACGCATAGATATATCATATAAAATTGCAATCAGTTCATCGATTTCATAGTTTCCTGGTTGACAGTCAAGAACTGGTCCTCTAGGTTGAAATATCACTATATTCACCGGCTTCAACTTCAGTATATTTTCTATAAAAACTTGCAGAAAATCTTCAAACGCCTGCGTATCATACTGCAACAAATAAAATTTTTGCTTTGTAGAGTTGGATACTAAATAAAATTATTATTAGATTAAATACAATTGTTAATAAAATCTGAACTGCATACACATTTATTTCCTACAATCAAAGAATGTATTCTTACTAATTTAAATTTTCCTGATGCACTTATTTTATTGTAATAGAATTTTAACGGGCAGCGGTGGCTCACTTGATTAATGCATCCGATTCAAACTTTAAATGAGATCTGGGGTTCAAATTAGTGTTGTTTATGAAATTCGAAAAAATTACTTTGTAAATTTTTGAATTTCGAAGTTCGAATTTTGAATTTTAAATTGATGGACGAATTTTGAACTTTGTTTCAATTTTATTTTTTTTATTTGCTTTTGTTTGTTTGTATATAAATCAGGGCATGTAACCGAAAAAAATACTGGTTAACGGTTAACCCTTATAGAGAACGTTATAATAATAACGGTTTTAGTTCGAAAACCGGTTTTTGAAAATTGGAAACCGGTTTAAACCGGTTAATATATCGGTTAAAAATATAATTAAAATTAATTAAAACAAATTAATTATAAAAATTTGATTGAAAAAAATTACAAAATAATTAATTTAAAAAAAACGAAAAAAAATACCATCTGAGAAAAATATAACAATTAAAAAAAACCAATTTAATTAATGAATATTCACAAAAATTCCCATAATATCTTTAGAAAAACGCAGGTCACTTTTCAATTTTAAACTTGCCTGTGTTGACAAAGGCCATATTTATTTGGGACTTTTTAAGTAACCTTAACGACCAAAGAGACTACCTACATTTATGACTCTCCAATAAAATGGAAATTGTAAAAACTGTCATGACTCATGTTCAAATACAAGTAGAAAACACTGATATAAAAAAAATATTAAAATTTTTCTCGCTAAATGAAAAATAAAGGTTAATGTTCGCTAAAACCGGTTTATTTTTTTTTGGTTAACGGTTACCGGTATTTTCGGCGTAAAAAATATCGGTTAAAATTACGGTTAAAGTTCGCAATTTTCGTTAAAAATATCGGTTACCGGTTTTTATTAACCGGTTTTTTTAACCGGTTACATGCCCTGATATAAATACAGTAAGCGAGAAAAGAATATTGTCTCTTTGGGGAACATGGTAGTGTATTAAACATTCTTAACACAAAATCCTTAGTTATTAAATTATTAAAAGAATATATTATATAGTTTCTTTATTGTTCTATTGTTATAATTTTATAATAAAAAAGTTGTTTTCTATTTCATTTACTTTTTCTATTTCTTATTCCTTCTTAGTTTTGAATTCGAATTCAAATTTTTAAATTTCGAATTTCCGATAACGAATTTTAACGTGAATTCGAAATATGATATTTCCGAATTTCGAATTATTTTTGCAATGAAATTTCGAATTTTTTTTTTTCGAAAATCGACAGTACTTGTTCAAATCCCATCGTCGCCGGTTAATTACTAAATATAAATACTGCTGTGTCCGAGTGGTTCTAAAGTCTTTAAAATTTGTAGATCGTTTGAAGAGATTGCTGACTAAAGCACCACTCAAATAAAAGTAAAAATGTTCAGAGTTCAGAGAATCTCCAAAACTTGATACTGAATTGAGAAATATAAAAGATTTTAAAATATAGTTATTTAAGCTACACGGAATGTAAGTATTATAAGGTTTGTGGACCAAAAATAAAAAAAATGTTATCAGAATTTTACGACTTATATTGCTGAAGTAAGTTAGGGTAACATCAAGTATGGCGCGAAAATAATATACCATGAAAATCTAAACTTATAAAATTCTTAAATTATTTTAGCAAGTATTGTTATATGAGAATGTATTATTATTTAGTGCATGTTGTCGAAACCATAAATAATTATTAATTATCTATACTCTAAAAGGAAATTTCCAACAATGCACTCAATCTACTTATAACAAAAGCGCTCCAAGATTTCAACAACGCAAGATAACAACTGCAAGAGAGACAGGATAACTTGCGCTGTCCTTTTATCCTGGAGCGCGAGTTCAACACGAAACAGTCGACGATCGGACGCGGACGTGATAGCGTCGTGACGCCTGCTGATTTTACCGCGCGAATTAAAAATAAATCAACGATACAAGTGTCAATTTAGACATTATTGTTTTACTTTTAACAGTGTGAAATATTTTTTTTTATATAAAGTGTTGTTTATGATTATTTACAATGAACAGGACTAACATTTTGTAAAACAGGTAAATTTTATGTGAATTATTAATTAAGCAAATACATAATATAATATCATTTTATTTATTGTTAAATATATAAATTATATTACAATAAATTTTTATGTATATTGCGATCATTGCGATTCTAAAGCACCACTGTATCCTATGATTTGGAATCAACTATAAACTGTAGCATATTTGTAAAGGATGTAAACCTATCCCAATAAAATTAAAGTAAAACTTGTCATGAAACAAATATCTAGAAATGCCACAGATTTATTTCTAGATTTCTACAGTTAAAAGCTTTTACTATTTTTTTTTCAAATGTATATATTACTTATAAAGAGCGCAATTTATTGTTTTATTGAAAATTAATACGGATAGACATATCAGTTTCGATCTTGAGATTTTAGTACAAATTCTGTTCATTATTTTTAATACGCTGTCTTCCTTCTTCTTGTTAATTATAACAATGTCAGGTTTGCAAATGAAGTGTGTTAAAATTAATTTTTAAAATGTTGAGATTAATTCTTTTTTATCTTCAATAATTAATCATAGCGTAATTAATTTCAGCAAAATTGGAGCACAAATTATTCTTTATAAAGAACAAATTATAGGTACAAGAAATTTAATCTCATAATAAATAAAAGAAAATAATAAATTTTTATTGCTTCCACTATTTTCTCGTAAGTGTAAAACAGTAATAGTGCAACAGGTTTATAGGGCATTATTTATAGATGTTTGTAACAGGTGCTGAATAAATTTTAAAATTTTATGGGACATGAAAATTCAATTTTACATCGTGATAAATGTAATATAATTAAATAAATGTCCAAGGTAGCAAGGGAATGAAACTGATAAGTTTTATACCTATATTGATACTTCCGTACATTTATTTTTCTATTTTTAATGGCAAAGCAATCAATCTCAGTTTCAGTATACTTATTTACAGTAAATTAAAAATGTTTTTCATTTATTGAATATTCATCTAACACATTTTTGGTCATTAGATCTAAAATATTATATTTTATCTCATCAAAGAATCACTTATTCCAGTTTTAGGAAATAACAAGGGGTTTTCCTTATATTTTTCATGTGTAAAATTTTCTTTTTCGAAGTCCCTTTAAATTGAACTACAAAGAATGTTTCTTATTGTCTCAGAATTATGTTTGTTTTTTGTCGGATGTTATAACCAATTATAATATTACTGATATTATGTTAGTACGTATAAATTGAGTTTTTCTTACTTCATTGACAATTTAACGATGCTTTCTTCCATTAAAACTTTCAGACGGCGATCTTTTCTTATTTTCTACAGTTCCGGTTTCTTGTATTGACAAAAGTTGGATATAACTGAACGAATATACATGCATATGAAGAATGTACAAATTCTATTTGAGTAACTAATTTTCTTTTTTCGATAAATATATATACAATTTTTATTGAGATTTTTATCGTATAATATTGTTTTTATTAATAACAATAAACTAAAATTTTTAGTGTAATTATATGAGTTGAATTATATAGTTATTACTTATTACATAACTAGAGGGTGTATATTTTTTACCCACTGTGCGGTTATATCAATTATGATCTTATTTGATGTAGAATTTAATTTTGAATAACTTTGTACTGTTATAGTTTTGCTCTAAATGTAATAGGAGAGAAGGTAACCGCAATTTTTTTAAATCCTTATGTTAAAATACTAAGTTCCACGTTTCGTTTCACACATTGTATTTGAAATTAATTCATGTTAAAGTGATAATTTTTAGCCTAAAATGTATCCAATCGAATCCCTGTATTTCTGATCAAGTGTATGAAACTAACCAATAAAACACACTGACTGAAAAGAGCCCTAAGACTTTTATCACTTATGGCATAAGGTTTCTAGATAAATGACAATTGTTAACATCTGTCATACAATTATTATTTTATTGTTTTACTTTGAAAATGTCATATTTAGGTTAAGGAAATGATAAAATCGCAAAAAACTTTGCCACCGAATATCCTTCGATCCTTGATAAATAACATATAATTTTATTACAACTTTCTCAAGCACGTTGCTTTTAGGTAACAGCTCACCGCCTTCGACCATGAAAGGTTACAAAGCAACGTGCTTTCGGCATCTGTCATAAAGTTATTACGTAATTATCAATGAAGTAGGGATATTGTAGCTGAAAATAGATTGAAAGAATAACCATAGAAAATTTATAGAGGTATATTTATATTTTATATTAAACCGATTACTATTAAGTATTGAATATAAAAATGTCTAACAACAAAGTAAGTAGTAAAATAATAGAGTACCTAATGTAAATAATACGAAAAAGACAATCATATGTTGTCATTGAAATGGATACAATAAGAATTATTATTAGAATATTTACGTACTAGTGTTATAATAACCGGTAATGAGAAAACTATGTGTACAATTACATCAAAATTCTATTTAATTATGCTTCCCTTATTCAAAATAACATGCTTCGTCATTAGATATAAACAGAAATTGAGATAAATCTATTTTAATTAAATCTGATCTATCAACATATAAATCATAAATTCACTTTATCTTATCATACAATTTAATATAAAATAACAAACCTAACTTTATCACTGGCACGACATTTCTAAATGGAACAAATCTGTTCCATAACTTAATATCAAACCATTAAGAACATCAGAGCAGAATGTATCTCAAAAAAATGGGCTGTTATTAAAAAAATCTTCTCTTTAATTAAACCATCAGTCATTTGAAACTCCTAATTATATTTTCTCTCCAATTTATTATCCGTAAAACTTGGAAAGAATCTGAAGAACAAACATTTGCTCATCAATGTTTGTAGAAAGTTTTTGTGACAAAATGTAATCGATCACTGAATTCTATTGTATCCCATGGCATATGTTTCATTGTCATTGACAATGGTGGTGTATTATATGTCAACGGGTATTTATGATGCTCTGTCTTGTTTTGCCTAAGTATGAAAAATGGGAGAAGTGAGGAAAGAGTAATGAAAATAAATAGAACTAAGAGACACGAAAAAGTGAACTGATATGAATTTATTATTAAGTTTACTGTGTGGTAACAAACAATTTTCGTACCTTCATTTTTTATTTAATTTAAAAAGGATTCATCAAATGAAAAAAAAAATATTTTCTACTTCATGATCTCTAATCCAATTTAATTACTCATTTTACTCGCTTTTTGTTTCAATTTAAATTTAATTTCGTTCTTATTGAGTTAAATGGACATAAAATTAATGAACTTTGGATGTTCATTTATTTAGTTCATTGTTCAATTTCACAATTATTTGAAGAATCAAATGGATTTCAACTTAATTCTAAATACATTTGATCTGAAAATGCCTTACTCATTTCTGTTGTAATGTTTACATCGGGTTGTTCAAATTTAAATGAATATTTGTAATTTTGAGCTAATAAAATGTTAAAAATTAATTAGTTATTTACATGAGAGCAAATTAATTGAGATAATAATACTTCTGTTAAGATGGGTATTTGAAAAATGTAATGAATGAACGTGGTTTTTAGAGATGATAATTTTTAATAAAAGTTACATTGAAAACTAATATTAATGTTAAAAAGTGTATAGTATAAAATTTTTAATTAAATAATAAGAACGAAAAAAAGCTTGCTTGTCCATGTGATGAAGAATCATTGGTTAGATAGCAATTTGTCATACACTTGTGTTAAATAATGAAGTACATCATTACCACATTACCTCTATATTTCTTTCACCTAATATGTAGATAGATTCATTCTGATTTTTTTTTGATTTATTTAATCCTTTATTATTGAAATTTTTACAAAAATTCAAGGGTAATATTTTTATTGAAAAATTAATACAAATGATTCCGTTTAATTCTTAACTGGCCAATTGGGACAGCCAATTAATTGAACTAACTTTAATAACGGAAAGCAAATTAATAAAAAAATAAATCATTCAAAAAACACTTAATTAAATTAGCAAGGGTGGATGTTTTTTACGGTGGGTGATTTTGATTTATTTAAAGTAGGACAAGAATTAAGAGTACTTCACAGTGAACTTGCTGTGTATTTTGTAAACATTACGGTGACTGGTTTTTATCTTTTTATGCAGGGTAAAAGTGAAGATAGTAAACATTACATGACTGGTTTTTACAGAGGATGATTTTGAACTAATTACTTTAGGGAAAGAATTAGAGTACATCAACATGAGTGAACACTCTTATCTCAGGTTGTAAACATTACACTGACTTGTTTTTACAGAGTGTGATTTTAAACTAATTACATTAGGGAAAGAATTACAGTACTTCACAGTGAGTGAGCACCCCTGTCTCAGGTAGTAAACATTACGGTGACTGGTTTTTCCGGAAGGTTGATTTTGAACTAATTACATTAGAGGAAGAATTAGAGTACTTCACAGAGAATGAGCACCCCTGTCAAAGGTAGTAAACATTACAGTGACTGATTTTCACGGAGGGTGACTTTGAACTAATTACACTAGGACAAGAATTAGAGTACTTCACAGCGAATACACACCCCTGTCTCAAGTAGTAAACATTACAGTGACTGGTTTTTATGAAGGGTAACATTGAAGTAATTACATCAGGGCAGTAATTAGAGTACTTCACAGTGAGTGTAGAAGGTAAACAATACGATAACTGATTTGTACGGAGAATGATTTTGAACTGATTACATAAGGACAAGAATTAACGTACTTCACAGTGAGTGAGCACTCTCAGGTAGTAAAAATTAATATGACTAGTTTTTACAGAGGGTTAATTTAATGTAATTACATTACCAGTGACTGAACATGCAGGTAGAAATCAATATGGTGATTGATTGTAAGGAGGATGATTTTAAATTAATTACATTAGGGCAAGAATAAGAGTTCTTCACTTTTATTTTAAGATATATTATTAGTTTGTTTAATTAGACCAACTGCGAAATAGGGCTAAAAAGGGGTAGTCCCAGAGTTTCTCAATTATTTAATATATGTGAATTCCAATAAATACATTTTTACCAGCTATTTCTTATCATCTGTGTTGCATTCTCTACGTCAGGTAAATATCTGGAAAATGACGTCTGGTCATGCTTAATATGGTATAAATTACCAATATCTGTGATAAAGCATATCTGGTTCATTCAACATCCAACTATGTATAATACCACATGAGTCATATATTCATTTTTATTTATTTTAATACTACATTTTTAATTAAATGCTGCATTCATTACTTTTATAGAATCAATAGCGTTCATGTTTTATTTTATTGCAAGACCTAAACAGGATTAAATTGTATGTTTGATTTAACTCTATCACAAAACAAAAATGAATTACATGAATAAGACGGATCAATTGCACGTTTATACTAAACACTCTGTATTTATAAATTTATTTTATAATTAAAAAATAATTTATTGTAAAATTCACATTTTATCGTTATATTTTTTATAACAAAAACAGAAAGACAATGTTTGTTTTGTAATACAATGTTGAAAGAGGTTATTATATTTCGTTTAACTTTTAAATGAATTTTATGCTAAGTACTGAACTGGAATATTCAGTAGTAGAGGGTGCAGAGGGTTACTGGGAATTAATCAATTCAATATAGCTCGGCTTTCCATCTGCTTTCGAGTTACGGGTTGCAAACTAGGAATAATTAACCCTAAATGTTTAATTATAGTAATAGTGAAGTTCTAGTCTTTAATCTATGCAATAACATTGATTACCATGCAGTGCTAATTTATAAATATTTGAAACAATTACAGGCCAGAACAATATTTCTCAGAAAGTAACGTTATCGTTTTTCGATGTTTGAAACATATGCTATGTTAGTTTGAATTAAAATTTATTATGTTACTCCAAAACTCTCTTAAGGTTGAAGTGCCAATGATTATTATTTGTTTATATGAAGTATACTTATTGTGTAAATGTACTTTACATATAATATCCTATTTTTTTCAGCCAACTACTCACATTGTAGTGACGTGAAGTTGGTTTTAAATTTAGGTAAACTCAAATATATTCTTCATTTCATATATGAACAAAAACAACAACTTTATACAACTATTTGAAAATAGATTTCGATTTTTCCGTTTATTCTTTTAATGAGGGAAGAGGAGAATACATGAAACAAATTTACCCGGAAATGATTAACTATTTGTTTACTTTTAACTTTCATTACTAGATTCAACGTTAAATATAAAAATAAGTCTTACTTTAAAATGTTTTATTGTTTTTATTATTAAAAGAATTTGTTTTAAAAAGGGAATTTAGTTCGAATAATTTATTATTGATAACTATACGCTTCGGTGCAGTTGCGTTTATCCTATGCAAGCAGAGATTTTTCTGCTTTTAGCGAAGCTTAACGAATTTTTTTCGATCTCTCTAATTTACACTCTAATATACGTATTTGCAAAATTTTGAGAACAGACGAAACAAATTACCTTCTGAAGCAGAGTTTTTTCTGCCTACCTTGGCTTGCTTTGCTATTTTTTTTACATTTAATACAAATTTGAAGTTAAATAAATTTGATTCTGCTGAAAATAATTTTATATTTATAGGCTTATATTAAAGAAGATAAAATTAAATAATATTTTCCAGAACCTTTGGGTAAGCAGAACGTTCCTTGCTTACTCTATTCGTGCGGCGCTGTTAGATATGTTTATTTTGTTAAAACTTACTGAGACGTGGATTTGAACATCAGATCTCACACAATTTTTTTTCAATTCACCGCTGTCCATCTTATAATACTTATAGTAATTTATACACTTAAATAAATAAACTCACCATTTAAAGAGAAAGATCATGAAATCGTAAAGGATCGTAAGATGATGACACTGTTGAATTCGCGTGTTTTTTATAATTCCTTTCATCGTTTCTCGCATCCTAAATGCCGTGATTTCTTCGTATTCTACTTCCATTGTGTTCTAGGTCTTCCTCTTTTTCTTCTTTTTATCAGTTTCCATTTGAATGTACTTTTTGATAACCTGTCTCCATTCTTGCGTTCTAGGTGCCCATATAACCATGTTATTTATTATTATTTATATTTGTAATCTGATGTTGGTGCAAAATTTGTCCTTTGTTATTTTCTTCAGACATTTCCATTAATTCAATACATAATTTTCGAGACAGTTGCCATCTTATTTTTATCTGAAAATAGAGAACATCTATCAATCAAAACATAATTTAAAGTAATAAATTTAGAACTAAAATATTTCCATAACTGCGTTCTTGTTATCTAAACTACAAAATAAATCTAAGGGAAAGAGTGACCATGTCACCAGAGGTCCTGGATTTTCTAGATTCGTCCTTTCTTATATCGTTTGTTTCGTTGGCCCAACGAACTTTTTCGGAACATATAATTGTCTCGGTTTTTAAACCCACTTCGAAATTTACTTTGGGAT
Organism: Stenolophus ochropezus; assembly: GCA_035578165.1. Classification (NCBI taxonomy): domain Eukaryota; kingdom Metazoa; phylum Arthropoda; class Insecta; order Coleoptera; family Carabidae; genus Stenolophus; species Stenolophus ochropezus. The sequence goes on from JAQOWZ010000002.1 coordinate 8,826,171, forward strand.
TATCTATGGAAGGCTGTATATTTATTTTATTTATTCAATTGATAGTTACAAGACATGTGAATTAATAAAAAAAGTTATTGTGACTGAATGGTATTTTTTAAAGCTTAGAAATCTCAGGGTCTGTCTTCCGAATTTTGATTAATTGTTAATTTTCTGTTCTCTCACAATAACGCAGATGTAGAAAGTCTTTTCTCATAAGTAACATGATAAGAGCCATGAATTTATTGGATAAATTTACGAATAATTTTTTCGTAGTAGCAGATAAATTTACTTCGCAGGAATTATGAGTAAATTTTACCTATTAAATTAAATTAAATTATTTCAAGAATGACAACAGTTCAAACATAAAATATTTCATACCAACAAAATGTAACCATGACTATGGTACTGTGGTTTTACCAAATTTCTTTACTGAAAACTATCTATGGCCATCAAATAAAGCATTTTGACTGGCTGAAAATGCATGTGTGTGGATTAATAAAATTAATATTCCCAAAAAAGGATTTATCTGCTGTAAATTTATCAATGTCTTATAAGATATGATTGTGATTAAGTATTAGAATTCATGGAAAAATACCCCCGGTTTGTGATTTATAAATTTAGGAAAAATACCCCAGTTTTGTGATTTATAAATTTAGTTACCCTAACTAGCGAAAATGCTGTATTTTGTATTTTTAAATTTATCATGTTGTATTAATGAGTAATAATTTATTAGTTTGCATTGTTGTACGACTTTGAGTGTGATTAAATGTATCCCTAAAGTACATCAGACTTTGGCTATTAGTGTGATAAATGTTATTAGCCATCAATTTCGTCTGTGGTACCAAGGCCGTTTCATCAACTTTTAATAAATGAACAGCTACAGTAACAGACAAAACAGATAAATTGGAAAGCTTTATCTCAAAGTACATTTTATTCAAATTAAATTTAACTTGGACAATGCAAAGCAAAGTAATCTTTTATTTTCTGAAATCGTTCAGTAATCTATCACATCGCTGTCGAAATCAGCAGGGAAATTCAATTTCAGTCTAGGCAGTGGTAAAATGTAATGTTGCAATTCTTTTTTGGCATGTATATTTTATACTTAAATACGAAATACGATCATTTTTAGTATCAGTAATTTAATTTGAAGTAAATGTATTCCTATAAAATAAAAAAATAATTATGTCCTACTTACAGAATCGACCGCCACTATACCAAATATATAAAAAAATGTCATTATCTACATTAAAATAAAAATCTAATAATGTTTGTTACATGCATATTTTGTAGTTAGAAGCTTAAATATGAAGTTTCATTAATATTCATTTAGTAGAATTTATTCATGTGCAGATATCATCTGGATTTACCCACCAAAAGACATCATAATAAAAATAGTTGAAAGCTAAAACGTATTGTATAAATATTTATCTTATACACATTTTTGCTGCACTTCATTTGAACTTATTTCATTTGAAAGTGAGATACTATCCTCCAATCAGTACCACATTCAAAATTTAAACATTCTACGGCTAATTGTAGTTGAGTTACGTAAAACATTTAAAAAAATTTTTTTTGGCACTGCCGATTCCTGTAAAATAGGGAAGTGCATAAATAGATATTACTATATAAAAAGCTTCAACATTCTACAGCTATTCATTTTTTAGTTATACGAGGTACGTACGTACCCAAAGTACGTGCAGACGTCACTAGTCAAAATGGTTTCAGGGGTGGTCAAAACGGATATTTCCGTTAAAATCAGAAGTCCGAATTTTTTCGCGATTACAATAGGTACTTCCTTTAATTCGTAAAAGAAAGCAAAAATCACTATGACTACAAAATTTTCCTTATCATATGTGACAATAGAAAATAAATCATATCTTTTGTTTTGATTTATTTTTTGTTTATTTTTATGTCCGTAAATTGTGTCACTATTTTCATATACTTCCTGTGTAATCTGCTTTGACCAGAGCCGGATTTATGTATTTTAGGGCCTGAATACAGCTATTATATATAGTTTAAAGCACAGAATAGGTTTATACAGAAGCGACAGTAAGACAGAGAAACGAAAATTAGAGAGATATGGAGAATGTGCACAAATTTAAAGGGCTCATTGATTAAAATCGGAAAGTTTCCTCACATCTTAGAGAGGTAGGGGAAGAGCACAAATTTAAAGGTCTACACAATGCTTCAAGGTCATAGAACTGAAAAGGGGAACATGAAAGTTACCGACACAGAGTGTCGCTTTTGTGTGTAACTATTCTATGTTAAAAGGGTGTATGTTTTATTGATTTCATAGAAAAAATGGATCTCCCAACTACAATCTGTTATGAGTTACTTTGTTTTCTTTTTTATTTTGTTATTAGTTACGAAAATCGTAAATTTTGACTCACTTAATGCTAAATCCAGCCCTGACTTTGACATGAAAAATATGAGACACATATCCGACAACAAATCAAGATGAAGAGATTCATATTCCGAAACATAATCCCCAAATCCTGGGACGTCGTATCATATTTATAATATATTCCCGGCACATGGAAAGAAATGAAGTCAGGGCTTCAGTGCAGCGTCTCTAAGGAAACGACGCCAACTTCGACGTGACGTCGTTATCGCCGCGCCTAATGTGTGGCACTTGGCGGCGTCCAGATCTTTCATTAACGCAATCCGGAAATTGAAAATTTCCAGCGAGAAATTTATATCACATTTTGTAAATTGCTCACCGTAAAATTTTAATTTTAAAGCTGGATTTCCAGCGAAATACCTAAGGGAATGTAGCGAATTTTTCGGATATTAAATAAATAAATTTGTTTCGCACTTCCAGTCGTAAAAAACCTATTTGGCTCTTTATTTTTGGAGTAAAGTTGAGCTCATTTCCTGTGAGATTAAATATAAAATTTTACCCTTTGCCCTGCTGTGACAAATATAAGTATTACCAAGTTCTAACAAAAAATTTTAATATCGTTCTATTGTCAAAGCCAACTATTTTTGAAAGCTTTAGTAATAATTTTTTTCACTAAGCCTAGACACCTGCTGTTATTAACTTTTATTTGACATGAGAAATTGTTTTTCACTACCGCTTACTTGGCAACCCTGGTCACCTAGTTCAATAAGAAATTATTATTAACCATGGTCGATAATGAAATATGTCACTTTAAAAAAAACACGTTTCCAAATTCAAATATTGTTTGAATCATTTAACTCAATACAAGTGTAAAGAATGGATTCACAATTTAAATATTCAGTCTAAATTTAATAAGTAAATCACATAAAACCAAATTAAAAATCAAAACTGAGGTTAGCAAACTGAAATGACAAATATAAAATAAGACAGACTGTTATTTTTGTGAATATTAAGAAACAAGTTAACAATCATATCAAAATATTTGTACTTGTCAAAATATTTTTTTTAAGTAGGATTGGAACGAAAATTCTGAGAAGACCATTATTGACGCCGGAACCTTGGTGTATAATATAGTATTATTTATGATCATTTTGAAAGATCTACTTTCTAGACTTCACTTATTGACTAAAAGTTGTTAAGAGAAACAGTCTACAGCAACTAAAACAAGTTTATATTAGAATATGAAAAATTTTTCCTTTACGTTAACTCTAACTAATTATTAGTAAGTTTATATTGTTGACATGACAACCTTTGATATTTTCATGAACTTTATTATCTAATGATGTAGATGTAGATCAGAAATATAAACGACTAAAATTACTGTTCGATTGTTATAAAAATTTTGTGTATATCTCTAATTGAAAGTATGTTTACAGATGTCAAATAGTTGCAGTTCTAGAATCGCTTGATCTGAAAATCCGAGAAATGAGGTTTTTCGTTTGAAGAATATGTTTCCAGATTAGGTGTCGAAAATAAACAGTTTGCCTTATATTAATGAAAAAAAAAAACAATAAGAATAATCAATTTTATGTTTTTGATGTTTATGATTAAAATGCTGAAATCCTCGGAAACCAGGGTCAATATTGTAATTTTTCAAAATTCATTTATGCAATTAAATATATAATAGGTTTCAGGTTATAGTATGAAATAAAAAATATGAAATTTATATCTGCAAATATTTTATAGGACTAGTCCGGTATATGAGATTTACCTGACTGACGATTCAATATTTCATTGTTCTTTAAAAATTAACATAAACATACCTTTCATAACAAAATTTATTTTTTATTATTACTGCTTCCAAGTAGCAATTAAAAATATAACAAAAAATGTAGAATTATATTTAGATGAAATAATATCAACAATATCCTATTAAAAATTGCTGCAATTTGTATGCGTTAAAGTTACTAAGGTGTAATTCGAATAACGACAATCGATAAAAACACAAGATTTTTTGATGAGTTATGTACCCATTACCTAGTAATAAAAAAATGACCATTTCATGCAAAATGTTTTTATAATTCCTAATTCCTTGCAACACTAAAAGAAAAACTAGGATTACGACAATTACACTTGTATTTCTAAATTTAAGCAAACAGATATGAAGATGTCAGCAATAAAAGCTCTGTTAAAGTATTGTATCCGAAGATGTCCGAAAGGACAAAACCTACATCATAATCGTAATAAAGTGTATTTTTTGTGAAATAATCAAGTATGTTGATTTAAAATTTTAATAAATAAAATCACTGTTTTATATACAAAAAATATGCAGTTTTTTTATTATAATCTATTAATGAATGGTTCCTAATATGTAAGGGAGAAATGAAATGGTTAAGGTCATAAATAATTAATCAGCTAAATTCGCGTCAATCTCAAACCACTTCCTGTTAACTGCTTCCTTTGCATATTGTGCTCACTTGCAATTCCGGATGTAATAGGTAAGTTCCTCTGTACTCCTGGGATATTGCTTAGTTAGATCTTCAAAATTAACAAATATTACGTACTGTGTGTAGACGTACGTAATAATATAAAACCGACACCGTTGGGCTAATGGTTCGAACTCACATATTTAGGTTGCAAAGCCTGAAGTGTTGTGAGTTCGAATCCCGCTGAGACTTGTATCTGTTTCTTTGGTGTGATTAAGGTAAAAATTTAATAAATGGGCAGAATAAAAATGATACGAATTTTAATTTTTTTACGGTATATGAATGCACTTTACCCTTTACCTTTACTGAGAAATGCCATGCTTCCCATATTTCCATTCTCATTTAAGAAACCAAATAACATATTCAGGAAAAACTATATCAGAATTTTATATAGAAAAATAATCTGTTTATATTTTTCATTTATTTGAATTGTTTTTATTTACTTTGAAACAAAAACATATATTTAATTGGATCTTAACATTGCTGACTTTTGGCGGAGTGTTTAAAAATCTTCAAAAATCAGTATCTTCATGGAATATACTATGAATAAAGTAATATCATTTTACATTTTTTACAAAAATCGGTGATTAAAGTTTCCCCACACTATCTTACATCAGTCTCATTAGACTCCTTAAGATCTTAAAAGATGCGTAAAGTGATATTTTTCCCAAATTTTCTGTAAAAAAGGTACATTATTTTTTCAGATGTTATGTTTTTAATATACGTTATAGAATTATCACTGTTTTGAAATTTTTCTTTCTCAATATTTTTTAACTTTTGAATGATGCTTAAAGTATCTAAAAGATAGACCATAATGTACGTGACTTTAAATGATTTTTCTTTAAAATAGACCAACAGATTATTTTTCGAAATTTTTCTAATATTTTTCGTCGACCTGTCATTATCATTCAATTACCTGAATATTATTTCTACTTTAGCATTGGTTTTGAATATTTTTCTCATCTTATTGAAATACTTTTATTTAAAATTTTATATTTTCAAAAGAGTTCTTGCGAAAACATTGTTTGTATTTTGAGAGCGAAAAGTTTTAATACGTTTGAATGACTTTTTTAACTTGGTTCCTAAAAGCATCTACTTGACGCCCTTAATACAAAATATCTAATTCTATATTCAGGCTGGAACCGTAACGAAACAATAACCGAAAACCGATATTTGACTTTTTATGAAATCGATTTTTTATTTATGTGAAATTCGTCAACCGTAACCGAACCCAAAATTTTTCAGTTCGACTCCCTGTATTTAAGTCATTATTTCTTAAATATTTTTTAGCTTGAACTTCAGTTAAATAAACAGAAAAATTACACCTTGTCTTTTATGAGCTCCTGATATGCGCCTATATTATTTGAACACGATTGTCATGTCTAGTTTCAAGTAGGTATGTTTTAAGTAAGTAAGTAAACAATTTCAATAATCAAACTGGATATTAAATTTTACGCTTGAAGTTTGAATTTCCATTAAAGTTTTAATGACTATCAAAACTTATAAATGACAAAAAGATGAATTCTTCTGGAATGCGGGATAAGTCTCCAGTCCTGCCCTGAAAGGATCGTTCAAGGACGAGAACAATGTTACGAGTCAATAATAGAACAAACAGATTAAATATAGAGAAGGAAGGTAAACAGAATTATTCTATCAAGGAATTCGTGTTGTTTGCTCTACGGCTTTGAAAACATTTTCTTCACACTTTCTTTCGAACATCTACAGATAATTATTTACTTTTTTTTCGCTAGTTAATTAAAATTTCCACGTATTAATTCAAAATGCTCCACAAACTTCATATATTAATTAGGTAAATTGTAAGATATTACATTGCAAAGTTATATTCATCGATGCTCTCTATTTTGCTTTAATTAACTTTAATTATTTTCGCCTTCATATTCCCAGTTTATATTTTCATTTTTCACTCATTAGATACATTTATTGTTATAATTAAAGCTTTTATTTGTGTTTACATTAACACGAACGGAATTTATTAATAAATTATTTTCATGTAAATACATATCACATATTTCATTTAATCATATGCGGTATTCATATTTCTATTTATATTTATTATTTATTCATTTGTGTCTATTATGCAAAATGCATCAAAATATTCAGAAATACATTTAACGAACATAACCTATAACCTAACTCCACCAAATATAATTATGTATTATTAAAATCAAATTTTATATTGAGTTAGCTCAAATAAATGTATCTTTCTGTAAATTTCTTTTAGATATATTTGGTACAAATCGGGTTTGCCATATTAGTTTTCAAATAAAATATATTATGCACATATTTTTTTAAATAAATTTTTCATTTATTTTTAGTTTTCCACGAAAGAATTTTATTACAGCTCATTTTGGGTAATTTTTTTGCTGGTATCGAAGAAAATTTTATTTTGATCGTGCAAAAAATAATTGGAGTTGTTGCTTTGCTATACTCTTCCAAACAATTGAATTTTCTACCATTCATTTTTTCCTATAATTTAATTTTAAAGTATGAGGGACACTAAAGGCTGGTTTATGATAGATTTTATTTATTTATTTTAATTTAAAATTTTAACTTAAAATTTTGATTTTTTCTTGTGATTTGTGATGGATGTTAGTTTTCTAAATTTATTCAATCAGAAGGTATCACTTGATATTATATTTAGTGTTAATGTTTGACAGTTAGTTTGACATTTCTTTAAAGTGAAATGAATTTGTTTTAGTACAAAATGAATTTGATGACAGAATATTTTTTATTTATGATTGCCTGGATTTGAAATTTAGAATATAAAAATTGCTTATATTCGAAACTTAATTTTAAATTCCTCAATATGTAAGTCTTTCATAATCCAACATATTTGTTTTGAGTGTGTTTATATTTTAAAATCTAAATCTTAAATTGAAAATTCGTAAATTAAATCCATCACAAACCAGCCTTAAGACTATGGGTGCAAATCCAATGAAAATGTTTATATTAATAAGCGAGTTACAAACTTCCAAAGTTTGAAATAATCAATGTGACATCACGAATATGGATTTTCTTGTCAAACTGTTTTCTTTGTGGACCAAAATGTTCTTGAACTCTTGAAGTAAATTCTGTTTTTACATCATATTCATAAAAATATATTAATATCACAATACAGTATACGTCTACTTTCTTAAAAATTGCACATGTATTTCAGTTATATAAATTTAAAAATGATATTTATATTCAAATAAAAACTGTTTGAGAATATCAATGGCACTAGTGATGCAAACTTTTTAACAAATTACGCGAAAACATGTAATTTATGCACTAATCTCGTAAATAATATTGTCACAGATATAAAAGAAATAATAAAATTTAATATATGACACAAATTCAACTAATCACACTTTAAAAGTATACAACTGAAGTTTACTGTGACTCAAGGTCACGCCCGTTGTGTTCTTCAAGCTCATTCGTCAAACTTACTGGCAGGATTTTTCACATGCCAATCAAAGCATTTGCAGTCTTTTAAAGTTCCTAATCAAAATATTGATGCAATTCATATTCATTTTTTTTCTCTAAATTCGATTGAGCTAGAATCCCCCATTGTCTTCTTAATACTTAATATACAATTAAGAGCAATAGATGATATGTCACAAAAGTGACTAATCAGAAAAACAATTGATTTCTAAAAATAAATTGATTAATTACATTGCCGTCAGTGAAGCTTTGCGAAATATAAATGGAAATATCATGGTAATTTCTGTGAAAAGTAAATTCTCAAAGAATAAGAAAAAAATTGATATCCGTTGAAAAAAATATTTGTTTAGGATGGCAATGGAAGCCTGTAGGCAAATATTTGTTCATATTCGAGAAGGAAGTTATTATTTTAAAGCAGTATTTTTCATTATAAATTTACATTTAAATTACGTATTACAAGATGGTGAAAACTTGAAGTTAAATGTATTCAATTTCACGTTTAACTTTCCTCAATTACGTACAATTTCAGACAATAATTGTTTTGTAATTTTGTTCTGATTCATGTAAAATGTGCCGTTTATAAAGTTCTGTTATTTAGTAATTTAAAATTTCTACATTATACTGAAAACTTTTGTCATTTAAAATGCATGAAACAAAAGAGGATTTCAAAATAAAAAAATTGCGTAGGTACTCTTTTTGCACTCTTGGTAATGAACAAATTTTTTGTTAATGAAACATTTTCCAGAAATTAACAAGCAGAAAGAATATTATATTACTTTGTTTAGAAACTTTTCAAATTTAAATAAATATCCACTTACAACTTTAGCTTCAAGTGTAAAGTAAAAAATAATTATTTATGAAAAGAGGAAATTTATAAATGTTAAGAGCTACTAAATTCTTAAAAAAATACATACCTACAGTTGAGGTACTGTACTAAGTTTATAATTAAATTTACTCACCATATAAAAATAAAATGAAGATCACAGCAATTAAAAAGGCCATTAGATGAAGATGATTCTTTGCAGATTTTTTTATCTGTAATAAAGCAAAAATATTAGCTATTTTCTTGGTTTAATCGAATCTAAGGTTTATGATAAACTGTACTAAAAATAAATTTTACTATGATTAGTAATTTACATACAGTAAACGAGGATTTACGTTACGAGCCGAGTCTAAATTTTTGAAACGAGTAACGTAAGAAATTATTAACAGATATATGACGTAAAACGTTGAATTTCATACTGTATCGTTTTTTATATTATTAAATGAGGCTTGTTTTTTTCGCTTCCTTTTTGATTATAATTATGCTGATAAAATAACAAAAATACTAATAATCAATTTTGTTTTTTTTTTGGCAATTATGATAAAAAAATGATGATTATGATAGAAATAAAAAAAAATTTAAAATGATATTATTAATAATATTTTATTGAAATCTTTGGAATAGAATGTTTGATATTTATTTGACACTTTAAATTTTATTTATATTATATTTATTGTATTCAACTAAATATATAATATATGTTGTGTCAAAAATTTATATGACAATAACACAACTTTCAATAATGTAAACAACGCAACTATTATTTTGTAAACTTTTTACAGTTTTTACCTACTACCAGTTTTACATTTGCACAGCTAGTTAAATAGGTAACTAACTACACGTTAATAAAAAAATTGCAAATCGTCATTTTGACAATACTACTTAATAATCCATTCGACATTTCGCGTCCAATCGATATTGTCAATTTGTTAGTAGCTTATAAAGGTTTATTTCCTTGGTGAATAAACAGTTGAAATAAATGATGGTTTACAAATAACAAATAAACAAAGAAACACATTTACTCACATGTAAACCAATTTGTTAATTTTTCATTAGTTAATGAATAATAAGAGAAGAACATTCACAATTTATTTGTTTTTATTTTCTTTTACAATGCGGTTTGTAACCATAATCGAATTTCAGTATGTCCTAAAATATAAAAACTAACCATTATAGCCTCTCATTATAATAATAACAATTAACATTAGCTTGCAATAATAAAGTTATTAGCAATTTAATGATCCGGAGAAGAGACGCATGATAGCAGTATGGTAGGATCGTAGAAAAAGACAGACCAGTCTGTTTCTTACGCTCTCAGTCTAATTCTCTTCTCTGACGATTCTACCACAATGACGTGACATTTCTTCCCCATATCTTTAATAATTTTTTTCTCGTAAACTACGAATAATGAATCGATTTTAAAAAATATTTTATTTTTTGGTCTAGTATCGTACATCCAAAAATCAAAATTTGGTCACATACCACATTATTTTTCTTCTCTACACATTTTTACTTGCTTTTTATTTGATTTAGATTAAAACTTATAGCGAGTTTGGAAGCACTTGAATACTGCGGTATTTTTATTTGGTTAAAGATTAGCGACGATTGGATTTGAACCTCACCTCACCGCTGTTTATTTGCATTTTACTGCTATAAATATCAGTGTAAAGTAAAATATATTATTTTAAGCCATTAAAACTGTTGTAATTTATTTAAATAACAATGTAATAAAATTACGAATATTTGTTGACACTTCATTAGTTATTCGGTGATTTTTCAGTCATTTTAAACCTGCGTATATTTTAAATTAATGTTGACGTGGGTGACAGATTATTAATTGCTTTAATTCATTTTCAGTGTTTTCATTTTTGTATCAAAACTCATTAAGCAACAAACTGCAATAAATTTTTTAAAATATAAATTTAAAATTAGTTTAGTAAACTTTTTTAACTATATGAATAATTATTTTAAATCGTAAACTTTCATTTCAATTATTATAAGGTTTTACATTTTATACGCACAGTAGACTGACTGCCAATACAGAATATTTAATTAATGTTGATATACGTGTCAGAGTATTTTTTTGCTGTAATTCATTTTCAGTGTTCACATGTTTGTACAAATACTCATAAAACAAACTTTATTTTAAATATTGTACATTTAATCCCTCCATAATTTTATGCAGCTTTTTATCAATTTAAGTGAATATTTAAATATTAAATTGCTGTACGGTTTCCTATTTAATACGAAATACACTGGAAATTCAAATATATATACATTGAACCTAAATTCTATCAGTATCTATTCAACTATGTTCCTCATGTACTTCGTCTAGATTACAATAGTGTGACATGTATCTGATGTAACACGCATTTAGGAGTAGTAAACAGTATTGTAATAATAGATGCAATGAAGAATGCAAATTCAATTGTGCTGTGCTATTATGGGTTGAAAATATTTGCAGTGCTTATGCGTAATACCTATTAACAAAATTTATAATTTTGTAATAATTAAAAAACCTATATAAACAGAGTGGTAACTTTTCTGCCTACCAAATTAAAAGTCGAAGTTTCATTCTAACAGCGTGATAAAATTTAAAAATAGACAGTTATAAAATAAAATAAATAAAAACTAGAGTATGTGAAGACCACACTGCAACTGCAAAACTGGAGAATATCACGTTTTATAATAAAATGAATTATAGCACGCAACTTGCACATCATTTATGATAAAATTTTATGTATAAATTTTCAATGCAATAAAGTTTGTTAATTGTTATACTTTTAGTATTATTTTGCTTCAGTGTTTCTGTCAGGCACATTTCTGGTTTTTTTTTTAGTTTATGTTTATTAAAACCATAAAGCATAAATTGTTAACTTCTTCAGTATAATCACAAAAATTACAAATAAAGTTTCAAGATCAACCTATCTTAACACAAGATTAATTATAGAAGTCATTCAGTTTTATAAAACTAAAAATATTAATCTCCATCACACAGATGGTTTGAAAATAAGTAAAGCTTATATGGCTTCCTGTATTATATATATGTTATAATACGTTTCTTTGTTGCTTTTGTTTTGTAATTTGTCATTATCTGATGGAGGCAGCAATTTATGCTGCCGATATGTTGGTTTTAATAAAGTTAACTGAACTTAAAATAAAGAAGTTGGTTTATTTACGAGTATATTTTGAATGATTTTTTTACTGGATTTCAGTCATATAATTTTATTTTCGATCTCCACATTCTATGATAGAATTCCGCATTCTAAAATTAATTTACCAGTGAAGGAGTTTTAGGAGGTTAAACTTTATTGTTTGGTTAACAATTTAAACAATTTGTCTTTCCGAAAAGTTTTGCATGTAGTTATTTCATTGGATGTAAACCATAGGCGCCGACTACGTGGGGGCTTCAGGACTCAAGTCCCCACACGGAAAAAGCTAAGGGGACTCTGCCTCAATGCGAGAATTTTTAATAACAACAAAAAATAAAAAAATACATTAATTTTGAAAGATTTTTAAATACTATTTTTTTAAATTGATGAAAAAGGTTGAACAGCATAGAAATTCTAAATGTACTTAATATACGTATAACGTCATCATTATTAATATTTGTAATTTTTTTAAATTTATAATTAATCTAGAGTCTTGAAAATTGTTTAGAATGTTCTCGTCTTGATCTAGCCTAGCATAAGAAAATCTTTTCATTGTCTTGAAATTTCAAGACATGACTTTGGTCAGTCGTCCTGATAATCTAGATAAGACAAGACACGAGTCTAGTATTAATATAAATGATAAGTATTGCAGAAAATTTGTTAAACGTAAATTAAACGCTTTTTATACTTTATTTTGTCTTTATAATTTTTTTAAATTTATGTACCAATTCTATGAAATAAAGTTTGTATTTTGTAAATTTTTCTTGGTACCTTTTTAAGCCCCCACACGAATATCCAAAATCGGCGCCTATGACGTGAACTGTTGCTCTGGTTTCCCTATTACCATTTGCCCTATTTGTAACGTAGTGCTGATATCTCTTGCATGTGAAATCTTGAATTTACATTTCTGTACTGAGTGATCACTACAGAGTCGAAATTACAAAGCTTCGAAACGGACTATTCAGGTTTGAAATTGTACTCATTCTAGCATGTAGCAAATGCATTTCTAAATCAAATATTAATTTATCCACGTTGCATATTTGTTTACTCTTTCTCTACAAAATCACATGTGAAAATATTTACAAGAACAACACATTAATGTATGTCTCTCTAACTCTGACAATGTTTATCCTTCATTACACGAAATAACTTTTCCACATTAATCTTAAGCTTTTAAACTTTTACTGTAACATGCTTAATATTCTCCGTAGTTTGTAGTTTACAAATTCTTGTGAAGCTTGAGAGATTAAACTTTTTTTTTATCTTAGCCTACGACAAGTAAAAGAAGGATGCGTACTGAATAAAAAAAAATGGAACCTTTAGATAGTTAGTTGTCGGCATTTGATGAGATATACAGGGTGTTCCATTTAAGTGTGCCGCCATTGCTTTCTCGAGAACTATAAGAGCTACGAGGTTGGTTAAATTAGCAAAGAATCACCATTTTACAAGACTAACACAATGAGCAAAAAAATATTTTATTAAATCAGTGGTTCTCAAGATATGGGGCCCAACTTTCTAATTTTAAATGGAACATCCTATATATTTTTACATATTTTATTTGGAATCTACATAAAATTACAAATCCATTGATATGTTTGAAGTTGAATTTTGGTTAAATAATACAATCCCTATATTGGCATTTATTTTGCATACTTTTACCTGAAAATAACAGTGTTTTAATTTAACGGTAGAATTAGTGTGATAAGAACGCAGAATTTAACGTTTGTTTTCTATTTATTCATGATAACTACAATTTTTAGGTAAAAGCCCGTTTTGTAATAAATTTATATCATTTTTGTAATGTTCAGCCAAAGGTTTAATATTGTCTTAATTAAAAATTCTTTACTTTTCAGATTCACTGAAATTAAATCATGGAAATAGTGTTGGTAAATCGGTGATTAAATTCAGTTATAGTGGAAATATGAATAGGTACATGTACTTTTATAAAAAAAAGTGAATGTCATCCTCAAAATCGTACCTATTTTTAATCATCCTTTGCAATTTCTATGTTTGACTCATTACAGATTGTTTCTGACAAGAAATTAAAAAAATGTCCAGTTGCACCAACAAATCATAAATTTTAAACAACAATGAAACAAAAAGAAGAAGAAATCGAAATTTTGACAGCATTGCGTATTAGTTCATTTGTCATTTTGTTCTGTGATATTGTCCATCAGTACATTTAAGGGAAACGTAAAATTTAAGTAATAGTGGGGCAACTTGCCATTAGTATTAAATTTTAATGAAAAGAGATAATGAGTTGGTAAGGTTTTTTATCTTTTATATTATAATCCTTGCAGAAGTCAGGAACGGCTTTAGAAATTTGAGAACCCAAAAATGATGAAATAAAACGAGCTCAAATAAATTCATAGGTTTATTTGTTGGTTATAATTAGAACACTGTGTTATATTACAAACTGTTTCTTTCAATACTTGAGACAAATTATGTTAATTTTAAAAAGTTACCTCTATATTTGACGCCGTTTCCTTTATGAATATTCTATTCTATGCAGTCAAAAGAGGGTGATATGATAAATTGAAAGACGTAGACATACAGTAATCTATCTTTGCAGGATCGAATCTGCAACATCTGGATTGCGAAACTTAAACTCGACCAGATAACCTATTGTAGTTTAAAATATGAATATTGATATCAAATGAAAATCGTCTTTAAATTAAAAGTAATATTTAATAGTAAATTCATTTTCTGCTGAGTACAAAGTGTGAGAACGGGGAAAAACCACGTCTTGCGAAGAATCTGAAATAATTTGAATAAGTTTTCCATGTAGCGAGCAGGAACGAACATTGAAAGCCAATTAAGTTTGGGATTGACTGAAGCGTTTTCCTCTTTTCGACTCACGTGAGCCTTCCTGATTTCCTGCTGGCAGGGGAGGGGGGAGTAATCTGCTTCGACGCTTTCATATTGTATTAGCAGGGAGATGGAGGAATTACGCGTGTTGCACGGTGGCAAGATTTCGCCCGGTAAAAATTGTCCTTACGAAAGTTACATTCTTGAAGGAAAAGGATGGAATATTTGATCAACAGATTAATGACTTTTTTCCACTATCGGGATTTAAAAAAGGTTTCTTGATGGGATTTCCAAGGCAGCATGTTGCTTATACTGGTTGCTACATCTAACAAAACGATAAATATTTACTTAACATTTACTATTCACCGAGTAATAAATAGACTCATATTTAGTATTAATGCATAAAAAATATTTAGGCCCGGTCTTTCCATGTATGAATAAAGTGACGGATAACTAACTTGTAAATAAATGTAAATAAATTTATAGAAACTCTTATCCGGCAAATAATGTGTACGTGTCTTTCCAAGTTGTTTTATCCATTGAATTAGTATTCAGTAAATTAACATAACAAATATAATTATTTCGATATTCGTTGCAATGAAATAGTGATTACTGACTACATTGATATTTAGACAAGGTGAATATGATGCACAACTTGCACAATGTACGAGTACATGTTAGAGAAGGAAAAAAATATTTGGAATGTGACGGGCATTTCAAAATGTCAAAATTTGATATGTTGGTTAGTAGTGAAAGATGCATCAATTTTGAATTGAAGTTTGGATGTTCCAAATAAAGTGGTACTGGTGATTACTTGCCCTTCTATAAACTTCTCTCGGTAAAAGATTACATAGGAATAATTATTCCTCTAGCAATAGAAAGAAAAAAAATGGATAAATACGTTAATGAGAACTAATATAAGTTTAAAGCATTTCATTTTATTTTATTTTTATTTGCTAAAGTCAGATGATAAATATTTTAATAAGAAGTTATGTTTAAGTAATGATAAAACATGATAAGTTATCGGTTATATTCATGAGAAGTCGTCATTCTATTTTTCAAAGTAAGTACCTAGTTAACTTATTCTCTTACTTTATATGGCCGACGTTCTGGTTTTACAAAACCATCTATTTCTTCTAACTATTGGTCTTTGAGTTTTTTCAAATCATTAAAAATATCTATTTTGAAATATTATGTATATTAGATTTGACAATTATAAATATAAAAAAGAACTCGTGGTATTTTGGTATAATTCGGTCACTATTCCCAATAACTTATCTATCAGATAAAGCTAAATAACATATTGTTTATTTATAATCTACGAATATATATTATACTGCGGTGGAAATACGGATTTAACGTTTATTTGACAGATATTTTATTTCAAACTTCATTCTAGGCCTCAGATTGCTTGTAATTTTATTTTATTTTACTTAAAATATTACTTCGAATTTAATTTGTACGTGATTATATTAATTTTATTATTTAAAAAGGGATGAATTGTTGAAGGACGAGTTATAATTTCATGTTTGACGTGTAACAAAGTATATGGTACGGTGGTAAAGCTTACGAGACAAAATTGATGTTAGGTGTGATATTGGCGCTCTCAGCTAAAATCCTCTTGTTTTACATTTTAATGGCTGAGATACAAGCCGATTACAAAATAGAAGCTTCAGGTATTACATAATATAACAAAAAGCTTTCACACCCAACTTCCAAGTAGCTTCATGAATTTTATGAGTGGGTAACACATTAAAAACTTTTCTAACTTACAGTAATTAATAAGTACCAAGGTTCATGTAAAAATGTTTATAATATGATGCATACAATACTTTATATCTTGCCATATTTTTTTTAAAAGCTCATTAAATAGATTAGAAATTTTAAAAAATTGCACGGTTGTCTATAAATGCAATTCCTTGATTGCTTCTTAACTACATTTATTCCAATGTCAATACTACCATAGCAACATCAATTTATATTGCCCACGTGGGTATTATATACCTGTCAATGTAAGGCTTACTCAGGCCATTAATGAACAGTAAGTCACTAATAATTTATTGCACAATGAGAATGGGATAGGAAACAATAAATACGACATGCAAGACTATACTTTATCTGTAACTAAAATACTGTTACCTTATTAAATAATATTCTAATAACTGTTGCATCGATTTTACCATTCCAGTATCTGTTAATCACAGCAACGAAAAAAAAAGTTCATTTTTCTTCCAAACTGTAAAGATTTTGTGAGATGAAAATGGAGAATAATCACGAAGAAAATGTTAATATAACATCATCAAACCTTACAAAAACTGTAAAGTGAAAGTATTTGCATTTATTACCTGAAAATTCAAGAAAAAGATATGAGATAGCACATAAGTGTTTACGGAGTAGCGTAAGGTCAGGAAACAACCTTTTTACCTTCCGACTATCAATATATAGATAAGGGTGGTATTGTTTTTTTGTGAAATTTCTCGAGTGTGAGTTTTCAACATATAAGCACGAATTATGGTCTGTATTGCTATTTTTACCGTGATGTCTCTATGTCCGTATGTGTCCGTGTGTCCGTCACCGTTTTTTCGTAAATTACGTAATTTTTTTTTCTATCGATCTGCATAATTACGTTTATATATAACTACAATAAAACCTTGTTTTATGCTGTTGTTTTTCGGAAATTGTACCTCGCAATGTTACTTCATACTCGCATGCAGATTGCAGACTTTGGATTATGGATCAATTTATACCAAAAACGAAACGGGAAAAGAAAAACGACAATAGATTACTTATTCACAAAATACGAAAAGTGTCAAATCAGGAAGAACCTTCTTCATCATAAACATATATACTTACACATTTACAATGTAAGTTTTTCGGAAATCGCACGATTTAGTTGCTTTCATAATCGCTTGCAATTTTTAGACTATGTACAATAAAAAACAGGAAAATGTGAACGACGATAGATAACTTCTTTGCAACATATAAAAAGTGTCAAATCAGGAAGAACCTTCCAGGGCCGGATTTATCTTGGTGTGTGCCTTTGGGCAAAAGTTTGGTTTTTTCAACATAAAATAAAAACTGAAAATCAATATGTAGTATGGAATTTTTTAAAACAAATTTTAATGATTTCATATCAATTCTTAGTTTAAAACATTAGTTAAGATTGTTAAACAATCAAAGAACGATAAAAAATTCTGAATAAGAATTGAACGAGTTTCGCTATAAAAAGAAATACATACATATACATGTAAGGTAATCAACAATTCAATACCTTGTAACATTACTAAATTACAAAATAATGACATTAAGTCATGTACAAAAAATGACGTCATTATGTTTTAACTTAGTTAAATAATTGAATTTTGATGTTTTCCAGATTAAGTCTTTTTATTTTTCGGTGCGTGTAGTGTATATTTTTTGATAAAATTGATGGAGCCCCTTTTCGGTGGGGGCCCCTGAAGTGCAGCCCAGTCTGCCAATTCTTAAATCCGGTCTCGGAACCTTCTTCTACATATACCTAAATTATTTAGTCCATTATTTTAATTTTCATTATTGTTTTATGAATAAAAGTTAATATCTATTAGCAAAAAAAAAATTAATATAATTACATTTAAAACAAATATTAAAAAAAAACTGATAAATGTCCTTATTCTCTGCTCTGTTTCTCTTATTCCGATTATTTACTTGTTACGATGACGTCGTTTAACGCTGTTTCGTTTATAGCTGGAACTTTTTGGAATGTTTATCTTACTGTACTGTTTCTGTACCAACAATGACCAGATATTTTAGTAATCGTTAAAAGAAACTATTTACGATGAGCCCTGAGCCGTATCTGAGGTGATAGAGCGACATTCCGGTAAGATGTATGTTTCAGATTCAAATCCCGGTTGTTGACGTATTCTTTTCACAATTTATTTCTAAAAAAGTATTTACTGATTATGTGTTTTTCCTCCATTATCATTTTCTCTTTAGAAAACAAATATTTTTTATGGAAAGACATACAACTGGGAGTTGTATTTGTTAGTTTTTCAAACTTTGCTGAGATATGATTAATAGCCTCCGGATTTCTCTGGCTATTCTGTCATCAATGACAAGGGTTAAACAAGATAAATTGCTTCTGCGGAAATATTTCTGTTTAATTTACTTTCTTTCCTTGCTAAATGTAGTCTAGAAACTTTCAATAAGAATCTTCACTTTAAAGTTTGGGAAGCGTAGTGCACCTTTACAAACTGTATAACATGTAGGATAAGAGGAACATGTTTTATATAAAATTCTTTTCTCCAATGTCTGCATAGTTCAGGAAAACGATATTGTAGTATGTTAACATATTTCAAGAAAATTCTATCGGAGGAGATTTTAATGTACCTACTTGAAAGGAAGTTTTTTTTATTCTCAATATACAGTTTATTTCATCCAAACTTTGTAAAGATCTATTTTCAAATACCACGAGTTTAAAAGAAGCAAAATAAGGGCGAGAAATATTTACTTGCATAAAGAATTTACAAAATAAAATTGTGTTTATTTGTTTAATTTACAAATAAAAACGTAAAATATTTTCCAAAATTAAAATAAAATCTCATTTTAATGTCACATACCAACCTATATTACTGTAATAATAGTTTTCAGATCAGATTTAAATCTCACTGACTATTGTCAGTTACTGGCAATTGCCACGGAATTTACACGTTTAAATAGGCGTTGCTTAGATACAAAGTGTGTCAAAATTGTGACAAGTAATTTATTGAAAAAATATACATATTTCAAGGAATTATCATGTCGAATACCATTCTCATAACTAGAATTTTACTTGTAATTTTTGCTTAACTCACTCCTGCTTGTTGCTTTAGAAAATTGTCACTCGTCCTGCGGAATCGTTTGATTTTCGTCGCAACAATCAATCGTGACCTTTGAATATAAGATTTTATATTCAAAGGTCGTGACCGTAACGACAAAAATTTCAAGTAAAATTCTAGTTACTAGTGGTATTTTTATGTTTATAATAATTTCCAAATTAAATGTGGATATCTAAATTAAATGTACTCTTAATATCATCTTCAGAAAAGTAATTATTTGAGCTTTCAAAATATCATTATTTACTCCAAAAGCGATATAATTATGTATTATGGAACTTTCAGCAAAATTTTCTAAAGAAAACGATTTTTAGGTTAATTAATATTAATTAAGAACTAATTTTGAATACAGTTAGTTCACAATAAACCTAGCATTATAAATCAATTTTTGGTTTGCAGGAAAACATGTTTCTTTGTGATTCTAGTAGTATAGATGTATTTTATTGTTCCATATCGATGCTTCCTATTACGATGAAAACAAGTTTTATTAAAATGTACACAAATTTGGAGGTGCTTAGCAACTCTCAATTACCCTCTTGACTACACTTAACAATAATTGAAAGTAATCTACAAACTCTCTTAGGTAGTAAACATTAGGGGGACTAGTTTTTACGAAGGATGATTATTATGAATTATAATATTATGGTGACGATTTTTTTTCTTTTTTTATTGACGGTTCATAGCATTTAATTTAGCTACTTCGTAAATAATCTGAACTTTCCCTAATATTTTTTTTTCGAATACGTTAATTTGTTTCAATTTTGAAAATAAATTTTGTTATTCAATAATTAGTTGCGATGGTTGATAGTTTTTCTCCACAAGTTTTTTGAACTACAGTATCTAGTGATGGGCATAATCGGATTATTTGAATAATCGAATTCTACCGATTCGATTATTTCAATAATCGGATGATAATTCGAATTATTTTTCGCCCGGTCTTCCAGAAACCGCTCCAGCTCAAATTAATCGTTGCCGAGTTAATAATCGGATAATAATTCGAATTATTTTTCATTCGGTCAGGCGCAGCCGAGCAACCGAGCAGCCGAGCTAAATAATATCACTAGTTCTGATTCGGCTGCACTCGGGTACAATAGAAATGAATGAACAAGAGATAACTTGCACGGTCAAGTCAGGGAAGGATTATGTCAGTCTTGCCATTATTTTATTTCAACTAAAATTTAATTTAAAATAAGGTTCTAAAAAAATTATGTTGTCTGGAAATATTTTAATTATCCCTGCACTAGCCGATTATTTTTAATTCGAATTACCGAATTTTATAATCGAATTATAAAGGTTATTTCAATAATCGGATGACAGGTTATTTTTAATTCGAATTATCCCATCACTAAGAGTATCCGTTAGATGAAGTCTGGTATTCGCCCTCTACGCCGTGGAGAGCACGGTGTAAAAATATATCTATTTCGATATCAGCAATAAAGCAGATTGGAAAACCCAGATATGGGTAATAAGCCTAGACTGATATATTTTTATACATTTCGGAGCGAAACAATGACCTACTGGAATTTTTTCATCACCATTGGCGCTACTAACCTAGAAGAGTTTTGGCCATAGGAAAAATTGAGAATTGAGTTCTACCCGTACCATGATAAATTTGCTTGAATTTATGAAGGAGCATCTTGTAAATTTTAAACCTCTGAAATTACGGCTTATAATGGGTTTTGAACCACTCGGACCACCAAGCAAATGTAATAAATTAAAATAACGTAAGAGAAATAACTCCCATTGGAGTTTTTTCAGTTTTGTTGTTTCTACTTCATAATTTAGATGCCAAATGTAGAGATTTAGGTCTCTTCACTCTTCTTTTTCATGAGAAATTATGTAATAAGTTTTGTGCTAAATTATTAATATGGTTATCGAGTAGAGAATGTTTCCATTAATCCCTTAATATCTTATATTTTTAATTCCGAATGTATTGATTCATTTGTGATACACCACGGAGCATTTACAAATTATCGTAGACATTTATTTTGAAATATTTGTATAATATTTAAATTTGATTTCTTAGCGCACCCCATATAGTATTCCGTATGTCCATATAGGAATAATTGTAACTTTATATAATATAATTTTACAGTGTACTGGTAATTTTTATTTTCTTCCTAGAAGCTAATAGAATAGAGATTATTATCTAAAACAAGAATTTTCAATGTCTATTTAGGACTATATTTGCATATTTTCCGACGTAAAATCCAATCTATACTTATAAGTTTTATTGAAAGAACTTAGACAAGTTTTTAATATTATTATAAGTCTAGCAAAGGAATAACAAATTTATTTACTGAGAACAAAAAAGAAGAAATAATATGATTTATAAAAAGATATTAAATGATATTTATTTTCTTTGAAGAAAAAGTTAAATATATTGTTAAAAAAAGACCGCTTTACTCGTAACACAATAACATTTTCTCATTCTGATATGTCTAATTTGATAAAACCAAGTCCAAATAACTTTCTCCGTCCCTTGTAAATACCCATAACTCGTCTTGAAACATCGATAGCTCCGTATTACGATTGAGAACAAAGGAAGGATCACGTTCAACAGGAATCGTGCGATCTCCGCTGATGCTGTTGAAAAACGACAACAAAACGGGGAAACCGAACGATCTTTATTTGCGATACTTGCGAGCAAATGGGGTTGTTATATCAGGATAAATTGCAGCCTGATAGAGGCAAAACGATATCTTTTTATTATGCTTTCCTTAAAGAATATCCTTGGCTGCAAAAAATATTTATTACTTAGAAATAATTTCATCTTAATCTGTCGATTGTACAGGAAGATATTAAAAAATAAGAAAATCTAATATACGAGCACATTATATCTCACTTCCCGTCGTTGCAATTTTAATATTGGAATATCTTTTTTGTTTCTTCTTTAGATACTTCTTACCAATATCATGATGTTTTTATACGTATTTTAAATTTGTTTTTAATTTGTAGCATTATATTGATTAAAAAGGACACCGGTGGTTCAATTGATTCAAACTAAGTTGAATAAGTTCTAGGATTCGCTTCTCAACGTTACCAATGTGGTATTCCTTTGCTAGCCAGTTAATTAGATCAATTTAGATAGGTGAGCTGGATTAGTTCACTTAATCAGTGCAAATAGAATGCCTTTGAATCACTTTAACTCATAAGCGGTTGTAGATCACACTTCATTTTGCCCTGTCCGCCTTATAATTTTGTAATTTCTTCATTTTCAATTTAATAACAAGTATGGAATGGTACTCAATTTATACGAGTATGAACTATACTTTCTCTACGAACACGATATAATTTCCTAATTCTTTTATATTTTAATAATAAAGATATCTTCATTTCACTACTCCCTAGTAACTAGCTACACTAAAAAAATTAAACAAAACCATTTTGACAGAACTGTGAGATATGAATTTATTCATTCTATGGTTATAGTGTGAAATGAAAATGTGTTTACAATATACTATTTAACCGTTGCAATAACAAACATACAACAAGCAAATATCTTAATGGTCATAGAAAATATTGTATTGTACAACTTGAGGGGATATGAGCATTCCACTAGAGTTGTACGGTATACCTTTTCTACGACCAACATGAAGAGAAAATAATAAGATTTAGATATTCACACAGGTTATAATGACGTAAACGAACATTTGAAACATTTAAGTAAAGCATAAAAAATATGAGTTTAGATAATATTTTTGTACATTAGGGTGTAGATTTGATTAAGTATTTTAGATTTTTTTTCGATTTTTGAAAGAATAAAATCTAATGAAACATTGACAACAATTAAGATATCAAAGCTTGGAAAAAACATAACATATACAATATGGAATAGAAAAATATTTTTCAAAACTCATAATTTTTTCTAATTTAGAAAATGTTGCTTCTAGATAGTTTATTGATCTCAATCACAACGATAGTTTGGAAATTAGTAAAGCATGGCTTTCTATATTACGTTATAATTCATTTCTTAGTTACATATTTACTTGCTTTGTTATATTTGTCATTACCCTGAAGAAGGCAGCGGTTTATGTTACCTAAACGTCGAGTTTAATAAACTATAACTAAAAAAAGTTGTTTTATCCTCCATTTTCTTTTACTCTATCAATACAGCAAAATCCCGTGATAAACTAAATTGATATTTCTAATCTATATCGGCGAGTAGATTACTTAGGATCTGTCCATTCTGTACAAGAGGGAAAACTAAGCACTGAACCAGTCAAATGGAATGAAAAATAAATTATCCGGATCCAAATGTGTAAGTTAGATCACATCCAAGTGACAAATGTAATAAACCTAAAGTAGTAACTAAATAAAATACTACTGTATCCATATAGTTTGAAACTCACTATACCCTCGACTATACCCTTTCAAAAACTGACATTTACCCCAATTCTGTAAGGAAGTTACTAGCTCTTAACAACGTTACTAACATCATTAACCAATAAAAATAGTAGACAGTAAATAAAATAAGAAAATGACAGCTTTTACAAATATTTCTTTTGGGTAAAATTTTTAGTAACGTTACTAAGAGCTAGCAACTTCTTTAAAGAATTGGGGTGATTGTCAACATCATTGGTACTACAACCCTAAAAGAGTTTTGCTGGGAAACAAGTTGAGGCCCAATGCTACAGATGACATTTGTTATATGATGAACTTCAAAATTCTAGTGTCTGTAAAGAGTATAAGTAATTTAATATTTTGTATGATATAAAAAAATACGAGCTTGTTAAATTTTAATTGTATAATTCAACTTCAATTAAAATAATGAAGAAAAAACTATTTTATCTTTTTTTTACAACTGGTAAAAAGGAATGTACCTTTTTGTTAGTGCTAAAATGTTATTTATTTTCCTTCCAGCAACCCGATCGAAATACTAGCTAAATTAATGTCATTTGCATTATTTCTCGTTAAATTATCTCGTCGAATTATATTCTAGCATTTTATTTTTTTCGGATAAATTTCCCTTTGACAACTAAACTTATTAAACTAAAATAATTTTCTTATCAAATTGCTAAATAACAAAGTTTCGTCATCAACAGTTTATCCGGTAAAATAAATAGCTCTCGTTATATATGTGATTGTGTCATATTGCTTGCAGAATGGCTAATTAACGAACCAACTGATTAATTTGATGCTGTTACCATGGTCACGTATTAAAAATATATTACCGGGAAAAAAATAATCAATGACTAAATTAACAAAGCTTTATGCAATTTGAGGACATACCATAACATTTATCCAGATTTGTAACACCTTGAAATCGTTTTCATACATTATCCTTCGAATTATCATAGGACATTAATGTACTAAAGTTTTATTAGCCTTTAGCAAAATTTAGAAAAGAAGTTTCTTCATGTTTGACATTTGACAATTTGCTTGACATTTGACATTATTATTTATTTGCAACTTACTTACGTTGTGTACAGAAAAACACTAGGTTACCAATGCAACGCATCTCCTTAATGTTTTTGGCATGTCATCTTATAATTAAAAATTACATTCAATTCACATACCATTTGAGAACAGTGTAGTACTTAAAACGTTGTACATGTATACATCAAGCCCTGGGCCAAATTAAGGTACTTTCGGGCCCCTGGAATAGACATAAGAGAACAACAATAAAAAATTATAAAATTTAAAATAAATAAAAAAAAACACTCTAATAATATATAAAATAAAATATATACATATGTGCTAACAATAGTTATTTATGGTACAAGTGTGTTACATTACAGATAAGTCACGTGGGAAAAGTTTAGCCCACGAGGCCGTTCGGCCGAATGTGGTATTTTTTCAAGTGACTTAGGTAATTAACACACGTGTGCCATACAACATTTTATCCAACACATTTTAATCATTGATATAAAATACATATAAGATTTTTGACAGATGAAATTTCGAAATGACATTTAGGAACAAAATTGTGTAGAGAAGGTTTTATAACGTAGTTACTATGATACGAACCAAAAATCAGTGAGCTAATATATTTAGCTCACTAGTGACTTATGACCTACTTTATTTATCTAAAAACAGCATACTTATATCGTTATAATTACACGGTGTTGGATAAATATATTTTTATTGCTTTCTTTAATGCAAAGTATATACCTACAGCAAAGAAATCGCATTTAGCCTATAGTTTGCCACATGGTTGATCTTAGGTAATTTTTAATCAGTTCTGTGCAGAAGCATTTCATAAAGGGATAGTAAAATAAATTTCCAATAAGGTAATTTGAAATTTGAAAATGTTGCAACTCATCCATTAAATTTGATGATTCAATATCCCCGTGATATTTGACAGATATGCTTTACTAGAGATTAATCGATCATGTTTGGTCGATTGTAAAAAAAATATATTAAAAACTAGATCCAACTTCTGAATACGATCCTAATAATCTTCTTAATTCCTGTTCCAAAGTATCATTACCTACACATAGTTTTAAAAATTTTTCACCCGAGCAATTCAGTTTCCTTGTCTCTGGTTTTGTTTGTAAATATTTTTCTCCTTCTTATTCTCTTTATCTGACCTTCATATTGTGCGTCTCCATCATTTCCAGTCATTAACTTGGCTCTATGCTCTATGTTTATATTGTTACATCATTGTAAGCAGAGAAAATAAACGGAATTTTTAACAAACAGATTTGTAAAATGTGATTTATAAATACGAGTACATATATTACCCAATTTCCATAAAATATACTGAATTTAATCGAAAGCTTCAGTTCAACAAATATAAAATAAAAATCGTAAAAAATTAAAAACGCGATAAAGCAGTTGCTTGGCCCATATGCCTGATGGTTAATCCGGCACTGCTCGGGCCGAAAGAGAATTACTCTAACTAAGGATAAATAGGGCAGGGTTTTCAGGTTTTTCAAAAGTTATGAGTTAGACACGCTATCATCTACGGACAGCAATCAAGATCATGGATTCAATGTCCATTTGTCGGGAAACATCACGTTCTTGCATAATTCTCGAAAATATTTGGTCCACGGACGAAAGCCTTCTCTTTCGATCCTATACGTAAATAACTATTACTCTCCCAATATTCCTATCTAGGATCCGTATTTTATAATAAACAATTTCTAATCAAATATATATGGCTGTGTTTTAAGTTCTGAGATGGTTTCCATTTCATAATACCGTGCTATTAATAATAAATGCAAAAACTTTAATAAGCATACATTTTAAAATATACGATAACATATTCTTGACGTGATGTATGATGTAGCGTGCAACTATGTGTAACTAGTTTCAAGTTCCTGAAAAATAAAAGATGAACGTCGTCCGTGACAAGTTCAAAATGCTGACGACGAATTCTTTTATTTTTGCAGTTTATCTATTGGCAAAACTAAACTTTATGGGAGGAAATAAAGTGTCCAACAACAATGAAACAAAAATATTTTTGTTACAATAAAAAAACTAAATTCGAGAGAACAAAGAGTTGGAACAAAGTTCGGAGAACAAATAAAACTAAAAATATGTTGGGAAGTTGTCAGCAACAGATTCTATCGATTTTGCAACAATTTAAATTTAATTTCGGAAGTAAATCATATTGCTATCTTTCCTATGCAAAATTATTGGCTGTAAATCAAATATATTTCCAAATAACGAGACATTTTTATCAGGGTGCTTAAATTGATTTATTTGAATACACGCAATACACAAATCCAAAGTTAGAATCTGCATAAATAAAAGAAGGAAATGTCATTATGTTTATTCATTTCAAAATTCCTAAATCCAAACATGACATTTTAGAAAATATTCCTTCTTTCGGTTTTATTCGTACTTTTAAAGCTTTATATCTGAATTATTATTATATTAAGTATTAAGAACAGATATTTTACCAATCGAATACAATTGTTTTGAGAAAGAGCGAAGCCTACATTCCATTTTAATTTCGAGTGAGATAATGGCATTAATAACCTAACTGAAATTATTAAAATAAATTTAAGAAGTGAAGAAACGTTATCAATATTTGTAACTAGATTATGACGTCACGAAGTACAACGTTTATATGTGCATTCACTTATTCCAAATCTGTTGCTCTCTTCAAATGCATAATTGATTTATATTTTAATAACTAAAAACAATCACAAGAAACAAAACAACTCCAACGAAACAACAAAGATTATTTATAAAAATAATCCGACAATTCGATCGATCGACGTGACATATAAATTACGTATTTTAAATAATTTAATGTCAATAAAAATAAAATAATTACATATATCATTATTTTATACCATTTTTTAGTAGCATTTGTTCAAATTTTTGTAAATGTATATATAACACGGTTATTGTTATGTTTTATTCATTTTTATAAGGATCCTGGTTTCAGTCAAAAGATTTGAATTCAAAAATATATAATTTAGATCTGAGCCAAGAGGTACATGGGATAGTTTATTAATGCTTGCGCGGGTATTGTATACCCTGTAATGTACCTTATATTCACATCATTAATAAATATTAACATAATAGTACGTCATAAATGTTTAATGACATAATATCGTAAACAGCTGTATGATATTTAAATTAATAATTGTTCTACTTTCCGGATATCATTTTCCGTTTAACAGAGTAAATTTCTATATTTAATCTGTAAACGGCATCTTCAATTTCAGTTTTCCATTACCTGTGGTACCTATCTTAAATGCCATATCTCTCCATTGAAATAACTTAATTAAATTTGATAGAAATTTCATCCACCGTGTAAGCAATTACTGAAATTGTACGCCTTTGAGTTTATATTTTTATTTGAGGACGTTGCAAAAGGATGTTATGAAAAATTTATTCCAGGAAACTTTATCTTCTGTAAATGGGAGTAATATAAATGCATCAACTAGATAAATGAGCGTAATAAACATAATATGCACATTAAAATTCAGTTAGCGAGGAAATTTCTAAATAAACTTCACTTAGAGAAAAATAAGGGTTGATAAACCCATATCACATCAGTGGGTCTCAAAATACACGAAGAAAACTATATCTACACATTACATTTTCATAAAAGCAGTTACATGGCCATTTCGGTTTTTTTTATTTCTAGATATTCCTCAGAAGCAAAATCGGAAAGGAAATTTATTTCCTGCAGAATCAGAGCTGAATACATTTTTATGTTCGATTTTCCTGCACAGGCTTTTGGATTGACGACGTCTTTCTTTCAGAAATTCGCAATTCAATGCATCTTTGTGTTATGAAAAAGAAAAAGAGTTGTATTGCCAGCACATGTCACAGTAAAATGGATTTTATTTGTTTTACATTTGATAAAAAAATTCTGTCAGATGGTTACATTTTTATCTACAGATAAAATTATTAATTAATGAATAGAAATCATAACAAAGTACTTATAATTTTATAAATAAATACATTTGATAATATCCCCAAACAATGGCATGTATTGATGGGTTAGAATTTCTGAAATTAATCCTGAAATTTAATATAATATCCATACTGAAATTTGGCGTCCAAATAAAAGCAAACTAAATAATAGAGGAAATATATAACATGCAGTTGACAAGCTTGCAAACAACAGGAAATTAAATATTTAAACTAAAATGTATAACTTAATAACATGTAGTAATCTGGATTGAAACGATACTCTCTCAAAAAATATAAAATAAAATAAAATGTTTTAGGGAATGTAAAGAACTTGTTGTTGGTAAGCCTGTATATAGCAGGAAATTAAATAATTTAATTTAAAGAATACCACTTAAACTGAAATGAAACGTTGTTGCCGCAAAAATGTAAAAATGTAGCCAGCAAAATGCCACAGGAAAAATAAAATATATTCCGTTATCTGTTGGCAACTATATGTATAGCAGGAAATACTGTACGTGTATATGGGAAGTATTAAGAACGGTAAGGCTATTTTACGGTTTAAAGACGATTATTATCTAGAACAGGTACTCCATAGCGTTCGAAATGCTTGTACTATTTTTTGTACTATCAAACTTAAATTTTTCTTAAAATCAGTAAAAAATATATCTAAAATAAAATACATTCAAATACATTAATGAAAAACGAAAAATCGATTTTCATAGTATTTTCCAAACATTCGTTCTATTTTGTAATTTTTCAGTCTTGTCATTTGAAGTTATATTTTCGTGATGAAAATAATGATAATAATTCATTAAGTATAATTAATTAATGATTTTAGTATTAGTACACTTTTAATTTTAAAAGTAATTAACGAATGTACTAAATCATATCTGTGCAATTGTACCAAATATGAATTTACTTACAATTTTGTTAGACGTAGCAACTAGTAAAAAGAACTTTCTGCATTGGAAACAATCCATAAACCTTTTTCATGCAACCAGGCATAAAGTACATACGTTACCATTTATCAATGGTTTTATTTACTTTTTAAATTAATTTTTCTAAATATTTTGGTTGCAGGAAAAATGTTGTATTTAACACGTATGTAACATAATGTTTTTTTTTAATCTGCTATAATTTCATATTCGGCTACGCCTTATACATTAAACAGTACTTGACTAAAAACCATTTACTTTACACACTAGTTGCATTAATAAATAACTATTCAAATACCCGATTGCAAAAATAATTATATTTAATGAATTTGAATTATAGGGAATATGAAGAAAAATAGTTCGTGTCATATAAAAAATTTCTAATAAAATAAAATTCTTTCATTTATGAAACAGTAAATATATAGCTATACATAATGAAACATATCATCAACCTTTATAATTATAAAGCTTTTTTTTCTAGCATTATTTTTAGCAAATCTACTGATTACATTTGCAGACGTGTTAAGCCAGTACGGATTTATTTTTTTACTTTAAAATACCGGTTAATAGAAAAATTTCGAATTGAAAAACTAATGTAAGATGTGAAATATATACGTTATTACTATTTCGATGCAATATTTTTCCATTAATCAATGGTTAAGTTAACCAGTATTTTTACCAGAGGTGAAAAAGTTGGTCCTTAGTCTATATTTTCTATTTGCTATCTCAATTTTTTTTTATATTTGTATATCTAAATAATCCAATTAATTTACCTATGTGTTCCGTGTTTTTTTTTAACACCTATTCTGTTAATATTTTATGTTTTCAAATATATAAGCAGGAATTTAAGGGGAAGGGGGATAGTTATCCTCATTACACTCCCTGGATGTAACAGTATTTTATTGGATTAATAGTTGACTACGCCAGGAATAAAACTTTTATGTTACAATTCAATTTAGCTTGGAGCAGACGAAGCAGTGAACTACTAGATCGCTTAAAAAACTTAATAGCTTGTTATCCGAAATGAAAAGAATATTTCCATAAAAATATGAAAGTAGAACAAACAAATTGTTTGAGAAAAGGTAAAAAATTCAGTTGGCAAGCAAAGAGCAGGAAATAAAATAATTTAATTTAAACTAGACCACGTTGCTCAGTACGCGATATGAAATGTCTGGTATTTTTTGTTTTATTTTTCTTCATTTGTAAAAATTACATTTCGCTCGAAATGTCAGTGTTTTAAACTTGTTTTCATTTTACATTTCATTTCATAAATTAATGATAAATTAATTTTGCAAGACTAAATTTATTGATGTTGGAACAATAAAACTACTATCGGAGAAATAATTGTAGCCAGTCGCGAAAATAAACATTAATAATTTTTACAATAGGTGTTTGATTTTAAAAATTCATACATGATATTTAAGTATGAATATTCCTCTTTAATATGTGTAAAAATAAAGGTGTGTTACAAAGTGTAATTTTAAGTAACATAAAGAAATATTCAAAATGATTAGCATTTTATATAGCTTTTTTCTTACATGCTTTTATTAAACTTATATAATATTGCTCTTAAACTACGAGGCTAAAAATTGGTTTTTACATATATTATTCTTTATACAGTACACTTTTAGACAGTACAGTTATAATTGTATATTTAATCATAATAATTGTTTATTTGACATAATTATAAATAATGTCTATTCGAGAAACTACTCAATGTTTTTACTTGAAATTAAAATATGATATATAAAAAATCAAATCTAACATTATTTTATTAATTTTACAAAAGAAAACGAATTTTTAAAATATTAATAATTAACATGGCCGGCGCGTTTAAATTATACTTTTAAAAAATTAGTACCTACACATGTAAGTCATGTATATTTTTTATATTTTATGTTTAAGTATCATTAAAAATATTCATGTTTAAAAGCAATAAAACGAACAATAAATTAAATGCTGTTCTTTTTATTATTATATGAACAATACTGCGGCATTTTTTTTCTTTCTGTTGGTACATTTCTTTTCTAAGAAGATTTATTTATAATGCTCTAAAATTTGATATTAGTACAAAAGGGTGATTAATAATTTAAAGTTAAACCCTCATATTCTAATTCATATAAAAAATGCTGTCTTTTTATACATTTATTCTATTATTTTTTAAATGACTGTACTTAGAAAATTCTTATATGTCATATATATCAAGCAATGAATGATGATTATTTTAAAGTTCACTGCAATTTTTTATATGGATTATATTACGTTCAATATGAACTGAATTTAATTATTTTTCCGATAGTAGATGTATTTGAAATTTGCCTGAGCTGTTTTCATCTAAATTCCTAACAAGAAAAAATTGTTTTCATTACAGTTTATGATGCGTAAGATAAAAAATGATCTGAAATAAAACCCTCTCCATATACAAGGATGTTTGCTTTTCATTTTGGTGTATATTATTGATCATAATATTATGCGAAGAAAAAAGAATTTTCATATGCTGACGCACGAAGCGACGTTCTTATCAAAATTATTACAAATAATCGGAATTCATATTTTTTATTTTTATTTTTGTTAGATATTTCTATTTTATTTGAACATAAAAATAAACTGTATCGTACAAGAAAATAAACAACGTTAAAGTCAACAGTACAATAACAACGGAAAATCTATAAAAAATAATACTCGTCAGCAAACAAACAAATGTTGTGTTTGACATAGAAACAAGTGTATTTCGCTATTCAGTTGCGTTGCATTTTAGCTAAATAACCACTGGATAATTCATTATTTTTAAATAACAATAACGAAGGTAAAATGTACAGTGTAGCATTATCCTTTTTAATTGAAAATAAAATTGAAAATGAACGAGAAATAATTATTCTCTTGATAAAATTTCGTTGCAATTATCGGATGATTGATTTAAAAATAGGTTAACATAATGGTGAACATATTTATATAAAAATTATCTAAATAGTAAATCATGATAAGTACAAGCGGTTATAAAGTATAGATAAATATTATACAGAATGTCCCATAAAACTGTTTAAGCATAGGGATCTCATGAATTATAAGAAATACAAAGTCGGCTATACCTATTCGACAAAAGTTGACTCATTTGGGGATCATTTAATGTTTTTGTTTTTTCCGAAAAAAAAGCATAGGTGATTAGATATAAATAAAAATGTATTTTTTTTTTAATTTTCGTTTTTTACTTATAACGTTTTTTATTCAATACAAAAAATATTGTAATTTGCACATTATTCAGGCACTTTTAACGTTGAATATTGATAAATTTATTAAAATTTACATAATTTAAACAAAAGCAATTATTTCCGTAAAAAATTACAAAAAATAAAAATAAATAAAAGGTATAAGTTATCATAAAACAATCATTTTCATCAATATTAAAAACCTAAATATATTTTATTTTTAAAATGCCCATATTTTATATCGTTGACAAGAGAAAAAACTATTTAAGGGTTTCTCTGGCTACTGTCAGGCCCGTATAAAAATTAAAATTTAGTATCAATTTCTCGAAAACGTTACGAGAAATAAAATTTGTCAGTACCGCAGTAAATTTGTCGTTAAAAAGTAGGTACCTGAATAATGTGCAAGTTAAAATATTTTTTTGTATTAAAATAAAAAAGTTATAAAAATATAAAATGATCTCCATATGAGACAACTTTTTTCTAATCGTCTTCGTGTCTCTGTAGTTCTCAAAATCCCCATGTTTAAACAGTTTTAATGGTCACTCGTATATACAGAGTGTTACAGAAATAAGTGCAATAAATCTAACCAGCAATAAAACTCATCGAGTTTATTAGTTTAATTTATTAGTAATATTTTTTTGTAAATCTTGTAGTTACAGACATAAATTTTTTAAAGTTTTGTAACAAATTTTGACATAGTGTAACTTTTCAAAATTGGCTAACTTTTCGAAACGTCATTTTTATAAATTATAACTTAAATATTAACCGAATTATTTGTTATTGTTTAAATTTATTTAATATTGTTTCTTTGTTTTTGCTTCTGAATCAAATTATTATGAAAGTACCTAAAAGAATAAATCCTGAAACTCTGTTTCTACTTAAAATGTCATGTCATTATAAAACATATTTTTTCCGAAACATCGTCCGAGTTACTTTACGAACCTCCGTGAAATCAGAAGATTCACCTTTGAGAGTTCCAGAACTGAAACGAGCTGAAATATTTCAGCAACTGGCACCTGTTGCCAATGTAATAACTTTGAAACCTATCCCACAAAATACCCCAAGTTTATAACTACGAACTCTTGAAAGGCGACTGCAAGAATAATATTTATTCTCCCATGAAAAGGGCATCCGGCATTCATAAATTCATGCGAAAATATCATCAGTCAAAATATAAAATGGAAAATTCATCGCAGAGATAAAACAAACGTTCAAATGTCAACACATTTCACTACTATTTGTTTAGAACAAAAAGGATTTAAAATGATATTGACACTAGATCAAACAACCGATGTATAATATCCGTTCTTCTTCATTATTTTTATGAAATATTTTAGAAAATCTGTTTTTTATCTGAAAACCAATTATACTTCTGCTTATTTATCTAGTTTCAAAATATTTTAAAATAGAATCGAATGTTTATATTGACAGATGCGTTTATGTTTAACTCTAAAATTGATTTATAGCACTTAAAATATTTGGTCGTTTATCATTTTTCAAAGAGTTTCTTTGATTTTTAAAAGTCACTTTAAATTGTGTCCTGATTTAATTTTTAATATACAGGGACAGTGTTTTTTAAATATATATAAATTGTAAATTACCCATATTAATCTTCTATCATTATAGATAAGTATCTATTTATATTGCAAAGGGCATTTCGCTAATGTCACCTTCTGAACACTCTAACTGGGGTGGAAAGTGCACTACGGAAGCCATATTTATATGGGAAACATATGATAAAGAAATTGACAGGATCCAAATTTAAGTTCTCAGAATCACAGTCGATCATTTTACCCATTAAATACAGTAGAAAGAAATAAAACTGATATTTATTAAAATCGATTCTAATTATTAAAACTTTTATTGGATGTACATTTAAAATAAAATGCGTAGATACTAAAAAAATTATATACTTTTTAAAACATTTTATAAATACATTAAATACAATGTATATTTTGTATATTTAAAATAAATAAAATTTTAATTGAAATTATTAAACAAATACGCATAGGCTGTTAATCAAAGGTTCACACAACTTATTATTCCATAATATCTAATTTTAATTCGCTTAAAATAACGAAATATTTAAATTTAATGGTTTCAAACTTTTAAACCCTAAGTAAATTTAATCTTAAATAATTCAAATTCAGTCGATCAAAATATATACCCGTAAAACTTGTAACCTTTTATTTTAACATCCTGCATAAAAGATATTGTAGTCATATTGATTTACACGGATATCCAGGCTATTTTTAGGGTGATTCGATTTTAATGAAACTTTAAATTTAAGCTACTGACATTAATGGCTAAAATTGATCAAACAGAACTTTACTCATGTCACAGGCAATTTGTCTGTAATCATGTTTTTTTTTTTGTTTCCCGTTACAGAGAGAGAGAAGGTATTATGAACTGTGGCACATTCATTGATGGAACCGTACCTCCATTTTTATCGGATAAAAGTGTAGTACAAAATAATGAATGGTTTGACAATAGAAAATACACTTTGGGCACAGAATAGGTTTATACAGAAGCGATAGAGAAACGAAAATTAGAGAGAGATGGGGAAAGGCAACAAAATTAAAGGGCTCATTGTTTAAAATCGGAAAGTTTCGTCACATCTTAGAGAAAGATAGGGAAAGTCAACAAATTTAAAGTTCTTAACAATGCTCCAAGGTCATAGAACTGAATAGGGTAACATGAAAGGTACCAACACGGAGTGTCGCTTCTGTATGTACTACTCTGTGCTTTGGGGATGCTTTGCCTTTGTTTTTTTTTCGTGAGTTTCTAGGTTTCGGAATTTAAAGATGATCGGCCACACAACTGTGACGAACTGCGTTAAAGCCGACCAAAATCGGCTACGATACTGGAAATTGATGATAAAGTCCATGATATGGTTCTGGAAGAATGCCATAGGGATCTCGTATAAACATGTAGTTCATATTTTACACACTGAGCTAGACATAAGAAAAGAGCCAAGAGTGTGTCGCATTTTCTCAGGTCGGAGAAAAAGTGCATTCGGACCCGACCTTTGAAGTTTTTTAAGAAAAATACGGTCAATTTCAAAAGACGTTTCATACCCATGGATGAAACATGGATACACCACTACACTCCAGAATCAAAAATGCAGTTGAAAGTGTAACAAGATGAAAATTACAGTCCTGCTTTCCATCTTGTTTGTGGAACTGCATTTCTTCTGTGGAATACGTTTCTGTTATTGGAATCTACATGTTGACATTTTTGCCATAAAAATTAAAAATTATGAGACCAGACGCCGATGAGATTATATTTCACAGACAAAAATTTGTATTTAAATAAGAAGTTGAGAGGGTAGATTTGCCTCTCAACAAAGTTTTGTAGGGCAGTCTTAGGTAGTATTAGCTGTAGATCGGATGAAGACATAATGCAGTTTCTTCAATTTTAAATTAGTTTAGTTCAGATTTGAGCGTCAGGCGCACTCTACGGAAGAACTATCGGCTCTGAAAGTCTGGGTATCAGTTAGTGTACTGATTCACAGAGAACGTAATTTCGTTTAGGTTTTTGAATGTTCAGTTATATTTTAATGCGTGTGTAAATAAAGTTTTAGTTTCAATAAGCAAAGTGTGTGTGTATTCCCACTCATCCATGTTGTGTGTATTGTATTCCTGGTTTCCCTGGTAAATCAGTCATCATCGTCATTTAATTCGAAACGATAAAGGTGAAGAATCATTGCATCATCTGTTTATCTCCCCGTGTTACAAAAGTGTGGATTGGACATGGTGAGTGGGCCCCAAAGAAAAGGAAATCAATGGTCGGCAGGAAAGGTGATGAGTTCAGTTTTTTGGGACGCTGAAGAAATTTTGCTAATCGATTATCTTGGCAAAGGAAAAACTGTAACTGGACAATACTACGTCACACTTTTAGACCAGCTAAAAACAGAAAAGAAAGAAAACCGCATGAGAATGGCAAAGAAAGAAATCTTATTGTACCAGAATAATATCAGAAGTGCTATTTTCGGGAGGGAATAGAAATGTTAGAAAACGTTAGACCAAGTGTGTTGACCTCAGAGGTGACTATGTAAAAAAATAAAATGTAAATTAATTTTTATCACGTTATTCCCGAAACTTTTAAATTCACCCTCATACTAATAGTGACATTTACATCTTTCAGTAGTTTTTCTCTTGTTACCAGCACTATAAGCTCAATATGAATGAGGCTTTATTTTTAGTTACATTGAGAATCGAAGTCGAAGCGCGTTAACCTACAGAGAGGAACTTAAAAATATATTTCAAGAAAAGAAAATTGCTGCAAAACATGCAAGGAACGACTATTGTTTGAAAAATAATTTAATTTCAAGAATTTTTTATTACTTAGCGTGCATATTCTGTGGTGACCATTTCTGTAATTGAAATTGCACTTTTATTTTTATTTACTATGTAGCAGGTTCAAGTTGAAAATGACCTACTTCTAAGTAATATCAGAGCCGTAACTAGGGTTTTGAGTGCATGTGGCAAAATTTTTATTTACGCCTGGACATAAAAAAAAATAATTACAACTTCTGATACATAAATATTATATTCTGAATATACACTGGTCCAAGAAATTAACGAATTACATTTTAATTTTAATTTTGAAATGGCCTTATTTGGCTAAAAGAACGGGACAAAGTTGAAATCGTGCAAAAAATCTTGGCCAATATCGTTTCTTTAAACTTATCACTTTAAGGGAATGTGCGATATTCTGAATGCAACATTCAATAAAATAACTCTCTCGGAAAATGATATATCTTTTTCAGTTAATATTATAGCCATATTTGTCAGTCTTTGTTTCCTGTAGATGAGAGGAGATAAGATTTAACAATTTACAATTTGATTTATATTGAAGAATTGTCAGCCTTGGAAATCCAGTGATTACAAATAAAACGTTTTGAAACAATTTATTATATACTTTATTTCATAGGATATTTCGAGGATGAAATTTTCCCCTTATTCAGCTGTTTTTTTTCTAATTTACAACAAATTACTGAATTTCGATTCAACTTTTCAATTTGCTAAAAGATCATTCAAAAGAGGCTCTAGTAACTGGTAAAACTATTGTAGTTATTTGTAGATAATGGGATATGTGACCATAATCGAATTTCAGAATATAAGTAAAAAAAAAAAACTTAACACTAACTTCTCATTACAATAATAAAAACTATCTATCTCTCTTCTTTTAAGATTCTACCACACTGACATCACAGCATCCCTTTTTCAGATTTTTAATAATTATTTTTTCGTTAACTACGATTAATTCATTGATTTAAAAAGTAGGAGTATTTTTTTATCTAGGTAGGTATGTAAGTAAAAATCAAAATTTGGTCATATACCCCATTATTTGTCAAAATTTAAAATAGATTTTAGAAATATCTAATCTAGAACCACATGATTCAAATTTTGCACTTAACGTCCTTATTACGGCACTGAGTAATATTGCATTAATTCTCCTTCATTAACTGAAGCACTGCTACGTCGAATTCAATTAAACTGCACAATAATTTAAAAAGTTTGCAAGTTGGCAAGGAGCCGAAATAATCTAGGTGTAATTCTGTCAATTGTCTTCAGTGTGTTCATTTGTTGGCGAACTTTCCTCATTACTCCAATCAGCGGTTCCCAACAGCCGTATCACGTCCACGGGTTATTAGCTCCAACTTTATTCGTTCCAGCATCCTAGAATCTGGATCAGCGACGTTGGGAATTCGGAAGTCGCGGTAAACAATAACAAACTCACTTTATTTTATTTCTTCTATACTTGTTTTCACACATGAATGAAAAGGGTACAACAAAGTTATTTACATATTCTTCTTCTTATGCAGTGGCACAGTCGTGAAGTGAAACAGGATTTCAAGTATACTGTACTTAAAAAAAATGCGTTTATACAATAAAACAATTTGTTAAGGCAGAATTTTACTTTAGTATGGTGTCAAGAATCGAACAGATTTTTTTTGGCCACTTGAATATTACACTATTAGGTATTTTAACATTTGCAGTAGTATAAGAACGCTATTTTATGAGTGATATTTTATCACCAAGACAACTGTAGTTGTATCTTTCGAAAACTGTCATGAGAAGCTAATATTTACATGACGACTATCAACACGCGAAATTTTTGTTTTTTGTCTACAGAATATAAATAGTATATTGTGCAACAAGTGCAGAAAGTCGCCTATTTCTCACGAGGTGTGAAAGTTTCGGAACGAGAGTCGAGTCCTGAAATTACAAATAGGAGATTCTGCACGAGTGGCGCACTTTACGTTTTCTACGACCACACTGTTAAACGTTACAGAACAAAAAAACATGCACGAAATCTATTTGTCATAAAGAAGCATCCTCGAATCTAGTCGCGGTAAACAAACAAACTCACTTTATTTTATTTCTTCTATACTTGTTTTCACACATGAATGAATAGGGTACAACAATGTTATTTACATATTCTTCTTCTTATGCAGTGGAATAACATTCGTAAGTGAAACACGGTTTCACGTTTATTTTACTTAAAAAAAATCTGTATAAAATTAAACTATATGGATTAGGGATATAGCAGTATTTTTTGGTTAATGATCGGCAATTCTAGCAATCATTCTCAGTTTTATAGAGGTGTAAACTTGTGTAACAAAAATTCAGGGTATACAATGTGTACAACGAAACGCGGAACAAAGGATTTTAAGATGGCATTTTAAAAAATTGCAGATACTCTCTCTCCTGATAGATTTAAAGCAAAGCTACAATAGTGCAAAGTTGTTCAAAATTAAATTCTACATCAGATAAGTTCATAACTGATGCTACGGCACGTCTACTGTACGAGATTTATTAAATAGTGAGTGAAGTATTATTG
Organism: Stenolophus ochropezus; assembly: GCA_035578165.1. Classification (NCBI taxonomy): domain Eukaryota; kingdom Metazoa; phylum Arthropoda; class Insecta; order Coleoptera; family Carabidae; genus Stenolophus; species Stenolophus ochropezus. The sequence continues at coordinate 8,866,371 of JAQOWZ010000002.1, forward strand.
ATTATAATTCTTATTGTCTGTTTTTTTATAGATATTATTTACGTTGAATTTAAATTATTTTTATATAGTTTACCAATATTACAAAATTATAAAATTAATAATAATGACATGCCATTAACTAATAAACAGATTTTTTTGAATATACCACTATTATTTTAACTTTTTCAATAGTATAAAAACGCAATTTCAGGAATATTTTATCACCAAGACAACTCTACTTGTATTTTTCAAAACTGTCATGAGAAGTTAATGTTTACATGACGACTATCATTACGCGAATTTTTTGTTTTTGTCTATAGTATGTAAAAGAATTTTTTCTTCAAACGTCATAAAAGTGACATCTTCTGTGACGTGATTGACAAGGTTGAAGTTTAATTTCTATGCCAACGTAATATAATTTTTTATTCTAGCCGCCGTATAATATTGTCGCCGCCGTATAATATTGTCGCCGCCGTATAGCCAATAAGAAGCGCCGTATAATATTGTCGCCGCCGTATAGCCAATAAGAAGTAACTTGTACAATAGAAATCTGTAATATCGCCCTAAATGTCACTATAAAAACTAGATAACCTAAGAATAAAGTTACTAAAAATTATGAATAACTGACAGGTAACCTACATATTAAACGTCAAATAGTAATTTATTTTTTAAAATTTCTAAGTTTGAAGAAAAAATAGCATGTGTTATTCAGAGTAAAAGTGTCTTTGTGTGCCTCGCATGCAATTGTCCGACTCGCTTCGCTCGTCGTGCAAACTTCCATCCTCGCCACACAAAGTATCACTTTTACTCTTAATAACACAATATACTATTATTTCCTATTGTATCACATTTCCATGTTTACCGGACTAGTCCAGTAAAATAATTGCAGACATAAATTTCATCAATTTGTATTCAGAAATCCATTAAAAAAAAATTTGTAGTTCCGGGAGTAAAAGCCTACTTTAATCTTCATTTTCGAATACTGAAGTAGCAGATTTAATTAATAAACAAGCATTATGTTACCATAGAAACAAATAGGTATATGTACGTTACCTAATCTAATTTCAAATAATAATAAAAAAAACTAACGCAGTTAACTTGACAGATAAATCGTTAAACAGTGTTCTGTTTTGTCTTAATTCCATAGCTACCGCTATTTTAGGTGTGATTTACATCATTTTTATACCTAATTCTGCTTACAAGGCACATCAATTTAATTTTGTTTCTTTATTCAGAAGCTGATTTTTGTGCCCTACAACTGTCATATAAAGCTTTTTTACTTAAAATAATTAGGGAAGCAGAAAATTACTAAAATATTCCTATGTTCTGGTGTTCGAGTCACCGCCCAGTATGTCAAGTAGAAATTTGACGAATGTCCAAGAATTGAAGTTTATCCAATAACGTTTTGATAATTCTTAACGTGATATCTATCAATCAGTCCGTCCGTTCGGAAAGGCTGAGAAGATTTTTATGAAACCTAAACTTCAGAAGCTTTGGGTAATGGTAATGGCAGACATGATTAATTAACTTTTGGTAAAATTTGCCATATTTGATGAAGGTTAAAGAATTGTGTAAACTTTATTCATTTGTAGAACTACCTATTTATCACGTAGGTTATATATTCTGTAGTATAATCATTAATAATAGTAAATATCTCATAAAATAAATTTGAAATATTGCTTTTAGCAATGTCAATAGATTCTGCAAAGTGCACAACTAATAACAGCTGTTTCTATTTTAATGCTCTATAAACAGTGTTACAAAATGTAAATTATTTAATTAAAAATGTTTGTGTACGCTCAATTTAATCTAGAATTATTTCTGAGGAATTAAAAGTACACTTTTTGTTATCTTTCCTTGCACACCTACTCATAAAAGTTGTTTACAATTAAACAATAGAACTTTTTAAATAAAAACATAAATGTAAGCTTGAAATTCTGTTTCGGTTTTTATCTTTTACATAAATCTTTATTACGGAAACGAAAAGAGGACACCATTTCACTGTATTCACTAATGGAACCAGCAATGCAAGTGTTTTAAAATGTATGAGCAGGGGCGGATTTACGCACAGGCACAACAGGCACGTGCCTGGGGCGGCAAATTTTTTGGGGCGGCAATTTTTCCCGGTCGCTATATGTATTTTCAAAAAAATTTACAAAATCAATCAGAACATTTAAAAAATTAAAAAATTAAGAGTATTTGTATTTTAATGTTAATTTAGTTTACAAATTCAAAAACCATATTTAATCTGTTTGCATTGATTTCGGATCTTCATATTAACAAAAAAATAATAATAATAATTATACCAACTTAAAAAAAGGAAATTAGGTTGGGGGCGGGGGTGCGTCAAATTTTAGTTTGCCTAAGGGCGGCAATTTCGTTAATCCGCCCCTGTGTATGAGGCAACATACAACAAGTGATTTAAACCGTTTTAAACTGAAGACAAGTTCACATTCTTCGTTGAAAATATCGGTTAGTACTTTTTTTAACATTTTACATGCCATGATTAAAATATTATTGTGGTTTTCTTTGATGACTTTCTTTGGACTAAGGCCGCCATTGGATTAGGAATAATAATAATAATAATAATTATTTATTTCCGGAGATCACATATACATGACATAGGAAAAGTCGACAAAATATAAAATATAAAAATAATATAAATTAGTCGCCAATACGCATTAAATCATTGGAATAGAATTACACATTAGGACATATCATTAAGAAATTCTTCAAAGTGGTAATAATTTTTCGATAACAAATAATTTTTTAATTTATACTTGAAAGTATTTATTGATTTAAGACCTTTTAAGTCTTGTGGTAATTTATTGTAGAATTTCAAGCCATAGTAGTTTGGATTGTTTTTGATTTTATTAACTGAAATATTGGGGATCACGAACTTTGATTTTCCGCGAGTGTCGTAACTGTGAATGTTACTATGAGTTGAAAAGTTACCCACAGCTAGTCTAATATGCAAAATTGTGTGATAAATATACACACAATTAAGATTTATTATTTTATTGTTAACAAAGATATCTTTACAAGATGTTCTATTTGATAATAAAAATATACTTCTGACTGCAGTTTTCTGTAACTTGAAGACTCGTACGGCCATGGGCGTGCAACCCCAGAAGATTATACCGTAACTCATTAATGAGTGAAATTTCGCGAAAAAAAATGTTTTCGCGGTCGTAATATCGGAAAGTAATCTTATTCTCCTTATGAGAAAGCAAAGAGAAGCTAAAGAATTGCAAATATTAGTGATTTGTTCTACTGTATGTGGTTTCAGTTTGCTATGATTCTTACTAGATATTTTCTACAATGATTACATATTACATATTACAAGTCAATGAATTTATATCCAAAGTATATCTAATGTTATTTTAAGTATTTATGTCAAAGAAATGGACTTCCAAACTGCGCCAGAAAGCAGCAATAAGTTGACAATTGAAATAAATAAAGTGGTAATTTTGTCACTAAATCCTGCTATTAGCAGCGATAAGCCGACAAGTGTATAAATACTTTAAATCCCAATGCGCTTAATATTCATTGCAATTTAGAACAATAGAACTATTGACAGTTCAATTTAACTCGAGTGTATTAAGCGGACTATTATGTAAATTTCATTTGATTCAATACCGGAAAAGTTCCCAGCAAATAACTGCGTGTTGCTGTTGCAATTTTCATTTAACAATGATTAGAATTTGTCCACTAACGAGAGGTAAACCGTTTGAGAGTTATACGGTGACCTAGAATCACAAGGGTAGTGAAGGTAAATCCATGCAAATCAGAACCTCTCCAAACTTCCAAAGGGAGGAATATTTATCTGCTTAAATTTTTTACTAGCTTGGCAAAATTTGCGCGACAAGAAATTCGTTTTAATATTTAAATTTTGTCAGAGCGATTAAATAAAATCCTACATTCATCTTTTGGGGATGACAGTTTTATTTCTGCTTAACAAGAAGTTTTTTCCAATTTTTTATCGGTATATTAAACGACAAAAGCAGTTGGGGTTCCTGATTATCAAATTGCTCAGAAAATTCCTGCTGAAAATTTTTCACCGTTCGTAAAAGCCTCGTACCAGTTTCAAGTATTCTCTACAAAGCTTCAGTGGCTCTTATAGAAGCTTAATCATCACCGTTTCACTTTTAAAAATGGTATTCAAGCATTTTTATTCTAAAGAATAAAAGGAAATAATAATAAATAAAGAAAATATAAAGTTCAAATTTACAAATGGGCTCTTCCTGCATATTCAAATTGAACATATTTGGTTATGTTTTCAATAATTTGCCACAAAACAGTGTTAACAAATATATAATTACACTTAAAAATACCTACCTAGTTTACTAATATAAAATTACAAAGTTTTAGCGCTAGAAATGATATCAAAGATGAAAGAGACGAACATATAACATGGCGCAGAAGTTTAACTTTGTAAACTCATAAAAACATTTTGTTTTCGTTGTCAACAGGGAGAACTCTGTTGTTATTTTTACATATAATTATACTTATGTTTTTATTCTAGAATAATAAACACGATTATATATTTGAACAGAATAGTTCTCATTTTCTTGGTTGCCACAGATGTCTACTGCAGCGCTGTCGAAACGTCAAAGGCAGTAGAACGTAACGAGTCATTTGAATTTGTAGGGAATTTATAACAATTTCTCGCTTATTTGTCTTAAAATGGAAACAAAAATATGAAAAATATTTATGCACAATCTACTATTATTGAAAAATATATATTTTTTTTTAATTGTGAGAAGAGCCCATTGAGTTTTAAGTGTTCCTTTAGGCGTAGAAACACTATTTTTTATTTTTGACTTTTTTACATTTTCATACGACGTTAAATTTAAATTAAACATAGGAACAATTTTTTAAATTATGACTTTTTCATGTTTAAATTTAAGTACAAATTTATTTACATGTGCTATGAATAGCACAATTTTATAAATGTCAACTCCTGAAGAAGACCCATATGGCGTCGAAACGGTTGAGACTGAAAGAATAAAGTTGGCTGATTTCAGAAACTATCGTCTTTTGATAATAAAGTACGTCGATTTTTTTAAATCGTTAAATTGGTTATCTTGTTATCATATTTGTGAATAAGAAATGATTTTAACAGTTTTAGATAAATTGAAAAGAAATTGTGAACCTTGAAAGAATATGCCAACCGACGTGATAAGAATAGCCAAGTGAGACGTACCTCAGTTACTAGAGTAACATCCTGGCAAGATATAGATCTCGTGTTGTCGTTAGTTCCTACGAAAAATGCTGAAATGGAATACTTTAATTTATTTGATTTGTTAACATCTCAAACAGTGAGATATCTTTGTAATAGTTATTTACGTATAGAGGGGCGAAAGAGAAGATTTACTTACATCTGTGGACGAAATTTGAAGCCCGACGCGGAGAACTTTTCTTCGTCCTTAAGCGTAAATCTCTTTCAGCCCAAGTTATGTACAACGTTTCACGCACAACTGCAATGAAATGAAATGTAATTTTTAATTACAAGATAACATGCCAAAAACATTAAGGAGATGCGTGGCATTGCGGCATTGGTAATCTGGTATTTTTGAGTATACAACGTGAGTTGTAAATAAATAAAAATGTCAAATGTCATTGTAAAGCCTAGAGCTCAGCGAAACAATTCTTTACTAAATTTTGCTAGAAGCTAATAAAACTTCAGCAGATTAACGTCCTGATAAATTGAAGGATAGCTATGAACAAATACAACGTATTACAAATTAGGAATATTGTTTTTGAAATTTTCTTTACCGCCTAACGCACGTTTTCTCAATTTTATCAGTCAAGGACGTAAACTATAAGTTTCCGCCATGGTAATCAAATTATAAATAAAAAATAAAGATACAATTGTGCATAAAGTAATGTAAAACAATTAATTTTTATTACAAATATAGATGGATTTGCCTTATTATTTTTTATATAAGTACTACATAAATCTTTAAAATAAGCGATAATAGCTTTTAAATAAATAATCATTGTCAATTTTGGAAGCAAATAAATTATAAAGAAGTAAAAAAAGAGAACAGTAAATATTAAAAAAGGAAGGGTCCCTGTTTATTATATTATAAAATTTTGGATAAATCTTTTTGGAAACAATCTTTAAAAGAGCGCTATGAGGTTTTAAGAAAGGAGTACACAAGATCACATCCTGCTTAATTTGACCATACTTATCATTCAAAAGGCAGCGCGTCGAGTGACTGCCACTTAACACTGGGATTCCCAAATTACTGTTACACAGAAGTTTGTAAAGGGTAGGAACACAAGAGGTGACATTTTGTCTATAGTCACATGAACATCGATGTTTTTCAAACAAGAAAAATTAATTGCCAAGGGTAACGGAAAAATATATCATACTGTATTTTAAAGAAAAATTAAAATATGTATATTTTGAATGTGTGGCTGGATTAAAATGAAAATATTTTTTGACATGTTAGATTGTTGTATGGATTATGGGTACTACACATGATTCGCAGTAAGCTTATCTTGTAGAAGGTTATAATCTGCTTAGTTAACATTCAAGTAAAAATTCTCAAAGACAAACAGTTAAGATCTATGTTCTTTGTAAGTAATAATAACAAATCGTTTCTTCAACATTTGATGTACGTTTTAATGAGATACTAAAAGCACTTATTTAAAGAAAATCTGATCATTATTGAGAATAACGTCAATCTTAAATGTTTACAATTCACGTCGCGTATAAAAACACGTCAATTCTATTTGAAGAAAGGAGAAATCCGGGCATATCCATCATCGACGCCCGTCAATCCCACAGTAGGAAAACATCCATCAAGAACAATGAGCGGCTGAGAGCTGGCGAATGTGACCAGCAAAGCAACCAGCGCGAGTATCCGCGCGACGGGGGGCGCTAAACAACGGCATTACGCGCCGCGCTCACCCAGACGTCCCGACGCTTTGTAATTCTCTGACTCGCGAGGAATCGGCCACGCACAATACCACCATTAGGGGTTACTTCATAAATAAATATATAACACAATAACCAAATACCACGCAAATTTATTTTATATGTTTATTAGCTACACTGGGAACTAGCAAATATTTTAATTTAAACGTTTGTGCGGTATATATTAATTCAAATAAAATATGCTATATTTGCATTAAAAATTAAATCGTTTTAATTATTTACAATTCATTTAAAACATAAATGTTTTGCGTATATACATTTCCTTTACAATTCTATTTAGTATTTTATTTTCGTTCAAATGTTAATTAATAATATTTTCATACAAAACAAAAATATTTTAAATTCAAACTTACTTCTATGGCTTATTTCTCACCTTGAGGAAAATACGCTACTTTCTACACTTGTTGCAAAATAGACTATTTCCCATCCCCATAAATCTGTTCTCAGTAACCAAGAGTAAACGCTTTAAAATGCTCAAATTCGTGATCCACTGAAACCAGAGCGCAATCCAAAGCAACTATATCTACTCCAGAATGTGCACTAGTTTCAGTAGACATAGACTTAGAGCAAACATTTCTGAGTACTCTAATTCCTGTCCTATTGAAACTAGTGCACTATTCAGAGCATTTAAATCTGCTCCAGAATGTGCTCTGGTTTCAGCAGATCTAGAATTAGAGCAAACACTTCTAAGTGCTCTAATTCCTGGCCCACTGAAACCAGAGTACATTCTAGAGCAGCTAAATCTGTTCCAGAATGTGCTCTGATTTCAACAGACCTAGAATTGGAGCAAACACTTTTAAGTGCTCTAATTCTTAATCCACTACAACAAGAGTAGAATCCAGAGCAGCCAAATTTGTTCTAGAATGTGCTCTGATTTCAGCTAAGAAATAGAGCACTCGTTGAAGCATGCTCCAATTTCCGGCCAGCTGAATTAGATCACCTTCAGAGCATCAGATGCCCTGGAAGGCGGTCTAGCGTCTAGCCAGACCATATGGCAGCAGACCTAGAATTAGAGTAAACATTTCTGAGTACTCTAATTCCTGCAAACCAACCAGCATGAGTATCCGCACGGCGGGGGGCGCTAAATAACGGCGTTACGCAACCCGCTCACCCAGATGTCCCGACGCTTTGTAATTCTCGCTGAGCCAGGTGCAAGGATCGGCCACGCACAATACCACCATTAGGGATAACTTCATAAATAAATATAACACAATAAGCAAATACCACGCATAATTATTTTATGTGTATATGTGTTGGCGAATTAGCTACACTGAGAACTGGAAAATTATTTTATATGTATACGAGTGTTGGCGAATTAGCTACACTAGGGAATAGGAAATATTTGAATTTAAACGTTTGTGCGATATTTATTAATTCAAGATAAAATAACTTCAATAAAAAATATGCTAGGTATATTTGCATAAAAAATTAAATCGTTTTAATTATTTACATTTCATTTAAAAACATAAATGCTTTGAGTATATACATTTCGTTTGCAATTCTATTCAGTATTTTATTTTCGTTCAAATATTAATTAATATTTTCATACAAAACAAAAATGTATAAAATTCAAACTCTTTTATAAAAATTCCTTCTATAAGCTACTTTTTGCGTTTGTTGCACAATAAGCTATTTCCCCTCCGTTGTATTGAAGTTATAGTAGTTTTGAAATTTCTAGATATTGCTGGATATATATTATGGATCAAGTAATAAATTTGAGCATTGTTCATAAAGTCATGGCATAAAACAACCTAAAGACTAAATTATATACGTAAATACATAATCTAATATTTTAAATACGATAGCAATTTGCATTGACATAAATTGCAGTAATTTTCTAATATTATTAATTTTACCTTTAATGAATTTGACTTTCCAAATTTCCTTCGGAGGAAAATTTTTATTAATGACCAGAATCAAAACAAAAAATTGCTACCAAAACTAAAAGAGAATCCCATAGGCCAAGAATTAAAGTAAACGCTTTAAAATACTCAACCACTGAAACCAGAGCGCAATCCAAAGCAACTAAATCTGCTCCAGAAGGTGCTCTGATTCCAGAAAACACTTCTAAATGTTCTAATTCCTGACCAATGAAATCAGAGAACAATCCAACGCAGCTAATTCTGGTCTAGAATATATTATGGTTTCAGCAGACCTAGAGTTAGAGCAAACACTTCTGAATGTTCTAAATCCAGGCCCACTGAAACCAGAGCACAATCCAAAGCAGCTAAATCTGCTGCAGAATGTATTCTAGTTTCAGCAGACTTAGGATTAGAGCAAAAACTTCTAAGTGCTCTAATTCCTGAGACATTGAAACCAAAGTATAATCCAGAACAGCTAAATCTGCTCCAGAAAATTTCTATTGGCTGATATTCAATCTGTTATTGTAGCTGTACTAATAAGAATTTTAATATGTAATTTGTATACTTAGGTACTTTGATGCGAGGATTTCACGAGTAATATTTTAAAAGGTGTAACACACACCCATTTTAAGATAGTATAGTCAATTACTAAAAAAATGGAAGGAGGTACAATATTTCTATAAATAGTAACAATTCAGGACTTTATTACGTTAATGGTAATGTCTTCTTGGGGCAGCCATTACCCCTACAAAATTTTTCCTTGGAAGTACAAGCCCGTGATGCCTGGCAATTATGAAAAATGGCTAAATTTCTTGGTTTATAACCATACTTTACATTTTGACTATTTTTGCAGTTTATTTAATATAACAAATTTAAATGAAAAAGTACCTAGTCTAATCTAAAATCTGTGTCTTCCTGGCATTAAATCAATGATGTATTAATATTCAAATGATCTATTCCATATGTATGTGAGCCCTTTCTGGGAGATGAATAAATTAAGAAAGACCCTATGAGGGTTGAAATGTAACGGTCCTGGGTTTCTACGGTCTACGTAAACAACCTGAAGCCGCAGGAAACGAACAACGCACCAATGACCCAGTTCACTGGTGATTAGGAATCGACATTGCACAGGTGGCTGAGAAAGATATTTTCGGACGGTTTATTATTAGAACAGAGAATAAATATTCCAACATTACTTTAATGTATGATTGTAGCAATATTTGCATAATGGATAATAATGTAAGAGTGCATATGTCAGACTTACAATCTGAATAAACAATAGGACTGCAAATGTCAGTATATTGTTTCATTGTTAAACAAAGGTTTGTTTAACAAAAGCCGGTAAACTCTGGAGAATGAAAAACAACCATTGCGCATCGTTTAATGTCCTTAGAGCATTCTACTTATGTGTCCAGCAAAACATAAGTGTTTTAAAAACGCTATGGCAACATATTTTACAGTTCTAGAAAATTCATATATGATTTACAAGAAATATATATTCATATTACACGGAAAAAATCTACTACGAATAACAAATTATCTACAGAAATTTATCGTTTAATATGAAGTTTCTTTTATCTTCTTGTATATTACAGTGAAAACACCTTGTATTTCCATATTTTTAACTTTTAAAAAGACAAAAATCATGTATTTTGTTGAAACTACATAGCCAGTAGGATGATTTTAAATTTTAATTTAAACCAATATAATTATCATCTATTAAACTAGATATTATATAAATTGAAGAGATTTATAGAAATTACTATTTTAAATAAAAATAAACAATACGGAATATTTGAGTCAATTGCTTGTTCACATGTACCATAGGAGAATGAATACGACATAGATTTATGAGTTTATTTGAAAAAACCTCTTAATAGTAAATAATATGTCTTGAGATATGAAATTGATATGTACGAGTATAATGAACGAATTTCGAACTGAAGCTTCAAATATCCTTGACAGGATATTATCTTTCTACTTTTTTTGAGTACATACAAAAGAAGAATCAGAGAGATAACAGTGATAAGAAAAATGATTATATTTAACATTCTAAGTAGCTTGATGAAATCAAGCTCCTTGACATTGTTTTGGATTTCGCGAGAATATATTGGCTCATGGCCGCCCATATGGGGGAGCAAGAGAGGCCATTTTCTCTCCCCTGGCTTTTCGCAAATTTTAAAAAGACGGCACATTACTTAATTATTTCACCATGGTTGTGTTCTATAAGTAATTTTTTAATGTTTGCTGAGTTTAAAGGCTTAGGTTCTTATGTGTGGGCTAAATTGTTTCGTCAGTATTTGTGGTTAATTCTTTTAAATGTCATTACAAAGTAGAGAAGAGACAATTAACTAAAAATAAACTTCATTTTATCAAAGAGGTTCTTAATTAATTTTCCGAGGAATTTTCGGAAAATGGAAGGAATTTAAAAATTTCCTTTACAAACGAATACAAAAAATAAGTAAGAATTTTTTCTTTGCGTTTGTTAATTTTTTTTATACAATTATATTTTTTATTAATATCTATCTCTATACGATTTCAGTATCTCTTAGTTTGCCAATATAACATCGGAGTAGAATATCAAATGAACTATTCAACACTGCTATTAAAATTTCTATTAATAATAATATTATTTTTATTTATCGAATCTTAGTGTTATTAATCAAGTATTATTTCTAGAAGATTGGAAATCTTTTCTTATATAAACTCGATATTATATATTATAATTTGTTGCCCAACATAATATTTGCATTTTTAGTTTCTAGATTATCTAATTTTCCATCAGATTAAATCAGTTATGTCCAATTTGTGATCACCAAACTATATTCATGAGAATATATGTTTACGCATTTAAGGTCTCTAGTAAATGTGATTAGATACTAAATAATCTAATTGGGCCCTAGAATAACTAATTTATCACAAAATTGTAAACGCCAATCTATTTCCGTGCGAATATCTACATATTTATTTTTATCAAAAATACCATCTCAAATCAATCAACAAAATTAAAGAGATTCATTCTGGATTTATTTGGTTACAAATAGTAACCTTGGCGACACATTAATTAATGTAGTAATTAAGTAGATAATTCGTACCCAGAATGAGATAGCGAAATAAAAAAAGAGTTACAGATTGTTGTTAATTTGAAAAAAAATTGGAAAGATACTATATGTAATCTGAGATAAAAATAAATAATAATAAAAATTATTTTTGGAAAGTACGTATTTGCAATCATGCGATAACAAATAAATATTCTGAAATTGGAATAAAAATTGTATTGATTTCTGATTAATATAATATGCAGAAATTTTTACAAACAAAAATAGGAGGCTGTGTAACATCAGACACCTAAGATTCAATTTAAGATTTGCGCCATCCATCATAAAAATAAGAGGAAGATTAATTTGTAATTTATCATAATTTATTTATATACTTCTTGTAATTTATTTGAATATAAAATATAAAAAAAATCTGATGCGGACACCACATGATTTCCTTTTACGCTAAATTATACACATTGTTTGCTGCACTTTATTTAAACTTATTTCACTTGAAAGTGAGAACTGGTGATATCATTTTACGTCTAACCGTTCTTCAACTATTCCTTATTGCATTACACAAAATTACGTTAATCACTCAAAAACTTGCAAAAGAAAAGAGATATTGTTTCATTAGTTCATATTTCTCACGAAACATATTTTGCCAGTTGTCAATCTTAATCATATGTTTCCTACAAAAATTAAAAGCTAACTAAATTATTATTTTTATTAAGTTTCTGCCAAAAGTAAATTGCCTTTTTGAAAAGGCCGGTACCAACAAAAAATAAATGGAGGTGCATAACGAAGCGAAAATTCAAAATGATAAACACTACGAGCAAAGTGACCTTTTAGCAATGCCGATTGGCCGATTGCAATGAAAAAGGGAGGTGCACAACTAGATGATATTGCAGTCCCAAATACAAAATTTCAAAATTTTTCGGCTTCATTTTTAAGTGCAAGATACACACGTCACGCTGGAAATAGTCAAAATAGATTCAGGGAAAATCAAAACGTCTAAGAAAACCGAAATTTTTGCGATTACAATACTTCCTTTATTTTGCACATGGAAGTAAAAATTGTTTCATTTTGATATTTTGCATTGTGCAACAACGATCTCACTTTTAATTTAAATAGTTTAATATATCATTGGCACTACAACCCTGTTAGTGAACTTTTTGATGATATTTTGTGTCAGATTCTGTAAGAAACCTTCAGTTTGTAGTGGGTTCCGAACTACTGGGACACAACAGTGTTTTTATTTTGTTAAAAGTTAGCGACGATGGGAATCAAATCCAACATCTTACACTTTGCTCTGTTTGAGTCGAAGCTTGTAATCAAATGAGCCACCGCTGCCCGTTTAATAAACGAGAATGTATACTGTCGCTGAAAATTAAAATTTTATTTTAAACTGATGTAAATTATTTTTAGAAAATTAAATATATTTTTAGACGTAACATCGTTTTATGTTTCTACAAAAGCTACAATATTTATTTTTTTGTTGCTAGGCTTCGTTAGATTTACAAACAAGAATTTGTATTGAGTATTAAATTTCTTTTATATATTCAGAAATATGAGCTATTACAAAGGAAAATCAAAGAGCATTTTTTTTTGTAATACGAAAAACTTTTTGTTGTAAAATAAATAATAGTATACAGGGTGTACAGCGAAAACGAACCGCCTTTAACTTTTTTATTAAAAAGAATAGAAACATTTTCTTTATATAAAAGTTTTATTATATTAATATAAGTACTATTTCATGACATGAAGAGAAAAATAATTAGTTTTTAAATTTTTATTTTTTAATCCGAACCTATCATTTTTTGGTCAAATTAAAATCGCCATTTTTTATCTTTTCAATGATGTATTAATGCAAAAAAATCGAAAAAATTAAGAAACAGCAGACATAATTTTTAGGATGCTATGTAAAATTAACTGAATGTGACGATATAAAACAACTTTATAACGTGAAATAAAAAACATTAACGTAAATTACAAAAATAAATGCTCGAAATTACAACTCTGTTCTCTTATACAGAATATTTGAATAAAAATTATTTCTAACTTTTCTCAATTATTTTATTTTTCTCTGATATTTTTGAACTCACTTATGACGACTAATACATCATTGAAAAGACAAAAAAAAAATGGCGGTTTTAATTTTACCAAAATAATGTCTTCCCAGACACATCCTGTATACATGAGATTTATAAATCACAAAACCAGGACGTTTTTCGAAAGGATTCTAATTTCTAATATACATTTTCAAATGCAAAACAACAAACATTATCTTATAAATACACGTTGGATTCAATTTTTCACATCTCTTGTACGTCAAAATATTTAATTGAAGAAAAATTAGTTATATTTTCTATTAAAAAAATCTCATGTGGCCAATACAAAAACCTCTCACCTGTCCTCCACATTTTCCATTATAATCAGTTTTTTGCTTCGCAGATTTTCTCTTGGTTCTCATTCATGCAAAATATATAAATTGTAATATACGAGTATCCGTGCGTTCGCTGCTGACACGGTAAAATGAATTATTAAAATAATTAGTACTTACAGTATTAATACAATTCCTTTTAGATTATTCGATATTTACACTGTACATTTACTATAATAAACTTTTTTTGTGGTATTTAAAAACAAACTTTAAAAATAATTTGTTTATTGTAGGTACTAATATAATCTTTATAACCAAAATACAAAGAAACGTCACATTTATTCAAGCCATGTTTGTTTGCAATTTTTTTTTTTATGATCTGTCTGGAACATCTAGTTTCTTAACTTTTTGTATTGACAGAATGTTAACATATATTATTAAACATACTTTCAGACTGTTGCTATAGAAACGATTAGCAATACGTATAACAACCTTTTGATGTTTTTCATGAACCACTATAATGATGCAATTCAAAAATATAAATTTAAGCTATCATAGTAATAAAACTTTCTGACCTTGGTACAAGTAACTATTATTGAATTGAACTTTTATTATTTCGGTTTACGAATGTACGAATTCCGTTTCAAGTTCGCTGACTTTGAAAGTTTTCGGTTAAATTTCGGTTCGGTTTCGGAAAAAACCCAGTTTTAATAATTACTCAAAATTTCTACTTTAGTTCATTCGTAAAATTCACAAACCGTAAAGAATAGTTCACAATTTTTTATTTTTAGTATAAAAATGAGTAACATAATTTTAAAAGTAACCAGGTTATTTGAATTTTAATCAACATGTAAACTTTTTATTCTTATTTGATTTATAATGAAAATTTTCTGTAATAATATAACAAGAAAGTGAGAATTATTTGAATTTTGATCAACATGTAATCTTTTTATTTTTATTTGATTTATAATGAAATTTTTCTGTAATAATGTAACAAAAAAGTGAGAATAACTTGAAAATAATTTTACAGAAAAAATGGAAAATTATATACTAATTTATCTCAAGTTATATTTAATTACATTATTTTTAGATACAAATGGCTCAAAATCAGTAATTTTCTTTCATTTTACTTATTGCTCTCCGGAGTAATCTCTCGTGATTATTCTCACTATAATAAGGAAAGAATTGGTTAAAACGTAGACACATGACAAATAATGATACATTTCATTGGTTTAAATAACGTCAAAAAAAATCTTGGGAATTTTGCTGATTATCTCTCTGGATAATTATATTTTGTCGTATATTTTTAATTTTTACAATAATTAAAAATAAATAAATAAAAAAACAATAAAAAAACGGAAAAGGCAATTTTCGTTGTTGCAGTTTTCTTGTTAAGAAAATTACAGCGAAAATCCTTTTATTGTGTCTATTTTTCAAGCTAGACCAGCAGTTTTAATAAAAGAAAGACAAGATTTATCTGAGTTGAGTTATTTTGCACTCCGCTATTACACTTCTACTTTAATCAGCTGGATACGTTTTGTAAAAATGACACATATTAACAGACGGATAAGTTTTTGCAGCTTGTAAAATGAGCTGCCGATGCTGAAGTGAATTTGAATTTGAATTCATATATGGGCGATATTGATCGTTCGGGGAAACTTCTGCAGAATATCGTTATATAACTTGATTAATTCGTACCGGAATAAAGTGTGATTCTGCACAGCAGCGGTGTAGGGAATTGCATTTCTCACAAATTATTATTTCCTCTCGCCTAAGGGAGGTATTGGAAAAATCACACATCGAATCTTTATGAATAAACACGTTTTGAAGTTTCTACAATCTAATTTTAGCATTTCATGAAGAAGTACGTGTATATGGGTTGCCGAACCAATCAAGAGTTGATTAGTTTTTGATATAATTGGTCAATTGGAAATCGTATTTGACTTGAATTTCTAAAATATTTTTCAGTAATAACCAAGGCATGGAACTAGTTAAAAACTGGTAACGATATTTTGATTGAAAAACAACAGTAATCCAAATTTTAATTAGTATTTTTAATTGTAAAAATAAAGAATTCTGTTTGGATTTTTTTATAGAATTGATAAACACGAATAAATTATACTATTTTAGGTAATGTCTTGAAATGTTGTACCTCAGACTTATTTTTGAGGTGCAATCAAATAGACATTATTTTTAAAAAATTGTTATAAATGAAAATAATGGGAAACAATTTGTTTTTCAAAACAAAAAAATATAAAAATTTAAAAAACATAATAAATTGTAGTGCGTAATGTTAGGTGCTGATGCTGATCAGATGTGATTTTTTAATATCTACCAGTTAATGCATAAAAAATTATAAAATGAAGTAGTTTTCTGTACCGTACGCGTCTACAAGTTCAAAACATTTGAATTATTCATGTTTATTAAAATTCAGAAATGTTAACGTCAAATTTTGGAGCATGTCATTTGAAAATAAAATTTACTAGCAATTTAACATAAATTTAAAATTAAAGTTGAGGGTTTATATTAATAATAGAAATTAAATATAATAAAAAACAAGAAATTTCTGGAACTGCAGCGAAAGCATTATTTTCGCGCCTGATTAGTCATGAAAATATTTAAAGGATTTTTAAAATTTTATTGAATGTTATACAGTTGTGTTTTTACATTGGATTTGTTAATTTCAGACAATATATTTTCGTTGTTAACTAGCAACTTAAGTTTTGTAAAAGTTTCCATTGCACTGTGTCCAAATTTGAACCAAACCTAATAGCATACCTTAGTTTGAAATTGACGTTACTCATTCTTAGAAAGTGCAAAGAAAAACTGTTTCCAAAAAAATCGCTACGGACAATTTTATTACTTAATTTACACAGCTCATAGATATTGATCAAAATACTCTATTAAAAAATCATATGTTGAGATTTGGGAACTATTATTAGAGGTCCGAAACGTCCAACACGTATTTGTAATTAATGTTAACAATAAAATACATGGAACTAAAAAGCCCAACATCATTCTATAACTACTAAAAAATATCATGAATTTGACATGGTTTAATTTTTTATTTGCATACTAGATTTAATTCTGGTGTCTTCATATTCTACTCTTAATTAGAAAATAGAATTTATGTACAGAGTTAGAAGTTAGGAATGTATTTTTGTCGACTAGAACTTAAAGTGTTTTTAATAGAAATTCGTAATTATAATTTAATACTGTCCTGTCAAGTTCTGGATTAGGAACGAATATCGAAAGTAAAATCGAAGGGTGTTTTAAAGCACCGAGCAGACAGAAATGAAGCACTCTGTATAATTATATTAGCAGGACACTTTAGCACTTTAGTTTTTGCTGGCAGGGAGTTTTACGATTTACATTTCTTCAATGAGATTCATATTTACGGTCGGATGTAATTTTTTGTCGAATTAAATTGAGATTAGCTGCTGCATTCTGCTCACGAATATTCATTAATAGTACAAAACCACATCTAAAACCACCTCTAAAGTTCTCGTATGAGAATTAATTATTGGAGTATTTCAGTTCCAGTTTTAATTAATTACAATATGAACAGGTGTATGCTTATTATAGTAATAACTAATTTCATTTGCGTTGAATTTAAATTTCAACATAAATAAATAACTATTTTGTTTTTGTTCAAATTGATGTGCAAATATGTGTTGCTTTATTAAAACATCCTATTCTATTAATGTAAATTTAACAAATTGGTTTATGGCAACAATTCTGTCTATTAGTCCTTTTTAGAAAGTAAAATGAATGAAATTTAAAACCTTAAAAATTTGTAATTAAAATTGGATTTCAAGAAGATTAAATACTTCGGTTGTAATTATGATTGTGATTCTAAATCGATAGGTTTTAAATACGAAAAGCTGACCGAGAACAATGTTCAAAGCAAATGCAAAAGAATCTGATTGGATTCTAAAAAGAAATTCGGAAATTTCCAATCTTGAGATCAAAGACAGTCAGTTCTATAATATTTCAATATAAATTTAATAAAAAAAATCTTTAATTTAAAAATTTTACTGTATTTTACCTCCCCGCCGTCCATACTAAATATCACAAAAAAATTAAATCACAAATTTTAAAGGTTTATATATGCCCAAAATTGAAGAGGAGGTTCTAATATTTTATTTTAATAATTTCGATTGTAAGTTATTAGGTTAACAATAATAACAATTTAATTAGTTCAAATTAAAAAAAATCATATCTAGTTATATTTAATATTTATTCTAAACTACAATTTATGTTAATTTTGCGAATTTCGAAAATCTTTTTCACAGAAATTCAAGTAGAATATTATATTGTAAAACAAGCATGGAATGGTACTCATTTCGGCTCATGCTGCAAATCATACGACCATGAAATGGACATTCCAAGCGAGTTGTACACTATAATTATTCTACGACCACGATTTTATTTCCTAATTCATTTCTATTTTAATAATAAAGATTTCTCCATTTCAGTACTTCCTAGCAACTGGCTACAAAACAAAAATTAAACAGTACGGTTTTCGACAGAACTGTGAGATTTGAATTTATACCTTATCGTTGTCTATGGTTTCCGTGGGAAATGAAAATGTGTTTACAATATACTATTTATCCGTAGTAATAACAAACATACAACAAGCAAATATCTTAATGGTCGTCGAAAAAATATATACCTTGAAATTTGTGATACTTTTTAACACCCTTTTTGAGTTTTTGATTAAAAGTATATTTTGAGGTATCTAGAACCCAATTTCATAGGCGTGCGCATATTATTAATAATTTAATATTTATAAAAGTTTATAAATGTTAAAATGAAGTACTTATAGGTACATACATAAATTTTGCGGGCGAGGGCAAGACAAACATACATATTATTCTCTCATTATTCATAGAATGTGTTACTTTGTTACTTTTCTATTTGAGATATTAAATGTATCTTTGAGAATATTAACTAAATGTATTCTGTCAATTTTTTAAAATTGTGACAATATGACGTTTTCAAGGTAAATAATGTCAGAGTTAAAAACATACCAAACAACATTATTAAACCAAAAATTCTGTTAGAATACGTGAAATATCCCAAAAATACTCATTTTTGTACCTAAAATGTTGATTTTGGGAAACAGTGTGCATTGATAGATATCACCGCGTTGATTACAAATTTTCAAACGTTATTTAATTATCTCTTTTCGTTTCTGAGAAATTTGATGTCAAAATTGCATCTCAAAAATGTGTGTTTTTTGGCTATATCTCTAAAATGGATAGAGATACAGTCTCAACGATTATATCAGTCAATTCTACGGGAAAAGTTACATGAAACAATATTTTTTCGCATATACGTTCTTTGGAACGATTAGGTGAAAAATGAGAAAATCGAAAACACCTAAATTTTAAAATTTCTCCGACGAACTTTTTTCTTCAAAACTTTTCATTTTCTAGACTTAAGTAAATATCGATGCCCTAATCTCAAATTTTCAAACCGAAATGCATTATCTCTTACCTTTCTCGAGATATTCGTATTCAAAGTTGAGTTTTGGCAATAAAGAAAAAATAGGTTTTTTAGGTATACCCCTTTAATGGTTAGGTTTACGACTTCGGCGACTTCACCAATCGATTCTACGGGCAAAATTACATAAGTATACCAATTCTCAGTTTTTTATTCCAACGGATACAATTTTTATAGTTAAAAAACGAAAATTGGCAAAATCGAAAAAATGGCAAGGGGTATACCTTAGATTTTTTTCGATTTTTGGCCATTTTCAGTTTTTTCCTTCTAGTAATTCTATCTGTTGAGATAAAAATCTGAAAATTGGTACACTTATGTAATTTTGCCCGTAGAATCGATTGGTGCAGTCGCCGAAATCGTAAACCTAACCATTTAAGGGGTATACCTAAAAAACCTGATTTTTTAGGTATAAATTTAAATTTAAATATCTCGAGAACGGGATAAGATAAATTAATTCTGTTTGAAAATTTGGAATCAGCGCATCGATATCTACTTATGTCCGAAAACTAAAAAATATTTGAGAAAAAAAATTTTGAGGTGAAAAATTTAAATTTAGGTTTTTTCGTTTTTCGTATTTTTCACCTAATCGTTCTAAAGAACATGTATGTAGACAAAACATTTCTTTACGGAACTTTTCCAGTAGAATCGAATGGTAAAGTAGTTGAGGATGTATCTCCACTAGTTTTTGAAATATAATCAAAAAACACACTTTTTTGAGGTACAACTGTGGAAGCAAATATCTCCGAAACAAAAAGAGCTAATTTAATTCTGTTTGTAAAATTGGCATCAGCATAAGTAATTCTCTAAAAAATATTACAAACAAAATTTAGTAAAATTTTTAAATTTTCGAGCTAAAAATTAGATATTTTGAAATATTTTCAGATTTACGGAAAAGTACAGTATCAGTGGCTTTGAGACTTACTTCCTATGTTATTACTATATAAAGTAGTAAAAAAAAAATATTTTGGCACCCCCAAAAGATAAGTTCTGCGCAGGCTATGCCCAATTTTAACATATTTACAAAGAAATTGTAACTATGTGTATGTGTATTATTGAAGATACTATTTTTATATAATATTAAGTACCCTATAAATTTTCAAAATTTTAAGCTTAAAAATAATATATCTTCAGTCTATTTTTTATAAAAACGTGGACGTGAGTAAAATTGGACCGAAATTTTACTTAACCACCGCACAAAGCTAAGTTTACTACAGCGATGTTTTCTGCTATAGTATAAAAATATACAAATAATGTTTATATTTAATGCTTGTAATAACGGCTGCCTACTACGTTTTTATAAAAAAATACAAACATAAGTTTTTTTATCTTAAAATCTTAAATAAAACCATAGTTTGATATTGTTTGATTTTTAAGACCAAATAATAACATTTTTTTTATTTTCAAGGAAAACCCCATCTCTGGAAATGCACTATGGAGCCCACCTACACCCCCAGGTACGGCTACAGCAACATGTGGCACCTGGAGCTAGCTCTAACAGTCGCCGTGGGCAGCGTGCTCGTAGTGGTCCTCCTCGTTTGCTACGTCTACGTGTTCCGCCAGCTGTGCTGCCCACCTCCTCGTCACCGCCGGCACCGGCGAGGCAAGCCTGTAGGTGAACTACACACGCCGGCCGCTACGGGGAGGTCCACCACCAGGCACGAGAGCCTCCCCATGACCAACATCACCAGCCAGCCCACCGAGACGGAGAGGTTATAGTACAGCGACAGTGGGAGTGGGGATAGTGAGGAGAAAGTGAACAATGTGTAGAGAAGAATGGAGTGCCCTAACTCAACCACGAAATAATAAATAAAAAGACAGCATCACAAAAAACTGAATTAATAAAAATCAGCTGTGGCTACCACACCGACCATCGAATACGTACCCTAAAGTATTGTTACCAAATTTTCTTTTCAAATATTGTATTATTAGGAATAAAATTGATACTTTGTGTGGCGAGCGAAATTTGCACAATGAGCGACGGTGAAGTTTAGCAATATTTTTTATTTTATTAAGATTGTCTTCAAAAGTGATATTCTACATTTTATTTCACTCAAAGATGCCTAGATTTTTCAAAAATAGTTATTTATGGTACAAGTGTGTTACATTACAGATAAGTCACGTGGGAAAAGTTTACCTCTCGAGGCCGTTAGGCCGAGTGTGGTATTTTTTCAAGTGACTTAGGTAATTAACACACGTCTGCCATACAACATTTTATCCAACACATTTTAATCACTGATATAAAATACATATAAGATTTTTGACAGATGAAATTTCGAAATGACATTTAGGAACAAAATAGTGTAGAGAAGGTTTTATAACGTAGTTACTATGATACAAACCAAAAAACAGGGAGGTAATATATTTAGCTCACTAGTGACTTATGACCTACTTTATTTATCTAAAAACAGCATACTTATATCGTTATAATTACATGGTGTTGGATAAAATAAATTTTATTTCTCAGGGCAACATGGAGTTTTGTCTCCATCTAAGAAGTACGTTGAAAATATCAAGTCTCATTATCCCTTTTAGGGAAGCGCATAACTCACTTGTGACGTCACAAGTCATTATTTATGAATACAGAGGATTATAATTTTAACTTTCAATTACATTTTAAGTGATAATTATTCATATATTTATGATTTAAAAATATTTCACATATAATTTCAATTATGCTAAACTTTCCCCGACACTTTTACTCCGAATGACACAATCTATTTTTTCTTCAAACGTAGATATTTTATAAAATAATTTTCTACTTTATGTTATAATAATTAAATGTTCTTCAAACGTCGTAAAAGCGGCATTCATTTCTACCTTGTGAATCAAGTCACAAAGGATGTCACTTTTATGATGTTTAAAGAAAAAGTTTATTGGATATTTTACAACGACGTTAATAATGTTTTTCGAAATGTACATTTTTTACGAAATATTCCCAAAATTGACAAGATTTAACTGTCACTTCCGATTGACCAATTTTACCACTCAATCAATTTACAGAAACTTAAACATAAATTGAATTTGATCTACACGTACACACAAACATCCGGACGGACGAACGAACTGTCAGACCTTACTCAAAATAATCAAAAGTATTGTGAAGACCTTAATTCGTGGACATCCGTTACAAACTTCCCTTATTATATTTGGTGGTCGGTAAAAAGACTTTCTACGTTCTATAATGTAAAGAACACCGTAAAATATAAAGAAAATTAGGTTTTATACAGACTATAAATAAATGTGCGCTCAACAAGTAAGACATTGAATGTAATTAAGGAAAACAAATATAGAACAATTTTGTAAATATTTGTACATGTAAATCTTGTAAAACTATTAATAAAACTATGTCATTCTCATTTCTTCATAATGTGTATAATTATTTGCTTGGAGGTTCATGTAAACACGAATTATATGCAGTAATCAATCATCTTTGTAATATGCTGTACTTATAATAAATTACTGTCAGTTCTGTACATCGTAAAACTTTTCATACTAGTTATAAGTGATACGATAAAAAAGTCATGGCCGATATCAATTTTACTATCAGCTTTACTCATTTATGTTAGCTTAACTATTTAAGCAATTTTATTGCTATCAATATACATTTTTATATCCAATTTTATCTTATCGCAAATCGATACTGTACTAATTTAATTACGTTGATTTGTGATTACAGCCATATGGTTAAAAAATATCAGTAAATTTTATCTGATGTAAATAGATTTATTTGTTATTATAATATATCATGCCATAAATAATTTAAATATTTGAACTTACCAATCCATGAAATTGTGTCTGAAAACAACAAAATATTTATTTTATAATTATGAAACATAATACCATAAATAATATAATCCATGTAAAACACAATATAATTTCAAAATGTATATATTTAATAAAATATTTTGTACCACAAACAACATAGTTAAATCTAAAAAATATAACAATATAACTTCTTGTAATCGTATTTTTCAATAAAAAAGTATAAAATGAGTAAAGATGGCACGTTTCAAGTCTTCATTACGAGTGAATTAAATAATATGCAGAACACAAGTATTGATGAATACAATTCCAAGAAGTGTTTATAAAATATATAATATGATAACACAAATAATTTTCACTTAAACTACTCTGTTATCCTTCAAAATTTCAAAACTGTTTTCAAATTATTCGAGAACGAATTCTACCATTTCAAAGTTATAAAATATTTAGTTGCGCTGCTCAGATAGGAAAGTAGTTCTTTTACTAATCAGAAAGTTAGATTTTATTTTGAACAGCAGAAATTCATGATACTGCTATGAGTTATTCAATGTTTCATAAGTTGTTGTGCAGTTCACAAATTTCTGACAAGTCAAATACTGACCGCCCTACATACATCGGCTCTTGTCAAATTAATGTAATTTCGCATATTTCTCTAGTTATTTTCATTATATCATCTCATCACAATCAAAGTTTTTAGAATATACATTTTCTATAATGTTATATTTTCAATTTATATTTCTCTTATTTGTTTGCGCATTGATCAACTCATGAGATATTGAAACAGATACAACTTTTTTATCTTATACTACAAAATAAAAATAAAAATTATCTATTTTGTGTAGAATTTATTCTTAAATTTGGAAACAAAATTTTCAGTCACCTATAAACTTGACCTTTAAAATTATTTATTTTAAAGGAATCAAAATATTGAATTCTCTCGATAAAAAAGTGTTTTTGTAAGATAAAAAATGTTTTGATTGCAATAACGAGTATTTTACGCGATTTTGTTAAAATTGAAAACAGTTTATATAAATTTATAAGCGAAACCCCAAACATGCTATGAAGAAAATGAATAAACAATACAATTACAAGAACATACATCACATAAGGTAGATATTTAGACAGTACACTACTACGTACAAATAGTATCCCTATACAAAAAATAATATAGTAGTTTTCCTGTACAATATATTATATACAAAGTTTATAACTTTATACATTATAAAGAACCCAACATATCAATAAAACCTAAACTATTGTAGATAACTGTATCACACGAGACGTAAGTGAGCTGAAGAATTAACAGTAGACTAGATCTGAAAGAAATTAATCTATCCCAAACACAAAATAACCCATTGTTAGAAAAAGAAACTCACCATGAAAACGCTAGGACGAAGAAGTGCCTGAAGATTGTATGTGCGAGTTGTGAAGCTGGATGACTCTAAGAACTAAATTACGTAAAGTTTGAGGCTTGCAGTATTCCTCAAGCCAACTGAATACACCGGCGGATAAATCAGTAAAATTTGTTACAGGTACACTGTTGAAAGATTGGAAGAGTTGATCCATTATCATTTGGAACTAGAAAAAAATCAACACAAAACAGTAATAAAAAAAGTTTTAAATAAATGATTCATACTCATAAATGAGTGTGAGATACAGTTTCAACGGTTTCAGCATTGAATTCTTCGCGTCTATATACTTATGCATAAAAATGCATTTTTTTAAATTTTTACTCGTAAATTTGTATTTAAAGTTTGAATAACATCCAATCAAATAACAATATTCGAGGTATATAAGGAACGTTTGAAGACAGAAGTGCTAACTCCTGCTTCGGCTGCTAGACCTCTTGGTCTCTCTTCCTCACCTGAAGATTAGATCACTCTTCGGGGAATTTGAGTTATATGGCCTAGTTCAGTGGATCCGAAATTGACGCATACTTGTGTTTCTTCTAATATTTCTGGCTACTCTAGAATGTGTTCTGATTTCAGCAGGTAAGAAATCAAGATAAGTGTTTGCTTAATTCTTGACCTCCTGAAATTGGATCACATTTTGGAGGAGACAGATACTCTATATTGTGTTTTGGTTTCAGTAGGCTAAGAATCAGAACATTCCAAATTGTTCACTCTAATTATTGACCTACTGTAATTAGATTACATTCTGGAGTTGAGAGCTGTTCTAGATTGTGTTCCGGTTTCAGAAAATCGAATAGTAGTGCATTCTGGAGTAGATATTAATGCTATATAGTTTTTTTTTATAAACACCTAGTAGATGTCGCTTCGGAGGCAGCCGTTTTAGAAGCATTAAATATGAATTTAAAATTTTGTGTATCTATATATTCTTTGTGGAAATTATTATTATATGGAATATTCATAATATTAATAGGTATGAAAGTAAATTAATCATAATTTTTATTCCTAGAGAAAATACTTGAAATTTTTCGCTATTGTAAAGGCTTGGATATTTTGTGCTGTGATTGGTTAAAATTACAAATTAGTCAACACTACATTTTTCTTAAAGAAATAAACTATAGAAGGTGCTCTGGTTTCAGTAGGTGAAGAATTAAAACAAACACTTCTTAAGAAAACGTACTTGAAACAGAGCACAGTTGAGAGCAAATTTAGATGTTCCAAAAAGTGTTTTTGATTCAATAGGCCATTATTAGAACAATCATTTAAGAATGATTTGATCCTTGTCTTATTAGAACCAAATTAACAGGCATTATACCGCAACTGTCTCTCTAGAAATTATATGTCATGTCAAGTTTCATTAATTTGTAACGGGGCAAAGACCAAGAATGATGTGATTGAATTTTTATTTTTATTTTGAAATAACCCAATAAAACACACAAAATAAATAAATTTTCGTGACGTCACTGCCCTGTGTTCCCAACTCAATAATTATAAAAGAGAAAAATAGTTGTCTGGTAATAGTATATTGTGCAACCAATGCAGAAAGTCGCCTATTTCCCATGAGGTATGAAAGTTTCGGCACGAGACGAAATCAAGTACTGGAATCACACAAGGTGGGAAATAGGTGATTCTACACGAGTGGCACTTTCTACGACCATAATGCTAAACGTTAAAGAACAAAAATACATGCACTAAAGCTTTTGTGACAAAAAATAATATACCGCAGGTAACCTTACAAAGAGTACCTTCACGCATGCGCATTGTTGGTAATTATTGTGCGAAATAAGCGGTTTTTTTTTCGATACGCTGGTTTGATTGCGGAAAATATACAACTTTCAAACTTTATATAGTGTGAGAAAAGTGCCACTTTTCAAAGTGATCGTAGGAAAAATTATTGAATTATCTTTTTTCTAATTTTTGTATTTCGAAAGTTACATACTTCATAAATATGTATATTAATATTTATTACTTAGTTTAAAATGCTTTAAAATAAAAAAAATACTGTTATTTAACACTTTATTTGCCAC
This sequence comes from Stenolophus ochropezus, assembly GCA_035578165.1. NCBI lineage: Eukaryota > Metazoa > Arthropoda > Insecta > Coleoptera > Carabidae > Stenolophus > Stenolophus ochropezus. Next base: position 8,893,288 of record JAQOWZ010000002.1, read on the forward strand.
TGATACCGTGATTTCGTTTCAACAACAAAAGTATATATTTTTTTTAGATGTCAACATACATTATTAATAACGTTTAACACGAAAATTCTAAAGAAAATGTGAACACGTGTAACATCTATTTTTAAAAATATTGCATGATAGGAGACAGGTCAGTAATCTTATTTGACACGTTCCTCATTTATTTGCGTCACAGTTGAATAACATATTTTCAAAGAATTGTTATCAATTTCCTAAGGATAAAGATGCAAACGATATCTATATATTCAATATGTTCTTTTAAACACAATTCTTATCTATCATGTAATGATCATAAATGTATCACACTTTCTCCAAGTGATGAAAAAAAGCGAAAAAGATAAAGACTTACCACTGAGAACTTAACTTCATCGGAAACCCTCGTTTCCGTGTGTCCCGGCTGTGCCTGTTGGTTCTTCACAATTTGCTCTATGTTCGTCTGCATGATTCGTAAAGCCACTACTTCTTTCCTTAGCGCATTTCGTTCTTCCTCCTGTTTTCGTTTCTGTTGTTGTAGATATTGTATGTAATCTATAGATTTTTGGAGAACTGTAGCTTTGCTTAACTTGTAACCAGAAACGTCTGTTTGTTGGCAAGTAGGCACAAGTTCTTGCAAAGCATCGTAGCCTTTCTTGATGGCATTTCGTCGTTTTTGTTCAGCTGCAGTATGGGCTTCTCTTCTTCGTTCTTTGTAACTTAGCGGTGATGATTTGCTGTCGTTCGTGTCATCTTCATCGTCTGGAATTAAGAAACATGTGCAGAACAAAACCTCGCGCCTTCATTTAAATTTTATATAAATAAAATAATTTTTAACACTACTGTGTTCTATATTCAAAATTTTATTGTTTTTATGAATTGTTCAGGCCATGCAGTTTGAAGAGCTGGCTGTGTTTCATATGTTTCAAAACAAATGATGTAAGAATAATAATTGCAAATGTTTTATATAAGATTTCTACCTGAATTGTGTGTAGATGTGTTTGGAGTAGCTAAAGAACTCGAACTGTTACACCTCGAGTAAATACTATGTTGTTCCATGATATGAGGGGTATTGTTTTCAATTTTTAAAGGTGTGCTGGACCTTCGGTTGCTTGGACCTGGCTGCACTATTCCTAACAACAAAAGTTTATCAATTGAGGTTATGAAAACATTTCTTCTCAAAACGTACCATAGGAACCAAGTTCATAATTGCCATAAGCTGGTTCTGCCATAGTTATTGTTAATTAATAAAAATATATACTTAACAAGAACTTATTTACAAAATATACAATTTTTACACATAAGTGAAAGTGAAACACATATTTTGCAAACTAAGGCCAAATTTAAGATGTGTAATTTGATAACACTAAGAAGTAAACAATATTTTTTTAACACTAAGCCATGTTTCTAAAGTTATTTGTTAAGGTAGTGATACACTACAAAAAAAACATCAGCTGCACAATGACAGGAAACGTACTGCGCATATCAAAACACAGCGCTTCTTAACCTTTTTTAGACTGAGACCAATTTCGAAAGCTGTTATTTTTGATATCCATTTCATATTTTTAAAATAGAGAGTTTAGATAAAATACTGTTAATTATTTTTGGTATGACACATAAATAATCGAAACCATAAACCCACCTAAATATATCTCGCGCGTTGAGCTCCACTTTTTGGGAAACGCTTCAGTGATGGCTATTATTCACAACATCCATAATTGAAATTTGTAAATACCACTTGTTTGAAGCGCTGGAAAATTAACAATTATTAAAATAATAATTACTTACCTTTGTCAAATAACAATGCATTACAAATAAACAATGTATACTTATGCCTGATATACTGCAACCATCATAACTTATGGGCATTGAAAGTTCTATGAAACATTTAATAATAAAAATTAAAATACGACAGAATATGCGCGTCTATTTAAAGGTCACATTAAAAATGAAAAAAGGATATAAATGTAATCACACACATGTATATTTGTTAACTGAAAATACATGGTACAGTACATCATACAATTGAATTTTTTAAAATGCACTTACATGAAAATATTTCTTTTAAATAAATCAAAGTCAAAGTTAGTATGATTTTTTTATTAATCCTAAATATTTGTAATTTGTTAGTTTATCTAATATTGTAAGATTTTTTTTGTTATATCACCTCTCTCTAATACTCAAACTAAAATAAAAGGACACTTCATATAACTATTCAGTTATCAACCAATATATAAATAAAAATTTTCCAACCAAAAATGAATTCACTGACGATGAATATTCTATGTAGATTTTGCAAAATTTCTATCTATGAACTAGCTTTAAAAATTATCTATGTGTGCAAATAAACGTATCAAGCACATAGCAATGTACAATATCAAATGTTGATAAATATTGATTTACAGTTAATTGATATACGTTAAAGGTCATTAACAAATAGTTTTAAACTCAAGTCAATAATATACAATAACTAAATTGATTCAAAACTATCATATGAATAAGGACGACATATACATATATATTTTGTGATTTATATATTAATTAAACAAATCAGTGGAGAAAATGAAAGGAAAATTTATGTTGGACCCAATTAAGATGTGTTTTGTGTAATTTTAATATCGGTAATTATTTAAATAAACAGCAACATGAAATTAATTAGAATTTACGCGAATTTCCAAACAAATGACAAACGAATGCCCCATGTCAATTGTTTCTTTCACATAAAACTACAACAGTACATTTACATATTAGTAATGTACTGATCAAGTTTTACCAAGTTCAAACATTTCATCAATATTTAAATCATTTTATCAAAAATAAGAAATGAGACAGCCAGCATCGATTATCATTTGTTTAGTGTGCATATAGACCGTTCCTAAACAAAATCCAATATCAAATATCATTTGTCTTGGAATGGTCTACGGGGGTGGAGAAGCGACACGAAAATGGGAATTTACAGAGAAATATTCATGGAGAGGATCTGCAAGTACACGTCGTGTATATAATGACAAAAATATTACTTCCTAACCATTACTTTAATTGTAGTAATATGGACACTTTCCTGAGACAATATATACAAGCTATCTTGTGAAAATTTAAAGCTGATTCTCAAATATATTTTTATTGTACTTTCTACCTCTTTCCGATGGAGGCAAATCGAAATTCAAATGCGGTGCTCAGAAAAGCTAACGGCAAAAACTATCACATCTAAATGGTGGTGACGGTGGCAAAGGTGGTCGATATCTAAGGACAAAGGATTCTTGCAAACGTGTGCTACGAGTACAGAGCCAATTACGGGATTCGCGCAGTTTGACTGGTACGACTTAATCCGCTCTGCACCAACAATGATTTATATGATTCTGTTCTGTTCTGTAGTATTGTAAACTCTCGAGAGACCACGCGCTAGGGAAATATTTGATTGGGGAATACGGTGTTTGGGAACGACAGTAGCCCCTCGTGAAGTCGTGTTTCCGCATAACAATCCTGGCGAAAGTGCTGCCGTTCATTCATGAGAGCTACCGCTACGTTAATATTGCATACACTTCTTATTCTTTTAGATACACTTATAGTTATTAAAATATATTAGAATTTTTAACAACAGCGAATCAACTTTGCTCTTCCTTTAAATCATACTTAAATATGGAAGCAACGCATTTATTTTAAAATACATATTAATAAAACAAATGAAAACAATGCAATAATATATGATTAAATGTAAAACCAATAAAATGAAATGATTTACTGATTGCACAGCATCAGCAAGTATCTGTAGCGGTGTTGATAGTGTTTGTGAATCGGCGAGCACTGCGATATCTGACCCACCAAGTCCTTAACCTAATCAGAGTACACCGACGAAACACCCAACTCTACTCACACGCAATGAAATGTCAGTTGATCCAAATTAGCGCTCACTCTCTATCACTTGCGATCCAGATTAGTGTGCAATGTCAGATATTACGTATTAAAAACCCATAAAAGTAAACCTTTCCGTTTTATCAAATAACTAAACTCCTTACCATTGTGTTGAGATCAATCAATTATCTAAACTTTGACCCGTTTGCTGCGGCCCTTCTGCAGACGCCGAGGCTTCTTGGCCTCGGGGGCGCTGGTGGGCGTCTCTGCAGGCTCGGCCTCGGGCACCTTTCTCTTCTTGGAGGGCGAGGCCTCGTCGCTGCTGGCCTCCGAGCACTTGGAGCCCTCCACGTTCCACGAGTCCGGCTCGGCGACGGGCGCGTCGGGCTCGCTGGTGCCCGCGATGGGGATGAAGTCCAGCTCTTGGGTGGGCGCCTCCAGCGCTAGTCCCAGGTCCAGGCCCTCCGGCATCACTCCCTGGTTCACCAATGCCTGCAGGTCTTCTTGTGGCAGCGGCACGATCACGTTGCCGCAGCCGGTGCACACGGGCGGAGTCGCTGGCGATTTGGATCTCCAGTATTGGAGCTCAGTCTTACATTTGTTTAATTCTTGGAGTAAAGTACTAAATTTACGAGATATCTCCTCATTCTTTTTGTCGTTTTCGTCCAGCCTAGTAGCATATTCTAATGTCTGTTTTTGTTGTTCTGCGAGTTGTTTTTGCTGCTCTGCGATTTGTTTTTGCTGTTCGGCGGTCTTCCGCTTGCAAGCTCGGAGATCTTGGCGTAGTAAGGATAGCTGGCTATTATACCGTTTCATACCTTGTTTAATTTTGCGAATTCGTTTGCGAAGTACCATGTTCGATTGCGGGATTGGTTCCGAAAGGTCCTCTACTATCACATCATCGTGGGATGAGTGATCTTTTTCTTTCACGTCTTCTTGTGGCGGCGATTCCAAACACAGATAGTTCTTACTTGTACCAGCCGCTAAAAATATCATTTTACATTTTAGATGTAACCAATAATTTATATAAAACTATAATGCTAGTTTTGAATCAATGTGATTTGTGATTGCTAATTTCCAGTAACTGTGAATTTATAGTCAGATTGTGATCACAGTTTATTGTATGGTTAAAATCTGTAATCTTCGTTTACAATCGGAATTATTTAGTGAGGATAAATTTCTATTCTGAATCACAGTTTCACAGTAAAATTTGTGATTGTTATTTTCATATCTGTGAATTTAAACCGTGACTGCGATCACAATTTACTGTACGGATAAAATCGGGAACTTTCGTTACTAATCGACTTTGTTTAGTGAGATTGAGAAGTCGAACTGCTACTTTTGTATTACATTGTACTTTGTGATTGCTACTTTCATATATATGATTTTAAAGCGTTATTGTGATCACAGTTATTGTACAGTTAAATTCGGGAATTTTTGTTAAACTGGAATTGTTACTTCGTAACACGTTTAACGGATACAATAGCGAACGGTGAGTGATCATGAATCACAGTTTTAAAAAATATTGGATAGCAATCACGACCTGTGATTTTTCAATATCAGTGACTAAATCACAGTCCGTGAAATATCGTTCATAACTTTATAAAACATTAAAATTATTGTTTTGTACAAAGAAATACTTACATGAAAACGTTGTTGTGAAATCTAAGAAATCTGAACTAAAGTATGCGATTTCAGGTAATTTAGGTTCAATATGTTCCTTGAAATATTCCATAGCCATTGTCGATAAATCAAAAAGCTCATCTGTTACTTTATAAGGCCTAGCCAATTTTGGAGTTACTTTAATATAGTGTAAAATACGATAAACTTCATCTAAAATCTAATGCATTGGATAAGAAATTGCAGCTCAGTAAATAGTATTTACTTACTTCTCCAGGGAAAAAACAACAATGTCTACGTTCAATATGTTTACCAAAAGACATCTGTAACAATGTAAGTCTCATGTGAAGAGTTTCGATAATGTCTGATTCACAAGCCAGGGGATGATTCCGTCTGGCCGATTCTCTTCTGGGCATCTTACTCTTTATATTTTGAAATCGATGTAACATTTGAGTTTGTAACCGCTGGAATGTGGAGTTAAGTATAACTCCACAAGTCCTGTCCATTTCATGAGACACCTACAATGATAAAACGCATAATAATGAAAACTAAACAAATAAATTAACAATACTCACAGGACGTAAATGTGCAATGGTTTTGAAACTAAGAAAACTGAAAATTTTCTCGATTACTTCCCGTGGAAGATCGAGAAGAAATATTGTCTGTTCTGGAGTCCATTTACTAGTGTCAGGTTCTTTTACAAGTACATTTGATGCAGACTGTGATGCTAAAGTAGCGATCACAGTACTGTGTCTGGTGAACTTAGCAGGCCCGAAATCATGACTGGTTCCCTGGCCTGAAGACTCACCAGCACCATTATTAACACTTGACATCAAACGAGTGGACACCATTTTGCACAGTTCCCGCTCTAAACTCTCCAATATTTCAACCTGTAAATGAAACATATTCAAATTCCACGTTTAAAACAACCTAAAACTCAATCACAAAACATAAACTAATTGTTCTTCACTTCTACGGAAGAAACTTCTTGAAAACAACGGATATGATTTGTCACATATTTACAAAGCTAAACATACCATAACAACAATAGATAACCAAAATTTGCACAATAAACAATTTATTAATAATCACTTACTTCGTAAAATATATTACTTTACATATTACGTTGTTTAAAATAATATAATTGCTTCAAGAATAAGAACATAAATTAGCCATTTCTAATCTAGCTTTTTTATGCAATTTTTTTAACACAAGCAATCATAATTATTTATTAAAATTTTAATTCACGTTCTCTAGACTTTCAGTAATAAGTAGAAATAATATTTAGTGCAAAATATTGCTTACAAAGCTCTACACATAATTATTTGTGCAACCGTGCAATGCTAGCTTGAACTCAAAATGGATGATCGTACCTAAACAGCAGCAACTTTAAAACCTTTAAAATATTTAATTGAAATCCATTTTTACAGTTTTTGTACGTTTATCAAGCACCAAAGATGTTAATTTATGTTTGTATCGAACAATAACTCATGTAGAATTTATTATACCGTGTAAAAAATATATCAAAGTACAGAACAGTTCACCACTTCCACTTCGCCTTTCATTTCAGTAGTGGATTTCTAAAAGCCAACTGAAATGGCATAATATGCCAGTGGCGTAGGAACACATTCTTAAAGTAACGGACACAATTTTTATAATAAAAAAATTTGATTTGAATATTTCACAATATTTTTATATTTAAATTTAAAATATAGCAAATTACTAAACATTTACAAATAATATTGTAACAATATGAACAACAGAAACTTTAGAAATTTATAATTCTAATGTATATGTAAAAAACTATTTCTAAAACTTACTAATTTTATACTCACTTGTTTTTTATACAAAAAGCCCCGTTGGGCCATAAAATAAATAATTATTTTAAGAATACAAGTAAAAATTTTTGTACGACGCCTCTGTGGGGTTCAGCGCGCGCATCCAATAATATGAATGCAACGGACAAAGCTAAGTGGCGCGGATTTAAGTTAACTCCAATTACCTTTTACATTTATTTATGTACTCAATTTAAAACAACAAATACATGAATACAAACAAAATTATAATTCAATTATTTTAAACACTCTTTTGTTGCATTATTTGTTTTTGTATTTTTTCACAGATTATAACAAATATTTAAGAGCCTTCTGCACCGTAACTCTTTAATAAAATTAACGAAAAACTATTATTAAATGAATTAGAAATAATAATCTGCACTTTTTAATAATAAATTCCAAGCAAGATGAAAACGGTTGAAGGCAAAACGCATGCGCGTTGTCTGTCATCTGTCATATAAACTAACCTTCAAACACCAATAGTATCTTTATTATATAATACTTTATAGTTTAATAACTTTATTTCTTTTGATTTTATAAAATAAAGAAAACTGTATATTTAACATTTAATAAATCAATAGATTTATAGGTTAGGTTATTTCACACTAAAGAATTCAGATTTCTTACCTTGTACTAGATATCCATGAAATCCTTTAAAAATGTACTAAAAAGAATTATAATTTAAAATTAAAATTTGGTTTATACTTGTTTATTGACTAAAATTTATGTCATTATGGTTAACTCATTTTTACAACCAATAAACCACTACTGTACTGCAGGTGGCGATGTAACACAATCAAATTTATTAGCAAAAAAATTCAAACACCAGCGCGATAAGCAGAAATAAAATTCCTAAAAAATACAAAATTAATATGAATAATATACATAATATTATTTTAATATCATATATATTTATTTATGTTGAAGTAAAATACATAATTCAACTTTTTATTACTATTTTGACAATTTTGCAGAATTTACACATACATCCCATAGGTCCATTTTAACACTAACTACTTGTGGAAACAAATATTATACAATAAAACTACAGAGAGAATGGCAAGAAACAAAATAAAATTGAAATAAACAGAACTATTTTAATCCAAATATGTTACAAAGTCTTTGGTTACGCTAGCCATTCTGAATAGTAGTACATAATTATATGTAAAAAAATCAACAAATAATATAACATTTGTCATAAAAGAAAACTATATAGATACTAATATAATAAAATATGTATACTGAACTTAAAATGACTGTAAAATTGTAAATTATTATAAAAATTTACAGAAAAATAAATCATGGCACATATTAAAACAATCTTACATGGGTATTAAAATTTATCAAAAATTAATTATTTTCCAGTATTTAAAAAACAGTTAATTTTAAAATATATTGTACATAAAACGAGTATTTAAAAATTATATTAGCTAGCACTACTGGAAAATAATTAGAATTTTTGTACATTATTTTACAGATAAAAGTAAAATTGAAATTTATAAAATCTGTTCGTTTCAACTGAAACGGACGACATTTTACAACGCTGATATACATAATACATAATAAATACCAAATAAATTGCGACTCTTCCATAGTGAGCTGAGTCAACCACCGATCTACAGACCGACGATTCTTACATATATACAACAGTACATTTAGATCAAATATTTATCTTTATATTTAAATTATATATTCTAATATATATTTATATAATATATATTTTTAAAATGTAATTTTTATATATTTATATATAATTCAATGCGGCTAATGTCACATACCTTGAGTTTGAATAAATGCTATAGCATCGTAATAGTATGTTAGCATTCCACTACGTTTATATAGATTATATAAAAGAGTCTACATTATTGTCAACTTATGCATTAGCTCACACACTGGAAATCAATCAGTTAGGTACGTAATTTGGAATGATTACAAGAAATTATACAGTACGAAAAATCGAAGTTGAGTATTGTAACGTACAAACGCTTAAAGTTAATTATGATTTAAATGGTCTCATTCTGCGTCTGAATAAAATGCAAAACAGAGAATTGAGTAAAATACAATAAATAACATAAACGTTTAAAATGAGCATGTGTGCACCATGTTATTCATTGTATCGTTGCATCTATGAATACTACGTATTGTCATATAACACCTTGTCTGCAGTGGTGTAGTCGTGTCTTACACCAGCGTCGGTTCGGACTAGTATTTCAAACAAATGTTTATAAATAATTACAAGAAAAGGCTACATCTTCGTTGATTTGGCACTTAACACAAGAAATTCACATATACCTACTATAATATCTTTGCTACATATAATAAAAAAATAATATACTCTGATCACAAGTTACATGTTCGGTTCGAGTGACTAATGATTGGTAACAAACAATGTGTGTCCGCTGTGAGCGACTATTGCCTGCTTGTCCCGGGCCTGCTCTGGACCACTGCAGTGCTCAGTGCTGGTGGAAGACAGTTGATTGCGATCATGGCACTCGATACGACTTACAGTTAGTTATGTGTAGTTGTGAATAAATAAGTTGTCAGCTTTGCGGCTTTGGGCTCACAGGTACCGGACAAGAATCATTTCATGTATGTATGTACATATATACGACGTTGACTGAGATCTATCTATACATTCATAATGGACATACGACTAGGATGGACTCGGTGAAACAAACAGCAGTACGTAACACAATGGCTGATCGCGCACAACCCATTATGAAAGTATTGTAGTAGTAATATTACGTTATAGGTAATCCCTTAGTATGGCATCGTTACGACTATTTAAAAAGATCAACTGGACAATTGTTATAGAAAACTTACGTCCTTTACATAAATATATTATATTGTATTGGGGTTTAATATAAAGAATATCATTTTAATAAAATAAAATATCGAAGCACTGTAACTTTTCAACAATACATAAACACTTATGTACTCGAATTATTTAATCTCATAAATTCTCTATAATCTCTCGTTTATATATAATTAATATATGTATGCTATATTTACACTCATGTAACTTTGTTTGGCAATATTTGGTGTAGTTGGTGGGCAAGCAGAGAGCGTCGTGAGAGCAGCTCTGCGACGAGTTACTCTCTGTACGGTTTACAATAAGAGTAGCGGTGGTTCATGTGCTGGCTGTACGAACCTGAGTGCGAGAACCGCTTCAGACACTTGGAGCACTGGAACGGCTTTTCTCCACTGTGCAGCCGCTTGTGTTCCGTCAAGTGATGCTTGTGCTTGAAGGCTTTCGGACATTCGTTGCATTTGTGTGGCCTTTGACCTGTAACAACCATTCTTCATTAATACCTTGTCATAAAACATAAGTTCTTTCGAACTCCAAAACTAATACATACCCGAATGCTCATATTTGTGACGCGCCAAAGAGCTCTGCTTGGAAAACGCCTTGTCACACTGGTCGCAGATAAACTGTCCTTCGATTTCGGGTTCAGGAGCACCAGGGGTCAATAATACGTTGTTTAAACTCTTCATCGGAAGGGATAATTTGCTTTTCTTCGTCGATGACGAATCATCATCACCTGTATACATTTCTTGGGATACACCAGAATCTTCATTTTCTTCCACCTTCCACGATCTCTTCTCGGAATTGGGGCTAGGACTAGCAGCGTTGAGTAATGGTGAACGAAGATCTGGATTGTATTGGAGAAGACGTTCCATAGGTAAACCCATGGCAGAACTAACTCCGGCCATAGCTAGGCGATGTGCTGGTTGCGCAAGAATCCGCGCTAAGCGACTCCCATTCGTAAATGCGTCTTGGTGCAGAGGTAGCGAAGCCAACGGTGCGGGTGATGGGGATCGGTGGTAGTCGGACGAACAGTTGGAGCTTTGGTAATGAACGTGCTGATAAGGCAACTGATGGAAAGGCGTAGGGCTGCGGGAGGATTTGTGACTAAGGTTGACGGCTTCTTCGCCGGAATCTGAATGCGCGATCGCCGATGTGGGTCGTTGAGGAGAACTGGACGGCGACGACGTCACCGACAGTGGTCCCTTCTTCGTGGACAAGTCCAGCGGTTGCTCCGAGCTGCTCTGGTACTGCGGCGAGGTCTGCCCGTAGGGCAGTGATCTAAGAGCTATGTGCGGAGAAGTGGAAGGCACTATTGACTGAGGAAAACATGATGCTAGCGTGGCGGGAATTGGGCTGTAGGGAATCTGTACAAGTCTTCCTTCACGGCGATCACGTGCTCTGGTATTTTGGAACCAGACTTGTACCACTCGAACGGGGAAACCTATGCGTTCTGCAATTCGAGCAAGTTCTTCTCGTTTTGGCCGAGGGTTTATTGCGTAGTGGTCTTTTAAAATTGTTAATTGTTCATCTGCGATTAGTGATCGCATTCTTACTTTTCGACCATCTTCTGCGACGTGGTCAGTTGTTGTAACGGATTCGTTGTCGATATCGTAATCATCATGAGATTTATCATTATGTTTGCTGTCGGTGTCTTGATCATCTTCTCCTCCACTCATATTACCATTCATATTAATATCTTCACTCTTAACATGAACAGCTTCTTCTAATTTTGCTGCTAATCCTTCGCTTTTGATTTCAAGATTACTTTCACAATCATGAGAGTCTAATTCTGTTGGTGAATTAAAATGTTTCTTACACGTTGAACAAGTAAGTATCTTTTCATCTACTGAGAGAGCTGGTGAAGCTACGCTTCGAGATTCACTGTTATTAGGAGTATCTGTTGTTAGTTTCTGCATGTTGGCTTGTAACAACTGTTTTGTTACTGTAGCATTCACAGTTTCGAGTATTCGTTTCACAGCCTCGAGATCTCCGCTATTGGACTCCGGACTTGGTGCTCTTCGGTTATCATCTTCCTTATCAGCTTCGTCTGTGTCCATGACAAGTTCACTACCACTTGAATTTCCTTTCGGGTCGTCGTCATTATTTGGTTGTGAAGATGGTCTGTTGTCTTCAGCGGGTTCAGCAGGTTGTGTTTTGGGAGATCCAGCATTGGTTTGCAGCTGTTCAAGAAGTTGTCCAAGAGATGCGGACATAGTGTAAGGTGAGATGGGATGTGAAGCGCCTAGGTGCAATGGTGAGGGGCTCATGTAGAACGGGTGCAAGCCAGATGCTGCTGGGGGTGGGTAAGAAGCATCTCTAGGAGCCATGACGGAAAGGAAGGCGGCAGCTGCTGCTTCGCTGTATTTGGGTAAGATGGGCAAGTAAGAATTGTGGTTGGGGCTAGTGGTGATGTTATTGTTAAGAGCAGTGTTTGGTCTTTTAGGACCTCTTGCTGCTTGTGAAGGACTCTTGTCCAGTAAGCTTGTTCCTGTAGCGCGGTTTCTTCCCATTTTCAAATTCATCACCAGGCATTTCTTCGATGTCATATGACTTGAATATGAACCGGAATGGGAAAAGCGTTTTCCACAATTTCCACATTCGAAAGGTTTTTCGCCGCTATGAATTCTTATGTGCTCCTAGGATAAACAAAATCGTTAATTTGTGATATTATTTAAATGGTAAAAAACAACTTACTTTTAAGTGATGCTTGAACTTAAATGCCTTTTCGCACTCTGTGCATTTGAATTTTCGGAGGATTGCACTTTCATCGTGGCTAATCATGTGTCTTTGAAGTCGGTATACGTTGGCAAATGTTTTGTGGCAAACTTTGCAAGACTGAAAAGAAAATTCAATATAAGATTTAACATTCTTAGAAATGAATTAAAATTAACAAAAAAAAATAATTAAAAAACCCAGAGTTTCTACATACAATTAACAATTTTTTAATATAACTATTTATAATGAGTTTATTTAAATTTAATTTTAAATTATTGAAATATTTTTATTGCATAAGATTTAAAAATTTAAGTGGAAGACGAGAACAAATTGTAATTTTTTACAAGTATTTGTTTGGAATGCAACCAACAATACATAGAGGATAAACGTGCGGTCATGCAATTTAAAATAAAATTGTTGTTTAAATATTGTGTACTTGTTCATAGCAAAATTAATGTTTTATTTTGCCATTTAATCTTGTGTTTTTGTAACGTTTTCATACAAAATAATACGAATAAAATTTTAATTACAATCCTGACAATATTAAAAGAGGTAAAAAATATGACGTGTTGTTTACAGCTTTGTGCTTTTTAATATCGATTTAGTGTTGACTGGTTCACAGGCCCATGTGTATGCAGAAACCATACGGTGATACATTAACGGGGAATAAATAGGTTACACAAACACATCTTTTAGCCGCTGGTTTTATTTGATCACAAGCAAGTGCACGGAATGTGTTATTAAATGGCAGCGAACATAAGATTCACACGGGACGCACTGGGAAACACACATGTGAGCAGGACTTTCTTGTCGCGAACTACACGTGGCCTTCTTCAAACACTTATTTTTATTTCTGTTTGTAATTACTAGATGACGGACATCTTCGTCGTTAAACTCTAGTTCTCACGGAGATTTCAATTACTTCCACTTTTTTGCTACTTTGCATTTACTTCTACTTGATATTTATGTTAGAAAACTTCTGTTTCTTTATTTCATTTGGTCAGTTTATTTGCTCTAGCAATTCATTTACGTATTAATTAAAAAGAACGTACATACTATTTTAAATTTCAGTTTCCGTAAATTTAATATAGCTCATTATCATATTTTTGAGCTACTTATATCAATTATTATACATTTTTGTTTTGAAAGACAATTTTCTAAGAATCTTAAAAAAACTGGATTATCTTTTGTAATAAAATAAATATAATAAATATGTAAATAATATGGGGTTGCATTTAAATTAAGTAATATAAATCACATTGATTTAAAAAATATATATTTAAATCAATTGTTATTTACCATTCCTGATTTACGAAAATTGAGGAAAAAGCGTGTGAGTAATGTTATCACGTAGCAATATTTTCAGGAACTAATAAATCTGTTTAATTTCGTCGGTAAAACGATTTTTACTGGAATATTATTTTGAATGTATAATGCAGAATTTTTTTGCACTAATATGTGTGATTCGGTTCACGACATCGAAGGAATCCCAATAATATACCGTTTTAAAAAAATCTAATGTAAATAAAAAAATCCAATTTAAATTTTAAAAATTGTTTAATTTTTTTTAATTTCTATTTTTCCCCATTTTTGCACCTTTTAAATCTTTATCAGAGTTGGAGTAGAAAAAAAAACACTGACTAACTTTCTAAATTTTTATCCTTCTATCGACATAAAAATAAAAAGGCAATGAGGTCTTGCACGATTTTCAGTTTTTAGCTTTAATCAATAATGAAAAATATTAAATCCGTATTTTTTACTTTTCCCCACATTGACCACTTTTAAAAATGATTCCCTTCAAAACGCGGCTGATTTACCCCACTTTTCCTCTTGTCCAGTGACGTATTAAGGTTCTTAACCAATTTCAGTTTGTTTCAAACGTCAAATATAATGTTTTAACTTCCAAACTGACAAACTGAATAATCTTCTGCAAATATAGTGGCACACATAAGCTTTACAATGCTTTTAATAACAGACTGTCCACTTTACCAACTTTCAAATGCGCCAAATCACAATATCTGGCATCCACTCGTGGATAATTTCGCACCAAAACTTATGATCGTCACAATTTTTGGAACTTTTTTTTAGTCTAATACTTTAAAACTATATTATATAACATAAAATGTAAAAGAAAATGAAATTACATCATATTAGAGCAATAAATTAGACATTATAGGTTCGATTTAAATAAAAAAAAGGTTTACGTATTTTTTGCAAGACCACATTGTGAAATAATTTTTAAGTCTTCTATAGACCATTAAAATTTGTGTACTGAGCGAAATTACATCATATAGAGTAATAAATTAGACATTATAGGTTCGATTTAAACAAAAAAAGGTTTACTTATTTACATTGTGAAATAATTTTTAAGTCTTTTACAGACCACTAAAAGTTTTGTAAGAATTATAATTTTAAAATAATATAATAATAATTTATTTTATTTGCGGGTTGGTAATAAGCAAATATGCGGAAAATCGGTTGTGTATAGTAGAGTTTCCGCTGGCAATGCGAGATGTGTGATAAATAGTGGAGAATATGTTTGAACAAATGAGAATGACGGGTCATCCGGTGATAGGAAAACCGCACGGCGACGGTCTGGGCCGGCAGGCGTCAAGTGGCCAGTTAATATTTACACGCCATCTCTCAAGTGGGAGCGTGACACCATTTACATTACAATCTCGACAAGGATGCCAATAAATGGTTTTACGCGCATAATCCAAGGAGGTGATGTCATAATGAGCAACGCAGCTGGAGCAAGAACAGCGTGAGAAAAACACGTGGGGCCTGGCGCGACTTCTTGAAAAATTACTTTTTTTATACACCTGAATCTCCCTTCTTTCTCTCGCCCGCTACTTTCCCGCGTCGAATGACGTATATATACACCAACACATGTTGAATGAAAAGTTTTTGACCTGACCGTATGTTACCAAAACAAAATGCCTGTTATTTCTATCTCAACTCTTAACTTTCAAACTTGCTACCTACTCGAATTTAACGTTGATATATTCCTCATATTTATTTTTATGAAATAATAAACATATCGCTCATTTCACATCAAATAAACGGGATCATAAACTTTTAAATATTAAGTCACGTTTAGTTATAATCAAAACAATTAGTCGAAAACGACTTTTTTGTAGAACATAAAAACGAGCCATACAATCATCTAGTTTTCGCGAAAGACTCAACATACGACTGTCGACGGATTAGTAATAAACATTAGAACCGTAAAACCGTAAAAAACTGAACTCAAACTGAAATTTAAAATATATATCTACACATATGTTCAATATTTAAACATGGTAATTTTATGAGCAAATACAGTTTTTTTACAAATATATTGTGGCGACAAATTTTATACTTCACAAATCGGAGGCAAAATCAGATTATTTTTGAGCAACCGGAATTAACACAAACAATTAATTTAAACAGTTACCAGCTCTGGCTCTTAAATTAAGTATTGTCTGGTTATAAAATATAGTAGTTTTCCTATATAATTTTGTAATTATAGATTTCCCGGAAAACCGGGATTGCCCGATTTTGAAGTGCACGTTTTGCTGTTCCGAAACAAGGCCTCGGGAAACCTTTTTGTCCTATATTTGTATATTTTCTTAACTTATTACTCAATTGAGTTTTTTATATATCTTTGTTAAAAGAGATATTTTGTGATTTAAGTAATAATATATTTCTTCTATTCCAGGCCACATACAAATGTAACTTATCTTGTGACACGGCAGAACAAAACATTGTCAATTTTTATTTCAATTGTACGGAAATGTATGATTATATTTAAAAAAAGAGTTATAAATAAATATAAAAATGTGTGTGATTGAAATTAAAATATAATGTATATTACCAAGTTGTCTCGGTGTGGTTTATTTAAAATCTGAGAGCCCTATTTTAAGTGGAATATGTTTTTTTGGTTAATTTTTAAATTTATTATATTAATAAAATCAACATTCAATAGCTTCTTAACAATATAATTTCATGATTATAAAGATTTTTTGTCTTACTATTATTATTTTTTTAATTAAAGCATGTTTATAGTATTCCTAATATTAGCTTTAAAAAACCAAATAAATGTGAGATCACGAATACATTAAGATTGAGATAATTGCGGTTTCTTGTCAATTTAATTTCGTTTTTATACAGCTTTGTGCTTGTGTTCTAAATATACAGTATTTTTCTTTTTTATATTTATATATTTAGATATAGTGTTCTTAATATTACTTTTAAATAACCAAATAAATGTGTAATCATGAATTAATAACTAAACGAAAAGCTTTGGCTTTTAAAAAACTAAATAACCGTTATATATCGAATAAAAAAAAATAGATAAGTACCTAATTGATCTTTTTTGACAATATAATTTGGATATTATAAATCTCTGGATTATGTTTTAATTCACATTTTGCTAAATATCAATTTTAAGTATTGAAATAATTAAAGAATAATGAATAAATAAGAAATGTAAGTATCTCTCACCACTTGTGCATTCGGCGAATGCAGCAACTCGTGCTTCTCCAGCTGGTCCTTGGTGGCGAAGCTGGCGGCACACTGGGAGCAGGCGTGGGGCCCGGGGGGTGGCGACGCCGTGGGCGCGGGACTGGCCTCCTCGGGAAGCTGGGGGTGCGCCGCCTCAACGTGTTCCTTCAGCGCCTGGAAGCTGCTGCAACCAGTGCCACACTGCGGGCATTTGATCAACTCACTGCTGGCTTCTTCGCCCTCCTTCAGTACGCCGTTGGCTAGCGCGGGAACTGCAACAGAAAATAACACTCGTAACTAAATATATAAATGTAAAAGGGTTTTTACCCATTACTGGGTGTGCCAGATCTGATTTATAACAAATATAAGTAATGAAAAAACTAATCTACATATATGTAAATTTTTATGCGGTTGTTTATTGTAGATATATTTTTGTTACTTTTATAAATGGCTAGCGCGGGAACTGCAACAGAACAAAATCACACTAAATATATAAATGTGACACAGTTTTTTACCCATTGTTGGGTGTGCAAGATCTGCTTTATAGCAAATATAAGAAAAAAGTAATCTACAATATATGTATATTTTTTATGCGATGTTTATTTAATTGTTGATATATTTTTGTTACTTTTATGAATTAAATAAACAAATAAATTATTCACAGCTTCTGCTTTATAACAGATATCGGTAATAACATATTTACATCGTTCAAGGCGTCTTCCACACATAACTTTCGATTACTTTAGTCGGCGTGGAAAGTATACCACATACTATTTTTATGTAAGAAATACAATTCGAGTCTCCTGACTATAAATATAAATTTGTGACCACAAAAAAATAAATTTATCAATTATTTCCTCATTATATTACACAAAAAAATTCATTTAGAATTAATGGCCCGTATTCCGAGCTTACTTCTATAATAAATTCGCTTTTAGGAAGCCTTATTTATTAAATTATAATCTTATGAGGCCAAACGTCACTTTTAACAAAAGCACTCATAAAAGTGAGCTCGGAATACGGGCCAATATATTTACTATGAAGTAAACCATGTTATCTAAATTATGGTGAATAGATTAATGATATCGTAGGTAAATAATCTACTGTTGTATTGTTGAATATCAATAAGAAACAATTGCTTCTGTACTTATTGACTAATAATTTGTATATTTTTGTGTATTCTTTGGCCAAAATAAACAGTAATAATAAAATTTCAAAGCATGTAATTTTGATCAAATATTTATAAGCTGATATATTTGTCATACAACATTATCAAAAACATCTGAACATACTAATTTTAATGTTATGACATTATCTGAAGAAACAGAAATCGGGAGAAATAGAATTAATTTTATTAAACTTTTTAAAAAAATGAACAACATTACCTCTGTTTTTAAACAATATGTGTTCTAAAACCATACAATATATCTACTAAATTATTATTTCATTAATATTATCTTTTTAATATCTAGATAAATTAAATAAGACTATAATCAAAATTTTGAGGATTTCTCTAAAAAGAAACAATACTATTAAAAATATTACTATTCTTTTTTTGATATTTTAAATCTTCGTTTGTATCAACAACCTGAAGATTTCTTTTTAAAATTAGGAAATAATAAATTATTTTTACCATAAACAAACCACAAGAAAATAACTTCAATATTTAAAAATTAGATTATAATTAGAGTCCTTAGTAATATTTACTAAACGTAAGGTAATTTTCAGGTGCACAATAATCTAAACGTCAGATACATTCATTGGGATTTGTTTATAGCAAGTTATTAGGTCGGTAACAAAGAAGTTAACAATAGAATACTGCACCTTGTTTGTTAAACGAACTAGCGTAGTTACTCA
This sequence comes from Stenolophus ochropezus, assembly GCA_035578165.1. Taxonomy (NCBI): domain Eukaryota; kingdom Metazoa; phylum Arthropoda; class Insecta; order Coleoptera; family Carabidae; genus Stenolophus; species Stenolophus ochropezus. Next base: position 8,912,452 of record JAQOWZ010000002.1, read on the forward strand.
TACAGATTGATTACATATAAAGGTAAAATATCACGTAGAGGTGATTCTGTCAAACTACTTTGTTTGACAAAGGTATCGCTGGGAACAAATGTCTAGGTAAACTGATTTTTTATTTAATAATTAACTCATAAATATTACCTTGTTTAAAGGTTCCAACAATTGTTAACTGTTTTTGTACACGAAATATAGTTTAATAATCAATAAATACATAAATCTTTACTAAAACTTTTTTCTAATTTATTAATCCGTAAATATTACAATGATTTAATTTTCAAGTTTATTTATAACATGTCATACTAACAATTGTGAACAAATTTTATACAAGTAATAAAGGTACTTTTCAACAATAGCCAATAGAGTTTTTTTGTAGAGTTTTATGATGGTACCTACATCTCCTTTTTCGGAAACGTCCTTTATGCTTTCAATTGCTTTACACTTGAATTAGTTACGCCCATTTCCTGGGATAACTAAATATTTAAAATGTGAAATAAACATTTGTTATAAATATGAGAGTGTATATTTTCCCGTGTTAGATATAAAGATTAATCTACATACGTCCGTTTTAAGTTAAAATAATCAACGAGCTATTTAGCACGTTAACGAGATGCACTACATCCTTTGACTTCATTATTTTGGTAAAAAACTACCGGACAAAGGATTAAATGGCAACAATCCAAAAAACAAAACTATCTCATAGATAGTCTAAAGGTAACGAAAATGAGTTCATAGTCTTTGTGAGTCATCGGATTTCCCTTGATAAGAAATTGTTAGCATTAATCAGTAAACAAGAGAATGGCATGTTTTGTGGGAATGTCAGTGAATATTTTCGTTTGTTTTTAGATGTACTACCACTTGTCGAATCGACGACGCGACGCCGACTGGTGCTGCCGCCTAGCGGCGCGTTCACGAACTCACTTCGAATCGGACGACGCGAGAAACGACGCTTACAGTACAACATATAACATATTTACAAACACTGATGCTTATCATTAAATTATTTTAATTGTGAAATATATAATTTTTTTGGTTAAACAATTGAATAATAAGATTGGGTGATTGGAGTCGAATGAGGAGGCTTTGATCGCGTGAAGAAGCGATTGGGCGAATAAGAAGCCGTGAGGTGATTATTGGCCGAATCCCGGAACACCTTGCATTACAGGTGGCAGACCAATGGCATGGAACAGGTGGTACAGACTCCGCCCCACGATGCTACCTGTCCGAAGCGCGGTTCCGATTCGACAGGTGGCTTTGGGGGCGGACCAGGTGCTCCGGACACCTGTACCGCGCACCGAGATTCCTACATTCCGATTTTGCGATTCTTTCAAATTAAACACTTTTACCGCACAAAATATACATTTTGCTATACATGCGATATAAAAATATTGAAATTTTAATTTTATAGTGCACGAAAAATATGTATGGTTTTGCGAATTTATTACGGAAAAATTTTGTAAAACAAGAATCTAGAAATAATGTTGCACCACAAAAATTGCGGAAAATTGTGAAAATATACAGACACCTGTGTGTTAGGAATATGAGACACACAAGTCAAAAGGTCAGAAGGTAAAGAGACAAACAATATTCAGGACTGAAAACATATTAAATGAAGGTAGTAATTTTGTGGATACGTTTAAAATATTAAGTTTTAAATTTTAAGGAATGGTAAATCACACAAATTAATATATGGTACGAAAGGAAATATGCACAAAGACACGAATTGTGTGGGACAAAAATATTAATAAAATAAGGGTAGCAATTTTGAGGATAAGGGTTTTGGGTAGACAACCTGTGAACATGGAATTGTACGGCATTGAACGTCGGATGAATAGAATTGCTTGAGGGTAGTAATTGAATGTAAGGTGTAGACACCTGTGAAGAAGGATGAGTTTGGAACGTTAGATGGTTGAGAGTACCGGGGAGAAGAGGAAAGGTTCACGATCCGTCCACTTGACCTGTGGCCCGCCTAACAGACCAATTGAGGGACGCATTCTTGTTCACAGCGAACACGTGTGGTTTGACCCCTGACCCAGCCGCTTATTAATTACAACGCGAGACGCTGACGCAAGCATAACAAAGTGGAGAGTACTCACAGTGGCAGGTGCTCCAAACGTTGGCCAGACTCCAAAGCCGGTAACTGTAACTGTCGTAGCAACCGAACATGCTCTCACTACGTGCCACCATGGCCCGCGTATGACTGCAAACTGCGCGCTCGCCGGAGCGACACTGCCGGCGCGGCGCGCCCTCCCTGCGGCCGGCCAACGGCAGGGACGCCCCACTCTAGCCGCGGCGCCGCCGACGAACACGGCCGGAAACGCCCGAATCGCCACCCGCCCCCAACCGATATTAAAATGATATATCGCAACAGATACTAATTTAAATCTTAAAAAAACTAATTTTTCAACTGGATTAGCCCATTCCGTACGTCACATGCCAATCGGCCACCTCACTTTCTTTAACACTTTCTCACCCCATCTGATCGTCTTCCACCTACAAATCAACTTCTAAATTCAATAAAAACTTTGCCCTCATCTTCCACATTGAAAAAGAAAACCTTTCTTTCTTGTTTTCATTGTAAATTTGATACATATTTCCTCACGCACAACTCACACTTTTACCGTAAAAATTACACAATTATTTACTGCTATTTTATCACTTCTTACAGATTATAACAGCTTCAAAAAATTAAAGGGTTATACATATAGTACAGCATTTACAAAATATTATTTGTTTTTATTTAACAAAAATATTGTCTACTTAATTTGACAATAATTTGAAAAAAAAATAAACCTATGTATTTTTTTAGTTTAAAAATGCCAATAAAGCATAGTAAAAAACTTTTGATTTTTTTGGCAATTATTAAGTACCTATTTATTAAAAAAATCATGTTAAAGAATTTTAGAAAAATCAACATTACAAAAATTAAATATTTAATGTAATTATATCATAGTTTCATAGTAATATATCAAAACACTGTCGTTCAACCCAAAAATTATAAACCTGTGCTTAGGTACGTCCTATCATGTACGAATAATTATTTCAGGTTTAATATGAAAAAGATATAATTAAGAGTTCAAGTATTTATGAAAACGCGGTTGTGTTCCTTATAATATATCATTTATTAAATATAATATTAAATATAAATCGTAATCCAAATCTTGATTTACTACTTTTAATCTGTTCCACAACTATATCAAAATATTTTATAAACATGATGTGCTTTGTATCTGTATCAATTATTATAAATAATGAAGTACACAAAAATTTTGTCGGCCATATTAGTATCAGAAATAAAATAAAAATCCGATTTAAAAAAATAATAAAAAATCGGATTTCTTTTTTAAGTCAGATTTTCTTATTAAAACCAGATTTTTTCATTTTTTAATCGCAAACGTTATTTCACTTTTATCGCTTATAGCGAAATAGAGTTTAACTTTCGGATCCCATCGATCTCGTTATAACTAGACTTTACTGTAGCACATTTCAAAGTAAATTTAATAAAAAATCAGACTTACTGCAAAAAAATTCTAGGTAATAAATTCAAAATATGTCAATAAAATCGCTTTACTGACGAAGTTAAACATATTTAGTAGATCTTGAGTGTTATAATAACAATTTCGGAAGAAGTGATTTAAATAAATTTTAAAAAAATCTAAATCAAGTGATATAAATTAATACAACCTAAAAAAATAATACTTTTTTTTAGAACTAAGATTCCGTCCACTAAATAATAGGATTGATACTTATTAAAGCTTGACTTAAAACTTTTGCTCATGTTCTACAGTTTGTTTATAAATATGTTTTAAAATTAATAAATAATAGAAAAATGAGTCAGCTTAACATTTGCATGTGAAATATGATAAGTATGAGTAACTAAACAAATAAGTTGTTAGGTATAATGAAAAGAAAACAGAAGTAAATAATTAACACGTGTACATCTGGAATAAAATATAAATCATAGGTACAGTAGGTGCCATCCCGTGGGTGTTCTACCCCTGTGCAATAGCCGGGGGTTGCATGAAGGGTTGCTGCATTTGCAAGTGAATACCCCCCTCTTAGCTGCATCTACATCCCCTACAAATTACGTGCTATATTCATTCATCTCATCCACCCGAATATCTTTCTGTTTAATGGAAACACAAAGCATGATTAGATATTGATGTTTACCTTAAGTACTTGGAGGCTAAGTGAACTTTGAGAAGCTTTCTCTTGATAACCTTATCGACCAAATACACAAATATTCAAAAATCTATTTAGTTGTTATTAAAATGAGCAAATATTTATTGTTTGTCTTCCTTTGTAGTTAAATTTTCATGGGAAAGAACGGTAGGTGAAATATGTGGCGTATTTTTGACATGAAGAATGTGTGAGTCACTACAATAAGAAACCTTTACATCGCAAATAACTGCGAATGAATCACAGGAATAGAAACTTATTGATGTTCGGGAATAAGAAAATAGTAATATTGCAACATAATAATAGACTATATGGTTTACCCGTTAGTCCGTTAGTTCAATTTAATTTCTTTGATGGATATAGATATTGCCATATATTTTAAAATACAACTATACTTTGTGGTACACTCTCCACTTCAGATATAAATTCGAGAAAGACTATTTATGGTAAAATGCGTCATTAATATAAAAATCAGAGATAAAGTTGATTGGCCAACTCAGTAATTGTTAATAATATGTATGTGTTTCTATTTATTTAATTTATTATTAATACCTTGTTTGGTATATATCTTTAATAGATAATGTGATTAACAGTACTAGTTCGAATTCGATTCGATTCTTCTTTTAAGTTATAAAAATATATCCCGAAAAAATGGCGCCTTAGATAAAAAAATTTTACAATAAATTGTAAAGAAATATTGTAATATTCTTTAAATAGATTAACTCACCTAGTAATAGGAAAACCTGACAATGTTACTTACTTAAATTTTAAGTTTCCCTAAAATGGACTATATCACATTGGAATAAAATTTCAAATATACTATACAAAAACACTGTCAAAATTTTGATTAGCATTTTTTTGTTTAAGATTTGAGATTTGATTAAAATTTAAACCTTGTTGGTGCAGCTGAAACATTTGTTTATTTACCTATTATAATTTTTTATCTTACACATATTGAAAATAAGATTTTCCTACGAGTGCGTACGCAAGAAAGTAGATATTTGCCAGCCCAGATCTACAAAATTTCACTATTCCCTAAGGAAGAAAAAACAGTTTGATGGCGGACTAACAGATGGCGTCCAATGCGCAATCAGAATAAAATGTCAATGTGCTTTTAAAATATTTTAATTTAGATAATTTTGATACTTATATTAGATAGTAGGTATTTTTATTATACATATATTTCGTAAATAATTGTACAATATTGCTAAACTTATTTATATATCAAAATCAAATGTTTGTTTTTTGTTCTTATCCTAGTATTTCTAACGTTCGTAATCAATTTCACAATTTTAAAAGAATAACTTTTCTACTTAGCAGCACAATTAACTATTTCATTGATGGCAGAACTTAATAATTTCATTTACATTCCTAGGAAAATAATACTATGCTGTTTAATATAGACTATCATAGCAACAACAATAGGTAACATAGATTGAAAAAATGTGATGGCAGAGATCAAATCGCCTATGGCTCGTAAATAAACCTCACTCTCATTTGTTTTTAAAACAATTAAAAAAGTGCAGTAGCACTTCAATATCGTTGAAAATTATACCCTTATACATAATGTAATCGACTAATAATGAATCAGACAATTAAATGGCATTTGAGGTGCACTCTCCACTTTAGATGCGAATCTGATAAAGAATAAAAGAGTCATCATTCGCGAAGCGTGCTATTATTGAGATTGCATACCCAGTAGTGGGCAGTAATAAAACCGTGAGAATTGCTTGTGATGAAGGGTGGACAATGGTAGTTCCTTCCTAAACCAATAGAGCCTGTCCGATATTAGCATTTTGGCCGTGTCGGGGCATGAGTTAACCAGATGTCCGGACACAACCCGATGTCCGCGACCGCTGCATCGGTCCCGCACATCGTCCTCAGCCTCCACTCGCCACTCGGCAGTATTGATTATACACGACACGGAATCAGGTACGAGGCACTGGGACCTGTGGTCGACAGATGTTATGAATGGAAAGGCCCGTGACAATTGCCCTCGTGTCACCTTGGGACCAGTGTTTGCGAACGGGAACATTTGGCCAACAGTTGTGGCCCGTAATAAAAATGCTTAGGTGTCCGTGGAAGCCTAATAAATTTACTTTCTCTTATTGTGTCTTCAACGCCAACGCGTTCTCATTTGTTTTACATTTTCATAAAGCCAAAGCAATTAATTTCTTCTTGTAACTTTATACGTAGTCCATAGATGGCACCACCGTCTACTTTTTCCTTCGAAAGGTAACAACGATTTACTTTTTTGTAGGATTCTCATTTGTTTTACATTTTCATAAAGCTTTCGCAATTAATTTCTTCGTATAACTCTATACGTACTCCATAGATGGCACAACCGCTTACTTTTTCCCTTCGAAAGGTAATTGATGGATTTATTTTTTCTGTGCGATATTAATTTCTTTTTTATAAGTTTGTACTTATTACATAGATAGCATTATTAGTGACATCTAGACAAGGGAAGACAAGACTTAACTAATTTTCAGATTAGATTAAAAGTCTTGTTTAGATATCAAGACTCTAGATTTTTTCAAGAGTATATTAATCTGCTTCTATGTTTTAGACAAGGACAGATAATTCTTTGGTAGCGTTCTTTTCCTTTTTTACAATCACTGTTTCAGCTCAAATGGAACAAGCTAATTATATTTCGAATTTTTTTTCTCAATTAATCAGGAGTATTGAAAATTGTGTAAAATATTCTCGTCTTGATGTAGAATAAGAAAGACTTGTCTTTTCTTGATATTTTAAGACAAGACTAGACAAGACTTTTGCCAATGTAGTCTTGATAATTAATAAGACAAGAGTCTAGATCTAGACAAAATATAATATTTTGTGACAATTAACTAGATAGACCAATAAAAATTCAAGTAAGCTTGGTAACCGTTTAAATACCTGATTTTAATTAAGATTTTTTTAAAAACCCATGTTTGGTTTTCAGTTTAAAAAAAGTTTCGGATTTTTAGAATTTGTTTTCAAAATTTTCTTTTATTTAACGTGTTCTCTAATTGATCAAATATAAAAATAATATAATTTTCCACAAGCAAAAAAGTCGTATTACAAAGGGAAATAATAATTTTTATTATTTTGATTCTATGCCTATTTTAAATTTTGGGTTTTAATATAATTTTATATTCAATCTTCTGTCGTCAATATAACACGAGTTGATTAAATTTTGATAAAAATTGATCAACTAGTAGTGGAAATTTATTCTTGATTCAAGTATTATGCGTTTATTTTATATTTGATTAGAAATATATTTTATGAAAAAAATTGGAACTTTTTTAACGCACCTATATAATGTATGAATAAACCAGGAACTTGAGTTCCTGCTTCCTGTTCCTTCTATGAATCCCGTGCCAATGAAAATGATTAGAGAGTTTTCTAAATAATTTTCAATAATTAATTTTCACCGGATTTGATTTGAAATAACCACAAGTGATTACATTTCTTGAAAATGTTGCTGATACAGTTCCGAAATAGACCACAAAAATGAGATTACAGTTACACGTAACGAATAGTTTACTACTGTACTATACTTTATCTGGTTAGTCACATCCGACTTGATCCGAATTTTCCAGGTGCATATCATCACGATAAGGAGTTGAGTTCATTGTGCATGCAATAATTACGTAATACAATTTTTGGTTTAGTAATTTGATAAAGAACCGCAAACCACATATAGGTATGCAAAAGTCATGTGTTCTCTAACCTTTATTATAGCGGACATTTGGTTAAACGTATTTAGGGATTTACATTTACTGAGAATTACAGACATTAAAAATTGAGGAAAATATAATTTTGATAATATATCATGAAATATGGTAAATATAATAACGATAACAATGAATTAAACATATAATGTCACCTTCACTAAATTTGTATGAATTGGACAATCGAAATTCGGGATGAGAAATTATTTTATTTTTAAAATATTTCTGTTTGTAAATAGTGCTTGTTTACATCTGTCAAACTGTCATTTTTTATTGACAATTGTAGTAAAAATTTGTGTAATCAAATATGGAACAATTCTATCCTAACGATTTATGACATGGATTCACTGTTATCTTTGAACGACCATAGACATTTTTAATGACAGGTATGTCAGTTTATAAATATGTAAACATATAATCTACAACGCCTATTAACAGTAGCATTTTGAATGACTTAATTTAATTATTTATTAAATAGTTTATTCTTCAAGTAATGTTGTTAAATTTTGGAATTTAAGAAGATGAACATATAAAACAACAATAATTTAAAATTGCTGCATTTAATGTGACAGATGAATGCCAATCCTTTATGATAAAGAAAAAATCAAGTAAGCTACAGAACCTCAAAGTGTCACAGACCCAAATTTAGAACAATGAAAATATAACTTAAGTCAAATATACACTACATACTAAAATTCTGAATCTTAAACTAAAAATAAGTTAATTATTTACAATCTACTACACATGACAGCTATATAGTATACTTATACTGTATTTACTATAAACATCAAAAGCCTATGTGTCAGAATTGTCAAACAATCGTTCTGCATATACTATCAACGAAAACAAACGCAATTTGTAAACAAAATAAAGATATTGTAATAAGTATTTATATATATTTTTATTATTACATTATTCTATTGAGAAACACAAGGCAAATGAAATCTGCCTAGTTTCTGTCTCACACAAAACAATTGTTATCTTTATTGTTTGGTTAATAATAAAATAAATAAAAAAATTCTCGTGTATTATTAAGTATTTTTAAATATATTCATTCTCATCATGAATTTTTGTCCTCTATTCCTCAATGGAATGGTGGCGATTTTTTTAATTTTTTTTTCTCGAAAAACCTCCCCCCACTTGTTAAATAGTATCTTACATATTAAGAGTTGTAAGATGCATATTACATACGAAGTGGAAAAGTTACATAAGTTTGTAATTCCACAAGTGGACTACTATTTGAATGTTTTTCGATCAAACCACGATGACATAGTAAATTGAAAGAATTGACACATCATTAGTAAATAGCGCCAACAATAAAACGAAAACAACTACGTCAAACTGTCAACCTCCAAATAATAAATTGAAACTATTTACAACCTAATAAAACAATACTATGTAGAACATTTCTTATTTATTTCTTCATTAGAAGTAATGTTTTAAATTAATTATAATTAATATTGTCTTATTTATACTACTAACATAATTTCGATAAATCAAAAATTTCTTAACTGTGCGAAAGCATACTTTAGACACGGCCATTCGTAATGTGACACTTACATAACGACCATTAGTGGTCGTAGAAAAACATATTTAATAACAATTTTTACTTATACAATTTAGTGTATCTATAACGTAACATCTAATAGTAGGTTCCGGTCTACTCAGGAAAAGCATTTTTATTATTTGAGTAAAGATTGGCGCCGGTGGGATTTGGACGCCAATTGAGCCACCGGTTGTAACTCAAGAGTTTTTACGGCGGCAATAATAATTAAAAAAACAGATTAGCGTGGCGGTAACCTTTTTATTCTGGACGTGACCACGAGGGAGGATTAAAATCGCAATATTTTCAAAAGCTCTAATCGAAATCGATCCATACGTGCGGACCTGTTGCGATTCTGTAAAATGTCAAATGCTGCGTGAAGTGTTCTGTGAAAAAATGTGAAAAGCTTTCACACTTTTTTCTTCTTTTTGCTCGAATAAAATAACTTGTCATTTCGGTGCTACATGCCGCCGCGAATAAAGTATCACCGCTAGCTTTGCCTAGATAATGCTTAATATGGTTACATTTCATATTTCACACACTAACTTTTTTAGCTTTTTAACTTGCACGCACAACTGGGAAGTTTAATCACGTTCTCTTCACTCGATATTCACCAATTTTATTTTTATATGATTTAATCATTTATATTCTTTTCCACACAACTACACTTTTAAAGTTTTGGCATTGAATAGCAATTTATTGTATTAGAATAAATAACATATTAAACATTAACAACTCAAATTTGTTTAGAAATAATCTATTTTAATATTTATCATACTTACTTTTCAAATAATAAAATTTATTTTTATTTATTAAAAATGTTTATTGATTAGATTTGCAAGGCAGTATATTGCTTTTTTACTGGTTACTGCGTCTGACAAAACAGTAAGTTTTCTTTTACCATTCACAGACCGGTAATAAATTCAAATTCATATTTAATACAAAAGCACAGAAATTATTTAGTAAATTCATTTACATTGATATTAAAATTAAAAGTGCAGTTTCTAAAATTACAACTATTGAGAAATTATTTTAGGTACTTAACAAATTATTTTCGCAGTTATTTTTTGCATAAAAACACAACTACAAATGGCAAGAAAAAGTTTCAAAATAGAACGAATGTTAGAAAAATACTATGGAAGCGGATTTTCATTTTTATTTTAATCTTCCTATTTTTGGATTTTTGCTGATGTTAAGATAAATTTAATTTTGATCGTGCAAAAATAGTGTAAGCATTCCGAACGGTAAGAAATTCCTCCTTCAAGAAGTTGTGTTCATTTGTAAAACTATTTTTCGTGTCCTTAATATTTAATATATATAAAAATCTAATGTGGCTAGCACATAAACTCCCGTCTTTCGATATTATGTTTTTAATATTGTAACGTCATGATTATTATTTGTTTAGTAAATAAAAATTAAATATCTTTATAAATTTTATTTAAATTATTCTCAAATGATGCATCTAAATTTGCATATGACTAGATGAATAATCCTTTTATTTCTATTAATTGTAACAGACTATATGAAAAAAGGAAATATATGTATGTAGTTTTTGAATGAAAAAAATTATCGAAGCAAATTTTAAAATGTTTACCTACTCCGTCATTATTTTAATAAAATTGATATTTAAGAGTAATTTTCTATTGGGTGCACTCTCCATACCAGCTAAAGAATAGCACCCAAGACACCCAATAATGATTAGTAAGCCATGAAAGATATATTTATTAATTCATTTTTATTAAAAAAAAACTCTGATAATAAAAAAAATGCTTTTCATGTAAGAATTGACAAATTTATATTCATTTAATTATTAAAACAAATTTAGCTGTAAGGCTGATGTTCAACAGGATTGAAGTTCTGAATGTGTAATTTTTCATCTCATTATAACTGTACAAAGACGCGCGCCCTAAGTGGAAATCTTTGTTGGTTGAAGTAGAATTCTTCATATCTTGTTCACATGATAAAATAATAAGCCCTACGGTGTGCAAACGAACGTCTTCGGAACATGTTGCGAGAGTGGTGTTTTCTTAAGAAACTGACATGTTGTATTGCCGCGTCGCACTGAATGCTAACTACCTCATTCGCTACTATTGTAACCTATTGTACATCTTAAATTAACTTTAAAATACCTCCAGGCACCAGGTCTGGGAGACTCACGTGAGTTGTAATTTATATCCCCCGCAGAGTTAACTCAATGAAAGAGCGCCAAGTTTTCGGGTGGTGACGGCTCGGTTCGACCCCGCCGGATTCAACTTCTGACTATTTTGTCCTGGGATTGAAATAAAATCCCGTAAAATTTTATTAGTATCTCTTGATGGATTATGTTTTATTTATTGTTTCTCTCTCCAATGTTCTAGGTAAAATATAAAATTTACAGAAATTATATTCAAGATTTTGATGAATTTAATTGTTACAGTAAAAACGAAGAGATATCAAAAATTTCGTAGGTATAGTCGAAAGTCGTTATAACTGATAAAAGTAAATAAATTTTACTATATATGGGCTTTCAAACAAATGGTCACAATTGCGACATCATAAGCGGTATCGTTATAAACGGGTTTTATTGTAATTTTTGTTGTTTCCTTAAATTTTTACTTATTCTTTACAATAGGTTTTTTTTTCATAATAAATGCTTTTTTGTGTAACATGTTTTTGAAATTTTATTATACCTTTTTAAAAAATCAAAAAACCTGAATTAAATAAAAAATATCATATCATTTTAATTGAATCTTGCCATTATAAAAAAATGTTTAATAATGATAATAAATATTATAATAAATAATTTAATACAAAATAACAAGCAATATACTATGTAAAAACGAGTGACAAAATCAAAGGGTAGGTATATATAGTAGAACGAAGACAAGCCATTTATATACTATTATTATTTTATTTTAAGAACAATATATTTATTTGTTACAAGATTTCAAAATAAGTCATAACCACGATGTGCTTTATACTCTTTATTACACATGCAATTGTAAAGCTAAATTAAAAAGTAATGTCGTCTTAAATTATTATTTTTATTGAAATAAATATAGATCTTGCAACTACTGACATTTTTTTAATACGAAAAAATAGATTTAAAAAATATGATAGTGTTCGAAGTGAAAATTGGCTATTTTAATTTATATTTTAGCAATACTGCATGTTACCAGTAAATAGTTATAAATATAATACATGAAAATCGTAAAAATAATGTATCTATATGTGCAATTAAATAAATCACAAAATGGAAAGTAGGTAGGTATATGTTAACCAAATTTTGATGTATAAATCATTCATTAATCTATTTGAACTTATGATATAAAATAAACGGATGTGTAAGTAAATTCATTATAAAAATTTTAAAACTCAATCTAAATTTCTACTATATTTCAAATTAGAAAATTTACTAATTCCTTACATACATGATAATATTAAAGGCCAAAAATTATTAAGATAAATTATAATTTGCAGTAAAATTTTAATTTTTTAACTACATGCAGATAAAGAATTATTGAATTCTGTTGCTAATAAATATGTATAAAAAATAATAATTATAATCTTGAAAACCGTGACCAGCAGAACGTAGGTGTTGAAGCATACGTACAAGGCGCAGCGTAGCTCAGAAGGGTGCGAAGCAGCAGACAACGAACCACAGCATTGTTTCTGTTTCACTTATTTACTCGTCCGTGTGTTTGTGGTACCGGTAAGACGCCCTCTGGAATTTCTGTCTTCCGCTGCCTTATTATTTTGCATTTAAACGAGAACACCTTTCTCACAAAATTTATGATGATCGCATTTGTTTTGTTTTCTTTGCAACCTTTCTTTGTAATTTCTTGTGTAATAAAAAATTTAAATTGAAATGAAAAGGCGTATAATTTGGAAAATGTAAGTAATAACGAGACGTGTTCTATTTATATGTTAGTTCATATGTTTCATGAAGTTAGCTCACAAGAATAATTGGTTCAATTAATGAAAATAAACAAAACGCTAAGCTGCATTAGTCATACAATAAAGCAACACTTAGTGTCAGTTATAAATGTGCGTAATGTTTCACCTTTTGACAGGTCAAGAGAACATAAAGCATGGGGAAGAACAACGATTGTTTAAAATTCATTTGTTAGGCAACACACAAAAAGTTGTATTCGTATTTCGTATACTGCAACTTGAGTTACTGAATTACTATATTCAATATCTATTTACCATTATGTTCAATTATTACAATATGATACAAACACAAATACACAAATCTATTTAATTAACATTCAAAATGAAGTAATAGAGATCTCCATTCGGGATGACAGTCCTGCTTTTTTTTGTTCTTCCGTCCTCCTTTTAATAATAATATTCTCCTCATTTGTACACTTATTTTTTTTTTTCATTTTTTTTTTTTGCCCTATTATTAGTTTCATTGCCGATTAGCTATGTTTCTGTAGTTTGCTTTCTTTCTATTATTTATACAAAAGAGAAAGACAGTATTATTTCTCCAAAAAGTATAAGGCAACCCTAATAGTGAAAAGTGAACACTTAAGCACTTTTACAGACAACCATATGTAAGAAGTATTGTAATGATACTGATTTTGTCATCTCAATTTTAACGTTCATGAATTAAGGTATGTATGTATCTGTACCTACGATATATTTTGACTATCTTTGGCCAGTGTTGCCACATTTGGATGTAACGAATTTGGGAGTTTTTTCGGATAATATCGAGAGAGACAATTTTCGGTAGATTTTTTTTACATTATGTTGCCAATACTTATGCCATTTTTTTACAATATAATATATTTAAGTTATATTTGATACATGAATTCTTCAAAACATTAGCATTATTTCTCATAGATTTTTTTCGATCATGATATCTTTTGTTTTGTTTATAATATGGGTTTTCCAAGGGACTTTTACAGAAGAACCGTTGCAAAATTATCTAGAGTTGGGGAATTCCCTGAATTACGTTAATTTAATTTGCCAATAGGGGGAATAGGAGCCTAATAATCGATTACTACTAAAACTAAAGCAAGTTTGTATTTTGTTTTGACGACATTTATTAATAGAACTTTTGACAATCTAAAATTTATTTTGAGCAAATAATTCGACATGTCTTTCGATATATCTGTAGATTAAAGAGGAAATCAGTAGATCTGCCGAAAAATTGGTTAGGTTCAATACTGCTCTGGCGTGAAGTCTGTCGATACATCCGTCCTTTCGGAAGTATATGTGTGTTTGCATATACAGAGCAAATTCAGCTGAATGGATATTAATCAAACTTTGATTTCAGCGAACTGATTAGATGGCTAGTCTATAATTTTAAAGAGATAGAACAGAGAGGGATCTGAACCATTTCTAATATTAATGGTGGACAACTTGTTACTGAAAATGATAAATGTTCTCTTTTTTAGGAAAATATATTTGGTTCTCAATTTTTATCAACGGTATTGTCAATATTATTTTAAATGTTGTGAAGTTCATAGGTCATGTGACTAATTACATTGATGAAGTGAATTTACAATTAGTACGAAACGACTGTACTAGGAATTCGTTAATAATGAATTGAAAATAAATGCGGCAATAAGTTACAGCTTTAATTGTGATTTAGATTGTATTTACATTGTGCGTTGCCTCCACTTAGTTAACCTTTTCCACTGCGTGGTAAAAACGTCAGATGTCTCAGAGGTAACATAAAGCCGCGCGTTTTATTAAGCGTCAGCGCTGGAGGAAATCACGGCAGCCAGCATCAATCGCGACATCTCGGCGTAATTGTTCTCTCAGTTGTGTAATGGGCTGGGCCTGCGGTTCCCAGGTGATGCTCAAGGCCCTGGTTTAATTTACCTGGTTAATGAGCTGAATTCCAGCGCTACATCCCAGCCTGACAACCACAACCCACAAGCTTTATGGAAATGAAACATCTTATTGCCATACGAACAAAATTCGCAGTATTTACTCTGACTCAGACGGTTCGAAACTGAAATAAGTTTTATAAATTTATTCCAAATCAAAACTTAAAGAAATTATAATAAATAATAATAGAAATTGTTGACTTTGTGAAAGAAATATGAAATTATAATAGTAATTTTTGCACCATCCGGTATATTTTATATTTTCCGATTGGTCAGTTATGTTTATAAATTATTGATCGGAAATCGGACTGACTGACCGAACATCAAAAATAATGGTTTTAATTAACGTTTTACATTTTCAATAAAATAAAACAAAATATTTTGACAGATATAATTCTAAAATATTTAAGTTGTCATTCCTATTTTTACCTACAAATAGAAGTTTTCTTAACAATTTTGAGTTCTGTAATATTAATCATATCGGACGGAGGCGCGAAAAATATTTAAAATTAAATAAATCTAAGTAAATTTTGTTATTGCGTCGATAGTAAAAACAATAAACATTGCGGGCAATAAGCAATTTTTATTAATTACTGCTGATTGGTAAGTGATTTCGAACGTTATGTACCGACTGGAGTAGGTAAATGATAACTTAAACGATCAAAAGTTAATTTAAAAATGACAACTCTTGTCTTAATATTATTGCGTCGACAGAATAACAAAACTAAAATTTTTATATGATAAAAGTTATGATTTTTAAATTAAATAAGTTATATTTAAAATAATTTACTCATCAATAATTTGTAAATATAACTTATTGCCTTTGAACTCAAACTTAAAAAAAATCCAATCATGCAAAAAGCCATGTAGACGGGTTGTTATATACGTGTGCGAATATGTTTTTTTGTGGTTATTTTTGAACGAGTGGTAAGTATTTTTTGGGGACATTTTGAGTCGGCGTCGCCGAAATAAAACTATCCGATCTGCATAAATGAATCGTTAGTGGCGCTGCCGCTCATTAAGAGCCGACTACAATGAATCTACACGCAAATTACCAATTTCAGCAAACAATTGTAAAAGTGAGATGTAATAATTATGCACACTTTTAATGTTTAAATGGCTCGGCAAGTTTCATTTGAATAAAAGAGAGCGCGGCGCTGCAATAATCCCAATTAAAAATAGCGAGAGCGCGAACAATGGAAGAGAAAGGACAGCGCGACTTACGTACCGCGGCCCGCTCGAAATTGATAATTAATGTTGTGTTTATAATGACTGGATCGGGGAATTAAAAATGTACCTAGCGCGATGCTGTAATTGCAATGGAAGAATGGCCACGCCGCGCAACAAAGACTTTCGGAACGATTTGTCTTCTTTGCGAAAACAGAAGAGCGAGACTAATTTTAGGCAAAGAGTTTTATTGTTTCGCATCGCCTTTATATCTTTTTTACAAATGTCTGAATTGTCTCACTCTGCCAGTCATTCGCTTTGTGTTCGTTGGCGGCAAGGTCGCTAGGGTAGCTAGTGCCACTAGCGCCCGGAATCAACATTCGTGTCGAGATTTCCAGTCATTCTCTTTTAAGACTTTCATAATAAAAAGGAAATACTGTATCGCCGCGGCATTCGTATGCCCGGACGGACGGGAAGGAAAAAAGAATCGCAGTCCGGAGCCAGAGAAATAAAACGGAGATGCGGCGATATGGACAATGCCGCACACGCGAGTCCCGAGTAAATTAATAGTGGGCGCGAGGCGGTGGACCTCCGCACCGGCGGCTTATCAGACGCCGGCGAGTCGCGGCTCTCATTAAACCTCCGCCGACTACATCCCCCATCAACCTAAACCCCGCTTCTTCCTACACGTCTCTCTTACCAACTATCTTCAACTTAATACTATCATATGTCCACTTGCAAATTATTCAATTCGTCAAATACCAATTCAATCATATTGCTGCTAAGGCTTTTCAATATCTCATGAGCTGTTGCGCAGTACACAAATTAGAAAAAGTCATCTACTAACCGTCTTTCGTAAACCTGCAATTCTTTGGTCTCATTTAATTTTGTTAAATGTTTTTCTTGTTTTATACGATTATTGAGACTATGTGTTTAGAATCTATACTATAGTGGTGCTATCGCATTTTTATTTGATTGCCAGAGTTGCTAATTAAATTTATGGACTCTTGTACAGCAAAAATTTGTCACTAAATTGATAACCGACTAAGGGATGGTATTTCCACCTCTGGTTAAAGTCTCGGTTACCTTAAATATCGGTTAATAGAAAAATATAGTATCGAAATAGTAAATAACATATATTTTTGACAACTTACATCAGTTTTTCTATTAACCGATGATTATAAGGTAACTGACACTTTAACCAGAGGTGGAAAAACCGGCTCTAAAAGTTATAGGTATATCTTTAATAATATAATAATTCTGTTTCTATTTTATTAGTGCCATTTTTTAACCTATTAAGTCTAACAATGAACTTACAGAGAATCTTAAGGCACTTATCCACTGCGGAAAAATTATTTTTTGATAATAGTAAACCATAAAAATTTAATATTAAATTTTGAGCCATTAATATCTACACATATCCATTAACTATTTATTGTTTCTATAAGCTTAGATAAGTTTTGGTTGTAAGAGAAATCGAGAAAATTTTTGTACTCTCAATATAAATCTGTTGATTCGTGTTATATTATTACTAAGCAAGGTTGGGAATCTCAACTTCTCACTTCTCCTCCAGATTAGCGAGTAGAAAATTTTGAAAAAAATACAATCCTATTTCTAAAGCTTTTATTAAAAAACTATATTTACAATAAAAAAGGATAATATCTCAAACATTTCGTTGCCTAATTATAATAAAAGAAAATACTCGACTATTCAATGAAATTGATCGTATATCGTAAATAAAATCATAGATGTTAGTCATAGCACGCATGGCGTTTAATGAATGCTTATGTTTGGAATAAAAAGTAAGTTCTTCTATGAAAATTTTAAGGTAGGAAAGTTATTATATAAAGATAGCGATATTGCCATTGCAACTATGTAAACTTATTTAATTTTAATAAGTAATTCATTGCAATAGATAGTTGGGTGCCGCAGATGTATGTAGCAGTAACTGCGGTATAAACCTTATGTAAAACTAATTTCGCAAGTGCATAACATTGCAAGATTTTACGATTTGGCGGCGGCGGCGGGAAAGAGTTCGGTGGTCATCTCACGTATAATAAAAACAAGTTATGGCGGATGGCCGCGGTGATTTAGTGCGATATGATTAGAGCACGGACATCGTAAACCGCGACACGGGGGCCGCACGGCGCGCAGTTTCAGCGGAGCGCCGCACTTCCAGTTAATGACCGACCGTCATTAGCTCAGTAAATATAATAAAATGGAATCAATTAATCTGTCCCACATATCGGCCTGAACAGGCGATACATTAAATACAATCGCCTGTAATTTATCACTTCATAAACCTCACCTGACTTTATGTTTTTGCTGGGTTTCGCGAGATTTCCGTTAACAACAATGTTTTAGTGGCATATAAAATACGAACAATCTTACGCAGCAATATCCTTATTATTTCTATAATACATTTTGTTAAATTGCTTGGGACTTAGAGGATTCCCGGAGTCTATTGGTGTATGTTAAATTACATGGTAAGTATTTTTCTTTTTATTCAAAAACCAGAAACGAAACTAATATGAAATAAATTCACATAAATTCTTCAAATTCAGATGTATCCGCCTATATCAAATATATTTTAAAATTTACAATAGAATCGCAAAAAAAATTATTAAATATCAGACATAATTGTACTACTTTATTGTAATGTCTAACGGTTATCTAAAGTATTTTTTCGACAAATAAGAGACATAGACTTACAGAATCAAGAACTATAAATCAGTACTTCTAATCAGAAAACTCTTTGAATTAACCATCCTTCTTAAAATAGAAAAATTGTAACATACAAATTTCTAGATTTTTTCTCCAATTTTATGTTCTCCCACTCCTAGTTTTCCTATTGTATGGGTGGGTTATACCTGTGGAAGAAAGATAGAAATTTAAAGTTCACACGTACTGAAAAGAGTCGACCGAAAGATTATCTGTTATTCTTGTACACTGGAGGAACTTGTGAATGTTGTCCATACACAAAATATGAAGTTAGAATTTCTAGCTTTACCGGGAATCCTCTTAACACAAGTTTATATATTTTGTTTTCCAAAGTTCAACTTTTTCTGTAATTTTTTTTAACTTATAAAAACAGAACAAAAAACATAAAGTGTGATTTGTGGCTGAATTACAGAGACAAAAAAATGGAATTTAGTCAGTTTATTTTGTGGTAGTTTACATTTCTTACCGGTTCCGACTCCAGGTTGGATCTTCCTCGGAGAATTGACCTATACTCCCTGAGGAAGACCCAGGTGTGAGGTTGCTGCAGGTAAGATACGTTCACTACTACAAAATAAATTGACTGAATTAGTCTGACTAACTAGATGTTATAGTAATTACATGAACAATATTTAAACATTCTATATAGGTACGTCTAATCATTTTTGAGTTATGAGAAAAATTCAAAAAAACATTATGAGCAAAGTGGGGTGCACAACTAGATGTTATATCAGTCCCATATTAAATTTAACAATTTCACGGGTAATCATTTTTGAATTATGCGAGATACGTACGTACGGACGTATAGACATCACGTCGAAAATAGTCAAAATGGATTCAGCGATAGTCAAAATGGATATTTCCGTTGGAATCTAAAAACCGAAATATTTTATTTACTTCGTACAAGGAAGTAAAAACGTTTTTGTTGAAAAAAAAATTTTACATTACAATTTGATCGATCAACTTTTGATTTTTGATTGATGTCTATATTTTAGAATTATGTACTGGACATAACCTTTTCACTATTTTCATTATTATTTCTTTAGGTTTGCTTCTTCGTAATATTTTCAAAGTAATAATAAATAATCTTATCCCAGCAATCCATGGAGGAACACATGACATATAAATTGCAAAGTGAATTCAGATCAGATTTTAGATTATATTTGAATTTCAGGGGAGGTTTCCAGCTTGCAGTCTGATAATGACCTACAGCGAATAGTGAATTCCATACCAAACAAATACAGCAGTATTTTTATCTGGTTAATAATAGTTGATGAAACAGGGATTCGAACCACAGATCTCACAGATTGCACTATTTTCTAATCAATTTGGTAATTTTTTTAATTTGTCTTTAGTAGTATTTTTCAATTTTAAATAATGTCCAAACAATGCATGACATATTTATATTACTCTTTTATAGTATTTCTTCTCATATATATATTAAATAAAATTATGTTGAATTGTAAAATACGATAAAAATAACACTTCGCTGTATTTGAATTTGAGATCCTTACAATAAATAAAAAATGCTGCATCATAGAGGTTCGAAATCCACTTAATAAATAGTAGATGAAGATGAATCACACGAAGATGTAAATGGTATAGGTTTAATTGAATAGATCCCGATACATTAAGCACGTCTGTCATCAAAGTGAAAAGACAATTTGATGTGGATGTTTCGGTTGGCTTGCAAGTCGCGCTGCAAGACTCTTCACGCTTGGCTGCTCGGTACAGGCGAGGGGACTTACCAGGGGGACTCCTACTAAATCACCCGGTCAGATAGACAAGCCAAGGTGGGGACCAAACATACAAACCACTGCCGATATCTGCACAATCGAGATGCAGCATGATAACGCACATGCGCTATTCTTATTTATATTTCACTACTAATTCTTCTCTTGTTACGAATTAATGGGCGTAGTTAATGTTTATTCTTTTTCATTTGTTCTGAAGAAAGGGCATTATCATAAATTTGTAATATATGTTTTTGTCGACCATATCGATTTTAACACTTCGAAATTTTAACGGACGTCCACAAATTAAGGTTGTTATTAATTTGACTAGTTTTAGCAAACAGATTGATAACCTTTTTATGGAAATTGTATAATTTGAAGTGACAGTTTACTGTTTCAAACTTAACTTGGTACTCACGTGTTCAGCAGGAGAAGTATAAGAAGAATAATGAAAGGAATTTAACACTCACCTGAAACAAAAAGAGAAATAATTAATTTTATTTTCTTAATTGCACATAACATAATATAATATTAACAACGATAATAGTATATTAAAGAAAAATTTTCATAATTGTTCCTATTTTGCTTTTGCTTTTGCCATCAATGGCAAGAGTGCTTTAATTTTTGATAAAATGATACTATAGATCTTACACGTCGGAGTGAGAAAATAGTAGTGATAAATAAGTTTTCATATGTAATACCACTAGTAACCAGAATTTTACTAGAAATTTTTGTCGTTATTGACACGATTTTCCAAAGTAACAAGCAGGAATGAGTGAGTGAGGAGTAAAATTCAAGTTACGAATGGTATTTTTCTTCATATATATTTTTTTTTTCAATAATTATTTGTGACAATTTTGACAGTAACTGACAATTATTGTTAGTGAGATTTGAATCTGATTTAATTGGATGAGAAAATCTGGGCGGAATTGTCACAATCATAATCTTGTGCGTATGGTCATATGTACTCTATTATTGTCATCTAAATAAAGATGACTAAATAGTTACTTGATAGTTAAAACAGTATAAGAAAGTAAATAAATAAATACATCATTTTCGAATGCAAGTAAGCCAACGATTCGACTCAACTGGAACGGCACTAACCGTTAAAAGGCACTATAATTATTCATATTTGATTAACAATTAAGAAGATGATAGTAAGAGGATGATTGATGCTTTGGATGCTGGCAGAAGACAAAAAATAATTAGAGAAAGAATAAATCTTGCAGTGTAATTGCCTCGCGAATGGCGAAGGTTGAAGTGGAGGACAAAGGGTTGAGATGATGTAGCGGGCGGTTTACGTTTCTTTAACTCGCGATGCGATGGAAGAATGACAATTTAATTCCATCGGTCGGAAGTTTTAAGATCTGCGGTGGGTTGCACCCTTTCCGTCCCGTCGTAATAAGATCATCATAGATCAGCCGGCGTCTTCCCTTCTCGTGTCGGACTTTGGTAACGTTAATTAAACTTAATTAAAAGAACGCGGCGTCGGGACGAGGTGCACGGATAATCCACGGACAAATTAATTGCCTTTAGCATAAGTAATGCAGTTTGCGGGACGATTCTCATTTAAATCGCATTCTTCCCCACGTTTTTATTATCCGGGGGTTCCCTTGTCACGTGCTGCTAACTCGGTTACGGCCCATCGCAGTTTTTCTTTGATACACAAATAAAATTATAACTTCTTTATCCTATCATTATCGCCCAAGTTGGACTGTGCAATGTTCGCGAACGTTGAGCAAATACAATCAAATCATCAACGGATACTTCTCTCTGATAACCTCTAGCTACGTTATGTTTCATTCCGAAAAAAATATTCCTCAATCAACAAACACATCTTATCTAGAAGCATGTAAATATGTAATGAATGCAAAATTGAAACATGTCATTTCTAACCAAACTAAATAATAAACAATTTTCAAGTGGTCAGGACATGAACCATGGTAAGCATTATTTCCTTCGTTTAAAGCAAAACATATCACTGTGTCCTTTAGAAAGTACTAAAGTTATTGATAACTAATGATAATGCAAGGGAAAATGTATAAGGTTACAGTTTACATAACCCAGCCTTAACTCTAGATGAATTTTTTTTTGTTCCTGAAAATTAAAATTACTCTTTCAATTAGTATAACAGTTCTGGTCTGTAAATCAGCTCCTAGATTACAAGGTTTGCTCAATTGTAAGTATAACTTAAATTTTTTGAATCGCCTGAAAACTGTTATGAATAAATCTAATTCCTGGTAAAGAGTGGTAAAGTTGTAATGTAAATGTTTATTTTTGTTGAAATGTTTAGTTTTCTAATTCAAAATAAAGTCGAGGAAGAAGGGAGGACCGGGTTCAGTGGAAAAATAAAAGAAGCGGAATTATGGCGGTAACCGTAAAGGTCAGGAAAGTGGCTGATGCAGAAATTCAAATGAGAGCAAACGTCGCGAAGCTAACGACTCGTCTTCCCTATGAAGTCGTCTGACCAGCGCGGATTTGCATACGGCGCGCGTCGCACCCGAACACGAAAAAGGTGTTACTCACAACAATGCCGCCAGGCCCGGACTGAAATTAATGAAGCCGGCGTTTTTCCTTGGCCGGCGTTAATATGCAGCGCGAAGGTGTGTCTAAGGTACGACGATTTATGTAACAGTGAAAAGGCGTCCCCTGCAGAACGCGCTGCTGCGGCTCATCCATCTGCTGTCGGCCGCACACGCACACGCACGTACAGCGCTCATATTTGCAACGCAAACAACGCACCTTGCCACGCAAATTGCTCTCATTCTTCAACTTTTTCTACCTACAATCTCAATTTATCTGCCCGGCCTACACCCATCTATTTCTTCTACCAAAAACTTCACCTTCTCATCCTCATCTTACTTTCACATGCACGTTCTTTCAGAATTCCCGATCTTAACGTCAGCTGAAGTAATCAGCTTGAATACACCATAACTCTATACATGAAGTTTGAGTGCGTACCATTCATTAAATAAAAGCGACTTTATCATTGAACTAAAGACGTTATCATTTTATTACCCAACACATCATTTTTGATTTCAGAAGAGATAAATATAAAGGTATAGTAATTAAATACTATGGTTCGTTGTTTTTTTTTTTTCATTTCATTTGAAATACTAACCAAAAGTGAAGTAAATTATCACCTCTTGCAATCTGAGATTTAGTTCCCAACGCGTCGATTATTAACCAAATAAGATTGGTTCGGAACTCACTATTAACTGAAAGTCCTTTGCAAAAACTGAAAGGTTTTTTTTAGGAACTAATATTTAATGGGTATTCTGTTGAAAGATGTTTAATAATCTTGTATAATTATTTTGTTTTTCTTTTTTCATCAATTACTTTTTTTTTAATATAAGAATATAAATTTTCGCTAATAACTTCAAAAATAAAATAAAAAAACCTATACGATACTATTTAATACTTAATTAGGGAAATCAATATCTATAATTATTGCATTACATGACTCCACTGCATGTGAGATGCTCAATAGTTCAATATCTTATTCACACTGTTGGTTACCCATAAAAATGCAAAACTTAAAAAATCATGTTATAAATATAGAAACGGCTAACTGCAAAGTTCATTGTGGGCATTCGGGTGTCTTGTTTGACGTTGGGTAAGTCTGGTGGTTCAATAACAAGTAAGATCTGGTGTGTAGCTACAAGGAGGGTAGTATTTTTTTGGGGTGAAAGTTATGGATAGGAAATTTGAAACAGCAGTTATTGTATAGAGCGGTTAGAAAAACGGTGACATTGTGCGTGGCTGCTTGGGGAATCCGCCGACATCCGTCATCGGCACGCGGCTCTCAGCGCACGAAGTCGGCCAAAAAGCACGCCATTAAGATGGGGAACATGATTAACAATGGGGATTAGTGTGTCGCCGTAATTTATTATTATGGAAACGTATGTTTGTGTTTCGCCAACGCGAACGTCTCAAGTACGACGGGCGATGCTATCTCCGGAGGAAGTCCATCAGGGGGAGGAAGGTGATTGTCAGCAGCGCTGTGAGTCCTCGGGGCCTGGCCGGTATTGTTTTCCCTGATGTCGCTGTGGACGTTCGCCGCGGGCCCGGCCATTCGGCCTGGACTCATCGATGCTATCGCGGCGATGTCTCCTCTCGGGCCCGGTTTTATAACCCTGCCGGCTTCCTTCCACTATTATTTCCACAATTGTCAGATTTCTCGTCGGAGCTGCACCTCAGTTATCTGGCGTCTTGTGCCCGCGGCTGCTCGTATGGTTATCACGGGCTTCTCAAGGTGCATCGTAAACCCGATCCCGTCGAGGAGCTGGAGGTGAGGCTCGATAAGGACGCAGTGGTCCCGCGGGAACACGTTTCCTTTCCGCAAGCGTTATCGCCAGCACGCATCGAACTCGCCAATTTGGGCGACCACACATCCTGGCTTTATTTCCCGCCGATACTCAATATCTGCTGCTGCTGCTGCTCGCCAGTTAATTTGTCGTGATTCATCTCCGGATTTGGATGCGAGTGCACGGAGTTCCGGTGGCCAAGTGCACTCGGGCACCGGACGCGACATTTGCTAACTTAATTTGTCGAGCGGCGGAGACGCCGAGCGGGGCGCGCCGGGCATACCTTGCCCGACGTCCGGCGGTGTTTCCGGAGCGCAAATCGCTAA
The DNA here is from genome assembly GCA_035578165.1 of Stenolophus ochropezus. NCBI lineage: Eukaryota > Metazoa > Arthropoda > Insecta > Coleoptera > Carabidae > Stenolophus > Stenolophus ochropezus. Next base: position 8,937,957 of record JAQOWZ010000002.1, read on the forward strand.
ATGGAATTCCTTGGACGCTGCGCAGGATGTATCGCTCCCACCAACTTATAAATTACATTTACGGGATGAATTTTCACGGCATCTGTTACCTTCCTGGCATTACTCTGCTTCCCCACAACTCCGCCAGTGCTAGGTTAATGTAATCATCATTGGCATTACATTCCTAGGTGCAACGTTGCTGGAATGATGTAATGGTTATTAAGAAGGGAGTTGATAGGAAGATGATGATAGTCGTGTAAGCTAAGCAATGGCAGTGATTGTAATGAGGTGAGAGGCAGGGCGTGCGGACAAGATGTCGAAGGGTAAGCTGTTGACCCAAGGAGGAGATTTGCAATCGGAGCACGCGGCCGCTAATCATGCACGGAGAGTAATTGGCGGCGACCTGAACAGTGTCGCCGGTCGGCGGCTGGTCGTGTAACTTATATAGACAGAAAATTAGCAATTTCCCTTTGCGGCCGGTGCCGATCGCCCAAGGAGCTGCGGCTGCTCTTAGACGTCCTCTATTTGCATAAATAATCAGAGAGCATGCAAATAGCCCGGGTCGCAGCATTAATTACCTAACTATGTATATTATCTGGGCCAGGAGATGCAGTTGGCGCCAAAACCACGCCCGCACCGCCGCGCGCAAACAAAACAAAACTCCACGCCAGAAGCTCTGTCTTTAATTAGTTCTAATTAAATTTCCGTAATTGCGTATTTCTTTTTCCTGCCGCGGCGGAAGTTCTCGCGCCGGAAGGCGAAGGACTCCAACAGTTACTTCTCCGCATTCATCATCGCGGCTTTCGCTTTTACCATTGCAAAAAACTGCGATCTATATTTGTAAATAACATAAATACAAACTTCCACTTGTAATGGAAATTAATGTGACACATTGTTTGAATACACAATTACGTTGCGTCAACACCGAACCCAGTATGAATTAAATTTTTCACAAAGAAAACAATGAGGAGTGTTGATCAACATCTCGGCTGAAGAAACGTTCCGACTCCGGCTCGAGCTGTAGTTGTGTCTTGGGTAAATACACACGCTGGGCACAACAAGCAGCTCACCGGATACACCCGCGAGTGTAAAAGATAAACATGGCGCGAAATTGAAAGCTTTAATAGAGGTGGGTATTACAATTTAATGCATGTTCGCTTGATTCAATTTGGATAGGAATTGATGCGATATTCGGAGTCGAGCAAACACGGCGTCATCGCCGATAACTCTGTCGCCACATGCGTAATGTATTCATAATTGAATGGAGAACACTCATATAAATGATAATATTGACAGCACGACTCGATTGTTTAAAATCCGGAGAAAGTGGATGAAGTGAATTCACCCTTTCCCACACATCCCAACTTCCAATTTGCTGCGTAAACTCCCGTCACAATACCTACCCGGTCTTGTTATTCTATCATCATCCCACTCGTCAACAAACAAACATTCTACGCTCACACCACTCTGCATCTTCTTTCCAAATCAATCAAAACTATATTCAAATATACCACGCACTATTATAATGTTGCCCACGCCAACAACTTCATCTAACAGAAATTAAATAGATATAAGATACGATATTCTGATCACTTCTTTATATAAAAAATTGCTGCGTTCATATACAATTTAGATCGAAACTCCACTGCAGGTTTTACAAACCTGGATGCTATATTGTAAACGATATAATTGAGGAAGAAAAATTAATGTCAATAACTTGAGAAAATTGCTGTTCCGTCATCAATTAATTGCAATATAACATATTAACAAGTACCTAAATAGGATTCGAGGAGCTATCAATTGAGTTGGATCTTCCGGAACCGAAGTTCATGTTACCATATGAGAATAATTGTAGTACTTACATTTCGAGTTGATTATTATTAATGTCCGACCGAAACACGATTTTCTCGATTCGACTCTTCTAGTTTCGGCTGAAAACGTAACCGAAACCGTACCTTATGTAGTTACGTTAAAATTTAGTTAAATTTTTATTAAAAATGAAAATTTAGTTTTTTCTTACCTTTTAGGGTACTATTCGATTAATAAATTAAATATAAAGATTTTAATTTATTAGAAAATCACTTTATTTTTGTAGAGATATTTTTACTAAAAAAGATTTTTATCTATCTAATATTAATATTATATACTTTCGGCTGGGACGAAGTTTCAGCTAATTTTTGGCCGAAACCAAAGCGGTGGCCGAAACCAGCATTTTTGACCGAATCTGGCCGAATCCGAAAACGGAACTAATTATAATATTTTTCGTGCCAGAGGCAGAAATTAACTTCAAATAAAATTAAAGTATTTGTAAAATGTAGGCCACTTGATAGTTTAAATAGCACTGTTATTTTCTATTACATTCCGTTCACAATAAAGGAATTAGTGTCCGACCGAAACATGATTTTCAGTCGATACTGAAATCGTAACCTAATATTCGGCTCCTCTTATAATTTCGGTCGAAAACAAAACCGAAACTTCTGCAGTTAAGTCAAAATTTAGTTAAATTTTTATTAATCATAGAAATCTAGTGTTTTCTTGCCGTCAATTTATTATAAAAATTACTTTACTATGTATTCTGAGCTCACTTTTCTAGTAAAATTGCGTTTAGGAAGCCTGATTTTACATTATAATTTTAAGAGACCGAAGGTCACTTGTAGCAAAGGAACTGAGTTTTGAATAAGGGGTACCTCACAAATAATCCCAATCAAATAAGTAGAAATCTGGTGGTGTTATTTGATTCTTTAATTAAATAAAAGACCTTAATTTATTAGAATATCACATTATTTTTGTATAGATACTGACACGTATTACGAACTTTTGTTAAAAGGTCTTTTAATTTAATAAAATACCAATAAGTACATGTTTACATGAACCTATCCCACGAATAAAGTCCGTCCACTGCCAACAGAATCACCGGCACCTAGTGCTGTCCATCTTCCCCGTGACGTGTAAGTTAATGGCGGTTTGATCCGGTGGTGCGGGCGCCCTTGTGCGGTCAGGTCGAAGGACGCGGTCGGAGGGCAAACAGGCCTGCGAGGTGAGCGAAGAAAGTTCTCGCCTGTTGACACACCGGCCAATGCTCACCGAGTTTCATGTGGGGTACCCACTAGCTGCTTGTTTATTTTCTTTGATGTACGAGCGCAAAACACTCTCAACTTTGGTGTATTTATGAATAAATACTTGCACGAAAAATAGCTCACTTTTAAAAAAGTTTATACATTTAAGCCGTTTTTATTAGATAAACATGTGGTAAAGAATTTGACCCAGTTTAACACGAATTTTACAGAACCATTGGTATAAATTCCAAAAATCAATTTTAAGTTGACCGAAATAATTATTTTAAAAATTCCTACTGTGGAACGTTGTAATAAAACAAAATCCATATTCAAAATTGTACTAAAGAAGATTGTGAATGCCTATGTTATTGTAACCAATAATACTGGCACTATTAATTTTCTAAATTCGATTTATAATTTTTTACTAATGTCATCTATACAAAATTCGAGGAGATAAATTTGCTCTACATTGTACATTACCACACATTACCGCTGGATAAATAAATGATATACCTATGGGAAAATATCTTTATTTGCAATTTGGTAGAATAGATTGTCAGCTAAGATCTACAGCGTATTGTGGGTTCCGAACCACTCGGATACAATGGTATTTTTATTTGGTTAAAGGTTGGCGACGCTAGAATTTAAAATTTGAAACCTACATATTTATTTTTTTATTTAATTTACACTGTCCAACAGACGGAAGTAAAGTAACAGGTCAGAGGACTTACAGCTTATAGTGGGTTCCGAATCACTCGGATACAGCTAGATTTATTTTTTTATTAAAGGTTTATCGTCACTAAGATTTGAACTCCAGATCCCACATTCTGAGAGTCGAAGGCACCACTGCCTTAAAACTGTGTCTGGATCCGCCACTGCCATCTCGACAGTTTCGACCCACTGTCGAGTTTGGAAAGAGAATAAATTTGGATGATTTCTAGAAACGTTCACCTATTCCAAAAGAAGTTATTGTCGAGTTCTCAGTGTTGAATTTGTTTTATCTTTTATAAATGGACCAGAATTCTGCCTAAGTTTTAATTGTTTTACTAGTGAAAATACTATCGTTAAATATTATTAAAATAATTAATAAGAAGAAAATATAAAGAGCCTATTGTAGAGTTAATATGCTTGAATTTGTTTTACCTTAAATATATGGTTTCGAATGAATTTTCCCCCAAAGTAAGGGTACGGATTGTTCTACTAGTGAAAATACTATCGTTAAATATTATCAAAATAATTATTAAGAAAAAAAAAATAAAGAGCTTATTGTGGCATTAATATGTTTGTTTATTTTACCTTGACTAAATGGTTCTGAATGAATTTTCCCCCAAAATGTGCGCACGAATTGTTCTACTATAGTGAAAATACTATTGTTAAATACTATTAAAATAATTATTCATAAGAAAAATAAAGAGCGTATTGTGGAGTTAATATGCTTGAATTAGTTTTACCTTGAGTAAATGGTTCTGAATGAATTTTCCCCCAAAGCGAGCGCACGAATTGTGCGGAAATGAAAATAAAGTATAACAAGTGTGGATTGACAAGTGCAGTCGCAGTGATTGCTTTCCTCGGCGTCCGTCGCTCGCTCCCTCCAGCTATGCGTAATGTAATGTGCACCGCATGCATTATTTATATGTCCTATGACTGCTTCACGGTAAAAAGGCATATTTCATTTCATGTTTGTTAATGCATATGAAAATTCCTATAAATAAATCAGTCATATTTCGTGCATTTTATGTAAACAACGTCAGCAACGAGAAAAAGTGTCCTTCGTGTTCACATCACCAAATGACTAAAATTTGTGGACCAGCATTATTGAAATTAAACTTTTCAACAACGGAAATATAAACATGCGCATGAAATATTTTCAAAATAATTTTGCTCAAATGGTTTGTGGACGCCAGAAATTATTTTTTATAGTTTTGTACTTTGTGGAACTATAACTATTTTAAGAAAATTAAATAACACATATCCTGAAAAATCGTTAACTACGTAAACTAGAGCAAATGACGTTCCATTACTTTTAACTAAAATGAAAGAAAAGAAAACATCATTTTATGTCAATTTTGCTAAATATTAGATATAAATTTACTTGTCAATGAGTATACAGGAAAACCTTAAATTACTTGATGCTTAAAGGATGTAATCAAGTTTTTTTGTTTTTTTTTTTAATTATTTTTACGTTTTATATATTTTTTGGATCACATTTTATACGGTTTTAAATGATAAATTGCTAATTATTTAATCATTTTTTTTATTCAATACACATTAGGGTGCATTGGGAAACAAATAATTTTGAAATCATAACCCTATTTAGCGACCCAAAACACACTATAGTTTAGTTCAATAAAATTTGATGCATTTTGAAATATTTGAACGTCTACATTGAATCCGGATCAGATTTAATTTTAGCAACCCAAAAAACATAATAATTTCACCTCCAAAATCCCCTCCCTGGCTACGCCTAAGAACTGATTTCCATGCGCACATTTAAAAATTTTTCTGTCAGAAAACTCATTGCAATTAATATTTTTTTGTATGGACGTAACATAAGCATTTCTTTAAATACGTAAATTTATTTTTCAAAAAGGGAAAGAATTAGTATTTTTCTCTTTATTAGACTTTGCGTAGGTAGATGACAAGAATTTATATTTATTGTAGATCGACCATATATTTTAATATATAAACAGAGTTCTCAGAATATTAAAGTTCAAAGGTTAAATTTATATTTTCCTGGAAATCCTTGAGAAAATCTTAAAGACTTTATTACATTCACGTAATGAAATAAATTTTTATCTTAAATTAGCAACTGGAAATAACAGAATATTGTAATACAACAAAAGTTCATTTAAACGTTGTGTAGATTGTTGGAAGTTGGAGGAAATTTGTGCCATAAAAAAGAGTATTCTGGTAGCGTCAATTTGTAAGTAGGGTGCGCATAGTGTAATACAAATAGAGCAGAGTGATCGAAGCCCATAAATATGCAAAGGAGTCGGGTTGTACATCAGCAGTTCCGGTTCCTCGGCTACCACGTACCTATTTGAATATTTTTATGAGTCACGAATTAATTGCTCATTCGCGAATGTTTCGCTGCCGCCGTTAAGAACAGGAAAACTATAAATATTAAAAGTAACGCGGAAATCTTAACTCTACCTCACACCCCCATCCAAACTTTAAGGTTAGGGGTGGGGACTTGGTCGCTATGTGGAAACCATTTCAACTTTTGCAAATGTATCTTTTGTAGCAAATTTTAATACGAGCAATCGATACATTCGTTTCAAATGTACCGATGTTCATTTCATCTTCGTTAACTTTACTTGCCTCTTTCACATTTTTTCTTATATAAATTCTTACTAAAGTTAGACAAGTTAGACACCAAATTTGTATGATTTTGTTATTTACAAAAACCGAAACACAAAGATTAACTGCTCAATTTATAATAATAATAATAGTCGGCACTACTGAACTAGTGTTTAGAGCACAATCCAGGTGTTGCTCTGAATAGTGTGCTAACTATAAATCACACTAAAATTTTGAATTTCTCGGCCTTGGAGATCCGAAGAATAAAACACAATTGTTACTTTAAAGGACGTTTCAAGGATGATATTGTCCTCATTTTCAGCTTGATTTGATGATAAAAAATTAATGTGCACATACAACATTTTAAATATAATAAACAATTTTGTTGAATGAAACTCCTCATATTACCACTGACGCCCATGAAGAGTTGACGTATTTCCGATGTTGATGTGATCTGAATTATTTCATTCAACAATTTTTTTTATTAAATTTAAAATACGTACACACTACTTATATATCATCAAAACAAGCTGAAGATGAGGACTATATCATTCTCGAAGGGTCATATAAATAACAAAGAATATACCTCATTGTTACAAAACAATTGCGTTTTATACATCGGATCTCCAAAGCCGAGAAATCCCAAATTTCAAACCAAATTCAGGATCGAAATAAGCACAAAATTATAAATCACAATATTTTATTGTTAATTAAAAATACGAGAAATCGGTAAGTGTATTTTACCTATTCCATGACAATTTTTACGTGAATTTTTGTAGTGCGAGTTTATATACTACCTACAGCTCACAGTTGATTCTGAACAAGATGAATATAGCGATATTTTTATTTGAATAGTAGTTGGCGACATTTGGATTGCTCAATTAATAATAATGGTAATAATAATACGCACGAGTATTAAAGGTTAACTGCTTAGTGTACTCCGAAGAGTAGAGTCAGAGGTTCAATTATCTAAAACGATAACTATTAATCAAATAAAATTATCGGTTGTTTTCGAGTAGTTTCACATTTACTATAAGATTCTTCTAATAAGCTGTAGGCTAGCAATTTTTAAGTTACATTATACAAGGTATAATTTTTTTTAAGTAACTCTTAAGTTATTCAGTGTTGACTGTATTAATTTTCAAGCGGCTACTTATACTGTACTTAAACAACAAAATTAATATTCCTATGAGAGATATCACTCTAATGTATTTTTAAGTCCAAATCTTCTTCACTTATTCTAATTAAGGTACATGTTTTCTGCCACGTTATACTTCAATTTTAGCGATGGCGGTTGTCAGCCTATTACCTCTGAAGGTTAGCCGACTTATTTGTATATTCATCGAGTACTACTTTTGTCTTGTTTGAATTTAAATAAGCAAATAATGTTAGAAAAAATAACATTTTTGCATGTGTATTAAAGAGTATAAATCATATACTGTGGCAATTCCAGTGCCTATAAAATTTGTGTAAAATTAAGGTTGAGTAAGAAATAAATAACTTGAAAAATAAGTGTAACAGGAATGACAGTTATATGTTGATATATTTAAATGTGGTTAAGGTTGAAGAAAGAATAAATAACCGGAGAAATAAATAGAGCAAAGTGCTGTTTTAATTGTAGCTCGCAACGAAAACAGCAGATTAACAAGAGCGAGTGGGGATCTGGGAAAGAATTATGTGGAGGTCAGAGCAGGAGACAAACGGCCGTAAATGGAATTGAACTTTAACATATTAGCGGAGGCCGGGGGCGTGGCCGTGGGGCTGCGAGGTGCGTGCCGATGTTTTATTGCGTGATCTGAGATTCAAGTGAAGGCGCTTTCTAGATTACACGCCGAGGCCCAGATCCACTCATTAGCATAAAACACGCCTAGTCATAAATTCACCATAAGCGCGCACACATATATAATAATGTATTATGTAACAGAATCGTTATCATTCGACCTCCGACCGAAAGCGAAATTGAAATTGCAGAGTGATCTACGTCCAGGATTACACACAAATCCTGACGCATTCAAATTTTCACGCCAACACGCACATTGTCACAAACAAACCGCTATTTACAACAATTCAAAAATTATGCTCTTTTCCCCCATTATGAACAATCATGACAATCAAAGATCAATTTATACAACTTTGCAATATAGTACTACGTCCGCCAAGGGAGTTGATAATACTGATAGGTATTATATGCGACTTTAAATCAAAACAATCTGATGTGGACACCACATGACTTCCTTGTATGCTAAATTATACATTTTTTGTTGCACTTCATTTAAAACTATTTCACCGGAAAGTGAGATCATTCTACGGCTAATTCTTCTTCAATTTCATTTCGTTTGATATCTTCGCTGATATATTTTTCATTTATTTCGTACATATTTCTCATGAAATATATTCTGACAATTGTCAATGTCAATCTATTAACAAAAAGTTAAATGTTTCCTACAAAAATTAAAGCCAATTAAATTATTGTTTTTATTATTATCAGCCAAAAGTAAAGGGTCCTTTTGAAAAATTCGATTGGGCCAAAAATGTAGGTATATAACTAGATGTTATAGCGATTCCATAAATAAAATTTCAATGTTCTACCGCTAATGCTTTTGAGTTATGTGAGTAAAGTGGCCTTTTGGCAATGCCGATTGCAACAAAAAAACGAGGTACGCAAATTTCAAAATTTTATGGCTAATCATTTTTGAATTATGCAAGATACGTATGTACGAGCAGACCTCACGCCTAAACTAGTCAAAATGGATTCAGATATTGTCAAAACGTATATTTCCGAAATTTGAAAACCGATTTTTCTCGCAATCACAATATTTCCTTTAAGTTTTGCAAGGAAGTAGGAACTCGCCAAAAACAGAATTAATCATGTTAGTTTTGATTTGCATTAATTAGCTATTAAAGACAACCGAATTGTCTTTACTTCGTACAAGTATATAGAAATTAGTACCACACATACATTTTATAAAGTAAGTAGACAAAAATTAAAGAAAAAACTGAAACATAAATATTTATTTGTAGAACAATAAATTATCATAAATCATACCTATATAGGTACATAAAACTCAAACTACAGCGATCCTGTGGATTTATATATGACACAATATTTGCCCTTAGAGCAAAAAGACGCTTAAATTCGTGCTACATCCAAATTATTTTACAATTAATTCATACTGAAGACCGCTAACCTATATGGACAACAACAATGCTTATCAAACTGGATACGATTATTCTTGTGTTGATCACAAAATCGTACGATAATTACTAATTTCAATAACTTCTATTTGTATAATGGGCAATGGTGGCTCACTTGGTTAGAGCACTCCGTCTCAAATTCAGTGAAGATTTAGTTCTAGAGAAGCAAATACTAATGTAGTCAACTATTAACCAAATAAACATATCTTTATGCACAAACTGTATATCTCTTCTAAAGACGGACATACGGACATAATCGTAAGAGTAGCTTACGTACTTGAGGCCCTGTTCTATCTAGGAATATTCAACAGAAATTGATGACATTTTTACGTAACCTTACCCAGAAAAAGAATTGGTTAAGTCGTTCTAGTTGCGGTAAGAATGAGAAGAATGTTGGTAGTGAAGCTGAGATTCTCCCGCTTTTCGATTATTAATAACGGCATTCAGTTATCGGGCGTTATTAATATTTTGTGTTTGTGTATCGCAGTCGTAAATACGGCCGAATAAAATTTTATTTTCGTTTTCATTTGTCTGTTTCTCTCCCACTTGCTTCCTTGCTTGTGTCTCGGGAACAAAGACGCGCAATAAAACTCTACGTTTCCGGTCTATAATTTTTTTCGCGTAATTCTGATACAGGATAATCCCATAAATATAAATTGCAACCAAGGCAACTAACAAGCCACCAATAAAGATTTGTGATGTTTGCATCTTGATGCTTCACACACATTTATTGCTATCGGTGGAAAATAAATTTCAACGGTCAAAGAATTTTCATTCGGCCTACTCCACAAAAATTTACTGACAATTTTTATTTTACGACTAATTTTTTTTTCAATTATAACTTAACTTAAAATAAATTCAAAATCAAAACCGAAATCTAAACCAGTATTATTGCTTTTCGCCAATATAGTTGACATTAAGAATTATATTTAAGTAATTTTTTTAACATTTGCCATTTACAAGGTATTGTACTTGTAACATTCCAAGATTTTAACAACTTTCTACAAATTAAGATTTTTACAATATCCGTCCTACCGTCAAACTGGATATACAGGATATATTGTAACTTGTGGTATACATATTGTAAAGTACTTATATGTACTTAATGTACTAATCATAGAAAAAAAATATTTTTTTAAAATTCGCAACATTAAGAGTACCATGGTAAGTAGGCACTATTTGCCATTATATTATGTAACTGTATAAATAAAATTATGATACTGACATCACTAGTACAATTAGTTCAATTTTAGTAAAAATCGGTCCACCAGAAGTGGTAGTTCATTTTTGTAATTTGTAAGTTTTTTGTGAATATTTTGAAAAAAAATATCTGTCGTGGATACCACATGTCCCCTTGTATGTCTATTAAATTTTACACCATTTGAACGTATTTCATTTGAATGTGAGATCATTTTAGGCAATCGTTTTTGAGTTATGTGAAAAATTTAAAAAAAATCCTGGAATGGTGTGCTAGCATCGTGTAATCTTTTTTATGAACTTATAAAAATATTACTAACTAATAAAATAGATCTTAATACAAAAAAATTATCTTTGATATAATCTAGAAAAATTTAAGATGTGAAAATCTTGATTAATTTTAAAATGATCTATCACAATACTGTATGTAACTAATAATGCCCCTAAGGGTATTATACCAAATAGTAAGATCAATTAATTTACTGAAGATTAGCATTAGTTGTGGTTAGCCGATTTGAAAATGAGTTTGTTTTACTTTTTGCAGATCCTTCGAGTTGTGGTGAAAGCTTGTTGCGAGTAGGAAAGTTTGCGTTGCAAGTTTGGGTGTAATTTAACAACTGCAATAACTGAGAAAGTAAACATGCTCAAATGGAATTATGCGAGTGTATATCGCTACATCCAGGCAGTGTTGTCTCCAGGTCTGAGACACCAGAGCAAATGTAAGAATGAAAATTTGCATGATAATGTACAAGTCGGTGGCACTTGCCGCGAGCCAGCCAGATCCGTACTTTTCACCCAGATAAACACACATCAACAAAATAAAATCCCAACCATCAAATAATACTTTATAAATATTGTATTCAATTAAGAAATTTCAGAGATTTTTATCACTTATCACCCATCAAATTTATACAAAACTTGTATAAATCATATAATTTTTTTTTTTGGATATATTTAGTAAACTTTATTTATTTCTTTCTGTATTAAACTTTTTGGAGCTTATTATATTTCCTTTTAATATGATTTGTAAATTCTAATATCATTTAATGAATAATATGCATAATATGTATTATTTATTTAATGCTAATACATAAAAAAGTGATGTTAGTAAAACATAAAAAAGGTGAAGAAATATTCTTAGAAGCATAGACGAACACAAGAATTCTGTGGATGACACATACTAGAAACATAACATCAAAATGCTCTATTATTTATTAATTGTGTTGCAATAATTTTATGAATTTGTTAATCAAAGCCCCTGGGTTATAATAATATTAACTTGTTTGACGAATGTCACTTTAGTCGAGTTATTTTTACAAAATGACAACTGTCAGTTCATGCATAACAATTAACTATAAGTCGTAGCTATTTCCAGACGATTCAGACCGTGTCTAAAACATGCCGATGCCACATCTTCTCAAGTCTTCAGCGCAATGGAAACCAATACGTTTTGTAATGTTTTTACAACGAGAGAATATATTCGAGGAAATTTTTAAATTAGAAGATAATATTAATAATATATTTGTAAATAACTTTAATATTGAAGGTCTTTCGTTTGTAAAATAGAAAAAAATAAAATAAAATCAGCGAAGTCAAGTTTGTGGACCTTGAAATAAAAAAATTAAATTGATAAGTTAGCATTTATATTTTTTGTTATTATTTATTCGATTTTTTTTGCAATAATTTAAAATTGTCGCATAAGTTTTTATTCTTTTGTACGAGTGTTTTTTTGTTTTTCATAAAACCATTTTAATAACACATTCCTTAAATTTATCCATGGTTCACAATTTTCATATGCTGACATATTTTTATTTTTGACTTTCCCTTCTTAGGAAAACCCAGGTGGGGTCGAAACCAGTCGAACTAGAAATAAAACCTTCGAAATAAGTATGGAAGGAATTCCAGAAATTATTATCTTATCCCATTCATCGACTAGTCAAGAAAATTCACCGATCATTAAATTTAATTTCTCTTTAATATTACAACACCAATCCTACATTTTGGTGTTTTTTTCGACTATTCGCTACTGGGAAAATTATTGGTATAATGGATACTTCAAACTAATCAAAATTATTTGAATATATATTAATGTAATACTCTGATAATAAGTTAGTTTATTTTTGTAACCTTAAAGATATGTGGCTAAATTAGAAGTAATTTATACAATATCGAAGCAAATTTTGATGGAATCTCGCTAGCATGTGTGTAAAAACGGGAGTGCTGTCCTGGCAGGTTCAATTCCAGTACAGAGCTCAGATAATCAGCGACATTTGCATCAGAAATGCCTCAAAGTTCCGGGCTTCGGCACTGGTACCGTCAGCCATCAACGTCTTCGCCGGAACGACAGCCGAAAGGATAAATAAAGTTTGTTCATTTGCGAACGCCCGTAACTAGTTCAACACAATTCCCTCCTACATCTACATTTGTATACCGCTCACGTATGTTTGTTACCCCTTTATTCTTCATGCTAAGAATTAAGCACTAGGTACTACAAATTCATTCTTTGCAGAAACAACCCCATTCTTTCCTTAGCAATAAATAAATAAATTTCAATAACTATACGGGATATCGTAGACAATACTTGGTGGAACTTATTACTTAATAAAATAATACAAATTTATATACAGTTTATCTACATTACACAAAAACAAACTCAGGCCTTTGGCGGTAATAAATAAATAAGTATTAATAACTTTAAGAAAATTAGTAGTTGGTACTTGATAGAAAATATTATTTTATATACTATTAGAAATTTCCATTTAGTTTTTTCACATTAAATATTTGTTAGAATAGAGTGACGATCATTAGTTATTAGCGTAAATCAGACCATCATTATACGAGTATTTCGACAAATAATTTGAATAAACTTAATGAATAAATTATATTTTATTATAAAAGATGCTAAAGCTTATTGGACGTACCAACGAGGCATCTCTATCTGGCATGGAAATTGCACGACAGACCGATTTTTTTTACCTCAACATTTTTTTTTTATTTTCTTATATTTTCATTTACAATTGGTTAGAAATAAAACCAACAAACTTATATAATTAATTAAAATAATATGAGAGGAATAAATCCCATTTGAGTTCTTTCAGTATTATGTTGTTTGGACTTCTAGAGGTTTAGCTCTTTTAAATGGTTATGACACCTATTTTCATATCGAGTAGAGTATGTTTCTATTAGTCCCTTAAAATTTTTATTTTTTAAATCAGAATGTAGTGATTTATTTGGGACATACCACGGAGCATTTACAATTAGGCGTAGACATTTATTTTGTAATCTTTATATTATATTTTTTAATTTCCTAGCGCACACTCGTAATTGTATTTCATATGTCCATGAGGGAATAATTGTAGCTTTGTATAATAAAATTTTGCAATGACATGGTCATTTTTATTTTGTTCCTGTAAGCAAATAGAGTTTTTTAATTTTGAAATGTATCTTCTTTGTGAGGCCTATATCAAGATGCTTACCCAGGTATCTTGCTTCTGTCTCTTCGGGTATTATTACATTGTCAATTATTACTGCGGGACAGATGACATGTCGTTTTGTAAACGTCACGTGAATAATTTTATTTCCATTACTTTTGATATGACAGTTTTTCACCCATCCCTAAATTTAAAACGATGTTTTATTTATTGCTTTCAAACTTTTCGATAATTTAAACTTAAGTCAAGCTCAACGATCAATTATTCAAAAATACTATATTTTTAATTAAATTGGAAAGAAATGTCAATATTCCATGTTAAATAATTCTATAAAGATGAAGATAATCACGATTTTCAATTTTCACGTAATTTTCCAATTGTTGATTATGTTTAACACAAATATTTTGAACTATTTCCGAAGTATAGGATAGAATTGTTTGTTTATTTAAGAATATAGTTTTTCAGAACAAGTAGCAGTTCTCAAGAATTAAACAGTATATTGGTTCGTGCAAATTTACGACGTCGATAAATATTTTAAAACACTTTCAAATAAAAATTTTATACATGTACTTATGTTTTACAATCTGTTAAAATTAGTTTAGTCTATGATGTGTTACTAATTTTAAAACAGTAGAGTTTACTACCCAAAATATTATGGGAGTAGAAATTTTATGAGTAGCAATCAATAAAAATAAAGAGCAGGAGAGAATTGAGCTTATTTCATTCTCCTCAGGTACGTCGGCAATTATTTCCTGATTATTTAATTACATCCCCGTAACTGGGGCTCAACCGTCTGAAGGGAAGAAAAAGGCGAAGTCAATAAAAGTTGAAGCAATTCAAAGAACATTTTAGTGTTTTTTAACTGAATTAAGTTTAAAAGTCTGGAGCACGCTGGAGCTGCGCTCTAGGGGTGGTTTTAAGAAATAATTACGTGAAAAAGTAACCGCATTTTTCCAGTGTTATCTAACGGAAATCTTAGTTAAAAACAAGTCCTCTAACGTGACAGTTATGAGTTTTTAGAATGGCTACTTGCTGTTGTGATGACACTAGACCTTTATACACTGCGGCTTTTTGTTCTACAATTTTAAAAAGTAATTCTTTCAATTTTAAAACTTCACTGGGTACTTACGCATTCAGCCGGAGAAGTAAATAATGAATAAACAACGGAACTAGGCACTCACCTGAAACAAAAGAAAAATATTTAGTTTTATTTTCATAATTACATACAAAATAATCAACTCATAATTAATTGGCACAATATTTCTATAGATGGAATACGGTCGCAAGTACCTAAAGGTAGGTACTTATTTCGTGACAATTTTGCATTTTCGTGATGTAGTTTGTCTCTGGACCTACAGCTTATAGGCAAATATTGGCGAAGTTAGGATTTGAATCATGGATCTTAGAATAATAATATTATTATTATTAATAATAATAATATTATAATTATTAATAATAACAATTACGAAATAATTATCATTATTTCCTTTCGCTCTAGAAACACTTGCCTTCAACAAACCTGTTCAAAACAGTGTATTTTTTAAATATCATTCAAAATTAAGTAGAAAAATAATTTCAACAAATTTATCTTTCAATTTTACAGGCAAAGTTATAAAATAGTATATTGTGCAATAAGTGCAGAAAGTCGTCTTGTTTCCTTGAGGTGTGGAAGTCGAATGCTGGAATCACACAAAGTGGGAAATAGGTGATTCTACACAAGTGGCACACTATACTTTTTCTACAACCACACAACTAAACGTTACAGAGCAAAAATACATAGACAAAAGCTATTTGACATAAAGAACAATATGGCGCAGATAACCTCATAAATGCACAATGTTGGCAAATACTATGAGAAATGATTTTCCACACTTCAATTCACTTACGCAACTTTGAAGCTTTATAAAGTATGAGAAAAGTCCCACTTTTCGTAGTGGTCGTAGAAAAAGAAAGGTTTACTTCACGTATGTGATTTTTGAAACGATAGCGTAAAAGGAGAATGAGCATTTTAAAACAGAATTTATTTACCTTTTAAATATATTTAAAATTTATACTTTAAAAAAAAAATACCAATTTTTGTATTAATGGATAAAATATCAAATAAAAAACTTAAAATTGTCAAAAAAGAAGTAAATAGCAAGTGGCTTATTTAAGATTTTTTACGTTTTAATAAGTTTGTTACTTGTCTTTTCCACGAAGTCCTACAGTTAGTATTTCATTCTAGGCAGGTTTTACTTTGAGCTTAAATTAAATCAGATCTTTGAAAGCTGGCTTTAGAAAGAAACACTTTATAAAATTGTGAAATAAGTCTAAGTTATGTGTAAAGTGAAATATAGGTAAGTACGGCATGTTTGTAAATGTATAAGAGCTCGGTAAGTAGAAAAGAAAACAGAATGAAGGTTGGGAAATGGCGATGTCAACACTACACCTCGTGGGCTTTCTTAATTCAAGATGTTTTCTGGTCTATGAGCACTCGTGCCGTATAAAGGCCACCACGTGAATGCTTTTAGCCAGAATCAATAGGAGAGTCCTTCTCAGCCACGACGCTCGCAATATATCTTATTTTAGCGTAGGTATACGACTCGTATGAACCGGACAGAGATAAATAACTTGAGATAAAAGCAGAAAGGATTTACACAATATATATTATGGTAGGTAGGTAGGAGAATATTTTCATATGTCGAGAAATGGACCGAAAAGACGACTTAAAAGGTTCCGTTTGAACGCGGGAAAAAATCAACTTACACACTTAACTTTTGGCTGCGATTATACCCTCTTTTTACTCCGCTCGAACTTTTCATTGTTTTTACTATTTTTCAAAAATGACACTCAGAAATAAACAACCCTATTTTCTATTTCACAGAAGTACCACCGTTCCAAGTGGCTCCTAATTTATTGCAAGTCACTCTCAAGTCTTTTAATGTATAAAATCTAAAAGATTTATTAGTTTTTACCTTCCATACAAAATATTTTTCAACCTTTGTTTTTTTTTTATTAGAAATATTTTGGCTTGAATTTATTTAGCTAAATATGTCGAAAAAGTAATGAAATACATACAAGAATTTAATAAGATAAAAATAGCATTATTAAAATTGGGAACATTGATATTTTCCGATGACCAGAATTTGAATGGAATGTAAAAGTTGATAGATTATTTATAATATATAATTAAAAACCGCCGACTCGAAAAACAAGCCGATACCAAATTTCGAACAATCAGACCTGTGGAACTAGAAAAGAGCTGATAATCTCCAAACGGATGAACGAATTTTCTTAAATCATAGTCACCTTTCAAACAAAACAGTGTTGGCAAATATTGTGAGAAATGATTTATCACATTTTAACCCATGTTTGTGGAAAATAAGTAAGTTTGAAATTTTATATAGTATAAGAAAAGTGCTACTTTCCATACTAGTCATAGTTAAAAAAACAGACATTTTTCGATCCGCGATCTAGCGTACCAAGCAATGTTTGATAAGCATTGAGTGATATGTTTATTTATATATTTACTTTCTTCATACTTCTGTATAAGAGAAATATGGTAAACATCCGATTCTAAAATTATTAAAATATTTTCGGTAATTTCTTTCGGACATTAGATGAATATAACACTCTTCTCATAATATCCGAAAGAAAGAAACATTTAAACTAAGGCAAATACTAATTAATATCAATTATTTATGTACATAACCTTTAAGTATGTCACACATTTCAGAATAGGAAACTTGCATTTTGGTGAAGTAGTTTGGCAGCCTAAAGTTTTTGCAAGAGGCCTTGTAGTGGGTTACTAACGCAGCGGTATTTTTATTTGGTTAAATAGTCAGCGACGGTGGGAATAAATCCCAGATCTCACGCTTTACTCAGTTCGAGTCGGAGCGCACTACCCGAGGTAGCTACCGTTGTCCGTCTATGTCTGTATGAAAATATGAGTACCTATGTGGAGAAAGAGTTTGTAGTGACTGTTGAACTATAGACGAGTTAGTAACAGATTTGAACACGGGGGTGGGTGTTTGGAAAGTGATTGAATGGTGTTGCGTGCGTGTGAGTAGCTGGAAAAGCAATTTGCAGTGATTGGGCAATGTTAATTTATAAGCTTCATTTGGTTTGGGATGACAATGAACCCTGAGGTCGAAAGCAGGGCGAGCGAACAAAAAAACAACACATTTTCATCATTAACCTAAAACTTGTATCGCATGTAGCGTCTCGCGTCATTACCCTATCGATACGGATCCGAGCGTGCTGTGCGTGGTCCTGCTGACGTGACACCACACACGCATTACCCCTGATTAATTAGACGCTATACCTAGCCTGCCGATTGTTCGCCGCTCATAGTTACGTATTAATTTTCAATTTGCATGGCGTGGAGCGCAATTATTCGGCGCTGTTTGCACTTATAATTACCGGCGAGCATTGTCCGTGCGCGTGGAAAATCGCGCCCGCGTGCCCGTCATCGCCCATTAAAATCATTGCGCGTCATTGTGAAATGAAATGTTTATCGCAGCGTAGGTGCCATTGTCCAGAGGAATGCTACTGCCACTGCATTTCATTCCATGCCCGCATACTTTCCCCTTTTATGCTCACCTCATTCATTACCAATTGACTGCACATGCTACATTCTTGTCCACTTCACTGCAAACGTTTCTATTCACCTACAATCCTCTGTTCACCGCATCTACGTCCAATGCAAACAGAAGGTTCATATGTCTAAACTACATACATCAACACTATTTGTTTTATTAGAACAGGATCTCAAGTAAGGACTCTTGCAGGATTTTATCTAGGGAGGTACATCCAGATGAAAAAAAAATACAGGTTTTACCCATTTTACTGGTACGATTTTTTATAATTAAATCAATTGGAATCGATCGAGAGACATGCCCATATTCGTAATCAATGCTTACTCAAATTCATTTCGGCTTCTTCGCCAAGAATTATTCTGGCTGTACTCATCTTTAAGTGACATGATTCGTAGTTGTAATTCATAGTTCAGTAATAACCTCAAGTTAAAGATTTGGAGAGATTTTGGTTATTGCCATGAGAATATTTCTAAATTTGAAATTTCACAACATTTGACAGCCAACGTCAAAATTTCTCGTACTTAAGGCGTACTCAAGTATCAGTCAAGGCGGAATACCGACTATGAATACATGTTGAATAGAATGAATATTTCCTTTATCATTACTTGTAAAAAAAATCTTATTATCACAAATTAACACCTCAGTTGTACTTTTATCTCTGTAAAATGCGATTAAACCCTTTACTTTTTATTCGAGATTTTAAAAATATTTTTTTAGAGAATTTGAAATATTTTCTTGATAATTACATAGTATAATTAACACAGGCAGCGGTGGTTCACTTATTTAGCACGCTTCTACTCGATGAGCGGAAGGTGAGATCTGAGGTTCAAATCTTAAATTTTCTTGATTGATCAGGCAACAATTTTTGGAATTCAGTCAATGTTTTGAAGTATTTATTTCTGTTCCAACCGGTTTCGGCCCTCATGGATCTTCCTCGGGGAGTAAAAGTCCATAATAAAAATGTGTCGGTAAAATGTTGAACCATGGAAAATGCAACCAAAGTGTTATTAAAATGTTTTTTTTTTCCACTTCTTGAGAACAGAAGTAAAACTGACTGAATTCCAGAAATCAATGACTTATCCTAAAAATAATAATAATAATAATATATATGTGTGAAAATCAAAATTGATGTTGTTTTTTGGTATAAATTTTTCACGGTCCAGTTTCGGCATAATTTGATAATAATCAACCCCATTGTGTTATGTTTGTGAATATTAGAACAATGTATAAAAAAGTAATGAAAAATCTTTAGCGAGTGTGGTGGTGTATAGGCCGTGATGTATAATGGAGGAAGGTAAATTTAGTAATGCGCTAATGGTGTATGCGGCGATCAAACTCGGTGTCATTGTGCGAGCGGTTTCACGGTACGGCCATTGTGTTACATTTCATTGAACTATCAAAGTGTTTATTGGAATTTTGACACTTCATTTCGAATTAAAACAGTATAAAAATGGTTTTTATTCACGCAATAAACCTCAAAGGTGAAATAAATCGTTTAAACGAAACGTGGCAGGTTTAAGTCCGGTTTGGCTTTTCTGATTTTTGTTTGCGTTTTAATGGCTTTGTTTACATTTGATGACGTTTTGCATTAAATTATTGTTGTGTTTATATCAATCGATATGGGTCTGTTTATGGGGTAACTATTGCAAGCTTTACTATTCTGCTGCATTTTGAATAATCATTCTTTGTTTTTCTATACCACCCAGTTTCACAATTTTAGTAATACTTCTTCTGTGTTAAATGAAGAACAGGTAATGGTTTCATTTACATTGTAGAATTGTAGGTTTTCAGGGTACAGCCTCTGTAAGGATTTAAAGCACAAGTAAAGTTTTTATTTGAAAGGACGATCAAGTATATGAAATTCACTCATTCAGGAATCTTATTTCTACATAGCTTCGACTTCACTTGGACCTTTTTCATGCAGCGAAAGTTTAAGTATTTCTTAAATCTTACAACAATTACAGTATTTATTATTTCTATATTTGATTTCTTTAGCAATAAGGGATGTATGTATAGTAGTGTGACCTAGTTTTCGATATTTCCAAATTTTAACGGATATCCAGGAATTAAGGTATTTACAATAAGTTTTCACTATTTTGAACCTTACGTCCATTTGACTATCTGTCAAGTCAAGTTAAGTCAAGAAAGCTTGAAATATATTTGAAGAAAATAAGTTTAGTGAAATTTTTCTTGTATAGTCACAGAATAGGTACATACAGAAGCAACACTCCGTATCGGTACCTTTCATGTTATCCTATTTAGTTCTATGACCTTGGAGCATTGTGTAGACCTTTAAGTTTGTTGACTTCCCCTATCTCTCCCTATGATGTGACGAAACTTTCCGATTTTAAACAATGAGACCTTTAAATTTGTTGGCTTTCCCCATCACTCTCTAATTTTCGTTTCTCTGTCTTACTGTCGCTTCTGTATAAACTTATTCTGTAGTATAGTGGCGGTCGGTTTTATGGTGGCCACCGATGTGTTACTTTTTGTTGAAAGAAGGGTGTTGAATTATTGTTCGTTTGAAGAATGATCTTGGAAGAAAAGAATGTTAATTTAGTGTTGAAGGTTATGTCGAAGTGTTTTGATTAAAGCGTGTGATGGAAGCGGGGAGAATAACTTGTAAACATGGCAGTAATTCAATGCTTCCGTGTTTCCAATTTGACTTTTACGGGTGTTTTTCATTTTGTCAGATTGGCGTAGCGGTGTGAATGAACTAAATAAAAAAGCAGCAGTACAAAACACCGCGAGCGGTTAACAAGATTGGCCCGTTATTAAGATTGCAATCAGTTTTATTTCCCACAATAAACGCTGCGAGGGAGCAGGAGCAGCACGGCACCGACATTCCCATTAGGAATGATTCCCACGGGACACCTACGCTTCCCACTGATACACTTCCCTGATTTACACTCATTCAATTACCTTCAACTTGTTACTGCCCCAATCCCACATTGTTGCTGCCTTCCACTCACCTCTTTCCTTTACAATTCATCTTTACATTCCGCCGTTTCTCTTTCTCGTTTACTTTTCAGCCAAATAAAACTTCCAACGATTAGAACATTTTCTTGACTGTCGACGAATGGAATAAGGCAATAATTTCTTCCAAGTACTGAGATTTATTTCCTTCCTTCCAGAAACACGACAAGTATTCATATATTTCTATGTGATTTGACAAATATTATGGTACATAAGCGGTAATTTTATGGTGTAGTATTTTCTTAAAAATTTTGTAACGTACCTACCTCACCGAAATACTGTTGTGATTAGGATAAGATGATCAATGGAGACACATAACTATGCCTTACGCAAGGCATAAATTCACCATCCCTGGATTGAAAACCCTGACCCAATTGGTCTACTAGAGTCATATGTACTTCAATTAATATTAGGAAATGCACAATCTCTGAGAGATTATCACTTTCTTCAAAATACATGTTTTTTTTCATTTACGAAAACTTTGAAATAAACTAATTTTGTTTTTACAAAAAAAATAACACCTGTTTGGCTATAGGGAATGCTCGCTGCGCACGTACTTAAATTTTCATTTTCCTTTTCAAATATTCACCTTGCCATATTTGTTTTACAATAGGATACTACACTTACTTATTATGCAACAATTTTTACTTGGAATATAGTGATTCTTTCTTTATCTATCGGTTTATAATTCAAGATCAGTATACACCAAACCATTGTTGTTTATGTCTACGACCAGATTTAACAACTATGTACTAAATAAAATATCGTTAAAGCAGAGTCGTTGAAAAACCATTATAATTTGTTTATATTTTTTGAAGTTGTGATGTAAAAAAGTAAAAGCATATGTTTTCATACAAAACAATGGTTAATAAACTGAGAGTGGTATATTTATTTATTTATAAAATTGGCACCTAAAGAATAATTGTTTATTTGTTAGTGCTCATTACTAACAACATCAAACAGTTTATTACATGTAAAGTATCCTTTGTAGTTTATTGTTTTGAGTAATGTTTGAATTTACTCAGGCGAAAGAGCTAAAATTAAGAAATATGTTCAAAGTCGGATACAGAAAAAATATATACATACTTACAAGTAAATAACTACATATATAGGTAACGAAATAGAGGCTATCCAAATCCTTATTATGTCGTACATTCAAAAGGCAAGACCCAAAAGTCTTCTCTTCGACTTCTTCATAGGCAGGTTCTGTTATTTATATATTTATAATTTCTTAGAAAATAATTTGTTAAATATGTAAAGAAAAAAATCTGATGTAGATACCACAAGACTTCCTTGTACGTTAAATTATATACATTTTTTGCTGCACTACATTTAAACTTTTTTCTTTTGAAAGTGAGATCATTCTACGGCTAATCATTCTTCAACTACCATTCGTTTCATATATTCTCACTTCCCTTCAAAATGGATCATCTTTTGAAAATTTTATTAAAATGTTTATCACTATTCCTTATTGCATCACATAAAATTATTTTAATCGTTCATAAACTTGCAAAGAAACTTCATATATTTCTCACCTTTATGTTTCTCACGAAATATATTCTGACAATTGTCAATGTCAATTTATTATCAAATGTTGCCTTCGAATGTTACAAGCAAACTAAATTATTATTTTAGTTGTTACAGCAATGAGTTACACTTCGTACAAGGAAGTAAAAAATGTTTTAAAATGGGAGGGGGAGGAAGATTTTATCGCCCAATCGCCACTGAATAAATTGTATCATTTTAGTCTTTGTCTATTTTTTTTTAAATATTTGAAAACAATATAAAACTAAATGAAGTAGAGATGCCATCATCACATTTATTTATAATTTCTTAGGCCACGATTTCCTATATTTTTAATTATTAAAATACTCTCAAAGGAGGAAACGAGGTCTCCCAATCATCTACCAAATAAATTGTTGTCATATTTTAATCTCTTATGTAATAACTTTCTGAAACATTTTGAAATAACATAAAACTGAATAAAGTAGAGTATTGTTCACCCCCGAAAGAACTAGAATTGGTGATAGAATGTATCATCCCCTTGGAGTGTGCAATGGGAAGGCCGATGAGGATCGTCGGGACGATATGACATGATTATGCGTAGAGGTGCCGATGTCGACGCCCAATCTCCTGATTACTTGATCCCGCATTGGCACGCATTCGGATCAACGCAGCGGCGTACGATTTTTCAACAACATCCATTAATTATTGTTATTATTCATTACAGGCTTGTTTGTGGAATCAAAATGGTGACATTTTACCAAAAAGGGATTATTGTCTGTTTAAGGGCTGGTATTATAAACGCATTTAATAAATGTCCAACAAATTTTACAGTACTTCGAATTATCTATTTGTGTTATGTTTGAGAAATAGTGTTATTTGAATTTGACACATATTTTAATTTGATTGTTATATAAAGTAATTTAAAATTTTTAAGAAATGGGTATTTATAGAAGAAAATTTCTACAAAATGTTTTTACGTACACGTATATTAAAAAAGTATAAATAAGTGAATGGTTCAAGAAATTTAAATAAAAATCTGGGACTGTATCCAGAAAACTAAGTAAGGACCTTTCAATCATATAGGTCACAAAAGCCATTCTATGCTTATTGTCTCTGTAACTCGATATTTAAATTATGAATCCATACTTTATACTTTTCTGAAGTTAAATGATTCAAACAGTATTTGGATTTGGAGATTTGAGTTTCTTTAAAAAATTACAGTTTTAATTATCGACCACAGTTAATAATAATTTATTGTTGATCTAATGGTGACCATGGTTACAAAGTAAGCGGTAGTGACAAACAATTTCTCATGTCAAATAAAGGTTAATAATAGTGGATGTCTTGGCTAGTAGTGAAAAAAGTCAATGGTTAATATAAGTACTAAATTTTGAAAGGAATATGAAAATCGGCCAGCAGAAAAACGTTCTTCGGGATACCGAGACAACGACTCAAATCAGGAAAGAATTTCGGAAATTCTATATGTCACTCTACCTGAACAAATTTTTACAAAGACTGTTTATATTACTTTATCTTATGGTCATTCAATGCTGAATTGAAGAGTGCTCCCGGAATATTTTCATGTAGAAACCAGTTGAAAAAGATTTCTGGATTTGTGCGACTATAACCCTGTTTATATTTGAATAATTCGCAATTTATTTTTATAGTTTTAAAAGGTGTATTACTGCTTTATGTCTGTCAGGAAATGATGGATGTTATTGTAAAAAACTCTTGTTGGCCGCCCCTGAAAAGGACCGCTCCACTTTCTTGTCGTATTTATGACGCATCTATTCTTCTGCGTCTGCTAATAAAACTATACAACGTTCACACTTCGCGCTGAAACATTTTTTACATATGCATTTGAATCTGGTATCACAACGGCGTCGCTTTTTTCTCTTGCGTAGTTCCTCGCCGATATCTATCTCAGAGTAGGTCGAAAATTGTATCAGGGCACTCCGCTTCCATTTGGAATATAAATGCGGAGTGTGTTACTGCGTGGAGCGATTGATGCTCCAATGTGGCGCCAGCGTAAACATTTCTACACCCATCCCCTTCATATTCACTCCAGCTTCATCATTATTTCCCTTACTCATGTTCCCAATCATCTATTTGCTAATATATTTTTATTTAGCTCTTTACAAATTAACAATTTTTGAAAATAATCATAATTTGACTTTTGGTGTTTTCATAAGTAATGTAATAAGAATAGTTGTTGCTTAGTAACAGACAAACATGAGTCAAAAATGACATTTAGATCACGACAGCGAAACTGGAATGATTTAAGAGTCATTTTTGATCCGAGTTGTCGTTAGGTTATTACTTCGCAGGAATTATGAGTAAATTTTACAGATTAAATTCATAGTTAGAATTATATTTGCTTGAGTATTTCACGAATGACAACAGTTTAAATAAAAAAATTCATATCAACAAAATAAATCCATGGCGATTGCTATTATGGTTTTATAATTTTTTTTTCACTAAGAAACTGTTGGAACAATCAAATGAAGCATTCTGATTAAGTGAAAATGATATGTGTGAAATAATCCAAATGAAATTTGTAGAATTTATGCAGTGGTTAATCCATGCACAAACTAAATTAGAAAAATACGCTTAATTCAATATTAGTAAATAGATTTTTTATTCTTCATCTATTTATAAAAATATTCAGGTTATTCTGTATTGTTGATTATCTTTTTCTATGTTCTTTATAAGTTGTTTGCAGAAAAAAAACATTTGAAAAATTAAAACTTGCTTAATTTTCAATTTTCAATATCTACTAATCTGAAGCTTTCATATTATTATTTAAGCCAACTTTTTGTTAGTTATTTGGAAGAGTTTTTGACTAAAAGGTAATCTCGTTGTTAAAAATTTTAAAATTGAAACATTAATGTTTAAAATGATTTAGAATCTAAAATAATTGGGCCGTATTACGAGCTCACTTTTATAATAAAATCGCGATTTTAACGCTTACTTTTACATCAAAATCTTTTGGAAAAACGAAAGTTAAAATCGCGATTTTATTATAAAAGCGAACTAGCTCATTTTATAATAATATCGTGATTTTAACTTTCAATTTACATAAGATTATGATGTAAAAGTGGACGTTAAAATTGCGATTTTATTATAAAAGTGAGCTCGTAATACGAGCCATTGTTATTATCAATCAATGATAATTAAATTCTGCTTGAAAATTTGAATCAAGGAGTTTGAGAAACAAAAAGTTTTGAGGAAGTATGATATTTTGATTATTTAAATATAGATATATTTAATATTTCATATTTTTAGTGATTATTAGTTCGCTTAATGTACGAAAAAATATTATACAGAAAAATGTTGGTAAATGGTTTAGTAAAGGCGATAAGAAGACTGTTGTAATTTATTTGTGTTAGAAGTTTTCAAAGTGTAGTTATTATTTAGAATGAGTTAAAGCGATAGCAAGAGGAATAAAATAAATATTTAATGGTGTTTGGTGGCGATAAAATATAAAATGTAGGTAACCCAGTGGTGGAAATATATACGTATCGAAGCATTTAGTGTGCAACATTTCACACTGCTGAAAGCAATAGCGGTAGCGGGGTAAATAAAGAAATAGCCACATGTTAGAGAGCGGGTAGTTGTCTAGTGTGAATGTGTGTCTATCCAGCAATGAGACGCGAAGTGAACGGTTATGGGCGCCATTACACGACTCCTCAAATAACATACAATGTTCCATGCTCACTTTACAATTTCAGCAAAACAATCGAATAAATACTCTGTCCACTATCGGCGTGGGAAGGCGGTCATTGTAGCTGGAAATTACTCTGTTACATCACTTACATTCTATATAAATTTAACTCACTGGAAAATCAGATAGACGCTTGCTGGTTCTTCAACCTTTTCAGCTTTCAGGAGGCTATTGACGGCTGATATATGGAATGGGGACGTTCTGTTTAACTCCGGCAAAAACACCCAATACTTTTCTCTAGATATCAATGCAAATTTATTTAAATTGACTTTGTAAATTAATACAGGTATTGAAACAAACAGCAATTAATTTAAAACAACTAAAAGTAGCATTTTGTTCAATTGCCAAACTTCCTTCAGTAACCAAAAGTTCCAATTATTAAGAATTTTGCTATTTTTGGTTTTATTCTGATGTACCTACTCAAATACGAGGGCGGTCCGATAAGTACTTAGCCTCACCGCCCTATAGCACAACAATCGCAAGAGCAATTTTTTATTGCTTAGAACATCATCGTAGACAGCTACTGTAAAATTTTCAGCCGAATCGGACGCGAAGTTTTGTTTTGACCGCGTGTGGAAGCGAGCGTGTCCGCAGATTTGAGAAAAATGGAAAAAGAACACTATCGGTCGGTGATTTGATTCTTGTTTTTGGAAGGGAAATCGCGCAGCGAAATTAAAGAACGCTTGGATGCTGTATAGGGTGACTCTTTTCCTTCGATGGCGACCGTCAAAAATTGGTTTAACGAGTTTCAACGTGGTCGCACGTCGGTTTTTGATGAGTCACGCCCAGGTGCCCCGAAAACGACTACCACGGAGGATAACGTAACAAAAATCCACGATTTCGTATTGGCAGACCGTCGATTGAAGGTGCGTGAGATAGCTGACACAGTAGGCATCTCAAAAGACCGCGTGGGTCATACCTTGCATGAATTATTGGGTATGAGAAAGCTGTCGACGCGATGGGTGCCGCGTTTGCTCACTCCTGACAACATGCGCATCCGTGAGACCACTTCAAAGCAGAATTTGACGATGTTTAGGCGCTATCCGAAGGAGTTTCTGAGTCGTTTCGTGACCGTCGACGAAACATGGGTACACTAGTACACACCAGAGACCAAGGAACAGTCGAAACAGTGGACTTCACCCGGCGAACATGCTCCAAAGAAGGCGAAGACTGTCCTATCAGCCGGAAAGGTTATGGCGACGGTTTTCTGGAATTCAAAAAGTGTGATCTACATCGACTACCTGGAGAAGGGTAAAACGATTATAGGGCTCTACTATGCCGAATTATTGGGCCGATTCGACGCCGAATTGCAGAAAAAACGGCCCCATTAGTCGAAGAAACGAATACTTTTCCACCGTGACAATGCACCGGCTCACACCTCCGCCTTCGCCACAGCCAAATTGGTAGAATTAGGCTACGAACTGCTACCCCATTCACCGTATTCTCCGGATTTGGCCCTGTGCGACTTTTTTTTGTTTCCAAATTTGAAAAAGCCACTCGCTGGGCAGAAATTTCAGTCGAATGGGGCAGTTATCACCGCCACGAAAGCCTACTTTGCACACCTCCAGAAAATGTTTTTTTCAGACGGGTTACAGAAGTTGGAGCATCGCTGGATCGAGTGTATAGAACTCAAAGGAGATTATGTTGAAAAATAAATCGCCATTTTTCAAAAAAAATTGTTATTCTTTTGTAGGCTAAGTACTTATCGGACCACCCTCGTATATTTGAATTTTCTTAAGCATACTACAATATGCAATATACATTTGATTAATAGCCCATATTCTGTAACTCAGCGGTTAATTTTAACCAGTTGCTAATTTTTTTCACTAATGAAAATAGATGGCACAGGTGTAAATAAATAAGTAAACCGATTCAGTAAGTAATTCAATTCAAAATATTCGGATCTTATTTTTGAATCAATTTTTTTATAACAAAAAATTTAGGTTTCCAAATTACATGTACATTTAAATCCAAACCTTTTACAAAATTAAAAAAAAAACAATCAACTAATATAGCTATTAGTTTATCGATATTTATTGAACATTTTATATGAAATAAAAATCTGATTACATTCTTGATGAAAAAATCTTGAAAATTAAGCTAAACAAATTCAACAGTCTGTAGGAAAAGCTATTATTTTATAATTTCCTTTCAGTTAAATACTGCGAGAAGTTGTGAAAATGAGTTGATGATTAAAATAACTCAAAAATTTATATTTTTTTCGCACAACCGTTCACGTACGTTTAACTTACATCTACAGCAACATAAGTCGTAAGTTCCTGATAACTTCCATTATTTGGTTTCCATTGACAACGGAAAGTTATAGAAATAACTGTCCTCCTAGAAGGGTAATTATGAAAAACGGCACCGGATTAAATAAATCTGAACTTTCAAGTGAACTGTCACATTTTACAAATACTTTAACATTATTTGAAGTTAATTGCTGCTGGTGGCGCAAAAACAATTAATAAGCGATTTGGAATGTAAGTACCAAAACAACTATTCTAGTTCGGTAACATCAATTTAGGTTCTAAAGGCTCCACCTCAGTTCATTCCTTCTAGGCAGATATAACGTATCAACATTTTTTGTAGCTTAAATAACTATTACCATGTAATATCTGTGGTACAGTTCCTGTAGGGGTTTTTAAAAATAAAGCTAGTTTAATTTTATATCCCAATTTCACTTGGAGTTCCAAATAACATATACATACATATTAATCCGTACCGAATTCTCTCTGTCTGTTATTACCCTTCAGTTAAACCCTGCTGGAAGGTCATGAAAGCGCGTTGATGACGTGTCCCGGCGAGTAAACACCTCCTGGGGAGGTGTGGAGTCGTCATCAGCGCAGGTTTATGCTCGGACACTGCGTGGCACGCGCGACGCTCGCAGACGCCGGCGTCGTGCGCGGGTGATTCTTACGTTCGGATGCAGAGCACGTTCGCGTAATACCCTCATACACATCCATGTGTGCACACGACTCCAGACGCTTAACCGTTGAATTTGTCCATTCACGTCCGGTACCTACCCTCCGACAATCAAATCACGCCACGAGGATTGATACTCTTATGGACTAAATCACCCATCCCGCCAATAACGGCAACATTTGGTCGCTCGAATTCATTACAAGCTTTTCTATTTCTTTATAAATATATTTATTGTTATTTTTAATTAAGTTTAACGTAGAGTACGTGGGGAAGAGATGGACTTTTGGTCTTAAAAGTACATAAGAGTGATGTTTCTCATAAGAAATGTTAATTTTGTTGTTTAGAGACAGTGTAAGTAGTTGCATGGAAATTAATGCAGTCAACACTGAATAATCCAAGAGTTGTCAAATATTTTATACACAATTAGTTAATTTCAACTTCGGTAGATTTAAATAATTATTTATATACATACTTTATGAACAGTTGCATAACGCGTAAAGAAACCTAAAAATGTGGTTCTATTTGTACATAGTCATATGTAATTTAGTAGTCCATTTAACCTCTGCTCTCAGGACAAATGGACTATTTATGCTGAGAAGAGATGGACCAGAGGATTTTTATTGTTAAATAGATCAATCCAACCAGTAAACAAAAAAAATCGCACATAGAAAGGTAGATGATCTAGTTTCTATTCCATGAGTTCTGAAGAACTGTTGTTAAATGGTTAATAAGAGGGTGATGATAATGAAGAAGCTGAAAATTATGAGAACGAATATAAGCTAATTATACAGAGTATACCACATATGATAAATGATAACAATCTGTTAACCAGTTTATCACCTCATAGCCTTGGTTTATCTCACCAAAGTATGTAGTGGAGAAGAGTTGGACTTTTTTGAACCCGAATAAATTATTTTCCTTAGTTATTAGAACATAGTTCAAATTATTTTTCCAAAAGTGGTCCACTTTACCCCCACTTATCCTAATGTTCGTCGGTCGCTCATCATTAGTAAATAGATAATAAAAAAAAAGAAAAACGAAAACTATTTATTATCAAACAATAAAAACTGGGCAATTGAAACCGTTCCGAACAAACCCGAAAGCACCAGACACGACACGAACATTAGTTTCGGCCGAACCGAAAGATTTTTAATATTTCCTTGGTGTAAAACATGGGAACCTTTATTTGAAAAGTAATTAATTTACTTGACTTAGGTTCTCTAGTCCACAGTTGAAAGCAGGACTGAATATCATTTTGGCATCTACATTTTTTTTTTTGTTTCTACATATATATCAGGAAACCTACAATTGACCTACACTCATATAGAAAAATGCTGGTCCGTGATTTTTTACCCTTCTCATTGAAAAACAGATTGGAAAACGTTAACAAAACTGAGACTCTTTGATAATGCTTCTGTGATGTGTGCTACAATATTATATTTTCATATTTGAATGAAGAAATGATTGAGTTTGATAGAAGATGCAGTGGGACGAATGGTCGTTAAGGCCAGGCAGCTCTGGTCGGAAACCAATTAGTTGCGTAGTTCTGGTAAGATTCCCTGACGTGTTGGAAACTATGTTCTCGTATCTGGAGGCGAAGTGCGCAAGAAACCGCCGGAGCCACCACGGTGTCAGTCAGCCGGGCTGCCGTGCAGGGCTGCGGTTACAATTATACCGGTCCAAGGATTGTGCACAGGAATCAAAGCCGGCCGCCCTTTGCCGAGGTCGTTTTGAAATCTCAGATATATTGACCTAGCCCGCCGGCCTCAGTTTACACGACGCTACGAAACCTGAACTAAGCCAATTATTTCAACCTTCCATCGATAGACACAGCCTGAATACTCTGCTAACTAGGTAAAACTTACTCAAATAACACTCAAACTGAAATGCAACTATTATTTACTCTTCTCTCTTCCACCGTTCACCTCTTTTTACTTCCTTGACCGAAGTGAAAGAAGTATTGTAACCGCGAAAAACTTTGATTTTTAGATTTCAACGGAAATATCCATTTTGACTATCTTTGAATCCAATACGTATGTATCATGGATAACTCAAAAATGATTAGCAGTAGAATGTTGAAATTTTTATAACATCTAGTTGTGCATCTCCCTTTTTCATTACAATAGGCAGTGCCAAAGGGCACTTTGTTCGTAGTGTTTTTTTTTTAATTTTTCGCATAACTCAAGAATTATTTACCATAGAATGTTGAAAATTTGTTTGTGAGACTGTTATGACGTCTAGTTATGCACGTCTCTTTTTATTACAATCGACAAGACCCAAAGGGTGTTATGTCCGAAAGGTGTTTTGATTTTTCGCATATTTCAAAAGCAATTAGCCGTAGAATGACCGAACTTTCAAATGAATATCTGTGGGTGGCTTACATTACAAATATTGACAAAAAATATGGAAACTTGTATTTAAACATAATTTAAGTTACAATCCTTGTCTTCATCATACAATCGCATACTGATTTCTCCTTATTTGTAGTATCTACTCTTTTGGAACACGGGCATAGGTGGATTATTGGTTACCGCGCTCTGACCTGAACTGAGCGGAGTCTGAGGTCCGGGGTTCAAATTTAAGCATAGCTAATCTTTATCCAAGTCAGCCAGTATAGTTGTATGGTCGTGGCGTGTCTTGTCTGATAAGCAACATAGGCCGTTCTGTCCAATTGGATGGGTTACCGCACAACGCCTCGGTGTGTGCTGACCTTGCAGAGACTGTAAGTTAACAACCTGAATCACTAAAATTCAAGTAGATGGAATGGAATGGAATCTTTATCCAAATAAACCACTTGCAGAGACTAGAAGGTGACAATCTCAGGCTAAAATGCAATTAAAATTGTCTGGGAATAGAATGTATTCTCATCTACATTTCAATTTCATCTGCCTTGTGTTTCTCAACGGAATGACAGAATTCTTATTTACCGTACAAAGCTTAATAAATAGTTAATTATTTTGGAAAAAAAGCATGGTTTGTTAAATAACATTTTGTCAAAAAGTGCGGTTATGTTTGGTGGTAAAGAGAAGAAAATAAAAGCAAACACCTATATTGTAGCAGTGTGAACAGTGGCCGTGGCACCTCCTGGGCTCCTTTTTATATGGAAAATATGTTATCTGGGGCGGTGATTTCCAACAAAATGAGCAGGCGTCGGACGCTGGAAAGGCGTAAAGCCGTATTTCAGGCCGCGCTCACCTCGACAACAAAGGAGCTCGCAGGTCGCCGTCAGTGGTCGGTGTGGTCAGCGCACACGGCTCCCGTGGTCCCGGCGCAAAGTTACGGACGTGCAACGATGCGCCGCAAAGCCAGCGACGCCACCGCATTGTACCTTCACGCTCAGATTTCTCCAACTCACATGCAGCTCGCGATTCAATCCCCGGCTTTATCGACTTTTAACCACTTTCAACTATGTGGAAAATCCACCCCATCCCATTACTGTTTCTCTTTCAGTTCTACCACTAATACCAAGTGTTTTTATATACAAATTCAACTCTTCTTCGTCTTTAATTCTTCATGGTCCATGCCTCACGGTAAAAATTTTCTTCATTTTACAAGAGAGAAGAAAATTGGAGAAAGTTCTTCATCATTTCTCTATTCCACTCCTCTATTCGTAACGTTTATAACCAGTTGTATAGTTTCAACTGATTTATCCTTTAACGAATGGAATGACTTTTCCAAGAATACATAAGGTCTTTCTCCTAATAATGCATTCATATCCATAAACGGGGATAATACATAACTAACATCTTCATTGAATTCCTCGTGTCAAAATATATGTCTACACAGTTTTCCTTCAAATATCTTGCTATACTTGGGACACCGAACAGATGCACAAGAAACTCCTCCTTTTGCTATTAGTAACCCGTTTTTACACAGCTGCATGAATACGAGTACTGAGATCGGATCGGTAATACCGGAATTGGTGCCAAGCCCGCAATTAAATTTGGTTTGCTATTTGTATTCACATCTCTATCCAATAATTTTGTTCTTTTCATACGATTATCTAATTTGATATTAATATTATAAAAGGTATTTATTAATTTTTTTTTAAAACATATTCTTAACTTGTACCCTGTAAAGCTGACATCTGCGTACATTGTATAGTGTAATTTAGGCCCTATCCATTTATTTAAATAGCGCATCTGTTAGGTGTCCCAAGTATAGTATACTCTTTATTGACAACTAAAAATCTACCAATAAAATAAGGAATATCTAAGGAACATCCTGTGATAGGAATGCTTCGACGGAATCCAAGGAGGCTGTTAGACTTCTTGGTCTCCATTCCTCTACAAGTACATTCAGGTGTTATGAACACTTAAGTATTTGCTATAATTTTTGACCTGCTGATGTAGAACCATTTTCTACTCTGGATTGATCTCTGATTTCAGTAGGTCAAGAATCTTTTTTACCTTTTACCCTTTTCTAATTACCTATATATAGAAACAGATATTGTTGGCCACACTTGTAGTTTCAAATAGAGATTGTCTTTTCAGAAGTAACATTAAAAGAACCTATGTTGTAAGATATTCGTGGTGTTACGCCGCGTGGCGCGTAGCCCAATTTTCCGGGAAGGGAGAAAAGGTTGTTTGCGGACAGAAGGAGCAACCAGTAGCCGCTATCACCTGCGTGCGGCCGGCGCTCAAGTAAATTGAAAGTGGCGAGATTTGGCGTGGAGAACATTCGCGGCCACATCTGAACGACGCGGTCGCGCACGAAATTGGATTTCCAGCGGAGGAGCTGTCACGTTACCGCGGCCACCGCCGGGATATCATCAACGAGATGGAACCGAGGTGCCCGTGCGGTCACCAAACTGTAAATAAATTCAACAAGAAAACTGAATTAAACTTGCACCTACAAAAAAACAGGGGAGCGAAAAAACTCCAGGACTCCCACCATATTGTGCGCTGCGGTGCGCTTGCTACAATTTGCACTCGGTTCTTAGTGGCCATTAAACTAGGATTGAAACATTTAAACTTTTAAAGAAAGCCGCAGCTCGGAAAGTTCGCCTCCAGCGCCTGCTGCCCGGCTAGCAGCAGGTGATGCTGCTAACGAACTTTCCAATAGAATACTCAAATTTCAGTCCCTATTCTTTTTCTCACATTTATTCATTTCTTATTATTGTAAGCCACTACCAAAGTGCGCTTAAAACAAGAATCTGTAACAGCAGGTGATGCTGCTAACGAACTTTCCAATCTCATACTCAAATTTCATTCCCTATTCTTTTTCTCACATGTATTCATTCCTTATTATCGTAACCAAAGTACGCTTAAAACAAGAATCCGCAGCAGTAAGAAATATAACAGGTTACTTTCTATTTTTCAATTTTCAACTCGAATTTCATTCCCTATTCTTTTTCTCACATTTATTCATCACTTATTATCGTAAGCCACTAGGCCACTACCAAAGTGCGCTTAAAACAAGAATCTGTAACAGTAAGAAATATAACAGGTTACTCTCTATTTTTCAAACTCCAACTGGAATTTCATTCCCTATTCCTTTTCTCACATTTATTCATTCCTTATTATCGTAAGCCACTATCAAAGTGCGCTTAAAACAAAAATCTGCAACAGTAATAAATATAACCGGTTTCTCTGTATTTTCAAATCTCCGACTCGAATTTCATTCCCTATTTTTTATCTTAAATTTATTTATTTCTTATTTTTTATAAGTCACTACCGTAGTGCGCTCAAAACAATAATCTGCAATGGTAAGAAATATATCAGGTTACTTTCTATTTTCCAATCTCCAATTTGAATTTCATTCCCTATTTTTCTTCTTACAATTATTCATTCGTTTTTATCATTATCGTAACCATAGTGCGCTATAAATAAGAATCTACACTGGTAATACACGTAGCAGATTACTTTCCTATTTGAATTTCATTCTTTTGCCTTTTTCTAACATTTATTCATTACATTCCACATACACACAGGTATCCGTTTTGTGAGGCTAACCATAGGGATCTCGAGAACCGTAAGAGATACGAAGTGGGTTAAATTGAGGCAAGGTTGCCGTATTAATTGCCCATTTCAATGATGTTTTTGTTTTCCTGAAAAAATGCATAGGTCACTAGATAAAAGCAAAAAACTGATTTTAGCCAATTTGCTTTTTGTCTTGTAACTATCTTGTTTCAATTCATGTAGTATGCACATTCTACATACACTTTTTACGAGGAATTGACAGCGGTCCTCAAAATTTTTCATATGGGGCCAAAATCAGTTTCGAAATGAAAAACAGACAAACAAAACTAGCTATTACACTTAAAAGCCCTCCCACAATCAATGCAGAGGTACTACAGCTTGATTGTCTCTTCAGTAGTAAGTAGTCACATCCTTAATCACCTGATTTATTGTCATAAAACAGTTTTCGTTGAATCTTCATTGTATAACCTTAAAACCTTAGCTAAAGATCTAAGGAATATTACAACAAGTCAGCCACTGCCAATTCGAACTGAGCAAATTGTGAGTTCAGGGTTGCGATTTTCACAGTCGAAAGCACAGTATGAGAATCGAACCCCTGATCTCAAGCTGCGTTCAGTGCAAGTGTAAAATCCAATAAAACGGTGAACTGTTGTTGTTGGTGTGAGGTAATTGATGGAAACATCTCCGTAGTTTTCATTAAAAGTTGATGCATCTGCTCCTGCTGGGAAGCGGAAGAAAGACTAACAGGTGATGAAAACTTTTGTGTCCGTAAATAAACGAGATTGATAAACTAAATAAGTATTTAATTCCGATTCCGCAGAGCAAGTACGCGAATCTAAAATGCAAATTGAGATTACGCGAAGGGGACAGACATTCTGAGTTTGTCTACCATCTACCTACATTACAAGCATCAAGTTTAAAGCTGTAGAGCAAACACGGACACACCTAAATCTATAGCCATCTGCTCTCAGCGGGGATTATCGGAAAGCAGATCAAATCCGAGAAGCGTCGGCTGGAATGCACTGGTCACTGCGACGCCAGCGCGTCCCCGGGCGTCTTCTGCGATTGTGTCACTCAGGTGAAGCCGCGATGATTGTCTCTGCTGGGGAGGGAGGGCTCTTTAATCCCGGCACCGTATTTAATATCCGGAGTTTCGCGCGACAGCCGACGTTTCGCCTCCTTTGTGCAGGCGACATGAAGCGGCTCACATCTACCTTTGCCGAGCGATACACCGATTGGAAATCGAACGAAACGAAAATTCACAAGCAGATCCCTGCACAGACTCGTACCCAGACAGATAATTCATTTTAAATTTTGTCATCTATAAATTAAACAAATTTATAGATTATAGAGGATTGTGATCCAGTAGTTCAGATTGTTTTTTAAGTTAAAAGTTTATCAAACATACCGAGTTACGAGAAAAAAACCGTAATGATTGTCTTTTGGTATCCAGTACGAAGGATGTAAGGTGAAGACAATAATGTACTTGATTAACGTTGGTAAGCAACTTAAATGAGGTATAACTAGAGATATGGCATTGCCCAAATATATTGTCGAAAGATCTAAGGTTTAAAATCGCTTGCAGCCAGCAGTGTGAGAACAATGGACCAGTGGAGTAGTTATATGGAAAACTCAACCAAACAAATAATGAGGATAGGGTGACTAACACTATGACCAATATTTCATTCGTCTAACTGTAAGTG
This sequence comes from Stenolophus ochropezus, assembly GCA_035578165.1. NCBI lineage: Eukaryota > Metazoa > Arthropoda > Insecta > Coleoptera > Carabidae > Stenolophus > Stenolophus ochropezus. Next base: position 8,975,447 of record JAQOWZ010000002.1, read on the forward strand.
TGCACTACACAGCTGGCGTTAGGCGATTCTCGAACATACATGTTTTGCTTGCTCAGTAGTACGTAGCTACAGGAGTGTGCCATATCTCTAGTTATACCTCATCTAAGGTAAGCAACGTTGGAGGCAATAGAATGTAAATAAAAAAATAGAAGTAAAGGAAGTATTGTAATCGTGAAAAATTCCTGTTTAGCCGTAGAATGATCTCATTTTCAAGTGAAATAAGTTTAAATAAAGTGAGGCAAAAATGTATATAATTTAGCGTAAAAGAAAGTCATGTGGTATCCATATCAGACTTTTATTTATATTATAATGTTGTAGTCTAAGCAAAGAACTTGAAGTTTATAATGAATTTTGAAACACTTCGATACATCAGTATATATTTTTATTTGGTTAACGATTGTGAAACTGGGATTCGAATCCCAGATTTTACACTTCGTTCAATTTGAGTTGAAACGCACTAACCAAGCGAGCCACCGTTGTCATTATTAATCAAAAAATTAAATTAATTTTGAATTGTTCAGAATTTAGAGTCGATACAAAAATAAGGGCCTATTGCAAAGAATGTACGTAGTAAACTTTTCACTTAGAAAAGATATAATATTAAATAAATTTTGTTATCTTAAATATTAAGACAATATTGTTGTAATATGAATTGAAAGTGTGAAACTATCCGCAATCAACCAGTTAATGAAAAAGTTTGTGAATATTCTATAAGTTTCATATTGATAGGAATAGATTTTCATCCGAAATGATAGATCATGTAGATTGAACGCGGATGGAAGGAATATTTACAATTTCTTTGAGAAAAGCACAGCGCACAATTTTAAATTAAGATGAAACAGGTGGCGTATTTCAGATTGCAGAACAAAGACATCGCGAATGTGCACTTAGAATAATGATGAAAAGAATCCTCCGGATAAAATAATAAGAAATATAGAAGGTGTATGAATCTCGACAGCAGAGAGATCATACGAAGCTTCTGTGTGTGAAATCAAAGTCGGGAGGGGGGAGTTTCATCATCGCACGGCGATGGCCGGCGGCAACCGTGTCTCTCATTTGTTTCTGGCTGATTTGTCGCGGCGAGGCGGCGCTGGAAAAACACCGCGTGACACCTCCAAGTGACATCCAATTTCCAAGCATGTCAGCGACGGCGTCGCGACGCGGTTCCCGCCGTCGACACGTGGCCTAAAGGCGCCTTCACACCGCACAAGACCATTACCTTGCGTTTATCCACTATACGGTTATTTTTAAAAATAGCTGATGTGGACACCATATTATACACATATTTTCTGCACTATTTACACTTATCTCTCTTAAAACTGATATTATTCTAAGGCTAATATTCTTCAACTTCCATTCGTTTCATGTCTTCAAACTTCTCTTTGGAATGAATCATCATTCAAAAATTTTATTAAAATATTTATCACTATTCCTTATTGCATTACACAAAAATAATTTTAATCGCTCAAAAATTTGCAAAGAAAGATTTATTGTTTCATTTATTTCGTATATATTTCTTACGAAACATATTCTGACCGATATCAATTTCAGTTTATTAATAAGAAATATAATGTTTCCTATAATAATTAAAAGCCACCTAAATTATTATTTTTATTAAATTCTCCAAAAGGAAATTGCCCTTTTGAAAAGGCCAATTGGAACAAAAAACTAGATGTTATAGTAATTACATAAATTTTAATTTCAATTCAACATTCTACAGGTATAGACGTTATTGCGTTATGCAAAACATAAAAGAAAAACACTACGAGCAAAGTGCCCTTTTGGCACTGCCGATTGCAATGAAAAAGGGAGTTTAACAAAAATTTTCTTCTAATCATTATTGAAATTTTTTCGCGATTACAATACTTCGTGCAAGAAAGTAAAAAACATAATAAGCAAGATAATTGATTATGAAATATAATATGTAAAGTCAATAAAAAGATATAGAAAATACATGGTATTGCTTGTTTTGATTTTACAGAAGAAGACCGAAAAAATGTTTTATAATTAAAATGTAAGTTTACCAAAAAAATAATTGAGATATTGCAGTTAATGTTCCTTAATGAAATCTTTAGACTGTATCTAAAAATAACACGTTGTTGGCAAAGTTGTTGCAATTGATATTGCAGATTTATAACTATTTAATTCTTGTAGTAATAAAAATTAAGAAAAAATATTTGAAGTTGAAAGCTGCAAGTAAATTCCTACTGTTTTCCCGCAAATATTGGTTGGGGATGAATGAAATTTTATTATTCTCTTTCTTCGTTGAAAGATCTAAGAAATTACAGGAAGGGATGAATGAACAAAAGTCGTACATTAATGATGAAATCCGCGATCGTATAATTTATAGAAACCAAGAATGACGCTGTAACATCACCGATTATGATTGTATTGATTAGAATGGAATTTTATTGGGCAATATATTACGTTGGCTGTCGGAATGACTTTCTAGGTATAGGATTTATTTACTTTCATTTTTCGTGGTTTATAGACTGTAACTAACATCGTTATTATAAATCAGATTCGTTATAGTTTCCCTCACAGGAAGACCACAGTCATTTAAATTAGTGCTCACAAATCCCCCGGCACGTTTGGCATACAATTGATTTCGCTATGTTTCATCGTTAATATACATCACTTTCAGCTCAAAAACAAGCTTCATTTTCATGGTAATACCTTATGTAAAGCAAGTAATTCAAATTACTGACATTTTTCCATAATTCTACATTATTTAGAAATAAAATTGTAAGTCAGTTTTATTAGTATGGGAATAAAAGTTTGTGGCCTTCTAAAAAACTTCATTTAGTATTTTTATTAAAAACAAGTAGGTTACTTATTTTTCTATATATTTATTTTTATAAAATGATTGAGTCAGGAAGAGTTGTGAATAAAATATTGTTTACCGGCAAGGTCATATTTTACAAACATAAAGAAAATTATAGTTATTTAAGCTACAAGGAATGTAAGTACATTATAACATTGGAGAAGGTATGAACTCAGGCGGAGCATGCGGAGTCGAAGTTCAAGTTACAGTGCGAGAATGGTTGTAGTTTGTAGCACGATACAGAGACTGTCTCTGTCTCTTCCAAGACCCTTATTATATTTTTCACACTACCTATCAATTGTCAAAGTATTTGTTTAATATTAACTTTACTCGTTGCTGAACTACTGAATAATAATAAGTTAGTATGATCTTCATAAGTTCCGTACTATCTCAAAGATCAAGAAAGTATCGAAAGTATTGTTACCACTTCTATTTTGTTAATCTTCTAGCCATTCGGGAATTTTAACAAAAAAAAAAATATTTGTATAGCAGAAGATTTTTGTATGATAGAAGCAGTGCCGTATCTAGGGCAGGGCTATAGGGGCACCTGCCCAGGGCGCAAATTCAGACTTTCTTTACTTCAAAAGGCTCCAAACCACAGTAGGGAATTGCTATTAACAAATTTTTAAAAATAAAACGGTCTCATCCTTCTGTTTTTATTATTTGGATAATGTTTAGTAACACCTGCTTTAACTCTATATTATTTAAGCCACAATAAGTTTGCTATAATGCAATTTTTATAAATAAAATTTTTATGGAAATCGTTAAAATCGACATCTTTTAGAAGGTTAATTTTTAGTCATGCAATGAAAAATCTTGGGACTCGATAATTATCCGAGTATCGCTATTGCTTACTGCTGTAATTGTATAGCATCATGTTAATTATGACAAAATATTTAATAATTTTGCAAATGTAACGGGGGGCGCAAAGAATTAAGTTTTTCCGGGGCGAAAAATTGCCTAGATAGAAGATGGAAGGCAGGGACCTTAGTTTTAGGAAGACAATTTATAATATTACGAATTTTAGCCTAATAAAAGTTCTAATTTTCTGGAATCACTATTACCAGATTTTGTTATTAGTTGTTGAACGTAACCCCTTTTTTATTCATTTCAACGTTGAGAAAATCCGTTCAGCCCCATGAGTAAAAAAAAACAACAATTGAAGCATTTTTTTATATTAGGATAAAATATTTCAGCACAACATAAGACTGTTAAAACTGCAGTACACAATGATGGAAGGGGCAATAAGTAGTTTGGGGTGAAGGTACGAGTGTTACAAACTAATAATGAAATAAGTGCGGTGTAGTTTTTGCGACATGGCCATGAACCCATTAGGAGTCGTCGCATGAATCTCATCGCGGCGTTTTCTCGTACACGATTATGATTACATTGTGAGCAGTTACGGGGCACTTGTTTTAACGAGCCAACTAACAATATTGACGCAATAACGGCGGCAGTTCATCGCGCGGCCCATAAACGAAAGGCCTGCGCCCGCGCACCTCGTTAAAGAATAATGAACGATGTGTCCTGCGCATTCATTAAACTTGTTGTGATGAACTATCCTGAAAAAATACACCACGCTGTTGTTCTTTGCCCACATAATGCCGCATTTGCTTTATCATGTTTGGGGTGCTTTCGTTTTTATTGCTCGTCAAATAACCCTAATGTAATTATGAATTTCATCACTACTATTTATCAAAAAAGGAACATCGTTGCTATTTGTTTTACTTCCAACTCATAACCCATTTGTATTCTCCTTTATTTGCCGTTGATATAAGAAGAAATAATCGTAACATTACTGTCAAGTTAAATTACTTTACACCATGGACCTAGGGACCACTTTACATTAACCAATCTGTGTTCTTACGGCCCTTGCAGGCTTGAAACTTCGGGCATCCTACTCCTTAATCCGAAAAAAATATGATTCTAGATATTCTTAAACAATTTTTTTTTTTGATCGGACGAAAACTGACACCTTACCGGTGTTTTTTCGAACCGGAAAGAGAATTATTCCTGTATGCTAGGCTGTGAAAAATAACAAGTCGGGAATATTTTTTCCGGCCGGTGAAAAAGTATTCTCGTACGATATGCAGTCCATAGATTTTTTTAAATAAAAATACAATCACATTTATTTCAATATTATTGAATATAAACCGATTGAAAAAAAATAGTATGTGTACCATGTAGAAAATTGACTTCCCGGACTCCTGGTCTGGAAATGTAACAGAGAAAGAAATCCACATTGAAGATTGATTTCAACGTTAAATGAAGTGCAATAATTTATAAAAATTGTTATACAATGTTTAATATTTATAAATAATCAATAAACCCCGTGATGTCGACCTTAAAAAAGGTATACCTCTGTTTCTCTTTCACCTATTGTAATACTACCTACGTTCTGAAATTTATATTAATTTATTATATATTTAATATAAGATTTTAAAAAATTTTAAAAAAGTTGTATTTATTAACACAAAAAATCAAAGAAATAATAGAATATCTCGTTCTCAAGCATAGAGTTCACCCAGTTTTATATCTAAAATGTTGGTATGGAAATAATTCGTTTTACTCGTTTTAGTATAACAGTGAAGTAACGTGATCATTAGAAAGTCACTTTTATGAAACTCTATTTAGGAATATATGACACTGGATAGGATCTGTTTTTTTTTTAATAAGGGTTAGTAATTTCCAGTGTATCAGATTTTGAGTTGGGAGATAAGACATCCCTGTAATGTGCCATCAGGTTATCCCACGAATTATAATTTGAAGATGATGATTGTTATTGTACTAATTAACCAACGCATTAATGTGCACGGTTATGAAACTCTATGTTTAGAAATTTTACGACACAGGAGAGGACTCTTTTTTTAAATTAAGGAATAGTAATTTCCAGTGTACCAGATTTTGAGTTGGATGATAAGACGTCCCTGTAATGTGCCATCAGGTTATCCCACGAATTATAATTTGCTGTTGATGATTGTTATGGTACTGAGTAACCACCGCATTAATGTGCACGGTTATGACTTGCTGCACGCTTGAAGAAATGATGATGAGCTTGATGGTTTTACAGTTCGGACCCAGGGAGCGATTCCCATTAGTTTTTTCCCTCGCAATTAAACCCTTGGCGATATTCATACTCGTGCAGGGGCAGTTAATGGAACATGTCTTTCTTGGCAAGTTGAGCACATCTCGAACTTGGCGATCAGCACTGCAAACCGCATCTACTTCGTACGCAAGTTGGATGGATTTGTGTCGCAACTTGGAATGAATGGATTAATTTCGTATCGTGCATGTTGCTTGTTTGATGTAATCGAGATATTGTGTTATGATGCCGGTGCCGATAGCTGTGGCTTGCCAAGTTCTCTGGTCGGTGGTATTTGTCTTCCTCCAAAAATGCAACACAACAGGTACTAAATATAGACATGTATGTATGAAATTATACCTTCAAGTATTTTTTCTAAGATCACCATAATAATTCGTACTTTTCTTGTACAATACAAAGCTTGAAGGTTGAAAATTATTCACCTTCGTAGATTTGGTAAAAATTAACTCAACGTTTATGTAGAGCGATGTCAAACTTGAAACCTTATTGAAAATAGTTTTATTTATGCAATTTTTGCACTATTTACAATTGTCATTTTCTTAAAAATATATTTAAAATTAAACTCTACTGAAAAAACAAGACACTTACTTATATTTATGTTTACTTACAATTAGTCGGAAAAGTGTGAATTTACTTTTTACACAGAATGAATCACTATAACGAAGTAATTTAGGATTTATTTAATTTAGATATCTTTAAGTGAATTACAAAATTGTAAATACATGCTTATGTAATAAAAGTCTTCATACTGTCCTATTTAGAATCGGTCGTGAAACAAGAAATTTTAATCTTTCGAAGGCCTAAGGAACATTTTTTTTACTATCTTCGAGTGAAATGTAATAATATACTACATCATTTTTAAGACATAATACAATATAGCTAACTTTCCCTATTTAGATTTAAATACAGTGGTAACTTATATATACCTGCCGCTTTGGAAGAACTCCGACTTCATATATGTCTAGTTTGGAAACAATTAAGTTTGTTTGGTGTTTGACCTTTGTTTGGAATAAGACCTCAACTACGCCCAAACAATCCGTAATATCATTATCCGAATTGATCAGACAAAGTCATAAAACATCCTGAAGAAGATGCATAAGCAAAGCTCGCTTGACAGAGTTTTAGTAAACATGATGATCTTAAATCAGGTCCAAGTAGGGAAAAGATACAGAAAAGAGGAAATGAAATTTTGTTATATTTTCATTTATTTCATCTAACTAATTTTGTATTTATGCTCTACCAATGTATAATAAGCTAATAACACTAAATAGGTCACCTTCTTTTTGATATAAGTCTAAGGATATGGAAAAATTAAGGACGTATAATGAGGTACTATTGTACTTTTAGTTTTTAAAGCATCTTTAAATGATATGGAGTTTGGAAGGTTGTCATTTTAGTAATACTCGTAGAAATATAATATAATATCTTAAGAAACTATTAAAATATCGTTAAATTTCTCCATGTAGAATACATCCTAGAGGGAGAAAGTTTATTGTTTGTAAGGCTGTGGCCTTGAAGGGCTAGTAAAGCCAATGATGATCGTGTTTGGTGCTTTATCCTGCCAAGGGAGGTATTGGTTTTTACATACACGGATACCTAATAAAGGTTAATTGAAACCCCTATCAGCGGGCAACGGACAGGCATGTTTAATAAACTCGGGAGGAATTTGTGCTCGATATTTTCTTTGTGTTATGTATGGGGGAGTTTTTGCTGGCCTGCTTTATAATCTGGCCGTTATATCTTAGAATATTATTAAAGGATATTTTATTCTTCATTTGGAATACCGGGCATACTTCGGCAGGAATGCCATGCATCTTAATCGCTTCTTGCAGATTACCTTACTTATTTCTAATTTTTTCTTTTCGAAATTAAAACGGAACGAAAATACAACAAGCAACTATTTTCATAGTTAAAAATTTTATAAATGAATATTTACTTATTATTATTAAAATAGAAAGATTCTATATATATATATATATATGTAAAAAAATAAACAAAAATTATAAAACATTCAAAATAAGATTAATTTGTAAACAATACTTACTATTTAGGAAAAATGATGATCATTTCAAAAGACAAGAATTTTCGCTTACCTGTAACAAAAGAAAAAAATATTAAAAAATCTATAATACACGAATTTCAATTAAAATATTCATTGATGACATTTTCGTAAGAACTTCCTTATACTTGTATATTTTGAAAAAAATAACATGTGCGGTGCAGAAGTGTTAACTTATGATACAGATAAACATTTAACGTGCGTCATGTTCGTAGAAATAATTGATAACAATTTACCAATGATATTTATTGTAATTCAATATTTACTATAGTAAAACAAACATTTTTTCTCTGAAATTCTTTAAGTTTTTGCCTTATTGATGATAATCAATGGCATACCATTAACAGAGACGTTTTTTACTTCATATTTACAATATACAATATATGTATATAAAATCACTAATGTATATAGCCATTATTGTACAACTTAAAGGATTTCTAAGTCTCATATTGTATATGAAAGGCCATGTGTAAAGTTCTCCATCGCACAGTATAACTGGATGATTTGATTTTTTTAACTGTAGGTGTTGTTAACTTAATGTTGATTTATGAATCAAAAAAAGGAACTGGACGAGAACTATACAGTAAATGATATTTTAATAATTAGTAGCAGAAATTAATGGATGTAGGTGTTTTTTTACATTAAAACTCCTTTTCCAGCGACTGCTTAAAAATAATATTTAATAACTAAGTGTAAAATGTTAATCTTATAAAAACATAAAAAAAACATTTCCAGATTTGACTAAGACTTAATGCTTAAATACTAAGAAGTAATATTTAAGAAAAAATATTTGTAAACTCCAAACTTCATGTTTAGTGTACACGACAGTCACCGGTACATATTCCTGAGTCTGTCCGTTATTACCAAATCAGACACCGGTGACCTATAATTTTTTTAAGAATTCTGTTCCTCTGTGCTGACTGTCGGTAAAAATCGGATCAACTTTGTATAAAACTTTCTGCTAGTCTCTTGTTGAACACACTCAACGTGTTAAGTATAATTGTGAGACGTAAATCTTTCTTTCATTCTTTGAACTTTCACTTTTCAATCTATAAAGAAAGATTAATATATATTTATTTGAGATTTAAAAAGTTTCTTTAAGAATATATACAGTTATTATGTTCATAAAATTTTAAAACAAGGAAAAATACTGGCTGTCAATTTGATAACTTAAATTATGAATTGGTCACTAAGCAAAGTTGGAAATGGTATATATTGTACGAATCATCTTAGTGGATTACATCTTTTGCACTAAGAATTATGTATCGTGCATTAAGTCTTATGTCAACTTAACCGTTTTACTAAAAAAGTTTAAAATTATCTGCTGAAAAATATTTGTAAAAGACTTGTTTTTTAAATACAGATGTATATGTTTATGTTTTTGAATAGTTTGATAAGAATGGTAAATATGTAAAGAACAATTAACGGCAAAAAGCAGGAGCAAACAACATGGACATCCGACGTAATTGCAGCAGTCTGGTGGACACAAGACAAGCGCTCGCGCGACAGAAAAAGCCAGGGAGCTCGTACGTGCGGCTCCTCCCCGACCTGTGTGATGGATTACAGCATCGATTAGAGTTGATTGCCGAGGAGCGGGACCCGACCCCTGTGTTTGTCCGCGAGGACAACACATGTAACTACCAAAGAACCAACTAACAAATTCCCCAAAAACTGCACATGGATCGTACAGTTGTTGATTGCGCCGAGTCCGTAGGATTACTTCCCAACTATTCAAACTCCGCCACTTTTTCCCTGCCAAGTACTTGTTTGTTACTGATACCGACATTTATTTCTTTCATCATCCGCACGATTTTTCTCGCAGAAACAAGAAGTTACTTGTACCTGTTTCCAAGACTTGTCCTCGCGATTATGCTTGGTGGTTATTATTCATATTACAGCTGTTCATTTATTTGCTCCTGATACCGACATTTACTTTTTCATTGGATATTTTCCTATTTGTCCTTGTGGTTTTCCTTGGCAGATTCATACATATTCCTGCTTTGTACTTTATTCTTACTTATACCGATACTTCGTCGTTAATATAGAAGTAAAATCTCATATATATCGACTGGGTCCTTATCCATAGCTATATACTTTTGTTATCAATCTTGGAATAATATAATTAAAAACATAAGTTTTTTTTCGATTCTGTGGAAAATAATGCGTAAATATATCAATTTAAATATTTTTTCTGTAACGGATTCAATTTTTGGCAAAAAAAAACAAAAATGACTGAAAATCGAAAAAGAAAAGAAACTTCTTGCTGGACTTATTTTACAGTTTTTTTTTTTAATAATTGTGTTCTCTGAAATAAACATCTGACTATTAACGTATTTTTTTTCGTAAAATTGAATGATTAAGTTACCGTGGTCGTACCTCCACCACTTTTAGATGAACCTATGAAATAAACTACTTTTTAGATGAAATTTTTAGAGTAAAAATCTCACGACCTAAGATAAGACGTATTTCAGTTTTCTTCGTAAATTTTAAATTAGCAATCCAAGAACTATCAATATAAATATTCTACTTTGTAAAACCAAAATTTTCGAACTAAAACACTATTTTTTGATATTTCAGGTTTTAAACATTTTACAACTATGATAAGAAATAGATCGGAAGATCGGAAACGAAAAAAAATATTTAAATTAAATTGAAAATGTGATTTTTTTATTCCACTTAAGGTCTCTCGTAGCCGCTCTTTCAAGATAGCCACATTGGATTGAAATCGATCAGAGAAGAATAAATATTTCCATGTTTTTCTAAATTCTTTATTATTTCTTTAATTTAAACCATTAACAACAGATCTCTACCTTACCGACACATAACTTCAAATGATCTGAAAATTGAGTAATAGCTGAAGATGTTATACGTGTAAAGCACTTGTACCCCTTGCTATTTTGCCCAGGGACGCCCCTGCAGCATCTTAACCTGTACGGGAGGTACGAAGTGTTAAAAACACATATTCCAGCAACTGGTACGATTACAACGCTAGTGTTTGCGGGAGATAACCGCCAGAGTCGGAGCAGCGGTAGAATGTTATTCTCTTATTTATCTTGCACTTCATATTTAATGCGTTGACTAGACGTAATTACAACGTGCACACTAGGTGCTCATTCTGTTTGTAATTGTGGCATTCTTACACCGTTTTCGTGTTCATTTCGTATTCTGCCTCTTTGGATCTGTTGGCGTAAGATTGTTGATAAGCTGCTTCTTCCTTCTACCAATAATTTCAACCGTTTAACAATTAACAGTATTATTTCCAAGTGTTTCAAAGTGTCTTCCAATTCAATTATAATGATCGTCGATATTTTTTTCAACCACTATACATAAGGATAGTGTAAGTACTTTACCAGCACTGAAGTAGATGGTGAATATGAGGTGACGATAAGTGATGGTTAAAAGATAATATACAGTTACTTACAAATCACCAATGGTAGTAAATGACTGTTAGGATGAATGCATTACTAGCAGTGTACTAGCTGGCTTGTTGAATCCAGTAGTTGTTTTAAATTTGAACATTGAATTGAAACATAAATTTAAGTTTTAAAATACTGCTTTTTGTTATTTTCTGTACGATGTCAATGGGTCTGTTTGTCAGTTTGCTTGGAAGTTTGCAAAGGAACGCAACGATTTTTTTTTAGAAATTGATGCGTCTGACATTATTATGACGTGATTTGTTCACTTTTGATAACTTTTAAGATTTTGGTTGATGTGTGTTTATTGACATCATTCAACCAGAAAAGGTAGTAAGTATACTCTTGTCATTATCAAGTTCTATTATATTTTTTTATAAGAAAGAATTATTTACTAGTAGAAGACCATGACAACACCAACTACATGGTGAAAAAAATTATCGACGAATACAAACTCTGGGATTTGGAGATAAATCTAGAAAAGACACTATATATGGTCATAGCAGAAGAAGACAGTGTATAATTTAGAATTAGAAAGAGGTATAATACAACAGAATACAAATATTTAGGAATGACAATTACACAAGATGGAAGAGATGAAATTGATATCACGAGAAAAATCGACAAGGAAAAAACAATAATAAGACAACTACATCTTCATCTGTGAAATAAAAACATAATGGTAAAAACAAAAGCAGATAAATTCAACGTTCTTCGGAAGCTGTATAACCTTTGGATCGGAAGTATGGGTACTAAATAAGACTCTTCAGAATCGATTGGTTTCCCTAGAAGTGGATTTTAGGAGAAGAAGTGCAAGTATATCGCAAATTCAACAGTAAAAAAAATAATAAATACAGAGGAAGACATATTAGAAGCAATTCAAAGAACACAACTAGTATGGGTACAGTCACATGAAACGAATGAGCGAAGATTGAATTCAAAGAAAAACTTTCTAGTGGAACCAATACAATAGAAGAAAAAGAGGCCGACCTAGATTAAAATGGAAAAGAGGAATAGAGCCAGCGATGACAGAAAGAGGTCTCAAGGAAGAAGATTGGAATGGCAGAATTCAATAGAGAATGAGATGCGAGAAACGGCAATACCTACGAAGAATAGGGCAATATCCTCACATGGGTCTTCTTCAGAGATGAAAACTAGTCGGATCAGAAATAAAACCTTTGAAATGGTAACAGAATTACAGGAATTATTGCTCTATTCTATTCATCGACCAATCAAGAAAATCTTCTAATCATTTGGTTATTCAATTGTAAGGGAAGTCTGATTTTTTAATATTTGAATGGTCGGATTTAATTACAACCTGTAGGTCCTTTATAGAACCTGTAGACTTATATACAGTAAAGAGTAAAAGAAGTCATAGTCAAAAAAATGTTATCTTTGGTAGTTTAAGAAGAGTTAGATGATTTAATATATAAAATGATTTGAATAGAGAGTAGGTAAATTTGAAGAGCACTTATTTGCTTGTCCATCTGAAGGACGCTCGGCGCGCCACTGAGTGCCGGAGCCGACCGGAAGGCTCGTCCCGACGACAGTAATTACGGGGTAGGGCGTCGCAGGCTCTCGGCACTCCGTACGGCACTAGAACACGTTTGCAAACAGCATTTGACAAGTTACACGTACGAGTATCTCCACACCGCATGTCTACAGGTTACGGGGCGGGAGCAAACACTCCCCCCACGCCTCCCGCCCCCCGGAAATCCAACAAGCCGCCCTTCACATGCACTTACCAGCAAACAACTACCTGATTTCCACCGCGTTAGAGCCACTAAGGTAAATAAACCGCGGTAGTGATTTATTTTTACTTTTACTTACAGCGCAAGAAAATACTTTTCGTTTAACAGACTATTATCAAAATTATAAAATAATACTTGATATAAATTTCATTACAGTAATGTTTGTATTATTTTTCTTTTCTTTTAATATTTAACTACTAACGAATAAGAGTTAAATGATAGACTTATTATGAATATTCGAATTAGAATGATTTGAAATTTGTTCCGAATAGACGAACATTAAATTTTCGGATGAAACAGAAACTAACACCGAAAGTGCGTTTAAGACTGGATTATGTGATCATGTGACATCTATTTGACGCCCCTAGTTGCAGAGGCAGATGTTCTCCTATTCTGTCTCTAGCTACGTCACTGCAAGTGTGACGTGTGAGATCTGAGGTTCAAATCTCAGCTTCTTCAATCTTTATCCAAATAAAAAAAAAATATCGCCAAGACCAAGAGGATCGAAACCCACTATAAGCTGGAGGTCCCTTGCAGTGATGAACCTCGCTACTAAAATTCAAGTAAAACGTGTCATAAAATAAGTAATGTAGATACCTGAGCCATATACCATTTAGGAATATAATAACGCAGATGATTCTTTCAATTAAATCTTTTTGAAAACAGCTCGTTTCTTAGTATTGAAAAAAATCTTTAAAATGACACAAGTAAATGCACAATACTGATTGATCGATTTTAATTAAAAATTCATGACGTCATTGATGTTAGAAGCTTAAATATAAAATACCCTGTACACGTGATAATAGGCCTTCAATAAAACAGAGGAACAAACAGACCGCTATGCTGAAAATATTGAGAAATATATAAATTTCATTTCAAGATTTCAAAATGTTAAAATCAGTATGACTGCATTACCTTCCTTATGTACAATTAAATTGCAGTCTGGTTGGAAAAAAGTTATATGAATAAAAAAATAATTGAAAAATATGCTCATACGGTTCAACCCTTCATAAATATTAAAAATATTTTAAGAAATAAAACCTCAAATGTAATATCGGACGGAAGGGTATGTTTATTTCATAATAGTTGACAACTATGCATAGGAACTCATGATGATTTGTGAAACTCTTGTAAATTAATTTGTATTTCTTATTTCCGAACCTCAAATCTAACATTCTGTTCAATTCAATTCAGGTATTGAAAAATCTATGACATCAGACATCGATGTCCCACAACACTAGTAAAACCAGTAATGGTAAATGACAATATATTAAGTTCTTCTTCTAGAAAGATGTCTGTGAGAGGTAGAGGTACGGAAATATATTTGAAACGAAGACGTCACCATTTTTAAATTATACAATTTCCATTCCTCCACGTATCCTCATCATATCTCCGACGAGTTGCAGGCTTAAGCAAGTCTATAACCCGCTCCATTTGAGTGCAATTTGTCCTGCCGAAATGCAGGCCCCGGCGTCGCGGCGGTGATAAAAGCGTCGCGCACCTCTCGGAATGCGCCGGATGGCATTGCTGCAGATATTATTACGGTTATGATTATGAGGAACCGCGAGGTGCGTGTTAATGACGTCAGAACTCACAAGATACGTTTACAGACACTAATTTCTCACTAAGATGCTATCAAATATATTACTCTGTTAATGAAACTTCACTAAATATTTAAAAATCAACTGTAAAAATCATCATATAACACACTGTCACTTTTAGTAAATTTTAATTTTCAAGAAAAAACTGCCACTTTCGATCATATATTTTTTGAAGTGTTAACGAAGTCATGCCATTAATATCAAGTTCACTTTGCTCTACAGTTATCTAAGTATTTAAAATGTATTACAGAAGTGTGTTTCCATAGACTATATTTCAAAACGACACAAATGGTACGGTTGAAATAGATATAGGACGAAGAATATCCACTATGAGGTCTTAAAGGTTCAATATGTATTTGTAAAATAGGGTCCTCCACCATTTTTTTAATTGTTTTCTATTAAACTTAATATTTGAAAGCAGCAGTGTAACTCACACTCAAAGATATTTTCTTCAGGATCCTGTAGATAAATGGAAGGTCGAACCGGTAAATATGCAACAGTAAACAGGCGTAATTTAATTTCGATGAAACTTCAGAAGAAGCTTCACAAAATAGTGTATTGCTTGTTATATAAGTGAAGTTTGTTTTGAATTAATTATCTTTTATGTGTTTAAATTTTCATTTTTCATATAAAATGTTTAGAAAAAGATTCCAAATATATAAAACAGTAGAAAGTTGGCATTCACGGTTCAATCCTTCGAAAATTACTAATACATTTTGCTGTGCTCATAATAATCAAAATTTGATATAGGCTGTAGATTTCATGTGAACAGTATTACATGGAAACTCAACTACTAATATAATTTTTATTGGACCAAATAGCTTTCTTATTTTTATTTCACATTTCTTATACTTCCCGAAAGAATGCAGTCAGAAAAATAAATTTTGTAAACATTTTTGAATGTTTTCATACGGAGGTTGAAAAGTGAATCATAATTCGCGAAGAAGACCCTATGTAAACGAAGGAAGGTGTAGGCATCTCGACGCCAGAGACACCCCGGTACTTAAAACGGTATTAGAAGGTGTTACAACGTCAACGACACTCGCGTAATTAATGACACTATGCATAATTTCTCTTAAAAACGATAATATTTTATCAAATACCTTGGATTAAATCTTTAATTAAGATTTAAATTAGATTGGCGGCAAAGGGTAGCCAGGACCACTTGAGGTGTTTATTCTGTCAGCCTAAATTACACACGTTTCGCAGGAGTTTTCACTCGAATTTTAATATCAACATGTCACGCTTTCAACGATCCTCCACATATTTTCTAATTAGATTATGCTACGGAAAGGACGGCGAAAAATTTCAATACAATCACGAGTCATTCCTGTCAGGTATATCTTTATAAGTATACTCGGATGTTATGAAATTATTTTGAAATAAATTGGTACGAAAATTTTGGACTTTTGCTATGTTTAGTTTTTCTGATAAAATTATCGAACATTTATGGAAAATATAATGCAGGCATAACATATAATTAGTTCAGCTTCAAAGAATAAGTACGAAATAACATTCGAAAAAGTTCTAAATAGGTCCTGGATGGCCGAGATTTATAACAACCTAAAAATATGTTAAAATATATGAATACAAATAACGTCTGAATATTTAAAAATAGAACAGATGCAAAATTATATGCTCTACAACTGTTATTTAAAGCTTTTTTACTTAATATAATTGGAGAAATAGGAAATTAGGAAAATATGATTTTACATGTTGAATCCCTATGTTCGGGTGTCACCACCCTGTATGTTTCATAAAGTATTTTATTTTCTTTGAATCTAAATTTCCGATGATTATTTTTTCCTAGGAGTTTAATTGGAAAATATTATATACTATAAGTGGTGACTCGTGAACTAAAATTCTAAAGATATTTGATGTCCACGTCACTTATTCTACAAATGAACAATTGCAAATGCAAAATTTCAGAAGCATTCAGTTCGGTCGCCAGTTTACTTCGTCCATGTGCAAACAAACCAATTAGAATACACTTGAGGCATGCCTCAAGACTCCCTTTTCTGAAGTAGGTAGTACAGAGGAAAAACGCTGTAAACAGTCGTACATTGACGAAGTTTGAGGCAGGATAATTTTTGCCTCTACACTTTTGTAGTCAGCACTGCGCTGGGCCTAAAAATCCTTTATTCGGCAGTATATATAGGTAGAAAAACAATGGGAATTTGAAAATTAGATGTGGACCTATTGCGTGCTAAATTTAAAATTTCTAGAAGATAGAAATTTAAAAATATAATACAAAATTCTTTTCTCCTTATTTTATAAGGTAATGCACTAACTAGATAAAATATTTCTTAGTTACAATACGAGTATTATCAGACTAATTGTCAATGAGGCAATACATTTGGAAATTAGGGAATAGGTTCGGAAATAAGTACCTTTAATAAAGGCAATGAAAATGTAAATATTATTCATCATGCGAAGTGAAGAGTTGGAGGGCTTAGCACACCGATTATCAAATCGTTTTCGAGAGAAAACAATTCAGTTTTTGAGTGGCATAACATAAAAGATGATAGAGTGTTTTTATTATTGAAAATAAAACAGTTTCCGGTAATTCGGAGCCGTAAAAAATAAAAGTAATGCCCCATTTAAAATCGTTAAATCATTGTAAAGCACTTTCCATTTTCAGGCGCGTCCTTTCAGGGAGCCATTGAAAACCAATCGGGAGATGGGAGCTGAGCACCGGCTACAATTTAAATCTTCCTCGATTCACGGAAGAATTAATAGAAGACCGGCGCACGCTATTTTTTCCACGGAAAGTTCGGTAATGATTTACGAACGCCGCCGTAAACATATTTCATTCGGCTGCTCGTGAAATCCTTCTTTCCGATCTCAGACATGGAAATCGCTTCCATTCATTCGTTCCCCTGCAAGCTTCCGTGTAATTGCCATTTACTACCACTTAATAAACAATCATTAACTCCGATCCATTTTCTTATCAATTTCATTCTTCTTAAGTAACTTTTTAATTCTTACTCCCCTGCATATTTATTCTTAATTCTAAGGTCTTCTAATTGTAATTTCGTAGACAAAACTAATATTAACTGTAAGAAAAATTTCATATGATTCTTACATATAAAACTTGAATATTGTCATCAATAAAAGGAAATTTTAATGAATTTGGACATTCCTAGAGGGAACCGAAAACTAAGGTTGTTGCATGGTAAATTTTACTTGAATTGTAGTGTCACAGATTGTCAGCTTACAGGCTCTTCATGTGTATTCCTCGGTTACAGTGGTACTTTTATTTGGATAAAGATTGGTGATGACAAGATTTGAACACCAGGTTATAATTCTTTTATTTATTTATTATTAAAAAAAATACTTATACAGTTTTGACTACAGTTGGCTATACAACTCCAGTTTTTATAGTTTTCCGTCAACCAACCTGGCGAAAGTTTGATATAAATTTAAAATTTCATTCCGTAGTCTTCAATGTTATTATCTTATTACTTCAGTTTTTAAAATTTAGCCCTTTTTATTAAAACTAATATATACAATTGTTGAAACCGTCGTAGTATAATAAATATAGATATTACTTGCAAGTTATTTTTTCTTGTCTAGGATTCTAGATGGTTTTTAATTATTTTACATATTACACATTTACATTTTACCAAATAATATATTACACCATGTTACATGTTTCACCAGTTACTTGGAATTTGTGTAATACAATTATTACTACGCTAAGAAGGTAATTGCCACCTATTTAAAAAAACAAATGAATTTTGGTGACTCTTGTAACTTTTTGTACTATTCATATTTTCTAATGTACGTATATTTTAATATTCATATTTTATCATAGCTGATCAGTGTTGGTATATGACTCTTAAAGAAATTCTCTATTTTACATCTAATTTCTCCCACTTTGTTTATTTTTATCCTTCCAATTAATTGCGGCAGATTTAGACCGTGTTATCTTATAGCAGTATTTTGCAAAACAAAGTTTGAAATAAAGAGTTTCATATTAAAACAAAAATTAACATATGTTTTTAATTATATTTTTTATTAAACATAAATATATGTTATTTTAAGTCAATTTGAATGATTACTATTACTACTATTAGTAGTAATGTCTCTCTCAAATGACAAAACTCACGAAAACGGGATTTTGCCTGCTATATACCAACACTGCAGCTGATGATACCTAACGTCTGAAATACCAAATTTGCACAAAATTTTTGTTTCAGTAATAGGTTTCAGTAAGGATCTAAAAAGCCCAAACCATTTCAACATTAATTATTTCTGAAGTTCCCAAACATTTCTACAATATTAAATACAAATACTATTAAACTAACTTCAATTAACAAATATATTTGAAACTTAGGTCACTAAAAGAATAGAAAATTGGAACTGGCACCAGATTTGTCCTGTGTTGAATACATACGTGTGAATGTGTGTGTGTAGTAAGGGAAGCGTGGAATAAAACGTAATGTATGTCGTAGTATGCCGGCCTATTGTCGGCAATATAGTTATGGGGGACACAGGGTTGGAGGAACCGTTTGGTCGCAAAAACTGCCGCGATCAAGCCATATGATAATTTAAGGGCACGCGAGCGTACGCCGCGTCCTTACGCGTAAATGTGACTTTCAATTTGCCGGAGCGCGGGATTATCTTGGCGACGCCAGTCTCGGCGTCGGGACGCCGGCTCTGTTCCTCCCCTCCGCCTCCACCTCGCTCGAGACGTGCTCGGATTTGGAAATATTTGTATAATTCTGCCCTGATTATCAGCCACGCTTAATTCTGTGTGTTTTGCCCGGCCGATGAAATACGGTACGCCACCATGCACTATCTTCCAATTCCTGTTTTTTCTTCTTCCTACACGCATAACACCATGTTGAGTATTCCGCTCGGGAATAAAAATTAATAGGGCTTTTTGTACGCCCAAGCCAGTGGAATTGCTTTCAGAAATCATTGCTCAACTCTGTGCATTAATTACTACATCAAACGATTGACACACATTCGCACAGATATGTTTTTGCTCTCATCTTTGCTCTGCATATTGCCTCTTATTACTTCTCGTCATCATTTACATTAATAACTGTTGTCTAGTATTACCACTACGATGAAATTATGCCTCATATCATAAATTACTTTTTGCACTCAGTTGGAGTCTGGTTAAAATTTAATAAAATATATAAAAATAACTTATCGTCATCCGTGGTATAATATTACCCCATGTACGAAATGTAATTGTTTTCTAACAAGTTTTTTTTTGTATTTTGTGTGTAATTAGACCTTAGTTTTTGTAAGGTTTACAGACAACCAATATCTTACGGTCTTGACGAAATTTCGTAAAGGCTGACATTTTTAAATATTGTTATAAATTTAAAAATTAGATAAAGCAAGCAACATTATATGTCGTAATAAATAATAAAATTCACCTTTTCTTCACAAATTATTTAATTTACACAAAATGTACATTTCGATTGACTAGCAATCATCATTAGTTTTACTCTGATGATGAACAGGAAAAAATCATTCGCATATAATAGGTAGACGATTTAGTTGATATTCCATGAGTTTTGAAGAACTGTTGTTGAATGATCAATCAGACCTTGATGATAATGAATAAGTTGAAGATTATTAAAACGAATATGCGGGATGCCAGGAAAATTATTTTCAAAAAAGGAGGAAGGAGGATGATTAGATAAAATGTGTAATTTGTGGTTGTTGTTTACAAGAGGAGTGTATCATATAAGACAAATGACAACAATCTGTTAACCAGTTCATCTCCTCATAGCCTTGGTCCATCTCACGGTCTCACCTATATAGTGGAGGAGAGTTGGCCTTTTTTAAACACAAATAAATTATTTATTATAGTATCCAGAACATAATTTAATTTTTTATTTATTCTTAAAAGTAAGCCTAGATTATATATTGTTACAAATAAATTTCCTTTTTTAAATATTATTCAATAATATAGAAAATTTATTCTATCAATTTTTTTTAAATATGTTGTATAAGTTATTATAACAATGAAAAAATTATTGGTTTTTTATAGTAAATTATTTATTAATTAGATAAGTGTTAAAAATGTATATTATGTATGCAGATGAAATTGAATATTAGTGTTTTTGTGAAAGTTTAGAGTGTTCGGTCCCTTCGTGAGCAACTCATTGCTAGAGTCCATTCCATTTGGTATGTTTAAAGTGTGTATGTAATGTGCAGAGGAGTTAGAGTTGGAGCTGTTATTGCTTGTGTATTGGCTTAGCTCGGTTTCGGATTTGGTCCGGCGTAATCCCAGCCGTAACTTCGCTAAGTGTACACACATGCATCGTAGGTGGCCGCGAGCCCGAACTTTGACCACCGTCTCGTTCGGGAATTAATTCGGGTGGATTCAAACAGGATTACGCGAACTCAGGTGTGGTTATTGGGACTCCAACTTGTGTCTCCACTTGCTAACTTCCCGGCAGCAAATAAAACGATTAGAATAGATTTCAAATTAAATGGAGCATGTGATAATGTCGACATAACTCATATTTACTGTTTTTATGGGGCTAGCTCACCCTCGTGTTCCAAGCTCCCGCTCTGTTTGATGTGCTGATGCATCTCTTGCACTCCGAATCAATTTTAAGTGCGCTCTCCACTCTGCCACTTGTTCTTGCTATCTTGTATTGTTTTATGTCAACGTATGAGATCAGTTTTTCTCATCTCACAAAGGCTTCGTTTTTCTTATTGTACAACAATTTCTCACTATCAAGATTATTATAACAGGATGTACGTACGATAAGCTTATGCATGAAGCTGTATTTGTCGCTGCTTTATGGATTTTACTGTGTTGTTAAAAAAGCGTACAACAAGGAATAAATTAGATAAAAGGTAAAGTTTATTGTTTCGAATTGACCATTAAATATTGTAATTATTTTGTTCTTCTTAACATTTTGAGTCAGATATAAAAATTCTGATTTTGCTACTATCAGGAAAATTATTTTAAAAGAAAATTTGTCCCACTAACTATACAATGAGAATTTTCAAATGATTATTAAAATATTTTTTTATATCCCTAGAGTTCATTTTATATTCACTATAATTAATGAGTATGCTCTATTCTGCACAAATATGCAAGCCTTACAGCTACGGAATGCAGAGAGATAAAACGTCAAACGTCAAACATTTTAATTTACTGCTCAAATGCTCAGTCAATATTTAATAATAGCGAAGTTGAAGAAATTAAAAAATATTATATAATTAAAATACGACAAAATGTATATGTTTTTGGTGTCATTTGATGAAGAATATTTTTATTTTCCTTTTGATACCACAACCATAATTGTCAGTTATAACGGGGGACAACAGCCTGCAAAAAAACTAATTTGTCATATTAATCTCCTATGTGCACCTTCAAAAAAACACGCAATACAATACACATATATAGGTCTTAGGAACTCACCTTTACAGTCAATTTTAATATTGTTCCCATAATCTCATTAAACATACTAATTTTATCTTATCTATATAACTGACTATCACTACTTGAAGAATAAACTCATAACTGCCTGTTGGTTATAACTACAGATTGTTGCATATTTTTTTTTATTCTAGTAACTACAAATGGCATTTATAAAGATGATAATAAATTGAAGAATAATGCTAAATTTATTATTACTAACTACAGGTTGTCGAATCAATTACAAATGTTGACTGTGTTAGTCTAGTAACAAATAGTAGTGGTAGTAAAGTGAAAGATAATAAGGTTAAGAGAATAAATAAATGATGAACGTTGTTTGTGCTAGCGGAAAATAAATAGCAGTAGTAGAACGGCTTAGTAGAGATGATGATAAGGTTAAGGGAATAAATAAATAAAAGTTTGATGAGCGGGTGGCTCCGGATTTGTTATTGTGAAGGAAGCGGCGGGAGAAGCCAAGTGGCATTAAAACAGTGGTACTTGGGGGACTCATGAATATTTAGAGTGGTCGGATGCGCGTGGCAGCGATAGGTGACTTGGTGGCTTTCTGCATGAAGAATAAGGATTTGCGCGCTTGGCGAAGGCTGAACCGAATCAAAGCGCCGGCTGAATCGCTTTTAATTTTCCTTTCCATTTCTCTTTATTCCTTTAGTCGGAACAAGAATTAAGTTTGGCTTTTGTAAATTAAAACGGCGGCTCGGTGCAGAGAAGGCTGCAGTGGTTTTTAGTCTAATTAATTCTGCTTATAAATTCCGATTCAAAACCTTCCGCGAGCGGAACCGTTCTGTTATTGCTCGCTCGGCCGGTGTGCGCTTGATAAATTCACTTTTCCGCGCTTAAAAACATTAAAAGCAAAAGACGATTGAAGTTATGAAAAGCAGCTCACACAAATTAAATCTACTGCCGCTGGACGGGGAGGCGGCAAATGAGATTATAGCGACACGGCAAGGGCGGCGCGGGGTCGCCAGCGTCACCGGTACACGTGGTCGGGTAAAGCTGTGCTTCCTTCCGGTCAAGATGTCCACTGCTGCCATTGTCTGCTGTGATTGCAGGAAGCCGTTGATTAAGCACGCGCGACACCTCGGCACGCGGCTGCCGATTGCTCGCTTCCTGCGCATACATCACAACACCGCGGGCTCAGTGCTTCGACAACAGTCATCTTCCGACACAACAATACTCTTCTTTACTTTTTACCTAAAATTGTTTTATTTGATATTGTATTCTCCACTTCTTTTCCCTGTTCCTTCGAGCACAGTGGTTCGACAACCATCATCTTCCTTCACGCTACTACTTTTTTCTTTTCACCTGCAATTGTTTATTGTTTTGTTTATTTTATGGTATTTTATTTATAATTGTATTCTCCACTTCTTTTTCCCTATTCCTTCAAGCACAGTGGTTCGACAACAATAATCTTTCTTCACACTAATACTTTTGTCTTTTCACCTATAGGTAATTGTTTATTATTTTGTTTGTTTTATGATATTTTGTTTGTAATTGTATCATATTCTTCTTAATTACTTATCAATAATTATTTATTAGTTCTTTTGATTTTATAGAATATTATTAGAAATCGTATTACCGACTTCTTTGTCCCTGTTCCTTCAAGCACAGTAGTTCAATAACAATAATTTTCTTTCACATTCACATTATTTTTTTTCCTTACCAATAATTGTTTATTATTTATCATTCATACAAGGTTAGACTTAATGAAGACGGTTGTTATTATTATTGGTCATAATTATATATTATTTATGAATCATTCTAAATAGGAGTTATGTGATTCTATGTAAAGTTTCATGAAGATAAACTTCAAAGTAAATAACAGTCTAACAATAGTTTATTACAAAGAAAATTGCGAAAAAAATATTGCACGGATTTTCATTAATCCCTTTGATGAATACTAGTCTAAGAATAATTTAATAATTAAGATCATAGAAATTTTAATTTTTCTATACTTTTTAGTATGTGGTATAATCGTCTAACAATAGTTTATGGGTAGGAAAACTAAAAAAAAAATATTATGGAGATCTTCAAAGATCTTATATCTTACAATTTCTTAGGATACTTTAAATATAACAGAAGCACAGCATTTTTTTCTACGGTTTTCGAAATCTTTTCAAAAGCGCACACATGTAACGTTGATGGGCCTCACAGATGAGAGGGCCTCACTTTGCTTCTACAATACTAAACAAAAATAAATAGGTAAATAAGAAGTAGCGACACTATGTCGGCATCATTAATATTTCATTAATAATTAAAAGCAATACGGAAATAAATAAAAATTATTTCTTGACAATTGTATGTTTGAGTAATTCAATTATACTCATTTTATTTCTTGACATGTATCACACATATCTAATAAGTTCAAAAAGAACATTTTTTAGCTGAGCGATCTTTCGGCAAATTAAAAATCATTCAAAATTACAAATTATATAATACGTCCTAAAATATTTAGCATTGTTAGTGATAGAACATAAAAGTGTCCATACGTTAAATTTGAAAGTATTAATTGCTGATTTCGCTTATTTAAAATATATAATGTCACAAATAATTTAATTATTAACTTTGAGAAGAGGCGGAAATTTGGGGATACCACTCTTCAGTATCTTCGTAAAACTCAATAATGCACTTATCTGTACAGTGACAAGAGTGGCAATAGGTTAGTAAAATTTCTACAGCCTTCCAACTTTTACCAGTCTATTAGCGTTATGTTTTTGAAGCATGTAGGACTTCGAAGTGTAGTACCTTCAAATAATTTTAATATTGCTGTGAATTATAGTTACGCCACTGTCGTCAACGTCCAATATATCGATCATAGATGCAATAATATAAAACTAGACAGTTATGGTTATGTATGTCATGGTAAGAAAAGGGAGAACAGTGGTAAAGTTTGAGAGCCATGGTTTGAGTGACCAATGTGTCATCACCGTTTGAGTCCGTCAAGCCTGCGCGCCCACTTAGCATCCTCTTTGGCTGCTGATTCGAAACCATAAGTCTTCATTTAGCCGGGGGCGGCGGGGATCGGGGGCGGTGAGCCATGATAAACCGGACGAGATGGAGAGTAATGGCTGCAATTCACAGACTTGGCAGCGTTTTACCTGAAGCGGCCGCGCGCGCTCTTTCTTTCCGCCTGGTCATTTCTCTTGCTCCCGGTGACACCGGCAATTCCTTCCTTCCGAACCACCCCACCTCCGGCACGAAAGTCGCGTCCACACGGAGAAGTTGCCACCCACCAAGGGGAAATGGTGGACTAGTCAAACTTCTAATTTATTCACCTGTTGGGCATTCCCATTACATACGCCGACGATACTGGGTTCAGATCTCTGCTTAAATTCCTTTCAAATATCCATCCCGACGCTTTAAGTTTGGCCGACACCCACACCACTTACTTTTTACAAACACTATACCATTCAAACTTGTAATTTATTCAACTGTTGTTCATTTCTCATTTATTCGATTCAGATCTCTATTTGAATATACCACATAATTCATTTCTTACAAATTTCTTCCAATCCAATCCAACTCTTTTAAGTTTGGTCTAAATCCATTCTCTTCTAATTGATTCACTTGTTGTATAATCTCATACATTAAACTTCTTTATTGGTCTGTAGGACATCAGTTCAAATGTTTACATGAATGATCCAGAAAAAAACACGAAGTGATTGTTCATTTTTGTTTAGTTGTAATTTTAAAGGACAACAAAGGCAAACATGTTACTATGATCCGCCTAAAAAGCGCTTTCATTTTACGTTTAGAAAGAGGATAGATAGCGCTGAACTGAACTGATCTACTAATGCCTTGAGACAAATTAAAAGGAACAAGTACAAGTGATACCTAAGCTGAGGTGCGAAG
The DNA here is from genome assembly GCA_035578165.1 of Stenolophus ochropezus. Taxonomy (NCBI): domain Eukaryota; kingdom Metazoa; phylum Arthropoda; class Insecta; order Coleoptera; family Carabidae; genus Stenolophus; species Stenolophus ochropezus. Next base: position 9,001,470 of record JAQOWZ010000002.1, read on the forward strand.
TGAGGTTTTAGTTTTTTATCATCTTCACTTATTAAATTCTGGGTCATATATTTCTATTTCCAAGTTCATCTTGATAACAAAAACACATATGTATAACGTAATTATCAAAATAGTTGTTTTCTGCGCTGGCGCAATCAGTTAACTATAAAATTTGCATGGTACTTCGCAGGGTGCAGGACAAGAAAAAATTAGTAGCTAAGGAGCAATCTACCCCACCTAAAAGGTACGTCGGTAGGTATATTATAAAATAGTACTGCTCAGTATTACAGTCGACACAAAATGAAATATTGTTAAGCTTGAGTGGTTTGACTAACAATGCAAGTAAAATTTGTATGGATCAATTAGAAGAATATTTTTATTTTCCAAGAGAGCAAGGATAGAACCTAAATCTAAACAATAGTACATTGAAAAATGAGCAGTTAAAAGAAAATAAATATATGAATTATAATTTACTTCTCCTGTGATACAGAATTGTAAATAAAATTATTTAGACCAAAAAATAAGTAATTTAAAATTAAGTAATTCAGACCTCGTTTTTTTCACATTACCAAAAAAAATTCCGTGACCTTCTACTGCATCTATTTATTTTGAATGAATTTGTAAGTAAAGTTCAATAAAATGTGGTATAATATTTTGCTGTAAAAATAGGTTATAACATGGTATTATTTAAAATTTATTCTTTTCCTTTGAACAAAAAAGATATGTGTTGTAATATTGATATCCTTTGGTTTACTGGGAAAACAATAATTGTCGCACCTAAGTTAAAATAATGAAAACAATCAAAGAGACTGGTACATTCAGTAATGAGTAATAATTTGTGATGATAAATGCTTGCATTTACGTTTTTATTTTAGCGAAGATTTATTTTTGAGTGTAAGAATAAGGAAGAGATGATTTGTGCGTGGCGAAGTGTAGCAGGGGCTTTAGCGTACGTCTGGTGTCCAATGACTTGGCTTTGTTAGCGTCGTCCAGAAGTCCCTCGCAAACATTTTCATTAGCTATTTGTTACGGCGTTACGGTGGCGTGCACCCTACCGTAAATACAAATATACAGGACAGGGACAGCGAGGGGTGGGGGCGGCTTTTTGCACGGGACGATTTATCGTGGCGGAGCAGCGATCGCTCAGTCACGGCAAAAACCGCGCGGTAAACAAGCGCAAGTTATTTAATGACACGTCCTCGCGACAATAGCCCGCACCTTAAGGCTGCTGCACACCATCTCAAGCTCATCAATTCAGTGCAAATACGAAAGGGATCATCTTTGGTGCTATAATCTTAGAAGAGTTTTGACCGCAGGTGAAATGCAGAAGTTACCCGATCTTTGACAACCTCTTCAAAGGATCTACAGCTTATAGTATGTTGCGAACTACCTGGACACAATATTATTTTCATTTGATTAATAGTTATCAATGGCGAGTTTTGAAATAGATCTCACACTCACATTCGTGTCGAAACGCGCTAACTAAATGAGTCACCACTGCTCAACAAAATGCGAAAAATATTATGACAAAATGTACTTATTTTTACCTCTCACTTCTCAGTAAGAGAGGTCTTGGAATCTTGCTAAAAATCGGATAGTGAGTTTTCAATATGGATAAGCACGTTTACAAGTCCCTGAAACAAGATTTTAATATTTTTATGATAATGTCTGTCGAATGGATAGATGGATGTTGTCGTAACGATTACTCAAATATTAGTGAATATTTTTTTTTTGATATATCATTCTGACAACTTAGATTAGATCTGATTTTGGTGTTAATCGTGAAATCGGAAGTTGTGTTTTCAAGAAGATTTGAAGTGTTTTTCTGAAATGTCTTAATGAATTCTGAATATATTGTCAACCTACAACCTTTATAAGGGACTTATAATTTATAGCAAGACCTCAAACCGCAAGAAATATCGTTTCTTGTTTGAAAATTCTGATTCGGTTTGTGATCCGATGCGATATTTTATAATTAAAAATATTCTGGGCATAACTTTATTAAACAAATACATATTGGCAAAAAAATTATGTATCTATTACTTTATTTAAAAATATATACCTACTATTGTTTTAAAGTTATTTTGTATAAATAGTAGATGAAAAAAAAAATTTCAAAATATATTAATTCATTTTATAAGGATGTCTAAAAGTATCTTAAAAGTATAATAAAAAATACTTGAATATTTACAATAAGATTAAAATACAAATTTAATATAATCTAATATTTCACTTTTTATAGTAGGTATATAACGAAAATATTCTTTTCGACGTATATTAAAATAAATGATAACGTAACTTTGGTAGAAAGAGTGGAGAACCGTTTGTAAGAGTATAGGTAAAGTGTTGAGTGATTATATCGTGTTTGACATTTAGTCGTGGGACGATTGGATCTCCACAGTGTGCAGCAGCCTAGGAGGCGGCGGGAACGGCGGCAGCATTGAATAATTCATGTCGGCCGTGTACGAATCATTACTTGAGTCATGTAACGCTGCCGAGTTGTTGGTACGGTGAGCACTTTGTCCGTGATCTGACGTGGCCTCCGACTCTTCATCTTTTTACCCCCGCTTGTTTATGTAAGCACACGCGGAAGTTTCGCTCATTTGTCTCCGCTCGCCTGACAGTTTGCTTCAAAATGGTTTCCTTCCACGGCGTGCGCGAATCACTGACCAGATTCCCTCCCCGTTCGACTCGCGCTCTTCACTTTATACGCCGTAAAGCGCGTGCACGCTTATAAGCGCCCCGGTCCGGAGACAATCCGACAAGCCAACCTTTTATATGTAAAACGAAACTGATATGTTTATGGCGGATTATAAAACTCCATGACTTGTAAAAATCCTGAGTGACAAGTCCCGGAAGCAGGAATGGAGCCGGAAGTGCCCCGCTTCCGCAGGGAGAAATGAAGCTTGGCGCGGTGATGATGATGATGCCTGCGCAATGACACATACGCCAAGGTAATGCGCTCTGCCCGCGGCCGACAAATACCACTCGTCGCGGTAATGTCCCGGGTGCTCTCGGCGTGTTCCCGTAAAAACAGGAAGCGTTTTTACACAAATGAAGAGCCGGTGCTTGGGCATTTTTCAACTCGGCAACTACTTAACGCTTTTAATATCGCCACTTACGGCGGAGTGTGATCTGTGTTCCCGCCGCTCTTTATGCTCGTAATTCAGTTTTTTGCGGCCGCTCTACAATATCAACATGCTTTTACATTTTTATGCGCGCGATGACAGCGAGTGTAATGCTTTATGTACCGTTGTACTTGAATTTACTTAGCTCTTTTTCTATTTGTAGTGCAATAATATATTCAAAGCCGCGACGTTGAGTGACAGCGACGCGTGTTGGTTGTTTCGCGGTCCGAGCCAGGCCGAGTGCGCTCTCGCCTCGCTCCATTAATCCCGAATAACGCCTGATTCCATATTCCCCGGACTGTAACTTTTTAAAAGGAATCGTGCAAGTTTCGCTCAAGTTGTAAAACAATTGAGGGGTAAAGGTATATGACACGCAATTTAATACTTTTTTACGTGCATAAAATATTCAGCGTCTATTACAAAGTTACGACGATATAAAACGTCGGCGGCCGAGTCCCTGGCTTCATTACTTAAAATTTTTAAAGTTTTCCGGGGAGAAGTTAGGCATCAGGTTCACGGCAGCACTACATGTAAGCACCATAAATAATGCAGACTTAGCTCAATTTACACTCATAATCAGCTTAAGAAAAGTGGCCGCTTTAAATGTACTACGCGCTGGATTACGCTCGGCTTTTTATTATCCGAGGTCCCGTCGTAAATTACCTCGAGTATCTCAGCCCCAATTACTCCACACTCCTCGTCATCATCATCGTCAACATCTCTTCTAGAACAAGTACCTTTAACTACACTTTCCATCTGTATACTTTTGTCAAGTTCATTCTTTTACTCTTAAATATAACTTACTTAAATATTTCTAAAAGGAATTATTAAATAATTTAATTTTAGTATTTACTATACTTTATACAACTAGTACATACTTGAGCCTGTATCTTTCAGATTAATTATGACAATAAATTTTAAAAATGAAGGTTTGGTTGGATCCTGAATTTGGTTTAATTTTGAAGAAGAACGACCTTAGGAATCAAAAAATTGAAACAATTATTTGCAACAGAGAATTACAATCTTTATTGGACATTTCGAGGATGAAATTGTCCTCATCTTCAGCATTGTTACAAACAATTGTCTCAATTCTTAAATTCACAACACTGTTTTTACTGAAAATTAAAAATAAAATTTTCTAAATACAGAGTAATTTTAAATATCCTCATCATAAATAGCACAATCTTTCTAGATAAAAAAATGACTTCATATATGGTTTCACTAAATCAATTTCTTTTACTTTTAAATTCGTAACATTAGGACTGCAGGAGTGAAGAAATAAGCAGGATTGCAGTCAACTGATGAATTTTATTAGTCTAAGGCCAACGTTTCGCTACCAATTGTAGCATCATCAGGGCAAACTGGGAAAACACATGTTTTAACAATATTATGTGGTTTTGTTTAAATACAAATACTTACAGACTATTTTAAAATATTGTGATCATATACAGAAAATCAATCAAGTAGATATCGTCAAACATTAAAAAATAAATAAATAAATAATTAAAACACGTCATGTAATACAAAATAATTTGTTGTAAAATGGCGATTGTTAACAATATTTTTTCTTAACAGGGATTAACTTGAATTCTCTTGTTTAAATAATTTACAAATGTTACTGTAGATGGAGCTTAAATTTTGGATGTCGGTCCTGAAATTTATGTTGTTATTGTCATTTTGTATGTGTAGCATTTCTAGTATCAGTCGTTTGTGTAAAATAGGTTCTTTGTCTAAAATATTTACTCCGTCGAAGTCGAAAGTGTGTCCAGTTTGTATACAGTGTTGTGTGAGGGCACAAGTTCCGTTATTGTTAGTTTTGTTTGAATTTCTTTTGTGTTCAGTCATTCGTGTTTTTAAATATCTTTTACTTTGTCCTGTGTAAGTCTTGGTACAGTTTAGGCAAGGAATTTTATAAATCGTATTAGTGTGTAACATTGTATCTATTTTGTCTTTTAATGTACTAAAAAGTTGTTTTATGTTTTTAACAGGTTTTAAAGTTATGTTGATGTCTAAATTTTGTTCAAGCATACGTTTTAAATTTCCCGCTAGTCCATCTATGTTCGGAATAGAGACATACTTTTTTTGTTCAAGGCCATTGTTTGTTTGATTGTCATTAACATTTTGTTGGTTATGCTACAATTGGTAGCGAAACGTTGGCCTTAGACTAATAAAATTCATCAGTTGACTGCAATCCTGCTTATTTCTTCACTCCATCATCCCTCCAGTCGCTTAACACCAATTCTTACATTAGGACTGCAGTTTCAATGGCTAAACGAAAATTATAGACCTAATATGGGATTAAGTCAAATAAATGAAATATACTAGCATAATCATATTCTTTAACAAATTAATTTATTGTGTAACAATAGAGAAACTAGAAGAGGCTAAACAAAACATATAAAAAGTGACTGATATCCAGAATATTGTCATATCTCATTAAATTGTTGCTCAAGATTGTTAGCCTATTTGATTTAAGTGTATAAGTATAAGACTGAATATTTAAACAGAGTAAACTGAAAGAAATGCATAACTCTTACAAGATCATGCTTAGTGACATTATTGGTAGGGTAATTATTTTGGGAGTATGGGGCTGTCCGGTAGAATTGATGTGGTGTGATGCGTTGGAATGGAGGTTGATGAAGGTAATGAATAAGGTTGAAGGCAGGTGGCGGGCTGACCGTTTGTCGCGAAGCCGGCGGCGTGGCGTCTTGGACGTTGTAATTAAATTGTAGGGGCACAATGGCTTGGGCGGCATGTGCAAGACATGTCCCCCGGCATCTCGGATGAGCGCACATTAATCTGCACGGCGTCCAGCGGTACCTACAAGAATTCGCTTCTGTAACTTAGGTCCGGCGCAAGAAGGAAATTAGACGGGACCGGCCTCGAATTCCTCGGGCGTTTAATTTCCAAGTAAGACGGCGTTGTTGGTGGGGCTGCATTGCTGTGTGCAACTTATGTGTGGAACATTACGTCGCGATTCAAAGGCTGGAGGTGCGCGCGGAGCTCCAAGTCGACGAGGGTCAACCGCATAAACTTTCAAAGCCCGCCCGGCCGGCCAGCGCTTACCGAAGGCATTTCACGGATCCCGGATCCGATAGCCCTCATCTTCCCAACTATGTACCAACTACACACAACTGCTGCGCTTCTTATTAAGACCTTGACAAACATCACACACTCATATGCAATGCGTATCATTGCTTTTCTTAAAACAAAAATTATACATATATTAATATACTCATCAAGAATCTTAGGTCCTTTGAAAGAAGAGGAACAATGATGTAGGAAGAACAATTATTAGCTGTATTAAGAATTTCTTGACAATATTTACTTGCAGAATGTCAGCCCTCAACTATTGTTAGCTGTATTAAGAATATCATGACAAATTTTACTTGCCCAACTATGTACCAACATTACACAACTACTGCGCTTCTTCTTAAGACCTTGACAAACATCACACACTTATTCCTACACCCTTCATATCCAATATATATCATTGCTCTTCTTAAAAGAGAAATTACATATTACTACGCTCATTAAGAATCTTAGACCCTGTGGACAATGTTGTAGGAAGAACAATTATTAGCTGTATTAAGAATATCATGACAAATTTTACTTGCCCAACTATGTAACAACATTACACAACTACTGCGCTTCTTATTAAGACTTTGACAAACCTCACACTCTTATTCCTACACCCCTTATATCCAATATGTATCATTGCCCTTCTCGAAATACAAATTACATTTTACTAAGCTCATTAAAAATCTTAGAACCTTTGAAAGAAGATGAACAGTGATGTAGAAAGAACAATTATTAACTGTATTAAGAATATCATGATAAATTTTACTTACAGAATATCAGCCCTTAACCATTGCAAAGATCTTACAGTATATTTCGAAACTCTCAGTCACAGCGATATTTTTATTTGGTTAAAGATTAGCGAAGCTGAGATTTCCACTCCAAATTTCATACTTCACTGCAAAAAGTAACATAATTCTCTAATGTTACTGCAACCAAATCCAAGTTCATTCTGGTACTGCCCTTTTCACCTGTCCAATATAAATCAGTTTTATAAAAGTACAAGTAATCATGTATTGTCCTATTTCTTAAAAATCTTGTGGATGTTTTCGAAATATGAAACCGTTATTAAAATATCCAAATGTTGATAATGTTACTATATTCTTTTTAATATCATTTGTAATAAATTTTACTTGCATGTCAGTTAAACAACACCGTTTTTTTTTACCAGTATGTCTCTTTCTCTAAATCGTGTTGGCTAATATACTCCTTTTATATGATTTAATAATTCTTATCAGTAGTTTCTAAACTCTTTTGGGAAGCGGAAACTAGACTGGGTGCAGACGAAATACAAATTCTATCTATTTCATCAGCAATCTTAGCAATGCAATTAATTTACCGATACGTTCTGCGAGGGACCTGCAATTTAGTGGGGACCAAACCACTAATGGCTGGTAACACCGATATAATTAAATTAAAGTTTTCTTTAAATGGATCGTGTCCTGGTATAGGTAACGAATGACAGATTGCTGACATCATTTCTAAAACTATTGATGCCCATTACCGGCTAAGAAAGAATTAAAATATGTAACGTGGTGAATAGTTACTGAATGTGTTGCTCCAACTTCAGATCTTATCCTCTGATCAATGTTGAGTACAATCGCGCTTATCATGGAACTATGAAAGAAATAATAAGACAATAGTTGGTTATTGGTGCATTAGCAGTAGCAGCGTTGCGACTCATCAGAGGGCAGTAGAAACAGATTGAAAGTTCGGGAACAGATTGTTGGGAAGAAAACACATGTAAATGGAATAGACGCGAGTAGGAGAGTTGCGGACGAAGGCCGTTCGCATCTCCACGTACTTGTTAGGAAGTTGTTGCCGGTACGAGTGTATTCATGAAACGGAATGGATGTAGTCGGCGACCGCAGACCTCCGGGACCTCGGGCGTCCGCAAGACATTCGCCAAGAATTCCTCCTGCAGCCATATTACAGCGGCCAGAACTTTGCGCAGCGGACTCCTCCGGAAATAACTTACGTGCTGTTTGTTACTCACTGCATTACATTTGTTTGGAAACGCGTTAAGACGAACGGCGATAAATAATCCCTCCCGCACCTTATCATCCTGGGCAGACGTGCGGCACTATTCACACTAACTTATAGTTGGCGACAGGCCTACCCGGTTGCCGCACAATACTCAACTTACTTCTCCTCCACACACAACTCTATTTCCCTAACAAATAACAACCTCCTCTTACTACCGTTAGAATAGTAGGTACCTACAACCATTTACATATTAATGAAATCGGGGTTTGCAACCTTTTTAAGTAAACGGTTCCAAAAATTCCAACATTGATTCCAGTTTTGGATGTTAGGTTTTATTGAAAATTTCAGTTTCCAAAAAGTAAGAAAACTTTTGATTTAAATTTCTGTTACCAACTTTAACTTTAGCTTAAAAAGTATCTCAACGTTCATCATTGAACTTACGGATATGAAATACTTTTTAATTATGTTCTTTATTTAATTTATTATTTGAAATTATCGAAAAATGTTCTAAGATTTTTACGATATATCATAGGTCCAAATCAGAAAATCAGATAAAAAATTAGTTCGCTATCGCCTTTCTCAACAGGTATACAAGCTATGCTTCCGCAGAACTCAAGGGAGGTTGGATCCCTGAACGCTAAATTTTGGCTCCACCTCCAATTAGTGTTTGTTCTAGTTTTCCACATATTGAACTATGTTGTAATTCACATATCTGGATCATATATAGGAGTAGTTTAAAAGCGGATGAAGTTTGAGCCAATTTAAATAAAATAACGAGTTTTGTGACAGAAGTTAGGTAGGAAAATTATTTTTCCTACGACCACTATGGAAAGTGGCTGTTTTCTCACACAATATAAAGCTTGAAAGTTGCGTATTTTCCACAGTTATGGATTACCAACACTGTGCATGGGTAGTGTGGGATATATTATTTCACAAAATAATTGCTAACACCTGCGCCATATTGTTTTTATGTCAAATAGCATCCGTGCATGTATTTTTTTCGTCTCGTGCCGAAAGTTTCACCCCTTGAGGGAAATGGGCGACTTTCTGCACTTGTTGCACAATATACTATTTATTACAATTACTCGTATAGTCATACATGTTTTCGGAAGAAATGATTATAGATATGATCAAAATTGTATCTCTATTCATTTTCATGTATTTCGTTACAAATTAATAATTATTAAACATCAACCCAAAAGCCATTCATTTTTAAGACATTTTATTTCAATTTTTGTTGTCATCGTTACAATGACAATTTTTACTTAAATTTTTCAAATACCCGACCACAGCGGTATTTTTATTTGGTACGAGATTGGCAATGCTGGGTTTGACCCCAGATCTCACACTCCGCCCAGTTTGAGTCAGAGTGCGCTAACCAAGTATCTTTTATTTTATTAATTTAAATTTTGTGCTACATCTATCAGTGATGATTACGTTGTTCATTTTGTAAGGTCTGTATGCACGTTTAATAAATCATAGAGCGTACATCTCCAAAGTGTAAATTCCTAAGTTTGCCAGGATGCGGTTGCTGGCCGCTCCTTGTAAGTTTGCTTTCTTGCCTTGGCAACTACGGATGTTAAATGGTTTTGCCCATTTGCCTTGATTGGCCGCCGTTATCAAGCCGATATCGTGCTACGACCCACGATGTGTCTCCGCGATACATCCGGGCTATTCTTCACTATATCTTTTCCTACCTAACAATCACTCATTCCTTAATTCCTCCACTTGTTACACAACATAAACAAAATAAACAATGTAGCTTACTAGTTAGTGAAGGATTGTGATCTCCGTAGGATTCGATCTTACGTTGTCAAAACCACTGTCAATCTTATTTTCGTACATGTTTTAAGCAACCAATAAAAGATGATACCCACCGTTGAGTTTTTTATCATTGATGAACTTAGTTCCTAGTTTACACGGAAAAACCCTATTAGTTCGAAATTATGATTTAAGAACCATGAAAATGCAATAACCAAAAAAAAAAAGATTTAACCGACCATTGTATTAACTGGTAATAATAATCCATTGCAGTAGTAATTCAAAATATTACATGTAGCAGAAAAAGGATTAACAATGACGAAGGCAGCTCTGAGCTGTCGAAAAGTTGTAATTAATAAATTTTTACAGAACTAAAACCCAAATATTGTCTATTTATTAATAATGAGTTCTGAAAGCTTCTTTCAATGATTAACAATGAATTGGCTGAAAAATCTAGAGATTAAGAAAGTGGTTATTTCATAGAAAAATACTGTCAATGACCAAACCAATGTAAGCCATTCCCTTCTAGTTAATTTAAAAAATAGTGTATATGTGTACTGTTAATTTGTACATCAATGCACATGCAGATGATATCTGAGAGGAGAAAACGATCGTGACAATAAAAAAAGTGTTTATTTTATTATTTTCTATATATTTATAAACTACTATTTTTAAATAGTAAAAATAGACAATTAGTTTTTTATTAGTTTAAATTTATGGAAGATGAAACAATTAATAGCGTATTAAATCTACTAAATAAAGTATTTTAAAATATAAATATTCACAAAAATTCCATATATTATTGAAATAATTCTGCACCACTGGTAAAATATAGTTTTGAACTTGGTTGATTTGGGTAGATACAGCTATTATAACCCTATACTGTAAAGGGCCACTGGTAGGCGAGACAAGAGTTTACGATTGTTGCAGTGTGTACTATACGGCACATTGGAAAAAACAATATATACGTTGTAACTTGTTTGTTGCCTTAGATGCGCGAGAATGATTAACAGGTCCATTTCTATTTGAGGTGACCTATACTTATGGGTGCTATGCAATCTAAAAATGTCGTCCTCACCCGTTAGATTGCGTTAGCCGCGAAATCAACGAAATAAGTAAACTAATGAGAGTACCTAGAAAATGGAGCGATTGTTTCAGTTTAAATAAAAAATGGCTACGTAAACTCTGCAGTATTTATTAAATAAGGCAAAACAATAACTATTCACAGGATTGCGAATAAATACAAAGAAAAAGAAACAAAACAAGATTCGACACGATTGTACATGGCACTAAACAAAATAAGCAAAAATAATGTCCCAAGTTTTTCGTGCACTCGGAATGGCTAAATATTACAAGGAAAAGGACAAAAATGGTTGGTAATGACACCCAATTAAATATTGAATATTATCCTATGTGGAAACCGAAAATGGTCGGAATTTTTCAAAGTAAGTTAACTAAATATATTTCAAAAGGATATTGTTATAAAATTTTAATGTCCTGTACATAATAGCGCCTTGATTTGACGAAAGTGTTTCTTCCCTAAAAAAATTACTGAAACGACGTTCCGGACCGTTCTACTTCTGTGACACTATTACGTAGACTAAGGTTTCGAAAATAATTTTGAAAGCAACAATTTAAAATTGACGAATTTAAGAGCAAAAATATTCTGGCAGGGATTCCACGTTTCCATCAGACATTATTCTGGGTTGACTTACGTGAAAGTATCCAATTCTCTGTTCAGTTAACTCTAAGATGTCTAGTCGGAATAATTTAACGAAATAGCCATAATTACGTATCGGGCTACAGTGGGCGTGTTTCATACGTAAGGAAAAGAGTAGAAGAAGCTTTATGCGTTCATAAATTAGTCTAGAAAGCGCGGGCACTCCATGCCAGGCGATGCCTACCAGCAACAAACATTAGATTTGACAAACGGCAATGTGTTTGGTTCAAATCCAGAACAATATTGAGCGTATGCTTCGCCATGCCAGGGAGTCAACATATGGAAAACTTCTACTTTACCTTTTCACAAAAACATCCTAAACCTTCATCAGCGTTCCACAAAAAATAACTTCTTAATAGGGTATTTCTGTATAACTAAATTTGTATAAAGTACTAAGCATCATCTAAACCACGTCATTACTAGACTGAATAGAGTTTTGTACGTCTTCATACTCTCTGTTTCGAATTTGTATTTCCAAATTTAGTAATTTACATTATTACATAAATAATGTAGCGTTTATTTATTTGGGTGAAATGTAAAAATAATTGAAACCCGAATATTTATATAACGAAGTTACATAAATATGTATTTTTTTAACGAATAATAAATTATAAAAAATAGTAACACTATAAATAAACAAATATATACACTAAGAATATTTATTTCAACACATAATACTACGCAATATTTATTTACACGATATTTATATCACTAGCTATTTATTTATATCACTAACTATTTATTTCTACTTTACATGTCGCTAACATGCACTGACCGATACTGACTTTCTTCAGTGACTCACTGCACGACGCGCTCCTTATGTACCTGCCGCCAATTAAATTCTCGAACATTCAAGAGGCTTCCCGGCAATATAAAATTCCCAAACAAAACGACGTCGCTCCTATCCGTTAACCTTTAAAGCGACTACCTGACCAGGCAGATCAGTCGTGATGACTCATCTACGTCTCATCGAGTCTCGCTTGTTACAATAACTATTATAAAATTCTTGGGATTTTTTATTTACTATTACAATTCAATTAGGAATACGAGTTTTGTGCCATTGACGATGATGTTGGTAAGTATTAATGAAATTTGATATTTCATGTACCTTTTAAAAGTTAAAGATTAATTCAATTTGATTAATAATATGATTTTATTCCTATAAACTTGGATTTTCACTTATGATCCTGTAATATTTAACGGACGGTACGATGGAATAAAAGATATAACATAAGCGTCATGTACAAATATACAGCAAAATTCAGTGCCACTTTTCATGAAAAAATATTGTACTGTTTTACTTTCTGGAATGAATAATGAGTGGTCAACGACTATAATAATATGACATCAAATGAAGATTGTAAGTATTACGAAACCTGAGAAACGACAACCACTACCCTAACGGTGTCGACTAATTAGTAATTACATGTTCTATTATACCAAATGTCATAAATAATGTCAGCGTGAAAAAAGGGAGATAAATTGCTGACCATTGGTGTAATGCAACCCCTGAAATTACGTCTTAGAAGAGAGTTAATTTTAATGAGCAGATATCAGATGTGCAGCGATTGCACCTCGGCGGGAATCCTCGTGAGGAAACACGCGGTCAAACATCCCATAACGTGATATAATGACAGTGTTCCATTGCAATTACAGCGCCCCGAGTGACCACTCGCGACTTAATTTATATCTGGTTTTAATGAAGCGAGCGTCTCCAACTCAGACGTGGAATTCGCATCCAGACGCTGGATTATGTTTTTCGGACATTACAAGGGACCTGGACTCCGCTTCAAATTCCGAAAGTTTACGACGAGCAATAGGGCTGCAATGAATACTTGCGCACTTCATATTGCTTTATTGCTGCTTGATGTCGTTAAGATTCTAATTGCTATTACTTTGTTATATTCTATTATCTTATTTCCCGCTGCCACTCAAACTCTGTCGCTAAATCTCATTAATATATATGTCATCGATTTATTTACATATGGGGAATTATCAAAAACTATTAAGCAAATTCAACCGCAATATTGTATAGACTAATTTAAAGAAACAAAATATACCGTATGAAAATACCTCATAATAATTGTTAACACCATATATAATTTTATATTATTTCAAAATGGAAATAAAATTGCACGAACCTGGTGAGTGGTGACATAAACTATCTTCTGACATATTAAGAAAGGTTAAGATAAATGATAAATCAGGTGCTATCATCTATCATCTTGTCACTTTTTGTTGAAAAAGCATTCATTATTTCAGAAATTAACAATCTTTCAATAAACGGGTATATTTTCGTTTATCTACATTTTTTGGAAAGTAAAAATAATATATAGATTTAAATAAAGTGGTTATTTTATTTTCTCTCTAGGTATAAAGTAATAGTTATTTGTCAAACTAGAAAAGAAAGCGTATATTTTTAACACGAGCGTATAGCTAGAGAGGCATTCGAGTGATAGTAAAAGAAGTGCTTTCCTTTTTCCATTTTTTTCAAGACATATTTAAAAAATCGATTTATTCGGACGAAAAGACAGCAACATGAAAAGCTAGAAAATTAGGTTATGTAAACTTTGACATTTAGCATTTAGCAGTGCTATTATTAGAGTATTACCAATATGTCAATTCAAGTTCAAGTTGTCAAATTGTGAAATAATGTGGATAAACAAAAGAACAAGACGTAATTGCCATTTTTTTGTAAATGTCATATAAAATAAGAATTTTTAATATAATAATGAATTTTTCCAATATTTCAATCTGAAATAATATCCATGTTATACTGTTAGTAATACTGTATAAGTTCTATGATTATAGTGAATTCACGACATCCATGAAAATTTACTAGATTAATAATTTCATTTGCAGTTGTTAGTATTTTGCAGTTTACATGTGAATTCGTTTTTCCAAGAAAAATAAATTATTTTTCTTGATGACTTTAATTCACACGTTGTAGATCTAATAAATAATAAATTTTAACCAAACTATATTATATGTTAGTTGCAAATCTGTATATGAACCAGAATGTTCTTAAATTTGGACCCCGGTTACGTCTTAATTAAATTCTCTATTTTTAATACAAACTTGTTCGTTCTAGTTCTACCTACGGAACATTTTTTAAACCTTATTGAATTCGACCTTTAAAAACCCAATAACATATTTTACCTTGAATTCAGTAACAAAATATATAAAGATTTATATTGTATTGAGTTAATTTTATATAAAAAACCAAATTTTTCGGTTAATAAACTACTGTACTACTTTACAGTGTCTCTTATAAACCTAATCGGTCAAGTTCATGTAATGCTTCCTTGCTGGCCCGCGTTCTAAATTAAGTTGCACATGTCTATTCTAAATGGTGATATAAAAACAAAAGTGCACTGACCATTATTGCCGACAGGTTCGGGGAAGATAACCGCAGTATCGCTCCTCTGCAGATACTCCTGTATCTTCTGCTCCTCGTCCAGCTGCTCGCCGACGGCGGCCTTGGCGGACACGGGGTCGCGCTCGGGGGGCACGCCGCCGCCCTTCACCACCTGCATGGTGAGCAGCCCCTGCAGGCTCAGCCCGTTGGGCAGCGCGGCTTCCTGGTGCGCGCCGTTCAGCCGCAGCTCCTTCTCGCCCAGCGTGTTGTGGTTCGAGTCGGGGGACATGACGGTCGCGGACACGGCCGTCACGAGAGGGTCTTCTCCGCTGCTCTCCAACTCAACTGAAAAACAACATCACACAAATATTAACAGTTATTTGCATCGTTACATCTGGTGTGCCACAAGGTCCACATTTGGGTCCACTACTATTTTTTTATAAATGATTTAAAATTTATTCAACTGCAACACAACATCATCGAAATATATTGAATTTATTACACCATCATATCTGGTGGTCCCCAGGGTTCTCATTTGAGTCCCCTACTAACCTTAAACTTCCTACTTGCTTATTATTATTGTATGCAGATGATTTACAGATATAGGTACTCCGAAATTGGATCAATGAATGACAGTTTATCTTTTCTAAAAAAGATTAATTTATTTGTCCCATAGAGTGAGTCAAACAAACTGAATTTGAATATTGAGAAATGTACAGTAATAACTTTTTCTAGATTGAGAAATCGAATATATCGAAGTGTAATGTTATGTCATTCACAAAAAAGTTAACCCCAGTCATTATTATACACTCGAGAATTCTATTTTATCAATACTTGAAACTCTGATTGATCTAGGCGTCATATTTGATCCTAAGTTAACTTTTAATCTAATAAATAATCAAATTGTAATCTTCCACAATACCATTAATAATAATAGTAATACACAATTAATGGGCAACATTTGGAATCGGCAGTATTTTCTAAAGAACTGGAAGTCTTGTTTGACTCATTAAATTTTCAGCCGATATTGAACAGACGGTTTTGAAAACCAATTGTTTGTTTGGTTGAATCTTAGACTGATTTTGCTGTATGCATCTTCATTTTGTACAACATTTTTGGATGAATCAAAGAGTTAACAAATATTGGTATATGGTTTAGGATAATTTTACTTTCATTTAGTCCTATGGGTTTCTTAGAATAGACTTTCAAAGCGATATACAGGTTGACTACCATTTAAAAGTCCGGTTTCAGTTTCGATTACAATAAAAATAATATGAGGGGAAATTAATTTTGGGAACTTTGTCATGAAATTAGTATAAGACCAAATCGTTTTTTCAATAATTATCTAGGTGTCTCACTTTCGTCAGGTCACGTTGAATCACAAGCTCTTATTACTATTTTTCGTAAAAACAATTATGATTAAAATTATGGAAGAGTGATAGCGTTGTTTTTGCGATGGATGACGTGTGTGCAAATGCGAGTGTGATATGACATTTTCCGCGCGATTGAACCGAAGACAAACGGCAATAAAACAGACAATTTGTGAATTAGGCACGCACGTGAAGCAGCAACATCGCCTCGCGCTCCGCTTGTTTGTCGTGCTGCGCGAGCGACGAAGTCTTATTCAAATCAAGTCTGCCGGTTGAAGGAGCAAACATTAATTTCGTATTCCAATTTTAAATCACGTGTAAGATAAACGCGATTGCGAACGGGGGCGGAACACAGACTGAAATATTGTGAGTTTCTGCCGAAAACAGATTAATAAAATAAGCAATGAATTGAGGAGATGGTATCAATACGAGAGACCCCTGGCCCTAGCGCTGGGGAAGTGACTAACGCTGCTCCGTCGCTCAATTGAACCTCGATGGGGCTCCATTACGAGGGGACTTGTTACTGTACTTAAATTCACCCATTTCTTACTTTTATACACTTTGTTGGCGGAGGGAAATTCGGTCGCACTGCTATAACTTTATTTCATTTTTATATACACCTTTATTGAAACATAAAAAACTATAACAACATTCTGATTTCAATTCTTAAAAGAAACAGGACCATTTCACCACCAGTTCACACCAGAGAAGTTTTTTTATCCTTGCGACAAAACATATAATTCTCTAATGTAATCAAATACGCAACGGTAGACTTCTGTGAAAGCAGTATTACAATTTAGAAGGGCAAATCATCACAAAGCTTTATTGTCTAATACCATTTTTTTATTTTAATGACGGAAGTTAAGATATCAATCTGTCTTGTTTTAGATGTACTTAATTATTATAATCGAGTATATCTGGTAACTCAAGCAGTATATTTTGAAAATTTGGATTTAAACGGACAGATATAGCTCACTTGATCAGCGCACTCTGAAACAATTCGGAGTGTGACACCCGGGATTCATATCCAAATTCGTCAATCTTTATCAAATATAAGTGTCAGAGTGGTTCAGAACCTACTCAAAACTGTAGGTCCCTTGCAGAGACAAAAGGCTAACAATCTAAGCTACTAAAATAAAAGTAAAACTTGTCACGAAATAAGTACATAAGGGTACTTGAAATCCTCTTCAGTATAGGAATGACGTACCACAGATGATTAAATGATGATGGATTCTATTAAAAAGTCTTTGACTGGTGGAGTAACCCTGAAGAAAAACTACTGGAATTTATTTTTCCAAACTTATTTTTATCGTCTGTTAGTTTTGGTACCTTCTTTAGGATGTAAAAAGATATATTTACAATCTCAGTAAAATTAAACGCAAAAAGGTAAACGGTAACATGTTTAAATCTCAGACTTTTATTGTTTCTATTAATAGATAACCGTTATATATAATATAAGTGAACAGTACGTTATTAATTTAGTACTTGATGTGAATTCATTGTTACTATGGAACAACTACAAGGAATTTACCAAACAGATTACTACTTAGTACTGTACAGATAGTACCAGTGCTAATATCAATTCGTAATTATAAATTGATGATCAATAGCAAATATATATGGTATGTAGTGATATAGAAAAGGTTAAACGTGCCTCCTTTGGCAGGTTTAAGAATCACTTTAGGTGATGTGTGGAAAAATAAACACGAATCTACGTCGAAACGTGATTTAGCCAAATCCATTTGAGTGTCACGTTTATTTTGATACGTTTAAATAAGATATAGAGTAGTGAATCAGTGCGGGAGTGTAAATATAATATATGGCCGTGTGATTGTAGCACCCTCGCAGTGCTAAGCACGCGAGCGGTTCGGGCTCCAATAAAAGTATATTGGCGGCCGTGGATGGCCTCAAGTGCGTACATATCGCACGCTGATATCCATATCCTGACGGCCATAACCGTAACTCATGCCTGGCCGGGCCACTAAACCCAGAGATAACCTGCTGGCCAAGGTGAACTTAAATTCATCCCAACAGATTTCCAGCATAAAATTTTACCTTTACTGGAAATCATTATCACCTCTGCTATGGAATTTCTAAGTGTAATAAAAATGCAGACACATGTTCTAGCACTTGAAATGATTAACGATGCCTAAGTCGGATCTTTAAATAAATCTAAGGTAATTTAGATTCAATTTCTTATGTATAAAATATTTGTCTCAAAAAAAATTAAACTAAACGATAAAATATGCGTCCAAGTTTAGAACTTATAAAACAGTGTTATTTAAATACAGAGTGGGTTTCCATAAAAAGTAATAATTACAAATAGCAGTTGCTCTTGTTACGTGACAATTACAACTTCAAATTTACAATGAATTTTCATAACAATGTTGAAAGTTCTTTATTTTTCTAGGTAAGTATGAATCATAAGTAACGATTACAGTTATAGAATGGTGAATGTGATCAAATTTTGATTAGTAGATATACGATACTATCCAAAAATTAAATACTCTTATTTTTTTAAATCGTGTTATTATTCGTAGCTTACGGGAAAATAATTATTAAAAATTTTGTAACGTCCGCATGGCAGAATCGTAAAAGAAAACAAATGGACTGGGAGCGAAAAGGGAAAGAGATAGTATTTTTCCTTGAATCTACCACGTTGACGTCATATTAAATTGCTAGTAACTACATTATTGCAAACTAATGTTTATTTATATTATTATAATGCGAGGCGAGGTTAGTTTTTATATTATATGTTTTATATACTGTAATTCCCTTATGGTCACATATCCCATTGTAAATTCACTTTATAGTTGATATTTGCAATTGATATCACAACAAGTTAAAACAACAGCAACCAAAGTTATGGAATAATCCCACCCCATATCAGATACTGTTAAATACGCTACAAATAACTTTATGTAAAAAACTTAACAGTAGTCCCCAATATAGGGCGAGCAAAGCTAGATCTTTATAATATATCTGAATTTTTGTAGCGTGAAATCTATTGGTCAATCCACCCGTTATTATGAATTTGGGCATATGTAGAGAAAATTCGACTGAATACATTTTAATGAAATATTTAAGCTTCTGACATTAATGGCACAAATTGATCAGCTTTTGATAAAACAATCAATCGGAAGTGGCATTTTATTTTTGCCATTTTTTAAAATTATTTGGTAATACACAAATGTTGCTGTAAATTATGATGGTAACAAATATTCGATAGTAGTGGCCAGTTCTGTGATACTCAGATCTAATTTTTTGTACAATAATTATTTTTTATAATTTTTTTCATCAATTTGATTTACCTTTTATTGTTAAATCTTTATTTTATTTAGGGATGTATTGGGCGTACCTTTAGAGAAAATAAATTTGTTTTGTATTTACGGCTTTAGAATGAGAGTAATATAATTTAGGCGGTAGGCACATGACTTGTTTATGAGACAAATAAGAAAATAAAATTTTAAATGGTTCGGCGCGGGGCTGGAAACCTTGCTGGCGTCGATGAAATGATCCGGAGAGCGGGGGGCAAGAAGAAGCATCATTTATGGACGCGCCGAAACTACCAGAATGCCGAGAGATTCTTTTTCATGTTCGAAAATTGATTAAAAGTTTGAGGAGCTGCAACGCTTTAAAGGGCATAAATTCTATGCATACTTCGATATTGAATTAAAATGTTGTAATCAAACTAGGGGCATATCTCGTACACCGTGCGCATTTTAATCCGACTTGCACGAGTTTATTTATGTGTTTACGACTGCTGTGTCTCGAAACTTAAAAGTATAATTGACGTGACTGCAGAATACAAAATGTGCAGCACGGAGGAAACATTGTCGCCGAGACTTTCATAGGCTGCAGTTTTTTCATCACTTTCCACTAATCCAATTTTGTTCACGGATATCTTTTCTTTATACTTCCAATTCAAATCTGATTAGGGAATTATTGTTTCAAAAGATGAAAGAAAATACCGAGCCGAGGTGAAGAAAAACCTGAAATTAATATTAAACAAAAACGCATTTACAATGGTCGTACTCTTTATAAGACAATATTCTGAAGTAGAATTAAACTCTACTGTTAAAGTAACCCGTTTACGGGCATGAGTTTATTATAGTTTGATACAAGAATATTTCTTTGGTTTTTAAATCGGGACAGCTATGTTGACAAAACCGAAAAACACAATTGTTTAACTAATAATATGACAAATAATCCTTACTTTTAAGCTATTTAGCTTTATAATCGTTTATGTTTTGACTACATAGAGAATTGAACTGTAAAATTAAAGATTCGTACAGATATTTCTTGGTATACTTGTTTACGTTTATTGAAATTAAAATATACACATAACAACCTACTTACAATAACATTATTTGTTGATATTTCTAATGCAATTATCAGATTGTTGGATGATAACATATAACGAATTCTGCTTAAGAGAAAAATAGTTGTGGTTTTTTGTAAGCCTATTCTTGTTAAAGTTTGAAAACATATTAAGAAATAAGTACCTCTTGGGTAATTATGGAAACTTGATTGTAATAAAATTTGACTGTAAAACAATATTTAAAATAATTTTATCTACATTTACCGTATAATGAACACATTAATAAGCAAATTATTGTATGTGAAGTGTGTCATTAATGAAATAGTATGTGAAACAAATCAAACCGTGTGTAAAAGAACAAAAGTCATTATTATAGGTAATCACATTGGTTATTTTTTTAGTTTTTATACTTTCTTCCTTCAATTCGACAGTGGTCATATAGCCCATTGCCGGGATTTAAAATATAAAATATTCTTTTCTAAAAAGTGATTGTTTTAATCAGTAGTGACATGTAAAAAATAAAAGTGCCGGACTAAATTAAATACTGAGTGTAAATACAAAGGTACATTTTCTATGAAAATGAAAATAGGTGAAATTTTATAAAACATCTTTCATCAGAAGATTTTTGTGAACATTTAACGCCCTAATTTCAGGAAAGCTTTTCGTCCCTAAAAAAAGTACCAGAACGATATTTCCGACCGTTCTGGTTCTACGACACCAGTTTCTACAAGTTCTAAAAGTTTTTAAAGAAGTATTGAGCTGGTCGTGTTAAGAATGAGAAGATTTGGTGGTAATGTCGGGTTAAGTAGTGGTGTGGATGAAGCAATTTCCTGGAGCGTCAAACAGACAGAGCGTCCATGCAATGCAGTGTTAATTACCGGAAGCCGACGCATAACACTGCATACCGCCATACCAAGCAACAGACCCACCGAGCTATGCCGGGCATCCACGTGTCCAGCACTGTTTACCTTACCGATACGTATGCTAAGTTATTCGCATATGATTCTCTTTACGGAGAAGCATTGTGTTCCCACTCGGGGAAATGGACGCTAAACCTATTGTCCGAATGCATCCCTGGCTAGCGCTCGTCTCGCGATCTCATTTGATTATGCGTCGCCACGCGCGCCACACGAGGTGTACCAACACCAATGCAATTTCCTTTCTCCAACACATAAACTGCCTCAGCTTCAATTTATACACCCTTGTTTACTGCCTCACGTTTTTGTCAAGATTCAATAAATACACACCGTACGTTCTTATTATCACAAACAAACAGTTCAATTTGATCCCTCCTATGCATTTCAGACACTCAGCGCTACAATCAACCATGGTTTGGCATCCAATTGTCACACTGAACACTGAAATTTGAAATAGGACTCTGGCGCTAACTATACTAAGTATAGTTTCATTCAACCCTCGAAAAATCCAATCGGAAAATATAATTTGCAATGGAAATATTTAGAGACCAATTTATTTTAATTTGTGATTATATTTTTATCTAATTTAAAGTAATATTTTAATTACTAGCATCCAAAGGTTAAAACATTCTCTAAAATATGCATCTAATGGACTATTTTAAAATAATTTATTCGACAGATATTCCACACCTTCCAACATATTGCGAGTTGTTATAGCGAACTGCGAGTTAGGCCAACGTACAATTTTCGAAGGTTGCTTTGATTGTCATTTGAATGCCTTAATATTAACTTACTATTGCTAGACATTTATTTTATTTACAGCTGTTTTTTTCACCAACTGGTCAAGTGCCGGTTGTCTTAACCATCGATTAATAGAAAAATATCGTATCGAAAAACTGACGTTAGTTGTAAAGATAGTATATAATCAATGAGCATGTAATTATCCATGAGAATGAAGTTTGCCAACAAAAAATATGTATATTTAACAAGATATTAACAACTAAAAAAAGTTAAAATTTATATATTGTATAACAGGATAATCCTATTTATTTGCTTTTTTAAAAGATTTGCTGTATGGACCATAGTAAGTACTTAAAATTAAATAGTTAATTATTGAAACATCTTCTTGTACTTAATTTTTATAATTGAAAATCCTCGCACAGAAATTAAAGATTACAACTACTTGAATATAGAAAACAGGAAGCAGAATTAAAACACTGACTTTTTACTGAAGATTAATGGTGTTACTAATAATTTTTTTCTACTTTTCCCAATTTTGACAAACCGTTTTCTAGAGCGAACCTTTGGAATGATGTGGTACAATTTCGAATAAATATTGTTTTCGGGTATACCGTCAAAGTTTCTTTTTTATTTTAAGTTTGGCTATTTAGGTGCACTTGTTCGTAAATGGAAACCCGGATGTATTCATGTGACAGATTTCAGTTTTGCAAAGTTAAGCAAATGAAAGCAGTAAATCAAATTTATTGAATTTCACTAAATTTCGTGATGATTATAAAGGTATATACCTTTTGGACAATCATGGCCCTAGAATCATAATAAAAGTAACGATTAAAGACAAACAAATTTCCCTATTTCCTTTCCATTTAAGTGTCAGCACTGCACGTGCCTGGTCGTCTAGTCCCTAATTGATGATAATGCCCTGCAGTGTCTAAGCCTGGTGATGCGTGGCTTGCTCGATAGAGTCACAACTCCCGAAGGAAGGAAGTGCCAATATGCTGGTCATTATTCCACCGGACATGCAGAGGAGATGACCATCAATCACTGGTCAGAGATCACCCACTATGAACTTGTATGTCCGAGAAGGTCATCAAACAAAAGCAACACTCGCAAGATATTCACCTTGGGGATGAAATATTGTGGTCAGCTTCGATCTTTTGAAAGTAAAACCAATTCTTTGATTGTAATATATGGGAATTTGATTACCAAATCGGATTCAGCTCAACTCCCACGGGAATTTGGAATCATATTCTTTCATGTCAAATTTTAACCTTATTTCAAATTGAAAAACATGACATGGCACAACACAATTTCTGCTTTCCTTTAACTTTAATTTTCAGTAAATTATATGTTTCTTTAATTTTTGAAATTATTTTATCTCCATATATCACAATACTAATAAGGCCATTTGAAGTCAAACTACCAATACCTGAATGCTATCATTAGCGACTTGCTTAACGATATCGTAAACTTTAAGTAAAATATGTTCCTGAAATATAAACTTATTAATCAAAAAATAATCAATTCTCAATATTTGTAATAATAGTATATTGTTTATCTATTGTCAATTTAATTTATAAACTTTTTTATTCGAAGATTATTTATTATTACTTATCGTTGCATCCCTCCTTTTTGTCGTATAGCTTCTACAGATGCTAGGTTTTATTAATTTTGCTTTTCTTGTCGTTTATTAATTAAGTATTAAGTTTTAAATCTTTGGGTCAACTCAGAAACAAAGTTGGCAATCCTAAAAAATGTGTTTACATAATTTCTACTTCTACATATTTACATATAAAATGGTAATGGAACGTCATGTACATTTGTAGCTATAAAGAACACTTTCCTAGAGTTTTACTGGAGTATGTACAATGTAATAAACAATAGTGCGGTAAATATTAATAAAGCGGTAAAAGTTGTAGAAGGTGTAATAAGATTTGCGTGTTTTCTGCTTGAAATTCAAAGCTGGAGAAACTCTAACCGCAAAGGTTTCTCCTCGTCCTGTTTGTGACTTTCCTGGTCGGTGCTAAAATTTTATTTATTTGGGTTGAGTATTAAACTGCTAGTAGTTTTTAGCAAGTACGGGTGTTAAAGTTTCCGATGTGTTTACCTCCGGATATTATTATATTTTCACCATAACGTAACTTTGAGTTAAAATGTAGGAGCATATAAAGTCAAAAGTTTTTGTTTATAATGTTAAGGTAGAAAACTTAGATTGATCATGAGATTAACAGCGCGCAACTTTGCTGTTTAATATCTGAAAGTTACGCGAAAAACATCATTATAAAAGGCTGGATAATTTATTAAAACTTCATGGAATTTATACCTTAGGGTTCAACCGTGTTTTGTGCGTTACAAAAATTAATAAGAATATGTATAAGGCCTTATTTCCAGAGACACTACATTGTAAGAAACCTGACATTAAGTATTTAAGGTATCTGTTCTGTAGCAATTTGCATAAAAATATTACATAGTTTAGGGTTGTAATTTTAATACCTGATTTGTACAACCAATTAAGGATGAATATTTTTTATATTACTTGAATTTGAATCCACGACTTTCATATTTCTAGTAAAATATTCTACTAACTGAGGTACGAAGTCCTATGAAGTACCTATATCTATCACAAGTCTTAGCCGAGTAAAAATAGCAACGTCCTGGGTCCAAATCCCAATAACGTCCAGAATGTTTCAAAACATTTTTTTTGGATTTTGGATTTTGAATGATACTAATGCAATTTCATGTAAAATATTGACTCTGATTCTGCGCACTTTCCTTGAATATGTCAAGGGGACAAGTAAAATTAACCATTAATTTATTTTATATTTAAAGTTTGCAATACTTACAACTTTACCTTTCTATAACCACACTACATTACAATAAAAACAAATAAATGTTAGAAACGCGTGAGATCACAAAATTCATAGGTATATGCACGTGCTCACAGTCAAATTAGCTGACAAATTGTAAGAAAAATAGAAAGTGTTTTGTTTTTTCAAGATATTTACGGTCGTATATAATGTTTCAACCAATTTTATGTTTGATACTAGCCAATTTAAATTGTACCAAAACAGGTGCAAGGTGCAAGATATTGTACAATTTATAGGCTATTCTAAAGCGGCCTTTAAACACTTTTAATTTTTTTGTGATGAAAAACTATAAATATGTAGCAATCAATATTGTGTAATAGAAAGAAGAAGATTGTTTGTTATATAGACTATATTAAGGATGCTAGTTTTGGTTGGATTGCAGCTTTCCATTTCCAAAATGTTAAAACAAGTTTAGATCATTTTTGCATTGTTTCTCTATTATTTCTAAAACAATTTGATAACTGATTTGTATGGGGAGCTTTATAAAATAAATTCATATGTGCTGGTTAGGGAAAATGCTTCACATGTTGACGAACTCATTAAATGGGACAATGCAAACAGTGTAAATTCGATATTCACAGACAGCAATAATTCTGTGTATGATTTTTATAGAACAGAACGATTCGCAATTAAATGACAACGCAATATGACTAAAATCCAACGGCAGATGAACGACAGCCGCACAGCAGCCAACAATAACAACAGTTACACGGCGAGTTGGCACGACTGGACACTCATCCTGGATGCTTTCATACGAACCATCCCTCCAAACAGACCCATTTCATCCTTTCTCATCACTATCATACTCATTACATTTCATTCAAATGCTTTACTATAATTTAATTTTCTTTGAACAAGAAGATATTCCAGTTCCGATTTTGATTAACTGATTTTTTTTAAAATATTGTTTCATTTCATCCCAATTATATTGACGAAGAGATTAGTACAGTTTTTTTTATACTGAACTATGTAATAATATTTTATTTCCCATATGCATTTCATTAAAATGCTTTACTATAATTTAAATTTCTTTCAACAAGAAGCTATTTCAGTTTTTATTTTTATTAACTGAAAATCTAAAACCAATTTTTTTAAAATATTGTTTCATTTCTGCCTAATTTTATTAACGAACAGATTAGTACAACTTTCTTTTATAACCTTATTTACTGAACTTTGTAATAATAATTTATTTCACTATATCATGTTAAGGTGACAGCAAACAATATAGTATTAATAACAACTTGAATGGAAGACTTTTTGGGTACTTAGCGGAACATTTAAAAAAAGTTGTAATACTCTGGTGATGACTTGTAGCCGCAACTAGTAAGAATAAAATCTTATTTTTGTGGACATTACCATTTTTTTATTATTTACAATTTTATTATTAGTAGTAGTAGAAGTACTTAATTTAAGTAATAAAACCGTCATTAAACATTAAACAGTAATAGGAGGTAATTTCTTGACTGGTTCATAGAAGCAGGTGAAAAAAATTCATATTTAAGGTTGAAACATATTGGAGTTGTAAACTTGTAAATAAATCCAAAAAAAATTGACTGCATCCAACATTTTTTTACCTGCATTGAACACTAATACCGTAGTACAGTATTCAACAACGTATTTTTTTAGCTTTTAAATGCCTCATGTCGACAATATCCAAAAAGGTACATAATTTCTTAACCTTATTGAGTGGGAAGAAATTAACTTGAGAGTTGAGTTGTCGTTACTACGCAGAAATTATGAGTAAATTTAACCACTTAAATTCATACCTTGCTTGCTTGATTATTTCAGGTATGACAACAGTTCAGAAATATTTTTTTTTATATAATCAAAAATGTAACCATAACTATGATACTGTGGTTTTATCAAATCTCTTCACTAAAAAAACTACCTATGGTCATAAAATGAAGCATTCTGTTTGGGTGTAATAATACCCTACGACAAAATTAATCTCCATTAAAAATCGAAATGTGCTCAAAATTTTATTTTTACATTTATCTAAATGAAACAGAAATTATTCATGTTAGCGATGACTAGGCCTGATTTAAAATTTTAGTGAAATGAGAAATAAAGTGAATCCTTCCTCAGAGTAGAAAAACTTTTAGGGAGTCAAGAAAGAAGAGGAAAGAAATATATTTGGTGCGATTTGTCGGTACAAATTATGATGGTGCTGAGTGATGGTGGAAATGCATTTGGCCCGTGCTCGTTGCGTAGAATGAAATGATTGTTGATGTAGCGAGGGAGGGTAACAAAAATCCTAATAATTGAATAGAATAAGTTCGCTGGAGCATGGCCGGGCTTGGGTATGACATGAGCGGTAGCCGGGCGAAGTTAATACGAATGTGACAGCCGCATCCATCCATCAGCTCAACTGCTACCAATGTATCGGATTAATATCCAAAACACTGCAGCGGCAAATAATTAGATTAAACGTCAGGCTGGTATGACACGCGGCCGAGGGAAAAAGCAGCGGAAGAAACACGCCGGTGCACATTGATTGAAAGCAAGACGACCTGTCACGTGGTGACATGGGCCGTGTCACTCCACCCCTTCCTTGTCGCTTCTACACCGTTTGATCTCCGTCCAGGCTAGGACGTGATCAGGGAGGAAATGTACTTAAACTATTAAACCAGACATGCGTGTACGCAAATCCGCAATCACACCCACATACCCACACCTACAACCTCACCTTATTAAAAACATTCCTTCACTTTCTAATAAACATTAGTTTTTAATCATAATAAAGTCAAAAAAATTAACTTGTTGTTAACGGTTATAAGAATGAAAGTTAAGAAGACTTGCAAAAAGAATAATGTTCTATAAACCAGTAAGAAAGTATAGAGACACCGAAGTAGAAGTAGTAAAACCAGGACGAAAAGGAATTAATTTAAGTATCTCAGGTATGTATTTCGTGAGAAATTTTACTTTAATGTAATGGCCACATCGCTATTTTATGTTAATAGTGGACAATGCCTGAGATTTGAACCCCAGAATTGAACTCCACTCAGTTCGAGTCAGTACAAAAACCATTGTCCATATCATATTGTAATCGATTTAATGAGAATTCCAAAAATAATTAAGGCAGGTCTCAAGAAAAGATAATAAACTAAGACAGGTAAAGAAACTAAAAGAATTGTAAAAAAAAGTATTTGATGAAATGCCTTATTTATAAAAATAAAATTCTAAAAATTTTAAATGAAATAAATAAAAAATAATAACAACATGTAATCTAAGCTTACTCTTATAAGAATAAAGAAGAAAATTAAATTATGTTCTGAAAACTACAAAAAAAAATATTTTATTCGGGTTCAGAAAAATCCAACTCTCCTCTACTATATAGGTGAGACGGAGACTACGAGGAGATGAACTGGATAACAGATTGTCGTTATTTGTCCTATATGGTACACTCTTCTTGTAAAAAGCGACTACAAATTACACATTTTATCCAATCTTTTTTCCGTATCATTTTTTAAAAATAATTTTCCTTGTATGCCGCATATTCGTTTTCATAATTTTCGACTTCTTCAGATCGTCTACTTTTCTGTTTGCGAATATTTTTTTGCCTGTTTATCGGTTGAATTGATCGTTTTAACAATAAAAATCCTCTGGTCCATCTCGCCTCAGCATAGATGGTTAATCTGTTTTCAGAGCAGAAGTTAAATAGACACTAAATTACTTATGACTGTGTACAAATAGAACCACATTTTTCAGTTACGTTAAGTCGTATGCACATGTTTATAAAGTATGTCCATAAATACTACTTACTCTGTCTCTAAACAATAAAATTAACATTCTCTATGAAAGATATTAATCTAAGGTACTTTTAAGAACAAAAGTCTATCTCTCCTACCGGCCCATTTCTTCCCCCTTACTGTATCAATCTTTTTAGAAATATTATTGGACAATATATTTATTCTAGTTTTTGCCAGAAATTTGGATCGCTTTTTTAAATATCTGTCGTCTTACATTTAATAAATATTAAATCTTTTCAAATTGTAAAACGACAAATATAATATAAGTTCTGTATGAAATTTGAAACAGAAAGATGTTAAGAGTTTAAAGTTAGGTACTATTCAGCAATCACTATCCATAATTTGTGATATTTTATTGTATGTAATGCAAATTTGTCAGACAAGTTGTAAGAAAAGAAGGATGATGTTGCGAGGAATTGGATTTTTGTATATATTTAATTTGAGCGTTAAGAGAAGAGATTGCAGCACTTTATTGTGAAAGGAAATTCATAAAGTTAAAGTTGAAGGGTACATATTTCACTTCCTCGCTCCTTTGTTTACTTTACATAATAAAGAAAAACAATTTCAGTTGGGATAAAGAAGAGCTTGCGCCTAAAGTATTCAGCGAAATTACCAACCAATTACTTGTGCTCGCGAAGTCACTGAAAGTTATCTGCTGTCAAGGAGCGTCAACAAAACAGCCAGGTAATTACGGCGCAGACAATACAATTAATTAATTACCGCTGACAAGTCCTCGGCAGGTCGCCGATAGCGTCGCAAACAAGTCGCCAGGCCTGGCTTGAGGGGTGAAGCGACGCCGACGCCTCATGCTGTGACGACGCCGTACCGACGCCCGGTTTTGTCGCGGGATTCCACGCCTTTTATTTTCCCCGAGCCCGAGCCGTGTCCGTTCTATTTGCGCGGAATTTATTTTTGAAAATCAACTATACTATAATAAATTCTCAACACTGTTTATTGTTAGCCCCTGGAATTATTACCAGAAAATACATATTTTTCACTGCGAGCCAGGGATTCCCATTTTTAATTGAAATAAATACTCTCCAAAGAAATAAAATGAAACAACATACAAATAAATACGGTGATCCTATGTTGTTTATTATAGAAGAATACTGTACTTCAGATTTCAGATTTATTTATGTTTAAAAACCTCTATATTCCATTTTACTTTTGTTTACGAATAAGATTCCGTTATGTACAAGTGGATTTGAATATTTAAAGAAAAATTTGATGTGAGCACCACATGACTTCCTTGTCCGTCAAATTATATATACTTTTTAAACTTATTTCGCTTGAAAGTGATATCATTCTACAGTTAATCGTTCTTCAACTGTCATTCATTTTGTATCATCGAACTTACTTTCAAAATGAATCATATTTTGTAAAATTTTATTGATTCCTTATTTCATTACACAAAATTATTTTTTCTTAAACCACTATCGAAAGTGGCACATTTCTCTCTCTATATAAAGATTCAAAGTTGCGTAATCGCGGATTAAAGAGTGAGTATCATTTCTCACAGCATCTGCCACAATGCGCATGTGCATTGTGAAAAATATCATTTCTCATAGTGATTGCTAATACTGATTGCGCCATATTGTTCTTTATATCAAATAGCTTTTGTGCATTTATTTTTGTTCTGTAACATTTAGCAGTATGGTCGTAAAAAAGTAGTGTACCACTTGTGCAGAATCGCCTATTTCCCACGAGGTATGAAAATCATACGTGTTGTACAATATACTATTAATTGCTAAAAAACTTGCAAAGACAGATGTAGAAATCGAACGTTTCCTACAAAAATTAATTGCCAATTAAATTATTATTTTTATTATGTAAGTAAAGAGCGTTTTTTGAAAAGGCCAATTGGATCCAAAAATAGAGATGCATAACGAGATAGCAATTCCAAAAACAAAATTTTGTAATTTTTCTGTTATAATTTTTGGACATACTTTATTTGATTCAAAATCGTTGATGATAAATTTATTTCATGATTGTTTTTAATTATTTGAAGAAAAGAAGAAACTTTATAAACAAAAATTTTGCCTAAAATAAGAAATAAAAATTTATCTTATATTTTAAATCCCATCTGAAATTACTAAAAATTTCTAAATATAACATCAGTATAGTTGTTGTTTTTAATAGTATATCCCATATATTTTCTATTGAGAGGATTATTTGAAAGGGGAATGCATGGGTCGAAAGTTTTCTATAGGCTGACTTCGAACAAGTATTAGAGACACTGTTCTTTCTACGAATCTCAAATCATTGAAATATTTATACGTATTCAATGAATAATTTATATTCCAAAATTAACAGTATTTAATAGAAATCTATCTGTACACATTTTTAATTTTAATTGTCTTGATATTCATAAGTAAGATATTTTTATCTAATTAATATGATATCTATATTTAGAAAGCAACGATTAAAAAAAGAATCTAGTGCTGATGCTAATATAACGTACGCTATTGTAATTTTGTAGTTCTTTGATAAAGTTTTTGTAAATGATTCATACAAGTTATGAAGTGATAAAATCTGTGGGGTAATAGAGGCACAATGCAGGGGTATCATATGTCTGGCATACGGGCCCGGCATTGTGGAGAAGAACCGGTAAGGTCGACAGCTGCAGGTATGTTGGTTAATCAGAGTCAATTTAAAACCTATTGGGTGAATTCTCCCGGCCCGTATGCCGCGCAAGACGCATCAGATCATGGGGGTGCCACGATCACCTAATATGCCCTACATGAGACGTAGGGGTGCTCTAACTAACCTCAAATGCGAAATCGTGAGAAATAAGAGAGGTGGAGAGCGTGCCAATTTTTAATTTATCTGTGGGAAAATAGTATACTGTGTAATTAAGAGGAAAAATATATTCCTGGAAAACAGTCTAGCAACCACATGAGTCCAAGAAGTCACTTTTCAAACGTATTACACATACTATATTTTCTCCTATTGACAGATTTGCGTAACCATAGATTGTTGTACAGTTATTTCTAGTTACCTAGAAACGACTTAACATCGAAATAACGCATTTTTCGAAACAAAAACAAATCGAAAAGTTATCACTTTTCTAAAGACCGTTACCGTTAAAATTTAATTTAAAATCACAATGCCTTTTAGTAACGGTTAGTTGCCCCAATATATAATTTTAACTTTTCCTTTTTAGTACAGATTACCAATATAATAGTAATCTTTATTTTCACTTATTTACTAGCTCTCAGATTATTAACTCATTGCAACATGCTTTCCTTTTTTTTCTAAATTTATAACAAAAATGTCTAGATTTTATAGCAATTCCATAAACAAAATTTTATCATTCTGCGGCTAATCGTTTTTGAGTTTTAAATTATATTGGGTACTGGAAAGCTAAAGTGTTGCGAATTTGGTGATTTTGTCACTAATTCTTCAGACTTCAGAAAAAATTTGTTGATTTTAGACGTCTGAATCTAGTGTTTTTACTAATTTATATATAATTAATCAGCTAGTGTCAATAGTAAAAAATGGTCTACGACTTATATCTCAATTTTTCGAAGATGGGAAGATTGTAATATTGTATTCTCCTTTATCGACCGGCCATTGTTATTATCAAAAATAACAATATCAAGTTGAAATTTTGTTATAGTGACTGAACTGAAGTTGATGTTATCACATTCATAAGTTTGTTGAAAGCCTCCTTTCCTTAGTTTAGAGAACGGTAGTGGTAGTGGTTGAGAGAACTATTTATTTTTAAATATGGGCAGAGTGCATTTAATTTTATATTTATAAATAATCGAAAGTAGTTTTTGTATTAATATTTTAAACATAAATGTTCCTTTTTCCACTTAGCTTCAAAATATTTAAATCTATAAATGTAGCTGAATACATATATTGTTAACATTACAATTTTTTGAAAATAAATTTAAATAATGAGTTTATGAGTCTGTTATAGAGTAAAGTTATGTTTCCTTTAGAGATAAATAAAGCAAGGATGAAAGAATGAAAGAGGGATAATTTAGATTGAAATTGAATGAATGTTGGTGACGGAGGAAAAATGTAAATAATTTGGCTTGAAAAAGCCATTAAAGTGAAGAGTAGAACGAGTGAAATTTCCAAATAATTATCGATATTGGAAGGAGCATCTGCAGGCGCACAAGGTGGAACGATTTGACAGTTCAATTAAAAGTCCAAAATATTCCAACTCTGGCAATTTCTAAACTGTTATCTGAACAGATCGGCGCGGAGGCTACACCTATTTTGGTTTTTCGATGGAATTCGCGTTCTTTTTAACTGACAAGCAATTTATTTCGGCGGTCCCGAGCGGTAGATTACAAGAGCGCAGATATCGATGTCAACAAGCACCGAGCGGCTGTAAAAATGTCCGCGCTGATTAGCAACGATCCCGAAGACAATCAAACGCCTCTCGCGCTTTTTCCGCCGCTTTTTCCATGACAGCGTCACATCTTCGTGAAATATGAAAATGTTATCGCCCGGCCTCTCGGAATACATGCCGCATGCCCAACAACAGCCCAGATCACTCATCATCATTACGCAAATTCCTACAATATTACCCCCTTCTACACATCTTTCCCTCACTTACAAATAGCCCCTTCTTTTTAGGAAACAGAATGTATGTGATCTCAGGTATAATTTTAGGTATTTTAGTTAGTTAGAAATTGCAGCTCACTTTTATTTTAATTTTAATTAGTTTGAAGTTACAGAGATCCTCTTTTTATCAAGTATTAATTGTTAATCTTTATACCATCTATTTTTCTTAGAGTGCCTGGATGATATCGTCCCTACGGAATAAATATAGCATTACCGATATCTGCATTAATATAAGCCATGTAATGGGCAATAAATCGTAAGTGATATATTTACTTTTACTAAAAGTGATGCATAGGGTAGGTTTTAGATTTTGTACAGGATGTTATTATGAATATGATTTTTCGAGACAACATGTTTTGGAAAAAATACATTATTCCATACACGTTATTTTCACCGAATCAGAATGGTTCATTTGATGACCGTATGTAGTTTTTCAGTGAAGAAATTTGATCATAGACATGGTTACATTTTGTTGATATCAAAAAAAAAAATTTTATGTGTGAACTGTCATTCGTGAAATAATCAAGCAAATATAATTCAAGCTATGAATTAAATTTGTAAAATTTACTTATAATTTCCGCGAAGTAATGACAACTCGGGTCAACAATGATCCTTAAATCACTCCAGCTTCGCTGTCGTGAGTAAATGTCATTTTTAACACTCGTTTGTCTGTTACTACGCAAAAACTTTTTGTAAATTTTTCCAATAATTCCATGGCTCTTATTATATTACTTATGATAATTCTACTACTACGAAGAAAGACAAAATGCAAATGGGTAAATTGAATATTTTTTTCTTTACCTTCTTCGTGGAAATACATTGTTTTTAATATTTTTGATATGTCAAACAAATCAAATTGTTTTCAACTCTGTTTAATACAGCTCAAACAGTTGAAATACTATTTAATCGTGGAATTATCTTGACAAATTTCACTCTAGGTTTCGTTGTGTGTTCATATAAATAAAAATATATTTGGCTAAATCAAACCTCTAGTAGTATTACTATCAATTATTTCACATACCTCATTTTTACTCAATCAGAATGCAGAACGTAGTTTTTAGCGATATTTTTAATAATTTTTAAAGCTATGCATAATCTGTAAAATTTACTCATAATTTCTGCAAAGGAACAAGTTCGATAAAAAAATGTAATTTTTAACTCATTTGTCTGCTAATAGGTAAAATTTATTTATAAATTTTACCGGAAAATTAAAATAAAAAAATTGATAACTTCTTGCATTCACAAGAATAGATATCTCTTCATGGAAACACAAACGAGATCTTTAACACCATAATTTATTCGTTATTATGAAAGTAAGTAGCCCTTCTAGGGACGTAGAAGTATGGTCTGGTTGATGTAAGTATAACGCTCGGAATTAATTTAGTGCAGTGGAAGCAAAGTTGGCGAATTCGAGTTGTTTTTCCGATCATCAGAATCCCATCCATCGTATTGGTGTATAGGTACGTAATGTAAATGTTTACACAAATCAATCTAGCAGGCCGGGATCATCAGTGCCATCAACGTCGTGGCTTTCACTTCATCAATAGGTACACATTTCAAAACAACTTTAAAGCTACCCTAATTTGTCTGCATGCCAGGCAATCTGCATATCCCCCTCATAAATCAAATTCGAAAGAAGTAGTTATTTTATGGATTCTGGGAGTCGGAGTCGGCTGGGTATTGTTCGCGCCGTACAATGGCGATCCCACAGGACACTTTTACAATCTGCGGAGTTTTTACCGGGAGATGACCACCAAGAACAATGACTGGCGATGATGAATGTTGTTTTGGACGCCCGTTCTTCCCCTCCAAGCGCGGGATTGCTCGTACCTTTTAACCGCTGCTCTAGCCCACAGCAGCTATTGGTTTTCGAAATGGACAAACACGACCTTTATTTCCAGCGAAAAATCTGCGGTCAACGATTACCTCCTACTATTACTCCTGCTTTCTTAATATCATCTTTTTAAGGTACTTTAACTTTATATCTTTCTATTTTTCATTTTCAATTTATTTTAAAGTTTTTTACCTACGTTTTACTATCTATCAACTATGTCTAACGGGAAGTGGTGAACTTGGATAGATGCTTTGACTCGAATTAACGAGAGTGTGAGTTCTGAGGTTCAAATTAAAAGTTGCAATGATTTAAATCACATTGATTAAAAAAAATAAATAATTTGAATCACTTGTTCTGGAATTGGTATTTAACATGATAGATTTACGAATATTTGAAAGAAAAAGTATGTGGGTAATAGTACCATGTGGCAATTCTTTCAAGAAGAAATAACTATAAATGGATTTTAACGTATTTTTATATTATTTCTTCAAGTTTTTTACTTATTCTTTACAATATGTTTTTTTTTTTCATAATAAATGCTGTTTTATGAAACACATTTTTGAAATTAAACTATGTCATAAAAAAAACTATTTTGAATAAAAAAGAATCCGATTCAAATAAAAAATATGATTTTTTATTTTTTTAATCTAATATTTATGCAACCTGATTCTCCTCTCGATGGTAGTTAACTAAGATTTAAAATTTGCTTGTATTTTAATAGCGTAGGAAGTGTGTAGCCTGTATATGGTAAGATAGATCAGGTGTAAATAAAAATTTAGAAAAAATCTATCCTACTGGCTGAGAAAGTTTTGACACAAGAGGAAGTTGAGTGCTACAATGGGGTTTTCCGAGCGTACAATTTTTAAGGAAATTATTAAATATTAATTTTATGGTTAAATAGAGTATACTGACGTAAAAATTATTATAAAATGTTAAAATTAAAAATAAATAGTAACTAAAATTAAAAACAGTACGCTTGTTCCTGTGACATTGAATTAAAGATTTAAAATTAATATATACAAAAATAAAAAAAAAAACACATGGAAAACTCCAATTGACAAGAGTGTGAAGAATGTTATATTTTCAAGTTATGTATAATGTGGGGAAAGTGCGATTTACCAAAGTAAAAATAGAAAAAAAATCATTGTTGTCTTTTGTTTTTGTAGTTGCTACCAGATTCAGTTTCGAACAAATGATAAAAAAATGAATTTTATTAATTTTGCTTAAAAAAGTATATGGTACAAAAAGAAAGTAAAATATTTGTAAAGTTGGATATTAAATTGAAATTAAACAAACAGTATCGCGGGGGAAAGTTGCCAGTGAGTAATGTAGGAAAATTTCCGAGTACCTGTCAGGCCCACAGCTCGCCCTCAACAAAACAATTTGTCGAAAACGGTTTCATTAACAACATTCGCGAGCAATCCGGACTGTATAATCCGAAGCCACGATGTCGTTTTCATTCCGCGTGGTTGTTTACTGAAAAAATCAGCGTAATCCATTTAGCAGAGAAAAAATACAGATTCCCCGGGTCGTATTTCACGATGTCCGTTCATTGTTAGCGGGGCATTGATCTGCTCCCCACCCCATGGTGTTAACGGTAGAATAGGTGTACAATTAAAGTGTATTCTATCGCACGTGGTTCGGTGAACATTGGCTTCTGCCCGCGCCCCTCGCGTGTGTCGTGTACACCGGGCTGCATTTGTTTTTTAGAAGCGAAAGTGACAAATGTTGATTTAGTTGCCCGGAACAGAACCGGAATTCGTGCGAATTCTAATGGGCGTGCATGAATTATTACAGGTACATCCGGCAACGGAAAACCATTTACTAGTTAAACAGTACATTTCATTTATACTACTTATTTGTAATATAATATAGATAAAAAAAAACTAAATACTGAAAGTATTTTTTTCTTCAAACGTCATAAAAGTGACATCTTCTAAGACGTGATTGACAAGGTTGAAGTTTAATTTCTATATATGCCTCCGTAATATAATTTTTTATTCTAGCCGCCGTTTAATTTCTTCGCCGCCGTACATAGAATCAGCCAATAAGAAGTAACTTGTACAATAGAAATCTGTAATATCGCCCTAAATGTCACTATAAAAACTAGATAACCTAAGAATAAAGTTACTAAAAATTATGAATAACTGACAGGTAACCTTCATATTAAACGTCAAATAGTAATTAATTTTTAAAAATTTCTACCTTTGAAGAAAAAATAAAATGTGTTATTCAGAGTAAAAGTGTCTTTGTGTGCCTCGCATGCAATTGTCCGACTCGCTTCGCTCGTCGTGCAAACTTCCGTGCTCGCCGCACAAAGTATCACTTTTACTCTTAATAACACAATATACTATTAACGGTTTCGACCCCACATGAACCTTCTTCAGGCATAGGCAGACTAGGAAAAATTACAAATTAAAATTTAAAAATAGGTTAATTTTTCGTCGAGAGCAACTTACTAGTTAAATACGTTTTTTTATACAAAAAATACAACTTTTTTGTTTCTACAGGCATTGAATTGGATTTATAAAATTATCACTGTTAATATTAATAATTGTCCATGTTCGGAATATATAACACATAAAAAAGATTATAAATTAAAGTATGATAGTTGATAGTCTTTCTACCTCTCGTCATTAAGGTCCATATAATATGATATTAATTTTTATGATGATTTCTATGGATGTGGGAAGATCGTGTAACCACAAAAAAAAATTGTAACAAACAAAAATTTATTAAAACTGATCCTTATACGTATTGTTATACTAGGAAGAATTTATTAGATTTTGACCATAATCTACCAATCAGAAGATGTCTAGTTTGCCTCAGGAAAAGTCAAAAAAACATTATAAAACGATTAACAGCTTCTATACAATAAAACTACACAAGAACAATTTATCGCGT
Organism: Stenolophus ochropezus; assembly: GCA_035578165.1. NCBI lineage: Eukaryota > Metazoa > Arthropoda > Insecta > Coleoptera > Carabidae > Stenolophus > Stenolophus ochropezus. Next base: position 9,039,761 of record JAQOWZ010000002.1, read on the forward strand.
ACATCGCAAATTATCTGAATAAAATTTTAAATTTTGGAATTTTCCTAAATTATTAAATGGCATTATCATTAAAATTAAAATTGATCGTAAAATAGTATATGCAATTCGGAATACTGTCTAGATTTTAGTCACAAATATAGAGTTGTAACATGTGGTTTAGACCTGGGTTTAGGAGAAAACAATAGAGTTTTGACATAAAAGAGATAGATAAGTTTTGATAATTTTTACATTTTCATTTTGAAGTTTTTCCAGTTTGTCTTATGTTTGTAGACATAGAGCTGTTTAGTTATATATTGTAGAATTTTATTACAGTTTCAAATAGTATTGACCACTCCTAGATCTTCTTCAGGGAACATAAGTCAATGGATAAAATTATATGGATTTTGAAGCCACGACCTAAAGGTATTTACTACAAAAATAAGTAATTACACACTTCTATTGTATTACTATAATTCGAATAATATTTTAGTAGACCTATACCTTCAAAATCTACACTACATTTAGTATAATTTGTTGTTACTAAACGTAAATATTTTCCATTTTTCCATGGGAATACATTTATAACATTTACTAGTTGGTTAGAGAGTAAAAATCGTGGTGTACATATTTATTTAATAAAAAAATTACTCATGTATGAAAGGGTTTACAAAAACAATAATAAAAGTTTAAGTTTTTGTCTTTTTGATTTATATTACATATTGTTTCTTTGTAAATAACATAAGGCGTCGTTAAACAAATACCCACCTAAAAACAATCACACGGCACCCCTAGCATCTGCCCTTAATCCGGTCATCCGTCATCCCCTCTAAATCTAATTACACCCATGCGTTAAAAATCCCGCGACCGGTTGTACATAGGTGGCTGCGCCTGGATGCTGGGAACATGTGACGGGGTGGGGATGTCACTGCCACACGGGGGTGACGTTTAATCGAGGCGACAAAAGTCAGACCGTGAAGAGAGCGGGTTACTCGGTGAGTCATGCCACGAGGGAAGGTAATGACTATCACAGAATGGGGTGGCGTATTAAAATCTCTTCCACGGAAGTCATACCTTCGTGTGTTTGTAGCATTGTGGACTTGTATTGTGGAGCTACACCTTTGACAATACTAGAACTAGGGCATTTTAACGAATTAAGCGGTTCATTTTTCATAAGGAAACTAAATTTGAGCTTACTGTTTATAGTTTGAATACATTTCCACTCATTCTAATTATGAAATAATTTTTTTCTACGACCACTATGGAAAGTTGCTCTTTTCTCACTATATAAAACAAAGTTAAAGTGTGGTTGCTAACAATGCGCATGTGCAGTGTGGGAAATATCATTTCTCATAGTAATTGCCAATACTGAGCTTGCGTGAAGGTACTCTTTGTGAGCTTTCGTGCATATATTTTTGTTTTGTAACTTTTAGCAGTGAGGCCGTAGAGAAAGTATATAGTGGACTTTGTCTCGTGCCGAGACTTTTCACCTCATGGGAAATAGGCAACGTTCTCCATTTATTGCACAATATACAATAATATGGCATGTACCCGTATATTTTAAATATGTACATTAATCTTTAAAAAAAAATTTTCTCCAATGAAGGTGCATCGAATTGAAATGTTGTTTTGTTCAAATAGTTTAAAATACATACTAAAATGTGCTTAAGAAAAACTATAGAAACACTTATAATTAACATTTTTAAAATATAATACATAGATACAGTACATATGTCATTTTTTTTTCTATTAATAAATCATAATATTAAATAATTTTTGAAAATTGCAGGCAATTCATATTTTAGAGACTAAAAAACATTTACTTTACCCACTGGTTGTATAAATAACTATTATATTAGGTATTAAATAAAATTCCAGGTAGTATAAAATTTATTTAAACTATATAATCTTTAATTGTACATACATATAGTTATTATTTTTTTGCACACTGTTTTATTTCTTCCATTGTGGTACCTGTTTTTCACAAGTACTTATCTTGTGGTGTTTCTGTTTTCTTTAGATCTGTGTCGATTTCTTCTTATTATTGTTATCTTTTTCATTGAAACAAATAAAGAAGAATCTCCTATACTATTTTATTTTCTAAAGGCCTAAAGCTTTATGATTGTAGGTGAGCATATTTCGAGTAAGAACTATCTGTGTATAATAAAGATTAATATATGCCGGAGGGTCTCACTGACCCTCATGTCAGCGTCGCGCGTGCACGTTATTTATCTCATCAGCGATGCGAATGTGATTCGTCTCGTAGTCCTAACCGGAGTCCGGAATTAAAAACACGCGTGGGATAGTCCTGAACCCCTGGGCCGTGCGCCTGCCCGCGACTTCTCGGGATATTAAAGAGCGACTGCAGCTGATTCGATTAGTCCAGGGATTGTCACTCACATTAAGAAGAGATTAGGCGAAAAGAACAACACTGCAACTTTTGTTCATATAAAATAAAATATGTATTTCGAGAATTAAGTTAAAAATTCGTTTAGACCTTAGTCATTATGAATGAAAATTATCAGCGTAATTTTTGGCCACTTCACATTACTTTTGCAAAAAACGCTCGAACACGTCAATTTTAATATAAAGGGGGACAACTAAAAGGATTAGTACCAATGGCATAACTTCAATCCTAAAATGGGTGTGGACTGCACCTCAAAAATTTGAAATGGAAAAGAGTGTCAAACATGACACAGTTCGAAAGGCCTTTCAATTCTCTTTTCAACAGTTTTTTTTTATTTTTCAAATCCGATCATTAGTTCCGGAGAAATATCGTTTAAAACAAATTTTATCAGGTGTGCAAAACTGCAATCAAGTAAGCTTAAACAAATGACAGAAACTCAAGTACTAGTTTATTAGGTGTTCAAAATGACTATTTCCAACTTCCATACAATAATAAAGATTTTGCTCAAAATTATGGAGATACGGTACGTTGCCGTAAATGTTCTAAAAATTCGGGTAGCGTGGCATAAACTTTAGACTTCAAATAACCCCACAAAAAAATCCAACTTACAAATTACTTGTTTATTACAAACAACTTGTCGAAAGAATTGTTTATTTAGTTTCTGTCATTTGTTTTAGCCTACTAGATGGTAATTTTGAACACCTGATAAAATTTGTTTTAAATCATATTTCTCTGGAACTAATGATCGGATTTGAAAAATAAAAAAACAGTTGAAAAGGGAATTGAAAGGCCTTTCGAACTGAGTCATGTTTGACACCCTTTTGCATTAAAAATTTTTGAGGTGCAGTCCACACCTATTTTGGGTTGAACTTATGCCATTGGTACTAATCCATTTAGGTGTCTTCCTTTATATTAAAATTGTCGTGTTCGAGCGTTTTTTGCAAAATTAATGTTAAGTGGCCAAAAATTGCGCTGATAATTTTCACTGGGCCACCCTGTATATCCTATTATACGAGTATTATAATATTAAAGAATAAATTTGATAATCTATAAAAGTTTAATAATTGTACCTAATTCTATAATCTCAGCAATAGAGCTAGAGCTTATAGCAACGATATTTCTTGTTTGATATTTTGTAAGAATGAAACCTTTCTTAAGAGTGGCAACCCACTGAACTACTACTGGCAAATAAAAATGATTGCAAAATATTATTTCTGAAAATCAATTATTGGCGAAAACATATAAAAAGCAAAATATCATATTTCAAAATTTTTGACAAGTAATTTAAGATATCGAAGCGTCTCAATACAAATGCAAAATTTAAGTGTGTGCTAGAAACCTTAAAAGCTGATCATCAACAAAAATATTTTTATTTGAATATCCGCAGAAACTCCTACTTTTATAAATCTGGTGGGAGGTAAAAGAAAGCTAGTGATGCCAATAATAAAATAATATTTTATGGACCATTTCATGTTTTATGAAATATGTAGTAAAATATAAAAGTTAAACTAAGTTTAGGTGAACAGGAACAGAGGAATCCAAACAATGTTTTAAAAATATTTAATAAAACAAGGTTTTCAATATTACAGCCAGAAATAAAGTTTTACACTGGACAGTTGCTGACGTGGTATCGCGACATATTTTACTGTTGTTTTTGAATTTTATTATTCGGTTTGTGTTTTAGGTGGCTAGGTAGGTATATTCCATCGCCTTAAAATGTGATTTGTGGCAGCACATGCCAAATATATAACTGCTATGCCAATTTATGGCTATATTCCGTGCAAACATAAAAAGGAATTCGGGATTTGGCCGCGCTCGGACGACGGATAATGCAAGTTTGGCCACTGGCCACTGTGCCCCACGGCGTGCATCATAAAACATCATTCGATCTATGGAAATGCAACTGGAGTGTAAAAGATGCCATAATTTATAAATAACTATTCTACAAATTTATATTGTTTAGACCACCGTAACGCAAGGCATATATCCGCACCAAAATATTGCTCAATTATTAATTTTCTTGACGTCGCGTAAAAATAACGTTCTCTACGAGTACGCGTACAATTCTTGTATTATGTCTTGTTCTGTTCTATCTATCTATCTGTAAAACTTTTTTTTTATTTCATTGAAAATTAATGTTCTCATCTTTGATAGTTTGTATTTTTATATAATTCTAATTTTTAAGTGTAAAATGAGAAAAGGAGGTTAAAATCTGTCTGCAATATAAAATTCAATAAGTCTTAGTAACAAAAACAAAACTTTCGGAACTTAACAAAGTCAAAGATATAAAAACAAGAAATAAACAAATATATTAATTTGATAGTCTGTAATTTCGGAGACAAAACAAAGAACAAAAATTTATTTAAATAATTGAAATCTATATACTTTACTTATTTATTATTATCATTCGTCGTACTTTATTCTAAATGTAAAAAGTAAACTACCCTTTTGAAAAGGCCAGTTGGAACAAAAATTGAAGGTGCACAACTAGATGTTGTTATAATTACATAATAGTTATTTATGCAACTAGTGTGTAAAGTAATTGTTTTTAGTCGAGTGCTGTTTAAGACGTAGATAAAAACGCTGTGTTGCACACGTATTGCATACTATGTTATAAAGTAAATTAAACCATTGATAAATGTGCCGCTGCTGCGTGAAAAGTGTTAACATTGCCTAGCAAGAGCTACTTTTCAAGCACTAGTGCGTAAAAAGTAACTCTTTACAAATTCAAAAAAGAGCATAAAGTATATAGGTAACTCCCGGTTGTAAGAAAAAAAAAATATGTGAAAAAAAAACTACGAGCAAAGTGCCCTTTTGGCACTGCTGATTGCAATAAAAAAGGGAGGTAGGTATACAACTAGATGTTATAGCAGTCCCATATACAAAATTTCAACATTCTACGACTAATCACTTTCGCGTTGTAGGTGATACGTAAGTAGAGAGGTCTCACCAAAACTATTAAAAGGGATTCAGTGATGATCAACCTGAAAACCGAAATTTTTTGAGATATGTTATTCCTTAATTTTTTCTGCAACCAAAATCTTCCTTCAAAATTATCGCAAGAAAAAGATTAAGTGTATTTAATTTTTCATATCAAATTTTATTAAAAAAAAATCTTATTTACAATTAAAAATTTCTGCAAATTACAATAAACCGTGTTTATAATACATTTATTTGTCCGTGATCTGTATATTTTTATAGTGCAGCGATTAATGTGGGGTTTTTTGGCGTTGGCTGTTGGCAAGGCGGTTGGTCAGGAGCAGAACGTGGCGTGACGCCGGTAGCGCCGCGGCGTGACGTGTGCGAGGAGTCACGCAGCGCGACATCCCGGCATCCTCAGAGCCGATTTGTCTCGCACGGATCGCGGAGACTGCACGAGCCTGTTTGTCAGTGGATGGACATAGGTGACTAGGCACGAGGCAGGCATTTACTGGCAAAGATTCATTCAACTTGTACTTGAAAGTGTAGAACACTTGTCGTAGATACTAGTCGTGTCATTTTATTTAAACAAGTACAAGTGAACTACCTTTTCTAAATAAATTTATTTACCCCTAATTTATATTGTTATATAAAAGTCCGATGGTTATTGTATTCATTTATTGTATGTTTTATGCTTTAGTTATTTAGTACATTTGTACTGTATTGTGCAATTATTTAAACTCATCCTGTTGCAATTTTTTTTTGATATTTGGCATTAACTATTAACGAAACGTAAACATAAAAATCGTTTGATAATATGTATCATTAAAATGACATGCAATTGAATAGAATCCGTTCATTACTAATGTCATGCTAGTACTAAAATAAAGTAGTATATTTACAGCTACAAACTCTTGCTATAATTTACAGTTACTTTATAAACTATTTTAGAAGTTTAAATATTTATTGATAAAAAAATAAATACGAAAATCAATGTAGAAAAAGTAGCTAATAGCTACAAACAGTACTAATAAGCTATTAAAAAATTATGTATAGTCTAGAATAAAAAGTAGATAAGCTAAAGCAACAGCTTTAATTTCTTTAAAATAGTTTAGCTACTATTTATTGTTAAATCAGGAGAATAGTGGTAAAACTTCTTATTTTTCCTTTATTTTGAGGGTATAAAGTCTATTTTAATTTTACATTTTCCTATATTCCATTCCAACATAGCTAAGGTTCGTTACAGTCTACTACAGCAACATTTAATACTACGTATCTATAATAGCAAATATATTTTTGTAATTGGCTGTAATTGTAATGAATCAGCTTAGCCATAAATTATAACGGTGTAACGTCATAATTGTATGTTTTAACATAAATTTCTTAAAATAACATGTAGAATTCTAAAAACTTAAAAACCTTATGGTAATAATGTTTGTATAAAAAAACATTTATAAGATAAATAGATGCGAGAGTGATGATCGCAGAACAAGGGGTGACATATTTAAAAGATGTTAGTTAATTCCGGGGAGTCTTCGGGAATTAATGCGTATGTAAATAAAGAAGAACGCGTACCTTCCGCTGAAGAAGGATGATGGATGCTGAGAGGAAAAATCTAAACGGATTACGCTTGAAGACAGATCGTTTATCGTCGACTTTTAATTAATGATACACCCGAACAATTTATAAAGTCCAGGAAAAAATACCCGGAGCGAAAGCGAAAATACCGTTCGGGCAAACCTGTTGAAAACGTTCGACATAATGAGGATTTGTAGGACTAGAGAGGTCGGAGCTAAAAGGATTGCAAATACAAATAAAAGCTCCGTCCGGCCGTATGAAACTGCAGTAAATCTAATTATAAAAAATAAATTGCCATGATGGGGAATCTTTTATCAGCGGCGGCCGCGTCATTTATCACGAGCTGTGGGAACGGACGCCGAGGACGGCGACGCCACGCCGTGATTGGATCACCGCTGCACGTGGCGCGCACGTGGCTACGGGGATGCTCTCCAACAACAATCAATTGTTGGATCGCGCGCTCTATAAGTGTCCTCAACCAGACTTCCTCCCTACCTATTATCTACGTAAACGTGCACAATCAAATTATATGGAACAATCTCTTTTCTATATTCTATTCATCACTTTACTATTGTCACCGTGAAAATATATCATTGCTTGTATACAAAATATCTTAAAACAGCGGTACTCAACCTCCTGCATCCTGATACAGAACACTTAAAAATTAAACAAATTTCACACACATTGTCAATCAATCGCAATGTTTCATTAGATGAAAATATGCAATTTGTTAGTTACTATTTCACTGATACATTTATAAACCAATCCATATCAATGGGGGTTTCCAAGATTTTTTGATTTTTTTATATGATAAACTTTAAAACAAAATATTGGACCCATATTTTTTTATTTTTCCAAAAAGTTGATAGTATCCGAGAAAAAAATTAATAAAGTTTACGGACAATGGGTTTGACGTCATTCCCCTGACTAGAAAAAGATAGTCCATGTGCGCTATGAGATAGAACTATAAGTAGCTAAAAATGTGAAGTGAAGTTAGGCTACGAGTACCGCGTAAATTCAAGCATTGAATATAAACATAACCTGCTTTCGTGATTCATGCTTTCGATAGTTGCATTTACCAGTTACCACGTGTGTGTGTTCTCATATATTTTGAAATCCAGGCAGGATATAAATGAAATCGAGCTTGCACTGTCATTTTATCACATGAAGCTAGCTATCGGGGGCAGTGTTGCGAACCGGTGAAATTAAAACTTATATACTTATAGTTGGCAACACTGATCAGGGGAATGACGTCACAAGGTCATTTAAATAAAACTTTAATTTCAATTTTTAAATAAAGTATTCAACAATTATATATTATTTTAGTTTTATTACAATATACTCACGACCAAAATTGATATGCAGAATATATATTTTAAAAAGGCGTTGTATTGGAAACCCCCATTACCAAGATTTTTTTTTCATTTTTATTTCAACAAAACACAACCAAAACGAAAATATCGTATTCTTTAAGCCAATATGATGCTATATTTTACAATCAGTTCTCGTAAAAATAAAAAAATTTCCAGTAAAAATGAACTACTTATGATATTATAAATGAAAAAGAAAAGATAAAGTATATTATCATAGTAATGGTTACACTTTGTTGATTTGAAAAATATTATGTTTGAACTGTTGTTATTTGTAGAATAATCAGGCAAATATAACTCGAGCTATTAATTTATTCATACGACCTATCTACAACTCGGGTCAAAATGATTTTTAAATGACTCCAGTTTCGCAACTATCCGTAAAGTTTTCCGATTAGTTCATGGTTCTCGTTATATTACTTATGATAAAATTCCGTTATCTCGAAAATTTTCTACTACCAAATAAACTAACAGTTGTTATTGTTTATAATTGTCATTGAGACAATTAATTAATATTTCAAAATAATAATAATTAAACTGTTTCCTTTTTGCGTTCTCCTTGATATTTATCTATGAAATTTTCAATATTAAAATGAACTACCTTGCACGGAATTCAAAAAAGAATTGCGGTTTATTCCCATATGAAATATTTACATTTTTACAGTTAAAAAAAAGTTTGGAACATTTTTCACACATGTTATTTTTTATTGAATTAAATGAAATATTTTGAAAATAAATTGGAAGTTGTTATTTGTATCATTAGGATGTTTGTACTGCAGTTTTATAAACGAGCTCAATTGCATTTTTTATATCTAACAGAGTCATCAAGTTACGAAATTCTTTGCTGTTTAGATACTGACAAGTATTTCAATTGACCCAAATTAACTTTTTCTTCAACAATAATTAATACCTCTTTCAACTTCCAGACAGCAAATAGATCTCGAAACAGTAGGAAATTATGTTGCAAAATACAGCCTCGTGCAATTAATGTGAACAATGGTTACTTGTTGGTTCGAGTAAATAAATAATTTAATAATGTTTATATTTTTAAGTTACAAAATTTTAGTAATTAGTACTATTTAGCAATGAATCTCTTACTATTTTACAAATTTACTTGACAATAGTATCATAAAATCATACCTAAATTTCATCACCAATAATATTTTTCATGATTATGGAATAGTTTCATGATTCCATCAATAATAAAAAATGAAAATTTATATTCAAAAGATAATAATAATTTTCATTTTCACAGATATCCAGTAACCTATGTATTTTTTTTTTTTGAAAACAAAACTATGTCTAATGTGATAACTGTTGATTAATTTAACCTACTTCATATCTTTTATTTCATACTGTATCGTATTTCTATATTTACAATTGCGGTTTTAATCCGATAAATGAGACTTTACGACATTATTCTTCTTTAGGGTACTGTATTAATTTTCATAAAATATATGTCCTTTAAATTTTAATTCTTTAAATCTGACGTAATTTTAATACAATTTAATTGTAACTATGCGATTGACATGTTATAAGTAACGGATGATAACATTTGACAAGTAAGATTTTTATTTTGCTTTCTCAATCATTTTCAAAGTAACAAAATTAAATCTTTGATTTAAATTAAAAAATATGATACAGTACAAAATAAAAGGTACGTCATACGTCCATTAAATAATTTTCATGGTACTCATTTCGAATATCTTATACGTACCGAAAAACTCATTTACCGGACTTACAGCGTAAATTACTATTACCATTCTCGAGATCCTTATGCTCGTATGTACTTATTACACGTCCAAGTGGAACATTCTTTGTATTTTTTGGAAGCAAATGACAAGATTTAAATAATTTGTAAAAAATATTAATTTAGGTATAAAGAAAGATATAATTAATACCTTCTTTAATTACAGACAAACAACATGCAATATAAAAACTTTGAGAAATAATATTACAAAGTAAATATTTTTAGAAAGCAAGTGTAATAAGGTTTTAAATAATTTGTAGGAGATATTATGGACGTTAAGTGAGGCGAATGAATTTAGGAGAAGCATAGAGAAAGAAATATGGTAGAGAGGTTATAGTTGCAGTTGCATCTGGGATGAATGCAGTGCACCGCGTGCATAATAAAATCACCGGCAGTGCAATACGTAACGTAATTTAATATCGCGAGTCTAGAACGGGATTAAGGCATGTTTAATACGCTTGCACGCAAATATTTTCATTAATGAGACGTGCCTGAGTTTCAGCTCACGCAAGCGCTGGTAAATAAGGTACAGAAGCTGCGCTGAATTTAAAACGTACTGGAATGTCACACCGAACCTCATTTGTGATTTAATCTGCCGCGTATGTTAAATATACGACCCACACCAAATAAAACAAAAATTCGCGAATATTCACCACTTCTTTCTCATAAACTTCTTTATAACGGGACAGATATTAAAATGTACTTTACCCCTAGTTACACAAACAGCACTCTGCACAGCAAACTCCGGAAAACTCACCTAGAAAAGAAAAATATTATTAATATTTCATAAAATTAAAAGTAGTGAAATACAGGCATAATGAGATTTTCTATGATATGTACCAACTGACACATACGGGAAGTATTGTATGTATGGATTTTAACCAGGGCATGTAACCGGTTAAAAAACCGGTTAATAAAAACCGGTAACCGATATTTTTAACGAAAATTGCGAACTTTAACCGTAATTTTAACCGATATTTTTTAGGCCGAAAATACCGGTAACCGTTAACCAAAAAAAAAAATAAGCCGGTTTTAGCAAACATTAACCTTAATTTTTCATTGAGCGAGAAAAATTTTAATATTTTTTTATATCTGTGTTTTCTACTTGTATTTGAACATGAGTCATGACAGTTTTTACAATTTCCATTTTATTGGAGAGTCATAAATATAGGTAGTCTCTTTGGCCGTTAAGGTTACTTAAAATGTCCCAAATAAATACGGCCTTTGTCAACACAGGCAAGTTTAAAATTGAAAAGAGACGTGCGTTTTTCTAAAGATATTATGGGAATTTTTGTGAATATTCATTAATTAAATTGGTTTTTTAAATTACGAGTATTATATTTTTTTCAGATGATATTTTTTTCGAATTTTTTTAATTAATTATTTTGTAATTTTTTTTAATCAAATTTTAATAATTAATTTGTTTTAATTAATTTTAATTATTTTTTTTAACCGATATATTAACCGGTTTAAACCGGTTTCCAAATTTCAAAAACCGGTTTTCGAACTAAAACCGTTATTATTATAACGTTCTCTATAAGGGTTAACGGTTAACCAGTATTTTTTTCGGTTACATGCCCTGCTCAGAAATAATATATATTGTATTAAAAAGCATTTAAAAATATTTGAGGTTATCAATTTGACATTTAAAGTGGGGTGCAGTTGTTAGAAGTACCAATTTTACAACAACAAAAATACCAAAAACCGTTTAACAATATTTTATATTATTAAACTGTTTTCGATATAATAATAGGAAAATTATTAACGCAAAGTATAAAAATATCATTTTTAAACTTATAATATAAATACGCGTGTATTTTTTAAGTAATATTAATTTATTTTTTATAAATATAATGTAAACATTTTACGAAGAAAATAGTTGGACAATAAAATTCATATTTTTGACGTCACTAGTAATTTGCTTATTATTATTTTAACATAACATCGAATTTTCAGGGGCGTATACATTTTATCCTCCACACATGTTATATTGCTTGACATTGTACCTTGCACATTTTCAATCTTGCATACCTTTTATCGTGCACACTTTCAATCCACGAAAAAAGTTATCTTACACACATTTTATCTTCCAAATCATTTTATATTCCACTCATCTTATCTTCAGAAAAATAATACTGGTTATTTCATCTAATTATAAGTATGTTAATTGCATGGCCAATAAAATGAATGGCAGGTACAATTACAATGTTTTAAAGATCAAATGTTGGCGAAAATAAAATGTGTAGAAAATAAAATTAATGAAAGATAAAATGTGTGGAAAATAAAATGTGCGCAAGATAAAATGTGTGTAAGATAACTTTTTTCGCGGATTAAAAGTGTGCACGATAAAAAGTGTGCAAGATTAAATGTTTGAAATATACAATGTCGAGCAATATAACATGTGTGGAGGATAAAATGTATACGTCCTAATTTTCACCAAAAGTTTCATAATTTATAACAAAAATATAAAAAAAATAGTATATTATTTAACAAGCATAATATGTAGGCTATATTACACGAGGATGTAATTAAAAATACGAGCGGTAGCGAGTATATTTAATCATCCGAGTGCAATGTAGCCATATCTGCAAAAATGTCTCATCTTAATCCCAATTAACTTGGAACAGTGTTGAACCTGGTACAACAACGTTAAACCCGAAATAATTGTCTTAACTTTGTCCCAAACTATTTGGAACAAAGTGAAGCATAGTGCAACCGTCTCTACTTATTCCAGAACACTTGGAACATCTTTATACCTGCTACAACTGTCTTTTTAAGTCTTCAAGTAATTTCCAATAATAGTTAAACATTAAAAATTACAATTTATAGTTTTTCACTGTAAAATTTTTCATATACAGCCAAAATAATCCAAAAATACACATTTTTCCTCAAAAATGTTGATTTTTTAAAATACTCCGTATTAATAAAAGTTATTGGTGTTGTGAATTGTAGAAACAATCATTTAAACTTTGTTCGATGTTTTTCTCTACATCAAGTCAAATTTGGGTCCTTTGCTACCCATTTTAAGGTGTGCCAAACATCCAAATTTACTGTACAATATGTTGAGACACTTTTCAACAAATTTTTGGGTATAAAATGCAATACATAATCGTGTTAAACTTATTTATTTTTAGTTTTGTACACCTAAATAAGTTTTAAGCACTTTAAACCCTTTTTAGGGTGTGAAATAACCCAAATAAACCCAATTTTGGGTCAAAATTTTGATTTTTTTGGAAAAACCAAACAGATAGATCTCCCTTCCCTGATTTCAAATTTTCAAACCGAATTCAATTATCTCTTCTCGTTCCTGAGATATTTGGCCTCAAAGTTGCACCTCAAAAAAGTGTGTTTTTTGACCATATCTCTAAAATGGTAGGAGATACAGTCTAAACGATTACACCAGTCGATTCTACGCGCAAAGTTACATAAAGAAATGTTTTCTCCGCATATACGTTCTTTGGAACGATTTTGTGAAAAATGAGAAAAACGAAAAAAACAGGAATTTCAGTTTTTCGCTCGAGAACTTTTTGTCTACAAATCTTTTCATTTTCTGGACTTAAGTAAATACAGATGCGCTGATTTCAAATTTTCAAACCGATTTCAATTATCTCTTACCGTTCTCGAGATATTTGCGTTCAAAGTCAGACCTGAAAAAAATCGTTTTTCAGGAATAATCCTGAAATGGGTTGAGATACGACCTCACCAATCGATTCTGCGGGCAAAATTACATAAGTATACCAATTTTTAGATATTTATTCCAGCGGATACAATTTTTAGAGTAAAAAAACGAAAATCGCAAAAATCGAAAAATCGCCTGATGAACCCCTTGCGATTTTTTTCGATTTTTGGCCATTTTCGTTTTTTCGCTATAAAAATTGTATCCATTGGAATATAAATCTGAAAATTGGTACAAAAATCTAATTTTGCCTGTAGAATCGATTGGTGAGGTCGCCGAGGTCGTATCTCGACCCATTTCAGGACTATTCCTGAAAAACTGATTTTTTCAGGTGTAACTTTGAATGCAAATATCTCGAGAACGGTAAGAGATAATTGAATTCGGTTTGAAAATTTGGAATCAGCGCATCTGTGTTTACTTAAGTCCAGAATACGGAAATATTTGGAGACAAAAAGTTTCCGAGCGAAAAATTGGAATTCCTGTTTTTTCGTTTTTCTCATTTTTCACCAAATCGGTCCAAAGAACGTATATGCGGAGAAAACATTTCCTTATGTAAATTTGCGCGTAGAATCGACTGGTATAATCGTTGAGATTGTATCTCTAACCACTTTAGAGATATGGTCAAAAAACACACTTTTTTGAGGTGCAACTTTGAGGCCAAATATCTCAGGAATGGAAAGAGATAATTAAATTCGGTTCGAAAATTTAGAATCAGCACATTGTGGACTATCAATTTAGACTATTTTCAAAAACCAAAATTTTTGACCCAAAAATGGGTATTTTTGGGTGTAGAAACAAAATTTTACGTTAAAAACATTAAAGTTGTATTTTTAAGGTTCATTATTGGTTCATATTAAACTATTTTGTATGTTATAGTGTAAATCTAGCTTTAATATTACAAAAATGTCTATTCAAATTGTTTTGCATTTTATCTCATTCGTATAATGGAATTTTTTTGTATACACACCCAAATTTGGGTAGATTGTAATCTAGGGATATAAACGTGAAATATGGTAACTTTGTTGAATGAAGTTGGGCACATTTATCTGTCAATATGCATTTAAAATATGAAAATATTCATAAATATTTACAAATGAGTTATAAAATTTTAATATCCTTTTAAATTAGCTATGTTTATTCGGTTTTCTTACTCAGAAACAGGGCATGTAACCACTTAAAAAAACCGGTTAATGAAAACCGGTAACCGATATTTTTAACGAAAATTGCGAACTTTAACCGTAATTTTAACCGATATTTTTTAGGCCGAAAATACCGGTAACCGTTAACCAAAAAAAAAATAAACCGGTTTTAGCGAACATTAACCTTTATTTTTCATTTAGCGAGAAAAATTTTAATATTTTTTTATATCTGTGTTTTCTACTTGTATTTGAACATGAGTCATGACAGTTTTTACAATTTCCATTTTATTGGATAGTCATAAATGTAGGTAGTCTCTTTGACCGTTAAGGTTACTTAAAATGTCCCAAATAAATACGGCCTTTGTCAACATAGGCAAGTTTAAAATTGAAAAGTGACGTGCGTTTTTCTAAAGATATTATGGGAATTTTTGTGAATATTCATTAATTAAATTGGTTTTTTTAATTGTTATATTTTTTTCACATGATTTTTTTTTCCGAATTTTTTTAAGTAATTATTTTGTAATTTTTTTTAATCACATTTTTATTTATAATTTGTTTTAATTAATTTTAATAATTTTTTTAACCGATATATTAACCGGTTTAAACCGGTTTCCAAATTTCAAAAACCGGTTTTCGAACTAAAACCGTTATTATTATAACGTTCTCTATAAGGGTTAACCGTTAGCCAGTATTTTTTTCGGTTACATGCCCTGATTTTAACATATCGAAATTTTAATGGAGGTCCACGAATTATGGTCTTTACTATATGTTTTAACTATTATTTATAGTGAAGTCTGTCGATTCATCCGTCAGTCTAAAAGTATTTGTATTTGTACATGTGTATATTTATTCAGCTGAAATAATTTTAATGAAACTTTGTATTTAAGCTCCTGATCAACTTCTGATATAAATCAGTCAATCGATAGAGATGGTTTACTATTATCATTTTTATTTTTTTTTCCTATCAAATAATAATTCTTAAGTAGTTATTTAAAGAAAGTTACTATAAAATGTGGAAGTAAAAATCTTTATTTGAAAAAAAAGTGTAGGTTCTATGTTGACCAAAAAATATTTTCAAACAATTTTTTACTAATTTTAAGTTGTTTTGAATTCTTAAGTGGAGTTAATATAACAGTAAAACAATTGGCGTCATATATCTCTTCGCAATTTTTTAAACATTGTTTTTCTCTGAAATATATACCGTGTGTTACAAAAAGTGTAAGTAACCATATTGCACAGGACAATACTATATGTATTCCTGCATGTTTTTAATATACTGATTACCTACTCCATTTTATTATTGAAATTCAACGAAATTTTAAAAAATGGTATGAATTCCAACTAAAGCAGTTTCTTTTTAATATATTTTTAATTGAACTGAAGATCTTCGATTCCATGAGCCGTTGACATCTGCCATTTGGCATGTAGAGCAATAAAAATATCAGGTGAAAAAAAAAAAATCATTTTTGTAAATTTGGTTCAATTGCAGTAATAAAATGATGTAATCAGTATTAAATAATATGCAGTAATAAATGTAGTATTGTCCTGAGCAATATGGCTACTTAATTGTAAGACGGACCGTTTTCATTGATTAAAAACTGTTTTCCCATATTAAATGCCTATGACAACATTTTTTGGAACACACAGTATATTTAAATAACAAACAAATTTTAAATCTACAAATACTGCAAGGTAATAAACGATTGACCTTTTGGAAGAATTACATACGAGTACTACTTTTCTTCCCAAACCCGCAAACCGTGTTCCTTAGTGAATAAACATCGGTGGGACGTGGTGATTATTTACGGGCCTGAAGCTGGTCTAATATCACTTAGTGCGTGGCGTGGACGCACTTCCGGCGATGGACACTGTCCGTCGCGTCGCGCTAATGCAGTTCCTTTCTTCCTGCGTCTCATCCTTCATCCTTCAGCCACGGCCTTTGTGTCAGCCTAACCCCCACGCATTTCCAAACCATTACGTCCTGAGGACCACATTATTGTCTAATAATTTAATTATATATCAAGTAGCACACATCACAACAACAGGACAATAACTACAAAACAAGTATAATATATTTAATAAATAAACCACTGATGTCTTGTGATTCCTTACTGAATGTTTTAGTTGTGTATTATGGCAGATATCACTAATGATTTAAATTAAATTTAAATCAAGCATGAACAACGGAATAGTGAAGATCACATGTATTTGCGGGCCGAATTTATGATTCGGTTCTATATGGGACAGTGTAAAGAAAAACCTATCGTTTTATTTCAATAAAATTTTTTAGCAAAAGATATGTAGTTATTGTTAAAACTTAATAAACTTATAAAAAAATATTAAATGCAAGATAATAGTATATTATTTAACAAGCATAATATGTTAGGTGTGAGTAGTTCATATATAGCTTAACAGATGGCGCCACAGTAGCACGTAAATGTCAAAATAACTATTCAAATTGTATTTATTATACTTTTATAATCATTTATATTGATATTTATGATAAAAAATATATTATTAATAAATTAACAGTTTATTAAAATGTTATATGTTACATTACATGCTCTATTTATTACAGAAAAGTGTAGCGTGTAACATAACTTTTCATATTACACTTGTGTAATATGAGTAGTATATTATATGTAGTGTCACACGTATAATGTACCCATATTTCAATAGTTGTAGATAAAATATATTAAGCTTTCGGAGCCTGGTTTCAATAAAATTTGAAAAATGTTCTCTAGACCGGATAAAGCCTGATTTATATATTTTAACAAGTATTAGGTAATTTATTACAATCAAATTCTGCGTTCCTTATCTTTAAATTTAAAGATCTAGTTAAAATAACGCAGAATTTTCTGTTTATTCATGGGAACTGCTATTTTCAGGTAAAAGTATACAAAATTAATACGGACATATTATTTAACTAAAAATTAACTACACACTTCTATATATAAGGTGTTTAATTAAAAATAAGAAAGATGGGTCACATATCTTGAGAATCATTGGTTTAAAAAAAATGTTTGACTTATTTTAATAGTCTTGAAAAAATAGAAATTGATTGTTAATTTAACCGATCTCGTGCTCCTATAATTCTCGAGAAAGCAATAGTGGACAAAATAAAATGATCATTCTGTATATTAGCGTAACCTAACTCAATTAAAATATTTGAGTTTAAATGACCGGTAACCTATATAAACTGGAAATCTACAACAGCAACTGTTATAAAAAAAAACTGGTGGTACTTGAGGTTCTGTACTTTCTCAGATTGCTGTGACATTAAAGAAAGCGAAAAAAGTGTGTAAAACATAGGTTGCATAATTAACAATGTATTCAATAACTTTTGCAAAACTTTCGTCTTTATATTATTTTCCGTTTGCTCGAAA
This sequence comes from Stenolophus ochropezus, assembly GCA_035578165.1. Taxonomy (NCBI): domain Eukaryota; kingdom Metazoa; phylum Arthropoda; class Insecta; order Coleoptera; family Carabidae; genus Stenolophus; species Stenolophus ochropezus. The sequence continues at coordinate 9,057,962 of JAQOWZ010000002.1, forward strand.
ACTAAGAAAGAAATAAATGCGGAGGAATGGTAAGTTGGGTATAATATTTTAATTTGGCGTATTTAGAAGCAGCAGAGTGTGGTGGGCAAGTAAGTTAAGTTTATTGTGCTGGTAGCTGGGGAAAGAAAGGTTGTATTGTTGCGCGGTCCACCTTGGGCGATCGCAGCGCCATTGTTTGGCGTCGGCGGCGTCGCATCCGGTGGCGTCACACGTCATCAGCCTCGCCTGCGGCTACAGCCGCTCCAATGAGGTGGAAGCTCCGTTTCCTTCGCAGCCAAGCCCCACTGGTCACTTTTCAAAAACAACTTTGCTTTGCCCCGTCCAACTATTATGTTACGCGCTGCTTGCCTCCAGGACTAAAAAAACCAACCTATTCACCGATCCTAACGAACCTAGTTGCTTAAAACATAAAATCAAATGGTTGCAGTTTGTACAAATCAAAATGCACAGCGCGTTTACGACCATCGCTTCAAGATCATCCCTCTTTTACGACTTCATCCTTCGCAGACAATACAATCTTCTTCAAGGTCACCACGGTTATCCATCAATCAGTATTGTATTTTACATATATTCCATATATTCCATAACTTTGTATAAGCAAATAAGTGACTGTCACAATTAAAGAAAAAAATTGTTAAGCTGAATTGCAGTTTATTTATTTCGCAATTATATGTAGTTTCTTCAGGGCGAAATATTAAAAATTATTATTCACACATAACAATGTTTTTTTAAGTCGCAACAATATCATTAAATAACAGAAAATTTTGAAAAAAACGATTCTATAAAACAGAGCATAAAAAGATACAAAATTAAATTTTCACATTTAGTCCGGGTTCATCTTGATCCTCTATAGGTCATTATAAAAATTAAAACATTTTGAACTGAAGTAAATAAATGAATTTAATAAAAACAAATTAAATAAAATCTTTATAACTAGAGATATGATTTTAGGTTGCAAAATATTAAAAATACTTTTTAAGTAAGTAATATCTGCAATTAAGTATGTGATTTTAAATGTTTATGACTATATCAATTTAATATTTTGCCAATATTTTCTATACAAAAATTGTATCGTTGTTTGCATGCTTTTTAGATAAATTTTCTGGAATTTCTATATCATTTATATATTTTACACAGAGTAACCATTACATGAAATCCAGGATTTTTCTTTAAGACCTGAATCATTTTTAACTAAACAATAAATGCTACCCTTCTTGTACAGGATTAATTTCTATTTACAGATCCTATAAGTGGAATTCTTACAGCTTCTAGTTTTGTGATGGTTGCATTAATTATTTTAAAGCTAATGGAAATATAAATACAAAATTAATAGAGTTATCTTTGGTATTAAATAATATATTTAATCCTATTCATAAATAGGCTAGAGTTAGTTTGACATTTCAGGAAGTTAAGATAGACAATAACTTTGGAACTAACTCTTATGAATTTGAAACGAAAACAAAAATGAGACAAAATATAGAATATGTGTCTAATCCATTTATGAATCTGGACGACAGGGAAAAAGGGAGACAACTATTGTTTTATTTTTATAATAATAAATTTATTTGCTAATCATTTATACAAACAATATAGATTAGCATACCCTTGTCTGGCAAGTATGTAGGTTGACTCCCCCCTCCCCGCGAGGTCACGTGACAGCACCCCCGCCCCCGTTCCTCGCGTTTCAAAAAGTTTAATTTCCCGCGGAGCAATATTCGCTGATTATATCCATGTGTGCGTCAGCGCCAGGATTACAGGTCTTATTAGAGGCGCGGGCCGCTTGGGCGGTCGCAGAGATCGCAATATAAAAGCTTTGTGGCCGTTCATTTCGGTATAATCAGAAATTAATATGAAATTCGCTCATGTATATGCAATTAGAGCACGGACCAGACTCGCGACACGGATATTTATTTCTGATTTGTAAATAATTACAAAGGCTTTATGACCACACACATTACACTTTTTCATTTTGTTTTTACAAGATTAAGTCACATTCCATCAGACTAGACATTTGTTACAGCGACATGAATTCATACGGTTAACGATTTTATACAAATAATATATCAATATTAAATTTTAACAATATTTGCTCAGCACACTACTTCCCACTTACTTAAAATATTATATTTATTTTTATATTAAATTGTTTTGCATTTTAAGTATTAATTTTTTAAATGGAGTCCACTAAATTCTTGTTTATTTTAAGTTACTTCTTATTACAGTTCAACTTAAAACAATAAAACGACTTTAATTATTTTGAAATTTAATATTCTTAATTCAAATTACGACCAAAATTTGACAAAGAAAAAAATAGCTGAAAGATTTCTTAATAATTCATCTGGCTCTGTACTACATAAAAATTAAAAAATGAATAATTCGGAACATTTACACAATATTCTAAAAAAAAGTGATATGTAAAGGATTTTTAAGGTAATTTCCGTAAAGTATTTAAGTATATCTTCTCTCTTCAAATAATTAATTAGCTCTTGATATAATTATTATAAAAATATTAAATACCAACTTTCGTGGTATAAATAGAAATAGTATTCCCGATAACAAATTGATGAATGAATGAAAATCACCAATTATTTATATTTTCTAAGGCAACGAGCAAGAGTGAGCTATGCAAAAATTACAAGTAAAATTCTTGTCATAAATTATATTCAGGATGACAATTCCTCGAAATATGTATTTTTTTCTACAATTATTTGTGACTTTCGACGGGTATTGCAAAAATTATTATGGATTATGAGTGCAACTGACGTAAAAAATTATAAAATCTCAATTGTCACAATTACCCACACGCTTTTTCCCCCAATTTTTGTAAATCTGGAATGGTTAAATAACAGTTGCAGAACAAGTGATTTAAATCGATGATTTAATAAAAATCAATGTGATTTAAATCTGATGTTAAACAATCATTATTTAAAGAAAAAATATTATAATTTTTTATCAAACAAAATTATTACAGACACAGTTAAAGTTTAATTTCAACTTAACCTTTCCTAAAAATTTAAGAATGTAATAGATATACATTGGCAATATATCTTTCTCTGACTTCTTATTTACATCTTGACTGGTACGGAAGTTGCGACTGTGTGGTCCGTTGCGGCTTTATGACCATCCTAAAACATTATTTGTTTTCGGACTTGGGGGTTGTGCAGTGATAAGATGCCTGCAATGTCTTCCTTCAAACTCTAACAGCTTTCAAAACAAATAGTCACTACCTACCCTGCACATTTGCATGCTAACTCCCAAATTAATGGCCCATTAGCTTATGTTATTCTGTAATAAGCATTCCTACTAAATTAAGATAAGGCGCTAATAGACTTGCGCTACCTTTACTCGCATAAACACTGACCTACAAGATTGTTGTCCAAATTACTTGCACGTAAATTGAAATCATTTTGACATTGATTATGTTTCCATCCTTTTTGCTACATAAACTAAATATCTTATTATATTTTTCATTTTACATTTCATAAGGAGGACCTGATAGAATAATACAAATTGTGAAATTTTATTAGAAAACGAAAATAAGCTGTGACCACCACAGAATCGAACGTCTTTCCGAATATGCTTTCTGTACGATGTAATAATTATTTTTTAAAGGAAGGGTTGAAATTTTCAACTTGTACTAACTGCAAATAATAATTGATCTTGTTAAGTATGAATTACAAATTCAAATGTGCAATGAAATTTAGACATTTTCACACAGTGTAGATTGTTCTTTATTTGTCTTGGTAGGTATTAACCACAAATAATGATTACTGTTATAGAAGTGCACGTATACTTTATAGGTGATATTTGCAATTGATATCATCAGTGTTGTGACTGATCTAGATCAATTGATCTTAAATGTTAAAGTCTCGAAACATTAAAATCGATATGTTTACAATACCTTCTTTATCATATTTGGTAGTGGTGATCCTTAATATGTCAAATTTTATTTCCTATTTGGTTTAATTTTTTTAAAAGTAATTAAAAAAATAAATTTGCAATTAACGTAGGACAGCGATGCATCAAGTAATATTTATTTTTTTAAATTAAAGAATATTAGGTAACAGAGTAAGGCTGTCATCACAGGTAAATAACAAAAATATATAAATTATTATTTACCTGAAGAAGGCAGCACTTCGCTGTCGAAAGTTGAATTTTGAATAATTATATTCACAGAACTTTTACCGAAATATTGTTTTATTTATTTTTTTGAGTTCTGACAGTTTATTCCAATAACTCATTTTTTTATTAATCTATTGTTTTTGATTTTTCCAAAATAGTAAAATGAAAGTAACAAAAATATTATAAAGCGGTAAGAGGTATTGAAATAACAACAATATATTTGTTTAGGTATAATAATTATTATAGGAACAGAGTTATTTAATTTTAATTTTGTAGGTGTTTTTAATTTGTAGGGAAAGTATTTTCATGGGGATGTAATGAAAAAGATTGTAAGGCCTGAGGAATTAAACGTTGGCACTGTTTGCGTCCAGGAGCAAAGTATGTCAGCATCATTGAGGCCGAAGGCTTCAGCCTGTAATACCGTACGTGTCGGGACAAAATGACAAAAATTTAATAAAACAGAAAATGATAGTGAGGCATGCGCGTGTGACCCGGTGGCCCGGCATGGGATTTTCATCAGCTATGCAAATGAGGGGGAAAATGACTTTTCCTATATAATCGTCATTATTTCGGCATTGACATCGTGGCCGGGCATATTGGTGTTTTCCACGAGTTCAGGAGGGACGACGACGCCAATCTGTTGCTTGCTTGTGTACCTAATGTGGCCGCGACACATGTGCACCGGCAAATCACTTTTTTCTCTCCTCCCGCCGCATTCAAATCAGCGTACCTACAGCTGCCGGCCTAATTACTTAACTTAAAAACTCGTTATTGATTCCGCAAATTACCCTATTAAAGATAGCAAAATAAATCGCTATTTGCCAAACGAGGTGTCATTTCGGGTTCCATAAATAAATTACACGAAACTCCAAACCAAATTTTTGTCAATATATGAATATCACTCACAGCTTATTACCCATTGCCGGGTGTGCAAATATTGGTAATGATATATTTATACCGAAGAAACTTTTCATATTATTTCTTTTCGAGACCTTCGCTACCAACCTTTCTACAACAACGACATACTCGTATACCGATGAAAAAGGTATTACAATTAAATTGATATAGATATTTACAGTTTCTGACCTATTGATTTTAATAAATAATTTTTAAAAAAGTAGGTATTTTTTTGGGTAATGACCAAGTCCTCATGTTGTTGTTTTTACGATAATTATATGTGACTAATTTTTAATTCATGACAATAAAAAATATTGAAATTATAATTAAAGTTTAATGCCAACCTATCTAAACATAACTGATTCGCTTTTTCTTAAGAATTTGAAGAGGTTTTCTTAAAAAAAAGGAAATTTTATTTCTTCAATAAGTGGTATAAAATTTTAAATACAAATGTATCTAGTAGACAACAATTTATCAATTGCTACACTCAGATCATTGGAGTTGGTCGTCTTTTTATATTTTTTAAATTGGTGATACTATAAGTTAAAAGAAGGCCAAGGATACTATTTTTTTGGCTTTTACAAAGTGGCGATAAATTAATGTAAAACGAGATGTAAACTCGTAGTAACCTGTGAACTAACAAATTTCATTTGTTTTTCTTTTCGTTTTACTTCCTTGTAGGACATATTGTAATCGCGAAAATTTTCTGTTTTCAGGTTTCAACGGAAATCCCTGTATCTATTTTTTTATAACTCAAAAATGATTAAACGTAAAATTTTGAAATTTTTTATGACTGCTATAACATCTAGTTGTGCACCTCCCTTTTGCAATCGACAGTGCCAAAAAGACACTTTGCTCTTAGTTTATTTTATTTTTCGCATAACTCAATAACAATTAGCCACAGAATGTTGAAATTATATTTATGTAACTACAATATCTAGTTATGTACCTCCATTTTTGGTTTCAATCGGCCTTTTCAGAAGGGTAATTTACTTTTGGAAGGAACTTAATAACAATAATAATTTAGTTGGCAACTGTCAGAATATATTTCCTGAAAAATATGTAGATACGAAAGAAAACAATATATTTTTCTTTGCAAGGTTTTGAGCGATTAAAATAATTTTGTGTAATGTAATAAGGAATATACATTTTAATAAAATTATCAAAAGATTTTTGCAGAGAAGTTCGAAGATATAAAATGAATGGAAGTTGAATGATTAGTTAGAATAAGTTATAATGAAGTGCAGCAAAAAAATGTATATAATTTACCGTACAAGGAAATCATGTGATTTCCAACCAGTTTTTTTAATTTATTTATCTATCAGTTGCAATTTGTTATCATTTAATTAAACTTTTAGTAAAGTCTTTTCCCCTTTTTTGACCTATAATATTTCTTATTAAAAATATCTTTAATATTAAATATGTAGAGTTATCTATTATTGTTCGAAAAGTATTGTTATATCAAAGTGTTTTAGTTTTAAAACTCATTCATTAAAATTTAAAAATCGTAAGTCCTTGGACAGTAAACTGACAATAATACCAACACATTGAATTTTGCTGCAGTATATGACACTTCTGATGATGATTATAGTTGATGAAGATTATTTAAAAATGTATTATTGGTTTGGAGTTTAAAAAGGCGATTTTAAACAGTGATAATGTGAAATGAATCTCCGTAGGGTCAAAGGATAATGCCGGCTAAGTCTGCGCCTCATTGCAGAGTCCGAGCTGCTCGCGAGCTCCTTTGGAGGTCCGTGTCCACAGCTTTGCGCGTATTAATAAAGTCCACGAAGTATTACGGGAGTGATTAAGCACGAGCCGACAAAACGTCATATGAGTATTTTGTGAATTCTAAAACGTTTTATATGAGCTTGAGGCTGAATACCACCTCTATTGAGGTATTCCTACTTGTGTACATAAACTCCCAGCCACCAGATAAGTACGGAGTTCATAACGATGTCTAAAACTCATCGTTGGGAGAAACAGGCTATTATTTCATTTCATTGTAAGACCGCAGTAAGTACTTAACAAATTTTTAAAAATATGGTACAGTTTTACAAAACATTAATGTACGGTGAACTGAAAAACACATAAGCATGATTGGCTTTTAAATTTTTATTTTTATTATCATTCATTTCGGTATGTCTACACAAATTACTAATATATTTCAGATAAATAAGTGGTAGGAAATTGATTATCTTTCGATATTAGGTTTTTCCAAATTTATTGTTAAAACTGATATTGTTCCGATAATATAAAATTCACTGAACTGATTATTTAAAGGAGTATATGATAACAAATAAATGAAGGACAAATGTAAGGAAAATAATTGCGAGTACCTATGGAAATTACATAAACATTATAAAATCTATAATAGTTAACAAAATTAATGCTTCTTTACAAAAATAAAGAATAATTCCAGGAACATTAACTATTATTTTACATTATTAGCAACGTAAATAGATTTTAGAGCTGGCTAGCGAGCAGTTTATGCGAACAGGTCACCTCCTTGAAGAAACAAAAGCTGTTAAAATTAACCAAATCCTGTCAGTTAAAACTCTAATCAATGCTTTTAGCTGCTTATTTTACAGGTTAGTAGCTCGTAATAGTATATTACATAATTAGAGTTGTAAGATGTATATTATTCACGAAGTGGAAAAGTTACAAAGAGCTGCGAAACGGTGAGTTAGTACTTCCACAAATGTGTAATTGCCTTACAACTCGAATTATGTACTATAATAATTTTTCTGCGACCATTGTTTCACTGTATTTCGATATAACAGTACAATGAAAGAATTGGCATATCATTAGTAAATAGTAGTAGTAATAACTATACAAAAAAAAACTATGCCAAATTGTCTATTTAAAATCCAATAAAACAATACTATGTAGAATATTTATTTTTATATAACATAATATAGATACATCAAAACTTCTTTGCGGTTCAAGAGTTAAAATAAGTGACGGGTTACAAGTGATTGAAATATTTTACAATTTAAAATTGAATGCATTAATTAAAAATGTTGCGAAGTACTGTTTTTTTTTTCAAAGGTCATCACAAAATCCCATACGACTGCATGCGAATATAAAAGTTGACCGGTCAATAAATATTGCAGAAAAAAATAATGTGTTGGCATTTTAAGATTATTAATTGAAGCATACGAAAAGCGGTGGCTCATTTGTTAAGCGCGCTGGAACTGAATGGTGTGAGATCTCAGATCTAGAATTCGATGTCCTGATTTACCAATCTTTAACGAACGAAAAGTAAAAGTATCTAGAGAATTTTTAAATCTTGAAGTTTGTACCAAGAGATCATGAAGCAAAAAGGTGGCAGACGATGGTTGTATGTATCAGTGACATTGGAGTATGTAATTGTCCTCGTCAATCAAAAGAGCGATTAAATAAGTATAATTCTTTACGCTATTACAAATGGCAAACGCGTCTGAAAGTAAAATGGATAGAAAATTGGATTAGTTCGGTGTGTAATTACAATTGGATTTTGGTAGAGAAATAAATGAAATTAGCGTCAGCGGAATGATGTACGCAAACTAAAAAATGAGTTGGATCGAAAAGCAATATGTGTGCGCAGCAGTGATTAGCCGGTAAACCACCGCTGCGATACAGAGGCTGTTTGATGTGCGTGGCCGTTTCCACCGTCGATTAAAAACCGACGCGTCACAAAGAATAGATTAGCGGACAAGGTGGGCGGCGGCCACAGGCTTTTTACATTGAACCGCGCGGCTTTTTGTTCCGTAATTAAAACGACCACGTGTAATTATGGCTCGCGCGATATTAATGTCGGTTTACACCGCACATGGGACGTTTTAATAAATACGTGGAGATACACTGGGCTTTATTTATGGCCGAGGTGTAATACAAGCTTCATTATGAACCGAGCATAATGAATGCTGCTTGTGTTTGTGTTTGCGCTGCCACTACTCTTTCACTGATTCACTGTCCGTGCGCCCGTATACGGTTTCAGCCAAGCGATAATTAAAATATAAATCTGCGCGGATACGGCTATGCCTGATCTGCCTGCATCACTCTGCCATATTCGTGCTGTTTGCTCTAGCCGCTATTATGCGCCCGCTAGCCGCATTGCAAATACACTTGGCTTTTTTCTCTGCTCTGATTCACTGGCTTAATCAAATCATGTGATTAACAGCCGCTTTCTGTTGATACACCTATCACTCAACTCTTTGTTTCATACCAGGAAAATTACAAACGGTCATTATTTATCTTATCTCACACGTTTCACATGCTACATCCTACCTCTACCGACAAAAAAATCCCAAATTTACTCATTTACCATGTGATTTACATAAATTTTTATCTAATCTAAAACTAGCAAGTAGACTGATGAATGATTAAGAAAAGAAAATAAAAAAAAGGAAACCAAGAAAAACTTGGATTCAAAGCATAATATAACATAACATATAATAGAAGATATGAAAATTATAGCACAAGTTCTTGAAACAAATAGATGTCTTAAAACAAGAATAAAATGTCTACTATTTTACATCAAAATTTCGAAGTGTTTAAAAGTTAAGCCAGGATTTTTTTTGCCTAACATAGTGATTGTATTAGTAAATATAAGACATTTAAACTGTATTTAATACAGTCCTAGAATCCTAGAACAAAAAATTAAAATATTCAGTCCTAAATAAATTGTTGTTCCGGTTATATTTAGACTTGTAATTATTTGCTAAATATTTTATAGTATTTTTCAAAATAAAAAAATTAAAATGCTATGTATAATATTAATTTGATATGTACATTTTACAAGTAGGTATATATTCAAGATATGAAATTTGTGATAATATAATATTCTAAGTATTTTAACACTTTTGCCAAGTAGAAAAATTTGACAGGAAATTAATTTTAGTTTTATATAATGTAGTTCACTAAAGAAGACATCGCTACTTCTGTTTCTTTTATGCTTATAGGTATATCATTTTTTTTTAATTTATTACTCATTAACAAGTTCATTCTCATCAATATTTCCTCTAAAATTAAAATAGATTTTCTAGTTTTAGAATGTCCCAAAACCGAATGACTGTAAGTAACAATTATGGTTTGGTTCCTACATGACAATTAAATGCGGCAAATATAAATTATGGTTTCCTTGTTCACTAAATACAATACTTGAAATACTACAGAAGTACCTATGATTTCAGTAGTAAGATTTACAACAAATAAAATGAAAAAAGTCTCTGAAGTGGCTGTGACCCAAATGTACCATGTTGCATGATTTGTTGTCTGGTGAAAACAATAACAATTAAAGTAAAATATATGGCGGTGAGTTATGATTTTTGTTTATGTTGCTTAGCCCATTCCGTAATCTGGCAGCAATAAGTCCCCCATAGTCTTAGCTGATAGTGCCCGGCCGGCTATCTGAATGTGTCTATCAGCGGCGAATGTGCGTTCTTAGTGAAGTTCTTGTTATCAGTGCGCAGCGTCCATCATTACCGGCTTCCGTCGCGATGTCCGCAGGGACGGCGCTTCCTCTCAGGTCATTAGCAAGCGCCCTGGATGACCATCGCATCCAGCAGGATATCGTTATTTATCATAGCCGGCTGAGATGCTTAACACGCAGCACTGCGCACTTAACTGCATACTTAACACGACACTTCATTAAAGACACACCAGGCCCATTGTCGTTTCACGGAATTCTACACATTTACAAGCAATCCAAACACAAACAAAAACACTTTTTTGTAGAAATATTTTAAAATCATAAGATTTAATAATTTTGTTGGTAATTCCATATTATAGATTTGTTGCGAAAATAAGAATTTAAGAGATCTTAAATAAATACAGTAGGACTTCGATATAATTGATCGCAATATATACTTCAGATGTAGCAGACAAAATGTTCCATCAAATATAAAAAAAATAAAAACATCCTGTTAATTTATACATGTTAAACAAGTATCAGCGATCACGAACACAACACTGACGTTTGCAATGAAAAAGTTTATACGGTATCCTCTCGAATTGCTTTGCACTTGTAACATTGCTTACTCTATGTAGTACGCATTCGGAAAACTTATTTTTATATAATGGGCGTTTGACTTTAATGAACACCCCTTTACATACATTACTCCGTTCTTCTGGAATATTATTCCATTGTCAATATTTCTTTTTCATTTAAAACTGGGTGTCCGATACAGAATTAATTAATAACGTAACTAAAATAGTTACTACAGAATAAAATTTTCCATCAAGTGGTAAATGTTTATAGTAGTAGTTAAAAGTTAAATAATTAGTAACGTTGCTACTTATCCACTTCCATATACACTTCCTTGCAAAACATTGCTGATTAAATGCTCGTTTAATTGATGGATGAGTAATTGGATTTACTATTTGTTTTCGTTTCTCAACTTTATAACTTAAATAACCTTTTTTTAATATAGTCCAAAGTTCGACAGAATTACAATTTCTGAGATGCACCTAGGGAACTTAACTTTTAAATATTTCTTTGAAAGCAGAACAAAAATAATTGATACCTATTTAAATCTAGATGAACAGTTTTGAAATGTAACCTAAAATTTGTCATAGAATTGGATACATTAAGAAACATGTAATTTTGAGAAGATAAAACTGTTATTTTTATAAATGAACCTTGGTAAATGACAAATTGGTATGTAACAAGCGGTTTCTTTACAAGCAGAAAGTTATCTGAACAATAAAAAGCTCGTCTGTAATTATAGTTGACAATAGGTCACGACTTCCTGACCCTCAAGTCCAGTGAGTATTACATTCACCTTTTACGAACCCTTATCTGTTGCAAAGATTGGTCCAAGAATTAAAAAAAGACTTTTATGAATCGAGGAGATATATACTACATACATATTAGTGACGAGCATCTACATAGATATTTGACTACATCTCGGCTGACAAATGAAATATGTTTAGTGATTATTTCTAATGCGCGCAATATTCTTGCTGAATATAAATATTTGCGAAGGAAGTAAGAGCAGAGATTGGAATAAATTCCGTTTAGTAATAAAGAGTTTAAGTGCTGGTACAGTTTAATTTGGTTAATTATGCGCATTTAAATTGAGAGCGAAGTAGAGATTTATGCCTGGAGTTAATTATTATCGACTGGGATCGAGCACCTAGCCGGAGTTAACGTAACGTGAACGGCGTTCCTGTGGACAGTGCACGGGCCGCCACACATAACGGACGGGCGAAATGGAATAGAAAATTGTCTCTGCTCCTCCGTTTACGAAGAAATGGTATACATTTTTTGTTTGCCGTGCTCTCAATCTTGTGCATTCCCTCTGGTTCAACAGGGTATTGCGCCGCTGGACAACGACAAATCGCCCTTATTTTGCACGGATCGCGATTCGCATACAGCGAGTACAGCGCTGCATGCCTCACCTTCCGTAGTCGAATCCACTCGCTTATCACTCCCAAGTCGCTGATTCGTCTTTCCCCTTTATTTCTCACACTTGTAATACACAACCATCAACATCGGTACTTTCTTTTGCAATTCTACATTCATTCTTTTAAATTCGAAGGTGTACCTACATTAGATTATACCAATCATCTTGACAAAACAACACATAATAGACAGATTATTTTGTTTAATTTGTAATCAAAATAAAAATACCTTTGAATCTACTCTTAAATTAAATAAAAAGTAAAAATGCAGCATACAGTCCTATCTTTAAAAGATGGTTACTTTCTCGTTTCGCTCGATATAATATACAGAAAGAGGATTTATATAAATTAAAAACCTAACAGAATGTAATTTGCAGATATTAAGGATAACAGGTTGTGAAAAAGTGAACAAAACTTATACTGTATTATAGTCAAATTAATTATGTTAATACACAATGACATTTTACCACAAATACATTTCAAATTTTTTCTTACCTTTGCAGCTAGTTAGGGTTGGCCTGCCAATTGTAACACTACCATATTTTTAATTGTTTTGTTTTTAACTTTTCTAAACTTTAATATCACTGTTTATGAACCACTCATGTATTACGTTCAGAAGTTCAATGAACACACTTATTTCAAATTGTCATGTTTATTAATTGACACATTATATACCGTGATTGTACTTATTGTTTTGTTATTAACTTTTCTAAACACATTTCACATCACAACTTTAAGAATGAACCACTAATAACGTCCCGTTCAGTAGTCAAATGAAGACTGATTAAAAATTGTCTTGCTCATTCTTGAATTGTGTTGTAACCTGTTCGTATTTACTCGCTTGCTAATCACGTTAGATAATATAATATTGTATTATTTATAATTCAACATCTGCAAATATGAAAAAGACACAGTAAAAAATAATTGTCACAATGAAAAAACTTAAATTATTTGTTAACATAACATAACAGAAATTATCGAAAAACGAACAAAAAATAACATGAGACAATAATTGTCATATCATATCAAACCACATAGGCCCGTATTACGAGCTCACTTTTATAATAAAGTCGCGATTTTAACGCTCACTTTTACATCAAAATCTTTCGTAAAAACGAACGTTAAAATCGCGATTTTATTATAAAAGCGAACTAGCTCACTTTTATAATAATATCATGATTTTAACATTCAATTTTACATAAGATTATGATGTAAAAGTGGGCGTTAAAATCACGATTTTATTATAAAAGTAAGCACGTAATACGAGCCATAGACTTTATTAAGAAAACGTTATTCACAAGAGAATTATAAAATATTAATAACGTGAAACTACTGAATAAACCACGGATGTTGTGAATCATACCAAGCCTTAGATGTTTTTAAAATCCTCGGTCTCCGATCTCGAAATTAACCGGCTCTTTAAACGGAGCTGAACAAATCGGTCCTTAGTGATTTTTCAAAGATGATATGAATTCCCAGTTATTAAGTACAAAGTGGTGTGATATGCACGCATCAAATAGTAACCTTTGGTGGTACTTAGTCGTTTGCATGTCCTTTGAAGATAGTTGAAGGGCGAAATGAAAGACACAATCCGTGATTTAAAAAAATAAAGGCATTTAAGTTGTTGGAGGCGTTTGATGTCGTTGGGATAACCGCTCTGTTGTTCTTTGCGCGTGTGCTACATCGGCATGCGAGCGGCGCGGAATTGGGATAGTTTACAGATAAAATCAACAATCTGCGAGAGCGCGGCCCCACGTTTGTCATTCCTTAGCATTCATACTTCCTCCCGCTGTTTCTCTTCTTGTCTCGGTGACGGATCGCAGAACAAAACACAGACAAACGTGGGAATTGATGGCCCCCAACGACACACGCTTTAAATTTAAACCACTCTGCATGTAATTGTTCCCAGCGAATATATCATCGTATACGACAATTTCAAGGTGGAAACATGCTTTTCTAGAGGCCATTTTCAACGAAATGAAATTATTCTTATTTTCAATTAAAAAAGTTATTGTATCTTATAGTCAAAGATTAAGCAATATTTTGTAATTTTTTTAGGGTATTTATAATCGTAATTCAAGATCTTATTTGGCCATTATTTTCTATTTTTGTTCGTAATACGTTTAATATTTTTAAATATTACTAATAGATTAATGTTTATAATGACGTGAGTATCTATATTATACCCGCGCAAACCAACAAGTATTGGCGATTCTTACTGTTCGATAAACGTATTCTTTTTATTAAGTTTGTGATAAAAGTAAACTGCCCTTTGAAAAGGCCGATTGGAACCAAAACTGGAGGTGCATAATTAGATGTTATAGTTTCTACATGAATAAAATATCTACATTTTACGACTAATCAATCTAATTGTTTTTGAGTTTTCTAAAAAATTCAAAAAACAACGAGCAAAGTGCCCTTTTGGCACTACCGATTGCATTGGGAAAAGGAGATGCACAACTAGATGTTATAGTCCCACATACAAAATTTAAGATACATACGTATATACATAGAGGCGTCAAAACGTATATTTCCCTTGAAATCTAAAAACAGAAATTTTTCACGATTACAATACTTCCTTTACTTCGTACAAGGAATATAAAAATAATCGAAATTTTGACAGCATTGTTCAATAGTTCATTTAACATCGTATTCCGATGTGATACTGTTTATTTAAAAGAAACTTAAATCTATAATCTTGACACTAACATAATAATTATTAATATAATTAATAATTCCAATCCTTCTATCAAGCAAACTCCACGCAAGAAACTGATATCTTCCTCAATTTTTTTAAATTTGTTAATTAAATTAATAAGAAATTAAGATACAATAATAATAATAAATATAATTTGTACCCCAAGGTTCGAAAACACATATTTGCAAACTGAGGCACGAAATTGCAGAGATACAGTGGAAGACTATATATATAGTTACGTACGTCTCTTTAAAATTCAACAGAATTCGCAAATATTACTGAATGTTTTTTAGTAAAAACTTTTTACAGGACCAAGAAAAGTTCTACACCCGGTTGCAAATGTTGTCAGCTATATTTAATATCTACCTACATTTTAAGTTTTGGTTCAAAATATTTCAGAAATAGTGCTTACGGAAATCGCACAGCTTCTCGTTCTAGAACCTCAAAACCTGATTATTCGGCAAAATCTCAATATGCAAATTTCAACACGAATTATTTTCTGATGGTGGGAGAGGTATAAATATCGAATAATATGTGCAGAAGAGTAGTTATAAACTGTATCTAGAATACATGGTAAAAGTTTTTAGGTTTCTTCAGAGAACATCCTGTATAATTCATACTTATTTTTTCACCGTTCAATCCAGCGTAGTTCATAGTGAATATAAATTAGAAGAGAGTCGTTCGCAGAAAGTTATAATTTTTTGCCCACTATTCAAATGAAAGGATTAATCAAAGCAGCTTTGGTCTTTGCTGCAGTTGCACTCGAAAAATTCTTGGCAGGGCAGCGCTGAGAAAAAAGTCGTTCACAAATCCATTCCATTCTCCGTCAGTAATTAGTCAACATCACGTGGAAAGTTTATTCCCATTTAAGTACCGAACCATTTCAGCCCAAACTGGCTGGCATTCATCTAAATAGGAAATTTATATATCCGTTTCAAGTTCAAAGAAAATCAGTAAAACGTGTATCGCACAAAGAGGGCATTCATTAGTTAAATACCTAGTAAAAACTCGGGTTTGATGAGTCGCCTCCGAGAAGGCCAACAACGTCGTCTCTGTTGAGGGTCGCCCTCACATCCTCACTATCTCTATATTTTAATTTCTTACATATAGCTCGTGCGTTCATTCGTCACCAGTTTACAAAAAGACACTCAATCTTTTTAATTTAAACCACAAATATTCAACTACTTCCTTTCAGTTTCCTAAACCTATCTTCCACTTATTCATCCACCATATAAATACTTACTTATTTAGAGTTAGGAACTCAATTGTAAACTGTTATTTACTGGAACCGTTTATTCGCTAGACCAGTGATATTTTCACAATTCTTGCATCTGAGCTTTTGAACCTTCTTCAGACTGATGTCAAATCGTTGTCCAAAGAATAAGTAGGTATTGAATCGTGTTTACGAATTAAAAATAGTACTATATGCTCACTTTTTTGAACAAGAAAATAAAGTTGAATTTTGTGAATTGTTGAAATATGTATTTGAAGAAATGAATGAAATAAATTCTAGCATGCAAAAAATAAGAGATGAAAATATATCTATTGATAGTTTTGACTGGATACGATGCGAATGAAATATTTTGAATTTTCATTAGAACCCCTTTGGATATTTATTCAGAATAAATATCGCAATATAGGAGTAGAGCACTTCGTGTTTTAGTTCAATTTTCTACATCTTGTATGAATATGACCTAATATTTGAAATCAGTAGAACATGAAATGCGAGTAGGTATATTTGTCTAAAATACATCTAAATATAAAGGAATTATGTAGGTAAATTACATCTAGCTCATGTATGATATTACTAAAATGTATTAAAATTTGAAGCACATAATGTTGGGTGTGTCAGAAATTTTGTATTAACGATTTGGAGTGCATTCACGTCAAAAAATTTGAGAATCACTGGTACTATAACCTGTAAAACTGTAAATTTAAAAAGTTACTTGTTGCTTTGTTTTATTATTGAAGGTTATGTTTGTCACAACGACTCGCCGGTCATTTCCACCTATCAGCAGTAAAATACCTTGCTAATAATGTAAAATATTATTTCTAGTACAAATGAAATATAATTTTCATTGTGGAGCGATAGTACTGTTCTTTATATTTTTGGCACTGTAACCCACGGTCCAGGAGTGTTTTTGTAGTAGGTGAAATTGAAAAAGTAGTTGGCTTATTTTGTCAATGTGATGTCTTAAAAGATTGCAACAATAAATAATAAATAGTAGAATTTTCTGAATATTTGAGGATTTAACAAAATAAAGGTAAATATGTCGAAGTTGATTGGTGTTTAATTCCTGGTATGATTGAGCGGTGAGTTTGGAGAACATTGTTTGGCGATTTGTTGAGATTCTGGGAATGCGTGGGTGGCAGGAAGGAAACGACAGCGGCCGCGTCGGGAGATATGTGCGTGCGAGGTGGAGGTTGATACACCGTGGGTCGCCGGATATACGTGGTCACAGGTCGTTGGAATCGAGGACTGCGGCTTTGCAGTGCCGGACTACATACCAATATACATTTACAACATTACACTTACAATGTAATACAAGTAAATAAATAATCCAAATTTAAAACAATCAACTAATTTTATTACGTTATATTACTGATCTTTGTGCAAACATATAAATGCTACAATAAAACATGTAGGTAATTTAAAGGAGCGACCAATTATTAATAATAATACTCATGGCTCCAAAAGGTTCAGGTTAAATTTCATAAATTTAATATTGTTCAAATATTACTATTTAAACAAATTCGTTTGTTCGTTCTTTGGTAGTTATTCTACAATAAAAATTAATACATATAACTAATATTTTTTTATATTATGACAATTCCACACACAATCTGTCATTCAATTAAATTATATTGACAAATTTTACTAGTGCAAATTACCGCGTTAATTTCATAACGAAAAAGGAGTTGCTTAGATACAACGTCCGACAAGTAACGAATTTAGAATTGGAGATGAAAGATTAGAGATATGTGTACATGTAAAACATATTTTTTCTATAAAATATTGTTTTAAATGGTAGTTTTTAGATATTTTAAAATTTTAAGTTTTAAACATTAAACATGATGTTTTTATTTATTAAAATATTTAATTTTAAGAACATTATTTATTAAAAATAAAAATAATATATACATTTTCAATAAAACAAAGTACCACATTTTTTTCATTGGTGAAGTACACTATTGTCATACCGAATACCTTTCGTGACTAGAATTTTACCTGTAATTTTTCCCTATCTCACTCCTGCTTATCACGAAGAAAATCGACCACAACGTGACTTTAAAAAATTATCACTTATGTTTTCGCACTCGCTTCGATTTTCATAAATTTTTGTCATTAGTGGTATTATATAATAATTAACTACATAGTTTTAAAGAAAAATATGACAATATGTAAAAAGTATATGCATACAATAAAAAAACGTCTTCGAATAAACTTCATAATATAATTTTAAAATTAAACTTAAAAAAGAATGATAACATGAATTAATTGTTGTTGTACACGTAAACCAAACCTAATAAGGCATCTCTAGTTAATTATTACAATATCTACAAATGAGACATTCGTGGGAAAAAATTGGAAAATGGTAAACATAATTTCTTTGAAGTTATCTGTGTTTAAAATATTTGAGACACGATTGTTTTGAAAAGAAAAGATTGTTATTAGGATGTACGAGTAGTTTAGAGCAACAAGATTGCAGATAGCGTATCTGTGGGCAAATACTGGCCTGGCACGATAAGTGTGAGTAGGTATTCATCAAAGCAGATCACACACACGCACTTCAGGCTGAGCCCGGTCTGATAAGATAAACGCATTAGTTAAACACACCCGCTTCCTTCATTGAAATAACTGAGGTACACGACACTTACACAGCCTACTAACAGCCTTGGCGGCCACTTTACCCAATTATGTAGACGTTGCATCGAGGTACATTCCGTCAGGTAGACGAAACAATTACACCGTATAAACTTAACCGCAAATGGTGGGTTTCATTGCAATGGAGGAGTTAAATACATAAAAGTCTATAATTTTATTAGGCTTGATAGCAAAATGAACTGAAATTGTAAATATCATTAGCACTATTGTACGAATTGTATTTGAGCAGATGTTTTTTCCTTCTCCTGTTTGTTCTTATATCCTGAAAAACTTTTGCGCGACATATAATTATCCCAGTTTCAATAGTATTTGAAATTTATGTCTATTGTTATCTATAGACGTTTGTTATATTTATTTTATAATTTCAATTGAAAGTAACAAAAATATACAAATTAATAGGATCGATGAATGCAATCATATAAGACTTTCATATTTCTGGAATAAATTTCAAAATTAAAAATTTTATGCATTTATTTACCTATTCGCTATATAAACAACTAACTCATATGTATTCATACTGTAGATGTACAGAGTCTTTTGTCAAATAAATATTCAAAGTTAAGACAAAAACGAATCACCTAGATTTATCAACTTTTTTTCTTTTGTTATGTTATTTTAAGAATGAAAATTGTATGACTTTAAATATTATGTATTTGTAGTCGAATCTTTTGAATGAAAATAAAATTTTACAAATCTAGTAAGCCCAATGTATAAACATTCTACTTCAGTAAATTCTTGCTTCCGATAGTACATTTCTTTAATATCTGCGAGAGGCAGGAGAAACAAGATAATTTTACTTGTATTTTAGTACATAGATTATTAACTTCTGCAAGATAAGCACAAAATTTTGAGAACTCTGAACAATCTGCCTTCTCGAAGTTGCCTACCAGAATAGACCGAGTTGATTCTTTTGTTGACCACACAATCGATCGACAAAATATAGAATTGCTATGGTAGATATTGTTCTACAAAATTAAAGCTTATATTAAAAACTAACATGAGAAGTGGCCACCCAGTATTAACATTTCATTCCATACAATACATAAAACAAATGAATTACGAATCAGTATTATTTGTTATTGATTGTAAGCTTCGATTCTAAATGACATATGTTGTTTGTTTTCTAGTTTACACTGCTAATAAAATACCGTTGTGTATGTAATTTAGAAATCAGATTCCACTTTGCTGTAGGTCCCTAGTAAAGGCTGTAAGCTGACACCTTCCGCCAGTAAAATGCAAATAAAATTGCAACATAACACCTTAATTGTTGTTCTTACTGAAAGTAATTGGTAAATAAGGTAATTTTTCAAAATATATTAAATCGAATCCCTTTATTTCTGATCAAATGTGCGAAAGTAGTCAATGAAAACAAACTTACACTAAAAAATACCTTAGGCCTCATACCACTTAAATCATGAGGTTGCTAGGAAAATAACAATGGGGTATATGACCAAATTTGATTTTTATTTGTATGATACTGGAAAAAAATCCGTATTTTTTAAAATCGATTTATTATTCGTACTTTACGAGCAAATAATTATAAAAAATTTCGGGAAGCGTTCGATTTCGGATTCTATTGATCCATCATCAGGCTTGACGTATCAAGGAAGCAGCCAAAAATGTTGTCATAATTTAAAATTGAAACAGAATGTAGAATTAAATTAAAAAAAGAATTTTGAATTATATGTATCGAAAAAATTTACATTTAATTCTTGCTTGTAGGTAGAGTGCAAGTAATAGCTATTAACATAGCTAGGATCTAATACCTGGTATGATCCATAACATCCATGATCTGTTCAATAGTTTATCGGTTTCAAGTTTTTAATAAATATTATTTTATAAAACTCTCTCGTGAGCAATGTTTTCGTAATCAAGTCAGTATGGTTTGATATGATATGACAATTCTCCCATATTGTTACCATACTAACTTGTTAAAATTACATGGTATACACTTCTGACTTAGTTACTTTGCTTATTTTTGTCTATGTAAACAAAAGCTTAATATTCTGAAACTGGTAAATTTTTTAATAGTTCTATAACACTTGAGGCTGTGTATCTCATAAAAAAAGAGTGAAGAGGTAATGTATTTGATTTGCAAATGATGAGATTTGCGGAATGAAGGTGCGTGTATGTATTTATTTAGATGGATGCGAACGCGTTAATATAACAGATTGCGGCACAGGTCGGTGTTTTTGTCGCTGTCATTATTTTGCGTTTAATCTTGGGTTTTGTAAATGGTCCATCTGCTGCTATCAACACATCTTTTATCTTGCCCAACACAATAAAATGAAAAAGTAGATTGTTCTAATGTGTTGTTAAACGGACGGGAACGCTGGTGAGGAATAGTTTTTCCGCGCTAGGTATTTGTTTTCCGTTTTGCTCGTGCTGTCTAGTAATAATAGTAGTGCTAAAGCAATCACGGTTTTGATTTACATACTCTATTTTAGATGCTGCAACAAGATGAATGCGGAGCGCCGAAGAGGTGCTGAAGCTAGCACCTATATTTCCCTGCCAAACTATTTCTCCATTTCCTCTATCACGCAAACAATCTATCAACACGCTGTGCATACTATTTTTGGCTTTGTTCTTCGCCTGCGGAAATAATACCTTCATTTATCTCTATACACCAACTGTGCCACATGGACCACTTATTTATATTTCAAACGCTTCTTATATTTACACACGCTGCGATTTATAGCCACGGATTTTAAATTTACAAATTGTTTTCCTTTGTGAAAATATTACACCTTGCTGTTCTCACAGACAAATATCTAATCCCATATACCATTCTCACCGATGTTATATTTCCTTTTATCTGGAAAATCGCTTCTTTATTCCTTATTAAAGCTAGGGATACTTTTAAATATTACATATCAATATTGCAATATTTTAAGAAATAACACAGTTTAAAACTGGGGTGAATTATAAAATCATCTACCACCAAGATATGAACTTTATACGACAAATTTTTACCAAATAATTAACTACAAACAAATTTTCCTGACATGTATTAGTTAGATTTTTTTTATTAATTGAAAGATGCAGTTGACCAATTTATACAAAAAAATTCACCAATTTGTACCACTAAAGGTAAAAGTTTAAATAGGATTAATAAAAATCCGGTTAGATCAAAATTTTAGGTTGGACGGAAGGACAGACTGATAGAAATATCTTCAAAAGCAAATCAAGTATATTAAAAAAGAATAAATTCTTGTATATTTGTTATTGTTATCATTATTTATGGTACAATATTCTAGCTGGAATAAGCCTCAAGTTTTACTTGTATATTTGAGTAGTGTAGGTTATCTGACTACAGCCTCTGCAATGACCCTGCACCATATAGTGAATTCGGATACAACAGTATTTATAATTGAATAAAAATTGATATAGTTGGGATTTGAACCCTCTTGTCACACTCGGTGTCCGACCGAAACACAATTTTCAGCCGATATTGAAAACTTAGCCGTATATTTGGCACCTCTTTCAGCCGAAACTGATTTTCTTGTCGTCCAAAACCAGTATTTTTGACTGAAACCGAAAACGAAACCGAAACTTCCGTCGGGCACTTATTAATCTCATTATTCTATTCATTTATATGTGTGCAAATACTTCTGATTCAACTTAATGAAATGTGGGATTTGGGCTATAAATACCAACGTTGCTAACTAATAAGTAAATTAAACCTCACTGTGATCCAATGATTCCATTTAAAAGCTGTAAATGCGGTTCTTTGTACATGTTCCATACTAACAATATTTGCCATTAAAATGCAAGTAAGAGGTTCAACGACACAATTATTTCAGGTATTTAGGATTTTGTTCCATTTTCGGCAAAAAGTGTAATGCCCAGTTGCACCAACAAGGCTTAAATTTTAAGCAACACTTAAACAAAAAAAAATCTATCAAAATTTTGACAGCAATGTTAAATAGTTCATTTGACATTTTATTCCAATACGATAATGTCTCTTTAAGGAAAACTTAAAATTTAAGTAACAACGGTGCAACCGGCCATAATACTAGTAGATAATGTGTTGAATCAGATAAATGTATTTAGAAAAAGGATGTAGATAAAGCGAAAGAAAAATACATTTTTACCTCCCGCCTATCAATATATAGATAAGGGAGGTATTGTTTTTGGTCAGATTTCTCGAGTATGAGTTTTCAACATATGAGCACGAATTAGGTTCCCTACAATAGGATTTTACTATTTTTGACGTGATGTCTTTATGTCCGTGTGTGTGTGTGTGACGATTTTTCGTCCACGATAACTCCAATACGAGATATGTAAAAATATAATATTTGGTATTTAAGACTTATATTCAAATATGATGAACTGATTAGATTTTGACTACAATTGGTTAAACGGAAGTAGTACTTTACTTGAAGCTTTAAACCGCTTTTCCTAAAAAATACATCTAAAACCATTTTTTCACAAATTACGTTATTATTAAATATAAAGATTTTTTAATTTTCTACCGATCTGCATAATTACGTTTATATATAACTTCTAGCTAGGTAGAAAAAAAAATATAAATTATAATAATTTTACATATCGTTTGGGCTGAGGAATTTCGATAAAACAGATAAGTTATTCATATGTTCACAAAATTTGACATGTAATGTCAAATTTGATGAAAGTAAGTGTAAAAGATAAAATAAGTAAAAATGAAGTAATTTTATTGTAAAATTTAAAAAGATGGAAGAAATGTATTTGCATACGTGAATCAAAGTAAGTTCGGTTCCAGTTTTAGTAACGTCAAAAATATGTCATATTGGTCATACAAATTTTATGAAGGAAATTGTAGGTATGAAATGAATTAAACATATTCTTAACTGCAATAACACACTAATTTAAAAACTACAAATTAAATGTATTGAAAAACTTATATAGAATATATTACTACAGTGGCGGGAGGTTGTGTTGGACACATAAGATTTTTGCAATTTAAAACCGTAAAGACGTCACCAATAAATTAATATAACAACCTGCTATGAGTTAAAGCTTGGAGTAGGGTAAAGTAAACAAAATTAAAACTTGATATAATAAGCAACGCGTCCCTCCCCGCAATCTTGCCCGGCATCGATTCGCCGGAATCCTTGGTGTTTTCTGGATTCAATTAAGCCGTCACGTGACCGCGAGGACCAATCGCGGGCCCTCGCACCTGCTGGGGAATCAATAGCGGGAGGAGCCTGGCCGGTCTCCAATGCGGGCGCCGCGGGAGTCACCTGGGCCAGGTGCAGAGTTGGCTGTGCCAAGGTGCGCTCCGCCAATCGCAGCCGCACCTGGCAAGACGCAGGTGCCAGCCAATCGCAGCGCGGCGAGAGCGGAGGTAGGACCATGCGCAGCAAGGGAAAAAATAGCTGGGATGAGATAGTGAAGGTCTTTAATTAAAACCAATAGAATGTTCTTTACCAACAATCTTATTTCTTACATTCATATAATATGTAGGTCATTAAAAATTTGTATTAATAACTGACGTAGGGAACAAAATTCAGAATAATACAAACACGTATATCATATAAATCAGTGTTTTCTTGAACTTAACGTATGCTAAAATATGCGGCAATACATTTTAAATACAGTAAAAACTGTTTCTAACGACACCGTTTATAACGACAAACTGGATGTAACATCGGAATTGAGACAAATTTTCTTCAATTAAACCAATGTCCATGTTCTGTACCAACAATTTCATTTCTTACATTCATCAAATATAATACATAGGGCATTAAATATTTGTATTAATAACTGACGTAGGGAACAAAATTCAGAATAATACAAACACGTATATCATATAAATCAGTGTTTTCTTGAACTTAACGTATGCTAAAATATGCGGCAATACATTTTAAATACAGTAAAAACTGTTTCTAACGACACCGCTTATAACGACAAACTGGATATAACATCGGAATTGAGACAAATTTTCTTTAATTAAACCAATGTCCATGTTCTTTACCAACAATATCATTTCTTACATTCATCAAATATAATATATAGGTCGTTAAATATTTGTATTAATAACTGAGATAGGGAACAAAATTCAGAATCGTACAAACACATATATCATATATATACATCAGTGTTTTCCTGAGCTTAAAGTATGCTAAAATATGCGGCAATACATTTTAAATACAGTAAAAACTGTTTTTAACGAGACCGCTTGTAGCGACAAACTGGTTATAACATCGGAATTGAGACAAATTTTCTTCAATGAAACCAATGTCCATGTTCTTTACCAACAATTTCATTTCTTACATTCATCAAATATAATAAGTAGGTTATTAAAAATTTGTATTAATAACTGAGATAGGGAACAAAATTCAGAATAGTACAAACACATATATCATATACATCAGTGTTTTCCTGAACTTAAAGTATGCTAAAATATGCGGCAATACATTTTAAATACAGTAAAAACTGTTTCTAACGACACCGCTTACAGCGACAAACTGGTTATAACGTCGAAATTGAAATTTATATGAAATCCCATATAAGCTAACGTTATTTTACTAATATCAGTTATAGCCAGCTCCGATTATAGCAAAGAAATTTTTCGGATCCTTTCGATGTCATTATACCAGATTTTATTCAATTTCATTTGTTGTAAAAGTGAAACCAAATGAATTCATACTAAAAAAAATATCGAGAACCGAAACCGGTAATCAAATTCTGTTTATAAATTTAGAATCAGCACATCAAAATAGACAGATTACCAATTTTTTAGACAAAAAGTTACTTCTAAAAAATGTTTGCGTTCTTCTTTCTAGTCGAAATATTAGCACATTTTTAAAGATTACTGTACTTTTTGTCCACAAGGCCAATTGAGAATTTTCTTTAAAGTGTGCTATACCGATATGAAAATATCTAATGATTAAATAAAAAAAACTTGCATGAATAATGATTTTTTTTTGAGATCAATACTTTAAGTACACGAACTCAATTCGCGAAATTAACCAAAATAATAGCTAAAATAAAACTTTACAGACTCTTACGTCAAAATTTGACTTTGTAGACTTACATGTCAAATTAACCTATATTTTTATAATATTATGTTTTTGCAGTTTATTTTAGTATCACCAGAATAACAAACTTTAATACTATTGATGAATTTATTTATTGTTTACCTTCAATAATAATTTATCGAATTTAATGTAGACCACATGCAGACCACGTCTAAGCACGTGTAAACAATAATGAAAATTATAAACAAATATTTGAAACTTTGACAGAATTTTTGTTGTCATAGCTTCGGAAAAAATATAATGTATACCTCGGCTATCGTCTCGTAGAATAAATTCTACACTCACAATATAAAATTGTAGTTTAGTTACCTTGATATAAAATAACTACTTTGAATTATCTATATCTATTCAAATCTCCCATGTTTTGTAATAGTCCGAAAAATAATACGCATCTCGAAAAAAAGTGCTTTTAACAGTTTTATTACTTATGCTCTATTATAATAAGTTTTTTTTTGGCTCGAAACAAAAACTGTTCTTTTTATTTATATTTTTTGTCAGATTTTTCACACAACATTTTATTCCAAAATATTACACTTTAATGGATTCCGTAAATAAAAGAATTTATGTATTGAAAACAATTCTTGGGTTAACTTAAATTTAAGAGTAGTCAGATAAATCAGTTGTTTCGATTTAAAAAAAAACACTAGCTAGATGTATTTAAGGTACATTAAATTTATTCTACTCTCTATTTCCTGATGATAAGTTCTAGCCGTAAAAAGAGGTGTTTTATTTTTTCCAGTTTGTCACAATATTCCATCAAGTGCCTGGCAACCTTAAAAGTTATTGTTTCGAATACAGCTAATTCTTTACATAATCATAATAACATTTTAAAATGAATACACGAGACTTGGAGATGTAAAAGAAATGAGTGTTTGCACCTCAACAACAACCTCCTTCGAGTGTAGTGTCTGGCGTCATCCTAACTTTTACTGTCCGTTGTTTACGGCGTTCTTGAATTTTTACAGCCTTGAAATATTTGTCTGTGAGGGCGAGAGACACGTGTGAGTTGAAGGGAAACATTGTCAGGTTTATGGCGCGTCCTGTAACCCCGGCTTGTTGGAGATGTTTTATTTCCAAGTTGTTTTTAGCGGAGACAATGACTCTTATAATGCTCGCGACCAACCGACCATGAGCGATGAATTTTTCAACATTTCCTATAATTTTATAAGCTATTTTCTTACGCTGTACCAGTCACACAACTAATACAAAAACGGTAAAAGAAGATGGATAAGAATCAAACCTGCACTTTGGGTAAAATAAAGAAGAAATAAATTTCTTTTTAAATATATTTGACTATTATATGTAATGTATTACTTAGCTAAGTGTAAAGGTAATGCCAGATCTGAAATGGAAGTTTAATTGGTAATTATCAAGATCAAGTAATTTCTGGCAACTAAACAAATACATACATTCAGTACAATTAAAATTGTTTAGGGATTATTATCAATGTTACTGACCAAATATAATGTCTCTTAAAGATACAATTAAAAATAGTGATACCCATCTACAGTGAGAAATTTTTATTGGAAATTATTGTTTCAGTTTTTCTGCAATGTCTTTTTCCGCGATTATAAATTTAACAATGCAAATTTCATTTAATTGTTGTTTATCTAGGAATAGGATATTTCTAAAAATGTAAAATAATTAAATGCAATTTTTTTTAAATTAATTTTGGGTTTAAATAGAGCAAAATATTCTATACTTTCTAGACTATTGTCTTGCATTGTCTAGATTATCAAAACAAGACTGGTAAAGTTTTGTCTTTAAATTTCAAGACAAGAAAAGACTTTCTTGTTTTAGATCAAGACAAAATATAAATATATAATGCTAAGCTTGTTTGAATGAAACAATTTGGAGTCTCAATATCTAGACAAGACTTTTTAATCTAGA
Organism: Stenolophus ochropezus; assembly: GCA_035578165.1. NCBI lineage: Eukaryota > Metazoa > Arthropoda > Insecta > Coleoptera > Carabidae > Stenolophus > Stenolophus ochropezus. The sequence goes on from JAQOWZ010000002.1 coordinate 9,085,869, forward strand.
GTTAGACTTAGTCAAGTCTTGTCTAGACGTCATCACTAAGAATTATCGACTATAAACGATTTGTTGAAATTATTACAACATCATCCAATTGTTTAATTGACATTGTAGTTTGATGTAGTTAAAATTTTCCATTTAAAGGAAATATAAAAATTAAATACTAGTGGCGAAACCGGATTTTATTTTTTATTTTAATAATCTGTTTTATTAAGAAGAGGACTGATAAAATTTGACTTAACTACTGACAATATACCGTGCGTCTATTTTAATGTGAAGCATGGGATTTCGTATAGCTGTGGTTACGATTTGACATTTGACAGCAATGTATCAGAGCCTTCAATTTAAAATGAAACATAGCAGTTATAATATAAGAGATTAAACAATAATAAAACTTTTTTTTGTATTTTGGGTTTGTTTGATGTGTCTAGAGAGGTTTTAAATTTTATATCTTTATTCTTTATTTATTATACATATTGACATCAAATAATATAATTTTTAATGTACCCTCAGTTTAAAAAATCAAGTAAGTACTGTGAGATCAAGAGACTTAGCGAGCCAATGTATTTGTCCATCACGTCGATTACATTCACATGGAAATGTGTTATTTAAAAATATATCTCAGTTTGACAGTTAATAATGACGTGAATTTGACATCCTAAGTTTCATTTTAAAGTTAGCGCGTTGATACATTGCTATCAACCAAATGTGAAGTCCTAACCATGAATAAGGCAAATCCAAATATTTCACGTTAAAATAAACGCAGGGTATACTTTTACGTTGAAGATAAATCAAGCTAACCAATATAATACGATTTAAATTTTTTGTTTTTATAAGAATTAGATTATAATGTAGTAATTGAATTTAAAGAGAGTAATGTTTGAAAATAACAATAACCCTTTAAGCGGCGTAAGCTCACAAATCGAATTAGTCTCGAACATTACATCAGTTTTCGTATCAATATCAATTACTTCTACATCGTTAAGATCTGCTTCTCATGTCCCTTGGCTGTCCCTAATCGTAAATCTACCTATTGTTGTGCAGTCCCCATATTCTTTATGATAATTAGGCAGTTACGCATCTCTGGCTAGCGAGGTGCACTGGTGAATCACGGAGGAAATGGCGTCGCGACGCGTGCCACCTAGCGCCGATGCGTCGATAATCGCTGTCCCCTGCCGGGTGGTGAGTCACCCTCTTTCACCCATCGCAGGGCTATTCATTATTAGGTGCTTACGGACAGATGTATCGTCTCGGCAAAAGTTTCTCCCTACGGTTAATTGTTTGGCCGCGATACTCCATTTTATACATCCCCATATCTTCTTTTATTTATTTTTAGTACAACCGCATACTTCAGAATTTTTATTGTTCATATATATGATATACTTTAAGAAGGGACTTGGAGATAATTTTATTTATGATAGACCAATAGGACGATAATTGGGAATGCGTTCTAGTGTTTTTCTTATATTATAAAAGACTCAGTAGCAATATTTGTTTTAAAATACTTCTATTGCACCAGACATGCAAGGTGTACATTTCGAGATCTCAAAGGATTACAAAGTTGGTTAAATTTGCAAATAACTATTATTTTACAAGTTCAATGAATATACTTTTTTTAACCAATGGTTCCTTAAATTGTGTGAACCAACTTTGTAACTTTAAATGGAACAATGTATTGTTTTTTGGTTATGCTTATTTAATTCAGAATTTTTTATTTAGTGATAATATTTTTATACCAAGCCTTAGATAACTTTTTTTTAAGAAAAAATTGCATGTTATGATGTACAGTAAGTCTCTTTAAAACTGTGCCATGTACGTACAAGGGCTTATTGATTTAAATTTTCGGGTGCTGTAAGTCATGTAATAATGAAAGTAGACGACAAGAGTAGAGTTTGTAAAACTACGTGTTTTAATAATTAAAATTAAAAAAATAATGTTATGGACCAATGAACAGAGAGTTTCTTGATATATTAAACAGGAATATTCACAAAAATTCTTATAATACATACAAAGAAATGTAAGTCATCTTTGTAAATTTGATGCCTAAAGAAGAACCTACATATTCAAATACAAATATAACATATTTCGCACTAAATGATATCATTAAAATAAAGGTTAATTTTCGCTAAAACCGGTTTTTTTTTGTAAATGATTACCGGCATTTTCGGCCTTAAACATATCGGTTAAAATTACGGTTAAAGTTCGCAAATTTTGTTCAAAATATCGGTTTCCGGTTTTTATTAACAGGTTTTTTTAACCGGTTACATGCCCTGAAGAAGCATGCGCACATTTAAAAATCAGGAATATACGGCAAACCCAATTTAATAATTAAATGTAGTAATAACTTAAAAAAAATATGCCTGCATTATTAAGAAAGTATGACGGTAGGTCTGGGCGATAAGATTTTAAACTGCGAAAGTGGCTCATGTGCCGATCAGCAAATCCGTGTGAAGTACACGGCGGCTGTGTATAAAAACACCATAAACAAACCATGAGCGTAGCCGTTGATAACACATGCGTTCAGCGACGCAGGACGCCGGGACGTCGGCGTCGTGTATAATGTATGAAGCACGTCACCGTCACCGATTCCACAAGCAGGAGACGCAGGTGACAACCGACGCTTGTTTCTGAATAACGTACGTGTCGACTGATTTATTTCAAATGCTTCCACAAATGTTTCATGTTGTCACTTTCCCAGCGACTAATTGTATAAATATACGAGCAGTGCGCCTGAATCGTTAACGCTACTGCGTTCTAAATACTTCGATTTTGTAGTTCTAACTGAAATGTATAAGTAAATATTAACAAAACAAAAATGTCTCTGCATTACTTTCAATTCATTTTTTTTATTAATGTCGTACCAAAGATAAAGAATATTTTAATAAAGTTATGTTATGTAAAATAATAAGATAGTCGTTCTGAATCACCTTTTTTGTTCTTAAAAAAAACGGTAGTTTTCATTTAAATTCTGAAATGAATAAACGCATTAAAATAAGTACCTAAAAATAAATATATACATAAACGTAATTATCTGTTATATAAAATAGCACTATTATCAGTAGAATCAACGTTTTTCAATGGAATATTCTACAAGGAATTGTACTAATACTGTAAGTACTAATTATTATAATTCATATTACAGTGCAAAAATGAGAATTAAGAAAAAATCTGCGAAGCAAAAAAAATGTAGCAGATAAGAAAGAATAAAAAGAAACAAAGAAGTGATCCTGATTATAATCAAAGAATAAAAAAGGACCACACGAGAGGTTATGTGCAGGCCACATCAGATTTTTTAAATATAAAGTTTTTCGTTCTGAAAAGAAATTGCTAAAACTGCACAGCAACACGACACCAATCGATTTACGCGGTTTCTATGATGATTTACAAGTAATAGGGGTCCACAAGAGTGTACAATGTGTTCATATGAACGAGAGATAGTTTGTTATAAGATAGGCAATGTTAGAAGAAATCTTTTTTAAACTACCGAGTAGTTACACATTCGAGTGAGATAAAAGTTCTCCATTTTGAAAAATAGTAATGAGTAAAAAAAGAAGTACGAAATTGCAATTCATGAGGAATAAATGAAAGATCGAGAGCACCTAACAAACGACGTTATAAATGGAAGCAGTATAACTAATTGAACCATTTCTAGGTCCGTAAAAATAATAGATGTATAAAATTAATAAGAGCAGTGAGCCCCTCGCTGAATGCAAGTGATGAGCAGCGGCGCCGGGCGTGGGGGGGGCGGGGTTTTATCGCGGGGCACCGGCAGTTCGTGAGCTTTTATTAATTCGTTTTAGTTTGTTGCTGTTTGCTCGTTTCCGCTCCAGTAAGACGCCTTTTCTTCTTAATTTAATAATATTTAGTAGGGACGGCACAAAGAGAGTCGCAGTCCACACCGTAGCGAGTTTCTTCGGCAACTTCTTCTCGCTAAACAAGTAGCGGACGAGTAAGTTCGGCAGACGTGCGTTATGAGCAACAAAGATGAGCAAACAGCGCGTATTGAAACAGCAGAGTACACAGTTCACGTTCCATTATGCTCATCCATACGACGACAAATTAAATGCATATTTTATTACAAGATACGTGCGTTTCATCTCTTTCATCCCCGTACACCTTTTTGTGCTAGATTAATCCTTATATTCCCCGTTATTTATTTGCCAAATACACATCTCTACGTAATAACATTCTTTCTTATATTTATTCTCAAAGTATTATATTTCATTTCACCAAGAACTCACGGCACAGCGAAATAAATGACTACAAGAATACTTATTCTTCCACATTTGAAGCAGAACTCATACCAATTTGTTTGGTTCTATTTGCTTTGTAAGTTTTGATGAAATCAGAGGTAACTTCATTTTTGCTTCAGTTTCGAACAAGAATTGTATTAAAAAAGTTCACATTTCCACATTTAAGTTGTTAAAAGGTGTTGATCACAGAGGTACGCAAAATATAAATAATATTTTTCTAGTTCTTATGTTACATTGACACCGTGCGCGAAGTAACTGGGAAAACTTTTTTTACGCTTTTGGAAAACGTTTTTTTTACGGAAAACATTTATTCGTGCAATAGAAACAATATTGTTTGTATTTTGAGTGCGAAATGTTTTTTTTCGACAACTGTCGACTGTCACGAGATGTTAATACATGACAACTATCAACAAAAAAGTTTTTGCATCCTCGACGCAAAAGTCTTCTACATCCAGCATTTTTTTGATGAAATAAACGGTGGCAATTTAGTAAAATCTGTCACTTTATTTTCTTCCTTGCTTTCTGATTTAATTTTAATGGTATTGAAGAACGAAATATTGAAAATTGATGTAATTTCTGTTGTCACCTAATTGTCAGCTCTCAAAAATATATGATTTTGATAAACGTCAAAATTTTCGTTTTGAATATTTACTAATTTTGGAACACAGTTTTCGAAAAAAAAATATTTAATACTTTATTGCGAAATATTTTTGCATTTTCGAATATTTATTTGTTCATTGTGCTTGCGAAAAATACATACTTGAATGCAAAAGTAACAGTTCGCATTCTAGAATCTAGTGACATCTCATGCACTAAAACCACAAATTTCGCGCACTTAATATAAAAACAACTATTTAGAAACTATGGAAAAGTGACACTTATTAAAATTTTGACAATATGTTCTAGTTAAATAATGTCCCAAGTGCGGGAAATAATATACCTAGTGAGCGAAGTAATACGTCCAATACGTGAAAATATGTACCCATTGGGCGAAATAATGTAACCAGTACGCGAAATACACGCTGTTATAATTTCGTAATTCAATGAAAAAAAAAACGTATTTCGCACACTAATATCAACGCATAATCATTTTAGAGCACATTTAGTAGTTAATTTTGAAAACCGAGTGCATTGAAAAACAATATTTGCGAAGATAGAAGCTTGATACCCGGCCTCCCGCGACAAATTCCTCCGTGTCAGGTGGCCGGGCAGGCGTCGCGACGCTGGCCCCACGCCAACTGCGATCGGTGACTTCGTTTTCACGCCACTTCCATATAAATTGTTTTAGCATTGTATGACGGTTTTTGCACGGTCACTCCACCCGAAGGTGCAAGTTTTGCTCCTCGCGCTGGAGATGACAGAAGCAGAATCAATGTAAATGTAGATGTAAGAGGACCGAGCTTCTTCACCAGCTTTTTGACAAGCTTTTTCCACGCATGAAAATAGAAAAGATACTTTTGTTGCTTGACTTTCAACCTCTTTTATAAACAAACAAATAAGGGACTTATATCTGCTTTTTCAATCCCACCAGCATTTTTAAATTATCACTCCTTTTTATTGGCTATATAAGACACGTGAAAAAATAATATTTTTGCACTACTTCTATTGTATCTATGTATTTTATCCAAAGCTAAGAGATATGAAAGTAACAAACGAAACTAAATAATTTCATTTACATTCCTAGAACAATAAGAAGATTAAAAAGAACTAAACCTCTAGATTTGGCATCTAAATTATGAAGTTAAAACAATATAAAATTGAAAGAACTCCAATGGGAGTTATTTCTCGCACGTTACTTTAATTAATCACATTTGCTTATTGTTTTTTTTTCTAACCTCTTGTAAATATAGATTTAAATAAATAAATAAATAAAAATTCTAGGATAATAATACTGTTTAATATAGTAACTTAGCAACAAATATAAGTAACTTAGATAACATCCTTGAAAGTTTCTGGGACCTTGGCGTACGTATCGGCTTATTACAATTTCCTGGGGAATAAATACATACTTACATTCCTTGTATCTTACCTTAACTATTTATATTGTAACTTAACTATTTATATTGTAACAAATCTTATATTTAACTATAAAACACTGATACATTTTCGTCATTCATAACGAAACAAATCATCATCTTTATCATTGGCGCTTTAACCTTATGAGAGTTTTGGCCGCAAGTCAAATTGAGAAGTGAACAATTTTTAATTACCTTTTGGTGGTTAGTTTGTCGGCCTAAAGCCTCTAGAGAGGTCCTTACAGTTTATAGTAGGTTCCAAATTACTCGGACACTTCGTTATTTTTATTTGGTTAAAGATTGGCTAAGTTGTGATCAAAAAGAAATATTAAGTATAAAAATATCAAAAAGAAGACCCAAAGAAGAAATTTGGGCGACTTAAAAATATATGAAAATGAAACTAATAGGATATGAATAGAAAGAGAATATACCTAATTGAGAATTGCAGAAAAAATGAAGAGAATAACTACAAATATTATATTTAATGGTTCGACAACTCCGTAAGCGATTGTTTATTTTGTGGTGACTATATGCTGGCAACCTGCACAACTAAAACTATTCTCGAAATAGGTGTCCTGTTCCTTTCAGGAACGGTGTGCCAACAAAGCTGATAGAAACGTTATCTATCTGAGCGAGAGTTTATCTCAATATTATTGTCTGAAGAAGTGTGTCAAAAGTTAATGGTGAGTCCATTAGTCAATATGACAATGTGTTTACATTAATCACGGTAATCTGTCTGACGGCTGACTGACTGACAGGTGAGTTGTCGGCAAATCAAGTGTCAAAGATCTGTTTCTGTTTGTCTTCACTAATACATTATTACATGCTCTACATATTCTACTAAATATATGCGTTTGCTAATGTTTTTGACATTCCACAGTTTCAAATCAAAAAGATGTCTTCATTATACAAATAAATAAGATTTCGTCTGTAATTTATTAGATGATTAGTTGACGACGTTGTGTTGGGGATTAAACAATAAATCTCATACGTTACTCAAAATATTAGAAAATGGAGCCCATGTTCATAATTGGTGTCGAATATTTAGTAATACAATTTGCTTATAATACTGCCAAATACACAGGAAACAAACAACAAATGTAATTTGGTAAAAATACGACATTTTCGAATACATATGTATATGTATCCGTTTATAACAAATATTGTTTCCAGTATTATCTGAATTACGGATAAAAGTATTTGATGGTATGCTCAAACAATATGTTTGTAAATAGCCCAAAAAAATCTTGATAATTATTATCTTAATAAGTTTTTAGTTGAAATAAAAGGTAATGATTTAATAGATCGTGGATATTTTTCTCGGTAACGTTTGGAAATAATTTTTAAAATGAAATTTAATTCTTAAAATAACAAAACTTCTTTGGATTTCAGAAAACTAAATACGTTTGAGGAAAAGGTAAGGAAACGCAGGAGTGGAATAACGTTAACATAAGGTTACATTATATCATAACGTTACAGAAAAAAAAATCGTTATATAAGGTAATTTAACTTAAAAAAAAATTGTAGTAAAAATTCATAAAAACAAAAAATTAAACCAAAAAAAAATTAAATATTTAAACCATATTCCAAAATTAGTAACTACTTGCTACAAGATAAATATTACTAATGGATGTTAGAAGTTTTGTGATTTGTGCATTTGAAACTGAAAAAATCATTAACGCTACTGGTGACATCAGTGTATACATAATATATATATATATATATATATATATATATATATATATATAATAAAAAATATTCTCTTCCGTAACTAACGTTAACGTGTATCGTTATTTATTACGTTACAGTTACGTTATTAACACAAAATTAGCAAATGAAACCTTATTATATCGGGTTTCATTACATTACGTTTTCCATCCCTGAAGGAACGTGATTAAAACACTGAATGACTGACAAAACATCCTTTAATTAATAAATAATTATTCTGATTACTAATAAACAATTTAAAATATTCTTTAAAATAAGTTTAGTAGTGTGGACACGCTTTAAAAAAATAAAACTGAATTAAAATAAACGCATAAAAGTCCAACCATAAGGTAATGAGTAGTTCGGTTCGACGATGTTTGCAAATCCGGGTGATTATGGGGGAAGAGTTGGACGCGCGGGAACATCTCCGCTGGGTGATTCGACTCGGCGCACTAATTGATTGACCGTCGCGGCTCCTGGAGGAGACAGCGCCTAATAGAAATGTCAACAAGCCGTCCATCTAGCGCGCAAGACTCCGGCCCGACTCTGTCTTCCGATGTCTCGGCTGCGGCTTGTACTGTCACATGTGAACGTTCCAGCCACTCGTTTTGTTTTCCTTCCTCTTTTCAATCGCGATCATCACCCGCACGTACTATTTTCATATACACTGGAAATCAATTCTGGAACTAGTTAGGTTAACGTGTTGAGTAAGTCGGCAGGTTTAATGTACCTACACGGAGAAGAGCAAATTCGTGTGGTATTTCCGCTTATTTTATTTTGTATCAATAAAATATAACGTTCAAGCCACTCGTTTCGGTTTTACTGAACAACCTTCCTCATTTCACTCACGATCATCACCCTTACATACTATTTTCATATACACTGCAAATCAGTTCTGGAGGCTGATTCTGTAACTTGCGTGAGCACTTCCGTGACTACATTTGCGTGAGCACCTTGTATGATGTCATTGTTTGATTTCTAGTAACCTGCGTAGGGAATTCGTTGTTTTAGGTTTTAAAGACAAGTTTAATGTTGGTATTGGTTTCAAGAACTAAAAACAATTTTAATAAATTATCTGTAATATTTATTGTTATGATATGAATATTTGACTGCAGCATACCGAAAATTAAATAAATAAATGTGGAATATATTGTTCTAAAATACTAAGACAATTACAATAAATAATGTCAATAATAAATTGTTTCTGTATTTAATTGCAAATTTTTCTAAATTGCTAAAACAATTACAATGAATGATGATATTAAAAATACTTTATATAAGTATTGCAATGCAACTTACGTAAAATTAAATAAATAAATGTGGAACAAATTGTTCTTAATTACTAAAACAATTATAATAAATGATTTCAATAATAAATAAATTCTATATTAAACTGCAGGTTGCCGAAAATTAAATAAATAAATTGTTTTAAAATAAAAGATATTCAAGATAGATGTAGTATTAGAACGGGATAGGTAATGCCGCAACTAGAAACAGTACCTGCGGAGGTCATGCAACTTATTTGCGTGTCACGAAAATCATGACGTCATAACTTTATTTCTTTAAAAATCCGATAGAGGATTTACTAGTATACATGTGACATATCTGTGATAGTATAGGTGCCGCAAATGCTCATGCAAGTTACAGAATCCGCCTCCTGTAACTAGCTAGGTTAATGAGTTGAGTTGTAAGTCGGCAGGTTTAATGTACCCGGAGAATAGCAAATTCCTATGGTGCTTCTGTTTGTTTTAATTTCTATCAAGACAGTATTTTTCATCAAAATATATATGATATAGGCGGATGCATCTGAATTTGAAGAATTCATATGAATTTATTTCACATTGGTTTCTTTTTAGGTTTCTGAATAAAAAGAAAAATGATTAGCATGTATTTTACCATATACCAATAGACAATGGGAATCCTCTTAAGTTAAATAAACAATTCATATTATATAAGATATATTAAAAATATTCTTCAATAATAGTATATATTAGGATAATTCGTGATTATACAAAATACATTTTTGTGAACAAGTTGTATTAGCTCTTTTTTGTCCACAGAGTGTTGTAAAAACATTGTCCTACTAGTACAGTAAGCAAGCTCAGTTCATACCTCTTCTAAGACTATAATGCATTCTTTTTAGCTCACAACTAAAAAATCCAATACAGAAACTACTATAGAGTGAGTATTAACCAACTTCTTTGATGAGGAGAATGAAGCTATTGGCACGGAAGGAGTTTTCAAGCGGCTCCTACAGAAATGGCAGATAATTTTGCACCAGATTTACGCGATGTTCGATTGTTACAACCCAAAACCTTACAGGTTGGCAATATATTTGTAGTTTTAAAGTAAACTATTTATATAATACAAAGAAAAAGATTTTAATTACATATAACAAATGAAAGTATGGATTCTGTTCTGGGTCCGGGTTCCTACAGAAATGGCAGTTATCAGCTGATGACTGTTCGCCCTTCCTCTATAGTACTTTCCATACTTTAATTATAACATCATCGCGAAAAAATTTTAATGGTATATTGTGGATAATTTTGTGATTTAGAATAAAGAGATTATATTTCGTTGAAAGTTACACTTTTTTATAATTTGCTTAAAACCAGGGCATGTAACCGAAAAAAATACTGGTTAACGGTTAACCCTTATAGAGAACGTTATAATAATAACGGTTTTAGTTCGAAAACCGGTTTTTGAAAATTGGAAACCGGTTTAAACCGGTTAATATATCGGTTAAAAAAATAATTAAAATTAATTAAAACAAATTAATTACATCAAGTAATTTACAATCATAGTTAATCATGAAAACTAACAATATTTAGATTTGCACCTTAAAATTTTGATTTTACAGCCGAAAAAATCCAAAATGACCCATTTTTCGGTCAAAAATTTTGGTTTTTTAAAATAGTCCAAATTGATAGTCGCCGATGAGCTGATTCTAAATTTTCAAACCGAATTTAATTATCTCTTCTCATTCCTGAGATATTAGGCTTCAAAGTTGCACCTCAAAAAAGTGTGTTTTTTGACTATATCTCTAAAATGGGTAGAGATACAGTCTCAACGATTATACCAGTCGATTCTACGCACAAAGTTACATAAAGAAATGTTTTCTTCGCATATATGTTCTTTGGAACGATTTGGTGTAAAATGGGAAAAAAGAAAAAAAACCGGAATTTCAGTTTTTCGCTGGAGAACTTTTTGGGTCCCAATCTTTTCATTTTTCAGACTTAAGTAAATACAGATGCGCTGATTTCAAATTTTCAAACCGATTTCAATTATCTCTTACCGTTCTCGAGATATTTGGATTCAAAGTTGCAACTGAAAAAAAATCGTTTTTCAGGAATATCCCTGAAATGGGTCAAGATACGATCTCGACGACTTCACCAATCGATTCTACGGGCAAAATTACATAAGTGTACCAACTTTCAGATTAATATTCCAATGGATACAATTTTTAGAGCGAAAAAACGAAAATCGTGAAAATCGAAAAATCGCCTGATGAACCCCTTGCGATTTTTTTCGATTTTTGACGATTTTCATTTTTCCTCTATAAAATTTGTATCCATTGGAATAAAAATCTGAAAATTGGTACAAAAATGTAATTTTGCCCGTAGAATCGATTGGTAAGGTCGCCAAAGTCGTATCTGACCCCATTTCAGAATTATTCCTGAAAAACTGATTTTTTCAGGTCTAACTTTGAACACAAATATCTCGAGAACGGTAAAAGATAATTGAAATCGGTTTGAAAATTTGGAATCAGCGCATCTGTATTTACTTAAGTCCAGAATATAAAAATTTTGGTGACAAAAAGTTTCCAAGTGAAAAATTGAAATTCAGGTTTTTTTCGTTTTTCTCATTTTTCACCAAATCGTTCCAAAGATCGTATATGCGGAGAAAACATTTCTTTATGTAACTTTCCGCGTAGAATCGACTGGTATAATCGTTGAGACTGTATCTCTACCCATTTTAGAGATATGTTCAAAAAACACACTTTTTTGAGGTGCAACTTTGAGACCAAATATCTCAGGAATGGGAAGAGATAATTAAATTCGGTTTGAAAATTTGAAATCAGCGCATCGGCGACTATCAATTTGGTTTTTTCAAAAAAATCAATAAATTTTATCTAAAAATGGGTTTATTTGGGTTTATTTCACACCCTGGAATGGGTTTAAAGTGCTTAACAATGATTTAGGTGTTCATAATTAAAAAAATAAGTTTAACACGATTATGTGTTGCATTTTATACCCAAAAATGAGTTGAAAAGTGTCTAAACATATTTTATAGTACATTTGGAAATTTGACATACCTTAAAATGGGTAAAAAGGAACCCAAACGTGACCTAAAATTGGGTTTAAAGGGTGTCAACAATCAAAAACCAAAATTTTGGACTCATACATGGGTATTTTTGGAATATTTCAGCTGTATATGAAAAATTTTACAGTGAAAACCTAAAAATTGTAACTTTTTATATTCAACTGTAATTAGAAATTACTAAAAGTTAGTTACAAACAGGGAATGTAACCGAAATAAATACTGGTTAACGGTTAACCCTTATAGAGAACGTTATAATAATAAAGGTTTTAGTTGGAAATCCGGTTTTTAAAAATTGGAAACCGGTTTAAACCGGTTAATATATCGGTTAAAAAAATTATTAACATTAATTTAAAAAAAAGTAATTATAATTATTTGAATAAAAAAAATTATAGAATAAATAATTTAAAAAAATAATAAAAAATTACCATCTGAGAAAATATAACAATTAAAAAAAACAATTTAATTAATAAATATTCACAAAAGTAATTTATTCAGAAAAACGCAGGTCACTTTTCAATTTTAAACTTGCCTGTGTTGACAAAGGCCGTATTTATTTGGACTTTTTAAGTAACCTTAACGGCCAAAGAGACCTACATTTATGACTCTCCAATAAAATGTTAATTGTAAAAACTGTCATGACTCATGTTCAAATACAAATAGAAAACACAGATATAAAAAAAAATATTATTTTTTTTTCTCGCTAAATGATATTAAAATAAAGGTTAATGTTCGCTAAAACCGGTTTATTTTTTTTTTGGTTAACGATTACCGGTATTTTCGGCCTGAAAAATATCGGTTAAAATTACGGTTAAAGTTCGCAATTTTCGTTAAAAATATCGGTTACCGGTTTTTATTAACCGGTTTTTTTAACCGGTTACATGCCCTGCTTAAAACAAATGAAAATAAATAATTCTTGATTAATATTTACGATTGTCATTTGTTAAATATATTGTTGGTGTAGAAAGAGTGGGATTTGTAGCGCGTGGTCGTTACAAACGAGTTTGTTTGCTGAGATGATAGAGGGATGAAAATTAGGAAAAAGCGTCAATTTAGTAAAGTGGAGACAATGCTGGATTGAATTTATGTGTGTCGAAATGCGGCAAATATAAATATCGGAAGGCCTGCGTCGGGACATGTATCTTTTATTTTTTGAGCGTCTCGTGTGGATTCCTTCGCAGACGGTGACATAGATGGAATGGCGGTTTCGGACAAAGTGAATTGACCTATTTATTTCTGGGAAACGTTAAATGAATTAATACTCCAAAAAACACACGTGCCCATTATTCTGCTAGATGCTAGTGTTGATGGAAATATGAACTTATATTGTTTACGTATTTAGGAATAGATTAATGGCTGCTATTTATTACGCTAAACGCCCACACATGAAATACAAAACAACATTGCCAGATACGATTCACGCCAATGGATAGCAAACTTTAACTGTCACACCCACAAATGGGTAATTATCATTTGTAATATATTCGCATTATTGGTTTTCCTAGTCCCAAGCCTTTCAAATATTGTTTACATACGTAATCAGCTCTACCTTCCATTGGCGAAGCGAACCAAATAAAATTTTGGATAAGTACACTTCGTTTTCTGATTATCGAAATGCACGGTGTGTAGCGCTTATATAAGTAATACATAGTATATACTGGAATTATTTTTTATAATTTCAAATCAAAACTATTCATCTGAATAGAACCAGGAAGAGTAACAATGAATTTTTACTTTTTGTTAATTTTTTTTCTTTCTTCTATTATGACAATTAAAGTGATAAAATATTATTTAATTTTAAGATATTATTAAATATTGAACTTATGTTGTTTATTAATAGTTTTGTAGCAAATAAGTATATTTTCATTATAATTTGTGTTTTTTTTATCTTTGATAAAAATCAGTGATCAAACTGACGACAAACCTTTAACCAAAAATTAAATACCGCTGTGTCTGAGTGGTTCGAAACTCTATAAGCTGTAACTGTTACTTGGCTTCGGTCTGTTGGACAGTGTAAAATTAAAAAAATACTAAATAAAACTTGTAAAAAATAGTTATAGTGAACCATTGGTACATCCATGCAGTGTGTTGATGTAATGGTTTCAACAAAAACAATAACCAGTCATACAGATGATAAAAAAATAAAAATCGTTACAGGGAATCAAACATAATTTTAAAAATCTATATTGTAGGTACTGCACCAAAGGTCAAGAAATGTATGACTTTTTATTTTATTTTTTTATTTATGTAGTTTTCGATTTGTTCCTAATAAATTTTCGCAAACTAGACTATTAGTATTTTGTTATTTTTTGTCGTGATTAAGTATAGAGGAGATGACTGCTGAAATAATTAAAGATCTCTCTGTCGAAAGCGGTCGTAAAAACTTTGTAAACTAAACAGACGTTTTCATATAAAAATCTGGCGGTACAAACAAGGTTTTCACACTTCAAAAACAATAAAGTTGGGCCGCGGTAGTAAAGTAGACAAATGGAGCAACTGCTTGTTTGAAATAATTAAAATAATGTTATTTTTAACGTTTACGACGCGGCTCTCACGGCGGATCGGGTATTTAGTGCCAGGGGCGGCGGCGAGTGAGTTATTTCGGGGGCACAAGACGTCGGCACGCCCTCCTCCAAGCCCCATTTACCTCGGCCACGCCATGCGCGGAACACCTTTGTTGCGCTAAACACGACTTATCGCCTCAGACACAACAAAACCACACACCTCTTTTAAATCATTCTTGCCTAAACTTCGCCCAAAACTCTTCATTACGAAACCTAATTTCTGTATCATTTCAAACTTTAATTTGATATATTTATTTATTTTAATTCCTCTTACGTACATTGAAGCATAATAAAACAATATTAACTATGTCCCAATCTTTTTTTTCCAAATTTTTAATTCTTAAGTTGCATTACAAAACTATTCATAATTTAGTCTACATGTTAAACATTCTTTTCTATTTTATTTCTTGTTGCATAGTTCTAGAAAATATTATAATTGTGTATATTTTTTTTTACGATAATGTCTACGGGAGTGTATATATCTTTGGGACTGTGAAGATCTCATGTCCTTTAGTTAAATTACCTTTAAATAATATTTGAAAGAACTTATTGTGTTTTTGCTACAGATATTCAACAAAAAGTGATGGTATACCGAAATGAGTTCTACAAAGGGGCTATGGTACCAAAAGAAATCACAATAAAAACCATTCCAAATTAATATCAATTTGGCATGTAGTAAAGTTATGTTTTAAGAAGTCGTCGACATACCATCAATTCCATTAACAGTACAATTAACGACAGAAAATTACGTAACTAATAAAGGAATGCATTCGACGAAATCAATGATTTTGATTTATCGCAACAAACAAGTATAAAATTTATTTTCACTTCCCAAAAATTCTATTGAGGCTGGACAGAAGAAATGTATTTTCCCACTTGGCCGAAACATTTCCAGTCCCCCTGTGATTCTAAACTATCTATCTACCAACACATTCTGTATAATTACTTGTGCAAGTATTTTAAAATATTCTTTTATTATAAATTTAACAGATAAAAACTTATGATTAATATTTGTTTTTACTCATTTAGGAACACAAATGAGATCATGGGTTTGCAAAAATTAATAATTATGTATAGAATAATTTGACATATAATAATACTCGTATAATATTCACAAAGTTTTATTTTTGTCAATTTTAATTATTTAAATTTTAAATGTAATTATTTTTTAAAAGTCATTAGTCAGATTAGTTTTCAAAGTATAAAGATATGTTCTTTACGTGCTTGATGTTTTAAGATTTCCCCCTTTTAAAACAACAGACTTTATTTAGTAGAAAGGCTTGATTTTTTGTTATTTTCGTGAGTTATGGCGCGGAGTGTACTCTAGCGCGAGTATCCTATATTATTGTTTAATTATTGCTCTAATTCATACTTAGCGAAATAATAACTGGTTCGTAATTAATTTACGGAGAGCTTCATTAGCCTACGTAAACTCTGCCGCGGTGCTATCTGTTTCTGTTTGTAATATTCCACGAGGGCTCTTCTCAGAATCTTCTTTCCACATCTGGTTTCCATTTTCTCGGTTGACCTGGCGGTTTCTCTCAACGCTCAAAAGGTACGGCTACTTTTACCTACGTTTTTTGCCTAACTTCCACTTTGTCCTTTAGTGCTTTTACCTCTAAACATAAAGGTATTTATGTTTGTAAGAATTTTCAAATCTTTGCTTTTATAGTTTTCAACAATTTGTTTTCCTTTCGAATATATACAAGAAATAATATTTGAACAAAATTTATGAGTGCTGGTATTAAATGTTTCGAAGGTCATTACCTACCAGATTCTAGGAACATACTGATAACTTCCGCCATAAAATGTTATTAAACGTATACTAATATTTTTTTTCACTAACAGCCTAAACACTCACTATTATTACTTTGTATTTGACATGAGAAATTGTTTTTCACTACCGCTTACTTGGTGACCAGGGTCACCAAGATAAATAATAAATTATTATTATTATACTCGTACATAGTCGATAATGAAAATTGTCACTTTTCAAATAATCTCAAGTCACCAAAAAGTAAATTTAATAAACTAGAACGTCAGATATAAAAATATATGCAGACTACTTAATTTTTGTGAATATTAAGAATAAATTAATTATCAATATATTTTTTTAATTAGAATTGGGACTTTTATGTTAAGTAGTGAAAATATAATCCAAGATACAAAAAAAAATAAAAATGTATAAGGTAGGATTAACTAAAACTCAGGTAGAAATGTTTTTCAATGCGACGTCGGACGATTATTTAACTAAGTGATATGTGATACTTGGGTATCAAAAACTTAGAATTAAAATTATAGATACCAGTATCGAAAGAAAAAATATAGAAAATAATATTTCAATATTGTACGTTTTACAATAAAATTAAATGCTCCACTCTTCATTGCAAGCATAAAGAAAAAAGTTCTTTAGTAAACTTTTCTCCCGAAATAATAAAAAACTTTAGTTTTACGATACTGGGTTAAGTGTACTGATATTAATAAAGTATTAGAAGATTGATATTGATACTAAATACCGGTATCGAAAATAAAGTGTCGATACAAGTATCGTATCAGTATTATCGAGACATCTCTAACTGTAATAATTTACAGGTATGTAAGATACAATATGTTATATTGTACATAATTCACGCGACACAAATTATCACAATGTAACAGTATACGAATAGGCGTATTCCATTTGCAAGCTGACATTTGGATCAGATTTAACTTACATTTTTCACATTTTTGAATCCAGATCACATACTTGGATCAGTTTACCTTCTCCAAACAACAGGTAAATAATGATTTGAGTAATCCATTCGCCTACGAAGAACAACTTTTGTTTAAAAATATTTTTACAGTTTTATTAGGTACTGGTTCCCATTATTAGGATAATTACCCAAATGTGTGTTGAAATTGAAAGGGTAAGCGTAGTATTGTTAATAAAACGTCACATTAGTCGTATGGGGGTGAGGTATAAATGAAAGAGAAAAGTGGGTGTCCAGCGAACGACGTCGTTGGTCGGGCAATTAAAGCCGTGGCCTACCTCGATGGGCGCGTCGTAAATGACACATGTTTCGCCGGCGTCTTGCGGCAAGAAATAGGATAACATTTCGCCGCGTCCGAAAACTTCCAAACTCCGCAAGATATATTCGTAGCGGGCGGCGCCGTATAATGACATGGTGTAATTGCCTCTAATTACTTGTAAAATTACCTTGTGGCATAAAAGATGTGCGGGCGCTCCGGGCGCCGGAAGTTTTTCGAGGGGCGCCGAGCGTCGGGAAATGAAGAACGGGTTGGCGTGCGCCCCCGCCACTTAATTTATCCGCGTGTTTTTAAACGACGTCGCCAGAAACGAACACCATTACGTTCTTCACTCGCCCCGCGTGTCCAACAAATTCCCAGCTCCAACTAACCTGATTTCTAAAGTGCTTTTCCGACAGGTACTTTTTACCAGCTCTCAAAAAACTGTTTACATTTTCACCAAAACCAAATTTAAAACTTCTTCAACCACGTAAATCTCAACACATACTTTTATTTTAAAAAACTTTCGCACTTTAACCGACGTTCATATCTCTAATCAACACTATTCAATAACGATCCATTTTCAAATAAAAACGTTGTTGTCCATGGTAGTATGATGTACTACTAAAACTCTAATTTCTTCTTTATGAAACGTATGTTATAGATTGCGATTCCAGATTTTACTATTAAGGGCTTAATTTGTATATTACGCTACAAAAAACAACAATATTGTTATGTACAATTTTTTTTAATAATCAATATTTTTAAATAATTAATCAAAACACACTTATACTCCAAAAAGCCTTAAGACTCTTATCACTTATATCATGAGGTTGCTAGACAAATGAAAATTTTTAACAACTGTTAAACATTAACTATGTTATTGTTTTCACCAAAAATCCCTCGATCATTGATAAATAACTTGATTTTATTATAGCTAATAATAGCAATACTGGGAATAGAATTTAATGAACTTAATTCTTGGTCATTGGTCCAGTACGATACAGTTTTGTATTATTTTAACACCAAATTAATTAACCATGGTTCATCGTTTCTTTTTCTCTTACTCATTTTCAATTTTAATTTTGATTTTCACTCCTTTAGGGGTCGAAACCGATCGGAGTCGAAATAAAGCCTTCACACATCAACTGAATTCCTGTAATTTATTCCGTCTCCTACACATTTACCAGTCGATAAAATCCATGACTACTGTCAATATTATTTATTTATTAATTTATACTACCCAATAGACCGAAGTCAAGTAACAGATCTCCACTTCGTTCAGCAAGTCGAAGCTAGCTAACCAAGTAACAAGAACAATTAGAACCACCGATTTAATCAAAATATTTGCCAAAACAATGCAAGAATCTGTAACGGTTTTATTTAAATGAATATTCATTGGAATGTTTTAATGTAACAATAGTTGAAGATGTTAAGTTAAGTGAAGATATGATTTGTTAAACAATGAGAAAGAAAGCATTCGTGTTTGTAAAGTAAATAAAGATTTGTGTTTAGCTACAGAGGTAGTTAATCGTATGAAAAGTGTAACAGCAGGCAAGGGGTGTTATTCAAATCCTTGCGTTTCAATTAATGTGGCGGGTGGAAGCTCTGCGCGTCTCGGCTCATTTCCCCGCAGCCGCCACTGGCTGTTAACCTCTTCGCCCGCCGGAATTGCCCAACTTTTAAAAGACAACCGCCTTCGCTCTCGCCTGAACTAGTTTTCCTTTTAATTAAAACGACCATCTTAATATTTTTCAATTTAAAATTAAAAAGCGCTCGTGTTGTACGTTGTTGTGATGATCCCCTTGTAGGCTTTCCGCACTAATTAATTGGAAACATGATTAGGGGAAATTAGTTTGTTTTTCTGCTAGTCCGGTATCAATCGAAGCAAGCCGTGATTTCTGCCCCGGCCTCAGGCCTCATCAGTATTCCACAGCGCGCTGCGAGAACCAAGACGAGTTAACGACGTCGATGTTTGGATTTGACATAACCAGTTACTCAGTTAGTTCGTATTAATAACTTCGCGGAACGAAAAAACAACTAGAAAAATGACAAATTTATTCTTACAACAAAATTGTTTCGCCGCAGTTTATTATAATTCGTCGCGGAAGGTAGTTACTGGCTGGAAAATGCATGTCCGCGACAGGCGGCAAATTGAACTCTTGACAATGCCATTGCCTTCTCCGTCGACGTGGCATTAAGAAAATAAGCACATCACTCCGCTCCGTGCTTTGTACAGGCCAGCTCATCAACTTCTAATTCTTTCTCTGCACCAGCTTCATTTCCACTCTCACCTCCTACAATCAGGTGCCCATCTTCTTACTACCCACCTTCTAGATTTTATCATTTAATCACATTTTCAAATTTTGCACCTTATAATATAATGCTGACGACAGCAGTTTCTAAAACTTGGTGGATCAGGGATACATTTTTCTGAAGTGACTTTATTAAAACGTATGTAATTCAAAATTTTACCTTATACTTTTTAAAATGAATAAATACATTTTGTCGTTCGGGCGACAATCAACAACTTTTTCGGTAAGTGCATTATTCAGGTATTTTAGTGTAGTTGCTAGGCTACGAAAAATAACAGTCCAGGAATATTTTTTCCGACCTGTAACATAGCATTCCCTTAACAATATACAGTCCATTGTTTTCCGGAAATAAAATTTACTCATAAAGGAAATAATATTATAGTTATATATTATATATGTCATAAGTATTGAATATAAACCGATCGAAAAAAAAATGGTATGTACTACTTAGGTAGTGTGACTTCCCGGACTTCTGGTATTACTTGCCTCGCCTACGGCTCGTCCCGTAATTTCCACCACCGTGGTATACAGGGAGTACCAGCAAAGACGAACCCATCTTTAACTTTTTTATTATAAGAAATAGAAAAAATTGCTTCATATATAAGTTTTATTATATTAAATATGCTACTTGATGGCATACATAGAAAAAAATTGAAAGCCTGATTTACATGCAATGATTAACATTTTTTGTTTTAATGGGGACTTGGTAAAATCAGTGACATCTGAAGTACAAATCTTAGATTCGCCAATCCTAATACAAATTAAAATAACGTTTTGTCCCGATTGTTGTGGAAACGACTAGAAGCTCTAGGTCCTTTAGAAGCTGTAAATTAAATGTGAATAAAAATTGTCTGAAATTCTCAACTTGATTACTCAATGAAATGATGACTTATATTTTTATTATCGTTCACTTCGACCGTCGATTCTACGTGGACATATGTATGTTACATTTATTAAGACTTTAAGGGTTAAAACAAATAAATTGTAAAGAATGAAAGAGGAGAAATACCGTCCCTATGTTTCGCGAAGGGTTAAGCAAGCCCCTCCATATATTTCTTTGTAAATACACTGTTGTTAAAATTAGCTCAGCAGCTCAACTGTGCATATTACAAAGACCTTCCCACAGTGTATGATTTACTCTAATTGCCAACTTTTCTCACCAGGCAGCGCTTATTGTCTGGTGGCGCTGCAGGTGAACAATGGCGTCGCTAATCCTCAGTTAATAACGCAGCGCGAAACACTTTTTGTCGCCTCGGCCTCATTACCGCGTGCGCTAAGCCCGCGCTAATTTCAAATATTAGCGACACTACAGGTGACTTGCAGGGATTACACTGCGTTGGACTAATCCTTTTCTTCCCGGAAATAATCTCCCGGCTGTTTTTGCTGAGTATTTTTAATCGCTGTTGAATAAAACACCAGGACAATAGCGTGGGATGTACGTGCCTGCTTCGGCCAGCACCTTTCTTTCGGCTCGACGTAAACGATGTACAGGGATGCAAAACATGAATATACATTTCACGACAAACTGTTTAGGATACATCGTTTCTTCAATGGACACTTATAAAATTAAAATTGATTGGCGCATACTAGTGAGTACCTCCGAAACAGCCTTTTCAATTGAACTCAAAAAACATGAAAGATATTTTTTGACTATCCAAACAATTGACATCTGACAAACAATCATCTAAGGAATTGCGGGCCATAGTGTAGTGAAGACGATGCTATACCAAGATTATTAAGACAAGGTTGATATAATTTGGCCTGTCAACTAACTCTTTCTCTCTACTAGCTTGTTGATCTTTATTTTAGAAGGTGGAGATTAAACAGCATAAATGTGGTCTTGGATTATTTATTTACAATTATAAAATTATTTTCTATCTTCTTTGGTATAATAATTTCGAACCTTCCACTTGTTTTGTGGCATATTCCTTTCATGTTTTTATTTTTGACTAACATTGATGAATCGAGCCCGAGCTTGATAATCAAGGGAGCCACCGCTGCATGTGTTAATTATTCCTCTTAATAGTTTGTGTTACGAGGTAATAAATAATATTACACATCAACAAAAAAAACGATATCCGATTCTCATAGTGAGTCATCAATGTTTAAAATAAATGTCGTAAGTTGGTTGTCAGCAGGATTTTCGAAATTTTAACGGATGTCCTTTTAGGCCTTTTAATGTGTTTGGAATATTTTTAGGATGTATTTGGATACATGTAGAGCAAATTCAACTGAATGGGTTTTACAGTAACTTTATTTTTTAGCAGTTGACACGTGTATGGAAAGATTTATGAACTTTTGGAAAATAATATGAAATCGGAAATGGTAGTATTCTTGTCGCTTTTTATTATTTTATACAAATATTTTGTAACAGGGAAATATAAATATTTAGTCTATAAAATATGCAAGTAAGTAATAAACTTTTGGTAGTGGCGGACGCATCTGTATTTTTATATATTAGTTCTTCTGCTAAAAATCTAAAAAAATATGGGGGGTATTTTAGAATTGCTGTTCCACTGATGGTGAATTTACCCGAGAAAAAATGAAAGTGTGGGGGTGAAATGGAAGGAGTAGAAAGAAGGCAACAGAGTATTTTTAATCGGCGTTGAATACAACAAGGAGTGCTACAATGGCCTGGTAATTTTTTATAGTTTTCTGATTCGAACATGGCGCGCCGAAACAATGGCACAAGTATTAAATACCTCCGGTGTACGGACGGAAGAAAGGGTTCTTTTATCTCGAGATAATGAAAATCTTGATTAATTAACGATAAAGACAAAAGAAATAATTCATCAAGGAAATATTATTTCGGCTACTCTAATGATATAAACACAATTGGA
Source organism: Stenolophus ochropezus (assembly GCA_035578165.1). Classification (NCBI taxonomy): domain Eukaryota; kingdom Metazoa; phylum Arthropoda; class Insecta; order Coleoptera; family Carabidae; genus Stenolophus; species Stenolophus ochropezus. The sequence continues at coordinate 9,108,883 of JAQOWZ010000002.1, forward strand.
TCCGTCAGGCGATCGAAACAAACGCAGCACGAGTTACATTTGTCATAGGCCCAGCCACCTTGCGACGAGTTCAGTGTCTGTTTGCCGTCAGCCTAATCCAATATCGCTTCCATTTATCTTCATTTGCAGCCGACTTCATTAAGGCAACTTTTAAAGCACCTCTCACGTTCGAATCCCTTCCCTCTACCCCGCGAGAATATATAATCACCTATTATTCTGCGCGCTCTGTATCTCTAGCTGTATCTCTATAGATTTACCCAAAACTCCGCTGAGGATTCTCCACAAAGATTTATTCTCAATTTATTATATTTCTGCGGAAAAATATACATTTTCTTTCTACCTTCCAAGGTACGGAAAAGGTCTACATTTTTGCCTTATAAACCTAACGAATCATATATAATTTCGCACTGTACTGTTACAAGAAAAATAATTTAAGACATGTCTGCATAAGATCTGGGGATCAATTCCTAAAATTCTTCTATTTCTTAACACTTAATATTAGAGCTCACTGTACCTACAAAGTCCTTGCAATAAATTGTGACTCCAAAATGAAAATATAATTGTTCTAAGACACAAATAATAAAGTTTATTTCTTGGACGGATAAGAAATAAAATTTGCTGTAATTCTGTCAATGATTATAAAGTTTCAATCTAAACAGATGTTAGTTAGATTAAGAGGTGTAAAAATTTCGGCACGAGACGAAGTCGAGTGCTAGAATCTCAGAAGGTAGGAAATCGATGATTCTGCACGAGTGGCACCCTGTACTTTTTCCAGGAACACAATGCTAAACGTTACAAAATAAAATACAGGCATGAAAGTTATTGGATATAAAAAAAAACAATATGTGCACATAACCTCCCAAAGAGTACCTTCAAGCATGTGCAGTGTTGGCAAATAATTTCTCACACTTTAATCCACGATTATGGGAAAAACGTTATACTTTGAAGCTTGATATAGTGTGAGAAAAATACCACTTTCTAGAGTGGATATTTTTCATCTTAAAAACTGAAGAATTTAGCTAAGAACTCTTAACATTAATTTGTAAATAACGTTACTGTTATGTTTCATAGTCATTATAAAGTATAAAATTATATTAGGTGGTATATGATTGCGTGTAAAAACTTTACCAGTTTCCGTGCGTGTGTGCGTGGACTATCCCAAGGAGTACGTACCTGAAAAAATACAAATTGTTAGTCCTTGGAATAATAAAGCAGTTAAGAGAATTCATATATCGAAGAGGAAAATGGAAACTAGGAGGTTCGAGAGCGACATCTTCGCCCTAATTAAAATAACAATGACAAATGTGAAAGCCGCGCTCCTTAATAAAAAACATGGACCATTCAGTTATGCTAATAAGTCCATAAAAACGGAATTATAAACACTGTAAAAATATTCACCGACTACGATCCCACTCATTTGCTAATTTGCATATGATTTTCTTTTTAAAAATTCAAAATAAAGGGAAGCCTAGGTTGCACGTTCATTACTCGGATTTACATAATGGCGGTATTATAGCCAAGTTTCATCGTCGCCGTACCTAACCCAAGTTTTTATGCCCGGACTTCGGCCCTCACCTAGCAATTAGCACTCAGCTAAGAAAATAGTTCCCGCTTCTTTAAGACTTCATCATAGAACAATACTTATATGCAAACTTCTCTACTACCTCACAAAGTGAACATTACTCTTACTACTGCAATGTTTATTCTTGCTTAAAGTTACTTATTTGGTTATTTGTATTTTCAGTGTTTTGCGTGTTTTGACTTGAATTGAGAGGAGTTTGAAATCTGTGATTAAATCCCTGCTTCATCAAACTTTCTATTTTAGCAAAATACAAGATACAAAATTCAACTAGCAACATCGAAGATCTTTTACTAACGCACAAATGCGTTATCACTGATTTTTATGGTTTGAAAATATGAATTTCATATTCCAAATTTAAATTTCAAAACTAAAATTATATTTAATTCTCTATATTTACTGCATTTGTCAAATGACGTGCATTAAAATATGAGAATAACATTTCCGAATTTTATTGAACGTATGAATAACTCAATGACTACCCGCGCAATTTACAAAACTCGTTTTAGAAATTTTAATCAGTTGAACTAGATGGAATATGGAAAAAAAAACTAATGTTACTCCAACTTTTAAAATTTCACAATGCTCCAATAGCTATTTTTGTCACCAATAAAAAAATGCCTCATTTTGTGGAGAGTCATCACCAAAAGTTACAAAAAATTGCATTTTATAATGTGTTTCTTACAAGATTAATTCAAATTTTGATATAATTCTTTAATTTTAATTTATTTTCTAATTTTAACAAATAAACTGTCACTTTTCAAAATTGACTGAAGCTTAAAAATGGCACACTTTTCACAACCGTTACGAAAAACAATTAAGTTTTCATCATTCAATGATGAAAAATTTTTATTTCCTAACTGTGTATGAAAAATTTAGCGTTTTAAAACGCTAGTTACTTTTGAAAAGTTGTACTTTATATGTCAAAATTAGAAAAAATATATTTGATCAACTATTTTGATATAAGAATAAAAAATATTATTAATTTATTTATTGAGCATTTAACGTATTAAGTATATAAATTGTAGACAATTAATGATTGATTTTATTTTATTCTAATTTAAATGTAGGATAATTTTAGGAATCTATAACGTACTTATTTACCAATACAATATGTTTTTTTTTTATTAGTGATAAAACGTAGGTAAGAAAAAATATCAATCAGGTGACTATCAAATTTATTTCATTTGTTTCTAAGAACGTAACAACGTAAGTATCAAATTATACATACGGTCAAGAAGTCCAACGTATTTTTTTTTCTTTGATTCAAATCAAATATAATGTATTTAAAGAGAATAAATTATCAAGTGGACGACTTGAAGAATTTTCATATTAGCGTTTTTAAATAAGGGTACCGCTAGTAATTATGAAAATAATAAATATTGAAATAAGAGATTTGTGTCCGTAAGCCTCCGGCGATGTAACCTGAGTCCTGCTGGAATCTTTATCATCCCTGGGAAGTACGCTGAGTGATCCGGATGACCTTTCATACCCTCTGACTGATCGATTTATGAATAATGTTGACATTTAATCTACAGCGATTACATTCCGTGTCGACTGGCTCCACAGACCCCTTCTCTACTTTATTCCAACTATTTTTAATGGAACGGAACTTTCAGATCAAATGACAGATCGAAAAAATGTATAAGAAAGTCTTTCAGTTTTTAAGGAGAACTTTTATTCGGATAGAATTTCCGGGTGACTTAATCATGTAGTTTTTGTCTGTAATGTGTTTACCAAAAGGTTTTTGTTTATATCATAGACCTAGTTACAGAGAAATATCACTGATGAGCTCATGGGACTGCCAGTTTTCCTCAACTCATTAACCTTTTCATAACCTTCTATTCTTATCTCCAACCTATCATTTTTACTTAAACGTTTTTTAGTTAATTTAAAACAATCACTATTTACAAAGATCTGATCGCCAACATATATTTCTAGATTCGAAATTTTAGTACATCCACAAATTAAAAAAATTACTATACCTTCCAACGATTTTAGAGTGATTCCTATCGCTATTTATTTTTCAGTTTTTGTAAATAAATCGAAAAACATTTGAAGTAATTTTCTGCTAAATATGCAAATAACAACTTTTTTCTTGACCACCAATGTAAATAGCCATTATTGTACAATTTACAGCATATCTGTTTGTCACAGTACGGAATTTTTTGTTTTATCGAAATTATATTAGCAGTATAATTAAGACATTACGACTAATGACGAAATAAACAAGATGTTAGCAGTATAAATAAGATATATCGATTAATGAAGAAATAAATAAGAAATGTTCTACATAGCATTGTTTAATTGGGTTTTATTTATTATTTTGAAGTTAACAGCTTGACATAGTTGTTTTTATGTTTTATAGTTGACGCTATTTCATAGTGACATATCAATTCTTTCAGTATAGTGTGTGATCAAAAAACAATCAAACAATGGTCATAGAAAAAGTATAGAACAAAATTCCTCTTGCACAGCAACTACGCATCTGTAGTATTACAAACTCGCCTTGTATAACTTTTTGACAGTCGTAATATGCATCTCACAACTCTTAATATGTAAAACTCTACTATTTGGAAATAATAATAAAAAGGTACTGTTGTAATCATAGATTTTTTTTGAAGAATACTACTGTAAACAATGGGATGCAGTACTTACTCATGTAATAAGTAAGGAAACAAAGATGGTTATTTAACGCACGCCTTCGTCTCGTTTTGTAACAAATATAAAATAAAGTATCTGTAAATCTAATAAATGCAATAACGACATTCATATTTGTGAAGATATTAAGATCTAAATATTTAATTTTTGTAGCGGTTAATGTTTCTATATATGACTTTCCAATTTGAGTTCGAGTGAAATAAATATCTCATTATTTCACTCGACTTAGAAACACAATATTTGAAAAAAATTACAGTGACTTTTTTATTGTACCTACATTATCGTTTTAGATGTAAATGCCATACTGATTATTGTTTTAAAACTATAATAGGTTTTGAGTTATTTTTTATAATGATTTCTTAATTACAAATTATTTAAGTGAAGAAGAGGTCTGTGTTTCTTTCTGCGAGATAAAGTTATTGTGAAATTAAAGCGGATAAACCTTCTCCCCTATTCACACTCCAGCACGTCACAATCGCGCAATCCTGTTATGCCGTATCGCCGGCCATGTATATCCCCGTGCCTTATAAAACCTGCGTGCAATTTAGCCACCGGGTATCAAACCCCATTGCGCTGCCTGGATCCTGCTTCCAACATCCAACCGTGGCTGGCCTTCTTAAGGTATCGTTAAATCTTCCCATTATTTCCATCTGCAGCCTTCATTCCGCTTTTTACTCCCGGGACGCGGGGCCGTTACTGAGGTGCGATCTGCTTTTTATTATTTTATTTCATTACAATTGAAAATTACGTTTACTCTTGCAGCGTTTCGCCCGGGATTTAATTGCCCAGCCAGCTACCACATTATCTTCACAATCTTAACAATCGTTATTGCAATTTGTAATATATTCATCACTATGATGATAAAACTATTTATATTGGGGTGCAGTTGATTTATTAAAAATTTTAATCAACCGTGATTTGTTTCGGCATATTCAAAAATTAAAATATTTACGCAAATATCTAAAATGAAATAGTTAATTAGTTCATTGTTTTTCATAAATGAGCATGGTTTTTGCGTTAAATATATTAATGGTTTAATGTGCTACACATTCTATTTATATTTTATATTATGACCTATTGTACATTTTACTTATCACTAACCAACTCCTGATGATGACCGAAGTGGGACCGAAACCAGTCGAGGTTAATTAAAAATGATGACTCCAATATTGTTTTATTATCTTACTTGTTTTTCAGTCAAGAAGCTTTCATTACTTAAGATAGTCAATATATTAATATACAGGGTGGGGCAAAGTAATCTCGTTAGTTTTGAAGGTAAATAAAAAAAAAACTGATAGACATGCGCACTTCAACTCGAACTAAGCGGAATAAGAGATTATAGCAATGATGAAGTTTTTAATATATAATACTTGATCTGAGGATGTCTACTGTAGGAACAATTTCATGTCAAAGTATTAATCTTTTCTTAGAAGGCATGAATGTCTGGATGTGTCTTTGATTCAATCGTGACATCTTCATTTTTTTGTATTAGTTGAAATATTCTCGTTGAAACATATTAACAAACTATTTAAAAGAATTGAAATAAAATACTCGGTCAGTTTCAGAATCTGTAATATCGAGAAATACAATACGTATTTCGGCTTAATAGGCCATCGTCAGGTAAATACCTGTTTGCTTATATATTAACAATAATAATCTTTAAAGTATTTCAACTTTCATGAAGTTATGAGATCAAAATAACTTTTTTTTCTTACGTATTTCATTTTACGCATTTTGTGTTAATATGACATTATAAAGATACAGACAGATATCCATACCATAACCGAAGCTCTTGGTATAAAATTGCTGCGTTACCGCTTAAATGCTTCTATTGATAAATGATGATTGTTTACATTTGTACATGATGTACCTGCTATTGACAACTAGGTAATAAGCAATTTAGTGAGAATTCGTTAATGGTCAATGACTTTATTAATAACGGAAATTTAATCACGACACATGCCACAACTATTGGTTTGTAATTAAATAGTATTGATACATCTAAATGGTTTAAAATATACTGTAGTTCTCTTATGGAACCAAATAATCTACAATTCTAAAATTCAAGTAAAATTAGCACTTGAGGAATTTAAGGTTCGTTATAGCGTTTTGAAGAAGGGAAGATTTGGTTTGAGTGTGCGTGGTCCTGTAACCTAATGAACAAAACAAACTCTGCGGAAGAGAGAAGAGGCGAGAGGGAGAAGAAGACAAGGCCTCACGGCTCATCAAGCCTCCGGAGGCCGCGGGCGCGACACTCAAAAAATGATTAAAAATGTACGCGCGTTAAATTTCCCAAAGAAAAACAAAAGAGATTAGTTTGGCGCTGCTCATCCAGTGAAGGGTTGGAGTAAAAACAATGGCAGCGCGGTGCCATTGTCATCGCCTTCCTCGATCACTCATCGCGAACTTTGCACTCTGCACGCATTTTTCATTCCAAGACAGTGGATTGCGTCAGCACCGAGCTGGTACAAACAACATGGGAACACGCACTCAGGTCACGTGGTTCAATATGTCACCGACTCGTAAGGTCACGCACTACAGAATACTTGAGATTAAGCCCAGTTGGGACACAAACATCAGCCAATTATTCTACCCGAGCTAGATTACTATGCTTGGGTGTTAAAGTGTTTTGATTATGCTACATTTCAAACTTAAATTGGTACTTGTTAAGCTCTTTTTTCTGCTCTACTTAGGTACTGTTAAGTGGAACAGCTTGTTCATAACAATTTATTTACAATTGATTTCTGAACTTAAATGGATTCAATCACATACTTCAATCGTCAGGAATTTTAATGCCTGTTTACGTTGCTGCTAAAGTGTATACTTTACTAAGTGTATATGTTACCGTTAATGTAAAAATCCCAGATTTTATAAAATAACTACTGACGTATTATTAGCATATTATACAGGCAGTGGTGGCTCACTCGAGTTTAAATTTCACCGTGGCCAATATTTAACCAAACTAAAAACACTATGTCCGAGTGGGTTTTAGTAGTTTTTCAAAGTATTGTCGCATGGCAACATTACTCAGACGCTTTTCCCCTTAATTTTCGTAAATCTGAAATCAAAAAAACAATAGCAGATCAAGTGATTTAAATCAATGCAACCTTGAATTATTCGCTTGTGGTAGCTAAGTTTCAAACATTGTGTAAAAAATTCCAAAACCACAGTTCAAGATGTGAATAATATAATTTACAGCACCATATATACCAGTGCGGTAGGTATTTTAATAATTAGATACAGAATTTTTTTTTGAAACTCGGTCTATTTAAAAACATCAGTCAGGTGTGAGTGAAGCGAAAGTTATGAAGATTATTTTTAAATTTTGTTGAACATTGATTATATTTATATATTTTTTAAGTATGTATAAGAAAGGTATCTTCTAATTAATGTACCTTATAAGCATGTGAATGAACTAATATTCACGCGGATCAAGTCACAGATTGTTGAATTCGATAAGTGTTTGTATGTGTGTTTGTTGCAAATCATAAACTTGTCTCCTGTCCGTCCATCGCCCAGTGATGGCGCAGAAAAACATAAAAAACCGCAACAAGGGAGAGAAGAGAAAAGAGAGAGAGAGAGAGAGAGAAGGCGAAATAGAGTTGGTCCTTATAGTGTGGAAACGAAAGGTTTTTTGATCGCACGGACGTTTGAACAAACACAGCAGTCAGGCCGGTTGACAGCTTTAATTCGTCGCTGTGCCGTGAGAGTGCAGCAGCAGAACAAACGCTGCCTCTGTTCACACGTCACAAAAAACATCCGTGTAATATAAAATGTAAAAAAGCCGAGACAGATGAACGTCGCTAGCAGTAGCAGCGCCGCTCTCGATGCCGAGGATGAACCACTGAGCCGCTGTTGTGAGCAAACGTAAATAACCTTCGGACAGACAACCACATGTGGGCCGTAAAAACTAGCGATCATGACGTGCCCTGGCGCCCAATTTCAAAACATTCCCTCCTTCATATACCCTTCACTTCTTTTCTAACGTCATTCATTACTTATTTCATCTCGACATCTTATAAAACGCATCATCATCATTACAATTCATTCTTTGTCTTAATAACATAAAGAAGGGGAACGTAATTATTCATGTTTAGTGATTCTGTGAGACGAGACCAGGCGAGATTTATTTTTCTCGTATCATCTCATTTTAAATGTAAAATATTTTATCTCGTCTCGAATATTATTATCTCGTCTCGGTCTCGAACCTCGCACAGATTTCTCGAATTTTCAAAATATTTGCTGACTTTGTCACGCACGTCATCTATGTACACTATTTCCCTAAATCTACAGAAATTAAACATTCTTTTGGGAAATTAGAAAAAGAAAATATATATTTAGGGAAAAATCAAATTATATTTTTCACATTATAATTATTAGTATAAATATGTACCTAAGTACAATATAATTATTTGCTCCACTTATATTTTGTCTTTGCGTATCAGATAGTCATAAAAATGCACTAAAATGATAAAAATTCAAGTTTCTAATTTTATTTTATTGGTACACTGTTAATACTGTTCGACGGCTTATGGAATTTTTAGGTTATCAATTTAAGTCTGTCAGTAGTTGATGGTTTTTAGTAACTTCATTCTTAGGTTATCTAGTTTTATAGTGACAATTAGGACGATGTAGCAGGTAGCTATATTTCTACTTCGGAGGCGTAAAAATTTAATTTGTATCTTATGAATCAAGACACAAAAGATGTCACATTTACGATGTTTAAAGAAAAATATTTTTAAAACCTCGAGAAATCTCGACAAAATTATTGAAATTCGATAATCTCTATTTTATTTTCTCGTCTCGAAGCTTTGTTTCTAAAATATAAAAAGACGAGCGAGATTTGAAAAATATTTTGTCTTACCCGAATCACTATTCATGTTTCGTTGACTTAGAGACAAAATTGAAATTTATAAAAATATGTCATTATTTGTCTTGATTGGTCTCAGCTCGAATCCAATGGTAGTTAATATCAGCAAAAATAAGTGATTGACTAATGTAACGGTCATTTCTGAATCTGCGTGGTGAGATGAAAGCAGGATTTATCCACGGTGGTGTAGCGAAGCAGGAATGCGTATTGCATGGTGACCACTTGAGTCCAGGCTCGCAGCAATTAAATACGAATGAAGAAATAAAACGTAAATCTGACCGTTAAAACGTAAATGAGCGGTCTGCATGTATGGCGCCAGCTTGATCGCTAATTAGCGCCGGCAGACGAAGAGATGGGCATGGAAAAACAGACAGCCTCACTCCCACTTCGATCATATTACCTACATGTGGTCAACGAACAAACCCTTCCAACAGAAATTCAAAAATCATTTATTATATTTTACCCATCAAAATACTAAAGAAACTTGAACATTGTAAATCGATGTTTAAAAAATTCAGACTTTTGTCTTGGATGCTTATTTTATTTTAATAAAATTAGGACGCTTAAAGTTAAATATTCACTCAGTATCAACTATTATGATAATATATGTAGTTAATATTAAATTATGTTTTATAAATCTCATCTTCATTTTAATTGTATGAAAACACGGTGACACGAAAAGTACAAGTATAATCTTAGAGAATAAGTAGAACTCTGGGAATATTATCTAAAAACATCCCAATTTTATGAATAAAACGACTAAACAAAAACACATTTCAATTTCCAACGAAACAAAAAAAATAGCGCTGTGTTTCTTCCAATAAAATACTAAACATTGTAAAGCGGTGTTTAATAAAATACGAATATAACTGATGATACCTACCTCCAATTCGAATTAAACGAAGTTTTAGATCTTGAGGATTTTCAACGACGCCAACTATTAAACAAATAAAAAAAATATCGCTGTGTTCAAATAAGTTGAAGTTGCAAATTCCTTCAACGGAGAGTAAAATAAAATATATTCAGATAATTGCAGTGTTACAAGTATTATTTATTGCAATATATTTAAAATAATAACATTTCTTTTGACCAAACATGATTTATTTATCATAATCATTCCTAGAAGAAACAGGGCATCAAGTACCTGAAAACCTTTCAATTTTACATATCTAGGACGTGGCAAAAGTGGCGCAAAATTCTTAGGGGCGCAAAATTTTAATCTTGATTTATATCCGTAGGACGAAGAAAAAGTTGATCCACAATCAACGCATTAAATCAGAACTCCAACTAAATAAATTTACCAAACAATAATAAACAAAAGTATACGAACACCATATATGATCCTTTCAAAATCAAATTAAGTGCTGGACATTTCAATGAATATAGTCGAGATTTTATAATTTTAGTATGTGGTGCGTTAATTTCTTGGAATAGTGTAAATTCAAAATAAAACATTTATTGATTTTCTTTTTCATTTTCTTGATTTATACGGGCGAAAATATTTTTTTTTGCCAAAGCTACTTAAATCCCCAGTTACGACTCTGCAATTTTGTTTCAACTGTATTTTAATTGTTGTACGGTAACCTATTTTATTGCATAGCTACGTTGCTTGTAATATATTAAATCGAAAAACTCTTGTCTTGAATAATGTAGAACATTATTAATTAATAATATCTTTAATATCTTAATTTTATTAAAAATAAAATTGACTCTCAAATGTCATCCTAACAGGAACAAATTTTTGGGCCCCTGATTTACCCATAGTTACCAAACACATATCAGTAAAATTATCTTCAAGAAAAAAATGCTACGGAGATGTGCTTATCCATCCAGCTATCAAAGCAAAATTTATGTACTTTATGTAAAGCGAATGGCTTAGTAAATGCAAACACGTATTATGACGGTAATCTTATTCAGATGTTATCTTACAAAGGTTAGCATACCTGTTAGCAAAGTGTTATCTTATTAGGCTGATGTCTTGAGGAAACTTACCGTGTTTACCAAGTGTTTACCGCATGTAACATTTTGTCAACAGATGCGGAAACGTACCTGGAAAATGAAGCAACATCCGATGTCTGCATTTAAGCGAAAACATCTGGAGAATTCCTTGCAAAACAGTCACGTATCTGCCGCAGGAAATCAGTTATTTGCGATTTTATGAGCGCTTTTATGAATCTGTAATATGCACATTATTGCAGGTTCGGAAAAACCGCTCAACATGTTTGTCGTGATGGATTTTATGGGCGTCGTTGATGTGGTGCACCTTTCGACGCCGGCACAGTTGGTTTAGCTTTACTAATAGGCGCAATGCATAAAGCTATTTCGAAACATCTCTTTTTCTGGTTTGCTTTAACTTAACTGCACATTCAGATGAGGAATGTTCTGTGATCATGTCACTTATTTTTGTCCATTTACGATTACGAGACAGTTTACGACAAGGTATTTTCGAAATCTGATGCATATTTTCTTATACATGTATATTTTAATATCTTACAGGATCGAACTTCAAACAGAAATGTTCATATTAAATCAAACCATGTAGTACAACTAATTTTTAATTCTTGTTCATAATGGTAAGCAAAAAGAGATATTTTTATTAATACTACATGTAATATAATATTTTATAAAAAAGTTTGTTTGTCGTCTTTATAATTCAATTCTAATAATTTTTCAGTGATATACTAAAAACATTATACAGATTATTTGATATTTAATATTTAAATACTATTTTTTATAGTAAATGGTCTATCAGGCGTAAAGCTGTAACCAATTTGTGGTAGACAAAAATATTTCCAAAAATTAGAAATAACATCAATAAATTTCTAAGTAGTTCTCTTTTAACAAAAACTGTAAATATAAAGTTTAATTATTAGACACATTCAAATTAATTTATTTTCATAAGTTCTCATCCATCCAAACGACCGAATGGGCGGACATTTATCAAACATTTCAAATATTAAATGCGGTATGAATACAGCAACTCCATTATATATTTGATACTTAAGCAATAAAAAAAATTAATAATTATTATTTGCTTAAATTTTTTTCTTATACCTTTTCTTTACCAGAAATTTAGTCATTTAATGCATCTTCGAAAAACAAATCTTATCATCCTAAAATAATGTACTTTTAAGTCACTCAGAAATATAATACATGCTCCTAATCTTATCTTACCAACCATGACACAACATTTCAAGATAGAACAGAGCTTCGAGTACTAAGGTACATATTTTGCGATAAGTTTTACTTGAGTTTCTTTAGTATTGAATTATACAGTAATTATATTTATTTAAAAATTTGAAAACTAGAAATTCGAAGCACAGATTTCCGATCAATTCGAATCAGAGAGCGCTAGCAATATAATTTTCAATAAAATATTTAATTTTATTACTTCCTATGAACGAATGTTTAGCAACCAAGACGTAGTAACTGAAAATTGAATATAAATTTATAAAAATTTATAGTTATTTATGGTACAAGTGTGTTACATTACAGATAAGTCATGTGGGAAAAGTGTAGCTCACGAGGCCGTTAGGCCGAGTGTGGTATTTTTCAAGTGACTTAGGTAATTAACACACGCGTGCCATACAACATTTTATCCAACACATTTTAATCATTGATATAAAACACATATAAGATTTTTGACAGATGGAATTTCGAAATGACATTTAGGAACAAAATAGTGTAGAGAAGGTTTTATAACGTAGTTACTATGATACGAACCAAAAAACAGTGAGCTAATATATTTAGCTCACTAGTGACTTATGACCTACTTTATTTATCTAAAAACAGCATACTTATATCGTTATAATTACACGGTGTTGGATAAAAGTCTTTATTTAACAAAAAAAAGTAAATATACTTATAACACTGATCACTGGCAATGTACACTACTAAAATGCATGTAAAACTTGTCAGGAATCCTTACGTACTTACGGAATGAATCCATTCTTAAAATTTATAAAAAAGTAAAAATTCAACTAAGGAGGTGAGAAAGAATGTGCTGGCCCCATTAGATTGTTGAGATAGTTATAATTTAAGTTTTTCCCCGGTAGATTCAGTCCTGTTCAAAACGCGTAACTCATAGAAACGTCGTGTAAATCTTGTCGTTGTTTTGCTGTACGGTACGTTAAATACCGAATATATTCCCCATTCCCCGTGTCGTGGTTTCTTTGTGGGAGGATGAAAAACACAGTTACCGTTAAGGTAAATATATAAAATAGATACTCGCAGTGCCAGTCCCCCGGGACGTCGCAAAATCAGATTTGGGTTGCGGAGGAAGCTGGAAGCTATCGCTTGTCATTACTCGATATTGCGTCCCGTATTTACGAGCGGTTCCGAAGCATCGCTCAATCTATCTATACTACCTTCGCGGTAGCCCACCTTACGAGGGAACCTGCGCATAAACAACAGATAAGGCGGCATAATACACAGGAAATGCATGCGTAATTTCACTCCAACGATACGATTTTTTATGCTTTCTAATACTGCTTGTAGGATTTATTGCTCTGTTGGTGAAAACACTATAAATCACCTTATATTGCTATCGAATTCCCAACACCTAGATACATCTCAATTATTTTCCAACAAATAAAACCACCCTTTTCTTTCTCTAGGCTCTCGCTGTCGTCAAGTTCTGATCGAATCTTAGGTAAACTGGATCAAATCGAACAGAGATTCTTGTCTTTCGAACATGTCGTAAAATTGGTAACAACATACAATTCTTTTTTTATCTCTTGTTCCGTTCAATACACCATTTGAGTCTAGTTACAATTCTAATCTAGAGGTTACCACTCATTACTTCAAAGTCTTGAATTATTATTATTAGGAATAAGGGACAATTAAAAATATAAAGGTTGTTTAAACCTATAATTATGGATAAAATTTTAAGAGTATATATAACAAACTGTACGGAGTGAGATTTCAAAACTTCAATTGCTATAATTTAAACTTTTTGCTATCAATTGTAAATAACAACTACAAAAAAGTGTGATTCTATAATGGTAATCGTTATTTGTGATTGATACATAAGACAAATAAGAACACTCTGTATTACATGTATTCTTTTTACACGTAATTAGGTAGCTTTTGACCATTCTTTTTGTCATAGCTTTATTGTTATTTAAGTGAGATTTGTTCTTTCCTTTTTGATGCTGCACCTCCTTATAAGATGTTTGCAGATTTTTGCTGTTAAGCAACAAAACTGTTTTATTATTAAAATTAAAGTATTATTACTTTATTTGTAATAATAACAAAATTGAATATTGAATTTTAATATTGATTTTTTTAAATATATAGTATCATTACAAAAACTTATTTCACAAAATAGAATTTATTGTAAAAAAACCATATGGTAAAGAATAAGAATAAATTTAAAGAGACAATAAAAGAACTATTTGTAATAATACCGTTTAAAGCGATAAACTAGTAGGTATAACATCGAAATTGTGACCACTTGTTTGAAAGTACATAACCGGATTTTACTGTAACACATTTTGAAGTAAATTTAACAAAAAATCATACACTAGTGTAAAAATTTATTAAAAGTTATTTTACCGCCGGAGTTAAACAGATTTAGCAGTCCTTGGAAGTCTCTCCACATGCTAACATTATCCACACACTTTTTCCTTCAATTTTCGTAAATCTGGAATGTTAAATAACAATTGGAGAACAGGTGATTTAAAAATCAATATGATTAAAATCAATGCAACCAAATTACAAATCTACGTAAAGTTGGTTTCTTTAAAATAAATACATTTAGCGTTACTGTGTGAAGTACTCTATAAATACGGTTGCTTCTTTTTTACAATTTATCTCAATGTTTAATATCCGTAATCCATTCCCATAATAAATCCGGTTCTCAAGTCATTGATAAACAATAACATACTACATCAAGATAAATTATTAAATCCTGCAGATCGAAAACAAATTCCAAACATCCTGCCAATTATAAAGAATTAAAAACCTTGTAGAATAATGAATGTAAAACTAGTTAGAAGGTAAAGCCGGTAACCTTCGCTGTGGGATTGAGCTATTTGGAAAGCCATCCATCTCCATTCCTCAACGACACTTTTTACGTTTCCCATAACGTAGAAACCCACAAGCCATTCGCAGTCAGGTAGAAGCCTCGTCCTTCGTCCGCACCTCCCAGGGAGTGACAGGTCTGCATTCCAGGCAGGTTGAGTACCGGCGGCCATTGTACTCAGACCTGATGTTGGCCATATGCTGGAAACATGTTTTTTGTACCTACTGCAGCCGTGCGGCTGTTTTTACTACAGTTAATGATATTGTTGGGACTGTTATTGTTTCAGACTTGAATATGGCGGTAATCTTGTTTGCTTTACTTCGAAGAAGCTGAGATAATTAAAAAACAACTAAGATGTTTTGTTAATAAATAATTTCAAAATGCTTCATTTCCCACCCCTTCCACATTTCTTACTTTATTGTTTATTTGATTGTTGTTTTTCTAAACTATAATTCATCATAAGCACATTACTAAAACAAATGAACGTCAAGCAGTTTAATGCACATAACTTTTATTTATAATGAATTTAGCAAAAAAAATTGAACCATTTTGTGGAAACATTGCACATTAAATTTTGATTTAAATATTTATCTGAACAAAACAAAACATACTCGTAATCGTAAACTTTGTACTTCTTGTTTACTAATAAATATATGTAATCAGCTCTCTTCACACATGCAAATGAATCTTGAAAATCAAATACTACATTCCTTGCAAATTTAGTAATTATTGTGAACAGAAAAGTGTTTATCGAAAATGTTTTAAAAAATCATTGAATAATTTTATTACAATCAATACCTCAGTTACTACGCCACAGGTAAAATTAATAATAGCCATGGCATTTGAACAATAAAATAAAAATGTTTGATTTTTCATCTGTCAGAATTCAATAGATATAAGTTTTATATCCTTTTAATAATATAATATATAATAAGTAGATTAGAAAATATTTGAAAATTAAATAATTTATTAAATTATTACATAATAAAGTATACACAAGAATTTTTTATTAGATTTTTTTGTAAATGTACGTAAATATTTCTTAATAAACTAATAAATTTAGTTATAGTAAATATAAAATGAACTTCAAGGATATATAAAAAAAATCATATAGCTATACAATTAAATACGACATAATGTATACTTATTTGATGCCTTTTAATGCAAAAAAAAATATATATCCTATTGATACCACAACCATTCTTATCAGTTGAAGCGGAGACAATAGACTGCAAAAAATTGATTTCCTATGTTAATCTCCTATGTGCATAATGAAAAAAAAACACCTGGTATATTTTATTATGCCAGTATGTAACATTATCAAAATAATATTAATGACACGATACTTACAATTTTATTCTATAAAACAAATATTTTATTGTCAAAAGTAGAAAATAAATCAAATCGACAAAAAAAAGAAAACAATCTGTAATAATTTTGACTAGGATTGTTGGGAGAATTTTGGAGTTGAGATTATAACCAATTGGTACACTATTAAAATAAATTTTGATTAAAATTATACTTAATGTGCAGGTTAAAAATACTGTGTCATCAATATGTAAAAACAAAATTCGTACTTTATTTGTTTATTTACAGTTATTGTTCGGAGGTGGAATCGATTCTCAAGCCAATGAGGTAACACACAAGATCTCATTCGCTCTCAGCGAAACGATTTCATTGGCTGTAGGTAAGCGCCAGGTGTGGCAACGTGACAGGTGGATAAAGGTAGGGACAGGTACACAGATAAGTGCTTCTAACAAAAGAAAGGCGTGAACTCAACAATGGTTCACCTGCCCACCAATTGAAAGACTTCTCAAGTAATCGATTAAATAAGGGAACATTAAATGGTTGCCAGAAAAACAGGTGGTTACAGGTAAAAAAGGTAGACAGATAAGTGTGTATTAGGTGCGGAACTCAACAATTGTTCACCTTTCTATCAATTGGAAAACTTCCTAGGTATTACATTAAATGTCGTAACATAAAAATGGTAAGGGAAGAAAATTGAGTGGAATGGATAAGTTTTAGAAATAAAAGGAACGACAATTAGTACTTATCAGAAGTATCTCTAAAAATCTATTCTATTCCTCCGTACTAGAGATAAATAAGAAAAAAATGGCCGTATCATTTAAATCTTTATTTCATAAAAAATACATTAAAACTTTGTTATAAATCTTAAAATGTCATTTATAACTATTTATGTATGAATAAAATTAAAACTTATTGACCCATTATCTTCAATATTATGACAATTTTGTTATTATTACAATTAAAATAACATTATTTTAAATTCAATAATGAAACAATTTTGTTTTCTGACGGTAGAACATAATCTAATTTTTCAAGTGACATTCTAACATCAACAAGCACAATCTATTGAGAGATTTTATAACTTCATCCCACTTGATTTCTGATGAAAAAAAAATGGTCATTATAAGTGAAATAGTTGAAGTGATATGATAATTTGTGTGAGAATGCAATGCACTTATAGACAAACAAGTATTTCCAACTAAATAAATAAGTGAAACCTGCTAACCAATTGGAAATCTTCAAAGGTGTTAATTTAAATAAAAAAAAAAATGGTCGCTAAGGTATCAGGTAGATAGAGGTGAGAACAGGTAGATAGTCAGGTGTTTACAACAAAAGAAAGGAGTGGAAGCAAACAAGTGTTCTCCTTCTAACCAATTGGAAACCTTCTCAGGTGTTAAATCAAATGATAGCAAAAAAAGGTTCTAGGCTGACAAGTGGATAAAGGTAAAAACAGGTAGATAGGCAAGTATGTCTAACAAAAGAAAGGCGTGGAACTCTTCAATGTTCAGTTTCACCTGCCAACCAATTAGAAACGTTCTCAGGTATTAATGTCAGTATCTTAGCATAAAAATGGTTTCTGGGACGACAGGTTGATAAAGGTAAAACAGGTAGAAAGGTGTGAAATCATTTCAACCAATAGAAAACGTTTTCAGGTGCCAATGGTTGATGGGAAGACAGGTGAATAACAGCATAAAGGTGAGACCAGGTAAACAGACAGTGTTTTCAACAAAAGAAAGGCGTGGAATCCAACAATGCTTCACCTGTCTACCAATTGGAATCACAGGTGTTATATTTAAATACCCGAGCATCAAAATGGTTGCCAGGATGACAGCAAAAAAACACATGGCGATATTTTTTGTTTCCCAGCCAACCTGACCCAAAATCTAAAAACATCTTTGCGGCAGGGAAACGTGAAACCAGCACACACACCTGCCTTCCATATACAATAAGACAGGGCAAGAAACGGGATGCTAAGCCCAGGCAACGAGGGTAGACACCGAGAAGCGGACAGAGGAGCCTCACAACGACAAAGGACACGAAAATGACAGCCATAAAGGTTTCTCGAGATGATAAATATTATCTGAAAGTTTCAAAAGAAACTTATTCCGTGTAGGAATGCGCAAACACGTTCGGACAGAGGTCCGTTGTTATTGTTATTCTCGGAGAAGTTCTCATTGTGCCGGACAAGTAGAAATAATTCAACTCCGCCCTGCCGAGGTAACTATACAGGGGGTGGACTAGCGTTTCCGACTTACTTGGAAATTGTTACCGTGAAATCTGACATCCGAGCTACATCGGACGGCTATTTGTTCAGCTTCTACCAAATGAACAAGAAAATACATTCCATTTTTCATGCGCTCCTATTCTTTCAACATCATATTACCTCCACCGACGACTTCTCAGTCTCACCATGGCACGCCTTGCTTTCTTTTACGACGCAGCAGGTTGACAAATTAACTTATTGCTTTATTGCCGTGAAATCGAATTCCCAAATTACTTCACACCAAAATTAAAAAAGAAACTACTTATTACACAGATCACTCCATGAGATAGAAACTTCCATTAGCCTTTATTATTGATGATATAATAATAGAAATAAACTGCCTATTCTGTGACATTTTATTATGTATTTTAGATGACAGCTAAATCGAGTACTAAGAAGCAAAATTATAACAAATAGAAGGAAGAATCACATGTTCATTACTTCAGTCATTAACTGAAAGTCTGGACATTACTCAGAAGTACTAAACTTAAAATTGAATGTACTTGAAATGGAATACTAAAAAAAAAAATGTACAGCCTATGCTCAATCGCATACGAATTAATAAGATATAAAATACTTATATATTAAAAGATTAATTTCAACCTTAAATCTAAAGAGTTAATTTAGTATGAGCGTATGAAATGCATAGTAGCTAAAGATTACTATGCAAAGAAAAGAAAACAGTTCAAGTTAGAAATAAAATAATTAAGGTTAAAATATAAACCAGGAGTTAAAGGGAAAAAAAATAATAAATTAGAAGGTTTAGACTTTAGAATAACTATAGAATCGAGTGTAGAATATAGTTCTAAACATTTCGACTTCATTAATTGAAGCATTCATTTTAATTCTAATTAAAATTTAAGTGGACAGATAAAAGATAAGACGGTGAAGTGTTAAATAAAATGTAAACAAAAAGATAATTAATAGGTTAAATACTGGAACTACAATTAAAATTTTTGGGACATGTATTTACGGAGGACATAGTTTGGATGTTTATACCGGGAAATGCTAGAAGCAGAAATAGGTGTTAAATATCAAGCAAGTGATGTACAATTACAATTACAATTCAATTTCATAGATTTAATTATGTGTATAAGGGATCAAAAAGAATTAATATTATTCAACGTCTGCAAAAGTATGAACACTTTATATGTTGATTCTTTCAGAACTTCAGAATAAAACACTACTCTAGCAATAATTAATATGGAAAATACTCGTAAGTAATTTCGATGCAATTATAGTTAAGTTATTTATTTGAATAGAAATCCTTAATTTCTTTTTTTGTTTAATTTTGATGGACCGCCGTTTTCTCCTATTTATGTATTATAAATAAAATTTTTAAGAATAAATTTGTGCTTAGAATTGTAACTGTATTTGATTTTTTTATATATAATCTATCACAGTGAGACCTCTATGTATAGGCGTTATTCGGTCTATTATCAAAATTTGGAAGAGAATATAAGAAATGTTTTTATATAAATATTGTCATATATATTCTATAAGAATGACATATAATATTTACCAAACTTTATAAGTCGGCCGTTTATAATTGAAATAGAGATTGTACGAATAGTTATTTAAGCTTCAAGTAAAGTAAGTACATTATAACTTTTGAAAAGATAAAAGATTCTTGTAATCGTACGAGTTGTATTAGGTACTTACATTCCGAGTCGCTATTATATTTTTTGCGACCCCTAAATAAAGTTAATGTATTTGTAAAATGTGACAGTTCACTTGACAGTTCAGATTTATTTATTTGCAAATTTTATAGTTAATTTCACCCGTTCAAATAATATATATGAAATTCATGCGATGATTCAGACAATTTTCTATAACTTCCCGTTGACAATGGTAACCAAATAACGGAAGTTATCACGAATTTACGACTTATGTTGTTATGGAAGTAAGTTAAACTTTTTCATATTTCTGTGAAAAACGTCATCTGGGTTTGAATTCGGGTGTCACAACTATAGTACATTACACTTCAAATTTCTTATGTTTTCAGGCAAGTTTTTTTTATAGTTATGCGACTTTGTGGACACTAAACCCTTGTTATTGTAAGAAGCAGAGTTGCGCGCACCCTGTATCTTGGATGACATCAACATTCAAATTTCCACAGTTTACCTTCGCAAAGTTCGGCAGTTTGTATTGGACAGTATTCGGGCCCATCACATCCAAACATGGTCAATATGCAAATGTAGCCCGTACCTGCATCGGTCAGCTTCGTCAACAATCTATTACGTGGCTGCCTGGCCGAGTAATCCCTGCCGGCCCGCCTCGCCCCCCTACCCCTTCGTCCTTATTCAATCACCGGAGGTAAGTACATCAATCGATACGGACGCGCTCCGGTTAAGCTTATTTAGCATTTCTCAAACGCTCTGCCGAACCAAATTTGATTGGTACTTGCGACTAACTTGGTTATTATTCCCTGTTATCCGCCTACATACGTAAAACCAAGCCACCTTTTAATATTCATCATGAATATGGATCCACTTTTCAATTAAGGGAATGGACTAATTGATTAATTCGAACCATGTTTATTACCTTCAACGTTCTTTAAAAAATCAATTAACAAGCTTCGCTGATTCCCAATATTCTCTCGTCTTTCATTTTTCACGGCTGTTCAGTAATTAAAAGCCTTGCTTTTAAAAAACAATACAATTAGAGCATCATCATGTTATAATCTTTAATTAGTCTTTTCAATATTTTTATCAGACATTTGAGTATAGTGTTTAATATCTGTGAAAGCTTTATCGACTAGCTATTTTTGTTTTTCAGCGTTAAATGGACAACAGATATTAGATTTTCAGATAATTTAGCAATTAATCTGTATATTCTTCGGTATACATACATATAGCAACAATAAATAAAAAAATGTTAACATAAATGCAGAAATGAAAACACACTTTTGGAAAACGTTTTTTCAAAGTGATGGAAAACATTTCTTCACACAATTTATATTGATAAATAAAAATATTCTAACTAATGATGCAAATTCGTTGTAGAAAAAATATTATTTATATTTTGTGCGCGAAATATTTTTAGTGTGTTCGATTGACTTTTTTTAACCCGACAAGCAAAAAAGTGAAATCTCACGCACTAAAAACGTAAACTTCGCACACTTAATACAAAAATAACTATTTTATGTTTTCTAATACGTACGGACCTAACTTGGTATAAAACATTTTAAAACTATCATATTACTAAATAAAAATTATTCTTGACTTGTCTTGGCAGTAAATTTGTAAAATGTTTGCAGCCTACAGACAATCACCACCAAAATGTAAGTGAAAATCGTGTAGAAACAAATCTAATTCTCACTTGATGAGATGCTACTTGCATTATTAATAACAATGTGGTGCATACATTTTCTTATTTGGAAAATTTAAAATAATTGCATACTCATTTATTCACTAATAAAATTTAATAAATTTCTTATTTATAATGGTTTTATGATTTAATAAATACTGTTATTTTCGTAAAATTACGGTGTTTATTTCATTTTGGAATTATACGCAAATGCGATCATAATTTAATTTTTATCGCCCAAAAGCGCATAAAAATTTTAAGTAATAGTTACTCAAATTAAATTTGTGCTTAATATGTACAATAAATTTTAATTTTGATTAAGTAGGTAAGTAAATAGCATTCACAAAACAATTCAATTATTATGTGTGTTTCCTATTGCATTGTATCACATTCATCGATTTTAGTACCTGAGAACTTAAAAGCAGTCGTTAAACATTGGAAAAAAGTAGAATAAGTTTGTAGTAAATAAAACAAAAAGAATTAGACTTTATGTTTGGTGATGTGAGAATAATATAGTTGTAGATGAATGTGACAAAGTTGTACCTCCAATTAAGGAGCGCAGGAGTAATTTTTCGCGTGTGAATTATTCGCGTCGTGACGGTGTCCATGTTTGTTATTCCTAATGGTGCAATGTGTTTATCTTATGGCTTAAGTTTGATCATCCTCGGGAGAATGGCGCGCTCGCCCCAGCCACCTACAGTAAGATATATGTCTTCGGAGTCCCGGTGTGCATAACCTGACGTCGCCGACTTATTAACAGAGTGTTACGCGAAACGTAAATTAAGCTCCTCACAACTCACACCAGCGCTATTTAAATACGGGATATTTGTTCTACAACTTCTATTTTATTAGTTTTTAATCTTGTTTGCTTAACGGCTAACTCTCAACTTTATTTTCAACTGTTGTTCAAATGACCTTACAACTAACTCCTAAAAAATATACTGTACTGAATAAACTGCATTGGACTTCAAATCTTGTTCATTTAAGAAATGTTGTACCATTGCAAATACAAACGATGCAGTAATGTAATGTTGGTTGCAATCTTGAATGAAAAATGTAACGTAACGATATTTGGTAACCTTATAATAACATCTCATTTGCTATTTTTTTTTGTTTATAACGTAGCAATAACAAAACAACGTTATTTAACCATAAATAAGAAATAACAATACACTATAATACATATTATTTATCTTTGAGAAAATATAAATTCCTAATTTACCGATATTTTAATATTTTTCATTATATGTATTATACGGAGATGTCACTAGTATCGTTTGAATACTATTTCATATGCACCAATCATAAACCTAACTTCCTACTGCCAATATGATTACACGAGTCATGTTTTATTATTAAAATAATAAATAATGCTTATAATTTGAAATATATTTTTACTTCCCTACTGCGAAGACGCAACATCTTCTTCTTGTCATCAAACGAACACCAGAAACAATCACAAACAAAAAGAAATAAGTTAACAGATGTATCAATTTTAAAGTGTTTTAATTGCGCAGGAGTAATTCAAGTATTTGTAAGTCTGCATAAGTCCCCCTTCTTAGTTTTAATTTTAATGATAGTGAAAATGCTAATGTTAATTTTAATGGAAGTTTTAGTTTGGGCGCATAAATCCCACCTTCAAATCTTGAACATTAGGTCAACAATATTTAAGTATACGTTAGATTTCTGATTCCTAATCATTATGAAGCAAATTTAAAGTATTAGAATGCATTAATTATTTTAATGTTAAGAATTTAACAGTCAAAGAAATATTTTACAACAACATTGTTCAAATATTTCAATATTTTTTCTTGTTGAAAACAATTGATCTACTCGCACAATTTTTGAGACTGGCTTAAATATGATGTATCAATAAAATTCATTCCGTCAAATTTGTTCTAAACGTGTAATTATTCATAAAGATATGATAATATTTCAAATGTCAAAATTGTTATGTGTGTGGCGATAGGTAAAAATTCATACACATATATTTTATAAATGTGCATTTTTATGTCAAATTCAAAATATTCACTAAAGATCATTTATTAAACTAGATAGTAAATTTATTTAGATATTAAAATCATTTATAATACCAGTTATACTTATGTTAAAATAAATATAAAAATCATATTAGAGAAGAAGTAAAATAATTTCAATTTAAATAAGAGTTGAAGTTGAAAACCAAGTGATCCGATTCCCAGACGAGACAGAAACAAATGACAAATAAAAGAGCGCATTCATTAAGGAGGACATGAGGAAGCCACTCCTAGGGACCATTAATAATTTCACTGTTTTAAAAACACTGATATTCGACTCTACCATATGTCATCCTATCCTTACCGATTCTCTTGAAAAAACTAACACACTACGAGTTTTTATTACGCATGGCGTTTGAATATAAATAAATATACAGTACCTGCTAAATATACGCGAAGAATTCTACTTCAGCCTAGTAAAATAAGCAGGCTTTGAGTTTATTTCCAGCAATGACAGATAAATTGAAAGGTACTTAAACTATTGCCAATCCATTGCTAGTAAGTTTCAAATAAAACAAAATTTATTTATTTTACGCTGTTTGCATATTTTCGTATGTAGGTTGCAAAGGAATGATTTACTTTAGCACGCTAATAATTTCATCATTGGCTTTTGTAACCCTTGATAAGGTTTTTCAAGATATAATAATTTTTAAAGACTTTTCGTTGAAAATTAATTTTGGAATAAAATATAATATAACGATACCAAAATACAAGATTTTCAATATTTTAAAAAAATTAATTACAAATAAAAAACAATTTGTCCTTGGTAGTATAATTTAGGTAATTTATCAAAAATTGTGAAGTTGTGAAATAAAATTTGAATAGAAAATGTATGAATAAATATTTGTAAAAATAAATGTCGTAAACAGTTTTTTATATTGTGATTAAAGCTATTATTGAACAATGTTAATTTATTCAATTTGTTATTGTCATTATTTGTTCAAGTTTGTTACATATTTGTAAGTAAATATTTAAAAATAAAATACATATTTAAAAAGAGACTTATTTTAATAGGGACCGAAAATCTTTTACGGTTCGAGCCCTTTGAGATAATCTCTGCTAATGTAGGTTTAAGAATGGTTTTTACATTAATTATTAAGAAGGTTATTTCGAAAATTTGAATTTGAATTTTCTTACACTCTGTTTTTTATCAGTGATTTTGTACTTATCCAGATACCAATTGTACTAACATGTTTGTTATCATGATAGCAACGACATACTTTGACGTTATGTTATCTCACTTGCTATCACTTTTCAAAATAAACCTCGAAAAATCGTACCAAAATCGACAATCTGTGATGCGCTGTATATAATTAATGCCTTAAGGTTGGGGATATGCAACAGTCCATCATAATATTTGTTCCTAAGTCCTGTACCTAATATGGTGCCTTGTGGGACATGCACTTACACTTTTGCTCTCAAAATTACCATTATCTTACGGGCACAGGGAAAAAACACATCCTATAACATATTTTATAATTCTATTATATTATATTAAAACATGCTATAAAACTCAGAACAGCATTAACAAAACAGCTAGGTTAGCTTAAAATAAGCGGGAACTGTCATGAACTTGAGTGATAATAGACATATGATTTGCTTTAAACCGATTGGTTAGTCACTAATGATACGAAGAGAGACAACTAGAATTTAACATACACACTGTAGAAAGAGATAGCGCAAAAAAGTAGGTTACACATGTTGGAAACACTAGGGAATATGTATAGGACGTATATTGCATATTGGTATCTAGATAAGTATAAAATCTTTGTTATTTATCAATGAAGGTATTCTACATACAACTTAAGTTCTAACTAAGCCAAATAAAAAATGTGTCATGAATGTACGAGATCTATTTAATTAATGTAGTTGTCAAATTTGACGTGTATCAAGTTAATTAAATACAACGATTTTATACACACAGTAATGAGTGCAGAGATAAAGAAATATGTAAGAAAAACAGAAACAGGAAATTGAACGTCCGATTAAGAACGTATATGACAATATGACAGTATATTAATTCAAATAGTAATCGGAACTTGTACATATTGTATTATAAGTGTCGCAAATGTTATGTTAAAAATACTTTTTTTAATGACGATTATAGAGAGAGAAATTTCAGTCCATTTATGTAATTGCGGTAAATGGAATAGTATATCTTCATTTACAGCGGTTAAAGTAAAAGGTTCGCTCCTGAAAAAATCCTATAAAAATAATTTATTTACCTTGGTTATTGAATTAACTTGCGAGAGCAGTAACAAGCAATTAAAAGCAAAATAAAGTCTCGCAACGTGCGATTCCTCCAAGCACACATGCAGTATTATTAAAGCAATTAATTCTAAGACCATAATCCGCTGTAATTCCAATCATTTCATAAAAAAGAAGCAGCGCGCCCTCTTTTTCGATATTGCGGATTTGCTTGCAAATGCTAATTGTTGGGGCGGTTAAATATGGACGCGACCAGCGCTTTTTTAAGCACACATGATTTAATTAACACTCCACACACGTGGAGCCGACTTCGCAATGTTAAACACTGCTTAACATTCTTCATTACACAAAAATTCTACGAATATATACTTTCATACAGTTATCAAAAGAATATGCCTACATCTATTATCAACATCAACTTAAAGCAAATTTAGTTCTACATACTACAAAATGTACATTAGTTCTAAAATCTTGTTTCGCTGTTCTCTGGCCCTTAATTAGCTAGTGATAGGTTTCTACAATTTTCGACTGTTACTCAACTAGAAACTTCTAGTATAAGTCTTAAGTGTTTTACATATGTTTGACGAAAGATTTCTATAAAATAATTTACATGTTTTACTTGATAATATTTTAATACCACTTATGTAAGTCTGTCACCTGAGTTGAATGTATGTCTGTCTATTTGATTGTATATTTTACATGTTATCAGCACCCTAATGAAGACTGATTTACAGTCGAAACGCTGGTGCATTAGTGAGTTTTTTCTAATAGGGTCGACCAGAACCAACAATTTTAAACTGCTCTTGTCTTTTTGACTTCGCATTCCCGACTATTATCACTAAAGGAGTAAATTTATTTATTCCTCGTATACTGTTAGCATTAGTACAAAATTACAAAATAGGGTTTTTTTTTGTTCAACATCTAAAACAGTATCAGGCAGTTGTTTTAGTTGATTGGAAACAAATTTGACTTATTTAATAAAAAATAAAAACAAATCATTCCGTGTTTTAAGAACACAG
The DNA here is from genome assembly GCA_035578165.1 of Stenolophus ochropezus. NCBI lineage: Eukaryota > Metazoa > Arthropoda > Insecta > Coleoptera > Carabidae > Stenolophus > Stenolophus ochropezus. The sequence goes on from JAQOWZ010000002.1 coordinate 9,136,161, forward strand.
TTCTAAAATCCATTACTGAAGGATAGGTTAGATTGTTTCGTTAAAATCGCTATAAGCGATCTAGTACAACATGGTTGCATAAGGAAATTGATTTGGGACCATTTTACTTTGAAAGAAAACAAAGGCATCTAATCATATTACCGACCAAAGAGTTTATTTTATTTTATGTCGATATGTGATTTGATGCGAATTATTTGTATGTCAATGTTATTGGAAAACAGTTTGTATTTAATTTCAGTAAAAAATTTGATTTACATTAATCCCTAGTTTTAGTAATCAAAAAAATGAGAATTGAAACAATGAAATTGAAAAATTGAAAGTTTACTGCAAAATATTTTGTACTACCTTTTGGTAAGGAGCTGCGTTTAACTTCAAATTATTTTTTTTTATTAAAGTAACAGGAGTAGAAAAATAGGCACATTTTATTGAAGACGGTGAATGATGGTCCTGCTTGAGTATTTTTGCTTGCGCATGTAAATCAGAGCACCTCTTAACTTTCCGGGAGTGTAAACCCTCCCATACCATCTTCACTAATTACAAGCGCAATAGTTTATGCAGGATTCGGAATTGGATTCCGCGGCATAGCACTGTTGCGGTCGCCCCCCCTGGCCGAGCGCCCCCCGGGCCCTCACTTGTAGCTAGTGCTGCCAATACACGGATATTTCCTTGTAATGTATGGTAACAATACGCCGGGTGACGATATTTTATTCCTTGCGACATGTGCATCGCCTGCGTAAATAAATTCCTGACTACCTTGCACCGAGTGTTTCGGGACAGTGAAGAATGTCAATCGATACTTTATATCCGTTTAAATAGCAGCACGTGGATATTCAAGTATACTTTAACACTCTAACATGATTTACACACTAGCTAGTCACCGCTATTGGACTCCTGTTGCGGGATGCTTACAGCTTTATTCTTTGTGTAGTCTACGGATAACATGACTTTAATGCTTGGGACATTAAACACCTTCAAGAGTTCTACTTCTTCCTGGTCATTCTCTTAAATAAATCAACTTCTAAACTCTTTATATATCAATTCTAAATTATTATTTTGTAGAATTTAAGAAATTATGTTCAAATAATTCTAACATCATCTCACTTATAGACACCAAATCTTATATATTCATACATTTGTAGTGCAAATAAAATAACTCCCTTATCTCATTATGATGAGAGCAGCGGTGGCTCAACGTAGTTGTGCTAGAGAAGATTTTAAAGAAATTTACAATGAAAATTAAATTTGAAGTTAAACAGAGTAGAATGATATAATAGTATATTATTCAATGAGCATGTAAAGTGTGATATTACTCATGAGAATGAACTTTGTCAACACTAACGAAATCGAGTATTTTAAATAATTCGAATGAGTAATAGTCATTACATGCGAATAGAATATTATACTTTATCCACAACTATAACATGAGAAATATACATATTATAACCAAATATGTCATAACACATGGACAGATAAATAACAATAACCCGCGTCACTGTTTCACAGCATATTTAACACAAAGCAATTATTTCTAGTGTTATTTAGCTACAGTTTAAGCTTAAAAAGAAAAGAATGAAAAAAATGTAACTATGGCTTTTTATGAAAAAAAAAACTTACTTAAAGGTAAATTGGATTTTACAGGTAAGATTTAAATTTGACAAAACGATTGAATAATATTATTCCACAGAATTGTCAATAATATTTCAATTCGCAACAAAAACGAAGGTTCTTATTAGATAAAAAACGATATTTAATATTACAAATAAATATCTAAATTTCTCATACACTTATATTCACTAAAGGAGCATATCTTCTGTTTCTCTTTTGCCTATTGTGCTGATAGCTGTTACGAAAATTTACTATTGAACGTATCCGCGGTTCAAATTCTAGCCGCTGTGTCACAGTAGTAGGAGACTGACGACTTATATCACTACAATGAAAGAAAAAATTATTTAAGACCTTGTTTCACGTAGGAAATTTATTTCAATAAAAATATGGAAAACCTGATTGTGAGCGAGCTTCGACTCGAACTATGTAAAGTTGTGAATTTCGGAATTCAATTCTTATCGTCGACAACTATTAACCAAATAAAATAATACTGTGTACAAGTGGTTAAGGCACAACTACTGTAAGTTGTATGTCCCTTAGAGAAGCTACAAAAAGAAAATGTTTTACTTAGTTAAAATAATTTTGTTGATAGACCATTATTAATTATTTAAAAGTGAAAGTATAATTTTTTTTTTGTAGCAATTTTATGATAGAGTTTGAATTTTGGGAAAAGATATGAACAATTTTTCAATCGATTTAATTTTCTTTCATCAGGGTTGTAATTATAATGAGCATGATTATTAAATTATTAATTAAATTTAGATTTCAATATGTTGCAAATTCATTAAATTGAATCATTGAATCGGGATTTTTTTGGTTTATATTTGAATAAATTAGGTACAGCCTTAATTATCGCTAATTATTTGCAATGAAATGTAATTAATATTATTGCTATTTAATTCCATATTTATGTGTTTTAATTAAAAGATATTGTGCGTTGTACATTTAAATGTTAATAGCAAGCAACAGACCCCAACTACGCTCATTCATAAAGTAAAAAAATTGAACAGCATCCAGAATGAATTTATCCAAAATAAAAGCACGAGCAATATGGCTCGTAATAAGACATGTAAACATCCTCTATTTGTACAATTTCACAAGAGATTAAGTATGAGAAACGCAAGGAGCCTCGTTGCTGAGATTTACTCGGCTATTTCCATAAACAAGGCGGTTTTTTCAACGGCCTGAGTATTGCATTTATATTTATCATTATTCTTATCGTCCCGGCTCATGCCAATTTGGCAGCGGCGGCCATGCATAACATAACTCTGCTTTCTTGCGTTTAATACGTTCTAAATATTTGTGCGACGTCGATGCATTAACACACATGCTTCGCTGCCTCGTACTGCTCCTTCATATTCAAATCCGAACGGAAAACATTCCCGCATTGTTGATGACTTGGATACGCTTCCATTTGCGAACTATTTTATTTCATTACGACAAAAAATGCAGCGTTGTCATCTACGATGTTTTAATTTTCTGAGCACAAGTGCAATCACCAAATGGTTCGTTATCAATTTTCTATATTCCTTTCTTAACTCTATCATAAGAACATTTTTCAAAGAAGCAAGATCTTAGGTATTTCAGACAGTTTCATGGCAAATTTTACTTTCAAATATTTAGGGATTTTTGAGATGAAGATATCTTAATTAGTGAACATCAAGATTCCTGAAATTTGATTTTATAATAATTAAGTATGATGATTTCAACAATACATAAGATAAATTATAAAGTACTTATGTTAGCATTAAAACGTATAACAATGCTATTTTTACCGTACGATTAGCATTTTATACAATATCGTTCTAAGGTATAAACATTATAAAATAGTATTACACTAGCGAATTCTCGGCTACGCCGAGCATTCCCTAGAGCTCCGCTGTCAGTGCAAAAAACAAATGCCGATCGACATGAAACAATTATTTCATATTTCCACGTCAGGCCTCACTAAGACCTTTCATTAGACTGCAAACACGATATACTTCTAATATTTTTTTGCAAAAAACAAAAGCCGGTCGACATGGAACATTTTTGTCATTTATGTACCCCAACTCTCACCGAGAACTTTCATTTGATACCATACACGACATACTTCTGACAACTTTCTGCACTAAACAAAAGTCGATCGACATGAAACATTTTTATCATATCTACACGCTAGCCCACACCCAGACTTTTCATTTGATACCAAACACTATATACTTGTGACAACTTTTTGCAAAAACCAAAAGCCGATCGACATGGAACATTTTTGTCAATTCTGCACGCTAGCCCTCTCCGAGACCTTTCATTTGATACCAAACACGACATACTTCTGACAACTTTTTGCATAAAACAAAAGCCGATCGACATGGAACATTTTTGTCAATTCTGCACGCTAGCCCTCAACGAGACTTTTCATTTGATACCAAACACCACACATTTCTGACAACTTTTTGCAAAAAACAAATACCGATCGACATGGCACATTTTTATCAATTCTGCACGCTAGCCCTCTCCGAGACCTTTCATTTGATATCAAACACGATATACTTCTGACAACTTTTTGCAAAAAACAAAAACCGATCGACATAGTACATTTTTGTCAATTCTGCAGGCTAGCCCTCAGCGAGACCTTTCATTTGATACCAAACACGACATACATCTGACAACTTTTTGCATAAAACAAAAGCCGATCGTCATGGAACATTTTTGTCAATTCTGCACGCTAGCCCTCTCCGAGACCTTTCATTTGATATCAAACACGACATACTTCTGACAACTTTTTGCAGAAAACAAAAACCGATCGACATAGTACATTTTTGTCAATTCTGCACGCTGGCCCTCTCCGAGACCTTTCATTTGATACCAAACACGACATACTTCTGACAACTTTTTGCACAAAACAAAAGCCGATCGACATGGAACATTTTTGTCAATTCTGCACGCTAGCCCTCAACGAGACCTTTCATTTGAGACCAAACTCGACATGTCTTTGAGAAATTTTTGCAAAAACAAAAGCCGATCAACATTGACCTTTTTTTTTAATTCTACACCCCAGCCCTCATCGAGCCTTTTCATTTGATACCAAACACCACATACTTCTCACAATTTTTTACAAAAAAACAAAAGCCGTTCGATATAGAACATTTTTGTTCATTCTGCCCGCTAGCCCTCATCGTAACCTAGCCTAATATAACATTCACTGTCCTCAGTAACCTTTCATTTGGGAATATTTGTTCTTTGTTTAGTTACTTTATTAAACATTTGGCAACATTGACTTTTGCAATTTGAAAATACCCAAATACGACATTTTTCTGACAACATTATGCAAAAAACAATTTCTAATCTACATAGAACATTTTTGTCATTCGTGCACACCAGTTCGTATTGTGTCGTTTCCTTAAAACCCAAGAACGACCTACTTTTAACAACTTTTTACGGAAAACAAATGCAGATCGACATGACACATTTTTTTGTCATTTTAAAACTGGCCCTTATGGTTTCCTTTCTTTTGATAACAAACACAGCAAAGTATTCAATTTATTTTATTTAGGAATATTTGATTTTTATTTAGTTACTTTATAATTTGGCAACACTGTTAGTATTAAAAAATAGTAGTTAATTTTTAAATTTATAAATTAATATTGTCAACCCTAATACAACTGCCACCGTCTTCAGTGAAGTTAGTTTAGGAATATTTGGTTTTAATTTAGTTACTTCATCACACATTTGGCAACATTGACTTTTGACATTGGAAACGTCAAAATTTATATTAATTAAATACGTTATGTTTTAAACTTAAATGAGTTGTAACACATTTGCTCAAGTCTATTATTCATGATACTGTTTTTAAATCTTTGATATCAATGTTCTATTAAAAGATATAATCATTTGAAGTTCATAGGCAGATTGTCAAAAGTGACGGATGACGGCGTGATTCTTCTTAAAGTTAGACATGGCCTCTGGGATCCATTGTTTCAAGGCAGCATTTGTGCAAAGTTTTAATTTTTTACACGAAAATTACTAATAGTAAAAATATGAGACACCCAAAAGGCACCAGATCTCATTAGCCCCCACATATTAAAAAAAAATTATAACAATCACTTGCATGGTTCAGGCTGTAGGCGATTACAAAAGTCACTCGATGCTCGTGATGAATCTATAGATAGATATATAGATATATAGATATATAGATATATAGTGAATCTAATCGTTTAGTATAGTGACTAGCGAATTCTCGGCTACGCCGAGCATTCCCTAGAGCTCCGCTGTCAGTGCAAAAAACAAATGCCAATCGACATGAAATAATTATTTCATATTTGCACGTCAGGCCTCACCGAGACCTTTCATTAGATTGCAAACACGATATACTTCTAATAATATTTTTGTCATTTATGTACCCCAACTTTCACCGAGACCTTTCATTTGATACCATACACGACATGCTTCTGACAACTTTCTGCATTAAACAAAAGTCGATCGACATGAAACATTTTTATCATATCTACACGCTAGCCCACACCCAGACTTTTCATTTGATACCAAACACTATATACTTGTGACAACCTTTTGCAAAAAACAAAAGCCGATCGACATTGACCATTTTCGTTAATTCTGCACACCAGCCTTCATTGTAACCTTTTATTTGATACCAAACACCACACACTGCTGGCAACTTTTCTCAAAAAACAAAAACCGATCGACATAGCACATTTTTTATCAATTCTGCACGCTAGCCCTCTCCGAGACCTTTCATTTGATACCAAACACGACATACTTCTGACAACTTTTTGCATAAAACAAAAGCCGATCGACATGGAACATTTTTGTCAATTCTGCACGCTAGCCCTCAACGAGACTTTTCATTTGATACCAAATACCACACACTTCTGACAACTTTTTGCAAAAAACAAAAACCGATCGACATAGCACATTTTTGTCAATTCTGCACGCTAGTTCTCAACAAGACGTTTCATTTGAGACCAAACTCGACATACTTTTGAGAAATTTTTGCAGAAAACAAAAGCCGATCGGAATGGAACATTTCTGTCAATTCTGCACGCTAGCCCCCAACGAGACCTTTTATTCGATACCAAACATGACATATTTTTAACAACTTGTTACATAAAACAAACGCCGATCGACATAGATCATTTTTGTCAATTCTCTACGCGAGCCCTTATCGAGCCCTTTCATTTGAGACCAAACACAACATACTTCTGATATCTTTTTGCATAAAACAAAAGTCAATCGACATAGCACATTTTTTGTCAATTCTGCACGCTAGCCCTCTCCGAGAACTTTCATTTAATACCAAACACTATACACTTCTGAAAACTTTTTGTAAAAAGAAAAGCAGATCGTAATGGATTATTTTTGTCAATTCTGCATGCTAGCCCTCAACGAAACCTTTTTTTTGACACTATACTTGACATATTTCTGAGATTTTTTCGCAAAAAACAAAAGCCGATCAATATTGAGCAATTTTGTTAATTTTTCACGCAAACCCTCATCGAGACCTTTATTTTGATACTAACCACCACATACTTCTGACAACTATTGACGAAAAACAAAAGCCGATTGGCATGGAACATTTTTGTCAATTCTGCACGCTAGCCCTCAACGAAACCTTTCATTTGAGATCAAACACCACACACTTCTGACACCTTTTTGCAAAAAACAAAAGGCGATTGACATGGCACATTTTTGTCAACTCTGCACGCTAGCCCTCAACGAGACCTTTCTTTTGAGACCAAACTCGACATTCCTTTGAGAACTTTTTGCAGAAAACAAAAGCCGATCGGAATGGAACATTTTTGTCAATTCTGCTCGCTAGCCCTCCACGAGACCTTTCATTTGAAATCAAACTCGACGTACCTTTGAGAAAGTTTTGCAAAAAACAAAAGCCGATCAACATTGATCATTTTTGTTAATTCTAAACGCCAGCCCTTATCGAGCCCTTTCATTTGATACTAAACACCACATACTTCTCACAACTTTTTCCAAACAACATTTTTCTGACAACATTTTGCAAAAAACAAATTCTAATTTACGTAGAACATTTTTGTCATTCGTGCACACCCGTCCACATTGTGTAGTTTCCTTAAAACCCAAAGACAACCTACTTCTAACAACTTTTTCCAAAAACAATTATTTCATATTTGCACGTCAGGCCTCACCGAGACCTTTCATTAGATTGCAAACACGATATACTTCTAATAATATATTGCAAAAAACAATAGCCGGTCGACATGAAACATTTTTGTCACTTATGTACCTCAACTCTCACCAAGACCTTTCATTTGATACCATACACGACATACTTCTGACAACTTTCTGCATTAAACAAAAGTCAATCGACATGAAACATTTTTATCATATCTACACGCTAGCCCACACCCAGACTTTTCATTTGATACTAAACACTATATACTTGTAACAACCTTTTGCAAAAAACAAAAGCCGATCGACATAGCACATTTTTTGTCAATTCTGCACGCTAGCCCTCTCCGAGACCTTTCATTTGATACCAAACACGACATACTTCTGACAACTTTTTGCATAAAACAAAAGCCGATCGACATGGAACATTTTTGTCAATTCTGCACGCTAGCCCTTAACGAGACTTTTCATTTGATACCAAACACTACACACTTCTGACAACTTTTTGCAAAAAACAAATACCGATCGACATAGCATATTTTTATTAATTCTGCACGCTAGCCCTCTCCGAGACCTTTCATTTGATACCAAACACGACATACTTCTGACAACTTTTTGCATAAAACAAAAGCCGATCGACATGAAACATTTTTATCATATCTACACGCTAGCCCACACCGAGACTTTTCATTTGATGCCAAACAGTATATACTTGTGACAACCTTTTGCAAAAAACAAAAGCCGATCGACATTGACAATTTTTGTTAATTCTGCACATCAGCCCTCATTGAAACCTTTCATTTGATACCAAACACAATACACTTCTGACAAGTTTTTGCAAAAAACAAAAACAGATCGACATAGCACATTTTTGTCAATTCTGCACGCTAGCCCTCTCCGAGACCTTTCATTTTATACCAAACACGACATACTTCTGATAACTTTTTGCATAAAACAAAAGCCGATCGACATGACACATTTTTGTTAATTCTGCACGCTAGCCCTCAATGATACCTTTCATTTAAGACCAAACTCGGCATACCTTTGAGAAATTTTTGCAAAAAACAAAAGCCGATCAACATTGACCTTTTTGTTAATTCTACACGCCAGCCCTTATCGAGACTTTTCATTTGATACCAAACACCACATACTTCTCACAACTTTTTCTAATAAACAAAAGCCGTTCGATATAGAACATTTTTATTCATTTTGCACGCTAGCCCTCATCGTGACCTAGCCTAATGTAACATTCACTGTCTTCAGTAACCTTTAATTTGGGAATATTTGTTCTTTGTTTCGTTACTTTATTAAACATTTGGCAACATTGACTTTTGTAATTCGAAAATACCCAAACACGACATTTTTCTGACAACATTTTGCAAAAAACAAATTTTAATCTACGTAGAACATTTTTGTCATTCGTTCACACCAGTCTGTATTGTGTCGTTTCCTTAAAACCCAAGGACGTTCTACTTCTAACAACTTTTTGCGAAAAACAAATGCAGGTCGACATGACACATTTTTTTTGTCATTTCAAAACCGGCTCTTATGGTTTTCTTACTTTTGATATCAAATATTTGATTTTTATTTAGTTACTTTATAATTTGGCAACACTGTTTGTATAAAAAATTAGTAGTTAATTTTTAAATTTATAAATTAATATTGTCAACCCTAATACAACTGCCACCGTCTTCAGTGAAGTTAGTTTAGGAATATTTGGTTTTAATTTAGTTACTTCATCACACATTTGGCAACATTGACTTTTGACATTGGAAACGTCAAAATTTATATTAATTAAATACGTTATGTTTTAAACTTAAATTAGTTGTAACACATTTGCTCAAGTCTATTATTCATGATACTGTTTTTAAATCTTTGATATCAATGTTCTATTAAAAGATATAATCATTTAAAGTTCATAGGCAGATTGTCAAAAGTGACGGATGACGGCGTGATTCTTTTTAAAGTTAGACATGGCATCTGGGATCCATTGTTTCCAGGCAGCATTTGTGGAAAGTTTTAATTTTTTACACGAAAACTACTAATAGTAAAAATATGAGACACCCAAAAGGCACCAGATCTCATTAGCCCCCACATATTAAAAAAAAAATTATAACAATCACTTTCATGGTTCAGGCTGTAGGCGATTACAAAAGTTACTCGATGCTCGTGATGAATCTATAGATAGATATATAGATATATAGATATATAGATAGATAGTGAATCTAATCGTTTAGTATATAGGATTAAGTGGAATTTAAATTACTTATGTCAGCATTAAAACGTATAACAATGCTATTTTTACCGTACGATTAGCATTTTATACAATATCGTTCTAAGGTATAAACATTATAAAATAGTATTACATTAAATGGAATACCTAAGAAGAGTTAAAGGAATAACAATGTTAGATAGCGTAAGGAATGAAGGGAAGAACTTCAATACAAACCAATACTAGATTTCATACACATTATGCGAATGAACCAGTACGCCAAGTTTGGATGACCAACGTTACAGCGAAAAGGGGAAGGGAAAAACCAAAGGTCACAAGAGATAAAGTAAGAAGATACTGACAAAAAAAAATCCCAATACTAGAAGCAAGAAGAATAGCAAAGGACAAGAAACAGTAGGCAAATTTAGTGCACATGTGAACTTAAAAGACGTTACAATATGTAAATAAAAATTAAGATTAAGGAAAAATGTATACATCCTACATCTGAGGGATGACTGATTACATACATACCTATATACATAAAATACTTTCTGAATTACCAGCAAATGTAATTCAGAATAGTCAATTAAAATTCAGTAAACATTAAATGTAATTTAAATCAGTCAATATTTAAATTTATTAGTTTTTCTTAAAATCAGCAATAATAATCACATAACATAACTTCTTCCTAAAATTTTATTCGATATTATTTGATGCAACATATAATTTCTTAGAATATTTGGATTTTACATTTTAAAGGTAGCATCCGTTAGATACTACAAATAGTGTACAACTGATTTTTTATAGAAAAAGTAGAAATAATACAAAATATCAATTTGAAACCGTTATAGATATTTCATTAGATAAGTAATTATTCAAAGAATACGTCATTAATTCAATGACTTTTTATTGGTGACATGAATTCCCTGTTATTGTGACCCGACTATAACCATCCGTTTATACTCTCAATGTACTGATGTTATTTCCATGTATGTCTCGAAACATATCTCACACGAAATACGCCTTGACATTCTCCGCAACAAGCAAGGCATTGATGCACACATGTGCATCTCGGTTAGACATTAGACGAAAGGTCACGGAGTCGTCGTCAGCAGGTGGGATCGTTCCCACACTGACATCATCCTCAGAGTATGACGTGGAGAAACAGATACAACAGCTAATTTCAAGGAAGTGAAACAGATACTTCAAGGGGAGACTAAAAAGTGGACCCCAACGGATTTCAGATACACATTAGTTTTTTATTAGGTAAATAAGTGGTACGAGATCCACATGGTACGAAGAGATGGGACATTTAGCTGTCTATTTGTATTAAAAATATATGTAGCATAGACTGCACTGTTAAAAATGTAAACAAAATTTTCACAATCAGGTATTATAAAAAAAGCTTTTTACTATCATGCGAGAGCTTTTCTTGAAGTTTAAGTTATCAACAAGTTTGAAGGTAGTGGTATTTCTTTTCCTCTTCGGATCAGATCAGATCAGTTGGTTCAGTTCAAATCGATTAGTTGGATCAGTTCACTTACTCAGTGCAAATGGAATGCCATTTTGGATCAATTGTTTTCTGCTATTGCTTACTCTTATCAAGCATAATTATTGCTTACTCTTATCAAATTATATACCGAAAATAAACCTGAGTATCGTTGAGATTAACAAAAACCCTATTATTTAAATTGTTTATTAGCTAAGATTACCATAATAGTCTGTAGGTGACAATATTAACAACACCGACAAGCCTTAAACTGGCTTGATCATGTATAGTCAAAGTTGATACCTCAAGCCAAACAGGGAAAACTTGTTTCAAAAGCCAACTTCGTCGTGCCAATCTTGCATATTTTATAAAAATAAGTAACACTGACGACTTATTAACCTTTCAGGGTTTACCCCACACATTTTTTACTGCATTTTATTTAAACATATTTCACTTTAAAGTGAAATCATTCTAGGGCTAATAGTTCTTCGCGATCATAATTTGTAAAATTTTATTAAAATGTTTTCCACTATTCCTTGTTGACTTACAGGAAATTATAATAATCGCTCAAAAACATGCAAAAAAGGAGATATAATATAATTTCATACATATTTCTCACGAAATACTTATATTCTGACAGTTGTCAATGTTGTCAATCATATACTCGATTTATTAACATAAAATCAAATGTTTTCTACGAAAATTAAAAGGCAACTAAATTATTATTTTTATTGTTTTATGGCTAATCGTTGTGAGTTACACGAGAATTCAAAAAACACTACGATAGCAATAAAAAAGGGAGGTATACAACTAGATGTTATAGCAGTCCCAAATACAAATTTTCAAAATTCTACGGTTAATCATTTTAAAATTATGCGAGATAAGTATGCATGTACAGACGTCACTAATTTTTGTGCTTACCCAAATTTGAAACCAACCGCGCGAAACAGTTTACTATATCAGTATTTATAACATAGAGAGTATTTACAAGATGCTGATGTAGGGAGTGTATCAAAATGGTTATAGAAATAATGTATTTAAGATCCAGAATAACTATTATCCTAGGAATTTAGTTCGTAGTTTATATTTTAAATATAGCAGTAAAGTTTTCATTTGTAGGTAACACATGGTGTCCCAGTTTTTAAAATGAGAGAATTTATAATAGGTGTAATAATTTATACGGGAAATACAAAAATAAATGCAAGAAATACCTGCGACACAGTTTGAATTCGTATTTGTTTACGCTTACAAAAATACTTCTTCCGCGATAGTTGGGCAGTGGAATTTAATGTCCACTTAAATTAAGCTAATAGCGGCTTATTATGATTTTTTATTGGCGTACATGTGTCGTGGGCTGGCCCGCCTAAAACTCAAATATAATAACTGTCCAGGTTGAATAATCGCCGGTTTTTATAACAACCTGATGAAACGCAGGCGATAAATCCGCTGGAAATAGCGTCTCCGGCGTCCCGGCGGCCCGCAATTATGGCCCAGTGGGTCGGTAGGTGTGAATTATTTAAATCATTGGCGATGCCGGGATGACAGCGCCCGTCAACTTCGCTCAGCGCCGCCTGCGACTATTGCCGTGGACGTTTATAATAACATGTGTATGATGAGAGATTGCGCAGGGCCGGCTCGTATGCACTGATTTATAAATTCACCAAAACGTAATTAAAAAGACTAACGGCGCAAACATTACAGTCAACGGGGCAGCAACCTTTTTCATTGCCAAATCCCACAGGTACATTTCACTTTTATTCCGAACATACATCATCATCATTATGACTTTGACTGTTGCTTTGAGTCCTATAGGTGATGTGATTGTTTTTTAGAAAGATAAATTCGAAAAGACAATATAAAACCAGTTGTTACAATAAATAAAAGTGCTCTATTTCTCTGATGTTAGTGTATTCGATAGATGATTAACACCATCTGTGGTACAACATTCATACATGGAGAACTACCTTAAGTACTTAAGATATTTCTTTTTTGAAAAATTGTGAGTTAATCAAGAAAGGATGCAGAAGATGATTAACCAACATTTCAATAACAAAATAATTAGAAGAGTAAGTTTAACTAGAATAAAGAAAGCTGAAATTGTTTTTAGACTAACAATTATTATAACTACTAAGATATTTAAACCATTATTTCTTTTTCGATCCTTTCCGGTGTGTTTATAAATCAGAAAGTGCTTTATTATATTTTAGTGTAGTTGCAAGGCTATGAAAAATAACAGTCCGAGAATATTTAGAAGGCTTTATAGCAATTTTACTAAAAAAAATAATTTTGTAAAATTAAAAAATGACAAAAGACAACTTCCAGTTTTTCCAAAAGTTATTCAACTCGTATCATTTGTATAAAAAAGTTAAAAATAAAATTTCGTTAAAAATCAATAAGAACGACCAAACATTCATTACATTAAAAAAATTTAAAGGTACCTATTGTAAATTCTCTCTCTACTCTAGATCTAAACTTTTTACACGACAAAATTCTAGACAATTTTCAAGTCTGATCCATCCAAGCTGAGACAGTGTTTGTAAAATAGAAAAAAACACTGCCGAAGAATTATCTGTCCTTGTCTAAAACATCTTGAAACAATCTAGAGTTTTGATATATAAACAAGATTTTTTAATTTAGCCTTAGACGTAGTCAAGTCTTGTCTTGAAATTATTAGACAAGACAAGACTGCAAAATCTTGTCTTATCTAGACGACAACACTAGTATGTCTTGTTTCGGTAAACGGTTTTTCGATTATAATATTACTGTCGGTACCATTATGTGAATCCTTGTGTGTATATGTTATTGTATCGCTCTCATTAGATTGAATATACTGCAGTAGAAAAATATTCCATCAATCGATGATAAATTGAAAGCAAGCTGTGATTCCATGTTGGTGGTATGTTTACGAAACGATTCTAGACCTTATTTCTGGCATTTTGGCCTGAATGCGGGCCTGAAGTGTTGCATACGCACATGAATGCACTAATGCACATGTGTTCATCGACTGTCAGCCGCCTACTGTGTGCACCACACAACGGAATCCATGGCAGACAGTGCTAAGGTGAGCGAGACAGTACATCAAAGTCTCAAAACGTTTGCTTTGGGAAGAATGCCCCGTCGTTGTTATAAACTAGCAGTTAAGAGCCGTGGGACATAAGTGTGACATATTTCTACTCTCAACGCATGAATTAACTGACGTGGAATTGTAAAAACCATTTATTATACCCCGTTACTTTTGAAACAAGATTTAAAATATTCTCTTTCATAAACATTGGCACTACTTTTCGACGATGTTTTTTTAGATCTATAAAATAAAAGACAATTCAAGATGTTAAAAATGGGACACAAAAACAGAAGCGTATTACAGGCTTAATAAAAAAGTATTCCTTTTGTTCAATTACTTTGACAATTCTTTAAGAAAAATTTGATGATTGTAATTAAATTAAAATGATGATTCTAAATATTTCATAACAATTTTTATATTCTTTTGACTATATACACGTAGTACTAATAGCTAGTGATACTGGGAATCGAACCTCAGGTCGTCTATATAGCTTGATAACGAATTTATTAAACAACTAGACTAACCTTCGCCACCGCTCTATAAAGTGATGAATATATTAAAAAAGAGGATGATGAGGGAAAACAAGTCAAATTGAATATAATAATAAAAGGGCGTAAATGTAAATGAAATGGGCTTTAGAGTTTTCCGCTTGGAAGTAAGCTCAAACAGGAAGCAGTCAAAATCACAAAAACGAGAAAAAGTTGCGAACAAATGGAACAAGATAGACGGATGCGCTGTGTAAAAATAAATGTTACAGAATAGAAAAATATTCCGAGCGATATTTACATAAAAACATATGAAACACAGCCGCGATCACCTAGGCAGGAAGACATGATGTTTATTTACGTAAGATTGCACAAACACCGGTCGCACTCGGCTGTTTGAGGGGACAGTTGGCCGGCTTCGAGTTCGCTCCACTCGCGTTTTTTCTTTCAAACAAACTGCCAAGGTACGAGTAGACACGGCGTTTTTTCCTCGGAAACAATAAACACATCGGCTGAGATTTCCTGGAGGTATTTAGGTCTTTGTAGCTAGCGACCGACGACCGCAGGTTTTACTGTAGCTCGTAAAGCATTGGTAATTAAACAGTCACACCCCGAAATAGATCAATCAGGAAAGGTTGTAGGTTGTGTCAGCGAAAGATTATCAGAATTCGATAGGAGAACGGCGGCACAGCCGTAGGCATTGCACATTAACTAAACGGCGACGGCACTTTATTCAGTGTTTGGATTGCGGGCGAATCTTTTCCTCGGGGACAAGTTAGAGTGGTCATTGTTTATTTAGCCTCGGTTCGATTTTGTTTCCCAGATTGTGGCCGCCCGCTGCGATCGCAGTGTGCGCGATAGAGCCCTGCGGGGGCCCTTGCAGTGTCAACAGTTTCCAGTTCCGGTGGAGCCAACTCTTGGCTCATTTACCGGGACAAGAAGGCGAACTAATCCCGCGTGTAACTTATTCTTTCTTTTCTCCGACATAAATACACGGCAAGGAGCGAGCGAGGATCCAGCAGCCAGCGCTTCCAGTCGAGCGACGCGCACTAAGGCAATTAGTATCCTGTGCTGTACAATTAGGCGGACCTTCCGTTGCCGTCTGGAGGAATCGGGAGCCGCTGCTGCGAGGCGGGGATTACAGGCTAAACCGTGAAGGCTATTTAATACCGGCCCGAGTGCGACTTTTACATCGGCCCGCTCACTTTTCCCAAACAAATACTTACAGCAGCGCACTTAATTACGCCCAAATCGCTAAGATTACGGCCTGGCCATTAACTGCTGCTGCTGCTCTTACTCTCTGCCTCCCGACTCCTTACATTTAATAATGCCACGTCAATCACCAAACAATTACTAACTAATCATTTTTTGCACAACACATTCTTATTTTCTTTCCTTTCGAAATCACAGCAAAAAGGACCATATTCCCTTAAATGTGTGGGTAATCGTAACTGAATGAACAACGTGTTCCGACTCTTATCTGATCGAAATGTGACATCTGGGATTTAATTCCCAGAGACATATACTATTTACCAAATAAAATTCTATTCTGCCCGAATCGACTGTAGATCCCTTTACTTACTTTTTTTTTTCACCATGAAAGTATTTCGAATATTTTCAATAAACGTACATGCAGAAAAAATATTTGATTATATAACTTTACCCTTAGAATCAACTGATAAAATTATTGAGATTGTATCTTCACCCATTTTAGAAATATATATCCAAAATTTACACTTTTTTTAAGGTGCAACTTTTTGAGTACAAAAATCTCAAAAACGAAAGAGATAATTTAATTCTGATTATAAATTTTAAATAAACACACCGACGACTGTCACTGTTTTTTAAAATCATTGTTTAGACCAAAAAAAAAGTAAAAAGTAAAAAAACATTACATGTTTAACTGTGATTAGAAAAGATGTGCAGATATAGAAAGATTTTAATTTTTAATTGGAAATACGAATTATTTACTGATCCATCAATTAAACCCATTTTTAACTCAAAAAGTGAAAGATTTTGTAAAATTTTGTATTCTTCTTTAACCTCATATGACAATATAATTTCTACAGGGGCTCGAGACAATTTCTCTGACAAAATAGTCTGACGCCGCCACTGATCTATTTCTGTTAGATTTATATTATATTGGCAAACAAATGGACAGATATAAATTTGTGCGTGATCTTTTATATGTAATGAATGACCTGTGTAGTTATAGCGAATTCGTAAGCTCTATGATTATATTGTTAGGTGTAATGGAATAATAATTTGTTTTATTAGGAGTGGTACTTAGACACTGAGCCTTTTAGGAAAGTGTTGGTAATGGTAAATAATTATGAATAGTTTAGCGAGTGTGTTGTGATCAGCGATGGTTGAATAAATAGCAGTTGCCGGTGACCTGTGTAGTCGTTGCGAATTTGTGAGCTATACGATTATTGTAAAGATCTGGTCATAATAAATTGTTAGGTGTAATGGAATAATAATTTGTTTTACTAGGAGTGGTACTTAGACATTGTGCTTTTTAGGAAAGTGTTGGTAATGGTAAATATTTATGCATAGTTTAGTGAGTGTGATGTGATCAACGATGATTAAATACTGTACGATTATTGCAGAATTCTGATCATATTAAATTGTTAGGTGTAATGAATTAATAATTTGTTTTACTAAGACTGGTACTTAGACACTGTACCTTTTAGGAAAGTGTTGGTAATGGTAAATATTTATGAATAGTTTAGCGAGTGTGATGTAATCAGCGTTGATTGAATAAATTGCAGTTGCCGGTGACCTGTGTAGTTGTAGCGAATTCGAGAGCTGAATGATTATTGTAGAGATCTGATCATATAGAATTGTTAGGTGTAATGGAATAATAATTTGTTTTACTAGGAGTGGTACTTAGACACTGCGCCCTTTAGGAAAGTGTTGGTAATGGTAAATATTTATGAATAGTTTAGCTCGTGTGATGTGATCAGCGATGATTGAATAAATAGCAGTTGCCGGGTGATTTATGCCGGCACAGGGCGGTAATGTAATTATTTGAGTTTAATGTGATTTGTTGGGATGACTGGTGCAGCGGAGGTGGTGCGAGGCTGCAGGATGGCGGATGACAAATGCACTTGGCGATGGTCCGCGGCTCGCGCTGACAGTTATTCCTCCAGTGGAGATGTGGCGACACACGGACTAAAAGCACGCGTGGCGACATAATTCAATGATGCCGGCTGTCCGGACTATGTACCACGTCGACCCCCATACGCCTGCTGATGTATGTCTACACATATCCCAGCATGTAGCTTCTTTCGTGTAACTACTTGCCAATATCACAGAAACTAAACCCTATCTCCCGTTAGATTACATTTACTATTCCTATTTCTTACACATATCTTTCAAATATTTCTTCTTGTTTTGTAAAAGACATACTTCAAATTAGTCTATCCACTGCTGTCTGTATTTATTAGTGTTTTACAAAACAACACGTATCTTCTTTCGTGTTCCTACTTGCCAATATCACAAAAACTGAACCCTATCTCTTCACTTTACCTTCCATATCTTTCATATATTTCTTCTTGTTTCATAAAAGACATACTTCAAATTAGTCTGTAGTCATTTTTCTTGTCCTCTATAGTTTTACGATCGCTCAATATTTATAATCACCATCAACAGTGACACAATATTACTAGATGAAAGAGAACCTCAAGTACCTTAAGACTTTAAATTCTTGGTTCGTTACAAGTTTTATTTGCATTTTAACGGTGTAAGTTGACCGCATACAAACTCTGCAAGAAAGAGCCTAGAGATGGTACTGAACTACAGCAGAATTTTATTTGGATAAAGATTGGCAAAGTTGAGATTATGAAATAAATATTATAAAAACAAACATTGTGTAACTGCATATACTATGCGTATATTTTAGCACAACTTACACATATCGACGAATACTTATTTTATTTAGTCAATAATTTTTACTATTTACTAAAATGTTAAAAGAATTGTATTAATATTTTTTAATACTCGCATATTTTTGTAGTTTTATTTATTTATAGATAGGTTGTTATAATAAATATATAATAAATATAGATTTAAAATTCACATAATTACATCGCAATACAATACCAAATGATCTATCCATTGTCAAAAATAAGAATAAAATTAGTATCGTAATAAGATTTCTTTTTTATTTCTTTTCATATTATTTGGTTAGTTGTGTATGAGTAAGTCAAATATATCTAAACAAATTTTGATTTAAAGAATTACAAATCGTCTTTTTTTTCTAAAAATAATAATAATACCTGCATAACACCACTTTTTTAATTCTATTCAATTACTATGAGTTCTGAATAATATTTTATTAATAATAATATCTGTTTTAGTTAAGTACAACAGGAAAGAAATAAAAACTGAAAATATTTATTCAGTTGTATTTTGTATGGTGTTGTTTGACGGACGAGTTTTTCCGTGGTATAAAAGAGCAATAATGAAAGCTCGTCGTCGTAAGTCTTCCCGAGTATTTGTTTCTCCCCTGTCGCGCTGTAAGTCTTCCTCTTCCCCAAATTGGCACGTGAGGAAGACACTAAAGACCGTTTGATTGAAAAAGAATCCCGAATCACGACTGCACCTACAACATAATTGCTCATTTCCCACGTCCGCCATGTTTGTTCTGCGCTCATGTTACATTCAAAACAGCAACTCTGCCAGCTTGTTTCTTCTAGTGAAGAAAACAATTTTTTGTGGGAATTTGTATTTTCATTAGAAAGGTTTACTGATTGGTTGGCAATCAGGGTGTGTACACAACGTGCCAATTAAAAATAGCGTCTCAGAAATTGGACACTGTTTTCCAGGAATTTGCACTCGATGGATTACATTCCGCAAGTTCGATCGTTTTTTTTAAAAGGTTTTTCAAGAAAATTTAAAATATGAATAGTATTTGTAATAAGTTGTTGCACTTTCTGGATAGCATGATGTAAGTGAAATTTAGTTAAAGATTTCATCAATGTTATATTTTGAACACCGGTAGTTGTGCTACTGTACAAAACGTAAGAATGTATTTTTATAATGTCTTGTTCTTGTTCCTAATATCCTTACCCGAAATGTCAAATCTTTCTTTCTATCGGACAAATGTTGTACTAATCTTCCATTATAAAGATTTGTCTTATTTGTAAACATGAACTTGAGTGAAAAAAAAATGTAAAACTTTTGTAATTTAAATGTTAATATTTGTCTTTTTCTTTTATAATTTGAGCTTACATTTAATAAATAAATAAAAAGCATTATAAGATCAAGTCAAGGAAGAATTACATGCGATTTTAATCAAATCTGAAATAGTCATCAAGAAAGAAAGGAAAAATGGTTAAAGTATCTTTATAAATAATGTACATCTGCTTTTTTACCGTATATTATCACGTTAAAAATAGTGGAAACAGTTGTTTGAAACAACTATAGACACAGGTATAACAATATAAGTGGCACAAATCAAGTAGTAATCGTAACAAATAATTAGAATCTGGGCAAGAAATTTGCATCATTAAAGATTCCTTAAATAAACCGAGTTATAAGTCACTTACAATTAGTCTGCATATAGTGGCAATAAAAATAATTATTAGTTTTTTTTAAATGGTATTTGACATAATATGTGTTCACAATTAAATCTTGGTTTGTTTCTTGCAAATTTTGATTACTTTTAAGGTAGATTAACTTTACAAAAAATCGAGTTTGTTTGCACAAATCAGACTATATACCTAATAATGGGTAGCAAAGCGTAGACAACACATTAGCCCCGTGTTAGTAATTAGCTTGAAATGCAAACTTGACACGTGTGGTCCCTAAAACTGTATATTGAATTATACTTGATAACATTGGTGGCCGAGGTTTGATAAATGAGTGCATTTGGCTAATTGCGAGTTATCGGATTACACCTTCTGGCAGCGGTGTAAGAAGTTAGTGGGGGGTTTCAATCACCGGGGGTTTTTGCGCCCTCCACCCCTTTGTCGTCGCCCGATGTCGTCCAAGTTGCTCCCGCAAAAAGTCTACAGCGCCCAAATTCAATACAGTAAAGTGCTCGCTACTTGCGACCCATCTACCTGCACAATGCCGAGGGAGACGGCGAACTGGGGTGCCAATGCCACTATTACTAAATCATACTTACACCTTCTTACTCTCTCACAAGGGTTACACAATTCCCAACAGATCTAACACTTTATTCAGGCCATATAGTTATTTATTATATATTTAGCACCAAATCTCTACCTAGTAATAAATATGAATATCGTTATAACATTTGAATATTAATCTACAAGTACTAACTATGTATTTTTTTTTTTAAATTAGAAAACTCTTCATTCCCAATACAAAATTAGTAATTATCATCATTACCATTATAAATTATCAATTTAAATCCTACAGCTTACAGTAAATTTCAAACCATTTTAGCACAACTATATTTTAATATAATCAAAAACTAGTATAATTGGTTTGAACCCCATATTTCACACTCCGCTCAGTTCGAGTCGGAGTACTAATCAAGTGAGATACCGCTGTATTTAGTATTTAATTAGTAGTAATAATTACTGGTTATAGTTAATGATACAAGTTAAACATGTATATTTATACTGTCGCGTTCACATGCCCAAAATTATCACAGCGAAGTTTTGCATTACACCCAGTTAGCATAAGAGTTTATAAACTAAAAACTTATAGCCTCTCACAGATTACCGTAGAAATTTTATACAAAATGACAGAAATTTTGATATTTGTCAAGTCCATTGAATTGTAAATCTAAAAATAGATTATAATTTCATGCAAATAATAGTTACTAGGTACTAATTACAACTATTAACCCTAACGCGAACTACTAATTGTTAATCAGGTTTTAGTTACAATAGAAATAAGTAAAGAAAGTTAGTAATAATAAGTTCTTTAACCGACTGTATAATAAAGAACACAAACACTACGGAATAATAGAAATCTTGAAGTTTCGAAATTTTGAGGGATATGCACGAATTATGACTTTTACAATACTTTTCGACTATTTTCAGCGGTTCGTCTAGATGCATATGTGCAGGTGCACTTATATTGTGAATCCAATTTGTTCATAATGAACCAGGTAATTTCAATTTACTATATTTTTATTTTTCTTATAATTATGCTTTTTCTCCAGATTGATTGCAATGCGCTATAAGTTTAAACTAAACAAGACACTGGATATATTGATATCACAACATAATAAAATTGTTCTCATTAGATCGGTCAGTTTAAAATATAATATTCCCGGAATATGAGTAATAGATTATTATTTTTATCAATAGATAAATAATTTGTCATTATTACGGATTACTAAGCCGGACAACTCAAGTTCAAAGAGTGAAAATAACCACGTAAACACAGACCACACCAAAATAGAAATAAGAAATATTATTACTAGTAGTGAATAATAACCACAAAAATATTTTCCTTGACCTTTACTGCCACTGTTTTTACATTACTGCTGTATTTATCATCACACGTATTTTCAATTTTCAAAATATCTATTACTAAAAGCTTCTTAATTTGTTCTGTAAAAAATAAATAAAAATTGCAAGAGAAATCTCCAAATCGAAATTACATATTTTAAAAAAAGTTCAGCATCTTAGGCCATTGGTGTCACAATAATAATAAATAAGTTCATTAAAAAAAAACAGATTCAAATAGGAATATTTATATAACTAGGTATGAATAAAGAAATATATGCACTATTTTAAGAATAATAATTATTACTAAGGATTTAAACACTAAAAACATTTATTTACACACTTGATACTACGCAATATTTATTTACAAGATATCATATATATCATCAGCTATATATTTATATCACCAATAATTATATATTTCTACTTTATATGTCGCTAACATGCACTGACCGACATTGTCTTTCTGACTTCCATGAGCCGCACGATGCGATCCTCATATACCTGCCGCCATTTAATCTCTAGAACATTCCAGAATCTTCCGAACTCTATAAAATTCCCGAACAATGCGGCATCGCTTCTATCCAGAAGGCAAATAAGAGTCCAGAAATGTTCCTAATATCTACGATGATTACATAACTATAGTTGTAATTGGTACAGTAAATATTAGTTTGTTGTTGGAGATACATATGCGGTTACAAGAGTCATGATCTTAATATAAAACCACTTTTATTTTTCAATCTGTTTTTTGGAATTCCTTTAGAATTTAGTATAGCAATGAGTAACGTGCGTTGACAAAGTATTTGTTTATTGATAATGCGACCGCATGTGCGACCGTGGCGCCAGTGACATCACCTCCACGGCATCGCGAGGTATTGTCGCGCGTAATCTTAATTGATGCCCGACCGCTATCCATCATAAGGAGCGACGCAGCTATTGCTTGCAGTGACAGAGAGAGAGGAAGGTAACAATGTAATGTGCCATTAGCAGGGAATCTGAATTGGCTTTGTTGGGGAGACGGCTTCACCGGAGAGCGCCGCGCCGCCTTTTTGCTTGCGTCACGCGCGTAAGTGCGCCAGAAAAAAATAAACACATCTTTCCTATTAAAATTTTAAGTGGATTTTAATACCTTCATTTTCAATTCTCGCGCACCGGGAATTTTCCCAGGAAATAATTATATGACTTACGCAGATGCTGCTGTCAATATTCTCAAACACCGACAACAGTTATTAATACCCATTTTTTTACAATTTTCTGCACATTTTAACAAAATTCATTTTCTTTCACGACAAGCTTTTCACCAGTATCTTAACCTTAATTAATAAAGGACTTTCATATCGTTTGTCTAGTAATCCTGCAGAAATATATTTGTATTTTTTATTTCATTGAATTTTTGTATCACTCACATTCAACTCTATCTATAGTAAATGAATCATCCTAAAAATTACACAAAAGAAAAGAATCCTTGGCCTAAACGATACATAAAATTAATATTATTTATTTATTTTTTTCTATCTAGCTAGAAGTTATATATAAACGTAATTATGCAGTACGGTAGAAAATTATAAAATCTTTATATTTAATAATAACGTAATTTGCGAAAAAATGGTATTTAGAAGTATTTTTTTAGGAAAAACGGTTTAAAGCTTCAAGTAAAGTACTACTTCCGGTTAACGAATTGTACTCGAAAACTAATCAGTTCATCATATTTGAATATAAGTCTTAAATACCAAATATTATATTTTTTACATGTATCGTATTGGAGTTATCGTGGACGAAAAATCGTCACAGACACACACACCCACACACACACACACACACACACACACAGACACACACACATACAGACATCACGCTAAAAATAGTGAAATCGTATTCTAGGGACCCTAATTCGTGCTCATATGTTGAAAACTCACACTCGAGAAATCTGACCAAAAACAATACCTCCCTTATCTATAAATTGATAGGCGGGAGGTAAAAAGGGTCTCACATTAAATCAAAAATAAACACTTGTTCTTGATTATAATTTTTATTAAATAAAAATGTTATTTTAACACCTATGGAATGATTTGAATTCCAATCACTATCACTACTACTAGCAATAGTAGGAACCTTTCGCTTATCCATAACTCATATTTTACTTGTATATTGAAAGTATTGAAAGTTATATTTTGTTACTATCATATAATTTTTTGTCACAACATTAGTATTTACAATTTAATAACAAATAAATTATTGTACAATATAGGCAAGGTAATAGTTTAATTGATTCGAGGGGGTGGTAGGCTCGCCTAAACAAATCGCTAGTCACTTTCTCCTTTTAGCAGTAAAAACTGTTTTACCTTGCTAATAATGTAAAATACTATAATGCAAATTTAACACTTAATTAAGATATTTAAGGGAACAACTAAAATTAAATTTGTTCGTTCCAAAGCTAGGTGGATTAAATTCAATGTTTTGCTCGGACTTCTAATTGAAACTGAGGTAGTTCTACCTACCCGCATATAGTCTTTCTATGCAGGAACATACCACTTCAACAGGTTTTAATTACTCAATAATACCTTAGAAAATTTACGACCTTATTAGTTCTACTTTTAGATTTATAGCTTTAATTGGTAAAAAGCATTTTGTTTTGATTAACCATTAGTAATGTTGCTAAAAGTACTAACAGGAATAAATTCTTGATTATAAAGATCCAGTATCTAGTAAAGTCAATAATGAAGATTAAATTTCTGAAATTGCATTGTACCTGTTTTTCTCTACTTTATCTATGAAATAAAAAGGAAAGAATTGAATGTTTGGACTTCAATTAGCCAAGGCCATAAAGTCCAAATTACGCACATAATATCTAAATTTTATTTCATTACCTACAATAAATTTTTAATATAAAACTTCAGTGACGACGATAAACTTTTCAAACTGGTCAAGTTCATCACATAAAAATAGTAAACATATTTGCTGCTTCTTTGAATTGAAACACACATGACCCAAATTGATAACTATAATCGTTTATATCATTCTTTTAATAACACATTTCACTTTGGCTAATTGAAACACTCTGGACTGCAGTCTTCTTTTTTGAAATTAATTATTATTATGACAACAAACTAGTGGCAAAACAATATTTCTAAAAATGATTTCAATTTATAATTTAATTTATAGCTATAATTTGTAAACTTTTATTCAATTTTTATCAACTACTAAATTTTGAAAAGTAAACCAAAGTTGATTTTGGTTAAATAGATGAGTTGTTCATGTTTTAAAAATTAACATTTATAATTATCGGTTTGAAGTAAGTTTGACATTTTTAAAGAAAATTATGATCTTATGAAGAATACAATATTTTTTTAAATTTAACCCATGAGCTTACAATAAATTATTTATTATTTATTAGTTATAGATGCAAAGCATAATAAATTTAAAGTACAATTATGTTCTATATGTCATCACTACATTCATTTTTTCCGTGAAAATTGGAGTATAGTCCTAATGTCAAGATAAAACAACCTGCGACCACGAAATTATTTCCTAATTAATTTTAATAATAAAGATGTCTTTATTTCACTACTTTCTAGCAACAAAAATTAAAGAATACTATTTTTGACGGAACTGTTAGGTATGAATTTATATCTCACGTTGTCGATAGTCATGGGCCCCAATTTTCCTAGGAGCGATGCCTCCTAAAATAGGTATGAGTTATACCCTTAAAAATATAACCAGTGAATTCCTCTCATTAAAGTAACTATATATACAAATTTTTATTTTAAAATTCCCACTAGTACAACCACAATTATAAATTAAATATCAGCCAATATGAATGCATATGACCGGTAATAATTCGCGTCGTAGGATATACTGACAATCCTGAGTCGCTAGCACCCAGTCCTGCTCTACGGGACGCCGTATTTTGTTTGAAACATTTTTCCTAAAATAATCAAGGAAGCAGAAAAATATGATTTAACATGTTAAATCCTTATATTCGAGTATACCACCTTACATATTTTTAACTAAAAGACAATTAGAAAGTTCTTTCGATTGTGAATTGATAATTAAAAGTATATAGGTACATAATTTTACAAATTAAGTTAAGTTGAATAAGCTAGATCGGTTTGGTTAGTGACAATATTTTTCTTTGAAGTAATACCTTTCGTAATCTGTATATTTTCCAGGCATTTTTTTATTCATTAACGGTTTTTGTTGAACCATTCATAAAAACGTAATTGAGAGCATGTATTTTGAACATTTTAACATATTTTATTCTGAACTGATTTGGAATTTGTGTCGCTACATATACAACTTATTCATATCTGTGTGAAGGCCAGTAGCGGCATTATTCTTATTCCTTGGATGTGAGGAGTGTATGAGAGTTTGGCGTTTGTCGCGGCCAATTACTTAAGTTGGGCAGAGTGGTGCGTGGCGCGATCAATCAGCATTATGACGGCAATAATCCGACGTGCAGCACCGATCAGCCTGAGGGATGCCGGGATATCCCAGGATTCACTCCGCCTGCCTTCACACGCACATCACACGGATTTCAAATTATAATAACTCAACACTCAATCCGAGGTCGCAAGTTTATTCGGTTTCTATATTCTAAATAATCGAATTTCAAATTTTTTATTGCTACCCAGAGATAGGGTTACAGGTGAAATAGAAATGAGAATTCCAAACAGTTAGTGTTTCACAAGAAAAGATTTTTTGTCTTGTTTTGTTATTTCTTGCCTTTTATTACTCTTGTATATAAAAATCTTGTCTTGATCTTAATTTTCTTACACAGTTCTTGTTTTGTTGTTGAGACATTCCACTCTTCGCAAATGACCTTGAACTTATAGGTAATTAATCTTTGTATCATGTGTAAATTTCTTTTTGTTTAAGTAATAACAATGTTAATTATAAAAAATATAACAGAATTATTATTATAAAAAGAATCTTATAAAAATAAAAAATCGTATATCTGCACTACTATAAGTATTTGTAACATAACAGCGACATCTGTACAAGCAGGGAAGTTTTTTTTTAAACCTGGTTATAAGAAACAATTTTGTGCCTTAACTCTTGGTTATAAGCAGGGCATGTAACCGGTTAAAAAACCGGTTAATAAAAACCGGTAACCGATATTTTCAACGAAAATTGCGAACTTTAACCGAAATTTTAACCGATATTTTTCAGGCTGAAAATACCGGTAACCGTTAACCAAAAAAAAATAAACCGGTTTTAGCGAACATTAACCTTTATTTAATATCATTTAGCGAGAAAAAAAATAATATTTTTTTATATCTGTGTTTTCTATTTGTATTTGAACATGAGTCATGACAGTTTTTACAATTAACATTTTATTGGAGAGTCATAAATGTAGGTAGTCTCTTTGGCAGTTAAGGTTACTTAAAAGTCCCAAATAAATACACCCTTTGTCAACACAGGCAAGTTTAAAATTGAAAAGTGACCTGCGTTTTTCTGAAGATATTACGGGAATTTTTGTGAATGTTCATTAATTAAATTGCTTTTTTTCAATTGTTATATTTTTCTCAGATGGTATTTTTTTATTATTTTTTTAAATTAATTATTCCGTCTGATACATCTATGTTACACCCTAAACAAGTTTCTAACTTTGTCCCAAACAATTTGGAACAAAGTGAAACATAGTGCAACTGTTTCTACTTACTCTAGAACACTTGGAACATCTTTCTGCCTTCTACAACTGTCTTTTTAAGTGTTCCTAGTAATTTCCAATAATAGTTATACATTAAAACTTACAATTTATAGTTTTTCACTCTAAAATTTTTCATATACAGCCAAAAAAATCCAAAAAGACCCATTTTTAGGTCCAAAATTTTGATTTTAGAAATAATTTCAAATTGATAGTCGCCGATGCGCTGATTTCAAATTTTCAAACCGAATTCAATTATCTCTTTCCGTTCCTGAGATATTTGACCTCAAAGTTGCACCTCAAAAAAGTGGATTTTTTGGATATAACTCTAAAACGGGTAGGGACACAATCTCAACGACTATACCAGTGGATTCTACAGACAAAGTTACATAAAGAAATGTTTTCTCCGCATATACGTTCTTTGGAACGATTTTGTGAAAGATGAGAAAAACGAAAAAAACCGGAATTTCAGTTTTTCGCTTGGGAACTTTTTGTCACCAAATCTTTTCATTTACTAGACTTAAGTAAATACAGATGCGCTGATTCCAAATTTTCAAACCGATTTCAATTATCTCTTACCGTTCTGGAGATATTTGCGTTCAAAGTCAGACCTGAAAAAAAATATTTTTCAGGAATAGTCCTGAAATGGGTCGAGATACGACCTCGGCGACCTCACCAATCGATTCCGCGGGCAAAATTACATAAGTATACCAATTTTCAGATGTTTATTCAGGCGGATACAATTTTTAGAGCGAAAAAACGAAAATCGCAAAAATTGAAAAATCGCCTGATGAACCCCTTACGATTTTTTCCGATTTTTGGCCATTTTCGTTTTTTCGCTGTAAAAATTGTATCCATTAGAATATAAATCTGAAAATTGGTACAAAAATGTAATTTTGTCCGTAGAATCGATTGGTGAGGTCGCCGAGGTCGTATATCAACCCATTTCAGGACTATTCCTGAAAAACTGAATTTTTCAGGTTCAACTTTGAACTCAAATATCTCGAGAACGGTAGGAGATAATTGAAATCGGTTTGAAAATTTGGAATCAGCACATTCTTCTTTACTTAAGTCCAGAAAATAAAAAATTTTGGAGACAAAAAGTTTCCGAGCGAAAAACTGAAATTTCGGTTTTTTCGTTTTTCTCATTTTTCACCAAATCGTTCCAAAGAACGTATATGAGGAGAAAACATTTCTTTATGTAACTTTCCGCGTAGAATCGACTGGTATAACCGTTGAGAATGTATCTCTACCCATTTTAGAGATATGGTCAAAAAACACCCTTTTTTGAGGTGCAACTTTGAGAGCAAATATCTCAGGAATGGAAAGAGATAATTGAATTCGGTTTGAAAATTTGAAATCAGCGCATCGACGACTATCAAGTTAGACTAATTCCAAAAATCAAAATTTTGGACCCAAAAATGGGCATTTTAAAATTTTTTGGCTGTATATGAAAAATTTTAGAGTGAAAAACAATAAATTGTATCTTTTCATGTATGTCTATTATTGGAAATTACTAGGAAGACTTAAAAAGAAAGTTTTAGAAGGCAGAAAGATGTTCCAAGTGTTCTGAAATAAGTAGAGAGACTTGCACTATGTTTCACTTTGTTCCAAATTGTTTGGGACAAAGTTAAGGCACTTGTTTAGGGTGTAACATAAATGTACTAGGTTCAGCACTGTTCCAAGATAATTGGGAGTAATATGAGACAGTTCTACAGGGTTTAACAATGTTCTAGATAGTTCAACAAGGTTTAACTTGTTTTCGGAAAGAAGCTGGTTATTCCTGTGTTTGTACTGCTGGTTTTACCGGTTCAAATTGTGACATAACTTTAACTAAAGACGCATGTAAAATAGATATTTGTAAGAGTGGTTCAACTTGCACTTCCCTTAAAAAAGGAGGATTTATTTGTGAAGACTGTTATCCCAATAATGGGTATGAACATTATACAGAATTATGTGAGCTTAAAAGTAGAAGCTTTGAAAAAGCTCGTTTCTTACTTTTCCAAGTTTGAAACAGAGACATCGTCTACATTTGACTTTAAAGTAAGTACTAAACTTTTTTGAATTTTTTTAATGGATTTCTCTGTTTTTTTTATGACACATTTTTTATATTTTTACTTTAACTTGTACGGAACAGATTTACCAAAATAAAACAACATGCAAAATTAATAAAATTAAGTTTTATAAGCTTGTAACTAAAAAACTATTAAAGATATAGTCTTAAAATCAGAGCATGTAACCGATTAATAAAAACCGGTAACCGATATTTTCAACGAAAATTGCGAACTTTAACCGTAATTTTAACCGATATTTTTCAGGCTGAAAATACCGGTAACCGTTAACCAAGAAAAAAAATAAACCGGTTTTAGCGAACTTTAACCTTTATTTTAATATCATTTAGCGACAAAAAATTTTAATATTTTTTTTATATCTGTGTTTTCTATTTGTATTTGAACATGAGTCATGACAGGTTTTACAATTAACATTTTATTGGAGAGTCATAAATGTAGGTAGTTTCTTTGGCCGTTAAGGTTACTTAAAAAGTCCCAAATATATACGGCCTATGTCAACACAGGCAAGTTTAAAATTGAAAAGTGACCTGTGTTTTTTTGAAGATATTACGGGAATTTTTGTGAATATTCATTAATTAATTTGCTTTTTTTTAATTGTTATATTTTTCTCAGATGGTATTTTTTTTATTATTTTTTTAAATTAATTATTCTGTAATTTTTTATTTTTTAATCAAATTTTTATAATTAATTTCTTTTAATTAATTTAATTATTTTTTAACCGATATATTAACCGGTTTAAACCGGTTTCCAATTTTCAAAAACCGGTTTTCGAACTAAAACCGTTATTATTATAACGTTCTCTATAATGGTTAACCGTTAACCAGTATTTTTTTCGGTTACATGCCCTGGTTATAAGACTTCAAATAATAACTATATTATTTAGCCAATAATTATTAATAATGAAATTTTTTTAATACTTCCATATTTTTGTAGTTTTAAGTACCTCAGTTAAATGTATATATTAATGGTACTTACATTTAATAATCAGTGATATATATTTATAGGTAGTTTTTTATAATAAATCTAGATTTATTTAAACGCGAGAATACAAGAATTGAAGAAAATTTTTTTTGCACTTTTCTTGCAAGACAATTTCTTGCTTTGTCTTGCTTTGAAATTTGTAGTTCTTGTCTTGCAAAATACAAGACTCTCGTGCAACACTACAAACAATAGCATAATATAAATTGAGCGAAACAAATTCATGATTTTTCCTGAAGGAGAAGCCCGAGGATTACAAAACCGTGAGGGAAAATAGCATTCCTTCCTGTGGTGTATGTATTATTTTTTTACCAGATAAGTAACCTATAAAACCTATATTTTATATTTAATAATATTATTTACTAGAATCTATAATCCATGCCCCAAAATTTTAAATATTAGTAGCTTTTGGAAAATTTTAATTGTTATCTAGGCAGTAGTGAAACATGATTTTATTTTTGATTAAAAGTGAAAAAATCTTTTAAATAGTAAGTAAATGAATCAGAAGTATTTATATTTACATTTTAAATAGGTAAAGTAATTTTAAATAGGAGATAAAATGAAAGTAACAATATAGGTATATTGAAGAATCGCTTTTTTGTATTTAATAATGTTATTGGAAACCAGAAAATTTTTAATCTCATCCCAGATCCCGGCTTGGCGATATTGCATTCTCTGCTTTTAATATACTTACTTGAACTAAATGTGAAGTAATTGTAGGAATATGACTTATTTTTCGATTTTATTAAATAGAACGTAAGCAAACTGTAAATTTTATTGTTCATAATAAAAGTTTAAATTTCTATTTTTATATTACTTTTAGTGCGAACGAAAAATAATATAAAGATAGAAGTTAAAGACTTGGTAATATTCTTCCAGTAAAATGAAATTGAGAATTGAACCTGAAGAACTTTTCTCTTTTTTAATTTGTTACAATTTATATTTTCTTCTATATTCTTCACTTGAGTACCTATAAGATATTCTTGTTAGGTGTTTGATTTCTTTAATAGTTTAACGTGCTACATATAATACAGCAAAGGTAATGGTGTAAAATCCATTGTTGTAGATATGTAGAATCACAGAATTTCTTACAATACCTCCAGTATGTAGGACCTAATGGTCAATGCCCGGATATAATTATTATCTTTACAATATTTACAATAATCAAAAGATATTATTTTAAAATAATGTTTAACAGACAATAGTACCTCATTTATGTAATTTGGGGTTCAAATCCTAGCATCATCAATTATTAATTAAGCAAAATACCAATGTGTTTGAGTGATTCTGAACCAACTATGAGTTTTAGTTTCCTTGAAGAGACTATGAGCTGACAATCACCTATTAAATTGCCTTCAAAATTGTGAAAGAAATTATTTCTCGGTAATTAGCAACAAAAGCGATAATTGAAAAAGTCATCATCATCTGTGGCACAACATTCCTTGATGGAACAGATCCTCATCAATTCTTCTAAGGTAATTGTTTCGTAACAAAATTTATTTCGATTTTAGATATGTAGATTGTCAGGCTACAGGTGGGGAGGTTTTGTTCCGAATACAGGTGCCTCATTAAAGGGGCGCCATATCGCCACGATAATAGGGTATTTCACTAATTTCTGATTTGAAATTTAATAGTCTTTGTGTTAAAGAGAGATAACAAAATTTTTGCCCAAAAACTGCAGTCATGTAGCCAGCCGTGAAAATTGCTAATAATTTGACATACCAGAAAAGTAACATAACTTAAAACACAGTTCGAGCTATTGCTTTGCCATCTAGCAGTTTTTCAACTATGATGACAACAAACACGTCATTATGTGACGCTATTATCAGACCATTTCAAAACGATGCAAACTTTAATTGTAATTAGAAATTTAACATAAACGTATTCTTCATTACAGAATTCATTTTTTATTACTAGTGCACCCAAGTTTCAATTAATGGAACCAAAAAAGTAGAAATTTATTTAGGTGAAATAACCTAATACGTTGTGAAAATTTTATGCTAACCTAAGGCTTAATTTTTACAAGACCAATCTCTAAAACACGTATATGATATTTTGACCTGTTTCCTATTTAGGTAATAATAAAGAATTTGCAATTTTGGAATAGGGCGCTAAAATTTAATTTGCACAAAGGCGTCTCTTACTCACGCGGCTTACAAATCATAGTAAGGTCTAAACCACTCGGACTCAGCGATATTTATTTTTTACCGCTTCCCACTTTGATACATCTGTATTTAATTTGATTAATGATATTAGAAATCAAGCCTCAAATTTCACATTCCATTTCGAATTCCACTACCCAATTTAACCATAAAAATAATATTGAAAAAGTTTTGAATATATTCGCTATTGCATTTCTTAATTAAAGTATCTTCCATCCATCGAAGAGCATGTATGATCTATTCCGCTTCTGGCTTGGAATGACCACAGTGGAAAAGTAGGAGTGCATCGGCCATCACCTACCCGCATATAAAATTCCATGATTTTGAAAATCAAACCTCAAGTATTACATTCCATTTCGATTTCCACTAACCAATTTAACTATAAAAATTACATTGAAAAATTTTGAATACGATTTTATTTCTTAATTAAAGCAGCGTCCCATCCATCGAAGAGCATGATCTATTCTGCCTGCGGCATGGACCGACCACAGTGGGGGAGTAGGAGTGCATCGGCCATCACCTACCCGCATATAAAACTCCGCAATATCCGAACAACATCTGCTGTCCAGCTCTGGCAAGGTACGGCCACGGCGCCGGATATTGGCTACTTTTATTACCTTGCGGTGGCGGACGTGGACGTGCGACTTCCGCTCTGCATGTTTTCCTTCGCATCATCTCATATCCTGACCGTTGCCCCCCCCTTGCGGGAAATTCATGTCCCCGGATTCAAAAGATTTTTAACAGACAACGGGGTGCATCTAAATTCGAATACCTGGGGTAGGATTCCATAACTTGTAATAACTTCAAATAACTATTGCTCTTGTTAAGTATCAATAAGAAATAGAAATCGTTATTCTGAATTTAATAAATTTCTACATCCATGTTGAGGGGTATCAACCATAAATAACTTTTACTATTTTACTATTACTACTAGTTTACTTTGTAGTTGATATTTGCAACTGATATCATAACAAGTCTAAAAACCTCGGATTTCTTACGTTTTCTTACAATATTTTCTTTTAGTATTTTACATTTTATTTAGGAAAGAACAGGATCACAAGTTCAGAAAATACCATTTTAGACTTTTAGTCAGTGATTTAGATGCAACACTTATATTACATGATGACTGGTACATTTTTTTCAAAGTTCATTGTACATGAAGAAGAAATTAATTGTTTCTCATATCCTAACATTTTCGTTGTTATAAACGACGATATTAGATATGAATAATATAATTTATATATTTTTTATATCCAGTTCCACAAATAAACAGAACTGGTACTGGTTGTCGAAAAATGAAAACTTGAAATTTATAAAATGCGTTATAGTATTTATAGTGTATTATTCTAAAGAAAATAATTCACGGGAGAAATGTCTGAATAACGTATTTTTTCTTTCTCCTTACTTGCTTGTACGAAGTAAGGAAATATAATTACGTACGTACGTACTTATGTCGCATAACTCAAAATTTAGAAATTTGTATATACGAGGGGGTATTGATATATAGTTAGCCTTGGATGGTTCCAATATCTGAAAGTGAATATGGTTGCTATGGTTACAACTATGATGTTTTATAAATAAGTTGACAAAGTTTGACATCTATAAGTTGAACGGTGATTAAACTGTGAATTTTTTAAAACGGCATGTTTGCGAAAAAGCTAGAATTTGAAAAAGTTGAGTTGCGGTCAGTTATTAAATATTTATTTTTGAAAGGATTATCCGGCAAAGAAATTTTTGCTGATATAACAGACACTTTAGGTGATCAGTGTCCTTCATATGCAACTATTAAAAACTAGGTTGCGGAATTTAAGAGAGGAAGATCAGATGTTAAAGATGAGCACCGCGCTGGAAGACCAATTTCTGTGACCACTTCGGAAAACATTGATTCTGTCCATGATATGATTTTAGCAGATCGACGAATTGGGCTGAAACGTATAGCGGAAGCATTGAACATTTCCTATGAACGTGTATTTCATATTGTTCATCACGACTTGGATATGAGAAAACTTTCGGCCAAATGGATTCCAAGATGCTTGAATGCTGATCAGAAGCGTTTTCGTTTGACAACGTCGAAGGAAATTTGCCGTAGTTTTGAAGCAGACCCCTCAACATTTTTGGATCGGCTTGTTACTATGGATGAAACGTGGATTCATCATTATGACCCAGAGACTAAAGAGCAATCGAAAGAGTGGAAGCATTCCGGTTCTCCACGACCAAAAAAATTCCGTGTTCAAAAATCCGCTGGTAAGATTCTTGCTTCAGTTTTCTGGGACAAAGATGGGATAATTCTGACAGATTATTTGGAACAGGGCAGAACTATCACGGGAACATATTATGCTGAGTTGCTATCTAAATTACGCAAGAAAATTGTGGAAAAGCGCCGCGGAAAACTTACCAAAGGTGTTCTCTTTTTGCAAGACAATGCTCCTGCTCACAAGTCCTTGATTGCAATGCGCAAAATTCATGAAATTGGTTTTGAATTGGTTAACCATCCGCCCTATTCTCCGGATTTAGCACCATCAGATTATTATTTATTCCCAAATCTTAAAAAACACTTGAAAGGTAAAAGATTTTCCACAAATGATGAAGCCATACGTGCCGCTGAGGAGTGGTTTGCAGACCAAGACAAAGAATTTTTTTTAGAGGGTTTACAATTATTTTATAAACGTTGTGTTAAATGTGTAAGTCTTAAAGGAGATTATGTTGAATAAATAAAATTTTGTTTTGAATTATTGTGGCGTTTTATATGGTAGGCTAAGTATTTATCAACACCCCCTCGTAGAACTGCTATAAAATCTAGTTGTACACCTCCCTTTTTTATTGTAAGCGGTAGTGCAAAAAAGGCACACATCAGATTTGACTTATAAATTACTTACAACCTTTTATACATAAATATAATTGTAACATAGTATTTTTGACTTGCAAAAATATTATATTATCTGATTTCATTAAAATATTCCAGATTTTAAATCCTTATTATTAGAAAATATTTATTACAACTTAATCACAGGGTTGAGTCGTTGGCATTCCTGTAATAAAAGTTTGAATGTTTATGATCCGTATGAAGTCTGAAGGAATTATAGTTCTGGGTAACAATGGGCGTGGATGTGTAACAACAGCAACGTCTGAGTTTAAATTTGGTGCAAAGTGGGCGTAAATATAATGAAAGAAAAAACAATAAAGCGAGAGAATGAAGGAACGCACAATCGTAAATGTAATTCGTTTTACGCATCTCATACATCGCGAAGGGAAGGGACAGTGCCGTCTCGTAAAATCGACGCGTTGCAATATCGCGACTCTTCCGCTGATCTTAACGTTAACATACAGACACGCGCACAGTGTTTCAGTGTTTTTCTCAATACCTCGACCGTTTGATTAAATTTCTGATACGTTCCTTGTTGCTTCGGTCTGGGCGCCAAGAATTTACACCGACGCCTTCAATTTCAACGCCTTATAGGTACTAACCTATGCGACACAATGAATTCAGAAGCTGAAAATAAAAGTAATCTCGCCTGTAAATGTGTCACTGTGAAGACTTCTTTGTGTCGTTTGTTGCCTCCAATAAGATACGGCGATCCGATCGATTCCAGGACCGGACTCAGGGCACACAACCCAATCACTCACCTGCAAACAAAAACAATAAGTTACCACCCACACTTTATTCACATTTATATTTTTCTTATATAAAACAAAAAATTATGAGCAAATTTTTAAAAACATAAAACTTTCCTTCTGATTTTGGATTTTAATTTTTTTAACATACATTTTTTTAAAATTATAAAGGCATGGTTACTTGTTTGCAATATTATGTTAAAGTTAGTTTGAAAATAAAATTTTTGTTACATAGTCTAGTTTTGAAAATAACCAATTTAATTCATTTCGAAGTGAAAGCCAAAAATCGGGAAAATAAAAAATATGATTGTACTTGACGTTTTCTCAAATACAAAAAAAAAATATTGAATAAATTGTTCTTAGTTAAATAAAAAATCAACAATAATTCTACAATTTAAATTTATTTATATTACATGTTTCGATTTTAATACAACCTACAAATAGTCGATTTGAGAAATTTCAATATGTTCGATTTCATCATTTTTTAAATCCATTTAAATTTTTTATATATTACTTTAAAAATATATAGTTTATTCAATAAAATAGGATGAATTAATTGTTGCAAACCAATGTTAATTTTCTCTTTTCGCTTCAAAGTTATAAATGTCTCTACAACAGGTGAATATTATGAGGATGTAGTTTTTATGTTACCAGTTAGGAAATGCCTCATTTTGTGTAACGGTAGGATATTTACAGAGCGAGCGAAGCGAGACACCGCAAAATCACACAAGTTACACAAAATTGTATTGTTTAACGAATTTCATACAAAATGTTTTCTAATTTTAATAAAATTCTTTTAATTTTTTTTTTACTTTTTAAAATTGACTAAAGTTTGGAAAGGGCGCACTTTTTAAGTTCAAAAATTCATTTTTTATTACTGAGTGATGAAAAATGTTTATTTCCTAACTGGCTATGAAAAATTTGGCGTTTCAAAACATAAGTCAGTTTAGAAAAGTGACTTTAATATATCAAAATTAGAAAAAGATACATTTTCTTAAAAATTTTAGACATTAAGGTTTTCGATAGAGATGAACCCTTTTGGCATTTTTTCAATTTACGTCAATTTTCAGTTTATTTTTCATCTAAATGGTTGAAAAATTAAGAAAATGATGATTGGGATTATGTTATATCTCTTCCTATTATTTGGTTAAGGCCACAAAATAAGTCTTTTGTATATCTGTAGAACTATAATTATAAAAAATACTTGAATTCCGCTTTAAAATTTAGAATCAGCTCACCGAAATTGACTGTAATACAAAAATACAATAAAAAATATTAAATAAAAATTATCATAATCATAATTTTTTATTGTGTCAATAGGTACGAGATTTTAATACTTATCTGTACTTACATGAGTAAAAAATCGAATATGTATGTGTAGCAGTAATTTTAAAATAAAATTTTAGAAAATATAAACTTTGATATGTATATCTTGTTTACGAATTGTTGCTAGATAAATAATTATTTGATTAAAGAATATACAACAGAAGTTTGGAGGACAGGAATTGTTTGTAAGAAGAGTTATCTTATGTTACTTTTACTTTTGGGAAAATTATAGCTTGCTCTTAATTTCCGTTGTTGGAGAGTTAGCAAAATTTATATGAAGTAGGGAAACAACCAACACAACAAATTCTTAACGGGCAGTTGCAGGAATGTCCAGCCAAGTTTTCTTATTAAATATTTCAGAGGCTGCGATATGGTGATATATGCCGAGATGCGCAGTCCTCCTTGAGCCGGCCCTGTGCCTGTTTTCCCATCCGATTATATTTATATCGTTAGCAATATACGAGCTTAATCAAATACCTAACTCGAAAGAATTTCAATTACGGGCCTACGTCTTAGGGCCGGGCTATATATACATCATTTCAAAATCAATTGCTGTTACTAATATACTTGAGTGCTCCAGACCTGTCGATAGGCGCACGACGTTCAATGGGGTAATTGATGCATTACAAAAATTTATTGCTTAACAAAAGGGGGTTGTAATTGTAACGTACAGCGTAAAATTACATTTGCATATGACTGAGACACACGACAATGAAAGTAAATTGCTTTCTTAAATCATCACCGGTACTGTATTCACAAATTCTCAAGTACTACAAGGATATTTTTAATATATAAATTTATTTATTTTATAATTGTATGGTTGACAGAATGCAATTAGTTCAAAATAACTTAATATAAATTTATTTTTATCTACCTGATTTTTTTAATCCCATGAAATATAAACATTGTAATTTTTAAGTTTAATCAATTAAAGCTACCTGTTTCACAGAAAACTTTCGATCAAGAAAGACTTTTAGGTGATTATTCCTTCATTTTCATGAATTAATAAAATAATGTAACGAGAATAACTCACTGCCGATGACTCAACGCGGCCGACCTGTCTAGTCAGGTAGTATTACTAAATAGGTTAAGTGAGATAAGAGCGACGTTGCTTTTGTTCGGAAATTTTATAAACTCTGGAAGATTTCCACGACATTCCAGAATAATTACTCGCACATATAAATTGTCGCGGTGAGAAGCTCCAGTCAGTGCAGTCAGTTCTGTCCAGTCCAGTGGAGAACAACGACAGATGAAGTAGAAATAAATATTGATGCTTAGTGGAAATAAATTTTCATACCATTTGAATATAATTACTATCGAGTATAAATAACTGAATATTCGTTAAAAATTAGTGTGTTAAGTGTGCGTTACAAATAACTGGACCAGTTGATCTACCGCCCCTTTCGACTGGATTACTTAGGATCAGTTCGTTCAGCAGAGGGGGTAAAGTGATCCAGTCAAATGGAATGAAAAATAAGTGATCCGAATTCAAATGAAGTTGGATACTGATCCAATTTCATTTGTCACTTGGACTGCCAAGTGACAAATGAAATACGCCACTAGTAAGTCACCATTGTTACCTACGTCAAAGTTTCTAATATTTACAGTGTACATCGGCAATTCGACATAGGTAACAACAGTTCTCAAATTTTCAATTTATCACATTATTCTAAATGCACTAATGACAATATTAATAAAGATATATTAAAGTTAGTGTTTTCTGCTGTGGATGTTAGTTTGATATGCGTTTTAAAGTGTCATAATCTAGCGCTGTCACCTTCTTCATCGACAGCCGGTGTCGGAGTATCAGGCGAGCAAGCGAGGCGACCTGCCCTTGTCCATGTCACCGGCCATGATCGCTCCGCTACTCTTTATAAAAAGAGCACGTAGTGTATTTCTGACAGCGTATCCTCTCGAATTTATCACTGTTTAGAACTGA
This sequence comes from Stenolophus ochropezus, assembly GCA_035578165.1. Taxonomy (NCBI): domain Eukaryota; kingdom Metazoa; phylum Arthropoda; class Insecta; order Coleoptera; family Carabidae; genus Stenolophus; species Stenolophus ochropezus. The sequence goes on from JAQOWZ010000002.1 coordinate 9,176,329, forward strand.
CACTCCACCTGCAGACGTGATTTATTCCCCATTGCTGAGCATATACTCTCCCAGATAAATTCTCTCCAGAACAAACACAACAAAATGCCAAATACACACTGCGTTATTTAAAAATCTAACTACAATTGTTGGTAAAGCAAAACATTTTGTCATTATATTAAAGTAGTATTTAAAAATAATAAATAATATAAACATTAATTTTCTTCTTTTATTAAAAACCTACAGTGATATTCTTCACTGTTAAAGTTGCTTAAAGACGATCTCTAGATAGAGGTGACTGTTAGTTTTTGTGAGTGATGTTATTCTACTATTACACAACAATGTTAGCGCTAACAGCAGTAAAATTTGACTGTAGAATACGTTTTTCTTAGAGATCACCTCTAAATTCAGTTTGAGACGATCTCTAAATTTAACAGTGACAGTAGAATACCACTGCTAGAATCTAGTGTTGCTGTCTAGATCTAGACCTTATAGTCTCTTGTCTTATCTTGTCTAGATTATCAAGACAAGACTTTCTTATTCTAGCTCAACACGAGAAAATTCTATTTAATTTTCAAGACTCTAGATTAATTAAAAATTTTAAATTTTGGAAATGTAAATGTATCATGCGAAGATTGTTCCATCTGAACTGAAACAGTGATTGTAAAATAGAAAAAGAACGCAACCGAAGAATTATCTATCCATGTTTAAAGCGTATGTGCTGGTCAATGTAGAGTCTTAAAACAATCTAGTGTCTTGTTATTTAGACAAGACTTTTTAATCTACACTTAAAGTACTACAGAATAAGCTCACATCATAAGGCAACAGATCACATCAGATACACGTAGTGCATTTTTTTTTTGCATCGTATGTAGTTTGTGAACTAGTCTTTCATGTAAATTTCTGTTCAAGAGAAAAAATTGCATTGTGAATGTGCAAGAAATCGAATTATCTTCCAATGATCTTGATGAGGAAGATTAAATTTTGACTGCAATAGCTCTGGAATTGTGTAGACATGATTCATTATACTAACCTAAATTCTTTGAGAATTTTATCATTTAATGCCAAAATATCAAAAAACATATAAAAAACCGCGGAACTTAAAAAATATCAACTAAAATATTATTAAAATATGCCGTACCTACCCTTCTGACGCTATGTGATGTCTGACAAAATGTGGGATTTTGGAAATCGTATAACACGTCATAACACGCGTCAGATATTATTTGACGCAATAAGACGTCAGAACACAACACATCAGAACAATATAAGGAATAAAGGATTAGATTTTCATTTAACACCCCATAACATCATCGTAGTCTGTATCCACCTATAGTCTTGTCTAGACGACAACAATAACTAAATCCGTAAAGTTTGTTATTGGAACAAAATGTTTAGGTTTTCTTATTTTACCTATGTAAATTAGGGTTAAGGATCATTTTAATTACGAATACAGTGGAATTAAGGAATTCGAACACTCTAAAACTCGAAAACCGAAATTTTCAAGTAGATAATTATCACTGAAATTGAACACTGCCTTGAAAGTTAGAAATAGACCGATTATCACTATCAAAAATCTTTGATCCTGAGAAGTTGTTTCAATCGAAAAAAAATACCTAAGAACTCGAAAGATTAAAATCTGTTATCATAATTAATAACCTGAAGTAAACAGTTGAAATTATTTCTTATTTGTAGACCTAGAGAATTAATGGAAGCAGTCCTTTTTAATTGGAGAAATCGTTGATAGAAGAAATAATTTTTTTGGAAATCAGACACTGGTTGAAGTAGTAACTTTCAAACAAAAACTTCATCCCTTATTTACATCATTTAATTCAAAAATTTCATCTCTGCCAACTGGCTTCAAATACCTTCAATTGTTTTTGTATAAGAATAATTTTTACTTGTATTTCATAAATGAAACTACTACCTCTAGAAGAGATCTACAGCTTAAACAGATTTCCAAACCAAACGTACATACCTAATGGTTTCTTATTTGATTAATAGTTGAAAATGTTGGAAATTGAAACCTACATCTCATAATTTATTCATTCGAGTTGGTACTACCCAATTCTAATGGCTTAATTATGATAAAATATGTTTCTCAAATATGTATGATGATTTTAGGGATGAAAAATGTTGACAGATTTGACAATTGAATGTAAGAAACGGGTGCGAAGCAGTAACGATGTTAATTTTTTGATTCGCTGTTATTTGCAGGGTGCAGCCACAGCCAACAGCCCTATTTGTGATTCATTCCCGTGATTAAGCCAAGCTTGAAATGTATTCTCTTTGCGGAGAAATAACAAATTCGCGTAATTATGGCGAGTCGCCGGCTGCATTCAAGTTTTTCGCAGGCATTGTGAAAGTTAAGCATTGCCGATTCCTTTAAGGTGTGCGCCTTGCTTGCTCTAATTGCAGGAATCTCTCTAATGAGATGTGGATTTACGGAGCTGCTGTTTCATTCTGACCTTTTTGTTCTGATCTACTCGGAGCTTCCGTCACTTTGAAGGGCTTCCGGATTTTATGCCTCTAACTTTTCTCTTCACAAGAAGATCATTACAAATTACACAAGTAATACTACTATCGTATTATACTTCAAATTTATTTGCCACATCGATATACGCATAGCTGGTTAGTTTACATAATTAATTCGTATATTACTTATTCAAAAAAATGTAGATGGACACTGAAGACTTATTATTTAGCGTTAGCATAAATAATAAGCTGATGATAATAATATATTACCCTTTGTTATCATATTATTTTACAGTCAGTATAACGAATCTACAGCTTACAGTGGGTTTCGAACTATTCGGATACAATTCGAGTCCGAGAGCACTAATCAAGTGACCCATTGTTGCCCGTGTCCGTGGGCATGGCGAGAGGGTGACTTGGGAAATTATACCTTACTATAATTTTACTTAAATAATTATTTAACAAAGAATTCCACATTATTGATATTGATTCTGTTTTATAATTCACAAAATGTAAAGTAGGAAATGTGATTTTGATATTCCCTATAAATACATGGCGCAAAGTAGTTTAAGCAAGTAACCTATAGATTGTGCGAGAATCATACTTTTATTACTTCTCCTTAAAATTTTCACTGGCTCACTTGAATTTTCAATAATCCTAATTTTACTGTTCAATATGGATTTACGAAAATATTTGAAGCAGTAAAATAAAAAAATCTACTGATGCAGACGAATACAACATAAGAAAATACATCGGTCAAATTTAGAAATTAGGTAAAATATAAACTATTAAGAAATATTTAAATAGGAAATTTATAATAATTTTTGCCCTCCCTGGAAAAAAATCCTGAAAAAAAAAACAACCGGTAGTAAAAATCTAATAAAATTTATATTTAATCTTGTTCCTGCTAGAATTATTGTGCCATAGTGTGTCATACGGTTTCCTTTAGGATATTGCACTAAATTTAATGTTTCAGAAATTCTTAAGAAATTCTTTTTTTTTCTACATATATTGCTTTCTTATGCATATAATTCTCCGATTTGCGACTTGATTACAAAATTGCATACCATTTTAAAAGAACTATTTTTTTATGAATTTTTTCCATTACAATAAAAAGACGAATAAGAAATTTCAACAATATCCGTTATGACCAAGTATAGATACTTTATAAGATTTAAGCCTAAGGTATCTAAAGATTCCTTGAATAGCCGCCGAACATCCTTTCTTGAAAACAAAATAAATCAAGTATTCCAAGTATTTGGAAGTTGGGAATTTGAATATGCGCAATAAATCACGCATCCACAATCAAGTGAAACCCGAAAGTATAGTTCATTATAAACCCTACTGACCACATCGTCTCTGGCGACCCCTGCGCGTTCCTCGGAGATAATACGGTTGTTTTCTATCAGACGTAAGATGATTGCAGGAGGCAATATTGGTTCTGAGCTGACCAGGGACCGCTGCAATAACATACATTCTGCTCGTGCATACATCAGGGACGGGCTCGCCTGTGGCCTTTGAAGCGCGCGGGATTGAGACACTTGGGTTAATAAAAATACCGATATGAGACCGGACGTAGGATATACGGAGACTTCCCACCAGTGGCGCAACTAGAATTCATTGGCCTCCCCACGCAAGAATATACTTGAGGACACCCTCTGTTCGAAAAAAAACATTATCCTGACTTGAAATTTAATTAAATTTTCTAAAAGTTTAAAGCAAATTTTTATTTAATAATTAAATTGTGACACTGTTAATACAATATGAAAATCTAACAAATATTAATTTTCCGTGCTTTCATCTTCGCAAAATCAGAAATTAACACTTTCAGATCAAACCTATGGTCACGTTTTATACCTATCTAACAATGCTAAATATTTAATTTTTGATATTTTTATCCACAACTGTCACGTAATATAGGTAGAAGTTCTTTATCAATTAATGACAATTCGTTACTGTTGCTAATTGAATAATATTGACAGTTCGATGAGATAATATTATTCAATCGTTATGTCAAATTTAAATCTTACCTGGCATAAGAGTAAAAACCAAATTAGCTTTTCTCCATGAAAAGCCAAGTTTTGTCATTTTTCATACTCTCCTTTTCTATATAAGCTTAAACTGTAGCTAAATAACATTAGAAATAATTGTCTTGCGTTAAGTATGCTGTGAAACAGTGACGCGAGCTTTTGTTATTTATCTGTCAAAGTGTGATGACATATTTGGTTATAATAAACATATATTTTTCCTGTTATAGTTGTGGATAAAGTATAGTATTCTATTCGCATGTAATGGCTATTATACATTCGAATGAGTAAAAACACTCGCTTTCGCTCGTGTTGACAAACTTCATTCATATAAGTAATAGCACACATTACATGCTCATCGAATAATATACTATTACATATTACATATCCTGAAAGATCGCTCAGTGGTAGTTACAGTCAGAGTAGAGACAAAAAATAAAATTCCCGTTATTGTTAATAGAATTTTTTGTTCGTAGTTTACGAGAAAGTAAGTAATAAAAATTTTGGGAAGAGATATTGTAACGTCAGCATGGTAGTCTACCTGCCTTTTTCCACGATCCTAACATGCTAACATCATGTCATCAGGTTGCTAATGACAATATTATTGCAAAGTGGTTAGTTTTTATATTTTAAGACATATACAATGAATTTCGACTATGGTCACTTATCCCATTGTCGTCAGTTTATGAAGTGAAAATCTTTTAATTATAGGCAGCAGCAAATTTCAAACGCACTCAATATGCAGATGTTGAAGAAGACATGAAAAGACAATGGTGCCGATATATTGTCGCTACTGCTTACTTATTTATATATTGTGGTTTAATAAAGTAGAACCGAAGTGAGACTCGCTGACCCGCGTTACAGTCGTATGCTCCCCTAGTAACGCCACTGCTTCCCACAAATTGCAAACATACACAACGTGCGCAAGAAATTTCATTATATTCACCGACTACTTATACATTCTAAATCCTATTTTTAAACGTAATAAAACATCAAAACGATATAAAATGTTTCAAGATCATAAAATCAATTCAAGTTGCTGTAGCTTCTTCGTGAAACATATTTCAAAATAAAACTCTCGCAATAGTTCCACTATTCTACTTCATCCTTCATTTCAATATCGGATGTTTTTTTATCCATATACATAAATACTCTCATTCTATTACAGTATACCGGTTTATTGCTGTAATAATCTTAATAATTACCTATTTATTATAATAATGGATGGTTTCATGCAATTTAAAAGAGTAGAACTTGTATCTTCGACCATAAATATGGTCGAAGGTTTGTATAGTCAAAATATGATTTTTGTCCAAAAAATTATCTGATATTCAAGTATTCTACATAATTTCCGTAGATAATAAAACAAGTTTAATAATTATTGTTGATTTTTATATTTTGTTATATTTTTTACTAGGTATTATAAGAAGATTCTACATATTAGTGTTTTTATTGTTATTCATTTTGCTTATTTATATGTTTAAATAATGTGTATTTAGTATCTACCGTGAGTTTATTTTAAAGTGAAAAAGGATTTGCCATATTCATGGCCACGACTACACATTTGATTGACAGAAATGTATCAAAGCATTCACTTTAAAATATAACATAGGTTGTCAAATTCGCTTCATTATTAACTGTCAAATTGAGATATTTTTTCTAAATAAAACATTTTCATGTCATTGGAATAGACGTGGTGGGCAAATAGAGTGGCCCGCTTGATCTTCTAATCTCACATAGGTAGTACTTGATTTTTTAAACTGGGGAACATTTATAAATGTATATTAATCAGAGAATAAAAATATCAGATTTATAATCACTTTGATCATCCATTGATTTATTTCCAAATTGAAATTAAACCTTGTCTTCACCTTGTTAATTCCTCAAATTGATTCCCTTACACTTGTTTTATAAAGGGAAAGACAAGGAACCGGAAGAAGGGCATGTTAACCCGTTAAAGTGGTTCGAAGAGTTCGAGCAGACAATAGAACTTATCCTCCTCGCTACAAGCTTCAGCCAAGGTAAAGGGGATTCATTTAAACTTTGATCTTTTATAAATTAGCCTAGAAATAAATTGTCCATTAAAACAAGAATCACGTTTAGATTATTTCAGGAAATATATTCGTTGTTTACTGTACGAGAAATATGATATGAACAGCAGGAACATATGTAATAAATATGATATTCCCGGTATTGTTAATCAAAGGTTTTCCTTGAAATATGCAACTTTAGTTTCTCTTACATAACATTTAAATTTAATAAATGACATACAATACAAGTTACCCGAGATATAAAATCTGATTTAGTCGTGTTTTAAACATTACACGTACCCAGTTATTAAATGTATTCAGAGCCGGATTTATGTAAGTATTTTGGGGCCTTAAGCGGTTATAAAATTTGGGCCCTGCAGGTAATTTATTTTTTTGTTATATATGTATTTAAAATAAAATTTCTTATATATGTATTTAAAACGTACCTAAACCCAAAAATCTTTCTATTATTTTTCCCCTATTAATATACCTTAATAAAAAGCATAATTAATGGTCAAAATTACTATAATATCTGGAGTAGAATCTAAATAACGGAATAATCATATCCCGATTGGTTTCCTTTAAAAATTTTATTGGTAAAATGCACAGTTAACCATTAAATGAAACATTTTTTCAGGAAAATCTTTGCTCTAATATAAAGGACTTCGTATCTCTTAAGGTGCGTTCAGATAGAGCTTAGTGCAGTTGTATTGTATCGTTGTATTGTAGTGTAGGGGCAGTGCGCTTGCATAAGATTTGTACCGTTCACATAGAGATTAGTGCGGTTGTAGTTGGTACAGTAGATTTCAGTAGTATTTGCAACACATAATCAGTTTTCATTAAAATATATAATTATACAATTGCCAAATTACTAGAAATTTATTTATGTAAAACTTATCTGTTATATTTAACTTTTCTGCTAATTTTTTAAATGAATTTTTTTTTTAATTTATTTTTAAATGCTGTAGAACGTTTGTCCCAAATTGCCGGATATTTGCCTATCAATGAGGCTAAAACATCATCAATGGACATTGTTTTGTTTTTTTTACAAAAAAACATTAAACTGAATAAAAAACTAACTAACCTCAAGAAAAAATTTCAAGAAGGGACAGCTGCGCGTTATGATTACGCGCAACCAATAATTATCCACATGCATTCTAATTGGCCAGTTGCAGTGGTGTATTGCAATGGTAGTGCGAAAGCTAGAACCTTGCAAGCTTCTACACTGCAATACAACGGCACTACCAACGCATTCTGCACTAAGTTTGAATCCGAACGCTCGCGCTCAGTTGCATTGGCTAAGCATTCTGCACTACAATACAACGGCACTGCAACTGCACTAATCTCTATGTGAACGGTACTTTACGGTTTTCGAGATCCCAATGGTTAGCCTCTTAAATCGGAGAATCGGACACCTGTATATAGCCCAACAATCCTAAACGAAATTATACGCAGAGAAAATCTTCATTTCGTCATTGTAATATATTTAACCGAAAATTTAATTGTAATTTAAATTTCTTTTGTAATTGTCATATGTTAAAAATGGATATTTATCAAAAATACTTTAGATAGGAGTTCAAAGTATGGCATTTGTAATTAAGATTACGATTGTGGTTAAAAAACGCATAATGTCTCACTCTCACGTGTTTGTTTATTCTAGAAGATAAAATAAAAATACAAAAATATCAATTTGAAACCGCATTATTTACTCGTGACACAAACCGCACAGTAGTTAGCATTCTAGAGGAAGTTGTTTTATAAGCCAAGTCCAAGTTATATTTGCGAAGAGGTCCCGAAGGTGCAGTTAAAAATTAACCCTTTTCCGAAACTAAGGCGATAAATTGTGATCAGAAACAAAATGAAGGAAGCGCCAAGACGCACGTTATATTACTATTGGGAAATTTTACTACCTACGGAGGCGTTCTCTGCATATTATGCCAGACACATTGACAACCCGCCAAACTTTCCCAGAATTGCAATAAACGTAAAGTCACACTTACATTTTACCAAATCTTATAATGAATAAATTATAAATTATCATAAATTTCTTTTCTCGACCTTCTGGAAATAAATGCTAATAACAAAAACATTAGTTCTGGGCCATAATATTGCTATTTATTATCAGTAGAGCAATGGGTTAGTATATTAACTATTCTTTAATGTAGAAAACTGTTGTATTGACAGTTTTCGATAATTTGGTAACAGTATAAAATAGACCATAAAAAGAAGCACTTTTGTCACTTCAGAAGCAAAATTAAAAGAATGTATATGTACCAATCTAAAGCCCGTTTAGACTGAACAGTAAGTAAATAAAAATTTAGTACAAATGCAAAGAAATTATTTAATAAATTTATTTATTACTGTGAAAATTAAAAGTGAAGTTACTAATACTACAATTATTGAAAAATAATGGTACTTAACGAATTATATGCGGAACGGATATTGTAACGTCAGTGTGGTACACTCATGCTGTCTTCTTCCTCGATCCTACCAAGCTGACATCACATATTTCTTCTCCAAATCATTTAATTGCTAATAACTATATTATCGCAAACTAATGCAGGTATAGATTTATTCTTATAAAAAGAAACTATTTTAGTGATTAGTTTTTACATTTTGTGACTTATATAATGAAATTAGATTATATTTACACAACCCATTGTTTGTTCCTTTCGCTTCTCTTCTTAATACTTAGTATACTGTATCCACACAATATTAAATTTAAGCAATAGTTTACATATAAATAATATATACAATATTAAATTCCAGCAGTTATGAAGTATGAAATGATAATAATAATACTAGTAAAAACCATATGATTTGTTAATTATATTTAGAATTTATTGAGGTGGAATGTAGCGTAAACAAGACGATGACGCACTTGTATTATAGGTGATTCATATCCTTGCATGACGTAGACAATAACTCATTTGTGGAACCCTACCGTGCAAGACATCCCTAGACGTCCGAAACTCGGACAAAACAGAGGACGAACCCCCGCGATCAGAATGCACGCGAGATTTATACCTCCCGCTCAACACAAGCAGCGAGATGTAAAACACCACCAAGATTTATAGCGGATTATTTTCATTAGGCTGTTTAATATCAAGTGTTTATTCTACTCGCTAAGGAAAAAACTTATGTCGTAAATTCTCCATGAATCAACACCCAACTTCTGATTGTGTTAAAGATTTCAGGCGCCTATGTGGTTAAAGAAAACCTCATACCAGTTGGGACTTTGTACTGCTGTCAATAGTTATATTGATTAATAAGTTTTCCGCTTAAATCTTATCTTTTCTTACATGCCAATACTAACAAATATTGTCCAAATACAATAAAATTCATGGCATTGCTCAAAATATGAAATAGTAGTATATTATTTACTGGAACATGATAACCAATTAAAAGCAGATAACTTTATTAACCATTACTATCAGTACAATTACAGCCAGCACCATTGAGCCTGTGATTAGATATTAAGCTTTGTGGTACTACAGTCCTAGATCGAATAAAGTCTCAAGTACTTAAGGTAAAAACAAAGATATAGAAAAAAAAAAGTTATTAATGTAAAGGCATTACGAGACCCAGGTCGTTTGATTCTAAGTTTTATAAATTACCGAGAGCAGAAAACTCGCTTCATGGTATATACAAGACTTATTATGTCTTATAAAATTTCTTAATAATCTAATAAATAGATAATTCTTTTAATAAAATTAGCGGAGACTCGTTCACCCAATATCAACGTCAATATTGTCAATATTAGTTTGCTGTCACTATTACCATAGCAACTCGTAATGCCCGCTCATGTATTATACACTCTGTAATGTATTCTTTTATAAACAATAACATGCTAATAAGACACCAAAAGAAGTGACAGATTGGATATAGTTCCTGTCATTTTTTTCTTTTAAATTCCTAACATTAGATCAACAATATTCTTGACCACAAAACAATTATAATATGGCCTCGAATCATACAGCTATGAATTCTAACCTTACAAAGTTTTTTACCATTATTATATCTCAAGTCAACTGCTTTCTGCTCTATAAGTTTACTCCTAAAATTTTAGCGGCTTAAAAGTTAAAGAAATTAATCTAATGAGACCTATACCTGAGATTCCTTCTCAATAAAAGTTTCATTGATAATGATGTCATACTTTAGAAAAAAAAGTATGAAGAGCGTTCAAGTTTTTAATCTTGCCTGTTTGATAAATTTATAGCATGACTAATATTTATAACACGTGTAACTCTAGTAATTTTGCGTATTAATTTCCCAGATATCTTGTGACTGTTAAGTAACAAGTGACACATTTAATCAAGTCGAAAAAACTGTCCTTGTCCTTTATAATCCATGCATAACTTATTTAATTTTTTAAGAACACAAAAAGCGTCCCCAAGATTTACACTTATCGTAAGCCACAAATTATATTAAAAAATTATAGATAAAATCCCTTCCTACACTTGACAAAAATAAATCAAATGGATAACAGCGTGGTTCCAAAAAAACGCAGGCAGAATCTTCGGGTTGGCTTGCGGCGACGTTTTTTGTCTCGGTGCGTCGACTTGAACTGTTTATTTAATCAAACGACGGCCGGGACGCTGGGATGTTTACTAGCACCTTGCCGAGCCTGTGATTGGTCACGGATCGTTTCGAGAAAAACTAATTCTTGTGTGATGTATGGCGGACCACCGCTGCGGCCGCTGCAGCGATTGTTGGAGAAATAATAAACGTGCCTTCTAAAACTAACCCGGGTTGTTATTTTACCCTTAAGTGTGGGTGGGCTGCACAAGGAAATACTTACGGCTGGTGTTTTTGTAGACAATTACCCAGAACGGAACATTTATTCGTTATTTACCTTTACAACTCATCTACATTCTTCTCTACCTTAAGATATAGGCCGTTCAGCGAGAACTGGCGCGTGAATTACCCTTGCGCAGACACACAAATTTGTCGTGGGAGGGGTTATTGAGCCCCTCTTCACCGCTCTTCATTTATTGCTACCCTAGTATGATTTACGATTCTTATTTGTGAAGAGTACAAACAACGTAGAAAATTTTGCTAGGAAATATTTTGGTGTGACATCATAATTATTGTGATTTTTTCTATTTGTGTTGTGATATTATTGTTCAATATGAGTTTCAAGACAAAGCTGAAACATACCAGGCTTACCGGACATGCAAAAGAAATTGTTGGGAACGTATTACGTTTTATGACACTTGAGGCGAAGAATGGGATTAATTTAATACCGCTAAATAAAGTTCAGGAACGAGTATCATCAGCTACAGGTAATTAAACTCAAATAACATACAACATAAACATGTACATGATTATTCTACTCGAAATAGATATAAATTTGAATATAACCAACATAGAACTAAAGTATTTTGAAAATAATTTTTATTCTATAAATAAATTCTTAAATAATTTATTGCTTTTATACATTCTTTTTTTTTATTCTGTCGTACTTGTATGTAATATTATAGATAATAAAGTATTATTATTATTATAGGTATTTCACTTAGAACCGTTCAACGTATTGCGAACCAAAATTTCTCCTTCATAATTATTTTTGTTAAGTTTAATAATTATTAATATTATTCTTACAATATTCTACAACTTTTTGTTTTAACATTTCGTATGTATATATGTATATATTTGATTATTGTTCTTCATAAATTTCTTGTTTCTTGTTGTACTTTATTAATTTTGCACATCCATCTTGCATAATCCTATGTTGCTTGTAAACTACAAAATATCTTTTACTTAGGTTATCTATAATCGGTAAGTATTAATATTATGTTTTGACATTGCATATTTGTAATAATAACTGAACGACCGCTGGTTTCCAAACTTGTATCTCATACTGTACCTCCGATTTCTAAATACCGCCTAGTTAAACCTACTTGCGCGGCTCCGCCCGGCCACCCGCCAGTTCTCGCTGAACGGCCTATACTTAAGATGTATGTTGCTATATTCGAAAAAGACAGGAATGTAAAACTGAAAACTATCTATAATTTGAGTACACTTTTCACCGACTATCATATAAAGGAAATATTGTAATTATATCGATTAAAATATATCGATAATTTAACGGATTAAAAAAAAACCTTAGATTATAAATAGTGATTCAGACATTTTATGTGAAGCTATTTGGAGACTTTTTTTAGGTGGTTCGGTTCCTATTTATTTATGTCTGATTGCTGATTCTTCTGCATGTTGGAGGTAAGTCTTCCTGTTTTCTGTTTTTACCTTCCATTTTGTTACTTCTATTATTTTTATATCGTGTTCTACTTCATGTACATAATTTTTATTTTTTTTGGGAATAACGTCAACACTTTTACACTACACTAGGAAGACGGAAGTCAATTCCTTTCTTTACATTTTGATTATTTTCTGAATGATGTCCATTTCTTAATCCAGAAATAGTTTGTTACACGTAAAAAAATCACCTTTGATTTGATTTCAAGGAAATTTTAAATATCCACCGTTTGATGCCTATAGGTAATTGTACAAGTTGTTCATCTTTCAGTAAAAATCGGTCAACAATAAGAGGAAATTTATCGGTTCCATTTTTGATGTATTTTGTGTAAATGAGAATATTTGAAAACATATGTAAAGCAGTAGAACATGCAAGAAATAAAGTGTGTTTTGTATTAGGTTTGTACCATGTTTTTGTTGGAACGAATTGCGGTTTGATTCTGATCTGTCAATGTCATTACTGTCAATTGTGTTAGGTTCGTTTTACTTTTACCTGAAAATGAATCTATAAATATGGAAAATAAGTTTAAAATATGAATTTTTTATAAACATTTTAATCTTAGATATAATTTTAAGGTTAATTAGTAATACGCATAGATGTTTTATATATCTGATTTACCAGTGAAATACAAATATTTTTTTTGGGAAAAACGTCTGTTATACTTATATTCTTGTTGTTCTTCGGAATGATGTAACATAGAAAAACAGTATAGTGTAGTTGTTTTAGTAGATTCGTAGAAATGTTAAATAACATAATATGGATTTTTCTTCTCTTCAACAAATGAGGAGTATATTGGGAAATATAATAGAATATTGATTAAATTGTTAATTTTACGAGCAAATTCACATTGCGTGACGTGTTTATAGAAAGTATAAAGTCATCTATAAATAGAAGAAAGCATCTAAATTTATATTAATCATGACGGCAATTAAGCATTTAATCTCTCATGTCTATTTTTATCCGACCAGCATGATCGTCACCTGTTAGCCCAGCTACGCCACCCGGATCCAAGTAATTGAAGCAATTGCTGATGTTTTCCCCTTTGTTGTAAGCATCCCCGAGGTGGCTTTATGAATACGTCATCACGCTGGGCTGACGTCAGTTGGCGGCCTGAGGGTCGCGTGTTTACGCTGCGTAATTACTGTTAAGTGGAGGTACAGCGGTCATGAGACACCTGCCTCCCGCATCTCGTCTTCATCGCTTCATTCCCGGGTAATTGTCTCGGCTATTATCGCTTAGTGTATCTTAATTGAAAACCAGTTTCATCTAATAATCACTATTTCTCAAAATTTCATTAAAAGACTATGAAACTTATTAATTTCACTTCATTTTAAGAAAATAATGCCATATGTAGAAACAAGTATAGGTAACTTACATTTAAAAAAATGCAGTAAAAGATAATGTTGATGACAGATGATTACAGATAGTAACACGAAATTTATACACATTTTAACATCTTCGAAAGTTACTTAGGACCTTGGTCTCAGCCTATTACAACTTCCTCTTATATAAAAACAAATTTACACTCCTTATAACTTAAAAACTAATAGTTCACAACGACATAAAATAAAAATAATTTACCGGTTTCTGAATAATAAGTCTTTATTTACATAGATAAAAATAATCCCATGTAATTTTGACAAGTCAGTATGGTAATAATATTATCGTACAGGAGTGGAATTCAATAACTTCGGTTGCTATCATTTGGACTTCCTATGATATTATATTGCAAATATCAACTACAATGTATACTTGCTATTCTATAACAGTAATGGTTATATACGGTTGATACTTATAGTCATACATATATAAAGAGCACTGCAACTCTACACTTGATTTTGTTTTAAATTCATAGTAAATTTGAATTTTTGACATTTGACGTGTATAGTTGTTATTTGTAGTTGTTACGAGTTATAGAATCTCAACCCAGATTTGTTAAAATAAAGTGGAAAAATTGAATAATATGGGTGTAATATCAACGAATATCAAAGAAAGCAAAAATGCTCAAAAATTAAATCGATAAAACAAAAATATTACGGTTTTGTAGTACAGGAAGCTGCAGGTGTCTTAAATAAGCTATATTCAATGTAGCTCCATTACAAATGAAGTACAAGTTTTATTAGAGGATGACACCTTTCATTGAAGAAATTTTATATTTATAAGATTTCAAGTATCGTATATGATACTCATAATGCAACCAGCATATCACGTTTGTATATTTTCTTATGTGGCAACATATTTTGTGGACAAGTATCCGACTAATTCAAAGTTGTGGTCATATGAGTGTTTGGTATTTCTTTCATTTCAAAAAGGCGGTCTTGCGGTCAAATATTAAGCAAGCATTCTTGTTAATAGCTACAATTATATTTAAAACATATTTCAAATACTTGTATATGACAAATACAGTTCTTGAAAGACATATTAGAAAATCTTTATAAAATAAGCTAATTCTCCTTTATAAAGTTTTATGGGACTTACAATTAAAGTTCCTTAAGGTACAAAGGCATTTTTTCTGTTCTGAACCATATTCGAAATTTTTGTATTTCAATTTGTAAATTGAAAACCATTAGCCATTTTCAAAAATCTATTATAAGTACAATAAGAGGATATGTTGTATTTAAATTGACCAATTCTAGATTACAATCCGACTAATTACCCTATTAACTCCTCCATCAATCACATTGGAAATGTCATGCCTTCTTTCCCATCTTAAGATCCACCCCCGGATCGCGAAGCCTTGTGCATCTCCCACGCACCTCCCACGGCGGCCGGCGAAGGAATGCTCTGCCTCTGCCTCCGTCTCGGGTCTCGCTGCCGCCACCGCTCGGCGGCCGCGGCGTCCTCTAGCGGAGTAGTTCGCCCGCAGGCCGCTAGGCGCCGCCTGTCTTCACTCCGCTGCAGGAGTGGAAATCGCGCCAAAAGAAAAGTTTACCCGGTGTAGTGGGTTGAAGATTGGTTTAGTTTA
Source organism: Stenolophus ochropezus (assembly GCA_035578165.1). Taxonomy (NCBI): domain Eukaryota; kingdom Metazoa; phylum Arthropoda; class Insecta; order Coleoptera; family Carabidae; genus Stenolophus; species Stenolophus ochropezus. The sequence continues at coordinate 9,192,064 of JAQOWZ010000002.1, forward strand.
AAGGTGTATTGATATGGAATGTCAAGAACTTTGGCTCAAAAGTTGCGACAGTTGTAAGGTTGTCAATCTATAGTTTCTGTACATAAGTACGGTGGTAATTTTAAATCGCGCGAATAGGAAAGTTTACTTGGCATTCGTTTAATGTAAAGGTGTATTGACATGGTATTTCGAGAACTGTGGCTCAAGTGTTATAACGTAGAAGGTTGTCAATCTATAGTTTCTGTACATAAGTACAGTGATAATTTTAAATCGCGCGAAAAAAAAGTTTACTCGACGATGCAGATTGAAACTTAATTTACTTTACAGGTATAGACATGTCATTGGCATGATATTTCAAGAAGGAACATGACTGAAGTATTATAATACTCATATGGTTGCCAATCTAGTTCCTGCAAGCTTATGAAACATATGCACAGTGTTGGAAATTTCTGACACTTTTGAAAAGTCCAGTCGCTTTGACTAATAATAATAAGTATAATAGTTTGCTACACAACCCCTGTTGGTAGCGGTGATTGTCTTGGTTAACCACTCAGACCGGAAATGAGTGGAGTGTTTGTCACAATTGTTCGAAACGCTTTATATGAACAAATAAAAATATATCTACTTGAAGCCCTGTCCCATCTGGGAATGTTGTGCCACGAAAGAAAAAATTTTGCATTTCTAATTTGTCTGACAATGTCTCCGAAAATTTTTAGTCTAAAAAATATCCAATCAAAACACAATTACTCTGAAAATGTTTAGCCTAAAAAAATATCCAATCGAATTCCTGTATTTATGATCATATGTGCGAAACTAGCCAATCATGTTTTAATTTAAAAATGTCATATTTAGGTTATGAAAATGAAAAAAAATCCCACGGAATATCCCTCGATCATTGATAAATAACTTTTCATTTTATGTAAGTAAGTTACCAAGCAATGTGCAAAAAAAAACCAACAAGCAAATGTGAAAAATTAAATAATAAGTCAACTGACTGAATTCCAGTAATTTTTTCCCTTAACTTATTATTATACATTAGAAACGATTCTCAGTGTTTCAGTAGAAATATAAATTATTAATAAAAGGCGACACATTTGTGCATAATTAATAAAGTATTACTATTGTAATTATACGTAAATATACCATATGTGTTTGAGGTTTACAGTATGGAAAGGCGTACAGTATTACGAGAGGAACAAAGATGTAAGAGAAGATAAATTCATTTGATTTGACGTAGAGAATTTAGGGGTTGAAGTAATCTGCTTATAATTCGGTAGGTGAGAAAATGAGTTAATTCAGCTGTTCCGTGAGACAAAGGAACATCTCAATCTCTAGAACAGTTGTCAGACGCTCAGTGTAAAACACGCACGCACATCATAACAAAACATCTCCGAGAACTCTCGACTAGGTTTCAAATTAAATTTTGTTTGTATCATCTCGAGGCCGGCTTAACTAAGCCTGGTTAATATACGATATAATATATGTAGCGAGGCTCACAGTCTAGGATTACCCGCTGTCATTGTCGCGTAAGGTAGCGCCGTCTTTTGTTGGATTACCTCAGAACTTTGTCAACCGCAAAAGTTATAAAGGGGAGACGAACTTCATTCCACCGGTTATCTTTATACCAGGAGAGGTTACGTGTTTTGTTTCATTCTGACAAGTGAATAAGGACTTCTGGCTTACCAGATTACTTAATTGTTATCGTTTCTTGTTGTGGATTTCTCCTAACCGCGTCATAAATACCGAACGTAGACTTGAAGTTTTTGATGTTTTATTTTTGCCAGGCTGATAACTACTTTCTCTTTGATAGCTTTATCATCCTTTTAATTAGGATATTTTTGTAATCTATATTAATTAAATTTTTAAAGGAAAGTGACATCTGAAGTTTGTTTTTCGCAGTACGACTACTACATAAATAAAACCAACGATTTTCACAGTTTGATAATATGTAAATATCATATATGACCAGGATATAACTTACCGGTTATACTTATAAAGATTTAGAACGTGTAATTGTGTCTCTTATTCCACAAATAACTAATTTTTATTCAGAATTTATTTATCTCTTTATGTTCCTAATCTGTCATCAAAGCTGTACTTCAAAAATATGTCTTCGAAAATATTTAAAAAAAATAAACAACTAATACTGGATAACTGTTTTGAAGTGTCCCAAAATGAGTTACCTTGAGATGAGTTTTCAATCTCGGGAATAGGAAAAAGTCACAAGAACTTAAATCCGGCGAATACGGAAGATGAGGAGCCAAAGGAATGTTTTTACTGACCAAAATTTTATGTATTTTTAAACCATTTTTTCACAGATTTTTCTCATCCCCAAATAATTAATCACAATCTGTTGGACAACGATGTGAATCAAATTTAGCTCTTCTTCAATCATTCAGTACTATCAACCGACGATCTGAATGCATAAGATCCAAAATTATATCGACATTTTCATAACTTCTTAAAAATGAAGGCCTTTCGCTACGTATTTCATCTTCAATCGACTCTTTTCCTTCTGAAAATGCCTAAAACCACCGAAAAATCTGGCCTCTTGACAAAACACTGTCTCCGTAGGTCAGCTAAAATTTTGTAAAAGTTTTCATTTCACTGTGACCAAGTCTGAAGCAAAACCTGATAGCTCAACGTTGTTTGAAATTGACGTTACTTATTTTTAGAACGCACAAGAAAAAACTTGCTAGGACAACCAAATACATCTACTGAGTTCACATTCATACTAAAGAGTAAAGACATATAACATATCCACCTGCTTGCTCTCAAAGTCCCGCGTCCCAAGTGTTACCAGATCAAACGATACGTTGTCAGTCTTATTACTTAATTTACACAGCTTGTCTTTACGTATAGTATGATACATACAAAATATGTATGAGAAAATGTCATTCTGCCATTATTTTTGCTGCATTGACTTCTACAATAATACAATATAGTACTGTACGTAATCTGTAAAATTTTCAGAAACAAAGAACTGTAAAGTAACTATGTTACATGTATTTTAGTTATAATTACAATATTTTAAGAAAATTGCATTGCATTGACTTCTTCAAAAAATACAACATAGTACTGTATGTAAACTGTAAAATTTTCAGAAACAAAGAGCTGTAAAGTAATTATGTTACATGTATTTTAGTTATAATTACAATATTTTAAGAAAATTATGAAGACAGAGTTGTAAGGAAAGCGGCACGGAACAATAGGCATGTTTATTAGTCCGCCGCTTTGTCAAAACAAAAAACTTGGAGTTAGTAAAGTGTAAATAAAAGTTGTTTAGAAATTCCTTGTCCGCCGTGGTGATTATTCCCTGCGTCTATTTTAAATTTTATAGCTTGTCAGCAAAGCACTCTCCTACTCCCAGCTTTTATAGTTTTTGTGCTGGAAATTTCAACATTTTCGTCGAGGCGGACTATGGGTTAGCACAGAGCACAGCACACTTGAAACTCAGTGGACACTAGATCTTTGTACTGGCTGGAGTGTTGCCAACATTTAAAATAAAATTACGTCATGTGGATAGCCACAGCAGAGGTACGCTGACCATCCTCTGCGTTCTAGATCAATTGCTCGTAGAGATTGGTTTTTGAATTTTATAGTTATAGTTTCAACATGCTCTCCATATTCGACGGAGACGGGTACTTTGCATTCAATATCGTCAACGCTCGTATTTCCCCCCGACTTCTTCCTAATAGTTCTACATTTCCAAATTGAAACTGTATCTGTATTTTTTACAAATGTTTAGCCGTGATATTTGTTTTCTCGAGGACTGTTTCAAATTTACAAGATTTATGAACTATGAAGCTCTCAAACACTTTTACTGTCTTCTAATTTATTTGTTTTTTCTTCATCATTGGCTTTACTAACCCTAAATTTCTAAATATATCAATACCCGTAAACTAATTAAAAAATCTTCCGAATAAGCATTACTTAGCAACATTAAATTTTAATAAATTAAAGAATAAAATATTTATTAAGATAAATCTGAAATATAAAACTATAAGTTACCATGTAAAAAAAATGATTTGGTAATACAATACATCTCGCAATTGTACATATAATTTCCTGTTTTTTATACAGAGTGTAGCAAATAACTTGTTATACACGGGGATCTCGAGAAATTAAACCAAAGTAACCAATCCATGTTTTTAGAAAAACAAAGACATGGTTAAAATGGTCCCTTAATGCGGCAACATTGGTCTAATTTAATCGACCTTGTATCTTTTACCGTTCCTGAGAATTCTCATGCTTTACAAGTTATTTGGAACAGCCTGTATACTTCTTATTAAAAATATTTATAGTATCACTATGTACATGTATTTTACGAGTATATTGAAAATTTGGTTATTTTTGCAAGGATAGTCGATAGTCACATGTAATTTTATTATATAAACTGACATATAATTCTGATAATTTTTTCCATAAACATATCCTTCTTAAATATATATTTGTTTTTAATATCTTAAGGAATATTCGTGCCTTTTTGAATTTTTTACTACATGCATTATGTTAATCATTAAAACTTTGTTGATTCGAAGTATATTAAAATGTTTAGTTATTATTATTTTTTAAACTATTCTTTAATAGGTATATATAATAACAAATTTGATAATTATATTTGCGAATTTTAATAAACATATAAAAAAACTCCTTTGTTTTCTTAAAATTTCTAAGCTTGTTATTATAGTGAAAGTTGTTATCAAAATTACGAGTCATAACATTTGTGAGTTTTTATTTATAAAATTGAATTATCTTTCAATTTGATATGTTTCGAAATAACGATAAATAAAAGTAAAAGAAAACATTTATAGATTCTAATAACATATGTATATCTTCTTGTTGAACATTATTAATTAAAATCTAATCAAATCCTCCCGTATAAAAACAGTAAAATTTTCTAGTTAATATCTACATATTATATGATCATGTCCGTAGGAATATCTGTGGCACACATACATACATCATCTTATGTAAAATAATATCATTATCTACTTAAATATAATTTTTAATTTTTGTGTTTTGTACTTTAATTTAATTAGAATTTATAAAGAAAATTTTAATTAAAGCAGTCGTTCAAGAAAACAAAATGTTGACAGAGAAACCCTCTCGAGTCGAGAAAAGAAAGAGTAGTATCGGAGTATAGAGAAAAATCTGTCGGAATTTATTTTTACAGCTTTTGCTATAACCCTGCAGAATGGAGGAGCTACTGTGGCGCCATTACCGGAAGCTATTAACAATAGAGGAACATCTCCAATGAGTACACTACACGGTGTAGTTGCCTTTCGCCTTGCCCAAAATCATTAAATCAACTTGCACGCAACGAAAAAATAGGAAAAAGTATCCTCTGAACGGATAATTAGGTCAGCGGAGAATGGCGAAACACAAATGTTTCCGCGATGAGTAATGCATATTCGCCGTTTTACTTTCCATGGCCGCGATGCGCTGTTTTCTTTCCCCTAAAAGCGTTAATAAATATTTGGCAAAGTGGTTAAATGTAATTTGCTTGAGAAATATCGTGGTTTAATGTTCATTTATCAAAACGCGGAGAGGTTAAAGGAAACGTTTAATTTGAAGGCCTCGATAACGACCATTCATTCAAAACAACACCAGATAAAAATTTTTAATGAGGATTTATTGGTTTCATTACTCAACTAGTATCCAAACAAACTAAATTTACTTTTCATTAAGAAAACAACACAGATGTACAGCGGGATCATTTCATTACTTTATCATAATTAGCACTACATTGCTAGCAGGAACCGAGCCGTTAAGTATCGCAGTTATAAAATAGTTTAAAGGCCTCTTTTTAGTTGAATTACCTGAGTATGCTACAGTACTGTTTTCGAAGTTATAAAAACAACTAATTATATATTTCTGTAATTATCATTCATCGGATGTATTCTAGCAAGTACATTTTTTCTGCTAATAAAGGTAAGTAATAATATTTTTATGATGTTCTTATTAAATATAAAAAAGAACCTATTAATTTTTTGACATCTCTACAGCGTTTCAATCCAAAAACGTAGCTATTTTTTGGGATAATGAAGTTTTCCGAGAGACAGAACTGTGAGATATGAATTTATACCTTAACATTGTCTATGGTTACCGTGGGCAATGGAAATGTGTTTACAATATACTATGTATCTGTAGCAATAACAAACAAACAATAAGTAATATCTTAATAATCGTAGAAAAATATTAATTTCTATATTATTGCAAGGGAATGTAATTTTTCTTAAGAATTGTTTTGAAAGAATGAATCTATAAATAATACATTTGATCTTCGGTGACACAGTAAAATTTGACGCACGATAAATTTTAAAAATTGTGTCTGAAAATAACGGCCAATTATATTGTACCTGCCTTTGTGTTATATTCTTCAGCTCATTTATAATACAAAGAAACAAGCACTATGAATGCTCGAGCAGTGTGATCCTGACAATATGGAGCACAATGTAGGTAATAATTTACATAGAAGCAGTCGCGCTGGTTCAGTTAATTAAAATTCCCAAGCAATTAATGTCAATAAGGCTCGGTGCTGACCAGTGACACCTGTTTCCGTCACTCCTGCGAAGAGGGTCATTCGTGCAAATCAGGTTAATTGCAAAAAGAAACCATTTCGATTCTCTTTCGCCAACGTGAAAGGTACTTGTTAGCCTTTTAGTGAGTGTCAAAATCAAAGTCTTCTTTTTCTATTGCACAACATTCCTGCATCAGATCCCCAAATAACTTGATGACGCATTTTAGAAGTACAAGTTATCCGGATAAATTAAACAATATATTCTACTAGGGTTGAAAAGGATATAAAATTAAACCCGGGACAATTCTAAAATGTGTAGGCCCACAATTATTAAAAATTAAAAACAGATAATTTTGACTACCCCCGATTTCCTGATGAGCTAGTTCAGTAGTCCGACATTGTATTCTATGATTTAATTTACTAAGCAGGTAAATATTAAAATATCACACTTTCTTATTTCCATTTACCAGACTTCATCCCACGGTTACTCTCTTACACTAAGATTTTAGCTCAAATCAGTGTTGCCAGATTGTAGGATTATTCCTTTAGGATTTTATTTAGAGTTAGGTGTCCTGAAAAAATTCATTGTCTCTAAACATTAGGTAGAGCGTTTCTAGGAATTCCGTCATTTGCTAAATAATTATCCTGATTGTGTTTGTGTCCTGTGCAAGATCTTCCTTCTCGGAAATCTTATTCTTCACTTCATTTACGGTCAAACTTTTCCTTTATTCTATCGAGTAAAATTTTTTGATAGTATATTACTAGAGATACTGAGCAAGGTTATTCTTCTCCAATTAATCTGGTTCAAGTCAGGCTTTTTTGGTACAAAAGGAGATTCAATTTTACGTCCCTAAAGAGTAAAATTTATTTTATTACATTTTTTTTTACTTCAACTTTTGAATTTTCCTTTAGTGGCACGCGACATGACTGAAAGTTAAAAGTTCATTAAATGTGATATTTCATTACATAACGGTTGCCGGTCACTGCAATACATCACGGAATATTTACAAAAAAAAAGAATTTTAAAATGGTAAATGTAAACTATTATTTCTGGTAGCTTTTTACCAAAAGCTTAAATTATGAAATTTTATTAATAGCTAGATTGACGGATGGATAGAAATCTCATTTAAATAGTGCAAGAATTAATTCGTAGACATTCGTTAAATTATCATTATGTCAAAATCTGCATCACAAATTTAAAAAGATGATTTGGATATTTAAATGATAAAAGATTTGTAAAATCAATATGATATTTAATGCTAATATTTCTTCAAATATTATCTAAATAAATATTAATAATTATTGTTTAGAGAACGTATTATTATTTTCTCTAAATAATAATGAATTTGGCTGAGGAACAAAGGTCTTCTTGAAACATTCTTAAGAATTTTCTTATTTAATCCTTTTGTTTTGTGTTCATTTCAATTGCAATGACACCCACCACAGGTGTGTGTATATTTTCGTCTTTCATCCTCTCCCGAAATCTCCGAAAAATGCGCATTTGTCGTGCTCTTTCCGAACTTTTGTGGCTTTTATTTTGACAATTTAATCTTTGCCTTTGAAGTAGGAGTCGGAATTTTAAATCTACCTCACGAGTTCTATTCTTAACCTAGCGAAAATATCGACCAACCTGTCAAATATCAACGTGTGTTACTAAAACATATGACGCTCGCTCCAACATGGTCATATGTTCATTTAGAATGATTCACGACTCATCTTAATATACATTGGAAGATTCTTTTGAAGTCTGTTAGTTTTTCCTAGGTAAAGCAGACTTTGAAGTGAAAGGTAAAAGACAGAGATGGGGGATTTTTATAATTATGTCTGTGAGCTTTAAATTTAAGCTTGATATAAATTTGGAGCAAAGCAAGTTGACGGGACCACCCGGATTTTAGAAATAAGATATATAGCGCACTTGATATATGTAACGTTAATTTGCGACAACATATATTTCGCACTTATTCTTGTAGTTTTATATTTATTTTCTCCTACTCTTGCTTGTTTACTTTCCAGTGACCTAATTCTCAAATCCCGCAGATTATTTAAGAATTTACAGAAAAATTTATTTCGTCCGACAACAACCGTTTAAAAATGCTTCACAACATTTTTCTCTTTCATAATTATTAATTAAACTGTGATACTGTTTATAGATTTATCCTTTGACGAAAAAATACCAATACCACGTACATTAAATCGATAATAGGTAACCAAAATCCAATTCTACTATACTGAACAGGACCTCAATTACAATTTCTTTACCATTTTTAAAGATTAATTTTTACTTCATATTGTACTATAATTATAACGTTTGATATTCAAAATATTTGTTATTTGCAACTTGAAACAAACTTAAATTTGAATGTAGGTACTTCTCGCTTCTACACAGGGTGTCTGTTTTACGAGGCTAACTATTAGTATCTCGAGAACCGTAAGAGATACAAAATCGATTAAATTGGAGCAAAGTTATCGAATTAATTGGCCATTTTAATGAAGTATTTGTTTTCCTGAAAAAATGCAAGGTCACTAGATATGAGCAAAAAACTCCATTGGTCCATTTACTTTTTCACTTATAACTTTCTTGGTTCTTTTCAAAAAAATCATACTAACTTTCAATTTTCATATGGGGTTCAAAGTTGTCTTTATAGCTATTAAATAGAGATTTTTTTCTCTTTGATATAAAACACACCAACATTAGCTGATAGTCCCGGCAAGATACTTACAACTTACGACGATAAGATTTGAACCCCAGGATCTTACACTTGACTCAGTTTGAGTCGAAACGCACCAATCAATTGAACTACCGCAATCCGTGGAAAACATGTTAGACAAAGAAATTTATTGATGGAAAAAATGATCAATGACGAACGGACAATAAATACTGAAAAATCAGTCAGAATTTGGACAGAAAACGAAATACAACCTTCCAAATTCTGATTGATTTTCCCGTAAATTACTTCCCTGTCAAAGAAATTTAAATTCTTATAGTAAAATAAACATTTCAAATGTGAAAGGTAATGGCTGTAGCAGAGCTAGTAATCTAATAGTGCATATATGGAATGGGAATATACATGTGTAAGTGTAAGAAGGTGAGGTATATTTCGGTCCAGGCTGTCGCCACTTAGCGTAATGATTGTAAAAAGGCGTGTTGGGTAAACAGAGCTTCTTCCACATCTGCTAATTGGAATAATCCAGTGAGAATGAATTCCCTCGCTCTGGCAACATGATTAACTTCTTGCCGACGACGGCGTAAGCGAAGGAACTACAAGTTGTAAAGGTAATTCAAATTTGTGTTTTAATTAAGTAATAACAGTACATTTCGCGATACCACTTGTTGTCGCTGCTGCGTGCTGTAGTGCGCAGCGCCGCCGCTAGAGGCAGCGGCGTCGGCTGGCGTAATGAAGGCGTCGGGGCGCCTTGCATATGCATTAGCCTCCGAGCCTTCCTGAGGTGGGATATGAAATACGGGGATGTTTGTACACAAAATAACGCTCCAACACCTACACTATCTTCCCTTACTTTCTACAATTTTTAATTTCAATTATGTAGGTTGTTTTATAGTAGATTGAATTAACATTCCAAGTTCTCTCATTGAATCGTTCATCGTTGTACAATATGCAATTAATATAAAAATTAAAGAACAGGTCGCATAGTACGCACAGTATAACCACAGAATAGTTACATACAGAAGCGGTACCTTTCATGTTCCCTATCCAGTTCTATAACCTTGGAACATTGGGTAGACCTTTAAATTTGTTGCCTTCCCCTATCTGTCCCTAAGATGTGACGAAACTCTCCGATTTTAAACAATGAGCCCTTTAAATTTGTTGCCTTTCCCTATCTCTCTCTAATTTTCGTTTCTCTGTCGCTTCTGTATAAACCTATTCTGTGGTATAACTACAAAATTTCTTTTAGAAAAAGTTTCACTAGTATTTCAAAAAAAGTTATATAACGTATATTTAAAATAAAATTACTTTTAACGAAGAAACAAAAAAAGACAAATAAGCGAGTGAAACCGTTTCGAACAAACCCGAAAGATTAAAGCACCAGACACGATACGAATAATAGTTTCAACCATTTTTTGTGACCGAAACCGAAACTTCGGTTGAACACTAAATCGTATCTATTTTCTAAAAACTTACGGAGCTATGTATAAATGCCGGGAAACATAAGCTTACCGAATAACGCCTCAGAGAAAAAGAATTTAAATCATTCGTTTAATTAGAATTATGATCGCACGGATAAATATCCCTAAGAACAATAACAAGGTAATATTTTAAATGCAACGTGATGTTTGCAGAAAATAAATTATAAAAGAACATGTACGAGTATTTTATGAAGTGTTGTTAAATATAATTTGAATATTTTGTGTTCCTAGTAAAACTAATATTTAAATCCTGGATTGATTTATTTATATAAGTACACGTGTGTTAGTGTAATTTAAAAATAGAAGCGGATTTTGCAAAGTAAATATTCCATTTGTTTTACAAATATGAAACATTGTCGGCGTTCAAATATAACTTTCATACCTCGCCCGTTGGCAGTCACCATACATTGTAAATGTTTAGTGGAATATAAATTCCTGAAAAAAATGCAGGTGATGATAGATACTGGTGGAGCAACTAAAACAGGACATGCAGTAATAAGGTTTCGGGTAAATGAGATAGTAAATGACAGCGCAATAAATTTCCAGATTATTTGCTGTTTACTAATGATTCACTCAATATTTGAAAAGTCTAGTTTTACGAGTAAATGTGTAAAATGTTGATGATGAGGAGGCAAGACACCTATTTAAATAATCTTGTTGAAATTATATTTTTATTTCAAAGACATCTTTAATTGCTTTATTATTTTTAGTATATATTGTTTTTCCCAAGTATTCTGAAGATCATCATCTATCAATTGGTGTTCACAGCTTACTCTTTTTTTAGGTTTTTATGAATATTTGGTTTCAGATTAATATTTTCGCAAAAAAAATAATACACGAAAATTACTGCAATTAGGTCATATGGCTTATTTGAAAAAAATAAGTAACATTTAGGATCCGTAGTGGACACAACCGACATTTCAATACATAGTTAGTCGTCTCGAATAAGCAACTTTTTTTATTTTTACAAAAAGGTATAGTATATTTTCAAAAAGGTGTTTCACAAAAACATCATTTATTAAGGAATCCGTTTAGCTGGTTATTACATCGTAATTGGGACTACTTATTAGAAAGCCCAGATAAGCTAACGTTATTTTACTTTAATCGGTTACAGCGACGAAATTTTTGGGATCACTTTAATGTCTTTAATGTCGCTACACTAAGATTTCGTATTCACTTGTCATGATTAGCGATAATGAAGCATATTTCTTAGGTTAATAATTTAGTGACGACAGCAGCCGTCTTTAAACTCTTGTTTAATCTTAAACATAGCAGAATTTGTAGGTGATATTGATGACATAGTAAATATTCGGAATTATTAGTAAATATTCGGAATTATTTGGTATTAATAAAAAGACCATCTATCGTTAAAGAAAGCTTAAAGAAGGTTGTTGAATATGGTTACAATTACCACCTTTATTAAACATAGAGACCGTCTCTAGCTAAACAAGACTTAAAGAAGGAGATAAAGACAAGAGCTGAATATTTTATTTTACCAACGAAGTTGTACAGTTTTAGTAGTAAGTTAAAGTGTTGCCACATGAAAACACAACCCATATGTAAAATAGCAATTGCAGTATTGAAATCATTTTTTTTAATAAATCAATCATCAATGTGATTTCAATCAATGCATTCCTTTATAGAATTTTGCTTTGTATATTTCTGAAAAAGAAGAAAAAGTGTAGTCCCTGTCTCACAAACTCGTTTTTATTTTAGTTTTACCAAACAAACAAAATATAATATTAATTTAATAACGAAACATTGTGAGCGCTTAAATATAACTTTCATACCTCGCCCGTTAGCATACATTGTAAATGTTTAGTAGAATATAAATTCGAGCAAAAATTGCAGGTGGTGATAGATGCTGGTGGTGCAGCTAATACAGGACATGACGTAATGAGGTTTCGGGTGAAAGAGACTGTAAATGATAGCGCCGTAAATTCCGGCGCAAAATAGCGGGCCGGTATAATTCAGTGGCTCGTCAAAGCAATGCACAATTACCCCGTGCATACGCGTACAGCTAATATTTATTCACTTAACCGCCTGGCAGATCGTATATTTTCTATATTATGCTCCACTGAACTAGGTTTACGAATGGGGTTATTTTTGACGTGTTTGCGCAATCTAGCAGCAAAACGCAACTACTAGCAACAGCTACAGCATCGGACGGTAAACATGGCTTCTTTCCACATGCATCGCACTTCATAAATCAATGCTCATTTTAATTATGGGAATATAATATCAGATAAATACACTTGTCGACCAACGCATTATGAAATACTGCTTGCTACACATGTATTTACTGTTATACAGATAATAAACTTTATCATAAAATTATACACGATAACAAATATTCATTTTAGTACCAAACATTTCAAAATATTATTACACAAATAATATAAAATGTATAAAATCTGATGAGTGAACTTACAGGTTATTCCATTAAAAATCTTATAATATGATGTTTCAAAAAAGTACAAGTACACTGACGATAAACTAGCAAAGTTATGGACATTTTCTCGAATCTGTTATTAATTTCTTGCTATTAGGCGTTTAATTTAATGTTTCTTCTAAAATACTTCATGTCAAAACTAAATCTTTTAACATATAATTCGAAAACTATTATTCGTCAAATATTTTGAAAATGAATAACACACTTGCTTTAATAATTAATTATAATTAAGATACATAATTTGAACACTGTGTGAAACCAATATAATTGTAAAATTTTCTGTAAAAGCAGAAGTTATTAAATGGGGACTCATAGAAAAATAAAAAATCTTTATGTTTACTAACAATAGAAATATATTACATTGTTTAAGTTAATAGATCTAAGAAAAAAAGAAATGATCTATACAAAAAAATGTGAAACTATGAAATATATTTTTGATTTTGAACTACGAAAATCATATTTAATTTATGTAAATTCTATTTAATATGTAAAAAATGTTTATTGTTAAGTATTCTTCGAGAGAGAGTAAAGCAAACTATCAATGAAAAGTTTTTTTTTTATTCTTATGAATTTGTAATACAACATAAGCAAAAGGGAACGATATTTCTCTCGTACTATATAGCAGTTATTAATTTTCTATAGATCACTTCTGCACATATACTTCTATTCTCAAATACTAGTAGAAATACCTAATATAATAGTGTAAGTTATCGAACAGACATGTAGTTATATTATCCTGAAGAGAAATGGAAACAGCATTTTAATGTAGAAGTAAATTTAAATGTAACTTTCTTCCCCGTACATTTGCGCTCAATATTCCCAGATAGGTACAGCAATAAAACGGTAAAATATAATGCAGAGATACCTAGCAATAAAAGATATTGCGTTTTCTATATTTCTGCAAAAGAAAATAATAAAATTAATTTATGTACGTTGCCGTGGCTCATAAAATTGTGGATAAAAGTTACAGGTACAAATAAATTCCACAATCTAATAAAAACAGCGCGGTTTCTTTCGCTCTGATCGAATTATGCAGAAACAATAAAGCGACCCAGTGGGGGTTGTGTTTAAAATGACAGTATTTCCCACCTGTTTTCCGGGCGGCCGGTAAATGTCAAATATTTCACGGAGTTATCGGCGTCTGGGGAGCGAATTTGTGTTTACTTCCTGTTGGGGGGATAGGAAAGTCATACGCGGCCGGTAGAGGCGCTCCGAGCGGTAATGAGAACTCCCGGATGCACCTGAGGCATTACAATAAAATGCCGACGAATTCTACACAAGAATTTTTGCATCTGTGATTTGTAAGGAAAATCAATACACAATACGAAGTTTTATTGCGGACTTATTCTCTTCTTCAATTTTAACACGAAGCAGAAAAATTAAGCACAAATTACAGCCACATTTTTTAGGATTCTTTCATTCAATGGTGTTGCATTCCTAGGAGGATAACAACAACTTTTCATCTCTTTTAATGTAATTCGTCAACGGAAAAGTCCAGGTTCAAACATAAGCGAAAATTGAAGAAGATTGGCTCATGAGAAGTCGAGGAATTGTCATAGAACGTTTCAACTTCTTTCATTTAAGTTTACAAAGAAACCTAAATTTATATCTGTCCTAATAAAAATATTATGAAGTAAAATAGCTACTAGAACAATGTTCAAATCATATTAATAAAATAATTATTTTTACTTACCTACTTGTATAAAGTAAAGGAAAAGTGTTGCAATCGTGATACATTTTTGTTTTCAGATTTCAGCAGAAATATCCCTTTTCACCATCCCTGAACCCATTTTTCGGCGAAACTTCTGTACATACGTCTGTATCTTTCAAAATTTTTAATCGACAGTGCTAAAAGGGCACTCTGCTCGAAGGGTTTTTTGAATTTGTCGAATATCTTAAAAACGATTATACGTAGACTGTTAAAATTTTAGACTTACAGGAAAATCATGTGGTGCCGACATCAGATTTTTATAATAAATATACTTAGGTCTTTGGGCATTCAAGATTTTTATTAATCCAAACCTGAAAACTGCAGAATTTCTAACAAACCAGAAGCAATTTTTGATGCATCGCACTAAATTGTTCTTTTATAATTTTATGGTAAAAGGATTGTTCATCTAGTGTTGCCGTCTAAACAAGACAAGACAAGACTTTGCAAAATCTTGCCTTGTCTAGAAATTTCAAGACAATCCTTAATTAAGTCTAAGTCTAGATTAAAAAGTCTTGTCTAGATATCAAGACCCTAGATTGTTTCAAGACTCTACATTAACCGATGCATACGCCTTATAAAAAGACAGATAATTATTCGCCAGCGTTCTTTTTTTTATTTTACAATCACTGTTTCAGCTCGGAGGAATCTTGAAAAATGTCTACAGCTTTCTCGTTTTGACCTAGCATAAGAATGTATTGTCTTGTCTTGAAATTTCAAGACAAGAGTCTAGGAAATCTAGATTTTATGGCGATCCAATAACTTTTCGTGAGAGTAACTTAACAAATATCCAAAAAAATTAAGTACAAATTACAGCTGGAATTTCGAAATTGTGAAGTGAATCCCATCAGATTGATGTAGACAATTTAGGTTGTCTACAGGCTCTAAAGGATCTACAGCACGTATAAGTTCCGAAATATTCAAAAAACAGTTGTAGTTTTATTTCTTTAATAGTTGACATTTCACAGTTCGCTTAATTTGCGTCGAAATATGCTAATCAAATAATAAAGATAGTAATACGAATTAAAGACAATCGCGTGAGATCTACGTAATTAGCTTCAGTAAAATAATAATGATGATTTAAAGAAATTTCCTCAGTAATAGGCAATAATTTTTTTGTTGGATTTGTTTGAATGTAGCAATTTTTATAGAGTGCATGAAATAAAGCTCCCCCAAATCAATTATTAAGAGGAGTTGTTATGGTATAAACCCCATAACGTTTGCGAGGGCGCCGCGACGCTCATGTAGGCAGATTGCGGCCGTTCACACACGTCGAGTGACGGAAGCAATCACAGCGTCTGTTTTACGACGGCTGATCAAACACCTGGGACATCCACACGCCACACGCACTTCATTCCACGCCCAAGTGAGTGGAATACTCTGTCGATGGGGAGACGAGCAGCCCTCATGCACAGCTTTCAATTTAAAACTTACACACGCAGAAACAAAGGACACTATTCACTAAGATACTGGGTAAATATAACAGTAGTTATAATTGTAATAGTGACACAATGGTTAGGTTATCTTATTTCGTCTGGAAATGAAGATGTATGTATACGAAACAGTCGCTTTTCTCTTATTACCAAACTACAATTTGTTGATAAAAGTTTATAAAAAATTTTGAGTAAATAAAGATAGCATAAGTAAAAAAAAAATTTCATTTTACGCACGAATACCTATATAAAAATAACGAATATCAAAAGTACAATATAGTTTTACACAACGTAATAAAATAATCTGGAAATATACAAAGAAAAACTAGAAAAAGTAAATATGAAGAATAACAAGACAAAGACAATAACAATGGCAACACGTCAACAAGAAATACCTACAGCATGATATACAATTAAAGACAGAAAAATTGCAACAGGTACAAAAATTTAAATATTTGGGACCAATGATATCTATCACAAGACGAAAAAATTGAAGATGAAATAAAAGAACGAATCTTTGCTGGAGGAGTTCCTCAACACAAGAGAAATACCGAAAAACACGAAAGTAAAATTATAAAAAAGTCGTAACATTTATACTGACATAGGAATCAGAGATGCAAGCAACTGGAATGTGATTTCTAAGAAAAATAGAAAACAAAATAATAATGAACAAAATAAAAAATGAAACCTACCGACAAACTTTAAAAGTCAAGGAAGTAGAAGAGAAAATCGAGCAAAGATAATTAAGATGGCTTGATCACCTGAAAAGATTGTCAGAAGACAGAATAACCAGAAAAGTGTACGAGGCAAGAACAACCAACAGGAAGACAAGAGCCAGACCAAAAAAAAACATGGCGAGACAAAGAGAAATAAGCGGCAGAGAAGAGAGGAGTAAAATGGGAAAATGTTACGAAAGACTCAGAACGCAAAAAGACAGTAATCTAGAGTAGACCAACCAGGTAGAACTCAACCCCAGCCGCCTCACACTCGAAAGAGTAGAAAAGCAAAAATATTAATTAAATAAATACACAACATAGCATGAAGAATAGTCTGCTTAGAACGAATATGGAAATTGTAAAAAACAATGAATAAGTCAAAAAGCAACCTTCTTGACAAGATAAGTAGACATTATTTTTTTCTGAAATCGAACAAGAATTTAAAATCATATGTATTTACGCATAACCTTATCTTATTAATAACAAAAATAGGATCGTATTTCGTATTGAAATATAAAATATACATTTGGAAAAATTGTATTTTACCACTACCTAGGTAGGGAAATTAAAATTCCCTGTCTATTTTGTGATAGCGAAAAAATATGTATTAGGTATTTTTTCACTGATCGCTATTCTGTTAGTATGTAATGAATTAATGAATACTACTGAATGCTACATTCAAGCTGTTTAGAAACTATACAAAATGTTTCGATGCACAGATAATCAAATTTCTGGATAAAATATGATTTAGCACTAAGGAAATAAGTGGATTGTTATATTTTCAAAGAGGTATTAGAAATTAAATCATTACATTTCAGTACCTAATGGACAAAATAAAATATTGCTTTTATTTGATTATTGCGTTCCTAAAGCCATATTGTTTATTATACTTGCAGTTTGATTCCCAAAACAAATATCTGTTTACATCCATTTATGAGTGAGTAATATCGTGAGCATTCTGGAGGTAGATAAGAGCAATTACGCTTGAAGAATCGGTGGTTTGTTTGTACGGATACTTTGACCTTAGCTCAACGGTAAACGTTGTCTGTCATCAGGGACGATAAGGCAGGCAGGATCGAAGACGTGTTTAATATTCATCGGTACCTTGCCGCAGACAAAGGCCATGATAAGGATGTTGACATTCTTTCCGACCAATCAGTACGAAGGTAGCTTATCGCCACAAGTCAACACCAAATATTCCCACTGTTTGTTTGGATATTGTTATAAATAAATGAATGAAGATGATTAATAACTCAACAATGCTGACATAAGCAAATTGTTCAAGGTTATTCACTTAACAGATATTCAAAATAAATATATAAAACATGTTTTTCATGTATATGTATTCAGGAACCCGTGTTTTTATTTCGTTTAGAAAATAACAATCGAGTAATAGAAATTAATACTATGAAATTAAATAATTTGTTCAAAAGCTTGCCTGTCTTCAAAATTATTCTCGATGCGTTGGCAACAATTTTAAAGTAAACTTCAATTAAATGTTTTATCATTCCCAAAATATTCGTTAAAATTTTGTCAAAAAACTAGCAAGGATACTTCGACGACATTTTAGATCATTGTTAACATAGAAATGTCAGTTTTCATCACTTTTGAACAATGGTTGCTATTGATGTAAGATATAAAGGAAAGTCTAAAAATGGCTGGAAATCGAAAAAAAAACTGTGATCAAAATTCATAATATTTCATATTTAAATGACAAATATAATATCTTTCACGTACGAATTACTAAGCATACTTAAAATAAAACAAGATATGATTTTTTTTTAAACTTGTGTAAAATTAAAAGAACAATTATAAAAAATTAAAAGAATCAGTAGAATAACTTAAAAAGTAGTTGATAGAAATCTGTGGTAATTTTGAAGTCGACAAAAGTATTGAAAATTCATTTAAATATACTTAATTTAATAGAATAGTTATTTTTATATTAAGTGCACGAAGTTTGTTTTTTTAGTGAGTGAGATATCTAAAAGTCAGTTGAACGCACTAAAAATATTTCACGTATAAAATACAAACAATATTGTTTCTATAACTAATTTGCATAATATTTTTTTGTCTGTATAAATTAAATGAAGAAATGCTTTCCATCACCGTGATGAAATCTAACAACTGTAAAAAAATTGACTTTATGCATTGGTATTGGAAAATTGGAATAAAAAAAAATTACAGTTGTAGAAAAAAATATATAGATGTTCAAAAATTATATACACGTAATCAATACAATTTTTTATTTATTTATTATTTTTTTTTGCTAGGAATTATGTAGAAAAACTTAAATTCTTCCAGTTTTAAAATTAATTTCTTGGAGTAGCGTTTGGCATACTTCTGTTAAGTATAGTTGGAATATTTTTCAGGCTGATTAATTCATTAGCATGATTGGCGATTAGAATCTCAATTTATAAAATACACAGCATCATAATGAGCAATTAGAAGATGGCGGAAGCCTCGCTTGTATATATTTTAAAGTTGATGATGTATTTTAATTAGTCGACATGTAAATCCGATTAAAAGTGGCGCTGTTGTTATTACCCTAAGTGGTTCGCACTTTGCATATTTCCAAGATTCGCGCTACACTGTTTGACTTGCAGAGACTTCTAAAGGTAAACGTTTCGCAATTTTATAACTTATTCGTTCCTTGGCAGACAAACAAGGTGTATCTAGAGATTTGCATTAATTTTATACCGTCATAAATGAAGCTTACTTCGGCGGAAAGCAGCGCGGAGATTGACTTCGGGACGAGTGCGGCTTTCCCAACTATTCCTTCCAATCCTTATTCTAATCAATTACTATTATGCACTCACGGAATTGCATGATCAATTCAAACTCTTAATTTTACATAGAATACTAGTTTTCTTAAATTATACATTGCTCCACTTCTATCCCACCGGTCCAAAATTTCAATAGATAATATTAAAATTTATTTTTGCTGACTTGCTTTAACAGGATAGTTGTACAGATTAAAGACTTTTAGTATGTTAGTATGAATTCATGCCAGAACAAATAGATTTGATTCTTGAAATTTAAAGAATATGAAGGGAAGAACGTTACATATTTTAAGAACCTAAAATCCATTATTATATTTTCATATTAACATTATTAACAATGCAAATACTATCCTGTTTAACTGGAAGTAGTAATTTAAAATTTAACCTTCAAAACTAACACGTGACTTTTGTACGCATTTATGTTGAAATTTTGTATATGGGACTACTACAACATCTAATAATGCACCCATCTTTTTATTGCAATCGGCAGTGACGAATTATGAATTTTTTGCAAATTCAAAAATGATTAGTCGTTAAATGCTGAAATTTTGTTTATGGAATTGCTACAACCCTAGTTTTGCACTTTCATTTTTGTTCCAATCGGGTGAAAAGGCTCTTTCCTTCGAGTAGAAACTTCATAAAAATAATATTTTAATTGTCTTTAAATTTTCCTGGGAAATATTTAATTTGAAATTTAGTACATGATTGTACTCAATTTCAATGAAAAAATTGACTGTCAGAATATGTTTCGTGAGTTGAAAAACAATTAGCAGTAGAATGATTTCACTTTTAAGTGAATGAAATTTAAATGAAGTGTTTAGCAAAAAAAATGTGTATAATTTGACGTACAAGGAAATCATGTAGTTTTCACATCAGATTTTTTACTAATGTTAAGAAATATGTAATTTTGATGGTGCATAAGCTACTAACGGAAAGGAATATAGATTTCAAACAATAATTAGAGTCGCCCTTTCGCTTCCCTTCCAAAGCTTTGTCTTTGGTCGGTAACATGTCTTTACCATTCTTAATACTTAATACTTTACTATACTCCGTTTTTAAACTATAGACAGGACTAGACGAAGTCACATGTACACCACAGCGTTAGTGAAATACTAGTAGTTCTGATAACAACTGGTTTTAATTGTGAAATATTACAAAAAGAGAAATAATACAAAAAACACGTGTAAATTTAACAAGTGATTTGACAAGTACTGAGGGTTTGACGTTTCAATTTCATTTGAGAAAGTTAACTTGAAATTTTGTCTGGTCAAATGCGGCTTTATGAAATGGCGCAGCAGCCAATCACAGACTTTGATTTTCTCACTGGAATTTCTAGTTACTGTCTATAGTTTAAAAACAGAGTATAATTTATCAAAATATCTAGTAACTTTTTCTGGTAACTTTCTAAAGTGTAAATTTCACTTTCGCATTTGCTTTCATAGTTAATAAACACTTGATTTTAATGGGAAGCAACTATTAACTAAGAAATACCTCAATGCAAAGGAAACAGTCAAATTTCATATATATAATTTAAAAGAACGTAAATTTAGAGAGGTAATATGTTGTTGAAGTCATCAGAGTTTTTGTATTTGTTTGGCAAAAGTGAAGGGTCAAGTGTATTTGAAATTTGCACATGGTGGCAGTAAACCGTTGTATGAGAGATGGTTCATGATGCATAATGCGCGCTGAGAGTATTCGGAGCAAAGTGCATGTCCACGTGCATCGAGCACAGAGCCGCCGGGGAGCCGGAATTATTTGTGTCATTTTAGCGAAATAAAGAAGAGAAAGGTTCGTTCGGGGGCGGCGTCGCAGCAGGCGAAATGAACAAAACACGAATATCAGTGGAAACATCGCGCTGTCGTAAAATAAATTGAATTTCAAATCAGTTTGTTGATAAAATTCAGTGCCTTCCTCATCCGCGCCCGCGTCGACGCCAGCTTGATTCGCACGACTGGTAATAGCGCACACAATGGTATATTTTATCCCTGCAAGATTGGAGTGCAGTGAAGGCGCGATGTTTTCTACTATATATCTCGACAAGGCGACAATGATACAAAGCACTCTAGATACACGCAACGCATATCTTATGCGATTGATAACTGAGCATCGCCATCACCTATCTGACAAATCTTATCATTTATTACTCAAATTTTTCTTTACTGCTCTTTGCTTGGCTCAATGTCGATTGCCGCAACACGAGACAGGTAAAATCCAAATGGGAATCTCGACAATTTTACTGGCGTTATAATGGGAATGGTAAAGGTAGTAAACCTACAGCTTATATTTCTTTCCGAATCACTTGAATATAACAGTTATTTATGAGGTTTTCAATTATTATTTGTTACGACACACGACGAATGAAATGAAGATGAAAATACAATTTCTAAACAATCTTATGGATAAAACTCTGCAAGAGTTGTAATGAATCTACTAAATGCAATAGGTTTCGAACCTATCATAGAGGTATTCCTATTTGGTTATTAGTTGACGACATTGGAATTTAAACACCAGGTCTTAGAACAGGTAAAATCAAAGTGAGAATTCCACTTTTATGAGTTAATTTGTCATCTTCCAGCTTCAATAAAAATACTACGGATACAGTGATATTTTAATTTGGTTAATACTTCTTACATACCATTGACAAGGTAAGGTTCTCTGGTTTCCATCGCTAAATTGTTTGGGTGTAAGTATTTCTATTATATTTTTTGAATGAACAGATCCCAAGCGATATCAGTGCAAATTTAAATTTTGCAAACTTAAAAGAATTTGAATATTGAAAAATTAAGAAAATACTGTACAGCTGAATAAGACAATAAATAATTTTTCCAAGCAAATAACGACATTGTACAGAAAACCATTTTTTAAACACCTTATATTTTTCTTTATATTCCGTACATTTTCTGAATATAAGATTATCGCCTGAAAATCGTCTCACTTTAAATGGGAGGAAGTTTTGTATTTTATAAATTGAGCAATATTAAAATTTGCACGAAAACATTTGTGATCTGTTCATTATTAATAAAAGAAGCTAATAGAATACCTACTTCCATGCAAATCAGCTTTGAAAATCAAATGACATTACCATGTAAGTTCGAATTGAAACACGCATGATTAAATAATTAGAAGTACCTAAATCTTTGTTAGAAATCTTTGCATAAATGGTAAGTTTCGTAGTACGCCGTGTACACAATCATGTTCAGTTGAAAATTGAATAATATGCTTACAAATACTCTCAGAAATCTACTCGGTTAACATGCAATTTAATATATGTGCTAAAGCTGACAAAATAAAACAATAATATAAAAAAATCCATCTTATAATATTGCCAATTACTTTGAAACCTTATTTACAACATAATCTTTACCAATCTAAAAACTTAACATCAACACCACAGTAACATATTACATTAATCATTTACTTGATATTACTTAGTAACCATAAAAGGAAAGTGTACCAAATTCCTAATAATTAAATACAAATTTTCTTTGTCTATGAATAAACAAAAATTCTTGAGGAGGTATTATGTTTTTCCTAACGAAATAAGATTCGCTGATGTTAGTTTCAACCGGATAAGTTGCCAACGAACATGGCTATAAGTACCATTATTCTTCTCTTTCGGGAATTTAGTTAAAAATGTTAACGGTCCCAGATTTAGTTCGGTAGGTAACTGGGCGTTTCCCAGCCCCATTTCGCGTAGCTAGCATCGCCGGGCATCCAGAAATACACCGAAAGAATGGCACAGGTAAAGTCCAACAACAGTTCGGATTCCTTTTTATTTATACCAACTAATCAAGGAAGAGAAACAGGAATTCATCTCTAGATACAATTGTTGTCTGTAAACATTAATAATTTTTTATTGCCGAATATATTGTAGTGGTGCCAGATTTTTTGTATTTTTTCTTAGCCAACAAAACAGTCAGTAAATCTTAGAAGCAGGCCGCGAAATATTCACTGTCTAATGTTTTATTTTATTGACATTTTTAAACATAGTTACAAGAGTTTATGTTCACAGCTTGGCCGAATTAAAATTGATAAAATACTTACAGAAGAAAGGAGACAACCATTTTTATTTCTATTGTGTGAGGTTGTTACTCCAAAGAGGCTTTCTATCGTTATTTTTTAAATATAAATTGTATTTTTTTAATAAAATTATTACTCACATATTTCTTTGTGCACTAATATCCGAACACTCTTCGTCTAAATATATAAAGTAACTGTCATAAAAAAATAGCATAAAAATGAAATAGAAACAGAAGGAATAATAACTTCCTTTAGTGAACAAAAAGTTATGAAAAACTACTGTATAGCAGAGGATTCGATGGCATACGCGCTTACTTTTATTTTAATTATTTAGTTATATATATTGAACAAATTATACGTAATCATTTTTATATTATTCTTCTCTATTTAGCTGTGAAATTTCAATGAAAACTTTAAAAATAGTTATTCCTATTTACTGGTTAGCGAACTTGGTTTGAGGATTGTGAGAGTTGACAAAATTATTAATCTAATAAAAATAATGTTATATCCGATTGATTTAGAACACTCTAGAAACTGTAGGTATGTATAGCATTTTCATTACTACAATGTTAAGAAAATTTGTGCAGTTTTCCTTGTGTGGTATAAATATAAATACACATTGTGCGGTTATTTTCGTATTTTCGCGTACTTTGAATTACTTAAAATTTTATTTTATTAGAAACAGAAAAAAAATAATCAAAGACGAACGCTAAAATTTCTAAGGAGCACATTTTATATTCAAATATAAATTCGCATATGCCTAACCCAATGGAAGCGCTGTAGATGGTAGTTTTACGACGAAAATAATGAATCGTGCGCTTTAGGACGCACCAACCCACATGCAGTTGAACTCGTGGATGCTACACTACAAAATATCACATAGCGCATCCAATGATTCTATTCATTAGCACCTCGTTTTTTGATTAGTAAAGAATATTTAATATTTTTAAGTTTAGCAGGAAATAAATAGTGTACAATACATAAAAATATATTTGTAAATCATAAAATATTTTGTACCAGGTGTTGATATACACCACAATTTAGTTTTATCAAATTTTCTTAGTTTAATTTTTAATTTTAGCCCTTATATGATAGATTGCGTTACAGAATATAACTAAAATTGAAAATTTATTTGAAAGAAGTTTTGATTTAAGACCATATAATGAAAAATGAAATATTATATAAAATTAAATCAGCGAAATTAAAATAGTAATACTACAACAAAAAAAAAAGATCAACATTTTCATAACAAAATTTTTGTGTCCTGCCACAAGTATATATTTTAGTATTAAAATAAATAAAGTATTTACTATAATCAAACGTAACTGCAATCCACTGTATCGTAGATCATAAAAATTAAATACTTCTGACGTTTTTTTATTTTAAATAAATAATTAATCCAGATTAATATCGTCAATTGTCACTGATTTAAATTGTTATTACTTTTAATAAACATTCTGAACAAATTATAAAGTATTTTGTGTTATTAGCAATAATCTATATACGAATTAAAAAAATATAAATAACATTTCAAACCTTTCTGGCATGAATAACGGTCTCTTCCAACTCGAATGCGACTCACCTGAAAAAACAAACGACATCACAATTAATTCTGACAGCATATAAATCACTTCTGCGATAAATTTGAAAATAAAACATTGACGAATCATTCACGGTCATGCCAGCTAGATCTAATTAAGTCGGCGGGACAATGGTGGCATCTCTTGATGAACTCATCAGATATTTGAGTTGATCAGCGTTTCCGCTCTAGTCCTGTCGCTGTCATGTGGACAAAGTGGCGCTATTTCTCATACGCAAGGTACAGCGGGATGGGCGGCCGTGTTCCCGTAGGAGAAAATTGTTTTGAATTTTTCTCCGCGGGGAAGACGTCATGTCGAACAGGATCGAGTGGGTCGGTGTCGTATGTCATAGCTGGGTATTTTTAATTGAAATGTCTATTTTTGTGATTGCGAAAGAAACAAATAAAAACTGGTTGCGGGCATATGCGTCGTTACGTAATTTCTTAGAGGCGGGCAATTTTTTTTTCTAATAAATATATTAACAAATAGATAACACAAATCAGATAAATGAGAAAATCGACAAAAAAAAACAAATACTTAAATTAAACATCTTAAATCTCTTAAAAAGTAGAAATAGCTTATAGGAAAACAAAAATTTTAAATTTGTTCTTTCGGAACCGAAAACATCTATGACAGCAGACATAATGCTTTTTTCTTCATTTTCGACCATTTTAGGATGTACGCTTATACACAGCCCTGTCAATCTATTTTCAGTCATCGTTGATCTAAACCATGTTTATACTCGCCGTAATTACTAAATAATCGTTCAATTGAACACGTGGTTGACGGAAGCGTTAAAAATATTTTCAAGCATTTTTGAATATTCGGATAAAACACGCATTCTTTTGAAAGCAGTTCGCTAAAGACTATGTTTTCTGCGACTTCCTTAGTCTTCCAGGCAGCTAACCACGTTGTATACTCAACTTCAAAATTGTCTATCCCATACTTTTCGGTAATTTTTTCATTTGATCACGTGATAAAAGGACATTGCTTTTAATGTTTTTTGGATGGAGTAGACTTAAAGAAAAAAAATTGCGTTAAAGTGCTGTTTGGTTCTTTTTGTAATATATAAAATATGAGTTTTTGTATCATTATCTAGAGGGGGGCAAGTGCCCCCTCTTGCCCCCCTTAAATGACGCTCATGTTGCGGGCCTATTTTAGAAGGCTTAAATCATGTACGCATGAACTGGTTTGATAACTTCTTTCATTACAAAATTGCTACAAACAATAATACCCCTAGTAAGACAACCGCAGTATATACCATGTGATCTTGTTTTTCGACATCTTTTTTTTTATTTTGTTTAAATGAAAATTTGGATATTATGTAGTACTTGAATGTCTAATGCATTTTTAGTGATACTTAAATATAAAAACAAAAATAATGTATTATATTTCGAAAATTTAACTTATGTCCTCGAATGAAATAATTTTACAATATGTTTTTTATTACAGAATTGCATTTATTTAAATTAGTAATTAGTGATTTAAATCACATTGATTAAAAAAATCATTGGGAAAAAAGCGTGTATGTAATGTTACCATGTGGCAATACTTTCAAGATCTGCTAAAAACTGTTTAACTTCGTTTCCTAAGTCATAATTGTATACCACGTAATTTGGCAAGTCAGTATGTTGTTAATATTTACCGGTTTCAGGACATTAAACTTTTGTTTACATAAACAAAAGTAAATAGAGTAACTATATAATAATTATATACCATGTAAGTTAATACCTATTACCGTACAAAATTGTCAAAATAACATGGGACCATTGTCATATCGTATCAAACCATACTTGATTACGAAAACTTCACTCATAGGAGAAACTTATAAAATAATATTTATTGGTAATGTGAAACCGGTAAACTACATATTAAACAAACCACGGACGTTTTAAATCATACCGCCTTAGATATCTTAAAATCCTCTCTCTCCGGATTCGAAATTCAATTGAAACCTGCGGCTGTTATGATACTCATAACTATCCTAGGTATGTTAATAGCTATTACTATGGTATTTTCTTTCCAATTTATAAAGCATATTTTTTTTGTACTAATGTGTGATATTTTTGTTCATTTTTATTTGAAATGTTTTACAGTTATAACGACATCGCAGTGATCCCAAAAATTCCGTCGCTATAGCCGGAAGTCTTTATAACCGATAAAAATAAAATACCGTATGTGGGCTTTCAAACAAGTGGTCAAAATTTCGAAGTTATAACAAGTTTGTCACTAAAAACGGTATCGTTATACACGGATTTCACTGTAATTTTTTATTGTTTTTTAAATTTTTACTTATCCTTTACAATATGTTTTTTTATAATACATGCTATTTTGTGAAACACGTTTTTGAAATTATGTATTATAGGTATTATATTTTAAAAACAAAAAAAATCAGATTTAAAAAAAAAATAATTTTTATGCAACCTGTCTTATTGTACATCCATGCATGTCTAATCAAATTTGGCTTAACAATTTTTAATAATGAAACTTCATATTTAATCTTCTAACAACAATTTCACATATAGATCACATTTTACCACTAAAATAAAATTAAAACTTATCATAAAACAAGTACCTTAAGTACTAAAGGTCATGTTCCATCTATAAATGTTATACAACACACGACAACCATCTTGTACTGTCTGACACTTATAACTGATTAAGATATTTTAATCTGACACTAGGAACTAACACGCGTTTTGAAAAATGTTGAGTTAATACGTTGGCAATTTTTCCACATAGTAGATGATTTAGTGTCGGAATATCTGTGCTTGGTGTAATTACCCCATAATGAATCAATTGCAATTTATCAGGTTTGAATGGTTGGGAATCCTTGGCGCCTGAGCGTCTCAGGACATTAGTCAGGAGCCGGTGACAGGCGTGGACACCCTGTAAACACTCCGCGCGTCCACATACCGAGGATACTTAATTAACCTTGCCAAGCGCCGCGACGACGCTAGGATTGCGAAGACACCGGCTATTTTCAGCGAGGTATTTCGTTACCTGTCCTACTACTGCCTGACGCATTACAAAACTGAAACTGGGAGTTATTGCAGGATGGGGATAGTATGCAGACAGAAATATGGACAATTGATAAATGAGGTTTTGTCATTTTATTTTGTAAGAACACTTGGAAGAGGAAGTAAAATGTAGCGGCTCACTGTTTCCAAACAAAATAATAGACTGTTATAAAATGATACAATATTATGTTGCATCTTTTTGTTGTTTTTGTGTAAAGAAAATTTTTTGGAAATTTTTTATTAATTGATACTACTACCTTTTACTTGCAAATTAAAAATTATGTAAAAATAAAATTCTGAACAATTTCAGCAAAACCTCTAACCATATAATATTATGTTACTGGAAAATATATTGAAAAATTAGTTTTTGTCATTTTATTTTGTAAGAACACTTGGCACATGAAGTAAAATTTAGCGGCTCACTGTTTCCAAACAAATTAATAGATTGTTATAAAATGAGAGACAATACTATTTTGCATCTTTTATGCTGTTTTTGTATAAAGAAAATTTAGGATTAATTGACACTACTAGTTAGGTATTACCTACTTGTAAATAAAAAATGATATAAAAACAAAATTCTAAACAATTTCAGCAAAATCTATAACTATATAATATTATGTTACTGATACATTTAGAGTATATATTTTTTATAATTTACTACCAGACATATAAATGTTCTCATAATAATATCAATTATAATATCTTTTATTACAGGCGATGATTATTTTTTATTAGTAATATTAATTAAAGTAATTTCCATTACTGACATTTCCACTCATAATTTGTCGTCCAATTAAATGACAATATTTGGTTACTTGAACCAGATTCAAATCTCACTGACAATTATCAATTACTGGCAATTTCTGCGGTATTTACACGACTAAATAGGACTAAAGTAATTAATTGAAAAAAAAAACATATATTTCAAGGAATTGTCATTCCGAATTCCATTCGTAACTAAAATTTTACTTACTGACTCCTGCTTATTGCTTTACAAAATTGTCCGTCTTGCGGATTCGTTTAATTTTCGTCGCAACAATCAGTCGTTACCATAAAAACAAAAATTTCTAGTAAAATTCTAGTTACTAGTGGTATTACACATGATAAGAATTCAATTTTCGAATAAAATTTATTTATTTTTCTACCTATTGGAAAGAAAGAGTCACTTTACATATTTGACATTTGATATTGATACATACTAGACTTCTTTACTTCCTAGGAAATAAAATAAGGAAGTATAATAAGAAATAATAAATCTACTTGACTGCAGGGATTTATAAAAAAATATATAAACTTGATTCTTTGAAGGCATGGCAATTAAGAATTAAAATTAAGCATAAATAAATTAAACTATTTAAATTTATTGTTCGAGAGAAAAATTTTATATGCATTAATTGCAGTCTAAAGAATAAAACCTTATTTTATCCCTTAATATATAGATAACTAGTGTATCATATCCCTATACTATGTAGCTGATATGGTCATGTAGTCTATTCATTCATCAATGCTTGTGAGCAAGGTAAACCAATTATATATACAAGGATTATCCTAGAAAGGCTTGCAGAGACTATAACCTTGACAAAAACATATGAATTATACTACAAGGTGATAAACAATTTAAACATTAAAATCAAATGCGCAAATTTTCTTCTAAAATGCAATTTTGTAATTGAACTTTTGTTTGTATTATTTGTGAGTATAATTTGGGAAGCATCGCCTTAGATAAGTGATGGGTCGTGGTTGGCTGTGCTCGTCAGGTGAGCCCGCCTACTTCCCACCTGTCCACTTACGTTGCCATGCGGTTAGCTCCGACAGGTACAAATGGCTGCTGCCTAAAAATGTCGCGGGATATTGTGACGCGATCGTCAGGAATTTGGGTTTTGTGGATTACTGAGTTAATTCTGTTGCCCACCGAAGTATGAAAGGTATAAATCGGTTTCTTCTTACACCAAAACACTAATTTATCTCAGTTTTTCAAGGTGGACTTGTTAGAAAATAAAGGATTAGGGACACTTTTAAAAATATATCTTGCTTTGAAAATTTTGAAAACGTAATCTAGGAAATATATTTACATATTTTTCATAATTCTATAATACTCTTTGTAGCATATGCCAAATCCGTAGTCTACCACACCCAATCATTTTTAATTAATAGTTATTTATTAAGTTAAAAAAATAAAATAATGTGAGCGAGCCATTTCACTATAATTTCTTAATAACGTAACTAATAGATCAAAAATATTTACTAATATTTCCGAAATAGTTATGTACCAAAAAAGTATGTCATTAATAATCAATAGCCAAGCTAGTAAGACTTAAATTTTCTTTAGATATCATGTATAGTATTATAAAGTACCTAAAAACAATTTCATTAAGTTCATTTCTTTGACTTTTAAATACCTATCTAACATTAAATCAACAATACTCAACACAATAATGATTATTCTTGCAATATATCTAAAAATTAAAATAAAAATGTGTACGACTGAAAAAAAATCAAATGATTACATGACACTAGTCAGACCATTATTTAAGACAAATTACTGATATGTTCAGACTGTCATTTCCCGATCGTTCAACAAGTACCGCAATACTGCAATTGCGTTTAGAATTGTAAATAATTGTGAAATTAATAACAAATTATCAACAATAGCGATAGGACAAGCTCTTGAAATTAGCAAAACAACTCATAATTTTCTCAATTTATTGTAAATATTATTGAATATAATATAAATTGTTTAACTTCAATATTATAACAGCTATTTCATCTTAAAAAGAACACAATAGGAAAATAGAAAAATTTTCCATTTTGGGGAAATGAACTTGAGATTTGAGGATATAAAACTTCTTAGAGTTGGTTATTTGAAGGTAATGTGAAGTGTGGTGTTTTTATTCCCCGGGAGTGTATGCGAATGTTTGGCCGCGTGGTCGACTGTTTGTCTAACTCGCCGTTGTCAGTTTGAGTTATGGCCGTTTGTCACTGGATGATATTGTAGACGTTTCGACATTTACACAGGTTTAAAATATTTTTGGAAATGGTGAAACGATAAATAATATCAGAGAAAGAATTGTCATTGTTCATTGTTTGCTTTGTAATTACACACAAATATTTGTAAAATAGGAAAGCTATGCCATGTTTAATTTTGTCGATATTAACGTCATTTCGAACAACACAATTTTTCCAAGTACATTCCAGTGAAGAATTTTCACCGCTAACAGAAAACTGACATATGATCTAGTCAGTAGCTATCCAGGTTCGTATCCCGTGCAAAGCATAGATGTATATATAATTTATTTCATTCAACACTTTCATTGGACTAAAAATTTATAACAAAAGTAGTTGAACAATCATTAAAGATAAATAAAAATTTCTATATATTGTGTTAAAAAAAATTTAATATGAATCTTTGGATGTTAATACTATCAGGCTAATGTTTAGCTCTTAAGTTTCACAACCTTTCATTTAATTGTGTTACCCTCATTCGACTACATAAGAGTTAGTTCAGTAAATATTAAATATTAGGAAAAAAAAATATGGCACTATAATCCTAAAAGATTTTTGGTCGAAGGTGAAATCGAGAAGTGAATTTCATCTATCTAAATTTCTAATTGCATTTTACTAAAAAATTCACCTGGAATGGACTTCGAGTACAACTTATAGTGGGATCCGAATAATTTTGATGTAGTATTTATTTACATATCAAGTGTGGGAACGTCATTTTCCCGGATGAGTATTTTGTGACGGAAGCACGCAAGGGTTGCAATAGAACGAATTCGGGAAATATATATACCTCGTCAGGTATTGGAATCGTACCGAGTTTGACATGTCGGTTACATTGTTTTTAATGAAACTTTATATTCAAGCTTCTGTCATCAAGGACGGAAGTGACACTTAATTCTTTTCATTTTTTGGTTTTTTGCGAATACAGATAAATGTTTCGAAAAATAATGTTCCGACAAAGTTGTCGTAAAATATGCAAGTATCAATCTACAAGTATTAGTAAAGAATATAATTTAGCAACAAATATTTATTGATGGTATGTTCTCTGGAGACCGCAACTGTTTTTTTTATTTGTCGGCGGTGCTGGAATTTAAACCCCAAATCTACACTTCGTTCAAAGCATACTAGCCAACTGAGCCACCGCTGCCCGCAATAAAAATTTTAGCTTTGATAAAAATCTATGATTAGTATCCTAGACTGGCGACATTTATGTCCAAAACAGAGTCTTGCATCTTCAAAGAGTAAACCCGCACATTAAAATTGCTAACATACAACTCAATCTGTTAGGAATAAATCACCTTCCAACTAAAAGTCAAAAAATAACTTATATTTACATGCAGTACAGTGCGTCAGCAACCGAAACACCATCACAACAATTCAAACAATCACAGGCGTTGTGTCAGCAACATGACAACCCAAAACATAAAAACAAAATACTGGTCGACGTGGTAGCAGAACCAACGGTTAGTTATTACTTATGAATATAGAAATAGAACGGGCTATTTGAAGCGGACAGCGCCTTCGATGAAGTGTGGTATTAGTGCTACATTCGCTTACATTTCCGGCTTACCACTACCTTTAAATAAATATTCAAAATAACAACATTTCCTGGATTAACAAAAAACTGCTTAAGACATTGTAAAGCTGATAGCAATAGACATTTCCGTATTGTTTTAATTTTATAATTATTCATTTTCAAATAAAAATAATACATCCGTATTTTTTTATTTTGTACAACGGTCGACCAATAATTTATAGGCAAGTAAAGAAAAATTGTAGTTAATGTAACTATCAGCAAAATAAGTAAAAGAGAAACATAAATAGTAATGTCACAGATCTAACTAACTAGTTAGATCTGTGGTAATGTAGTAAACACAAATGTTTTTCAAATCAGCTTCTAGTCGGGAATTCGACGTCCCAGGGACACACGATTTATGCATATTGATATGAAAAAACGGTTTATTTTCGGTATGACTAAATTTATTACTTATAAATATTTACAATAGATAATTAATATTTTAGTACCTACGTACTTTTCTTACATTCAACCTTCATTGCAACTCTCTTTGGCATTGAATATATTGCCTGTTAGTTAGTATTATACAAATTTCATAAATGTCAATTATCGTAACACCTTACCAATATACTGATCATCATTTTTTGATATTGTAGTTTTTTTGTCATTATGGCCTGAGAATTTTGATCTACATCATATTCAGAATTTGTGGGACACAATAAAATAAAAATTGAGAAAAACGGAGGAAGTACTAAAGAAAAGATGATAGTGAAGTGATGAACATTTTATAATTATTTCACAATCTAGAACCAAAATAACTATTCAATGTAAAAAATGAGAATGGATGCGTCTCGATTGAAGGAAATTATGGGAAAATAAAATGCCGTGCTAGAATGCAATCCATTTATTTAAAATTGAATCAACCTCGACCGGTTTCGGCCTCACTTGAAGCCACAGACTTTTTTTTCTTTTGACTAATACCCTCCTGAGAATGACCAAAGTGGAGCCGAAACCGGTCGAGGTTGAATAAATTTTAAATAAACGGACTACATCCCAGGTGACATTTTATTTTCCCATAAAAAAATGTTCTTCCGGAAAACCACATTGGATGAACATCTAGGCATCTTCAGGAGAAAATAGAATATACTATGTATATAAGACATTCCTATAATAAAAAAAAACTCCTGCAAGCAACAGTTTTATTTATTATTTTGTCATTAAATACCACTTAAAAATAAAATGATTTATTTATTCTAATTTATTTTTTCAACAAAAACTATTTATTTTAGGCGTTTGATAGGTAGATGAGGTAATTGTGTGATGAGTAATTGGCGAATAAATGTAGAAATATCGGGCCTCCCGGTGTGAGATGCAGGCGAGCTGCGAAAGACACTCCGCACACACGTCAGTTTACATTAAGCTGCAGATTTGTATACACATATCTCGGGAATGACGGTGGAGCAGCACTGGCTTACATTATTACCAGCGCACTTATTCTAAACAGATTTATAACCTGCTCTATCAAAATATTTTCCCCGTATTCCATTTCGCATGGCGGAATGCACTGCTGTTTAATGGTGTTTTGAATCGCGTTACTGTTATTGCTTACAGCTTTGCAAATATACAAACACTGTTTTATTACTCATATTTTAATTACAATTTACTTAAACACCCGGCTTTTAAATTATTAATTCGTTTCAAAACGGACAACACATCCTTGTCACATCTTTCGACGTACAGTTTGAGGAGGTATTGTCTTTGGTCACATTTTTCGATGATAAACAAAAACAATCTGGTTCTGTAGAGTCTGATTTTTTTATTAGTTTACGATAAGTGTATTCCATTTACCATTTGGTTTAGATTTAACTTACATTTTTAAATTCCATATCACATATGATTCTTTTCATTTTACAGAATCGGTTTACCTGTTTAAGTAATCCACTAGTCGAGGTAGATTAGAAAGTTGTAATCTATTTCATCCAATTTTAATCATCTGATTCCTTAAATTAGAAAAATGAAAATCACATGTGTATACAGAATAATACTAATATTATCTGCTTCCTTAACAATATAAGTCGTAAGTGATTGATAACATTTATTATTTGGTTACTATTTTCAACAGAGTGTTACAGAAAATAACAGACCTATAGTCCTAGTAGTAGGGTAATTATGAAGATCGTACGAATACGTAGCAACAAGCAAAGTTATCTATAAAAATAGGCAAATATATAAATTTGAACTCTCAAGTGGCTCTCATTTTAGCGACCCAATTATTCTCTTACGATACCTGGTGACAGGAACTTCGGCAACGTAAGCTCCGTCTCACTTCATAACTCCTCGAATGTTATAATGTACTTAAATTCCTTGTAGCTTACATAACTATTACTTTGCCTGTAGAATTAAACATTAATATACATATAGCTCGTCAAAGAGGAACTTAATAATTTGCATTGCAGTGTAATGGTATAAAAGACTGTTTACTATTAGTACTGACGAATCTTGATTATCAGTCTGATAGGAGTTACGAACAAACTTATTGACTACAGGACAGACAAGACTGTTCGGTACTGATAACTTGATTGTCAAGACTGATCCTCTTGTATAAGACTGATCGGAACTGACAACCATACTGATAAGACCTTAGGAAATCACAGACCATTTTGTACTGACTACCAGAAGGATAAACACGAGACTGTTATGGACTGATAACTGAAGTGACAAGTTATTACGGTATAACTTCTTGATTTACAAGGTTATACAGGTTTGGTAGTCTACGTTGTTATAATTAATGAAACGGACTTAATCACTGATATGGAATTGACTGGTACTCATGTGGAGTTGACCCAAAACTGAATCGTACTGATAAGGACCAACGCGGTACTGTATACACTGGAATAAGACTGAGTTGACAGAGATTATAATATACTGACTTGTTTTTTTTTATTACAAATACACTGTGCTGGCGAATTAACTCTCTCTTTTTTATGTACATGAACTATTTCTTTTATCCATGATAATTTCAAAATCTCCACTCTCATCCGATAAAAAAGAATAAAAAGTATAACTCGTATGTTATTTTTTTTAGTATTTATTTATATAAATCTTTATTTACAACTGATTAGCAAAAAAAAAACAGCAAGCAAATGTGATAAATAAATAATATCGTGCGAGAAATAACTCTGATTGGAGTATTTCAGTTTTATGATGTTTTTACTTCAAAATTTATAGTTATAAAAGAAATTGATTTTTAGTAATAACAGGTAAATCGATTGAACTAAAATTTTGAACATTGTTTTATTCAAAATTTAATTTCAATAACACTGTTTGGTAAATAAGAAGTTCTTCATAACATTTACGAATGTAAAGATAAGAAATTGAAAGTTATTCATTTTTTATCATCTTTAAGCTTAACGAATATTTAAACGACAAAAACATTTGAGATATTCAAATATTTATGACTGATAACATTGATAGCCAATGTCAGCGTCAGGAATGTATTGTAGTGCATATGTTACAACGTAATGTAATTTTAGTGGAATTTTTTACTTAACTTAGGTACAAATTAAAATCTAGCCAAATGACAAAATTTTAAAAACTAATATTATGCACAGGAAAAAAAAATAGGAATTATAAGTAATTCATTTTTTATCATTTCTAAATAAAAAGAATTATTAAGATAGAAACTACAAATTCTTAGAAGGAATCCGGACCAAAACGTAAGGTTCTTATTTCATGACAAGGTTTACTTGTATTTTAGTGGTGTAAGTTGTTAGCCTACAGCCTCTGAAAGAGATCTACAGCTTTTAACCTCAGATCTCACACTCCACTCAAATCGAGTCGGAGTACGCTAATCAAGTGAGCCACTTAGAAAGAAAAATAAAAAAAATACGTAATATGCTGTCCACATCAGATTTTGGTATAATTCACCTTAAGGCCTTGGCTAAATGTAGGGGAATCTGGCAATTTGGGAAAGGACAGAAACCGTTGAATAGTAACAGTAAATTAAGGCGAAGATTTAATTGAATGTGGGAATAGTAGGAAATAAAGCTACCCTGTGGGAATAATATAAGAATATCTGCGATAATAATCCCTTATCTGTAAGCATCAAATTACCAAGAGTCATAAACTGGAGATAACATCCCCAAAAACCTTAAATCAGTCGGAGGTCAAAGATGGGAAAACATGTCAATTACAAAGACGACAATTACTCCGTCCGATAAATAAATCTGTCCGCCCGTATACATGGGCTGGGCTAGTTTACTGGCCTCTGGGGCCCGGGAAATTGCCTAGAATCTCGAATCTCTCATGCATCTTATTAGCTTCGCCGACTGCGCGGTAACAATTAAATTATTCATTTAATCAAATAAGACGCGTCTTTTGCGGCTGCGGTTTCGCGGTTACGCACAAGACACCTCGTTGTTTATACGCGGCACAGATGCGATGCGGGCCCGCACTGCAAATACCACCCATGTACCTAAAAACTCCTCTAGGTGTTGCTGTTTGCTTCGCAAAACTCTAATTTAATTAACTTGCTCCCACCGAACGCAAACACGCACAAATGTTTCTCCTACTAATAATTACGCGAAGACATTTCTCAGACACAAACTGCAACATATGTCGCATTCTTTACATCAACTCATTTTCCCAAGCGACTAATTTATTTTTAAAGACATTTACAATGAAGATTAATTTTAGGGATAAATAGAGTAGAACAATGTAGAAATTATTATACAATGTCAAATATCCGACTAGAAAGAGTTTAATGTAAGTTTGTATTAACGATATTGTTACTTCTGTTTCTTTCTTCAACCTTTTTTGCTCTTAGTTATTCAAATAATAAGTTTATTATTCATTAGTTCGGGAAGTGGTGGTTTATTTGATCATCGCGGTCCGATTGAGCGAAGCGTAAGGTCCTTATTAAAATCCCAACATTTCTAATATATATAAATCAAAATCCAGCTATTTCCGAGTGGTTCGAAACACACTATAAGCTGTAGTTCACTCGTAGAGGCTGTAGGCTTAGAACTTGCACTACTAAATTAGAAGTAAAAATTGTCCTTTAAGGTACTAGAAGCTCTGTTCCATATAAGAAAGTTGGGTCAGCAGTGTTTGTCAATTTTTAAATTTTTATTGTAAAGGATAAAATTTGTAGAAAGGAAAAACAAAAATGGCAAAATTCGAAAAAAATGCAAGCGGTTACCGCAGATTTTTTCGATTTCAGTTTTTTCCTTCTAAAAATTCTGTTGTTGAGATAAAAATATGAAAATTGCTCGTATAACAGAATCGCCTATACCTTAAACCTAACTGTTTAAGGGATAAAAATATGATTTTTTAGGTATAACTTTAAACTCAAATATCTCCAGAACGAGATGAGGTAAATGAATTAAGGAGATATAAAGTTTCGAGGCGAAAATTGAAATTAGGTTTTTTCGTTTTTCTTTTTTATTTTTCACCTAATAATTGCAAAGAACCTATATGTGGGCAAAACATTTCTTTATACAACTTTTCCCATACAACGGAACTGTAAAGTAGATGAAATTAAACCTCTATTCATTTTTAAAATAAATATTCTAAAAAACACACTTTTTTGAGGTACAACTTTGAGAGCAAATATAATATACCTATGTCGAAGTCACGAAGTGACAAAACATAAATTAAAACTGTCCAGTTTCATTGGTAAATATAATTTATTTTTGGTAAAGCCTATATATATATTCAGGGGCACCAAAATTATATATACAGGTAGGTATAATACGTGTAACTCTTGAAAAGGAAAAGGATGTCAAACAAATGCCATATGCTATATAAATAAATCGATAAATATCTTTGATTCGAGTCAATTTCAAATTTATACACACACTGGATGAGATTTAAAATACAAAAAGAAACTGTCATCTAAATATTGTAAGTTTTTATTTTTATAGACTACACACGGACTAATCACTAATCATCTTCGGCTCGATAACCTTTAATAGATAACTATGACCCGAGGGGCAAATCACTACGCTAATTTTGTACACCTGACTGTACAGTCACACGATTGTAAGTTATTTTCAGTGATTGTTTGATTTTATACAATTTTATGTGTGACTGTAAGGACTGGATTAGATTTTCTTAAGATTGTAAGATTGTAAATACAATAAGTATTGATTATAGTGATTGTATAACTAAAAATAAAGATTGTAAGGATTGTACCTATAAAAGAAACAAGTAAATAGTAAATTTTATTCGTTTTTATTCACAAAATAAAAATAAAAAACAATATTTATAAGCCAATAATATTCTATCTACTTTTTTTTGAACTTACGAAATTCAAACATAGACACCCGGTATATGTACATACATACACCAGTAAATGTTACATACATAAATCATTACTTAATTCAAATTATGTTTAAGTGTTTTTAACTTATTTCTTATATTTAATAAATGACATTTTTTTAAGTTAAATGGCTCATTGCCGATTAAACATATGGGTCCATAAAATATATACTTTTTGGAAACTGTCTGAATATCATCAAGTTACAGCCACACATATTCATCTAAATTATTTTTCAAAAATTTTATTGTAACCGTAGTTTCTTCTATTTTAATAATTCGTCCAATATACCACGTTTCAAAATAATAAGCGGCGAAATATTTTTCTGTTTCAAAATTTAAATTCTCGTTTAAACTATCTAGCTCTGTATCTGTACTGTCAAAATCTCCGGACAATGTATCACTGCCCAGAGAAATGTAATAGCCGCTATTTTCTGAACTAGTAATATTTTTTTCTATATCTGGCTGTTTTTTAGTTTTTTTCTTATATACTTTATTTTTTGTGTAAGCAGTATTGCTAGTTTTAAATCTGTACGGTCAGTACTTAATCTTGATCCTTTAGTAGATAAAAACCAACATAGTGTAGATTTTTTAATTATTATAGTTTTTCCATCAACAAAATCAATTTTTAAAAAAGGATCGTCTTATTTTATAATGCCTCCAGGAAAAGTTTTGATATAGTCTTTTAATAGTAAATCGTCAATATTTATTGACAGCTTATTATCTTATTATCTCTTCATTATTTCGTGATTCTACATAAAAATAGTATATTGTGTTATTAAGAGTAAATGTTATACTTTGTCTGGCGAACATGGAAGTTAGTTAGTATATTATGGTCATCTTTAGATGATGATGTTTTTATCTTTTTGTCTTTCTGGAACATTTTGTTTTGCAACATTACTTTTCCATTTATTGGCAACTTGTTTAGATGTAGTAGATTTTTCATTTGTATTTACTAAAGTGTCTTCTTTATTTTTTAGTCACTTTCCTATCGAGTTTAGTAATATATTATGACCATTCCCTATTTTGAATTTTTCGGTAATTTTAAAATATATATTGTAGAAGTTTGATGTTTTTTCCAGGAACTATAAGCGAAAGTTCTTCACGAGTAAATTTTTCTATATAATCAAAATCGCTCTCAGTTATATTAATTAATGCCAATTTTGTATTAAATCCCGTTAATGACAATAAATTTTGTAAGTAGAGTGGTAAAGATATATTTAATTCTTCTTCTAATTTTCCCCAGAAAACTTTTTCATCCTCAGAGATTAAATTGTCGGCCATTATTTAAGAAATTAATCCTACAACACAGTTACTTTTTATAAAATAATAACTTAATAACATTTTGTTTAAGAAGGTACAATAACCAGTAATATAGATAAGTAATATAAAAGTAAAGAACATACCTTTATCCAAACCTCAGATACTATGCACTTTACTATGTATATTTAATACAAACACAAATCACACAAATGTATTGCTTCAGTATTACCACAGAATAGGTTTATACAGAAGCGACAGTAAGACAGAGAAACGAAAGAAAAGATGGAGAATGTGCACAAATTTAAAGGGCCCATTGTTTAAAATCGGAAAGTTTCCTCACATATTAGAGAGAGATAGGGGAAGAGCACAAATTTAAAGGTCTATACAATGCTTTAAGGTCATAGAACTGAAAAGGGAAACATGAAAGGTACCGACACAAAGTGTCGCTTCTGTATGTAACTATTCTGTAGTATTACTAAAAAAGAAACTAAACGAAGGTACTGCGATGAGCCCAGGTGTAGCTGACTGCAGAGATTGTTAAAAGACTGTAATGATTGTACATGTGATTGTATTGATTGTAAGTGTGACTGCAGAGATTGTAAGACTGACTGTAGCGACTGTATAGTGATTGTTCGGACTGCATGGTGATTGCAAGATTGTACGGTTGACTGTAAACCGATTGTAAGGATTGGAGAAGATTGTAAATGACTCTTTATGTGACTGTAGGCGATTTGTACACCGATTGTAAGAGTGACTTACCCCTCGCTATGACCATAACGATTCTTTAACAGAGCACTATATTTTAGAAAATTATACATGTCTCATTTTTCAGATAATATTATCTATTTCAAAATATAACACTGGTTAAATCATAAGATATACAATACATGCATAACAACATCGAAGCGTCGGTAAATATTTATATATGTGAATTTAAATGTCATGTTTTGTTGTGACAAAGATATTTAAAAAATTCTATAAATTTTGTCGAACCAAATTCGATTCTAATATAAAAATGATTAGAGATAACTAAAACCTAGGTGTTGCGGGTTTGAATTTTCCTAAGACATAGATATATGGTCGGATATATCTGGGTGTATTTGTCTCTTTTAATTCCACTGTATCATCCTTATTCGGGTACAATTACAAGAAAAAATTATTTTTGTTCTGTACGCAAAGATAAACTTCAGATTGGCATTGGAGCCAAATAGTTTTTTGAAAAACGAAAGAGGGAAAACGTTTCTGTTGGATATAATATTTATTTTGTAAAATGTCTTCCCCTGCCATATAAAATAAATAATATCCTTCCTGGACCTCCCAGCAAAGGACCAATATATTACCATCGTCACTAATTAGTCTTCTAGTTAATTATAACACGTAATTTATTGAATAATAACGGGGACAATCACGGCTGTAAATCTCAATTACAGTACTTCGTCTGTGGTCTCGCCCTTAAACAGGGTCGGTTTCCTGCGACAAAAACAACCAGCCGGACAATACATCACAGGATAACCGCAGGTATATGCTTGTTTAGATTTATTACTCAAGAAATGCTTCATTGAAGATTTTGCAACAAAATGATAACAACATAAACGAACTATGAAACATGGTTCCCAGGAAGTACAAAGCAGGAAAATCCTAACATTTGACTTTTGCTTCATAAATAATATTTAGTATAATTAATTCATAAGAAATTCTACAATAATATTACTCATAAACATATAGAGTGATGACCTATTTATTTATTAATTAAAACGTTTGAAATATGTTTATTGTTAATTTGATAAGATGTTTTTTAATATATCAGGCCACCATAATTAATTTTATAATCATTAAAAAAAGGTTAGAGAACGGATACGATCTAAAAACATTTAAAAATTCTGTTTTAATTGTTACGAGTAAGTAATTATACATGTTTAAACAAACTTACAGGAAACTTGTGCTATTTACCACAGATATTTTTCACGAAAAAATGTGTTTTCAACTTAATTCCAAAAAGTACAAATAAATTTGTTTTTAAGAAAACAGATTAGAGCTTCAAGTAAAATAAAATCTAATTTCCGTTTAAAAAATTTAGCCAAAAACAAATATATTTTTTATATAGGTAATATTCGTAATGCGGTATAAAAACGAATTACGCAATGCAATTTCCGTTACTTCGATTTCATGTGAACGATCTTTCAGCAAGTTAAAACTGATAAACAAATTTAAATTATAAACATTTAATCAAGGAATACACTTATATTTTTTTATTTTCTTTTGTCTTTTAAAAATCTAATACCGGAGCGGAGCGAAGGCTGTAAAAATTAGTGTTACCGTCCCGAACGCGATATTAACTTACTGCAGCCCTGACCAAAATATTATTTATTTTACCATTTCTTGGAAAATATCGTATTATCAAAGATTAAAATCTCAATAGTACTTTATACTAAATGGACTTTTTTTTAAAAAAATGAGAATATTTTTATTGGAGACAAACGAACTATTAAATTATTTACTTAAAATTATCAACGATTTTAATAGCCTTTATAAACAATGGCCTAGTTACTATAGCAACAGCTTATAATGATTAAGACCTCTGAATCTTCAGGGGTTCTACTCTTCAGCTTTATATCATTCTTAGCAAAAGTACTCATGGAAATTCGAAATCTCAAATACAATGCTCGTTAATATATATTTCAATTAATAGAAAGACATGTTTTTTAAACTTAATTCCTATTAAAATTCATTTAAACAATATTGACGGACAGTTAAGATATCTTTTTACTGAAGGGCGCACTAAAACCTTATAGGGCTTTTTCTTTAAATATCCTCACAAAGTTCTGCAATTACAATTTCAAAAAATAGACTACTAGAAATCTAACAGGTAAGTAGGTACTACCTTTTAGACGATAATTGTGTATTTTTATACCTAATGCATTTGAATTAAAATAATCTAGATTACAATTACAAAACAATGCACAAATATTAATATATAGTAGATATAAAAAAGTTTCTTATTGTTTAATTAAAGTTTGTTGGGAAAACGCTATTAATTTTTCTTGTAAGTCCATTGTTTGTAAATAAGGAAAAGTGATCCATACCTCTGATTCTCCTGGTGACGGCTTGTTTTCTTCGACTCGCCATTCTCAACAAGAAAACACCATCACGTGATCACACACAACAGTATACAGATCTGTTTACTACACGTACACTTTCAACACTAACTACACACTGAGAGCAGTCATAAGACAACAGACTCATCCCAGCTTATCATCTAGCACGGGTCTTCGGTTATCATCTTTCTCTTACACAAAAATCTCAATTTTGCACCAGTTCGGTTCGTAGTTACATGACGTCACCGTGCTTATCACGACACATGCAAAAAGTTTTGATAGATAGATTTTGGTACAATGACTTATGGAATTGGATGCCAACAAAATTATAAGTTTTAATCAGTTTTTAACGATACTTCACATAACTTTTTATTGTTCACGTACTTATTGTTGTATGAAAATAAAAAATGTCAAAAAACAATATTTATGTATAACCGTTTGGCATTTGTCAAACCTAACCAAACAAAATGTAAAACAATTTGTACAAAGTTCGTAAAACAAAAAATACACATTGTTAACAATAACAATAAACTAAACAACAATTAACTTTATTACAAATTTATTTAATATTAAATATCAAAACTTATTGCATCTTCCAATTATGAGATAATGACATGACACTTCCAAAACAACGCGCACTATAGAGCCAACTACCGTCAGAAAAAGTAAACACTATTATAAATTTAAATCTAAAAAACTCAATGAAAAAAGTAAATTATTTTAAGAATTATTATAAAAATAAAAATGAATTCCTAACAATAATAAAATTACTGCAGGTCAGAAAAAAGTAAATAATGAAATAACGATTAGAATATAAACAATATAAACAAATAATGCAAGTTTATTTAGTTTATCTGACATTTTAAATATATTACAATACCATCTAGAATATGTTCTGATTTTGTTTACATACATCAAATAAATATTTAAAGATAAAAGAAATACGAAGTAGGCTAAACATATGTGAGAGTTTTTGAGCCATAATATGGCTATATTTAAGTATTTTATTTCGCAATATGCGGTGATAAAATGTGACGATAGTACTAAATATTTATGTCGAAAAAAATCAGATCTTTAACCTCTCATATAGATTAAGTTATTTTAAATTTAATATCCTGAATGATAGTAACAATAAATAATTAAATTATTAATGAAAAAATATAGCAATCAATTTATATAGATAACCAAACTTGAAGTCAAAATATACAATATATTCAACAGTTAACAATTA
This sequence comes from Stenolophus ochropezus, assembly GCA_035578165.1. NCBI lineage: Eukaryota > Metazoa > Arthropoda > Insecta > Coleoptera > Carabidae > Stenolophus > Stenolophus ochropezus. The sequence goes on from JAQOWZ010000002.1 coordinate 9,236,842, forward strand.
AGAAGTTCTATAGCTAATTGTAATGTGTATGAGTATGTTCACTTTTTTGAGTACCTCAAGGTTACAATATCTGATTTACAATTAAATCCGAAACTTCTGGAACCATCTGTTGAGTATTCCTGAACTTTGAAGCAAAGTTGGTCATACATTTATTGCTTTATTCATGGATTTGATTTATTTATTTGTACAACTCAACTTTATATTATTTGCAAAGCAAAATTAAATTATACCTCCAATAAGTATTTATCAGAGATATTTTAAAAATAATTTTTGGATTTATAGTTGTTCATAATTTTATACTACATAACTTATTACTAATTATTTATCGGATAATTAATTATATATATTTTTGCAATTCACGGAGTCAATTAACTATTATTTAAAAATGAAGTGTTTTTGATTTTTAAATTAAATAAAAAATTTAAAACAATTAATATCAGATAGGCTAGTTACGGATTTAGTTTTGAATTGAATATTATTTGTTACAATGCCTTTTTAAAATAAAAATATATTTTTAAGTCACAGTCAACCTTCTTAATTCAGTTTACCACTATATTTGATAAAATGAAAATTATTTTTTTACCTTATAATCCAATTTTGAAAACAATGTTTAGATTATTGTAGTTATTAATCTTCATTTATTTTTAAAAATATTCCTGTTGACAGAAGTATGACTAACTTGTTGATTGTTTACCAGATCACTTCTTGGTTGCATATTACTTATTGGGAACAATAAAGGTATAGTTATAGGTAGAGGGACCAGAAAAGGAGTCCCGGATTACACGGGATAATCCCGGTTTTCAGTGCATTGGCTCAAGTTTCTCGGTTTCTCTTAATTGTCACAATTGGTCCCATATTTGACGTTAATTAATTTAATATACTGCAAGGTTGATTGTGACGATCAAAGGTACATATATTATAGTAGTACTACTATAAGTTATTTTAAATATTATAATTCTGTCCAATAAAATTGTTGCGAAAATAATTTTATAAACTCTGTGTACGAACGAATTGTTTTATGTCACGACGCAATGTGTATATGCCTTTATTTTTTATTAATTTAATTTAAAATTTATGAAAATCAATCAAAGATAAATGAGAACTTATTAAAGTAGATTCAGAGTTGTCCTTAATACTGTAATTTTTTTAGTGCAGACAGATAACGATATATAAAACTTTTCTTTTATTTTTCTTTATAGTCTTAAAATACGTAATAAATGAAAAATGTAAATATATTTATTAAAATGAAAGTAAAAGGTTTCTTTTGAGCCCTAAAGTGCCTTGTCCCGAATTAATATCCAAAAATCTGATCTCCCTGAATATTACAAGCATAAGGAAATATGTATTGTTATTGCTCTGTTTGCGTGTCATATAATTAATGTAAAGAACGAGTAATTCATGTATAAGTTGGATTTCCCAACCTCAAATAGTATCTGACACGACGCGCTGCCTTTTAAATGATGTGAGTACTTCAATTAACATCTATGTATTGGTAAGAGTCGGCGTTGGTCGTGGTATTCTTGTCAATCCATAGCCGAGCGACCGCTTACCATCAACCACCAAACTTCAGTTTTGAAGTTGCACAAATGGTAGAGGGCCAGTTGCTATTTGCTATTTCATTTTAATGTTGACGTCGCCAATAAAATATGTAGTAATAGACCGGTGACTCTTTAAAATGCTCTTATATTAAAGTACATTCTCGAAAATTATCGTCAACCGAACAGTAAAAGACTAGGCTGTGATTTACTTCAAAATTCCATTCTCCTGCTAACGAGAATTTGCAGTGGATAAGTACTTTGTGAAGTATCATGTTATAGAAATATTATATTTTTTTTAATCTACATTGGAATTAACTTAGGAACGCAAGCCCATGGTTACAATGTTACGCCACTGGTTACTAGAAAAATATCGCACCGAAAACTGAGGAAGGTTGTTAAAAACGTATCTAAGTTATTTACAATTTTAATGCGACACTTTTCTATAGGTCTATGGTTAACGCAACCAGCATTTTAAATAAAGGTGAAAAAGTCGACCCTTAATCACTTTTGTTCATGACTTAAATTTAATATCATCAACGAACATTAAGAAACACACCATCTTTACTTATCTACAAACTTAGCTACGTAAAAAATACAAATAAATTATACTCATTATAAAGTCATTCACAAGAAAAACAAGGCTTCAAATACCGCAGATCTAGTCCTCAAAATAAATAAACATAAGAACAATCTCCCTCCAGCGGCATCTTCCCCATGGCACAGGTAGTGCCCCGGGCGGCTAGAAGTGTGGAAATTAGCTCATTTATTAGGTAAGGGTGTGCGACCCCTGTCGCTGACACCTCTCCTTTGCACCTGCTGCCAAGTATTATTGAGTTTGCCGAGACCCTGTTCCGACGTCGCCGCAAGTGTCTCGTCGCACCCGATGCCTGGCGACGCCACGGTCATTCCGCAGGGACGCACCGAGGGGGGGCGGAGGACGGAGGACGGAGGACGGATAGTTTTTGCCCCCTGTTCAAATCAGGGAAAACGGTTATAGTTTATAGTTGTGGATGTTGTCAAGGACAGCAAAGAAATTTCAAGTTCAGGATGGCTTACATTAATTAGAATACTGGTTACACCAATGTTATTTATATAACCGTATCGATATGTCAAATAAATCATTTAACTTTACAGTTAAAATTTCCATTAGCATTTTTGTTTACATGTACTTAGCCTTGTTGTTGATAGATAAAAATAAGATAATTTTGCATAGTACTTCATTACAACTGCATTAATTTTAGTATATAACTCTTCAGTACCATAATATTTCTTTGAGGCACTTACTGCAAGACAATTTTACTTGAATTTTACTGCTGTGGGTCTATACCCTTTGAAAAATGTCCAAATTAGCAGTATTTTATGTGGTTAATAGTTGAGGACTTTCAGAATAAAACCCCAGATTTCGTTCACTTCGAGAATAGACCTTGTTAGATGTTAGTTAGTTTTCAGTAATCCTAAAAATTGGAGATAATAAAACAAGAATAAGAGACGAAAACCGAAAATCACCAAAACGGGTAAATAAGTTATTATGCTTTTACAATATAAGCATTTTTATTTTACCTATGTTTGTTGCTTTTTAGAATAGTTTTTTTTTGCTATTCTTTGCAATATATTTCTTAAAATTAGCACGACATTTCTTAATGGGGTATATGACCATTTTTTTTTCTTTCATTTTATGATTCTATACCAAAAATAAAAATACCCGTATTTTTTTAAATCGCTTAATTATTGATAATTCCGGAGAAAAACAATAATAAAGTTTAAGAGAGGGGATATGTTGACGTCACCTAGGAGAATTAGACAAAGAGAGATGCTAATAGAAAGAGAAAGATATAGTGCGACCCGCGCGAACCTTTTGCTACCTGATTCTAACCCGTAACCATGGTAACCAAACAATAAACACACTGAGACTCGTCAGGGACTTCAATGCCAACCAGATTTACATTATAACATTCGTTGTGTAATATCAAAATATTTTAATTTTATTCTATTAATTTCCTAAATTGATATCTCATATATTGTTTCATTAATAATTATGACTAATTTATCATTAGCAAAATTTATTCGATATCATTTAAGTAAAATAAATAAGTTCATTAAATTCCTACTTTTAGCATTGTAAACTGCTCTCTCATTCTCCTAGGTGACGTCAGAGATAGGGCGCTGTTACATATTAATTGCGAATTTCAGTGAAATTATAAGATAATATTTAGTTTTTATCATTATTATTGGTAGTCACAATGGTTAATTTTTAATTTTTATACTTTTTTTCTTTCAATTCGAGAGTGGTCATATAGCCCATTATAGGAGAAACAATATTTCAAATACTGTAATTTACTATAATACTGTACAAGTTTGCACTGATTTCCAAAACAATCAACACTACCAGAATTTTTATTTAAATAATCATAAATGAGTATTACAGCACTAATAAAAATATACTTACTTAATCCTTGCACCTTTCTAACATTCGGTGTAAAGTAATAAAAACATGTAGAGAAATAATGAAATCTTTTAACAATAAAGAAATAATTTAAAAGAGATACACTATTTATGAGCGTAGTTATACTTATTTTTGGTTGATATTTTAAATCTTGCATAGAACATACAGAATAATAAGAAGAAGTTTTAATACAAAATTCAAATACGAATTCAAGGGCTTGTCAGAAATCAATCAAATCTATCAATGAATCTATTACTAATGTTTTTTTCTCCATAATAATTCCTTACCTGTTTGACCGTTTGTGACATTGGTAATTTTGTTAATGACTTCCCAAATTTCGGTTGTGAGTGAAAGATCACGAATGTAGGGAAGTAATGTGAATCCAGAGAAAGTTTCACTTTCACGTGAGTCCTGTCCTGGAAGTCCTACAGGCGACCAAGCCCGGCCACTAAATCATCCTGCCTAATTGTCGAACTTTCTTCATTGCATTCATTAATCGGATCGGGGTTCATTAAAAACCACGACACCGGTGACTTTTTACCTTTAAATCACCCCACTGTATCGATCACCTTAATGGATTGCGCAAATTCCACGCCAACTTTCCTCATTTTTCTACGGGTACCTTTCACATTACTTCCATTATTACTCATGCAATTTAATAAGATATTTCGTTTATAATTTTCATTGTACAGTAAAACATGCATATAAATTCATTTATTTGTAATATACACCACGTATTGGTAGCAATTTTCTTTTAGTTTTTTTGCCGGACATTGTTTAAAAGTCTCTTAATTATTTGACTAAATTAAAATCAAATCTGATTTTCGTTACTTCAACAGGAATGCAAAAATTCCGTACGAAGGCATAAATTAGTTATTTGCAAACAATTATTTGAAAGTAGATCTAGCCTAAAGATTGCAGACCAGAAAAACGATGGCTACAACTACTCGATGTCTGCAATTATACTTCTAACCATATAAGTACACACTTTAAAATAAAATTAAGTGTGTGTAAATAGTTTGTATTTAAATATAGTTATGATCTGCATCGTTAAAGTTTTTCATGAAAACATCAAAAGGTTGTTGTCGTCAAAGTCGTTGCGCCAACGACATGTTTTATTTAAAAGCTAATAGAAAGTTGCAGTATACAGTACAGATGTCTGTGTCATTCACAATTAAGGTCTAGATTGACTAAAAGTGATCAATTTTCTAATTTGCTACTACGGTGGAGGACTCCTTTGCTATTTAAGTTCACCGGTTTCAGGACATAATGCCTAAACTATATTTGTACGTTACCTAATAATACTACCTTACTGTCTTGTCAAAATAACCAGAGACAATTGGATAATATAACTGTAACTATAGCGTCATATCAACCCATTCAGACTTGATCACGAAAATGTTATTGGCAAGAGAATTTTATAAATTATGTTTTTAAAACGTGTTCATTTTCTGAAACCGGTAAACTATTGAACTAACCCCGTTGATGTTACGAGTCATACCATGTCTTAGATGTCTTAAAATTCTCGCTCTACGAACTCGGAATGCAACTAACATCTACAGGGATTATATTAATAACAATCCTAGGTATCTGAAGGAATGAAAATGAAACTGACATTTCCTTTACTTATACTTTAGCTTGCAAAATCAACAAACACTACACTCATGCCCGGTTATATAAAGCGTGATTAGCTAATCAAGTTCACATTGTTACAATGTATTTTTAATACGTTACCATGGTAACAACGTGAAGTTAACCAGTTGATTAGCTAATTACTCTTTTATGCAACCTGGCATCAAAGGTAGTTCAAACAAGTATTGTTTCTGAAGTTTTTCAGCACTGGAACTACCCTAAGTCACCGGAGACAGAACAGAAGATGACTGTGGTTGTGGACTCGTAGCAAGGGGAAAATTGAAGTGCGTTGAATTGTGTATAAATTTATCTGTAAGTCCTGGTTTAAGTCCTCATCTCCCTCATTGTCGTCTTATCCGGAGATCAGAGCGTCATCCCCGCAGCCGGGGCTAATTGTGCTGCACCCTCGACGTCGCCATGATTGATTACAGGTGCGTCACCCGCACGCCATCTTCGCGGGCATTGATTATTGAGATGGGCGGAGATGTACTCGCGATGTGAGTCGTTTCATTTCCCTACGCGGCCAGTGATTAATGGGCTGTATATCAAAGTAATCAGTCCTTGGCTGCTGTTTTTCACTCATGCGTTCATATCCTGTTCCGTGCCAATTCGTTGTTTACCACCTATCTTCCATTCTCTAACGCTGATTTATCACCTACCCAAGCCTGACTTTGGCAGATGGACTTTATTTATTATTTATCAAATTTACATCCTACATCACTTCACTTTTAGGCTGTTCGACCGCTCCGGACCTGATCGCTTGCTCACCTTCTACAACCCTTTTCATTACAGTATCCATTACGCGAACAAACGTTAAATTCAACAGGGCTCCCATATTTAATTTAAAAACTGAAATTTAATAATGTAAGTATTTATAAAGAATAACTTCTTAGATGTGTTTGTTCTAATTGAACGCAAATCAAGGACTTGAAAGTATCAAAAATCGAAAATCCTTTTTTCTGCGACCATTATGATATTTGCTTATGAAGACATTTTTTCTATCAAAACATAGATGAATAAGGAAATAATGTCTTGGTTGTAGACAAAGTATAATGTACAATTCGCTTGAAATGTCCATTTCATACTCGTATGAAATGAGTTCCATTCCATGTTAGTTCTATAATATACTATTTATTCGTTTAGTATACAAATGTTCATTTCTATTTAACAAACTGTTAAATCTTTAATCGTTTGTTAAGTATTAAATTTGCGTTACGGAATATAAATTATTTTGCGTTGGGTCATGAATTTTAATGATTCGTTAAGTAATCGAAGATTTGATGAACGTTTCTGCATCCGGACATATGTCTCATAAACTCCTGCATATATAAATACATATGAAATATTATTTACAGTCTACTGCGCGCGTAAAAATAAATTTTCACTTATAGAAAAGGTGTTGTAAGACCCACATTTTAAGTTGTGTTCATCTATTGAATTATAATAGAATATTCCGGCTAATCGATTATGCGTGCATCAATCAATAGCGCAATATTCATCCCGGAAGAAACAGTGGTTTTGATTCCACATGAGCGAAAGAGATCTAAAATGTAGATGATGTTGCTTTTCAATCGCTATAAATTACAATGGGCATTCCTTAGAAAATGTCAATAAGACCACAACTTTAGGAATACATATACAAGAAAACTTAATGTGGGATACTCATGTAGACTACATATGTAGTACTTTGTCCTCCATGTGCTATATATAATCAAAAGATTAAAACATGACAGATGTGCATACAACAATTTTTTTTATTATTCTAAATTTTACGCCCTATTATGTTACGATATAATATTCTGGGGTAATTTTTCTTGTTCTACTCATGTTTTCAAAATTCAAAAACATGCAGTGAGAAACATATTCTATTTAAAAAAAGATTATCTTATAAAGAAATTTTTAAAACGGAAGGATTCTTAACTTTATCTTGTATTTATATTTATAATGTTATTATACTCATTAAAACTAACATTAATAAACTGCCTACAATGAGTGATGTGCATGACTACGATACTCGCGGAAAATTAAATCTACAAGTGCCTAAAATCAGGTTAAATAAAACAAAAAGTAACCCAAATTATTATAAATTGGTATTATATTATAAATTGCCTCAAACCCTTAAAGAGATTACAGACATTAATAAGTTTAACAGATCTAAAGAATTATTTAATAACAAAAACTTATTATAATGTAAACGAGTTTTTATGTGATAAATTATAATTATTATGTTATTTGTATATACATTTTTATGTCTTCATTATTATTGTACTTACTCTTTTAGATTTTTTTGACTATTCCTATACCGCTATATCATTTGAAGAAGAAAAGATTGTTGCAAATATTATTCTTAAGAAGAACCTAAAATAGTATATTTTATTACATTATAAAAAAAAATATTATTTACAGTCTATTGCGCATGTAAAAATATATTTCCATTTATAGAAAAGGTGTAGTAAGTACCCGCATGTATTGTATTATAATAGAACATACCGGCTAATCGATTAAGCGTGCATCAATCAATGGAGCAATATTCATCCCGGAGGTTTTGATTCCACATGAGCGAAAGAGGGTGCTACCTAGATTTAATCCGGCACAGACCAACACCTGAGTACACCAGCGGGGATAACGGCTCGGCCACATCTGTGCACCTACGGCTGGCATTGTTTAAATGCATATGCATTGCAGCTCACCTCAAGTCACCCTCGCTCGCATGCCATCTGCCAGTCAGGGGCTGTCTCCCTCCCCGATCCAATTTAGAGCTGATTGCGATTCACCGCCAATCCGCACTGAATTGTTAGGCGCACGCCGCGGTACTGACTCAACCCTTCAAAAATACTCCTTTGTTGCTAATTCATTACTAAATGCATTCTCTACTCATGTTTGCATTACTAGGCGAGAGAACACTGCTTAACATAGTTTTATGCTTGAAAGTTAACATTTATAACAACGATAACCAGTCAAACAAAAATGTAGGTATTCTAATTTATTTGGCAATTGTATTTGAAGAAGCTAAGGTTGCTGCAAACGTTAATCTTAAAAAGACTATTAAATAGCATACTTTAAGGCATTAGAACATGAAATTCTAATAGTAAATGAGTACTTAATTAATAAATTTTTCATTTCACATTGCTTTCTTGTACGCTATATATACTTTTTGCTGCACATCATTTATTTTACTTGAAAATGAGATCATACTACGCCTTTTTCATTCATCAACTTCCATTCATTTCATATCTTCGAATTTCCATTATTAAATCGCTGAAGAAAGAGATAAAGTTTTCATTTTTTTGGCTATATTTCTCACGAAATATATTCCGACAGTTGTCAATGTCAATTTATTAACAAGAAATTAAATGTTTCCTACAAAAATTAAAAGCCAACTAAATTATTATTTTTATTAAGTTTCTGCTAAAAGTAAAGTGCCCCTCGTACAAGAAAGTAAAAATTAGTGGTATGCTCCTTTTGAGATAGGACGCATCAGGAGCACGTGCACTTTTTTAATTATTTATTTATAAATATTGAACATATTTAATAATTTTTGTGTAATTATATTTCCTTACTTATTTTAAATTTGTACTTTTGTATCATTTTAATATTGTTATATTACCAAAAATTGCCATTTGTAGATCAACGAAACAAAATATGAAACTACTATATTAGCAGTAAATTCAATATGTACAGAAGTAACAATTTTTTGGATAAAGTGGTTTACTTTACTTTATTTTAAAATGAAATATCTTAAGAACAAAATAAATTAATTCTGTATTAAATCTATCGAAATATGTCTAAAAAATGAAAAGTTTTGAAAAACAAATTTCATTATTAAGAAAGTGAAATACCAAAACTCAAATGTGAAAATAACATTTTTTTCATAAAACATTTCCTAAACAATCGAATTGGAAATTTATTTTAAAATTAAAAAAAAGTAATAAACTAGCAATGATTGCCAAAAAAAGTATGAAACTTTAAATTTTTTTTACATATAAAAAAATTGCAGGGGAGAAAGAAATAGAGAATAACCTAGAATGGTTATTTGTGGCGATCAATGTCAATAGTTTACGAAAGTGAAACCAAAATTACGTTTTATTGGTACACAGGCGCGATAACCATTAATCCCTCACTGTCCATTAGTAAAAATGAAGATGCATTTATTGCGCATATGGCCTCCTCAAGCCAGACAATAAAGTGTTGCAATACGGCGAGCGGCGAGGTGAATGATTCGGCCATAATTCCAATTAGATGGGATTGATCTAGCGGAATAGTGGAGCTCGGCTTATCTAAAGTTAAATGCAAGCGTAGCCACCGCCGTAATCCGCGAGGTGGCTCGGCTCGGACTCAGCGAAGATGTCTTCTAATCCGGTTAACCTGCCCGGACATAACTTTCCCATTTCGCACCGGGTCGTCCGGCTAGATTAACTTTACTACCGGCATAACTTGATGATAACTGCCGCATTCAAGCTCACACTTAACCTAAATTGATTAACAAAAATGCACAAGGAACACCAAGGATATTTTTATCCTTTGTCTTGGGAGCAATTTGGAAATCTCAATTCCAGTATAAATACAATACAACGGTTACTATACCGTAATGCCTTTAATTTTTAAATTGTCGTTAACTTTACGCTTTTAGTAAACACTCAGGGTTGGCAACTCGAATGTTAGGGGTTTGAATCTTAAGAAAAATAAGATGTGCGTATTTTGATAATAAAAAAATTTCCTTCCCGCTTAAAAACTCAAGGAAGGGGCTGAAGTACCTACTAATTTATTTTCATTTCAATAGTACACTACATGATGTTGGGGTACAACCTATATAAGTTAAGCAAAGTTGAAGGCTGTTGAATTAATTAATTAATTACTGAATTAACCCGTCTAGCTCTTTCTCTTATAGTATTTGATTGAATGTACTCTTGTCTTCAATTAGCCAAAGAGATTACGATACTTCGTCTTCTTTCTCGGTTCCCATTTATGCCTTACAGACTTGGGTCCTCAATTCTTATTTCTTCTAAACTTTTTCTATTTGTTGCAGCTATTTCCTTGATGTTGTCCTCATACTGTTTCTTAGGCCGGTTCTTTCCTCTCCTTTCATCCTCATTTTAAATATTTTCTTTGTGTATCTTCGGGGGTTCATGCGTACTAGATATCCGTACCATTTTAGTTGTTTTAGAGAGATGATTTAGATACTATTCTCTTTATATATTTTTCTTTAGTTTATATCCATAAATAGACTTGTTTCTAGATTTTTTTAAATTATTTATTTCTTCTAGTCTGTTCTACGTCTCTTTTAGTTTTTTGATTTTGTTTTATTACGATAACTTGATTTTGTTAACTGAATTGTTATTTTTTATTCTCTTCAACTTTTTCTCATTTTTACTATTTTACTACTGCTCTACCTGTAAATAATCGTGGTTTTTATCTGTAGTTTTTAGCTATTCCAATAAAATAGAACAAAAAATGACTTTCAAACAAAAAAGGGAAATATCAAAAGAGAAATTTATTTATTAAAATCATAATCATCAAAAGAATAGTAAAAAAACTGATTGAAAAAAAAAAATATTCTTTATTTCATATTCATTGTCTTTTTTGCTTATTAGATGTACTCCTATGAGATATTCATTTGTTCTAGTAAATATTACATAAATTTGTTGATATCTAATGCCCCATTTTGAAAACGTCTGAAATTACTCAGGCATAATAATCCGAAAATGATAAAAGTCTCTAGTACCGAACATTGAGAACAAGGTTTAGTTCCATAAACCGGAAGCGAAATCTTCGTTCTCTAGATTAAACTGATTAAATGCTATTTTCTGAAATAAATATAATTTGAATACGAGATTTACTGAACTTAATCGAAACAAATGTTATTCTATGATTTAAAACAGATATTTTTGTACAAGCATTATGAATATTTTTGATACGATAAACAACCAATATCAGACAACTAATTAGGAAGTTATATTAAATAATCTTTTTTCCAAATCTATTACAAACTGAAAAGTGTGAGATCCAGTTATCTAGCTTTTCATAACATCGCTATTACTGAAACAAACTGTAATGAACATTGTTCACAATTTGAAGGCTGGGAAGGAAACCTGAGCTGGGAGTGTCCGCGTGATAATATTGGCGTGAAAGGCATGAAACCCGAATCAAAAAGGTATTAGAGACAATGAAACGGGCAGCGGGCAGCGGGCAGCAAGACAAACCTCTGCGAAGGTTGGGTTCAGCCAGGCGGGCACACCTAATAGGTATAGCGGGGCATCCAGCCGTGAAGCCGTGCTGTCGGAAAGTGATAGCAAGAATTAGGAGCCGGAACAAAATGACCAGCACGTGGATTAGTCCGCGGTGGCCGCACCAAGTCGTAAGGAAGCGATAAGGAAGACAGGTAATACCCCACAGGACCGGGCTTCCGCATTTCCTATCCTGCTGCACTTCAATACAAGGAATACAACAGTTACCCTAATAGAATGAGTCAAGTAGATGTTATTCTAAAAGCTGATTTAACGTCGTGTAATAGAAAAATACCTCATCGAAAAACTGACGTAACTTATTAAAAAATATACGAAAATTTACTTGTAGCGGTTCGAGACCTTTATGAGTACTGGGCCCAAAATGGGCCCTTTAAATTTGTGCACCTTCCCCACCTCTCTCTAATTTTCGCTTCTCTGTCTTACTGTCGCTTCTGTAAAAACCTTTTCTGTGGTGTGTGCCAAAATGAATTATTATAAAATAAAAGTATTAAATATAAGTGGAATCATTTCGCACTATAATGAATATTAGTAGGAAAATAGTTTACGTATGTAATAACAACAGGGAAAATAATTTCTAAAGCCGCTGATTCTGTATTTTTCTGTAAACCTGAAAATATTTGCAAATATCGAATTTTTAACTCAAAACTTTTCAAATTTTACATAATTTTGTTTGTAATATTTTTTTATAGAATTGGTTACACTGTTACAAAATTTATAAATACAACTTAATTATCTCTTTTCGTTTTGGAGATATATGCTCTCAAAGTTGTACCTCAAAAAAGTGTGTTTTTTGAGTATATTCCAAAAATAAGTAGAGATACAAACTAAACTACTTTACCATTCGATTCTACGAGAAAAGTTATATAAAGAAATGTTTTGCCCAAATATACGTTCTTTGGAACGGTTAGGTGAAAAATATGAAAAACGAAAAAACCTAAATTTCAATTTTTCGGCTCAAAACTTTTTGTCTCCAAAATTTTTTATTTTCTGGACTTAAGTAGATATCAATGCGCTGATTCCAAATTTTCAAACAGAATTCAATTTTCTCTTCTCGTTCTCGAGATATTTGAAGTTAAAATTATACCTAAAAAATAAGGTTTTTTAGGTATACCCCTTAAATGGTTAGGTTTACGACTTCCGCGACCTCACCATTCGATTGTACGGGCAAAATTACATAAGTGCACCAATTTTCAGATTTTTATCTCAACGGATAGAATTTCTATAAGGAAAAAACTAAAAAATGCCAAAAATCGAATAAAATCTAAAGTATACCCCTTGCCATTTTTTCGATTTTCGCCGATTTCGTTTTTCCTTTATACAAATTGTATCCTTTGCAATAAAAATCTAAAAATTGGTATACTTATGTAATTTTGCCCGTAGAATTGATTGATGATGTCGCCGAAGTCGTAAACCTAACTCTTAAAGGAGTATACCTAAAAAACCTGTTTTTTTAGGTATTTGTCAAACTCAACTTTGAATACGAATATCTCGAGAACGGTAGGAGATAATTAAATTCGGTTTGAAAATTTGAAATCAGCGTGTCGATATTTACTTAAGTCTAGAAAATGAAAAGTTTTGAAGGAAAAATGATATTCAGACAAATTTTGAAATTTAGGTTTTTTCGATTTTCGCATTTTTCACCTAATCGTTCCAAAGAACGTACATGCAGAGAAAACATTTCTTTATGTAACTTTGCCCGTAGAATCTTTGAAATTGTATCTTTACCCATTTTGGAGATATAGCCAAAAAATACATTTTTTTGAGGTGCAACTTTGACAGCAAATATCTTAGGAACGAAAAGAGATAATTAAATTCAGCTTGAAAATTTGAAATCAGCGTGACGAGGTCTATCAATGTACACTATTTCTCAAAATAAAAAATTTGGGTGCAAAAATAAGTATTTTCGGGGTATTTCGTTTTTGTCAACATATATTTGGTATAATTCTATGAATAGTGAGAGAATAAATATGTTTCCCTTGTCCTCGCCCTTAAATATTATGTATGCAAGTACTTCATTTTAACATTAACTTTTAATAACTAGTAATATATTAGGGGGTGCCACGGCACCCATGGCACCCACCGTGCGCACGCCTATGGATATAATGGATCTTGATATGTCAACTATCTTTCTCTACTAGCTTGTTGTTTTTTATTTTGAAAAGCAGAGCTATTTGAAGCGTGTGACGACAAAATTATGTGTCCATTATGAAGAAAATTTGTACTTCTTTTATGAATATAAAAAACACATATAATAAACGTTGCAATTGATTAAATGAAAACTGCTAGGTATCTAATTCGAATCGGCGATATTTCGGATTTAATTCTACCAATTAATATTTTCCGTCTTTGTTAAAATACTAAAAATAAATATAGTATACAGTCCTCTGTTTAAATATTAACAATATAAAATACCTGTATTAGTTTTGAGTAAGTTCTAAAAATATGAACATACAATAATATATTTATTTATTGTACACAAGATAAATAAATATTTGAAAATTAAATACACAAACGGTACACTGTTTACAAATCCAATAATAAACAATACAAATAATGTAATTAAAACAATAGAGTTTTATTGTCGCTATACATTAAATATTTTCATGTATACAGTGATTTTTTTATTATTATATTTTCTTCATTCTTTGCATACACAATATTTAACACCACTTAACCGTGCGAGATGAATCAACAGCGGCCATATTCTTGACTACAATCTCACTTTTTTTCCACTCAACTGTTAAACGAAGTTTTCCTAGATGTAAGGAAATTGAACATTCTTTTGGGAAATTAGGAAGACAATATATATTTAGGGAAAATCTAGTATATTTTTTCAGACCATAATTATTAGTATAAATTAGTACAATATAATTATCTACTCCATCTACTTTTTGTCAGGTTTCTGATTTTGTGTTTTAATGGTACAATGTTACTACTGTAACAGAATAGGTTTATACAGAAGCGACAGTAACATAGAGAAGCGATAATTAGAGAGAGATGGAGAATGTGCTCAAATTTAAAGGGCCCATTGTTTAAAATCGGAAAGTTTCCTCACATCTGAGAGAGAGATAGGGGAAGAGCACAAATTTAAAGGTCTACACAATGCTTCAAGGTCATAGAACAGACTAGGGGAACATAAAAGGTACCGACACGGAGTGTCGCTTCTGTGTGTAACTATTCTTTGCTACTGTTAGATGGGTTATGGAATTTTTAGATTATCAATTTAAATTTGTCAGCTGTTGGTTTTTAGTAACATTATTCTTAGGTTATCTAGTTCTATAGTGACATTCAGGACGATATTATTCGCTGATTCTATATAGTTCCGGCGGCGTAGGCTTAGCTATAATTTTCACATTGTGAATAAATTCACAAAAGATGTCACATTTATGATGTTTGAATAAAAATCTTGACGAAATTATTGTAATTTGAGAATCTCGATTTTATTCTCTCGTCTCGACGAGCCGAGCGATATTTGAGAAATATTTCGTCTCATCCGAATCACTAGAGGTCAGCGAAGATATATTAATATTTAGTGTAAAAATAATGATAAGCAGAACTAGAAAGCCGTCCAATTTGAAACAATGTAATGAAGCGGTTAGTTAGAGAAAACGCTAACAAATGTCTGGGACAATTAGTCCATAATTACTCATGAAAGCATCATCCATCGTGCGTCCCTGCCCCCAGGTGTGTTCTGA
Organism: Stenolophus ochropezus; assembly: GCA_035578165.1. Lineage (NCBI taxonomy): Eukaryota > Metazoa > Arthropoda > Insecta > Coleoptera > Carabidae > Stenolophus > Stenolophus ochropezus. Next base: position 9,252,395 of record JAQOWZ010000002.1, read on the forward strand.
GAATAGTCAAGATGAAGCTAATGACCAATCCGCGTAGAAAGTTGGCAAAAGCTGTGAGTAACGAGCGAGTGTCAATGCGGACATATGGCCGGGTATCGGAATCATTATAAGAGCGTTTACCTTGCGGACGGCGGCGTCGGGACGTCTTTGAGCGGGTTATTTACATCGCTCGGGATGCAGGTGATCCCACGTGAAACCCAGTTTAATTAGTTTACTGTCAAAGCAACATATAGCGCTGTCACTTGTCGGGAATCTCATCACCGACCGGCGGGCCTCGGGCGGACTTCACACACGGTCGAGCCCGGATGCTGACTTTCTAACTCTACATTAATGCAGATGATAGTACATCTAAATTTTTCATAATGAAGCTTTTCGAGAGAATAATTTTTCAAATATTTACATTGTTTATTCTACACAATCAATCAGAATTACCAAAATTTTGTTTATATATTTTTATTTGTCCCCATTCTGTGTTCTATTAGTAAAGTTGCTAAAACTGGGGTCCTCCATAATTAAAAAAAAAAATTAATATGAAATTTCATCTACTTTGAAAGCGAGGAGTAGTCTATTAAGCCGTAATAATTTTTTTTTATGTTCTGTGGCGTAGATGTTAAGGTAATTCGATTCTCAATCTGTGAGGTTCGCTAAAAATTTCAATAACAAAAATTGATCTATTTCAACTGTTAAAAAACAAATAAATATGTTTTAAATAGCTATTGTGTTCCTTACTTGGAAATATGCATAAGTAGTAAGCATTTTAATAAAATAATTTATAAATGATTACGAATATTATAATTCGAGTTTTGACAGCCACTGGCATGATTTTGCTGCTACGTCATTCAACATATTTTTCATTTCCATATCGTGAATATTTTTTTTTAGATTTGCTAATTGTGGACGACCTTATAACATATAGAAATAATTGTAAAACGTTTTGAAGAGCTAGCAACTTCCTTACACTATTAGGTCGATTATATGTCATTCGTCATTCCATAAAATTTATCATAATTTTTGAGAAATAAAGATATTCACAAATTCTAATGATAATTCAACTTCAAAATAAAGTAAGCCATAAACAACATAATTTTATCGTTTTGAAAGTGGATAAAAGGAAAGTAACTTTTTGTAAATAATAAAATGTTATTTATCTTTCTATTAGCAACCAGATCAAAACTCAATTGTCATTTTCCGTTAAATTATCGCGCCGGATTACACTTTAGCATTTTTTTCTTTAATTCGTAACTCTGATGATATTATTTAAGGAAATTAAATTAATAAAAAAAGTACAATAGTGTAAAAATAATAAAAATTTAAAAATGTGCGTGGTCATATGCCCATGTTCACCGTTTTATACCGAAAGAAAATACGCATCCTGGTTTGTGATTCATCTGTACGTATGTTTTTCAGTCCTGTCGAAATTTTAATGAAAATTTTACTTCGTATTTCATATCTTGTTTATTAATTTTAACTAATAACAACCTTATTATTATTTACAAACTTTTTCTTGGAATCAGTCGTCAGCAGAAGTTTATTTGCTACCTATTGCGTCTGATTCATTTTGCGATATATCCTTAAACATTCATATAATTTCGTAGAAATAAACAATAATTATTTTTTCTACTCCACACCACAGAATAGTTACATACAGAAGCGACACTCCGTGTCCGTACCTTTCATGTTCCCCTTTTCAGTTCTATGACCTTGAAGCATTGAGTAGACCTTTAAATTTGTGCTCTTCCCCTATCTCTCTCTAAGATGTGAGGAAACTTTCCGATGTTAAACAATGAGCCCTTTAAATTTGTGCACATTCTCCATCTCTCTCTAATTTTCGTTTCTCTGTCATACTGTCGATTCTGTATAAACCTATTCTGTGTCCACACTGTATACTTTATGTTTTTTGCATGCTTCACAGAATGGATACATACATACAATATTTATTGAAAGTAATTATTTCATAAAATGTTTGACACTTCACAGCCATTTCCCACAATTCTCTACGAGTTACGCAAATGTTACAAATGTTTACGTGATAATAACAACTGTGTGAATGCTTAAATTTTGTTGTTCTTTTTCATGTTGGTCGCAGAATACTCATTTCCACTCTTATTGTACAATATACTGTTTTAATAACCTAATTAATAAATTAGAAATTGTTAATATAATTGAAAGAGATTGGTTTTTGTTTTCTACACATTATTCACTTGTCAATATAGTCATAATCATTTAAGGATGTTTCTAATGAAGAAAAAAATCGAACGATTACTTAGTACAATTCTGATTATAGGTTGAGAAATCCTTGTTTATATCCTGACCGTCCTAGAGCAAATCCTTGCATAGTTTCGAGAAAACATTTACACAATGTAAAAGTGATTATACCAAACATAATAGAACAATAAAGTCTAACTAAAGAAGCTTTCACAAATCAATTAAATATTACCAAAACTTTTGTATTTAGATTATTAAAAGGCGAAAAAGTTTATTCTTATCATTTTGAAACTTACCAAGAGTAAAATATAATAACAATTTCATTTGTCATTGACAACTTGTGCTGCATTTTTTTTAATAATATGGTGGTATATAAGTATAGGCTGAAACTTACTTGTACACTCCATAACATATCTCATACTCATGTCACTAATGAACAATATCATAAAACTTAGTTTTTCTGTATCAATAACTACAAAATCGCTAAATGTCCCCACGATTTGTTTGTGTTTATTAATTTCCCTTGAAGTTTACGATCTGTGTGGTTATCAGTTAACGGCAGCCGTGGGGTATGACAGCAGCTCCTGCTGCAGTGTTTGATTTTTCAGCGCAGGCAGCAGGAGCTAAGTGCACTTCGCTCCTGATAAACAATCCGAGATTGCGCTCAACGAAAACAATCACTCATTTTCCGATAAATATTTACCTACGTTAGATGCGATGGCTCAACAGCATACACTTACAACACCGAGTAAACAGCGCTGACAAGGTATCAACACAGACACCAGCCCAATATTTCATAACATTCAGCTTTTTTACATGCAGATCATAAATATACATTCAGTGAACAGGTGATCTTAAATCATAAAGAAATTTGACATTAGGTATTTTATGAAAGCAATATCGTTTTATTTTTATCATAGCCACAAAAATCGTCAGGAAATTACGACACTAGAATTCATATATTAACATTAAATGTATTTGTTCTACAAAATTATATTTACCCTATAAAAATTGTGCATCCTTTAATTAAGAATCCTATTATAAACATAAAATTTCAATAAGGTTTTGTTGCTGTTTTTAGACAGTATTATTTAATTTATTTTTTATTATGTATTGTAACCCCATTATAAAGGTATATGTATAAATTGTAGATTGATGATGATGTACACCACAAAATCCCTAATGAAATTGTCACGAAAAAAATACTTTTGATTTTGAGGTCCTTTTCTATTTAGGAATGTTGTTCCATAAATAATGAATACTTGTACCTACTTTATTATTTTACGAGATAGAACGGATAATACAAACTCTATTTATTTCTAGAAGCCAGAGAACCTCAAGTATATAAGTATTGATACTTTAGTGCTGTAGATTGAACTCCTTGCAAGAAATCTACGGCTTACATTTGTCAATCACTTGATTTGAATATAATAATAATATTCCATCAATCCACTGAGAAACATACGGCAGATGAAATTGAAATGAGAATGTTTACAAATAATAATCTCATCATCATCTCTAATGTATAACACTTTTAGACGGAACGGTACCTGTTTCTAGAGATTTTTTATTTACGTTTTAGTGGTGCTTACTGACTCTGCTAGAAACATAAACTGTTTAGGTTTTAGAATTCAGAAGGGAGTACAAGCAGAAATTAGTGAAGCTAAGTTTCACCAGCTTATAACTGTCAATTTGTTATATGAAATTAAATATTTTTCTTTGTATTACAAGAATAGTTTTTTTTTATATAAATATAATGCCATTTTGTGTGGCTTTGGGTTGTAAAACCTGTACATCACGTTATATCCGTTACGAAATTGTCTGCCATTTCTGTAGGAGCCGCTTGAAAATCCATTCCGTTGTTTAGTACTCCCTCTGTAGTAGTTATTATACCGAACTACTCGGACACAGCTGTATTTTTAATTGAATAAAGAATGGTGAAGTTGGGATTTGAACCCCAAATTTCATAGTCTACAAATTAAAAATAAATAAATAACAGAACCCGTTGATAACCAGTTTGTAACAACGTGACTTCCATAGTTGAAAAATCGAACGAAAGACTTTTGCACCTTACCATTTTGCATTTACGTCAGTACAAAGAGTTGGATCCGCAAAAAAAATGATCTGATTATATACCTAGTTATTCTCTTGTATGTACAATTGGATTCAATGATTTTGTTTTCACTAGAAATTATGTTCTTAACATTATTATATATTTTATTGGTTATGAATACCTTAAAAAACATAATTCGCTCCTCCCTAAGAGAATTTAAGGAACCACCATTGAGTCTACTCAGTTAAAATCCTTACATATTAAACCACCATGTTCGACTTGATTTATACACTATTGCAAAATTCTGCAAAATTTCATGTTAGATGAACAAATGACAAAACATCAGGGAGCAGAAATTTTTATCATCCAAACATATTTAGATTTCCCTCTCCCGCTCTCCAAGTGGGTCCTGGTCTTGCAGGTATACAAAACAAATTCCGCCTAAGGGTTGCATTATTCATGACAGATATAAAACGGAGCGGAGTGCGGTGTATAAACACGTGGTGACCGTGGGCTCCGGACGGAGTCCGGGAAGGTGGCGTCCCCACGGGAGGGACGTAATATTCCGGGAGCGGATGTGACGCGTGCACGTCCTTTCATGTCACGTTCAGATAAAAAGCGGGTGATTAATGGCCGTGAGTTTATCAAAATGAGATTTTTCTCTGACCGCACAAAAGAGAGATCGGATTGTGGACACGGCCGCCGCACCTCAGATGCTACCTCGCAAAACTGCCCCTCGCAATTCAAGCCCTCGCGAACGGACTATCTGTCTCTGGGGACAACTCAAAAATAACCATTACCAAACTATAATCATTCATACTAAAGTTATACTTCTTTCTAATAATAAGTTAGAAAAAAACATTATTCTTATATGAACAAAAAAAATGGATTTCACAAAATTAGGTTCAATCACAGAATTTTATTCACTACAAAAAAAAAATTCTCAAGCAAATGTGGTTACAAAAATTTCATTTTTATCGCAATTATTCTAAATTACCAATTATTTGGAAAAAAACTGAAAGTATTTTTTTAATAAAAGAAGGTCTTTTTGGAGTTGCAGTCATTTAATAAAATGCATTAATACACCAACGTTTCGACTGTAAATCAGTCTTCATCAGGGTGATAAATGATATTAAAATATTATCAAGTAAATCATGTAAATTATTTTACAGAAATCTTTCGTCCAACATAGATAAAACAAACACACGTACATGTTACTTAACCGTTATAAACCAACTTTTATTAACATCCAGTCGATAAAACCAATTCTACATTGTAATATTTTAAGTGAATCAACTTTTGATACGGAAGTCAAAAGTAAAAAATTCAGATTAATCATCAGGCGAACAGCCTCATTAAAAATAGTCAAAATAGAAAACAAATAATTGCAATACTTTCCTCAAAAATATTGGTTGGTGAAATTAAATATTTATTTGTAAATTTAAATTTAGTAAAAACATGATAAATGATAAAGAAAAAGAAAAACAACTTGTACGATATTACAGAACCGTCAATAAAATCCTACACGGTACCAAATTAAAAAACAAAATATTCCAAAACTTTTCCACAATAATTATGAGACAACCTGAAAAAGATAATTGTTAGAAATGAAGAAAACTGAACGACAGACATCATGCAAAATATAATGTATGTATTGTAAAAACCTTAATTCGTGAATATCCGTTTTCAAAATCGGTATGATTACAATGCATCCCTTACACATACACTGGTCGGTGAAAAGAAATTAAATAATATTATGGACGAACTCTTAATATATTTTATGTAATAGAATATAATATGGACGGCTTACACTATTCCCTAATCAGTTAACAGTCTGTAACATAAATAACAGAGTAGTATTTCATTGCAGTTAGATTTTAATATGATTATTCTTGACTTCGTTCGGTTCGAGCTAGTAGGGGATGAATTGCTCCTGCGGCCCCAAGTTTCACGCTGCCCCTAACCTTCGTCCAGATCTGTTTCTGTATCTTGAATACACTGACGTCGCCGTCGTTATCGATTGAGTTATTGACGCGATAGGGGCGCTACAGGTATTTTAAATGATCGACGGAGGAGACTCCATTGATAATGTTCTCCCAATGATTTATTTACTACCATCAAATATCATAAATTATTGTTATCTTCCCAGAAAATACACTATCAACACTCTATTCCCATTATTCGTAATATATAGGCTATATTGGGGAAGAATCATCATTCTAGTTTCATTACTGCTAAGATCTTCCAATTTTGCCAATAAAATATATAAGTGCCAATGAAACTAACATCAGACGAAATCAGAAAATGAACAATGAATCTACTATACCAAATATTTCAGCATTACTGATTGATTATAAACTAATATCAAATAAAATACCACTGTTTATAAATAGTTCGCAACTGATTATACGTTTTTAGGAGTTTCCTATTCAAAAACCTTTCTAGAATTATATTGCCAAAAAAAGAAAAGGAGCCTCTAGGATCCCGATACTCCACTAGTATTTTACAGGTATTTGGTTATTAATCCTGACTTTTTTGGGAATCGATCTCCAGATGTAACACTTCTCTCAATTTTAGATACAGTATACTAAACACTAACGAGTTAGCTGAGGCACAATATTCCTATGACGAAGAGTACCTAAGGATGAAAAGTACTATTAGTACACTTATTAAATGTTGAATTTTCGGGCTATTTCCTGGCAATAAGTTTAAGAAAAAAAACTAGAGAATTATTTTGTAAGTAATTTATCGAAGTCTCGAATTATATTCAATTAGATTATTTTTTGACGAAATGGCACGTTTTGCTTATTTTACTTACGTGTAACTATTACTATCGGACATTTGTCAACAAAAACAAAAGCTATAGAGACTGGTCCCGGGAATAATATCTAGAGCTTTATTACACATAAAAATTCACAAATAAATAAATCTAAACTGTCAAGTTAACAGTCACATTTTATAAATATTTTAACATTAACAGTTAATAGCTATTGGTTCCGAAAAAAATGTAAAAGTGACTCGGAAATTCGGAATGTAAGTAGCCAATACAACTATTCTCATACGATAACATGAACTTCGGTTCCGCAAGCTCCACCTCAGTCCATACCTTCTCAAAAGTTATAATGTACTTACATTCCTCGTAGCTTAAATAACAGTGCGTATGCAACATTCGCTGCAAGTATCTTCTCACTGGTCCAAATATTTAAAATCTTGATATTTCATTGATTATTGGATTGTGATGAAATTAGTCTAAAATACATTAATATATAGTCTCTTTCTTAATTTATATATGTATATAATTCGTATAAGCTTTTTCGATAGATAGGAGAGTCAATATCTACGTGTTTTAGAATGTAAAAGGTAATTTTATGAAAGATAAAATGTTTGAAAAAGTTATGAGTTTAGTGCGATGAAAAGGACAATTAGAAATAAGTGAAAATTTTTTGAAATAATTAAAGTCGCATTAGGGGGAATAATCCGGGAAGGTAATTCGGCTGATGAGAGTGAAATTAGCGATGATAAAGGATCACCGCGGATAGAATTAGCTACCGGCGAGACCTGAATTTTTAAACTTGTCTTTCGCTCAAACTTACTTAGCGTAATGAGGTAGCTAACTCAATTTAAACTCGAATACAACGTGCATAAGGCGGGGGCATTAATGAGAAAGAATAAGCTAGGTGTGTTGGCGGCAGCGAACTTTGGCGTCGCGTCACCTATCGGTTGCGCCGTAATGTAATCAGCGAGGGGAATGGCGCTTTTTACATCCACCGCGCTGCTAATATCCCACTACTTTATTCCCAACTCCAACTTATTTGCCACACAACGACCCAAACTTTTATCTCTCATAGCCTTCGCTTAATGCGACTATTTTCATTTTTACTACTTATCTTATTTTTAAATCTAACATATCTATTTCCTTTTCCTGTCATTGTCAAACGCTAATTCCTAAAAACATGTATTTTTTATTCATTGTTATAAGCATAAAGTTTTAGTGTACCTTGAAAATGTTTAGTAAACATTTCTACTTTTGTTTTTTGGCAATTTCTTTTTATATATTTTCTGTCTCCGTAAGTAATTATTTCGTAATTTTTAGCACTTACTAGAGATTTTTTTTAAAAATACATTATAATTTGAAATGGATATTGTTGTGGGTACTTGCTGAAACATATTTGAAATTAAGTAAATAAAAACACTTGGTTATTCCACAATATCTATTATATATTATATTAATTCTTATTCCGAAATTTCTCCCACATTGGCATATATAAATTACATTGCAATCGGTACATTGTATTCGATAAATACATAAATATTAAATATTATTCGTTATTTTAAGTACTTTTAGATAACATTTTTAATTTTTATTAATATTGTCCGTGTATTTATAGCCTAATGAATTGTAAGGAATTTTTGTATGGAATTCTATAGAAATTACATTTTTGGATACTATAATCTTAAAAATGGACTATATTGATATTATTAAAAAATACACGATTAAAAGTGCAGAAAAATACTGTATATACTATGGAATTGAAGTGTTCTCATAATCCTCGGTATAAAATACTCATTTTAGTACCTTGGTATTTAATAAAATATTATTCACTACAATAAAACAGTGTTAATTTTGTAGGCAAGAAGCACAATTCATAGAAATACAATAAGAATTGAAAAAGCAAAAGTTGTTGAAGCAAATAAAAAATATTTTTCTATAGCCAATTTATCATTAAACAAGAATGAAGATGGAACTTATGGATTATATGGAAATTTTGAGCTTAAACAGGACATACCAAATTCAACAATTGTGAGCTAATATTTCATTGCATTTCTAAATAGGTATATTGATTGATTATATTGTAGGTAATAAGCAGAATGTTTGGTTTTGCTCATGACAATTATGAGTTAGATGCTGAAACAGACGGAAAGTATTTATGTAAATTTCTAGAAGACGAATTTCATGATTGGTTCACTGACGACTACTTAGAAAAACAAAATATGGTTAAATCCTGTCCTATTTTAAAGGTTAGCATGTAGAATTTATTTATATTTCTAACATTCTTATAATAATGTATTACGATACTAATGTATTAGTATAAGCACGTGTGAAATATTTAACAGCACTAGTGGTTTAAAGTGTCTTATACTCAGGTTATTATTGGCTATATTTTATTATGCAATTAACTGCAACATAATTTCTAAAATAAAGAAGGAAACAAGTATTTGTCTGTGTATTCAGGAGGTTCCGAAATTAGTAGAGGTCGAATATATAGATAATTGACCAAATTCTGCTAGTGCTAGTATTATATTATAGAGCAATATAAAATATTTTTTGTAGGGATCATATTGGTTGAAGAATTATTCAGCAAAGGACATTTCATATCCGAGGACCATTCTGTGGCGTAAAACTTTATCCGAATTATTGTTTTATTACGAGGAAGAATTGTTATTACATGTAAAGTGGTACGCAACTGCTAACCACTAAAATAAATTTTATTTCTCAAGATTTCTGATAAATATTCATGAAGCAAATCGTAAATTTAAATTAAATCGGATTAGGAAAAGTTTGACAAAACATTTAAAATAAACACAATCCAACCAAACGTCCCATATGTTTGACTATCCCAGCTCTCAGCTTTGCTAAAAAGTAATTTTTAAACACGTTTATGACGATGTATAATTAGAGTTGTGTAGTTAAGCGCAGATTCAAACTTTGCGAGTAAAATGTATCCGACTAATCTGGGGATTAGAGTGAAATTATTTCTAGGATACATGCGTTTTAGTGGTGATCTTTACAATCGCTCCATTCTGATGTCTGACTTTTACTACCGGAAAACAATTAACGTGAAATTACTCTGCACCGCACACATCTGAATGACTTACAAGAAATGCCAACTCAGCGGCTTCCATGGAAATGGGGTACTTTTGCTTTCCACGCACTTTCCTTGCTGTTTTCTTTCTCTACTTTCTATTTGTCATTGTGCAATATTACATTACTAGTATTAATACACAAAAAATTGCTTGTGATTCATTAAAATCCTTCATGTATTCAAAATGATTTTCCTAACAAATAATAAAACTTGTCAATATCTAAGGCTAATTAATGCTCAAGTTTCACAACCCAAATATTGTGGAGACGAATGGATGGGTCTTTCAATGATTTGGATTAAATCAAGTTCATTTGAATGTAAGTGACTTTAGTAATTTAATATTTGAAAAAAATAATAAAACAAAAAAGTGACACCAATAATGTAGGATTGATATAATAGATCAAACCTAACCCGAATAAAAGTGTTGAAATAAAAATTATTTATATTTATAATTAAAGGACAAAAATTTCAATATTTCCGACGAGTCTCTGGTTGCAAACAATACAAAGTTTTAGAAAGTTTTTTCGAGGTGAACAATACATTTTTCTGTCTACTACTAAATCTAGAAATACAAAATTTAAATATCGGTTTTTGATAGACAATCGGACAAAGTACGTGGAATAAAATATCCATAAATATGGTATCCTTGATGAAAAAGTATAATGACTTTAAAATAAAAATTATTATTGTAGATAATTTTAATACCATATTTATTCAAAAACAAATTAAATGCTACATAAAATATATTTACTGGTTTGTTGTTTTCATTCAGATAGTTTTCATATGACGATAAAATCACTATTCAAAAAAGGATATCCTGAAATTGGTACATAAACATTCATTTTTTTACAAAGGTCAACGGAAAAAATTGTTACTTCTCTATTTTACAGTAACTTCATTTCAATATGTAATTATAAAAATATATATTTACTGATTCTGACATTGATATGAGAAGCTTTTGTTATAAAAATCTGTCTAACTGAAATTACTTCGCTCGTCCAATTATGATTCTCTAGACAAGTAGATAGAAATGAAGCTGAAACTAATTCAAAAGTAATGTTTAAATCCTAATTATTTAATGCAAATGTAATAAAAGATTAAATATTAACAAAATCGATCAAAACTTATAACATTTTAATAAATAGAATTTACCGAAACCGTTGAGTTAACGGTTAGTGCTCAGTCTGTGTAACCAGGTGTTACCTTCTGATTGTAACATATCACTCTCATTCGACTATAAAGGAGGACTTTAGTAGGTTGAAAGTCGTTAAATATTAACAGAAAAAAAATTGAAACCTCCTTGAGTTTACGTTTATTTTTCTTTTTGCCTGAAGAAGACGCCAGCGTTTGAAACCATGACATCAAGTTGTTGTATTATAAATTAGAGAAATTGAACAGAAAGGTTTCTATTGACATTTATTACATTTGTAAAAAAAAGTAAACCTGACTGTTTTGTTTTTCTTTTTGCGTGAAGAAGGCACCAGGATATGGTGGCAAAAAATCACCTTGGTGTTGTATTAAAAATTGAAGAAATTGGATAGAAAAAATCCTATTGAGATTTATTACACTTGCAAAAATATGAATAAATAGCAACAAACCTAAGATTTACTTTGTTTTTCCTCTTTCTTTAAGAACATAGCAGCGTATGGTGAAAAATAATCTAGTTGATGTTATGTTATAAATTTGAGAAATTGATCTCAAAGTTGCTATTGAGATTTATTATTTATTATATTTGTGAAAAAATAAATAAATAACAACAAATATGATTTTAACTTTGTTTTTCTTTTTGCTCGAAAAAGACATAAGCATATGGTAGCAAAATATGGGTTTGGTGATTCACATTGTATTGTATTTTAGAGAAACTGAAGTAAAAGGTTTTTATTGAGATTTATTATAATTACAAAAATTGAATAGGTACCTACATAGCAACAAATCTGACTTTTGTTTGTTTTTATTTTTTCTTGAAGAACATACTATAGCATGTAGTAAAAAAAAATATCAAATTGGTGTTATATTTTAACTTAGAGAAATTAATCTCAGAAGTCTCTAATGACATTTATTATTTATTACTATTACATTTGTAAAAAAATAAATAAATAACAACAAATTTGATTTTAACTTTGTTTTTCTTTTTGCCCGAAAAACATATGCTAGCAAAATATCGAATTCGGTGATTCACATTGTATTGTTAGAGAAACTGAAGTAAAAGGTTTGTATTGAGATTTATTATATTTGGTGGCGATTTGAGATTATTATGTATATGCGATGTATTTGGTCCTCCCAGGATCCGCCACCTGCCTGGGGCCTGCGACCGTTATTGATTGTGTTTACTTTGCTCACCTATATTGGAACAGTGATTCATGAGATGAATTTTATGAATGATTTTGAACCGGAACGAACGGGAAGGCCGATAGCCGCGGGCTCCGGAAAAGGGGAAAATACGTGCGGGTCCTTCCGGCCCCCACCCCAGCCAGTCACGTGTGCTATATTATACGTCCCACGTGATTTACGTTTGATCTTTTGTTTCGTTTTTCGGTCACCGCGGACACAGCGCGAATTGCGGCTCCTTTGATGGACGGAGGCGAAGGCAGAATACGCAAGAACTGTATCGCAAATTGGCAATGTTTGCGTTATACACCTACCGCTGAAATTTACACACCTATAACACAAAATCTAATATGTTTCATTGCCTTTCGCTTTCATGTGTTTAATATCCTGTCTTGAGCTAATTATTTAATTATATTAATAAGTCTGTTTATAATTTAAATAGTTAAATCTTCGTGTTATAAGAATTCAAATTGTTCAATAAGAGTTGCAAAAGTGACAAAAAACAGTGTACGAGACGTTCTATCAACCATATGAGTCTAAGACGTCCACTTTTCCTTCTAGATTTTACATTCTATTTTTTCTCCGATTGAAAGACTACAGCCTCTGCAAGGAATCTACAGCTTATTGTGGGTTCCAAATTACTCGGACACAGTGATATTTTTATTTGGATGAAGATTGGCCAGAGAAGGATTTGAATTCCAGATCTCACATTCCGCTGTCTGTTCTAAGTAATGATATGTTATATTTTTTAAACGTCCGAATGTAGTTGAATTTATCTCATCTTATATCATAGTAGAAGTTGCTAGACAGCGCTAACAAGTATAACTATCAACACCGGTGTTTCTCTAGTGCCTAGTTACTCTGCAAAATATATATTTTAAACCACATACTCGTATCTTGCCAGATGCAACAAAGTAACTAAAATTTTAAATTTCGCTTAACTTGATCTTACGTTTTCTATAATTTTTTTCTCACTATGTATAAAATTTTATGTATACTACACATCTCTTTCTCATATAGACTTCTTAAACAATATCAAATCATTCTGTTTAATAATTATAATTACATTATTATTTTTCATTTTTTTTTAATACGTACACTGTTTGTTTTCTTTAAATATCATAGCCTGTACCCCTTGTAATAATGACACATAAACATAAGTGGTTATTTTAGTCTACTGAAGTGGAAATTAAGTTCAAAATAAATTTCAACAAATTTACTGATGAAAGGGAATTGCAATTCAAGAAACGAAAATTTCTAAAAAATAAATAATGTGCTAATTCATAAAATCTTAAAATAGTATATTACATATAAAGAGTTGTAAGATGCATATTGCGTGCGAAGGGGAAAAGTTACACAAGAGCTGCGAAGTGCGTAATTGCTTTACAACTCGAACTATGTACTATATTTTTTCTACGATCACTTTTGATTGTTTGTCGATCACATCACGATCACAAAATCCATTGAAAGAACTGACACATCATTACTACATAGTGCCAACTATAGAACATAAAAACAACTATGTCAAACTGTCAACCTCTAAATAATAAATTTAAACTATTTACAACTCAATAAAACAACACTATGTACAACATTTCTTGTTTATTTCTTCATTAGTACTAATGTTTTAAATTAATTATAACTAATATAATAATAATCTGGTTAAAGTGCCAGTTACCTGTACCATCGGTTAGTCGAAAAATATCGCATCGAAAAATTAAAATTGATTGTGAAAAATATATGTTATTTACTATTTCAATGCGATATTTTTCTATTAACCGATAGTAAAGGTAACCGACACTTTAACCAGAGGTGGAAAAACCGACTCATAATATATTTGCACAATAGTAAAAGAAAGTAGATGGATTATGAAAAAGCTTTAGATTTTAAACAGCAATATCCCTACATTTAAAACGTTTCCCCTTTTCCACGCAGATTACTTTTTGAAAACAGCAATTAAGAAGGTAAATTCTACATCCATCATACGTGTCAAGCTACAAAGCCCTGGAGGAATGATTATAGGGCTGCGCACACGTTCCTGGGATGACGGACAGGACCGGGGACAATTGTAGTCGGCCACGTGCCTCTCAATACCGGTAATGAGCCCTTGGGACGGGCCCTACAGGAGGCCCTTATATCCCTACATCAGCGATGAGAAAACGGATAATTATTACATTCTAGTTCGCATTCGGTGAAAGGGATACTGATCAAAAACAGAATTATATTCAAATAAAAGGCGTTTAGCAGATGTCACCGTGTGGGTACTCACAGTTGGTGTGAAGAATGCACCACAGGGAAAGGAGACCCTTGTATCCCTACATCAGCGATGAGAAAACGGATAATTATTACATTCTAGTTCGCATTCGGTGAAAGGGATACTGATCAAAAACAGAATTATATTCAAATAAAAGGCAGTTAGCAGATGTCACCGTGTGGGTACTCACAGTTGGTGTGAAGAATGCACCACGGGGAATCTGTTTGTGAAGGAAATGAGAACATGTATTTAAGTTTAGTTTTCCTGTGAGTAAAAGGGATACAGATCAAAAACCAAATTATTTATAAATAAAAAGGGCGTTTAGCAGATGTCATTCATAGGCACTCACAGTTAGTATAAAAATGCACCATGTAGAATTTTTGTGACAGAAAGGATAATAATGATTTAATTCTATTTTTTTCGTAGATTAAACACAAATTATATACAAATGAAAGGCATTAACATATGTCATCTTATAGGCACTCACAATTAGTGTGAAGAAGGCGCCAAAGGAAATATTTTGTGAACGGGAACTAAATAAATTGCTGAATATTTCAGGTTTCATTCGCTTAAATTGTACAGATTTAAAAGATAATTATTTTCTAATTAAAAGCATAGCACCACTGCGAATATTTTTATATAAATGAAATAATAAATAATTAAAATCAGCCTATTTCAAACTGAAGATTTGAAGAGTACAATCTGTGTCAATATTTATTTCAAAAATTAATATAAATTTGTGACTTCTATACTTTTTCTTTAGGTATACTCAATTCTGTAAAGTAGCCAAAAAAGTTAGATATTGTTCTTTCCTTTTAAAATAATCTTATATATTAATTTTATTATTGCTATATACTTTTAATTATACTTTTATCTTAACAATTATCTTTGTATTAAGTGCGCGAAGTTTGTGTTTTAAGTGCGTGAGATGTCACTTTTTTGCTGAGGCTTACCGAGCACTAAAAACATTTCGCACACAAAATGCAAACAATATTTTTTCTACAAGTAATTTGCATCATTAATTATAATATTTTTCTTTATCTATATAAATTTAGTGAAAAAATGTTCTCCATCATCATGACAAAAACATTTTCCAAAACTGTGAAAAAATTGCCTACTTAATGCATTGTTAAAATGCATAAAATTGTTAATATTTTTTGATAGTTATGAAAAAACGTACTTTTAGGACTATATTTGAAGCTGAAAAAAATCATGAACTAAACAAAATCAAAATCTAATAGGTACTATTTCTTTTACAATTTATGCGACATCTTATGGAGACTTTATTATATTTTCCATTTCTTCAAATTCAGATAGTTTTTTACAAACAGAAACAAATATTTAAACTATTCATAACGTTTTATCTAACACACTGAAGAAATAAAACAAAGTTAAAACTAAATACTAATTACTATTTATTTTAAGGGCAATTTTAACAAGGAGTAATAAATTATTTGTACACTTGTAAATCATTGAAGGAAAAGCGAAAAAGTAATTTTTCAAACTGGAGTTCAATACATCAATAGTTAAAGTTTCGGTGACCTTAGAACTTTTCAAGACTTTTTCTACTCGTCAGTTTTTTTTCGATGAAAAAATAATTAATTTTTGAGCTAAACGTATATTATGAACAATATTCGTTCTATTTGAGCATATTCTAAAATAAATGGCAATGTTTTCAAAGTGTAAAAGTAAGTTATTTGAATAAGTATGAAAACGACGCATTTTGTAGAATGGGGCGTTTGCTGTAAAGTTATGTGGCCAGCAAGTTCTGGGCGGGCCAGCAAGATACGACTCACAAAAGCAGAATATATTTTGATACGGTTCTATGATCCCGTTCCGTTCCGTACCTAGTTAAAATTAATTTATAAAAACAGCGTAACGAGTACAAAGTCCAGTAATGTACGAGCAGCGCTAAAGATTTTATTCGTGAAAAAGTGTCGAGCAGCAGTGGACTTATTCTGCGAAGTAAATGAAAAACCGACCGCGAGAGTCATCAACATTGTTATTTGACATGGAGCCAAGAGCTGGATTGTTTAATAAATTGTTCGGCACAATGTGTTCAAGTTGGAATTACTTTCAGTGCGCAAAGCGTCATAATAACGCTGCTTTTTCCTCATTCGTGACGGACGGAGTACTTACCCGCGAGTTATAGTCAATTCCTGCCACGCTGCTCACGCTTCACGCATATTTTTAGCTCCTGCACTCTCAAATGCATTCCCAGAACTCGATTTCTGCTATTGGACTCATTGTCAACCCAAATTACAAGCCCACGCAAACATATCTTCAATTCTCCAAACAAATAAAATGAGTATCGTTACGAGTTATTTCCTATTGCTCTAGGTCCAGATTTCGGTAATGATGTCATAACCACGAATTATTACGAAATGCTGGGTCACAAATTTCGGTACTTATTACATATTTTTAATGCAGATGAAATTTATCAGATGTCAACTTCCAAACATTTATATTTCATTAAAAAAAATTATTATATGTGTTTTTTATCATTTGTTTAAATATTTGTTGGCAAGAAGCAAATTTGATTAAATAAAATGGAATGGAAAAAATAACTCTCATTGCAGTTCTTTCAGTCTTATGGTTTTTGGTACTTCCCAATTAAATTGTTAAATCCAGAGCTTAAAACCTTTTCAGTCTTCTCATTTACGTAAAATTGTCTAATAAATGCAATGCTAAATTATTAACATGATTATGTTTTTCATATATAGTGGAGTATACGAGGAGTTATTAAGCACATAATAAAACTGATTCTTTTAAAAAAAAATTCGAGTAGACTTGCAATAATTTCCTTCGGAAGCCACACAGTGTTGGTAATATTAATATTGAGAAATAGTCTTTAACTTAGAAAAACTGTTTACAATTTAAAGTAAAATACGATTTCAGAATTAAGATAGTCAAACATATAAATTTTATCTATCTCTCTAGATTTCTTTTAATATGTGGATTTCACTCACATCAACTATAATTTTCCTTTTAAGATTCGGCATTCTAAATTGTTTGAATTTGCAACTTGTGAAAGACACTAACCAGACCGACTTTTAAAAGTGTGGTTGCATTATAAAATTATAAATAAACTAAATTTCTTCAGAGTTATGATACTGACGTCACAACGGCTATAAAGACTCTTTTGGTAAATAAATTATCATTTGTTTATATTTACTGTTTTGTAGCAAAACAACCGACTTAAAAGCAAGTGCTCTTTGTTTAAACACAAGAAACAGTTCTTTATTATTACAATTTAATTATACAAATATTTACCACTTACGTTTATGTATTACAAACTGGGAATATCGTGGGATGTAATGTTACCTGCAACAAATGAAAACAAAATTAGTAAGAGAAATACTAAATTTTATAATATATAACTAAATCTTAGTTTGCTAGCTAGGGCCCAGGGCAAGCAAATAAATGAGGGCATTAAAATCCCTTTTCTTCAACCGTTATAAAAGTGGCATCCTGATACACAGGGTAGATTTTATGCCACATTTATGAGGTTTGAAGAAAATATAAGTATTATAACATTAGGTAGTAAATTATTTTTAAAATATCTACTTTTAAAAACAATAAAATGGGGTATGTGACCACAATCGAATTTGAATACATAAGTCTTAAAATATAAAAAGTAAACACTATAGCGCGTGACATCAACCTGGTAGGATTGTTGAAAAAGTCAGGTATCTCTCTTCTTTTACGATTTTACTACTAAGACGTGACAGTATCCTTTACTCAAATTTTTAATAATTATTTTCTCGTAATTTACGAATAATGAATCGATTTAATAAATACGGGTATTTTTTTTCTAGTATCGTATATGTAAAAATCAAAATTTGGTCACATACCCCGTTGTGTCATTCGGAGTAAAAGTATCTTTATGTGTCTTACATGCAATTGTCTGTCTCGCTTCGCTCGGCTTGCAAACTTCCGCACTCTTAAATCAAAGTATCACTACTACTCCTAATAACACAATATACTATTTTCTTGAATTGGATATTTGGAAATAAATGGATAAATAATTCACAACTTCATAGATAACGAAATAAAGCAATTCTCTAATTTCGGTATCCTTGATATCTTGATCAAAAAATTTCAGCGTATTTCTGATCTATTAATAATGCTACTAAATTACTTGATTAATATTCGCTTTTGTGCTGGTATTAATATTTTCGTAATACCTTTGATTTCATAAATGGCGTTAATATAAATAGGTTGGACAAACGGTAAATTTTAGTGTGTATATTTTTGTACTGGATTTGCAATATAATAGAAAACAGATATATTTCAACCAAAGAACTTGAAGTATTATATTCAAAATGAAATTGTTCGCATAAATAACAGCTACACACAATTAAAATCTCCATGTATTCCAATTAGCGCTAAACATCTCAACAACCTATCCATAAAGTTGAAGCACTTTTCTCGGACAATCAATCCAATTACTTTTTACTTTCAATCAGGCCTATTGAGGGCCTGCATCTGCAACTGTTACCTCCAGGCCCGTATTACTCGCACAATTGCATACAGGGCACGCGACCACTTGAGGCCATTCGTGTGCCCTCAGGACCCCGACCATCGTGGGAACACGGGAACACCTGGATGTGAATAGAGGGGACGGATGGCGGTTAGGATTGTCATGCACAGATTGATGCTGATGCAGTATCAAATTTAATTTTTTTTTGTACGGCTCTACCCTAGGACATATATTTATTGTTATATATGCACACATTTCTTTTATTCTCTTCTTATAGTTATATAAAAAGTGTTCTGAAATATGTTAAAATAATATTTACATTATCACACCTTACCAGATCAGTCTCAGTATAGTCTCGTAATATCTTAATTTTGCGACATTAAAGTTGAGACCAATACCGAATCTTTTTTACAATATTGTAATTAGAAATAATAATAATACTAGTAATGAATACGAATTTATTTTATTAACAAATATAAAAAAAATGAAGGTACAGTTTCTTGACTGGATTCTGGTAGACAGAAGATAGATAAAAGGTTTATTTAAAAAAATGTAAGAATATTAATAAAAAATGCGAAATACGTAAAATTTTATTCCAAAATTATTTATTGATAAATTGTAATTGATATAGTAATATGCATTACATAAAGATTAATAGACATATGGAAAAATGGCAGCAATATTTTTGTTTTAAAAACAGAATTAATGAAAATGCTCAAATTTTATACCGCAACATTTAAAATTAAAATTAGTTGCCTTCATAATAAATTAATAATTATTTCAGTACATTAATGGCATTTTTCTCACACTATACAAAACTTTAAAGTTGCGTATGTACCACAATCGTGAGTTAAACAGTGAGAACTAATTTTTCACAACTGTATGCATGTGCAGTTTGAAAAATATAATATCTCACAGTAATTGCCAACACTGCGCATGCGTGAAGGTACTCCTTGTGACATATTGTTCTGTATGTCAAATAGCTTTTGTGCAAATATTTTTGATCTGTCACGTTTAGCAGTGTGGTTGTAAAAAAGTATAGTGTGCCACTCGTGCAAAATCACTTATTTCCCATCTTGTGTGATTAGAGCACTTTTGTGCCAAAACTTTCACACCTCGTAAAAAATGGGCGACTTTCTGTATTTGTTGCACAATATACTATTAACATTCTAAATTATTTCTCACAATTATGAGACTTACATATGTTATTTTACTGTGTTTTAAATCATTACTCCGATTCGACTCAAAATTAATGAAATGTATTACATAGGATTTGATTTCTAACGTCTCCAACTATTAACCAAACAAAATATCCGAGTCGTTCGAAACTCACTAAAAGCTCTCGTTTGCAGAGTCTGCAGTCTGACAACCATTTCCACTAAAATTCAAGAAAGACGTCACAAGTACGCTAGGAAGTACTTCTTACCTATTCTTCCAGCAATATTATTTTTTGATAAAAAGTGAATGTGATTGTATAAATTAAAGATAGGTTTT
Source organism: Stenolophus ochropezus (assembly GCA_035578165.1). Lineage (NCBI taxonomy): Eukaryota > Metazoa > Arthropoda > Insecta > Coleoptera > Carabidae > Stenolophus > Stenolophus ochropezus. Next base: position 9,273,076 of record JAQOWZ010000002.1, read on the forward strand.
CCCATGAAGTATAAACGAGGAAAATAAAACTGGTTTTTTTTTATTTTTAGGATAAGAAATATTTAAATAATAAAACAGAAAATTAATGTTTGATATCGTAGGTGTATTATTAAAAATGAAAATTATTAATAAAATAAATTTAATAAAAGAAAAAATGAATGTATGCTGTGAGTGTTCGGTGTTTGGTGCATCCGAGAGGTAAGAGTAAAGGATGTTCTTCCGCCGGATACGGGAAGGCGGACGCTGGTTTCCTGTCCACCTCCTGCCGTGATTACAGGGCCGGACCAAGTACAAATCATAGATAATAAAATCCTTCATTTTGGGATATTATTATTGCAATGCATATTTAGTATTTTAGAAGCAATGTTTGCTTTACAATAAGTAATAAAACAGTAATGTAATGTGGTAGAATGAAGTGGTTTTTGTGGTTGTAGGTAAGTTGCAGGCGAACATTTAGGCTTTGTGTGTGGTAGCTGTAGGTAGGACAAAAAGCCTGGAATGGGCAACCTGTTTATCTTACAGCTATGTAAGTAGTTTCCTCGCGGTGAGCGGTATGCAATTTAAGTTTCGCAAATTGGTTTCCTCTCTAGTTAAAGCCCAAGGTAATCACGTGTCGTGTCATAGGTACACCGGGATGCTTGTTTACAAACGTTCACTCCCTCACATGAGGTGTAATCTATACTCCGTTTCAGACTGAAAGAGTGAAATCAAACTTTCTAAGTGTAGTTTTGGATATTTGTTAGCTATGCGGGAATAAATCCACTAGAAAAATAAGATATAACTTTACTAGGATGCTCTTAGAATATCACACGCTTCATATCTGAAATGAAACTTATTTCACGAACAATATAAACAGCGCTCATTGCTGAAAACATTGCTATAATTCCGTTTGTTTTTATTTAATTTGGCAAATTTCGATGGTATTTAGTATTTTTACTTATTCATTCAGACGAAACTAAAGGATTGTATTGTTTTTTTTTTAATATTTTTTTTCTGCAAAAGAAAACAATTACCAATGGAATCTGTTTGATTTTGTGTCTTGACCTGATGTCTATATTTTGTCTGGGTTGAGTTGGGTATGTCTAGAATTAGCAGTTATTTTCTTTTCTTTTTTTTGTATTTTTAAGAAGAGGTATAATATCAGACAATAACTCCATTAGAAAGTTGTTCACCTGAATATAATGTTGTTTTTATAGTAATATCTTGATTTTGTTTTGATTTGTCTACAGGAAGATTAGAAATTACTACAATCCAACGAAATTGATTGATGAAGAAATGCTAGTAAGTACGAAGTAGTTCTTTTGTAATTTTTGACTATACTGCGTCATTAATAACTGGATTATTTACAAGTGATTTTAATAAAAAGTCCACCTTACGTAGTTCTTCTTGAGTAATAATCTTAGTTTCCATTTTGGTTTGACTAGCTTGACTACGAATTACGGTAATCTAATCTAAGGATTTTTCCATGAAAATAATATATCTACCTCTAGGTAGATTCTGAAAATCCAGTATTCTTACTATGCTTCCAAATTCAAGGATTTCAGAATTTCAGGAGGAAATCTTAATTTTGAGATCAAATTATAAGTAACCCAATTTTTTTTAATTAGTTAATTTTTTTTAGTTTTATCTAAACTAAATTATTTGAAATATTTAATTGGAAATTACTAGTAACATAAAATTTTTCATAAATATTAAAAAAATCTTTTATTTTAACTTTAGTCTTGCGGATGAAACTAAATGATTATATTTTTTAAATAATTTTGTACTTTTGCGAAAAGTTTAGAGTAAACAAACCATTTGAAGTTACGGAATATATTAAGTGTTCCGATTTGAAAATATGAATAGACCACTAACTAAGTATTCATGTTCCTTTGAAACACATGGTCATTGAAATGCACGTACCTAGTAAATTTCTTTGATCTGTTATTTCAAGAATGCCTACATTAGTCTGTTAAAGATTTGATCAACAATCTCGTTGAGTTGAACATTTTTGTTGCAATTTGCCCGTGCTGGGTTTGCCCGTAATGTAGGGTTCGCAAGCCCGCCATCTGTTCTCCCGCGGCACTTAGATGATAGTTGGAAGCGACGTGATCAGGCAGCATTGTCCCAACCTCAGGCCCCATTCACCGGTCAATCAACGCCGGTACTTACCGTTCAATGAGGTCGCGTGTACGTGTGCACAGCCCCTGTTCCGCCACCCCTGGACGACTAATCCTCTTGCGCACGTTTGCCAGTGGCGGCGCCGAGGGGGTAGGTAAACAGTTTACTTAGCTTACACTGTATGTGGAACATAAAAGGTAGAATGATGTTTTTAATCTAAGAGGGTTCGAATTTGTGTAATCATTTTTTCAAACATGAAATATTATTAGCTAAATTATTTAGGAAGCCATGATAATAACTGGGTAGTGAAAACGATGGCTCATTGGGTAGTGTACTGCGACTAAATGAAAAATGAGAAATCTAAAAATTTCATTTAATAAAATTATATAACAAGTACGAAAAGTCGCCGATTCTACATAATGTATGAATGTTTCAGCATGAGGTAGAAAAGAGATGATTTCTGCAGGAGTGGCACACTGTACTTTTTCTGCAACCGCATTGCTAAATGTTATAAAATGGAAATATGCTCGAAAGCTATTTAACATGAAGTATAGTATGATGTATATAAATTCAAATACGTACATTATTTAAGTATGGTCACAGTGTTGGCAATGGGCTCCTCCAACATAGTAGCAAATAAGGAAATTGGTCACTTATAGTCAATCCAGACCTTAATTCTGTATGATAGAAACTATCAAAGCTTAAAAAATGGTATTCGTTTTAAAGTTTTTCGAGTTTTGTGTCCATAACATCTAAGTCACAATAAAACACCTTTCTCTCTAACACATCTACCCAATTCCAAATTAATTTAAAGCTGGTAATTAAATACAAAATACAAATCATATTTCAAGGGTAATCTAAATTTAGAAAAAATAGTTCTTAAAAACGGTGCGATCAGGAAAATTTTGAAAAAAACATATTCACGATATGGAAATGAAAGATATGTTGAAAAATATAAGCAGCAAAATCATGCCAGTGGCTGTCAAAACTCGGACTATTATATTCGTAATCATTTATAAATTATTTTATTAAAATATGCTTACTATTTATTTATTTATTTATTTATTTATTTATATTTCCAAGTAAGGAACACAATAGTTATTTGAAACATATTTACATGTTTTTATAAATTTTAGCAAACGCCACTGTTTGAGAACCGAACTTAACATCTACATCACATAACAGAAAAAAATATTACGACTTAACAAATTAGTATTAAGACTTTTTGAAACTACACTTTGCTTTCAAATTAGATAAAGGTTCATTTAAAAATATAAAAGTAAAAAATTTTAGAGGACCTCATTAGTGTGAGATATTATATTTCTATAAGATGGCCTTACAATCGTGAGTGTAGAGAGGTTCTGGATTAAATAAAGTAAGATTGTGGGAAATATGCAATTATGAAGCTTGGTGTAATGTGAAAAAAGTGCGAAAATATATTGTTGTTTCAGTAGGTATACTTCAGAACCCAACAAGTCGAACATATACCGTAGATTTCTTTCAGGTCGTTTATAAAATCTTACAACATTGTTCCAGAAGTAGTAGTAACGGTACTTCAGATGTTGTTCTTTCTAATAAAGATGTTGAAAAATCGTTAAAATATTAGAGGACAAATATTAAGTGACCATTAATACTCGTAATAACAGGAAAAAAATAGTGCCAAAAATTTTTCAAGAAAAATAAGACGGATTCCTGCTGTCATTTTGATTTCTCCATCGTCCTTCATCGCATTTTCTTTGAGCCTGATGAGTATATCTGCGCTAATTACGTGAAATTTATGAGTGCAAACACAAAACACTAATTAGCTGTTCGATTGTGATCTCTGGATCGTGAACAAATCGCGTATCCCTGGGCGGTCGACGTCGCGATCGGCCGCAATATCTTTTGATCTTTCATCTTTTTTCCGTTGCTTGGCGACACGTGTGTTCGTTTGAGCGCACGTGAACAGCGCCTTCGGTGCAGGATTAATGGCGGCCGCTTGCATCACGCCACACACTCCATTCGCTGCTGATTGCCGCTGTCGGAGAAATACGATGCAGTCTGATCAAAGATGTTCTCAGAAGGTCTTTCTTGTTAATCATTTTATCCTAATTCACACGCAGATTTCTCACACCAGGTTCTTCAAAAACTGAAGTGTTGGACCACCCGGAAAACACAAAATCAAAATCCAAATATTTTAAACAGTGAAAACCTTTTGATATTTATTTATTTATTTGGGTAGTATTGGTAAAAAACTGGAGTTAGAATGAAAAATGGATGCTTAATTTAATATTAATATTTGGACAGTACAAATAATAAAAAAAGACACTTCATCCACTGCAGATTGCCTCTGTCGGAGAAATACGTTGCAGTCTGATCCTCTGATCAAAGATGTTCTCAGATCGCACTTGCCGAACATTTCTTATTAATCATTTTATCCTAATTCACATGCAGATTTCTCACAACAATTTCTTCATAAACTGAAGTGTTGGACCACCCGAAAGACAGAAAAACAAAATCCAAACATTCTAAGTAGTGAAAACCTTTTGATATCTATTTATTTATTTGGATAGTATTGAGTTAGAATAAATAATGAATGCTTAATTTAATATTAATATTTGGTCAGTATAAATAGTAAAAAAACACAATCCATCCACTGCTGATTGTCGCTGTCGGAGCAATACGATGCAGTCTGATCAAAGATGTTCTCAGGTCGCACTCGCCGAACATTTCTTATTAACCATTCTATCTTAATTCAAACGCAGATTTCTCACACTAACTTCTTCAAAAACTGAAGTGTAGGACCACCCGGAAAACACAAAATCAAAATCCAAACATTATAAACAGTGAAAAACCTTTTGATCCTTGTTTATTTATTTGATCAGTAATCTTAAAACACTTGGATTAGAGGAAATAATGAATGCTTAATTTAATATTAATATTTGGTCATTATAAATAATAAAAACAACATACTCCATCCACTGCTGATTGCCTCTGATGGAGAAGTACGATGCAGTCTGATCAAAGATGTTCTCAGGTCGCACTCGCCGAACATTTCATATTAATCATTCTATCCTAATTCATATGCAGATTTCTCACACTAACTTCTTCAAAAACTGAAGTGTTGGACCACCCGGAAAACATAAAATCAAAATCCAAACATTATAAACAGTGAAAACCTTTTGATCCTTATTTATTTATTTGGTCATTATTAGTAAAAATCTTGGGTTAGAGTAAATAATGAATTCTTAATTTAATATTAATATTTGGTCAGTATAAATAATAAAAAAACATAATCCACCCACTGCTGATTGTCGCAGAAGGAGAAATACAATGCAGTCTGATCAACGATGTTCTCAGGTCGCACTCGTCGAACATTTCTTATTAATCATTCTATCCTAATTCACACGCAGATTTCTCAAACCATGCAGGTTCTGCAAAAACTAAAGTGTTGGACCACCCGGAAAAAACAAAATCCAAATCCAAACATTCTTGAATAGTGAAAACCTTTTGATCTTTATTTATTTATTTGATCAGTATCGAGTAAATAATGAATGGCTAATTTAATATTATTATTTGATTAGTATAAAAAATAATAAAAATATACATAAAAATACCTTATGTTAGATTCGGTTAGATTAAAGTTGTTATATTTATCCGAGATCTTGTCGGGACACCGATGAAGTGTGATTCCTTCCAATATCCCATCTTTGACGATCATCAAAAATATTTTTTTTTACTCACATGCAATTATTAAAAATCTGATGTGACCAGCACATGACCTCCCGCTTGTAGTCCTTTTTATACTTATTATTAATATTTATATTTTCCGTGCGTTGACTGCGAACACGGTAAAATGAATTATTAATAATTTATACAGTATTATTACAACTCCTTTTAGATTATTTGATAATTATTAATATTTTTACTGTCAATCCTGATCCATCGTAAACTCACTCTCCGATGTTTAGCATGATTTCAATGACTATACGACCTCTCTTACTGAGTGGCGAGAGGTAAAAAGTTAATAATTGAAACTATCAATGTGTCGTAAGATAAAAAATGGCATATACATACGTATTTAAATTTAAACTGGAAATTAGTTTCCATTGTTTTTTCAATGATGTCTAGACTTTTCTTCGTATGTCAGGAAGTCCGGACATAACTACTTGTACAATAACTGTAATAAGTCCCGACTAATGGTAACCCTATGTTCTGAGTTCTGATCCAATAAATAGCTTCTATTAGTATTCTCCGAAGGTACAAAATTGGAAATAAAATTATCACTATGTGTGGGAAGTAGTAAAAATGTAAAAATATACTTAGATAAAGAAGAATTCTAGGAAAGAAAATAGTAAAGTTCAAAGTTGAAATCAAAAAGAAAGATAATTTTTATTGCCGAATAAGAGTTTTCTCGGCTTTTTTTATTTTAAGTAAACTGCTTACTTTTATTTTCCGCGATCTAAGTAAGGGATTCATTCATTCGAAATTATACATATAAATAAGTACACACAATTCTACTATAAAAAAAATTGTCATTCATTAATTCTAACAGATAAATGGTTATCAAACAAAAAAATATGGAAATTTTTATTTGTATTTGTATTTGAAACGAGTTGTTTAAATTTTAATTACAATTGTTAAATAGACAGTGATGTTTGGAACTTTAAAGTAGTCTACGAAAAATTTGAATTTTTTTCCAAAATAATTACAGTAAAAGAATATTTAAATTTCTTTCATACGTATATCTGACTCATACATGTTTTTTATGTGGGTTTACAAGATAACATTTAAGAACTTTATTTCTTTTATTTTTTTGAAAATAGATAGACTGTTGTCAAATTTGTAATATGTCACATACAACTGAAGCTTTCATTCTATAAATGTATAGGCACCAGCAAATTATATATTACACATCAGTTTTTTCAATTTTCTAAATTCTATATGTTTGAATGAGCGCGTTTTTGTTTAGTGCGTATGGTGCGTTTGAGTTTGGGGCTTCCGGGTAGTGGCAGGTCAGCAGTCGTGCAGTGTTTGAGCGATTAAGAAGCGGCGATATGTTTATTTATAGCTGTTTATCGCGGCAATGTGTATTATTAATCACCGCTAAATGGCTCGAGGACAGCGGTGGGAGGGGGTATCTCTCGCAGTGGCGGATCGCACGGGCGATAACCACTGCGAGGTGACCCGGAGGCCCTCATGTGACGCACATGCCACCAGTGCCGTGCTAATTATTTTTATACCTTACAATTTTTCTCTTCTTTCTTTTCTTAACATAAGTTTCATATTTTCTACCAAATGTCTATGAATCATTTTGAAGAATTCAATATTAGTTGTAGTTGTAGAACAGAAATTTAAAATTCCCATTTCTTTCTACAATCTATAAAATCTGAACGACGAACGAAATAATAGAAAAGTAATTTATATAGCATAGAAATATTTTTTTAAGAACAATAAAAGTGTTAACATGTTTAGATAAAATAAGAAATAAAACAAAGCCCTAACTTACACTTTATACTAAGCACAACTAAGATAGATAAGTCACAGAATGGAAGATAATAGAAACAAGTGGTTGAAGCATGAGGAAATGGAAAAAGAAAAAGAGGATGGCCCACCAAACATGGAAGCGAAAAATACAAGATGTTGTAACAGATCGAGGATGAAATTGGGAAAAAATGCCAGTAAAAGAAAACTCACCCAACAAGCCTGGCATCAAAAGGTATAAAGGCTAAGACAGGATTAAGTAAGTAAGTATTCTATAACTTTTATTCTATTCCATAAAATTCTTGAGGAAATGTATCAGTTCTTTAAAACAATTGTTTTAGCTAGTGTAGATATCATGTATCTACATATTTCATTATTGAGTACATCCCCAAATCTTTGGAAAAAGGTACATAAAAATTTATTGAAATATCTTTTGTCTATTATTAATTATTTCTCTTAACTTCACTTCAACTATTAACGTGGTTCGGAGCCTTTTAGAAATATTTTTCCAGTGAATAAAAGACAAAATAGATTTCAGATCATTAAGCCTCATCAAAAACTTGAAGAAATTCCATATCTCTTTCGTTTTCTAGAAATACTTTAGCAATGAACGAAGAAGATATTGAATTGTCAAATTGAAATTGCTACAAATCTATTCTTACAAGAGCGATAAATTTGTCTTCCATTTACATCAATTTTTCTATGAAACAAATACCTTCCGAAAGAAAAGAAATTATGTGATTAGAATATATCATAACCTACTAGAAACTATAGGTCTCTTGCAAAAGCTATAGTGACTTACTTATCAAAACGTTAAGTCAAAAAACGAAGAATTGGAGATGTCGTTTTAGTGAACACAACTCACTAGCCAGGGATTCGATGTCACAGCGACACACGTACTTTAATTTCCTATTTTATTTAAACAGTTTCTTTGGAAACCCCTAATTCAATTCATGAAATCAGCAACATGTTCATTTTTTTTTCAGAAAATAACACAATTGGAATATCAATAAAATCATTATTTATTTTGTCAGCTCTAACAAATTTTGTTGGAGATGTGCGAAATGACGAAATGAAGCAATCAACAAATATTTTATGGAAATACCTATTTTTTTATCTTATAAAATATTAATCGTATTCAATGTCAACTGTCGATTATGTATATAGATGTTATTAATTTTATGGTAAAGTTGAGAAGTAGAGAAAAGTCCGTTTTTCCCTCCGTCCATGAGGAAAGAGAGCTAAGGTATGGACAACAAGCCGGGTCGTGTGATAAGAGAGATCAAGGCTGGCCACACATACATTCTCTCGATAATACTCCTCATTCCGAGAATAATTCTCTCCACTCATTCCATGTGCAGGTCACCATTTTTAGGTAACGCTATCTCCAAGCCGCAACGCACCAAGATTACACTGTGCGTTACAAAAGATGATGAAACACTTATCACCAGCCTGCATAGGTGACTGCAAAAAGCAAGGAGACCGCGTAATCTGTAAACAGTTTGTATAAAATTGTTTGTTAGCTAACCGCGGAAAAATAAATAAATAATAAATATATCATTTCGCCTTCCTGCCTATTTTTCCAAGACCTATTTATCTACTTAATTTATTAGTAATTAAACGAATTCTACCACAAAATTAATAATAAATATACAAAGGAAATATTATAAATATTATAAATACAAGGCTTTGTAATATATGTACAAAATAAATAAACTCTCGGAAAGACTATTATAATTTGTAAAAAAATTACAAGAATATTGTCTAATAGAACAAAAAATATAAACTTAAAGAACAAATTATTAAAAATTAGGCAATAAAATTTATCTTTGTGTCAACTTTGAACTTCATGTTTTCTTTTACAGCATTCTTTCTTTATCTGTTTTTAACAGTTTTTTTCTACATTAGTAATACCTCCTACACATGTTTTAAAACAAATAAAAATGTAAAAAAAAAATCTCTTTATCCATTACGGAGTATTTTAATTAACTTTGTCTCAAATTTTGATGTTTTATTGCAATAATATAATAAAGTGATACTTTGTTTACATTTTCTAGGGAAAATATTTGTTTATCAAATTATTTTTGTCCCTGATTCTAGACTTCTTCATCAAACTATAATGTTGCACTAATCTGAAGAAGAAAGAAAGAATTATTAGTGACGAGCGATATTTCCGATTAGTAACAAAAATTCACAAATTTAACTATATCCAGTCACCCTTTAAAATCACAGATATGAAAGTAGCAATCACAAATCATAAATCATACTGTGAAATTGTGATTCAGAGTAGCAGTTTCGCCCCTCACTAAACAATTCCGAATACGAGAGTTACAAAGATTCCCTACTTTAACCATACAATGAACTGTGATCACTATCACATTTTAAAATCACAGTTACTAGAAGGTAGCAATCACAAATCACACTGTGATTCAAAAGTAGCAGTTTCGCTAATCACTTCGAAATAGTATTATACACATGTGTAACTACCCACGTTTTTCTTACTTTAATATGTATTTCTCTTGTTTAAAAAAAAACAAGGTTTTGATTTACAAAGTTTAGAAATTTTGAGTCTCAAATCATCCGTAAAATCAAGAATTATTAAAGGCCGATTTTTCTCATCTGGTTAAGTTACCTAGTACCTTAACCATCGTTTAATAAAAATGTATCGCATCGAAATATTAAAAAACGTATATTTTTGGTAATTTATGCAAGTTTTTCGGTGTAGTTTAACTAGAGGTGAAAAAATCGGCCCTAAATTAATTATATTTACAATATTTTTTTTAGCATAATTTATTTTAATTTCTTAATGTGTCTTGTAATTAACTGTGCATATTTTGTATTAGAAGTAGTTTAAGTAATAGGTAAGTGTTAATAACTAAACATGACAAAAATATTGTCTCCGGAAATCTAGAAAAAGTCCTTATCTAAACCGGATTTCAGTACAATACTCATTTACATTTATCTTTTTATTTTGAAAATTCGGAAATCTATCGCTTGAAATTCCTCGCCTTTGTATTCCTGCTGCAGGTACATAAACAAATGCTGTGTAGCTCCAGAGGCACTTTCCGGAAGTGGCGACTCTACGGGGCGATGGACTTCCGCCATTACCTTCCGCTGTGCGGCCCCATTCCGGGAAAGTGGAAACCGATGTGCACCTCATGCCCCTCACCTGCTGGTCGCCTCCTGCTGCCCGACAACCTAATCCTGCTGTTCCCTAATGCCCGAGCAGGACTTGCATTTCCTTCAAAATGTGCCGCGCGAAAAGAGAAAGCGATACTAACTCGTTTAGTAAGTTAGGTGTGAGTGAGATTTAAATGAGGTTCAAAATACCAACGAAGTCGCTTATTAAATAGTCGGGTAGGAAGTTTAAAATTGTACAGTGTACTTAAGACTTCATAATGGTCTGCATAAATTGACTTTGTTAGGTAAATAGTATCGTGGCTATATGTAATTTTTAGGTGAGGAAGTGCCAACAGAAAAATGTAATCGTAAATCTGTTGATGAACAATATAAAAAATAAAACAGATTTGGCGAATGGATTAATAAAATAATAATGAAAATAGATATCTTCAAAAAAATTAAAATATGGAAGTACCTATATACTAAAGTATAATTAATAGAAATATAGAACAGTAGATACTATAGGAATTTAAAATGCACGAGCATATGTTTTTACTGGTTTTAGGATATTAAGTCTTCGTTGACTTAGACAAAAGTAAGCAGGGTAACCAAGTCATAACTGTATCCCATGTAATTTTCACAAGTCAGTATGGTAATAATATTACCGTACATATTTGTCGCAATATGGTGGAACAATTGGATAATATAGCAGTCATATCAACTCATACATACTTGATCACGAAAATATTATTCACAAGAAGGTTTTATAAAATAATATTAATTAATAATGTAAACAAGTAAACTATTGAAAAAACCACGGATGTTGTATCGTCTTATTTTTTTTTCTTTATTCTTGTCCAGTGTATAGTTTTTTGTCTCTTAGGTCTTCTGCGACACAGTCCTTCCAGGGCTTTCTTTCCTCTTCTCTTTTTCTTCTATATTTTGTTCACTCTTCCTCCAACGTAGTATTCATCCTAACCATCTCATTATTATGTACTTTTCTTGCAAATCTTATATTTCGAGTTTTCCTCATAGTTCGTTTTAGTATTTCCGCCGTATTTTCGTCTCGTAGATTTCTTTATTGACATTATTATTATGGACAAGACTTATCTAATACACATCTAGATTAGTATTTTAAGTAAAATAAAAATACTCATTTATCAAAAACTCATTGTTAAGATATTTAATTAGAAATCATTACATGACTTAGCTATAACTATGCCAGGAGACAAAAAGTTGATGAATCCATTACAGTGTGTTGTACATGTCATACAGATTGAAGATTACACTTTACAAAACTACGAGAGGTACTAACGAGCAGCCGCATTAATAATGACTATTGAACGATTGTAGCAAATTAAAAACGCTAACAACAAAACATTCAATTAAGGGTATGAATAGAAGCATGAATAAAATATGCATGGATAAATTAATGACATAATTGCGTGGACGCGGAGGGTAGAGAAAAAACGATCAGGTGATTTGTTGACATAAAAATTAGCAGCTATACAAACGGCACTTTGTAAACAACCGCGTTGTTGTTTCGTATGAAAATGAAATAACAGTTATTTAGTATTCATGTACGCTAAATAGTCAAAAATAATTTCGGTGCAGCACAAATCATTCTTGTCATTGTCAGCCATGTTCAAAATTCAAACTGTCATCAGCATGAACAAAGGTAATGTCATCATTTTGCAACACGTTGAAATTTCCAATATTGGTGCGTAATTTCCTGAAAACGTATCACATCTGCGCATTGAATTTTCTATATGAACTGCCCATAGAATTTTTATAATCGCATTATACCTTTCTAAAAACATCATCCACAATGATACAATCGTTTACAATCATTCCATTCACGCGATTTTTTACGTGCTGCAAACAATTAATGTTTTGTAAATTTGAATTGTACAAATAATTATGTTACTGTTATTGTATGTAATTCACCATTATATGGAAAAACTTGATATTGTGTAAAATGTAAACGTCAATTTTTAGGTTTTTCTTCTTGAAGTTTTAATTGAATTATCTGAAATATAATTATCTTAAGAGAAAATTACTTGAGATACTTATTTTGCAACTTTTATTTGCAGTTTTGTAGTGTAGATTGCTCACAAAGAGTCATTGTTCAGTAACTTTTTTGAATTCATGTTCACGTTGCTTACCAGTGTTGATTTTTTACTCGTGTAAAACGTTCCGAACTCACATATTTTTAAGGTGGGAATAGAATTCATTGCAATATAAACTATAGGAGAAGAAAAAACGTTTATGCATTTGGGTGAAGTGTAAAAATTATTGAAACACGAATTGTATAACTAAATTTAATGAACGAATATTAAATTATAAAAAGATAATAAAAAATAAGTAACAATATTAATTATACAAATATAAATAATAATCAGACTAAACTTACGGTCTTTTCTGCTTGTGTTTATATACCATTTAACTCTCGAATATTCCGGTAGCTTCGATGCGTCAGTACAATAGAAGGATGATTACACGTGTCTCGACCTGCCTGTCGCTACAATACTGTATATGAAAGTACGTTAATTGTATTCTTGTATTTTACTGCGCGAGTTTCTATATTGGAGCAAGATACGAACTGGAGTACTTAAATAACACCGAGCTATGTATGTACAATGTATGAATTTTCTAATAAACATTGATTGATAGTTGTTAAAAAATTGTAGATCCCAACAAGGAAGCTGCTTAAAAAAAATAATTGCAGTATTTAAAAAAGACTTATTTGACCGATAAATTACGGTAGGTCTCGACTTTGTAAGCAAGTTACATTTTATTACAATTTTTTTTTCTCTACAAAATATCAACTTACATTACCGCACCGCAATGCATAAAATCTCAACTACCGTACCGGTGTGTAATTGTTATGTTTACACTTGAGAAGGCCAAAAAAATGTTTATTAAAAGTCTGAATAGAATTTCCATATGTGTATATAAATGAAACATAATATTCTATTTTTGTAATTGTACAAGTTTAGGCATAAACTAAACTTTATTTTTGCTTATTGTTTTTTTAGTCCGTGTGATTTTCACAGAAATAATATTTATTTTCCATTGGAGTTTCAGCGGATGTTAAGTGAAACTTTGTTACAAGTTGTGAATATGTGGCAATTACGCAGCGGGACAATGTGTATTGGAATCGAGATTTGAGCATTTGAGGAAAGCATAAAGTTTTTTGCTGTTGACGAAATAATTGCGTAATTGTTTGGCGACAAATTGGAAATTAGTGCGGTGGTTAAACAGCGTTTGAAAATGTTGTGTCGGTGTGGGTGGGTGTTTTTGCCGGCAGGACAGCGCGCTGTCGCGGTTTTTCCGCACCTACCCGACCCACGCGTTTACCTATAACCGAGGCGGCACGTAAAACATTCGGCGCGCACATCACTAGCATGACAATGCCCGAATTATAAATTACGTTTGAATTAAACTATGTAATTGCAAAACCACCGAACACATTCATTATACGAGCTGGCCACGCCGTTTGATCCGGGATGCGGGGCGGTGGACCAGTGTGTCCGGCGATTGAATTTGAAATGTGACCGACGGCGACATGGGCGCCGGGCGTCGCAACGCCGATTCCATATTCAAATATCACGCAACACTATTTCTCTGCTATTCAATCATTTCTCGCCACTCTGTCCGACCGCACTATTAACATCGCCATTCACACCAAAACTATTATTTTCTCTCACACAATCAACCATGAAAAAATATGTTTTCATTCTAAAACTATATAACCAAAAAAGATATACAATTGATGGTATCATCTTTTGCTTGTTTTTAAATTATCAACCTTGTTAATACTGATACTTACATCGTTTTGTAATTAAAATAAAAACAAAGATAACTAACAAACAAGGGAACCTCACTACCTGTCCATTCGATATTAACCTGGAATAATACTTTTCTGAGTTCATTTGGTACCAAATGAAATAGGAAAAAAATATTCCAGATTAATATTGATTGGACAAATTTGTAAATAGTAGTTAAATAAAGCGTATTTGCAGGATTAATTTATATTTACAGACAAATTGTTATTGTCTCTCTTCATTTTAAATTTGCATGATATAAAACATAAGTGTTTAAGTTTACACTACAATCTAAAAAAAAAAAATACAAAATTGAATTAATTTTTAAATAACGATAATATTGCCTAAAAAATTATAAGTTTTATATTTTTATCCAACACCGTGTAATTATAACGATATAAGTATGCTGTTTTTAGATAAATAAAGTAGGTCATAAGTCACTAGTGAGCTAAATATATTAGCTCACTGTTTTTTGGTTCGTATCATAGTAACTACGTTATAAAACCTTCTCTACACTATTTTGTTCCTAAATGTCATTTCGAAATTCCATCTGTCAAAAATCTTATATATATTTTATATCAATGATTAAAATGTGTTGGATAAAATGTTATCTAATTCACTTGAAAAAATACCACACTCTGCCTGACGGCCTCGTGAGCTAAACTTTTCCTACGTAACTTATCTGTAATGTAACACACTTGTACCATAAATAACTATTATAGAGCATTAAATTTCTACTTTCTAGTGTCTTAAAGTTATAGTGAAGGTGAAAATTCACAAAATTTGATTACCTCTTCTGCTTTGTGCACTAGCTAGCAAACGTTGAGCATTGTTGACATTTTTAAAAAAATTTCTATCCGTGATTATTTCGCGTTGAAAAGTTTGCGAATATTTAAAAAAAGGACAATAAATGCCTACATGAATGTGCTTCGTAAATTATAAAATTAAAAAATATTTTTTTAGTTTTTACTTTCAAACATTAAACTAACGCGTAGCTATCATTTTACGTGACTTTTTCCAAATCAGTTCGTCGAAATTAATTAAAATTTTTAACAAAATCTAAGGTATATTAATTGACATTTTTTTGTTTGCCAATTTTTATACTATTACCTTGTAAAAACTGTACCCGTTTTGGTAAAATTACTGAAGCCAAGTTTTGAGAATGTTTTACTTCAACATTAAATATTTTTACAAATATAATACCAAAAATTCAGTAATACAGCAAAACAAGTTTATATACTCGTACACTGTAAAATAACGCCAATGATTGTGTTTAAAAAGGGAAAATCTGGTGGAGGCGCCACTGCGGTCCATGCACGTGTTTTTTGCGGCGAGGACGCCGGACGCCCAGGTTGCATGACGCGACGCCCTGCCATCGCGTCCTGCTACATTGGACGTTGATTAATTTCTACATTAAAATACTGATTTTAATTTGTAGTGCACGCAAATGGGAGTTTGTCAATGCAGTCCATTATATCCTCCCTACACCAAATTTGTTTTTAATGTGGATATTAAAATAAAGGGCTTTTGTTCGGATTTACTAACTAGAGAGTTAAAGGTAAAATATCAAGCATCGGATCATACTAGAGCTAGTTATTTCACGAATAGTGCCTAACTGAACAAGACCAAACTGTGAGATTTGGGATTCGATTCTCAGAGCCAACTGTTAATTAAATTAAATATTGCTTTTGCTGAGAAGATCGGACCTCACTGTGAACTGTAACATCACTGAATATAAAATCATGAAACAGAATCTATATTAGTAATGTAACGTTTATTTATTTAGGAGAAGTGTAAAAATAATTGAAATCATTTATATAACTAAGTTTAATAAATAAATAATAAATTATAAAATGATAATAAAAATAACTAAAACTATAAATAAACAAATATTCACACTAATTTAATAATAATAATTATTAATAAAGACTTAAACAATGAGATTTTTTATTTAAACATTTAAAGCTACGTACTATTTATTTACACGATATTTATTTCCACGAACTATTTATCTTCAATATGCGTATTAACATCAGATCGGCTTCTCTGCTCGGGGTTTATATTTCATAGATATTAAGTTCGCGAATATTCTCGTACCTTCGATGCGTCGGAACAATAGAATTGTTGCTAATAAAAGGGTGATTGAAACGCGTTTAGATCTGTCTGTAACGGCTGGCCGACGCCCAGGCCCGTAGCCAGGGGGGGGGCCAGAGTGGGCAATGCCCACTCTGAAAGAAAAAGTTGCCCACTCTGGAGAATATCCTAGTGTTTATTAAAATAACAATTAATTAGAAAAAAACTTTATAACAAAAATCACACGCAAGTTAATGAGTCTTCACCATTTCTTGGTACTCAACGCGCGCCATCTCTCTCGCACTGTGTTCATTATTTACAACTATCTCTCTAAACTCCTTTCATAGGTATTATTGGTTCAATGGTGAAGCCTGTCACGTCGCGTGAGATGCGCATATGCTGCTAGCACACTGGTCACTTGCTTGGTGTAACGTGTATTAATCTGCTGATCTATTGCTTCGATAATTTTGACAGAAGGTGTATTCTATATTTATATTTTACAGTGATAATCTACATATTTTAAATCTGTTTTTATTTTATTGTCATGGATATTAGAAAGTTTTTTCGTCCAAAAACTGATGATTCAGATTCAGCAGAATTAATTTCTAATAAACATAAGGGTGTTTGAAAAATAGGGGACCAAATTTGGAAAATATATTAATCAAACCAAAACAAGAAAATAATCCAAATATACCCATGTCCGGAAACGAACCATTTCGGAATAAAACACTCTTTTGTTTAAATTTTGAATTTTATTTTTAGTAATGTTTTTACTCTCAAAATTACAATAGTTGTTCAAAATGTCCTCCTTGAAGTTGTATGCAACATTCTAGAAGTCTTCTCATTGATTGTCGGACACGTTCGAATATTCCTGGTTTTAGTCTTATACTATTGAAACAGTTTATGATTCTTTGCCGCAAATTCTCTACGTTATTAATGGGCCTCGAATAAACTAAGCTCTTTAAATGAACCCAAAAATAAAAATCAAACGGATTCAAGTCTAGTGAACGTGGAGGCCACGTAGTTGGACCACCTCTGCCTATCCACCAATCAAGATATAAATTTTGAAAATATTGTCTTACTTGGAAACTAAAATGTGGAGGCGTGCATAAACCACATATGATGCCGTGTGAATAGTGAAACATTCTCCAATAAATTTGGT
This sequence comes from Stenolophus ochropezus, assembly GCA_035578165.1. NCBI lineage: Eukaryota > Metazoa > Arthropoda > Insecta > Coleoptera > Carabidae > Stenolophus > Stenolophus ochropezus. The sequence continues at coordinate 9,290,821 of JAQOWZ010000002.1, forward strand.
AAATTATTTTTCAGATAATGTAGATACAAATTTCCCGTTAATCTGTTATACAAAAAATAAAGCCCTATCAACTCTTCTCCAACAATACAATATTAATAGAAAAGCTTCAAAACAAAATCAAAATAATTTAATTACGGTAACAAAAAATTTTGACAGTTACTAAGGAAACGTGAATAAACGAATTACAAGTATTAACGTAACTATTGTAATTTTGACAGTAAAAAACATTACTAAAAATAAAATTCAAAATTCAAACAAAAGAGTGTTTTATTCCGAAATGGTTCGTTTCCGGACATGGGTATATTAGGATTATTTTCTTGTTTTGGGTTGATTAATATATTTTCCAAATTTGGTCCCCTATTTTTCGAACAGCCTGTATAGTGATACAAATTTGACTTCACCAAGTACAAGTGTTTCGTGTACATCTACTAAGAAAGAACATATTCAAGTAAATAAAAATAAAAACAAAAATATTGTTCTCTCAGATTTACCATAAAATGGAGAACCTATTAGACAAGTCTATCTTAACAAATACCCTAAAGAAAATCATCGTTCATTTCGTGCAGAATGGTATAATCGTTTTAAGTGGTTACTTTATTCATGTGAGCGCAATGCTGCTTTTTGCTACCCATGTATGCAATTTGAAGCCTTTAAGAATGGCAAATCTAACATTCTTAGCTTTTGAAAGTAAAGAAACCAATAGCTTGGATATTGAAGTTTTCTTAAAAAAATTTAATTCACCAAAAAACAGAACATTACAACTGTTCTAATATAATGTTTATTTTTTATTTATTTCAGTACTTACTTTTGAGAAGTATTTTGTTTTTTGTTTTTTTATTTATAATATACGTATATTGTATATTTTATTTTTTCATTAATAAAAGTACAATACTCTTCATCAATTTTTTTCCTTAAAAAATGTTTTCCTTAAGATTTTATTTGCCCACTCTAAAATTTGAATTGCCCACTCTAAAATTTTGACCTGGCTACGGGCCTGCCGACGCCCGCGGCGTGACCTTGAAATCGCTACAGAAATATTATCCTTACAATAAATATATAATAAAATCTTACATAGATGTGAAAGATTTATATGTACCCTCTAAACCTTAATAATTATTAATTTGGTAGTGCATTCTTCGTATCAACAAAAGTACTTGGGTGGTTAATTTTGATAAACACCTTCTACAGTTATTAGTTAGTTATTCTAGTTATTTAACAATTAAGAGCAGTAAGATGTAGTCGAGTCCATAATCGGTAGAACTTCACTGTGTTTAGTGCCGAGAAAATTCAATCGTAAAATTTTAATATTAGCCTATCGTGAAAAAATAATATTTTACCGATATCTACAAAAAACAGGGTGGTACACTAAGCAATGGGTATAATAAGTTGTGAATTACAAAACAATATCGTTCCATCTTTTTTTATCTGAATTTTACTGTACATGATTATAATAGAGTATATTGACAGGACAAGAATAAAATAAATTGCTCTTTTGATAGACTATTCATACAATTTACATTTTACAATAACGTGGCTTATAAAATCAAAATATTATGTTTGGTTTTACAAGGAGTGTCGCCGATGTTGTTTACCATTTTTTGCCGATATTAATATTAAAATTTCATGAAAAACATCGCAAACAAATTTAACTTTAATAAACAAACACTTAAGTTTGAAAAATGAGTGGGAGTAGCAATGAGCCGTCAATTGGCTGGATTTATGTATCGGTGGTGCGCGAAACGACAGCACTGAATGATAGTTGTTTAACGCTGTTCCGATTAATTTTGCAGACGGCGTCACGAACGTGTCATTGGTTCGATTGGCGGTTCTGCCGGAATTAAAATGCAATCAGACACATGGCAACGCTACTTCAGAACGGCAGAGACATCTAGCGGGGGAGGCGGCACTCAGCGACGTCGGCGTCGCCACCAGCAGCTACCGCCTTCTCTTTTTGTTCGGCGCGCGAGAATACCTTGTTACACTCAATGGAAATTATCGTCAACTTATTGACATTCAATGTTTTCACAATATTTTTTTCAAATTTTTACAAAAAATAATAAATTACACACACATCAGATTGAAATCCTTACAAGTTCTAAAGAAAATAAAAAAATCAAATTAAACTAAGAATTATTGTGAAAGACGAAAACTGCCGTCGCAAACCAAAAGGTTGTAACTTAATATTTGTCCTGTCCGTCAAATAGTATTTTACAGTATTAGTGTGGTAAAACGGGTTTTATTGGTTTGTTATTATATAATTAATATTAAAATCAAATTATGACACCTACTAATGTATAAAAAATTGTATGACAGGGACAAAACACTACTTCCAAAAATGTAAACAATGCAACTTACTAACTTGTTTTGCACGTTAGTAGCTTGTAAATGTTAGTTTTCGTGGTTAATGAACAGTTTAAATAAATGACGGTTTACACGTGAGTAACAAATAAAACAAAGAAAGTCGAATGTATCCTTAAAAAATTAAATTAATAATTATCTAAATTTATAGATATTAATAGAAACGTTCATAATTAATTGGTAAATTGGTATATTTTCTAATTACCCCCTTTGCTTTTGTAAAATACTTGTAGTATTATTAATAATTTGATATAAAAAGTGCCTGTAATACCTATATTAGATTCTAGATTTAATTAGAGAGCCAGTTAAATTTACTACAATAATATTATTTTAAACATTATTTTTGCTTTACACTTAAGAATACCAAAGCGTTAAATAATTTTCGACGTTAGGAGTTACAATGTATTTCATCGCATTATATTGTAGTGCTAGAATCAAATTCAAATTAACTATGGAAAAAGAACTAAATTCAAAGATCGTTGTATAAAGTTAGGGACATCATATCATATGTTCAATAAACTCGAAATCGGAAAAATAGAAGTTACGACCTTTTGGCTTTCGACGGCAGAATACTGTTCGTATTTCCTGCCTATTCTTTTTACCGACCGTTACATATAAAAATGGAAGTATTGCAATCATATGGAGTCTCACATTTCGATAGTATAACGGATTTCCATGACGGTCTTTACATTGCATTTTGAATATTTTAGAGTTACGTTTGTCCGTCCATCCGTAGGTCCGGATATTTTACTGCACATGCAGTGCAAATTCGGCTGAACGGATATTATTGAAACTTCATTTTTATAAATAAGTGACAATTTACTCTTATTATTTTATGAATATTTTGCTATTTTAAAAAAACATGTATTTATTTGAAACCTTTTTTACTGCAGTAGCCATATAGGTATAATATGATTTTCTAAAAAAAATGCAAATTTACTAGGTAAATCGTATTCAATTTTTGTTTAATACAGTTTAACTAAGGAGCAATTTCTTGTCCCTAAAAAATTTAAGACGGCCTTGGTTAGTGCAGAAGGCCTCTTTCCTACAGAAATTATGTATCATAAAAAAAATATACTTTTTGTCTGTTTTCAAACTCAAACTCCATGGAAGAATAAATGTGTGTCCTTAGTAGTGTAGTGGTTGTTAAACATTAGAGAAAAAATTTCTGAAAACATTATTGTAATAAAAGAATTGTTAAACATAAAGATCGAAAGATAGAATTAGCAAGCGCAGTTTATATTCAACGCTATCCGCAACGACTAATTTGATATAGTAGGAACTGAAAAAGAAAATGGTGGGGATGAAAATTAGTTGAAGAAAAGAAGGATAGAAGAGGCGTTGTAAAAGCCGTGTACATAAAGATTAGTTGGAGTTGTTTACCGAATAAAGAACCGTAGCATAGGTTAATTATCTCGAAGCAGTGTTTTCTCCTGCTGAGTTCGTGCCTCGCGATGTTTATCGTTCGGATTTAAAATTAATTAATTAACGAGTAATAACGCGAGAACTTAAGATTTTTATCACAAGCGAAGAATCTAGAAGTAATTAACTTATTCTCGGTTACTCTGCAACTTGAATTTATTAAAGATTTATTAAAATCATCCAAGGAGGCAGGTTTCAATTATAGCTTCGCTCGCCATTTGATAAATAATGTAGACTTGTTATCTAGACAGATCTGAATTAAAGCCACACTCAACTTTAATGGGACTTCATACCGGATTAAAAATCGCGCTCTTGTCTGTCACTCGGTCTTCGTCGGTTCTTCACTCGCTTCCGCTTTGTTTTCCTACCTATCACTTTCTAATTAAAATAAACAAATGCTTCGTTATTTACCCAAAAAAATAACATACAAATTCTGACAATAGGATAAATTGTTTATCGTTTGTTGTTCCGTCTTCATACTATAATATTCAATAAAATAGTACGCCAGTACACATTTCATACGCATTAATCAGGGCTGGAGGTAGGGCATGTATGCCGCCCTTCTGCAACTTATAAAGGGCGATACTTTTGGATTTTTTTTAAATCTTGCTTCATATATTAAGTAAATTTACTAAAAGGAATAAAATGTTTGTTTCGAATCTTACACTCTTATTTAACTTGTAGCCTTAAAATATATACATATTTTAAGATTTACAAAATAATCCTTAATAGCAATTTTATAATTCTAACGTAGTTTTGCATTTTAATGTAAATGCTCCAGAACCTGTATCGGTGCTTTCTAAAATACAAATAAAAGTTGAAGCATGAACATAACGAATGCTTCATTTATAAGAGCACTGTATAGTTCCTGTTCTCTCACGTATATGAAATAATTTGATCAATGGTCATGAACTTTTATTTATTAAAATCGGTGTTACCAAAAATTGTTTTCTAATTTCAAAGTTATCAATAATGTCATTTTAACATTTGTTATCTATTGTTTTGAATTAAATAGAAAATGAAAATCGTTCCAAAATAGTTTCAATGAGGAGAACAATATTAATTTTATTTCAAAGATAAAACCGAGACTAGTCTAGTAAATTAGTACACACTTTCGCAAATGAAACAAACTATGGATTTCAAAGATAGCGTTTTCCCTTATAGATTGTGAATGTAATTGTGAATATAATATTTTCAAACAACCGTTACCGATAACCAAAACTGAATTTTTAGTAATGTAAAAACCTTAACCGTAACCTAACCCCAAAATTTTTCGGTTCGAGTCCCTGGTTAAAAATGTCATCTTTAATTAGAATAATGTTAAAACTAGTGATGGGCATAATCGAATCATTTTTATAATCGAGATATTAGTATTCGAATGAACTTCTTAATCGAGTTATCGAGATAAGAGGTTTCATGAACTTCGCCTTTCATAATTCAAGATCTGAGCAGATCGTATGAAATCGGTTGGCCAAATTATATTTCGTATTTCACTATGACTATGTTCATCGGTCGATCCATTATTTGTTCCTGTCTGTAATATATAGAAATTAAATGTTATTTTATATGAGTATTATTTTTAATAAATTCCTATTCATATAGCACCCACGCTCTAAAACGAATGAAAAAGCTTTCTATCACAAGGTCGGGACAATTTCGAGAAAAACAAGAGCTAGTGTCGCTATCATGTATGTAATAGGTAGTCTGCTAAAACATTCGAGTGATATTATCATTCGAGTCTTAGAAACATTCGAGCGATACAATCATTTGAGTGAAAGAAACATTCGAGTGGTATAATCATTCGAATTTTTTAGAATTACTCGAGATATCTCGAGACATTTATATAATCGAATACACTGATTATTTTTTTGTATTTGAGCTATAATTTATACAAAAAGCTAGGTTTAAGTCCTGCATTAGAATTCTCATTTGTTAAACATTAAAAACTCGCAGTAAGTCGGGTTGAATTTCGTCGCCCTTGGTCGCAAGGCCGAATAATCCCCCTTTGTAAGTATCCATTGTTCGGGTATAAGGTGGTGATTGCACGGTAGCCATGGCATGGGGTACGTTGTGCGTATCGATTCACGCACATCTGTCCTGGCACCTCTCTGCAGCCACTTGTCGAAGAATCATCTCGTTTACCCCCCTTGATTGCACGGTGTGCTCAGTGACTCATTCTAGGGGGCCGCAGATGATTTGTGCGCTGCAGATATGTGCCATTGCCAAATAACTAATTAATTCTTTTAATATTTCACTGCGTCTACTGACATGAGTTGACTTCTGTCGGTTAGATTAACAAGGCACATTGGTCATTACCACATTGATCAATTAGCAGCCTATTATTATTATTGATATTCATAACAACACATCCTTATTGTTGATTACATATAAATGTGGCTCAAAATCCCAAAATTTTGGTACTCACATAACCAATCATAAAGCAGTAATGATTAAGTCAGTTAGTTTGATTAAGTATTAATGATTTTGTAAGTAATAATCCGTGATTTTATACGTATGTAGATATCAATATGCATTGTACGTTCTATATAAAGTAGTATTTCCATCATGTGCTACATATTTTTTTGTGCCATCTCTTTCTACAGTATGTATATTAATATCTTGTCTCTTTTGCTATCACTAATGTCTACCCAATCAACATGAAGAAAATCGTATGTATATCACTCTGAAGTATATGACAATTCCCGCTTATTTCAACTTAAGCTATCTGTTTTATTTATACTGTTTGATGTTTTATAGAGTGTTGATTGAATTGATACATAATAATTAGATATAATGGTTAAAAAATGTTTGATATGTAAAACATCACAAATGGAGACTTGACTGCTTTCATTTCACAGTTAAATTATAACATATATTATAGAATATGTTTATTCCTAAAAAAGGATTCCGTAAGCGTTTTTGTAAGAAGTCTAAATGTCCGTAAGGTGTTCGCAAGATAATAACAATTATAAAGACAGAAGTGTAACGTACAACCAAAGAAAATATGTCCCACAGGACTCCATATTAGGTCCGAGTCTGTGGAACAAAATTGATTTTTGTGTACCCCGGACAACATGTTCAGACAACGTCGATGTCAATACTAAATTTATGAAGTTACTATAACGACAGAATTTTAAATGTAGTGAATTTTTTGGTTTTGGTTTTGTCAAAAGTTGATTGCAAGTGAGAAAACAGTATAGATAGAGTATAGTATAAATGTCATTATTGGTATTTCTACAATTCAGACAAAGATAGTTAAATATGATTTTAAGGTTATTTACATCAAATTGTCATCAACTGACTATTTCGACTGTCAGGTAGCTAGTATGGAATCTGTCAAATACAGTCACAGTTTCAGTTTAAAGTTAGTTGAAATAGCCTGTGTAATACTTGTACTTCGCTCGTACTTCCACTTTCATACTCCTTTTGCAATAACAACCTAGTCACCCTTGTGTTACAATATATTATTTCTGTCGTTAACATCCAAAAGAGAAGTATTTTCCGAGCTTATAATACAAGTGTCTATTGAATAAAATAGTGAAACTGGTAGAGTATCGAGCCAATGAAAATGATAATGATCCTCCTTTGAATTGAAAGCAGTTTGGTGCGTGCGTAATCCGTCCTGAGAAATGGAAGGTGTGAAAGGGCAATTATTGATATTTCCCCCAATAAAAATACAGCGGAGCCGTGTAAAGCCACCCTATTTAGGTAAAAGGTGCTATCACCCAGTGGCTTAGACATGTCTATTCATCCATCCCCTCGAGACGCCCCTCCCGACGCCCGGCGTCCCGACGAGGAAAGCGGACACCTTGCAGACTCCATCGATTATCCAAATAACAATTTTCGCTTTTAAAGCTTCACAATTTGCGCCATATGCGCCCGTTCTCAGCGCGGGCAATCTACCCCCGTTCCTGTGTTGCAATACGTCATTTTATACTCTTTTAATGGAGCCGAGGCGATACTCCTGCGTGTTTGTCTGGATTGTTTGCCGGAGAGCTGACAGATCTTATGCTAAACTCACTCTGACTCATTCTGTGTCACGTGGACTTCTGACAGATTGTTTTGGCTACATTTCTTTCTACGGAAAAACAGATGAGTTATCCAAAGTTCCTACGAACTACGAATTGGTATCCTTCAAAATTATTGATTCTCTTAAGTTACTCATTTCCTATGAACTATAAAATTTAACTAGAGGTATACCCTGCTATAAAAAAATCTTAAACATTCATGTGAAAAATTAATAAAATATGACTCAAATTCAAATAAATACTTAAGTAAGAAGTAATTAGAAAGAAAGAAAAAAGGTATGACCAATTCTAGAATATATTGTATTTATACAAAACAAAAAATAGCTATCAAGCAACGAGAAACGATGCAGGTTATGTGTGAGGGAAGAGGAATCCTTAAGCTATTTAAGAATACCGTGCAGAGAAATTCAAAGGAAAAGAAGAGAAAAAAAGATCTCTTAGACGATTTGTGATCAGGACAAGAATAGATAAAACAAATTAAGAAGAAAAGAGACTTTCATTTATGTAATATATAAATTACATAAGTGAAAGTCTCTTTTCTTCTTAACTATATAATATCATAATAATAACTGTAACATTCTAAGCCATTTGGTTATAAATAATAATAATACTAGAAAATAACTACAAAAAAAGGTATGATTCACTTTTTCGAGGGAAATAATGATTTTTCATTGATTCAAAAAATATTGTGCCTCTTTTCTATTAGTTTTTTGACTTTTAATGTTTAACGATAATAATTATGAAATCAAGTGAAGTTGAATAAAAATAACCTTGTGCAGTGTCGGCTACAAACTTATTTCAATTTGTGTTTCGTCTTATAGATTCTTGAAAATTTCAAAACAATAATGATATATCTAGTTTCAATTAAAAAAAACAGTTATCACCACAGAAATGACGGTACCAATATGATTTAAAAATTACTATATTTTTTCTTAAATACATTACGCAATTTAAATATTGTTTATATATTTGTTTTTATCAAAGATTCATCAACATATGTGGATAAAAAAAGTTCGAATAAGAGATTTCAGTAAGATCTGTATATACAATTTTATTGTATACATATCCTAAAAATTGTTAAATACTTTAAATAATTGTAGTATGTTTCCGATTCAAACATTATTTCTTTTAATGAAAATATTATTTTTAATTAATTTGCATAGAATAACATAGATTAAAAACCACTGAAAGAACCAAGAACCAAGGTAGGTAGATGCGATTTTAAATTTTTAAGATGCAGTGTTTGAGCATTTGAAAAGGGCAAATAAATAATTTTGAAGAATAATGAAAGAATGAGGGAATTCTCTTTGAGTGGAAGAGACCGGGAAGGTTGGTAAATATTAGCAAACGGGATCAGACCCCCACCTGCCCCATCGTCCCGCGTCTCGTGTTTCTTCTGTTTGAGCGGTGCTCCGCCTAATTACTGTTCTGCAGCCGACATTGTTTTTGACGGCAGCGCTGAAAAAACTGTCTTGTTCTCCCGTTTCAAGGTGCTAATGTTTTCACTTTGCGTATAATGTGGGAGGCGCTACAGGAAATTAAATTTCTCCAGAAGAAAATAAGGTGAGGTGTGTTTCTGCTCACGACGTGCCAACAGCAGCGTAATTGAATGCGGCAGTGCCGTTCGTCATAAGGGATTCGCATTCTTCAGCCATTATGTTCTCGTAATTGCCTTTGACAAATCTTCTTCCTTCGGATCACACCACATTAACACGCAGTCTTTTCGAATATAAATAACAACATACCTTTACTTTGCTTCTAAATATAGCACTAATATTTCATTCAACCTTCATACAGATTGTCTGCGTCTCACATATAGGAATATGCGATACATAGAAAATATCGGTATTTGGGTATCAAAAATGTTGAATAAAAAATATCGATACCAGTATCGGATAGGAACAAAATTATGGATACTTATCGTATCGAAATAAAAATATAAGAAATAATGAAAAAGGACAAATATTTAGTTTTTGTAAAACGTATTTTTTTTTTGATCGGACGAAAATTAAAACTTTTCCGATGTGTGTTCGAACCGGAAATTGCATTATTCCGGTAATTTAGAGTGTTTGCTAAATAACAGTCTAGGAATATTTTTTCCAAAGCATTCTCGTACAGTATTCTATTATTATTGAACATAAATTGATTGAAAAGAAAATTGGATTATTATTGATGTTACTGGCCTCGCTTTCGGCATAATTTCATGTTTCATGTTTTGCAATACAATTAAATGATCTACTTTTCTTTATTGCCCATGAGTAATAAAAAGTTAGTTTCATGTTAAAAATAATTTAATCAATTTGATTAAAAAAAGTAAAGTTTTAGGATACTGGAAAGATAGGTATCGTTACTAAAACAGTTGTGTCGAAACAAAAGTATTGATAATAGTATCGGAATATCCCTACTCATATAGCAACCAGAGCTCTATACGTTAAAGAGAACGCCTCAAAAAAGAACGTAAAATTATATTTCAAAATTTAAACTTACATAGATAAAATTGTTGTACAAAGGTCAGTGACAGTGAATTGGCATCGTCACTAACTAACACATATTAATTTGCTACGAACTGGATCAAAGTAGTCGTGTCATATGTACTAGGGTAGATGAGACATATTACCAATTACCAGCTGTGAATCAGAAAGGGCTTTTTCAAGGCGGTCATTAATTAAAAATAAATAATGAACCACTTTGTCATATGATTGTTTAAAATATCTAGCAATATTAGCAATTGAAATGGATTTTACAGGCTTTAACATATGACGAGTCTTTGAAACAATTTGTCCAATTAAAGGTTAGGAAAAAAATTTTGAAATATGTTTTGCTAAATTATTTGATGTTTGCTAATATAAATTTTAAAAAATATTTAAATATGTGATTGTTAGCATGTGTATAATTTAATCTTAACCTTTTATAATATCCTAAATTATGGGAAGGAGAGCGGGTCTCAAAATAATTATTACCTAAGGTCTCAAAAACCAGTATTCCGAATTTGATAGCAACTGATTAATATTAACACAGTTGACGCTCACAATAAATGCAATGATTATCATTATTATCATCATCAATAGCACAACATTCCTAGATGAAACAGGAATTCAAGTACAAAATACAAAAATCTGGAAACATACCATTATTGGTTAATTTTAATGTGGAATGAGAAAGTTTGAAATTCAATTTTTTGTCTGAATGTCATGAAAAGATAAAAGTGAAGTTTAGGATAGTTTCTCGGTAAGTTAGGCCGATGGGCGATTGGGAAAGTTTTCCGCAGGTATAAGGAACGATGATCACGCAAGAAAGTCCTTTGGCCAGCTCTTCTTTATAAACGAGTATCGCGTTCTGGTCCATTTACCAAACATAACTCTCCGCTAATCACCGGCAACGGCACGAGACGCACTGAACCGCGATATGAAGCCAAGGTGCTCCGTAATGGAAAGTAACTGACCGGGAGAGAAAAAACTTTCTGTATTTGCAGAGGCTGGCAAGAAATAGGATAAACAGAGATCAGTGCGGCAAGAAGTGCAATTAATCTTGAGATCCATGTGTCTTCCGGCTTATCAGTTAGTTAGATGAACACATTAGTTATTATAATTGTCTGAGGATTAGCTCGACAAGGTGAATCTCGCGTGATTATCCCGAGGAGCAGTTGGCGAGGTAGATAAGACAGGTGCGCGTCCTCAAATCGAGGCGGATTACCCGAGACGCGCATGCACAACGCCCCAACGCCTTACATGGAAATTATATCCAATAGATTAATCATTCTATAAAGACTTTACAAATTACTCTACGTACGCATATATTTTCGCATAAATTCAAACATTATTCATTCCCGAATTTCTTTAATAGAGACAGGATGACAATTTCACATATATTTTAGCAGTACATTTTTTTTTATACTCGTATATACCAATATTATATACCTATACCTTAGTAGACCTTCATGTCAATTAACCGTAACTATGAGATTTAAATTGCCAAGGGGAACACATGGATTGATCACATCATCTTGTCGAGTGATATCGTAAGATTTCTGAAGTAAATAAATGTCAAAATTGACAGTATTATGTACAAATATAATAATTGATGAAATGTACTCAAAAATCTGTAGATTAAACTAGCAAAACTACCAACTTACAATAAAACACAACTTGTCGACGTCAAAAACACCTTTATTAATAACATAATTTACATGAACAACATATTAAATTTTGTTAAATATTTGAATCTTTCATCAATTATTTTTTACGAAATTCTAATAACGACAAGTGGAAACTGTCAATTCCAGTTAATCGATTTATACCAAATGTGGATTACTGGATTATTAAATTCCGTTCAACCGATTTTGCTCTACTGATGCACACATACGTATGGATAAACAGTCCAGTATTAATTCGTGCACAACTGTTAAAATCTTGAAACGTCAAAGTTACAGATATGGTGATCTGTAAAGATCATTTGGGATTATCAATAAAACCGATCGTCACTTTCGAATATGTATTATATAGATAAAGTTGTAACATAATTACTTAATTCAATCCACTCGAGCTATTTATACAGAAACTTAAATATGTGGTTTCATTACAGTACGTTTACCATATACCTATCAGTTTATAGTACCTATATGACGTTTACCCGAATTTTATTCTCACACATATATCAGAACGGACTGACGAACTAATAAATCTTAAATCGTAGGCATATATTAAAATGCTTAAAAGTCAAATTCGAGATGATTACAATACCTCCATCACAGTCGATAGATAAAATCAGTAGTAAATTAATGACGATTTTCTTACATAATAACTATATTATCTGAAATGTGTGCCTTTTGGCTTCCTTAATTACAATGAAGATTATAAAACAAGGGCAGAGGTGGATCACTTGGTTAGCGCGTTTCGAATTGAAATAAGCGGAATGTGAGATCTGGAGTTTAAATCTTTGCTTCAAAATATAAATACTAAAATCTAAATAAATACTATTAAAAAAAAAGTTCATTTGTTTAAATTAAAATTTCAAATACCTTAACCGTAAGTCATTTACAAAGAAACAGTAAATCAATAAACTATACAATAAATTTGTTGATCACTGGTTGTTGCTTGTGCCTGGAAATCGAACCCCAAATGTTGCAAAAATATATTGCCTGTAATGGAATATATTTATTTGTTTTTTAAGTGCATAAAGGAAAGATAAAATGTAGCGGAGAAGAGAGAAAGGTTTGCAAAGGGAATCTGGATTGGGAGGAAATGGATTACAAGTTATTGTCTTATTGTTGGAATGGTGGAAGAGAAGAAGTGAGATATTTGAAGCACCTTAAGATTGACAACACAGAGCACAACCCATTGGTGGACCTCGGCACAAAAACAGAATCGAAAGATAGTAAAAGAGATACGAAGCTCTCGAGTTAATCCACTCAGATGTGTAATTCCATTAGGTATATTCATTTGAGCACGATGTTACTTTGTGATTTACAATGAACTCGCCGCTATACAATCTTTGTGTTGCGGAGGATCCGGTAAACAAAAACTACCAGCGCCGCCATTAAATCTCGCAATAATTCAGATCAACGGCCCACGATCGCGGATAAATTCGGTAGGTAACGACCTCGACTTTTGTTTAGAGATGCATTCACGTTAATGCACTGGAGGAGGAGCCGGAGAAGTGAATTGTTTAGATCGTGTTTCAAAGGTAACTCGATTCCGACGATAAACATCGGTGTCCGAAAGATCAAACAAGTCTTTGTTGAGCGGGATCGACCAGTTCTTCTGTTTGACTGCTGCTCCACACAGAGCGTACATCCTCCGTTCCTAAACGATATTTTTAAGTAATTGCGGTTCTACGTTCATTACTTCTCAAACTTGATTAATTTTTCGTGGGAATTTATTAAAGTGATCCGTTCATATATCAAAATGTTGGAATTTACACATTTTTTATTTAAACATAAAAATCTTCCAGGTATCTCAATATATGTATTGTTTTAATAATTTGCTCTATTGATACACATTTTTTTGTTTACTCAAAATCGTAAGTATAAAACATAAATTAAAATAAATACTAGATGAACATTTACCTGTTAGTCATTTTCTATTTTAATTATCCTTAAATCTAGATCGAAAGAAAGTGTAAATGGAGTAAAATGTTAGACTAATGAAATAAAATTTACTGGTCTGAAATCGTAATAAGAGTTTTCTTCTCTTTATCAAGCCAACTGTCGCGTATTTCTCAAATATTTTTAAAGGTGAAAAATAACAAGTTTTCAAATAATTTTGCCACTTCGCATGACACACACAGTTTTCTCTTAAACTTCTGTGTTCCTAAAATTGGCTTATTGTCAATATATAAATTTTGTTGTTGCACACACTCTACTAACTCAATTTTCCAAGCCGCAACAATTATACCTGCGGGTAATTACTCTCGAAACTTCTAGAGTCTTCCGGACTCTGGAATATTCCGAACAATAGCGTTGTCGCTCGTATCTCACTTGACCTTTATTGAGACTACCTGGCCAAACAGGTCAGCCGCGATGACTCAACGGCAGCGAGTCACCCTCATTACAATATTAAAGCTAAGATTATTTTACGATAAGAATTTTTATAAAAAATTATAGAAAGAGCGTTAAAATATTATAGACTTTAAAATTGGTAAAAACTAAATGATAGTAATAATTCTTCTGATAAATGTTGGTAAACAACGTAGCAATGAGTTAACAAACTGTGATGTTAATGGGTAGTCGGTAAGATTGGGTAAGAGTAAGACAAGGGATGTCGTTAGTAATCAATATAGCCATTTATGAGGATGAGATATAAAACAAATTTTCGTTCTTGTAGGGCAGAATATGTAGGGGTAGACTGTTAACTGGATCCTAGACTAGATTAACTAGAGTACTTCATGTAAACACTTGCTATTTACACAAAACAGATTAGCTCTTAAATGGGTTTAAATATGTCAAATTCAAGCTCAAGTCGACATATTTAAACCGGTTTAAGAGCTAAGCTTGTTTTTGAATGTGGCTATAAATGTTTTGTTTCTCTAAGGAACTATGTTAAATAACTATAATAAACTGTAGATATTGCAAAATAAAATGTAAAGTAAACCAGTAACAAAACAAAATTGTTGAGACTTTGTTTTTAAAAAAAAAACTGTAAATGGTTTTAAAAAAGTAAAAACCATTCAAAACAGACAGTGAGTCATAAAATGTAAATATTTCAAAGAAGCCTTCACTAATTGCAGTTATTGTAATTGTAATATGAAGAAGTAAAGAGGGTAAAACATTTGAAGGTAGGTAGTTCGTATGGAAATGTCGTAACAAGTTCCCCCGTGAATTTCCCTAACGCACTTAGCTGCAAATTATCGCTTTTTAAACATGACGTACATAAACGAGTTCTTTAAAACTTCCCGCAAATATAATTAATTATAAATTCTAGTGTGGAAGTTTGTTGCATTTTTAACGGAGGCATCGGTTCGGCGCCGGAATACATAATCCAAGGTAGTGTTCGACTCACCTCGGCGGCGTAATTCGTTTAGCGCGCGAAAATGAATAGCAGCCGGCGTTAAAAGAATACAGAAGCCGCCGGGGCGTTGGGATGCAGCCGCTGTCTTCTTACGGTATTTTGATCACGAACTGCCAAGGTGCGCCCGCGAACAACATGTAACAATATTGTCTATATCGGGGATGCTCAAACGATGACACGAGGTACAATTTCACTAACATACAATTTGCTTCTTTACAACTTATTGATATGTTTACAAACTTTACCTGCATAACTTTTACATGTGTATGTGTATGATGTACGCACAGTAACTTTTTAATATATTTAAAGTAATATTAATTGTAATATTTTTAGAATAATTATATAAACACTAAAGTTAAGTGTTCATAACTTAATTATATTTTTTTTATCTTTTAATTTACCTTCTTTGTTGGATCTGTGTCACATTTTGGTGAGAATCAGGTGATGAAAAGAAATTACAAATCTATTTATCCCTTACTCGGGATTCGAACCCAGAACACCTGGCTGACTAATGTCATACTACAACGATCGGTAAAAATTATCACCAATAATAATAAGCCCGAATGATAAATTTGTTTGTTATTGGAATAAATGTATTTATGGTGTGTTCCATCAAAATCACATAACTATTAAATTAAGTGTAGCTTAAAATTTAAGCTATATTGCAATAATACGAATTTATATAGAGTGAGTTAATATTTCTAACTCAACTACCTACTTTATTTATCTAAAAGACCATTGTTATAGCGTTATAATTACGCGGTAATGGATAAATACTTTTTTTGTTTCTTTTCATCTGTTCATCTGTTCATCAAGATGATTAAAAAAAATGTTGCGAAGTTTCTAAAATCTATTTCGAGCGACCAAAAAAATTGTCTAAAAAGAACATCCCGAGGTGATTTTTATTATTTATTAATTAGAATTTTTTGAAGTAAGTGTTATTTAATATAATATATTGGTTTATTAGTGGATTTTGTTAAATAACTGCAACTACAAAAGTTTTTTTGTTCATTAATTGTTAAACTATCTAATGGAATAAAACCAATTATGTACATATTATTTATATTATAACAATGTGAGTAAAATAACACATTTTAATGAAAAATACTAGTACTAAGTATAATGTACACAATAAAATAAATATGACAGTGATTGAATAGAAGAAAATATTAGTTACTTATTCAGCCGATGTCTAATACTTCATCTTCACTTAACTAAATATTCTACATTCAGAGGCAATCCAGTATACAATACTTACAATTTCTCTGTTAAACTCAAGAGAGTCCGACTCAACTCGGAATTTTTGATACACTGTATTTTGACTACACAATAAATACAGATAATTTGATGAAAAAGAGAAACTGATATATCTCGCTCTGCTATTGACAGAAAAGTACGGAGACTATTCGCGGACCTCCCAGCAGGTGAGAACAATCAAGTGGTAAATCACTAAATAGGCGTCCGCAATTACATCAGTCATGAATGACAGTATAAATATTTCTTGATGAGACATAATTAGAGCGGCGGAGCGACGCTCCATTAAAATAGCGCGTCGGCATAAATCAATGCTCGGCACGACGCGGTCGGCGCCAGTTTTCCACCGTCGCGGCGCGGCCAGGTGCAACGCAACAAACATCCCAAATTGCCGAGAAAATTACCTGGGTAAGCACCCCACTAATGAGCTGCATTTATCAAATCAGCCGCTTCTCAAACCAGATTGTTTTGTCCAATTAGAAGCGTGGTAAATAGCAGGAATTTCTTATTCCTGCAATTAACTACGTATAAATTTTCCTAATTTATTCTTAAGACACGCAAATTGCTAGGAATTGCAGAAATCAGCGACAAAGTTAAAAAACATATTCGTCTTCGGTAAGTTTTAACCGCCACATATAACAGGGAAGCATTTTTATAAATATAACAATTTTGATGTTAAAGAACAACCATGTAAGTCAAGAAATTTAAACCTTTAAAATACTTTAAAAGAAGTAACAAACTGTTTAGATTACTATTAGAGCGAAGTCCATTCGTTCATCTTCCTGACTATCTATACTATACATTAGTTCAGCTAAATGTTGAGGAATTAAATTTCTGAAAAATTCATAGACCTCACTATAGTATTTGAAACCAGGGCCCTACTAGTAATAGGATTATTAACTTATTCTAAACTCAAAATGGAAAAATACATTCGTCTTCGGCAAAAAATGATTACAATTTTCTTATTATTTTTTATTTCTTTTTAATAATCAATTTTTTATCCTAATTTTTATCTGGCCAATATATTTTCCCATGTCGAATTCAAGAGGCAAATCAACAGAGAATGTGCTTAATTTTGGCTCTACTTGATGTGTAATTTGTATTGATTTTTTTTATTTTGACTAATATAATAATCACTACAATTACGGCTTGAAATATTTTTTAAATCCTTATTCAATAGTAGAATTAACATTACTGAAAATTCAAGTGACTCAGTGTAAATTTTAAGGATAAATACTAGAAGTATGTTTCTCGCGCAATCTATAGGTTACTTGCTTAAGCTAAATTGCGCCAGTCATATGTTAGTGAATATCAAAAGCACAAAATTATAAAACAGAATCAATTTCAATAAAGTAAAATTTCGCTGTGCGCATGGTTCAAGATAATTAACAAAAATTATTCCACTGGATGTTTTTGCGATTAGGTATTTTTTATTGCATAGAGTACATATTCATTAGTGACAGTTGATATAGTAATTATAAAAACTAGGTAATTTTATTTATAGACTGAATTTCGTAAAAATTTCACATCATATTTTCAAAAATTCGTAAAGCTAGTTATTTAACACTATTTAGTAACCCGAACAAAAATCAAAGTACATACATATAAATAATAAATAATAAATCAATATGTTTTTTATTTTCTAATGCATGAAAAGTGAGATGTTATATGTTGAAATGAACAATTTAAAGAATTAATATGAAACGTAAATATTGGCTGGTTTTTCGTTATTCTTTTGGGTGATATTTGCCACAGCAGGTACAGGTCGCGTTCGTATATTCTGCTTTAATAACTCGCACATGTTTCGATATATTTTTACCTCCGGTGATTTACGCTGGTATCGTCTGGAACATAACCGCGTTTTCAAATTAATTTCGCGTTCCTTTTATTTGTTTTTGATTTAATTAGCCGAGCCATAAATAATGTCTGATATTGTCGCACTGTTTGTGATTTCGCTGATGACTTATTCATTTCATCTTTAAAAAGAATTTATCTAAACAAAATTAAAATACGTATGCATGAATTTTTACGTGTGTGATTTGAATTTGAATGGGGTAGAGGTATGTAAAGATGTTAGGAGAATTCACAATGGGTTGAAATGAAACAATGTCCCTAAATAAACCTGGAATTCGCGCGTTCAACCTGCAATACAAATTCAGTTTTCAAAGCAGGACTTGGTCTACCTTTATACATATAAATTTCAGACAATAACACTAATTTCATTATTTTCATTGCTGCCAAATTTTCTTTCTAAAACTATATTCGTTGCCAAGACTACTTTCCATCCACATAACTCAAACTATAAATAGAACTTTACTCTAATAGTACCTTCATTTTTATACTTCAATCCACCTTTCTTTCTTAATGTTGTAACAATTTCCTTATTTTATGATTTAGATCATCGGTATTTTGTAAAAATTTATGAATTACAAAACCTAATTAAGGTTCCGAAATTATTGATATTTTTTATTAGTTCAATATACGTCGATCCGACGAGTAGTAAACTTGTCAATGGGATCCCCCTTTATTTTATTTTTTTCATAATTTTTATATTGTTGTGAAATATATAAGAAAATGTGTTTTATAAAAACATAAAATACAATTTAAAATTGTAAAGTCTAAATCTGCTTTCTTGCTTACCAATAAGGTAAATGGGATCCTCTTCACGACTATACAAATACTTTGTTCCAGAATAAGCGGCAAGTTATTTTTTTAAATAAAATGTAATAATTTTTATTGCAAAATAATAGCAAGGAAACATAATTAAAATATTCCTCTTTTGTTTGATTGATTTTTATCAAAAAAAGGTCAATTTGTGCCAATGATGAAAAATCTCCAAAATATGAAGTTCCATCAGACTTCATACTACTTAATTTAAATAAATAAATATATCACTCAAATCTTATAGACATTGGTTGAAGGAAATAAATGGTTCAGATTTTTACTTGACGGATATCGAACTTGGGTTTACAGAAACAACATTTTAATATTTTACCCACTAGAAGGTCTTGGTCTCAATCGGAATCGGACTGAAGATTGGATTATGCTAAGAAAATTAAGTAATATGTCAATGTTGAAAAATATTTAGTATTATCCTCTGCCTGTGCAATATAGTGATTTAGATATTAGTCGGACACTTGTCAAAATTGATGCATTTACAATACTTTCTTTATACATATCCCGATCAGTAATAGTAGGTGTAGGTATGTATATATGGCATATCAACAGGTACAGTGTCTGAAACTTTACGATTTCCAAAATTAAAAACTGTTCGTGGTT
This sequence comes from Stenolophus ochropezus, assembly GCA_035578165.1. NCBI lineage: Eukaryota > Metazoa > Arthropoda > Insecta > Coleoptera > Carabidae > Stenolophus > Stenolophus ochropezus. The sequence continues at coordinate 9,310,667 of JAQOWZ010000002.1, forward strand.
AAATTTACAAGTTCAACGACACTAATCCGTACTATTAAAAAGTCGTTCTCGCTGAAGTTTAACATACACTCATCCAGCAGCAAAAAACTCTGACAATTACGTAGGCCTCGAGATCGGCGCCTTGTTAAATGAAACGTAGACTAATTTTCCTTGTGTAAACAATTTTTTGTTGGGTGACGCAGCGTCCAGCGCTGTGACAGTCGGAAAAAAATCCCCGCGACCGACGCGGGAGTTTCGGAGAAGATTCTGGGCGCCGGTCGGACTAATGAGGGAGGGTCTGATAGAAAAACCGCACAAAGGTGAGCGCTACTGTCACGGGGAATTTTATTTTTAGAAGTTACCTACGCTGCGTTGCAGCCAGAAGCGGATTAAGTGGATTTCGGGGCTAAAAATAATTTCGGTTATATTTGGATGTCGAAATTGATTGAAACACCTATCTCTACACGAAAATAGAACGCCAGAAGGTAACTATTAAACAGAAATAGAACCATACTTCGACTTCCACTCAAGAACTTGCGGAGCATTACTTCAGCACTTATAACCTTTACGGTTATAGGTATAGTCGTTCCACAAAAGCAATAGATATTTAAAAAAATTCTTTATTATCAGTGGTACAATATGAATAGAATTTTAAGCACCCTAGATACTTGTTTTTTGTAAACTTTTACTTTCTTTTTAGGGATGTAAGTTGGCAGTTTACAGTTTCAGCAAGGACGTACACCTTATATTGGGTTTCTAACCACTTGGAGATTTTTATTTCTCTAATAGTTGACGACGCTGTATTTTATTTACTTTGTAATCAAAAGTAATTCTTACATGTACATATGTTTCTCAGTTCGTTGTAATACATTACACATTACAGTATATTCATATCTTAGGATGAAATGATGAAAGGGCACACAAATCATAGGTATGATACTGGATAATATGAAGTTATATTCTAAGGAATATACTGATCAATTACCAATAATGTAACAATGAAAAAAAAGTTAAGTAAAGAAATAATAAATTGCATTTGCTATTTTAGTTCATAACACATAAAATAGTTGAAAGAAATGGACAAAACGTTCTATTATTTTAAAACAAATTTGTTGAAGCAGTGATTCCATTTTTTCTATTACCTAACCTAATAAAACTTCTTTCAACCTACCTCCTATTCATTCATTTTTGATCCAAAAAAGGGCATTGTCTTACCTGTAACAAAAAATATAATTAGGACATAAATAATAATTAATAAAAATAATTTTAGGTATTTCAGAAAGTTTTTGAATCTACTCTTCGTGATTCTACAATATAGTGAAATCAGGTTTACACAGATCTGGACAAAATTTTATTTGAATTACTTTTAAAACAAAATTAATTGAAATTGAAATAAGTAATTATTATATATATGTTCTGGAAGTAACACGTAGTTCTCCTGTATTATTATAATTATATTCCCTAAGGAGTTGCAAGTTATAATGTTCTATTAGAGTCAGTGATATACGCGATAAATACAAATATTTTTTTATCGGACTATAAGTTTATACTTTACTTGGTAAGATATGTTAACAAGTCACGAAAGAGATATTCTCGACAGATAGGAACAATAATAATAGATATTCCTTTTTACACAAATATGTGTTTTGCAATTATTTTTAATAATGAATATCACATAAAAATTATGATATTTATTTTTTTGGAATGTTATATTTTATGTATTTTAGAAATATTATAAGAATTAAAAAGTAATTGAAAAATATAATTGATTCTACATTCAGGTATAATTACTATTAGATATTAATTTAAGTACTTTGTTGATAATAATTGATAATTAATAGTTAATTACATTTTTTTTTCTATAAATTGCCTCTTAATTCGTGCTGCATCCGCATACTAATTTATTTGTGACTGGATACAAAAGTGATGTTACCAATATATTCTTAATATCTACCGAAAGAAGAATTTTATTGTTGATTCATCATCATGCCTCCTACCAAATCGAAAAACATTTTTGAATGTGTTCAATTAAGTATCGGCAAACATTGTCCATCGCTGTCTCGCCCCTTTCCAAACGAGAATCTAATTATAATGCGCCTTATCCACCCAAATCCCCATCATCACACCTCCATTGGCACCTATTGAATCAGGCGTCGTAAGCGCATTTTGATCAGGGAATCCCGAATAAAAACTATCATTGTCCTGCAATCAGGCGATGAGTAAAGCGGACTAGATCCTGACAATAGTCCAGCCGGTGACGTAACAGGATTACCGATACACTACGCAGGAGCAGGGGTGTTCACTGGAATTAATCCTCTGCAGGATGGGAACGCTTCAAGGACACATATGTTGGCGCTAGTTTTTCTCAAGTGATTCATTTGTGATATGGAGAGGTATTTATATCGATGACGGGACTAAACCATCACCATGTTCTGGAATTTTGCTTACTTCTATTTTGCAGTTACAGTGACTCATATGGTTTCTTTTAATGGGAAGTTTATTTGGCATAAATTGGTGCCTTATTGACTATATATACTTACTAATAATTTGTCAGATATTTTCAGTCTATAGAAACTAACATATACATATACGTAATATTTAATTTACAATAGGTAATGTAGGTATAATATTCAATTAATATTGACTATTTTTTTCTTCAATTTACTGATGAGTGTAATATTCCATGGAAAAGTGTTAATAAATATTTCTCTCGAATAATTTTAAACAATCAGTTTACAGTATTTTTTTAATTTTAATCAAGGAAAATCGAATATCTGCGAATATACTGCACCTGTGCTTAACATTGGATTTGACATTTAACAAGTATTTTAATGTTGTCATAAATGACATTTATTAGATAGTTAGTTTAAAATAAATATTAAATATTTATAACAATACTTTATACAGTCTGCTTCAAAAAAGTGTTGTCATAGGCATTTAGTATGGTAAAACACTTTTTGGTAAATAAAAACTGTCCGACTAACAATTAACTCACCTTATTGTATAAGACAATATAACATGTATTTCTACATCTTATTTAATACAGATTACTTAATTTTAATAGCATAGTTCTGTAAAATTTATAAAAAAATAAAAAAAAATCGATGAATATTTTTATTGTTTTACACGCTCAAAACGACAGCTATCAATTTGTGGTTATGAAGTTAGAGAAACGCGTACATAGTCAAATGCTCTCAGTTTAATTCAGACGTATGACTTCTTTTATATAATTTCTGTTTTTTTTATGTTAAATATTTTGAAAAAAATATTTTATGAGAAATACTTAAAATTAAATAAAACAAAAAGAAATAATACACAATTTAGTATATAAAATTATTAACAAATAAACAAACTATCAAGAGAATTAATCATGAAATTTATATAAACAAATGTTTGATTCTGTACACCTTTACTCTAACTTTATAACCACGAATTGACTCGTCATTTTGTGTGTGTAAATAAAAATAGCAGACAATTTTTATTTTTGTAATGTAACATGTAGCACGTGCATGGCAAATACATCAGGATATTTCCCATGCATTTGCGATATATGTAAAAATCAACTCTTGAATATAAGTTTTACGGATTTTTATCTTTTTTACTGTTTTGACCCACAAAATTTCTAAAAACGGATGGAATTCTCTTCATTATTTCTGTTTCGTAATGAAATGAGGGGAAGAAAAAAAGTGGTTAATGTATTTTAACTTTTAATTTTGTGCTTAACTCAATACTATCATTTGATCTCATACGGGCAACTGCGGAAAGATAGACGATAAATAAAAATGTAATTTGAAAAGATGTCAAACAGTTGAATTCTTAATCCTTCTGTAATAGTAAAGAAGGTCTTGACCATTTGGCGTGAGGTAGCGTCCAGCAGGCGTCACGCCGGAGAGATTAAGTAATAAATTATTAGGACTTGAGCACTTGAAGGTAGAAGTTGTCATTAGACATCTGCGGAGTGTTCGTCAACTAGAGATCAAGTTTGCGGGCAGGGAACGTGCGCGGTGCCATCTGGCGGCGGTCGCACCTGCCGCCGCCTCCGCTGCGGCCAACTTCGCAAACTGCTGTCAGCAGAGCTCCTTCCTGCTGACCATTAATCCGCGACGCATATCCGAACGCGCTGACTCATAGTTGGGCCAATGGACTTCCTGACACGTTGACGGCACGACGTCTTTATGTATTACGGCCCAACTCTGACGAATCTATTCCGACGGCCTTTCCACGGACATAATTACTGCTCCTTGGTACACTGCAATCCTGTTCAATTATTCATTCAAAATGAATACTATACATGATATTACTACTATTACATTTGTTTTCAATATATAGAAATAAAAAATAACGGAGAATCTTTAATAAATAATATCTTTTTTTAAATATTAGACACAAATAACTTAGCATGTAGGTTCAAATCAAACCCCTTGGGAGGTAAACAACCCCGCAATGAGGGGATGATGAAAAATGCCGAGAAGAAAGGTACACAATTATATACTAAAAAATTAAAGAATTGTTTCATTCTCTTATTTTAACTTTTGCTTTAGTTCTATAATGCTAGATAGATTTTGGATAGGTGAATACAACCAAGAAATTTATTACACCCGGTTAACACATTTTCTTTCGCTTTAGTTTTTGAATCTGGAACTTATAGTGGGTTACGGATTACTCAAACATTACGTTATTTTTGTGATTAATTCCATTAATTCAAACAAAACTTAAATGTAACTAAATGAAGAAATGTATATATAATTTTTTGACCTGCTTCTTTCTACATTCTTTTTAATGTGAAATAATAGTTCCTTGAAAATGTATTAAATAAAGGACTTTATCTACAACTATTGAAATATGGGGACATTATACTTGTGATACTACATATAATATACTACTCATATTACACAAGTGTAATATGAACAGTTATATTACACGCTACACTTTTCTGTAATAAATAGAGCATATAATTTAACACATAACATTTTAATAAACTGTTAATTTATTAATAATATATTTTTTATTATAAATATCAATATAAATTATTATAAAAGTATAATAAATACAATTTGAATAATTATTTTGACATTTAAATGCTACTGTGGCGCCATCTGTTAAGCTATATATGAACTACTCACAGTTAACTGAATATTTAACAAAAAATTATCAGATTTTTTATATGCCTGATAGTTGTAGATAAAGTATAGTATTTGACTCGCATAATATAGCTACATTACACTCGGATGATTAAGAATACTCGCTATCGCTCATATTTTTAATTACATCCTCGTGTAATATAGCTTACATATTATGCTTGTTAAATAATATACTATTCTGTTTGCATATAGTTATTACTACTGAAACAAATTAGGAAAGTTTTAATTTTCCTACGATTTTAAGAAAATATTATTCAAACGATTGTAGTATTATTTTTTGTTCGACAAATGTATAGTTTAAATCCCTATTACTATTATTATATACGCGGCCATGCCAAGCTATATTGGTCATAGGCGATTAACATGGGTAAATCGTTTTTCCACGAAATATTTACGGGAATCAAATACTGCATCTAATTTAATACTCTTCCTTACGACTACTCAATAATAACGAACTACGAGATTATTTATTAAAATTGTTAATTTATACCTTTTTAATTTTACCGCCCTTCAGATTTTGCTGCCTTGGTATGGCACTGATTATATATATATATATATATATAGCATACAGCTTCTATAAGGCAACTACCATTTATTTTTATTTGATTAAAGGTTGGCACCGCTCAGATCTCACTAAACAGTCGAAACTCAACACTTACATACATCTCTGTTTTTGATATAAAATTTGAAATAAATGTGTTGGTAATGAAAAAATGATGTTGTATTGAGTGTTAATCCGCCTTGGTGCCCCATTCCGACGACGTCAGCACTCCGGGCCAATTTCCCGGTTACGACGGACATCGCCGCTTCAGCACCCGCTGTCGCCACCGCACACCGGGCTACCTTTTTATTAGAGCGACCGTTATATCGCAGTTAGCGGAACAAAGAAAAAATCTCATTTTGAAGGAGAAACTTGCAGAGATGATGATTCCAGATAAAAGAAAAGTTCCGCGTCATATTATCACAATACTGAACGGTGTAATAACGCCGCGAACAAAAGACGTCTGGGGCGAGGCACGACAGTCGCTGGACGCTGGTGATTGACGCTGCACTTTGCCGGGAAAGACACCAGCCTACTCGTGCTCTTTTTAATTCTATCACCACCGGCGCATGTAACGGAGACTCTAGTATCAAATTCAACAAAATGAACACAAAATCTCAAATTCTGCTTATTTCAAAAAGTATTCGTAGATACATAGTCATAACCAAACATAGCTTGTTTCAAATGTATTTATCATTACGAGGCAAAAATATTTAAGTAATGATCTAATATATGGTAAGTAAAAAAGTAACAATAATTATATATGCTCTGTTTGTAACTCTTTAGAAACAGACAATGCACAACACTTCGTTCTCACTTGTCCATTGTACAACCCAATCTGATCAGCTTACCGGATGAAATATTATAATAATCAGTTGCTAAAATGTACGATATCTACAACTATGTCCTGAACGCCTTGAAAATTCGTTCCTTCGCCTAGAATTTATAACATCCTCAAAAAATCAAGTGAAATTTGTATAGAATTAATGCTGTCAAACATTCCAAAAGTAATATTTTTACCAATCTTTTGCAAAGACTAAACTTTTAGCAAATAATTACTATTATATCCAATATATGCCAATAAACATTTTTTAATCCTCCAATCGTTGTTGTCGACAATTCAAGCTTTATTTGTGGAATACTTCAATTGTTTAGGATTAAGTGACAAATTCTAATAATGTACTCTACAGAAAATCAACATTTATAGGACTTACGAGTTTGGATTATTACTATAAGATGAGAGATGAAAATAATATACAAGCAAAAAATACTGGTTTAAGCCAATATATTTTTTTGACTTATAATTTTCTACATTCAATTTACTAATTCTAGAGACACTTTTTTATAAGGAATTAATAGCAGACCTCAAAATGTTAGTAGCTCGAACAGTTTTCGAGAAATTCGTACTAACTAAAATGTGTAAACTAGAAACTTGTATGAATTGAAACAAGAAAGTTAAAAGTCACGAAGTAAATTAGCCAAAATCGGTTTTTTGCTCATATCTAGTGACTTATGCATTATAAAACTGTTCGAGCTTTAAAAATTTTGAGGGCCGCTGTCAAGTCCTTGTAAAAAGAGTCTGTAGAATGTGTAATTGAAACAAGAAAGTTATAAGTGAAAAAGTATACTTATGACTAGTAATGCATTTTTTCCGAAAAAAAAAACATTATGGAAATTGCTAATGTGGCAACTTTACCCTAGTTTAACCGACTCATATCTTTTCTAGTTCTCGAGACCCCAATGCTTAGCCTCTTAAAATGGACACCTTATGTAGAAAAATTTAACTATTTTAATTTCATCGTATAACTAAATTAAACCCTTAATACCGCAAGTGTTTAAAACCTATTACTTCTAGAAATGTCGTGTAATTGAAATTAAGCAATGTTTCCATTGGGTTTTTAAAAAAATTGAGCGGGTTGTGTTTAGATTGATGGGATTTATGCGGGGGTTTGTTAATGAATGTGTGTGTAAGATGATGGGTTAACATTTGGTTTAGTTAATTGCGTACATTGACGTGAATGGCAGGATTACGCCGTAGATTGAGCGGGGAGAATGGCGCCGTGCGGGACAGCGGCACCGGCACCGGTATGGAAATCCACGCACACTGAGCACCTTAAGCCGGCTTGCGTGCCTACCGATCTCCCTTTTAATGCCTAATGAGAAATAACCGTGCGGCTTTGATCGCGCCTGTCTGCGATGGCCCGGGAGAGATTTGAGGTAAGAGCCGAGATCCTGATGACAATCGCTCCGTGTACCTTGCCAGATAAACTCCCCCAGCGTCTTCCACTATAATCGGGGCCCGGGCCGCGCTCGCACGTTTCGTAATGGAACTCCGTCCGAATTGATTCGTCACTGTTTTAACTTTACTGTTTATTCCCCAAGCTCTAATGCCGCTTCTTAAGCTCGGTCTACACTCCTCTTCATACAATTCAATCTACGAGTGCATTCATACTACGACAACATCCACTTCCTACCTTTTTCAACCAACAATAAATCATCATCATTAAGAAATTTTAATTCCACTTTAGTAAAGTAAATTGTCTTTCTAAAGCTTTACCTTACCAAAAAGTTATATAGTTGGCGATATTAGAAAACGATCCCAAAATCTCACACTTCGCTCAGTTCGAGTCAGATCGCGTGAACTAAGTAAGTCATCGGCTAACCATTGTAACAATTAATAAACTATGTATTATATCAGCACCTCTGACACATCATTCTTAGAAGGGTCTGAGGCTCTAGCCCCAAAGTTCCACAATTAAAATTTTACTTTTTCCTGAAGCTTTTGAATAGACCTACAACTTTTAGAGGATTTTGGTCACTCGTAAGGTATTTTGTTTGGTCGGAGGATCGAACTGTGGACGAATTCTGCTAATAAGGTTATACGATCAAGACAAATATCGACTTAAAAGCATATGAATAGATTACTGCAAAGTTCAGTATATTTTGACTCTCGACACCTACAGCTGACAATATTACTATTAAAATGAAAGAGAAAACAAGTATAATCGGTGATTAAAACCTTGTTCCTTTTAGGAATATTGTACTGTATTGGAAGGACTTCAATCGAATCTATGTTATACTTTCAAAGACTCGATCAGTCCACGTATTGTTGTGTCCAGTGACGTACGCAGGGGAGTATTAGGAGGGGTCAGAACCCGTCCTATGACATCTGTTAACTTTTTTAAATCAATGTTTTTAATGAATTTGGATATTAAAAACAAAACTGCGTAATGTTATATGTAAGGATAGACAAAATGGTTTGTCATTATTAAATAGTCACCGATAAACTGTGATTACAGTAGAAGAGATTCCTGATGTATTAGGCAAGAATGAAAGACGGCTTAATGATGTTTTTATTTTGTTTTTGTGTTATTAATATTATATTTTAATGGGATAAAATTTCCATGGTATTTTTTTATTATTGTAGAGATATTAATCAGAAATTGAACAAGGTTGTACATAAAATATTTTAATTGTCTTTGAAAACCTCTCCCGTAACAGAATCCTGAGAACGCCACTGGTTGTGTTGGTAGATAAATATGTCTTGATATTAACGTTTAATTCTTTATACATGTGTTCATCTTCTGAAGAAGTCACATAAGGTGAAAGAATCGTTTGGCGTTTGAAATCCAGGTGATGTCTACAAGTATAGTAGTTAAGTTAGGAAGAAATGAAGAAGCAAGGAATGTAGCAGTAATGTGTAAATGCGGCTTTAAGAAGAGCAGTGGGTCTTTTGTGAGTAGCGATCGATTTAGTAGGCGATGCGTGACACCTCTTTTGAACCTGTGTCTGGGCAGTGGCGCCCCTTTTTATGCTTGACGAGCGTCGGCCATAACTGCGCGCACAAGTGCTGGCTTTGTACCGCTCCTTCGCGCTCACCTGACCCTCTTGGCGCAGCGTAAAAAAAGCATCGGCCGGGTTTTATTGCGATGGAAAGGTGGCAAACACGGAGAAATGCGGCCGGGCCAGGTTTATTGCGGGGAGAAATGGAAGCGAAAGCAATTCCGCGATGAGTTATGAAGCATTATCTACCTATATAAGAGAAGAGAATGGCGTATTTTTGCAGGTGTGTTGCGCCCGGAACGCGGTGTTGGAAACCGGGAATGTGTGGGGGAATTGATCGTAAATATCGGCGGTTTACGTCGTCATCTGTTAGCTACAGTTCTGCCCCAGAACGAATTGTGATTCCCGCGTGCACGTGAAAATTGGATGCTGGCAAGCACCTTGCTCTCGGCAAAGCTAAACAGCGGTATGACAACTTTATGCCAGGCTCTACAATACTCCAATTCACTCGCTGCATTCGCATTACTGCTCACCAATTTCACAAAAATCAAACTCCATTAATAATCTTCTGTAGTAAATCAGTACAGCAAAGCTACCATCATTGGTACGAAATTTCCAGAAAAAAGTGGAACTCAAGCACCATATATGTCGCAAGAAATTTTAGTGACTTTTTTTATTGGTTTATAATTAGGGCTTAATATAATCTTAAAAACTAAAAAAATATAAGCAATATATAAAATTTTGATGTCATTTCTAATCTAATAGAAATTTTTGCCTCCAAATTAGAAAAAAATATACTCAACTTTTTAAATATAATTGCATTCTAAACTTGAGTGTCATGAAACAAGTACCTCAGGTACTTGAGGCCCTGTTTCACATAGGAATGTTGTGCCATAGATGGAATAAACTTAGGGTACTTAAATTATAGCAGAAAATTAATTGTTATTTTTATTCCTACAAAAAAACAGGGCCTGAAATAGGTACCGAAGATATTTTTTTCACGCCAATTTTTACTTGTATTCTTAGCCTATTTTCGCTGGACTACTGTCTTTGGAAAGGGCGAACAGTTTCAAGTGTATTCTAAACCACTTGGAAACACCGGTTTTTTTTATTGTATACATATTTGCGACGCTCTAATTTGAGCTCCAGAGCTCATACTCCGCTTTATTTAAATCGGAGCGCTCTAATCAAGAAAGTTTATCCTTATATGTCACCAATATGTTAAGCATTTAATGTCGGTATATGCTATTATTATGAATACAATATCTTTCTTAGCTACCTTCAGTAGGAATTAAAAATGAATCAAAACTTGACATGTTAATAACATGGAAGATATATCAGTCCACTAAATTTGCTTGAATATATCAAATATACCTATGGAATAGGTTACATACTTTTACTAATTCCTATACAAATGATACAAGTATAATTCTATTATTCATTATCTATAAATGAAATTTATTGACAAATAAATCCTAATAAATTCGAAGAGATTGCTGCAACACGAATTCAATTATTCGCATTTGCGAAGATTTTAATAATGAAAACCGCAACACAACAGCAGCATCGGAGCCATCGAAACGCTCATTAACGGGGATGTACGGCTGGGGAAGATTTAAAACGCTATTAGTTAACAGAGCCTCTAAATATGGCTGTATAAACAGCCTGAAATACTGATAATCCCGTATAACTGGCTATAATGTGGGGGCGTAATAACACCTGCAGTGAATAGCTATCGATTGCTCCACCTGGCTGCAGATCGGACGGAGATGACGAATGGGAACCCCTGCGAGAGACAAGGACGGCTAATGTGCTACATTTACAGCGTAATATCTTTATTTCAAATATATGAGTGGATTATTTTTTAAGCAAACACTGCTGGAAAGTAAGCCTATTATTTTTTGTTTGAGCAAATATTTGTATTTGCGAATTTTTAAAATTGAGCAAAAATTCTCTCCCTAAAGGTTGCTCTTTACCTTTCCCTTTTTAATTCAGATATCGCCGGCAAAAACATTTTTAAAATTAAAACGAAAATGTGTGTTCAAATATACACAGACAATATCGTAATTACTAAGGGAGGATGATTTTTTATGAATCTATTACTATTTTAGTTGACAAAGTATTGAACATTCACAGATTTTTAAAAGAAAAAATTAATGTTGGTGGTAACTTAATAAAAAAGCCTGGAAATTTTTTTAATTATATTTAGGAATATAACGTGTGCTTTTGTTTTGACAAAAAAAAAATTTGAGAAAAATGCAATTGAAAAATTATTATATTTTAATTTAAATTTGTTAACAGTAAGAATGCTATGACAGAAACAATTAAAATTAAAGAGATATATATTTATAAATACTGTTCTGTATTAGTGTCCAAAATTTAAGTTATGTAACTTTTTCGTTTTCAATTGTTTCTTTCAAAGCATTCTTATATCTATTAAATTTAAATTGAATGTAATAATTTTTCACTTGATTTTTTCGCAAAATTATTTTATAATACTATAAGTCTATTATATCGTAATATTTAGAAAATTAATGTTTCTATTAAAAAATTAAAAAATTACAAAAACAACTTAATCAAAATACAAAATGTTGAATAAGTTTTATTTGAAAAACTTTTGTCTAATATTTTTATAGTCAAATCCATGTAAAAATCGCATTCCAATGTGATGACGTCACTTACTACGTTTATAAGAGATAGTAGTAAAAATTAAAATCTGTCATAATTTGATATTTTTAAATTAAATAAATGTAATAAATTTACTTTTACTAATCATATCATAGATAGTTCATCAAATTGCAGAATAAGTAAATTCATCAATTCCTGTAACTTGCTTTTTACGATTTCTTTTTTTTTGGCGATGATAAGGTTCTACATTTCATTTCATTCAGGATCTTTGATATTATGGAATGTGACACACCGAAAGCAGCACAAACTCTCTAAGACAATAACCAACAATAAAAATATCGAAAAATGTATAAATATAAAAAACACTTACTGTCATTAAACATATAACCTCAAAATATAATACTTACATCTTCTGAAGAAGAAAATGAAATTAGAGGACCAACTAAACGTTTTTCTTCATGAAAGAATGCAGATGCAATGTCTAGATAATTTTTTATCACTCATATTCAACTACAAAACGATGAAGTGCGGATATAAACATAGAAAATATTTATGCAGTTCAAGTACAGACGTACGTCAACACACGCTTTATGATATTAGCAACACTCCAAACAATCGCATAGCTACTATTGTATTTGCGTTACTTAATACATACACTCTAGTGACGTCATCACATTGGAATTTCAACAATGCAATTTTTACGTGGATTTGACTATAAGTTGTGAAATATCGTCTGGACACTCAAAACAAAATCACCTGTATAAATTTGTTAAGGATTTTTTAGGCATCTTGATTTTTTCTTTGTAAATTGGAATATTCATGCATTTTTTCTAAGAATCGAATACTCATATTTGTAACTTAAGAAACCTTATTACTTATAGGAATAATTTGGAAGCAAATATGACAGAAATGAAAGGAGTATTGAGAGATCTACATAAATGTTAATACAATGATGATAGTTACACTGAAAAAGAAAAATGTAATTCCTTAAAATTTTTGAAATACTCCAAACATAATTTAACCTTTAAAACTCCATAAATTCATCAAGATTCATGATTGGAAATAACTTCGAAATGCAAACAAATAATGACATTTTATTTTAAAATGTGACCCATAAATTTAAAAGTATTAAGGTATTTTATTTCTAGGTGGTTAAATTCTTCTTATATAAATTTTTAATAAAGTCAATTATGAAATAATATCTAATAGGGAATAATAATAATAATAGGAAAGGTAACACTGTATTTTATCACGACGTGACTTTTGGTACGATAACCGAAGGATGAGTAATAAAAGCGTAATTGGAAGTTGTCTGTTTGCGGTTGCGGGGAAAGATTAGCGGGTCCCACTCCGCAGGTAAACATAAATCCTGCGGGCGAGTTTTTCCTGCGGGCAGCGTGGTTAATTCGTTTATTCCACCTGCGCGGCGTGGAACTTTCTCCGCGAACGACTTCTCCGGCGCGCTCGAGCAGAAAGGTGATAAGGAACATCAAGGTGCGCGGAGACACATGAATAATGACTCGCCGGCGAACCGCAAAACACCGCTACCCTCCGGTAATAAACACCAGCCAGCACGTTAATCACGCCGCAAATGAAGACACGATAACAACAAAGAAAGGTGCGCGATAACGTGATTTACTCACTGATCCACCAACCTACACTTCATCAACAACTTCTTACCTTAATTATACCGCTATTTCTCATACCAACACGGTCAGAGTATCTACTTCTTTTCTTATGAGACCAAATGTTACTTTACAGAATTAATGCCAATCACTCACACAGAATCGGATTGACTCATCGACATTATTTCGGGAAATAGAGTCAAGTTCATCTTAAAAATTTCATTTCGTCTCGAATATTGAGTCAAGCCGAGTCAAGTTCTTCTGTTTCGAATTTCAAGCTTTTTCTGGTTATTCTACAAATTGCAACACGTTACAAAACTCTTAGTAGAAGGAGTAGGGGAGTAAAGAAAAATCAAGGGCTCATACAGTATTTGACTTTCTGTGAAAGTGGTACTATTCTGTTTCATGAATTAATTATTACTTGTTCCTTGTTCCCAAAAACAGAATGACAGACTCTGATGATGACGAGAGTATGAAAGTCCCCAATTTGAAACCAAATTCAAAAGGAACAAGTAAGGGCGAAAGAACGGTGGTCGACAAAGTTTCAGTACAATCCTAGTCTGTGTCTAGATTAAAACGCGCTACAGAAACAAATTTTCAGGTTACTTTAAGTTTGAAGTTTTGAATCGATCTTCTGTTATTATAGATTAGGATATCTCATATTCTTAGCACACTCAGACTCGAAGGGTGAGATCTGGAGTTCAAATCCTGGCGTTGCCTGTTTTTTAACCAATTAAAAATATTGCTGCAAAATGCTACTAAAAATTTTCATCTCGACTTAACTGTGCTGTGGTCTCCAATGGAATTATGGAATATTATTATTAAATTGAAAATCACCATTTTTCTTCTTTGTTATAGTGACATACTGCTAAGTGGATCATGGTTTCTTCCATTAGACACTATAATTTATTTTATTTTTCAACATCTTATTATTCTTTTCCTAAAATTTAAATTATTGTATGATAATTTAAAATAACTACTTCAAGAATACGCCACTAACAGGATACGTAGTTAGGCAGTATCTACAACAAAAAATTCTTTCAACTGACATAGTCAATCTGATATTTGAGATCAAAAACAAATAAAAAAGTATTTTTATTCAAAATTTATTATGGAATAATTCACTCTTCACCCCGATTTTTCAACGGATGTATCAGATAAATATCAATCCAATTTTTTATGAAAAATAAAATGTAAACTCATGTAAGAAGAGCGAGGGTTTCTTTTAAAATTTTCTCGTCGCTCATAAATTGTGTCAATTTGTAAAAATAGCTGTGTAACCGTATCGCAGGTATCAGTGGCACTTACTTAAAGTGTAATTGACAGGTCCTGGGTTTGACAAGTCCTTGGGGTAAATTTAATTCCGAATGATATATGCGCGCCGACACTTTATTACGTGGAATCTAAAACGCCGGGCTTCTTTCTCGCGGAGGTAACGCGACACTCCAGACAAGACTGTCGAACATACAGGAGACGCACCACCTTATAAAGAGGTGGGTATGCATCGCACCCTTGTCGATTGGAAAATGTAGGGGAGGATGAGAAACACCAGTGCTGGAAACTGATTCCAGTGATAGATTTTCAAATTGAAATTACTATTAATACTGCTTTATCAGCATGTCAATTCTACTCATTCAGAATTACCGTTATTAAAAATTGTGATTTGTCTCGAAATACAATGTTAACCAGAGAATGAAGCTAAATCTATTTTTTGGTTTTGGTTTGGTTAGGATTTTCATATTGAAAAAAAATATGTTTATAAATATTTTATAAATTTTTGTACATTATAATTCGTACAAAAATATAATTATTTATGGTTCAAAATAAAAGGTTTAAATTCGAGTTTGCTAACCTTGAAATGTTTCGGTTTAATTCTGATTCGGGTTCATTGATCATTGCTTTTGACGATTTGGTTAGAAAAACATTATCATATCAACAAACAGGTAAAAATTGAATGAGTAGCAATGTGTGAAATCTGATATTCGATTCCGAAAACCCAATTTCCGAATGATTTGTAACCGAACCACGATTTTCAGCCGAAACCGAAAGCGTAACCGAATATTCGACTCCTCTTTTAGTTTTGGCCGAAAACCTAACCGAAACGGAGACTACTATATTATGTTAAAATTTAGTTAAATTTTTATTAAACATGGAAATCTAACGTTTTTCTTACCTTTTAAGTTATTATTCGATTAGTATTAATTTATTACAAAATTATTTTATTTTTGTAGAGATACTATCTTGACTAAAAAAGATTTTAATTTTCTACCACCACGTTACAGATATAACAAACAATTAAGTAAGTAGTCTTTTCAAGAAGTATTTGTTACTAACTAACAAATTCTTTTATAATATTATGCTATTCTCATGAAATAACGTAATTTTTTTTAATTTTACAAATTAAATTAATGAGATCTTGCCTCATTTCGCAATTGGCACCTTAACACCAGTAGCTTCAGAATAAGGATAATAAAATAGTAATTGTCTTCGAAAGGAAAAAGAGGTGAAATAAAGTACAAAACAAATCTACTAATTAATATATTACAAAAAAATAAACGAGTGAAACCGTTCCGAACAAACCTGAAAGCACCAGACATGACAAACATTAGTTTCGACCGGAACAACGTTTTTGGCCGAAATCGAAACTGTAGCCGAAACCAGCAATTTTGGTCGAAACTGGCGGAGACCAACACTTCGGTCATACACTTATTTTAGATCTACACAATTGTAGACCAAGATGTTACAGTTTCAAAATGTCAAAAAATTAAAAAGAACAAAATAAGATAATTATCAATATGATGTAAACTCATCTCCTGCCAACAAGAATTCTTGAACTTGAAATTATCTGTAGTCCTGGATACGAATCCTGTTCAAATATGGATGTGTATATGTAGCGGAATGGACACTCATTGTTGTTCAGAAGAAAGAAAAGAAAAATAAAAAAATATAACCTAACCTAAATAGGACAACATATCTATATATTTAAACGATTATTCGTATTCATATAAATCAATTATTTTATATTGATTAAAAGAATCACATATTGATTATATAGATTAGCAGGCTATCTATTTTTTATGTTGTACAATTTTGTATACATAAGCGTTGAAAGGTATGAAGTTTTGAAAACTTTGCATTGTTTCTTGTATTTAATGTTGATGAAATGATTAGAAACATCCAAGCCTTGGCCAGAAGTCAAAATTCGGGATCCTAGTAAAGTTTGGTCCAAGAAAATTTTTTCTATAAGTTGACCGTTTGTGGTTTTCGTTATTGTTGTTATACTTGTTCGAATTTCAAAGTCGAAAAATCATTCATGGACCAAATTTCAATTGTTATAGTTGAAACCGTGAGCTTTCTAGAGGTAGAAGTATTACACCATAGAAAAATAAATGATGAAAATCGATAAAATGTTTCTTTGATATATTTTTTCAGGACTGTTTTGTAAAGGTAGTTTAAAAAAGTACAGACTTTAAAACGATGTAAAGGTCGTTCTGAACTGTTTTCCGTGAGGTGTCAAAAAAGCTTCTGCGTCCGATTTATCTCTGTTGTTGTTGAGCAATCCATTTTATCATTTATAACAAATTACAAACAAGTAATTGTGTTCAGCCGTGAAGGCTGTCAACAAGACACCTACAATTAATTAAAAAACAAGAAACGGGAGGCAAACACGACGCACGGACGGCAGGCATTAATTTTCCTCAAGGATTTTACATCGTTAACAAAACTCAATAACGAAGAGCCGGTGAGTCCTGGCTCTGGCTGCTACTCGAGTGGTTATTAATTTTAACGATATTTCTTCTCCCTGCTGATAAGAACACGCGAAAAGTGAGCAAAAAAGGTGAGGAGCTGCCACCAATTGTCTTACACCACCAGCGAAATAATTACAAATTCATTAGCGATACATCACATTTTTCATCATTTCTCCACTTACTCAACTAGATTATTGATATATGATGCAAATTGCATCAATATGCAGAGTGAATCTTAGCGGCATATGATGTATCTTCCACTTGTTTGTATACCAGGTACATCAGACAACTAGTTAAAAGTAATGTTATTCATTAACAACTGTGACCACCATACAATCGAGCTGCCACCAATTGTCTTCACCACCAGCGAAATAATTACAAATTCATTAGCGATACATCAAATTTTTCATCATTTTTCCAAGCAGTGATATGACTCTACTATATTATTGATATGTGATGCAGTTGGTATTAATATGCAGAGCGAATCTTAGCGATATGCGATATATCTTTCACTTATTTGTATACCAGGTACACCAGACAAATAATTAAAAGTAATGTTATTCATTAACACCTGTGACCATCATACAATCGACTACCATAATCAAACATAAAGATCAGTGCGTCAGGTTGTTTTTACAGTGGCTCGAGCCACTGACAAATTGTCCTGAGACAATGTAGAAATTATATTATCGTAGGGTTAAAACAGAACACACAATTTTACAAAATCTTTCACTTCAATCATTATGTATTTAAATTATGGATCAGTAAAAAATTAAAAACTGGCTTTTTCATTTAAAATTTTAAATTTTTCTACATCTCCACGTTATTTCCAGTTAAACATGAAAAGTAAACAATTTTAGTTGTTTTTAGTCCAAAATCTTTGTTTTTCAATATAGTGCCTTATTGATAGACGCGATGCGTTTATTTAAAATTTCCACACAGAATTTGATTATTTGTTTTCGATCTTGAGATTTTTGCTCTTAAAGTTGCACATAAAAAAAGTGTATTTTTGATATATCCCAAAATGAACAGAGAGTTAATGATTTTTTATTTTCTGCAAACGAAGTTTTTGTTTTTCAATGATATGTATGACAACAATAGTTAATTAATACTTTTACTTCCTTGACCATCCTGAAACCCAAGTATATATGTACTTTCTTATAAATATTTATATTTCGCTTAACTTCGAAATAACTAGCCGTAGAATATAGAAATTTGAACTGCTATAACAACTAGTTCTGTTTCTCGCTTTTTATTATGATCAGCATATCAGCAGTGCGAAAAGAGCACTTTACACAAAGGGATTTTTTTTAATTTATCGTATAACTCAAAAATGGTTAGCCGGAAAGTGCTGAAATTTTATATGTGAGAATGATTGAAGAATCGATTCTCACTTTCAAATAAAATCAGCTTAACTTAGTTGTCTGGTTATTTTTCTATAAAATTTTAAAAACCTAACAGTGCGCAATTACATCCTGAAAAATAGTGAAACGAAGTTGTAAATTTGTCGATATCAGTTAAAATTTCGGTAGGTCTAATTTTAAAGCGTAATATTAACTTGTACCACTTCAGAAATGTAGTACTAAGTATAATATATAAATGAAGAAGCAAAGTATAAGTAAAAACAAGTTTATCTATTAAAAGTAAAATCATTAGAGGAAAGTAATATCCTTAACCTTAACTTAAATGCATAAGATTTTTAGTTTATTTCTATATTGAATAGGGCAGGCCGGTTTAATTTGAGGGGTAAGGTGCGAAATACCGGGCCGGTGGAAGTTTCCCTGAAGGCTAATGGTTTCAGTGAAAAGTTTCATTAAAAAGAGGAGAAGGAAAGACGTAGGTGAGAAGTGGTAATACAAAAACAGCGGCGTGGCGCACGTGCATAACTCGGCTGGAAATACAAATCAAATGGAGGCGAGGGGACAAAAACTCCAACTCCGAGGAACTTTTCTTTCATCAGCGGTAATGGTTTTCAATTCTTCCAGCCGTCGGCGTGACCTCGAGACCCAAATGAAGGTCCGTGGCACTCGCCTCATTTGACTGCTCTGCAAGTGCTAAACTTTCCCGCGATTTTCACAAACGGTTTATGGCGATATCACCGGATTACACCTAAACTTGTTATGTTCGCAGATTCCGTTATTTCGCTCGACTATAAAAATAATGCCATAAACACTACGCCTGCTTCACGACAAAAATAAACACATTATTCATCTATCCATCTATGGCACAACATTCCTATGTTGAATAAGGCCTTAAGTACCTGAAGTACTTGTTTCGTGACAGATTTTACTTGCATTTTAGAGATGCAGGTTGTCAGCCTACAGTTTCTGCAAAATCAGCACACACCGAGCCGTTATACGGTAACCCTTAGATGAGGTATAACATAGAGATATGGCATAATCCTATAGCTACGTACTACTGAGAAAGCAAAACATGTATGATCGAGAATCGCCTAACGCCAGCTGAGTAGTGCACATTTACAGTTAGACGAAAGTATTGGTCATAGTGTTAGTCACCTATCCTCATTATTTGTTTGGTTAAGTTTTCCATATAACTACTCCAATGGTCCATTGTTCTCACACTGCTGGCTGCAAGCGATTTTAAACCTTAGATCTTTCGACAATATATTTGGGCAATGCCATATCTCTATGTTATACCTCATCTAAGCGGTAACCCATCCAATTGGACAAGGCGGGCTATACCGCTTATCTACACGATCAGACAAAACACGCCACGACCACACAACCATACTGGCTGACATACATTATTCACCCTATTTTTTACCGAAGAAAATATACTACAAATATTTAATTGTAAGGAATATGATGGGATATTTTAAATTTGGCGGGTGTTTGGGAACGATCTGTCAGGCAGTGCAATACGGTGTGTTCAGTTCTTTCCTTCCTGGCGACTTCCTTCCGCCGCTCCTGCAGCAGGAAGTCAGGAACGCAGGACCGGACCCGGCACATTTTTCACCCTACCTTTCATTTATTTTATATTCAACGAATTTATCACTAATCCTGTTATATTCCATCTCGTTTATTTATAAGTAACTATATCAATAGACAATGATGGTTCGGTTACTCTGAACGATTCAACTCGAACTGAAAGTATAAGCAGTAAGTTCGTTGTAGAGGCTATAGGATGATGACAATTTACATCAGTAAAATGAAAGTAAAAAATATCTAAATGGTAATAGCATCTCGATTTCTCATTGAAATGATGATATTATTATATTTAATAATTATAATAAATAACACATTTATCCAGTATTATCAAATGTAAAATTGATATGAACCAAATATTTCAAGTATTTTATTTCTTGTATTGGATCACACATGTAAAAAATTGGCACTTTTCTCACTTTATACAAAACTTCAAAGTAGTGTATTTCCCACAATCGTGGGTTAAAGTGTGAGAAACCATTACTTACAATATTTGTGTACAGTGTTCATATGCAGTGCGGGAAATATCATTTCTCATGGTAATTACCAACACTGCACATGCGTGAAGATATTCTTTGTGAGGTTATCTGCGCCATATTGTTCTTTATATCAAATGTATATATTTTTGTTCTGTAAAGTTTAGCAATGCGGTCGTAGAAAAATTATAGTATACTACTCATTCAGAGTCAGTTTTTTCCCACCTTTTATAATTCCAGTATTCGACTTGGTCTCGTGCTGAAACTTTCACACCTCTGCACTTGTTGCATAATATACTATTATTATTAATCATATAACGATTTAACTGCCAATAAATTTTATAATAACAAATATAAACTAATACAAACAACGTGAACTCCACAATGTCTATTGGACGAAAAGAAAAACATCCAGATGAATACTAGATAAAGAAGAGAGAAACAACAAATACTGGCTATCAAATGTGAAGAGAAGTTGTACGCTTTGCAGAAAAGAAGAGGAATCTCTGAGGCATCTAAGGACACCGTGCAAGCAGAAAGAAGAGAAAAAGAAGTTCTGTTTGACGATTTGAGGTCAGGACAATACTAGATTAAAGATGTTCTTAAGAAGAGGAACAACTATGTATCACTATATATTATAATTAAACTGTAAACACAAATGTTGATTCTAAGCCGATTGATAAGAATGATTATAACTATTTAAATTTGTTATATTAGGATAGGTTATGGCATTAGGCATTTTTCGAAAAACTATTTTTATTTTTCTACCTTGTAATTATATCACTTAATTTCACTTTATCTTAATTACGTTGCGAAGTGCCTCATTATAGCTTAGAAAGTAATGCTAGGTAACATTTATGGTTTGATAGTTGTTTTAAATTGTTTGCAATTCGGTCGGTGTGGGAGTAAACTGAAAGTGAAACCAAGTGAATGCGCTCCTGTGTGTTGTGTGCGAAGCGAGGCCAAGGTGGCCTCACAGAACAGGACTGCTTCCACCAGATCAACTCACTAAATTGCTTGAAACTTTAGATAAACTTTCCACTCCCGCCACGGCTCATCAAAACCGAAAATGTGATTTCAGCCGCTCCTTTCAAAAACGTCATCAAATAATAAATCGACTTTTCATATGGAAAAAATGACAGGTACGGTTCGGCCCGTCACCGAATACATCACATTTAACAAGCTCTTTTCACACTAGGGAGAAGGTTTGCTAAGTTCCGCACAACAGAACAATAATGTAATATTTACCCTATTATAAAGAGTAATAATAAGCAAACTAATAGAAAATAAGCCGTTAATAATATACTCGCGTTTGTTTTTTATTATTTTTATTTAAAAACATAATACAATAGCTAAGAAATAAATGTTTTCGTCACATTTTTTGTAAAAGTTCCATGACATCGCGTATCATAAATGAATTGATACAAATATAATATGCCAACAAATATAAATCAAAAATTTTACTGTATATTTGTTAGACCCTAGAATATACTTCTATGAAGGAGACTTAATGGGGAAGTTTAGTGTGGTTGAAATTTCATGTGAAATATATTTTAGTCGTAAGTATATGAATAATTGTAACTTAAAATGTAATTGAAAGTTAAAATTATGTTGCCAATTATTTATAATTAATGATTTATCTTCGAGCCACACTGACGTCACAAGTGAGTTATGCGCTTGCGCAGAAGGGATGGTGAGACCTGACTTTTTGAAAGTAGGTTGTATTATGAGGCGTTTCACCACACGCTTCTCTGTTGCCATGGGAACCCAGCGCGCGCTGGTTAAGATAGACGATACGTTCTCTGCGAGCCACTCTGACGTCATTTTTGTATAAAATTTCATTTTTTGAGAAATCTAGGCAACTTTGGGTGAAATAAAATGTAAAATATCACTTTTGAGGGCAATCTTGATAAAATAAAAAAATCGCTAAACTTCCCCATTTATTAAATGCCGTGGCACAATACTTAGCTGACAAATCAATAATTTATTATTTTCTGATTGCTAATAAATACGAATAACAGTGACTTACTTGGTTAGCGCGCTCAGACTCGATCTAAGCGAAGTGTACAACGTGGGGTTCAAATCCCAGTGTCGCCAATTATTAACTAAATAAAAATAACTCTGTCCAAGTAGTTCAAAACCCAGTATAACTGTAGGTCTCTTGCTGACAAACCATTCCACCAAAATACAAGTAAAATTTTCATAGATCTGGGGAAGTTCACTTCTCAGTTTCACCTGCGTCCAAAACCTGCTTTTTTGCAACGTTTTGGTCTTAAAAGTACATTAGAGTGATATCACTCATAGGGAATGTTAATTTTATTGTTTAGACACATTGAGTCATTTACTATTTCGGTAGGTTTAAACTAATTATATATTTACATACTTTATATACATGTGCATAATAGCTAAATGTTACCTAAAAATGTGGTTCTATTTGTACACTGTCAAAAGTAATTTAGTGTTCCATTTAACCTCTGCTCTGAGGACAGATGAACCAACCCCTGATGAAAAGAGTTGGACCAGAGGATTTTTATTGTTAAAAAGATCAATTCAACCGGTAAACAGGAATAAAATCATTCGCGCATAAAAATGTAGACGACCTATTTGCTATTCCATGTGTTCTGAATAACTGTTGTTAAATGGTTAATCAGAGCATGATGATAATGAAGAAGCTGAAAATTATGAAAACAAATATGCGGGAAGCAAAGAAAATTATTTTAAAAACGGTAAAGAAGCATAATTAGATAAAATGTGTAATTTGTAGTCGCTGTTTGCAGAAAGAATGCAGCACAACAATCTCCTAACCAGTTCATGTCCTCATAGCCTTGGTCCATCTCAATTATATAGTGGAGGAGAGTCGAACTTTTTTATTTTTCTCTTATTCTTATGCCTAGTCTATATGTCGTTATAAATAAATTTTATTTTTTAAATATTGTTCAATATTATAGAGTAATACTTATTTTTCTAAACTGTTGTCCATCTCTCCTTCACTTATCCTAATGGAAGACAAATACAGACAATACTATTTTTAGCCATTACTCTTACAAATAAATATAATTGTAGAAATATGTAAGTGCAACTAACGTTTCTGTGTCCATTATTGTTTAAATTTATAAATAACCATGAATAGGTGAATCGTGTGGGTCAGGGGCGCACCGTGAACTTTGGAGGCCTTGGGCTAATATTGTTTGGGGGCCCTACCATAAGAACGTATTAACCGGCAGTTTATCAAAAAACTGCTATTGTTTTTTTTAATGAAAAAAATACAAGGCAAAGAACTTTTTTATTTTATATTCCAAATTAACATTAACAAAAACAGAAAATAATACTTATTCTTATAAATAATAATAATTTAAAGACATATAGGCAGATTTATAAAAATGATTAAGCTATTCCTCATATTCCAGTATTCAAAATTTAATATTTATTGTTTTATGAAAAGTTAAATAATAGGATTAGATATTACATTTTAAGAAATAAATTGTTAAAATTAGAGTTGCATTCGTTAATCCATAGTGTTTCTCACTTCTCTTATCTAAGACGCAAGAGCGTACTTCGCGCAGTAGTAGTCTGTTAAACTTGTCCCTATTCATATTCAATTAAAAATTATCAAAAGCAACGTCTACACGAAAATTTATTTAAACATCTCTGCAGAGGATCTGTCTGTGTTATTATGATTGTACGAAGCAGGGGGCCCTTTGTATCGCGGGGCCCTGGGCTGCAGCCCTTAAAGCCCATGTCTAAATCCGCCACTGTGTGGGATGAATCGGCAGAGGGCGAAGAGTCGACAATGCAAAGCGGTTTACCTAGCGCCCGTGTGTGTCTATAATTCACTGATCTCTTTTTACTTTTTCTAGTGACGAGCGCCAACGATTCATGTTGGATCGCCGTATGTCCTAAACATGTGTGTTTAACTCCTGTGTTGCCAACTCGTGGAACGGAAAAACTACAACTTTTCAATTGGATTTATGCATGTTTTGCTTTTGTTGGAGCTGCGCTCATCAAACACTTTTAAACTTAAATCAAATTGAAATTGATCCCATTTTTCAACCTTAATTTCTAGCGGTTATTTCATCGGAAAAATTGGGGATTGGTTTATCCTCCTACCGGTTACAGACGTTTATTTATGCAAACAAAAAGGGTCTTCCCCTGACATATGGCTCCCTGTCATAGAAGTTATTTTAGGAGCTTCTAATACCTATCACCTAATACTTTGAAGCTGTGGACCGATTTGAAGTTGCCGAATATAAATAGATAGTTATTATTTGAGATTAAGGAGGAAACGTGGCGGATTCGTCATCGTGCTTAGACTCGAAATGAACAGAGTATTATATCTGTATTTTAATTTCTACATTTCTAGTGTATGTCTTTCGCTGACAAGTGACATCTACACAGTGCAAGAATAAACTTTGAAAAACTCTTCTTCATAAGGAAGATTAATTTCATTAATTATTGACGAAAAACTTTGTATTACTTTTAAATCCATCATATAACTAACAACATAGTAGGATCTATTTATAATTCTCCCTTCGCGGTACGGGTATGTGTCTATGAGACAAACATCTATTTTTTTTAAATAACTTGCGCTTTATTATGTGTTTGTTAGGGCTTCCTTGTCCTTTCATCAATTCGGCTAAAAATTCATTTTCAAGTGAACTTCAATGTACCGAAACTAGTTGAAGCCGTTATAAAACTCTATTGGCCTTATTCTGATCCTCTCTGTACGGACTGTAAGCTCTGTAACTAAAAAAAGTTATAGAATGTAACATAGATGTTATTCTGTTACACTGCAGAAGCTCTATAAGAATTGCAAAACTGTTACATTCTCTGTAACTTTTACAGTGAAAAAAAGATCGCTATAAGCAACTACAGTATAAAAATAATACGTATAAAATAATAAAATGGATATATTACATTATTTATTTACACACTTATTATGTACAATCATGAAAGGTACGTAAATTACGTATGAGAATTAAAATTTTAAATATAACCTATTATTTAGAAATTTTATGCGAAACGAAAGGCGATACTTACGAGATACAACAAATCCTTTTCACATACCAAATGCAACATTTCTCAGTAATTTCAGATTACCTAAATTATTAGTGATCGATATTATAAATTCATTACAAATATATGTTCAAACAAGACGAATTGATTCAATACCATTCCATTTGCAGATAAAAATAATTACAATTTTATAGCTTATACATAAAATTTAATAAATTTCAATGTCAATAGGTTTTAGGAACAATATTTTTTTTTTGCAAATGGATCATATCAGGTACCTGTTGGGAACTCAAATTTGATTTGCATAAGTCAGTCAGTCATGTCACGTAGTATAAATAAAATATCCCGATTAATTACAAATAATCTAATGGGCGAGTGGATACAATTTCCAACTACAATGGATGCCAAAAACGACATCAAATTGGGGTACAAAGTAAATAGTTACATATATGAACCAGTATCCACATACTTTTTTTTAGATCTTACAATAATTGGGGATTCACTCGTATTTGTTGCCCTCTTTCTTTTTCTTTTATTTTGTTCATAAAAAAGAATATTACCGTTAACTCAGTCGAAACAAACCTGCATAAAGCATATCACATATGAAAAGTCATACTGAATAATATATTCTTATCTATTTTGTGCACAACTCATTTTTGTATTTAATAACCTCAAAATTATATACTATTTGTCAACATTTCAACATCTTTCTGAAGTTAGCAGCACTGTAACTACGCAGTTGCAGAACGCTTGGTTATAGAATGAGGATCAGAATTACTTTCGTGCCATTCTGTAAGAACTCTGCTTATAGAGTTCTATAGCTTACAGTCACTGTAACTCTATAGAGATATAGAGAAAAGTATCAGAATAAGGCCATATATATGTGTGACTAAAATACAGACAATTTTATTCTTTAACTTAATGTATTAACAATGTTAAGACAAAATTAGTCCAATTAATATTAGTAAGCAATGAGGCCGTCCAATTGTATGCATTCACATTAAAAGCAATTTAAACTTGTCACGATAGATACAGGCATATTGAACGATTGTTTCTTCTAGGAATGTTAAGCCATAGGAGAATGAAGAAAGAAAGAAGGAAAATACAAAATATATTAGGAAGTAATGTTTATAAACGCCTGAGTAGTCGTTGATTTGTTGCAGGATTAATATTATTCTGTTCACCCGCACCGTAATGTCGCGTAAATATTTAATATTTACAGAGTAATAAGAGGCGCGAAGATCGTGTCTTTCGCACGTTTAATTATCGCTAGAACGACGTCTTTTACTTAATATAAACTCGCTTTATTACGGATTATGACGTAGATAATTTGCTCTTGGATCGTAATCGTGATCCCTGTTTATAATCCATTAAAACCTCGGCGCGCCTCTAATCATATTAAATATTAATATTGGAATAGGTGCTTTCACCTCAACACCTTCACGACGACAAATTCAACCCTCTTTAAGTCGTTCAACCTTTGTGACAGCAGAGAAATACATGTTTCTCTTATTTAAGTAGGCAATATTGGTTCAATAGGTAATGTTCTTTATGAGATCTGTGGTTCAAATCTCTGCAACACCAACCATTGACAAAATAAAAATATCGATGTGTCCAAGTGATTCGGAAAACACTCGAAATAACTTCCTTAGGTATTTGAGATCATGCTCCATCCAGGAATGTTGTGCCACAAATAATAAGTGGCTGCAAAAGGATGCATTTGAAATGTTCAAATTTTATAACAATTATATGTTTCTTAGAACAAATGTACCATTAAAACGAACAAAGGTCATTATTTAATGTTTTGTTATTATCATGTCCTACCTTTTTCAATTGTAAGTGTGATGTTTGTTATACAAAGTCAGTTTAACATCCAAAGATTTCCGGGTACACGTCCACCTACTCATGCCACATTTGATCAACCCAAATGTAACTGCCAAAATTTCAAAAGCATTCAGTTTGGTCGCATGTTCGCTTCGTCGACGTGAAAACATACCAATCAGAATGCACTTGAGGCATGTCTCAAAATTCCCTTTTTCTGAAGCAGGTATTGCACGGAGTGAAAAATCTATGAACTCTATGAGCACTGTAAAAATAGCACAGTCATACTTATAAATTGCCGAAGTTTGAGGCAGTAGAATTTTTGCCTCTGCACTTGTATAGTCGGCACTGCGCTGGACTTAAGAATTCTTTATTGGACATGTAGGATAGAAAAACAGTTGATATTTGAAAATTACCTCTTATGGACATATTGCATGATTAATTTAAAATTTCTAGAAGATTGAAATTTATAAATACAGTATAATATATTCCTCATATCACTGCTTCACTTACCTCCACTGTGTCCACCAAGTTTAATTTAGATTATAAAATTATATTACAGAAAAAAACAAATGTAATTCAGAATAGTCAACTGTACATAAAAAAAGTATTTGAATTTAATTTCAAAATATCATCAAATAACCTAATTAAATATAAAGGACACATAATGCTTTCTTATTTATTATTGATGACTACTTAATACTTACTAATTTGAATTACCTACTTTTGGTGCTTTCTCAAATACAACTGGTAAAAGAGTTAAGAAGTGACTTTACTAGAAACCTACATATTTCAATAGATTCCGAATAACTCTGAGAAGAATATTTTTTTAGTTAATAGTATGTATCTAGGTATCGAACACCAGATCTTACAATTCGCAAGTTCGAGTCGGAACTCGAAATTTTAGATTTACTATTACGTACAAATCCATATAATAGACATATGATACGTTTTTGCTATCGGAAATGTCAAATAAATGAAACAACGTGAAGAAAGATTTAGTTTCGTTTGACTTTTGAGTAAGTAGGGTCATTACTCTGCGATCAGCTACAAACATTTCACGTGCGCATTGTTTTGAGATGCGAGGTTATGTTTACGTGTCGAGGAGGGATTGGTCGACGGCCGGTGTAAATCACACGAGACACCTAGCGGACGCTGTGTTTATTTCAAGTCGTGGCTTCAAACACGGTTGCTATTCCGTGCCACGGAACTGTAAACAAATCTCGCATACCTACCACTGTCATGGGCTTCACTTACGTTGGCTTCGCTCGTTCAATTCAGGAAGGAGTATACAATATTTTATATTCTACTTTACATACAAACAATGGTAAATTAATTTTTATCTGATAACAAAGAACAGCAACGTGCTGACAATTTTTCATTTAATTCTTCTAGAGGATAATATTCCTAGAAGAACCTTATACTTCGATTATCACATTTACAAATTGGTTTCTGCGTATGATTCTATCGAAAGAATTTTGAAAATTTTTAAAAAGTAAGATAATTCGTTCTGCAAGATGATGGCCTATAAATAATAACGGTATTCATTCTGGTTTGGTTTCGTATATATTATTTCGGTTAAGGTTATTGTTATGGTTTTCGGACCAATCCACTATAAAATACAGCGTTATTTTATGTACTTGAAATATTTTATAAATCCAACTCCAAGTATATTCTATATTCGAATAGTAGCACGGTAATTCGTTAGGTATACCATTGTCTGTTTATTACTTGTATTAGTTTAAATAAAACATATAGCAAATGTAATTATCATCAATGGTCTGCTAGTCCATTTCAGCAAATATCATTTTATACAAAAAGGACTATTTGACAGAAAGAGATATTTAAACTGCACGTTTATTAAATTTATAATGAATGTCTGACTTCCCTTAGTTACCATGCACGTATTACTCTGGTTATTATTATATAACCATGATGATCGAATATACGAATATTGTACCTATATTGGAATATACCAACATTCGTATATTCACATTAGGTACGTTTGGTATTTTTTTTTTTTCATACTTATACTCAGAACTGTCAATGTCATTTTAAATTCTATATATTTACGGGGCATAGAATATCATCTTTTTTCTTTAAACATAGTATCGACTAGATAAATTAATATGTAATTTATTTCTGTGTCTGTGTATTTTAAGTAAAGAACCGAAATGACACTGACAGTGACAGCTCTAGGTGCACCGAATCGAATAATAGAACGAATCTAAAACCACTTAAACGGCAGCAAGTAAATAAAAAAAATATCTAATAAACAAATAATTATTTCCACAATTTGACATTTCGTTTCGTGTACTACTTTTTAATTTAATTATTATTCATGACCACTATGTAATCTACCTGTCTACATGAAATCCTCGGCATTTTCAACGAAATTCCTTTAGAATCCATTTGATGGAAAAAGGCAATTTTCTTCGATAAAATTTGATAAAACTACGATATTACCGTCATGATTATGTTTTTTGATGTGAGAAATGATGTTTGTACATATAATTCCTGCAAATTAACAACAACTCGGATCATAAATGATTCTTTTAATGCCTGATTGTCTACTACTAAACTACAACTATTCATAAATTTTACCGATAAATATTCATGCCTCTTTTTTATTCCTGTGAATCAAGAAGATTACAATTTTTATCATCATTGATTTTGTTCACCAATTTTCATACATATGCAAGATTTAAAGTCAACCAGATTTATTCCAGCGGTAAAGAAGAAGCAAACAAGTAAATGTTTGCATGGAAGAGAGGAACCGTGGCAGAAAGCAGCAGGTGAACAACAACCGGTATCAGTGTAGTGTGGCAGGACTGCAAGCAACGGCGCACAGTCAGGGATTTATGTCGCGGGGTAATTTATGTACCGCTGGAAAATATCAACCGTTACCAGAGATTACCGACATCGTAAACAAGATTTCGCTGTGATTTGCCTTCATTATCGCGTCGCCTTTAAATCAAAGATCGCTTGGCCGGACACACAAAATGATTACAATGAGAACGTACAACGTAGTTTCAAGTTTTGAATAGTAAATAAACTACCCATTTCATAGCTTACAATTTTTAATAATAATAAGAGAATTCATAGATGCCTTGTTGCTACTTAGTATACACTCTCTTTCGATCACTAGGCGGAAATACAATACAACATATCATTTAAAAAGAAATATTTAAAAAACAAACTATGTTCCTGATAGGTAAATTATTTTAAAATGCAGTATAAAATCTTTATTGAAATAAGTAAATTACTATAGAATATATAAAATATCTTAAAAATAATTGTGTTTGGTGTGATTGGGAATATTTTTATTACTATTATGCTGAGGTAACATTTTTTTCTTTGTATTACATTCTGACTTAAAATTACCATTAATAAATTAAAAAAATAAAATGTACCCATCCTTCAATTTCAATAACAGAATTTTAAAATCATGTTATTTTTATAAATAAAATTCTCATTGAAATTGTCACGGTCGCCATCTTCTGAGAGGTGATGATTTTATTTATTCAATACATAGCTTAGCTTTAGTTAATTTTCTATTAATCTTCATATTTATGTTCTATGTTATAAATTTTTAGAATTATTTTTTTTATGTTTTTGTTCCCTTTATTATTTATTTTACGAAACATATTTTTTGTTATAAAATGTTTTTATAAGATAAATATTTTGCAAAGTATTAAGTTTTCCCCAGGCGCAAAATTGTCTTAGTTACGACTCAGTTATAAAAATATGTATATAATGACAATGATAAATGCAAATTTACACTTATTGTACATCGGTATTCAATAACTTTATTTTATTTCATATAAAAAGTCACTAATAAAAGAGATAGTATATTACACGTGAGGTGGGAAATGTTTCATTACAGCCGAGGGCTTATTATATAACCGAGAGGCGAAGCCTCGAGGCTCAGATTTAGCGCAAGGCTGTAATGAAACTCCCACCGAACTATGTATACTATTTTATTCACAATTATCCAAATTAACTTCTACTCGTATATCGCCTTTTTCCAATAAACTGAATTAATGTACGGTAGTAGTCTATGAAAACAAATGTTTAAATTTATTTTAATATGTTTGACAGCACTGATCACCTTACTTCTAGAGATTTATGACAGTATTACTAGGCAACCATAGTAAACACTTACCCCAACACCCCCCCACCCCCCAAGGGATTTTAAAGTATTTCCCACCCGTGAGATTGTCATTGCAATTAAAAATGACATACGTTTCCAACATTTGACAGGTTAGGAATTGACATATTACAATAGTGGTTGTGAATAAAACTATTTACCTATTTCAAAAGAGAGATAAGGATAAGTTTTTTTTCCTTTCTAACTAATTATGATTTGATTCGTAACTGTCACAATACTTTCCTTCTCGAATAAAATACTAATACAGTATATTCAGTAATAGAAGGCTACTTTGAAGTATCAATTGACTTTTGTATGATAGTTTGAAAAGATCTATAAAATTGATGAGATACGTCATTCATTATTTATCATAAGAAATATATAAAGAAAAAATTCACCTTCTACAAATGACGAAACCAGGAAGGAATCGGAAGACTCACCTGAAAAAAAAACAAACTATTAATATATTAAAACGTCTGGGTAACAAAACAAACACGTTGGCATAGAGAGACATTCATCACAGTTGTTTCAACAGATTTGTTTTTAAGAGATTTGTAATGATTTACGCGACGGAATTACCGGGAACCGGACAGCGATTGATGGAGCAAATCCACCCGCAATGTTAGAAATAGCTAAGCGCCAGAATTAACGCTGCATTGTGTTGACGCCACGAAGATTAGAACTTTTGTTTGTTATTTTGTCTGCTATAAGTTAGAGAAGTTAAAAACTTAAATATCTAATAAACAATGCTTCTGGGAACTACTTATTCTAGGAATCATTCTGGAATAGAATTACATAAGTAAATAAATACAGTAACGAAAATGTTGTTGCCCCACATTAAGAAAAAACTGATGGTATAGTTTTATATTTATGAAAATATATTCAGAGATTGCATTATAAAAATAATTTTACGTGGAGATATTAAGCGTTTTTCACCTGTGTAATGTAGGTTAATGTATAAAAATAGTAGCGAAAATTAAAGAAGTAATTAAAAGTTTGCGCATTAAAAATAAGTTTTATAGGTCACTGGGTTGTTTCAAATTATTAAACTAAAATAAAAACTTAGGTTCTTACTATCTGCAATTTAATTGTGCGGGCAGTAGGCACATTAGATTAGATTTCCAAATTCGTTTATATAATTAAAACATATTCTTGTAAAGAATCGATAAAATATTATTAATATCGATAAACCTCTCACCGTATATAAATATTTCTTTAATGGAAACTAGCATATTTCAGATAAAAGCTTGGTAAATAGCGCGCCGTGGGACAAATTCTTAAAATATGTCAAGAATTTGTAGACTGAAATGAAGTAAAACTGAAACGAAATAAGCAGATTTTTCATTTCGACTTCGGCTCTTCTACTTTTCCATATTAATTCTAAGAAAATGGACTTCATACTAAGTAAAAAGTTATTTTTATAATTATTTTTAATTACAGTTTTATCAAGTTACGCTAAAACAAAGCAAGTTTGTTATATTTTTTATTTTGGTTTAAGTTCAAAATTAATTTATGTAATATTGTTCACTTCAACATTTTAACTAATAATAAAAATAAGCTAACGCATTTCTGAGTTAACAAGGCAGGTAAAATTTTGCTTATTGATTCATATGTAGCATTTTATGATCAACAACTTTTATTTGAAACTTTTTTTAAATATGGCTTTACATGTTAAATCCCTATGTTCGTGTATTCGAGTCACCATCCTGTATATAGTCTAATTATTTATTATTTATAAATAACACAAATTTCAATAAATTTAAATATAATATTTTAAGACCTATTGCACGATTTTATAGTAATAGTAGTAATATTCTCTTTATCCATAACTCATATTTTTATATTTATACTTATTTATGCAGGATATCAGTGATTCACGAGACTTGATGGACTCGCTACTTTGATTGATGAATATTCTTTATCTTTGTGCCTTCTATTCAAAGTCCGAGCTGTGAATTTTTAATTTTGATGGTAATTAACAAATGGAACTCGAAATGAAATCATAGTTTTAAAGTAATGTATTTTAAAATATTGAAAATGTCATTTCCAACTCACCAATTTAAAGGAAAAATCTCTTTTTCTATCACCTTCCAAAATCCCACAAAAAGAAAATTTACCTCCCATATATAAAAACACTGTGTAGGTGTTTTGTAGAGGCTGTAGATTTTCAACCTTTATTATTAAAAGAAAGATTTGTTTGAATGCTTTTCTTCAATACTTACAAGGAAGAAGTAAGTCTTGTTCCATTTAGGAATGCTGTGACGCTGTGACAGATTAATTAATAGTTGAAAATCAAATTTTATATATTGATACAATTCAATTAAAGCGAGATGATTAATCAGGCATATAAAGGACTTAGAAAGTGAAATTGCAATTATTGATGAGTTGAGCGTTAGTGTGATCCAATTAGATTATTTTTATTTATATGCCCGCTTTGAGTGTAACAAGGCAGGTATAAAACCCGAAAGGTAATAACTCGCATATCGATTCATCCTTTGGTTGAATTTAAAGTCTGCAGTGCGTTAAGAGCAAAAAGCATCAAAGGTTCGGCGCTGTAATCAAAAGCTCATGTCCAGTTATCGAGGGGCACCCTGGGGACCAACTTTTCTATTGCACGTACGGACCGCGTGTCCACATGCCATGAACGTGAAAATTCTTTTAATTACGCCGGCTCCGCGCTCTCGATCACGGTATAATGACCGCTGGTTGTGGCCAGATGCACCGCAAAGTTGCGCACGTACCAAACAATCTGCGCCACTTTTACCGGAGGACACCACCAGCTAATTTTTAATCACGAGCGGATTTAACTCCCCGTGCTGTTGGCTGTTGGCTGTGTTTATTATACACGAATGAATTGTTGCTTTCTGGTCCGGACTTTTATTGCAATTTGTAAAAGCATCCGTGCTTTTAAAGTTCAATACGTACAAACGCAAATAATGTAACGTTGTACATAGAATAAAAATATAAAGTCTGTTTGACAGACTTTGGTGAAAATTAATTATATAAATAAGTTACTAGGTCTTAAAACGTTGTCTAATCAAATAATCAAATGTATATAACTAAACTTGTAGAAAATTATAAGCTCTATAAGTTTTATAATAACCTCTAATAACGTGCAATGCGCAGTAAGCAAACTATTGAACTTTGAAATATAATATACTTATACGATCTTATTACCAAGTTTTCAGCACGTCGTTAAAATGTCAAAACAAAGGTCTGTTCTTCATTCCGCAGCGCTGTCCTTATTTCACCTTATTTGACTGAACTGGACACAATTTTACTTATTTTTTTATACAATATGCATCTGCTTATATTAAGAAAAGTATATTTCAAGGCAGAAGTATTTGAACTTGAATTCAAAAATATTTCAACGTCTCCTCCTTCCTTTTACTAAAACGAAAAACTATATTTTTTAAAATTAGATCACCTGATATATTGTGTCTTATATGAGGAAACTATTTCTAAAGTTAAAATGATCTTTTTAAAATAGAGTTTACATTATTATTAAAATATTTTTTATTTTCCGAAACTAAATTATTTTCGTATCGTTTCAATTCAGTTTCAATAAGAATAATTTAGTTTCGGTTAATAACAATAAAAATTATAGGTTTTTGATAATTTTAATTATGTCACTTAGGCAAATTATTGTACAGTTACGTAAGATAGTAATGTCACTTTAGTACATCCTATAAGTGCCCAAATAATATTTGATATACAATTACAATACAATATTACGCACGAATTTGATAATTCGATATATACCTACCGACATGAGAAATATTTAAATTCCTTAAAAATAAAGTGTGCATTAGGAACAAAATAATATTGTTATTAACCGGAATTTTTATTTCAGTTATATCGTTTTCGCTCCAGAAATAAGATTTAGAATGTCTTTTCATTTCTGTTTCTGTTTCGTTCCGAGACCCTGGTAAAATTATCAGTGTTAACAATATTTTTCAATCACTTTATCCATATTAGAGACATATTCTATTATAATGTATAAGAGTAAAGTTTCAAGATGTTAAAAGCAGTTAGAAAGTAATAAAGACGTATGCGGCGGTTAATCTTTTGAGTTGCGTAATAAAGCATCGACAAGTTTCCGTGCGGTGTAACAAACAAACATTGCCGTGTTCCGGCTCCCTTCACGGTTAATTTCCAGGTAATTCGCAAGGAGAATTGCGTACGGACAAAAACAAGGCGAAACAGCGCGGAGTTTATGTCGCGAAGGAGTAGCTCCGCCAACAAATTAAACCGCCGGAGTCGGAGGTATTAATTGCGGCCCGCACACGCACCCGCTCCATCCGCGCTTCTTGTTCCAGACATTAACGTAAACGCGGGACATTAAATCTGAGGCAGGGGTGACGGTGACTTCTCAGCACAGTGGCTGTTATATGCCGCCAGCGACAAATAACATAAATAATTTACCAAAAAAATTGTTATGTATTTATTTTTATAGAGTGCTACTTATCTAATATAAGAAACATATTTGTTATCATAACAAATTATGATACAAGGATCAAGGATGAAATTTTACTAGGTCAGTCAAGGATTAATTTTTTTTGTTTCGTCTCTATTAGGTTTCATTCGTTGATTATCTTTGTTGCTAGATATACGTGTTTTTGAAACTACTTATATTACCATCTGCGTGGTGTTCAATTTTGAAAGACCAAAACGGATACTTCCATCATTCATTTTATTTTAATATGTTTTCTATATATCTATCTATATTATTTAATGATAAGACTTCATATTTATATATTTGAAATCAATGCGACAACTTCTTAAATTTTCGGAGAATCTGTCTGTTTTGTAGTTGGTGCTATTTATTAGCAATGTGTCAATTCTTCAAACGTATTGTGTGATCGTGGTATGATAGGAAAATAGTCAAATAATACTCGTAGAAAAAAGTATAGTAATAATTCGAGTCGTACAGCAATTACGCATTAGTGGAATTACAAACTAGCTGCTTCGCAGCTCTTGTATAGCTTTTCCCCTTCGTGTAATATGCATCTTACAACTATTAATATGTTATACGCTATTATTTTTATTTGATAAGTAAAACATACCAGACCCAGTAACTGCTCAAGAAATGGGTCTTTCTTAAGTATGCCTAAAGATCCAGGATTCAAAATCCTTCATCATTATCTGTAGCACAATATTCCTATGTGCAACAAAGTTAGATTTTGGACTCACTCAATAATACATATTAATTCATGTTGATAATAATTATGTATTTTCTGGTTTCAAAACTTTTTTGCAACACTGATACTATGATACGGTTTTACCAAATATTTTCGTAATTAAAATGTCTAAATTAAATAGAAAAGATTAATCAAAATGATTATTTTCGAACCGTATCTAAGATATCGTATGCCAAAACTGGTTTTCAAATACGGGCTAAATGAAGAAGATGCGCAAGACTTCTATCTACCCAAGGTATATCCATTGCTTTGTTGATATTTCGCGTATTTTAGATTTATTTTTAATCTAAAAATCAAATCCGTTGTTAAAACAATATAAAATTTCGTATACTTCTAAAAACAATATAAAATATAATTAATACATTGTCAACTATGTATCTTTGTAAAAGTTTTATAACTCAACATTGAGCACTGTTCAGTGATATTGACGTACTTTTAAATTTCCTATCAAACATTTTGAAAAAAAAATTATATAATTATGTATATACTAATAACATTACATTAAACATTAAAGAATATAGTATAGTTGAAATATTGTGATATATTTTCTGTAACTATATTTTAAATATACATAAAGAAAATTTGGTGGAGGCGCCACTGTCGACACAAACGTCACACGTGGTTTTTATTTCTCTGTTCTGTGTGTGCGATTGAGAAGCACTGGTTGTGGTGTTATTGCGTGGTTGTAAACGAGTA
This sequence comes from Stenolophus ochropezus, assembly GCA_035578165.1. Classification (NCBI taxonomy): domain Eukaryota; kingdom Metazoa; phylum Arthropoda; class Insecta; order Coleoptera; family Carabidae; genus Stenolophus; species Stenolophus ochropezus. Next base: position 9,348,415 of record JAQOWZ010000002.1, read on the forward strand.
GACGACTCCTTCCTGAGAGTAAAAATATCCCGTCTTCATTATCATTAAGGATTTTATAGAGGTCTGCTAACACCCAGCACATCGGTGTACGAGCGCCGTTTAATTGTACGAATTGGGGCTTTATTGAACTTTATCGTCTTGATGACACTGTGATATTTATGTATGATAATTTTAATTAAATTGCTTTACTGCGTTTTTAATGCCTCGGCTGCAGTAATCAGGTAGTTAAAGCTTTGAAGGTAATCATTTCATTTTTCAATTTCGTTGGTTAACTTCAAATTTAACGTCATTAAATATGTAGTATATTGCGTACTTTTATCGGTACTAGTCTGCAGTCTAGTTAAAAACAGATGAATATGAAAAATTAATTTTTAATTTTAACAGTTTTTGTTTTGCTTTTTATGGCTTTATATCGTCATTCTACGATAACAATGAATATACATCATCAATAAATTGTTACCTACTATATTAATGTCGGCTGGATGGCTCTAACTCGCTGTGACGTCAGTCGAATTTGAAATCGTGTTCAAGTCCTAGCGACTGAAAACGTGTTATTTATCGTAAAATAAAAAATCTGATGTTAAAACCACATGACTTCCTTGTAGGTTGAATTATATGTACATATTTTTTACTGTACTTCATTTAAACCTCTGTAAGGAACTGCACCTTGTAGTGGGTTCTGATCTATTCGGATAAATCAATATTTTTATTTGGTTAGTAGTTAATGATATTGGGATTTGAACCACACATACAGTAATGTATATAATTGTCAAAATTAATTGACTTGTTTGAAGCATGAATACGAGTTTTCAATAAAATTTATTTAGCTGAATCTACTCGTTTATACATACATTTGGACTGACGGATGGATGAACAGATAAAAAACAAGCTAAAAATAGTCATACCGTATTTTAAAGATCGGAATACGTAGACATCCACTTAAATATCAAAATTTCAAAATCGGTATGATCACTTTAGGTATCCACCTTATAATATGTGGTTGCCTGTAAAAATGATATTTTTTTTTAGTTTATTAGATTTTGTCTACGACAAGAGATAATTGTTTTGGGACCTTTATATTCAAGCATTTGTGGTTATTCCAGTACTTTGAATTTGGATGAAAAGGGAGAGAGAAAATATGTATGAATATTAATTGAATAATTCGAGTAAAAGTTGAGTTCGGTGCTGGCGTTGAAAATGTGTAAGTGATAATATGATCCAAAGTAAATAGGCGTATTGTGCACGAAGTGAAAATATTCATGTATTCATTGGAGAAAAACAAGGCAGTAAAATCCGTTGAAGGCTGTGGAAGTACAAAGGGCTGGCGGTGACAAAGAAAGAAAGCAGAGAGAGACATGATAAACTGGCGACATAACGCGAGAAGACGCCGCTGTTGTGCACTTGTCTAACATTATTCCTGACGCGGCAACTTCTGGCAGTTGGGATAAAGGAGCGCCGAGCGAGGGTGCTGTAGGGTTAGCGACAGGTGCAATCAGGGAGTTCCCGCAGGACGCCCGTCACTCACGGGACCCCGCCGCAATTCCCAATCAATACTTCCACGGGAATACAATCGCGGGAGACGGACACTGCACAATGCCAATGCTTAACGACCATCCCGAGCACCTACGACAAAAACGCACAATGGAAAACCAACAACTTCCAACAGCACACGACCAACGGTTTTAATTTTAACCTTTCTTCAAAGACATCATCATCATTGCCCCAATATTTCTAGGAGAAACAAAGATAAGAGCCAACAGCATACACTACCAACGTTTTTAATTTAAACCTCTCTTCAAAGACTTCATCATCATTGGCCTAATATTCCTAGGAGCAACTAAGATAAGAGACAACCTATTGACTTTAATAGTCAAGAAGAAAACAAAAGGAAACCCATCAACCAAGAATAATGTTGATATACATACCTAAGATTTTAAATTTCAACCTTTCTTCAAAGGTGTGATCATTATTGGTCAAATATTCCTACGAGCATCAAAGATTCAAGACACCTTGTTAACCATAACTGACACAAAGAAAACAAAAGAAAAATCATCAATCAAAAATAATTTCCATGCACGCACCTAAGATTTTTAATGGTCCAGGCATCCTAGTAAAAACAAAGTCTTGAGTCATCGTTGAAACCTTAAGTACTACGAAAAGGAAATCCTTAACTTCGACCAACAATTTCGATGCGTACACTCAAAATTTTTAATTTAAATCTTTCTTCAAAGGCATCAGCATCATTATTCCAGTATTCCTAGGGGATGTAAACATTTAAAACAACCTATTAAACTTAACTGTCAACAAGAAAATAAAAGCAAAACATTTATTGAATTTTCATATATACACTTATGATTTTTTATTTATATTTTTCTTCATCATTGGTACAATGTTCTTTCTTAATAGTACCCAAAAATTCCTGACAGATGAAGACAATTGAGAGATTTCGTTACGGAACGAAGAAAGACGCAGTATGTACTGGCTACCATCAGAAGAAATACGAAACAGATTATGTGCTAGAAAAGAAACGTTAAAACATCTGAGACTGAAGGATTGAAAGATAGAAAGAAAGAAAAATAATTTCAATCTTCCTGAATTTCGATATATGCTTAAAAGATTCTGAATTGGAATCAAACAAATCATCATTATTGATAATATTTAAGTCTTCTTACAGTACCTCCCAATTCTCAATGAAATATATAAGGAAAACCAAATAAGTCCATTCTTCAAAATTTTTTTATAAAGACATCAAAACTTTTACTTTTAAATATACCTACAAACTTTTCAATTCGCAAAGAAATAATCCGAAAAAGAACCTAGCACAATTTTTGTGTAATTTGGACAAAAAATAAAAAAAGAAGATATATGACTTTCAACATTTTTATGGTGTACGATGTCAACAATAACTACAAAGTTAGCACACACCGATTTGTTGCATAATAACCCATCAAATTATTTCGAGGCCATGTTGCTTATTAATGCTCATTGGACAACTCCTACCTTGTCCACAAAACTCTACGACCTTTGAACCCGTTTAACAACTTTAACAGTTGTAAACTTGAACATCGAATCTCGGTGATAATGTTTGAGGATTTGTGATTTTGCGTAATGTCTGTTCGATGATGCAGTGCTATAAATAAAAGAAACGCCGAAAGCAGTGCGGAACGCACCCCATATAAATCTCAACGCAAACGTTAGTACTTTATAAATTTTTAATCCCCTATTCTGTGAAAAAATCAGGTCTGGTTTTTATTGTATCGGGTGCGGATATTTATGTGGTGCGGATGAAACCAACAGCACAACACCTCGGCTGCGGCGAAGACAAGACGTTCGATCGTGTATCACCCTCGCGAATACAGATGTTGCATTCAACATTCATAATGTAACACGTGGCGCTGGGAAGAATCGCGCCAGTAAAAACCAATCGGATGAATCGACGACCAGAATTGGATTGGCAGGGGAGCATTCGTAGGCAGGTGTAGACGCCGAGGAATCAGCTGCGGAATTCCAACGGATCGTCTCGACATAGTCGGGGAATCTTACTTCTCTGCGGCACAACTCAGGAATTTGATACGCGCTTATTGCATTCAATACAACTGGATTTTATGCCGGTACTTCCCCACGAACAACTACTCATATGATTTACTTTGCAGCGTATCACCCTTACAGATTTCTTACATGTAACAATCGAAATATATGTATGTATAATTTGGCTACATTTCTTAGCGACAATATTGTTAGGTATTCAAGTAGACCTTAAAATCATACCTGGAAATAAAACGTTATTTATAAATAAAACTATCTATAAAATCTAGGAAAGTTCTACAACATTCCAAGAAGAAACAGAGCTAAAAACGTTGTAGATCTTTATTTTATTACCAACAAACATTGTATTTTTAGGTATTACCTGGATTGCAATGGTTTTTTTCTACGACTAATAATAGACGAATATGTGTTAATAATAAAGGATGTAATGCAACAATACCGATTTTGATATTATGTGATTTTATTAAATGTTCACAACTTGAGGTCATTACATTACGTTTTGACTATTTTTAGTTTAATGCCAATGATGGTTTATCTGTGTCATACTATCTAAGTTTCATTGGTATTGGTGCGTTTTCCGACGAAGATCAATGGAAGTTTATTTTCTTGACTAATATCTAAATATTTCATATGTCATCATCCAATTCTCCACTCAAGAAAATAGACTGTCTAAAAGTTTTTAAATAGGCGTAGATTCAGCTGAACGACTACTAGTTAAATTATTCACATCAGCGAAGTCCATAAAAGTGGAAGATTTAGTCCAGTAATTTTCAGTTGTTTATTTTTATAAATATAGTTGGCATAGAAAAATATTTCGACAATAGCTATTTGAAGAAAGTTGCTGAGAAAAATATATTTTTTTTCAATCAGATCGAAAAAAAAATTGTATGTGTACCATTTACGAAAAGTGACTTTACCGACTCCTGGTATTACTCGCCTTGCTTACGGTTTGTCCCGCAATTTCCACCACCGTACGGGAATATATCACTTTTCCTACTAGATACATCTACATCAAACTATTGTTTGATTATTTTTTTTTATTTTAAGCGTACATGTTCCACGGTTGAGAATCAGTTCTAGGGTTACTAGGATATTAAAATAATGAAATTATCAACCTACAGTTAACAAAAGTGTAAATAAAAAACATATCTGTACCATATAACAATGAGATTTTCTCGAGTAAGTTAGTTTCGTTTTTCTTCTCACCTCAATAAAATTAAAACTCAATAAAAACTAAAATTCATCCAGAAATTTATTTATTTAAAGGTGAGAACTAATCAAATTTATGAATTCGAAAAAAATAAACATTCAGCAACTGGTACATACTAAAATAGAAAAAAAAGTAATAAAATATGTTTTCCAAAGAAAGTTTAAGGAAAGCAAAATGATTTGCAGGCGCCCATGGTAGCTTGGGCATCCGGCATCATATGTGTTCACCTTTGTTTCACGTATCGAACGCCTTATTGGCTGCAGCAGCTACTTGTCTCGAGCACGTGACCTGCGTGTCGATCCTGACTGACCGACAGCAGCAGCAGCAACCCTCGTCTCGCACCTTCGTGGTACTTACAGACTAATGTGCATTCCGCACGTTTCTCACAGACTGATTCGCTGCCTCACCTTTAGTTTACTTCGCATCCCTCCCCCTTCGCACGGGGAGTTTTTGTGCCTATTTGTATTCAGATCCGCCAGCCATTACCCGCAGAGAATGTGGTTCACTTGAGTTTGTGTTGGAATATTTATAATGATCCGTATTGATTTCCTGGTTAAAGGATAAAGTTTCTTTGCATTGAGTATCAGCGGTGAAAGCGAAAACGTGATAATTTTTAAATGCATTCTGTCATAGCACCAAACTAGGTGTATTTTATTTGTTTGAACTAAAAGCTTTATTATAAAACGATTTAAGATTATTTAATGCATCAATAAGTTTAATGAAAGAGAATAAGATTGTTTGAATTTTAGTCAATGTGATCCTCTCCTAGGTCTAGAAATGGTAAGGATTCTAGAAGCCGAAACTAAACAGCTGTAATAAACTCTAAATTATTGACTACAATCTAGTCAATCTCCTTCATCTCCATCTTAGTCAAGAAACTTTTAACTTCAATAAATCGAATAATACAATTCTCATACTCTTTTACACAGAAAGTAAGAGTTTCGTAAGAGATTTGAGATACTAACTTTGTAATCTTCATAATAGAGTCTGTTTCTACACCTCTGCATGAAACTTTAGTAACATATACAGGTGACCAATGAAACTGTTTAAGCATGGGGATCTCGAGAACTAAGTAATACGAAATCGGTTAAATTAGACAAAAGTTGCCTCATGTATAGGTCATTTTAAACATGTTTTTGTTTCTCCCAAAAAATGCATAGGTGACTTGATATCAACAAAAATGTAAATTTTTCTTTCTTCGTTTTTTGCTAATAGCTTTTTTATTTCAATTAAAAAAATATTTCGACTTGCACCTTATTGAGGCACTTTTTAACGACGAATTTACTGCAGTACTCAAAATTTTTATTTCTCATGACGTTTTCGAGAAATTGATACCAACTTTCAATTTTCATAAGGGCCTCAAAGTTGGATTTGAGACCGTTAATAGAAGATAGAGTCATACTTATAAAATGACATACCTGTAATTTATACAACGGCATTGGTAAGTAGCATAGAAATAACCATGTTTTGTTTTTTAAGAAAATTAGGTGACGATATTATAAATTGACTTTTATGATTTTAGAACCTTTGTTTGACTTTACGAAAAAGGGTTCAGTATAAATAAAACGCACTATTATTTTCCCTTAGTATTTCTCGAAATATTTAGTTTAAACGACGAAATAAATCTTATTAGAATTGGTGGAAAGAGCAAAAAGACAAAAGTTGATTAATTTTTCATCCCGTCCATAAATTCGCCAATCGATGACACCGACACAGAATGTAAACCACAAAACATCGCATAAAAAATGGAGTATATGGAGTGCGTAATGCCCACACCGAGGGATATCATTACTATTTGATTTTAGTAAATAAACAGGAACGTACAGCGGTAGCCCGGCAGACGGGATATCGGCCGAGTCCCGAGTCAGGAGTCCCGAGGGAGAGGCGGGATTCCCACGCTCGCACGCCCGCGGGACCACTTGGCACCGCATTAACAACTGTCGGGGATTCCCGGATTCCGATCAGCCGTCTGCAATCCTCGCCAGGATAATTCACGCGTCCTGACCTACCCGCATTCCCTGCATTCGCACTTCTCACTTCTCAGCTTTTCTATTTTAATAAACATCTATTAAATCAATCATTTTTCAAATTCTTCCGTTTTTATTGGTCATCGTAAGGGATGTATAATCTGTGGCGTTATTATATTAAGGGCTGATTTTTTTAGCGGTTATAATTCTGGTTACATTAAATGTTGGTTAATAGAAAAATATGGCATGAAAAACTGATTTACTATTTCCATGCAATAGTTTTCTATTAGCCAATAGTTAAGGCAACTGGTGCTTTAACTAGAGGTGAAAAAAATCGTTAAAATTGTAATAATTATTGTTTTGCTGACAACGTCTCAGACACAGCAGTAGTTTATTTCGTTAAAAGTTAGCAAAGGTTAAGATTAGAACTCAGATCTTAACCTTTAGAATGTATGTATGATAACAATAACAGACATTTTTTTTATTTGAAGCCTCGATTTCCTAGGAATTATGTGTCATAGGAAGAAGGAAGAAGTTTATTGAAGTCCTTGCAATCTTATTTTTACGATGTTCTCTAAATGTATGTTACGGCTGACAACAGCAGAATAAAAATTTAAGAAAAATTTATCACGAGCCTTATAACTTAAACCAGCGATGCACCAAAGGGGGGGGGGGTGGCTTGGTTGTTCAAACACCCCGAAATTAATTATGTACTTTATTGAAGTTGTTCTAATATATAGATTCATAACATAGGATTTTAAAATACCATTTACTGAAAGCAAAAATTTTTGAATTATTATTGAAGATTGAATATGACACATCTAAAAAATGAATTTGGAGTCAAATGGAACATATAGTTACTTTGTTCATGAAAATAATATGTGAATTTTTACTTTCGATTTTCCATTTAGCAGGAAAAAATTACGGAAAATCGATGTGAGCCTTGTTGAAGTTATTAAAAATATGCGAAATAAATTTAATATTTATCTAAGAAGAGGGAATCTTGTAAATATTACTAAAATAAGAGTATTAGCCTTCGAAAAAATAAAAGAAAATTTCATGATAAGACCCGAAACGGTGAGGTAGAATACAGTGGCCCTTCTTCTTGCGATTATTGTGTGTAAGTATATTTACATACTAGTTTTTGGAAATAATTAGTTTACCATCCAATCTTCTAAACGGTTTCTACTTAAAAGACATATTATTATTATTTTCGTAAAACTTTCGATGTGAAAAAAAATTGAACGCAATTACCTGTGTTTTTTTAGTGGAACCTAAAAAAAAACACTTATATTAGTATTAAAATTCAGTAATGTAAACGTTATAAAAATTTCTCATAGTTATAGTAGCTAGTGTTACTGTTTAATTATATAAAATGCTGCAGTGGTTGAATGATTCGTAATACACAATAAAGGACTTATGCTGATAATCCGAATCAAGAAGTACAAATGAAGTTGTAAGATACAACGCCATATGAAATTCTCATCCTGCTTTCATTTGGACATTCAATAATAAAATGAGTAGTTAAATATTTTTAAGGAAATGAATGTCTTGCTGAGATTTCGTCTACGTGTTGCCTTTGTCCTAGCGTCTTGGGTTAACAAAAGGTTACAATTAATATGGTGTAGGAGTAGATGTTTGTGTTGTTGAGTGAGGCATTTCTCGGCTGAATTTGCAATGTGACTTGGTGGACTTAGGCAAAGTGACACTAACCCTTATGTAATATATCCTGCTGTACGCGAGAAGTTTGTGAAAACGGAAGGATGCTGTGCCTGCGGATTTATAACATTTATAAGATGCAATCCACTTGAGGTCGGGACTTAGGGAACAATGGGTAGGTATGGGTCGGAGATGGCGACGGCGAGATACATTTGTGCATTGTAACCTGGTGAATAATGGCCGTGGATTTATGGAGCTCGCCGGCCCGCCTCACCTGCCAAGCCACTGAACTCATTAGCACATTGAGTGTAATTGCTGCTGCACGACACAAAGAACCGTGATTTAATTCGTGCTCGCTCGCAGCGCGACAATAAATAATTAAGTGGTCTGGAAGAAGCCGTCGTTGTGACGGAAATACACTGTCCAAGCATTTATTACCTTTACGTTTTAAAGGTGCGTTCGTGCCAGACGCTTCAGCGACAGGTCCGGACCCGTTCTGTCTTCTCACAACTTGCAAAATGCATCCAAATTATAGGCATCCAATATTATAAACCTGAGCGAAGCAAGACCTCAAGTACTTAGGGTTGCTTCCTGACGACCAAAAAGGTGATTGGAACGGGAAAAACAAGGAGAAGAAATGTAGATAAACAAACTTGGGAAGATAGAATAATAGAAATTGGAACAAGAAAAGAAATATTATTTTACAGTATTAGCACAGAATAGGTTTATACAGAAGCGACAGTAAGACAGAGAAACGAAAATTAGAGAGAGATGGAGAATGTGCACAAATTTAAAGGGCCCATTGTTTAAAATCGGAAAGTTTCCTCACATCTTAGAGAGAGATAGGGGAAGAGCACAAATTTAAAGATCTACACAATGCTTCAAGGTCATAGAACTGTATAGGGGAACATGAAAGGTACCATTAAATGATATGAACACCGAGACACAGATCTATGAATCTTTAGAAGTTAGTGTTGCCGCCTAGACAAGACAAGACAAAACTGCAAAATCTTGTCTTGTCTAGAAATTTCAACAAAAAACATGCCTAAGTGTATCTACATTAAAATTATTGTCTAGATATCAAGATTCTAGATTGTTTCAAAACTGTACAATTCTACATGAACCAGCGCATATGCTTTTGACAAGGACAAATAATTCATCAGCAGTTTTCTTTTTCTATTTTACAATCACTATTTCAGCACGGAGGGAACAAGCTTGACATGACATATTTATATTTCGAAAATTTAAAAGTTTTAATTAATCTAGAGTCTTGAAAATTTTCTAGAATTTTCTCCTCTGGGTAGAATAAGAAAGCTTTGTCTTGATAATCTAAACAAAACAAGAAAGTCTAGCAACACTAATAGAAGTCTTGGACGACATAAACAGTACGACGAATGCTGTTAAATATTAAGAATTTATATTCCATTGAGAAAATGTTTGTAAATATAAAGCTGATACTTTTGTTTTAGTGTAATTTACAAACGTATCTGTATTACCCGTTAACTCAGAAAATTATATGAAATATTTGTGTCCTAGAGAATGATACCAAATCCGAAGACTTCGGAAGGAAAACAATGTTGGTCATCTGTAACAATCATATGTACTTATTTCCTCCTTCATAAGAACCTTATATTAAACTATCAAATATAGTGAAATAGAACCGAAGAAATCTGTATTATGATGTTTCATATGATCAAATAATTCAATTAATTTTTTTGATAACGACTAGGGTGGTTTCAGTCATTATAATAATAGTTATATTAATGTATATGGAATACCTAATTACATTGTTCAAAGTTTTTGAATAATATTTCCTAGACCGGCCCTGTTCTCTGCCTGCTATTATACAGTTCTGGTTTTCTTTTTCTGCTGCTATTTCTCTTCTGTGGAACAGCTCATGTATCACGAATTTTCTATAGACTCTCACTAAATAAAGGACATTCGTCTTCAATTGTTCCCAACTACCAATCTGCATATTTGCCTCTATTAAATTTTACTATCTTTTCTCTTTATTGCAAGCCAGACTATTTCAAATCACGTCTTTTTAATTGACCTAATATTTACCTTCCTTAATTGCTTGCCTTTCTCTTTTAGCAAAGACAATGGATAGAAGAGAAAACTGTTCCTTAAAGCAATACTCTCCATAAGGAAATTAAAATTCCATTTCACCTTTTCAAAATACTTTTTTTATAATTTTACTAGAAGTAGCTCTGAGCTAGATAAGATAACTCTGACCTTGTAAGTAAAAAATATATTTGAAGTTTGAGTAAAGAATGAGTTACTCGAAAAGTATCAGGGTAACAACCATTATGTAGAAATGGAGTATACATTCACAACCATTGAAAAAATTTAATATTATCAGATTTGGTACATTCATAGCATGTTTAATAATTGTAAATTCAGGAATCACAAAAATATTAGATTGGTTAGATATTTTATTACAATTTCAGAGCATCTACGTGACTATGAAATATAAAAATTGGGGTTCAACCTTAGTTTGGAAAAAAAAAATAACTTTTGTCACTTAAAAATAGGCAGGAAAACAAAAACTGAAGCATATATAAGAATAAATAAATAGAGTATTTAGGAATATACTTGATCAAAATAGCGGGTTAAAATGAATAAATTGGAGGTAAATCTGGGACAAAAAAGTTCAATTGGTACAAACTCAGAAATATAATTATTCAGGAGTAAATAAATTAAAACAATGTCAATAAATAAAATGCTACAAATATGAACCGAACTTGTGAGGTTCTCATATGGAACGATATACGAGTATGTGTTTATTAAAAAGGATCAAGTTCATAATAAAATCAAATCTTACCAGTGACGGCACCAATTTATCCAAAAGCCAAAAGCAGAAGTAACCAAGAATTCATCTCACCTGAAAAACAAAACAACCTTTAATAATTCATATTTTAAAATAAAAGAGAAAAGAGGTATTCATAATGTTGAAATCTCAATTAAGTAAACACAATGTGAGAGCAAGTCAACGAAGCGAAGCCCTGGGTCCGGAGTGACCATTGTGAACATTTGGCGGGCGGCAGGTAGGACGCAGGAGTTCTCGGACACAATGAATATTTATGGCAGACTGTTGTTTCACGTGAAACCTCCCCCGGTGGAGAAATTCCCGCAAACACGGAAGACGAAGACGCGAAATGGACAGCGGAGGAAACGCAGCAAAGAAAACTTTTGATGATAAAAAGAAACAGAAGAATCACGTCAAACAAAATGTAAACGAGCGCCCGGGGGAAGAGAATAAAATGTTTAAAAACTCTTCGCTGAGCGAAGGAGGCCATTTACCCCGTATTCCAACATTTTAGATCGCAATAATGTAGGCGGATCATCTGAGCATATATAAAGATGAGATTGTAAACAAGAGGTAGGAGCACAAGATAAACAAGGGGTTACGGATCGCTTCCCCCAGCGAGCTGCCGACTCCCCCGCTTCTTCAAGGCCGCTAGGTGAAACAATGCCGCCGTCCATATTACGATACTCATTTGAATAAGCTGATAAGTGTTTACGGAAATCAGTGTTTTCAAATCCAGCTGGTTATGCTAATCCTGCTGTTTGCACACTGTTCTTGTGGCTTACAACACATCTACATTTTTAATACCCTATTTCAGAAAATGTGTATACTTATAATATAGTCATTCTGTGAATTGTACACATACATTGTCAAACAAAATCCGCACAATAATGATGTACTTCTACTTTATACGTTTTTATATTACGTATTTATCTAAACAAGAAAAATATTGGTTTACTTATTATTGATTCTCAAGATAAACAATCATGAAATGTAAAATAGCACATTGTTGAAGTGGTTCGAAATCCTGTAAAGTTATACATTACAGATACTATATAAGCGGACAAACTATTTCACTAAAATACTTTAAAACATTAGAACAATAAGACCGCATAATTTTTTTTCAAACACGACTATGCAAAGTGGGACTTTTGTCACATTATATAAAACTTCAAAGTTGCATATTTCCTACAATCATGAATTAAAATGAGAGAAATCATTTCTCACGGTATTTGCTAAAATTATACCAATACTGCACATGTGTGAAGGTACTCTTTGTGAGGTTATATGCGCCATATTGTTTTTTATGTCAAATAACTTTCGGGCTGTAACGTTTAGCAGTGTGGTCGTAGAAAGAGTATAATGTGCCACTCGTGCAGAATCGCCTATTTCTCACGATTTGTGAAAATTTCGAGTGCTGGAATCACACAAGGTTTATCCGTCAAAAACAATGTACCGTGTTTATTACAAGCAAGTCGTTCTTAAAAGTAACAGGGGTTTACGTTAAAGTACAACAAAAAAGGTTTAACTTAAGCTTATATGTAAAATACTCAAAGACGACTTAATATTTTTGAGAATAGTCAACTGTAAACTAGTCTCTTACAAAGACATAACATGCATGATAATATTGACGTGGAACACGTGGAATTCATTCTTCTTTTTACTTGTAGCCAAATTTTTTCATTATAGACGAAATCCTGATGAGAATTCCATTTTTTCTTGCTATTGATAGTATACACGTATGATGTCAGCCTACTTCTGCAATAATCTACAACTAATAGTGATTTACGAATTAGTCGGATACAGCTGTATGTTCATAATTGGATCCCCAAGCGAGCTAACCAAGGAACCAAGTGAGCCACCGTTTATTTTTCTTCTATGATTATAGTGCTACAAGAAATAAAAAATCTATTCTGGCAATTGAAAATAAAATTCGCTAATGAATGATATGTTCGGAAATAAAGTGATTTGGAGCACTGAAGCCGTGAATGATAGTGCGATGTATAGTGAATTAGGAACTACTCGGATTTAGCTATATGTTTATTATTGGATTCTCAATTTCAAATCAGAGCGAGCTAACCAAGAAACCAAGTGAGCCACAGTTTACTTTCCTTGTATGATTATAGTGCTACAAAAAATAAGAAATCTATTATGGCAATTGAAAATAAAATTCAATAATGATTTTGATTTGGAGCCGAGAAGTCAGATCGAACTAACCAAGAAACCAAGTTTACTTTTCTTTTATGAGTTTAGTGCCACAAGAAATCCATTCTGACAATTGGAAATAAAATTCGCTAATGAATAATATCACTGAAAATAAAGTGATTTGGAGCACTGAAGCCGTGAATGATAGTGCGATGTGCCCTTATTACATCTGCAGGGCCATGTGCTAGCAGAGGTGGGCTGGAATGATTATTAATATCGAGCCACCTATTTTTCCCGGGGCCATGTGTTTGGCTGTAATCTGCATACGAGCATTATTGCCGCCAGTCCCGTACTGAAATATTTTACTGCCCTGGTAATAATATAAAAGTACACACATATAGGAAATGTGTATTTTCCTGCATATTGTATGATGTGAACATAGGTAAAACAGGGGGATTTTTACGAGAGAAGTTATAAAATTGCTGGCTTTACAGTGGAAATTTGTCGATACGGTTCTGCAGCACACGTGGTGGGCGGGAGTGATACACCTATCAGTTTCCATGGCCACGTGGAGCCAAGCGTCATAGTATTTCCTGAGAGAGCAGGAGTACAGTTATATCAAATAACTTTGCAACAAAAATATCAATGATAACTTTTAAATTTAATATATCTAAATTCTAATTAAACGTTATCTCAAATTTCACCTAAATCAATAACAAACATAATGTTATATCCTTATAGTTATCACTAAATAATACACAATGCTCTTAAATTTAGCGCCTATGTTTAGTCTAGTAATCATGTTTTCTATCCATAAAAATTGCTTATATCTTTTTCTCTCATCATAGTTTTACGAGCTGTGTACAGTTTACAATCATGGACGTAGCGAGTGGGAGTCAGGGAGACACTTGTACAAACCCCCCTGTCCCCTGGGAAAATATATGTTACTACAATTTTACTTATTTAAAAATTTTAACAAAGAATATATTTTTATAGACTATTAAGATTTATTTTGTTTTATAATTTACAAAATTTAAAATAGGTACTGTGATTTTGATATTCACTAATATATCCTTCTCGAAGGTATAGATTGCGCGAGAAACCTACTTCTGGTACTTATTCTTAAAATTTACGCTGGGTCAATTGAATTTTCAATTATCTTAATTCTACTTTTCAATATGGATGTACGAACATGTTTCAAGCAGAAATTGTAGTGATTATGATAGTAGTAAAAATTAAAAAAAATACACAAAGATCATTCTGCAGAATCAAAATTATGCACATTCACTATTAATTTACCTACTGAAGCAGAAGAATACGACATAAGAAAATATATTGGCTAAATTGAGAAATTAAACTATTAAAAAATACGGGGACGCCCGAAAAAGTTTGATTATATATATTTATAGTTATTAAAAAAAATTAAAGATAGGAAAATTGTAATCATTTTTGCCTAAACTCAACAATATTTTATTTTGAGTTGTTTAAAACGGAAAATTTGAGAGCTGTTGCTTTGGCTATCCGTAGGATAAGAAAGAAATTATTGATAATGACTTAGTAATTAATAGCCTATTTTTGTTACTGATATTCAAAACAACAGTTTTCTTTTTAATTACAGATCCTATATAAACGGGGACAAGTATCACAAAAAACTCAGTCGATCAGTCGATCAGTCAAGCATTCTATTGTTGATATTAGTCAAGGATTTTATTGTTGTATACAATCCATTGTCAAGTAGACTGTAGAGTAAGCTGTAAGTATATATTAGCTGTAAGTATTACAATATTTTATTAGTTACTAATAAGTAACAAACTGTTGTATTCCTTGAATTTAGAATTATTTAATAATAATTTTTATTTGTTTAATTCTGGATTTTGCTCTCCCAATCTTCCTTTTAATATGTATTTATCAAAATTTGGTTTTGGTTATTTTCACAAATAAATAACTTGATGGCAGCATTTACTGTTTAGGAAAATGGTCAGCCTAACCATAACCCATAGTGTTAGAAGGACGAGTAAAAGCAATGATGATGGTAGTTATAAAGTGTGTTTGTGAAAGTATATTGGCGCAGGTTGATATTAGTCATGTGGTAATGTGATTGTGCGGCATAAACGGATATATGGAGCGATAAAGCCCGCTCACGTGCGCGGTGCGGAGATAACAATGATAGTCGCGCAGACTTTAAAAACTAGAGAGGCAGCGGTTGCGTCGGGGTATAAATAAAGGCACCGCGTAATCGCATTATTTTCCCACGGGGTTTACTTTATAATTCCGGCGTGCATGGCTGTATATTAGCAGATCGTTGCAGTAATGAAGTAACATAATATACGCGGTCTGGGCGCGCAAACACGCACAGCGAACGCCCGGAAATTAGCTCTGAACATGATGCACGGCAAACAAAGTGCCGGCCGCAACAAATCAAACGAAATCAGCTGCCGATTGCAGCAAGAGTTTGCTCGGAACAATCGCCGCTCTGATTAACCAAACAATCCGCCATGCGCCACTTTGTGAAAAAACCCGGCCCCACCTGGGACCACGACGTCGCGGTTATGCCGCGGGCCCGGGCTTTGATCTATTATGTATCGATGCCGCACAAACACCGCTCCAATCGGAAAATATAAAATAAATCCTGAAAGCCGCATATAATGCACAGGTAGCCCGCCTTTGATGCTCTAACAAACCCATTACGTACCGCAAGAAAATAAACAAGAATGCACCAGCTCTTTTTTCTCAAACGGTCATTGCTAACCTTTCAAACACAACTATTTGTCAATATATTGCACTCAACAATTACTCTAATAAAACAATACCACTATCATGGTATTATTAAAAGAAAAATTTCCTACTTTATTTTGCCACAGGAACACGTGTATAGTCACATTTTTTTTAATATAGATACACAATAAATTTACAAGTAGCGAAGGATAAATAGTCGTCTCAAAATGACATGTAATAATAAAAGAAATATATCTGCCTCGCTTCTCTATAAAACAATAAGATCCTTGATAAGTTTTTATTGAGAAGTAGACATTTCACAAAATTGTTTTTTAAATGATATTTAATGTTATCTCTCGTTAATTCTCGTTAAAGAGAGAATAGTTTAGTAACACACGAGCCAGGTCGATCTACTGTTCTGATATGGATAATTTTAGAGCCTGCTGCAAAATAAAAAATACTGATATAATTATTAGTATTTCTTTTAAACAGCTTAATTAATTTTCGAAAAGGACCTTTCTGCTGAGTCAACCAAAACAGAAATGGAAAGAAAGTTGTAGAAAACATGCAGTTTCACTAAAACTACCGCATGTAGATTACTTTTTTATTAAGGTTAATTCAGTTAAATTTTCTAGTGAAATTAATTTTGGATAAATCATTTTGAAACAATTTCTAAATGAGGGTTTACCTAAATTTTTCTTAAGACAGACATATATAACATTCAAAAGCAAGCTCATCGAGTTGGCCAAAGCTTAAAAAAAATTCCTGATCCTACAAGTAGTGTTGTTTAACGGAAAAACGAGATAAAAAACTCGTTGCATATAACATTTTTCCTACAACCGAAATATTAATAAAATTTAGTTTGAAAAGTAAATATAAGAATTGATTAATTCGTGCGTGAAAATGTTTATGTGGCCTAGCAATGGCTACTTTTCAAGTAATAGAGCGTGAAAAAGTGACTTTACAAATCATTTAGATTGATAATATCTACACAAAAAAAATGTAAATACATGTGATAAAATGATCAATTATATGATCAAGGTCATTTGCGAATAGGAGATTCCTCAATTACTTTTTAACATACAAGACAAGAAATATGCAAGAAAATGACGATCAACAAGAAAAGATATAAAAAGACACAAAATCATGTCTTGTGAAATATTAAGATGGACAGATCAAAAAATTATAAAAAAACAATGTAAATCGTGCACGTTAATAAAATCTTGAAATATCAAAATCGGTATTATTAAAGTAAATTTATTCGGAGATCGATATTAAAAGTAGTAGTAGAATCAATGATCATTAAAGAAACAGCCCTGCAAAGTTTGATGTGTGAGTATAGCAAACAAAGAACCCAGGTGGAAACCCCAGAAGATTTGATATGGACATTGGGCAGTAGACACAATAGCCATCCGGAAGAGTAAAATGTAAACTCCATTTCGCTGGGAGAACAAACAGGGGCGCAAATCCCAGAAGTCAATAACGCTTGGCGGCTACCTTACGGCCAAGCGGTCACGCCGCGCGATCCGGCGAATCGAAGTCCGGGAGTCCGGACTCCGGAGTCCGGGAGTACCTGCCGCCAGGGAAAGTTCCTCACGTACGAACGACACAATTATATCCCAGCGACAACTTCAAACATAATTACACCGCACTCACTCCAATCTCACCTTTGACTTCGGGATTTCACTCAGTAGAACACTTTCCTCACGTCGTTATGAACTCCAGCAGATATTACCAGTTATTATCCTCCCATTGTTGTACTTCTACACCTCACTTTTCTCCAAGTAATTGTTTCACATTAAATTAAAACTGAATTTATTATTAGCATGGCAACAATTCGTTTTTACACATTGTAACACATTATATAATTATTAGCACGGTAACGATTCGTTTTTATACATTGTAACATTTTATATATTTAATCAGAATTTCACTCAGTAGAACACTTTCCAGTTATTGTCCTCCCATTGTTGTAGGTACTTGTAGACCTCACTTTTCACCAAGTAATTGTTTCTCATATAATTAAAAATGAATTAATTATTAGTACCGTAACAATTTATTATTATACATTGTAACACATTGATTTATATTTATTTAATGTTTGTAATATTAATAAACTACAAAAGACAATAGTAATTTTACGACGGTGTACATAAATCTACAGACAGAATCAGAATTTCACTCAGTAGAACACTTTCCAGTTATTGTCCTCCCATTGTTGTAGGTACTTGTAGACCTCACTTTTCACCAAGTAATTGTTTCTCATATAATTAAAAATGAATTAATTATTAGTACCGTAACAATTTATTATTATACATTGTAACACATTGATTTATATTTATTTAATGTTTGTAATATTAATAAACTACAAAAGACAATAGTTATTTTACGGCGATGTACATAAGTCTATAGACAAAATTATTAGAATGGACGTACCGTTGCACACCAATACCTACACGAAACTAAACCTGCTAAATTTTGTTTGTAAAGACGGCTTGTCTCCTACTTCACCACAGTCAGGTATTTTATTACAAATATTTATCAGTGAACAAAAATACAACTTTAAAAACACAGACATGTTGTTTTATTTCTATTTATCATATTTTTTTGGTTACTTGATTCTTTTCCATTCTCTATATTCCTTTAAAATATACAAAGTTTACAAAAACACTAAATATAATCAAAAATGTTTTTGTATAAATTGCATTAGTAACTAGACCTTTATATTCGAAAATAGATATTAACAAATATAATTTGTTTTCAAATTTTGATATCATCTCGGAACAACTATTAGATTTGTAAATTTACTGAAATTTAATAATTATTTATGCAACTAGTGTGTAAAGTAAGCGTTTTTTAATTCAGTGTTGTTTAATATAAATAATAGCATGAGATAAAAAACACTGTTACACACGTGTTACAGATAATATTTTACCTACAACCGAAATATTAATAAAAATTAAATTCTAAAGAAAGTAAAACCATTGATAACTGTGCCACCAGTTCGTTAAAAATGTTTATGTTGCCTAGCAACGGATACTTTTCACGCATTAGTACGTGAAAAGTGACTTTATACAAACTGTAAATAGGGCAGAAAGTATGTACTTTATGCCCTGTTGTAGAAAAAATTATATTTATATATTTATGTTCTTACCAAATGGTCTTTTTATATAAATTTGAAATTTATTTTTATTTCCAGTATTTATCTGTTTTTCTAATGCACGAATATTTGGCTCTGACAATATAAATTTTTGATAAATATTCTCTACTTCTTTTACATCATTCATTCTTTTCAGCTATGAATTTTTATTTTTGAGCTGTAGATTTTTATATTCTATTTGCAAAACATTTTTAATTGAATATATAACTTATAATGATTATAAAAGCACAATATTTCATTTCTCCTCTCTTGTCTTGGATATGGTTTGGGGTGTATAAAAAAAAAACTTTGTTTTGGATACCTGCATTATATACAAGTAACAGTGTATCTTCGAGGACTTTATATAATATGTAAATGCTGAATTGTTTTTTCATCTAGCATATGTTGTTGTTATTGTTAGTTTCGTTTCTATACCATAATCTGGTTTCTACTTTTCATATTGTTTATTTTGTTCATCTGCTTTCGCCAAATAAAACCGTAAGGCAAAATTTATATTTAATTTTTAAAACTTTCAGTTTTATTTTGTGGCTAATATATTTTTAAATGAAATAATTGCAGAAAAGGTGTGTTTTTCACCCACACCATCCTCGCTTGAGCGCGCAGCAAACAGAAAATTAATCAGCAGACAGTTTTTAATAAAGCTGGTTCACCTACATCCTCATTCGTAAATACGGATTGGAGGTTTGTTTTGACGAGCAAACGTTTTTAAATCGGTGAAACCGAAAGCGAAAGCCGAGCGGGACGAGGGTGAGTTATAACTATAATTACAATCACGGCGAGGGTTGCGAGTCGTGTTTATCAACCCTTGCCGTTCCGAGCGGTGTCATTGCGCTTTTACACCGCCCCTGGCGAGATGGATCGCCGGCTTGCTGACCGAATGTTTGCCAAGGTCAAACCCCGCCAGAAAAATACAAATCCGTTCCAGTATATTACAACGGAATACTCACAAACTATCTCCAGAGATTTGTTATATTTAAATTTATTTTTTGCAATACCTGCACAGTAAGTTACCCATTAATAACAAAATTTAAACACAGTAGGTGGAACTTTTATTGCAGATTTGGTTTCCATGGTTATAGTAAACACTTCCCGTGCACGGTGGACAGTAAGTGTGTTACTTACAATTCATGGTGAATGGTAAGTATTTAGTTACCCCATCATCATAAACATTCATGGCACTCTTACTCTCAATTGCAATTCAACTTTTATTTTTGACATTAATCTGACAGACGTTAATTTTGAAACCTATTTTTCTTTTTCTATTATTTTTGTAGATATTGCAAAAAATAGCTTACTAACCTTGAACTGTAAGTGATCTTTGAAGTCTCGAAACAACATTCTCGACCTAAAAACTGTCACTTACAGTTCACGGTACGTAATATACTATACCATGTTATTGTTGAACTACAAGTATATTTGTAATATGCAGACAAATGAGAATTATGAATTCAAATGAAATAAATATATTACCAAAATTATGAAACAATTTATACACATATTCAAAAATAGGTTTAGAATATGAAACCTATAGAAATGTAAAAATAACTTATGAGTAAACGGCACCAGTTCCGTAAGCATAATGTACTTCAATAGCAACAAAAGTCGTACGTGTAATTGTCAAACCCGGAACCCCGCCAAAAAAATACAAATCCGTTCCAGTATATTACAACGGAATACTCACAAACTATCTTTTGTGCTTTTGTTATTTAAATTTGTTTACTCTGTTACTGTTCAACAGTATATTTGTAATATTCAGACAAATGAGAATTATGAATCCAAAGGAAATAAATACATTACCAAATTTATGAAACAATATAATATATACACATATTCAAAAGTAGGTAAAGAATATAAAACCTATAGAAATGTAAAAATATCTTATGAGTAAACGGCACCAGTACCATAAGCATAACTTACTTCAATAGCAAATATAATAATATATAGAAAATAATAGCCGTACTTGGGTAATTTTATATAAATCACTCTAATTTTAATACTAGCTCCGCCTCAGTTCATACTTCCTCGAATGTTATAATGTACTATTCTTTTCAAATAGAATGAATTATACTGGAGATTTTGATACAAAGTTTCGTTTTTACAAATGTATTTTAAATTGTAAATCATGTATAAACATAAAAGCTTTTACTAGTGTCCGACCGAAATTTCGGTTTTGGTTTCGGCCAAAAATGATTGTTACGGCCGCATTTTCGGTTTCGATAAAAAAAGTTAGTGTTCGTGTCGTGTAGGGCGCTGTTGGGTTTGTTTTTTTTATTTGTTAATTAATTGTTTTTCGTATGTTATTTCAATTTTCTTCCTTTCAACTAATACTTCTTCGAAAGACTACTATTTTTGTTGTTGCAAAATTGAAGTATTTTATTTAATTTAATAATACCTTAAAAGATGTCCTTAAAATTTGATTAAACCTTAACTACATAATTTTCTATTTCCATTACATTTTTGGCCGAAACTAGAAAAGGAGCCGAATATTCTGTTACGGTTTCGGTTTCAGTTGAAAATCGTATTTCGGTCGGACACTAATTTAAATTAAGTATATTTATTAATCAGTGAATAGATTTATGTTAGACTTTAGGAAAAACATCAAATCAATTTAAAAATAATAATAACAATATTCTATCATTTCTTTGAGGAACAGGACAGATAGAAACCTTTTTTTATTCCGAGAAAGAACGTACTAATCAAGTGAGCCCCCGATTTTTATTTTTATTTAACAAATGATAATAATGTCGTTTTATTCATATAACTAAGATATTATAAACGTTAAATATACTGTTTATAAATGTTATTTCTGTATTAACTGTAGGAACCAACATCATTAACAAAATAAAATATCGTTTCTCAATTTTAGTTTTGTGAAAATTAAGAGGTATATTTCTCCTCTAATTCTTCATGAAACCTTAACTCAATTATCATAGTCTTATGCAGTCATTTGACGATACAATCATCCACATAGCAATGCTTCCGCGGGATTCGAACCCAAAACTGCTCGGTTGTGAAACTCAATCTCAACAGTGACATCAATAGTTATTAAAATAATATTTGTATTACCATATGTACTGTAGTTTAGAAAATAGATACCTTTATTTGGGAATTGAGTGTAGGTTTTTGATGTAATTCGTATAGAGTTCGGTAGCATGTAGAAAATAGAATCGGCGGGGTCCCAGGACAGCGTGTCCAGTGAATCGCAGCAGCAGCGAACAAAGCGTCCGCGTCGCGTTCACAAAATCGCAAACGGAAGAATCATTTAGCTCGTTGCGCGCACAAACCATCGTTCTGTTTAATCGAATTTACATATCCATCGGAAGCCCACGGCTGGGGGATTTCAGTTTTAATGGTTGGCTATTGTGATCGCGGGATTAGATCGGTTACCTGCGCCGCGCAGTTCGGTTGATTTGGCGCGTCACATTCACGCTTGATACGCGCTGCACGCGTCAACATCGATCAGTTTTGAATTTTGTACTTCGGACGTGATCGGCAACGCAATCACTTCATTTTTATTTCCACCGCTTGGATTTTGTAATAGTTGCTTTATTTGCCCACATTCCCATTGCACACCTAATTTTTCACCGCACCGGGACGTGGCTATTTCACATTTTAATAACAGATTTGCTTCATATCCACTGCAGCGCTGTTTAATAGGAAACCACCGTGGATTACCTACCGAATTGATTGCTAGTTCATGGCATCACATTTGATTTCCCTTTAATACCTTTATCATATCCGACATAAATTCTCTTTCAATTCATTTTACTTTAAATTACATTTTAATACATTTATCACATGTAAAATATAGTCAGCGCATTACTTTCATATCACGGAAATGTTCAAACTTATAATATTTTATTTATTATTGAGTAGCGGTGGTTTACTTGGTTATCATGTTCAGGTTCACACGCGAACTGAGCGTAGAGTGAGATCTGGGGTTAAAATCCAAGGTTCGCCAATCTTTAACGAAATAAAAAGAATACCACTATAGGTTCGAAACCTACTATAAGCTACAGGTCCCTTGCTGACAATCTACTCCATCGAAATTTAAGTAAAAATTGTCCTGAAATTGGTATAAGTAGTTCACTTCTTAATTGCATCTGCGTCTGAAACTCCTTTAGGGTTATAGCGCCAATGATTATGTTGATCTTATATTTAAAAGTCTAATTACATTTTAGTATAGAGTAAATTTATTTTTATTTCAAAATTATATGTATTTCACGTAATTTTCCATAAGTCATAAGTCTATTAAGTTAATTCTTTTTACCGTTTAAAAATAATATTAATTGTTAATATTTTTTTAAAGTGATATTTAATTTCCGGTTTTTTTTCGTATTTCTTAAATCGTATGCACTCATATATTACATTCATATTTCATAGTTTTAATCAGTCTTGCATTGATTTAAAGCACTTGATTTAAATCACATTGATTAAAAAAAAATTAAATCACTTGTTCTGCAATTTTTATTTAACATTCCAGATTTACGAAAACTAGGGAAAAAAGCGTGTGAATAATGTTACCATGTAGCAATACTTTCAAGAATTACTAAATCTATTTAATTTCATCGGTAAACTACAACAACATCTTCCCTTTGTAATCATATTTCTGTTAGTTTGATATGACCAGCAATACATGTTTGCATTACAATAGCTATATATTGGAAGCAACTGTTGGAATTAGTTTGAGACTCGAGTGTGTGCGTCGAGATTGTGGTGTGAGGCACTGCAAAGACACCTTGGCCTTCTGCGTAACAAGATTCGCCTTGAGCCTTTCATTTCCGCAAGCGTAATGAAAGATGATGATTGTCTGCGGTTAATTTGGCTCGTATTGAGTTCATATTTCTCAAGTGAAACGTCAGGGAAATAAATTAGACTTCATTATTCTCGTATTATATTGTGCGCCTGTAAAATTGAAAGCCGTGGTCGTACCGTGCGCTTGTTATGATTTAAGAGCGGGGGTTACCTTTGCTGGTCTTTCACAAGGCTTTCCTAATTATCTTGCAACTTGTCCTCTGATTATAATTGTCTCATTCCGACTTCAAAGACCAACTACTTGCCCGTGAATTCCACCCTCTTTTTCCTCGATTCCTCTTACTACCAATTTCAATCCAAAATGTTGTCCTCAATCATACCCAGATTTTATTCAAATCTTAATTAATATTTTTTTTATTACTATTTTATGGATTATGATAACAAACTAATGACTGATTATATTTCAGCTTTTTTTCACATTATTGTATCTGGAGCTCACATACCATCTTTTTAAAAAATCCATAACATCGAGTAGGGACCACACGTCACTAGTACTCTATTAAATAAGAGATTTTGGAAAATGATTGTACTGTACACGAAAAATTACTTGAGGAGTATACCTATCTTCTGGCATACAAATATTCAAAATACCCTTGTCTAAAATGGGCAGCAGGAAGACTTGTTGTAAGGGATTCTCTGTCCTGGTTCATTGATGGTTCAAAATTGGACACAGGAGGAACTGGAGTGAGTATGCTTGGCCCAGATTGCCGAATTAAGAAATCCATAGATTTGCCATAGAGATATGCAATAAGACTCTGTGCTCAAACGACTAGTAAATCAAAACTAGTCTGGAATTTAATTTTCATACTACGGACCGGAACCGTCATGTGGTCTTCCACAAAGCCACTATAAGAAGAAGGTCAAAAACTGGGAGGAATCTGCTATATTCTCATTTTGGAAAAACAGTCCAATCCTTAGTCAAGCAAGAAAATTCACTTCTCCAGGTGACAGGAGACCTCACTGGTCATTTTCCTTTAAAATACCATTTGTACAAAATTGGTAAACCTGAAAATGACATCAGTCTACTCTGTGAAGAGGACGAAGAATCGTGTAACTTCTATATAACAAATAAAAATATGAAATTTATATCGGTATATATCCCACAGGATATACCTATAATTTTAATGAGTTGTTATAAAAAATTGGTATATATATAAGTATAATAATGGTTAAATTTGAAGTATGTCATTTAACGGATACAGTAATTAAATATACAAATTTGATAATGCAAGAAGTTATAAGGTTAAATTTAGTAAAATAACTAGAATAGCATAATTTCTTGAGGTGATTCGTTGAATACCCCCAGACTTTCTTGCAACGGTTTTCAAGATAGTGACGCTGTCTCCATTTGTGAATTTTCCTCATTAATTTCGCAATTAAATTTAAATACAGTCCGTTTTCAATCTTCAAGGGAGAGATTTTATTTATTTTAATAAGCTAGTGGCAGTTTTTGAGAATTCCGCAGAGATGTCGCGAGTGTAAAGTTCCCCCCTTCGGCAATATGAGTAACGAGAAGAAGATCCTTAATTAAAAAGTTTTAATTCGTGCGGCAATAAATAAAAAACTGCAGCCTGTCGCAGTAGGCGTCGCAAGGTGAAAGCACAGCGTCGCGCGACGTGTGAAATATTAATTACTTATTTCCGCCTTCTTAATACACGGCGCTTAAATTTCTCTTTAATTAACTTCAGATAGCAGCAGCAAGAAAAAATATTCTCTCCAGATTAGCACACGGAATTTTGATGTTTTAATATCACGGGGACACGGGATTAATAATTCATCTTCAGGAAAAATACTACAAATATTTTGCATTTTCAAATATTCATAAGAAGAAGAATCCTAAAGGCCTCTTGAACAGATCTATAACTTATAGTAGGTTTAAGACTAATTCAATATAGAAGTATTACAATTACAATTAAGAAATTTTAAAATTGAAAATTTAGCTCAAAATAAATTTTACCTTTCGAACTATACTTCAGTAAAGGATTGTTGTAGGTATATCCCGCTACTTAGTAAGATATAGGGATAGTGCCAGATATCACATATTGAAAATTTGAATTTATATATTTTGTTACACGCGTTTATATTGACAATTGATCAACAATATCGCTTACTGCAAAATTTTATTTTATAATTATTTATAGGAATAATTTATTAATAAAATTATTATTACGAGAACTTTTCCAAAAGAAAAAATTTGAAACACATAATGTTAATTAAGTTTTAGCGCACGAATCTAGGTGTTCATAGACGAGACATTTTGTTGCACAAATAACCATTTTTTAACTATCAGGTTGATATCTGTAATTCTGAATTATATCTATATATATATATATATATATATATATATATATATATATATATAAGAAAATTAAATAAATATATAAGTAGTAGGTAATATCGGAAAGTAATATGTTGTACCCGTTGCGACACTCACTTAAAAGAGAGGTATGGTAATCATACCGATTTTGACATTTCCAGGTTTTAACAAATGTCCACGAATTAAGATTTTTACAATATGTTTTGACTATTTTAAGTGTGATGTCTCTCTGCATGGATGTACAGGGAGCATGTGACGATCAAATTCGGCTGAACGGTTACTAATATCAATGGCACGAGTTGATCAACTTGGACAACCAAAAATGACAATCTACTTTTAACATTTTAGATTTTTGCGAATAATTTGTAATATTTAAGAACATATTTCAAAAAAGATATTTGACAAAAGGTGTAGTTGTATACAACAGGTACGTCACAAAGTTTAAAAAAATTATATTTTTTCGGTAGTGGCGGTTGGTTCTGTGGTAGCCACAACTATTTTTTTGTTGTAAACATCAACTCAGATCATATATTAAGCTCATTTACAAATTCAAAAGTACAAACCATTCGTCTACACTGTCAGTCAGTTCAGTACATTAGAAAACTGATACATTATTTCTAGCGTATCCTTAGTTCTTTGAAAATATACAAATATCTGAGGGTTCTTTTGAAGGAGGGGAATGATTTGTAGATTCTGTGCTGTAGCAAGGGAAGGTAGGTTGATGGCTGTAGGCAGACGATGGACAAAAGCTTTCAGAGCAGTTCGCCTCCTTATTAGCGTGGGCGTTGTTTCCATGACGGATTAGCGTGTAGGTAATAACCCCCGTGAAAAATGCCGCGCAGGGCGGGATAATGAAAAGTGTGCGCTGGCGTGCCCGTGCTCGACTTTGATGTATTCACAAATTCATGGCGACTTCACGTCGATGAACTCTGCAAACCCATCTTTTCAAAACATAATTTATCTTCGTTTCACGCTTGTTTTCGATGTTTACTTCGTGCGCCTGCAATCATCGCCGATTCTTTGCTCGCGCGATTTTTAATTACTCCTTCCTTAATTATTTTTATAATCAAACGCGACAGCCCGGACAAACTTTCCCCATTCCATACTCCTACCCTCATCAACAAATAGAAAATATATCATTTACTTCTTCTTCCAACTGTGTAATATAAAAGGAAAGATGTTTAGTACAGCTAGTATAGTTTTTGCGCGATAACAGGGAATTTAAATCATCAAAAAAACTCTTATATATTTTGTATAAAGAGCAGGATCGTCTTATATTTTAAAAAGTAGTTACCAATGACAATTAACAAATGTGCGAGAAATAACTCCCATTGGAGTTCTTTCAGAATTTAGATACCAAATCTAGAGGTTTAGTTCTTTTCAATATTTTTATTCTGAGGAATTACCTAGTAAGTTTATTGCTAAATTATTAATATAGTTATGTAAGCAATTTTCACATCGGGTAGAGTAGGTTTCTATTAGTCCCTTAACATTTAAAATTTTTAAATCCGAATGTATTGATTCATTTGTGACAAAACAGGAAGCATTTACAATTAGTCGTAAAAATTTATTTTGAAATCTTTGTATAATTTTTAAATTTAATTTCTTAGCGCACCCCCATAATTGAATTCCATATTTCCATATAGAAATAATTGCAGCTTTGGAGAATTTTGCAGTATACTGATAATTTTGATATTCTTCTTACAAACCAATAGTTTTTTAATTTTTAAATCTGGCTGTTTTCTTTTACATGTTACATATTTCTTCCAAGTGAGGCCTTTATCTGATAAAGTTTATCAAGATACCCAGATAACTTGCTTCTGTCTGTTGGGGTATTACTTTATTGTTAATTGTCACTGCGGGGCAGATGACTTGTTTTTTTTTTGTAAATGTCACGCGAACAATTTTATTTTTATTTATTTTGATACACGTTTTTCACCCATTCCATCACTTAATTTAATGCTGTTTGGAGATTTCTTGAAGGTTCTACTGAATCTTTATGATGTGATATTGCAGTGTCATCTGCATATAGTATTGTAGTCTTCTCCTGACAATGATAGTCAACTTTGGTTAAAAACGGTCTTCAGAAAGCAACATTTTGTTAAAGTTACTTTCGAAAAAAAAAATTTATGGAAAAGGTGTTGTAAAAAATGTAATTAACAACTTTATTTAAAAAATCTGGTGCATCGTATTAGTACTTTTTTATTCGAACCCAGCTGTCATACTGAACATAATAAATATAATTTGAAATTAACTATAAGCTATAATTCTCTTGTAGTAACCACTTATATTCAAGTAAAAATTGATTTAATTAATGTAGATATATGGTATCCGACGTCTTTTTCGTCTTATAGTATCATTAAATGATTCACCAACTATGAAAATCAAATCCATTCTAACATTTTCAATACAATGGACTTTTAATAATTCCCTCTTTAATTATTTTTCAGGGCAGAAAAGTTTGGCGCCGCCGCCACTGCACTGCACGAACATTTACATGATATTGTAATAAGTGAATTTTAATTACAATGCTGTAAGAAAGTTGTTGAAGACTGCGGTATTGTTATTCTTTGATTCCGAGACAATCGAAATGGAAATTTGCATGAACTTTATTGCTGATGTAAAATTAAACTGTTTAAGTTTCTCTATCAAAAGACTCTCATTTTTCTTTGCGTTTCTTTTGTTTGCAATTAGCAAGTGGAATAACGTGCATCGCTTGGTCTCTCTTCAGCGCGGCTGCGTTTTGATTTATCATACCTTGCGCGGTAATTTGAGAGGCCATTTCTCACTTTTCACTTGGACCGCATCCATCAATTTACATTCGCTCTCATTGAAATTAAATGAGTATGAGTTCTCGAGCTTTCAAAGCAAATCAAAACCCCACAATTTCTCACCGATGTGAATACAAATTCAATATAAAATTCATAAAATTTATAAATTAATATCACATATTTTCAAACAAATTCTTCTATAGCATTCTCGAACGAAAACTGTTTATAATTTTCTTAAATATTAAAGTACATAATTTATATTAACACATACCTACATGCATTTCAACTCATATAGCAGTATATACGACTAACTTTTTATAATAGATTTATTCTTATCTTTCTATTATTTAATAAATAAATAAATAAATAAATATATATATATATATATATATATATATATATATATATAGTAAATGTAATAGTAAGTATTATTAGTATGCATTAAGGAATAACGCAGCTGCAATCGGTTTATCTATCTGTTTCTAGACTTTTTTAATTTATAGTCCCTCTGAAAAGAACTTGCAGTTTATATTGGGTTCCGAACAACTAGAACACAGTGGTGTTTTATTTGAATAAAGGTAAGTAAAACTACGATTTGAAGCTCTGATCTTACACTCTGCTCAATTAGAGTCGAAAGGCACTAATCATGTGAAACACCGCTGCTCTTATAGATCTTTTCACCTTTTTAAAGCTTAGTTTCCTGGTCAATAAACAGTTAAATAAATGATAAATGATAGTTTATAAGTGAGTAATATATAAAAGTAATAATTAACAAAACATATGTTATGCACTACACTGAGAAAAAGATATAATCAAGAGAAATGAAAATTCATTTGTTACAAATAAATTCTACGCTTGAATAGGTCCAAATATATATACAATCGAAGCAATGCAATAATTTATTTGAGGCATTTATTTGTCTCAAATAAATATATATTGAGTTGAATTATATTCCTTTCTGGTGAGAACTATGAATGTAATTGCATGAATTATAATCATTTATTTTATCCAAATACATACCCACTTTTCATAACCTGTCCACTCTAAGAGAATTCAAATAAATATTTTTATTGAAGCAAATTATTTAAATAAAAACCACAATATTTTTTTTTACATCATGTATTTTATTAACATATATCTCTATAGGATATTAATGAGTACATAACAAAACATTATTGTAATACAAATATTCCAAAGTAATATACGAATATTGTAAACTATTAAAAAAAAGTCAAATTATTTAAATTAGTATTTCTTTAACTCGAGACTTTAAGCATATTACAAATATGCTTTGAACCATTTGCACATACATGTAAATTATTTTTGGTATTCATTCTATAAGGGTTGGTGTTAATGCGATAAACGCATCAAGATCAATTTCCTCGTCTGAAATAAAATTTGATATATTAATTTTGATTGCACCATAATGTTTTTTATGTTTTAAAACTTAATAGGTATTTTACATGCATTACAGTAAACAATTTTCATTTAACACTCGGAGCATGATTCTTAACGCTATATTAAATTAACAAAAGTAAACAATAATTACCTCTTAACCTTAAAAATTGAGAAATGTATGCTCGGTTATAAAGATACTTACCCTAAAAATATAAACCAAGTCTTCTAAATTCCACTCAAGTAATTTATATTTTTCTATTTCATCAGCCATAGTCTCTACTTTGTAACGCAACAAACACGGCAGAAATTACAATTACACCACGAACGAGATGAAATGACTAACCAACAAGTCCATACACGTTACTTAAATTCATGTCATAACAAATATAACAGTTTTCGGTCAATGGAGCAACTGCTTTGCCGCAAATAATATTTATTTGTGACAAATAAATGAAGTTTCATGTAATACTTACTATTTTTCATCGTAATAAATATGTAATTTACAGAAGTATGCTATGTAATTATTTCAATAAAGTTATATATTTATAACAAATAAATAAATAGTTCATAAAATTGTATATTTATTTATTAAAAATCTCAATTTAGAATATTAAATATAAATATACCAGTTTACTTGAGAAAATTAAACTGAATTTAAGTGAAATGAATCATGGTCAAATAAATAATATAACTGAATGAATGAAATAGATTTCATATTAAAAATTAAATTATAATTGTTGCAAGATTATATTAATTGGCTGAATGAAGTACCCTCCAAATATGAATAATTATTTGCTAAAAACCAGTTATTTTTCTCAGTGTATATATCAATTTCATTAACTCTTGTCTTTATATTATTATAAAATAGTTAATATCTGACCTGTCACCTGTCTATTATATCTGCAGATCAAAACGAAGAAGGAACCAAAAATCGACTCACCTGAAAAAGAAACAAACTGTTAACATATAAAAACGACTTGGCAAATATTTTTTTACATACAAAACTTACTCTCTTTTCGCGAAATAGTGAGAAAAATAACTTTTCTCTCTTTAGAGAGGAAAATTTATAGTGTTCCCAAATGTATACTGCGAATATTATTATAGAATGTAATAGTGGAAAAGGTCATTATTATATTAAAAATTATTTTAAAAAAATATGGCAATTATGTCTTTTCTTTTCTTTTTTCAAATTATTTCACAATTTGACGACTTAAATTGGCATATTGCACAGCTAAATAAATGTCAAAGTTTCCATAAACTAATTTTCTAGCTTTTCATGTTGCTACGCCTATTCGTCCGAATAAATCGATTTTTGAAACATGTCATGAAAAAATGTTGTGTCTAGCACGAAAGGAAATCACTTTTTTCACTTTCACTCGAATGCTTTACTCGCTATACGCTTGAGTCAAACTCGAGTTCGAATGGTAAAACATTTTAACGGTAAAGCTTGTCAGCTTTCTACTACTATAGGGATACAGTAGTATTTATTTTTTTGTTAAAAATTTGTATGCCAAATCTTATATTTTGCTCAGTTTGAGTTGGATACATTTTTAAAAACTAAAACGACGTTTTGGTATTTTCTGAAAGATGAGTAAGGAAACCAAATATTTGAAAATTCTAATTTATTGTTAACTTTTTATATTCACTTACTTTGCTCTGGTACTTTTTCTGTTAAGAATTTTGTGTAATGAAAAAAGTAAATAAAACTTTAGATAAAATTTCATTGTTTAATGAATAATCGCTGATTTTAACGAGGAATGCGCCAGTCGTTTACAATTTAATTCTTGGTACACGAAACGCAATATTGACATGGAAATGTTTACAGAAATAAAAGCGTGCATGCAACTCGCAAACGAAATAAATGTCGAAATGATGTCAATAATGCTGCTATCATAACCGTTTCCAATTCACGTGCAAATAGCTCAATTCAAAAATCAATAGCTGGTATGGGCTTGGAAAGCCACTAGGCACTACCACTAGCCTCCTGCAGTCCGGGCTCATATAAATTACGTTGTCAGGTGTGGCCGCCGGAACGCGGGGGCGGATTTTTCCGGGTTGAGGAAGCGTATTTGTTGCTGACACTGCATCTTGCCTAAGCCTTTGAACAACTTCTTTCGCCATAGTTAAGATGAAATACAAATTGAGAGGTATTCAAAAGAGCTCCATCAGGGAATTTTCCTGACCCAAGGTTACTAACGTCGTATTTTATTTTTTGCATAGCCCCTTACCTTGCGCAAAATTTACCAGAATAGACACAGAACTCTTGATTTATTTATTTATACTACAAGTTTAAAAAGTTGTAAAATATACTCCCAAGCAAATTGGTATTAAATGAGAATAAAAGAAACTTGTAACTTATATACTAATTGTACTTAAAGTTAAGATAGACACTTTCAGTAGCTCATATTTTAATTCACTTACTGGTGTACACGAATATTTAAATTAGTATCCGACGAAAACGAACACGAAAACTATGCGTCCGTTTTCGGTCAGTTTCGGCCACACTGTGTTTCGGCCAATATCTTGCCGAAACTAATATTCTTGTCGTTTCTTGCGATTTCAGGTTTATTCGGAGCGGTTTCACTCTCCTAATCTTTTTGTTTGTTAATTAATAGTTGTGTTTTGTATGTTATTTCAATTTTCGTTCTGACGAAGTTATAATTCTTATTTTATTATCATTATTCTGAGGCAGTTAATTCAAGGGTGTCATGTGCAAGATGAGACAAGATCTTATTAATTTAATTTTTAGAATTAAGAAAAAGACTTGCAGTACGAGTTTCTATTGTATAAGTAATTTCTTATTCGCTGATTCTACATAGTTTCAATGGATACTTATATATTTTGCTTTTACTCCGGTGGCGTAAAAGTAAAACTTTTTACTCCGGCGGTTATTATTAAATATTATTATTATTAAACTTCAACCTTGTCAATCACGGCACAAAAGATGTTACTTTTATTACATTTGAAGAAAAAATACAATATAATAGAACCTGTTAGTTATTAACAAATACTTCTTGAAAAGATGTAACTATAGTTTAACTTCACTACAGAAGTTTCGGTTTCAGTTACGTTTTTGGCCAAAACTGGAAGAGGAGCCGAATATTCATTTAGGGTTTTGGTTTTGGCTGAAAATAATGTTTCGGTCGAACACTAATTTTAATCTTATTGAATGGTGTATTATTCACTTATTTGGGATTTTGTTACAATTTGAACTGAATGTTTTGAAGAAAAGGCTCTGACACGCATTATATCTGTTAGGTACCAGGTACGTTTTAGCGTCACTGGATGTAACTCCTGCAAATTGCAAGAATATTTCAATTATATTGGATGGTAATAGAAGAGAGAATGTATCATTCACTCATTTGGGATTTTGTTAGAATTTGAACTGAATATTTTGACGAAAAGGCTTTAAAACGCATTCCATTTGTCAGGTACCAGGTATGTTTAAGCATCACTGGAAGTAACTCCTGCAAATTGCACGAATATTTTAATTGTATTGAATGGTAATAGAAGAGAGAATGTATCATTCACTCGTTTGTGATTTTGTTAGCATGTGAAGTGACTGTTTCAAGCAACACTTTCCATCTGTCAGGTACGTTTCAGTAACACTGCCTCCTTCTGCAAGTTGGGGAAATGCAGGACTGAGTATGCATATCTGATAAATGTATTGAAGAAAAGGTTCCGAAAGGTGTTCCGTTTGTCAGGTACCAGATACGTTTTAGCATCACTAATTGTAACTCCTGCACGAATATTTTAATTGTATTGAATGGTAATAGAATAGAGAATGTATCATCCACTCATTTAGAATTTTGTTAGAATTTGAAGTGACTGTTTAAATCCTCTCATCCCATCTATCAGGTACGTTTCAGCACCACTGCCTCCTGCAAGTTGAAATGCAAGCAGGGCTGAGTATGCATATCTGAGATGGATGCCTGGCACCTTGGCGTGTGCGTCCGCACAATGCAGGCGCGCGCGGCACGCGGGCCGGCCTGCTAATGGCAGCAGGAATACGGCGATTAATCATGTCGAGAGTGCCGGCAACATGGCGGCTACACCGAACATCCATTGCAGATAAACACATTACGTATGGCGGCCGGCCGTGTCCTGTGCCCTGTGCCGTGTCGCTGGGCTGTAGCGGTACACCTGCTGCACAAGACACCTACACGCCGACTTATTGCTACCCCAATACACGTAGCTAAGCTGTAATACTTTACATGCACGGTCAAAAATATATTGTAAGCGATTTTTATTTCATAAATCAATAAAGATTCTTTATAAAATTAACCATTTTAGGTAAATAGATAACATAAAAAGAAATGAAAAGAATTATAAAAAAAAAACTATTTGTTTTAAGTTATATTTTTTTTAGGAACAAAAGGATATGTAGAATTACATCAAATAAAATATCTTCATATTATAAATTACAAATAGACCAATGCTGAACAAATCTATAATTCTTACAGATCTCTAAATCTGTAAAAAACTGACAAAAACGCATCTATTTTTGTTGATTAATATAAATTTATACATAGGAGTGGCTACTGTCGTTGCGATTTTGTTCATTATTTACAGATTTACAGATCTTTAAGTCTTACAGATTTGTTCAGAATTGGCCTATTAGTTTTACTTGAAAATTAAGCTTTTCTTAAAATCTCGACTTGATTTTCATTTCAAGCAATTTCAAGCTATTTGCTATTACATGATAATTCGATCGCATTTCGTATATTTCAATTTTACCATTAGTAAAATGAAAATAATCTATGTATAGTGAGGAAAAGACCTAGGTGTATTTAATTAATTGTAGTTATCAGTTAAGTATTATGTACTCCATTTCTAGAAACAAGACAAGAAGATAACGCAAAAGTTATTTAAACTAGAGTAGTAGGTTGTTAAAAATAATATAGAAATATTATTGGATCAGACAAGAAACGAAAATTATGGTTCCAAAAAGTTTTAGAAAGAAGAAAAATATTATAAACTTGTGTAATATAATATGATGGTAGTAATATTCAGATTCTAAGCCTGGGTGAAACACGAATTACTAAATAAATATGAAATACCAATAAAAATTTGAATAGTTTCAAAGATTACCAATTACACTTGTACATTTTATTTAATTAGGTAATTTAACTTTACTAGAAACAGTTTTTTCACAATGCAGTTATAACATTTAGAACCTTATGATCGAAATAGCAACTTTTGAATCACATTGTGATTTGTGATTGCTACTTTTCACTAACTACGATTTTAAAGTGGGATTGTTTATTGTATGGTCAAAGTCGGAATTCTTCGTTACTAATCGAATCGGAATTGTTTAACTAGGAGCGAAACTCCTGCTCTGAATCACAGTTTCACAGTATGATTTGCAATTACTACCTTCATATATGTGAATTTAAACCGTGACTGCGATCACATTTTACTGTAAGATTAAAGCCGAAAATCTTCGTTACTAATCGAAATTGTTCAGGGGTGAAACTGCTACTCTGATTTTAAAGCGTTATCACAGTTATTGTACGGTTAAATTCGTGAATTTTTGTTACTAATTGAAATTGCTTTTTCCTAAAAAGTTTAATGTATACATTAGTGAACCGTAACTGTGATCACGAATGATTTAAAAATAACATAACTGGGATTTGAACCTTTCTAGCAGGACCCAAAATATAAAAAAAACAACGGGATTTCTTTTGAAGGGCTATTAAAAAGTAAAACCAATAAATGAATTCACAATAAATTATTTGTTGGGGAGTGTGTACCGCTTGGAGTTTTGAAATTTTGCAGGCATATCTGATTTCTATTCGCATCATGTTCATCTACTTTGTATTTCTAGTTTCACTTTTCCGTCCCCAGCTGTCACCCGGCAACTGTGTACCGCTGGCTCCGGGGTAAAACCTCGGTAAATATTTCACAGAGCCGTCCCAAGGGGGATGAGCCATATGTTTGTACAAAAAGAATTATAATTACACACGGCAAATATAATAACTGAAATTTCATTTGCCATAAGCATAATGCAATCTTTCAAATAAGACCTTATGGGATTTAAAACCTTACGGAACATCATACACATTTAGTCCAGCTAAACAAACAAAAATGAGAAGATAAACAACCTTACTGACTTTATTTGACTGATTCCACGGATAATAGTAACTATTTACATAATAAGTAAGAAAACAAAGGTTATTATTTGAATAACCAGCTAGTTTCCTCACGTGATCCATACAATATTCTTTCCATTTGAATAAGTACAAAAATGTATTTGAAATTACAAATTTTTAATATTTTGTTGACATTTGCAAAATAAACAAAAGAGACAATACTAAGAACTCCTAAATTTTTGCGTTACTAAGTTACTACATCAAAATTGTTGGTTATAAAACAGATAAACGATGTAAAATAAAATTGGCATTCAAATTTTATGAATTGTAAAATGCGAATATGTGAATCTAATAAATTTAATAAAAAAATTATTAATATTTGTGAAGTTAATAAGACCTAAATATTCTATTTTTGTAGCTGTTAATATTTCTGTGTATACCTATTTTTCCATTTGGATTTCGCGTAAAATAATGATCTCATTATTTCACTAGTGAACCTAGTATAACCTAACTGAAATAAAGAGTCAGTTGTACAGATGTACCAATATGAAAAATAGGGAAATTTTCTGAATTTAATTAGATAGATTGTACATAATTCAATTATCTTACAACCTCTCGATTTTTTCATTCTTTGACAATTTTTGTTTTTAATTTCTACAAATTCTATCTTTTAAATAAAATAGATTTTAAATCTCTTTTACCCTCTCGGATGCCGAGATTATTGTTACATATTATTATTCTATATTATTTATAGTCTTTCCATTCTTTTCTCTTTTTTTTGCTTTCTTGACAGGTAATATGATTCCCAGCCAGTATTTCTTTTATTACAAATTATATCTATTTAAAATTCCGAAAATTGGTATACTTATGAAATTTTTGTTCATAGAATCGAATTGAGATACTATCTCGATTTTGTTTTTAGGTTCAAATACAAAAAAATAAAGGCAAATATATCGAGAAAAAAATAAGAAAATTGAATTCTATTTGAAATTATGAAATTGTATCGATAATTACTTAAAGCTAGAAAATGAATAGTTTTATAAAAACTCTCTGTTTGGCTACATGATTTTGTAATTGGAACAAAAAATAAATTTAGAAAACCGATGTTGAATTTCGTTTATATTTGATAAAATAATGAGTAATAAAGTTTGTCCTGTGATAAAACAACAAATCCCGGCATCTATGAATCAAATGAAACAGTTAACACTTACACAAATACCGGTATTACTCACAGCTACATAAGCCGCTTGAAAGCGAATGACAAAAAAGTCCATTGAATGAATTGAAGGTTTAATAACGGGCATTTGCATCGCGTACAATGCGAAATAAAACTAACATTACATGCGATAAGGGCGCAGCGCCGAACAATGCGAACAATACACGCGTGCACACATGGACACCTCTCATCAGGTGCGTCCGAGAGGGGCGGGCCTGGGTAACGGACGCCACTGTCAAACACAACAGGGGCGAACGGGAGGGGTTAGTCTCGTTATTAATTGGAATCACTGCTGTAAAGAACTCACATTCATTTTATTTCCAATATAATTATATCAGCAATAATTTATTCAGAATTATAAATGTCACGCATATATAATGCAGAGCAATCTTTTTGTTTAAATCTAAATTACTAACATAATACAAATAATAACAAATGAATATACTATTGTAGTCTTATTTCTTCTCTCTGCATTTATCGAAAATTTTAGTAATCTGTATTTATAAAAGAACTAAATTAAACAACAAAAATATTTTAATTCCGGAACACTATATTGCTCTATTTTAAAAAGAATTTTCACGTATTTGTCACAATTAATTTGATTTCAAAAGTAATAAGTATACCTATTATATTAAAAAAAAATAAAGAAGTAGGAGTAAATTAAAACAATTTAATGTAAACGAATAAATAATTCTAAATGTTTATTAGTTAATTTGTTATTATGTGCTAAAATAATTAACATAGTACAAAAAAAAATTCAGTTGTTAATTATTGAAAATAGAAAAAAACTTAAATTTCAAATTTTCTCAGAGAAACTTTTTTTCTCGAAAAATTTTCATTTTCTAGACTTAAGTAAATATGCGCTGATTTCAAATTTTCAAACCGAAGTGAATAATGAAATAATCCATCCAACATAAAAATCTTAAACAATTTATATAAAAATAGACACAGATAAATATAAGTTCATAATCACTTCCGTATAAACGTCATACGCTAAATAAATAAATCTATAAATATAGGACAAAATGTAAAATTTACAGTTTTTAATTTTTACAAATAACTTCAAGTATTTTCTTTTTCGATATTTTTTCATTTATTTTGGAGGCACGGCGCCCCTGACATCTTGACGCCTTTCTACCAAGCTTACCTTTCTTACCATATAGCGCTGGCCCTGCCACTTTTTGTCACTGTATCACTATTATAATTTCTTGTTTCCTTTTCTAATAGATATATTTATTCCTTCAAATATTTTTAATGTATGTATTCAAATGAGGATGATAAGATGAAATAAAAGACACACATATATCTCTGCGGGATTCGAACCCGGAATATTTGGATTGTTTCTAAGCGCTAAATACAACATTGGCGACAATCAACTATTGTTGGTCTTATTGCATAAAATAAGAAAACACTGCTGTCTCCACTATAAACTGCAAATTCCTTGCAATGGCGGTAGGATGTCTAAAATGCAAGGAAAATTTGTCACACAACAAATGACTTAAGGTAATTGAAGTCCTGTTCCATCATGGAGTGTTGTGTTACATTGTATTTATATTATTAAAAGTGTTGCATGTATTCATTTAAAAGAATGTACAGAGGTAAATAGAATTTGAACGGTGGTAGAAAATATGGGAGACTTGTTGGTTTGAATGTGTGTGTAGGTATTGTGTGCATTTGGTAAAGTGAGTGTCAACAACCACACGCGGCATCCGAGTGCAAGCAAGCGAAGCCCCGCCACACGGCACGAAATTAAGGAAGAACCAAACAAGAAATGAAGTCGGTAAGTACGCAAGACGAGGTAACATAAACGCTTGCAGCGTTTCCTGTTTTGCAAGTTTCCGTTTTACGCTCATCGCGTCACGTCTACGCCATACATACACGCACACACGGACACCGACTACGTATCATAAAGTTTTAACGAGTACAGCTGCAAACATATGTATCCGTTGCTGGAAATTTTAATACAAATCGCTCACAAGCCGTTAACTATTTAGGCAGACGACTTTGTTTTCGATAGAAATAGATAACAGCAATAGCAGTTTTCCTTTTATACAAATTGATTCACCAACTTCCACAACATTGCCCGTGAATTAACAACATGAATTAAACAACTCATGTAAAAAGTTTTACGGGAGGGCCTGCTTTTTTCAACAAACAAAACTCAAATAATAATAATAGTAAAAACTTGTCTCTCCTGAAATGGGGAAGTTCGGCGATTTTTTTTTATTTTTTCATTTTATTAAGAATGTTTTACACCCAGAGTAAATGCGTTAATTTTTCGAAATATTTTAGGCTCACCGATTTAATCTAAAAGAGATTTTACGTTAATATTTTTATTTAAATAAATAGTTAAATTATTTTAAAATGAAAATTTGTGTTTGCAAATGTATGTGAGCATTTTATAATTAACTCAGCCAAACATTCAAATAAATAAGTAGCATCCTGTTGTAAACAGAGCAAAATTAAAAAAAAAATCTACATGTAGTAAATCTGTCACAAAATATATTTTTTATATAAAGCTTGTTACTTGCATATTATTAGAAAATACTAAGTAATGGATTTTTGCCAAACGTTGATAAAGTTGTACAAATGTTAAAAGTCTAAATATTGAATTATACTTTAAATCGTATTTACTGTATACGATTACACACAGGTACATCTGGACGGAAAGTAGAACGGAGAGACGGTAAAAATAGCCCAAATATATTGTAAAGGCATTAATTCGTGCACGTCTGTTTTAATTTCGAAATTCCCCTATAAACTTTTTGTTACTTCTACTCTCCTTGTCCTACAAGCAGGGCTATCCTAGTCCATGCAGGAGTCTCTGGGTACACAGAGTTTGAGGGATCCTTTTAGAAAAAAAAAATAGAATGAAAACATCAAAATGTACTTTTGTTCAATGTCTTTATTGAATATTTATTATGTAGTCTTATACAAATATGTGATTTGATTATTGTTTTAAGAATTGGGCTTATATTGATGTTGATAGTTTCTTTTGAAATTTCTGACTTGAAAATCTTATAACGTTATAAAATATAGAGTGCCATTTATATTAATATGGGTTGTCGCTAGATGGCATTGTTTCGCAATGTTTTGTTAATTATGGTTTGAACTAAGAAACCAATCAGTTTCTTTTTTAATTGATTAATTTAATTGGATGAAAAATGCAAGGGGTTTCGACATTTCGGGGCCCTCATCAGAAAGGGGGCCCTGGATTCGTGCCCCATGTTCCCTTAGGATAAAGAACTGTTTAAGTGTGTAGATTTTTTGAATTGAAAAACAATAGTTAGGAGACATTTGAGGAAGTATTTTATCTGAGATAAAAATAAATTTCTAGGATTAAGATAGTTATTTACGAGGCTTATGTCTGATAATAAATAACTGTTTTGGTGAAACTTTAATTTATTCCTGATATATATTATTCTTGTTTATGTTATGTTCTATGCATGTGCAAAAATGGCTCGTGAAGTCCGTCAAATTCACCTTTAAGTATATACGTAATTAACTATTCCGAAACCACTTTAAGCCGTAGGTCTCTTTCAGAGGCTTTAGGGAAAAACCGTCTTCACCAAAATGAAAGTAAAAATCATTATGAAATGATTCCAATTTCACGTGTAACCAAAACTCTTCTAGGTTTATAGCGCTAGTAATAATCATTTCAAAGTTCCCAATTGAAATTCCAATGCTGTCTAGGGATAATGTATGTTGCATTACAAAATATAAAAATTCCAGGTCATGGTTAGATGAAATATCTCGAGTTTAAAATGATGAAGAGTTTTTTACCTGTCAAAACTGCAGCCATCAATTCTTCATCAGAGTGCAGTCCACTTTGTCCACCGGTCAAGCTCATGCTCCGTATCGGATAAACACATAAATATCTTTCGTTAATATTGTAGTGATACTTGTCGTCCATCACTACTTTGACAATTTAGACTTGGGAGCAGGAGATGCACTCAGCGCTCGCTGAAATATTGCGCAGTATGACAGGGAAGGAAATTATTTGTAAAATCCATGAGCAGCTACATTACGTAGGTAGACAAACTCCAAGACAGTTGCAATTTTCTTTAATCCATAATTGAAAAGTCTTCGTTATTGTTACAACCACGACGCAGTATTGGATGACTATTTAACTTAGTCGCGTGATTTGATGTCTCAATTGATAAAAATTTTTAGTATTAGTTCCAACAAAAAAAAAATGTGATTAGTCAAGTGCTCAAACTAAAACTGAGCGAAATGAAGATCTTGGGTTCTAGTCCCATTGTCGCCAATTAATTAAGTAATATACCGTTGTAATCAAGTTATATTTTCCACAGTTGATTTTCACGTCTTCAGTTTCTGCAGCAAGAATTATTAAATTTTTATCTTGTATCTTTGCCGTATACGCATGGTATATATGAGACTTTTATTTGCTATCATAGCTTTTACGGAGGGATCATTTATTAAGGTGATTTTGGCGTCGACAATTTGTGATTCATTGTTTGTTGGTAGTTTCGTTTGTTTATTCTGCAACTCTTTTCGTACGTTTCATCATATAATTATTACTATATCACCCGACAAGATGAGGTCATCAATATCAACGAAATCTCGAGTTCGATTCCAACAGAAAATATATAATAATTGTGTATAACACAACATGTCCACGTGACTTTCGATTTCGGTTCACTCCCTCCCAAATATTAAAAAAGTCCATAAGTCTTACTTCACTGTCTTGATATATCAATTAAGTAAAATATAAATAATTATTTCTAAATAATATGAGAATTCATAAGCATGCGCCTCTAAAGTTTTCATTTTCGTCGCCGAAAATATCTCCCTTGATGCAACACTGTTCGGACTAACAGTTTAAATGACTATAAATTGTTAAACCCTCACAGAAGCTGCAGTTGGAGTATAACAAACATAGCCCTAAAATGCAAGTAATAATAAGAAATGAATACTAATCTTATCGGAGAACAGTACAAAAATGTAAAGTGTAAATCAAATATCGCATGGTTTCATAGATTTAGAATTGGAACCTATTATATGCTAAGTTATGGCTAAACTTTGGACTACATGCAAAAATATAATGAAAGTAAATAGTCACGAAACATACCCTAGAAATGTAACTTAGAAGAATATTGTACCAAAGGCTATAATCGAATACTCTCCAACTAATAATACATTTCAGTAAATAACGTTTAACTTGTTTGTCTATTTTAATCCTTGAAAGTTTTTTTTATGTTGATATCGATAACATTCTTTAATACATATTAAAATAAGAATAAGAAAATATTTTCTATTGAGTGGCTAATAGCATAGACTGCTGTAAGTATCCTGTTTATAAAACAAATTAAAAAATATTTCACCGAGTACCAACAGTCAACTTAATTATCTTTATTAGCATAATAATTATTAAATTAAATAACAGTACATTCTGCAAATAAACGCATTTTTACCGAGAAAAATTTGTAATATGACCTTCTCGTTTGTAGGCGACCTTCTATTTAATTTTTCACTTTTTTTGGAAATAACACCTTATTTTATGTCCTACGGTACGTGTAGATACCATAAGAAAATTTAATGATCAATGATTAATTCGAAGGAAGATTTTGATGCAATCCAAACAAGAATGATTAAATATCTCCTCTTCCCCCTGTCTTAAAAGAATGCGAAACTGGATCACACTTGACTGCGCGTTACTCGCAGCACCTCAGGAATTTTGAGAGGAGGCTGTGGATTTAATTTTTCACCTGGCGTTTGGAGACGTCAGGCTAGGAGACAAGTTGTCAACGGGTCGTTAGTGCTACAAGTGAGACAGGTCCTACATCATACTGTCAATAGTCTATACTTAGCCGCTAAGCAACACTTGGCCAATTTGTATCTGTTCGTTACAGTTCATCGTGTCCTTTATACGACACCTTCACGAAAGGCGTACCATTCCAAAAGATGCAACGAATATCGATGACTTTTTCATAATATAAGCGCTCACAAACACTCATAAATAGTGCCAGCTATACTAATGACATGTTTTTTTTTATGA
Source organism: Stenolophus ochropezus (assembly GCA_035578165.1). NCBI lineage: Eukaryota > Metazoa > Arthropoda > Insecta > Coleoptera > Carabidae > Stenolophus > Stenolophus ochropezus. The sequence goes on from JAQOWZ010000002.1 coordinate 9,392,254, forward strand.
TTATTCACACATGTCACTTTCATCCAATCAGAATGCTTCATTTGATGGCCGTAAGTAGTTTTTCAGTGAAGAAATTTAATAAAACCACAGTATCATAGTAATAGTTACATTTTGTTGATATCAAAAATTTCATGTTTGAACTCGTTGTCTGTTACTACGCAACAACTATTCGTATATATTTTTTTCCAATAAATTCATGGCTCTTGTTGTATTACTTATGTTTACTATCATACCAATTTTTGGAAATATATAATCTGAGTTACTTAGAAAAATGTAACTAAATTATCTTTTTTGAAAATTAGTTAGATTACTACATATTATACACATATTTCATAGTGCGTTATATTTGTAAAACAAAATTAATATTATTTGAAAACTCATCAGAACAACTAACACACGGACGTAATAAAAAAATTTGAAAGTATTACGTATTCTAAGCGTCTTTATTCGACTATTTATATCTACCTATTTACGTATATGAGTTTATAGTAGAAGAATTGTTAAATATTGGAAATAATAGAGTAATTTACATTGGCATCAAAAAATTTAGCAACCATTGCTTAGATAAAAATTAAGAAGTTTGAAACTTATTAAAGCATACATTTTAAACTGTAGAATATCTCAATAGATTTAAGAAAATCAGGATTAGACATATTACAAATCAATTTCTTCTAATTGAAATAGGATTTTTCTTTACTTAAATCATATTTTTTTAAAGATATAGTAAAATCTCAAACATGATCACAAAATAGCACTTATTATGAAAAACATATTGTAAGGAATAAGAAAAATTTAAAATAATAATAAAATACTACAGTAAAGTCTATTTATATCAATACTGCTTATAGAGACAAACTGGTTATAACGTTGAAATTGTGATAACTTGTTTGAAAGCCCACATACGCTGACGTTATTTTTTTTTATCTGTTGTAGCGACATAATTTTTGAGGTTCCTTCTATGTCGTTATAACCGGATATTACAGTAACACAGTTCAACGTTTAATAAAAAAAAATCTGCGTTATAAATTCAAAATAATATATCAGTAAAGCCATTCTACCGACAAAGTTAAACAGATTTAGTAGTTCTTGAAAGTATTGGTAACATTACCCACATGCTTTTTTTCTCCAATTTTCCTTGGTATTCGAACCTGTAACATTTGGATAGAGAAGCTTGATCGTTAAACCCGACAATGTTAGTAATATTTGTACATTACCCTGTAAGAGAATAGATTGAATAAATGTACTGGAGCGTAAAATACTTAATTGCAATTAGTTGTATTTTGTGTAGGGAATTAAAGTGTTGTTATACTTTAAATTGAGAACGTTGGCCCTGATCGAAGATAAACTGAATAAAGCAATTACATCATAGGGGCCTTGGTAATGAAAGTAAATGAGAGTAATATTTCGTAGTGAAGTGCATGCAGCTATTGATTCACTTATAGGTACGGGTACGGGCTGCGAAAGAGAGAAACCAGAAACAATGCATGCATTGAAAACTGCGTGCGTCCATCCCAGTTCGAGGAAGCACAAAGCGATCTGTCTGGAGATCCAATTAGAGCAGACAGCGGCCACCTTCCCAGAACGCATTAATTCATTACAAATCAGGATATCCATGCTCCAGCACTGTCTGGGATATTGCTTTCATACCTCCACCTAGCAATTTAGCCACTTAACATCACTTAAACGTTCATTGTCTGCGCTGAGGTAGAGCTGTACAGTTACGTGGGAACGCAGGCTTCATTGTTGTTTTTAAATGAAATTTGTTTTGTTGTCTGCTTCACAAACACGCTACACATGTTGCTTCAATCAACGACAATTACCAAATTTTTAAATTACGAATTTTAGCTCAAAACTTATTTTACCTTACAAACTATAGTAAGGAATGTTGCTGTTAATTTTGGATTATGTACACTTTGCTTTTTTCTATTTTTACTGTCTATTTGATGATAACCAAATTCTTCAAGTTGCAATAAAATTTAGCAAGCACAATCTTGCGAGGTCAGGCAGCATCGGTAATAGATAAAAAAATATCATTACTCCAAGGAAGTTGAAAATTGTTAAAATATTTGAATTAACTGACGTCAGTTGATATTTTGTAAAAAACCAAAATTCAAGTTTTTCATTCTTAATAAATGACTTTTCAGAAACAGCCGTGAATTATTTAGTTTAAACTCGTAATAAATTAACAAAGTAATTCAAACAAACAATAAAAAAAGAAATATACAAGCAGAGATCTGCTGCTAAATTTATTATGTTTCTGGCTTGGTTCAGGTTTATACCAAAAAAATTAGGTTCAGGTTACAACCTGAAAACCGGTTTAAATTCGGATCTTTGGATTCGGGTTTAGGTTAAAATAGTATTGCCGTCTAGACTGGACAAGACAAAACTTAGTCTAGACTAAAAAGTTTTGCCTAGATACCAAGACTCTAGATGTTTTCAAGGCTCTACATTAACCTTTATTCATACGCTTTAGAGAAGGACAGATAATTCTTCGGCAGCGTTCTTTTTTTATTTCATAATTACAAGCTTCGCATGATATATTCTATTACGAAAATTTTATATTTTTAATTAATCTTGTCTTGAAATTTGTTTAGAATTTTGTCGTTTCGATCTAAAATAAGAAATTCTTGTCTTGTCTTGAAATTTCAAGACAAGACAACACATACGTATATATTTTTTCCATACTTTCACTAGTTAATGTTTATATTTTATGTATATAAACATTTTCAGAAACACTTGCTTATTACAGGAATTTCATATTGTCAGCAACCAAAACAAAAAGTAACAAGGGATATTTAATTATTCAAATTATGATTGTAATACATTTGTTTATTGATTTTTTTATTTATTTAAGTCTTTATTTAAAACTGATTAAAAAAACCAACAAGTAAATCTGATACCTAAATTATATAATAACGTGCAAGAAATAACTCCCATTGGAGTTCTTCTAGTTTTATGTTGTTTTTACTTCATAATTTAGATGCCAAATCTAGAGGATTAGTTCTTTTCTATCTTCATATTTCTGAGAAATTTTCTAATAAATTTAGTGCTAAATTATTAATATGGTTATGTTATTGAAGCGGTAAAACATATTTCGGTTTATAATTAAAAATAAAAAGTTCAATTCAGATTCAAATTCACTGACATTGAAAAGTTTTAATTCAATTGTGGTTCATTTCAGAAAAATAATCAATTTGGGGTTCAGTTTTAAGCCCCCGTATAGCAATAAGACATTTAATTTTTTTTTAAATACTGGTTAGAAACAAATGAGTCGATAAATTTTTACTATTAGTTTTTTGTCATTGTTTGAACATATTACACTTTATGTGAGTACATTTGGCTAAATATAAGAAGAGAAATCTCGCACAATGTATCAATTCTACGTGAGTTAATTGGGCTTCAGCATCCCACTAATTATCAAATTGAGGACAACAAGATCCCCGCAATAATAGCATTGAGAATTGGCGAGCCGCCTGAATTTGATATTCTGATTAATTGGCGGTTGTCATGTATGTACATACGTCTAACAGTTCATAAATAGCGACTTTCTTTTCCTTTCCGGACGGAGCCAACTTATTTTTAACCTATTGAACCAGAATGATCAACTACTGTTTACCAATTTACTTGATTCAACAGCGGTAATTTACGGCTTGGGGAATTTATTGCACGTGCTTTATTTTTCATTATTTTAACGCCAGGTTTTTAGTCAGGTGATATTTTATCTTAACATTTTTCTAATACAAGGTAAACAAAAACCACTTCCGGGAAATGGTTGCACTTTATCAATTTCCAACAAAGAATGACTCATCAAGCATTGACACCAACCAAATAAATAATATATGATACGAGTATTTTACAAAAATTACTAAGGAAAAAATTAATGCACTATTACATTTAGCCTTGCAATTAACTTATACATATAATTGAAAAAAAAAATACAAAAATTGTAATAATTATTGTTGTCAGAATATTACATACTCACAATTTATTAGAAAATTATATATTGATTTAAACTTTGTAAATTTGGAAAATAAAATAATTTTAACAATAAATATTAGAATTCTTCAAATATTTTGTCCATTAATTAGTTCATTGATTGATTTAAAAAATGTTATATATTTTTAGTTTTTAATTTCTAACATAACAATCTATAAGCAGCAATATTTAAATTTAAAGTGATATATTATTTAGCTAATATTTCACTACTATATGGAAATTAAAACCCAGATTTCACATTCCTCTAAGAGTTGGTTCATTTTAACTCGTTCTTGTAAAACGAATAACAGAATAAATTTGAAATATTATATTACAAAGAAAATATTTTAAGAATTTTCAGGAATTTTCTTAGTTTTTAAAATTTGCAAGTTTTCTATGTAATTATTTGCCTTAAATAAGATATGGAGATTCTCAGAATATATTTACTTGCATTTTAATGGCGTACAATTTCTACACAAATATAAATACCGCAGTGTCCGAGTGGTTCGAAACCCACTAAAATCTGTGGGTCACTCGTAGGGCTGGCAATTGGTGAAATTCAGATAAAGTCTATTTTTAGAAGCAGATTAATCCTCCTCTCGATTACATCTGCTCTAGTTTCCTCAATTTAATGATAGATCTATGTTTCTAGCACATGTACAGAAAAGCGCATGTTAATAATACTTACAATAATAATTTGTGATATTATATTTTTTTTTCGATCGGACGAAAACTGATACCTTTGCGGTTTGTTTTCGAATCGAAAAGTGCATTATTTCGGTATTTTAGTGTAGTTGCTAGTCTACGAAAAATAATAGGCCGGGAATATTTTTTACGGCCGATAACAAAGCATTTTAATACAGTATGCAGTCCATTGTTTTCAATGAATAAAATTACAGTCATATTTATTTCTTTATTATTGAATATTAACCGATCGAAATTGAAAAAAAAAATAGTATGTGTACCATGTAGGAAAAGTGACTTTTCGGATTCCTAGAATTACTAGCCACGTTTACGGCTCGTTCCGCAATTTTCTTATTAGGTACACAATATACTATTTATTATTATTATTATTGAAATAAACCTATAATTCTTCAATCCATGTAGTATTTTACTGTACTGTACTGAGTAGAGTATAATTTTTGTGAGAAATTAAAGAAGTTTGCGCGGGTATAATAAGAGCTAATGAGAAAGTTTGTTATCCGTTGCGGCTCATTTGAGCAAATAACATAATTGCCTCCATAATTCCCGCATTTAAACATGTGGAAGTAAGAAGGTCCATTTTGGTTGGAAATGACGAATGGGTGTACTCCGGCTGCAGGAATAAAAACGCTGGTGTCGTGACAGTGGCTTGTTTTATGGAGCACTTTTCTTGTGTTGTGAGATTTTCACAATTTACAGTGGGCACGTCTGCGGCCAGATCTCACGGCGGATCGCGGATGATGGAGATAAACCGCTCTATTTGCCCGGGAGATGATGCGGGACTCACTCCCTTAACGGCTCAAGAGGATCACATCAGACACACTTTCAAGTCTTTACTAGTCTGCCATTATCAACGCAAATCACACGCTAATTTATTATTTTTTATTCAAATTATAGTTTATTATTACCAAAATTGCAAATTTATGAGAGATGGATTACAAATATTGGGTCCAATTAAACTTTCCTTATCTCCACTAAAGGATGGAGAAGCTTCAATTTTTATTTAATTATTGCCATAATCAAACTAAATTTAGTTAACTGTAGTTTATACATATATAGGACATTGAAAAGTTTTTCTAAATATTAATATATTTACTTGTAAATTATATATTTATTTTTGTCAAATGTAACATGGAGTAAAAAAGACCTTTAGACTATTTTCAAAGTGATGTCTGTACGTCCACCCGTCCGTCTGCCCAATGTGTGCACATGTAAAGCAAATTAAACAAATAGTTATTTAAGTTACAATTAATGTAAATACGTCTTTATTTTCGAGGAAGTTGTATAGGCCGACGCGTACGCTGAGGTCCTAGTAACTTTCGAGAATGTAAAAATGTATGTACATTACAAGTTATTTATTATATTTGTCGCACTACTAAAAAATTATATTTGAATCATGACATCTGTTATCAATATTATTCATTTTCTAATACTACTTCAATCTCAGTTATTTGTGTTTGCTCTATTACTGTATACAAGATGACCAATGAAACTGTTTAAGCATTGGGATCTCAAGATCTATAAAAGATACAAAACCGATTATTATTAATTAATTAAACAAGAGTTGCCTCATGTGGGGGTCGTTTTACACATGTTTTTGTTTTTCTCCAGAAATGCATGAAACACATATATACATGAAAATTGAAAGTTAGTATCAATTTTTCGAAAAAGGTAGGAGAAATAAATTTTTTGAGTACTGTAGTAAGTTCGTCTTTAAAAAATGTCTCAATATCGTATAACTAAGAGAAAATCATGTATAAAATGGCACCCAAATGAGGCAACTGTTGTCTAACTTAATTAATTTCTTATTTTGTATTGTCCTCAAGATCCCTAAGCTTAAAAAGTTTCCTTGGTCACCTTGTATAGATATTATTATGATATTATTTTTCCAAAGATATGTTACATTAAGAAGTAAAATTATAAAAAAAAATTACAGGTTACTTACATACTTCGTATTTATGGATGAAATATATAGTTATACAAGTAGTGCGAAATCGAATTATAACCAGTTAATTTAAAAAAGAAATTTAATGAGAATTCCTGAAGGTATATTATTGAGAATTAAAAAAAAATATTTTATTTAATTAATTTGTTAAAATTCAAAAAGTTTCACATAAAGGTAAATATTTTAAAAATAAAACAGACTGGAAAGAAGTTAAAGCGTGCATTGACATATTTGTAGCAAATTTATGAAAGGCTACTTATATTTAAAGAGAAGCAGAGACATTTTCATTTGCTATTGCGCTAACACGACGTCCCATAAAAGCACCAATAAAACTGGCGGTTATATTTATCAATATTTTATAGCGAAATAAAAATAACTATTGGAGAAAAACATCCTCTATGGGTGATTGTAGAAATCAGAATGATCATTCGGAGAAAAGTGCACAATAGAGCGCTCGACGGCTGAGTGAAATATTCAAAAAGAATTCGAACACACTGTTCTAATCTACATAAATATTCTGATTGGTTGTTTTATTGAACGATTCCAGATTGCATCTCTCCAGTCGAGTAGGTAAAGTTGTTGGAAAGTTTCGATGCGGGCGAACGGCGTCTGTTGCGCGTCGTTGGGGCACTCACCCGACAAAAATAAACCTGTCAATAAATTCAAGTAAACGGCAATTAACTCATTTACACGATGGGGACAATGTGGCCATATGCGGGAGGTAATTATAAACGTTAGTACACATTCATTTCATACTTTTACGTCAATAAAAGTCACTAAATTAATGATGAATTCTTTACATCATTTAAATAAGATAAGACATACTCGAGGACATACTAGTTATCGTTACTCCATTACAACAATGAATTCACAAAATAATTGAAAATATTGTAGGTGCATTCATATGCTCATAATACTTATATGTAGATATATATTATAATTTATTTAAATATTAGTTATGTTACCCTACTTTTTGGTATAAGTTTAAATTTTGCAACCAGTAATCAATTATTATTATGGTTATAAATAAGCAGGATCGTTTGACAGAATCATCGTTTGAGGACCCGAATTCGTGTCCCGCCTAGTCAATTTCTCATACAAAAATAGCGTCTTTGAAGAACTTTTCATTCCAGCCATAATGTCGAAACGCGTAAATATCGTCTACGCTACAAATATATAATTACCGATATTTATAATTTATAAATAGACTACAGTATTAAAAAAGTCAAATGCAGTTTAGATCACACAAAAAAACCTATAGATGTTGAAACAGAACGACATGATTTTTTCGCAAGAAATGGGAATTTGTTTTGTTACCTGAAATATTCCCAAATAATTTTCATTCCAAGAAAATCTTTTTTATCTTACATTACACATATATTACATAAAAATTTATTTTATTTTTACTTAATTTTTATGAGACAGAAGACAGATCATAATTGTTTTATATTTTTAATATTCTGCGATAAAAAGTTACTAAATTAATGATATCCTCTTCTTCTAGTTTATGTACGGACAAGACAGATTCGTTTCGTTGTTAGTTATGTCGTTCAACAATAACTAAGACTATAGAATACCTTACTAGCAGTTTATTAGCTTTTGACTAGCAAGTGATAAGTAAATTGTGACATATTGAATCAAATGCTAGTCCAGAGATGATCACTGTATGTGTACAACACTAGCTAATCAAGAGTCAAAATACATTAATCCCACTTAAAAGGCGACGCGTTCAATTTGACATTTATGTACAAGAGAATTACATAAGTAACTCTTATTCATGTATTGATATATTTTGTACGAAATACTGCAACTACTTTAGGTTCATCTAAAGAACTTGCCAAGACAATCCACATAGTTAGCGAGTTACTTCTACGTCAATTAGAAGTTGCAAAAACGCCGTACAAGTTATCGGCGAAGGTGGATGAAACTTGAGGGATCCCGTACTATATTTAGTCATATCCATTACTCTGGTTCGACGATGTAGAAAGGCAAGGGCCCCCCTGGTAGTAAATCTGCTGCCAAAGCCAATGATATCGGCAATAACTGACATCATATATCAAAATCGGTGATGAACTAGTTTTTGCCGCATGATATGGCAAGTTTCGTTAAAAATAAAACGAGCAAAGAAAGTCACAAAACAAACTTGAAAATAATCTGCGAGATTCGTGAGCGCCGAGTTCGGCAAGTACTAAAATAGTCCGTGGAAGCGTCGCGTACACCTGGCGGCTGACTAACTCAAATGCTATTTTCACATTTTATTGATGCTAAATCACACTTTTTCCAGGTGGAAATATTTCAGAAAGAAATTTTTAGTATTAAGTTACACTTTTATAAGTTACACGAATAAACCCTTGCGATTGCTTACTTGGTGAGAGCATTTCGTATTTCTAACTCGTGTTAGATTGCAGTGGTTCTCAACCTCTGTTCCACGGTACTTTAGTGTTCCGCTAAACTGCCTTAATGTAACGCCAAATTTATTTGGCTTATTATTTACATTTCTCTAAAAAATATTTTATTGTTTAATTTATCGGCTGAACATATACTTAAAATTAAAATTTAATTGTTTCAATTTAAGGAGAATCGAAAAATTAGTAAATACAAACAGTCCTCCTAAAACTGAGCCAGAACCTTACACATGCAAATACAATCCCAAAAAGTCTATATTTTATCGTCAATATATGGTAGATTATTGAAACTTTGGATTTAGTCTACGTGGAGACAAATTATCGAAGGCCAAAAGTTATTTACATGATTTTTAATATCCGCATAATTGAAACAAGATATTTTGTTTGAAAAAAAATAAGCATTTCAGAAAAAGCTCAGATTACTTTTGAAGTAGCTGAATTAGTTGCTCGGAAAATGAAACCGCATAATATAAAAATTATTAGCTGATATTACTGAAGTACCTGTTTCGTTGCTTATTCGAACATATTTTTTCCGAAAATATAAAAAGGTTGAGAACCACTTGATTAGAGGTTCAAATCCCAGCGTCGCTAACGATTAACAAAATTAGATAGTGCCGTATCTCAGTAGTTTGAAATTCTCTTCAAGTACCTAAGTCTCTTGCAACGACAGTAGGCTAACAACGTAGACTAATAAATGCAAGAGTTGTATGGATCACAAAAGTTAATAAATAAATCCGATGGGATCAGCGAATAACTTCCTGCTCTTAAAAAAAATAGCAAGTGAAAATTGCATATATGAAGATTAAAACATTCGCTTATAAATTTCTATAATGATTATTAATGAAATTGTAATATATTTTAAAATTTAATTTTTCTCTGCACGAATTTTTCCTCAGATGAACAAAGTTTCTTATTAGACTACTACTTAAAGTAGATGTATCTAGTATTGTTGGTCTAATATTTTTACATGAATGAATATTTATGAATTTAACGCGAAATATATTGTTCATTATGAAAATATATTACATATTTACCCCTACTTTACGTTTTAACAACTTCATGAAAAACACATTTTCTGAACTACAATTACCATTTCTTGTTAAAAAATTGGCCAAATCTAATAAATTTTTCGATATGTAGTTTTAGAACGATCCCTAGTATTTCCTTATATGATTACAATTAACTGGCGAGAAATAAAAATACGCCACGTTAAATAAAGCTATAGACTCTTACCTATAATTAGAAATTTGTTGTCCGGTTTCTTCTAGGAATGCACTACCAATAACGATAAGTTTAACGATTGTAAAATGACTTCCAGCGCAAATATAAGTTGCAATGAAACTGAAAATATGTTGTAGCGTCTAAAATAATAAATATAAAAGAAGTAATACTCGAAATAAATTATGCATTGCGACAGTGTCGAGACAGAAGCGCTGTTTACCACTTTCCAGTGATTTTATGAATGGAGACATGGCACAGATTTCCGCTGAGGAGCACAAGTTATGACGCTTGACGATTTGACGATGGCGAGTAATAACGCCAGAGTTTCCAGAATGGTAACTTAGTAATAAATATATTTGAAGGTTGTAAAGTATAGTAGAGGTATAGATATATGAAATTCACTTTCGGATAAGCCGATTGGCCCTTTCTTCTGTCGTATGCTGTTTTTTAAAAATGTTTCATAATTATGTATTTTTAAATCTAGATTAAAATATTCAAATAATAATGCATTTCAAACGCAAGTCTTCTAATTTAAATTTGGAAATTGGAATAACAAACAGTTTTTGGTATAAATATAAGAAATATTTGGTTGTTAAAAAATTATTTTTATTTATATTTCGTCTTATAAGGTCATTATCAGGAAATACTAATGAATATACTTTAAAAAAAATGTTTAGTATTTATACCTAAAAGAACAAAGGCAGAAACTAAATATTAACTAGCTTTACAATGGTACGAAAATCTAAAAGGGATTAAAGCGGAGTGATCAACTGAGATTTGACTAAGTCAAGTTGTTCAATCTTAAGATTTTTATTTTCATTTAGATTTGCAATTATTCTAAGAATACCATTATTAGTTATTAAAATTTTTCGTTAGAGGTACACGATCAGTTTTGAACAAGTCATCAAAACGTAACATTATTTCTCTCCTTGCAGTTTTTAGTACAATGTGCATAAAATTGTGAATAAGAGTGTGTGGAGACCCTGGGAATACAATTTTGTGGACGGGAGTCATGTTGAAAAATAATATTGTATCTTATACTTCTTATTATATAGTTTCAGTTTACAAAATTTTTACAAAGTAAATAAAATATGAATTTCTTTAATATGGCCCTGTTCGTACTTTTCAAGTGATATCTTTGATTTGGGATAATTTATAACACCTGACCACAAAGCTTCCCACTCCTCCATAAAAGGTTGTAAAACCCGCATAAGTCAGTTTCATATACATCTACTTCTACTATAATAACGCCAGAGTTTCTCGAATGGTAACTTAGTAATAAATATATTTGAAGGTAGTAAAGTACAGCGTCTGATTTAGATCAAAGCGTGCAGGTATGTTTACACCTCGACGGATTTACGAGCTCGAGACAACGTCGGGCGGTAGGTCAGCAGACACCTGCCTTGGCTTTTACATCGGTTTTATTACCGAGGATATAAGCGGTGATGAAAGCTGTACGATCCGCAGTCGTAAAGCCGTGTTTCTGATCTGCTCGGGCCAGGATTGCGGACAGTTAATTTGTTGCAAATTTATTAAACGATACTTGAATTTAATTCTTCGCTGACTTCATTACTATACGCTAACAAACATGTTCTGTTTCATGTAAGCGTAGCATCAAAGTAAAGAAACGCTATTATTAACATACTTCTCATCTTATCTAATAAACAAGGTTGTAGGGTTTTCTCTATTTCGGAATTTGGAATTTAGTTTTGTAGATAATCTGCTAATATCATATTTCTGCAATTTTCTACCCTTTAATAAACATGTACAAATATATTAATAGTGGTACATATATCATCGGCTTAGAATCTCTATCTTAATTAAAACGCATCCAGCATTTAATATTTTTTACTTCCTTGACTAAGTAAAGGAAGTATTGTAATCGTGAAAAAAATAGGTTTCCAGGCTTCAACGAAATTATTCGTTTTGACCATTTCTGAATCCATTTTCGCTATAGTTTTGGCGAGATGTCTCTACGTACATACGTACCTGTTTTTTTTTTATGGGACTGCTATAACAGCTAGTTTTTGTGCCAAAGGGTAGTATTTTTTTGAATTTTTTTGCATAATGCAAAAATGATTAACCGTAAAATGTTGAATTTTTTAATGCAATTGCTATAACGTCTAGTTATATGCTCTTCCATGTTTTGTTTCTATCGGCTTTTTGAAAAGGTCAATTTAGTTTTGAGGGAAACTTAATAAAAAAAATAATTTAGTTGGCTTTTAATTTTTGTAGGACACATTTGATTTCTTTTTAATAAATCGAGTACATGATTGACAACATTGGCAACTATCAGAATATATTTCTTGAGAAATTTGTAGTAAAAAAATAAACACAATATCTCCTTCTTTTCAAGTTTTTGAACAATTGAAATATTTTTTTTTTGTGTTGCAATAAGGAATAGTGATAAACCTCTTAATAAAATTGTAGAATAATCTAAGGAAGACATGTGGTGTCTACAAATATGTTAAGGAACTAAGAAAAAAGATTACAATATGTATAATTGAGTCTTACGTATTATAAGTAGTGTAGACTACTTACATAAAATAGTAAGAAAGTAAATACAGTAATACACTTGACCGAATAATTGGAAAAATAATTTATTTTACACGTTAAATATTGTCACTTACTGGATATACAAAGGCAGGCCAATTTGTTTTTATTATAGCTTCCCTATGTATTAGTATAATATAGTACAATCCGATGATTTGTAAACAACTAATTTACAATACAAGGCTATTGGTGCATCTAAATTTTCATGTGCCAATCATTTTATCAATAAAGAATCGTATTCGTACCTAGCTCCTGCATACCAGAAAAAATAAGAAATAGAAATGTTACAGTAACAAAACTGACTATGTAACACTTGAAGTCATCTCCTTAATAATAATAGTAATAATAATACTAATTGATTGGTAGATATTGAAAATTTCAAACTATTTTTCATAGATACCTACATTATTACTGTAATGAAACTGACTATGTAACACTTGAAGTCATCTCCTTAATAATAATAGTAATAATAATACTAATTGATTGGTAGATATTGAAAATTTCAAACTATTTTTCATAGATACCTACATTATTACTGTAATGAAAATCCTTGAATTAAATTAGGGACAGATTTTAATTACCCTAGTTAGATATCTAGACTGACTCGTTACAATTTTTAAGTTTGTAAAAGTTGGTGAGCAGTTAGTGATATAGCGAATGGGTTAATTTATCTGCCGCAGAGGTCGGTAAACTTAGCACAGGAACACAGGGGAATAAGACGGTGTTTGACTTTCTCTCGTGTGGCCTGGCCCACGATTCATAGCTGATTAACTGTCAAGATCTCCCGCGATGATAGACTGGAGATTACCTCGCGTCTCCCGTAAGAAACCAGACGCGACGACGCGAAGACGCGACAGTGGCGCATCTAACACCCATTACGAAAAATCATTTCTTATTTGTCTTCGCTACTAATTCATATCAGACATGAGCAATTCTATAGTTAGCGCAATTGCGTTTATATAAAACCTGGAGTTTAGATTATCATAATCAATAAATAACACGTTCACTAAAACAATATATAAGGTACAATAAGAACAGAAAAACAAGAAAAGATCGAGAACAATAACCTTCAACTTAACGTGTATATATGTGATATAAAATGACTTTATGTATCAATAGATATTTGTAAAAAGTATATTTGTTTATAATTTACTGTTTGTATATTATTTATTGTTATTGTTTTACAAATTTTATTCTCGTGAATTAAATAAAAATAATTTTAATAACGATAGTCTTTTAATAAACTTGAAGATAAAAATAATCTGTTGTGTGCACATGTTTTCTTGTACACGTAAAAATTAAAGAGAAGTAGTAATTTCAACCTTCTTCCTCTATTAGTTTTTGAGTTATGCGAAAAATACAAGAAAACCCTTCAAGCAAACTGTCCTTTCGAGTTATGCAGGATAAATAGTGTGTGCAATGAAAAGCGGAACATAGGAATTACCTAATATATTTAGAACAAAACTGGAAAGTATAAAGTTGTTCGAAATTAAATTCTACATCAGATAAGATCATTATTATAAAAGAAAATATTTACATGACAGTTTAGTGAAGTATCATCACTGATTATAATTCTTATTGTCTGTGTTTTAATATTATTTAAATGGAATTTAGATTCTTTTTCTTAAATAATATACCAATATTACAAAAATAAATTATCTGCAATGGCATGTCATTAACTGTCACATATAGATATTTTCTTTTATTTCCATGGCTGTCCGATTTTTAACGAAAATGTTACATTTTATATTAAATAAATCTCGTACTGCCAGACAAATTGTTGTATCAATTATTATCTTATCGAATATATAATTTAATTTTGAACAATTTTATATTTTTGTAGTTTTGCTTTAAATATATCTGCAATTTTTCGAAATCCCATGTTAAACTCCTATGTTCTACGTTTCATTGCACGTACTGTATATGTAAAGACGTCACGCCGACACTACTCTAAATGGGATGGTCAAAGTGGATATTTCCGATGAAACATTGAAACTATTTTTTTCGTGTTTACCATATTTCCTTTATTTCGTACAAGAAAACTTCAGTGAAAGACAAATTTTGGAACATGTAGTCTGTTAATAAAATGGCTTTCACAAGAAACCAATCGAAAATTGACAACAAATTAATGCGAAAATTAACAAATTAAATTTGTCTTTCTGAATGTTAAATTGTAAGAAGTTTCAATTTTCAAATTTTTTATTGCTAAGATTATGCGCTAGGTAAGTTTATGCCAAACTGTTGTTATACAAGAAAGACAGAAATGATTAGGTGGGAAAAGAAAGTGTTTTCTTTGCTGTAGGCATTTGGGAAATGAACGTAATCTAAATTCAGTGTACCCTTTCTGCAGCTATTAGAGTTTCATCTAGCTATTCCGTTCCAATTATGTGTTACCCTAGCCGGGGGATTTCCAATAAACACATCCTTTCCCGCTAGTCACCTGCCATTAGCGACCACGAGCCTCCTCGGGACAGTTAGCCGCTATCTCGTCCTGCAGCGTTGTTTATCTACCTGCTGTTGTCCGGCGGCGTCGGCACTTCTCGTCCAATTACCGCCGGATCACTGCCGCCCGGGACTTGAGATTAATGCGATGAGAAGTGGAGACACGCGTGGGACGAATCCCCAATTCAAAAGGGCGGCGGACTAAGCAACTACATAATGAGAACTGCCCACATATCCTTCGGAAAAATAACAATACAACGTAACACGAATCCTAAACCTTATTTAGTAACCTTTAAATATACATCATCTTCATATGTAGCACATGTTTTCGTAACAAGTTTAACTTGCATTTTAGTGGTGTTGGTGGTAAGTCTACAACCTCTGCAAGCAAGGGATCTATAGCTTATAAGTAATATTTTATTTAGATACAGAATGGTAAAATTGGTATTTAAACCCCAGATCTCACACTCCGTCTAATGTGAGTTAGATCACGCTAACTAATTGAGATACCGCTGCCTGTTAAATAGATAATGTCTAGATAAAAAGTAAGAAAAGAATAGTTCAAGATTTTTCTCAAAGTTTTGTCTATAGTTTATTTTTTTTTGTAATGCTTGTTCACCTTAGAACTTTTTTTTGTTGTATTTTGTTGCAGACTCTTTGGTTAAAAATAAAACATCTGAGACTGTATTGTAGACAGATAGAAAGAGAAATTAAAGATGAGATTTCTTTGCTACATGTAGAAAAGACAGGAAAATTAGACATAAAAATTTGATGTGGACTTCTTTATATGCTAAATTATACACATTTTTTACTGACAGTGAGATCATTCTTCAACTTACATTCGTTTCATATCTTCGAAATTCCCTTCGAAATGGATCATCATTTGAAATTTTTATTAAAATGTTTATCACTATTCCTTATTGTTTTAGACAAAATTATTTTAAACGTTAAAAAAATTGCAAAGAAATTGTTTCTTACAAAAATTAAAAGCAAACTAAATAATTATTTTTATTAAGTTTCTGCCAAAAGTAAACTGTCCTTTGAAAAGGCCGATTGAAACAAATAATGTATAACTAGATGTTATAGTACAAAAATAAAATTTCAATATTCTACAGCTAATTGTTTATGAGTTATGCGAAAAATTAAAAAATAAAAACACTACGAGCTAAGTGACCTTGTGGCACTGCCGATTCTAATGAAAAAGGAAGGTGCACAACTAGATGTTAAAGCAGTTCCATACACAAAATTTAAAAATTTTACGGTTTATCATTATTGAGTTATACGAGATTCGTATGTATGTACAGGAATGATCAAAATGGATTTTTCCGTTGAAACCTGAAAATTGAAAATTTTCGCGATTACAATACTTCCTTTACGTTATACAAGGAAGTCGACTAGTCGACTACTAAAGTCAAATGCAAAGGGAATCGCTTGACCAGGAATAATAGTTTATGTATGTTATTTTTTGAGAATATGTCGTAAAAATATAACTTTTTTTTGTGAAACTCCTAATCGAAAATTGATCCATCTTCAATTCTCAATTGTCAAATCGATTTAGTTCAAGGACATCCATTTTCTCTCCTTTTATTCAGTAACAGTAAATTACCAAAGAACGTAGAATAAGTAGTAAGCAATACGGTTTAGGGTATTACCCATATTTAAAGACTTACAACCATACTTCTATAAGATTTAAATTCGCAATACTTGGATCGTCAAGCCTGAGCTCAAATCACTAATCTACAAAATTGTCTTTGATTATTAATCAGAATTGCAAGTCTGTATGGTTGTGTAGTTGTAGCGAAGTTTGAACATTTCCAATTGGATATGATACAGCACAATGTAAAATGCAAGTAAAATTTGTCGTAAAGTACTAGGAATGTCGCGACAAAGATGGTTAATAAACAAAATTAAAAAAGTACAAAATTATTTACCACCATTAAAGACATTCTTCCGAAATAGGTAAAAATAGTATTACTAGAAATTAGTACAAGATTCTCATCTTAGCTTCAATTCTCGCTGACACTTTCCATAAATTAGCAAGATTCAGAGAAAAGTGAGTGCATATGTAAGCTCTAAATTGATGTAGGTGTCTGTTCTTGGTAATTTTTCACTTGGCAGACTTTGATCTATCTGGACGTGACGAATGCCCTACAAACCATTTCAGCAATATAGTTGTAATCAGTCAGCAGAAATTAATGTTGCAGTTGGAAACGTAATGTGCAGGACCTAAATATAATGAAAGGTAGCAAAATAAAAGAAGCGGAAGCGTCCGCTACAGAAATAACGCACTGCGGACCGCGTAGTAGACAACGACATCGTTGCTAATTTACTAGGTAATTAATTGCGACGATAAAACAGGTGTATGTGCGGATGAACGCAAATTAAATCTAATTTTGGAGGTCGTACCCTAGTCGTTTTATCTTTGCCACTACACCACTGTTTTTGTTTTAAACTTTTTTAATATACCAACATACTTTTTATGGGAAAAGGATTTGAAGAAACTTTTTAAAAATGTCCTATTATATAAAAAAAAAGCTTTTCCCATATCTCAGTCTTACATTTAAATGTTCACCTATTTACTTTTTTAAGTTTGTTTATAATTTTCACTTAAATTGTGGATTACACTTTTCGAGGTCCTAATATGAAAATATAAAAACATTAGCATTTTCTTATAACTTCAATAGCTTCTTTTTCATTTATAAGTTTTTTTTCTAGAAATAGATATAAACATACGTAGATAAATCTATACTGTATCATAAAAGGTAAAACTATCAACAAAAACTAAATATTATTTCAATATAAACGATGATATATGTAGATAGAATAAGAAAAACCAAAACTATTTTTTAATAGAAAGTAAAAGGAATCAGTAACGAAAACTATAATAAAAACTTTTATAATAATACAATGATTAACAAAATAAAGAAAAATACATCATAATGTCTAGAACAAAAATGTTGGATATGGTGATTTGGTCACTATATGACCCATACACATATTTTGCTGTACTTCATTTAATCTTATTTCATTTACAAAATTGATTCAACATAGTGTTGCCGTCTTGATCTAGACTTTCTATACTCTTGTCTTGTCTTTTCTAGATTATTATAACAAGACAAGACTCTCTTATTCTAGACCAAGACGACAAAATTCAAGACAATTTTGAAGACTCTAGATAAGTTATTATTTTTAAATTTTCGAAATATAATATATCACATGAAGCTTGTTCCATCCGAACTGTAACAGTGATTGTAAAATAGAAAAAAATGCTGGAAAAATCTAGAGTATTGATATCTAGACAAGACTTTTTAATCAAGACTTAGACTTAGTTAAGCCTTTTCTTGAAATTTTTAGAAAGACAATATCTTGCAGTCTTGTCTTGTCTAGACGGCAACTCTATGGCTAACAGTTTTTGAATTAAGTGAAAAATTAAAAAAAAATCCTTCGAGAAAAGTAATCCCTTTAGCTCAGTAATCAAAAAGGGAAATGCACAATACGATATTATAACATTTCCAATGTTTTTTTTATTGATTAAATAGTTTGCGCCATAAACTTTGGATAACGCACTACTGCATGTTATTCTACTAATTTTTCATCAAGAGAAAAGGAAAAATGTTTTAATCTAACTTTACTTAAACTAAGATAACTGAACCTAACCTAACCCAACCTAAATATCCAATGAAACCTAAGGTAATTTAATCTAACTATTTTAAATGTCCGAGTTTTTTGCAGAAGGTAAATGTCCTATTAATATGTTGGCCATATCCATAAAAGCAGCAAATCTTCGATTAAATTGATACTGTAACAATGTGTTCATGCTAGGCAATGAATATAATCCCCAATAATGTAAATGATAAAGTGGAGTTTATGATTAAGCAATAACAAAGCCATAAACAACGTCTTGAGAATGCATGGCCTGCTCAAATCCAATGCCGACATAAACCTCAAAACAAATAACCGCAACAAAAATAAATCCCACATAAAGTACGCGATTCACACACCGGCGGCGCGCAGCTCTCTTCATTTAAAATATCCCGTGTTGGCAGCGTGGAGCCTGCACTTAGATCAACACATTAGTCCCGCAAGTATTTCAATAACCCACGGATAGGTGTTATACTCGCGTATGAATATCTGGACGGTATTCCAGCCACGTATGAGAGGATTCGAACGTGAGCCGCTCTACAGAAAACACAGGGACGTACGCAACATTTTTCTGCAAGAGGATTCCCGGTGTCTATTGGTATATGGTAAAATACATGCTAAGCATTTTTCTTTTTATTCAAAAACCAGAAAAGAAACTAATATGAAATAAATTCATATAAACTCTTCCAATTCAGATGCATCCGCCTATATCAAATATATTTTAAAATTAACAATAGAATCGCAAAAAAAAAATATCAGACGTAAATGTACTACTTTATGTAATGTCTAACGGTTATCTAAAGTATTTTTTCGACAAATAAGAGACATAGACTTGTAGAATAAAGACCTATAAATCAGTTTTTCTAATCAGAAAACTATTTAAATTAACCATTCTTCTTAAAATAGAAAAAATGTAACATACAAATTTCTTGCATTTTCTCCAGTTTTACTTGTTCTCCCACTCAATTTTCCTATTGTATGGATGGGAGGAAGAAAGACAGAAACTTAAGTACGCATGTATTGAAAAGAGTAGACCGAAAAATGATCTGTTGTTCTTAAACAGTGGAAGAACTTGTGAACGTTGTCGATACTAGAAATACAAAATATGAAGTTAGAATTTCTAGCTTCACCGGGAATCCTGTTAAACAAATTCCATATTGCTTTATAAAGTGCAGTATATTTTCTATTAACACTCTTGCATTTAAATGGTGTAGGTTATCATTCTACAAAATAAATAAGAGATAGTTTGTAAAGGTTTCTGAACCACTCGAATACAGTAGTATTTTTATTTGGATTGGTGAAGCCAGATCTTAAACTCCGCTCAATTTGAGTCGCAGCGCGCTAATCAAGTGAGCCTTTTAAAAAGAATATTGGGTCAATAATACACTTAACTAAAAATGTAAAAATTAATAGCAAGAAAAATTAGTGAAGATTGAAATATCCACTTAAAATTATTATTACAATGAATTTCGTAATTTTTTCACCATGAATTTATCTTAAAGCTACTGATTTCTTAACGAGAAATCTACTAGATTACATATATTTGCAACCATGTCAATATAAGAGTTGCTACTTGATAATCAAATGAGAATTTAGTACTTGCTAAGTTTTTTTAAACTTCTATCATTGCTTCGCAGAAACAATAAGGTCTTGATGTCCTGAACGCTTTTTTTTTGGAAGAACACAGTGAATTAAGCGTAATAGTGAAAACGCGATTGAAAAATATGTCGTGGTAAGCGAAAATGGATTTTGATTATTTTTTTTATTTCCTAGGTGACTAGATCGAGAGTGTTCTTAGTTATGATTCAAGAAAATATGTTCAGCCGTTTGAAGATCATCAACTCTTTTCTTGTTGATGAGAAGATGAGAGTAATTTCCACGGGGCTCATCGATTCGAAATTTGGAATCAGGGTTTTTTTTGTGTCGGAGGTTTTTAATGATAAATTATTTTGTAAAACTCATTAAAAACTAGATAAATATTTTTTCAGTTCTCTCACAGATAGCCCTTGATTTAAACAAGTTATTACACTTCCGGGAGTAAAATCACTGTGGCTGGTATTCTAAGCTCCCGACTAAAGTTCGCGATTAAGGACGTGTAACTAGTCGCCGACTATCTTATTTAGTCGGTTGTCAATTCTTAGCCACGCGATTAAGTCCGACTAAGTAGTCATTTCTAATATTTTGTTTATGACAAATGCGATAAGTTAGATTAACTGACATTTCAAACAAGAGTACTACCTTGTTTAATTTTCCGACTAAATTTTAGTACATTGCCTAACTTAGTCGGGCTTAATCACCTGCTTAAAATATATTTATTAGTGTCGCCCGACTACATTTTAGTCGACTTCCCTTAGTCGGACTTAGTCGCGCGGTCCAGATGAATTTCCTTAGTCGCTCGACTAAATATTAGTCGTTTTCTTTTAGTCGGGCTTCGTCGGGAGCTCAGAATACCAGCCTCTATGATTAAATTACTAATAATGTTTTGTTTTCAAAGGTGTCATGTATTTGATAGTAAATAAATATAACCAAATAATTATTATTTTAAAATGGATATACGGAAGTGCAAAATATATTATATATGCCACAGGACTAAAGTGCCTGCAATCCTGAGAATGAGGTTTAAATCATGCATTTTAATCCCTCAGTGTACAATATACTATTCTGCATCCCTGATATTGATTGACAACTTGTGGCATTAAAATTCATATAAAATGGTAATAAATAGCCCAGTTGACGTTTTCATCTCGACTTCACTTAGGATAAAAAACTATGTAGGACTGTCAAGTCAGAAGAAAAATAGAAATGTACATGGTGCGATTGTTTATGTATTGAGTGTAGTGGAGTGTCGAAATCCCTTGTTTGCCTTCACGGTTACATATTTCTTAATAATTCAGCGTGAGTCGCGTTTGAGCGGCACCCACCACCGCTGCCATTAATAACACGTTGCCGGCCAGATTCGAGATGGTCACTCTGATATTAATTGTCTTTGTGATCAAAGAAGCCCTTGTCCGTAAACAGCGGCCGCTGGCCAACCGTCTCGATTAATCATCGCTGCCCTCTCCTTCCCTGCAGCCGCGTTATGCCTGGTTGTTGCTCAGGACCGTACACCCTGTTATTGACCCCAAAGCGATCTAATATTTATCACAAATAAAATGAGCTGGACACTACACTTGCGAGGGATTCATTATTGATGAAAATCAAAACATTGACTCTCTCTGGACCACATATTTCAAAGTATGAAACATGTTCATTAATGTTTGTATTTTATTTTTGTTTAATGAATTTGTGGTTTTGAATACCCGAGTTCGAATCAAGCTAATACAAATTCTATATATCCCACCTAAAAATTTGTCTGTGTAAGTGTAATGCTCACTCTTCCCCAGTTAAATTGCTTGGGAAGCATTACCTGATGAATTCCTTTTACCGTTTGGTTGTACGTTGTATGAAGTTAAATGGATTCATTTTTAAAGTAAATATTTTTTTAATAACTATTAGTTGAATTTATTGAAAGCATCTTTATTGTGATGCGTTGCTAAGATATGGTAAACAGTATTTAATACAGACCTTGGTAAATTCTATAGACCTCCTAGGCATACGTTGATGATATACCTATTTCCCGACGCATTCTACAATGTTGTCAGGTACTAGCATTCCCAAAAATAGCTGTTTACAGTAAAGCTAGTATAATTTGACTTGAACTCACAAGATGCGATCAAGAATTAGCAAGAATATACTTAATAAAATTTTACTAACCAATAATAATTTTTCTCTGTTTCGGAATTAGAATATCATATTCCAGCACGCTTATTGATGTTAGAAGGAGCTTCATTCTTAAACGATTTTTGGTTATATTTTGTTATTTGAGATTGGCATGACTGCATTAAATACACAAAATATCTAGGCAACTGACAAAGTAGTTCTAATTTTTCACTGTCACCAACCTAACTATTTTATCAAAAAAATCCCTTAATGGAAATTGTCAAATATTATTATAAAAAATAATGTAAATAAAAGCCGAAACAGAAAAAATAGTATAAAACATTTGTTATAGAAGGCAATTCAAGCACTCGTTCGTTCGGGCACTCGCTGCTTCGCGCTCGTTCCCGAAATTCAAACTCGTGCTTGAAAAGGTTGCCTTCTACAACTTATGTTTTAATATACTATTCTTTTCTTTGTTCTTCAGCTTTATTTCTTATGTTTGCTGTTCCTTGTTTATTTCCGACTGTTTTTTTTTTCAGTATAGCATCATTACTCAGTCCTTTCTTTTTTAGGTCTTCTTCGACACAGACCTTTGTTCTTTTCCTAGTTCTCACTTTCGCTTTCTTCTTTCCACTTGTTTTTTGTTTACTTTACTTTCAACTTAGATTTCATTATTTCTCATCAAATACTCAAACTATTTTAATCTTCCTTCTTACCGCTATTATATGTTGCCAAAAATCCGTACAATTTCTCTAATTGAAGGAATAATTTTTCATACTTACTTTATTGACATGTGTTTCTAAGGTTATAATCAGAGAGTATTGTTGTAACTCTCTACAAAATGTCTTCAAGGATTTTAATACTTGATTCCGGTTTAGGCCAGAAAGACGTAGATGTAACGTATTCTAGTCGATATGAAAATAGCTTACATACCCATATTAATAATTTAGCACTAAGTTTGTACGATAATTCCTCAGAAATAAGAAGATTAAAAAGAACTAAACCTTTAGATTTGGCATCTAAATTATTAAATAAAAACAATATAAAACTAAAAGAACTCCAATTTCTCGCACGTTATTTTAATTTATCACATTTGCTTGTTGGTTTTTTCCTAACCAGTTGTAAATAAAGATTTAAATAAATAGATAAAACAATGTAACAGTACTAAATTCGTAGCTAAGCTGATAGACACTTGCTACCACTTCAGTATAAAAAAAAAGTTCATTATAATTCTTACTGAAATTTCAAATGTATTATTCTATAGCTCAGTCTTCTTGGGAAGTATTTTATGAATTTATAATAAATTTGCTTCATTCTGTTTTTGAATGATGAAAAATGAAAACCTCCTGGGACGCCAATGAGCGAAACAAAAGCTTCGACGTTTGGCGTCGGCGGAAGTTATTTCCATTGGCCAGCCTCCTGCGATACCTGTTATAGGTGTACCGGTCCATCAATCATAGTCACAATAAATCAATCACCAATCACGGATCATTTCCAATTCATCGCTTCTCATAAATTCTACCTCGTAGTTCTTCCTACGTGTGTGTGGCCGATCGATGATGACTCACACTTGTTATCTGGTTGGTCCTGGTTCATATGCGGGTCTCAAGTACCAGTAGGCTGGGGACAGCGTCTGTTTTGTTTCTTTGGCATCTGGCATGGCATGATTAGCATTCATTTATTTCTTCTCCCTTTGGAGCTTTGGACACAATTTCCTT
Source organism: Stenolophus ochropezus (assembly GCA_035578165.1). Lineage (NCBI taxonomy): Eukaryota > Metazoa > Arthropoda > Insecta > Coleoptera > Carabidae > Stenolophus > Stenolophus ochropezus. Next base: position 9,416,556 of record JAQOWZ010000002.1, read on the forward strand.
GTATTACTTCACCCCTTACTTTTCATTTTACTGTTAATATTTTAAATAAATATTAAATTTAAATTCATTATTCTAGATAAAATTCTAAACAAATAAATAAATCTAGTCTTGTTAATGTTATATAGATGCTTGTCATTGTTAGAACCGGATATATGATTTTTTAGCACGAATTCTTCACCTTCTTTTTCTGGGTCGCGGGTACTTGATACGTTTTCTATAACAACTAATCATAATTTGACTCTCAACTGTCACTATCAATGGGATAGTATTAAATTACTATTATTTTTATATTCTCTAAATACGTAAGTACTTCAACTAAAGTACTTTAAAAATACAAAATACGTTAAACAGTACAATAAAGACTATTTTCTAGTTGATTAAGAGCTAAGCTCCAAACTAAATGATTGATATTGAAATTGAACAGATATAAAATTAGGGTCGAGAAGCAATATTATGTCTGCCCTGAAAATTATATCCCCAAGATTTTGATATCTAATGCAGAAAACAAAATAATAGCTTTTCCTTAGTTACAAATTTTCTTGGTACTGTTTTGACAATTTGACAATAACTATTGAAACAGTTATTAATTATTTTGTTGTTTGTCATTAAATCGCAATTTTCCATGAAAAATGTTATATTCAAGTACCTACAGTTTTTTTTAGATGGTTAAAATAAAAAAAATCTCCATTCATGGGGAAAAAGATTATTATTTAGAAAATGGTATCATTGTGTTACTGCTTGAGAACCACTGATTAAAAAATTAATTTTATTTGTAAAATAATCAGCCACTCTGCCCTGTACTTATTTATAATTTTTTGTTAAAATCAATAGTTTCGGAATAAATCGAATAGTTCAATTAAACACCTGGTACATACCGGGTGTCCCAGCTCGACCGACACATGGGAGTTTTACATGGGAAATCAGTTAATTATGAATAGTATCTCCCCAGTGCAAGATATTAACTTGAAATTTTGTATACTTATGGGAGAATATTAATTCTATAGATCACACTTATCTGAAATATGCAATTTCATCTGCAGGGCGAGATTTATTAAATTTAAAATCTAATATTTTCGTTCAAAATCAGACAGCCATGGAAATAAAAGAAAATATTTATCTGACAGTTTAGTGAATTACCACTGATTTTAATTCTTATTCCTTGTATTTTAATATTATTTAAGTTGAATTTAGTTTCTTTTTGTTAAATAATATACCAATATTACAAAAATATAAATATCTACAATGGCATGTCATTAACTGTCACATAGATATTTTCTTTTATTTCCATGGCTTTCTGATTTTCAACGAAAATATTAGATTTTAAATTTAAAAAATCTCGCCCTGCAGACGAAATTACATATTTCAAATAAGTGTGATCCATAGAATTAATATTCTTCTATAAGTATACAAAATTTCAAGTTAATATCTTGCACTGGGGAGATACTATTCATAATTAACTGATTTCCCATGTAAAACTCCCATGTGTCGGTCAAGCTGGGACACCCGGTATATAATTAATTTAAACAACAAAAGACAGAAACATTTTTATTTGATGTATTTAAAGCAGTTCTTGGAATGAACTCTGGAAGTCTGGATACGTATAATAAGAACAAGAAGTAAGGTGGAAACTAAAACGTAATATGTAACATGAATACAACATAAGTAAAATGAATGTTCTATCCATTAAATCATTCCTGCTGCTGGTGCTCCTGCTCAGTAATCATTTAGAGTTTTACGGCGTTCACAGCTCATAAACGATTGTAGAATAATTTGTCCTGCTGTATTGTTTGCCGCGCAGGTAGAGGGGAGCAGAGCCATCGCCAACGTCGATCCTAGGGCTGTAATTGAATTACCAGAGGCTCCAGCTCTTATTCCCCATTATCTTGAGCACAAAGTGAGCCCGTTTTGCTTCGTGGGCACTGGGTAAACTCACCCTAGCCATTACGCACCTACAAGTCCTTCAGCCACCCCACATCTAAATTTTATCTCATAAAAATATTTACATTTCTCCGACCTCGTACATTATTCCTTTTTTATTGATTGTACAAAGTGATTTACTATAACACCGTAGGTATACATATTTTAAAGGGATCTAAGATTCGATTCGAATAATTGACAATTATTGACAAATAAAAGCTTTAATAAATATTTTAATTTTAAACAGACGGACACTGTTGGTATAATGGTTAGCCTCACAACCTAAGAGTGCGGGTTCGAATTTCACGAAGCCCTAGATACATGTCTATATGTACATCTTTTACTTCAACGTATTAATATTAATCGACTGCTTATGATAATAGTAGTTAAACGAATATTACACATTAAAGGAAAAATTGTCACGAAACGGACAGTTGTGCTCTAAATAGTTAACGCATTTATATAGCTGCATGACCTGAAAATTTCATTCCAATTTAACATATTTTTTTTTTAAATAATAAAGTACATACTTGCGTGAAGGTACTCTTTGTGAGGTTACGTGCGCCGTATTGTTTTTTTTTTTATGTCAAATAACTTTCGTGCATAGTTTTTGTTCTGTAACGTTTAGTAATGTAGTCGTAGAACAAGTATATCGTGCCACTCATGCAGAATAACCTATTCCCCAACTTATGTAATTCTAGCACTCGACTTCGACTCGCGCCGAAACTTTGACACTTCGTGGGAAATAGGCGATTTTCTGCACTTGTTACACAATATACCGTTTATCAATATTTCAGTTGTAGGAAAAATAGTGTATGCAGCACTTGTGTAACATAGTGCTTTATAGCATGAAATTATAGCATGAAATAAAATTCCCGCATGGGCTACGGTTCATGCGTTAAACAACACTACAAAAACACTTAATTTACACACTAGTTGTATAAATAACTATTCTGTTTTCGCAACAGAATTTCAATAAAGTTAATGATTTACTTTGTAAAGTGTGGTTTACAGCTTGAAATAAAGTACCATTTAAATTTATAATTTAGTAAGCTCTTCTCAGTTTAAAGAAACGTTTAACTTAAACACATTTAAATATATCATCGAATAAACAAAAGTGAAAATCTGATTGTAGGGGCATTAATAATTAAAATTTAGATTTGCCTTTCAAGTACTACCTATAACAGAAAAAAAATGGTAGCACAACAGAAATAAAAGGAAATTGTCTCAAGTACATAAAATACTAGTTTAGTTTAGTAAGTCACAAGTTTTACTCAAATTTAGTTCTGTAGTTTGTCAGTCTACAACCAGGGAACTGCAGCTTGTAGTGAGTTTCGAACCACTCGGACATCATGTATTTTATTTGGTTAATAATTAGAAACGATGGGACTCAAACCCTAGATCTCAAACCTCTGTCAGTTTGAATCGGATTATTTTAACCAGTTGAATTACCAGCATTTATTCTTTCACAATTCATATCCTGAATAAGGGTAATAAATAAGAAAATAAAATACAGTATTGGGATGCAGTCCATTTATGTAAAATTTCAATTAACCTCAAACTCTTTTGACCCCACTTGGATCATATTTACGAGATAACTCAAGTATTTTATTCCCTACAAGTTTTTTACAAGTTCCACAGTCAAGAAGCTTCTAATAAGTAATATATGGCTTTACAGAAAAATAAAAAAATAGTGAAAATATACTCTAAAGACATATTCAAAAATGTTAAAATTGGGCTTCAAGGACCTTAGTAGTTAGAAACTTGAAAAGTAAAAGAAATATTGCATCCGAAGGGATTTACTATTTTAGGTTATAGGGTCTCTAATTATACTTCTCTTTCGCCCTTGTTACCTCTCGCATGTTTCTCAATGATGACACTACCACCAAACAAGTTTACTAGTTGTATTGGAATAAAAACAATGAGCGTACGGAATCCAATCTTGCAGTAATAGTAGGTTGATGAGACACCTTAATTCGATTGCAGTTTCGATCATGCAGCAAACAAGGCAGCGTGATGTGATCAGGGCTTATTTACGTGTGCGTGTTTTACCTCACGCCGGCTCACCTCACGCTCCGCGGTGCCCTCCCGAGACCCTCCAATCCAATTTAGTCCGGCGGACGACGTCCAGGTCCCTCAGACGTGCCACAGCACTTCCCTGCCGAGGCCGCGCAGGGAGGGCTCCGGGGATTTTGCTCTCGCGAATAAATGTGACGAATAGTCATTCTAACGCACCTGACCAAGGGATAATTAAAATTAAAATTAGAAACTTGATGCAGCCAATAATAAGCGATACAGAAAACTGAATATTTTTAGTTTTTTTGTTGAAAAAAAAAATTATATTTTAAAAAATTCCAACAATATCGTACAAGAATAACATGCTACCTAATTGACCGAGTATCAGTTAAAAACGAAAATTAAAATTCTATATATAAAGTTAAGGCATTATTGATCAAGTTTTTCAAATTGTAATAAAATTTTAAATAATCTTTTTCATAACTTTTGGTTTTATAGTACAATTTGACAAACCGAGCTACCAGTAATCTTACAAAGACATATTAACAAAAATATTAATATGATTTAAGAAATTTAAGATGCAGGTAATGGTAGGTGACAGATGAATACTATGTATAAAAAACAATATATCTGGAAATTTATATTTGGGTATTTCCAGAATTTATTTGTTCATATTAATTCTTGCTTCATAGGCAATACTTCTTAATTATAAACATTTTGTTATAAACTGCTCATTATGGTTTCACTGGCTAACATTATTAACTTTAACAATTAAGTTAACTTATAACTCTCAACAAAATATTCAAAGAATAATTGTACTCATACTTATTATAAAATGTTGTAAACTGTATAATGTATTGTAATAATTAATTTATATACCATTGTCAACCCTTTTGTATGAGGAGCTCCCCCAAATGCAAAATATTATATAATATTAATAATAATAATAAAAATAATAAATTTTGACAATCATTATGAAACTTAATTAGCTCTACATTTCAAATTTAGCCGTAAACAAATATTCTCTAATTGATTTGTGACTTATATGTATTAAAATAGTAAAACCCTTTATTATTTTAAATAAACATATGTTAAGTTTTACTTATGAAAATTAAATATGCCTTGTAGAACCAGAATTCCTTTTACTATTTAATAATTTACTAATTTTCTTAACAACCTACATTTAAATAACAATAACGTGCTTTTTAAATTTTTGTCGAAAGATCGAATTAAAACCAAAAATAAATAAATATATCATATAAATATTGGTAGAGTACTCCTGTAAAAGGATAGGGGATCTAAAGCTTGTAGTTCCTAACCACTCGGCACAGCAGTATTTTTGGTTATAGATTTGTCGTTACTGAGATTCGAATCCCAGATCCCAGACTCGTAATTATTGTATTGACTATGTCAAATTCAATTATCTAGCAAAAATACTGGTTAATATAAATACTTTAAGTTTTCCAACAGATTAATACTAGTAAAGTATAAATTTAAAAATTGATGAAATAATATTTTTCTAAATTGTGTTTTTTTTTTCATTTTGCAGTGAGAAGAAAAAATCCTTATTTGTTTCCGTTGGGCGAGTGCGGCCCTGGAAGGCCGGACTCCTGCAGCCTTCTGACGTCCTGCTGCCACATCACAACAATGAGTGTTTATGATGGCGCCTACTCGACGATCGCCATAGCAACGAGCCTCGTCCTAGGTGCCATGTGGCGATCCGTCCCTTCTTCCCTACACCTGAACCTTTCAGCTTTGTTACCAAAGATGGAATACACAACAACTAACACTACAAATTTTACATCCCGCCTATCAATATACAGAAATAATTGTTAAGGTATAAGAAGAGTAAGTGTGTGAAAACATTTGAGGAAGTATTATATATATATATATATATATATATATATATATATATATATATATATATATATATATATATATATATAATCGAAAATTATTATAAAATAATCCAATTTTATTATGCGTTGTTTTTTACCTCCCGCCTATCAATATATAGATAAGGGAGGTATTGTTTTTGATCAGATTTCTCGAGTGTGAGTTTTCAACATATGATCATGAATTAGGGTCTCAAGAATACGATTTTGCTATTTTTACCGTGGTGTCTGTATGTCCGTGTGTGTGTGTCTGTGACGATTTTTAGTCCACAATAACTCCAATATGATGTATGTAAAAAATATAATATTTGATATTTAAGATTTATTATCAAATATGATGAACTGATTAGATTTTGACTACAATTAGTTAACCGGTAGTAATACTTTACTTGAAGCCTTAAACCGTTTTTCCTAATTATACCTCTAAATACTTTTTTTTTCGCAAATTATGTTTTTATTAAATATAAAGATTTTATAATTTTCTGTGTGTAATTACGTTTATATATAACTTCTAGCTAGATAGAGAAAAATATATAACTCATAGTAATTTTATGTGTTCTTTAAGCTGAGGAATTTTTATAAAACAGATGAGTTATTCATATATTCACAAAATTTGACATATGATGTCAAATATAATGTAAGTGAGTTTAAAAGATAAAATAAGCAAATATGAAGCAGTTTTGTTCTAAAATTAGAAATAGTAGAAGAAATATAAAAGGAATGTATTACATGCGTGTATCAAGGTAAGTTCAGTTCAGGTTTTAGTGACGTCAAAAATAGCTGTCATATTGGTCATACAAATTTTATGAAGAAAATATAAGTATTAAATGAATTAAAAATATTCTCAACTGCAATAACAAACTAACTTTAAAACTACAAATTAAATGTACTGAAAAACTATAGAATATATTTCTACAGTGGCGGCAGGTAATGTGTTAGACACATCAGATATTTTACTCTTTATGGTGTCGTTTAATTGAACGTCATTTATTTCTCAATCAGATGTCTGGATCTTAGAAATATTGACGTTGTGTATCTGATTCTCACTGCTAGGTTATTAAAGTTTCGAGTTTTTATTTTTATAAATGGTTTTATAAATCATACAACGTTTCTTCCACGTGTTTAAGTGTCAGAAAGAATGTTAAGATTGTATAGGTGGCTTTTATTAGTCATTGACCTCATTGCAAAGTGATTTATGGTAATTGACGGCACGGGAATTTACATTAGTCTAAATAATAATTTCCAAAATGTAATTTATCATTCAATACCACAAGAATTATAAACAGACAGAAATATTTTTCATACAACCTCACCTATGTAATTTACTTCAACATTTAGTAACAAAAACTTGCGTAGTACATGATTCATTATTGAAAAATTTTAAGGAAATATCACTTACGGTTTATTCTCTATTACTGGATGTGTCAGTTCTCCTTTATCGTAGTTATATAGTATGATAAATTCGATTCGGTCGTTTACTAAATGTTACCTTTTGGTACTCTAGCTATAATGAAGAGTATATTGCAGAACAAAAAAATATCTGGGAAATAGATGCTAAATAATTTTACTTGGCAGGACCTGAACTCGTGATTTCAGAATTACAAATGAATTATTTTTAACAAACGTGATTTTCAACCAATCAGAGTACTTCATTTGATCGAGGAAGACAGTTTTTCAGCGATTATTTCACACATGTCATTTTCACCCAATCAGTATGCCTTATTTGATGACGGTAGGTAGTTGTTCAGTGAAGGCATTTGATAAAACCACAGTATCATTGCCATGGTTACATTTTATTAATATCAAATATTTTATGTTTGAACTGTTGTCATTCGTGAAAGAATCAAGCCAATATAATTGGTGCTATGAATGTATTTGGTAAAATTTACTTATAATTCCTGCAAAGTAACGAAAATCACTTAAATCACTGAAGCTTCGCTGTCGTCTATTACTACGCAACAATTATTTGTAATTTTTTCCAATAAATTCATAGCTCTTATTAAATTTCTTATAAAAAAATATGAGAAAACCACAGTAACATTCGCCATGGTTATATTTTCTTGATATGTAAATTGTATGTTTGATCTGTTGTCATTCGTAAAATAATCAAGCGAATATAATTCGAGCTATGAATTTAATTTATTCATAATTTCTGCGAACTAAAGACAACTCGGGACAAAAATGATTCTTAAATTACTGCAGCTTCACTGTTATGATTCAAATTTGTCATAACTAAATTGTTTGATTTTGAGACAACTAAGACTCTTCAAAACTACAAAAAAATAAACTTGTGTCCAAAAGGTTATTCGTCCAGACTAATTAAATATAAGCTATTAAAAGTTATGTACACATTTAATTATTTATACTATTTATCTAGAGGATTGAAATAAAGGTTAATAAATAATAGGCAATGAACAGGAATGCGTAATGAAGGAAAAGCCAACCTGTTCACTAAGTGCTCTGCTTGAGATTCACGTAAATGTTCTGGCAACTCGAAGAAAATTTCATTAATTACGAAGTCGCAACAAAACTTGGTGCACCTATTTAGTGAACACGGGAAATCTATTCCGTGTTCACCAAATTCCGCAATCCATCTTCATTATTCATATTTAGATTATTATCACGTTGTGACAAACTTTGCTCATTCGCTTCCAACAAAAATCCTCGCGGCACCACCATCAAGATGCGGACGACGACGCTAAATATATTACAATTGATATGCTTTCTTACTTACGATTACGTACACAACTTCATCGAAAACTTACGAACTCTTAGACCTTAGGAATAAAGAAGAGTAGGGCTCACCTGAAAAGAAAAACGATATTAGATCTAGTACTTTTTTACATTAGATAGGTAGAAACAAATTTGAGCTATAAAAGTTTAGCTAATTACATAATATTAAATTATTATTTACAAAAATTCTCATTTATTCATAATTAATTAAGATATTTCACACCTTCATGGAAACACCATTTTCGATTGTACGATTAACACCACAATCTAATTAGATCTATACTAGAGTATCAGAATGTAATATGCAAAAAAAATTATTCACAAGTATTTGAGTAATTCTTACAACATCCATCCATTCATCCATCCACACACACGGACAAATATCATCGTACAAATATTAAAATCGTGTTCTAGGACCTTCAAAACGTGCTTGTACTTGGAAAGTGTCTATTTTTCGCACTAAATGGTATTATTAAAATGAAGGTTAATGTTCACAAAAATCAGTTTTTTTTTTATGATGAACGGTTACCGGTATTTTCGGCGTTAGAAATATCGGTTAAAATTACGGTAAAAGTTCACAAATTTTATAAAATTCAAAAAAAGTCAATACATTATTTTATTTATTAATACAGTAAGTTATAATATAAAATTTATTTCGTGTATATAAATATTCAATAAAAAACTTTAAAATAATAGAAAACTTTTTTCATTTATTATGGTGTACGGGGACTAGTTGGTATGAGTGTACATCTGTTATAATAAAATAAAAGGGCGTTTCCGCATTTTCAAACACACTGTATATTTTTTTACTATATGGCAGAGCAAAAGAAATATGTAACAATTATAATTAAATTAATTAGAAACATATATTTCACTCAAGTCTTCTTACCCATTGATGCGTGTGCCAATTTCGTACGTCCTAGACATCGGTAACACTACAATTCTATTCACATATTTATTTTTTATTTAAATTATATTTTATACTTGATAGTGTTAGCTAATACAATACTATTAATTTAATATAATAATTTTAATACAACGTTGAATAACTGTTAGCTATTTCGTAATCCCCCTACCTTCATTCATTTATTAAAATGATAATTAACGACACAGAAATCTTCAGTGTCTTTTCAGCAGTCATCAGGTGAGCACAATTTATAATTTTATTTTTTAATTTGAATTTTAATAATTGATTGTGATTTACTACTACTTTGTTTCTATTGAAACTAGTGTGCAGAACAAATATTTTTTTTATAATTATTAAAAAAAAAATGTTATAAATAAATTAATTCATTGTTTTTATTGTTTCAGTTTCCAGCTACTTTCTAGATATAAGATATAGATATAAGATATAGACGTAAGGGGGGAAACAGGTACTTCTCAGTTTTTTTTTCTCACCACTGAAATAGTAAGTCCAATTTTGATATTTAAGAATAATATCCTCCCTGAATATTTTACGACTTCATTAAATTTAATTCCCATAAGTTCATTTTTATTTAAATTATTTCCGTGATACTTTGTTGACATTGTTTAATCTTAACTTTAACTGATACTGTATCATGCAAATATATTGCATTAATTTTATTCCTACACAAATTAATAAGATTTGGCACATTAGGTATGAAATGAGTCTAGGTATGAAGTGTGGAGTGAACATGTGAAGTGTGGTTAGATGTGATGTTTAAATATAAGGTATGGTGGTTAGACATAAGGTGTGCTGATTAAATATGCATGTTGAATGCAAGGTATGATGGTTAAATTTAAAGTGTGATGCTTAGATATAAGGTGTGATGATTAGATATAAAGTGTGCTTCTTAGATATAAAGTGTGATGCTTAGATGTAGGGAACGGTAAGATGATTAAATATAAGGTGTAATGAATACATATAAGGTGTGATGATTAAATATAAGGTCTAATAATTAATATAAGGTGTGCTAATTAAATTTAAGGTGTGCTGATTAAATTTAAGGTGTGTTGATTAAATTTAAGGTGTGCTGATTAAATTTAAGAAATGATAATTAAATATAAGGTATGATGATTAATATAAGGTGTGATGATTAAATATAAGGTGTGATGATTAAATATAAGGTGTGATGATTACATATAAGGTGTGATGATTAAATTTAATGTGTGATGATTAAATTTAAGGTGTGATGATTAAATTTAAGGTGTGATGATTAAATATAAGGTGTGATGAATACATATAAGGTGTGATGATTAAATATAAAGTGTAATGATTAATATAAGGTGTGCTAATTAAATTTAAGGTGTGCTGATTAAATTTAAGGTGTGGTGATTAAATTTAAGGTTTCCTGAGTAAATTTAAGAAATGATGATAAAATATAAGGTATGATGGTTAATATAAGGTGTGATGATTAAATATAAGGTGTGATGATTAAATATAAGGTGTGATGATTACATATAAGGTGTGATGATTAAATTTAAGGTGTGATGATTAAATTTAAGGTGTGATGATTAAATTTAAGGTGTGATGATTAATTTAAGGTGTGATGATTAGATTTAACATGTGATGATTAAATAGAAAGTATGATGAATGTAAGGAATGATGATTAAATGTAAGGTGTGATGGTTAGATATAAAGTGTGATGGTTAGATATAAGGTGTGATGATTCAATTTATGATGTGATGGTAAAATTTAACGTGTGATGATTAAATATAAGGTATGATGATTAAATATAAGATGAGATGATTGAATATATGGTGTGATGATTAAATATAAGGTGTGATGATTGAATATATGGTGTGATGATTGAATATATTATGTGATGATTAAATATAAGGTGTGATGATTAAATACATTGTATGAAAATGTATATATAGTGTGATGGTTAGATCTGAGATGTGATGTGTAGATATAATAATGTATGTATGAAAGGTAGCAAATCCTTACTGCAAAACTACCCGGGAAGTTTTCAGTAAAGACGAGCTTTTAGGTACAACTTATTTTAGGTTTATAATGTGCCTTGTTTTATTAATTGTTTTGCTTTTGTTTATTTATGAGTATTTTTATTTAATTCACTATAAATGTAAATATTACACAACTTTTACTGTGACATTTTTGTGCAAATATTGCTAGATTTTTTAATTTAATCCTATACAAATTTCAACCATTAATTTTTCCCTAAAAAATATATTTTTGATTTTAAAGTCCTCCAATTATAATATTTGAATTTTTTATGTGCAATGCCCCGTAGTATATTATAAGTCGAGGCACTCCTTTCTCTGCTTACAGCATTCTGGTCGTTGGTATGGGTTGCACGGAAGGGTTGTGATACCGCCCTCGTATTAGCGTGTCTATAAGTTAGAGTTACGGATGTGCTTGGTGCATCTTGCTGCCCTTTTACCATTTTGGGCGTTAGTACTGGAGGGCCGGAAGGGTGTCTGACCGCTAGCGTGTTGAAATGTCTAATTGTGGAGTGAGTTTGTACATAGACTATAATAATTAATATTATATTTACATTTTCTACTTCTTTCTTGGTTTTCATGCCAATGCCCCTGACCCGTTTCGCTGGAAGTACACTGCATTAGTTTAAGTCGCACCGAATAACTTTTAAGTCGCGGTTAGATTTAAGTCGCGATAGTTTTAAGTCTTCCTCCTTTCCTTAAACCCAAAACCATCCCATCCCCCCTTGCCGTGGTGGAGAGACCTTGTCGTGGTGGCAGGGCTTAACCATCCTCTAAACATCAAATCTAAATTAATAGAGGATGGGACCAACATCTCCACTTTAATAATTTATTAACATAATTTACAGATGAAGCAATTTTTATAAATTTCTTTTTTCAGATATTTTTAGGGAATAATAGATGGAAATGAAACAGAACCTATTTCAAATGGTATAATTTCTTATGGAAGCAGCAATTTTTATTGGTAAGCGCAAAATATTTTTTTATAAATAATAGTGCAGCAAATATTGTAAAATATGTTCATATATTTTAATAATTGTGAAAATAACTAATAGTTTTTCTTATTAATGAGTAGTTTAGAAAAATATAAAATATTTTTTATTTTGCTAGAGCTAAAGAAATTATAATATATATTTCAATTCTTAATTCTTATGTGTTATTTAAAAAATGTATAGTAGTAACGAAGATATTAAAATATAACCTATCCAAAAGTTATATTTAAAACATTATAGTTTTATAGACTGACAGTTTCAGGTATGTTTCTAATGACAGAAATGCAGAAAGAAGAAATATTTAAACCGTGAAGAACTATGGATGAAAACATTTCTAAAAAACTGGATGGATCAGAACCTCGAAAATCGTAAGTGCTTTTTCTTAAATTTATAATTTATATTTCCACTAATTGCCTAATCATTAATTGTTATTTATCCTTATTTGACATGAGAAATTGTTTTTCACAACGATTTTACTTTGTAATAATGGTAACTTTAACATGTTTTATGACGAATTTTTCAGAATAAATCAAATCAAAAAGTTATCTTTTTAAATATTTAATGTTTCATAATAATTCCAATGTAATTTATATTTTTTTTTCCAAATACCATAGTACAGAAACTATTTAAATACAGGGTGACCCATAGTATGTGACAAGCACGTGGTTCTCCGATTTTATTTTCCGGGCATGTAACCGAAAAAAAATACTGGTTAACGGTTAACCCGTATAGAGAACGTTATATTAATAACGGGTTTCGTTCGAAAACCGGTTCTTATAAATTGGAAACCGGTTTGAACCGGTTAAAAAAATTAATTAAAAAAATAATTATAAAAATATAATAAAAAATAATTATAAAAATATAATAAAAAATAATTTAAAAAAATAATAAAAAATTACCATTTGAAAAAATATAACGAATAAAACAATGCAATTTATTTAAAGAATATTCACAAAAATTCCTGTAATACCATCAGAAAAACTCACTTTTCAATTGTAAACTTGCCTAATGGTGACAAAGGGACTACCTAATTTTATGACACTCCAATAAATTATAAACTTTAAAAACTGTCATGACTCATATTCAAATAAAAATAGGTAAATAACACAGATATAAAAAAATGTTCGCTAAAACCGGTTTATTTTTTTTTTTTGGTTAATGGTTATCGGTATTTTTGGTCTTAAAATTATTACTCATTGCTTTTACAAGTATTTAACAATTTAACAAAATGTTAACTTATTTATAATGTGAATAACACGATGTAATGAACGACACATATACACACCCAACGCCTGTAAAAGATTCGAACCCACAACATTGACATTACATACCCTGAGACCACCAATGTAGAAATATTATTATTGTAAATAGATAGGATGTTTTTGAATGAAGATAAGAAAGGTGTAAAGGTTGTTTGCTGGTAATACGAGAAGCATAAAGTGATCTCTTCCTGTTGTTAATGAATAAATGTAAGCGGCATAAAACCACTAACTCCTGCAACACAAACCAGAGTCGCACGCATCTGTGTATTCTTTGCATAAACCCGTGTGTTTACGACGGTGGTTCGCCAGTGGAATTAGTTCCTTGTACCTCCGTACTTACTAAATTAATCTATTAAATTACTACATCCGACTGCAGCGGCTGTGTCACCGCCAGCCACTTCTTTCGCCCCCTCATTATGCGGGATTGCCGAGTGTTTATGAAATTCCAGGGGGAGGTAATCGACTGAAGATTCCTACACCTCAACTTTAATTGAGATATAATGTGTGAGGAAAGGAAAGTCATTTGGGGTTGAAATGAACCCAAGAAGGAGTGCTTCCTGCAAATAATTATCACTTTGCCTCACCTACACAGTTTAATGATCTTTCGCAAAAACGAGTGGATTTCACAGTAAATTAATGACAAAATAAAAAAAAAACAGTATCATTTTTCTCTAAGTAAAACAAATAAAAAAATTCTTCCCATTACCTGATCTAAGCAGAATACCTATACTGATTTTTATTCAAAAAAATGTTGTATATTTCTTATTTAAACATTACAATATAACAACAACTTTATCAAGTTTTGTGCATCAACAATAAGGAACAAAATATTGATCAACTTAATATTTACTAAGTAAAACTTATTACTTGTTCCTTTTTACAAGTAGCTACTTCCAGTCTGCTTTTCCAATTTTTTTCTGTAATACGGAATATTAAATTAATCCATAATAAACTTTCAATTCAGTTTACCCATTCTTACTAAAATTTGATCAAATTGTCGAAATATTTATAATAAAAATACCTCTTTTATATACACACGTAGCAATCTATACTTATTTTATATAGTACACAAATGATTTTTTTATAATTCTGTTTCATAATGTCATCTTTTCGATATTTATTTTAATATTGAAATGTCTGTTTTTTGCGCACTACTGCGCGAAAGTAATTATTACTTAACACTAGAATAATTTAAGAAATTAATAATTATTTATTTATTATAAATATTTATGGTACATGACGTTAAATTATTTTAAATTTTCGTGCAATATTTCACCATATTTTTGAGTGGAAATATCATATCACATGAAATACTAGTAGTTTGCAATTATGAAATGAAATCTTGAATGTAATACATTGCGAAATGAATGAGCACTATTTTTCGCAACTTATTACATAAATATCTATTTTATACTGTAGTAGGAAAAAACATTTTAAAGGTGAGAAAAAATGGATAAATATTATTTTAAAAAATAAATACATTGTAAATTAAAATATAATAATAATTAAAATCTGATTTCATCAAGGTGTTCAGAATACTGTCATGACCTAGAAACTATATTTTTTATATTATTTTAGAAAATAAGATATTGTTAAATAATAAAACTAAGCAAATTATTTAAAAAAAAATGATAGCCTGCACTTTTTGAAGATAATTAAATTTTCAATTTCAATTTATTTATCCAAGTTTTTATTTGTGAGATTTTATATTCTAATAAAGAGCTACAACTGCAATGAATGAGTATCATAAAAATTAATGCACTTTACTCCATTATTTGAACAAAATGAGTCAGAGATAAGTCTTCCAGCGCCTGAAGCGTCAGCGAGTGTTCCAATTAGCTTCTATCGGCAACGAATTACAAATTGCAGCATAAACAAATCAAACTGCTGGCCATAACCCCAGCGTGAGGAGAAAAAGCAGGCTGAACGGCGTTCATTAATAAAGTGTTGGTTTTTACATCAGGTTAAAAATATTAGTCTGCCATTCCAGTGATCGTTAACACTAAACAAGCTTATCCACTTCACTTGATTAGTTTAACCTTGGCGGCCATCATGTGACAGCACACGGCAATGGCCGCAGGAGGTAGGCACAGCCGCCTGCGACCAGCAGGACAGGAATTGTAACCTTGGAGTGTTACAATGGTGGACAATTGGTTAGCGCGGCTAGCATTCTGGGATTCTATTTACAATGATTACGTAAAAAATGTGGCCGGATAATTTAGTATTACTGAGTGTCATAATGAACACTTGAGTGCAATTAAATATATAATTAGTCAAATGCCGTTGTTCTCTATAATATTTTTGAAAAGAAAAATATCGTTATGATTTAAAAATCATAAGATCTGCAACAAAACCAGGATCAGTCTAATGCAATTAATTTTTCAATTAAGCCAGTCATTCTGCACCATCATCCTTCATGTAAGCTGATATTTTTTAAAATTATTATTAAACTTTGTAAAAGACACTTAAGTAAAAATTTAAAAAAGTAAGTATTTTATTATACAAAATTCTACATAGAATTTTATTTATCTTACTTTAACTAACTTTAATTTTAAAAATGTTTCTAATAGTGACTGACATGGGGATTGTATGTTTAAATCTGTATCAAATGCAAACCTGTTACTGACAATAAAATGTAAAGAGATCTCTTAATTTTATGAATTAGATATTTAAAAAAAATGTAATCAATATAAACAGTATTATTGATCATTAGGCATTATTTTTAAAATAATTCTTCAAATCTATAAAATGTATATTTTTCAAATAATGACTTCTTTATGTCACTTCTTTAACTTAATCTACCGTATGTAGTTTTATACGTAATGCAAAGGCCGCCTTTGTAACATTTCTTTTAATTAAAAAAAAATACAAGAAAAATGAAATACTAGCAAGGAGAGAAAGGAAACTAAGTATTAATTTTATTGTGTTTCAGCAGATCTAGAATTAGAGCAAATACTTTAGAATGCTCTAAATCTTGACCCATTGAAAGCAGAGCACAATCCAAAAAAAGCCAAATCTGCTCTCGAATGTACTCTGTTTTCACTAGGCCAAGAATTAGAGCAAACATTTCTGAGTGCTCTTATTACTGACAGACTGAAACCAGAGCACAATCCATAGCAGCTAAATCTGCTTCAAAATGTGCTCTGGTTTCAGCTAACCTACAATTAGAGCAAACATTTTTGAGTGGTCTAATTCCTGATATGACACAATCCAGAGCACCTAGTTTTAGTAGGCCAAAAATTAGAGCACACGCTCAAGCGTGCTCCAATTCCAGGCCGGCTGAACTATATCACCTTCAGGGCATCAGATGCCCTGGAAGGCGGTGTAGCCAGACCACCAGGCGGGGAAGGTTCCCAAAGCTTAGGATCCCGGGTATAACCTGAGACGCGCATTATTACCGGTCATATAGATTTCTATTACCTGTAACCTGTAATTGTGGTTGTACTACTAAGAATTTTAAAATGAAAATTTTTAGACATAGGTACTTTGATGCGAGGAATTCAATGGTAATATTTTTAAGACTGTATCTTACACACATTTTAGGGTAGTACTCAGTTATAAAACAATGGAAACAGGTACAATAATTCTTTAAAGTATAACGATTCACGGGTTTATACTGATATAAAAAGTGATACGCTACGAAATTTTTCCTTGGGGACATGAGCCCCAATGCCCCCATGTAGTCGGCGCCTTTGTTTTCCTGGTTAAGTTTGGATACAGTGGTGTTGTAAATTCTACAAGCATTAATTAATTCATAATATTTTTTACTGCTGTGCTTGTTATATTACTGCGTTATGACAGTGTTACATATTTAGAGAATATTCCGAAAACAAAAACTAAATTATTAAGACATTTTTATTCGAAAAATATAAACTTAAAGATAACAAAAACGACAAAAATGGACACAGGACACACACGTCAGCATTATCAGTTCCCGTCATAAATTCCTATTAAAATAAAACAGCACCTTTGGAAACGTTGCCTGCTCTTAACTTTTTATCACGTTCCCTCCATTAATTTATGTTTTCTCCAAACCATATAAAAAAAGATAATCGTGGTCCTGATAGGCGTGCCGTAGTGCCGCCAATGGGCACCAGGGCGGCGCAGCGATACCGTGTGTGCGTGTGTGAGCTAATTGCCGCGATGGTTACCGTATCACATGTGGATGAAGTCCGTTGACCTGTCAGTAGGTTTACTTTATCGGCGTATTAATTTTCTTGCCTGAGGAGATAACCTCGAAGGTTAAGTTGATACACAAACGTCTAGGTTTATGACTTGAATAAATTAGTTCACGTTTTTTCGTTCGTTAACACTGTACTTCTTTGTCTCGGAACAAGAATAAATTTTGTTACAATCTCTGAGGTTTCAACGGGATACTTTGTTCAGCGCCGATATGGGAACAATAAAAATTATCGGGTTTTTAAGAAACAAAACATTTAATTAGCTCACATTTCTTTCACTCTCGGAATAAATAAAATACTCTTAATGAAATATTATCTTCAATTTTTTATAATAACGGATAAACTTTGAACGAAGTTGCATTGATAAAACATCTAACACCTAATGCCCACCTATTTACTAGATACTTTACAGAAAATGAAATTTTCAATGATCAATGGATTTTCTCGACTGGTGGATGAAAGGGTAGAGGTAATAAAGTACTGGAAATCAGTCGTATTTTGGAAGGCTTTATTTCAGCTCCGACCAGTTTCGACTCCACATGAGTCTTCCTCAGAGAGTGAAAGTCAGTATTTATTATCAATCCCTGAGGAAGACCCCATGTGGGGTCGAAACCGGTCGGAGCTGAAATAAAGCCTGCCAAAATAGCACAGATTTCCAGTACTTTATTACCTGTACCCAGAAATTTTCAATGCTTTTCTTTTTAATTTTTATTATATTCTATTTAATCTTAATTTATTATCAATGTAATTTTGTTCTAAAAATTGTTCTTTCAGATGATTTTCTTGCCAAAAGATGATCAACTCGTGTTTAAAATGATCATAATGGCACAATATTCGTTGGTGGAATAGGGCCTTAAATACCTAACACCTAACGTACTTTTTTAGTGACAAGTTTTACTTGCATTTCAATGGTAGTCAACCCACAGTCTCTGCAAGGTCAGCACACTAAGATCCAATTGACTAGGGCGAGCTATGTTGTTTAATACGATCAGACAAGACTCGCAACAACCATACAACTAAATTAGCTTGTAGTGATTGAAGCTTAATTAAGAGTTTTATTATAATCCATTAAACTGAATTTGTTTTCTATATGGACACACACAACTTGACTATTGGTCAGAAGTATGGACCGAAAAACATCACAATAATTATAAATGTACTGCCTAAAGTCTACTACATAAAAAATATTATATGTAGGAATCCTTTTTTTGACCATATAGTTTAAGAGCAATATTAAGTTGAAAAGGCATGTATGAAAAAAGCTGTATAATATGTAGATTGTTTTGAATATTTATTTTTTATACTAAAAATTACACCCTGTAACATATCTTTATTTTTACACGTGTTAAAGAGGAATGTAAAAGTTTTAATGTAAAAGATAAGTTTTAAAAATCGAACGCCTACGTATTGAGTTATTGATTTTGACTGACTATAATTATTTTTCCAATAGTACCTAGTAAAGATTTGGCCAAATTTTCTCTCCAAGTGTTCTTAAATTCTCAAAGGGAAGCATAGATGGAAAGACTGAAAGACACTATATTAAAACAAATATTCATGAAAATCTAGAAAACATGTCAAAATTCTTATGAGTTAAATTTTTAAATATAGTATTTTACATTATTAGCAAGGTATAATAATTTTTATTGCTGATGGGAGGAACGGATTGGCAAGCCTAACACCTCCTTAAAACAGTAAAACTATTAGACTGTTTATATTGTACAATAATTTATTTGTTATTAAATTGTACATGAAATTAACATTAAAACAAAGTCCAGCCAATTACGATATTGTCAAAACTATACGAGTAACAAAACACAACATTCAATAACATAAACAATGAAAGTACTATTTTATAGATTGGTTGTCAGTTTTACGGGTTAGAAGCAGTAAAGATCAATTTTCAATGTGAATAATCAATAGTTAATAAATGATGATCTACAAATGACATATCAGTAACAACTAATTCAATGTGAATAATCAATAGTTAATAAATGATGATCTACAAATGACATATCAGTAACAACTAAAAGTAATAATGCATGAGGTATAGGAAATTAAAGTTGATATGCTGGTGGTCAGATACCTACGTAATGTAATATGATTGCAGTTTTTTCCTGAAATGTATTTTGGTGGAAAAGAAAATTTTGATAATAATTCACAGGTAATGTAATCACCGTTTCCCGGAAGTAACACTAATATATACGTACTGTTCGCTGCGATAAGAAATTAAAAAATATCTCACCATATCCTGCGAGTCTGGAAAAGAGTTTTAAAATATAATTAACCGAGTCCATAAACTAATATCTCTGGGAGATAACGAGGTCCGTAAAGGTTAACGAGCTTTTCTACGGACTGTACCGACTCTTATCGAACCTGACCAATTACCAGAGGAAATCGAAGGAAGTGACGTAATAGGTGGCAGCACCTGACCCCCAGAGGCTGCTTGGTATTCAAGGCGGCCTGGTACTTTTCAATGAAACGTCCATTTATAACTAGAGTTGTTCTTATCTAATGCTCGGAGCATCACGGATTTTTCCAGGAAAGAACATCTTATTTTAATTATCAAAAAGAAGACTACCAAATTCTTTACAGAAAAATTAAAAATTAATTAAGTTGTTTCAATATTCGACATTTCTATAATTTTGTTGTCTTACTGTAAATAGTAAAACAAATTTTACCCACCAAAACTGACGTATGTGATTGCATATTGTTTCGCCAAGGTTACTCAAACTTCTAACTTTTAATAACCTATTATTTTTTTTCATTTCTATTATTTTAAGACAAATAAGTTTTTGTAGAAACTAATATCTGATTATACCCACATTATTCGTGAGTTTTTCTCATTTAAATTTCTATATATACGAGTTTTGTTTTTACTTCGGTATATTTGAATCATGGATACATTACTAATAAATAAATTTGCAAGTATATAAGTTTTGTACATATACTATTTTTATTCACTAAATTCAATTAAATATAATTGTAAAACAACTAAAATGAACAAATTATTTCTGACCGCCAATATAATAAAGGAGGTATTATAATACAGGTTTTGACATTTCATGAATATAATAGATATCCACGAGTTAATAATTTCATAATAAGTCTTGCTTATTTTTTATATCATTGATATCATTTACTTGAGTTGATCTACTTTCGTAAAAATATATTTGAAACAAGTGTGCAATAAAGTATAGGGTTGCATTGATTTAAATCACTTATTCTGCAATTATTATTTATCATTCCAGATTTACAAAAATTGAAAAAAAAAGCGAGTGGATAATGTTACTATGTGGCAATACTTTGACGAACTGCTAAATCTGTTTAGCTTCGTCGGTATAACTAGTTCACCGTTATATTTCTTTGGATTTATAACGGAGAAAAAGTTTGCACTAATGTATGATTTTTTGTTAAATTTACTTTAAAATGTGTTACAATGTAATCCGGTTATAAAGACGTCGAAGGGAACCCATAAATATCGTCGCTAGAACCGGAAGCCTCTGTAACTGATTAAAGTAAAAAAAAAAACCACTAATGTGTAATTTTTCTTAAATTTAGTTTAAACTGTGTTATAGTAAAATCCGATTATAATGACATCGAAGGGATGCCAAAAATTTCAACGTTCGACCAGTTTGTCGCCATAAGCGTTATCGTTATACCTAAAAGGATTCTACTGTAGTGTTTTGTCTCTTTAAATTTTTACTTATTCTTTATAATATGTTTTTTTTTTTCATAGTAAATGCTATTTTGTGAAACACGTTTAATACACCTTTTTAAAAAAATTAAAAAAATCTGATTTAAAACTTTTTTATACATAGCGTAAACCTGGCATTCTTGTTTACTCCTCCTAGTTAAAAAATAAATATAATAAATAAGTTACACTTTACTATATTGTATTTAAAATTAGAATCTCTTGTTGCTGATGATTACTTACAAATAAATAAATATATAATGTCTGAAAAGCGGTTGTTGAATGAAACATGTTTAAGCAAATAGAGGTTTAGGGATAGCGGGTTGATGCGATGATCACATAGTAGATAATCAGCATTAGTTAATAACCCCAACAATCCGTTTCCGTAGCAACACGAGACACAAATTCTGTGTCGTATCCATCAATCAGGGCGCACAATAAGTCATTACCTCCCTGTCACGTGACAGAGCGGGCGGGCGCGCAGATTGTGGATTGTTTACCGCGCACGTGAAGACGCTAGGCAGCTAGGCTGATGACGTCACGGTTTATTAGCGGCGAATGGCAATCACAAGGTAATGCCCGTGTGCTCTGCAATGTGATTAACTCTATTGACGTATTGAGACGAGCATTTGAATAATCCCGTCTGTCTCAATGCCCTCCTAATTTCGCCGAGGTAAGTAGTTTACCGAACGTTGTTGCCGCTTCTCTGCGACAGCAGCAGGAGCTGAGTGTACGGATAGCTAATCTAACATGTATTCCATTTGCTCCTGTCATTCATAAAACACCAATACATAATCGACGTATTTTTTAAACAGTAAGGTTAGGAAGCAGTTACTGAGTTCAGATTTGAACTGATGAGTATGAGATCTGGTATTCAAATCCCAATGATACGAACTAATATCCTATTAAAAATACTGCTGTGTTCGAGTTGTTTGGAACCAGCTGTAAACTATAGGTTTTTTTTATAAAGGTTGATAACTTACACCACTAATTTACAAGTAATACTTGTCAGAAACAAGTACCTTAGGTAGTTGAAGCTTTGTCCCATCTAGGATAGTACCAGAGATGATGAGTGGTGAAAAATGCTGTATTCACGTTGGTCAATATTTTATAAAAATTGTATGTTTCATACAGAAACTTTACATTGAAATTGTTATTAAGATTAGATGTGTAAACGGTCCATCATAAGAACGAAATTAAGTTACCAGCTTAAATGTCTTTCAAATACGCAGATGCTATTTCTATAAATAAAGGTTTTATTGCGAATATTTTTAATTTTAATTACAAGGATGATTTTTAGGTCTATTTTTACTTCCTTGTACAAAATAAATGAAGTACGAGTATTTTAATCTCGAAAAAATTCGGTTTTCAGATTTCAGTGAAAATATCCATTTTCTAAATATCTGAATCCATTTTCACTAGCCAAATATAATAAGTTTAAATGAAGTGCACCAAAAATGTGTATAATTAATAAGCGTTCAAGGAGGTCGTGTGGTACCTACATCAGATTTTTTACTTTACTTTATATTTTCAAATAGTGGTAGTAATAGTGATATTGCAATAAAAAAAGAAATGTAATTATCAAATTTTGAGGTGATTTAAGCAAATTTAATAATTAAGTATCCTAAAATAATTGATACTCGTAAGCCTCATTTGTTTTACTTTTTGTTTGTACTATTTTAATTTCAAAGTCAAGAAGTTATAGCTTGCATGAAACAATAATATAGCAATGATTAGAGCTCTGCGACTGGTAGTTAGAGGAGAGAAATTAGCAAGGTAAACTGAGTAGGATTCGGCAACTGTGGGTAATCTGTCACTACGCATCATAACTCAGTTAATGGTATCGGGTTGAATGCAACGCCGTCTGCTATTCACCGCGCATGAGACGGCTGAATTAGCTCACCAACACAGCAACGGATGCAATCATGAGATAGGTGCGATTCTACAATCAACCATTATTATATATAATACATCATACATCACATACACCACCACACAGACAGTCTTTGAGAAAGTTTGGCTGGCAACAAGATAAAGTCCTTCAGCTTTTAATTTGCAAACTTAGAAACGGATATACCGGTATATTCTGATGTAACAGTAAATTCATTTCGTTATTTTTTTTTAAAGAAAACCTTATAATCCTTAAAAATCATCATAATTTATTTCCTTGAAGTTAAATTCATACGTCTTGGACCATACTGTAATATGTACGATACTGTTATAATTTATAATTTTGTCCGTTAAACAAGAGTAGCAAAGTAATACAATAATGCAGATGATCTGTTTTTGAGAAAAATCAATCAGCTCTTGAAGAGAATGTTAAAATATAAAACAGTGCACTTATTTGGAAATGCACTAACAATAAATTTATAGTTTATCTAATAAAAATAGACAGTACAAATTCTCTTATTATATTGGAAGTAGATTGGGATTACTCCAGATCTACACATTGTTCAAATAGGATTTTTGAGTCTCATAAGTATGTTTTTTGGTTAAAATATTTGACATTTGATTCCTTCTTTATCTATTATAAGTGGAAGAAATTATTGATAAAGGAGATTTTACTAGAAAATATTTGAAAATAGACCTTTAAGATATTGGCACCAGCAAGGTAAGGATCTTTCTCAATCCGGGATCCTTTCTATCTTTCGGTGTAAGGTTAATTGAAAGTTCAGTCTGGTGTTTTTTTTTCAAGCTTTTCTGTTCGATTTATGCTAGTTTTTTTCTTCCCATTAAATACCTTTTGATTCAACTGTTGTTTTCACTGAATCTCTTTCGGTTTTTCTAGATCTTCTTCTATTTTTTTCCTATTTTTCTTGCTTCAAATAATTTCTTTACTGATCTCTCTTCTTCCATTATAAGAATTTGTTGCAGCCACCGTACATGTGCCTCTTGTATAGTAGTATCAATTGATGTTATTTCAAGATGTGTTTTATATGTTTCGTTCCTAATTTTGTCTCTTCTAGTTTTTCCTTGAATTTTTCTTAAATTTCATCTCAACACACCCAAGTCTATCCTTTGGATAGTCAATTGTAGACCAGGATTCTCAAGAATAAGTGAATGTCGATTTCATTACCTTTTAACTACAACTGTTTTTACTCCTTTATGTTTTGTCTCGATACAATTTACTCTTCATTTATAAATTCCTCCAAGATATTTAAAATTATTCACTGTTTCTAGTTTTTGTACTTGCATTCCAAACTTTTGCTTGTCTTTTGCTCTGCCTGTTAATATTGTTTTTGTTTTTCCTATACTTATCTTCATGCTGACTTTTTTGAGATCTAGACATTTATATTGAATTGCAGAACTTTTTTCCGGCTCAGGTAAGCCTCTACCTACATAAATTGCGCGTTATTTTTATGAGGGTGCATCTAGTGAGAGCAGAAATAAGGAACGCGCTAACAAAACAATTAAAGCATCGCTTCCAGGTGAAATGAAACCCGCCCGATACTATGTTCTGTCCCCGGCAATTCCTGTTTTATTTAGCAAAAGAGAAGTAAAACTAAATTAGCTCCCCTCGCCGCCCTGGCGCGGTTTATTATCTCGAGAACGATAATTAGAAAAGATAAATGCACTTCACGTTTGTAGCACGGCAGCGTCGGTTACAAATGAGTTGGTGCGGAGGTGACTGCCGCCTCCGAGTTGGAGGTGTGTTTGTGGAGGACAAATATGCTTTCAGCGACTTTCAATGAGGAATGTAATTAGCAATTATTACAAGAAAGCGCAACATTGTTCTGTCAAGAACAATCATTACCTAACTTCTCTTCTTGTATTCCGCTTTTCTTTCGAACTATTCCATTTCATTAGCAATTAGATACAAAGAAAAGTTTCTTTTTATTGATCGGAATATGTAAAAGTACTGAAATATCAATCTACATACTCAATTAATCTAGTTCATTGTTGTAATTTTATTGTAATACGTTTTTTTTTTTAATATTCAATTAAGGAATATTACTTCATATTGTATTTTGTGTTTTACGATATTATTATTCATAGATGATAAGTTTCTTCACTGGTTGATTATTTGAGGAAAATAAAAATTCATGAATGTCAATCATAACACATAGTTTTGCACCTCCTTTTTTTTATTGAAATCGACAATGCCAAAAGGGCATAACTCAAAAATGATTAGCCGTAGAAAGTAGAATTTTATTTATGGAGTTGCTATAACGCCTTTTCAAAAGGGCAGTTTACTTTTGGCAGAAACTTTTAATGTTTGCAAAAAACATTTGATTTTTTGTTACTAAATTGACTTTGGTAAATGTCAAATGAAAATGAAATAAATAAAAACAATATCTCTTTTTATTTCAAGTAATTCAATAGGGTTTGTGATAAACATTATAATAAAATATTCAAAATATGATCCATTTCGAAGGGAAGTTTGAAGATATGAAAGAAAAAGTTGAAGAATGATTAGCCGCAGAATGATCTCACTTTCCAGTGAAACAAGTTGCAATGGGGTTCAGCAGAAAAATGTATAATTTAACGTACAAGAAAATCATGTGGTGTCCACATCAGATTTTTTCAGAAATTTGAAATTACCATAGAATTTGAAGTAGTAATATGGTGTAGTATTTTGTTCTTAAATAATTAACGACTGTTCAATTACTAATTTGTAGTTGAATGAGGATGATACGATGGAATGAAAAGCAGAAATATACACTCATGAATAGTTCTGTAAGATTTGAATGAGCAACACCGAGTTTAATTGCTTACTACCATAACAATGATGCCTGAAGTTTAATATTTATAACTGAAAATAATATCAATATTGATACTAAACTTTTCCTGCTTGAAAATTGCAAAACTATGTTTATTGTATGAATGAAGCAATTTCATTGAAGACAGACTGAATGTGCCAATTCTCTTTATAGATTAGCAGATATTAGATGCAATCAATGGGACTTTGCCTATAAATAACTGCAGCCATCTATCAAGCAGTGCAGTCGTCGGCGCGTGTAACGGTTGGGATGAGTGTCAGTTATTGCATAGGCGATGACGAAACATCAAACGCAGCTCATTTTTGCTTGATTTATCTTCCGTCCCGGAATCTTGTCACCAGCTTGTCTTAAATCAACTTTTATAGTCCTCTCCACCTTTAAACTATATTCTCCAGCCAGTAATCTCAGTTATTACAAAATTATTGCCGAGTACTGAATTTCTTGGAATTGTAAAACGAATAGTGGGAATTAGAATTCTAATTATTTCAATCATTAAATTCAAAATATAGCTGCACTTTTGACCGATTCAAATTTTAAAATTTGACGGAGACATTTGACTTTTACTAAATTTACAAATTGGACTCAATGATTCATGTAACGTTGCTATACAAATTGAAATTCTTATGCGTATTGTTCGTACTGATTAAAATGTGTATATATAATTTACAAGTAAATGGTCATTACAATTGATTATAGATATAGGTATACAATTTTCTCCAAGTTTTTTGTCAAATATTCACCACCTAAACTCTTTGTGTCTCTTCCTTGTTTAGCAAACAAATGTCTTCATTATTTTCTCTTTCTATCTCTGTGTCTGTACAATTCAAAATTGGATGTTTCAATGTTAATTCTTCTCTGTCATGTAATCTGTATTGCTTTTCTTTTTAATTTAATTTCACGGTTGTATTCTGCTTCTTTTTCTCTGATTTTCAAAAATTTTTTATCATTAATTCCTCATTTTGTTTTCTTCCTTCAACTTCTAATATTTTTTTTCTTCAAACGTCATAAAAGTGACATCTTCTGTGACCTGATTGACAAGGTTGAAGTTTAATTTCTATGCCGCCGTAATATAATTTTTTATTGTAGCCACCGTTTAATTTTTTCGCCGCCGTGTATAGAATCAGCCAATAAGAAGTAACTTGTAAAATAGAAATCTGTAATATCGCCCTAAATGTCACTATAAAAACTAAATAACCTAAGAATAAAGTTACTAAAAATTATGAATAACTGACAGTTAACCTACATATTAAACGTCAAATAGTAATTAATTTTTAAAATTTCTACGTTTAAAGAAAAAATAAAATGTGTTATTCAGAGTAAAAGTGCTTTGTGTGCCTCGCATGCAATTTTCCGACTCGCTTCGCTCGTCGTGCAAACTTCCATGCTCCCCACACAAAGTGTCACTTTTACTCTTAATAACACAATATACTATTATTTAAATCTTTATTTACAACTGTTTAGGAAAAAGCCATCAGAAAATGTGATCATTAAAATAACGTGTGGGAAATAACTCCCATTGGAGAAAAGGAAAGTAGATTGAAAAGAACTAAACCTCTAAATTTGGCATCTAAATTATGAAGTAAAAAAACATAAACTGGAAGAACTCCAATGGGAGTTATTTCTCGCAAGTTATTATTTAATTTATCAGATTTGCTTGTTGGTTTTTTTTCTTAACCAATTGTAAATAAAGATTTTAAAAAATTAAATAAAAAATTACAAAGTGAAAATATAATAATATCAGGTATATCAACTGTATTAATTTAATGACAAATATGCGGATGAAGACTCATAACTGCTTCTTTACCGCTATTCGACTAGATTCGGTTATAAAATGAAAAAATATTACAATTAAAATTTCACGTGTTAAAGAAAAACTGGAAAAACTGAAGTGTTGGCAAATGAAATAAATACTGAAGCAGAGAAATAATGTAGTTTTTGCGGTGGGTGCGACGGTTAGAACAATGTCCGCTTCGTGATAATGAGTGATAATTTTAGGTTATAACTCATAATTCAGAGGAAATTTAATCCCGCAATGTAGGCTGCACATATGCAAATGATGTGTTTGTCAGGAATGCATATCATGCTATCAGTTGCATTTTGCATTTGACCAACCAAAACAATTTGCTTACCGAACAGGATAATGTTACCATTATTGATGACATATTCCCGTTACTTTCAAACTATATTTTCCCATCACCTTTATTACTTCAAATTTCATTTTCATGTGAGTTTTATTGCATTAAATTATTACTTCATGGCTCATAATTCTAGATAGAAATAATAACTGTCCCACAGAAGAATTTATGAGTGTATGATTACCAGGAATTCGTATCAAGGGTGCATGGGGATGTGATATCGTATATTGTTTTTTATTGATTTGCTTTTTTATCTTAATGATGTTTGTATTGGTATCACTGGATATATGGATCGTATTTTGTGGGAATTACTTTGTTGTCCTAATCATTTGTTTCAAATAATAAACAAATTATTTATCCTTTATCTATAACCTATTACTAAAACGGCTTTAATATAATCCTCAATCGATGGAGTATTGTTAGTACGCATGTATAAAAAAATTTAAATACATATTTTTGGTTCTTTTGCCCATAGTGCAACATTAGAACAAAAGGGACCTCAAGTAAGAGAGATAATTTTGTAACTAATTTTATTTGGACAGACTACAATCTCCGAAAGGTCCTACAAGAATCGAGCCGATTGGACGATAAATTGCTTATTAAAGTTATTTAGGGCCTTTTTCATCAAACATGGTTTGAAATTTTATGCTATAGATTAAATTTACCTATGGAATATATTTTAGCTTGCCGTCAGTTTCGAATTCACCAACCGAGTTAATGTTAACAAACAGTTAAATTGACACTTACAATAACCCTACATATTTTGAAGGAATAAATATTTATTCTACTGTAGTCATGCTGCGGTATATTTCGCGTGCTTCATATATTATTTAGTTGAATCTCTAATACTTTATTTAATAAAAAAAAATTCTTTGTGAGTATTTCATAACTTGGCAATGTATATTAATAGAATATTGAATATATATCAAATAGAATTATATTAAAATAATGTAATCTTTTTACTTAACGTATTTTTCTTTCATCATTTTCTTGTACTGTATTAAAGTCATCTTCTAGTATTGTAACCACAAAAAAATTCGGATTTCAGATTTGAACAGAAATATCTGTTTTGACCATCTCTAAATCCATTTTGACTGGTTTCGGCAAGACGTCTATGTATGGGATTAGAATAAATCCAGTTGTACATCTCCTTTTTCTATTGCAATCGGCAGTGCCAAAAGTGTTCTTTACTCAAAAGATTTTTTGAATTTTTCACATAACTCAAAAAAGATTAGCCTTAGAATGTTAAAATTTTGTACGTAGGACTGCTATAATATTTATTTGTGCAATTTTTTTTATATAATTTAATAGGTGCACAAGGAAGTACAAGGTACCTGCATCATATTTTTTTATTTTCTATTACATATATAAATATTTTTCTACTATATTTTATAGTTCCTCATTTTCTTTTTCTTAAAAAAAAATGGGCAGGAAAAGCAGAGACAAATTTTTCTCAAATAAACACATATTTCCTTTACATGTATACTTGCGTACGAAGTTAGACTTAAAACTTCAGTAATTTTCAAGATCACACTTAAATCAGTATAATTTCAGTACCTCCAATATTATTTTAGGTGGTAAAACTGATAAGAAATTAATAAGTTATTGACATATTTACACAAACATCCCAACCAGTTATTTAGCGTGCGGTGTGTAGTTCCCCTCAGCAGGATATCATGGCGTATGAAGCAGCCGTGGGAGGAAGCAAGGCTGAGCGTCCCAAGCAGCGTAGGTATATACAGTTAGTCAGGTGGTGGATAATGGAGGTGGATGGGTTTCAATTAACCTCGAAACGCCCTCTGCACTTCGCCCCGCGCTCCCCACCACGCCGAGCGCGGTTCCTTCCTTCGCAGGTCCGTACCAGTCGGAGACAAGATGCAGCGAGTATGTCTTGTTTGCCATCAACGCTTAGTACAAATCAACAAAATTACCTTTTTGGTTTTGGTAATAACATATTGTAATGTTTGTTTATTTGGGTGAAGTGTAAAAATAATTGAAAAACGAATATTTATATAAAAAGATAATGCATATAATTACCACTGTAATAAACAATAAACAGTAATTTTATTAATAAATAACACGCAGAATATTTATTTAAACAATTAATACTACGCAATATTTATTTATAAGATATTTATATCACCAACTATTTATTTATATCCATTTTCCATCTATGATACAACATTCCTATGTGGAACAGGGCCTCAAGTTGTCAGCCTACATTTTCTGCAAGGTCAGCACACAACGAGCCGTTGTGCGGTAACCCATCCAATTGGACAGGGCAGGTTATGTTGCTTATCTACGCGATCAGACAAGACACGCCACAACCATACAACCGTACTGGCTGCTTATATATTTATATCAGGAATTATTTACATTTATTTCCACAATATATTTATTTCTACTTTACATGTCGCTGTTATGCACTGACCGATACTAACTTCCTTCAGTGATCGGTACTGACTTCCTCGAGTCGCCAGACCAGCAGGCATCTAATCTCGAAAATTCCAGAGCCCTGCAGACTCTATAAAATTCCCTAACATAGCGGAGTCGCTCCTATCCTACTTGACCTTTAGCGAGTCTACCTGATCAGACAGGTCAGCTGCGATGACTCATCTGCGGTGAGACGTTCTTTACAATATCAATATATTTTAACTTTCTAGACTCCAATAAAAATAGAATATTGATTCTGCTACACTAGGTATTAAGATATGCATGTTGTTAACCAGCAGTCTCCAAAAAGTCCTAGATTTTGTAATAGGTCCCATGTTCTGTTTAACCATTTGGACCTAGTATTACTCCAAATATTTGTATTAGTAAATTGCTGTTTGCAAATTAACACATTTGATTTGTTTTGCTAATTTTATACTTTTCCAAATCGTAGCCAAAATACTCGTTGTTTACAAACAAGGTTGTTAATTAATAGTACTCCGTTCTGGCAATTAATCTCTCAATATTAAGTCTTGAATAATTCTTGAATGTATCTGTTTATTTCTTAATAGGGCTAAACAAGAACTTACAATTTTCATTAACACATCTATTTGTAGTACCGCAATAAATTTAATATCTATAGGTTTTTAGTATTAGGAACATTTCATCCTGTAAAAAATAATACGGTAATTTTTTAATTTTTTCATAATGCTCATTTAGGAAATCGACTTTATTATATAACGAACTTTTGGCATTAAAGAATACTGCATATACCGATATACTATTATATCGAAGATTTAGGTACTATGCTTTAAAATTAAAATTTCACATTTTTTTTTTAAATAAAACACATATTACTAGACTAATTTTGATATATTTTTTTTTTTCAACTTTTAAGGCACTTATATTTTATCCCTGTAGAAGACCTACGTAAGGCCGAAGACTTAGACTTACAGAGTAAGAAATGTAGGTAAATGTGAATATTAATATTTTATGTATAGGAATATCTAATGAGTATCTGTTTATTTTTTTATGAAAAACTACGTGAAATTTTACGTACAATTTTCATAAATTGACAATAACATCCTTTCTTCTAAAAATCATACTCCAGACAAAAAAATGTACCTCCATTATCATTCAACGTTTAATATGCTCCACAATGTAAGATGAAGATATTTCTATAACGACTTTATTTATTACTTTATTTTAATTTTAATTATTATTTACTTACTTACTTACTTTATCTTTAAGTCTCTCTACCCTTTCGAGTATGAAGTTGATGAAAATATAAGAAACGAAAAAATATTAATAATTAATAAAAAAAGAAGCAGATGAAAATGAAGAGTACAAAACAATATTAGGAGTAGAATATGAACCAAATGAAGACGCAGCAAGCGAAGAAAAGTACATATATTTTAGAAAACTGCAAAAAGAACTGGACAATAGCAACTAGAAGATAATAATCATGGGCAATTAAATGGTAAAGTTGGCAGCACAAACGAAAAGGAATCGAATAGTGCTTAGAGATCAATGAAGAAAGAATAATCGATGTCTGGAAAACGAACTCAAGGCAATCACCAATAAAAATACTAAATAATTATTTGTCTTTCAAATCCAGCAAAGCAAATCCTACTTGACCCACTAAGCACTTAGAAATGATGTTACTTTATGAAAATACTTGTTAATTGAGTAAGATTTAGTAGTAATTGAGCCGGTTAGGAAAACGTGTGGATGCGGGCCTGAATTCCCGCACCTTCCCACATGCGGACACAATCACATCCAACGAAGCCGAACGCGCCCGGCGACCGGCGAACAGCGAACACCGAACAGCACGGGAAGAACACGTGAGCCGCGTCTTGTCTGCTCTGGTCGCCATTACGTCCCCTTTTAGCGCAGGTAATTGACTCTCATTTACTGTCATTTCACTTTAACAACCAACTTCATATCTCGCCCATTACTCCGCCGGATTATGTTCATATTAAACGACGTGGCCCATTCAATTAAAACGCCAAGACCATTGATTCGCGGCGCTGA
Organism: Stenolophus ochropezus; assembly: GCA_035578165.1. Classification (NCBI taxonomy): domain Eukaryota; kingdom Metazoa; phylum Arthropoda; class Insecta; order Coleoptera; family Carabidae; genus Stenolophus; species Stenolophus ochropezus. Next base: position 9,449,488 of record JAQOWZ010000002.1, read on the forward strand.
TGGACCAAGTTTTTATCTTAATCTCCAGTCACCTAGGCATCGCCTAAACGGCTGACGAATTCCTAAATGAGAGGTTACGTTAAGCTAATTGAATGGCACTACGACCGGTATTAGGGCTTTTCATTTTGAATTGCGGTCATTCCAGCCCTTATACTTCCACTCAGATTATTATTAATTGTTATTCGCGAACGCAAAACTTTCCTACTCTTTCATAAAACTAATTATAGAAAAAATCCTTGCGCCAGCAACTAAGATGCCATAAGATCTAACTACAGGACTTTATCTCATCAGTTAACTATATTACCTATCCGAAAAAGCTCGTGCTTAATGTGTAAAACGCATTGCCTCCTTTTTGTTTTAGATCTTACGATTTGAAAATTCGTTTTAATTATTCTATCTATTTACATGATCTTCTACAAACATAAACATATTACGGAGTTGACTTTTTTTAAGAATTCCATAATGACTTGATTTACTCAAGGAAAACAGTTTGACTTAGACTTACAAAGTAATAAATAAAGGTAAATGTGAACATTAATATTTTATGTATAGGAATATCTAATGAGTATCTGTTTATTTTTTTTTATGAAAAACTACGTGAAATTTTACGTACCTTTAAGTATGTCATCAATTTTCTTTAAATTACGTTGATAGTATGATATATAATAGCTATTAACATACCTAGGACTGTTGAGAATATCAGAACTGCCACATCTGACATCTAAGGCCTGGTATGATTCATAACATCCTTAATTTTTCAATATTTTATCGGTTTCAGAAAAATAAGACATTATTCATAAATATTATTTTATAAAATTTTCTTATCAATAACGTTTTTGTGATCAAATACAATTTTGACAAGTCGTATGGTAATAATATTGCAGTTATTACTTAATTACCATCTTACTTTTGTATGTGTAAACAAATGCCTAATATCCTGAAACTTATTATGTTAAACAGATTTTTAGTACGTTAAAAGTTTTATACTCGGTTTATTAGCTGATCAACTGTTTAATTTCACTTTGTTGTCATGGTAACGTATTAAAAATACATGGTATCAACGTATAGTAATCACGCTTTATGCAACCGGGCATTAGTAAATTACTACTTTCTAGTAAAACAATAGTATAATGTCCAACAAGTACAGAAAGTCACCTATTTCCCTCACGATGTGAAATGTGAAATCACACAAGTTGGAATATAGGTGATATATAATAAAAATACATGCCTGAAAGCTATTTGACATAAAAACAGAATGGTGTACCTAACCTCAGAAAGAGTACCTTCCCGCATGTGCATGTGCAGTGTTAGTAAATACTCCCACTATTGTGGGAAATACGTAACGTTGAAGCTTTATACAGTGTGAGAAACGTTCTACTTTCCACAGTGGTCATAGAAAATAGTTATTTATGTACTTAAGATAGGAAGATATTTATATCCAAGGATATAAATAATGCTCTGTAGTGCATACAATATTTAATATCTTAATAAGCTACCTAAAAATTAGAAATTTGAATCTTTCTTTCAACTTTTTCATTCAATATAAATATCAGTTTAATATCAATATTACCATCATGCCCTTGCATGTATTATAGTCCTTATAATGTAATTTAATTGGATAATAAGGACACACAAACATTAAGGCAAAAACGTTAAAAATTATTAATAGAGACACTGAAATACTAACCAGAAATATTTTGTTAGTAATAAAAGGAAGTGTCATCTTCAACATAATACTGTATTGGTTATCATAATTATATTTTGTTACATTAAAATGTAAAATATTGAAAATATCCATGCGAATGAATGGTGTGATGAAACTGACAACCATAGACAAGCAGCCATAAGGAATCCAAGTTATGGAAAGCGTGAAGAGTTTGCCACCGTGCCAGTTCCACTAAACGGTCACAACGCATGATGCACCACATACATCGGATTTTCCGAGCCGCCGATATTTTTAGAATGTTTTATTTACAACGGTACCTGCGATTTTCAACGCATTTGAACATTATAAATAGAAGTGATCATTGATGAAATGAAATGTTTGGGAGGCGATTTTTTCTTGGCACAGGACCCAGTCTCGGATCTTATTTATTTGTATTATCTCACCTGCTTCTCAGAAATCCACATTTAAATATGTCAATGGAGGAAGGAAGCCAGGAATTTGTTACTGAATGAGAAAACTAATTTTATTATTTACTTCTTTTTACACGCTGCCAAATGGAATTAAAAATATCCACATTTCTCGCATTCTTCCACTACGAAAGAAAGGTTTTTCATTTATGAAAACTAAAAGGATAATAAACTGGATCAATGCAGATCCCACTAGCTTTGAAACTAGAATTAAGATTACTAAATTAACTAATCAATTTTGAAGCACGTATGTGTTTTTATATTATAATATTTCGAATATTAATGTTATTATAAAAAAAATTGTGAATATAAGACGAAAAGGTATACGAAATTTACTGACAGATTTTTGAAGGGTTGCCCAATTTGTGATTCTACTACTTTAGTTCATTTTTCGGGTGGTAGGCTTTACGTCATCACATCATGTTCATATTAATCAAACTAGTAGTACGCGAAGAAACTTGTTGACGTCATATAATGTCATAGATAATTCGAAGTGGTTGTAAAATAGTCACGAAAATAATAAATTAAAGTTTGTTCCAACTAGATATTCCTGACGGTTTTTGATTAGTTCATGTACCGTGGTTTACGCATGCGTGGACTATGTTTTTGTTGGGACGAATCACTGTCAATTATGTTAGGTTCGTTTTACTTTTACCTGAAAATGAATCTATAAATAAGTAAGGTAAATAAAAAAACTCACTGACACAAATACCTCTTTTAAACTTAAATACAATTAGATGAATAATGAAAGACATGTACCGTACATATATCTATTCCTCCGCGTACTTTGAAGCTATAACAACTAGGTTGCAAAGTTTGAAATCTAACCACTAATTCAACGCAGTCGCCCAATACATCAAAATTATTGTTAATTTTAATATTGATTTGCTGAACAAATCCACCCTATTGGGAAAGTCAAACGTTAAAAATCTATGGGAGTTCTATTTCTAAATTGGTATGTAACAAGAAATACCTTCACCTATATATAACTTCGCAGGAAGTGTAGATTCTCCGCATAGCATCTCTCAACCGTAACTTAAATCCAAGTGTCGATCCGTCAAACTCATGCTCAATTTCCTGCTTCGCTCATCCACTTTGCAGGGAAGTCCTGCCCAGTAAACCATTCATTGGTCAATTTTTCTTTCACCGGTTCATATTTGGAATATGTGCATTTATTGTCTAACCATACCATTTCAAAATCGAAAGAGAAATGAAGATGAAACCGAGATTAGAATTTTATTTGTATTTTAATGATCGAGGTGATCAGCCTGCAACCTCTGCAAGGATCTGCTCCTTATAAGGGTTCTTAGTATGAGTATGAATGCTTTACTAGCAGTGTACTAACTGTTGACTATTAGGTGATTATAAAGATGTGATTTGATAAATTAATTGCTAATCACTAATGAACACAAGCCTCACCTAACAAAACTTAACCTAAACTAATCTAACCTGACCTTAATAGAATTTTTTGATTAATTTGAAAAAAAAACTATTTTTAATTGGTGTGTAGTTAGCAATAATAAAAATCGAACCTCTGATCTTTTCTGCTTAGTATAAATTGGAGAACTATCATTGCTCCTACTAAGAAATATGCAAGGAAGAGTAAATAAAACAAATTTGTTTCCGTGAAAACGAAATGACAGGAGAAAATAGCAGGTGAAGAAAGCAAGTAGGTGTGTGGTTCCAAGAAGTGTCGTAGTTCTTTTAGTGCTGGAGTGTTGGTAATGAGTGTGACAGCGCGAGGACGGATGAGGATGTATTTTTTACTCTTTCTGTGTTTAGATTTGTTGTGGTTTGTTAACAACACCAGTCGTAATTGATGATGATGATGAATTTCCAGAAAGAAAGACAAAAGAGAAACCTTCAAAACTTCAAATTTGATGAAATGCAAAGGTATTTGATCTGATGTCATGTAAACACATCATTACTGAAACTGTAATATATCAAAATGACACATCCAATAATGAATAACAATCTATAAATGATGTATTCGAATTTATTTTTTTAGACCAAAGTCTAATTACAGGACAAGGGACCTACAGCCTTTAGTGAGTTCTGAATCACTCGGACACAGCGATATTTACGTTTGGTTCCAGGTTTGTCGTCACTTGGATTTGAACCCCAAATCTCACAGTCAGTCGCTGAGCGACTCGAAATCCGCTAACCAACTAAGCTATTACTGCCCGTATTTTGTTTGTATTACAGTATACATTTTTGTATAGTATATTGTATTGCAACAGATATTAAAATGATTAATGAATTAATAGTTATTCCCTTGTCAAATGTCCACTTGTAGGTAAATTGTTTAGAATAGGGAAATTCCATTACATTTTTATTGTAACTATCATTAGACAAATTATTTCTGGTATTTGCTCTAAATGAATACTTATTCTATATGAACAATAAATAAAAATAGTAACTTATCATTCCATTACGGGACGTAAGGTAAATGAAATCGAAGTTTTAATTCCTTTAATGTCTAGATTGTTTTATTTGCAAGAACTTACAGCTTGTAGTGGATTAAAACCTGGTGAATTGTCAATTTAGAATTGGAACACGCCAAATAAGCGAACCTTCGCGGCTTTGAATTTTTCTTTAACCATAGATAATTTTTTTGTAGTTGGTCTCTCTATGGTAATAAAAATAATGCTTGTTTTATAGGAATACTGCATTTTTATATACACAATCAATATTGTATCGGACATATTCGATCACAAATTCTAGAACAAATATAACTACAATTTGTCTATGATTCTAGAAAGACTACAAAAGTCGATGATATTGAAACGTTTGTTATTATTTGAAAATAATCCACTACCAATTTTTATTTTGTTCTACATTCAATGATGTATGTATACCGTTTTTTTTTATACTTCAGGATTTTTGGACTTGTATACCACTGGAGAATCTAAGATAAAGTAAGTTTTCTACCCCAGGAAAGTAGTGCTGAAGGCATCCATCAGCTAGCCTGGATGCATTATAAATAAGCGAATGCAGCTAAAAGGATTTAGCAGTGTGAGTGTAAGTTGGTTACCGTGACGTGGCGACATGCGCCAATGTCCAGGCGTCATCACGTATTCACGTCTGGCGGTTCTGCCAAACCAAACAGCGCCGACACCTGATGGCGTCAGAAATTAGCACATGCACACAATGGGGAGCATATTAAAATAAATATATTAGCGAAATGGTCGCTTCAAGTCGCTACCAAAACAAATAAGTTTTACGTTTCCTGTTTAAAGGTTGTTGATTTTGCACTTTACTGCTGCTTCTAGCATTTCGGTCTTTTCAGCACTAAATTTATTTCTTCTGCCGCAATCCTTGTATAATTAGCATTAGAAGATACCGCATTATTATTTTTATTTTTTGCGAATTTTACTGAAAGCTACATATATTAAGGCCTGATTTTTCCACCTCTGGTTAAAATGCTGGTTACCTTAACCTTTGGTTTATTAAAAATATCGCTTCAAAATAGTAAATAATGTAAATTTTTGACAACTTACATCAGTTTTTCAATGCGATATTAGAAGTTAAGGGAGATATTGTAATCATACTGATTTTAGCATTATGTCTGACAGTGTTACCATTTTAAAGTTTTGTTACCGTTACCATTTTAAAGTTTTGTGAACATTTTGATACAGATATATACTTTGAAAAAGTAATGTTTGAAGAAAATTGCTTTATGCAAGTAACTCATTTTATGTCAAAATAAAATTAGGTAAAATATTTTTATTGTATAACGTACATAATCGGTGCTGGCGGAAGATCCTGTGATGGCCAAAGCTGATTTTTAAAATTTTCAATTCAGTTACATATTCAGACCTTTATAGAAATGCCGGTGATCTTGTCTGAGTGTCTTTCTTACCTTGCGTTCTTTTTGTTGCAGACATATGTGACGCATATGATACATTCTTAAGAGATTTAATTTCCGAGAGAGTGTTTACGTCTCTTGCTTTACATCGCCATTTTTTATGTTTGAAAATATAAATTTTCAGTACATTTTCATTGAATACCTAGCTAATGAATGTTACAGGGACACCACCATCTGTTTTAAAGAAAAAAGGGTGGGAAAAAAATATGATATTTTCAAAAATCTTAAATAAACAAGTAAACATCATGATTTTTTTTACATTTTTTGGAATAGTGATGGTTAAATTTTAACCGAATATTTAAGCAAGTATCCTCCTTTATCAAATTGTATATTTTTCTACAATCTAAAACGTGAATGGTGGTCCTCACCTTGCGTATCGAAACTTATTTCTTTGTTAAAGTACCTTATTTCAGCTTTTTCGCATGAAAATCTATTGCATCGACGAAATTAACTATTTCATGTTTCACTGTTCGAACGACGAAGTGAGTGGACCTGAGAAAGAGGCCTCTGTGGAATCCCTTGACTTGCGGGGGTCAAAGCGGTCACTTTCACTGCTTGTGTATAAATCCGCCACTGAAAAACATTACTTGTTTTTAATTGCGATTTAAATAAAATAATATTGAATCAGTCCAACTTTGATAGACAGCACAAGCTTTCAACCGGAATCATGACCAGGGTTTCTTCGACACGCAGTTTGGTCGTTTCAGGAAAAATCTTGCCAAACAGTGCGCCTTAAGAATTGGGCTTTAATCCACCGGAGAATGTGCCAAGAATTTAAAAGTAATTTACAAAATATGAAAGTCAAAGCGAGTAAATTCTTACCAGGTGTATATATTAAGCAAAGTGAGTAACGCTGGTTAAGCTTGTTTATTTGGTGCGAGCTACAGGTGTAGCTCGGTGTTATTTTTGCGTATAAATCCTGTGAAGTCTAAGACCCCGCATATGTCACGCAAGCAACCTCTCCGAGTAAATTACCGCAGAATCCGCTTACAAAACAACGTGTTGGCTCTTCATCCAGTTATTTATTAATACCAGTTATTAATCCCGTACGAAATACTAATTGAAAGTAAATAAAGCAAAGAGAGCGACTCCTCGCATAATTATAATGAATGATGCGGCGTGCGCGAGGATAAATGAGTGCGTTTGTAGCAAATCACTCACTTGCTCGCATGATGCATCACCTGTGCCGTGAGAGCTGATTCATGGCCAACTTGTCTAACGAGTCGGGATTTATGTCTAACGCGGGTTGAAAGTGTTGCGCGGGTTTATCGGCGTTTCTAATTCATTACCGAGTGTAATTGACGCGATAATTGAAGTATTTACTGCGAATCTAAATTCCCTCTGTCGTATTTCAACTTGATTGAAATCACAACCGCGCTGTTCAGGTGATAAGCCAGGCTCCGTTTATCAAAATCATGCACAAATTAGCATCACGTTCTTTAAAAATAGTAACTAAAAAGTGAAATTAATTACAAAAGTGCTTGTTCTAGAAACGCATTTAAAATCGAATATAAGTATGAGTTTTTAAATTAATCTTCTTTCAATAACTCTCTTTTAGTTTGATTGTTTCAGGCTGGTATCTGGCTAGACCATCTTCCAAGGCATCTAGTGCTTTGAAGATGATTTACTTCCGTCAGTCGGGAATTAGAGCACTTAGAAGTATTTGTTCTAATTCTAGGTCTTCTGAAACCAGAACTTATTTTGGAGCAGATTTAGCTGTTCTGGATTGTGATTTGGTTTCACTGGGTCAGGAAATAGAGCAGTCAGAAGTGTTTGCTTTAATTTTTGATCTGAAGAAACCAGACCACATTCTGAAACAGAGTTAGCTGCTCTGGATTGTGCTTTGGTTTCAGTGATGAATTAAAGCATTTTTAAGTTCTATAATTCGTGGCCTCCTGAAACCAAAGCATATTCTAGAGGAAATTTGTCTGCTCTGGATTGTGCTCTGGTTTCAATGGGTCAAGAATTAGAGAATTCTAAAGTGGTTCCTCTAGTATTTATTTTTTCTTGTAATTTTGTTTTCATTTTGGTTATTTTAAGAAATTTTGCCCCAAGGAAATATTGAAAAGTAATTTTTTTTATTTTAATTAACTATCCCTTTTGGAAAAAAATCAATAAAAAAATCCTATTTAAATTTCATTATTTTTAAAAAATCACATTTACTGTAACTTTTATTAGATAGACTGCATTTTAATTAATGACTCTTTTATGATTTTGATGTTATCGTGGACCAACTATACATAATTAAAAGAAAAAACTCTTGCATCAAAACTGTACATATGTATGTCCAAGAATCTTAAAATGAAATGACAGAAAAAATATAAAATTATTAAAGACACTATTTATTTTATGTTTGGGTTTATCAACAAGGCTTCAAGTACAGTAGGTACTTGTTTCATAACAAGTGTAACTTACATTTTAGATATTACGTTTTAACCTAAAACCTTTCACTGTCATCACCGAGCGGTAGTCTGTTATCCCATTCGGTTACATGCCACGTTGCTTACTAAATCAACTAAGTTGATACCTTACAATACCTTATTTTGGTGTACGGTGGTTGGTAATACCATGAATAGATTAGTAAGAAACAGACACATAAAACACGAAGAAGTTATTTTTGTTTTCTTTGCCAATTAGCGACGGTAATAAAATAAGTAATTAGGCAAATGGAAGGTGTTGGCGAAGACGGTCCTCCCGTAGTTGAATTCAAATGTAGGTGTAAGCTGCAATTCGTAACCGAGCAGCGTCCAGAAAGAGGTTGGGGATAAGTATCGGCCCTGCTGGCAGGTGAACAGACCGGCGTTGTCCTGGCAACGCTACACACTAATTTACATAGTAAAATCTTTGTCACCGTTAATTGGTAGAGCAGTGGTGGCGACACCGGCGTCGCCCGGTGAAATTAACTCCTCACCCTCGCAGGAGTATTACCTAACCTGACCTGTCAGCCCGGGATACTCGCCACGAGCGCGGGACTTCATTACCTCCGCCAAATGCACAATCACTTTACCGGCCCGCCATAAGCCCGGCCTAATTTCATTTGAATTATTATGTCGTTAAACGGACAACCAAATATGCTCTGCAATAAAACTCATGCTTTCCCTATTTACTCTTTATCTTCATACCTATTGCTATTAATCATTTCTTTACAATGTTAGATTAATAAAATTTGGGCTTTATAAAGGTAATAGAAGACACTGTCGATTCTCGTTGGAACACTTTAAAGTAAAAAAGGAATAATTGAAACATGCGATAGATTTCAAAAAATTCGAAAATTTATTCTATACGTATTTCGGCTTACTAGATCATCGGCAGGAATTGGTAATCCGTAAGCCGAAGTAGGTATAGAATAAATTTTCTAATTTTTGGAGTATTTCAATTATATGTTTTTATTGGACTTTATAGTTTCATATTTTTTATTAATATTTTTTAAGCTAGTACTACAAAGCCCAAATTTCATCTTTCTAACATCGATTACTGAAGTTCTCAAATACCGATCTACACCTTTTTAAATATCAAATTTTCCTTCACTCAAAGTAACAACGGAGTTATGATCTGCAAAGTTCTACTTTTCTAATAATTTTTTATTATTCCTATTGCTCATTTTACTATTTCCTCTAAAGCCAGATCTTTTCAACTATCGAAGGGTTTTCCTCCAAAACCTGTACACATACGTATAGCACCGAATGCAAAACTTATTTCTCTATATTGTTTTTCTGGTAGAGGAGTCAGATCTTATTCTTTAATTTATTACATGTTGTAAAGGTATTACGAAAAATATTAAACTCACTACCTAACTTGAGACTGTATATACGAGTAGAACTAAAGAACATAACCTGGATTTCGATAGGCCTGCGCACTATAAAATTTTACTACCATCCAAAACCGCTATTTTAAAATTAAAATAAGAAATGATTTCGTTAATGAATAAACATTTCAATGGGGTAGGTGACCAATTTCTAAATTTGGTATATGTGATAGCTTATACAAAAATAATATACCCGTATTTTTTTAAAATTGTTAATTATATGTTGTTTTGAAGTAAATAAATAATATAGGACTTGGGAGGGGATTATGACGTCAACGAAGTTCATGAGAGCGGCGAAGGTAGACAGACGGAAATAGATGGTGTGAGTGAGATAGTGCTAACTTAGTGAACGTCATAGTAAAGGACGCTGTTTCTATTTAACGCAAATTACTAAACAATTGCTGATAAATATTTAACTTTTTTAATGTCAATGTTAATAAATAAATATACTTTCTATAATTCAATACTTTTTTCATTAAAATTCTACCTTGGTCACCTACCCCATTGTAATTCCTTAAATGTATATACAAGGTTGCATTGATTTAAAAAAAATCATCGATATTAAATCACTTGTTCTTTAATATTCCAGATTTACAATGTGGCAATACTTCCAAGAACTACCAAATCTATTTAACATCGTTGGTAAAAAATTCAATTTTTGAAATTTTGAACCAAACATCTCAACATTTCAGTCTATTCGAGTCAGGCCGTTCACCAAGTGTGGATGTGGAATATATAAATTTTTATAATATTCATATTAATCTAAATTTTCTAGTTTTTAAAAATAAAATTTAAAAGGCAGGTATTTATTTGTTTTCCATAAGTTTAACTTTTTTATTATAAGTGTATTTGTATAATTTTCTATAAACCTGGTAGATCTCCAAACCTCAGCCAAATGTATTCTAAAAATACCGCCATTAATTTTAACTAAATATATAAAGCAATAATTTGTAGCTAAAATGTAAGATTTCAATTGGAAGCTACTTAATTTAAATCATATTTAAAGCCTATAAAATAAAATAAACTGCAAAGTTTACACATGCAAAGGTCAGTTGTGCAGGATAAATACAATAATTTAGATTTACAATGTAATTATTTGTAGTATAGATAGCAGAGAGATCCTGAGCCTAATAACGCAGGGAAATATGGGACGTTTAGTGAAATAAATAACGAGTTGTGTAGGAATATGAGGTGTATGCAGTCTGGCGGGCTGACAAGTATTTCTCTGGTTGCGTGGAACTCTCAGCCGAGTGATATTATGCGGGTCATGAAGAGTGATTTTCTGCGAAATTGCTTTCAACATTATTATCCTTGTAATTGTGCTGCTTTGTTTTCCTCTAATTGATTTGTCGGGGTGATCCTTTATGGGTGGTCTATCACTTATTACTCATTATAAAAATGTTTTACTTCTATTGTTCCAGCTATAAACCTTAAGGCACAATAAACTCAAACATTTATAACGAATTGTAAGATTATTTTGAGTACAACATTAAATAGAAACATAATCATTTCTGATACAATCTTCCTTGATGGTACAGAATCTGAGATGTTTTATACAAAGTTATATTTTTAGAAGTCAGTAAAGAAATTAAAAATTCACATTTCAATCATAGTTAAACTTCAAAATTGGAATTTTAAAATTTTAAAAATAATAATGTGTTAGAAAACCTATACAAGATGTCCGGTTTAAGAGGCTAACCATTGGATCTCGACTCGAGACCCGCAAGAGATACGAAGTCGGTTAAATTGCGGCAAAGTTCCCCATTTCAATATTGTTTTTTTTTCGAAAAAATGCATTGGTCAGTAGATATAACTAAAAAATTGATTTTGGTCAATTTACTTTTTCACTTATAATTTTTTTGTTTCATTTCAAAGTTTCTAGTTAGCACCTTCTACAGACTCTTTTTACGAAAAATTGACAGCAGTCCTCAAAATTTTTGTAGCTCGATCACTTTCTGAGAAATTCATACAATTTTCATATGGGGCTCAAAGTTGTCTTTAGTACTGCTGGAGATTTTTTTCTCTTTCCAATGAGGTAAAACACAGTCATTAAAATAAAAGTTGTTCAGATTGTTTCTCTATACCCATTTTTTGAATAAATTAAATAAAACAAACACACACATTTTTTAAATGCAACTTTCAAGGAAAATATTTAAAAATATATATTCAGAAAATCGAGACCTATCAACAAACCAAAATTTTGGACGCAAAATATGTATTATATTTTTGGAATATTTAGATGTATTAACACAATTTTACGTTTAAAACCTAAAAATTTTAGTTTTTCCTATTCTAATGTGGTAATGCGTATAGGTTCATATATTACTTGGATATGAAAAGAATTAATTTACTTATTGACTTACCAGTTAAACATATAACGATTGATTAACGAAAACCGATTTTTGACTAAAAAAAATCTTAAATATATATGACATAAATAAATTTTATTAAAAATTGTTAGTCTATTAAAAATGGTTATTAATAAAACACAATTTTTGGGATTTGGAAAATTTAGCAGAAATCTACATTAAAAATTGAAAAATATTATTGTTTGCGAAACAATTAGGATAAATAAACAATCCTATTATAGTTTGAAAATAATCAAAAATACAAAGACAAACAAAAATTTATAGTAGGCATGTTGAGCACACTGCAAAGTCTCCGAAAATAGTCCGCTTTGTTTATTTGCCGTCGAAGCAAAAACTTTTATTACAAAGAGACTGAGCCAGGTGTAGTGGCGCCTTCCACCAACACGCACACACGCAGTCGTAAACCATGTCCACATATCTATACATACAGCTGACTTCATAAAACAAAATATGTACACCGTTTTATTGCCTCTTTAGAAATTTGGACGGTGATCGCTCGCAACACAAATAATAATCACAGAATTTATTGCTTCAAGTTTAGTCTATCGACGAAAAGTTATTGCGGAGAAAGTGACGTCAGAAAAATTCTTTAAGATATAATCATTTGAGGTGTTGTTGTCTCTGTTACACCCCGAGCCTAAGTTCTTATTACTAGATCTTTAATTTGATCAAGACAGCTTTTATTTCTGGCTATATTACTGAAACAAATGATATTCTATTAAAGACAACTTTTCAATATCGTGGTGGAATATACTCCGTAGGTACAATTTAGAATGCCCAGGAGGTCATGTCTGATAAATAACCTCTACCCTTCAGTATAAATATGTCATTACTGGATACTGTATAGGTACATGTTTTTTGTTAATACTGGCTACTTATCCATATGTGCTCTAATTTGTTGATCAAATATTTTCAAATCAGCAAATTATTTATTTCTAACGACCATAAATGTAATTATGTTATACTTTATGACAAAATGTTTTAATAACAATACTTCATGTATGTGGATTTAAAGAATTTTTTACTGTTTCACATATCTTGAGGATGATCACTGGTATAGGATCGAAACGTCGATTTAGTAAAAAATAGTTTTTGATTGACTGAAACACAGAAATTCCTTCTTCTAATTCACAAACCAGTCAAGAATTCCATCTTCACAAAAATTAGAACGCTAATACAGTACATAAATTAAACAAAATAGCAATGTGCATTTATTACTTCCTCTAGTAATAATTAATATAAATTAATATTTGTGTACGTATATGCGCTTGTTGATATTAGCGCGTTTATTTCAAATACGTAATCCAAACACGCCCTCGCGTGGTATAAAGGTAATAATAACGGCAACAAAATGAGGTATCTGACTATATTTTGATTTTTACATATAAAATATTTTTTGTCACACTATCGTGGTAGAATCATAATGATCCACGATCCTACCATACCGACGTCACGTGGCCTTCTCCGGAACATTAAATTGGTAATAACTTTATTATTGCAAGCAAATGTTTAGTTTTTATTATTATTATAAGAAGCTATAGTGGTTTCTTTTTATATTTTATGACTTAAATTAATTTCGATACCTTTCGGATAGGTACATTTATTTTAATTTAATAATTTAGTAGTACAATGTGAATAAAATATAATATTAAATATTTCATGTATAACTATTACAATAGCGGAACAATTTCTCAGTGGCTCAAGCCACTGTAAAAACAGCCTGACTACACTGACCTACAGCTTATAAAGGCTTCCTAAACAATAAGGGAACAACAGTATTGTATTCTTAAACGTTGGTGAATCTGAGATTGAACCCTAGAACCCACATTATCAAGTCGAAGTTCGCTAACCAAGTGAGCCACAGTTGTCCGTCATTATTATTTTATGATATATTTGTTATTACGACCTGTAAGATCTTTCATTTACTCCATATCTCTACCTACAGACTTTACATATAAAGCATATGAAGAAACATTATACAGGTACGCTTTATTCTTCTACAGAAATATGTATATATTATATATATGGACATATTTTATGTTATGTCTTATTTTCAATAAGAATAAGACCGCATTGTGAATTTATAGTGACTGCACGCACAATGTATTTTAATTGAAGCGCAATTAAGTGCAATTCCATTTTTATTTCCCCCCAATAATATTGCATTAGGTCATAAATCCTTCTCCAGCGAGAATAAATTCTACAAAGTAGTCTTAGCCGCTGCTCCAACACTGCACTTAATGGAACCTCATGAACCGGTGCCAAAAATGCTTTGATTTACGGCGCTCGCAATCCAATCAATTGAGGTAATTCCGCCGGTTAAACTACGCAAACGAGCCTTCGGCAAAAAATCTGCGTTTTGAGCGGGATGTCCGGCTGCTTGACATCGCTGATTGACAGCGCGTGGTTTCATCTCGTTGTAATGGACCGCTTGCCATGCTGATCACATGCGCAAAGCTCGATGACGTTCGGATCCGCTGCAATTATTACAACCGAAAGCGAAAGTCCGGACACATTATTTTTACGACGAAAACTAAAACAACGAATTGCGTTTTCATAATCGTGTGCTTTTGTTCGTTTCTATGACAAAGTGTGGTAAATGTAAAGATTTATTTCATAGACAAATAGTACTTCGTCTAAGGAGTTTATAGTATGAGCGAAATATTTTAAACATGGTACGAATTGGTCTTGAGTTTAGACGTTTAGATAGATGAATAATTTCGATTTGTCTGTTGATAAAAATAAAAGTAATAGTTTTAATTGATGATGGATGGCTTTTTAACTGTTCTAAATTTCCTACGTCTTCATTGAAATGCCTACTACATGAATCTTTCTCAAAAAAGTGTCCGAGTGTTTCAGTACTCACTATAAACTGTGTAGGTCTCTTGCAGAGACTACAAGCTGACAATTTATACTAGGATAAAAAAAAGTAAAACTTATTATGAGACAAGTACCTTAAGTACTTGAGTCCTTGTTCTATCTAGAAATGTGCCGTATATTACGATCATTTATTTAATGACTGTAGAACAGTGACGGCTCGTCAGGGGAATAGAGGAAAATTTGTTTTTTTTTTCAATTTAAATCTTCTACAAATTTTAAATTTAGCGCGCATATTTCACAAGATATAGGTTTTAAATTACCACTTTTTTCTACCTATATACAATGTCGAATTCGTACGCCCAGTGCAGTGCCGATAACAGAAGTATATAGGCAAAATTTGTCCTGCCTCAAACTTCATCAATGTGTGTTATACAACTGTTCTGTTTTTACATTGCTCACAGTGTTTACCGATTTTTTTCCTGCTACATTCCCTGCTTCTGAAAAGGAAGTCTTGAGGCATGCCTCAAGTACTTTCTGATTGGTCTTTTTGCATTTGGTCGAAGCGAACATGCGACCAATCTGAATTCTTTAAAAATTTTGGCTGTTACATTTGGAGTTTTTTAAATGTAGTAAGTAGGTGGACGTGATCACCGGATATCTTTGGATTTTAAAATTAAATTTACTTTTTAAAAATGGCAGCAAGTTCTTGTGGTATGCAAATAATAAATGACGTTCGGAGCACTCATGATATTGTTAATTTTATGATAAATGAATGTCATTTTAGTAAGTTTCTCTTCAGTTCTTATCCTATCGCCTGCCTCACCAAAATTTTAGTTCATGAGCCGCCTCTGCCGTAGAATTAAATTTTGTTATTATAACTTGTTAAAATTATAATGCCAACAATACATTTTTTGGTTTTAAATGTTCCATTACGAACCACTGTAGTAGAAGAAATAGTAAATATACTTAGTAGAGAATGCTATTTTTCGTCGATTGCCTTACGAAAAATCTTTCATCTCTCTCTCTATTATAAACAAATAAAATTAAATACTATTTTATTACACGTGCATCAGAATCTTTGTTTAACAAACTAAGGCATTAAAAAGATTTTAAAACAAAGCGTACTATAAAATAGTTCAATAAAACAAAATTATCAACATCTTTAGTAACACGGGAACATAAACAGCAAATGCTAACTAATCATTCCGTAAATGTATGTTTGTCTCAAAAAATCAGTTATATTTTCCTCATTCGGATGTAGGTATAATATATTGTAGTTATTGACTAAAATGTAAAGCATGACATAAGAATGTGTTTTTGTTTTTCACTCATCGTGATCTGAATATGACGTTAATAGTTGTACGGTCGTTAAACTTTGGAAAAAAACCTGTTTACGTATTTTTAATATCCGGTTAAGAATTAAATTTATATGTCATTCTTGTAATTTAATAATCATGTAGGATATAAATGTTTAGTCAAAGCAGTAAAAATTGAGTTTTATTCATTTGGACTTTTCGGACATACCATATCATTTGTCTAACTAATGTGGCCTGAAAATCAACTTGACATGATCAAAAAGAAGACCTGACCTTATTCCAACTTATAAATATCTTCAACAAGAACAATTCAATCTACGCAGGATTTCACAACAAGAAGTGAAATTCTTGGATCCAGCAGAATTATTTATTAATTTATCTTTAAGCTATTACGATTTGTTATTTGAATTTAACATTCTATTTTAATATTTAGAATACGAAGAAAAATCATCATGTATAAAATTTTTATTCAATTAAATCGTTTCAATGTTCTTACATAATGATTGTAAAATTTTAAATATGATGCAAATTATGTTAATTTAGAAATTAGACATTCTATAAATAAGAGAACTTAAAAAAAGTTAAAATTCTATTAGACCACTTCTCCAATTACAATCCTACAAAGAGGTAATATTCTTCTCAATTCATGTCCAAGAGTTGAATATACTGTGGAAATCATGGAAGTTGTATAAATAAAGGAAAATTGCTTCTCCTTGAAAAATTCAGATGAGTTTTTTTATACTAACAGCGGTTACGCAGCCGCTTCAAGTACCAATGGTTCCGGATTCGAATCCCAAACAGAGTAAGGAATAAAAGTAATACATTGTGTGGCGGGCGTGAAAGTATGTACGACGAGCGAATGACACATTCTACCGTTTCTTCAAACGTAGATATTTTTAAAAATAATTTACAACTTGATGTTATAATAATTTTCGCGTCATCGTTCACGTAAGTTTAACTTACCTCCATAACAACATAAGTCTTAGGTTCCTGATAACTTCTGTTATTTGGTTATAATTTCAACGGGAAATTATAGAAATAACTGCATTCATAGCAGGGTAATTATGAAAATCTTATGAATTTCATATATATTTGGTAGTTAAGCTACGGGTAAAATTAACTATAAAAAGTTGCAAATAAAAAAATCTGAACTGTCACATTTTACACATTACATTATTTGAAGGTCATTGTTGCTGTTGGCGTGAAAATTCTAATAAGCGACTCGGAATGTAAGTACCTAATACAACTAATATCGAACGGTAACATGAACTTCGGTTCCGTAGACTTAACCTCAGTTCATACCTTCTCGAAAGTTATAATGTACTTATTTTCCTTTTTGTTTAAATAACAATAAATTTTCTTCAAAAATCTTAAATTTGAATCAAGAATTATTATAGCCACGAAGGCGGCAAATCGTAATGAAAATAATAAAGGGCATTATTAAAATAAAATTAATTAGGAAATAATATCGTGGTCGTAGAAAATTTGCGGAATGTTTGGGTTAATTATTTATCAAATAGAGAATTCATTATAAACGTGTAAAGCGTGTAATATAAAAAACAGATACATGTGCTATAGTTCTCTATCTCCTTAAGAACGTAGGAAAAATGAATTTATTATTCCTAGCGGAAACAGAGTTGTTTATTCGCCCACCTGGTCACCGTGGGCAGAGCCACGAAGGCGGCAAAGCGTAATGAAAATAATAAAGGGCATTGTGAGGAAAAGAAGGTAAGAAAGTTTTAGGCTGAGGAAATAGCATTAGTAGCCCCTGAGGGGAGTGAGGCTTGGAGTCACTTTGCGCTGACCCTCTCACGTGCCCAGTCTCTTTACGAGCCCCGCCGGGAGTCTTAATTAAAGGGAAGCCAGCAGGTTACTATAGTAACTAATAGAGTTCAGGCCAGCCGAGGTGAGTTCACACCTTTCCTCCTCCATTTACCACTTCACACTTGACGTTACTCCATTTGTCAAACCTCCAGTCCAAGCGGACACTTCAGCCAGTTGTGCTATTTGCTTTATTAAAATAACAGCGTACTACCATATGTAATATCAATAACTTTGCATGAAACTTTTGCTAATTAACTAGTTCGCAGATAAATACTACACCCACTGTCTTATTATCATGTTTGAACGCATTAATTTTATTAGAGTGAGTAATAATAAAATACAAAATGATATAAATCTTATAGAAATAACCGAGTGATGTATATATTTAGAATAATGAGAAGAAAAAATTTTACTACAAGAATGGTACATAGTTATGATATTTACAATAATTTTAAAGTGAAACAATATTTTTCCTAACATTTCAATTTATTTAAAATAATTACAGTGTATTTCCTTCAATATACGATAGCTACAACTAAACATGAATATATTTACAAATATATTTTTATTTGTCGAGCTGATCGAACAAATTATCAAAATATGTAGTTAGAAAATGCCTCATTTTATGTAACACTAAATTGCATTTGGTAACGTGTTTCATACAAAGTTTTTTCTAATTTTGATTTAATTCTTTTAATTTTAATTTTTTTCTTCCAATTTTTAATTTTGACATGTAAACTGTGACTTTTTAAAATTGACTAACGTTTGTAAACGGCACATATTTCAAGTCACAAAATTCACTTTTCATAAAAAGCCATGTCGGCTGCCTTTTGATTAAAAAATTGAACAACTGTCGATCAGCTGCTCTTTGTAGAATAAAGTTATTGGCGCGAGTACTATCGGCTAAACAGTCTATCGTCGACTATTCACAAAAAAATTCACTCATTCTATAGTATTTCAAAAAATTATCCTAGTATACTCCTTTAGCTTGGCATATAATGTATTAAATATTCCATAAATTAATCTGTAGCTGAATATGGGATGCATACTGTGTCTTCTTTTTGTACCATTTTTTTAGACGCCTGTAAAACAAAGTATAAGCGAATGCTTTTTTATTTATCGTTGTTGCTAAGCCTGGGATATGACTGGTGATTCTGTTGGTAACAGGAAATCAACCTCAATTATACAAAAGTTCTGTTAGTAATTTATTCTTTCGAAAAGCAGAAAACCGTACTTCAGGTATTTTATTATGCGAGTACTTTTATTGAATCTGAAACATCTGAGTCAATTAATTTTATTAATTTGAACTGTCCACATTGCTATAAACGATTTAATTAATGTCTCATTGCATTTAACGATGAAATAAAATCTAAATCTCTAGAACAAAAACATGGCTTAGAAACTAACTAGACACTTCTGTTAGTCGATATCTCTCTCATGAGAGTACTATACTGAACTAATACACTTTAAAATATATTCTGTCTAAAGTTCCCAGAAATTACAGATACTGTTATTATAAATCTTTGATGTAATAATTAAAAAACCTACCATAACAGAATACATGTCTAGGTTGTAAAACGTATAAAATATAAATACTCGTAAGTCAATAATATTCAAATAAATTATTATTAGCAGAATTATCTTCAATATTTATTGTAATTAGTAAGAATTATATATATAAACTTGAAGTTAATTTTTCATAAAATAAAAATAAAAGTTATAGATATTCAGTGAAATCTATATAAAAATAATAAAGCAAGTATTGCTACAACAGGGGCTTAAAATATATGTAGCCATAGTCATAAAAAATGTGAATCCTACTCCTAATGAAAATGGGACGAAACTTGTACCGAATAACATTAATGATAAAAGATAAATTCCAAATCCAAGAATAATGATTTTACCTCTGTTGAAATCCACGTAACCATTGCACGGAAGTAATAAATAACGTTTAGTATAACATAAATATTGGCATGATTTACACGGCTTGGGTATTGGAGAGCAGAATCTAATAAATAGTGTCATTACGATATAAATTTCATGTTTAGTAAATACTAAATGTCACGCACTTACATATTCATAGCCTTGGTGGAAAAAACTGACCTGCAACAGAAACGTTATATTAGCTACATCGCACATACAGGGAATTTGGAGAAAAAGATAACTACTGGCGACATTTTTCAGTGAAGCGAAGTCAGACGCTAACCTCATTTTAATTTTAGCCGGGGAAGCGCCAGGTAGTCGCACAAAGCAGGCGGTTTGCGTCGTGACGCGCAAAAGAAAATCCCTCATTGGATATCGCCAATAATTACACACTGTTTTACTGTCAATAGTAAATTTACAAGCAAAGTTTATTATTTATAGAAGCCATTGTTTTGTCATTAAATAGGTAAAATCAGTTTGAATAAATGGAAATTGATGTATAAATTGTGAAATAATAAAATACATAAAATTACTATATTTGCATCTGTTGTGCAGTCTTAGTATTAAGTATTAACTGCCGATTTTATTATTACCTCAAAAAACAATACTAAAATAGACTATAAGTGCAGAATCATCTATTTCTTATTTGTGTGATTCCAACACTCGACTTCATATCATGTACATTTAAATTTGCAACAGGTGAATTATAAATGTAAAGAGGAATAAAAGTAGTGCTAACAATTATTCAGAATGTTGTTTGAATCTAAAACATTGAGTGTTCGTATGTTGTTGAATTAAAAAGCACTTTTGATAAAAAAATATTTTATTTAAGAGGGAACCTCACCAAAAGCAATATCGATATTAATTTGGACTATAAAAAAAGCCAGCGGCGGCTTATAATGCATATTTGTGGGTGTTCTGCATCAAACAAAAAAGGAAATCAAATATTAATTAAAGGAATTAAATTTTCTTTATAGTTTTAATTTAAATTTTAACAAGTACGTATTTCCTTTTTTTCGGAAAACTTATCTATTAATTTTTCATTTTAGTTTTGTGGTTTTTTTATTTTCCCAGTCAAATGCAACAAATTTCTCTCACTAGTATCAGTTCATATTTCTTCTCTATGAACGTTCGCAAACAGAAAACACGTAAAATGAAAAAAGAAAAAGAATTCTTCTCGTTACAACCCCAAATCCAGTTATAATATAGTTATATTATTAATTAATAATGGGCATTTTTATCTTAAATTTTTTGGTGGTTCTGCGGCTCTGTAGCACTTAAGGAGAAGAACCGAAAGATAATTCGTTCAAACCATTAAAATGTGTCTCTCTAAGGGTGAAATAAGTAAAATAATAGAAAAACTAAAATTTCAAAAACGCATATTTTAAGAAAAAAAATGGAGGGTTTTTAGCTTTGGGATATTTCATTTGCTACCAAAAAATGCCGGAGAAAAGTTCCCTTCTTTCTGTTAACAATAATAACAAAGATATTTGTATTTGGAACATTGATTCTTTGAAGCTTGTCGAATGAAAAAGCTTCGTCGATAAAAATGAATATTGAATCGTTTGTGACATTTGGTAGGTGTTTGATTGAGTAAGGCTTATTGCTTAGTGATTATTGTAAATTCGTGATTTGCATTCAGCTCATGAATATCATCCCTTGGCCGGTGTAAAAATGGCTTGGTGAGATTTGCAAATCAGCAGATTGGCAAATCACTTGGCCATCCCAATATCCAGGGAATAGTTATCGTATTATTCACCGCTGCGAGGAGGGCAGGGGAGAGTAACACGTGTGAACAGATGTGTTTAATGAAATTCTGAGGACGGACGGCAATGGCGCCAACGCTGCGGTCAGCGCCGCGACGCAGGTGCTCCGCACGGAATTGTATTTCCCTTTGTCTGACGTTTCCACGATACACTCCCGCACTCACTCACAACGCCATACTGCCACGCCAGTTCTCTTCCAAAACATACACCCCACAAAATTTTACCTTTTACTTTTATTCTTTCTGCAATACCGTCTCATTAACATGGCAAGTGAAATTTTTATTGCATAATTGTTTACATTTACCATCTACTGTGGACGTCAATTTCTCAAGAATTGGTTTTTTACATTTCTTTCCTTTGTTTAGTTTAACAACAATCTGACAACAGTTAATTTTTAAACCTATTTTTCTTCTTGTCCAAGTATTGCAAAAATATAGCTTAGTAACCTCGAACTGTAAGTGATTTTTGTACACAGCCCTATTTTCCAACCTATATTCTCTAACAGTCACTTACAGCTCAGGGTATGTAATATGTTTGATTATTTTGTTATATTTTTTAATCACAAATACATTATTGTACTTTTATTCCACTGTCCTATACATATGTAAAAACAAAATAGTTATTTTTGTATGAAGTGTTTTCAGTGCGTGAGATGTTCCTTTTTTTACGACGCTTGCTTAGTTAAAAAGTCAATCGAATGCAGTAAACACAAATCGCGTACAAAATACAAACAAAATTTTTTCTACAACTAACTTGCATCATTAATTATAAAATTTTTAATTATAATTATTTTAATGAAGAGGAACATTTTGAGATCCATAGATTCGAGCTTTATCATTTTCATAGAGATTAAAATAGAGGCAAGACAAGACAAGAAATCAGGGAGCAAGAACTTTGTCTTGGTGAAACCCTGAATAACAAATTGAATATTATTGGTGATAAAAATTTTCGAAAATAAAAAAAATGATTAAATAACCTTTACATATAAAGACAATTAAAAAGGAAGCAAACATCAAATAATTAAATACCATATTCCATATAGACCAACTTTAGCTTGTAATAAGATCTATAACTATAATAATTGTAGATGAAACGAGGTAGTTTAAGAATGCACTAGTACCAAATAGAATATTTTGATTTACGAAACAAGAACAAAGGAGCAAGAAAAACATTGGTAGAAATTCCAAACAATTAATTTGGAAATATACAGATTTAAATTCTCGAATAAATAATTACATATTCATTTCTCCCCTGGCAAAAGGAGCTGGAAAGCGCGGAAAGAATAATCACCAGCAGCCCGGCGCCAAGTCGAAAAATTGACGAAAAATTATGTGTGGTTAGGCGTGCCGGCTGTTATAAACGTAAATAAGGAAAATGTTGAATGCATAATGCATGAGGCTGACAGCGACAATGTATACGGCTTACCTGGGAGATATTACAGGGGCGTCTGGACGCCGTCACATAGGCGGCGCAGATTTTTTTGTCGCCCCAAACACACAACTCATGTTTATTGCGGGTTGTTATACCAAACGGCCAAGCAGGTGAAGGAGAATAAATCTACCATAACTAGGACTATTTGTTCGCTTTATCTCTCTCTAACCGTAAATTCTACATGTTTTCCTTTTTATTCCTTCTACAACGTCATTTAAAATGCGTATCGTCGCCATGTCACGGATAATGAAAACATCGTATTTATACCTAATGCAAACATCACCGTTCTCATGTTATAATTTCTATTAATAAATACTTCGTAGCTTATTGTATACATGATTAATGATAAGTAAGTGACTATATATTGATTATCCCTTAGTAGTTATAGTCTATAAGTATAATTGTATGATATATATATATATATATATATATATATATATATATATATATATATATAATATGTTTCATAATTCCATAAAAAAAAAGTACCTTGCTTCTGAAATACCATGCATGGTTCCTGAAAATTTGTACCTATTCCGGGTTACATGAATAAAATGGACGATAATATGAATATGACAGCAAAATAGAACAATTTATTACAATTAAAGAATTCATGTTTTTATCGGTGCACATATTATTTTATTAGGTGACGTTAAATATCATACTGTTCTTTTGCTTTTAGTTGACAGTACGGTTACAAAACCAGGAATCTTTTTTGGTTTCTGTAGTCCGACTTGCAAAAAGTAACCGGCAAATGAATTTCAGGACTTACGAAACGGCCAACCATAAACCTGATCGGATCAGTTGCGTTACGAAAAATAATACTAATACTTAATACTGAAGATACATTAAAATTTTTAAGACTGCGTACTTTAAATCGCTACGGTTGTCAAATTAAGAACCGACTCAATGAACGTTAGTAAGCAATGTAAGAAGATAATTGAATCGTATTAAGAAACTCAAGTGTTTACACACCTTTCTTACTGAAAATATCGTACTTATTCTTTAGTTCCAATTTTTCCTAAGTAGAACATAGAATAGTTACTGCTTTTTTATTTTTTTAAGACAACAATACTAAACTAAACTCTAAGATTTTTTATTCTATTACGGACTATAACTAACTATATATCACGATCAAAATAGCTACAAGAAATGGAATAGAACATAAATAGACTAGAAGTAATAGAACAGAAAAACATGTAATTAAGAACTTGACTCCTGAATTGGACATTGCCTCCATTAGAAAACTGTAACTGTTTCCGGAAAATTAAGTAAGAGCTGTATAACAATAGATCTTCCAGGTTGCGATGACAAAAACGATACAACGTTTAAACCCTCGTTTATATACCATACCATACCCTCAGAAGATCTAAAGAACTTCAAATAGAGTGGCGGAAATCTTCTAAAGTATTTGAACTACTATCACCATCTGTAACATGAACCATCCTAAAGAGAACCAAGTACCCAAGATACTTGTTTGATAACAACTATTACTTGCATTACAGCTTATAGTGGGTTCGAACAATTGATACAGGCCGAAATTTTTATTTGGTTAAAGATTAGCGAAGTTAGGATTTGAAACCGAGAATATCGCTTTCAATTCGAAGGTGTTAACCAAGTGAGCAACCACTGCTAGAAGTGAAACAATAACATTAAAATCAGTTTTACACGTATCCTCAAACATCTCGACGAACGTACAAACGGAAAGACGGATAGACAAACTGATAGATATCGAACTAAAATTTATTAAGGGCCGGTTTTTCCGTCTCTGATTAATGCGCCTATTACCCTAATCATTAGTTAACAGAAAAATATCGCATCGAAAAACTGATGCAAGTTATCAAAAAATTACAGTATTTACTATTTCAATGCGATATTTTTCTATTAACCGATGATTAACCAATACATTAACTAGAGGTGGAAAAACCGGCCGTAAATCGTAAAGACCTTAAGTTGTGTACATTACAGGATCTTTCTTAGTTATGTATCGTTCAACAAAAACTTACAAAACCTATTCAAAATAAAATATTTATAGACAACGTTCCGACTATGTGCTCACAGCAACAAATAAGGGCCGTGGAATAGGATGACAATGAAGTTTAGCAATAAAGGCAGGAATTAAAACCGATGCAGGGTGCGCTCCCTCGGGAAGACGAAATGAAAAGTACAGGCAGGTGGAGGACGTGGACAAGATGAAAGCGGTAACGACATGCAAATGAGGCAGGTGAGGGGGCGCCCGCGGTATTTGCCAAGATTATACGCCCCCGCAGAAATATGTGCAAATGAGGAATAAATGAGAGCTAATGCTGGCAGCACCGTTTGAGGTGAGACACGTCAAAAAAGCTTTCCAGGAAATGAAACCCCACGCCACATGCTGATTGCGCCCAAATACCACAATACAGTCGCAGGGAAAGTCTAAAAACATCCCGGACTTATTACAACCCAATCCCAGGGTATGGAATTCTAGGGAGCTTCAAAATATTTCTTTAAATTAAAATTTGGATATACAGTACATATACGAATAATGTCCTTTTGCAATTATAAAATAACAATGAGACGTTAGAAACAAACTATTATTTTATTTCTTTTTCAATTACAGTTTGACATTCAACTTTCACTAAGAACGCGAGTATTATTTGTATCCTGTAAATATTATACTACTTCCAAAATATGCTATAGTCTTTTTCACGAAAATGTGATCGTACGTCATAATGTTCCCTGATGCAACGTTGCCAAGAATTTGTAGGGTACATTCAAATGTTGATGGTTGCATAGTATACCATGTGTGTATATATCATATTGTGAATTATTTACATAAAATAAATTAAATTTATTCAGCATCCCCCTCTGTATCTTCGTTTGTCACGTTCTTGTTCGAAATACCTTATTACAGAATTCACCATATTCTATGCACAACTTCCTAAATTTTTTGCTCGATTTTTTGACATTTTTCAAAAATAATATTATTTTTTGACATTTCGAGAATGGCAACGTTGTACAGGATTACCAACCATTTATTAGTAAAAGACACTAAGATCCGTGTATTTTATTGGGTATATGCTAGGGATAGTAACATTGCTGTTTTGGCTACAATTTTATTACTAGGTATGACGTACGATCACATTTTCGTGAAAAAGACTATACTATCAATTATCAGGTATGTACAATGCACGGCAAACCAAATTAAAAAGTCGTGACCTTTAGAAATAAAAATGTTTTTACTTGATTGCAAAGATATTTTTTTTAAATATACATGTCCGACATTTTTTACTATTTTAAACTTCAACAGTTTAGGTGTTCAGAGAAAAATTATTTCAATACTTGGTTGTTCCACAATAATTGTCTTGAAATTTCAAGACAAGGTAAAACTTTTTTATTTTATTTAAGACCAGACTATTCTAGGCAATTTCAAGACTCTAGATTAAAAAAAATTGTATTATAAATATATCATGCGAAGCTTGTTCCATCCGAGCTGAAACAGTAATTGTAATATAGAAATAGAACGCTGCCGAATTATCTGTGCTTGTCTAAAGCGTTTGGGCAGATTAATGAACACTCTTGAAACAATCTAGAGTCTTGATATCTAGATAAGACTTTTTAATCTAAACTTAGACTTAGTCAAGTCTTGTCTTGAAATTTATAGATAAGACAAAATTTTGCAAAGTCTTATCTTGTCTTGTCTAGACGGCAACACTACATGTCTATGTTCCACCAAGTACCCACTAAAATATCCATTACAACTATGAAAATTGTTTCGTAGGCAAATGAATTTCGTTCAACTGTATAAAGAATTAATAAAAGTTTATGATGCTACTCTCTGATTATTTATCAATAGAAACAAGTTTCTAGTTTTTTGCAGGAATTTTATTCCATTTATTTTACCAACAAGTCCTTGTAGCAAACAAAAATTGTACCGTTTAAGGCAAGAAGATTTTTACTTGAATCTAAAGAATCTTTAATCTTTAAGATTGTGGTATTCTACTTAATATTTGCATTAACTATTGCAAATAATGACTTCCTAGGCATTATGTTTTCATTGTAGGTGGAAATAAATATATTTAATTTGTCGCCTGCGAACATTGTGCAGCTTGAAGCGACAATAAGTCCCCAGCAATCACGGTAAGCGCTGGCGGTAGAGTTCCCGGAGCACTCACTTACGGTAAAAGAGAAACGATTGCGGGCCGTAGGTCAAAAGAGATCGACTGTGCTCGGGCATTTTTCCGCACGGCCTTAAAGAAAGGGCTAATAATGGAACCAATTCAACTCGGCCTTATTCATCTCCGCCGGCAATCACGATGTATGTGGCTACCGCTGCACTCTGATGGACTGCTGCAATTTTCCACGGCCGCCCTACGAGTTTTCCAAAGGGGACACTTAACACCTTTCCGTTTTCTTTTACTCATTTCAAAATATTTACCAAATTATGTTACTCTTTTAACATTTTCCAATAGAAAAACATATAAGTACTAAAGATTGTTATATTCTTGCTTCATAATTAAATGTTTGTTGATTAGGTTGTTTATTAAACAAGCGATAGTTTGTGAAATTCAGCCAGCTTTGAATCTCGATAGTTTCGACCCTATCTAGGTTTTCATCAGAAGATAAAATGTATAAACAAAATGAATACCACACTTTTATAAATTTCATCTCCTAAAAAAGACCCATGTGAGGTCGAAACTATAGAGGTTGAAAGAATGATGGCTCTATTTCAGAAAGTATCGTAAGTAATTTGTAAAATCATTGCAAGACAGTTATTTAAAATAGGTAAATATAATTTTTACACGAGAAATTCATTTCTTTGCCTCCTGCAGTGTAAACATGATAATCATGATGTATTCGGTAATAGCAATTTTACGCATTGAGATGCATAAATATTAAACGGAGGGTATGAAATATAGGAACTATCTGTATGAATATTTTTAACCTTTTATCTAGGATTATTATTTAAATTAACGATTCCCGTTCACGTTCTAACAAAAATTTCTGTATGTGACTGAAAAAGTATCATACTTATATTTCCATTAATTTATCATGGCCATTAAATAATTTTATTTCCAAAAAGTAAGAAAAAAATAATGGATATTAATTTGGTATTCGTTTTTTGTCTATTTTAAATATCGATAATTGTCCAATATCGGTTAAAAATTTATTTGACATCAGTACACTTTTAAATAATTACAAACAAATAGAAGATTAATTGAAACTACTGCATTTTCAATTATATTTTTTTTATATATTTGTGAGAAAAAAATTGTTATTTCAACCATGCAAAATTTTCTCATTTTGATGGGTAATAATTTTTGTGTTCAAACATCGTAAATCATATTGTTTTACCAGCTGTTTATTCCATCTAAAAAACTTTTTATATCTCCCTTTTTGTTTTTAAAGATCATTTTTATTTGTTATTTAAAGGGGGAACAAATTTAGAAGAAAATATAAAATGTTCCAGAAACAAACTGTCACTGTAAAAACAGTATGTTTAAATTAGTAATAGATGACATCGAAGAAATTTCTTAAAGTACTAATGCTGCAAATGCAGTAGTTTTTTCCCTAAAATTCAAATAATATCATTACTTTCTGATGATTTTTTAAAATCTGAAAAAGTTTTTTGCATGTACCTCTAAAGAAAATGTTCCTTAACTGTTTACATTTCTCTATCACTACAATATTTTAATCAACTTTCAAGTTTAAATTTGAAGTACATTTAAAAAATACATTTTTACTATTTAGTTATATACTTTTACCTAGATTTAAAAGTCCATATTTAATGGGATATGTGAGCATAATCGAATTACAGGTAATAAGTCATAAAATATAAAAACTAACCACTGTATTATATTACATTATAATAATAAAAACTAAACAATAGTTAGCAATTTAATGTTTTGGAGAACGGATTTGTATCGTCAGCATGGTAGGATCGTGGAAGAAGATAGATAGATTATTTCTTTCACTCTCAATCTATCTGTCTTCTTTCACGATTCTACTACACTAATGTTACGATATCTCTTCCCTAAATTTTTATATTTATTTTCTCGTAAACTGCAAATAAAGAACCGATTTGAAAAAATACGGATATTTTTTTTTTATCTAGTATCATGTAAAAATATTTTGATCACAAATTTCGGGTACGATCCATAGTATTATACGCCAAAAGAAACAAACCTTAACTGCAAGCCCTACAAAACTTTATAAGGATAAATCGACTTATTTAATAATGAGTTTCAAATAACGTTTCCTTCAACTATAATTAAAAATGAAAATAATTGCTTGAAATTTGGTGTCGCCGCCTATGGGCAAGGTACGAGTGGCGTGTTAGGTGTATGTGAAATATACCGGGCAATCTACGTGATATATCTAGCAGGACCTTTGTCTACCGGTGCTATTATTCCCGCAGAAAGAGAGCCTCAATTTCTTGGCCATTACCCCGCCTTCGGTCATTGTACAAACCGCTCACGCCAGATTGGTTGTGGAGACATTCAATTAATACTCGCCTCTACGGCGTAGCCATCATCATAATCATTCGCAGAAAACATTGCTAAATTTATTTACCTCAAATTTTAGAATAGCCATAAACTTAACAAGAATATTGTGGGAAGACATGAAGCTATTAAAATATGCCTAAAATATACTGTTTGAAATATTGATAAAGGTTGTTATTTTTGGAGATTGGAACATGGTTTTTCCCAATATTTGTTTACTCTGGCAACGTGACATCACACTGTTTTCAGCACTACGCTAATAATTTCTTCTCATTATCATTACATTGGTTTTATTAACCTACCTAGAGCTAAACATACAAGCAAAGGTCTCTAAATCAAGCAAATATAATAAAAAATAATTATTTACAACTGTTTTGATTAGTAAATTCATGTTTATCCCTGAAAAGTAGCTAAATTGATTCATCTTCTTTGGGACCGAATAATTTCATATTCAGTTGTCTATAACACATTAGTTGTAAATATGTAAACATACACCCAACAAAAATATTTTAAAAAATGAAAACTTGTTAGAACTTCAAAGAATGTCATATTTTTATTTCAGTAAAATAATTTAAGGAATGAAGAGACAAGAGACGTCATAGACGTGAAAAAAACATTACAAAATGAAATAAAACTTGTAAAAATAACAGAGTGATGTTAATATTTAAAAAAGCTATAAGAAAAAGTGCTACTATAAAAAAAGTACACGTACACATGAATGATATTTCCAATTATTTTAAAATGGAACTTAATACTTCTAGTGAAATGTCAATTTATTTAAAGTAATTGTAGTGCATTTTTTCAACATACGTTAGCTACGACTCGAATTGAGTATGTTTACATAAGTTTCACACTGATCAATTGAACTGTCAAATTATCACATATACTGGTACCAAAAGTATGGTTAACTATGAAAATCAAAAATTACCAGCTACAGTCAATAATATTGTTTAAATTTAATTTCATAGGTTTATAGTGTATATTGTATCTAAATCAAATATAAACACTTGAATCAAATATAAAAATTTTGGATCATAACATCAGCATGATACATGAAAGTGGAAGAAAGTAATGTCCTCGTCCAATGATTATAACCATACGACAAAACTCTAGCACGGACACAAAATTTTGTTTATAAGTATTGAACATTTTATAATAAATTTAAGATCATTATACTCTTTTATTTTCCAATAAAAAAATTCTTTGAAAATTATTCTCTGGATATAATCTATTTAAAAAAATATTACTACATAATTGTAACTAGAATCACATTACAGTTGTATAACAAGATTTGACGATGAAAGAGAAAGGTATTGGCGTCAAGAAAAAACATCTTTATCTTTCTTGTAAGCCAATGTTTAAGAAAAATTCAACAGAAAATACCCAAAGAAGAAGACGAAATACATAACTAAGAAAAATACGTTATGTGTTTCGTCTTGTGATATTTTCTTATATATCCATGTTCGCACACATAAATCTGAGATAAACACATCAACCTGCGGAACTGCGTATAAAGGTACGCAACCTATAAACTATCCACAAAAAATTAAGCATGGATGTCGGCGTGATAGGCTGGCGCAGGCTTCAATGGCACGGAAGATCTGGGAGAATTCGTGACACGCTCGTAAACAGATGCAAACGGCGCGGCCAGCCGACCATGAAAGCAATCGACGCACAACGACGCACGGTACCGGCGTCGTATTTCAGCCGGCTTTCTACCCCGGTAGACAACACCCCCCCTTACGTGATTTCTCAAATTTATGGTCGCATTCTTAAAGGGCGAACAATGGCCGAAAGAATGGCATAACATACCTTCAATTATTGGGGTACTAAAAAAATATGGACACTCTGGGAGTGACAACGTTGATCACATATTACGTTGAAATATGACTTTTTGGTTTTGTTTATGTTAATAAAATCTGCTTTTATGTAGGTACTTGTTTATTCTAAATATCTTTAAACCACTTTAAATCTTTAAACCACTTTAAAGAAAAGACGAAATGTACAAAACATCGCTAAATTTGCAATTTGAATTGATACGAATTTTAGCTGGTATTATTATTTTTTTTTCTTTTTAATTAATAATAGCTATTTACATACCTAGGACTGATATAAGTATTATAACCGCCGCAGATGTCAATTGAATTCCGAGCTCGTAGAGCGAGGTTTTAAGACATCTAAGGCCTGGTATGATTCTTAACATCCGTGGTTTCTTCAATAGTTTACCGGTTTCATGTTATTAATAAATATTATTTTATAAAATTCTCTTGTGAGTATCGGTTTCGTGATCATGTCTATATGATTTGATATGATCATATTATTTAGGAGTAGTAGGAGAGAAATGAACCAGTAGAACTTAAGGACTTTTAGTTTTAAAAGTACATTAGAGTGATGTAGGGAAAGTTAATTTTGTTGTTTAGAAACAGTGTATGTAGATTTACTTAAAAAACCGCCAAAATATTTTTACCTTATATACACAATTAATTAATTAGAACTTCGGTAGGTTTAAAGTAATTATTTATGTACATACTTTATAAACATGTGCTTTAGACTACAGTCATAAGTAATTTAGTAGTCCATTTAAACTCTGCTCTGAGGCCAGATAGACCACCTATGCTAGGAAAGATGGATTAGAGGATTTTTATTGTTAAAAAGATCAATTCAAACAGTAAACATCTAATCAGAGGGTGATAATAATGACGAAGCTGAAGAATAAAATATATAATTGATAGTCACTGTTTGCACGTAGGTTGTCCCACATATGACAAATGACAACAATATATTAACCAGTTCATCTTCTCAAAGCCTTGGTCCGTCTCACCTATAAAGTAAACCCGAATAAAATATTTTTTAGTAGTTTTCAGAACACAGTTTTTTTTCTTTATTCTTATAAGTAAGCTCAAATGACATGTTTTTATAATTACATTTTGTTTTTGAAATATTAAGCAACATTATAGAGTAATAATAATTAATACTACATCTGTATGAAAAACATTACATTACGACCATTACCAGTCGCAGCTTTTTAAATTAGTCTATAAATAAATTAAAACCTTCTGAGTTTTTAGGCAATATTTATGTTTTATTTATTTATTTTTCAATCCCCAAATAATGTTTCAAATAGCAATCCACGTTCCACGCCACTAATAAGCATTGCGTTCTGCAATAAGCTTTCGCACGTAAATTATTTACATTTTAAACTCACAAGGTAAGCTTAACGATGCCCACAAGAGATGGAGCCACCACTGTTCTTATAAATAGTCTAAGGATGTATATAGGTAAGGAAACCTAAGTTTAGTCATTGGTCGAGAACAAAGAAGCTTTATCCACATTGTATAATTCACCTGGCGTGCAAATGCAGAGGAAGAACCAGTAAATATAGAACAAAACAGACGCCTTTATTTCACGGCTCCAAAATTAGAATTAAAAAGTGGTGTAAATGTCAGAACGGCAGTCGCCGCGCAGGCGGCCCGGCCAGGTGTACGCGCCGGATATTTAAGTCTACGTGGACGGGGTATTAATAGCCCAGAAGGGATGCATCCAACCGAACCTTCGGAGGACCAACACAATCACAGCCAAACTTCTATATTTAGATGGTAATACTGCAAACCATCTAACATAGGTAAGCTTCTTTGTTTACATATTGTAATTTTCTAAACTTAATGGTTGTGATATTGAAGAAAATAATTGTTATTTATTGCCTCTTTTGGACATATATTGTGATGTCAGTCTAATTTATATGAAAGTTTTATTTATTTTAATTGAAACTGTCTAGCAGATCGAAGTCCAGTAACAGGACAGGGTATCTACAACTTATACTGGATTTCCACTGATCAACTCTGATCCATGAATCAATTGAATTCACCATTAAAAAAATCACTGATCAACGAATCCATCGAATTCCATTAACCAAGCTTTGATCATTTGATTTGATCTATGTTTTGACGTTTTGACATAAATTTTTATGAACACATGATTTTGGGTAAGATTAATCTAAAATATTTTAATTTTCACAAATCTATATGAATCGATAAAAATTCTTCTTTTTTCGTTCTTCTACGTCATTTTTTTTTCAGGTGAAAAATATTATTATGTCTCATATGTCAACAAGAAATAAGAGCAAGTTTAATTCCCACTCATAAAATTTATTAGAACATAAACAAAACTGAATCAAGAGAGAAAAAAAATCTTATTTTTATTGATTACCAAACTATAAAGAAAATAGTGTAGGTATATAATTTCATGAACGGCATATACTTATATATTATAACTATTTCAATTTCAAATTCTTTCAGGGCCGGATTTGGAATTTTAAGGCCCTAGGGCCAATATTTTGTGGAAGCTCCAAAATTTAAAAAAATAATCCTGGAAAAATAAAACTCCATAGCAATTTTTGTATGTTGATAGAGGTTTCTGCCACTCTTTAAATACTATATATTACTACCTGTTTTTTTTCAATTTCTTCGGATTTTGTTTTAATTAAAAAATCCATTGCATTTGGTGCAGGCCCTCAACAATAATTAAACATTCTTTGAAAAATGCTCAAATAATAGAGAAATGAGCAATGGGTGAGACAATTTCAAATATATTTTAATTTTGTGTATCTGTTTCAAAGTTGCTATCAATCCAAGAAATGTTTAAAAATAAGTTTAACGAAAATTGATGTTTCCTTATATTTAATTGAAAAATGTTTGAATTTTATACTGAATTTGATTAATTATTGTAATTTCATATTTATTTTTTATTGTTTTTCTACGAATCAAACAATACAAAAAAAAAATCACTCTATCTAATACAGCTGGTTCTACATTCTATTTACTGGATCTCTGGAAATAGATAGGATTTCTGTCTCATGTACCATTTAGGACAAACGAGTTCTAATTTATCATGTGTGAAAGAGACGAATATCTAAATATTATTTATACTTTTCGACTGTGTTCTCTCCGAATTCAATCTTTAAATACGGAGTGTGGTGATTTACTTAATTACTGTGTTCTGGCTCGAATTGGGGTTTAAATAAAAAGATATGACAAAACAAGTACCTTAAGTACTTTTGGTCCTGGGAAAGAAATGAATGAAGCAAAGTAAAAAAAAATATTTTCAATTTTTTATAAAGCATTGAAGATCTGTTCCAGCTACGAATGTGGTATCAAGGATAATTAAAAAAGAGACTAATATACAAATTTTAGATCGTCTCCCATTCAAAACCTAACTTAAATCTCTCTTACTTGCAGCAAAAGGTACTAAGCTGTGATGATATAGATATTTATTCTCTTTATTCTCCGTTTTGATTTGCGATGAGCTGTGATGCTGGCATAAAAAGCGATTGAATTTTTAAAACAAAGCCTCATAAATAATGCGGCAAATTGCAGGCGCAAGTGTATTCCGCCGCAGATCATAAAGCGAGCTGGCGCTACCTTGAGCTGCTCGCCATTATCTTTTATTATAAAAGCCAGAGTCGGCGAAGCAGGTAGCAATGGAATGCGCATTATTTCCCGGAACGGTCGTAGCCACATCCGGCGGCGTGTAGCACAGTGCGAATAACCATTACACCTTATGTTACAATCCGATACGTGGCCGTCGAAGCTTCCTTCTTCACTTACCGCTGAGATATTGGAATTGTCGCGGTAATGGATACGGAGTTGTAACGTTTTTATGCCCAGAGATGTTCTGTCGCTATGAATATTTATCATTTTTTGAACGCGAATCGGAGTGTATTTGCCCTTCTTGCAATTCCAACCGGGATTTTACAGGTTTCTTTATAAATATAGGTGCCACTGACAGGTATTCTACATCTTTTATAAATTCGCATTCAATTTTAAAGATTTCACATAAACTTTATTTCCCCTCAGAGCCTCAGACCTTTATACAGCAAATACAAGGAACATTTATTTATTTTTATTATTATTTATTTATGCTTGCTAATCGGCGTTGTAACACATAGTCATACATTATATATTAACCTTTCGATTCTTAATCATTTCATATAGTCTTGTTTTGACCCAAATCGTCTTCCTCTCTTGTTTTTCTCCGAACATCCCTGCTCTATGTTCTTAAGGCGAGGGACGAACTAGATGTGTACCAGAAAACGCGAGCAGCTTGGGTTCGGTTTATAATTTCGAATCAAGTTCGCTATATGAACGGTAAGGTCAACGAAGTTGTTTGTGAAAGGGAGCGAACAGTATTTCTAATGTGGACGTTTGAGTTTGATTTTGTGATTGTCTATTATTTAGCATAATGGAGTGGAACGAAGAGAACGTTATAATATCGGTTATACCCAAATTTATGGAACGCAAAATATCGTTATTGCATAAACCTTATTTTGAAAAAGGACTCCATATAACAAATTAGCAAGGTGTTCAATGTGGCATCAGAAGAAATAGATCGTAAATTAAACATCATTTTATTACAATATTTAATTTTATGGTGAGACAAGTAATAATAATATCATCTTCCTCACTCGACCAAATAGACATATTTTGCCAATTATGAAAAGCGTATACGGCGTATCCAAACATCTAGTGTGAACGTTAAGCTCACGAACTGATCGCGAACAGTTCGCGTGCTGCTCTCGAACAGCTCGCGAGCAGTTGATTTTAGTCTGTACGCGGCTTTAGATGCCTCAGATTTCTCTTCCCTTCCGCAAAACCTGCACTTTCTCTCCTCACTTGATAGTCTGTACTTGTAATTTCTCTTTTCTGGATCTGGCAATAATCATTATTCTTGATTATTAGTAGGACAATTAGAACTATGTATGGGATAACATTTTGGTATCTACAGTTGCAGGTTCGAATTTCGCGAAGGCATGGATTGTGTGTCAGTGTGTGACTTTCATTCCATCGTTCACCCTCATTCAACTGCATGACCTTAGTAGTTCAAGGGAGGTTAAACATTTGAGGAAAATAGTGATGTGGGGTACGTGGTTTAGTGAACAGCTGTGTCTCTGACAACCCGAGTACGAATCTCGTCAAAGTTTCTACTATACATTTTTTGTTATAAGTATTATTTGTTTAATTAGGATTAAAAATGCAAGATTATATATCGATTGAAACATTGCTTTTTACTCACAAATTGACAAAATAACTTAAAAAACGTGAAAAGTCTGATTTGAAGGTTTTGTTAAGTTAAGATTACTTGTAATGCACAATCTATACCTACGTTACTAATATCGTTAGGATAAATGGAGGAGAGATTACAGTAGAGTGATATCTCTAATAGCGAATGTTAATTTTGTTATTTAGACACAATGTAAGTACCCCCATGAGAATTTATGGAGTCAACACTAAATAATCAAAGATTTATTTAAAAATTACACTAATAGTTTATTACTATTTCAATAGATTTACATTAATTTTTTATGTACATATTTTATGAATATGTACATTAGACTCAACGTAATCAAAACATGTGATTTTATTTATATGCAGTCATAAGTAATTTAGTGGTTCATTTAACCTCTGCTCTGAGGACAGATGGACCTTCTATGCTGAGGAGCGATGGATCAGAGGATTTTTATTGTTAAAAAGATCAATTTGACTGGAAAACAGGAAAAAAAAATATTCGCACGTATAAAGGTAGACGATCTAGTTGCTATTCCATAAGTTCTGAAGAACTGTTGTTAAATTGTTAATCAGAAAGTGCTGATAATGAAGAAGCTGAAGATTATAGAAATAATTATGCGCGTTTTAGGGAAATTTATTTAAAACAACGATAAAGAAGGATGATTGGATAAAATATGTAATTTGTGGTCGCTGTTTTCACGAAGAGGGTACCACACATATGACAAATGACAACAATCTTAACCAGTTCATCTCCTCGTAGCCTTGGTCCATCTGACCTATATAATGGAGGTAATTTGAAAATTTTGAACCCGAATAAAATATTTTTTGTAATTTTCAGAACATAGTTTACTTTTAAGTGGCGTAAATTGTAGTATATAGTGAAGATGATTATCAGTAAATCAACAAAATGAATAAGTACCTAAATAAATGGGGCTAGCTAATTATTGCGACTTGAAGACGAAAAAACATTTGTCCAACAGAACAATCGTGGAAATGTTAACAATGTTAAAAGGAATTCACTTCTAACACTGATGTCGTAAAACTCTAGAAACAAACTTTTAAAATTGTACTTTTTATAATGTTCATAGAAAACAATATATATATAATTATTACTACTTTAAACTCACGCGTTTTTAACCGTGTAACTGTACCGTTTCTCTGTCTGAAATCTTCCAATACTGAAATACCGAAGTCGTAAAGTGTATAAGCGCATCACCATTGCCGTGCCGCTATGGCGAGAAGATAGCACGGGGGCGATCGGACCTAATGCGCCTCGTCATTGGCCAGGTACGATAAGCGCTTCTCCTCACCCTGCACACCTGACGGGCGCGGGCGGCAGTAAATAACGAGGGTGGCCACAATAGATAGGAAATGAAATAGGGACAGGTGGAATAAAATGGACACACTTTCTCTTCACGGAAAATGGACCCTAACGAAATAACGCATCGTATTAATAAGTATTTCAAATTGTTTATTTGAATTATTTATCATCTATGAAACGACATTCCTAAATGAAATAGTTCCTTATTAGTGATAGATTTTATTTGAATTTCAATGATATAGGTTGTCAGCATACAGCCTCTGCAAAGAACTTAGAGAGTATAATGGGTTTCGAACTACTCGGACTCAACGATATTTTTATTTGATAGATTGGCGAAACTGGAATTTTTAACACCAAATTTCATACTCAGCTGAATTTGAGTTGGAGCGCGCTGCCCATTAAAATTAAATTATACAAATAAGTTTATAATTATTATTGTCCCTTTAGCACGACATTCCTGTATGGAGCAGGTCGTGTAGTACCTACTAGGGTACTTGTTTTCGTGACATTTTACTAGTGTGGTTTTCAATATTCCTAAAAATAATATTTTTTTTTGTCAATAACACCTGCCAAAATATATTCCTAAAAAATATATACGAAATAAATGACAACAATCTTTCTTTGTAAGTTTTTGAACGATTAAAATATTTTTTTGTAGTGCAATAAAGAATAGTGATAAATGTTCTAATAAAATTTCAAATGGAAGTTCAAAGATATAAAATGAATAAAAGTTAAAGTTTAAGTTTAAAGTGAAGCAAAAAATGTATATAATTTTGTAAATCAAGGAAGTTATGCGGTGTCTTCATCAAATATTTTATACTCGGTCTAAGAATCATGCTGAAAATTGTATACCTAATGTTTTCAATGTATAAACGCATTACTAAATCCCTAACAACCAGAGATTCAGGGTTCTATGACCGGGCAAGATATTGGTGAATAAATGTGTTTCTATCAAAATGGTAACACAATATGATATAAACTCTATATGAAAACTGTCACCTCCATTAATATTACTGATTTGAATGATAATAATTATTAAATTTACAAAATAACCTAGTTTCAATACAAAAATATAATTATTATATTATTGTTATTATTACTCGCTTTTTCATTAATACGTATGGGGATGAAATCGTTTCTCATATAATTTTGTACAACCTTTTAATAAATAATATACCTACTATATAATTATTGAATTTGAAATAATAAAGACGCACAATAATATATCTGATAAATAAAATAAATCTTGTTGTAGTTTAAAATTAAATTACAATTTATATTTTGACTCTAGTATCTACAGAAATAAAATTTTAAATTGCAATAAATTCCCTATATTTTTATTTAATTCTTGTATTTAAAAATAAATAAAGCTTTAATGTTTACAACTTTATGTGAATTTAATTTAGTGAATATTTACAACGTGTGTGTGTTTCTGGCTTTAAAATTCGGGCCCGGATTATTCCGGTGTCCTCGCAGAGATAGGCGAGCAGGGCAGCCACCATAAATATCACAGGGGAAACCCACAGGGCTACCAACTTTCATATCTAACGTCACGCCCGTATTTTATTCCTGCTTTCATATTGAAATACCTGATTAACAAAGGTACTGCGTGTGGATAAGAGTGCTTTGCACGCAGAACAAAAGATAAAATGAGTGGAGTTATTTTTAAAATAAATCATTAGATATAATGAAACAATCAAACGTACAAATGGTTGTAATTAAAGTGGAGTTGGATGTAGTGCCGAGCGTAGATTAATTCTCGCGAATTTGCGTGTCGGTTGAGGGGTCATTTGTGCAAACATTCGTGCATTAAAAAGAATAAAAGTCTGTAAAATGGCGCGGATTGATTGATGATGCCTGCTCTTCCAGCCACTTGTCATACCCCGTGTCCGTTTGTGTTTCACACCCTGCTAAATCATCCCATGACACAATCCATTTTACCAACAATATTCCCCTGTTACTTTTTATTCAACAATCGCCAATATAAATTAATTTTCCGTCGATGAAATTGTCAATTTATTAATAATTGACATTTACACTGTCGGCTCTTTACTAATTAATCTAATTAAGTCCTTCATTGCAGTAGCGATTTAAAACACGATAATTGAATGTTCTATTTTGGTCCTTCTGCAGTACAACATTTCTAGAGGCACAAATGGTACTACCACTTTGTGTCAATTTTATTTCCATTTTAGTAATTTTAATGAAAAATACCAGGTGAGTATACATATACTGAACAACTCGTACACACTGCGGAATATATCGCATTTTGAAAGAAAACAAAATTGAAGATACTTTTCCAAATATAAAAATTGTATTGAGAATCCTTTTACGCATGATGGAAATGAACTGCATTAGGGAAGGCTCCTTTTCCAAATTGAAAATAAAAAAAAAATAAATAGGACAATATTTCAAGAATGATGTCAATAGAATGTGATGGGCTCAAAAATTTTGGCTCGTATTCCGAGTTCACTTTTGTGATTGCTTTTGTTAAAAGTGACGTAATGTAAAGTCAGGCTTTCTAAAAGCTATTTTATTATAAAAGTAAGGTCGGAATTATAGGCCAGGCCATAGACTTTGAAGAAGTGATTCACAATTTTCCTTGTCTGAAATCTAGGAGGGTACCGTTTTAAACAACCTATACTTTTAAGCACTAACCTGTGTGTATTAAATGTTAGAAGAATTAGTTTTCAAGATTATATTATAATTACCTATTCATTTAATAGTCTATAATCTATTATCTCTGTCATATCATAGTCATAGGGATAATAGTACCATTATCATAAAGTACCCAGGGCCTCCAATAAGTTAAAGACGGCCTTGTGTACACAGCATTATGTATCGTAGATTTCTAGAAAAAACAAGGTTTCAAGTACAATTGATATTTCTTTTGTAACAATTTTATTTACATTTTAAGGATCAACCACCATTCCTTAGTTGCTTTTACAAATATAAATTATCTTCGATCTACAGGACTATGGTGTGAAAGACTAAAAACGATGGATGTTAATAATATTTGTGATTAGTAAGTCACAGTAATTGTCTCTTAACTAGCACTTGACTTGATATGTCGCACACTACTAATAATCTGTTAGTCACCAGCTAGTACATTGCTAGTAAAGTATTGAAACTACCAGTCCCAAAGAGAACATTACAAATATAGTGGTTTTCTAAACCAATATTTTTCTTAGTTAGAACGATTTTTTTTATAGAGGGGCCCCGAACTTGTTGTCCTTAGGGCCCCCAACGATATTAGTCCAGTCCTGCATATATAAGTATCTAAGTCTTATGTCTAGTTGCACAGGTTGTAGTTAAATTCGTAACAATTGGTTAAATTGACAATATTATTTGGAAAGGCGATGCCAAATGCTTTATTATATAGTACTGTCAAAATTTCGACATAATATTGTATTATTATGTTTGTTAAATTAATAAAACTTTTGTGACACATACTTGATTTTCTGTAAATATTGCATTTTGCTTATATCTATAACAACACTTCGAATCATATAAAAAAATGTTGATTTCAAGCGTCCGCATTTTAAAATCCCTGACTGCATTTTTGCTTTTCGACGGACGAATCGGCAGTGGAAGAATTCATTTCCCGTCTGGCTATCATATCTGGCTATGGAACACTTGTTGAACACAGAGGTTGCATTAATTTTTTCCAATGTAAATATTTAAGTGGTCTGTCATTCGGACTTAGGAAAACATTAATTCTCCACGCTGGTGTCTGGCGCAGTGCTCGGCTGTCTGCCGGGATAAGGACTCCTCTGTTGAGGATTTATTATTTTGTAATTGGAAATGGGTGTTTCATTACGACTCGAGATGAGGAATTGAATACCACGCACTTATAATTCATTATTCTTCAGACGGAGCACATTAGGTTTAATGGACATTTGCACACTTGCACGCTTTGTGAGAAACACTATCTGCGCAATGCCTACTACATTTTTACCTCTACTTGTCAGATGTCAGTCAGTTGAAGTGGTAGGCGTATTCTACTTAATTGGCCAGACAGTGAAAAACAAGAAAACTTACTATTTCATACAATATTTTTCAACAAGATTGTAAACAAAACAATATAGCGATTCGTAATATTTAAGATTTAATTCAGATTAGTTATGTAAATTAAAATTATACCTACTAAAAAAAATGTTGTTTTTCTTATATATCAATTATTTTGCTACTCTTAGGTGTAAAATGTATAGTGTCCTGTAAATTTAAGTGTGCATTCTTGCTCATTGTTGCTTGGTCCTTCGCCATTCTCAGTCCTTCTTGAATAGTGAATCTCGTTTGTCTCGTTTCGAAATATCTTGTCACGGCCAAGACGAGAATAATTGAAAAAAAACTTCGAGACAAGAAAATAAAATCAAGATTCTCGAATTTCAATCATTTCGCCGAGATTTCTCAAAATTTTAAATTTTTTTCAAACATCATAAATGTGTCGACTTTTGTGTCTTGATTCACAAGGTAGTAATTAAATTTCTCCGCCGCCGAATAAGAAATATAGCTCGGCTTAATCTAAAATCAGCGAATAAAATAGCTATTTTTGTAATAAGTACATAATAATTTAGGTAAATAAATATTTATGTACGAATTACATACAAAACTTTACGTACGATTGCGAAAACCTGTTTCTCTTAGAAAAAAAGTAAAATGTTTTAGAAGAATGTATGAAGTGTGCTTTTCTCTTATTTAAATATGAATTTGTTTGATCCGGTGTTGTAACAGTACGTACCCACCTCCTCCGTACATACAATTATATTTTAGCCAAAGATCATCTAGTGGAAGGTTTAACTTACCCTACGTTGTGTTTATTTAAATAAGTAACCCTTCATCGTCGTAATACAGAGTAGCTGTTAAGAGTGGAGGAATCGGGACAGGTATTTAATAAAATAAAAGAATGATATTCACTCCAAAAGACAGACAAAATATCTATCTTGTGCATTTATTTATAATAAAGAAATTCGTAGTGTGCTGTGGAATATTACGCTCTCCGGTATTCACCTTAATAACCTGGGGGAAACCACAGCCAAAACCCCAAGTAGAGAGACAATTTGACAATACAACAATTATATAAAAAGATTGCATTCAATTCATAAAGAGTTGTCCCAATGATTTATTATAATCATGTATGGTAAAATTGAGTGACTGAGACCAAACTTATATTGGTTGTCAGTTACAATTGTAATTGTTGTTGTAATTGGTTTGAGTTTTACTGTTGTCAGAGTCGGCATGCCGTTGCTCTGAGGTCTTTTGTTTTGTAGGGCACTCTGTTTTGTCAGAGGGCCATTATTTATATTGTTATAGATGGTCTGAGTCGCAAAGACCGGCCCATGAGCTCACGGTTCTACCGGCCCTAAGAGCACACAGTAATCGTGAACCGGCCACGGCGAGCACACAGTCAAAGCTATCAGAAATATTTGTTGAGAGTTGTATTTGATGCAGACACCCAGCTGAGCTGGCGAATCTGTGGTGTTACAATTGTACGACAAACAATATTAGATCGGTTATATTTAATAAAAATATGATATCATTGTGACAACTATAAAACAATATATATAAATAACTCATACCTGGCCTGTCCGTGCAGCGACGTAGTTGGTAGGAATTTAATAGGATTTTGACATAAAACGGAGACGGTTTCAAAGAGTACACTAGGTCGTCTTGGTGCCAGACATTGCCTGAAGCTGCGTCAGAGACGATTCTAGGGGGGAGGAATGTCTGTCGTGGTGCCAGACATAGCCTGTAGCTGCGTCACGACAGCGGGTTCAGAGTTGCACTAGGTCGTCTTGGTGCCAAACATTGCCTGAAGCTGCGTCAGAGACCATTCTAGTGGGTCGGGAGGTCTATCGTGGTGCCAGACATTGCCTGTAGCTGCGTCACGACAGCGGGTTCAGAGGTGCACTAGGTCGTCTTGGTGCCAGACATTGCCTGAAGCTGCGTCAGAGACGATTCTAGTGGGTCGGGAGGTCTATCGTGGTGCCAGACATTGCCTGTAGCTGCGTCACGACAGCGGGTTCAGAGGTGCACTAGGTCGTCTTGGTGCCAGACATTGCCTGAAGCTGCGTCAGAGACGATTCTAGTGGGTCGGGAGGTCTATCGTGGTGCCAGACATTGCCTGTAGCTGCGTCACGACAGCGGGTTCAGAGGTGCACTAGGTCGTCTTGGTGCCAGACATTGCCTGAAGCTGCGTCAGAGACGATTCTAGTGGGGAGGAGAGTGGGTATAAGGAAGTGGAGTCTAGGAGACCAGGAGGACTTACTCCGGACAAGCCAGACATAAGTGGAGTCCTGGAACAGACTCCTCGAGTACAGCTTTGGACTCGGGTTATATACAAAAATATCCCTCTTCACACCTTCAGAACTATGGTGGTTCGGGGGTAGTCCATGATCCGAGCACGTGATCGTGGAAGCTTCGGGAATATTTTTAATATTCCATCTCACTTGGATGCATGATAACTTCTTTGTCTTAGTCCTTTCCCGAAGATGCTGATTTGTAAACAGTTCACACGTACGCAGGCACCTCGGCTAGGAAATATCATTTTTTCAAGTGGTTGTAACACCCTGGCCTGCGCTAGACTAAACAATAAACAGATAAGGTCTCGTGCCGTACAGTCGCACGAAAATTCATTATACAAATTAGATAGTTTGTTCATAAAATATTTTTATATGTATTGTAGATTATTTCTAATATAATTAATAACAAAATTATACATGCAGGCAGTACTGCTTCAGTGTCAATGTCAAAT
Organism: Stenolophus ochropezus; assembly: GCA_035578165.1. NCBI lineage: Eukaryota > Metazoa > Arthropoda > Insecta > Coleoptera > Carabidae > Stenolophus > Stenolophus ochropezus. The sequence continues at coordinate 9,494,361 of JAQOWZ010000002.1, forward strand.
TTTTGTTTGAAGCAAGATGCAAGCGTGTCGGTCTCAGAGTTCTAATAATGAAAAAATAATAAAGATTCATTATTTGCCCAAGCAAGCATATATATGAAGAGACATACAGTGCGAATCGGAAATGGTGTTCTAGTATGAATGTTGAAAGAACTTTTGAAAATTATTTTGTTTTTCTAGTACTATAAATAGGTACTTTATGGTCGCAAATTTATGATATAAATCAAACTTTGACAAGCAGTCGTACAGAAAATAATAATAAATAAATTCTCGGGAATTTTTTGTCAAATTCCTATCAAAATAAGCTCATCCTGTTTCTAGGCAACATATATTTTCCTGTCGAATTTTCGATTATATTAAATTGCATTTAATATATTACTATAGATATATTTCACGAATGACAGCAATTCAAACAAAATGTAATCACGACGATCCTACCGTAGTTTTATAATTTTTTTCGGTTAAAAACTGTTTTCACCCTTCAAATGAAGCATTCTAATTGGGGAAAAAATGACCTGTGTGGTATTATCAATAATATTTAGGTAAGAATATTTAATTTTGCTTACCTGTTATAAAGATACAACTATATGGTGGAATGTTAAATGCTTGCTAACTATATGAGATTTTTAGATTACGCATACATTATTATTTATTGTTGTTTGTTTACTAAGGAATTTTTATATTTTGATTGAGGACAGTTTTGCAGATGTTGCATGACCTACTAAACCTAATTATCTCCATCAGCTTGTCAAGCACGTGGAGTTATCACTCCATTTTCCGAGAATTTGTTAAATATTTATTGTTTACTTATTTTTTTGCCTTCAAGGCCCTGAGCTTCCAATAAAAACGATCTCTGGCGCCACGTTGCCATATACGTAAACACTCATCTTGGAATAATAAACGGTAGAGGCATTGTGGAATGCGCTGTCGGAATGCGTCTGCCGAATGCCGTATCAGTGTTTTGCTGAGGAGGCTCCAATATCGCACCTGAGTTGTGCTTGTGCTTGTGACTCAGTGCTGGTACTCTGTAGTCTGTACCTTGCAGAAATGTCGGCCCACGGGTGACCTCGTGAGCTACAATTATTATTTGTTAAGGCATTTGAGATAACGATGGCTTGAATTACATTACACCTTTCAACACGTTATATTTGGAGTAGTGAGTAGGTATTTATATTTCCATGAACGACTCATTCAATTATACATAAAAACAATTCAAAGAAATAAATAATAACAATTAAATGTTTGTTTAGGAACGCACATTTATTTGTGCGTCTGCATTTGTTCTGTCGGTCATTACTGATTTATTTTTATATACTGTGAGTATTTTTTAACGTGAAACATAAGAATTTATGATATCCATGGTTACGACTTGATATTTGATTGACAGCAATGTATACTTGCTTGTCTCATTTAAAATAAAACATACGGAACAAATTTGACATTTACTTTTTGGGTTACAAAATTTTCTGACAGGCCGACATCAAATGCAACAACAATTTTAAGAATCATACTATTAAAGGAAATTTTAGAATAGTAGAACGGTCTGCTACAGAACAAGTAAATATAATAACGAACAATTAAATAATAATTACAATAAATTTTCAAAAATCCGTCCATTTACTGCTAAACAATGAGTCAATCTGCTACACAATTATCGAATTATATACGCTGATATTTGGGCAATTGTAGTATTTTGAGAAATGTTTTGAATTCTAACTTTTAATTTATCTAAATTTTAAAGATTTTCCTCAGAACGAACTTCTGATTTTTAGGTCACCAATAAAAGGAATCTAGATGTGTAGATCGAGAGATCTAGCAAACCATTCTACTATTCTACCATTTCCTCTAAAGTTATTAATGATTCTGAAAATTGTTGTTGATCTTATCTATTTGAACAGAGATATTTTTACTTTAAACATGTACAATATTTATAAAAAATTTAAGAAATTACTATTAGGTTGCAGCACATTAAAAAAGAAACAGAAATGATGATGTCTTCTTTAGAGAGCACAAGCATGTAACAAACGGCTCTCTAGCAGGAATTAGAAAGAGACACGCTTATTTTTAAAAATTTATTTATTTATTTATAAATATTGAACATAATAACAATAATATTTATAATTATAATACCAAAATTAACTTTGAATGTAAATTTCATTAAAAATTGTTCTCCAGGAACATGTCATATCTTTTCTCGTGAATATGTTAAATGTTGAAGCAAACTGCACAAAAATTTCTGGCTGCTAGAATCGAACCGCAACCTTCAGATTGTCATCAGAATATACATTTTCGCCACCGCCTCATATATTTCATCTGCACCATATTTCCCGATGTCAACATGGAAATAAAATGTGGAAAAATATGCATAACAATACAGAAATATCTGCAGGTAAAAATAAAGAAAACGTGGAAAGTAGGGCATGATTTCATCACACGATACGTCACCAAATCACGAATTCAATTACGGCGGAGTTTAATATCCAGTGCTGGGCGATGACGCATGAGAGGCATATCGCTGGGAAGGTGACAGCGGAGCAGGAGTGCCGACGCAGCAGGTCCTGCTGCAGAACAGACGTACCTGACAGCAGGCTCGCACCTTGGGAAGACATCTGATATCCGCATAAACGCACGCACCAACACGTCATTTCTCTCTTCAAACATTCAGTTCTATTCGAGAGAATTCAAGTAAATTGACTAATAAGAATTGATTCACAATTATTTTCTACAAATTCTGTATTCTGGTTAAATAGTATTTCTGTGCATTTTTTCTGATATATATTTTTTCTTTCACCATTCATGTACAATAAAATTTATTTAGGTAATTTTCAGTATTGTAATCAAGAAGAATATTGTAATCATTTATGTACCTAAACGACATTAATTTCAGGAAAACTACATATTTTACAATACTATTTTTCCCACTAATGTACCTGTTTACCTTTTTTTATTACAAATCTTAATTGTAATTTATACATTTTTTCACTATAGTTTTATTTTTGGACATACTGCTTCCTTCTGAATCAATTAATCAATCCCATAAGAGAAAAAGTAAAGTAGTCGACAAGTCACGAATGAATTTGAGCACGAAATGAAAGAATACATATTTACACAGTAATATATAATAAATAATGCTTGTCTACGAGTAGTAGTTAATAATAATAGAAAGTTTAAGCTCTTAAATTGTTAAAATAAAACGTATAACCTACAAGAAAAATGTTTACTTATATAATATATATTCAGGACACGTAACCAATATTTTATTCCGTATTTATTTCTTCATCTGCAGAAGAATCTGAACTAGAGATTTTCTACACTGTTGTCTTGTCTTGTTTAGATTATCAAGACTAGACTCACTGGCAAAACTTGCCTTGAAATTTCAAGACAAGACAACACTTTTTTAATCTAAATCAAAACTCTTGACAAATTTATAGATAATTTTGAAGGCGCTAGATTAGCTATTCAGTTGTAAGTTTAATATGAGTGCCGACTCTAGCCGGTAAGCAGACAATGCGTTGCATCTGGGCGCCGTCCTCAAGGGGCGCCGGAGTGAGGAAGAAATAACAATTAAATTTAACGATTATTGAAGAAATATATGGATTAGGTACGTTATTAGCGGGAAATTTACTCAACTTTACGTTTTACGTTTATTGTCCACTATATCATTACATAAGTCAGAGATTTTTTCTGCCAATTGTAGATACTATTATCAACTCCTTGGGTGAAACATTTGATCTCTTGAAAAGTCATGCTAACATATTAAACTTTCTATCTAGTTTTAAAGAAATTTCTAAAATCGAAGAGAACACTTTATGAAACTATTATGATTTACAAAATATTTTGCCTGTTGGAGAAGAAAAGGACATATGTACCACAGGTTTTTATAATGAAATAAAAATTCTAAAAGCCGTCATACAGGATATTGATAATTTAGAACCATTACAAATATTGCAATATATACAAAAATGATTTAATCTAACTATATCCCTTAGAATCAGTGTTGCCAGATATCTGAAAGCGACGATAGCCGATAATTTTTCACAATGTAGCCAAAAGTAGCCACTTGACCACAAAAGTGTTGCCAAAATAATATACGTATATACAGAAATTAATAAATGTTTATTCTATTTTCAGTGTAGAATTATTTGTCTTTCCTAGCAGGTATAAAAATGAAAAACTAATTAATTTAAAACTTTAAATTGTAATATGAATCTTAAAAGTACGGGCGTCTCTAGTGAGCAATAGTCGAACAATACTATATCTATATCTATGTTTCTCTTTCTGGCTTACCGAAAACATAAAAAAACCAATTGAAGTTTTGTCTAGTTATATTTTTTCGCTGGATTTCAAAAAACATCAACAAACACAGCTAAGTGCTGAACGTTCACTGTTGTGCGCAAATGCAGCAATGCAACCAATTCTGACTTAATGTTCGAATTTTAAATTTAGACGCCAAAATTTATTATAAGTAATAGTCGATTTAAATGAAATATTAGCATTAAATAGAAAAATACTTAATAGCCCAAAATTGTAGCCAGTAGCCCATTTACAAATTTTACCGCCAAATATAAAGTTTTAGTAGCCCAATTGGCTATAAGTAGCCACAATTGGCAACACTGCTTAGAATATTGTTAATTAAATAATTGAATTTAGCTATGAAGAAGATTATAATCTTCTAATTCAACATTAAAATATGTTTTCAATTTTCACTTTATTTTTTTATTATTATTACAATAAAAATACATGGCGCTCCATTCAAATTTGCATTGGGGCTCAAGCAGACCAACAGCATTTAAGGAATCTATCTGTAGTCTGTAGTGTGTTCCGAACCACACTGACACAGTGATATTTTTATTTCTTTAAATATTGACAATTCCTCTAAATTCGAACCGGAACAGACTAACAAAATGAACTATTACTGTTTAAAAAATATAGTGTTGATATATACGTAAATATTTCTTCTAAAGCACCATCTGATTTTTTCCTTATGATTTTCTTTCTGGCTTTTTCCTGTGTGTGGGTGGCGGGAGAGACTTGACGCGTGGAAGGTGCGACATCCGGTGTCGGAAGACTTCCTGTGGCGTCGCTATCCGTGAAATCTCCGACCGCTGGACTCGGGACGCGTAGACAAAACCGTCAATCATACACCAAGCTTCCTTGCCGCCGAAGGGAGACGTTTTATAATTCTCAAATAAAAATATCGTTAGAAGCCTTACCTCGCCCAAAAGTATTAATTCAAAAAAGTAACATGATAGTTATTGAGGATCGTAAAATTTGATTTGATCCTTTTTAGAAGCTTTTGTAACCTTTGCTCCTATTACACTTTTTGCCAATTGCTTTTGTGCTCAAAACGCCAATCCTTATACCTTAATATCTGCTCTGATTGTAACGATTTATCTCTTCTTTCGTCTACATTTTACTTTTTCCAGTTATTACTAGCATTTTTCTGCTCTTTCAGGTCAACCTAGGTTACTTGAATGAATCCTCAAATGAATTATTTCTATTTCATAGACAATAAAACATTGAACGTTTTATAAAAGAACCCACTTCAATTCTTATATTTATAGCTATTAACATACCTAGGATAGTTAAGAGTATCATAATAGCCGCAGATGTCAGTTGAATTCCGAGCTCGGAGAATGAGAATTTTAAGACACCTATGGCCTGGTATGATTCGTAACATCTGTTAACGTTATTAATAAATATTATTTTATAAAATTCTCTTGTGAGTAACATTTTTGGTATCAAGTCAGGTGGGTTGATATGATATAACAATTGTCTCATGTGACTTTGATTATTCCACACACGTCATTTTCACCATAAGAATGTTTTCTTTGATAGCCGTAGGTAGTTCCCAATGAAGAAATTTAATAAAACCACAGTATCATTGTCATAATTGTATTTTGTTTATATCAAATATTTTATGTTTCAACTGTTGTCACTCGTGAAATAATCAAGAAAATATAATTCGAGATTTTAATTGGTAAAATTTACTCATAATTCCTACGAAATAACGACAATTCGGATAAAAAATTACTCATAAATTACTCCAGCGTCGCTATATGGTAAATATTAATTATCATACTGATTTACTAAAGATATTCATTTATTACCCAGCTTACTATATCCTGAAACCAGTAAATAAATCTAACTTGTTCAACTATTTTTACCTCGTTCTATTATATGAGAACATTTTATTTCCTGTTTATTTATCTTTGATATTTTTATTTTCACAAATATCGAATTATTTACTACTGCATTTAGAAATAAATTGCGAAAAAAAAACCCGAGACCAACATCTTGCCGAAATGTCGCTCTACTATCTGAGTTACAGCTCACTATGGCTGTTTTTTTCACGCCGGTGGACATTGTCTCTTACGGTATAACTGTTACGAAATCCTATTTGAATATAGGCACTTCTTAGTCATATGTGGAGTAGAATATACAACTGCATTTAAAAATCTATGACGCGTTAATGTTGTAATTTTTATATTATTCAGTCTGTCCATAATGCATAATTTGTTAATAGTAGCTAACTTCAATTAATTCAAAGAATGTGTAAAATATGTCCAAGGTTACTACTTGTCTGGTTAGGAATAAAATAGTTCCATGGAAAGCAGCAACAGCAGAAGCAAAACGTTGTGAAATGGCTAACATTATATTAAACCCTTATATCTATCGTATTTATAAAGTAACTTGTACCCGGCCCACGAATTATATTATCAGGGCACTTGGTGGTAAATCACGCGTATCTCGTGCATCAGGCAACGTGGGTAAATATTTGCAGTGGATCGCTTATCACGCGCACGCACGCAGGTAGGATGCGTGCGCGTGTCTGAGCGTGTCGCTGCTGCGAGGCCAGCTTATCGCACCTGGCCATGGACCGGACGCAGCCAACGCTTTTTATTATCCACAGCTCCATGATTGCTCGTTTGTTTTTGCTTGTTCCCAGTAATTTGTTTCGTGTTCGGGGCGGGGGTTTAAATTGCCTAATTCATTGCGGCTTGTTTTGGGAATTAAATTGTATTAGGTGTAGACTTTATAATCTTCTGGTATGCAACAGAATTCATCTTTAAGAACAATCCATTTTAAAGGAACCTAAGGAACGAGATGAGAGTGAAGCTAGCGGCCGATTCGCAGCGGCCGATTCGATGAGAAATATGCTATGGACAACCCTGGACCTATAAAACTGCTACAGAGCTGCATTTAGTTATAAAAATCAAACAGCTGTGGACCACTTATTATTATATGTAATAAAACAATAATTTCAGGGATTATACAACATACTTCCCTTAACAAAATAAAAATCTTTAAGATTATCTGGGAATGAGGGATACTTTACGATTTAAAATAGTTAAAAATTTCAGATTTAGTAGATTAACTACCCTTATAGCCAATAATATTAACTGTAACAAAACAATATTTACTAGGGTAATTCACAGTACCTACCTTAAAATAAAACCATGAAAAATATTAAAAATTTTAGGGGATGAGGGAGATTTAAATCAATATATGTAATTCAAAATATAATAGTAAAACACTTTCACTACCCTATTTACAAGTAATATTAACTGTAACAAAACCATATTTACTAGGTTAGTTCGTAGTACATCCCTTTACATAAAACCATATAAATTATTTAAAATTTCAGAGGATGAGGGTGACTTAAATTAATTTATATAATTCAAAGTACGCAAGTATGTTATTTTAACTACCCTATTCGCCAGTAATACTAACTGTAATAAAACCATATTTACTAGGGTAGTTCATAGTATATCCCTTAACATAAAACCATAAAAATTATTTAAAATTTCAGAGGATGAGGGTGACTTAAATTAATTTATATAATTCAAAGTACGCAAGTAAGTTATTTTAACTACCCTATTCGCCAGTAATACTAACTGTAACAAAACCATATTTACTGGGGTAATTTATAGTACATCTGTTAACATAAATCAATAAAAAATATTTAAATTTTCAGGGGATGAGGGTGACTGAAATCAATTTATATATTTCAAAGTATGCAAGTACGGTCCTTTAACTACCCTATTCGCCAGTAATATTAACTATAAGAAAACCATATTCACTAGGGTAGTTCGTAGTACACCCCTTTACAGAAAACCATAAAAATTATTTAAATTTTTAGGGGATGAGGGTGACTTAAATCAATTTATATACTTCGAAATATGCAAGTAATATTTATGGTTTTCTGTTAAGGGATGTACTATGAACTACCTGGTAGATATGGTTTTGTTACAGTTAATATTACTGGCGAATAGGGTAGTTAAAGGACCGTACTTGCATACTTTGAATTATATAAATTGATGTAAGTCACCCTGATCCCCTGAAAATTTAAATAATTTTTATGATTTTCTGTTAAGGGATGTGCTATGAATTGCCCTAGTAAATATGGTTTTGTTACAGTTAATATTACTGACGAATAGGGTAGTTAAAGGACCGTACTTGCATACTTTGAATTATATAAATTGATGTAAGTCACCCTGATCCCCTGAAAATTTAAATAATTTTTATGATTTTCTGTTAAGGGATGTGCTATGAATTGCCCTAGTAAATATGGTTTTGTTACAGTTAATATTACTGACGAATAGGGTAGTTAAAGGACCGTACTTGCATACTTTGAATTATATAAATTGATTTAAGTCACCCTGATCTCCTGAAAATTGAAATAATTTTTATGATTTTCTGTTAAGGGATGTACTACGAACTACCCTAGTAAATATGGTTTTGTTACAGTTAATATTACTGGCGAATAGGGAAGTTAAAATAACGTACTTGCGTACTTTGAATTATATAAATTAATTTAAGTCACCCTTATCCTCTGAAATTTTAAATAATTTTTATGGTTTTATATCAAGGGAGGTACCGTGAACTACCCTAGTAAATATGGTTTTGTTACAGTTAGTATTACTGGTGAATAGGGTAGTTAAAATAACATACTTGCGTACTTTGAATTATATAAATTAATTTAAGTCACCCTCATCCTCTGAAATTTTAAATAATTTTTATGGTTTTATTTTAAGGGATGTACTACGAACTACCCTAGTAAATATGGTTTTGTTACAGTTAATATTATTGACGAATAGGGTAGTTAAAGGACCGTACTTGCAAACTTTGAATTACATAAATTGATTTAAATCACACTCATCCCCTGAAATTCCAAATAATTTTTATGGTTTTATATTAAGGGATGTACTGTGAACTACTCTAGTAAATATGGTTTTGTTACAGTTAACATTACTTGTAAATAGGGTAGTGAAAGTGCTGTACTATTATATTTTGAATTACATATATTGATTTAAATCTCCCTCATCCCCTAAAATTTTTAATAATTTTCATGGTTTTATTTTAAGGTAGGTACTGTGAACTACCCTAGTAAATATTGTTTTGTTACAGTTAATATTATTGGCTATAAGGGTAGTTAATCTACTAAATCTGAAATTTTTAACAATTTTAAATCGTAAAGTATCCCTCATTCCCGGATAATCTTGAAGATTTTTATTTTTTTAAGGGAAGTATGTTGTATAATCCCTGAAATTATTGTTTTATTATATATAATAATAAGTGGTCCAAAGCTGTTTGATTTTTATAAGTAAATGCAGCTCTGTAGCAGTTTTATAGGTCCAGGGTTGTCCAAAGCATATTTCCCATCGAATCGGCCGCTGCGAATCGGCCGCTAGCTTCACTCTCATAGGAACGAGAAATATTTCATTGAAGGCACTTTAACCATAACTATAAATTCGGCATCATATATTTTAAAATGTCTTCGTGGAGAGTGATTAGATTATATAAACTTAGACATTACAATGCTGATGTATCAAGTTCAAACCCGCAGAGGAAAGATCGTGTGTACGAGTATGTGTGCATCTTTTATTTCATCCTTTTGCCTTCATTGGGCTGAATATGAGTTGAGAAGTTTTTCAAACATTAGAGAAAAAATACCGAATTAGATCTGGTATATAGGGTTTGAGAATAAGAAATGTGATTTGCTTACGTAAAAATTTAAACTATAAGAATATTTTTGAAAGGATCTCTTTAGAGAAAATTGCACCTCCACCATTTCTTAAACGATACTTTTTATATAGTACTCTTTCCGTGACTAGATGAATTATAAACAGTTACTGGATTCAATGGCGATCAAAAATACCATGGGAATGTTGATACTCGAAGTTTGTGCTTAATTCCAGATTTGGCTTAAGTGACTACTGTTTTAAATAGATAGGTATTATCAGCATTAACATCGCCACCATAATATCAATTTATTTGTGTCTCACAAAATATACATTTTGTACAAGAAGAGATTGAAATGATAAACACAATTACGGGATCTACTCTGAGGAGTATATTTAATCAAGAGTTAAGATTGTAACAGACAGGACTTCAGTAAATTCATCGAAACAAGGGAGCAGTGGAGAAAACATGTGGAAAGAATTTAGGAGAATAGACTACAAAGAATGGCAAGAGACGGGCAAGGAAAGAAAGGAAGAACATTGAAAAATGGATACAAAACAGTTATCATTAGTCAAAACGGGCTATACCCAAAGAACGAGAAAGAAAAAGAAGTTTACAGCATAGGTATAATGTATTGTGAACTACTCGGCTAGAACGATACTTTTGTAAAAAAAAAATGCTAACTGGTAACTGTACTAAAAAATAAGGTATATTTGTACAAAATTAATGTACTAAAAACATGGTACATTTCTACAAAATAAGTTAAAGCAATACCTCCTATTTATACCACGAGAAAACTTTAGAACCTTCAGCAATAGGTACCATGCCACAATTTATAAAATGTCCAAATATCTTGGCACAATTGTAATATATTAGTATATACTTAATAATATATTTAGAATGTGTCTTTGTTGATTCGTAACAATCTAAATAATAAAAATATCATTCCTGGTTGATTGTAATAGAATGTTCTGTATAGTTTGTAGTCTAACTTGTTATAATTTGTTTAAACCAACACCATCCCTCTATTCCACCGTGGAGGAAGTCAGGCAGTATGTCAACCAGGCCCCATAGCAGCGGTGTTGCCGCGTATAAAAGTGTGATTTGGAGTACAACTGCAGCGTTGGCGCGCGTGTGCGCTTTGTGCCCGTGACGCATTGTGATGCTGATCAGCGAGGGAGCAGCCCCTGGGCCTGTTGGGGTAGGCCGGGACTGTACCGAAAGTTCACCAGCACCTTCATCGCCCCCGTACCGGCTGCTGGGTGGACACCGAATCGCACTTCCTTCTTTTAGACATAGAATATCTGCTGTTTCTTAGAATATTTTCAGCAAACAAGAAAAGAACTACATTTTTGTAATAATTAGCGATTTTCAGATGTCACAATTCGGTTAATTAGAGTAAAAATGAGCTGCCCAAGTGAACCACCACTGTTTGTTGTAAATGACAACATACATATTTTTCAATTATTTAACCTTGTTGTTGTTAGTGGTGGCATATTTGCCTATTAGTTTGAAGGTGTATGTGGATACGTACGGGACAAATTCGGCTAAACAGATTTTAATTCTAACAACGATTGCAGAAGTTGTTTAAGCTGCAGTAATAATCCGTCAACTGTTATTGGAAGTTTACTTGTTCGGTAACTGACAAATATTTCGATATGCAGGATTCATAATCGCAATTTCTTCTTTTACACACCATCTACTGTTTCTCATATTTTCAGCAAGCAAGATGAAAAGAACTATATTTTTAATAAAAATTATTTTTCTGGTTAATAATTGGTGATTATCAAATGTCACAATTCGCTTAATTAAAGTAAAAACGAGGTACCTAAGTGAACCAACACTGCTTGTATTAAATGGCAACATACATATTTTTCAATTATTTAACCTTGTTGCTGTTGGTGTCATATTTGCCTCTCAGTCTGAAGATAGGTACATGTAGATACGTACGGAATAAACTCGGCTCGACATATTTTAATTCTAACAACGATTGTAGAAGTTGATCAAATTGCAGTAATGATCCGTCAACTGTTATTGGAAGTTTACTTGTTCGGTAACTGACAAATATTTCGATATTCAGGATTCATGAAGAATAAAGGTACATTTCCACAGACTCTCTTAATGCTTAGAAACAATGTTTAATAACTAAGACATAAAGCGTAAAATATTTAACATATAGCATCATATACTACCATTTCCGGCTTATTATGGCTCAATGCTAAGTACTAAGAAACAATGCTTCAGAACAAATGTTTGCCAACTCCAAGCTCTTGAAAATAATTATATGCGAGAAATTATAGAAAAAAAGAAGAAATATGGCTGCATTGGCAGTAGGATAATAATAATTACGTCAATTTAACAGGTCAATAAATAAATATTTCAACAAATGGCAAAAGTTAAAAGTAAAGTAAATGGAAAATGGTGTATCTTGTATACTAATGATCGTAGTGTATTATGCCATCTGCAGTAAACAATATGTATCGAGCATTAAGCCTTGTGTCAACTCGGTAGAATCCAAGCTTAATACAATTCATCGACATTATCTTTACGTACCTGCGAATACGAAACCTACAACTTATAGTTGCATACCGCACTCGAACATTAGTCACACTTCAAGTTAAGGTTACCAACTGTACTGTATGAAAAAAGGGTCCTCCGTTGTGAAAACCAAGAGAAGGTCTTCAGGAAACAGCAAAATGATACTTAAATTACTTTATTTATCACTTGTAGTAGATGAATTACATAATAAATATGGATTAAGGACGGACCTCAAAAATGGAGGTAGGTTGACAACGCTACTCAAAATTGAAACGTGCTAACCAATTAACCCACCACTATTTACAGATAGTTCAAAAGCCACAAATAATAGCACTATTAGTTCCGAACTACTCGGACATAGTACTATCAATAACATCTATCAAAATCCCAAAATATCAGAATCGTTATGATTTCCAGTCATCCCTTATGAATACGACATTGGGTAAAAAGCTAAAAATATGTTTTGCTGATTAGCTGTTTTCCTTGTGGAAGAATAAGTCGATTATGGCCTTTTTGATCGGTGCAATTCCGCCAGCATGCGTGCATACCCAGCTTCAATAGCAAATCCTGAAAACATCAATTTGTATTTTGCATCGCGCGGTATAGGCGTGCAGTGAAGCATTCGCTGGGAGCTGGGGTGCGCCCCTAGGTAGGTATACACGGTACACAGCTTCATCTAACCACCTTGATCAAATTGCAAAGAGCCTTTTATAAAATCGGATCAAGGCGGCGGCGAGACGTTTATCCAGGGCGGACAGGTCGCGACCCTCGTCGGCCCCTGGTACATTATCGACGGACTTCAAACGCAAAGAATTGTTTTCTCCCCATGCACGGACAATATCGTCCAGTTTAAATTATACATTAACTATAATGCACCCTCACTGTTTCGTCAAATACTTGTTTCTTTATTTTTTGTTCTCGCCGTTATTATCGTTATTTCTAACTAAAAAATGTTTTAAAATAATTTTTTTTTACTGGACTGAAATAAGTACATCATTTTGGAGACAGTTTAGAGTCCAAAAAATGCTATTTTATAGGACTTATGTCCGTATGCGCCAACACTTCATAACACTTATGGATTCAATAATTTACATTATGAAATGATTTTTAATTCACCATCAATATTTTTGTGTATAGATTCAACAACTCAGTGTATAACATACGGAGCGAAATTCGCTTCCATAGCAGATTTACGTATTCAGTAGCATTTTGTCAAAAATTGTGATAATATGTCAAATATATTATATATTTATTATATTATTATTTCAGTAGCAAATATTGGAAGGCAAGTATTTATCTGTTCTAAATAATTAAAATAATCTTTATTGCAGAATAAACTTTTTATTACCTAGATTAATCGATAACTCGTCAGATGAAGACGAGTGTGAAGTCCAATGAATAATTAGAAGGACATTTCGGCTGAAAAGAAATTAATCTTTTTGACGAATTTGACGACTTAGATTTTAGAAGCATAATGTCAAAAAAATCTTTAATTCATTTACTTAAATATAAAGTTTGTTACTTATACGTTTTAGAGTAAGTTAAAAACTTGCAACCAAATTCATAAAACAGGATTAGCTCTTAAATCATGAATGCGACATATTTAAACCAGTTTAAGAACTAAACCAACTTTGTGAATCTGACTAAAAGTGTTTACCAAATATCATTTAGAAATATCGTCATCATTCATTACTCTTCTACTTAAGTAACAATATCGTTGTGTCCGAGTAATTTGAAATTTAATTTACGCTTCAGAGGCTGTATTCCAACAAACCACACCACCAAAATGCAAGAAATCTTGTCACAGTGTGTCATCTACTAATATTGTGCTATAGATGTCGAAGAATTGTTATCAATACATTAGTCACAGTGCATGTTATGAACACCATCTGTGATTTTAACCTTGTTGTTAAGTGGAGTAACAATTATGATTTCTATTAAAGTTTTTCTGTCAACCTGGACAAAAATCCAAATCGGAATCCGAATGTATTGTCAATGTACCGGGCATGATTCAGTTCTCTTTCAGAGGCTGTAACCTAACAAACCACACCACAAAAATGAAAGACTCCTGGTCACCGTGTTTCATCTAGAAATATTGTTATCAATACGTTACTCACAGTGCATGTTAAAAACGCCATCTGTGATTTTACCAGCAGTCATTTTTCATCTTATGTCTCTTAATACTTTATAGAAATGTCCTGTTGCGTGAAAACCTTGTTGTTGTAACAATTATGATTTCTATTAGAGTTTTTCTGTGAACCTGGACAAACACTAGCGAATCCGAATCCGAATCGGAATTGTCATGTATTGTACCGGGCATGAATATTCGCAGCGCAGTCACACGTGAATGAAATGACGCCTGCAGCCCGAGCGTCAGATTACAGCGGCAATTCGACAGGGGCTGATTTCTAAAAGAGCAATTGTGTCCCCCTCGGTAAATTGTTATTAACTTATCATTGTTATGTTAATGTGCTGATCCGGCTCGGCTTATCACACGTGGGAGAGTCGCCGACACGTGGGGCTATACGACACTTGCGACTAATGCCACGTGCGCTCTTCTTTTCAATACCTAGCCCTTCGCACCCCAGTCGCCACATACGTGGATTGTAGCCATTGTTGCAATAAAACAACACTCTAATTACATTCCAACCGACAGCCATATTGCAGTATATTCCTCACGTTCATATTTCTCAAATATTTATTTCAGTGAAAAATATGCTAGCAGATGCTCTTTCAAAAAAATTCAGTATCCAGTACCTAACCATCAAATATCAAAATTGTTCGACAATATATTCCTGCTATTATGACATCCGTTGGATATTTAAATCCCAAACAGGTTTTTCTCAATTTTTCAAATAATATTTTTGATTATACACTGGCTCGTCTCGATTGAACTCTGCTCTATTCTCTCAGCCGCGACGAGTTTATACCTGGGGGTAATTAATCTCGAATTTTCTAGAGTCTTCCGGATTCTATAAAATATCCGAACACTACCTGACCAGACAGATCGACCGCGATTAATCGTCGGCAATGAGTCACGCTTATTACAATATATAATTCAAAATATAATATACATAATTCCGGTAAAATTAAATTATATTGCATTTTATCAATAATTCGTAAAATTTACCGACAAAATTATAAACGATTCAAATGGAGTACTATATTTCTCAATATAAAATTAAAGTTTGATATGGATGAGTACAATTCAAACATTTCTGATTATATTTTCTAATAATTAGAAATCTAGTATTCTAAATTTAACATATACCTTAACTAGATCTGTTCAAAATAATACAAAATTTAAAATAATATAAAATCAATTTGGAACAAAATTAACATATATACATAATATTTTCTAAATTCTCATTAAAATATTAAAAAAAATATAAAAAAAAACATTAAATGAAACATTTTTTTTTCGATATGTTAATGAGAATTTAGAAAATATGATGTAGGTACATATATTGGTTTTGTTCTATTTATTGTAAAGAACTTGTCGCGCATATCGTACGTACACTTATGCCCCCTTAATATTCACAATTTTATATAAAAACAATAGATGCTTTCACTTCTAACAAATGCAATTCATTCTGCATTTGTGTCACAACATTCCTAGATGGTATAATGCCTCTGGTATATATACCTTTGCATTTTAGGAATATAAGACTACAGCCTCTGCAAACTGAGATGGACCTACAGTGGGTTTTAAACTACTCACACATAGCTGTATTTTTATTTATATAAAAATGTAATTTGAATCTGACAATTCAATTCGAGTCGAAGCGCGTTAACCATGTAAGCCTTTGCGTACTGTTAACAAATAGGGAAGTAAAAAATAACTAAAAGAATATTTTATTTGGCATTTTCCATCAATAACCCACGCTGAATTAGAACCGTGTCAAGCAGAAGCATTGAAAAGTTTGGCGAATAATATTTTAGTACTTTTATTACAGACGCAGAAACCTTAAAAGATAAAACCCCCGATATAATCCATCGAATTTGGATAAAGATTAAACCTTCTGGGGAAAAAGAAACGAGTGGAAACCTCAAAAAAGTGCGAAGCAACTCGCTACTAAAACTTTTGCCATTTGCACAAAGTAAATTAAAATGCAATCGACCATTAATAATGCACAGACGTTCACGTGCCGCGGATGATGGAGTATGATGCGGAGCCGCCCCTCCAGAACAAACAATACCTGATTACTGATCGCTATCTACCTCAGTACAACCCGCCCTGGGATTCTTTATTCCTCTCCTTCCCACTGCATCACAAACACTCACAAATTTCATTTCAATTATATCTTTATTTGACAGCGGATGAATCAAAACAAATATATTAATAATTCTGCATTTTGTTTATATAAAAATAACAAAATATAAACATTCCTTAGTTTGTTAATTTCATTATTTCGTCTTTTGAATAGATATATGTATGTAATTTTTTATTGAATAAAATATACTATTCTGATCCGCTTTCGTCTATACTCTATAGAAAAGGTAAAAGAGGAATTCAGGACTTGTTTAGATTAAACTACCTTTTGTTCTATGTTTAAAAACTGTTCAACTACTAACGTCATATGCAGTGGACTAAGAGTGATATGATGAGAAGAAACACATGCAAATCAATGCCTTCTCAAAATTAGAAATCGCAACACCTATTGGCTCAAATGGTGTAATAATGGTGTCATTGCCAGAAATTTATTGTGTGAATTTATATTTTGTCATAAACGTCTATTTAGAAACAGTTATTGAAATTTGTATATATATGCAATCGCTCAATTTTTTTTGTATATAATATATATTTTGACAGTTGTCAATATCAATTTATTAACAAGAAATCAAATATTTCCTACAAAATTAATATCCAAATTATCAAAGTTATTATTTTTATTAAGTTTCTTCCAAAAATAAAGTGCCCTTTTGAAAAGTCGGATTGGAACCAAAAATGGAGGTGCATAACTAGAGTTTATTGCAATTACATGAACAAATTTTCAACATTCTACGCCTGAGCCTTTTTGAGTTATGTGAAAAAATCAAAAAACCACTACGAGCAAAGTGCCCTTTTGGCACTACTGATTGTAATAAAAAAGGGAGGTGCACAACAGCACAACTAGATGTTATAGCACTCCCTTATATAAAATTTGAAAATTTTACGGCTAATCATTTTTGAGTTATGCGAGATAAGTACGTACGTACGTACATACATAAGTACGAATAAACATCACGCAGAAACTAGTCAAAATGGATTCAGGAATACTCAAAGTACGTTATATTTGAGTTATAAACTTTATTTGTTTTTGTAATAACTTTGTTAACATTCAAATTTGGTTTTGGTTATTTTTCTTAGTAAAGAATCTAGCTGCAGCAAAATCTACCTTTTCTCAGTTTCTTTTCAAAATTATTTATATATTTGTTAAATCTTTCTTAATTATTTTTCTGTAACAGGGATAATAATGTTTATTTACAAGTATAACTGAGAACAGTAAACAATAAGTAGTAGAATTACTAAATGTGTTACTTTATTTTTTATAGTAAAATATAATACCGAATATTAATAAAGGTAAATAAGAGATTAAATGTAGAATAATGAAAAGAAAACTGTGCATTGTTTGCCCCACCAGTTGCAGCAGGAAAACTAGGAAAAAATAATTTGATTAGTTGGCAAACAAAGAGTAGTCGAAGTTGAAAAACCTCGAAGCGCAAGACAGTAAAGAAATTTGCAAATTGAACAAATCACTTTCGGGTCACAAAGCCAGCCAGTAATTGCGCAAATTCCCGACAGGTGGCTGCGATGAGTAAGTGAGGGAGGATTTCCACTCGGAGAGTTTTCATCGCGGCGGGCACAAAGCGATTTATTACAGGAGTCCAGGAATAACAAAAAGGAAAGTACCTACATGCCGTTTTTCAACATGCTCTGCGGTTCTGGCGAGGCCTCTTTTGTTTGGCCCCCGTGCCGTGTGAGTGTTTGTGGAGTTGCAGTTGTATTTGTTCCAGGGAAATTGCCAGCTCGTGTTTTCCGAATCGGTTGCAGCCTGACGAGCTCTGACTCATGCTTTAAATATTGCCTTATATGCACCAACTGCTATTTTTAACTCTATTTACTTTAACTTTCATAATAGCCTTTCTTTTCACTAAACTCCGTTCTATTTTCATTAATTCAACATTCATTTTAAACACAATTTATACGACAATAATATTCAGTTATACAACACACTCTAACTCAAAATGAGTATGAGATCTGGGGTTCGATAGGTCCCTTGTAATCTCTAAATTTTATTTTATTTTTTAATAAATGTTATAACTTTTCATCAAGTATCTTCAATTTTTTTTATAATTTTTTGTTACGATGTATGTAGGTAGTCGCCTTAAGATGACAATAGCTAATTGCAACTTTAAGAGTTTCACAATTTGACTTGGTCGAATTTGCTCTACGGGTGCCTAAATACATCCGGATTGATAAAGCATGCAAATCGACAAATATTACGTTCAAATTAGTCACATCATATCGTAAAGATCTTAATTCAAAGTCATTCGTTTAAATCTCGAAATGTTAAATTCGACATAATTACAATAACTTTCTTATTTTATGTATATGACGATCAGTATCCACAGTTATTAAATTCTATCATGCCTATTCAATTTTTAGAATTGGCACACAAATAAAATACCACACTGTCCACTATGAAATAGTTCGAATCTTGTAAGGATTGTAACCTAACAACTTACACCACTTAAATTAATAAAATTACCACAAACCAAGCTTTAAGTACTTAATAGTACTGGAGGCCCCGTTCCTAAGAATGTTGTGTTGACTATAAAAAGTCGAGTAAATATTTGTGGTTTGTACCACTTTGACCGCTGTCAATGACGATGAATGCCTCCAGTTCTCCACATAAACAAATAAAAAACAACTTTAGCTAAAAGCCTCTGAGTTGGTGAATAAATTTGTCTGGTTTTGTATGCGTGATAAGATACCTGTAGATGTATTTTGACGTGGCGTGATATATTGAACAGATTGTTGCTTTTCATATTTTAGTGATCGATGTATCATGTGACAAATGAGTTTTTTCAACTGACAAATCATCATATATTCATTCATATCCATACGCTCTTGACACACGAAATAAAAACATCGGAATTAGTTTGGTGTTTACATTGGTTTTATAGCGGTAGAGTTCACTGTCACTGGCACTGGCATTCCTTCGTGTTCGGTTGTGTATACAAAGGTGTCCGTTTACACGCCAGGTTAGCCGTGTTTAATATAATGCTTCATCTGCACAAGGTAACATTACCTTGCTTACAATGTAGCAAACCTGGGAGCCAATAGGTCACGTTCCGTCGCACTAAATAAAACTCTACACAAGAACGCGACGAGCTAAATTACTTCGGATCATGAACTTCTATTAACTGTCTCTCTTTCCATTTACAGCATTTTTTGCTTCTCTTTAAATTCAAGGCCAATCTTCTTTAAGGATTTTTTTGTTTTAACTTTTTAATCTTAAGATATGTAGCTCTATATGAACATGCCTTGTTTAAACAATTAGCACAATGAAAATATGGATAGAGGAAATTGACTAGTGAGCATAGCTTAAGGTTTGGATTAAGATATATGTACATACATATTGACCTAATAGAGGCTATGAACCCATCAAGTAAAATCTGAATATAATTATCAAGAAATATATGATACCTGAGTCACCTGAGATCTTGTTTCTCCCAGCCATGAAGTTTACCGTGAGAACCTTTTTTTTTAATATTTACATTGAATATTACTTCTAAGGAATGAAGAATTATTTATTATAACGTCTTCATTATTAAAAAAAAATATTTAGAAAGTGGGCGTGTTGAGATTGAGATGTCGAATCTAATAGAAAGTGATTTTTAATAATCTTGTGTTTACTAAAGGAAGAAATTTCTAACTCATCGTTTACTTGAAATACACATTTAAAAAGTCGCTGGTTTGATACGTGTTTTTAATATTATATTATTAACAATATTTATTCATAAATACAGAAATCCGGTTATTGGCAAAAATAGTAAAAAAAAATTCTGATGAAAAGTGACACCTTTCAGGTATGCTTTCAAAACGGAAAGTGCATTATTACGGTATTTTAGTGTAATTGCTAGGATACGAAAAATAACAGTCCGGGAATATTTTACCAGTCTCAGACAAAGCATTCCCGTAAAATACACAGTCCATTGTTTTCCGTAAATACAATCATATTTATTTTATATAAACCGATCGAAAAAAAAATTTATATGGACATTTTCTACTGCACTTCATCTAAACTTATTTCACTTGAAAGTGAGATCATTCTACGGATAATCATTCTTCAACTTCCATTCGTTTCATATCTTCGAACTTCCCTTCGAAATGGATCATCTTTTGAAAATTTTATTAAAATGTTTATCACTATTCTCTATTGCATTGCACTAAATTATTTTAATCGCTCAAAAACTTACAAAGAAAGTAATATGGTTTTCATTTATTTCGTACATATTTCTTCTGAAATATATTCTGACAGTTGTAAAAGTAAATTTATTATACCTAATATGTTTCCTACAAAAATTATTATTAAGTTCCTGCCAAAAGTGCCCTTTGAATAGACCGATTGTAACCAAAAATGGTGATGCATAAGTAGACGTTATAGTAACTACATAAATGTTCTTGACGCGGAGCGGAGAGCTTTAAATTTCTTGAGATGGTCAAAACGAATATTTCCCTTGAAACCTGAAAACTTATTTTTTTTCGCGATTACAATAATTCCTTTATTTTGTACAAGGAAGTAAAAATAGTATATGTACCATGAAACAATATACTGTTGTTACTTATTTCTGTCAGATAAAAAACTGTAAGAAATTTTTTAAGGCGTTATAATGTTTGTTTAACAAAATGCCGATTCTTGCATGAATTCAAACATTAATTCTTTCTACGAATGTAGTACAAAATAAGAACACTAAACAATATGTAAATAAAGACAGTTACTTTGCATTCACACTCTTGTTAACGTTTTTGCCTGCTGCAATTGGAATGATTGAATCGATTGTTGTGAACGTCGACTGTCGCTGGACCGCGGCAGAATGCGGCGTGTGAGCAGAGTGTAACATTGCGCACACCTGGAAACCATTAACAACGTGATTCCGCTCAAGTGTAGTGCCTAGTGCAGCGTGCACTGCAGTTCTGCTGAGAGCAGCGGTTTGCCTCGCCCACAACCTCCGACATGATTAAGTTTCACCGGTCACTTTGCACCAGATTCCCAATAAAACGGCAGTAGCGCACAAGACACATTGGATGCCATGGTATGCGATGTACTACTGATTAACATACGTCTCACTTACAATATATATTTTGGGTAGAAAATCTAGTTAAAAGTATTTTAAAATTTATTGATGGATGTAAATTTGACAAATAGGATTGAAATTTGTTGAGTCTACATCCATAAATTAATTATTATTTAAATATTTATTCAAAGTAAGGCACGAATATGGTTACTCTAAGTATTAACAAATAAAAGCTGGGGTGCCGCAGGGTAGTATATTAAGGCCAATCTTATATTTAATTTACACGGCAGATAGTTTGTTCGAAAAAGACTACAGTAGCTACATAAGCAGAGGAAACAGCAATACTTGCATCCCTTAAAGACCCAGTAGAAACTTCAACAAGTCTCCAAACTGAGTTCATCGATAGAGGAATGAGCTACAAATATGTCATCAGTTTCTACAAGCATAAGAAAATAAGCAGATGTAAAATAATGAAAACTCAACTTATTGTAGAAAATCAAAATTACAATTTTATTGCAACAATTTATTATGTACAACGACTATTATTTTCATTTGTATATATAATTGAGCATTGTGTTATTAAGAATAAAAGTAATACTTTGTGTGGGGGCACGATGAGAGAAGTGAGTCGTACAATTGCTTGTGAAGCACACGAAGACATTTTACTCTGAATAACACATTCTATTTTTTTCTTCAAACATAGGTATTTAAAAAATATAATATACGTTTAATTTGTAGGTTATCAATTTAAATGTCAGTTGTTGACAATTTGTACAGTTATTTTTAAGGCGATATTTTTATTATAAAAGTTATTTCTTATTCGCTGATTCTAGGTAGTTCCTATGGATCCTGGTTTATTTTACTTTTACTCCGGCGGCGTAATACTTGTTTATGTATTAAAGGTATAATCAAAAGATTATAGCACAAGGGAATGTTTAAAGCTCGATGCGGAGCGGTGGTCTGTAAAACTACCTATTTTTTTTTAATAAGGGCTTATATATTTTGACTTATATATTTTGCAACAAATATTTTTTTCGAAAAAGAAAACAAAAATTTACATGAGCAATCGTTTCGCCTTGCGAACGTCAATGTGTTGTCTTACAGAATATTTTTTCATTGTATTGTGTCTTGCAGAGGTTAGAGTAATAACCTCATTGCAAGATATTGCAAAATAACTGCTCTATTATTTTTACAAATATAGGAATGACGATAAGAGCTTTCAAAAAAATAATATTTTTGAAATATAGTTTCCGCGCCATGATTCATTGTTGCATCTAGTGTTACTTTTATAAATTTTTGTAGCGGTAAAAGTGTCAGCAAGCCTGTTTCCTCAAATGTAAAAATAAACAGCTACTTAATTAATTTTTCTGAAAGTAAAGTGAAGTAAAACTGTCCATAGCCTACACAGAACATTAAAACGTCAAATTGTATATTATTTACGAGTTGCAATAGCAGAAATGAAATATAGATTTGAGTATAAATTATATATTTTTAGCCTATTTACCGCTGTGAATTTATTATGTTTTAACATTTCATTTACTTTCAAAATATTTACGAATATGCAACATACACAGGGATTATTCAATGAACGATTTAATCTTCATTCATCCGGGAATTTATATTTCCACATTTTTCTTTCGCTGCTCTGGAAATACCTGTACAGCAATCCCCATTCGGGTTTCATCACGCTCAGTTATTAATTGTGTTAATTGGCGCATTAAGAGGAATTTATTTACAAAGCTTTAAGCACATGGCTCAGTTTAACCTGTCGACACGACTATGCACTATCACAGCAGGACATCGTACTTTGCGTAGTTTGGACGCTAGTAAAATAACCACTGATTTGCTACGTGCGAGACAAAAATAGCTCAGAAGAGCTACAGCGATCAACGCACAAGAAAGAAACACTTGTATACATTCAAATATCACACTCACAAAAAAATTAGATCTGAAATATGTATATTGCTGGTTTTTAAATTTTTTTTACAGACCTGTCGCAAATTTATTGGCTATTGCTACTAATAATCAAAAGTTGTTATAAAATTATTTGAAAATGACAACGAATATTTACTCGCATTGAAAAACTGACGAAGTTTTCAAAAATATACATTATTTACTATTTCGATGTGATACTTTTCTATTAATCTATTTACTGTTTTATAACAAAAAGAATTTTATTTTGTTTGGAATTTTTTTATGTGACACTGTTTCATCTTATGTGATTTCATTTTTGTATTTTCCTATTTTTGCACATTGTACCTTTTATTAAAATTCATTAAATATAATTATTTAACAGCTTTACCATTATTATAGTGACAATAAAGTTCTATAGATTATTCCCGGTAATATTTTCTACAGTTTTTGTTTCTGTCTGACAAATGTCAGATAGTTGTCAACATATAAGTAAGATCTCTGAGTCTGTTGTTGGAAATAAATTTGTGGGTTAAAAAAATATCTAATTAAATAAAACTCGACAGTTTGATAAATTAGAAAATAATTCTTTGTATGTCAAATTATTTTCAATTAATTCTCACTATTTTTATAATATTAGCAACAATAACAATATTTATATCACTAGCTAAGGATAAATGAATGAAGAAAATTATGAAAAGAAATGAATCACGGGTCCAATAAAAGGATTAATATATAATGAACCCTTAGGTTTGTTCGAACCATCAGTTCGGAATTGTTCCAAAATTGGAAGTTCTATGCATGATATGTAAGAAAGAATTTAGAACAGTTCTCGGTAGAATAGGTGCAAACGCTCACTTTGTTTTAAATATGAAGGTATTCTTTTCACATTCACATTTAGAATTTTGATGGATATTCTCAAATTTAGATCTGTTCTATTTTGTTCTTGAAAAGTATCTGCAATCCATCTATCCATCCATCTGTAAATAAAGACACGTGCTGTGCAAATTCCACGATTGATATGTTTTCAATTTTCATATTTAAATTTCTATCATCACGACACGATTTGGTCAGTCAAAAGTGGAGGTCTATTGATCCCATTCTTTTAAATATTTAAAGTAGAGAAATATCTCGAAAAAAATGAAAATAAAATTCTATAAAGCAATGCATTATTTTCCTTATATTAATTGCATTCATATAAGAGCTGTAGCATTTTATTGCAAGCGCCTGAGACAAAGCTTATCTCATTTGTTTTATAAATAAGTAATTGAGTGGCGTCGCCAATGAGAAGCCGTTCGGCCTGTGATTGGTTTTGAATGTAGTGCACGGCTTCCTGAGATTTGTTTGTGGTTATATCGAGGTTACGGGATGACGTCAATGTGCCGAAGCAATGGACCTTGTAGCCCGCAGATAACCCTTGATCTCACGTCGTTATACGTCCATCAGGAACAACATTTATAATCATCAAACGGACACTAGCCGTTTCTTTGTTACACATATTTCCAGATTTGTTCTTTCCATGTCAAAGAATGAATGCTTGCAAACAAACTTATCATATAAGTCATGACAAACAAAATAACAGAATATAATACATGATGAATATCAATACAAAACAGCCATGATTAATAATATTACGGGGATCTAAGATAAAAATAAATGCACATCATCATCCTCAACAAAATCTGATAAATACATTTTTTATTTTAATTCATTATCAACATTTTACAATAAATTGTGTTTAGTGCATACGTTACTAAACAACAAAACATAACCTCAAAAATTATTATGAGTAACAAGGAAACTTTCTGTTCTACATATCAATTTCAATTTTCCTTATTCTGATTTTGACATCGTTTTGGTATACATAGCGCTCAACTCTTTTTCTTAATATTCATTAAAATCCATGTATCAAACGAAGATGAGAATTCGGCCTTTTCTAAAATGTAAAATTGCAATATATGAAGAACGCACCGTTTTGTAAATTGTGTGATATATCATATAAAATCTTCCTTGACGCGCACCTTAGGTGTCTCTTCAGTTGAAAACTACTGTACCAAATTTACTAGCAATAGGGGAGATATATGGTCATACTTTTTTAGACATTTCGAGTGTCTAAAACATTTACTCGAAATAAGATCATCACAATATGATTTGTGATAAACTGGATATGGCAATTCCTAAGTAAAACTTTTGAAAAATAAAACACTTTTTTGATGTTTTTATAGGTACACATACACATAAGGAACAAACGGTAGATGAAACTGAAATGAAAATTTTATCTATCTCTAGACCTTTAATTTTTACTAGTATCTTTAGTAATATTGGTTTTGTGCCTATGACCACTGAAGAACCTACAGATTATAGTGGATTTCGAACCACTTAGACACACATTTTTACATGGGTGGTTACGCTAGCAAATCGAAATTTATCTATAGACAATTTATTTAAACTAGCTTTTTTAATTGGATTTTGAGCCTATGATAACAACAACGACCTACAGCTTACAGTGAGTTCCAAACAACTCGGACACAGTGGTATTTTATTTGGAACGAGATACTGGGAACTCGTGATAAGAATTCCGTCTATTGGTAGACAATATAAAGTATTTTACTAGTTTTTACAGTGGTATAAATTTTGAACCAACAACCACTAAAGTAGGTTCTGAACCATTCGGGCACAGCAATATTTCTATTTGGAATGACGGCTGGAATTCGAACCCCATATCGATAAATTTGTTTCTTAATGCGATCAACCCAATGTTACCAAATCTGATCCGATTTTTCTTAGATCATGATCGGTCAACGTGGTAATAATGTTAATTAATAATCACGTATGATACTTATTAATTAACATGATTTTCATATGAATATGACATAGTTAATCAGTACATGATCACTATTGAACATGAACATTGTGACTGTTCATATGGTTTTTTTAACTTTTCAAGATTCAAGTCATACTTAGAAAAATCAATGGAAAAAGATAAATAGATCATATATTCCACTACATTAAAATTAAAAAAAAGGTTATTAACAGTAATATGGGTAAGAATTATAAAACGGTTTTTTTCATCTAGTTGCAAACCCTGAATAAAATCCTGTCGACGCCTTTTTTTAATGAACGGAATCTGCGACACTTACTATACATGTTGCACTATAAAATATCCTAAAATATAATACCTTTACTTTATATTTATTTTTTAAATTTCTATTATATAACTGTCACAGTCAAAGTCGACAGAATGTATGCATGATATGTAATTAGAATTACATGTAAACAAAAAAAAAAAACTTTAGTTTACACTTCATCCGCAAGAGTGAGCTAAAACACTGTAATTTGTGACGGTTGGGCATTTAGTGTCCTGCTGAGATTTGAAATCGAAACCATTTTCAAAAAATCATATCTGCAAAACACTACTTATAAACTATGAAAACATTATTTACATAAATTGTAGCGCGTAGACCTTCAGGAAAAAATAAAACAAAACATGTGAGATGACCCCATTGACTGTAAATGAATACAGCACAAATATTTCTTGTCTTCAAATGAAATGGAACAACTATAACAATTAATATATAATGGTCCTTCAAACTATAATCCTGGCAAAAACTATCAGCTCGGCCGTTTCTTCTGCAACACTTGAAGCATTTATAACTTTCCCAAACTATTCAGGACAACAATAAATCAATAACCGGTAAAACAGCGTCTCTGAGTGTTTTGCTTCGGAAAGGGCGGGGCGGGGGACGACGGCCAGATAAGGTAAGAAGCGGCCAAGGTGGGACCTCACAGTTTTTCTCCCAGACGTAGAACCGAGACGGAGAGGGAAGTGAAGATATGCAAGCGGGACAAAGATAGAGAATGGTCCCACGATGTTGACATATGAGGGTTGAGAATTCTTATTAGTTTACCATGATTTGGAGGAAATTTCTCGGAAATTCTACACCCCAGGTCCCCAGGAACTTAAATTAGACATAACTTATGCTAGAAACTAAATAAAAAATATTTAGATAATTTTAAATATAAAAAATAGGTATATATTGGTACCATGGTCTAATTGGGTATAATTAACTCATGTGATTCTAAGTATGGTATATTTTTTAACAAATATTTTTCATGCACTGATTCTCCACATCAGCCTGATTGCCCAAGGGGTAATAGCTAGAAAATTTCATTTACTGCATAAAGTATCATAACCCTCGTCATTACCCATAACTTTCATATTTAGCAAATCCAGTAATTTATAATAAACTATAAGTGAATTTTATAAATATTAGGTAATGGTACTTGACCGAAATGATGAGTAAGTAAAAGTTCTGGATTTGAGCTAGATTCAGGGCCGTTTCAATCGGGATTGTTGGATTGTTGGGGGCAGACTTTGAAGAGCGACAAATAATATAAAACAATTTATTATATTTACAATATTATTTTATTTGCTGGTGAACTATCTCTTGTTATAATTTAGACAAAATGTATTGTTCAGTTCAGTTTTTATTGTGCCGACATTTGGCGTCGGTTCCTTTTATCATCTGTCAGAAATTACGTGAAACGCATCGCAGATGGTCTCTCGCAGCTCACAATTGGAATACTTCGTTTTATTACTTATTTTCGTTAACATATTATCGAGCATATTATATTATAGCAACTTGATATGTATACTATTTTACATTTTTTCCATTAAAATCAAGTAACAATTGAACGCTGATTTTAAATTATTAATAATTTTACGATATCTGGAGTACGAACAGTGAAATAAGATCGTTTGCATTTAAACCTAACTATGAATATAAAATTACAAATAGTAGGTAGTAACTACCTATTTTAAAATATATTTATAAAGCTACTTTCTATTTTAATATACAAAAAAATCAAATAATGACTATAGATACAGTGTAAAAATTAACACTTTAAGGGGCGTCAAATTTTATCTACCACCACGGCGTCAATGCACCTGGATGCGAGTGCGACCCTGGTCAAATTTTTTTTTTCGGCCTCAACTAGTTTCGACGCACCACCTGAATTTTCCTCAAAGGATGAAACTTAAAAAAAGGTTTTAAATGTAATAAATATTATTTTGTTACTAAAGTAAATATTTATGCGTATTAAATGTAAATGTAGGTACTTCATTTAAATATATTTACATGTATACAAGTTGGCATGTCAAAATGATATTAACAAAAACAAACTGATCATGCGCAGTTCAGTTATTATGACGAGTAAACTCATACCCTCACGTGACTTTTCTTTGATCAATCATATGGCTTAGCTTTCAAATGCTACAATGAATACAATAAATTTAAATAACCATTTACCTTTCGTTTCGAAAAAAATCACTAATAAAAAGCGTTTACTAATAAAATGAAGTTCATATTCTTCATCTGACAGTTGGGCGCCAAACAAATAAGTCGCTTGACAGCGGATGTTTTTTTTAAATAATAATATTTTTCTATGAACTATTTAATTTATTGTAAAATACAGGTTTTAAACATTAAAATGTAATTAAATTTATAAATAAAACCAGTATCAGCTGTGGTAGGTCTGAAGGCGGAGTTCTTCTAGAATCGTTCGAATAATTGTTGAATTATTTTTAAAAACTTTTCCAAAAATACAACGCCAACGACATGTACCTTTCAATTTCCAATACTTCTGAAATATATTAAACCAGAAAAATAATTACTAATTTATGGCCAAACATAAAAAACATCGTTTGATTGCTTTAAAGTAAAGATCAAAGCGGCTAATTTTATTCACCTGCCACAAATAATTTTTACTTTCAGTATAAAATCGAAATGACATTTAGGTGTGAGTTCCATTACATCCTATTTATAATTCCGTATAAAAATAATCTTAAATTTGACAAATTGTTGTAGATATTCGAGCCATTATTTCAAAAAAAGTTTCTTGTACAAATAAATTTTAAAAAATTGACGTCATTTAAATTTGTAGAACAAGGATGAAATAGTACAGCGAGTGTTGATCCAATAAATCAATTAATAACAGTGTTTTAAATTCAATGACACTAAAGAAAGTGTAACAGGACTTGAGTCTGCGCATATCGAGTCCTGCCACGTGATCTGATAGGAAAATCACAACAAGGATGTTTTATTATCAAAATATGTATGTTTTTAGGAATTTTTATATCGTTTTGCATATTGGAATGTAAATAATTATTAAAACTAATATGTTTTTAGTTTCAAAACAAAAACATTTTCTTTTGACATGTGTTTTTGTCAGACAAAACCTATTTGTTTATAACAAAAATATTGTAGAAACTATAAAAATAACGCCTTATACTTATTTTTAGTGCAAATATACAAGATTTAATTATTATATATAGTTGTTTATATGACTAATTCAATGTCATATTTTAGTTTTGTATGCTACATTGTATCGTGTGCTATAAGATAAGAACTTCCTGTGATTTTGATAATTTTCTAGTAACGAATTACGTTGAAAAACGAGTCTAAAGTAGCCCGAGCGTGGACGAATTGTATGCCGGGAAGCGTTAAGGACCTCGCGCACAAAACAGGACTCACAGAGCCGGTGAAAGAAAACGCGAAATATTGGAATAATGAGCGAATGATTCGCAATAAGGGAGAAATAAAATAAGATAAACAATTAACAGATGATGTTTAGTAGACGTCAGATGAAAACACGCCCCCTCCCACCGGCAAGATGGCGGCTGACAAAAGACGCACATGTTTACATGGTGTCACGGTCACGTGCCACATGTGACAGCGGGCAGAATATGCCAGTGACGATCGTACCTTGTTTCCGTTGAGGTTTGGCCTGTTTCCTACGTCCGCGCCCACTTGCAGTCGATGCCATGGTACGAAGCTGAGAGTCTTTCGGCGGTTGCGATGGAGGTCACCCATCAAGCCACAGCACATTCAGCAAGGAAGACACTGTCACTGAACACGGGCTCGCACGTGACGACGCACAGCACGGACACAGGCGAAACAACTGCCGGCGACGGCGACGGCGGAGCTCGACGTCGCCATTGGCCAGCGGGCCGGCCGTGTGATTGGTGCACCTCGCAGGTCAACTCCTACCTGGTGCGGGCCTGGCGCCCAGGTGCGAACACACACCACCCGTCACCATGACAACGGCGCGACGCCAGCCAAAACGGCGCGAGGTTCAAACGGCGCGTGGATAGGTCGGGAAAAAAGCCGAGATGTGTGCTGGCTAGCAGTGTTGAAATACGACTTGGTAGGGCACGCACTGACTGAGAGGGGAAGAGCGGCGGTTCGGGAAAGCGCCGCTGCGTGGCAGCAACTGTCGCGCTGCCTTCATTTCAAACCACGCGCTTTCCTTTCAAAACATTCCCTTGCCACCCATTCCTAACCTTTCTCAAATCATTTCCCATACCCAATACTATCTTACCTCCAAACTACTACTAATTAATTTATTAAAGCATCACGATACAACAATACAAATCAGCAATTTTCTTCTCCAACTTTCATACTAAATAAAATCAAATAAAATCAATTCGACCTTAACGAAAATATATTAGTTAACTAATTAAAGTATGATGAATCTCATTCTGAAAACAGATTTCAATTATCTCTGTTACCTTTGACCTTATAACCAATTTAAAACAAGACATAAAAATCTCGGAAAACAAAAACTTTGTTTAAATTTTCATATAGAGGCACGAATACCAATACTAAAAAATTAACATTATATAAGTGAAATATAATTTATATAAATTCTAGTTTTCAAGTTATAAAATATCAAATATAAGCTTTTATAACCTTTTTCTTTTTCTTTTATTTTAATTTGTTAGTAATAATAATAATAATAATAATGATTTATTAAACCGTTATGCTAACAAAATTACAAAAATATATAAAAATATATACCTCAAGCAAATCCATACAGAATTTTAATAATTATAACAATGTAATCATAATAGTAATTCTGTGTTTTAATTTTGGGTATAATACAACTAAACTTAATTTAGAACAAAAGTCAAAATCTTACAAAAAGGTGGAATTATAATTGTTATTGATATTTTCTATACATTGTAAAAGATTTATAAAAAATGAAATTATTTATTACATAATTAAATTACAGCGATTTCAATTACACGGTCGAATTTTTAGTACCTATTTCAGTATAAAATATGTAAGCTGTTAAAAGTTGGACTATTTAATGGTTTCCGTAACGTTGTCTTTTTAACTTTGTTCTTTGTTAAAATCCTTAAAGTTCTTGAAAAACTATGAAAATTTGGTTTTTATTAATTAATGAATAACGAATTCTATATCATAAATAGATTTTAATGATCTTTTCAACTCACTTTTTTTTATTATCAATTTTCTTATTATGAACTTTTTAATGTTCGAATCGTGATTTTTTAGCACTATTTATACATAGCCCTTGACGTTTTTCCGACCATTTTTAGACGTTTCTTTCTAAAAATTATTGCTGTTATCTAAAAATTATTAAAATATGTATAGGTTTAAATAAAATATATTTGGAATCCAACATTGATATTTTTGGATATATATCTCTGTCCCACACCCAAAAATTGAGAATGAAAAGTGAAATATGATTTTTTTTTGAAAATTGGAAATAAAAGCATTATGTTTTAACTCCAGAATATCGAAGACGAAAAGATTCTAAGCGAAAAATATTTATTATGTCAATTTTTAATTTTATTAATTTTCAATTTCATTTTTCATGACGATCACCAAAACAACTTCTGCGTATTTGAAATACTCATTAGGTGATTTATAATATTTAATAAATAATATCGTTGATACATTTTGTTTTGTTTTATTGTAAGTATTTTCGATTGTTTGTGGGAAGAAATGTGAAGAGAATGATGTTTGGAGTTGTTCCGTTTGTGAAAGCAATCATAGTGTTCATTTGCGAAATTCTTCTGCAGAGTTTGTCGACGCGCTGACAAATTAATGAATTACGCTCCTCGACAGAGACTAATACTGCGCATTCGTTCATTTCACGAATTCATTCGAACGTAATGTGGCGCTTATTCGAAAAGGTAAAAATAAATGACTGACCTCTACGAACTCACTATAAATACCTGTTCACTATACTGGACACACTTAGGCACAGTATAGGCATAGAGAAAATAATCAGTACCGACATTTCCAAGATTTTCTTTTTACCTCCCGCCTATCAATATATAGATAAGGGAGGTATTGTTTTTGGTCAGATTTCTCGAGTGTGGGTTTTCAACATATGAGCACGAATTAGGGTCCCTAGAATAAGATTTTACTATTTTTAGCGTGATGTCTGTATGTCTGTGTGTGTGTGTGTGTGTGTCTGTGTGTGTGTCTGTGTGTGTGTGTGTGTGTGTCTGTGACGATTTTTCGTCCACGATAACTCCAATACGATACATGTAAAAAATATAATATTTCGTATTTAAGAGTTCTATTCTAATATGATGAACTGATTAGATTTTGACTACAATTGGTTAACCGGAAGTAGTACTTTACTTGAAGCTTTAAACCGTTTTTCCTAAAAAGTACCTCTAAATAACATATTTTCGCAACTTTCGTTAATATAAATACAAAGATTTTTAAATTTTCTACCGATCTGCATAATTACGTTTATATATGACTTCTAGCTAGATAGAAAAAAAATATATAAATTATAATAATTTTACATATCGTTTAGGCGGAGGAATTTCGATAAAACAGATGAGTTATTCATATGTTCACAAAATTTGACATATGATGTCAAATTTGATGTAAGTAAGTGTAAAAGATAAAATAAGTAAAAAATGAAGTAATTTTATGGTAAAATTTAAAAAGATGGAAGAAATATATTAGGAATGTATTTGCATGCATGAATCAAAGT
Organism: Stenolophus ochropezus; assembly: GCA_035578165.1. Classification (NCBI taxonomy): domain Eukaryota; kingdom Metazoa; phylum Arthropoda; class Insecta; order Coleoptera; family Carabidae; genus Stenolophus; species Stenolophus ochropezus. Next base: position 9,527,880 of record JAQOWZ010000002.1, read on the forward strand.
AAGTTCAGTTCCGGTTTTAGTAACGTCAAAAATAGCTGTCATATTGGTCATACAAAATTTATGAAGGAATTTTTAGGTGTGAAATGAATTAAAAATATTCGGAACTGCAATAACAAACTAATTGTAAAACAACAAATTAAATGTATTGAAAAACTTATATAGAATATATTAATACAGTGGCGGGAGGTATTGTGTTGGACACACCAGATTTTTTAGTTTCGGCGTGCGGAGTGAGGATTGGCATAATGTGTACCGGGAAATTTGAATTATATCATATACATATAATAGTTGTGGAAAACATCTCTTTATTCATAAGTATTTCATATGTTAATAAATGAGTCACATACTGTAGGTTTTTTGACTGCAAATTATTTTGTAGAAATAAGTATACAAATAATATTTTAGATTAGTTATGTTTACACAATGTTTTCCATTCACTTTAGTCTATCCAGGCAGTATAATTTGTGTCACGAAAATTCGAGGAATCTTCATAAAATGATTAACACCCTCCATACCATACAACTAGAAAATATCAATTTAACGCGATACATTGCAAATAGGTTTTGGTTTCTCAGAATTCCTGCAGTTTCCATTGTTGGATTAAAGGAAAAATTTAAACATTTTTGGAACAATGTCCCTTTTTAATCCATATTAAAGTACTGCCTAAAGATTCAAGGATACTTATTAAAAATCAAAAAATTATCCAGTTATTATTGTATTTCTATGATTCGAATTTTATTTTAGTAGATCTTATAGCTATTTTACTTCATAATATTTTTTAGAAAAACGCTGTGCATGAGAGAACTGTTTGCCTAGACTTTTTTAATACAAATATAAATTTAAGTTTCTTTGCAAGGTGAGTTTAAAAATTTTATTACTACCCCTCGACTTCTCGTGAAAAAAACTATACTTAATTATTATTAGAGTAATTATTCAGGCAAGTTGTAAATAAAATGTTATTTACCTATGCATGTCATATTTTTAAAAAACAAGTAGAAAATAGTTATTTATGCCACTAGTGTGTAAAGTGTTTTTTAGTCGAATGCTATTTAAATCATAGTATGAGATAAAAACATTATGTTACACACGTGTTGCATACAACATTTTTCCTACCACCGAAATATTAAATGAGTATTAAAAGTAAAATAAACCATTGAAAAAATGTTCAAGCACTAGTAGGTGTAAATTAACTCTTTACAAACTCAAAAGTTGTCTTAAAGTATGTACTTTTTTCCCGGCTGTAGGAAAAATGTATTTTTTCTAATTTTGCCATAAAAAAGTATCACTTTTCAATAACGAGTTAGGAAACTAAAAATTTTCATCAGAAAACGTTAGTCAATTTTAAAAAGTGAAAATCTTGTATGAAACGCGATAGAAAATGCAATTTTGTGTAACTCGTGTGATTTTGCGGTGTCTTGCTTCTCTCGTTTCGCAAATATCCCACCGTTTATACAAAATGAAGCATTTTCTAACTGGATACGTAAATAACTACTATGAACATTTTAAAATAAAATTATTAATTACCTACACTTTATTATGTTCTTCAATGGATTATTTTAATAATTTTATGTATATCACATTCGTTTGACAATATACTAAATTTTGGAACAAAATATGGTGCGAAATTAACTATGCTTCGTTATTTATTTACTATTCTGATGAGGAGAGAACACAATTACGAGTACAATTCTTTATTGGTACTTTATTATTTCGCGCACCTATGTATAGCTCTATATGCAACAATAAGAACTACCTGTGTGTTTATAACAACACTTTCTAGGAAAATACAATATTTGTAATAAAATCTATGTAAGCTAATTTGCATACTCAGTAGTGTTTATTTTATTGATAAATTATTTATAACATTATCTAAAGAATGATACAAATTCTAGCACAGCATCCGAGCTACTATGGCCATCTGTGATCTACGAACTAAACTACGTACTACAGAGTGATCTGTATTTCATTGGGATGCTGTATCGATGGAAGTTTGGTGTGTTACTACTAGGTGTCAGTAATAGTCAGCGAAAAGAGGCATCTGCATAATCTTATAAAATTTTGAAATAATACAATGCCGTAAAATCTATTTACATAAAATGACTATTTCAATAATATAAATTCAGTAATTAAAATTATTACAAATATGTCAGTTAAATAAACAATATCTATCTATTATCTTTTGTTTAAAATTTATTACCTATATATTTTAAAATAACAAAACAGCACAGTACTTAGCTTATTTCTTGTGACCGAATAATCGATATTAAAATATGCCGAATAGTCCGAATACCGAATAGTGAAAATATGGCCGAATAGGCCGAATACCGAGTAATTATTCGGCTTCTCTAAATTTTAATATATTGAAATACTGAATATAGAAGATAAAATTACAAAAGTTTTTTTTAATCGATATAATAATATAATATAAATAATTTAATAAATGTAATTTACCTTTCATCCCGTTGAATCGGTTTCCATGGCTCTGTAAACAAAAAATAAGTAAATATTTATAATAACCCATTAATATAAATAAAAACAATACATTATATACTCAAATTTTTTATGTACACATTGATTTTGCAAATATATATATTATAAATTTCTTTCAACAATTTTTATAATTTAGATTCATTTTTTTGCATTTACCTGTATGATTTGACGGTTGTCATTTATTCAGAAGTAAACATAAGCACTACAATGAACTTTTGCACTACATTTTAACTTAAATAAGTCAATAAATTCACTACAAAATGTTTTAAAATACTGAGAAATCATCGTACCGCGCGTATAATTTGACGTAACGAACACTACTGCTTGTTGAAGGTCGTCACAGCGGACTTGAATTTAATAATTAAATTAAATATATATTAAAATTATAAAATACGATTGATTCATTGCTTTACTTTTATATTCGACATAAAATACAAAATGTTTAGAATTTTATATAAATTGTACCAATAATGCTATCTGGTGGATTAAACCGTTAAAATTGTAAGAGGATAATTATAACGGTCTTTATTCTTCCCGCAATGTTTCTGCTACCGAAGTAAAGATGGCAGCATAGGTTCACATCGAAATCTACAACAGAGAACTGCCGTATTTTATAAGGACAATTTATTTTCATTTTATTCATTTACATTATAACAATTTTTGAAATTATATTTTAAATAATATATAAATATGCCAATTAATTTAATTATATTAGCCATACAATTTACAATGGAGTCTCCATCCACACTCTTTCTACCATTTAGCAAATAAAAATCTGCTTTATTTTCAATATCTCTGCAATTTAATTTTAAATGCTTTAATTTCTCTTCTTCTCTTCTACAGAATCTATGTGTATGTTTTAGTAGCTATCCCACTATTTGCAATATTTTATCTTTTGCTCATATATGATGTAAAATTATTTAATATAGATATATTTCTTCTATTTAAGACAAACAAACGAATTTAATATATTTTGTAAGGGGCCGTTCAAATATTACGTAAGCAGATTTATTACAATTATTTACCCCCCTATCCCCCTTGTCAGCAAAAGTTAGAAAGCTCTTACCCCCTCCCCCCATGCTTACGTAAACATTTTTCAATTAATTTTTTTTTAATATAATTAAAATGTTATAATTATAATTTAAAAAATAAGAAAATAGATTTAGAATGGAGAATAGATTTTACTGATACAGTATTCAAGATAGAGTAAGGGACAAAATATTATAATCTTACATGATTCATGATTTATATGGATTTGACAGATAACGTGAGCGCTGTCATCGATTTTTGCACGATTCGGAACTTAGCCAATGTGAGGGTTGCCATTCGTGTTAAAAAGTTAATAGCTACCGATGACGTAATCATCATCTAGACTCCCCTACCCCCCATGTCATCCAAAATAAGCAAAACAAAGACCCCCCCACCCCCCTATAGTGCTTACGTAATACTTGAACGGCCCCTAATAACAAATTATGCATTTACATAGTTTATAAAAAATGCAGTATTTTTATAGTAAGTTAAACCAGGGTGGGAGAAATCATAATGTAAAAAATAAATTAAAATCACATTTTTCTGCAATTTAATGTAAATAATTTTAAAGTTTTTTTTAGAAATATTGCAATTTATTAAATTTAATTTAAATTTTAAATCAATATTTTTTTTTAAATTACCTACTTGATTTAAATTTTACTTATTATTAATGAAGCATTGTAAATATGAATAAACATGTTCATCATAGTTCATAAAATTTCGAAGATTTAGTTGACTGTTGGCAGTCGGTGAAACGTTTAAAATTTTATTTAGTTACTTACTCTTAAATGTATTACCGTCTTATCATTTTATTGTCGAAACTGCAGATTTTAGTGTTGTGTGTGCTATAATTTAGTGATTGTGATTCAAATTGGAATAATGGCAGGGAAATTCCGTGAAGGAAAAGGTAAATAAAACAATAAATATTATTTAAAAGTCGTTGTTTTATTACATAGTATAAATAATTCTATAAAAAGTAGCAAAGTATTTACAAAATAAATAACTTAAATCTATCTTAAAATAGCGTTTAAGGAAATCTCTGTAACTCCAATTTGTGTACCTAGGAACAATTTACATTTGACATTCCGGAACAATAGTTTTAGTCATCGGTGGTTTCGAGTTACAGAGCGAATCACAATAGAAGAAAGCAGCCATCACCAACCACCACCACTACCCAAGACTGGCATGTTCATAATTCGATAAATCGACCAACAAATAAAATATAATTGCACTTTGTTATTATGAGCATGCCATTTACTACTTATAAGAGTACCATAGAATGCTATGTATAAATATTGCTCAGTCGCGATTCGCCGTCTCGTGCAATGTACGCCACTGCGGTGAGTCTACATGGCAGAAAGGGCAAATGTTCAGAATGGATTTAGTTAGAGTCTATTCAAGCAATATGCTTGCTCGGGGTCATCCACTTCTTGATCATGTAGCAGAGGAATGTTGAGATGTACAGGAGCACTAATAAGGCACAGGTTACCCCCAGGGCGAGAACGGACGCCTTCGTAGGGCATGGTTCGATTATTGTCACTGTTTTGTCCGCTGAAGAAAACAAATTTGTTAGTTGCCAGTCATAATCTCGTACAAAATTAGGGTTTTCATGTTTTTTTTTTATATATTAATTTGAAATAATAATAACACCAATAGATGTTATAAGTCCTTGGGTCACGTGTTCTTTTTTTTATTTTAATTTTCTTTTGTTATAATGTGGTATGTGACCATAGCTGAATTTCAGTATAAAAGTTATAAAATTTAAAAAGTAACCATTATAGCTTCTCATTATAATAACTGAACCTAAACATTAATTCGCAATAATATAGGCTCGTATTACGAGCTCACTTTTAAAATAAAATTGCGATTTCAACGCCCACTTTTACATTATATTCTTATGTAAAATTGAAAGATAAAATCACGATATTATTATAAAAAGTGAGCTAGTTCGCTTTTATAATAAAATAGTGATTTTAAAGTTCGTTTTTAAAAAAGATTTTGATGTAAAAGTGAGCGTTTAAATCGCGATTTTATTATATAAGTGAGCTTGTAATACGGGCCAAAGTTATTAACAATTTAAGCGAATTTCAGTATAAAAGTCATCAAATGTAAAAACTAACCACTATAGCTACTCATTATAATAATAAAAACTAAACATTAGTTCGCAATAATATAGTTATTAGCAAATTTAAACGAATTTCAGTATAAAAGTCCTAAAGTGTAAAAACTAACCACTATAGCTTCTCATTATGATAACAAAAACTAAACAATTTAATTTTTCGGAAAAGGGACACCTGACGTCAGCATGGTAAGATCGTGAAAAAAATCTCTATTTCTCTTGTTTCACCTTCTACCACGACGACGTGATAGCATCTCTTCCCCAAATTTTTTATAATTATTTCCTTGTAAACTATGAATAATAAATCGATTTAAAAAAATACGGGTTTTTTTGGTTTTTGTCTAGTATTATGTATGTAAAAACCAAAATTTGATCACGTACTCCATTGTTGTACTTTACTTCACTCTGATTTTCTAACAAAGTAAATTATCAAAATTAAATGTAATTCATATTAGTCAGTCATAATTCATAAATCATCAAATTTAATTCAGATTTGTCAATTGTATTTCAGAAACCTTGAAATGTTATTCAGAATTTACTAATCTAAATTTTATTTGATACTTTCTGATCTAAAATTGAATACTCTGAATTATAGTTTTGCTTTCTGAAATATTATTTAGTAATCAGAATTCCACTTGCTGCTCTCTAAATTTCATGTCACACTATAAATACCGATAGTACACGCCAAATGGATATAAATTATGTTAGCGTGCAAAAAATAGTGAAACACGGATAAAATCAAGTAATTTGTTAATAAATTGGTTTGTCCAATAAACCAATCGTAAACAGGAATAAAACTCTTGACAATTATAATTTTCTTAGATTTTTTTAAAACGTTATAGAGATAAAATAAATTTACAATATGTGCGCAACTACGGTTAAGAAATAAGTTTTCATATTTACCAAAATCAGCGCTTGAAGCTTCGCTCTTCAAGTAGTCGGACTGCTTCTCATCACCGAAATCAAGAACTAAGATCTCTTGACTAAGAGTCATGTCTTCTTCTTTTTCTTCGTCGGTGATGTTGTTAACGGATCTCTTTCTCCTTCCCCAGGATTCTACTGAATCTCTTCCCCAGTTACATACCGCCTGGAAGAAAAAAAAACAATTATATTAACATTTCAATTTTCGTAAAAAAAAAACTATAATAATTATAGAGATTGCATTTTCAGTAAACAATATTTTTAATAGAAGATAAGATCTTCATTAATTCAGATTTCAATTTATAAAAAGGAAAGAATGAAGAAAAATGAACTTACGGGTTCGCAAGGTCCTAAACAGTACTTGACATTACACTGGAATATAACACCATAGGATTCAGTAAATCTGAAGGCTTCATAAACAGACTGCAAGGCATTTCCGTCTGGGGTAAAACTGGGGAAGATAGTAGGATCAACAGGACATCCTTCGTCGTCAATAATCTGGAATGTGCTCTTGGAATCCTTGGCCATTGCCACACAGCTGCGAGCGAAGATACCGTAAGGAGCTACAAGGATAATCATTGTTAACAATCACTTTATTACTTAACAACAATCAAAATGTTTGTGCTATTTAGTATGCAATTGTTGAATGAAATGAAACTTACTGTCTTCGGGGATTTCAATACGGAATGTGAGTTTGTCTCCAATGCGAACTGTCTCAACTTCGCGGTTACGACTGTCCAGGATTCTGATCCTTGGAGGTGGAGCTTCAGGAGCGGATGTGATGCTGATCATTTCAGGATCTCTGAAAAAATAATTTAAAACTGTAAATGCTTCATTTTTATTTATCGTCGTTTTTTCGAGAATGAGACGAATGGAGGAGGAAACTTATATAAAAACGATTTGAATTTTTAAAACTGTTAATAATAGACGGCAGATCCTCCCAGGATGTTTTAAATAGAGATAAAAAACTAAAAATAATCTAAAAATGGTTACTAAATCGTAATGCCCTTTAGGGATAAACATAACATTTTAAATTGAATATACCATAAACATTCGAAAAATAGTGATCTATATTAAAATATGTGAAGTACGCAATCTGTTGGAGTAAACCGGAAAAAAGAAATAGGGAAACGCAAAGTTATCTTTATTGATTTCCGCAACTTTTCTGCTATTGAAGTAAAGATGGCAGCATACATATAAAAATTAAGCTTGCTATAATATACTACATCCTGTATTCATTATATGGATTTTTTTTTGTGAAATTCATTAAAATACTTTTAATTTATAAATTAAAAGAAAAATAAAAATAAAGCTTTATACAGGGAGTTAAAAATAAGTATTCAATATTTATAGGACACGGAAAACAAGACAAAATAAATCGAAATGTATTATATAACATGTGTCAAAAATTGAACCATTTCAGAGATATGGGAATTATAATTTAGATGTAATCTTTAGTAAATACTGATAGCCATGATTATTTTTTTAAATTTTGATTAGTTATTGCGTTTGCGTAGAAACGGACAGACATGTAAGTGTCAAAGATAACAATGTCAACTAATCCAACAATGTTGCTAAACAATTCGATAAGTGCCGGGACTTCTAGAAAAAGTTCGTTATTCATTTTTCCGGGTATTTACGGCGTATGTTATAATGGAAAGAAGATTATAGAACATCTCATTTAGCTTATAATTACAGTTTTTAAAATATTAAAACTGTACATAAATTTAAATTTAAATAATTATTTACAAAAACAATCATAGCTGTCGGTATTTACACAGGATTACGTCTGAATTAAAACACCCATATCTTTGAAACGGTTCATTTTTTGACACAAGTTGTATAATAGTTTTCGATTTATTTTAACTCTTTCTCCATGTCCTATTAATCGTGAACAATTATTTTTTAATACCTGTATATTGTTAAATACCACGGCGCATTCGCTTTAATAATAACACACGATATTTTACTAAACTAAAAAACTACAAGAACAAATGGCATCATTTATAATAGATAATATAAAGGTAGAACAAAATCTCATACAGATAACTTGGTACTAGATCTGTTAAATAATAAAAATGAAATCCAACTACTTCGCAGAAGATAATTTTTGCACTTATTACTGAATTATAAGTTTCAATAAATTATTATTATTCTATGTACTGTTCTGATTATTTGTTGTACATTATTAAAAAAACATTATCATTATTTATGGCACAATATTCTAGTGGCGTGCGGTGACATTTTTTAATGGAAGGGAAGTGCTTTTCAAATAAATAAACAAAATTTAATTTAAAAATAAATGTCACCATTAGATTTTTTTTTGTAAATTTGCACATCGGGAATGCGAAGATACATTCTCAATACAGTTTATTTGTTTTTGCTTTACTATTAATATTTAATGTATTCCTTTCATTTTCATTATGACTTTTGAAACTGATTTTTTTTAAAAGTAAAAATAAGTTTAAAGGGGTTTGAAATAAATGTAATATAAAAATAAAAACAAAAATTAAATGAAAAATCAATCTGTTAAATATAATGATAAAGTAGTTAATTATATAGAATAAATCCCAATTTAATAAACCAACGCGCTCTCGGTTCACTAAAGTAATAGTTTTAAATGTGAATGCGTTAATATCATTATTTTGTCTCCGCATCTCCGCTGCGTATAAGGTTATAATAGTAAACGAGCAAAGCGGTTACTGTTTTCTGTTTTCAATATATTTCATGTATGAAATCTAAGATATACATATTGTCAATGAAATACAAGCAATAGCTTTAGAAATTGTTTGGTTTTAAATTAATAAAAGATTATTTAAAAAAATATTTTGAATAAAAATTAATATGAATCTCTATTGACAAAATACATCTTGTTAGTAAAATACAAGGGATCCAACGCATCTGTAACACGGTCGCTTGGCGGCTGTGAATTTTTGGTAAATTTTGGTATAGCAGTACTCCAGATGTTACGAAATGGACAGATTTATGGTTGAGGACGCTCTTTTTGCGCCTTGAAGCTTGTTTTAAAAGACATAACTGTCCGTTTCCGATACGTGATGCCCTCGGTGGACATCAATAGTTGGGTTATTTTCAGCATAGTTTGTACTTAGGGGATGAGAAGAGCCGGACAAACATAGGTTGAGAACTTCTGGATTTTTTACTATTAAATAGTGTTTAGAAGTTCGAAATCCCTCTCTCTTGTTGTACTCGTCGATTGTTGTGGATGTCTTGACTGAATGTCAGATATACCTTGGTATTTCTTAGTGAAATAACCAATTAGTTGTTTTACTGTGTGTAAAGGCTCTCTCATCGTGGTGTAAATTTGTAAGTAGTTTTTATTATATTCTGTGTGAATTAATATTGATTTGTAGATCGATGTAAAAAGGTTTTCAAATTGTTTGTAAATTAGAAAAGTAAGAATTTAGAGTTTGTATAGAATCAAGTTACGCGTTGTAGTTTATTTGAATTATATAAATGTTTTTGATCGCGGTTGATTATTAAAATTTATATAATTTTGTTGTTGTTGGAATATCGTGTTTGATTCAGCCCATCCTATTCCAACCCCTGTCTTTGTGACGTGGTAGCACAGTGCGTAGGTAAAATTCTATTATTCTAAAATTACTACCCTGCACCAATTTGACCATAATTGTAGTAAACCGCGTCTGTTATCATTATTAAACATCCCCATATCTGCATCTATCACGGCAGACTTTTAAATAAAGTGATAGTGGTGGCAGGGACTATCGTTACCCTTGTTTCGTGTAAAAGTGGTTCATTAATATAATTCGTGGATTACTTTTGAGGCAAGTAAAACTCATAAATTAAAACCCTTTTATGTCAGGTACTAGATTTCGTCATAGGCGGCCGTACCTGTTACACATCCATGTAGTGCACGCCACTGCAACATTCATACATGGAACGAGGCCTCAAGTACCCTAAGATTTCTTGATAATTTTACTTATGTTTTAATTGTAAATGTTGTCAGCCTACAGCCTGTGCAAGGTATAGTGTGTTCCAAACCACTTGGACACAGCGAATATGGGATTTGAACCCCAGATCTTATACTCTGCTCAATTCAAATCGTAACGCTCTAACTAACTGTTCATATTACGAAGGAACATTATTGGATAAAAACTTGTCAGTATTATTAATAAAATTTCTGAATGAATCAATAAATTATAAAATGAATGAACGTATTCATATGAGTGCCGTTATAACTAAACCGTTATCCTACCTGATAGGCATCATTCCAAAGGTGATATTCTTGGGCGACATGTCATAAGTACATTTGACTTTGTAGATCTTGTCGGCCTTGGTCATAACAACGCTGTGATGTTGAAGAACAACGGTGTTACTATACACCCCAGTCTGCAACAACGAACACTTAACAAACACGACTTTCTACTCAGTTAGCGGCGTACGTACCACGGACTGCGTGTTGCAATCTTGACCCGTCATCGTCAGATCCAGGCGGAAGAGGTCGCTGTTGACTACGTCGATGTTGCAAGTTTCCGAGCGGCCCAGGGCGTAGATGCGACCGTTGAATGGCTTGTTGGTTCGCACTTGGACGGCGATTTTGGTGTCCTTGCAGTTTACAGACACTGGAAAGGGAGGAAGTTAGTTAGAAGAACTTAAACTTTGAGAACTAACAGAAGGAAGTGGGTTTAGATAAAAGTCAGAGGTGAAGTGAATATATATTAATTGCACTCGAAATTGGCGTAAGGGTTAACTTATAATAAAATTGAAATTACGAATTAATAAAGTTGAAACAATACAATGATGGTTACAACTAATAGATCGAGTTACGTCTCAGGGAATGAAACTTCAAATCATTGCTTTAAGTCGGAATGCGCTAAACAATTACCAATACACGCATAAAGCAATAAAATATAAAATTTAAACAGAATTTGTATTTTATTTTTGAAATTTTGCCATTTCAAGATTTTAACGAATTAACATGAATTTAGATCTTAAAAAAACCTTCTCAATCAGTCAGACAATGAGATTCAATTCACCTTCATTAATTAAGATCAAGGAATTGTCTGATAAACTTTACACTATGACAGGAATCAGGTATCATTACTAGACAGTGTCAGCTGAAATACCATCTATGTAAGATAAAATCAGAGGTAAAGTTGAAAATAATATTTGTTGATTTTATAAAGAAAATGAAGTAACTTTAAAACACATTATTTGTGAATGTCCAGTTATAACTGAAAATATATAAGACGACAATGGAGATCAGAAAACTGATTCCTGGAGCAATATTAAGCTTCATAAAAACTCTGGAACTATTTCTAGACAATTAAATAAGGGCCATGTTATAATAGGTTTTTACACGGTGGAAATAGGTTTCTTTACGACTACTATGGAAAGTTGCGTATTTCCCACAATCGTGGGTTAAAGTGTGAGAAATTATTTTTTACAGTATTTGTTAACAATGTGCCTGTGCAGTGTGGGAAATAACATTTCTCACAGTAATTGCCAACACTGCACACTTGTGTGATTCCAGCACTCGAATTCGTCTCGTGGCGAAACTTTCACACGTCGTGGGAAATAGGCGACTTTCTGCACTTATTGCCCAATATATTATACTACCACGATTCTTTACGTCGCAGTGACTAAAGTCTCTATAACTTTACCCATTTGCTTTAGTAATAATTTTCAATAAAAATTTATCATTTGGAAATGATACGTTACTTTAATAATTATTCAAAATAATTATCTTTAAAACGTGGAAGTAACAATATTTATTTAAAAAAAATATTTAGTGACTGTTTTTTATAGCGTATATATTGTTAGACTAATAAAATCTTATTTAAAATTTGATTTTGTAAAGTAGAATAAACTACATTTTTTAAAAAACCTAACATGATTAATGATTCTCAGTGAAAACTAACAAATTTTGTTTGAGTTTCGAAGTTTTCCAGTAGGTTCAGAGATATTAATTTATTGAAAGTCCTGCAACGGTAAAACATCGAGGGTATTTTTTCTTTTAAAAATTCATGCGGTTATAAATATTTAATATTGAATCACAATTTTAGGTTTAGTAGAACTTTCGCTTGGGATTGATTTACGATAAGAATTTGTTTAAAATCCATCACCTTGGAAAATCTAATTACTTACCATCGTAGCAGGTTCCAGTTTTATCACAATTAACATCACTTCTTGTTAGATTGTTCAGATTGGGGTCTTCTGTAGTTTCAAATACGACTGGTAAAGTATTATCGGAAGGACTGCCAGAACTGACACTTTCTGGAAGAAAATTAACATTAATTTATGTTGAAATTATTATTTTCTATTTGAATGTTTAACAAAGTTCTAACAGCATCCAAATGAATTCATTTATAACTCATCCGAGTACTGTTATAGTGTAGTGTAATTATTTTTTTAAGTCTGCTTTTTCTACTGAAATATTATAACGTCAGAGAGTATTAAATTTAAATCTTGCTATATAAAAGAAGAATTTTGTTATAAATAATTTTTTAATATAAAAGTAATACAGAAACGTTGAGTAAACAGATGATTGGGGTTGACTCAAACAATAATTGAATTTCAAACAAGTAATACCAATTATAAATTGCCTCCAATAAGCAAGAATGTTGCATCATGTGAAACTACATCAATTTTAATGAGGTTTCATATAGTACGTTTCAGTGTCGGCTCGTGACTTTAGATCATAGGGGTGCTGTAACTTACGAAATTTTCAAAGGCACAGTAATTGCGCACTTCGATAAAATAACAAAAATTATCATAAAAATAAAAAAACAATAAGCATGAAAGTACATATATTGTTTTGTTTTGCTATTTCTTGAGATTGCATTTCTAAGGTCATAATTGTGATTAATTCTAATAATATTCTAAAATTTAAACTATGAAATATTTTATGTCTTTAATTGTAAAGTCCAAATATGTAAAGATACGGAATAAACACGATAAGTATTATTAACTGCTTGTTTTGCAGTGCCGAATTATGCTTATCACTCCGAGTGTAAATGCTTGCGGGCGCATTGATACAAGTTATATGATATGACACTGCGATAAACAGTGCTGCTATCATTCTTCGTCCTTCTTAGTATTGTTAGATGTATTATTATATTTTATACAAAATAAGAGAACTTTATATAATTGTTCATGATAAAATTAATTATTATAAACAATTGTAAATAAATTAATAAATATGTTTAAATATCGAGAAAACTTGGGTGTGTAACAGTTGTGCAGTGAAATTCATGAGCCGCCTCTGCTGCGTTTATTGTTTTTACTTATGCAAAGTGCCTGTTTATTATAGATTTGAGGTATAAACGCAGTCATGAAATTTAAAACCTCATTAAAAATTATAACGTTTTATAAATTTCTTAAATTTTAAAATTAACTTCTCTTTATTTAAAAGGAGCATAAAAGGTGTAAAATATTCATTTTTTTTTACTCGGAAATAACGTTAGATTTACGAGAGTGGTCTTAGGTAATGTAATATATTGCAAGTCATACTTTCGCATAGATTTTCATAATAAGTTCCAATTCTTTCTCCATTATCCAACAAAGGCCGTTCAGCATTCAAATAAGTGCTGGGTCCATCGGGCAAGCTTTTGTGGTCGAGATGGAACAACTGGCAGTTGTACTGCGCGCCGATAGGAGGTCCCCGATACAAGTAAGACCTACAAAGGAACTCATTCTCGATCTCGCAGGCGAGGCGGCAAGCAGACTCGCTGGTCACTTGCAGCTCCTTGTCGACGTAGTAGTGCAGGCCGGCGTACTGCGTCACTTTGTCCTCCGTCACGCCGATCTTCGGCACTTGGAAGTTGCGGTTGCCTTTGCACGCTTGGTTGGGCTTCAGGCACAAGTTCTCGAAGTAGTCAATGCCTTGCGCGTCTACGAATTGGACGAATTGACCGATGGTTCGGCGATCCGAGTCGCTTAGCTGGCATTGGAGGGTTGCGTAGTTGTATTCTACTGATCTGCATGTGAACCGGTGCTGAAAAGAAATAGAGTATTGTTTAGTTATATTTCTGGACGACACTGGACAATCATGAACGAGGTGATAGGAGTCCAGGAAGAAGTTCACTTTTTCTACAACTTCATATTTATAGGTATTAAGATACCTAGGATAGTTATGAGTATCATAACCGTCGCAGAGAGAGCGAAGATTTTAAGACATATAAGGCCTGGAATGATTCATTCAATTGTATTAGTGGATTTTATTAAATGACTGCAACTCCAAATAACATCTTTCCTTTCATCAATATCCAGTCGATAAAACCAATCCTGCATGATTCATAACATCCATGGTTTGTTCTATAATTTATCTGTTTCACATTATTAATAAATATTATTTTACAAAGTTCAAAATTACGTGGTATACAATCATGGGCGCCCATACGGGGGGGCAAGAGGGGGCACTTGCCCTCCCCTGGATTTTCGCAAATTTTAAAAACACGGCCCATTATTTAATTATTTCACCACCGTTATGTTCTATAAGAAATTTATTAAGGTTTGCTATATTTTAGGGCTTAGCCTTTTTATGTGTGGGACAAATAATTCCATTAGTATTTGTGGTAAGTTATTTTAACTGTCATTAAAAAGTAGAGAAATCTGAGACAATAAACTACAATAAACTTCATTTTATCGAAGAGGTTTCTAATGAATTTTCTGAGGAATTTTCGAAAGATGGAATGAATTTGAAAATTGCAATACAAACCTATCCAAAAAATTACATTTTGTGTCTTTATTTATTTTTTGAACAATTCTATTTTTTTACTAGTAAATATCTTTTTTATTGTTTTTTTTTTGTTAGATTTTGCCCCCCTTTGATAAATACTTTATGGGCGCCCATGTATACAATTATGACTTAGTACCCTGTTTATTTTTGTCCATGTAAACAAAAGTTTAATATCATGAAACCGGTAAATATTATATTATAATAATATCTAATTACTAAAATTATTTGTGTAGTTGTTGCTAGACAAGCAGAAATACTATCAAGGAATAAAATCCCGACCAGTCCAAGGGTCATTGACGGATCCAGAGGGGGAGGTGATCCCCCCCTTGGTAGTGGGTAAATTTAATAAAATAATAATTAAAAATATATTATTTCGTAAATATCGTCGTTTAGTTACTTGATATGGAATAATACCTACAAGGCAAGTTGACAACTCCAAAAAAAATCAGTATAAAAAATTCTGTGAAAATTCCCGTACTGACTCTGAAATGTATCCAAATTGTCATACTTTACTATATTATTATCATTACCATTGCCCGTTAGCGGAGCTAGTGTAATTTATTTGATTTTTATGTATTCATTTATCTTGTTTCTGTTTTATACTATAGTCATAATTTCATATTATGTCTTTTAACTCGAACGATTAAGTTTCTTAATTCGCCTTCTCCTTAGATATTCGCTAGATCCGCCCGTGCCTCAGGTAGTATTCTGTAACTACATAACGCACTCAGATAACAGTTGATAGCGTTATTTGAATCCATCAACTTTGTCCACTTCAGATACTAAAACTTAATTTGTACCTATAAGTAATATCTTAATAAATAATAAAATTATATTTTTTTATTAAAAGAGCATGGTATGATATCTATTTTATATAAACATCAAAAATTTATCTGAAATTAAATACTTTATAACAAAAAAAAAATATGTTTATATCTGTTAACTTATCGTTTATATAACGCACTCAAACCAAAACGGACTTAGTTACAGAATCCCACTCCTGTACAATTACTTCTATTTACCTAACAACAACATAACATAAGTGTTCAAGATTTATAGTACATGAAAAGTCAAAATAAATCGAAAACTATTATACATGTGTACAAAAATGAACCGTTTGAGAGATAAGGGAGTTTTAATTCAGATGTAATTCTGTGTAAATACCGACAGTCATGATTTTTTTTAAATAATTGTTTAAATTTATATTTGTGAAAAGTTTTAATCTCTACAGTAATTACAAGCTAAATAAAATGTTCGAAATTTATTGCTTTCATTTCAACACAAGAAGTACATCTCCGGAAATATGGACAACGAACTTTTGGAATTGTTTGGCAACATGTCTCTTTCTACGCAACAACTAGTCAAAATTAAAAATAATAATATAGATATCAGTATTTACCAGGGCATGTAACCGAAAAAAATACTGGTTAACGGTTAACCCTTAAAGAGAACGTTATAATAATAACGGTTTTAGTTCGAAAACCGGTTTTTGAAAATTGGAAACCGGTTTAAACCGGTTAATATATCGGTTAAAAAAATAATTAAAATTAATTAAAACAAATTAATTATAACAATTTGATTAAAAAATAGAGAATAATTAATTAAAATTTTTTTTTTAAATATCATCTGAGAAAAATATCACAATTAAAAAAAAGCAATTTAATTAATGAATATTTACAAAAATTCCCGAAATATATTCACAAAAACGCAGGTCACTTTTCAATTTTAAACTTGCCTGTGTTGACAATTGTGTATTATAACAATAACATGTGTGATTGGACCACGAACCTTGGCCTACAACGGAAATGATGACCGGAAGTACTTATATTTGGAAATTTTGTTTTGATAATTGTTATCTATATTCGCAAATATATTCCAAACCATATTCAAATAAAAATTAATATCTTTTCTCATCTCCAAGTAATTTACAATCATAGTTAATCATGAAAACTAACAATATTTAGATTTGCATCTTAAAATTTTGATTTTACAGCCGAAAAAATCCAAAATGACCCATTTTTCGGTCAAAAATTTTGGTTTTTTAAAATAGTCCAAATTGATAGTCGCCGATGAGCTGATTCTAAATTTTCAAACCGAATTTAATTATCTCTTCCCATTCCTGAGATATTAGGCTTCAAAGTTGCACCTCAAAAAAGTGTGTTTTTTGACTATATCTCTAAAATGGGTAGAGATACAGTCTCAACGATTATACCAGTCGATTCTACGCACAAAGTTACATAAAGAAATGTTTTCTTCGCATATATGTTCTTTGGAAGGATTTGGTGTAAAATGAGAAGAAAGAAAAAAACCGGAATTTCAGTTTTTCGCTGGAGAACTTTTTGGCTCCAAATCTTTTCATTTTTCAGACTTAAGTAAATACAGATGCGCTGATTTCAAATTTTCAAACCGATTTCAATTATCTCTTACAGTTCTCGAGATATTTGGGTTCAAAGTTGGAACTGAAAAAAATCGTTCTTCAGGAATATCCCTGAAATGGGTCAAGATACGATCTCGACGACTTCACCAATCGATTCTACGGGCAAAATTACATAAGTGTACCAATTTTCAGATTAATATTCCAATGGATACAATTTTTAGAGCGAAAAAACGAAAATCGCGAAAATCGAAAAATCGCCTGATGAACCCCTTGCGATTTTTTTCGATTTTTGACGATTTTCGTTTTTCCTCTATAAAATTTGTATCCATTGGAATAAAAATCTGAAAAATGGTACAAAAATGTAATTTTGCCCGTAGAATCGATTGGTGAGGTCGCCAAAGTCGTATCTGAACCCATTTCAGAATTATTCCTGAAAAACTGATTTTTTCAGGTCTAACTTTGAACACACATATCTCGAGAACGGTAAAAGATAATTGAAATCGGTTTGAAAATTTGGAATCAGCGCATCTGTATTTACTTAAGTCCAGAATATAAAAAATTTTGGTGACAAAAAGTTTCCGAGCGAAAAATTGAAATTCAGGTTTTTTTCGTTTTTCTCATTTTTCACCAAATCGTTCCAAAGATCGTATATGCGGAGAAAACATTTCTTTATGTAACTTTGCGCGTAGAATCGACTGGTGTAATCGTTGATACAGTATCTCTACCCATTTTAGAGATATGTTCAAAAAACACACTTTTTTGAGGTGCAACTTTGAGGCCAAATATCTCAGGAATGGGAAGAGATAATTAAATTCGGTTTGAAAATTTTAAATCAGCGCATCGGCGACTAGCAATTTGGTTTTTTAAAAAAAATCAATAAATTTTACCTAAATATGGGTTTATTTGGGTTATTTTACACCCTGGAATGGGTTTAAAGTGCTTAACAATGATTTAGGTGTTCATAATTAAAAAAATAAGTTTAACACGATTATGTGTTGCATTTTATACCCAAAAATGAGTTGAAAAGTGTCTAAACATATTGTATAGTACATTTGGAAATTTGTCACACCTTAAAATGGGTAAAAAGGAACCCAAACCTGACCTAAAATTGTGTTTAAAGGGTGTCAACAATCAAAAACTAAAATTTTGGACTCACACATGGGTATTTTTGGAATATTTGAGCTGTATATGAAAAATTTTACAGTAAAAACCTAAAAATTGTAACTTTTTATATTCAACTGTAATTAGAAATTACTAAAAGTTAGTTACAAACAGGGAATGTAACCGAAATAAATACTGGTTAACGGTTAACCCTTATAGAGAACGTTATAATAATAATGGTTTTAGTTCGAAAACCGGTTTTTAAAAATTGGAAACCGGTTTAAACCGGCTAATATATCAATTTAAAAAATTATTAACATTAATTAAAAAAAAGTAATTATAAATATTTGATTAAAAAATATTATAGAATAAATAATTTAAAAAAATAATAAAAAATTACCATCTGAGAAAATATAACAATTAAAAAAAACAATTTAATTAATAAATATTCACAAAAATTCCCTTAATTTATTCAGAAAAACGCAGGTCACTTTTCAATTTTACACTTGCCTGTGTTGACAAAGGCCGTATTTATTTGGAGTTTTTAAGTAACCTTAACGGCCAAAGAGACCTACATTTATGACTCTCCAATAAAATGTTAATTGTAAAAACTGTCATGACTCATGTTCAAATACAAATAGAAAACACAGATATAAAACAAAATATTAAAATTTTTCTCGCTAAATGATATTAAAATAAAGGTTAATGTTCGCTAAAACCGGTTTATTTTTTTTTGGTTAACGGTTACCGGTATTTTTGGCCTGAAAAATATCGGTTAAAATTACGGTTAAAGTTCGCAATTTTCGTTACAAATATCGGTTACCGGTTTTTATTAACCGGTTTTCTTAACCGGTTACATGCCCTGGTATTTACTTAGGATTACATCTAAATTAAAACTCCCATATCTCTCAAACGGTTCAATTTTGGACACATGTTGCATAATATTTTTCGATTTATTTTGACTTATTCTCCAGTCTTATAAATCTTGAACTCTTATTTTTAACACTTTGTATTACATATGATAAAATATATAAAATTTTTGTCAAAAGGCCCAAATGGAGCTACAACCTGTTGGAATTATAATAAAATTTCCATTTTAATACATTGGATTTCAAAAAAAATCTACAGCATCGGTTTCACTTCAAAATAATATGTAGATTGCAGAAAAATTATCCTCAATTCTTCTTGAACTATAATAATTCGTATGATTGTATCAAAGCCTTTTGTTTTATATGATAACACGTATAAATATATAGACGTCACTAGGATGTAACTATTACTACATTTCAAACAGTAAGTGGTTTGATAATTGCGTCGAATTACATGTTGTCTACATTTTAATTGTCATGTATTAATCCTTCTAAAACGTTAGTTTTCCAAGAACAAGAGGTACTTTACCTCGGATAAATTCAAACTAGCACAGTCGAAGCTTTTTATCTGTGCCATAACAATTAATTATTCTAATGCAACCAGCATTGCTTTTCAGTATTTCAGATAAAAAGTATTTTAATAGTAAATACTTTAATACTCCAATTTGTTACATATCTTGTATATAAGAATTAACAAGTAGGATTGCCATGTTTCAAAATGGCAAACCAGGACAATATCTTTTAAAATTTAGGACAATTATAAGACGACAATTTCTAAAAAGAGGACAAATCTAAGACTCGCTACAAATAGTTCTTTTAGTTTACTTATTTTTTTATATAATAATATAATATAGGAATACATGTAGTATTGTCCTGTGCAATAGGAACTTACATATTAGGCTATTAAACGGACAGTTTTAATTGAACAAAAACTGTTTTCGCATGTTAATTGCCTATGACAATACTTTTCTTGGTTATACTCTTTATAATATAAATTTATTTATTTATATATTATACATGCCAATTTTTATGAGAATAGATTCATCAATAAGGTTGTTTTTAAAATAATATAAAATTGGGAACAATCTAAATTTTGAAAATTAAATTCTATTAAACTGAAGGGACACCTTTTTCTAAGAAATTCAACAAAACGTGTCAAAACTTATTCCTGGAAAGCAATTAAACATTTTTTTCTTTATGTATGGTGTTTTACATGTTTCACTATTTCTAAATCCCGGACAATCCCGGACATGAATCAAAATCCCTACCGGACATTTTCCGAAATATTAAAAAAGAGGACATGTCTGGGAAACTCCGGACGCATGGCATCTCTAAGTAAAGGCATTTGTTTTAAAATTGTGAAACAAAAGGAACTCGTAATTAGTGTGGTAAAACATCTGAGTGTAGTGAAATGCTTGACATCTAAGAGAATATTCTCCTTACTTCATTGAGGCACGCAGCCAAACAAGCCTCCTTGGTAGAAGTGTAGATTAAAGCGTTGTCCAATCCTCGAATCATCTTGTTGGGAACGCGCTCAAAAGCCCATGGTCTGAGGCACACATTCTCAGAGCGGATCTGAATCTTAGACATGTAATACATGTTGTTGGATCGCTGTGCTGTCGCAGTGGGATTACTTGAAGATGTTTCATTTTGTAGCTGACACAGCGTGTCTTGGATTGGTGTTAGAGGATTTAGCACAAAACTGAAAATAGATAGTAATAGTTGTTAGTTTCAATGTGACATATATGCTTGTTCAAGCTTTAGTGTAAAAACGGACAAAAATTGTTTTTAAGTAATAAAACTGTGTATAAACATTTCAATTTATTAAAAATATAAACAGTCTAACTTTTAATAAACAAGCTTTGCAAGAACTCAATAAATTTAATTCTGAACAATCAAATTCAACGATTTTTTATTTTCTTGTACAAAGTAAAGGAAATATTGTAATCGTAAAAAAATTCGGGTTTCAGATTTCAACGAAAATAACCATTTTGACTGTCCTTGCATTATTTTAACTTGTTTCGGCTTGACGTCTTTAAATGTTTAGCCAGAAAATGTTAAAATTTTGTATATGGGACTGATATAACATTTATTAGTGCACCTCTCATTTTTTATTGCTACTGTCAGAGCGAAAAGAGCACATTTTAAAACTTTATAAAAATAATAATTTAGTTGGCTTTTAATTTTTGTAGGAAACATTTGATTTGAAAATGAGTGTATTATTAACAACTGACAACTATCAGAGTGTACTAGTAGCAAATGAATGAAAACTATCTTTTTCTTTGCAAGTCTTAATAAAATTTGAATAAAAAGAAACTGAAGAACTTTCTAGTGAAATAAGTTTAAATGAAATGCAGCAAAAAATATGTATAACAAACAAGGAAGGACCTTGATGTCCATATCAGATTATTATTATATAAATGCAAAATAGATTTCTCTGATAAAAATAAAATAACATTAAAATGTTAAGTGAGAATTTCTGAAAATGATGTGAAACGCTATTTAAAGTAAAATTGGATAAGATGTAGATATTAGAAAACATTTAGAATTAGATCTTAATTGTTGAAGATATAGATTAGAAATTAGATGTTTTAAAATTTATATTTATAACATGATGTAAAAGAAATAATAATAATAACAATTACTGTCGAGAGTAAAAATAAAAAAAATCCAAAAAGACATTTAATAATCACTATAAACAGTAAATGTAGACCATAAGGATAACTTTTTGTTTTGAGTATATGTATAAAAAATTAGCTATTATTACAATTTCAACATATTTTTCAGATATTTTGTTTAAGGGAGTTTTTTTCTAATTTTGGTTGTCGGTCTTAATTTTAAGATTGTTTAAAGAAAGTTTGATTCTTCTTACCTGAAAGCAGCAGCTTGGCAATCTGGTTCTTCTCGACACCACCCCTGGCATTCATAAAGAGATAAATTTTTGACTGTATAATATGTTGTCCCTCTATAATCGAAGTCGGTTAATTTTTCAAATGCTATTTTTCCTGAAAAAATGCATAACTTAGTATTGCCGTCTAGACAAAATTTTCAAAATCTTGTCTTGTTTAGAAATTTCAAGACAAGACTTGACTATATCTAAGTTTAGATTAAAAAGTCTTGTCTAGGTATCAAGACTAGAGTCTAGATAGTTTCAAGACTACATTAACCTGTACATACGCTTTAGATAATTCTTCGGCAGTGTTCTTTTTCTATTTGACAATCACTGTTTCAGCTTTTTATTAATCTAGAGTCTTAAAAATTTTCTATAATTCTCTCGTCTTGATCTAGAATAAGTCTAGATCTAAACAGCAACATAAGCATAAATCGATTAGTTGTTTTATATAAAAATAATTATGTATTACAGCAGCAAAACTGGTTAAATTTTTGCAAGAAATTATTAAAAGCAATAAAAGAAACCTAGAACGTATATTTATTTATTTATTTATAAGTAGTGTTAGTTTATAAAATACTTTGCAAATTAAAAAAAGTAAATATACATTTACACACTTCCTCGTATGAATTAGCAATTTGTAACAGTAAATTCATTCTAAATTACAAATTAAAATCCAACATTAACAACTAAATAGTGTAATTATATTGAAATGACTTACCTAAGGCGGCGTATACACTCTGTATTGCTATCGAAGATAATGCGAGTATAATAACGACATTCATCTTGGGAACGAAGTGCCTGAAACAAATAAACCAAGTCTTAGCGCCGTGATTCTGTACGAGTATGGAATACATTGCAAGTTATCTTCCTACATATTTGCTCAGGTATTCAAAAATACGGTAATGTTTATGATTACGCGCCAAGAACTTAAAAGCGTTTTCTAGTTACTAGTAATCTTGTGGGAAATTTATGGACTATAAGAAACGTGCTGAAATTTTGAGTAGATTTACGTTTTCTTTTTTTGTTATTATTAGTTGTAGTAATTTTGCAGTAATGGTAAATTACAAACATTTTATGGGTCACGGTTTATTAAAAACCGTAAAAACGTTTACATAGTTATTACATTATTGTATTATAAAAACTGTATTTAACGATGTCCCACAAAATAGATTGACACACCCAGTAATAGATAAGCCGTGAAGATGATTTTTTACGAGTATTATGGAAGTTATTCCTAGAATAGGACTTCAAGTACCATAGAAATTTGGTTAGTAACAATCTTGTTTGTGTTTACAGATTCAGATTTCTGTTACACCTACTTGTACTAAATGATATAATGTTATTATTATTATAAACATAAATTAGACGAGGTTTGGCTTCATTAAACTGTTTCCTTCAGGAAAGAAGAACAATAATAGAATATTATACACCAAGGTTGAAAAGACTATCATTATTGACCTAAAGCCAAGTTGTGTCCCGAGGGGCGATGTAAACGACGGACATAAAGCGCTGGTCAATAATGGTATTCTCAACCGTGGTATATATATTATTTTTCACTACTTTTCAATTTCAATCCTACTAAAATAAATTATATTGACAATAGGTAATAAATATTTTGAAATGAACATTAACTTATTTCTTAATATTCACAAAATATAAAGTAGGCTGTCTTTGTTTTTATATTTGACGTTTCAGTTTGTCAATCGCATTTTGGTTTTATTTGATTTATTATTTATATATATTATATTTCGATGGCGTATTTAATTTGTGAGTCCATACTTTACACTTTTCTTGAGTTAAATGATATGGATATGGAAATTTAAGTATCTATAAAAAGTGATAGATCTTTTTAGAAGACCATTGTTACCAAGTAAGCCAGTAAGCGGTAATGAAAAACAATTTCTCATATCAAATAAAGATTAATAATAATGGTTGTCTAGGTTAGTCGTGAAACAAATGGTATATTTTTATTTTTAATAATAAATTATGTTTTAAGTATTACCTAGTTATTCTATAGAATCCCAGGTTTTATATATGTATTAACGATAATATAAAATAATATTTATTTACGCCTGATATAGGTTTTACTGTGAGTAGTGTTATACATGTATGTATTGCTGGTCACAATAGTGCACCGCAAGTTTATTTTGAAAATGTTATTTTGAAGTATGTACATAAGAAAATATAATATTATAGTCAAAAAATATTCTTTATTCCAAAAATTATAATATAAGTACAAATAGAAATTTTGATTATTTAAAAAATTACATTTTCAAAACACATTTTTCAAAATTTTTCAAATAATTTATAACGTAACATTAAACTAATGAGTTAAGTAGGCCTTTAGTGTAATTAAGTACAATATCGATAATAATAGATATAACGGTATTCAAATTATAAATATACATTCGCAGATAAGTTTTTATTTAATTTTTTACTTTGTAACAGAAGTGTTATGTGGTAATATTATCAAAAGTTAAAATTAATTTATATTTATGTGGTCAAAAAGTCAAATTCTTTACAATCTATTTCTCATATATTTTGATACTCTCCACTCTGTTAGACTGCCCTGTAGTGACTTTTAGTAAAGTTCCCCTACGGTACAAACATATTATTATTGACATCTGTAATGGAACACATCCAGCTATAGAATACATGATACAACAACAAATAGCGATTGTCACATTTTAAAAATTGTTTAAAATCAATTCACTCTCGTCATGGAAAAACTATACATTACTTCCAAGTCAGTATTGTAATCAATTAAGTTTTAATACAAATAAATCTCTTCAAAAAAATACGTAATCAAAGTATAGTCGATTCCGTTTATTAGAGGAGCCATTTTTTAGACGAAATCTTAAAGAAAAGATATCAAATTAATAAATTATTACGTAATTTTATTATTATTTTTGCACCTCCGTCCCATTTTGTCTAATATAACAGAACTCAAAATCGTCCAGAAACTCTCTGTTTGCCGGAATACTAACTTAAATATTTTACCAGTACATTCTGTGAAAAAAAAATTATTTTATTGTAAACGTAAAAAGTTAATTAAAAGAACTATTTTTGATTTATTATTCAAATGTCACTATTTATTTTAATACCACAAGTGAATCTTTTATATATCCATGTGAATCGAAAATGTTAGTGTCATAAAAACTTACAGTGTATAAAATTTTAATTAGCAATAATGTTTCTTTAACAGATTAAAAGTGTCATCGACGCAAAAAAATCTTGTGCATCATACACCCAGAAACTGTTTTGCAAGATATCGCATTATTTGCAGATACACTACTCTCGCAAAAATTCAGTTTCTGGATCTGGACTAGTGATAGAAAAAACTATTGTTGAGTAGAGTTTGAATTTTATTTTTGCGTTCAATAATTAATAAATGAATAGATATAACACTTGCTCTATAATTCATCCATAATATATTATTTATAATAATCTATCTCTGATTGCAATCGCACGGCAAATAATATGAAATGAGTGATTTATGCATGCAGATGCGACAGTTTCTTGTCTGTACGCCTACTGCGGTGGGCTGTTAATTACTCAAGGGTGGTGAATTAATCGAATGTCGATGGAAAAGATAATTGAGCTCCACAGCCACTGCGATAAATCCACGCAAATGTTGGCCGCAGATTTATAGAGTCACGGAGGAAAAATCCTGATGAATGCTCGATAATCACTAGCTTCATTTGCGGAGATAAGATGGGGAGGAATTCTTCTTCCGAAGAGATTAATCGATGACGGTTATACTGATTCACTACTCATTATTTATTTATGTGGGGTCTGTGCTCTAATGGGTTCGCTCTGACATTACCTGTTTGAAATCACTTAGCTGAAATGATTCTTCCGTCATGTATTCCCCAGTGGTTCATTTTTTACACTAGCCAAGAGTGACAGGAAGGGGATGTTCACGATGAAAATATAAAAAAATATGGAAATCAACGCCGTAGCATATTGGCACAGCTCACATCCAATAATGTAAAATAATATAATGATGCATTACAATTATTTATTAATGTACTTTTCAATATTTATTTATATCCATAGAAAAATACTCAGTATGGTTCAATATGTAAGTATTCTAATTTTAAATATTCATAAGGTGACATCTGATAAACCTCCTCAGTAAAAACAAATCATCATTACCGAAAGATGCGATAAAACAAATTAGTACATGCATTCTACAGTTCAAGTAATGTAATAAATAATAATAAAGAGGTATATCATAATCTTAGTATAATATTTTTTATTATAAAAATGAAATTTTCATCTCACAAGAGTTAAAAATCAGATTGGCAGCTACTTACTAAATAAGTATACTGTCCTGAAAAAATAATACTCTTTACATAATAGTATGTTATACAACAAAAAACTTCCGAAAGTGCAAAATGTTTGTTATTCTATTTATCGTTAAAGGAAATTTATTTATAGATCTAAATGGTCGGATGGATAGACCTTTTACCAAAAATAGACAAAATATTTTTAGAATAATCTCTAATATCAGAAATATAAAATACCTACTCATATTACCCATAGAAATTTTAGAAAATTTCTATTTATATAATTTTATCTACGAAATATTTACTTACTTTTTACTAATATTTACTTTGCATTATTTAAATTTAATATATTTACTCATATCATTATTTGTATTCGTGATATTAATAATTATGAATTATTTACTTTTGTCATAAATTAGGCTGTTATATTCTAATCTAAATGCATTTACCTGCATGATATATGTAAAATTGTTATCAAACACTAAAATTCATAGAAAACTGTATATAAAAATTTATTTATTGTCGCAAAGATAAAATTTGTTTGCATTTTTGCACATGGCATTAAAAAATTTGCAAGTTCTATAATAATCTATTTAAAAATAAATTGTGATTTATTGTGGATATTAAAGTGTTTACTTTATCATTAGATAAGAAAAATATGTTTGTAAATATATCACTAATATTCCTTAGATATAAAATTATATGTGAAGTGTACTTAATTCAATTTCTAATTATCTATTATCTCTTATCTAGCCGGAATGAGCAAATCTGGTTAATTTTATCTGGAATAATCAGATTTGCAATCAATTTGCAAATGATAGAACAGCTGTTGCCAGGAATTGGAATAAAACGTTTTCTGCGTGGTCGCAGGACAATGTTCCTTGCAGCTGCTGCTTGCGAATGCCGCAGGATTCAAGGACCGGACTTGTAAATGGGCCCAGAGTAGGATATTAGGTGCAGGAATATTTGAAATTGTAATTATTGGCTTTATTAGTCTTACAAATATCAAAAGTGCTGGTAGAGACAGAGTACTAATTCACACAACAATATGAAGTTAAAAAAAAAAACGGAAAAAGGATATTTCTTTTTACAAATTATAACATTAACAAACATAAAATTTAACTTAAAAATTTAATCAAGAAACACCAGAAATAAGAGAGAGAAAAGGAAAAACATTAAATGAACTATTAACGAATACTAATAACAGACCATTTATATGGTTAGGACAAAAGAATGTAATCGGGTAGATTAGTTAAAAAGTTGATGGAAACAAAAAGTAAGAAAAAATAAGAAAACTAGAATCAATAACGAAGAAATTAAAAAAAGAACAGATATTTTATTTGGTATAAACTCATTAAAAGAATGATTCTGGAGAGCCTTGTCTAGTGAAGGCGATTGAAACAAAAACTAAAGAAAAAAAAGAATGCTAAACCAAGAAAGATGTGGATAAATAGAATAACAACAAAACTTGAAAACAGACTCCTTAAGTGATTTGGGTACATTAAAATAATAAACCTGTGTAGGCTACTAAAGACTGTATTTGAACCAGGAAGACCAAAAAGAAGAAATAGATGTAAAACAGGAAAGATGTGTATTGATAAATAGCAGCAGGAAAGAAAAGCGAAAAATATTAGATGAATGAAATGATAAAACTGGAAGCAATAACGAAAAAATTAGAAAAGAAACATTTTACATTTTTGGGCACATTAAATGTATGAACCCTGATAGTATGTGATTGAAACAGAATAAACGAAGAAAGAGAGGTTAATGAAGATAAAAAAACAGAAATAGAAACGAAAAGAGGACAAGCATTAATGATATGAAAACCATGTCACAGGCCAAAGGGCAAAAATACTTAGAAGAAATGGATTGAATAATCACTTAATAAGGATCAAGATGACAAAGCAGAAGACCGAGTACATAACAACTAACGATGTATATGGGCAGTGGTTATTTATTTATGGTGTATTCCGAAAATGATCCAGAGTAACTTACTTTTTTAGTAACCAGGTATATTAACAGAATACGGTTCCTGAACATCTTGATTACTTTTTAGTAACCAAACTAACTGTGATCGATTAACTTTTCAGTCTTACAAGCAAATGCATTGTTTTGATTATTTGTAAGTATACCCCTTGGGCGTAATTCTGTAAGATACATGATTTTAAAATAATATTCAAGTAAACTGATTATCTTGTCTAATAAATTCTTCATCATTTTCCTTTGAGCTACTGACAGTTAGTATAAAATTATTTAAAAAATACTACGCTTTTATAATCTGTAAATATTATGACATTGTACAAGTGTGAATTATGCTTTTATACTTTTGACATTTTTCAAAATGTCATTTAAAAAGCGCTTCGTTGATCAACCGCTGTTGATCAGACTGTGACCATAACTGATGACTGTCAAATTAGCGTTAAAACAAATTTTCCATCAGTTAGTGCTAGGTTTGTGCTGGTTTTATCCAGTATATGGAAGTTTGTTCTATTTAAATAACAAAATTATCAACAATTCATATTTACTGAAGTCTTTGCACTAGCTAATAATGTACTCGTGTTATTTAAATAAAACAAACTTCCATATCCTGGAACAAACCAGCACAAACCTACCACTAACTGATAGAAAAATAATTTTTCTTTTTTTTCTTTAGTATTTAGCAATTTGGTAGTGTTAAGTTGAGGTTCCTACTAGAATATTGTTAATATTTCTGTTATTTAAATAGAACAAACTTTTATATTCTGGAGCAAACCAGCACAAACCTAGCACTAATTGATGGTATAGCTATTTTTAATTTCCTTTATAATTAACAAATTTAGTAGTGTCAAGTTGGGGTGTTAAATAAAATTGTTGATATTTCTGTTATTTAAGCAGAACAAACTTCCATATTCTTGAACAAGCTAGCACAAACCTAGCACTACCTGATCGTATATTGTTTTTTATTTTTTTTATGATGAGCAACCCAACTTGGCAGAAACCCATAACCTCACTGCATTTTATTTTCAAAATACTATTTTAGTAAATGCGGAGTTGAGATCTGGGATGCAAATAGTGGCAAAAAACCTTTAACCAAAAAAAACACCACTGTGTCCGAGTGGTTCATTACAAACAGCAGGTATATTTCCAGAGTCAATTCCGCTGATAAAACAAAAAATAAACAATAAATTTAGGTATTTGAGGCTTTGTGCTGTATAAATGTTGTGCTGTATGCATGACTAAGGAATTTTATTGAATGAACATATGTCAAAAAAGTGAAATACGTAGCAATTTTAACGTTTTGTTGATAAACAAGTAAAAACACGTGTTTGGTTTATCGAAACCGCTTCACACGTAACAGCGAAAATTTAGTGCAGAAATTTTGCAATTTCTGTTAAAACAAATGAAAAAATGCATATTTCAATTTCCAAATACAAAAATATTAATCAATTGCACCGCTTTATCTATTGCTTGATTTAAGTGCATTTATTGCTCATATATTTATATGCATAAATGCAATATTTGTATTAACTAGATAAGATTCGTTATCCGATAATTAAAATAAAAAGTATAATAATCAAAACATTTAAAAGCAATGATTGCAAATGTGATAATATTATTTTTACAGTAATCTATCTTGTTCTATATTGTTTAATTTGATTAATAAATCCTTGATCCCATAAAAAATGTAATAATTGACAAATAAAGATAAAGTTAAAAGTTCATTGATATAAAATTGCGACAAAAATGATGTAAATACGTTAACAAAGATTAGTAATTATTTATAATTTAAAAATTTAAACACTACTCATTTAAATAAAAAATAGAGTATGTAAGTAAATTATGTAAAATTATAATATTTGTTTTTCATTTGATAAAGCAATAATTTATTCTGAAATCAGTATTTTCCGTTTAGGAAGACAGTGACAAGGCCAATGCTAAATATAAGACAGTCATGCGCAATAGCAAGAAAGTGGAGAAACTTCAAATGATTCGATCAGTCATTGTAAATAAACTGCATGCTGTTCACCTGCTTCTCTTAT
This sequence comes from Stenolophus ochropezus, assembly GCA_035578165.1. Classification (NCBI taxonomy): domain Eukaryota; kingdom Metazoa; phylum Arthropoda; class Insecta; order Coleoptera; family Carabidae; genus Stenolophus; species Stenolophus ochropezus. The sequence goes on from JAQOWZ010000002.1 coordinate 9,558,709, forward strand.
CTCATACAACATAGTTATCTTCAGCAGGGATTATATAATTCAGTGTAATTGTAGTAGTGCTATCAGAACTAAGTGCAGTGTTACACAGTCTTGCAGCAAAAATGAGGAAAGGTCAGTGATCTTTAAGCGAAAATAACAAGCGACTTCATATTCAAATTCATTACATTATCATTAGAATTATACATATAAAATTTATAATGTAATATGCACAGATTTCTCTTTTATAAAATAGTGAAAGGTTTGAAATAAAAATTAGGTAATTTTAAATTAATTGTAAATATCGAACAAATAATTTTGTAAACGAAAAATGCTGCAGGCATTATGTATTTTATAAATAAACAACTCATACATATTTTCGTATTTTTGCTATCAACACATGTATATCTTTTAAATGATAATTATAAATAAATTCCTAAAAAAATATCTTTATATAAAATTGAATTAATGTATAAATAATAAACACAAAATTTAAAACCAATAAATATCAAAATCAAAATGCTTGTGTGCTTTTTTTTAACTATAACTATAATTATTAAAAATTAATAAATGTCAACTCTGGGACTCTAAGTCCTATTTATATCCTTTATTTCATACTGCATTGCATTTCCATGTTTACAATTGTGATTTCAGTCCGATGAATGAGACGGTATTATTATTCGTTACGGTACTGTATCGTTGCTCAGCGAATTTTTACTTCTAAGTCCTTTAAATGATTTAAACATATTTGTATATTCTTATATTTTATAGTACTAAATTTAAATCCTTTAAATCTGAACTTATTTTAATATATTTCTATTGACAGCGTTTTTCTTCTTAAATTTGTTAATGATAACTAGATTTTTTTTCTATTTTTTTAATAATTGTCAAAGATATAAAACCAAAATTTTAATTGAATTGAAAATTGTGATACAGTAGGAATGTTTGTACGTCATGGTCATACGTTCGTTAAATGATTTTCACGGTACTCATTTCTAAATTCCAAACATCTTATTCTTATAACAAGTTACTATTCTAGTATTTTAACTCATGTACTGATCTACTCTCATAATTAATAAACAATAAGTTACTATGACATATTTGTTTCCTTTAATTTAATAGTATAATTAAAATAATTATTTTAAATTGTTTATTGATGTTTGAAATATGTTCTTGTTCTTTATTATTTTTTTATTGTTAATGTGAGTAATATTTACAATATTTTCTTGACTGGTCGATGAATAGGATAAGGCGAATGAAAGTCAAAAATAAAATGTGCACAGGCACACTTTTTGACTTTCTCTCCCTGAAGAAGAACCAATGTGTGGGTCAGTGGGTCGAAACCGGCCGGAGTCTAAATAAAGCATTTCAAATATTGACTGAATCCCAGAAATAGTTTTATCCTGTGTTAGTAATGTATTTGTTATTTGTTTATGTACTGTGCAGTTCCAGTAAGAGTGGTTTTGGGCCTGTTAACATTCGGTATGTTCTTCATGTACCAATTAAGCCGTTTCAACATCAACATAGCAATAGTAGCCATCAACCGAGCAGAACTTCAAAACAACTCAACATCGGTAATATTCCTTCTTAATTTGTCCTTTCCTTACGTTACTTATTTTGTTAGCTCACAATCTGCAACACTAAAATACAAGTAGCATTTGTCACTAACGAATGTTGAGCCACAAATGATGAAAATTTGACATTTCACAAGTTGAGATACTTGAAGCTCTGTTTAACAAAGTAATGTCACAGGTGACAAAAATTTATCCCTTCATAAGGTGGCTCATTTCGTTAACGTGCTGCGATTAGACTTGGGACGGAATGTCTGGGTTGTTTGGAACCTTCTATAAGCTTTAGGTTGAGAACCTACTTACTAAAATTACACGTGGCCTTATTCTGTTTAGCAATGTTGTGCCACAAAGAGTACAGATAATTTTAACGGCCAGCAGTGACTTAAATTATTTACAAATGTACACAACTACAACGGACAGTGGTGGCTTACTTATCGCGCTCCGACTCGAATTGAGCGGAGTTCCAAAATCATGAACTAATCATATATAAATACCACTATGTTTGAATAGTTCGGATCTATTATAAACTGCAGGTTACTTGCAGAGGCTTCATTTTTAGCATTTAAGTAAAAGGTACAGAAGGCAAATGAAATCAGGAATCTGTCTCCAGAGGATGTAACAAGCTTCGTAAAAAGTGTAGAACTGCTTTTAGAAAACTAAAGGCTGATTTTTAAGTGACAGAATACAGATCATAATTTAGCACAGAAAATTGATGATTAATTGAAATCCATTTATAAGAAACACACAGCACAAAACATAGATCTGCACAGTTTAGAAATTTACCAATATTCCTTTTCTATATTTGTGATTTCTATGTGCCAGCATATTTGACGCGATTTAGTACTTTGTGGTAGTAAAAAATAATTCTATTTTTTTTATCAGTTTTTTTAATCAGTTAAGTAGAATGTTGGCCAATGACAATAAGAAGGTTGATTATATAAACAAAATGAAACAGCAGACCGTGAATCGCAGAACATATAATCTGTGTTTTGTTTGACATTTGTAAAACCTCTAAACAAAAGTCTTTGTTTTCTTTGCTAAACCAAACCAAAACCATGCTAAACTCATATTGTGTGTTACACGTTATTTTAATTTTCTCCCTTTCAAAAATAAATTATTGTCGTTATTCTGAGGCTGTTAGTACTAAAGTGTCAAATGTAAGATGAGGCAAGATTTCATGAATTTAATTTGTAGAATTAGGACACATACTTATTATAGAATTGAGAAAAAGTACATTATTTTAAGAGAATACCATATATAATAAAAGAACATTTTACTTGTTAATAAATACTTCTCGAAAAATTACTTGTGAGGTGGTGATAGATAATTAAAGTATTTACTTCTTTAGTAAAGGTAGTATTTCTTTAAAAATGAAGTGATTTTTTTAATAAATTAAAGTCATTTATTTAATTTAATAATCAAATAATACGTTAAGGAAAAAAAAACGCTAGATTTCCGTGTTTAATAAATATATAATTAAATTTCCACTGAACTTCATGAGTTGAAACTAGAAGTGGAGCCGAATATTCGGTTACGGATTTCGGCCTCTACTAGATTCGTCAGTAGGTGAAAATTAACAAAAATTACAAAGAGTATCTTATTTTCATCTAAGGAAGATGTAAGTGACGTCGAAAAATATAAAAAGTGCTGATATTCAGAACTTCATTTCACCACATCTAGGTACCAATTTAGTCAGGAAATACCAATACTTGATGCTAAACCACAGAATAGATACACACAGAAGCGCTAGTCAGTTCTATGACCTTGAAGCATTGTGTAGACCTTTAAATTTCTGCTCTTTCTTTACCTCTCTCTCAAATGTGAGGAAACTTTCCGATTATAAACAATGGGCCCTTTAAATTTGTGCACCTTCTCTCTAATTTTCGCTTCTCTGTCACTGTCGCTTCTGTATAAACCTATTCTGTGGCTAAACTATGTTATGTTCTGTGTCACTTTTAAATCCAGCTTAGTGAAAACTATATATAATAGACCTTGCACATCACAGAGCTGGGTCCTCTTTATACCGTCACTGTCGCTTCTGTATAATGTATAAACCTATATAAACCTATTCTGTGGCTAAACTATTTTATGTGCTGTGTCACTTTTAAATCCAGCTTAGTATGCCATTTTTAATAGATCTTTTAGATCAGAGAACTGAATCCTCTTTATATTAATAACAAGGATAATGTTTTAGAGCTTCGATGGGAAGGCGATAGTCCTGGGCGCGTTTTTCTACATGAGCTGGGTCACCGAGCTGCTGGGAGCATACCTGCTAACGAAGTTCGGATGTAGATATGTGATGGCAATAACTTTCAGCTTCAATGCGCTGGCGTGCTTCTCGTTTCCATGGTCGTACAGGCTGCATCCTTTGTGCGCGGCTCTGGTTCGCCTTGTTCAAGGACTCGCCTTGGTGAGAGTCAATAACTTTTCATTTTTGCTTTCTTATCGCTAGTACTAGGAAGTGGAGCTTGCTAGCGACTTCAATAAAGTGCTATTTTTCATCTGGCTCTCTTTCTTATGGAAACTTTATATCTTTTTTGATAATGTGATTATTACTTCTATTTTATTGTTTGTTGTTAATAATGACTGCCTTAACAATAACTGTATTATATAACAAGTTGTAATGTTTGTTAGACTCGTGTTGTAGTAATTGCAGTTTTATTTATTTGTAGAATTAAGATATTTCAATTGCTTGTCAAACATTAAGATGATTCAAAGTCTATTTTATTTGCAATGTTTAATGGTCTTGTTTTACAGTTTCAAAGCAATTGTATTTATTAAGTTTGATAAACTTAGTTACGACGAATATATAAAAACCCAGTACATAAAAAGATTATTAACGACTCTCGTACAGTACTTTCTCTATTATTGCGATTGCAAATTTAGACAAAAATTTAAAAAAATATTATAGGACTTGTTACACATTAACAGCTGTTCAATTTGCGCTTAACGAATCATTTATTAGAGATAGATAGCATAGCTTCAAACGGTTCAGGCTGTATGTAAAACATTCAGAGGCCCAGGGTTGTTACAATTTTATCCGTCCCAAAAAAACCCAAGCAAACCACCCAAAATATCCATTCGAAAAAAATTCTTAAAATGCTCAATTTTTTTTTAATTAATTTCATTCTATACTTCCAAAAATTTACATAAACTTAAATAAACTAAGATTATAAAATACACATAATGCTCGCATAAAAAAAAAAAGAAAAAAATATATGTAACTTTATTAATACTTGTATTTCGTGTTAATATAGTTAAATATTAATTTTCAGAAATTAATATGAACTATTGATATCTAAAATAATTCAAATTAAATATATGTAATTCATATATTTTGACATTTCTAATAAAACCCAGACTTAAAAGAAAACGGGTTTTTTAAAAAGCAGGTCGGTTGGATTTTTTGTCAAAACACGGGTTTTTCTCAACCTTGCTGAGGCCACAGCTTGTCAAGTTGTGAATAAAATATTATTTAGCTCCCTGGAAACATTAGGTTATATTTTTTGAGCAAAAAAGTAAGCGATGCGACGTTCAAATAAATAAATTCCTCAATTTACTAGCACATTTACTATATATCTGTAATTCTCATAAAGTTTATTTCTTTGACTTTTAAACTCCTAACATTAAGCTAGGATAACCATAAAATAACCACAAATGGAATTTTAATACGATTTTTGTTACTATGCATTCTAACATCTAAAATAGGGTGAACAATAATACAGTATGTGCAACGAAATGCGGGCCATAGTACTTTAACATGAAATTTTAAAAAAGTGCACACACTGTATACTTGAAGTATATCTTGTTGGCCTAATGAATGTCAAGGATTTAAAAGTCAAATAAATGAACGTGACGTGAAATGCAGTAATCTTTTGCTAACCCTGAAAATTATATAGAGACAAATATTTCTGGCGCTGTTTATTTTAGGAACCATTGCCAACGAAAAAGGAATTTAAAACAAAATTTATTTGTATAGATAATTCTATAATTTTCTTTGTCTATCTCTCTATAAAATGTAATGTATTGGAATTATTTGCTTTTTTATGTGTAGGGTACGACTTGGCCTGCAATGGCTTACCTGACATCAAAATGGATTCCAAAAAATGAGAGAAGCAGATTTATGAGCGCTTATCATGGTATTTATATATTTACTCTTTAAACAATGATACCATATTTTATATTAATGTACATATGTATAAATTATTTTATTTTTAGGGGCAGCATTTGGAGCGTCGTTTTCCAATCTTTTAGGAGGAGTAGTCATCGAGAATTTAGGCTGGCCTTATGTTTTCTATGGCACTGGAATTTTGTCCATTATTTGGGTTATACTTTGGTATCCATATGCTTATGATTCTCCTTCATTATGTCCACGAATATCAAAAGAAGAACTAGAATATTTAGAGAATAACATAGAAATGAATACGAATGTAAGAAAAGTGATGAAACCTACTCCATGGAGTTCAATTTTCACGTCTCTTCCTTTTTGGTCGATTTTCTTCATGTTTTTTTCATTGTTGTGGTTTATAATCACGCTAGCTATGCAAATGCCGACTTATTTTGATATGGTTCACAACCTGGACATTAGAACGGTATACCAGATTCCATGTTTTGTTTTTAAATACAAGTTGATCTTGTTTTAGAACGGGTTGCTGTTAAGCATTCCAGATATTATGAAGGCTGTTGTTGGCATTTATTTTCCCATAGTTATTGATAACTTTATTAAGAAGAAGAAGATTACTGTTCAACAAGCAAGGAAATTTTCTTGTGGAATCGGTAAGTACTTTTTATTTGCAATAAACAATTTTTTGTGTACTTCATGAAAAGAGGTTATTTTAATACGTAGAAAAAATAAGGTCATGTGCGACTTATTAACAACTGCATCTATTAAAATATTTTGATTAAAATAAAGCAATACTTTTTTCCAAAATATTATACAAATAAATTGTGAAAAATTATTCCACGTGTATCTTCACATAAACATTCTACTTTTTTTTTAATTCATTCGTTTTGAAAATTTTGTTTGTTCATTTGTATCCAGCACCGACCCGAGACTTTTTAGCGCCCAATTTCTAAACATTTTTTCAAGTATTTTTTTTAATTTTTGAAACATTATTTTATTTATCTACGACAATATTCTAATTTGTAATTATCACACTAATTTAAAAGTCATTATTAGATCCATAATGGCACTGATGCCTAGTTGCACCAACAAGGTTTAAATTTTAAGCAACACTTAAACAAAAAAAATGTCATTGAAATTTTGATAGCAATGGTGAATAGTTTATTTTACATTTTACGATAAATAACAATAGAAATTCGATTAGAATAACTAAAAAGTAGGTACTATTGAAACAAGAAAAATATCTCATCCAGTTTCAAGGCAACACGTATTTTCTAGCAGAATTTTTAGTGTACTTAATATGTTACTATCGTCATAACAATATCAATTTAATTATTAACATTTTCCATGAAGTACTCAATACAAAAGAATGGTTGAACTCTTGCAAGAAAATTGCCACTTGTAAAACAATCTGCTAATATTCTAGTTCAATTTTTTATACTATACTTTACATATTTATATAATTATAAAGCTGACTGTATTTTGTCTGTTCGGAACTCTAAGATTATGGTCCTTATTAGACCCCTGCCGAAGGTAACTAAATAATAAAATAAGAATAAACTACATTTATTTTAAATATATTTAAAATAATCCAACCTTGACTGCCAGATAACGAACTACTCTGCTGAGTTGCGGTACAACCAACGTTTAGAAAGTCAAAGCCATAACCTTAGAGATACGAACACACTTCCTACAAAGTGTAGCAAAACAAGGCACTAATGTAATATTTATTTCAGGATGTATGATACCTGGAATACTATTAGTATTTTTGGCATTTTATGGCAACAACAGTATAGAATTAGCTGTTACATTAATTATTCTATGTGTAGCAATAAACGGAGCTGGTACCTCATCAATTTTAGCTAATGTTGTTGATATTAGTCCAAACTATGCTAGTAAGTATATAACTGATAGTAGTATATTATACTGCTAAAATTATAATATAACTGACTTTGATTTAAGACACTATTCATTGCTATATTAATACAAGTTTTCATTAATTAATTGATTGTGAGAATATTTTCATTTTCTCAGAAATTTCGCCTTGTATTATTACTTATATTACGTAATAAGTTTGATAAATGCCAATTTAATTAAGTTACATTCTATAATTTTTCTACAGTACAGTAGTGGCTCATCAAGCAAAAAAGGAATTAAAATAATAATCAAAAGAATTAAAATTTCTTTATAGTTTTAATTTAAATTTTAAAAGCATACGTTTCTTCTTTTTTTCGGCTAATTTATCTATTAATTGTTTAGAGTAGTTTTGTGGCAAAAAAATTTCGGGTTTCTTTATTCTCAGATGCAACAAATCTCACTCAAGTTTCAGTTTCTATTTTTTCACCACGATCGTCCGCAAACAGCAAACATGGAAAACAAAAATCCAGTGGTTTCTTAAATATACCTCTTTATTAAATTGTTTTTTATACGATTCACCACGATTTTTACCCGAAATTCCTTTGTTTAGTTCAGATTTAACTGCCAATTTTTAGGTAAAGTTTGGAAAACTAATTTTATGTAATTGAATAACTACGTTCATTTTGAAACATGAATTTAAACTTCAAAATTAATTTAAGGTAAACAAGAAGTATGTGTGAATTACAATGTGTACGTCAAACTCATTCCGATGGTAGATATCGTCTAACGAATCGTATAAAATACGGTAGAAGAACACCGTAATTTGTCAGCAAATTTGTGAATGATGCTGGGCGACTAAACTATTCAGTGGTCGTTTGACTCTTTGTATCACGTCACAGCGCTCAAAGTAAAATTTTGTTATTTATATTTATACTTATATAATTAATTAAAGGTGCGCATTTTTACTTAAAATTTTTGGTAATTCTGCAGTTCTGTAGCACTTAAAACGAGCCACCACTGCTAATAAATAGAGGGTGGAAATTATTTGCGATATATTAGAAAACAATTTCCCCGTTCCGCTCATTTCTTATTTCTTGCACTGTACTAATATTATAAAAATATTTTTAGGTACCGTAATGGGAATTGTAAAAACATTTTCCAACATTCCAGGAATAATCTCTCCAATTATTGTAAAATATATATTAGCAGATGTATGTACCCAAATACAAATTACAACAATTACTAATTATATATTTTCAGAGCAAGAGCAATGATAACTGGACGTCAATATTTTTAATAACATCGATCATGGTAATGTCAAGTTGCACATTTTATTTATTTTTTACTTCAACTGACATTCAGCCATGGAATTGTCAAGATGATACAGATTTCGAAAAATCAGAAAAGAATATACCATTACAAAGTATTGCAAATGGCGATCTCAAAGAAGAAATAGAAAATGGAGAGGCGTTACTAGAAAAAGAGAACAACAAAAGTAATTGTTAACATAAATACTTAAATGTCTGTGATAATAATTTAAGATATTACATATAAAATATTTTTATTAAATTTATTTATATGTTCCTGAGAAGATTTAGAAAAAACAAGAAAATATTGTACAATAAAATAAAGACTGATCTTTGTACGCCAGTTTTTATTGTAAAACCAGAAATCCTTTCCGTGGAATTCGCATAATAGACATCTCAGGGCGTTATTTATAGCCAGGCACGTACAAAAAGCTGTAATATCTTTCACCGAACCGTGTAGCTCATCCTTTATGGATATTGGTATGTAAACACGTTCTCGACATATATTTCTTACAAATAACCATTCTCACACATACCTTTATTTATGTGGAAGAAAATTCCTTGGGTGTACAATATAAATCATATTTCATATAAAGTATATTTCTACTAGATATACAAATAGGAATTGTAATTAAAATCAGGGTCCCGGAAATAAATGATTTTTCGTTTCGTTTCGATTCAGTTTCGGTTAATATCGTTTCCGTTCGAACAAACATAATTTTTTTTTCGAACCGGTTATTTCGTTTCAGAGATTTTTATGTACATTTTGTTTAACAATTCATAATTTATTATTACAATAATTAAAAATTAATATATAGGTAATTATACTTCACAAAAAACAAAAAAAAAGTTATGTTCATAGGATTAATAGATAAAGATTCAATAATTAAAATTCAAACAACAATTTAATATATTTTCTATCAATTTTTTGGTAATTATAGCTCTATTAGGGGATAAAATAAATTTTAGGTCCTAAAATACACTCTCAACTTGACATGAGTAGTTGAAACAGCTATAACATTCTATATAACATAATATAAATTTGGCTACAATTGAAAGGAACAGAACAATAAAAATGATAGATTTTTTGACTAAGAATATTTGAGTTTCTTTATTTATCTTTCATATTTATAGATTAATTTTCAGGTAAAAGTAAAACTAATCTTACAAAATTGACAATAATGACATTGATAATTTTAAAAATATTTGCAAAATAACTAGATACTATAAATTTCGTTGCAAATTTTATAATAGCAACACAAAATGACAGGGCCTAGTATTAATTTCATCATTATGTATAACATATTTTCAGGTTTTACCTAATAAATAATAACATACTAGATACTAGTAAAATGTAAAAAAATATAATAAATTTCAAAGCAACATATATATAATATATGTATATTTCAAATTAAAATAAATAACATTCTAAATAATTATGAAAATAAATACATGAAGTTGAACAAAACATTATTTCATTTATTTTAAAACACATGTATAAATAAATACAAATAAAATGTAATTTAAATTATAAATTAAAACTGCAGTACATTTCAAACAATAATTAATTAACGGTCCAAATTAAATTTGAAATATAAAATAATTCATTTTTAATATAAGTTTTATCTTCATACTGTGTTATTGATAAATATTTTCGTCTCAAAACCACAGAAAATATGTTTTAAAAAGAATTAAATAATATATTAAGTTTATTACCAATATATTTTTAATTTATATTTTTTCGAGTATAATATAAACTCAAGTAAATTTATCCGTGTAAAATCTATTAAAAATATTTTATGTATATGTATTTATAAGTATTATGATATTATGAACAAGTTTGAACTTAGCGCAACCATCTAGTCAGCCTTGTTAGTTGTTTAAACATCTGACAGTAAGGTTTTGGTTGTAGACTGTGTAGTGCGCTGATAGACTTTTCATTTTTTATCTTATTATTATCTATATTGTAACTCTTTTATAACAAATGTTTCGTTTTAATAAATTTTGTGCAAAAGAACTTTATATTAAAAATTATTGAGCGGTGTTTTATTATAAACATTTCGATCTTCAGGTTAACAAGACGCAAAATAAGGTAAGATATTTTTAATTATTTAAGTCATTTAAGACTAAGATGATTATGTTTTTAATGCGGAAACTACAAAACCAAATAAAGTGAATAAAATGCTGTATCGTATTTGTAATTGGTTTCTGGGTAATAGTGCCGGTCTTTGAAAAGCACTTACTCTAAAATTATCGTTAATGTGTGCGATAAGTGCACTGAAGTGGTTTATTGACGAGCAAGTAATGCCTCTTAGAAGATTGCACTTTTAAGAAGAAAAGTTTTCTTGGAAAAAGCCTTTAATTTAAATTATACTCATATATCACTGCAATATTTTGTTAATTGTTTTTCATATATTTACTCAAAAGAAATAATATTTATTTAATTATTATTATTATTATTATTATTATTATTATTATGCACTCTCTACGCCAGTTATAATACCCGTGAGGGAATGTCTGATAAACATTCTGTACGGTATAAATATATCATTACAGTTATTTGCAATAAAGCACTGTCTATGTGACATAAAATATGTTGAAACAATAGACAATAAATTGTTTGTTAATTTCTAGGAAAGTTTAGCAGTTTTGATTTAATATCGCCTGTGAGACGACAGTAGACAAACAGTTACGTTAAACTGGTAACCTATATTACTTTAAGTTGAATTCTCTATAGTTTCAATTCTACACACATTTTTATTACTTTTCTGGATTTTTTTTATATGTCTACCAGTTTTTCTTTTTAATTGATTTTTAAAACTACGAAGGTTGCTTTGCCCCACGCTGTATTTAAGGTTTTCTCTAAATTTTCGACTAATTTAGTCATGTGTATATTTTTCTACAATTATAATCTGGAGCGTTCTATATTTTTTTTGCTTAATTATAAATATGTATAATTAAGGATATTTCTGACATATTGTAATAAACAAGTAATCACTATAATTTTAATTAAGTGAAATAGTAGGACAAAGTGTTATACGTTGACCATATATTTTTTTTTTACTTAATTAAGCATTGCATTAAAAATAAGCTTTATCTTCCTCTACATTACAGTGAGGTAATGCACAGAAGTTCAGTTAAACTCTGGTGGAAATGCAGGTTAATTGTCATAAACATAAACGATGGTCTGTAAAACTCCTCATAGCTCTTTGGAGTTAATAGCGAAGTCCAGGTCAGAGGTCATGTTGCTACGGAGTTAATGCACTGTAGTGTATTCTAACACACTGTGCAGACATCTCATTGCACACTATTATGTTATTCGTTAACGTACAGATGTTTCCAAACTTATTTAAAATTAAATGTGGAACAATAAATTAACAAAAATAATACTTGTAAATAAACAGTTATATCTGAAATATATTTGTAATTCCAGACTTGTATTTAAAAATATAATATGCCTATTCAGAGATTATCATTAAATTGCTCTTTAAAGTTCAAAAGAAATTTAAAAAAAACGCATATTTGTTTTTATACTTCCAAAGTTGTATGTAAAACACAAACATTTCTTAACAATTATAAAAACAAATCTTAAAAAATATTGTGCATTAAATTCTGCAAATAAATTAAAATCTCTTTAATTACTGATTCGAAACTAATTGAAAGCGTATTAATAATAAGCGAAAATTTAGGAATAATCAAAATTATGATTATATTTGTTTCTTAAATTTGAAGAATCATTATACAGTACTACATTAATAATTGTACTTTGTTAATAAAAGAAAGGAAAATTTAATTGTCGTTATTATTTTCAAACAAAGTATCAAAAATGGTTATTTCCATTTTTATTCATCTGTAAAATTCATATAATATTTTAATACTTATGAAAATCTGATGTTTAATAAAATATGCTGTATCCATTTCCCTACTTATTGTAGTTTTCTATTATTGTTTTTGATTTTATTTAGACATCTTTGAGAAACAAACAAATAGTATTTTGAAGTGCCTACGTTTAAAATCTGTTGCGGTGGTATCAAGTTTTCAATAAACAAATCTTGAAATACCTCAACGCGAAACAGACTTAAATAAAAGAGAATACGATCAGCTCTTCAGCTCTTGCAGTTCCCAAGGAATAATATGAACACCTACGCACTTGTAACAAAAGAACGATAAATCTTATTCTTCAGGCGAATAAAACAAGACACATGTTAGCGTACTGCACAAAAATAATAAGCTAATCATTTTCTTCAAATATGGCTTGGCTCGCCTACATACAACAGGGAAAGAAATTGTTGGAAGTATTAATATTTTGCGATAACGTTCAGTTTTAAAAAGACGCGTAATTAATAATTAACATAAATTTTCATTGTTTCAAAAGCGTAAATAAAGTTATAAGAGTTCTTAAAGAAATAAGAAATAATAATTTGTGTTCCAGCACAATGAAACAACTTAAGAAAAATTTCTTAACTACAAAATGCTCGAATCCCCGTGGCGTGTTCTTTGAAATCTTGTGAGTGAGATATCGTTTTAAAATCTAACATACATCATCCACTCCAATCGTAGAAGTAGAGGCATCAGATACTTGTTTATTTTCACAATACAACAGATGAAATATAACTACAATTTAAAATAAAAACCACAAATATAACAAATGCTGTATCAAACCGCAACACATTAATCATTTCGCAACATCATCGGCCAATAAGAAATACTCGTACATCCATTTTTCTTTGATTCTAAGATTTTGCTGTCTCCACTCAGATATTAAATAAATATAAATATATCTTCGTCATAGATTGCTCTTATTGTAGAATACGTCCCATCATTCCATTGTCATGTACAAGTTGAAATAGAGATATCAGATTCAGTCTTACAAGCCAGCAATTTGTATAAAAATTAGGAACAAGTGAACAACTATTGTAACGGACAATACATAATGCAGAGGTCACCTTGGTCAATTGTCCATCTGGCATGTTCTACTATTGAAAGATTATCCTATTACAAATAAATAAATAATGTACAGGTCCGTGGACAAAGTATCATAAAACTGTTCTCTGTGAAGCACTCTCCTCGTCAGATAGAGTGTCTGAAAAATGATTACCGATATCTGCAGATTGACATATCTAGCAATGGGTAAAATTCTATGAATTATGATCTGTATAATATAAATATAAATGAGAATATTAGTGTGATGTTATTATACAGCGATATTTTAATTTGGTTAATAGTTGACGAACCATATTTCACACTCTGCTCAGTTCGAATTTGAGTGCACTAATCAAGTGAGCCACTACTGTCCGTATATATTACAAATTAAAATTGACAATTCCACTCATAATTTGTAATCCAATTAAATCTCAGTATTTGAAATGCGAATTGAACCAATCAGAGTCATATTTCACTCACAATTATCAGTTAGGTACTGTTAATTGCCGCAAAAATTTCACAATTAAATAGTCGTTGTTTAGATAAACGTTTGTCAAAATTATCGCAAGTACTTAATTGAATTATAAATGTATATATTGTTGAAATTGTCGACATGTCAATTCGGCATGAATACCATAAGTGACTAGAAGTATACTTGTAATTTTTTCCAAGCTCATTCCTGCTTGTTGCTTTAAAAAATTATCAGTCGTGCTATATCACTAGTTTAGATTTTAGACTCGTTAACATGACGATAAAATATTAGTTGTATAGAACTTTCGAATTTTTACCATGTTTATTTATTTAAATATTCCAATGATCGATTCATCTCATAATTGTCAATAATAGTTTGACGAATATCTGAATTTGATTAAGCAAAAATCACTAGAAATCACTAACTTCAGAAAATCATTTATTGATTAAAATATCTGGGAGGAAAATGGAAAATGTAACATTTATGTAACAAATATTCCGTCCATAAATAAAAACGATAATTCTCTCAACCGCTACTACTACTGTGCTCTGAACCAAGGAGGCGAGGCTCTCAACAAACAATAAACACAGTAGAACACACTATTACCACAGTTTAAAGAATATTCTTTACAATTTGCTATTACTATCTTTCCATTTACGAAATATTAAGAACGATATCGCACACTATTTTTTTGTTGTTGGCACTAACTTATACACTATTAAAAAAAAATAATAACCGGCGATGAAAAATTAGTACAGACACTAGATTCAGACATGTCTGAAATCAACAAATTTTGTCTGAATATGTCTTTTAAAAATACTAGAATTAGTGACAAAATCACCAATTGGCAATACTGATTCGTCTTGTCACTATAATTTTAATAACAAATGTGGTAAAATAAGTTTGTATTGTTATATTAACAATATGTTCTATCTAGTAAAGACTACAACTCTTCTACAGTTTTGAAAAGCAGTTTTATTTTATTAAATTGAGTTAGGATTCTGTAGAAAATGACAAAGTTTATGTCGGCAATTCCTTATTGAATATGTGGATAAAATAAATTTATATTGTTATATTAATAATATGTTCTATCTAGAAAAGAATACAACTCTCATACAGTTTTTGAAAATTAGTTTATTTTATTAAAGTAAGTTAGTTAGAATTCTGCAGAAAATGGTAAAATATAAGTCGGCAAATTCTTATTGAGTTATACTAATAATATGTTCTATCTATACTCTGTTTTTAAACTATAGACAGTAACTAGAAATTCTAGTGAGAAAATCAAAGCCTATGATTGGCTGCTGCGCCATTTAATGAAGTCGCATTTAACCAGACAAAATTTCAAGTTAACCTTCCCAAACGTAATTGAAACGTTAAACTCTCAGTAGTTGTCAAGTCGTTTCTTGAATTTGCACGTGTTTTTTGTTGCATTTCTCCTTTTGTAATATTTCACGATTAAAACCACTTATTTTCAGAACTACTAGTATTTCACTAACGCTGTGGTGTAAAAAATGTGACTCCGTCTAGTGCTGTAAAGACTACAATTCTCGTACAGTTTTTGAAAAGCAGTTTATTATATTACATTGAGTTAGTTAGGATTCTGTAGAAAATGGTTTAAGTTGGCGAATCCTTATTGAATTGAACGGATCCCAATCCACTATAAATGGTCTCCGCGCCGTCCCTGTCAGCTTTTTGTCCATTCGGTGAGAAAACTCCGCGGGCCTACCGTTAGCTAACCGGAATACGCATCACAGATGCCGGGTGCCGCTCGTCATCGCGTTACGGTACTCGGCTTCCAGATGGTTCTTTCACACTCGTAATGTAAGGGACCTCGTTGCCTTCGACTTGTAATTACGCAAGGAACTTGGTCACTAGACGGCCATTGTTTAGCTTTTTATCGTGGGAAGGTGCTTTTTTGTGGGGTCGGATTGTGGGAAGCAAAAACGACAGATATGTTTCACGCATTGTTGGCAAGACCCAAGACGTGCTAAACAGTTTATTGTTTTTGTGATTGTTGTTTCATTACGCGAACACATCTTATAAGAGGATCGTGATATACGGAGAAGTTGCAGGTACAGTTGACTGCTGGAAATAAGAGTCAACCTGATCCTTTGTAATCAACCTAGAAATTAGACAATCGTATGAAATAAAAAATAATAAAAGTTGTTTCGAAGCAAGTATATAAATTTACTTGGCAATTAAGTTTAGATTGATCTAACTCAGCTAGAGGAAGGTGTATTTAGTATGCAGGACTTTGATTTAAAGTCACAGAATAGGTTTATACAGAAGCGACAATAAGACAGAGAAGCGAAAATTAGAGAGATATGGAGAATGTGTACAAATTTAAAGGGCCCATTGTTTAAAATCGGAAAGTTTCCTCACATCTGAGAGAAAGATAGGGGAAGAGCACAAATTTAAAGGTCTACACAATGCTTTAAGGTCATAGAACTGACTAGAGGAATATAAAAGGTACCGACACGGAGTGTCGCTTCGGTGGTAAAGTTACGTTTAGTAAATTTCTTTGATCCTTTTGCGGTAACTTTTCTAATTTACACTACAATGGAATCAATTGTCAATAAAGATTGTACACACTAAGGCTTAGATACTAGAATGCTATTCCTTCTAAGAATGTTGTATCTTTTAAAGAAAATAATAATCTGCTGCATTAGGAGCTGTCTTGTCTTAACAAACGCACTATTTGAATTTAACGTCTGGAATGTATGTTTATCTAAGATTTTGCTATATCATCATCATCTTTGGTTCAGTATTCCTAAATGCCTCAAGCACCTTAAGATACTTGTTTAGTGACAGGTTTTACTTGCCTTTGTACCAAACCTGCCGCTTATAGTGGGTTTCCAATAGTGACCGATCGAAACTGTAACCGAATATTCCGCTTCTATTCTAGTTTTTTCCGAAAACGTAACCGAAACTGAAGCTTGTGTTGTTAAATTAATTTTTTATTAAGTAAGGAAATCTAGTGTATTTCTCGCCTTCTAAGGTATTATTTGATTATTAAATTAAATACAAGATTTTAATTTATTACAAAATAAATTTATTTTTGTAAAGTGACATCTGGCCTTCTAAGATTGTAGATGTAAAAGCACATTTCCTAAAAGCGCTTTTGTTATAAAAGTAAGTTCATAATATGGGTCACTGTCTTTACTAAAAAAGTTAAGACTTTAGTTATCTATCATCACCCCACAAATATCCCAAATATCACAATTAAAATATAGTAAATAGTCTTTTCAAGAAGTATATCCTTGCACTTGACACATTTGTCTTCCAAAGGAAGAAAATTGAAATAATGAACAAAACAAAATTATTAATCAACAAATCATTAATATATTCATATTCAGTATGTTACTAACAATTAATAATATTATATTAACAAATTGATATATTTGCTTTTTAATTTTTTTTTGATAAAACTTAAAACTAAAAACTGTCACTATTCATAAAACATTAAATAAATCCGATTTGTGATTGAGTCTTTAATTTTTTAACCTTAAATTGTTGAGTGACAATTGCAACTGTAATTGTTATTTTCTTGCTAAGTAGACTTCGAAATTAAATTCGCAACGGAGCAAACCAGCCTAACCGTCAGATTTCTAACGAACGGTTGATGGTTATACTCGAGTAATTTTCAATGATGTTGTCATAGCAGTGTTTATAAGTAAATCGTTACAAAACTAACAATCTGCATTGATCTTGTTTCAGACGTTGTAATCAAAACGAAATGCATGAATAGGTACCGTAATAGTTACTTACGGTCACGATACCAATACGGATGTCAGGAATCAGTAGCACATTGTATCCTAGCTTCTACTTATCTCCATCTGTTCATCGTGTTACTTATTGCAAGAATGTAGCAATTTTTAAGTTACACTTTAAATGTATGTTTACAAATGGATTTTACAGCGTGCATGTATTGCTGATCACATTTTCATAAAAATTTTATAGACAATAAAATTTATCATGCATTTTTATAACCATAGACATTATTATTACAAGCTAAAAGGTTATAAATGAATAAATGATTTCGATTAGGACATTTATTGAAACAACATATTGGAGTTACATCTTCGATATAGGTTACTATTAGTAAAAAAAATATACTTATATCAATATAAAAAAAATTGAGTGACATGTATCAATTACGGACTGTTTTCGATATTTTGGCCTTATATCAAAACGAATAAAAGAAACAAGTAAATGATAGTAACTTCATAGTTAGTCGGAGCTTAAAGTGTACTGAATACCATTCTATAAATGAAGATTTAGCAAATGTTACTCAGTAATAAAAAGTTCACTAATGGAAAAAAAAGTTTCCGTATTATTATTAAATGTTTAAAAAAAAAATGTAACTTTTTTTTTACTTGGGCGTAAATATTACAAAATTTGAGACATTTCTATTTTCTACAAGTGATACAGCAATCGAGTTAAACTAAGTTTTTTCCGAATTTAGAAATAACAAAGAGCTGCCTTCAACAGGAAAATAACAAAGAATAAATATGTAATGAAGATAACAAGTTAACATGATCAAAGAACAAAAGTTAAAAACAGAAATGACATCCACTGAAAAATGAGTTCTAAAAACTTCTTCCAATATTTAAGCGATTCATATTTTTGCAACAATTAAAAAATGAACTTCATTAATTAAATTAATGTCAATTAAAAAGACACAGTAAGTAATTAAAATAAAGTTCTATATTGTAAAATAAAAAAAGATGAAGGAACTATATAAGGGAGAGTAAATTAACCTGTTTTGTATGTTCACATTTATATTTACATTTTGTTGTAAATCTTATTGAAAATACAATTCTTATGAAAATCAACCAATCAATATCAATAAGTGGAAATAGCAACGCTTGTAACAATGTATGAATAGAAAATTATTTGATAGTTAAGAAAAAAAAGTTATCGATTAATAAAAAGTGCTTCTTTACGCTCATTAACAATGCGTTTACGCATAATTGCCCGGTAAATACTAGAAGAAAGTATATGGAGACAATTTAGTGAGTTTTTAGTAATCATTATATTATCTTCCTAAATAAAACACGTGATTCGTTTAAAAATCGATAATATTTAGAAGCATTTTTGTCGTTAGGATTAACATTCGTGAGATTTTGATATTATCGACAATAATCTCACCACTTCTTATATTATCCTTGACAATTTTATAGAAAACTAGCATTGCAAAATAAAAGAAAATCTTATTATGACTCACTTAAATTAAATAACGATTATATTTTTAATTTACTGATGCCCGGTATTATAAACGTCACTTATATTTACTTCATTTGTAAATAATATTTATTCCTTCAATTGACATCGAATTTTGACACCAATGTTATTTATTAATCAAATTATTTTGATTAGAATTTGTTTATTTAAATAAATTTACTATGCAAGTAAATTTATTATATCCTTTATAATAAAGGTAAAGTGTATTAGTTTATTTATTATTTGAATTCACTATTATCGGGGAACGATACTTTTGTAGTTCTCATAGACGAGTATACAATTTAAATATACTTTTTTATGATTTTTTTTTATTTCTTTAGAATGTTTTTGACTCTATCTATGCAATAAGTCTTCCAGCGCCAAGTCATTAATGAAAAACAAACTTGATGTGTGTGTGAAGGTAGGAAATACAGAAATACCGTTTGATGATGTAAATGAGAACGTGCTTAATTGAAGAGTGAATTTTTATTGGTGTTTATTTCTTGTACTCGCCCGGGGATTTAGGTAAACGAGTTTGCAGGTTACGTGTCGAATAGATATATCTCAATATGTCAACAAACAGTCTGTAAAAATAAAATCCTACGTAGTTGACCCCTGCTTTAATGACGTCGTTAAAATATATATTTGATGCACTAGATTCATGTTGATAGATAACGATTTATATTAAAATGTACTTTACAGCAGACATAAATTTCAGAACCGTTACGAATATTATTTTACATGCTTTATTACGTATTGCTTAGTATGCCAATCTAAAATAGTACTTGTACTTTAACTGTGCGATTATTTGCTACTGTTTCAATAAAAAATTACAGTTTACAGTAGTTTCTGAATCACTAGCAACAATGATTATCTTTCTTGACATAAATAAGAAGAGTTATTTTACCATATTTGTCGATGATGAGTTTCAGATAATTAAGTAGGTACACTTTTGTTTAATTTCAATAAGACAATTACAATATGTAGAGTATAGCGAAAAACCATAATAAAAAACAATAGCTACGTCAGTTTAACAACTATTTAAAATTCTAATAAATTATAGATTAACTTAATACAATAGTTATTTGTGTATCAAGATCGTAAATGTGGTATTTTTTGACAAATTTGAAGTTTTCAGTCGAGGTAAAGCCGAGGCTAACAAATCAGATGAGGCCAGAAAAGTACTTTTGGCCAAGGTACACACAACATTTTTTAGGCGATTCTAACAAAAAAATATTAATTTTCATTTGAAACCTGTTTTTAATATCTTTCAGTTTACTTTACTGCCGCATTTACTTTACTGCCGCTTTTACTTTACGACCGCATTTACTTTACAACCGCATTTACTTTACGGCCTTTACTGAAACTCGCAAATTCATCACTTTGGAATAATACATATATACAAGGTATCCGTTTTACGAGGCTAACTATTGGGATCTTGAGAACCGTAAGAGATACGCAATCGGTTAAATTCGAGCAAAGTTGTCGCATTATTTGGTCATTTCAGTGACGTTTCTGTTTTCCCGAAAAAATGCGTAGGTCACTAGATACGTCTATAGACAATTTTTCACGAGGAATTAACAGTAGTCCTTAAAAGTGCGAAAAGTGTTCGAGAAATTTGTACGAAATTTCAATTTTCACATGGGGCTCAAAGTTATCTTTAGTACTGTAAAAAAGATATTTTTTTCTCTTTCCAATTATATTGAACACATGTACATTAAAATAAAAATAAAGTAAGTAAGAAAATTATTGATTTTATTCATTTCGGTCAAGTTTATAAATGTTAAAATGAAGTACTTACTTACATACATAAATTATGCGAGCGAGGACAAAGCAAACATATTTATTATTGTCTCATTATTCATAGAATTAAACAAAAAATTGTGTAGACAAACGCGAAATATCCCAAAAATACTCATTTTTGTACCCAAAATTTTAATTTTGGGAAATAATGTACATTGATAGATCTCGACGCGCTGATTTCAAATTTTCAATCGGAATTATCTCTTTTCGTTCTTAAGATATTTGCTGTCAAGGTTGCACCTCAAAAAAATGTGTTTTTTGGGTATATTTCTAAAATGGGTAGAGATACAATCTCAACGATTTACCAATCGATTCTACGGGAAAAGTTACATAAAGAAATGTTTTCTCTGTAAATACGTTCTTTGGAACGATTAGGTGAAAAATGAGAAAATGGAAAAAACCTAAATTTCAAAATTTTTCCGAGCAACTTTTTTCCTCCAAAACTTTTCATTTTCTAAACTTAAGTAAATATCGATGCACTGATTTCAAAATCAAACCAAATTGAGTTATCTCTTACCGTTCTCGAGATATTCGTCTTTAAAGTTGAGTTTTGGCAATACCTAAAAAAATAGGTTTTTTAGGTATAGCCCTTTAAGGGTTAGGTTTACGACTTCGTAGACCTCACCAATCGATTCTAAGGGCAGAATTACATAAGTATACCAATTTTTAGATTTTTATTGCAAAGGATACAATTTGTAGAAAGGAAAAACGAAATCGGCAAAAATCGAAAAAATGGCAAGGGGTATACCTTAGATTTTTTTTCGATTTTTGGCCATTTTTAGTTTTTTTCCTTGTAGAACGTATATCTGTTGAGATAAAAATCTGAAAATTGGTAGACTTATGTAATTTTGCCCGTAGATTCGAATGATGATGTCGCCGAAGTCGTAAACCTAACCATTTAAGAGATATACCTAAAAAACCTATTTTTTTAGGTATAACTTTGAATTCAAATATCTCAAGAACGGGAACAGATAATTGAATTCTGTTTGAAAATTGAATCAGCGCATTGATATCTACTTAAATATAAAAAATGAAAAATTTTGGAGACAAACAGTTTTGAGCCGAAAAATTTAAATTTAGGTTTTTTGGTTTTTCTTATTTTTCACCTAATCGTTCCAAAGAATGTACATGCGTAGATAATATTTCTTTATGTAACTTTTCCCGTAGAATCGAATGGTAAAGTATTTGAGATTGTATCTGTACTCATTTTTGAAATATACTGAAAAAACTCACTTTTTTGAGGTACAACTTTGAGAGAAAATGTCTCCGAAACAAAATGAGATAATTGAATTCTGTTTATAAATTTGTTATCAGCGTAACTAATTCTATAAAAAATATTACAAACAAAATTATGTAAAATTTTAAAATTTTTGGACTAAAAATTCGATATTTTCAAATATTTTCTGGTTTACGGAAAAATATAGCATATCAGCGGCTTTGGAAATTACTTTGCCTGTTGTTACTACATACCTAAACTGTTTTTCCAAGTAATATTCATCGTAGTGTGAAATGGTTCCACTTACTTATAATAAATAATTATAATAATTTATTTTGGCACCCCCAAAAGAAAAGTTATTTTCACGCCTATGGTAGTAAATACCTTCTACGGTACAAATAGATCATTACAATGATTGGCATAACCACCTATGATTAAAAAGCCATGGTTTCTATCAATTGATAATTTATTTTAATAATAATATAAACCTTTAATAAATATAGGAAGTTTATACAGAAGTTGCAGTCAAATGTAAAACTGTCTAAGTAATAATTATTTGTCAAACTAGAGAGTAAAGCGTACACAACATATTTTTCACGACATATTTCAAAAATAGATTTATTCGAAAAAGAGCAAGAACATAATAAGTTAGAAAATTAGATTATAACTGTACTGTAAACTTTGATGTTTAGCAGTGCAATTGTTTATTGCCAATATGCCAATTCAAGTTTTCACAATGTAAAATAATGTTAAAAAAAGAAAAGAACACGTTATAATTGCAATAATTTCATAATATCATTATTAAACAAGAAATTTTAATTTAATAATGAACTTTTCTAATATTTCATTCTGTTGATAACACTGTACATTTTCCTCTCTAGAGAGGGAAAAGTAATTTTTAGAAGACAGCAGGGCTTTCCATACATATCTTGAAAAAAAATTGTTTGTTGCACTATACGAGGGCGGTCTTCTAAACAGTGGCGGCTCGTCAGAGGAGGCAAGGGAGATTTATTAATTATATTAAAAAAAATATGTTAGTAGACATTCTTTCAATTATATGTGTTGTTTAAAGAGAGAAATAAATATTCTTTAATGAGCGGAGGCAAACTTAAAATTTGTCTCCACCTATCCACCTTTAAAGCGAAGATAATGCTAGTTTTGACCTTGAATCAATCCAAGAAGAAAGATGAAATATATGAGTTGAACAGAGAGAAAATATAGCAAGGGAGGCATGAGCTCCGATCATTAGCAACTCTCGGTAACGGTGCAGCGGCTCTTCCAGGAATGTTTGGATTGGGGGTCTGGCTTTGGCTCAATGTAAAATTCATTCAATCCGAGTAAGAGTATTAGTATTGTTATTTAAGTATAGTTGTTTTTATCGGGATCGGAGCTACTAGCTAGCGATATATTCCATGATTTTTTGACTAAGCAGAGTTTAATGTTTTAAGTAAATAATTTGCCTTCACATTCCTTAAAGGCACAAGCCGCCACTGATTTTAAATAACGTTGGTTTGGTGAAACGATTGCTTGTTTTTAAATTTCGCAGTATTGCTAAAACAGTATAGTTTATTCCGCTAGCATTGGTTCCCTGAGAGTTTTCCTCTCGCTACGATAGCAATCCGGAGATGTCTCGCAGCGAAGCCATCTCGGAAATTACACGTTGCACGTTGCACGTTGCGTTGTCCATGTAGGGACCTGGGCGATGTGGATGTGTAACCGCTCCGGGACTTCGCGTTTCCGCGCTTCCCTCACGTCGAATGCATAATAACCGACTCCTCTCCACCACGCACAGCCAGCTAGATTGTCATGCTAATGAACCTGCATAAACACTACTTCTTACTACCTATGCAATTATCAACAAAACAATGCATACCAAATCAACGGAAAACATTATTTACATTTCTTCTATGCTAATGAAATATTATCAACTCTACAACTAATTCTAATTTAATCTATTTTCTTCGATATGGAACGAATTTCATTACGTTTTTAGGTAGAGTAATCATAGTTCATAAGTTATAATATGAATGATTGTCTTCGTTTTTCATGCATTCTTCACAGCAAAATCACTCTATTTTAATGTATGCTGTTCCTTTATTCAATTATTGCAATACAAGACAAATGAAATCGAAATGAGAATTCCACTTTAATCTAAACCACTTATATTTCAATCTGGAATGGTTAGTGATTTGAAACCAGGAAAACCAAGTAAATTTAAATTACAATCAAACCGAAATTTAGAATCGATTCAGAATCGACGCCAAGACAGACTCTTAAAAAGATTTATAAGCTAAATAGCTCTAATATAGGTTTCAATGCTTAATTTAAGTATTTTTACACTTTATCAATTTAAAATCCCTGTATTTCTGTTTATGTGTAGTAAACTAGCAAATCAAAACACACTTACATTGAAAAGAGCCCTAAGACTCTTAAATTCTCACCGAATATCCCTCGATTATTGATACATAGCTTATAATTTTATGATAACTTCCTCAAGCACATTGCTTTTAGGTAACAACGCTCCCACCTTTAGTCTCGGGCGGTTACCAAGCAACGTGCTTTCGGCAACTGTCATAAAATTATTGCGTAATAATTAATGACCCAGGGATATTATAGCTGAAAAGAGGAGATTACCAGCACTTTACATAGAAGCAGACCGCTTGCCTATTTACGAATTGCATATTATATAATTTAGTTTACCAATGTATTAAGTTAATTATTTAGTAAAGCTTTTCTATTTTGTAATACCTGTAATACAATTTTCATATTTTTACACCCTGCTTCAGTGAGTACACTATTACCTCGATTTTTCTTTAACGTCCCACTAGCATTCCCTTAGAGTTGGCCACACTCCAAAATTTAAAAAACGCCCCTTACGGAGCGCTATTGCCCCCGTTGGGAACCACTGATCTAAACGGTTACAAATATGATTTAACAACAGCTTTTAGATAGATACTAAGCGATATACCTAAGCAAATCATTCCCATTGGCGTTACAATCATAGTAGAGTTTTGCCCGCATGTGAAACTGACAACTTTAATTGCATTTTGGTGGAGGAGGTTCCGAACCACTTGGACACAGTGGTATGAATTTTTGTAAGGTTAATAATAGTAGACGATTGTAACACGCTCGCTCTGCGGCTCCTTGTTTTAGAGGAAATTGTTTAAACAAATTAAGTAATATGCCAGCTGTACTTGCAGCTGGTGTAATAAAAGGACAATGGTAGAAAAACATAGTATTGTAAATGTAGATTTTTTGTAAGGTTTTAAGATTGCTTTTCGTTGGAACATTTGAGAGCAATAAAGTAAATGGTACTACATGGGGTTAAGGAAGCAATAAATTTTAAAAGCTAAATAGAAAAGGGCAGTTTTTGAGAATACAATGGGAAAGCAATCTTAAGATCACATTTCATGATTGACAGCGTCCGGCGACAAATACTTGGAGGTCTCAAAAGTCCGTTAGGGATTTTTTTTACGTCTTCCAGCGTTGCCGCTCGGACGGGAGTCAGATAATGAAACTAACGCTGTACAATATTTGAAATGACCAATGAGGGTGTAAGAAACACCCCCTTATTGGGAAAAGTAGGGGTAAAATTATGCGAAGTTCCTTCCACATAATTTTATCTAAGACAATTCTCTCCGCTGACTTCAAACTGAACAGATCTAAGTGATCTTCTTGTGACAGTCTTGCGAATCTTTCCAAATTTTGATAACTAAATTGTCTTAGTGACTTTAGATATTTTTGTGTTGTGTGTTGAAGCCGTCGTCGTCCGAGTCCAAATCGAACTTAATTAATTTTACTTATTTTAATTAATTTACTATTTTTAACTGTAGAGTCGTATAATATAAACTAATAAAGTGCTTCATCCGAGGCTGACCAGTGATGAATAGTAAGTAGAATTAACATTATTACTTTGGTAGTAGTAGTGTGAGGTGTTGAACCTAGGCTGATAGCATAGCAACTCTGAGGTCGCCCTATTTTTATTATATTAATTGTTGAGAGTCCAAATTGTTAGTATCGTTCTCCCTTGTCACAAGAGTAGTTAAGTAATATTAAGTTGTTGTTAAATAATTGTGTGTAAATAAATTGTTATATTGAGCAGTTCTCTTTGAATTTAGAAACCCGTAATTGTTCCTGTTGCGAATTAAGGTATTTTAGCAAATACCGTCACATATAAATTTTGTCGGAAGACAGCCGTGTCTGTCATCATTTTCTTTTGTCTGCTTCTATCGCGGCAGACTAATAAATTCGTGATAGTGGTGGCAGCGACTATCGTTACCCTTGTTTCGATAAGTCAAAATTATCATTAAATCGATTACTAGATTTCGTCTTAGGCGGCCGTACCTGTTACATATTTTGGTGGCAAAGCGCTGGGATCTAAATATTTTTTTTTAATACTTAAACCCTCTCATTCCAGTTAAGCCATTTAAACCGACAAAATTTAGTTTTCAAAATTGTAATAAACTACTGTGTGTTATTATTACATTTTGATTTTTGAGGTATTTGTAGAGTCAATATTTGCATTTGTTGAGAATAAGTATCTGTTGTGTTCATTTTATTTGGAAATTGGTAGTTGTCGTACTTGCAGAACGACAAAAGAGTTTTATATACGTAAGTAAATTCTGAGTGGATTTATTACGGTCAGTTAGGTAGTCCCGAGCCCCTAAGTCGGTAGAAGTGTAAAGCAATAAAGAACTTCGTGTAGTTATTGCTTCATTGTTAATAAACTAAAGCAAGTAAAATGCCGAACACAACTGACTCACCCGATTTGAGTGAAACAACTGGTTCACTCAGATTCAATGATCAACAGATGTTAGATTACTTAGTAGCAGTTTCATCCTTATCTGGGGTTAATATGAAAATTCCAACATTTTCGGGAAAATCAGATGAAAGCGTAATAGATTTTATAGACAAAATTGAGAATTGTAAGAATATTGGAAAATGGAGTTCAGATTATGTAATTAGTGTAGTAAAATTAAATTTACTTGGAGACGCGGCATGGTATATTAAAAATAATTCAAAAACTAGAGATTCGAAAGATTGGAAAGTAATCAAAAGAGAATTATTGGAAAGATATCAACCCAAGCAAGACTCGAGAACGATACAAAGGGCATTTAATAGTTGCTATCAGAATAGGGACGAAACAATTTCAGCTTATGTATGTAGACTGCATGCGTTAGGTAATTGTTTTATGGAGAGCTTCGAAGATAATTCGGAAGGAGCGCGTGAAGATAATTCGCGATATATAGAAAAACTTCTATTAAATCAATTTGTTTCGGGAATTTTACCACATTTACAAAGAGATGTGTTTTACGAAAATCCAAAAACTTTTGATAAAGCAGTAGAAGTTGCAAAGAAATCAGAATCGGCATTTAACATGATGCGTCGCGAGGATTCAGATTTTGTTAATAAAATAACAGTTAAAACTCCGGTCGAAAATGAAAGTACGCGAGCAAAGGAATCAAATTTAACGGCATCAATTGATAAACTAATTCAAGTTTTAACTTTGAGTCATATGCAAAATGTGGAAAAGAACTTAGAAAAGAACACGCATAAAAACGAAAATAATCGAGAAAGGAGTCCAGAATCTAATTTTAGAAATAAAAGCCGTTGTTTCAATTGTCAAAAATTCGGGCATTTTGCAAAAGATTGTCGTTACAATATAATATGCAAAAGATGTAATAAGCGCGGACACCAAGCAGATATTTGTCGATCTATTATAAACCCGTCTAAATTTCCAAAGAAGGGAATGAAAGAAATTACTTATAACAAAGATTTAAACTAGATATGGCCGCGGATGTTTGTCCCGATTCGCGCGGCCGTAATAGAGAACCGCGAAAAAATGATTTAGTAACCACTCTCCCTAGTAGTAGAAAAAGTAACAAAGTAGAATTAGTTGTGAATGGTAGAAATTTAGAATTTTTAATTGATACTGGTGCATGCGTTAGTATTATCAAGCGGTATGTAGTTGAGGGACAGCGGTTGTTTCCAATCGCACGCACGCGTAGTATTGTAGGTATTTCTGGGAAGGAATTACCTGTAGTTGGGACTACAAGAGTAAAATTACATGTAGGTCGTAGTAGTATTTACCATAATTTTGTAGTGTGTGATGATAGTATCAATTTAGCTACCGACGGGATACTTGGTGTAGATTTTTTAACGGAGTATAAAGCTCAAATTAATTATGCATGTAATGAAATAGTGATTTGTTCGGAACGACTCGCGATTTCAACAATTACACAAAACACTAAAGATAAATTTGGAAGAAAGGCAAATAGTAGCGGTTACGAATTTCTAAGCGAAAAAGCGAATCTAGCAGAGAATCAGGAACTTTATGTTCCAAAATTAATCGAAAATAATTTTATTTCAGCACCTCGTATTGCGAATAACTATAAAACAAAACGATCGTTAGGTTCTTTGTATGACACGGAAGTCCCAGTTCGCGATTATTTGTCGAGTACAAAGCAAGATACTCACGGGAGTATAAAGGCCCAACGTCGCGAAGAACATCGCGTACGGTTTAGCGACGAACAAGTTTCGCGAGTTAGAGAAGATATTCACGGTAGTAAAAAGACTCCACGTCGCGAAGAATATCACGGACGGTTTAGAAACGATCATGGTTCGCGAGTTAGGGAAGATACTCACAGGAGTATAAATATTCAAAGTCCCGAAGAAAATCACGTACGATTGAATAAAGAAAGTAATTCGCGTGATAATGAATTAAATCGCGAAGTAACGAAAACTAAAAATCGTGAAGAAAATCGAGAAACGGTTAGCGAGAAGAATGACTCGCAATGTAGGGAAATTAATCGGGAAGAAATCAAAATTGAAAGGCGAGATTGCACTAGCGAAAACAGTGACTCGTACGGTACAGAGGTCACTCACGATAGTTCAAAATTTTGTAATCGTGAAAACAAAGAAAGTAATTTTGACGAAAGTAATAAAGCTGTAGGTACATGCCGTAAAAATGATGAAAATTTAAATAATTCAAAAAGCGGATTGCAAAGTAACTTTGTAAGTAGCAGCTCACTGTGTCAAAACAGTAGCTTAGAAAGAGATGGAACATCAGGTACAAACCCTGAAGATGTATTGTTAAAGGAAAGTGTGCCAACAAGTAAATTGAAAAAGGTTCATTTCGAGGAAATTGTTAAGGTTGACCATAATGCGGTCGTTTCAAACGGTTCAGGCAATAATATGGAAATTACCGGAATTTCTTCGGAAGTTAAAATTGAAAATAGTACGGAAAATGCAAACAAGGATATAAGATCGGTTCGTATTAAAAAGAATATTACAATACCTCCTAGGTCTGAAGCTGTGTGCTTAGCAGAGAGGAATGTTGAGTTAAATGTTTTAAATAAAGCAGGATGTGTCTTAATTGAGCCAGTCGAACTGGAAATTCAAGGAGTTATAGCAGCTAGAGTGCTTGCTAGGAGCGATGAGACCGTGGTACCGGTAAAGCTCATGAATGTGTCGCAAGACAGTGTGTTTATCCCTGCTAAAACCATTGTGGGTTTTGAGGAAAATGTCAAAGAGGACATTAGTACATTTAGCGAATCGAGTAGCGTAATAGCATCCGTACAAGAAGTAGATTTTCGAACCTTATTTCAATTAGATCACTTACCGAGTAACGATAGGCAAAAAGTTGAAAAAGTGTTATTAGAATACAAAGATATATTTATACAGCCGGGAGTAAAGTTAGGTTGCACATCGAAAGTGAAACATCGGATTATAACAGATGATGTTCATCCAATTGCAAAAAGGCCGTATCGTGTTCCATTCACGCAAAAAGAGACATTGCAAAAACAAATTGACGAATTGTTAAAAGACGGTATTATTGAGGAGAGTGACTCACCGTGGTCAGCTCCTATTGTCTTAGTAAATCGAGAACTGTCGGACGGTTCGACGAAAGTTAGACTGTGTGTAGACTTTCGCGAGTTAAATAAAATAACGAAGAAAGATTTCTTACCGTTGCCGAATTTGCAAGATACAATTTCGCATATGAATGGCGCTGCTTTATTTACAACCTTAGATTTAGCATCAGGTTACCACCAGGTAGAAATTGCCGAGGAAGATAAGGAAAAGACTGGGTTTAGTTCGCCGTGGGGGCATTATCAGTGGAATAGAATGCCGTTCGGTTTATGTAATGCGCCAAGTACATTTCAAAGGCTGATGTATTGTGTACTAAGTGGATTAGTTGGGGAAAAATGTTATGTTTATTTAGATGATATATGCATATTTTCGGGAGATAATATAGAAGAACATTTAATGAAAATTAAAGACGTGTTTAATAGATTGCGGAAATTTAATTTAAAATTAAAACCTAGTAAATGTGAATTTGTACGTAGAGAAACCGCGTATTTAGGTCACATTATTTCGGCAGAAGGAGTCAAACCAGATCCGTCAAAAATAGATGCAATAGAGAAATTTCCGACACCAAAAACCGTGAGAGACGTTAGGTCATTTTTGGGATTAGTAGGATTTTATCGTCGGTTTATACCTGATTTCGCAGAATCAGCGAAACCACTAACTACACTTTTAAAGAAAGATATTCCATTTAAATGGGAGACAGAAACAAAATTTGCGTTTGATAAATTGAGAAGCGCGTTAATTAAAGAACCGATATTAATATACCCCGATTTTAGTCAGCCATTTACATTAACAACGGACGCGTCAAATATTGCATTAGGTGCGATTTTGAGTCAAAATCGCAACGGAGTAGAACACCCAATTGCTTACGCGAGCCGTGTTTTAAATAAAGCCGAAACTAATTATCCAACAATACAAAAAGAATGTTTAGCAGTTATATGGGCAGTTAAATTTTTCAGATGTTATTTATACGGGAGAAAATTTACATTGATAACCGATCATAGTCCACTTCGCTGGTTAAATAAAGTAAACGACCCAAGTAGTCGATTGTTAAATTGGTCTTTAAAATTGTCGGAGTATGTATTTGATATTATACACAAACCGGGAAAATTAAATACTAATGCGGACACCTTGTCGCGTATAGAAATTAATTGCGTAGATAATTATGAGCCAATATGTGATCGGGAAACCATAAAATTAGAACAAGAAAAAGAGTTGAAATTAAATAAATTGTTAGAAAATAAACAAAATTCGCAAATCTCAAAATTTTATAAAGACAGGGACGGATTAATTTATAAATTAAGAGATTCAAATGAGCGCGAAGATAGATTAGTGGTTCCAGCCACTATGGTAAATAAAATCATAAGGATTCATCATGATCTGTCGTATGCAGGTCATCCGGGTTTCGAAAAGACGTATAATTTGATTAAAAAGAAATTCTTTTGGGAAAATATGGGTAAGCAGATTAAGGAATATTGTGAGCGTTGTTTATCGTGTAACGAAAGAAAAACTTCGCCTCATCTAAGACCAGCACCCTTGCAACAGTTCAATGAACTTAGTAAACCTTTTGAGCGTACGGCTATGGACATTGTAGGTCCATTTGAAAGAACCAGTCGAGGTAACAAGTATATTTTAACTTTTATTGATGCGTTTACGCGTTATCCCGAGGCAATACCGATACCTGATGATAAAGCAGAGACAGTAGCTAATGTGTTTGTTTCGCATATTATTGCAAGGCATGGAGTACCTAAACAGCTTTTAACAGACAAAGGGACCAACTTTTTATCGAAACTATTTAAGAGCGTGTGTCATTTATTCGGTATAAAAAAATTACAAACAACCGCGTACCATCCTATGGGAAATGGGTGTATTGAACGATTCCATAGAACTTTTTCAGATACAATGTCGCATTATATTAGTAAAGATCATAAAGATTGGGATTTATGGATTCCTTACGTATTAATGGCTATAAGAAATTCGGTTCATAACTCAACGGGAGAAACACCATTCTTTTTAATGTATGGTCGGGAGTTTGAGATACCACTTGAAGATAATATAGAACCGTTAGATAAAAAGAGTGATACAGATTACAGTCAGAGTATCGAAGAACGAATTAAAGACGCGTATAAAATAGTAAAAGAACGAATTAGCAAAGCTCAAAGTAGGAATCAGGTTCAATACAATAAAAAGACCGCAGTCCGAAATTTTCAAGTTGGAGATTTAGTATTTCTACATAATGAAGTAGTTAAACAGGGATTAAGTAGAAAATTTGTGAAGCCATGGATAGGTCCGTATAGAATTAATAAACAAACTAGTCCGGTAAACTTTGTGATCCAGAACGTGGACGGAGGTAAAGAAATATTAGTAAATGTAAATCGGTTGAAATTATATGTGGAACCAAATCATAGTACTCTAGAAGTAAAGAAGAGTCCAGTTCCACGCGTGATTGACATGAAAAAGTTTGATTACATGTATACGCCGCGTCAGAGCGATAATACTCAACGAGAGAGTGATAATACGATTAGCAGAGCCGTAAGTTTAGAATCATTAAATGAACCGGGCGGAGTCACCGTAAATGTAGAGGTGGACGTGCATAGTCAACCCATAATTAATAATAATACCGGGCCAAGTGAAAATACCGAAACTCCGCGAAGTAGATATTCATTACGTAGTTACGGTCGGGTTCCCGATGAACCATGGGTAGCTAAAAGTCGGATATAGATCCGCAGTGTCATTGTAACATATTTGTTCTTGTGTTAATCATGTGTGATTTCAGTGTTCAGAGGTCTAGTGTTGCTCGCGTTATTGGGCTCAATAACAGCAGAAGATTTCATGCCAGGGATGGACAAGGGACTTGTTTTTATTAAGGAGGAAGAGGTACTGCTAACCGGTGATAATTGGATCCTATCCACGGATATCAATCTGAGTGATTGTCGGCTCGTGTTGGAGGCATTCGAAGATGTTCTACGCGATGTGATGAAGTTGGACGTTCGACTTGGAGAGGACATGGAATCATCTTTCAAGACTGCTTTAAATGATATAGTAAGTAGAGAGTTAGGAATTATTAGCAATGATGTAGCAAAATTGAAAGAGAAATTATATAATTTGTATAAAACAATTGCACCATATGAGGTAAAGAGAGGCAAACGAGGTCTTATTAATTTGGGCGGTAATATTTTGAAATTTTTGTTCGGTACCGCAGATAATGCCGATCTAGAAGATGTTAATGAGAAAATTACCGAGTTAAATCAAAAATCGGATGGTATTTTAAGTGTAATGAATGAGCAAGTAACCGTAGTAAAGAAATTACAAGATAACGATAAAATGATGAAAGAAAATTTCGCGAAATTAAAAACTGTTGTTGCATTATTAAATACCAAAGTAGATCAGATTTTTAAAGAAAAAGAAAGTTTACATTTTGATGCAAAATTGATTCAAAGTATAAATTTAAATTCGGCATTAAGAACGGCTGAATATATATTGAATGACGTTAAAGAAGTTATTTCGGATTTAGGCAATGCTTTAGAAGCAACTGCTTTACAGAAATTAAGTCCTGTCTTTATTAGTCCGAGTTTATTAAAGGAGGCATTAAATTCAATTAGAAATCAGTTACCTACGGGCTTGTCGCTAATAGTATCTGATTTCGATAAAAACGCGTTTTTATATTACGATATCGCGAAGGTTAGAGCAGCATATTTTAACGAAACTCTAAGAATTTTTGTTACCATTCCGCTAAAAGCACCTGGTCGATATTTTAATGTATACCGTGCATTGCCGTTACCGTATGAATCAGGAGCCGAACATACTAAATTGGTCGTAGAGACACCAAATAATTATCTGGCATTATCAGAGGACGGACAGTATTATATGGAAATGGACACTCAAGATTTATTAATGTGTAGAGATGGATTTATAAAAATTTGCCCGCCTTCAAAACCAATTAGAAAAATTTCGGAGTTATCTTGTTTAACCGCGTTATTCTTAGGTAATACAGACTCCGCGAGTAAACTTTGCAAACATAAAGTTGTCCTAGAATCAAAATCAGTCATGTATCGCTCTAAAAATAGTAATTCGTGGATATATAGTGTGCAAAGGGACTTACTAACAATTAGTTGCCCGAGTGAAAAAGATCCTCAAAGATTTAATAGTACGAATGTTGTTTTAAAAGGAACGGGAATTGTTAATATTCCATCCACTTGTATAGCGCATAGTCAGAGTTACTTTTTATTACCTCAGTCGATTACCACGAGTAGTATGCAGTCGAGATATTATGATAATGTTATCGTACCACCATTGGAGACAAATATTTCACATGTTAGTAATTTTAGTAATAAAGGTGGATCAAAGGACGAAGTAAATGAATTGATTAAGACGATCAAATTAGATCAACTTAAGCTTGGGGTAGATGTAAATGATTGGCATTCGGAAATCCAGAATTTAAGAACGAGAAAAAGTCATAAAGAAATTACTTACTATGGTTCGATTATATTGGGTGTTATTGGAGGAATTATATTGGCACTAATACTGATTTATAAAAAATGTCCTATTAATATTAAACCGTATGTAACAAGAACTGCACCTCGAACGGAAATAATTAGTTTAGCAGCACTAGAAGCTGGATCCTCTCGTACCAGATCTGCGGTACAAGAAAAGTTATTGCCTCAAGAACAAGTTCGTGCAAATAATGTTATTCACACTAGAATTCCCATTTTGTAATGTATTATAAGAATTGTATGTATAATAGTTGCATGTTAGAATATAAAATTGTTAGGACCAGTGATTCTGCCGTGGGGTTATGGTTTTAGGACTGCCCAGAGAGGCGCCCCGCAGAGGCCAATGATGGCTGTAACCACAGAAAGGACTACGGACGAACGACTCAAAAGGCGAAGATCATTGCGGTTTCCAGTCGAGGACAGGTACCGAAGAGCAGCGACCCTTACCCAGGAGCTCGGGTCTTACCAATACTAAGTAGTTGGGATAATAAATTATTTGCCCTTCAGGAAGATAATTTATTTTAAGGGGATAGGGAAGTTGTAACACGCTCGCTCTGCGGCTCCTTGTTTTAGAGGAAATTGTTTAAACAAATTAAGTAATATGCCAGCTGTACTTGCAGCTGGTGTAATAAAAGGACAATGGTAGAAAAACATAGTATTGTAAATGTAGATTTTTTGTAAGGTTTTAAGATTGCTTTTCGTTGGAACATTTGAGAGCAATAAAGTAAATGGTACTACATGGGGTTAAGGAAGCAATAAATTTTAAAAGCTAAATAGAAAAGGGCAGTTTTTGAGAATACAATGGGAAAGCAATCTTAAGATCACATTTCATGATTGACAGCGTCCGGCGACAAATACTTGGAGGTCTCAAAAGTCCGTTAGGGATTTTTTTTACGTCTTCCAGCGTTGCCGCTCGGACGGGAGTCAGATAATGAAACTAACGCTGTACAATATTTGAAATGACCAATGAGGGTGTAAGAAACACCCCCTTATTGGGAAAAGTAGGGGTAAAATTATGCGAAGTTCCTTCCACATAATTTTATCTAAGACAATTCTCTCCGCTGACTTCAAACTGAACAGATCTAAGTGATCTTCTTGTGACAGTCTTGCGAATCTTTCCAAATTTTGATAACTAAATTGTCTTAGTGACTTTAGATATTTTTGTGTTGTGTGTTGAAGCCGTCGTCGTCCGAGTCCAAATCGAACTTAATTAATTTTACTTATTTTAATTAATTTACTATTTTTAACTGTAGAGTCGTATAATATAAACTAATAAAGTGCTTCATCCGAGGCTGACCAGTGATGAATAGTAAGTAGAATTAACATTATTACTTTGGTAGTAGTAGTGTGAGGTGTTGAACCTAGGCTGATAGCATAGCAACTCTGAGGTCGCCCTATTTTTATTATATTAATTGTTGAGAGTCCAAATTGTTAGTATCGTTCTCCCTTGTCACAAGAGTAGTTAAGTAATATTAAGTTGTTGTTAAATAATTGTGTGTAAATAAATTGTTATATTGAGCAGTTCTCTTTGAATTTAGAAACCCGTAATTGTTCCTGTTGCGAATTAAGGTATTTTAGCAAATACCGTCACATATAAATTTTGTCGGAAGACAGCCGTGTCTGTCATCATTTTCTTTTGTCTGCTTCTATCGCGGCAGACTAATAAATTCGTGATAGTGGTGGCAGCGACTATCGTTACCCTTGTTTCGATAAGTCAAAATTATCATTAAATCGATTACTAGATTTCGTCTTAGGCGGCCGTACCTGTTACACGATGCTGGGAATCAAAAATCAGATCTTATGAAAAGAAGGTCTTTTTTGGACTTGCAGTCATTTAATAAAATCCACTAATACACCAACCTTTCGATTGTAAGATTAAGTAAATAATTTACATGATTTACTTGATCTTATTTTAATTCCATTTATGTAAGTCTGTTACCTGATTTGAATGTACGTTGATTGTATGTTATCAGCACCCAGATGAAGACTGATTTACAGTCGAAACGTTGGTGTATTAGTGGATTTTATTAAATGAGTGCAACTCCAAAAAAGACCTTATTTTATTAACATCCAGTCGATAAAATCAATCCTACTGAGATCTTAACCTTTTCCATTTGAATCGGAATGGACCAACCAAGTGAGCCACCGCTGCCCGTATAGTTTTTTTGTAGTATCAAATCAGTCAGTATGATGGTATTGTTTTATTAGTTGTTATCGTTTCTAATAAATGAACTCCACATCTCATATTTCGCTCATTTTAAATTAATATTAAATATAAATTTACAAATCGTTCTTTAGTAAATAGTTCACCAATTGGCTTAATTATACACCCAGCTGAATATAAAATTGATTTCCAGTGTTAACCTCCGCCAGGTTTCCCGATTGCAAGTTAAAAATGCCGCTAGAGTAGACATAAGTATTCATTTAGAGTGGAAAACAAACATCGATAGTTAGCAAGAACACTTGTAGTGAGTTACAGTAATGACACAGCCGGTATGTCCATACCGTTGCTTACACGCACTGCGACTACCGTGCGTGTGTGCGTGTTTCCGCGACAGATATCATCGAGTACGCCTACTGACCGCTCGGGGAGTCTTAGGCCCTGGGATGAGAATGAGGACGAGAAGAATAGCGAAGTAAAACAACAGGATGATGTGATAGATGCTCTAGGCTCATATCATTGAAATTAAAGGGAAACTAGAAGCCACGTTTCTCGTAACAGTGTTATTGTGTACAAGAATGATGATGTTACCTGTAATACCATAAAAGGTGTTTGCTTTAATTTCGTTCAATCGCACAACATTCTTAAGTTAAACAGAGCGTCAAATACCTCAGGTTATAAGTTTGCTAGTCGCTATAATGTAATTGTATTTACAGGTTGTTAGCCCGCAGCTTCTGTAAGAGAACTACATATTCTAGTTTTAAACCACTCCGATTAATTAGTTACCATTTTTAAAACCCATATAAATATAATATCTATAATATAATGGAGAAGGCGACAAATTTATAAATTTGATATATATGACACCGTGCCAAAAAATAATTACTGTTACCGTCTAGATCTAAGCTTTTTAGATTCTTGCCTTCTCTTATCTTGATTATCAAGACAAGATATTCTTATTTTATATAAAAATGAGAAATTTCTAGGCCATGTTTAAGACTCGAGATTAATGAAAAATGTTAAATTTTCGAAATGTAAATGTATTATGAGAAGCTTTTGTTCCATCCGAGCTGAAATAGTGATTGTAAATTAGAAAAAGAACACTACCGAAGAATTATCTGTCCTTGTTTAAAATATATGCGCAGAGTCTTGGTATCTACACAAGACTTTTTAAAGTAATCGAGTTTTGTCTTGAAATAATTTGCTAAATATAAAAATATAATGTGAAGCTTGTTCCATCCGAGCTGAAACAAGGATTGTAAAATAGAAAAAGAACTCTGCCGAAGAAATATCTGTCTTTGTCTAAAACATGCGCAGGTTGAAACAATCTAGAGTCTTGATATTTATACAAGACTTCTTAATCTAGACTTAGACTAAGTTAAGTTGTCTTGAAATTTCTAGACAAGTTATGTCAGCACTAAAAATAATATACCCGTATTTTTTAATTAATAATTATAATACGGCGAACTAAGGTGGACGAGAAGGAAAAGTTGGTATAAGTGAAATAGCAACAAGACTGCATGGTATTACTGTCACGCCTTCAAATTTAAGCAGTTAGAGTTTGCACTGTACGCGGGTTAATAAGTAATTCAGTAGTTTTTTGGCCACCTACCCTATTATATGAATAAAACGCTTAAACTTAAGTTCACAAAGAAGCCTAAATTTATATCTGTCTTAAATAAGAGTAGACCCACTGTCAGTGTTAAGCACAGTGTTGAACTCTTTCCTAACAAATATATTTTGAAGTAAAATAACTAACGTCTTCTAAAACAAAAATATATTAATAATAGTACAATAGCAATTACGTTTTTTCTTATTTTTGTAATAAGAATCCGTGGGTTTTTGAGAAGTACTTGAATCTGGATTACACAGAGACATTGTCCTACAAGATGCTTGAATTATTCCTTTAGTTGGATTTGACTTACTTGCACAACGTTGTTAAATTTAACAGCGCATCTAATACCTGAGGTTACAAAATTGCTACCCGTAATACTGTAGATGCATTTACAAGTTATTAGCTTACAGCTTCTATAAGGAAACTACAGATTATAGTTCAGAAAATGGTTACAGCATTATAAAAAAATGATATTAGAATGCCCATCAATTTCTTCAAATGTAGTTTAAAAGTTAAACCTTATTGATTCAACTGGGCGTAAGATTCCTTAATCTAATCCACTACACGTGCATTGCACATTGGTAGAAGAACGTGCATGTTGTTCTTGCTTGTATTTTTATTCCTCTTTGTCACATTTATAAAATAATCAGGATATTCTGCAAACAAATGTCTTGAGAGCGAGCTCGTGTTCAATTTCCCTGATGTTTTGTTTGAGCGGAATATAAACCGGCACAGAAGCGAACGAAGGAATATATCGCTGCTCCTTGACTGATGTAGCGTAACCATCGCGGAATATGTTAACCACATGAATCCCACTTGGGTGACCAAGCAAATCGCGGGGAAAATCTATGCATCGCGCCGTCTTATTTTATTTATTTTCTCTTGTTCTTGCAGTGTACAGGCATGTAGGAAACATACACACGAGATGGGAAGATACGCCGACAGAAATATGATTCTTGCGCATTATGGTGGAGTAGGTGTAGTCAAATCAAGTGCCTGTCTTCCGCAGGTAATTACCTTTTCCTATTAAAGGTTATGCGCTTCTTTTCCTTTTCAAGCAATAATTAATTTTTCATCCTAGACAGACAGATGATTAGATTTTACTGCGTTTAATGATTTTAAAGCCGCAAGAATGTTATCACTTCATGATCAACTCTGTGAAAAATTGCAGAAAAAATACAGAGGATGATTCTAAAAATGCCGTCTGAAGCATACCTACTTGACGCTTAATTCATTGCACCTTAATTAATTTTGTTAAAGAGTCGGTTTTTCTTGTTGAATCTTTTTCTAGAATAAAATAAAAGTAACAGATTTTGGAGTTACAGTGGCTCATTTCGTTAGTGTTCTTCGACTCGATTGAATTTAGTGTGAGAATTGGGATTTAAACTCCATCAACAATCTTTAATAAAATTTAAATGCTTATGTGTCTGATTAGATCAATACTTATTATAAGGTGAACCGTTAAATGCAAGTAAAATTCTGAAATCTTCATATTGATTTCGTCTGCTTTATGTTCTTCAATGGAAAATGGGTACTGTTAAATTTGTATAAATAACAGCAGCTCAAATGGACTAAATATGACCGATAAATCGAAATGCATGATGAAACCAGTTCAATTAACGGTTTCGGTTTCAATTCTGAATACCATGAAATAAAATCTGGTTTTGCGAGTAAATGTGTTTCATTTTACGGTTTCCTCGAAAAAGGTTTTGGTTCTTTTCATTTCACCATCTGGAATACAACTACAGTTACCAAACTTGAAATGAGCTTATCACATAATTCGTTCACTACAGATAAGCAATTTTCATCTTTCGTTTCCATATTTCAAAATAGAATAGTGCAGTCTAAGTGGTACACATTGTTTTTCAAACATTATTAAAAAATATAATGGAATCCACTGATAGCTGTTAGTCAGTTGGAGACAATTTAGGCTGACAATGACAATCTACTATTAAAAATTGAACTCTATAAATGTCTATATTTTCCGTCTCAAATTTATTGTAAAAATTCATCTATGTCCCGAGATAAAATCGCACTAATAAATCGGTCAAATGAATATTTTACTGCATTTTGTTGTTTTTTGATGATACTCATAAAAATATATTAGAGTAAATCGATTTTTACGTACAGAGGTTTAAAAATATCACAATCTGCGTATTCCGGACAATTTTATATTCGTATTAACTGCACATCGCGCGCTGAGCAGATAAATTTATTTAACGGGATCGCGGAATATGTGCAATCTTTATGGGAAAGCATAAAACACTCTTTTATCGTTTTCCTGAATGAGTTTTA
This sequence comes from Stenolophus ochropezus, assembly GCA_035578165.1. Lineage (NCBI taxonomy): Eukaryota > Metazoa > Arthropoda > Insecta > Coleoptera > Carabidae > Stenolophus > Stenolophus ochropezus. Next base: position 9,599,610 of record JAQOWZ010000002.1, read on the forward strand.
TTTCTATCGCGTTTTTAAACTTCGTGATATTCTGATATATACGTAAAAATAATTATAAATTTCATTTTATTGAACAACGCACAAAGGTTTATGATTATAACAGGATTTTACAATCAAAAAACATTTATTTCAATCTTATAACAATTTTAACGGTGGCTACGTTTTAAGGTTATAAATGAAAATGGATTTTCTTGGATGAAATTTTTAGGTTAGAAAACAATGTGCGAAGCGAGTAAAAGTGCAGGGCAACGTAGCGAATTCTGCAAAACTTGTGCTGAAGAAAAGTTGAGACTAAACAACACGACTTGAACGTGCTGTTTGCTGGTAAAGCAACCTGGGGCATCACCGGATGCGTTCATTCACATGCCACTTCTTCTCAGAGCGAAATTTATTCCTTACATCTCCATGTGCAGTTACAACATTAATATGCAAAATGTATATGAATAAATAAGTGCAATTACTAACTTGTGTTCACATTAGTAGCCTCAGAGGTTATAACGATAAAATTATTAACATTGTTATAATATCAACACGCTATCCGACAAAAATTGAATCAAATCAAAAATATTTTCAAATGATTATTCCAAACACGTTATTTTCACTCAATTGGAATGCTTTATTTAAAGGAAGATGTCAGTTTTACAGTAAAAAAAAATCACAGATGCATCGCCATGGTTAAATTTAATATGAAACATTTTATGTTTAGACTGCTGTTATTCATGAAATAATTGTAAGTAATATAATAAGAGCTATGAATTAATTGGAAAAAATTACGAATACTTGTTCCGTAGTAACAGATAAACGAATGCCGAAAATGACATTTAGATACTACAGCGAAGCTGGAGTCATTTACGAGTCATTTTTGACCCAAATTGTCATTACTTTGTAGCAATTATGAATAAATTTTCTTGATTATTTCACAAAGGACAACATTTCAACAAAAAAATTTTGATATTAACAAAATGTATCCATGACAATGATACTGTAGTATTATCAAATTTCTACACTGAAAAACTACCTACGGAAATCAAATGAAGCATTCTGATTAGGTGAAAATGACGTGTGTAGAAAAATCAAGCAAATTTTACTCGTATCAAAAATAATTCTTAAATCACGACCGCGATGGTCGTTATTATATTATTTATGAAAATTTTAGCCATTTATAAAAGTTTTGTAGTAGAAAATACTGACAAAAATTGAAACACAAGTAAACATCTACTTCCTGTTGATTGTTTTGAACTAAATCATCATCTGTGGTACAACATTCCTATGTGGAACAAAGCCACAAGTACAAATACAGACAAATTAATTTTTATATGCACAAAATTAGGGATTCCCAGTTCTTGGACTCAGCAGGATAGTGCATGACAACAATATTGCCTCGCGCACTTGGCACCTTCCAAGATGCTAATTCCTTGCTACGGCACTGATAACTGTATCAGAAGGTGTTGCGCGTATTATGCTTATATCAGTTTCAGAGGAAACATTATCATATCATTACATCAACGCCCAATAAAAAATGAAATTTTTAATTTAAAGATGTTTGACCTTAAATATTTTTTTATCAGAAAGACAAACCCTATTCTCCCTCCACACCCAAAATAATATAGTTCGGCCCAAATCTAAATATAAATGGCTTACGTGAGCCATGATGCAAAATGAGTTGACATGCCTGCCCGAAAGGTCAGTAAATATCGAGTCGTGGGGTAATTCATCCAATTGGACAAGGCGGGCTATGTTGCTTATTTCCACATTTAGACAAGACTCGCTACAACCAGAAAACCGGACTGGTGTTACGTAGAGTTGATTCTTTCCTAATAAAAACATTATGAAGTAAAAAAGCTAGTTAAACTAAAATACTTGGTTCCTTATTCTGAATTACACAGGGGTATTGCCCTATAAGATGTTTAAATTTTTCCTGTGATTCAACACTAGAAACTGCGGGTAATCTGAAAAATCTAAAATAATATGCAGAGTACCGCGTTAAATCGTTCATTGGTATTTTTATTGTATAGGGGCCCTTAACAGTTTTATGACGATTCCTTGATTTATCGTGAGACAAACTATAAAATTGTTTGTTAATTCATCAGATAATATCATTAATAAGAAATTTATGACAGTTTCATTTTTTACGACAAGCAAAGAAAGCTCTACTTTCTTCTCTCAAAATAGTGAAGAAAATTACTTTTTCCTCTATAGAGAGGATTACCGTTGATTTTAAATACTACATAGTATATAAAATCAATGGTACTACCAACAATATAACTTGGATATTATTATAGAACGAAATATTAGATTATTTTTTTTCACCTTATTTCGCAATATGACAACTTGAACTTGAATCGGGATATTGGCAATACTGTAACAATTGCACTGCTAAACGTCAATGTTTATATGGTTTATAGAATCTAATTTTTTAGCTTATCATGTTGCTGCCGTTGTTGCGTCTTTTCGTCCGAATAAATCGATGTTTGAAACATATCGTGAAAAAATGTTGTGTCTATGGAAAGCATTTTTCCATTCTCCCTTGAATGCCTCACTCGCTAAAAAAGATATGCTTTCCTCTTTAGTTCGAAAAATAACTAATTTTTATTGCCTTAGTCCACCGACGTGTTTTATACAGTGACAATAAACTCGTATCATAAAATTCCATAGATATAACTTTTCCAGCTACAATTTTCATTATCTTTACTAAGTACTTCAAGTCCAGTTCCTTAGGTATGTTACGTTTTAGAAAGAAACATAAGAAGCAGGTTGCACCAGTAAACAAGTTGCAATAACTTCCGTACGACGTTTCTGTGCAAGCAGTCCATTTACCATTCCATTTTCCCCCATCCTACTCCTGTGTCATTGGTCCTGAAAGCTGTGGCTACCTCTTTCGTTAAAAAATTCACTTTCCTCTATAGTTCGACAAATAACTAATTTTTATTGCCTAAGTCCACTGAAGTGTTTTATACAGCAACAGTAAATTCGTTTCATAAAGATCTATAGTTTTGACTTTTTCAGCTATAATTTTCATAATCTCCATAAAGTACTTTAAGTGTATGTTACGTGAAAGAAAGAAACATAGGAAGCAGGTTGCACCAGTAAAAGCTTTCCAATCTAGTTCGATAAATAACTAATTTTGATTGCCATAGTCCACTGAAGTGTTTTATACAGTAGTAGTAAACTCGTTTCATAAAGTACCATAGGTATGACTTTTCCAGCTACAATTTTCATTATCCTCACTAAGTACTTTAAGTCCAGTTCCTTAGGTACATTACGTTAAAGAAACATAAGAAGCAGATTCCATTTTTCCCATCCTAGTCCTGAGTTGTCCTGAAAGCTGGGACCTCGCCGATAAATATCCCGACAGTCCAGGGGTGGGATTCCATAACTCATATCAACTACAAATAACAATTATACTTGTTATTATATCAATTTCTAACCTCAAACGTCAAATGTCACCATGGTGGAAATTCAATTTTGTAATGAATTTAAGACATTACCCTATCAGTTTAGTCTTGTAGAGTGTTCTTTATATATGTTTGAGTATATGTAAGTGTGTATCAACCATAAATAACCATCACTGTTATAGAATAGCAAGTATTTAATTGTTGGTTATTATATTTACTTGTTGTGTATATACTTTGTAGTTCCTTAGGTATGTTACGTTATAGAAGGAAACATAAGAAGCATACACTAGTAAACATGTAGCAATAACTTCCGTACGACTGTGCAAGCAGTCCATTTACTATTCCATTTTTCTCCATCCTGGTCCTGTGTCATTCCTCATTCGTCCTGAAGGCTGGGCCCTCGCCGATAAGCATCCTGGCAGTCGCACATGGCTGCATCTGGCCACACTGAGCACCGAGTCCGTACATTGCGACGTGACGTGTGGCGAGCTGGGTGCATTCAACTGCATCGCGTAACGCGACCGCGCTCAAGGTCATCCCGACTCCCGCACGCTTGTACCGCGGAGGAAGTGCCGTGTAGGAACATGGAACTTAGATGGGATTCCATGATGTAAATGTGTGCGAAGTGCGAGTTTCTTCCGGGAGGCAATATCGCAGGAAGTCGGTACTTGTCGCTTAATATAAATAATTTATAGCTTGTTGAGTTCTTACAGTTATTGACGGAATAAACTAGTATTTTGTTTATAAAAACATTAGGCGAAATACATACTTCCTTCAATTTTATTTATTGGGTTACTTTAAAGCATTATATAGTGTGTTTTCTTCAACAACTTCCTGGAGTCTAAATATGCCTTTGTTTAATTTAATTTAAATCAACAAATGTCGAGATATTTATATCTAAATCATGTTTCACTTGATCTTATCCTTGACCTAATGAACTTAGGTAGTTCATTATGTAGAACAGTACCTATGTTGTATTTATAGTTGTATTTATAGTTAGTAGCAGGTCCTTTGCAGAGATTGTAGACTGACAAACTTCACCTCTAAAATGGAAGTAAAACTTGTTACGCAACATATTCCTTAAGGCACGTAAGACTGTTTCATCAAGACTGTTGTGCCACAGACGATGATGTCTGTTGCCTTCAACAATTTTCTGGATTCCAAAAGACGAGATCATTTAATAACCTTTTTAAATTTTCAACAGCCATTAAAAGCCGAAGAAAATACTTGATATGAAACAATAATTCAGGTAGTTGATGTCCTGTTCCGTCTAGGAATGTTGTACTTTTTATGATAAGAACTATGTTGCATTTGATCTAATTAAAGACTAATTGAAACTAAAGCACATTTTAGAATAAATATTGAAGTAATGGATACTTCGGAATATATTTGATATATGCTGTTTGATTCTAAGTATGTCAAGGATTATAGTATTTTTTCAATTTTATTATTATATTATTATAAGGAAAAAATATCTATTTATTGTGTACTATAAAATGAAGTCTAATTTCGGTAAGTCAAGAACTAAAGCATTTATTATAGCTTATACTAAATATTGACCAGGGTAAATAATAGATTAATAGATGCTTCGGAATATATATCAAAAATAATTTACAATATCTACTTCAGATATTAAGCTATACCTATAATAATTTGGGACGAATTTTGTAACAAATATTCAAGTAGTGAGAATCCGAAAAATGATCTAGTTTCATTGTCAGTCAATTAAATTGTTTATTCTAGTTTATTATGTGAAATAATGTCAATTAGTTTAATAATTATAATAGTATTAATAATTTGTAAACATAGTTTATTGTTTAAGCACAAAAAATAAAGAACATGCAAAAAAATATATTTCAATATTTTTTTTTTGTAGAGTAGTTAACCTTTAAAATTCGATTGTATATAGCCTTAGTAGCAGTCGTAAAATACTGCAGGAAAACAATACTACTGCAATAATGCTAATATTCTTATGTCATAAATTTTAATTATAATTATCTGAAGGAACTATACTTATGCATGTTCACTATAAGAATAAGAAGCAATGTGATATGAGTAGATAAAGTCATACAATCCTCTCAGATGTCTTGTAGTGGAATTTTCATATAAGGATAATAACGATGCTGCTTTGTGAGTATCTATGACGTCTTTCTATTCTGCAGACAGCTCAAGATATCTTCTATAAAGCATCTCAAGATGTACAGGTGATATTTCTCGTATCGTATGACGGTTTCACGTCCTCCACAAAATGCAATTATCCTTTAAGACTTCTATTTACTCCCTCTGTGGATTTGGAGATATATTGAAGAAGGATTTTACAATAGATTTAAAAGATATAAAGGTGTATTTTGGGAACAGATGTAATTGGATTCAAATCATTGTGAAAGCCCAGAAGTAAATAATAGCAAAAATAAATAAATATTTTACTCAAGCCTTATTACACATTGTTGGGTGTAGCATATATATTTTATTTTAGATATGATAATTAATTTCATAATGATATATATCTTAGACGCATAGACAAATTAATAATAATAATTTGTATGCATTAGAGTGTTTTTACCATACGTCCTAGTGTTTCACAAGACAATATTTCTTGTGTGTTTTGTTATTTCTTATTTTTTATTACTCTTGTTATAAAACTCTTGTGTTGATTGTCATTTTCTTGTTTATTTCTTGTTTTGCAAATTAACATATAATTTCTTTGTATCACATGTACATTATTTTTGTTTAGATAATATTATCAAATATATATCTCATAATAGAATTATTATTATTAAAAGAATATTATAAAAACAAAAAATCATATAGCTGCACTACTTCAGTATTTTTTAGCGCAACTGCGACATCTGTACAAGCAGAAAAGATTTTTTCCAAAGTTCCCTGGTTATAAGAAAGCATTTTGTGCCTTAACTCTTGGTTATATAAAGTCAAAGAATAATTATATTATTGAGCATATAATTATTATTATTTCGTATTTTTTTAAATGAAATTTACATACACATATTGAAAAATTTTGTGTCTTCATTTTTTCAATACTTTCATATTTTCTTACACTTTTGGATAAATAAAATCTATATGTTAATATTACTACATTTAAAAAATAATAAACTTAATTTCCTAATCAGTAACATATATTTATAGGTAGATTCTTATAATAAATATAAATTTCAAATTAACAAAAAGAAACCGCAAGAGTACAAGAATTAAAGACACTTATGCTATTCTTGCACTTTTTAAAGATAATTTTTGCCTAGTCTTGCTTTGAAATTTGTAGCTCTTGGCGTGTTCTTGTCTTGCATTTTTTGCAAGACTGATACAAGACCAAGAAAGAAGACTCTCGTGAAACACAAATGCGTCCCATTCTGACAATTTTAGCTTTAGCATGGTAATTTTTTTGTGGATAATAAATAGAAAAATCAAACTCCAGATTCCAAGCTTCGAGTTCAAAGACGTTAACAGTCAAGTATACCATTGTATTATCGGTGGCATATCTCCAGGAAAATGTGTGGAATTTTACAATAATAACTTTTAAGTATACTATATTTATTAAAGTGGAAATACTTTGTATTGTTCTCCGGTCATAACTTAATCATAAAACTTTGTTTAATAGTTATAATTTTTGCAAAAGTTAACGACGTATTGTAGTGTAGTTAGCAGGTATTATTCGTATTTCTAAACAAAGGAAATTCTTCTTTCCCATGAACACTATTTGCAAAAATCTAGAAGAATTGCAGCACGAACTGAAGATATTCCGATTTGCTGGAATTCTTCGATAATAACTCTCGCTTTCAGCTACGTTATTTATTGGAATTTTTAGTTCCCAGCCGATCATGCATCTAAATAATAACTAGAACTAGATTCAGCTGCCTGCCATTAAAATTTTTAGATAATAATTTGTAAAATAACTAATTTATATAATAAAGCAAAATTGGTTTTTATTTTCGTGTTCAAGTTTAGGAAACCTGATTTAATAAAGGAAAGATTTATAAATCAAATTTGCCTGGGATAATTTACATAATTGTCCAAGACAAATTTCATTTTTCTTTTATCAATCTTTCCTCTATTAATTCATGTTTTCTTGAAATTGTCGTGTGTTGTGTCTGTAATCTATATTTATTTCAAATAATTGAACTAGCTTACGGAAATGTAAGCAATCAAAAGGTAATTTGCTTAATAAAGTCGTTTATATGGAGTTTCATTTAAAGAATGATCAGAAAAAACGACCGAAAAAAGGATTATAATTATTAATTATACGGTGCTTTAACTATTAGTAAATAATTAATTAGATTTGGCTAGGTTAGGTTCATTTAATTAAAATAGACTTTTGGATTTTTTTCCCGTGGATTTTTTTTCCGGGACCACATATAATTATTTGTTGAAAAATTGTGGCACCTCTCTCGACAATTTAGACAGCGAGTGTTAAAAGATCTTCCATATAATGAACAGCATTTAACAACATAAGGATTGTGGCCTTATCGTTCCAACAATATAAAACGAGCAGCTAACAATAATTTTATTATTAGAATATTAAGGCCTCCATCGCCATGTTGTTAAATAATTTTCTTGTTCTTAAATTGTTTAAAAAAATAATGAATAGGTTGAATAAAATTTAATTTTATTAGTAATATATTAAATAATAAAATTGAGGCTCCAGAATTATTATCAAAATTACCGTTTCATGTACCTTCAAACATTTTTAGGAATTATAATTTGATTTACCTACGTCTAGAAAAAATACGTTTGTCAAGTCTCCAGTTTATGTTATGAGTACAAGAGTACAACATACAATAAGTTACAGTAAAATTTTTATATATTAGGTTATTTTGTGTATAGCATAAGGTTTTTTTGTCCTGTGATTTACTCACTTTTGTACATTTTCTTGATTTGGGTGTATTCCTGCTAAGAAATAAAGTTATTAAGTTATAAAACAACTTTTTTAGTTTTTGTTCTGTAAATTTAAAGAAATAAAAATAAAAAAAGTTTTTTTATTCAATTATTATAAGTTCTAAAAATATTTTATTAATTTAATTAATCCGATTTTAAAATTTGAAACCCTGTTTCATCTAACAATATTGAGCAATAAATAATGTCGTATATTAGATTTATTAGATTTTGTACTGGGTGATAGTATAAGTTCGCTCTTATCGTTCAACTATATTTAAAAGATACATAAACCTAATATTGTCAAACATTATCAAAAACACTGTTTTATTTAAGTGATTCGTATTCCACTTTAAGATATAGGTCTTTGTTCCCTATAGGAATGCCGTGCTATTGGTGTTATGTGTAACATAATCACATACCTTTTTATTTTAAATATAACATGTTTATTCGTCATAACTGTAAAACAAAATTTGCATATGTATATTTATTCTACGAAGTTTGCAAAGTACGTACAAATGTTCGCAACGGTACTTCTTATGTTTCTGTTTGTCTTTTGTTTGAGTTTCAATCACAGCAATGACGTCACGCACACCTCTAAACTTAGTTGAGATAAATAGACGTGATGTGTGCAATGACGTCACGAGTTAACCCCCCGTCTAAATTTGGAGTAAGTTAGCGTCGCATCGCATCAGGGTAACCATGGTTTCTCAATACCGCGGAACAATTGACGTCAGAGGAAACATCTCAGTGACACAGTAACGGTGGAAAGCGACAGCGTTCGCGTTCGCGCATTCCTGCTGTGCCCAACTTCGCAGACAAAGGGAAGTATGCTGGATCATACGGGGAAAATGCCAGGAATCTGTCAAATCATGCTAAATTGCTTTCCGCGCCACTTGTTTTCAAAGCATACTTGCTTCATTACAAAAAGTTAATAAACTTTAAGCATTTCAATTATCTTGCCCCAAAGTTTTCCTAATAAAAATATTAAATTAAAAACAACATACTTACATTTTTAGTTAATCAAATTAATTCTCTACCATGCAGTACATCTTATCTCTTATTTCGTTTAGGTAGGGCCAATTTTTTCATCTTTGGTTAAAGTGCCGGTTACCTTAAACGTCATTTAATAGAAAAATATCGCATCCAAAAACTCAAGTAAGTTATCAAAAATAAATATTATTTACTATTAGAAGACTGTTAAGGTAACCAACACTTCAACTAGAGATGAAAAAATATTTATTTATTTATGATAGCGTATTTGGAAATAATACGATAAGTTAGGGAAAATAATGCACAATTTTTTTAATTCCAAATTGGGGCTCGAATTGTCTCAGGAATAAAGAACCTTAGCTGCATTGATATTCCACTGACAAAAAGTTATCAAGTGCGATTGTATGTTTGTGATTTTGCGAATTAAAATAGTATGAATTGAAATATAATGCATATGTATTAAAATCTTTTAAAAATATATCCCTGTTTTGTGAGTTATAAAAGTGACCATTCTTATTATGCATCACTTATTCAAAGTATCATAATTCGCTACTGTACATATTTTAATAAGTTTGAAAAATAAAATATGTATCGCGACGTATAAAATATACTTTAGCTTAAACAAATGTATAGTAATGAGTTTTTAAAACCTTTTACTTTTATTTAAACGTTGCAGGTTGTTAACTATGACTTTTAATGAGTTCCAAACCACTGGTCATAAAAAGTTAATAAACTTTAGGTATTTAAATTATCTTGTTAAAAGTTTTAAGCAAAATAAAAAATGGCAAATTGGAAATTATTTCAGCTCATTGAGCTAGAAGTATATCAAAGATATTGGGGAGAATTAAAATTTAGATTATACTATATAACTTTATACACATTCGTGGTTTAATAAAGTTATATTACAGTTCAGAAATTTCGATTGGGCAACAGACTCAGATATCAAAACTATATGAGAACTCCAAACAAAGTTATAAAGTGGAAATAACTTTTTCAGAAACCAACACTACTTCCGGAAGATAAACCAAAAAACATTTTATAAGAACATACAGACTGTCCAATAACATGTTCAAATATGTTTAGAAAATTTTGTCTTTTTGATTCCATAATGATGTTTTCTTTCAATTTAAAACTTTTTTTGAACTTATTAAAAATGGTTTACAGTTCCTTCAACTTTATAATGAACCGAAAAATAGTTCTTTATTAAATAAAACTTTTTTCCTGGCAAATATGAATTGTTATATACAATAATAAAGTACTTTTATATGAATGAATGTACTTACTTGTGCTAGTCCTTTATTGACTCTCTTGTATAGAATTCTGCAAAAGAAAAAAAACCATTAGAATGAAATAAGAAATAATGAAACATACAATGCAATAATAAGACGCTGAAGAAAATTAATTAGGGTTTTGTAGACAGCCATTATGTATAATTTCATAGTTTTCTTCATAGATAGATAATTAAATTCATTTAAAAAATGTTTTACAATTATGTAAGATTTATTACCAATAAAATTTTTAATTTACAAGCATACAAAATTTTTGTAATTATGTCAGAATTTAAAGCAAGTTAATGAAATACCGAATTATATGACTTTTAGTTAGTAAATAATCTCATTTATTGTCAGAATAAATTATCTACCACAGAACACAGCTGTCAGTTCTAGTTGGTCGATTTTTGTTAAAAGTTAATCAACTCATGCCATTTAATGACAGAAGTTTAAATATGTTACTTTATTAAAATCCCTTTACCAGAATTTGTTCTACACACCGGAATACACTTTTAGACAAATTAACCCTTATCACAGTTTTTTTTTAACACATAATATTTAATATTAATGGCAATAAAATGGGGTATTTTGCTATTCAATCATTTTATGATGAAACATTAACAAATATAAATTGATAGAAATTTTGTACGTGTTAAGCGCTCATGTTTTGACAATAAATTCTATAAATTTATTTGAAAATAATTTGGCCAATTTCCAATTGATTGGTCATTATATTGCATGCATAACACAATACATAAAGTAAGCAAACTTTGTTATGAAATATGAAATTAAATTGTACTTCACAAATAAAAAGATTATTAATTTTCATTTCTTCCAATTTTACGCAGGTTGATAATGAGAATTCACTCTTATTGTACCTTATATAAAAAAATAGTTAATTACTACTTCGGTAGGTTTAGCCTAATTATTTATACACGTACTTTATAAATATGTGCATAAGATTTAACTTAACCTAAAAATGTGGCTTTCAGAATATAGTTAATATTTTTTCTTATTTTTATAAGTAAGCCTAGATTATATATTGTTGATGATGAATTTTGTTTTTTATTTATATGATATTATTTAATATTATAGAGTAATAATTATTTTTACAATATGTGGTCTATTTCACCCCCACTTACCCTATATGACCTTTAGTATTTGAGCGGTTTTTTAACATAAGAGGCAAAAAAAAATAATGGAAAAAGATATTACGCTAGGGAAAACCGTTGTTCGGTGTTGATATATGTATTTATTTTCCGTAATATTTTAAAAGTATGTGGTGATCAATATAAAAGCTATTTTTCATACGCGGCTTTCCCAACTTTTCGCAAACTGAGAACAGTCCCACAGGCATTTTTAAACAATTTAAACCTTCCGGAGTCCAATTTAAAAGACAACTGTTTAAATTCCCAATTCCCTCTTACTTTCTGCAAGTTTTATCCCCATTCGTGCGGTTGGACATATCGGCGATCAGTGACGTTGTGTCCTGCGGGAGCAATGGGAGACAGGATTATACCACAGTAATCCTTTAATTAACATATTACATGTTCGGTTTGAGCTGTATTATCGGGATGACCATCTGAGGGTATAGGTCAGTCTGAGGTGAAAGATACGGGTTATGTATTGAGATTGATTCGGGTAGTTCGCGGAAACGTTTATCAGGGTTTGGTATGGTTCGTATTTAGATGAGGTATAACATAGAGATATGGCATTGCCCATGTTGTCGAACGATCTAAGGTTTAAAATCGCTTGCAGCCGGCTGTTTGATAACAGTGGACCAGTGGAGTAGTTATATGGAAAACTCAACCAAACAAATACTGAGGATAGGTGACTAACACTATGATCAATATTTCGTTCGCCTAACTGTAAGTGTGCACTACTCAGCTGGCGGATTGTTCTCACGCAGCTAACTGTTAGGCAATTCTCGACCATACATGTTTTGCTTGCTCAGTAGTACGTAGCTATAGGAGTGTGGCATATCTCTATGTTATACCTCATCTAAGGGTTCGTATAATTTTTATAGGGATGATGATTATATTCATTATAATCAACATTTGTGACAGAATATTCCTGGATAGAATGAGACCTTAAGTATGTAAGATATTTTTATCGTAATAAGTTTTAATATAGTATAGATATAGTCGTATTTTTATTGGATAACCAATAACAATATCATTAGCACAATATCTCTAAAAATACAAGATCTTAAGTATCTTTAATTATACCCGCATTTTAGTAATAGTACATTTTAAATTACAAGATTATGATGTCGCCAGTACTTTACATACTTCTTCCGTTATTATACTTTAATATCTTACTATTCCACGATTACGGACATATGCAGCCAAATAAGGATGATATGTTGAAATAAGAGATACACGTATATACTTATGTGAATATTGGAGAAATTTGTACTCGAAACACGTGAAAAACAAAAACATAACTACTTTTATTCCTGCCACTATCAGAACGGTTAAAATTATTCTTAACAATACCTACACATTATTATTAATTGGTGAAACTCAATTGTACTATCCAAAAATATACTATTTAATTTTAAAGCATTAAAGGTTTAAATTTATTTTTAGTCTTAATTAAATAATAGACTATTCAAATTAAAAGATATATGTATCGTTTACAATTTATCTATACAATATCTATGAAACTGATTACATACACGGTTATGTTTTATGTATGAACATAACTAAAAATATGACTTAATATAAAATGCTAAGGTTTTAACTGTAAATGTTAATGAATACAAAATTCTTTTATAATGTAAAACAATTTTAATTATCCAGCTTTTCTGTGAACAGTACTTTAAACTTGTATTCATAAGCATTTTAAAAAGTTCATTCAACTATCAAATAATTAGTTCCGTACTTAAAATTCTTTACGGTGGCGAATAAAATTAGGTATTGTCTCTAGTCAAACTGTTAAAGTTCTTCATCCGAAGTATTTCTTCGTTATAGCGGTTACTTAAAAAAGTATTTAATAGTGATACGCAATTATAATATCAAAAAAGTTAAAAAATAAACGCTTCTAGCTTTTAGGACGTTTAGTTGTTGCTTGTAACTAATTGTATGTCTGCTGCTATTTGCAAAAATAATATTTCAATATAAAAAAACGTATTTTTTAGTAATATTTTGTCCTTTATAGTATTTTGAAAATAATACACAATTAAAGAGAAAATGTGTAACAATGCATGCATTACTTTGTGACATTTTTTACACTCACAATTCTACTGTTAGATATTTAGTGCATTCTATTTTATATTTAACTATTATTCTCTCCAAAATGTGTAAAAAGAAACTCAACCTTATGCGCAACTTATGTCAATTTACACACTTGTATAAATTTGGCGTCTCATGTGTCAACTTTTTCACTACACCAGCGTTGCTATTTATATATTACTTTTTTGTGTAACGTAACATTTGGCTGGTATTCTGTTCGAAATGCATGTAGAAGAAACCGTAGTGTAAAAAGGACTGAAATTTTAAGTAGCAAGACTTTTTGCTTGGAATTCAATTACTTCGCGTGGATATCAAGTTACCTACGCACAAAGAAGAGAAGGCGAGAAAAAAGAAGGCGTGCAAAAGACGTGTAGCTGACAACGTAATGTTTTCCAAAACGATTATTTAAATCTTTTTAAAGCAAGACGTGCATGTCTCTCAGTTTCACCCGAGATTAAAGATAAATATAATTTTATGTTGATAGTATCTCATCATATCATACCATGAGGTACAAACGTCGGCTTGTTCTGGTGTTTAATATCTACTTGATGTTGTACCAGAATGCTTTATCCTGCACCCCACATGAATACAGACAAGGCTGCGTCTCATTTATTTTTATACAGAAAAAAGATGACAGTAATGGCGCCAGTGCACAATATTATGCACTTCATACAGTGACATTTTCATATAACGTTTTCTGGGCCCAGTGACTGAGACATAGTTTCTTACTTATAATTGAACTTCTTTATTTAGATTGTTTTAAATATTAACCTAAAGGAGATCTAGAGATTGTAGTAAAATCTCAATGTGTTTGTACTACAACGTCTTGTCATAAACCCGAATGGTTGATCAGAAATGAAAATGAAGTTAATATAACACGTAGTTTATTAATGTGCAGCTGCATCAATATAACTTCAATTTGAAGATTCCCTCAAATGTACAATATCACATTGGAATAAAATGTCAAATGAAATATGTATTCAACATTGCTGTCAAAATTTTGATTAAAAGTTCCTTTAAGTGTCATTTAAAATGTAAGCCTTATAGTTGCAATTGGGCATAAGGATAAAAAATATTGTATAGAACAAATAAACAAAACTACTGGTTTTGTTTCATAATTTTTATTTTATCTTTATTTGTACAATGTATTGCGTTCTGATGATACCCTGAATGCCGAAATTGTACTAAAGAGATTTGTTGTTTAAAATTGAGAAATGATATCAAGTGGTTTTATTTTTTTATATTTATTTGCTATAATCTTGTTTTACCAATTGTCAATTGACTATACCTAACATTGTAATTAATATTATAGGTATTATTTTTCTTATTAATATAGTAATAATTGGAATAGCACTCTTAAAAGAAAATGAATTTGTTTCAAAATTTTGTTAAAAATCTTAATTTTTATATTTATGAAAATCGATGCATAAAAAAAGGAAGCAAATGGATATGTATTACAAAGTTTTTACTACAAAGAATAATTTACTAAAATAATTAATATTGGATTTGAGTCTTTGTCGGAAACTGAATCAGAATTATATTAAATTCAACTAGAAAAATGAATATTGATGACCTCGATATTAATTTTTTTCATTTCCGTAATTTAATCTACTAAGAGAAGAATTCATTGCATCTCGTAAAGTGATTATAACTCATCCAAGTTTTAGTGAAACGTTCTTGGAGTAATCCGACTAAAAGGGGCGCCCATTAAACAGGAATTAAAATAAAATCTTGTTGGTCCTAAGCCGTGGAATCTAATCTTCGTCCGGCTGATTGGCCAGACTTATTAGCCTAAATCTCTCGGATAACATCTCCGCAAAAAGGGACAATTTGTACCGAACCATTTCGTCACGAGGTTTTTGTGTGGACCGCTTGCTTCTTCGGGAGTTCACACCTTTTTATCTGGACATTCAAGCTTGAAATCATTTCCATTAGATTGAGATGTATTTGTTATTTCTGTTGGAAACTATTCCAAGAATTCCTTTTTATTTATCGGGCAATGGTGATTCACTGATTAGTGAAATGGGCGGAGGGTAAGATATGGGTTTGATTTTAAAATCGTATCTAATTTTACCTTTAAATAAAATATTTCAGGACAAGCTTTTTATTTTTGTGTACAGGGCCGGACTGGCCTACACGGTTCCACGGCGATCATCGGATGGGCGAACCTGCCACCGAAATTATTCGTAGATTTTTAGAAAACATTAAAAATACATAATTGCTACGTTCCCATGAAGGATTCAAAATGAACTGAAAATCGTTTTGCGATTGAAAATAGTTATGTGACAGGGTATTGGGTTCAATTTCAGTCCAAAGTCGAGAACATAATTACTACCTTCCGATAAAGGATACAAATCGAACTGAAAATCGTTTTGCGATAGAAAACAGTCATGTGAAAGGATATTGAGTTTGATTTCAGTCCAAAGTCGATACCATGTCGATACGGCAAAATCTGGGATTTTATATTAGCTGCAGGGAATGCATATAACTCAAAACTGGTTACAAAATAAACTCGCTGTAATTATAATTAATAACTTAAGTAGACAGATAGGTAGTTTTCAGATTTTATTCAATACAGAGCCTTGAGAACACTTACAATTTAGGTACCAAAACAGTTTTTAGTGCGTTTTTAATCCGTCATGGGAACGTAGCAAGTATTCGGTAAGAATCTTGAAAATCTCAAGAAAAGCTTTCTGAATGTGAAAAAATGTAACGAAAAGTGTTTCAAATCGAATAAAATAGAATTATGTATTTTAGTTTGTAATTATTCACTGTCATGATTAGCAATAATGAAGCATCTTTTTCAGATTAGTTACGTAGAGAAGACTGGCCCGTCTTTAAACTCTTATTTAATCATAAAAATGGTAGAATATGATGATATTTTTGGCATAATACATATTCGGTAATTATTTGTTGTTAATAATATGCAAATACGAATTATATGTAACTTACGGAAAGAAAGAAAGATTTGTTTTATAGTACAATTCCGGTAATAATATGGGAAATAGTAAGTAAGTAATTGGGGTAGATCGAATTCCAACACGGTTTTTCCGAACCTCAATCAATCACTTTTCCTACTAAACCAATATAATTAATGAAATAATTCGTTAGGTGATAAGACAGGGAATAAAGAAATAAACATGTCACTTCTTATCGTGAAAGAAAGAGATATCTTTATATCTTCCTCCTTATGAAGGGCAATCTCGCCATCAATTCCCATTTTATTGTTTCGTCGCTCCATTTGAAGCATTGGCCCATTAATCAACGATATATTGCGATCGGGAAACGATTAAAAATAACAAAACCCGAGCAGTTTTTCACAGAGTGAAGCACTGTAGCCTGTAGGCTGTCCACGTGTTTGCCGTAGATAACGCGAAACCAATGGAGCAGAGCAGCGGCTCAAGCTAGCGAAAAGTGAAATTCACAACGGACAGAAATGTCGATGGGAAATACACCACCGTATATTTAAAATGCCCCTTCATCCCAGTCCTTTATCAAGTTGCTCCTTAAAGCTCTTTCTACCTTTCGCATGGTTGATATGTTGAATTTTCTCAACTACTTTTCTTAAAGCTTTAAAAAGTACTATTGATGAGAATATAAATTAATAAAAAACTCTGCGATTTTTTTGTTATATTTAGCCTGTTACGACTCAAATTGAGCTAAGGGTGAGATTTATTTTATCTCAGTGTCGTCAATCTTTAACGAAAGAACTCATTATGAGCTGTAGGTTCCTTGAAAATGCTGGTAGATATCAGCTTACTTAATTAAAATTCAATTGTTTAAAAAAACATATCAATTTTCTCTACCACAAAATTTCCCCAATGGAATGATGAGATACTATACTATGTTACCATAGGGTAATGCAAAATTGGTACATTATGGTAGGTATTTGGTTCAAATCTCAGCGTTGCTAATTAAATATAAAATTCCAATGTGACCACGTCTATTTCGGAACCTTGTAAAGGCTGTAGACTGACATCCTATAATTTTAATAAAAGAAATTAAAATACAACACAGGTTATTTGTTCCCCAAAACCCATTTATTTGAAGTACTTATTTATAATTACAGGACAGGAGACTTAGGTACAGCTTGTAGTGGTTTCCGAAATTTATTTTTTGTTACAGGTTTATTGTCACTGGGATTTGAACCCCAGACCTTACAATCCGTTAAGCGGGTCGAACCCATTAAACTACTACTGCTCGTATTTTTATTTTTTTATAAATAAGTTTTGTAGAACAGATCAAGATTTTTATTTTCATTAGTTTTATTATTAAAATGTTCCATTAACTAACGACTACACAAACTCTTTCAATTACTACACTTTTAAATTGCAATAAAAATGTCTAGACACAGATTTTCATCTTCGTATTTTCCTTAACTGGTTATATTATTATTTACTGTGTTAATCAGGGTTGCATAAAAATCCGATTTTTTTAAAAATATGTACTATAATATCAAAAACGTGTTTCACAAAATTTAAAGAAATAATAAAAACTACTGTAAAATTCGTTTATAATATATACCTCTTATAGTCACAAGCTGGTTATAACGTCAAAATACGCTAACGTTATTTTACATTTACATATTAGTTATAGCAACTTCCAGTTCTAGCGATGAAATTTATGGGTTCCCTTCGATGTCGTCATAACTGGATTTTACTGTAACATATTTCAAAGTAAATTTAACAAAAATATCACATATTAGTGCAAAAAAAAAATTCTACGTTATAAATTCAAAATAATATTCCAGTAACGTCGTTTTATTTAATTATTTATGCATTCAGCTTCTCAACAGGAATTATTCCCATAACAGACGAGCTGTCAGTAGGATAGAAAGGAAAAATGAGTACAGTAATATAGAAGTCATAGATTTATCAATGAAGTTAAACAGATATAATAGTTCTTGAAAGTAACTTTTTTTTTACTTCATTATATCGAATTCTTTGACTAGCACTAAATTTACAAGTCATACTATATCAGTCACCAGCTATTAAAAAGTTCATATTACCAGCCATTGGGATTTAGTTATAAATTTTAATAAGGGTAAATATGCAACTTTTTCCTCCTATTGTATAGTATGTTAGTAAAAAATGTATGTTCATTATAATGTGAATAAGACTGTTGAACTCGAGGTAATGCGTTAGATGCATCAAATTTTTTACTTAGTTTTTAGTATCTTTCTCTAAAAAAATCAGCCTAGCAAAATGTAGAAGAGGGAGAATATAAAAGGCAGTTTGATAAATAGGTGGCGAAAGTTGTGAGTCATGTATCATGTTTGGAAAATAAACAAAATAAGATTGATTGTGTAAGAAAATGGCTGATCTATCTTACATTCTTCTTTATAATATTGATGCAATAACGGTTTGACCACAATTGCATTCCTGTGAAGAATACATTGGTATTCATTCATTGTTGCGATTGTAATTCAAAGATTTGCATAATTATTGCAAGTCTCCAGATGCAGGATATAATTATAACTGATCGATTCATAATAATTTGTTGCTGGGAACTGTTCTGTGGTTTCTTATTCTCTATGTTTATTTAACGGAAGAAATTTGGCGTTTTTGCTTTCTATAAATTGTTTGTAAAAGCTATTATTTCTAACATCCTTCCTTGGCGTATAAGCTTTCATTGTTATTAATTAATTAATTTCCGTTTCTCATGATTATTCATCAAGTTCTTTGGCTCCCTAATCACAGGTATCATCTTTAATTCATAAACGCATCCTTATTGCCTAGCCTGTAATTATCTGTAATATGAAAACATCTACAGATGAATGACATTAAATTACCTTTTATTGCTAAACATAATACTGATTCCAATGTCAGTATTATCCACGCCTCTCAAATGGTTTCAATTTTAAATTTAAATTGATCGTAGTTTTAATGAGTTTACGAATTTATCTGTAATAATATAATAACTGGTTTCCTGCAGTGTGAACATAGCTGAATAATTTAGTCCAGCCCACATCCTTTCGCGGGAAAATTATAACTTAAGCACGCTTCTTACCATTCATCATCATCATCATTCGCACGCCAGAACTGGAAGCATTACCAATTTTATTTGCAAACAGTATTATTTTTCCCTTAATTGATCATCCATTATGTTGCCATGAACCGAACAGAAATAATAATATAAAATGTTTCATTGTTATTATATGTTATTATGATGTTTTAAAAATGATATTTTTATATACAGGGTATTTCACAACTTAGTACAAAAAATTAAAGGGTATGTACTGAACGACGTGCTGATCATGAAACAGTAGTATATTGTGTTATTAAGAGTAAAAGTGATCCTTTGTGTGGCGAGCATGGAAGTTTGCGCGACGAGCGAAAAATTAATATTTTTATTCTAATAACAATGCATAAAGTAAGTGATTTTTTACAGTTGTTAGGTTGCCTTGACAGTGTACGCGAAATATCTGGGAAAACATTTTCTCACGGTAATGAAAAACGTATCTTCACTTAATATAGATAAATAAAAATATAATAATAAATAATGCAAATTAGTTGTAGAAAAAATATTGTTTGTATTTTAAGTGACATCTCATGCAATGAAAATATAAACTTAGCGCAATTAATACAAAAATAACTATTATAAGATAATAACAGAGAATAAAAAATCTAGAATGGGGTATTCCAAGCCTACGGCTTTTAAAGAAATTCTTATTGGATATCATTGTATACCATATATAAGTAATATTAAAGTGAATATAATCATTATTTTTCTGATTTTTAATACCATAATATCAAAATGAAATTGTAATGCATTTGAATCGAGTACGTAAAATTCAGTATCAGCCTTGTTGTGCCGAGAAGGCACTCGCGTCAGCCTATTGGCTCTTGTTCGAACGCGCCACGCCTCTGACTCAGACCTACGAATGATGTTCTCAGCTGATTCTCAGTGCCTGTGACGTCACACGCACGGCCGATTTTCTAGGGTGTAAATTATTGAAACTTTAAAAATTTATTTCTGGCGTGTTTGAAACCTTTCGGCGAAAAGAAAAAATACGGGTCTAATATCTTTATGCATAGAATAACATATTAAAAAATGAAAAAAACTTGGAATACCCCATTGAGTTAGTTCATTTTGGGAAGTCTAGGTCTATTACCGGTTTCAAACCCTCTTGTGTAAAAAACGTAGATTTCCCAGAATAAGCTGATTAAATTCCAGAAATTTTAATTTCTGTTATCCATCCACTAGTCAAAAAGATTTAAACCTAAGTGTGGACTAAGGTCTGCTTAAAATTCGTTAATATTATATATTACGATTATGTTTTAATCTGTTCTATGTTTATTTGTTTATATAAGTAGTATTAATCAATGTAATAATGGAAAATAGTAAATACATTCCCTTCTCTATACTGATTTAAAATTGTACTAGAATTGAATGATCTCTTAGAGATACTTGTTCTCAATACTGCACTTCAAAAAAATTGGTTTTTCAGGAATATAAAAAAAAATGGGTCGAGATTCGATCTCATCGTCCATTTGATTCAGTGGAAAAAGATATATAAAGAAATGTTTTCTCCACATACACGTTCATTTGTAAAAGTTACGTGAAATCTTTTTTCTCTAAACTTTTCAAAAACTGAAAAATAAAAAGTAAAAAACTCTTTTAAAAGTGTTTGCAGAAAAATTACTTATCATCTCCAATGAACTAATTTCCTATGAATAATATGCAGCTTCTCGGAAAGCATTCAATCTAGTTTAACAATGAAAGCGTCCTGAAATAATAAGAGGATCCTGAAAGGGAGAAGCACTATCGATCCCCGAATAGCGGTGTTAGTTAAACGAGGAAAAGTCCCCTGCGAATAGAAAATTGATGCGATGACACGGTTTTTCCAAACCGATTTCACACAAATAGATAACGTAATTTTGCTGTTAACGCGATTTACTTTGTAAATGAGTTACGCGCGGAAATTTGCGAATGAATTTGGCATGGATTTGATTCCCAGTCAGCGTGCAAATTCCGTAATTTCATAACGGATGGCTGTTGGCACTATCGGCTTTTTCGGCCTAGTATGTCGACGAACAAATACGACTATAAAAAACTAAATACACATTATTTCTAACAGGACTCGTTTTACAGAACTCTCAACTTATATGTAGATGAACATATTTTCCTTAATCTAATAATGTGTATAATATTTTATTCGATAACTTTAATATTATAATTTCATCTAAGATATAATAGTAATGTTTTTTTCTGTTATCTCTTTTACTTTACATTAGTTTAAAATGATATGTACTTTGATAAGCTTTAAAACTTTGCGCTTTTGCGGGTTGATATTATATATTTTAAATTAATGTAAGTTTAATTTATAGTTGTTGTGATAATGATATAATTTTATTATATAGTATAGTAACATATCACAATTGGTTAATGTTTTTAGCTTTAAAAAGTTTAGTAGTCCAGAGTATTCTATTTTACTTCAAATTATACATAACGTGTGTGCAGCGAAATGCGGACCATAACTTGTACTCTTCTAATTTTGCTCTAAATCTATCAGGTGAGAGAGTATCCGCAATTTTTTGAAATCCCATGTTAAAACCCTATGTTCTACTTTTCGTTGCATACACTCAGAAATGTCCAATCTGATTGGCAAACTGACCTTAATCTGATCTAGACGGTTTCACAACATAAATTTTTTTAGCGGATACGAATAATGTATGTAGGGGCCTATATAGAAATTCTTCAATTAGACCCCATTATTAATCGTTGATGCAGTAAATGTTAGAAATCTCTATGAAAATCTGTAGTAATCTTCGAATGAGAAGTAAATAGGAAATTAATACCAACATTATTTGGGACGATAAGGAACTAAGCAACAATCAAAAACTTGGTTGCACCTTATCATAAAAAATATTGTTAGCACTTACATTATTAGTGGATTCTGAAACACTTGGAGATAGCAGTAATTTAATTTGGGTATTAGTTTTTGACGATCTCATTCTCAAATCAAGTCTGAGAACATTAACCAGTTGGCATTTAGAATTTCTCTTTGTACAACTATTCCACCTGTGTTAGTTGACAGTTTTACTTACATTTTACAAATAAAAAAGTTGAGCTTTTATGTCTGCCGTTATGGTTGCATGGTCAAGACAAGACTCTACTTGATGAATGTTGTAAGCAACATGGTTTTCTAATTAAGTAAGTTCCGCACAACGGTAGACACCACTAAAATGAAAGTAAAACCTGTCATGAAAAAAGTGTCTCAGATGTTTACAGCTATTTCATTTTAAAAGTGTCATAGGAAAAAGGAAAAGTGTTAATGTACTGATTTCCGATAAACTCACCGTCTGGTGTATTTTCTAGTATAATATAAATAGAACAATTTCATCTTAAAGAAACCTCATTGTAACATACACAGTGAGTGTATCAACGAAGATGAAAAATCTTTTACTTTTTTATTATAAGAAACAGAAAAATTTGCTTCATATATAAAAGGTCTAATATATAAAATATACTACTTGGTAATATACATAGAAAAAAAATGAAATCCTGATTTACACGCAACGCATACCAATTTTAATTTTTTAAATGGGAACCTATAATTATTTCGATAAAATTAAAATCGCCATTTTATTTATTTATTCTATCATATATTAGTCGTCTTACAGGAATAAGAAAATTTTTATCGAACTATACTATATGAAAATTAACGAAATGTAACAATATAAAACAATGAAATTAATAACATTAAGCAAATATTTATTTGTTACAAATATAATGTGTTTTGAATTTAATTTTTGTAAATGTATACCAAAAATGAATTGATTGGTATAACTCTAATAAACGGAGAATCAACTGGAAACCTAAGAAAGGCAAAAATAATCATCTTCGCTGATACAACTGTATATGAACTCGAAGAGGTTTTTTTCATTTTGATGCTTTGTTCGGTAACGATTTTTAATTCTTTTTGTGGAGACAATTATAGAAATTAAATAATTGCCTTCGTAAAATTTATTTTCATCCATTTGCATACACATAAATTCAAGCAAAATGTACTGATGCGAGTGTTTCTTTTTAAATTAGAAAACGGTACATTTTTTGCTAAACCCAATGTTGATTTTAAATTTCTTTATATCTGAACATTTCTATCTTGGTTTTAAAATAATATATGACTTTTTAAAATAATATATGATCAAGCTAAGAAATCAATAATCAAATCCTTGATACAAGAAGATTACTGTGCTTCTGAGCAGCATTACTATTTTTTTAAAGTAAGTAAAATGTAAAATATTCATGCACAACAAGGAAAATTATTCCCCGCTTTAAAATTAAGATTTTTGTAAAAGTTAACTAGTCAAGTACTAGGTTATTAGATCTCATGTAACATTCATAATGCTACACTGCAATTTAGCAATAATGACAATTTTTCTTATGAAAATTCAAACTTACATTAACATAATTATCACATTATCCAGTGCAGTAGGCATCACAAGAAGCGAAGCAGCACGCATTTAAATACAAAGGGATTCCTTGTAAGGTCGTTAGTCAATGTTATTACATACAATTGCATTGTTGCCAATTCCCGCACACTTCTGTCAATAAAAGTAATAAAAGCTCATTGTTACACCGTAATGAGGTACCTGTGGACTACCAAAATTCAAATTTTGATTTGAACAGTCATTCAATTTACTCTGTACATATGGCTTTGTTAAACTGTCAACAGTTTTCGATGTAATTAAACAGGCATATATTATTTTTGTCCGTTAGGATTCGTTGATGCGAATTTGAAAATAATAATATATCTTTAATTTTTGACAACAACAAAACAGTTTCCAATCAAATTAATTTAATAAATATAAATTTCATAAACTTTAAAAATTTCTTACAGTCCTATAGTCGCTAATTTATTCATTTCTATTTACTTAATTTATACATTCTGGCCAGATCTTATAATTTGTTATTGTTACTTCATGTAAAACTAACCTTCTCCCATTCAACAATAGAGTGTTGTAAACATACAATAACAAAGCTGTAGGCTGTGAATTTGTTTTATTAAAGTATAAGTAAAATTGTACAAAACAAATATACTGAGTAGTGACTCGAACACCCAAATATAGGGATTTAACATGTAAAATCATATTTTCGTAATTTCCTGCTTTCCTAATAATTTTAAGTAAAAAAAGCTTCAAATAGTAGTTATAGAGAATAAAATTCTGCATCTGAATCAATAAGCAAAATAAATTTAAAATGCCTTGTGAGCTCAGATATTAGGTATGAAAATGACATAAATGACCCTTAAAGACATGAAATTGAGACAAAAATAACAAATGTTTAACGGTAAATCTGTCAAGTTAGCTGCATTAGTTTATTATTATTTATAATTACTGTTTTATCTAGTTCTGCTAAAAAAATGTAGCAATGGTATTTTGTTTAAATTATTATTATTCACTTCAATTTCAAATAATAATAAAAAAATGAACGCAGCTAACTTGATGTAGAAACCGTTAAAAATTTATTCATTTTCCATGGATACTGCTATTTTTGAGGTGATTTACGTCATTTTCATAACTAATTTTTGAGCTTACAAGACATGAAATTTAATTTTGCATATTGATCCCTATGTTCGGGTGTTTGACTCACCAGCCTGAAACTTTTGATTCTAATTCTCCTTAGAAATGGGAAAATATTTACTAATTGTGAAATATTGTTTTTAGTGTGTCATTTTATTTGTGACACAGTATGTTTCGATAGAAACAACTTCATTCAAATAAAACCGAAATTATTATTCTATCTGTTGTTGTCGTTGACATTTATGTAAGTTTGTGCAGCCTTCAGCTTATAATACGTCTTGAGTCAAATATACTAATTTTTATTGAATATAGTTGGGTCTTCTAAAAAGCAAAGATGTTAATTGTAAACTATGGAACCTTATCTGCCTGCAGTGGAACACGGAAAGTATTTCCTCTTCCTGCCGAAAATAACAACGACCTTAACAGTTACGCGAAATTTTGCCATTTGATCCGCCTCCCACGCTTTGAATGAGCTAACAGACCGGCACTTTTTCGCTATACAGTTATCAGCGGATTGTAATGACTTAAGGAGACTCGGTGTCCCAGTACGGTGACACGAATAGCCTGGGAGCCACTGAGGTGCGTATTGTTCTCATGTGTGCCACTAGAATGATCATTACGCGTGAACCGTTACTACTTACCGGAATTTGTAATTAGATGCAGGGAATGGATACGGGAATTATACCAGAACGTTTCAAAACAATATGTTTTTGATCACTTTATACCGCTACGCAGGTTCTGAGTAGGTTAGCATTGCTATTACATAACTACATTTATTTGTGTACGATGTTTATTTCTGTGAACAAAATTTAACTGTATTGAGAATTAAAAATATTTATATAATTTGCGTTAACAATTGTTTTATTGTTATAACGAAAACGGTTTAATAATATCGGATATAATGAAACTGTTTTTGGTATTTTTTTGTTCTAAAATTTATACTTTTAAGTACTACGCTCCCGCGATAAATGTCAGATTGATAACCTCAAATATTTTAAAATATTTTTTGATACAATTTGGGATTATTATAAACATGAAACAAAGTTAATTTAAATGAATATTAAAATTTCGTATGTTTAACGTATAAATTTGAATTCTTTTTCACCATACTGTATATGAATTATGATATTATTACCATATTTTCCATAAATTAAACTTAATTAATTTTTATAAATAATTTTTTTGAGTTTTTTTTTAAATAAATGACGCGTTGTATAAAAAATAGTATATTATACTCGTTTTATACGATGTATTGTTCTATTTGTGTTTTTCGAGCACTCTTCACTGGGTTCTTCGTGCTCTATACAACTCATGGAACAATATACCGTTTTATAAAACTACTATAATAATATACCACTTAAATGAAGTAAATTTTTACTTATCTGCCTCATCATGTAATTTCCAAATTCAAATTTTCAAACCAAGTTTAATATTTCTCTTCAGAAATGAAAGCTAAAATATGTCATGTTCAAAAATTTGTATCAAAATAAGGACTTTCGATAGATACCTACATATTTAGTTGTCAAAAATGTTTATGACAGTAATATAGAATAAATTTTATATTTTATTTATTCCTACATAAATCATTATTAAATTTATACCCCCTAAATTTTAAAATTAAATATGAATATATTCTTTACCAAAATTCTAATCCTGAACAGAAATAAATAGCTGATTACTTCAAGAAAATTGAATGTCGTATATACTAAATTTTATTTTCTATTTTCATTTTCAAAGTTAACGGAATATATTCCTGAAGATATTTTTTCTTAGAGAAAAGCAAATTATATATTTTATACAAGTCAGATATTTATAATGCTGAATGTTCTGTTTCAGTAGCTTGGACTATTTTTAAATTTCGAAGGAACGTCTTAAATCCGGTAAGTTAGTTACGAGTTCAAGGCAGGTAACAAGATATATTTCACATTGCCCAACGGTAAAGATGTAATATACTACAGACAAGACTTCGTACTTTGCTTTTCTTGTCTACCTAATGCAATATTGAACCTGTTATAAAATTCTTTCCTGGAAAACAAATATTTTTACTGAGAAAAAATATTAAAGAAAGTCTCAAGAATTTTATCGTTCGGCTTATTATAGTTTTTACATGTCTATGAGTGAAATATTTATAAAATTATCAATTTAATAAATACAGGAGTTAAAGTAATTGTAAGTGTAAGTGAATAAGATTAGTAATGAAATAAGTTTTATATTTAAGTTAAAATTATAGTTAAAGTGCTTTTCTTATTAACAAAATGAAACTTTTTTATTATTGTTTTAATTTTATTTTTCATATTAGTGATTGCGTCTTTAGTTTTAAAAGCAATAAAATTGTAATGATACTGATATATCTAGTACTTGAGGTAGAGACAATATTTTTTGTTTGTTTGTGCTTATTATGTAAATTGGGTTAATGACTATAAAATATTTAAAGTAGTTAAAATATATATGCATAAGTAGAGCAAATCTATATAATTATTTAATAACTTGTAAGTGCATTAAAAAAATACTACGCAAACACGGATAATTTAAATCTTGCAGTTGAGTAAAGAATTTAATAGCTGTTTACTTTGAAAGTGTTTGAAAATATTTACGATACAATTATATGCACCGTTTTAACACCTTGGTATAAATAGATGTGCAAGCAATAAACTTCCTTAAAGGCATGAGCTTACAATATCAAATTTCATTTCCTCCGTCGTTTTCCGCTAAATAAACAAACAAAACCGTTCAGCAGGGAAACATGACACCCGTCGTTCTTTATGATTCGGTATAAACACCGCTTCAGTTCTAAATCGTGAGGCAATTACATTCCCGGGGAAAATAAAACACTGCAGTAGCTTCAAGCCTGGGGAAGGATTGCATTTCCTTTCCGGAAAGGAACATTTCTCTTTAGTGTATTACGAGTACTAATGGCTTATGTTTCTCCATAATTGGTGTGCCAACCTGCTTTATTTCAGATATTGTCGTATTCTTTTTACACAAAGTTGTAGTATGTTTTAGCTCACCCTAGTTGGCTTACTTATTTTGAGAGTTCTTTTTGTCCCAACTAAGCTCAGATAAACTAAGGAGAGTTGGTCAACGTTAGGTACCTCTAACAGTTTTTATTTTATTTTAATATCAATCAACAAAATTGTTTTGTTATTGAATATAAAATATTGATTTCTGTTTAATCAAATTTAGCAATAGTACTACACAATTTCTGACAAATGATGAAAAAGGTACGAGTCTATTGCTTGATGAGCTAAAATTATCGTTCGATCTTCATTATTTTTTGTAACAACCTCTCAACTACTTAATTTATGCAATGTCAAATGAGAGTAAAGTAATGAAAAAAAAATTACTAACACCTGAGTTTAAATCATAAAAAAGTGTTCAAAAAATATTTGACATACTTCCGTTAATCACTAGTCACTTAAAGAAAGTATTCCATTGTCAAACAATACACGTTTTCCGTGTAACTTATTAGCATTACAATATGCTAGAAACATAAATAACATGTCAGAAATTGATTTATAGCTTATAGCGAATTCTTGATGATTGGTTGCATTAAAAACGCTAATATATAATAATCGCATAACTACTAAAGTCATACGCATTCGAAGGATGATGATATTATGAAATGAAAGACACATATAATTGTGTATTACAGTCTTTAACTATAAACTCGTACCCAGCAATATTGGCGAAACTGATATTAATGTGCCCGTTAAAACATAAATAAATTGTCTATATTACTGTCGACATTTAAATTTTAATTTTATTTTACTTGGCAGTTTATGAATATCTCTTTGGAAACGATTTTTTATCAAGTCCTTTAGGAACTTTAGATCTTATGCCGGTGGAATTTTTATGATGGTAGTTAAATGTATGGGAAGATACAGTTGAATATTATTTACTACTTTAATTATTATTGGAGAATCGTCTTTAATTTAGTGTTCAATTTTGTATATGGTATTATTCTTGCAACATATTGTTGAGATTGCTACCTGTATTTGTCTTGATTGTTGTGTAATAAACAAGCATATTGATAGTTATTGAAACATCTTACAATATAGGGGCTTAAAAATAAGTAACACAATTACTGCAGATTGTAGGTTTGGAGCCCGCATAATAGAAATTTCGTAGCAACGAAAGTGAGTTTCCTTATTACGTATCGCAAAAAACAATATCCATTACAGATCGGGTTAAAGATCATCATCAAGTTCATTAGACAAACAAAATAACAAAGCTATGCGCTTGAAGAAAAGCTCTCGAGCTAATGGCATATCCTTCCATGTGATTTAAGACCTGCGCAAGGCATAATAACAAGAAAATTGATGGTTGCTGATCTAAATCGAATTGAAAAGACTCCGAAGTACTCACATATACTGGTTGTATACACAGCGCAAGTAATCATCGGGATGATGAAGGATTTTGTCAAAGAGACCCGCAAAAAGGACAGGAATTTTAGTTTTTGTTTGCGCAAACAGTTTCCCACACTAGTACTTCCATTCAAAGTGGCTTGCTTACTACAAATATTTGATTTAATACTAATTTTTCTTTGTAGCTTACGTGGGAAACAATCTTACAAGAACACTCCGATTTTATGGTCTCGCTTCTCGGCATGTAATCCAACTTGTTTTTTTTTTATTTATTTACACTAAAATTCGAACTATTTAAAATAGAATTATGAAGAAATAACTCGAAAATAAATTTGTAAATAAGTAAATAAAAAGTCTAAATTAACAAATCCGACGTAGCACTTTTTCAGAAATATGAAATTTCCAAATATCAATCATTCTTAATTGTGAATGTGATGACAATTTTGTAACTAATATAATTTAATGTTGATATTTGAAATTGAAATAATATTAAGGCCTAGTCTTTCCAAGTATAAATAAAGTGACGGATAACTTGTAAATAAATTTATTAGAATCTGTTCTCTGGAAAATAATGTGTAAGTGTCTTTCAAAGTTACTTTATCCACTGGATTATTATTCTGTAAATTAACATAATAAAAATAATTATTTCGATATTGGCTGCAATGTTTAGACAAGATAAATATGATGTACAATTTGTAAGAGTTAGAGAAAGATAAAAGAATATTCGGAATGTCACGGGCGTGTATGAAAAATGCCTCAATTTTGCAGTGCAGTTTGGACGTTCCAAATAAAGTGGAAGTTCTGATTACTTTTCCTCTGTAAAAGATTATAGAGAAATAAATATTCCCCTAGCAATAGAAAGAAAAATATTAGAGTTATTTTATCTATTGAAGTCAGATGATTAATATTTTAATTAGAAATAATGTTTAAATAATGCTAAACATTGCAAGTTATCGGTTATATTCACAAGAATTATTAATTCTTCGTAATTTCATTTTTCAAAACAGTTCACTCGTTCTTTCACTCTATATGCCCGATGTTCTGAATTTACAAAATCATCTATTTCTTCTAAGTCTTGGTCTTCGATTTTTTTTAAATCATTAAAAATATCTCTTTTTAAATGTTATTACGTATAGGATAGAATTGACAATTATAAATAAAAAGAAAGAACTCATGGCTTTTCGGCATAATTCACAACCCGAACTAGTTTTTTTTGAAGTTTAAGTTTTCTAGAATTTATCTATTAGATAAAGTTAGATATTCTATGAATATATATTATATTGTGATGGTAATATGGATTTGATGTTTATGTGATAGAAATAGTTTATTTTAATTTTTTTTTGTATTTGGTTAGATTGGATTTTATTGTTGTAATATTTTATAGATTTATTATTGATATTATTATTTATTTTTATAAATTTCCGTAAAATATTTTTATTTTTTGGTTATTTTCTAATATTTCCATTATAATCCATTAAGCCATTTTCATACAAGCGATATACATCATGTATAAGTTCATTGTTATGTAAATACTGTTTTATTGATACATTTATATGTTTTTTAGTTCGTAAATAAAGTACCTACTTACAAAAATAAATTATTTTATGAATCTAAAATCATTGTAAGTGATTTCTACATTTTATTTCCGATTCAGAACTTTAAGCTGTTTATACCTTTTTAAAAATTTAAAATGCATTGCAGTAAAATTGATGTAATATTAGTAAAAATCATAATTTTAGTTACATATTTGAAAGCATTGAATACGTATAGCAATGTTCCAAACATATTTTGGATATTAATGATCAGCGTAGGCAATCAATTTATAGAAATAAGGATAAAGAAGTTTGCGATAACGATGATAAATATTTCTGTAAACATTCGAATCGGTGTTTGAGTAGTGATGAGATTGAAATCTGTTTTCCGCTGTCAATTTCCTTGGAAGAAATTTATATGCATAATTTATGGTCTTGGAGAAAACAACACCTTTGAAATTCGCTGGAACTATCGAGTAATACAAAAGAAAGTAATTTTTCTCTTTCAATGTCAGTGAAACCATTCATTCTTGGAGACAAATAACTTTTCCGGACTTTCTTCATGAAGATGTGGAGACACCTCCATCCTCCGCGGAAATTGCGCGACAACGAGCGGAAACCTCCCTCGTCATATTCCAAACATGCAAATCAACTTTATTATCTCCACTAACCCGAATCGCCCAGACTCAATTTGTTTTTATGTGGATGCAATTCGACGCGGAATGTAATCAGGATGTAAGGGCGAGAGGAGTTTGTTTCATTGTTTTGCTCTCATTTTTTCTTTCTTCTCACAAAGGATGTACATTTACTTTTCCTTTTTTCACGTTACGACGACAAAACAATTTTCAAATTATTTTGCGAAAATTGCTTCGAACTCTTAAATTTTAATTCGTGTAAACTACAGATTAGTGTTTAATTGGCTTACTCTGCAGAACAAAATAGATTTATATTTTAATTGTTTTTTATAGTATAGATATATTCTATGGTATTATGGTTCTATGGTTCCTATTGTGGTCAATTTAGATTTGAGAAACAAAATAAAATCACAGGGTAATTTTCGCAAAACAATTTTCAAATTATTTTGCGAAAATTGCTTCGTACTCTTAAATTTTAATTCGTGTAAAGTACAGATTAGCGTTTAATTGGCTTACTCTGCAGAACAAAATAGATTTATATTTTAATTGTTTTTTATAGTTTAGATATATTCTGTGGTACTATGGTTCTATGGTTCCTATTGTGGTCAATTTAGATTTGAGGAACAAAATAAAATCACAGGGTTCCAAGTCATCCTGTAGAATGTGTGTGGAAGCGATGTAATATTTTTGTTGTGAAAAATACGATTTGTTTCTGTTTTTGGAAGTCAAGTTCCTCGGAACATTTTTGCACGAATGTTCCACATTAAAATCTTCATTATGAATTCGATGCATGACAGATTTCGGTAACCCGACTTTTCTAGAATTCATTATGATGTTTAAATGCTTATCTGTGTCTACAACACTACCTACAAGTTTTTGTGCTACCTAAAGGCAACAGGGTATTTTGTTTATAAATTGCCTTAATCCTTTTTGTGTATTTTTGTATTGTATGTAATATTTTATAAGCAAAACTATTAATAGGTCAAAAAATAAAAATAAAAAATCTTCTTGACTACAAATACAGAAACGAAAAATAGTATAATATTCATCTAAATAAGTAGTATTCTCAAACAAAGTTTGAAAAGTTATTAATGAAAATGTGTCTGATGAGGTGTACTTTCAAAGGGCTGTAACTCTGTAATGAAAAGTTTCCGGACATACGTTCATATAACACGTTTTACTTAAAATGACTCCCTTAATATATGGTTTTATTTTGGCACATTCGTACTGATTCACACTATATTTGTCATTATGTCAATGAAAATTATGTCTACATTCTTTAAAATATGTGGGCACCTTATTGAATAGAAAAAGTAAAAATACCTAATTTGAAATTCAATATAAGAGAAAAAGGCATGTGAGTAAAACAATACAAAATAAAATGTGAAAAATGCTAAAAATAATCGCTGACCGCTGAGCGTAGGAGTAGTTTAAGACCGAAGGGACTTTAACCTAAATATTCTTTATTCGAACCGTGGGATAGTAGATGCAATAAAACTGAATTTAAATGAAACTACCTACATGCATCAGTGCCGTCCTGTTTACAATAAGGTCACGAAAGGTGACTTCTCCCATAAAAGCGGATACAGTCGATTTATGGGCACTCGCGTACGGTTAGATTGTTCCTACATGGCCATTAGCGATTAAAGGGAAGATGACCTGCCCTGGAATTCGGATTATCGGGGATCTAATCCTCGCTTTACAACCTACTACGAGTAGAGTACTTCCTCTATATCAAACGCATCATTAGCAAAATGAAAATGGTACAGATATTTTAGTTTAACAAAAACTAGCTGGTTATTAAATAAATAGCAACCTTGTACATTAAAATTGTTTCGATTAATACAAGGTGAGGCAATTAAAAAAAAACTAGTAGATATATAAAAAATAATAATTTTAGTTTCTTTAACTACAGCGAGGGAAGTTTTGAATTACTTGGTGTTAAAAATTTCTTGCAAGTGGTGACAGAGTCTTTTGGCAATATACTTCTGCAGGCGTATTCTAGGATTTTGTTTAGCTCTATGAAGTATATATTTTCATATAAGATCTATTTTCATGTGAATTTTATCCTAGAGAGTTTGTAGGGTTCTGGGACGATGCTTAAACACTTCTGTCTTTAGATAATCTTATAAGAAATAGTCACAGGGCATTAAATTCGGCAAGTGTAGAGCTACGAAATGTCGCATCTTACAGAGGTCAGTTGACCAGTGAATATCTCGCTCAAAATAGCCATTAAATTTCGTACTGTGTGGCTTTGGTTCAATCCTGTTAGAACCAGATATTTCCTGTATTAAATTCTTCAAAAGCTGACACAAAAACTCTGGAATCACGGTAACGCACGATTTCCCTCATAAAAAAGTAAGGACCAATTCTTCGGTGTTCGAAATATCCGTTGTCGCCTATTTCTTTTTATAGACACAATTTCTGTTTCTTTTAAGTTGTCAACTCCCAGAACAGATTTTCGGTCAGTAACTAAACCCCGAGGGGGATTTGGTAGCGAGTACGAAACGCACGCTGCATCGCTGCGATTCAATAATTTTTCAAAAAGTAAGTTTCCATATTTACTATAGAGAGGAATTATAAACATAACTTCCTGACTATCTGCTACTTTTGCGACTATCTTTACTCTTCTACTTATACTTTACAATTACCTATTGAAAGTAGGGAGGTTACTGTGCCCCACCCTGTACAATGCTAGAAAAAATAATAATTCAGCTCGTGCAGTTATGTTCTTCTACTCATTGCACGTCAGTAAGCAATGTAACTGTTCACTTGAATGAGTGTACTGCACAGCAACTCAATATCTACTATTCTTTATAGGCTGTAGATTGCCAACTTGCCATTAAAATTCCAGTAAATTACAAAAGTTGCCACCCTGTTCTACCAGGAACTGTGTCACAGATAATGAAAAATTTGAAAATTTCTGCAAACTCAAAGAAATGAACCATAAATCTTATATAAAGCAGGCCACAAATCAATATCAAAAAAATCGTGAATTCAGAAATATATTTTATAAAATAGAAACGCATATTGTACCAAATAAGAATCCGCATAACAACAAAATGCATTTCCTGTAACGTCATGATGTACTCGTAGAATGTCCGCAAGATAAAGACATGTGGTCCCTAAAATAGATTTCGTTTTTTTATTATCGTTTACTAGCAAAATAAAGACAGTGTAGGATTTAATTTATTTGTGTTAGTGATTGAAACATAAGTAGTACCTTTTGTTTATAACTAAAAGAAGTAATAAATAAACACATAAGAATTAACTTCGCAAAAGACAAAAGGTTGTTATTTAAGTTCTTTTGCAATAAATATAAATTATATTTATATGCTTCATTTCATTGTCGGGATGTTGACTTATACAGTTTTTTAAATTTTACTATTAAAAGCGTTACCATATTAAAAAGCATTGCGTTGTCACAACGGTACGAGGTGTCCATTATCAAATTAAATGAATTTTATTCATAGTGTGTAACAGAGTCTTTTGTTTCATATTTCAAATTTTAAATATTTACTTCACATTTCTAGTTTATGTGTTGGGTGATCTGCTATTAAAAACAAAGAACACAGTTTAAAACAAAATCAAATAGAAATATTTTTAAACGAAAACGTAATACGTAAATCTTTATGATGGAATTTCCTAATTAAATGTCCATTCAAACTGTTGTACTGATTGTACAAATTTATGCCATTAAGATCATTTTTGAATAATTTTTTCTTTTAAATATTAATGGTTATATTTTTCATATTTCTTTCTATCTGTAGTTCAGAACTTTATCAGTTCTATATCAATAGAAAGAACCTACAGCTTGTAGTGAATTTTGAATCATTCGAATACAAAACTCATAATAGTGATTTCATGGTTTAATATGGCGATGTATTGAGTCAAATTTTAGATATGTAGTTGCAATTTAAAAGTGAAGAATGAAATATTTTCCTTTTCATAGATCACTATCAATGTAATAAAAATACCTTATTTATACCGTTTAGAAAATGATCAAAATGAAATAACTGCAAATTGAGTATACTTACAAAACAATAAAATAGGCAAAGTTGATTGAAGTAACGTTTCTCTATTTATAATTATAATAGTAAAAGGCGTTTGCAATTATCATCTCAAACACTTGTGAAACAGTTACTCCAAGAGCATTTCAATTAAGTTGAAATCTTTACAATCGGTGATTGTGGAACATCTGTCATCGCTGGAGTACATAACGGCACAGGAATTGGGAAACCGTAAATACTTGATGTCACCACGCCCTGATCATCAAGGCATTTACATAACACTCCGCGAAGAAGATGTAGACACTTACAAACTAATATAAAACACTCCTAATCTTAACAAGAAAAAATATGCATCGAAATATGTCTGTCATCATCAATAGATGTTAATATCAACAGTTCAGCGGTTGCCAACCAGTCAGGCAGAAGAACCATGTGTACCGGATTTCTAGGATTCGTCCTTGTTTTGAGACGTTTGTCTTGGTGTCCGGAAGAACCTTTTCGGAAAATGTAATTATATTAATTTTCATATCAGATTTTAAATTTAGTAATCGAGGATTTTTTGAAATTCAAGGCCTGGTATGATTCATGACATTTTTAAAGTTTTCTTATCAATAACGGTTTCGTGATCAGTCTACAGCTATATTATTTTATGCAATTATGTTAATAATATTACAGTACTGATATAGTTACGATTTAGTTACCAGCTTAATTTTGTATATGTAACTAAAACTATATATCATGAAACTGGCAAAACTTACCTACTTATATTAAAGTAAAAAAAATATTAATTGATGAAAAAACAGTATGACTGATGAACAGAATTTCTAACAGCTACTGAATTACAAGAACAAACTTCTAAATAAGAATTTGTTATAATTACTTATTTGTTATACTGACGCAGAACGCAAATAAATATTCAACAATAAGAGAAAAAAGAAATCATCTAGATTTGCAAACTCCGTTGCACCACCAACTTTTAAATTTTAAGCATCACTTAAACAAAGAAATTCTAATCGAAATTTTGATAATAATGTTGAGTAGACCATTTGACATTTTATTCCGATGTGATATTGTTCCTTGAAGAGAAGCTTAAAATTTAAGTAATATTGTTGCAAACGTCCATAAATTTCTTATTTGTAAATGATTTTTAATTAATTTAATAATTTTTTTTTAATCTTTTCTTCAAACAAAAATATTATGAATTTAAGATTTATCAGAATATAATGAAACAATATAATAAACATAAGAATGGCGAATATTGTCCAAATTTCTGTATGTACCACCGTTTATCGACCGCTGCTTTAGATTACTCAACATGTCAACTGTATCAGAAGTCTACATCATGCTTTACTCCCTCCTTCTCTTAAATAAGTTATAAAAAAATTATTGTTCGATAATAAACAACATCAATTTCCATAGATATTTTTTTTACGTGTTTAATACTTTTTATCAAATTAGTAACGGTTGTTTTTCATATGAAGTATAAATGTGTAAGTCTTGGGTGGTCTTCCATTATTTCTTTAGTACGTAACAGAAAACTGTGTTGTGGTTTCTGCTGAATTAAATTTTTATCAAATCATTGACACGGCACTGCTAGAAAAACAGTTTTCCAGGTATTGCAGGATGTTCCTTGACAGTTTTACTAGTGCTGTTCGTCTTCTTCAATAGCACAACATTCCTAAATGGTATGGTGCCTCTGTCTGAATAATTTTACGTCCTTGTTTTTAGTGCTACTGTAATAGTTGTCAGGTTACTTTGGTTAAATTTGAGATACAGTTACTGGGTTCTGAATCACTTGAAGACAACAAAATCTCCAGATCTCACACTCGATTCAAATAGGAACATAATAATAGATTAACCACCTTTGCTCAAATAAACATAAGTAGACATTCCTTGGACAAACAGGGCTTCAAAGGCAATGGATGTTTGATTCGTTGAAAATAATATACCAGTATTTTTTTATTCGTGCTTACAGAGATTCAGAAAACCAACCCAGTCTTATTGTGTGATATTAATATTACAGTACATATCGAATAAAATATATTCATAAACTTCGAATTATATTATTTTTATTGAAGCTATGCCTTTATTCTGAGAATAGTTGACATACGTAGGAATCTAGACGAAATATATGTTTTATTAAATCTTTGTCATAAACCTTGTTTATTAAAACGAAATCAAAAATATCCCTGACTGAAAATTAATAGCTATTTATGTAACCAGTTAGAAAATGCCTTATTTTGTGTAACGGTGGGATATTTGCGGGGCGAGCGAAGCGAGACCCCGCAAAATCGCGCAAGTTACACAAAATTGCATTTTCTAACGTGTTACATACAAGATTTTTTCTAATTTTGATAATATTATTGCAATTTTACTCTTTTGAAATTATTTATTTTTATGAATTAATAAAAAATCAAATACGTGGGTGCGCTTTATTTCGATTGTTAATGTTGTTTTTCTAATTTTGACATATAAAGTGTCACTTTTCAAAACTGAAATTCTTGGTGAAAGAAGGTGCGTATCCCAAATTACTGCAAGAAGTACTACTAATCAAACTTCCGTAACATCAGGAATTAACATAACAGAATGTAAAAACTGTGTTATTAATATTTATCAATAAATTTAAAATATAGTATTTGTTGCATTTTTTTTGTAACTGGTGATGAAATTTACTTTTCGTCACCCAGTTATGAAAGATTTTTCTTTCGTAACTGGTTACGAAAAGTTTGACGTTTCAAAACGTCAGTCAGTTTTGAAAAGTGACACTTTATATGT
Organism: Stenolophus ochropezus; assembly: GCA_035578165.1. Classification (NCBI taxonomy): domain Eukaryota; kingdom Metazoa; phylum Arthropoda; class Insecta; order Coleoptera; family Carabidae; genus Stenolophus; species Stenolophus ochropezus. Next base: position 9,638,233 of record JAQOWZ010000002.1, read on the forward strand.
CAAAATTAGAAAAAAAATATTATAAATCAAACAGAGTTACCATGGAAAAGTATTAAAAATAATTCTTTTATTGACAGTTATCTATTTGTACCGCTTTCGTTTAAATATTTAAACTAAGCTTTACTCTCAGTGCAGTTTAAAATTGTTGCACCGCTCTTTAAGAGAGATTTAAATATGTTAAGCTTGGTTTAAATTTAAACTTCCAATTAAAAAGTGTGGCTAGATTTACCAAAGATTACTGACAGTTTGTCTTCTGTATTATATTAAGTCAACAATAAAATAGAATTCGATAATATATATGATTAATGATGATGACAACGATTTGGATGCGGTATTCCGAGAATTCATGTTAGAGCAGATTATTGTCATAATTCCAGTGAATTCGAATTTTCGTAGTATATTGTCAGCGATTCTACATTTCCATATACATTATTCGATAAACGAAATTTGAATTTGGTTTCTATTTCTTTCCATGAATTCTTTTTATTTTACTAAGTAACCAGACCTGCTTTTTTTTTCAATTATAATTTGCACTTACGAATCTTTTTTAAAAATTTTTCTTAGGCCATAATAATATAGAAATAAAGCTCACAAAATAAATAGCACCTATTTATTATTTGGTCACTACTCATTTTCCTAAAATGTAGAACTGTCATTTGAAATAATTCTAAAACTTAACCTAAAAACAAACATAAATTTGAAGTCTGGCTTATTTTAAACTCGGTTTAAAATTTAAGGCACGGTAGTGCATCCGGCCAATAATCACTTTTGTTTTCCATGCCTAGACCTAGATAATATTTTTTAAAATGCATGACATACCCTTACAACATATTTTCAAAACTCTAGAGTGTAGGTACTTGTTCAATAATTTGGATATCTGCCGTAAATATCTGGTACAACATCGGGCCCAGAACGCTGCCCTGTGATACTCCAGCATTGATTTTATGTATTTTAGAAAGTGTTCCTTGATTTGAAACTTGAAAATATCTATCGCATAAATAAGATTTTAGCAATAAGTAGTATCCGCTTGGAAGATTTTGTTTAATTTTAAATAACAAACCATTGTGCCAAACTTTGTCAAAAGCTTGACTTATATCGAGGAATACTCCCGTGCATATTCTTTCTTCTTCTACGTCTTGTTCTATTTTATTTACAATTCTGTGAACTTGTTCTAGTGCCGAATGTTTATTACGAAAGAGAAAAAAAAAATTGGATATATTTATTTATTTATCATAGTTTGTCTTAAATGAACAATTATACATAGGAATAAGTTGTCAAATGAATTATTCAAAAAACAGCCAATTTTTAACTTTACTTAAAAGTTAAGCCTTATTGTTGCACCTAAACAAAAAAAATCTATTTTTAATATGAACTATGAACCATGCATATTTTTACGATTTACTCAGTGGCAAGTAACAAAGTGTAAGCAAACGCAACATTGTTTTTGTAAGTCCCTTTCTCCGCACACTAATCTCAACCGCTGCCGTATTACTCCTGCACTTGCATCACGGAGTCCTTGACTGCTGGCGGGTCAGCGACCCGACTTGGCCTTCACGCGCTCTAGATCGTTACGGAGTCAAGTCCAGGGCCCGCGCTGCCAAACTTCCTACATCCCCACTGCCTACGCACACACACTGGGTTATTGGGTGAGATTTCGGCAGCGGGTCACTGTGGGTGTTTGTTTACATCGGAGTAAAACGCAATGGCAGATCGAGGTTGGGTTATTGGATTTGAGTTTTCTGAGTTTTTTAAGATTTAACACAGAATTATGTGCATATTGATAGAAAAAAATACAGAGATGTATTGAAAATATTTAAAAAAGAATTCCTACTATCGTACTACTACATATACTGTTGTGTTCCCGCTTAATTCTTGTTTAGTTTTCTTAGTTTTGTATAAATGTTATAAATATTGTTAATGCATGTTAGATTTTAAGTTATATATTGTACATATTTCATGTTTCATTTATTTTATTATTGTATTTATTTGTACTTGTTGCCGACAATGTTGCCCATTGCTCCCATCATAAAATATATTACATCTATCCCTGACACATAAAATTCCAAAATTCCATCCCAAAACTATTCTTTGTAAAACGCCGACAACTTTCCATTTTATAACTTAGTTCAATAATCCTTAAACATTCAAAACCACCCCCACTTCTTGTCCATACCGAACATCTTCACTTCAAACTTACAGACAGTCATCATCAAGCATCAATCCAAGACACTTCTCAATTCCATCATCAATTTCCAATATCATACATTCTTCAAGATCAACCAGAGTATCTCCGTATCTCCACGACACCCCGAATCCACGACCGAAATAGTGGCTAAGTGCACCAGAGAACATTTTTCGCCGTAAATAAAATTTATATGTAGTTGTACTTGTGTGTTTCATTGCAACTTAAAACCTTGCTATCACGAGTACACAACAATACTACAAACAATTTTTTTTTTCTGAAAATCGAATTATGTTTGTACCTACCTTAGAAAAAAAATAAGTTCTACATTGTACCTAGATAATAATGAATTAATCTGTGTTGCATTAATTTAAATTTGTATCAGTGATATAAATCAGATTAAATCACATTGATTTAAAAAAAAATCATTGATTTAAATCTCATGTTCTGCAATTATTATTTAACATAGCAGATTTATGAAAATTGGGGGAAAAAGCGTCTAAGTAATGTTATGAATAATTTGAAGAACTATAAAATCTAGCTTCGTTTGTAAAACTTTACTGATATACATATGATATGCATAAATTTAATACACTAATGTGTGTTTTTTTCTTAAATTTACTTTGAAATATGTTTTCATTTTTTACTTATTTCTACCAATATGTTTTGTTAATAAGTAATTAATTTATGAAATTTGATTTAAATCATTTTTTTTTAACTATTAACCCTGATGGTAATGTATCCAGTAATGTATAATAGTTTTAAGTGTATATGCTATGTATATACATATATTACATTTCCCAAATAGCTAGACACAAAATTGTAGGTTAACTTTTTTGAATTTTAATGAATATATGAATAATTCAACTGTTTTCTTGTTGCATGGTATACTTGATATGGAACATAATTTTATTTCATAATTTTTACTCCGTTATAACAAGTTATATGAAAAAATTGCAAATAAAGACATAAAATTTAATTGACTTTAGGTGTATTATAAGATGTAAAGAGTTTTTTAATTAGATATATTTGGCTTGCAGTAAAGAAAAAAATAAAGTTAACCAATTTTTTCCCGAATCTCAAAACTTGTGTAAGTGAGGCGCAGTAACAATTTAGCCAGTGGTGTAGCTAAAGTTTGTGTTACTCGGAGTAACCTGTAAAATTGCTTTCTCTAAAATATTTGAATATATTAACTTATATTTAAATATTTTTTTTTTAATTTACTAATCTGAATCTGAATGTTACTTAAAGTAGAAAATTAAAATGGCATATAGAGAAAAAATGAGTTAACTTTTGCATAAATTTATTCAAAATATAAAAAAATCAGTAATCTAAAACTTTAATTTTCTAGTCTTTTCTATTATTCAACACGTCATTTTTACACAATCAGAATGCTTCATTTGATGAAAATGAAAATAAGTTGCTTTTAATGAAAAAAATTATTAAGCAAATGTAATTCAAGTTTTGAATTTATTCGGTCAAAAATTATTCTTTTATTAGTCTTGCGTCGCTATCGTGATTTATATGTCACAACAACTATTCGTAAAGTTTACCGATAAATTCATGGCGCTCATGATAAATTTTATGAAAAAATTTCATTGATAAAATTAAAATTCATAGCTTCTATTAATTCCTGTTTTATGGGTAGATTATTAAATGATTATTTATGATTTTCAAAACTTTCTTCGCAATTAGTAATTCAAATACTCACTGAAAAATATTGTGGTCTTTAAAGTATGAATAGTTAACAGATGTGAAGGAAATGCAGATAATGGTATTAATTAAAAGTAGTTAAGTTAAGTTCCGCTTATCCATAACTCTTATTTCAATTTTATACTTATTAGAAAGATAAATTCAACCTGGTAGGCATGATTAATATAATTTGATAATATACCTCCCGTATTCCAACACCCACCACCCCCTTTAACTACGCCACTGAATTGAACCACAGTGTTCATAAAAAACAGTATTGAGTATGATTGAAACGAAGTAAGATTCTGTTTGAGAATCGCTGTTTCACTGTCGCACATTTCCACACCAACGCACATGTATAATGACGAAGTGCGCATTAGTGGTGTGGTATGGGGTGGCCTAGGAACCCAGCCTTGGCCCCAAGGCCGCGAACAGAGCCCCAAGCCAACCCGAGAACTGGTTTGCTTCGCGGGATTTTTGTTGCACGCGAACCTATTCTACAGCTCTATTAGTTTTGTTAGAGAGAAATAATTGACATCTTGTTGCGGCTTTTTGTTGTTAAAAAGAAGGAAGCTTTTGTTAACGTTCTTTGAAAGTGACAATGAATAATTGGATGGAATTAGTGCAATCAGGCGAAGTATTCAAAGTTGAAGCTACTTTAAATATAGTCTAATTATAGAACCTTGTACATAAATAGAAAATAAATAAATGTATCACCAAGTACTTTTATTCGCGATAACCAAATAAAAATTACTTCTTGCTTTCAATTGCAAGCAAAACTATCATACAGTTGTAACGCCAGAGATTATTTTTATAAGCGGTAATAGGTATCAAGATGTCGTAAAAATATTAAATTTGGCTCATAGAGAAATGTTTATTTATCAAAATCTTAATGTAAGATGACATTTTTAAGAAGATTTCTAGCTGTTTATTGTGGAATTTGTGTATGAATTTTATTAACATTTTTTTTAATAAATTTCATTATTAGGTACATTCATACAAGTAATTTCATATTCCAATTGTAAAACATTAGAAAATCTTGTCTTTACCAACTGTTCATGAATTTAAATATTTAATAAATTACCAACCATATAATACAAAACAAAAAAAAAAATCATAAAACTAAATTTATAAAACATGCTTAAAAATATTAAATATTATATTGTATTGTGTTTATATTTTAAAATTTAAATTATACATTGAAAATCCGTAATTTAAATCCATCATAAATCAGCCTTAATTGAGGTATTCAATAGAACTACATGTTCGTGAAAAAATTATTATTATTGTTATTATTATTATTATTATTATTATTATTAGCACAAGAAATAAATACATATGTGCGTAACTTGTTTATAAACCCTAATTGTATTATTCAGTTGTAAGCTAAATTGTGAATAAAACAGATACTTATTTTCTAATAATAAATGTTGATTTTTAATAACACTTTTAACTTAACGGAAAATATTTGAGTGAAATTTCGAGAGTGAATTTTATTTCTTTTGTTTCCTGTCGGATGTTTACGATTTTGTAATGATTATATACAAGCTGATTAATAGAGATTAAAAAGACTATTGTCTCAGTACTTTTTACTTTGTAAAACATGTTTACAAAGATACTTAGAAGGGTATAGTTGTGTAAGAACTATTTTATGGTTTTTACAATAGTAAGGAATTTGAGAAAGTCAGAGATAAAATTCTTCATCGATCCTTTTGAGAATTTTATTGTAAATAATAAATAGGAAAATATAAAATACATAACATACTTAGCTATTATGCGGAAAATATATGTTTAATAATACAAATATTATCAATCGATATCTAAAGAGCATTTATTCATATGGGAATTGAAGAATGTATCTCATAAATTTATAAGAACTGCTGTAAATACTTTGATGTTATAAACCATCTATATTTATTTTATATCAGTACATATATTTAATAGTAGTTTCACGATAACCTGTATTCACGGCATCTATAAATTTATAACGCACTCTATAATTAATTTAAATTAAACAGAACAAGATTGTTTTATATTTTGTAGTAACCTATTTAGTTACCAATGACAGCTATACATATGTAAACGTACAATCAAGAAAATACATTACATGCCTATCAAGGTAAATATTTAAAAATAAAATAATTTATGAGATTAACACAGAATAATAGTATATTAAGTACTATTTTTTTGTACTTACGAGAATGAATCTTTCAGTAACTATTATTTATTAACGTTTAGAAATATAGTATTATGCAAATTTGATAGATATTACACGTGTTTCTATGGTAATCTTGTTTATTTTTCACTTTTGTCTCAGGGAGTAAAAGTGTTATTTTGCTCCCGGAAATGAAAATAGTAAACTATGTAATTAGGATTACGAGTTATACTTTGATTTTCTTGCATTTGCGAGACGATGAAGTAGTGTAATGGAAAGGAAGCAAGAAAAAATTAAACTGTTTTTCTTTGTCCAAAATAAAAACATATGAATATCTGAACAAGATTAAAATATTTTTTTGAAATATTGTTATAATCAAGTAAGTCTCTCAGATAATACATAAATTGTTTTGAAGATTGTTATGAATTTAAAAAAACTGACGATATAATAAATATAGTACCAGAACCAGATGTTGCAGAAAAAAAAGTGATTATTCCAGCTCTGAACACGGCATTAACAGTAATTTTAAGACGTAATTAAAAGTATAACTTAGCAACAGTTACTTACATTTTTATGCTAATTATAAAATCATCAACTTTTTAAACAAAACAGGTGCAAACAATGCCTAGTAAAACGGAGGAAGAAAAATATAGTGAGGAAAAAGGAAAATGTATAGTGTTACCAATAGCATATCAATCAATTATTATATTAAAATTCTTATTTAATAATGATATTGTTTTAAAAAAATATAGCAATTATGTCTTGTTCTTTTCTTTTGTGACGATATTTCATAATATGAAAACTTGAACTTGAATTGGCTTATTGGCAATACTGTAACACTTGCTCTTCTAAACGTTAAAGTTTACATAACCTAAATTTTTAGCTTATCTTGTTGCTGCTCAATAATTTTATGACACGCAGCCTGTTCATAAACTAGGAGTCCCAGGTTCGAATTCTGGCAAGGGTATGGATGTTTGTAAGCGTCTTTATCATTTTCACCTCCACCAGCAATACGTAAAAAATTAAAATTTATAAGGAAAAGATACTTTATTCTCATAACTATTATCAAAATTGTAAATTTGTAAAAGTTTAGAAACAATAAACATCATTATTATTTTTTTTTTATTACCATTATTATTAGTATGACACGAATTTTGTTATGAATTGGAAAGTATCAACTTAAATTCACGTAATTTGAATATGTTTGAATCTTCGGAATGTGATTACTATCTTGAGAACGGAGTGAATTTTTCTGGTTCTACAACTTGCAGTGTGTGCGATTTAAATATCTCTTTTATAATCCTGCTGACAGTAATGGAGGTTTTTCTTACTAGGAAGTGAAGTATCTGTATAATTACTTCTCACTGATTGGTTTGCAAGTCGATACTGTTTTGTTTTACGTAATGAAGTAGAGGAATTTAAATTCTGAGCGGAAGACAAGATTGGATTTTGATTATTTATTGGTTTGTGGTTGAGATGACTTGTATTGTTGCCCGCATATAGCATAGGATTCTTTACTCGACGTAATAATGAATGACTCATAGTTCGAATGCCTATGAACAAGAGCCTATTCAGTTAGAGAATATATTGCCTTTTGAAATACATTCAAGATTAGTTTTCGCTGCTTGAAACCTTACTTAAAAATAATATTTTATCGTAATGAAATATGGATAATGGTTTACTGGTTAACGTGCTACGCCTCAAACATAACGGAAAGTGAGAATTGGGGTTCAATTACCTGAGGGTCCAAATATTGACTAAGTGATTCAGAACCCACAATAAAAAAGGTAGAGATCTCTTATCTCTCTAGCTCAAATATTATCAAACGGGATATGGTCTACCTTTTCATGTACTGTAAAAATGTATTTTGGCTTGGCTTTGATTTTGAAAAGGCACTAGTTGTTTCTGTGTAAACATTAACTTCTGTTTTTCTTTATTTTTCAACGATAATGCAAGTCTAAAATATATCAAGCTACACTCTTATAAGTGACTTTCATAAGATCGTGTAAACGTAAATTTGTAAACTTTGTTATTAATGCAAGCTTTTACAGTAAATTGCAACATTATACATTGTGTAACCTAAAAGTTTGATTTTTGATATTAATCTGGATGTCAAGGATAAATCATAAATCTAAAATAAAGTAAATTTCTTAGAACACAGTGTTATGTTATGTTATATGACTTTTCAAGTCAAAGTACATTTTACTTTACCTGTAGGTAAATATAATCATTATAGAAACATTTTCAAAAAAGAGTTTGAATTCAATATATTTATATTTTGTATGAAAATATTAGTAATTAATATTTAATCGATAATATACTACTGAATTTAATTGAAATTGAAAAATATGTTCCCAAAACATATTTTGAATAAAATTTAAATAATTGAAACGACTTGATTTTTGATAGAAATATGTACATTTTTTATTGAAGTTATTATTTTGAAGTAATATGTAACGGAAAAAAATGCACAAATATTTAAATTCAAATATTTTCCTCTTCTCAATTTATAATGTTGTTTAAAATTATAGATAAGCAGTAAATTAATCGTTTAATAGCAAGAAGTATATTGTATACATTATACATTTATTAATATTAATTGTACATTAAAATCGAACACTGAATTACAAATAAAAGGGCGTAAATGATTTAGTTACCTTTGTCCTTTTATAATCCAAATGAACTACACTTCGTATAAAACTTCTGAAGTTTTCCTGTAAAAGATTCAATGAATATTCAAAGTTTCGAAAGAGCAATTTTTCATTTAATTTTGAGATCAATGTAGGTCGGTAGTATAAAAATAAAAATGAACATCGTTTAATTAATTGAAAAGTCGATTGAATACCTTTCCAATTCCAAGTTCTGTTACAAATGAATACGTAATTCGTACGCCAAGTTTTTAAAGAATTCAAGATTCAGGTAACCAGGTGAACAACCTGCGCATCCTCGTTTATTTTTAGCCGGAGACTTTAAATCACCCGTGCATAAGAACTGGTTTACCATTACAAAAATCTCCAGGACTTTGTAACTATCCAGCCGCGAGCAAATATTCATTTGCATATTTTATGGAAATTAATATTTTTTAGTTTTTAATTTAATAAGAAAATGTATACGACCCTTACGTTTTTGCTGTAATAAAGTGAGATTATAAATCTGAACTTTAATTATTAGTGGGTTATTTTTGCCCGAGTATGCAGTTTTTCTATAAGTTTATGAAGTACAGAATAATTTATGAAAATAAGAAAAGAGGGATATAATTTAAAATTCAATTTTACGTCCCATTAGAAAATTAAGTTTGTTACTATAAACTACTTAGCCCAAGCATATTAATTTAATACATAAATACATCCATATACACCTTAAGATTTTTTGTTGTATGATAAAATATGTTTAAAATACAATTTATAATGATCAATCTTTTGTAGCGTTTTTAGCTATTACATAAGGTAAAATAAAAAATTCAAAGCTAAAAATCGTGATAAATACAAAAACAAAATTTATAATACAGCGTCACAAATGCCAACAACTTAATTGAAATGTACAAATTATAGAGTTCAATATATATTGCTCAATTACCTTAGTAATAAAAATACATGAATCTAAAATATACATGATAAATAAATATCTAAAAAATAATACTAAGCTGATACATCTGTATCATTGTTAACAAGTAACTATATAGTACATTAAACTACATATTATTTTAAAGAGTTTTAAAATAATCTAACTCTGATGTACAGGTACGGAACTACCCCGCTGTGTTGCGGTACAACCAACAATTAAAAATTCAAACCCATAACCTTAGAGATCCAAACACACAATACTATTTTTGTTAAAACAATTATTTTCAATACTAATCGGTACCTTAAACAAGATCCTTTATCCTTATAAATATAAACATCATCGTGAAAATATTAAAATGGATTCTACGAACTTCAAAACGTGCTTATTCATCAAAAAATGTACAGGTAATTTTCAGCACGAATACAATACCTCTATTATCTGCATATATGGTAATAAAAAAGTACTATTAAATGGTTTTTACTTTATTTAGTACTTTTTATATTAGAGGGATCTAGATCTATTTTCTCATAGATACGCCACTAATTATAAAAAAATAATGTATGAGGAATTTAACCATGAAAATATAATAATCAATTCGTTGCACATTTTTCATTTTTTTTTACTAAAATCATTTTAATAACACACCAAATAGCAATCACCATAATTCTCAGATCTTTACCGCTGTCTACAATATAATAATTAATTTCAATATACGATTTCCTCTATTGATTTTTCCTCCTACACTTGAATTTATGGATTTATCGCAAGGTTAATTGAAGTTAAAGATCGGAGATCATAAATTAATAAACATAAAGATGTTATAGCTTAGTAGTTAATTAATCTAACGGGAAGTCCTGCAAAAAATTCTTCTCTTTGTCTAACCGTGCGTATGGTAATTGGTAATGTATCTGCGTAGTCACGTAATGATTTGCTTTTCGGTTTCAAATTGTTTGAGGTTATAATGTAGACATTTTTAATTAGGTATGACAACAACGATCTCAAATTCATTGTTTGATGTAAGATATAATATATAACTGTTCGACAAATTTCAAACAGTTATAGACTAGAAAATTAATTTTCCGTAACATGCAAACTACGATAGTAAATAAATACTTCCGTTTTATTTGCTCAAGTAATCTTTATATAGAATCTCTCATATATAATATTAAATTTTATTAGGCAATACATTTTAGAGGTGTAGTTTTTATGAGATATTTTTACTACACAAAATTGCTTTCAGGAATTTATTGTTTTCCGGTTTTATATTCAGAGACTTCTATACTACGTTAGAACAGTAACTTGTACCGTACCTCCACATCTGTTAATACTTAAATATATTACATACTTCAACATAACCAGCAGTAAATTATTTATTTAAACATATCATTAGTAGGCATTCAGTAATGAGCAATTATAAATAAAAGTCGACAAGATTATTTATAATATTTTTATACATTTATAAGTTATATATAATATTATATACGTAGGTATCTAAAAAACGTGTTTATTATGAAAAATCTAGATGCTAGATTCAACACTATTAAATTCAATAAATGAAATGTATATATCTAGGAGTGTTTATTAGAAATAAATAAATATGATGTTTACTTGACAGTAAATGTAAGTTTATAATACTTAAAAAAATATATAAATGGTAAAGTATCATATCATATTAAATATAATTTAAGATGGTACTATACATTTTTTCAAAATGGTATAAAATACAATTTGTTAGTAAAATTTTAAATTTATGACGTTGTATTTGGAGATACCAAAGATCAGTGAGAACAGAATCTTTATAGTTTTACATATTTTAGCAATGAGTGAGTAGATATAGTATATGATCAATTAAATATGAAATTTAATTTGTTGTTTTACCAAAAGAAAATAATTTTTAAAATCAATGACTTTCTATGTAAATGGAGATATCAATTACCAATTACAACAGAAACCTTTCATTTTTACAGATTTGTGCAAATAATGAAAATATCTTTACGAGTTATAATATTAAATAATAACAAATTCTGTCGGTTGATTCAGCTGACAGAAAGAAATTTTATGAGTTTGTGATGGAGATATCAATGATCGATGAGAACAGAAAACTTACATTTTTATATAGATTTTGCATAATATTAACGTAGTTTTGAAAAGTTATATTAATAAATAACAAATTTTGTTGATATAGATTAAATAAATTATTAAAATTTATCAGTTTGTTTTTAGAGATTACATTCATGCTGACGTTTTTCATTGTAAAGAGTTAATATTTTAAGTTTGGACGATCAATGAAAACAGAAACATTTTATTGAATAAAACAACTATTTTAGTTTTTTAGCATGCCTGGAAAAATTTTCATGAAGTAAATTTCAAAACACGAAAATTATTTCAACATCTACATCTCTTAACACAAAATTAATTAAAGAAGCCATTGGAATTTTTTAAACTAAGAATATTAATCTCAATCACAACGATGGTTTGGAAATTAGTAAAGCATGGCTTCCAATATTAAATATGTTATAATTCATTTTTAGTTACACGTTTTTCTGTCTTTGTTGTATTTGTTATTACCCTGAAGAAGAAGTTTATGCTACCAACATGTTGGGTTTAATAAATAAAAATTGCAGAACTAAAATTAAAAATGTTGTTTTATTCAATTACTATGAGTTCTGAAAAATATTTTATTAATTTAATGAAACATTATATTTTCAGTATTTTTTGCAAGGAACAAAGAATTAAAGTATTTCAATTTTCAATATTTTGCTGATAATAAATAGTTTCGAGAAACTAAATCTTAATATTTATTTCTTTCAGTAAATAAATTATCAATGACGTTATATTTTCATTCTCGTCATTCAGAAACAGATCTGAGACACCCAGCAGTGGGCAATATGTTTTTTATTTATTTCTTCTTGTGTTAATTTACTGACAAGGTAGTAGAAAGAATATAAACATCCTGCTGTGTGATAAGTTCGAGGCATTTTAACTTGCGTGTTGGTTTCCGTGCTACGTTTGAACGGTACCCGAAGCCAAATCCACATCTACCGTCTGTTTGCACATAATTAAATTAAGCATCACTAACAATTAATCCGCGCACCAGAGTGTGAAATATAGTAAATAAATAAACCAAGGAACCCAACGTCTGGGACGCTTCTGCAGCGGACTTTGACCTCAGTTTCGCTGGAATCGAACGCTTTCTTCCGGTTGCTGGTATCTCACGAACATTCTTTATTCAATTAATTTTGATATATATCGCAATTTGAATTTTCACGCATTATTAAGTCATCCATTTCTTGCGGATTCAATTTAATTTAACGGGAGTTTGATTTATTCTGCGACCTTAGCGATTATTTAACGGAAATATTTGGTTTTATGGCGGAATCAATCACGAGAAATTGGCAGCAATAAAATTGCTGATAAAGTTTACGACCAGCAATATATGTTATCTGCTTTAATGTCAAAATCTTTACTCTAATACATAAAATATATTTCGATCGTTTTCTAGTTTGCATAACTATGCTTTATCATATTTTTAACAGATTATAATCTAATATTACAAGACATGTAAGTTCAAGTTCATTAAAGTAATCTAAAATTCTATGTTTTTCTTAATTTCATTTTTTTAATTGCTTATGGAAAGTATGTTTCATTTTCTGTGAATGTTACGTAATATAATTTTATATGCTGCATAAAATATAACGGATAATAAATTAATTATCGTAGTAAAAATTGAGCACAGAATGTTAAGTTAAATATTGAATCATTTATGAACTGTCCATATTTGGGGATTTTATTTATCAATTTTTTTATTTGCATCATATTACAAAACATTGTTGATGAGCGTGATTTATATGAAAATAAATTGTTACGAAGATATTTTATTAATTAATTTTAGTAAAAATTTCTTCAGTTAAAAATAGGAAAATATTTTAAATCTGGATATTTTTTATTTTATTTACAATCAATAATATATATTTTGAAGATTCTGTTTCTTTTTATATTTTAAGGACGGTAAATTTTAATAGATTTTTTATGCTGTTTTTATTCTAAAAAATGTGAGATGCAAAAATTTCGCCTAAAGCTTCGTACGATACATTAAATAAGTTTAATTTTTGAATACTGCATATGTTATAAAAAAAATTTATACTGTTTTTATTATTCCAAAAAGATGAGAAGTGGCATTATGCGAAGATTTTGCCTAAAACTTTCTTAGGATATATTAAATAAGTTTCATTTTTGAATACTTCATACGTTCCAGAATACTACGTTATCTCTTTAACTAATTTTTAAGTTAAGCGAATTCCGCAACATCTTCACTCTATTTTATCGGGACTACACGTATTGTTTGATTTGTATATTGAGAAGACCTATTTCTTGGTTTATTATATTTTGAATATGGAGGAAATTAACTATATTTCATATAAATTTTACTATTTTTAGGAAGGAAATAATTTTTTAATAACTGTCTTGGTTCGTACTATTTTATTTTGTATAATTGCAAGATCTATTATTTTCTTCTAATATTTAATCATAAATAAAGGGATGAACTGTATTATATCTTATCTGAATTATGTACGTATTATTTTATCTTTTTAAGTTTGGAAGATCGATTTCTTCGTGTCCTAATATTTAGGTAATTTTGTGTGATGGTTAGAAGATCTGTTTCTTCGTTAAATTAAACCGAGGGATGAATAATGTAATATTGGACTTACGTTTGAGAAGATCCGAAGCAAAAGTCCAAAACAACACTGGCACTGCACTGACACTGGTCGCACAGAGGGTCCGTTCCACAGTTAGACCTACAACTGTTAGGTGAGCACCGTCCGTGACCCTGACTTACGTGGAAATGGGTACACTCACCGGACGGCCGGTGTTATATTTGCCTCTCGCGCCGTTGTGGCCGCGCCGTGATTGGTGCTCCGAGAAGCAGCCCTCCTCGCCATTGGCTGCCAGGCTATGCTTACTGGGTCCGCAGCAGGAACAGTTATCCGGGGTATTGTCGCTCCAGAGACTCCAGAGATTTGGATGACTGGTGAATCATCCGGGAGTCGAGGTGCATAACGGAAGGTTATTTTTGGACTTGCGTGACGAGATGGAGTAATTACCGAGGATTTTGGCAAACGGTGAAGACTTATTATCAGCGACAGTGCTACTGAACTTCAACCACATTTCATTAATTTTTTGCACGATTCTTCAAACAGTGGATCATCATTTTCAGCAAGAATATGCGGGTTCGAATTCTTGAGAGACGTTTCTTCAAATAGTAGATCATCACTATCATCATACTTAAGAGGATTGATCAAGAATATGATAGTCGATACTGTTGGACTAGTGATTAGTGCCCAGGCTTCGCTATTCAGGTGGTGCGAGTTCGAATTCTTCAAACGGTAGATCACTGGTAGTGGTGGCTTAGTTAGTTAGCGCGCTTCGATTCGCTGAGCGGAGTGTGAGATCTGAGGTTCAAATCCCAGTAAAGACAAACCTCAAATAAATACCGCTGTGTACGAGTGATTCGGAAGTTATTATAAGTTGTAAATCCCCTTTTGCTGTTACTAGATTTCGGTCTGTTGGTTACATAAAATAAATCATTACTCATCATTTCTAAGAGGAATGATCAAGAATATGATAGTCGACAATGTTAGACAAGTAATTATTGCTCAGGTTTTGCAATCCAGATAATGTGAGTTCGAATTCCGTAGAGGTATTTCGTCAAACAGTAGATTACAGACAGTGGTATAGCTTACTTGGTTTGCGCGCTTCGACTCGCTGAGCGAAGTGTGATATCTGAAGTTCAAATCCCAGTGACTACAAACTTATAACCTAAAATAAATACCGCTGTGTTCGAGTGGTTCGGAAGTCATTATAAGCTGTAAATCCCCTTTTGCTGTAACTAGATTTCGGTCTATTGGCTACATAAAATAAATCATTACTCATCATTTCTAAGAGGACTGATCAAGAATATGATAGTCGACACTGTTGGACTAGTGATTAGTGCTTAGGTTTCGTAATTCAGATTGTGCGAGTTTGAATTTCATAAACGCATTTCTTCAAACAGTAGATCATAGGCAATGGTGGCTTACTTGGTTAATGCGCTTCGACTCGCTGACCGGAGTGTGAGTTCTGGGGTCCAAATTCCAGTGACGACAAATCTGTAACCTAGAATAAATACCGCTGTGTCCGAGAGGTTCGGAAGCCACTATAAGCTGCAAATCCCCTTTCCTGTTACTAGATTTCGGTCTGTTGGTTACATAAAATAAATCATTTCTAAGAGGATTGATCAAGAATATGATCGTCGACACTGTTAGACTAGTGATTAGTGCCCAGGCTTCGCAATCCAAATGATGCGATTTCGAATTCTGTCGAGTCATTTCTTCAAACAGTAGATCACGGGCAGTGGTGGTTTAGTTGATTAGCGAGCTTCGATTCGCTGAGTGGAGTGTGAGATCTAGGGTTCAAATCCCAGTGACGACAAACCCGTAACCCAAAATAAATTCCGCTCTGTGCGAGTGGTTCGGAACTCACTATAAACTATAGGTCCTCTGTCCTGTTACTGGATTCCAGTCTGTGGGTCAGTGTAATTTTAAATAAATAAAATAAAATAAATCATTACTCATCATTTCGAAGAGGACTGATCAAGAATATGATAATCGATACTGTTGGACTTCGTAATCCAGACGGAACGTGTTTATGGGATTATGGGAATATGATATTCGACACTGTTGAGGTAGTGGTTAGTGTTCATTGTTCGCAAATTCAGGTAATAGGTACGGGTTCGTATTCGATCCAGGCGTTTCTCTAAACAATAGATCATAATTAAGTACCATCATATCTAAGAAGATAACGAATATACAGTCGTCATGGGTCTGTGTATGTGTGTGCCTTTCGTTCCACCGTATTACCTTCATTTGATTTGCATATGACCTAAGTACTCGTTGTTAAGCGGTTGTTTTACATCAGCGAAAAAAATAGATATGATACTGGTATCTTTATTTCAATCAGTGTATTACTTATATTACTTTTTTCCTATTCTCCACATGTCTTCAAATATTATTGTTTCAGGTAGTATGTATGTTACCGGCACTGAGTTAAATATTTTTTTATTGTAATAATGCACCTCAATAAGATTCATTTTTTTAAAATTATATAACGAAAACTGATTTGAATAATATACCTATAGATATTTCGCATAAATTTAAAACTATACATTTATAATTTTCTCTAAACTTTGACGCTGTTATTATATGTCACTACTTTTACAATAATTTTTTTGTGAAATAAGGCATATTATATAGTGCTATAATTTTAATAATGAACTATTTAATTTATTCTGCTGAATTTTGGTAATCAACCTCACCAATCAATTGGTTGGTTTATCGCACAATTTTGCTGGCAGCCTTTCTTTACCATTAAAATGCAAGTGAAATTTATTCTTTTTGGAACTTGTCGTCTTGTTTCTTCAAAAGATGTTATACTTCAGCAGAAATTATTAAAAAATACAGTAATAAACACTGGAGACTTCAATACTCGATTAAGACACAAACCTGATTTTTTTCTTCTATATTTACTTCTACTTTAGAAATAATTATATGTTTGTTTGTAATATTAAAAAAAAAATATGAATAATGAAAAGAATTTCAACTTTAGAATAAGACAGATGTAGTTATTTGTATATAAAGAAATAAATATAATGGATTAGTTTTTTTGTTGATGATTTTTTTTCCAAAAGTAAAAAGTGTTTCACTTAACGAGCACTTTTAATACGCAATAGTGGCCTATTTTACCGATTGTTATTTTATAATTAACATGATTTTTTTGTCACAATTGAATTGAATTCATTGCTGACATATTTTATTTCATGGCTGAGCAAAAAAGTCTTGAATTGTCCAATCAATTTCCAATGATTAGCTTGTCCTGGAAGTGGCACGGCGAGTAGGTGTACTATCCGTTTCTTAACAATGTATTCTTGTTATGTAGTGCAGCTGGTTACTTCATTCGCTGTAACACTTACGAGCACAATGCGCATAACTTCTCCTTACTTCCATCGCTTTTTTATTATACAACATATTATTTGGACATTGTAGGAACATTCATTTTTTATTATTTAATTGTTGTCATATAAGAAAAAAAATCTGATATGGTCAGCAAATAACAAATTTTTTTTTTATATTTTTATAGTCAAACATGAATTTCCATTTACAATATTAAGCGATTGGTAAGAAATAAAAATTCACATTTTTTATTAAAACATTCTTTGAATTTTCGATTTATTTTCAATCATGGTGAAACCTTAATGGTTTTTAAAGTAAAATTTGGTTTACAAGCCTGATATATTTCCCGTTAAAGTAGCACCTCAAAAATATAATTTTTTTGTACAATATGATAAAGTTATATTTTATTGAGGAGGGATAAGTATTAATTCACGAGCGATGAAATCGTAAGTGAATTATTTTTTGCGAGTCGATAATGTAATTTTATCTTTATAATATTAATTTTTTTTTCTATAGGAGTTCTTGTAGAAAAAAAAATTAGAAAAATTAATTATTTAAGACCAATTTAAAAATCTCTATTTAAAATTTCGACAATTTCGATTCACATGGATATAAAAACAATTCTCTTGTATTATTGAAAAAAATTAGTGACATTTGTTCTAACCTAAAAAATAAAATGAATAAGAATTGTTATTTTTTAACACTTAACGGAATCATAATCGTACAACACGAATATAATAAGAATAATAAATTAAAAATACTGGTTACAATTAACGAAATTTTCTGCACGATTTTGAGTTCTGAGGCGTTTTGTATAGCAGTGGTCATAGAATAGTAATATTTCAAGAAAAATGGTTTAATCAATTTGTGTAAATATTTTTGTATGAACATAAACATTCGTATATAAATAACTCCTGTGTATTTTTTTTTCGAATACATATATGTGTGCTGAGCTATGTATGTAAAATAAATATAATTTATAGTTATAGTCGTCTTGATAAATATATTAAATAAAAAAGTTCTTAAAGAATTCAGATAATTTATTAAAATACTAATACACACCAACGTTTCGCCATCAAATAAGTCTTCTTCAACATTTAAAAAAAAAATCATCCTGAATAAGACTTATCTAAAATAAAAACGTTGGTATGTATTAGTATTTTAATAAATTGACTGAATTTTCTAAGACCAAAAAAATATATTTGTTAATAACATATATCCAAAGAAAAACAAATTATATTTAGATATATTTTTTCAGGAATTGTAATTTGGAGCCAACAACTCTAATATTTACTTTAGAAGGTCAGGATCGCAGAAAAACAAGCAAGGTCAATGATGCCGTGTATGCAATATAGTCTGCAAGGATTGCTAACATTATTTTATGTATAATAGCGTGCATCCTAGTTATTTAAATATTGATGTAGTGTGTAAACTGTCTTCAGCACATTGTATCATAATTCTAACGATGAGAAGCAGATAATTAATTTTTATGGTGTATAGAATGTCTACAACAAAACATAATTTTGCATATCAGGCTAGAGATCACTAGGCCAGTTAAACCAACAAAGAATTTAACGGCACCATTGTTAGATTCGCACACAGCGTTAGGTCAACAAGAACCTGGCATTAGACAGCCATCCTCGAATCTTTATATCGTAATAACACATCGTGGACACTTGTCCTATTTGCGGACGTTAATTAAGCGATTGGAAAGAATCGGAATATAATTTCGATTGCGGCATAATGTGATCCGAGTCAAAAGGTCGCTAGCAAATTGTGGATTACGGTGAAGCGACGTAAGTGGTTGATATTGCACCGTTATATAATGACCCATCCGACTTTGAGACACTGCAGTACCGGGTTTACTCAATTCATCATCGGTTCTTCCTTAACTCTGGTTGACATTCTACAATTTATAATATGTTCTTCTTACAGAAGATGAATAACAGTTCTTGGCTCTTAGATCGAATCCCAAAATGATAAATTACATTTTATTATTCGACATATACTATAATATTAATTATTGAAAACTGTATCTTAAATGCCAGTAAAGTAGTTCAAAAATAAATAATTTCTTTTTCTTATAACTAAAATAAAGGAAATAATTTAAGCAAAAAATTTAAATGAATATGTATAATAACACCTATGAATGAATTTCCTCGCCCGCAAGAAACACACAATAGTTTTTTCACGAGACTGATTATGTAAGTATTATTTACTTCGTTAGCATTATTATAAGACGTAAGTTTCGAATAACATTTATTATTATTACTATTGGCAACGAAGTGTTATTAAAAAAACCGTCCTACCATTAGGATAATTATTATTATTATTATATATAAATTAACTATGTCCACATTTTACAAATACTTTAACATTATTTGAAGTTAAAAGCTGCTAGTAGTGCAAAAATATAATAAGTGACTAGGAATGTAAGTACCTTCTGATACAAGTTAACAAATTTACACCACCTCGAATGTTAAAATATCCTTAAATTGCTAGTAGCTTATAAACAAATGTGTTATTTTGTAAGATAAAATTCTATATACTTATGCATTATATTCAAAAATTCTGTAATAAATCTGGAGACTTCAATATCCAACTAAGACACAAACCTGATTTTTTCACGTTATATTTGCAAAGTGTTTCTACTGAAATATTATTATAAAATATTATATTTGTTAGCAATAATAATGTAAGAACACTTCAGAAAATATCAACGATGGAATAAGGCAGGAAACTTAATTTTTATTTTGGTAACTTCTAATTGTTATTGTTTTGTCGTCCATATATATATTTCGTATTTAATATATTTTAGATTTCAATGTTGTCATTTGAAATAAATTTTAATTTTATGATTTAAAAACTTAATACTTATTTTTAATAAAATTTTGCACTTTTAAGATAAGAAATTTCAAGAGATTGAAATTGGATTGAGTTTTCAAGATATTATATAAAGCATGAATCTTACATGACAGAATAAATTCGAACCTAAATGTTGCTTATTTAAACTATATTATAAAAATATTCTAATTTTTAACGAATTAATAAATATTCTTAAGGAACATCATTAATAATAAAAAAATATAAAACAAAGAAGATCTGTGGTAGCAGAAATGTTTGTTTTGCTAACTTATCCATTATTCAATTTGACAAGTCAATAAATAAACATTTCAACAAATGGCAATAGTTACTAAGTTACTATGCACAGTAACTAGAAATGGTGTATCTTGTAAGAATGTTTTGTATTTAGGCATTATGCAGTAAATAATAAGGATCCAGCATTAGACTTTGCGTCAACTAAATGGAAACCAGTTTTAATATAATATATTGTCCTTCTAAAATTGTATTTTATCTTTAAAATATACTCCCGTTATTAATAAAACAAAATTAAATTAAATCAAATTTTCATTATTTCACTTATATTAAAATATCAGTTATTATTTCTAAACAGCAGTTTATGGGTTTTCATTTCTAATTTTATAGTTATACAACATAATGAATGAGTGCACTCGTTGGAACTTATTAAATAATTAAATAAATTTTATTTTATAAATGTTCATGTTTGTAATGAAGCCCCTGTTCCTTTCCGTAAAGTACGGCCCTGTAAAGCCGTTCCACAGTGAGGTGTCACGCTCACAGATCTTGCTCGAAGGCGACTTATGTTTGTCATAAAAGTAGTGTTATCTCGCGCTTTACTTCCCTGCAATGAAGTTGTAAATTCGTCCTCGCCTCTATTTGCATTAATACGTTTCACAGCTATTTGCACACATCATACCCTACCTCGTAAATAGTTTCTGCTAGTCTGACAGATAATCATAAATTTTGGAATTACTTTTCGAACATAAAATGATATGTGTTAACATGATTATTATTTTCGCTTTTCAGTTATCTATTAAGTTTTATTATATGTGGTGAAATTATAATTTATGTTTTGTTATTAAAAACAATATAAATGTTAACATAAAACATATGCATATATTTAATTCCCTATTTCATGTGTAAAATTAATTTATGGGATTACCGTGGAATCGGAGAATATTATCATCTTTTATTTTCTACTTTATTGTAAACACTTAGTATATTTTAGGAGAAACTGGCTAAGAAATTTTAAAAAGCGGAATTTATTTTAATTTTTCTCAAAATAATTGATATTTATGCTGTATTTGCTTCCTAGTGTAATGATACGAGTTTATATTTCCAAAAAATTTAAGGAGTATAAAATTTCAGTTGATGGTAAATATGAATGTCCCTGTTTAATAATTATCATACATTGGTAGGACTAAATCTTCTACTTATTTTTATAAAATGCAGGCTGATAATAAATTTTTACCATTATTTGCAATAGTAGAAGAAAATTAAAGAAAATTATTGGGTAAAGATGCTGAATGTTTGTTGCCTGTATCAATATTATTCCACTATATTATCTACTATTATTTAAAAATTTTGTATGGATTTGAAAACTATTCTTTTAATATCACTAATAAATTTCTAAAAGACTTCTATGTGACAGCTAATCAATGTCAAACGGCAAATGTCATTTTTGTAATTTAAAAAATAAAAAATTACCTATGTGATATAAACTGTTATCATTTTATAATAGAATTTTAGAAATATGAAGTTAATTATTTTAAAAATAAAACCTTTAATAAGAAAACGTAGGTACAATTATTTTAATAAAATTTTTTAAAAAATCCCACTCTACATAAATTTGTGTTAACATTGTGTTCGAAGGTTTAATTAAAAATGATATGTTGTAGTTCATCATGGAAACTTAATACGTATAATTTGTATAAATGTGAGTATAATTTAATCAATTTTTGTTAATGACAATTCCGATTCCAGTACGTCAGTACTTTTCAGTTCTCACAAATTCCTAAATAAAAATGTGTTATCAACAGTATCACAGTGCCACCGAATATTATTCTGGTTTCTTTTAAATACATTAATTTTTTTTTCCCATCAGAAGCTGTTTTTTTTTTGCTATTTGACAGCTCTTATAAATAAACGTCAAAGTGACAAATGTCATATAAATTCTTGTAATCTTCAAAATATACGTAATCGAGTTAAAAGAACATCATTTGCATATAATGCCATGTTATAAATATAAAATTACTTATTTTAAAAATAAAAAAAATTATAGAAAAAAAATTGTATTGAATTATAAAAGGTTTGAACCAGGAAAGGTGACTAGAATGAATCTGTTGAAAAAGCAAAATGCAGGCGACTACCGGGGTGGGTAGGTCCCAGTGGCGTCGCAGGGCCTCCACCGTGTACTCCCTTTTTCTGCGGCTGCTGTAATTTTCTTTTCTCGCCGCAGGGGAGACCGGGGGGCCCTGCGCACCACCTTGTAGACCCCCTCTTATGCTGCTGTAATTCGCACCCCCTAGCTACCTACCGATAGAATATACATTTTTTTGTCAATATTAATTATTATTTCCAATATTTCCAAAAGTACATATTTTTTTTTTATATATTTCTTTTAAACTAAATAAATAATAACTAATTATAGGAATCTATCTTTCATTACCAAATTTAAAATATAACACTGATACTTATTGTACTGTAGGTCAAACACTTTGAAAACTACGACCAAATTCCCAAAGCTTGTTTATGATCAACTTTGATCTATGAATCAATTAAATTTGCCGTCAAATAATGAGCTAATCATGCAATGAAAATAATCTTACCCGTCGTATTCCATTAATCAAGCTTTGATATTGTTTTCATCTTTGTTTTTGCATGGTATATATTGTATTTATTTGTACTACATTTTGACAATGAAGAAAAATCTGAAATATTTTTATTTTCGTAAAACTATGTAAGGTGTACTATTGTTTTAAACTTACAATATTAAAATAAAGATATAAGTATATTTGGATAAAAAGAAAAGTCAAAAAGGATACTTCTTCTATTAGGAAATTCCCAAGTATATTGGTTTAAAGGTTGAAACCACCATTCTGATATATTTTTCTATTTATATTGTTCGTTTTTTTACTAAAATTACAGCTGCAGCAATACCACAATTTCTTCTTTTCACAGTTTCTACGTACAGAACAGCACAATTCATTTTAAATTCGATTTTAAATTTTATTAATATTTATTTTTGATATACAGTATCAATTTTATTTTTATTTTTGGAGACGTAAATTTGACATTCTGTGACAGCAGACACTTTTAATTTTTAGTTTTAGAAAGTTTGTACTTTGCATACCCTTGCAACTAAAAATAAAACTATGTAAAATTAAAATTAAAACTAAAACATGTGCAGGGAATGATTACCCACGTAGGCAAATACTTTTCTTGCGACTAAAACATAAAACTAAAACTAAAATTAATATTAAATCAGGAGCTGGGAATAATACTTTGGTACATGTAAAAAATTACGTTGTCAATTCTTTTCTTTTCTTTTATCCACTTGTTCATTCGGATTTTGTTTGGTGTGACTGTTTTTATAAAAATATTTTTTATTATTATTCACATCTTTTGCATATCTTCCTTCCTTTTTAATCTTTCGTCTTCTATTTATTATTAGGAAATGCAGACTGGATAATAAATGTTTACCATTATTTCACACAAACATAAATATGTAGAACATGCAATAGTAGAAAAATATAATTGAGTAAAGATGCTGAATGTTTGTTCCGTTATTATTAATATTATTCCACAATATTATCTACTATTATTTTAAAATTTTATATGGTTTTAAAAACATTTCCTTTTAATATTATCAATAAATTTCTGAAAGACTACCGTGTGACAGCTAATCAATTTCAAAATGGCAAATGTTATTCTTGTTATTTACAAAATATATATAAAATATAAAAAATTACTTTCATGATATAGCCATTTTTTTTGTAATGCAATTTTAGAAATATGAAATTATTTATTTTAAAAATAAAACCTTTAATAAGAAAACAATTATTTTAATAAAATTCAAAAAAAATCCCACACTACATAAATTTGTGTTAACATTATGTTCGAAGGTGTAATTAAAAGGGATATGTTATAGTTCAAAATGAAACCTCAGTACGTATTATTTGTATAAATGTAAGTATAATGTAATCAACTTTTGTTTATAAAAATTCCGATGCCAGTACTTCAGTACTTTTCTGTTCTCAAAAATTGTTAAAGAAAAATGTGTTATCAACAACACCGTGCTACCGAATATTATTCCAGTTTCTTTAAAATACATTAATTTCTATTTTCTACATCAGAACTTGATTAATTTGTATTGATTATTCCTATTTGACAGCTCTTATAAATAAACGTCAAAGTGACAAATGTCATATAACTTCTTGTAATCTTCAAAATATACGCAACCGAGTTAAAAGATCATCATTTCCATATAATGCTATGTTAGAAATATGAAATTGCTTATTTTAAAAATAAAAAAAATATATAAAAAACATGGTGTTGAATTATAAATGGTTTGAACCAGGAAAGGTGACTAGAATGAACGTGTTGAAAAAGCAAAATGCAGGCGACTACCGGGGTGGGTAGGTCCCAGTGGCGTCGCAGGGCCTCCACCGTGTGCTCCCTTTGTCTGCGGCTGTTTTCTTTTTCTTTTCTCGCCGCAGGGGAGACCGGGGGGCCCTGCGCACCACCTTGTAGACCCCCTCTTATGCTGTTGTACTTCGCACCCCCTAGCTACCTACCGATAGAATATACATTTTTTTGTCAATATTAATTATTATTTCCAATAGAACATTTTTATTTTTTTAATTTTTTATGTAAGTCTTTTAACCTAAATAAATAATAAGCAATTATAAGAATTTATTTTTTATTAACATAAAATTTAAATTATTACACCAATACTTACTGTACTTTAATTTAATTCCAAATGTATATTTGGAAACTGCCACCAAATTCGCAAGGCAGTTTTTACTGTCCATTAGTCAACTCTAATCTATGAATAAATTCAATTAATATTTAATAATCCTTTTTTGTCCGAATCGGTGTAATTACTTTTTCTCTCGCTCTTTTTTTATGTTCTTCATATTATGTTATGTAAAAAATATAGGTATATGTCACACCTGTCATATGTCAAAAACTTTCAAACAAAACTGTGAATCATTTGTTCATGATACCTAGATTCAGAAGTCAATTTGGAGAATTTGAATAAATGTTTTCCTACGACCACTGTTAAAAATAGTATTTTTAACGGTTGCTTAGCAAGTTAAAAATAACAGTTTATAACACAGTAAATACTTTTAAAACGTTGCCATTGACAACGTGTTAAAAGTAAAAAACAAATTTACTTTTAACACGTCTTATGTTCAGTTGTTCATAACAAATACATCATGACCTGTCATAAATGTCATTCTAATGCTTAGTTTTTATTTACTAATAAGTACATAACTGTGGTCGTAGGAAAAATAGTGTATGATATTTGTGTTAAAAGTGATTTTATTTCGTTCGTGGGGTTTGTTAAACTCGGCTTCGCCTCGTTTCAAACTTCCCCACTCACTCATAAAATGTCACTTTTAACACTTATATCATAAATAACTATTATATGTGGATCACGTGATTCTTGAAATACTTGATTATTAATCAATGTACTATTGGTTAATTCAGCTGTAAAGGATCTAGTTTTCCGATATTGGATTACATATAATTATTAGAGATCGAATATTAGTGTACCTTTTTCTGTGACTATACAAAATCTGTTTTGAAAAAAAAACTGTCCTTTGAACCCAATATGATTTTACCTATTTTATTTAAAACCTGATTCAATTATTTTTATGTACCTAATTCCAGAAATTTATTAACTAAAATAAGAAGAATCTCTTTTCTAGTAATGATATTAATAAAATATCGGAATATTAGTATCGATTATAAAATATCGGTATCAAAAAAAGTATCGATAGTACTGGCACATCCCAGCTTTAAAGTTCTTTAGTCAAGAAACTTTCATTACTTATTTTATATTCCTTAGAAGATATTGTTGTTTTGTAAAGATTTTCTTATGTCATTTTTTATTCTGTTGGTATGTTTGAGATTTTTATTTTATTTTCTGATTTTATGTTTAAGTTTCTTAGGCTTTATGAGTATTAAAATATGGCCAATACACATTTATGTGCCTCTAATTACAATAATTCATATGTTGTACAATAAAGAACGTTGTTAATAAAATAAAATTGTTCTGTGTTTTGGCCTGGAGGAAAATACGTGGTGTAATTAAGGTATAGCGTACTCTTCTGCCATAATAACCCCTCGTTGGCATTGTTATGGGTTTCACGTAATTTAAAAGTAAAAATATCCTGCCTAGAGATTATTTACTCGTACGGCGTCAGCGTGCAACACAATGCACTTCGTTAGAATCCATCTTAATAACAGTTAGTATGATTTTACATAAATTAATTATAAAATTCGCAATTATGGCATTCCGGCCAAATGATTCACCGTGCGAAAGGGTAGGCCGTGTAAATTGGCCTTTAGAATTCATCCTTTATTCTCACACAATTTTTTTTCTAATGTTGAACTCTAACCATACATGACGTTAACTTTTGACGTCGCAGCGAACTGGTTTTAAAGTCAATTTATTTGTTTGCAGAATTAGATGACAATCTCAATCAAGGTCTTCAATGTGTCAATTTGAAAATTGGATTGTATACAGTTGGGAATAAATGACGGAAAATGAAGTTATCTGGTTTAGATTAGATTGGGTTTTTCGATTATACATCATCCAATAATATTACACATCGAAATTGACATATTTTAAATTTGTACTAGGAAATACCTAATTATTTTATCAGTTACTTTTTTTATTTCTTCCTTGTGCAAAGTAAAGAATGTATTGTCATCGCTAAAAATTTCAGTTTTCAGATTTCAACCGAAATATCTATTTTGACCATTCCTGAATACATTTTGAATAGTTTCGACATGACGTCTGTACGTACGAACCTATGTAGCATAACAAAAATGATTAGCAGTAAAATTTTGAAATTTTGTATATGGGACTGCTATAACATCTAATTGTGCATCACCATGTTTTATTTCATTTGGCACTGCCAAAAAGACAGTTTGCTCGTAGTGTTTTTTTTTAATTTAAATTTTTCGCATAACTTAAAAATGATTAGCCGTCGAATGTTAAATTTTTTTTTGGAATTGTTTTAACATGTAGTTATTTTTTTGCGGAAACAATAAAAATATTTGATTTTTTGTTCATAAATTGACATTGACAACTATCGGAATATATTTCTTAGTAATATATACGAAATAAATAAAAAAATATCTGTTTATTTGCAAATTTTTGAGCGATAAAAATAATTTTGTTTAATGCAATAAGGAATAATGATAAAAATTTCAAAAGATGATCCATATCAAAAGAAAGTTGAAGAATAATTAGCCGTAGAATGATCTCACTTTCAAGCGCAATAAGTTTAAATGAAATGCAGCAAGAAATGTGTATATTTTAGCGTATAAGAAAGTCATGTGATGTCGACATCAGATTTTTTTGAAATGTGTTGAATGTGAGCTAACTTTAAATCTGCCCGATTTTTCGTATGACAAACCACATTTTGAACTTACATGACCTTGATCTTGATAGACCTAGTAAACTGTTGTAAATAATATTAAAGTAAATTTGTTTACGTATTACGACATAGAAAAAAATAAAATATTTAAATTTATTCGACATTTTTAGGAGACATTATGTTTTCATCCTACACATTCTGCATTGTATCTACAACAAATAACGAGTTCCGAATTTCTTAGACATAGCGGTATTTTATTTTATTTGCAACACTTTCAAATATAAATGTAAATGGTAATCAAATTTATTAAGAATAATATTTGCTATAAAAAATTTGACATGCTTGTCTCTTGTCCCATCATTCAACAGCGAAAATAGAGAAGACAGTTGAAATTATACGACTTTTATTAGTTTTACTGTTATATTTATTTATAAATAATTATCCGTTGACAAGAGTGCTAGTTTCTTTTATTGCAGATTTCGGTAATGATACATACATTTGTGCTATAAAGCAGTCATCTTGTGAGAATTCGTAATTAATTCGAATAATATACTAAAAATCATTTTTATGTAGAAAGTAGCTAGAAAATAATGAATATAAATGAAATACATAATCTGTCACAGCAATAACCACAGCCGCCGCGTGGATTAGAAGCGCCTTTGTGCAAATTATATTTTAGCGCCCTATTAAAATTTTAAATAGAAACATTTGATTGTTTCACAAAAAATACTTTATTATGAGTACATTCAGAAACAATAGGTACCTTCTGACATCTTCCTTTCTGTTTTTTAATTTTAAAAATAACAAATGTAATTGCCGTAATCATAGTTGACTAGTTGATTAGTACCTATAGGGTTGTATGTTATTAGGTATTGTGATAACATCTTGAGCATATAAATTTTCTTTACTTAATGGTGAATCGATCAAAAAATCATATACTTATGTGTTTTATCGATTGTCGTTATAAAAATTCCGACACCTTATTAACTTCAATCCATAAAAAATACAGAAATTAAGAATAAAGTATTTAACCCAGGGCATGTAACCGGTTAAAAAAACCGGTTAATAAAAACCGATAACCGATATTTTCAACGAAAATTGCGAACTTTAACCGTAATTTTAACCGATATTTTTCAGGCCGAAAATACTGGTAACCGTTAACCAAAAAAAAATTAACGGGTTTTAGCGAACATTAACCTTTATTTAATATCATTTAGCGAGAAAAAAAATATATTTTTTTTATATCTGTGTTTTCTATTTGTATTTGAACATGAGTCATGACAGTTTTTACAATTAACATTTTATTGGAGAGTCATAAATGTAAGTAGTCTCTTTGGCCGTTAAGGTTACTTAAAAAGTCCCAAATAAATACAGCCTTTGTCAACACAGGCAAGTTTAAAATTGAAAAGTGACCTGCGTTTTTCTGAAGATATTACGGGAATTTTTGTGAATGTTCATTAATCAAATTGCTTTTTTTTATTTGTTATATTTTTCTTAGATTTTTTTGACACCCTTTTCCATTTAAAATTAGGTGCAACCCCCATTTTAGGGTTGAAATGCCATTGGAAATCCATTTAAGTGTCCCCCTTTATACTAAAATTGCCGTGTTCAAGCGTTTTTTGCTTTAAGTGTCCAGAAATTGCGCTGATAATTTTCATTGGACCACTCATAATCCGTCTGAAGGTCGATGACTAAAACTCGTTTTTTCTAGGAGGAGATGACTCTAACAGCTTTTCTCTAGTGACTAGACCTGGCTCGTCTAGTGCAGAACTATTGACTATGACTGAACTAGACTACGAGAGTCCTAGGAAAAAATATGATTTAAGAGTTAGAGTAGCCAGTCCTCCTCTAAGAAGCGATGTTCATGTTGAAGTTATTGTCACAGACGTAAATGACAATGCCTCTGTTTTAAAAGACTTTCAGGTAAGAATTTGAATCCGTGTGGCGGTCGTAAAATAAAAAAATGTTCCTGGCTATTTTTATTTACTTTTTATATATTTATATCACTTTTTGAATATCTAAAATAGATCTGAATCCTTGTGGCGGTCAAAACATTTTTTGGAAATCAGTTTTGTCTTTACAGGCTTGTAACTCGTAAATTAGTTGAGATACAATAAAAATTCTTACACCAATCGATTCCTTGGGGTTTTTTCTATAAGATACACATTTTTTATATTTTTTTCTTGCATTTTTATGCCACAGCCGATGAAATATATAAAAAATTGTACAATTTGGCACTTACAATTTTCAAATTTTAAGTTTATGGCCGCGTATCTCAAAAACAAGTTGAGCTATAACAAAAATTCTTGCACCAATCGATTCCTTGGAGATTTCTCTATAATATTCATGTTACTTTATATTTTTTCTTGCATTTTTATGGCTCAGCTAATGCAATATATAAAGAATGGTATAATGTGACACATAAAAATCTAATCAATTTGGAATATGGGACGACATAAGAGCTTTACTGTCGATATTAAGGAATGTTCTGTCATAATATTCATTTTCTTGACATAAAGCAGTCCACAAATATTCTTTAGAGATAAAATCACCTTCTAAATTTTGTTTCTGAAATATTTTAACACTTAAAATATTTTTATATTATAACGATGTTAAACCCTAAATAATTATATTAACTTTGTCCCAAACAGTTTGAAACAATGTTAAACCTTCCACAACATTCTGAAATTAATCCCAAACAATGTGGAACAGTGTTAAACCTTATAGAACTATGTAGAACATTGTTAAATTAGTATAACTTTTTAAACTTAATCCCAATTAACTTGGAACAGTGTTGAACATTATATAACAATGTTAAACCCTAAATAATTATATTAACTTTGTCCCAAACAATTTGGAATTCTGAAATTAATCTCAAACAAATTGGAACAGTGTTGACCATTATATAACAATGTTAAACCGTAAACAATTGTTGTAACTTTGTCCCAAACAATTTGGAACAATGTTAAACCTTCCAAAACTGCCTGAAATTAATCTCATACAATTTGGGATAATGTGTAACCTTGTAGAACTATCTAGAACATTATTAAACCCTGTACAACTGTCTCATCTGAATCCCAATTATCTTGGAACAGTGTTGAACCTTATATAACAATGTTAAACCTAAATAATTATATTAACTTTGTCCCAAACAATTTGGAATTCTGAAATTAATCTCAAACAAATTGGAACAGTGTTGACCCTTATATAACAATGTTAAACCGTAAACAATTGTCGAAACTTTGTCCCAAACAATTTGGAACAATGTTTTAAACCTTCCAAAACTGCCTGAAATTAATCTCATACAATTTGGGATAATGTGTAACCTTGTAGAACTATCTAGAACATTATTAAACCCTGTACAACTGTCTCATCTGAATCCCAATTATCTTGGAACAGTGTTGAACCTGATACATCTATGTTACACCCTAAATAAGTTTCTAACTTTGTCCCAAACAATTTGGAACAAAGTGAAACATAGTGCAACTGTTTCTACTTACTCTAGAACACTTGGAACATCTTTCTGCCTTCTACAATTGTCTTTTTAAGTCTTCCTAGTAATTTCCAATAATAGTTATACATTAAAACTTACAATTTATAGTTTTTCATTCTAAAATTTTTCATATACAGCCAAAAAAATCCAAAAAGACCCATTTTTAGGTCCAAAATTTTGATTTTTGAAATAATTTCAAATTGATAGTCACCGATGCGCTGATTTCAAATTTTCAAACCGAATTCAATTATCTCTTTCCGTTTCTGAGATATTTGACCTCAAAGTTGCACCTCAAAAAAGTGGGTTTTTTGCATATAACTCTAAAACGGGTAGGGACACAATCTCAACGACTATACCAGTGGATTCTACAGGCAAAGTTACATAAAGAAATGTTTTCTCTGCATATACGTTCTTTGGAACGATTTTGTGAAAAATGAGAAAAACGAAAAAAACCGGAATTTCAGTTTTTCGCTTGGGAACTTTTTGTCACCAAATCTTTTCATTTTCTAGACTTAAGTAAATACAGATGCGCTGATTCCAAATTTTCAAACCGATTTCAATTATCTCTTACCGTTCTGGAGATATTTGCGTTCAAAGTCAGACCTGAAAAAAATTGTTTTTCAGGAATAGTCCTGAAATGGGTCGAGATACGACCTCGGCGACCTCACCAATCGATTCTGCGGGCAAAATTACATAAGTATACCAATTTTCAGATATATATTCAGGCGGATACAATTTTTAGAGCGAAAAAACGAAAATCGCAAAAATTGAAAAATCGCCTGATGAACCCCTTACGATTTTTTCCGATTTTTGGCCGTTTTTGTTTTTTCGCTGTAAAAATTGTATCCATTAGAATATAAATCTGAAAATTGGTACAAAAATGTAATTTTGTCCGTAGAATCGATTGGTGAGGTCGCCGAGGTTGTATCTCAACCCATTTCAGGACTATTCCTGAAAAACTGAATTTTTCAGGTCCAACTTTGAACTCAAATATCTCGAGAACGGTAGGAGATAATTGAAATCGGTTTAAAAATTTGGTATCAGCACATTCTTCTTTACTTAAGTCCAGAATATAAAAAATTTTGGAGACAAAAAGTTTCCGAGCGAAAAACTGAAATTCCGGTTTTTTCGTTTTTCTCATTTTTCACCAAATCGTTCCAAAGAACGTATATGAGGAGAAAACATTTCTTTATGTAACTTTCCGCGTAGAATCGACTGGTATAATCGTTGAGAATGTATCTCTACCCATTTTAGAGATATGGTCAAAAAACACCCTTTTTTGAGGTGCAACTTTGAGAGCAAATATCTCAGGAATGGAAAGAGATAATTGAATTCGGTTTGAAAATTTGAAATCAGCGCATCGACGACTATCAAGTTAGACTAATTCCAAAAATCAAAATTTTGGACCCAAAAATGGGCATTTTAAAATTTTTTTGGCTGTATATGAAAAATTTTAGAGTGAAAAACAATAAATTGTAACTTTTCATGTATGTCTATTATTGGAAATTACTAGGAAGACTTAAAAATAAAGTTTTAGAAGGCAGAAAGATGTTTCAAGTGTTCTGAAATAAGTAGAGAGACTTGCACTATGTTTCACTTTGTTCCAAATTGTTTGGGATAAAGTTAAGGCACTTGTTTAGGGTGTAACATAAATGTACTAGGTTCAACACTGTTCTAAGATAATTGGGAGTAAGATGAGACAGTCCTACAGGGTTTAACAATGTTCTAGATAGTTCAACAAGGTTTAACTTGTTTTCGGAAAGAAGGTGGTTATTCCTGTGTTTGTACTGCTGGTTTTACCGGTTCAAATTGTGACATAACTTTAACTAAAGACGCATGTAAAAGAGATATTTGTAAGAGTGGTTCAACTTGCACTCCCCTTAAAAAAGGAGGGTTTATTTATGAAGACTGTTATCCCAATAATGGGTATGAACATTATACAGAATTATGTGAGCTTAAAAGTAGAAGCTTTGGAAAAAGCTCGTTTCTTACTGTTCCAAGTTTGAAACAGAGACATCGTCTACATTTGACTTTAAAGTAAGTACTAAACTAAAAGCTTTTTTGAATTTTTTTAATGGATTTCTCTGTTTTTTTTTATAAAACACATTTTTTATATTTTTACTTTAACTTGTACGGAACAGGTTTACCAAAATAAAACAACATGCAAAATTAATAAAATTAAGTTTTATAAGCTTGTAACTCAAAAACTATTAAAGATATAGTCTTAAAATCAGAGCATGTAACCGGTTAATAAAAACCGGTAACCGATATTTTCAACGAAAATTGCTAGCTTTAACCGTAATTTTAACCGATATTTTTCAGGCCGAAAATACCGGTAACCGTTAACCAAGAAAAAAAATAAACCGGTTTTAGCGAACTTTAACCTTTATTTTAATATTATTTAGCGACAAAAAATTTTAATATATTTTTTTTATATCTGTGTTTTCTATTTGTATTTGAACATGAGTCATGACAGGTTTTACAATTAACATTTTATTGGAGAGTCATAAATATAGGTAGTTTCTTTGGCCGTTAAGGTTATTTAAAAAGTCCCAAATATATACAGCCTTTGTCAACACAGGTAAGTTTAAAATTGAAAAGTGACCTGCGTTTTTTTGAAGATATTACGGGAATTTTTGTGAATATTCATTAATTAATTTGCTTTTTTTTAATTGTTATATTTTTCTCAGATGGTATTTTTTTATTATTTTTTTAAATTAATTATTCTGTAATTTTTTTTAATCAAATTTTTATAATTAATTTCTTTTAATTAATTTAACTATTTTTTTAACCCATATATTAACCGGTTTAAACCGGTTTCTAATTTTCAAAAACCGGTTTTCGAACTAAAACCGTTATTATTATAACGTTCTCTATAAGGGTTAACCGTTAACCAGTATTTTTTTCGGTTACATGCCCTGATTTAACCTAATAAAAATTGTATATATTTGTTTATATTATTTGCTACTTAGGTGCAGTAATAATAAAAAATTAATTCTGTAATGAATTATAATAAAAGATTACATAGTTTTAAAACCTTCTGATAATAGCGCTGCAATATATTATCCGAGTACTACTTATTTTAAACTTTACGTATGATATTTTAGAGTATAACCTCTAAATAAAATTTATGTCATCTAGCGATTTTGTGAGTTTATTGAATTATCCTTATCCAATTAATACTGTCCTATCATCAAGAGTGATAAATTTTAGTGATAATATTTTCAAAAATCGGAGGTTGAATGAATAAACAAAAAATACATTATAATTTTTTTAAGAATATCGTATTAAAAAAAATCAGAAATTAGGGAAATACCCTATTATTGTGGCAATATGGCGCCCCTTCGATGAAGCGGCCCTGGCAGTAACAAACTCATAGTAGATATATATAACAACCTTATTTTTCATATCTCATTTAATTTAATTTATTATTATTTGCACAATAAAAATGCAACATCGTAAGTGTTATCGATGTCATCTGAACATCAAACGATTATATTACAACATTATTGAGAGTGAAATGATTTTCTTTTTATTATAAGACAAGTGATTTCTAACTATTCACTATTCAGTATGTTTCTCCTTTATTGCTTAATTGAATATTTAGCTATTTTATTTATTATTTATAAAAAATGTTTAAGCTGGTGATATTTCATTCCACCATGGAAAGGTACAGGATAAGGTTTTTAACTAACAGTAATAACTTATACTAATAACAATAATAATAACAGGTTGGACCGCATTTAAAATGTATATTTGATGAATTTGAAGGTGGGAAGAATCGTCGTGGGATGATTCTTGTAGCTTCTCCCGGTATTGTAATGCAATGCAAAGCCTAGAGACGCCGTGTCTTATTACATTGTTTGGTTGTGCAGAACCGCAGACACAGCCGAGAATTTCTCATGGGAATTTGAATAATCCGGTCTATATCTGCGATTAAATCATTATATTGGTGCATTGTGCACACGCTTATTGTATAAAAATATCCTTAGAATTAAGCAACCTTCTCAATGTTGAATGCTAATGCGAGGAAATGCAAACGAAATTGCTCGCTAAACAGAACGTTTTACAATAGAATTGCGATGATTCTTAAGGGGCGTTTACATTGGTATATCGCAGTACATGGGTGAGTTGCTTGTACCAGAAACTTACAGCTTCTGATTCACTATAAATTTTTATAGCACATTGAGGACAGACAAGTGAACTACCTCTGCTATTTACTTACCCACTACCTTTTGCCTAATACATGTATATTCTCTGCCTTCATTTCCCCAGTGACCTTACAATTTAAACAATGTAAAAACAGAAGCTAGTAGCAGGGTTGGAAAAAATCTTATTTTCATTATAATATTTTAAAAAAGCGTTCGATTTGGTAACTCTAAGAACGCGGGACTTAGAGAGGAGGCAGCTAAACATTTGCCTTAAGTACGAGTTTAAACACGCTAGAGTTATTTGGTTGTCCGTTGCGATTTTTTCGTAAAAAAGTTTTTCCTTTTGCGTTCTAAAAATCAATAACGTCAATTTCAAACAACGGTGTGCTATCAAGTTTTACTTTAGACTTGGGCACAGTACTATGGAAACTTTTACAAAATTTAAGCAGATAAAGAGAGACAGTATTATTTCAAGGGGTCAGGTTTTTCGGTGGTTTTAGGCATTTTCGGAAGGAAAAGAGTCGACTGAAGATGAAACACGCAGCGGAAGGCATTCATCTTCAAGAACTAATGAAAATGTCGACAAAATCTGGGGTCTTGTGCATTCATAAGGTCGGTTGATAGTATTGAATGACTAGGGAAGAAATAAATTTGATTCACACCATCGTTCATTAGATTTTGACTAATTTATTGGGGATGGGAAAAATCTACACAAATATAATTTTAAAAAATTAGAATTTCTGGTAAAATGTAGGTATTATTATATGAGTATATAAAATTTTATTTAAACCATTTTTATTTTCAAAAATATTTCTTTATTTTGAATAAAATGATTTAAATCAAAGCAATCCTGGCTAGTGAAATGAATTATTTACTAGCAGTACTCTAACTGATGATTTTTATTATGAGTGTGACTTATTAAATCAAGTGCTAGTAAGGTATAGTCAATGTGTAGTCACTTGCTATGCATATGTAATCATACAACCAAACAGAAATTGTTAATTATTTTGTTGCAAGATTGTCTATTGGGATTATTAATTTTTTGTACAGCGAAGGGTGAAATTCATTGGCGTTCATTTTTATAGAATGCTTTTGTTAAAAGTGATTTTTGACCTTATAAAATTATAATATAAAATGAAGCTTCATTATTGTATTATAGAAGTGCGTTGGAATGTGGGCCCTTGTTATTCATCACAGAATGAAGCTACAATATGAAATTCATGTTTGTCACTGTCACTCCAGCGAGTGTATAAATGAAGCAATAAGTTAAAAATTGTGATAATTTCCGAAGCTGATATTCTCCGACTTAAATAAGTAAACCATGTAGTGGATGCTCTCGAAAAAAAATGTTTGGTAAGAACTTCTAAAGAATCGTTCCAAGACATCAAAATGGAAAGGCGCGGATTTCTAAAAACTGACATTGAGCAATGAAGTGATTCAGGCGGCGTATGATTTGTTGTGCATGTCACAAAAAATAGTTTCGTCGGGTATTCGAGCGTTTATAAAAACGTGGAGTCCATTCATATAACGTAATATAAAATAATAAACTTGTTTTTTATATATCTTCCATAAATTTATTTAACATTTTTTTAAGTTTTTATTTGACTTAACTATAAATGGTACAAGTAATGTATCGAGAACATGTCATTTGAAATGATACAGGAACACCACCCAGCACATTCAACTTTCCGTCGAACTATTTGTGTCTTATCGCAAC
The DNA here is from genome assembly GCA_035578165.1 of Stenolophus ochropezus. Classification (NCBI taxonomy): domain Eukaryota; kingdom Metazoa; phylum Arthropoda; class Insecta; order Coleoptera; family Carabidae; genus Stenolophus; species Stenolophus ochropezus. Next base: position 9,675,650 of record JAQOWZ010000002.1, read on the forward strand.
TGTCAATTTGCATACAAACACATATTCGCTCTGGCGTCTGGTCTGAGATGAATTGTGACATGAAATGTGATAATGAATCACAGAATCCCTTGTCAACATGTAACGTAACCAGTGACAAAACATATCGCATCAACTGTCATCGTCCCTATATTCTGCATATCGCTGTTGTTCCTAACAAATAAATTATTGTACACTACGTTTCGCATATTGGTTTCCAAGAAATTGAAACGTGTATTATTAGATGTTGCACAAAAATCAATAAAGTCTCAATTCCTAATAAGTGTTCTACGAACTTTAAAATCATTTAAATTTTATAAAAGAACTTCCAGAATTTTCAATTTCATTTGAACTGATTATCCAGTTCAAATTAAAAATTAAAATCTTTTTACATTTCCAAGTTATTTCCAATAATAATTCAACATGAAACGTTACAAATTTGCGTTTTTTATTCTAAAATTTTTCATATACCTACTAACTCAAAAATATCCATTTTTGGTCCTAAATATTTGATAGATATCGATGCGCTAATTTCAAATTTACAAACAGAATTTAATTATCGCTTTTCGTTATAGAGATTTTTTTCTCTCAAAGTTAAATCCCACCAAAAGAAGTGGATTTTGGGGACATATGGTAAAATGATTAAAGATACAATCTCAGCGATATATACCTGTCGATTCAACAAAGTTACATAAATAAATATTTTCTCTGTATATACAATTTTTAGAACGGTTCAATGAAAAATTTCAGTTTTTCATTTTCTAAACTTAAGTAAATATAGATGCGCTACTTAAATTTTTTAAATATAATTCAATTATCTCTCATCGTTCTGGAGATATTCACGGTCATAGTTAAACCCAAAAAGGATGTTTTTGAGAACCCTCGAATGGGTTGAGATACTTACCTTGGTAACCTTCATAATCGATTCTACGGGTAAAATTACATAAGTATACCAATTTTCAAATATTTAACATCTTAGTGCCTCCATTTATCAAATACGTAAATAAAAGTTTTATTAAAATTCGATATATGATAAGTACTTAATTTGACAATCCACACTGTAATAGCAAAGGCATGCTAAGAATATTAATATTAATAATAAGAGGATAACATATTTTATCCACGGGATGTTTTAATATCCTTGATTATAATATCAATTTAATAATAATAAACAGAGGATGCGTCTGTAAAATATTAAAAAACAGTAGAGTAATAAAGATTTTTTGCGGCCGAAGAACCTGTTCGACGTTCGAGAATCTCGTGAGCTTGACAATGAACTCTTTACGAATTCACTTTTTAATGCTTTAATTATATACGAGTTTGTTTATCGTTGATAATGAGCACCGCGTTTCCTCTGACAATAGTTGATTAGCAGCTTCGTTGCTAGACGAGGCTCCGATCTACAGGTGCAGAGTGCAGCAGGAATTTAAGCGCATTCTTACATTAGCTGTTATTAGTTTAATGTTTTTAAGATTAATTGCGCCAGATGGACAATGGCGCTTTACTGCAAATAATATATTCAGTATATAATATTAACAGTAATAGTACACAATAACAAAAGGAATTATTAGAGGAAGTAAATGTGTAATAAACCACAGTCGATTTTTTAAATAAAGTAATATCTATATACCTACTTGAAATGAAACTTAACCCTACATAATCAAAACTAGTCTAAAGGCAAATTTTCATACTAACTGAGATGAGTCTGGTCAAATATCTCGTATTAATAGTTAATTTTAGACCAAGGACATAATGACGACGATTATAACCCGTGGAATACTACCAACTGGTTATTTGAACCCAATACGAATGTTTTTTGAAATATGAAATATCAAATATCATTTTGTCTGATTCCGTTCAAGAGTGATTATTGTTACTTGACATCACAAATAATGGAAAATAGAATAGATTCTAATTTAAAATATACATGTAGAAATTTATCACAAGATAAATAATTCCAAAACATTTTAGGAACTTGGATATTTCAAGTATACGTTATTGATAATAATGAATAACCAACGATCACGGGCAGCGGTAGCTTACTTGGATAACGTGCTCTGTCTCAACTTAAGTTAGATTTAAGGTTCAAACCTCAACTACACCTATCTATACCCAAATAAAAATACCGCTGTGTTCGAGAAATTTAGAACCCACTATAAGCTGTAAGTCCCTTGCAGACACTACAGGCTCAACTTAAACCTCTAAAATGTAAGTAAAAGTCATGAAACAAGAACCTTAAGTTCTTGAGGCCTTGTTCTTTCTAGGAATATTGTGCCACAAGTGATGTTCCATAGACCAACAAGAAAACTTAGTGATTTTTTTAACTAAATCAAAAAAAAAAGCCAAAAGTTAATCAACTTAATTGTTATAAATAAATACAAATATGTCACTCACGATTATTACTTGATGCTTGCTGTGCCAGATGCCAGATTTTTTTGTCGTATAAATCGATAAAGATGTAATTATACCATATAAGATGTCACCTCTCGAATACTGTTGCTGTAGGGAAGTGTGAATGACATTTTTATGTAAACAAATGATGATGCGGTGGAACTTGAACTCAGGACATCTGAATTACACTATAGTTATTCGAAGTTTGTTCTACTTTCATTTTTAAACATCTAGACGAATAAAGATAAAGACATTGAACATAATCGAAACATAATGTAGCGATCATATTTCGTTGACATCCATCAAAATCTCGAAATCTTAAAATCGATATAATGACAATATCTTATTTATCTGGCCGCAGTGGTGAGCTATAGGGAGCTAGTGGGGACTCGTGCGTGCCCTTTGTTAAATTTTTATTTGATTTGCGAAGCCATTGGTCTTGGTAACTAGTTTCTCAAAAAAAAAAATAATAATACTTTAAAATCATTTTCATTACATACATTTTTAAAACGACAACGTCATAAAATATTGTTTAATTTTTATAAATGGATTTTTTTTTTAATTTTATGTAATTGCATAAATTTTTTTTATATTAAATAAACTATTTCATTTTTTTTTTGTTTTTATATGTCAGTCGTAGTGACCCATTGCTAGTGTACTAGATCATGCAATTCTCATGGAAAAAAAGAGCGAGGCCTTTACTGTCTAGCGGTCGGTATAAATGGTTTCATAGGCTACTAGTTACAAAAATACTGAATTCTGAAGATTAATATCATCATCATCTTCATTGGTGCTACATCTTTAGAAGAGATTTGGCTGCAGATGAAATTGAAAAGTGAAATTCACCAGTTCCACGTCAAATTTAGTGGAGTAGGTTGTCAACCTAAGCTTCTAAGCAAGGAACCTGCAGCTTATAATGTATTCCTAACCACTCGGATGCAGGGTATTTTTTATTTGGTTAATAGTTGACGAGCCTGAGAACCAAATCCCAGATCTCACACTCTATTCGAATCGGAGCACACTAACCAACTGAGAGTACTATAGTTGTACATAATTCTGGAGAGCAAGTAAAATCGGAATAATAATTCCATATCTTTCATTACTTTATTTCCCTTGCTATCTAGCACCTGGTGTTTGATTCCAATTCACTCGGATGTATGGCATATTATAGTTTTGATTGTGGGAATGGATCGCCAGAGCGTTCTAGTTTCTATTGCGAATGCAGGCCACTAAACATCCAGGCACCACAGTCGGTTGAAGCATTATAGTAATTGTAGTAATACGAGCAGAACATCTTCTTCCAGCAATTAGATAAATGAGGGAAAAATGGCGACGCCAGTAAGATTTATGCGTTGCATAAGAGACCACACTGCAGTCGTAGGTGCAGCGGATGCATCTACCTCTCGGGAGACCAGCAGGTTACTCATTAGCATAATTGTAGCGGTGCACTACTTTACTCTTCGTTCCGTGTGGAATAGTAAAGTGTTAGCTACTGTTCATATGGTGAATATTATTTCATTTCCCTTAGAACACAATGCACCAAAAGGAATCCTCAATTACTAATAACATCAATGGCTCTGCAGCTCTTAAGAACTTGAATCCAAACCGCATCAAAGATCAAATTCGACAATCCTTGATCAATGCTCATGAAAAAATACTTGTACTTAATTTATAAAAATGTTATTTATGCGGTTTCTTAGGCGACTACATAAAAAAACTAATATATTTGACATTTATTTTAATAACTTCCACACAAACAATCGGTTTGTTATCAAACATTCATAGTGGTAACTATAGCAATAATAAACAGAAAGAGAACATCAGCTCATAGCTTGATAATTGGCTTTGAACGGAATGGAAATATTTATTTCCGTCGCCTAATCATAAGTCGTGGACAATTGTTGCTTTTGCGAAGATAAATAACCAAATGTTGTATTTTTTTAACTGGATGAGACGTTTTGTTACACTTTGAATGCAACATTTCCGATTTATGACCATGAGTAATTGTTACGACGTAAATTTAGAAAAAGTGGTTTGACGAAATTTTCTTATATATCTGGACACAAACATTAAACCCGAACAGGTGGCAACAGTGTTGATTACTTTTGAATATATGTATGAGTATATCGTAATTAGAATCTGTAAACTGACGACATACACTAATAAAAGTTTCCTGTTCCTTCTTGGAATGTTAGAATATAAAAAAATGCATTAATTTATAGACAATTAAAAATAAAACAGCTTTAATCATCACATTACTGACTGTATTTACCGAATATGTTCTTTGAAACTATAATGTCCAAAGCAGAAGTCACAAGATTATTTTTTTTTTTAATAACATCTGCTTATAATACACAAAAAAAATTTGGCTGATAGTCTTTTACGAAAAGTTAAAATATGATATTTCATTAAAATATGTTGACCGATCTAAACATCTTACTACTGGTGATACTGAATATATCTGTTTTTTTTTAATATTTTTTAAAAATCGCCGACTAAGCCGACAGAAGCCAGGTGGTCCACCGGGTCGCCGGGTAGACTAGTCCGGTCTTGCTACTCAAAATAGTCTAAACGAATTGTAAAAATTGATATTCGTAGACATCTCGCAATGTCAAAATTTCTACGATTATAATAACACGCTTATTATATGGCAAGTAATAAAAAGAAGGCATATTCCTTTGATGTCACATTCGTCACAGTTCCATCAAAAGTCGTTTGTGTAGCTTGTGTTCATTAAATGCTGTCATCATTATTTCTATCTCATACGGTGACATCATGATATTCCAATTTTTATTAATTTATTTCTCGTTTTTAATTAACTTCAAAAAATCAAAAACATCCTCTGGCTATAAAGTATACAACAAAGAAAATTATATTTTAAATTGTTTTATTGCTTAAATACTAACTCCATAATAATATTTTATTAGATAAGTCGTTTAAATTATATATAAATTTATTACTACCACGTATAAAATTTTATTTCTCCATTTTTTTACATCAGTTTTTATGCCAACCGGCACTTTAACCAGAGATCAAAAAATTGATCCAAGATTTTTAAATTTTCAGTTGGCACTGTAATCATTAGGGTAAATGGGGGTGAGATGGACCACATTTTGGAAAAATAATTATTACTCTATAATATTGAATGATATTTAAAAAAACAAAATTAATTTATAACAACATATTATCTAGGCTTACTTAAGAGAATAAAGAAAAAAATGAAACTATGTTCTGAAAACTACAAAACAATATTTAATATTTCATTCAGGTTCACAAAAGTCCAATTTTACTCTACTACATATATAGGCGAGACGGACCAAGGCTACGAGAAGATGAACTGGTTAACAGAAATTGTTGTCATTTGTCGTATGTGGGACACTCTTCTTGGAAACAGTGATCCCAAATTACACATTTTACCCAATCATCTTTCTTTACCGTTTTTTTTTAATTTTCCTAGCATCCTGCGTATTCATTTTCATAATCGTCAGCTTCTTCATTTAACAACAGTTCTTCAGAATTCATGGAATAGCAACTAGATCATCTAACTTTCTAGGTGTGAATGATTTTTTCCTGTTTACCGGTCAGATCAATCTTTTTAATAATAACAATCATCTGGTCCATCTCTCGTCAGCAGCAGATTTTGAGTTCACTGCATTAATTTTACAAGCAGCTACTTACACTGTCTATAAACAACAAAAAATATTCCCTATGAGAGATGTCACTCTATTGTACTTTTCAGACCAAAAGTCCATCTCTTCTACCGGTCCATCTCACCCCAATTTCCCTGTACCCTGGAAGGATTTCTGTAGTAAAGGACAATAATTGGACCTGACAGCACTTGTTATTGCTATTAGCATACCTAGGATAGTTATGATTATTATAACCGCTGCAGATGTAAATTGAATTCTGAGACATCTAAGGTCTTGTATGATTCATTATATCCGTAATTTGTTCAATAGTTTATCTGTTTCGTGCTATTAATATAAACTATTTCATAAAATTCTCTTGTGAGGAACAATTTCGTGATCAAGACTCTATGGATTGATACGATATAACAAATGACCCATGTTATTTTGACAAATCTGCACGGAAATAGTATATTAAAACATAAGTTGTAGAAGGCAACCTTTTCAAGCACGAGTTTGAATTTCGGGAACGAGCGCGAAGCAGCGAGGGCCCGAACGAACGAGTGCTTGAATTGCCTTCTATAACGAATGTTTTATACTATTTTCTCTGTTTCGGCTTTTATTTACATTATTTTTTATAATAATATTTGACAATTTCCATTAAGGGATTTTTTTGATAGAATAGTTAGGTTGGTGACAGTGATTTCTGTTTCGTCCGTTGCCTACGTAAATTAGATTTACTTTGTTTGTTGCCTAGATATTTTGTGTATTTAATGCAGTCATGCCAATCTCAAATAACAAAATATAACCAAAAATCGTTTAAGAATGAAGCTCCTTCCAACATCAATAAGCGTGCTGGAATATGATATTCTAATTCCGAAACAGAGAAATATTTTTACCATACTGATTTGTCAAACTTACATGGTATGTAACTTAGTCAAATTGCTACTCTGCTTACCTTTTTCTATATAAACAAAGGCTTAATATCCAAAAACCGGTAAATTTAATTTTCATGGTACTGTTTCTAAAGACGCCTAATTTTCTTAAGGAAAATTCATACAAAAAGTCTGTTTTTTCATCTTCTCTTCTAGGTTCAACAAAAATCCTCTACAAATAAATTAAAATTTATATTGCATTTCGCATTTTTTGCACACATTGATATTTTATTTTAATAATTATCGACGCTGAGTTTATAGTATTTCGTAGATCTCACACTTTTTATTGAATCGAAGCGCTTTACAAATTAAACGAATGTCCGTTCTAACTTTTATTACCACATAAATTCCTGTTATATTTACATGTATTTAATAACTGAACTAATAATATTTCTCTTCTTATAGATTGTAAACAATCTAGCTGTTTTTCTACCGGACGCCATCAACGATCAACGATCAGTGAAACAACAACAAACTCAGTAAGTGAAACTATAAGGTTATGTTCTTTTTTATTGTTGTTTAAGTTGTATTATGTTGTAATATATAATTATGCGGTTAGAGAAACCATTTACTACCATCATTTTTTGTTTTATACAAACAAGCTAACATTGCTTTTTAAAATAATGCGGTTGTGTAGAATATACTCCAGTTTATGAATATTTTATTGAACTAAATAATAATTATTTATATAAAAATATTTGTAATAATTAAATTCCAAAAATGGGAGTGTTGTTAATAATATAACATTCTAATTTGTCAAATATTTTCTTATTATGTCTACTTTTTAAATTTATATTACTTATTTATAAATATTGAACACTTTTTGCATAATGATAATTTATTTAAACCTAAAATTAATGTGAATTTTTTTCGCAATTGTTCATATGAAAAAACCATTACATTTGGATTGAAATCCCAATTCGATAAATGACTTAATTAAAACTCTGTATCATTCGTGTTCATGTTGCAAAATGAAATAGTTGTTTCCTGTCATCTACAGAATGTTCTTGAATTTGTAGTTTTCATGTATTTAACTTTTATGATTGAAAATTACATATGGCTCATTTATAATTATCGTGTGTTTATACAAGAATGACTGCTTTGATATATAATTACGGTTTGTTTATAATTTTGGTGGTATATGATGTATTACAAATGTTTCCACCGTCGTTTCGTGCCTGAAGTCAATCAGAGTGCACCTACATTGTTTTTGTGAGAATTGCGCGTTTTTATAATAGCGCTGTTTACATGTAACCTTGCGGGGAATTCTACGTACGGCCGTTCTCCGAATGTGTGAAGAAACGAATTGAGCAGGAAACGGGTGAATATTAAGGATAATTGGCGCTTATGAGGCGTAATCAGACTGGTGTGAGGTGATGCACCAATGCACTTGCTCCGATGCACTTGCGAGGAGAAGGTCAATGGGAAGGTCTATTGAAAGCGCGAGCGATCGCGAGCTGATCTCTTCGCGCAGGCGCAAAGGAATGCGTTTTATGAGTTGATCATTGTTTTGTTACCGACATTGTTTCTTGAATCCTTAAAAAAAAGAAACCTAAATCGAAACATCTACTAAAATTAAAAACTTATATAGAACCTACCGCAAAATAGTTAATTGAATAAGAATTCTAACAAAAATTTAATACAGTTAATTCAGTTTAATTACACCACCGGTTAATTCGCTGATGTTTTTGGCATGCACCCAAAGAAACCAAATTAATAAACTAATACATAAAAGAGACATAAAATACTTATGTGTCCAACACAATACCTCCCGTTAATTTGTTTAGTATATTCAATTTGTAGTTTTGAAGTGAGTTTATTATTGCAGTTCAGAATATTTTAAATTTATTTAAACCTAAAGTTTCCTTTAGAAAATTTGTAAGACCAAAAAAACAGCTATTTTTGACGCTACCTAAACCGGAACCGAATTTACCTTGATTCAGGCGTGCAAATATATTCCTTATATATTTTTGCCACCTTTTTCAATTTCACAATAAAACTACTTCATATTTACTTATTTTATCTTTTACAATTTTGTGAACATATGAATAACTCCTGTTTTATAGAAATTCCTCAGACTAAACGATATGTACAATTATTATAATTTATATATTTTTTTCTATCTAATTAGAAGTTATATATAAACGTAATTATGCAGATGGGTAGAAAATAAAAATAACGTAATAACGTAATTTGCGAAAAAAATGGTTTTTACAGGTATTTTATAGGAAAAACGTTTTAAAGCTTCAAGTAAAATACTACTTCCTGTTAACCAATTGTAGGCAAAATCTAATCAATTCATCATATTTGAACATAAGTCTTAAATACCAAATATTACATTTTTTACCTGTATCGTGTTGGAGTTATCGTGGACGAAAATCGTCACAAACACACCGACAAACACACATATACTCACAGAAATACACTGACACACACATACACACACACGGACATACAGACATCCGGTAAAAATAACAAAATGGTATTCTAGATATCTTAATTCGTGCTCACATTTTGAAAACTCACACTCGTGAAATATGACCAAAAACAATACCTCCCTTATCTATAAATTGAAAGGTGGGAGGTTAAAAAGAAACCTAACTCGAAACTTCTACTAAAATTAAAAACGTATATAAAACCTACAACAACATAGTTATAAATTTAAGAAATTGAATAAGAATTCTAATAAAAATTTGATACAGTTAATTCAGTTTAATAGCACCACCGTTTAATTCCCTGATTTTTTTTTCGGACTGAACCCAAAGAGCTGAAACCAAACTAATAAACTAACACATAAAAGAGACATCAAAGGGATTTCAAAAACTCTGAGCAGTACAATGAACATAAAAATTTTCGTTTATTTGTTATGTTCAGGATGCATGTATATTAGGAAAAAAAAAAAAATTGCGTAGGCTTCCACAGTCTGAGTCATGAGAAATATTCGATTTCCGGGAATGGACTGTGTCAATTTTTGAGTCAGAGCTCAACGTTTCGCCCGCAGTCGTATGGGGCATCTTCAGGAGCAAGAACGTTTTTACTGTCGATAAACAAGGTTACTCGACGTGTCAACCACGCTAGAGGCCAAGTTTAAGCAATAAAGGCGCAAGGGACGACTCAGTTTATAAGGTTACCCGACGTGTAAACCACGCTAGAGGCCAAATAAACCAAGTGACGAGAGAAAGCGAGAGAAGTCATTTATATATGCTACGAAGGGTACGGTTGAAAGCAATAACTAATGGGGACCAACGGGAGTTGAGTTTGAGGGACCAATGGGAGTTGAGTTCGTGGTGGTTGATTGGGCGTGTTGTGTTTCAAGAATGACTGGTTTCCACATGTGGCTCAAGAAGTAACCATCATCTCGATTTATGTTATCAGGATGTTTCCATATTTCTACAGCTTCCCTGTATTTACGTTTGTAAAACTGGGGAACAGGAGCTAATATGCGGGATTTTTCAAATAGGATGTTATGACCTGTATTATGTTGGTGTTCTGCGACAGCGGAGGTTAATACCATACCATTGCGCAGGCACCGTTTGTGTTCTGTAAGTCTAGTATGAACACTTCTTCCTGTTTCACCTATGTATACTGTGCCGCAAGAACAAGGAATGCTATAAACACCGGGTGATGTCAAGGGTTCACGTTTATCTTTGGTTTGTGGGAGTATTTCAGAGATTTTTTGTGGAGGTTTAAAGATGACTTTGATATCATTTTTCCTAAGAATTTTTCCTATTTTGTCCGAGAAACCTTTAATGTAAGGGAGGGAAACAAAAGATTCGAAAGAGTTATTAACAGGTTCTTTTGGTAACGGGTTTAAGTGTCTATGGATTACATTGTTAATTAATTTTATGTCATAGTTGTTCTGAACCAAACTATGTCGGATGTGGTTGAGTTCTTGTTGAAGGTTATGGGGTTCGGAGATTTTGATGGCACGGTGTACGAGGGCGTTAACTACTGAGAGTTTCTGTGAAGGGTGGTGGTGAGAATTAAAGTTGAGATACCTGTCAGTGTGGGTGGGTTTTCTATAAACAGCGTGCCCTAACTGTCCATTAGGTTTACGAGTGACAAGAACATCAAGGAAAGGGAGAGTTTTATTATTTTCAACCTCCATGGTGAATTGAATATCCGGATGTAAACTGTTTAAGTGTTCGTGGAACAAGGCAAGTTTTTCCGGACCATGTGGCCAAACGACAAAAGTGTCATCTACATAACGAAACCATACCGTCGGTTTGAAAGTAGAAGATTCTATTGCTTTTATTTCAAAATCTTCCATATATATACTGGCAACTACGGGAGATAGAGGAGAGCCCATTGCTGCACCTAAGACCTGTTTGTAAAATTGCTTGTTGAAAGTAAAATAGGTTGATGTTAGGCATTTTTCGACAAGAGTTACTAGATCGGATGAGAATCCATTATTTTCTAGTAATTCAGCGATAATACTGATTGCTACATCTATGGGGACTTTGGTGAAGAGAGATGTGACGTCAAAACTAACAAGTATATCATCGGGACCTGTGGTTATAGTGTTGATTTTTTGTACAAAATGTTCTGAGTTTAGAATAAACGACTCAGAGTTTCCTGTAAAACGTTTTAAAATTGTAGACAAATATTTTGCAAGTTTGTAAGTTGGACAGTCGATGGTGCTAACAATAGGTCTGAGTGGGTAATCCTGTTTGTGAATTTTTGGTAAACCGTAAAGACGCGGAGGTTTGGAAGATTTAGGTACAACTTGTTTTTTGATATCTTCAGGAATATCTGATTTTTTAATAAGGGCGGTGATTTCACGTTCAATTTTGGCTGTAGGGTCGCGTTTGAGAGGAGAATATGAATTTTCCTGTAGAAGGGCCAGAACCTTCTCATCGTACGTTGTACGATCCATAACTACCGTCGCATTACCTTTATCCGCTGAAACAATAACAATATTAGTGTCTGATTTTAGGTTTCTCAGAGCTGACCTTTCGTCTCTACTAATATTAGATGGTGGTGGTTTGAATTTTTTGATACATTTCACAACTTCCATACGTAAAGTATCACCAGCTTCCTTAGGTAATTTTCTAACGGATGATTCGATAGAACTGACTATATCTTCAACAGGAATTTTTGTGGGTGCGAGGGAAAAGTTTAGTCCTTTCGATAAAACACCGGTTTCGCTGGATGATAAGGGACGCGAGGATATGTTTACCACGGTTTCAAACCGACGGTATGGTTTCGTTATGTAGATGACACTTTTGTCGTTTGGCCACATGGTCCGGAAAAACTTGCCTTGTTCCACGAACACTTAAACAGTTTACATCCGGATATTCAATTCACCATGGAGGTTGAAAATAATAAAACTCTCCCTTTCCTTGATGTTCTTGTCACTCGTAAACCTAATGGACAGTTAGGGCACGCTGTTTATAGAAAACCCACCCACACTGACAGGTATCTCAACTTTAATTCTCACCACCACCCTTCACAGAAACTCTCAGTAGTTAACGCCCTCGTACACCGTGCCATCAAAATCTCCGAACCCCATAACCTTCAACAAGAACTCAACCACATCCGACATAGTTTGGTTCAGAACAACTATGACATAAAATTAATTAACAATGTAATCCATAGACACTTAAACCCGTTACCAAAAGAACCTGTTAATAACTCTTTCGAATCTTTTGTTTCCCTCCCTTACATTAAAGGTTTCTCGGACAAAATAGGAAAAATTCTTAGGAAAAATGATATCAAAGTCATCTTTAAACCTCCACAAAAAATCTCTGAAATACTCCCACAAACCAAAGATAAACGTGAACCCTTGACATCACCCGGTGTTTATAGCATTCCTTGTTCTTGCGGCACAGTATACATAGGTGAAACAGGAAGAAGTGTTCATACTAGACTTACAGAACACAAACGGTGCCTGCGCAATGGTATGGTATTAACCTCCGCTGTCGCAGAACACCAACATAATACAGGTCATAACATCCTATTTGAAAAATCCCGCATATTAGCTCCTGTTCCCCAGTTTTACAAACGTAAATACAGGGAAGCTGTAGAAATATGGAAACATCCTGATAACATAAATCGAGATGATGGTTACTTCTTGAGCCACATGTGGAAACCAGTCATTCTTGAAACACAACACGCCCAATCAACCACCACGAACTCAACTCCCATTGGTCCCTCAAACTCAACTCCCGTTGGTCCCCATTAGTTATTGCTTTCAACCGTACCCTTCGTAGCATATATAAATGACTTCTCTCGCTTTCTCTCGTCACTTGGTTTATTTGGCCTCTAGCGTGGTTTACACGTCGGGTAACCTTATAAACTGAGTCGTCCCTTGCGCCTTTATTGCTTAAACTTGGCCTCTAGCGTGGTTGACACGTCGAGTAACCTTGTTTATCGACAGTAAAAACGTTCTTGCTCCTGAAGATGCCCCATACGACTGCGGGCGAAACGTTGAGCTCTGACTCAAAAATTGACACAGTCCATTCCCGGAAATCGAATATTTCTCATGTATATTAGGACTACTTCATTTAAAGACAGTGCATTACAGTACTCTTTATTACTAAGTATCCGGGGCGTTAATACGTGCATATAAGTATAGTAATTCACATTTCCCATCCCTTGACGTGATAATGGCGGTTGCGTCATTAGGAGGCTTTCCCCTAAGTTGTATAAAACACACATTATCATTCCAGCTATAATAATTGTCAAAAGCATGCACATGAGTGCGGATTTTTAGGGTATTTGCCTTTTTTTCTGGTACAGGCCAATTAAATTGATACAGTGAAATTTTTGTTTCATGCATTTTCTTTCTTATAAACCGCATTTAATTTTGCCTATTATAATCAAAATTTTAAACTATTTTGGTCAATCCAAACCAGTTTTCTTTAATATTAGTAGAGGGGTTAAAATTATTAGTACTGCATGCATATTATGCACATAATATTTTATAATTTGGAAATATACATTTATTATTTATTTATGTATAACAGCATACTAATAAATTAGTAATTATTTGTTATTGTTGTAATCATTAATATTTTAGATTAAATCTTTGAATTTATGATTTACTTGGAATATTATGATGTTCCGAAATACCACTTATTAAATCCCGAATCTTTAAAATGGTACCACTTAATAATTTGTAACTTTACTTCGTGAGAATAATTCTCCATTTTCAATAATGATACTTTCAAAAGTGCTTCTGTTTTTTGTTTCAATTTCATAGTTAACACTATGATGAGTAACATGATTTAAATTTTCAAAGTCGATTTGCTCAGATACAAAACATGTAAAATATAATGTAATTATTAAATTAGATCAAAATTCAACTGTCTATTGAAATTTTTATAAATAAGAATTAATTTTTTGTTTATAATGTAATACACTGGTAATATGTAGTATAATGTATATGTGAAATGTGAAATTAGATGAATAAATGAACATATTAATCTTAATTATAACTGTATATAAAATTTATTATAAATTATGAATGACTATATATACACGAGAATTTGAAATATGGCACAAAGATTTCTTTCTCACGTCAATTTAATCTTTCATGAAGTCATCTAAATTATAATTTAAAATCATTCCCGCAAATTGTTCACGATGAGCAGTGTACTGTTACTCTCGAATCGTTTAATGAAAGCAAAATTATCTTGCGAACAATAAGAAAAACGTATAAATGATTTCCTTCATACATTGTGATAATAACTATAGTTGTAGGAAAAATTATTTTCCTGTAATTATTCTTTAGATGCTTCTTCATCAGCGGCTGAAACAAATGTTGCATCTTTTCCGGGATTAGATTACGCGGAAATTGTTACAGGACTTTTATAATTTATAATTTTGCAGAACCGTCCGTTAGAGTAACACTATAGGTATGATACTATCTGAACAGGACATCAAAAAACATACTTATAAAATTAATATAGGAACTAGGGAACTAGCGTTTTTTGAGCGGTTTAAATGTTAATATGAATTAAAGTATGTAATAAGGGAAGAGATCCATTAGGTATTTGTATTAATAATATTAATTATATTTGCTACGCCTTTTTTTATTTTGTTTATAAACGATAAACATATACATTTAATGAGGATATAGATTTTAGAATATAATTTTCATTACTATGTAATTGTTTTATTTACGGGCTACGGAAGATCACTTGTTGAGCGAACTGCGACTCGATTGTGAGCTCTGAAGTTCGGATTCCCAGTGTCACCAACTATTAACCAAATTATCAGTGGCGTGGTGTAGTATTTTATGATGGTTGTGCATTCGTTCTTAAATGAGTGTGTGAAATGTATTTAGCATTAAAATATTTTCCCTCACAAAGTTACCATATTCGTTTAATAAAAAATTACATTCACAAAATTAAGAAAAAATATTTGTTATCATTAAAGTCATATACAATCCAAATGTACTTATCTTTGTCAATTGTAACAAAAAATAAACATGGCCAATAAAATTATTTATGTTGTGAGAACATCCACACAACCTAATGTTAGGTGTTGGCCTCTTAGCTTTAATAATTTATTTTTTTTAAGAAATAACGCGTCTACAAAATAGGAATTTCAAAAAATCAGTAATAGCATTGAATAAATTAATAAATAAATACTCACTGGTAATAGAATTGTCCGCAATACAAATTGAAAGTATAAGAAACTATATTTTTGTATATAATAAAATACGCAAGCTAGAATCATTTAACTTTAAGTGCATAATTTTCAATGCACGCGAGGGACAGAGACCCGGCAATTAGATTTCTTAAGTTTATGTAGTATTCTGTCGCTCTCTGCGTAATGTTTACTGTTATGGTACCTTGCGCATTCGAATATAATTTTTGTTTTGCCATTTTTCTGTGTGTGCACTGTACACCTTGCACATATAGACTGCACGCCACTGCAAATTATAATACCTCTATACCCAAGTGGTTTGGAAACCAGTATAAGTTTAAGTTTTGGGTTAGAACAGATGAAGTTCACTTCTTATTTTACTTGCGGACAAAATTCTCCTAGAGTTGTAAATTCAATGATTATTATAATTGTTTTTTACTGTAATGAGCATGAGATGAGAAGTCATTTACAACATTTATATCTTACCTAGAACTCGAACACAGGATTACTGTTGCCTGCCACCCAGTATATTAGTAAGTAAATAAAAACATAGCAGCGATTAAAACTTAATTTAGAAATGACCGATATAACAAGCATTCGGGACAGTAAGTACAAGTGTCGGATTATTAAAAATTTCTATTTCGTTTCGATCTAAAAAGAATCCCTTACTGCCATTAGTACCTACTAACTTTTTTTTTACTTTTAAGAAATGGAAGATAAAAATTCATAATTATTTTTTTTATTAAAGAAAAAGCATTTCAATTTATTAATTCTAAAAGCTTTTTTATGATATTTCTTGTTTTATGAAAATTTCTTGTATTTAAAATTTATTGGATGCTTTTAAGTATAATTTAATTACAAAAAATATTTCTACAGATTACTTCAAGGTCTGAGTGCAAGTATAATAAGTTGCCTTATCTTTGTCCTGTAAAAATGGGGTGCGTGTTTGTGATATTTAGCATTAGTCGTTAAATTACCCTTAATTGCGTTTACATTTGGAAATGCCGCAGGAATCTGGTCCTTATCGAATGGACAAAACCTAAAAATAAAACATTAAAGGGGATGCGTTGAAAGAATGCTTCATTGCGATAAGATTTGATTCCGTCAAAATATTTGCTTTTCCTAAAAATGTTTCATTAGCAAAATGCTTCTCAAATGTTTAACGTTGCCTAGTTTAATAGATGAAATGCATTGTTCCCTACCTATTGTGCTGTGATTACACTACTGTTTCTATTTCATTTTTGTCGTTGGTTAGACGCAGATAGCACATATACGCCTCTGTAACACGTACAGTAATGAGATAGAGAATAAAAATCTCATCTATGCCATGCATATACGACAAAGATCAAAGATAAAAGTTTAATAATTCTTGAAGCAGAAATCGATAACGTGAAGATCAACTGCGGAAAATACAGCATACATACATAAATAAATGCAGATTTTGATATCTGATTTTAATATTTATTGTAGAAAGATTTTAATAAATGCCATTTTCCAAACAATGAATCATTATTTCACTTGAAAAGTGAAATACAAAAGCAATTATTGAGTAGTTAGATAATAATTTATGTAAATCAAATTTAAATTTAGATTCTTGGACTAAAAAGCAGGGACCACATACAGGTGAAATGAATTCAAATAATCATATGTCATATTAAATTTAATTTGTTCCGGTATTAAATCGTAGTCAGTAGCAGATTTTCCAAGGCTGATAACTTTGATCATAAGGATGTAAATAATTTTGTTTTATCTTTTAGAAAATCAGAAACGATGATGAAGATAATTAAAGATTATCATAGGCATCTTATCTGCAATCATTTCTTATTTTACAAGAAAGCATCTGGAGAATTCGTAACATTACAGTCTCGTGGACAATTACGGAAACTGGTAATAATAACTACCCTGGTTCGTAATAAATTCCGCTTTACTATTGTAATTAAACTAGGAGGAATTCCTGGTAAGACCGTAGCAAAAAATCAAATTGTTTGAAGAACCTGCTCTCGACACAGCCGCTTTATTTTTAGATTTATGGCTGGAAAAATGAAACAAGTGCTGAAAAGTAATAGATTAATAAAGCATAGCCACAATGCTTGTACGGAACGCCTAACTGCGGACTTTATGGCTACTGTTGTTGACGTTCGCGATCCTGAATAAGCGGCATTTTGCACAGGCGTTGCTATAGCTTTTTTCATTATCTTATAGCAGCATTATAATGACAAACAATTGTTTTTATCCTACACTCTCTGAAAATAAAATTTTTGGCCTCCATAATAATAACATTTCGTTGACGGCTACGGTAGTTGCGATTTTACAAACGGCTAATATTCACAGAACGCAATGCGGTAAAGTAACTCGATATGTTTTAGCTTTTAGAGAATATTAAAATAAAAAGTTGGATTACTACAACGAAGAGTACAAGTTATCGATTAACAATCTCTTGGAAAAATTCATTTCTTTTTATTTTTTGACTGACTTTGGCATTTCAATGTTTTTCAAAACGTTCAGAGTCTACTATAAATTTTTGAAAACCGTTTGTTGGTGTTTCATGTTAACGATATATGTTGGCCAAATAATAAATTATGTGTGTATTAGGTATTTGTACATCACTCGATTTTCTTCAATATAGAACTACACATTGTAAAATACAACGTACCACACTTGTAATGTAATAATTTTTTTCTACTCCTGCTTTGAATATACAATTTTCTGATTTGTTTTTCATGTTGAAAGTGACTCTTTGCAGCACTAATAAATGTTTGTTGCATTGTTGCTGCCATGGATACGCATCACTTGCGCATCACAAATACAAAATTTGCAATAAATGTCAAATTATGTTTAAAAAATAATTTTTAATTTCCTTATTTTTTATCTTGCAGGAGTAGAAAAAATAGTGTGTATAACACGCTTCGCTCAGGCTGCAATTTTCGTTTTGGTTCGACAAAGATAGACTTTCAGCACTTGATATACAAATAACTATTTAATATCGTAAGTGCGGTAAATGAGTTTTTACTGTGCGAATAAGATGTTTCCGGACGAAGCGAAGAAGAAGCAGAATCAAGAATTTCGAAATGAGCATAGCTTTATGAAGCATATCTTTTCATATGTGGGCTTTTTACAAGCAGATTGTATCACCCAGGCTTTGTAGATTTCTGGGTCGATGCTTAAACACTTCAGTCTTTAGATACACCCACAAGAAATAATCGCAGGGCACTAAATCCGGCGAGCGCATGACCATGAAATGTCGACTCTTATAGAGGTTAGTTGGTCGACGAACATCATCTTTCTCAAAATTGCCATTAAATTTCAAGCTGTGTGGGTTGGGGTTCAATTCTGTTGGAATCAGACATTTTCTGTATTAAATTCTTCAGAAGCTGACGCAAAAACTCAGATTATGTTGACATACCTAACAGAATTCACGGTAACGTGCAATTTCCTTCATAAAAAAGTAAGGACCAATTCTTCGGTGTTCGAGAGGTCCGTTGTCGCCAATTTGTTTTCATAGACACACTTTCTGTTTCTTGGAAGACGACAATTTGTCATTCGAAACGCACACTGCAATGCTTAATCATCGATTAATAGAAAAATATCGCATCGAATAACACTTTGTGTCTCTAATCAATTTTAAAAAGGAATTATATTTTCTATTTTAATTTAAAATTCTTCCTCGTATTTTTAAAATGCTTTTGAAATCATATGTAGCTCGTTTTGTAATTTTTTTATATCAATCAATTTGTAATGTTCAGCCAAAGGTTAAAATATTGTCATAGTTTAAAAGTGCTTTACATTGAGAGGTAAATGAACACACTCATTAATATATTTTTATTGTCATTAAACCAAAGTTTAATTTCACTTATAAAGCTAGGAATGGTATATATGCATGTACATGAAATTTTCCATTACTGCCATGTTTGACTCATTACAGATAGTTACTGCCTCCTGATATATGAGATCAGTCAGATTTCCCCGTTTCATTTAATTAAAAAATTTGCAGTTGACAGTGGGTGTCAGTACACAGTCTGACCCACCCCTCGCGACGGCCCTTTTTATATCTGCAATTATTTACCTGGACTAGTCCTGTAAATCCCAATCTGGGGGTCAATTCTAGAAAAAATGAAAATGATATGAGATGAGATGGTAATTTTTTATCTCATTTCACATATATCACAAATATCAATTCTTGACTTAATATGATATATTTATCATCTATCTATTGAGCCTTGGTTCTACATGTGAGAAATTATCACTGATCACTAGGGTCACTATATAAAAAAAAGAATTTTGTTTATGTCATTGCCGTGGTTGTCATCTATAATAATTGTCAACGTTGTAAATACACGTCAAATACCTACACCATTTTATAATAGAAACTAATCAGGTGCACAGGATAAAATATGTAACGCTTGAACAAAAAGAATTTCTCACAGAATATATTTGTGCTCATCCAAAAATTACTAAGAATAATTTTGATTCGACATATTATATTTTTTTCATTAGCTAAATTGATATTTTCTTCAATCTCCATGTCCACAAGAATTTGCAGAGCTGCAGCAACTTCTAATTCATCTGCTATATTGATATGAAAATATATAATATTTTATCTATAATCATATAAATAATAATAAAATACAATATTTCTAAAAAATTTCAACTTAAAAAAAATAAATATTAAAAAAATGTTTTAATAATCATAAAATCATACGTACCTGGATATAAACGTACATACACAAAACAAATAATTATTACTCAAATGGACATTTCACCACCGAATATGATGGTGAAATTTTTTAGCGTGATGAGATGTAAATGATATGATATGATACCAAAATTCAAGAATTCAAATTTCCATCTCACTTGTCATTTCTCACTCAAGTGACTTATTTTATCACTTATGAGATTTTTTCACATTTCAAGAATTGACCCCTTGGTAAACATGGAAATGTGATACAGTACCTATGAAATAATTACAACGTTATGGTATACTGGGAAGAGTTAGATTCGTCGAGCAGTTAGACGATGTGAACGTTCCCTCTGTTGGTGTTTGGTTGATGACTTTCTCCGGGATGGTTCCGGTGTTCCGGTCACGAGGTGCTCGACCTCGAGAGTGACAGTTCCAGCGACACCGGATCGCACGCACGTCACAAGCTGATGCTGATGCGCCTGTCGCGTGCACGGCCCATGCCACTATACCGCTTCATGTCTCAGTAATTAAATCCCAGCAACGGGATCCCCATTATTGTTTTGCACTACCGCGAATTAGGAAGCGATGTCAACGAAGATACCATCGCTTTAAACTACTCTTTGTAAACTTCAGCTTACATGAAAAAATAAATCTTGGTTGTTATTAATGTTTTACTTAAAAGAAGGTTTAGTTTGACAAGAGATCTCAAGTTGACGTTTAAATAGTTTTATGGTTGTGGTATCTATTCAAAGTTTTTCCCTGAGTGAAAGAATTGAAAGAAATGTGACCTTTATGCATTCTGCTATAGGGTATAGAATTGTACGAAATCCATTAGAATACACTGTTTGTTCCAGGTACCTAGCTAAGCAGTGGATTTGGAAATCCCAAAGTAACATTAGCATGCCTTACTTAATATAGATGAATTACTGTACAACTTGGAAATAACTAGACAGGGAAGTATTTAAAATTTTAATACCGTGTTGATGTAGGTACACTTGGTAATAAAAACATTATGTTTTAGCAGTTTCGCTTTTATGCAAATTTTTTTGGCAATTCTACGAAGATAATGATTATTGCTAAGAAATTAACGGTATTAAAATTTTAAATACATCCCTGTCTAGTTATTTCCATGTCGTACAGTAATCCATCTATATTAAGTTAGGCATGCTAATGTTACTTTGTGATTTCCAAATCCAGTGCTTAGATGGGTACCTGGAGCAAAACTTTGAATAGATACCACAACCATAAAACAATTTAAACGTCAACTCGAGATCTCTTGTCAAACTATACAAATATCGTATTCGAAAACACCAACATTTATTTGAATCAGAATATGTCACAATTTGTAATAATATGGAGCGTTTTCCGTATGTTACTGCAGACTTCAGCGTTTGGACACTTGATATCGCGTCCAGAATCGACATGTGTTAGTTTTTGGTAATAAAGATAAAATTTATCGCTTCAGTGTCATTGTGGACTCGAGAGAAAAGTGTCCAAAAACAAATAAGACTTTACTAAATCTGGTAAGGAGGGCAGGGGATGATTTCCGCTCAACCACAGAATATTTTTTTTGAGAAGTTGCATATCCACGTCTGATAGTTACATACAGGATGACTCAATGAAAATTATCAACGCAATTCTAGGCCAGTTAACATCAATTTTAGTATAAAGGGGGATAACTGAATGGATTAATATCAATGGCATAACTTCAACCCTAAAAAGGGGGTGAACTGCACCTCAAAAATTTTAAATGGAAAAGGGGATCAAACATGACACAGTTCAAAAGGCCTTTCAATTTTCTTTTTGCAGTTTTTTTATTTTTCAACTCCGATCATTAGTTCCAGAGAAATATCTTTTAAAACACATTTTATCAGGTGTTCATAATTGCAAATCAAGTTTGGGAAGAAAACACAATAAAATTTCTTATTAAATTTTATTGCATTTTTTATCGTAATATCAAATATGATTATAAATAGGTACCACGTACTTATATTTGAAGATAAATTATTGTTTATAATGATACAAATTGCTAAGCCACATGATCTGCGAAGTATGTTGTATATTTTATAGATTTTTTTCCATTTAGCTTTGTTGCAATGGTAATCAATGTTTCGCATATATCGTAATTGTAATTGCCCAGACGGTAATATTAATGAAAGAGATGAGCAAAAAAGAATGGGATCAATAAACAATGTTTCGATATTAATTTGAATTTTTGAAATTACTGTAATCTTGCAGATGATCTTTACCATTCATCCTATACATTGTGTATCTTTTAGTCTTTTAAAAAGCGAGCTAATCAACCTTGAGAACGGTAATGAGTGCTCTACATGGAAATATTTATTTAGTTTATTTATAGCGTATTTATACGAATTCCTGGGTAGTTGTGTAGCAAAAAGTATTCGTGATACGTACAGTGCATTATGTAGTGGTTTATTACAGGGAGATCACGCGAAAGTTTTTGAGCTGCTTTATGCGTAAGTAGCTATCGTGGTCTCTCAAGATGTAATTAATAAACCATACTCGGTCTTATTTCACCCAACCCACTCGCATCTGCGTTGTAAATAACTGCATAGCAAACATCAGAGGTTCTCAAAATATAAACATGTACATAGGCGTGCACAGAGTTTGGGTAATGGGGGTGCCCAGGTGTAGGAGGGAAAAGGGAAATAAAATTAATACTAGTTTCGTTTGTTATTTCTTCGTAAATACAACTTTACAAAATATGTGGGATAAAAACGAACCAATAATGTTTTTATTGATATAAGATGGATAATATTATGTTCTAAATAAGGGTCTTTAAATAGAAGTTTTGGCTTACTTTGTACCGCATTTAATTACACTTAAAAATTTAGTATAATTTTTCGCAAGTAATTTCTCTCAAGAAGCATTTATTTTTTTACCATTTTATTAATTTAGTGTTAAGTAAAACTATTACGCATTAACAACAAAATTTAAAAAATACTAATTCTAGTGTAAAAACAGATTGAACTTTCTTTTCAAATTAACTTTTGAACCAAATATGAATGTATTATTCAAAACTATTTCACAATTATATTAGTTTTAATTTAATGGGGGTGCCCGGGCACCCCCAGGCACCCCCCTGTGCACGCCTATGAACATGTAGTTGTTAGTCCAGCGCCAATCAAAATTAGAATGCCCATGATTGCCAATCAAAATTAGAATGCCCATGATTGAGAAATTTCAAACATAAAATGTTTGTTGTATACCTAAAAATTAACCGTTTTCAGGTATTTTCCTTAAGTTCAAATATAATAAATTAATTAATATTGTTATTAACGGTTATTATAACTTAATATTAGAATTATAGAATATATAATAGAATATTATATACCAAGGTTCAGAAGATTGTTATTGTTGACCTTGGATCAAGATGGTGTCTCGAAGTGCGGCTTATAAGGTGATCCATAGTTTACACTTTTCTTGAGTCAATTAGGATTTAGAGACTTGAGTTTTTTCAAAAAGTGACAGTTTGCAGTATTGACCTAAATACAATTCCTCATTCTAAATAAAGGTAAATAATGATGGGTGTTTAAGCTAGTAGTGAAAAAAAATATTATAAGTCGAAAATGAGAAAACGTGAGGTCCCTTGTATGGATGTTTATGTTTTTCTTAGGTCCTCTTGAAAGTATCTAACATTCAGAAAAAAATAAATATGAGAATTAAATATATAACAATAGATACCTTCTCTTTTATAGTCAGGCATTAATAATTGTGCTTGTCCAATTCCTTCAATTTCTAACTAGGACAATGTTTTACACATTAAAGTTATAACCTTATAACAGTAAAGTTAAAACTTTACTGTGTAAAACAGTGTCGTAGTTAGCTAACGAGTGTGATCCGTTAATCACCAAGTGTCTATATTGTTAGCGAGTATTTAATGCTCCTAATAAGAGCAGGGCTGACGAGAGCCGGGTGCAGGGGGTGTAAATTACCCGGGGCCCGGCCTCTACCAAGGGGCCCGGAGCAAAAAAAAATATTATTTTTAATAATAAAATAAAATATTTTACAAATATTTTTAAAATAAATACTTTCTCCATATAATATTTACCTCATAGTTTTTGTCATTATTGAATAGATTAAATACTTCGTAAACAAACTAATATTTATAGTTTAAATATCCCGCTAACTTAGTAACATTTTTGCTACATTTTACACAGTGCCATCTGTTGCAGTCGGGAAATCTAAAATAACAACGCTCAGCGTTTCCATATCTAGGGATTTTTCCCGAATCTAGGGATTTTTGATATGGCAAAGGGAAAAAGGGATTTTTTTCTTAAATTATTCCTTTATTCGTTATTTATTAATTATTTCGCCATTGGTGGGGGGGGGGGGATAACTAAATATATATATATATATATATATATATATATATATATATATATATACGAGATATATATTATTTTTAACAATTAAAAATATATACAAAATTTTTTAATCTTTTTAACTTATTTCTAGCCTATTCTTGCTTTTTTAATTTTTCATGTTGTCTTGTCATGTTTTTAAACAAGAACCAATAGAAGTATAATAATTTTAGAGACCCTACGCAGAGTTGAGATACAGAATGGTTTATGTTTCTTTGAGTACTGCTGACTTGTGAAGTCTATCGCGTAATGATCACGAATATCACTGCTGGCCGTGGCCTTGCCTTATAACAAATTGCATCTTTACGACTCATCAGAGCCATCTCAGTTTTTTCTCGGAAACAAAAAGGAGAAGACGCAGGTAAACTATGCGAGTGCAGGGTATCATCAATCCTGTTTTTACGCCGTTTCCTGCGGGAATCAATCAGTGCTCGTCGCAGACAAATCCTAAAGCTGCCTTCCTACATTTCAGACATTGTCCAGCGAAAGAATAAAAGCATAAAAAAATAGATGGATCCAACACATGGTTTCCTCTTCTTATTCGTTTAATTTCCTGTTGTCTTTTTTTGTGAACATATAAACTACTTTTGTTTTCGTAACAGCATATAAAGAAAGGCTTAAAAGGTCTATAATTTATATTTATTAACAGTTAAACTGAAAAAAAATATTAAACAGATTTATGAAAAAGAAAATTATATATTTTTTTTATTGTCTAAGAAAGAAACAGTAGCTGTAAACTTGCAACCTGTTCAATTAAAATGCAAGTAATATTTGTCACTAACCATAAGTACATTAGGTATTTGAGGCTTTGTCCCGTCTAAGAATGTTGTGCCATAGATCATCATGTGACAATATTTAAGAAAAGAAATACGTTTACATCTATTAAAATGAATGAACCACATTCAATAAAACAAAACGTTCGCATTAAATTAAAGTCAAATAATATGACAGTAAATGTTAATAAGAAATAACAATAATTATATCTGAAATATGTTGTATAAATATAAGTGTGCACTATATTTCACTTTTATTTGCAAAAATATTCCCATAAAGCACTTGATTCCCAGAATTTTAATTCTAGGAAAACAGTTGATAATTAAAATTAATATTATAGATAAATATTAAATTGTTGATATTTGTAGGATTCCTAGGAATATGCCAAGTATTTGCGTCCAAATTACAGTTGTCTATTTGAGGCTAGACGAAATATTTCCGGTATATATTACGTTGTAAAGCACGCGAATAAGACATTATAGGAAGCGCAAATAATTGCTGCATTCACATTAATTAACTATAATTTATTAAATTTACTCCAAAATTATATATATTGCATGAGAGTGCCATAAAGCAATAGACCCATAAATAAAAATTTAATCTTATAAAATATTCCTAAACGGGAATACAAAAATTACAAAACCGAAATCGAAAGTATAACTTGTATGTATTATAAAGCCATCGCTTTAGAGTATGAATTTTTAAATTTTAATTTAATATTTCTTTCACTTTACCAACTTCATCAACAAGTAGAACATCAACATAGTAGAATAATCCGAAACCTTTTTATATTACCATATACCAAAACCCGATTATTCTGTTAAAAAGAAAACTGGAATTAAAAAAAAAAAAAATTCTAGCAATTAAAATTTTTTAGAAAAATATTAATAGTTTCAAGTGTAATACTATTTTTAGTTAGACTATTATTGAAAAAATTAGTTAGCTCATTAAAAACAATATTTGTCGCTGTAATGTTTGAAACAGAATAATTAAAAGATGCGCTCTTCCCTTACTCCGCGTCATAGTTCGAACTTGGAGTGGGATTCTATATCTTGGAGTGGGATTCTATAACTTTGGTTACTATTATTTGGACTTGTTATGATATCAATTGCATATATCAACTACAAAGTATAATTGCTATTCTGTAACATTAATGGTTATTTATGGTTGATACGTACTTACATATACTTTAAACTGTGGAACAAAAACCAAGTGTTTTTATTTAATTATTTATTTACATATACTCATACATGTATAAAGAACAATCTCTTAGGTCCGGTTTTTCCACCTTTGGTTAAAGTAACCGTTACCTTAACTATCGGTTAATAGAAAAATATCGCATCGAAAATCTGATGTAAGTTCTCAAAAATATATGTTATTTGCTACTTCGAAGCGATATTTTTCTATTAACCGATAGTTAACGTAACTGACACTTTAATCAGAGGTGGAAAAACTGGCCCTAAGTCTACACTGATGTGGGAATGTCTTAAATTCATTGCAAATTTGAATTTCGGACATGGTGACATTTCACGTTTGACGTTTGTAATTGATATTTTAACTAGTGAAGTTGTTATTTGTAGTTGTTATGAATTATAGAATCCGACCCTTGTTTTGTTTTGTAATGACCACTAACAACGTACGATGCACAGGAAGAGAGCAAAAACCTATTTTCGTGACCCTTGACCTTCGATATTTTGATTTGCTATCGCGATCTCATTGCCGAATTTTCAGTCCGTCTTTAGAATGACAAACAAAAGTCTGTGCAAAGCTACTTTAGATTCATTCCGCAGCACTGTTCTTATTTCGCCTTATTTGACTGGACTAGAACGACAAGTTTAAATAAAAACAAATCTTCTATTTACCTATTCATCTGAATATAAGAAATGAGTTTCTTATGTTGGTCTAAATAGGGTGTCATTAACAGTTATTTATAAAAGAATATATAGTATTTCCGTGATTGTCCTCTACAATTACAAACGGTTAAACTAAGAAACACTTGTCGGCCATTTAAATCATTTACCCACTTTGTTCGTTACACAATTCGTCGGTTAGCTATCAGCGTACCAATAATAAATCTATGTTCTCGTTGGATAAGAGCCATTTACGTGTGTTTATCTCGGCGAACAAATCGCCAATTTGGGGTAATTTGGCGTGGAAGAGTTTGATTGTGGTAAACACTAGCCGAGGACACGATACGGGGCAATTAAACCTCGTGTGCGTGTGACGTGAGTTGTTACCGGGGAACGGGACTGCGACAACAAGACGAGTGACATTGCACCCTGCAGCGTGAAGGAATTACACACTGGAACTCAGGAAATGCACATGTGCACACACACAAACAACTGCTGCTCCACAAACAACAAATATATTAACGGATACCAAACTAAATTTCTCACCGTCACTGTCACCGTTACTTAAGGTGTTATTACACGGGAACAATATCGACGACTTCGAAATCGACAATTTTTTCTTTTATATCTGGATTATTAAGTTCTTGTCGGTTGGTAGGATAAATGCCAAAAATTGACATTTATTGATTTTTTTTTCGATTGTTGATTTTACCAAATCAATTAATAGTTATTTACGTGGCCAGCGGTGTAAGTTAATTTTTACAGGGAGAGCTGGAAATTTGTGAGGCGAGCGACGAATGAGCGACCTCTCATAGTGTTTTTTTTTATTAATTTACTTTATTCTTCCAAAAAAAAAATTACTCTATTTTGGAATCAAAAGTAGTTGGCGCTGGTAGAACAATTTATAGCTAGACGTTGTCAAATGAGTTTCGCCAGTGAAACATAATGTACTATAAATGTGTATAATTACACACATAAACCTAATTAAATTAAGTTTGTAATATTTATCATAAAATGCATAAAAAACTTTCATTATTTTCTATTATTTTTTATGAGCATTGTAAAATTTTACAAGGCTAGCGTTGTAAATTTTTACTGGTTAGTTACTGTAATTGTTTATCTTCTTAGCTACCAAGTACCCTGTAAAATGACAATTATATTAAAGGTGGAAATAAAATACTTTTTCACTAGTAAAATGGCATTTTGTTATTTTCACTATTGAACTGTCAGAATCGACAACTCTCACCAAAGTTTTCGAACATGACCGAAAACTGGTTGCTCGAAATGAGTCACACTACCACACGAGAAAAGTTGCTCGAAATAACATAAGTTGTCGGAAATCGATAATGTTGTCATGTGTGATAATACCTTTGCACTAGCCGTTTGTAGTCAACCCACCCAAAGCTATGAGTTGAACTTATTTTATAAATTTTCATAAAAAAATCTTATGCATTTTAAAATAAAATAGTCATCTTCATTGCAGCAGCAACCCTACGGGAAATTAGGCCGCAGATGTCGTTAAGAATGAAACTGTTCCATGACATCTTTAGTTGCATTTTGATGAAGTAAGTTGTTAAGGTGTTATCACAGGAGAACAATATTGACGACTGAACAATACCGACGACTTCGAAATCGACATTTTTTTTCTTTTACATCTGGAGAATTTAGTTCTTGTCGGTTGACAGGATGAATGCCAAAAATTGATATTTATTGATTTTTTTTATTGTAGATTTTACTAAATCAATTAAAATACTTTGAAATTATTTTTCACTTGTAAAAGTCATGAAGATTGTCACGTAATTGGCACTTGAAAGATTTTTTTATCAAAATAGCATTTTGTTGTTTTTATTTGAATCTAGGGATATTTTCGCTATTCAGTTGTCAGAATCGACAACTTTTACCAAAGTTTTCGAACATGACCGAAAAAACTATCATACGAAATAAGTTGAACGAAATGATATAAGTTGTCGGAAATCGACAATAAGTTACCACTAGCCTTTTGTAGTCAACCCACCCATAGCAATAACTTCAACTTATTTTATAAATTTTCGTAAAAAATATCTTATGCATTTTAAAATAAAATACTCATTATTGGAGCAGCAACCCTATGGGAAATTAGGCCGCAGATGAAGTTAAGAATGATCCCATTCTATGACATCTTTACTTGCATTTTGATGAAGTAGGTTGTTGACTAATGCCTCTGTAAGGTACCTACTGGCAGTGGTGGCTCGTGCTGTCGTGCTACATGTTTGTGGGTATGTTGCATAAAAAAAGGAAAAACAATAATAATCAAATGAACTCAATTTTCTTCATGGTATTAATTTAAATTTTAAACAAGTACGTCTTTCCTTGTTTCCGGCAAACTTGTCTATTAATTTTTCATTGTAGATATGCGGCAATAAATTTTCGAGTTTCTTTATTTTCTAAGTCAAATACAAAAAATCTCTCATCCTAGTTTCAATCAAACATCAAAAACTGAAAACAAAACAAAGCATTCTTTACAAATCCAGTTGGTTTTTAAATAAATCTTTTTTAAATTGTCTTTTATATTGTTTACCGCGACTTTCACCCGAAATTTCTATGTTTAGTATAAGTGTTTAACTGCCAATTGTTTGTGATAAGTTTGGAAAATTTATTTTTATGTGATTGAAAAACTACCTTCATTTTGAAACATGTAGGTATTAAAAATTTAGTCAAAATTAATTTAAGGTAAATTTTAATCTCCCTCTAAATAAACAAATAAAATATTTAAAATTGTTTCATTTGAAAGTGAGATACATTCTACAGCTCATCTTTTTGAATTGTGTGAAAAACAAAAGACCGTTCGAGTAAAGTGCTCCTTTGGCACTGACGATTGCAGTAAAAAGGAGTCGTGAATTTTTGAGTTATGCCAGATCATACATAGTTAACTAGAAGAATGTATTCAGGGTAGGTCAAAATAGATATTTTCGGTGTGAAGATAAAATTTTTTCGTGATTACAATACTTCCTTTACTTCGTAAAAAGAAGTAAAAATTAACAGTGTTTTAATATTACTAAGGTACCTGCCTAAATCTTACCATCTTTGAAAAAATTACAAGATCTGACATCATATTTTTTTTATTATTCATTATTTAATATTTTCAATTTAGCATTTTATTTGTTGATCGATTTTTTATATGATACCGATACCGAGGGGTATATGTTTTAATGAGTGGTATTTTCTTACCTCCCACCTTAAAAGATTTATGTATAAGGATCATGCTAAAAATTACACATCGAGTTTTTATGACATGAGTGAACACGTTTCAAGAAGCCTACAATTTAATGATGTCTGTGGGTGGGTGTATATGCATTAATATTTTTTTCAAGATAAATTTATGATTTATGTATTTTCGTTTAACCAACAGTTCAGGCGGGGTAATAGATGAGTATTCAAATATTTAGGAAATTTGACAAATATATTTGTTAAATCTTCCAAATACCTAATTATTATTTTGTGACCTATTACTAATATTAATTTACTAATTACAAGAAAATTTTCGATTCAACAAAAGATATTGCAGTCATAACATGCTAACCTACATAGCATTGGAATAAACAAATTAAATACAAAGACATGAGTTAAGAAATGTTTTATATTCGTAAAATTAACTTTATTTCCTAGCTAAACATGTCATCCTGTTTTTTCTCATATGCTGATATACCAATTTAGTTTTATTGTAAATTAGTACCGTTAATGTTAACACCTAGTTATGGAGCGTATTATTTCCACTAAAAGAGCTTATATATCAATAAAATATAGATAATTGTATTGATTTCCTGTTTCTTATATTAGGCAAACTAGAAATAGGAATTCCAACTGTGTCTTTGATTTTTACTTACGTATAATTGTAGAGTTATTAGCCTAGAGTCTATTCAGAAAATATGGAGTTTTTAATGAGTTCCGATCTACTTGAATATATTTTTTGTTTGCTGAGATTTATTTACAGTTATATTACAGAAAAAAATATGAATGAATCTCTCCGTAGTGATGGAAAATTTCCTGGCCTCATAAATTTTATTTTCATTGTGAGCTTTCGATTTTGATAAAATAATAATTTCCTTTTTTCTTTCTTCTATTCAAGTATCGTGCGAACACAACTGTTTTGTGTATTGGTTTTTTTGTTTGGCGCGGATGATGACTTGAAGGGATATCTGGTTATCAATTGTTTCACGTAATTCAATTTTAGTAAGAATTTGGTTTGTGGTTCGTTTGCATTGTCTGTGTGGTTTCGTATTAATGAGAAAAAACTCTTTATTTACGTTGCGAAGAATTTCTTGTTTTTTAAACTATAATTAGATTTGGTTTCTTCTTGCTGACAAGGTAAGGGAGAGTAGTTTTTGTATTTTGAATTTATTTCTATGTATCAGAAGATAAATAGTTTTTGTTAGTACATAATTGGCCAAACAAAGTAATTATACATACTCAAAGTTTAAAAAAAAATAATATAATTAGAATATATTTTCTCTAAAATTTTCTATTTATTCATAAGTACTAAAATAAGAGCCATGAATTTTTTGGAAAAATTTACGAATAGTTGCGTAGTAACAGACAAACCAGTATAACAAAATACATTTCGATTTTAAAAAAAACTAACAGGGGCTTATATATTCTAAAATACAAAAGAGCAACTAACAATAAAAGCTGGCCATTTAGCATGTATGTATGTATTGAGATATAGTCTTTTTCACGAAAATGTGATCGTACGTCATACCTAGTAATAAAATTGTAGCCAAAACTGCAATGTTACTATCCCCAGCCCCAGCAAATACCCAGTAAAATACACGGAACTTAGTGTCTTTTACTAATAAATGGTTGGTAATCCTGTACAATGTTGCCATTCTCGAAATGTCAAAAAATAATATTATTTTTGAAAAATGTCAAAAAATCGAGCAAAAAGTAATGCACAGAATATGATGAATTCTGTAATAAGGTATTTCGAACAAGAACGTGACAAACGAAGATACAGAGGGGGATGCTGAATAAATTTAATTTATTTTATGTAAATAATTCACAATATGATATATATATACACACGTGGTATACTATGCAACCATCAACACTTGAATATACCCTACAAATACTTGGCAACGTTGCATCAGGGAACATTATGACGTACGATCACATTTTCGTGAAAAAGACTATATAAATAAATAAGCGTATTTTAAAGATTCTTTATTCAAAATCTACTTAAATGTATGAATATTCGCATGTAAGTCTGTTATATATTTTCGAAAACTTAAGGTAAAAAAGCTGATTAAATTTGATTCATTTTTTAATTGTTTTGAGGGGATAGTGTATCTACAAAAAAGTATCATTCGTACTGTACTCTATAAGGTCGTCTCAAATAGAAATGGACCTGTCTAACATTCTCGCGCATCTAATGCAACAAACAAGTTAAAGGAGACGGGAACGTACGTATACTTTTCTCCAATGGTGTGGAATGTAGCGTACTATACTTAACAGCAATCGTCGTAGACTCTTGTCTCGCATAACAGTGACCCTGTACAGTACAGGGTTATAGTAGCTATACCTATTCAAATCAACCTAGTTCAAAACTGCACTGATCCAATAAGCTAAGGGCGTAAACCAAAATGAGAAAGCATTTTACCACTGGCATGTGATTATTTCAATAAGAAATGGAATTTTTGTAAATGTTTATATTTTAAAATATTTCAGTTAGTGGAATTGATACGGTATTTTTACTATTTAAAAAGTAGCAGTTTATAAATATATAGATATTAATAAAATAAACAATTTTATTGTCACGATCGTTTTGTACTCAAGGGTATCCATCATATGTCTGTGAATTGATGTGCAAATTAATAGTAAATGTTAAAGTATATATACTACTTTTCAAATTTACTAGAAAGGAATGGCTTATATCGTGGGTATTGACAGAAATTTTTCTATGAATTATGTCTTCCTTAATCTCTAGATTATTCAGCCAATTCATGGTTAATCCTTTTTCTGGTACATGCAAAATTTCGAATCACCACTTCAATTAAAGATTATTACTTACTAATACAATGGTAGGCAAATCCTGTATTGTTTTTTGTTTATTTTATTTTCATATTTCTTAAATCTTAATTTCGAAATAATAGAATTTCCCCGTATGAACTTGGAACTAAGTACATCATTGGTAAAAAAACTCAACGGATGTACTTTCTCTTGGTTGCTCAAAATATATACAAACATGCGTCTTTCTCGTCGGTCTGTATGAGACGAATCAAAATATATTTTTTTTCTGAAACCGGAGCGAAAGTACAATTTTCGCTCCTAAAATGTGATGCGAAAGTTGTATTTCACTAACTAGTCACGAAATTGTTTAAACACTCAGTTGAACTTCATTTTTTATTTTTTGGGCATTATGTAGATCTGCTACAACTTCTGCTGTCGCTTTTTTTATATCTACAGGAACCTCGCCGCTGTGATTTGTTTCGCAAGACATTGCAAATTACTATACGGGCACGCATCAAAACTGCAAACCTGACAGTTTGGTTTTTGTTTATTTACAATTTTTTTCTGTCCCTTTAGAAACGAAAAAAGCACACTTATAGACAATCTGATTTCCTTTTTAAATTAAAATTATTTTTTACTTACTTTACTTTTTTCGTTAGCCATTAAAATACTCGGCTCAAAGTACCTCGTATTTCAATTGGGCTTCTCAACAGTAATGTATCATTTTCATGGTTCTTATGTAAATAACTATTATTAGAAAAATGTTTTAAAGTAATACTCCCAACAACTACCTGTTTTTCAATAAAAACCAAAATTTAAATTATATTTTATTGAAAAAATAAAATATGAAATATAGTTCGATGTTAAGAATACTATTTTAAAAAATGTTTCTAATAACATTTTACTCTAAAATATACCAAAAAAAGTAGAAAAGTACGAACGACACTTTTCTGTAGTCATGGACTATCCTATATCAGTATAAAACTGTAAGTCACTTGCACCCTTGCAGAGATTCTAGGCTATTCCGTTAAAATGCATAAAATTGTCTAGACATAAAGGGATGGAATTCTTATTTCAATTTCTTTTCAAATAATAACATAATACCTAAAGTAAATTTACATTTTATGAGACAAAATTAAAACAATATGAAGGGTTATAAAATAGTATATTCTTTTTGAACTTAGTCAATTGAAATGGAAGTTCTTTTTAACTCCAGTTTCGACTTCTTCGAACAGTGAAAATAAACGACTTTCACTCCTGACTGACAATTGAAATCAAGAAAATTTTCTTGATTATTCGCTAATAACTATGATCGTAAAGCAGAAGTGAGTTTTATGACAACGAATAACAGATGTGACTGAGTTTGAAGCAATTATGGTTTCGCTAACAAGTGCATGTAGTAATTAATTTGTATTAACTGTTCATTTGCATTCCACTATGAGACAGTGACTCGTCGCCTCAATTTGGAGGTGTCGCGATGCGTAACTCAGCAACATGCTCGACATTCGTACGGTAAAGCGCAGCAGGAAGTAGCAGGAAGTGTTTTTACGCCGGCTCAGCCACACCATGAAATTGACAAGTTACCTTAGCCCCTCACTCGCTTGCAATCACAGCATTTCCACACGAATCTCTTTAAAAGTAAAAAGTAAAAAGCAAAGCTAACAAGTTTCATTCTAATTTCATTTACTTTTCTTTGAAATACTACAAACTGGAAAATGAGGATTTCGTTCAGAAAGAATCCAATCTTGGAATTCACATCATAATTTAAATCACAAATTCAGTTTTAATATCTTGTATTTCATATAAAAATAAGGAATTGTATTCGTTTTAATAAATAAGAACGTGCCCATTATCTAATTTCCATTTAAACTTCTAAATAGATGTCTACCAATTTATACAGAAACAAAAAAAATATTAGTTTTTAACAGTAACTGATCAACCAGAAGTAGTATTTGTAGATGTAGAATTGGTTTTATCGACTGGATCAATCAGTTTGACGAAAGATTTCTATAAAATAATTAACATGTTATACTTGATATTTTAAAACCATTTATCACCCTGATGAAGACAAAATTTCAGTCGGAACGATGGTGTATCAGTGAATTTTATTAAACTCCAAAAAAGTTTTTTACTGATTAACAAAAAATAACAAATTTACTGTCGCGGTTAGAGTATCATATGAAGATAGTTTGTACAATTAATTTGTATTATTTTTGTAAATACATTTCAAGGTATGTACATAACATAAAATTTGTTAGTTCATCATTAAATAGGCATCGAAAATATGTTTACTATTTAGGCAGTAAAAGTGTCACTTGACAGATTGTTTGCTGCTTATAAAATAGTACTAATGTCAAAATATCATTTGCGAATCTTATTATTACAAAATATTAAAGAATTAAATTTTCTGACAAACAATTGAAATTTGTATTCTATACAAGACAATATTTCATTAGAAAAGTACGCATAAATATATATTTTTCTATGGAAAAGACTAGAGTTTTTGATTGACGTTCATAAGCAGCATGGCCTACTAAAATATTTCACAACACAATAACTCCCTATACTAATATGCTTATAACTATAATTAGTTCCTGTTTTTCCAAAGTACATTTTTTTATATTTATTTCCTTCCGTCTTGTTCATTCAATGTAAAACTAAAAACTATGTATAATTCAGCTTATGTAACCTGAAGAAAACAGTTGAGTTATTCATAAGTTCATTAAAATTCAGCAAAGTCAACGTTAAACGAAATATAAATTTAAATACACGAGTAAGTACTAGTGTCCGACCGAAACATGTTCTTCAGCCGAAACCAAAACCGTAACCGAATATTCATCGTCTGTTCTAGTTTCGGCCAAAAACTTGTAGTTAAGTTAAAATTTAGTTAAATTCTTTTACACACGGATATCTAGTGTTTAACACCCCCATGGTGTCCAGATTTAATTTTTTTTAACTCCTACTACTACTCCTTAGATAATCTTGATGATCTTCTTGCTTCTTCCACAACTCTCTATTTCTTGTTTCGCTCTTCCAGTTGTTAATTATTATTATTCTTACACTAGTTTCGACCGGGCCGAAGTTTCAACCAATTTTTTTAACTCATTTCACAATTCGTTCAATTCGAGTTCCATTAAAATGGGATAATGGAAAGTAATGTTCTATATCAAAACTTCATTTAACTTTATTAATTTTAGTAATTTCATATTAATCTGGAAAATATAATGAATTGTATATTAATTAGAATATTACGCGGTTAACTAAATAAATATAGGTACGACTATATAGGATATGGGAAATTGGCGAACATATGTATATGAAAGCGTGTTTGTCCAGGAATCATACATTATTATTTATTCGAATGTGACAAATAATATTGCAGTGAACTCTGTCATAAATAACAAAAACAAAAACACAAAAAAATGTTTTTAAAATAATAATTAACATGATGAATAAAAGTGAAAGTGAGTAACTAATGGAATGTACACCATATGAAGTAATAATTTAGATTCTTTAGAATTCGAATAAAAACAACAAAATCGTGCTGGTACAATTAGGATTGCTACCGTAATAACAGCGACAACGAGATTCTGTTTCCTAATCAGTAGCTTGAGAAGGACAACTGGTCAAGAAGTTGTATCGTATTGTGCAGTTAATACCTGCATTAATGCTGCATTGTTATTTTCCGTCGACGAAAGACAAGATCCGCCCTCAGATTCAACCAGAAAACTGTTAATTCTCCCAGATACCGCCACGGGCTGAAATGAAATTTTAATGAATGGTAAATTCTTGCCTGTTTTTAACAAGGCATATCCACAATATGATAGTGATTCACAGACCAGTTTTTCGCTGCACGAATACGCGTTATAAATGTCGATAAGTGTGTATTTTATTTCTTTGAAGTGCAGAAATTATTCGCGCAGACCTATCATTACTGTTAACAATTCTAACGGACTGAGAACTTTAAAATCGTCCTGGCCTTCATTCGTGCTTTATTTTCCTGAATTATTTATAATAAGCCCCACATACTTGTGCTTGATGAACCAATCGGTTTAATGGAACATGAAATTTTCATAAAACATTTTATTTATAATAAATCACCTTGGACTATATAATTTGAAGAATGGCTAGATAAATTCGCCGACAAAGAAACTGTATTAATTAATTTAAAAATTCACACGGTAATACAAATGCTGTATGGCTCATTCTCATTACCATATTAAGTTTTGTTTTGCTAACGACAGAAATATGTTTAAGTTAACTGCCTACCATGAAAATTAATGCTTCTGCACTTTATTTATTCCTTTATACAAGTATCTCAAGAGTAATTTAAATTAATTAATATATAATTTAGTAAATAAGGTTCGTAATACACCGCATCTTGCAACAATGAAGTGGGAATAAATTTTACATATGAACCTGAGAAGTTGAGAGTACTTAACCGTTTAGAAAACAATAGACAAACAAAATATTTGAAGATATCGTGCTCAACTTAAATTATTTCCATCTGTTATGGCAAATTATGATAAACAGGTCCTTAAATACGGTATTTATTATGTTTATTATAATTTTATTAATATATTAACTGTACGCATTGGTCAACATTTGGAAAATAAATTCTCAAACTAAAAATATTATTGTAATAATGCCGTTGCTTTCCAAGTGTTATTGTAAACTTGAATTTTTTTGTGAAATCTCTGTCGACGTTTAGATAATTATTGTTTTCGGTATAAAGTTAAGAATTTTTAGAGTATTATGTACAGAACTGAAAAATATTTTATATTGATATAATGATTGCAGAGGATAGATATTTGCCTCTCCTTCAATGTTTGAGTAATTTAATTTGTCAATCTTCTGTAATCGAGAATTGAGAAGACTGGTCTACAAAATTTTGTAATGTTTTTTATTCGTTTGTTAATTTATTATTGTACATGTTCAACTATTATTATAAATACATATGGAAATAAAGGTGGTGTAAGTAAATCTAGATGGGTGTACCTATAACCGTGTTGTATAAGTATTGTATTCTATTGTTCATTGCCAATTAGTTTCAATAGGATATTCCAAGCCTACGGCTGTTAAAATATCAAAATAAAGCTTTAATACATTTAAATAGAGTGCGTAAAATTCAGTATCAATATTAGAGATGGGACCGAAGCCGAATTCGGTATTCTGTCGAATTTTCACTATTCGGTATTCGGCTTATTCGGCCTATTTTAATATCGAATATTCGGTTACAAGAAATAAATGAAGAACAACTCTTTTTTTGTTTCGTTAAAGTATATAATTATAGATAATAAATTTTAATCAAAAGATATTTATTAGGTAAGCTTTTTTATTATTCTCGGTTTCTTTAAAGAAAAAGCACATTTTTGATTTTTTAAATTTACTCATCTTTATTTCTTTACTACATGAGCTTATAGTAACAAATAAATAATTGAGTTTCAAAACGAAGGACGATCATCTCAGAATAAATAAACCTCTCTCTGCATCGACCACCAATCATTGTAGATTGTAGAAAAATATACCATTCAGTAATGCCGAATATTCGGAAATCACTAATTAGTATCGCCTCGCTCTAGATTGCTATCCGCTGTTGGCATTTTATAGAAATCTTTTTTCTGACGTGTTAGAAACTTTTCGGCGAAAATAAAAAATATGGATCTAATATTTTCATTTACAAATTAAAATATAAATAAATGAAAAAAAACTTGAAATACCCTAATGAAAATAAAGTAATTATAATTGTCACCTCCTTTATTATAGTAATGAATCACCTTTCGTTTATAATATTGTTATCCTGGATCTTTTGAAAATTAAAATAACTGCGCAGATTAAATGAAATTATGTTCACATTAAGCAAATAAAAGATAATTTTACCTATTATTATTATATTAGATATTCTATAGTACTTACTAGTTATTACATTTAAAAATACACCTTTATAAAATACTGATTAAAAATGTTTATACGTACACTAAAAAAATCCATAAATAGTAACCTAAATAAATATTGCAATAACATAATATGAAGATATTATCTTCTTCATTTATGTGGAGAAACGAAATTGCTAATATCAGAAATACGTTTTGAGAAGGATGGAAATTTTACTTACATGGAGTTTAATG
This sequence comes from Stenolophus ochropezus, assembly GCA_035578165.1. Lineage (NCBI taxonomy): Eukaryota > Metazoa > Arthropoda > Insecta > Coleoptera > Carabidae > Stenolophus > Stenolophus ochropezus. Next base: position 9,714,991 of record JAQOWZ010000002.1, read on the forward strand.
CAAATCTATTTCCTTTAGTACAACTTGCAACTAATAGTGAATTTCGGACCATTCGAACACAGTAGTATTTTATAATTGACATTTAACTATTCTGGGAATCTAACTCGAAGACTCACTTTATTTAGTTTGAGTCGGAGCACGCTGTCGGTACCACTCGCAGCTTAAATTCTTACTGTATAAATTAAGAAAGGTAACGACTTCTTGTGAACATGATGGGAAGAATAAATACTTGTGTTTATCGTCTATAAATTAACTTACCTAATATAGCATTAACGATCTAGGATGCTTAGATGTTTGTTAGATCTCCTGATAACACTAAAAGATTGACCCCTGTAAACCTTTCCGTTTTTAAACTTTGTGTATGCACATATAAATAGATTTATATCCATTAGTTGCATTTTCTACTGTTTATTTAAAACAATTTTTCTCTCTCGCTAACTGATTAAAGGCTCATTCCTAGCTACTGTTCTAATTTTAAGTCTTAGTTTTCATTTTATGTTTTAATTTTAATTGTATGTTTTAATTGCAATTCATATGTGTTGCTTCTTGCTTTGTTATATTTTTTGTTTTTATTTTATTTCATTTATATGTATATGTACATACTACATATATTTTTAAAAACTGCAAATCGAGATTTTGTGGAAAGCGCTTTCAAAACCGATTTTCATGGCGATAATTGTAGGTGGTTCCTTGTAGGGTAAGTAGAAGTGAGATAGACCATTTTTTGGAAAAATAATTATTATTATATAATATTGAAAAATATTTAAGAAACCACATACAATCTAGTCTTCCTTATACGAATAAGAAAAAAATTAAACTAAAAGCTACAAAAAAATATTTTATTCGGGTTCAAAAAAGTACAACTCTTTTTTACTATATAGGTAAGACAGACCAAGACTATGAGGAGATTAACTGGTAAACATACATACATCTTTATCGTTTTTTTATTAAATAATTTTCCTTTCATCTCGCATACTTGTTTTTATATTCTTCACTTCTTCAGTTTCTTCATTATCATCACCCTCATATTAACTATATCGTCTACCTTTCGCTGTGCGAATTATTTTTTCATCTCTCCTCAGCAAAGGGGAACCATTTGTCCTCAGAGCAGAGATTAAATGGGCCACTAAATTACTTATTGTAGTGTGTGTGTAGTAGTGTGTAGATAGAACCACATTTTTAGGTTACATTAAATCTTGTACATTTGTTTATAAAGTATGTACATAAATAATTAGTTTAAAACTACCGAAGTGGTAATTAACTAATTATATATGTAAGGTACAAAAATTGTTTGGCAATTTTTAAGTAAATCTTGGATTACTCATTGTTGACTGCATTAATTTTCAAGCGGCTACTTACACTGTCTCTAAACAACAAAATGAACAGTCCCTACGAAAAACGAAAGATATCATTTTAGTGAACTTTTAAGAACAAAAGTCCATCTTTCCTACTTGACCATGTTTCCCCAACTTACCCAATGTAAAATAAATTCATTCCAAATAATCATATATAAATGGCTAACATACAGAGTGTTCCACAACTAGATAGTCATAGTTTAAGGGTATATTTCTTTGGTAATGTTAAAGATTAATATATAGGCGATACTAAATTTAATAGAGCCAATCCATTATTCCCTCCATACCTCTACATCATTTGAGAACCGATGTAACCTCTCTCTTATTTTCATTAAATCAGAACATCAACTAAACAAATTTTGTACAAATATCAAAACACCATAATACCAAAATAAAAACAAGTCTAGTCATTTGAAAATTACAGAGATTTTTAAATATTAATATCTGGTGCGTGATTTTTGTATAGCAGTGTATATATATTAAATAACAAATTATTATTATTTTGAAATAATATTTCGTTCATTTTTTGTTTGGGTATATTTAATAAACAAAAGTGCTTTAAAGGTGACTTCTGGTAACGCCCTTATTGACGGTATAAATATATTATTACCGATATTTGCGAGAAAGCAGATCTAAAATAAAAATATAAAAGACATTTTACGATAAACAGGAAATTAAACTTATTATATTGCGAGGTGACGTGCTGAACGCTTGAAAATAAATTACACGCTTCTTTAAGGCTCGTTTTAAGACAGTGTTTATTAATAATTTGTGCGTGATGCTCAACCTAAAAGGCTGTTCAATATTAAAGGCATAAATTTTTCAGTAGTGGGTTACTAGTCGCATATTTCATAATTAATTCCAGCTTGGCCTACAGGATTGAATAAACATCTGAATAATAGACCAATATGTGCATGACAGCAATAATCATTACTCACATGCATAGGATTCAAGCAACAAAACTTCAAGTTGAAAGGATTAACGGATTCTCATAATAATCTACTTTAGACATAGTATATGTGGTACATTTCATACAGCTGTTACTGTTGAGAATTTCAAACAATTGTTTTCGTGTTTTTCATTAGTGTAACCCCTGAGGAATAAAATAAAAAAGTATCACAAGTGCTCGTGCCAAGAACAGTTCGACATAATTTTTTTAAATAACTGTCTATGTATGGTCAACCCACGATAAGAGTGAATTCATATCATCATTTCCGTGAAATCTTATAAACGCAAAATCACTTATCGTTTTTTATAATGGAAAAAATATGTCTAACTTAATAACTAACATCTTTGGATTTATGAATGTATAATGAGTTTCTAAATCCATCATATTACAAGACTCGATTGTTGAGCAGTACTAAACATAAAAATAAATATTATTTTTTGTTAATAAGATGAATCATTTAAGGAGCATTTATGACGAAACAGAGATAAAGAAACGTTAAAATAGTGTCCGACCGAAATTTCGATTTTGGTTTCGGCCAGTTTCGATTTCGACTAAAATTGGCAGAAGGTAGTCTGGCGGTTTCGGGTTTGTTCGAAACGGTTTTACCCGCCTATTTTTTAATTTCCTTCCTGTTGAAGACATAATTCTTACTTTATTATTGATATTCTGAGGTCGTTAGCATAACGGTAACAAGTGGAAGATGAGACAGGATCCAATTACTTTAATTTGTAGAATTAGGACAAAGACTTATTGTAGAATTAAGAAAATAAATTATTAACGTTTTTTCCAGAGAATAGCATACATTATAAATGAATCTGTTATCTGTTAGTTAGTAACAAATACATCTTGAAAAACTACTTATTTGGTGGTATTTATTTATGATATTTGTGAGGTGGTGATAGACAACTAAAGTCTTTGCTCCTTTAGAAAATATATTGGCTTGTATGCCAAGTTCATTTTTATAAGTGTTTTTGTTAACAGTGATGTTTAGCCTTACAAATTATTATATAAAATTATAATAATATTCTAGGTACTTATAAATTATCTGACGATGACAGTAGTAACTTTTTATTTTTTACGTGAATGTACACCATGTGTTATTATTGATTACAATTTTTAATAAAAGAAATGTATTACAAGAAATTCGTTTCCAAAGATAGAAATTCTATTGTGAGTAGGCCGAAGCTTCGTGCAAGGAATAACATAACCCTGTTCCGTGTTTATGGTTATAAATCTTGACACGTGGTGTAGGAATAAAATATATTTTTTCTTTGATTCCTCAATGGATTTCGTTGGGATTTTCATTAATAATGCATGATGGTCCTCAAAATATCTCAGCCAATATATATTTGTAGCAATTTCTTCACCAGTAGTAGATACAGCGTTTGTGAAATTAATTTCACAACTATGTAGTTTTTTACTAGACACCAATGTGTAACTGAATGAAGCGTATGATCTAAGGTTCCATTTTCAGGTATGAAAACTATTAACTAAATAAACATAGATGTTATCAAATAGTCCAGAATTTTATATAAGCTGTAGAATATTTGTAATGAAGGTATTGGCAGACAATTACTATTATTAAAATGCAAAATTTTAGGTGGTACCAAAACCCATTGTGACTTTAATATTATATTTTAATTTTCTTAATATTTTGCAATTGAAAAAAAGAAATAAAAGTAAATCGCCATGAAACAAAGGTGTTTGACTTGGTATAACTATACAGGGTGAATACTGAAAACCTTGACATAGGGAAATAACATGGGAAAACAGTTTTTTGCTGTTTCCATCTGTCCCGCTAAATAAAATCGGGTGTATATGGTATCGTTAGTTAGATTACTTAAGTTTGCATCTAATAAAACCAAATGTTGTGTAATATGGCCTTTTCTAACTGAAATATTTGATAAAATAAATTGTATTTTGAAGGTTATCCTTCATATTTCCGAATAAGAAACGTCAAAAACAAAATGCTCCATAGCCGAGTGGATACGAGGGCTGTTTCATAACATAAATAATCTACAAGACCTGGTTCGAGACCACCTCAACCCTATTTTTTTTTAAATTAAATTATACTTAAAATATCATGTTTCGAAACATGAAATACAAAATTATACACCAAAAACTATATTCGAATTAATTGTTAAGTTTGACAGACAGCAAATAATAATTCTATTAAATATTTGGATTTTTTTATTTATAAAAATATGAATATTGCTATTTTATTAAAATAGTCTGATATAATAAAGATATTTTAAGCATAATTTAATTAAAAAAAAGTAGGGCTGAGGTGGTCTCGAACCAGGTCTTGTAGATTATTTATGTTATGAAACAGCCCTCGTATCCACTCGGCTATGGAGCATTTTGTTTTTGACGTTTCTTATTCGAAAATATGAAGGATAAACTTCAAAATACAATTTATTTTATCAAATATTTCAGTTAGAAAAGGCCATATTACACAACATTTGGTTTTATTAGATGCAAACTTAAGTAATCTAACTAACGATACCATATACACCCGATTTTATTTAGCGGGACAGATGGAAACAGCAAAAAACTGTTTTCCCATGTTATTTCCCTATGTCAAGGTTTTCAGTATTCACCCTGTATAATACAAATTATTGGTGCAAGTAAAATAATCTACAAACATAATTATCAATTCTTGCATCTGTACCTATAACTAGGTACTATACTTTCTTCAATGAAACGATGAGGTATAACTGCAATGTGACCAAACAGTTAAGCACTATTTCCTATTTTCTGACGTGTATATTGAAATTCGGAAACGATTTGCAAAATAGAAGTATAGTAGAAGTTCAGATAAATGAAACTGACTTAAGCGGGTTTTCCAACCTTTTATGGATGGGTAAGAGGCTTTGTGGTCAGGTATCAAAAACTCAAAGGTATCACTTGAAAAGTAAGAACAGGTCCGTATTAAATAAATTCATACTATACTTACTTTGTATAAATTTTGTAAATTGAAAATATATAATAAGAAATAATACACAATAAATATATAATTTTAGTTAACTACAGAAATATATTTATATGAATAAAAATAAAATTCAATTTTTTAAACAACCAAGTATTTCTTATATTTACTTAATTTTGTATTTAAAATTTACGGTTGAATTTATTTTAATAATTTAATATTCTCAATTTACAAATTAAAATGAGAAGGCGGCATTTAAAATGCATTATTATTTGAATATTTTACTCTAGATTTAAAAGTTAAGTTAAAAGGAAACATTTTGGAAGAAAATTTCTGGTACGGCCCTTAACATCATACGACAGAAAAATCTACCTGCCTAAAAGTATACCAATACCGCAAGTCCCATAAAACTTTATAAGGGCCAATCGGCTTATCCGAAAATGAATTTCATTTATCTGAGCTTCTACTATACCAATCTAGATTAAAGATATAAAGTCTTAAAGCTTATATAATCATTAATTGATTATATCAAATCTCGACAAGAGTTGTACTACTGTGATTTTTAAGTTTTTTTTTCTTGGGAATATTGCGAATGCAAAATAATTTCAAGAATCTCTGAAGAAAATACTGACAATCCTTTACACTGTATAGACTGATAATCTAAACCAATTAAAGTACAAGTAAAATTAACTTTAAACAATAGGAATTCTCAAATCGATCGGAACGTTATAAGATATATAAGATATTCAAAGAAACCATTTTTCTCTTATTCTTTAGATTATCCTTGCATTATTTGTTGCAATAAAGTTAATCTAAGTGTATTTGTAAACAGTTATAAGTTTCGGGTGATTAGTTTTATAGGTTTGTATAAAACTTAATTTAATTGAAGCGGTAAATAAATATGACCTGAAAACTTTACGGTCTTCTAAACAACATTATATAAACACAATATGTATTATGCATTACTGTATTTTTATGAAGTATTACTATTATTACTTAATTCAAATTACAATTAAAATTATAATAGTTTCACACGCATTGCGTATTATAAATTCCTGTGATTATTGAATATTAGTTACGGACGTTGAGCAAATGTAATTCAGCCTTTTGCATGTCTGTTATAATAAGCCTTAATAATTTCTATATTAGGTATTAATGTTAAATACATTCTTAGTTGAAATTACTTGTAATTGACAGCTAGAGGATATTCCCACATTCTTGCAGCAAAGCCAGAAGCAGCGTAATCAGCGTCGGATTATCCTCAGCAGATCTGTGTCAGTGGATAGCTATTCATCGGCAGATCTAACAGCATTAATAAGCAATAATATGTCAAACGGACAGAACTGGGGCGCGGATAAATCTGGATGAAGATGTACGGAAATGATATCAGATCGCATTTGCAAATGTCAAAAATACACCATTTACTATCCGCAAAAGGTTATAAATACATCATCATTTGTAATGATGAAAATACAACCACATGCTACCGTCGTACACAATGGAAAAGCCATATTTGGGCTATTTTTATGCACTTCATTTTCGTATGCTGAAACCTAACCAACTAAATCTGCCTTTTCGGAATTGTACATTTAATATTTAAATTCTTGTAATACTGATATTTTTTATCCAACACCGTGTAATTATAACGATGCTGTTTTTAGATAAATAAAGTAGGTCATGTCATAAGTCACTAGTGAGCTAAATATATCAGCTCACTGTTTTTTGGTTCCTATCATAGGAACTATGTTATAAAACATTCTCTACACTATTTTGTACCTAAATGTCATTTCGAAATTCCATCTGTCAAAAATCTTATATGTATTTTATTTCAATGATTAAAATGTTGTATGGCACACGTGTGTTAATTACCTAATTCACTTGAAAAAATACCACACTCGGCCTAACGGCCTCGTGAGCTAAATTTTCCCACGTAACTTATCTGTAATGTAACACACTTGTACCATAAATAAATATTATTTATTTACTTCTTACTTTACCAACGTAGCATGGGGTGAGCAAGGGGGCAACTTTCCCCACCGGGAAATTATACATTACTAATTTTAAATAATTCATATTTTAATGAAATCGTTATTTGTATATCAAGGGATTAAAGCATATTTTTTTATTTCGCACATGGAATTTATTCTACGAGGCGACAGCCCAGGAGAATAAACCATGTGAGTAATAAAAAATACTTTAGTACTTAGTTATAACATTATATTTTTTCCGAAATCTTTAAATTATTAATTAAAAACATATATAAATAGCATTATGTGTTTATAAAACGTCAGCTATCTATTGAGACGGGGTTGGCTGTGATAACTACTGCTGAAGTGTAAACATTTCCATATAATTTTCATTTATATTTAAACCTGTTTAGACGTCGTCTACATGAAATCAGATAAAATAATTCTCAAAAGTAAATCATAAATAAATTGACCAATAATATTATAGAATGGTATGTTTGTTATTTTAGGTAATGCTAAAATAAACTACAAAAATATAATAGTATTAATATATAGATTAATTCAGTTTGACAGATGAGTCCGAAAAGTTAAATTTGGACATAAGAGCCTGTAAAATTTTACTTTAGCTACTGAGTCATATCGTGTACTTTAGTGTCGATTTCGAAAAAAAAATATATTTTTTTTAAATATGTCTTGAGAAGTTAATATTTACATGGCAACTATCAACCACCGAAATGGTTTTTTTTTGTCTACAAGGATGCAAAAGTCTTTTGTATCCAGCAATTTTTTTGAAGAAATAAAGGATCAAATCTATCATTTTAGTGTCTTCATTGCTTTTGACAAAAAATGTTGTTTGATTGCGAAATGCTTTTGCATTCTCGAATGCACAATACTTTTGATTTTAATATTAACTAATAATTTAAATAATTTAAAGAAGACGCTGGTCTATTTTAATAAAAATTTTCATAATCATTAATTTAAAATTATAAGATTTTTCTGTTCAAAATTATTAAGTAATTCACACTTCGTCATTTTTTTCGATTTTTGACCATTTTCAGGTGTTTTTGTTACTAAAAATTAATTGTTAAAAAAATTGATTTCTTAGGTACTTAAAAAGTGTTTTAAAATCAAATGCTGCAATCGCTAAATTTGTATATCTCCTTAATTTTGGACAATATCACAAAAATGTATACTTTGATTAAAATTTGGTAGCATATATTACTAGGAAGAACAAAAATATAATATAACTTCTTGCGTTGTTATCAAAATAAGGTTACCTTCTGTTGTATTTCTGGTTTGGGAATCGTACGATTATAATCATCATGACATTCAGAACTGAATTGTAATGATATATAATAATAAAAATACGTTTTCGGAGCCAGTATGTCACTCAAAAAAGCATGTCTAAATCTTTTCTCGCACCGAACCTAATATTACCGTTTTTGTATCTATTATAACTAAATATACCTCACCAAAAATTGCAAGTCGTTAGGTGGACCGTTACTACAACAAAAATTACCGTAAAATAACACCTTATCAGGCAAAAAGTGGAACAAAACATTCTCAGAGAGGGAAACAGCGAGCCAGAACTGATACTCGCTAATAGAAATTAAAAACAGTGACTTTCTTAACTGTAAACTCACATGTCACTTCTTGTCAGTGAAATGGAGTCTCATCTTTGTTGCCAGGGAAACTGATATTGTTTGTTCCATAAATACAAATGATGATGAAGATGAATTTGAAATATAATTGGGTTAAGTGTTTTTTAAACGAGAAGTTTTAGTTAAGCGATTAGCGTGACTTGATTTGAACTGACCGAAGTATAAGATTTGGGATATCATTTACAAAATTTTGATTTTATGAAAAGAAAAGATATTTTTCTATTGCTCTACATTAATATTTTTTAGTTTAACACTAGGTTTAGCAGATGAAAATTTTCGAATTATATTTGTTTTATTCATCGTTCTGAGATGTATAATAACTGCGATATCAGAATATTTCGAATATTCGATTATTAGAAATTCGGATAATTAAATAAGGTATGTATTTAAAATTACAAATGAATCAGTATTATTAAAATATTGAATTTTTAATACGATTTAATGGCTAATCGAACAAAAATGAAACCATAAAAATATTGAAAATAATAAAACGTTATTTGTTGAATGCATAATTAATTAATGTAATCTTTAAACTAATTTAATTTACTTGAAAATGAATAATATAATACTAGTAGGTATAATAATAAATTTGATTCGTAATGTAAAGTAAAGTAACAGTTTATGTGTTGGCAAATACATTTTTTTTTAAATATGGATATCTATTCCAATATTCGATTATTCGGTTAATCGAATATCTGAATAATCGAATATTCGGCTATTCGAGTATTTAACTATCCGGTGCCCGAATTATCCGGATACGAATATTATTGCATCCGAATATTCGAATACCGAAATTTAGAAAATCGACAGCCCTAAAAAATATTTAATATAATGAACTCTAGAACTCACAGTAGCGAATAAAAGCGTGTTAACCATTTCACCATAATAAAATAGCACAAAAACAGAATTATTGCTAAAAAATATATTATTGGATAATTATAGTTGTTAGACTAAATTTGAAAATAATTACTTAATTTTAAAATAATCAGAAAATGTTCTTACTTTTCATTACATATATAATTATAAATCTATTTTTAAATGATATTGTGTATTTCAAATTTGATATTATTCATTATTCAGCATTATTAACAGTCATTTATCAAAAGCTGCCAAGCTGTATATTATCCTGATAATAATAAATTAAATATATTTTCTGGCTTTAAAATAATTACAAGCGTATAATTCAAATCTCATCAATTATAATTTATATAAAGAGAAGATACAATAAAAAACTTATTAAATTTATTAATTTCTGTTTGCTTAAAAAGTTCTATTTATTCTTAAACTATTTTCCTCCATGTAAACAACTTGAGAAAAATCAGAAAAAGAGAAAAAGTATTTAATTAAATCGCAAATATCCTCGAGACATTGCGAGATTGAAACACGTTTATCGTTTATGCGTCAGCGAAAAATTTAATCTCGTTGAAATGTTGAACAAATTGTAAAATGACTGTGAACCTATTTGGTATTTAGGCTGAAACTGAAGTCAGATGAGTTTAGTTTGAAAGAAAAAACATTTCTCAGAAAAGACACAAAATCAATCAAGAACATTCGGAAATTAAAATTTCTAATAAATTTAAAGTTTAAGAAATATATTCACAATGATAAATCTTTGTTAAAATGTCAGCTGCACTGTTCGTTCTTTGGTTTTACCTTTCTGTATAAATAATTAATAAACAGAGTCAATCGCAACAAAAACTAAGCCCGGTTTAAAGTTTACTTACTAGATAACATGTTGATTGAGATTGAGAAGACTATCATTATTGACTTGTCTCTACTCATCCGTGGTATATATATATATATATATATATATATATATATATATATTATATTTTTCATCATTAATATTTCAATCCGAATCGTACAAAAAAAAATATGGTCACAGCAACAAACATTTTGACATGAACATTAACTTGTTTCTTAATATTCACAAAAATTAAGTGGGCTGTCTTTGTTTTTATATTTTTTATGTTTCAATTTGTCAACCCCACTTTTCATTTTTAATTTGGTTTTATTTCATTTACTATTGAAATTGTGAATCCATACTTTAAAGTTTTCTTGAGTTAAATGATTTAATCAATATTTGGATTTGACGACTTGATTTTCTTTAAAAAGTGACAGTTTTAATTATTGACCATGGTTAATAATAATGTATTACTGACCTAGGTGACCATGATTACTATTTAAGCGGTAGTAAAAAACAATTTTTCATGTTAAATAAAGGTTAATGACAGTGGATGTCCAGATAATATTAATGAAGACCTGAATTGTTATTATTTCAAAGAATTATTGTACCTCCTTCCACTGACTACTACTTTCAAATAGATGAGTTACACCCATAAAAATATTACTAGTGTATTACTCGCATCACAGTATCTATATGTACAAAGTTTCATTTAAAAATTTCCACTAGTCCAGTCACAATTACTAACTGAATATCAACCAATAGAAATCCAGAAATCCAATTTCAAACAACGGTGTGCCATCAGGTTTTGCTACAGACTTGGGCACATTGCAATGGAAACTTTTACAAAAATAGACATGCGAAGACAGTTTATTTCAAGGGGTCAGGTTTTTCGGTGGTTTTTAGGTATTTTCAAAAGGAAAAGAGTTGACTGAAAATGACAGGCAGCGGAACGCCGTCATTTTCAAGAACTGATGAAAATGTTGACAGAATCTAAGATTTTGTGCATTCATATCGTCCGTTGACAGTACTGCATGATTGTGGAAGGATTAAATTTGATCCACACCACTGTTTAGATTTTGAGTAATTCGTTAGGGACGAGAAAAATCTACCAAAAATGGTTTAAAAAAATGAAATTTTGGTCAGTAAAAACATTCCTGTGGCTCTTCAGCCTCCTTATTAGCTTGACTATGAGTATCTTCTGACCTTTTCCTCTTCCCGAGATTGAAAAATCAGCTCAAGGTATCTCAATTTGGGACACTTCAAAACATTTAAATGGCTGCAACCGACCAGCTGAAGATGATTCCAGTATCTGAGATCAAGCACTGCTATGAAGATAGGAAGAACCGACTCCAGCGCTGTGTGGCTTCCTAAGGAAGTTATTTTGAGCGAGACAATATTGAATTCTAATTTTATTCGAACAATTTAAGAAAAAGAATCAGTCTTACTACTTAATTTACACTCCACGTAAAACACACAAATTATTATTACTTTCTGCAGTGGTTGTCATTGAATTTTGATTTGGTGAGCCCATAGTTTTCAAAACCTTTCCCTTGCCGCAGAGAAATTGTACATTAATTTTGTTTTACTTGCTTCAAAAGTAATCCACTAATTATTTTGATGAACAACAAAGGTACCGAAAGTCGCTGCAACCAATATGACTGTATTTAAAAGTCCGCAGGTACAGAGGCAGACAAAAGATTTGTATAGTACAGGACAAGATATTTGGTTAATCCCTTAAGCTTGGTAATGGATGCGGCTAACCCTCACAACGGGTGATGAGTCGAAAATATGTAGGGGCGGTATTAATAAAAATTTCATATTCTTATAACTGTGATGAGGATCAAAAATGGAAAGAAAATTAACTATTCCCCATTAGGCTGGATTAGTTTTTACATAAATAAAATAAAAAAAATTTTGTTTTAGTACGTATAAACCAAACATTTTTACCTGTATTATATATACCTATTTAAAAATTTGAAATCAGTCTCTGCATTTCTGTACCATAAATTTGGGGATAATCCCCTGTTTACGGTATGCTAGTAGGGGGTGATGTAATCCAATTCTCAATTATGTTGTCCAGCACTATACAAGGTTTGCAATCTTTTATAGAGGGCTGGCTATAACTTAGTGGCCAGGAGTCATAAATTATTCGAAGGCATTATTTGAAAGGTACGAAATGGGCCTTATTAAACAAATTCATATTAAATTTACTTTGTTATATATTGAATAATGTAGGACCAGTGATTTAAAAGGTTTTAAACCCAGCATAAGTCGGTTTCAATATTTCAATACTTTGTTTATTTGAATTTTATAGAATCTTTTGCAAATTCTATAAAATATATATTTCGATAACTTTTTATCTCGTATTTTTGTATAGTATTTTTTTAAATTTAATTGAAATATTAGATTCATAAAATAGTATATTGTGTCATTTATAGTAAAAATTTTGTCAAGCGAAGCAAGTCAGACAATTGCATGCATTTTAAAAAATAATTTACTACTTGACGTTCAATTTGTAGGTTATCAATTTAAATCTGACAGTAGTTGAAAGTTTTATAATTATATTTACGACTATATTACAAGTTTGTATTGTAAAATTTATTTCTTATTCGCTGATTCCTATGGATACTTATTTATTTCACTTTTACTCTTGCGACGTAGAAGAAGTTATATTTCTATTCGAATGTCGTAGAAATTAAATTTTTTAATGTTAATCATGTTATAAAAGATGGCACATTTGTGATGTTGAAAGAAAATATATTTCTTTTGTCGAAGTTGAAATATTTTGTTATAGTTGAACTTGTAGGAATTGACATTTAAAATTTTCTTTTACAAGATTAACAATCTTTTATGAAGGGTCGGATAGCTTAGTGTTCAAACGTCATAATTTATTGGGACTTGAAGGCATCAACTAGTAGGGAATTAAATGAACCATGTTAAAAAAAATTGTAAACTGAAAATATAATAAGAAATAAAACACAATAATTACAAAATTTTAGTTTATTAACTGCGAAAACATATTTACACTTAAAAAAAGAACAACACATAATAAAACTGACATTATAACAAAATATAGATTTAGCAGAGTTCACTAGACCAGTGCAGTCAGATATTCGCAAGTACATGTATTTACATAGTCAGTAAGAGCCATTGTAGAAATTCAAAAAATTTATCCACTGTCACTGTCACTATCGCAGTCGCTATCTTTATCTCTTCCACCCACTTCAATTAGAAGTCTATCTACACGATTCGCCCTGTACTTATTTTCAATATCCAATACTTGCTGCAGTGATTCTTTCCAACTTTCAGCACTACTTGTATCAACTATATTACTAATTTTCTCTAACATTTCATTCATATATTTCGGAACTCGTTTCGAACTAATATTCTCTCGGTGATTTATTTCTTTTATGTGCTGCCAAATCTTTTCAATCGGATTAAAGTCGGAATGATACGGAGGTAACCGTAAAACTGCATGTCCACATTCTGAAGCAAAAGTCTCAATTTTAAATTTTTTGGGAAACTGTTTTGTACTTAGCACCTCTAACAATTGTTCTTTCGAGTAGTGATCTTCGAAGTACAAGTTTTCCTTTATTAAAAATTCCTGTATACTGGCTACGTCACTCTCAGTATTTGGAATTTTATCCAGTTCTTCTGAATTGTAATTTGTAATGGCCATGACAATTACACTATTATGTGGCAATTTTGGCAATAAGGTGAATCTAAACCATTTTTCAAATTCTTCCGCGTTTATGTCAGCACTGGCATCCGTTTTGCACCCAAGATATAAAACTCCTGGAACGAAACCATTTTGGCTTCCTGCGTGCAAAAGCATAATTCGTTGTACTTTTGAGTTTGGAATATTAGCAGTCCATTTATCTATTTTTACGTAGTTGTGGGTATCAATCCATGTATGACCTACAAAATATATTGGACGCTTTTCCAACCTGTATTTTTCTATAATATTTAAATATTCATATCTCCATTTTCTAATCACTTCATTTTCCATTAAATAATGCTTCGTTTTCTCTTTTTCAAAAGAAAATCCGATGGATTTAACAAAATGGAATAAAGTTCGTTCTGTACAGTTAAAGTGTATTGTACCATCCTTTTTTAGTATGTTGTATAATAACGACATTGTTGGATTAATTTTGTTACTATACAAGTCATAAATTGTTCTTCTTATGGCGTCTGCATGAGTATGGGTCAATTTTTTAAATACTCCCTTGTCGAATCTTACTTTCCTTTTTTTAATTCCATATTTTACCACTCTCCACACAGTTGTCTTTGATGCTCCAGTTAATTGTGAGGTTCTATCCAAAGGCTGCTTATCACCTAAGTTTTTTACTTCGTTATATACATTTAAAATCAAATTCTTCTCTTCGCAGGATAGATATTGGCGGGTCCGTGTTTTCGATGACGACGGCTTGTTTGGTACATCTTTGGCTGCCTTTTGAACATTAGAACTCATGTCCATGAAATTGCAATCCAAGGGTCTTGGCATACTCGTATATGTCCACTATTGAAAACTGAAAACACAGAAACAACGTTTTATATTAATGACTTGTCCAAAACTGATATGGTTGTTTACGTCATAAGTCCGCTATCCGCTAAACGAGTTTGTATGGTAGAAATAAGATATTTCCAGACGAGGCAACAAATTTGCCGAATGAGGAATTTCGAAATGAGTACCATAATAATCATTTAACGGACATGTGACGTACAACGTTTTATTTCATACTTTATGGTCTATGACACAGTAGATATGATTATATACTAAAGTACAAATTGTTGCTTTAAATTATTAAGAAATAAAAATAAAAATCTTAGTTTCCAATGCAAAATTTAAGAATATAATGGTATAGTACGACAAGAGATCTCAAGTGGTATCTATTCAAAATTTTTCCCTGAGTGAAAGAATTGAATGAAATGTGACCTTTATGCGTTCTGCTATAGGGTATAGAATTGTACGAAATCCATTAGAATACACTGTTTGTTCCAAGTACCCAGCTAGGCACTGGATTTGGAAATCCCAAAATAACATTAGCATACCTTACTTAATATAGATGGATTACTGTACAACCTGGAAATAACTAGACAGGCATGTATTTAAAATTTTAATACCATGTTTTATGAAAAATACTCTAATAATTGTCACAAGTTGTAGTAACGTTGATGTACTTTTGGTAATAAGAACATTATGTTATAGCAGTTTCGCTTTTATGCAAAAATTGTTTGCAATTCCACGAAGATGATGATTATTGCTATGAAATTAACGGTATTAAAATTTTAAGTACATATCTGTCTAGTTATTTCCATGTCGTACAGTAATCCATTTATATTAAGTTTGGCATGCTAATATTACTTTGGGATTTCCAAATCCAGTGCTTAGCTGGGTACCTGGAGTAAAACTTTGAATAGATACCACAACCATAAAACAATTTAAACGTCAACTTGAGATCTCTTGTCATACTATATCATTTGTCACTTTTGACATGTCGAACCCAAACTTTCAATAGAAATTTATTTAAATAAGGATAAGTTTAAAAACTATTTTAGTTCTACAAAGTATAAGAATATTCAAATATTTTAAGGGACCTATAAATAAAAATCTGTAATTATTTTACTCGTTACGCACTTGTAAACCGTCATTTATTTATTTGAACTGTTTTCTTACTTCTTACAGGGAAACTATTTACAAGCTACTAACCTCTAAAAATATCTGTCACTTTTATTGGTTGTAGTAGTTATATTATTTTATTGTTGAAAACTGTATTTTGTCCCTGTCATATAATTTTTTGACATAACATTAGCAACTATTGGAATTTAATCTCAATTTTAATTTTAATTACAAGCGAATATCAAATAAACTATTGTATAATATAAGCGAAGTAACAATTTTTACTGCTTCTATGAGGTGACAGGATATGACTAGTAAGAACGGTTTTACCTCGCTAAAACCGTAAAATATTATTACTGAACTAGTCCGGTAATAATTATTTTTTCTACCACCAAGTGTAATAGTCCTACGAATGACGTGTGCAATTTATTAAAAAAAAAAAATCTTTATTCATCGACGACAACTACATGGTTGAACTATTATTTATACATAGTGACACACTACATATACTTTTAGTCTTTGCCCTGAAGAAGCTGCAATAGGCAGTGAAACGTTGGCCTAGACTAGCCAAATAAATTATTTCCAACTGCAGTCCTGTTTATTTATTTATTCCAGAAATGCCATCATTCAAATGTAAATAATTGAAAAAATCATGGAAACTATATTATTTTAATTTAATTAATTTGATGTTTGATAATACGTCTTTTTTTGTAACCACTGTTTAAACTAGTATTTTCTTTTATTACGTTTTTTTCTTCTATCTTTTCTTTTATCTATCCATAAAAACACTACAAGAGATGAACATAACTTCCGTTTAGACTTACTTTGACATTTTATTGTACCTATTTAAGGACCATACGCAACCAAATAATTCCAAATTTCAATTTCTACTTTGTAGTTCAGTTTAATTTTTTGTAATATAATACCCACGTTCATAACAACATAACTTCACTTTTCAATTTGCAACTTCACTTCAAACCTGACAAGGTCGAAGAGACGCATGCGCATATGGATGAAAATATACTATTATGACATATTTGATTCTACAGTTTAAGCTATACGGCTGTATAGTAAAGGCATAAATATATGAATTTCACTTTCGGATAAGCCGATTGGCCCTTATAAAGTTTTGTGGGACTTGCGGTAATTGTTCATTTAGGCAGGTATAGTTTGACAAGAGATCTCAAGTTGACGTTTAAATTGTTTTATGGTTGTGGTACCTATTCAAAGTTTTTCCCTGAGTGAAAGTATGGAAATAAATGTGACCTTTATGAGTTCTGCTATAGGGTATAGAATTGTACGAAATCCATTAGAATACACTGTTTGTTCCAGGTACCCAGCTAAGCACTGGATTTGGAAATCCCAAAGTAATATTAGCATACCTTACTTAATATAGATGGATTACTGTACAACCTGGAAATAACCAGACAGGGATGTATTTAAAATTTTAATATCATGTTTTATGAAAAATACTCTAATAATTGTCACAAGTTGTAGTAACGTTGATGGAAATAAGAACATTATGTTATAGCAGTTTCGTTTTTATGCAAAAATTGTTTGCAATTCCACGAAGATAATGATTATTGCTAAGAAATTAACGGTATTAAAATTTTAAATACATCCCTGTCTAGTTATTTCCATGTCGTACAGTAATCCATCTATATTAAGTTAGGCATGCTAATATTACTTTGGGATTTCCAAATCCAGTGCTTAGCTGGGTACCTGGAGCAAAACTTTGAATAGATACCACAACCATAAAATAATTCAAACGTCAACTTGAGATCTTTTGTCGTACTATACTTTCTTCTGTCTTATGCTGTTAAGGGCCGTACCAGAAATTTTATTTCAAAATGTTTCATAATTATGTACTTTTAAATCTAGATTAAAATTTTCAAATAATGCATTTTGAACGTACGTCTTCTAATTTCAATTAAAGAAAACTTTTAGTATTATATAGAAGAACAAAGGCGGAAACTAAGTATTAACTCGCTTTACAATGTTAGGTAAATCTAAAAGGGATTAGAGCGGAGTGATCAACAGATATTTGACTAAGTCAAGTTGTTCATTCAAAAGATTTTTTTTTTCATTTGGATTTCCAATTATTCTAAGAATATTAAGATATTAAAAAAATTCGTTAGAAGTTCACGGCCAGTTTTAGACAAGTCTTCAAAAAGTTATTTCTATGCTTGTAGTTTTTAGTAGTGTGTGCATAAAATTATATGTGAAGATCCGAGACAATATTCGGAAGAAATAGCAGAAGATCAACCGTCGACGTCGAAAAAACAGAGTCGCAAATATCTATCCTATGATGAGAAGAATATAATACGGTCCTGTTCTTACTTTTCAAGTGATACCTTTGAGTTGGGATAATTTATAACCCTGACCACAAAGCCTCTCGCTCGTTCCCGCTCCTCCATAAAAGATTGTAAAACCCGCATATGTCAGTTTCATATACATCTACTTCTACTATACACAAAATCACAAACGATAAACTTATTTTAGAAAATATTATCACGATAGGGATCAAAACGAAACATCGAAGAAAACGTTGTGGGTTCGACCAATTAATGCTACAGAATAAAATAAGGTGACTTTAATAATTTTTTGCCAGAAATTAGACTGGGAGCTCTAAAAATGTTCTTTAAGTGCACACTTATGAATACTGATTAGTTTTAAACTGTTAATATTAGGACCTTGTAACGAAAATGGAGAGTGTACACCTTCATTCAAAAATTAAGTACTAATTATGAACGCTTCTAATTCGAAGTAGAAATTGCAAATTGAAAGTGGAAATTGAAATTACTAATTATGTAGTTCTGAACGCAGCTTTACGCGGTAGGCAGTTTTAAGTTTTGAAGTAATAATTTTAACGTTTATACAAAGCCTCATGTTAGGAGTTTACGTATGTGAAACCGCTTAAGTCTCATTCATATATGAATATATATATTTGTTATTGTTGAAATCTGCAGTAAACACAGAAGTAAACAAAGACGTAAAATGCAATTTCTCGGACGACTGTGGGATATTGCAACATTATTTGAATACTTTAATCCATATTTTATAAATAAATAGTTTGGAAATATTATTTAACGCAAATTTCGTATAGTAAGTACTTAAGCATATGATATTATAGTACAATGTTAACACAAATTCCACAAAACTTTATGAGAAGCAATCGACTTTTCTTATAATGAGATTCAAATATCGTTTTCCACAATTATACCTTAACGTTGTGTACAGATGGAATAGGTTGGGCTGAATTAAACAAGATATTCCAAAAATAACAAAATTATATAAACTTAAATAAACAAACGCGATCAAAAATATTTATAGGTAAAAGTGTAGTGTATGGGCACTATGAAGTAGGGAGTCATTTGGGGAGACCAGCGGCAACAAAACAATTGTCATTTCAAAGTTTCACTCGCTTCAGACAGACAGTTTATTTAAATTAAAAAAAAACCGAATGATGCTCATATATTCTACAATACATGTAATTATTGTTTCATTTTAATCCAATAAGACAACGTTGGGTCAGATAAATGTTTGAGAATCTCTGGTTTCTGTCATTTAAGCGCATGCGCACATCGGGTACCCGTATACCACACTCCATGTTGGAAAACTTTTTTACACCGATCTACGATCTATAATAACTCAAATACACAAAGAATACTATAATCAAACTACTTACAATGTAGACAATGATGAGAAAGCCTTTACACACTGCAAAACTATTTGGTTTTATCACAAAGACGTCCACAACGGTCGATGCTCGCTACAAGACTGAGGGATTTCGTACCCTGGATCCCCTTTTAAGAGTAAAAATCCAGAAGTTCTCAACATCGATTTACCCGACCCTTCTCAACCCCCATTAGGAATAAATGATAAAATATCCCAACTGTTGGTGTCCAGCGAGGGCATCAGGTAAAGGACAGATCCGTCTCCGAAAACTAGTTCAAAGGCGCTATAAATGAGTCTTTCGTGATAATTCTGGAATTTAGTTTGTTTAAAGGTAACTGGAAGCTTACCTGCTCCGACGTCGTAGTTCCATAAGCGGTTTATAAGGGTAATATAAGAGGGAAACGATATTTGAAACTCTAGCAAGAGTAAGCCGACTGCCCGTTATAAAGTTTTATGGGAGTTGCGGTATAGGTTTTTGAGCCAGGTACTTTTTTGTCGTATACTGCTAAGGGCCGTACTGAAATTTTTTGTTCAAAATATCTTAGAAGTGAATAAGAAAATTAATATTTGTCTAATAATCCAATTACAGGATAGGGGACCTACAGCTTATAGTGGGTTCTGAACCACTCGGGCACAGCGGTATTTATTTTTGGTTACAAATTTGTCGTCACTGGGATTTGAACCCCAAATCTCCCGAAGCGCGCTACCCAATTGTCACCATTGCCTGAAAAGTTATTATAAATGTATTGTTCTGGTTGCATTATACTCTGTTCTCTGTAGTACCTAATAAATGTAAAAATGTAAAAATACTTCATAAATGTAATAGTTATTTACATTGTAAGTGCAGTAGGTTGGATTATAAGTCGCGAAGTTCCATATAGAAGCATAACGCAAAATACGGGTTTTATTGGGTTTTATTAGAAACATCAAAATGTATGAATTGTATGTATTTATTGTGATTATTTTAAATATCAATTATTTAATAATAACAAAATACGAGTATTAATGTTTTTACATATTTTTTTTTCTATTTTCTTTTACGACGTATACCGACTACCTGTTCTATGATCCTTCGAAACCCCAATAAAACTTTTGCCTATTTAAATAGTTCCAAGCAATTTTCAACTTTCATAAACATATAATGTACCTATAGTGAAAAGAAACTATATTTGCGAGAAATGCAAACATTTTGACAGTGTGCTGTTTTTATTAAGTACCTATTTCTATTATAATTATAATATAATCCATCTATTATATGTTCTCTGTTCTAAATCTCTTGTGTGTAATGTTTTTCTTAATGTAATTGTTCTCTCCTATGTACTTTGCATTAAATATGTTTTACCATACGTTGTTCTTTTGATTTGAAAAAAAATGTAATTATTAAACTAAAATTTTATATTTATGGTGTATTATTTCTTATTATATATTTTCAGTTTACAATATTTACACGAAGTAAATTCAATATGATTTTTTTTAATACGGCCCATTTCATTCGCCTTCAAGTTCAAATAATTTATGACGTCTGAGCACTAAACTAGCCGACCCTCCATAAAAGGTTGTTAATCCTGCAAAAGAATGTTTCAAATATCGCTTCAGACGAGTACAGTGACAACAAAAATTTAAATGACACACGAAACCTAATATTTCTCTTAAATTTTAAGAAATACATTGCAAAGAATATAAAATAATAAGTTATTAAAATGTATATTTAATAGAAACACAAAATTATAATTCAACTGCGTGAAGTATAGTTGTTTAAAACGATATTTGAAAGACAATTATGTAAGGTTTACATCTTTTTTTATGAAGGATTCGGTATGTTATTGGTCCAGCGTCCTATAGTATTTGAATCTGAATATATAACTCGAAGGGAAAAGAATGGACTATATTTAAGAAAATCATAATGAACTTACTTTGTACAAATCGAAAATATATACATATTAAATTTTAATTATTCGCTGGAAATAGTTATTTGTCAAACTAGAGAGGAAAACGTAATTTTTTTTTATTACTCGAGCTCGAGTAGTGGAAAAAGTACTTTCCTTTCATATTAGATACTACATTTTTTCTCATGTTTCAAAAATCGATTTAATATGGATTTTTAATATAATAATGAATTTTTCCAATATTTCATTCTATATTAATATCCATATTAGACTAATTGTAACACTGTACATTTTCCTCTCTACAGAAGATATAGTATATATTGTAAAACAAATTCAGAATTCACGAGATGCGAAAGATTAGGCACGAGACGAGTACTGATACACTATATTTTTTCTACAACCACACTGCTAAAAGTTACAGAGCAAAAATAATACATGAAAACTATTTGTCGTAAAGAACAATGCATGTCGTGAAAAAAAATGTATTGAACAAAAGAACAACATATGAATTTATATAGACAGAATTAGAATCAGAATTATGATAAAAAGACATGCTAGTTTTTTATGGATTTGGAAGATTGAACAAAATTTTTGGGTACGGCCCTGAGTATTATATAGCAGAAAAACTACCTGCCTCAAAGAATCTTTCCCGCAGTCCCATAAAACTTTATAAGGGGCTATCGGCTTATTCTATAATGCGTTTCAAATATCGTGATCAATACTGTGATACGGTATACTCTGCTATTACGAAAAATGATAAAAATTTTGAGAAATTTGTTATTAGTTCGTATTATTAGTTACCGTAGAAGACAGAATGTAGTTAAGAAATTTCAATTACGGGATTTAATGTTTTGTTTTAACAGTAGTAAATGCCATTTCCTGAGCTTCTGTTTTTATTATTAATAGTGGACATTAGTGGATAAAAAAACAATGTAAACTAACCTTTAACATTTCGTGTTTAAGAGTGAGCGGTTAACGGTTAGATGTGCTTTTATCTTAATGGTACTAAAATCAATTAAATTATATAATTATGCAAATTAACCTCAATAATTAAGTAATGATGCATATTCATTGCAGTATAAATGTTTAAATCAGTACACAAGAAAAGTACAGGATTACAGGGCCGGTTTAGCAAATTTATTAGATAATGTATTGATGTTATTGTTAGCCCGTTTTAAGTGTTAGTTGGGTGCCATTCCCATATATGGTTGTTATAGCGTCTGATTATATCTATTCAACAATAGCATGAATTTTTTTACTTAAAATGGCCATATTGCGAACTTACTTTTATAAGACAATCGCTTTTAGGAAACCTAATATTACATTATAATTTTATGAGGCCAATAACAAAAGCATTCATAAAAGTGAGCCCGGAATACTGACCAATGTTTTTATTAAAATTTAAATTTCTAGGCTGGTATTCAGTGGTTTATACTAAAGTCAGTATTAAGACTTTCATTAGCTAAAACACTTTTTTTAACTTAAAACATACTTTACTATAAGGATGATTCAGTGGTACCGAATAAGCTTGTTTTGGTTAAAACATTTGTATTAAAAATATATTCTTGGCAATAGTGCATAATCTGACACAAGACAAATTGGAATTCAATTTTTAATTTGAAACCCTTTTTAAACCCAAATATTGACCAAAAAAACGTACCTATTTTGACTTTTGTCTCTGAGCAAATAACAATTTACATGTGGTTACGTAATTTGTAAACAAAGTATAAAATGTATCTCTTAGATCTGTCTATGAAAACCTCACAGAAAACCTTAAAACAAGGTTTAAAACATCCCCTAGCCCTGTTTTAAAAAAGTATAGTAATTACTATAGCAACAAATAAAAGTGTATTAAAATAACTATAAAAAAAAAATAACCTACTGAATTGAATGTTTAATATAAATCTTAATAAAGACGTTAAACCACACTAATACAATCCACTGAATACCACCCCAAATGTGTATATTACTTATGCACATTTATCCTTATTGAAATTAGTAAGTAAAAAAGTAAGTTAAATAACTTTATATACATATTTTTTCATTTGCGAACATTTAAAAGTTTCATATATAATGAATATTAAATTTATCGAGAAGATATGGAATAATTACCTATATTTAAAATTATTTGTATATAAGAGCAATAGCATTATTTTTTTTATTAATTTTTTTATTAGTAATTTTATTCTATAAGAGTATATATTATTTTTTACTATAAGAAGCGAATGTGAAAGTCAGATTTATATTAGCGATATTTTTCAAAGGTTTGTATATATTTAATATGAAGAAATAAGATATAATTTATTCCTATAAGAACTGATATATATGTCTAGTCACAGAATGGTGAAAAACCAACAAGGAAACAGACACCCTCAAAACTTATGACTGCTGCATAATATCAAATGTAAAATATATGTACAGTGCATTATGCAAACATAACAAAGCATTAGCTAATCATATAGCATCAGTTTTGGAAGTAAAAATTGAAATCGCTTCCTGCAGTAAAAAAAAAAACAGTATATAGCAGTGTACTAGCTGATTCACTTAGTAATCACCAATTCTACTACCGGTCTATGTATCTAGAATCGCTCAACAAGAACGTTTACTATAAATTAGTACATTGAAACTTTTTTTTATTTACCTATCTATATTGTAGCCATTAGACGTACAGGAACAAAATACAGGTTTCAAAACAAGAGTCAGTTTTGGTATTATTCAAAATACTTGTTTTGAGATAACGTTATGATATTGCATTATATAACATCTGGTCATTTTACTTACAATCTGTCACTATCAAACTTAACCAGACTATTAGAGCTGTAATCCCATCTGTCAGGTGAAGTTTATAAGGAATGTGAAAAATCTAAAGTAAAGTAGATTTGTTAAGTTATCAACGTATAAATACATTGCAAATGTTCTGTGAAATCCTACATTCAACGCCCTTATATTGTAAAGGGTTTTAAACCATCTCTGATCGCAGGTAGCTATGCTAATTGAGGAAAAAACAAGTGATACTGGAATGTGAAATTCTACAGTTAACGCCCTTATATTGTAAAGGGTTTTAAGCCATCTCTGATCGCAGGTAGCTATGGTAATTGAGGAAAAAACAAGTGATACTGGAATGTTATTACGTTTGCGGCATTTGAATAATGCGACCACTTGACGCCTCGTGTACAAGTCGCTCACCTGACGCAACAACCGTACTCTGACCAAGTTCCGTTTTACTTACGCATCTGCAAAAATCACTAATCCAACATATGCTCGACCCCGATCGCTCGCATTTTACTTGTTGCTTCTCTAGGCTACAAACATTAAACACAAATATTTCATCATTATCGCCCAGGCTCCGCAATATATTATGAATATTAACTGCTTTTCGATAGCATTGTAAATACTTTATATCTAAACACATAAAGCGGAATGTTATCATCGGATATTTGCCAATTTATTAAAGTCAAAGAAATTATCTTTGATTATTCATACAAATATATTAATTCCTGTATAATTACCTACTTAGATATAGAATTTACTACTTAAGGTTATCAAATATTAACGGTTATATCTGATACAAGAACATTCTATAGCATTTCAAAATTCTGGAAAATCAGTGCCGGATTCAGATTAAACTCCTCTACCACCGTAAATTAAATTTTAAGTTTACTATAGTAATAAAACGAAGTAAAATATATACCAATTTATTTAATATTTTTTTATTTAAATATTTTTCACAATTTTGACAATTTTTATGTATGTAAGCTTGAATTTTCTTAACCTTATTGGTGTTATTATTATTATTTAATTATTTATGCCTTACTGAGACTTCGAATGTACATTGTAACTAAATTATTATTATGTTATATGAGTTTGTAATATTTCTTTTTTTCTACAATTTTCTGGAACCAAAGTTTTTACATTTTCCGTCTTGTCCGATAGAGTGACTTAGTAAATTTAAAGTCAAATAGCTTTAAATTAAAAGTTTCATTTTTTAAAAGGTAATAAGTTGTATGATTCATGTTTATTATTTTTATAAATGCTAAATAATTGTGAATATGGCGCAATATTTTTTTCAGATGGAAGTTTAATAATTTTTTTTAGAGAATGCTAAATTTATAATAAGCAGCATTTTAATATTATTAATAAGTCAGCCATTTATACTTATTTAGTCACATATAACTAGAAAAAATATTTTACCTTTTGAATTTGTCGATGTGGCATATTATAAGTTTATATTGGGAACCCAAACAAATTTAAATTTAATACAGTCAGATTTGCATTAAAGATTTGTTTTTAAACAAGTAGGGGAGAGTAGCCTAATTTGGACCGTCGCCTAATTTGGACCGCTGTGGTATCCAAAGATTGATAAAATCTGTGCGATTTTAGATAGACTACTTGTTATACGTAGAGGTAGACCAGATTAATGTAATCGTGTTTGTGAAAAAATGTCTCATGGTTACATTGAGAGAAGGGTTATTTGTTTGACTACGAAGAAAATTTGTTATTTTGATGTAAGAGTGAAAGCCGTTAGTTCGTCCAAACGTAAGTAATTACAGGTCCTCTTATATCATCACAAAGCTTACTTATCTATCTATAATTTCCTGTTAAAATTTTATGAGTTTATGTTACTTTGACATTTTTGTATAATTTTAAGTATAAAATATTCAAGTTGCCCAAGTTGGACCGAAAACAGTTGCCCAAATTGGACCGACAAAAATTGTGATTACGGCACAGAATAGTACATAGAGAAGCGACATGTCGACATGTCGGTACCTTTCACGGTACCCTATTCAGTTCTATGACCTTGGAGCATTGTATAGACCTTTAAATTTGTTGACTTCTCCTATCTCTCCCTAAGATGTGACGAAACTATCCGATTTTAAACAATGAGCCCTTTAAATTTGTTGCCTTTCCTCATCTTTCTGACAAAATGCGAAACATAAAAAAGAAAAAAGAAAGAAAATTGTGATTCATGGTTTTGTATATTGTGTGAAGAAACCAATGAAGAAAATATGATACAATATATGAAATGTCGCACTTGGATTCATTCTCAGTGTGCTGGAATTAGTGCTGTAGTTAAAAGGTTCTATTGTTGTAATTTTCGTTAAGAAAGCTAATGGTCCAATTTAGGAAGCTAGCGGTCCAAATAAGGAAACCGGTTTCCTATATTGGACCGATGACAAGATTTTTTTGAATTTATTTTTTACTATTATAAATGGTATTTAAAATTTAATAAATGGTTTCATTTTGAAGGTACACTTAGTGAGTTTCTTTTCTACTACTTAATTTTTATTGACACTTCTTCCGTGCTTTTATATAGTGAATATTATAAAATTGGTCCAAATTAGGCTACTTTCCCCTATATGTCTATGAAAGAATCATTTGAAAACGAAATTTATGCTATTTTTTTCCTGATTTATTTTTTAAATAATTGTATTCTGGGGAGGGTTTAAGCTCCACCTCCCCTTCAGTGCGCCTCTGCCTTATAGTATAGATAAATTACATATATTCCAGGATTTACTCTTCTCTCCCGCAATCTGCACATTCTACCTTCAAGTTTGAGCCAATATTTGTATAATTGGTGCAAGTAGTTTTCTTTAGTATTTTAACTTTGATGTACTATAAGGTATCCTTTCTAATAAATTACAAATATATAAAATGTTTAATAAATAAATAAATTCTTTACTGGAGGATACGAGAATATTATATTATAATTTTTACCAATAATATTTATGTACTCATATATAATATTTTAGTACGTGTATACTGAAGCCATGATTTCTCAAATATTATTCAATATAAGTATCAAATATATTTATAGTAATTTCAAGAACTACTTAAATTTTGATAATAAATAATCAATTCAAAGTAGAATGTTACTATATGCGTCAAATTGATTTTATTAGAAAAGTACTTTAAATATTTGTTTGATAAATTAGGATCAAAATTTTTTAAAAGAGGTATATACCTACTTGTATATTGTCACTTCCAGATATGAACATGAACTTTACAATTCAGTGAATTAATTTTAATGAAACGTTGTATTTAAGATTCTGAGATGAACTGTTGAAGAATTAATAAACTTTTGGAAAAAAGTGAACAACTCTAGAAATCGAAGTTTACTCGCTGCATATTAATTTTTACGAATATAGCCTAAAGCCTAAATGAATAAAAATTAAAAATCATTATTTGAGAAAAGTGTAAAATGTGCAAATAACAATTATTAATGGAGAAAATAAGTAAAAGTGGTTATTATATGTACCTATAGCATATATTCTGTAATGGTATTCGGTTTATAAATCGTACATTATAAAGCAATTTAAGAAAATTGTTCATTGTATTCATCCATGTATATTTGAATTTACATGTTAACTTCAAATCTTGATCCTTTTTTTTAAATATATCAAAAAATTATAAATAAATAAATAAATGAGAAATATATTTTTCTACGACTATTAAGATATTTGCTTGTTGTATGGGGCCGTTCAAGTATTACGTAAGCACTATAGGGGGGTGGGGGGGGTCTTTGTTTTGCTTATTTTGGATGACATGGGGGGTAGGGGAGTCTAGATGATGATTACGTCATCGGTAGCTATTAACTTTTTAACACGAATGGCAACCCTCACATTGGCTAAGTTCCGAATGGTGCAAAAATCGATGTCAATTGAATCGTGGATTCGGGTTTCATGGACTGAAGACTGTTAATTTTAATTTAATATGCGTACCAAAAATTTAAAATAAGTTTGTTATGTTTGTAAGATTATAATATTTTGTCCCTTACTCTATCTTGAATACTGTATCAGTAAAATCTAACCTCCATTCTAAATCTGTTTTCTTATTTCTAAAATTATAATTATAACATTTTAATTATAATATTAAAAAAAATTTAATTGAAAAATGTTTACGTAAGCATGGGGGGAGGGGGTAAGAGCTTTGCTTACTTTTGCTGACAAGGGGGATGGAGGGGTAAATAATTGTAATAAATCTGCTTACGTAATATTTGAACGGCCCCTATGTTTGTTATTGCTATATACGCATAAAGGGTACATAGTATATTGTAAGCACATATTTATATCTAACGTGGTAACCACAGACAACGTGAGGTATAAATCCTTATGACACAGTTCTGTCAATGAATTATTCTAATATGACATTAACACCTAAAATGTTTTTATCGAAATTTTCGGTAACATATTTACAGACGTAATTTTCGCAGTTTTTATAATATTTGGCGATCATAAATTAAATATTTAATTTTTAAATTTGATGACAGTTATAAAAAATAATGTTGTTTGTTTTCAAGTTAGTCGCTAAAATGGTCGAAAAAAAGTATAGTGTACAACTCGCTTAGAATGTCCATTTCACACTATTATGATTTGCATCATTCGATTTCGGCTCATGCTACAAACTTTCATACTCATATGAATTAGGTACCATTCCATGCTTGTTGCACAATATATTATGAAAACATATAGGTATGACCGGTTAGGTCTAACACAAATTTTAATGTCCTTCAATATTATTATTATTATTTAGATAAATAAATAAATTTTTCTTCATGCTGTCACAATTTGGATTTGTATTACGTAGTTAAAAATGAAGCCTTGTTGGTGCAAATGGATTTAAAATTACAATAACTAGCGACAATGTGTGACCACATCATATTTTATTCAACAAAATACATTACTTTTTCATGTACACATTTTTATAGTAGTTTAACAAACACCTGCCGTAATGTACCTTTTCTGTCACACCTTATTAAAAATAATTGCCCCATGCCAAAACAGAGAAGAACTCTGAAGCGACAGTGCAAGGTCACTGCAGTCTGCATCTGGTGCAACAACCCAAGTGTGAAATATTCAAAACCACAAGCCTCGATAGTGAAAATAAACGATCTGCTAGCGATTGCACTCGCCATGTTCGTTTACCGTACTGCATTGTTTTTGCGTGTAAAGATAATGGTCACGTGTCATTCGCAACATCAGCGGAACAAATACTCGATTGCAGATGTTGGATTGGATTGTGGGGAAAAAGTGCTTGATGGTTGTTGGTAGGCAGTGCAGAAGGCATAACAAACCTTTTAGATCGAGAATTACTTATGGGAATCATATGACTTACAAATGGATCAAGAACCAAGGAATTTCATGCCAATTTGTATCAAAATTTGGATTTATATTGAATTGTTTTTCTATTTTAGTTTCATCTTCCATTTCTTTAAGAACTCACTACATACATATTAATTTTTAAGCTTACAGAATTTTTAAAATCGTCACTAAAAACATACTTTTTTGAAGAGTAATTTGCTATCTGGACAAAATCGAATTGTAAGTCATATTTCTTTGTTTTCGATTTGATATTTTATTTTGTAATACTAATTTGACAATGTAACTGATACATTTTTATATTTATCATGATATTTACATTACAAAATAAGAAAGTTATTATTTTATTCTTGAATAAAACAATTTTTTAGTTTTGTATTATATTTTGAAATAATAAGTGTTTTGAAAATTATATAGTATATGTTAAATATATATTAAAAAAATGACGTTTTTTGATTAAGATATTTCTATAAAAAATTTTACTTTTTTAGCATTAATGTTTGGTCTCCTTTTTTGTAAGAGATATTTGAAAATAATTTATGCAACGTTTAGAACCTTCTAATTTTTAATAAAAAAAAACATAAAATATGAGAAAAACATAAACAACCCTATAATCTAAATAAGAAAATGATGTAATATTTTATATCTATTAATGCGATATTAATCTTTGTTTGACACAACAATACGCTTCGTTCCACAATATTTCATAGTCGATCAAAAAATTGAATTTTTTATCCTTGAATCATAAGTAACAATTTTGCAATGTGTAACTATCCTAATAATAATGAAGGTAGGATGATATGGTGGAATGAAAAACACATAAATTATGCCTTATCTTATATTAGTTTTAAAACTTCCTTATAAAGCGTAGAATAGAAAAATGTATTATATATTAAAATATAGTTTTTTTAACTTATTTATATAGCCAGGTTATTATGACTATGTTTATATACGTATATTTATATTTCTTATTAGAATTTCTTAGTAAAATAAGTCTATGTTATGCGATTGCTCCTTTTCTGTACCGCATAATGTATGTCACTCACATTTCTTAAACAATTTTAATAAGACATAAAACATATAATGTCATTTTATATGCTTTAGATATAAAATTTAGAATTTCCGTTATGAAAATAACTAAACCTAGTATCGTCATAGATTTAAATGAGCTACACCTTTCATGCCTTAATTAATTCTACAACTTCTGATGAATGCATTGAATTAGTCCTGCAATAAACTAGAAATGGATGAATTTGCATGGAAGGTGTAACATTAATTATTAATTCCAGTGTAATATGTAAATAAATGTCAGACCAATTTGCTACATCAAGAACTGAACTATCTATGCTCTACTAACTTCTCGGTAACATCCCGAATGGTAATACTTGATATATATGCACCACTGACTTAATTACAATATGATAAATGCTATAATTTGTATAATTCCAGCATTTAAAAGTGAATACGCCGTTTTAATCCGTGTGTTGTGAAGTTAACAGTGTTAGGATAATATTTGATTATAAGTTTAAGCATTCGTAGAACTTTCTGTATGTTTGTAGGATTTAACCGTGAAATATGTGTACAGCACAAACAAAAAACCAATTGTAAATGCTCATGTGCTTAACAGGGTAGTATTAACATTTATCTCACAGTAAACAAGGCGTAAATTCTAGGAAGGATTCTAGATATTCATTCTAATTTAATAGCGATAACTGTTATAATCAATTACAAGACACAACCAAATGTTCCTGGAAATCTTGAAATTTACGGTCAAAGGCTATAACATATTAACTTAGAGTTAAACACAGTTGTATCAGTTCTAGTAAAAAGTGGACAAAAAAGTAAATACACTTTATTTCCCGCAGTTGATCCTCACTTCATCAATGGGGTATTCCATGTTTTTTTCATTTTTTAATGTTATTCTATGCATAAAAATATGACCCGTATTTTTTCTTTTCGCCGAAAGGTTTCAAACACGCCAGAAATTTTTTTTAAAGTTTCAATAAATTACCCCCTAGAAAATCGGCCGTGCGTGTGACGTCACAGGCACTGAGAATCAGCTGAGAACATCATTCGTAGGTCTGAGTCAGAGGCGTGGCGCGTTTGAACAAGAGCCAATAGGCTGAAGCGAGTGCCTTCTTCGTCACAACAAGGCTGATACTGAATTTTACGTACTCGATTCAAATGCATTACAATTTCATTTTGATATCATGGTATTAAAAATCAGAAAAATAATAATTATATTCACTTTAATATTACTTATATATGGTAAACAATGATATCCAATAAGAATTTCTTTAAAAGCCGTAGGCTTGGAATACCCCATTGTAATCATGTGATTCAAATCGGTGGAAGGAAGGGGGATTGATAATATCATCTTGTCGGATGAAATCGTGTGTGTAAATAAAAGTCAAAACTGAGAGTATTATATACAAATATAAAAATGAATAAAACATAAGGAAAGAGTTGTAGAGTAAATTAACGAAACTGCCAATGCACTGTGAAGCACAAATTGTCGACGCCAAAATCATATTCAACAATGATAGGAATGACATGGATGACATATTAAAGTTTTTTACATACTTAAAAATATCCGTTACCGTGGGTACACTACTGTTTCTATTTCATTTTTGTCGTTGGTTATGCATATACGGCAAGGATGCAAGATAAAAGTTTAATAATTCTTGCCTTGACTTCTTCTTCTTGACTTGAGGATAAACTGCGGGAAATATAGTATATTGTAACGATTCCAAGTTCACGTCGACGGCCGCTGTCACGACAGGTTTGCTCGCCTCTATTGTCCTGTTTTCGAGAGAATTGGAGAACATTTCAGAACTTAATTGTCTTACTATAAAAACCCCGAGCAGGAGATCGCGAGGACAGTCTAATATTAGAACGCGTGGTGAAAATAAATAGATGGTGATATAAATAAATAATTGGTGATATAAATATATCGTGTAAATAAATAGTGCGTAGTGTTAAGTATTTAAATAAATAGTCTTATACCCGTATTCATAAAACATTCGTTATAATTATAACATTTCGTTAAATATTTTCTCCAATAACATAAGTCGTCTTTGACGAAAAATAAAATTTTTGGTTTGTCTACTATTTTATAATTTGTCAAAAAATTTAACGAAGCGTTATAACTATAACGACCGTTTTATGAATACGGACATTAGTGTTTAAGTTTTTATTAATAATTCTTATTCCTAAATTAGTGTTTATATTTGTTTATTTATAGTGTTACTTATTTTTATTATATTTTATTATTCTTATATCTTTTATTAAAATTAGTTATATAAATATCCATGTTTTAATTGTTTCTTTACACTTCACCTAAATAAATAAACGTTACAAAATACATATTTTTTGTTGTTAGCAATGAATGCGTATTCCACTTTTACTAAGTATTCGAATTAGGACAATGAACACGAATAAATAAAACAAAGTTTGAATACAAGAAACTTGGGCACGATATACCCATAGATTTCAAGATGACACATGGGCTAACTAACTAGAACCAGATAAGATGACGACATCATGAAGACTTTAATATAAAATACTGGTGCATTGATAAACTTATAAACCATAAGAAAATATATTCTGGTGTGAACACCACATGATTTCCTTCTACGTCTATTATATTATACACATTTTTTGTTATACTTTACTTAAACTTATTTTATTGGAAAGAGATATCCGATTCTCCAATCAGTCGCACGTTCAACATTTCAACATACTACGGCTATTCGTTTTTGAGTTATGCAAAATATATAAAAAAAACCCTTCGAGTCAAAATGGATTCAAGAATGATTAAAACGTATATTTCCGTTGAAATGTGAAAAATTGCGATTAAAAAAAGTTCGTGCTTTCATTACTTCTTTACAGAGAAGTAAAAATCGTTAATACATAAAATTCCATTTATAACTTATCATCCAATATAATAATAATATTTTGGTGAATAGAACCAATCACATTCTAATTTCACCGTTAATTATCTGTAGTAGTAATTGCCACGGAAATTTCACTGCTAAATAGGCGTTGCTTAGATACAACGTTCATCAAAATTGTGACAAGTAATTGCAAAAATATTTATATTTCGAGATATTGTCATGCCGAATACTATTCGTGACTTGAATTTTTATTGTAATTTTTGCGTAGTTCACTCCTGCTTGTTGTAATGAAAATTGAAATGTGTGCATAGACTTCTAAGATCATGGCGGCAAAACTTCGGTAAAAAGCTAGTCATTTATGGTATTATATACATATTATTATATTAATTTTTAGAGTTAAATAGAACATAATTTAAAAATTATTATAAAATGTTCAACATTTATATAAAAATCATTAAAATTTAAAAAGTGAACATTTTATCATAGCTTATGTACATTAAAGATGGACATCACTACTTCTTAATATTGTAGTCTATATCTAGACTTTCTAAACTCTTGTCTTGTCTTATCTGATAAAATTCTTGTTTTAAAATATCAAGACAAAACAAGATTTTCTTCTTCTAGATCAAGACGAGAAATTCTACACAATTTTCAAGTCTATATCAATTAAAAGATTAAATTTTCGAAATATAAATGTATCATTGTAAAATAGAAAAAGAACGCTGCCGAAGAATTATCTATCCTTGCCTGAAGCATATGCGCAGGTTATAGTAGATTCTTGAAACAATTTAGAGTCTTGATATGTAGATAAGACCTTGTAATCTAGTCGTAGACGTAGTCAAGTCTTGTCTTGAAATTTCTACACAAGACAAGATTTTGCAAATTCTTGTCTTGTCTTGTC
Source organism: Stenolophus ochropezus (assembly GCA_035578165.1). Lineage (NCBI taxonomy): Eukaryota > Metazoa > Arthropoda > Insecta > Coleoptera > Carabidae > Stenolophus > Stenolophus ochropezus. The sequence continues at coordinate 9,749,616 of JAQOWZ010000002.1, forward strand.
TTTTCTAGGCGGCAACACTACTAATTCTGTCTCTTTTTAATCTATTGTGCTAAGAGTTTTATAAAATAAAAAAATCATCAATAATATTTTTGAAAATAAAAAGAATCCATTTTTTGGAATTTGTTACACGCTTATTTATGAAGTTTTATTTTTAGAGTATTATTTTTTTCCGTTCATTTACTGAGGTCATAAAGAATCAAATGAGAGTGAGGTGATGGTATAATGATACACATAACATATCGCTGCAGGGTTCGAACCCAGAACATTTAGGCTGCGAAATATAAATGTTAACCTCTAATCCAACGGTGTCCAACTAAAAAGATAAGTTTTAATGTTTACGTTACTTTTTGTTCCTTGAATAATCCACTGCAGATATCAGGACAAGAAAAGTATCCTTTTTTTAAGAGAAACAATCCCAATTCGGAAAACATCTAATTCCACGAACAACCATTAATCTTAATCTGGTGTAATTCCTGCTCCATATCCTTCCTGGAACCACCAATCAATAGCCAGCATTGTGACAAAACAACCAATCAAATTAGACGTGTGTAGCCGGGCCGACCGGGATGGGACCCCGGCCGTTTGATATGTAAAGCATGTGTGCACTCCGCGGGCCAGTCGAGCGTGGATGCCTATTCGAGGAACGGAGGATCACTCGCTGTATTGCATTCGAGGTGGCCGGGTAACTGTTCCATGATCCATGGGAAGCTTCACACCTGGGGAGCGCATTGTTGGCACTTGGCAGTTTCTTCGTCTTCGAACGGTTACTATTAAACTATTAATTAACGGATTTAAGATTCTGGGTATTATTAATGAGACCTGATGGCTACACCGAATTTTCATTATTTTTTTATGTCTTCTATATTGTTTAAGGAAAGTATTGGAACACATCACATCTGTTTGCCAACTTGCACTAGGTATTTTTAGTATTTACTGTCTTTTATTTAACATTGAACCAGTGGCGGAACTACCGTGAAACTCATAAAGCTTACCTTCAAGGTCCCCAACGCTAAAGGGCCTCTGGACTGGGCCTAAAGATTTCTTTTACTTGAAAATTAATAAAACAATAAGATAAAATATGATGTACATAAAGTATTCGAAGGTATATTTTATACATTGTATTGGCTATGTATACGGAATATAGAGTGGGAGATATGAAAATGATAGTAGCAGTCAATGCGGAGAAAATCAGCAAATTGACTTTTTTGTAATAACATATTATCTCGAATCTAACAACAATGTTTAATTTCATCATTGAATTCCTTTATAAAGACAATAAAAAACATTTACATCTATAAATCATAAAGTATGAAAGTAAAGCGCAAAATATGTCCGAATATATAAATAAAAAGAATTGTTATGTAAACAAACGAATAAAAACAAAGAAATTTGCAGATAATGAGACTGGTAAAGAGATATTTACTGGACACATAAAAATTCGTACAGAAAAAAAAACTTAATTGGCATTTTCCCAAATTTAACTATTAGAAAAATAAATTCTAAATTATCTATAATAAAAATTAAATATTGGTCGACAATTAATGTTTCACGAGAGTCATGTATTTTTATTGGTATTGCGTTAGTCTTGCAAAAAGAGCTACTAATTTCAAAGCAAGAGAATACAAGAAATTAACTTCCAATTATGTTATTATAAGAACCTAATATATAGATTTTATTTACCTAAAAGTACAAAAATATGAGGGTATGAAACAAATTAATATTTTTGTAATAGTGGAGCTATAAGATTTTTTGTTTCCATAATATTCATTTAATAATAATATTAATAATAAATGTATTATAACATTTATATTTAATAATTGTGATCAAGACAAGATTTTTATATTCTACAGTAATGAAAGACGAGATATCCTTAAATATCTGGTCTGACAAGAACTAACAAAACTGTTGGTTATTTAAAAGACAAGAACAATTAACACAGAACAACACAATGGTTTAATAATATAATAGAACATACAAAACTTAAAATAAATATCGTGGATGACAAATCAATATATTTACTATCTATTATTTTTCTACATACGTGATTACTTGATATTTAACAATAATTCATATTTCCAACACTTCCCCTTGAATTATTGTTAATTGTATTATAAATATAAAGTTATCGAAGACCAAGCATTTTAACAAAATATTCATGCTTGTCCTTAGATAGTGGTTTGGTCAATATATCTGACAACATTTTCTCGGTAGGTAGATATTCAATTGATATTACTTTGTCTTGGATATGTTTTCTAATAAAATGATGCCTGATATCTATATGTTTGGATCTCTGGCTAGTAACGTCATTTTTTGCCAAATATATTGCTCCTCTATTGTCACAATAAATTATGTATGGCTTAAATTCTACACTCGGTTGTAGTTCATTAATTAATGTTTTGAACCACAAAATTTCTTGAATTGTGGAACTAAGTGCCATATACTCAGCTTCAACTGTACTTAAAGCAATTGTTCTTTGCTTCTTACTATACCAAGAAATCAAGCCACCCATAAATTTGAAACTACTCCCTGTGACAGAATGTCTATTATTGTTTTCATTACCCCAATCAGCATCACTAAAACTTTTTACAATATCATTACTATTTTTATCAAATTCTAATTTTAAATTTAGTGATCCTTTTAAATACCTAAAAATTCTCTTAACTGCAAGCCAATGACAATTTTTAGGTTTATTGTTAAATTGACTGACGCAATTTACAGAGTACGAAATATCTGGTCTAGATATTAGAGATATATATAAAAGACTACCTACAGCTTGTTGATATAATAGTGAATCAAAATTTACTGAGTCTTCTTCCGACGAATCTCTCAATTTTAAACCAGCTTCCATCGGGGTCGACACAGGTTTGCAGTCTGCCATCTCGAATCTCTGCAATATTTTTTCGATATACTGTGACTGGTCGATCCATAGTTTTCCATTTTTCCAGTCTCTGGTGATCTTCATCCCTAAACAACTTTTTACTTCCCCTAGGTCTTTCATTCGGAATTCTGATTCTAGTTTTCTTTGTATATTTTTCTTCAAACTCGGATCTTTTGAAAAAATGAGAATATCATCTACATATATGGCTACTATGATGATACCTCGGCTTGTATGTTTATAGTAGACACATGGATCTGCTTTTGACTGTTCAAGACCACTTTCAATCAGGACTTGGTACAAGCGACGATTCCAACACCTTCCACTCTGTTTTAGCCCATACATAGCTTTTCTTAATCGCCAAACTTTACCAGGTTGCTTCTCTTCAAATTCTTTAGGTGGAATTACGTAAATTTCTTCATCAATATATCCATGAAGGTAAGCTGTCTTTACATCCATATGCGTTATATTCATATCTTCTTTAACTGCTAACGCAAAGAGGTATCGTAAAGAGGAATATTTCACAACTGGTGAAAAGGTTTCTTCATAGTCGATTCCTTCTTTTTGTAAACAACCTTTAACTACTAGTCGAGCCTTATATTTTGGAGAAATTGACTCGGAATTTTTTACTTTGTATACCCATTTTGTTCTAAGAGCATTCTTACCTTGCGGTATATTTGACCATTCAAATGTTTTGTTGATTTTGAAAGATTCTAATTCTTCATTCATGGCTTCCTTCCATCTTGGAGCTTGCGGACTTGCGAGTGCTTCCTCTGGAGTAAACGGTTCATTATTCTCAGCTACAAGATATGACACATTATTTGGGTCATTTTGACGATTCATAATTCGAATGGATCTTCTCAGTTGAATTGGTTCAGCGGCTTGTATTTCTTCTTCAGGAGTTCGTTCAGGAGTCTGATCATCTTCTTCATTGACTAATATAAGTTGATCATTGTCAGGTAATCCATTATTTTCAAGAACTAAATTTTCTTCTTCACTTTTGTCATTATTTAAATACAGAGAAATATTTTTATTTCTTTCTTCTTTAGTAAAAGATTCTTCTTCAATCATTTTATGTTCTAAGAAGACTACATCTCTGCTAATTGTTATTTTTCTTGTAAATGGGTTAATAAGTCGATAACCCTTAGTATTTTCGCAGTATCCGATAAATAATAATTTTTCAGATCGAGAATCCCATTTCTTTCGTTGCTCTTTTGGTATTTGTGACATTGCTTCGCATCCGAAGATTTTAAGGTACTTCAGATTGGGTTTTCTTGAATACCAAATTTCATACGGAGTACTTTTCTGGACAGCTCTTGTAGGGCTTCTATTATTGAGATAAACGGCTGTAGATACTGCTTCTGCCCAATACATTTTGGGTAAATTTGCGTCTTGAAGCATGCATCTTGCCTTCTCAACGATTTTACGATTGGCTCGTTCTGATGTTCCATTTTGCTGGGGCGTAAATCTTACGGTACGCTGATGTCTAATTCCTTTTGAAGTTAAAAAATTTGACATATGGTTGTTTACAAATTCTGTACCATTATCAGATCGTAAACATTTAATTTTCTTGCCAGTTTGTGTCTCTACAAGGATACAAAATTCTTTAAATTTATCAAAAACTTGTTCTTTTGATTTTAAAAAATATACGAATGTGTACCGGGAATAATCGTCTATTAAAATGAAAAAATATTTACTACCCCCTATCGAAGTTGTTTCCATTGGCCCACATAAGTCGGTATGGATCAATTCCAATACTTCTTTTGCTCGAAACTTGCTTGATTTAAAAGGTAATCGAGTTTGTTTGCCTGCTACACATACTTCGCAGGGATTACTGTCAACTTGAAGACATTCTATACCGTTGGCCATAGTCTTTAATAAGTTTAAGCTTTTTCTGTTCATATGACCTAATCTCCGGTGCCATATATTTTTGTCACTTGTTGTGATATACGCTCGTTGAAAAGTGTCATTTTGTGGTGTGTTTAATTCATAAATACCATTTTTCTGCGTTGCGGTTGCTATGAGTTCATTTTTACTATTGATTACTTTCCCACCATCTTTATTAAATATGACTGTATTACCTTTACTTGTTATCTTGCTAACTGATAAAAGATTTGCAGCAATTCCAGGTGCGTAATGTACATCGTACGCTTTGACATTGACATTGTCATTGTAATTACTGTCATCACCTGTCAAGTGAATGTTGACAATTCCAACTGACTCAGTTGTGAGCGATTGCTTATTCGCAGTGAATATTTTAACTGCGGATTTGGAAACAGCTTCGCTAATGTTGGATTTATCTTTAGTTAAGTGTACAGATGCACAAGAATCCAAATACCACGCAGAATTATTTATTGAATTTCTTTCTGAATACATACATGACAAAAAGGCATTTGTATTTTTACTGTCTCCCTTTTTATTATTAGTGTCGTCATTTTTATTCTTAGACCGACAATTCGAGGCAAAATGTCCTTGTTTGTTGCACTTGTAGCATCTGACATATTGTTTCTGTTTCATATAATTATTCTTTTTATAAGAATGTTCTTTACTATATAGTGCGGCATCATTTGATTTGTTTTCTGCTTTGGCCTTAACATCTTGCAATAGTTTTATTTTTATTGCATCGGCTGTGATTGAGGTACCGGAGCTTTCCAAACCCATTATCATCGGTTTGTATTCTTCAGGAAGACCTGCTAATAATAAAGTTCCAATCCACTCATCAGTTATATCAAATTTTATTTCTCGGAGACGTTGCGCTGTAGATATGATTTTGTTGACATATTCTTCTGTAGATCCACAATCTTCTAAGCGTGTTAGAATTAATTGACGGAGAAGTCCGACTTTTCTTGTAAGTCCGGAATCTTCAAATAGTCTCTGTATTGTATCCCAAGCTTCTTTAGATGTCTCGCATTTCTCAATATGATGAATTAGATCTGTTGCTACTAACAATGAGATTTTTGCTAGTGCTTTGCGGTCTTTATCTCTATTTTCTTCTATCTTCACAGTGCCTTGTACGACGTCCCATTGATCATCCAATTTCAATAATGACTTTACCTGAAATTTCCAGGATGTGTAGTTTTCGCGACCCTTCAATTTATCGATGAAGGACAATGCTGAAGACATTCTGGATAGCAGATTCAGTTTTAATACAACGAAACGAAATATTAATAATATTCGCGTCGGCGACCAGACGTCACTTCACAATACTATTCACTGCACTAATTGTTAATACCACTAGATAAGCCTGGGCCCATAACCTTTGTTAGTTATTTAAAAGACAAGAACAATTAACACAGAACAACACAATGGTTTAATAATATAATAGAACATACAAAACTTAAAATAAATATCGTGGATGACAAATCAATATATTTACTATCTATTATTTTTCTACATACGTGATTACTTGATATTTAACAATAATTCATATTTCCAACAAAAACATATATCTTGTCCTACAACTACTGATATATTAGTTTTACTTTCATGATTATAGAAATAGTAACTATTGATTGCAAACTTTACTAAACTACTTGTCCACTATTCAACATAATAGTGCACTAAAATTTTTAAATTTCTTACTTCTATTTGAAACGAATTGTGGAAAGCCAACATTAAACGAAAGGGTAATAAATACTCTATGAAGTTATAATTTGAATAACAATGAATATAATAATTTCCATTTGCTTTGATTGTGTTTATATGATCAAAACAGTTGGCAAAAAAGCAAATTTATGAATTTTTGTAAATTAAATTATATTTCAGGCTATGAATGTTTCAGTGGTATGTGATGAACAATCTCTGAGAAAAGTGATTACCGCTTCAGCTTTAATAAAACGGTTCCGTATATGGTTATGAATTTAATTTCACTGATACATAGCATTGAAAGTCTTTAAGTGCGTGTGTTTTGAAATGTAATTGCGTATATTCTCAATTTATTCCCAATTACACATCTCAGCCTAACCAAACACATGGAAATCCGCGTGTATGTATTTAAGTGTCCGGTAATAGCGAATAAACATGGTTAATAGTTAGTTGCGGCGCGCAAATTGAATTAAAGCAATTGAAAACCAAACTCACTTACAAGATATTCAATTATTGAATGAATATTAAGTGCAGACGCGACGACTGTTGCATATGAAGCAGCGCCCTTAAAGGCAGACGCGCCAATAAGGAAACTACACGTGTCATGTTTCTGTAAAGCGACTAATAAATTATTGTCAGAAGCAAGGAGCACGTTACCTGCGCGCTAATTTATCGCTGGCACACTAACGCAAGGATTTCGCGCTTCTACGTACGTTTATTTTACTTTATTCATCAATCTTTTCTGGGGTTTTATTGCGCAACATTCTAACCTATAAAAATCAACACAACAACACATACCCGTTACTTTCGCGAGAAAAACATCATTTCTTATACTCAGATTATCAGTAATTGAATCATTGATCAATTCGCTCTACTAATTTTAATTTACTTTTTACAAATTTAAATATGGTCAACAACTATAATACATTCGAAACATCGTTCTGCGCTAAATCTGATATACAAAATAATAACTCTTTTTTATATAATGTATAATAATTTAAAAAAAAAATTAAAAGTAAGGAAGTAACAAAGAAAATAAAAATCATGAAATTCTTAAGTAGAGGGGAAAAAATCAGTAAACAAATAAAAAATGTAGAGATTAGAACCAAATTACAGAGACTGTTTCCTGGAAAATGATTTAAATCGTAAAATCTTTTTTCTACGACCACTATTAACGGTGGCACTCACTTTTCCTACAGTATATAAAGCTTCAAAGTTGTAAATTTGCTACAACCGTGGGTTAAATGTGAGAAATGATTTCTCACTACTTTTTTTGTTTAAGTTTGCTTAAAATTTAAACCTTGTTTGTGCAACTGAGCATTAATTATTGTAATTGACAGTGAAAATATTATAAAAAGAATTATATTAATACTGTACATACTAATTATTTTAATAATTTATTTTCTGTATCAGCAGTCAACAATAGTTATTTACAGCGCGAGGCGAAATGAAACTCCCACCGAGGTATGTATACTACTTTATTTACAATCAAACGTATACAGTTAATTGTTACATAAGGTATAGTATTTTTTGACAACTATTATAATTTGTTTTAACCTATTTTATTGTAGAGATTTATGACAATGTTGCTAGGCAACCTCTACATAAATACTTCCAACCTAGTGCAATTTGTTACTTCCAACCCAACAGTTAGGAATAACTAACTTCCAAACCTCCAAAAAGTTAGGAATCGGCATATTACTATAATGATTGTGAATAAAATTATAAAGACAACAGGCGACGCCTTCTGAATAGGGCACACAACATTGTGTTATTGAAAACACTAACTTCAAGAAAAATTACTTTTGTCTTTTAAAAATGAAAGCTAATATGTTATGAATTATTTTAAAAATACTCATTCCTTCTATTAACTAATGCATACAAATTCGATTAATTTACAATTCCTTTACAAGCCATAACCTCTCTCATTCCTCGCAGACTGAAACGCGAAATCCTGCGGCGCAAACATGCGACATGTCCTGATCCCTGGGTGGGAAATGTGTCAGTTTCGCGCGTCCCACGGTCACAGCGACGCATGTTACGTAAGGCCACGCGTGCGTGTGCGTGAGCGAATGCGTGAGGCCCGCAATGTGTGAAGTGCATACGAATGAGCAGAAGAATGGATTAATTAAAACCGTTGTCTATTCTTCACATGATTATACGCTCTTTATAGCCTTTAGTGCTAATTATTGTACTTAGAAAAGTAAATAGAGTTATGGCTTTTATCGAGGACTACATCTGCAGGATCTCATGTTTATATCTTGTATGTTTTATTATCCATTCAAAAAATGTGCTATTACATTATCATTACTTATATGTAAAATAATGGCTCAAGTTTAAAACAAGGATGAATGTTTTAAATCACGATTAAAATCAAGTATTTTTTTTCTCATAATAAATTTAAGAAATAATACGTTAGGCCTAAAATTCTAATTTTATTAATCAATATCAAATTAATAAATTAATTGTAATAATTCTCATGAACATTTACTTCTTCCTAACTGATTTTACATACTAAGTATATGCAATAATTGGTAGGTACACGTGTGGTTTTCGCATAGGGATCTCATCTTTTCTTTATAATTTTCCTGTTTCATGTTTTTTCCAACTCTTGTTTAATACTAATAATGTTATACCTATTTTTCATTGTAAAAACTTATTCAGCATTTATGGATTTCATATAATAACATAAGTTTTTTTTATTATTATTATTATACACCTAGGAAATCATTTATTACTTTTGTCACTCCTTTATAGTTTACGTAGAAAATAAATAACTTTTACCAAGATCTCTAGAGTTAACAACTTTTTAAATATTTTTTTAAAGAAGATAATATAGTAAAATTTTAAGGAATGAAGAGACATCAAAGACCTGTAAAATGAAATAAAACTAAAAAAATAATCGAGTGATGTTAATATTTAGAAAAAGAGTAGTTTGTTCTAATTTTTATTCTAAGTTATTAAAATTTGAATCAATTATACAAAGGTAGAAAGCAGCAGTTTTGAAATAAATTAATACATGTATAAACGTTGAACTTCGTGGCGTCATAGTCTAGTTACAAATATTGATGACATTTCTTAAAAAAAAATAATATAGTTTAAATTTTCTGCAGACATTGTATCTTTGATTATTGTATGTAATCACAAGAAAATTGCATGTCAATACCAGAAATAATTTAAATATAAATGTATAGTAATATTAAAATCGATAAAGCAATACATCGAAGAGTGTGTTCAAATAGTTTTATGGCAGACATAATCAATATATTCAGTTGAATTGTGTTGGATAAGGGATTTAATCCCACGACCTTTTCCTTACAAAGTGAGCTTACTAATTGAGCCACTGAGCCCGTGTATGTACCAAGAATAATTGGGTATTAAATGTCGGTAGTAAGATTTAAACCAAGTTCCTTCTGCATAAATTTGCCAAAGAGAATAGTAAAACACAACAACTTATAATAAACAAACAATAAACATCTTAACATGAAATACTTCACTGTATCTTACACATACAGAAGAGGATAACTTTGCAAATCAATAAATATTAGGTTTATTGTTATTTATTATTGATATAACCACTAATGTATTGGAAGCATATACCTATAACCTAAGTTGATAAGAGTATAATTGAAAGTAGAGATAAATCCATGTAACTACTCGGTGAATGATATTTTTTTTAATTGTCGAATAATAAAACAATGGAAAATTCACATGCATTTAACTTCTTAAAATTATATTTTCGTTCGATTCTAGTATCTTCTAGATTTTATTTAATTTGTACTTAACATAAAAAATAGGCTCATGAATCCCTTACAAAGTATTTTTGCGGTTAAGTAACTTGAGCGATAATCGACTGAAGTGTGGGTAACGGTTCCAGCCAAATGATACAACTAGCAGTCTATTGTTAAAAATATTTTATTTCCAGCCAACGTTACGACTAATAAATTAGTCTTCATCAGGGCAAGAAACAGTCTAAAAGATTGAGGATTTGAGGCAACCACCCATTAGGAACATACTTTAAAATTATTCACAGAGTTGATCGTCGTATGATAAAAAATAATCAAATAAATAATAACATGTAAAATAAAGAAATTCAAGTGGTAAAATAATAAATAATGCTATGTAAAAATTGTAGTCTAAGATAATAAAATATTTTTTAATAAAAAACTAGACACGTGGCAATGCAATAACTATTAGCTTAAGTATAATACTTGACTTATTATGACATTATTTTTCATGTTATTAATTATTTAATTATTTTTTATCATACGACGATCAACTCTGTGAATAATTTTAACCTATGTTCCTAATGGATGGTTGCCTCAAATCCTCAATCTTTTAGACTGTGTCTTGCCTTGATGAAGGCTAATGTATTAATCGAAACGTTGGCTTGAAATAAAAAAATTTCAACAATAGACTGCTAGTCCGATCATTTTCCTGGAACCGTTTGCGGTTAAGGTTCTTATACGCAGATGCTTTCTTCTATATATGTACATATATAAGTATATAAGCTAGATAGAATATTTAAATCTAGATTAAAATATTTTAAAAATAATGCATTTTAAATGTAATTCTAACTAAGCTTCTAAAGCTTCCCACTCCTCCATAAACGGTTATAAATCCTACATAAATCAGTTTCAAATATCTCTTCATGCAACTATAATTCTTCTCGAATAAAACTAATTACATTTATAATATTCATGAAGGAAAAGTAAGTAAATAAAACATGTTCAATAATAAAAGGAAATTGATGATCGACTGTTGTAGCAATGCTGTATTGAGATGGATTATGTAGAATAGTAAGACATGCCGACAGTTGATATAGTTTATTTCTACGCCGACGTCTCTATTTCACAGAAATCTTCACGGCGATATAAATGGTGAAATAATGACTTAAAAACTTGTAAAAAATACAATTACATAGGTACGTAAAAGTATTACTCTAAATATAAATGTACGTACAGAAATGGTCTTAAGTTAATATTGATAATATTGTCTGCGGTAGGTTTAGCAAAATTATGATTTATTAAAAAAACAAAAAAATACATAAATGAAAATGAAATCTGTAATAAAACCAAAATTATTCATCTGAATAAAACTAAGAAGAGTAACAAAGAATTTTACTTTTAGTTACACATTTAAATACTTATATTTTTCTTTTGTTATATGACAAATAAAGTGATAATATATAATTTAATTTTAAGGTATTATATACAGAACATATTTTGGTTATTATTAATAGTTCTGGAGCAAATAATTAAATCCTTATTATAATTTATATTCTTTTATCTTTGATAAAAATTAATGTTTTTAGTAAAAAATCAGTTGACTTAAATCAAATGACTTAAATCAGGTTAACCCTGCTATACAGTATTTACACAACATAAATTTGATAAAAGAACATAGTTAAAAATTAAAAAACAATAAATAAATAAATAATATTAAAACACAAAACATAATTTAAGAGATTCTTTACATATCCCATTCCATGTTCAATAATGATCTCAAAAATATTGCATTTTTCTCTCAAATTTCCTGTTATTTTTCACTAGTTTCATTCATTTGAAACAATTTTTCTAATGTAGGACATATCAATAAGACAATTTCCTAAATTTTATTCGGTTCACGGAGAAATAGTACCTACTATCTTTATCTTTGGGTATATTAAAAAGTATAATAGGAAGAAATCTGATACATACCCCTGGGTAATGAAATGATAACATGAATAAAAAAATTAACCAAAAAAATTAATTGTGCAAATAAGGAGAACATTATTATTATTAAAAGAAGGACACGAGAATAAAACAAAGCAAAGGAGGATTGTCCTCTCAAATAGAGGACGGTTGACAACTCTAATTGGTAGCCACTTTCTGCATTCTAATGCAATATACTGCAGCTATTAACAGTATAATTCCCATACAAGGGTAATTATTACTGAACATGGCCATCAAAATCAGATTTCATGTACCGCACTGCCAACTCCGAAGCAGATACGAGGTTCTGGACTGGATATAAGATATTGATTGCTGATGTACAGTTAATTACGGCTACTATGGTAGTCAATTACAGTGCTCTATTATTTTTACGAACAATGGCAGAGTGACGGTGCATTTCTTTTCAAAGTGCTTATGATTTGGCAGAAGAATAGAGATAATTCATTATAGCAAATTAGTTTAATGAGAGAGAATTTAATAAGTACTTCACTTTTAAAACATAATAGAAATTGAATATCCAAATTTTGATGAATAAGCACTTTTTAAAAACAATAATTTATTTAAAAAAAATACGAAAATGTCTAAAGAGTACGTGTATTCGTGTATGAGACATTATAATATTACATATTGTACAAATATATTATAATTCATTCATAAAATCTCTATGTGCATTCTGAGAAAAGTTTGTCTACTCAAGGTAAAACAATTTCAGTGATATTAAAATTACATTCAACTTTTTCCTAAAAAGACGCCTCCAAATTCCTTTTTTCCTCAAATTACCTTATTATTAAACATATAGATTATTAAATTTTCTACCTATACCTTCATAGTTACACTAAACTTCTGGTTAAACAGATAAAAATATTAATTATATTAACTTCAAAAATTTGACATATATGTTGTTGTCTTTGATGTAAATAGTTTTTAAAGATAAGATAAGTAAATATGAAGTTTTTTATTGTAAAATACAAAAAGATGGAAGAAACATACAAGGCAATGATTTTAGGTACGCCAAAAATAACTGTTTTCTTCGGTTTGCGATACAGTATTAGAAATTTGATGCAAGGAAATTTCAGGTATAAATTGAACTAAAATATTCTGAACAAATTAATTTTAAAACTAAATATTTAATGTAGTAAAGATTTTTTATAGAATATATTACTACAGTGGCGGGAGGTAATGTGTTGGATACATCAGAATTTTTATTAAAAAAAATTAAAACTTTGAAATAATACATGAATACATTAATCTATAAATTATTTTTTCTAGTTTAAACTGCTGCAAAGTCTGTGATTCTGATTATATCGTTGTAATATGTAGACGAAGAAATTTCCGATTCTTTTGAAAAGATTGCAAGATTTGATTTGACAATGTAATTGTCGTATGCATCAATAACCTACTTTATGCCCTTGAAACAAAATATACTATTTTGTGTGATCATTCAAATCTAATTTTGCCGTCCCCCAAACAGCGGTGTCCGGTGCTACTCTACTGTATAAAGTACAAATAAATTGTATATTAGCAAAAATTGCCGAATATAACTGCAACACAAGTTTCCGTGCTGAGAATTAATATAACATGTAGAGTTAGTATTATAGCAGGCAACAAGTGAAAGAAATAAACAGTATAATAGCGTGAGGAAATGTGTTACACGCTTTTGATTTTTCATATATTGATATGCACGCAGTTTCCTTATGCAATAAATTTGCAAATGCGCTCATATTGTTCACGAGGAATTCGCAACGCAATCAAAACGGCAACAATTAAAATAGCATTAGAATGAATGCGAGGTATAAAATGTAACTGTGCTGTATGCAGCCCCGTGCGATTCTTGCGATTCTTCTCACAGTGAGATCGTAAAGTAAACAAACTACTTATTATGAACATCTGCTTTCAACACAAGCTTTTAATTATTGCTCTGCGCACGGATTGTAAGAAATGGATCATTGTAAATTGTAATGAATGTAAATTATGATTAGTAAGTTATTAAAGAGTTTTACGACCAGGAAACTTTTATTCTTTTATGTTAAAACAGCCTTTGCTGTTTTCCGACAGATTTCCATTATAATAAGCCTTTTTACTGCCATTAAAACACTAGTTCATGTTTAAACTTCTTTCTACATAAGTACACAGTTTAAATATGTAAAATACATATCATACCATATTTCCCTTGGATGGATCACTTGATTTTAATAAAGTATGTGAATTTCAGCATGAAAATATATTAGTCTCTACTATTTATAGAATGGAAGTACCTAAAGTTTTTCGGAGAATGTATTTCATTACTAAAATTCCATCGTTTGAAATAGAATCGTTAACAAATAAGCGCGTCCCTTTCTCCGCGCTATATCTCGAAAACAATTAATTATACAGGGTAGCCCAGTGAAAATTATCAGCGCAATTTTTGGCCACTGAACATTAATTTTGCAAAAAACGCTTGAATACGTCAATTTTAGTATAAAGGGGGACACCTGAATGGATTAATATCAATGACATAATTCCAACCCTAAAATGGGGGTGGACTGCACCTCAAAAATTTTAAATGGAAAAAGGGGTCAAATATGGCACAGTGCGAAAGGCCTTTCAATTCTCTTTTCTACAGTTTTTTAATTTTTCAAATACGATCATCCTTCGACCAGTGAAGAAAATCTTCTAATCATCAATAAACGAAGTTCACAGATCGTGCTAAATCAAAGTTAATCTCGAACTGCAGGACCACCCTCCAATTGCTATCCAAAGAAAACCACATACCTAACATTGTGGTGATTACCAAGTCACGAAGGGTTCCTAGAAAACGAGAGAGCTGATGAACTCGCATTACTACCCATCGGAATCTCCATGTGAATATCCAGAAAGCTACTACAAAAAAGGAGGTAAAAACTGGAAGGAATTTGCCCACCTGCCATATTCTTAGATTAGAAAAATATTTTACGCCTCATTCAAGCAAGAACATTTATTCTCCATTTAAGATAAAAGTCAAAAAGCTACCATCTATCAGCAAAAAGGATCTTAGAATTTATATAAAACTACTAAACCTGAAAATGACATCTATCGAGATTGTGAAGAGAACGTAAAATCATAGGAAGACAACCAACTAGATATAGTGGTTGTAAAAATATAGTAGAACTGAGTGACTTTTTAGGTCTGGGATTTCACGTTATTAAATAAGATTTTGAGCACTATTTAAGTTCTCATCACCAATAGTTAAAATAGCAGTAGAAAAACTTTGTTTGTATTATTCAATATGTTGTAAACTATACCACTGGTCCAAACCACTAAAAGAGACAGTTCTAAGTGACTATGGATCAGATATAAAAATCTCATCAAGTAATGCTTCTTGATATAGGAACACACAACTTTATGAGTACAATTTTTACTTGATATTGACCATCCCTGAATCCATTTTGTATAGTTTCGGCGTGACGTCTGTACATATGTACGTATCTCGCATAACTCAAAACTGATTAATTTTGTACGTGGGACTGCTAAACATCTACTTGTGCACTTCACTTTTATATTGCAATCGACAGTGCCAAAAGAGCACTTTGCTCGTAGAGTTTTTGAATTTTTCGCACAACTCAGAAATGTTGAAATTTTGTTTATGGAATTGTAATAACATCTAGTGCATCTCCACATTTAGATCCAAATGGCCTTTTCAAAAGGGCAGTTTACTTTTGGAAAAAACTCAATAAAAATAACAATTTAGATGGCTTTTAATTTTTGTAGGAAACATTTTATTTATTGTTAGTAAATTGATATTGACAACTGTCAGAATATATTCCTGAGACATATGTACGAAATATTTTTTACATGTTTTTGAGCGATTAAAATAAGTTTGTGTACTGCAATAAGAAATAGTAATAAACATTTTAATAAAATTTTCAAAAAATGATCCATTTAGAAGATATGAAACGAATTGAAGTTGAAGAACGATTACTTGCAGAGTGATCTCACTTTCAACCGAAATAACTAATAAAGTACGCAGCAAACAATGTGTATTATTTGGAGTACAAGGATCAAGGAAGTTATTTTTTGTCCTCATCAGATTTTTAAATAATGCAGTTAATTAATCAGATATTTTATAAAAATTATTCCAATTTCAATTTACCTCAGTTTCAGGCGAAGCGCGCTAAGCAAGCGAAGTCACCGCTTCTCGTTGTCAATATACTCCATAATGTACCTTATACTTAAGTCATTAATAAACATAAAAAATAACATATAATAGCGGGAGATAATATACTTGACACAACATATTTTTACACAATGTTAATGTATCTTAAAATAATGAAATTGAGCGTTTTATGGTGCTAGAAAAGAATTCGTAAGGTCAAAAGTAAGCCCCCTGCAGTTTCATTCTATCCAGTGATTAATTAAACAGAACCCAATGCCTCATAATAACATGAATCACACATGAAAATATGCAAACAACCGTTGGCTAAACAAATCGAGGAGAAAATAGAAGCGGTTACGGTAACGATCTGGGAGATTTTCCCCTGGCCTAGCTCGCTGTAATTCAAGATAAATGATAAGCGAAGCCAGGCGCCTGTGGCTTGATTAGCATAAACAGCATACGCACAGCGCACGTCTACACCAGATTAGGATATCCTAGATGCAACGTTTCATGTGGTTTCTCCCAGCAATTTGTTCTAACTTACGCGCAAACTTCGGTTTTCCGATTCACGTGTTGGGAACTATTTGTAAGTAATAACAAAAGTAAGTTACAAAGCTTGGAAAAAAGCAAGATTTTTAATTAAAATTTATTTTAAACTAGTGTAGAATTATTATAATTAACGTTAAGTATTAATATATTGGATATATTGTAGGTGTACTTCAAACAATGTCGTGAAACCTAATTTCTCAGAAATAAGGAGATTGAAAAGAACCAGGGCATGTAACCGAAAAAAATACTGGTTAACGGTTAACCCTTATAGAGAACGTTATAATAATAACGGTTTTAGTTCGAAAACCGGTTTTTGAAAATTAGAAACCGGTTTAAACCGGTTAATATATCGGTTAAAAAAATAATTAAATTAATTATAAAAATTTGATTAAAAAAAATTACAGAATAATTAATTTAAAAAAATAATAAAAAAATACCATCTGAGAAAAATATAACAATTAAAAAAAAGCAAATTAATTAATGAATATTCACAAAAATTCCCGTAATATCTTCAGAAAAACGCAGGTCACTTTTCAATTTTAAACTTGCCTGTGTTGACAAAGGCCGTATATATTTGGGACTTTTTAAGTAACCTTAACGGCCAAAGAAACTACCTACATTTATGACTCTCCAATAAAATGTTAATTGTAAAACCTGTCATAACTCATATTCAAATACAAATAGAAAACACAGATATAAAAAAAAATTAAAATTTTTTGTCGCTAAATGATATTAAAATAAAGGTTGAAGTTCGCTAAAACCGGTTTATTTTTTTTCTTGGTTAATATCGGTTAAAATTACGGTTAAAGTTCGCAATTTTCGTTGAAAATATCGGTTACCGGTTTTTATTAACCGGTTACATGCTCTGATTTTAAGACTATATCTTTAACAGTTTTTGAGTTACAAGCTTATAAAACTTAATTTTATTAATTTTGCATGTTGTTTTATTTTGGTAAACCTGTTCCGTACAAGTTAAAGTAAAAATATAAAAAATGTGTCTTATAAAAAAACAGAGAAATCCATTAAAAAAAATTCTAAAAAGCTTTTAGTTTAGTACTTACTTTAAAGTCAAATGTAGACGATGTCTCTGTTTCAAACTTGAAAAAGTAAGAAACGAACTTTTTCCAAAGCTTCTACTTTTAAGCTCACATAATTCTGTATAATGTTCATACCCATTATTGGGATAACAGTCTTCACAAATAAACCCTCCTTTTTTAAGGGAAGTGCAAGTTGAACCACTCTTACAAATATCTCTTTTACATGCGTCTTTAGTTAAAGTTATGTCACAATTTGAACCGGTAAAACCAGCAGTACAAACACAGGAATAACCACCTTCTTTCTGAAAACAAGTTAAACCTTGTTGAACTATCTAGAACATTGTTAAACCCTGTAGAACTGTCTCGTCTTACTCCCAATTATCTTGGAACAGTGTTGAACCTAGTACATTTATGTTACACCCTAAACAAGTGCCTTAACTGTGTCCCAAACAATTTGGAACAAAGTGAAACATAGTGCAAGTCTCTCTACTTATTTCAGAACACTTGGAACATCTTTCTGCCTTCTAAAACTTTATTTTTAAGTCTTCCTAGTAATTTCCAATAATAGACATACATGAAAAGTTACAATTTATTGTTTTTCACTCTAAAATTTTTCATATACAGCCAAAAAAATTTAAAAATGCCCATTTTTGGGTCCAAAATTTTGATTTTTGGAATTAGTCTAACTTGATAGTCGTCGATGCGCTGATTTCAAATTTTCAAACCGAATTCAATTATCTCTTTCCATTCCTGAGATATTTGCTCTCAAAGTTGCACCTCAAAAAAGGGTGTTTTTTGACCATATCTCTAAAATGGGTAGAGATACATTCTCAACGATTATACCAGTCGATTCTACGCGGAAAGTTACATAAAGAAATGTTTTCTCCTTATATACGTTCTTTGGAACGATTTCGTGAAAAATGAGAAAAACGAAAAAACCGGAATTTCAGTTTTTCGCTCGGAAACTTTTTGTCTCCAAAATTTTTTATATTCTGGACTTAAGTAAAGAAGAATGTGCTGATTCCAAATTTTCAAACCGATTTCAATTATCTCCTACCGTTCTCGAGATATTTGAGTTCAAAGTTGGACCTGAAAAATTCAGTTTTTCAGGAATAGTCCTGAAATGGGTTGAGATACGATCTCGGCGACCTCACCAATGGATTCTACGGACAAAATTACATTTTTGTACCAATTTTCAGATTTATATTCTAATGGATACAATTTTTACAGCGAAAAAACGAAAATGGCCAAAAATCGGAAAAAATCGTAAGGGGTTCATCAGGCGATTTTTCAATTTTTGCGTTTTTCGTTTTTTCGCTCTAAAAATTGTATCCGCCTGAGTAAATATCTGAAAATTGGTATACATATGTAATTTTGCCCGCAGAATCGATTGGTGAGGTCGCCGAGGTCGTATCTCGACCCATTTCAGGAATATTCCTGAAAAACATTTTTTTTCAGGTCTGACTTTGAACGCAAATATCTCCAGAACGGTAAGAGATAATTGAAATCGGTTTGAAAATTTGGAATCAGCGCATCTGTATTTACTTAAGTCTAGAAAATGAAAAGATTTGGTGACAAAAAGTTCCCAAGTGAAAAACTGAAATTCCGGTTTTTTTCGTTTTTCTCATTTTTCACAAAATCGTTCCAAAGAACGTATATGCGGAGAAAACATTTCTTTATGTAACTTTGCCTGTAGAATCCACTGGTATAGAGTTATATCCAAAAAACCCACTTTTTTGAGGTGCAACTTTGAGGTCAAATATCTCAGGAACGGAAAGAGATAATTGAATTCGGTTTGAAAATTTGAAATCAGCGCATCGGCGACTATCAATTTGGAATTATTTCAAAAATCAAATTTTGGACCTAAAAATGGGTCTTTTTGGATTTTTTTGGCTGTATATGAAATATTTTAGAGTGAAAAACTATAAATTGTAAGTTTTAATGTATAACTATTATTGGAAATTACTAGGAAGACTTAAAAAGACAGTTGTAGAAGGCAGAAAGATGTTCCAAGTGTTCTAGAGTAAGTAGAAACAGTTGCACTATGTTTCACTTTGTTCCAAATTGTTTGGGTCAAAGTTAGAAACTTGTTTAGAGTGTAACATAGATGTATCAGGTTCAACACTGTTCCAAGATAATTGGGATTCAGATGAGACAGTTGTACAGGGTTTAACAATGTTCTAAATAGTTCTACAAGGTTACACATTATCCCAAATTGTATGAGATTAATTTCAGGCAGTTTTGGAAGGTTTAACATTGTTCCAAATTGTTTGGGACAAAGTTGCGACAATTGTTTACGGTTTAACATTGTTATATAAGGGTCAACACTGTTCCAATTTGTTTGAGATTAATTTCAGAATTCCAAATTGTTTGGGACAAAGTTAATATAATTATTTAGGGTTTAACATAGTTATATAAGGTTCAACACTGTTCCAAGTTAATTGGGATTAAGTTAAGAAAGTTATACTAATTTAACAATGTTCTACATAGTTCTATAAGGTTTATCACTGTTCCACATTGTTTGAGATTAATTTCAGAATGTTGTGGAAGGTTTCACATTGTTTCAAACTGTTTGGGACAAAGTTAATATAATTATTTAGGGTTTAACATCGTTATATAAGGGTCAACACTGTTCTAAATCAATTGGGATTAATTTCAGACAGTTGTGTAAGGTTTCACATTGTCCCAAATTGTTTTGGAATAAATTAAATCAGTTTCATTGGGTTTAACATTGTGGAATATCAATATAGACTTTTAAAAAATCAAAATTTTTGACTCAAATTGAGATAATTTAACATTGTATTCTGTATTTTTTTAGTAGGTTTATAATTCATAATTTGTCAAACTAATTGAAAAATTATCTTATCAGATTTAAATCTTTTAATCACAGACTTACAGACCGACTCAAATAGTTGTCAATTTACGAAAAAAATATTTTAAGCAGGGCATGTAACCGAAAAAAAATACTGGTTAACGGTTAACCTTTATAGAGAACGTTATAATAATAACGGTTTTAGTTCGAAAATCGGTTTTTGAAAATTGGAAACCGGTTTAAACCGGTTAATATATCGGTTAAAAAAATAATTAAAATTAATTAAAACAAATTAATTATAAAAAATTAATTAAAAAAATTACAAAATAATTAATTAAAAAAAAATATTAAAAAATTACCATCTGAGAAAAATATAACAATTAAAAAAAAGCAAATTAATGAATGGATATTCACAAAAATTCCCATAATATCTTTAGAAAAACGCAGGTCACTTTTCAATTTTAAACTTGCCTGTGTTGACAAAGGCCGTATTTATTTGGTACTTTTTAAGTAACCTTAACGGCCAAAGAGACTACCTACATTTATGACTCTCCAATAAAATGGAAATTGTAAAAACTGTCATGACTCATGTTCAAATACAAGTAGAAAACACAGATATAAAAAAATATTAAAATTTTTCTCGCTAAATGAAAAATAAAGGTTAATGTTCGCTAAAACCGGTTTTTTTTTTGGTTAACGGTTACCGGTATTTTCGGCCTAAAAAATATCGGTTAAAATTACGGTTAAAGTTCGCAATTTTCGTTGAAAATATCGGTTAACGGTTTTAATTTTTTTTAACCGGTTACATGCCCTGTTTGTTATATACGCACGGAATAGATGACAAATTTATTCGCTATCTCATTATTATATATGTTACAGAGGGGTATATACATATGCTATCTGCGTGTAACCAACGACGAAAATGAAAAAGAGATATTAGACAGATTATATACCTATCACTAGATATTAATAATATTATTTCCATCTCTTTTTTTCAGGCGGAAGTATGAATTAAACGTCAAATTTAAAACCAATCATGACATATCTCACATTGTACACAATTGTTGAAATGCTTTGAACATACTTTGGAAGAATTATGAATTATTGTATGAGTTAGATGTAAAGGTTCAACTTAACGTGCTTTTCTGAAGGAATCTTTCGGAAAACAAAAAGGGAAAATATGTAACTTCAAAAACATACTAGGTACTATAAACATTAAATAATAAAGGTATTTGTAATACTTATGCAAGAAATGATAATTTCAATTTTTTTGTACATCCACTCAAACAAACACTGCAACTGTTAATCGTTTTCTTAGAATAATTTGACATATGCATATACAACGATGACGTAAAAAAATGTTTGACATGAAGTGTCAGCAACACTTGCAATAATAGATGTTTATGTTTACGTTTAAGGTAATGCAAGCTAGTTAGGCATATGCATTGAATACTTCCGCCTCTTATAATAAAAAGGAGAATATGTTTTGTCCTTCTACGTTTGACCAAAATCTAGATTGTCTTACGTATCTTGTTGATTTTAGTGTCGATAATTTGTGGTTCATTGTATGTTGGTAATTTCGTTAATTTACTCTACAACTCTTTTCGCATGTTTTATCTATTTTTATATTTGTTTATAATACTTTCAGTTTTAACATTTATTTACTATGGAAATCATATGATTTTCACCCTTAGATGAGGTATAACATAGAGATATGGCACACTCCTATAGCTGCGTACTACTGAGCAAGCAAAAGATGTATGGTCGAGAATCGCCTAACAATTAGCTGCGTGAGAACAATCCGCCAGCTGAGTAGTGCACACTTACAGTTAGACGAACGAAAAATTGGTCATAGTGTTAGTCACCTATCCTCATTATTTGTTTGGTTGAGTTTTCCATATAACTACTCCACTGGTCCACTGTTCTCAAACAGCCGGCTGTAAGCGATTTTAAACATTAGATCTTTCGACAATATATTTGGGCAATGCCATATCTCTATGTTATACCTCATCTAAGATTTCACCCGACAAGTTGATGTCATCAATCGCCTTCCCCTAAACTATTTTAATCACATGATTACAATTGATGACGTGAGGATCAACATCGGGAAATAGTGTATATTTTTTCACACAAATATTAATTGGAATATTTATGAATTCATAATATTTTTTCAGTAAGAGAATATTTAAAAGTTCTGAAAGACAATAAAAAATAGATGAAACATTTGCTGAACACGAGGCAGCATCCTTTAAATATTTGAATGAAGCTGAATTAATTCGCGTTTAGATTCTGTGTACGTCAGTATATCTCTGTGTGAGTGACAGGAGTCTTGAATAATTCCGGTTTAAAGGGGATGTTTCCCGCTAGAATGCAGCACTGCAGAGCAATCAACCACTACTGCATTCACACGACTTCTATTACATAATTAAAACTGTATTTCTGGTTTACCACAAGTTTTAACGACGTTGTTAAACCTGGATATCTGTTCGCGTCATTCAAACAACTTTAATAATTAAACGAATAATCATTTGTTCAGATCATCAGCAGTGACGATACCAATACCAGTTTGTTTGCTAGTATAATTGGTGAATTTCCAAAATGGAAAGTTTGGTGATTAAAGTCTTACGAGTAATTGGAGTAAAGAATGAAGAAATTAAGAAAGTAATGAGTTCTCCAGCAAATGTTCGCACTTATTCCAGCCTTCTATCAATCTTCGTTCCCGAAGATTTACCCGTTACTAAACCCAGTATTGCGCCATTAATTATTCTAGGCTCCGGCCAAGAATCAGATTCATTTTGTGGAAGAACACAGCTAGATTTTTAATGGTTTCCAAAGGTCAGCTTGGACTAATGCATTCCCGCTTTATTATATGTCTAGTTTTATAAGAGTTTATTATTGTACATGAATGTTAGTTATAAAGTTATATTTTTGTATACATATTTTCATATTCTGTTATATTGCAATGTAATAAATTCATTTCTTTCATAACCTTTACCTAGCCAAAGGTAATAAAATTCCATCTTCCATTCCATAACCACCCTTTCTAACAAATGGACAGTTTTTCTTTCTCCGGCCTATTTCTTTAACCCTTAATTTTCTAATCCACCTCACCTTATATATACCTAACAACTTATAAAATAGTCACCTGACGACATCGGTATACAAGACACATCACAATTTCATTTTCATACTCATTTCTGTTCCGATTATCATCGTACATTCTTCCAGATATACAGTTTTTCCTCCGTAACTCCTCGTTATCCCGAATCCACATACTAAATTATCCAAGTCCAGGGTGTCGCCAAAGGGGAGCAGGGAGGGGCAGCTGCCCCCCCTCGAGAGACTCAAAAAATATAATGTAGTAGTAAAAATCACAAAAAAAACGCAAAATTATGTTTTAATTAAGATTTTTTCTTTCAGTAAAAAAACAAACCTTTAAAAATTGTATTTGTTTTACCCACAATTCATTTCCTCTATCTATCATCTAGCACCTCCCTAGTTCATTGGCTAGCGACGCTCCTGATCCAAGTATATCAGAAAACACCACCGTAAATAAAATATATATGTAGTTTGTACTTTACGTTTTCATTTTAAAACCCATCACTCGTATTGTGTTTGATATCCAAATCAGGATATCACAATATAAAATTGGTGTCAGAAGTGGGATACCAACATGAGTCTCATGAGCAGGGACTCGAACCGAATAATTTTGGGGTTCGGTTGCGGTTAGCGAGTTTTACATTAATAAAAATTTGATTTCTATTATCGGTAATGATTTTTGAAAATATTATAAAGATTTTTGTTTTGGTTAATATAAACACATAATTTTCATTTTAGTTACGGTTTCAGTTTTTTACGGTTTCATTTAAAATTGTAATTTGTTTTAAGTCAAAGTATAGTTACTTTAATTTTAAATTATGATCTAAAAATGAAAATTATGCTTTCAAATATAATTAGTTAATCAGTATTAGATTAATTACACTAGAATTTTATAAAATAAGTAAAATTTATACCAATAAAACTAAGAACATATTCAATAGAACGAAGATGATTAGATAAAATATTTTTTTTGAAATGACAAATAAATACCGAGCTAAGTAATATGAACATGGATTTCGAACTCATACTGTAATTTCTAATTTTATTAAATGTAAATGAAGTGTAAATTTGTTCATTGCATGAAAATGAATCAAGATAGGCAGAAATATCTCTGCTTTAGCCAGTGGTGAAGTGTGATTCCTCTATTCTCTCAATCATGCAAATTTAGTATATCCGGCGCATAAATTAGAGTGATCGGAATCATTCTTTAAGCAACGCTAATAAGCAAAAAAATTCTGTTTGCGTACTGGATAAGAAAAACGCAACTGCCACAAAGCTTATCAGCTATCAACAGTAATTATTTGAATTGGCAAGATAATGTGTGAAATCCTGTAGGCTGTATACGAGTATTTTAATACATGTTGAATTAATCTTTTTGAATAAATATTTTTAATAACAAAAAAAAAATAAAGTGTCTATAGGAAAACTTTTCATTACTTTGACTTTGAATCTTGAATCAAACTTCTATAAGATATGCTTTGATTCAAATAACAAAAGTAAAAAGTAGGCAAACAAAAAACAATAAAATTATTTTCCTAGAATATAAAAGTATAAAATACATTCTTTTTGCCGTCTTTTAGGTTTGTAAAGAGTTACTTTTCACGCACTAGTGCATAAAAAGTAAACGTTGCTAGGCAACGTAAAAACATTATCACTGGTTTAATTTACTTTTGAAATTAATTTTTATTAATATTTTATTATTATTATTATTTAATGTTAACAAAGTATTTTTTATCTCGCAGCTATAATTTCCGCTAAGCAGCACTATACTAAAAATATCTTACTTTACACACAAGTTGCATAAATAACTATTGTTTTTGTTTTCAAAAGTTTAAGTTTGCGTTCATTTTTTGTTCTTGGCATGCCTCTGATACAGAAGTAGTTTTTAACGACTAAAAAAGAAAAATATAAGTTTGGATCTATTGCACAACGAGAGTGCGTAATGTATCATGTATGTTCGGGGTAGTTAGCTTCAAGTTTTTTGGGAAAAAATATTATTATTTTAACAATGCGAGTATAAAAACATAATCATACATTTAATTTTTAACCTCACTTATCCATGCTTGATTATGTTGCAAGGAAATTGCGTGAATAAATAATTTAATTATCTGCGAATTCATTTTTGAAATAAGATTGTTAGTGGAAATGCATGATCCATCATATGCATAATGAGCAATTCTCCTCCGCTGAGCATAACTCTCCTTGTTCATTACGTTTAGCGCGCCAGCATACGCAACATTAACGTTAACGTTAACGCACATTTCTCGCTTCATTTCCTCCTTGGCGCGATTAAAGAGATGTGTTTGCAATTCTGTTATTTTCCCGAGGCTAATTTACCTTTGTAACATATTTTAAACGTAAATTGAATTTTATTTTTCAGCGAAGATTACAGACAGAATCATCAAAGATTTAATTACCTGGACGGAAATGGAAATAAAATACTGTACTGTTGCACGTAAATTAAAATAGTTTCTTTCATTTCATAAAGACTTCTATTTTATATTTTTTGTTACTTTGATCACAGTTTAATTATGTCCTTTTCTTTACAGGGGAAAAAAAGAAGAGCACCATAAAAATAGTAAGTTTTGTTTGCTTTATACTTAATTACATTTTAACAACCGGAATCCATTAAATTTTAATCGAATCGCTGTATTTGTTAGAAAAGGGTCAACTCAGCGCGTATCTCCTAAAGACATACATATTCCTGTCTTGAACGTGACTTCAATTTAAAGACTTCGGAGTGATCTTTGATGATAAATTGACATTAACTTGCACATAGACTATATTACTAAGTCATCTATTCGAATGTTAGGATTTATTATTCGCACATATAAACCCTTTCATAATTTTTGAACTTTAAAAAGTTTATATTATTCGTTAGTTAGGTCAAAATTGGAGTATTGTTTCCAAATTTGGAACCCAATTTACAATAAATATATTCTCATGATTGATTCAGTACAAAATCATTTTGTTAAATATTGTTAATTTAAAAAATGTAATCATTATCCCTTTTTTGACATTAATTATAATGCATTTTTGCTTGAAGTGAATTTGTTCTCACCAGGGCCTAGCTAGAAAACCCTGAAAAATCTCACAAGTTACACAAAATTGCATTTTCTAACGTGTTTCATACAATATCTTTTTTAATTTTGAGAAGATTCTTTAAATGTTTTTTTTTTTTGTTAATTTTGACATATAATCTGTAATTTTAAAAATTAACTGACGTGTCAAAACAGCACACTTTTCATAACCAGTTATAAAAACAAATTCACTTTTTATAACTCAGTAATGGGAATTTTTTATTTCCTAATTGGGAAGAAAAGTACTGAGAAGAATTTTTGGAGGGGCTAAAGACGAAGACGGGACATGGAGAAGAAGAACCAACCGATAAATACAAGATATGTTCAGATCTCCATTTATAAACATCACGATTAAAGCACAAAGAATAAGATGGCTAGGACATGTTGCACGGATGTCGGAGAATAGAGCTACCAAGCAAGCATTATTAGGAGGTGAAGGAGAAAGGAAAATGCTAGGAAGACCGAAGAAAAAATGGTTAAAGGCAGTAAAAGAAGATTTATGGAAACAAAGTGTGATAAACTGGACTGAGACAGCCAAAGATAGAAAGATATGGAAAGATATTATGAAAAAAAATAGAAGAAGAATACGGGAACAAAGTGTGATAAACTGAACTGAGGCAGCCAAAGATAGAAAGATATAAATAAATAAATAAATATTAAAATTAAAAACAATCTACTTTTTACGATGGTTGATGTTACAAGAAATTCAATATCTGACTGCAAAACAAACACTTTTCAAAGTAGGCTCTACTTTGAAAAGTGTTTATAGAAAATAATTATTTTAATGAAATATAAACCTTGATGGATTATTCACCTTTCTTCAAAATTAAATGTTTTAAGTAGTGTTTTTCTTCGGCGCCGACAGAATTCAATTTCTCGTAGCAAAATGTTTTCTAAGCAAACACATTTCATCTCCGTTATCGAAGTTGCTTTTATTAACCAGGTGCAGAGTGGAAACCTGTTATTGACAGAGTGAAATATCCTCAAATTAACTTTTATTATTTATAGTCACAGTGCGAGATGCACGTTGTACTTGCTTTGAAATTTGCATATTTTAACAAGGGGGCAATATATTTTATTTATTCTCTGACAGAGGGATTGTTTCAATATTGCACAAAGCATGCAAAGTGAAAATCAATAGTGCATCAGGACTTCTGCTCGTGTGATACATTCATTACAAATATATGTCGCGAATACTTATTAAAAATCCATATTTCTTATAAAACTTTGTGTCGTAAATATAAATATTATTTTATAATACATTAGTGAATAAAGCTGCAATTTATTGAGACATTTCAATTAGAAACTAAAGTAGCAGTAAATAATACGATTCATATATCCATTTTTTCAACAAAAAAATGGTAATTGTAATGTACTTTTTAAAACGTTGTGAGTATCTAGAAGGCCCTTTGACGTAATCGACTATTGATCTTATTATATCCCTTTCTTCTGCTCTCCGTACATGATCAAGCCATCTCATTCTTTGCTGTTTTATTTTTTTCCCTATATTTTCTCCTTCTAATTATTGTTCTATTTCATTTCAGAATAAGAATGTTCTGTATTCAATTTGTGATATCTCGACTGGTCCAAATATTGTTTGTATTATTGTGCATTACATTATTTTTAGACCTTTTTCATCTTTTTTGTTCATTGTTTCAGCTGCATATAATGTTATTGGTCTAATTACTGATTTGTAGGTATATTATGATTTCGGAGGCTTTTGTTAGTATTTTGCTTTTTAATATTTATTTATTTGCGTAAAAAACCCTATTTGTTGCTATTATCTTTTCCTTAATTTCATGTTCTCTTTCTCAAACGTGTGGTCTCCAATTTTTATTTTTTTGTTTTTAGCATTGTTTCGTAGGAATATTATTTTGGTTTTTGTTTCATTGATTTTTAAGTTTATCTTTTCTCGTACCTAGAAGGCCCTTTGACGTAAATAGGGAATATGTAAAAGATAATTAGCTATTGTCATTTACCTACTTATAGATTAAAAATATACAAAATTATTTTATTTTTTGAAATGATTATGTTAGGTGTTCATTAACTATGTACATCTTTACACGTTAAAATATAGCAGTCCCTCGAAAACATCATCTTTCCTTAATTTATATGAGACAGCGAGACAGGTCGTTTTATATCTTGTTCCAGTTTCCTATACAGTAATTAAAAACAGGTACATGTATGACAGCATGTAAATATGTAAATTTAAAGTCAACATCGTATAGCAATGGAAGCATGAAAAAAATCAGATGAGGGCAACACATTACTTCCCACAATTAAACGTTTATAATTTACGTTCTTTATACGGGGTGACAAATTAAACTGTTTAAGCAAGGGGATCTCGAGAACTATAAGAGATATGTCTTAGAAAAAAGTTGTCTCATGTGAGGGTAATTTTAAATATGTTTTTGTTTTTCCAAAAAAATGCATAGGTAACTAGATATAAATAAATATGTAAATTTTTCAATTTTCATTTTTTGCTTTTATAACTTTTTCATTTCAAATACAGAAAATATTATAACTTGCCCATTATCCA
The DNA here is from genome assembly GCA_035578165.1 of Stenolophus ochropezus. Classification (NCBI taxonomy): domain Eukaryota; kingdom Metazoa; phylum Arthropoda; class Insecta; order Coleoptera; family Carabidae; genus Stenolophus; species Stenolophus ochropezus. Next base: position 9,779,017 of record JAQOWZ010000002.1, read on the forward strand.
GGCACTATTTTAACAACAAAGTCAGTGCAGAACACATAATTTCTCATACCGTTTTCAATTTTTGTGTAGGTCTGAAACTAGGCTATTTTTTCTCTTTTCAACGATATAAAATACAAGCATATTAATTTTTATAATTGATCGGTATGTTTAGAAACAATATAAAACAATGATAAAGATATTAAAATAAAACTGTGTCGTCTCTCCTGATTTTCTGCTTGTTAATCCGCATATCTAACTTTACATATATAAAAAAGTAAATCTTGCTACAAAAACTAAGAAAAACTAAATTACATTCAAATAAATGCCGTACATCAAAAGTTTTTGCACCACAGAAATGAAACAAATTACCATAACTTAAGAAAAAAATTATCGATAATATTTTAATAGAACAATACAATAATTACAATAAATTTAATAATTTAAAAAAATATATAGTAACGAGTGAGACTCACCGAAGATGAGTCATCACGCCCGACCTGTCTGGGCAGGTAATCGCGTTAAAGGTCAAGTGGGATAGGAGTGACGCTGTTATTGTTCGACAATTTTCGCGTTAAAGTCAAGTGGGATAGAAACGACGCTGCTATTGTTCGATAATTTTATGGAGCCCGGAAGGCTCTAGAATGTTCTACAGATTAATTGGCGGCAGGTTTATAAGGGTCGCATCGGGCGTTTCATGGAGACCAGTAAGTTAGTACCGGTCAGAGTGTGCAGAGAGTCACTGAAGAAAGTCAGTGTCGGTCAGTACATGTCAGCGATATGTAAAGTAGAAATAAATAAATAGTTGGTGATATAAATGAATAGTTTTAAGTGTTTACATAAATGTTCGTAGTGTTTAAGTCTTTATTATTTAGGATTGGTATTTTAAATAAAGAAGCCCTTTTTACTTTTTAACAATAAACTTTTAATTCTATGTTTATTTTTTATACAAGTATTTTTCAATATAAATTTTTAACTGTCAACTTTAAAAAACATTAACAAAACATAAACTTTTCTTAATGCACCTAATAAAATAAACAAGTGTTTTGCTATATTTAAAATTTATAGTCATTTCTTTAACATTTATTAATAATAATTGCTTCTAAATAAGTGCAAATATCTTTTTATTCATAGTGTTACTTATTTTTATTACTAACCCTGTATCAACTATATTATAAATTGTACAATTATTCAAATCCAATGCAATAAGCATCACACATATACGAATACAAACTATACGTGTTTAAAAATCCAGCTGAGATGTTCACCAGGCGTAAATTAGTATTTGCTAATCCCCTCTTCCGCTTATATTTAGAGATTAAGTCCAAAAGCCCATCACTCCAACTTCCTGCAACTTCCGGCATTTAGCACCAGAGGGGAATCCCCGAACTTCGTACAATTACCGAACAATTCCAGTGCACGTGATGCAGCAACCTGGCTGACACAGTCTGCAACTTTCTTCCAACTCATCAATAAAGCTTCCAATGCGCTAATGCGAACAGTTAACAAAAGCGGAGCTTGCACCTATGGATTCCATCTAGTAATTCCTGGTAAGGCTATTATAGGATTACATATTCCCGGAACCAAATGTGTTCGTACAATGTTTTACTTTTGTTGTATTGTTACAGGAAAGTTTTAAAGCTACTGCATGGTATTAAATTATAAACAACCATCAACGAGAAAATATAGAATGCAAACAATATATTACTAAAAAATATATATTTTATTTATTTATTTAAATCATCATTTATAACTGGTTAAAAAAACCAACAAGCAAATGTGATAAATTAAATAATAACGTGCGACAAATAAGTCCCATTGGAGTTCTTTCTGTTTTATGTTGTTTTTACTTCATAATTTACATGCCAAATCTAGAGGTTTAGTTCTTTTCAATCTTCTTATTTCTGAGTAATTGTCTAATAAATTTAATGCTAAATTATTAATATAGTTATGTAAGCGATTTTCATATGGAGTAGAGTATGTTTCTATTAGTCCCTTAATATATTTAATATTTAAATCCTATTGTACTGATTCATTTGTGACATACCACGAATCATTTATAATTTATTTCATATGTCCATATAGGATTAATTGCAGCTTTATATAATAGAATTTTGCAGAATACTGATAATTTTAATTTTCTTCCTAGAAGCCAACAGTTTTTCCAAGTGAGGCCTTTATTATGATGCATACATAGGTATAATATATTATAATAATATAATTCACATTATTTATAGGGTTAAGTCATTAGGTAAAATAATAGAATGTAGTATTTATTTATTTAAATCAGAAAAATTACAAAAGTATATCGGTTTCTGTTACGGGGAGGGGGGTTGTATGGTTAGTCCTTTGAATAAGAACTGAAAATTTACCGTGAACATCGTTCGTTAGTTTTGAAATTTGTCTACTTCTGAAATCACGACAGGTGAAGTCATCTGTCCCCCTTTTCCCCTTGGCGATTTGAATCACCTAGTTAAATAAGGATCAACTTGGGGAAACCAACCTTCTGTTTTTAATAGAAAGTGTGGCGACACTGTAGTGATCCATAATTTATTATTTACAATTTTTCTATATAGTAAGCGATGTTATTATGACAATATAGTCACTTGTTGTTTATGTGTTTGATTGACTGGTGTTTGAAGTTTGTATAATTTCATACCATTAAATTGTTACTATTCTATATAGTTTTATTATTTTATGTGGGTCTAAAAACCCATATTTGGTGACCCCGACGTGATGGAGAAATTCAAACCACCGACATTTTTGAAGGCCAATCCAGCACTCTGGTTTACGCAACTGGAGTCACTGTTTGTTTTGCTGTCAATAGAAAAAGATGATATTAAATTCCACTGCACTGTAGCCAATCTACCCGCTGAAATCTTGCTGGAAGTACAAGATATCCTGTCCGCCCCGCCGAAGATAGGGCAATTTAAAGCAATTAAAGATGCCATAATTTCACGCCTAACTGCTAGTGAGTCAAACAAACTGCAGGAGTTGCTTCAAAATGCTGAGATGGGAGACAGAACTCCATCATCTTTCCTTCGCTACCTCCGAACCCTCGCTCCAGACACCTTAGTTAGTAAAGATCTGTTGCGAACCATCTGGCTTGGTCGGTTGCCGTCTGCAACCCGAGAACTATTGGCCGTCATTGGAGACGATTTGGACAAATTAGCCCCACTGGCAGATAAAATTCAAGAGCAACGCAATGGGGGTGCGTGTATTGCCGCTGCTAGCCCGTCATCGCAGATCGATGTACTAATGCAACGCATAGAGGAACTAAGGAAGAAAGTCGAGAAACTTTCTGCTAGAAATTCTCGTAGTGAATCTAGGGACTGCGAAAGAAAATCTAGTCGCCCTAGATCGAAATTAAGATTATTAAAAGAAGCCAGTGAAGACGAATGCTGGTATCATACCAACTTCGGTCAGAAGGCCAAAAAATGCCGCCAGCATTGCAAATATTGGGAAAACTTCCAAAGGAGTCAGTAGTGGCGACAACTGATTCCTCTTTTAAAAGTCGTCGCCTGTTCGTTAAGGATGTTAAGACTTTCGACAGATTTCTGGTGGACACCGGTGCGGAGTGCTCCGTATTCCCTAAATCATTTCTTCGTTTTTAAGGACATGACGACTTGCAGTCATGTCTTTCTGCGCAACGACTGTGTTCGACGTCCGCTTCAACCCCCGTACGATGGCCCGTTTCGCGTTGTTTCTCGTGAAAACAAGCAAATGGTCGTCGATTATAAAGGACGAAAATTAACCGTTTCTGTTGACAGATGCAAACCTGCCTTCATTCATACAGAAGTCGCTGAGCCGCTTGAACCAGCTGAAGTTTACATCAGACAGTCCGTTGTTCCAACTTCGCAGTCTACTTATGTGCCTGCTCCGGCACCTTCATCTACTTCAGTGCCATCTTCGACCAATTCGACAGATCGAGTAGCTTTTGCTATTCCAACTTCACGTTATGGACGACCTTTAAAACCTACCATCAAGTATATGGAACCCAAAAAAGACACATCATAAATAATTCATTATTATTATTGTTGTTGTTTCAAAAAAAAATATTATTCTTTATTTCACTTCATTGTTCCCACATTCGATTATTGATTAATTGTTCTTTTTCTAATAACGCTAACTCGCTCGGAGGGAGCTATGTGGCGACACTGTAGTGATCCATAATTTATTATTTACAATTTTTCTATATAGTAAGCGATGTTATTATGACAATATAGTCACTTGTTGTTTATGTGTTTGATTGACTGGTGTTTGAAGTTTGTATAATTTCATACCATTAAATTGTTACTATTCTATATAGTTTTATTATTTTATGTGGGTCTAAAAAACCCATAAAAGTTTAGAATTTACAAATTTGTAATATTTTTTTTTGTTATTGTATTAATGTACACAATTATTTGTTATTTTCAATAAAGTTAAAAGTAAAAATTATTAAATATCCAAAAAAATAAAAAAAAAACTGGTACTCAGTATCATAATCAGCGTTTCAAATTTAGTACATATTTTTATTTTAGTTAAATTTTATCATTGTTCTATATATTATTATTATTATTAAATGATGTCCTCATATATACTTACATGTGTAAAATTTAAAAAAAAAATTAAGTATATGAATGAAAACTATAATATTAAAATGAGTATTTGATTCATTTACACTGTTAAAATGAATGCAGTAATTTTAAAAACACTGCAGGAAACCTCGGTGAATCATCAACGAACAAAATTAGTGCAATTAACCGGAAGAATTATTACCAGCAAACATGATCCGGGTAGCCGTATGTCACCCAAAATTACAGCGTGATGAAACTGAAAACATGTATAAAATATACTGCAAAACCACAATGCATTTCGGCTAATTGTTCCACCCAAATTACTTCCGCGCGAAGGGTTAATTTTGTCATTGGTTTTCTTGTGGAAAAATTAACACATTGGCTACGGCAATACAAAATTATATTGATTGTCAGCAGACTATAATAAACATTTCAGCTAAACTGATTTGTTAATTTGCAAAAAACACTCTAAACCAAACCTTATCGTTAATAATGAGAATTTTTTTTGAAACATACGACCTCTTATATATTTATTCATGCCACCGTTCATGTCAGTAAAATTTAATTCCACAGCAACATAAGTTGTAAATTTTTGATAAAATTTGTTATTTGGTTACCATTGTTAATGGAGTGTTATAGATAATAACTGTCCTACTAGTCGTCTAGCAAAGGTCAAAGTTAACTATAAAAAGTTGTAAATAAATTAATCTGTAAACATGTAATAATATTTCTTTAATAAATTGAAAATGTCATCGGCGCAAAAAATCTTGTGTTTCTTACGCCCGGTCACTTTTGCGAGATCTCGCATTATTTGCAGGCCTCGCTTTTAGCTCGGCTTGACAAAATTAGCTCACTCTCGCAAACGTTAAATTTCTGGAATAGTGATACAAATAAGTATTGATCAACTTGGGGAAACCGACTTTATATATAAAAAAATAGATAAAAACTTATTTTCATACCTAGCAAGGAGGAACAATTGGTGAGTAATATACATATTTATTTTGTATTGTATTGTATTTGTAAAATTTCATAGAAAATTGTTAGGTATATTATGTTTATGCTTTTTTACTAGAAAGTGTAATTTACAAATTTTTGTATTATTATATTAATGTTCACAATTATTTGATATGTTTAATAAGGTTAAAAGTAAAAATTAATAAATATCCAAAAAATTAAAATAAAAACTTGTACTCACTATGATAATGTACAAATAATCAGAGTTTAAATTTATAGCAGTACTTTCATTCCGTATAGATTAAATAAATATAAGAATGAAGGTAATTTTGATTTTAAGAATTCCGAACTTATAATTCCTTCCTTTATGACTGGCGTGTGTACATTGTTTCTATTTTATTATATGAAACTTTTCTATAATTATTATTAATAAAGGAAGTCAAGTTGAGAATGCAGCTAGTCTAAATCAAATAAAACGAAAACTTTCTATACAAACCACATTTGTGGAAATAATTAATGTTTATATAACTTCTCCGAAAAATAAATAGGAAACTTGGAATTTTTATTTGCGGTACATTATGAAAATTTAATTCATTACTAAAATAATTCAGTATGTTAAAATACGAAATATGATTTAAGATTAATATATTGTCTGTACAGATCTAGGATACAAATGAGCAAATTTTAGACGAGAAAATTGAATATTTTGTCCGGCAATTAGTAAATAAACTTTTTTTAAATATCGACGTATAATTTATTTTATGAGATTCATAAATGTTTGATATACAAGATAAATAAATTTGAGCAAAATTTATACCTCAATTCTGTATTTTAATTAGAACCCACGTCACCTGATGTCTCAGTTGAATACTAAATCTATGAATAAATAACATAAAATACGAATAAACTAGAATTTTACCAGAACTGGCTGTAAAGCAAAATAATACTGCATTCCAGTAGTTTTATTATTTTATTTACTACGCTAATATAACGACACAACAACAGTTATTACAAAGAAAAATTTATTTCTTGTTTCAATATACGAAATTTATTATTCATGTTTATAATGATTTTATAGTTTTAGATTTAGCGCATAGTAAGAATATTTAAACTGTCAATTTTGTAATAAGAAAGATTATATACCTTTATTATCTGCCGTATCGTGTAATAGACAATTTATGTTTAATCATAATGAGCAATACGTGTTTGGATATAAATATTATTGTTGCAAAAATAGTTTGACCTATTGACGTTGTTCAATTACCAGCATTAATTTTATCTCTAATAATAATGTAACTGTAAGTTGTCCTGTTTAATAAATTTAAAGGTTACTTTTGTCTTTTAAGCATTATAAATTATCGGAAATAAAATTATAGATAACCAAAGTTAATCTAACATATTATTATTTATATATGTACAATAACATGTAAGACATACATATACACACATTCATTTCTTTGTGAGATTTGAACCCAGAACATCTGGGTTGCGAAACATAAAATGATGTCAACAAAAAATTAAATATTTATTATTGTGAGATTTATATGAATAATTAATTAATGTGTAATGCAAAATAATTTGATTTAACTTTAATCATTGTTAGAAATTATGTAAGGCATATTATTAATATGAGAGATGTATCTTAGAGGGGGCAGTTATTGTAGTGCAGTGCTGCTGTTAAGAAGTGTTAGTAAAGTAAAGATTGTGTATATAATTGTGGTGTATTATTTGTACGTATTAGTGTACCTCATTGCCGATATTTATGTGATTTTTTATATTATAGACATAAATAACAAAATTCAATGAAAACCGATTCAATATTTTATCACTTATAAATACCAGACCGGCATACACCTGAATTTTTCGCTTGGTTTGTTAGATTGAACGCGTCAACATGAATTTAGTCTTCATTCTACTTCGGAGGGGACTGTATTACTGTCTTATTCTAGTGTAGTGATTTTAAAGTGTGGTATTTAGAGAAGCTATGTACAGTATGAAAAAGTGTTTATGTGAGAACATACAACGAAACCATTTTTACCAGCAATGGTAAGTACCAAAAACTGTTATACATATGTCCATATTAAATATAGAGAACACGTGTTTTTCAAATTTTGTTGGAATATTGACAATTATTAATAATAATGCAAATCTGTTGCATATTATTGAGTCCATTTTTCGATATTTTAATGGTTTCCCAGAATTTTTTGCTCATTTCATAAAATGTATGTATGTAGGCATATTGAGTTACATATTACAAATATATTTTAATATATATAATTAATATGGTGTTATTTATTATTAATGTATAATTTTTGTATATGCATATATGTATGTTTTAATTACGGAGAATTATTTATTTATTAGCTAACTAAATAAAATCACAACATGAACTGTACAATGGTTGGTTTCGAATAATTTAAAATTAATCAAATCTCTGGTTTAATGTTAATAATACCTTGTTTATATAATTACGTACAAATAAAGATGGATTAAGAGAACCGGCAAAATATGATTTGTTTATTTACAACTGATTGTGAATATCTGTTTTTACGAAGTGCATTAATATTTTTAAATTCAAAAATTTTAATATGTAGTCTTGTGAAGTCTTATGTAGTGAACTGTATAATTTGTTACAATACAATATTCTCTCGAAACTGTTCTTAACGTACGTATATGTAAAGTTACGAACGGTTTTAAATAAGTAAGCTTAAATTTTGCACATTAAATTTATATTCTGCAACATCCTTCGCAAATAAAAACGTATACTTTTATTTGCACCACTTGGAAAATCTAACATCAATGTAATTTAAAGTCAAATGCATAACATATCGAAACTATACAGATGGACGAGTACCAATGTGTTTCCTTTTACGTGTTATATTTTTTATGTCAAAAAATATTATATTGTCATAAGTGGCAGGTGCAAATACTACAGAAGAACAAAATCATTTGTTTATCGACGTCATTCGAAAATATGCACAATTAATGAAAACTTTGTAATCGCCCATATTACTAACGCACTTTTATAATAAAAGCACTTTCAGAAAGCATGCTTCTACATTATAATTTGCAATTTTTCAAATTATTAAAAATTATCGAAAGAATGACATTATAAAATAAACCCGTTACCATGTTAGACTTACGCATACTTGCGAATGATAAATGTACGTATACTCAATAAAGCACACATTCGAGAATATAATAATTTGAAAAGTATGCGCTGCTAGTACAGATAAATATACTTAAAATTTATGAATGATTTCGAGAATAGAGCCCAAAATATGTTATATATTATTATTATCATTATCATAACAAATTATATATGTTTGAATGGAACATTATATTAATTTTAGGTTCATCTATTGGTTTATTTTAAAACTTTCTTTCGAATGTATATAAAAATACTATTTTTTTTCCAGTACTTTACAGTTCACTGTTACCTGTATTGTATTAATTTATTAATGATCTTTGTAATTTTCATCCCGATTTACCCCGCCTTTCGTTCCCAAGCGAATATTGAATTTCCTGCCCGAAATTGAAACTGGATACAATTAAAAGGCATTAGGTCAGTTCAGCGTAAAACTCCACCACAGCGAATGGAGCCCGGCTGATGCAACCGCAACTTCCACCGCACCTTCACCCACTAACGAGATTTAATTGCTTTAATTAGTCGCGTGTCCACTGCAGCCAGGGGTCAGGCGCGCAGAGGTCGCGGCGCTCCTAGCGGTGTTGTGAGGCAAGTTCCCCAAAGGGGTACGCCGCTCCTTTCAAAACGGAGACTTCTTTTCCTAGAGTACACAGGTTGCTGTTTATTGTGTGTCATACTGTGCGATGCAATATTTCGTTATGATGATTGTATTAATTATAAAGTTGAATTTGACTATCAGCGATCTCTATAAATACCCATCGTAGTATGTGGTTCAATCATTAAAATTTTAGTTGCCTAAAACCAGTGAGTATTTGATTATATACTTCATATATTTCGGTTCTCCAATTTATGATCGTGTGAACCTATGAACTTACAAAATCTAGATATTCACTCTACTTTCTGGCTTCATTTATTCATTAGATTTAGGAAACGTCAAAAACTAATAACAGAGGGCCCGTAAGCGTTACCTTTCTATTCGTATGATTACTTACTCAATGCTTTAAACTTAAACCTATGTCTACATTTTAAACAGTCCAGTCTCTTTTTTTTGGCAACTCTTTCTAGCATTATACGTATTTTTTTCTCTTGCCGTTGCATTACGCCTACTATGTTAAAATCGTCTTCTACTTCTTCCTATCATTTTGACCTGAACTACTGTATTTTTTACCCTTCCTGGTTTCCTCGCTAGTATTGTTTTTTTGTAGTTGTTTTATATGATCTTAATCCCAACCAATTGAATTTCTGTTATTTTCTTTTCTTATATATGCTCTTTCCTTGTTAATTTTATCTTACTTCATTTTAAACTTTTTCTGAAATATTTACTAGTTCTAGTAAGGTCTCCAATATTTTTCTTTCTGCTATTATTTAGCTCATCTTCTTTAAAAGTCCAAATAATCTTAATTGTCCCTCTTCATTTTTTTATATTGATTGATTTAACCTACAGATTTTGTGTATATATGTTTCGTTTACTCTTTTGTCTATTATCATTTTGTTCTCTATCTTTGTTTCTATGATTCTGTAAAAGTTTCTTACGCACAAATGTATCGTAATTGTTTGTTTATAATTTGTTTACCATGGCGGAAAATTTTACTTTACGTCCTTGGATTTGTTATTAATTGTATTCGTTTCAATACCTATCCTTCGATTTACAATGACATTAATCTACTAAAGTTTTATTTCCTTCTAATAAAATTTATTAAATTTTTCTCCCTGCTTACCATTTGACATTTTTATTTATTTGCAACTTGCTTACGTTGTTTACACAAAAATACTGGGTTACCAATGCAATTTTCTTAATGTTTTTGGCATGTAATCTTATAATTTAAAAGTACATTCCGTTTGAAGCATTTGTCCACAGGCGTAGACCTTCTCTTTCAATCCTCTATGTGTAAAAAAATATTTTTTGTAAGAAATATCCTACCATTAAGCCTAAATACTTAAATATATTATTTTCTTCAAATAAATAATTTCCTATCTGAATATTTCTCTCAATTATCTAGTTTTTTCCAACTCTCATTACAAATTTTATTTTGTCATTTATTTTTAGCCCTCTGCTATTATCTAATGATATTAATTTTTGACATTTCGATCTATAAACTATTATTTATTATTATCAGAACTATAAATTATCGTTCTCAGCGATGTACGCAATAATTTATTCATATCATACGATCCATCATTTCTTCTGTTTCTCTTTTACCATTGTGCTGATAGTTACGTCACAAAATTTTTATTAATTTATTTCTGGTTTACTATTGCAATTTCTACAAAAAATATATAGAAAACCTCAATGTCAGATTACTCGTACAAGCAATTTATTGGGCGTTTCAAGGAAATTACTAAGTCGCTCAATTCAGCGGAGATATGTCTGTCTAGGTATAAGGAAACTTCCGGGTCCGGAAAACAACGAAAGAATTTTTTTTCAATTCCTACTTCTTTTAAAGCTTGTCGTGATAATAAAAAGCATTTCTGTATTTTTCCACTAAAGAGCTTTAATGGCTTAATTAGTCGCGTGCCCACTGTACCAGCGACCAGCCTGGGGTCAGACTCGCAGAGGTTACGGCACTCCTACAGCTAATTGTTTACCCCATTATCGATCCCGGGTTCAAATCCTCTCCGCGAACTCTCACCTCGTGACACTGATCTCATTATAACTGTATGTGCACGCCCACTGAGTTATGAAAGGTTGTGCAGTTCAGCGGTTTCCAAACAGTACTTACCAAGCCAGATATTTGCCCTTTAAATACCAAGGCCCAACTACGGAAATTTAATTAATAACTGGTCAGTAAATCTTATGCGATTATGCTGAAAGCACTTTATATCTAATCGAATTTACTTGGTGCTATCAAATCAAATTATACTAATATTAATAGAATTTGGATTCTCCAATATTCATTAATTAATTAATAGATAATACCCATTACCCAAATGGAACACAACTCAATGTTCTAGTACATAATTATTGGAAATAAATCAAAGTGTCACCAAAACACTGCTTGCTTATCTTAACCTAATTCAAGAAGTTGTTTTTGTTTGTAGCATAAAAATTTGTAATAAAATATAAATTTTCAGTAAAAATATGAAAATAATTGCCCAGTGTATTTTTATTTAGAATCTACAATGAAAGGGACGTTTCTAATGCTTAATGCTTCCACGAACTGTTACTACTACTAATTTTTTTTAATTTCAATTTACTTATGTAAAGTTTTATTGATTTTACTACAAATGAAAGAAATATTTTAACTGACGTAAGAATGATGAAATATTTGAAAGAAATTAATGTTTCACGAGAGTCATGTGTTTTTCTTGATCTTGCATTAGTCTTGCAAATAATGCAACACAAGACAAGAGCTACTAATTTCAAAGCAAGACAAGGCAAGAAATCGTTTTGCAGGAAAATTTAAAGAAAGCAAGATTTTCTTCTATTCTTGTAATCTCGCTTTCTTTTTTACGCTAATTTGAAATAAAATCTTTTAAAACTGCCTTTGAACAATTTCAACCCTTCTTCAACCAAACTCCAGTCAAAAAATTGTGTCCTTGCTATTTAGAATATTAGCAAATTTAGGAAACATTGGAAATTCACTCATGTTTCTACGAAAAAGACGATAATCTGGCCTATCAAGTAACCAACGATAAGACTAAGACATGTATTACTACTACTAATGTAATGACTTAATTCTGTAAAGATATATGTGGAATAATGAATATTAAAATTCGCTCGAATCACTTTTACTTGTGAAGTAGCAGTACTTTTCATTACACTATCAGCCAAATTGTAATATAATTTCGAATTTTCTCTATAAAGTATAAATAATATGAATTTACTCCAAATATAAACGCCATAAAATATGAGTTAGTAAACGCTATGCAGGTTCAAAATACATCATTTACTGATGTGTATCTAAGGACAAAATTACCACTTACAAATTATGGTCAAAGACGTGATAATGCTTTAGTTAAGTATACGGGTATTATTATTATTTTTTTATTTATCCTTTTAAAGTGGATTATAGCTTATTTAAAAATATTTGACGGGTATAATAATTGTTTGCGGAAATGATGATTGAGTGCAATTCCTGCAATTGTCAATTATTAATAAAAAAAATAGTATTTCGAATACACAGCAACCTACAAGAAAAGTAAAATTGTAATGAAACAAGTAACTTGAGGTAGTAGATAGTGTTCCTTTAGGAATGTTGTACCAATTATAACGATAATATTTGCAGCATTCTGAGACTAGTATATTACATCTTATATCAAATTTCATACATTCTCACTAGTAATTTACATTTACTATCCGTAATGCACAAATAAACGAAGATAAACACAAGATATCAAGTTTCCGTCTTACTGTAATTATAATATCGCAAGTAAGATACATCTACAATTCTCTAATTAATCTATGTACCGGAAATTGATTCAATTATTATTAATATTAATAATTTATGAAAACTACTTAGAAAACAGCAAACATTGTAGTGTTTTTGTTGCTGGACGGATGTTGTTTTCCGGAAAACTTGTTACAATCACTAACAAAACAGGCAAGAGATTTTAAAATACAGTAGTGGAAGGAAAGAATAACAACATGAAATAAATAAGTCATGTCTTGTTTAAAGTTTTAAGACTTAGAAAAATAGAAAATTGACGTAATCTTCTTTAGCTTTACAAGCCTTGCAGGACTATGGTTTTCCAAGTAAGAAAAGATGTTTATTTTGTAGTTCTACTACCACTGTGAAAATACTTATTCCATTATTAATATTATAGCGAACAAGCAAATAAGTGTTTTTCACTTTCCTAAACAAATTATTACAATATCCAAACAAATTTTGAAGTTGTGTTTTTGTTTATATGTGTACGGTGTATATGGGAGCTTTTATAATCGTTCTCATTTAGATATTTCAAGATTATCGAAGGATTGAAATCTTTACAATATTGACTTTGACAACTGTCAGCATATATTTTGTAAGAAATATGGCGAAAATATATAATAAAAACCATATATCTCTTTCAAGTTTTTGAGCGATTAAAATAGTTTTGTGTAGATAATGCAAGAAGATATGAAATTAATAGAAATTGAAGAATGATTAGCCGGAGTATGATCTGACTATCAAGTGAAATAAGTTTAAATGAAGTGCAGCAAAAAATGAGTACAACAAGGAAGTCGTGTGGTGCTCACGTTAGATATTTTTTTTTTATAAATATCTATGCAAATAAGAAACAATAAGAATATAAATCGCATTATAATTATATAAGTATCATTATATTTCCTTACACATATATTTATTTTTTACTTTATTTTGCGTAAATAATTAAACATCAGTTGCGTTCAGCTGTTGATGAACAGAAGAAATATACAATTAACATTTTTTTTTAATAATGTTAGCTGTCGTTTTGCTGCCAATCTCATATGTTTTCTTTATATACCCGTATTAATTATTTTAATGTTAAATGATTATCACCTGTTTATTTAGTACGATAATTAATGTCTTAGTCTTTTGCCCTGAAGAAGGTACAAGTGGCGACGAAATGTCGGCTTATGACTAATAAAAATAAATAATTGACTGCAGTCCCGTATATTTTTCCACTCCATTCTTACTTTTTACTTATAATACGTTAAGTGTGTTGTTAAGAAATCATAATATAGTTTGCGTACTTTTATAAATAATCTCAAGTGATTTAATAAATATGGTAATTTAATTTTTTTTATTGTTTTTTATTTATATTATTTAAATAAAATAATTAAATATTATGTCTTCCAAATTGAGCTAATAATAACATAGGTATGAGTAACTCATTTTTGAATGCATAATATTAAATTATTGTATTTAGAGTAATGAGATACTTTCTGCAGTAAAGTGAAGACTACCTTGAAATTAATGGATTCAGTCTAACAATTCAATTAATTATATAGTCATATAGACATCAAAGATATTTGGTATTCATCCCCATTTAGAGTTGTTTGTTTTGGTGTTTCGACGAATCTTTTCAGGCTATGAAATTGTCTCGACTTTCATATTCGATTCGAAATTTAGTTTTCATATCACCTATCGTCATTTGCAATATTCAATTTTGTTACCTAAATTGAAAGTAACAAATTATATGAATTGGTATAGAAAACAGCACGTCTACAGCACAAGATATATTAAATATAAAATGTAACATTTTCGCCATGGAAATAAAATAAAATATATGTATGACAGATTAGTGAAGTATCAATGTAGGTATCAGTATAATTCTTATTATATTAGATTCTTTTTTTTAAATAAGATACCAATATTATGAAAATTCAAAATTATCTATCACTGTCACATCTTATCTGATATAGAATATAATATTTAACAACTTTGTACTCCTGTAGTTTTGCTCTAAACATAACAGAAGATGAAGTATCTACCCGCATTTTTTTTAAATGTCATGTTAAAGTCCTATGTTCCATGTTTCGTTGAATACACTATGTAGACTTTTCTCAAATAAATATTCTGTGGTCAGATACAAGGAATTACTAGATTTATCAACTATTCCTAATGTTTGTATTTGTATGCTCTGTTTATCTTTCCGTATTGTATACATATGTGTATACAGGGTAATTGAAGACTGTGCATTAATTATAATTGTACATAGTACTCCGTTTACTTTTAATAATTGAAAGAGTGTGTGTGGTTAGTTCTTGGTGAAACGTATTATAGAATATTAAAACATTAAATACACTTTTCTTGATTTTCCACTTATTTATTTACTCGTAACAATTGTTTCGAGTAAGTAAATAAATTGAAAAATGTATTTACTGTTTTAATACTCCGTGTACTGTTTTCAAAGGAAACGTCGTAAATTTGTTTAATTTTTAACCGACAAGCTTTACCAACTTTTTTAATTTATTCGTTTGTTCGTTTGACTGAAATTCTGTTATGCAATGTTAACTTCAGTGGTACTCAAAATGTACTGTTTTTGAAAACTACTTAGTTTTGAGATTTTTTTTTATTCGTAACCAGTTAATTAAATACTTTTGATTTGTAATCAGTGAATTGAATTGAAATTAGCGAATTTAATCTGACAGTGGAATTCCAAAGTAAATGAAAAAGTCATATAAGTCTTGTATATTATCATGTTAGAAAAAAGTAACATCGATCAGAATTTGCCAAGACAGCAAGATAATCCACTCCACTATCTTCAATAGTTTATTCAGACCACTTGAAGTTGTAGATTACAGATAGTCCGAAGTTCTCTAGCTCTTATCATTATCCTCCTTAAAACTGGCCGCTGTTAAGGTGTGAAACTTTCCGATAGCGATAAGGCTTCGCGGTCAGAAGGCCAGTGGGAATACTAGCGAAATAACATAAATAATCAGCAAGTAAAGATGCAATCTGCAATCACACGGCTGTAGGCTTGCTAGGCTGACCCACATTCCCTAAACACCAGCTTGTTGCCGTAACAACCGCCCAGAACAAACAGTCTGTCTACGGTGTAATCAGCCAGCGATTCCACTGCCCTAGGAGACTGTTCTCAGCATCGCCTGCAATTTTTAGCCATGAAATATATATTATCCGCGGGCTAGAATATGCAGCGAGACTTGCACATTCTTCTGCAAGAATATCGCATGGGTTATTCAGAGGAATGAAGTTCTAAATAAATAAATATGTCATCACTGTTTCTTTAATATTGATTCATAGTAAACAAAAATTTAGAAAGAATATATTATTGTTTTGTAAACAAAAATTTAGAAAGAATATGTTATTGCTTTTATATTATAACATGAAATATATATTATCTGTGGACTAAAATATGCAGCGAGGCCTGCACATTCTTCTGCAAGAATATCGCATGGGTTATTTAGTTGAGGAATGAAATTCGAAATAAATAAATATGTCATCACTGGTTCTTCATTCATATTGATTCATAGTAAACAAAAATTTAGAAAGAATATATTATTGTTTTAATACGATAACATCGAAGAATGTTCATATCAAGAGTGTAAAATGAATCATAAGAAGCTACATTTTCTACTGAATTTCATTTTGCATCGGTTGCTAGGCAAGTTGCTAGACAATGCAATATGAAATATTTCGTGTTCGGTCTGCTGTTTTTGATGAGAAAACCTAAGGTGGCTTAAACAATATAAAGCCAAACGTCATATATTTGCACATTTATTTGTATCTGTTTTTATAATTGTCGTTGTCGTATAAAAAGTACAGTATGCAACACACACAAAATAGCAATTTTGCACTCGTTTGAATTGCAACATTCGCCTTCCGCTCGTGTTGCAAACTTTCAAACACGAGTAAAATGTGCTTCATTTTGTACTTGTTACATAATATACTATTTTTTGTATTATAACATGAAATATATATTATCGGTGGGCTGGAATATGCAGCAAGACCTGCACATTCTTCTGCAAGAATACTACATGGGTTATTCAGAGGAATGAAATTCTAAATAATGAAATTTGTCATCACTGTTACTTCATTCATATTGATTCATAGTAAACCAAAATTTAGAAAGAATATATTATTGTTTTTGTATTATAACATGAAATTACATTTTAAATTAAATTAAACATTAATCAAAAAACTAATCAATTATTCACGTTTATTTTAAATTTGCTCTGCTGCCCGTCTGACAGCTGACAGTATAATAATTTGTCATTTTGTATTTTTATGTAGACATTTTCTAAAATATTTATGCGTTTTTTCTAATTTGTATGAGTAGGAAAAGTATAGTGTTACATTACATTTTTAAGTTTTAAAAGTAAAATTATATGTAAAGTATGCAGTCCCCCAGAGAATTTTTAATTTATTGAAATTATGGTAACAGTATAAATAAGACAAAATTAATTATAATTTATATAAAACATTATGAGGATTGTAGTGTTCGGGTGTTCAGTCAAAAAATATTTATTACCTACAAAGCCGACTTTTTGACACTACTTGTGTCTTCTTCTGGGCTAATAGATGTTTTTTATGTGTTGATGATGGAATAAATAAAAATGATGATATCTGTTTTTGGCTTGGTCAGATAAAATATGCGAATTTTTGGAGTGTGTTCGAAATTTTCAATTTTATTTTTGACGACTTTTCTGTAATTACGGAAGTTCTTTATATTTGTGTAAATTATTTTATATTATTCCAACATTAACACATAAAAATATCTATTAGCTCAGAAGAAGACATAAGTGGTGTCGAAACATCAGATTTGTAGATAATAAACATTTTTTACTTAATACCCGAATATTACAATCCTCATCATCGTCTACAGTCGCATATTCATTTCCATTGTAAAACATTACGAATAATGAAGAAATAAACAAGAAGTGTTCTACACAGTATTGTTTTTTGGGTTTCTGCGATCATTGTGTAATCGAAAAACAGTCAAATAATGGTCATAGAAAAAGTATAGCATATAATTCGAGATGTAAAGCAATTACGCAATTACGCTTCGCGGTTCTTGTGTAACTTTTCCAATTCGAACATAATATGCATCTTACAACTCTTAAAATATATATTCCAATAAATACCTATAATAACCTGAAGCTAATTTTATAATAATCGTTTTCATTTCTAAGGTATTTATCTTCTTTGTCCCTTCGTAAAAAATTCCAACCGAATTTGCTATTGAATTTGTCAGAAAAATCAGACAAAGAAATATTTTCTTCACAGATTGTTTGAGACAAATAACTGATTGTACTTAAATTTAATTTTCTGCTAAAAACTGTACATAAATATAATAATAGTTATTTAGGTGTGTGCCTTCGATATTCGAATATACGAATAGAATTATTTAAGTATACAAATTTTTGATAATGTTCCTTTTTTCATGGACTTTAACAGGTATTAATAAAAAAACCTATTTTTTAGATAGAATATGAAATTAACTTTTATTTCTTACAAACAATAATTTTGTTTGGGACATCCATTTTTAACAAAAAAATATAAATACATATTAATATTAATAAAGAGACAGGTAACGTGTTGGCTACATCAGTGTACCTTAAACTAAAGCCTTACTGGTACAAATGAGATTTGGCAAAATGTAGATTCGTATCCTGAGCAAAATTCGATTTGGGTTAATAGTTAAATGTATGTGATACTTGAGCCAGTAACCTTTGAGAACGCGGTACTATTCGATACTGTACTGTATCTGTACGTATTCTTCTCTAGCTAATATTCGTGTCGTGGGAAATCAATTTGTTACGTTTCACTCGAGATCGAGATCTTGCAGTGCTCATATTCTACATGGTTTCGTTATTATCTTACAAATGACTACAGGATACATCGCAGATTTAAAGCAAGGAAAATTGTTACGACTATTATTATGAGTTGTTGTTTGAAGCATATATGCAATTAGAAATTAATCGATACATTTGAAACATTTTCATTTCAATGAATTTTGCCCACGTTCATATATCCATGTTGCTCCAAGGTGCATTGATGCCGGGGTATTAAATAAAATTTGCCGCCCCGTAAAGTTTATTTTTATTTATAATAATAAAGTAAAAAGATAAACTAGTTTTTCCTTAAATAACTATTTATATAATCATGAACCTTCTGGCTTCTAAAATATGATCTTCTTAAAAAAATATATGTGTAGGAAACTGTAGGTACACATAAATTATAATTTTTTGGTATTATTTCATTATTTGTAAATTTATTTTCATATCAGACAGTTTTAAATGCTAACGAACAAACAATTTTGTTCCATTATATAAAAATATTATAAAATTATATATAAAAACAGCTTATAATCACTGCTTGGTTTTAATGAAAAAAAAAAAACTGCAAATTAGTATACCTATGTACCTACTTGCTATAATATAATTTGAGGACGAAAATAAATATTAAAACTACGATATTACGAACGGAAAATAAGACCCCAAAACACTCCTAGGAACTATTCTTTTATATTACGAATACCATGCACTGTTCCAAACCACTCATACACAGTGGTATTCGTATTTGATATTTGGAAACCCCAAATGTGTTATTCCACTCAGTTCGAATTGGAATACAATACCAAAATGAGCCACATCTGCATGTATTTATATCATTAATATTTATTTAGGTCTTACTAGAATAATAATGTTTATTAATAACGTCAGTAAGTGGTACATTATGGGATAAATAAACTCGCGCAGTCATTTGCTGTTGCTATGGTAATATTAACTAATTGATATCGACTTTGGGATAAAATACAGAATAACAGCAAACGCATTAGGATTTATAAACTACTTCGTAAATAATAAAATATTTCGATACATTAACAAGGTTATTAATAAATTCTAATAAGATATAACATATTAATATACACTGTAGAATTTTACTTGATCTTTATATACTCGGGTGTCTTACAATCTCTGTCGTCCTCGGATGGACAAAAACATCTTTATATTTATAATTAATATAATTCTGTAACAATGTAACAGATGTTTAGTACCTTAGGATACAGCAGCTAGTTGCAATATAACTATAACTTAAAATTGATATAGATAACAGTGTTTTGCCGCATCAAGAAACAGTTGAAATAGCTGCTGTACTTCTTCTGGGAGTGGCAGTATTAAATTAGACAGCAGTTGTAAATCGGAATTTAATACTTTCTCGTAAAATAAAAACCGTTTCAATAAAATCAATCCGCTTTTAAATGCAGTACAGTTGCTTCCAACAAATACATAAATTGTCAGCATCATTTATAATACAACATTCCTTGAAAACACATGGGGCCAAAAACAACAAGGTTTTTTTTTATTTCGTGATAAATTTGATAACTTTGCTTATCAAGAAAACAAATTATTATACCATACTATGAACTTAACACAAAAAATAGTATCTATAATTTTATTTTTCTTTTTTAATTATTATTTTCTTATTAGTATGTTTGAGGAACAACATGAAGTACAAAATACTCGCGAGTGCATTATGAGTTATTGTGGCAATAATAAAATAAATTAATATTGATATTGAGATGAGTATAGAAGAAAAGTAATCGCATCATTAAACATATTCATAATGATTTTAATACATAAATAGTTACTATACTATTAATTAATGTTTTTTCTACTTTCGTTTAATAATAAACTCTTTATTTCTCTATTTCAGTTAGATTATTGATTCTATTATTTCACTAGTGAAAGCATATAAATATAGAAACACTAATAGCTACAAAAAAAAAATAGTTCTTATTATCTTTACAAATATTAATAATATAGTTTATAAATTTATTAGACTTACAGAGACTCGTATTTTACAATTCAAAAAACTTATATAACTTTACCTACCTACTACCGTTGATAACTTTACCTACCTACTACCGTTTATCTGTTTATAACCAACAATTTTGTTGTAGTAACTTAGTAACGTATAATATTAAGGAATCTTTGGTATTATCTTTTTTGTTTATTTTGCAAATTTCATCAAAATGTCAATATTTTATAATTTCAAATTAATTCTTGTACGTAATGAGAAAAAATATTGTACGAAACACGTAAGGGAACTAAATGGTTATTTAACTACTGCTCTTACAAAACTCGCCTTTGTCTCGTTTTGCAATTTTCGCATGCATTAAATAACCACCCTTATGTTAAAAACTTATATATGCAGTTTTACTAAAAACCAATAAGCTAATCTCCATAACGTCGACATACGTATTTCCGTACTGTCTGATAGGCATAATGCATAAATATTTAGATTACATCTTGAAAAATCTGGAAATATTAAATCGTATTGTTGGAGCATTAACATTTTATCGGAAATTTCAAACATTGATGCATTTTGAGAACAGTTTAATTTACATTTGTGGTTAACGAAGACCAATTGACAGGGATTTATTTATTTATTTATTTATTTATTAAAAATCAATTCAACAGGATACGAGATCCCAATTATAGGATGATTATACAAAAGATAATATCATAATTGTCACAAGTAAACATGAAAATAATCAATATATGAAATATACAATAACAATCAAACTATACTGAAAAAGTAGCTGTGACTGTTTTTTTAAATTTAATTAACGAGTCGTTAAATATATCTAATTCTACTCTACATTCTGAACTAATTATATTGTTAAATATGGAACATAGTTGACGTATCGGGGATTTTGATTCGTAATTAGTTCTTACAAATGGCAATTTAAAAAGATTATTAGTCCTAGAGGAAATCCTTGGCACATTAAATGGAATTTTAGCACGACTGACTTGGTCATCTATATTCCCATTTAGTAGTTTATACAAATACATAGTGCATTGAATATTGCGTCTGGATGACAAAGTAATAAAATTAAATTGTTTGAGAAGATCATTATAATTGTAATCAAAACTAGGATAATGTCCATGTATTCGAAGAAAACAGAATTTCAGGAATTTTCGTTGAATTGATTCAATGTTATAAATATTTTTGTTGTATATTGGAAGCCATACTTGCAGACAATATTCTAGTTTTGATCTAACAAAGGCAAAATATAGATTTTTTAAAGTTAATATATTTTTAAACGATTTACTATTTCTTATAATAAAACCTAAATTTTTGTGAGCGTTAGTAATAATATAGTTAATGTGATCGTTGAAGGATAATTTCGAGTCAAAAATTACGCCAAGGTCCTTATACTGCATTACTCTATCAAGCATTGTGCTTTCCATTTTATATGCATAAGTATAAACAAATTTCTTTACGAAGTAACTCATTATTTTACACTTACTGAAATTGAAGAATAGTTTGGATGACCGACACCATGTTAATAAATTGTTTATATCAGATTGTAGAAGAATGCAATCATTTATTGAATTAATTTTTCGGAAGATTTTAACATCATCAGCGTATAACACAACTTCGGAATATTTGACAAAATTGACAATGTCATTAATAAACAGAATGAATAGGAGAGGACCTAAATTAGAGCCTTGTGGAACTCCGGAGGTGGGGACGTAAGATTTAGAAATAAAATTGTTTTACTTTACCGATTTGGTTTACAGAAAAATCGATACGGTACGCAATAAACGTCAGTCACGGAGTGACGCTTTCGGATGAACCGCGTGAAACTAAAGTAGACACCGAACAGAGATTTCAGCGAAGTGAAGAGTTTTAGGCTTAAATGAAACTTTACTTATTGAAACAGATTTACGTACTATGGTGTCGTAAAATTTTTATCAAAAGATTTTTATTTTTATAAATAGCTCTGAAACATTGATATAAAATATTGTCATAGAACGGGTGAAGTTTATTTGTCAATTTCACCTGCCCCTAAAACTCTCTAGGGTTATACCGTGAATATTTTTTACCGTGAAACATGGGGTTTATCATATTCATGGTTACGATTTGATATTTGTTTGACAGCAATGTATATTTACTTGCTTTATTTAAAATGAAACATAACGAATGAATTTGACAATTATTTTTTGGGTTGTAAAATTTTCTGGCAGGCCTACATGAAGTGCAATAATGTAATAATCATTAATAACATTTGATAAAATGGTAGAATAATAGAATGATTTGCTAGATCATTCAATCTTACACATCCAGATTATTATTATTGGTGATCTTTAAAATCAAAAAATTGTACTAGAGAATATATTTAGATATTTAGATCAATTAGAATTTCAAAATCAAGATATTTCTCAAAATATCATCATATTGTAATTCAAAAGTTTTATAGCAGATTGAGTCATTAGTTAGTACTTAAAAGATGGATTTTTGAATATTTCTTATAATTATTGTTTAATTGTTTGTTATTATACTAACTTGTTTGTTAGATTGTTTATTAGTTCTTTATTTTGTAATTTCTTTCAATATTAAAATTTAATACTTTTGTCAAATTCTTTCATTGTCGTTGGTTAGATTTGTAACATGTACGATAATGAAATAGCAAATAAAAGTCTCATCTATGACACGCGTATAAGATAAAGATGCAAGATAAAAAATTTTACATGAGAAATTGATGAACTGAGGATCAACTGAATAGGAAATACAGTGTAATCTTATATTTGTCAACAAAAACAAAACCTATAGAGATTATTCCTGACAGTAAGCTCTAAAACTTTATTCTTAATATAAAATTGAAACGATTGGATTTTGGTTACAATGCAGAAAGGTGAAAAACAATAAATATTTCATTGTTTTAAAGAAACGTCATAAAATAATCAACATTATTTTTAACAAAATAATTTAATTTCTATTTTTAACATTTACGTTATTAATAACAGTATATTTTTTCTTCTTCTTTGGGTAATAGTATTATGTTGTAGCCGTCTGCATAAATTTTTTATCGCTTATAAGGTTGAGTAAATTCTGTGAGAAATTCTTTTTGCAGTTTCATTGTTAAGTGTTAAATTCCAAGAATTGATGTCTGGCATCGAGTTAGTGTGGGAAGAACAGCAACAAACTAGATTCCAATCATAGAGTTTTAAAGATAAAACAGTACTTAGCGCCCGGTGTAATGCTCAGCAACTTAGATAATATTTTACGCGAATTGCAAGCTTTTATGCATTGACCTTGCAACCAGGTCGTAATTCACGGAAAAAAGCTTCAGTTATTTGTGTCAGTGGTCATTGGCATGACTATAAAAGCTACAAAGGAATATCTGATTTGCTGAAATAACTTTAATAGCCACGATTAAACGCCAAAGAAAATTTATTTTATTCTATTCTATTCTAGGTATTTATGAACACATTTGTAGACATAAACTGATAAATTTTTGCATTTTTGCCGCATAAATAAATGCTTTACATTTCCTTTAATACTTTTGTGATTTTTATTGTAACATTTTAAATGTTTAAATACTGTTTTTACTACATAGGTTTTACAGTCGTTTCACACCTTCGAGAGAAAATTACTAAATTAATGGTAGAATATTTTATATTTTTATAGTAATTACCTATAGAGATTTCAGTGATAGTTATATCTATAAACGTGTCCGCAAGGACATCAGCGTGCGCAGAACTTTTCTTTTAGGGGTGCTCCCTAGGTAATGTATTTAATTTGTTAAAAATTTGGGAAACATATTACTTATTATGGTATAAAATTAATTAATTTTGTTATGAAAATGATTTTATTAAAGTTTATCTTGATAATGTATAAAATTGATATTTAGTTGTCAGATTTTAGTTTTTAAAATTATTGTTCAGTATCAAGATTTTATTAATCACGAGAGAGGGTAAAGCTCAAAGCTTTGAACTAAAAGCTTTATTCCAATTTTTTATTCATTTTCGTTACTCGATAATTCGATTAACATCAAAGATGAAATCATGAGAAATACAAATCATAATTTTAACCCGATGAATATATGAATTTAATTACGAAATTATTTAATTTGATACAAGCACGAGTTTTATAATTAAAGTCTGCAATTATTGACCAAAAATATTGCTAAATACTCGCATGAGATTTTGCATATATTTGTTATTAAAATAAAAATTAAATAATCAAAGTTAAAAAGTAGTTAATTTTCTAACTTTTTTAAGTATATGTATTCTGAACTTTCTGAAGCATCAAATCGTGACGTTAATACAAATTTAAAAATAATTTTTTATATTATTTTGAGTTTACTAGATTCAAAATTTGCTGCCTTATAATACTTAAATAATTATACAGATCTGCCTTAAAAACATTTAACAATATTAGAAATACATTAGAATCTAAATTAGAATTTCGTCAATTTATATTCTTTATCATCTTCTTTTTACAAAAAATGATCCCTGTCGTGCACTTTCTACACCACCTAGAATATTAAAGGTGACAAATCTGGTGAATACCCTCAGTCGAGAACAATCAGTATTCAAGAAAACCATAAAAAATATTTTTTTTTGTGTACGATGTGAATTTAAAATTATCATGTATCGACTACTTATGTTTAATATTAGTTGTATTTAATAGTAATTTAATAATTCTAAGTACTTATTAAGTAAGCAAATTGTTTATAATCTATTACTAAACATCACATTTAATATCCAGTACTTACGCCGCATTACATAAACCTACAAACCTGAAACGTAATACCTAATACTTAAAATAGAAACTGTTGTTCAGAAATGAGGTTATTTATTAATAGTGTCTTAGTAAAAGACGTGCGTTTGTTTCAACAACACTTGATTAAGTAAATTATAATATTTAAGCTCTTCACTTCACTCTAGTTTAGCATATTGTGTTCTCAAGATTATAAAGATCCCGTAATGTGTTACAAGACAAAGGAAGAATTATCGTATGTATGAAAATGTTAAAGCTTCGGATTTAATATAAAAGTGTTTACTGTCAATTATATATGAATAATTTATGATGCAAAGACAGTAAAGAGTTTGAGTGATGTTATGAACGCAAAGTAAGCGCTATGAGGTGGTTAAATATTTCACACATGATAAACTATCAATTTCCAGGGCCATTCATCTTGCGATTTGGTTTTCTCAAGTGCACGTCTCGTGTTGATGGATTGCTCCATAATGTATGGAGGTTCCAATAAAAGCCACCGCAGTACAAGACAGAGGCCGAACGTAAAGAGTTCCGATCACAAAATGCCTTTAAATGCAAAGCGAATAATATAACCTTTGGAGCTATTCAGGAAATGATTTAAATGCTTTTGCAAGTAAACCAAATCGACAAGCACGCCCAGCTGGTTACCGTATACGGCAAAGAGACGACTAAATAGAAATCACCAGACGGTTTTTACATCACATTTCTTGGGAAATTACCATTTATTTAAATCTTTTATTCCTCATTTATTTATTTTGCTCCCAGGCGTCCAGATTAAGAGTCTAACATTTTTACTTATCTATTAGTAATGTACCGACAGCAATGACTCAATTAGTTACAACGCTCTGACTCGAACTCAAACTAAAAGGAGCGTGAGATCTGGGGTTCAAATCCCAGCATCGCCGAAATTGAAGTAAATTTGAATATCGCTGTAGTTTTCTATTAAAATACAAATAGAAATTTTCCTAAAACAGTTGAATTTTTCACCTCGATTTCATCTACCATCCTTAATGTGGTGATAGGATATTACATATATTATTTATTAGTAGGTAATATGATTTTTAGCCAACATCCTTTACTATAAATCTAAATTATTTAAATGTTCCGAAACATGTTTGTACTATTCACATTTTGTGATGCCTCTTTACATTTCTTTAATTTTTATTGTTCATTGTCTTATCATAGGTTCTATTGCACGGAATTACTAGAAAGGTTATAAATTATGTGCTATAAGTTCTTATTGTAATGTTTCCGTCTAAACAAGATTTGGCTAAATCAAAGTTTAGACTAAAAAGTCTTGTCTGGATATCAAGATTCTAAATTTTTTCAAGACTCTATATTAACCTGCACAATTTTTCGGCAGCGTTATTTTTTTATTCTACACTGTTTTAGCTCGCATGGAACAAGCTTCGCATGATATATTTATTTTTTTAAAAAAAATTATTAATCTAATCCGTCTTTATCTAGAATAAGAAAGTTTTGTCTTGTCTTGAAATTTCAATATCAGTTGATAATCTAGACAAGACAAGACAAGAGTCGAGAAAGTCTAGATCTACTAAGTACTTCTTTCGTAACGTTAAACTTGCATTTTAAAACTATATGTCACCTTAAAACCTAGCAAGAGACCTACAGCTTATAGTGGATTTTGAACTACTTGGATTTTTGGTTAAAGATTAGCGACATTGGGATATTAACCCCAAATTTTCCTCTCTTTTTAGTTGTAGATTATATACAGTGCTATTTTATTTGATTAATAATTTCATTCATCCAGTACACTTAGAGTCAGAAATATCTAATGCATATTAAATAAAATATGAGCTAAGTGGCAGCGAAGATTGTTGAGATTGACAGTGGTGCGACTGACGATAATTGCAGCTTATGTTTGAGACGTTTCATAATAAAGTTATCCGATTACGTGCTTTTCAAAGATAAAATTGTAATGCGCTTTATAAAAAGAGTAATTGAAATTATATTCTTTCCTCTGTCATATACTAGTGAACCTACCATGCCTGACAGTAATGATCTTTAAGTAATTCTGACACAAATTGATTACGTAAACATGACTAATTATATATTTCATATTAGTAGAGCTTCAGTCCTTTTTTCAAACAACAATTTAACACCATAAGTCACATGAGCTACTTTACATTTAGATTCGGCCTGCATACCTTTTATAGAGCACACTTTTAATCCGCTAAAAAATATATCTTTCATCTTGCACACATTTTATCTTGCGCACATTTTATCATCCATACATTTTATCTTTCATTCATTTTATGTTCCGTACATTTTATCTTCGCCAACGTTTCATCTTTAAAACATTGTAATTATACCTTTCATTCATTTTATTGCCCATGCAATTAACATACTTATAATATTTGAAATATTCAGTGTCAAATGTTTCGGAAAATAAAATGTGTAAAAAATAAAATGTGTTGAACACAAAATAAGTGTAAGATAATATGTGTGTAAGATAACTTTTTTCGCGGATTAAAAGTATATACCTTCACGAGAAAAGGTGCGCAAGATACAATGTCGAGCAATATAATATGTGTTGAGGACATAATGTGTACATCTCTGAAAAATTAATGGTTACTCGTGTAACTAGTTTAATTTTTTATTAAATTAATGTAATGTACTAAGTAAAATATTTCAAAAGTGGTATAAAAGTCTATAAATTTGGAAATTTCATCAAAATTAGGAAAGAAACTTTAATAAAATTTACAATAAATATAGCATTACAATCCAGTTTTCGGTATGCAGGAAAAATATTTCTTTGTCATTCTATGAATATAGTATAGGGGTGCTAATTCAAAGTTTGGAGGTCCATAGCACCCCCAAGTACTCTCGAAACTAGGCCTCTCACGATTATAAAAGTGACACTTCGAACCCACAACATCTGGGTTTTGGAGTCTCAGCGTTAACTTCTATTAATCCAACAGTTGTGACATTTATTTAATTATATGTATTTTTACGAGACAGATAATAATCGTATATCAGTAAAATTACTTTATAAATTTATCGGGATAGGCGTTATTTAGCTATGCGCGTCCATATCATCACTCAAATTTGTGTTATATTTATTGAAAGTAATAATCTGTAACGATACATTTATTATTTTTAGTTTCCGTAAGACATTAACCCATCAATAAGACTTTTTGCTCAATTATGCGAAGTTATTATCTTTTTGTAGATAATTTGCATTTACAAGCGTTTACAGATTTTTATCTCCATTGATCTGATATAAAAATCAATGAACACGATTATATGTACAATAAAATGTACAAGACAAGCTGTAAAGTATGTCATTTAGCTGAACAGGCAAAAATGACTAACACGCCCGCTTGGATTCTGCATGCATTCATTCTCTTTTTGTTTGTTTGTATCTTCCGTAGCCTGATTTGCATTTACAACTTGATTATTTTTATCTCCTGATTTAAATATAGAATGAACTGATGTAGGTTATAAACATACATAACGGTCCCATCAAAAAAATCCACACAATCGAATTGTTTAAAAACTCAACAATCAAACCCGTTAAACATTTGAAGGTCATTGTTAGAAACAGATGACAAACAAACAAATTCCGGGCTCCGTTATGCTCCATATACTTCTCAGTTCCTTCCAACTGAAATTTGTAGTCGCGAGTACCGTTGGTCTCGACTCGCAATCATCCGCTGTATGTCAATAGGTCGGAGGCAATGCGAAAAGAGCTTGGGAGACGGTTTTATGACGGGAGGAATTATTACCCCTCGAGGATCAGAGGAGGCTTGGGATGGAAGCTTTCAACGAAAAGCTTTATTCAAATTTTTTATTCATTTTCGTTACTCGATAATTCGATTAACATCAAAGATCAAATCATTAGAAATACAAAGCAGAATTTTAACCCGACGAATATAAAAATTTAATTTCAAAATTATTTAATTTGCTACTAGCACGGGATCTGGAGTTTGGTAATTAAAGTCTAAAATTATTGGCCAAATATATCACTAAATACTCGTATGAGAAATTAAAAATATCAGAATTGGATTCTACATGTATTGTCACTAATAGTTACCAATTTTCATAATTTTTGGAAAGTTAGTAAGAATTTTATTTTTAATATTACATTTTTGTGACATTTTGTAAATATTTTCAAGAATATCACAATTTCTATCTAAATATGAGATACGTGAATATATATTTAATTTTAATTTACAAAAAGGACTGATATTTCAAAGTGAGCCAAGCCGGTCCTGATAAAAACCAAGCACCCACGTACATACACATGTGTAGTGAATGTACGAACACACATACACATACAGTTAGCTATATGGGTTATCAAACTGTATATTACGTTTCACTCTGCGCACTTATCTGTTTCACATTCGTCGCTATGGTAACTGATAAGAGAGGAAATTCATCCTCCCTCACTTCATTTCAAAAAGATTCATTTAATTGTGTGAGGGGTTTATCAGTACATAAATATTTTGTTGTCACAATATTTATTTGTCGAATATAGTAACTTAACTGACATTGAAAAAACTTTGTAACTGTATAATAATTGAAATTCCTGAAAAAAATCAATATATTTATGCTGTTAATAATAAAAAAAATAAAATAATTGATATACTTTTAAAACATTAAGAATATAATTTTTATTACATTTATTTATTCTAATAAAAACAAAAAAATTTAAAATATTTATATATTTTTTTATTATTTCAATATTTTAAATACTAGTCAGTTTCTACAAGTTGATTCTCACGTCATCTATTTTACTGCAAGAATAAGAATTATTAAATTTGTTGTGTTTTCATATTAGAAAATACAAGTATGATAACAGAATTATTTTTTTTTTTAATGTTGCTCTAAAATTTGAAGAATTTTATTGAGGCACAAAATTTGCAGTATTTTATCATTTCAGAGACTAAAAAACAAAAAAATCATGCGCTAAGAATAGGTTTTGGTCTGCCAGGCCACCGAGAATTAAACTACGTTCACAGATATGCGTTGCGAGGTACAAACGTTAGACGAAGCATAATGTGTATTCAAACACTGAGGTACAAACGATGTATCTCAGAGCATACGAGGCTATTTTAGTGAGACACATAAGATGTACCTCATGGCAGTTAACGTGTTAAGACAAAAATAAATAGAAATTGTTCATAAACATTGACCATAGCAAAAAAATTATGTGACAGTTAATCATTATTTTTATGTAGATAAAGTTTTTTTTTTTGAAACAAAAAAATATAAATTAAACGAAAAATAAAAAAAAAATTATAAAGATCTGATAAATAACTTACTAATCTTTACTTTAATAATACATAATAGAAAAAAAGGAAAATTTGTTTGTTGTGGATAAATTACTAGGTAACGGGAAATAAGTAAAAACGTGTCGTCCTGTGGAATGCTCTATTGGCGCCTTTATTATGTGTTTTGCTATGCAAACAGTCGACTACAATGTATTTGACTTACAAGTTGACACTAAGTGCATATTGCAGCGCTGACGAGCACAAAGAACACAATATTTCACCAGATCTGAATGTTAAACAGTCGGGTTTTTACTCCTCCGTATTCTCTTGGTGGATCACCATGTAATATGACACGGAGCCTCGCAGGGTCTGCAACAGAGAAGTTGATCACTCCAGAGTATTTGCTCAGATGAATTAAATGACGCAGGAATTGTTGGCGTAGCAAATAGTGGATATTAAAAGATTTTTAAAACAAAATGTCACACAGAATACTGTAACTGTATAATGAAACGAATTTGAAGACAAATATACTCTGACTCTGCTATATTAGAAATGAATAGTTAACATGTTAATTAAACTTTGTATGTGACATAATATTCCTACAAAGAAAATGTCCCAAGTACTTTGTGACTATACCTATTTTTTGCTTTATAATAATAAAGTCCGTAGTATAGTTCCAATCGGTATCTATTTACATATGTCTAACAAACCTCTAAGATATCATGTCTAACTTTCAAAACTGATTTATTAAAAAAATATATTTTTTAATATTTCGATAAACTGAAAGAATATAGCATATTGTGCAACAAGTACTGGAATCACACAAGGTGAAAAATAGGTGATTCTACACGAGTGCAAAGTATACTTTTTCCATGACCCACTGCTAAACGTTATAGAATAAAAAGCTATTTGACATAAAAAACAATATGGTGCAGGTAACATCACAAAGTGTAATTTCACGCATGTACAATGTTGGTAATTACTGTGAGAAATTATTTTTTTTAGCTCAGCACAAGACCAAACAAACACTTTCCTCATAGAGAGCGATTTGATAATTAAACAAGAGGACCTGTTCATTTTTTTTGAGAAATAAATGAGGAGAATAGGAAAAGTAACCAATTTTAATACGTTCATAATATCATAAATCGTAAGAAGTGGCGCCTCTTTTTGTGTTGCTCGCAGTACCATCTTTTGACTCAGAAACAGAATAGTCCACCTAACCCGCAACCTTAAATTTAAAAGAGCAATATATAAAGTAAAATACGCAATTATTGTCAGCATTTTATGAAATATGTGTGCAATAAAAAAATATTTTAGGTGCGAACAAAGCAAGCGAGGCATGAAGGACTTAAATTTTGTTTCATGTTTTTTAAAATAATTCCCTGTAAAATCTCAACGTTAATGTCTTTTTACGGAGGTGCGAAAAAATATTGAGAGACCATGTATATTATTTTAACAGGGAGTCATTGTAGTTTACTTATTGCCTAATTCTTATTTGATATACATTTATATTTTTTTATGGAAAATACTCTCTCGGCATGAAACTACATTACATTGAATCAAAAACTTATGAATACAGCAAATGAATCCCCATGGCTAATGACAGAGTCTTTTTTCATCTTTGTACATAAATAACGCAAAAGTCCTGGCGGTATTAAATCAAATCCGGCTATTACATCTTCATAGCTCGGCAGGAGAGCTTTCAAGTCGTCATGAGTATTATTCACACCAACAGAGAACCGCGTGGTGTCGTGACCACCTCAAAGACGCGATTTGTTATTAAACAGTCAAGGTTGAACAGCTTCCTCCTGCGTTTTTGTTTATTTCGCTTTTTGCGCGAGCTAAGTGTGTCTCTTTTATTTTGCTGTATTATGCACGGGTGAAGTGTACAGCCGCTACATAGAAAAGGAAGCTGGATCAATAAATTGTTCGCAAAATTACCTGTTTATATCAAGATTTATGAAGGAAGCTTCAAAGTCAACCATCTAATTTCATATTTATAAATAGAAAATTGTAACAAGCGTGAATGATGTTTTAAATACACGCATCCCGTTTGAAATAATTGCCTACAATTTTTTAGGGAGATAATGGAATATTGGTCCATGTCGGCTACTATGTATCTCGGCAAGTTCTCTTCTATATTACATCTTAAAACTACAAATACAACCTGTATTCATTTAGAAAATTGAGCGCCATTTCCGACTAATTATTCTGCCATTTTCACTATCAATTGACTATAATTAAAGATCATGAATTGAGTTTCTATAATTTATAACTTTAACAAAGAATACTGCTATACCAAAACACATGGAAAAACTCATAAGTTGCGGATACCTTTGGGAATTGTAAGTCAGTGGTTCTCAATTTGTGGTCCATGTACTACCAGAAGTAGGTACATGAAAGGTGACCAGTGGTATATTACTACATCTAAGTTTTTTGCGACATAAATCCTAAATAATAAAATTTTTATCGAGAAATAACATTGTAGTATAATTAATGTATCCGGCTCGAAGGACCAAAAAATGTAGGCTAATTTTTAAATGCATTAGGATCGAATTTAAGGTGTTCAGATGAATTAGGAAGAGTGGACTGTATTTAAGGTGTTGCTGGGATGATACAAATTTCGTGGCTATTGCACTAATATAATATATATTAAATATCATTTAATAAATGGTGAACACTCGAAACGTGTTACCTTCACAACAGCTCGTTGTGAACTCTATCTCAAAAAATATAAAAATTGTAAACTTAGTGAATCTCAAGTGGATGCAGATGTTGCGCTAGGTTAGTTTCAATCCTGATCCTAAGAACTATTTGGAAATAGACGCCACTTATGTACAATTGATGACATGTATTGCAGACTTCCGACGACGGCACCAACAAACATATATCACTAAAGCATTTCTTATTTTTCATGAAAACTTTCCGTTTTTTGTTGCTACAGAAATTTTCAAGTTTATTTGTAACAAAGAAACATGCCCGAATGCGGTCCATGTCATTAAACTCTAAAATTAAAAGATTTTACTTAAGTATATCTCGAAAAGAAGTAAGGACTATTAAATGTAAAATAGTATATTGTGTAATTAGTAGGACAATTTTGAGACGAGTCTAGCAACCAGACGAAATTACAAAAAGTTATTACTTTTCTTACGATTGGAGAATTAGAAAGCAATTACTTTTAGTAACTGTGTTACTGTAACTATTTATTTTCAATCCTTTGGTAACTGAAACAAATTTTTTCAATGACCATTAAAATATTTGGATGTTGTGTGATTGTTATTGCTACGGATACATATTATATTGTAAACACATTTTTATCTCCCAGGATGATACGCCTGATGATAATTCTGCATATGATTCATTAATTGTAATTTTCAACTCTTATTTCACTTACTATTTTTCTACATTGCATTTCAAAACGATATCGATGAGAATTGAAGAGAACATAAATTGAAAAGCAATAAAAAAAGTTTAAAACGTACACTCATGAAAGTGGCGAGAGAGAGAAACACAAACTTCCCCGCTGTCATCCTGATAGGTCGTTGGGCTCGCTGCATCATCAGCACCAGGTACTTCTTCACCCTGTTGTCCGCCGCAAACCAATCCAAGTTGTACGCGGCCGTTGCGATGTTTTCACTCTGCACTGTGATCTCGTTGCCGTTGTAGCAATAAATCCCCAGCTGGAAGATCATGAGGCTCAAGAACAGCATCATGCTCGCCGTATGAATGCTCAATAGCGGCAACTGAAAACAACATTCAATTTCAGTTTCTAAAAGGATTGGTTGATAACATGTACGTGTGTTTCTTTTATCTATCTTTGACGAAAGATTTCTGTAAAACAATTTACATGGTTTACGTGGTAATTTTTGAATACCATTTATCACCCTGATGAAAACTGATTTACAGTCGAACGTTGATCTATTAGTGGATTTTATGAAATGACTGCAATTCTAAAAAAGACCTTCTTTTATTAACATCCAGTCGATAAAACCAATCCTGCATCAAATAAGGGAAATTCTATATTTAAACCAACAGTAACAATTACGATTAGAAGGTATTTTTGCTTTTCTAATAGCTTCAAATAAATATTTACCGTGTGTTCCAGAATATAGTTATCATAAGAAATTAATGGGGTTCACTACTAGTCTGAAATACGCCAAAATGCTGTTTAGTAATAGAATTAAAATCGTCTTAAAACTCAACATTTTCAAAATAAATAAAACAATGTCAAAATGTTGAATCTTCATACTACGTCTCTCTAATCGTGGATACTTGACGCCCCCTCTGTTCGAAAAGAAAACATTTTCCTTATTTGAAATTTAATAAAAAAATTAAAATTTTAAAGCAGATTTGTATTAAATAATTAAATTATTTGTGACACTACTAATACAATTTTTATGAAAATCAAACTTGAATATTATTTTTCCGTGCTTTCATAATCTGTTTTTCTGTCGCCTCGAAAGTACGAGAACATTTCCGAACTTAATATTTAAAGTTCAGTTCCTGTGAAGTCAAATCACTGGTTTTCTGTAAACTTGTTTTCAGTCACTGTTAGCATGAATATTTTGTTTTTCACTTACTTATTTTTATGATAGCGACACCATGAAAAATGATGTTATTTATTTTTCAAGTACAATTCTTTCACAAATTTATAAAAATCCAGGAAAACGTAAGTTGAGACAAAAGTTTTGTTTCGGAAACGAAGAATGAACTGTAAATAGTTTTACTTACATTTTATTGATATAGCTGATACTAGGATTCGATCTATTTAAAATAATAGTAGATATTTATTTAGTTA
Source organism: Stenolophus ochropezus (assembly GCA_035578165.1). NCBI lineage: Eukaryota > Metazoa > Arthropoda > Insecta > Coleoptera > Carabidae > Stenolophus > Stenolophus ochropezus. The sequence continues at coordinate 9,814,632 of JAQOWZ010000002.1, forward strand.
GTAATTAGAGATGTTTGTCCGTAAGTATAATCAATTTTATTAATTTCGTAAATGATTGTATAGAACATTAAATAATTGAAATTATAAGTCGTATTCTACATCTCTATACTTGATGTTGAAATAAAGATTAATATTATGCCAACTATAGAAATGCCAACTATCTCTGAAAATGTAGCTCAGTGGAAGAACGCAAACCACTCAATCACTATAGCCTATTATCAGCTCAAAGGAAGGTCATGAAATTATTAAATAGTTAAGAAAATTTGTATAAAACTTAAAAATTTATAATACACGTGATGTATATGTAAATATGTAAATTATATCCGAGCAATATCATGAATAAATAATGGTTGAATTAAAGGATGTTGCTAGATGCTAGCTAATGTACATACCATATGTTGTATGTCTGTACTTTCATTACCTATTTAATATTTATTTTAATATTTACATTTACGTGTCCCGTAAGGTCCATTTAATATATGACTCTGTACAAGCCAACCGATTATTAAAAATCGATAAATTTTTGTAAGAAAATTTATAGGATTATTGTACAGTATAGTATAATGGCATACAGACAGAGAGAAAAATTAAATGTGGGTTTCTCAGATAGTGATTCTGTGACGTAACACGAGACGAGATATTTCTTTTTATCGTATCGCACGACATCTGTGCACAGTGTTTTCATACGTAGGGAAATTTTCCTAGATCTAGGAAAATTGAACATTCTTTTAGGAAGAAATTTGGGATTTCTCGGCCTTGGAGATCCAATGAATAAAACGCAATTGTTTTGTATCAATGAGGTATATTCTTTATTACATTATAGAACGTTTCGAGGATGATATTGTCCAAATCTTCAGCTATTATTACAAAATTTTGACAATCATAAATACAAAACCATTACTCACCGTGATTTGATGATGTACAAGTAATGTGTAAATATTACATTTTAAATTTAATAAACAATTTTGTTGAATGAAATAATTCAGATCACATCAACATTAGGAATACGTCAACTCCTCGTGGGTAGATTGTCGCCGACTCTAATTCCAGGTTAAAAAATGACTTGTATTCCGTTTTTCACGTCATGGCACTCATTATTGTCATATTTTAATCAAATTAATATAAAACTTCAGATGCATTTTTCTCAAATAAATTGTTATGTTAGGGTATGATAATATTATATCATTGAATTCAGAATAAAATTCTCTATTGAATAAGCAAATAAAAAAAATAGGTTCACATTTAAAATAAAAAAGTTGGGACCCGTATTTTGAGAACCACTGGTTTAAAAAAAATGTTTGTCTTATGATAATAACGTTGTAAAATAGAAATTATTTGCTAATTTAACCGACTTTTTAGCTTTTATAGTTCTCGAGATAGCAATGCTGCCCATTTAAAATGAACACCCTGTATACGAGTAAATAATTAAACCTTTAAAAATGAGTCAGTTTTGTATTAAAGGCCAAAAATAATGTAGACAAACATCTCAAGAATTAATAAAATTGTCTAAAGATTTTGTGGAAAATACATCACTGCAGGAATATTAAAATTTTATCGAGCTAACCAACAACAATATATCGAATTTGCATTTATATTAAACCAATTTCGATGATGGATTATGATATTTACGGTTTTGAGCTGGACGAAAATAGATTCCAATCTGAAATAACTAGTTTTTCAATTACGTTTAGCATTAGCACTTTGTTATTTGCCAATAAAATCGCTTTTATTTGTAAGTTCCACGCTGAAACATTATTTATAGTAGGCGTGCATTTATTATACTGGTTAATTGAAACTGTTTTTATGATCATGCCTATAATGTGCAATACAAACAATTTTTCCGTCCAGTTCTGAAAAATTGTGCTAATTTTCCAGTGAAAAATGTCAATTTTTTGGAGGGTATTAGTTTTTGTCCGCAAACATTTTTCATACGCAAATTCAAATGCGATTTGCTTTTTATTTTTGTTTGTATTATCGAGTTGAAAATAAAAATTCAAACGTAATTTCGCAATGAAGTATTATATTTGATATGTACTCTATACCTCTGTACTGTTATGAAGTTAGTGCTTAAATTTCAATTTCCCTATTTCTAGATTAGTTTAATAATGTCAACGGAAGAATTTAATAAGCTCTTCGGCTAAAAATATTTTTCAAAGCCTCACTTTTATGAGAGCATAGTTCTCCAAAACTTAAGAATATAATTATCATTTATTATTTGATTGTAACATATTCTTAAATGGGGTATGTGACCAAATTTTTATTACTATATATATATATATATATATATATATATATATATATATATATATATATATATATGATACTAGATAGAAACTAAGTAAAATATACATATTTTTTTAAATCGATTAATTATTCGTAGTTTACGAGAAAATAATTATTAAAAATTTAGGAAAGGGATGCTGTCACGTCATCTTGGTAGAATCGTGAAGGAAGAGAGCTAGACTGGGATTGTAAGAAACACACTACGGGTCTTTTTCCATGATCCTACCATACTGACGTCACACGTCCCTTCACCGAAATATTAAATTGTAAATAACTATATATAATTCAATAGACGATGGTTTCTGGAAATCAGCCAACTTTATTCTTTCAACCTCGACAGTTTCGACCCCACATGGGTCTTCTTCAGGAGATGAAATTTTTCAGTTTGCTTATCATAGTATATGTATAATTTAAATATAAAATTATTTTTGAAACATGGAAAAGTCAAAATGTAAAATTATAAATAAATTAATGTTAAATTTTCATTTAACAGTGTCGAAAAAATTGTAAAATAGTCATATAAACTAAAATAAAAATAAAATTTTGAAACAATACAAAATGATGTGCCACACCCTAACGGACAACTTACACAGTTGGCTGATTTTCAGAAACCATCTTCTATTGAATAATTTACCCAGCCAAGAAACATCCCTATTCTTCAACTATATATAATGTTAAGCTATAGTGGTTAGTTTTTATATATTACAACTTATACATTGAAATTCGATATTCACGCAGCGGGGATTAAATAGATTAGTACGCTCCGATTCGAACTGACTAGATTATGATATCAAATCCGAACTATTCACCCAATGTATCCAAATAATTTGGAATATACTAGAAACTGTAAGTTCATTGCAGAGGTTGTTGTTTGATAAACCGACAACTGGAAATAAATATTTTCGAAGAATCCTCTTCTCGTTTTCATTTGCGGCCAGGGCCGGATAGGCCCGGAGGGACACTGCGAAAATTCCCGATGAGTCAGTCAACTGAAGGCCAGTTGCCAGTTGAAATTTACTATTTTGTTTGAATTGTTATTACAATATTATATAATTTAAATAATGAATAAAATGGTACTAAGGTCACAATATTAATAATAAATTAATAGGGTTAATAATATTTTACATTATGAGCAAGGTAAAACAGTTTTTACTGCTGAGGAGGAAATGAATGGCGAGCTGTTTACGAAGGTCTGTCACCTTCTTGAAGCAGTAAAACAGTTACCTTGCGTATATTTTACAATAGTTTATTTGTTATTCAATTCTAAATAAAATTATAAAATAACCAAATTCTGTTAGTACCTAATATTGTCACAAAGATATGTATGACAGTAACAAAACAAGACTTTCAATAATATAAACAATGTAACTACTAATTTGTAAAATTTTTACAAGCTAGCTTTCAGTTATACAGGTTAGTAGATTATGAAGATTTGTTTCCCTGTTGATTAAACAATTCAAATAAAATGAACTATTTTGTTAATTTAAAATAACCATAGTTACAGTATTATAACTGCATAATGTTGCTCCTGGGGTCTTGGGTACTCTTGCTAGCATAAAGAATGCACCACAGGGGTCATTTTAAGTGGAATGGAATGTAATCTTAAATTTTATAGTAATTACTTTCTACGTTCACTTACCGTATTCCAGATGTTTTGCTTGTAGTGTTCACATAAAACAGTTTTTGGCAAAAAGTGTAACTAATGAAACATAAGTTTGAAATTTTTAACTGACTTGTCACGTTATTTTAACTGTTATATACAAATGGCACATGGCACATATTGTCCTATTGTCTACTTTGAGTAATGTCAAAGTGATTAATGATAAATTTAAAATTTAAGTTTTATGGTGAGTTTATGCAGACAACTAAATTTAGAAATTACATCCTAAAATTAAACTTTACAAAAACGTTTAGGCAATTAAATTAACAAACAAAACTATTGTCACTAAACTAAGAAGTTGGGTATTTTAAACTTTCTAGTTTAATTTCTTAATTTTATAATGCTTGCACATGCGCAATACTAACATAACCATTAGTTTGACGTTTGGAGCGTTTTGTAAATATAATCTAAAAGCACAGAATAGATACTTACAGGAGCGACACTCCGTGTCGGTATCTTTCATGTTACCCTATTCAGTTCTGTATCCTTGGAGCATTGTGTAGACCTTTAAATTTGTTTGCTTTCCCTATCTCTCTCTAAGATGTGACGAAACTTTCCGATTTTAAGCAATAAGCCCTTTAAATTTGTTGGCTTTCCCCATCTCTCTCTAATTTTCGTTTCTCTCTCTTACTATCGCTTCTGTATAAACCTATTCTGAGCTAAAAGTGATATTTTTTAGTCTTACAAAATTAAATATTTTTATATAATAAATGATACTAAGGACGAAATATTAATAAGCCTATAGTTCAAAAGTTTGAATGTATATACAAAAAAAGTAAATTTAAAGATAAAATAGCAAAGGAGAATCAGCATATACGCATGCACAAATAGAATATTCCCATTGGTTTATTCTTTAGGTTAGTTTTGAGCATAAACAGTCTTCCTCTAATTTAATTTTCTAGTTTAGTGGTCCAATTTAATTTTATAATTTAGTTGCTGCACCCACTATTAATATAAACACTCACCACGGAAAGCTGAACTAGCTGAAAGCAGAATATGATTGTGCTGCCGAGTAGTTGCACCAGAATCATAACATTGAACTGATTCTCCACGTCGTCGGAAAGGGCGATTATCTTCATGTGGTGCTCGAGGCAGTTCTTCACACATAGCTCGAAATTCCGGGCCAGTACGGGGTCGTGTGGAGGAATTTCTTCCCAGCCCTCCTCGTTGAGTTTGCTGCTGGTGATTGCGGCTACGTTGGTGTCTACATCCACATCATGAGATTCTGGACTCTGCGAAGGGTAATATTATACTAGCTTCGAGCAATGGCAAATGATGAAAAATTGAAGGTTTAAAGCTATAAACTGGTAAATTATTATTTATCAAAGGGGTCATTAATTCTAATACGAATTTTAGATTTATGCTTTTGTAATGAGCGTGAGTATAAGGTTTTTATTATTCTTTCTTCCTGTTATACTATTATTTTATATTATCTCAACCCATTCATTTATTCACAAGCATTGTACTGTTATAAAACAAATGAGGACATCGAATGCCAAACCCTTGTGCTAAGTTCTCGATGAACAAGATATCAAAAAAGTGATTTTAAGAACAAGTAATGCAGCAAAAAGTCAAAAAGTTTTAATAAATATATCTTATTTATAAGATTATATACTACAAATGCAAAACTTGAATGAGTGGAATACTAGCTACGCTCGTGCTTCAAATTTCTAACTCGTTTTAACAGCCTTGCACGCTAATATTAACAATACTTGTTACTTGCAGTAAGTACTAGATGCGTATTATAAAATTTTGTTGAAAAGTGAATATTTAAAAAAAAAATAACATCTTTGCATATTTCATTTTACAAAGACAACACTAACGCCCGTTTTTACAATCAACTTGAAACTTACTTTAAGTTAAAGTTAAAGTTGTATCACTTTTTATAACTTTAGGACTTTAAGGTAAAGTGACCTCAAATATCACGTTTAGAGAACTTTTTTGTGGCGAAGTTTAACATCTAATTTTTTTATTCTGATTGTGGTTATAATGAATTAAAATGTAATCAAATATTAGATTTTTTATTTTTTTCGGTATTTAATTCATCCAGTATACCAACAAATAGTTCAACTTCAGTAAAAGTAAAAGTAAGTATTATGAAAACCAACAACTTTATATTAAAGATAAAGTCATAAAGTCATTTTGGTTAAAATCTTGAAATGAATATATAAGATTATGGAAACGAACATAACACATTATGTATTAGTAACTTTAATTGTTTTTTAATTTATAATAAATAAATACTTACTCGTATACATATTTTTAAAATATGTAATGTTTTGTAAACGAACCGTTTTACGGACATGTGTATATATTTTTTGTTAATATATTTATATAGTCATTAAATTTACGATTTTTTTAACATTCAGTATTTTCAAATATATTATTTAAATTTTGTCTTGATGCAGCAAAAATCATTTACAAGCTTTTACAATTAATGTGAGCCAATAACACAATTAGAAACCACAAATGCACTAGTATACATCCACGATAATTAGATTTTCTCCTGGGAATTAGAGAAATAGATCAATCGGAAGATTTGTGAAAGCTTGCAGATTATAGTGCATATCAGTTTATTTCCATACAAATTGCACACTTTTGTTTATTGATAGCTGCACATAATTTGATATTATAATTACTTCCCGTCATTATTCTAGTAATCCGCAACAAAACGAAATTTAATTGACATCTACGAGTAATAACATAAACTAGTTTATGTAGTATACTTGTTCTATGTATTTATGCATGCTAATAGCGAATTAATTTTATTGGCGCCTTGGTTATAGAAATAATCACAGGAATTGAGGACTCTGATGGTGTTGGAGATTTGGTTCTAAAAGATGTAATTTAATTTTAATACTTTGAAACAACTTTATTCTAAAAAGACTAGTAAAAGTAGAAATGAAATAGAATAGAAATAGTAATTAGGAGAGAATTAGTATGCGCTGCCTTTTTTCATTTATAAAACTACTGCCCCTATATTGTTTTTTAAGTTTGTGAACAGTACTCAACCAAAGGGTTCCTAAAAATAATTTTGAAATAAAGTCACATGCCTTAAGCCATAAAAAAGTGTAAATAAAGTTTTACAAAAACAATAATAAAAACATATGTACAAATGAAAATCCTAGCTTTAATAGCAGAAAAAATTTTTGAAAACTTATGAAAATTTGGGTAATTTATTAGTTTTTAATAATTTTTCATTTTTAAAACGAACGATAAATAAATATGTAACGGTATAGAAGTATTACGAAAAACATTAATCATTTTAGTTTTATTTAAAAAATTTAGAAGTTGCATTGTTTTATTTTATAAGGCCATAATCAGGAAATACTAATGAATATACTTTAAAGAAAATTTTTAGTATTTATAAATAGAATAACACAGGCAAAAACAAAAGTATTAACAAGCTTTACAATGCTCGGAAAATGTAAAGGCATTAAAGCGGAGTGATCAACAGAGATTTGACTAATAGGCCAATTCTGAACAAATCTGTAAGTCTTACAGATCTGTAAATCTGTAAATAATGAACAAAATCGCAACGAAACCAGTCGTTCTTATGCATAATTTTACATTAATTAACGAAAATTGATGCGTTTTTGTCAGTTTTTCACAGAATTATAGATCTGTAAGACTTACAGATTTGTTCAGAATTGGTCCATAAGTCAAGTTGTTCATTCATAAGATTTTTCTTTTCATTTGGATTTCCAATTATTCTAAGAACCCCATTATTAGTTAATAAAAAATTTCTTTAGAGGTACACGGTCACTTTTGGACAAGTCATCAAAAAGATATTTCCATGCTTGCAGTTTTTAGTAGTGTGTACATAAAATTGTAAATACGAATATGTGGAGAACCTGGGAATATAATTTTGTGAACGTAAGTCATGCTGAAAACAACATTCTAAAGAAATAGTTCAACATCTAGCAGAAGATCAGTGTCAACGCCGAAAAAACGAAGTCGCAAAAACCTATCCTATGACTTTTCAAGTGATACCTTTGAGTTGGGATAATTTAAAACTCTTGACCACAAAGCTTCCCATCCTTCCATAAAAGGTTGTAAAACCCGCATAAATCAGTTTCATATACATATACTTCTACTATAGTTTGAAACCCCTTTGATCCTTACTTGCATTTTCTTGGCACGATCCAGCACAGTAACCACCGCATTATTTAATATTCTAAACTGCGCGTTTAGGTGCACCATCATCGTCGACATTAGAATATCCATGATCCCGATCTCTACGCCGAAGAAGGTAACACACCACACCTCCCAGAAGAAGGTGAGTTGGTAGTAGGGGGTGGGGTACGGGTTGTACCAGATCCACGACTCCCAGGGCAGGGTGCGTTCCACCACCTCGGTGGAGGTGTTGGTGGCTGCGTCGTACACGGAGTAGATCAGAGGGTCGTGGCGCCATGCCCATACCACGCGGCTGATGATGATGATGCCTGAGACTGTGTAGAACAGGGTTGCCTGGAAGGTTGGAATTATTAGAATAAAAGAGATCTTGGTATAATTTGACAAGAGATCTCGAGTTGACGTTTAAATTATTTTATGGTTGTGGTATCTATTCAAAGTTTTTCCCTGAGTGAAAGAATTGAAAGAAATGTGACCTTTATGCGTTCTGCTATAGGGTATAGAATTGTACGAAATCCATTAGAATACACTGTTTGTTCCAGATACCCAGCTAAGCACTGGATTTGGAAATCTCAAAAACATTAGCATACCTTACTTAATATAGATGGATTACTGTACAACTTAGAAATAACTAGACAGGGATGTATTTAAAATTTTAATACCATGTTTTATGAAAAATACTCTAATAATTGTCACAAGTTGTAGTAACGTTGATGTACTCTTGGTAATAAGAACATTATGTTATAGCAGTTTCGCTTTTATACAAAAATTGTTTGCAATTCCACGAAGATAATGATTATTGCTAAGAAATTAACGGTATTAAAATTTTAAATACATCCATGTCTAGTTGTTTCCATGTCGTACAGTAATCCATCTATATTAAGTTAGGAATGCTAATATTACTTTGGGATTTCCAAATCCAGTGCTTAGCTGGGTACCTGGAGCAAAACTTTGAATAGATACCATAACCATAAAATAATTTAAGCGTCAACTTGAGATCTCTTGTCGTACTATACATCTAGGAATGGTGTGACACAAATGATTTTTTATCAAGCAATTATTTAGTTTTTAAAATAATCAAAATATTTCTACAAGTTACCATTAAAGTTTTGCTTTCAAACACAAATAAAAATGTTTTCTAAATAGAGTACGTTTATTAAAAGCAGTGGCGTAACTACGGGGAGCACACGCCTGCAACACGGGTAGGCTTCACAGATGAAGGGGTCTCACTTTGCTTTTACGAAACTAAACCACAATAGAAAGGTTAAGAATTACCAATACTATGTAGACACCAATCATTTAAAATTACATAAGAAATAGCATGTGCCAAGCAAAATAGATTATAATATTTAAAATTATTGTTAGTAATAGAACATGAAAGTGTCCATACGTTAGGTTTGAAAATGTTAATTCCTGATTTTGCATATAAGTGAGCACGGAAAATTAACATTTTTGTTGAATTTTCATAAGAATTTTTACATAAATAATTTAAATATTAATTTGGGTAGGGATGGAATTTTGGGGATACCACTCTTCAGTAACTTCATAAAACTCAGTTTTCCAAGTTTACCAGTCTATCAATGATTTGTTTGAAGCGTGCAGAATTTCTATGTGTTGAATTTGTAGAATCTTGTTCTTTGATACTAGCCAATTTAAATTGTACAAAAAATAGTGCAAGATCTTGTACAATTCATAGGCTAGTCTAAAACGGCCTATAGTATCAAACAACAAATTGGTTGAAATATTGAAATAAATGTGTTGAAAAAACAGAACACGTTCTATTTTTCATACAATCTGTCAGCCAATTTGGCTGTGAGCAAGCGCATATATAAATTTTGTGATCTTACGCGTTTTTAACGTTTATTTGTTTTAATTGTATGTAGTGTTGTTATAGAAAACTTATTGTTACTACTAGTAAAGTTGTAAGTATATACAAACTTTAAATATAAATTAATTTATAGTCAATTTTGCTTGTTACATATATTTTTTATAGTTTTGTATGATACTAATGCAATTTTTTGTACAATACAATGGCTCTAATACTTCCACTCCTTTAATTGACATATCAAAGGAAAGTGGGCAGCATCAGAGCCATTGCATTGTACAAAAAATGCGTTAAAATCATTCAAAACTTCGTCAAAATCTAACAACTATTGGTTCAAGATATAGTATCATTTCTTGTACAATTTATTGTCCCATACATACGCTAGTCTAATAGGCCAATTCTGAACAAATCTGTAAGTCTTACAGATCTTTAAATCTGTAAAAAACTGACAAAAACGCATCTATTTTTGTTGATGAATATAAAATTATACATAAGAGTGGTTACTTTCGTTGCGATTTTGTTCATTATTTACAGATTTACAGATCTGTAAGTCTTACAGATTTGTTCAGAATTGGCCTATAACACAGTCTTAATACCGATCTCAGGCAATAAGTCGTCGCCATGATCGTCCAACCAATAATTGTCTTCTATCGGTAAATATTCTTACCGTTTTTAAAACTATTATGTTAATATACTAAAAATTCGTATTTTCATTTTAAAATTATATTAAATTCTCAGTACATGTTGCATTTAAAAAATAACGTCAACATTTTTATTTTAATTAAGAAGTAAATAACGATTGTCTTCACTCTGTATAGGTTAGTTACTGTTTTAGCAATAGAATACGTTGATTTCTATGTTTGATCTTGAGTCAAACTACATGAATTTACAATTAAACTTAGCCTGTGTTTGACATAATAATATCCTACGAATATGAACCCCTTTATGGACTGTGACATAGGTCACTAGATGAAATATTATATCCGAAATTATTTCCGACATCTTGCGTACACCCTCGTCGTCTGGGCTGGCGACATACACTGACATTTATGAGAGAAAAATATAATAGAAAATTAAATCATTCGGTCAACTTTATTGCTGCAGCATTGTCTTTAATCTGTAATTTACGTTCAAAATGTAATACAAGTAAAGATATGTTAATAATAATATTCTTTACATTATTTGTATTCGTAGAAATCAGCTACAATGCAAAATTTGGATTACTATAATTCGGTGAAAGTGATAGACAGGGCATGTAACCGGTTAAAAAAACCGGTTAATAAAAACCGGTAACCGATATTTTTAACGAAAATTGCGAACTTTAACCGTAATTTTAACCGATATTTTTCAGGCCGAAAATACCGGTAACCGTTAACCAAAAAAAAATAAATAAACCGGTTTTAGCGAACATTAACCTTTATTTTAATATCATTTAGCGAGAAAAAAAATTAATATTTTTTTTTTATATATGTGTTTTCTATTTGTATTTGAACATGAGTCATGACAGTTTTTACAATTAACATTTTATTGGAGAGTCATAAATGTAGGTAGTTTCTTTGGTGGTTAAGGTTACTTAAAAAGTCCAAACAAATACGGCCTTTGTCAACACAGGCAAGTTTAAAATTGAAAAGTGACCTGCGTTTTTCTGAATAAATTACGGGAATTTTTGTGAATATTTATTAATTAAATTGTTTTTTTTAATTGTTATATTTTCTCAGATGGTAATTTTTTATTATTTTTTTAAATTATTTATTCTACAATTTTTTTAATCAAATATTTATAATTACTTTTTTTTAATTAATGTTAATAATTTTTTAAACCGATATATTAACCGGTTTAAACCGGTTTCCAATTTTTAAAAACCGGTTTTCGAACTAAAACCTTTATTATTATAACGTTCTTTATAAGGGTTAACCGTTTGTAACTAACTTTTAGTAATTTCTAATTACAGTTAAATATAAAAAGTTACAATTTTTAGGTTTTTACTGTAAAATTTTTCATATACAGCTGAAATATTCCAAAAACACCCATGTATGAGTCCAAAATTTTGGTTTTTGATTGTTGACACCCTTTAAACCCATTTTAAGGTGTGACAAATTTCCAAATGTACTATACAATATGTTTAGACACTTTTCAACTCATTTTTGGGTATAAAATGCAACACATAATCGTGTTAAACTTATTTTTTAAATTATGAACACCTAAATCATTGTTAAGCACTTTAAACCCATTCCAGGGTGTGAAATAACCCAAATAAACCCATTTTTAGGTAAAATTTATTGATTTTTTTGAAAAAACCAAATTGATAGTCGCCGATGCGCTGATTTCAAATTTTCAAACCGAATTTAATTATCTCTTCCCATTCCTGAGATATTTGGCATCAAAGTTGCACCTCAAAAAAGTGTGTTTTTTGAACATATCTCTAAAATGGGTAGAGATACAGTATTAACGATTACACCAGTCGATTCTACGCGCAAAGTTACATAAAGAAATATTTTCTCCGCATATACGATCTTTGGAACGATTTGGTGAAAAATGAGAAAAACGAAAAATCCTGAATTTTAATTTTTCGCTGGGAAACTTTTTGTCACCAAAATTTTTTATATTCTGGACTTAAGTAAATACAGATGCGCTGATTCCAAATTTTCAAACCGATTTCAATCATCTTTTACCGTTCTCGAGATATTTATGTTCAAAGTTAGACCTGAAAAAATCAGTTTTTCAGGAATAATTCTGAAATGGGTTCAGATACGACTTTGGCGACCTCACCAATCGATTCTACGGGCAAAATTACATTTTTGTACCAATTTTCATATTTTTATTCCAATGGATACAAATTTTGTAGAGGAAAAACGAAAATCGTCAAAAATCGAAAAAAATCGCAAGGGGTTCATCAGGCGATTTTTCGATTTTCGCGATTTTCGTTTTTTCGCTCTAAAAATTGTATCCATTGGAATATTTATCTGAAAATTGATACACTTATGTAATTTTGCCCGTAGAATCGACTGGTGAAGTCGTCGAGATCGTATCTTGACCCATTTCAGGGATATTCCTGAAAAACGATTTTTTTCAGTTCCAACTTTGAACCCAAATATCTCGAGAACGGTAAGAGATAATTGAAATCGGTTTGAAAATTTGAAATCAGCGCATCTGTATTTACTTAAGTCTGAAAAATAAAAAGATTTGGACCCAAAAAGTTCCCCAGCGAAAAACTGAAATACCGGTTTTTTTCTTTTTTCTCATTTTACACCAAATCGTTCCAAAGAACATATATGCGAAGAAAACATTTCTTTATGTAACTTTGTGCGTAGAATCGACTGGTATAATCGTTGAGACTGTATCTCTACCCATTTTAGAGATATAGTCAAAAAACACACTTTTTTGAGGTGCAACTTTGAAGCCTAATATCTCAGGAATGGGAAGAGATAATTAAATTCGGTTTGAAAATTTAGAATCAGCTCATCGGCGACTATCAATTTGGACTATTTTAAAAAACCAAAATTTTTGACCGGAAAATGGGTCATTTTAGATATTTTCAGCTGTAAAATCAAAATTTTAAGGTGCAAATCTAAATATTGTTAGTTTTCATGATTAACTATGATTGTAAATTACTTGGAGATGAGAAAAGATATTAATTTTTATTTGGATATGGTTTGGAATATATTTGCGAATATAGATAACAATTATCAAAACAAAATTTCCAAATATAAGTACTTCCGGTCATCATTTCCGTTGTAGGCCAAGGTTCGTGGTCCAATTAACAACTATCAATTGGTTTTACAGACATCCTTTTGTTTAGATAAAGTTCATTTGTCCTAATTATTTGTTTATTAACTGTTTCTTATATTATTATTTCCACCTTCTATATACAGGGTGGCTCAATGAAAATTATCAGCCCAATTTTTTGCCACTTAACATCAATTTTGCAAAAAACGCTCGAACACGTCATTTTATCAGGTGTTTAAAATTGCAATCAAGTAGGCTTAAACAAATGACAAATAATCTCGTAAATAATACAGTCACAGATGTAAAAGGAATAATAAAAGTTAATATATAAGACACAAACTAATAGCACTTTAAAAGTACACAACTTAAGTGTACTATTACTCAAGATCACGCCCGTTGTATTCTTCAAAATGTTCCATGTCGATTATCTTTTGTTTTCTGCTAAAATATTTTAGAAGTAACTCGTGTTTGGTATCAAATGAAAGGATTATTTGATGAGGGCTAGCGTGTAGAAATGACAAAAAAATTCCTTGTCGAATGTCTTTTGTTTTCAGCTAAAATATTTCAAAAGTAAGTCGTGCTTGGTATCAAATGTAAGTACTCGACTATGTTTGGCGTGCAAAAATGTCAAAAATCATGTCAACAGGCTTTTGTTTCTGGAGAAAAGTTGTCAGAAGTGCGTCGTATTTGGTATGAAATGTAAATAAAAATGACAAATAATTACCATGACAATCAGCTTTTGTTTTTGGCAAAAAGTTGTCAGAAGTATGCAGGGCATGTAACCGGTTAAAAAAAACGGTTAATAAAAACTGGTAACCGATATTTTGAACAAAAATTGCGAACTTTAACCGTAATTTTAATCGATATTTTTCAGGTCGAAAATACCGGTAACCGTTAACCAAAAAAAAAATAAACCGGTTTTAGCGAACATTAACCTTTATTTTAATATCATTTAGCGAGGAAAAATTTTTTTTTTATATCTGTGTTTTCTATTTGTATTTGAACATGAGTCATCACAGTTTTTACAATTAACATTTTATCATAAATATAGGTAGTTTCTTTGGCCGTTAAGGTTACTTAAAAAGTCCAAATAAATACGGCCTTTGTCAACACACGCAAGTTTAAAATTGAAAAGTGACCTGCGTTTTTCTGAATATATTACGGGAATTTTTGTAAATATTCATTAATTAAATTGCTTTTTTATAATTGTGATATTTTTCTCAGATGATATTTAAAAATTTTTTTTTTAATTAATTATTCTCTATTTTTTTAATCAAATTTTTATATTTAATTTGTTTTAATTAATATTAATTATTTTTTTAACCGATATATTAACCGGTTTAAACCGGTTTCCAATTTTCAAAAACCGGTTTTCGAACTAAAACCGTTATTATTATAACGTTCTCTATAAGGGTTAACAGTTAACCAGTATTTTTTTCGGTTACATGCCCTGGTGATAGAGATGATAGCAATAAAGATAACGAACTGATAATATAATTTAAGATTTTTGTACTAAAACCAGGCTGTTTTTAATAGATAATATATAATATATAATTTCAATACCAAAAGGTTAAAAAGGAATACAAAATCTTTCACTTCTTGAGTTAAAAATAGTTTTATACTTAGAAAACAATCACTGTCGTTTAACTGATGGATCAGTGAAAAATTAAAAATTCGCATCTTTAATTAAAATCAGTTAAACATGAAAAGTTACACTTTTCAGTTTTAGACAAAAAATCTTGGTTTTTGAAAACAGTACATATTGATAGACGCGATGCGCTTATTTAAAATTTACAGAATTTAATTATTTGTTTTCGTTCATGAGAAATTTGTTGTCAAAGTTGCATCTCAAAAAGGGTGTATTTTGAGTATATCTCTAAAATGCGTTATAAACGATTATACCAGTTGATTCTAGAGGTGTATACATTTCTTGGAACGATCCGGTAAAAAATGAAAAAACGAAAAAAACTGGTATTTCAGTTTTTCGCTCTAGAACTTTTTTTCCGAAGTTCATTAAAAATCGAGAAAATGAAAGGAATCGGGTATATTTTTAGTTTTTCCTTTCTAAAAAAATTTTATCCATGGGAATAAAAATCTAAAAATTGACACACTTATGTAATTTTGCTCGTAGAATCTATTGGAGATTAAAACTATAAAATTAAAATTTTACGATTAATAATAATATATATTTAAATTGTAATAAATATTTTGTTTCTAATAAATATAAAAAATAAGTATTTGTAATTTAATTAAAATATAATTACTTATAAATCAGTATTCTTCTTGAATACCGCATTAATTATTAATTAAAAAACAGGACATGCGATTTTTAGCACGATCCTAATATCTGTCCTTCTAAGATGACACAAAGTAAAAAAAATAATTAGGTTCTACAAAAAAAATCATTTCAGATAATCAGAATTTTAGTATTGACACGGATTCACTTTTGTTACAAACATTCCAGAGAGGAATATATGTATTCTAGTCAGGCAGTCGTATCAGAGTTATTACGTTACATATTGCCCATTTCAATGACTTATCACGTATTGTACTCGTATTGAACTTGCAAAGCTATTACTCTGATTGTAGACTGTTCCATTCTAGAGTACTCAAATAGAAAATAAATGAAACCTACATGAGAATTTCATCGATCTTTTCATCATATAGCAACGACATACTTTGAAACATTGTTTTTGTTTGAATTATAGAAATACCAACGATGTTATTTAATTTAGTAATACTTTTCAAAATAACCTCGAAAAAGTATGCGAAAATATGCAGTCTCTGATGCGCTGTCTTTGTCTGACATCTATCTATAGTGTTTTTTCATTTGCAATAATCTTTTGACATATCCCGAAAAAATGAGCTAAATTTATAATTCTGTCATTATAATAACTTCATACATTTCGTATCGACAGCGACGTTTGTAAATGTTATGTATTCGTGGGCACACAACGGTCCATCATAATATTTGTTCCAAAGGCTTGGACTTAATATTGAACCCTGTGGAATGTTATTTGATTTGGTAGTATTCACTGAGTTATGAAATTCTTTTCCTTGATTGGTTATAAAAAGTTTATCACGTTTACCTAGTTTTGAAATGTAACACTTTATTTGTCAACTTTAAAAGAATATATTATATTTATTATACATATTGTATTTCTTTAATAAAAAAATCGGACCAAGTAAACAACTACCTGGCCGCCACTGTTCCATTAAGGAATATTGTATCACTGCTTTGTTACTTACGTACTTAACAATGGTATTTTCTTTCATTAATAGTTGACGAACCCCATATCTTACTGTAGAGAATTCATTGGCTCTCCGGTAAGATTATATTTGACGCCCCCCTCTTTTCGAAAAAACAATTTAATCCTGATTTGAAATTTAATAAAATTTTCTAAAAGTTTAAAGCAGATTTGTACTTAATAATTAAATTATTTGTGACACTGCTAATACCATTTTTATGAAAATTCAACTTGAATATTAATTTGTCATACTTTCATATTCGCAAAATCAACAATTAACACTTTCAAATCAAATGTTCGGACACGTTTTTTATCAAATAATACTAAATATTTGATTTTTAATTATTTTATATATCCTGAAAGATCGCTCAGTGGTAGTTACAGACACAATAAAATATAAAATGCCCGTAATTTTTAATAGGATTCATTATTTGTAGTTTACAAGAATTAATTAATAAAAATTTTGGAACGAGATATTGTAACGTCATCATAATAGAATCGTGAAAAAAGAGAGATATACTTGGATCGTACGAGACAGTCTACCTGCCTTTTTCACGATCCTAACATGCTGACATCACATGTCCTCTCTCCGAAACATTAAGATGCTAATGACTATGTTATTGTAAACTTCGACTATGGTCATATACCCCATTGTCATAAGTTTAATGAAAGGAGTATCCCAGAAACGACAATCTTCTAATTATTGGCAGCGGTAGATTTTAAAGGCGCTCAGTAAGCAGGTGTTGAAAAAGACATGGAAAGTCAATGGTGCCGATATATTGTTGCAACTGCTTATTTATTTATTTATTTATTTATTTATTTATTTATTGTGGTTTAATATTGAATAACCGAAGTGAGACCCCCTCACCTGTGAAGCCTACCCGCGTTGCAGGCGTGTGCTCCCCATAGTTAGGCCACTGCTTACCACATTCGCTAAGAACATTGATTGAAAATCGTCTTTTGTCTTTTTGATAATTAATTAATTTTTATTTTAATTACCTGTGTGTTTGCAACAGTGTTAGCCCGTTTAATAATTTGAATTTCCTTCACTCCTCCTCTTTTTACATCCGGTTTAAAAAAACCTTCCTCAAAAGCCATCAAATATCTTCTGACATTTTTCTTGTTCATCCGAACTATGAGCAGCTTCAAGCACCCTTAAACAAACATTTTATCCTCTACCTACAATTTTCTGTGAGAATTTACCCACGAAATACGAGATCCAGTAGCATAGAAGAAATGACATCAGTTCCAAGTCATTCTTGTTCTCAAACACGTATATTAATTCGAATAACGTCCACGCAACGAAGGTGCACACGGTAAAAACAAAGGAGTATACATAGTAGAGGTAACGAAGGATTGGATTTTCGATGTCATGGATGTTGACGCCAATTATGCGAAGAATAAATATGTGAAATGCAAAGTAATTTTTTGGAGCTTTTTCCAGCTTTGTTTCTTCAGGCATGTTCAAAGTTATGTGTGAAAATATTCCAAGGATTTGTACTTTTATGGAGTTAGAGGAGTTAATTTTTAATATGTCTGAGGTTCCCAATCTTTTTGACAACTTAACTTAATAGGTATATCATAATGTCGCTCTACCAAAAATTTTAAAAGGAGAGAAAATAAAATATGAACCAAAAGGAAAACATTTTCTGAAATCTAAAATAGACAAGCATCAAATACTTATCAGTGGCAGTAATATTTATTTTTATTTTATCAATTTTGTGAAAATGACTATAATCATTTTATTAAAAAAATTATAAATTTGATTCATATTTAGTTATAACGATATTAATTTTCTCCAAAAACGGAAACTAAGAATAGAATTATCTATTTGTCAATTGATAACCAAACCAAAACCATTGATTTAAACGGTTCTCAACTAGGGATGACCAAACAATTAATAATAATCGATTTTCACATAAAATAATGTATCGTAAAAGAAAATATACAATGCTGTAAACTTCGTAACTGAAAAATATTATAATAAAATAAAAAATGTTAAAATGTACAACAAGTAGTGCTGAATGTGAACATTTCTTATGCCTTTTATCCTATACCTTGTAATAATTGTAGTAATATTTTGAACTTTGTAAAAAATATTGTTACAGAATTGTTAAAACCAGGTGGTTAAAATCACAGTGTCCAAAATCCTATAACTATGGTTCAAATACCGCTAAAAAACGGCTTTACTATTTATGGCCTGCTGCACTAATATTACTTAAATTTTAAGTTTCCCTTAAATGTACAATGTCACATAGAAATAGTGTCAAATAAACTATTCAACATTGTTGTCAAAATTTCGATTAGCATTTTTTATGTGTTGCTTAAAATTGTTGATGTCAAGGTCATTCGTGGTGCAGGTGCACTCTCGACGCAGCCTAAAGTGCCCGTGAATCTGCTGTGGTATTAGCTGGTGATAATATTTTAAATATTATATAATGTTTATTTCGTAATTTGGATTGTAACATGTTTGGAAACGCAGTGTCCCAGTTTTACAAACTAATTTGTACATTTTTACCGCGTGTAATTTCTGAAAAATACGTAACAACCAGTGATTTGCGTATGTGGGTAACTACTTTTAAATTACTGGTGTCTATTGTGGTGGAAAACCGACGAAGATTCTTGCATGCTGGAAATCGTTCTATTCTTTTTACACTTAATACTGTTGAGTTCTAGATTGTAGTTATTACTATTCTAAACTTAGGATTTAAATGGCAGGGTTCGTTGAAGAAAATTACTCCTTTACAGGGAAGAACTTTTTCATTTAATAATCCAAAACATATATTAATTTATTTTTCATCAGCTGTAGCACAATATTCCTAAATAAGGTACTAATTTTCTGACAAGTTTTACTTTCATTTCAGTGTTTTACTAAAGTCATTTAGGGCCGGTTTTTTATTGTACTGACAAGTGTCTGATAAGTCTCTGTTAATTAAGTCATATTTTTGCAAAAATGTAAAATTGATTTTCAAATATAAACATTTACGAACAGTAAAGTAAATGATACTGCATGCTGCGAATGAAGTAATAAATTTAGAGTTAAATAGAAAAAGTGCAGTTTTGAACATACAAGCGAAAAGCAATTATAGGACCATGTTTCGTGATTTACAGTATATGAGGCAATTTGATTAAAATTAAATTAAGTAACTCTTCCAATTAAACAAGTAGTAGGTAAGAAACTATAAAAAGAAACTGTGAAAAACTCTAATCGTTTAAATTATACCTTAGTTTATTAGTTAAGTTTATGATCTTTGCGATTTGACCCAAAAAGAAGCAACCAAAATTATTATTCGGTGCCCCAATTAATTAAACGGAATCAATTGTATTATCTTTTTCTGCGACTACTAAAGTTCGAAAAATGATTTATTTTTTATTTTTGCTGCAATGTGCTTTAAATACTTTTGTTTATGTTTAATATTCAGCAAAGTGGTCAAAGAAATAAGGAATATTCCACTCGTAAAGAATCGCTTATTTTCCTCTAGTATGATTACTAAATAGGTAACTTTCTGAACTTGTTACACAATGTATCTTAGTATTGTCTTCCAGTATTAGGCAGACAATATAAACTGCGAATTTTTTGGGCAGGAGAACAATATGTATAATTATATCATGTTCTATTAAAGTAAAAATAAAATTCAAATAGTTATCTTTCATATTTAAAGTCTTATGTTAATATTATGTCAGTGACAATTCTTAATGTGTGTTAATGATTACATGTATTGATTATTGAAATATTTGTATCTTCTTGTTTTAATATTATTTATACTTAGTGCCCGACCGAAACCGTAACCGAATATTCAGCTCCTCTTGTAGTTTCGGCCGAAACTTTAACCGAAACGAAAAGACATATAGTTAAGTTAAAATTTAGTTAAATTTTTATTAAACACAGAAATGTAGTATTTTTTTTACCTTCAATTTATTAGAAAATCACATTATTTTTGTAGAGATAATGACACTTATTCACAGTTTACTTTTATAATAAAATCGCTTTTAGGAAACCTGATTTTACATTAAAATCTTAAGAGACCAAATGTCACTTTTAACAAAAACATTTAAAACTAAGCTTGAAATACGGCCCACTCTCTTTATAAAAGAAGTAAAGACTTTAGTTATCTATATTATTATCTATAACTTAAAATAATTGAAAGTTTATGTCTGTATCTTGAGAATATTTTCTTAAATATCTATATCTTACTTCATCACGGACAGATTCCTATATCTATGATTCGTTTTTATTTATATAAATGAATAATTTATTTTATTTACAATGTAGTAAAAATAACCACATCTTTGCAAATAGAATAAGAAATAAATTAAGAATGTATTATAAATGAAAGGATGAGAAGAATGTGTGATATACGCTGAGTTTAAATTGGAAAATTATAGGATATAGAAAAAGCATGACAGGGTCCATATATCCTCCACATACGGAGTGGTCAACAGGTGTGTAATTCATATTATATTAAAACGGGAATGATGTGAATTTAAAAATTCGTTTTGACATTAAATATATATCCCAGTGCACGCTGTGGGAGGAAACCTGAAGTAATTTATTAGTAGGAAGTGCGGATTAGAAGGCTAAGTTGCGTTCACAGCAAAAATTCATTATCTCCCATTCTTATAAATATTAATTCATGGAAATATGCCCGTTAACAATGTTTATTTTATAATTAATAATTAATTATAAGAGGAAAATAGTGCAGGTTATTCACATTAACTGCTCTTTAATACAAACTGTTTACAATGAGATATTTCAAAACTTCACATTCGCATGTTGTATTAGCTTTTAAATTAAATATTCGTAAATAAATATATTGTAATGTTTATTTTTTGGATGTAGTAAAAAATGTCACAAAACACGTATATTTGTATTACAAGTTTCTTACACAACGTTAAATAACAAACACTCAGATTTAAATGAAAGTAACACAAATTAAATTTAAAGATTAATAATACAGACTTAGTATTAACTAATATTCATTTATTAAAGGATGGTTTATGATGGATTTAATTTATTTATTGTAATTTAGAAATTTTATTTTATTTTAATTTGTCATCTGTTTTATGATGGATTTCAGTTTGTTAAGTTTCTCCAATCAGAAGGTATCACGTGATATTATGTAGGTGTATTTAGTTTTGATGTTTGATTGTTAGTTTGACATTTGATCGAAGTGAAGCGATTTTTTTTTAATAGATCATCGTGTAGATTAACTAATAGTGTCAGTATTAATGTAGGTACAGAGATGATAATGACAGGATGTAATAATGACCGATGACTTAATAATTTGACAAAAAAAAAATTATTTCTTATAAAACATGACCACGTGTTTGCCTAGTTAAGTTTATTAGAATTGTTTCACATTTACAGGAAATGTCTTTATTCGGTAATTAAAGAAAAGAATAATTTAAGTTTCTGGATAATTTCAGTGGCCTATAATCTCTGCAAAATTTGTTTAATAGTCGATTATGAACTACTCGATTACAGCAGTATTTTATCATTGCTAAAGGCACAAAGAATCAAAGGTCCAATACCTCAACATCAATGAAAATTATGTCCTAAACAAAATATTTTTTATAACACAAAAAAACAAACAGCGGCATCATAAAGGAAATAATAAATTCGAATTTTAGGTGTTCTAAAACATGATGTTTTAAAAATTTTAATATTTGTTTTTTACAAGAATATAATTTTTTTTTATTGTTTTGTGAAAGTTGAGTAATGAAAAGTGCAATATTTTATTCATTTAAGTTTGTGGGGTTATTTTTAGAATCCAGTAAAACAAAGATACGAGTATAAGTTTACGACACATAAAACTTGAAGGGAAATATTTTAGTGACACTCAACTGTAGAATAGTTTGAAATTCCGACATATAAATGACAGAATGGAAATTTTATGACACGGAGTATTTTGCACACAACATTGTATTAAATCCAAAGATTGTCTATTTTATTTGATTACTAACATATTATACACTACCTACAGAAAATTTGAGAGGGGGTACGAAAATAATTCATATTTACCCGTACTAGAATTACTTCTTTTTCACGCGACCATTGATGTAGGTATAACTACTTCCATTTCCATTGCAATATATGAACGAAGTTTCTAATTTATTTATCCTATTGTTAGGGTAATTGTGAAAATCATACTAATTTCATACACATTTGGTCACATAGCGGTGGACAAAATTAATTGCAAAAAGTTGCAAATATATAAGAAGTATCAAGTGCTGCTGGTGGTGCGAAAAATATAATAAGCGACTTTATTTAGAATAATTATTATTTATATTATTTTATTAGAAATTATTAATATAAATAATTTATTTAAATTTTTGTTTCATCTAAATATCTTCCATGATGGTTGGTTTTATCATCTTATACAAAATTTAGTGCTGCCGTCTAGTCAAGAATTGACTAAGTCTAAGTGTAAGGCTATATTAAAAAAGATTGTCTAGATATTAAGACTAGGTTACTTCAAGACTCTACATTAACTTGCGCACACGTTTTAGAACAAATAATTCTTTGGCATCGTTCTATTTCTATTTTACAATCACTATTTCAGCTCAAATGGGACATGATATTTTTATATTTCGAAAATTTTAAATTTTTATTAATTTAGTCTTGATAGTTGTCTAGAATTTTTTCGTGCTGATCTAGAATAATAAAATCTTGAATCTTGTCTTGTCTGGAAATTTCAAAACAAGGCTTTTGCTGGTATTAAATACAGCGGTTTTTATTTTTGGTTAAAGTTCAGCGATGCTGGAATATTGAAATATATTTCGGTATTTTCTTTATAATTCCTTCTACTAACATTTTCTAAATCAAAATGCCTTCTAATAATTACCAGTTAACTTTTATTTAATAGTAATAGTTGTCTAGTGTATGTTTCAACATTAAATTTTCTCTATCATCCGAAAACATTTTGCCTTTTTGACTATTTTATTTAATATATGTATATAATTTATCTCCAACTTTCCATTGGTAGAATTCGAGATTTATTGTCATTATTACTAACGACTAAATAATTTTGCTGCTATTTCCATGTTCATATTTTAATTAGTGTATATCTAATTGATAATTAAGTTTTATTTCTGTTTCAGGATACGCGACGCTGTCAGATTTAAAGTATGTAAACCTAACTTAAGATATTTATGTAGTTGTTGATGATTATTACATATCATTAGATATCCAATGCGCAAGACATTAAAACTGTAGATAAAACTCGATCTCGAGTTGCATTGGCGCCACCAAACATTACAGAGTCAATCACAGAACATGAACAAGAAACATTTATAGTTTAATCGCATATTCAGGCCCGTTTGAGAATATGTAGTTGTAATATTATGAATGCCAATTGACGAACGGCACACACACAACTATACTTAGTATTTTGCACATGTTCTTGCTCCCATTTTTACATACCATGCCATTCACTGTAAACAGATGAAATAATTAAGAATTATTATATATTTACCATAAAAATACATATCAAGTTCTCAAAGTCCTGATTTAATATTATTACAATTTTACAAAACCTATTATTAAATAATTACAGAACATTAAAAATTTTATATCATTTTTACTTCCTTGTACAAAGAAAAGGAAGTATTGTAATCGCGCAAAATTTCGGTTTTCAGGTTTCAACGGAAATATTCATTTTTATATTTTTGACCATCCCTGAATCCATTTTAACTAGTTTCGCCATGATGTTTGTACGTGCATACATACGTACGTATCTCGCAAGCTCAATGCAATTGACAGTGCCAAAAGGGCAGTTTAATTATAGTGTTTTTTTTAATTTTTCACATAACTCAAAAACGATTAGCCGTAGAATAGAATGTAATTACTACAACACCAGTTATGTACCTCCATATTTCGTTCTAACCGGCCTGTTTAAAAGGGCAGTTTACATTTGGCAGAAATTTAAAATATCTCTTCTTTGCAAGTTTTTGAGCGATTGAAATAGTTTTATGTAATGCAATAGGAACGAATAGAACTTGAAGAATGATTGGCCGTAGAAAGATCTTACTTTTAAATGGAATTTTAAAGTTTAAAAAAAGTACAGCAAAAAATGTTAATAATTTAGCGTTCAAGGAAATCATGTGGCGTTCATATTAGATTTTTTCCTTATTACATACAGGTTTACAGGTGCAAAATGATAAAGTCATGTAATTTAAAGAAAATAAAGATGAGTTATTTATATGTATACTTAATATTAATGTAAAGATTTCACATCAGATATTTTTACCTCCAACTTATATTTATAAAAGTTAAGAATTGTTTTTTCTATAAAGGGTGTTTTAGACGATCATAAGTTTACATTAATTTCTACAACTTCGTATTGTTCAATGTGATTCTGACACTTTACACGTTCAAAGAAATTTGACTGTTCATAGTTCATACGCTATGACATAGAAATTCTCACTTAGAGCATGTCCTAAATTTCAAGGTCGTTTACTTCAAATTTTAGTTAATTCTAGGGATTATGTTGTTATCAAATGTCAAAAGTGAAAAATAAACAAATGTGAAATCATATATCATTGTGATCAACCTATATTTTTCTTTTCTTTATTGATACCCCTACTTTATAAGGGAAAATAATTCAAAAATTTTGAACGTGTAAAGCGGAGCCATTTGATCAAAGAATATGATGTAAAAATATGACATAAAATAGTTCAAATTCTTTGATCGTGTAAAGCCACCTTAACTTATTGTACATTCTTTGTATATGACATCTAGCGTCACAAGTAAAATATTAAACAAAGAGTTCATACATCAAAAATATTCCTCAAGTTCCAAGTTCAAGAGAACAGTTGAATTATTCACATATTTATTATAATTCAGAATGTCAACGTCAAATGTTAGTAAAAAGATTTAGTTTAAAAAAGTATAAAATAATTAAATTTTCTATTCCATTTGTTTGAATTTTTTGATTAAATACTTTCAATGGACAAAAAGTTATGAAATAAAGTTTCTTTCGTATATACATCACGCAGCTCATGCAAGTTCAAGAAAACAGTTTAGTTATTCATATGTTTATTAAAATTCAGTTGCTGGTATATTTGTTTTGAAGAACGCAATAAATGTAGGACGTAAAACTAACAACAAAAATCTTGGAAAAAGAAAATTAAAATATTTCCGAATATTAGAAAAGCAGAGGATATCCGATTACTGTCCTGTATCCAACAAGTTTCCTATTATTTGATATAATGAAGAGGATAATGATATCCGGTGATTACATATAATAATATAAAATATACACTACACAAGATATATTTAGTAATGATACGAAAATTTTCTTGACTGGTCGATGAAAAGGATATGGCAATATATTTCTGAAGATAAGTCAATTTATTGAGACCTCATTTCTACTCAGATCGGTATCGACCCCACGTGGTCTTCTTCAAGGAGTAAGTTTTATTTTCATGTTAGGTGATGACAGGTGAAAGTTCGCCTTTTCTATTAGCAGTAAAAACTGTTTTACCTTACTAATAATGTAAAATACTATTTTTAACAATTTCAATTTTACCATTTATAGTAAATAATGCATACAATTTGTTCAGATTTCATTGGTCACCATTGAGATTTTTTTCAGGTGCACAATTTGGACATGTTTTAAACATTTATGATTTTTTAAATGGAAGCAATATTTATTATTATACTCTTTTCAACGATATGAATATTGTACTACTTTGATTTAATTTTAAAAACAAATAACGATAAAAAAAAATTGTTCGAGAAAAATTATTACAAATTTAAAAATAACTGAGTGTATTCTGCTAAAAAACATAAGATGCACCTTATAATAACATAATTTTCTACATTTTTAGTTTATTAATTGTTCAAATTGTCGCTCATTCGCTTCTGATAGTTAAACAGTTATTTATTATAATGTGTCCGACGAAATCTGGATACAGTGCATATATTATTTATTAAATGGTTTTACACACTATCGTCGATAAAAGTAATATGCAAACTTCAAACATATGTATAACGAGATAAAACAATACGTATAACGGAACAAATATGTTAAACTGAACTGTAATTATTGTTAAGATATTAGCTGTCAGCAGTAGCAACCTGCAAGCTTATCTTAAATTGGATAAATTTTCCTTATCGACACTTAAGTTTATTTATTTATTATTTAAGTTGCTTATGCGAAGTTACACTTTTCTCAATTTTTTTACTTACGTCTTGACAACGACGTGAAATGTTTGTTATACGAGCTGTTATGTTCATGTCATTGTAAGCAAAATAGGTTAAGTCTAATCGTTGATACCAAGATATCATTAAGGTAAATATCTATCTGACCATAAATTGTTCTGGTTTCAGGTATCATAAGCAAAAATTGAACCTGGTTTTACAAATTATATTGAATAATACTTTCTGTACAAATACATAACATTTATTTTTACAACCTCGAAATTACCATATTTACTTCAAATCATATAGTTTATTGGTTATTACATATCTACGCCAATGAACTGTAAACATTTCCTTGTGCAATTGAATAATAAATAAAACAATTTGAAAATGAATTACTTCCAATATGCAAACTAGCGAGATTATGCATTATTATAAAATTGCTGACAACATTGTATGTGTGGTAAAAACATTAATATGCGATTTTGTACAGAAAACGTTGAAGCCAATAGTTGTGGTTCGGTTCGTGAAAACTAAGTCTATTCCATGCATGTGACTTTGCGGTGATATTCTTAAAGTTATATTTGTTCGCCATTTTACTATTTTAACAAATAACATTCTTCACAATTCAATAGATTTGTCTGTAATGTTAATACACCCTGATAGAAATAAGATATTTTCCGCGAATTTATCATATATTTGCGAGTAATTTTCCAAATATTATTACAGAGAACTTATTAAACGTTATTGATAGCAAATGAAGGTATTTCATTCATATAAAATTTGATAAAACTGACCTTACAACATGCAATTCTTGGATTAAAATATCTAAAATAAATCTAGGGGTAGTACAAAAACATTAAAAAAATTAACAAACTTTAATTTTAAAACCTCGAGAAACCTCGGCGAAATTATTGAAATTCGAAAATCTCGATTTTATTTTCTCGTATCAAAACTTTGTTTTTAAAAACGTTCTCGCCTTGCTTGAAACGAGATATTTCGAGACAAGACGAGATTCGAGAAATATTTCGTCTCTCCCGAATCACTAAGGAACGGATCTGCAATTCCTAACCATTTGGACACAGTGGTTTTTATTTTGGTTAATGTTTGGCGTAGCTGAACTGTAAACATTTCCTTGTGCAATTGAATAATAAATAAAACCATTTGAAAATGAATTACTTCCAATATGCAAACTAGCGAGATTATGTATTATTATAAAATTGCTGACAACATTGTAAACGTAGTAAAAACATTGATATGCGATTTTATACAGAAAATGTTGAAGCCAATAGTTGCGGTTCGGTTCGTGAAAACTAAGTCTATTCCATGCGTGTGACTTTGCGGTGATATTCTTAAAGTTATATGTGTTCGCCATTTTATTATTTTAACAAATAATATTCTTAACAAGTCAATAGTTTTGTCTGCAATGTTACTACATCTTGACAGAAATAAGATATTTTCCGCGAATTTATCAAATATTTGCGAGTTATTTTCCAAATATTATTGCAGAGAACTTATTAAACGTTATTGATAATGAATGAAGGTATTTTATTCATATAAAATTTGATAAAACTGACCTTACAACATGCAATTCTTGGATTAAAATATCTAAAATAAATCTAGGGGTGGTACAAAAACATTAAAAAAATTAACAAACTTTAATTTTAAAACCTCGAGAAACCTCGGCGAAATTATTGAAATTCGAAAATCTCGATTTTATTTTCTCGTATCAAAATTTTGTTTTTAAAAACTTTCTCGTCTTGCCCGGAACGAGATATTTCGAGACAAGACGAGATTCGAGAAATATTTCGTCTCTCCCGAATCACTAAGGAAGGGATCTGCAATTCCTAACCATTTGGACACAGTGGTTTTTATTTTGGTTAATGTTTGGCGAAGCTGAACTGTAAACATTTCCTTGTGCAATTGAATAATGAATAAAACAATTTCAAAATGAATTACTTCCAATATGCAAACTAGCGAGATTATGCATTATTATAAAATTGCTGACAACATTGTATGTGTGGTAAAAACATTGATATGCGATTTTATACAGAAAACGTTGAAGCCAATAGTTGCGGTTCGGTTCGTGAAAACTAAGTCTATTCCATGCGTGTGACTTTGCGGTTGCCGTTTTTCTGCTGGCAAATTCCTCGCGTTCTGCACAATTCATTGGCTTTGGCTCACCAATTTGTTCCCCACTCACGTACGTACACTTACTATGCAGTATTAGATAAACACGTCCTCTGTCCAACGGTGCAAATGATAGCTCGTTGTCAGGATAGCGCCGTTTAAGAGCTTTCGATACGCAGTCCCGTTTACACTAATGACCAAATTCACGCATCCTTTGCAAGATTTACAGCTTATGGATATTCACACCGGAAAATATTCTCAGATTCACGCGAACTAAATTGCTCAATGGTAATTAACCGTGGAGGAATTCGTCTTGCTAAGTTGTTTGATTGCATCTGGAGTAGCTGTACAATTTTTCATTTAAAATACAACATAGATTGTCAGAAGTAATGTCCTGATTTTATCGATAAATTTTAATTCTGCATAATTTTTTTTACTTAGCAAAATACACAAAAGCAAACTGTGTGATAAATCCCGATTCCGAATGACGAGGGGTTTTAGCTAATGTCAGTTTTCTTGAGTGAAAAAAATATGAGTACTATAAAATAATAGTGTTTCACGAGAATCTTGTATTATTCTTGGTCTTGCCTCAGTCTTGAAAAAAATGCAAGACAAGAACAAGACAAGAGCTACAAATTATAAAGTAAGACAAGGCAATAAATTGTCTTGCAAGAATAGCAAGATTTTCTTCAATTCTTGTACTCTTGCATTTTTTTTTTTGCTAATTTTAAATCTAGATTTACTATTAAGAACCCGGAAAATATTCTCAGATTCACGCGACTAAATTGCTCAATGGTATTTAACCGTGGAGGAATTCGTCTTGCTAAGTTGTCTGATTGCATCTGGAGTAGCTGTACAGTTTTTCATTAAACATACAATATAGATTATCAGAAGTAATGTCTCAAGAACTCCGGATTTTATCGACAAAATTTAGGTTTGTTCCAACAGAAAGATCAAAAATTTTCAGAACGTGATTTAGAAGTGCTTAGAATCCATGCGCGAACTTATAGTTCTAGAATCTATTTGACTAGTGTTGGAACGACTTACAACCGATCGAGAATTTTATTTGTGTATCCTATTCTATAAAATCACAAAATGAAAAACACATGTTAGGAAAACTCGTGCCTTTTATTACATTTAAACATAAGAAATGGAAGCGTGATAAATCCCAATTCCGAAGGACGAGTCTTGTATTTTTCTTGATCTTGCCTCAGTCTTCCAAAAAATGCAACACAAGAACGAGACAAGAGCTACATATTTCAAAGGAAGACAAAGCAGGAAATTGTCTTGCAAGAATAGCAAGATATTCTTCAAATCTTGTACTCTTGCATATTTTTGTGCTAATTTTAAATCTAGATTTAATACAAGATCCTACTTATAAATAAATAAAGTGTTTTCTGTATAATTTTTTTTTTGCTTAGCAAAATATACGAAAGCAAACTTTGTGATAAATCTCGATTCCGAAGGACGAGGGGTTTTGCCTAATACCAGTTTGCTTGATTGAAAAAAAATGAGTACTGAAAAATAATGTTTTCACGAGAGTCTTGTAGTTTTCTTGGTAAAACAAGGCAAGAAATTGTCTTACAAGAATAGCAAGATTTTCTTCAATTCTTGGACTCTTGCATTTTTTTCGCTAATTTTAAATCTAGATTTATTATAAGAATCTACCTATAAATAAATAAAGCGTAGCCAAGCAAACAAGTGTTTTTATAAATAAAAAATATCCGGCCAAATCAAACTTCGAGGAGTTAAACTGAACTGAAAATAATTTTATTTATTATTAAAAACAAAGAAAAAATATCCAATTTATCCACTTGCATTTTGTCTTACTTCCTAGTAGTGAAATTATCAGTATTATACTATTCTCATTGGTTAATTTTTCAAATATTTTGCATTATGATTGTTGAAAACTAGACATTGGAATTTATTGTAAAGAAAGTCTGTAGATATACCTACAAAGTACCACAATCATCCGCCATTTTTGGGCAAAGCAACCTGTGAAATTTAACGTATTAACCTTCTTATCATTGTTATTCTATTTGAGTACTATTTTTCATTTCGGTGATTATTTTACATATTTTTGCAATCTTTCAAACTTTTTCACACGTGCAATTGAAAAGGCTGGATTACATTTCTCGTTTGTCAATTCATTATCAATTTATTACCTACATGTATAATAACCGCCGGACAAAAACTATAGCAATCTCTCTTTAACGCATGGGTTCTATGGATTGCGGTACTTTGTATATCTAGGACCTTTAGTCATAATATTCAACAAATCAATAATGATACGATAACATCTGACCCATCAGATCATCATTTGTGGTCCAATATTCCTAGATAGAACAGGGCCTCAACGTAATTGTTTAAGAGATAATTTGACTTGCATTTTAGTGTGATGAAATGTTATTCTACAGCCTTAGAAAGGGATTTACAGTTTATAAAGAGTTCCGAACTATCCGGACACAACGGTATTTTTATTTGGATAAAGATTGGTAAGGCTAGGATTTGAACCACAGACCTTACACACCACTCATTTCGAGTGGTAGCTCGCTAACCAAGTGAGTCACCGCCATTCGTCTAGGGCAGCAGCAGAATTAGAAATAAATTAACGGAAATTTTTGCAGTTAATAATTTCGATTTAACTTTTACTGACTAATGTGAAACGAATATCTATATCGAGTGTTCTAGAAAAATATTGGTGTAGACATTTATAACGGATTTTTTTTTCTTTTTGTAAATGAAAACTGTTTTAAGTTACCATATTGCACACGACAATTCTATACTCTATTTTTTATAAGAACGATCCAGATGACCTTCGGATGCTGCTGTTTATAGAATATATAATATAAAGTATAATTAAAAATGTGACTTACAAAATATAATTTCCAAGGGGGAAGAAAAATAAAACACTTTTTATTGTCGTTTAGATGACTTTTTAATATCGTTCCTAATTATAGCAGTTTGACTAGTCAAAATAGATTCAAGGATAGTCATAACGGATATTGCGATTGCAATATTTACTTTACTTCGTAAAAATGTTAAATTTGTTTCATACACTTTTTCTATATACACAAAATGTCAATTGTAAATTAATCATGAGTATAATGTTAAAAAAACGACCTACGGAATCAAAGATATTCAGTTTAAGTCCAACTGTGGGAATTTATTTTTTATATTATTTCTGCTTTTTACGTTATTACAAAATTATTAACAAGTTTTATTGAAAGCACTATTTGAAATTAAATATACCTACTGTAGAAAGATTAGTGAAATAAAATGAAAATAAAACTATGTTACAAAAATGTTAATTGCTACGACAGTGTGGTCTGCGAAAAATTTTAATTAATAATTATCGACTTCGTCAAACCTTAGCTCCGTAGTGAGAGCAAGTGCGCTAACCATTGAACCAGCACGTTTGCATATTAATGTCAAACTGGAAACAAAATTTCCATTTATCGCACTTTTTGCTTTGACATAATTTCCATATTAACTTTAAAATTACAAAGTACCCACATTAACGATTCATGTTCCTGTATATAGAATTAATGTATTCAAAAGAAGCGAAGTGTGTACATATTTTAATATTTCATGCTTTTCATTTATTTTCTTTGCCGGAACAATTTGAGAATTTTATTCTCCGGGTATTTAACGCACTATAAAAATCGCATAAACTGTACATTATGATTAATGATGAGTGACGTGTGAAGAAAAACGCTACAAGAGTAATTATACATTTTTCCTCTCACCTTCATTATGCGCTAATATATGAAGCTAAGGCTTAAAGGAACTTGGTTTATTATTATAAAGATTAACTGTATAATTTTAATAAAATATTCATTTATTGTAATTTTTAATGTTTGTAAAATAAATATTTTCTCAAACAAAACAGTAAAATGAATTTAAATGTAAAAACATATCGTAATTATCTTTTTGTTTTGGGCTGAAAATCAGTGAAAAAGTGTAAACAAATCATATACAAGGTGGTGACTCGAACAACCGAACATACAGATTTAACATGTAAATTCATTTTGGTAATTTCCTGCTTCCCTAATTATTTTAAGTAAAAATATTTTAATAATAGTTGTAGAATATAAAATTCTGCACCTGAATCAATAAAGAAAAAAATTCCTTGCCTTGTAAGTTCAGAAATTAGTTATAAAATGATATTAAACGCCCCAAAAATAGCGGTAGCTATGGAATTGAGACAAAAATGAACAAATGTTTATCTGTCAAGTTAGTAATTTCAAACAGTAATAAGAATAAAATAATGCAGCCAACTCGACAGATAAACCGTTAAATATTTGTTGATTTTGTCTCAATTGAAATTTCAAGACAAGACTTTCTTATTCTAGAACAATTCGAGAAAATTGTAGACAATTTTCAAGACTCCTGATTGATTAAAAAATATATTTTTTAAATTATAAAAATATCATTCAAATCTTGTTCCATCCG
This sequence comes from Stenolophus ochropezus, assembly GCA_035578165.1. Lineage (NCBI taxonomy): Eukaryota > Metazoa > Arthropoda > Insecta > Coleoptera > Carabidae > Stenolophus > Stenolophus ochropezus. The sequence continues at coordinate 9,848,237 of JAQOWZ010000002.1, forward strand.
AAATGAAACAGTGATTGTAAAATAGAAAAAGAACACTGCTGTAGAATTACCTATTATGTCTAAAGCGTATGCGCAGGTTAATGTATAGTCTTCAAACAATCTAGAGTCTTGATATCTAGAGGAGACTTTTTAATCTAGACTTAGACTTAGCCAAGTCTTGTCCTGAATTTTCTATACAAGATAAAATATTACAAAGTCTTGTCTTATCGTGTTTAGATGGCAAAAATAATAATCGTCTCCAGAATCTATATTTATATTTACAGTTATTTATTATAGTAATACAGTAATTAACACATAGTTATACATAGTAAAACATCATACATTAGCCTTATCTTTATAATTTCTTTCATCCAGTCTTGTCCTAACCCCAAATCTTCCACTATTTAACAGGATCTTTTTCTTCTATTTTTTCCTTCGACTTTTTCTGCAAGGTATCCTTAGATGATTTAGACATTCCTATTTCCTTCCGCAAAATCTATGGCGTCGGTCGTCACTTGTCACCTGATACCTAGTATTTATTGTTTCTCTTTTAGAATTAAATGTAAATGCCGCATGACTAGAAAAACCCTTCTCAACTTATTAGAAAATAATATGTATGAACAGAAATCCTCTTTCGTCACATTATCTAACAATAATTTTTCGAAGTGACAAATAAATTATACTATAATATCTAATTTCTCCTTCGCTAGTTGTCGAACATCTTTTTGTCTTCTGTTTTTATAATCGAATAATAAATATATTTCAAATAAAAAAAAAAATTTTTTTTCTTTCAGAACCTAAATGCACATATTCACACCATGAAACCCACTGTTATTAGCAAATTAACTAGGTGTTATATGAAAACGAATTCAAATTGTTTAAGATTCCGTTAAATTTCCTATTATCTTCTGGGCGAGCTGACTCCAAAGCATAATTGCCTAATTTATTTACACTCATGGTGCATTCTCAGCCAACAGTTACTCGCAGCTTTGTTTCATTATAAACGTGTTAGTTGCTCTCAAAAACGCATAATGTTATCAGCCGAGACGGCGGCATCTACAGACATAATTACTCGCAATTGTTTGTAACGGAAGCTCGAGGTAAATACCTTTAAAACTTGGTCATTTCACAACTATTTCCGGTGTGGCTTGCGTTGGTTCCACCGTTACAGTTAAGCACACAGTTCGGAGAATTCTAAATTAACTTTCAAGCTGACGTCATGAGAACTATCCTAAATGTTTACATGAAGCAAAATGCGTAACTAAAGAATATGCAAATTATTTGGTTCTCAGAAAAACTCTAAAAACTTAACCTAACCTAACATAATTATTATTAAAGTTTAGCCGTTATGTGATTAATAATTGAAACCCTTTTTTCCCGCAGGCTTTTTTCTTATGGGTATTTTACGCTCATTCTCATTATTAAAAAATTTATTTGTTGTAAATATTTAAGAGTAAATTGTAGCTAGCCCTGGAAATAAAGTAATAATTTACAGAGGATGACGGATGAGAAGGATTGAAGTCAGTGTCACTTCTGACTTTCATTCTGATTTATCTGACAAAGATGCAATGAATAACTCCCAGAAAAAATATTAGGAACTATTTTTCCACGAAATGTTACAAAATAGATTTTTCTTGTCTATTATTTGTTACAATTCTTTTCTTTAAATGAATTAAATAATTAGTTTTATGTGTGTTATAATATAAATTTTATAATTTATGCTATAAATGTATGACAAAGAGAGATTATATAAACAATAATGTATATTAAATTAATAGTCAAATACAACAGATTCACATCCTGAGGATGATCCCAGGTAGGATCGAAACGTCGATGTGAATTAATCGTTTTTACTGACTGAAACCCAGCAATTACTTCTTTTAATTCAATTTACCATTAAAAATATCAATGATCAACTGATCTTTCGTATTCCATTAATAAAACATTGATCTTTTGATTTGATCCTCGTCTTGTTTATATTGTATGTTTACAAGTTTTTAACTGTTAAGATTAATTTAAAATATTCTTCTTCTTTGCCATTTTTATTTGTTTTTCAATAAAAAAATGACAGAATGTTTCATTCACACCGGTTAAATTATATGAACTGTCAAAAACATAAACAAAACTGTGAAGTTGGTGAATGAACAAATAATGTTGATCTATGGATCAACATTATTTGTTATTTCTTTTATCTACGTAAATAATTGATTACAAAAATTAAAGAAAAAAACATTATTTAGATTATAAATCGTTTTTTCGATCGATTACAATAACAGACTCATATACTCACTAATTTCCTTTATTGATATTTGACTTTTTTATTTTTGTTATCTTACAAATATAATAATGTACGTTACCATATACATACATCTCGTAAATCATTTGTTAGAGAGGTTTATCATTAAGCCATGACTCCTGCAATAGCTAAAGGAGAGTTAAATAATGAGCGCTGAATTCGACCCATTATATTTAACTTAATTAAAAATTTAAATTAAAATAAACTTTTCATACGAATAGACAATTATTCGTGTATAATAATTTTAATTAAGAGTAAGTAAAACTGTAAACTTATTTGCTTCCACATTATATGTTTTTGAAATAATATTATTTGTTTAATATATGGAGCGTTTGAGTCTGAAATAACTGTTTGTTTAGCGGATCACATGTTCCATCATTAAAATATTAATACAACAAATATTATTTAATAGAGAAATATAAGATTTGTTTTCCTTTTTTATATTCGCGTATACCGTTAGTTTCTCATTTAAAGTTCAAGTTTTAAAGGCTCTGACAGAACTAATAAAGTCCCTGGAATAAGTACCTTAGTTTAGAATAACTTTGGCGTTAAAAAAGCTAATAAAGCTAACGTGTGTAATTTTTCATGAAGCTTTTACTTTCGGAATAGAAATTATAAAAGTGGAGAAACTTTCTTCTGTAACATGTTACGTCTGATGCTCATACTTTCTTCAAGAAGAAACATTATGCAATGTTTACGTTTCTCTACTCTAATTTCTCTTAAGTCAATTTACTCAACGTTTAAGAAAATGATGATAAATGTACCAATTAACTAATAATTATTTTTTCCAAATAGATCATTAGTTGGTAAACAAAATTTAATTAAAAGAAAAACGGGAAAATGCATTAGGATTATGAAATGGCAGAGATATTTGTTTTAATTAATTAATGTTTTAATTAAGGGTGTGTATTTTTTGCAGTCACAGAAAATGTAAATGAACCGGGAATATTTCTTTTTTACTGGCACCTGTTAGCTGCAATTTACGATTCTCTCTGCGACAAAATTGTTCGCAATTAATTTAGAAGTCATAAACACTACCTTTTTACTTCCTGCCTCCGAAACGACGAGAGAGGTATTATATTCAAGATCTTCAAACAAACAGAAAATAAGTATTTAATATTTTGATTAGCTTTATTACTTCTTGACAGAACTAAATTCTGTTGCCTACCTTATCAAAGTTTAGTTGAATATTAGATCGTAAATGTTTATCTAAAGAAAAAAATATGGGCAGTGATGTCTCTCTCGATTAATGCGTTTCGACTCGAACAGAGAGATCTTGGTTCGATTTTCAGAATCGCCAACTATTAACTAAATTAAAATACTACTTTATCCAAGTCTGGGGCAAGACGAGAACGATATTAAAAACAAAGCTTCGAGATTTTAGAATTTCAGTAATTTTGTTTTAAAATTATTTTTCTTTCAACGTCATAAATGTGACATCTTTTTTGACTTGATTCACAAAGAAGAAATTAAATTTCTACGTCGCCGAAGTAGAAAAATAGCTACAGAAAAATAAACAAGTACCCATAGGAACTATGGAGAATCAGTGAATAATAATTAATTTGTACAATAGAAACCTGAAATATCGCCGTAGAACTAAATAACCTAAGAATGAAATTACTAAAAACCATAAAAAACTGACAGATTTAAATTGATAACCTAAAAATTTAGATAAATTAAGGTTTTACAGAACATATAGGTACCTAGGTTACAAAAAATACCGTTATAGATTTAATTTTTTATTCATCATATCTGTCATTATTTCAATTGAAGCATCATAATTTATATTATTGTTTGTAATCCTCTCTGTGTTTCATAGATTTGTTTTTTTTTTTTCGGCGGCGCATATTTTTCTTGTTCCTTGTTCCTTTTTGTATGTCTTAAAACTGTTACTGAAGCTTTTCTATTTAAAATAAATAGGCACGCAGGAAATTACGAAAATATGATTTTACATGTAAAATCCCTATATTTGGGTGTTCGAGTCACCACCCTTAAGTTTTACTTAGTTAGGTGCAAATTTAAGTATATGCGGTGCAGATGGGCATAAATGAACATTGAAAATATTACAAACTTTTAAACTATTTTTGCTGGTACAATCACTTAAATATATTTTTTTTAATTTATTATATTTTTTCCATATAACTTAATGTTTAACGGATAAAGTTTATAAAATTAATTTCTGCATCGTACTAAATTACTCTACAGAGAATATGTTTATATGTTGAGTAGGTATTTCAAACTAATATATCTTAATGCTTTTAACGGTGAGAAGTGCGTGTAAGAATTACGTATTTTATTTAGTATTTATTAATATTTATTTTCATGGTTAGAAATGATGTAAACATTTATTTAATCTATTATAGCATTTAGTGAGTCATTGTAAAAAGTTTGTTTGCAAAGCGAACAGTAAAACACAGCGGACTGTAAATTGAGATGTTAAACAACAATTGCAGGAATGTGAAACAGTTCTGTCACTTTGTGTTTGAATGTCGGACAAATGCTTACACTTTAGAGGAATTAGAATAGAAAATATTTTAATTGATTTAGAGAAATACGCGTGTACAACGTTTTTCTACAGGAACTGTGAAATACTTTCAGTCAACCGTGTTGTTTAACCTACAAATCATTTACATGCTTTTTTCATCTTAGTTAATTCTAAATTCATTGCTCCTGAAGTCAATTCGCGGAATTTAATTGTTTAATTTCATTTTAACCGTATAGTATGTCTTTATTACTAACTTATTATTTTAATATTGTTTTTCTACGACCACCATGAAAAGTTGATATTTATGCTCTCTTTTGTCATCGTAAAGTCAATGATTACTGAGGAACGAGCAAATAAATACTTTACGACGCGTCTCCATAGCAACGAGCGGTAAAGTACTTAATTTGCTCGCTTAGATCATTTATTTACTCATATCGTCATGGTTACTGCAACACAAAACAGGAAATTAGTTAGGATTGAATTGAACTTACTAAATAGGTATTATTATTTTTTTATTTCGTTAGTAAAGTGGTAGACAAAAATTATGTGTGCATCTCTAGCGTAAAGTATCTTTATTGCTCTAGCTCGATTGTTTACAACCACAGGCAATAAGGATTCATTTTACGCTCTTGATACACAAATAACTATTATGCAATATCTCTTTTTATTTTGTATCTTCTATTTTATTGATACTCTGTAATCATTATTGTTTTATTATATTCATATGAAATTTTTATTTATTTTATTGTATACTTTACTGAGGACGACATATAATAAGAATATTGTAATTTTGTGGTCATACGGATTTGACATTTCATAATTACAATGGATGTCTACGAAATAAGGTCATTCCTAATAGGTTTTCACTTCTATTAATGACACGCCTTTAACTGAGTAAATTTGGCAAAATGGTTTTTAATGAAATTTCGTATTTAGCTTCAAATCCCAATGCACGAGTTCATCATCTTTTGGTAAAATAGGTCAACTGGAAGTGACAGTTTACTCTTGTTATTTTTAGGTCATTTAACAGTAGTAACAGTGTATCATTAAAAATAAAATCAGAATTTCCCAAAAGAATGTTCAATTTCCCTAGGTATGGAAACAATGAGAATAATATTAATTTTAATGTCTTACTGGTTTGGTAATTATGTTATTTAATTAGATTAGAAAATTACATGGTATATAATACCCGTGCAGATTTTATTAATTGCTGAAGTACTATTGATATTGTATTCAATTAAATGTATAAAAGAAGCAAACATATATGCATAAAATCTATTTCGCATATTTTATTTTAAAAACCTGATCGATTAATTAGGTTATTATAAAATTGCTGGATGACAAATTATTGTATATTTGTATACACCACAGTGATTTGATGTTTTTAGCTTTGGGCGATTTACAAATCTCGTTTTTGAAAGCTTGTCCCATTTGGACATAAACATCATCATAATGCTCTTACTACCTAAATAACTATAATTTAGACATTCCAATAAACCTTAAACATATTTGCTGAGTTGAATAGACCATCAAAAACGAGAAATGACTTTGATATGCTGCGTCCTGTCGCCTGATATGTGGGATTAGAGAAGCAGATAGACGTGTTGTAGATTATTCACATGTGTATATGGCGTCAGAAATAAAAGGTTTTAGTGGCAGGTAAATGAACAGTAAACGCGTACGTGGTTAATACTGCATAACCGTTCCTTGAACCGAATAGCGAAGCGCAAGGTCGCTCCGAGATGTAAGATGCTGAGAATAGCGACCGGGATGCACACTTTCATTCGCTTCCATACCGCATTTCTCTAACTTTGTTAATTAGTAATTAGTTAGTTTACATTTCGTCAAACTGGAAAATAGCGTTCTATTGATATTTGAAATCGAAACCTATTTTCAAAAAATTATATTTATAAAGCAATGTACAGAAATGACATGAAATAGTATATTACTAACCTAGGAGGAAAGTGTTCATTACTGTTGAGGGCGATGATTACTAACCATAAAGTCACTATATCTTATAAAGTACCGCCATATGTATAGTGTTAGAGAGAGAAGTACATTTTGGAATCAAAATGACGGATGAGTTATCCATTTCCTGCTATAACAATAATGATGTCGCTAGTCATTAACAAAATATATGGAATGGGGTATTCCAAGCCTACGGCTTTTAAAGAAATTCTTATTGGATATCATTGTTTACCATATATAAGTAATATTAAAGTGAATATAATCATTACTTTTCTGATTTTTAATACCATAATATCAAAATGAAATTGTAATGCATTTGAATCGAGTACGTAAAATTCAGTATCAGCCTTCTTGTGACGAAAAAGGCACTCGCGTCAGCCTATTGGCTCTTGTTCGAACGCGCCACGCCTCTGACTCAGACCTACGAATGATGTTCTCAGCTGATTCTCAGTGCCTGTGACGTCACACGCACGGCCGATTTTCTAGGGTGTAATTTATTGAAACTTTAAAAATTTATTTCTGGCGTGTTTGAAACCTTTCGGCGAAAAGAAAAAATACGGGTCTAATATTTTTATGCATAGAATAACATATTAAAAAATGAAAAAAACTTGGAATACCCCATTTGGAAGCTGAAAATATCACCCCCCTGGTTAAATAGCTTAACGACGTCCTTGTTACTATTTCTTGACAGTTAGGTGACATTTCAGGTTTGTGTGTTTTATTTTGGAAAAAAATGCTGTTCGCTAAATTACGCATTATATTATATTTAATTATTATAATGAAATTTGCGGTCAATAAATATTTATATCCTGAATTTGGCCTTTCAATTTGGAATCAAAATTGATGCAATTGCGGTACTTTGTAGGATGCAGCTATAACCCGAGACATTATGAAACTTTTCACCGAGGTTTGTGTACTATTTTATTCACAATCTTAAATTATTATTTTCACTTAAATAAATGAATGTTTTGGTTTGGTGTTGACCATCCATCACATGAACTATCAGTTTTATTTCTAACCTTAAATATTGATTTCATTGAGGTTGGAATTTGTGAAGTGAGTATAACTTGGGTTGGAACGTGTCTACTTCCCAACCCCAGCTAAACTCACCCTGTCCTTCCCAACCTCTGGAAATGAGGTTGACAAAAACTAACTTCCCAACTTTTTTAAAGTCAGAAATTGTCATATTGCTAACCGATTGTGAATAAATATTATTTACATACTTATATTGCACCATACCATTTAATTTTTGTCAGACTGAAAGTTTTAAGAGACACAACAATGGGTTGTATTTCTATTATATCATTGCAACAAAATTTTGATTTGAAATGAGCTATCATTTCTGAATGAGAATTAAATATCAAATATTATACTTATTTAGAATATTATAACATAATTATTTTTAAAAATAATAAAACAAATTTAGAAATATGTTCTTGAAATATAAGTGAAGCACTGTTTCCTTTGCTTTTATAGATGCTTCGCTACTGAGAATTTATCTGTCACCAAAATTGCTGAAATAGATATAATGTGGTAGTCATACAAATGGATTTGCCAGAAAAAGTTAAACTATTATTCTTATTTTTTAAGTTACAGTTTACTCGTAACCTAAAATGGCTATAATGTGGTAGGCCTGGTCGTATAAATAAATGGATTTATCAGTAAAAGTTATTGCATTCTGTGGTCTTTGTTTATTGACTGCACATTTTCAAAATAATACTGTTATTTAGTGTAAAAAGAAAAGATTCCTATAACAACATATTTCCAAGAAATTAAATTATCATAAACTTTAAAATTAGTTTACCTAAGTACATAAAATTGGACAAGTGTTTCGAGACTAAAACTCTCATCATTAAGAGTTGTTGAGTAGTGTATATGTTGAGTATTCTCAGGGGCGTCGTTAGGATTATAAAACGGGGGGCGTGAAGCTTCTAAACATCTCATATTTTGTTAATGACTAAAGACATTGTTGTCATTACAGCATAATTTAAGAAAATATTTATACAACAGCAAAGGAGGCGGAAATAAAAACAGGGGACAAAACCCTTCAAAAAAGTCTAACGACGCCACTGAGTATTCTAAATTATTTAGATTATTTTTTAAAGATGAAAACTTTGTTCAAAATATAAATCCAGTAAATTATTTAAAAACTATATTTAACATGTTCCTATAATCTAATTTAGCTTTAAAAAACTAAAAACTTTCTCGTTTTTTATATAAAAAAAATATATTGGAGTACACGAATACATTTTATTTTATTTTTTTTAGAGGCACAGTTTTTCTGTCTCCTTAAGTGGCTATAATGTTATAGGCCTAGTAATAAAAATAATGGATAATAAGTAAAAGTTATTGCATTTTGTGGTCTTAGTCTACAGACTGCATGTTTGAAATAATATTGTTGGTCAGTATAAAAATATAATAAGAAGTTAAGAAGGAGTAAAGCTAAATTTTATTGATGAAAAAGAATGAGGTAAAGAATTTTTCGCGCTACCGTTGACGTAAGTTTAACATCTGCCATAACAACATAAGACGTGAGTTTCTGATAACTTTTATTATTTGGTTAGTATTGTCAACGAAGTATTATAAAAAATAATCGCCTGGCAACGAGCAAAATTAAATATAAAAAATTGCAAAAAAAATTTGAACTGTCAAATAACACACATTTCATAAATGCTTTAAGTTAAGATTATTTGAAGTAAGTTGCTTCTGATGGTGCGAAAAATATAATAAATTAATAAACGAGTGGGAAAGTACCTGTACAACTATTTTCGTACGATAACATGAACTTCGGTTCCGCTGCTCTACAAGTTTCGTCGAACATTATACTTACTTACATTCCTTGCAGCTTAGATAACTATATAAGAAACTTTTGTATATAGAAGGTCATAGTTGCATGATGATGAAAATTAAATTGAGTTAGATAGATAACATCTTATCGAAATACAGTCTCTGAAGAATGATTTAACATTGCAAAATTTTGATTAGCAATTTTTTTTAAGTATGGCTTGTTGACAATCCTCAAAAATCGACTCGCAAAATCGCAATTTGCAAGCAGAAAAATGTCAATTTTCTTCAGAAGTCATAAAAGTGACATCTTTTGTGATATGATTCACAATGTTGAAGTGTAATTTCTACGCCGCCGAAGTAGAAATTTTTACTTTTATGCCGCCAGAGTAAAAGTAAAATAAATAGGTATCCATAGGAACTACATAGAATCAGTGAATAAGAAATAACTTGTACAAAAGAAACCTGTAATATCGCCCTAAATGTCAATATAAAAATTTCAACAACTGACAGGTTTACATTGATAACCTACAAATTGAACGTCAAGTAGTACATTATTATTTAAAATATCTATGTTTGAAGAAAAAATACATTCTATTTTTTTTACACATTCTGTTGTTTAGAGGAAAATATCTTTGTGTGCCTCGCATGTAATTGTCCGACCGCTTCACTTGTGCAAACTTCCTCACTAGCCACACAAAATATCACTTTTACTCTTAATGTTTTTTTAATTCATCAATAATGAACACAGTTTTATAATCTATTAATACGACAAAAGCAAAAATAGCGATATTACATCAAAAATAAACATACAGGATGTTGAATCCTTAAACCGATTTTCAAACATTTTAAACAAGGACACCCGGCGCTCTTAATAACACAATATACTATTATGGGCAATTTATAGAAAGCATTTTATTTTATTTTGTGATTTTATTATTTATTATCTACATATTGTTATTTCTTATTAAATGAAGATGTCTTTATTTGTTACTTATACATTATATTTTGTGTTAATTTTTTAGTTGTTTATACCCTCCCTTGTTTATGAACCGGTTTATTTAGTTGAAGTTTGCTCTAAAATATGCATAATTATATAGTGCACGATTTAAAACAAAATATTCAGCGGGTATTCCATGCGATATGCCGCTAGTTGTTACAGCGAATTACAAGTTACACCAACCAACAATTTTGGAGGATTGCTTGTTGCTGTATCTAAATATTGAATTTGTTTGTAAACTATGAGCAAATGAGGAGGTAGTAATGCATTCTCGCAGCCGGGTCCCGGCTAGAACATTGACTCCCCTCCCAGGTCTCCGAGAAAGGAGAAGCTACGCCGGACTTCTCGGTCTCGTGGAGCCGTATCTGTGCGCGGGCAAATATGTACCCAGTCAAGAGTGCCCCACACCGTGTTCAAACAGCGCTGCTGCGTTGCTTAACTCACATCTTTACGCTCTGGAATACTCCCACGGGGTACGCAAACCCTTATCGATAAACAGTCAGCTTTTAACATTCTTCCTTTGTAAAACAGATAAACCCATCTATAACATAATGCTATTTTCTACATATTTGTATCAATTTTTAAATTTCAAATTTGACACCTACAGTGCAGGGTTCCAACAATTTTATTTTCGCGCGTCCGTTTCATTATGACTAGTAGGTATTATAGAACTTAAAATCGTCCAGAAAAAAAATATAGGGATGCCAATTTAAATATTTTAGCATTACATTCTGACAAGATTTTTAATTTTATCCAACACCGTGTAATTATTACGATATAAGTATGCTGTTTTTAGATAAATAAAGTAGGTCATAAGTCACTAGTGAGTTAAATATATTAGCTCACTGTGTTTTGGTTCGTACCATAGTAACTACGTTATAAAACCTTCTCTACACTATTTTGTTCCTAAATGTCATTTCGAAATTTCATCTGTCATCTAATATGTATTTTATATCAATGATTAAAATGTGTTGAATAAAATGTTGTATGGCACACGTGTGTTAATTACCTAAATCACATGAAAAAATACCACACTCGGCCTAACGGCCTCGTGAGCTAAACTTTTCCTACGTAACTTATCTGTAATGTAACACACTTGTACAATAAATAAGTATTAGCATTACATTCTGACAAGATTGTTAATTTTATTTTATGGGAAATGTAAAACATTAATTCAAATAAGCATTTTTGATTTATTGTTCACATTATGCTTGTCTGGTATGATTATGATTACATTAATTGTTGAAAAATATTAAGTCACATTTGTTTTATTTTTTAGGTTACAGCAAAGGTCACTATTTTTTTTTTAATAAAACAACTGAATTGTTTATATATCAATGTGAATCAAAAATGTTACTAATATAAAAACCTATAGATAGAGGTTATAAAGCCTTCCAAAATACGACTGTTTTCCAGTACTTTATTACCTCTACCTATTCATCCACCAGTCGAGAAAATCCATTGATCATAAAAACCTATATTGTATTAATTTTGAAGTAGTAATAATATTTTTTTAATATTGTTATGTTTCGGGGTTCAGGGTAAATCACAATTAAATACAACTAATTTGGAAGAGTTTATTTATTTACAATGGTCGAGACTTACTTATTTTATAATTATTACTATTATTCGTATTTATAATATTTATTGATATTTATTTTTTATATTTATCTGTCAACGTCAGTATTCCACTATTTTCAAGCCACCTCTCCACCATTATTCTCCGGGTTATGTCTTTGTGATCTAGTAGGCTCGTAACACTGTCCCTCCCTTAGATCTGTTCTCTCCGAGAACTCGTCATTAGCATTGCTTGTTGAAAAATCATGGCGAAATGAGCATGTAGATCCTCGGCGACAATTAGAAGTTCGGAAGAAATAGCAATCTACAGTTTTCTTTAAGTTTGAAGGTTTCCATATATTATAGTTACATACTAGAATTTCGATGCCCGTAAAGCGAAATAGTTCTTCAATCATGTTCTTAACAAATCTCCAGTTCAACCCATCGAGACCACACCCAAGTTTAGGAACAGCTACCTTACTAATGTTTTGTTCTAGCAAGATACATCGCAGCTCTAGTAATGATTCCCATAAAGCACGGTAGGAAGGTTTTTGTTGTGATTTTTCTTTTGTTACCAGATAATACAGGCGCCTACCATTTCGTAACAGGCTTATTACCTTCCCTACAGCCGGTTGCTGTCTCTTCAGTTCTTCCACTCCTCCGAATTTCTTTCTAAAAACGACAGCAATCCCTCTCGACATCCATAAATCGCTTGCTATGCAGTGTGCCAGTGCATATTCTGCAGGGACAGTAAATAAATCCTGTTGCACTTCTTTGGTAACACCGTAGCGTACCTTTCGGGTTCCACTGTACCGTGACGAGAAGTCCTCAAAAGTAGTTTCACCTCCCTGAATTTCGCAAGTTCGAGCAACCACTTCTTCATTTTTCTTCTCTGCGTTGTTACCAGCGAAAGGAGCTAGTCGGTTGAAGTGAACGACTTTCAGTTTCCCATTTGGTGGTTTCCGTATTCGATAAATAACATCATTAATCTGTTTTATCACCATGTACGGTCCGCCCCAAGAGCGCTGGAGTTTCGGACACAAACCACGTCTTCTTAGTGGATTAAAAAGCCACACATAGTCTCCTGGCTGATAGTTTGTGTCTTGAGCGCCCACGTCATATCTATCCTTCGTTCTGTTGCTAGAAGCTTTGGTATTAGAACGGACCTGCTCATGAATGACGTCCATCCTCTTCTTTAACTTGGTAATATAATCTTCTCCTGCAACGTCTTCATCGGGCTTAATTCCAAATTTTAGGTCACATGGCAGTCGAAGTTCGCGGCCAAAGAGCACATTAGCAGGAGTCTGTCCGGTAGTTTGGTGAACAGAGGATCGGTATGCCATTAAAAAGAGGTGAAGGTACTGATCCCAGTCTCTCTGGTGACTTGAGACAACTTTAGATAAATAACTAACCATCGTACGATTCATTCGTTCAACCATTCCGTCTGATTGAGGGTGGAGAGCAGTCGTTCTGGTTTTATGGATGCCTAGCAGCTTACAGACATCTTGGAAAATAGTTGACTCGAAATTTCGTCCCTGGTCAGAATGAAGTTCCATTGGTACTCCGAAGCGGCTTATCAATTCTTTGACCAGCTTGTCAGTTATTGTAACGGCCTCTTGATTTGGTAGAGCATAGGCTTCTACCCACTTGCTAAAATAATCTACGGCAACTAAAATGTATTTGTTGCCATTTTCTGTGACTGGAAACGGGCCAGCTATATCCACGGCAATTCTCTCGAATGGGCTTCCAACATTGTATTGCCTCATCGGGGCTTTCCTCTTCCTATGGGGCCCCGATGAGGCAATACAATGTTGGACACACCTGACACCACTTGTTATGTTTCGGGGTTCAGGGTAAATCACAATTAAATACAACTAATTTGGAAGAGTTTATTTATTTACAATGGTCGAGACTTACTTATTTTATAATTATTACTATTATTCGTATTTATAATATTTATTGATATTTATTTTTTATATTTATCTGTCAACGTCAGTATTCCACTATTTTCAAGCCACCTCTCCACCATTATTCTCCGGGTTATGTCTTTGTGATCTAGTAGGCTCGTAACAATATATTAAAAGTGTCATCGGCGCAAAAAATCTTGTGTATCACACGCCCAGAAACTCTTTTTCGAGATCTCGCATTTACAAGCCTCGCTTTCAGCTCGGCCTGCCAAAATAAACTCGCTCTCGCAAAACTTAAGTTTCTGGACTAGTGGTACAAATAACTATCGAATAACAATATTGGAATCTTTATATCAACTTTAATAGTATATTATTCAATGAGCATGTAATGTGTACTATAACTCATGAGAATGAAGTTTGCCAACACGAGTGAAAGCAAGTGTTGTAAATCATTCGAATTAGTAATAGCCATTACATACGAGCACAATACTATATTTTATCAATAACCATAACATGAAAAACAGCTGACGTTACTGTTTCACAACATACTTAACGCAAGGCAATTATTTGTACTGTTATTTAGCTACAATTTAAGTTTAAAAAGAATAGTATGGAAAATGACAAAACTAGTGTAACTTTGGATTTTTATAGAAAAAAATACTTAAAAGTAATTTTGTCTTTACTCTTTTGACAGGTAAGATTTAAATTTAACATAACGATTGAATAATATTACTCCATCGAACTGTCAATATTATTTAATTACCAACAGTAACGAAGTTCATTAATTGATAAAAACCGATTGAATTATAGGCATATTATTTGACAGTTGTAGATAATGGTTATTTATGGTATAAATGTGTTACTTTACAAATAAGTTATGTGACAAATGTTTAATTCACGAGGCTGTTAGGCCGAATAGAGTATTTTTCACAAGTGACTTCGGTAATTACGAGGGTAATTAACACACTTGTGCCATACAACATTTTATTCAAAACCTTTTATTTATCCATACAAAATCTGGTAGCAGAATGTAAAACAATGCATTTATAATTTTATTTAAATGTTCTTTCATATTCTATTCTCATAACAACTTGGGCTCATTTTTACTGAAGTTAGATACCCTTCAGGGGTACGTTCAAAAACCTTACTCTGGGATACTGAGTATACAATGTAACGTTCAAATACCAAGGAGTATACTCTGATAGTTTTCCCTATGTGCGTTAAAAAATTCAGAGTGCGTACTCTAGAGTTTACTCTTCGTACCCTGTAAAACTAGCAGGGTAAGCAAGGTAGCTGTCAAGATGCGCTAGCTGTTAATATGTTAGTATAAATTATTAATACAAATGCAATGGGTATTAATGTGGTTGATTTAAAATTTATTGGGGTGATAGAAGACGCATTAGTTTTACTAGAGAAAAAATAATAAAAAAAATAATGTACATTATATAAAATCCAGTTCACACAAATATTATTCACATACCAGTAATTATAAAACTTGTTTTGTAACCACATCAAGGAAAAAAACAGATATGATTTCTTTCATTCATATTGAAATTTAAAAGTAAGGTTGTGATATTGTTTGTCAAATCAAATACGTAACTTGAAACGTTCAAAAACTTCCAAAACCTCAGTCATGTGATCATGCACAACCGAGAGTATACCTATACTCTTTACACTAATTTTTGAACGTACTCCAGTATTTCTGCAACTCTTTGTCATATCCCCTCGATAACTTCTCGATTCCGCTGTTGTAATCAGAAGTCTCCATGAACTGTTTTCTGACGTTTCCCAACATCGCAGCAAGCTGCTGGCATGATTGATGGAACTGCTATCCAGATGATCACGCTGCTAAATGGAACTTTTCACCAAGATATTTATCATAGCCGATTTTTAATTTCTTTCCAATAAAGACAATGCTTTTGTCTTTAGGCAATTACTTCTTCATAGCTTCTGCCTTATTGCACAATCATAACTCATCACTTACATTTTATATTTCTTTTTTATTGTTATTATACTTATACTTAAAACAAATAACTTTGACATCATCATTTGTTACCTTCCGCCTATCAGTAAATTAAGGGAGATATTGTTTTTGGTTAATATTCTCGAGTGTGAATTTTCATCATATATTAGGGTCCCAAGAACACTATTTTACAATTTTTACAGTGATGTTTGTATGTGTCTCTCTGTGTATGTGTGTATTTATGACGATTTTTCGTCCACACTAATTTCAATACAATTCATATAGAAAAAATTTTGAAATTTAAGAGTTATGTTGAAACATGATGAACATATTAAATTTTGAAAAATGATTTTTCATTGAAGCTTTAAATACTTTTTCCTAAAAAAAATATCTCTGAATATCATTTTTTGCAAAGTAGGTACATTTTTTCTACCGATCTACATGATTTGATTTTTTTTGTAACTTCTGTTTAACAGAAAATAATATTAATTTGACACATTGTTCAGGCTGAGGAATTTCTATAAAACTGATGGGATACATGAATTGACATATGTACAATTATTGTCAAATATGACATAAATAATTTTAGAAGATAAAGTAAGTAAAAAGTTATATTGTGAAATACAAAAAGAGGGGAGAAATATACAGTTTTTTAGATTTTTTGTTTAAGTGCAACTGAAAATTTAAGACTCTTTCATGCAATTGAGCATTACTAATTAAGTTTTTGAAATCTTCTTATAATTGTTGCGTGACTGTTTCGAAAAAAACGTATAATGACTGGATACTACATCTGTTTTCAATCAAATTATTTATGATTTATTTTCCACAAAAATGGTCTCTGTGTATTTAGGAAAAGACGTCTAAACACGCCTTATAAGAGAACCATATCATATGTCAATACCGATATATTTTCTGTAAAGTAGATTGGCATACCAAATAACGGGTAATAAATCTTGAGAAATACATTAATATTTATTTATTAATTTTTAAATTATACATTTTGTGCATATAAGATTTACCTAAAAGCATCACAAGTAAATAAAAATATTCATTATAAAAACTGAAACAACCCGACCTTTTTAAATAAATAATCTTCATAAAATGATATCATTTCTTATAATTAATATTTTCAGAGTCTGATTTAACTTAAAGTATCATTTATTATAGTCATTCTGATTTAATTTAGCGTGACTGTTGTAAAAAAAATAGACCAAACAACAAAAATTAATTTTCCAAGTAAAAAATTGCAGATTAAATTAATAGATTAAAATTAATTCGCATTCATTATGCCTCTATAAAAAATTAGTCACACATGTGGTGAATACATCTTGTAATAATTATTTGCATACCTGAACGACTAAGCAAATTTACAAAACGATGAAGAAATAATTAAGAGGAGAATAATTGCATCTGACAATAACGAATTTATTTTTAATAAAACAAGCGGAGACGTCAAATAATAATTTATAGCTAAATTCGCTTTGAAGCACGCAATGCTATTCAGTCCGTCAAGTTTTTATGCGTTGATTGTAATTATATTTGAGGCAGGTGGCCTTGAGCAAGGTCGTCGTTTGGACTAAGTATAGGCTTTAAATGTAACGACAGGGGCAATCTTCTGCAGCGTCTTCTGTCAGAGATTCTTACTCTCCTAGTACACTCAGCTCCTTATAAAGCGGAACACGTGATTTGTGCTTCCTTCAATATGCTACCTTTTCTTCATTTTCTCCATTAAAAGCATTTCTTACACTTGGATAAATAAAGAAAAGCAATTTATGCAACTGATAAAATCTTATATGCTTCTCGGTATCCCTGCTAGCATGAATGTAATCATGAAGTAAAAGCTCAAGTTCAAAAAAAAAAAAAAACAAATATATTTGAAAAATTACATATAAACATTTTATATGCAAATAAATTTGTAAATAATATCTTATTATTAGTGGCGGGATTTCGTCAATTTTATTGGAAAGACAATATCAGAATCAGAGTCTTTCTATCAACTTTAAAAAATATATTTTTTATTATAATAAATAGGTAGGTAGTTAATTGAGTCATACATAGCACACATGTATAAACAAAAAAAATATCTTAAACCCCTCTGGCAAAAAAAGTGACTAAAGGGTTAAATTAGCTCCCTTTCTAATTATGGCTCCAAACTTTGGGGGGAAGGACTATTGCCTACCCTTACTCCCCCAAATCCCGCCAATGTTTTTTATGTATCATATAACTACCACTAGTTAAATATTTTATGCACCTACCTATTTGTATTTTTTCACAAACTATTATATTTTCAAAATATTTAAGACACTCTTAAAAATATCAAAAATAAACATTACTGATTGAAGAAGTTTTACTATAATGTATCACCTCGCATAAGATATCGGAAGCTTCAATATGAAATGTCATTCACATCCATTCAACTGAATTATTTATATAAATCCAAACGGATGTTGATTTATTATCTTGATATTATGATTATTATGTGAGTATATTATGATTATAATGCCTTCCTTACATTCACGGACGCCGACTTTTTAAAATTACCTTGGGGGCAAAAAAAAATGATACCTTCATGAATACGTACAAGAAAAAATAAATAATAAAACATACTAATAAAATAAAAATAAATAATAAACACTTCTGAGTGCCCTAACTCCTGACCCACTGAAACCAGAGCACAATCCAGAGCAACTAATTCTGCTCCAGAATGTGTTCTGGTTTCAGCACGCTTAGAATTAGAGCAATTAAATGCTTTAATTTTAGACCCACTAAAATCAGAGCCCAGTCCAGACCAGCTAAATCTGCTGCAGACTATACTCTGTTTCAGCAGATCATTCAGAATAATTGCTCTGTTTTCTGGCCCACTGAAACCCGAGCACGATCCAGAGCTTCATTGTTCCAGAATGTGTTCTGATTTGAGCAGGCTTACAATTAGAGCAATGACTTTAGAATGCTCTAATTTTTGACACACTGAAGCTAGAGCACAATCCATAGCAGCTAAATCAACTCCAGAATGTGGTCTGGGTTTAGTATAAGAGCATTCTGATTACTTGCTCTAAATTTTGGCTCACTGAAACTAGAGCACATTCCAAAGCTTCATTGCTCCAAAATATGCTCTGGTTTGATTAGGCTTAGAAATAGAACAAACACTTTACAATGCTGTAATTCTTGATCTACTGAAACCAGAGCACAATCCAGAGCAGCTAACTCTGCCCCAGAATGAGCTCTGGTTTCAGCAGACCTAAAATTATAGCAAACATTTCTGAGCTGAAGCGTGCTCTAATTCCTAGCCAACTTAACTAGATCATCTTCAGGGCATCATATGCCCTAGAAGCTGGTCTAGTTAGACCACCAGGCGGGGAAGAGACCCAGAAGCCTGCTGCCTTCCCGGAACCCCGCAGAGCGAAACTAAGGCTAGCGTCTCAAGATCCCCGGTACATACAGAGACGCGCATTATTACCGATCATATAGATTGCAATTGGCTGATATCAGTTTATAATTGTGGCTATACTAATCGGAATTTTTTAATGGAAATTTGTATACTTAAGTACTTTGATGCCAGGAATTCACTGGTAATTTTTAGAGGTGTAAATCACACCCATTTTCGGGTAGTAGTCAATTATTTATAACTGGAAAGAGATACAATAATTCTTTAAAATAATAAAATTCAGACTTATTACTGATTAAAAAAAACTAAAGGAATTGTCTCCTTGGGGGCATGAGCCTCAATGCCCCCATATAGTCGACGCCCTTGCTTGCCTATATACATATGATCGGTTCCAGAACGCATTACCGATGGTGTTTGAAAAATAAAACCTGTTTTAATTACACTGTTTTATTATTTTCTAATATTTGAACATTGCCAACTATTATAATTAACTTTATCCATGCTTAATCGCATAAAATGGAAGTATGTTCGTATTTGTACGGATTACACTAGTATTCACTATTCCAATTTTGTGTTAGTATCTAGTAAAGCATGGATTATTGAATCAATTGGTAAACTAGAACTAGACAGCTTAACTCGACAATGATGTTTAATTTGCACTTCAAATATTAGTCTTGCGAATGGTCATGAAGAAGATTTATTCCTGATTAATGCACAAATAAATCTTCGGAAAACAAAAATACCGAATAAATGTTTATTATTTTTAAAATACAAGTTTTCTCGCAGTTGATCCTCACGTTATCAATTTTTGTTGCAAGAATTATTAAACTTTAATCTTGCATCATTTTCGTATACCTATATCAGAGATGAGAGTTTTATTCTATAACTATATAAATGAGATAGAAAAAATAATGTAACTACGGTAACAAATATTTTCGATTATTTAAAAAAAACTTTCATGCTTTATTATACACAATATTTACTTCGAAAATTACAAGGTTTCACCCTATATGATGATCTCATCAATCCTCCTTTTTTTTGCTTAAAATTTAAAATATTTTCTTTGACGTTTTATTATTACAATTTGTCTGTATTCCGAGTTCACTTTTAAGAGTGACATATGGCCTCATAAGATTCTAATGTAAAATTATGCTTTCTAAAAAAGATTTTATTATAAAAATGACCTAGGAATGGGCCAATGTATCCGCTGTTTACAAATTTTAAAAATTGATAAACGTAATTTTGTAATAAAAAAATATACTGCTCAAAAATTAGTATCTATTACAGATCACAAATTTACAGGATCTATCTCGAGTTAAATCCACATTATCACAACAAAATTTTATCTAAAAAAAAGTCCATTAATTTGTTATTTCTATTCTGTAAGATATTATTTTTATAAAACATGGTTATTATTATAATTATAAAATAATAATATGAAATTAGCTATTTAGATCTACATTTAATAGCTTGTGTGATAATTGTGGGAGGAAGTATATGTCACATTATAGTTTAATTGCTGTAGATAATACACGCAGTTTTTCCAACAATAAACTTTGTAGCATTTTGTCATGATTTATCTGTTGTGTAGAACAAAAAAACATCACTCCTAACAAATGAGCTTTGTGCTATGATAAAGCCTGCACTAATTTTTGATTGGATGTGCGCTGCAAGTGCAGGGGAGAAACAAGGATGGATAATGCATTGTATTCATTCTACGTAATTAGTAATTACTTGGATGTTGATGCTTCCAGTTCACAGTTGAGTGCCAATTCGCAAATTAAATGGGCTCTCAATACAGGATACAGGGAACACAACAATGAGTATGTACAAAAAAATTACCGAATTAACAACAAAAATAAAATTTACCAACTGTAATTTTTGGTGGATGAAGCTTCCGCTCCATAAAGGATATGGCAAACTCGAATCCCGCCTAGGCATATATAGGAAGTATATTTTCATGTATTTTATTGGACCACCTTTTTATTAGTATTATTAGTATTTGTTGAGCAAAATCTGATCTATTATATTTAATTTAAATTTCTTTTATATTTCTATTTATAAAAAATATATATTTAAATTAGGTTAAAAAAAAAATTATTTAGGTAAAAATATTTCTCTCCCATCGTAAGAGATGATAACTAGAAATAACCATTCGGGCATTTAGACGTAGTCGTTTATAAAATTATATAAAATGGTATATTCTGTATCTAGTAGGAAAAGTGATTTATTCGTACAATGGTGGAAAAGGCACACCAGAACACAGACAGGACCAGGATATGACCAATAATTATGAAATAAATATGATTATATTTTTATTTACGGAAAATAATGAACTGCATACTGTAAGGGAATACTTTGTCGCAGGTTGGAATAGTATATTAAAACATAAGTTGTAGAAGGCAACCTTTTCAAGCACGAGTTTGAATTTCGGGAACGAGCGCGAAGCAGCGAGTGCCCGAACGAACGAGTGCTTGAATTGCCTTCTATAACGAATGTTTTATACTATTTTCTCTGTTTCGGCTTTTATTTACATAATTTTTTATAATATTTGACAATTTCCATTAAGGGATTTTTTTGATAGAATAGTTAGGTTGGTGACAGTGATTTCTGTTTCGTCTGTTGCCTAGGTAAATTAGAATTACTTTGTCAGTTGCCTAGATATTTTGTGTATTTAATGCAGTCATGCCAATCTCAAATAACAAAATATAACCAAAAATCGTTTAAGAATGAAGCTCCTTCTAACATCAATAAGCGTGCTGGAATATGATATTCTAATTCCGAAACAGAGAAAAAGTATTCCCGGTCTGTTATTTTCCGTAGCCTAGCATCTGCACTAAAATACCAGAAAAATGCAGTTTACTGTTCGAAAATACACTAGAAAGGTGTGAGTTTTCGTCCGATTGAAATAAAATCTTTCGATCGGAGAATAAATAGAACCTGTAATACTTACGAAAAGTAAACTTCCTCCCTAAAGTTGCTGTACTCGGCTAGCGTCTCGCCTGACATTGATTTTTTTTAATTTGTTAATATTTCAAGATGTTCTGAACAATATTAGATCCGTATTTTTTAAATTTCGTCCCGAAATATAGTATTTCTTTTCCTACTAATTACATTATATTCTAATATTTCATGTTTACATTATCTACCATATCAGTTTGGTAACTCTCACTTTACGCCATTAGACACCAGGGCCGGCGGTAAGGCATGTGGCGCCCTTATGCAACTTATAAAATGATGCCCCTTTTTAGATTTTTTTAGATCTTGTTTTGTATTTCGAATTATTTTATTAAAGAGAAAAATGTATGCTGCGAATATTAAACATTTATTTTACTAAATTGTAATAGTTATTTATGATATAAGTGTTAAAAGTGACATTTTATGAGTGAGTGGGGAAGTTTGAAACGAGGCGAAGCCGAGTGTAACAAACCCCACGAACGAAATAAAATCACTTTTAACACAAATATCATACACTATTTTTCCTACGATTCTAGTTATGTATTAGTAAATAAAAACTAAGCATTATAGAATGACATTTATGACAGGAAACTAGATTTAGTTCCTCACTCACATTTAAAAAGAAGGAAATATATCTTTTGACAAAATGTTCTCCGAGGAACTTGTTTCTCAAAAACTTTTAATTTTCTAGATTTAAGTAAATATCGATGCGCTGATTTCAAACTTGCAATCCGATTATATTAGGCCTTTTTATTTATTTCCAAAACCTATAACCCCATATCAAAGTTGTGCATACTTAAAACAAACCAGACAACAGTATTAAACCAAAAATTGTGTTAACAAACGCGAAATATCCCAAAAATATTCATTTTTGTGCCCAAAATTTTGATTTTGGTAAACAGCGTACATTGATAGATCACGACGCACTGATTTCAAATTTTCAAACGGAATTTATTTATCTCTTTTCGTTCCTGAGATATTTGCTGTCAAATTTGCACCTCAAAAAAGTGTGTTTTTTGGCTATATCTCTAAAATGGGTAAATATACAATCTCAACGATTATACCAGTCGATTCTACGGGAAAAGTTACATAAAGAAATGTTTTCTCCGCAAATACGTTCTTTGGAACGATTAGGTGAAAAATGAGAAAATCAAAAAAACCTAAATTTCAAAATTTCTCTGAGGAACTTTATTTCTCCAAAACTTTTTATTTTCTAGACTTAAATAAATATCGATGAGCTGATTTAAAAATTTCAAACCGAATTGAATTATCTCTTACCGTTCTCGAGATATTTGCGTTCAAAGTTGAGTTTTGGCAATACCTAAAAAAAACGATTTTTTAGGTATACTCCTTAAAAGGTTAGGTTTACGACTTCGGTGACCTCACCAATCGATTCTACAGGCAAAATTACATATGTATACCAATTTTTAGATTTTTATTACAAAGGATACAATTTGTAGAGAGGAAAAACGAAAATGGCCAAAATCTAAAAAAATGCCTGATGAACCCCTTACGATTTTTCTCGATTTTTGGCTATTTTCAGTTTTTTTCTTCTAGAAATTCTATCTGTTGAGCTAAAAATCTGAAAATTGGTACACTTCTGTAATTTTGCCCGTAGAATCGATTGGTGAGGTCGTCGAAGTCGTAAACCTAACCTTTAAAGGGGTATACCTAAAAAACCTATTTTTTTTAGGTATAACTGAACGCAAATATCTCGAGAACGGGAAGAGATAATTGAATTCTGTTTGAAAATTTAAAATCAGCGCATCAATATCTGTTTCTGACCAAAAAATGTAAAATTTTGGAAACAAAAAATTTCGAGGTGAAAAATTGAAATTTAGGTTTTTTCGTTTTTCTAATTTTTCACCTAATCGTTCCAAAGAACATATATGGAGGCGAAACATTTCTTTTTATAACTTTTCCCGTAGAATCGAATGGTTAAGTAGTTGAGATTATAACTCTACTCATTTTTGAAATAATTTCAAAAGAACACAGTTTTTTGAGGTACAACTTTGAGAGCTAATATCTCCGAAACAAAAAGAGATAATTAAATTATGTTTGTAAAAATGGTATCAGCGTATCTAGTTCTTTAATAAAAAATTACAAACAAAATTTAGTAAAATTAAAAAATTTTCGATCAACAAATTCAGTTTTTGTCAAATATTTTCGGGTTTACGCAAAAATACAGGATCAGCGGCTTTGGGAATTACATCCCCTTCTGCCACGCTTACCTTGTTTTCCGTATAGCGCCGGCCCTGTTAGATACTGTAACAATGTATTACGGTTCTGATCTTTGTTAATTTTTTTATATTAATAATGATAATCTTTATTGTACATAGGTTGTTATTGTTAGCACAACTTAATTATAGTTATGGGGATGGGGGATGAAAAAACTGTTTAATTATAACCTTTCACTTTTTACGCATTATTGATAAAGGTGGGATGTATCCGTGGTATATGCAGCGACTGCGTTACCGCTAGTTTGGTTAAAATTATAAATAGATTACAATATTTCAACATTAATAATGACATTGCCATTTATAATACAGTTTTTGTTTAAATTAATATAAAGTTTCTCTTTGTTTACAACAAAATTTGATTCAGAATATGTTGTATTTTTATCCAGAAAAGACAATCGTATTATTTACAAGCAAAGAAAAGAAAACATCATGTCTTTTGTTAAAACATTAAAAAATATGAAACAATATAAAATAAACCTTTGTAAGTCACACGTCCGGTTATAATTTTATACGGTACTTCAAAACATCTTATTCGTACCCTAAAAACCCATTTACCAGACTTAACTTGAATTACTACAATGTTAGGGTCATAACCATTATAAATCGAGTTTTTTAATTAGCTCCTACAATTGAAAACTTCAATGAACAAAAAGTCCTAGACTTTTGTAAATTCTAAGTAATAGAATAATAGAGAAGAGAGACACTTTTTGGTTGGTAGAGAATTGAATTTAGTTCTTGCCGAGCAAGCTGCGAGTTGATACAAGTCTGCAGCTTGTTAGGCTCGTAATGAAATGTAAATTAATATTTTTTAAACCGTCTTTTACCCTGTAACTAAATTGCAGGTTTCCCCAAGTGCTCATTACCTAGTCAAATTTAATTTTACGTTTAGGACATTTACATCTCAATTTTGTTAATGTTAACTGGGAAATAATGAAAGTGAAAAGAGCCGTTTAAAATATTAAATTGCTTTTAATAGAGCTACTTTGTCTCATTACGCGATGCAGATAAATGTTTTAATTTTTGCTTAGAATTTGTTTTTGTTTGGTACAATTATTACTACCATTATTCTAACTTTACATAAATATTCTGTTAGAAGATATATGTAGTTGTAAGAATTATGTGTACTGAATACGGAAAGCCTGTAGATTAGCAAGCTACAATTATGTAATGCAAGTAAAAATTGATGACTTTTAATTAAGAAAATAATAATAGAAGCGTGGCATTTTCATATATATTTTTTTAATTAACCGCCATATTTGTATTTCCCTTAGCTATAAACCAATTTTCATACCAAACTTGGCTGTAATATAAATTTTGCATTTTTAAACATTAATTTCTCATAGATATGTTGTAAAGGTTTTGTTATACATGTTTAATAACATTTTAAAATATTGTTGCTGGTCGTTTGAGTAATAAATATTAATGAATACTGAAAATTAAATGAATGCACTGAGAAAAATTAAGTTTTAAAATTGAATGTAACACTCTGTTTCAAAACGTTTTGCAAATTCCATTTTGTGCAATACGTAATTCATCTTTATTCATTCACAAATCGTTGAAAAAGCATTTGAATTCGGTATATTTATATTTTCTATGAAAATATTATTAATTAATTTTTGAATGAAATTACACTATCTGTTGAATAAAATTGAAATTGAAAAATGTATTCAAAACTGATATATTTTGAATGCTATATAAATAATTAAAATGATTTAATTATTGTTGCAAATACTGCATATCTTTTATTAAAGTTATTATATTTTCAATTAATACGTAAAAGATTAAAACACAAACATTAAGGTTTAGTTTTAATATTTCATTTTTTCAGTGTGAGTAAACTCATTCTATTTACTTAGATCCATGCATATTTTAGTTTTATGTGTTAGCCTGTATTTTTATGCATATAATATTTAATAATTGTGAATTAAATTAGATTTATATTGACTGTAATACAATGTTCAATGTATCAGTATGTGAAATAAAATAAACATATAAAGGTATGATGCAATAAAAGAAATTTTGAAGTAGATCATATTAGGCCTATGTAGTATAGTACTCGAAATAAAACGAAATATGAATAAAAATACATAAAGACAAATAAATGTGAAGAACAAGAAGTGAAAACATTAAAAGAACAATTGGCAGAAGCGGAAGTATTGTATTGACAGATTTTGTATAGACACAAAAACCCTTAAATGGAAATTGATTAGTTACTTAGTATTTACTTTGAGATTGATTTATATTGGCGTAGAATGTTTCTTAAATATGCGCTTTAAACTGTAGTTTAATTAACAGTATTTATTAGATAGATAGCAGTCACAGAAGAAAAATAGCTAACTGGTAGAACTATTTCAAATGTAACCATAAATTGCTACAAAGTTATCACCGGTTTCTCACACGAAATATTTATTAACTGTTTCTACATTTGTATATAATTCACGGTGTAATTACAAATTATTTGTATAGAAAAGCTGAAACGAAAAAACTATAATGGCTCGAAAACTATTAATCACACATTGGTAAGTTACGAAAGCTGAGAATCATTATGAGACAAGACCACACATATCGACAGAACGGGAACTGGAACTTTGCCGTTAAACCACTGCCCTAAATAGCGTCGCAGGCCAAAGGTCCGAGCATTTTTCATAGAGTGTTCGTTAAGTTAATTAAAACCGCATTAGCAAAGCCAATGAGTGTGAAGGGCACGAAACAAGAGCACATCTAGCGACTTTCGCGTGGAAGAGTCACATTTTCTCAGCTTTCTCAACTTCTGAGTTTAAAAAAACAACATGTGTATTCAACCATTGTGACAGTAAGCTTTTTTGTAAGATGGCAACTGAAAGCTGACATTTGCCGCTATGCAAGCAGAAACTTTATCGCCTATCCTAAAGCCGAAAGTAAGTTTTTCTGCACAAAACAACAAAAAATTTCCTAAGAACGATAACTACAAAATAGATTGGAATCACTTATATTTTAGATAATTGTTTTTGGTTTTATATAAAACTAAGTAACTACAGTGGCGCACCCAAGAGCACCCCGAAAATTAATTTATAATATATATTGATTATATAAAGCATGTTATCGTGAACTCATTTTTTATTCTCCTAATTCCGAATTATATTTTTATTTTTTTAATTCTAAGTAGTAGAGAACAATTGTTTGGATGATCTTGAATTTGGTTGTACAATTTAATATGATACTCAACAACAAAAAGAAAAGATATTATATTGTAAAAATGTGCGGTTGAAATAAGTAGATTCATAGCTAAATAGCAAAAATTTATGAATCATTATTGAAGATTGAAAATGACACATCACACATTTAAAACAATAAATTGGGAATCAAATGGAATGTGTAGTAACTGTTCTTGAAAATAATATGGGAATTTTTACTTTCGAGGTTCCGTCTAATAGGAAATACGATGAACCTCGAAAGATGAACCTTATTGAATATTTTTTGATCTTTATAATGAGTTGCTCAAGTTTGTTAAAAATACGTGAAATAAATTTGATACTTACCTATGAAGAGTAAGCATACAATTGTTACTCAAAAAAAATATAAAAATGAAAAATATCGTAAGAACCGAGACGGTAATGATATAGCCCTTCGTCCTGTGATTAAGTTTTTTTTTTATTTATTATTTAGTTGCAGAAAATTAATATAGAAATTCATAGCTAATTTAACGAACAGTTTAAATAAGTATACTTAAATTTTGCACATTCAATTTTTATTGTCGAATAATCTCGAACACCTTTCGCAAATAGAATAGTATATTATTTAACAAGCATAATATGTAGGCTATATTACACGATGATGTAATTAAAAATACGAGCGGTAGCGAGTATTTTTAATCATCTGAGTGTAATGTAGCCATATTATGCGAGTCAAATACTATACTTTATCTACAACTATCAGGCATATAACAAATCTGATATTATTTGTTAAATATTCAGTTAGGTGTGGATAGTTCATATATAGCTTAACAGATGGCGCCACAGTAGCACTTAAATGTCAAAATCACTTTTCAAATTGTATTTATTATACTTTTATAAACATATATATTGATATTTATAATAAAAAATATGTTATTAATAAATTAACAGTTTAATAAAATATTATGTGTTAAATTATATGCCCTATTTATTACAGAAAAGTGTAGCGTGTATCATGACATTTCATATTACACTTGTGTAATATGAGTAGTATATTATATGTAGTATCACACGTATAATGTACCCATATTTCAATAGTTGTAGATAAACATAATTATACTTACACCATTCAGAATCAAAAATGTATCTGACAACATTGTAATTTTATGTCAAATGAATGACACATCGAAATTTTATAGGTGGACGAGTATTTTATGTCAAAATCAGTACATGTCATAAGTCAAATAAAATCATGGATAACTTAAAAAGAAACGAGGTGCAAATACTACAGAAGAACAAAAAAACTCGTTAATCTAAATTAAACTAGCCATTTGTCAAATTGATTTAAATTATCGAAAGAATGACATTACAAAATTAACACGTTGCCAAGGTAGACTTAAATCAGTTATTCGCATGAAATACCACTCGTAACATTTCGTATGAAAAATATAAGTACACTTTACAAAACGAATGTTCGAGAATACAGTAATTTGAAAAGTATGTGCAATTATTAGAGATAAGTATACTTAAAATTTACGACCGATTTCAAGAATAGAGCCTGAGGTTATTAAAAGTAATTTTTTCCAAGATGCATATTATTTTTTTTTTGAAACTGTACACTAATATAATGATAATATTGCATTTGGGTAATGGGCAAGCAATAATAATCTTCAAAAAGTGACAGATTTCGTCCGGAAATTAGTATAAATCAGTGACGGATTCAGAAACTCTTTTCGGGAAGAGCGAATTACCTTTTTTTAGGTAATAATCCACAATAAATTACATATATGAATAATAATGTTATATTATATAATAGTTATTTATGGTACAAGTGTGTTACATTACAGATAAGGCATGCGGGAAAAGTTTAGCTCACGAGGCCGTTAGGCCGAGTGTGGAATTTTTTCAAGTGACTTAGGTAATTAACACACGTGTGCCATACAACATTTTATCCAACACATTTTAATCATTGCTATAAAATACATATAAGATTTTTGACACATGGAATTTCGAAATGACATTTAGGAACAAAATAGTGTAGAAAAGGTTTTATAACGTAGTAACTATGATACGAACCAAAAAACAGTGAGCTAATATATTTAGCTCACTAGTGACTTATGACATACTTCATTTATCTAAAAACAGCATACTTATATCGTTATAATTACACGGTGTTGGATAAAATTTATGAATGCACACAAAATTTAATCTAAATAAAAAAAAATAGTCGATGGCTTTTCGCTGATCCGATACGAATCGGATCAGTATTTTCTTCGGGTCCAACTCTTATCCTAATAATGCAAATACAAAAAGGTAAGACCAGAATGTCTACGTTGTCACAAATTGGCCATTAGCAGGTTCTTGCATTTATTTGTGTATATTTGTCAGGCAACGATTTCTTAAATTTTCAAGGGTAATATAACAACTGGTGAACTTATTGACGATAATTTTTTATAATGACTGCAAAGCAGGAGTTGTATGTTCCAAAGATTGGGATTAACATGAGTGGTATTATCTAAATATTATCGATTTATAAGCGAACACGAGTTATATTTATATACTTTCCTTCAGAGTTTATTTGGAAGAATTGTCATGCCGAATACCCTTTCTAACTAGAATTTTACTTGTAATTTTTACTCAGTCCTGCTTGTTGCGATGAAAGTCAAACGAGGTCGTGACCATAACGACAAACATTTCAAGTAAGATTCTAGTTACTAGTGGTATTTCATATGAAAATCATATGACACACCGTTTAACAGCCAATAGAAACATTGTATTAAGAATGGTTTACATGCTAGTTGCCTTACTTACCTACCTAAGGAAAATTAATAGATGGTAATTTTTTCATGTCAAAAATGTCACTTTAACATTAAAAAATATTATATTTAGTTGTCATTGTATCAATAAGACATGTTTTAGAAATAATAAATAATTCGTTTTATTATCATAACTTGAATATTTTAATCAAAATATAAAACCTAAATCCGCCACTGACGTAAACTTTCGGAGCACGGATAATACTTATATTTTAATTACATTTTAGTTACGTTATTCCTCAGTCTACAATTTATATATCACGATGTTTTAATATGAGTTGATTAATAGAGATACTCTCGGAGGATTGAACTTCAAAACCTACACTACACTCAGTACGAGTCGAAGTATAGTAACCAATCAGCAATATTGCTCATAAACAACATCTTAATTAGAAATATTTTTTATAGTAAAGTATAGTGGAGGTATGAAAGGTTTCAGCCAATAAATCCTGAATATGAATTCTCATTAGGACGTCGTCGTCAAGTAATTTCTTACTATCCATCTATTAATTAGCCAGCGAGTATATCTTCATAATTAACCTTTAGTTGAAATTTGCTCCACGAAATAGCTGGCAATTAATTTCCGAAGAATCTCCGTAATTAGAAATTTCATTGTTGGGTGCCCAGCACGAAACCATATCTGCGGCATTTACAAAAGCTAAGAATAGATTTTATGGTCTCCCGGTAACCAAACAATAACACACTGCTCTTGTTTTTGTTTTCGAATCGTGACCTAAGATGGAAGATAATGTTGTACAGGTTTGGATTTTTACCAATCGGGAACAAAGGGTAGCCAGGGTTGTTTATTAAAATACAGAATGCTGATGTATTTAGATACCACAGTCAAGGAGATCTGCTCGTTGAAAAAATCTTATATATTTAAATACCGGTCTGAAGAAGATATCAGATTTGTAAATTGAAATGCTAAATGCAATATTTAATCTGATTGCGATCTGCTTGAACTGCAAGGCCAAAATAAATCACAACTATTGAATTGTATTCATTTATGCGGCTGTATCTTATCTGCAACTTCTTATTTTGCATCTGCAACTTACATTCTTGCAGGGCTTCAAATCGGAAACAGAAATATGCATTCCACAACATGATCTTTATTTCCATTTATAATTATTTGATTTTATATCTCAAAAGATAAAAATTAAATACGCTGACAAACTAAAAAGTAAACAAGTAACCAAATAAACTACCTTAACTTTTGTGTCTATGTAAAAAAGCATTAATAACCAAACAAAGTATTTGAACCATTTTTCACGAATATATGGGAATAAATAATATTTCTATATTTCAATCGTTTTTTATCAATTAATGACCTTTGATATTGTTTCTAATTGAATCATATTGGCAGTTTGATGGAATAATATTACTCAATCATTATGTCAAATTTAAATTTTTCCTGTCAAAAGAGTAGACACAAAATTACTTTTAAGTAATTTTTTTCTACATAAAAAGAAAGAGTTGCACTAATTTTGTCGGTTTTAAAATTATGTCAAATTTAAATCTTACCTGTCAAAAGAGTAAGTACAAAATTATTTGTGTATTTGTATTTTTATTCATGGAAAACAATGGACTGCTTACTATAAAGGAATAGTTTGTCACCGACCGGAAAAAATATTCTTGGACTGTTTTTTTTTCGTAGCCTAGTAACTACACTAAAATACCGGAATAATGCACTTTCCGATTGGAAAATACACCGGAAAGTTGTCAATTTTCGTCCGATCAAAAAAAGAAACATCGAGACGTCATTACTATTTGTAAGGAAGGTACATTACCGTAAATAGATGTACACTTAGTTACAATGGTAACAAGAAGCCGTTTCATTTATTATTTATGTTTGGTGCAATGGCTCAATCTACTTGTAAAGGTCAAGGCTCACCTTTCTTTCTATTTTAAATATTCTTACTTTGAACAATTAACAAATAAATTAAAAAATAATTTAAACTTTAATTGCTTTTTTCCAAATATTATTCATGTATTTTTAACACAAAAATATCTCACATTTAATATCAACCATTGTAGTCTGCCTCATTCTACTTTTTCCATTCCATAAATTTAATTTAAAAATTGTCACTTAAATTTCCTACTTGTCAGTTGGAGTTAATATTTTTTCATTAAAGCTTCGAAATAACAATTTGCCACTTCATTATATTTGTTATTTGGATTTATTACAAAAGTACTTAAAGTTGGTTTGGTAATTTGTATGAAATAATTTTAAATTAGAATGAAACAAAAATAGCGTATAAGTATATATATTTTCTATGTATAGAGCCGAAGAAATATTAAGATAAGATTTGAAAACTTTTCCTTGGAAGAAAAATGCTACAACACTTCAATGATGTCTTGCCCTGAGATAAATACTTGAGTGTCTTTTCCAGGCTGTTAAATATGTAATGATAGGGTTTCTTCAACCGATTTGAGTTTACGATTTTCCGCTAACCGGACGTTGAGAGGCAAATAAATTACTGTTTCCGTCGCGCGCAGATTCGATTACTACCCGGCAACATTAGTCCGAGTCCCTGGAACTGCGAATGTGTGGAAGAGACGCATCACTTGCCGAGGTAATGACGCGGCTGCTCGCGGTCTCTTGTCCTAAGGACGAGCTTCACGGAAGAAATGGGCTTGTAATTGGACGGAGACACGTAATAAAATTACGGCATTAAATACAATCGCAGATTTGCGGGAAACGATGAAGGGGAATCGTAATTTATATTATCTGAATTTCATTTTTAAATATGCTTTTTTATGAAATAATTTATAGAAGTGATGCACAAAAATCTACAATACTTAAAACCTAAGCTATAGAATATTTAAATGTTTAAGCTTAAAAAAATAAAATATTACAATGATGTTAAATTTCCCTAAAATCAGATACTAATTCTCTTTATGAAGAAAACAAAATAAATAGGAGTTTACGAGGTGTGTAACTTAAGAAATAAGACCGTTTTTAAAAAAATGTTTGAATAGAATTACAATTAAATATAGTCTCCCTCAAAATAACTTCCTTAGAAAGCCACACAGTGCTGTAGACGATTCTGCCTGGAACTTGGATACTGGAGTCACCGTCAACTAGTCGGTTACAGTTGTTTAAATGTTTTGGAGTGTCTCAAAATGAGTTCCCTTGAAGTGATTTTTCAATCTCGGGAATAGGAAAAAGTCACAAGTCAAGCGAATAAGGAGGCTGAGGAGCCACAGGACTGTTTTTACTCATATCATATTTTAAAACCATTTTTGCGCAGATTTTTCTCAACCCAATGAATTAATCAAAATCTGATAAACAGTGAACAGTCAAATTTAACTCTTTCCCAATCATTCAGTATTGTCAACCGACGATCTGAACGCACAAGATTTCAGATTCTGTCGACCTTTTCATCATTCATTGAAGATGAAGGCTTTCCATTGGGTGTTTCATCTTTAATTATCTCTTTTCCTTCTCAAAATGCCTAAAACAATCTAAAAATCTGGCCCCTTGAAATAACACTGTCTCCGTAGGTCTGCTAAAGTTTTATAAAAGTTTGCATTGCTTTGTGCCCAAGTCTGAAGCAAAACCTGATAGCACACCGTTGTGTAAAATTGACAATACTCATTTTAGAACGCACTAAAAAAACGGTTTCATGAAAAAAATCGTTACTATTTCAAACTCATAGTGAAGGCATATAACATGTTCACCTGCCTCCCTTCTAAGTCTCGCGTGCCCTCCCAAGTGTTACCAGATCGAACGCTATTTTTCTTTCCAGTTTTATTAGTTAATTTACACACCTCTTACATGAAAAAGATTACACAATTAAACTAATAGAGATATATGTATGACACAAAAATCATATAAATAAAATTGGTAAGCAACATATTTAATCGGGTGGTTCCATGTTTGCTGACAGCAATAAAATACAACTAAAATCAGTCAAGAAACAAGCATCTCAGACAATATCATAAGCTAGATTACTTCAGCTTGTAAATAAAAATAATGTTATGTACCTACTCTATTTTTACTTACTTACATATTTAACTCTATTTTTTATTAAGTAAATATTAATGAGAATTAAGCGAAAAAATAATAATACTTGCATTCTAGAACCTAAATGTTCTAGATTCGAATACTAATGTGACACCGGTATATGTACATATGTTTCTTTTATTTTATCATATCGTCATCATTTTTCTACATATAATCTTAATAGTTAAAAATTCATTAAACATCAGAAGAAAGTAAAAGTACTAGTATAATTAAGACTTATTTAAAAAATATTATTAAAATAATAGTTAATATTAAGAATATTTGTTTTTCTAACTTCAGACAATCTTATTTCATTAAAATGTTATTTCAATTTTTATTATTTTAGAATTAGAAATTTATTCTGTACAACCTTTCACTATATTTCAATAAAATTATTAGGGAAGCTAATAATTTAAGATTTAAAATTCTCATTACAATATAAGGCATACTTAAGATAATAAATATTCGTTAAACTCCTCATTTTCTTAAATTTATTATAACTTAAACAAATGTCAAAAAACAATTTGTAGTAAATAACTTTTCCGTTAGTTTTATGCAGTATTTACATGCCCACTAGAAAAAATATGTGAAATAATAAATACTTATACCGGTATCTCTACAAAGGAAACTATATTTTACCACTCCCAGATATTTGGAAAAAGGTGTGACTATTAAGTCAGTTATTTATTTTTAGAAATGATGTCACAACTCACTGAGTAAAGCTTGAAATATTCGTCAAATATTTATGGGAATATTCCCTTTATTAATCAATACCGTATGCCATGTTATTAAATAAATACTATATCATTTGGAATTAAAATAAACCGATACAAAATAACATTTAAATGAAAGCATATTAACCGAGCATTGTATTTGCATACTGAACGCAGTAATGATACACTAATGAAAACAAATTTATATTGATTCCCCCAGGTACTCATATATTTATTACCCGCTTTGTTTTCTGACAAATCGCAAAAAATATCCGTATAATTGCAGAGCGCTTGCTGTAATCCCTTGGACATGGCATTTATATTTATACATGGTAATTTTTGTTTGCTTGTAAAATCCTGGGGTCGTAAACTTCGCAGTATCTGTAATTTTATGCCTTGTAAGATTACATTAACTTACCGTTGAAAAAATTAAAATCTATTTACCAGATATACATAAAATGTGAGACAAATCGCTTTAGTTTAATTAGCATTGTGTCATAAAAATTGAAAACGTTGTTAACGATTAAGATGAAAGAAATAATAATATTAAGTAAATTATACTGTAACTGGGTGAAATAAGTCATTTTGCATTATGCACGCGCGAATGAGGTAATTTTCACGAATGTATTATGATATTTCACTCACATGTGACATATTAAGTCGTTAATCTTATAAAGGACGCCATGATCGATTGGTATGGTCATGCTATTTAAAAAAATAGTTTTTTCAACAAAAGTTTTAAAACATATTTCTTTATATGTTTTATTACATTCATAAATAAAAAAGATAAAATTACAATTATTTACTTAAATGAAGTCGTTTTTTGTTAGTTATTTTCTCATAAGAATTGCATCGTTTCCTTTTATTTTCTAAAACTAAGTTATTTCTGAGTTTTTTGTAGTTTGACAGTTATATACTACCTATAACACTAACATGTTACTAACAATTTTAGAGAGAATACAATTCTTAAGAAAATCAGCTAATCTCAACGTTTGAAATGTTGTACCAATAAGTGGAAATATTTCAGTGCTACTATAATAATTTGTTATTTTCAATAGCAACACTAGTAATAATGTAAATTTGACACATATACAAAAAATAATTTGATATTTGACAAATAATTGTCATCGATTAGTGAAAAGTCTCTTCTCAACGCTGAGGAAATTGCTCAGATAAACTGCAATAATCGCTAAAAGAAAGTATATGGAGACAATTTAGTGATTTTTTTTGGTAATCATTGTATTTTCTTCCTAAATATAACTCTGAATTCGCTTAAAAATCGAAAATGCCACTGCTGTCATGTTGATGGGTTTACAACATTTGGCAGTATTGAAACACATAACCACAACTGTGTATGTATAAAATAATTAAAAATATTTGTACAAAAATAAAAACAAATTATTGCTTTTAGGATTTTCGTATAAAACATATTATACTCGTATAAACCTCTTGCGTAAACTTTTTTCCCAGATTCGTTCTATTGCAGCGCTCACAAGATCGCGCCACAAAATACTCATTTGGAAAAATAACGTTCCCACATTCAATATATACATAACTATTATAAGATGGCACACAATGGCATTTTGTATTTGTATAATTATCGAATTATTGTACTTATAATAAAAATAAATCATAAAATTAGAGCAGAACAGCATCAAAACTTAAAGAAGTCTATTGCATCACGGCCTCGTAATTTCATAAATTTTTTACTAGGTACTAAAAAACTGTAAACTTTTGGAAAAATGATGGATGCACTTAACTATTTTCATGAAATGAAACATGTGTCACATTTTCCCTGAAAATTAATTATAAAGCGAGTTAGTGTCAATCAAGTTGTGATTAAATTTTTAATAAAGCAGTTATTACATATCCAGCAAGAAAGTAAAATAGAGAAAATTAATAATTCCAGTAAGTGAAAATTGATTGAATATTAATCGATTTCCAATAGTACCGTTACTATGCAGGATGTACGACGCCTACAAAGCAGCGTGCCTTTTGCGTCCGTGCTGTTTAGCAATGTATCTGCCGGAGGATCAAAGTTTCCGAGCTAATGATTTCATTTACCCGTTTAAGTCGCTGCGGTTGCATTCCGTCCATCTATCCCGGCTACAAATTGACAGGCCGGGGCTGATTACAAGACGTTCGCGGTGTATCTGTCAGGGAATGTTCATTTGCGCTCAGATAGTGCTGGACACTGCTGTAGCCGGTCTTTGGATAGAGATGCGAATGCGATGTGATTTATTTTGTTATTTTAATAGACCATTCTCTCGTTTCTTTAGATAAAATTAATTGCTACACGATAGCTTGAGAGTTGAGATCAAATAAGTGAACAGGTATGGTGGACGATATTTAGTACCTGACATACAGATTTTTATAATTTACTTCAACGAACCGAGTAAGTGTCTGTTCAACATTCAGACTCTATAATCCAAAGCTCAAGGGTTCGAAGCACGCTTAATGTTTGTCTATCTAAGGAATCTGAGATCACGAACCCCCAAACATTGACTAGAAAAATTTGCTTTATATAAAAGTTTTATTATATTAATAACTTAATTCACCATTAGTGAATAAATAATCAAATGATTCAAGAATCAAGCTGATTCGTAGATCAACATTTGTTCTAATTCAGCAATTAGATTTACAGTTTTCTTTAAATTTTTGACAGTTCATATAATTTTACTTAGGGTAAATTAAAATTTGTGTCATTTTTTGTTGACTTATGAGGTTGACTTATGTTCATATCTGAAATAGGACCCCCGCTAAATAGAAGCTCCTGAGAATTTCCATCAAATATTGTTTTCCGCAGATGTTGTTGTGCAAAGAAGTTAATATCTTGGGAAATATTAGTTTTGCAGAAGTAAAATTTTGCTGCCCATAGAAATGGAGAAGGAAAATGTTTTAAATCATGTCTTGCAAATGTGATGTGTTTTATTATTTAAATTTTATTTTCGTAAAATGTTCAATTATTCGTAATGAATTATGAATTCTATTTGTTATCAACTATTATAGTTATTTTTGTTAACACTACCAAAAATTTTAATTTTGTTTGACTTTTCGTGAGATACCTACAAGATGTATAATAGAATATTACGCTTCTGAATAAGTTCATAAGAAGAGGTATTTATGACATTTCTGTATTATTAAAAAAGCAGTATTAAACATGTGTGTTCGCAATCATGTTTATTTATATATTTTGTACAACAAACACACAACGGTTTTTTTTTTAGTTAACGAGTAGTGTTTATGGCCACCAACGGTATTAGTCCGACCCTGGGTGAAATGAATTGATTCATGGATGAGAGTTGATCAGTGGATCAAGCCTGGATTAAGGAATGGTGAATCCGGCAGTAAATATACTACTTGATGACATATAAAAAAAGAAAAATTAGTCTGTTTTACACTCAATTACTATCAATTTTATTTTTTAAATATGCTCATATCACCCCACAAATATGTCAGTTTTATCTGCATTAACGAACCACTCAGACACAAAGGTATTTTTATTTGGTTAATGATTAGTGAAGCTGGAATTTGAACTCCAGATCTCACTTTCTGCTCAATTGAAGTCGGGGTACGCTAATTAAGTGAGCCAGAGTTTGAACGATATTTTAAACCTGACATTCCAGAATTTTATTATTCACTTTACACAAAAGTATACCATTAATTAAACGAATACAGGACAAGGACAACGTAGTCGCTGCTACCATTATAAAGTATTTATTAAAAGACAAAGTAATATTTCACATATTATGTGAATAAAGATAATGATTGGTAAAATTGATTAAGTTCTAAGGTGCTAACACAATAATCGAATAATAACAATATTCTATTAACAATAATCACAAAATAATATACAAAAACTGCAACGTAAACTATTATTTAGGATCTCAAGTCCTGTGATGAACAAATCGCAAATGTGAAACATTACAAATAATAATTAACATAATTCTTAAAAAATATATTTGAATCAACTTATTAGGTCAACACCAGCTAATAACCACAGTCACTTGTTTAACTTTTGTTCATTGAGATGCTAAATCTGATGTGACATTTTGTTTTTTTACGTATCGGAATTTTTTTTCGAAGATAAAATTAATTGCAACATAATATGTTGCCATCTAATTAGTCTGATCAATGGAACTTTTAAAATGCAATACATATAATGTGGTACAGTGTAGGTTATTAGCACAGTGTAAACTAGTTCCATTTTTCCAAAAAAACATATGAAAGTGCAATCAGCGTAACAACTAACTATTAGTAGTCAAACATCTGTCATAACCTACAGATACACAAGAAATAATCTGATATGGTCAGCAATATATATCCCGGCCTATAATTTACATATCTATTCAATTTGAAGAAAATGATTTTATTCAAAATCAGATAGTAATATGACGATTCCAAACTTTTAAAAAGTTGGGAAGTTATTTATTGTTAACCTCATTTTCCAAGATGGGAAGTACAGCGTGAAGTTGAGGGCAGTGAATATTTTCCAACTATACTCAATTCACACTTTCCAACTTCAATGAAATCAATATTCAAGGTTACAAACTAACAAGTCATGTGACAGATCATCAACACAAAACTAAAATATTCGTTTATTCATATGATTGTCAATATAATAATGTACAAACCTCGGTGAAAAGTTTCATTATGTATCGAATTATAGGTTATATGTAAAACACTTTCCATCTCGGTTGATATAATTAAAATACTTCCGAAACACTTTTATAGCGTGACGTCACCTACATAAATTGCGTCAATATTTTGATTGGGGACTTTACAACACCGCGAATGTTTTAAATATTACTTGAATTTGTGACTTATATATCAACTTTTATTATTTCTTTTACATCTGTGACAGTATTATTTACGAGTTTAGTGAATAAATTACCTACTTAATCGTAATTTGTTAAAATTTTGCTATTCCCAATTTCCAAACAGTATTTATTTGAATATAAATATCATTTTTAAACTATAAAAATAGATATATATTTGAATAAAAATTAATTTAAATACACCTGCAATTTTAAGAATTTATACTTATACTGTTTTGTAATATTAATTTATTTTTATAAATATAATGTAGAGACAGCATATAAACAGTTTGATAAGAAAATCCATATTCGTGACGTCAAATTGATTATTTCAAACTTTGGAAGTCTATAACTCTCTTATTAATATAAACTGATTTATCGGATTTTCAACAATAGTCTTAATGTCCTTCGTACTTTCAAATGAAATAAAAAAAGGTAGAAACCCCCTTTTTATTATTATTCTTAAGCATTAGAACAGTCGATGGAAAGGAGATGTAAAAAATGACCATAGCCTTTACTTACGTACAAATAATACTTGAACCAAGACAATATAAATATAGAAAAGGTAATATAATATTTATAATTTAACACTGATACAAAATTGTAAATACAGGGTGATTCCATATCTCGGGAAAAAATTGAAGGATGTATGCTAAACGACATCATAGAAAAAAAATATTCTTTTTAAATTCGCAAATAAAATTTCATTGTATTTATCGTGAATATTAGTTGATGACTATTCTTAATAATTTTATTTAAATTTGCTACTATAATTGTTTACATAGCTCCTAATAATAAATGTCTGATGTTGTGTAATTAATAATGTAATCTGGTAATAGCTACATAATTTCGTCGACATTATTGTTAATGTTCTTTCTTTGCTGGTTTGTTATTTTGATTGTATAATACAGTGTAGTTTTTGTTAAAATGAATTCCTACAGTGATAGTGAGTTGTGAGACTTGTAGTGCATCATTTATTCAAAGTACGGGATTGTGTGTCGCAAGAAATGAGGATGATTTTGAAGAATACTTGTTACCTATAATTAGATCGAGGATATCAAATGTATGCAGTCGTATGTAAGTATTTATTGTTATTTTTACAAATATTGCTTTAAATACAACGATATATTTAATACTATTGTGTATTTCAAACAATTATCTCTATAATGAAATGTTGCTTTCAATAACAAACATACGTTATTCCAGTGGTACTAAAAAACTTCATTTTAAGTAACCTACCATTATTTTTGCAAATTTTATAAATATTATTTTTGTTCAGTGATCAGTAGGTCGTGTATTAGGTATATACCGTTAAAAAAGGTATACGGAAACATCCTGCATATGTTGACTGTTTGAGATATATAGACAGACTATCTTGTTTACTATTTTTATTTACCAAGTCAACTGAAACAACTTAATAACAATAGGATAGAAAATAAATATAGCAGCGGTTTACTTGATACTTTTTACATAAGAATTAATAAATATGACTGCTACAGAGGTTTAAGAAATAAAACGTTTCCTACTTCAATATTACCATTTGAAATCATTAGGCAAACCTAACGGGCGTTCTTAGCACAAATTACTGTGATTGAGTTTCAAAATATTCGAAGCACAAAAACATGAAAGTAAATCTACTTGCGTTGGTGTGAATTTTATTTACAAAAGAGGAATTTAATGTTTCTTTTTCTTTGCATCATTCAAACGTTATACAAAGCAAACAAAAACCTCAATATACATATAAATATTTTATATTTGTTTAGGTTTATTCCTATAAATATCTTAAACAAACCACCCACAAATAAAAGCGTTCAAACACTCAAATAAAATGTGTTTATTTTAACAAGGGAATATGATATTTGAATCACGAAAACCATAAAATCATATAAAATATTTCCGATATGCAGTATTGTTATTATATTTTGGTATATTTTAAAATATAAAAAGAAAATTCTCTTTAAAATTAATTACCGGATAATAATATAGCTATCATAATCACACCAATTTTCACATATCGTCGTATTTATAGATATCTAAGAACAATTTTGGCATAGTTGATCAACTTCTGGTAAAAATAATTTGAAGGAAGTTATCTACATGTTCAATAGCTGCGTCTGATATTTTTGAGGTCGTTATTTGATTTTTTAAATTTATTTTAAGTTTTTTTAAGCTTATTCCTAAATTCTTACAATAAAAGTATTCTTTTTATCAATATTTAAGAAAAACGGTTCATAACATTTTCAACATAAAACCATATTTCAATTATATCGTTAAAAATATCAATAATATATTATTAATAAATATGGAAATGTTTTTTAATATTTCTCTTTTATGAAAATAATTTGATATTTATACAGAAAAATAATTATTTTAATTAAATAATGAAATTACGAAACCATACATATTGCAAATAAAAATTCAATTCAATTATAAAGTATTTTAACAATGTTATCTTTTTTAGTGGTACTTAATAAGAAATAAAGAAATAAGATACTATGTAAAAAATAAATGTATTAACTAATACATTATTTCTCATTAAGTATCTTTCACAAAACATAATAATTTTATAAGTATTAATATAAAACAACAGAAAGCATATAAAAAAGTGCTAAAACATCCTTTGACTTTAGGCCTTTCCTTGAACTCTTATTTATTCAATTTTTTTTGCAAAAAATGTTCTATTCTTAATATTTAAGTTACACACAGATAACACATTATAAGTGAATTTAATTACCGGTTTGTTCACAATATTTATTTGCTTAAAGTTCATTGAATCCTAAAATCAAAATTTATATAAATTTAAAGTTTTTTTCATTGTGTGTCTTTTTAATAAAGCTTTTAAAAGTTGTTTGCAATGTAATTTTAATTTTGAGTACCCACCTTAAAAATGTCGGACCTGTGCCCACCCAAATAAAATTGGCTGGCAACGTCTCTGGACATGCATGGAATAATCAGTATAATATTCTATAAATCTAATCATATATTTTGTTTTTATCCAAGTTAGAGATATTTTATCCGTATTTAAAAATAAATATCGTAGTTATTAATTCCA
The DNA here is from genome assembly GCA_035578165.1 of Stenolophus ochropezus. Classification (NCBI taxonomy): domain Eukaryota; kingdom Metazoa; phylum Arthropoda; class Insecta; order Coleoptera; family Carabidae; genus Stenolophus; species Stenolophus ochropezus. The sequence continues at coordinate 9,891,315 of JAQOWZ010000002.1, forward strand.
GAGACACATACATATGTTTTTGCAGACTGTAACGTATTTCCCAAACATAAAATATGAAATCTCGGTGGAATTAAATCCTCTTCAAGCGACGTAAACAAACAGGGATTACTCTTATCAAAAACATTCGAAGTGAAATTCAATAACACTTGGCAACGGTTTTTCGCAGCAGTGTAGTGGTAAAATGCTTTTTCTGTAGAAATGAGCGAGTACAAGAAAGAATCCATGTTTAACCAGCGCGGTAAAACTGCCAACATTTGTCAAATGTCCTCGCAGAAGTATACTCATTTAGTTAAGTAAACATTTGTGAAGAAGTACACGAATGCTTAACGGACAGGTTGTATGGTTCTTCCTCTACCACTTCCACGTATTCACACATTTAACTCACAGTTAGAATATTCATTGATATGACTCTCTGAAGAATGCTGCGCTCTGAACACTTTTTCTTGAAAGGATTCCATAAATCAAAATTCACTCTACGAAAAATGAATAATGTACTACAGGGAAATTTTGAAAGAAATATGATAGACATTCTTTTGAAAGTAAAAGGGACGAATACAAGGTTGTAGAAATTTATCTGTATCTGTCCTATTGTACACAGGTTACAATTTAAGTGATACATATTGTTCTACTTGACATATTTGATTACAATTCTTTATATTTATAAAAGATAAAGAAACCACTTATAATAATATTTACACTGTTATGCACTCCTTACTGCTCTTTTGACTGAAGGTTATAAGCTACACTCACTACTGTAAAAACTCTATTTTAATTTATCTAATCACTGATTAAATCTTTACTTAATAATAAATTTTAATACACCTCATTTTGGGTATTTTTATTTACTGATATTAAGGCAAATTTAATATTAATCGTACAAAGAATACTATAAGCATCAACAACGGTAAGAAATACTGATCTCAGACAATCATTGAGCTGTCGTTTTGCTCCTCCTTCAAACAATTGTTTTCAATCGGTAGAATGTCCTTACTGATCTTAATACTTAGGGCCGATATTATAAAAGATTGTTAAATCTTTGCTTTAAGATGAGATTAAACACAAATCTTTAAAACTGTAGGAATTTTGTCAAATGTTAATTGTCAGCTGTCAGTAATAGAGAGCAAGAAACGGGAAAACGTTTGGAATTTTTAAATTGTGAACTCCAAGTAGAGCTATTTTGTGTGCATATGTACTACAAATTAGACGATGTATAATTCTTCTCACTGTGGCCGTACTAATATTGAATATGTTGAAATGAGCCATTTGCATAAAATCATAAAAGTGTGATCAGATAAACAAAGATGTTCTGTTTCCAAAGCACATTTGACCGAAATGAATAAAATCAATAATTTTCAATTTTTTTTGTTTATTTTTGTTTTAATATGTATGTGTATTATATCATTGGAAAGAGAAAAACAATCTCTATTTAACAGTACTAAAGATAACTTTGAGCTCCAAAAGAAAATTGAAAGTTAGCATGAATTTCACGAAAAGCGTTCGAGCTACAAAAATTTTAAGTACCATTGTCAATTCCTCGTAAAAAAGTGTGTAAATGTGCAAACTTGAAACAAGAAAGTTATAGCTAAGTCAAAAAGTAAATTGAACAAAGTCTATGTTTTGCTTATACCTAGTGACCAATGCATTTTTTTCGGGAAATCTAATACAGCTACTTTACTCTTAAAACGGACATCTCTATATAATAATATTTACATCCGCAGTGGGATTCAAACCGCGAAGGTCGTTTGAACATTGCTTTAACACTGTGCTACTCTTGTCGGCTTTTTAAATAAGTAATACATTTATTTGCTTTCACTGTAGCAGCAGGTGGTAATACGTTGTAACATCACAAAAAAATACTTGCTGTGAGTGTTTTTGCGATGAAACATAAGATATATTTCTCAGATTTAATGAAACTGGGCGTTAATCCACGTAGCTGCACCTACAAATAGTATTTAATATCACAGAAGCGACACTCCGTGTCGGTACCATTCATGTTCCCCTATTCAGTTCTATGACCTTGAAGCATTGTGTAGAGTGTAGACCTTTAAATTTGTACCTTTCCGTTATCTATCTTTAAGATGTGAGGAAACTTTCCGATTTTAAACAATGAGCCCTTTAAATTTGTGCACATTCCCCATCTCTCTCTAATTCTCGTTTCTCTGTCTTACTTGTCGCTTCTGTATAAACCTATTCTGTGTTTTTGCGATGAAACATAAGATATATTTCTCAGATTTAATGAAACAGCGTTAATCCACGTAGCTGCAGGCACCGACAAATAGTATTTAATATACTGAATCCCTTCCGTTTTTCATATTCCTCTGGGCGTTCCACCCCATCTCCCCGTGTTCCATTAACGTGCCACGGGGCGAATGCCTGGAGTGGCGGGCCCATTCCTCGGTGTAAGTGCAGCGTATTCGCATTCCGCTGTTTCTGGGTCTCGGTGAAGCGATGACATCACCTGGAGGTCATTGTACCAGCAGGTTGCGCGCCATTGTAGCGGGACACGCAACTGTCACTACCAGCAGCATTGTTGGCGCATTGTTGCGCATGGGAAGCTTATTGTTGACTAATCATATTTCATTTCACCGAAATTCATGTGCATTATTATAATGTTTTATTGCGGGTTGAAATCAACATATAATTGTTATTTATGTATTAAGGGAGTAAATGAATTTTTATTCTCCAAATGCATAGAAATATTTTCTTCTACTTATTTAATTTATTTATATTTAATTCTTAATAACTGATTTGTGCTCAAAAAATCAAGTTTGGAATGATTTTTTACAAAACTCTGTAGCCAAGGAGATTTTTTTACTTTTTCCCTCACATTATTCCCTGGAAATGAAGTAGTATATATTTGTTGATTGTTGAAAGTATACAGTGATAGTATATTCCCGATCGGGAGAATAATAATTTTGTACACATTTGAACTATTAGTTCCTCTATTTAAAATAAAATATATATTAACGAATCAGTAAACCATACTTGTATTTCACAAATTCGATACATAGGCACAGATTCAGTGGCATAACTACAACTACAGCAGCGGGCATTTACTCCTTCGCTAGTCGCTAGCTTTCGGCAGTTACAGGGCTTCTATTTTTGCTAACCAATATCACAAATTTAAATGATCATAGTCAGTGGCGGATTTGAGGGGGGGGGGCGAAGGGGCGATCGCCCCCCTTAGACAGTCCAGCTTTTTAAATTTCAAAAATAATAATAAACAAATATGGAGCGCAAAGGCGTCTCACACACAGACATGATAAACATTTGTTTGACTTGGAGCAGAAATGTTAACGACAAAAACTATTTGCCGAAATATTGTTGTGGAAAAACTGTCTAACTTTTATTGAATCTGATATTCCAGATCGCTATCCGAATTTTTAGAAGATTTACGGCAACGTACCGTATCTCCAAAATTTTGAGCAAAATCTTTATTATTGTATGGAAATTGGAAATAGTCATTTTGAACATCTAATAAACTGATACTTGAGTTTCTGTCATTTGTCTAAGCCTACTTGATTGCAGTTTTGCACACCTGATAAAATTTGTTTTAAACGATATTTCTCTGGAACTAATGATCGGATTTGAAAAATAAAAAAAAACTGTTGAAAAGAGAATTGAAAGGCCCTTCGAACTGAGTCATGTTTGACACCCTTTTCCATTTAAAATTTTTGAGGTGCAGTCCACACCCATTTTAGAGTTGAAGTTATGCCATTGGTACTAATCCATTTAGGTGTCCTCCTTTATATTAAAATTGACGGGTTCGAGCGTTTTTTGCAAAATTAATGTTAAGTGGCCAAAAATTGCGCTGATAATTTTCACTGGGTCACCCGGTATTAAGAAACTTCTGAAAGGAGTTGGATCCGAAAAAAGATTTGACCCGATTCGCATCGACGAAAAAAAAATATACTGATTATAAACAGGCTATGTAACCGAAAAAATACTGGTTAACGGTTAAAACTTATAGAGAACGTTATAATAATAACGGTTTTAGTTGGAAAACAGGCTTTTAAAAATTGGAAACCGGTTTAAACCGGTTAATATGTCGGTTAAAAAAAATAGTAAAAAGAATTCATTAAAAAAATCTTTAATTAAAAAATAAAAAAATAATTTAAAAAAAAATAATAAAAAATTACAATCAGAAAAATACAACAAATAAAAAATACACTCTAACTAACAAATATGTACAAAATTTCACTTCAGAAAAACGAGGCTCACATTTTATTTGAAAATTTTCCTCATGCTAACAAAGAGACTCTACTTTTATGACTCTCCAATAAAATGTAAATTGGAAAAAATGTCATGACTCATATTCAAATATAAATAGATAACACAGATATAAAAAAATATTAAATATTTTTCGCGGTAGATGATATATTCTTCGCGGTAGATGATATTAAAATAATGGATAATGTTCGTTAAAACCGGTTTATTTATTTTGTGGTTAACGGTTACCGGTATTTTCGGCCTTAAAAATATCGATTAAAATTGCGGTTAAAGTTCGCAATTTTCGTTAAAAATATCGGTTATCGTTTTTTATTAACCGGTTTTTCAACCGGTTACATGCCCTGATGGTTATAAAGTTTAGTTGTTTTTGTACGTATAATTTTAATTTTTAATATTTTTTTTCTAATTCAATGATTTTATATTAATTAATAAATTTTGTGGTTAATATTATTATATATTTTATTTTTTTATGATTACTTAAAAAAAAAGAAACTGGATTTCGCCCCCCCTTAGGAAAGATTCTGGATCCGCCACTGATCATAGTTGCAAACCGCAAAACTCTTCTTCTGATTTCTTTCGCATTGTTTCGGAAATGTTTTTATATACATGGGCTATGAGGTATACTTAAAATTTACTGACAATAAAGCTCGCAATGGCAAAATCATTGCGCCGTTTTGTCCCTCGGTTACTTCGCACCTCGAGACACAACTAGGCGCTAGGTTAATAATAATCTTCTCAACTTTGATGTATAATATACTATTATTCCCGTTATTCAAATGTGACAAAGTAGGTACATCCACGACGCAAACCAATAATTTATTAACTACTTGATAAGTTTTGAATTTATAATATTTTACATTCTATCTGAACATGATTTATATGCATGGGTCTATTAATGTGTAAATATAAATAACTTATATTTTTTTTGGTCGGACACCTTTCCGGTATATTTTCGAACCGGAAAGTGTATTATTCCGGTATTTTAGAGTAGTTGCTATATCCGGAAATATTTTATCCGGCTTATGACATAGCATTCCTGTACAGTACGCAGTTCATTGTTTTCCGTAAATAAAAACACAATAATATTTATTTCATAATTATGGAATATAAACCAATCGAAAATAAAATAGTACCACGTAGGAAAAGTTACTTTCCAGACTCCTGCTTTTGCTAGCCTAGCCTACGACTCATCCCACAATTTCCACCATCGTCCGGTAATATATCATTTTTCCTACTAGATACACAATATACTATTCCTATTGTTTTAATTTGCAGTCATAGTTCATGAACTCTATATCCTCGTATTTTACATTCTTGAGACTAAAATGACGTTTATCAAAGTCGTTACATAACATAATGTGACAATAATGTAACCAATTCAACATGTATACAAGTATACTTTTATCACTTGGAAGTGAAAGATCTAGTAAAACCAGTAATAAAACATATAAGTTTCCCGACTACTTGGAGTATTATGAATAATAGACTTTTGTTGTGTATGAACTCGGGTCATCAGAATCTATTAAATCTTAGTGGAATTTATCTTCCGCTGGAGCGTAAGATTAACCTACAAAGTTAAATCAGAGTTAAGTAAAGGTCTTTCCGGCACCGGTCTGTTGTTACTGCCGCTTCCAGCTAAAAATGTACTCATCATAGACGCAAACACTTAACAAATCAAGTAATAAATACATAAACATTAGGTACGGATACCTACGGATACCACGGAGACTGTTAAACGATCATTGAATGTTCAATGCTCGTTGCTATTAAGTAATAACCAACAATTTCTCCTGATGATGGCTACAAGCCTTAACAACCAGAAAATGGATAGCTCAGGATTAACATATCATGCAATGGCCACATATTCACAATTATTTCTTCATCTGTTTCTCATCAGCACCAAAAAGAATATGATTACATTGATTATTATTATTCTAAGGAAATGCATGATATATAAGCTAAAAATAATATATCATGTTAATACAGATTGTAGGGACTTAAAAGAGGACTAACTAGTTTCTACTTTTTCATGTGTGCAATATTTTCGGTTTTTTGAAAATATAGCTATTTATGTAATAAGTAAGGAACCAAGATGGTTATTTAACGTATGCGAAAATTACAAACTAGCTGATAATAACAAACCCAAAAAATGGTTAGGAAATACAAAAACTAAATAACATATACAGAATAAAAAGAACAAGGAGCAAACAAGGAGTAATAATTAATCACAAATTACAATATTCTTAATTTACCATTTTATTATAAAGAATAAGTTACATAAAGAAATGTTCTCGGAACGATTCTATAAAAAATATGAAAACTGAGAAAAGCCTACATATTTCATAAAACAGTAAAAAACATTAAACATTTATTTTATTTAAACATAATAATATATTCAACTTTTAAAACAAACAAAATACATATACAAATAATATAAATAGAATTCATTTCTTTTTCTTTTTGTCCTTTCCTTTTCCTTTTCCTTTCTTCTCTGCTTTCTCTGGTTTTGGTTCACTTTCCTTCATTTTGGCAATAAGTTTGTCTCGTCTTATTATACACTCTTTCATCATATCTGCAGAGTCCTCACGAATTTCTAAACATTGACGAAATGAGTAACAAATACTTATAAATTAAGAGAATATTACTTACTGGCATACCAATTGCAGAGATATTCAGTTACTGTCTTTTTCCTTTCATTATAAAACTCTGATGATACTATAAAGTTATTGTAATAATTTTCAAAGTTTTCAACGTCTTCATCAATGGTTCTGAAGATCTTTTCTTGGTCATCGGGGAGAATAAGCCACCTAGAGAATCAAACAAGATTTTTTTAAAAAAATAGATCTTCAGTTTTGATATGAAAGAAGTTATTCTTTCATCATTTATACCGTAATTATTATTACCTATTTTGATCTTCATTCATGTCGTATTCGTTAACTGTGAATGGTGGTAACATTTTATGAACAGACACCTTTGGTTCTAAAGTTAGTTCTTCTTCGGGTGTTCCAGAAAGAGTTGACTTATCTCCAGATAAGACTAAACTCTGATTCTCTTTACCTTGTGGTGATTTACTGTTTCTTAATGCAGCTTCTGTATTATCGATACGCTCGTAATCTATACTTTGAATGACGGATTCACTAATTTTTAAGTAGTTTTCTTCAAGAAATTCTAGCCTAAAAATTAAATTTTCACTTTTTTTATCATTTATTTGAAATAAGTACTAAAAACAAGCCTATCTCGTTTTCTCGTCTTTGGTCTATAAAACTAAATGGAATTTGAATCAGTGGCAGCTCGTGAATTTTAATTTTGGTGAGGCAGGCGATATGAACTCAATAAAAAACTATAAATTACATACCAGACGAACCTGCTGCCATTTTTAAAAGTAAACTTAAATTTAAAACCCAAATTTAAAAAGCATTCTGTTCGGTCACATGTTCGCTTCGTCAATGTACAAACAGATCAATCAGAATGCATTTGAGGCTTGCCTCAAGACATCCTTTTTTTTTTAATAATCGTTGTGAGCATTGTAAAAATAGCACAGTCGTACACACACACACATATTGATGAAGTTTGAGGCAGTAGAATTTTTGCCTCTACCCTTCTCTGGCTAGCCGCCACTGGTTTTAATGCAGGTAAAATGGAGAATTTCACATTTTGATAGCCTATACAAGTGACCTACAGCTTATAGTGTATTCCGAACTACTTACGGCCGATTGCACCAATATTACTTTAATTTTAAGTTTTCCTTAAATGGACAATATAACATCGAAATGAAATGTCAAATAAACTATTCAATATTGCTGTCAAAATTTCGATTAGCATTTTTTGTTTAAATGCTACTTAAAATTGCCTTGTTGCTGCAACTGGGCATTAAGCACTGTGGTATTTTTATGTAATTAAAATTTGTGGTCGTTGGGATTTGGACCCCAGATCGCACAGTCTTTTTTTATTTTAAACAATTGCAGTTCATTTTCTTTGAATAGTGTTAAGTTTTTCACGTGTAGTACATACTTTCCCTGATCACATAACTAAGTTAAATATGTACATCAGAGGTACTTCGAATTTAAGTTATATTTGTTTATAGTAACTGAAAGAAGACATGTTACTTTAAGTACTGAACTAATTAAATACTTAAAAGAGAATTAAATTTCCAAATTACAGTAATACTTGCAACATTTTATTATTTCTTAGTTATTTAAGTATTAAGGAAGTATCTGTTTCGTTTTGGTTGAGGATGAATTTATAGATCAAAATTAAGTCAGAAACCGATCAAATACTTATTGCCTGCAAATTCTTATTATGTTTCTTACTTGATCGGCGCAATAACACATTTAAAATTTAGAAATCTTTGAAAGATATTTAATAAGAGTTGTCATTTTTCAATTAAACTTAGTCGTTACAAACTACAATGTTCTTTCTGATTTCCTGGCTCGTAAGCAATATTCGAAATCAATAATTTCTAATAACAAAAGTTACTGCTTTAGAAACCTAATTGATAAATGTATGATCGTACAAAACGTAACTATAACTCGAAATCAGTTCTGACTACTGTAAATTGTAAAGTTTAGTGCAAAAATTTCCATTGTATAGTTTATCTGTATTATAGATTTTTAATCACGAACACAGCAGCACGTATTGGTTATAGGTGTCGACACTAGGAATCGAATCCTAGATCAATTATTACTCCTCTATTTATGTAGCTTAACCCCCTGCAAAATATTTTACCTTAATTTTTTGCTTTGTTCGAATCGATTTAAATCCTCTTCATATAATTCTCTCTTCAGTCTTCTAACATCTTCGAATCTAGTTTCATCTATTTCTATAGTAAAGTTCGAGTCTTCATCCATCAGATTCGTAATAATCCAATATGGTTTTTCCTCGTTTGGATTTAAATGCATACTTGATTTATCTGTAGATTTTTTTGAAGATTTCTGTGATCTATTAAAAAATTATAATTAATTTATTATAGTACAATTTTTAGAAACAGTACATGTTTTGTTTTAGTTCGTATTCTATATCAGTTTTCTTCCTCAACTTTTCAACAACTGCCCACTCTCTAGGAGCCAGAGGCCATGAAGATTCTAAGACAAAAACTTGAAGAAAATATTCCGTATAGAGAACATCTGGTATGATCTTCAAACTGCTTCTGCTCAGTTGTTTTGAAGTTCCACTTTTTAATCTTCTTTCCATTTGTCTAGAACTTGCTCTATTTTTCAACGAAGAAGATTTTTTTGATAATCTAGATTTCGAACCGATATCAGAAAACACACTTTCTCGAGTAGATCTGACAATTTGATTTGTCTCATCCACTTTGAATAAGTTTACTACTGGAACTAAAATTGAAGATTGACCTGTAGTTTCAAAGATGATGTCATTGTTTTTATTTAGACATTGAAGTTGTAATTTTGCAGGATAGCTTGGTTTGAAATAAAATGTACCATAACATGATCCATAAACTTTCAAAGATAATTTACAAATTAAATTATTTTTATTAGGCATATAACTTCCACGAAGAGAAGTTAATCTGTTGTTTATAATACCCAAGTCAATAGGACAAGAAGTTAATTTTTTCTCTACTACAACATAAAGTTTCCAAATTACAGGTTTTGGTATATTTTCTACTTCTTTCGTCCAGCCATATCCTAATATTGTATACCCATTATTATTCATTTCATACTTTTGAACTATTGGTGTGTTTATATATCTGTCTATTTCTTTTCCCGTATCATTATTTATAATTCTCAAAACATAATCTTGCAAAGAGCAAAATAAATATCCTCGAATGTAACATGAATCTGAATGTTGGTAGTGAATAACTCTTCTGACGAAGGGTACCCAGGAGTTTTCTGCAATATAGGGTACTTCACCAGAAATAGGTTTTAAATGTATTACGCGATTTAAATCTTTGTAATATGGAAAATATTGAACTAATGGTTCAATATCTTTGTTGATTAATAAACTACGTAGCAAATCTAGATTTATTATTCGTTGTTTCGTAGAAAATATATTAACGTATACTGATTTAAGAAGATCCATAGCTGGTTGAAATTTTTTATGTATAGGATTTTGTAGTATTTTTAATTTTTGCACGAACACCATTTTAAAAAATGCTTGAATTTTCGTAGCAGCCTTTTCTTCTAATTTCATTCTGTCAATATCTTCGCAAAAACAATTTGGATCCCCTTCTTCTTCTGGTCGTTCATATGGCTTTTTGTTAACTACAAATGGAAGACGAAAGGTAGGATCTAGAAGTAATATCTTGAATGCTCTCGATAAATCATAATATTTTTCAATAGGAAAATATTGTTGTAATACTTTTATTAACTCTGCTTTGAAACAATCATGAACTAAACTTTTTTGAAGTTTGCTTAAATTAACCTGCGGCATATACGATTGGTGAAATTCTAACTTAGATTCGGCATATTCAGGAAATCCTAAATAACGTAACAGTTTGCCAAAAGCAGAGCACAGGTCGAAACAAGCTTGCATGACACGATCAGACTCGGTTGTCATACAGTCGAGAATTTCGTCGACTTTTCCTATTTTCATTGGTGTATCACTAAGAATTACTAAACTGTATGGGGTTATGGTGTCTACCCACAATTTTTTGGTATGCCTTCCTGGTTCTAAATTCAACAAAACTGAATGTAATCCATATGTTCTTAAATTTATAGGTATTTCACCAATTGCATTTGATAACCATTCATAGTTTTCAACCATTAAATTAATGGTTTTTCTCGTATCTTCATATTCCTGCTCGCCTATTTTCTCTATAGATGGTATCTTCTGACATAAACAATCTTCTGGGCATTTTTTGTTTTTGCAAACTAATTTCTTGCAGAGAATCTTTTTAGATTCATCTAATTTTATTACGGCTTTTGGAAGATCGTTTCCTAAGTGAGTAAGAGTAAACATTATTAACTTAACATCAAGACTGTCTGTAAAAAGATATAAAGCATCGTTTCTAGTTTTCTGTAAAGCAGAGTCCCAATAGATGTATTTTGGAGATTCGTCTCCTCCTTTCTTTTTATCATCTTTTTTCCCTCCTTTCTTTCCTTTTGCATCATGGAGAAAACTAAAAGGAAAGTTGCTGATTACGTAACTAACTTTGAAGGATGATGGTTTTAAATAAATTGAAATGCATGTGACATAATTTGCAATCTTGGCAAAGTCCCCCCATATACTGGGGTCTTCAAATGGAGGTCTTGGAACAGCTTTTTCTGAACCTTTTTTTGAACCTTTCTTCGAATCTTTTTTCGATCCCTTTTTTGATCCTTTTTTTGAACCCTTTTCGGATCCTTTCGTAGAGGCTAAGAATATAAGATAATATAATAATATAAGATTGAGCCGCCAAAGACTAGCAACTGATAGTAAAATTTTAAAATGCGTCACTAGGAAAAACATTGTAACAATTAATGTGTGGTATCTTCTTGTCAAAAACTTTCCTGAATGAAAGTTTAACAGAAGTAAATTATAATTACCTTAAAATGAATTTTTTTAATTTTATATATACGTACTTGTAAATATTATGTTTATTCAAAAGTTATTTTATTTCCGAATAAAATTCATTTAATTTACCTATTTTTGTTTCACAAATTTAAAATATCAGCTATGGGTACAATAAACCTACCAAACACAAATATGTTGTAAAATGAAATGTAAATAAATTTAACTATTTTTTTTTTTCAAATAATAGCTATTAACATACTTAGGATAGTTGAAGTCACTTTTATGAAGTTTGAAAAAAAAAATGTGCTAACATTTCATATTATTTTAAAATTAAATATTTAAAAATGCAATGTTTTCCTTATTTCACTAATTTAGTGGTGCCATCTATCGAAAGTGGCTCAAATGGATAAAAATACCTGGAGCAGATCCAGGTTTGTGTTTCCAGATCAGTTTTCTTTCTGCCATTTTCCTTTCTACGAACTCTTTTATAACAAAAACACTGTGTTTTATCATTTTCTCTCTATCGGTTGTTGTTCGTTCAAATACAACATTATGGTCAGTTTTTCTTAAACTACTGACTAAATGCATGCATTTGAACATCTCCCATTCTTCGACTTTATGCCAAAGACCATGGGCTACTGCCCAGTCTATCCATCGGTAATATTTCCAACGAGCAATGTCTGGAAGGTAAAGAAGAATAGAAAAAGCCAAGAAGAAAAAAAGGACAAACCTCTATCATATTCTGGAATGAAATCAACTAAAGGAATGTTTCTCGTTTGTTCTATAAGAAATGTATGTTCGTAGCAAGGTGATATATCTTCTATGAAATCTTCAGGTAAAAATCTATACAGAAAAATAAAAAAACAGTAGTATAGACATCTCTAAAATGGTGTCGTGAACCTCAAAGAATTATTTAGGATGTCACCGAAAATTTAAATAACTTTCAAGTTTCATTTTAAGGCGATTGAATGCATATTGGTAATGTCAGGTTTTTCTTACTTTCGGCACAGAATAGTTACATACAGAAGCGACACTCTGTGTGGGTAGTTTTCATGTTCCCCTATTCAGTTCTATGTCCTTGAAGCATTGTGTAGACCTTTAAATTTGTTCCCTTCCCCTATCTCTCACTAAGATGTGTAAGGAAATTTCGATTTTAAACAATGAGCCCTTTAAATTTGTTCACTTTCCCCATCTTTCTCTAACTTTCGTTTCTCTGTCTTGCTGTCGCTTCTGTATAAACCTATTCTGTGCTTTCTGTCCATCAGGTAAACAAACAGGGTTTTGAATTCAAAATTTCAAAAAATAGAAATAATCATAATACCATCTTACCTTAAATCACGACAGGTAACAGCTAAATGGAAAGGTGTAACAAAACCTCCAGTATCCTCACCCTTCTTAGAAGCTTTCGATCCTTTCGAACCTTTCGATCCTTTCGATCCTTTCGACTTTTTCGAAGAAGTTTTAGATTCTTTTTTACCTTTTTTGCCACTACCTTTCGTTGAAGGTGGTGCACTGGATTTTGTGTCTGGAATTTCTACCGGATCGTGTGGTGTTAGAACTAAACGGTTGTCCCATGTGTAATGGTCGCTGTATCCACAACATATTTCCCAAATATCATGAGGGTCCATTCCTTAGAATACATTATTATATTAAAATCATGATTTCATCATTATTGACACATTTCTAGAAGTGATAACCGCTGGTTGTTGTATTACAATCCTCTAAAGTTAGAATTGTAACTGGTGTTATAATTTTTTTAAATTTTGATTAACTTTTGTTTAATTGCTGATTACTTGTACAAGTGAACACACCTATTATCAATAGATCTATAGCTTATAATCTATTATGAATTACTTGAATTCAGGTGTTTTTATTATGATTACAAGTTGGCGAGTCTGGCAATACCTAATCACAGTTTAAAGATATGTAGATTAAACAACTTTCAATATTTTTATGGTTTAAATCAATTAATTTTTATTACATTTTAATAGGGTGTGTTACCAAATTTTGATTTTTTCATATGATACTAGACAGAAAACTAAAATATTCGTATTTTTTTAAATCGATTCATTATTCGTAGTTTACTAGAAAATAATTATTAAAGATTTGGGAAATATTAGAATCATAAAAGCAAAGACGTAGACTGGGAGCGTAAGGAACAGACTACCTGTCTTTTTCCATGATCCTACCATACTGACGTCTTGCGTCCCCGAAACATTAAATTGTTTTATTATTACAAGTAAATATTTAGTTTTTATTAATATATTCAGAAGCTGCAGTGGTTAGCTTTTACAATTTATGATATTATGGTCACATACCCCATTAAGCTAAATTATAAGTATAAACATAAATATATGATCTGTTTTGTTGATGATATTCTTGTATGTTTTACCTGTGGTGAAAATTTGTTGAATGCTCCAGCCAGTCAAGCAAGTAACAATATCAAAGTCCACTAGATCTTTCTGTGGAGTCCAAGTGAGGCTGGCGATTTTCATGAGAGCTTTGGTGAGAAGTATCGGCCATAGTTCGAACTCCTTGTCGTTAGGGACAGCAGTTACAGGCAACATCAGTTTACCTTGCAAGTCCACTGGACATGTGTCGTCCACCATTAACTTTCGCCAACATCCTAGCCAGTAAAGACGAACTGCGTACTTTCCTGAAATGGGAAATTATAGACCTTAATTCGTGGACATTCGTTATAATCTCGAAATGTCAAAATCGGTATAATTACCGGTTTTTCCATCTCTGGTTAAAATGCCGGTTAGCTTAACCGTCGGTTAATAGAAAAATATGGCATCTAAATAATAAATAAGGTATATTTTTCACAACTTACATTAGTTTTTCGATGCGATATTTTTCTATTAACGGATGGATAAGGTAACCGGCACTTTAACCAGAGATGGAAAAACCGGCCCTAAGATGAGGTAAAGCAAGCGTCCACAATAAGTGCCGTAGTGACTATTATAATTCAAGTCTTATTGTATTCTTTAGGGTTGAAATAAGTGAATGAGAAGTTAAAATAAATACTCTTACTCTGTAAAGTTAATAGTTTCATTTTGTTGCGACCAAATACTTTCCTGCTTTTCCAGAAATAATATATCTCATTGTCCCGCTTGCTGCGATAAAAATAATATATTTTTGTACCAGGGCCGGCGCTAGATTTTTTGGTGCCCTAGGTAAATTTTCAATTTGCGCCCTTATATAAAAAATTAAACAAAAATATATTTCCAAATATTAAACATATTATTTAAAAAATGAACATAAGTTATAGGTACATATAATAACACTAATACAAATTAGATATAATTGTTTAATAATATTTATAAACAACAAAAAATAAGTAAAAAAATAAATAAACTTTTATTTTATGCGCTTTATCTCTCGCAAATTTAGCAACTAAATCCGTTAAATCAACAGCCTGGGCAATTTCATGTTCTATAAAAAAAAAAAGATAAAGCTGTGATAATTATTTATATTTTATTTATTTTTGTTTTATATAACTATTACCAAAATACGAAGAGAAATCAAATATTTATGTATTCAAATCTACTTTCCTTATCATGTTTAATATGGAAAGGGTACATCCACAATATTATTAATTGAAAAATTTTTCAAAGGTAAATAATAAATAAAATAAAAACACTTGGTGATGATCGATGTACACGAAATAATTTATTTCGAAATAAATTATTTCGTGGACATCACCAAGTGTTTTTATTTAATTTATTATTTGCCTTTATATCCACAATCTTTAAAAAAGTACGTTTTTCTACAATCTGTTATCAACCGACCTAATTTTCTGGCAATACTGTTAATTATACTTTAAACACTTTGTTCGAATGTAGTATGTAGTTGACAATTTATTTGCCCAGTTCTGCTACATTGCTTTTCAAAGGAATTCATTTCGAATGTTCCTTTTGGGTAGTTGTTGTGAGTATTGTGAGTATGCAGCCAACGTTTGACGTCAACTGCACCTGCTGCGCGACAATCAAACAACAGATATCAGAAACAAGTGCTTTATCCTGAAAACGTTCAACTTATTGACAAGTACATCGATCACGGAAATTCCTATTTACATATTCATACCGGAGATATGAATATTCATTTTATTTATGACATTGAAGAACTATTATTTACCTTGTCGATTGCTTATGTATATTTAGCTTATTGATAGGTACTTAACTACACAATAAAAATCACAATAATGTGTAAATAATAATCATCATAATTGGCAAGACATTACTAGCAGGAAGAGAACTTTAAGTACTGCAAAACTGATTACATTAGAAATTTTTATTTTGGTTTATTGATGCAGGTTTTTGTGGATTCCTTACTCGTACATAGCGGTACATTTTCAAAGTTGGGAATTGCAAGTGCATGTACAATAACTATTAAGCCTCCACTGTTCATAACGTATGTAATAAAAGTTTTTTGAAAAATTTCGTCGTTGAAAATTAATTTAAAAAAAATTATCATCTAACTGTCATTGAAAACAAACGTTTAATATTGTTAAAATTTTAATAGGCCGTATCACATTTGTTAAATAATTATATAGATTGGTCGTAGAAACGAGGTACTAGAAAAAGTGTATATAATTTAGTTAGACGGATGTCTAAATTTGAAATAGTAAATATATTTAGAGGACAAAATATTATTATAATTTCGAACATTTATAAAACTATAAGTAAATATGAGGAAGGTATACCTTGTGTAAATCTTCCAGAAAATAGACGGCCTAAAATTTTGACTAATGTCCAGTGAAATCAATTGATTGAATGGGTAAAAGACCAATAACCAATACATTACTTCTACTCGAATATTTTTCAATTTCGCCACATTTTGCGAAAACTTTTGTTACGTTATTAATTATAATTGTATTTATTGAAGTTAAAAATGTACACCAACACATATTACACACGTCAAGAAAAAAAAATAGTTCATATAGATTATATTTGAAGACATTAAAGTAAATTTTATAATATTAAAAATGAAAAACAGGTGAGATAGAGAACGAACAAATGCAAATTATTGTATGCCTAACTAAATAATGCAAGCAAATAGATGAAAATGTTAAAAACAATTTTTCCTTTGATTACTAAACAGATCTAGAAATAAATAACAATGAAATAATACAATGTCATAATTACGGTATTTACCAAGTCAGTGATTTTAATAATTTTTAATTTAGTTAATTTCAATTTTAAATCATTTCAATTTTTATTTAATTTAAACATTTCTATTTTCATTCCGGTAGAGCACACAAATATAAAGAAAAACTTTTGCGACCAGGAAGTGATTTGAGCAAAAAGTAATAAGTTTTCGTCCGGAAATTGTTTATAATATTGCTTTTGAACGGCGAAAAAACGCTTTAGTTCTCCAATAGGTATATAGATAAACTTGCAAATTTGGCATTTTGGTAACATGGAGTAAAAGTGATATTTTTTTCTTGGAAATACTAAAAACCTTGTATAAATTTGTCATTTATCATTTTTCAATATATTCTGACTTTTTCATTAATCTATTATGTTCGAAGTTTCTTAGATTACTTGGTAATTTATTACAAAGTTTAATACTTGTACATCCTCCTGGAATTTGGTTACAAACTTTAAATTTGATTAAATTCGATCGTAAATGATCATTATTTCGCGTTAAGTTATTGTGAATATCTTTGATAGATGATGTATTAGATATGTTACATAGATACATAATCATTTATTTCATAAAGTATATAGCAAAGTGAAGGGGTGGAAACTCAATGATACTCATCAAAAAAAGAAGCTAAAAATTAATGTTTGTCAGTGTTACTCCTTCAAATATATGAATGAACAGATAAAAAATGTAGTGATTTCCGAAATTGATTCTCTTAGATTAGATCAAACTATTGTTGTCTTGTTAAGATCTCTGTTGGAAAGTTTATAGTTATTCTTTTTTTTTTGAGAAAGGGAAGGCGATTTTTGGAGACAAAAACTGAAGATAACAACGTTAATTTATTATGGTCACAAAAATATCAAACCATAATTAACCACGTACCTATAACTATACACGTGTTTTATGCGAAAAGATATCGCCTAAGTTGAAGCAAGGGTACTAGTACCAAATATTACTGAAAAATAGATAAGTATTGTCTCAAGCCTATCAACAGAATCAAAAGGAACGGATTTCTGGCATTCTTTCGCAACAGGTCAATTCCTTTCTTTGATGAGAATGAATTTCAGAAATCATCAAACAAATTTTAAAATTATTTTTAATACACAACTCTACCTGACATCAATCAGCCTCTCTTATGTATTATTTTATATTAATCAACAAAAAAAGATGCGTTTTTGTCAGTTTTTTTACAGATTTACAAATCTGTAATTGGCCTATAGAAAGCAATAAATTAGTAAATGTAATGATGTGAAATAGGCAAGAAACGTTATTCTTGGATTTTTAGTTGAAAATAAAACAGAGATCTAGGATCTAGTACAATGTATAATGAGAATTCAGTGAAAGAAAGAGAACATGTAACAATTCGATAAGATTGTATAACATTTGTAAAAGTAAAATTGAGTCATTCCGACCACAATACAGCTTTTATAGGCACTTAAATTTTACTGCTGATATTGTCCACAGTTTGATTAGGAAAATAAACCTACATCGTGCTACGAATTCTTTACAATCCTAGTCACACATTTAAACAATTAAAATCTGAAAAGATGAAGATCATTTCCGGCGAAATAGTTCCGCGTACAATGCTCCATTAAAAGTACCGGTGGCTTCTTCATCTGCGTACACAATCCATAGAAAAGTAACAGTAACGCACCGAAACTACGCGCTGTGAGCCGGAGCTAGCGTGACGGACACTCGGTGTCTGCACCGTATTAATAACACTGCATTATCAAATCTGATTCGCCAACAATATAAAAATAACGGGGACACGTCCCGGCCATATTTCACGCTTTATTTTACTATTACCGTGCAGGAACAACAACGAACTTGAGATGAACATATTCTGTTGCTAATTATGCAGACATTCAATTTGTAACGAGATACGCGAGATATTCTTGTTTGCTTTTTATACACAACATAAATGGTGTGTAGTATACTTAAATTTTGTTCTATTACCATAGCTATCTTAGAAAATTCTTTAAATTCTTTATTAGGTAGCTAGAACACACGATTCTTATCTTTTATCGTAAAATTAGTAAAAATTCTAATTAGTATTCAACTTGCATATTTTAAAATGTGAAATTCGTAATTTAGTGAATAAAATGTCAATGAACGACTTTGCTTCTGAGAATCTGAGTTTGAGTTGATTATGAGCTTCTCTTAGGTAGTATAAAAATTATTATATGCTAATAGTATCATACAAAAAATATTAAACGTTAGATTATGAAATAAACATAGTATAATGTCGTATGACGATATAATTCAGGGTCACTTAAAAAATGCTTTTGTGGTGTACTCTTCACGCCTAGTACAGTGATTAAACTCCCTTTACGATGTATATGTACCAAGTACCATAAAAGATATCAGCGATGAAGAAAATTTGGCACATGGGTAATAAAACGTTATATGTAGACAAAACAACAAGTTGCGAATATCTGACCTTTTTTATGAGAAACGTAGTACATATTAGAAATAGTTCTCTAAAAAATAGTTTGTACAAGTAAAAATTAATCTAGCATCTGTAGAATACTTATTTTTTATATTAATAGATTCAGAAATATTCATTGGCAGAAAAAGAAGCTAATTATTGTTTTAATACAAGATACAGGTCACAAAATTTCTACTTAGGGTCGATTTTTACACCTTTGATCTAATAACAAATATTGCAACACTTTTCTACAAAGTTATCAGAGAAAATTAAATTCTCTATATATCAATGATGAAATGACAGTCATTATTACTCTTAATTGAAACAAGTAGCTGAAAGACTTATTTTTGTCTTTCAATAGTTATATTGCCATCAGTGCACCTACAATGTCAAGAATGTCTATTTTGTTTACCAAAGTTGATCGATGAGTTTTGTTACAGCCACACAACTGTACCTGCTGGAATTGATGACTATTGTAAACCTAACTAATTTCACAAATATCGCAAATTATTTATACCTGAAAAGTTCTTATTCTGGCACAGAATTAGCACAACCAATCAAAAAAGTTTTGCCGAAGTTAATATTTCTTATTGCCTAATTTCATATGATTGATCATGTGGCCAAGAGACGCAACGTTCAATCAACATTACTAAGCAACGTAAATGTCTAATTGGATGGGTTACCGTACAACGAATCATTAAAATAGAAGAATAGTTTGATGTGAAATAAGTATTTTTTATACATCAGATCCTATATCTATTGAATTTTTAAAACCAATTGCATGTTAAGATAAAAAACTAGTAACTAAATAAATGAAGTTGACTTTACCAAGGAGATTGGCGATAGGATTATGATGTTGTCCTTTCCCAGCCTTGCAACACGAGTAAACGTGATGCCAGGGCTGCCAAGGACTGCCTTCGGTGTTAGCCTGAAACGTTCCAGTCTGCCACTCCACCACAAAAGGTGTCGTCTGTCCTAGGTATGTGAGCATGTGGACAGCAGATACTACTGCTCGAATAAACGAACTATGGAGAAGGTGGTGGTTCTTGGTCACTAGGTCAGGAACGTAGGAAGCGGATGGACAGTAGACTACCAAATAACTCTACGAAAAAAAGAAACACATTGTGGTTATATTTATTTTTTTCCAGTATATAATAATAATTGTGGTTACATTTATTTTTTCTAATATATTACAATAATATTTTTTTTTCTTACTAGTATGTTATTGTTTATTAATGAAATGAGTATGAGGTACTTTAAAAGGTTCATAATATTCATTTAGACATAACGAGATGAGAAAACTGATATAACATTGGGATAATAAAAAAAAGATAATCGCATTCATACAGTACTATGGAAATTATATTTAAAATTCTAATGTATTCATTAGCTTATTAAGAAATGATAAGACGACAAAGTATTGCATGTATTTTGATTCATTTCGGTGAATTACTAATCATGGGTCAACGTTTCTTAGTCTAATAAGCTTGTCGTTTTGAGAATACACTTGAAACATAAATAATTCGAGTATGAAACAAAAATAACTTTTAAAATTTTTTTAAGACATGAAGTATAAATGTAACAATTATGTTTATATGGGACATACACAATGATATTTAATAACTGCGTAATATTTTTCAATGATGGTATATGGGGCATGATCCTATGATGACATCCGAATAAATAAATGAAGCGAATTATTTATGGAATAAAAAGATGATGACGAATCAGATGTAGTTTATTTATATTGCCATAAACTTTATTCGTAATCTCGTTATAAAGATCATTGGATTAGCTGTCAAAAATACCCATCTTGGTACCAGTGTCTATATGAGCTTATTTTTTTACTACAAATTTTTACTTCTAATATATTCATTTTTTATTGTTAATTATAAATCTGTTTCTGATTAGTTCTTTTCTAATAAATAATAGAAATTAATACGAATTTGTATCACAAATTTATAATGTGCCATCATAAGATCAGTTGTTGGATAAACTATAAAATTTTCCCTACTACTAACGAAATCATCAAAAAACATTATTGAAAGAATTATCTTTTAAAATAATTGAAGAAAAAAATTTAATATGTGTAATACAGTAAATATAATACGCTATGTATTTTAGTTTATTATTATCTAGAACTAAACGAAACTTTATGAGTAATAAATACAAGTTGTCGGCGGCTACAATGTTATGAAAAGCATTATTAAAGTTCTGGAACTAGAGCAGCACAAATTTACATAAATTTGTCATAAATGTTAAAATATAACACCGGTCTTCCTGCTTTTTAAATAGATTACTTGCCAAAATATGTAAATATTCGCGCCGATATGAATATAAATATTTCTACCTACCTCGGGCTGCAGAAGGGTTTCTGGTCGGACCCATTTCACTTCCTTCCTCAAGCTGTAGGGCAGTGGGACTTCGAAAGGGTCGTCGTATTTTTCGATAACTACTGGAGCGGTGGCTTTAGTGGCGGTAGTTTTTGCACTTTTGGCAGTTTTGTCGCTTTTTTTACTTGCCTTGTCGCTCTTTTTACTCGCTTTGTCGCCCTTTTTACTTCCTTTGTCTGATCCTTTTTTACCTTTCTTACCCGGTTTTTCAGTGCTCTAAACAAAAATATATATCATTATTGTTTATATTTATTTAATTTATGAATTTACAGAGAGATGGAAAATCAAGTACTATTTTTTGTATACATGTACCTACCTAACACTATGCCATTTCAATGTTATAGTGTAGATTTTACTAGATATTTTTGTTATTTACTAATATTTATTATTGTTGCAGGATATGAACAGAGACAAAACGGTAAGTTTTTTTTTTTCTTTATTTTATCTTCTATGGGTTTTTGTACAATATAAAGCTTATTCTATTCTATTGACTGTCATTCAACAATTTATCCAATTTTACTGTCATCATTAGACTATCACATCAGAGGTAATTATAATAAAAAAATGCATTTGTAAGTAACTTTATGTAAATTTGAAATATGTAAAAATATATGTGTTCCATTTAAAACAAGAAAGTTAGGCCCCATATCTTGAGAACCGCTGGTTTAAAAATAATTGTTTGGTTCATTTTAATAGTCTTGTAAAATAGAAATTCTTTGCTAATTTATCCAATCTCGAAGCTCTTATTTTTTTATTTTTTATTCTTACAATTTTTTTGTTAATTATAATAAAAAAATGTTATTGCTTTTAAGAACATACTTTTATTACAAAAACATCTATCCTAAAATATACTTTAATTTTAAAAGTACATTAAGAATAATTAATTAATATTATATCTAATGTACTTTTTGTTTAAAATTAAATATTTAAAAACGAAAGTAAAATCATTTTAATATAATAGTAAACTGATTTTAAATATATTGAAACATCTTTTAATCTAAAAATATTAAAATTCATTACTGCCTTTGTTATAAATATTCTACTATACAAAAAAAACTTGTTTTTATAATAGAAATATGTTTCTTTAGTTCCAAAAGCGAAAATATTCAATAAGATTATAGAGTACCGTCGATTTTAAATGAAATGCAGAAGATGTTGGAGCATTTTTAAAAGCAAATTTATTTGATTTTATCTGCATTCTTTTAGTTATAAAGCAAAATTTCTGTGAGTGATAGATGAAACAGGGATTGTTTCATTAATTTCACTTGAATCTTAATGTTGTAGATTGGCAAAAATGAGCCACCGCAGTTTTGTTATTTGGTCTTTATTTTTATTTGCACATACAGCTGACTAGTTAGCAATAATTAGTCAACCTGAAAAATTAAATGACTAACCAATATTGTCTACACTAACTGCATCTATTAGTAAGCAGTATAGAGTTGTCTCTGTTTATGTTTGAAGCAGAATTAGAGAGAGCGCATTTACTCCTGCGAAATTCCTCATGGAGTGAATAAATTATTTATCTTTCCAGCATTTATTAAAACGAACATCTCTGAAGTTCCGTACTGTGTACTGTAGTGTACATATGCAAGAGAACGAGTGCTTTATGCTTTAATGTCAAGCCCTGACTTGTTTGTTGACGCGTTACCGTTACCACAAATACAGAGTCTTCATTAATTACGAGGCTTGTATTCACAGGGATATCTGTATCAAAGACTCGGATTTGGAACGAGACGTTTCGGGATAAATGCAAGTTTAACACACAATGTCGAACAAACACAAGGGAGATGAGATTTCATGCTACTTATGAGCATTATCAGGATGTGTCTATTTGCTTTATATGCGCTTATACAACGAAATTATTTAGTTTCGTCAACTATAATGAAACGAATTTTTATCGAACAAAACAGAACTCGATATATAAAAATTAAAGGGTGAGATTAATTTCATCAATTAAATTTTTCGTTCTATTTGTAGTTTATTACAAATGATTCAATTCCTGTTTATCTAGTCCGATTTTTATAATTATAAATCTGGGTATCCAAATTCAAGACGTTTAATAATATATTAATTACAGTAGTTAGTACCAAATCAAAGTATGTATACATTAATTTATTGATATTTATTCATCTATAAATAACTGCTTGAAAAAAAAATGGAATTTATTTTTTATGTAAAAAGGTTAAATAATTTGCGGTTCACAATTAATCTAATTCGTTCCAGTCACGGTTCGGTTCGAGGCCTTGTCCATTAGCAACGAAGAGAAAATAATATTTTCTAAAACTTTTTGACTAAAAGGGTAAATAGCAATGGAGAGATTTTTTTTATTTATTTATTTAATTTTAGACACAATACCAACTTTAAATTATATAATATTCCAGTTGCACGATTAGCACTAAAATCTAATCAGATCTGGGGTGTCAGAATGTTATATCCAAAATTTCAACTTTTTTAGTCACTAGTATTTGAGTAATCGTTACGGCAACATCCATCCACACACATGGAGAGACATCAATGTAAAAATATTAAAATGGTGTTCCTGGGACTTCAAAACGTGCTTATCCATTAAAAATTTACTATCAGATTTTTAACATGATTCTACATCTTATACTGAGTGGTAAGAGGTAAAATGGATCTAATTATTATTTGTACAATTTACCAGGAATTAAATATTTTATTTTTATATTGCGCAAAACATTGACAGTGTGAGTAAATTTAATAATTTTATATAGATTCTTCGAAATTCTATGAGACAAAATATACGCTCATCGTAGGCGTCAACAATTGTTTAGACACATATAAGATACATTAGACCGACGAATTGCAGTGAAATTGTTAAAAATGTTGTCGTTATAACCGAGGTAGACTGTTGCTATGACCGAAGAAACATGACTTGTTTATACTTAGGAATTTTAATTATCAGAATTGATTTTGATATTATAATCGCGTTTTTGTTACATCTAATGTCGCAATAACCGAAATCGTTACATAGGATATTTTTCTATAGGAAAGGCAATGACAAGGTGAGTTGAACCTCATCGTAAACTAGAAACTTTTGAAATTATAGGAACAGCCTGAAACTTTAATAAACAATAAAACAAAAAGAAGTACACATAGCGTAATGCTTGCCACCCCCATCAATATCTGTCTTATTGTAATCCAGCAACCATCCATCTCGCGCACACATTGTCGTATTGACAAACCACCGCTGCTCTCCCCCATCAATAAATCAGCTCGGATTACTCGCATTCAGGCTTCTGGCTACATCCACCACACCTTACTCGCCTGTTTACCGACCAATTAACTACCGGCCCATGTCACACACCTGGCGCCGCCTACAGTCTGACCTAGTGCAGTAGGTGCTTCAAGATGATATCCTCATTGGATTTGCTTTACCTGTTCTAGGATACATATACCAGGAATTGAATGTGAATTCACATTTATTATATACAGGGTGGTGTAAAGTAATCTTTATCGTTTTGAAGGTGAATTAAAAAAAGCTAGTAGACATACAAAATCGATTTTGAATCATTTTAAAAATCATTTCGTGCTGACGGGTTCTAAGACATTGCATAACTCTATGAAGCATATGTTTTCATATGAGGGCTATTTCCAAGTGGATTGCATCTTCTAGGATTTGTAGGGTTCTGGGACGACGCTTAAACACTTCAGTCTTTAGATACACCTACAAGAAATAAGCACAAGGCGTTAAATCCAGTGAGCGCAGGGCCACGAAATGTGCCTCTTACAGATTTCAATTGGTCGAGGAAAATCTCCCTCAAAACAGCCATTACATTTCGAGCTGTATGGAGTGTGGTCCAATTCTGTTAGAACCAGATATTTCGTGCATTTGAATTCTTCAAGAGCTGGCGCAAAAACTCTTGAGTCGTGGTGACATACCGCACAGAATTCACGATAAAGCGCGATTTCCATCATAAAAAAATGAGGACTTTTTTGTGTACCCCCAACAGAATAGATTTTCGCCGAGAGGGGATTTGGTAACGAATACGAAATGCACGCTGTACCAGTGCGATGCAGTAGTTTTGGAAAAGTAAGTACCAAAGGCAAAAGTGCGCTGTTTTTTGGATCATATTTGTGATTGAGGGACATTATAAAGATAATTTCCCGAATATCTACTCTTTTTGTGACTATCTTCACCCTTCTGCGACATCCCCTCTCTTCACAATTACCCATTGAAGTAGGGAGGTTACAATGTCCCACATTTTACATTGGCTCAATAATAATCCCTGTACTGGAACTCACTCACTATGAAGTACTCTAAATCTTGCCGAAATGTAATTAGATCGATCACTCATTGTACCAACGAGTCAACGAAATGTCCCTGATATAGTTACTCTTACTTACTAAAAAGCACTCTAATTCATTCCTTAATGAAATTCGATCAAAATCACTTTCCGTAAAATCTAAGCACCGTAATGTGTACTACAGGGGAGCGCTACACTAATCAGGTAGTATATAATTTCTCATTTTTAATTCTATCACTCGACTTGTCTTTGTACCTAAACTCGTTCCCCAACATATTTTCATAAAAAGTTCTATTGGTACGTAAATATGCAGCTGACTACCGTCTTACGATCTATGACCTATAGATACATTTACCGTTGACAAATTATTGTCTTTCCTCATAAAGTAATTCATGTTTCCAGTAGTCTTAAAGCACAGTAATAGTTTGTTTTTAACTTGCATTTCAGTGATATAGCTTCACAATCTAAACCAAGGATTTGCAGTTTAGAGTGAATTCCAAACCATACGATACAGTAAACATTTTTAGAGAAAACACTCGGATCAGCCATTAATATTGATATAATAAATTGATTGAAATATTTTTTGTAAAACATGATCAAGTGTTTTCTCTAATAAATGTATTAGAATTACTTTACAGTAATAACCGTATCAATTCATATTTACTTAGTTATTATTCAGATACATCTTTACTTTATCTGATTATTGATTCGTTGTTGTTCTAACTGAACTTGGAATTTCACTCCGTTCACTTCCGGTCGACAACCAGTGCCTTTAATTCGCACGACAACTCGCGGAATATGGAACGGTTTTATTGAAAATACAAATTTTATTTTCAATATTCAAAGGAAAACATTTGGAAATAAAATGGTTATGTATATCGCAGATTTTATAGCCTGGGTCACAGCAAACGTAAGTTGAATATAAATGAAGTATTATTTGACTCGTACAGTGGCTTTTATTATTTAAAAACAGCAGAAGTTATTACCCACACGACTGGTTCCGTACAGGATTTACGTGGAAAATATAAATTTATGTCGACTCGAAAATGAGAAACCGTCGAGGAGGTCAGAAGCCACCGGGTTTCTCGTTCATAAATGTGTTAATGTTTTTGTTTGTTTTTGTAAATTCTTTTCAAGAAGTTGAATTTATTGCCTGCTTAGACTGGCTTCCTTCCTGTTTTCCGGCGTTTTTGTTTCCTTAATTTCTTAACAACATTATTTACTCTAATCCCTTAAAGCTTTATTTATACCTGGCGTGTCATTTGCTACACAAAAATAATAAAAATAATCTTTTTTCACAAAACAAGTAAAAATGAGATTTGGGATTTTTAAAGTAAAACATTTCAGCGTTCACATTTTTTCTTTGTCAATGACAACTTTTACCGTTAATCTTCGAGATTGGGATATAATATATAAAATAATTTCTTTCACTTTAACCCACGGTTCTGAGAAATACGTAACTTTCAAGTTTTATATTTTTTTCTTAGTAGTTGTAGAATTACACAATGATCATTCTGCACTGCTAAAATTAAGCACATTAAAGGTTAATCAGACGAATACGACAAAGGAAAGTATTTTGGGCAGATTGAAAAATTAGGTAAAATATAAACTATCAAAAAATTCGTGGACGCCCAAACATATTACAATTAGGTTTACATATTTATGAAAGAAGTTACAATCTCTTGACTAGAATGAAGATGGAAGAATAAAATTTTCAGGATTTTAGTCTAGCAATAGCTGTAATAAACTATTTAAACCTGACGGTACATATTATTTATGGTTATTAAAAACAACAAAAAAATAATTGTTATAACTGCTAATAACTTAAAGTGTTTCATAAGAATCAAGAAAAATGTAACAACTTGATTTTTTTCATCACCAAAACAAGAAAATATCAGGACCAGAAAATAATTTTTCAATTCGAGACGAGTCAAGAATGTATCACGAAATATTTTAAGTCCTCTCATCCATTAATGACTAACCAATCTTAAAACGAGAAAAAAATATGAAAACGATTCTGGCGTTGTTTACAAACTCACAAGGGAGAACAAAGAAGTAGTTATACTAATAGGAAAATAAAAAATATTTTTCGATATGTAGGCTTGAAATTCAAGAAATTATTAACTCAATTCAAGAACTAAACATTTAGAAAGTTTTTTCTTACCGGTGGTAGTATAGGCGTTCCCCATTTTTCACTATTTATTTCCGAATCGGCCCATTCTGACCAAATTTGAGGTGTAGGGATCGCGATGCTCTCATTAAGTTTAGACGATCGACCATTTTTTTTCGTTGAGGCTTTGGTCTTGGTTGTCGACTCAGGCATCAATAATTCTGAAGGACAAGACTAGGATTTAGGATAATAGATTCAGTCATTAATTCACATTTGAGTATTGATTGCAAGTTGTGGACAGTTTGGATAAAAAAATGAATTAGTGCAAGGTCAGTCTTTTTGTGATTGGCCATTCATTTTCTTATCATCATCGATCAGTCATTTATTAATCAGAAAGCATTAAATGTAATTCATAATAATTAATTGTAATTTTCAAATCATCAAGTATAATTTAGATTAGTCCATTGCGCATAATATTAGCTTGTTTCTATGAAGTACAACTGACAAATGTATAATACATTCGATGCTTTTTCAATTAACAATAATAAATTTAATACCAAATTGAAGGGTTTTCAAAATATAACTTGAATAGGTGTAGATCCATTTTAAAGGCAGTAAATCGATAACTACGACAAAAAGCATAATTTTCATTTTTTGAGAAATCTAGGCATCTTTGGGTGAAATAAAATGTAGAATATCACTTTTGAGGGCAATCTTGATAAAATAAAAAAATTTAAAAAATACGCTAAACTTCCCCATTGTTACAAGACAGAGACATTATTTAAGACCTTCAAATAAAAAAAGCTGTATTAGTGGTTCTATGCCAGCTACAGTGCCTGGAAAGTGTCGTCTATAAAACAATCCTCACGTTATAATTGTACTAGTGTCAGAACGAAACATGATTGTCAACCGAAAGTTCAGTTTATATTTAGTTAAATTTTTAACACGGAAATCTATATTATTTTACCTTTTAATGTATTATTCGATTATTAAATTTTATAAAAGACTTAAATTTAGTAAAAAAATCACTAGATACTGTCCCATATTACGAATTACGGATGCACTTCTATAATAAAATCGCTTTTCGGAAGCCTAATTTTACATTATAGGTACACTTATGAGGCCAAACATCTCTTTTAACAAAAGCACTCACTTTTATCAACAATATGTCATCAGCGGTACTTAGTTCAAGACAGGTTTTGCTCTTTGATAATGCATATTGTTAACCTACAGTCTTTGAAAGGTCAACAAACACCAAGTCGTTGTGCGATGTCCCATCCATTTGGACAGTGAGGGTTTCATTGCTTATCTACATGATCAGACAAACAATATTAATATGAAGCGTTTAGTTGTGAAAAATAACTACAAAATTGATGCGTCAGTCTGACAGTTGGTCGTCAAACCTAACTGAAATAATCACGTGAGAGTTTTTCTCCAAGTACTGTTACTGTTTTGCACTTTCAAAAATTATAATTGCATCACATATTTGTTGTTTTATTTTCGGTTAAACATGTTGCGTTCCCATAAAACTAGTTTTTACGGCTCATAAATATGTTATGAAGTCCATAAGTTCGCAACTAGCGATCTGTCAACGTCAGTGTCAGACTACGTGGCAGTAGCAGAGGGCTGTGAACGAGTGGATTCGCGCTTACCGTGCGTGGATGTTCCAACCAACAACTGAATAAGTTATTCACCGCACAAAGTTTCGAACAGATCAGCCAACGCCCCGCGAAATGTCAAACTCGCGTCGCCACTTTGTAATTCAGCGAGAGTGTTCTGTTTCGTGCAGGCTTTGTTTCGTGTTTGTCTTGGATCGGCTATGAAACGGTGGGGGGATCGAACCAAGGCCATTTTTTTTTATAATTACATCGAAGTATAATAACAGCGGTGCTTTTCTTAATCTAAATAAAAAATCGATATATCCAATTTGTTATTATACACTGTAGACCTATTGTAGAAGCTAAAGGCACAGGATAGTTACATACAGAAGCGACACTCCGTGTAGGTACCTTTCATGTTACCCTATTCAGTTCTATGACCTTGGAGCATTGTGTAGACCTTTAATTTTGTTGTCGTCCCCTATCTCTCCGTAAGATGTTACGAAACTTTCCGATTTTAAACAATGAACCCTTTAAATTTGTTGGTTTTCCCCCATCTCTCTCTAATTTTCGTTTCTCGGTCTTACTGTCGCTTCTGTATACCTATATTCTGTGCTAAATACTAACAACATATACCGTTAAAATGCAAGTAAAATTGTAACTGGCGACATATGTTGAGATTAAAGTAATCTAACTTCATGGCAACTTAGGATAGCATAAATTTATGTAGAAAACCGCAAACGGTGGCGGACACTTACTGGTACAGGCTGTGTTTCATGAAAAGGGGTGGAAAATTTAACATTTACAAATGGTTATATGGACAAATACATAAAATTGAACATTTATAAATCCAATTTACCACAAAATGCTGAAATATCAGTAATAACAAATTATTTTAAATTTTATGAAAAAACAATCCGATACATAGTTCTTACATAGTTAAAACTGGTTATTCTATAATTTTCCCAACTTATAAAGACTCGTCCTTAACCCCTTGACATAAATATGTCATAGAAAATATTATGTCAAAATTGGCAACAGAAATAAGGTAACATCCGATATCTAAGAAAAGTGATATAAAAAAGCTTTAAGGGATTAATGGACAAATATTAACCCTGCCCACGACAAAAATTTGGAAAAATTTATTCCAAATCGATTGAAAATGATGTTAGAAAATAAAGGAGGCCGAACTAAATATTAAGTTTATGTTATTAGGCATTATTTGTAGGTATATCGTTTTTAGTGTGACTCTAAATTTTATGGTTCTGTAAACATTTATTTCTGTGTAGAGATGCAATATTTCTAATTATTATTTTTTCCTCTTTTTTGTATTAAGGGATTAAGGAATGTACATTTTTTGACTGGGAATCACTGCATTTATACTGGAGTAGAAAACAAATCTTTATGTTTGATAATAACATTATTTGAGAAAAAAAGATTTTAAAGATATATTTTCATTTAGTTTAAATATTAAGCTTGAAATAAAATACCACTTTAAATTTTAATATTTTTATTTTGATAAAAAAAAATATTGGTTTACAAAAAACGTATTCGCTTTTAAATATCATCCAAAAAATGTTAAAAATCGTCTTGTAAAAATAAAAATTCTCATTCCTTTAATCTAAAAAGGATTAACATATTACAAATGTTACGTTAGGACACATTGGTATTTTACTTTATTTTTTTTTCCATTTTTCAAATGTTTTCAAAGCTTTAGCTCATAATTCATATTAGTGAAAAAAATCCTGAAAGGTAAAAATACAAAAACTGAAATTTGTCATGTTTCATATCGCAAGGTACAATTTTGTGCATTGTTTACAAACGCAAAATAAATAGTGCTGCTAAATTAATTAATTTTAACAGTTATTAAACGCAGCTGCTCTTGTAAAATTATTTGCAACCATATGTAGTAGGAATTTTCATTACATGTTACAAATTTTACTGCCGTTGCATAGCAACCAATTAATCAAAGTTGCATTGTGCGTTGCATAGTTGCATACCTCTGTAAACAAATATACAAACTAAACAATGTTGCGTTTAACCATAAAAATATGTATGATGGTTGGTTTTATGTCTTATTAGTTTGCTGTGATTTATACATGATGTCTGTAATAACATTGCGAGCATTAGTACTTGCTATATTGTCAACAAATTGATATTGGCAGTAGAAAAGAAACAATCACTTTCATAAACTATTTCATTCTGAAAGAGTCTGACGAGATTTTTGGAAACACAGAATATTTAAGTAAATAAATATTTTGCTAGTTAGTTAGTTCTTAACCATAATTACATTTTAAATTTCTTAAAAAATTGTGTGCATATTATTTTTTTTGTGGAGCGGTTTTATAATTATGTGTAAATAAAGTAATAAAATAGATTTTTTTAAATTGTTAATTACAATTTAATATTATCTCCCTCGAAATAGCAACACATTGCTGGAGACAATTCTTCCTACCCTCATGGCACTGCTGGAACTCGGTTACTGGAGTCATCTTCACCTGGTTGATTAAAGCCGTTGAATTAGTCGAAATCTGATGAACGGTTGTGTGAATCAAATTTAACTCTTTTCCAATCATTCAGTATGGGCGCCAGAGCACTGTCTGGGGCAGATTTAGTTGCTGTGAATTGTGATTTGGTTTCAGTGGGTCAGGAATTAGGGCACTCGGAAGTGTTTGCTCTAATTCTAGATCTGCTAAAACCAGAGCACATTCTGGAGCAGATTTGGCTACTCTGGATTATGCTCTAGTTTCAATGGATAATAAATTAGAACATTTTATAGCGTTTACTCAAATTGTTGGCCTACTGTAAACAGAGCACTTTGTGGAGCAGATTTGGCTGCTCTGGATTGCGCTCTGGTTTGTTGAAAACTGAGTACAAATAAAATTATTTAAATAATTTTCATTGAAAATAGGTTTTTTTCGTTTCCATTCATTCCTTTTTGGGTAGCAATTTTATATTTTGATTTTGGTCATTATTAAAAGTTTTGACTCCATGAAAATTTTGAAAAGTCGTCGAGTCATTCAGTGTTGTCAAACGACGATCTGAATGCACAAAATCCCAAATTCTGTCGACATTCATCATAAGTACTTGAAGATGAAGGCCGTCCGCTGTGTGTTTTATCTCCAATCGACCCTTTTCCTTCTAAAAATGCCTATAACCTCCGAAAAACCTGGCCCCTTGAAATAACACTATCTCCGTAGGTCTGCTTAAGCTCTGAATAAGTTTCCACTGCATCGTACCCAAGTCTGAAACAAAACCTGGCAGCACACCTTTTTTTGAAATTGCTATTACTCATTTCTAGAACGAACTAGAAAAATAGTGTTTCTCGATAAAAATCACTACGGACAACCAAATGACTCTAGCGAAGACAAATAATATATTCACCTGCCTCCCCTCCAAATCCTGCGTCCCAAGTGTTACCAGATCGAACGCTACGTTGACAGGCTTATTACTTAAGTTATATACCATGTAATTCAATTACAATGATATACTAACAAGTATGATAATAGGGTAGCGAATAAAAGTGTCATCTATGCCATGCGTATACGACAAAGATGCTAGGTAAAGGTTTAATAATTCCTGCAGTACTTCATGTCCTGTTCTACAAATGAATGTTACGTCACAAATAGTGAAATCCTTAATCCACGTCTGGTCTTCTTCATTAAACTTTAAAACACTGAAAAACTAAGTACAAAAAATATAATCGTTATTATTGTTTTCTGTATCAATTATTTTTTTATTTTAATATCCTTACAATAATCCTGGTCCAACAAACTCTACTAATCCTTTTATAAAAGTTAAAAAACTGAATATTGAAATCCTGGCGTTGCCTTGGCGTAGGGCAGGATCAGTTCCCATTATCCTGTCGATGTATGTAGGATCGCAGATCGGCCGGATTTTCCAGCTAGGTTAACTCCGGAAAAAAGCGATTATGTACCAAAGTTGAGTCCCGAAGCATATTCTACAATATTGATTTTGCAAGATACTGTATAAGCGGATTGCAAACGATTAGTTTGTTTGGAGGTATTTATTGAGGATTATTTGTTACAGTTTTAAAAAGCCTATAAATTTAGTTTTATTATGCTAAATACATACATTGGTATTGGTGATTTTTTTTTCTTATTTACTAAGGCACTGGAAACAGTCTTTAATATCTACTTATATCTAACAATTATTTATTTATATATTACATATTATAAAGTAAATATACTATGTCACTTTGATTTCTAATCAAAAAATATGTTAACAAATATTTAACGAGTTTAAAAATATTTTTATCCCACACAGAAAATAATATTTTCTGCTCTTACAGACACAATGTTAACCAATTAAAATATGTCTGGCCTGCAAATGTAAATTTTCAGTAAAATAAATGAAGTCAAGCAACTAGATCTTTTAGACTGATCGTAAACAAAATAACTGACAAGCCGATCAGACTATCTAGCCATTTGCAAATACAGTTGCACCTTTGAAATTTAAATTTGAACTTTATTCACAGTAACGATATCAAAACGTTAAAAAAATGTTTTATTAAATCAAAAAAAGTATATTAGTATATCAGTGAAAATCAATTATGAAATATTCATCACATGGTCTCAGTAAAAATTACAAATAACTACTACGCTCTCAAACGATCAACATGCGACTTAAATTAACCCTGGGTAAACTCGGTTTGCATTTTAACCAATCATACAGCTTGATTTGCAGTCTCTAATCCATTCTTCACTATCAAATAAACGTGAATGTTATGAGGACAAAAAATTGTAGGCATATTTATCACTTCTTTACTAAATAAAAATAATGATCTTAATTAAAAAAAAACTCTATTTGCAATAAACCAAACAGAGCTAGATTTGTAGTCTCTATACTAATCTTCACTATCATCTAAACGGAATGTTATGAGGGCAAAAATTTTAAACATTTTTTTATCATTTTTTAACTAAATAAAGGAATTACCTTAATTTAAAAAAATGTTCATGATTCATATTTTTTATTATTATTTGCTAGTGTAGGATAAAAATATAGTGTGCTGCACAGCAGTAAGGTAGTTTTTAAAAACTATTTTCTTATCTAGCAACAGAAATAACTATACAAATATTACACATTTATTTATTGTTCATCGCTGTATTGATTGTCATTAGGAGAATTCTGGCGAGCAACATAATTCCATAAATCCACAGATTTGTTTCCAGAAAGTGACGTCACGAATTCGTGCAGACATATGTTTCCATAATAGCGTCAGAATGGATTATTCCGTACTTGTTTCCAACAAGTGTAACAGTGAAACGTCAGGCTGACAGTTGAGATTTTTCACTGTTGCACTATTTTTATCTGACATCCAATTACATTCTTCAATTGTTCATTTGAAATAAATGTCAAACTACCTGATTCTTATATCAATAAAAAGGGAAAAAATATATTTAGAAAGAGAAAGAGCAAATGGAAGTAGTTTGCAATGATGACGAACAAAAGAATCTTGTTTTCGACACTAGAATTTGAAATGTTCCATGTTTCACACAGTGTCGCCAGAATTCACCTATTAATATTTCTTGTGTATGAATGTATCTTTGTTCATTTGTTTCATAACTTATTATGAATTATTTAAAGTATAATTAATGAGTTGGGTATTATACTCGGTGTAGGTTTTCATATTCAGTATTTTTCCCTGTGACAAGATAATCCAAGTGACAGTTGGAGCCCGCTAACAAAAACGTCCTGGCAAAGTTAGTCGTCCTTGCTGCGTCCTCCCATTATGATTTTAAGGAGCCGCACCACCGGTGCCTCGAAGCCCAGCGACACCAGGAACGAGAACAAAAAAGCCACCACCACGTTGCCGAAGTATATGACCAGCTGAAACAAAAACACTCTAATTGTATTTCACACAAAACCTTCAATATCACTTAACCAACAAAATATTTTCTAAGCTTTAGCTAC
The DNA here is from genome assembly GCA_035578165.1 of Stenolophus ochropezus. Classification (NCBI taxonomy): domain Eukaryota; kingdom Metazoa; phylum Arthropoda; class Insecta; order Coleoptera; family Carabidae; genus Stenolophus; species Stenolophus ochropezus. Next base: position 9,926,870 of record JAQOWZ010000002.1, read on the forward strand.
TTTATAATATAAATTAAACTTCAGTCGAAGGTTACGTTAAAGGGGTGTATATATTTTATCCTCCACACATGTTATATTGCTTCACATTGTATCTTGCACAGTTTCAATCTTGTACACCTTTTATCCTCCACACTTTTAATCCGCGAAAAAAGTTATCTTACACATATTTTATCTTCCAAATCATTTTATCATTCCCACATTTCATCTTCCACTCATTTTATGTTCCACGCATTTTATTTTTTACACATTTTATCTTCAGAAAAATTTGATACTGGATATTTCATCTAATTATAAATATTTTAATTGCATATGGGCAATAAAATGATTGGCAGGTACAATTTCAATGTTTTAAAGATCAAACGTTGACGAAGATAAAATTTGTGGAAAATAAAATGAATGAAATATGAAATGTGTGGATCATAAAATGTACGCAAGATAAAATGTATGTAAAATAACTTTTCTTCGCGGATTAAAAGTGTGCACGATAAAAGGTGTGCAAGATTAAATGTATGAAAGATACAATGTCGAGCAATATAACATGTGTGGAGTATATAATGTATACGGCCCACGTTAAATATAAAATGAACAAAATTAATCTTTAAAAATCTAAAACTCAATACGAGTTTTCAGAATTAAATTCTCATCATTACTAGCACTAAAGGATAGACATTAGATGAATTGTTTTGGCCTCTGGCATGGTTTGAGCAATCCTTTACTTATCTTTAGTGCTAAAAATAACTTATAAAATAACAGAGCCGCACCCAGATATTTTTTTGGCGGGATTTTCAAGTACAGATTGTTCATTTTAAGATATACACTATTGGTATCTCGTAGTACTTCATTGTAAAATAAAAAATAAGAAAAAAAACTTATTGCAGGGCGACCGGTCACTTATATTCTACCTTACCGTCTGTTCGACAATTTACAGGCTAATACTTTTTGTTGCATGCTTTCCTCTTCTTCGGTAAATATTAAATTTATTTCGTATATTTTTAACAAACTTGAGCAACTCATCATAAAGATAAATAACTTCTACAAGGATCACGTCGATTTTCTGTAGTTTTTCCCTGCTGTATCGAAAGTAAAAATTCCCATATTTTCATGAACAAAGTTACTATACATTCCATTTGACTCCAAATTCAATTTAACATGTGGTTTTAATGATATACTCAAAATATACACTTTTTTGAGTTAGGTAAATTTCCAGAACAAAAATTTTAAGAAAGAAAGATAATCAAAATCTCTTTAATTTTAAATAAACATATCGACGAATATTAATATGCACTATTATCAAAAACTAAAATTTTGGACTAAAAAAAATTATAAGTTTTTAATTTAAGCGGGGATGTATAAATTTTTAATGTTTTATTGATCCATTAGTTAAACAGAAAATAATTGTGAACTGTTCATAAACCAATTTTTAACTCAAGTGGTAAAAGAGTATGTAAAATTTTCTTTTCTTTTTTAATCTTATGGTAATAAAATCTCGAGTCACTGTAAAAACAGCCACTGGAGTTAAATAGAGTAGAATAATATAAAATTATTATAAAATGTTCAATATTTTAATCTATATGACATACCATCTCTGCTTAAAAAGCAATTAATAACTAACATAATTTTTTTTTCATTTCTGCTGTCTTTAAATCCAGTATGTTATAAACTGACATTGACAGTATGTACTTGTGTAAAAATATCTATTATTTTGATTATAAACTTTTAGAACGTACAAAACCAGGGCATGTAACCGAAAAAAATACTGGTTAACGGTTAACCCTTATAGAGAACGTTATAATAATAACGGTTTTAGTTCGAAAACCGGTTTTTGAAATTTGGAAACCGGTTTAAACCGGTTAATATATCGGTTAAAAAAATAATTAAAATTAATTAAAACAAATTAATTATAAAAATCATCTGAAAAAAATATAACAATTAAAAAAACCAATTTAATTAATGAATATTCACAAAAATTCCCATAATATCTTTAGAAAAACGCAGGTCACTTTTCAATTTTAAACTTGCCTGTGTTGACAAAGGCCGTATTTATTTGGGACATTTTAAGTAACCTTAACGGCCAAAGAGACTACCTACATTTATGACTCTCCAATAAAATGGAAATTGTAAAAACTGTCATGACTCATGTTCAAATACAAGTAGAAAACACAGATATAAAAAAATATTAAAATTTTTCTCGCTAAATGAAAAATAAAGGTTAATGTTCGCTAAAACCGGTTTATTTTTTTTTTGGTTAACGGTTACCGGTATTTTCGGCCTAAAAAATATCGGTTAAAATTACGGTTAAAGTTCGCAATTTTCGTTAAAAATATCGGTTACCGGTTTTTATTAACCGGTTTTTTTAACCGGTTACATGCCCTGTACAAAACATTTGAATAAGCAAAAATTTAAAATTATATTTCCCAAATGTTTAATCTATTTATCGTTATTTTGTTATTTATGGATTTAGATAAAAATTCTTGGATTTAATAATACTTCCTCAGTTTCAAAATAACGAGAATGTTTCTAGTGAATAAGCTAGTTTCTACCCTAGATAGAATATTTTAAATTTATTTTCCCTCACTATTTCTTTATTTTTCCGTTCTGTACACACATAGAAAATTCCAAAAAGAGTAACTATATAAAATTCACTTTGCTAATTGGATATAAAACTTTATAATATTTTTAGTAATGATCCAGAGTATCTAATTCAGTTAGATAGAAGTTTACGTTGCCATAAATTGAAAATTTGCTATTATTGAATTAGCCAATTAGAAGAGTGGAAATAAAATTTTAATCTGTTAACGTAGCGAATAATTAGTAGAAAGATACCGTTTACACTACCGCGTTTTAAGAAATAATTACTCTTCAAATGACATTACGGTTCTTCGTAATGTACACGGAGTTAACTAAATGTAAAGTTTGTATTTCATTATCTAAAGTTATTCTCTATTCAATTACAAACTTGTAAACAAATCGTTATACTCAAAATTGACTTCTTCAAAGATTAGACTATGTCTAAGTAAAGTTCTCGAAATTATATTACCCCTGCAACAACCTGTATTGTAAATTTGTAAACTTTAATAACACGACAACCCTTCGAAACTCTAAATTTCAAATTATAGTTTCTTCTGATTCCGTTATAAAGTTTTTCAGAATAATAAAATAATTTCTTTTAGCTTATCAAAATACATTTTTTTCTTAATTTTTATCTAAAAATTTTATTTTTAAAAAGTATTGTGCCGGTATAAAATGTTCATTATTGTATTATAGATGATTTTTATCGAATGAATTCAAATTCTCTATCTAAGTCTCCTACGTGACGTCACATATCCCCTCTCCAAAAATTTATTATTGTTTTCTCCATAATTATCAACAATTAAGCGATTTAACAAAATGCGGGTATTTTTATTTTTTGTACAGAATCATAAAATGGAAGAAAAAATATGGTCATATTCCCCATTGCATGCGAGGCACACAAATACACTTTTACTCTGAATAACACTTTTTCTTTAAAAGTAGATATTTTTAAAAATAATATACTAGTTAACATTCAATTTGTAGGTTATCAATATAAATCTGTCTGTTGTTGACAGTTTTATAGTGACATTTAGGACGGTATTACAGGTTTCTATTGTACAAGTTATTTCTTATTCGCTGATTCTACGTTGTTCCTATATGGATTCTTATTTATTATATTTTACTCCGGCCGCGTAAATGTAAAAAATTTCTACTCCGGCGGCGTAAAAATTAAACTTCAATCTTGTCAATCACGTCACAAAAGAACACTTTTATGACTTTTGAAGAAAAATATTATTATTATTGTAATGTAATTATAGATGACCAATATTCCATTATTTGATCCTAATTAACAACAAAAGCAATGAAATCCATTACAATAGAATGTAGACAAATAATTAACAAATCAATAGTTTAAATTGTTTGTAACAATTTAGCAAAATGTCGATAACAATACATTTTGTCCACAGTATCAACCAAACTAAATTAAATTAAGTACAGTAATTGGAACAACGCTTAAATTTAATAGCAATCATAATTAAATTTGTTAATGTTGTGCTGACTCATTCCAATGAATTTTCGATAGTTTGCTAGATAGGTGTGTACGAATAAGAACTTTATTCTTCGTAATAAAATTTCCAAGTTTGCTTTCTACCCTGTTCCATAAATTATAAATTTAATAACCATAAGAGAAATTCCTGGCGATAAAAATAATAAAATTTCATTTCTCCGAATTCATCCTGTGAAATATCTGGTGACGGTGGTGTTCCCAGCAGCTGAGTTTGTGACGAAAATAATTTGAATATTAGAGCAGAGTGGAATTATATTTTTCATAGACGAAACGTGCTCCGAATACGCGCATCCTAAGTTGTATTTGCAGCAGACAAATGTAATTAACGCGATGTATTATGTGGAATTAATGCGCGAGTTATATTTACCTCGGTTAGTTTATTGCTACTGGAGGAGAATGTTAATCAGCACGCACAAAAAGTTGCTTGTAATTAAATGCAATTAATAATGCCGAGTAATGGAATATGTTTGTACTACACTTATTTTTATTTATAGTTACATTAAATTCCATTTTTTACTTCATATTTATTTCTCTTTGGTATCACAATCTAAGATGTATGGCAATTTTATTTAAATTTTATATTATCAGCTCGTAATCGTTTAAACAATAAAATCAGTAGCTCAATACATAATTCATAATATGGAGTATAAGCATTAATATAAACCTACGTGCAAATTAAATTAATGTTCTTGTATTGAATGTTGATATGTACTTGTATAAGTAATATAATACGAAGACTCTCACTTTCGGATTCGTATTTTTCCGTTTCTTCTTCTGAAACACGTAGGAGTAATGTTGGTTGCTTTGTAATACTTTAAGAACAAATTTCCTTTAAGAATGCATAGTACAACATTTTATTATTTTTGATCATTTTGAATTTTAAATGAAAAGGGGAAATCTAATATATCAAAAGACAGTAACTATCTGTAATGAGTTAAACATAGAAATTGCAATGGACACACATATTTACTATTCCTAACGTTATAGCTGAAATTAAATTTCGGTTTAGTGATAATGAAAATATTTTAATGAGTACAAGTTCACTTAACCCTCAATGTATTGCTTGTTTAAACTATAACAATATTAAACTGAACATTATAAAACTGATTTGTATAAAAAAAATTACAAAACGAGCTATAAATTTTACCAAAAACATTTAAAAAATACGAGAAGGACTTTTAAACTACTATAGAAAATATAATTCATTTTTAAAATTGATGAAGAAGAATAAAGACTTATTTAAGAAATGACACATGACACATGAAAGACTTGCTAATTTAGTTATAAAAAATATTGAAAGGTAAGTGGAAAAAATGTACTGAGATAAAGTAATAGATACCTTTGCTTCAAGACATGCTTGCCAGATAATTCTACATTGAATGTAATTTAAAATTTTGTTCGGGGTACCTTAACCATCGGTTAAAAGAGAAATATCGCATCGAGATAGTAAATAAAGTATATTTTTGGCAACTTACGACAGTTTTTCGATCCAATATTTTTCTATAAATCGATGGTTAAGGTAACCGACACTTTAACCAAAGGTGAAAAAAACCGCGTTCAGAGTTGTGTATAACATAATTTTGGTGAATTTTTTGTTAAAAAATGTCCGACAGTCCTGTACCCACCCAAATAATTGTTTAATTCTGTTGAAAATATATTTGTTAATAAATATATAATTAAGTAATTATCTCAAATATATTTTTACAAAATATAAAATACAGAAAATATTATTAAAAAGAAACACCCTTGTACTAATGGAATTGAACTGACCTTATTTTTTTATAATTTTCCAAAAAAAAAAAGTAATTCATCCCTAACAGATTTTCTGAATCCGCCTCTGCTTTACGATAACCTATTTGTTGTTCATAATGAATTTCTTAAAAATCAGTACACAATGTTTCCCCCAGAGTTAATTTGGTACATCAACTCCGGTGTGTACATCACCCGACTGTGTAAATCATATATTTAATTCATCTCGGATATGGATTATGTATTCCCGGCGATTAACCAACCCGTATACCGGGACCGCAGGGTCAAAGTGCATTGTATAATTAATAACCCGGGATGATATTGACCAGCAGTTGGGTCCGGTAACGCATCTCATGTGCATTACGTGCAGTTTTGTGGAGACGTGGGTCATGACATGGGTTGCAAAACAGTGCTGGAAGTTCAATCTATCATGGAGGGTATTTGTTTGCAAAAACTTTATGAAAATAAATAAATTTTTGTTGACCTAATATTGTAATCGTAATGTACTTGGAATATTTTGGTATGCTTTTGCTAGAACAAAAACACCGACAGTAATAATGTAGCACCCTTTTAAAATTCTTGCAATTAATGTTAATTAATCAAAAAAAGATCAATTTTTATTTGATAATTTTAAAACTAATAATAGATATTGCAGCAATAGTCTAGATCAGTAATTCCCAAACTTTTTTGATTCTCGACTCCATTGCTGAATTTTTTCCTGCACCTGACATGTTAATAAAATTTAATTTCAAAAGAAAATTAAACCATTGATAAATGATTCTACGTAGAAACGACTAATTTTCAAGTAAGTGTGTGAAACGTAACTGTTTACAAACTCAATAGAGGACATAAAGTATGTACTTTACGCCAGGTTGTACGAAAAATATATTTTGCATTGCTTTGTTTCTGCACGCATAACAAAACAATGGAGGCTTCCAGATTTTCTGGGAACGAAATATTTCCGTAACGCGTCCTAAGTAATTGACAAATTTTGTAATATTTCGCGATTGGGCAATTATTTTAATTATCGTGGAAATGAGGGAAACCCAAGTATGTTATTTAATATAAAAAGGAAAATATAAAGGTATAATCGAAAGTTTTAAACATATTACCTATTCTAATAAGTTTATTGAGTAATTGGTTTCGCCTATTTAATAGTCATCATCAGACCGGGAGAACTAAAAATTACAGGAGGCACCAACAAAGACAACGAATAAATTTCAAACTTATTGCAGTATTCTCATAAAAAGCAAAAATTCAAAAGATTCTATTATTCGCTGTATTTGTTGGTGGCCCCTCTAATTTCTATTTCTTCCGGTCCACCCAAAAACAGTTCACTTAAAACACCTAAAAACCGTGATCGTAGTACGGGTCTATGATATTAAGCTATAGAGTAATGAAGAAACAATTTTTGAAAAATTCATGAACTTCACTGGGATATATAGAACAATAACGTCGACTCGTACAGAATGACGATTTTCGTATTCCGTCACTAATTCTATAACCGACCTTCCTCAGAAACTGAGTCACCATTGCCGATTAGCTTCTGTATTATTTTCGCTTACTTCATTCGTTTCCCCATTTTATTGTTCTTTTATTTTATCTGCATGTAACAATAATAAAACTAACACAATATAAATTTTAATTGGAAAAAATAAAATACGAATAAAAAAAAATAAAAATGTTTTATGTTTTATATTAAATGCTCGCCAGTTTTTGCGCTCTTAAAAATGCATACATTGGAGAATACATTGTTCTGTAATGAATTTCAGTGGTGTTTCGCGATGAATAGGTTTGTTTTTTCGCTTTGCACAACGGTCACATTCCCACATAAATATCAGTAGGAGGTTGAATGCGCGAGTACTCGTATTGTAGTCACAGTCAGTAATGAAGTGATTCCTCTTAACTCACCACAATGCCATTGTGTAGGTGAAGGGTTCCGTCCATCTGGAAGCAAGTGATGCACATGAGCATGGGATGGACTAGGTACGCACAGTACGTCAGGCGACTGAATGGCAAGAAACCCCTAAACACAAAATAAAAATAGTGTTATGAATAAATACAATAACCAGTCCAATAATACAAGTTACTCCACAAAAATGTGTCTATATATAATCAATAATATTTTAAATTATTAGCAAGGTAAAACTGCTGATAAGATAAAATGACTGACGAACCGTATATGCGAGCTTGTCAACTCCTTGAAGCAGTAACAAAATAATAACAAAACACAATTTTCAATAATGTAAACAATGCAGAAAAATAATATTTTCCTTAGAATTCATAATAATTGCACAAATAAAGAAATAATAGTATATTATACACTGAAGGACTAAAGGGCATGATTTAATCCTCAGAGTGAGATTTATTTAACGAGCAGTAGACGAGGTACCTAAATAATCACTTGAGAGATTAAAGGCACTGTAGTCCTGTGGCATATACACTATTTTTTACATTTACATTTATATAACTGTCAAATACATGACAGCTTTGAAAACAGTACAGCATTATGCATACATATACCTAGTTGTTTGTCATAACATAATTCTTATTCATTAATTTAATACCCAGGGATTCAATTCATATTTAATTCCTCAGAGGTCAATAATGATAGTCTTCTCAAACTTACTGTATTATATACTACTTTAAACTTAAATTGAATAAGTAAAAAATAAAATAAAATTTACCTACAGAACTAAAACTAAGAAAGTTGTTTTATTCTCAATGCAACAAAACTTACAGGTAACTAGTAAAAGTTTTACAGATTAATAGCTCGTAAAGGTTAGTTTCCTTGGTGAATTGAATTTTATTTGTTGTATTTTTTCATTTTTTTGTACATGTACTCCTAAATTCAGTTTGTTACATTATTCGTAGGTGATAAATATTAATGTACCCTATCATAATATGAGTATAAAAATTTCAAATTTTATAAGTAAGATAACATCGGATTAATATTCTAACTTCAATATCTTGTTCACTAATATATGTTTTGTTTTCTGAATTAATTAATTTATGTTGATTATTAAATATGGCTGAAGATGGACTTTATTAGCTTTTCAGCGACCCTCCTAAGTTTGCCGAAATGAAAAGGGTATCTATGGGTTAACATCAGATATATAATATAAATTAACTCCCTGGGTTGGTAAATAAACCTACAAGCTCTTATCTCTATTATATGCTCCCTTAATTTATCATAAATAATGTTTATTACCCACGGTTTCCGTTTGTAGCCCTGGTGCATTACCGTAAATTACATATGGATTTATTATTTTCTGCTCCAAATTTCAAATTCTTCATGACAATCATACTATCTGATAACTACAAAACTATTTGTATAATCTTATTTAAGTAGTCTCATTTTTATTTAAAAAGTAGAAAAGTAATAAATACTTGCACCAAAAAAAATTCTGTCCTTATAGGAACACATATTTGTCGTTTTTCAGGTAATTATGACAAATATTTTTTTTAATTCAGAATGTTGCATAAAATGTTAAAATTTCGCAATTAAAAAACAGAAATTATATTATAAAAAATAATATGCTGACATAATTTTACATTATATTTTATAGACATATTGTCTTAACTGAAATATGTAGATATATTATACATGAATATATTGAAAAATCTTGTATTACCAATATTTAACCAATCGTCTCAAAATCAATTTTAAAATTGAATTATTATCCTTAATTTTATTGAATGCTTATTAACCATTAACCTAATGTAATTAGCAAAATATGTTTTTATTTAATTTTTTTAAGAATCACTCAAAATTTATTTACGACCCCAAATTTAAAAGTTACTGATGTAAATATAAAATCTAATTAATTGTAGAAAAATATAAACGTTTATGATAGTGTAACGAGATTGACGCATTGCCGATGATTCATCGCGGGCGACCTGCCTTGTCAGGGAGTTTCGCTAAACTGGTCAAGTGAGATAAGAGCGATGCTGCTATTCGTAAATTTTATAGAGTCTGAAAGACTCTAGGGGTCCGAGATTAATTACCCGCAGATATAAAAGTCTCGCGTTCTAGAGAATAGGGCAGAATGATATTGAGTCGAGTCAGTAAAGTTAATATAATTTGAAAATTATTATATTAGGTCAAAACAAAAAAAGTTTTGATATTTATCACAATTATTTAGCATGCATATTTAGAAGTTAAAATTAAGAATTAAACTTTTAAATTTTCTGTATTTTTGCAAAAATATTTGAATGTAAAGTAAAATATTGTATGTATATTTTACCCAAATTTAATTTCACAGAAATACCCCATTGTTAGAATGTTGTAGAACGTGTTAAAATTTTATTCGGGTGATGTATCATTGTGTAAAGCTACAATTTAATTTTCAGACAACACCTTTCATTTATTAGCGCGAAAATCGAGGGTCTGTTATATTTTGCAGTAAACTTTACACGCTATATCATACTTAGTTGTACATGTAATTAATCACACCCTAAAGTTGTTAACATAAACCAACCCTTGAACATGCGGCCTACGATCATTCAACGTCACACGTACGGAATACTTATCACCTACTTTCATTATTACATATATCTAAACTTTCTACTTCTCTTCTTACTAATTACTACAGTAATGTAACATCAAACGAAAACAACAAGTATGTAACCAAGGTGACATAGTTTGCAATTGTTACATATGTTCCTTGCGAACAACAGTAACTTGGGATTTGGGATTTTTTTATACTGAAGAGCAATTACACTTCCTTGCAAAAAAAAAAATTATTTACAACTTGTCAAAATGTAGTTTCAGAAAGTTTTATACAAGGTCTGGGGTGGTGTTCTATAACTTTGGACTTATTATGTCAAATGAAATGAATGTTATTTATGGTTGATACGTACCTACATATACTCATACATATATAAAGAACACTCTACAAGTCTGTACTGATGTGGGAATGTCTTAAATTCAATGCAAATTTCAATTTCCGCCATGTTGACATTTGACATTTGTAATTGAAATTTTATCAAGTGAAGTTGTTAATTATAGTTGTTATGAGTTATAGAATCCCATTTCTTATCTGACTAAAGATAGTTATCATTAAACGATAATTCAAAGCACAAGCTGTATCCAGTTGTTCGGACGAACGAACTTTCAAGAGTACGCAGGACATGGCAGATTGAACATTTACTCTTTTTTTTGCAATCGGCAGTGCCAAAAGGGCACTTACTCTCGAAGGGTGTTTTGAATTTTTGCATAACTCGAAAACAATTAACCGTAGAATGATCTCACTTTTAAATGAAATAAGTTCAGGGTTGCATAAAAATCCGACTCAAAAACTAAATAAAAATAAGGCTTTTTATTTATATCGGATTTTGATTTAAATCACATTTTAAAAAGGTGTAGGTATAACTTCAAAAACATGTTTCAAAAAATAATATAAAAAACTACAGTACAATTAATTTTTTACCATATCACTTATAGCAACCAGTTGGTTATAATGTCGAAATTGTGACCATTTGTTTGAAGGCCTACATACGTTAACGTTATTTTCTTTAATCGGTTTACGCGACTTCCGGCTATAGCGACGAAATTTTTAGGAACCCTTCAATGTCCATATAACCTGATTTTACTGTAACACATTTCAAAGAAAATTTAACACAAAATCATACATTAGTTCAAAAAAATTTTGCATTATAAATTCAAAATAATATACCAGTAAAGTCGTTTTGCTAATGAAGTTACATAGATTTAGTAGTTCTTAAAAGTATTACCACATGATAACTTTACCCTCATGCTTTTTCTCCCAATTTTAATAAATCTGGAATGTTACATAACAATAATTGCAGAACAAGTGATACAATTCAATAATAATAAAATAAAACTAGTGATATAAATCAATGCAACCCTAAATAAGTTTAAATGAAGTGCAGCAAAAAAGTGTGTAATTAACAGGAGTACAAGGAAATTATGTAGAGTCCACATCAGATTTTTTCTATTCAATTTGTCCAAATAGTTTCATTTTTTATTCAATGATTATTTATTGGTGTTGTATAAAAATTAAATTTAATCGATGTTAGTTTCGTTCTATAGTCGTGTTGGCATATAAATATTTCATCGATGACCGTTTAATATTGATCATCGAGCGATGTGTCCTGAATATTAAATTTTATTCTGCCAATAAGTACCAAAACACATACTCTCCTGCCATGTCTGACACAAATTACTTATAGATTACTTTTCATAATACACATTCCATGTCACAAACTATACTAATTACCCTCTATGTAACATCCCTTACCTGAAAGTGAGCAGGGCGTTGACAGGTCCCCCGTGCCCCGTGCAGCAGGCGAAGGTGATCCAGCCCAGGGCGAGGCCCCACGCCGAGTGTCCCAAGGCGGCCTGCAATCACCCCGTGATTAACTACTCCCCCAGCAGTGTACAAACGTCACGTCGTAACCGCGACATATAGCTGCGCCAGCAAGTGGAGGTGCTAAGTGACGCTTAAGTAGAGGTTAGGGCAAATGTTTCAGAACAAGCAAATCTCTTAACAGAATTTTCACTTGTTATATCATAAGTAGTCATTAGTTATGTCGAATATTTTTGTAGCACAACATAAATAAATAAATATTCTATTTAACATTAACTACGAATGGTAAAAAGGGACTATTCATTCAAAAGTGTTTTTTTGCGTTTCTTTTTATTAAATACAATAAAATATATAATGGGAAAGTGCTCAAAGATCAACGGAAAGTCAAATACAGAAATCGATACCGATATTCCAAGTGAGTAATTTTCATTTGTTTAAAATAATCAGTTGAACCAGTAGTGGTTCACTAGATAATATATACCACTATACTCCGTTTTTTAACTATAGACAGCACTAGACGAAGTCACATTTACACAACAGCGTTAATGAAATACTAGTAGTTCTGAAAACAACTGGTTTTAATCCTCAAATATCACAAAAAGAGAAATTAAACAAAAAGCACGTGCAAATTCAGCAAGTGACTTGACAAACACTGAGAGTTTGACATTTCAATTACGTTTGGGAAGGTTAACTTGAAATTTTGTCTGGTTAAATGTGGCTTCGTGAAATGGCACAGCAGCCAATCACAGGCTTTGATTTTCTCACTAGAATTTCTAGTTACGGTCTATAGTTTAAAAACAGAGTATAGTAATAATATTCACTGCTGTTTCATTTTGATTCTTGTGAAATTGAGAATCCTGCAGTTTGATTGATATACTGTTGACAGTTTACGAATGAAATGAATATAAAAAATAATATAAAAATATAAAATGTAAAATTGCATTTTAAAAATAATTTAAGTAGTGATTCGCTTGGGTAATACGTTCCGATTTGAACTGAGTGGACTATGAGATATATGGTTCAAATCCCAACGTTGTCAATCTTTAACCATATTAAAAAAACGCTGTGTCCGAATGGTTCGGAACACAATGTAAGCTGTGAGTACTTTACAAAGGATTTTGGCTAATAACTTCCTCTGCTAAAATAAAAGTAAAATAGTCATATAGAACACGTGAAATTCACAGATGTCTGAAACATAAATTTAAAGTTTCATAAAATCAGTTCCACAGAATATGTTTTACAATAGTAAAGACATATTTTTTTCCTTGTATAAAGCCCTAAGTAGTCAACCGAAAATTGTACTTCACTGAAAACGGTTAACAGTTTCTTTTTCTTACAATTTAAATGCCAGTTGCACCGAAGTAGTTTAAATGTGAAACTTTCGTTATATAAACCACGTCAAATAAAATAACATATTCAGAATTAATTTAAATAGACATTAAAAATAAAAAATTGTAAAAAAAATAATTATTAATATCAAGTATCATATAATCAATACTGGAAAATAGTATTTGAAGGGAAATATACGTATGTAACAATATGTTATTGTTAACGTTCGAGTATAAAATCTTAGATTCCATAAAATAGCCAGGTAACGTATAGAATTCTACACTTTAAGGGTAACATGTACATTAAACAGAAATAAATTGTAGTATGGTAATTTCCGACAAGTTGAGTAATGTACGAGATTTTTTTATTTTTTTATTTTAAGTACATAGAATTGTAAAGTAAAAGCGCACATGAGACTTTTAAAACAGTATAGATAAATGAAACATTCCAATATAAATATAAGCAAAGGTTTATGCTTGAATAATACTTTGAAAAGAATTTAAAATAAAGCATCTTTATTTGAGAAAAATTTAGCAACTGATTAAAAATTAATTACTGAGTTATAGACTAGGTGTAATTGTGTTGTAGATAAAGTATAGTATTCTATTCGCATGTAATGGTTATTCGAATGAACACGAGCGAAAGCTTCAATCTCATAAGTAGTAGCACACATTACATTCTCATGCTCATTGAATAATATACTATTATTTGTAAGTAAAATTGCAGGGCACGAGATTACGTGCAAACCACATTAGATTTTAAAATAAATGTATAAATTAAACATTTGCATTTTGAACAAATAAGCCATTTGAATTTATTAACAATGTAAGCCAAATGTTTGTGCATGGAAAATATTCCGGAAAGTAGAGAAAATAAGATAGGGAGTAAAATAAAGCACGTTTATTTTGGGAATTTGAAACAGCGTGAGCATATCAGTAATTCCGACAATGTACACAAAGCAGAGCACTCCGGTCAACAAAAAAATTGATTTTAGATAAACATGCTGCAGGAAATAGACTTCAGAACTTTTCACCCGACATGAGAGCTAAAAATACTCGACGGCTGAAATACTACTCAGTGCTAATGGTTATATATTCGCATACAATCGCAGGAATAACTTCCAAGTACTTTATCCTGCTGGATAAGGCATATCGATTTGGAAATTACGATCGACGATGATGCAAACTTTCCTGCTCTAGGAACAAACACATTTTTTTAAATATTTTATTTTTGTGAAATCTGCCGTCTCTGGAGAAATGTTCCTGCTTGATTTGCATATTTTTTTCTCCGAAATTCTTCTGCCTCTGGCTATTCTTACATGAATTGTTAACGTAAGGCAGTTTTTCAATTTTTACAGGCATTAGATTTTATTTATTCTTTCCTTTTTTCTTACTCAATTTCTTGGAATAACTTACTGCGATTTGCATACTGATTAGAGACTTACGAATGCAAATATTTAGATTTCTATTTTAAATATGTCTTATTTTCTGTTTTTCATAGATATCTTAATTATTCCTAACAATAGATGAAAACAGATTAAAATATAGTTCTACATATTTTCAAAATAAATTTTTTAATAGTAACAGAAATTGTTTCAGAATATTAAGCCTTTGTTTTTCATAGACAAAAATATGCAGGATAATAAGTCATAATTATATTAGCATGGTAAAAATATTACCCTACAGAGGTGGGATTCCATAAATCCGGTTGCTATCATTTGGATTTCGTATGATATCAATTGCAAATATCAACTACAAATTGTACTTTACATTCTGTAACAGTTATCGTTATTTAAGGTTGATATGTACCTACACATATAAAAAACACTCTATACTTCTACACTGATGTGAGAATGTTTTAAATTCATTGCAAATTTGAATTTCCGCTATGGTGACATTTGACCTTTGACGTTCGTAATTCAGATAATAACAAGTACAATAGTTATTTGTAGTTGTTACGAGTTATAAAATCCCATCCAAATAAAATAACGTGGGACAATTGTCATATCAACCAAAACAGATCAAGAAAACGTTACTCACAGGAGAATTTTATAAAATAATATTTATTAATAATGTGAAATCGGTAAACTATTGAACAAAGCACGGATGTTATGTATCAGCTCGGAATTCAATAGACATCTGCGGTGGTTATGTTACTATCTTAGGTATGTTAATAGCTATTACCTGTTTCAAGATATTGAAGCTTTGTCTATATATAGAAAAATAAACTGGTAACTGGGTAGTAACTGTAACTGAGAATCTGCGTGACAAAATTATTACCACATTGACATGTCAAAATAGCCTACAATATATCTGTAACGTTATTGATAAGAAAGTATTATAAAATAATATTTGTTAATAATATCTTCAGTTTTTAAAAGCAATAAACTATTGAACGAACCATGGATATCTGCGGTAATTATGATATTCATAACAATAATAGGTATGTTACTAGCTATTAAAATTATTTTAATAAGAAATCAAGTATAATATTATATTATATAGAAACTTCTAATTAATTTTAGGCACATCTTTTAGTTTATTTTCTAAGCTTACAACCAAATATATTTATTTTTACCAAATGTTAAAAATATTTATCTTGCTACTATATTACTCTTTACTATTGACTTGAGTACATTGTGTATTACAAGGTTTATAATTCTCACGCCGACATTATGGTAATGTAGACAACGTATTGATATTATAGTTATTTTGCAATTGTTATTAAATATTTCTGAACTATTATTTTAGTATTTAAGAAATTACAATAAGACAGTATTTTTTGATCATAGAACATTATTGACAAGCATAGGCGTAGACAGGATTTATTTTAAGGGGAGGGCAAATAAAAATACAATTTTCCAAATTTTTTAATAACAATTAATTATTATAATCATAATTTTTTTGGGCGTCCACATATTTCTTAATAGTTTTTACCTCATTTCTCTATCTAGCAAATATATTTTCTTAAATGTTATTCTTCTAATTCAGCATGAAAATTAAAAGCGAATGTCCTTAGTTTTAGCTTTGCAAAATGATATTTGTGTAATTTGATTTTTTTATATTCAGGTCGTTACTTTAAATAAAATTTTTGGGTCGGAAAACAACAGATACTTTTTTGGTACCCTTTACTTCATTCCTTTTTTAATAAAACAATTTTTTTATACTTCAAAGTTTTATGTATTATTTTCAGCAATACAACTGTGTCGTGCAAAAAATAGGTATCTCTTAAATTCCATTTCTTATAATGTAACAATCCTTTAAAGTGTTGGTGGCTAAGAACCCATTTTGTTGTTATGCAAGACGAGACGCAGTGCGGCTGTCATAAAACTCTATTCGCTCTCGAATTTCAAGCGTCAAATCACAGCTAATAAAACTTTCCAACAATCGCGACCATCATTCCGCCATTCATCCGTCATTGTGTGGCACGCGTGACGGGTTTTCAAAATATGAGAAGTCCTTCTCGAATACCAATTCGAAATCGAACAGAGTTCGATGCTACGTGAACCAATGGTCTTTAATTAACCAATTGCCAAATGGATTACCAATTACGCAATTACAAATCAATTACCAAATTAAATTCTGTTCATAAAAATTGCATTGAGAAATGAAACAGTTTTTATTTTTCGTGGTGTTTCGTCATAACCAGAGTACCTACTCAATAAATTGATATGGTTTTCAATTTATTAAAGTTTGTTTTTGTTACAGTGCCCAGAACGAGAAAGAGATTTATCCATGGAATTTGATCGTATTTTAACTTCATAGATTCTTCGGTCATGTGGTGAGTCAAAAATATAAAAAAATATTTTCAACAATAACTAAATGTATAAAAAATATTATAAATGTCATTATATCCAGCCAGAGATTTACTCACGATGATTTTATTTTAGTTATTATTATTATATTTTCAAATATTCCTGAATATATCTCATATTATTTAGCAAAATGCAAAAGGGAAATATTTTCGATAAATGATAATATATAAATTAGGAATGACGATGGGTACCCGGGTACCCGGAACCTACCCGATAATAATGTACCCGGGTATCAAAAATAGTACCCGATTACCCGAAATGTACCCATTACCCGTTTATTACCCGTTACCCGAAATCTACCTAAAATCTGTTGTTGTCAGTTAAAGACAGTTTTCAGCTGCCGGAAACATTGTAACCACACGAAGATCAAGACTGAGTGCAGATACATCATCCATGCTGATATATGCGAGAAATATGAGATATTCCTAAATAATTAAATCAAATATACTTCCTTAATAAGTTTTATACTGCTGATGTACTCGTATGTTATGTAAAATAACAATGTTTTTTTTATTTCCATACCAGAAAGTAATATTTTTTTCTTCATTTAATAAATTTATATGCAAATAACAAAAATTTATATTAAAAAGATAAATGTGGAAGAATAATGGATATTTTAAGTGTATCAGGTAATTATCGGGTATCAGGTTATTATCGGGTATCGGGTAATTATCGGGTATCGGGTAATTATCGGGTAACGGGTAATTATCGAGTATCCGGTTCTACCCGGGTATTCATGTCGGGTACCCGGGTACCAAAATTTTTAGGTTTCGTCATTCCTAATATAAATTTATACCACTTTATTATTTTTTAATCTTCTTTTTAATTTTAAGTAAGCAATGTTTTATTGAAATCCGTAATCCTTCAAAAGCAATAAATTTGTAATATTCTTGAATTATTAAAAAAAAATATTTCGGTTTATATAGTTATATAAACTTTTTAAATTTATAATATATTTAAAAAAAATTATAAACTGTTATTTTTTTAATCATAAATTTTGTGGTTTCATGCATAAATTTAATTTTCATTTTAATTTAATTTGCACATATTTTAAAAGTTCAGAGTATGTTATTTTATGCAAACGTACATGCATCACATCTTCATTTAATTTTAAAGATGACCAACATTTATCTCCATAAATTATATGAGAAATAAATCTAAATGACACATGCATAAAACCAACCTTCTCAAACTGTGAACAAATAATATGAACAGAAATTTTCTATCATTAAATTATTTATTAATAGTCAAGTAAATTGTAACACAATTATATTTCGTATTCACTATGCTCAAACATTCTTTGTGTTGATTTATATTTGTAAAGGCTGCAAATATAATTTAATTGTAAAAGTAAATGTTTGCATGAATATGCCTTTACAATTAATTTTTTGGACTTATGAGGCAGAAAGTTTATACACTGTCGACCTCAAGTATTATCATCCTTATAACTGCTTAACTAAAAATTTAATCTTATTGTACATATATAAAATAAATAAGAAATAACAGATTTAGAGGAATGAAAACGACTTACTCTAATTTATTTACACGTTAATTATCATTCTGTAACGTCACCAAATTTCGAACGTATTATAAATTATTTGCAGTCGCAGCATCGATCAAAATTTTGAGAATATTGATATTGATGCAACGGACATAAAAGAAGAAAAAAGTGTTTGAATACGAGACAAGAGATAAACCAATATATGATGCTAAACAATATTTTAAAATCAATTTATTTTTCGCAATTTTAGACAGCACTATATTATCTACAGAAATATTCGTATACCATTAATGGAATATCTATATTGAAGTTTTTAAACTTACTCATAATGCCGGCAACTTTAAAGAATGGAATATGAAACTGAACGACAATAAAAATGTTAAAGATCGGAATATTGATGGTACAGCTCTATTTGAGGAACTGAAAAGTTTACTATTTTACAATCGTTTGTGAAACTTGAGATGTCTCATTATGAAATCATATTAAATGAGATCTTCCCAAACGTAGCAATTGTACACCACATTTATTTAAATTTACTTATTTCGGTAACTTTCGGGGAAAGTAATTTTTCCAAAATTAATTTGCGTTCTATATAATATGTGAAGAGTATTATTTGATCAATTATATTTATTTAAAATGATATTTTACAATAAAAATTAATAGTTCTAGAAATTAATTTGATTTCAATTTATAAACTTTGTATCGTGGAATAGGGTGCTAATATTTAATTTGCACAAAGGCGCCTTTTATCCACGCGTCAGCTCTGACCTTTTCTTTCTATAACGGTTTTATATTAAATGACATGGTATTTGCAAAAGATTATTATGAAGTGAAATTATTCTAATTTTTTAAAAGATATGCTCAAGATTTTATTTTAATTTTGAATTTAGAATGATTAAAACAACTTTATTTATTGAAATGAAAGATTGTTAAAAATATTGCTACCATATCATACTCATGTGAAATTTTAAAAATTTGAAGCAAATTATAGGCAACTTGTGAACTTATATCGAAAAAGTTTCATATGCTTTTCATACTAATCTATGAGACGTCAGTCATCACAAACTGAAGAAAAATAATTATATTTCAGATTTTTTAAAACGTTTTTTTGATAATATGAAATTTTATATTTCTAAACTATAATAGTTTATTATACACCAAAGTTGAAAAGACCATCAGTATTGACCTAGCGTTAATATGTCGATGTGCGAAGCAACCAACCACGGTTAATAATAATTTATTTACCAAGTAAGCGGTAGTGGAAAACAATTTATCATGTCAAATATAGATTAATAACAGTGGGTACAGTGAAAAATACTATTATTTTTCTTGAATAGATTCTGTTAAATTCCATTGTGCTATTTGGATTGCGTTTTTGTGAAAGTAAAAAGCAAAATCCCTAAGAGACCCATTTCCACAAAATGACAATAAATAAAAATAAAATATTTCGGAATTAATTTGAAGTTTCGAGCAGGCGTGGGAGTTCGTGATGCAAATAAAAACATCATTTGCTCATAGGCTGAATAATTTTGTCTCGCGCATGTGGTTAACTACCCCTCTGGGTATTTAAAGTTTAATTATCCTATATATGTGCTTTAATTTTCTGCTCTATTTAAATAACTCTGGCAGCAATTTCCCGCTGTCCTGCTTTAATTCTGTAATGAACTAGTGCGACAGGAAATTAAAACTGCAGCTTTATTATACACAGAATGGACCATTACATTAGACACTGTATTAAATCAAACCATAAAATTGATACGTTTAACTCATTTTGCAGACATAAAACGTTTAATTACAACGAAATATACCGACATTAAACTGTCATCAAACTGTGTACATGTTACTAGAATTTTTCAAATAGATACAAGGACACAACACGTTAATATTAGACGCAGAAATTGTAACATTGTAATCGAAATATAACAAAAACAATTTTACTTTTTCGAAAATACTTCTTCGTATCTGAATATATTTCGTATTTTTTGAAATTAATCAAACCTTCTCAACTATAATATTCCAAGAACATTGATAATAACGAAATAAATTTATGACTGTTGCCGAAAATACTTTGCTTGGTAACTTCCCGGAGCAGTAAAACAATAAAATAATCAATGTTTGATAGATGCAACTTTTGCTTCTTACTTAGCAACCTCATGACCGTAGATGAAGTGTAACATAGACATATGGCATTGCCCAAATATATTGTCGAAAGATCTAAGGTATAAAATCTCTTGCAGCCAGCTGTTTGAGAACAGTGGACCAGTGGAGTAGTTATATGGAAAACTCAACCAAACAAATAATGAGGATAGGTGATAAAACACGTCCTAAAAACTATGACCAATATTTCGTTCGTCTAACTGTAAGTGTGCACTACTCAGCTGGTGGATTGTTCTCACGCAGCTGACTATTAGGCGATTCTCGACCATATATCTTGTGCTTGCTCAGTAGTACTTAGCTATAGGAGTGTGGCATATTTCTCTGTTATACCTCATCTAAGCTCATGACGCACATAATCAGAAATACAATAATTCGATTGGATATATTTTTAAGCTAAAAATAGTAATAATATGACAAGAGATTAAGAATAAATTGAAAATAATTTCACAGATTCTTCGAAACCTTGTTGCCAAGCAATAGTTATGAAAGCCCAATTATTTTCTAATTTATCAAACTCTCTAGTTATATTTAATTAGATTATTTTTTGACCTATAAATTTATATCAAACAACAGAATTGGTATTTTTCGCTCATTTTACTTACGGTAAGTGAGGGAGAGATGAACCGGTAGGAGAAATGGACTTTTAGTCTCAAAAGTTCATTAGAGTAATATCTCTCATAGGGAATGTTAATTTTGTTGTTTAAAGATAGTGTAAGTAGCCGCTTGAAAGTTAATACCGTCAAAACTGAATAATTTTAGATTTATTACAAAAAAAAATCTTGTACCTTATATACACAATTAGTAGGTGTAAACTAATTATTTAAGTACGTACTCTTTATATATAAGTACATAAGA
This sequence comes from Stenolophus ochropezus, assembly GCA_035578165.1. Classification (NCBI taxonomy): domain Eukaryota; kingdom Metazoa; phylum Arthropoda; class Insecta; order Coleoptera; family Carabidae; genus Stenolophus; species Stenolophus ochropezus. The sequence continues at coordinate 9,948,688 of JAQOWZ010000002.1, forward strand.
CATAACGGAACCAAGATCTGTTTGTACACAGTCATAAGTAATTTAGAGGTCCATTTGACCTGAGCTCTGAGGACAGATGGAACAGAGGATTTTTATTGTTCAAAAGATCTTTCATCTGCATGTAAAAAGGTAGACGATCTAATTGCTATTCCATGAGTTCTGAACTGTTGTTAAATAGTTGATCAGAGGGTGGTTATAATAACGAAGCTGAATATTATGAAAACGAATACGCGGGATGCAAGGAAAATGATTAAAAAAAAGTATGAGAGTACCAGATAACACAAATGACAACAATCTGTTCACCAGTTCATCTCCTCATAACCTTGGCTCGTCTCATCTAAATAGTGGAGGAAAGTTGGTCTTTTTTGAACACGAATATGATATATATTTTTTAATTTTCAAAACATATTTTTTTTTATTCTTACAAATAAGCTTAGATTATATGTTGTTATGAATAAATGTTGTTTTTTAAATATTAGTATTCAACATTATAGAGTAATAATTATTTTTCCAAAAAGTGGTCCATCTCACCCCCACTTACCCTTTGTGTTTACAATTATCATCATGTAACAATGAATGTGTGAAAGATGATTAGATGATTAATATACCTCCCGTACCAAAGAAGATAGGAGATGATAAATTTAAATACGGACTTTCTTTAGGTTTATTCGTATTTGCATTAATATGTAATATAAACAGAAATAGAAACCAGAACTGATAATATAAGTTAAAATGTTGTGGAAAGATAAATAGATAAATATATTTATTGACCTAAATAAACGCCACAGATATAAATTTACGACATGCCATTATTAGTTATGAAGTTTAACTCATGTTTATTATCCTTAATTTCCTAATATGTGCCTCACTTTAACAAAGTAACTCTGAGGTCACTAGGGAACTATTTAAACAGAACTAGTATCGTAAAATATAGTCCGTTTTAGTGGTTTTGTACGTGGTTACAACAAATTAGTTTCTGAACTTGTTCAGGGTTTAAATTTTACAATCGTAAACTATTTAAAATACGAATAGAACTAGTTTGAAATAAGCGTTCAAAAGCTATTTATGTACATGGTCGTATTTTACAACACATATTCAAATTCAGAATTTGAAATTTCCTAGAGTTCTGAACTGGAAATAATAAAGTTATTGTATATTATTCCATGTGTTATTTTGCAATTCCACTTATAACTTTACAAAGTTAACACAACAGCGGAATTTGTATATAACTTTTGTTCTATTTATTTTTCCTCTAATGTGTAACGACTGGTTAACTACTAACTTCGTTTGCAATCAAATGAGGCTGATACGATATACATACCTCCGCGAAATTCAAACCCGAAACACCTGGGTTGCGAAGGTTGAGTGTAAACCACTGTATAACTAGAGGAAATAGAACTGCAGGTCCTAATTTCATTTGTATTTTAAGGATACACATCGTCAAACTTATCTTTAAACTGATAGTGGATTCGATATCATTTAATTTCAGTGATTCCAGTTAAGATTACAAAATCGATAATACAGGAAGCTAGTAAAAAAGTCATAAAATTTAAGCGCATAGATTTAGTATACCTTAAAAGACAGTGGCGGATCTACTGTGAAGCTAATGAAGCTTAAGCTTCAGGGCCTCCAACGCTGAGGAGTAACTAGGTTGGGTTTATAATTTTTTTTTGTTGAAAATCAATAAAATATAATGTACATAAATATAATAAGACATTCTTTTGGCCAGGAACAAAGTGTATTCTATAATAAAAGAATTAATAAAAAAAACATATTTACACATGTATATTGCCCTCCCATACACATACAGATATTAAGCTTTTTTATGCAACATAAACTCGATATTTGATTTTTAACGTGAACGCATTTGCTCCGGTTTAAAAAATCCCCAACTGTTATTGAAAAACATAGGGCACATAAAACCGAATTTTTAAACATTTTTACTACAACTATTATTATAACAAAAAATCTCTGCAAGAGACTTCTAGCTTATATTGGATTCCGAATCGCTGTAATTAAAAAAAGCATGCTACTGGTAATCCATATACTATGGGCGAGAGGTTCGATTTATTTGAACATTTGATGTGCTTAATGTAAGATTATTCAGTAGCACGCTCGCGTTTGTATCTTGTTCTTATCATACTGACACAGAAGTTCCATTGTAAGTACAGTATTCGTCGTATTTGGATAGTGTTCTATATGAATACTTTCACTTCAAAGGTTAGGTTAGGTCAGTGGTTCTCAAAGTGGGTGCCGCTGCACCTTGGGGTGCTTTCATTATTTGTACGTATGCCGCGGGAGTGGTGTGATATTTAGCGTCGTAAATATTTTAACTTTTCTTGGATTTGAGCATTTTAACCTTCTTCATACTTATGTCAAATGGTTGTCCAAAGAAGGAGTATTGAACCGTGTTTATGAATTAAAAGTAGAACTACCTACTTACTTTTTTGAACAAGAAAAAAATTTGAATTTTATGAAATGTTGAAAAATGTATTTGAAGAACTGAATAAAGTAAATTCCAGTATGCAAAAAATTTGAAATGAAAATTTCTAAAAATCGTCGGATAAAATTAGAACTTTAAAGACAAGATAGAATTTTAGAAATTGAGGCAAGTTGGAAATGTTTACAAAAACATCTAACACATTTGTTAACATTAAGAATACAGATTTGCTACTATTTTCCTAATATATCTATTGATAGTTTTGACTGGATACGTTGCGAATGAAATATTTTGAATTTTCATTAGAATCTTTTTGGGGCTTTGGGTATTTATTCAGAATAAATAACGCACTATAAGAGCCAGAGCACTTCAAGCTTTAGTTCAATTTTCTACCTCTTGTGTGAATGAGACCTAAGATTTATAAGTTTGTTAAAATAAAAACTGAAAAGAGACAACGATTGAAGTCGGTAGAACATAAAATGCGAGTATATTTGTCCAAAATATACCCAAATATAAAGAAATTATGTAAACTACATGTAGCTCAGGTATCATATGTTTTTTGAAGATTAGTAAAATGTCTTTAAAATTCCATTCACATAATGTTGGAGGTGCCGCAATATATATTATCGACTTGGGGTGTCTTAACATCAAAAGGTTTGAGAAGTGGTTAGGTTACGACTTTTTTCCGACTTTAACCAGCTAATTTACAACAAAATTTTAATTTCCCAATAAGACCTAGCACTTTCCATTTAAGTTACCACAAAGTACCTACTCAATAATCAGAACCTTAATATCTAATTGCAAAAACACTCACATAAATAGCGCTGAGAGGCACCACAATGCCATCCTTCCCCACACCGTACACCAGGCTCATCATGGTGGCGATAGCCGCGATCCATCCAGCAAGCGCTATGCCCCAGTGCATCCTGCACTTGCCCCTGGTTTTGTGCAGGATCCAGCCTGTGATCATCCCCACGAAGTAGGGCCCAATACGCATCCAGGGCTTGTCGTACAACTGGTCGAAAAGTGCGAACGGGTCTTCGATCTTAGCGTGGTAACGGTTCTGAAGGGCGATGATGAAGGTGGTCACCCATGAACTGACGAGGAAGCCCAGGATGAGGATTCCTGAGAATTTTAAGTGGGTGTCGCTCCTGGAAATAAATGAAGGTTTAATTGCTTTTCTTTCTAAACTGGTGTCCCTACAATTCGATATCTACAACTTAAGGAAAGTTTAAGTCGAAAATACCTTATATACTCATGTCCAAATATTATAAAATTTATGGACGATATTTGATTTAATAGAGCAGGCCATTTATACACTTTATTTTATGTATTTAATTATGTTTAACAAAAAGTTAAGTTTTTATTGTCAAGCAACAAAAAATAAGAACATAAAATATTATGTCAAAAGTATTACCCTTCTATTATTATGTTTAGTAGCAAAGGAATCAACAACTAATTCTAAACTTAGATTTTTTTCCACAAACAATATTCCTAGATCAGTAAATCTATTTTGGAACATTGTTGTTTTAAATAACCTTTAATCCTTTTTTAGACTACTGAAAGATTTTTCACGACTTGCACTAGAAGACGGTAATGTAATTGCGATATTACACAATTTCGTGAAAAATTTAAAAAAATAATAGGAATAAATGGATTCAAATTACTGAATTCCTTGAATATAATTGAATATTTAGATATATAATAAAAAGGGGAATAATTCAATGCATACTAAATTGAAATACAAATAATTGATTTGTGTGTCATATGCCGTAACTTGTTTTTACCTATTGTCAGATTAATTCATCATACGAAAGAAATACTTATAGCCAAACTTGGAGAGAATTATACGCTCTATAATTTTTATAATAAGCTTTAACACCTTGTGGTACATTGGAAGCGATATATTGGCAAAAAACCTATTTTCGTGACTTTTGACCTTCGATATCTTGATGTGCAATCGCGATCCCATTGCTGAATTTCAACCCGTCTTTAGAATGTCAAAAAAAGCTGTATGCAAAAATTCAGCATTCAGATTCACTCCGCAGGATTGTCCTTATTTGACTGCAGTAATACGCTTAGTATAGATGGGACTTTAATTCACTATCTTATTATCGCACGTATTACAGAGGAGTATGTATGCTATTTGCGTGTAATCAATGACAGAAATAAAATAGAACCAGTAGTAGTGTTAATGCGGTGATTAACGTCATTTATAAAGGTGATTTTGACGTTGACAATTTATGTATAATTCATCCATTATTAGGTTTGGACACATTTCAAGTATGCATCATTCGATTTTTTATATTATTTTGTATAAATATTTAAAACTTTTGTTAAATCCATGGGAAATCCTTTTTAACATATTAATAATAAATTGTAATTTTTAAATTAAAATCTAGGTCACGCATACCTCTTTATTATACTACACGTTATTTGAATATTTTATGAATAAAAAAACATGGAACACAAATTTTCATAAAGGCGTGATAAATATAATGTAATAAAGTTAAAATATTTTTGCTATAAATTAGGAAATGTTGGGGGTGTTTAGATTAACATCTAGACTAAAAATAGTTTTTTAAAATACACAACTGAAGGGCATGTACATTTATACATAAATATTTATGTAAAAAATAAAAATCCTACTAAGAATTAATTTTCATATTTAAAAATATGTTTGTTAGGTAAAACTACAAGAATATTGAGGTAAGAAATCGATAAATAAAGATATTGTTCCTTTTGTAAAAACTATTCTATAGATATGATTATGATTAATAATAATGCAAAAATATATTAAAGATCTATAGTAACTAAAATTTCGTTCAACTCTCATTATTTAAAACACACGCAGTTCTGTTTCTGTATTGGGAACGAAACTGGAAACAGAAATTATTCTCAAAATTTTACCTCCAAGCATTTTTAAAGAAAACAATATTTTCTAATAATTTTTAAAAAAATATACGGATGTGTTATTAAAAAAAAACACAAATTTATATGTACGGAATTTTAACTTTTTTAACCATTTTTATATAGAATTAGTAAACTTATTAATTATAGTATTTATCTAAACAGTTTATCGAAACCTTCCGAGAAAAAAAAATGTTTACAGTTTGTGTTTTCATCCTGTATAAATGAACAAAAAATCAGACAAATGTATAACGGACTTATGTTTTAAAAAATTATAAAAATATAAAATTTCATGCGGAGCAAATAGGTACCTGTTATTTTGCATTTAGTTTTATAAATTATTTTTTGTAATAAATTCATTCTACAAACAATTTTTTTAAAGTAGACTTACCTAACTGCAATAAGGAGCAAAATAACTGCCAAAATATAAAACTGCGTATCATTACTCATGTACCAACTCCAAAGCATGCAGATTTCCGTCTGAGGGTACCAAGTGTTTATATACAACGCATTGCGCCACCAGTAGTTATCACACGTGACATGGTCGTAGAAATTAGGCTCGAACACAGACACGTTGTGAATGTATCTCAAGAGAACCTCATGCATCCCCAGCACGAAGAGATATGCTGGCGTGAGACGTGCTACCCTGTAGAATAACAGGAGGAAGAACTTCTTGAAACTGTCGGAGACGACTGTTCTTGTAGCGGTTGTGGTAGAGGGCTTGGATGTGCGGAAGTAGAGGATTGTTACGAGGAGACCACTGAAAAAAAAATAAAACTAATCATATGTATATAGGAGTAGGTATAGGTTGTATACTGTGCAAATGAATAATATTTCAAAGTTTACTTTGATTGGCGATCGATATATATTATACTGGGTGTCCCAGCTTGACCGACACATGAGAGATTTACATAGGAAATCAGTTAATTATGAATAGTATCTCCCCAGTGCAAGATATTAACTTGAAATTTTGTATGCTTATTGGGGAATATTATTTCTTTGGATAACAGTTATTTGAAATATGTAATTTCGTCTGCAAGACGAGATTTATTAAATTATAAAATCTAACATTTTCGTTCAAAATCAGTCAGCCATGGAAATATAAGAAAATATCTATGTGACAGTTCTGACAGTTAATGACATGCCATTGTAGATATTTATATTTTTGTAATATTGGTATATTATTTAACAAAAAGAAACTAAATTCAACTTAAATAATATTAAAATACAGGGAATAAGAATTAAAATCAGTGATACTTCACTAAACTGCCAGATAAATATTTTCTTTTATTTCCATGGCTGTCTGATTTTGAACGAAAATATTAGATTTTAAATTTAATAAATCTCGCACTGCAGACGAAATTGCATATTTCAAATAAGTGTGATCCAAAGAATTAATATTGTCCGATAAGTATACAAAATTTCAAGTTAATATCTTGCACTGGGGAGATACTATTCACAATTAACTGATTTCCCATGTAAAACTCCCATGTGTCGGTCGAGCTGGGACACTCGATATATGTATATTTTTTATTCTTGACAATTTAACCTTCAAAATTCAAATTTTATATTACATAATCAACTTCAAAATTTAATTATAGTTATGTTTACTACGATTTAAATTTCAACTGACGCTGAGAGGCCTGATGATGACTAATAAATATGTCGAAATCGATCGCCAATCAAAGTAAACTACGCCTATATAAAATGTATACTACCCTGGAGAAATTCATCAGTAATAAATCATATTCCTTCATATTAAATATTGAAAGAAGCTTTCAGAACTCATAATTAATAAATAGACAATATTTGGGTTTAAGTTCTGTAAAAATTTATTAATTACAATCAGGGCATGTAACCGGTTAAAAAAACCGGTTAATAAAAACCGGTAACCGATATTTTTAACGAAAATTGCGAACTTTAACCGTAATTTTAACCGATATTTTTCAGGCCGAAAATACCGGTAACCGTTAACCAAAAAAAATAAACCGGTTTTAGCGAACATTAACCTTTATTTTAATATGATTTAGCGAGGAAAAATTTTAATATATTTTTTTTATATCTGTGTTTTCTATTTGTATTTGAACAGTCATCACAGTTTTTACAATTAACATTTTATTGGAGAGTCATAAATGTAGGTCTCTTTGGCCGTTAAGGTTACTTAAAAAGTCCAAATAAATACGGCCTTTGTCAACAAAGGCAAGTTTAAAATTGAAAAGTGACCTGCGTTTTTCTGAATAAATTACGGAATATTTATTAATTAAATTGTTTTTTTTTATTGTTATATTTTCTCAGATGGTAATTTTTTAATATTTTTTTAAATTATTTATTCTATAATTTTTTTTAATGAAATATTTATAATTACTTTTTTTTTAATTAATGTTAATAATTTTTTAAACCGATATATTAACCGGTTAAACCGGTTTCCAATATTTAAAAACCGGTTTTCGAACTAAAACCTTTATTATTATAACGTTTTCTATAAGGGTTAACCGTTAACCAGTATTTATTTCGGTTACATTCCCTGTTTGTAACTAACTTTTAGTAATTTCTAATTACAGTTGAATATAAAAAGTTACAATTTTTAGGTTTTTACTGTAAAATTTTTCATATACAGCTCAAATATTCCAAAAATACCCATATATGAGTCCAAAATTTTGGTTTTTGATTGTTGACACCCTTTAAACCCAATTTTGGGTCAGGTTTGGGTTCCTTTTTACCCATTTTAAGGTGTGACAAATTTCCAAATGTACTATACAATATGTTTAGACACTTTTCAACTCATTTTTGGGTATAAAATGCAACACATAATCGTGTTAAACTTATTTTTTAAATTATGAACACCTAAATCATTGTTAAGCACTTTAAACCCATTCCAGGGTGTGAAATAACCCAAATAAACCCATTTTTAGGTAAAATTTATTGATTTTTTTGAAAAAAACCAAATTGATAGTAGCCGATGCGCTGATTTCAAATTTTCAAACCGAATTTAATTATCTCTTCCCATTCCTGAGATATTTGGCCTCAAAGTTGCACCTCAAAAAAGTGTGTTTTTTTAACATATCTCTAAAATGGGTAGAGATACAGTATCAACGATTACACCAGTCGATTCTACGCGCAAAGTTACATAAAGAAATGTTTTCTCCGCATATACGATCTTTGGAACGATTTGGTGAAAAATGAGATAAACGAAAAAAACCTGAATTTCAATTTTTCGCTTGGAAACTTTTTGTCACCAAAATTTTTTATATTCTGGACTTAAGTAAATACAGATGCGCTGATTCCAAATTTTCAAACCGATTTTAATTATCTTTTACCGTTCTCGAAATATTTGTGTTCAAAGTTAGACCTGAAAAAATCAGTTTTTCAGGAATAATTCTGAAATGGGTTCAGATACGACTTTGACGACCTTACCAATCGATTCTACGGGCAAAATTACATTTTTGTACCAATTTTCAGATTTTTATTCACATGGATACAAATTTTATAGAGGAAAAACGAAAATCGTCAAAAATCGAAAAAAATCGCAAGGGGTTCATCAGGCGATTTTTCGATTTTCGCGATTTTCGTTTTTTCGCTCTAAAAATTGTATCCATTGGAATATTAATCTGAAAATTGGTACACTTATGTAATTTTGCCCATAGAATCGATTGGTGAAGTCGTCGAGATCGTATCTTGACCCATTTCAGGGATATTCCTGAAAAACGATTTTTTTCAGTTCCAACTTTGAACCCAAATATCTCGAGAATGGTAAGAGATAATTGAAATCGGTTTGAAAATTTGAAATCAGCGCATCTGTATTTACTTAAGTCTGAAAAATAAAAAGATTTGGACCCAAAAAGTTCCCCAGCGAAAAACTGAAATTCCGGTTTTTTTCTTTTTTCTCATTTTACACCAAATCGTTCCAAAGAACATATATGCGAAGAAAACATTTCTTTATGTAACTTTGTGCGTAGAATCGACTGGTTTAATCGTTGAGACTGTATCTCTACCCATTTTAGAGATATAGTCAGAAAACACACTTTTTTGAGGTGCAACTTTGAAGCCTAATATCTCAGGAATGGGAAGAGATAATTAAATTCGGTTTGAAAATTTAGAATCAGCTCATCGGCGACTATCAATTTGGACTATTTTAAAAAACCAAAATTTTTGACCGGAAAATGGGTCATTTTGGATTTTTTCGGCTGTAAAATCAAAATTTTAAGGTGCAAATCTAAATATTGTTAGTTTTCATGATTAACTATGATTGTAAATTACAGTCTTGATCAGAGCAAGAAATTGTCTAATTTACGCCAGTTTTCATAATCATATACACTTTTGGACTTTAACTAAGGTGACTTTATCACTTTATCTTTATTTTAAAGTTGCTGGTTTTCATAATAGTTACTTTTACTAAAGTAAGATTTAAGCTATTTTATAGAATGTTGATACAACAGAATGTATTAAATATCAAAAAAATAAAAAATCTAACATTTAAGTATATTTAAAAACATTATAACCCCAGTTAAAATTAAAAAATATGACAAAATAATTAGAGATGTAACATAATTTTTTTCAATAATTCAAAACATTTCATTTGGTTGCAAAAAACGGATCATATTTTATGTTAATTCCACATCATGTCAAAATCACTTTAGTAATCAAAATTTTGATGCATTAATAATTGCAGTTGATTGTTACAAACTCAATAATATTTTAATTCATTATTTTGTGGAAAATAACTAATAAAAGTAATCAATTTTTTTTATTACAACAAAACTCCATATATCAAAATTAGTAATACATTTTTTATAAACTTTTCTCTTTCTTATAGTCTTCATTTTCAGAATCGCTTTCAGTTGAAAAGAAATCTATTTTGAAATTCAGAAATGAGAACTAATTTGAATCAATTCTAACCAAACATTATGAAAACTGATACAACTTTAACTTTAATAATTAATTAAACCGGTATATGTAAGTCAAGGTATGTGGCTACCACCCGTGAGGAACAAAGTTAAAAATAAATTGTTAAGGATTTAATCGCCATACAGAATAAAAATTTAAATAATAAACATGTAAAAAATTTAGTTTATTTTCCGTTCTTTGAAATTTAGCCCAAGAAAAATGTTGTCCCAATTTACAGCAACACCGTACTTTAACACTTGAGTTTTTTTTAATAATAAATAATTTCTGTGTTGATTACTACATTTTACTGATAACAATATCTCCTGGAAGAAGCAAACGATACTTAAATTATTCATTCAATATAAATACCTACTTTAATAATTAGTTAGTCAATTTAAAATTTATAAAAAATTGACATAAATTTCAATAATACTTGGCAGTAAAGTTAATAAACGAATTCTAAATCGTACCTAGAATTTTCAATAGCCTAAATTGTTTAAATTTGGCTGATTGTAATTATTTAACTTACATGTTAATTTATTATTCTTATGAATATTCATAATTTTTATAATTATATTTAATTAATTTTAAATTTGTAACCTGTAACTGATACTGTTTTTAGTTAGGGTCATTTACATAAACAAATACGAAAATGAAACAATTAAATTTTGAAGAAATTTAACACTAATAACATTTAAATATACATAATTTTGGTAGTATTCATCTTCCTTGCTTTTCCAATAGAAGTAAATAATGTAATAGTGTAATACAACACGTATTGAAAGTTTTTTAACGATCTTAAACGATTGTGGTTTTCGATTTCGTTTCAAGGTACACCTTTCGTTTTCGTTTGACAAAAGCAGACTTTCTATACGTGTTATATAAATAAGTAGTACGATTGTTTATTTTCACTACTCAGTTATTCAGTCGCATAGCAAAAAGTAAACTTTGAAGTTGCAAATAAATTAATTAAAACTGCTTACATTTACCGCGACAGTGGGCAAATTATTTTAATAAAGAGATAGCGCGCGTACAAATAAGCTAACATATTTTATAAAAATAAGCCGACAATGAAAACGTGAGGAAATCTTTTATAGCTTTAAAGTAGCTGTAAATTTATGAGGTGCAGAACTGAGCTGCAAATCCTATTTGATCGCATTGTATGATAAATTTGTGCACAATGTACGCTTATCAGAGCAATACACCATGATATCTCCACTGGTAATGGCCTGTGAATTATATTGATAAATGGACTTTAAATAACCTGACCTGGCACACATAATTTTTACCTTATATTATCTCCTCTCCAAGTGATGCAACCAAGGCAAATTTCAGTGTGTACAAAACCGCTTTTTAATTTAAAGAGTAGTTATAAATATCATCATAGAAAGATACATTAATAATGTTCTCTTTATGTAAAAAAAATTGTCAAAATATGTTTTCTAAATGGAATAAATAAATTATTTCCGACTGCAGTCCTGTTTATTTATTTATTCCATCACCAACATCAGTCGCTTATTCCTCTCTTTTCTAAACTTTAGTAAATTCTAGTAAACTATTTCTACTACGATTTATATTCCTGAATGTTCCTTTACAATATAAAAAAAATCTGATGTGGACACCACATGACTTCCTTGTACGCTTATGTATATTTTTTGCTGCTCTCATTTAAAGTTATTTCACTTGAAAGTGAGATCATTCTACAGCTAATCCTTCTTTAACTTCCATTCGTTTCATATTTGAATTACCCTTAGAAATGGGTCATCTTTTGTAAAACTTTTTAAAAATATTTTATCACTATTCCTTACTGCATTACACAATATTATATTGTGCAAAAAGTGTAAAATGTTTCGACTTCGTCTCGTGCCGGAATAACTCAAAGCTTTAATGGTTGTAATAACATTTACTAAGAATAATACTAATAGCAATATAGATGTATTAGATTTTAGAATATTATTTACTAAAGCATTTTGGATGAATATAATGTAATTATATATAATATTTCAATTTTTGTTTGAACGTATTTCATTTGTTTTTGTATAAACCCTAAATTACTATGAGTGGGGGAAGGGGGGGCGATAAATAGTTAAGAACCCAGGTCCGTAGAGGTGTTGCTACGGCCCTGCTATGATACCTCATATAAATTAAATAATTATAATTTAATAATATTTCATTACTTGAGAAATGATTATTCAAAATAGAATACCTTATTAAGAATCATTAAAATGTATTTCATCGTTTATATAGTTATTATAATTATTTTCATTTGCAATACAATTCATTTTTTCAATAGAAAGTGTTTCATTTGAATAACAAAAATATACAGCAATTCAAATTCAAATTTATGTTTACCGATTTTATTTATTCCAAATCATAATATTCATTTCGTGCATATACAATTTGCATAAGTAAATATTTTATAATTCACATTTGGAAAATGCAAAATTGAGTTATGTATATAGAATTATAAAACAAATATAATATATATTTACAATTTTAAATTTCTTTGATCTTTAATTTAGTTTCTGTAAATATTTACGTCTAATAATGTAAATTTTGTGCATTATAATTATTAGAATAATATTCGGAATCGTTGGGCTAATGGTTATCGCTCAAGCTTTGCTATCCAGGTGTTAAGGGGTTCGAGTCCTGCTGAAGCACATGTATTCGTGTGCAGAGGCGCACTCAGATTATTTTTTCGGGAGATTTTTAATTACAGATTGTTCATTTTAAGTTGTATCCTATTTATCTCGTAGTACTTTATTACAAAATAATAAATTAAAAAAACTTATCACAGGACGAAGGGCCACTATATTCTATCGTATCGTCTTGGTTCTTATCATGATATTTTCTTTACTTTTTGACAGTTTACAGGTTAATACTCTTTTATGAGTAATATTTTCATACTTTCCTCTTCTTAGATAAATATTAAATTTATTTCGTATATTTTTTAATACACTTGAACAACGCATCACAAAGATCAATAACTTCAATGAAGCTCACATCGATTTTCTGGAGTTAGATACTATACGTTTCATTTGACTCCAAATATGTTTTTTAGATGTATCATTTTCAATCTTCAATAATGATTAATGAATTTTTGCTTTTTAAGTTAAATAGTATCTGAAAATCCTTTGTTATGAATCTATGTATTTGAACCGCACCTTTTTTCTCTTTGTAGTTGTATATTATATGAAGTTGTACAACCAAATTTGAAATCGTCCAATTAATTGTTCTCTACTTAGAATAGAAGAAAAAATAAATACATAATCCGGAATCAGGAGAACATAAAATTAATTCATTTAGTAGACATAATATATTAACGATAATATAAATTTTGCAAGAATTATATAATCAATATATATATTTTTTTTACTTTAATAAAGTACCTAATTAATTTAGGCGGAGTATGAACCCCCAACCTATCCCCCCCCTTGTGTACGCCACTATTAATGTGTGTATTTTATACCTTCGCATCATTTGACTGTATATAAAGTAGATAAACTGTTTTTAAACACTAGAAGAAATTTAATAAAATATATAACGAATAGTTCATAGAAAACGTACTAGACGTTCCTTTGTGATAAGCTGCGGTCGTCTTGTTTTCTTCCTTTCGTGAAGTGAAGTATTATTCTTTAGAGGTTGTTTGCAGGTTAAGTTTCCTCTTTGCAATTCCTGTTTTTTCTCAAGATGCCCATTACTAGAGTGGACGAACGTTCAGCCTCTCAAAATTTGATACGGCAACGACCTTCCGAGTTCTTGTTATATTAACAACACACTAGGGAAGGACGAATAAAATACCGTACTCAAATTTTATTCTTGCAAAACAACTTGATCCTTGTTAGAAGCAGATGTCGAAAAATACAAAAACCTGATATATACAACATACTCCCTGTTATTAGGTACTCTGGAATTTTATTTTTCTTATTTTTATTTATATTTTTATTAGTAAAGTTTTTTCTTTACTCTATTTCATTTCACTTTTGCAACGGTTTACTTTTGTCTATGTAAACAAAAGCTTAATTTCCTGAACCGGTAAAAGTCTTTCCATGTTTACAACTGTGATTTCAGTCCAGAAATGAGACTACCATTACATTCTGTAATTTTTTGGTAGAAGATTGGGTCACAATTTTATAAAATCTGTCTATTTGTAATGCTAGTAAAAGAATACCTTTAGGATGGTATTCTATAACTCATAACTACAAATAACAACTGCACTTGTTAAAATATCAATTATAAACGTCAAATGTCAAATGTTACCATCACGGAAAATCAAATTATGTATTCGAAAACAGGGACATTATCGTACAAATGTTAAAATTATGCTTTCTTTTCGGTTCTTCTACTTACATTATACATATGGAATGTTAGAGGTAAAAAATAATTTATTTTTTAAAACTAATTTTATGTAAACCATGACTTTAGTTGCATTTTTTTTTAAGTAAAAATAATCTATGAATCTTAAGCAGTAAGAATTCAAATCAAAATGAATTATACTTAAAGCATTATTAGTTTTGCGTTGACTCGATTGTAAAACCCTGACAAAGTTCCTAAAACTTTTATGTGCTGACTTGTGGAAGTTGAAGTATTATTAGACATGATGCTAGTTGAATTAGAGGTGTTTTTTGTTATTTACAAACTCTTTGATATATAGCCCAACTTTTGATCACCACAAATTAAATCAAGAGCGATTAAAAGTTTTATCCGCAGCCATTGTTAATTAACTGTTTATAATTCGTTTGTTTTTGTTCAGAATTTAAATTTAATAGATTGTATCCAGGGCGACAAGAGAGTCGTTTATCATTTTTTGTAACGAGGAAGTATTGTTTAATGACGCACAGACAATATTTTATCGAAATCATCTGTCATTGCAGACAGAGATAAATTGAATACAATTTTTAAAACATAAAATGCATTTTAATATTGCCGTAGCAGAAAACAAATTTTATGGGGCATATTATTGACAACCAGGAATTTATTTCCTTTCAACAAGTTCTTTGTATAAATATGAATTCAATTTTCGCAAAATTAAATTAAAAATGATACTCGATATATTAAAAAATATATTAAATTTCAGCGAAATTAGACAGCTTTCATAAAAACATCGGAATTTTTTTCTACAAAGCGTGACCTATATTGCCTTTTATTTTCAAATTTATTGTTCACTACAATAGCTTGTGGTTTTCTTTCCATCATTACTAGATTCAAAAGTCTATAAAAGGTAAAATATGAAGCATTTAATTAAGTTTTATACATTGTATTCAAAGTATATATTTCATGTAAACTGTCGTTTATTTGAATTATTTATTTACCAAGCAAAATAACTAATTTAGTACTTATATTGTTTACATTATTGAAAGTTGTGTTTTATTATAGTCTTATATATTTTTAACAAAACATTAACATCTTCAATATTTTAAAACACCAAATTTTTACCCAGAGGTTTGACAGTTCTTCTATATTTTCGTAATTGTGTAAGTATTTAGTTACCATCATCATCATTTAAATGTAAGGTACAATCAGTATCATTCATCAGTACTACAACCTTCTTCCTTTCCTGTTACAATAACAACAGACGAAAATGGGCACATCAAATTTTTGTTAATAACTGCTGATTGTGGGAATTGATCTTCAGAATTAGTAACGAATGGAATCATTCGACTAAAAAAACTCCTAATGAAAAAGTATGAGAATATTAGAAATGTTGCATCGCTGTTCTGTTTGTGTTCGTTTTCCAATTCCATTTAATTCTTAGATTAAGCTCTCTCGGTGTAATCAAGAGTAGAATCACTTACACCATTCTTAATTGAGATGCGAGTAAAAACAATATAAAGCGACAGCATCTCCATACAAAGCAGCGGCGGAAGAAACGGTCAACCAGCCTAGCCCTAATTCATTATTCCCGCAGCGTATCCTAGGATGTTTTAAACGCTTTGACACAATAAATTCCCCAGGAAAACTAATTATCCTTGTGTATCCTCGCCATCATCGCCGCCCATTGTGCGAAAAACAAAGCCGGAGAATCCAATTTACCTCGCGAGTACGTGCACTACTTTCAATTTTGGTTTTTCTCACAAATAAAAAACATTCCTTATCTTTCAAGCTCTTCATGAAATAATTGAGTTTCTGAATTGAGCTGAATAGGAAATTTTGTTTGGTTTTGTTGGCAATGCAATTGGTATTTGGAACAAATAAAGACGTCACTTTACTTTAAGCTGCTAGTAAATTTAAAGAAAGCTTGTTAAGAAGAAATTTAGCACAAAAGTTTGGTCTATTAGATTTTGGCAAACGAAAAGTAATAAAGTTTAAATTGCATGTGCTATTGCAACTTGGCAAAGAAAGTACAAGAAGTAAATGGCATATTTTCAATAAATTACTTCACATTAGTATGAAAATTAACAAATATAATATCTGAACTTCGAAGCCACATAAACTACAAATTCTTTATAATATACTGTACGTAAATCTATTCACTATAATAAAATTCCGTGAAATTGTCCGCAAAGCGAGAATTTGTGAAACATTGGCAGTACTGCACTATTGGAGTTGTTTAAGTAAATTAGAACTTCGGAGCTTACGCAGATTGAATAAAGTAAATACACAACTTGCCCTAATAGAATTTGTTACTAAATTTTTGTCGAGCTGTATGCTTTTGCTTTTTGTTAATACTAGTATTATTTTCAAACTGTATGTTTTTAATTTTTGTTATTATTAGATTATTTAAAAACTTTCGATTTCTAAATTAAATATTAAATATAAAATATTAATTTTGTAAATAGTAGTCAAATTATTTAAAAACTGTATTGACATTAAATTAAAATAAATTATTAATTGTAAACGTGTTTTAGGGATCTGCTTTTTTAATGATCTTTAGATGATATACTATTTTGTGACCATATATTTAAAACTTTATATACTTCAATATAATAATATATCAAATTAAGCATGGGAAATACTCTATTAATACTAACATAACCCTTTCTGCAAAAAGTACTGACATATTTACTGTTTCCAAACAAAAACAACTCGGCAATTTGCCGCAGTTTTTATTGACATGTTTTTATAGTAAGCTCTAACATAATTCACCAGCCACCTACACACATAATTCCGTTGATATACTTTCCAGCAAAGCATGACTTTCAAACAGAAATAAATTAATTGATTAGCGTACTTCGACGAACGATGAAAAGGTCGTAGGTGCATATTCTACCTACGCAAGGATTTCTGTCCTACTCGTATATGTATTTTTATTATTTTTGCAATTTCATTTTATCTTCATTATACAACTATGCATATTTTAATTACATCTTAATTTAAAAACGTGTTGCAAATACCGAGTTTCTTAGAAATAAACTAAAATGAAAAATATAGAGAAAACAATATTGCAGAAATAGTTTATCAATAAAGAAATAAGTTCAAAATAAAAACAGGGTGAAGTACGTTTTATTAAAACTTTTGTCATTAAATATTCTAAGAATTGAAGTATTCTTTTATTTTCAATTGCATATAATTCTCCGTTCTCATATTTCCAATAATCTAACAAAACTATTTGCGATAGCATTGAAGTGTACTCGACCTTTTATATAATTTATTTCATTTCACCACTTCCATTATATTACATGTACATATATAATCACAGCTTAGGTACAGTTCAACATTTAAAAAAGTATAATAAATATAAAGTAATACTTTTTGTATTTCTGCTTTTTATTTTTTGATCGTTTCATTCTTTCGGACATCACACGACTATATCGTTTCTTCCTTTCGATTGAGAACTATTAACTATCTACAAATAATAAATTATGAAATAAACAAAGGTTCCTTACTTTATTCGTATAGTGATTCATTAGGTTCCATCAAATAATAACTGCTAATCTACTGAAGATAAAAATGTAACTAAATCAGTGTTTAGATATTTTTTCTTCGACCACTAATGTAGATGGCCATTATTGTAGAGCCTGTTTTACTATTTATTTGAAAACATGATCTAATAACGCAATAAAATGTTATATAGACATTTAAAACAAAAGTCTGAATTTTTGGTTTAGCTAAATAAAATAATCTCTTGTTTTAGAAATTCTTTGTTAATTTAACCAAATCTATATCTTTTGTACGCCTGGTTCTCAAGATAGTAATCATGGCTTATTTAACTTAAACACCCTGTAACATCTTTGCCCCCGCGCGATTTAACTCCTCCACATACATGTTGCGAAAACTGAGAGTTAACCATTAATTATATTAGAAAAATTATAAATATCTCATCTCTTTGTTATTATTTCACTTCTGCTTATTTATTTTTGTCTACAACTAAATTGAAAAACAAAATATGGAAACTTTTCCTTGAAGTATTATTTTATCAGAAACAAAATAAAACCGGAATAACCTCAAAGTGAAATGTAGGAGTACTCGCATATTAAAACATTTCCCATTATCTATTCTAAGAACTGGATGCTTTATTTCATCTCATTTCTGAATTCTGTGAAAATTTTAATACAGCTTACCTAATAAAGAAGAAACTGTCTACAGAAAACGTGGCATTAGAGATAGTCTGGTATATGAAAAACCTTTCGGTTATAATCCGCAGAGTTTTGTTCTCAGCCACGGAGAAGACCTGCAGGTATGTGTGCACGAGAATCACCCACGCTACGGACAGGAATCGGAGGCCGTGGACACATTTGATGGAATCGTCGGGGAGGGCATCTACTTCTAGGATTTTCTTGCCGTTGCTCAGGGCGGAAAAACTTAAGAGAAGTCTAGATACAATCCCTAGAAGAAAAAAGAAAAAATAAGTTACCATGAAAGGTGTTTATTATAAGTATAAAATAGTTATTTATAAAGTACATGATCTCAAGAATTAAAGATAGCTATTATATAATGAATTTTAGAGAGCTCAGCTCAGATACTTCCTGACTTAGTTGTTTGCTTTTACTGATAACAAATGACTCGATTCTGTTTAATAGGAGCAGTTGTTAATTAAGGCAGCCGTTTTATTAGGACAAGTGCAAATACAATATTTACTTCACAGTGAGGGAGTAAACATTATGCTGATAGTTTTTATAGAGGGTGATTTTGAATCACATTAGGACAAGAATTAGAGTATTTCATAGAGAATGAGCAACTTACTCTCTGGTACTGGTAGTAAACATTATGGTAAAAAGAAAAATAATCGACCATCGCTAATTTAATTGTGGTAACCAGTTTTTATGGAGTTTTATATTGATTTAATTACATTTATCTAACACCGTGTAATTATAACGATATAAGTATGCTGTTTTTAGATAAATAAAGTAGGTCATAAGTCACTAGTGAGCTAAATATATTAGCTCACTGTTTTTTGGTTCGTATCATAATAACTATGTTATAAAACCTTCTCTACTTTATTTTGTTCATAAATGTCATTTCGAAATTCCATCTGTCAAAAATCTTGTATGTGTTTTCTATCAATGATTAAAATGTGTTGGATAAAATGTTGTATGGCACACATGTGTTAATTACCTAAGTCACTTGGAAAAATACCACACTCGGCCTAACGGCCTCGTGAGCTAGGCTTTTCCCGCGTGACTTATCTGTAATGTAATACACTTGTACCATAAATAACTATAAGGCAAGGCATTAGAGTACTTCACAGTGCGAGATCACCCCTCTGTCAAATAGTAAACAAGTTAGTGACCAATTTTTACAGAGGGAGGTTTTGATCTAATTATATTAAGGCAAGAAATTTAATACTTCAACTATAGGTGAGCACTCCTTCACAGTAACGGATCATTTTCATCTTATTAAATTATGGGGAAAATTAATGGACAGTGTGTTCAGAACTCTAAAATTATTGCTTTGACTTTTTAATCTTTAAATGTACCACAACATAGCAGTGTAGTTCGGTAATTGGCAGTCAGAGTTGAATTATTTTAAATGTATTTAAAGTAATATGTAGTTTATTGTATTATATAAGAACCTATTAACAATGATACAAATGTATCAGGATACTATTATTATCTACTTATATATTTTTATATAAATATGTAGGAAATTGAACAAACTCAGAAATATTTAAATACAACCCTGATTTTCCTTGAATTTTTACTCCCATAAATCTATTGCACAGTTCCGAACAGAGTATACTTCATGGTGAATAAGTACCCCTCTCGCAAGTAATAAACATTACAGTGATTGGTTATTATGAAGGATGATTTCGCTAATTATATTGGGGCAAGAATTAGAGTACTTCACATTGAATAATCACACCTCTCACAGGTACTTAGCAAATTTAACGATGATTAGTTTTAAAGGAGGGTGATTTTGAATTGATTATATTAGAGCAGTAAATTGATTTTTTTAGTTTTATTTATTTATTATTAGTTCGTTTAATTGGAGCAGCCGCTTAACTGGTCTAAAATGAATTGGTTCTAACCAAAAATAATAAATAGTGAAATAATCCGGGGTTCTACTTTATTCCGATTGCAACAGATATGTTTAGGTTGTATGTTTTACTATTGTAACCTATTTAAAATAAACATTATTATTGTGCAATATTATGTGGATGCACATTTCGTTTACAACACAAATGTAAATTTTGAATTTGAAATTTTGTTGCATACTAAACTGGAATAATAAAACTATATTACTTTGCATATTATTAACTTACAAATTTACTAAACTAAAACAATTACAATATACTTGAATTATATCAATTTTATTTTGCTTTAGATTTCATTTTAAGGCAATTGGTTAAATATTTACAAAATATTTATAGGTTTAGTTACCACAATACTATTTCAAAAAATAAAGTAATGAAAATAGTCTTCATTGCTATATTATTCTCTATACTGAGAGTTTCTATATATAATGATACCCTAATGATATATATAATTTGATATACTGATTATAGAACAAATATATATTTTTTTAAATTCGAAAAAATAAGGGCAGTGTGTACATTTCGAACATTTTTAGTGCCACTGGTTTGTTAGTATATTTAATAATGTATTAGACACCATCATAATTACTAATTAATAAGTGATTATTAGTAGGCAGTGTTTTTATTTTTATTTCATTAATAACAAAATTACAAATAATTAAATGTACTATTAAACCAGTAGCACTAAAAATGTTCGCTAGGAATGAACTACCCTTATTTTTGCAAGTTTCTATAACCAGTATAGTTATCAAATTATATGTCATTAAAGTTCCGTGCATAGGTATAGGAACACCCTGTATAATTAACTAACAATGAAAAACAAATCAGAAATTTTGACACAACTAAAATTAGAAAAGCGCCAATAAAATTTTAATATGTAGTGCAGTTTGTGATGTCTGCAAGATCAACACATTCTTGACTGACTGGAATAACTGGACGGCAACATTGCTTACTAATGCCGATCTGGTTTTTTCTTATCTTCATATCACAAATATACCAATTGAAATTTATTATTTACAATTCATGAAAAATATCATGTTATAGAATTTTGTCCATATATTGGCATATTTTTCAGTAAATTTTTAATCTTCTACAAAACTTTTAACTTTATATATGTGCAATACATTAAATTTGTCAAATTTAAAATAACGTACAAGCATACAACTGTACGAGAAAAGGGAAATGCAATATCATTCTTGCAGCAAATCCATAGAGTGTATCCTATTTTAAGAATGCTAGCAGTAAATAATCCTATCAGAAAGCCAGCAAAGTGATTTGTTTTTGTTTGGAAAGGTTTCAAATATCCTTGTGAACAAAGAGAAATCTGTAGCATTTGTCAGAAATAAGAAACAGAAACGCAAGAGAGAAATAAGTCATCAGCCAACAATTTAAATTTTCCTGAAAACGTGACGACAAATGAAAAGCCTAATTAAAACACGGAGCGTTTTGCTGAAAACATCAATATTAATACTGCAAAGCATAATAAATTAATTGGTAAACAGCTGCTTAAAAAATACAGCTATACTTTTTGCAAATTTGACAATAATCATAATTTAATTTCTACTAATGAACATACATTTTCCGATGAGATGTTTAGTTATGTTACTTTATAAATACGAGTAACGGTGGCTGTCTGAGTGGAAAATTAAGTTATAAAATAATATATTATAATTTTGTATCTCGGAATTCGTAAAAGAACGTGACAAATTTTTTAATTCATTACAGACAACCAATTAAATCCTCATTTATAGGATACAATTTTTATATATCAAGCTTTTAGGGGTGTCTGACTTATGATCTTTACGATACATTTTGACTATTATGTCCTAACTAAAAAATATTAGACAAAAGTTTTTTAAATAAAATTTATTCAACATTATGTATTTTATATAGTAACATTAGAATTTTTTTTATTTAGTTGAGGTATATTTGTAGAAAAACATTTTCTTTTACAATTTCATAAAGGAAATGATTTTCTGAACTAATATTTTATTCACAATTTCGAACTAACTAATATTTTATTGTTTATTTATTGTTAAAATGTTTTTTTAGTATTTTTTTGTTGTAAAATTGGTACTTCTAATTATTGCACCCCAAGATAAATGCCAAATTAATAATCTCCAGTATTGTAAAATGTTTTTAAATACAATTTGGAATTATTGGAATTATTGTATCGTAATATGAAAACAAAGCTAATTTAAAAGTATAAAAAAATTAAATAAAACTACATCGAGCAATGTTCCAAATATTTATAAATATAAACCTTTTTCGTTTTTAATTGTTTCTCTCAAAACATTCTTATTTTTATCAAATTTAAATTAAAATATAGATACCTAATAATTTCTGCATTTACATTATTATCAATATTTTTGTTACGTAAGACTATAAGTGTTTTGTATCGTTGAATTTAGGAAATTACTTCCTTTTCGAAATTGTAAAAAAATATATACCTGTATTTTTCTACTTTGTACAAGAATAAAAAAAATGTTATTATATGAGATACACAATGCTGAATAAATTTTACTTGAAAAGAAAATTTTTAATTTAGAAAATATCGCCTGGACACTCAAAACTAATCGACGGATGTCTGGAGCAAATCCGAATTTTAATTAAACGAAAAAAACTATTTATATCTATAATAATAGTATCTAACCTTGTACACCCTATGAAAGTTGCTACGAGAGATAAAAAGATTATTTTAATTTTCATTAAATATTTAATTAATTAAAAAGTGGAAATAATCCTAAAAAATTAATTAAAAACGAAAATGATTCCGTCCGATTTTAATTATGAAAATAAACAGACTAATTCCAGAGCTGTAAACACCCTAAAATTAAAAATTAAAATCCGTGATCCTTACCTTGCCTCTTGGCAGGCTTTTGTTTTCCAACCGGCGTTTCTCCGTTTTTCAGTTCATTGTTGTTGTTTGTTTGCGTCTGCAGCTCGTCGTCTGTTTGGTGCACCCGGGATTTCATCCACAATTCAAATAGAGTTGCTATGGCAACCATAATTGCGATACCAGTCGCTGTACCACTGGAACATATACAGCTCATTATCATAATCATTAAAATTAATATGAACTTAATCATCACTAATATAACCATTCAGTTTTAATTAAATTCAAAGCATTATACTACAATATACAGCAAATAAAACAATACAACATGTACTCGTATTTGGTTTATCAACACATTTACTTCGCTATTACGGTGTTTTATTTACTTTTTCTACTACCTACTGTCAAATAATGTTGATATAAAATAGTTTATTGTGTATCGAGTACAGAAAAGCATGGATATGAGATTTTAGGAGTTTTTTTATTGAGATGCACACTATATTTTTTAGGCGACCACATAAAAAGCTAATGTATTTGACACATATTTCAATAATTTTCATATAAACAATCAGTTTATTATCAAACAGTCAATAGTTGTAACCATAGCAACAATAAAGAGAAAACACATCGGCTCATGGTTTGTTAATTTTTTTGAATGGAATGGAAATAATTTTGCTTAAATATGATTGGTTTTGACCAAGACGGAAATATTTATTTCCGTTGCACAATAATAAATTGTGGGCAATTGTTCCTTTTGACAGATAGTGTATTAAATGGAAATGATTAATTTTCTATAGTGGCCGCCTAAAAAAATATTACATTTTTCACGCATTTACAAAACGTTGTGTCATGATTTTCGTAAACCATTTTTTTTATATTTTAACAATAAGAGTTGTTTGAAGCTTGGAACAAATAGACCTTAATGTTGGTAGCTTAATCGTATACATTACCTGAAATTTTCCTAATATTTTTTTTTCGTGCAATAAACAAGAAATTATTAATTGTTTGAGTGAGCACGTAGTAGATTATTAGACTATCAATTTCAATACAAGCAGCCTTAACTACTTCTATAGGATTTTCACTTCAAATGTCTAAATCCAGTTTAATTTTTAAATGGAATAAAAATTTATATTAAAAAAAATTAAGAGGACTGTTTTGTCCTTTCGGACATCACTACACTAAATGATGATTTAGTACTAATTAATTTACTGTTATTGACCATATTTGTAAATGGTTATATATTATGCATCTTCCAGTCTAATGACGTTCGATATGACAAAACGATTATTATTATTATAATAAATGTGAATACACCAAATGCAATTTAATATTTATGTTTCATTAAATATTATTTTCCATCAAGTGCCTACATATTCTGTAATGTTATAAATAGCAAAGGATTTTGGTTGATCGTTCCGTGGTACATTGGGCGTGTGTGATAAATTAATACTTGTTTTATTTACAAGCAACTGAACATAACCTTCATGTGGAAATACAGCCTGAAATTTGCTGAAAATTGCCTCATTTTTCAGCAGCCGCAAAAAAATATTTCTTTCGGAATTAATCTCGATTTAAACCACCGCAAACACAATTATCTAAATGTGAAGATTTAAACAGCAATTACAAAAAGAAATTTAATTAATGAGGAGATTATTTCAAACTAAAATGTGAGCTTTAAATACAATATTTTTCATCATAATGACTGAAAATGTCATACGATGACATTTATGAAAATATTGATTAATATTCCCTGCAAATACTGTTTTATTTAGATATACGCATATGTCAATAAAAAAATATTTTTTAAATCCTTCTTTTGTTGAAAATTCATTCATGGTATATCAAAAATTGTTCACACATCAGCATTTATAACATGAATGTAACAAAAAAACATATTTTTAGATTATTTATAAAGCATTGAATTTTCTTATCCGGATTAAATATGACACCCAATCAACAAATTTCAATATTCTTTTTAATTAAAAATTCTGTGTTTTATAATTTGGCCAGCGCCATAACCAGAAATAATTGTGATTTACTTACTTAATAAAGAAAGAAGAAACAATAGTTATTTGTATATCAAGGGACCAAAGTACACTTTTTTATTAAGCATATGGGATTTATTCTACGAGGCGATAGGCTGTAATAACAAACGTACTGTCAAAGTGTCAAATATTTCTTTATAATTTTCATTTATGTTTACACCAGCTTAGATGACGTTTGTATGAAATCGGTTAAATTATTATCAAAGGTAAATAATAAATAAATTTACCAATAATGTTATAGAATGATATGTTTGTTATTTTAGGTGGTTCCAAAATAAACTGCAAAAATATAATACTATTAAAATATAGTTTAATTCAGTTTGACAGATGAGTCCGAAAAGTTAAATTTTGGCATAAGAATTTGTAAGTTTTACTTTAACTAATACTTTGGCAAATTTCACGGAGTGATATCGTGTACTTTAGTATCAATTTCGAAAAAATATATATTATAGCATCTATTACATTATATAAGAACCATTTGTTTCAAAGGAACCTACTTTTACTAAAGGTATTACTAATTTTAGAAATAATAAATTATAAGTTATCAGATATATTCAGATTAGATTTACAGACTGTAAATTACAGTACAAAAACCCATTGTTCTATTCTTTTTCAACCGCAAATCTTCTTCATGGTAATATTAAAAAAAGTATTTTATCGGTGAAAATTTCGGAAGGGATTTAAAACCCGAAACCTCTTTCCACCCTAGATATGGCATTGATTTTTTCCTATTATTATTCAATTAATTGGGAACTTGCTTTCGTCTTACATATCTCTAAAATTACACATTATTTACTATATTTTTTTTGAATATTTGTAAGTCTTATTTTTAAATGTCGAAAATTTTTTAAATTAAATTAAAAACGTATTTTGTATGGAATGGTTTTAACGCAATAGAGGAATGTTTTCATATTTATTTTATTAAATTAGGAGATGAAATTTATGAATAATCTTGTTTTATTAAAAAATATTTAAAATTTATTGTAGCAGTCCTGTACCAATTTATCAATACAATTGTGTTTCTTTTGTTTTACACAATATAAAAGATAAACTTTCTTTTGATATTTCGATTTAATTTTGAGGTCAAAACATAGTTCCTAATTATGAAAAAAAAATCGCGAAGTTGTTGTTAAGAATGCAAATATTATCGGTTATTTGAAATTAGGTGATTCCTTTATCTCTTTTTTTATGTAAAATCTCTTGAAATATAAAATCCAACTAGATATTATCTCAGTCGTTACTAATCTAGAAAAGTAAATTGACATATCGAGTAATGGACAGTAACTCGTGGATATATTTTAATGTAATTCTTGTTTACAAGTGAGTGTTCTAGTTCAACATTACATAAGACCATTCTAATCTGAAAATAAAAAGCAAAATGGAATTAGGTCAATCGTATCTACTTTTCCCGTACTCAACTTTAATTTTAGCGTGCGATATTTCTATGCATAACCTTAAAATGTAATCTTGTATTTCACTTTATGGTTATTACAAGTTTTATTAGGTTAATTAACATTAAAACAGGAAACTTTTTTTCATTTAATTTCTTAAAACTGTACTTGTAAATTTTACTTCTCATAAAATACATTTTTAAAGAGTTCTTAGTATCATAACAGTTGATTACATTTTACATTAAAACAATCATAAAAAGTTCATAACATTTTTTATATTACTAGTAGATATTGCTCATTATTGACATGAATATGAAACATGGGCGCTAACTACATAAGGGCATTGCTTCTGCCCCCAAGGAAAATGTTTGTAGCGGCAATGCCTCCAAGCAGACATTTCCCTTAACGTAACATCTTTTTCATTAGTAATAAATCCTAAAATGGGTTTAGTTGTACCCTTAAAAATATTAACAGTGAAATCCTCGCACCAATATACTTATGTATTCAAATTTTCATTCATTTTCAGGATTGTTTTCTCTAATTCTAAGTTTGCTGAAACCAGAACACATTCTGGAACAGGTTTGGTTGCTGTGGATTGTGCTCTGATTTCAGTAGGTCAGGAATTAGAGCACGCAGGAGTGTTTTCTCTAATTCTAGGTTTGCTGAAACCAAAACACATTCTGGAGCAGATTTTTCTGCTTTGGATTGTGCTCTAGTTTCAGTTGATCAGAAATTAGAGCATTTTAAAACTTGCTTTAATTTTTGCTATACTGAGAACAAAGAACATTCTGGAGTATTTTTTTTTTGTAATAATTTTATATTTTGATTTTGGTCATTATTAATAATTTTGTTCCCAAGGAAATTTTTAAAATCGGCGCCCGTGGTATGAAATATATTATCGATTTTACAATACTTATGTATACGGGCATTATGAATATTGATAATATAGACAACAACATCAATGTTGATTTTAGGAAAAAGTGAAGAAAACAAGCACACCCATTAATAAATAAGTCTGCAATGGTACATTTATTTTAAAATATCTTTCTAGTGTATTCTTTTATTAATTATTAACTACGTGAGTCTGAAGTCATTAGATGTTTTTTAATATCTGCGCAGCCATATAATAGTAATATTGACATTTGTAGAAAAGGAACAATCACCACAGCAATAGAATTTCACAGATTTTATTATAAAATTGTGATCTATTAATTAGGTTACCTATTAATGAAATTTTTACAATTCATGAAGTATTATATACTTGACCCTCGGATATAAAGAGCTTCATAATACCCATGACCCATAAATACAAAACTTCAACAATTAATCTTTTTGGGTAATTACCTAAGAATGTAAAACTTGATATCCTTGAAAATGTCGTATTCTCCCGGTACGGGCCTGACATCGACGACCTCCAGGGTGGTATTCTCCGACTTCTCCATGGCTTTGTCGGCGTCGTGGGCCAGCAGGGCCTTGACATCCTGCGGACTGCACGACGACGGCAAACAAAAACCGATCATCAGCAGACGGGACTGAAACAGACGCTATTGTGAGTCGGAGCCGTCTAGGGCTTAGGGACACAATGGATTCAAGGATTTCGGATTCTGAGCATATTTGTAATCACTTCGCTGGGCTTATAAGGGGAGGAAGCAGGATAGGACAAATATGGGTTGCAAACTGGTATAAGGCCAGAAATAAAGCAACATATATTTTGTTAGGAAAAGGATAAAAATATAAGATCTTATAACAAATGTGACCACCATATTAATTCCCATCTTTTGTTATTATACCTTTCTTTGTTTTCGCGCTACCGTTCACGTAAATATAATTTCTAAAGCAACATAAGCCATAAGTTTCTGGTAACATTTATTATTTCGTTACCATTGTCAACGACATATTTTAGAAAATGACAGTTCTACTAGGAGAATAATTATGAAAATCTTAAGAATTTCATATACATTTGGTCCTCTAGCAATGGGCAAAATAAACTATAAAAAGTTGCAAATAAATAAATCTGAACTTTCAAGTCGCCCACATTTTACAAATACATTTAACATTAATTAAAATTAAATACTGCTGGTGGTGCGAATGTAAATACCTAATACAACTATTCTCGTATGGAAATATGGTATACTTCCTCGAAGGTTATAATGTACTTACATGTATTGTTTCTTACACATTTGTTGATTTACTTCACTTCTCATCATATAACATCTTATTTTCACAACAGGGAGTTGAAATTAATATGTATGTATGGCATCAAAGGTAACATAGAAATGTAAGATTATTTCCTACGGGAGCTAATACTCGTGTACATTGTTTCCCGTCGACATTCCAATTGCAAAAAAAGGAAACAAAAACAACGATATAATTTCATTTGATTATGAAGAATCACTGCGTTAATATTTTATTTGAAAAAATAGTGCATGTAGGTATCACGTAACACATACGATTTTTACATATCATTATAGTTACAAAAAAATACTACAGAGTAATGTTGTAAGACAACAAGGGGGACATCCTTTCAGAGATAAAAATATATTTTTTAAATAAGTAGTTCTCAACATGCAATAAAAAGTTATATTTTTTCAAATGGGATTATATACATATATTTTATGCCTATTCGATAGCGTATGTTTTTTTGTTAATATCCTTATATAATAAAAATATGGGAAAAATATGATTCAAATATAAATAAATATTTATTTTTTAATATTGATGTACAAGTAGTTTTAATTGAAATTTATTACTCTTGTTTTTCATCCATAGCATACTATTCATTAATAATAAAGATAAATGTTTATTTAAATTTTAATAGCATTTTTTCAATATTTTTATTACGTAAGGATATAAAATTAATACATAGTTGAGTCCAGAAAAAAATGGAATAGACATAAAAAATATTAACTTTTTGTTGTAACTAGAGAACCACTAGTTTAAAAAATATTTTCTTATATTCCTAAAATTTTATTCTATTGTATTTTTCTCTAGTTAAAATAATGAAGACAATAATGGCGATGGTCGGTTTTGGTGTTAAACTCTGTATAATAATCATCATAAACATGTTATGTAATTTAAAGTATAAATACAGTACCTTCATTACGTTAATGTTTTGTTTAAATTAATGATATATAATTTAGTTATTATTTTATCAATAATTCACTTCCTATTCTACCATTTAACAATTGTTTTTCTATGCCTAATATCAACATGAAAATAAGAAGATAACTTTAGAAAATACGCCGAACTTCATTTGTTACACAACGGGATAAATATTACTTCATATTTTTAAAGTAGATATCGCTATTCATCTCGTAAACGGTTCATTTTATATACCTTGTTGTATTGTATGCTTACAAGCCATATAATATATTGCTGTTTGTATTATAAACACTTTTGAATTACTAGTTACATTTTAACTTTTTATAAAAGAGTGCTATGACGCATTTTTCTCACACCGGATTTACATAGCCGTAGGAGTCCTTAATGTAAGTGATATCCCAGGAACAGGATACTCTTAAATACCGCCCCTACATCCTACGGAATAAATTTCCGGCTTTTCATTGAATGCATTATTAAGTAATAGTTATACAAAATATAGTAATATGTTGTAAAGTATATTTCCTTTACTTTCTACTTTCTTGTGCGGTACTAAAGCAAATAATAAAACATTTAGCACCGTAATATATTTATTATTGTTCTTTGCGTAATTCTCAAATTTGCGCAATACTTGTATCTTTATTACTTTCTTCTAAGGATGTCAAGCAATTAGATGTTAGTTAAATCTTTAGTTATTTACACACATTAAACTTATCTTCCAGATCAGGTGAATTGATACGGTTATTAGTGTACATACAACGTGTAATTATGAATCATTTATTGTTGTTTGCTTTCTATTG
The DNA here is from genome assembly GCA_035578165.1 of Stenolophus ochropezus. NCBI lineage: Eukaryota > Metazoa > Arthropoda > Insecta > Coleoptera > Carabidae > Stenolophus > Stenolophus ochropezus. Next base: position 9,979,507 of record JAQOWZ010000002.1, read on the forward strand.
GGATACAACAAACAAATGTACGGAAATAAACTTTATTTAATGCATAAAAATACTTCTACTTTCAAACATATTGTATGCGAAAATTTCTCTTGATTATCATCGTTTATAATACATAATATAATAACAACACTATTTTTATCATAGAAATTACAATTAATTTTAAGGCTACTTATAAAAAAGTACACTAATTTTTGCATTCACTTGGAACCTATTGAAAAATAATTTTTTCATAATTTCTATAACTTCTTAAAACCTAGGTGCCCATGGTTATCAAGTAACAAGTAGTGAAAAACAATTTAGTGACTGTCTAGACTAGTAATGAAAAAAAATATTTTGAAAGAATGTATACAAAAGTCTACATGGCATTTAGACTATTTTTAGTTCATTTCTTTCTATCGAAGATCCATCTTATTCGCTTAATGAGCCAAAGATGTGTGTTTTTCATTTCAATCAACCCTCATTTGACTGCAGACAACCATAGTAGTTCAGTGTTCATTAAACATTAAAGGAAAAAAGGAGAAATTTCATATTTTAGCTTTCGACACCAATCACTGGCTTAATGAAATTATGGTAAAAAAACAACCATCTTATTAGTACAATTGTATTGTAATTGTAAACAAAATTGAAAAGTATTCTAAGAAAGTTGTTAATATTTCTTTGAAATATTTTTTAATTCGGTGAAATTTTTCTCGTATAGCGTAAAATTCCTTGGCGTGATTCGATTCCAAGGCAACTATACCTAATTTTTAATAGTGCATATTATAATAAAACGATTGTAATTAAAACCAGTAATCCAGGAACATTCCTTGATAGCAGGTGATTAAAACTGATTTTTACGAATTGATAACTGTTATCATGAAACTACTTTAATTATAACTTAGACTCTATCTAAAATGTAATAATATAGCAGTGACATAGCTATTACATATCAAGAGTTAACAAAGCATTAGTATCCTCGGTGTTCAAAGACAAATAACGGTGTTAATAAATATATTGCAAAATGCACGATAATCTGAATATTAATAGTTTTAAATATACGTATACATATACGGTGAATCAAAATCATATGGAACGACCATATTGAAGCATACTGGTATTGACGTTTTTCCAAATTTACTACTTAAAAAAACGAGAATATTTGAAGACTAAATTTTAGATACTGTATATTATAATAATCTTAATAATGTTATTTCTTAACTTACTAATCACAGTAATTAATGTGGAAACAATATTTGGCAAATGGATAGATATTTACGCTATAAGGAAAATAATACCTACATTATAACATTCAAGGAGTTATGTTCCGTATGAGATTAGTTGTAGTATTTACAATCTTAGGGCAGGTTTTTCAATCGTCTGTCAAATTTCCTGTTTACTACAAGACAAGTTAAATTTATCTGGCTGATAAACTCCATGGTAATGAAAAGGCGTTTTTCAATATGAATTTATCTACAACTGCTATAGAATATTTTACATTCGGTCATATTCGAACCAACTTCGTAAATTTATCGTATTGGCAAAATTTTATCGGCGGCATAAACTAGCTGTTAGTTCATGCATCTGACATCTAAGATTTATCCTCTTGATAACGCTAACAAGATAATGAAAAACCGAAATTCGTGGTTACCATGAGGATTCATTTAACAAAGACTTTTCAAACACTTTTCAGGACATTGGAAAACAGGCCCGGTCACTTAATATATTTTTCACGTTTCCGACAGCAATTAAATTCAAATAATCGTAAAGTATTTGTAAAATGTAAGCTACTTCACAGTTCAGCTTTATTTATTTTTAATAATTAATTTGTATGATTTTTATATTACCCTACTACTAGGGTAGTTATTTTCTATAAAAATCCGTTGACAATGATAACCAAATAATAAATGTCGACTTCTTTACGATTTACGTTGCTATACATAGAAGTATTAGAAGTACATACATACATAAACATACATAAACAGTAGCGCGAAAAATAGGTTTATATTATTAGCATATGAGAAAAATGAATCATGATTAGATTTAGTATGCGCCCACCCTATTTAAAATTAGGTCAATGGTGACGTGAAAATTTTGTAAAGGATTTCAAAAGAAATTCTATAGGCCAAAGAAAATCAGAGAGTACAGTCAAGATGCAATTTTAATCATTTTATGTAGTATCTATCGTATGTTTTTAATTCTTTATTATAGTTTTATGTTATTTGACTGGGGTCTAAAATATCTAGTTACGTTACTGTAATATGGATATTTGCAGTACAAAGACTACACTTCCTACCGTTAGTGAGTAATACTGTGAAACGGAATTATTACTTTATATGTATTTATTACTGACTATTACTATTCATTGATGGATATAAATTCTATGACGGCTACAGCTGATTTTCTCGAATTGATAATCCTTATCACGAAACAACTTTTAATTATTAGTTTTATGCAGTTTTGAAGTAAATAAATAATAAAATTCTTAGGAAACGATGTTGACATCGATTAAGTGCATGAGAGACGAACCAAAGTGGACAGAGACGAAACAACCGAGTGGTATTATTGCCTCGCCTTCAAATTTAACCAATCAGCGTTTGCACTTAATGTACGTCACAGTAACGAACGCAGTTTATATTTAACGTGACTTTATAAATAATTGCTGATAAATATTTAATTTTTTAATGTCAACATTCATAAAAACATGTACTTTCTGTAACTCAGTAGTAGTATCACTAAATTTCTTTTACGATCACCCACCCTATTATAATTCAGACGTCAGACCTTATCTGCAATGTGGTGATGTAGATATATGAAACAAAAAGTCAAAGTCAACACTTCCTACCGTCTGATCGGTTCCGGCGAGAGCCATCTGCACCTTGGCGACGCTGAAGTGCACCGGAAACGGGGGCACGAGAGTGTTTGTTTCCGGGTTGCCCAGCTCCCAGCACAGAGTGCTGGAGCCCAGCCAGAAGTCGTTGCCGAAGAAGAATTGGCCGTTGTACCGGCCAGAGGCATCGTTCACTGAAAAACACATCACTTCATCAACTATCAATACAAATGGAACATGGCAATTAAAATGTACGAGCTCCTAATGGCCCTAACCTTAATTACAACAAAACATGTAGTTGTGTGTTTCGGGAACTAAGTTCAGTATTAGACAGAGAATTAGTAGGTGGTATTTGATGAAATGCAATGAATCGCTAAAAAGTAAAGTAGTACATTTGGTCTTTCCAATATTTTTTTTGTTAAACAATCGTATAATGATATCCAAAAAGATGAAATGGTCATAATAATAAGCAATAAATAGTGCTGTAATTAAGCATGTTATTATATTTTTATAATGGTAGGTATATATTTTTGCCGACCGAAACATATTATTAGAGAGGTATAATAATCATGACGATTTTGACATTTTAGATTATTAAGGGAAGCTAAAACCGATTGGAGTAGAGATACTAAAGAAATATCTATACTTTACTAGTATCGGTATTTTTGTTTCGATATTACTAGTACTTTTTATACTCGATACATTTGTTTTGATACGTTACTTAAAAGTACTTTTTAGAGCTGATATCGAGTATTCATTCATTTTTAAACACTTCCATAAATCCATATTTAATATTCTGGTATCAAAGGTTCTGTAAAATGTGTGTACGTAACTGTCAAAATGTTAGGTCAAATCTAAAACATTTTAGAAACATTTTTTTATATTATACATGTTTTCATCCATGTGTTACTGATCGTTACGGAGGTTATACGGGAATCCCTCAAGTTGTTACCTTCTATTAACAAGCGTCCGGTAAAAATAAAAAAGGACTAAACCGGTAGCATTTAACAACGCTTGATGACGTCCGGTAGGAAGTCGTAATATTGACAATACAAACAGCAAACTTGTTTACAAAGTATAAAACAAAATTATTAAAAACTGTTTCCTTTCAAAATGGTTTTAGTTTTAATACAAAAAAATTGACGCACTGTCGGTAGCCGCTTATGACTATTTTTACTAAAGTAGTAATAATCGTAACTATACACGACTAGTAGATTTGTTTTTATACAACCCGTGATCCAATTTCTTCTCTTTCATAATATATAATAAAGATCTCTGCGGTGATAGGTGTATATACATATAAATAACTATAATTATATAACACAACATTCCTGAGAGCAAATACTACACAAGTATTATATAAAAGAAATTTTACGCACTGGCTGAAATATATAGATTTCCTATTATATTGTTCATTGTACCATTGTTATCAATTACTTTCCAAAAAAATTATAATTTATGTTGAAAACGTTTTTCTTATTAAGGAATGTTATTTATTTCTAAATACAAATGTTTCATTATAATAATTTTTGTTATAGCAAATATTTATTTTCTTCATAACAGCAATTACTATAAATCAGATCAAACATTAGTTCTGCCCTGTTTCTTGTCTTAAATCACAAGCCTTGTAATTTTTCATCGAAAATCGAATCTGTACAAAATATATTATATGTCAAACACAGTTATATGCCACGTACAATATATATAAATAATATTCTAAATTATCAATTAGAATTAGATAGTTGAATTAATTATTAAATATTTTTATCGAAATGAGTTTTGATTTAAAAGTTAAACTAGAATGAACTACTTTTCCTTTTATTGCTATAAGCAATGCAAATGCAATTAAAATTAAAAAGCGTGAATTTAGTTTGATAAGTAATGAAGTGATTTATTTGTTGGCAATAAGCTTTGAAATGTAAATCCGTATTTACATGAAAAACGAAAATATCTATCCATATTCATAAGTAGTGAATGGCAAAAATAATTCAATAATAAATCATCCAAACTTTCCTGAACTCCCACGCATACCGGAGGCGTTAATTGCATGCAAAGCAATTTTGCATCTTTTTAATAAACACTTGTATGTTGATTACATTTTTATTCTTAGAGGTATATACATTCTTCCAAATTAATACTGGAACGACGCCAAGAATATCAAAAAGTATAATTGGGTATAAGATATTCATATTGCACTTACCTACATAACGTGTGTTCCAAAAAAGTGTTGTCATAGGCAATTAACATGGGAAAACAGTTTTTGGTAAATAAAAACTGTCCGGCTGACAACTTCATTTTAATATCATAATTCAGTAAAATTTACAGAAAAGAATTATTTTTTTTTCGTCTGAAATTTCATTGTTCTATACGCAAAATAATTATTAATTCGTGATTATGAGATTAGAGTAAAGATCTACAAAGTCATAGGTTTTCAATTTGATTCCAACTTAGGATTTTTTTTTACATTCCTTCTATTTTCTTATGTTAATACTTACAAAATTATTACTAAGTGTTTTAAAAAATATTTCATGAGAAATAAATAACAAAGAAATAAGACACAATGCAGTACATAAATTTATTAACAGATAAACTATCACCACAATTAATCAAGAATTTTTTATAAACAAATGTGTTCCTTAGTCCATATGGAACAGAAGACCTTTAATTCTGTATCACGTCATTCTAACTTCATAATCACGAAATGACAGCTTTCTTGGAATAAAATGAAATAATTTTTTATTTTATAACTATTAACATATCTAAGATGGTTACGAGTATAATAACCACCGCAGATGTCATTTGAATTCCGAGCTTGTAAGCGAGGATTTTAAGATATCTAAGGCCTGGTCATAACATCCGTGGTTTATTCAATAGTTTACCGACTTCAGAACATAGAAACGTTATTAAGAAATATTATTATAAAATTCTCTTGCCAATATCGTTTTCGTGATCAAATATGTATAGGTTGATATGATGCCATGGTTACAGTTATATTATCCATTTGTCCGATGCTATTTTGACAAGTCAATACGGTAATGATATTACCATTCGGATACAATTATGATAGTTTATATAGACAAAAGTAAACTGGTAACAAAGGTTTAATATACTAAAATCTATAAATATTATTACTTTTCAAATATTAATTATTAATTAAAAAATTTTAAATTGAATATTGCTTGTTAAAGAGCAATTGATATTTATTATATTCTTATTGAAATAGCTACTAATATTTAGATAAATTTAAGGTAATTGCGGTACATGCATTGAAACATACCTACACAATATGTAACTACTAGTAACATGGATTAAATTGACCAATTTCCTGAAATGCAGTGCAAGCTTATACCTAGGAATATCCTACGACTGCTTTGGTTTAATTAACATGATATATCACTCGGATTAAGGACTCAATTGTTTATGGAGTCCGTAACCTACTTGTTAGAATAACCGCCTGAGGTTTTGACAATCCTACATCCCATTCGATGAAACGTGCAGTGGTAAGATGTAATTAGCAAGTACAATTTACATTGGCCAACGTCACTCCTGATGTCAATATTTTCGTTGTTATTTAGACGGCAAACTACGAAGTACTCGTATTACTCCCTAACTATTTATTCTACAGAAACTAACGCCCAATAATATATCATGATTACCAAAATCTACTACAGTAAAATTTGACACATCCAGTAAAGGATGTTATATTGTTACTTATATTTACTTCAATAAAATAAAATTAATATGGAACGTACATAAAAAGAGAAAAATATAAAAATTGTTAAACAGGAATAAAATTAATTGCAAAGATACAAAGACGCCAAGCACGGAAAAGAATGGAAAGAGGTAATCAAGATAAAATAAAGAAAAATTATTCTACAAGATTGTAATAAAAATTGTTGTCGACATTTTTGAGCTAGTGATTAAGCCCTCAGGTTTTGAAATCCAATTGCTGCGGGTTCGATTTCCATAAAGTAATAAATGTAAGTGGGGTATCTTTTATGTTGGATTATATACAGCTTGAAACGAATAATAAAGTAAAATGCGTAGAACGAAATAGTATATTAATAATCAGAACTCAATAAATACATGACATAAATACAAAATCAATCAATATTATTTTTATACTTATTATGACAAGGAATTATCACGGTGATCCATCGCTGTCTTGATCTTAGACCAAAACTCGGTACATTTTATTCCAGCTTAGCACTGTCAATCGACTGCATACTAACTTAAAAGCTCACGGTTAATAAACATGAGATGAAAAAATTATACATTTATTTTGAAGCGGTTTTGGTTGCAAGCTTATTTTATAATTTGAAAATAAGAGATTGCATATTTATGTCCATATTATAATATAAAATTCTTCAAATAATATTGTTCAATTTTTTTTAATTATTAATATTTGCATTTAAATATTTTTTAGTATCTATATTGATTTATTCAAAGCTTTTATTTGCTTACAATATATCAAGTATGGACGAAATCAGAAAAAGGATGAAAATGTTTATGTTTGTTAAGTAGGTTACTAGAATATGTGAATATAGAATACAATTTAAAAGTTTTTAAAATTTTCGCCACTGTTGGTATGAAATTCGGAATCTATACTTCATGTTTCCCGATCTGGATAATAAATACATGTTTTATCAATATCTAAAATAGATTTATTGTCTAATTGACAATAATAAATAATAAAATCACTTTGTCAGAAATATCTTCAAAGCGACATACACAATATCTAACAGTAACAGCTACAGACTAAAGGACAAATTCTAGTAATTTCAAATGTGCTTGGATAAGGGAATCTCTAATATTTCCATATCGATCGCGAATATTCCCGCATATTTCCGACAACATTATCATTATTTTTGAAAGAAATTTTCTAACGAATATTCTTCAAAATTACAAAAAATAACATTTGTGGAATTCGGTCAGTTTATTGTGTTTTATTTTACATCTCCCGACGGTTAATTTTAAATGCTACCACACAATAAACTGACCGAATTCCACAAATTTTATTCACTGTAATTCATTCATCAGTCAAGAAGACTTCTTCTTATTCTTGAGAATATAATCGTTCTTAAGAATGTTCTCGGCTCCCTTTGCTGCTTTCCACACTAACTAAAGTTTCTTACCTATAAATGCAGTCAGAGAGGACACAGACACCAGACTCAGATTTTGATGGGCAAAGACCGATATATGAATATAATGAGATAATATGATGAAAATAAAAAGTAAATATAATTTAAATATAACTGCATTAAGCGGAAACGGGCCCCCCCTTTTTTGTCAGGGGCCCTTGGCAGTGCACGTTAAACCCGCCTCTGATAATTATGTGTACATATTTTTTGATTAAAAAAAATACAAAATAGATATATAAATTGTAGTTATTAATATGTACTATAGGGCCCCAAAAATTTGTAACGCCCTTAAATGTGAAATACGCCACTGTATACATGAAACATTACTAATATTTGCGATAAAACACATTCAATAACGGTAATAAGCTGTTATAAATACATTTTAATATTTTAGTGTCCTGTTACTTGTTCACGTATGGCTTAGTTTCAACTTAGTCTCCGGCACTTTGGCCTTCCTTTTGAACTGCAAGATTGCAATAATCCGCATTAGTAAATTTCATTATTAAATAGAGCATTCAGTTCAAGCAATCGGATTTACAACTCGTTATTAGAAACTATTCCAAATTCTATATATTCATTTTTTACCAACAGTAATTTCGAAATTGAATCTGATACAAAAGATAAAACATTTTATTTAAAACTTAATATTACTTAAATTTTATCATTTTATCAGAATAATGATAAATTATATTCTTCATTCCTCATATTTTATAAACACCCTACTTAAATTCGATTTGCAGAGCGAGTAGGTAGATGGGTTAATTTTTATTTGATATATAAATACGATAATATTTAATAAAAGTAATGGGGATTTACATCATTTTTTTTACATGAATATTAATCTTCAAATAAAAATATTGGGAAGATATTTTTTATTTTTAAAAATGCTTAATACTATTACTAATACTACTAATTTTGTCTTTAACCAAACGATAGCTGCAAGAAAGACATCTAGGTATCATTTCATTGAACTTTGACTCCATGGGCCGTTCGGATTACTACGTCATAGGCACTCACAGGGGCACGCCCCCTTCTTTAATTTTCAAATTTCTCTTACAAATATTTAACATTTTATAATAATTTTCACATCTTTATACTCAATTTAACTCAAATTTTTATTTGCAATATAAATTTCTTTAAAATACCTCCTCTTGGAAAACTCCACTGACACTTTTAGAGAATCATTTCAAAGCCGTAATTGATATATTTAAGGATTTAATAAAATTTTGTAAAATTTGAAAACGAGACCAGCTGTACTCGTAGATATTTATTTTCAGGCCCAATGTAAAATTGTTTCACATGTCTTCATGTCTATATATATTTTCACACAGATTGGAATTGAACTCGTGCTATCTGGTTTTCAATCACCCGGCTGTCGACTCTGGTGGCGAATTTCCGAAGGAATGTGAATTCTGCCTAAACGTGCGTCGCATTTCATTCTGACCCAGTTTTATAGAAATTTAGATAACTCGTAAATATAGAATAGAGTTTCTGGAAAGAGTCATTTCCCATGGGAAAAAATTCATTCATGTTTATGAAAAGCTGAAAGGACATAACGTATGAGATTTTAAACAGATACGTGTTACTGGCATCACACTCAAAACTCCGCTCTCGACATCGCCTAAATGGTTAATAATATACACAGTTATGCACAAAACATACTTATTTCCTTTGCTACAAAGGTCCTCAAAGAGAATATTGTACAATGCAATACTTTTATACTGAAACGAAAATGTAGATCATAAATAAATAAATATTGAACTTATTCGGCTATAAAAATATTTTTTTATTCAAATAATAATAGTAATAAACAGAGGAGGCTCATGTATAGGCACTATAGAACTGCAACATCCTCAAGTATTCTCGGTATATAAATATGTCTCTTATTTTTTTAATAATTGCTTAATGCTTATAATAATTAGTTTTCTCATGAATAATTGCATATAGTTGTCTTATTTTGTATAAAAGATTATAAAAATACATCTAGCAACACCATTTCGGCACTGTAAACCAAGCAATTCCTTTGTTGTATCAGTAGTGTAGCAGCATGTTCATAGTACTTATCGTGTTTATTCAGTATTTTTACATATTTGGACATTAAAATTAAACACATAGGTAAAACATTTCATAATTTATATTTTCGAATACTATTAGAATTATTCACAATTATTACCACAGAAATCCAATCTCAAGAAATAACAAAACAATATATGTATTTTCATGTTTTTTTTTTTTACAATAATTTTGATATTTTATCATGCATTTACAGTATCTTTGAAAGTTTTGTAAGTTGCAGCACTGGTAACAAATTCATTTATTTTAGAAAATAACAAATTCAGATGTGTTTATATTCTTTTCACTAGTAACCTAGAAACCCTCAATAGAATTTATTATTTAACATGAAAAATTGTTTTTCATAACCGCTTACTTGATAACCATGGTCACCTAGGTCATTAATAAATTATTATTAGCCATGGTCAATAATGAAAACTCTCACTTTTTAAAGAAACTTAAGCCTCTAAATCCAAATATTTTTTGAATCATTTAATTCAAGAAAAGTGTAAAGTATGAATTCACAATTTGAAATTGCCATCTAATATAAAAAAGCAAATGAAATAAAGAGAAATCATGAATTAAAAGTAAGGTTAACAAACTGAAACGTTAGATATAAAAATAAATGCAGGCTACTTCATTTTTATTAGCACGTAGGCACACAAATTGGCACTAGGTCAATAATGATAGTCTTCTCAACCTTAGTATATAATATGCTATTATAAATTCATCATACATACTGGGGAAAAACTGATGTGGTCGATTTTTCATTCCCAAATATTTTTATCTTTCAAGTAATAAAAACATGTATAATAACATTTCGCAAAATATAAACATATACCTATTTTATTTGTTACAGATTTATATGAGCGGATCCTTACAGTTTCGTATAAGAGGTAATAAGGTTAGCTTTTATTTTTTACTTAATATTATATCGTAAAAGTTCTCATTACCCATTCAAAACTGCTTGCGAGCATTGCGCCTTTTCAGTGCGAGAAATTATTTCTCCCAGTAGATATCAAAACGGTCTTTCGCAGGGTTGGCATATTTAAAACAATTATATTTAAAACAAATGTTTAAAACATGTTTTAAACATTTCTTAAGTTTAAAACACTTTTGTTTTAAACATGTTTAAAACTTGTTTTAAACAGATGTTTATTTGAAAAGGTGTTTAAAACAGATTCTTAAGTGTTAATTTCTATTGAGTATTGATCTAAATTTCTAGGAAAATAATTTATTTTTAATTTTGCTTTTAAAACACAAAAACTTATATTTTATTTTTTTGTCAGTAGCAGACATAAAGCAAATACAAAAAAGATACATAAAGAACGCTATAATTGTAATATAAATACATATATTTTTTCAATCTTCATCTTCCAGCATTTTATTTGTATTGTATGCTCTAATAATGCTAACTAATTTCGCCGCCTTTTCTGTGCCTAACCTGTTCCGTAATTTAGTATGCACTAAACTAAAAGTTGAAAATAATCTTTTAATTCCTGTAGATGAAGCTACTGCCGTATGGAGTTGAATACACAAATCAAATAATGAATTGTTAATCGAGTTCTGTAGAGCACGCCACCATGAAACCGGTGAAATACTTTCTTAATTTTGGTCGGAGAATAAATATTATCTGAATGGTGAAGTTTGCGCCTGATATTTAATTATATAAAGCATGGCATCAGGATGGTATGAAGCTGCGTACTCTAATGCCTCTTCTAGATGTACTTGCTTTAATTTCTGGCTTCTAAATCGATGATCTAGTAAATTGGCTAGGTAATGAGCTGGAGTCATGGCCATATTTAAACGCTTTTTAAATCAACTTATTTCAAATTCACAGAATTCTTCACCTTCAACTTGTAGATTTAACCATATTTCACTAGCTTCGCCTATACTACACGTTTCACTTTGTACTTTGTCCAGAGCAATATTATTTTTTTTCAGTTTACGTGAATAATTTTGTACGTTTGCTTTTAACTCAAGATCTTGAATTTTCGCACATATTTTTACATTGATTGCAATACGATTTTATGTGCATACTTTTGCCAGAATATGCCAGTTCGGTGCGTGGACATCGTACAGCCGCGCAAGTTTGAGCCGTACCGTTTATGCCAGACATCTACCGAAATAAAAAAAAATCATTTCTGAGTTTAAAACATGTTTAATTTTGTTTTAAACATGTTTTTTTCACTATTGTTTAAAACATGTTTAAAACATTAAAAATATGTTTAAAATATAAAAAACATGTTTTAATGTTTTTTTAAAAAAAAACATGATCTTTGCCAACCCTGGTCTTTCGTGTATGTTCTGTGTGTTTATCCATGCCATTATATTCTTTATAACAAACAGTGCAGAATATAGACAACTTTCGAATAAATTCTTTTATATGTAATAAAAAATATATTTTAAACCAAATTTAAATGTCAATTGCATATTCTACATATTTAAAAATTATATTGCAAATTGTGGAATTATGAGATAAAAGAGAACCAACATTTTTATTATTTCAATCAAATGCAGGCCATAAAAATTGACAGGCAATGTAAAACGAAAACATATCATTTGAAATTACAATAATACATTTTAAATAAAAGTGACTTGTCACAAATTTGTAAATATTTGATAGCATATTTTTACCACGGATGGCGTTAACCACAGCTGCTATGGAAATTATTAAATAACTGACATTTAATAATATTGTAAATTGATAAAATCAGTAATATGATATTATTAATAAATAAATCACTTTCTTATTGCCATTACTGCATGTACTAATCTGATATATCTATCATAGATATTTACCAGACATTACCTTAAGGAATTCTAGCTGACGTGGAGAATGTACTACTGGGGACATTTTATGTAAAAATAGATAGTAAAGATTTTACTAGGTGGGAATCAAACTCCGTTTCTCGGAACTATAGAAAATCATTCTATCCATTTAGTGATACCGTCTACACCTAGACTCTTACCTTGTCTAGATTCTCAAGACAAGACTTTCTTATTCTAGATCAAGACAAGAAAATTCTAGATAATTATCAAGACGCTAGAGTCTAGAACCACTTCAGCTTCGCTGTCGTGATCTAATTGTCATTTTTGACAATCGTTTGTCTGTTACTGCACAACAACTATTCGTAAATTTTTGCAATAAATTCGTGGCTCTTATTATATTACTTATTAAAAAAATCGAAGCTCCCTTACTAAGGTAGTGGGAAATAATAAATATTGTAAAATTATTTTATTCATGTTTCTACATATTTTTGGTATACCACAGAATTCTGGGAAGAACTATGGTGTGTCATGGTTGAGAAAAGATTGCAGAGCACTTCACTAGACCACAAACCGAGTTATGTTTACTTTTCAGTTGTGGAAAAAGAACATTCATAAACAATTCATAAAACCTCACCAATTTTAAAAATGAAGATTCATACAACAATCTCATTTTTTATTCGTTACCCACTTCCATATTCACATGTTCCATTGTCTGGAACACCACAAGCACAAAATTGCATTCCGGAATATAGTGCTTGTAGCGCAGCAGTGCTTCAACTTAACTAACAGAAATTGCAATAAGGGGCTTAGGGAATGGTTTTCCCAGCAAGCAAGTGTGATACATATTCCAATAATGTGTTCCGATATTAACACCACTGGGAAAACTAATAAAAATATACCCGGTTCTCCGATATTAAATAAATATTTAGCTGCTCCCATAAGCACGTAATAATAAAAACCAGAGATACAAACGGAAAATTGTAACATTTTGCAAATTTAAAGAAATAAAATGTTTTTGTTTCCAACCAGAATGTTATTGTTTCGTAATGACGTTATGAGGATAAGTTACATTACGGCATATATAATACCCGTTCTGTGGTAATAGTACTATAGAACAAAGTGATATGGAAACTGAGATAAAGTGAAAAAAAGAAGCAATCGCATATTTAGATATCTCCGTATATTTTATAGGCTGGGAAATTATACGTTACTATCATTTTACTTAATTAATATTTTTTTTTCTACATTATTGACACTGATTCTGTTTTATACATTTCAAAATGTAAAGTGGGACTTATGATTTTGATAATTTAGATAAGAAAATAACCTATAGATTGTTCGAGAAATATACGTAATACTTATCCTTAAAATGGCTCACTTGCATTTTCAATAATCTCAATTCTACTGTTTAATATAGATTTAAAATATATTTCAAGGAATAATTATAGTGCTTATTATGCTTAAAATAAAAAAAATAGACACAGATCATTCTGCAGAGCCAAAATTAACCACATTCACTCTTAATTTATCTCTTAAAGAAGCGAATATGACATAGGAAAATATATTGACCACATTAGGTAACATCAAATAGGTACATTGTAATATTCAATTAAATAATTTGAACGTGTAAATGGTAAACAAATCAAATGAAAGCACTCGTCAAAGATTGTTTTACAAAAATGAGAAAAATTTCAGTAACTATTAAAAAATAAGTGGAAGTCTAAGATTATGATTATAAAAATTCATGGTAAGTACATCAAAGAAAATTAAAATTAATAGTAAAATTGTAATAATTTTGCCCCCTCCCCTCCTCTGGAAGAAAAACCTGACTACGCCCATGTTTATAGTTCAGTTTTGGAAGAGTACATCACATTTATTGCCTCCCTCTCTCACAGTTAGAAACATTATACTGACTAGTTTTTACGAAGGGTGATTTTAATATTATTTCATTAGGGCTAGAATTAGAATTGTTCACATTTAAAAAATTATTATTATTTTCATCTAACGGGAACAGCCCCTAGTAATTAGCCTTATTTAGTCCCAAAAGAGTCTACTATAAAATTAATCAAACAATTGACCTTTATATTAATTAGTTTTATAAAAACATAGACAGAATTATTTAGAAAAAAATATATGCATATAGATATTTTTTGTGTATAGAACTGGAAACAAAAAGTTAATCAATTGATGAAATGAATAGAATGAACAGAAATTCAGAATAAAAACTAATATGAAACAAATTCAATTCTGGAAAAGCAGCGGAAAGTAATTAAATTTTGCAATGCATTCCAATAACGAGAAAATCTATCTCAACAGTGCAGTCGGTTGTGCATTTTCTCTGCATCAGAATGTGAAGTACCTGAGCCCGCGGCGGGAAAGAAAGTTGTACTCCTTCCGTAATGCCCCCTCCCCGCGCAGTCTAGGAAAGTTTATGCATCATAAAGTCGCGTTTACGTAACTCTATCAGGTGACACGATGCACTAGGAAAGTATGTTTTCAGCACACCGTGCACAATTTGTTACTTAGCTGCATACCTTACTCTATTATGTCAATCTTTCTTATGGGTATGTGTTACAGTAACTTTTAATATGTTAATTTGTAATTTGAAATTGATAACGAACTTTTGCATGCATTTTTAAAGCGAAACGTGCAACACATATTTTTTATAATGGATAACTTAAAAATTTTAGTGATATAAGTTGTCAGTACAGTCATTGCAAGAGACATACAGCTTACGGTGTGTTCCGAACCATTCAGATACTGCAGTCATTTCTTTGATTTCAGATAGGCTAACTCCAGATCCCACACTCCGCTCAATTTAAGACAGAGCTCACTATCAAAATTTACCTCTATACCCGATACCTGAGTGTACCTTACCCTAATATACGGTTCATTATATTATATATATATATATATATATATATATATATATATATATATATATATATATATATATATATATATATATATATTTACGTATAATTTACTGTTCCATATATTCTACCTTTGTCTTTTTTGTCTTCTACAACAAAAAACAGTAAATTCAATGGTGATTTCAGAATCAAGCTAAATAAATTAAAACCTATTGAAAATTTAGCTCCAAACCTAGACAATGCAGCCAAAGCAGATAAATCCAACAAAATAATTTATGTTTCAAGCAAAACAAGATTTCAGTTAAGACTCTGTGTTTTTTTTTACTAAGCTAACATTGGCAGGTACACGTATGTAGTTTTCATTGACATTATTTATACCTGCACCATACTGATATCCAGGAATATTTTTTATAATTTATAGAGTATTTATAATAAAATAAAATGTCTATTTCGACTACTCCATTCCAATCAAGCAAAACTAGATAAATCCAATTTATTTTTGTAAATGTCTAATAAAGTTAAAAAATAAAATGAATATAATTATTTTCTTGGCAAATATCATAGAATTAGAGTTACGAGATTTTAATTAATAACTCGAAATGAATTTATTGGTTTTAAGCTAATTGCTCCACATTTATGTTCGATAATTTGCGAATATATATTTCAAGGTATTTATTTTTCTATTATCATATTAAAGTAATGAACCGCCTTTGATTGAAGAATTATAGCAAACATATAATCAACTATTCTTATATAAAAACACGTTTTACTACAAATTTCCATAATTTTCTGTTACGTAATAATTAAAGACAGATAATATAAACGATTTTATCTTGGACACACACGGCCATTGTCGAAAGAAACGTATTGTAATACTTTAAAATTGTAAAGAATGAGGGAGCAACGGTGTGCCAAATAAAAATCCCACCGCTGCCACCAAATTTGTAATATCCGAATGAAATTATACGAAATTGACAAGAGGAGTTGTTTCTCACAACCGTTTACTTGGTAACCACGGTCACGTAGGTCAATAATAAATTGTTATTTACCATGGTCCATAATTAAAATTGTCATTTTTTAAAGAAACACAAGTCTCCAAATCGAAATATTGTTTGAATTATTTAACTCACGAAAAGTATACAGTATGGATTCACTATTTAAATATGCCGTCTAAATTAAATAAGTAAATCAAATAAAACCAAATTAAAAATCAAAGGGGAGCTTGGAAAACTGAAACGTCAAATATAAAAACAAAGACAGCCTACATCATATTTGCTCCACTAATAATTAATATCTCTCAGCTAATTATTTCGAATTTTCACTGTTTGTATCTATAAAAATTTCGTGAAATAAATTTTGACATACTCAAGTATTAGCACATTATTAAATTGTTGTTTCTTACAGAGTCTGTGTATTGTCATCACTAAAATATAAGCAAAATAATTTTAATATAAATATTTCAGTGATGGATTACAGAATCTCAGCGGCCACAAAATTTCAGGAATATTTTATAAAATACAATAAAGTCATGTAAATGAGTTTTTTCTACTCCTAGCTGTGTAAACAAACAAATCATCTTTTGGCAAGGCCGGTACTTGTGCAATTCGTGTGTCTTAAGATTTTACTATGCCAGTGGTGAATGATCTTTTTCTGTTCTAATTGTGCGAAAAAAATATTGCGAAATTCGCTAACATAGTTAGATTTATCAAATTTATCAATAATATTAATAGAAAATGATGTAGTTTAGGTACTAGATTATGATTGTTATTAATAAATTTGCTAAATTAAAAGTTAGGAACATATACCCTTATAAATGATTAAAAATGTTAAATATTTCATAAAATATTTTTGTTTAAATATATTTTGTCTTCAAATGTCATAAAAGTTTCACCTTATATGTCGTGATTCACAAGGTACAAGTAGCCGGAGTACAAGTAAAATAAATAAATATCCATAGGAACTATATGTATGTAGAAACAGAAATGATTTGTTCAATAGAAACTTGTAATATCGGCTTAAATATGAGTATAAAACTAGATCAAAAAAAAAACATCAATAAATGACATTTAAATTGATAACTTACAAATTGAAAATCAGTAGTAAATTATTTTTTAAAATATCTACGTTTGAAGAAAAAATAGTATGTGTCATTCATAGACAAAGTACCTACAAATGTGTGTCTCACATGAAATTGTCCGACTCGCTCTCTCATGCAAACTTCCACCCTCACCACACAAAGTATCACTTTTACTCTTAATATCGCAATATACTATTTTATTAATACGTGCATAATACATTCCGTTTTTCACATAATATTTACATTTTTATTAAAATATTATCATGACCAATAATGAGCCTAATCCGCCAATATTGTACCAATCATAAGATATAAACATTTATTTATCTGTAGTAGTTAGTCTTATATCAATTAATACATCAAATTTTGTTGTTGTAGTACAGTACCTATGTACCTACATCTGTTAAAAGTACGTGTAAATGGTTAAGTAATACTAGATACGCTATAAATATTTGATATTGTACCAATCCGTGATATAGTTATTTTATAAATGTAAATTGCGAATAAATATATTGGCAAAATATTATTCGTAGAAGGATCGCTCTCCTTTAAGCTAGGTCACCATTTATCGTCTGATCGAAACGTCATTAAAATTTTTGATTTTCACTTAGTCCTGATTTAATCTTACAATCAATACTTCGTAATTAAATTTGTCCTGTCACTATACAAATTGGCAGGACGAAATTATTAGTAAAAGTAGGACAAACTAAAAGGAATATAAAATACAAACTTTGATTTAAAAAAATTCTTGGTAGATGTTCTAAACAACAAAACAAATCTTTTAATTAATGACTGAATTAAAACTTTGTAATTGAAATGAAAATTAATTATATGCATCTGTAGCATCGCCATGGTCATCTCCCGAAAATTTACAATTAGTACAATTCTGTTTCATCTTAAATAAATATTTACCAAAACTTTTAATGAGGAAATTCAACTTTCTTACAAACGTATTTAATATTTAATTACAATGTTGTAACGAACTTTAAGCCTTTGTTGATATTGATACCTACAAAGATTAGCTGCTAAGTTCGTAATATCTGTGTTTGATTCTACTGGCCGTGGATTTTATCATTTGGCGGTAAAAATGGCAACACAACACTATGAATTTATAAACAGTCTAAAAAATAATAATTAAATATGTCATTTAGAGTTGAGTAAGCCGAGAAGTGTGACATCAATTAATTTCTTTTACAGAAATTCAATTCTATTCCACATATATACAAAATTCTATGGCTAATCTTTTTTGAATTATGCGAGATACGTACATACAGACGTCACGAAGGAACCCGTCAAGATGGATTCAGGGATGGTCGAAACGTATTTCCGTTGAAATCTTTAATATATTAATGAGTAATACAGTATTTAAAAAATAAGACTTAGAAATGACAATATCAAATAATCGTAGTGGTTTGCGCCTACACTTAATACTAATGAAGCTAATTATAACATCTTCATTACTTATTTTTCTTAAAATATCACTTTCTATGCTGAGCAAAGCCAGCTATGAGCTGCACTATCCAATAAAGAGTTAAACCGAATTGTGACCGAATTAGACCACGTAAACTTGTCGAACTTTAACGTTTTTTAAGGAGGGCTCGCACTACATTACATTTGAAAACAAACATTTTTTATTTTAGTGTTTTCAAAATTTGAAAAAGATATGTAGATAGCCTGTGCATAATACGGCTCTGACACGCATTAAGGACTTCAACTTTCGTATTATAATAGTGCAATGAGTTAGTTTGGTGTTTGGAAGCCATGGCCATAGGAAGGCTTAAATTTGAAGGTTATATTCCTAATATGCACTGAAATATACATAAAAATACTAATAATAGAAAAATACCAGATCAACGGAATTGACCGCCATTATCGCAGAATTAGGTATCCTATTCGTTAAAAATGTTACTAAATTATTATTTTTCTTAATAATTCTTGCATATATTGTTGCACCTTTTTTCAAATATGTTTTTCAAAATATTTATCTGTTATTTTCGCAAAAAAAATCTGAAAACGTGACCGGATTAACGGACAACTGAGCAGTAGTCCTCACGCTCAAAATAGTTAAAACCAGTGGCGGATTTGTAGGAAGGAGGTCCACTATGGACGATCAACCCCGCCCCCTGAAAAGCGTAGGTTTTTGGAATTTCAAAAATAATAGTAAATAAATCTGTATAGTCGATAATTAATAGTTTTGGTATCGTAAGTTATTTGCAATATATTGCTGGAAACGATCATTCTATAAAGAAATTGAAAAAAAAAGATGTTATAATTTTCTCTATTGAATTACTTTTATTTTATATTATTAAAATATGATTAAATTAAATTAGATTTGTATTCAGAATATATTGAATGCATATACTTATTATTGACAAACTCAACAACTTGCAGCAAATACTGAAGAGAAGTACCTACAGTGACACAAGAGCGGTTAAATAATTTAGCTCTTTTGTATATTTATAGCGGCTTTAAAACAGAAGCGTACCGTTCCGATTTTTCAACATTTCATAAGCGCACCAAAAGAAACATAGCAAAAACGTACCAGTAAAATTAATGTATTTAGTGTATGTGTGTCCGATTAAATACCTAACCTGACCTAACTTAACCTAATTTGATTTGTTCTGTTTTCACGCACGTACACACACATGAAATGCATAAAATTATTATGTATAATTGCTTCTTTGCTTTTATTTGTGACCGTACTTATAATTTCCGATATTTAATATTATGAAGAATAACGAACTGCTGGCTAACATGAATAAGGAAACAAACCTACTCGATAACCTGCTTATTCTGACTTCTAGTCGACATAAAAAAATGAGTCCATCGTTGAATAAATAGGTACACTAAATTAATTAATATATGAACATTCCCATTTATAAACCCAAGTACGCTTATGTAACTTACTTTGGTGCGCTTTTATAATGTTCATTTGGTACGTTTTTGTAACAAAAAATACCATTTGGTCAAGCGCCAATTTATAACGAAGAAGGGCAACAAATAAATATAAAAATTTATTTCAAAACACCGAAAGGAATTAATATTATTTGTAATTTTTAATATTTTGACTTGAATCTGTAATAAAATATGAATATATATATAATAAATTATTACTAAAAGAGATCATTGACAAAAAAAGGAAATTAATTTTCAAAATTTTTTTAACAATTGTTCTCACTCCATTAATACTAATAAAAATATAATTTGCTAAATTGGAACTAAATCTGTTTATTTCTCTGTTAAAATTACTAATTTAAAATAAAACTGAAACTTTCTGAAAATAAGGATTACCTACAATTAATTATTTTTGAAATTTTTTTATTAACAAAGTATAATTGAAAGATGTAATTAGTAGAATGTATAGCAGGAATGAATAACTTCACGGAAAAATGTTCAGTATTGGATTTTTTTCACGAGTTTAATAATTGCTTCGCTGAGTTCATTATTACACATGAAGTAGTGAATAAAGGTCACTAGTTCGATATAAAGGCCGCATTGTCTTTTCTCAAATGAATGGTTCAAGTATTTCGCTTTTAATTAGACCTTTCAGCTTCTTCAGCCATTCATGAAACAAAAATAGAAAATATCCCCAGCAAAAAACTTGTTGGCAATGCATGTAGCGTGTTCAGAGTGAAAACATAATTCATTGAGGGGAAACTTGGCAGCAATTTAGTTTAAACAAAATTTCAGCGAGAGAGAGAGACAATAAGGTAGCAGCGACGCTTGTTTCAGGAAGATTTGTGTGACGGGGCACAAAATAAAAAGGATTTGACTGTCGACACTTATTTGTGTGCTTCTTACACGCCGGGGATTAGCTGTTTTCCTGGTCTTGGAGACATTCTGAGGAAAGTAAAAGCACGGAGATAAATATCTGCCATTACAAATTTGTTCCCGGAGTAAAAATTATGCATGTTAAGTTGAAAATTTAC
Source organism: Stenolophus ochropezus (assembly GCA_035578165.1). Lineage (NCBI taxonomy): Eukaryota > Metazoa > Arthropoda > Insecta > Coleoptera > Carabidae > Stenolophus > Stenolophus ochropezus. The sequence continues at coordinate 10,001,157 of JAQOWZ010000002.1, forward strand.
CTCAAAGGTACATAAATCTAAAGTGGAAAGTGCAGGAAAATGAGAAAGTGAAAACTAGAAAATAAATATCTTAAACTTCAAATTTTACGACTAAAAACAATTCTTATAACAAATAGGTACTCAAATTTGGAATGGAAAGCGTATCAAATTTATTTATTTTCTTTAAAATATTGTAATATTTTGATAAATAAATAATAACAAGTGCCGTTGAACAATGAGAATGTAGGTCATGTAGGTCCTTATAAATAAATGTTCTAAAGTTTAAATCTAACGGTATTATTACTAAACTGAGTATATAGTACTCGTCCAATTGAATTCTTCAATTTTTTAATTTCTAACATTAGGTCAATAATACCTTTTACCACAAAAGAGAAAAAAAACTATATAAATGGTCTTACAGCCTACTTTGAAACCCATATGAAAATTGAAAGTTGCTATCAATATCTTGAAAAAAGTTAAAATATTTTTTTATTTAAATAAAAGACTTATAAGCAAAAAAACAAAATTGAAAAATTTACATTTTTGTTTATGAATTTTTTGAGAAAAACCGCAGACTTCTTATCTCATAGTTCTAGAAATCCCCATATTTAAACATTTTAATTGGTCACCCTGTACTATTCAACCCCAATATTACCATTTTGTAGAAGAATATGGAAATATACAACAATTAATGAGTATTAGTGAAAATACTTCAATTAAATATTATTTCGTCGCGATTCGAGATTAAATTTTGTTGCGATGTCCTGTGACCTGTGATGTCACCCGCCTTAGCAATTTCATTGGTCGCCTGATTTTAAAAACACTCGCACATCCGCATTTCTTAAAACTTGCAGATGGGAGACATGCCTGCAGCCTGACAGTGTCAAAATGTTCCTATCCTTTCTTGTTTTTGTTACGAAAAATAAATTTTATTTACGCCCAATATTTATTTTTTCATTCATTTTCATATACATACAATTATATAAACATGGTTTAGCTATTCGCGTTTTCACTACTATGCTTATTTCACTCTGTTAATAGTTTAGGGCCACATTCAACTCTATTTTGACTAGCACCGGCTATAGCTATCAAAGCACTGATACAGCCAATGTAAATATTCCTAGCTTGAAATGAAATGTCTTACTTTTTACGGCCCACGAAGTATCCCGTTTCAATTCCTGCAAATACACCCCGATGTGTTCCCAGCAAACGTGACTGGCATTTCCTGCCGCCTGCCAGGCATGGTGGTCGAACAAAGCGCCCAGCCACTGCTGCTGCGTCGCTAGAACCGCGATAGTGTTACTACTACACGACACAAGGACCAACAGCACTAGCAATCTGCACATCATCTTCACACTAGACACA